>OX371198.1:11315000-16315000 GCA_947310845.1 Yponomeuta plumbellus | reverse complement strand
GAAGAGTCGCACACGCACGCCCCACTGCAGGAAGGTAATGAGACGCACAGAAAAATTTGCGCGTAATTCAAAGAGTAATTACAGATTACAATTCTGATATGGGTCCATGGGACCCAGGTAGTGAATTAAGGGTTAAAATGTAAACTAGAGTCCGCACCACCATAATTATGATTGAAGTCCGATGAATTAGGACATCCTCAATTTCATTACCTACGTCCATAAATCAATGAAGACAGGGTCGTCTCTGTGGGTCATGCATGACAGTTATCGGACTCAAGTAGATACAGTTTTATGATGGATTTCCCACTTTTCCTCAAAAATCCCTACAGGAAATCCTTAGTGGTAGGTGAAGTAGATAAGAGTTGCGCGATCGTGACACATTGCTCTGCGGGTACAATGAGGCGTTTCTTTTATTTAGTAGGTACGTAAAAAAATCGATTGCGTTTTATTACCAAAGCCAAGAAATAGATACCGTTATTGGTATTAGTATTTTATTAATGAGACGAATGAATGACTTAGGACGAACAAATACCTTGTTGAACATTCAGCAACGGTTTGTTGAGATGGTAAACAAAAGTTACATACAACTACTTTGTATTTTGATCGACGTTTCTTGGACCTACCAAATATACAAGTTCGATAACAAACACGGATTTGTCATAATATAAATTTCAATTTAAAGATTTTTTGACATACCTACTTTTTGTTGAAGTGGTTTATTTACACTAACTGAGGAATTTGTTTTCAGGTTTTTCGTTATAATGATAGTAAACATGGTATAAAAACGTTAAATATTCTTATATGATAATACTACTAGCTGTGCCCCGCGGTGTTACCCGCGGTTCATCGATTTTCCCATAGGAATAAGACATTTTCCCGCCGTAAAACGTAGCCTATATGTTAATCCAAGGTATCAGCTAACTCCATACCAAATTTTATTAAAATCGCTCCAGCCGTTTAGACGTGAAGAAGTACATAACAAACATACACACTCACACACACACAAACTTTCGCCTTTATAATATTACTGTGATTTTTTAATGTCTCGCGATGCTCTTAGCATTCTAAAAAAAATTCCGAGGATTCTACGCATAAGTTGGCATCTCTTTATAAAGAAGTTTGGGTCCCTCGCACAGCCCACTCTCGACTACGTTTAACTAACGAAAACTAGCCAAATGGTCAGTTCAAGAGCATAAACATAAGACATAGACATAGACATAAACATTTACACACAGGCACATACATTGCTTCTGGCCCCACACTAGGATACCCTGTGTCGTGGGAACCAGAAACAGCGACGTCACAAACATGTAAACATCCAAGACCTAGAGTTTTTTTTTCTCTCCAGCCGGGGATCGAACCCGGGACCTCTCGCTTGGTAAGTTAACCGCTACGCCACAGAGGTCGTCGTACACTAAAATTTATTATTACATACATATTTATATTATTAGGTACCGAAGACAGTTGTATATACCTGAAAAAAATGGGGAACCTCCATCTGGAATCTGGATCAGTTTAACTACGTTGGGTACCTAGGTACCTACTGTTGCGCTCTACTTTTATTAGAAATGGTAACTACATAACATAACATTTACATACAGGCACATACATAGCTTCTGGCCCCACACTAGGATACCCTGTGTCGTGGGTTCCACGACGTGGAATATCCAAGACGTGGGTTTTTTTTTTGTCACCAGCCGGGATTCGAACCCGGGACCTCTCGTATGGTAGGCAGATGCGCTAACCACTGCGCCACAGAGGTCGTCTAGACAAAAATACTATTTATTTTTTCATCGAGAATCGCCAAGCAAGCATAGCTAGGGATTGACTGATATCTAGATCTTAACAAAAACGTAGCGATTTCCTTATAAAACGGCTGTGCCGGCCAGTAGCTGGCCATATAAAGAGGGCCTAAGTAAGAGCTATGTATACCTATCTACTATACTTCGGTATTTTCCATATCAAAGCTTTCTCATCAAAGTTATGTGTGATGATGATGGACGCTGTAGTAGAAAATGGTTAGTGATAAAATTTACAGCTGGGTCATCTGGTACATGTGTAGGCTTCTACGAACTCCTCTTCTATGTTGCCAAATTTGCATAGGCAGTTGCCCGAGCTCTTAGCTGTTGCAGAAGATCTGGGAGTGGGCTGGACAGTGCGTAGGTAAGGAGAGCGGTGTGAATTGTCGTTTCGAGGTGCTACATACATACATACATACGCTCACGCCTGTATCCCAGAGGGGTAGGCAGCGACCACGGACTGACACACCTGCCTGATCCTGACTAATCACTTTCGCTTCATCGACATTCATTAGTCGTTGTATGCACGCACCTCGGTTTCGGGTAATTTTTATCTTGCTCTTTGCTAATACATCCCCTATTTGGTCGAAGTATGTCCGCCTGGGGCGTCCCTTACCGGCCCTTCCACTTACATTCGCTCGATATATTTACTTCGTCAGTCTTTCTTCCTCCATCCTCTCCACATGTCCAAACCAACGGAACATTCCTTTGTCAATCATTCCTTTTGAGGTGGTGTAGTTAGGATGATTTTCTCAGATGAATAACATTCGAAGGAAGATTTTTTCATTTCGTTCCTCGTTCACACTGTGTGGTCGAAATAATGTAGACATGAAATCTATTTCCATACATTTCTCGAATAAAGCGGTGCGCCGAACGCCAATAAACAAATGTTTTGTTTTCTACCTAACCTGAATTAAGGGTTCTAGGTACGGCCGATGTGTTGAGATTGAGACGTATAATTTTGGGTATTTGACAGGATGTCAAATGAGTTACTTTTAAAGCGGAATTTTGTATGAAAATACTTGCTTGTGACGTCACATTTCCGAGCACTATTTGTTTCATCTATTTAAAAATTGTAATAACTAGTAGTTAAATGATTAAAAGAAATACATTTTCCGAATCATTTTGTAATTTTTGTTTTAATCGAGCATCTCAAATAATTTATTGTTGATGTCAAATATAAAAAAAAAGTAACAAAAGAGCTGTCTGTTTTTTCCGTAGATTGGGTTTTACTCCCTTCACGGTTTTGTCCTCCAAATATTCAATATTTGTTTTTAAGTGGCTTTTTGTAAGCCGAGGATTACACAGGAACAGCCTAAAATTACGATACAAAGAGATAATTCGTTATCGCTGTACCCAGCTGCCTCGTTTCCTGTTTCATCCAAGTTGGTAGAGAATCTGCGAGAATCGCCTCCATAAAACCTTTGTTTTGGCGTGAGACGGTCAATGCCAACGCCCGCGGCGCGGTCAGGCGGTCGTGTCCCCGATCAATTTAATTGCAATAAATATATTGCTTAAAAATTCCATGTGAAAATACCGCGTCGCGAGTAAAGTAATCGATTTGGATAGCGAGAGTTGTTAATAAGTTATTTACAGAGTAAAACAATAAAAAAAATGAGTGCCGGGGTTCATTTATTTCTGTTTGTGTTTTGTGTCTACAATTTACCCGGAAATCATTGCTACAACGGCTGGGTGACAACGGATGAGTGTGAGTGCCCGTAAATAAAAAAAGCCTTTTATTTCATATTTGACTTGAAGAAGAATTAAATTGGATTCACTATTATTGTATTTGTATTGTATCAATCTTCTTCTAATATGTAAAATTCTCGTGTCTTAATGTTAGTGCGCATACTCCTCCGAAACGGCTCGACCGATTTCGATGAAATTTTATATATACAATCGGTAGGTCTGAGAGTAGGTATCTATTTTTCATACCCATAACTGGCAAAACAAAGTTTGCAGGGTCAGCTAGTAAATATAAAAAATATTGAAAAAAAATTCTTGCATTTAAAAAAAATATGAAGTATTTAAAGGGTAAAGGCCTCCTCCATCTCTTTGCATTTCTTTCTATCTTTGGCAATTGGCAACTGACATCCGATTTTCTCCAGCGAATACGGACAATATGGGGTATGTATGGGGATGTTAATAAATCTATAAAAAACCATACCTATTGCGCTTCATTGTTTGGGGTGTTTCTGAAATTCTTATGACATTTAAGTAAATAGGCTTTGTTATGAATTGCTTGTAGCCCCGGCTGCCTGAGTGATCTTAAACTATCACGAAGGTTAAGCAACATTTGGTGCGTTCAGTACATGGATGGGTGACCGTCTATGACTAACGCTATTGGCATTTTTCCGAGCGGTTCCGTGCTTAGCAAGGCACGTTAAGCAATTGGTGGCGGCTGCCGTCGATAGATTCAGAGGCGGCTTGAACTTCAGACGGTAAGACCAGCCACTAGTCTTACAAGCCTCCACCAATCGGGACTTGGACCCGTGGTGGAGTATGGCCTAAGCCTACCTCAGGGAAGAGACCCGTAGGAACATAATGGGTTGAATTGATGATGAGGCTTTGTTGTTGTTACACTTTATTGCACAAAATAAAATACATAATATATAACTTAAATAACAGGTTTGTGCTAATATGATAAATAAATAATTAGGTAATAAAAAAATAATGTACAGCTTCCTAAGTATTTACCTTCTTAGTAAAGGTCTCGTTAATCAATTATATTTACGTACCTAAATGAGACAATTCTCTCCTTATCCGGTGTTGAAGCAATGATCATTTATATAACTATGTTAATTTGATGACAAGATTTAATGTAAATTCTAGTTCACTTTTGTACATTCAAGTGAAGCCTGTTTTCCACTAATTCGTATCTATTTTAAACGAATCAAAATTGCTATTTATGTAGGTCAAGGGCTCGCAAGCAATTGACTTATCAAGTTAGAATGATGATTCCTATTTACTTACATTGGAACAGTACATTTATTCATGTACCGTGTCCGAGAATAAATGTATATCCGAGAAAAGTACCAACGAGTACGTACAGTCGACAGCACATCATGGTATACACCCATGCACTCTATCCCGTTGCGTTACGGGCGACTTTGCAACTAAAATGTGAAGGTTGACGTGCTGTCGACTGTACAGCACTTTCCGAGCGTACGCTCTATCCCTTCTGAGTGTCGTGCGCCTTTAAAAAATATCATCATCATCATCATCATTATCATTCAGCCACAAGAAGTCCACTGCTGGACATAGGCCTCCTCCATGGATTTCCAAAAAGACCTGTTGGAAGCGGCAAAAAATATGGAACCAGGCAACTTTAAAAGCAATGGCCCTTACGTAAATAATGATAACTTAGGTGCAATAATTGAATTACACCGATTTATGAAACAACTTTAAAATATGTAAATAGTTTTCTTACAAAATATTTTCAATGTCTAAACGCGTTGTCAAGTTTTCCATGTGCAAATCGTTTTCGCCGCTAGGGGAAGCAAGATAAAAATAATAATTTACATCTCTCATATTCGGTAAGTAGGTCCTTATTACCCCCAAATGGGGCTTGTAGGTGACCAATTAGCGCTCTAGGGTAATAATGTAGCTAGAAAAGCCCTAGGGCGGTAAGTAATTTAAAAAAAAACTTCACTCTTTCAAAAAGTTCGCGTACATCTAACCATCATACTGGCAATAGACATCATGCATTCAGCCCAATGACAAAAGAGGTCACTTCGCTATTCAGCCTTCTCTTCGTATGAGTATTAGTCATCAATTTTAAATATCGAACGGCGAAGCTCAATTTCGTTCTTGAAAAAAATAATTAAAAAAAAAGATGAAAAAAGGCGGGAATAGAAAACTTTTACTTTAAATATTGTTTGTTTTTGGGATTTTTTTTATAATTACGTGCTAATTACGAAAAAAACATGAGTTCTGCAAGTGATGAAGATATAAGCTGCACTCCCGATTCAATTAAAATGGAAGCTGAAGCAGCAAAAAGTTCTAAAGAGAGATATTTGAAAACTTACGACGAGTTCATGAAGTGGCGAAAAGAAAAACGAGTATGTAAATGTTTTATTCTTGTAATGCCGGTTTTTTTTCTACTTACCTCACAATCGAGATGTAAAGCAGAGTAGTTAGCTCGGGTGTAAGCATCAATTGCACCCTCGAACTATAGGCGCCCTCGCTGCGCTCGTGCGCCTAAATATCTCGGGCTGCAATTGATGCCTTACAGCCCTTGGCTACTAATCTACTATTACGCACTGAAAACTCATCGTTTGGATGTTATGAAAAACACGAGCGGATACCCAACTTTAGGTGTAGTGGACAGCACGTCAACATTTACTCGCGCGCAGTCTACTGGCAATGTAAAGGTCGACCTGCTATCGACTGTACGATGATTAGTACACAATGCTCATTGATCACGTTTAATTGCAACCTCCGAGCACGAAATCTTTCGTGCTAACTAAACACTAACTTGTAATCTAGCAAATTCTCTAATTTAGTACCTACTTACACAGCCGAGAGAGAAACAAATTAGTATAGATAAAACAATTATCTTGTTCTAGTAAGTTAATTCAAACCAGCCCATATCACAGGGTGATAAAGCACCACGAACTATTTTGAAGATCTTGAGCAATCTTGGTATAATACCGGGTTTACTATTCCGATCGCGTGAGATGTCTTACCGCCACATGGGGCGTGCCTTCATGCCATACCATGCGACAAAAGGAGACGCATTTGACTGCAGCATGGTTGGAGGTTGGAGCCACTCGATGACTAGCACCGCCTTGGCCGAGGTCGGCACGGCACAAGTGTAGAGTTGGCCGATTGTTCGAAAAACTTATCGACTGAAACGAATAAAACGCGGATGCGATTCGAATAAATGAGGAAGATTGTGCACTGCACCAATTTGCACCGCATATTGGGCACAATTTGATGTTGCGCTGCGACATCTGCAGTGCACGAGAATTCTCACGAGTGAGTTCAACGAGAGGTGTCATTAAATATTGGATACAATATTATAAAGTGTTATATCTAAAGGTACTTTTTTTAAAAGTTACAATGTTTAGAATTTACATTACATGCGAATTCGCGATGGCACTCGCGCGCATATGTGTTTAAACATACTTATGGGATACCTTATGGGACATGTGTTGGTCATTCAATGAACTATCAAATAAAAACTTCGAAGTTCTTGACATTTTTGTAAGCCTCCGTGTCGTTTTAAATCACAATTAGTTAAGCCCCCAATTTGTAACTTATTAGGTGAACAAGTTAATTATTTAGAAAAGTTATTTTTTTATTTTTTTTTATTTTAATTTTTGTTAAACTTTAGTAGCTTTCTATACTTGATCCGTGTTCATATGCAGATCAAGCCACTTATACTAAAAGTATGCAGCGAAATAAAACGACACCATATTATTATGCTGAAATATTGTTACTTAAATATATGTGGCTTTATCAACCTTTAATACTCGTTTATACTTTAACATGCTGTCGTCACTCGTTAAAGGATGAGTAACTAGACCATAAGACCTATCACGATGTTATAACATGCAATGTTACCTATCTGTTGTGTGATGCAATAAATAAAATAAAAAAATAAAATAAAATAAAAAATACCCAATGCAAGAGATTAATCCAGCACATGGGGCTTGATTAAGCTTGTTATCGAATGAAATATGTCATTGAACAAAATGTAATATTCGAATTGTTTTAGTTACTAACACTCAAAACTACACGGCTGTTGTTGCGTCGCCATGGCCACCGGGAGCCCCGGAAATTAAAGGCGGACTAAAATAAGTGCCGTTGCCTCCGGAAGAGGGGGGTGTGCAAGCGGGTGAAATAATGGATAAAGAGAAACATTTTTTTTCTTCTGGAAGCAACTCGTGCTCTTATAATCCCCCCTGAATTTAGTCATGCTAACATTAAAATGCAAGTCACACTACAAAGTCAGGAGGGCAAATGAAAGGCTTTTTACGATGCCGACGGCGAACCACATGTGGTATATTTTTTTAAGTCAGGAGGTTCTTCGTTAATCTATATTTTTTTACGTTTATCGATAATTCCTTACCAGTTACCACATTTTACGATTTAACTGTTTCTTTTTTTTTGTTAGAATCGGGTACAACTTACCTCAGATCATAATAAGGCTGCCAATTGTATCCATCGTGATAAAGATCAGCGGCATCTAGTGTCAAAATTTGCGAAGTATAGTTAGGTACTTAGAGGATTTTTGTTTTCACCGACTTGTTAGCGAGATGCATTTGATGGGATGTTTACTCTGCCAATATGAGAGAGGACTTTGATCTTGTTATTGATCCGGCTGACGTTTATTAAGTACTCGAACAGTGAATTTTATAATCTAACTGCAATCAAACGGTTAACCCCGGAAGCGTACAGACTTATTCATACGCTATCAACTCGGTACAGTTCCTATCTTCGAAGTCTCTACTATTTTGATTATACCTACTTTGTTCAAGAAAAGGTTAAATAAAATTAATCATAAAGCGGTTATGCTAAGTGAAATGATGTACCTACTTTTTTCATTCCTCCTAGATAATTCAATTACTTTAATTAGCACAAACTTTGAAAATCATATTCGTAATTCTCATGCCTGAATCTCGGTCCGATAGATCAGACTTAGAGAAAAGATAATGTTCATTAAAACATAATAAAAAATCATACATAAATACATAACACCACGAATCATATACATATTCAAGAGAGATTCGGTTTGTAGAATTAGACTCATTAGACCTGGCCATTTACTTTCATTGCTGTTTCATGTCTACATGCGGACATATAATATCATACAATCTAGGCGCCAGTGGTATGAAAAAAACACGTCACATGACCCGACCGTATATCTGTCATCGTACTGTAATACACTAACAGAATTGAGGCCCAGGGTTTGACACTGAATCGCTCGTAGCCTGGGCTGCCTGAGTGATCTTAAACGATCACTAAGGTTAAGCAACATACGGCGCGTTCAGTATGGATGGATGGGTCACCGTCTATGACTAACGCTAGTGGCATTTTTCCGAGCGATTCCGTGCTTCGCAAGGCACGTTAAGCAGTTGGTGCCGGCTACCGTCGATAGATGGCAGTCGTTAAGCCAAGTCAGAGGCCTTAGGGCGGCTTGAAAACTCTGACAGTAAGACCAGCCACTAGTCTCACAAGCCTCCACCAATCCGGACTTGGCCCCCGTGGTGGAGTATGGCCTATACCTCCTCAGGGAAGAGACCCGTGCCCCTCGGTGGGGACACGATGGGTTGATGATGATGATGATGTTTGACACTGGCTAGAATCCTGACCAACCACCTTCGCTTCTTTGCAGTGGAGAACCACATCAGCCCCGAGGACCTCGCGGAGCTAAGGAAAAAGATCAGCTCCAACAGCACCACGCCGCCCCCGACCGGATCGGAAGGGGTCATACTGGATGATGGTTTTGTGGTACGTATTTCTTTATCACTCGTAGACTCAGCCGCCTGAGTGATCTTAAACTATTAGAAGGTTAAGCAACATAGGGCGCGTTCAGTGCTTGAATGGGTGACCGTTCTATGACTATCGCTAGTGGCCTTTTTTCGAGCGGTTCCGTGCTTCGCAAGGCACGTTAAGCAGTTGGTGCCGGCTGCCGTCGATAGATGGAAGTCGTTAAGCCATGTCAGAGGCCTTAGGGCCGCTAGAAAACTGCTAACAGTAAGACCAGCCACTAGTTTACAAGCCTCCACCAATCCGGACTAGGGCCCCGTGGTGGAGTATGTCCTATACCTTCCTCAGGGAAGAGACCCGTGCCTCTCGGTGGGGACATAGTGGGTTGATGATGAAAGAGAATGGGCGCACAAGTCACAGCCTTCTCCCAGACAGAAATGATTATTTTCCTATTCATCAATCCAGCTAAGCTATGATTCAATTCAATCAAACTATGATTGTCTATAGGACATAGTGACACGGAACGGCGACGGCAGCAGTCCGCCGGAGGTAGTGGACTGTTTCGGGCTGGGCGCGGTGATCGGGCAGCTGCAGTGGCTCTTCAACATGAAGCCTGATTCCGTGGACGCGGTCAACACACATTTCTTCTTTAGCTCGAGGAGCCGCCCGAAGAGAGTGCAGGTAAGGTTCTGAAAACTTTGAAACATGATCCACGAAGCTATTTCTAGATTTGCAGGATCTTGGATATTGCGATAAGTTTGTTCAAAAAATTTATCGCAGTTTATAAAACTATATCACCTAGTACTCCTAAATTGGCTATCTGTAAATTAGTGAATTGGTAACCTGTATCATTGAATTTATTCAATGCCTGCGTCTTAGTGTCAGTTCATCCTTCATAGTCTTACTAAAACTGTTGAGATGTAATAGAAAAAAATATAATACATAATACATTTTGTTATAACTTTATTGTTATTAATTTGTATTCGACTTGTTCTGGAAATAAATAATTTGAGATTCTTATGCGCTTCTGATTAACGGGCGCAATTATGAAAACGTAAAACTAGAACAAAGTTTTATTGAATATAGCTCGATAGGCATCGTATTTTGTATGGAGATTGATTCAGGCTACTTCTGCCTACCCCCTCGGGGATAACGGACGAGTTTATTTATTTATTGATTCAGCTATTTTTAAGATAGAGCCGCATTCGCCTAACTTGTTCTGTTCTGTCCACCTATTCTGTAATTAGGTCTTCTGTAATTTTCGATTTTAGAGGTTCCAAAGCATCCAATTATGGTCAGTATTTGATTTTATAGCCAGAGTGCCTCTATCACTCAGTGGCGACTTACAGATCTATAAGCGCTGAATCTGTTTCATAAAGCAGGATGGTGTGCCACTACAACTCACAGTCCACTTTCAGGACTATACACAATAGTCGTAGCCTATGTAGGCCTACAAGCCATTACACAAAAAATTACAGATGCCCCTTCAATTTTAGTAGACGTTACCTATTTCAGTATTTAGTCTATAGACTATAATAGTGACGGAAATGAGAGAACCGGTCTTTGCTGGGCATGCATGTCTCTTGTCCCTTACTTGTTTTGTTCTGCTCTGCCTTGTTAGTTTCTTCTTTTATTTTTTATGTCTTGTGTGATGATAATTGTATTTCTTGTTCTTATAATAGGTAGGTATCATTTAACAACTGAAAAACATTTTTTTTTTATGTAATTGAAGAGTAATGTTATCTTTATTGTTTGTTTTCCTCAGACTCGTATTTGCTGTATTCGTATATTCTGCCTATTTATTCAAGTGCACATGGGTATCTACTAAGTAAGTACATAGACTATGACGTCCTTATCTCTGTGCTGTACTAGTATTCGCGCTATTAACTCGAATTATTAATATAAACTGTTAATTTTCCAGAACACAACGATAAACCTCCATGGAGTTTTTCTTAGTTTTCTTTTTTTTATCAGGTGCATCCCGGCGATCAATTTGGCTTGGAATGGGTGGACTTTAGGCCTGAGAGGCCGACCATCATGATTGTCCACGGCTTTATGAGTCACAGCAACGCGAGCTGGGTCACCGACATGACCAGAGCCTTCTTGAGCTGGGTGAGTGACATTTTAAGCGAACTATCCTGTCAGCATGCGTTGATATGGGATGGCGTTGAAAATTAAAATGAACGCGAAGTTGCTTGAGGAGTCAAATAACAACGCAAAAAAAATCTGATTAGCAAAAGTTTTAAATTATTATCAATACTATTATTTTATTTTTAAACAAATTGACCGTATCATGTTTCACGAATTTATGAACAATAATATTAAGCTTTTATACTACATGTGGCATAAAAAAAAACGGACAACGAAAAGTTGTACTCGCCCAGAAAGGCAAAAAAATCATGTCTGTTGTATGCCCCCTTAAATATTTATTTTATTCTGTTTTTTAGTATTTGTTGTTATAGCGGAAAGATATCGTCTGAAAATCTCAACTGTCTAACTATCACGGTTCATGAGATATAGCCTGACGAATAGCGGAGTCACAGTAATAGGGTCCGTTTTAACGTTTGGATACAGAACTCTAAAAAACAGTTAGACGCGGTAGCAGTCTACTTGCAAAAGTTAATACATAAAAATAGCTCGCATACAAACTTAGGCAACACACCCCGCGCCTTGTAGAAAAACCTGGCCGGTAAAACCAGATCGCGGAAAAACACGGACGACCCAAACGATGCCGAGTGTAATAATTCTAAATTTAAAATATTCAAATTTTGTAGACTGCCAGCGATTTGGTATTATGCAAGTTAACCGTGGAGGTTTTATATGATATCTGAAACTCCTTTCAGGCTGACGTCAATGTCATAGCAGTGGACTGGAGCGGAGGCGGGAACACCTGGAAGTATTGGAGGGCGGTTGCGAACACCCGTCGAGTCGGGGCTGACACGCTTGGGTAAGGTCCTATAATTGAGTTGTTAAAACAAGGCTGATGACAGCTTTATTCTTAAATGCATAGAACCTAACATTCCGAAACTTTTAAATAGGTATTTCAAATGTGATAAGTACAAACTAACAACACATGTTTTTTGTTTTTTTACTGAAGTTTTTTTACCATTTAAGTTTTTTCCTAGGCTTATTGTAAACTCAATTGAAATGAAACGTCATCAGACTTCATAAGGTGACTGAACTGTTAATATATAATATATTATGAGAATGGAAAACACGCAGTTCGGGGAAAAACGAGTTATTATATAACAAAATGCGTCAAATATTCGTAATGCAGAGTTACGTGAAAAATAGACAATTCCTGAAACGCCGCCACTTTGTATTTTACAACCTTACCACATTAATTTGTTCTACGATCCTATCAATATACTCAGAGTTATATGTTTGGAAATGGTAGTGCTTACGTAAACGTAAATACGTTCTACTTCAGGCCATAGGCATTCTCTCAGAGAGAGGGAAAGAGAGTATGGGCTAATTAATGACTACTGATTAATTTACTACTGTATTAATTTACAAAATAAATTTGCGCTTTTCTACCATACAGCCTCCTATAAATGATTGTAGAAGTATATCCAGTCTATGTTTTTTCTTCGCATTTAAAGAAATGAAAGAAATAAAGATAACAATGTTTTTAAGCAATACAAATCAAACAGCGTCGCCAGGAAGCAGTAATCCATATGAAATTGAAAAATGGAAAGGACAAAAATATTTTAAAAATTGTTGTGAATGAACATGTAACTTTACAAGTTGTAACCTTTAGCAAGACGGCGCCAAATCGGTCATGAGGAAGGCCCGTAGTTTAGTAATCAATAATCATACGAACTGGGTTTGTTTAGACGAACCAAAATTCTAATTTCCTTAACAGATTCTTCAGACGACTGATTCAAGAGACCAACGCTGATATCAAGAATTTCCATTTCATTGGGCACAGCTTGGGCGCACACATTGCTTCATACGTCTCTCATCACCTTGGCGGGGTCCGTCGAATTACTGGCAAGTACCTATATACAAACCTTGACTTGATCCACCTGCAACCCAAAAATGAACCAATGAGTCCACCACCACCAGTCCTATTGCATTGTATCATAATTTCCTCTACATTAATATCATAATATCCACTAGAAAACTGCCCTCGTAACGAGAAACACAGTAATAGCCATTACTGCTTTTTTAGTTTGAATGCACAAATATTTACTTGGAGGCATTTTTTGCTGTAATGTGATATAATGTATGTACTGTGGATGTAGATATACTGTAGATCTACAGTCACAATTACATTTTTACGACAAAAAATGCCTCCAAGTAGCTTGCCCAAGTGGCAAGTAGTTTGCAATTAATTAGTTGGCAAGTATAGTTAGCAATGGCCCCAAGGCAGCGGCTAACACAGTACATTGACATCAATGTTGAAATAAGTATATATTAAAACTTTGTTAATAATCTGGAACAAGTACCTAGATAATTAATTTCTAAAGTAAATATTAAGATAAAAAAATAAAAATATAGAAAAAAAAATTGTTTTACCAACATCTAACAAACTCCTCTTTATCTAACAAACTCAGTAAAACCAAGAAATGAAAAACGTATCAAACGGTAATTCATTACTGTCTTAGTTCACAGCTCAGTTCACAATAGAGTTCACTAGTTTTACACACAAAATAAGTAGGTATTGCATAGGTGTCAGAAATTCGAGTTGTAGATCAAATTCAGTTGTCGATTCTTGGTGAGCAGAGGTTTATATGAAATTGGTATTTTTGATAACATTCTAAAACAGGAATATATTATTTCAATGGATTTATCGCGCCAGGAAGTACTTATGTGATTTTTCTTCTTCGGGCCTTTAACTTCTAGGGGAGCATAGGCCTTCAACCACAGTCTGCCCTCGTAAGGAAGAACGCAGTAATAGCCATTACTGCGTTTTTACTTTGGATGCAAAATTGAGCTCCCTGGTGGTGATAGGTGAAAAAATAATGGTGGCTGTAGGTCTACTAGAAACCTGAAATTTCAGTAAGAAAATATGCAGTTATCTCATGAAATGATATGTTTGTGATATGTTTTTCGCTATTTACTCAAAACTGGGTTTTGACGATTACTGCGTTCTTCCCTACGAGGGCAGAGATGTCCACCTCTGACGGTCGTTCGCATCAATTTCCAATTCAGGCCGATCCACTTGACCTCGTGGGCTAGGGCTAGGCTCTAGATCTTTTCCATGTTTTTCTTGGCTGACCCCTCTTTGGGACCAGGTACCACGTACCTATGTGATTACTTGGTACCTAATTAATAATTATTTCTCACAGGACTGGATCCAGCTCAGCCGTGCTTCCGAACTCATGACATAACAGAGCGCCTGGACGAATCTGACGCTGAGTTTGTGGACGTAATTCATACCAACGGAAGATTACTGCAGAAAATCGGGTTCGGCCTGCCGGATCCTGCTGGTAAGTTAGGGCTAGAAAGAAAAAAAAAAGCCGGCTAAGTGTGACTTGGACTCGAGCCGAGGATTCCCTAGAAAAAATATACGGCATGATAAGCAAATAAAATCTATTCCTCGGAAGGGATTTCAATAGTTTTTTTAAAAGTTATTTCTCTTACTTTGAAGTGTATTTATGCGGTTGTTTATAATACTGTTTTATAATCATTCCTCAGGTCACGCTGATTTTTATCCTAATGGAGGCATGAAGCAGCCAGGATGTTTTACGCGGGGCAGTTTTTTGTCAAAGATATTCCCCTTCACACCTTCCAGTTAGTATTTTTAACCCATATTTAATCATTACAATGGTTAATAAACATATTGTAAAAATGCGTTTGTGACTTTAGTTTGTATTCGTTTCTATAGTTTGTACTTGTAGTTCTGTTATTTGTTGTTGGTTGTTGATTCATACATTTTTTTTCCAATGTAAAGAAATTATTGGAAAAAAAATTATAGAATGTCCGAGCGAGACGGCTGCCAGTCGTAAAAGTAGATTTTGTAATATTCTTACTTAAATTTGTAATATAAGTTTAGTTATATAAAAATTATATAATATTAAACTGAACTGTATCTACTTAATTTTAGTAATATGTATAAAAATAATGTTCCTTTTCTTTCAGGATTGCAGCAAGCAATTTGCAGTCACGGAAGATCATATTTGCTTTTTACGGAATCACTTATGAACTATAATTGTTCATTTACAGGGAAACATTGGAATTTGACCTATGAAGGGTGAGTAGACTAAAGATTGACTATAAATTACGAATAATATAAAATAAGTAACCAAAGATTAAGTAACAAACATTCATCAGAGCGAAATCTGGTCGGACTCTTAAGACAAAAAATCAATTACCTAAGTGTAGCTATCTAGAATAAAGAATAATAAACCTTTAGATTTAAAGTAGTAGTAAAATTCCGCTTAATTTTGTTAAAATTTAAAATTTTGCACAGAGGGTCTAGATAATGTAGGCAAGGAATAACCGGATTTTTTGAAATTCAACCCCTAAGGAGGCGATTGTATGGGAGGGATAATGAATATTGTCTAATTTTCTTGAAACTTAAAATAAAAACTCTTCAACACAATTGATTGAACATGTGTTTCGCCGTTTTTCTAAATTCAACCCCTAAGGGTGTGAACGGAGTTGCAAAATTTTATTCCTTGAATCTTTTCCAAAATTGATTTTCATTTTTCTTAATTTGCGCAAACGCCACTAGATGGCGGCCAGATCACATCGCGGTATGGTTGTGTTTAACTTAAATTCACTCCATGTCCACGCGGACGGAGTCGCGGGCAAAAGCTAGTGTTATATGTAGGTATACATTTTTCGGTATCAACGTAATAAAGTGTTTATGTTCAATATTATTAATTTGCAGTTTTTATTGTATGTAGAGCCGCGAATCCTAAACTGGTTCAGGAATTCGGAATTTTTCTCTCTAGCTGAAGTGGTTTTATGAACTACACGGTTTTAATACTGTATTTTCTTTTTCAGTATCAATGCTACGATGGACGTCAATTGCAACAGAGACGCCTCGTGCTCAGAGATGGGCATCAGAGCGGTGGGCGGCGGGGCCATGCCCAGAGCTAGGGGGTCATACTTCGTCATCACTAGGGACGCGATCCCATACTGTCGTAAGTTTTGCCAAAGGGATATATTTTGCTACGTCTCTATGTAAAATCATAATGGATGTCTTCCATCGTCCATTATGATTTTTGACAACTTTTTAAACTCCCTTCCCCATGTACCTAATTAGTAGTAAGTTTTCACGTGAATTTTTTGGCTTGAAATGGTTTTTTGGCTTAAAATGGCGTAAAATGGTTTTCATAATATTATCTCTAAAAACAAAGGTATAATTAATATAATTTATTTCTGAAAAATAACGATATAAAAACATTATTTTAAATAACAGATGAGCAGCAATACGGGTTTTGATAAAAAGAAACAATTATTATGGTGGGCAAACTACTTCATTTACGAAAACAATATTAATATGGAAGCTGACTAATTGGGAATTTTTCGTTAATAAAGATGGTATTTCTGTTAGTCAAGGTGGGATTTTCAGCTGATCAACTTGGAATTTTGTGACGATCTACCTACTTGGAATTTTCTGTTTTTTTATTTGGTGTATATATTATTCTCCATCCATTCGAAAATACTCGAGCAAGTTCTAACTTAAGTCGAGCAATCACTTGTCAAATCCCAGGTACCTACCTCAGGACCTCTCCCTTGAAGCTTTCTCGAGAAAAAAACGTTATTTTGCATAGTTTACCTAAAGTCTGGATGAGATGAGAGTTTAAATCACCATCATCATCAACCCATTATGTCGCCACCGAGGGCACGGGTCTCTTCCCTGAGGAAGGCATAAGCCATACTCCACGACGGGGGCCAAGTCCGGATTGGTGGAGGCCTGTAAGACTAGTGGCTGGTCTTGCAGTCAGAAGTTTTCAAGCCGCCCTAAGGCCTCTGACTTGGCTTAACGACTGCCATCTATCGACGGCAGCCGGCACCAACTGCTTAACGTGCCTTGCAAAGCTTCAAATTTAAAGCGAGTTTAAATGACCCTGATTTGTTTTCTCCAGCCGCTGCGTGGGAGCGATCATCTTTACGGCTAGACCTGTTAAAGGACCTACTGAGAGGGTTCCGGATCAGCCCGTTCCCGAGAAAACCTCCAGGACCAGATAACCATCACCGGACGACATCAGCGTACGCGGATCCTCTGAAGGAGAGGGATTTTGACGACATCGAGGACAATGAGCTGATCGAAACAACCACGAATAAAGCCACTACCCCTGCGAGCACCTCCTGGTTTAAGAGGTGGTTCGGGTAAATAGTGCCAAAATGTACTTATGGATTCTTTTCTTTTTTTGCGAAACTTATTAAAGATGACTGCTACCAATGCTGCAATAACCATGATTTGTTTTATCTTACGATCTGTTTTTGTTCGTGTAAAGGTGCGTGCAGTCTGTTAGCTTTTAGAATATACCTCGGGCTCTAGAGTAGGCTTCGGTTTTCGCCGAAAGCACACGAGTGTGTGCCTTCCTGCTCTATATAAAACTTTTCTTCACTATTTTGAAAAGTTATGTAAAGTTATAAATAACAATACAAAATAAACCTTACCTTATTGCAATACAATCGATTCTATCTATCCGATAGTAGCCGAGGTATATTCTAAAAGCTAACAGACTGTATTTAGCTGAAATTTTTATTTCTTATATTGAACACATTCCATTAAGGCTTAATGCTTCAGATGGAAAAACATTGAACAAAAATAAATGTAGTAGGTATAATATGTTAAACAAACAAGTAATGCGTTGGACTGTTGGTGACAAAAACAAAACAAATGTGCTTTTGGGCAATTCATATATTACTCTATGTAATTCCGCGGTAAAACTATTGTAAACGAGACTGCTTCACAGTCAAACCAAGCAATTGGCCTTATAAAACAAATGTATCTTTTGTAAATTCTAAAGGGAATACTTAAATTTTTACAACTGTTACTTAAACAATACAGAAGTTATCATGATAAGTTGAAAAATTTTATGGGCAGTCATTTAATTTTTCAGCGGTTAGTAAATTAGTGAGCCAGTAAAACATAAGCAGTACCTAAGTAATAAAAATATTGGTCTGTTAATTCATCATTCAATGTCAGTGCAAAAATTACTCGAGTAGTTTAATAAATGAATGAGCAGTAAAACGGTTGAAATGGGCAGTTCACAGTGGGCGGTTGCATCCGAACGTCACTTTGAATGAAAATAAGTTAGGTTATGTTGGGAAAAATGTAAAATAGGTTAGGTTAGGTTGGAAACAATAACCCTATAGGTTAAGTTAGGTTATCACTGTGATCAACACACGCACGACGTGCCGCGGCTGCGGCCGGCGAGTGCTAGGAAAATTCTATCCATTTCACTAGGAATACATTTTACCGCCTAATAGTTTATAGAACTGCTTAAAATAAAATTTATTACTAACCAATTACGATTTGTTAACTGTACGCGCCTAACCGCCCAGTTCAACTTTTCCACTGCTCAGTATTTATTGAACTGCCCGTTTAAATTATTTTATGACTCATTTATGTTTAGTTTACTGCTCAGTTTTTACTGCTAAACTAGTTTGCAAACATGCGTTTTTTATTTTTTTACCTACCATAAATCAAATATTGAACTGCCGCTTTGACTCTATGCCAATTATAAATATACTTATTCTTATTCATGAGCATATTTCTGAAACATGTTTCTAAAACACATAATAATCGATATCCAAATTTCATTAAAAAATGCCAAAGTAACCCTTTAACATAAGTATAGTCGACAGCACATCATGGTATACACCCATGCACTCTACTCCGTTGCATTACGGGCGACTTTGCAACTAAAATGTGAAGATTGACGTGCTGTCGACTGTACCACCATATTACTGTTATTAGAATACGTTTAGCATTAAATCATATAAGTATACTTTTTTGAGTGTAACTCAACTGAGTCGAGTGAATGTGAATATCTGGAAAGGTTGACCCAGTGCTGCTGTGAACTGTAAATTGAGATTACTCTGCTGTGCGTAGAATCGACAGCACATCAACCTTTGCGTTTTAATTGCACCTTAACTAGTGACGGGCGAGGGAAAGTGTCATCGTATGATATGGGCTGAAAACTGAAAAAAAATATGCTTATTTTCTGTATTAAAATAAGTTACATAATACCCCGTTTCGTCGGTCGGAATCGTTAGGTAATGGTACATTTCAAAATAATCTGTTTTGAGTAATTGACGTTTAAAGATTTCAAAAATTGTCATTATGTTACAGTAAAATAATTGTTTCTCTACTGGAATTAGTTTTTTTATGATGGATAAAAAAATAATTATGTGTAGGTACCGTTAGTAATTCGGAAATATCTTCAAAGAATTTCCAACATTCTGAATACTTAACTAAAAAAATAATATTTTTGGAAATGTTCGGTAATAATTTCGACCGATGGACTTATTTGTGGATTTTAGTTAATAACTGAAATCCACAAATAAAACGTTTTATGCAAAATATTCTCCGATAGAATATTCACGGAGATCATTCCTGGAGAATATTCTCTGCGGCCCATCTCTATCCCTAGCGTAACTTAGAGTGCAGAATGTGCTGTCGACTGTACTGTGCGTAGATAGTGGATCAATGTATAAAGATAAAAAAAACTCTAAAATAATAATAATAAACTCTTACGTTGCTGTAGTCAAGAAAAGAAAATCCACAGAATTCTGAATTGAGAATTTGTTCTAATTAGGTACAAAATGAAATGATACCTATCGTTCTGGACAGAAGACAGAAAGTACGGGGTTAGACAGAAGTCTAGTACACTTTTTGAGAAATCTAGAGAGAGGGAATGATGTCAACGAGACTATTTGTAGATATTTACCTACTTACTTTATAGTTTTATTGCACACGATACATTGAACCAACATTACATAAAAAAATACAACATGTTCAAAGGCTTTTAGTGACATTCTCAATCCAGAAACCGGAGGTATAACTATAAAATGGCTATGAATGATAGGTACTTGGTATTTTGTATCAGTAACTAAATTAGCTTAGACTGTAAAGTAAGCTCTACGTGCTACTCGTATAATTATTATTGTGACTTATCCGCTACTTAATTAATAAAAAAATATTAGATTATTAAGGCTGTATTTGTATGAATTGAAAATAAATCTCAAAATTTTGAATTATGTATCATGTTTTTACTACACTAGTTTTGACCTCTCCTTGAAAATTATGAAAATGGTAGTAAAATCGGTAATTCAAAAATATGTAAATATAACCTGTTTTTAGGGCTAACGATAGATAATAAACTAAATTGGAAAGCACATGTTGAGACAGTATGTAAAAGAGTTAGCTCTTCGTCTTTCGCGCTACACAAACTTTCGACCAAAATAAAGCCAGAAGCACTTCGGACTGCTTATCATGGAATGGTTGCTTCAATATTAAGATACGGTGTAATCTTTTGGGGCAACTCGACGGACAAAGACTGTGTCTTTAAGGTACAAAAAAGGTGCATAAGAGCAATGTTTGGTCTGAAAACCACAGACAGCTGTAAACCCTATTTTGAAAAATTTAAAATACTTACATTGCCCTGTATTTACATTTACGAAGTGGCTGTCTTCGTCAAAACGAACCCTAATCTGTTCCCGCCACTCTCAGTGGTCAGCAATCGCACACAGCGAGACAAAAGTAGAGTCTGTGTCAGAAAAGCTAATACTGCGCTGTTACACAAAAGCATATTTTGTATGGGACCAGTAATTTATAATAAAATACCGAAGGAAATGCGAGAATTAAGTACGAGTAATTTTAAAACCAAATTGAAGTGTCTGTTAGAACATAAAATGTACTATAATATTACAGAATTCATGATAGATGACAATTTCAGCTAAGATATTGACTGACATTCTAATATAATTTGTATTTTAAATTGACATTTATTCGGTTCTTTTTACACAATGTGACATGTTATAATAATTCATACTTATATTTTAATTATTTTTTTCCTATTTCTATTATATCCATTAATTGTATTTTAAATTGACATCCTATTTTAATATTCTGGAAATTTTTAATTTGAATATGTTGACATTTTATATTTTATAATTATTACTTGGTGGTGCCTTTTTCATCATTTGTACGCCTCATTAGGCAGAGCATGTACAGAACTAATATCTTTTTAACCATCCTATTCATGAACTCATGCTTCACAAATAAATATCCTTTGTCTTTGTCTTTGTCTTTGAACAAATTTAAATCAAAGATCGATTAAAAAATCTGTAAAAGATCATTCGAATCGCTCGTAGCCTGGGCTGCCTGAGTGATCTTAACCTTGTGAACCGACCTTGAAAATAACAATGGTTTTTGTATTTCTCTTACTACACTGGTTCTCACGAGGTTCAGCGATCACTAAGGTTAAGCAACATACGGCGCGTTTAGTCCATGGATGGGTTTCTGTCTATGACTAACGCTAGTGGCATTTTTCCAAGCGGTTCCGCGCTTCGCAAGGCACGTTAAGCAGTTGGTGCCGGCTGCCGTCGATAGATGGCAGTCGTTAAGCCAAGTTAGAGGCCTTAGGGCGGCTTGAAAACTTCTGGCAGTAAGACCAGCCACTAGTCTTACAAGCCTCCACCAATCCGGACTTGGCCCCCGTGGTGGAGTATGGCCTATACCTTCCTGAGGGAAGAGACCCGTGCCCCTCGGTGGGGACATAATGGGTTGATGATGATGATGAGATCATTAATTTGTGATTTTTCTACGTGTTTTCCTTTTACAAGCTTACGTTATTTTTTATAATACAAACACGGTTTTTCTCAAACATCCCTCAGAGGCAGTTAAATAATCTTCTATGGTTACGTCCTTCCCCTCGGAATAAAAACTAAAGCACTTTACCACACACCATATAAACAGCCTGTCAAATGAGTCTTACGGAATAACAACAGTAACTTGACACAACACAAGCTTTTGTCCTGCCATGCTCTTGACATAAAAAAATGCGTCACAGTAAAAGCACTGTTTTTTTAAATAAACAAAATATTTTGACATAACGCGAAACCTTAAATGATAAATAAATAGATGGTCAGATTAAAATCATCGGTCAATATGTATGAAAAAAAAGTAGGTATGGGTTCAATTACCGCACACAGCGGATTGGCAAAGTATGTGAAAAACTCGGACACTCAGGTAATATTATATTAGAATTAGGCATATTAATTAGCTTACTACCATTAGACCTACCATACCAAATATAAACAAAAAACGTATAAATCGATGAAGCCGTTTCGGAGACGTTCCATGACAAACACTGTGCTGTGACACAAGATATTTATACATTAGAAGATAATTAATCATCAACCCATTATGTCCCCACCGAGGGGCACGGTCTCTTCCCCGAGGGAGGTATAGGCCATACTCCACCACGGGGGCCTAGTCCGGATTGGTGGAGTCTTGTAAGACTAGTGGCTGGTCTTACTGTCAGAAGTTTTCAAGCCGCCCTAAGGCCTCTGACTTGGTTTAACGACTGCCATCTATCGACGGCAGCCGGCACCAACTGCTTAACGTGCCCTGCAAAGCGGAACCGCTCGGAAAAAGGCCACTAGCGATAGTCATAGAACGGTCACCCATTCATGCACTGAACGCACCGTTTGTTGCTTAACATTCGTGATCGTTTAAGATCACTCAAGCAGCTAGCCGGGGCTATAAGCGATTCGATTCGATTCGAGAAGTTAATTATAGGTGCTTAACTCTTCAAAATATACGATGTTGCATGACTCTGTAAAATGTTGCAGAAATAAACTGTCACGTTGGAATAACGAGGCCCTGAAAGAGTTAATTTCCTAACATAATACAGCTTTCACAGTAATTAAGTTAAGTGGGTAGGCGTTACTGGCTAAGTACTTACTTTGATTAACACATTAGGCTGGTAGTTAGCACTATTTATTTTACAGTAAGTAAGCACACCCAGTATAGGAAACCTACTACTTTGTGTTGTTCGTATAAAATTTTTCATTAAAAGTTTTCGTCAAGCTTAAGCCTTAAAGTCGCAGAGTTCAGTAAAATGTTCTTAGGTGCGACATACTGCGACTTTAAGAGAGTTGATATCCAGTGGCGTAGCTACCTAGGGGTTGGGCCGAGCAGTGCCCCGGGGCCCTCAAGCTCAGGGGGCCCTCGTCAGAAAATCTAGATCGAACTGAACTTTTGAAACCGTACAGTTTAATATTTTTATTACCAACCCTGCAGTGCACAAAAAAGAGCTGATGATAAAGTAGCTTAGCATTTTTAAAGTATTTGTATATTTAATATTTTTACTTGATAAAACCTAACCAGTTTAGATAGCAGTGGGGCCCCAGTTACCTAGCTACGCTACTGTTGGTATCGACCTGTAAGAAAGTAAACTACATTAATTATTATTTTATCTGGACATTAAACTTTATCTAAACTATTGACCCCCTGTTTCTCGTGTACACCGTACCAACGATTTTATACGACTATTTTTACTACTGTTAATAATGCTGTTAGTTGACAATTTAAACCAGCTGGAATTGGCGAAATGAAACGAGGAGTATTAGAAAAATCGAAAGCACTAAAAAGACGATTCCAACTTTTTGGGCGCAACAGTAACATCCAGGGTCTGAGGTTCATTGTTGACGAAAACGGGCCTTTAGTGAAAAGGTAAGTAGGTAAGCTTTAGAATACCTACTTGTCATTACTCAAACTCAGAAAGCATGCTTTAGGATACTTGTCATTACTCAAACTCAGTGTCAAGCAGACCACACAGTCAACACGATCAGTGTTATGTGGAAGTTATTGTAGGTAATTATTTTCATACCCTACAGGGTGTTCTGGATCCTAGTGCTGGTGGTTTCGACGGGCTGTCTTTACCTGCTGCTGCTGCCGCTGACCGAGCGCAGCTCCGTAGTGAGCTTCACGCCGGACACCCTGTACCTGAAGTGGCAGACCACCTTCCCCGCCGTCACGGTCTGCGAGGCGTACTCCTACAAGCTGGCGCTGAAGAAATTCACCGATCTATTTCGTAGGTGTTTCAGAGCCAAGTTTCATAAAACTACTAGCTGCTCTGACAAACTTTTTTGGTCATAATTAGCCTACTAAAAGGTCAGGTAGGTAGGCCTATTAGGCTTATTAGGCCTAGGAATCGCTCGTAGCCTGGGCTGCCTGAGTGATCTTAAACGGTCACTAAGGTTAACCAACATACGGCGCGTTCAGTCCATGGATGGGTGACCGTCTATGACTAACCCTAGTGGCATTTTTCCGAGCGGTTCCGTGCGTCGCAAGGCACGTTAAGCAGTTGGTGCTGGCTGCCGTCGATAGATGGCAGTCGTTAAACCAAGTCAGAGGCCTTAGGGCGGCTTGAAAACTTCTGACAGTAAGACCAGCCACTAGTCTTACAAGCCTCCACCAATCCGGACTTGGCCCCCGTGGTGGAGTATGGCCTTTACCTTCCTCAGGGAAGAGACCCGTGCCCCTCGGTGGGGACATAACGGGTCGATGAAAAACAAAGAAATATAAGTATACAAAAAAAATCGTAAAATAGGTGAAGTCGTTTTGGAGGTGTCGGCTAACAGACAGTGTGATACGAAATTTTTACATAATTATGTACACTCTGTGGTACTGGAGGCTACTTAGCTGCAATTCACGAGATAATTAATTACAAAGTAGATTAACCCACAGATTAACAACATAACCCTTTACTGACATACAGGTATATACATTGTTTCTCCCCACACTAGTATACCCTGCGTCGTGGAAACCAGAAACAGCGACGTCACAAACATGTAAACATCCAAGACCTGGGGTTTTTTTAACACGTCTCTGCTACTCAATGTACCTCGAATTGTTATTATTGAAGTGACAATTCGGCACGCCAATATTTACGTGTTAGTAGCAAAGTCACCCGTAATGCAACTGAGTAGACGATGAGAGAGTCCGGGGTAAAGTGCATGGATGTAAAAGTTGATGTTATGTCGACTATACAATAATAAGTCTGGCTTAAGATCTATAGGTACCTACTGTCATCTGTCGCCGTGTACAAATCCAGTTCCAATCCAAATTTCATATTTCATTCACGGTTTCCCTGGTTACAAATTTTTTTGTAATATTCAAGTGGCGACATTGCCTATTGACTATTAGTCATTGGTATTTCTCCTTGAATTGTTCCTGGAAAATCCATGAATGCTTTTGGTATTTTAACGATTTCTGTCAAGGGTCGACTTAAAAAACTTAATTTAAATACATAATGTTTATTGTTTTCAATAGTACAGTAATAGAACAGAGGAAAAAAGCCATATTATACTGCTGAAAACAATTAGGTATTAGAGGATACGATTTTAAAGTGGAGTAAAACTCTTTGCTTAGGTTTTTTAATCATAACTGGCCACTAAATATTGTATAATAATAAGTGCCATACTTTATAAAAAATAAAAACAAAAGAATATCAGCGTTATTGTTAGTAGTCGTTAATATGGTGGCCTATGAATACGTGAAAACACAGACGCCATTAAATATTATTCATTTTTAGTTAGGTACACATTAATGTTCAGCAGCAAAGACTCCGCATTACGGAAGTTGTAAGACATTCTGACTTGTCCTAAACTTACCCTCAGTTTCTGAGAGAGTGTTCAAATGTAACAAGAGATTAATCTACGATTAATTCAAAATACCGGCACGTGATTGGCTGATATTAGCTTGATGTGAGATTAACATGAGAT
This sequence comes from Yponomeuta plumbellus, assembly GCA_947310845.1. Lineage (NCBI taxonomy): Eukaryota > Metazoa > Arthropoda > Insecta > Lepidoptera > Yponomeutidae > Yponomeuta > Yponomeuta plumbellus. The sequence goes on along the minus strand of OX371198.1, from coordinate 16,289,057 downwards.
TAACATTTGATCGCTCTTCTAGAAACCGAGCGTTAGTCTGAGCAGCGGCGGCTTTCAAGAGACCCTTTGGATGAAATAAATCGAAGTTATTGATTTTTTTACCTGTTTGCAGCTACATTCATATCATCGCTTGACTTCAGCAAGCGAAAGCACTTCACCGACATACTATACGCCAGAGGCACGTGCACTAAGACTCTGTGCGTGCCCTGTGGCGGTCAAGTTCCGTGCGATATACCCTGGCGGTTATACGCCGATAAGGTGAGTAATTGGAGTATGGCCTATACCTTCCTTAGGGAAGAGACCCGTGCCCCTTGGTGGGGACATAATCGGTTGATGATGATGAAGGTGAGTAATACTAATAATAATCTCTAATATATAAAACTCTCGTGTCACCGTGTTGTCCTCCGAAACGGCTTGACCGATTTTGATGAAATTTTAAATTCGGTCTGAGAATAGGTTGTTATCTATCTTTCGTACCCCTAAATGATAAGGGTGGTCAACTAGAAATATTTTATCTGGCATAAGTTTGCCGGGTCAGCTTGTATTATTATAAAAAATCTTTAATATTATTGTTATACGGCGCGTTCAGTCTATGGATGGGTCACCGTCTATGACTAACGCTAGCGGCATTTCTCCGAGCGGTTCCGTGCTTCGCAAGGCACGTTAAGCAGTTGGTGCCGGCTGCCGTCGATAGATGGCAGTCGTTAAGCCAAGTCAGATGCCTAATGGCTCCTACACACTATGCCGGCGGCACTGCCGGAGGGTAGAAAGCCACCGGCAATTCCGCACAAGCCGAGCCGCTGGCCGGCGGGTTACGCGGCAAGCCGGCGGCAGTTCGTTCCCGGCATTCGATTGAAAGTGTTGTGCTAGAAAATGATGCCAATGATGCTCTGCGGCACCAGCGGCAAGTGCCGGCGGCCTAAACATGCCGGCGCAAAGCCGCCCGGCCGCGCCGCTGGCATAGTGTGTAGCAGCTATTAGAGCGGCTTGAAAACTTTTGACAGTAAGACCAGCCAGCCACTAGTCTTACGAGCTTCCACCAATCCGGACTTGGTGGAGTATGGCCTATACCTTCCTCGGGGAAGAGACCCGTGCCCCTTGGTGGGTACATAATGGGTTGATTATGATGATGATTATTGTAAACTTTTAGTCCGGATCTACTTACGGGTGTTGTTATATCGGAAGATGATGATCACACTAATATTATAAACGTGAAAGTTTGTGTGTGTGTTTATATGTTTGTCAGTCTTTAGCGCTGAAACGGCTGGACGGATTTTAATAAAATTTGGTATGGAGTTAGCCGATACCCTGGATTAAAACATAGGCTACATTTTACCGCGGGGAAATATCTTATTCCTACGGGAAAATCGATGAACCGCGGGTAACACCGCGGGGCACAGCTAGTTATTGTTATAAAAATCTTAATTACACTATTAAAAAATAAAAAGAACAAAGGCGAACATAACGCTAACAGTATATTAATGAGTACGTATGTCGACTGAGTTCTTAGATTTATCAGTGTGTGTTCTTATGCTGACAGAGAGAGTTTTCTCAGACGGAGTGAGTTTTCACTTGGACCTGTAGAGACTCAATACTGTAAGCGTAGACAAAAGCCAACAAAGTTCTTTTGCAAGACAAATAGAGTTCTTACGGTGAAAGAGTGAGAATACTTACAGGCCAAACTCCAATATTGATCTCATGAGTCCTCTCTCCTAGGTTCGTAAGTCCTGCGACGAGCTCATCACAGACTGCACCTACGAAGGCCGGCCGTTTGAGTGCTGTAAGAAGTTCCGTAAGGTCGACTCCGAGTACGGACCGTGCTATGCTGTTAATAGCTTGCAAAGCAGGTAACCGAACATTTGAATCTTAGCTGGCTAACGAAGAGTTTGTCCCCACATCCTAAATCCAGCAGGCAACCGAATATTTGAATCTTAGCTGGCTAGCGAAGACTTTGTCCCGACATCCTAAATCCAGCAGGTAACCGAACATTTGAATCTTAGCTGGCTGACGAAGAGTTTGTCCCGACATCCTAAATCCAGCAAGTAACCGAACATTTGAATCTTAGGTGGCTAACGAAGAGTTTGTCCCGACATCCTAAACCCTTTACATCGTTACGAACAGTCGGTAGAACATCAATCTTCACATTTTATTGCAAAGTCATATCGAAAATGTAGAGCCTCAGAAGAAGATCTTCTGAGTGTAGAGCCCTACGTTCCCTTTTTACACAGGCTAATAAAGACTACCCTTACGGCGAATGTATGTGTGTGCTGTATGTAAATGTTATTAAATGATATAGTCGAAAGCTGATAAAACATTACATTTTTGTTGCGAAGTCTTCCGTAACGTAGCTTTTTGATGTGCTGTCGACTGTACATAATTAGAGTGGAAGGGAATTTTGGGCCACACACAGCAGACCAAAATTCCAAAATTTTATTCGTTTCCTGATTAGCAATAAAAATGCTCTTCTGATGGTCAAACAGTAAAAAAAAAAGTTTCGTCGTACTTACTTAGTCTTTGCGACTTCGGTATCCTTCAATTATTTTATTAAGGTTGGTAATTAGGTAAAACCTAAATAATACTAATAAATCTCAGTCTCTAATAATTTTAATTAAGCTAGACGGTTTTACCAGGCGGGTAGGAATTCCTGTTTTCCTTATGGGTAATAACACACAACGTGATATTTAAATAATGCGTTGTAGATTGTTCTTTTAATTGCTTAAACATATCGGAGGAGAGGATTTAAACATCTAAGATATTAGAAAACAATTTTCAACGTCATGGTTCTTCCTACCACTTTGTATTCTGATACAGTTTCAAGCAAAAGATCGTGTTTACGCCTGCCAAAAGGTACGCAACCTTCTTGCTACTTCAAACTTATTATTTTATGAAAGAATATCTTTTATGATAGTGTTTTGTTTTTTTCCTGTGTAAAAATATATTTGCGCAAGCAGCACGCTTTGTCATTAAATATTTCTATTATGAAAGTCGTCGTATTTTATTGCGAGCATTTGCAAAAGAGATCAGATACATTTTTACAGATCGGAAATCACGAATATTTACAAACACAATGTCATGTCCATTATTTATCTATAAATTGTTAAAATACTGTTCTTCACGATGTAAAGAACATTCCCTCAAACTATAGAGCAGCTAACAATTTTAAAATCACCACGTAGAAATAAATTTCTTAAAAAAAAATATCGCGTACCTACCTATTGTTACTCAATAACATGTAAAATAAGCTAAGGTATAGTTATTTATACTGTGAAGTCTGAAATATCGGGTTTTTCCACAGGGATTTCTCGAACGAAGAGTTGTTCTCCGTCAACTTGACGACTGGGCCCGGCACCTTGGCATTTAGACTAATGGATGACGCTCAGGCAAGTATGAAACCAAAGTTGGTTGAGTTATTCAGGGGGAAGGCCTACTCAGCGAGAATATTGGGTGTTTACACTGACGCATATAAAACATCCATGGTTGTTTCAGAAAAATCCTTTAATTGTTCCTACTTTGCGAGCGGTTTGAAATAAACTTCTACAGAGCATTGTTTGACGTGTTATTACGTGTTAAATAACGCAAAATTTAATTATAATTCCATTGCACAGACAGCTCTTATAATAAAAAAAGGCTTAAAATCAACAAAAAGTAAAAAACTAAAATAATCAAATATGACATACAAGAACAATTAAATACAGTCTGTTAGCTTTTAGAATATACCTACTATCGGATAGAATCGGATATATTCGTGTAATAGAAATATCGGAACTAATATGACACTTAATTTCGGAATTGGAACTAAGATTGTCGCACGATAGGTAAGTAGAGGTGCGATCCGTAAAATGAAAGAGGGTATCCAGGGGCACGGTGAAATTATGTTTTATTTATAATGTAAAAGAAAGGCACCTGAGAACATTAAAAAATAGAAAAGCTTAACTACGGTCTAAAAGATAAATATAAAAATACAATGTGGAGTATAAAGGAAAGAACACTCACATTAAGTTTATTAATGTGCCTTTTAAATATTTGTGATTTTGTGGATAAATAGGTAGAAGGTACGGAGAATAGAGCAATCGTAAGAACAGTAATAATAAATTAGGTCGGGCGTAGTAAAATGGAAAAACGTTCACGTCCACTTAGTTCTGAGGCTGAGGAATGTCTGTGCCAAATACGTCCGAACACTGCGGCGAATGTCATAAAATAGTTAAATTTGGAATTGATAAAAGGCCGAAATGAATTAAAAAGCAACGAGGCGATCGCCTCGTTACAGTACCCCGTCTGCCCCGGAAAAAAAAATCATGAGGGACCTTAAGTCCTGATGGTTGTTTTTTTATGTATAAGAAATGAGGTGAATGAGGGTGTAAAGTAATGGAGTGACGTGAGTGATTGTAATTTAGAAATGAAGTATGCTATTTATAATGAGTATATTACATGAGAGACGATTTAAAATAACATTCATCACTCATATATCAATCTTCCAAAAATATACCTTGCATTAGAGTACCATGTAAATAACCATGTCCATACTCGTAAAATCGCTCTCAAATTTATTTATTTGGCATTAAGGCTTATTGCAGTAGCCACCCGCTGATGTTTTATACAATATATACAAGATGATTGGTATTTAGGTTTGTTACAGTTACCATCCGCTGATATTTTATACAATATACATATATACAAGATAATATTATATACATTACGTATGTCACGTATATACGTATTAGAAGAAATTCAACTTGTGTTGTAGAAATACTACTTGTGTACTGAAAATTTTGCAAAATTTTGCAAAAGTCTTCGGCCCATAGCGCCCCCAAGGCTACACCCCAACCCAACAAGTTATTTCTTCCATAGCACAATGTCATCGCACCGTTTCACACCAGAGGCAAGAAAAACTGCAAAAATTGTTGGCAACACACAGAAATGCGGCGCGTGCGGCGCGTGCGACGCGTGCGGTGCTGATAAATGTGCGATCAACTTTAAAGTACGAGTAGTATTACACTCGTGTGCTTTCGGCGAAAACCGAAGCCTACTCGAGAGCCCGAGGTATATTCTAAAAGCTAACAGACTGTAGTATTGTTATGGTGAGCCGATAGGCCTACCAAAAATTCTACAGGTTAAACAAAATAATGCAGCCTAATACGTCCCACTTTATGGCGCAGGAATTCTCTCAGAGAGAGAATCTTGTTTTAATCACCACCTGTGCCGACCGCGGATTGCAGCTATCATCGCTTAACAGTAGAGTAAACTTTAGGAACTTTCTGAAAGACCAATTCCGTCTTAGCATTTGGACCAACATTGGCCCCAACAGATCTCCGTCCACTCCAACGAGGAGCTGTCCACCAACATCCTGAACGCTGAGCTGAAGTTCGACGTGAATACCAAGGAGAAGGACTGGGTAGAGTTCCTTTTCTCCGTGGTGGAGATGGACGACGACCCCATGTTCAGATTGGAAGAGGTGGAGCGCAGACAGTGCCGTTATCCGCACGAGGTGCCACGGACTGATATACACAACTACCCTGTAACTAAGCTTTCATTGCTTACTAATTACTAATTACCGAGCTTACGAATGAACTGGTGTGTGCACATCTGCACGACGTGACAAGGAGAGACATTCGCAACTACCTATCCTCTAAATACTGCTTTAATCATTTTAAGCGGGGTACAGTCGACAGCACGTCAGTCTTCCCATTTTAGTTGCAAAGTCGCCCGTAATGCAACGGAGTAGAGTGCATGGGTGTATACCATGATGTGCTGTCGACTGTACTCACGACGGAGCTGTAAGTCTAACAGTTAATGTTACTGTTACAAAAAAGCATATTCTGAGCAACTGTGATAAAAGGCTGACGCTTAGCGGACACAAATTAGGGAAACCCATGTTCAAGCTGGAAGTACATACGTGGTTGGTATCTGCATGAGTTTCGGTTACAGATCTCTTTCACATATACACACCCTACTCAGGCAAAGATATCAACCGGTATTATCAATGCAGAATCCGTAATCATCAACCCATTATGCCCCCACCGAGGGGCACGGGTCTCTTCCCTGAGGAAGGTATAGGCCATACTCCACCATGGGGGCCAAGTCCGGATTGGTGGAGGCTTGTAAGACTAGTTGCTGGTCTTACTGTAACCCTTGGGCCGCACTCATCGCGATAACCCGAAGATTCGGGCTATCGTGATGTGTGTAGCCAAGTATTGGCGTATACTTCGGAGCTTCGTCAAAACTTCGCGTAGCTGTCAGTAAACTTTACAGATCAAAGAGTTTTATCGCGATGAACTTCGCTTGAGCGGCCGCACTTCAGTCAGCGTGCACCTGTCAAACGTAGCGGACATGTTATTTCACAGAGTAGTGCAAAAGCTGAAGCGTAGCATGGATTGGAGTAATGATAAAATTTTAGAATTTATTGCAAACTACGAATAAATAATTAATAACTACGACGTAATGTAAAAAAATATATTTGCTGCCATAAAATACAGAGCAACTGCGGCGTCCATTTTGTTTTTTGCAACATCGCTTGCACATCGCGATAAACTTTACATCGCGTATTGTGTGGCCGCGAGGATTCGCCGTAGACCGAAGACGAAGTTTATCGCCCGAATGTTATCGCTATGAGTGCGGCCCAGGCATCAGTAGTTCTCAAGCCGACAAGTATTAACCTGCATCTTTTATAAACGGGCATACCAACACCAATGAGTACGGACCCGTACGGCCTTGCCGGTACGGGTTACCTGTTTCTTTGTAATCCCACCGTAACAAATCCAAGGCAGGAGCAAGTCCGAGCAGCAGTAACTGTGATTGCACGTTATTATTATCAAAAAACTGCGAGCAGAGATAAGAATAAACCTTGTTCTGGGCCTCGATTATGTTGCTCCTTTATAGTTAGTTACATGGTCAGATCACGTGACGTCCAATGACGTCCAATGACGCCTACAATTATTTACATGCGAGCTGTCGTTGATATGAAGAGGCAATGAAATGAAATCAACGCATGTCATTGTACTACGTTGCATAAACTGAATCTAGGCCCAGATTGAAAAAAGTGCTCTACAAGTCAACGAGTAAGAGTACTCGTTAACTTCGCCTATGCGTTTTGCTCCCTGTGAGTTACGGAACAAGACTGGAAGAGGCAATGGACTTTGCGTACTAAAATATTGCGTGCTATTTAAGCTGACAGTCGAGTCAACACCAATGTTTGTGACGTCGATGTTTCCGGTTCCCACGACACAGGGTATCCTAGTGTGGGGCCAGAACCAATGTATGTGCCTGTATGTAAATGTTATGTTATGTTCTTTTATGTATTTATTATGGCCTTGGAACGAGATCACCATTAATCTTGAAGTTAATTTATGCCTAAATAAATAAAACGTAGGTACAGTGGACTGAACGTCAATCTTTATACTGTATTCAGTTATGGTACGAGCGAATGGTACAGAGCACGCCGGTTTTGTGAAAGGAAAGGGAACCCGGGAACAAATCCTCATCGTTCGTCAAATCATTGAGAAGGCTCGAGAGTTCAACAAGCCGACTTATATATGCTTTGTCGATTTCTCCAAAGCATTTGACTCGGTGAAATGGCCAACGTTGTGGAAAACACTATTGGACATGGGCACACCACAACATCTCGTGCACCTGCTCAGAGAGCTCTACGAGGGAGGTACAGCTTCAGTACGGACAGATGGCCTCCTCTCAGATGGCTTCCATCCAAGTGCAGGCGTACGACAGGGATGCATAATATCACCCTTACTTTTTAATATCTACACCGAGCTTGTTATGCGAATCACTCTTGAGGACTGGACCGATGGTGCTGCGATTGGCGGATATAAAATTGCGAACCTGCGGTATGCAGATGACACCACCTTATTTGCGAGTAGTGCTGACCATATGGAGGAATTGCTTCTCAGAATGGAACGCGTGAGCCTTACGTTTGGATTAAGGATAAACCGATCTAAGACCAAAGTTATGATCGTGGATCGCGTCAACAACAACTCGCCCGAAGTCACACAGATTGCGAACTGCGACGTGGTTCAGACCTACGTTTATCTCGGGGCTTTGATCTCAAGCAATGGCGGCTGCGTGGATGAAGTGAAACGACGTATGGCCATAACCAGAACCGCGATGGAGAAGTTAAGGAAAGTGTGGAGGAATCGCAACATTACTAAAGCCACCAAGGTCAGGCTCGTGCGTACGCTGGTATTCCCCATTTTTCTTTACGCAGCGGAGACGTGGACGGTACGCGAGTTGGAAAAGGGTAAGATAGATGCTCTGGAGATGTGGTGCTGGAGGAAGATGCTCGGGATATCATGGACGGAGTTCCGCACCAACGTATCCATACTCCAGGAGCTCGGCATCACGCAGCGTCTGTCAGTCGTAGTACAGTCTCGCATATTGCAGTACTTTGGGCATGTCTCCAGGCGAGATGACGATTCCATAGAGCGGCTGGTCGTGCAGGGAAAGGTGGAGGGAACCAGATCACGCGGCAGGTCACCCATGCGCTGGACGGACCAAGTGAAAGCGGCTGTAGGAAACCGCGTAACTGACTGCGCCAGACAGTCCGCCAACAGGGAGAGATGGCGGGAGATCGTGCGGAGAGCTGTGTCCGCCTCTACCGCCGATGTGGACGCCTCAATGTGACCACGACCGCTCTGCCAAGAGCGAAACGACAAAGAAGAAGACGAGCGAATTTGCAACTGAAATTTTGATGGGCTGTTAATTGTACTCGAAAGCTAACAGCCTTCAATTAGTAAAAAGCATTTATCAAAACCTAGAACCTTATACAATGCAGAATTAGAACATTTCATTGTTGCCAGGTCTATTCCTATGGAGCCTGCAAGCTGGCCAGTGACACGGAGCTAATTTATCACCACTGTGGGTGCATCCATCCTGTCAGGGACATTGCTTGTACGTATATTGACCCGACTGTGATAGCATAGTTGTATTTATTTTTCATTTATTTACTCGCTCTGCCAACCGCTTAATAACATTTTGAAAATAACATTAAATGTACGGCCGGCCGTTGCGAAAACTCGCTATGTGTTTTCGCAAATGCAAAAACATGTGTTTTTCAAACACATAGCGAGTTTTCGCAACGGCCGTAACACATAAAGGACAGGGCAAGTTAATGTTCCAAGTCGAATTTTACAAAACGGATAAGACGTATCCATATAGAGCAGGAAAAGTAAGAAGAAATGGCCAATTTAAAAAAAATAGGAAAATGCACATAACGGATTTGGCACCCCACATGACGATTTGTCATCATCATCATCATTCAGCCACAAGAAGTGCACTGCTGGACATAGGCCTCCTCCATGGATTTCCAAAAAGACCGGTTGGAAGCGGCTTGCATCCAGCGTCTCCCTGCCACATTAACATTTGTAGGAAATAATAATATATTATGTACGTTCCAATTACAGGCAGATATGCCGGTGGCTAGTAATTAAATTGAGAGTAAATGTTTTGACATTATCTGGTAATTATTTCTGTTTCATTTAATTAAATGAACTTAGACAATCCATTCAGTTTATTTAATTTTTAATTGTTAGTGAACATTAAAACCCTAAATTTTTGTACAGATTTTTAATATAAGCATTATGTACTGATATAAATTGTTTAGTAAGTAGGTATAATTAATGGATTACTTTGTTGGTTTTAGATAAAGACAAGTTCTGCAACTACACCGGCTTGAACTGTGTGATAGCTTCCGAAGGTGAGCATTGAGGTCGTCGCACATACGGAAAACATATCATAAAGTCGTACATACAATACCGAGAATATATCAAGTAGCTAAACGTTTATTGTTACTTCTCATTGTGTATGGTTCAAAATGTACCTACTGTAACATCATGACTATTCAGCATCCAAAGGGGTTTCAAAAGGTTTACAAGCTTCACCAGTGACCTTACTGATCATTCATGTCATAAATGATATCTAGAGCTGCTACTGGGTCCTATAAAATACAATTTACTAATGATGGAGCGCTAAGGAATTGGAACTTACAGAGTGTAAAGAAGATTGAAAATCTGAAACGTAATCCTCCGGTCAAGACCAAATATGGTTGATATTGGAGCTGTAACCGTTAGCAGCTTAGGCTGATTGTGGAATTGGGCGAGCCTATAGGCCAGATGAGTCCAGACAAATAAGCGATCGCCAACTCTAGGTGGCCTAACAAGCGTCGCCACCCTATGCGGACCTTTCTGCCGGATTGGCAAGAGGTAGCCACGAACAAGCAGCAATGGAGGCTTAAAGGGGAGGCGAAGTGTGCCCAGCGAAGCTTATAAGCTTTTGTATGAAAAACCTAGTTGAGAGATTTCAAGCCACAATTTGCCAAAACGATTTTTCCCTTGGTGGCGCTAGTATTACTCTATGGATTCCCTTAACAGTATATCTAGAGCCCATGTCTACTTTCAGGCCAACTAGCCAAGGTGAAAGCCGATAAAGAGGCTGTGAACGACGACTGCCTGCCTTCTTGCGTGGAGAGCGAGCTTTCAGTCGTTCATATTACTAAGTATGTATTCTTTCAATGTAGTCTATTATACCCTTCCGGACCCACGGCACAACCACTCTGCTCAACTGATTGTGCCATAGGTACTTTTGATTCCCTTCTACACAACCGATTGGTCCGTTGGGAAAAAAAATGTGCCTATGGGTCAACTGTCGCTCGTAGCCCCGGCTGCCTGAGTGAGCTTAAAGATCACGAAGGTTGGGCAACATTGGGCGCATTCAGTCCATGGATGGGTGACCGTCTATGACTAACGCTAGTGGCATTTTTCCGAGCGGTTCCGTGCTTCGCAAGGCACGTTAAGCAGTTGGTGCCGGCTGCCGTCGATAGATGGGAGTCGTTAAGCCAAGTCCTCCGAGGCCTTAGGGCGGCTTGAAAACTTCTAACAGTAAGACCAGCCACTAGTCTTACGAGCCTCCACTAATCCGGACTTGGCCCCCGTTATAGAGTATGGCATACCTTCCTCAGGGAAGAGACCCGTGCCCCTCGGTGGGGACATAATGGGTTGATGATGATGGGCCAACTGACGAAAAGTGCAATCCCCGGTTGTGTTGTGGGTGCTTTTGAGAGAACTGATTCATTCGTTGGGGAAATGCGCCTCACTGCAGGGCACAGCACTTATTCTCTCATGTAGAGAGAAGGGCTAGTTTGTACCTAATTTGGCAACAGTGGTTGTGGTGATTAAAACCCATAGTCTCTCTGAGAGAAGGCCTGAGCCCTATAGTGGGACATATAGGCTGTTTACAAGTACAAGTGATTGTATTGTGTGGATTATTATTAATTAGGTACTATGCGTGCCTACCGCGGATTGGCAATTTCAAACTCTGAGTTATGTAACCAACTCAGACAGATAGTTAGAATATTCTTTATTGTATGAACACCAGATAGTCAGATTTCTTCAGGTGGTTTTCTTCACAGTTTGGAAGTGGTATTGCTACCCCATAATATACTAATATATAAAATTGTTGTTTGAGTAAGTAATGGTTACTTAAAATACTCTTTATTATTATTTATTCGTGTTAGGTACTAGTATCACGTTACGTCCATTAATTTTATTACATGAGAAGAAAAACATTTATTTAACGCCACATAGATACTAATATCAAGTGCCCCGAAAGGATACTTAATAACACAAAATACAGAAAAAGCAGATACAAAAGAGAAACAGAGGAAAATTAATGTCTAAAAAGTTTGCTAACATCTATTGTTTTGTTAATTATTGAAGAACGTGGAAATCCAATAGATAAAATTTGTTTACTTTGGACTTATCGTATAATTTTAATTAGACTTGCTACCAGGAAAATGCGAACATTGTCCTTATAATGTCTAAAATAATAATAATACCTTACACACTTGCCTATTAAAACAATTAGATGGTATCAAAGTCCAATGCAAAAATAACTATTAATACTTTAACACGGACAACAAAATAATAATTATATCAAAATAGCGACCTCTGTGGCGCAGTGGTTAGCGCATCTGCCTATCATGCTAGAGGTCCCGGGTTCAAATCCCGGCTGGGGTTAAAAAAAAAAAGAAACCCAGGTCTTGGATGTTTACACGTTTGTGACGTCGCTGTTTCTGGTTCCAACGACACAGGGTATCCTAGTGTGGGGCCAGAAGCAATGTACGTGCCTGTGTGTAAATGTTATGTTAATATGATTGAACAACCGTGGATATAATTATTTAAAAAAATCACACACCCTGATTTTGTTAAGGACCATGTAAACTTTTTTCAGGAGATGGACTTATAATGGTAGAGGCACACTGGTGAATGTCCGTATGGCTTTTTTGCCCAATCTTCGGTATAAGAGGAGCATGCTGCGAAGTGACCTGGATTTAGTTGGTAAGGGCATCAGCGATATTTTTAAAAAATACGATAAAAACTGTTAGGTACCTACCTTTTTCACTAAATCCAACAAGATTTAACAATATCCTCAGGTACATCCCTCGTCCTCGGTTCTATTCTTCTATTCCTAACAAAATCGTTTGTTTTTTACTTTGGTGACCATTTAATTGCCCAAGCCAAATAGAATATCTTCTTTTCCGTACAAAAGTACAAAATAAAACCATACAACATGGAACAACAATTTATAGAGAGTTTTTTTATAATGATTTATGTACGTGATGTACATAGAGCACCCCGCAATTCGTATTTGTGTGTACTTATTGCGGGGCGCAGCGTGGACTGTAGATTTTCTTATTAGGTTGATGGCGAAGAGGGCTTGAAAGATAACGCACTATTTCTTCAGTGTTTGCAGGCGGAGAGGCGAGGGGGAGGCCTTGGTGTTTCTTCTGCTGTAGCTCGATCGGGAATGAATTTGCGGCTTTTTTTTTTTTTTTTTTTTTTAGCCCTATAAAGGGCACCCTCCGGAGGACACGGGGGAGGGAGGTGGTGAATGCTCATGCATGCACAGCACGGGCCCGGCCGTGCTGCCAATGTGGGACTCGCAGAGTGCGCCTACCCACTAAACACCGCCTTGGTGCTGGTTTGGTCCTAAGGACCCCTAAACCTACATCATGAGCGACCCCCCTCGAGGCCGAGGAGGGCGCACAGCGGAGCTCACTAGAGCTACCGCTTAGGGGGATTCGTCACATAGTGACAGAAACAGAAAGAAAGAAAAAATTTAAGTGAGAGTAGTGTCCCCGGGGACACTGTTGGGAGCGGGGGCTACATCTGACTGGGCCTGGGCCTCCAGGAGGAGGTCGAGGTCGGATGAGAGCTTATCGGGTGGGTCGACTAGAACGTTCCTGGGCCTGCGCACCAGGTAACGAGGATTAGTCGTGGGGGGAGGGTAAACTGCTGATTCGCGGATCAGGGGGTTAGAGTGTTCTTCAGCGCGGCTGAAGAACGACTCTGAGAGGGATCTAATAAACTGTTGGATAGTTGGAATCTCCATATCCCGATGGAGATCGGCATTTCTGACGCACCAGTGTGCGTTCAGAGCCCTACGTAAGAAATTATTCTGGACTATCTGAAGTTGATACATGAGATTGGGGGCCGCGTGTGCGAAAACGGGAGCCGCGTAGGTCATCACGGGACGAATGCAAACTTTAAAGAGCGTGCGCTTGTTTCTGGCTGTCATTTTACTTTGTCTGCCTACCATGGAAGATAGGCGGCCAAGGTAAAAACGAGCGGTCCGGGGAATTTGCGGCGGCGCGCGCGCGCCTTTTATTGGACCGCCTGAGAGTAGTTTTGTTTACCTCAGGCCCCGCGCCGCACACCGCCCCCTTCCTCGCCCCTCCTTCCCCGCTAGGCTTTATTGCTAATTAAAATGGTTTTATTTTACATTTATTGTCTTAAATCTATGCTTATTCAATACCTTAAGTCTCTAAATATCCTTTTACATAATGATTTGGGTGACCGCGGGCTTTCTAATAAGGGTTTTGTATTATTTTGGCCGGCCCGCGGTCCCCCGCCTCACCGAGGTATTAAATATAGGTGCCTGCGCGCCTCGAGTCGCTTCAATCGGAGCTCGGCTCGCACAGGCTACACTCAAAAAACAACCAATAAAATATCTTTATTCTCATAACATACTTAAATCTAATGTCCTACAAATATTATCTTTATTTATTTATTTTAACAATATATTTACAGTAATCATTTAAACAGTGACGTCGCTTTCGTCGTTAACATTTCTCCCGCCGTCGCCTTGCGAATCCACTGGTAAAACGACGATCTTCTTGGTCGGTCGCCGCAGGATGTGGCCGTTGCTGGTGGCCACGTCGACGACTCGCACCACGCCATCCTTGCCCGGGAACGTCCTCGTCACTCGACCCCGCGGCCATGTGTTGCGGGGGAGGTTGGAGTCGCAGATGATGACCACGTCACCGACGGCCGGGGGTATCCCTTTATTGTGCGGCTCCCGCCGATGTTGGAGTAAGGGCGCGTACTCGCGCACCCAGCGGCGCCAGAAGGTGTCGGCGAGCTGCTGCGCGCGCCGCCAGTGTTGACGGGCGTTGGCATCGCTGTCGGTGAACGTGCCGGGCGCTGGTGAGTAGCAGTCCGGCCCGAGCAGGATCATATTGGGTGTCAGCGCCGGGGGGTCCTCCGGGTTCACGGGCACGTAGGTGAGGGAGCGGGAGTTCACTGTGGCCTCCGCTTCCGCCAGCAGCGTTTGCAGCGTCTCGTCGCTGGGGTGTTTCTCGTGCAGCGTGGCCTTCATCGCCTCCTTCACGGTGCGGACCATACGCTCCCACGCCCCTGCCATGAAAGGGGCAGAGGGGGGCAGGAAGCGCCAGTTGATGCGGCGGGCGTGAGCGGCGTCCTTCATCGCCTCCGCCAGCTCGCGGCAGGAACCCCGGAAGGCTGTCGCGTTGTCACTCCATAGTTCTGTGGGGCACCCGCGCCGTGCAATGAAACGGCGCAGTGCGTTGATGGCAGAGTCGGTACTGAGCGAGGTCACCACTTCGAGATGTATTGCCCTTGAAGTCATGCAGGTGAACAGCGCGATGTATCTCTTTTCACGGTGTCGGCCCACGGTGACCTCCAGTGGCCCATAGTAGTCTAGGCCCGTGTAGGTATAGGGGCGTGCGTGGTGCGCCAGGCGCGCCGCTGGTAGGTCTCCGGTGGAGGGCTGCGCCGGCTTCGCCTTCTTCAGTCTGCAGCTTGGGCACCGGGCGATGGCTTCTTTGACCGTCGGGCGAATCTTCGTTATGTATAACCGCTGACGGAGCTCGTTGACCACTATTTCCGTGCCGCCGTGATGTAGCTTCTCGTGTACGTGCGAAACATATAATTTTGTGTAATAATGTTTCCCATGTAGTATTATTGGTCGCACTGTTTCTTCGTAGAAGTCGTCGGCCGCCTCGATCCTGCCTCGTAGTCGTAGTATGTGTTTTTCGTCTATGTACACACTCAGCTTTGCTAGTCGGTCCTCCTTGTCTGGCGTGCGGCCCTCCTGTATGCGTTGTCTCTCTCGGGCATAGGAGTCTTCTTGTGCGGCACGAATTAATAATTGTTCGGCGGCGAGTAGGTACGGCGCCTCTAGCGTTACAAATTTTCTCTGTGGAGGTGTTGCGCCGGGGGGCGCCGAGCCGACGGGCGCTCTCGTGCACGTTTTGTTCATTCGCTTGTTCCAGGCTTGATCTCGTTCGTTGTTGGCGCGGGTCCGTTTTCTTTTTGCCGCCGCTACTGTTTCGGTGGCCGGAGGCGCTGCGAGGGGAGGCCTGTGTCGGAGTAGGTCGACGAACTGCAGTACTCGTGCTGTCGCTCTCAACAAACGGGTCCATTTGGAGAAGCGCTCGAACTGGGGTAGGTGCGGATGCTCTGGCACCCGAGGGCAGGTAGCTGCAGCGCAGACTTCTTTTTCTTCGCCGGTGGCGGCAACTTCGACAATGTGCTCTCGGGGCCAACTCGCTTCGGGTGAGTATAGAAACGAGGGGCCGTTGAACCACCTGTGGTTCGAGTCGAAGTCCGCTGGCGTCGCTCGGGTGGCGTCGTCGGCAACGTTGTGTGCGGTTGGCACCCACCTCCAGTCGTCTTTCTTAGTGTTGTCTTCTATTTCTGCGAGTCGGTGTGCCACGAATGTCTTGTAGGAGCGCGGCTCGGCCCGTATCCACGCTAGTACTGTGCGTGAATCGCTCCAATACGTTTTCGAGGCGATCTCGAAGTCGTGTTCTTGTATGACGGCTTGGGCGATCCGCACACCTAGCACGGCCGCTTGTAGTTCAAGCCGTGGTATGGAGATTGGTTTGATGGGCGTGACGCGGCTCTTGCCGGCAGCGAGCGTCACTTTGATGGAGCCGTCGGCGCGTATCATTCTCCAGTACACCGCGGCGGCATAGGCCTCCCCGCTGCTGTCGACGAACGTGTGGACTTCGTAGCGGGCGGCCGGAGTCGTGTCGTAACATCTAGGTATTTTTAGGTTACCTAGGTCACGTAGACGACCTAGCCATTCGCTCCAGCGCCCGCGCAGGCCTTCCGTGATGTCGTCATCCCAGCCCGTGTTGTAGCGCCACGTATCTTGCATGATTCTTTTCGCCGGTGTTGTCAATGGTGAGATGAGGCCCAGGGGGTCGAATATTGACATAATGATGCTGAGGGCCTCCCGCTTTGTCGGTGGGCGGAGATCGTTGATGACTTCGGGCGGAGCTCTTCGTACGTTGAGACGAAAACGGATGGTGTCCTCGTTTGTGTCCCATAATAGCCCGAGTGTCCTCTCTATCTCACTCCCGCCGATGGGGACCGTGTTGCCATCTCGCTCTTTCTTGTTGACAACGTTGTTGATAGCGTCGCGTTCGTTTGTGGCCCACCCGCGTAGCTCGAAACCGGCTTGTTTGTGAACGTGGTCGACTTCTTTTGTTATTTTCTTTGCTTCGCTTATAGTGTTAAGCTCTGCAGGTAGTCGTCTACGTAGTGGTTTCGTTCTATTGCTTGCGCAGCTTGTGGGTACAGCGATGCGTGTTCTTGTGCATTTCTGTTCTTTATGTATATAGCGGTGCACGGAGACGACGATGCGCCGAACACCACGGAGGTCATGCGGTATTCTTCTGGTTCTCGCGTACGGCGATCGCCTCGCCACAGGAAACGTAGTGCATCTCTGTCTTCTTCACGTATTTTTATCTGCATGAACATCTCTTTCAGATCGGCCGTTACTGCGATGCTATGTTGTCGGAATCTCATGATGACCCCGGGCAGCGACTGAAGGAGGTCTGGGCCCGGAAAGAGCATGTCGTTGAGGCTGCGGCCGTGTGAGGTGGCTGCGGCGTCATGGACCACTCGAATTTTCTTTTTCTCCGGGTTGCAGATGGCGAAGTGCGGTAAGTACCACGTTCTTCCGCTAGGCGGCGTGTCGGCGCGCTCGGCGTAGTTAGAGGTAAGTAGATTGTTGATGCGTTCTTCATATTGTTTTTTCAGGTTGTCATCGCGGTCCAACTTCCTCTCGAGCGTGTATAGGCGCCTCAGTGCATCGTTGCGGTTATTTGGGATCTTGTCTATTTTTTCACGCCATAGTAGGCCCGTCTCGAAGCGGCCGTCTGGGAGGCGGCGGCTTTTCTCTTGCAGTATTTTCAGTGCTTGTAGTTCGGGATCACTTTTCTGTCTTCTTGGTTCAATTGAGAGTGACTCGAGCGCGAAATATTGCTTCATAATTTCTTCTGTCTTGTCGGCGGGCTTGACGCGTGTGAGGTGAGCGCAGCAGTATGCTATAGGGGCCGCTTGTGTTGTGCGGTACCCGTGCAGCACCCACCCTAATGCAGTTTTCGAAGCTACGGGTTGATCGCGCCGTCCTTTTCTTATGTCACGTGACACGATCAACTCCCAGTTATCTTGTCCGACGAGTATCTTCGGTGTAGCTTCGTTGTAGGTGAGTTCGTGCTTGATATCTTCGATGTGCGTGCAATCTTCCATCTCTTTTTTGCTTATGGACTGCGTGGTGATGTTGAGGCTTTCTACTGTGTGCGCGTTCGTGATTTTCTTTTCTGTGCCGCCGTGTTGCCCCCTAATGTGTAGGGTGACTCGCTTGCTTTTGTTGTGTGCCATTTCTTTGCCGCCCACGCCTTGGACCCACATAGGTTCGGTGGGCCCGTCGAGGCCGAGGGCGTCGGCGAGTGCGGCGTCCACGATCGTCACGGTGCTCCCGTCGTCAAGGAGGGCGTAGGCTTGAATCTCGGCCCGGGGCCCCCGCAGTATGACAGGTGCAATTTTCAAGTAGCCTCGTGTAGTAGCGGTTGCGGGCGCGGCCGTGCGCTCACTGGTGACCGCCACCACCTCTTCTTTTCTCTTTTGCGACTCTTCTGAGGCGGCTGCTCCGGCGGGAGCGGCTTTTTCGTGATGCAGCAGTTGATGGTGTCGCATGGGGCAGCCCTCGTGTCCGCACGGCTTTGCGCGGCACGTGAAGCGGTGATGTGTGCTTGACAGGCAGCGGTAGCACGTGTGGTTTTTCTTTGCGACTTCCCAGCGCTCGTTCACGGTGAGTTTGTTGAATTGTGGGCAAGCTGGGAGCAGATGCGACGCGTGTTTGCATAGTGGGCACGCGTGCTTCTCTTCTTTCTTCTTTGGAGTTTCTGTGGTGGCAGCGTAGGTGCGCTCGGTCCTCTTGCGTGCCGTCGGCCGGGCTTCACGGAAGTCTGACGTTTGTTCGGGCGGGGCGTAGGGGGCGCACTTGTCTGCTTCTCTATTCAGGAAGTCGGCGATCTTCTTAAGTTCGGGCGTGTCTTCCTTTTCTATGGCGTAGTCATACCATTTGTTCTTCAATATCGGCGTTAGCTTGTCCACAATCGTTCGCAGTAGCTCCGGGTTGTAGAGGTACTGCGGCTTTTTTAGTAGTTCGATTGTGGCAACGGTGTTGGCGATGCGGCCGGCGAATATGCACAGGTCACGTGGGCTGTCGGTGAGTCGCGGCAGCCCCTTCATCTTCTCTGTTTCTCCCATTAGTAGCGCGTCTGGTCTTCCGAATCTTCGTTCTAGTGCTTTGATGACATCTTCCGGGTGCGGCTGGCTGATGAGGAGGGCGCTGACGGCCTCCCAAGCGACACCCTTGAGACTTCTTCGGATTCGGGCCACATTTTCACACGCAGAGAAACTTGATGAGGACTCGATGTAAGCGGCCTTAAAGTGTAGCCACTCGTTGCACAGGCCGTTGAAGACTGGTAGGTCTGGTATGTACTTCTTGTTTGATTTGCTTGTTTGCAGGGCTTCGGCCAGGGCTGTTAATAGCGACGTAACGTCCATCACGGCGGGTCTCTGTGGAGCTTCTTGTGGCGGCTCCCGCCGCTTGCGCAATGTAGTGGCGCACGCGGTGAGTTCCCGTCGTTCTTCATTGATGGGGATTTCTATCGCGGCTTCTGTTTCTGGCTTTCGGTTGAGCCAATCGGCTATTCTTTGTGGGGCAAGGTCTTCCTCCTCTTCTTCGGACTCTTCCGGCGACGACATCACGTTGATGCGTTCCTGCCGAATCTTCGCTAGTTCTGCTTCGGCATTTATACGCCTCAGCTCCAACTCGGCTAGCCTCTCCTTGGCCTCCAACTCCGCGAGGAGTCTCTTGCTAGAGGCCTTGGATCGGCACGACCGAGCGGGCTTGAGCGTTTTCGTGTTCGTCGGTGGCGGCATTAACTCGGCGGTGTGGCGTTCGATGACCGTGTCTGTGCTGGCGGCGGGTGTGGCTCTGATTCCTGACGTGCCGACGTGGCCTCTGGCGTTACTGGTGTCGGAGGCCGTGTCGTGACTACGTGCGTCCGTACCGGACGTCGTGTTCGTGCCCGTCGTCGCGTTGGTGTCTTCGGTTGTGCCGGTGCCGGTCATGGTACCGGTAGTCACGGTTTCCGTCGTTGTGCCGCCGCTGCCGGAAGAGTCTTCTTTTCCTTTGTTACTTCTGGTTACAACCATCTTCTTAATTTTCTTGATGCTTCAGTGATCCGGCTTCGACGAGGACCAAACAATGTACGTGATGTACATAGAGCACCCCGCAATTCGTATTTGTGTGTACTTATTGCGGGGCGCAGCGTGGACTGTAGATTTTCTTATTAGGTTGATGGCGAAGAGGGCTTGAAAGATAACGCACTATTTCTTCAGTGTTTGCAGGCGGAGAGGCGAGGGGGAGGCCTTGGTGTTTCTTCTGCTGTAGCTCGATCGGGAATGAATTTGCGGCGGCGCGCGCGCGCCTTTTATTGGACCGCCTGAGAGTAGTTTTGTTTACCTCAGGCCCCGCGCCGCACACCGCCCCCTTCCTCGCCCCTCCTTCCCCGCTAGGCTTTATTGCTAATTAAAATGGTTTTATTTTACATTTATTGTCTTAAATCTATGCTTATTCAATACCTTAAGTCTCTAAATATCCTTTTACATAATGATTTGGGTGACCGCGGGCTTTCTAATAAGGGTTTTGTATTATTTTGGCCGGCCCGCGGTCCCCCGCCTCACCGAGGTATTAAATATAGGTGCCTGCGCGCCTCGAGTCGCTTCAATCGGAGCTCGGCTCGCACAGGCTACACTCAAAAAACAACCAATAAAATATCTTTATTCTCATAACATACTTAAATCTAATGTCCTACAAATATTATCTTTATTTATTTATTTTAACAATATATTTACAGTAATCATTTAAACAGTGACGTCGCTTTCGTCGTTAACAATTTACTTTTAAATATCGCTATAACTAAGTAATACTGATTTTGTTTGAATTGACGACTGCCACCGGGGTATGTATATGGATTCTCACTACACCTAAATGCACATAAAAAAGTAGAGGTTTCGAATCGTAATTTGTATGATCTTTAAAAGAAATTGAAAAGGAACGGAAAATGAATGGTTTAGAGGATAGGAAACGATTTTTCGTTATAGTAAATACTCTATTTAAGCAGTTTTTCTTAATATTAAATAGAAGTTTTGTTTTTCCTCAGTATCCATTGGAGGGCTGGCCGGCCTGTTCTTTGGAGCATCCATTTTGAGCGTGGCCGAAACCTTCTACCTTCTGCTGAGAAAACCCACATAACAACATCCTGTATTACATTCTACTACGAAGGCATTCAAAATCAAAATATTTATTACAACCAAATCTATTCTAACATACACTTTTGCTGGGATTCCCTCGTAAGTATAAAATACCTGTGCCAGTGAAACCCGCTCTTCCACAACTTAAAGTTTCAACAACTAAATTAAACGTTTGAATAATATTTCAATTTTATGTAAAACATTTCTTATAAAGCTAGTTTAGTTATAGACCTGTGGTGTGCATGTGTGTGTGTGTGTGTGTGTGTGTGTGTGTGTGTGTGTGTGTGTGTGTGTGTGTGTGTGTGTGTGTGTGAGGGTGTGTGTGTGTGTTGCTTTCTATTTATTCATGTTTATTTCACTTATAGCTAAGTAACATGTTGAGACAATTGTTCAGTTTCCTCATAGTTCTGGCTTAGCAGCCATTCGGACAGTACTTTCTTACACACTAATTTCAGCATAGGATAGATATGTATTCTGCGATTTATCTGCATTAAACATATTAAAGTTAATTTATCAAGCGTTTCAATAACTAACCCAAGTGGTCGCTGTAGCAACGAGAGTTTTATCAATAAACCTTTGTTTGGCCACTTCTCAAACCTCGCTTGGTGTTCTGGAAAGTACTGAAGTGGAATATAAAGCCAGAAATCGCGTAATATTTCACATTAAACTGCGAAGAAAAGTTTAACAAAGAATCCTCTTCCCGTATTTTCCGTATTGATCGCTAGGAGCTTAAAGCATGGGTAACACGGAGAGTAATGTTACAAGTGGTGTGAAGAAGCAGGCGGGAACATCGCTGGCGAAATTGTACAAGCTGCTCGACCTCAAAGGCAAGTTCAGATAATTTAGTTATAAGCAGGTAATTAAACAAAGTACATAAATTAACAAGTAGTTCTACTAACTATTATAGTATAGTGTATATCAATAAAGTTGTTTTTAGGTCAGACAGACAAGATGTCGTGATTCCCGTTTGGCACCCAAAATATAGAAAAACAAAACCATAACAAAACCGAGGGGCACGGGTCTCTTCCCTGAGGAAGGTATAGGCCATACTCCAAAACGGGGGCCAAGTCCTGATTGGTGGAGGCTTGTAAGACTAGTGGCTGGTCTTACTCTCAAAAGTTTTTAAGCCGCCCTAAGGCCTCTAACTTGGCTTAACGACTGCCATCTATCGACGGCAGCCGTCACCAACTGCTTAACGTGCCTTGCGAAGCACGGAACCGCTCGGAAAAATGCCACTAGCGTTAGTCGTAGACGGTCAGACATCCATGCACTGAACGCGCCCTATGTTGCTTAACCTTCGTGATCGTTTAAGATCACTCAGACAGCCGGAACTGCGGGAGATTCTGCCTAGTGGAGGGAGTGTAATTAGAATGATATCATCTAGGGATAGTGTATAGTGTGTGAATTTATGAGTGTGTGACTATACAGTGCACATTATTCTGCCGCCGTACGGAGAAAGGCCGTAACTCAAGTTTTTGGCAAAATTTAGTTAAGTACTAATTTGGAATCAGCAAAGAAAAATCTATCTTTCGGTCTATGTAAATAAGGTCTAACTCCTACCTAGGCGAAAATAACAGGGCGTAAAAAGCCATCCTCCAACAAAAATCGCTTGAATTTTAAAATGAGAGGCCGCATTTTGATTGTTATGGCTTTTCACATTATAAATCACGTTTGACTAGTATGAAAGGCCGTAATTGAATCCAAAGATTTTTAAATAACAACAAACCTTAATGTGAAAAGCCGTAATTTCCAAGTTGCGGCTTTTCATGTTATTTTCATATCTGATATCTTAACCGTTATAAAATTATAAGATATATTTTTTTAAGCAAAACAAAAAAAAAATCATAACTATAATTCAGTAATTTCAATAGTAATAATAATGAGTATCTTTAACTTTAACATTACTAAATCAACTACACACTTAAGGAAATTATAGGAAAATGTATCGATCACAACACAATACAAATAGCCATTTGACAGATTTCTGAACACCATCTCATATTTTTTGTCGGTGTTCATGGAGTCCTCAGAAAGTGGTCATTTTATATTCTTTCGTGGATTTCTTGTAAAAAAGGCGAACAAAAATTTACGTTTGAAACAACCCGCCAAAACGGTATCTTCGGCAATATGGCATCGCACAGGAATTATGACGTCACATACCAGTAAACAAACCAATGAACGTATGAACGACATGAACGACAGACGCCATTTTCACTGAACTGTGACGTCATCATAGAATCGGCCAATCCAGGCCGTTTTCGATACAATAGTTGCAGATACATAAAATTATCAAATTTTATCCTAAAACTTTCGTAAGCACAACACATTGTAAACTTTTAGTCCGGATCAACTTACGGGTGCTTCGTACTGCAAATCGGAGCGAAACCTGGTTGGACTCGTCCGATAAAAAAAAACACCCGTAAGTTGATCTGGACTAAAAGTTTACTTATCCTGTGTCGATTTTATAAATAATATTTTTTTAGTTAAAATGGCTTAAGGCGGTTTTACGAATACGTATAAATAATACAGTTTTTTTCACACTGTCAAATAGCCTATTTGAATGTTACACAAAATGTATGAATGTAGTACAAAGATTAAAATAACCTCCTTGCTTATAACATACATTAAAAACAAACATTCGAATAACTGGCAATAATAAAATCTTTTTTTTTGGTTCATAGCGTTCATTTCGATCATTTTTGTTTTAATTTTGATACCTTTTTTCCATAAAATTAAATTTCATGCCATAATATTAATAGTTAGTTTTCTTAATAGAGTTTTCTTCGGAAAAAATTAAATTAGGGCTTTTTCAACTGAAGAAATACCCAAAAGTATATTACTGATGACTTGATAAATTTAACAAGAAAAGCCTTAACTTTCTAATTATGGCTTTCTTGCTTAACATTATATTACTTAAAATATTTTTTTTACTTAAGTGAAAGGGAAATCTGAAAATTATTAGAAAGGCTAGTCTATACGGAAACAAAACACAAACCATAAAAATGTAACATATTTTTCTATAAATTTTAAAACTACTATCATCGGCTTAAAGTTAATATTAATGTTTCAAACTTCAATTCAAACAAGATTTTAATTTACTCAAAACTAGTTTCAACTAAGTTACGGCCTTTTTCCGTACGGCGGCAGTATTATGAGTATAATAATGATCACGGGCCTATTCATGTGTACCAGGTGGCGGTCTCTTGGTAGACATGATGAAAAGAGCAGTGCAGAACAAGCAATTCGCTGAGATAGACCACGCGATTAAGACGAAGGTGGAACCATTTCTCTATAACAAGGGCCAAGGGCGCTACATACCGATATCACACCTCGTATTGATGCGCAATAAAGAAAGGCCACGGCACAAACTGGTATGTCTTGCTACTATAATATCGTCAGGCGTAATTATTGTCATCGTTTTGGTATAATCGACAGTAATAATTCATTTATACAATGTCACACGCAAAAATATTTTGTGTTTTAACATTCTTTTTTGTTGTGTTATGGCAATTGAAATGTCTTCTTACTTACCTACCTTCTTTACTCAGCTGCCACCTCTACGAGGCTTTGAAAACCCGGATGAAGAGTTTGATATCGAAAAGGACTGGCCTCACGTGACTCAAGAGGAGTATGAGGCCAATCCTTCTAAATACAGAGAGATTTGCTGGGACTTGAAGGTAACACTCACGAGTCACGTAGGTTCAACCTACCCTTTAGTAGCAGTAGTTCGTTTGTGTTTTGTGTGAAAAAAAAAAGAGGATTCATGTGTATTTCTTTCTAGGGTTATACATATATTTCTAAGGTTTTTTCTACTATTCAGTTCAAAGTATATTAGGAATACGATGTACCTACATTGCATTGACGATTTAAGTACTATCACTCTTCCTTCTTGTCAATCTCCTGGCTAATCGGCAATTCAATATACATCGATATTGCCTCAGTAAACCATAATCGGTCATTTGTATATTCTGGACGTTTTGATAGTAATTTTAGCTAATTAGTCATTTTGATATTTGTCATTTTGATACCATGGACAATTTAATATATTTGTCATTTCGATAATATGGACCAAGTGCCCCGAAAGGAAATTATGGATTATGAAAAGAGAAACCATCTCTGGTAGTGCTTTCTCCGCGTGTTGACTGGAGGCTTTGGAAAGAGGTAGCGCAGGATAAATAAATAAGGCTCTTCCCCCCTTATGTTTTTCTATCACTTTTGTATCCTGTTTGTAATAGGTATTTATTTTAAAATTCTAAATTTGTTATTTAGTTTAATATTTGCACACGTTAGCCGGTAGAGCATGCATGTTCTTATAAGTTATATGTTTTATCGTTATCTTATCTTCGATTTCTTTCCAATATAAACGTTCTCTGAACACCCAGGAACACGGCGCTGTCGGTGAAACTATCCTCCACCTGTGTCTGCTAAACGCCACGTCCCTACTGGCGGACTTGGCCAAGCGTCTCCTGCGCTTCTACCCGAAGCTCATCAACGAGATCTATATGAGTGATGAGTACTACGGTTAGTCCTATCGGCTTCGGATCTAGCGTTGGATTTAGTTGCGATACTTGCGATCTTCCCGTTTTTTAAATTTCCCATTGTTTCCCTAACTTTGCTAAAAGGTAAAATAAAATAAAATAAAATAAATAAACTCACGCCCGTTATCCCCGAAGGGGTAGGCAGAGGCACCAGTCTCTAGAACTGGACCCACGTTTTGCCGAGTTTATTAGGTCCCAAACGTGACAAGTGGCAAGCCTGTCGCCGTTATCCGGGCACAATTTATCAGCGAATGATGTTGCTGTACAAACAAATGTACGTAACTAAAAGTCATTGGTACATGCGTGGTTCGAACCCAGACCCTCATGATCGAGAAGCAAGGGTCAACCCCACTACGCCACCACCGCTGTTTAAAAGGTCTTACTTTATTAGTGACTCTGACAATAGGCGATCACACAAAACATAAAAAACCAGCAAAGTTTTAAAAACAGTCTGATAAAAACGTCATTAGGAACGTATTAGAACGCTTATTACCTGTATTGCATACACGATCACGAGTATGCAAGGAATTTGGCAGTGTTTTAATACGAAAAAAGAAAATGTATTTGGCAAGTTCATAGAGAATGTACTTACGAGTATATTACGCCAAAGAAAATAAATCGATGCTCTACGCGCGTATAAAATTATGGTTAGTAATTCAATATATTTGGAAGTCAATCAATGTTAAAATCTATCCATCATCATGACAATCCAAAATGAAGTAAGTAGGACTTAAATACCACTTCACTTAATTTTGTTTTGCCGCATAAATTCCGCTAAGTGCCGTGTACGTTATTTAACTAATTTGATAGAGCACACTGATAAGTTGCTGAAATAGAGGGGGTTGCATAAACGTAAGCGTAACGTAGTCCATCAAGCAATAAAATAACATTCGTTATGACAACGACACGCCAAAATTAGCGAGTAAGCGAAAAAAAAAAAACTATCGATGGCAGCCGGCACCAACTGCTCAACGTGCCTTGCGAAGCACGGAACCGCTCGGAAAAATGCCACTAGTATTAGTCATAGAACGGTCACCCATCCATGCACTAAACTCGCCCTATGTTGCTTAACATTCGTGATCGCTTAAGATCACTCAGGCAGCTGGGGCTACGGGGGACCGCTGGAAAATAATAACGTAAATAATAACATGATTGTGTATACAGAAAGAAAAAAAGTCATCAAAATCTATGAAGCCGCTTCGGAGGAGTTTATTAACAAACATTGTTACACGAAATTATGAATAAAGTATTAGATTTATACGGCAACTAGCTGTTGCCCGCGACTACGTCCGCGTGGGCTTTAATACTAACTTTGAACCCCCATTTTACCCCCTTAGGGGATGAATTTTCAAAAATCCTTTCTTAGTGCTCCCCTATGTTACAAAAACCCCTGTGCAAAATTTCAAGTTTCTAACCCTTATAGTTTGGGCCCTGCGTTGATTCTAAGTCAGTCAGTCAGCTTCTCCTTTTATATATATATATATATATATATAGAAGATTATAGAATTTCTTCACACATCTGATATTCATCACGTTCAGGCCGTTTGAAGAATTTGTTTTTCTCCTTAAGGCGAGAGCGTTCTCCACATGGCGATCGTAAACGAGGATCCGACCATGGTGAAGTTTCTATTGGACGCCGGTGCCGACTACCACGAGCGCTGCTACGGTAGTTTTATGTGCCCCGAGGATCAGAAGGCTTCGCGCACTGACTCTTTCGACCACGAGTGGGTCGACACCGCCAAGGAGACCAACTATGTCGGGTGCGTGTTCTCCTGCTTTGTTATATTCTTTTCTTGCTTCCTGTGTTCCTTGCTTAGCTATTCAATCAATTAATCAGCTAGTACTCGTCCACTGCTGTACAGTGTATTATACTTCTTTCTTTTTCTTCCCTGCTTGCAGGAAAGAATGAAAGGACAATTGTCATAATTTTCTCCTTTCATTCCTTCCCAGCTTAGTTAATTTATTGTCTGCTCATTAAAAGTATGTAAGTATGTAAACTTTTAAATAAATAAATAAAAAGTAAACCTACTAAATAATAGCTAACATTTAATTTAAACTATACTAGCTGACCCGGCAAACGTTGTTACGAGATATAAATTAGGTGATAATTTAAATTATTTAAATTATCACTTACTTATAACAATCTATTCTCGAATCTACCAAATATACATATAAAATTTCATCAAAATGAGTCAAGCCGCTTAGGAGGAGAGTAAGCGCACTAACACTGTGACACGACAATTTTACATAATTCTAACTGACCCGGCGAACGTTGTTTCGCCGTATAATTTTTTTTTCGCTTAGGGCTTTGAAAAACAGGTAACAACTTATTCTCAGACCTACCGATTGTATATATAAAATTTCATCGAAGTCAGCCCAGCCGTTCCGGAGGAGTATGCGCACTAACATTGAAACACAAGAATTTTATATATTAGAAGAAAGAAACATTACAGATTAGATAACAATATTGTATATACTCGCTCGTAGCCTGGGCTGCCTGAGTGATCTTAAACGGTCACTAAGGTTAAGCAACATACGGCGCGTTCAGTCCATGGATGGGTTTCTGTCTATGACTAACGCTAGTGGCATTTTTCCGAGCGATTCCGTGCTTCGCAAGGCACGTTAAGTAGTTGGTGCCGGCTGCCGTCGATAGATGGCAGTCGTTAAGCCAAGTCAGAGGCCTTAGGGCTGCTTGAAAACTTCTGACAGTAAGACCAGCCACTAGTCTTACAAGCCTCCACCAATCCGGACTTGGCCCCCGTTGTGGAGTATGGCCTATACCTTCCTCAGGGAAGAGACCCGTGCCCCTCGGTGGGGACATAATGGGTTGATGATGATGATGATTGTATATACTATAACAAGGAAATGTATCTGATTCCATTATTACTCTGCAGCTACGTATATTGGGGCGAGTATCCATTAAGTTTCGCCGCCTGCCTCGGTCAGGAGGAGTGCTACCGGCTCATCCTGGCGCGAGGAGCTGACTCCAACAAGCAGGACACTAACGGCAACACCGTCCTGCATATGATGGTCATCTACTCAAAGCTGGTGAGTGTTATTCTACTCCAAGACCTACGTTCCTTTTTTCAACCACCCTCAATTATTGGGAAATTCGGGGCCTCATAATGCAAGAGTAATAACATAATAAATATTTACATACAAGCACATACATTGCTTCTGGCCCCACACTAGGATACCCTGTGCCGTGGGAACCAGAAACAGCAGTATCACAAAGATGTAAACTTCCAAGACCTGGGGTTTTTTAGTCCCCAGCCGGGGTTTGAACCCGGGACCTCTCGCATGGTAGGCAGATGCCCTAACCGCTGCACCACAGAGGTCGTCGAGTAATGAAATTAAATAGTTCAGTCAATTTCAGGTTTTGAACAAAAAATTTCGTAAGCACTACACATTGTTCGCGGGTCGGACTTGTTTGATAAAAACACCCGGAAGTTGATCCGGACCAAAATATTACAATTTCAGTTTTTATACGTGCGACGTGTTTAATTGTTCATTTCATTTATATTTATACAATGCATCCGGAAGATATATTACTACATATGAAATTTAAGCGTTGAATGAATGCAGCTGCTATTATTCGAGGATTATGTAGGAGGACAGGATGCTGATAGCGAAATAGTGAAAGTAGGTATATATTATGTATTTTTAGAGTCGCCCAAGGCAATGTTTTTGTGTCAAAGTTTAAAAGACACTCAAGAGCTGTGGGAAAATAATCGGCAATCAATGAACTGACGTCATGAGATGCTAATTCGCATATATCGATAATCCGTCAATATGTCAGCGCGATTGTTATGTGACGAATCGCGAAAACATCAATAGCTCGTTATGCGTGGAGATGATCGAATTGCATAATTACATTCAATGCGACCTTACTGTCTCATGTAATAAGACGGGCTGGAAACCAGCTTTATGTGTCGCCTATTGTAGTGCTGATGAAGAAATGATTGATAGTTAAAATAGCTTGTCAATTTGTCCGCTAATTAAGTTAAGAATCGACCGTGTAAGACATTTCGCAATGCAATGGTTTAGAAGAGTTTGCCAACGTGTGATGGTGCGGCACCATGATATTTCTGTCTGTTTGCGCTTTGCCTTCTATTTATCGAAGCTCTTATGTGATATCGTGCGTGTCATTTCAAGGTTTGCAGATTAATTTCGCAATCATTAGCGGTTACCACTTCACTCGCAATAACAATATTTTGACACAGTTTACAAGCTCAACTAATACTACGTGCAAACAGTTAAAGATCATCTTAGTAAAGATGTATGATCACTTGACATTCACCTATTATATTCGTACCCACACAGGAAACTTTTGACATGGCGTATGAAGTCGGCGCGTCTCTGCACATACGCAATGCTTTGAACCTGACCCCGTTGACCCTGGCTGCCAAACTGGCGCGGACTGAGCTCTTCTTCCATATTCTGAAGATCGAGAGGGAGATATACTGGCAGATAGGGGCGACGACCTGCGCTGCCTACCCGCTGGGACAAGTGGATACTATTGACACCGAGACCGGGCTGATTAGCAAGGACTCAGCGCTCAATTTGGTCGTTTTTGGGGTAACAGTTTACTTTTTTCTCCTTTGATGGCTAAGGTTCACTGGTAAGGTACTGCTGTATTGAGAATACACCTCCTTGAGAATAAAAATCCTAACTGATGCAAATGTGAATAAGCAGTGATAGTTATACCAAGATGGAGTACCTACTTAAATATTTTTTTATATTTAGTGAAAACTGGGTTAACTAACAGAAATTTAAGTAAGGATGGTTAGGACAAAATAAAACTGCTATCTCGTAACTCTGGCCTCCACTGAAACACATAGTACTGAAGTAAATATCATAATTTCTTTTTACAGGAAAAGGATGAACATCTAGAGCTCCTGGAAGGGATGCTGATCGACCTTTTGAAGACAAAATGGAACACCTTCGTCAAGTTCCGCTTCTATCGTCAGTTTATTCTATTCTCGTGCTACTTCCTGGTTTCCCTCGTCTGCTTCACCCTTCGGCCTGGTCCTCCGGATAGGGCAATTAATGGAACGGCCTTGAATACCACGTTTGCACCGACCATTAACGATACGGATATAGAAAATGATAATGGTAAGTAATTTTCATTGACCTAAAAAAATAATCTCTATTTTATATTTTTTTAAGGAAGGCTTTTAAGGAAATTTCAAGTGCCTGGGTACAATATTTCGATTTGGGCAGCTTTACGTATTTTTTAATGCGAAAATAAAAAAACAGAGTCAATGAAATTGGAAGTACGCTAAGCACGGAAAAACGTCATCATCGAGATCTAGTAATACTGAGGTAATACCATAGGTCGATACAAGATCTCTTTGTATAAACCAAACCAAAAGGATTCCTAATTTATGCAAACGTTATAGATTATATCGATTTATTTTCTTTGTAAATTTAAACCAAGGATAGTGTAGAGTATCCTTGATTTAAATCCACATGCATGTAAACAAGGCAATAAACAATTTTTACTTTTTACTTTATATTTGTTTTTTTTTTTACTGAATAACGAGATGTCAACATTATTTTTTATTTTTAATGAAAATATATTACAGGTACTTTCATTGACATGTTACAAGAACGTTAGAAGGTCAAATCAGTCTCACATTTATTTGCAAAAATCTGTAAATATTATTAATCATTAACAGTAGCATTATATTTTCTAACTATTAATAATTACTTTTGTAAAATTCTTCTTGGCTTTATTCGTTCGCTTGGAGAATATGGAGAGAGTTAACTCCAAAATGAGTTAACAAAATTACCCTTCTTGTGAATAATATGGTTTAAATTCAGTAAATATTGGTTTTACAGAAAACTGCACTTTGGGTGAATTAGTTGGTGTATTTTATCCTGGAGCTGTAGAAATTCTGAACGGAACAAAAATGGACGGACCACCTTGCGCTCGTTTCAAAAGCCATCCCAAGGACAAAGAAAAAGGTTAATACTTAGTTAATACTTTGCTTTTGTGACTAGATTACTTCTAATAATTTAGACATATTTGTTAGGGTAAGTGCTCCAATAAATGAACACACAATAAATAAATGAACCAGCGACCTAATCGTGTTTTTTCAATAAAATAACTTACGTTAACACTTTTATGTAACGTCAATGCTTAGCTTCATTATAGTGACAGTTTGAAATTGTCTGTTGCGCCGGAGATACATTAGTATGGGCCAGAATTTACGACCAAGATCAGACCCCATACTTTTATCATAGCTTAACAATAACATCATATGGCTTGAATGACAAAATGTTTCGCTAAGTAACTACTTAAAAGTAACGCTTAAAAGAGCGTGACAGAACGTACTTAAGTATTTACTTAGTTCTCAACTCAGAAACCGGCCTTTAGTGAATTAAATAAAAGTTGTTACAAATATATATGAGACGATAATAATGTCGAAAATAAATTTTCAAACTTGAGAGATTCCTTAAGGGTTCAGTCACAGGTGCACTTACCCTATATTATGACTTGCATCAGTGACTACCACCGAGGCGCCAGGCGATATGGAGGGATGGTGGGAGGATCTACAAGAGGAATGCAGACTTATGAATCTGGATTCACCGCAAGCAAAGGTTCGTCAATATTATGCAACACATTTAACACCAACTTATAAAAAAATAAAAAACTAACGAATGGAGAACATGACATAAATGAGCAAAGTACTATAATTTTCTAGGTCAGAATCACGGCCGAGTTGATTTTATGGTTGGGAGCTTTCGCATACATTGCAGCGGCATTGCGTGAAGCAAGATTTCTTGGCTTGAAGATGTTCATTGAGAACCTTAGCACTGTACCGTCGAGGTAAATCACGAGGTTGTTTATTATTCGAATATCATAAACTCTTACCTCCGTTTAGAAACCTTTTGTCTCAGAGTTAGTTATAAAAGTCCACACAGAATATTGTTTCCAAACATGTTCCAAGCAACTTAGGATAACTGTATTTATCAGACGACATACCTTGCCCTCACCGTTGTAAAAGTCGTAAGTTAAGGATGACATGCCATCGACCCATCGACCATAGGTACCTACTAGTTAGAGTTGGTTGCAGACGCTTGGTATGTGAAGTCGAAAGGAACTGATTCCATCTTTTAACACATTCTCATCTTCACTCATCATCAACCCATTATGTCCCCACCGAGGGGCAAGGGTCTCTTCCCTGAGGAAGGTATAGGCCATACTTCACCACGGGCGGCTAGTCCGGATTGGTGGAGGCTTGCAACACTAGTGGCTGGTCTTACTGTCATAAGTTTTCAAGCCGCTCTAAGCCCTCTGACTTGGCATACGATTGCCATCTATTGACGGCAGCCGTCGCCAACTGCTTAACGTGCCTTGCGCAGCACGGAACCGCTCGGAAAAATGCCAAGCGTTAGTCATTGACGGTCACCCATCCATGCACTACACGCGCCCTTAACATTAGTGATCCTTATATGTAGATCACTCAGGCTGCCGGGCTACGAGCGATTCTTCTCATCTTCTGTTTTCTGTTGCAGAGTAATGTTCTTATTCTCATGTCTCCTGATGCTAGTCTTGCCAATGTTGAGGTTGTGGTGCGCCGATGAAGCTGAAGATCACCTGGCCGTATTCATCATGCTCACCACTGCACCTTACTTCTTATTCTTTTGCAGGTTTGAACTTAACATTTTCATTCACGGGTCCATTTTCGAATAGCATATTTAAAGGAACTGTTTGTCTGTTTTAGAGGCTTCAAAACCGTCGGTCCATTC
This sequence comes from Yponomeuta plumbellus, assembly GCA_947310845.1. NCBI lineage: Eukaryota > Metazoa > Arthropoda > Insecta > Lepidoptera > Yponomeutidae > Yponomeuta > Yponomeuta plumbellus. The sequence continues at coordinate 16,255,840 of OX371198.1, read as the reverse complement.
GTCGTGATGATCTACCGTATGGTGATGGGTGATCTTTTGCGATTCGTTGCTATATATCTGGTGTTCGTCATGGGATTCTCTCAAGGTTTGTAGACGTATTTAAAATCTATTTGACTAAACTAGGCGGGTGCGCAAACTGGACTACCTCCTCGTTGCTAAAGACGTTAACACGCTTGATCACCAAAATAGAGGCGGTATTTTGATTCCTACTGAAAGCCTAAGTTAGCTTTCACCTGGTTACCTAAGGACATAGTATCCTAATTGGGTCTAGGTTTTTTTTTTGTTTGTGTAAGGTGTACTGCCACTATCGATATTGTGGCAACCTTTGGTCTTTATTTAAAATATCTTTACTTTAATTATGTTACATGCTTTTACTATGAATTAATTGTACAGTTATATTGTTCTTATACTAATGGGTTTTCTAGTCATGTATGGGTAGTGTCTTTTCTTTTTTTGTCTTTCTTTTCGTCTTCTTGTTCTTTTGTCTTCTTGTCTGCATGTTTTTTTTTTTCAAAACCCATTTACATTTTTTAGCGATTATATTACCTTGCTTTCCGTAAAAGTACAATGTCAGTGAGATTTAAAGTAATATGAATTGAAATATATTTAAATTGCTTTAAAAATAAAATGTCTTAATACTTAAAATTAAAATTAATTTACATTAAAATTGTGTAAAATTAAATTGCCGTAACAGTAAATAGTCTTAATTCCCCGGCGCCTTATCTCTGTTTACTCCATAGAGTAGTCACAAGCAAGGCGCCGGGGTTTTACAGAATTGATATGTCAATAACATTAAAATTAAAATTGATTTAAATTAAAATAAAATGTAAAAAATTACTGTACAATAGCATGTCATTCAAATTAGATTAAATTAAAATGAAATGTAGAATTGCCTTATTATCATATAATTACAATTAGGTGTGTTCCCCGGCGCCTTATCTCTGTCTGCTCCATCGAGTAGTCACAAGCAAGGCGCCGGGGTCCTGCAATGATTGGCAACTTAAAATCTTGCCCCCTCCCTCGGCCTTAGCAAATTGAATTTGTAGAATTTGTAAAAGAAATAATGGGTATTTGGGTCGCCCGGATTAAACCCGGCTCCCGTTCGCCTTTGAGGCCGCGCGCGTCACGCCCAGGGCGAAGGCGAAGAAGGCGTCTCGACTCTTGGAGTCGGCCATAAAGGCGGCGAATGCCTCGCACCGCACCGCCTCTTCCAGGAGTATCTCGCAGTCGGCCCTTGCAGCTCCGAAACGGGGGCACTCCTCCAACAGGTGCTCCAGCGTTTCGGGAGTCACATCATCACAGATGCAGGACGGCCTCCCCGCGAGCTTGAACCTGTGGAGGTACGCTCGAAAGCCGCCGTGCCCCGACAGGAGCTGCGCCTTGGCATTGCACATGGTGAATTTGCCAAGGACTTTGTGGGCCGATGCCACGTCCGGGAAGAACAGTGGGGTGACGCGGCCTGTGGCAGACTCACTGTATCTGGTCTGCCACTTTGCCACCGTCTCCCGTCTCACCTGCAGTTTTGCGTGTGAGACGGGATACAGGTCATAGGCTGCCGCGTCTTTGCGGGACAACGCCGCCCTCTTGGCCAACTCATCCGCTCGTTCGTTGCCGGGGATCCCGACGTGGGCCTTGATCCAGTAGAACCGGATCAGGCCCCCGTTTTTTTCTATGTTCGCCAGCTGGCCGTGGATCTTCACGGCCAGCGGGTGTGTGGGCGAGGTGCTCCTGAGCAACTCCAGAGCAGATCTGGAGTCGCTCAGGGTACTCGCCCTGATGGGAACGGGTCCCCCGGCAACGAGGTCGAGAGCCTTGGAAATCGCCACCATCTCCGCCTGGAAGACGGAGGCGAATCCCTCGAGCCTGAACCCCCTGGTGCGGACTTTAGCGCCGCCACTCCACAGAGTGACCGCTACCCCCACCTTTCCCTCGATCTTACTGCCGTCCGTGTAGGCCCGGGGCCAGTCGTCGGGCACCTTGCTGAGCTCCTCCACGCTGGCCACCTCCTCGAATTCGACCGGAGTCCTGCGAGCGGGGTGTGCCAGCGTGAACGAGCTGCAGCGGCTCTCGACGTCCCGGCCCGGGAGCGAGGCGAGGGGCCTCCCCCTTTTCAACTCGTTGAGTTGAAGGGCCTCCTCGGCCCTTAAGTCGAGGGGAAGGATCCTCGCCAGTAGGACGGCTGCTGTGAGTGAGGTGGTGCGATGGGCCTTCGCAATGCGGATCGCAAAGGCCCTGGTCACTCTGTCGAGCACGGCCCTGACGCCCGCGCGCTGCGCGACAGGTGCCCAGACGTTGGCCGCATAGAGGATGGTCGGCTCGATGACGGTAGTGTAGAGCAGCCGGACGATGTCGGCATTTAAGCCCCAAGTCGCCCTGGCCGCTCTAGACACCATCTGGAACCTAGCCATGGCTTTGCCGCAGACTCTGTTGAGGTGGCTATGAAAGTTGAGATTCTTGTCGATCGTTAGACCTAGTACGGTGATCTCGTCCGAGAACGCGATGTCCTCCCCTCCAAGACTCAGTTTGGGTGGGATTACATCGCGCTTCCTGGTGACCACCATAGCTTGGGTCTTCCGAGCGGCGAACCTCATCTTAGCCGCCTCTCCCCACTCTGACACGGCTTCCAGCGCGGTGTTCAGGATCCTTCCAAGCTCACCCGCAGTCTGCGCCGCGGCGATAATTAAAATATCATCCGCGAACGCCTGCAGGTGAGCTTCGAGGTCCCCACCTCGCCGGAGCAAAGGGTCGAGGCACAGGTTCCATAGCAGGGGACCGCACGTCGAGCCTTGGATGCAACCTTTAGAGGTGAGTCTGTCTACTTGTGCTCCAGCGTACCTGACTGTGACCTGTCTTTCGCTCAGGTAGCTGCACAGAAGTCGGTAGACAGACTGGTCGCATCCTGTGGCCAGGATCTGGTGTTTTATTCCCGGCCACCACGCATTGTCGAAGGCCCCCTCGATATCGAGGGAGACTACTCCGACAATGCGTTTTTGCCCGACGTTATCTCTGATGAGCTGTACAGCGTCACACAAGGCATCCTCCGTGCTGCGTTGCGGCATGAAGCCATATTAGCGCGGGCTTAGTCCTCCGCCCACCCCAAGCTGCCAGAGCAGCCTCCCGGCCATCATCTTCCCCAGGACGGACAGGAGCCCAATTGACCTGTATGATTTAGGCCGCGTGTAGTCATCTCTGTTGGGCTTACTCAGGATTTTGACTACAGCGGCCTTCCAATCCTTGGGGAAGTACCCTAGAGAGAGGCAGGCGTTTATCAGGGCAACAAATACATCATTGCCTGCAGAACACTGCAGATGTCCTCCCCGGGCGCCTCTTTGGGGTGAATGCCCTTCAAGACGCCCGAGAGCTCGTGTTGGGAGAAGGGAATAAACTCCCGCGGCTTGGTACTGGCTTCATCCTCCATGCGGGCAACGGCCTGTCTGACACGGGCATGAGTGTCCGACTCGATTTGAAGATCGTCAGCCGGGTAGAATGTGTCCGCTATGAGAGCCGTGGAACTTTCGGCGTCCAGGGTGCGTCCATCCGCGCCGCTGAGGAGGGTGTCCTCCTTCCGACGAGCGGCGCATCTTAGCACCCTGTATATGCCGTCCCACACGCTCTCATGCTCTTGTTTTGTGCAGAATTCTACCCAGCTGGCGGTCTTGGCCGCCTCAATGGCGGCCTTGTAGTCTTCCTTGGCCACCAGATACTCCGCAACCACCATATCCTTCCTGCGGCGATTTGCGTGCCGGATTCGACCCCTCAGCGTTATGAGCTTTCGCTTCTTCGCCTGCAGCTCAGGGCTCCACCAAATCACCTGTTTAGGTGCCTTTGGTGGAGCCAGCAGAGGTATCGAATCCTCGCACGCGCCATGGATCGCCGCAGTGTACCTTCCAATGGCCTCCTCAAGACCGCTAGGCGTCTCGATAGCTTCGATTTCGTCGACCGTCCAGTCCCCTAGACGGTCGACGAACGAGGCCCGAAAAATATCCCAGTCAGCCTTCCCGGCGTGGTATCGCCTGGTGGATCCGCTAGTTTTGGCTGGCTCCGTCTCGGGCCCCGCCCCCACCTCGAGCGTGATCGCCCGATGATCGGGAGCGGAGGGGACGAGGTCCGGACGGACTCTCCAGCCACTCACTCGGTGTAAGAGCGCCGACGTGGCGAGGGTTACGTCTACAATGCTGGTAAACAGCTTATCCCCCCGCCAGATGTAGAACGTCGGCGCTCTCCCCTCGTTGAGAACCTGCAGATCCACCTGGGCTGCGAACTCGGAGAACAGAGTTCCCCTCTGGTCCTCGCGCTCGCAGCCCCACCAGAGGCTTTTGGCGTTAATATCCCCGCCGAGAAGGACTGCGCTGGTGCCCATGCGGTTCATGAAGGCCTGGATGTCGCGTAGATAGGGGTGAGGTCTTTATCTCCCTCAAGGTACACCGAGACCAGGCCGATCTTCTGCCGCTCCCATTCCACCACCACCGCCACGACGTTCTCCGTGATTGTGGTGGCGTCCTGGACGACAGAGAGGGCCGGGTTGATTATTAGGATGGCCGACTTGACCGGTTTGTCCGCGGTGGCCGCCTTTTGTATACAGGTATACCGGGTGTCCACTCGGCCCACCGACCCAGTGTATGGTTCCTGGATCAGTACGGCCGAGTAGCCACCCTCGACGGCCACTTGGACTACCTCGTGGAACGCGGCGCGGCAACGGCCGATGTTGATTTGCATCAGCCGTATTGTGCCCCGCCGCGTGCCCCGCTGCCGCCCCACGGAATCCCGGCCATTGTCGGCCACCCCAACACCCGGTGCACCCTGAGACTGTGGTGTGGCCAAGGTGCCCGTATCAGCAATACTTGATGGCCTGTCGCGCTATGTTGTCCCAACGGATGCGGGTCTAGGTTAAGTGGTTCCTGGTAGACGAGAAAACTAACCTCAGATTGCAACTCTCAAAGCTATGCTACGATTGCTCATGTTATAAAAATATGAGAATTAAGCCAAAAAGGTCTCGTCTCAAACTCTACATGAGGCAATAGAACTGAATAGACGCTTGCAACGCTGGTAGAAAATGCTTATGGCATTAAGTCTGCCGCACTGAACTACTTTTCTATTTTAAATGTAAATGCAATAAAAGTATAAATACATAAATAGAATAGAATGACAAACAGCTTGTCGTTGTTGAATAAACATGGGAGTTTTTATTAGTCGAAATTAAAAACTTTAGCCATTCCGCGCCAACTTAGCCCGTATTCTTTCACTATTAGAGAAGGTTTTTGACATGCTATGGGTCGTATATTAGGTCGCTTATCGTAGAAAATAGTATTATGGGGGTTTTTTAATGGCAAACAAATTATAAGGTGATCCATTTCAATGGCTCATATAACCTCATAAAACGTAAAACACATTCAGCTGTTCCGGTGAAGTCACCATGGAACAGCTGAATTTTTTACGCTGTAGAATTTTTCCCCTTGGTAAATCGTCGTGTTAATTTATAGAAGTAGAACCCCCTTTTCCAACGTCACACCCTGATTGTCCATCCCTTTCTTCGCAGCATACTACGTAATCTTCCTCTCGTTCGACAACCCGAATACACCCGAGGGGGTGGACGACTCCGTGTCTAACCCCATGCCGTCACCCACAGAGAGTGTGATGGCCATGTTTTTGATGTCTCTCACCTCTTTCTCGGACTACTACGGGGCTTTCGACCGGACTGATCATGAGATTGAGGCAAAGGTATCTATTGTTTATTTATTTTTAAATAGCTGACCCGGCAAACTTCTTACAAATGTTTTCGTATTTTTTTCATATTTTCTCACCATTTCAATATTTCCTGGACTTTCACAAATTTAAAAAATCAAAAATTAGGCAAATCGGTCCAACCGTTAACGAGTTTTAGTGAGACTAACGAACAGCAATTATTTTTTATATTAAAGATTACTTTTTTAATCAAAACTCATTTCAATTTACAGCTCTATATATCTCCAATGTTTTATAGAAAAGTAATTACATAGTATATACAAAACTAAAACTAAACTAACTTTATAGTCACTTATTATTGTTTTGTGCCATTCAAAAATTAATCTTTTATATAAAAATTAATTGCTGTCAATTAAATACTAATATACTTAGTTAACACATGAAAACATGTGTCGATATCATGCGATAATTATGGTGTTCAAATATACAAAACTTTATCTAATCTAATTGTAGAACAAAACCATGCAATTAAATAAAAGGAATCAGAAAAACAAGCTTCTATCGTTTAATGCAACGTTTAACGACAAATAACTTGGCCAAATTGGTTTGACGACGCTTGGATGTATTTCAGGGCCTGTATTCTGTTAATACATTGCCGTAAAATGGCACCTGCATGAACGTGGCGATTTAGTTTCATTGCCGCTTCAAGTCTACGCTCGCACACACATCAAAACCACAAGGCGTCAACGATATGAAAAAACACGTCACGTTACCTGACCATGCATCTGTCATCGTACTGCAATGCATTAACAGAATCGAGACCCTGAACTCAATGGTGGGAGACGGGAGGTATGACTGGGAATTCTTAAAGGATATAGGCCTTTCCCCTCAAATACCATATTTATGATCCCATGCCGTCCTCATGGAAATTCGCATCCGCTTGCATGTTCGGACTCTACTTTTGTCAAATAAAAAAGTAATCTATCACAAACTCATGACCAATGCGCGAATACATCTGTCGGGTAACAAAATAATCAAAGTTTTTTTATGGTACCTATTTGGCAAACAGCGAAGCCGTAAGCTAGTGTGTATCGTGAATAGTATCGATCGCTAGTGTGACCTTAGCCTTAGGGTAAGGATATGAGTAGAACGGTATTATGTATGTTTAGGATAGGGTGATCTTCCAATACTATAGGGTCAAATGTAATGAATTAAATATCGCCTACGGCCTATTTCTTGACTTATTAATTGAAAAAAAATCCTATTTAGTAGGTATTCTGGTAAATATTGAAGAAGTAAAGCTGTTAACTACACAATTTGTCAGTGGAAAATACTGTCTTAGTACGCAAATTTATGTCTGCTTGCCAACGGCATTTCTCGTACAAGAAACTACTGTCTTGATAAATGGACGGTGCAGAAAAGTTCCTATTTACCAGCTTATAAAATACAATTTCAACAACATGTACCACACAAGTGTACAGACGTATAATACACGTGTTATTGAGATAACGTAAATCCGACAAACAGTTTTTTTAGTACACCAATAAATTGAACTTCCTACAAGGCGTATGGTAATTAATTCTTTTTTATTCTACACTATCTTGTACAATCACGAAGTGGTAATTTTTTATTAAAAAGTTAAATGTCTTACCTAATAACACAGAAAATAATTTCCGATTAATAAAAGTAAGAAGTAATTTTAAGAAATTATTTTCTTAATAAAATTAAGAAAAAAGTAAAGATTAGTTTTTGCGAAAAGTGTCAGATTTCTCAATCATGTTAAAATATATTTTTAGAGCTGATGGCTGTACGAGATACGATTTTTTTTGTCACTACTACTGAAGATCATGGATCTTCTTATGAAGTGGCTTTGTATTGGTGGATAAAGCTAACGGTGGACGAGTACGTATCAGTTGATGGATTGACTAGTTAATTGGAGTGTTTTATTTTCATCAATACAAAAGTTTTAATTAGAAACTGGACTATGAATACAAACAAAAGTCACAAATTTACTACTTAACTTACAAGCATTGATATATCGCTTTATACAGGGTGGCCGGGGGATTGACGTCAAAAAAAATAAATTAGGTCCCTCTTGTCATGGGGTATCCGAATCACCCCCATGTATGTTCCGCGATTTTTCATAGTTTCGGAGTTATGATTTTTTTTCTGAATTTTCATGAATTTTCGCCTTATCAATTTTGAAAATTTCTAAAAAAAAAACTAGAAACTTTTTTCAATTACTTTTTTTGTAACTGAATCTTCAATAGTTGTTCTTCTATGCATAAAATAATCAGCTTCGTAACTTTGATAAAAGTTATTAAAGTGTTGGTCTAAAGTCAAAAATTTACGTTCGGTAAATTATGACTTGAATTTTCAAAAATAAATTAAAAATCCAAACAGATGTTTTAATGGTTTCTTAGTTAGCCTCAGAAATGCGCAAGACTCTCAGATTTCATAATCATTAAAAAAAAGTACTGCTTAACGAGCTACTTTGTGTACATTCGGCCTTCGAAGACAGCGAGGTGCAGAATTATTAAAATTAACAATTTTTTTTTCTGCCATTTCGTCTTTTCTTAGTTTATTAATGAACGAGTCGTCATCATCACGATGAATAAAAGTGGTTTTGTCAATAAAACACAGATTAAAATGTAAAAAAATGTTTATTATAATAGGTTTTCAAAGTTGCCACCTCCAGCAGCAATACACATTCTACACCTACGTAGGAAATTATCTTTTAATCGTCTAAAAGCTGCTCTGTTTTCCTTTACAACACGTTCGGCTTCTGTTAATTTCTGCCTCAGCTCTTGTTCACTCCCACTTTCTCTGGCGTATGCTATTTCCTTAAAATAGCCCCAAATAAAAAAATCCATGGGGTTGAGGTCAGGTGAGCGTGGAGGCCACGATATTGGTCCGCCGCGTCCGATCCATCTATTGGGGTACGCCTCATTTAAATAATTTCGGACTTGCGTTGCATAGTGACATGGAGCGCCGTCATTTTGAAGAACCATGGTTCGTCTTAGTTCAATATTCACGTCTTCTAGCAACAATGGAAGTTCATGTTCCAGAAAGTGTCGGTATCTTTCTCCATTTAATCTGGACGGCAATTCAAATGGACCAATCAGTTCGCCATTGAGAATACCAGACCACAAGTTAACGCTGAAACGATGTTGAAACGTCGACGCTCTCATTTCGTGTGGATTTTCAACCGCCCACGTGTGGTAATTATGAATATTGAAAATTCCAGTGCGCTCAAAACGTGACTCATCTGACCATAAAACTTTATTGAAAAATCCAGGATCTTGTTGTTCTTTATGTAGCATTGTTTGGCAGAAATCAATGCGCAATTGGTAGTCTGTAGGCAGTAAAGCTTGGACTCGTCGGATATGGAACGCATGATATCCTTCATCGTGAAGTATGTCTTGGATAGAAGTTCTTGGGATGTTCAGAGTACGAGCCATAGCTCTGGTACTCGTGGAAGGATTTCGTTGAACTTCTTCGAGCACAACTTCTCTGCGATCCGGATCAACTCTAGGGATTCCTTCCCTATCGCCTCGTTGGCCAGGAATGCGGCCAGCCATTAAGGTATTGTGCGTGTTAATAAAAACGCGATGGTCGGGATAATGCTCAGGTTGCGGCCCACCACGACGTTGAAGTTATTCGCGATACAGTCGCGCTGCTTCAAGGGCGTTTCCTTGTGCAACTCCATAAAAATAGTGCATTTCTGCGTATTCACTTAACGTGTAACTCATCTTTTACACTTCCAAGTAAACAGAGTCCAAATCAGTATGCAAGACACAGTCCAATTAACGAGCAAAGTAGTCAAATAAGTAGGCAGCGGAATCCGCGGACAAAGCGAGACAGTGAGGTAAAACAAAATGAAGACACGTGTAGCAGTAAACACAAAGTGAGAACGACTGAGGTACAAACTTGTTTTGTGTTCGCTTCTGCTGCGCTGCCCCTCTCACTCTTACCGCTGAGAGTTCGGCGGCCTCCTATCCTCAAAGACTATTGTTATTACAGGTAAAAAGTTGCGTCTGCATTTACAACCCATGACCCACGAGAACGGACCGCGCAAAATTAATTACTGTAAAACGGAAAATGCCTCCAAATTTTTAAATCTGTGTTTTATTGACAAAACCACTTTTATTCATCATGATGATGACGACTCGTTCATTAATAACCTAAGAAAAGACGAAATGGCAGAAAAAAAAATTGTTCATTTTAATAATTCTTCACCTCGCTGTCTTCGAAGGCCGAATGTACACAAAGTAGCTCGTTAAGCAGTACTTTTTTTTAATGATTATGAAATCTGAGAGTCTTGCGCATTTCTGAGGCTAACTAAGAAACCATTAAAACATCTGTTTGGATTTTTAATTTATTTTTGAAAATTCAAGTCATAATTTACCGAACGTAAATTTTTGACTTTAGACCAACACTTTAATAACTTTTATCAAAGTTACGAAGCTGATTATTTTATGCATAGAGGAACAACTTGTGAAAATTCAGTTACAAAAAAAAGTAATAGAAAAAAGTTTCTGTTTTTTTTTAGAAATTTTCAAAATTGATAAGGCGAAAATTCATAAAAATAATCATAACTCCGAAACTATGAAAAATCGCGGAACATACATGGGGGTGATTCGGATACCCCATGACACGAGGGACCTAATTTTTTTTTTGTGACGTCATTCCCCCGGCCACCCTGTATAGATGCCTATAGTTAAAAATGATGACCACGACGACGCCTCTTCAGATATATCTCATCTTATCTGTAAAGAGACGTCCTATATAAAAAAGAAACCCAGATCTTGGATGTTTACATGTTTGTGACGTCGCTGTTTCTGGTTCCCACGACACAGGGTATCCTAGTGTGGGGCCAGAAGCAATGTATGTGCCTGTATGTAAATGTTATGTTATAGTTTTCTGTCCTGTAGGACAAACAACCATGATATATTACACTTTTTGTTTCAATTGGGTATTTGACAAAATGTCAAATGAGACTTTTAAAACGGAATTTTGTATGAAAATACTTGCCTGTGACGTCACATTTCAGAGCACTATTTTTATGTTTCGTCTATTTAAAAATTGTAATTACTAGTAAATGATTAAAAGAAATACATTTTCCGAAACATTTTGTAATTTTTGTTTTAATCGAGCATCTCAAATAATTTATTGTTGATAGTGTTAAATACCGTATTCATACTGCGGTTTCTAATCTCCCGATTTCACTGTATTGATGAAGGCACGGTTTCACGTTTTATGTCATTTTAATAAAACACCTCGTAGAGCAGACAATGAGGTTAAGGTGACTTCGTCGATGAGTGTGATTTTGGTAACTTCGCATGTTACCAAAATCACACTCATCGACGAAGTGACAACTGGTGCAAACAGTAATAGAGACATTGACCCAATCACCGGCGAATATGTGAATGCAATGTGCAGTTATCAATGGAATTAACCGGTAACTTTGGGCAGATGCTGTCAGCTGGAAGGTCAGCACGTATAAAGCAGGGAAGAGTTTTGATAAATTCTAGGAGTAGGGATAAACTAAGAAATAACATTGTATGAAAGTTATAACTACTGGTCATGATCACTGATAGGTACCGGTCTAGAAGATGAACATACATGAACTTATTTATTTATTGCAATAGATAAACAAAAGATTCGTGGAGTTTGCTTCAGAAATTCATCAAGGCCCTTTGAGCAAAGATTTTGCTTTATATAATTTATATCCAAGTATTTTACAAGCACTACCTCATCTTTTTAATTGCCACAATACCGACGTTAATTTGTAGGAACATAATGATAATTAAGGTTTTTTTTGTCCTTTTTCTTAATAATAGATTTATTTTAAATATATATATTAATATCAAAATACTAGATGCCTAGGTATCAGTGTAACTAAGGAATTTTGATTATAGGTGTCAGTAACTTTCTTCCGCACCTGTTCGTAATCTACGTGACAATCTGGCGATACTAAAAATAAAAAAAATTAAAAAAAAATTACATACTTCGTAGTCCAAATAATAATTGAATGGCGGAAATAAGATGGCAGCGTTTGAATTTCATTTTGTATTCACGGTCAAAAAAAATTTGCATCGTCAAACTTTTCTATTCCTCGTGGAAAAAACTTGCAGGCAAAAATCACAGCATTTGGATACAATTCGTAATTACAGATTGGTTGAAGTCAATGATAGATCGTTTTAAACCATTATGGATGGTCTTGGATGTTTACATATTTGTGACGTCGCTGTTTCAGGTTTCCACGACACAGGGTATCCTAGTGTGGGGCCAGAAGCAATGTATGTGGCTGCCTGTATTATGTACTTAGATTGACGAAATAACAATTACCTACCTACTCTTTTGTCTGGTCGTGCAATAAAGTTTTCTGTCTATGGGCCGATTTCTGAATTATAATTTACACTAAGTAAACACTTAAGTATCGTTCCGTCACGCTCTTTTCTAAAGAAATTTGTCGAGACAGCACTAGGGTTATTTAAAACCCATAAGACCTACATTTTAGATATAATTTTCCTGTTCAACTCAACAAACAAAAAAAAATGATACATACATTGTAAATTTAGTGAGGGCCTGGAGATCTGTCACACAGGATCTTTCCTAGTATGGACTCCAGCCTCTCACATAGGATTAAGTCTAGATTATTCAAATTGTTTAAATTTGTAGTGTTTTCATACGTCTGTGAGAAGGAAATAAATAAATTATTTACTTACTTATTGTACCTAATTACTTAGGGAAATTCTCAATTCTGAAATCGGCCCTATGTATCTGGTTCCAACCATTTTCAGCTCCTGTTCGTGATATACATGATAATCGTGGCGATACTCCTCGTGAACATGCTAATTGCCATGATGGGAAACACCTACCAGAAGATTGCCGAAACCCGCAACGAGTGGCAGCGGCAGTGGGCCCGGATCGTGCTGGTCGTGGAGAGGGGGGTTCCCCCAGCGCAGAGGTTGAAACAGCTGTTGGCGTACAGCCAACCCATGGCCAATGGAAAGAGGGCGCTAGTACTGAGGATCAATCAGAAGGTGAGGCAAAAAAAGCCAAGTGCGAGTTGAACTCGCGCGCGAAGGGTTCAATTCAATTCTTTAGAATGGCACCCCTAAGGATTCTGCCAATGTCAGGTTTGTTGTCGGGATGGCAACATTTTTTTTCCCTACAATCTAAAACTATAAACGCGATAGTTGAGAAACTTTTAATAAAATTGTAAATAAATAAAACAAAATAGTACATAAAATATTCTAAAATTATAATTTTATGTTGTTACTTTTAACAAAATCAGATAAAACTTTAATAAAGGGGGTAAATACAAGGGGCTACTTACAATCTAAATTAAATTCTAAATTCTAATATTTTTTTAAATTCAAAGTTCAAACAAAATGTTTACTTTATGAACGTCTAAAGTCTGATTTTTAATTCCGTAGAATTCTGACAGTTATAATTTTTTGACATGTCAGAGATTAAAAACCTTTTTGGCCGGGCACATTTTTCAATTTCAATAAGAGTGTGAACATCTGAATCTACACATTTAATTTGTTATTGAATGTATCCATTTTAAAAAGTGTGGAGCTCCAAATTAAAAGAGAATTTAAGGCGAGTGACAATTGTGTCCGTTTTCACCATACAAACAGTAAAAAAGTACAAGTAAAGAAAACATATTTTTATTAAAATATCTAATCATCATTAATACTAATATCACTATTGTCATCATCATTATCATCGCTGACATGAATTATTAAGAGAACTAACAGCGGCATACTTCACTTTTCTAAAAAGGTTTACGAAACCTTGAATTCGTAGGCAGTGATGCCAGTTAAAGAATAAAATAAAGTAATTAAAGTTAATTTGATATATTGTTCGTGATATTGAAATATTTTTGTTTTTGTATTAGGTCACTTGAGTGAGTGAATATTTAGATTATCCTTTTTGTAGATGAAATATAAAAAATAAGTAGCATTTAATTTTTAAAGCGCTCAAATGGGTCAAATTTGTCCCTTTTTCGTTGGAGAACTTTTTCAGTAGCAACACTTATGAAATGTCAGAATTCTACGGAATAAAAAATCAGAGTATAAGTTGTTAGTTTCACAATTAATAGAGTGCGTGGAGAAGAAACTAACAAAGAAAATCCACATTTATTCTTTCTATTTAAGCAATATTTAACACTATTTTATGTTAATATCGAGTAAAAAACGACAAAAATCATGTTTCTTGTTGTCTTGGAAGCCCCCCTAAATATTTATTTTATTTTTATTTCATTGTTGATTTTAACAGACTTTAAAAAAGGAGGAGGTTCTATTTTTTTTAAAGTGAATATTATACAACTAAATATCCTGAATATTTCAAGGGCCTACCTTTTGCCTTTATTAATATGGAGCAAAAATGTCAAAAAGGACGTTTGTTATATGGGAGCCCCCCTAAATATTTATTTTAGTATTTGTTGTTAGAGCTATCACCATATTTCTATTGCTCACCATATTTATGCTCTGCGAATCCTGGTCGGACTCTTCCGATGATAAGTGAAATAAATGTATCCGGAATAAAATTAATAATGTCTATTGTCTAGTGCTTACGAAAGTTTTAGTTCAATATGTTCTTCTTCCGGGCCTCTCCATTAAAGGAGGTTAGCCGTCAGCTCACCATATTTATCGTCATTTTTTAAGTGAAACGAATACATCCGTACACCCTAATGTTTCTGAGCCACGACTTCCTTAACAAAAATAAGCTGATATGCCTTAAAACATGTCCTCCATTTATGGACTTCATTAGAGAAACCATTATCAAAGTAAAAACCAGCCAAGTGCGAGATGGTCTGGCGCACCGATATGATTAAATGGTTCAGCAAAAACGTATTTTCTTTAAATGACTTTAGGATCATAATCTAACAGAAGAAGAAGAAGAATGAGAAGAAGAAGAGTAATTTATTATAAAAACAGTACATACAATAACAAAACAAATCCAAAAAAAAAAACAAAAAAAAAACAATAGTACAAAACAAAAAATGAGAAGAAAACAACAGGAAAATAAAGACTACGGCGTGATGCTGCTGTTACAAAAGGCAGCTGACTCAGCATTACGCTGATGGACAAGCCTTAAAATAAAGAAACATCTACGTGTAAGTCGAACTCCTTACTAAGGCCAATATTACATTATTATAGAACTTTGATCACAGGTGATGTACATTGCTGGTTTAACTCAATACCCAAGTACTAAGACACGATGTCGACACCAGCAATGGATATCTCCTAGTTTCCTATCTAGGGACTAGTGTAATATGGCCCTAACACTTGGACGACTTTGATTATTAGAGCCATCGCAAACAGGGCGACTTGTCGCCGCGTCAGACGCGACGTTGTCATTTGCTTCTGGCGTCTTGTCGTCGCGACTCCGCGACTCTGACGCCAAGTGTGCGGAGATTCAAACAAAATGTTATGAAAATTGATGGCCGTAGCCTGTCGTCGCGTCTAGTCGCCGAGCTGTCGCCCGTCCCGTGTTGCTAGTGTGCGCCTAGGCTTAGTTGTTATACTTAGGGATTGCAATACAATGACACCTTTGACGTTTGTGTGTGTTACATACAGCTTTTTCAGCAGACCGAAAAATACCTTAACTTTTTTCTACTTTTTCTATTTATATTATTTATCAGTCATTCAATCCGAAATAATAATAAGTATTCTGTGTGAAGTTCAACTTGTTAATCATTACAGTTCAAGAAAAAAAAAAAGGTAGAAGGAAATTCATTTAAATTCAAAATTAAAATTCATATATTTTATTCATAGTGCAAATATAATATTTGTCAATGTTGTTAGTTTCACAATTTTCTCACATTCACAATTTTTTCACATTCTTACTCCTACTCCTACTATCCTACAAGATTGTAAGCATAAACAATAGAATCCCTTTGCAAACTTTGGTTACGGAACCCTAAACTGGTCTACCGTACCGTAATGGATGACCCAACTGAACAAATTAGAGATGACAAGATAATTTAACTGAATTATGTATGTACCTAAAACATTTCTCAAACGATGTTTTTGGGATCAATAGAAATATTGACACTTTTACAATCCACAAATCATTGAGTCGTGAACGTTATTAACATAAAATTACGATCAAACCTCATTAAAAATTAAAAACTACACTTTAGAGTTATCAAATAGCACTTAAGTGCTAATAAGTGTATTACCTAAGCTTACGATATAACTGCATTTTAAAAGACTTAATGCACTTCTCTGTAACAAATGATATCGGTGTTATTTGTAAAAATAAGATACATTTAAATGAAATCAAATCATTTATTGCAATACAATACAGTACATTATGAAGTCATATGGATAAAATTTTAAGTCCAATGTAATTTTACCAATATTGGCAAAGCAATTTTAAAATTATTGAATTATTGAAATTATTGAATTGTCAACATAGGACACGTTCAGCGCATGGATGGGTGACCGTTCTATAACTAACGCTAGTGGAATTTTTCCGAGCGGTTCCGCGCTTCGCAAGGCACGTTAAGCAGTTGGTGCCGGCTGCCGTCGATAGATGGCAGTCGTTAAGCCAAGTCAGAGGCCTTGGGGCAGCTTGAAAACTTCTGACAGTAAGACCAGCCACTAGTCTTACAAGCCTCCACCAATCCAGACTTGACCCCCGTGGTGGAGTATGACCTATACCTTCCTCAGGGAAGAGACCCGTGCCTCTCGGTGGGGACATAATGGGTTGATGATGTTATAAAATCCCTCTGACGAGTATTTTAAAGGAATAATGTTTTTATACATATCAGCTCTACGGGTAGAGCGTGGACAGTGAAGAATTAAATCAATAGTACGACTGGCTTTCTAAAACAAAAACGTGGCAACTATCTTAGGGTCTATTAGAAATAATAATTGAATTAGCCATCAAGCTAATTTAATGCAAGATATTAGGTACACTGTTCAATTTGAAAGAAAGAAAGAAGACTTTTATTAAAATTGTCACAGAAACACAATTTAGACACAAGTACGTAATAAACAAAATACACAAAAGACAACAAAACAAGAAAAATAAAATAAAAATGAAATAAAAACAAAACAAAATTTCGAGGCAAAATGGCTTTCAATTTCATTGCTTCAATGGTATTGAAACGTCTAAATAAGTTGTAATGCGATTGCACAATTTATTTTTATTTTTTATTTGTAACTCCACTTAACATCTATCATTACAGGTGTTGTACCTAATTCAATAGAGTTAGATAAAATTAAATAAAATTAAAGTTAGATAATTTTGAACAAATTAAAACTTAACATTATACACTCTTAACATTATTACATTTATGTACATTATAATAAGTTCTAAACTTAAAATCCGAGTAATGGCCTTCTTGAACTCATTCAGGCTACAGTAAAATAGATCTACATGATCGGCCACCACGTTGACAGTGCAGTATTACAGTACAATACAATTACATTCTCCTTCAGAAGAAGATTAAGAAAACTTCTCACACATTTTCAGTGAGATTGACGCAGACAGTCATTCAATGCGATAGAAGTATAAACACAGAGATTGAACGATCGGGCGCCTTTTGCATGGTTCAATGCTGTTGAATGGAATTGCTTTAATATGATTGAACAGTGTAAATAGGTAAAGTCGTTCAATGTCTAATGTTGCTTCAATATCATTGACCCGTGTAATGTCGCCTTTAGTTGATTTCATGTCATAACTCCTCTAAGATTGTTATTTTTCTTACAGAGCGAGGACAAGGAGGAAATGAAAGAGATTCTCGAGATGAAAAGGACCCATGAGCGAATTGTCGCGAAGAGGGCCGCGAGGGAGGCTTTGCAGAAAGCTAATAATGGAAAACCTCTGCCGCCAGTCACAAGAGATTATCCGACCACAAAACCTCCAAAGTAGAGGAGTAGTTATCATAAAGACCCAAAGGTGTACCCAGTCGATCCAACCCCAATTTCAATGAAACTTGTTGGTCCCAAATTATAGTATTTCGTTACATAATCGTGACAACCTCTGTGGCGCCAGTGGTTAGCGCATCTGCCTACCATGCGAGAGGTCCCGGGTTCAAATCCCGGCTGGGGACAAAAAAGAAACCCAGGTCTTGGATGACGTCGCTGTTTCTGGTTCCCACGACACAGGGTATCCTAGTGTGTGGCCAGAAGCAATGTATGTGGCTGTATGTAAATGTTATGTTATGTTATATATGATCTGGATCCACTTAATTGATTTTTATCGGAAGGCCGTGATTAAGCTCTGCGAATTGGAGCGAAACCTGGTCGTTCTCTTCCGATAAAAATCGAGTGAATGCGAACCATATTTTATGTTACAATGCGTAGTGCTTACAAAAGTTTTAGTTCAAAAACATAGTACCTACCTATTATAATAATATTTCGTGTGATAACATGGTAAGTCAGAAATTAGTATAGCCCAACTAAAGTTAAATGTAAGGGATATTGGTGCATTCGAGAGCGTGTTACACGACCCTACGTCAAGTGCAGCTTTCTTAATTTATAAAATGCTAGCAAGTAAAGCAAGTGCATAGTTATATTTAGAGCAAAATACCTTATGTACATTTAGATAAGTTAGTTTAGGAATACATGTTTTGTTATGGTCCGATGGGGCTGACATGATCACATGGTGATCAAAGCCTCTAAATAAAATAAAGATAAAAAAAAACATGGTAAGTCGAAGAACATCAGATTGAGACCCTTGTACAAATCGAATGGGAAAATCCCCAGCGGGAAAAAACTCTTTAAGCTCTGTGTAATCAAACGAATTACTGGTAGACCAATAAGGCGGTCAAATATTAGATATTAAACATTCACCGAAACGAAATCTACGTAGTGAATAATATCGTAAATTTTCCGAAATGAAATCTAACCAATACCTAGTCCAATAATATTATTTAGATACAATTAATATTTAGGATGTGATTTTGTTTGAGCCTGTCTTTACCTTTCTAGTTGATTCATACTTTTATCAGTATTTTGTTTTCTTGTCACAGAATTTTGATTGTGATTCGAAAATTCTTTATTGCACAAGAAAATGATCTGCACAAAGGCGAGCTTAATAATAAAAAGTATTTTCTTCCAGCTAACCATGGGTGACGTGGAAAGAGTAAGAGGTAGTGCTAGAGAAATCTTAAGAAAAATAAAAAAGATAAATTACTTACTTAGAGATTACAACATAGTATACAAAAATATTAGATTACAATAGATTGCATAGGAAAACAAAGTTTTGCCACTTACACAATTAGGTACCATAATCAACATAATTTTTGGCAGACGTAAACTAATTTAGAGCATACAAATTTTATTTATCAACCGTTATAAATAATCACAGAACTGAATAAACTATTAATTGAATTATAAAAAATATAAATTACTATAGCTTAGAACTATGCTAAAAATATATATTTACAAATAAAACACGTGCCCCAGGTCACTATCCCGCGCGCAGCAACGAGCCCAGAACGCTGGCGACGTTGCCTCTTTGGATGGCCAGGCTTATTCTTTGGCCGAGGTACCTCTAACACCCCCTTAAGGCTTTGCACCCAGCTTCCAAACACCCTGTAGAACTACGGTGTCAGGTCGGTACGGAATAAGCACCTACATCGCACAATAAAAATCTGAAAAACCTATCAAATGGTCTGTTATTTTTTCCTACTGCATCAGCCTACTACACCTGCATCTTGTTTCATTTACATACAGGTACTAATAACGTCTTTTGTCTTCGTAATATGAATTTCGTTACAAGGCGAGGACTAGACAATAAAAATATTGTAATGTACAATATTATCTTACCGAATTATCTATTGTCAGTTGCTACACGCCTACCGGCGGTAACATAATGTTGTCAGAGAGAATCAGAGGTGCGAATTGTAGTTGAGTCTGTCAGAACAGCGAGTTTTCACTTTTTACCTAATTGTTTACGCATCCTCCTAATAAGCGTGTCGGTTTACTTAGTAGTTACACTAGTACCTAAGCATCACAATTTCCTTCCCAATCCTCAGCGATCTAGGCCAGTGCAATGCCAACGAAATGCCGTCTTTCGTGGACGTGTTTGCTTTACGCATCTTTTAATTTACACTCGGCTATTGCGTGTGCGCAACCTATTCTTTTCGTTACCGCACCATTGTGACTTCGGGGCGTGCGCTGTTCACGATAATCGGGTTTGAGATAGCGCTGACAATGTGTTTAGTCAGCCAGCGAGACGGAGCTAATATTTAGTTAGGTGAAATTAAAGATGATGCTGCTTGGACAGACTCAGCTTGTCTCTAACGTCCTTCATAGGTAGCGCGGCACACGCGAATCGCATGTTCTAACGTCATACGGCGTCATTTTTCATTTACCTACCATAATTTTCAAATTCTGTTATTTTACATCTCAAAACACGCGACGTTGTGCTATCATCTACATAATATAGTACAGTCAATATATCCAAAAAACCGACCCTACCCGTGAATAATCAGTTCTTGGATTTTTTTTCGTAGGTCCCTCGGGGGGGTCACTGGGAGTGTAAATTCAAAAAGTAGACCGAATGGGCTCCTGCGTATATTCGAAAAATGTTTTTTTTCCAAAAAAACAGGTTTTCTTGAATAGCTCGACCAGTTTTGATTTTACAGTAAAACCCAGTAAAAGAGGACAAAAATTGTAGGAAATTTGATTCTCTACAAGTTTGGTTCTCACAATTTTTATTGCCCAATTATCCCACCGAGGGACCCACGAAAAAAAATCCAAGAACTAATTATTCACGGGTCAAGATCTATAATGACTGGGCTAATATACCTACTTGTGTAAAAAAGAAGAGTGAAAATAACATAGATCAGATAGATAGAGAACACTTTATTGTACAGTACCTGGGTGACCGAGCTTTGCTCGGTACTTTTTTTGTAATATAAAATATGTAATATAAAATTAAAATAATCCTTTTCCAACAAAAAAAGAACTTGGAAAAAAAACATCATGACTCGAACCGGGTCTTTTGAAATCGGCCCGAAACGGATCGCCCGTTTTCCCGTCAGGACTATCCCAACCTTGCAGATAGACGCGAAATTTACCTCTGTCTGTTATTATAGCAAATTTCAATTGCCTTAAAACACGGATAAAACAACGTTTTCTAAAAATGTAACCTAGTTAGATCAATTAAACGCCCCCGAAAGCATCTGCCTACAAAATTTCGTGAAAATCGTTGGAGCCGTTTCCGAGATTCTGATTATGTAATATAAATAGGGTAAACCATAGTATTGCTGGCACCCACCTAGTCATTGGCACAGTGAGTTTTTAACACAAATATTAAGAATTAAAATTGCTTAAAGGGCATTTTGGTAGTTTTTTATAATTAGCATTTTTAAGTACAAAACATACATACAAATTATAAGTGCCAATGACTGATATTATTAGTGACAATGTTTGTACCTGTAATGCCAATGACTGTAGTTTTGGAGACATTTTCAAATTATTATTATTTTTCTTAAATAAAACTATGACAACAAGCAAGAATTAATTTTTATTTCCAACCTTTACTCATATTCTAACTAATAAAAATGGTTAATAGTGATTGAATATGAAATTGAATGCTTAGGAAGCAAATTAAGTCAAGGTTTTGCTTAAGGTGCCAATCAATGTATAGCTTACCCTATATAAATATATACAGGGTTACAGGGAAAGTCGTACACAATATTAAAGGAGGTCATTATTTAGGTCATTTCTGATGGATTTTATTCCATTATATAGGGTCCGAAAATTAACCGTTATGGAGATATTGACTGTTAAAGATTTAAAAAAAATATCAAATTTTTTTGGCTTTTTGATTGATTTTTTCTCAGAATAGAGCTCATAAAGTGTTTTTTTAATGTATTTAGTTAAAAGGCATGTCAATTGATAAAAAAATATCAGCAAAAGCTGCACCTACTACTAACAAAAGAATTAAATATTTTTTCTCTAAATATTTTTCACATTGAAGCTCTTAAAAAAAAATTACGTATGGAACTTATTCTGCAAATAATTTTAAAAACTTCTACGACTCTTTAACTATTCAAAAAGGTATAACATTTAATAGGTATCTGTATGAAATTTTAAAATAATGTTATTTGAGTAGGCTCTAGTGGTAGTACCGACATAACTGAACTTCGATACAAAAAAAATCTTTTTACTTCCTTGCACCTTTAAACTATGTAGAAAGGTCAGATAGGCTTTTTTGTGCTCTGGAGACATGCTGTCTCAGGTGTTCAGGTACCTACCTATTTCAGTATTTCTTTTTTAGAATATTCTATCTATCTATTATTTTTGTGTTAGTCTGCTCGTGTGATTCTTCCGTGGTAGATGTGTTAATACGTGCTCTACAAATTATTTGCATTTTAAAAACTTCTACGTCTCTTTAGGTACGTATATCACTTGCTATTACATCGAAAAAACGTTAGCCAAGTGTAAAACGCGACTTAGTTTGGATTTTGGTATTTATTCATCTTCATTGTGTGACTTGGCTTGGATTTTGAACTGATTCATCTTCGTTTTTAACATGGTTGCCTCTATTTCTAATACAAATTTTCATTCTTTTTTTTTTAATTACTCTTCACTACAGAAGTTCGCAGGTTTCTCCTTATTTTCACAGCCATTTCCGCAAATATTCTCTGTCTCAAAATTTCGACATTTTCAATTGGCGTCATTTTGTCTTAAATTATGCTTTTAATATGATCTCATACATAAAAATCCATTGACGTTAGATCAGGGCTCCTAGCCGGCCATGCAATGGGACCGTCTTTTCTAATCCATTTGTTTGGGAAGTTCTCGACCAACCATGTTTCCGTGGTGCGCTGGGCAGCCGTCATGTAGAAAGAACATTGTCTCGTCTCAATGCAATAGAAATGTCGTCCATCAACAAGGGTAACTCCTCCCTCAAAAAGTTTTCATATGTGTCTCGCCATTCAAGTCACAGAATGAAAATGAATCAGTCCAAAATCCAAGCCAAGTCTCAGTATGAAGATGAATCAGTTCAAAATCCAAGCCAAGTTACAGAATGAAGATGAATTAATACAAAAATCCACGCTAAATCTCGTTTCATGGGAAATTATCAAAGGGCACGTATTTACCTCTACTAAAAATTTACCGTTTGCCATCTTAAGTGACACTTGGCTAACGTTTTTTCGATGTAATAGCAAGTGATATACTTTTTTTAATACCTAAAGAGACGTAGAAGTTTCTAAAACAATATCATTTGCAGAGCACGTATTAACACATCTACCACGGAAGAATCACACGAGCAGACTAACACAAAAATAATAGATAGATAGAATATTCTAAAAAAGAAATACTGAAATAGGTAGGTATACCTGAACACCTGAGACAGCATGTCTCCAGAGCACAAAAAAGCCTATCTGACCTTTTTACATAGTTTAATTTGCCATGAAGTAAAAAGATTTTTTTTGTATCGAAGTTCAGTTATGTCGGTACTACCACTAGAGCCTACTCAAATAACATTATTTTAAAATTTCATGCACATACCTATTAAATGTGATACCTTTTTGAATAGTTAAAGAGTCGTAGAAGTTTTTAAAACTATTTGCAAAATAAGTTCCATACGTAAATTTTTTTTAAGAGCTTCAATGTGAAAAATATTTAGAGAAAACATATTTAATTCTAACCGTTTCCGAGCAGTTTTTTAAAGCTGTTAGTAGTAGGTGCAGCTTTTGCTGATATTTTTTTATCAATTGACATGCCTTTTAACTACATACATAAAAAAAACACATTATGAGCTCTATTCTGAGAAAAAATCAATCAAATAGCCAAAAAAATTTGATATTTTTTTTAAATCTTTAACAGTCAATATCTCCATAACGCTCAATTTTCGGACCCTATATAATAGAATAAAATCCATCAGAAATGACCTAAATAATGACCTCCTTTAATATTGTGTACGACTTTCCCTGTAACCCTGTATACAAGAATTGCTCGTTTAAAGAGATTAGATAGATAAAAAGGAGATTACACAGGTGTTCCATTGTTGCTGGTATTATGATTTTGTGCTGATATAATGGTGAAAAGACGCTTAACACAAACATGAAAATACACCCAGACTGAGGCAATTTGTACAAATGTATGGCACACCAAGTGGCAGTCGAAACCACGACCTATTCATCAACCCATTATGTCCCCACCGAGGGGCACGGGTCTCTTCCTTGAGGAAGGTATAGGCCATACTCCACCACGGGGGCCAAGTCCGGATTGGTGGAGGCTTTTAAGACTAGTGGCTGGTCTTACAGTGAGAAGTTTTCAAGCCGCCCTAAGGCCTCTGACTTGGCTTAACGACTGCCATCTATCGACGGCAGCCGGCACCAACTGCTTAACGTGCCTTGCGAAGCACGGTACCGCTCGGAAAAATGCCACTAGCGTTAGTCATAGAACGGTCACCCATCCACGCACTGAACGCGCCCTATGTTGCTTAACCTTCGTGCTCGTTAAAGATCACTCAGGCGGCTACGGGCTACGAGCGAAACCACGACCCCCAGCATGGTAATCAGACGCATAGTAGGGACTAGATTGTACTAAGTAGGTAAATTCTATTACGATTTTCGTTACAATTTTGCTGCAAAGCTGTCTTTAACGTAACTGATTAGAGGGCATAAATGTAAAGATTGATGTGCTGTCGACAGTACCGCGAACTCGCCGACATTGCACATGTCAAGAGCAAACAATCATCATAGGCACTTGGATTTTTGAGAGCCGATCCGCGGAATGAGTTGACACACTGACGCAATCTTCGACAAGAGACTTCGGTATTAAATCGGAACAGAAAGACTACTTCAATGTATTTCTCAGTAATAGATTAAATTAGAACACTTTATTGTACATAATATCAAGAAACAAAATACATTAAAAGTCTTATTGCTTCCAGACAACCTGAAATTCTATTAGTTTTAGATTAAATTAATCATTTAAAATAATATTCTATTGATGTTCGTATTAACACTTTCGTATTAACATTGTCGCAAGGCTTGCTTATTATTAAATTAATTCGGGATAGATTACTGGTAAGTAATTTTGTAGACAGTAAGTTAAGCCCGTACCAAATGAATTTAAATCTATTACCACATAGTTAAATTAATCAGGTTTTCCCTTGTATTGTCTTGTAGATTTTCCGAGACGCTGTGCTCTCAACCGATTGCGTGACTGTTCTTTCGAATTCAGTAATTTAATATAGTTATAGAAGAAATGAGATTCTTTATTCATAAGTGGCATTCCATTTTACCTTGCTTTCCACTCCGATATTACATGGCGAATCCATGACCCATATTTTTTAAATCTGCTAAATATTTCAAGTCTGACTTGATACGATCTTTTACAGTGTTTGTTTTGGGCTTTCGTTAAGCCATTCCATTTCGAGAATCTTTTACACTATGATTAATGAATGACAGGGCAAAGCCTCTTCTTTAGGAGCCTTGTAGGTATACAAGATGTGGTTGCTTTGTCACTTTGGTTTTGGATAATTGGTGACCTCGTTTCTTCGTGTGCGTGTGGATTGAGTGAGCACCCTTCTAAAAATAGAAAAAGGATGCTGTTCATTTAGTAAATGTTCTAAAAGAATTGTAAAAGTAATATCTGCATTTGTAAAACGATACAAAAAAATTACAGTATTTAACGTGTGCTCACTCAGTTCTCACAAAGTACCATCGAAAACAGCGACTGTATTAATTTAATATAATATATTTAATACACTAGTCTTTAGTAAAACCTATGCTAACTTACCTTTGTAATTTATAGAACACCTGGTAACGTATTTAAGATTTTACAATTAATTTCTTATGCTCACTCAATCCACACATTTCGAAAACCCGATTTCTAATGAAGAAACTGAAGAATTAAACTACTAGATGTGTTTAAAGTCAAGTAAAATTAATATGGGAATTCGTGAAATAGATAACAAACCATTTTCGCGGCAGGTTTTTGGATAATAAATGTTTGTGTGTGCTCACTCAGTCCACACATTTTAGGTTAGTTAAAAATGTCAATATCTTAAGATTTGTAGTATCACAGAAAGTTTAAATTAGTTCAACTTGAAGTAAAATATTTTACTACAGATCCACCATCTAATATTTTATATTCCTTGTCTGTTTTAAAAGATATTCAATTATATTTTTTCTCATATAAATATATCATTTGGGGTGACCACACTACATTGTATTACGGTAATACTCATACGACGACCTCTGCGGCGCAACGGTTAGCGCATCTGACTACCATGCGAGAGGTCCCGGGTTCGAATCCGATCATAGGGCGCATTCAGTGCATGGATGGATGACCGTTCTATGACTAACGACAGTGGAATTTTTCCCAGCGGTTCCGTGCTTCGCAAGACACCTTGGTGCTGGCTGCCGAAGATAGATGTCATTTGTTAAGCAAAGTCAGAGCCTTAGGGCGGCTCGGAAACTTTTGACAGTAAGACCAGCCACTAGTCTTATAAGCCTCCACCAATCCGGACTAGGAGCCCTTCTTCAAGGAAGAGACCCGTGCCCCTCAGTGGGGACATAATGGGTTGATGATGATGATGTAGCAAGAGAATCGAAAAAGTGAAGGTTATGAAGTCGGTCCAGATAAATACCTATCTAAACAATAACAAAACAAATTTTTTTTCTGGTAAAGTAATTTTTTTTCTTAAAAAAGCATTAATTCCTTACAAAATAATTAAAATCATGAAATCTCTCTAATGTATTCATTAATTTCAGTCATAAAAAAAGAAAGCTATCTTCTGGTATAAAACAACACAATAATATTATAAATAATGAGAGAAATTAAATATGAGGACATTCTGTCGGCAAGATCAACGTCAACCATATTCCTGTTATAATTTCGGATAACCTGGGGTCTACGTACCATATTCAATGTACGTACGTAATGTACATGCTGGATAATATCAACATCATCATTAGGTTTCACCGAAGTCAGCATAATAAGTTGTTTACTGTCAAAATACTTACTTCGTCAGTGCAATTTTTTGTCTTCTAACACCAAAACCAAAACCTGCGAACTACCTATTTCGTTTGCATTGAGTTCCCGGTCATCCGTGAGAATGGATTGAATTGGTGCCGGTAATCTACATTTTGATAATAAGCCCGATAAACCTGTTCCTCTTTCGAGCAGTTATTCAAGTAGCCTTACAATGGTAAAACACCTATCGAAGTAAATGATATGCCCAGGTACCAGACTAGCCGACAAAGTCAAAATAGCTTTTTCTGCCAGCTTAAACCCAGAGTCTTTATTGTCAGGAAAGGTTTCCTTGGTACACTTCGAAATCACAGGTGACTCCATCTAGGTTAGCTAAATCAAATATCTTAAGTCCTTCGGGATTCGGTTTACCAGTTGCTAGCCAGTAAATGGTACTACCATTTCATCGATTCGTATCAGCCAGTTTGTATTCTATCAAAAAGCGAGCACATTTCACATGGTTGGTTTTTTGGATATGACATAATTCAGTAACCACATATAATGAAGTGTGGTCATTTCTGACCGTACCACCGTACCACCGCCCATACTCCCAGTGGTAGGTACGGTGGGTAATTATTTCAAAAACAATACCATGGTCACCCTACCTCATAAATGTACTAGAAAAATTATAACTGAATATCTTTTAAAACAGACAAGGAATATAAAATATTAGATGGTGGATCTCTAGTAAAATATTTTACTTGAAGTTGAACTAGTTTAAAGTTTCTGTGATACTACAAATCTTAAGATATTGACATTTTTAACTAACCTAAAATGTGTGGACTGATTGAGCCGACTTCATAACCTTCACTTTTTCGATTCTCTTGCTACATCATCATCATCAACCCATTATGTCCCCACTGAGGGGCACGGGTCTCTTCCTTGAAGAAGGGGGCCTAGTCCGGATTGGTGGAGGCTTATAAGACTAGTGGCTGGTCTTACTGTCAAAAGTTTCCGAGCCGCCCTAAGGCTCTGACTTTGCTTAACAAATGACATCTATCTTCGGCAGCCAGCACCAAGGTGTCTTGCGAAGCACGGAACCGCTGGGAAAAATTCCACTGTCGTTAGTCATAGAACGGTCACCCATCCATGCACTGAATGCGCCCTATGATCGGATTCGAACCCGGGACCTCTCGCATGGTAGTCAGATGCGCTAACCGTTGCGCCGCAGAGGTCGTCGTATGAGTATTACCGTAATACAATGTAGTGTGGTCACCCCAAATGATATATTTCTATGAGAAAAAATATAATTGAATATCTTTTAAAACAGACAAGGAATATAAAATATTAGATGGTGGATCTATAGTAAAATATTTTACTTCAAGTTGAACTAATTTAAACTTTCTGTGATACTACAAATCTTAAGATATTGACATTTTTAACTAACCTAAAATGTGTGGACTGAGTGAGCACACACAAACATTTATTATCCAAAAACCTGCCGCGTTAATGGTTTGTTATCTATTTTACGAATTCCCATATTAATTTTACTTAACTATAAACACATCTACCAGTTTAATTCTTCAGTTTCTTCATTAGAAATCGGGTTTTCGAAAGTGTGTGGATTGAGTGAGCATAAGAAATTAATTGTAAAATCTTAAATAGGTTACCAGGTGATCTATAAATTACAAAGGTAAGTAAGCATAGGTTTTACTAAAGACTAGTGTATAAATATGTTAAATTAATACAGTCGCTGTTTTCGATGGTACTTTGTGAGAACTGAGTGAGCACACGTTAAATACTGTAACTTTTTTGTATCGTTTTACAAATGCAGATATTACTTTTACAATTCTTTTAGAACATTTACTAAATGAACAGCATCATTTTTCTATTTTTAGAAGGGTGCTCACTCAATCCACACGCACACGTTTCTTCAACTGTTCAAGTGCATGCATTATAGATTAGTGCAGAGCTGCACATTCATTCCTAATTAGTGCGACCTGTGCCACTATTTAAATTCATCATCATCATCATCATCAACCCATTATGTCCCCAACGAGGGGCACGGGTCTCTTCCCTGAAAAAGGTAAGGTAATGGCCATACTCCACCACGGGGGCCAGTCCGGATTGGTGGAGGCTTGTCTTACTGTCCGAAGTTTTTAAGCCGCCCGAAGGCCTCTGACTTGGCTTAACGACTGCCATCTATCGATGGCAGCCGGCACCACCTGCATAACGTGCCCTGCGAAGCACGGAACCTCTCGGAAAAATGCCACTAGCGTTAGTCATAGACGGTCCCATCCATGGACTGAACGCGCCGTATGTTGCTTAACCTTAGTGACCGTTTAAGATCACTCAGGCAGCCCAGGCTACGAGCGATTAAATTAACCGCCGTTTATTTCAAGTTGGAGTTCAGTAGCACAACGAATGCCACCGCGATCTGCTTTGAAATCTTGTACTAACAGCGGTTAATTAAAATGATAAGCCTAGACATACAACAAGTGAAGTTAATAGTGCAGCAACCTCGAGAACCATAATCATATTATAGTATGGAAGATTTAGCTTCCAGAGGTAGACTGAATTTGTAGTTTCTTGAAATGAACAGTTTGTTTTTCAGCATCTTTTTATTATACCTAGCAGCAATACCACTCGTTAACGAGGTCTAAAAATGTCATGTTCACATTATTATCTGAAAGTCTTATTTTTTTCATAAATGAATCAGAATATTCTTTATTGGAGCACATGAAATAAATAAATTTCAGAACTTCGACAGATAACGAAGATACTCCATCTTGCGCTTCATTATAAATAAATTTCAGAACCTCGACAGATAACGAAGATACTCCATCTTGCGCTTCATTATAAATAAATTTCAGAACCTCGACAGATAACGATAACATCTTGCGCTTCATTAAAAGTAAAAATAAACTTCCTCACTTTGTTAGATCCAGATTTATCCTACGTAGGTAAGCACAAAAAGGACAATATTATTGGGTATCATTTAAGCTATCACCAATTTAATTAGTTTTGTGTTTTTTAAATAATAGGGTTTGTCCTCAAAATAGTAGATCTGTCACCAAAATGTAGTCACCAAACAATGCAAAATCAGTTCCACAATAAATCACCTAAAATCCTGAGATATAAGGTCTAGTACCAAATAAATGTTTTTGTATGTATTATAATAGGTGTGTCCTAATAAGTATTTAAGCAAACTAATTTCAAGAGATCACCAATAAATCATATTATGTTAAAGAGGCAACAAGAGGCAAGGTAAGAACGCATCAAAGTCGAGTCTGTTTTCGATCTTACATAGAGAACCTAACGCTCCGACGCGCTCCGCTTCGCTACGCGCGTCGTCGCACCTATATTTCTGTTGTCACGTATTCTTTACACGATTTATTTGGTGACAGATCTACCATTCTGAGCACAGAGCTATTATTTAACCTTCTCACTAGCAGCAGAGACAGATCTGTCTCAGCGCATCGGGTAACGTCAAACGCGCAACTGAGACAGAGTTGTCCCAAAGGGCAACAGACCAAAAAAATGCGAAAATGTGTTTGACGGTCTATGGTATCGGTTTATGGTTATTGTTCGCTTATGTTCGGCATGAAATTGCCTTTAATCTGTGGTAAAATACTCTAAGACTTCCTAAAAAAAAAACTTGTCAATCTTAGTCGAAAATTTCTTGTTAGAAAGTGGCGAGAGCGGAGAACAAATCTACAAGAAAAACTGGTTTTTTGTTAGAAAGGTAAGTGAAAAGTGTATTTACGTGTTACTTTATGCATTTATTTCAATCATTACACATAGTTTTACCTAAAGAATGCTATAAATACTTTAAATTTGGCCCAAGAAAATGTTCGATATAGCAACTTTGAAAAGAGTTGTACTTTCTTTCAAAATTTTTGATCATTGTTTGAGTATTTTGGATAAAACCCACTATATTTGGCCAGTAAAACTATCGTACTTTGTTATTTTATTCATTTTTATGTGGAATTACTAAGTAATAGTGAAAAATATTACAAAAACAAAACATTTGCCGTTGTTTTCCGATCAGTTCGTAAACCGGAAATCGACCATTAGGGTAACGACCTCCGGCCTTCTCATCCGGTTCTATAGTGATGGGCTTAGTGATTAGTTCAATTGATTATCGACATTTAATTTTTATCAACTTCAATACACAGAGAATATGAATACGAATGTTATATTAGAATGAAATTTCCAATTAGATTCTAATATAACACTCGTAGTTCATAGGAAAATAATTATTATTTATTTTATAGATGTGGAGACCCGGGCACCCAATCCCCCAAGAGTTTCTCGACTTATTGGAAGACAATGAGGAAGAGGACGAGAGCGAGGGGGAGTTGGAGGTTGAGCTGGAGGAGGAGGAGGATGAGGAGGAGACTGGGGTGGCAAACCTGATGGTATGTTATAATAATTATAATTATAAATATTAATTTTGTATTATTTCTTGTTCGTTCCGTTATTTTAGGTTTATACTTCTTCCAGGCAATAGACATCATGGTGGAGGAAGAGGACGGGGAGCTAGTGCCACTGGAGGCACTGAGCGTCCCACCTTCTACCTCTAGGTACAATACATTTTTTTTTCTATCTAGATTATGCAGAGGTAACTTTTTTTTGCAAGTAGATAAATAATAAATATATTATTGTTTACAGATATGAACGAGATTTGGCTTCCCGGGATGAGAGGTAATTATTATCGTAGTAAATTATTCTATATTTATAGAGAAAATTAAAAGTACTACTTTTTTTAACTGTTTATTTTTTCCAGCAGGCTCTCCAGCAGCAGCAGTGGGGATGACGAAGTGCGCAGGGAGATGTTGCGTAATGTCAGCCCGCTCTGCATGCGTTTTATCGAAAATTGTTTTCCCCGCATTTTATCGATTCTTGCCCAATAAAAACTCTCCCTTACCCCATCCCTCCTAAACAAGACAAAACAACTAAAATACTATTTTATTGTTTTATTCTTTATTTTTGTCTGAATATTTATTGTAAATAGTGTAAAAAAGGAAAATAAATATTTCATTATGAGTCTACTGTTTTATTTCTCCATTTACCCTTTTATTTGTGACCTTGGTACAAAATATAATGCAGTCGATATTTTTCATTTTTACTAGATTTTGTAGAATATTTCTATAAAAAGCATAGTATTCCAATAAGATTACAGTATTTTCATTCAATAAAAGTGGTTTTCACTTCGTAAAGACCCACGATTACAGTACATTTTCAAATTCAAATTGTCCCTCTTACACTGTTCAGTAGGAAACGTTAGCATTCTCGCAAAAAGTTTGATCCTGTTTTGGTAATAAATCTTATATGGGAAGACAAAAACAAGCTTGATAGAATGAATAGGTGTATATTCAGCACCTTGTTACATAAATTATCTTTTCCTAAAGTTACGTAATAGTTCGCACACACACAAAAATTTGGGACACTAGGCCCTTATTTCTAGTAATTGCATTTTCGTACTCTGAATGTAAAAAATTGTGAGTCTGAATTTTGATAAAGTTGTTATTGCTTAGTAATGTAACTATTCTAGAGTATAATTCTTTTTATTTCAAACAAATCCGTAAATTGGTTAGATAATAATTTGATATTTATTCAACCTGGTCATTTATTTTTTTTGCGCCGCCATGACACCCCTTTCAGTTAATGTCAGCGGGGTGAATTGGGGGTGCGAGTGAAGAGGTTAAGTAACAAAACTGTTATTATAAGAACAAAGTTTATATTCATGTAATGCAATATAATTTTTTTGGTTATCGATCTCTTATTTTACACATATATTAACATTAATTTGATAATTCATACCTGGGAACAATTTTTTGTTTATCTGAGAACGAAAATATTTCGTGGCGGTAGATCTATTTATTAGGTGATACAACTTGATGACAAATATAAATTTTGGTGATAGAAAATATAGATGCCAATATTATTTGATTCTCTAAAATTTAATTCATGTACTGTACTGTAAAAAACAACGTGACTATGATTTAATTACGGTCGCCGGGCTAAAGCACAAATTATGTCCAAATGTTATTTTGAAGTGAAAAGGAGCTCGAAAAAGAAGAAATCGTTCAAGACGTTTCCAGCGATTTTTTTTAGTTTTAGTCGGTCTGAGAAAGGTCATAGGCTAATTAATAAAAGAATAAAGAATAAAGAATTTTTATTTACCAAAAGAAATTTTTGTCGTTACAATGCTTGCGGTATCTGCACTAGACTCCGTCTGTCTGTATCGCAGACACCTGGTGAGACTTACAAAAAATAATTTGCGACTGGTTCGGTAACACAGTAATGCGGCAAAACAACTGCTGCCGGGTCGTGATTCGTTATATTGACGGTTCTCATGTCTTGGCGCGTGTAAACCTGACGAGGTACCTAATGGAGTGGGAATGTAAAGCATGGATAGATGTTAGTATCTTGTATTTTAGTAAGTATCTCACTCATGTACCTACATGGACTCAGTGTTCGGTGGACCGAACCGAACTCCGAACACCGAAATCGAACTCACGACCTCCAGCATGGTAATCAGACGTGATACCGCGAGACCAACAAAGTCTGTTTGTACGTTTTTCAGATACCTACTCATCATCATCAACCCATTATGACGGCCTCTGTGGCGTAGTGGTTAGCGCATGTGCTTACCATGCGAGAGGTCCCGGGTTCGATCTCCGGCTGGGAAGGAAAAAAAAACTCCAGGTCTTGGATGTTTACATGTTTGTGACGTCGCTATTTCTGGTTCCCACGACACAGGGTATCCTAGTGTGGGGCCAGAAGCAATTTATGTGCCTGTATGTAAATGTAAATGTTAATGTTATTATGCCCCCACCGAAGGGCACGGGTTTCTTCCCTGAGTAAGGTATAGATAGGCCATACTCCGCCACTGGGGCCTAGTCCGGATTGGTGAAGGCTTGTAATAGTAGTGACTGGTCTCACTATCACAAGTTTTCAAGCCGCCCTAAGGTCTCTAACTTGTCTTAACGACTGCCATCTAGCGACGGCAACCGGCGGAAAAATGCCACTAGCGTTAGTCATAGATTAGAATTCAGATATTGTATTGTTTCAATTATCCATAAAAAAAACAATATGACCTTTGCTCCTGAACCACTTAGAGCAACTAACACCTTTATGTAGTCTATATAAAGTCCAACCACAAGGGCATGAGATTGGCAAATTCAAGCAATTAATGAACCAGTTTGTAACCAGTACCATAAAGTGATATTATGCTGATGTTAGTTAAATATAGATATGTTACTTTTCTATGTAAACTTAAAATAAGTAATTTGTTAAATATTTGAAGTAACTTAGTTC
Organism: Yponomeuta plumbellus; assembly: GCA_947310845.1. Lineage (NCBI taxonomy): Eukaryota > Metazoa > Arthropoda > Insecta > Lepidoptera > Yponomeutidae > Yponomeuta > Yponomeuta plumbellus. Next base: position 16,221,914 of record OX371198.1, on the reverse strand, counting down.
TAAGCTGAGAGTAAGTCTGCCAGTAAACTATTATGTAGTTTGGCGGAAAATGAAGTATTGTAAAAATTGTATTTACCTTTACAGAATAAAACTTATTATCTATTTATTTAATCGCTGAGCTATGTGAATACCCGAGACCCTCTGGTTGCCCCACAATGTTTTCCTGTAACGTTAGTGAGCGGTATTGCCACTATAATTTCACAAAAGTACGTATATCGACTTTGGAGCCCACGATTTACCGAATGCAAAGTTGGCGTAGCACTATTCCGCTACCGAGGTAGCCGAGGCTTCAATTAAAGTTAGATTTGTAAATAAATAGCAAATCTAAGTTTTCATAATCCCTTACTGAGCATAAATACACATTCATTCGCAGTAGTTCCATTAACTAAATAACCTATGTTCAAATTGTCAATAAATATCTTATCGTACATTTAAAAACAAAAACGGTTACGACCTGGTGATTGATTGATTTAATTTTCTGAATAAGATTTAATTCAGAACAATTATAAGTTGTGTTTGTTCCAAACTGCATAACAGTTTGTTGGCAAATGCACTTGTTCCCGCTCAACAAAACATGTAAATTTCAATGTATACTTTAGTCTTTAGGCCTGTAATACACCAACTCGCCTGAAAACCCCAGGCGAGACTAAATCTGCAACCACCCACCTAGTTAGAGTCTTTGTGCAATCGGGCGTTTAGCAGCGTCGAGCGTTTACCATCCTCGCGCAAGCTCACGAGAGGACCTCCGGAGAGGTGGTTCTTATAAGAGGAGCCGCGGCCCAACCAGCGTCACACACCAACTTGCGCACGCGCCGCCATGAGAACCGCGGTAAGTGCCCAAAAGTGAAATTGTGTGCAGCTCTTGTGGATTTTTTATCGAGATGCGAGCTTTGCGACTCTCCGTGTACGCAATTGTACAAACAAAGTGGACAAATAATTATTTATAAAAGATTATAATTTTTCCTAGAGAGAGAGCAAAGGGGAGAGTTCCCTTAAAACTAGGTTCGAAAGGGTTTGTGGTCTTCATACCAGTGGAGTTCAGTTCATAACGGCCATCGCCTTTCGGATGTGACCTAGACTGTGTGAAATAAGAGCTTATCGTGTAAAATGTGAGTTTTATCAAGTGATTTTCTGAGTTGCAAAGCTCACGTCCCGACAAAAGGCTCATGTGTGTCAATGTCAACCGCGCCTCGGTTTGCCCAAAGCATTTTCACCTAAAGTTCAAACAGTGTTTAATTTATTTATTCTCTAATGAGATGTTTTTGATTGTGTAACGGCTTTTGGTTGGTGAGAGAACATGAAACGAGGATAATTTTGAATGTTATAATGTAACTCGTGGGTAAACTCCTTAGTTACTTTAACTACGTTAGTTACGTTACTCCATACTTACGGTAAAGAGTTCTCTATCTACGAGAATCGTAAGTGGGTAGGTTGAAAGCTGAAAGTCAAATAAATATCATCACCAAGTACAATAAAATAGTTTCGAGTATTTGACAATTATCTAGACCTCCACAATACAGATCAAAATCTATCGCGAACGCTGAACTCTGCTTTATTCTTTACTACTTTTCACACCCTGCCTTTAATTTTTTTGTATTTTCATTGAACATTTTGTTTTATCTTCATCTTTTTAGTGAAACGCTCTATTTATTTGTTGCAGGTATTGATATTATCGCTGGTGGCCGCCGCCGTGGCGGAGGCGCCCTACTTCTTGCCCCGGCCTGCACCCCACCAGCAACCCTTCCACTACCCAAGCCCACAGCCCCAGCCACGGCCACCGCCACCCCCACCGGCGCCCCAGCCCAACTACATCCCCTACCCGCCTGCTCCTCCACCACCTCACATCCCCCGCCCTCAGCCACAACCTCAGCCGAACAGTGGATATAACTACCAGCCGCCAGCGGCTATCCCCAACCTGCAACCACGTCCGCAACCCCAACAATATCCGCAACCGGCCCCCCAACCTCAATACCAACCAGCTCCTCAACCGCAGCCTGCTCCCCAACAGTACTATCAACCTGCCCCCCAACCACAGCCAGCCCCGCAGCCGCAACCAGCCCCTCAACAATCATACCAACCGGCACCTATTCCTATTTCTTACTATCAGCCACAGCCGCAGCCACAGCCACAACCCCTACCGCAGCCACAACCACAGCCAAACTTTTCATACGGCCCTCCTCCTGTACAGCCCCGGTTACCTGCACCAGCACCTGCCCCTGTAGCACCCGCACCACAGCCTCAGTTTAATTCTTACTTGCCCCCACTCCCCCAACCCGCCCCTCAGCCACAACAATCTTACCAGCCCGCTCCTCAACCCCAACAATCTTACCAGCCCGCTCCTCAGCCCCAACAAACTTACCAGCCCGCTCCTCAACCCCAACAATCTTACCAGCCCGCTCCTCAGCCCCAACAATCTTACCAGCCAGCCCCTCAACCACAACCGCAAATATCCTATCAACCTGCTCCTCAGCCCCAGCCAGCTACCCAACCCCAGCCTGATCCTCAACCCCAGGCTCAACAATACCAGCAGCAGAGCTTCTCGTCTCAGGACGGGTACTCCTACCAGCAGCCTCAGCCTTACAGCACCTCCCAGCTGCCACTGCAGTCGCAGCAGTTGAGCAGTGGAAGCTCAGCCCAGTCCAGTTACCAGGCTGATTCGAACCTGTACAGCGGCCTGCAATCTCAGTCCTCTCAAAGTGGGTCGTCAGCGAATAGCGATGCCCTGGACTCGACAGTAGTGCAACAAGTCCAGAACATTCTCAAAGAAAACGAGCAAAGTTCAGCGCGCAACGCGGGGTACCAATCTCTAGTCTCCGGTGTGTCACTAGAAAACGCCAGGCCGAGTATTGAGCTAGGCTCATTCGTCCAGAACTCCCTTTTGGGTTCCTCTAGTGGAAGTTCTGGCTCTACAGCATTAGCTACCTCGTCGGCTTCAAGCGCGTCTGCGAGAGCCCCCTCATCAGACTACGGCGTGCCACAAGTAGTTGATAACTAAATGCTAATAAGGGCCAAAAGTTTATGAATAAATTGTTAAGTAAATGTAAATAGCTTTACTTTCACTGTTTAAGACGAAGTTTTGCGAAACGACCTTTGTAAATACAGACATTTTTGTACACCGGTATTGTTTTTGTTTCCTTCGTAACTTAGCGATCGTCGCACTTATCTCAATGACGTAACTTTTCTTTTCTCTGAATAATTTATTGTTAAGGAAATGTGTGAGAACGTCACATAACCCGCGTACGCGAGAGTTTATCGACGCATAAAATTTTCATGAACAATGGGTACTCACGCACCGTGTCCTGAAACAAACAGACTTCTATCAGCTTGCATTCTAAGTAAGATGTAGGTAGCCATTACTAGCATTGCCTCGGTTTTACAATACGTCTGTCAAAAGACATCTTTATCAACATAAGGGTGTGCCTCGATCGGCAACTCTCATACAAAAGTAGTTGGTTAGGTTAGTTCATTCCGCAATAAAATTTTACCAATAGGTATGTTTAGAGGACAGAAATCGTGGTTCAATGTAATTGAGCCTTTTGATAAGTTTCTATGAAAAGGTTTACGAGGGTCAACTTATTAATCTCAGTTCTAAGTAGGATCAAACCTTGATTTATGTATTTTCAACATATTGGTAAATTTTAATTGCCCATTGGGACATCGAAATTAAACCAAACTACAATAAAATGTATGAGAATCGCCTCGTGCGTGATGCACACTCTTAACAGATAGTATAGTATGTACTAATACCAGTTAGTAAGTACCTAATAAAAATCAGTCACAGTATTTTGTTATCAAATTGCTCCGAAACGGTTTCACCCATTTTTATGAAATCTTAGGGTCTATTTGGTAGGTCTGAGATTAGGTCATTGGCTATTGAATATGGTAGTTTGCCAGGCCAGGTAGTTGTTTAGTAAGATTATTCAAATAAACGATAGGTAAATAGATGGAAAGTAAAGGGACAGTACAAATAACAGGTAAAGGTGCGTACCAGGTTGAGGGGGATGACTCGAGTCTGACATTCTCCGTGTGCCAACGTTATTGTATTGGCGTCTTGGATTAAGGTAGAGTGTTGCGGTTCCTACATAAAATGAGACGTAATGTTACTTATCGCTCAATGTATAGGTATTTTTTGGGAAGTAGTCCCAGACCTGTCCTGATGGTCTCTTTCGTTATAGCTTTAAGTACTTCTAATAATGGAAACTAAGGAAGATATCTTGTGTCTAACTAGTTTTAATCAATATACACCAGCGATTATTTGGTCTCATAGATAACTCCAAATGTAGACGTCAATCTTTCACTACAGTGCATGTGCATCTACATCTCATCACTGGTATATCTGCAATGAAAAAAAAAAATCAGTTAAACTTACAGGTTCAGAGCATGGGCGAATAGTTGCCTCAGTGGGACATATCATCTGGATGTCGGTCAGGCGTGGTTTGTCTAACATAAATTTGTTCGTGTCCAGACTAACGTTGACACTGCGCGCGTCTGTAAATTTCTGCTCCGTTTGACACTCTTCGTCTATTTGGGCCTTAATATTCTCTATTAAAGGGACGCTACATCCATATTTACAGTTTATTCTATCCAGATTAGCCGGTATAAGATCAACGCATTCACACATCACTTCTGCTGTGGAAGGACTCTTCTTAGGTTCCTTGAAATTTGCAGATTGGTGTTTTATATTATTGCCACTGGCCGAATGTGAACTGGGTTTTGTTGAAACAACGTCACATTCGCATTCCGCATCAGCTGTAGTCACTTTCCTCGTCTTTTCAACAGGGAACTGAGGCACGGAGACCATTCGGCTGACGCATTTCTTGAATGTCATGGATTTCTTCGGTTTCACTTCGTCGTTGTGCGTGTGTGGATCATGTTCGAACATACCCGATGCGCTCTGTGTCTTTACAGGCTTAGTTGAAGGAGAATCAAGTGAATTAACCGTCGTGTTAGATTTGTGGTAGCAATTACCTTGACTGCTGAAAATGCAATGGTTTGATGTGAAAAAATGGTACAGAATGAAATACTTGCGGAAAACTATCTAAACACTTTACTTAACAACTAAGTACAGTCTGTTTTTTCATTCAATGCAAAAAAAAAATATTGTCACGTTGACATCTCCATACAAAATCTTAAGCTGTCAATGTCTGAATGTTGCTAGTACGTAAAAACCATATAACCCCATTTTACTTCTAAGTTAAATAGGGAATGGATGAAAATATCAGAAGTGTTTGATATTTTTTTAAGTGATAAGAATAACCTTCCTTAGCGCGGGAAAAAAGTTTCAATTTTTTTGGCCCCCTAGTTAATTTTTAAATATACTTAATATTTAAAAAAAAAATCCACCTTGAAAAGCTGTCATTGTCACCAGTTTTTTTTTTTTTCATATGTAGCGGACCAAGGAATATGTCGATATGCCGTACTGAGCCCAGAACTACGAATGGAAAAATATTAAGATTATTTAAAAATTAACTACGAAGCCAAAAAAATTGAAACTTTTTTCTCGCGCTAAGGAAGGTTATTCCTATCGCCAAAAAAAATATCAAGCACTTCTGATATTTTCATCCATTCCCTATTGTGTATGTATGCTACGCAGGTGTTTTTTTTTAGATTTTACTCTTACGAGTAATTCAATTTTAATGTCTTTGATGTGATAAGGATTTTGGTCACATGAGTCTTCTATTCACGGTAAAAAAAATCTACCGAGTTAACCTATAGCTTTTATAGCGGTAACACCGCGTAATTTTTTTTTTGCATCGAATTAAAAAACGGACTATAGGGAATGATATGAACTGCCTAGGTATATATAAAATGTTTTTGGCATATTGACTACCCCACAACGTATTCTCAGCCGTACCACATAAACAAAAAATCTTAAAAATCGGTGAAGCCGTTTTCGGAGGAATTCTATAACAAACACTGTGACATGAACTTTTTATATCAGATAATATACTTTTATGTTAGATAATATTAGCTCGCCTTTGTACATGCTGTTTCTATGTAATGTTCTGTTCAATGTCTCGTGTGCAGAGTATATATGATATTTATAGATAAAATGAAGGTTTTGTTAGAAATAAAAAAAAATCTAGGTACGGCGGACCCTATTGAACCGAACATTGCAGCTAGACTCAAGATACCATACTGAAAATAATATTCCTCTTACGCGAAACACTCTTGCTCCATTGGTTGTAAGATGAACTCGAAGCTCTCTCTGGAACCAATTTGGAATCTATGACCGAACAATTTCTGCTAACAGGTATTTTAAATACGACAGCTTTTCATTAGCTTGATTAGGCTTAGGTACACATCATCAGCAATCCATTATGTCCGCACCGAGGGGCACAGGTCTCTTCCCTGACTCCCTGGCGAAACGCTCGTTTCTATGTTTCTATTTCGTGTTAGATTTATATGAAATGGAGAGGCTTTAGTCCTCAATACACTACTGTGACAACTGCAAAATAGCAAATAAATATCAGCTGCTCTGTACCTACTAAATTTGCCAGCACATTAAAATGGAACAGCTGTTAGGTTATTTGCCATTTCGAGGTTTTCCCTTTAGTAAAAATTGTTTGTTTGGACGAAAATAATCTTTCATTATCAGATTGATAAGAATTTTGTTAAGCCTGTTAAATGGCGTAAATACTAAGACATACATAATTGTCTCACCTTACGTTACCACCAGTTTTATGGGCATTCCCTGTGATGTGTCGTGCTTTACATTTGGATCTACAAGATAACAATTAATTATAACAACATTAACAAATTAAAACAATAAAGTCATAAGAAGGCCCATTGATTCTGCTGCCTGACCTCACCTTTTGCTTCTGTTCAAACGTTTCGGCATGCAGCAATCACTGAAATAACAATTATTGCTCTTTATTATTAGACAGGCGTTTGCATTTTCTCAGAGATAATGCATTGCTTGCTGCCCATCATCATCATCATCATCAACCCATTATGCCCCCACCGAGGGGCAGGGTTCTCTTCCCTAAGGAAGGAATAGGAAATACTCCATGACGGGGGCTAAGTCCGGAATGGTGGAGGCTTGTAAGACTAGTGGCTGGTCTTACTGTCAGAAACCGTATTCATACCATATAGGTAGAAGTCATATTGCTGCCCATATCAGAACATGTTCTCAAGGACTTATTTCATGACAATGCATAACATAAGCAGCGGAATGTTCCACTGCATGGCACAGGCGCTCTTTTAGAAGGGCATAGATAGGTAGTAGGATGGGTTTAGTCACCACGTTCCGCGGATTAGTATGTGAACACCTTACTGGTTTTAGAGTCACGCTAACCGCGCGCTGACCGTCAGCGCTGATAGGTAAAATGTATGGCTGGTCTGCGCTAAGCGGTCGGCGTTTTTCTAAAATGCTCCTTAGGACGTAGACATATTGGCCTGTCAGCACCGAGTGTCAGCGTGACTCTAAAACCGGCCTTAGCCACGCAGGTCTCCTTGGGATGTTTTCCGTAAAAAAGAGATTACTATTAATTAAAGATCGTGAATGGGGAAGGAAGGAAAGGGATTACAAAATGGGCACCTACTCTTTGTCTTATACTCACTTTAATTGAGGCACAGTGTATTGAGCACTCGTGGTCTGTGTCATCTTGATATTCCAGTAATCGGGTTCGACGCCATTGTCCCTGAGAAACTCTGCGTATTTGGAGTCGAGCCATGAGGCGAAGCCAACGACCTGGTCAGGCGTTTCTGATCTGTCCTCGGAAATTGTCGAACTACGTCCACAGGTAAAGTTCGGGCCGCGCTCCTAGAAAATTGAGTGAGGCTTTGGGATGTGTTGTTTTTAAAGCGTCGTAATTTTACAGTTCTTGTGAAGTTATGAGATTTAGAGCACAGACCTATTTATTTATTTTTGGACTTACGCTACCGTGTCTAATTGCCATAGCAGAGGTCCTGGTTTCGATACCCATTAGGGGCCGCCGTATAAAAAATACAGTTTACCTTAGTGTACCAAGTGAACGCTTTACTAAAGCAATTCGGTCTTTTTTCAGGAGTTGCACCGTTCCTTTCACTTTGATATAGTGGCTGTAATAAAAGAAAAGGATTATTGATTATTGTTTATTACTAAATACTCCACCACGGGGGCCAAGTCCGGATTGGTGGAGGCTTGTAAGACTGGTGGCTGGTCTTACTGTTAGAAGTTTTTAAGCCGACTTACAACTTTTGCATGGTAGATAAACTGGGGCTGTCCCAGGATAGGATAGAAGGAATAGTCCCGGGGCAGCGGTAGATGATTCCTGGCACTGTCGTACTCCGCCCTATCCCACTCGCTGTCGCTTGAGCCAGACGACAAATCCATCTTAAGAATTAGGAAGTATTTTTTTCTTGTGCGTTAGTGTGGAAGTTTATAAAAGTGTGTACAAAACGATATGTAGGGTAAATGGTTACGTAAATAATTTTAGGCAGGAGACCACAGCAGGAGACTATGTTCATCAAAGAGATGTTCGTGTCAAATAATTTTGTACTTTATGTCAATTCAATTCTGTTTAATCAAATTTAAATTGTCAAATAATTTTCAGTTAGCACATGGTTAGCACCAAGGACCTTATTACGTCCATGCTCAGGAGAATTCCTTCTTCTGAGCGTCCATGGTTTAGCACTCACAACTACATATTATTATATAAGAATATATGTTTGAAAAAAAGAACAATATCAGTACCTACTTCCTTTTTCCTTAAACATGGGACATTGGCGAAGTTGTACTGGACAATCAGTGCATAAAATGGAATTGAATTGAATTGATTTTTTTTCTCTGTGATCATCAGTAGGTACTACGAAACGTATTAAAAATGGAAAAAAAGTTCTAGCGTTTTGTGGTCGGCGCCGGCCAAGTTAGTAGTTCTTTTACTAAGGCTTCAGATGGTAACACGACTAGCGTTAGGTACCGAGAAAAAAACCTCCCCCCCCCTAATGCCGGCTACACACGTAACGATATATCGTAGCGATTAAACTGCGCAAGCCGATTTGCGCAGATTTATCCATCGTGTGTATGACAAATCGTTGCAGATTTTCGTCATACACACGATTGATAAATCTGCGCAAATCGGCTTGCGAAGTTTAATCGCTACGATATATCGTTACGTGTGTAGCCGGCATAAGCTGGCGACGCCCTTGCCGTTGCGTATGTTCATGCACGGCTCACCTGATTCCATTTAAATAACGAATGGCGCATAAAAAAAAATAACCATAAGAGTTTTCAACGTGTTTGTGAATAATAATGTTAAAAACTGGGATAGTTTTAATCATGGCAGCTAGCACAATGGATGTAAAAGCTTACAGGAACTTTTACACGCTTCCAGATCTCAACAATGCTGACAATGGTAATAAATAATATATATTAAAAAGCCAGTAAAATCTATCCTGACAATGATATAAATACCATATTCCACTCTTCCAAAGCCAGTAAAATCTATCCTGAAAATGATAATAATATGAATACCATATTCCGCTCTTCCAAAGCCAGTAAAATCTATCCTGAAAATGATAATAATATGAATACCATATTCCGCTCTTCCAAAGCCAGTAAAATCTAGTTTGAAGGAGATACACTTAAAAATAACATTATTTATTTCGACCTATTATACATATATATTTGACCTTAGTCTAAAACAGATCAATCTTTTCAAGTTTTCGTCCCCGGAGGGAAAGGAAACCTATTACATGTGCTTGTAAAGCACTTCTGTTTGATCTATAAAAAAGGTTGTTATCTCCTAAACGACGTCCAGTTAAAATTTTCACAAGACGTGTGTTACTTTGGCGGATTACCAAATAAATAACTAAAGGACGCCAATTCCGTGTTGTACTTTTCAGAAGATTACTGCCAAGTTTTGGATGGCAAAACGTCAACAAAGCCTTTTCCTACGTCACTAGATAATGGAACGGTGCTTCAACCAGAAACTGATATTGGTAAGTCAAATGCGAATTCATTACGAATCCTTGAACCTTAGAGATTAGTTGGTTTCGAGGTATGAAAAAGATGAAGGCTGGAAAATTAATGTGGCTGGAAGGGCTGGTAAGGGAAGTCTTAGGAGAGGTCCTAGAGAAAGACATACATACTTTCATAAAAACCTAATCTTACAAGTAGCTAACCAAATCAGGCAGATTGATTGTATTAGTGGTATCAGAAGGGAATAATCTTGCCAATACATTTGCAGATCCGATAGTGAATTATAATAAAAGGATTCATCGGTTACTCTACGGTAATAAATTAGATGGTAAGTAAAAATGCAAGCACACCTCAAAATCGTAAAATCAGTAACATATTTTTCGCAGATTTTGGCGTTGTTGCTGGAATTATCATTTAACATTTACTGGAAATGTTTGCAGACCAAACCTCCAACCCTCTATACGTTATATTTACAGCAGAACGCAACCGCCATACAACTGATCATCCATCACCAGTTACATCTTCTTCAATAGACTCTTTGGTTATGTACCCATCAGGCTCTATACATCGGTATGTAATCGTTAGTACAAAGCATTCTTCTATTTATATTTCTTACATCTGGGAACATAGGATCATTCAAGGTATAAAAGATGAAAGAGGGGAGAGATGCTACACTGATGGCTTAGTCGGAGAAATCATTTGACTGCTGTCAAGTTTTTTCCGTCATCATCAGAAGGTCATCGTTCATCTTTTACCTGGGCTTGACGAGTTCTTGTATCGAATTCATGCGATAACCCTGCAAACTTATTCCAGAGCCGACCGATTCAACAACCGCGGGGGCGTGCACATGCCCCCTTTGGAGCAAATGCACCGGGGGCACTGCCGCCTCAGCCGCACCAAGGACTACCTGCAAACGGCCGTCAACGCCTTCTTCATCCTGCTTCACGGAAATCTGCAGGATGTGCTGAGACTGCCGCCCGATTACGTCCTCAAATCCGTATGGTTTCTTTCTTCTCAAAGGGGTTTCTTACGTGGGGTTAAAACACTGAGGACTTCATAAGAATAGAAGTGATGGCTTGACTGGTATGATATTATATGTTACGCAACTAAAGGGTAGGTAACGCTTGTAGCTTGAGCCTGAAACAGCCTGAGCAGTTATTTGTGAAGCTGATTGTCTTTTGAGTTAAGACTCTCGGCCACAATGTAAGTCTGTAGGAATACGAGCTGATACATGAATATTGCAAGCTAAAGTTGATACCTACTCCAGGCTATAGTTATTTTCAAGGGTAGATAAAGTTAAAAGCAGAATGTGGCCTAAATAGTAGAATATTCATATCAATCAAAACTCAAAATGAAGGTGTACCCTAAACAGGACGCGGTGATAGCGCAATTGGTAGAAGGCGGCCTTCGCTCGGTTAAGAGTTCTAAGCCAAGAGGCGCTTATCCATGATTTGATTGTTCTAATGTGTTTTAATATAACATTTATATTTACATTTACATACAGGCAAACATTGCTTCTGGCCCCACACCAGGATACTCTGTGTCGTGGGAACCAGAAACAGCGACGTCACAAACATGTAAACATCCAAGACCTGGGTCTTTTTTTCTGTTTTATGATACGACTTGCAAATGCTAAGCAAGGATTTCCACAACTTTCAAAAGCTACAGCTATTTGTGATTTGTCAGCGCAGGCTCGCACCATAGCGATGATGAAGCTATCACGCGAGAAACTGGCAGCCACGTGGACAATAGTGAAGGCGGGCAAGAAGGCTGTGTCTGTAACGTATGAAAAGTTAGAGCAGTACCGCCCGCTGTTCAAGTACGTGAGTGCGAAGGAGATGGCTCGCCTCAACATGAGCGACAATCGCATTCTGTCGTTCATCGGCACTCACCCAGACCTGAACAGGCATCATGTAAGATTTCGCACCCCTAGATGATAACCCCACTAAGTCGAAATAATATGTGAAAAGATAGTTAGCTACTTTTTCGACTTCCTGACCTTATACCGGACCGGACAATACAGCCTGATTTTTTCACCGGTACAATAAATTTTACCATATCATTGGTATCGATAATAGATTACATTTATCGAATTAAATTACCATACATTTTTTTTCATTTTCATTAATTTATCATTCATCCAATTTGTAACTCATGGACACCCTTTACAAGGTGTCATCGCGGTGCGAGGCAGCGGGCGGCGGGCTGGCCGGCGCACGATTTGGCCGGCCGGTCATTCAGTCCGCGCGCATTGACCTAGGTGAGTGCACGTGCGCCGTTTCCGCACTTCCTGCAGTCGAAAATTTTATTACGCGCATGATGTTTACAAACCGCGAGTATTACGAAATGGTTCGTAGTTACTTTCTCAGTGCCGGTTTTATTTAACCTCAAATACTCAACACCAGGACATTCATGAGAGTGACGCAGCATTTGCTAGACTACGGACAGTTTACTGCACCAGCGCACGCTCAAGGCCGAGGAGGGAGACCTCCCTTGGCCGTGGAGATCGAGGAACAGATATTCGCGTTCGAGGAAGACTCCAGAAGGAGCACCAACGACGCGGTACCCACGGCGTTAGCCAGTACGTGGTGTGGAAATTCATACCACTACCAACCAGTGCAAGCATTCCACGCCGGTGACGGTCCTAAGCCCGTGCAAGTATGAAGCAAGAATTGAAATCAAGCAAGATTTTTTTTGCTACGTGATACATAAGTCATACCTACTGGCTGCGCCGCCGCCGCCGCTTCTTTTCCTTCCCGCAAGCCGCGCGCAGTTGCCAGTTCGTGCGTTTAGTTGTGCTCATGCGTAATGAGTCCATATTTCTTTAAGATTTGCGGATAAGTTCAGACATTGGTATTTTTGTTTTTTTGTACCAGCGGGGTAGTAACAAAAAATGTTGGTATTTGTATTTTGGACTTAGTATTACGTATGTTGATTTATTGAACCGGTGAAAATGCCACCCTGTATAAATCCCATAACCATACCCTCAACTTGAAGGAGACGTTATGGGAGTTATATTGACCGGTCCGGTTTAAAGTCAGGAAGTCGAAAAAGTAGCTAACTAACTAAATTTTCACATACATACTATTTCGACTCAGTGGGATTTTCATGTAGGGGTGCGATTTGGTCAAGGGTTGATCAAGTACGTACATAGCACAAGCACATTAAAGCAAAACTCAAAGAGAGAAAGAAATAGAGCAAAACAAAAGCAAAAGAAATATACGGGTGCTACCGTAAATTTGTACGAATGGCCTTAAACTGGGTGTTTTTCGATGTTTGTAATGTCCTTGCCTGGTTACCTTACCATACCACCAGTATCCTAGTTTGAGACCAGGTCACGTGATTGTGTTGTGTTGGAGTTACTATTATTGTAGGTATATGGTAAGAGTGAAAAGAAATAATATCTTTCTTTTCCGAGACAATTATTCTCTTTTCTCTCTTACAATATTTAACTATGTCTCGTTATTGGGGGAGAAAAAGATGTTGGTAGTAAGAGAGATGAGTTTTATAAAGCGAAAGTTAGAATTAAACTTACAGTTGTGAGTATTGGTCAGTTGGGCAAAAATAACTGACATGTTGTCAGTTCATTACCTTCGGCTTATCAATTATCAATCTTCGGCTTATCAACATTCCTATTTTACGTGACGTGATTTAGGAATTTTTTTACCCTCTCCTGGTAAAACCCAGACTATGTGCCAATACCTCTCCCCCTGCCCCTCTAGTTTTCACGTAGTAATTTATAAATAAATATTTAATTGTAAACAGGACGTTAAAAAAAAGCTCACAAAAAGTAGAAAAAATACAGTTTTTAATCAGCTGGCATTCCGGTATATGTACTGTGCCATCGCGCGCCATAATTTGAATATAGCTTGAAAAACCGGGAGATTTCCCTATAGGATATTCATTATGTGACTAAGACCTAAGAATCCCCCGTCCCGTCCCTATGACCAAGCGTGGTATTTTAAAGACCCCCCTAAAAGGGTCACATAGTTTGGGTATGTTGCCTTAGAAAATATGTGAAATATGTGTCTGTTGGGACCCTACTGCAAGAACGGTTTCCTTTCTCAGGTGGGCGTAATAGCGAGCAAGTACACAGCGATGAATCCTAACTGGATGGAGCCACTGTACTTAAACCAGATGAATAATCTACTCTGTGGTGTACCGATTAAAAATATGAGGAAAGTCGCGCAGGCCTCCTACTTACAGCTTGCTAATCAGGTAAAGTTATTAATAGTTCTCTATTGCTATGAATCGCTCGTAGCCTGGGCTGCCTGAGTGATCTTTAACGATCACTAAGGTTAAGCAACATACGGCGCGTTCAGTCCATGGATGCGTTTCTGTCTATGACTAACGCTAGTGGCATTTTTCCGAGCGGTTCCGTGCTTCGCAAGGCACGTTAAGCAGTTGGTGCCGGCTGCCGTCGATAGATGGCAGTCGTTAAAGCCAAGTCAGAGGCCTTAGGGCGGCTTGAAAACTTCTGACAGTAAGACCAGCCACTAGTCTTACAAGCCTCCACCAATCCGGACTTGGCCCCCGTGGCGGAGTATGGCCTATACCTTCCTCAGGGAAGAGACCCGTGCCCCTCGGTGGGGACATAATGGGATGATGAATTGCTATGATAGAGTAGGTACAGTTGAAATACATAGATTCTCCGCTTTATGAAGCTACAACTAATATCAGTTAGTAATTTCTCTTTCAACCTAGCCTTATGACTGGTCAGTCGTTTGAGCTGACAAATTGTTACTGACAATTCATACTAATTCATTTATACTTAGTTGGCACATTATGAAATAGGGTCGTGAGATTTATTAAATAAAAAAATAAAAAAATTGTATGTTTTTCAGCTCTTTTTTCATATCCACGCATGTGACCCTCTGCAGCGACGTTTCTATTTAGCGATGATGATGCGCACTCAGGTTTGTTGAAAAATACTTTCGCGTTACGATAGTTAAATTTAGTAAAAACCAATACTCACAACTGTAAGTTTAATTCTAACTTTCGCTTTATAAAACTCATCTCTCTTACTACCAACATCTTTTTCTCCCCCAATAACGAGACATGCACATTCGCCAGGCCCCATCGGCCGAAGTGTTCAAGAGTACGATTCATGCATGAGCATTACTTTTATACTGAGTTTTTTCATTCACTCTCGATAGTGAGTGCGTTTGCGATTTGCATAGGAGTAACAAAGAGACAAATAGATGGCGCGCTTTGTCACTCCTATGCAAAACGCAAACGCTCTCGCTATCGAAAGTGAACGACAAAACTCAGTATACGCACTCTGAGCAATCCGCAATAAGGATGCATATGAAAGTATTTATTTATTTTATTTTATATAATGGCACATAATTTATGGAATATCGTAATATAGTGTGTAGTATATTATGTTTAGTAGATGTATTGTTATATGTATGTATTATTAGTATGAAGTTTATGTATTACATTGATATTATACATCAATGGTAATCTGTAAGTAAGTAATATATCTTTTCTATTTTACTTGGACTTCGTAGCACTGCCCCTTATTTTTTCCACATCACCCATGGTTAGCTGGAAGAAAATACTTGTTAGTATTAAGCTCGCCTTTGTGCAATAAAGAATTTTTCATTCATTCATTCATAAAATTGTCTTGTGACTTTGCTTTGTGTAATTTCGCAGGCGTTAGGAAAATCATATAGCTGGAGTTCTCGTGACGTAAATAGACTTGGTCTGCTTCTCTCTGAACTCAAAGGCGATTATTTAGCTGCTATAAATCCCGAAGCCATGTCGGGAATATCAGCAGAGGTACGCATAGAGTCTGGCAAACGGTATGGTGTGACCTGCAATATTATTCTGAGCGTTTAACAGTCAAATTAGTATGAAAGGAGCCGGGGATCTCTGGGCCCAATTGTAATAAGCTGAAATATGGTTTAAAAAAAGCGGTATTTTATTCTGTTTCAAAATATAAAAAAATCTGCTCAATTCACAATCTGGGAGACGAGAAATCTTAAAAACAAGTTTATTGCACTGATGAAATAGAGTTTCGATTACTATAATCGATTACTGTGAATGATTTCAAGAATTATTATTGAACATAAAATCACTCTCATCGAATGATGGATTCAATCAAAGTGAACAAAATCTACGGAATAAATTATTATATTGTCAATAGTTTACAATAAAACAGAATATTAACTTTAAAATCGATTCTCGTAGATTCTCGTTTACAGATCGATTTATTACCTACTTTTTATGTTTGTCAAATGTATTTAATCTGTGCTGACAGTGACAGCTCCCGGATTTTCAATCTATGATCATGATGGGTCACTATATTGCACGGACCGAGAACTTACGGCACGAGAATGTACAACCCGGGAATTCGTGCCCAAATGACCATATATAACTAACGCTAGTGGGATTTTTCCGAGCGGTTCCGTGCTTCGCAAGGCAAGTTAAGCAGTTGTTGCCGGCTGCCGTTAATAGATGGAAGTCGTGAAGCCAAGTCAAAGGCCTTAGGGCAGCTTGAAAACTTCCGGCAGTAAGACCAGCCACTAGTCTTACAAGGCTCCACCTATCCGGACTAGGCTCCCGTGGTGGAGAATGCCCTATAGGTATAGGACCGAGGGGCACGGGCTTTTTTACTGAGAAAGGTTCCTCAGGGAAAAGCCCCGTGCCCCTCAGTGGGTTTATAATGGGTTGATGTATCGCTCCTCTACATCTAAACTCTGATCATTTGGATTGACTTGTCTAGTATAAGATCCAGCCAGATCAGGACGTGAATCTATTGCGACTCATAGCCTCGATAATGTCACGCACTAGATCGAGCGTGTAATGGCTGCGAAGTGAATGATTTACGCTTCATGGAAACGAGGCACACTCTGTCGTGTCTATGGCTGTACACGGATTCTCGCCCGTACCAATTTTATACAGCCTGATATGATAACGCACGACCCGAGAACGTACGGACGGGAATCCGTGTACATGTGCACGGATTCCGTGGCTGTACATTACCGCGGCGTACGTTCTCAGGATGTGCATTCGCGGTACGTACATTATCGTCTCCCATCAAGATCACCGGACTACCTACCTACTCGTCTTGTATCGGTTATCGTTTGCGTATTTTAATTATATTCCTCAACCAGTGCTTTCGCTCTACGGACTTCTAGTATATTGTTTAACTTGTACGACTGTGGCATGCCGACTTATCGATGTAATACACTGGGCCGACGAGTTTTAGAGGATGAAATGACACAAATCCTTGTCTTCCCTGTCTTTTAATCTATTTGTGAGTTTCGTTACATTTTCCCACTCAATACAATAAGAACTACAATTAATGTAATAAATAACTGTCTATCATATGATCATAGTTATAAAATCAGCTGTCTAGTACCTATAGGTTATTGTCAATTTGTTGCATAGCCTCACTTTTACTAAATCTCTTTTAGCTTTGCTCTCAGATTGCTAAGATCCGCAAAATTTTCAAAGATGACTTGTCAATATATAAGCTGTTTATTGACACCACTCTCGTCTTTTTACATCTGGGCCCAAGAATGTATGGAAGCGTTTCCGTCTCCTTTCAAAGTTAGCATTTTGACAAATTTTTGCATTGATCAATGAAAAAAAAACTATCCTGTTTACATCTGAATACAAACCAAAGTACGTCAATTTCTGAGTGTTGTCCTAATAAGTAAAAACCAAATTGCCCCATTTTACTTCCAAGAAGTTAGTAATTAAATTTTAATGTCTTTGATATGGATTTTGGTCACATGAGTCTTCTGTTCACGGTAAAAAAAACATACCGAGTAAAGCTTTACATTTTTGCATCGACTTAAAAAACGAACTTTAGACAATTTGGAATCGCACAGAATTTGGCGCGCGTAATTTGGCCACTGAATATTTTTTTAATTACCCGCCTATTTCTCAGGTTTCGCTTACATGTGCCAGACTACTAATTATTTAAAATGCTTCCGTGTTCTCACACAAATTGAACTTCCTAACTGAATGGCCCTCCTAATGCGTAACTGTTCAGCCCCTACGGCCATATTACGCGTACCAGATCCTGAACAATTGGGTAATTGACAAAATGTCAAATGAGTTACTTTTAAAACGGAATTTTGTATGAAAATACTTGCTTATGACGTCACATTTCAGAGCACTCTTTTTATGTTTCATCTATTTAAAAATTGTAATAACTAGTAAATGATTAAAAGAGATACATTTTCCAAAACATTTTGTAATTTTTGTTTTAATCAAGCATATGAAATAATTTATTTTTGATAGTGTCAAATACCGAATTCCAATCGGGTAACAGTCAAATCCATACTATACGTTATGTGTACGTTACGTATTACTTACGAATGTACTATGTAGTCTTTTGATATTATTTCAAGGTAATGTTGGAGATGCAACCGGCAAACTTGAAGTATATAACAGACATTCAACGACGGCACATGGAGCACAAGCCACTGAACATCCTAGCACGAAAGTTGGAACATTACCAGGACCAGCTGAGCGCTTCTGCCACCAAGCCTCATCAGCTATCAAGACTTCTCATACTTCACTTCTTGCTGTTAGTGCAAGTGGTACTATACAAGTGAAGGAACAAAATGCTAACATCAAAGTTTATAATATCGTAACTTCTCAAGTGATGGCAGATAAAGCGAATAACGGCCATCGTCTTCTACTTTTGCTTCCAGCTGAAAAAGAAAGCGGAAGAAAGTGTTGGTGTTATGATTATGGATAGTAATAAATAAATAACTTCCACACCACACCATTACTTTATCTATCAAAACCAGACAATGACATCACAGACATGGAAAGACACCCAGACTGCCCAACATTTGTACGAATCTACAAAACAACCGTCCGTCAATTTATTATACCTAGGTACATAAAATCGTTCATCGATCATGGATTGAAATGTGAGATAAAACCTTCGCATCACTATAAAAGTAAAAATTCTCACAATAGTGTTACACCAATCAGTTAGCACACTGGCATCTACTTTTTGCAGTTCTTGGCTGAATTCATTTTTTATTGTGTCTTCTCTTTTCTCTGCAAATTTTACCGTAGATGTTTGTTCTTTTCTTATTGGTGCAGGTGTTTGTTGCTTTCGAGAGTCGATTCTAAGCAACTCAATCTCCTCGTTTTCAAATCTATGGTAACCTAAGGTGTTCACTCGTTCACTGCAAGGAATTTGAGGCCGCACAGTGGTTCGTCTCCATACAAGAGGTTGGACATAGGATCCTTGAAAAACAAAATGCGTTATTTTGGAAAAACGAAACTACCAACGCATTTTATTATCAAAGAGAAATAACAAATACAGATTGACTTTTTTTGATATGACTTATAATTTATGAGTAAATAATTAAAAACCATTTCTTTAGTATGGAGAGTAGCATAAAAACATTGATATCTCATGATTCCCTCCTGTTTTCGAATTACGGTTTTCAAAAATAGTATTGACATATTATTTACTACATTTCATCTTTTGACACAACGTGCCCCTTAAGACATATGGATGATAAAGGAAAAATAATACCACGTTAGCGGTAGATGCACGTAGGTACATACAATCCGAAAAAAGGAGGGAATCATGAGATACCAATATTTTAATGCTACTCTCCATACTAAAGAAATGGTTTTTAATTATTTACTCATAAATTATGGGTCATATAAAAAAAAGTCAATCTGTATTTGTTATTTCTCTTTGATTATAGAATGCGTTGGTTGTTTTGTTTTTCCAAAATAACGCATTTTGTTTTTTAAGGATCCTATGTCCAACCTCTTGTATGGGGACGAACCACTGTGGGCCGTGGCATACTCAAGTCAGAAGTGGAATAGCTACGTTTGTTCTGCTCCTCTTCAATGAATTCCTCTGCTTCCGGATTTTCACCATCTTTGAGTCTGTAATGATAAGTACCTAAGGTTAGATCCCATCCATCACACCATTAGTAAAAATACTGCATCGCACCGAACTTTAATTGAAAAACGCACTTTCCATCAGCTCCAGAGCCGTTAGTTGTGTTTACGGGCATCACTATTAAAAGTTTTTGACAATGTTTTGTATTGAAAGCCACAGAATTTGCCTTATTTACAGCGCATGGGTGGTCACAGCATGGATACTCAAATATTACTTTTGAACATCCGTGCTCATCGGGAAAATACATGTCGCTGTTCCATCTAACACTATGTTCATGTAATGTTATGTTACTGATACTGACTTTCAAACTTGTTTGTGAACCCCTCTGCAGAGGTTTTTGTAGGGGAGTCGTATCTATTGAATCTGATACTTTCTCTTTTTTTTCATGTTTTACAGTGATCACACCCTCAGCATTTTTGACTTCTATTTGTAACTTCAAACTCATGATATCACCTGTTTTAATAAGTGTCAAACATTTATTGCTCCGATTTTCAGACACTGTTACTTTTGCTCGATTAAGATTATAATTTTTAGACGGAATTGACAGGAAAACTCTCTCTACGATCTGGTTAATTATATTTCTGAATTCTTCTTCGCCGTCATGGCTGTCCTCTTTTTTAGGGTTTGTTTCATTTAGATCTACTGGCACGCATACTGATATAGTATCTTTTTCAGGATTTGTGTAAATTGATGGCACGGTCGCAGAAGAAGGAGCTGGGTCCAATTCTATGCTGGATTTGTCTAATATTATCGTTTTGTAAGAATCTTTAGTAAAGATCTCTACATCATCGCCATCCGTTTTAATTTGTTCTGTTTTGATTTTTTTTTCAGTTATAACTTCACTACTTTTTGTTTTTAATCCACCAGTTTTCGTCATTTTCTTAACAACGTTCTTAGTTCTAATTGAACTTTTCTTTGGAACTGAAGTGAGATCATATCTCCTTGGTATTTTAGGCTTTACATTGGTGATCGTTCGACCTTTCCCTTCAAATGCTTTATTTCTCGTGATTCGGGCTGATTTTTGATTTGAAGCGTTTCCTGGTTTAGTTTTGATAAATACTTTTGGTTCTTTGGTGACCTGTAAATTATACTGTTTAATAACTTTCCACTTAGTTTACCTCAGTAGCCTAATAGTCAACGACCGCGTAACTGTAGGTCATCTATTTTTATTGAATATAAAAAAATCCCGCGTCACAGTGTTGGTAATGAACTCCTCCGAAATGGCTTCATAAATTTTTATGATTTTGTTGTATATATTTTGTAGGTCTGAGAATAGGTCGTAGGCGAAGAGGATCACCTAGTATATTCATCATAAATTTACTTGTATAAACATAACATGGGTACTTAAGCAGCTAGACGAACAGTGGTGCCTCATTAGGTGCACCAAATCCTTTCGGAATCCTGACGTTTGCGATATCAATTAGTAGGAAATTTGACACTTTGGATTGGTGTCGTTCAGCATTTGGTGCGCCGTGCGCACACTGCGATACCTTGTTGTCTACAGCTACATACCTCCAGTAGATTTTCTTGCTCGTCTTTAGTTACTGTTTCTGTGACTCCAGCATCTGTTTACAATAATTTATTGGCCAATACAAATCCGTATCAATTATTTTTCCGTTCATGACTAGTACCGGTTCAGAACTTTTACCTGGTTTTTGGACATCCGTTAAGCCTGACTGCAACCGTTGACGCCTTTCCAAAGACCTGTAAAGTAGGTTTTTAATATAGGTACCTATAATCTAGTTTTTTGGATTCCGTAGTAAGCAGAGACATACATTTAAACATGTTAATTACGCCATCAAAACCGTACTAGTACCTAAATGAACTATGGTTTTTAGGGTTTCGTAGTAAACATGAAACTCTTATAGTTTCGCCATGTCCACGCATCTGTCTGTCTGTCCGCGGGTTAGAGACTATTATTTATTAGAACTAGAAAGCTAAAATTTTACATTGACAATGCAAATTATTGTTACCGTAGAGCGTCCCCCCACGTCTCCTGACTAAACGGCTGTTTATAAAAATGTTCAAAAAATTAAAAAACTATGAAAGCCTTACAAGAATACAAGTAATTGTCGACGTACTAATAAAAGGAATATTTCGTATAAACGTTGAAAATGACTTTGATGAAAATGCGTAAAGCCATCAGAAAAACCCTCCTCCTGCGGAACCCTACAATGCGCATGTTTCGATATGCACTTACAGTTTTATTTTATGTTTTACCAAGTTTAGTGTTAGTTGAATAAGTGTTAAGGTTTGTCTTTTAGAGCTATTTACGGACTGAATGTTATGTGAAAACTGAACGGGCGAATGAAGAAATGCAGGCAGGTTCACAAACCTGGATGCTTTCAGGAGGTACTTCTCGTAGCCAGTGTCTATGAATGGGTCTGGCGGTATAACCGCCACATATGTTCCACCGTTCGATATCTCCATCGGACTGCAGACTTTCCTGCCAGTGGTGGTATAAAGCTCAATCATTTTATACCTGAAATGTTTAAATAATTAACGACTTTGAATAAGTAAATAAGTAGGTAGATTATTATAACAATAAACAAACGTCAATGATATTGGTGCAAAAACTAAATTCAATCGAGATAGAAGTGGAAATGGGTAGGACACTTTCCGGGCTTTCGAGGCCAGGAAACATCTTATTGACCAGTTTAATAATCGGCGACCGATAAATAGGACTAAATGGTGACCGATGGTCGATCTATATCGTGGAGTAAGCGGGAGATCCATGGATGCAAATGGCGTGGTACCCTAAGAGAGCGTGTGGGACAAAAGGCTCGTTGAAAATCAAGCAGTAAACAGCCGTAAAACAATTAATGATTGATTTTTTTTCTAACCATGGCCCATAATGCGCCCTGGCTATGTAGCTGAGAGTATTCTCCCAAAACTCAAGTTCGTCAGCCTGAAGATGATATTTCCGAGGCGGAGAGTACTGTTGGCCATTGGCGAAGATGTATATGTCTATTGCCAGCCAGCTCACGCTGTCACGGGGACCTCTGGCCGGGTCTAACATTCGGGTAGACTAGAGAGAGCACGAAAGTAGGTTGCCCGCGTTTGATTGCTTCAAATAGTCGATGGTTCAGTCGTTGGATCTGAAGAGTTTGTCGCTTCACAAACTTCAGATGCAAATCGTCGACACCGTCTATGTAGACACCGTTAGTTCGCGAGCCTTTGGCTATTCTACTTTGAACTTAGTTCCTTCGAATAGCTAATGGGTGGAAATAGGTTTACAGCATTCCAGGATTTGTTCATTCACGTCTAGTTCGGTTAAAAGCAGAGAGTATTTATTGATATACATACAATATAGTCACCAAAAATATCAGAGTAGTTAATATGTGAATGAAAAATTTAATGCTAGGAGTTTCCAATAGAACACGTATCAATTTTATTGAAAGCATTAGTACTAGTTTTCATGTCAGTAAAACAATATAAAACTTTGTAAAATGAAAAAATAAAATAGGTTTAAAGCTTTACATCATTGGACAAGTAACAACTGACAGCAATCAATTCACCATGAGACCACAACAGATTAGGTCAATTTTCTGGAATGGGCCCTGGATTCCTGCAAATGGAAAATCTGACCTCCATAATAAAATTGTTCCTATCTACTGCTAGTTCCATGGAGGTCAGGTATAATTCGTGAAGTCCGTTTTTTAATTCTATGCAAAAAAAAATGACGCGGTGTTACCGCTATAAAAATAGAAGATTCATGTGACTTATGTGACCATAATCCTTATCACATCAAAGACCTTAAAATTGAATTATTCGTAAGAGCAAAGTCTAAAAAAAACACCTGCGTAGCAAACACAATTTAACTTGGAAGTAAAATGGGGTTATTTGGTTTTTACGTACTAGCAACATTCAGACATTGACAGCCTAAGAATTGTATGGAGATGTCAACGTGACAATATTATTTTTTAGCATTGAATGAACGAGAACTCGTCTTCCAGCATGGACGACTATGGTCTCAAGGATTGATGGCAAGGAAGGATTGATTGATTTATTAATTTTGGTTGGTTGTTTTTGTTTTAACGTTGAGATTTATTGCTTTTCCTTATAAATGATGGGAACTTAGTCTGGAATAAAATACCGAGTGTTTCTAGCAAATAAGATTATACATAGGACAGAAAGATAATCATTATTTTGATATCAAAGTCACTGGTCGTGTACATTATGTTAAGTTCAACGTGCTGTCGACGGTAGTACATAGGAAGCCATCACCCAGTTATTCACCGCACCAATAATGTTCAAATATGATTTACGTTGAATAATAACAAAATCTTGTGGCATGATCGCCACTTTTAACAAGGTAGAGTTTCTAAAATAAACAATAATACGAGTACGTCCACCAAATCCTGAACGATCCCAATCCCAATCGTCTAACTGTCCAACATTGTCCAATTAGTGTGGAATTTGACACACGATTGGTATGGCTCGTGAACATGATTTGTTAGGCATAATAATTTTATTAGGACCGTGATGCAGGAACAAAAAGTTATTCTAGTCGTCGCGCCTGCTGAAGGCGGCGAGGGCCCACTCATGGCTCATGCCGAATCTGGGAGGGCCGAGCGGGCGATGCCGGCGGCTGTACGCAGGCATACTGAAGAGCATGGCCCTGTACGGGGCGCCCATCTGGGCGGACTCCCTCCAAAGGAGGGAGAATGCCACCGCCCTTCGGACGCCTCAAAGGGCCATCGCCCAGAGGGTGGCGCGAACCTACCGGATGGTTGGGTTCGCGGCCGCGTGCGCTCTGGCGGGCACCCCGCCTTGGGAGCTAGAGGCGTGGGTGCTCGCCAGAGTGTACGAATGGACGGCGGGGCGAAAAGCGCTCGGGGAGCGCCCCGCCCCTGAGGTACGGGCGGCCGTTCGGCGGGAGGCGAGGGAGGCAATAGTCCATCACTGGACGGCGCACCTCGCCACCGCAACCTTCGGCCGCCGAACCCTGGACGCGCTCGGGCCGGTCCTGCAAGACTGGCTCGAGCGCTCGCACGGTTTCCTCTCTTTCAGACTGGTGCAGGTGCTGTCCGGGCACGGATGCTTCGGATCGTACCTGCACCGGATCGGGAGAGAGGAGAACCCGGGGTGCCACGGCTGCGGCGCGGCTGACGACACGGCGACCGGAAGAAGTGCCAGATTCCCAGACCCCCGTCACCAAGGCGAAGAGGGAGTGCCGCTGGGTTGTTTAGTGAGTATACCGGGAACCACTTTCCCGGGGAGTCCCACATACTCCTTCCGTCCCCCGACGGGAGGAGATGCGTAACGCATTTTTCCCAGCGTGAAAAAAAAAAAGAAAGGAAAAATGTTTAGGCAAGATTAAAGAGATAGAGAAGATTTTCAAAATTGTAATGTTTTTTTTATTGTGTGTGTTACTGTTTTTCTCCTTTGCAGTGATGCTGTCTGGTAGTAGGAGCTGACATTATTATTTCTATGTCAGAAATCGCAAAATATAAAAATAATGTCCTCGTAGAGGGCGTGCATTTCCTAATATCTGTTCAATGTCTGTTTGGAAGGTGTCATTCTTTATTCCCCTTCGAGGGTCATCGCTCGCCGCACCCTGCAGAGGGAAAGAGGGTGTTCAACTTAACACCTCGTCCACACAAAATGTGTGGTATAATCTAGGTATAATGGGCTACTTTTTGTTTACATGAGTACTCTGTATTCACAATATGTTTTGACAAGCCATTGTTGTCGCCGAGTACAAAGGCTTTTAACTTTCTAAGAAGTCAGCAGCTACTTTTCTGTTCCAGATTTTAACTAAAAGCATTGAATTTGCTAAGAGCGTGAAGACTTTAAACAAGAGTGTCTAAAGGTGAAAATCTGAATATAGGTATATCAAGCTATTCTTTTTTAGGGAACTCCCAGTCATCATCATCATCATCAACCCATCATGTCCCCACCGAGGGGCACGGGTCTTTTCCCTGAGGAAGGTATAGGCTATACTCCACCACGGGGGCCAAGTCCGGATTGGTGGAGGCTTGTAAGACTAGTGGCTGGTCTTTCTGTCAGGAGTTTTCAAGCCGCCCTAAGGCCTCTGACTTGGCTTAACGACTGCCATCTATCGACGGCAGCCGGCACCAGTGATTTTGACCAAATACGGATGTATTACGAGATCGAATCTACAGGTAATAATTTGTGCGCAGTTGGTTAGTTTGTTTGTTTGTTCTGTGTATTTGTGTTCTCATTCTATCTCATATTATTAAGTATGTCCTAACTATTTTGCATATGGATTTTAATCTATCTGAAATAAAATTACTATTTCTATTATTAGCAAAGGGCAACATAGAAAGTACCCAAAACGACCTATCAAAACGGATCGTGGCAAGTAGCAGTACATAGTCGCTGCCTTGCCCTCTGGGATACAGGCGTGACATTATACATCATTATATATTTTATTATGCAGTGGTTTTTGTTTGTCGGTGAACATTTGCAATTTTTCATAGTAGACTTTAGTAGACTAGAATCCGGCGCGTCATATTAATAACGACTGTCAAATTGTGGACAATGTGATGACGAGGTGATGACAATGGCTCCATCTTCACTTACCATCAGGTGAGATCGGGGTCAATCGTTGGTCAGTTTTTAATTTAAAAAAAAAGTACTGACCAATTACCAACCGACCAACCTTTGCAATTTTGTTGCAAAGTTGCCAGTAACGCAATGGATAGTGTAAAATGGTTATATTAGTTTCGGCGTTTACCAAAGCTTAGTCGGGAAGCAAGACAAGCATAAACAATGACGTATGAGTCGTATGTATATTGAACACACACAATAAGAGCTTCACAACTTCAAACAGTGTCAAATAAACATTTTTTTCGGTGCCTAGACTGCGTTCGCGCATCGTTTAAGTTCTCGTTAATTTACATTCTTGTTTTCACTTTTCTCTTGCCGTTTTGGTGGCTGTCTGCTTTCGATTTCTAGCGCTGTCTCATATTACTTTGGCTGCACCAACGGTAACCATCTCAGGCAGTGGCAATTCCAGCGGCAGACTTAGCGGTTGCAATTTTCCTACTCTACTCTACTCTACCTGTAATCAGAGTGACCACGGAAATCCTAATACTAGCAGTAGCGTCGGGGCTACCGATAGCGTTTACCCTAGCTTCAATGGTAGTCAGAGCGGTAGCAGTTATCATACCGGCAAGGGCAATCCGAGATGCAGCTGTAATCCTAGAAGCAAGCACGGCCTCTGTGGCGGAGTGGTTAGCGCATCTGGCTACCATGCGAGAGGTCCCGGGTTGGATATTTACATGTTTGTGATGTCGTTGTTTCTGGTTCCCACGACACAGGGTATCCTACTGTGTGGCCAGAAGCGGTGTACGTGCCTGTATGTAAATGTGTATGTTAAATAAAAGCAGCAGTAACAAAGCGGAAGCGGTAACTCTGCAGGGGTAGGTAATCAGAGCGACATCGGAAATCGTAATATCAATGGTAGCTCTACCCGTAGCGTTTACCTTAGCTGCAGCGGTAATCAGAGACGTAGATCCCAGATGCAGCGGTAATCCTAGAAGCAAATCAGTAGTCACAAAACGGAAGCTGTTCTACGTCCTGGGGTATCAGAGCGACATCGGTAATCCTAATACCAACGGTAGGCCTACCGGTAGCGTTTATTTTATTTGTTTATTTTATTAGGGACATCAACAGCGAAAACAAATAATATTAACACAATAATAAAGATACAATTCACGTGGCCATTAACAGACATCCACAAATAGACATTTCATAATTACAAAAAATATACCACGTTATCGCTCAGCAATATAAAATACATGCATTTTCATTGAAATAAAATATGACTTACAATAATATAAACTAATCAAACAAGCAAGAACTGCCACCTAGCTTCAACGGTAATCAAAGCCGTAGTAGTTATCTTACCGGCAAGGGAAAGTCCAGATGCAGCGGTAATCCTAGAAGCGAGCTGGAGTCTACAGCGGAAGCGGTAACTCTAGCGGCAGGAGTAATTAGAGCGACATCAGAGATCCTAATATTAACGGTAGCCCTACCGGTAGCGTTTGCAGCTGTAATCCCAGCAGCAGCGGCATAGCCTGTGCTATATGGGCTGCACGTGTAGCATGAACATTATTGTGGCATTCATGCTAGTATGCTAGAGGGCGACCCCTGAATTGATATTAACTAATAAATAGCGTGACCGGATATTCAGTTCACCGGCTCCGTAAGAGTGATGGTTCCAAACAATTTTCTGGTTTCCTACTCGTTGAACATTTTAATCGAAATTGGAGTTCACCAAAGAGTGTGCTGACAGGGGCGGATATCCAGAATAGTGATGCCGACGTAAATTATGGGCCATATCGAATACCAGTTACTATGAAACGTGTTGTTTGAAGGTAGAAACACTGTACGAGATAAATTGGTGTTTTAAGGTAACCCTAGTAGTACATATACTTCTCTACTTCGTCATTTTTTTAAAGAAAAAAAAGAAAAAAAGGAAGCAAGAAAGTCAACAAAAACACTCGGTAGAGTTCCACTATTTTGTAGTCAGACTGTAGTCAGACAAAAGTACCTTAGAACTAAGGTACTTACATACTGAGAAACACCTTACTAGTTCACTAGTCAAACTGTTAAATATTTATAAATTTGATTTGGCGTACTTTCTTCGTTATTTGCTATTTTTAGTATACAAGGGCGGTTTCAGAAATACATTAAGTACTTAGAAAATAATTTAAGAATTTAACGGTTTTTTGGTGTTTTGTCGTGGTCCTGATAAAGATACGATAATGATAATTGTTATTAATTTCACAAATAAAAATCTATGAGCATGAATAGATGGTACACTCAACAGCGCAGTCGTACACCCATGCAATGGACTCTACTCCGTTGCAGTACAATACTCGTAATACATGTACCAGCCGATAAATTTTGTTTTACTTTTTTACACCTATATTAATGGTTTTTTATGAAAAATGTACATTAAATTTTCATTTTATTTTTTATATCTTAGGGGTATCAACAGCGAACTTAATTAATGAAATTGAAGAGTATACCTTTGTAAATACTTATTATGTTTTTTTGCCAATTCGAATCAAATTTTGAAACTTGACAAAGTCTAATTCTGTGAAGACAAAAAAAAAATTGTTAAATTGTACACGGAAAAAAAACTGTAAGTTTTGCGTTTTTAAGATTTCTCTAAGCTTAGTCCGCCTAATTCAACACGAAAGACAAAATATATTACACACCCTAAGACTCAGGTTTCCTCACGATACATTTCCTCAGGGCCCGATTCCACCCCGCCCGATTCCAAAACATAACACGGTCGTATCAACAGCGTGACTGAGTAACTTCAGACCTCAGATTAGCACACTTTTTCTTTAACCTGTGCCATAGACTGCAGCACATGGCATGTCATTGTAGTGTCGGCCGCCGCGTGCTATTTGCGGCGGCGGCGGGACGCGCGGCGATCGCGCATGCGCGACGCGCCATAGACCAGACAAGTGGAAACAGATGTGGAGATTACTTTGTACCCGACTGCGCTGGACGGTTATTTTTTTTGGGTGTGTGTATGTGTGGTCGACCGTAAGAAACAACTTTTAGTAATAAGATTGTAAATTTTACTGTGATGTGTGTTCTTTAAGTTTTAATTGTTATTCCAGCCGTACAATAAAGAATACGACCTCTTTGGCCTAGTGGTCAGCGCATCTGCCTACCATGCGAGAGGTCCCGGGTTCGAATCCTGGCTGGGGACAAAAAAAAGAAAAGAAACCCAGGTCTTGGATGTTTACATGTTTGTGACGTCGCTGTTTCTGGTTCCCACGACGCTGGGCGTCCTAGTGTGGGGCCAGAAGCAATGTATGTGCATGTATGTAAATGTTAATAAATCTGTATCTGCCTATGCATTACCTATTAGTACAATATGAGTATTTCTTTGGTACGCTCTGTAGCCTAAGCGGCTTGATAGATGTTTGCTTGAGAGCTGTCGTTAGATTCGGTTATATGTGAGTGGTTGACCAAAAAGGGACCTCAAGGGAAAATTATTGATTTCGAGAAAATCGCATTTAAAGTTTCGTGTTTCTATAGGTTTCGACTTGTGCTCGGCTCACGAAAAAAATCATAAAAACTAACTACGGCACCTAAAAATATTCTGGTTAGACCAAAACAACGCTAAAATACCACAGATTAATAAATTTAAATAAAAAAAAATAACGCATTCCAATCCCTCCAGGTCCCGTTTTGGTCAACCACTCACATATTAATTATAATGTCACGAACTACATTCAAATGATTTAATTTTAATGTTTTTAAATGTTATACTACTTTTAATTTCATTGATACAAATGTTATTGGTATTATTGTAATATTGTTTTTCATACGCCAAGTCAAAGTTTTGTCAGACTTACTTTCCTTCGGTCACCACTACACAGGTTTCACGCCTAGTGTGGAGACCACTGTAATTGTATGTGTTATTATCTCGTGAGGCCCAATGTCTTCAAGTGATCACAAAATCAATTGTTATTTTCAAGGTCGGGCCTTACGAGGATATAATAAATAAACAATTTCATTTCAATTTCAATATCATATTTTTAGCCGTATTAGGTTTTCTTATTAAAAAAAATTACTTTTTTAATATTAATTTGAATTCAAAATAATGAGAAAGGTATATTAAAATAATCATAAGCTCACGCCCATTATCCCCGAGGGAGTAGTCCCTTTTTAATATACCTAACTGAAGTTTCCGTGATAAGTTTTTTTTTGAACGACCAAATTTTAAATGAATTTATTTGTTTTGGATGACCAAGGATGACATTGTTCTCAAAAAAAGCGAAGTCGGAGGGATGGGCAAACAGTGACAAATCTGTGATAAATCTCAGTTAATCTATTTGATGCCCCCGACTGCTATTGTCTTGTATAGCCATCACTGTCAACCATAATAATAGCATAAAACAGAAGGATATTTTTTCTTCCTTGTCTCTATTCTTAACTTGTTTCCATCTTTTTCATTCAATAAAATAAAGTACCTAAATAAAGTTAGTGTGAATAAAATATGTCAATATGTAATTATTATTCGCGCAATCGGTTTTTTCGCTGTTTTCTAGTGGTCATACTAATATGTCATATCAGTATGATTACGAGGATATACAATACAATGTCCTCCTGGTCATACTGTAACACGATATTTTTAGAAAAAGGTTTTTCCTTCCTCCTGTATAATATAAAAACTTTTCTTCTAGCGGCGCTTTCAACTGAACAGATAAGATGGTGGCACTGTACCTACTGTTTTCTTTATTAAAGAGGTCGGTAGACTCCGTAGAGGCCGAGTAAAACCTAAAAAATCGAAATTAATAAAACCTTTTTTGAATACATTCTCATTTGATTAACGGATTCTCTATCCTTTAGAGGTTTCACTCAGCCAGTTTCGGTGTTCACTTACGCAAACCATAGAAATTGTCAAATAATAACGAGAATAAATCTTCTATCAAGTGGTTTGCTTGTGCTCGGTCATTCGTCTCGTTAATTAAGAAATGCCACATTATAATTAGGTAATATAATTAGGTAATTTCTGAATTCGATAGTGTTAAAAAATGCTATCACCCGAAATGGCCGATAACAATATTGTAATATTTTCAAAATAATTTATCAGCTCCGGGGTACAAGCGGGGTAAATGGTGATTCGCAGAATTGTAGAGTCACTGGCAGATGATTGGACCAGCTCTGCTGGTAAGTCATTGAATTAGGCGTATTACCCTATATTTTCCGAAGTCTCGCCTTATCGGTCTCTGCTCTTTGAGTTCTACTACTCTTTGACTCACTCTTCTCTGTCATCGCCTTGCATTCTCTCTGCCCAAAATGCATGCATTCCGCCCAGCAGGACCAAGGTCGGCGCTAATGTCTGTCACATTTGCATTTCCACATCTTTACGCTTTGATTACTTAAAAAAGTTACAACACATGCCTTTGTTATTTGTTTATATGAGCCTGGACAACACCAGTTATTGTGTTGAATCAAGAATTCCTTTGTGTTTTGAAATGGGTTTTATAACAACAGACTTGAGCATTATACGGTATCGTTACCTGGCTGTGCAGGTTAATTTGTCTGCGGGATCCGAGATTGTGGGCAGATGCATGGTGTGGGGAGACGGGCGCGGCGCGGCGGGGCGCGCGGCGAGGCCCGCAGTCCGCGCCAGGCGCCGCCGCTGCTCGCTGTCTGCCGCCGCGCCGCTCGCGACCGTACGCCTCTTTGTTTATTGTCAGACGCGACCTCGCCCGCAACAGCTGTTCCGAGCGGACCGCAGTGAGATTGTTCTGTGCACAACGTCTAGTGAGTGCGACGCGCTAGTGAGTGATTTCCGTCAGGTGTGAGTGTGGATGTGGCTCGGAAGCCGGTGAGCCCCCGGCCCGGCCATGGCGGCCACCGCGCGTAGGGAGATCGACACCGGCGAGGAGGACATCGCCGCCATCGCCAAGCAGATCTCCGACCATGCCGAGGCCATCTACCAGACGTGGAAGGCGAGGGGGCTGGCCCCCACGGAGATTCTCTCGTGCCGGCCCACGCCGGGGCTCAAACTTACAGAGAGTATTAGGCCTAAGTCTAAACCAGATACTAAGCCAGAAATCAAACAGAGACCAGACTTTAGAGGGCAGAGAGTAGATACAGTGCCGCAAGAGCCTAGGACGGAGTCTCGCCGCGAGCAGAGATCGGAGCCTCGCCGTGAGCCCCAGCAGAGGCCGGCGGAACCGGAAGGGGAGACCATAGAAGTTATGCTGCCGCCGGACCTGGTGCCGGAAAGGAACGGCGGCGGGACGGCGGCGGGCGCAGCGCGGCGCTGTGATCCCGCCGCTATGCGGCTGGAGGTGGCGCGCGAGGAGGAGCGCCTGCTGCGCGCTCTGCGGACCGGCGGTGTGGTGGCCGAGCGCAACGGCTCAGAGCGACCTGATGTCGTCCCGCCGGTCTCCCTCGTGGATTATGCCAAGAGCCGGTACCAGGACCGGCTGGACGGGGGAGCGCGCAAGCCGGCCGCCGGCGCCGGTGGGGACCGTCGGTCCTCCCTCGGCTCTCACGTCACGGAGGCGAGGACGAAGTTCGAGGCCAGGGCTCGCCGCGCCTCCAGCGCTGGAACGGGCGAGCCAGCGGCAGCCGCGGCCGCAACTGGTGCGACCCCCGTGCGCCCGTTTCTGACCCGAGGGTCAGTGGCTGAACGGGTGCTCATGTTTGAGAAGTGCCCCAGCGAAGCCACGCTTGAGCTCGCCAAGAGGAAAGTACCGGCTGCAACCACGTGGCGAGGACCACACGATGTCATCAATAGAGCACAGGTAAAAAATGTTTTAAGTAAGTAGGTTTATGTATATTTAGTTAAAACATGTGCCTTAGCGACACGGTTTTTTTCTTGACATTAAAGCTAAAGTAGACCTTGTGTAAGCTCAAGGAACGAAAAAGTAGTACCTATTTACTTTTAATTATATTCTGCTTAGAAACATTACTCTCGTTAGGTTCTCGCTAGTACCTAACACAATGATGTAGGTAGATCCTGACAAGATCTCTATGTAGGTAACTGGTTTTCATTGTTATTTTATAGTAAACTAGGCACTTTGAGATATCTAGCGTTTACACCGACAGCTCAAGCCGGACATCTGACCCAGCAACCAAAAGAAAAATCCTAGATTATGAAAAATTCAATGCCTTATAACCATAAGAATGAATTAATAAGAATGAAGGTGCAGTGCAATGAATGAAGGTTATCTCTGCTTGTAACATAACATAACATTACATTATGCAACAAATCTGAGCAACCATTATCTTATCTAAAACAAAGGTTCAACGAATTTTGATCTCGTTGTCATCAAAATGTTTCTATATATTACATTATGTTTAATTAAGGATCCATGATAATTATATTTTCCTAAGCGGATTTGAGGAAAAGCTGATAATTGCGAGTCAGTATTACAACTTTAAGGTTGAGCAATTATAAAACTAAGTGAAACAACTCAATTTGTAGTGTTGTATAATATGAATTTGGTAAGCAATAGATCGTTGACTGCTCGTATTCATAGACAATCAAGATTTATTTTCTGCTCTACATTTCTGCCCCATCTTAATTAACTATGGACGTGAGCACAATTTTTGTTTCTGGTTCAAGCATCTGAATTCGTGTATTGCCTCAGTGCTCCAATTTTGTCTTACTGCCAATTTGTCAGGTGCCGCGACTTCATAAATGACATGCAATACTTATGTACTTCACTGCATTCGACGAGATTTGTGACACAAATGTATGGTAGATTATGAAGATGTAGACGAAATTACCAACTAATACAGGATTCTGATCTGTGCTTTTGTTTTTTGAAAGTAGATTCGTAGTGTTGTTGATTAATAATTTCAAGTAAACTCTTGTATTTCAGTTGTTAGAGTTCCCACAATACATGTATTTGTTTTTTGTTATCATATCACTTATTATGTGGCCTACTTCCTTATCCTTATCAGTCAGTTCATCACTAATCGGAAAGTTATTGGAGTCAACAAATCGATGTAATCTATGGCACTGATTCCGCTTAATATATTCTTTATCTTGATCTAGATCCAGAATAAACAACGACTTTCTTACTGACTAGATTAACGCTGCGCTGAGCAAGTTTATTAGTGGCCTTACGGTCTTTATTTCTCTCGCGAAGAAAGTCACGGGTTACTTAAAATGCTATGATGTGCTCAGCTGCCCTCTTAACTGTTTATTTCACGCACTGCGCATAACAATAAAGAATCCATAAAAGCAGGATACAATTTCCATGTATTCAATACGTGTACGAGTTCACGCGCACAATGACTGTATCAGCTGGTCGAGAACCCGAACGAAAAGGTGTCTACCTGGCTTTTACCGAAGATAGTAAATAGAGTTGCTTCACTAAACCAGCCCATCTTTGTGCAACGCTGAGCGACATAAACCATTGCACTCCTAAGCTAAACCGAAAGATTGTTCACCTCTCCCGACGAATCCACTATGGGCGCATAAAAAAAACACGTACCTATGTTCCAAATATAACCGAATGGAGAGCGGCGGGAATCGCTTGGCTCGCGCCCAGGAACACGAACAAGTCCGATCATTCACCGACACAGCCCGAAGACGAATGTGAAAAGAGAGCAAAAACCGTAGGCATATCTTGGTTCTTAGAGGCTGTATCATTTTGGCAAGGAAATTAGAACACCTAATTATCTTAGTCCGCGTCGAGGGAAAGCATCAGTCTGGGTATAATAATAAACTAATGATAGCACCAAGTGAGATCAAGCAGGCCATTCTAATTGAAAAGAAAAAGACGTCGAAGATAATTCCGTACACGGAAGCACTATCACCTTTGTTGGTAACGAGAAAGATACGTCAATTTGAGGAAATGATCGCTCACAGCTCGAGCCGTAAGCCAATTAACATTTTATTGGGTCACGTACTTAGTAAAAGTGCAACTACAATCAAAAAACTGTTATAGCTAGCTCCAAATTTGATGCTATAACTTTATGCAACAGTTTCTGTGTCACAGAAATAGGAGCAACTGTCAGATATGCACTATGCGCAACGAATTTGGACTTCCGACTTGCGAATATGTATGTTAGAAGAGTTATTAGCTCAATAACTGCTCGACACGGCATCTTTCTAGGTTGCTTATTGCAACAAAACTTTTGGGAAATTGATTTCTCTTTGAAACACATCACTCATAATGTAGAGCTAGCCAAAGTTTTAACGTTGTCCTTGACAGTAACTATAGCGGCACGATAAGTGGAGCCGTAAGGGGTAATGAAAGTTCCGACTCGCAAGGACGCAGGGTCGATGGTCTTTTCGCATGTTGGCACGCGAGCCCTGGCCTCCGGAAACAATAAAACCAAACTGCTGTTCTACCAAATTCAAATTACCAGATTTGTTATGTGACGACGACGTTAGAGAGAGCCTTTGCGTTTAGTCGGGTTTGTATTTGACTGTGATGTAGCCGAGAGGTGAAAGTTTAAATGTTGTTTCTGTCTGAACCTGATTCTAATCACAATTTGATATGTGGATAAACGAGTATGCTATATTACGCTACGTATATTTCATATCTTTCATGATTCAAGCAATAACTTTTATTATTGTTTTTATTGGCTTACGCCAAATAACTCGTTCATATGGAGCCCCAGCGTTCATCCAATGATTCTTCAAATAGCTCGTCGTGCTATCGACCATTACGAGATCTGACATTAAGAAATCATTACTTTCAATGAAATGCCGACAATTTGTCTTTACAACGTAATGGCACACAGCACTAAGTTAAAGTTTACATTGCATAACAAGTGAAAGAAGCCTTTAAACTGCAATTTCCGTTACTTTTACACCATGTTCGTAATTGTCCACGGTAAAAAAATATCAAGATAAACCTTTGAATTCAATGGGAGCTCACAAAACCACTTTTACTTTCCCACGTAGCGATTGTAAGCTGGTTGTAAATCACCATATGACAGAGTTCAGATAATTAAAAGCTGTACTTCCATTAATCTGACTAGTTAAGGTCTCCAGCAGCTTTTGGTTAGCGCTTAACGAGCTTGATAATTTATATGGTTCAAATGCAAATAGGAGGAGGCCACATCTTTGGTGTCAGTTAAGTTTCTCTTATCTTCTTGAGATGTTTGTGACGTTATATTACGAGTAGTTTAAATACATATT
Source organism: Yponomeuta plumbellus (assembly GCA_947310845.1). Lineage (NCBI taxonomy): Eukaryota > Metazoa > Arthropoda > Insecta > Lepidoptera > Yponomeutidae > Yponomeuta > Yponomeuta plumbellus. Next base: position 16,185,485 of record OX371198.1, on the reverse strand, counting down.
ATGAAGGACTTTGTTTGATTCACACATGTATAAGACTCGATAGTTATCGGCCATGACTGTGATGATGTTAGTAAATGAACAGCTGCAATGCAACTCCACGAGGCATTTCACCTTCAATAGCAATTTCACGCTGTCACTGAATGACATTTAACTTTGGTCGCGGCACGCTTCTCCCGTGAACCATATCGTTTAATTATTTCTTAACATCCGTAGGAACTCTCTGGCCTTTTGCTTTCTGTTACGAAACATCAACTATAGCAGCGGTATATGTCTCTCAGAATATTTCGTTCCTGCTTACTGAGCCATGTTCCTAAATTGTACGATGTGGCGATGTGGCAGAGCTTTGCGGTTCAGAGGTTTTGTTATTCATTGGAACATTATAATTATATTATTAGGCAGACGTTAATAAATAGGGAAAACATTAACGGACTCGTGGTAATTTTGGTTTGGACTCAGATATCTTGAGACGCAGTTCTACCTCCAGCAAGGCCATGCAAATATGTATTTAAAGAGGCAACGTGAAATACCCGTTTGACAAGACCATTTAAATTGTTTGCACTGTTATGAATATTCAGATCTTCGTAATCTGACATTGCTTAAATAATACAACGATATTAAATTAGTTCTTGTATTAGATTAACTTAGTATATATAATATTAGTTCTGAAATGGGAGCTATCTATGGAGCTACCACCAGAATCGTAAACAAGTGATGTAGCAGTTACCTGTACAACTTAATTTTCTGTATTCGTTGTGGCTTCTAGTCACGAAGTAGCAATCTCTTTCACCAAACGGCGACATTAGCGTGATGAATTAAGTCATTGTTTCGCAGACTGTATGTTTATTCTGTCAATCGCTGGTCCGTACGCAAACGTTTAATTTTGCGCTGGAGACTTTCGATTCATACGCGTACACACAATCGTTTCGAAAGCGCCCCCTGTCACGATATTAGCCACAGAAACTAGAAATTGTACTCGGCACGCCACATCCATATGCATGCGTGGATCCTCTGCCATTTTACGCATCTAATTTAATAGCATACACCACACTACCACTTGTTTATTTTGCCTCATGAATATTAAAGAGTTCACATGTTGTGCGAATGTGTGGGTTACGACTTAGGTTTCGGAACCACAGGTTAAATATTGGTCTTCCTTGTCGATTGCAGCATATTGCCGAGATTAATGACATACTATTCCTTTACAAGACCAACTTTGTGTTGACGATTATCCAATTACCCATCTATCTTTGTCGGCTGATCTTGTGCGCAACGTCCGCGTATTTTATAATAACCCTATATTCATTGTTTTAGTAGGTAAATAGGTGTTGATTGAATGACTACTTTACTTCTGAATCACCATGATCTCGAATAAGTACCTATTTAGATACATTTTCCTCCGTAGCACTTGAAAGTAATTTGAGTAAATTGAAACATGTAAGAGCAGCTGTCTAAACACTTTGCTGACGACACAAGCAAGGCTGAGAATTCTCAAGACATTGGTCTGAACGTGACGTAGGGATCTTTATATTACTATCGGGCTTAGGGCTGGGACTGACATAAACCTTTGAGAAAGTAAACGGTTCATTTGACGAAATAGGAATTGAAATAAGAAGTCAGGCACAGAAGGGAAATCGATTCTCATTGAAATTGTAAAATGCGTCGGTGCGGCATGTATTGGACGTTGTTTAATTTCCTTAAAAGCCCACAAGAATAAGTAATCAAGCAAGCGATTCTGTGCAAAAAGGTAATTAACTGCCATTCTGCCAACACAGCACAATAAACTACAATGGTGAGTACGACAAAAAACTCTTGTTCCGTGCGACAATCTACTCCAAGACATGCACCATTCAAGCGGCAACTCGACAAATAGTAAGTAATAGTAGCGTATTGTTTTTGCAAACAATAATGTGCGCTTTTCGCGCTTTCCTACGCGTAATTATATGGAGCGTGCGAAATTGTGTCACGGATACTTGAGCGCCGCCATTCAGCGAGCCTTATGCGGCTGCACACTCTTCGGAGGAAACCCTGCGGAGGAGGCCTTACTGCATTTGTGTACTGTGCCTATTGAAATAGTTCTCGACGTCAGAAGAATGGTCATAATATGTTCGGTTCCGACGAAAATGACTTTTTTATAATATAAATATTATTAAATATAAATAGAATATTATTCTTTCTCAGCTCATCGAGCTCTTTCTATTCATCTGAGGTACCTACCTACATATTTATATTTTATTCCATTGCTGGGATAATTCAGTTGCATAAACTCATTTGTATAGTACATAAACATTTACATACAGGCACACGCACCGCTTCCGGCCCCACACTCACATTTGTCACAAAATGACAAATCTGTCTAGATGCTTCTGACGTCTAGAGTTATTCTTAATATAATCTGGCCATGGAACATCAGTCCGCTCGACTAGCACGCTCACCCTCAGTAATGTCAGTTTTAATCATACACATCCCTATCAACATACACAAACAGTGTAACCCTGTGATTATGATGCATCGAACATGGTATAGTTTGGGAGACCTAGGAACCTATACAGATCTTCTGATCCAATTTAGGCTCCAATTTTTTTACAAATATGATGTTCTATTGGATCAATTATTATCGGTTGTTTTTATATTTCAATAGAAAATTATATTTATAATTATAAAATATATCTTATCTATTAATTTCACATTACGCCACATACGTAGCATGCATATTAGCAATATTCATACGCACGCACGATACAGTCGTCAGCAGATTAAACATTTTATTTGTATGTGATTAAATCAACGGTAACGTACAGTCGACAGCACGTCAATCTTCACATTTTAGTTGCAAAGTCGCCCGTAATGCAACGAAGTAGAGTGCATGGGTGTATACCATGATGTGCTGTCGACTGTACTAAGGTGAGGGTAAAGGTTGAAATGCTGTTGACTGTAAGTATATCACTAATCCTATGTCATGTGACACATGTTTCTAGAGCGAGCAGCGTGCTCACATTAACGACGCGAGGTTTTCGTTCACACTATCGCATTACCGTTACCTACTCCCTCCCCCGTGTTGTCTCATGGAGAATGTGGAGGCAGCGTTATGAGTTGTCTGGCCCGCTTGTTGCATTTTTACTACTATTATTGTTGACGAAGAAAGTCTGGTAATCGTAACATTTGCTTAACTTATACCTACCGCGACTAAGCTCATTTTACCTTAAGCTTTTTTTAGGTCTCGATGGAGGCCGCCGTACTTATGATCGACCCATTATGTCCTCACCGAGCGGCACGGGTCCCTTCCCTGAGGAAGGTATAGGTCATACTCAACCAAGGGGGCCAAGTCCGGATTGGTGGTATCTATAGGCCATACTCCACCACGGGGGCCAAGTCCGTATTGGTCCGTATATCTATGTACAATGGGCTCAACCTCCGCGTATTTCCATGTTTCGTGCTTGCCTGCTTAGCATAGCACAAGGGTATCCTAGTTTGGGACCAGGACAAGTGATTGGGTTGTGTGGAAGTTATTATTATTTAGTGAGTATAGTACAGTCGACAGCACATCATGGTATACACCCATGCACTCTACTCCGTTTCATTGGGGGCGACTTACTCTTCACTGTACTCTACCAAGACGTAGATTTTAAATGTTAATCAATGTATTATCTTGCATAGCGGATTTTATAACATATAGTAATTTTAATATAACAAAGGTTATATTACAATATTACAGGTTGTTCATCTCGCAAACTTTACCATATAATCTGTTACATTGTTGTCGACGTTTTTAAAAGGAATTTTAGAGCTCCGGTTGGCAACCTTTGGAGCTCTTAAGCTTCCTTGTGCACAAAATTATAATAAGGTTTTTGTTGACCTTCCTCAGCGACAGCTGAACGATCTGTTTATTTTTTTATGCATAATAATTTTTTTACGCAACAAAACTAAATAGAGTAATTAACAAAAAATAAATTGAAAATGCTTTATTTACCAACAGTTTTGTCAGAAATATAAAACTGATGAAACTCAGTATCTCGGTATCATAGCTAGTTACTCTGAGTGTCTGTTGAAGTAATTGAAATATCGTGTGTTGAACTGTCTAGACACATTGTAGTAGCCTTGTACAGGCCCTCTACCAGTGATTACAGTTTATTTGAAACCATATTAGAGGATGTTTTAAAGGTAGCTTCTAGCAGCAAAAAGAAAGTCATAGTCTGTGGTGACTTCAACATTGACTTGATGGCAGCCACCGCTTTAAATACAAAAATTGACAATTATTTTCAAGTCGTTTAAACTAGCAAATATTTTTTTGGAGCCTTCCAGGATAACTGAAACTACTGCCACCTGCCTAGATAATGTTTACTGCGATTGCGATTTTTCCGATTATCCTACAGTAAATTGTCTAAATTCAGAACACAGCGGTCAAGTTGTGCATTTTGAAATAGATACAAAAAAGGCCGAACCTATTATCCTCTGCCGGCCCGTAACAAGTAAAAAATTTGTTTCATTTAAATCAGACCTAGAAAGTAGTATAAGGACTCAAGAAAATTATAAAAATGCTAATGATCATTACAAAGAGTTATTCGAAGTGGTGTCGGGTAGTTTTAAAAAGATTTTTAAATTGCGCCATCTAAAAAGCAAGGACAATAGAGTAGGATTCAGTGAATGGGCTACGTCAGGTATTCGAAAGAGCAGAGACACACTTTATGAATTATATGACAAAAAGACTTATACATATGACGCCAACTTCATACAGTACGTAAAAAAATATTCAAAATTATTTAAGGCCGTCTGCCATAAAGCTAAATGCGATCATATAAAAGGTAAAATCCTACAATCACCGAATAAAGTAAAAACAATTTGGACCATAATAAATAGAGAAACGGGTAAAGCAAAGTTAGGAGACCGAGATATTTCACTTAAGATTGATGACAAAATAATAACATCAAATGATGGTATCGCTGCAGCTTTCGCACAGTTCTTCACTAATGTCCCAATCATAACTACAGCTCCGTTAGACTCGTCACCTGATCGTGCGGCGACATTATTAGAAACAATGTCCCCGCATACGAACACGATTTTACGTTTAATTACATTGAGCCCCATGACATTGTTAAGAATTTTAAATTATTAAATCTTAAAAAAACCGAGGACTTATGGGGTATGTCAGTAACAATAGTTAGTTCAGTGATAAATATCCTAGCTTTGCCGTTAGCACAGATTTTCAATAAATGCGTAGATGAAGGAGTATTTCCAGACCTCATGAAATATAGTAGGTTAGTACCCTTATTTAAAAGCGGTGATAAACAAGATCCAACAAATTTTAGACCCGTTTCCGTCCTACCAGTATAAAGTAAAATATTTGAAAGAATTATCTTAGATCAATTACTTATTCATTTCAATAATTACGAACTCCTCCATAGTCAGCAGGTCGGTTTCATTAAAGGGCGGAATACAACAGACGCTGGAGTCATGTTAGTTAAACATATTTTCAGTGCGTGGGAGGATCATAATGATGCGATAGGAGTATTTTGTGATCTGTCAAAGGCATTCGATTGTGTAGACCACAAAACATTACTCTCAAAGTTAAAACACTATGGAATAAAACAATTAAGTCTAGATCTTTTAAAATCATATTTAGAAGGAAGGGTTCAAAAAGCAGAAATAAATCGTATTAAATCGTCAGACTCACTTGTAAAAATGGGAGTCCCGCAGGGATCTATCTTAGGGCCGTTCCTTTTCCTAGTCTATCTAAATGATTTACCGTTTTTGGTACAAAAAATGTGTGAGATAGTGCTATATGCTGATGACACGTCACTTGTTTTTAAAATAAAGAGACAGGAAAATAATCTTGACGAAGCAAATAATGCTCTCTCGCACTTCTAGATTGGTTTACAGTAAATAATCTATTGTTAAATTAAAAAAAGACAAAATGTATGAAATTTACCCTACCTAACGTAAAATTAGTTGAAAACAACATTGTAATTGAAAAGGATAAACTAGAATTTGTTGAAGATACTGTATTTTTGGGCATCACAATCGATGCGAAACTACAATGGGGTCCACATATTATAAAATTGGCACATAGACTAAGCTCCGCAGCATATGCCGTGAAAAGAATTCGAGAACTTACTGACGTTGCAACTGCTAGGCTTGTTTATTTTAGTTACTTCCATAGTATTATGTCCTATGGTATAATACTATGGGGCCGGGCAGCAGACATTGAGACTATCTTCATCTTGCAGAAGAAAGCGATCCCATTTATTTACAAGCTAGGTAGTAGGGACTCGCTAAGAGATTTTTTCAAAGAAACTAACATCTTAACAGTTGCAAGCAAATACATTAATGAAAATATTATATACGTTCGGAAAAATATTAAGGACTTCGAAACTCTTGGTAGCCATCATAACGTTAATACTAGGAATAAACATAAATTGTCATTTCCACGATTTAGACTTGCAAAAGTTAATACTTCGTTTATAGGGCACTGTATAAGGTTCTACAACAAGATACCCTAAGATATATTAGAGTTACCCCCAACGCGATTTAAGAATTGTGTTAAGCACACTCTTTGCAAAAAAGCTTATTATAAAATCAACGATTATTTAGAAGACAAGGACGTATGGCATTAAATAGTAGTTTAATATTAAATTAAATCAGAGGATAAATGTGTCTAGTGTTCAACACATCCAAGATATTATTTTGTATGTTTTATTTGTATTAGCTTTAAGGTGATTTGAGAAAAGATGGTCAGAGTGGAGTTTTTTTTCGCTGCCTTTTTCTCCACTACAGACGGCCCCAAGGCAGCGGCTAACATTATAAATAACTGTATGTACATTGACATTCAACAAGCAGAATGTAAATTCTTTACGTTGAAATAAATTCTTGATTCTGATTCTGATTCTTGATTCTGAAACGATGTTAAGAAATATCTGTATAGTTTCCTTTTTGTATGTACAGTCTACCCTACTCCGTTGCATTACGGGCGAATTTGCAACTAAAATGTGAAGGATAACGTGCAGTCGACTGTACAGTTTCATTGTACAATAAAACGTTCTCTAACTCTCTGCAACTATGAACTTTTATTTTGTATCTTGTTTCTTGTGTGTAATAAAGAATATTCTTATCTTATCGTATCTTATGAAATAAAACTATTTAAAACTTGTTAGTTTTCGGAATAAAAGAATAAAATACTAAAGACTATCTCACCGGACTGCTCTAAATTAAATGCACGGTCTGTCGAAAAAAAAGAAAGAATACTAGAAACCAATACATAAGAAACAAAATTCCCAATATGTAAGTATAACCACATCCAGGAATCTTCATTAAAATAAACGTTAGAGACGTTTGTTGTCACCATCATCATCATCATCATTCAGCCACAAGAAGTCCACTGCTGGACATAGGCCTCCTCCATGGATTTCCAAAAAGGCTGGTTAGAAGCGGCTTGCATCCAGCGTCTTCCTGCCACTTGGATGAGATCGTCTGTCCATTCTTGTCTGTTTGTTGTACTTAGTGGAAATTCTCTGTCACGTATAATCGTCAGTATAACTATTTTAAACTATGATCCTTTGTGTAGGCATGCACTGCACATACGAAAGCTAACGTCGGTCTGCCCACTCGCGCCGGCGCGGCATCTGAGTCAAGGTCCAGCCAGCGCGACATCGGCGAAAATGCAATAAAAACTCTGACCACGTTCACTGAGAAACAGAGATAAAAACTTGCAGGCTTTTGTGGCACGGATGCCGGCGTATATAGGGTGTTTGGTCTACTACCTTCCCTCCCTTGGACCCTGGGTCCTAAGAATAACGGTTATGGAGATATGAATTTCTAATATTTTTTCTAAAACTACCTTTATAGGTTTAATAGGTTAGGTAGGTTTAAGTTAGGAGGCTTTAAATACCGAAATAATTCGGTGTTTAAAGCCTCATAACTCTTTAGTTATGTACAAGTATATACCATTTTTTTTATTTTTATAAATGTGTTTGTGACGTCGCTGTTTCTGGTTCTCACAACACAGGGTAGGTATCCTAGTGTGGGGCCAGAAGCAATGTATGAGCCTGTATGTAAATGTTACGTTATGTTATTCTTCTTTCTTTATATATAAAAATGGATTGCTGTTCGTTAGTCTCACTAAAACTCGAGAACGGGTGGACCGATTTGGCTGATTTTTGGTTTTTTATATTTGTGGGATTCCCGGGAAGGTTTAAAAGGTGAGAAAATATGGAAAAATGACGAAAACTTTGGCGGTACAAAGTTTGCCGGGACAGCTAGTTCCTATAATATATTTTTTAGTAAATGACCCCCGAAAATTTTGTCGGTCCATGCGCCAAAGACCCTGTATATTGAGTAAAAAGTTGCGCAAAGTAGGAAACAAAGTGTAGCGCGGGAAATAAAGGCTGACTTATCACCTAATCGCGTAGTCGAAACGATCGTCTCCCGACTTACTTGAAATTACTTGTAGACTATGCTATTGTCAAATCTCATGTGTACCATAAAGATTATTCTATCTATCTATCCCTACTAAATAATTTCCTTCGCCGTAAATTTACAAACGGCTTCAAAACAGATGGTTTCTACGAATAAAGCTCATTCACGTTAGACTTGTAAGACGAGAAAGTGATCTCACAATGTGTTGTTTAATTTTATGTCTTGATAGCATATTAGTATAGTGTCAAAAATCTGATAAAGATTATCCGGATTAGAACCCCAACAATTAATTTAAGTTTTTTTAAATGTAAGTAAAGAGTGATAATCTTAAATATAGCTTGTTTATAGCTACTATCCGCAAAATTGTAGAGCAAAAAATTTATTTTAAAGATTATTAAGTTATAGTTGGAAACCTGAATTTTAAACTACATTATTGTTGTACTGCATTAACTGTATTATTATCAACTTATTTCTCTAATTAGTCTTACTTACTACTATTACTCGAATAAAAAAAACAAAAACAAGTATCTGACAAAAATTCAAGTACCTAAGTGGTTCCAAAATGTATTTAATAATGTATACTTTTAAATAGTTTCCCTTGCTTGGTAACTTTTGTTATACATAGTTTTGTCAAAGGAGAAAGTTTTCGGCTGAATTAGCCGAGTTACACACAACACAGAGGGCAGTAGGGACAATGTATATAACGGTTTACATACATGATATTACATTTATATGCCATCCGATAAATAAATAAATGACATTATTATTTTTTCTCTCCCTAAGAACCATCCTCGTACTTCAAGGAATATTCTAGAAAAAGAATTAGCGAAGTCAGCTCAGCTGTTCTCGAGATTTGCGCGATTCTTTTTTATATTATAAAACTAGCTGTTGCCCGCGACTACGTCCGCGTGGGCTTTAGTTGAGTAAAGTGTTTGCAATTAAGATAGGGATACTTTTAGCGCATGCGAAAGAGCTTTCATACTAACTTCGCAACCCCCTCTAACCCCCTTAAGGGATGATTTTCGAAAGACTACTTTACACGTGTTTCATGACTTTCAATGAAGGACCTTCATTCTGAATTTCGTTCGAATAACTTCATAAACGGCAAAGTTTCATACTAACTTCGCATCCCCCTCTTACCCCCTTAAGGGAAGATTTTTGAAAAACTATTTTAGATGTGTTTCATAACTTTTTATGAAGGACCTTCATATTTAATCTCATTTGAATAACTTCAAAAACGGCAAAGTTTCATACTAAGTGTGCATCCCCCTTTTTCCCCCTTAAGGGATGATTTTTAAAAAACTATTTTACACGTGTTTCATATTTTAAATGAAAAACCTTCGTACTAAATTTCATTCGAATAACTTCAAAAACGGCAAAGTTTCATACTAACTTTGAACCCCCATCTTACCCCCTTAAGGGATGAACTTTCAAAAATCCTTTCTTAGTGCTCCCTTACGTTACAAAAGGAACCCCTGTGCAAAATTTCAAGTTTCTAACTCTTATAGTTTAGGCCCTGCGTTGATATGTCAGTCAGTCAGTCAGCTTCTCCTTTTATATATATAGATATGTGCAAAAGTTAACAAACAATAAAATGTTAATATTTTTGATATGCAACATCACGAAACTTCGGATCCCTCACCCCTTTGCCACACAATGTCACACTTTTCCCCCTCTTAAGGTGTGACGTACTTTGTGTATTTTTTGTGCAAATCCACGAACCACAAATCGTCGTACCACGATGCGGCGTCGTTTCACGATGCGGCGTCGTGGCGTGGAAGTGTACAGTCCACAGCACGTCAACCTGCACATTTTAGTTGCAAAATCGCCCGTAATGCAACAGGGTAGAGTGCATGGGTGTATAGGATGATTGCTGTCGACTGTACGTTTCCACGACGCGACATCGCATCGTGAAACGACGTCGCATCGTGGTACGACACGACGTCGTATCGTGTTTATGTGTCCCGGCCCTCACGACGTCACTGTACCCTCTAAAGAAACACCTCACGTTAGGTTAGGATCACTCTACCACTGACGTTTCCATAAGAGAGTTTGACTTGGGTACTTACGTGCGCGTGAGTTGTGGTGGCCATGAGACCCACGCTGCAGGCGCTCATTCATGCGACTGGCGACATCCGCGCAAAGGCAAAAGTAGGTGTGGTGTGCAACGCTGTTGCGATCTTTATCCTTTCGAGGTTGGGCTCGCAAATCGCTGTTAGTTATCCGCGCCCACGTTTCAATGAAATCCGGCAATTTGCAAAACGTTTGTCGGGGATTTGGACTCTATCTGTACGATTCCCAATTGAATAGATTTGCGTTAACAAAACGAAGGCTTACGTAAAAAACCGGACAAGAGCTCACCCTCCAAGGGCTCCGTACTCGAAGTTTTCCTCCCTGTGTCGTGGAAACCAGAAACAGCGACATCACAAACATGTAAACCTGCAAGACCTGGGGTTGTTTTGTCCGCAGCCGGGATTTGAACCCGGGACCTCTCGCATGGTAGGCAGATGTCCTAACCGCTGCGCCACAGAGGTCGTCATTGAAATAAACTTGTGGGGCAATAAGCTCCGCAACGATTTCAGTTCCGATTGAACAGTGAGTTGTTTGCAAAACGCAAAGCAAATGGAGAACAAGAGGCTAGCAGTAAAGCTGGCCTATCATGAACCAAAAGCAACGATGGAGATTTAAAATCTGATGTAGATAAGATAAGATAAGAATATTCTTTATTGCACACAAGAAATAAGAGGCAAATAAAAGTTACAGTGTAGATGTAGATCTTTTTATTTTTTTGTTGCAGGTTTCCACGACACAGGATATCTTAGTGTGGGGTCAAACGCAATGTATGCACCTTTATGAAATTTATATTTATGAATGTTAAATATTCCAAAATCCTACGAAAAAAAACATGCAAAATAATTAAATAATTAGGTACATTCTGAGTACGCCTGCTGTCCTTTGAAGTTTATTGAATCTTAATGAATGAGTCAGCAGCCAGATTTACCAATGGTCATACCTATGCCATGATAAAAAGAAATAAGAATAAAAAAAATTAAAGATCCAATGTCATTTTGATACCAACATTTTAAATTTTATGAGCTTGACATGCCTGATTTCTGTAATCAGCCCCAAAACGGAAGGGCCCATCCCCTTTTCAAACCCCTACGAAAGAAAACCCACGCACCCGAGACCGGCGGGCGGGCATGTAGAACACTATTATGTATTCTGTGGTAGAACCCAATGAATGTTGATAAAGCGAAATAAGTTTGTCATGATCGTGGCAAATCGCAAACCCTTGTTTCCGTAAAACAGCCCTGCAGGCGTGAGCTTCTCTATATATGTAAGAATTTACATGTATATCATCATCATCAAGCATCATGTCCCCACCGAGGGGCACGGGTCTCTTCCCTGAAGAAGGTATAGTCCATACTCCACCACGGGGGCCTAGTCCGAATAAATTTTCCGTTATAAAGAATAAAAAAGCTTTTCAATTCACAATTCAATTATTTCTTTAATTGGGGCCAATTCCGTAATAACGGTCGACTTAAGAACAACATTATAACAGACAACACTGCCCACATTTCGTACGGTCTGCCATAGGCCCACTGGGAGAGCAGCAGGAATGCGACAAGTGGTGATGCCGTAAGCTATAAGGCTGCCGGTGCATTGTGCAAGCGACCTCCGGCCCACGTCTGCCCACGCGCCACTCGCCCAGCGTTCACGGCTCTAGCGGCATTGCAACGAACGTGTAACTATACTGGCCTTCTCCCAGAGAGAGAAATTATTGAAAAATATGTAACATTGTCAGAAAGATAAACAGCAGAATTTATTTCACTGAGTAAATATGAATCCTCATACTGTGTGATATGACATTGGCCAAAATGTTTTTCACGAGGGTCTTCACGGGGACGAGAAACCCGACACCATCTTAGGACGTTCGCTCGCTCTCCAGTACTAGACCAGGTTACCAGATTTCAGGGTTAGCGTGTCCTCGCCTTCTCGATGGACTTCAGATAACCCTAGGATATCCCAGATCAGTAAGTAGAAGTGGCAGTGGGCGGGACACATGGCACGCAGAACTGATGGCTGATGGGGCCGAAAAGTTCTCGAATGCCACATAATGGCAAGCGCAGCGTAGGACGACCAGCCACAAGATGAACAGAAGATCTCGTCCAAGTGGCAGGAAGACGCTGGATGCAAGCCGCTTCCAACCGGTCTTTTTGGAAATCCATGGAGTAGGCCTAAGTCCAGCAGTGAACTTCTTGGGGCTGAATGATGATGATACTGTGACATAGCATAATTTACTTATATGGTTACTAGCTGACCCCGCAAACGTTGTCTTGCCATATTAGTTACCCTACGACCTATTCTCAGACATACCAAATGTACAAAAAATATCATGAAAATTGGTGAAGCCGTTTCGGAGGAGTTCGATATTGTTACCGACTGTGGCACAAGATATTGATATTATATTATATTAGATTTTCCCAGCAGAGCAAGTCTTATATACAAAATATATTGCGTAAACAATGGGCTATTTCAATGGAATTGGCTATTTATCGACTGTTATTTTCGATCCCGACCCCGACTTTACCACTGGTTGGTGGACGGTTCTATGAAATCACGGGAAGTTGCCTCGTTCCCCTAAATGCCTTTGTGTGTTCCTGTATTTTGGGGGATTCGAAGCTATTTTCGGGAAGTGGGAATGTTACTTCCTAATGATTTGGATAGGGCTGCCTGAGTGATCTTAAACGATCACGAAGGTTAAGCAACATAGGGCGCGTTCAGTGCATACATGGGTGACCGTCTATGACTAACGCTAGTGGCATTTTTCCGAGCGGTTCCGTGCTTCGCAAGGCACGTTAAGCAGTTGGTGCCGGCTGCCGTCGATAGATGGCAGTCGTTAAGCCACGTCAGAAGCCTTAGGGCGGCTTGAAAACTTCTGACAGTAAGACCAGCCACTAGTCTTACAAGCCTCCACCAATCCGGACTAGGCCCCCGTGGTGGAGTATGGCCTATTCCTTTATCAGGGAAAAAACCCGTGCCCTTCGGTGGGGTCGTAATGATGATGACGATGATTATGATTTCCTGGGAAGGAAGACTGACCGGCCCTCTATATTATGTCTATTAACATTTGCCTGCCCTGAAGGGCTCTATACAAGAACGTCAATCACGTAGAAGTTAATTTGGTTTCGATAATCAGGCTTTGAATTCCGCCTCACGTAGGAGGTTTCTCAGTCATTGTATTTTGTTCTCAGCAAAGGAAACAACTGAGCTGAATTTGCAATTACCGCGCGGCTTACGAGATTAATGAATGGCCGGACGGTTGGCTGTTGCGCAATGCAGACGCGCTGTCAGCCTGTCGCAAAGTGCTCGCATTGTGTTTAACCCGGGCCTACGTATTATCCAATTTGAACCGGGTTAAACGCGATTCCTGCTGAAAATTCATGAAACTGACGGAATTAATTTACTTACATTATTACTGAACTCGAGTATCAGAGCAGATCTGCTCTACAAAGTCCGCAATAGGAGCCAAATTATGTGGTGCAAGTTTTAGAACAAACTTAATGCTCTTATGTCTTTTTTTTTGTCTCCATAAAATGTGTATATAAAATATGGACTTTATCAAAAAGGTTTCAATCCACAACATGGTAATTTTTGAGTTAACTATACCAAAATGATCACGATCCGATGCGTATGTGCAAAGTTAAGCCACAACATTGTAGTCCAACCCACATGTACGGAAAGCGTATATCAGCTTAAACCTAAAAAACTGACATACATTGGGTATATCTCGAAACTCACTTTGTGTGGGTTGGATGGAACCTTTTTGCTAAACTACGACCATTATTAAACTAATCTACCTCTTCTTAAATATCTCTTATAAATCATAAATTAAAACATCGTGAGGAAACATGAGGTGTTCACAGATAGCGATGGAAATTGGGAATCCGCGGTAATCACGCATGGTAAACATAAACATTTAATCCGGATCAACTTACGGGTGTTGTTTTATCGGACGAGTCTGACCAATGTGTTGTGCTTACGAACGTTTTAGTTCAAAATTCACGCATGTTGCTTAATATCATACTGTCTCTCAGAGAGAAGATTTATGCCCTACACTGGGACGCCAATAAGCTGCATCGTAAGCTACTTATCCCCCATTTATGAATAGTAATGCAAGTCGGAATTGACGTGGGCTAGCTCGGTCGATTCGGCTTAAATCCATAAAGAGGAATTTTGTCCGTAAATAAAAAATCTTTCATAACAATCGCTTATTTCGATCAAACGAAAAACAAGTGATATCACAATGTATAGGTGCGCCCAGATTCCGCAATGAGGCGTAGCGGGAGCGCCTTCACCAAAAGCCGCAAAACAAATAGAATCTGCTCCTCTAATAGGTTCAACAAATACTGAACGATTCATATCGTCTGTCAAACTACACAACACACAAAGAATAATGGCAAATAACAGGATTTAAAATTAACAAAATAAAAAGAGATGCGGCCTTATCGCTTAAAGCAATTTGAGCAAACGTAAAATTAAGTAAAACAAATTATATTTGTTTTCTACGGAATACCGAGATGTGAATATCATACCGATTTATATAAAAAAAGTACTTTCATTGACACGCTAGAAGGTCGAATGTTTCACAGTTATTCACAAAAATACCAAAGCAATCGGTGAATATTATTAATTAATAATTGTAGCATTATTATTATATTCTCTGACTTTATTTACTTTACTTTCTGACCTTTACAATGAAGTAACATTAGTAACTATTATCAATATTTAGGACAATGTCCATTACGTGGTGTCCTTAATATATGCGATGTTGATTCGTGATTTCGTGATTCGTGAGTGAGCTTTATAAGTGAAATAGCTTAGTCAAATCGAAATTTTGGCAGCGACTGATTGGAAACGGATTGAAATGTCAAGCGACTGATGCGGCGCGTGACATTTGAATCCTCAGCATTAGATTTATAATATCGTGCTCGCTCGACAGCACGTTAAAACAAAGATAAAATTTGATACCATTTAAACTTTCGTAACATAATATCAAGAAAATCACTTTTGTCCTCTTAAGAGAGCAATTACTAGAAAATGTAAGATTAAACACAAGATTTATCAGCAGAAAAATCCAAATGAATCAGCAGTTTATTAAAAGAAATTTATTTATTTATTTTTGATATAGTTACATAATTGTTAAAACAAAACAAATACAACAACATAAAAACTTAAATAACAATCTATTAAACTAATCTACTATAAACTAAATCATATAAATAATACCTAAATAATAAAACTAATATAAACTAATTTCTAATTATATAGGTATTTACAAATAAAAAACTTGCCCCAGGTCGGTGTCCCGCGGCAGAGAGCCCAGAATGCTGGCAACATTCCCCCTTTGGATGGCCAGACTTATTCTCTGGCCGAGGTATGCGCCAGCCCTCCGGTCTCCCGTGGCATCGATGAGGCGCGTCGACAGCTCTTTAAAGAGCGAACGCGCCTCGGGGCCCCACGGGCCTAGTGTCTCGACCCCAAACGGCGCAAATATGTATTGGTTGCCCAATGACGCATATTTTCGCCGTTTGAGGCCTTCCGCTGCACCGGCCGCCGAGCCAGCCACCCTTGTACTCTGAGAAACATGGGAAGGCGCCAGCGTGTTGACACAAGTTGAGTCCCACACTAACGGCCTCCCATGTTTCCAGGGAATTGACGTCATTCCGTCGGGCCTCTTCCCATCATCGCGGAATATTCCTGGGGGTTCCAGCATTGCTGGAACTCCGGATGTGGCGAGGGCCCTTCGGATGACGTCATTTAAGGTAGCATGCCTCGATAAGCGGCCCGCACTCCGTTGGCACGAAAGCCCGTGGTGACCCAAATGATCGACGTTAGCGCCGCAGGGGCACCGATGGGGCACAGTCACAGCGCAACCCAGACGCAGTCCCACAGCAGTGGTGAAAGAAATGTTGTCCATCAGTGTGCCAATTGCCACTGATGGATATGCCTGTAACCAATAACCCGACTCGCGTTCTGCGACAGCAAGGAGGCGGGCTCGCTCCGCGTCGCTGACGCTAGATTCAACTAGCTGTTTTTGCGTCAGCTCGCAAAGCGGCCCGTCCCACTGTCTCTGCACTGTCGGGTCCGTCGGTGGGTCAGTGGAGGGGCAAGCCAGTCTCCATGCCTGCTTGGCTTCCCCACAGCATGAGACCTCAATCGAACCCAGGGATGGGCTGATAATTTGCTTATACAAGGCCTCGATGCTGTGGATGGAAGACAAGAAGGCAGGCAGTGCCACGCTTGTCACTTTTCTGACTCCGAGCCCTCCCAACCTGATTGGGAGGGAGGCCTGGAGCCAGGCTCGTTCCGAAATGGGGCAATTTAAAATTTGTATTAGGGCCAAATGAATAATTGAATCTATTGGCCCCAAGAGTGCCGCCTGGCTAAAAAGCGGGCTACACCTTAGATAATAAGTGAATTTGGGTACAAAAAGACAGAAACGGATAATTTCGAAGGCCATATGTGTGTTAATTTGGCTAAGGTGCGGAATGGTCTCGAAAAATTTGTTTTTTTGATTTTCCAGGAAATGTGGGAAAGATTTTTCTAGGACTGGCGCCCCTAGGAGGTAAAGAGTCTCATTGTTTATTTAAATTTAGTTTATCATTGTTATTTTATATAAATTAGTTTAGAAATAAATGGCAGAGAGTTGTAAATTTAAAAATAAATAACAATTCCCTGCAGACAATCCAAATTGATATAGAGAAAATTTCAAAATGATCAGCAGAAAATATTAAATTTGTCAGCACAGAATTTCATGTTTGAAAAGATGTGCAAATGTTCATTTTCTGATAAGCAAGAAAAGCCGACCAAAATTTTTTTGTTTGCTCTCCATATTTGATTATTTAACTGACCACGCGTTTCTAGTGTATTTATTATACAGAATGTAAAACAAGGGATATCAAGATCTCGATCATACTGCAAAAAAAGGGTGAAGCGTGCGGGGTTTTCATTCAAATTCAAATATTTATATTCACAATAAAAACAAACATCTATTCGTGATATTTTACATACAGGCACATACATTGTTTCTGGCCCCACACTAGGAAACCCTGTGTCGTGGGAACTAGAAACAGCGACGTCACAAACATGCAAACATCCAAGACCTGTTTTTTTTTGTCCCCAGTCGGGATTCTACCGAAAATCAAAAACTTTTACTACAGGGATACTTTAAAATGCCAGAAAAAGTACCGCATGTTGCACAAACTTTCATGCAGTTACTTTAGCTTAGAGTACACTTACAAAAGGCTTACATACACCACTGCAAGTGGGTAGTGTACCTAATTTTAAAGTAGGAAATCCGCCGACCTATTTACATGCTGTACAAGGATTGGTATTATTACCAATTCGCCTAGCATTTCAAATCTCGAAAAGTCAAGGTTTTCGTATACCTACTTTTACTCGACCATTAAGGCTTATGATAATGAATTTATATATTGTATTTATAAATTCATTATCATAAGCCTTAATGGTCGAGTATTATTAATATCGGTGATTCTGCGACTAAACAACAGTGCTGCTATTAATATTTAATACTTGTGTGATCTACCGGGTTTGGGAGAATGTTGCCAAGAACAGTGGAGAACTAAAGGGGAGCTTTTGCCCAGCACTGGGACACATCAAGGCTACTAAAAACAACTTATAGATAGATAAATCTCTATAATATAAAAGTGAATCGCTGAATGTGTCGCTAAGCGCAAATCTCGAGAACACCGGAACCGATTTCGCTATTTTTTTTTTTTAATATTCCTTGAAGTACGAGAATGGAAAAAATAAAAAAAATCCTAAAAAAGGGGGAGGTTTAAATGGTAAGAAAATATGGAAAAAAAACGAAAACTTTTCCGGGACAGCTATAAATAAATAATATTCTTAATGTAACAACGACAACAACAACAATTCTTTATTCAACAATTGGCGGCCTTATTACTACAAGCAATTTCTTCCAGGCAACCATATCACCAATCCGGACTTGGCCCCCGTGGTGGAGGATGACCTATATACCTTCCTCAGAGAAGAGACCCGTGCCCTTCGGTGGGGACATAATGGGTTGATGATGATGAACCATATAACTTATTTTACTTATGAAATTATTTGTACCTCTTGGGTTAATAATAAAATGGCATAATAAAATATTCTTCTGAAATGGTTACAAGATAAAGTCATCATTCGCAAAATCGATTGCTATAGTGAATTAAGTATCAGTTTTAATTAAGTTCGCCTTTTAAATCCGACATGGCAATTAACAGCTTGACTTATAGCAACAGAGAACATGACTTTAAGACAATATATTAAAATGTGAACGAGGAAATTGACTTGATTTATTTCAAGACTTTTACTAGCCATTTGAGTTGTTTGATGAAGTCACCAAACAGGTTGTAAAAATATTAGGAGCACCCGATACACAAACACCATTTTGGGCATCTTCTGTTTTTTATTGTAAGCAAATAGAGCAATAATAAATATTTATTCGTTTTTTAAATCATCCTTTGCATATTAGGTACTTAGCGGTCGAGTGATGGTATCGATGCTCAATTTCTGTTATTTCTGTCTGTTATACGAATAACCTTTACATCCTATTTACAATACCTACATATAACATGTAAACATAAATATAAACGTAAACATTTACATACAGACACATACATTGCTTCTGGCCCCACACTAGGATACCCTGTGACGTGGGAACCAGAAACATTATTGTATGTTGTTATTTAATTGATTGGTTCATAATTTTTTATACATCCTCGTCTACAATAATCTTTAAATAAACGACTGGAACTTCTGAGTTTTCAAATTAAAATATTTTTATTCACAAATTCACAATGCAAACAAAATGTTTACTTCATGAACGTCAAAGTTGTTAGTTCGAACAATTTATTGTTTAAAGAATGAGTACTTATTATTCGGGAATAAGTTTATTCTTGAAACGTACTTCTCGTGCTGATCTTGAAAATGACAATAGAAGACCAATTTGTTATATTCAAAATACGCACTAAAACGAAGAGTTCAGTCAACATAATTCTTGACCAATATGTATAGGGACCAACCTTGAGGCTCCATTTCTAACAAAAGAAGAATTAATAAAATCAGACAACGTGGTGTAATAAAGAAATTGTTACTGAACATACATAAAGAAAACTACAGACGAGTTGAGCACCTCGTTCGTTTTGAGGTCGGTTTAAAATAAAGTAATAATTAAATTCAAAATGGCACCTATCTAGAGACATATTATTCTCGAAGCCAAAGTTCCCGATAAAACATAACATTCACATACAACCTGGCAGCGTTACCGCGCTGCACAGCAAGGGAGATCATCTGCATCGGCAAAGATAAAATAATAAATATTGTAGCTGTCGACTGTACTATTGGATAACTTTTGTGCTGTACTTACTATTCTAATTGATGCACAAGCCTTATAAGTTGACCGGTCTGCCTTGTCCGAGCTAGCGCCCGAGCGAACGCACTAAGTTGTAGATTTGAGCCGACACTAATCTCTTAAGTTGTCCAACGAAAGGACTTGATTATTCATTAGAAACAGGAGCGGTTTCAAGGATTAAATAAACTCACTCCTGTATTCCCAGGGAAGCAGAGATCGGTGCCCTAAGAAACGCACCAAATCAATATTAAACTCAATAAATAAAATAAAAAATAGGTACTTACAATCTATTTACTGAAGCTAACGACTAAAGGTAAACAAAGACACAGCGTCTCTCAAACTTACATGTCACTCAAAATAGCTCATGCACGCAGCTTTGCTTGCATCGTATACCCACATAGGTTTAGGTAGGTACTGTTTAAGGAAAACAGACAGACAACCAAACAAGACAAGACGAACACTAAGAAAATAAAATAATCTAGAGAAGTTGCACTCGCATCAACAACGTCAATCGTGAGTAACCCAAATATGGGTTATTCACCAACTGGACACACATGACTGGACACACCTGTGTCGAGTTGGTGAAACTCAAATAAGTATCATTTATTCTTTCGTCACCAAGATTTTTACGCGTGTCCAGATGGTGAAACGTATTTAAATAATTTTAATGTTTTCGTCAACTGCACACACATTCGAATTTTACCCGAATTTATGATGAAGTACAGTCATGCGCAGAATGTTTTCTGTCACAATCATCATCGGCCATCGAATGTTCCACTGCTGGAAACGGGTAATTTTACAATACTTTTACAATAATTTTACAGTAAATAATACAAAAGTACTAGGGTAGCAGAAGTATGTAAGAGATTGCGTCTAAAATAAAATTTCATGAAAAACATGCGGCTTAGTTCATGGTGTTGCTTAATACTGCGCAGTCTTAAATAGGGTTGTTTACTACTACTACTACCTACTAACTTTTGTTACCCTAGTACTTTTAACCGCTCTGGACTATACCATAAGTGTGACGGGGCGTACTGGAAACAACTTTGAAGCAAGGAGCGAAGTACTGGGAATTGAAGTAAAACGCAAAGCGACATTATGGGAATCGAGATTCAGGAAATAAAACTTATGATGAAGGTCCTACAGCAAGAAAAACAAATTTAAACTATCAGCATGAACACTATGATCGCGACCACTAGTAGAGGTCAATAATTCAATGAGCGAGGCGATTGTTAACCTGACTGTACCCTTTTTCTGCAAAAAAACAGAATGTGTCCAGTTGACGAAAACATAAAAAATATTATTTCAGCTTTCGCCATCTGGACACACGTAAATATCTTAGTGTGTCCAGATGGCGAAAGAATAAATTATACTACATAATTTGAGTTTAACCAACTCGACACAGGTGTGTCCAGTCATGTGTGTCCAGTTGGTGAATAACCCGTAAATATGGCGTCGGGGTTCTAAAGAAATGGCTCCACCAATCCGGACTTGGCCCCCGTGGTGGAGTATGGCCTATACCTTCCTCAGGGAAGAGACCCGTGCCCCTTGGGGACATAATGGGTTGATGATGAGATGGCGTCGGGGTGGCTATCTTACTTTTTTTGCCTTTAATTAAAAAAGAGGTTCGTAGTCAGATCTCCATATTTCTTCGTACAATTCGCGTAGCGCATTAGCATAAAATAATCGATCATAATTGGCCTTTAAACAAAAGTCCTACATCTTTGCTAGTTGCGAACATATTTGGCAGCAGTAGGATCGCTTTTATTTGAGGACCACTGAAATTTTAGGTATTTTTTGGGGCATCGATCTCTTAAGCAAATGGTCTTTTCATGATAAAATAAAATAATTAGTTAAATAAACTGCGAGTGAGGGATAAATCAGGTAATAACAGTGTTTTTGTGTTTATTGCTTATTGGCATTTATTAGCCATATCGTTTTGTATAACTTTTCTTAAATATTATGCAGTGTTATAAATGTGGCATATTGAAAAACCAAATTTTTGACATGTTGACACTTACTCGTTCGCTTCACTAAATAGGGTGTAGGTAGATCAATTTTTAAAATAAATATTAAATTAGTTAAAAATAAATTAATTATAGAATTCAAAAGTAAATTACTATTTCGTAGTTTATTAAGACAAGTCAAAGCGTGCCTGCGTAGCCGTCTTCCTACCTTACTATTTGTTAATCTGTGGATAAACCGGCTAGGCAATACCTAGTATAAATCTAGTTGGCACATGTAAACAATGACTAGTAATTTTATGGAATTTACATGGTTTGGCACTGGTCACGATTCCGACAAACTGCTATCACAAGCGCTTGCGAAAACTTTGAAGGATAATCTAATATATTTTACATTAATACTCACATACGACAATCTCGTGTCATTGTTATTGAAATTCCTGAAAACGTTTCGGCGATTTCTATAAATTATTTTGTGTATATTTGTCAGGTCAAATAGGTCGTAAAATAAATTAATATGGCAAAACAACGTTTGCCGTTTCATTTAGTAACATATAATAATAGATAGGTACATAGATAACACTTTATTTCTTAACCAGGATACAGGATAATAATAAACAGATATTGAAAAAAATTGCGACTCTTGCCTAATAAATAACTTGCGTCAGAATTGTAGACTTTTCTTCTTTGCTGTACAACCGTCAAGCAGGCCAAAACTACATTCACTCCAGTCCTTCACTGGTTACTTCTATAATACAACACGTAAACCATATAAACCACGAAACGATCTTACCAATAGGCTGTAAAACAAAATGGACAAGTTTCCTGCCGGGCCGGCAGCTACAAAGCTTGCCCCAATTTCGTACAAATATTCTGGTTTTTTTTTACCCGACTGCGGCGAAGCAGAAAATAGGGTAAAGAGTTTGGCTTGTATTTATGTACGTATGTATATAATATTATGTCCTATTCTGTGTTCAATAACACAGTTCATCAAAGGTAGTACGAGGACGCGAGTCGCGCGCGACAGCGTCAAAAGTCGCCACTTTCCAGTACATTAAAGCCCATTACACAATGAAAAAAAATAAGGTATAAGAATAAGAAATAAGAAGTGGCACAGAAATCAATTGTTTTCCTTATTCTTGAATTGTGTCTTGCTCAACGGTGCTGCCATTGCTGGATTCCGCTATTCCTTATTTCTTGTTCCTTATTTCTTATTCTTATACCTTATTTTTTTTCATTGTGTAATGGGCTTTACTGTCAAATTCTGACGACTTTTGACGTTGTCGCGCGCGACTCGCGTCCTCGTACATACTACCTTTGCAGAACTCCAAACCAATGAACAGATTTCGAAAAGCAAGATGTCAGTCGATTCGTCGTGTCTATCGCCAATATGACACGCGCTCATATATTTCGTTTAAAGCCAACGAAAAATCACAAAAAGGACGGAATTAAAATATTTATATATAAAATAACTAACAACCCGACTGCTGGGCATTAATTACTAAGCAGGCGGGATCCAATATCAAGAATGTATCTTCTTCTAATAAACAAAATTCTCCTGTCACTGTGTTAGTACGCATACTTCTCGGAAACGGCTTGACCGATTTTTATGTTTTATATGTATATTCAGTAGGTCTGAGTATAGGTGGTTATCCATTTTTCGTACACATAAATATTTTAAGAAATATTTTATGCGGCAAAACCACGTTAAAGTAATGTAACTCACAGCACCTAGATTTATTACGCCTGTTTATAGTAAATGCTCAGCAATCGGGATGTTGGATTTTTTTTTTATTTCAGTTCTTGATACCACAGGTCTTAACCTTTCTAAACAAATACCTCCTAACTACTCCAAGGCTGCAAGCTCTCACCACATCGTTCCCATCGGCAATTTATAGGCAATAAAGGGGCCAGCAATTCGGATATTCGCTTAAAAGAGGGCGATTAGATTACTATTACGCTAGGCGAAGGCTACCCTTATTATATTGCTCGTTTTTATAGCGCAATCTTATTTATAAAAATGCGGTTACTTAAAAACCTCTTCAAACGCATTTTAATTCAGCTTTTCTTCTTATCATAGGCTCTTTAAACTACTTTGAGCAACTTTTTACAGGAGTTGTGTTTTTATTTATAAATAACACCGCAAATGTTTAAAGTAGTTGCGTGTTGCTGTTGGACCTACAACGCTGCCGAAACATGAATCAATGTAGGTATGACTTATTGATATAATAGGGTAGTTTCCAGGGTCAAAATAATTTAATTCTATTTAGTCCCTATTTTAGATTATAAAAAAAAATTGGATACGTATTTTTTCTTTTTCCGATTAAACAAAAAATAACAAAGATATAGCCCATTGAAGTTACGTGTGACGTCACTCAGTGCTACAAAATGCAGCACGGCGTGACGTCTGGGCTATATCTTTGTCATTTTTGGTCTAATTTACAAATAAAAAAATAAGTGTCCCTTATTTTTGAATAATCTAAAAGACGGACTAATTACATTTTTTGGGAAACTAGCCTATTATATTATCTGTAGTATGACTATTGAGTAGGTATTTTAATTGGATTAATTAATTCCAATTCGGGTCACTACATTACTTAGAACGCCATGCGCCATTACCAAGCATTAACTTAGCACCATACAAGGAAAATCTCTAACAGAAAAAAGCGGCCAAGTGCGAGTCCGACTCGCCCATGAAGGGTTCCGTAACAGCAAGTAGTTTTTGTTTATTTTATATTTGAGTTGATTGAATGAAAGGTAAATTGCGGTTTACGATTTATAACGTATTAAAAAAACTACTTACTAGATCTCGTTCAAACCAATTTTCAGTGGAAGTTTTTATGGTAATGTACATCATAAACATATTTTTTTTTAGTTTTATGTTTCTCTTATTTTAGAAGTTACAGGGGGGGACACATTTTACCACTTTGGAACGGCTCTCGCACAAACTATTCAGTTTAGAAACAAAAAAATTTAAAACCTCAACATAATTTTTTAAGACCACCTCCTATCCATAGATACCCCACACGTATGGGCCTGATGAAAAATAAAATTGAGTTTTAGTTCTAAGTATGGGGAACCCCCAAAATGTATTGTTTTTTTCTATTTTTGTGTGGAAATCTTAATACGGTTCACAGAATACATCCTACTTACCAAGTTTCAATAGTATAGTTCTTATAGTTCGGAAAAAGTGGCTGTGACATACGGGCGGACACACAGACAGACATGACGAATATACATATAAAGGTTCCGTTTTTGCGTTTGTTAGTTTAATATAAACTCGGCAAAACGTGGGTCTAGTTCTAGAGACTGGTGCCTCTGCCTACCCCTTCGGGGATAACGGGCGTGAGTTTATTTTTTATTTTAGTTTAATATAACCGATCAGTGTGTAAAGGTCAATGTAATTTCGACTGTACGAAACTCATGCCATTAAAGAGTTTGTAGCTTTTTACAGACTGTAAAGTCAATTTCAGTCAACCTTTACATTTTTGCTGCAAGGTCACTTTTGACGTTACTAATTAGAGTACACGTCAGTGAAGATTGATGTGCTGTGATCAGGAAAGGTAGCCTAATGAAGATTGATATGTCCATACTCGCTCGAAAGGACTGACCCGTCGCTTTAGCCGGCAATTGTTTCTTTTTACTTAGCTTAATTTATCGTTTAGGGAAAGTTAAAAGATGACAGGGGAAGAGCGTGATGTAGAGTAAGTGAAAATGCTCCAACACTGATTCTAAAATAAGTACTCTTTCAGTTTTATTTATAAAATCACAACTTCTTGTAACACTCTCCTAATGTACGTTACATAGACTGAAGTGAATTAAAATTAAGATGTTTATGTTGAAGATGATACAGACCACAGTTGTATGAGCAAGTTTTATTCTTTGAAAACTGTGATGAATTTCAAATGTTACTCTGTGAATAACTAACTTAGCTATGAAAAAAGTGTCCTAGGAAGTGCCTGAAGAGCTAGTGTGGGGCCAGAAGCAATGTATGTGCCTGTATGTAAATGTTTGTGTTTATAGAAATACCACACGTCAGCGTAAAGGAAAACCTTACGAGGAAACTTGAGTGCCTGAGATGTGCACATGTCTCAGCGATTTCAGTGATTAAGCCCATAATCTCTTTTGAAAGTAGCCATGTATCCTACACTGGGTCGCATATCGTCGGCTAAAGTCGCAACCCTCTTAACTCAGTTGAACCAAACTTTACAGGAGGCACAACCACGGAAATATTACCGTTGCTAGTAGTAGAAGCTAGTAAGCTTTCGCCCGCGACTCCGTCCGCGTGGACTTTGGTTCAAAATTTTGCAACTCCGTTTACTCCCTGAAACACGTGTTCAATCAATTGTGTTGAAGAGTATTTATTTTAAGTTTCAAGAAAATAGGGAATGGATGAAAATATCAGAAGTGCTTGATATTTTTATTGGTGATAGGAATAACCTTTATTAACGAGGGAAAAAAGTTTAAATTTTTTTGGCCCCGTAGTTAATTTTTAATTAAACTTAATATTTTTCCATTCGTAGTTCTGGGCTTAGTACGGCATATCAGACATATTCCTTAGTCCGCTACGTATAAAAAAAAATCCACCTTGAAAAGCTGTCAATGTCACCACAGATTTTTTTTTTAATACGTAGCGGACTAAGGAATATGTCTGATATGCCGTACTAAGCCCAGAACTACGAATGGAAAAATATTAAGTTTAATTAAAAATTAACTACGAAGCTAAAAAAATTGAAACTTTTTTCTCGCGCTAAGGAAGGTTATTCCTATCACCAAAAAAAATATCAAGCACTTCTGATATTTTCATCCATTCCCTATAAGACAACATTCTTTATCCATCTCCCTTACAAATTTTGGCAACCCTTTTCACCCCTTTAGGGGTTGAATTTAAAAAAATCCGGTTTTATTATAGACCCTATGTGCAAAATTTCAGCTTCCTAGGTCCAACGGCTTGGGCTGGGCGTTGATGATTGAATGAATCAGTCAGTCAGGACTTTGAATTTTATTTAATAGAAGATTTAAACGGATTAAAAAAAAATTAAGAGTTTTAACAATAGATGCGTCCAGAAATTTACTTTCTAAAGAAGCAAAATAAAATTTTGAAAAGAAATTGAGTTAAGAGGTTTGCGACTTCAGCCGACGATATTATAAGCTGCATTATACTTGTGTACAGTTGACAGCACTTCAGCCTTTACATTTTTGTTACAAAGTCACCCGTAATGTAACTGGTTAGAGTGCACGTAGATATAATATGTGGATGTGCTGTAAACTATTATCATCTAAGAAGGTTGAAGCTTGAAAGCCGGTATTAAAAGTAGTTCCATACTACCTGTGGTTTCGCCTGCGGTTACAGATATTACAGGCTTTTAATATTATAATGAACTGCTATTACTGTCTTGTATAATGTCCGGCATTGACTTCGTATTTTGGGCCTCTTTGGTGGGGAATGGGGGATGTGACTTACAATTCTTCATGAAGTTAAGTTCGTTCAATAAGATAAAGATAAAGATAAAGATAATTAATATTTATTTGTGATACATGAGTATGAATAGATGGTACAATAATACAAATGTTAGTTCTGCATGTTTTGTCATTGTAGACATACAAATATAAGAGAGAGAGTACCTACCGTTAATTTCATTTCATAGCCAGTGTTTACAATAAAAATATTTGTTATTATATTCAAAACAATAAAATAAAAAAATTATAATCACAATTCTCACAAAATATAAAATTGTCAATCATTAAAAATAATATCATAATTTTATAGCCAGTAGGTAATTAAAATAAAAGTATTTGTTATTATATTCAAAACAATAAAATAAGAATAAAAAAATTACAATCACAATTCTCACAAAATATAAAATTGTCAATAATTAAAAATAATGTCAAACTTAGTACAGGTATGTCAACTATATTGTGTCAGAAGAACTAAAATCTTTCAGACAGATATTCCACTACAGTGTAATAACACTTTTCTGATAACATTTTCTTTAATTTACTTTTAAACAAATTTGTATCGAGTTCTCTTAGAGCACTAGGTAATTTGTTATATATTGTAGGCCCCATGCTAAATAGGCTCTTTTGCATTAAGGCAGTGTTTGCTGTACGGATGCAGACTCTACTACTATCTCGTTGCAGTCTATCACTAACACGTGAAATCCGCTTAAATATATCAGGATTTGTTTTTACAAATAAAGCTGCTTCTAATATATACATCGATAGAAGTGTCAGGATATTATATTTCCTAAAGTAAGGCTTACAACTATCTGTTTGTTTTAATCGGAATATGGCTCTTATGCACCTTTTTTGTGCTTTAAATGCTATTTCTCTATCTGTAGAGTTCCCCCAAAATATCAGGCTGTATCGCAGCACTGAGGCTACGAGCCCATGATAGGCCGTAACCACAACATCAGCGTTAGTGATAGAAGATAGCTTGTGCTTAGGCTGACGTACTAAGTTTTTTTGATAGTTCTGCGATATGCGCTTTCCAATTTAGATGATGATCTACAGTCAATCCCAAAAACTTTGTGGTGACCACCTCTTCTATACACATATCTCCATAAGGTACATTAAGGTCTCTTATTGTTGGCATTCTTTGGGCGAATTGCATGAAATTTGTTTTTGTTAAGTTAACCTGTAGATTATTATTATTCAGCCACTCTATAATTGAATGTAAAGTGTGATTAATGTCATTTTCGTAAGTGCATTCCTGTTTACACTGCACAGTGACCGTACTGTCGTCAGCAAATAGTGTCATAGAATTTTTTGTTGATTTTGGCAAGTCATTCAAGTACAAAATAAATAATAAGTAGCCGAGTACACTGCCTTGCGGTACTCCGGTAGAGACACGCCGCTCCTAAGACGTAAAGCTCTCCTCTCTTTTTGTTTTAGGGTTGATTCTCTTTATTTGTGTGATTTGAGTCCTGTGTTGTAAGTATGATTCTATAAGTTGCTTTACATTTCCTCGCACACCATAGGCTTCAAGCTTGTTTAATAAAATCCTATGGTTTACACAATCAAATGCTTGGGTCATATCCATGTAGAGTGTGCATACAGGAATTTTGGAGTCTACACAGCTCATAACAATATTTAGAAAGTCAAATATTGCCATGTTAATGGTTTTGTTTTGACGAAATCCTTTTTGTTCATTTCTCAATATTTTATGTTTTTCTAAGTACGAGTTTAGTTGTCTATATATATTTCTCGAATATTTTAGCAAATATTGGAATGAGAGCTATTGGTC
Organism: Yponomeuta plumbellus; assembly: GCA_947310845.1. NCBI lineage: Eukaryota > Metazoa > Arthropoda > Insecta > Lepidoptera > Yponomeutidae > Yponomeuta > Yponomeuta plumbellus. The sequence goes on along the minus strand of OX371198.1, from coordinate 16,156,432 downwards.
TATAGTATTCCAGTCGCTCACGATCTTCTTTTTTAAATAGAGGTTTTATTATAGTCATTTTCAGACCTGTTGGATATGTCCCTTCAGTTATGCTAAGGTTAATAATATAACTTAAGTGACCACAAATTTCGATAGCCACATGTTTAATTATTTTTGTACTGATACCATCATACCCGACGCTATTTGTGTTTTTCAGTGATTTAATAATTCTATATATATCGTAGGGCACACTTGGTAACACAAACATAGAATTACTTTGCTCTGTAATGTGCGACTCTATCATGACCTGTGATAGTGATGTAGGTTTTATTTTATCTATAAAATAGTCATTAAAAGCATTTAATATTGCTATTGCTATACACTGTGGGTCTGTTAAAGTTCTATTGTCAGTTCTAATTTTTGTTATAGAGTCCTTTGGTATGTTTGGTTTAGTGTAGTTTATTATTCGCCAAGTCGTTTTAGATTTATTGTCCGATGTAAGTATGTTGTAGTTATTTTGAGCCCGTTTCGTTAGTCGTATAACGGTTTTGAGCGTTTTTGTGTATTTTTTTAATTTTTGTTTGTTTATTTTGTTAGGGTTAAATCGATATAACCATAACATATCCCTTTTTTTTCGACAGCAAGCCTTTATTCCTCGAGAAACCCACTTGGGGCTTTTTTTTGTTTTTATTGTAACTAGCTTGAAAGGAAAACACAGATTGTAGAATAATTAAAATTTTTCTAAAAATAAGTCATATGCAGTACCTGAATTGCTCGCTTCGTATATATATTTCCGGAAAATGTAGACTTTTCATAATTTCTTTAAATTTATCTATATTTTCTTTACTATAATCCCTTTGCTCACGGCGCCAGAATGGTGTCAAGCACACTTTTTTGGTAGGACATTTTAATATCTGTGCTGTATGGTCAGATAGAGCAAATTCCATAATTAATGACTTGCATTTTTTGTCATAGTTATGCGCAAAGTTATCGATACATGAGTTACTTGTGAGTCTAGTTGCTTGCCTTAATTCTAGCTTAAGATTAAAGTTCAACAGCAGACATTCAAACTCTGACGATATGTTAGATTCCTTTAGAATATCAATATTGAAGTCGCCAGTGATAACTAAATGTTTTTTGTTGTTTTTACATATTTTAAGTAAGATTCCTTCGAGGCGTTCAAAGAATAAATTAATGTTACCTGGATTTGGGACTCTGTATATACACACAACAATTACATGATGGTTCGTCAACTCCACAGCGCAACACTGTATCACGCCACTGACTGACAATTTTGCAATTTCCGGTAAGTTTCTATATTTGTGTCCATTTCCTACTAAGATGCAGGACCCCCCTCTCTTACTATCTTCTCTACAATAACAGGCTGCTAGTTTATAATTGGGAACCTTTAGGTATATTTCGTAGCCCTTCATCATGAAGTGCTCTGTAATGCATAACAAATCTATAGTCATATCACTATGTGAAAGTTCCTCAAGGCATACTGTAAGTGCATCGGCCTTGTTTAACAGACCTGCAATATTTTGATGCATGAGCCATTTATTCACGAAAAAACAACTCGGTCTCTCGTTTATCGTTACATGTTTCTGTGGTTATGTCATTAGATTTTTCATTGAAGGCTTTAATGGCGTCTATCAGATTATTTAGATCTTTAAATATGGTAGTCATGCCGTAGTTATTTATTAAACCGGTACGTATATTGTACATATTTTGCTTGTAACTTAGGTTTTGAATCGTGTACAGAAACCACGCGTATTCGTGCGTGATTAAGTCCAGATAGAGTAAATTATTGAAGTTTTCCACTCTCCAGTTGTGCATTGTTGTATATTCTGAATATTTGAATGTTGGGAGGCAAATTATTATATTAGTGTATAGTAGTTCTTCTAGTGTCTTCCTAAGACAGAAAATTAGATCAAAGTAATCCTTAGTCGTCTCAAAGTCTTCTGGTCCCAAAAGTATAACACAGTAGTCATCCATTGTGAAGTTGAGTAGCTTTTCTTTTAATCCAGTCAATTGTTGTTTTATTCCAATGTTTGGAGTAAGTGATGTACATTGCTGGCTTATAAATAACACAATAAGGATCAAGACACGTGTCGACACCAGCAATGGATATTGCCTAGGATCGTACCTATGAAATAGTGCAATATGGCTTTACTGAAATTTAAAAAAAACATGTCACATAATATCCAGCTCAAACTCATTTAGATCAAACGAATTTTGTTCAAGTCATCTGGCGGGCATTATGTTTCTAAAAAAACCATCATGGCTGAAGAAAACAGCTTTAAGCCGAGTTTTCACGGTCTTAGTACGCTCGGACCGAGTGCGCATCCGAGTAAACTAATGCTTCTGATTGGACGGTTTTTCTTCACCACACTAAAATGTCCAATCAGAGGCATGAGTTTACTCCGATGGAGCACTCGGTCAGAGCGCACTAAGACCGTGAAAACGGGGCTTTAGGTCTAACGCAGTATTTTTAGCATTTAGTACCTACGGATAGACAGGATAGATAGATGTAATCCTTCAGGATTTAGTGCGCGTATTATAAGAGCAGAACAAATCGTCTGTGACGAAGAGACGCTAGTAACTACCCATAAACAATGGGGATAACATATACCTAATAATTATGGTCGATCTATGCACTACATCCGTGTTTACCCTCCTCAGCTTGATCAGCAACCCTTGAAGGTCAGCTGATTCTCCTATTATTGTCGAACAAAGCCGATCATCGGATGACTGTAGCTAATAGACTTCGCAAACATATTGGCCACTCAGTAGGCAGGTCTCACCGACCGCTGCATTACTTCCGTAAAATTAGCGTTGAACAAAAATGCTTCGCAAAATTAAATTGTAATATCCGTTTAGCCGCCGGTTTCTAATACAGTAACAATGTGTTAATTTATTGTTGATAGCTGTCAGTTGCATTAAAAAAGTAACTGACAGTTGCTATTAACGGTAAATTAACAGATCATTACCGTAAATAAAGTTTGAGAAGTGGTGCAAGTGACCTTAGTTATCTAAGAGTATCTCGTTCGGGATTCAACTCTACAGTAAAAACAATGTTTGCTACAAAAAAACTTCAAACTCGCGGAGCAAAATATCAGCTGTTCCATACTAAAGTTAGGCATTAAAATCTGTAGAATAATTTATAAAAAACACGATAGGTATTATGATGTTGTTTTGTTTTCTCGTTGATCACCCATATTTGGTTACATCTGACAGACATTGTAGAGAGAGTAGAGACACATTGAATTAAGTTGTATAGAACCTACAATGCAAGTCTTGATTGCACTTGGCTGGTTTCTTTTTGTAATTTCCTCCGCTACCGGCCATTTAGGCCCGCGAGGGTTATAAATTTGATTCGATCTACTGTCATGCTTCCAAATTATATGGAGGCGGCTCGGCGACTTCCGTTCGTCGCGTCAGCTCCTAATTTAGCTATTTGTGGATGTTGTTGGGGATATCAGGAGGAGATTGGTACTAAATTTAAACTAAAGTAGCTGGAACTTATGGAGGGATCCACTGGTTTGATGGAATACATTTCTGTTTCCGGAAATCGTTTGGGTTCTTTCCATTCGGCTCAGTTTCCATGGAAGTTTTGTATTTAATAAATAAATACTTGTAGTATGTTTTGCTTATGTACGAAATGAATAAAAAAGGTAAGTGGTTTTCCCAATAATTTCAAAGTAGGTACTAAGCTCACTGTGCTTAACATTTTTTTTTGTTTAGAATCGCAGATTGGATATTATGCTTAGCGTAGAGTTCTGCAATGCAATGAAGCCGTCTCCCTGCTCGTGTTTTTCAAGAAAAAATACTTACACAAACAATTTTTGGTTTTGTTTCCCCTAGCAGAAAATGTTTTGGGCAAAGAAAACGGTTCCACGCATGTCACACAAAGAAGGCCACCACAACACAGACTTGACCTAGAGCGTGGTGACCACAGTAGGTACAAACGATTCGGCATGCTATCTTTATAATAATAAAACTTTTCTTTAAAATTTTACTTTTTCCTAACCTGTACAATTATTTTTGGTGGACGGATCGGTTCACCATAACAATGGTTTTTGTTCTTTTCAAGGTCTGATTACCTGTCAGAAATTTTAATGTCGAAAGAAAGTCCTATATGGCCTTTGGACCTTAGGTTGCCACAAATTGGCAAATGAATAAAAAAAAGAAAGTCCTAATTTGTGAGTTTGTGTCTGTGATGCAAAGTGTGTGAATTTTGTTTTGTGTTTTTTATTTTTTCGTCTACCTGGAGCAGAATTTAATTGAACTCTGTTTTTGATAGATCAGCCATAGACTCAGCTGGGTGGAAGCTGTAAGGCGCGGAACACATATCGTCGCCTTACTTTCTCAACCTCGTATCTATAAAATCGCAAATGTTCAGGAGACACAAAAAACTGTTTATTTTTTTTAAACAAACTTTATGTATAATTGTTATACTACACTTGATAAACACTTGTTGAATACTACTTTTGAAACTGCTTTTACCATAATATCATTTTTATTTTTATTTATAAGTTTATTTTTATAGATACGAAGTTGCTGAATTTAGCTTTTCAATACTTTCCATTTACCATGTGGCTGACTTACGAGGTAATTTAATTAAAACTATGATATTATTACAGTATTTTTATTATAAAAAACAAACAAATCGTGGAGCAAAGTGTCATAGAAACTATGGTAGTCTTTAGGAATAAGATTTTTTGTGCTTTGGAGGTCGTTGAATTGACGTGTCGTTATGGGTAAAGACTGACTGCATAGTTTTTCTGCTTTAGATGTAGAAGATGGGTTAAACGTTGAGGCAACAGTTTCCAATAGTGATGAAAGGACTCGAGTCTTAAACGAGTAAGCCTTTTAAAAGAAACTCTCCTCAATTTTTACGCCTCGAGACTAAATCGAGTCTTTCAGCTATTTAGCCCTGAGCCTTTAGAGCCTATTAAGCCTTTTAGTGTTTTAAGGAGCCTTTTATGCAATTAGAATTTGAGTCTTTTAGCACGTTTTTCTTAAAGACTTAGCCTAAAAAAAAATACTTGAGGTTTTTAGAATCGAGTCGCCTCAGGAGCTCCGAGCCGAGAGGCGTACATGGCGAGTTTACATCGATTTATTTAATAAGTTTTCCGCGTTGTCTTTGCTATTACGATAAATGATTAATTTTGTGTTTTATGCTTCTTTTATTATTATTATTCATGTCATCATCATCAACCCATCATGTCCCCACCGAGGGGCATAGGTCTCTTCCCTGAGGAAGGTATAGGCCATACTCCACCACGGGGGCCAAGTCCGGATTGGTGGAGGCTTGTAAGACTAGTGGCTGGTCTTACTGTCAGAAGTTTTCAAGCCGCCCTAAGGCCTCTGACTTGGCTTAACGACTGCCATCTATCGACGGCAGCCGGCACCAACTGCTTAACGTGCCTTGCGAAGCACGGAATCGCTCGGAAAAATGCCACTAGCGTTAGTCATAGACGGTGACCCATCCATGGACTGAACGCGCCGTATGTTGCTTAACCTTAGTGATCGTTTAAGATCACTCAGGCAGCCCAGGCTACGAGCGATTCATTATTATTCATGTGGAATTCTGAAAACGCGGAAAAATTACTATGTAAATCGATGTAAACTCGTCAATCTATCGCCTCGGCCGCAATTTGACAGCCATGTACGCCTCTCTCGAATCTAATAAGCTCAAGTCTTTTCTTCAGGCTAGGTCTTTAATAAAAACGAGCTAAAAGACTCAAAGGCGAATTGCATAAAAAGCTCCTTAAAAGGCTAAAAGGCTTAAAAGGCTCAGTGCTAAAAGGCTGAAAGACTCGATTTAGTCTCAAGGTGTGAAACTTGAGGACAGATTTTTAAAAGGCTTAAAAGACTCGACTCCTTTCATCACTACTATAGATTAAAAATTAGAATTAATGTCTTTTTATCGTCTAAGCCTTCAAGAAAATGCATGAGACATGACGTAAAAATATTTGCGTCTAATTGTCCTTCAGCTCCATGCCATACGTAGAATACGGCACACAATTTTTTTAATTATTTTCAATCGAAAACAACAAACGAATCTAAAAGTTTTAAGATCAAACTGCAACATCTTTCTTGATGTTATAGACGAACTTCACACCATAAGTGCAGCAACCTCGCTTCTCGATTGATAAAGTAATGAAAAATAGACCCAAAGGCATCTTATAAGATCACAAGACCTCGTAAGTTAAGATATACGAGTTTGGTACAGTTATGAAAATGGTATGAATGACTTGTGTAATAATTGCAACGATGTTTGCGACTAACTTCGTGCTTGTATTGAAATATAAGTTTGTTACAGTTATGAGGCATCACTCATAGCAGAGATATGAGCAAAAAAAAAATATCAAAAAATTGAGTTACGAGGTTGAGAAAGTACGGCGACGATATAGAGGGAACGTTGAACGGGGCGAACACGAGACGGGGCGTCCTTAGTACATACAAATGTACTGAAGCGACGTAGCCTAGTCCCGTATAAGACGGGACGACCACGATGTAAATCTTATACAACGTGTGGCGTCCTCGCCCCGTCTCCGCCCCATCCGAGTGTTACGCGCGCGCACGTCCCATCTGTGTGTTGCGCCCTTAAGACGACATTTTGTATATTGCATCAATATGGGTCACAATGAGTTGGTCAGCTTGTGGTTGAACAAAAAGGCGAGGTCATCGGTGACCTCACAGCTCAAAGTGCAAGAGTCAGACTACGTTTATTTCTGGAAATACTACATAATACCTATAAGTTTTTCTATTTATAACACAAATACCTACTATTCAATTTTATTTTGTGATATTATTTTCAACTTCTTCTTTTAACACAGCGGCTCTATATTGTAGGTAGGTACATTGTTCCTGTCAGTTATATTCCTTTAGAGTGCTTAGTGCGAGTTTTTTCATTCACTTTCAGGAGTGACAAAGCGCGCCACCTAGTTGTCTCTTTGTCACTCACTCCTATACAAATCGCAAACGCTCTCGCTATCGAAAGTGAATGAAAAAACTCGCACTAAGCACTCTGTAGCGATTCCTCTATACGAGTAGTAACTGGCTGGCACAGCCGTCTTGTATGAATTTAAATATTTTGAAAGAGATTCTCTACGTTTTTGGTGAGATGTCAAGGGCTAGCTAGGCTAGGAGTTTCTCTGAAAAAAAGATAATAAAATAATAATATTTGCCTAAAATCTATCTTTCAATAAAATAATTCGTTACAGTACCTACCTATAAGCGCGGAAAGACGTGGTCTTTTTATATTACTTTTCTTATTTAGGAATTAAGCTAATGAAGCTGGCATAAGAATCAGTTCTAAATTTTAACAATTTAAACCGTAATTTCATGCAAAGTACTTATAATAAGTAACATACCTCACCTTATGCATCCCAAATAAGAGATAACACCATACTAATAGCTTCCCAATTTGGTAAAAGGGTAGAAATACGTACAGTGCACTGTGGATCTTCCTTAAAAAGTTTAAAGAAGCATCAAGATTTTCAGTATTGAATGAATGTTAAATAAAACGTAATTCCCGCTATCAGTTTGGTGATCAAAATCGACAATGGCATCATCAGTGCGGAAGAGTGACGCGGGCGTGCGCGGACGCACCCATGTCAAGTCAATAGCTTCTGTTGCCCATTGATCATTGTCACGTTTGGAAAAACGTTTAGTTGACTTTGTTATCACATAGCAGTTCCGATTATTCGGGGTGTCCCAAAAATGACACGTCACGGTGACACCGGAGGTAGACCAGGGCCCTTAGTGCGAGTTTTTTCATTCACTTTCGATAGCGAGAGCGTTTGCAATTTGTATAGGAGTGACAGAGAGACAACTAGGTGGCGCGCTTTGTCACTCCTATAGAATATGAGTTTACGTTAACGCGATCGAGTAGTTAAAAAAAGTCGCACTAAGCACACTGAGTGCGTATACTGAGTTTTTTCATTCACTTTCGATAGCGAGAGCGTTTGCGATTTGCATAGGAGTGACAAAGAGACAACTAGGTGGCGCGCTCTGTCACTCCTATACAAACTGCAAACGCTCTCGCTATCGAAAGTGAAGGACAAAACTCAGTATAAGCACTCTGCTCAAAAGATATCGAACCAACCGAACATGACCTCAGTAAAAGTTGCACGGTGTTTGAGATATGGCCAATTTAAACTTGTTCTAAATGTTCACTTTAACAAGTTTAGTGCTATCATTAAGTTAGATAGATAGATAGATAGATAGATAGATAAATCATTTATTTGCATTTACACACACACGTAATAAATACAATATCAAGCTGGCAATACAGTAGTAAGAAAAGCAAACAACACATACAAAACACAATGAAACAATTAACAAAACAAAAACATTAACAAGGGAGGCATGGAAAGAGAGATCCGTTATCCAGTGTGGGTGTGGCAAATGCAAAAAGGCTCTGACTCAGCATAAGCTGGAGGAATGGTACTCCAGCGCTGATCTTCCGTCAGTACCCTTGAGGCGGCGTGCAGGGCTCGGAAAGATTGTACGAAGTGCGAACCAGTTCAAAATAAATTAAATAAATAGAATATGAAAGAATAGTCAAGTACGATAATAACTAGTATTGGTAGATGAGATAGCAAAGCGCGAGTTAAACTTCGGGTTAACGAAGTAGACAGCTGAATCGATGCTAGTGGGATGTCAGTGAAAGTATAAATAATTGCAAAAATTGTAAAAAGATAAATAAAATAGCATATTAATAACGAAATGTCAATTTAGGTAGTTACATACATTGTAAAATATTTTTAAAAATGTAAAAAATAATAATAATAATAATAATTTGTAGATGTCAACTCATATAAATTGAATAAATATATGTAGTTATATAAATTTGTGAACACAATAATAACGGCATAGTGTAAATATTACAGGTGTTAAGGAAGCAGCTTTTGTGAGTCAAGAAGGATTTTTTTTTTTTTAGATAGCTCTCGTGTTTGGTTTTTTATTTTTACTCGTTCACTTACGTACTAACTTAGCGTAAGTGCTAGCTAGCATAGCACTAAAGTTGTTAAAAAAGTGAACATTTAGAACACGTTTAAATTGGCCATATCTCAAAAACCGTGCAACTTTTACTGAGGTCATGTTCGGTTGGTTCGACGACTCTTGAGCAGGTCTAGTGTCATTTTTGGGACACGCTGTATGCTTATGTGTAATGGTGTGACGATGTAGAACAAGTAGAGCCTCGACATTGAATCTTTGAATTCATTTATTAACTGCCCGAGTTATAATTATATTGTCCTGCGATGCCCCGTCCATATTCATTCGTCCATTGTCCTACGTCGCGTTCGCGTAGATTGATTCCTCTGAAGAGGGACAGAGCAGCGGACAATTGTACAGTGTTTTAAATAATTACTATTAATAATTATAATTTTACAAGAAAACAAGTCTTCACTCATTAAATAAGTTATCATTATTATTCCTACTATTGCCTGAGTTTATATTAATAGGGTAGTTTCCAAGGTTGAAACAATTAAATTCTATTTAGTCCGTATAAAAATATTATATAAGTATAATATAATATATAAAAAAATATAATATAAAAAAGATTATAAAAAAATATTGGACACGTATTTTTTCTTTTTTCGATTAAACAAAAAATAACAAAGATATAGCCCATTAAAGTTACGTATGACGTCACTCCGTGCTAAAAAATGAAGCACGGCGTGACGTCACACGTAACTTTAATGGGCTATATCTTTGTCATTTTTGGTCTAATTTACAAATAAAAAAATACGTGTCACTTATTTTTGAATAATCTAAAAGACGGACTAATTACATTTTTTTTGGGCAACTAGCCTATTACCTAACTTATTGAAATCAGGACCGCATTTCATAAAAGTATATTTCGTAGTTTATTATTGTAATTCCACGTACCTACATTGCGTAGCAGTCTAGCTGTGGTGGTAATCTGTGGTTTAATTAAGTTTGCAATGTATACATATAGCAGATTTATGAAATAGGCCCCAGTAGTCCTATAATAATGTTCGTGATCCGTCTGAGGTAGAACATCCGAGCAGATATAAGCGGTGCTGTCCCCAAAACTTCGAATCAAAGCAGAACTGCAGTTTTGCAACTGCATAATATAAAACTGGTTGCAGGACAGTCCAACAACAATTATTATGATGTAATCCGGCGACAAGGTCGCGTCCTTAATTGTACTCGGAGCCGACCGGTTCTTGCTTACCCCTATTGATGTATCGTGCCTGGGTATATTGCCAATATGCACATCTTCGTTCTTGTTGACGCGAATGTAATGTATGTAGCTAAAACAAAAATTATCTAGTGCTATATTTACCAACGATACTCTTGTGGCATCGCTAGCGTTCTCGGCTAGGGGGCTTTTAGTTGTTATATTCGTGCGTGGGAATATTGCCAAAGATATTATTCCGGTTTTACTATGAGTAAAAGAAGGGCGTGCATTAAGCACGCCCTTGTACAATTTTTTTAATAATAATAATAATAATGAGTACGCAAAATATAGTAGGAGGGATCTGCTGAGCTAGGACAGCGAGCTGCTGCTATCGTTGTATTATTTTGGCAATATTCCCGATGTTCGATGTTGTTGTTGTTGCTAGTTGTAACGGGGGCGAATCTAACAAGTAATAACAACAAAAGTTTTTTTCAATACGTGGTAGGCATTCGCTCGGCTAGCGCAGCGCACTTTTGTTGTAAAGTCCGGTACATACTGGCAATATTCCCGGCACGGCACATCAGTAGTTGCAACGTCTTTTTGTCATGAGTCGTGTCCGTACGCTCACTGGACAGAGGATTGTGAAAAAAACTCTTGTTTGTTAGTTACTGTTTTGATTATATACAGTTGACAGTAGCTCGAGCTTCTTTACATGTTGATTTCAAAGTAATGTTCATTACCTGATTGAGTAAGTGCGCAATTAAACCTAAAGGTCTGTGAGAGAATGAGTGTTCTCTTAACAATAACACGACGGGAAAGTATGTGCTTAAAGCAATCATTTCGGTACACCAGAACAAATTGTACAAAAGAGCGAATGCAAGACCAGTCTACTCTCGTAAAGTCAAAAATAACACATTAAAAATTATAACGGGTCGCCATTTTAGTCAAAATCTAGCAAGATCATTAGTTCTCTTCCTATAAAACAAGTTTAGTGTTTTCTACTTGCCAAAATAATCTTAACTTCATATAGGTAATTTCTAAATTAATCCGTAGAATGTTGTAGTCAGGGTCGGCGGGTTTAATAAAACTATCGATACCTAGTTAACAATTCGACGTAAGTACATTGCATAACCAATCATGGTACTTGTTAATCTGTGCGGTTATACGCAGCGGCTAGCGCATCTGCCTACCATGCGAGAGGTCCCGGGTTAGAACCCCGGCTGGGGACATAAACCCCCAGGTCTTGGATGTTTACATGTTGGTGATGTCGCTGTTTCTGGCTCCCACGATACAGGGTATCCTAGTGTGGGGCCAGAAGCAATGTATGCGCCTGTATGTAAATGTTTAACGGCCTTACTAATAATAAGTTATACACTCTGAATAACTATTTGACATATATCAATTTATGCTGGTTTAATCGCATTTAGCGTACAAATAACCAGTTTGTCAGACCTCGCATAAAGGCTGTATACACAGCTCATAACCTTTATTAGTAAGGCCGTTAATGTTTATGTGCGATGTACAGTCGACAGCACATAATCCTATACACCTATGCACTCTACTCCGTTGCATTACGGGCGACTTTGCAAGTAAAATGTGAAGGATGACGTGCTGTCGATTGTACACATCGAATTGTTTCGTAGTAAAGGGTGAAATTAGGGGAGGGCTATGTCCAGCAGTGGACTGATATAGCCTGATGATGATGATGATGATGATGAAAGGATGAAATTGTAGTTTAATGTAATACGGCCGGAGATAAAATGTGATGACACTATGAGTAGTGGAAACCTTAAAAACGCGTCGCGCAATGTAATGCCAAGACGACACTATCCTCTCTAAGCACGGCTTAACACTGATGCTTAGTGCATTCGCAGTAAATAGCATAAGCGCTTGAACAGTATTGGATTACTGTATAATCTAACTTAGTATTCAGTGTCTTTCTTAATTGAGGCTTTACGTTCTATACTTCATACCGAATAATGTTTCCTGTTTAGTCGAAAACCAGGTGGCTTTTTATACCCTAAAATGCGCAAATGCTTATTAAAATTATTTTTCTTATTATTATTCTTTGATTATCATGAATTTGGCTCTAGAATCATACAAAGGATTAATTTTTGAAATAATTTGAATAAGAAATAAGAATAATAATCTAGAAATAAGAATAACTTCCCACAAATCATTTCCTAGATTATATCTTTCTTCTAATATAAAAAAATCTTGTGTCACCTCTCTCCGTGTTAGTGCGCATACTTCTCCGAAACGGCTTGACCGATTTTGATGAAATTTCATATGTATAATCGGTAGGTCTGAGAATAGGTTGTTATCTGTCTTTCATACCCCTATCTGGCAAAACAGCGTCTGCCGGGTCAGCTAGTATTTTATGAAATGTGTCAACGGTTTGTGTTCATCCGGGGGAAATGTGTCTGGTAATGAGAATGTATCATCATCAACCCATTATGTCCCCACCAAGGGGGACGGGTCTCTTCCCTGAGGAAGGTATAGGCCATACTCCACCACGGGGGCCAAGTCCGGATTGGTGGAGGCTTGTAAGACTAGTGGCTGGTCTTACTGTCAGAAGTTTTCAAGCCGCCCTAAGGCCTCTGACTTGGCTTGAGAATGAGAATGTTTTTAAGAGAAGCTTTTAAAGTATTAAAGAGAAAGGAAGTGGTCTTTGTTTCCTTTTTATGTCTTTTGTTTGATACGTTAAGTAATACCTCGTACGTCTCCATTGCGATTCACGTAAAAGACGACGTTATACCATTGGTCTATGGTTATACTAAGTTATATTATCGTAGATCATAGTATCGCTTATCGCGCTCGGAATAAGCCAGATTATTGCGCAAGTACCTAATATAATATCATCCGACAAATCCAGCTTCATAGAGTACTACAACTATTTAACTGTTGCTAATTTAACCCGTGTTAAATACGGAGATTAATTGTTTATTTTTTTTTAGACTAGATGCTGGGTGGATCTAATGCAGACAGTTTTTTGTAGAAATAAATAAGTCGTACGTAGTATATAATTAACGCTTGGCAGTTAGGTATCATCCAAACTAGGTTTGGGTGACAAAACAATTGACGACCTCTGTGGCGTAATGGTTAGCGCTTCTGCTTACCATGCGAGAGGTCCGGGGTTCGATCCCCGGCTGGGGAGAAAAAAAAACTCCAGGTCTTGGATGTTTACATGTTTGTGACGTCGCTGTTTCTGGTTCCCACGACACAGGGTATCCTAGTGTGGGGCCAGAAGCAATGTATGTGCCTGTATGTAAATGTTTAAATATTAAAACAGGTCGAGTATTTCTAAGCTTATTTATATATTATCTTTAAAAAAATACTTAAATAAATGAGAAGATAAAAGCGAAATAAGTTATTACAATAATGAATAAATTAACTAAGACTAATTAGATTATAAAATTAAGTCATACACAGATTGATTATGTTGGGACAAAATTCACCACTGGAAAATCGATGATAAGGAAAAACAATGATTAGTTAAACGAGTGAAGTTAATACTTCACTTAAGGAAACTTTTTCATTCAACTGAAGTACCTTTGTTATTACTTAAATTTTCGCTTTCAAGCTATAGGCTCTTCCTGGAATAGGTCATACAGTAAATTCAGCTTTTGGTTGAGCTGATGCAATATGGTCAGCGTTGAGTTTTTGCAGGCGGTTTTTTGTGATTTATCCTCCGAGGTATTTGGTGGTAAAGTTGAAGATGTCGGTAGTTGAGTTGAAGACGTTGACGATTCAGATGGGGATGTGGGCGGTGGAGTTTGCGAAGATAGAGGTGTTGAGGTGGTAGTGTCTGGTGTTAGTTCTGTTGTACTCGGTGTTTGGTTTGTTGTAGGTGTTATGGTTGTAGCTGATGATGGAATATTCGTAGTAGGTGATTCTGTTGTTGACGACTCGATCGATGGGGTTGATACTGAATTCGATGTTTCTTCTACTGTTGTGACCGATGATTGACTTGTAGTAGATGGTGATTGAGTGGGCGATTCAGATGATGAAAAGGTGGTGGTTGGTGATTCAGTTGTTGAATCAGACTGCGGCTGAGTTACAGGCATTGTAGATTCAGTTGTTGGTTGACTAGTCGTTGGTAATTGAGTCGATCCAGTTACCATGGATGCGGATTGTGTTATTGTTGTGGATGAGTCAGTTGCCGTGCTTTGTGATGGAGATGTAGAAGTGGGCAATTCAGTTTCCGAAATTATTGATTGAGTCGTAGTAGTGGGTGAATCAGATGGCGATGAAGTCGTAGTAGGAAGTGCAATGGTTGTTTCTGTAGATTGAATCGAAATTTGAGATTCAGTAGACGCGCTTGGTGATCGAATCGTCGTACTGGATGAGTCAGTGATGGTGAATGGTGGTTGAGTAGTTGTAGCAGATGAATCCGATTTTATATCTGGTGACTGAGTCGTAGTGGCTTGTGGTTGAGTAGTAGTAGTAGTCATGTCAGTTATCATAGCTGGTGTCGGGGTCATAGTTGAAGATTCAGTAGTTGGTGACTGAGTTGTGACAGACGATTCATTGGACGTTAATGGTAAGTCAATAGTAGTAAAAGATTCAATGCACATTGTGTGCGATTGAGTCGGAGTTGATGAGTCAAATGTTGTGATTGGAGACTCTGTTGCCGTAGATAGTGGTTGAGTCGTGCTAGTGGAGAACACTGTTGATGTGGTTGAAGATTGAGTTGTAGGGAGTTCAGTGGTCCTTGGTTGCGATTGAAAAATTGTCGGGGAGTCCGTTGAACTGTCTGGTGCTTGAGTTGTACTAGTAGGTGAGTCAGTTGCTGTGGCTGGCAATTGAATAGTTGAAACCGGTGAATCAGTTATCGTGACTGGTTGAGAACTAGTGGAATTTATTGGAGTCGGTGATGTAAGAGGATCAAGTGAATCAGGTGTAGTTTTATCTGATTTGGAGT
The DNA here is from genome assembly GCA_947310845.1 of Yponomeuta plumbellus. Lineage (NCBI taxonomy): Eukaryota > Metazoa > Arthropoda > Insecta > Lepidoptera > Yponomeutidae > Yponomeuta > Yponomeuta plumbellus. Next base: position 16,141,367 of record OX371198.1, on the reverse strand, counting down.
CTCCGTTTGGGTCACTCGTGACGGAAGGTGTGGTCTCATCAAAAGAATCTATAAAACTGACAAACAAGTTCCCAATCTGATATGTAGAGTCATCACAACCTGGTACTTTAAATCCTTGAAGGGATTGCTCTAATGATGAAGTCTCATCTCCGTTTCTAACTATTTCTATCATGTAGTTTTTTTCGTCAGTAATGTTTTTCTGGGCCGTGTCACACGAAGTAGGCAAAATTGTAGGTAATTGTGGCGGTTGAGTAGATTTTGTGGGTGTTGGAGTAGTTGTGGTGGCTGATTGAGTTGTTGCAGTTGATGGCATGGTTGTTAAAGTTTGTGGCTGAGTCGTTATAGTTGGCGACTGTGTAGTTGTGGTCAGTGGTTGAGGAATTGTAGTAGATGATTGAGGTATATTTGCAATTGGCGGTTGAGTTTCAGTAGTGGTTGTTGCGAATTCTTGAGTAGTTGTAGTGGGCATTCCAGTTTTAGTTGGTGATAGAGTTGTTGTAGTTAGCGGTTGTGTCATTGCAGTTGGTACCTGTAAAGGTGTAGTCGGTGATTCAGTGGTCTCAGTCGGCAATTGAGTTTCTGTTATTAATTGAGGGGATGTAGCAGGTGACTGTGTATTTGTAATCGATGATTGGGTTGTTGCTGTCGGTGGTTGTGTAGTTGTAGTTTGTGGTACAGTTGTAGTCGTTGGTTGAGGAGTCTTAAAGGTTGAGACTGTTGTTGTAATTGCTGGTTCAGTGTCTGTAATTGGTGGTTGACAGGTTGTAGGAGACGATTCTGTTATTGTAGAAGCCGATGAACTTGGATTTGGTTGTGTAGTAACGACCTGTGGTTGCGTACTGGGAATTACAGTTGTTGAAGTCTGTTCTGTGAATAGTGTATTAGTCATTGTAGGTGACTTTGTCTGCTCTGGAATCGCTGAAGTGGATGTAAATGTTTGCTTTGTGGTAGGTGGAACAGGTGTCATGGACTCAGCTGGCTCATTAGAAGTAGGTGTAGAGGTTGGAACGGTTGTGATGATCTGAGCTAGTTCTGTAGTTGGAGCAGTAGTTGTAGAAGTATCTTCTTGTTCTGTCATTCTGTTCTGGTCTTGTTCTGATATTCGTTCCGTGGTAACGGCAGTAGTAGCAATTTGTAATTGGCGGGTAGTTTGTGCATTTTCTTCAGTTGTTTGTGGAGCCATAGTTGTGGTCTGTGGCGGTTCATTATAGTTTGGTTGTTTTGGCTGCGATGTTTCTATAGAAAAATGTTCTGTTGTGGACGTTTGTTTCTGTTCTGGTTCCGGAATTGACGTAGTTTTCGAAACTGATCTGCTTTTTTTTCTTCTAGATGGGGCCGTAGACGATTGGTTTTTGGGTTTAGGTTTAGGTGAAGGTTTATCCTGCGGGTTAACAGTAGTAATTGTAGAATTACTGTCCTTTTGTGCCGATGCCGCAGTTGTATCTCCTTGTGTAGTTTTTCTACTCACCCGATTCCCATTAGGAGATGATTTCTTTTTAGAACCATTGCGTAAGTAGTCACTTATTATAGGATTTATTTTACTCCGTCTATACGTATATTTAGGCGTTGTGACTAGTATTGTAGGATTAGCCTTCGGAAACCACAAATCTTCCACTACCAATGGATATTCTATCTCTGGAAAAACAATGTCATCGCCAATATTGTAAGGATCTGTAGGTACTTTGTAAGCAGGGTATTCTAGTGCGGTAAAACTATCTGGTTTATAAGTATTTGGCTTTAGCAACCCATTTGCATCTGATTTTGATTGACTCTCCAAGTATGCGTCGAGAGTTTTCGATAGTAGTTTTGGCGGTTTCAGATTCTTCCACATGTCTGAAGTCGACACTGGGTAGTCGATATCTGGAAATTCCACTTCATCTAAACTGGCATCTTTTTTTAGTTGGTTGCAAAGTATTTTCTTTATTAATTGGCTGTTCACGGTATTGCTATTGGCCGCTCGTCTCGATGGACGTGGAGTCCTTATTTGACAGTGCGACTTCTTGTTTGAGCATACACAGTTCTTCAAAAGTTCCTTTTTTTGATTTCGGGGCATGCATTTTATAAAAACTACCTGAAATACCAACTAAGAATTTAAACACAGCTGAGAATTTTCGTTTAAATGTTACTAAATAACTCAAATGAAAAAACTAAGTGACACAGAAAGTGTGACTTATTAAACATAACAACTAAAACTATGTGTCCATTTTAAAATGTAGAGAATTTTGGAGAAAAAACTTCAAAGTGTCTATTCAAATATGTTCCTTAATTAATAGAGCTTACATATTATTCTTCTAAAACTCAGTAATAATACTTTGAACTGGCAACTCGTACCTACTTACCTGTAGAAAGAGCACCACGATTAATAACGCTACCTTTTCACGTAGCCCCATTATGATTTCTACAAATTAATTAGAGAAACCAATGTTATATAACTATACACTATGGAGCAATGCACCATTGCATATTATAGGACGCACGTGACGTTAACTGATTACATTTGAATGTTTATCTACGTTTACTTTTAGATAATTATTGTAGGTATATGACGTAATCGTAGACGTAAACCGAACACTGTTTGGAGCATCTAAGGGCCGGTTTCTGAGTTGAGAATTTTCACTAAGTAAATACTTACTTAACTGTAGTGCTGTCTCGTCAAATGTCTCAGAAAAGAGCGTGACAAAACGTTACTTACGTATTTACTTAGTGAAAATTCTCAACTCAGAAACCGGCGCTAAGTATTTGGTGTCACTAAAGTAATACGTCATGATTGCACTCGATGTTTAAATACACAGGTAGGTACCTACCTACGAAAATGCCGATGTTATTAACGACTTGTATTTTCTGTTTCAGGTAAAGAATCGTCACAATTTCCTGACTCTCAGCTGTAGCAATCAATAAAAAAGGGCGAGTAGGTATTTTAATCAATATCTTTATTATATTATAAATAAGTTACTTGTTTACGTTAGCTATTTACTTACATGAAGTGACTATACTTGAGACATAAAAATGCGAGCGAGAGTTTCGATATGCCTGATATATGCCTCCTATATGAGTGAGAGAGAGGTCTGATACAAATGTTTATGACTCAGTTCGCACGTTTGTAATGGCTCAAGTAGGTATCATAGATAGCTTTATGTATTTCTTATGCTTCTGGTTCACTTGGCATTTCGTTTCTGAACTACATCTGAATCTGATTTTTCCGAAGACAACGTTTCATTAACAGCCATCTGTTCAAGTGTCCCCAATATATTTTTTAGACTATCTAGTCTGGAGATAATAGCTTTGGTTTCTTCAGGTTTAGTTTCAGTAGAGTTAGTGTTAGGCAAAGCACTTTTTAAAATTAATTCAATTGTGCCGATAGCTTCATCCACTATATTAATGGTGGGCGAACTATATACAGCTACAGTTTCATTATCTGTAGCTATATTCACCTCCTTCGAATTACTAATCGTATTATTCGTATTTTCTTTAGACAACTCGATGTACTCTAACACAATATTTGCACTGAGAAAATCGAGTATGTCTAGAACTTGCTTCAACTTGTCCACTATCTCTAGAATTTCGTTTGCCTCTTTGAAGGGTACTAGGATGAAATCACCGTAGTTTTCGTACACGTAAGCAACGATGCCATTAAAAATGTGTTCACAAATAGCTATTAGGTCGTCCACAATTCCCAGTAGATTGGAGTATTTTCTGAACTGCTCTTGTCTTTTCGCCTCCGGAGACATGTAAGGCTTCTTATTTATAAATTTGTCTATTATGATTTGGTTTTGTAGTTTACTTTTACCTGTCGTCTCTGGATCATAGTTAATGTCATACTCACAAAAGTTATAAGGTTTTTTATTTATATACTTACTGATTATTAGTTCATCTTGAATTTTAATCATCTTCTTGGGAATGTTTTGAGATACATTAATCGGTATTTCGTAATCGTCGAAAGCCAAAGTTTTGTTAAACATTTTTTTCATCGATAGGTTCATATTTTGCAGTCTTTGTTTCCTTTTATAGTTTTCTAAGATGTCTTCACATGTTGAGCGCTGTGTCTTGTTGATTTTATTAGTTTCGATGGCGGCGACGCTGTAGCCAGTATTGTGATAATATTGAGGTGATTTGTTAAAATCATGTATAGAGCTCGGATATTGCACCGCGGGGAAACCAACATTTTCCTTGAACGCTACGTTGGGGACTGGTTTTGTGTTCAGTAATACTTTTGTAAACGTTAGCTTGTCGAATGAATCTTTTGTGACATTTGGCAGTGAATGGCTAGCATCAAACCCTGTAAGACACTGAAAAAATAACATAAATATACATCTTTATCCGTAAGGATAGACAGACTTGAGTTTGCCACATACCACGATTCTGACCAAACTCTTTCATTTCATCAACTTTCATTAGTCGCTGCATCCACGCTCGTCAATTTTAGATGGATGATAGAACTTGCGATTCGGTAATACAATCCCCTTTAAGGTCGTTGTAGGTCCACTTGGGGCCTCCCTTACCTAACTTTCCACCTACAATCGTTCTATAAATATGGTGTAGCAAAATCCCCATATACCTACATGAATATGAGTGGATCTGCTTGTCAATTACTAACAACTTTTACAGTGAAAGAAAACTTTGAATTCAAGAAAAAAATATAAATATGCTGTTCAGCCGATCCCTACATTTTAATGCAGTAGCACATTAGCACGAAACATCTCATAATTGTTTCGTGGTTTCAACGACAATGTTTTTATTTCCGTCTTCCTACTGCTCTACATGCATCAGAGCCAACCAACATTATTTTATGAATTTTTGTCACTGAATCCTCTTTCATTCTACGTTCTTTAATCACATTATTGCGTAAGAAAATTAACAAAGTATCCCTAAGTAAAACATTACTTAATCTTTATGAATTGCGTCGTTTGATTTACTCACCTGTATAATCACGATGATTGCTGTTATAGACAAAAAGGGCATGTTGTATTTTAACCTCTTGCTTGAGAGTGCTTGTTTTGTTATAACATATCTAATTTATACCACAAAATAATTCAATAATCATGAAGTGTGTAAGTGTCATAGGATGAAACATAAATTTCATTGAAAAACTGTTTTGAAAGAATACGCAATGCATTTCTTATCAATAACCTATTGCAAGGGTAGCTGTAATCCTTAAAAAGAAATAAATCTATAGGCATTTAGCGTAGCTTCGAAAAAAATAAACACCTATAGGTATGTATCTATCTATCAGTTAGTATAATTTTATCAATGTAGCCTACAATGTCCTACTGCTGGGTACAAACTATCTCTCTAAGGGTTTATTTAGCGGATTGGATTGGAATATCATATCTTCGAGAAAGTAAAACGTAAAACTTGATTAAGCAATGTATTCAGCAAACGTTCTGTAAGATATTGTTATCGACAAAACGTCGTATTCGGTCCGATTTGCATTCTGGGGTCGTTTAACAGCAGCAGCACCCGCAGCATCCGCAGTTGCTTGAGCCACCGCCGCATCCGCAGTTGCCTGAGCTACCGTTGCAGCCACAGCCCCCACTGCATCCACAACTGTTACAGTTACCGAATCCGCCCAGGGAGGCAAGCACCAGGATAGGCAAAAGGTCGTTTCCCCCTCCGCAGTTGCCGCGGTAGAAGCCGCCGCATCCACCGCCGTACCCACCACAGAATCCACCGCCGGTGTTGGACAACTCGGTGAGAGCCAAGAGGCCAGTGATGTCACCCAGGCCCCCGTTGCCTATGAACTGCGCGCTGGCGGACTGGCTCTGTAAAGTAAAGAGGGTCTTCGTGGAACTATAATTTGGTCGGTGCATATTTTAGTGTTAGGCACATGTTCTTTCTTAAAGAGTTTTTTTCTCAATCAATGGGGCGTACGGTGGGTTGGCGACCCCGAACATTATATTGACAATTATTGTTATTAGCAGGATGTCTTTTCTTAATTGCTACGCTTTAATCCAAGAGCTAGTATCCTGAGATCGACGACTGTTGACGCAATGTGCAGATAAGTATTTGTACAACTAGGAGAAGCTGATGTCATAGTTTTTTCTTTTCGGTTTGGTGGGATGAAAGTTGTAAATGCATACATAAACTCGCGCCTGTATCCCAAAGGGATAGGCAGAGATCAGGGACTGCCACTTGCCATGATCCTGACAAATCACTTTCGCTTCATCGATATTCATTAATCGTCGCATGCACGCACGCCGGTTTCGAGTACTTTTTATCTTGCTGTTTGCTAATACATCTACTAGTTGGTCGAAGTATGTTCTCCTGAGCCGTTCCTTACCGGCCCTTCCACCATGAAAGTTGTATACTTGCAAAGTATAATCTAATTCGACGACTCACCGCCAGGGCCACTATGAGAGCTGAGAAGACGATGCAACTGAACGTAGACATGTTGAAAGTCTTGATGGTTTCCTGACGAAGCACTGCGTTTATATACGATTTGGTGACACACTGACAAATAAATTTTCGTAATTAGGTAACTATGTCAATAGAGAGCACGTTTTTTGTAAGATAAATGGGTCATAGGAAGAGTGTTAACTTAAAATTTTGGTACCTACCCATGTTTTGGGAAATAGTAGTGTTCATATGGGCGTCGCACTCAGCTGTGTTGTAAAAAGATAATGTTCACGCGTACGACGACATGAGTAATAGGTATTACTTATAGGTTGTGAAAAAATCTAACAGGAAATAAAAATTGTGAGCCTGAGCTTTAGATGCCTCGTGCTAGGCTCAATTCACACTGGCGCAGAGTCGAAGCAAAGCGTCGCGTTTTTTAACTGTTCTAAATTCATCTCTATTTCTCTATCAATACTATAACAATAATAGAGATGAATTTAGAACAGTTAAAAACGTGACGCTTCGCTTCGACTCTGCGTCAGTGTGAATTGACCCTTAGAGGCGAAACGCGTCGCATTTTCTCACACAAGTATTGGTGTCGGTGGTGGTGCGTTCGTGTCTTGCTTCTGCTTGAAAAAGTGGGAGGGAGGGCGGTGCGTAAACTAACCGAATGGTGCTTGTGCGATTTGGCGGAATTCAGCTAAGTAATTTTCACATTTTAATTCTAATAGAAATTCTATTCATCACTTCGAACAACTTTTACTCCGGGTAAAACTTAGGCATTGCTAAATAAAGTGTCAGCTGTTTCATACATTTAATGACGTCGTTTCGTCTCCGTAATAAAAGTTTTTTGTGTTGATGAGTAATACCCGCCTTTATCAGATAGTAAAGTAAAATTAAGTAAAAAAGTGTTTATTTGATCAAAATCATCCACTCTTAAGTCTTATAAAATAAAGTGTGATAGTCGAGCCTAGAAGCAAGTGATGCACATATTAATGCGATTTCCGACTCCTAAACTACACTCACAGGCACAATTAACCGCCCACTCAAATAAAGCGGCATTACTTTTTTTTTCAATAAGTAAATGCTTATGATGTCGAATGACAATTTGTAAAATGGGAAGTTTATGATAAATTGAGACAGTTAAAGAACTCTGTTTTAATGATGCTCTCATGTGTGAGTTGGATTTATTGAGTTTATTCGAATATTGACTTCTCAGCTGATTGTTTTATGCGAATTTAAAATATTGCCTGTGAAGTTTTTAGACACATTTCTTGGTTCCTAAGGTACGTTAGACTTTGTCAGTTGCTTATAACGTAAAATGCCATTTGGTAAACAAAAAACAACAAAAATTCTTTTTTTTTTCCTTTAAGTACGAGTTGGAAGTTTGTATGAGACTTTCACAAATTTTGATGCAGAATGAAAATTGATATGGGGACTCCATGTTATTAATGAACACAAAAAGAAATAAAAACTCGACAAGTGGAAGTCGGACTAGCTCACTGAAGGTTCCGTAAAAAATGGTAGGAAATCACCTACAGTCCGTTTTTTAATTCTATGCAAAAAAAAATGACGCGGTGTTACCGCTATAAAAGCTATAGGTTAACTCGGTAGATTTTTTTTACCGTGAATAGAGGACTCATGTGACCAAAATCCTTATCACATCAAAGACATTAAAATTGAATTACTCGTAAAAGCAAAGTCTAAAAAAAACATCTGCGTAGCATATACAATTTAACTTGGAAGTAAAATGGCGTTATTTGGTTTTTACGTACTAGCAACATTCAGACATTGACAGCCTAAGAATTGTATGGAGATGTCAACGTGACAATATTTTTTATTTGCATTGAATGAAAAAACAGACTGTAATCATTTAACAACAGTTCAGGAATCGAGTCTCGCAATTTTCCCGAGCTTTTCCTCAACTTCAAATGCTTCAAGAACTAATTTTATTATGATTTATCACAAATGTAGGTATAGTTTCAGATTTTTTATATCTGCATTCAATTATCGTGACAATAAAGCCAAAAATGGATTTCACATGTAACTATTACTATACAATATATCAAGCAGTAGCAGCAGCAGTATTGGCAGTATACTGGTGTAGCTTCTTGGCACAGTCGTTTTTGATGGAGCTTCACCACCAAAAGTCGAAGTTAATTGATCTACGCACTGTTGTTGCGTTAAACCACGTCGAAAATCGTAATAAATCATAGCACGAATATTTTCACGAGTGAGTTCCATTTTTTCAGCGATATGACATTTTAAACCCAACAAAAACAAAACACTAACGTATATAAGAGAAAAATATTAGCGGCCAGTATTTAAAAAAAAAGACAAATTTGACCATGGAGGTCAGACATTGCGTTTAAAATTATTGGAATCCCAGATTCCGCATACATAAGTAGCAGCCTATGTACTACAAATACTGGAAAACAACTGCGAACTGTGCATTTGTAATTGAATCGTTATAAAATTAGTTCTTGAAGTTTGGGAAAAGCTCAGATTAAATTGTGGGCAGATATAGTGACGACCTCTGTGGCGTAACGGTTAGCCCATCTGCTTACCATGCGAGATGTCCCGGGTTCGATCTCCGGCTGGTGAAAAAAAAACTCCAGGTCTTGGATGTTTACATGTTTGTGACGTCGCTGTTTCTGGTTCCCACGACTCAGGGTATCCTAGTGTGGGGCCAGAAGCAATGTACGTGCCCGTATGTAAATGTTTATGTTTATGTAAATTGCAAGACTCGATCCTTGAACTATTTATAATATTTGTGTAATAACCTACAAATTAAGCAATGTATGTGCCTGTACCGCAATGGTTGAAAACGAAAGTTTTCAATCAGTGTGTCCTACCTGTCATGACCTACGGAGCCGAGACGTGTACACTCACGATGCGGCTGGTCCACCAGTTCAAAGTCGCTCAGCGAGCTATGGAGAGAGATATGCTCGGAGTTTCTCTGAAAGATAGAATTCGTAACGAATTCATCCGACAGAGAACCAAAGTTATCGATATAGCTCAGAGAATTAGCAAGCTGAAGTGGCGGTCTGCTGGCTATATCTCGCGAAGAACCGACAACCGCTGGGGTAAAAACGTGTTCTTGAGTGGAGACCGCGACTCGGCAAACTTATAGGACGCGCGCCATCCAACCGATCGATCTGCGAAAAACTGCTGGCGGATGCTGGATGCTGCAAGCTGAAGACAGGGCGCTATGGCGCTCATTAGGGGAAGGCTATGTCTAGCAGTGGACTAATATAGCCTGATGATGACGATGATGATGATGTGCCTGTATGTTTATGTTTATTTGTACGGATCGATCGGTGGGCTAGGGTTTTTTTCTATATACACTTTGGATATCCTAAAGCTGTGAACTCTAATCACTAGAAATTGGTAATATTTTGCCATGGTAATATTTTATCCTCGTGAGGCCCGACCTTGAAAAGAACAATTGATTTTGTGATCACTTGAAGACATTGGGCCTCACGAGGATATAGAGGAAAGATTTTTTTTTTTGGTGTGTATAATTTGTTTATAATGAATAGGCTCAGAAACTACTGGACCGATTTAAAAAAAAAATTAACCATTAGAAAGCTACATATTCTTCATAAGTAACACAGGTTATATTCGATTATCAATAAGTTTAGGGTTCCGTACGAAATCTCGAATAATGAAAAAATAAAACCCTTTAGTAGCAGTAGTTCGGTTGATGTAAAGCAGCACCGAACTGTTGATACCCTTTAGTAGCAATAGTTCGGTTAGTAGTGTTAAGAAAATGAAAAGCAGGTATTGTAGGTACAAACGTATGGAGTCGTGCAGTTTTTATTTTAAAATAAATACGTAAATAGCTCGAGTTTGTATATCTCAGGCGAAATAGGAAAAAAAAATTATGAAAAATAAAATAAAATTCATCTTCTGTCATTTTGACATCTGTCAATAAATTATTCATCTGTCATTTTTGACATCTGTTATAAAACCTTTGTCAAAGTCTCATTATAACCTGTTGATCTGGCTAAGTATTCCGTGTAACACTACTAACCGAACTAGTGCTGCTCTGAGGTGCTACTAAAGGGTATCAATAGTTCGGTGCTTTACATCAACCGAACTACTGCTACTGAAAAGTTGCATTAGTTCCGTCAACCGAACTACTGCTACTAAAGGAAAATTCCTACCCCGGGAATTTTCCACGGAAAGTAATATAGCTATTTCCACGGAAACGCTTTTGCCACACGTGCGAAGCCGGGGCGGGTCGCTAGTAAGTTAATATAAGCTATAGAGCTTATATTAACTTACTAGCGACCCGCCCCGGCTCGGAGTTTCCGTCAACTTTCCCGAGCACTTTGTCGAGGAACTTAGCGAGTAGGTAGTCTGGAGGAGGCATAAGAATCAAAGACTTCCATAGCGATCCTATGGTAGTACAACCCACATATTATTATATGGAGAGCGGGGTAGATCTCATTATTCCCATTACCCATTGCAGTGGTAATACTGAGACTGCACTTTTTTTTCAAATCAGTCTCACTATTCCCATTGAATTACGAAACGCCGAATGGTAATAGCGAGACTTATGTTCTCCTACAAAACGTCTCATTATTCCCATTTGGAGCGTTTTTTTTTAAACGTCGGGTGTAAAATAATTTAACTATCCTACAGAAAAAAAACAAATCTACGCAATATAAAATTTTATTTGGGCTTTTAGTAATTATTTATGTATATATAATAATTGCCTGTATAGATATCAGAACAATAATAAAGAGGTCATAATATCGTGCGTTATTGGTCGCGAATAGTAACGGTATATAAACGCAATGGGGATAGTGATACAAGTATCACTATCACCATCAATGGGAAAGCTCAATGGGAATAGTGAGACTGACCCGGACGTGGAGGGAGTACTTAATCAACGGACCCGGAGAGCGTGAATGAGCTTAAACCTAAAAAGTAAAATATCTCAAAACTCACTTTGTGTGGGTTGGAACGTTTTTGCTAAACTACGTCCAATTTAGACTCACAGTCTCGCCTGATGGTGGTAGTTGTTATGATGTAAATAGAAATAGTCTTTCATACTAGGTTAATTGGCTAGAGTCGCGCTCTATACCTAAAAGTGAGTAAGTAGATAAAGTAGTTAAAACTATTTATTTAAAAAAAAGGCAATTGGCGGTAAACAATTTCTGTGACCCCATACGTCAGGACCTTTTGATCATCATAATAACACTATGGCAGAAAAATGAAAAACCTTTTCACTGTTAAATTATAGTACATTTTATTTTAAAAAAAACACAAACAACACCCGAACATATATTTATAACAAAACTAGCTATGCCCACCACTTAGCCCGCTTGAAATCCAGCGATATTATAAAATCCTATGTCCATCCTGAATAAGTTGTGTTTATAAGAATTTTATAAATCGAACGACTAGTTTCTGGGATTACCTCCTCAAAATTTATCTCTTTATAATATTAGTTTAGATGGCAGTACTATGTTTAAGATAATAATACAAATTGTGATTTAATTTGAAATGCTAGAGATATTTATTTCTGTTGTATTGAGATAGTTACATCGTCCGGGCTACCGGCACCAGAAACAGGCATGGCAGAATTATATACTACGTTTGAGCAACCATTGTAACCGTAATCCGGGCAACAGCATCCATCACATCCTCCGCAGCAGCAACATCCGCCTCCGCGGCTACCGCCACATCCCCCTCCGCAGTTTCCGCCATTTCCCCCTCCGCAGTTACCGCCATTTCCCCCTCCGCAGCAACATCCACATCCCCCTCCGCAGTTTCCGCCATTTCCCCCTCCGCAATTACCGCCATTTCCCCCTCCGCAGCAACATCCACATCCCCCTCCGCAGTTACCTCCACATCTCCCACCGCAGTTACCGCCATTTCCCCCTCCGCAGCAATCACAACAACATCCACAGCATTTGCCGCAATCCGGGCAACCGTAGCCAACATCGTAACCGTTGTCATAGTAATCGCAGCAACAACAACAGCAATCACCCCCGCAACCGCTACCACCCCCACAACCGTTACCACCCCCACAACCGTTACCACCCCCACAACAGCAACCATTCCCACAGCAGCAACAACCTCCGTAACCACCCCCACAACCGCAACCACCACCGCAGTTACAACCGCCCCCACAACCGTTACCACCGCCACTCCCACCGCCTCTGTTCCTCAAGGCAAATAGAAGGAAATAAAGCAAGGCCAAGTTGTTATCGTCGAAGCCGCCACCGCAGTTGTATATCGAAGGATACATCCCTCCGTATCCTGTTAAGCCTTCGTAAACGCTTGGGGACGCAGAGCAGCCTGTAGAAGGCCCGATTGAGCTTGAACAACTGCACGGCGGTTCTGGCGCAATCATTGGCTTGATTACGGCTGGGATGACCAACTGGCCAACAGACTGGACTCCGGTAGTACAGGGTGGGCCAACTTGGACGGCAATGCCCGAAGATGCGCATGGCGGAGCCGGCAAGGTTACCGCCCCACACGCTTGGCTGCTGACATCCTGCAGAGAAAATTAAGTATCTGTATAGTAACTTTTCGAGTGGTCACTAAATTGCAAACACAGCATTAAGACGGCAACCAGCTCGTTGGTACGACGATGTGTGACAGTTTGCCGGCAGTCTCTGTACGAGCGTGGCCGAGGACAGAACGAATGAATAAGGACTGATTGATTGATATAACGTACATCATCAACCCATTATTTCCAGACCGAGGGGCACGGGTCTCTTCCCTAAGGAAGGTATAGGCTAAACTCCACCACGGGCTCCAAGTCCGGATTGGTGGAGGCTTGTAAGACTAGTGGCTGGTCTCACTATCAGACGTCTTCAAGGCGCCCTAAGGCCTCTGACTTAGTTTAACGACTGCCATCTATCGACGGCACCAACTGCTTAACGTTCCTTGCGAAGCACGGAACCGCTCGGAAAAATGCCACTAGCGTCAGTCATAGACGGTCACCCATCCATGCACTGAACCCGCCCTATGTTGCTTAACCTTCGTGATCGTTTAAGATCACTCAGGCAGATATAACGTACACTCAACTTAAACTCTTGTACAGCTTCGAAAACAGACGTTATCCTACACTGTGGTAACCAAGAAATCAAGTCCTAATTAGCAACTCCGTGTGAGAATCGAATACGCGAACTCTTGGTGGTACATTAGATAGGTTTATTAGTATTACTATCATGTATTGAATTAAACCACTTCCATTAGGATGTTGTGAAAACTAATGTCCTCGGTAAAATGCATATCATTGACTAATAATTGCGAATTTAGCCCAATCAAATTTCCTACCTTTAATGACAGCGCGAGCGTTGCTAACGCCGCCAATATCCGAAAAGCCATGTCGGGCGCAACTAAAAAATTATCGTTGTCAATATAGTTTTTATACAGGGGGGTTTCAAAAGCCAACTCGGTTACTAGGTAATCCGATGATTTCACACACTTGTACGTTTGGCCGATAGCACGTAATGTTATAACAAATCTTGTGTTACATTTCGTGTTAGGAAACGACAACACTATCTTTAGCCACCCATTTAGGTATGTGGCCTCATTATTGAAGCCGTTATGGCTTGGCAAATTTTGCAAAATAAACTGGTTTAAGTAAACATTTTCTTAGCTCCTCTTTTCTAAAATGACCATGGATAATGATTCTAAGTTCCACTACAGGTTTATCTCCTAAAATACCTGAAATGTATTTAAAAAAATGTTAATTTCCTATACCTAGTACTTGGCCTAACAAAACTAAATAGTTATTAAACCTAAGTATACGGAAAAATAGAAGATGCCTTTGAAAATGCAATTTAAAATTTTGGTTTGTCATGTCTTTGTAATGTCGAGACGTCACTGAGTTTGTAAAAATTCGAAACGCTGTGGTTACGCTCCAGTCTTGTATGTGTGTTTGTTTACTATCTGACGTCATAGCACAGGTAATCTTAGAACATCATGACTGACAGCGATTTTTTGTTTAAGTTGAATTTATATTTGTTTTTGGCAGCTTTGCATGTATTTTTTATCTTTTAGTTATATAGTAATTATATTTCTTACCGTATGTACCGTATTAGAGAAGGAATACATTTTTATCTTGTCTTTATTTTTCTTATTTTACAACAAATTTTGTTCTGTGACCTTTATATTTTTTTAAATTGTAATTTGTGATATAATTTTATAAAATTTTCGTTAAGTGATTTACCGATGTCGCGGCCTGCGGTAAGTCAGCATTACGTAGAAGAATGATTCTATTTAACACATATGGTTTTGTAAGCATTACCTGTCATTCAATAACGACTTATCTGTAGACCATTCAAATACATTAAAATTTAAATTTGGAAAAAAAATTGTAAGTAACGGAAGCACAACCGAAAAAAATTGCATAGTTTAGGGACTGCCTGAAGGAACAAATAGTTTGTAGAGTTCGTTTCACGAAAGAAGTCCCATGAGTTAATGAATTTTGGCTTTTATTGTTATATTATTAAGGATCTTACCGTGGGACTTGTTTGGTGAAACGATCTTTACAAAATTTTCCTTTTATTTAAATTAGATTAGATTCAATTTTTTTTTGTAATATTTTTTCCTTTATGGAAAAGGGTAAGAGCTTTAGCCTCGATTTTTTTATTGTACACACCAGAAAAAAATGTGTTCATCATCACCCCATTATGCCTCCACCGAGGGGCACGGGTCTCTTCCCTGAAGAAGGTATAGGTCGAAGGTAGAAGTGCGATATGGTCGAAAAACCAAAATACTATAATTTTGTACAAAATACTTGAAAATACTATCATTTTTGTTTTTTTGTGCTCTCCCTTTCAACGTACTTAAATCCAACCCTACGCGTTGAAGGAGTTTTATATTTAAAAAAATTACTTTTCCACGCTAGCGGTTAAAATAGGCTTTTCCACGCAGATTTCGCGCTATAAAATGAGGTTTTCCGAGCGAGTGAGGTGAAAGAGTATATTTCGTTACGAGTGCGGAAAGCCTGTCATTGTAAAGAGTTCCGACAAATGTCTACCCGAGCCGAGGCGCAGCCGAAGGTGAGGCTTGACAGTCGGAACAAGTTGCTAATGACGGTTCCGCACGTGTACTGAACAACTATTTTTAATACAGTTGCGAAAATGAAGCAATTTTAATAAAATAATAAAAGAAAATTTTTGGACTATGGTGCCAACCGTAAAAGAATATATAAGCAAAGAATATTTTTTTTCTACACCGATTCTGGGTAGGCAAAGGGAACTATGCCCATACAGCCAAGTATTCAGTACTGGAATTTTTTTATTGATATGAAATGAAAATGAAATTTAATGAGATGAAATAAAATGAAACTTAACCTAACTCATTGAATCAAATGATTAAATCTGATATTGAAACAAATTAGTAGGTAGCTCCTTTTTGAAATATTTGCATGAATCATAAAAACTTCTACGATTTTTTTTAGTAGGTAAAAACTTCGTGGTTGGTTTTTTCTTTTTAATATACATTATTTTGACAGTTGGAAAAGAGAATTAGAGAACGCACGGAGTTCGGAAAAGGTAAAGAAAAAACTCGAGTATGTAATAGCCCACATCCCGAACGCTATACGTTTTTGAGCAACTGTATTACAGTCTGTTAGCTTTCTAGACTCGCGACAGCGAGTCCAGCCAAGTTCGAGAAAAAAGGAACTGGCGACGCAGCAGCCGTGTGTAATATTACAGGAATCACTTCGAGCTACTTTTGACCCCTTCACGACTCTATAACTATTTAACCTACGTATATGAAATTTGGCACATTTCTTAAAGTCTATTAGCTTGCCTAGAATCCAAAGTTTCATCAATGTTGCTCAAACAGTCATAGATATATTAACGTTTAAAAACCGGCATTTTTATGACTGACTGACTCACTTATAGATCAAAAACATAACCCACTTCTAGATGACCTAGAAACTTGATATTTGGCATCAAGGTAGACTATTAGGCATATACAAAGGAAAAAATCTAAAAACTGAAAATTATTGATATTAATATCCTCATAGTATTTTTTTCCAAATTCTGCCAAAAGATGGCGCTTTTTAATTCTATATCGCGGTATGGTTTTGTCTCAACCGATTCTATATAATATCTGTAAACGACTTCCTATGCACGTTTCTCTGAATTGTAAATTAAATGAGTTACTGAAAAGTCGTATGTTCGTAGCCGATTTCTAACCCATCGGTTATCGGTTCCTTGGCAATAAATAACTAACGATGTATTTATTAGTGATCAATACCAATAATCTCTGTACAAAAAGCAGTGATATCCCATCAAAAACATAAATGTGAATGATATGAGAGCCAAGTTCAATAGGTATTAAGAACAGACGTCGTTATCGTCTTCACCGACAAAACAATTGAGATCTATATGGGTGCTGCCAAGTTCTCTGAAGAAAATCATGAAATTTTTGTTGCAAGATCACTGGAGATGTAAATTGTTATTCAAGCTTAAGATTTGACTTGGCTAGTTTTCACGTATAGGCTAAATAATATTTACTTAATGAACTCTACTTCGTTTAGTCATACGGAGGTTAGTGTACTTTCTGTTTGTATTGTACTTATGCTGTTAGGTTGATATCATACCTATTTGACTTTTCTGAAACTTGGTTTGTTGGTAAAAACTAGCAGTCAAATCTTGAGCTTGAATTACAATTTACATCTCAGCGATCTTGTAACTAAAATTTCATGATTTTCTTCAGAGAACTTGGCAGCACCCATATACATCTCAATTCTTTTATCGGTGAAGTCGATAACGACGTCTGTTCTTAATACCTATTGAACTTGGCTCTCATATCATTCACATTTATGTTTTTGATGGGATTAGAATATACCTCGGCTACTATCGGATAAAATCGGCTATATTCGTGTAATAGAAATATTAGGGTGGCCCAAAAACAAATTTTTTTAGTTTTCGATCGCGCCACTTCATTTTTTTGTTACACCTACCCACAGTATTGGAACGGTAAAATTTTATCTTCCTAGTGTGAGTAGAAGGCAGTGCTCAACGACACATTAAGTTCATTTTTTTTGTGAAAATTGACGTATCGATATTTGCTTGTGACATGCAGACAATTAATTTTGAGAACTTTTAATAGTGCAAAACAAGTACAAGTAAGCTAAAATAACTATAAACTAGGCTTTAAACTGCTGTGAGTGAGTGCAAAGGTATTTTAAAATGGCTACTTCTACACGTCAAAAACACGAAATTTTCCTCATCGGCTTACGGGACTTAGAGTCGATATCTCGCCTCAGTCAGCTGCCTACAGTAAGGCAAGTTTTGCTGCGTTTTCACGTATACTTGAGCGAGCAAAAGAGCGTAAGAACTGCTTCACATTTGCTTATAGAGGAGTTAACAGAACTTTGGAATAAAGCTTGCGTACCAACACAACAACAGAAACATTGTATCACAAAACTTGAAAAGATACATAACAAATGGCTGCTTTTAAAGAAAAACAAAGGACGAGCTACTCAAGCTCAGAAGCAAAGAGAAGAATTATTTGTTTCTGACCTAGATCATCTTTTCGACATCTCGCACGCAGATGCTCTTCAATTAATAAAAAAATCAGAAGATCGTGACTTTCTTTTGGACCAAAGAGGAGGGCGTAAGATGTTTATAGCTTCTGTTGATACAAAGTTTGCTAAGCAGCAAGAGCGCACTCAAAAACGTAAATTAAGGGCAGAACAACACAAGCAAAAGGTTACCAAGAGCAATGCTTTTACCTCAACTTCATCTGTACAGCTAAGTTTAAGCAGTAGCAGCTCCACTGAAGAGGATGATGAAACTCAAGACTTCAAACTAACTCGGCGTCAACAAAATGTAGACACAAAGAGCTCTGTCTTAACTCCTGCGAGCGCTACTCCAACTCCAGTCAGCCCTGTTTTCACAAAACATGTTACCAGCGCTCTAGATCGCAATAAAATAACGGATAGAGAAGCAGTGCGATTGATGATTCCCCTCACTGCAGCACTCGGTTATGACCCATCTAAACTTCCGATTTCACGGAGTTCTATCCAGCGAACACGAAAAAGAGCAAGATTGGAGCTAAATAACGAAGTGAGGGGTACATTTGCGCCGGATTATCCATTAGTAGTACACTGGGATGGTAAGATCTTGCCCGATATACTGGATAAAAAGAAAGTGGATCGCCTTCCGGTCTTAGTTTCTGGAGATGGTGAGGAAAAGCTCCTTGGTGTACCAAAACTGACATCAGGAACTGGAGAACAAGCAGCTAGTGCTGTTTTTAAGTTGTTGGAGGATTGGAATGTTAAAGAGCAAGTTCGAGCGCTGAGTTTTGATACAACATCCGCAAATACGGGTCAAAAAAAAGGAGCATGTACTCTTATTGAAGGTATGATGTCTCGTGAACTTCTATGGCTTGCCTGTCGACATCATATGATGGAAATTGTTCTTGCAAAAGTCTTCACACTATGCTTTGGGCCGTCAAGTTCACCCGAGATACCATTATTCAAAAAATTAAAAATTGTTTGGGATGAAATTTCTCACGATAACTACGAAGGGCTCGACTTAACTTCCGATAAAGAGGAATATGTTAAAAGTACTCTAGAATCTATTTACAAGGCTCTAAGCACAGAGAAACAAAGCAGGGATGACTATCAAGAGCTTATGGAGCTGACAATGACTATTATAAATAAACCTCCCGAGAAAATTCATTGGAGGGCTCCAGGTCCTATCCATCACGCTCGCTGGATGGCAAAATTATTATATGCCATGAAAATATTTTTATTTAAAAGTCAGGAGGTTGTAAAACTAACCAGAAGAGAAGAGACACAACTTGGCCGGTTTGTCCAGTTTGGGGCCCTTATTTATACTAAAGCGTGGATTGAAGCACCTCTAACAGCAGAAGCACCGGGTGGAGATCTGCAATTGTGGCGAAACCTCAAAGCTTATGAGTCTATTGATTCCGAAATCGGCATTGCTGCAAGAACAGTACTGGAGTGCCACCTGTGGTATTTGTCCGATGAGCTCGTGGGCTTTGCTTTATTTTCAGATCGAGTGACTCCTACTGAAAAAATGAACATTGTCAGTCAAATGAACACTGAACCTATCTCTCGTCGAGTAAGAGGGAATCCTGCCATTTTGACTACTAATACGACATTAGGAGACTTTGCATCTAAAAGAACACTACGGATGCTCACTGTGTTGGATATTGAAGATTCATTTTTATTGCTGCCTCCTGACATCTGGAAAGATAACGAGGATTACCTCCATGGTCAAGATAGAGTGAAAAAGTTGCGAGTTGTAAATGATACAGCAGAAAGAGGCGTAAAGATGTTTGAAGAATTTAATAGGGCACTTACTAAAGATGAGGAGGAAAAGCAATTTCTGCTACAGGTAGTCGAGAAGAACAGAAAAATAGTACCAACACAGACGACAAAAAAAGGTCTAATTACAGTCGTTATGGATTAAAATACATATATTTTTATAACAGTACCGTCTACAAACAACTTGCATAATTAAAATTCATCGTTTTCTTGGGTCAAATAAATAGTAAATCATGTAATATTATAATTTTTTATTGTACTCCGAAGTCACACATTAAAAGCGTTTTTTCTTAAAATTTTCTAATTTCAATCCGGTTGAGCACCGTCTTCCTCTTATGTTAGGAACTTGAAACTTGGCATGTATATTGGCATTGATCTGCATAACGATAAAAAGGAGTGGCGTAAAGCGTGGAAGAAAAAAATGTTTTTCCCATACAAGCGTGGGCCACCCTAAGAAATATCGGAACTAATATGACACTAAACTTTACATAACTTTTCAAAATAGTGAAGAAAAGTTTTATTCAGAGCAGGAAATAGTATTACAATCGTGTGCTTTCGGCGAAAACCGGAGCTTACTCAGAGCCCGAGGTATATTCTAAAAGCTAACAGACTGTAAGAACCATTTTTCGATTCAGGGATCCGTTTGAGAAATATGAAGCTTTAAAGTGCTCTACTGCTTAAACGGCTGTTTGTCAACTTACAAAAATCAGGACAATAGCTTAAGAACTTAAAACGAAGAAGCCTTTGCATGACAATATGAGTCTTTTAATTTAATGCTTTTTGCTCCTCCACCAATCCGGAGTTCGTTCCTCCCTTATTCTGAGGTTCGTTCCTACGGAAGAAGTTTGTGCTTTATGCCACAGATTATATGCTTTTAGCCAAATATGCAGGCGTTTACATACTGCGACTTTTTGCAGATAGCGTGTGTGTGTGTAACGATGGACGATTTGCGAGTGTATCCATGCACTAGCAAATCGTCTAAATCGCGACTATATCGCTGCCAAAAGTCGCAATGTTTAAGGAGCCTAATGGGGGACAAAGAGATAATTTCTGATAAGCATAAACAAACAGTCTTAGGTCCTGCGCACAATTGAGACAAGACTATCCTAAGCCCACAATGGCGGTTTATTTTAGTTATTTATTCCACATATTGTTCATATATCATCATCATCATTTCAGCCATTGGACGTCCACTGCTGGACATTAGAATCTCCCAACGATTTCCAAAAGGGCCGGTTGGATTGTTCATACACATGGTCATTTTATCAATAAACTACATTAATTAAACAATATCAAATCCACTAGGATCAATTTGCAAAAATAAAACCGTAATAAAACCGCTCGTTTGAATTCCCGTCAAAAACTCCCCGTTTGCAGTTTGCACTTTCTCAATGTAGTACACAGTACACCTTTTGCGATTTTTGCAATAATTTAATCTAATCTGTGTTTGTAATCTGTATTGAGTGACTGAAGTGGGTTACTATTGCACGGACCGAGAATGTACGGCATGAGAATGTACAGCCCGGGAATTCGTGCCCTAATGACACCAATTATTGGGATGTGCATTCCTGCCTGTACATTCCCGTCCGTGCATTCCCGGTCCGTACCGGGAATGCACGAACGCGGAACGTACAGCCCTGGAATCGGTGACCATTCGTTGCCTCGTTCACATCACAGAGAATCTGGAGTGTGTGAGGTATTTCTTATGGGATTCGTTTAGAAACGCTGATAACGAACGACCCGAGAACGTGCGGACGGGAATCCATGTACATGTACACGGATCCAATGGCTGTACATTACCAGGGCGTTCGTTCTCAGGATGTGCATTCGCGGCACGTGCATTATCATCTCCCACTGAAGTTATACAATCAATACAGATACTTTTTAATTTTTACTTTTAAACCCCTGATTCTTTTATTTTATCAAATAGAACTATGAAATCATTTTTCAAAAGAAACATTTTCAGGTATAAATGCTTAAAGCGCAACGCAAAAGTAACATAGACTGTTTTTGGTCATTCTCCTTTATCTACGACATCTATTATATGGTCTTCTAACTGACAATTTATCCTCGACTTTTTTTGTATGCTCTATACATTCCGTCCACCATAGGTCAGATGTCACCATAGCCAAACCATCTCCAAACAGTTTTTTCACTTCATTTAATTTAATGTCACAGCCACTTTTTTCCGAAGTTATAAGAACTATACTAGCGAAACTTGGTAGGTAGATGTATTCTGTGGACCGCATTTAAATTTTCTCACAAAAATAGAAAAAAAAAAAAATTTTGGGCGTTCCCCATACATGGATAGCTCTTCAAAAATTATATTGAGGTTTCTTTTCTAATATATATTCTTATTTCTAAACTGAATAGTTTGCACGAGAGACATTCCAAAGTGGTAAAATGTGTCCCCCGTCCAGGTCCCCCCACACTTTAACCTCTAAAATAAGAAAATTATAAAACTAAAAAAAATATATAAAAAATATATTATCAATAACTTAATTAAAAAAAAAACACTTTTATTAAACATCGTGTAATTAATGTTTCATTAATGTTTTAAGCATCGATCAAAGTTACAACGAACTACAAGAACTTTTATATTATTTTACTTGCTGCTACGGAACCTTTCATGGGCAAGTCCGACTCGCACTTGGCCGCTTTTTTTTTATTCATTGGGACGTCTAACATGACTTTGGCAGTTAATTCTACTAAAGAGAGAAGTGATAGAACCTTAGTCTATATTTTATGTCGATTGTGTACATCTCTATTATTTTTCTTCCAAAACCTGGTCACACCGCAAATGTCATTTTACTGACTCGAATTAAAAAATGGATCTTACATTGCTTGCAGCCCCACCCTAAGATACCCTGTGCCGTGGGAACCAGGAACAGCGTCGTCATAAACATGTAAACATCCAAGACCTGAGGTTTTTTTTCTCCTGCGCTAACTGCTGCGCCACAGAGATCGTCGAATGCACATAACTGAGAAAACACTCGTTGGTAAATGCCGGGTTTCGAACCCATGACCTGACTTAAGTGTATATACATTTCTTTACTCAAAACTTTCTTAGAGCAATTTTTTTTTAGTTGTCAACTGCTCGTCACATTTTCCAAACTGAGTAGAATGAACGCCTGTAATGGTTGACATGTTGTTTGTACATCAGGGGTTCTCTATCTTTGTCTATACTATAATATACAATGTACAAAGCCACCAAGTTATCTGTTCAGGTGGGCAAAATTGTAACTAACTTATTAATTGTATATCCTGTTCTTCATTTTTTGTTTCATTTATTCACTTACTAAGATTTATAGATATATTTTCATTAAAATTTAAAGACGGGTTAAAATATTCTCATTTTTCTAGGCAAACTTAATAAAATTGTTACTACTAAATTCTCCACTAGCGCCGCTATCAACTGAACAGATAAGATAGTGGGGTGATTCTTCGGGTAAGTCATTCTTGGTGATTTTCGTAGCAATTTTCAAATTTAATATTTTTGCTAAATCGACATCCGTATCTTAAATTATACGTAAAAGTAGTACTTTTTATAAAAGGGGCACCTCAGAGAGCAATAAACTTAAAGAAATAATCGAGGTTAAAAACATGAGGGCCATGCAAATCACAAAACACCCTACGTAAATGTTTTTTTTTTATTTAACTTTATCAGATAAGTTATTATAATATTATTATTATTTTATTACAATATTTTATAGTTACTTTATATTCTATAGTTATATTTATGCCATTTTTTACTTAAAAAAATAATTCATTAAATTTTTAGTAAAAATTATAATTTTAAGAATTTACATTTAACTAAAGTAATAATTTTTTTTTGTCCTACATTACTATTGCAAAACTTGAAGTTATTTCAGTTGCATGACCCATAATTGATTTGCGTGGGTCAATACTACCATGTAAACCACGCAAATCACGACCACGAAAATCAAAATAAAGCATTCATTCTAAAAATATACAAATACCTTTGAAGTATGTAAATAAACTGTGTTTTGTATATAAGTTGCGTTACCTTATATTTGTTCGCTACAATATTTTACTCAAAAAATAAATTCACAGACGACGGAGAAAATTATACCACGCAAATCAAAGTTTTGAAAAACCATACCTACCCACGTAACGAGGTTCTTACCCAAATTTTTCGGAAACTCGACGTGTTATCACACAAGCACTCTGTCTGGCCAACGGAGAGTGGCTAGTTGTAACATGAATTAGGATGACGCAGCATTGGGCCGCGAAGTTAGGGATGTGCAAGTGGTTTTATAATTATCCACGCAAATCAGTAACTGCCCCGGGACAGTTACATTTTTTTTTTTAGACAATGTAATTCTTCTAGAACAACGGTGTAATTTTTTATAGCATTGGCAACTTATTAAAACTTAGTGTCTATTTTTTGGTAAGCGTATTCCATTTAGTTTAAAATATATAATTAAGTAATTCGATCGGGGGAAAGGACACTCCACGAAAATCAAAGAACGGGGGTTTTGTATTTTTTTAATGATATTAAATATAAAGAGAATTGAATAATAATCAATGACCTAGATAAGAGATGATTAAAGGTTTGCCTGAAAAAAAAAGTGGCTTGCTGACTTTTCGATTTCTATTCTTATAAGGTGATGCCGCTTGAAAAACGTGCTTATAAGAATTACCCAGTGGCACTGTACTAAGATCGTTGCAACTTGTGAGCTTGATCAATACTTTAAGCTGTTAGGCTTTCTAGCTCCACTGCAGAGGCTACAAAAATAGTGTACAGACACATCCATCTTTGCACGCGTTCATTCTGTTACGGACCGACTGTAACATTGCCACAAAAATAAAAATGTTAAATGGGCCTCGATTCTGTAAGTGCTTTATAGTACGATGACAGATATAAGGGTCACGTTCGAATCCCGGCTGGGGACAAAAAAAACCCCAGCACGTCTTGGATGTTTACATGTTTGTGATGTCGCTGTTTCTGGTTCCCACTGCACAGGGTATCCTAGTAAATTATGAATGTTATAATTTTTTCATGTATATTTAAACCTACCGAAATATGTAATTAATAAACATCTAAATTATATCATCATCATCATCATTCAGCCACAAGAAGTCATGACATAGGCCTCCTCCAAGGATTTCCAAAAAGACCGGTCGGAAGCGGCTTGCATCCAGCGTCTTCCCGCCACTTGGATGAGATCGTCTGTCCATCTTGTGGCTGGTCGTCCTACGCTGCGCTTGCTGATA
This sequence comes from Yponomeuta plumbellus, assembly GCA_947310845.1. Lineage (NCBI taxonomy): Eukaryota > Metazoa > Arthropoda > Insecta > Lepidoptera > Yponomeutidae > Yponomeuta > Yponomeuta plumbellus. Next base: position 16,116,508 of record OX371198.1, on the reverse strand, counting down.
TGTGATATGTGGTCTCCATTCTAGAACTTTTCGGCACCATCGGCCATCAGTTCTGAGTGCTATGTGCCCCGCCCACTGCCACTAAATTATATATGTTTTTGTAAACCAAATCAGTTTTATCAAAATTAAATAGGACATCATAATCTCGGCCCGGACCAATATTTTTATTTGCAACAATTATTTTTGATACACTACTAGTATTAGTTGGGCTATAAACTGGGAAAATAATAAAACACTGGTTTTAATGTGTGCTTTTAATATCTTTATTGTAGAATTTTTATTTTTTTCATAGCGCAGCAAATGATATTGCAGTAGTATAAAGATACTACTCTCTCGGGTCTATGGGGAATTAATTTTTTCCCAATTTAACTAGCAATAGTCGCAACAGCAGCAGTCGCAGCAGCAGCAGTCGGAATTACCGCCGCGACCGCCCCCGGAGCCACCACCTCTGCAGCCCCCACCTCCACCACCACCACCACCACAACAGCAACAGCAAAGGGGTCCGCAGCCACCACCGCCTCCTCCCCCGCCGCATCCGCATCCAGAATTGCCACCCCCGCACCCAGAATTGCCACCCCCGCATCCACAACACCCGCATCCACATCCTCCCCCAAAGCCGCCACCAGAGGCTCCCCCGAACAGTCCACCGGCTCCTCCAAGCAATAGAATTGGCAGTAGGCTGTTGAGATTGCTACCCCCCACTGAGGTTTGACCTCTGGTAGTCTCCGATAGAAGCACAGGGAGTAAAGGCCCGAGGCCGCCCTGGCATTGCACTGTGAACACCTGTAAAAGGATAACTGTAATGTCTGCAAAATACTAATAATGGTTAAAGCTTTTTGGCCCATGAAAGGAGTAAAATTTTAACGCTTAAAGAGTTCATTTCGTTGGGTAGGTATATGCATGAGTATTATTTTCCTGACTCTATGTTGACTTGGCTATGTTGGGTTGTGTAGCCGTCAGCTTTCGGCATTCAAAAGCAGAATATTGTAAATTATTGTCGCCTCAATGAAAATATTCAATAATTACGTCTCATTACCAAGTTTTTTTCATACCAAGAAACATACTGATGGTCGGATCGTTGTTGGCATCTCTCTTTCGTGTACTTCAAATCAGGAGTTCTTCAAGGTCCAAGGCCTATGAAATCCGATCTCAATATTTTTATCTGATAATAGATGAAGTAAAAAAGGAAACTGATGATCTTAACAAGTTTTCTCGGCTGCAATTATTTGAACTCCTCGCAGAAACATTAAGGTTTATTTTTCGTACTAACCCGCTGAGTTATTTCGAAAGCCATTATGTCAAAACACGTTAAGTCGAACTCTTTACTTTTAAAAGTATTCTGTACAAAGCTTCATAATCTCGAAGGTAGGGCAAGATACAGTGTTCCATTTACCCTTGGAAACTATAATTATTAACAATCTATCGATTTTTGAGGGACAAGAAACTGCAAATAGGACGCTTTGCCTCGCTCATCTTCGACAGTAGTAGAGTAGATGCTATTTATAAATAAGATATTATTGTAATTAATCCAGTACTCTTACATTAAAAAATATGTTCACAGCGAGGAACCCAATCCATTTCGTGACGTCCATGATTTTCAGTGTTTGCTTTGCAATGAGTTCCTTTGGCAATCCAAAGTCATTTATACTGAATGTATGTAAACACTTTTGCAACGATTTTGTAATAAACTAAACGCATATTGACTTGATACCAAGGTCGAGGAATGCGTTATCAAAACAGGTGCAATTCTGAGGAAGTGATTTTATTCATTGCGCATTTTCTTTATGCGCTCTATGCGAATCGGTGTTGTAACCGCGCTCAAACAGTGTATTAAAAAAGTCACACGTAATGAACAAAAGGTAAAACACTCGTCTCGATTTCTCTCAGCGTAATACAAGGACTGGTCAAGACAGAGGGAGGTGCTGGATGCGGAGAGCATTGAATAAGATCGGCGCGTCATGCAGGTTGCCTACACTCTGTGATTTAGCACATAGCATTTGGTGGCTAGGGACTGAAGAAGAATAAGAATGTTTTCTTTTAATGCCTTAATTCAGTTCAGGTCCCTTAGCGGAAGTCCGTCTCACACTTGGCTGGTTTTTACTATTTGTTGTCATAGGGACTGCACTGTATGACACCAACTTTGACACTTGTAGGGCAAACAATAAAGTTTCATGCATCTCCTTTATTTTTTTGAATTTTTTATTATTTGTTTGTCAATCCGTCTATCTACGACGTTGATTGAGTCCCTCCACGATCTACGATCTTCTCACCTAAAAATGTTATCTGTCATAATTTATTCCGGTTCAAGAAATAAACCCTTTTAAAACTACAGTGATGGAACGACGGACAATCTTTCTAAAAATCTCCCATGACAACTTAACTTACTCTTTTGGTCTAATTTGACCGGACTATCATATTTATTTTATGTGTTTTCCTATTTTAATATATCACTTTTTCTCGAACATTTAAATAGGTATACATACAATTTAATTTAGTAGGTATTTTTTTTAAAGAATGGAATTTTTTCGTAAGATATTCTCGCTTATGAATTCTGTTTTCCAAGTATATAGAAGAGTAGGGGCAAGATAATATCACCGAGGTATTTGTGGTGTTTGTGATGTCATCACAAGGACAAGGCTTTTTCGGTGGTAGATGGGGTGGTGGATGACCGTGATGGCAATCCGGCTTGCTTAGCTGAGGTCTTTGGTATAGGAGCGATAAGGCGCTGCCTTACTCTTGCGTCTTAGTTTTGGAACATCCGCAGTTTCCAGCTATCTGAAATTATTATCATCAAAATAAATATTCAGAAGAAGTATTCATGAATCGCTCGTAGCCCCGCCTGCCTGAGTGATCTTAAACGATCACGAAGGTTAAGCAACGTAGGGCGCGTTCAGTGCATGGATGGGTGACCGTCTATGACTAACGCTAGTGGCATTTTGCCGAGCGGTTCCGTGCTTTGCAAGGCACGTTAAGTAATTGGTGCCGGCTGCCGTCGATAGGTGGCAGTCGTTAAGCCAAGTCAGAGGCCTTGGGGAGGGTATTAGGGCGGCTTGAAAACTTCTGGCAGTAAGACCAGCCATTAGTCTTAACAGGCCTCCACCAACCCGGACTATGCCCCCGTGGTGGAGTATGGCCTATACATTCCTCCGAGAAAAGACCCATGCGTGCCCCTCGGTGGGGAGATAATGGGTTAATGAGAATGATTAATGACCCCAAAGGTGATCGGCGACTTGGGCTAAAAGTCAGCTTTCACGGGGGCCAAGTCGGGATTTGTGGAGGCTTGAAAGACTAGTGATTTGGCTTAACAACTGCCATCTATTGACGGCATTGTTTACACCGACCCGCTATCTCCGCGTTGGTCCGCATAAGCCCCTAAATAGCAATTTTTTTTAGATATTAGAATAGAAACTAATTAATAATAAAAAACTTACACCAAATGGCCTCACAAATAAATAAAATCAGCAACATTATTTTGCCGAAGTTGAGTAACTCAGTGATTTCTGACAGAATCTCGGCTATTTATATAAAATTTGGTCTTTATTCAATATTCGATATAAAATTGTTATAACAAAGCCCTTTGTATTTAACAGGTATGCAGTGACGAATATCCTTTCTGCACATTTTGACTCATTTTTTTTTTTAAGTATCTAAGGTAAGTTTTGGTTTTTGGGGAAAGCTTCACAACCGTATTGGCGGTGAAGAATAAAAAGTTTACATTGATTATCACTCAAGTTATATTTGAACCAAATCTGAACAACTAAATAAATTGGATTACAATCGAATAATCCATGTAAAAAAATATCGTGTCACAATGTTTGTTATCGAATGCCACCGAAACCGCTCTACTGATTTTATAATGTTTTGGGTAATAAGTTTCGCATAAAATTTTCATTAAAATCTCAGAATATACCTAAGTTTCAAATCCGATGAAAGAAATAAATAGGACCTGGGCTAGTTTTTAAATCCTAAGTTGTTGTTCAAGACTTAAGATTATTTACTCCATCACTCTTAAATAAAATAAATAACTTGTAAACTACGCAGTAATGACGATTTAAATCTATGCCTACTCCATTTCTATTCATTTTTCCTCGGTATCACATTTCGGTTCTGTTTCTTCGCTGTCGGCACTGCTGTTGTTTTTTGTCTGCCAGAGTTTCAATCTATCTCGGAGAGAGCCTAGACTTTCGAATACCTCATTTTCTTTTTCTCCCATTTCTGATTTATCAGTGTGTCCATAGTTTATTTGTTTCGCGTAGCCGCTGTTCACCTGTGGCTGCATTGCATAATTATTATTATCACAATCTTTGTTATTATTTTTGTGACAAGGGCAGGTACAACTTTGGCATCCACATTCGTTTTCTTTCACTAAATCGAAAAGCAACGGTAGCAGCTTATTGAGATTCGAATTGGCAGTTTGAATAGGACTTTCAATAGGCTGGTGTAGCGGCGGAGGCATATATTGCTGATTATGCGTATGGTCTTGTGGATAAAGCATCATCGTCGGTAACGCAGGTTGGCTTTGAACTAACGGCTGAGGTTGATTTTGGGAGACCGATGCATAAGATTGGCCTGCACAGGGATATGGAGCAGGTGATGTAACTGAATTCTGTTGTTGATGGGGAACAGGAGGACTGTTGAACACAGCTGGCATGGAATTTTGGTTTGTCGGTGGATTTTGTGGCTGATTTGGAACAGGACTGTTTAAAACACTTGACACTGCATTCTGATTTACCATTTGATTCTGCTGTGGATTTGGAACATAACTATTGGACACAGCCGACATACTATTTTGGTTGGCAATTAGATTTTGTGACTGATTTGGTATAGAACTGCTGAAAACAGCTGGATTTTGTTGTTGATTTGGGACAGCACTGCTGAAAACACCTGGCATTGCATTCTGGTAAGTCATTAAATTCTGTTGCTGATTTGGGACAGAACTACTGAAAACAGCTGGCACTGCATTTTGGTTAATTACTAGATTCTGTTCTTGAGTTGGTACAGGGCTGTTAAGTAGAGTTGGTACACCGTTTTGAATTACTGAAGTAGACTGCTCATTTTGTAGATTTGACAAAACTTTTAATAGAGACTCCAACGATATTTGTCCTTGCAAAGGTGTTAAAGAACTTTGTGCAGGCGCAAAGTTTGATGGTACGTTTGAAAAACCACTCTGTTGCACATCGGGCGTGTTCTGAAGCTTATTTAAAAAAGACACGGGGAGACTAGACAAGGGAAGTATGGTCTGGCTAGGAAGATTCACCGGTTGATCAACATTTGTACTGGATTTCGAAGATAAGAAAGATTTTAAAGCAGCTGTAGTAGCTGGGTCTAACAGAGTAATGGTTGGTTTTGTCGATGCTATGTTTCCGGTTGTAATAGTTATGGGGGCAGAGTTTGATATTTTTTGAGTCAACGATTGCAGAGCGTTCTGTTGCTGTAGAGCTGAAGCCAAACATGCAATGTTGTTTTGCGCTGTTGATTGGGCAATACTTTGTCCAATATTTTGCATGTTTACTTCCTTGGGCCGAAGCTGGTTGGCAATTGCTGGTGCAAGATTTTGCTGAAGAAATGTCTGCGCTTGGTTTGTGCCAACATTCTGAAGTGTTATTATAGGACTTGGATTGTTTCTGTTGTTGTTCCCGTTGCAAGTGCAGGTAGGATTGGTAAAAACGGTCTGAAAATAAAAAGCCTAAGTTAGTTTTTCATGCAAAAATAGTTTTAAAATGATCGGAATAAACAATATTTATCTTACCTGTAAAAATAGTTGTAAAAGCACTATGCCGAGCACACAAAATCTCCCAGCTACCGCCATATCGATGAATATTGAATGATTAATCAGATGATTGGTTTATTCAGTTATACTTATATCAAGTTCTGGCATTGCATAAAGCCAATCACTACCGTCTATTGTGAAAGTTAGTTTTGCCGACTGCGATCACGTTTCGAAAGATAATGGTTCATTTGAAACACTTTCCCGGAAAATGTATACCTAGAAATATTAGTCTCGAGAATCTGCTGATAACAGAATTTTATTAAGTAGTTTGCGGAAAGTTTAGTTTCTTAAGCCCACGGCATTACGTCATAAACCGTTTCCTCTCGGGGTCGCACCACGGGAAATGAAAAATTCTTTTGTTATGCCAATATGACGGCGCTTAGTGTGGTGATTTACGTTTTCAGTGCGGCATCGGCAGCGAAACAATTTCATGGAATGACAAATCGATCGTGTCTGCACTAAGACGTTTCTTGAATTGATTACTGTGTCAAGTTGATGCTTAAACTAGTAAGCAGATTAGTAATAATTTTTAGCTCATTATATGAGAGTTTCTTATTAAATACTTGTCCTGGGGATAACTTTACTTGCCTATGCATACACATTTACATAACCTATGCAAGTTACAATGTTAATTACTTGTCTAGAGGATTTTCATAACTTACCGCTACGGATATACGGCTGTAAGTACGTAAACATAATTGTAATAAATTTTCCGCGGGTACTAAAAAACAATGAAAAACACCAATAACAACAATTAATTAAACTAAATCCATGTTCAACGATTCAATGTTAAGTGTTATATTATTTATTTAATTTTAATTCTAAATTAACCCTTAAATGGGCATGGCTAGTATAAATTTTTCATTGGTTTTGGACTTTATCTCAAGGCGATAAGGTTCAATTTAAGGTGGTAACTATTATCCCTATGGCCATTTAAGGGTTAAATAAATTATTTAGTATAGTCAATAAAACTAAACTAATTTATCACTAAACATTGTGTTCACCCGCTACCTCCTAACATCCTCCACAACTTGGTGACCCCCGGTGTTCTATTGTAGACCACCTCCATTGACACTTGGGCTAAGGCTATCACTAGCACCGCTATTGTCATCAAACATGCCATCACTGTACTCTTCAGATTCATAGTCCTCGAAGTAATCGGGATTGTTTCCAAATCCGTTGTGTGGCTGACAGTGCATACGCCGAAGTCCTGGACAGCAGCAGCGGCAGCAACCACACCTGTTGCAGTTCTTGTTCCTTCCAGATATCATCAACAAAGCTAGGAGTAGTCCCAAGTCTTCGTCTTCACGCTTCTTGTTTGCAAGGGCAGTGTTGTAGATAGGTACTCCCGGCGCTACAACGGCCTGGCAACTCACTTGAGGGCCCTGAAATCACACAGTTAAATGAGTTATTTGCGGAATCTGCACGGTTACACAAACAGTGAAAGTAGACAGAAAGCTAACTGTAAAGTAGGTATTTAACACATTGTCAACTAGACTCAACTACCACTATTTAAATCGATTCATTGCAACTTACGGCTCGGTTACAGATTCAGAGCATATTTGACCGTGGGTTGGTCATAAAGAGTTAGTCGATTTAGGTGGCGGCTGATCTGTATCTCCGTATAGTTTATTTCTTTGTAATGCTGAATTAGGTATGCATATTTATGTGACTCGTGTGTTCATACTCACTTCAAGGCTGAATACTATTGTTAAGGCAACAGTTGTGAGATGGATCGCTAAAATCCTCATATTTGTGAAATATGTGATGCTATGTCTCGTTGTCTCTGTAGCCTCTTTATTAAACGCGTCGTGGCGATGTTGTTCAATTTATCTTGCGACTTTAGAATATTGGTAAAGGTTCATGTCGCTCACAGCCTGTTTGAACTAAACAGATTTAATGTGGAGTAAAATTTATCATTTTATATTATTTCCAACGCTAAATTATGATTAAGTCATAAGATTGTTACGGCTTATCATTTCCGAGGGTTATCGTACAATCGACGTTGTGAAATTATTATTACACCGCATCTTCAATACCGATAGCCGTCTGCTTGTTAGTAGAAGTTAGTGCAACAAAATGGGGGTGGTCGTGCAGATTTCATTTCATCTTATTTTAGATTACGGAAAACTTTCCATTAATAACAGACAAAAAGTAGTCTTGGGTATATTTTATTCACTAATTTATTAACTCATTTTATGACATGAATATCTTTAATCAAATTTATCAAAGTACCATATGTTACGCCATCTTCTGGGTTTTTACAGTAAAAAATATTTATTTTCCATTTATCTACGATCGTAAGTGATTTAAAACCTTAGGCCGTCTTCATAGATCACGACACACGATTTACTTACATCTGTAATAATAATAGCATCCTTCTTCGTCATACAGAGGTCCGTCCACAAAAGGATCTGTAGTGTCTTCAGGAACGTAAACGGGGTATAAAGGGTCATCGTATAATGTTTCCAAGCAACAAGCGTCGCTACCACTACACCCACAATTATTACCACCGCAGTTAGAGTTACAGCAACAACTACTACACCCACAATTATTACCACCGCAGTTAGATTTACAGCCACAACCACTACACCCACAATGATTACCACCACAGTTAGAGTTACTGCAACAACCACTACACCCACAGTTATTACCACCACAGTTAGAGTTACAGCAACAACCACTACACCCACAATTATTACCACCGCAGCAAGAGTTAGAGCCACATGAACAGCCACAATTATTGCCATAGCCACAGTTGCAACACCCACTTCTACCACCACAGTTCTCAATCCCATTATTGTTATCCAATAATGATAAAAGTAAAAGAGGCAGCAAAGCATCGTTACTCGACCTTGGAGGCCCAACTGGCCCTGGGGCGACTATGATAGGTGGATCCGAGTTTGACTGTGGCGCTTCAGACATTGAACAACATTGTGAGAGCGGAACTTCTCCTTTTGATGGTGATATACTTACTCGGACACCCAAAGGCTTGTCACACTGTGACACAGAAACTGTTTTCAAACATGATGTTGGATTTAAAGCAACAAGATCGACACATGTCAAAGTTGTTGGTTCATTAAGCTGTATGTTTGGCGAGTAAAGATTAGCATCTTGTAATAAGGCTGGTGTAATTGGCAAGGACCTAGAGGTCTCGGGGGTATTTTGATAAACCTGAACACTCTTTTGGGTACAGGCGGGAATTTGAGGAGAAAGAGAATTCAACTGATTTAACTGATTCCGAACCAGACACTGTAGTTCATTTTGTGATGAATATATTGTATTGGGAAGAGCTGAACATTCACATTGGTTTATTTGTTGTAAACAAGCGGCATAATTTGGCTTACAATTAGTGTTCAAACAACTTGAGCAAGCTTGCTGCACATTAGGTATACCAGATGCTGAAACCTGATTTTGCGCACATTGTGGACAATTCAACAGTTGAGAAATTAGGATGTTCACATCAACAGCTGCAGCAGCATCTAATACAGACACTATATCCGGCAGGATTCCATTCGCTGAGGCTACTGTCATCAAAGTATTCATGAGTTGTTCAGATACTGATCCGGATACCCCGGTGATAGAAGCACGCTGGAAAATAAAAGAAAAATGTAATACACACTTTCATATTTAGAAACAGACAAACCCAAAGATGTATTACATACAAATATATAATGAGAAAGTAAGTACAATTAAATAACTTACGAAGGTAGATAAGAGTATGAATAGCGGAAACAACAACTGTCTCCATAGTAACGCCATAATTAAAATCGTCACCGTTAGGATACTGCATGTACTTATATTGTTGGAACTTGCAAAACCAAGGACTATTACACTGACCTGGTACTCACATATCATAATTTGTAACTTTTCGTCGTCTTTAGTAACAATTTGGTAGATACAACGCTTTCTGGGTGATGGTTATGCAATAACAACATCGAACCCGATTCATTAAATAGTTTATTACCTTTGAACAATAAATTCACGACTAAGGCTGACATTCAGAGACGAAAACTAAGCAAAGACTGGTCTCAGAAATGTCAAAATCACGTACTTAAAAACATTTCGCATTCAGAATCGAATCTTAGCAAGTTTAGTATGAAATGGTGCTTAGCTAAGTGGAAGTAGTCAATATCGGTGACTTTACGTGAACTTAGAACTGTCACTTCTAAGCCTTTTGTTCACAGTTCTCTAAACGTCATTTCACTGATGTCCTACGAACCTTATCTGTGGGATTTTTTTATTCACTCTGACATATATAAAATTGTATGATGTTGTCCTGCTCTCGTGTAGCAATGTCAAATTTAAAAAACCGGTAAGAACTACATCACTAAAAAATGATAGACAATATAGATGACTTTCTTAGGTAACTGTGAATACGAAAATTACGGCGCTTTACTAAGTACGACTTTAGTTTACTTTGCTAAGACTGATCTAAGCGTGAACTTAGGATGCGTCTCTGAATGTCAGCCTAAATGATGCTATAAATCTGAATCATTCTATCGTAGGTGTCAGATATTGTACTTTTTTTATCTTCAAAAGTTTACACAATCTGAATCAATTTAAAATCATCAGAGCGGCTGCTGTCTTGCAATGAAAGATTTATCGCTGTCAGTGACATGTCTCGCAAGACGTAAAAGGAATGAATCGGTAGTGCTTGACAATGAGACATTACCAAAAAGGTATTTTATTGCCCAAACAACGGTTTTGTGGGTGTTCTGAACTGAAAAGCAACATGTGAGGTGAATTTATAAGACACGATTATTTTTAGCCAAGGTTGACTAAAATAGTGAAGGGAAAGTTCTCGAAAAGTCATATTCATGCGGTTGGTATGGACCAGTAAGTAACTCAGGAAATGCATGTCCGGTAAACGTTATAGAGTAACGGTGTTATTTATAAAATACACGATTCCCTCAAAACAATCCGATATAAATAGTCCACGGTGAAGTATTTTCCTTCTAAAGTTTCTACCACAGACACATTTGCTTGTATATGTTGAACATAATTGTATTCAAAATGTTGTCAACACGTCAGGAATAATGACAATAAATAGCATATCTTATTGAAACTTCAGAGCCTATGGGTATTAAAGGCATATAAATGTTGGCTGAATTATTTAAAAAGTGCATTCAGACCGCCTTTGATATTTAAGAAACACGATATAGGTACCAATATATAAAGACTTCTAATAATTATAACGTAAAATGACTAAACTAGAGTTCGATACGACATTATCAGAAGCAGGCGAATCCGCAAAATATAGTAAGGTCTTACTCCTGATATAGTTTTTACAAGAGATTTGATGTTTTTAACCAAGAAAAGAAGATTTTTCAGAATTCGGATCGGGTGTTCAGTTACATCCATAGTAAACGTAAGATGTAGTAGTTTACTAAATTAAAGATCTCTCTTTCTACACACGTTGCCAATAGGAGCGTCAGCGAATGATTGAAACAGCTGATTTTTTCACGATTTCAGAGGCGAGAGCGTTGAGTACTGTTATACTAAAGTTCTACCGGACTTTGCTGCAAATTATTGCAGCCTGCAATATTTTGTACATAGGTAGGTACATTCTAAAACGAATTACTATACAGTTTTTCACAGTTACAGATGCAAATCAACGCACAAAAGAACTCTTTTGTCTTTCAGTCTACCTGCTCGCAATGTTGCGACATATTTTTTGACATTTAAGGCAAACGTTGCGCAAGAGTCACTTGATGTCAATAGCACTTGCGTGAGCGAGGCACCCTCTTGGCGCTCAATTAATTAACACCCATTAACTGCGTTTACAAATGTCGTGCGTGTATTGCATTGCAGTGCTGCATTGTATTTCGAAGAGGCATTATGCGACTCTACAGTAGACAATAATTATTTTCGGGGCATTCGATTCGCCGAGAGCCAAAGAACAAAGTCAAATGCGTGAGTGTTGAATCGCATCTTTAAATATCTTATCGCTGTCATCGCCGTACTATACTGTCGCAAGATTCGGTGCAAGCGCATGTTGCTTGCGATTTGATGTTATATCGTACGCAATAATAAATCTGCCAAAAATCTTTGCCAAGAAAGGCGCTTTGTCAGTTATGCGTTTAAAGTAATCCTGTATTAAGTCCTGTGCTGGACGATAAGTGGTTTATTCACACTGGCCGATAGCCGTAACGACCCGACACCTATAGTTTCCTACGTACTACAGCTTAAGCAGGCCGTTATATGAAAAAACATACGTGCAGTTACCGTTAACGTCCATCTCTAAAGTCAAGCTTGCAATGCTCTCATTATGCAAAGCAAGGACCACTTTTGAGCAGGACCTCTGTGGCACGCCACAGTTCAATGGGGTCGCCAATTAAAGAAGTACCTACCGACCCACGTGCAACGCCCTTTGATCTGCTAGCTACGCGTCAAAGGGCCTGTTTTAATATAAACTTGGCACAATGTATGCCCACTTCGAGACACGAGATCTACGACTCGAGCTGACCTATAACGAATTTATTTACGGCTCTTGTGCTTCAGAAATCGATAGATCGATCTATCCCGCTTTAGGTTGATCAAAGAGAGACTTATCGACTTATCTACTCGTAGTATCGTTCGTGTTAAATTAACATGCCCATATAATAATTTGTACGCGCTATAAGAGAAACATAGAGATCAAGTTCATTCTCTGTGTTCAACCAACACATATATTTATCGCAAATAAATGTTTTCATTTGATTTCACCGTCGAAAGATCATCGAATTTAACACATCGCACTCTTTTTGGGTAGACAAAAGAAAAATTTTTACACGTTCGATTGATCCATCCACCCAGCCCAATATTTTGCCAACTCTCAAGAGGGAAATCAAGTACCTGCATTCAAGAGATCCCGGTGAAAGTGAAACCAGAAACGTCACAACGCAATCCGTCCGTAATCGCTCAGTAGCAACGTATCACGAGCTGTAGGTGGATGACTACTTGCTCAATGAAACGTGATATCTGGCGAGAGGTGATAAGAACACACGTGGCAGCGCGGCCGTTGCCCTGTAGAGTATCTAAACAATAAGCTTCCGTATTCAACTCGGTCTTTGCTGCCCGTTATTGTATAGCTGATTATTTTTTTAATTTCTTTAGGGGCTCCAGTTGGTAACAGTAGCACCCACCAAGCAATAAAAAGTAATTTCGTTTTTGGCACGAATGCTATTCTCAAGTTTTTGATCTTAGGTTCTTTATCGTGGGTCCTGAAAATCAATATTAACATGATCGGACTAAAAGTTTACAATGTGTTGTGCTTACGAAAGTCTTAGTTCAAAAACATGATCGAGAGTTTGCACAGACACGTTTTGCAAATTCCATCTGTTAAAAAAACATGACAAACATGACATGGTTTTTCAAACTCTCTGTGATACAGACGGGAGTTTGTAGGAAGATGTCCTAAATCTCACTTGTTCCGTTTCAACGAAGCTGCGGATCAGTGTCAGTGCGTTCAGACTTACAGAAGAAGGAACAAAACAAGGGGCTGAGTATGGAAAGCCACTTATCAACCTGCGACTCCTGCAACGACGGATGCCATTCCATTGCGCCTGCGCCACCCTCACGCGCGCCGTACGCCGCTTATCACTGCGCCGGCGTTGCTAAACCCAACAAATATTATGATGTGAAGGTGTGGGAGATAAGCGATGTTTGTTCGGTTGTTTAAATAGGCTAGGTGTGGTTTGTCACTCGCTAGTTGTAGACTCGAATGCCTAGGTTACACTCTGGTAACGGGCGACCCGAACCTTCTATGGAAACCCGCTTATTTAAAAAAAAAACATTATTGGTTAGATTACGCCATAACACATGGCACCCCTAGATGAAAACCCCACTAAGTCGAAATAATATGTGACAATTTATTTAGCTATTTTATCGACTTCCTGACCTTATACCGGACCGGACAATATAACTCCCAAAACGTCTCCTTCAAGTTGAAGGTATCGTTATGGGAGTTATATTGTCCGGTCCGGTACAACGTCAGGAAGTCGAAAAAGTAGCTAAATAAACTGTCACATATTATTTCGACTTAGTAGGGTTTTCATCTAGGGAGTTTTCATATTCTGTGGACATTTCAACTGGCTACCCATTACGGTTACAAAGATAGAGCCCTTTAAAGATCGGATGGACAGACACACACCGGAGACAGAGTAACTGGGTCCCGTTTGATACTCTTCGGGTGTGGAATCCTAAATATATATATATATAAAAGGAGAAGCTGACTGACTGACTGACTGACTGACATATACGCAGAGCCCAAAGTATAAGGGTTAGAAACTTGAAATTTCGCACAGGGGTTCCTTTTATAGTGTAGAGGAGCACTAAGAAAGGATTTTTTTAAATTCGTCCCCTAAAGGGGTAAAATGGGGGTGCAAAGTTAGTATGAAACTCTGCCGTTTTTGAAGTTATTCAAATGATATTTAGTACGAAGGTCCTTCATTTAAAATCATGAAACATGTGTAAATTATTTTTTCAAAAATCATCCCTTAAGAGGGAAAAAAGAGGGTGCAAAGTTAGTATGAAACTTTGCCGTTATCCAAGTTATTCGAATGAGATTCTATATGAAGGTCCTTCATTAAAAGTCATGACACATGTGTAAATTAGTTTTTCAAAAATCATCCCTTAAGGGGGGAAAAGGGGGGGTGCAAAGTTAGTATGAAACTTTGCCTTTTTTGAAGTTATTCAAATGATATTTAGTACGAAGGTCTTTCATTTAAAATCATGAAACATGTGTAAATTATTTTTTCAAAAATCATCCCTTAAGAGGGAAAAAAGAGGGTGCAAAGTTAGTATGAAACTTTGCCGTTATCCAAGTTATTCGAATGAGATTCTATATGAAGGTCCTTCATTAAAAGTCATGAAACATGTGTAAAATAGTTTTTCGAAAATCATCCCTTAAGGGGGTAAAAGAGGGGTGCAAATTTAGTATGAAACTTTGCCGTTTTTGAAGTTATTCAAATGAAATTCAATACGAAGATCCGTCGCTAAAAGTCACGATTTTATGCAAAATAGGCTTTCAAAAATCATCCCTTAAGTGGGTAAAACGGGGTGCAATGTTAGTATGAATGAAACCCTGCTGTTTTTGAAGTTATTCGAATGAAATTTAGAATAAAGGTCCTTCATTGAAAGTCTTGAAACACATGTAAAATAGTTTTTCGAAAATCATCCCTTTAGAGGATAAAAGGGGGGTGCAAAGTTAGTATGACACCTGCCGTTTTAGAAGTTATTCAAATGATATTTAGTTCGAAGGTTCTTCGTTTAAAATCATGAAACACGTATAAAATAGTTTTTCATAAATCATGCCTAAAGGGGGAAAAAAGGGGGTGCAAATTTAGTATGAAACTTTGCCGTTTTTGAAGTTATTCGAATGAAATTCAATATGAAGGTTTGTCATTAAAAGTCATGAAATACATGTAAAATAGTTTTTCGAAAATCATTCCTTTCAGGGGGTAAAAGGGGGTGCAAAGTTAGTATGAAACTCTGCCGTTTTTGAAGTTACTCGAATGAAATGCAGTATGTAGGTCCTTCATTGAAAGTCATGAAACATTGTGTGAAGTAGTTTTTAGAAAATCATCCCAAGGGGGGTGCAAAGTTAGAATGAAAGCTCTCTGATATTCAAAGTTATTTCAATAAAATGTTGTATTTGGGTTATAAGTTCCTGATAAAGTTATTGATTATTGCCGACAGCCCTTTTTGTGAATTCAATACTTATGGGGGTTGCAAATTTAGAAGGTATAAAAGTTCTTCGTATTTACTTCGTATCGTCGCTTCGATTATTAAACATTTCGCTGCGATTTTTGAATTGAATTTCTTTGTTCTTCCATGTGTTTAAATACCACCTTAAATACTTGCTTACTTTCTTATTTTTTTAGGGTTCCGTACCTCAAAAGGAAAAAACGGAACCCTTATAGGATCACTTTGTTGTCCGTCTGTCCGTCCGTCCGTCCGTCTGTCAAGACCCTTTTTCTCAGGAACGCGTGGAGGTATGAAGCTGAAATTTATATCAATTACTCAAGTCTACTGTCCCTTGAAGCTGTGAAAAAATCAAACTTCTAAGCCAACGCAATCAAAAGATACAGCCGTTTATGCCGCAAATTTTCGACACTTGCAAGGGAATCAAAACCTACAGGGTGCTTCCCGTGAACTCAGAATCTTGAAATTTGGTACGAAGCAACGTCTTATAGCATAGATAAAGGAAAAATTACGAAAACCATAAATTTTTAGTTACATCACATAATATATTTTTTTTTAATAATTTTAAACTTACTACCCATTTCCTCATTTATGACTCGATTGTCGTAATGAACGAACTTTGTAAACCTTGCAGGTTTGTACGGAACCCTCGGTGCGCGAGTCCGACTCGCACTTGGCCGGTTTTTTTTTCATATTGGTCGTTCTAACTCTTGAATAATTTTTCTCAATTCTTCTTATTATTTCTCCGTTCATGTGTTCATAAATATTTCTCAGTTCTTTAAAATACAACCCATAGTAAACAGCCTATACGAGTATATGTCCCACTGCAGGGAATAGGTCTTCTCTCAGAGAGAGTAGTATGGTTTTATTTATTTCGCATGCGCTAAAAGTATCCCAATCTTAATTGCAAACGCAAACACTTTACTCAACTAAAGCCCACGCGGACGAAGTCGCGGGCAACAGCTAGTCCATTATAGTGAGTTAGGATGTACATTTTTTCACATTTCATTCACAGGATTTTTTTTAAAATAACATTTACATACAGGCACAAACATTGCTTCTGGCCCCACACTAGGATACCCTGTGTCGTGGGAACCAGAAACAGCGACGTCACAAACATGTAAACATCCAAGACCTGGGTTTTTTTTTGTCCCCAGCTGGGTATCGAACCCGGGAGCTCTCACATGGTAGTCAGATGCGCTAACCGCTGCGCCACAGAGGTCGTGGTTACTTTTTATGTTTTTCTTATTTGCTAGTTAGGTCCACATAGCCCTTTAAAGACTTAGGCCCGGTTGCACCACCGACTAAAATCTATTTAACTTTAAGTTAAACAGAACTGTCAGTTCTGCCATACACTATCTGTCAAAATTCTAGTCTAAAATTCTAATTCTGTATATAGATTTTAGTCCGTGGTGCAAGCCGGCCTTAGACCAGAATTTTAACAAGCTAAGCTTAATCTCACTACAATATGATAGGTACTCATTCTTCGAAGTAATTATATTTCACGCAATGAGCCGTTTTCAGATGACAAAAAAACGAATGGCTGTCAAAGGAATGCAATTTTGGACCTCAGCCCAATAGCCATGTGTGATACATCATCGAATAGGTCTCAGCGAGCTGAATAAAAGTTACTATGACGCAAACAGCCAAATGTTTGTCCTTTCGGAGTTATATTATATTGAAAATGAACATTTTTTCGTTTTTTTTTTAGTTCTTCTGAAAACGGCTCATTAGAGTTGCGTTGGGTCTGTGTTAGTTCACTGACACTTTAGTCCATATCTGTACTTCAGGCCCGGTTTCTGAATTGAGAATTTCACTAAGTAATATACTTAAGTGACGTTCTGTCACGCTCTTTTCTGAGAAATATTACAAGACAACACTACAGTTAAGTAGTCACTTAGTGAAATTCTCAATTCAGGAACTAGCCCTTAGTCAGATAATTTTCTTCGACTTGTACCCTTAAAACGTAGTTTAAATTCTAGTACAGTCTGTTAGCTTTTAGAATATACCTCGGACTCTAGAGTAGGCTTCGGTTTGCGCCGAAAGCACACGAGTGTAATACGACTTCCGGCTCTTTCTTTTACTATTTTGAAAAGCTATGTAAAGTTATAAATAACAATACAAAATAGACCTTACCTTATTGCAATTTAATCGGTCTATCCGATAGTAGCCGAGGTATATTCTAAAAGCTAGCAGACTGAAAAGGGAAACTTTATATTATAAAACTAACAACTTATTATATTACAAAACACCTAATAAATATAACCTAAATAGAGCGTTTTAGCGGAATCTGTTTGGTTCTATTGTAATCTATCGCATAATAACTATAGAATCTATCGCTTAAATAATAATAATAATGTTTGTGACGACGCTGTTTCTGGTTTCCACGACACAGGATACCGAGTGTGGGGCCAGAAGCAATGTATGTCCCTGTATGTAAATGATAATGTTTTGTTAATGTTAATTAAATACGAAGGGATAACTCAATAGAATCAAGAATCAAGAATTTATTTCAACGTAAAGAATTTACATTCTGCTTGTTAAATGTCAATGTACATGCAGTTATGTATAATGTTAGCCGCTGCCTTGGGGCCGTCTGTAGTGGAGAAAAAGGCAGCGAAAAAAAAACTCCACTCTGACCATCTTTTCTCAAATCACCTTAAAGCTAATACAAATAAAACATACAAAATAATATCTTGGATGTGTTGAACACTAGACACATTTATCCTCTGATTTAATTTAATATTAAACTACTATTTAATGCCATACGTCCTTGTCTTCTAAATAATCGTTGATTTTATAATAAGCTTTTTTGCAAAGAGTGTTCTTAACACAATTCTCAAATCGCGTAATTCTTAAATAATAACTACACATCAAATCAATTAACTGTCAGGACCTAACTGAATATGAAGGCTCTAATTAGATTCTCAGGGGTAAGTCTATATAAGGGCCATATTATACTAGTCCCTACATAGGATCCTAGATATCTGTTGCTGGTGTCGACACGTGTCTTGGTACGTAGGTATTGATTTAAACCAGCAATGTACATCACCTGTGATCAATGTTCTATGATATTGTAATATGGGTTTTAAGCATGAAACACACCAACACGTTGGCGGTGGCGGTATACATACGTCATTCCCTGCTGTAGTACTTTCTGTGTATTCCGTGTACGTACAATAAAGGTGGATGTATGTATCGTAGTCTCTCGTGTTGGCGTGTTTGGAAAATTCTAACCATCGAATATTTTCCGACTATAATTTTGTCAAACCTCCAATATATTGTGAACTTTTAGTTCCTATCTATTTACGGGTGTTGTTATGCTTACATTGTGTTCTGCTTACGAAAGTTTTACTCCAATATATTTATCATTGTTGCCAAATACAAGCATACGAATAGCCAAGTGAAATGTCAGTATATCCCACTGGAGACATCCAGACAACATCGTATTGTCTAAACAGATTACAACTTTCTGGGCTGCCCAAATAAACTTATAATCCTATCTAGCGCGGTGGAAGTAGATATCGCCGACCCAAATAACTATTACTTCGCTAGAGCCATGTTAATCGCATCAGCCATAACTTATTGAAGCTGGTATCTACGTGTGGATGAAATTGAATATAAATCTGATTCGTTTGAGGCTTCACGTCGGGATTGATCTATAAGACTGGGATCCACAAATAGGTAGTTAGTTAAACTTGAGATTTCCACACTTAGCCTCACAGTTGGGAGCCAATGTACGTATGATCCATTTGTCTATACTTGACATTTTTCTCAGACTTTAAACAACAATAAATCAAAATGTCAAGTATAGACAAATGGATCATAGCATGATGCTAGTGTGCGTAGAAACACTAGCAGACGCTGGAGTTTCCTCAAATTGTTTTTCTTTACCGTTAGCGATTGGTATTGCTACTAAATATTCATAAATGTATGTACCTTAGAAAAAAAGTTATGGTCCTTGCGAGAACTCAAACCCACGACCTTCCGAATGTGAGGCGAGCGTTCCACCGCTGCGCTACCTCGGCTCTGACAAATACTAACGCTTTGTTATGTGAAAAAATAGTTTCGTTCATATGATATGCGTGTCGAAAAGTGGTGACGATTGATTTATTTATCTGCATTATTTTCAGAAATAAGTAAATTGTGACCTAAGTCAGCAGCAACTAATAAGACGTTATTGAAAAGTTAGAGGGCGTTTGAATAATAATAAAAAGAACCTTTTCAAAACCTCATCGAGAATGTCAAAATAAATAGTGCAAGACACACCTAAGTTTACAAGTTTAAATTTTTATAGTTTTTAAATGTTTAGCTGATAAGTTTTATTTTTATAATAGTACCAAATCTACACTGACCTGAATAATAACGATCGAAAGTATAACTTCCTGTGTACTTAAAAAAATATTGCAATTTTTAAAGTGTGACACTTACCCCCGGTTATTCGTACGCTAACAATCTGTTAATCTACTATTGACAGCTGTCAAACGTATTTTTCGTATGCACTTTGGCCAACTGGCAGCTGTCAACAGCTTGTTAATGTAAGACAAACCGGGGGTTAGTTTTGCAGGCCAGTGTACAATCAACTCTCACAAATATGGGAGCAAACTTTGATAGGCGTCCGCTTACACGACAAAGCTACGGCCAGGCTCAAAGCAGAACTTTAAATTGGTTAACCTACTTTAAACTTTCACCTATACTACCTAACTAAATAGTTGAGTGGCATGACTCCAACGTGAATTTAATTACAGTCTGGTCCAGGCACTTAAATCTGGACACTGGCGTTAAAGTATAGAGACGAGGCTTTAAAAGGCTACGTTTATCAAACTTAAAAGCAGTCGTAAAACCTCTCAACATTCTAATGGCCTATCATTTTTTTACTTAGCCTTTCTATTGGTGTTGTAGGGAAGAGCGGGTGATTGTGCTCCTCCACTATAAAGGAAAATTTCCCGCCAGACAGATTTGGGACCGGAATCTGTCATGAGAAAAATATCGGATGCCGGATTATGCTTCTCTATTTCATCCGATTATAATCGGCAATGGACGTCACGCAGTGCTTTAGTAAAATTCCTCGGTTTTTCTATTCGAGGCAGGGGACGTTTTCCACAAATTCTATTTCATGTAAATAAAATAGTATGGGACCATTTTCGGGTTGTATGCGCGATGCAAAAACGTGTATTGTTTTTGTACGAAGATCACTTCGGCCCGGTAAAATACCGTTCTGATCTAGCAAATTATCGGACCGTTAAAAACCGGATGCCGGAGTAGTGGAGAAGCTTACTAGTATTCTTGTGTGTTTCTAAATCGGACCGGTAATTAACGTTTGCCGGACCGGAGAAGTGGAGAAAGGCCCTAAGCCTGGGGACGACGGCCGGTCCAACTGTGTTAAATGTTGGACGTTGTATTTATCGTAAGTCATGTGTAACACTTTGATTGCTCGATGCAGAAATGTTGGAGCTTAAAGTTGACATGTGCTCGCCACAGGTGTCCCCGCCTGGCAGAGGCCTCCTTCAGTTCATCTCAGGGTTTTCAGTTCTAGACCAATATGGCGAAACAACGTTTGCCGGGTCGGGTCGCTAGTAAATTATCTATAAAAAGGAAACTCAACAATAAAAAAGGTCTGCCGTCAATACTGGCAGATCTCTCCAGTCGTGTAAGACACCGAATCGAACCCACAGCCTCAGTCTTAATAGGTAAGCTCCTTAATGGATAGGCCAATGTGGCAGTCCACCCATTAGGGGAACCGACTCCAAATTAATATTACATTATGAAGTCAGTTTTTATTTACTTCATCATCAACCCATTATGTCCCCACCGAAGGACTCTTCCTTGAGGGAAGTATAGGCCATCCTCCATGGGGGCCAATTCCGGATTTATGGAGGCATTGTAAAACTAGTGGCTGGTCTTACTGTCAACAGTTTTTAAGCCGCCCTAAGGCCTCTGATTGCCATTTATCGACGGCAGCCGGCACCAACTGCTTAACGTGCCTTGCGAAGCACGGAACCGCTCGGAAAAATGCCACTAGCGTTAGTCATAGAACGGTCACCCATCCATGCACTGGACGCGCCCTATGTTGCTTAACCTTCGTGATCGTTTAAAATCACCGGGGCTACGAGCGATTAAAAAAGCGAGCGAAAAATAAAAAGAAACAAAAATGAACTCTTCTTTTTAAGGCAACATAGGTAATCGTAAAGGGGCTATTCGGGGCTTAGAAACATTCTTCTGTTTTATTAAATATCAAGCAGTTTTCAAGCAGTCTCAATCGCTTTCACCCCGCCTCAACTCTATTTTACCACCTTTTAGCGCTAACATGAAAATAATTAATCCGCAATTTTCCTACAAAACCGCTCCCAGAGTCGCTTTCAACACTGAATGCGGTATAAATTTTGAGTCGATCGCTGGAGCAAAATCACCTTACAGTGTATTGGGTGTAGGTGGATTTCAGACTGTGAGTGTGATACTGCCTGCAGCAGTTGCAAGCACAGAATAAGTAACCACAGAAGTTTTACAATTCACCCATATTTTTCAGGTTTAGGTACCCCGAAAATGCGCCATTTATAAATGACCCAAAAGTTTAGGTATTTATTTTTATTTAATAAGTTCCAAATAACTTATTAAAATTAAACTTAAACTATCTAAGTCAAGCTACCGACGACGACACGATCTTCGTCTCTAGTCGCCATGATTAAGCTCAAAAACTAAACGGTTGAACGTCTCTTCCGACAAAAAATCTAGTAAGTAATTTCGGATTAAATTAATAAGATGTTGCTGACAGACTTGCAATGCTCATTATGGGTGTATAAATGGGTCTAATCATGATTATTTATTCGATAAAACGTCCAGAATTAGGGTGATTAAATTTTACCTAATAAATAATCGCAATTTGACCCGTTTAATATACGACTAATGTACCTCTGAACTTCATCATAAGCATTGCAAGCCGCGGCGCGCCCTTGACCGCTGCGGCCCCATGCAGCGCAGTGAAATATTAAATTTCATTAGGTACCTGAGCACGTCACGGGATTTTCGCCGAGCTAACTGTTCATAATGGTGAGGTAATTGTTTGATTACTATTATTACGTTGGTGTACTTTATACCAGCTGAACTTTGCTTGGATGTAATACTTTTTTTAAACGATATTATAATATGTAAATCACTTTCGTGTGCTTTTAATTTCAAAAGAAAATAGCTAATTGGGATGGACAGAGATAGATTTTGACCTAGTAAATAACTCTATAGACATTAACAGTTATTTTTTTATAAAACGTCGATTAACAGTTATTTTTTATAAAACGTCGATTTCAAATTCAGATTTGAATAAGACTATAAATTTTTATATTATATTTTTGTGCTTCTATGATTGATTTTATTTATTATAACAGTTTACCGCCTTTATCGTACACTAAAAATCTGTTAACTAATGAAACTGGTTCAAGAAGCCATTACTTTAGAGAAAATAACATTTTAAGTTTAAGTTTTAGATTTAATTTATCACCCAATCATCTACATTACTACACTTTAGCTTGGTAGGCAGTTGAACCATTTCCTGGATTAGCGTCTATTTCGATCGTCCGTTTGAAAACTTTACAGTCATAACGAACGTAAAGTTTCGAGGTGCCGAATATTCTTGAAATATGCTGAAAAGGAGCCCGACGCCAATTTGTTTACTAAATATGGCGTGAGGTGTGAGAAACAAGTTTTATTACGGCCGATGCGATGAAAGATATAGCTACTCTTGGTTGCTCCAGTAGTTTTTAATCCCACCAAATATCAATGTAAAAAAATGGACAACTTTACGTCCTAAAAAAAATTTATAAAAGTCATATACAAAAACTGAGATAGCACTTATACTGGTGGATTATGGCCTACACCTTCCTCAGGGAATAGACCCGTACCTACCCATCGGTGGGGACATTATGGGTTGATACAAAAACTAACAACCAAATTTGCCAAGTTGATTGTCTTCGCTGAATTAGTAGTTCCCACGATACATTGTATCCTGTGTGGGGTCAGAAGCGATGTATGTGCCTGTATGTAAATGCTATGTTATGTTAATTAGTATTGTTATAAGAAAAAAATTGAAATTTTGTGACTTTTAAATTTAGAGCCCAACGTTGGCATTTTTAGAAGACGTCGAATAGTTTTACAGTGTAAACTTGCCGAGTATAGTCTGTAGAGTCGGGTAGTTTTGATGTTTAAAGTAGTTCTAGCTAGACCTTAGAATTCCGCACTTAGCCTTTTTTTTTATTAAAACTGCCCAACGATTGACCCCGATCTCACCTGATGGTAAGTGAAGATGGAGCCTCGATGTTCCTCGTTGGTTCAGTTAATACGTCAGATACCAGAGTTTCCTCGCGATTTTTTCCTTTACAGTTAGATAAGATAAGATAAAAAAATATTTATCGCCTCATCAAAATAAAATTTATAACAAAGTAAGACTTAACTAGGTTGTAATATAATAAGGCAAAAGGTAGCGCTGGTTTTCAGACACTACCCTGAGATGTTGTGCGGGAATAATGTTAGCCAGTGGCATTGTTACTATAAACGAAAACATAAACATTTACATACAGGCACATACATTACTTATAGAAGCATTGGGAATAGCCCCACATGAGGATACCCTGCCCCACTATACCTTCACAAATGTTCGTAACATTGGGAATAGCCCCACATGAGGATACCCCACTATACCTTCACGAATGTTCGTAACTTAGAGAACAAATTCATTAGTACATGTCGGGTTCGAATCCACAACCTCCAGCATGAGAAGCCGGCGTTCTACCGGATTTTAGTCCTTTTATCTTCAAAAAGTACTCCAAAGTTTTGGTAATTGAACAATTTTATACGAGCCTCTATATAGTATTGGCGGTGGACGCCAGCGGCGGCGGTATTGATTCCAATCGCGTTGCGAACAAATTTTTCAATCTGATGAGTTGGAAACGAGAATCCCGTTAGATTTTACCTACTCCAAAAAATAAGTCGTACTAGTACGTTGCTTCTCTAACTACGATTGAAAATACCACGCAAACATGCTTTACGATGTCCTGTAAACCTATTAAAAAAAATGTAACTATACGGCCAGGCCAAAGCTAAAATAACAAGTACACTGAAACTCAGTCATTATTACACAGGTTTTAATTTGTATAAAATAAAAAAATAAATAAACTCGTTATCCCCGATGGGCTAGTCAGAATCATCAATCACTAGAACTGGGCCCACGTTTTGCCGAGTTCATTAGGTCCCAACGTGACAAGTGGCAAAAATAAATAAAATGATTTCGTAAAAAAACGTAAAAAGTGTTGGTAGTAGGAAAAACTGAGTAAGTACATACTTATAGGTATTATTATGATAACAAAAGTACCTAACTATTTAAAATGTCTCCGTTGTTTCTTATAAACAACTTCTGCGTTTTTCCTTGTTCAATAAAGACTATTCTTATCTTATTTTTTCATATTATCAAACTCATTTTATTTCAATCATAATTTTGAAACATATTAGAATATCCGAGCGAACGACCTTAACGACGCGTAAATTTTCAATCAACCCGGCGCGCGACTCAGTAGCCGAAAACTTGATTATTGTCAGTAAGCGAGCCTTCGTAGACGGCTGCATCCAAGATGGCGGCCGATCAATGGTTGCCATGGCAACGCGTCTGGGCTCAGGCCGGCTGAAATACACTGAAAATAGAAAACGGGACGCGCTTACGTCGCATTTTGAACGTGTGAGCAGGATGGAGATATTGAAGCACGTGAAAATGCGAAGTTATAATTAGGTACGGATGGATGTTTATCCACTAAGGAGGACGATTAAGGACGTACATAATATGAAAAACTGTCTCAAAACGAAAATGTTTTCAGAAAACTTAGGTAGGTAGGTACCTACCTGTATGTTTTAAGGGAAGCACCTTATCCGCTGCAGCTACACGAAAACGGTCTTGGGAGACTATCGATATTTTTTTATGAAATTTCGATCCCTATTCACATATTAAAAATATGTATAATTCATGTGTAGCGGTGCCCGCAACTTCACTCGCCTAAGATTAGACTGAAAAGTAAAGTGTGCGTTGTTTATTTCTAAACTTAAAAAATAACGGAATCCCATACAAACTTTCATCCCTTATTTCAGATCCTTATACCGATGGAGAGTCAATTATTTTGTAATACCCTAGCTTACTTGGCAATTTCTTTGCGCCTCAGAGATTTTTTTTCAATGGACTTTATCTAAGTTGTAATATTTATTGCTACTTGGGGTGGAGACAAATCCAACCAATCAATGATCATAAAAGTCGGTAAAACCCTAGATAAGTTATTTAACGTTACCGAACCCAATTTTTTTTATTTATTATTTATGTTTAATCTGTCATTCTGCCCGACCGTAATGAGTGATTTAGCTATGTGTTAGTTATTTCAAATCTTGAGCAACGTTTAGTATCGATGATTAAAACCATTTTCCATAGGAAAATAATTATAAACTTACACAATATACATACAATACAATACACTGGAGATTTGAAGGCGTTTTTTAAATCCTTTTTAAGCATTGCTAATTACAATCCCGTTTTCCCGTCTCTGTTTTTCGTAACTCTACTTTTTCTTCTGGTATTTCAATTACCTACCTTAGACAGAACCCCTTAGGTCTACTTTCCCCTGCAACGTTTAAATTCCCTTACTTTACGTTTAATTTAAATCAGTATGCATTATTATAAATTTAGACAGCAGGAAAACAAGACAAAGTGGGTCCTACCGGTGTCTGCGCTGCGATATAAATAATGTCTGCGGCTCTGCGACTCGACTATGCGGCAGACAAAGGGGAATATAATGTAATGTTCGTCCTTGTCTGTTTACCTAGACTGGAATTTGTGTCTAGCTATCTCGAGAACTAAGATAAAATGTATTTTTATTAACATCACAGAGTTGATTAACATAAAAAATTGCACTTACAAGCATTCCTGACGATTTTCAGTGTCGATAAAATAAACCTTTAAGAATATAGCCATAAATAAAATGGTCAATTTTATTTGCCACGCGCTCTTGAAATTCAATGCAGTCTAATCATTTATTAATTATAAATTATAATTGGTGTGGTTTATACTCAAGCAATTTAGGGCCGATGCGTGTATACGTACGTATTATTATCATAGTTCTTGATTATATATATAGTCTTTATATAGTAATTGTGTTCAAAATAATTAAAATTAAAATAATAAATAATTAAAATAATTTTATATTTTTGCTTGTTGGAAATGCTTTAATGGATTCTGAAAAATTGCTTATAGGCTTCGCGTTCTTTCAACAACACGTTCACGAATCACTACTAAGTCATTTTTATGCTCGGCTACGAACTACTCTCGACATATATTTTTAAATACGGAGGTAGGTTAGTCCAAGTATTTTTCGGAACTACGTATGAGCCATCATGAACATTACGGATCATACAAAAATCAGTATGTGTTTAAAATTATTCCGACAGTATTCGGCTTTGCGATCTGATTCTAGAGAAACAAAAACAGGTACCTACTAAGTTAATCAATAAAGTTGTAATTAATATGAAACATTAAATAAGTATTAGAATTTTCACACTACCACGGGACCGTTGACTGGTCCCGCTCAATTCAAGCGTTTAAAGTCCCCAAAGGGTCCCGTTTCTCCCCTGATTAAAAGTACCAGGCAAAACGAGTGATTTGCATTGGTTTTCTGAGCTTATTTCAACAGAATAATCCCTTCCTGACTCCCAAATTATTATTCTATTTTAAGTTAAGAGAGTACATTTGTTTTTCTTTTGTGTTGCAATTTGTAAAGCTAAAGTTTAGTTGTTTTTGTTATGTATATAGTTAATTAGGATATAATTTGATAATGGATAGGATGGAAGTATCATCGTCACCTTGTGACAAAAGTTCCCAAAATAAAATAGATTTAACAAAAACTCTACAATCAAAGGACAGCCAGTTAGGTACTCATGTAAAATATTTTGAAGCACCTCCTTTTATTCGATTTAACAAGTAGGTACCATTAAATTTAAGTTTCAGTTTTTACCTGTACATGCCCCGTTATTTTTTCA
This sequence comes from Yponomeuta plumbellus, assembly GCA_947310845.1. Lineage (NCBI taxonomy): Eukaryota > Metazoa > Arthropoda > Insecta > Lepidoptera > Yponomeutidae > Yponomeuta > Yponomeuta plumbellus. Next base: position 16,088,997 of record OX371198.1, on the reverse strand, counting down.
ATGGACTAATAAATAATTAAGCTGTAATGATCGCTTTGACAGTGGTATTAATGACACTGTAAACTGTGTTTGGAAGTAAAAAACTGTTCTCTGAGCTCATCGAGTGTAGCTAATTACACTGATTTATGAAGCAAAGAACCCGGATATGTGAGTCTGGAGCTGGACCAAAAATCATCAAAAAAAAACATATGCTAAAACATTTCTTAGATGAGGTGACCAAAAGCTTAACTAATACAAAGAGCTAATTAGCTGCAGTGATCAGCACAATGACCTTTACTACACTCGACAGTATAATGTCTACAGTCTGTTAGCTTTTAGAATACACCTCGGCTACTATCGAGTAGAATCGGATATACATATTCGTGTAGTTACAATTTCGGACCTAATATGACACATAACTTTACATAACTTTTCAAAATAGTGAAGAAAAGTTTTATACGGAGCAGGAAGTAGTATTACACTCGTGTGCTTTCGGCGAAAACCGAAGCCTACTCTAGAGCCCGAGGTATATACATATTCTAAAAGCTAACAGACTGTTTTACTGTATTATATAATAGTAGACTAATATTATAAAGACCCTTGATCTCGGAAAAGAACGCTCGGAAAAATTGCAAGTACGTACAGACGCTTCGGTGGGCGAGACCGACCGACGCGCTCTTTTTTAAATTATTTTTGTTATACTCCATATTTCAAGGCATTTTGCAACAAAACAATATTATGTAAAAAGTCGATCAGTGTGGCTGTCATTATTAAACCCTCCGCCTGCAGCCTTGAAGCTCCTTGGCTTAGTTCGCAAATATATTTGCATTCCTGACCCCATTTCTTGTGGAACGTTTTCTCTCAAGTGTAGTAAATCAATTAGTGATCAAAGGTAAATAGGCGACCAGTCCGCATTAATCTGCATTCTTCTGTCAATGCGTAGTACACTGGACCACGCATAATTTTTTAAATCATCATCATCATTCACCCACAAGAATTTCACTGCTGGACATAGGCCTTCTCCAAGGATTTCCCAAAAAGAGCAGTTGGAAGCTGCTACTTCGGCGGCTTTAAATACTTTAACCTCTTTAGTCGTGTCCTTGAAAAGAACAATAGGTTTCTATTGTTATTTTCAAGGTCAGGACTCAGGAGGTTAAACTAAATACAAGCTCTTTAGTTGTTGGCGGCGACATACCTTTTTTATTGTTTAGTTTTCTTTTTTATACATGAGATAAGATAAGAATATTATTTATTGTACCAGGTTGTATGTGAAAGATACAGTCAGTACAATTGGCGGCCTTATTGTTTTTTTACTATTATTTTATTACATTTCTATCTATCCATCTATATTTTGCGGATCCCAGTCGGTCGTAATTTTGGCCCACCTATCTACGCTCATACGGCAGACATGGCCAGCCCAAGTCCCACTTGAACTTGGCGGTCGCAACCCCAAAGTCTGCAATTTTAGTTGTAGAGCGCAGCGTCGTGTTTCTAATACGGTCTAATGTCATTTATGAGTACAATAAAGAATATTCTATCTATCTATCTGTCTACTATTTTATACTATTGTCATTTTTAAATTTAGTTTGTGTTCTTTCAGTTTAGTCTCGATATCTAATGTCATAATAAAAAGTGAGCATTAAATAGTGGACTTATAGTTAAAAGATTTTATTTATTTTAGACAAATAACGTCACCTTTACGGTGCTTAATTTAATACTATTCACCATCTCTCGCAATTCCGAGGGATAGTTTCTAAATTGAGAATTTCGATAAGTAACTACTTAACTGTAGTGCTATCTCATCAAATTTCTTATTATTATTAATAGTCCCCTAAAGGGTTGGGATTAGCAACAAAATATAATTTGTATAATTATTCCTACGTTATTATTTCTTATGATATATATGATATAATATATTATTTCCTATGATATTTTATGCACTAAAAGTGAACAAAGAAGATCGATTGTAGGAATGTCCTTATAACAAATGTAATAACATAAGCGTGTCCGTGTAGGTTTCAAATATCAGGCAGAAAAACCCAAACAACCCATATTATGAAATTAATTCCAGAATCTTACTTAGATTTATTACCGGATAATAAGTCATAACTTACTGTAAGCTGTAATCATCTCTAGTTGCGAGCGGAGCAGATTCCATGTACCCAGTGCAACATTTCTGAATCAAAGATATATCTATCAAAAAGCTTCATAAAGTACCTATGTTCTACATCTGTAGATATGTATCACATAGGTATTTACTGGACTCCAAGTTGAGCAAATTGACGCCCATATAAAACTCTAAACTCTTCGCTTGATCAGCTCAAACGATTCGCCGCCCACGTTCAATGAAGCAGATCAGAATTGAGTTCAACACAATATAGTATGGGACCTCTTTAGAAATCCTCTCTGTATTGGGAAACGAATGGCTTCGAGAGACAAAAGAGGCGAAGACGTGGGTGTTTCCTGCAGTAGCATCTAGGCGGAACTGGTTTTAAGACTGGCACAAAAGACTGAATAGCTAGAAGAATAAGTAACTAAATTAGCTATGGCTTAGACCTGGCACGCAACTTTTTGCTAATGACAGTTGAAAAAAAAAGTAAATGACGTCATGGCTTGTAACTGGCACAACAGCGACAGACTTTAGCTATAAAGAAAGAAAAGTACAAGTCCAAAAAAATATTCTTCGTCTTTCAGTTCCCGTTTCCCAATTTGGCGCGATGCTCATGCTTCGGACGGACATGCGTGTGCGTCTATATTTATACAGGCCAAGCGTAAGCGCGAGCGCCGATGCTATCCCTCTCTCGCTCTATAAATAACCGGGAAATCCTACCCTAGGGAATCCAATGCGAATGATACGAAATGAAATGAGGCCGTCGCAATCGATTGCATTGATTTGGACTGCTCATACGGTTATGTTCCAGTTTTAGGGATCCGTGACGGAAGAGCGGCAAACGGATCTTTTTACTATATGCCTGCATTTACACTCAAATGTGTACTGTTAAATATAATTTGTAATATATTGTGTCTTTAGCTATAACGTTTTATTAACTGAAATGAGTGTTGAAACTTTGTTACTTTTGTAAAATTTGTGGTAGGTAAATAAAAAATTTTGACTGCCACTTACTTGAAATTATATATATATATATATATATATAGATATATGTATTATACATGTTGTACAGTCTTTATACTCAGTAGAAAAGAACAAAAGACAATAAACAACTGTCGAGCGTCACTGTATGTTCTGAATTAAATAAAAGAAAACACATTTTTGTGACGTAATATTATATTTAAATTGGGAGTATGGAACCCCCGCTACGGAGTCCGACTCGCCCTTGGCCGCTCTCTTATTCATTTTATCCATATACTCGTAGAACTGTGATCTAAAGGTACGCGAAAATTGTTTAGCTGAACTTGACCATGTTAACGCCTACTAATGACACTATTGTATGGGCTTGTAGCGTCATTTGTAGTCTATGGTTCATGACTACACTGTGTGGCCGCCTATCCATGACTCTACTCTGAAACGGTCGGAACTACTTGGAAACAGTTTACACGCGTGCAGCTTAGTAAAGTTTCGCAACGGGCGACTTTCCTTCACTATCATCATCAACCCATTATGTCCCCACAAGGGGCACAGGTCTCACCCCTGAGGAAGGTATAGGCCATACTCTGACTGGTCTTAGTCAGAAGTTTTCAAGCCGCCCTAAGGCCTCTGACTTGGCTTAACGACTGCTATCTATCGACGGCAGCCGGCACCAACTGCTTAGTGTGCCTTGTGAAGTATGGAATCGCTTGGAAAAATGCCACTAGCCTTAGTCATAGAATGGCCAGCCATCCATGCACTGAACGCGCCCTATGTTGATTAACCTTTGTGATCGCTTTTAAGATCACTCAGGCAGCCGGGGCCACGGGCGAATTTTCTGCTGTAGACTATTCGTTATCGAGAAACTTTCATTTCCATCTAAAACTTTTTTATTTCACGCTTGATAAAGTAAATTCATAAATTAGGCCGTTTGAGCTCGAGCAACTGTGTTTGCTAGTCGTAGGCGAATCTAAACAGATCGACAAAGTTTTTATCTCAGACAGACGACTTCTTATTCGAAATCTTTTTCTAGAAACGAAATCTCATCTGGACTTAAACTCTATGTACGAGTATAGTAATCTTACATCTGTTTTGTAAAGCAAAATTTTTTTCCGCGTAAACAACACCGGTTATTCTTTAACAAAATATTTTGCTTTTGTAGTTGTAATTTAACAACGGTTGTTTTGGATCTCACGATATTATTTCTATTAATAATGGTATTATGACGTTGTACTGTACCTACCATGCATGCCGTACAGGCCAAGGCTGGGACTGTCAACTTTGTGTCTTAGAAAAAAATGAGTGGTCAGTATTGTTATGACGCCCCGAACAAAGCTTGATAAATGATACGAGTATAATAATATAACGACAACTTCACTTATAGGCCTCTGATTTATATCCACGCCGTTGCGGCGCCACTGCAAATCTATCTCGTATTGCCATTGAGATCCATAAATTTAGTTCCAAAATTATCCGCAGTTACTTGACATTTGAGCGGTTACTAACGTCATCTTTTAATGGAATCGTCACGCCTACGCTACTGCGGATCGCAGAATACGGTCGACATAAAAATGTACAATGATACTATTTTTTTTTGGACGGTAGTATTGCACAATAAAACCTCAATCCATCCGTATATTTCGTTAAGAAATCTCTCAATCAAATTTTCTTAACTAACATTTTTACATTTACATTTACATACAGGCACATTCATTGCTTCTGGCCCTTAGGATACCCTGTGTCGTGGGAACCAAAAACAGCGACGTCACAAACATGTAAACATCCAAGACCTGGTTTTTTTTTGTCCCCAGCCGGGATTCGAACCTGGGACCTCTCGCGTGGTAGGCAGATGCGCTAACCACTGCGCCACTGAGTTCGACGTATTACATAGGTTTGGAATATTCAAGCTTCAAATGATACGTTTTAAACTACTGAAAGCCTCAATACCTTTATTCATTATGCTGCGTAGCAATCAGTGGTAACGATCAGCCCAACTTGGTAATTTTCATAAATTACATTCGCAGGACCGGGCGGGAGAAATACCTAATATCCCTTCAAATGGGTCTAGCAACACTAACGAGTTTTTCCATTTAGGCACTTCGGAGACTTGCGGACGACCTCTATTTCTGTGAATAATTTTCCAGAACTCCCATTTAGAAAGTCTTCTGCTGGACAAATAATTAACTAACTTTACTAAAGCCGTAGGTAATAAAGCGTTTTTACCCCCGACATTACTCTGTAGTTCAGTTTTTGAAGTTGTTGATTCGTTTCAAATACGATCTTGAAACGAGCGATATCAGAAGTAAGAGCGGTATTTACACAGTCCTCAGACGCCTTTAGTCTCTGTGCGCAATGCTCGCTGGAGCTTTTACAATACTCATAGTACCTACACTGGAGACTGGAATATTTTATTCTGTTCACGTCGGTTTCTTTTAACAACGCAACATACTACCCAAACATCCTAGTCATATATCAGCAAGCAGGTCACCAGTTTAAACTGTCACGCACGCACGCCTCACTATAACTAACACGCATCCCAAATTATCCAACATATTGTTTACTCCAAAGCAGTGCGTAGAGTCTGCGAAGATCTTGTCAATAAACAAACCGTGTCGTCGAGGCCAACAGTCGCAACCTGGCTAGCAAGGGCACTCCAACTGGCTCTGCCAACTATCACACCTCGCCGTGTCCGAAATGTAGCTTTTCCCCAAAAAAATCAATTCAGTACAATGAACCTCGTAATTAAACACGCCTAACGAAGAGCACGTGGCGGTGTAAAAATACTTACGCGTTACGCGTGACGCGGGACAGTTTGTAGGCCAAGGAGAGTGCCGAATCGAAATTAACGAGTGTGCCAATATTTTCGAGCCTGATAGACTTGGCTGAGGGTAAGCGGCTTGATTTACACGACAATTACGCCAAGGCTTACATTAACTATGATTACATTGGCGAGTTTTCCCACAAGGGGGACGTCATTCCTCTCCCTGTCCCAGTTTAACATAACAGTATTAGGATTCGCGACTGTGAATGAGTATTTCATTTGGTCGATAGAAAAACATAGCTCTATTTGAAAGTATGTACGTCTTCCTGCACTTTTTCGGCCCTACTAATAAAGGTTATGAGCTGTGTATACAGCCGTTATCCGAGGCCTGACAAACTGGTTATTTGTACGCTAAATGCGATTAAACCAGTATAAATTGATATACGTCAAATAGTTATTCAGAGTGTATAACTTATTATTAGTAAGGCCGTGAATGTATAACTTCTACCAAAATGAGGCACTGAATTAACAAATTTTATGTGAAGACTAGAACACAATAAACTACGGGACGTAAAACCTATTCGTAGTTCGGTGGATCTTCAAGGTGTACCTATCTACATCAGCATAAAATCTGCTTTGAATCGCCTTTTTGAGAATATACACATACCTTTCTTTTGAGACTTAAGCAGTTGTTAAGCAGTTTTCTCAAAGAATAAATTTTGCGCAGAGATAGACGAACACGTAAAGGAAAAACGGGCTATGTTTTTTAGAACATTTGTATACAGTCAGTGAGATAGAAGTTCTTATTAAGCGTAAATAAATGCTAGTATGTAACAAGAAATGAAGTCTTATGTTGCTTTTTCTATACCAGCGTTCCAAGCAAGTTTTTTATCAGCTTTAGTAACCAGAGATACACTCTACTATAATACATATAATATACTTTATGGGCAGCATTAAAAAACACTAAGATAGCAGGTTACTATAAAAACAAACATCAAGGATCTCTACAACCATGTCTAACAATATCAGTAATATGCACAAGTGGTATGGTTTCCTCTTTTCATACTAGATACACACTGAAACCCCTCTGTCTAAGCAGTATGCGTTATAATCTGTGATACTTAGCCCCAAATAGGTAATGTTTATTCCACCAAAACATTAAAAACGGGCCTAGTTGAAGTCTTAAGAAATTATACCGCCGCGTCGCCCACAATACTACTGCTGCGAAGCTGTCCCTAGTGTAGTGTAGAGGCACGTTACTTCAATATAAATAAATCGGGCGCAGGTGATAAATTACATACCAGTCCTACACACGGCTCGAGATTACAAACGGCGAGCGGCTGAAAAACGACGCACAAAATAGGCACTTAGTGTGGAGCGACGGTGGGAAACCGAACGTTCGTATCCTTCCGGTTATTTCCCTGTAACTGTCCGGATTTAGGATTTTCATAGAGCATTTTTCCACAAATACTTACAAAAACACCTAACGTGCTCTCCGCTAACGCTTTTGGTGTGCAACGTCATGCAACTTTAATGCCTCCTCCAGACTACTCGCGAAGTTTCTCGACAAAGTACTCGGGACAGTTGACCGAAGTACGTAGCTACACACTCGAGGTACGAAGTAAGACGAAGTGCCTCTCCACACCTACCGTATTCGCCTAACCTCGGTCAACTTTGCAAGCAGTGTGGAGGCCACTTAAGGATTGATCGAATAATACCTCCCACAGAGGCGACCATTGTCTGACCTGCTGCTGGTCTGTGCTTGGCCCTATCACTTCTGTTCTGAGTGCTGTTCACTGTCTGAAAAGAGACAGATTGGATATTTGGTCTCATACCTTTCATGCGTATTACGTCCCAATCCTAAACAAATTATTACTTTAGGAATGCGAAAATCCTAGGTGTAACTCCGCAATCTGTTTATTTACTCTTTCTTCGTGGACATTCATACCAAAGTATTAGATTTAAGGTGATTTGAGAAAAGATGGTGTCAGTCAGAATACAGTTTTTTGCTGCCTTTTTCTCCACTACTTTCGGCCCCAAGGCAGCAACTAACATTAGCATTATAAGTACATTGACATTCAACAAACAGAATGTAAATTCTTTACGTTGAAATAAATTTCTGATTTCTTCATCGGCTATACCTATAGAGCTACCGACAAATAATATCAATATGCTTTCCCTTTTTTTCCAGAGTTATGCGGCCTCCGCACCCACGAAGCCAGCCTCTGCGCCTGCGCACACAACCCTTCAGCGGACGGTGCGGGGGGCGGCGTCCAGCGGTGCGCCCGCGCGGGTCATACCCCACTTCCACTTCCCACGGGGACGCCCCCCGCCCGCCCACCAGCAGGATCATGCGCTGCATAAAGTCCAGAGTGCTTTTGCCACCTTCCCCAATAGTCAGGTAAGAGGCTAGACTTAGAGCCGTATTGATAAAGCGCTCCAACTTCAGTGCTATATTGATCTTGACATCGAGCTATCGAGATACCGTTCACTTGAGCTTGAGCGTATGGAGCTACAGAAGTATGTCAGGATCATGACCTTTCAGGATACAGGACCTATACCTACCTGTTACAGGTGGCATTTTATATCCACGTATCTGCGTATGCTTATGCATATTATTAGCACCTAATATCAGCCTCGTTGTCTCCTTCAGCAATATTTGCAATATAATGTGGCCAGGTAGAAATTATAGCAATAAGCCAATGGTACCTTTTCCTTTAATAGTTGCTGTCTTTTGTTATTACACCTATTGTTTGCTGGTGTTTGAGAGCATATATTAGATAGATAGATAGAATAATATTCTTTATTGTATGTGCAACAGGAATTACACATGACATTTGAGAATAACATAGTACAGTACAATTATTAGAAGCCAGTGCGTCAAACAAGCTCTTGTAATTCTGTAGATAGATCTTCAGAGTTTTGGAACCTAAGCTCTTTTTAATAGTCAAAACCTCTTATCTAGAATACAAAGGTTTTGAAGCGTCCCGGTGAGATTTCTCACAAAAAACAAAGGTTTCGAGTTAACCCTGTTGTAAAGCAAAAAAAAATCTATATTAATAATTTCGAACCGGTCTACGGTAGACTCCAACGAAACGCACATCAAATTGGAGAGCGTAAAATGAATTAATAATTGCGTTGCTAATTAAAAATGTCAAAGTCCTGAATGTCACGTTTATGTCATGTTATCCATCACGCGGCACAGGTATCGCAGATTTATATTTATACAGGGTGGAATTTTGTAATGCCACCTGAAGGGGAAGTACTCTTTATACTGTAGATAGAAAATTTTACTGAAAGAAAACATTCCTTTATTTTTGAAAAGAAAGAATAATTAAATGAAAGGAAAACAATGAAGTTGAACAAGTTTGTTAGAGAGATTTCATCCTTATAATTGACCCTAACGATTGATGCAATAAAAGTACAGGGTGCAACTTTCATATATTTTAGTAGGTCCGATTACCGGGTGAGGCAAGCGAATTTTTAAAAATCTTTGAATGCAGTTTTCGTTCTTTTCAAAAATAAAGAAATGTTTTTTTTTAGTAAAATTTTCTATCTACTGTATTAAGAGTACTTCCCCTTCAGGTGGCATTACAAAATTCCACCCTGTATATTATATTGTGACCTCTATGGTCTTAGTTCTTTGAGTTTGAGACAAAGACGTGATAGTTATTTGGGTAACTAGGATTTAAGAGAAATATCTACTGGGGAAATATCCACACAAAGGAAATGATGACCTCAGCGAAGCTGGCTTTTCGTCTAGTAGGTGAATAATCTAGATGTAAGAAGCATTCAATTATTTTTCAATGTACATAGTTCAAAATGTAGAGAACACATAGGCAAAAATGAGCGCAAAAAAATACGTACCTATTTCATGTCTGAGCACATAATAGACGCGGCATGACTTTTATGGACGACATAAAATATACAATAATGTTCTGCTGCTCACATTCCTTAAACCAATATGGGACGAGATTCAAGTTCAACCATGTTTATACATGAGCGTCGAGAAGTAGAAAAACACGTTGAATAACATTGTCGTAAAGTACGGAATTCAAAAAAGTATTTCTTTTTCGCAAAGGCGTAAAAACAATCCCTCTTCTGGATCGTTTCCAAATGTGTCGCACAAGTGTCTCTACAAAAGAATATTTGGAAAGCGTGAAGGCTCATTAGCCTTCATGCAAATATTCTTAGTGAAAACACATTAGATCATATAAAAAGAACCGTAAATAACTATTTCTAGATTTTGTTGTTCATTGGGCATTAAGCCTAGGCGCACACTAGCGACACGCGACAGGCGACAGTTCGGCGACTAGCGCGACGACAGGCTACGGCCGTCAATTTTCATATATTTTGTTCGAATCTCCGCACACTTGGCGTCAGAGTTGCGGAGTCGCAACGACAAGACGCCAGAAGCAAAATGACAACGTCGCGTCTGACGCGGCGACTAGACGCGGCGACAAGTCGCCCTGTTTGCGATGGCTCTAAAGGTCATAGCCCACTTACATGACTTTGCTCCCACCCGGCAGAAATAAAACAGCTCACTGTCAGCTGTCAGCAAATTTATGTTGCCAATGTAAAATATATCTAAAGAGGAATATTTAAAGCCCATATTTGAATGATATTATTTTTGCGGGTGGGATCAGAGTCGTGTAAGTGGGCTACGACCTTTAGTCTGGGGACGACCTAAATTTCCCTACAACGCCCTAATCCTGCATTGTATTGACATAGTATTACATAGACATTTTTTTTATATTTAGATTTTTTCTTATATTTATTGATGTCGTTCGACATTTTTTCGTGGCAGTTCCACTGTTGGATAGGTAACGGTTAAACCAATGTTTTAAATATAAAACAATGAAAAAATATTCAAATATCTAGGTAAGATAAAAAGTACCCGGCGATAGTGCATGCAACGACTAATGAATGTCGATGAAGGGAAAGTGATTTGTCTATATCGTTCCAGGTGGTTGTCCCTGGTCTCTGCCTACCCGTCTGGAATACAGGCTTAAACTTATGATGTAAAAAATATCTGGATGGGCTATTCATCACGATGTTCCGCGAATACCACCTCTTGCCAATTATTGTGCTTGGTACAAAGAGTCAAAGTGGAGCTATCGAGCAATCAACTTAAATATGATCATCACATCAGTGATCCAACACAGAACAGAGTGAGGAATTCAAGAACCTTTGATTAGCCGCACGGCTGCTTGCATGCGCCACTTGGTGGAATAACTAGAGTAAGACGACCGTCACCCAGGAGGCTGTTTTAAAAAGCACAATAATGACCACGAACCTCAAACGCGATGCATCGTGCACGCTGGCGTGCATCCAAGCGACGCATGGCAACGTATGTTATTCTCTTTAGCCTACTCGCGGCCGTCGATATAAGTAGGTATATAGGTACTATGCGAAATATATGGGCCGGCTTAAAAGAACGCCGACGTTCCGCTTCACCAATTCACAGTATGAACAGGCCTGTTTCACTACGCGTGTCGGTATCGAACGCGTAAGTACATGCGGCGACCACTTTGGAGTGGCAAATAGGTAGGAATTCAGGCGCCAGAAGAGGTAAGAGTTACGCGGTATAAAGAGAGGCAACAGTAGGTGAATATTAACGTAGCTTTTTTAGCGTCGTGCGATCTGAATTGTACCTAATTTTATCGCTGCTAGAGTACTTTTTCTTTAATTGATTTTGCGGAGTGAATCTTCTGTACCTTTACTATTGTGTATTCTGTGGTATGAGTAGATATTCGGTTCTAGGACTACACGTGAACCAGTATGAATATGACTGTGACAATAGTGTCATTGGGATGTTTACATGTTTGTGATGTTGCTGCTTCTGATTCACACGACACAGGGTATCCTAGTGTGGAGCCACAAGCAATTTATGTGCCTGTATGTAAATGGTAATGTTTATATTTTGTTCTTTGGAAACATAGGTCACCTTAACTACTGTTACGTCTAGCATACCGTCTCGCTGATGCATTTAATTCTTCGGACAAAGTTAAAAAGTAATAGAAGTACTCGCTGAAGTGAAGGAAAACAAAATGGGGGGTAAATCTGAGTGTGTGAGGTGTTCACATACCTGAGCGCTTGAAATTACCGGTCCGCGTTGGGCACGTGCTATGAGCGATTTTCTGACAGCTCCTAAAAAATGGTTCCAATCTCCCTACTAGATGGCGATGGTGTCTACGTACGTAGTTTTTTTTTTAATAAAGCTGAGAGCCCTTCATTGATCTGTGGTGGTACGTCACTGTCATCGTCATCTGTCATGAAGGTACATTAACCGGACTTCGAAACTTATACCATTGAATATGCTTATACAAATACGATCGGCACCAAGAAATTTTCGAAAATAATGGAGAAACCGTATCGACAATAGGTACTGCGCAGTAAAATTTTGTACAAAGGCAGGTAAATCCTCACCGTTCACAGATTAGAGGATATATTGTGAAGAAAAAATTCAAGTCACGTTTTATCAGAGCCATCTGTCGCAGTTTCAAGAAATATAAATATATTTTTTTATGAGTTCTAAGAAAATCCCTCATTAAGCCCATATTATTTAGGCTGAATATAAAAACCAGACGAGAACAAGTCGAGCTCGCCCACTGAGACTTATGTACTCGCGGTTTTTCCGAGCTTTTCCCAAACTTGAAAGACTAATCTTTTTTTAAACTTTAACTCTTACTAAACTTTCCAGATTTTTTCTAGAAAGGTTTTTTTACGATCACTAAGGTTAAGCAACATAAGACGCGTTCAGTACATGGAAGGGTGACCGTTTATGATGACTAACGCTAGTGCCATTTTTCCGAGCGGTTCCGTGCTTCGCAAGGCACGTTAAGCAGTTGGTGCCGGCTGCCATTGATAGGTGGCAGTCGTTACTTAAGCCAAGTCAGAGGCCTTAAGGCGGCTTGAAAACTTCTGACAGTAAGACCAGCCACTAGTCTTACGAGCTTCCACCAATCCAACCACAGATCACTCCAACCCATCACGGGGGCCAAGTCCGGATTGGTGGAGGCTTGTAAGACTAGTGGCTGGTCTTACTGTCAGAAGTTTTCAAGCCGCCCTATAAAAGCCTCTGACTTGACGAAAGCCTCTGAATGGGTTAATGATGATGATGATTTTTTTACGTTAAAAGTTTTATTTTTTCACAGCTTCAAGGAACTGGTTTTAATGTCAACTCAATACTTCTACGCGCTCACGGACAACAAGATGGTTCTATAAGGATTCAATTTTTTTCCTTTTGAACTAGAATAATCGTAGGCAAGGTCTCAAAATAGGTCCCTCTAGATGTCTTTGTCAAAGAAACTCCGAGCTCGGGAGTTCTTCAGACAACACTTGACTTTCTAAGTTACAAGAGGTCTCAAGGTGCCCCTTGTCATCTATTTAAATGTAGGCCGTTTCTGTTAAGTACAGTACTTGTAGTTACTTTGGCAACTTCCATCGTTTCAAACCCAGCACCTTCGTTAGGTGCGCTTGTTCCGTCAACGTCAATTCAGCTCAGAATATTAAGATTGTACATATTATCTTCACTTTGTCGTCGAATGTTTGGCCTAGATTCTGCTAATGCATTGTAGTCCAATGACAGTTGCATGAACACGTCTATTTAATTTCATTGGCGCTTGAATCAACGCGAGCACTCGTATCAATAATTCTAGACGTCAATAGAATTACAAAATACGAGTATGTCACGTGACCCGACGATGTTACTGTAATTGAACGGCAATGCACTAAAAGAATCGAAGCTCTGGCATTTATACAGATGCTAATACTTTATAAAGATATCTTAGTGAAACTATTTGTAGCCGCGACTTTAGCTGTGTCTTTCATCCAAATCTGTTCAGTCGTTCTGGTGTGATTGAGTAAGAAAGGAACCAAAGTTTCGTATTTTAATAAGTTATTTACAGTTGTAAGAATTACTATGATAGTGATTTCCAACTAGCTTGTGTAAATCGTGGTGCAAAACACTACTAATGTTGCGTTATTAATGTCAGTTCTACTGAAGAAAGTATTTTAATGCCGCCTATGTGCTAGGCCTATACGTTTCCCGAGGAAGAGAATATGATATTTGAATACCCTAGAGTCTAGGGTATTCAAATATCATATTCTAGGAAGACATCGTGTCCTTTCGTGACCTATGTGTCTAGGGCCTAGACACATAGGTCTCGATAGGACACGATGTCTTCCTCCACAGTTAGCCAGAGGTATTGCTATAAAATTCTCAAAGTCGTAGTTACATACCGCGGTTTGACCTACGACATCAAATAGCGTTACCAACAACGCAATCACCGATAAATTTTATAATTTTCAGTGACCGTCATAATGGCGGGACCATAATTTTTAGCCATGAGATTTGAAATCCGTTTATCTCATTATTTAGTACCTTTTTCGTACCTCCAACAAAAAAACCGGTCTACGGTCCCGCCATTATAACGGTCACAATTTTCAGAATATAATTTAAAATGTTTGCTCATTAAAAATGGGTAAATTATCGCCACTGAAGAAACAGTTTCCCAATTTTCCCTAAATCGTATCTGATGCAAATTCAGGAATGTGTTACTGTTTTCAAGACCTAGCCGCCGCGTTTTGTAGGCAAGAGAGACTGCCAAAACACCAAATTTCTTACCAGATCATAAAGTCACTGGGGCGCCAACTTTCGCGCGTTTAATAATCACACCATCCATGACGTGCCATGCCAGCAGTTTTGTTCTGCTGGCATGACTTTTTTGCTCGTTTGTTTATTGTTAAAAGATATAAAAACAACATTAAAGACTCAGCATACAAAAAAGCGGTGGTGGCGTAATAGGGTTGACCCTTGCTTCTCGATCATGAGGGTCTGGGTTCGAATCCCGCATGTAACAATGACTTTTAGTTACTTACATTTGTTTGTTTGTACAGCAACACCATTCGCTGATAAATTGTGCCCGGATAACGGCGACAGACTTTGGGACCTAATAAACTCGACCAAACATAGGCCCAGTTCTAGTGATTGGTGCCTCTGCCTACCCCCTCGGCGATAACGGGCGTGAGTTTATTTATTTATTTATCATTACAAACTAATCTTCTATATTAATAATTTCGTACCGGTCTACGGTAGACTCGAATGAAATGCTCATCAAATTAAACAGCGTAAAAAATTAGTCGATCCGAGTCGACAACTCATAGGCGAAAAATTCGGATTAATGGAGTATTTTCTACATAAAAGTTATTTCATTAATTGCTATGGTTGTATATAATGGCGTTGTTAGTAAACGTGATATTGAGGACATTGACATAATGTGATATTGAGGACATTGACATAATGTCCTCAATATCACGTTGGTGTCATGTCATCACTCGTTACAGGTGTTACTGGTTTGTATTCTGTATACATTGCGACCTCTATGGTCTAAGTTCTTCGATTTTGAGACGGAAACGTGATAGTAATTTGGGTAGGTAAGTAAGATTTAAGTAGACTGGTAAAATATCGAAACATAGGAAATGATGACCAAAGCCAACCTGGATTTTCGTCTAGTATTACAATATTCTTTGAACTATAATTAATGACTCGGGTTAAGAATTGCTCAGTAGAAGTGGTAGTGGGCAGGGCCCGTAACTCTGAGAACTGATGGCCGTTGAGACGGAAAGGTTTTGACCTATCGACCGCGGAGCAGACGACGCAACGCGGATAGGCCCCCCACTAGGTGGGTTCACGACCTGGGGCTAGATTCTGCTAATGCATTGTAGTACAATGACAATTGCATGACCTTAGCTATGTAGTTTCATTGCCGCATCAAATCTACGCGCGCACACATATCAAACAATCTAGGCGTCAATGGTATGAAAAAACACGTCACGTGACCCGACCGTGAATCTGAGTGCGTATACAGAGTGCTTATACTGAGTTTTTTCATTCACTCTCGATAGTGAGAGCGTTTGCGGTTTGCATAGGAGTAACAAAGAGACAAATAGATGGCGCGCTTTGTCACTCCTATGCAAAACGCAAACGCTCTCGCTATCGAAAGTGAACGACAAAACTCAGAGTGCGTACAAAGCGCGCCATCTATTTGTCTCTTTGTTACTCCTATGCAAATCGCAAACGCTCTCACTATCGAGAGTGAATGAAAAAACTCAGTATACGCACTCTGCCATCGTACGGAGTCGCTGGATGCGGCCGGCATAAGACCGAGAAACTTGAAAAACCATGCGGGAGGCCTATGTCCTGCAGTGGGCTTCAAATGGCTGATGATTATGAAATAAGCCTTAACATGGGTAGTGATTTATTATACCTGAAATTGACAATGGACATGACTGAACTCCTTCCTCCTCCTCTTTAACTTCTCGACCGACGAGGCAGTCGCTTTGTAATCGCTATATCACCCACAAGTACCTGGGTGACCGAGCTTTGCTAGGTACTTTTTTTGTAATATAAAATACTAGCTGTTGCCCGCGACTTCATCCGCGTGGGCTATTTGCTTTATGCATAGCTCGCAGATGGTAGATGTTTTCCGATTTACTTGTCATATTTTGGACAATTCACACAATATCTTTATAAATTGTAGCCTATGTGTTATTCTGATGTATAAGCTAAATTATTGTAAAGTTTCATTAAAATCAATTCAGTAGTTTTTACGTGAAAGAGGAACAAACATCTATCCATCCATCCATCCATACTTACAAACTTTCGCGTTTATAATATTAAGTAGGAAGTAGGATTAATTGTAGCCCATGTGTTATTCTGATGTATAAGCTAAATTATTGTAAAGTTTCAGTAAAATCCATTCAGTAGTTTTTACTTGAAAGAGGTAAAAACTACTTAACAACAGACATCCATCCATCCATCCATCCATCCATACTTACAAACTTTCGCGTTTATAATATTAGTAGGATGTAATTTAAAATTAAAATAATCCTTTTTCAACAAAAAAAGAACTTGGAAAAAAAACATCATGCCTCGAACCGGGTCTCTTGAAATCGACCCGAAACGGTCGCCCGTTTTCCCGTCAGAACATCCCAACCTTGCAGATGGATGCGAAATTTACCTCTGTATGTTATCATAGCAAATTTCAATAGGGTAGTTTCCACGGTCAAAATAATTAAATTCTATTTAGTCCGTATTTTAGATTATAAAAAAATATTGGACACGTATTTTTTCTTTTTTCGATTAAACAAAAAATAACAAAGATATAGCCAATTAAAGTTACGTGTGACGTCACTCCGTGCTACAAAATGCAGCACGGCGTGACGTCGCACGTAACTTTAATGGGCTATATCTTTGTCATTTTTGGTCTTATTTACAAATAAAAAAATACGTGTGCCTTATTTTTGAATAATCTAAAAGACGGACTAATTACATTTTTAGGGCAACTAGCCTATTGCCTTAAAACACGGATATTACAACGTTTTCTAAAAATGTAACCTAGTTAGATCAATTAAATGCCCCCGAAAGCATCTGCCTACAAAATTTCGTGAAAATCATTGGAGCCGTTTCCGAGATTCTGATTATATATAAATATATATACAAGAATTGCTCGTTTAAAGAGATTAGATAAAATAGGACACAGTAATGGGCGCTTCCCAATATAGATCGAACATTTTAACGGGTGATTCTCAGAAAATTGCTTAATTTCTTTGGCGCATTTTTTTTCATATTAACTCAATAAAACATTGATTATATTGTAGGTTTATTGGGTTTATATGTTACTTTTTATTGAGTTAATATGAAAAAAAATGCGCCTAGGAATTTATGCAGTTCTGATAATCACCCTAACACACTTTGTATAAAGGTATTAATTTATAATTTCCTCAAGAAACCTACATGTTAACCATATATATTTAAACACATATTTTAAAGCTTTACAACTGCAGATTGGTCTTGGTAACGTATGCCGTAGAGTTGCGGACGGCCGGTCCACAGCCTATGTAGAGTCAGACGATTCCTTTTTAACTATTTCATTTTACTACCTACAACAGCTGGTTGGCACATAAAAATGGGTCAGGCAACAGACGGCAATAATATTCAATTCAATTGACTGATAGCCGTCTTCTAAAGTGACGAAATTTCCCTCTGCTCACGTCTCTAGATGATTAATAGCTTTTACTATCAAACCCTCATGACAGGCTGGCGTTGTGCAAGCATTATCATACACTAGCTTTTTGTTGCGGCTCCCGTTTTGTTGATAAGTCCGCCGCATTCTACTATCTTTTTTTTTTAATGTAAGTGCAGTAAAAGTATAAATAAATAAACTGTAAGTACTTCACGACTTTTTTCATGTACCTACAGGAAAAAAGCCGTGAAGTACTTACAGTTACTTATTATTATTATTAATACATTTATTG
Source organism: Yponomeuta plumbellus (assembly GCA_947310845.1). Lineage (NCBI taxonomy): Eukaryota > Metazoa > Arthropoda > Insecta > Lepidoptera > Yponomeutidae > Yponomeuta > Yponomeuta plumbellus. The sequence continues at coordinate 16,070,851 of OX371198.1, read as the reverse complement.
CGCATAAGTAAAAAATTACAGTGGCAATGCGGCGGACTTAATGCTATAAGCATTTTCTACCAGTCAACCGCAGGAGGTAGATGACAATAACTGGTAGGCATAAGAAAGTGTGAAGGAGCTAAATTAAATAAATAAATTATGAAATAAAGCTTATATAATCCATTTATCTATACTTGGCATTCTTTCCAGACTTTAAACGACACTGAATTAAAAACCTGTAGCGGTAGAAAATTCGATACCGTTTGCAAATTTAGTACTAGCTAGCACTAAATTTGTAAACTGTTTCGAGTTTTCTAGCGCTAAAGGTTTTTGATTTAGTGTCGTTTAAAGTCTGGAAAAAATGCCAAGTATAGATAAATGGATTATACGTAGGTACATCCCAGTTCAGGGTACAGACGTTCTCCCAGAGAGCGGGAATGGGCATAATTACCGCGCGTGCCCACTGCTGATTAGGAATTTCAAGCGCTGCAACAATTTACTACAAGTTCACAAATGTTCGTAATAGGCAATTTGAGAGTGTGAAAATAACAGTATTTTTTAAACATAATTATTCGCATAGATTATAACTATTAAAAGTCTTTTTCAACACTGTTTAAAGGCTTTTTAACTAAAAAACAATAGATAAATTTATCCAAAACACTAAGTTTAAAATTGATAATTTTGTATCCTTAGCCATTTTATCGAAAACGGCCTGGATTGGCCGAATCTATGTTGACGTCGCATCTCAGTAAAAATGGCATCTGTCATTGGTTTTGTTAACTGACCGTGACGTCATGATTCGTGTGCGACGCACGGTGGGCTGAAAATCGGCTTCCATAGACGGATTTAAATTTTCAAGTGGCGGATTTTGTGCCGCATATCGCTACTATTAGTTATTACTAATACAAAAATGACACCCGTGTGAATTCTGCACAAAAACGAAGGAATTATATATTTTTTTTAAATTTTGTATGAAACCAGTATGAAAAATCTAATTATCTCTTAAACGGCATTGAAAACCGTAATATCCTTACAGGTGGTCACAGTACTAATTATTTATCATTTTTTGTCATACTTCATAGCGGTTATCGATGCTGTTTTTTTTTATAAATAATTATCAGTAGTTAGTTTGAATTGCACAAAAAAGACAAGGGTACGTCTAACTAAAGCGCGGGTTTCCTCACGGTTTTTTCTTTACATTGACTTGCATCTTTAGTACTTTTTCAATTCCGACCTGTAAGCATAACTTTTGTACTTTTTCGATTCAGACCTCTTCGAGTCTTATTTAGGATCCTCGCGAATATCTGAATGAAAGCGGCATAATAATATGATATCCATTAACTTTGATATTCGCCGAAGTTTATTACTCACGATGATATCGATAGTATCATTTTATTACAGTTCGAATAATGAATACCCGAGGAGCAGACGGCTGTCGTAGGCTTATCTTTATAGGCTGAGTGAATAACGACTGTCTGTTCATCTCTCCTCTCTCTTATCGTATCTTCTAGGTAATAATAATAATAACATGCACACAACACAATCTCTTGACCTTATCCCAAACTGGGATACCATGTGTACCGAAAAACACCCAGACTGAGGCAATTTGTACGATAAGAGATCGTAGCTTCTAGGTAATAATAATAATAATAACATGCAGACAACACAATCTCTTGACCTTATCCCAAACTGGGATACCATGTGTACCGAAAAACACCCAGACTGAGGCAATTTGTACGATAAGAGATCGTAGCTTCTAGGTAATAATAATAATAATAACATGCACACATCACAATCTCTTGACCTTATCCCAAACTGGGATACCATGTGTACCAAAAACACCAAGACTGAGGCAATTTGTACGATAAGAGATCGTAGCTTCTAGGTAATAATAATAATAACATGCACACAACACAATCTCTTGACCTTATCCCAAACTGGGATAACATGTGTACCGAAAAACACCCAGACTGAGGCAATTTGTACGATAAGAGATCGTAGCTTCTAGGTAATAATAATAATAACATGCACATAACACAAATCTTGACCGTATCCCAAACTGGGATACTATGTGTACCAAAAAACACCCAGACTGAGGCTATTTGGACAAATATACGGCGGCCCCCAGTGGGAATTGAACCCACGATCTCTTTCTTGGTAGCTATTTTCTAATCTCTTTAGACGAGCAATTCTTGTACCTCACAAACATTGTATTGCCAGATAGGGATATGAAAAATAGATAACGACCTAATCTCAGACCTATCAATGTAGATATAAAATTTCGCCGAAATCGGCCAAGCCGTTTTGGAGGAGTATACGTATCAACACAGTTACACGACATTAGAATTTTGTTATAATTATAGAATTTCCTTGTGGCCGAATTTCATTTCATTTGACCCCCGAAAATGTTGGTAGGTACCTATTTCGTTTAAACCTTATAATTCAACTCGTTTATATTGCTCTTATTTACTGGAGGGATAGGCAAAAACCGTGGTTCACGTACTAACTACAAACATCAGCAGTGGTCTTATTTTGGTTTTCACTAATCGATTCGTTATATTTTTTTTTTTAAATAACATAATATCTCAAGACATAAAAATTCTAAATAGTAGACACCTCTCGTCTAGAACATTCGGTCTTTTCAGACACATAGGAAGGTCGTGGGATGTTTCTCACGACATTCGTGTTTGTATGTAAATACGACGTAATGACCGTAAAGACGGCATTACGTCAAAATCGCCTATTGTGTGCGTCTCTTGTTATCTTTGGGACAAAGTGCCGTGTTTGACTGACGCTGTTGGCCGACACAGACAGCTCAAACTTATAGGCTCCTTGTGGGCAGATATTATAGTGACGACCTGTGTGGCGCAGCGGTTAGCGCATCTGCCTACCATGGGAGAGGTCCCGGGTCCGAATCCCTGCTGGGGACAAAAACATCCTCAGGTCTTGGATGGTTTACATGTTGTAATGTCGCTGTTTCTGGTTCCCACGCCACAGGATATCCTAATGGGCCAGAAGCAATGTATGTGTCTATATGTAAATGTTTATGTTTATACCTATTATATGTATACGTAAGTTGTATCGAAACTATCTTGTTATACCTGAACCTATCTATAGTTTTAACAGGTTTTGTTTTATATTGACGAACTTGTACCTACCTCGACCGTACCATCGACGAACCTACTCTGTCTATATGTGTCTATATGTAAATGTTTATGTTTATACCTATTATATGTATACGTAAGTTGTATCGAAACTATCTGGTTATACCTGAACCTATCTATAGTTTTAACAGGTTTTGTTTTATATTGACGAACTTGTACCTACCTCGACCGTACCATCGACGAACCTACGAGTTCGTCAATGTGAACAATTCAGATAATCAGGCGTCCTAAGGATGTTTTCCTTCACCGTTACAGAGTGGTATTGCGTAAATTAAAAAACAAATACTGGTAAGTACCTACCTACTTACCAGTATTTGTTTTTTTCAATTTACATATATTTGTGAATTTGTAATAGCAATACCACTCTGTAACGGTGAAGGAAAACATCCTTAGGACGCGTGGTTAATCTCACAGAGAGAGAATGGGCTCAACTCTAGACAAGGGCTCCGCAAGTAGGAGTACTTACAGCAGGACTTATACTGGCTTTATTTTAACATTTTATAACAACACTAGCTGATCCGGCAAAGGCTGTTTTGCCAGATAAAATATAATCTAGTTGACCACCCTTATTATTTAGGGGTATTAAAAATAGGTAACAACCTATTCTCAGATCCGCCAAACATACATACTAACAGCGTCGCCGTTGTTGGGTACGTATATCGTTTTATCTTATATATATTTCGTCTAATATATGAAATACTCGTGTGAGTGCGCCACTCACCGTATGAGTGCGCTTACTCCTCCGAGGCAGCTAGGCCGATTTTGATGAAGGTTTACATAAACTATGTACTTAATTGTAATTTCAGAAATCAGTAGGTGACTATGGCAGCGTAATCGGCGCGAACAAAATAAAAAAAATAGGTATTTATTTATCAAAATACAGACAAGACAAACTGTTGTACACTTTTCATAAGACTAGGCATTAGTATGAGTTATACATTGTAATAAAGACGCATTTTGTCTTATTATATGACATTTCCTCTAGTAGGTAGGCCCGTATCGTATGCGAAGGTAGGCTTATACCTACCTTAGTAACCTATTACTAAGGTAGGTATAAGCGTTCTATTGACAGCGCTACCACCGCTGGTAAATGTAAAAATACATGGAAGTGTGCCGATGTAAAAGTTCTGCCAGCCATCCAAAGCTGGGCTAGCTAAGCCTTTATGAGGCGCAGTCGAGAGACTAGAAAGCACGAGCACGCTCAATAAATCGCTGACACAAGGTTCATAAAGACGGTATTGTCCACACCCGGCCACTTCGCTGGAAGGATAGATAGGTTCAGACAGAAAGTCCGAGTCAAATTCACTTTCACATTTTCAAACTTCACAGATCTGAACGATGACAGAGCAGCGTTATCATAATAAAAACATATTTTGGCTTTATTTCGCTTTTGGTTTTTGTAAAATTCGTAAAACAAACATTAAATCTAATACATAAAATTCTCGTGTCACAGTGTAAGGGTGCATGCTCCTCGGAAAAAGCTTGACCGATTTTGATGAAATTTTATATGTATATTAGGTAGGTTTGAGAATAGGTTGTTATTTATTTTCATAGGCCTAAGTGATGAGGGTGGTCCGCCCCAATTTTTTTTATTATAATCCCTACAAATAATTTAAATAGCGAAACAACATTTCCTCGTTCATATTGCAATTTGTTCTATGGCAAAAAAATATTATTTTTTTATTTCAAAAATGTGCTTAAAATTTTTTTTGAGCGCGACCAAAAAAAGGTCTAATGTCAATAGATAACCGGCATTTGTAACTTGCAATATGTCACATGATCAACTCAGCAGTAAATTGCGTACGGCAATTTGTTCTAAATAAAATAAAATAATAATTTTTTTTTTGACATAGAACAAATTGCAATATGGGGCCGTCCATATATTACGTCATTCTAAATTAGGGGGGGGGGGTTGGTCTGCGGATGACGGTAAATGATAGATGGGGGGGGGGGGGTGTTTCGAAATTGACGTCATTCTTATTTATTTATTTATAGTTTATTTTTCACGTACAAAAAGATTATTTCTAAAAAGAAATTTCTTCCAGCACACCTAGTAAAATACTAGCTGCCCGCCCCGGCTTCGCCCGTGGTACTTACATGTATTATACATATAAACCTTCTTTAAGAATCAGTCTATCTATTTAAAAAAACCGCATCAAAATCCGTTGCGTAGTTTTAAAGATCTAAGCATACATAGGGACAGACAGCGAAAGCGACTTTGTTTTATACTATGTATTGATAATAAACACAATACTTAAATAATAACTACAACATTACATATATAATAAAAGTACATATTAATACTATACTTATACTTAAATACATGTCTCATACTAAGGAAAGATAATGTTCTTGTGATATTTTGCAAGTATTTAATGGTATTAATTATTGAACTCATTATTTATTTATTTATTACAAGGTCAAGGCATGTCTACATTATTTTTTTAAACTATAAATAACATCGTACCTATGAAAATAGTTTGTATGCGACACTGTGTTTATTAAACGAAGATTGGCGGCGACTCGGAGAATAAAAGAAATCGGCGCTGTTTAAACAAAGTCGGCTTCCTTTGTCTTTGGCGCGCACCGCCACCGCTGCGGACCTGCGGCCTGCGCTCTAGACTTGCGCAAAGTGTGTCCTTAGAGGGAGTTGTTATATCTCATATCTTTGATCACCGGGACACATTATATCCCAATCATATCTTACTCACCGTTGTATCCTAGCTCATACGACGTACAACAGAGTGTGAGTGTGTAAAAATAATAAAAGGTGATTCTATAACCAAGTGTTTTAATCAATAATACCCTATTTTTCTCAAATCTGCAATGTTTTATTTTGTCAAACTAGTAATGACGTCAATTTTGGGAGAAGGGGGGGGGGGGGTCATTAAGAAATGACGATAGGATGATTATAGGGGGGGGGGGGGTCTAAAATCTGAAAAAATCGATGACGTAATTTATGGACGGCCCCTATGAATGACAATTTGCCGGATCAGCAATACCATTACAAACGTGCGAACTGAGTTATAAACATTTGTATCAGACCTCTCTCTCACACATACATATAGGAGGCCTATCAGGCATATCGGAACTCTCGCCCGGACGTTTGTAATGGCTCAAGTATAGTAATTTTTATTCTATAGTAGTAGAGTGTTTCCCAATTTTTCTTTACAGTCGAATGGTTATATACACAGAATTTTAAATAGCACAGATTTTCAGGTATGTTAAGGATGTTGTTACACCCTGAATACTTTCCACTGTAGGGAATACGCCTTCTTCTAGCGAGAGAAGAAAGAGAATTCAAGATCGTCTCAGAAATATATTGAAATAATGATGTGTTATTTTTTTAAATCAAAATTCTTAACATTGTATTGGTACTACATATATCGAATTGATCTAAAATAATGTAATGGAATGAGAACATGAAGTAAGAATCTGAATACACTTAGAAATAGTTCCACCAAAATCAACGTTCTATAACTTCTTATTCCGTCTCAGCGATTGCTGTCTTCTACATTTGGGTCAGATAGTCAGATGTGCTGAATGATGCCAATTTAATACGTAAAGTTTTTCGAAGAAGTCTGTTTATACAAGATGTTAAAATACTGTCCTTTCGACTTTCGTGAACAGAGTTCTGTCGTTTATAAAGGAACGATTAATTTATTAAGGCCCAGTTTCTCCAAGCTCTGTTAATGGTCTAACAGTCTGTTACTTCTTCTGACGGACTGTTAAATGCTGTCGAGTGTCCCACCACGCTCTAATGGACCGTTAACTTCTTTAACAAAGCATCAAATCTAATCCTGGCATTGGAGGTCCGTTAAAACATTAACAGTCGATTTAGTTCCGTCAAAACTGTCAAAATGGACGCTGCCTACAATATTATTTTTGAAAATGAAGATGTTTTAGAAAATTTGGATAATTTGGAGCACGTTATACGCCGTCCTAAGATTTTCAAAACACAGCGTGACTACTTTGACGAATACGACGACCTGGGCCTCAATTCTGTTGGTGCATTATAGTTCGATGACAGATCCACGGTCGGGTCACGCGACTTCTTTTTCCATACGATTGACGCCTACATTGCTTGATTTGAGTTTGCGCGTAGACTTGAAGAGGCAATGAAACTAAATCGCCACGTTCATCCAGTTGTCATTGTACTACAATGCATTAACAGAATCTAGGCCCTGGACTTCTGCAGCCATCCTTCGTGTTTCATAGAAGTCGTAACGGCGTCTGTTTTTTTATTTTCCACTACATCTTTGTTCTTTGACACTAAATGGGTGAGGATATCCTATTCGTTAGCAGAAAAATTGCGTTATCGTGTTTTTTTAGACATCCCATGTAATTTAATTTAGAAAACGCACGAATTTAACAAAATCACAACAAAACAAACCAGAGCAATCTTTCCACAACCTCAAAAGCGTTGAACCACAAGTAAAGTAAAGTAAAAAAAGTAAAAAAATCGTTTATTGCTCATAACTTAAAAGTAAATACATTTTCCGGCGGCACCCACACTAGGAGACCCCGTATCGTGGGTACCAGTTTTATCACATTGTATTATATTACGGCAACAATAATGCACAACTTAAGTATCGTCTAGGACTTCCACAGACGCAAATGTTTGACGTTTGACAGGAATTTGAATGACTGGTTTGCGTTTCATTCACGTAATGCTTGATTTACTAATGGTCTGTTAAATTTAGCTCATAGGACATGAACATTTTAACATTGCTTTAACATCCTTGTTAGTTTTGACGGCTGATTTATAAATGCCGCGTTTACCACTAACAAACAGAGTTTGATGAAACCGGGCCTAAAGATCATAAGTAAATGTTGGAAACCTCTACCACTTGTTAACGTCAGATACCTTTTGTCAGGTATAGCACCTTAAGAAAGAGACTACGTAACTATTTACCTACTTAAACATTTAACTGGACTAATTGTAAGAGCGGAGGAAAATTGTCCAGTCTATTTCGTAATTTAACGATGTTATCCGTTTCTTTAGACCCGGTTTCATCAAACTCTGTTTGTTAGTGGTAAACGCGGCATTTATAAATCAGCCGTCAAAACTAACAAGGATGTTAAAGCAATGTTAAAATGTCCATGTCCTATGAGCTAAATTTAACAGACCATTAGTAAATCAAGCATTACGTGAATGAAACGCAAACCAGTCATTCAAATTCCTGTCAAACGTTAAACATTTGCGTCTGTGGTTCAACGCTTTTGAAGTTGTGAAAAGATTTTTCTGGTTTGTTTTGTTGTGATTTTGTTAAATTCGTGCGTTTTCTAAATTAAATTACAAGGGATGTCTAAGAAAACACGATAACCCAATTTTTCTGCTAACGAAAAGGATATCCTCACCCATTTAGTGTCAAAGAACAAGGATGTAGTGGAAAATAAAAAAAAACAGACGCCGTTACGTACGACTTCTATGAAACACAAAGGATGGCTGCAGAAGTCCAGGGCCTAGATTCTGTTAATGCATTGTAGTACAATGACAACTGGATGAACGTGGCGATTTAGTTTCATTGCCGCTTCAAGTCTACGCGCAAACTCAAATCAAGCAATGTAGGCGTCAATCGTATGGAAAAAGACGTCGCGTGACCTGACCGTGGATCTGTCATCGAACTATAATGCACCAACAGAATTAAGGCCCAGGTCAGCGCATTCGTCAAAGTAGTCACGCTGTGTTTTGAAAATCTTATTAGGACGGCGTATAACGTCCTCCAAATTATCCAAATTTTCTAAAACATCTTCATTTTCAAAAATAATATTGTAGGCAGCGTCCATTTTGACAGTTTTGACGGAACTAAATCGACTGTTAATGTTTTAACGGACCTCCAATGCCAGGATTAGATTTGATGCTTTGTTAAAGAAGTTAACGGTCCATCAGAGCGTGGTGGGACACTCGACAGCATTTAACAGTCCGTCAGAAGATGTAACAGACTGTTAGACCATTAACAGAGCTTGGAGAAACTGGGCCTTAGTATCAAGTTATTAGCACAGACAACATCAGATTAACCTTCACATTTTTGTTGCATTGTCGTCCACGTAAATGAGAATGCGCGCAGGTTGGTATTTTGTCCACTGCATGTACTAGGCTCAGAAAAAGGCTATGGAGCGGTCCATGTTAGGCATCACACTCAAGGTTCGTGTGGGTAAGGTCGAAGATGTACGCACACGAATTGGATGTGGAGATGGAATGGAGATGGGACGATGAAATGAAAATGCAGGACATTTGGTTAGGCGGGAAGACGGCCGGTGGACTTTAGGTAGCCACTGAGTGGTGGCCAAGAACAGGTCGACGGTCGGTGGGCAGACTACCAGCCCGATGGGCCGACGACATTGTGAAAGCGGCTGGGAGACAATGGACGAGACTAGCACTAGACCGGATGGGTTGGCGTGAAAGAGAAGAGGCCTATGCCCAACAGTGGGCTTTATTTACGGGTTGATTAGATGTACTAGGCATGTAATAATTAACGAACAATTCTAAGCGAATTTTGTAATTAAAAAGACCCTCTCCCAGCGGGTGTACTTGTCCATTCTGCCAACTGATTGACTTTGGTCACGCATCCCATTAACGAACCGTATGGGGCACTGCTCCCAGCTAACGGTTTTAAATGGCTCTACCCTTTTAAATGACTTTCATTGCTTCCTTACTTTTAGGAAATAATAGATTGAAAATAATTTAGAAAGAAATAATTTATGAACATTGCCACAAAAGTACCCTTAAAACCTCATTTACACAATAACAACCAAAAAAATAACAATAGGACAACCATACAAATTCGACAATGATTACGTGCCTCCGTGGCAAGAAAAAGGGTCACCAACTCAGCATGCATTGCGGGTGCGTGCTGTTAATAGCACATCACCAGCAAAACTCGTTTTCAGTTGGAACCGTTTTTTTTTTTGACACCCGGAACTACAATACAATACCTACATGTTACCATAATAATTCCCAGATTATAAATGTAAATTATAAATTTACAGCATATTTTAATAAAATTACTGTGATATTTGTGCTCACATGTCGGGATTCCAACCCAAGACCTCTAGCCAGCATTCTACCCTTGTGCTACCAAACGTCAGAAATCCATCAGAATTTGGTGCTTGTGTGTATGTCACCCTACCTAAGTTGAAATACTTAGAAACGTTTAGGAAACTCGTTAAACGTTTCGTTCATTCACTTGTCTGACGGAACTTTAGCGACTTGATTGACTATCGATGTTTGATTGACTGTCTAGAGATACAGTTGACTCTCTGATTTAACTACTTTACTGCGACACGCATAATATAGGTAGGTGCTGATAAGTCCCGATTTATTTTCTGAATGCCGTTTAATTGACGATTGGTGATTTCGCGATGTGCCCTGTGCTTCGTTTATTTTCGTTTATGCTGAAGGCTTCTTGCCGTAAGAAAATAATTAGGTATGTGAGACTTCGCATACATATATAATATACATAAGCATTATAATATATTATATTATGTATTATGGCTTATACCGCTATTTGCAGCCCCACACAAACTGATTAGTTGATAAGATTGATCTAATCTGACTGCAGACTAGACCTGACCGACTAACTGGATTGCATCAACGTAAAAGTTGATGTGTTATAGACTGTATCTACCAAAGATTGCATACTGATTGATTGAATAGTAGTACAAGCTCGTAAGCTTGTACTGCGAATTGACTGTTGTCATGCGAAAACCATTACCCTCAATTCACCATCGCCTGGTGAAACAGTAACTAAGGCTTGCCAATTCCACTCGATGGACTATTATTTAGCCAAAGTTGTTTCATTTAGGTCAGTATGCTTGAGGTTAAGTATATTGTGATGCTTTCAAGAACTGAGCTGAGAAAGTGTAGGAAAGATGACATGAATGACTGACTATCTCTACAACAAAAATCTGTCGAGAGTGTAGCCGTTTCATTTCATATGATTGCTGTTTTATACACATTTATATCTAAGTGATGAAGTAGAGGGTATTAAAGCACTAGCGGATAACCAACCCAAATGCTGCAAAGTCTCCCGGTAAACTTTCTGCAAAGTACATATCATCATCAATCCACTATCTCCCCACCGGGGGTCACGGGTCTCCTTCCTGAGGAAGGTAGAGGCCATACTCCACCACGCCAAGTCGGAGGACTCAGGGGGCGGCTGGAAAACTTCTGACAGTAAGACCAGCCACTAGTCTTGCAAGCCTCCATCAATCCAGACTTGGCAAAGTGTATATTTACAATTGAGAACATCTCTCTTAACTGCTGTATTTTAGAATAAATAAATAAATAAATAAATATTTTAACCTATCTATGGGATCCGACATCACATCAACCATTACCTCATGCACTCTAAAGTGTTGGAATAAGGGTGACGTTGCAACAAAAATGTAATGGTTCACTTGTAGTCAACCTGTAAGGAGGTAGACAACAAAATTCGTTGGTCGCTTAGAGTTCCCCGTTCTGTGTGTGCCAGTGTTCCAATAAGCTGCGCAAGGATGTTATTACATCCATGAAGCTGCGATACAGTTTGGAAAACAATGCCAAGTTCTTAAGAAAAGGTTGTAGAGCTTACTTCGAAGCAAAAGAGTTATACACTTGAAGGTATCGGAGTAATCTTCATATTGCGAGTAACTGGCTGATGCCGCGGCCTGATAAAAAACCCTGATTGGATGGAAAGTCGGCAGCTACGTGATAAGCTTCTGATCGAGCCATAATGAATGTGTATAGATGAGGCCCATGTAGATTGATAATTATACTAATGGTACAGGGGAACTAGAAAACTCAACAGTGAATGTTGATGAATGTTAACAAAAAATCGGTAAGCTACGTGATATCGGCAAAAAGTGGATGAAAATATAATACTGTTAATTAATGAGGGGTTGCAATGCACAACTGTATGTAAGCCAGAGATACAACTTGTCTAGCACTTTTCTTAACCGTGCTAGTATTAATATTTTAGTCTGCGTATGTTTCTTTTATTTCCGAAAGGTATTTTTTCTAACTAATGAAAAAAAACTGAATTCCATTTCCAAGGAGTTCGTTTTTTTAAAGTAAAGTAAAGTAAAAGTAAAAAATGGTTTATTGCTCATAACTTAAAAGTAAATACATTTTCCGGCGGCACCCACCACCCACACTAGGAGACCCCGTATCGTGGGTATTTTCCTTTTTTCTATACTCGTAGTTACAAACTCATTTAATGGTAACTATCACTGGCCACACTAGCCAAAGTTAATCACGATCGCCATTTAAGAATATAAAAGAGTTTCTTTTTTATTTAAGTACATATATACACATTAGTGGCCAGTCTTCAATAATCGAGTGAAAAGGTTTAGTAGGTACAATCGATTCTTCTATTTTATCATCTCGTCTAGGAAGTTGGTACCTATATTGCTTTGTAATGGAGAGTTTACACGCGAGGATTTACTGCGAATAGTTGCAACTGCAACTGCGAATAGTTGCAAGCAACGAAACCGCGCCCACTCGTAGCGCGCTGTCAAACTTGCCTATTGCCGACTTTACTTATAAGTAGACGCGTCAACTCGTGACCTACTTACCGCCGGTCGATGACCCCGCAAGGGACTGGAACACCGAGGGAGGGCATCGAAGGGTTCCATTTTTGAGGTTGGTAAGAGCCCATGGGAAGTAAATCAATGTAGAGAGAAATAATGCGATAGCGATTCGAATAAAATCGATTCTATTAGAATCAATCAAGTCGATTTTGCTAAACAAAGTAGATCATTGTAAATTGTAAGGCAAAGTAGATCATTGTATTACATAGATTTTGTTGGTATTTCATATTAACATTTATTGCAGTCACGTTAGTCACAACGCAGGTTTAGCTGACAGTATCCACTTAATCAAAAAGGGAAAACCTGTCAGTTTCTCTAACTAAGCCTTGCTTGCGTAGATAACTGTAACCAGACATTTCCAACCGAATACGCTTTAAATCTTAGGCACGTAAACGTAAACGATTGAGATGTACGCCCAAGTATGGCGGTGACATATTTACAATACTGTTAGGAATCCGAGCGCTGTTGCCTCAGGAATTTAGTTAATCGGGTGCTTGTTACCAAAGCTTCTATTTCCTAAAACATAAACAATTATGCCAGAAGGACTGTTTTGAGTTCATAATAAGATAAACTTTTAGTATGCAAGTGTTACTGGTGTGTTATGCTGTCACAAGAGTCATACAAGCCAACATTCTTAATATTAAAATAAAAATAAACTCACGCCCGTTATCCCCGAGGGGGAAGGCAGAGGCACCAATCACTAGAACTGGGACCACGTTTTGCCGAGTTTATTAGGTCCCAACGTGACAAGTGGCAAGCCTGTCGCCGTTATCCGGGCACAATTTATCAGCGAATGGTGTTGTTGTACAGACAAACAAATGCACGTTACTAAAAGTCATTGGTACATCCGAAAATCGAACCCAGACCCTCATGATCGAGAAGCAAGGGTCAACCCCACTACGCCACCACCACAGCTACGTGTTTAACGGGCTTGATATTGTAGTAGATAACATAACATAACAACATAACATAACATTTACATACTGGCACATTCATTGTTTCTGGCCCCACACTAGGATACCCTGTGTCGTGTAGATATAACATAACATAACATTTACATACAGGCATATACATTGCTTCTGGCCCCACACTAGCATACCCTGTGTCGTGGGAACCAGAAACAGCGACGTCACAAACATGTAAACATCGAAGACCTGGAGTTTTTTTTATGGACTTCAAATTTTCGATTATCCCATTTCATTTGGTCCAGCTGAGGATAACCGGGAGCTCACCGATCTATTTACATAGTTAGAGGAACAAATCCATTGTGCTTCTGTGAAATCTTTGTTCCTCGACGCATACGCAACGTATCAGGTGATTATAAATAGACAGCTTTTGCCGCGGTGGCCCATATTCTTTCCCGGCGGAAACGCCGGGCCGACAGCCCAGCTGACCCCTGGGGCAGACCACACGTGCGAATGTAACAGGCGCACTTGTCAGGGACATATCGAACGTGCCATTATGGTCCCCTCAAACCTGGAGGGAGAAAGCGCCGCGCCGGTCAGTTGGGTCCGGCCCTTCAAGGCCGGCTCTCAAGCGACGGCTTGCGAGGTTGAACCCCGGTTTCTCGTTGCTGACATTTATTTTGTAGCACTCACGAGAAATAGGAGGTAAGCTTTACCAGTCGGGTTTTTTGCGTTTTTAGTGACCGACCGAGCGCTGATGTTCGCTTTTTGTTTTTTTTTCAGTTGTGAAATGTTTGATACCTTTAATTTGACACCTCGTTTATAAAAATCGTAAAGAAATGTCAAGACTTGGCTTTGGCAGAATTTGTCGACATCGGCTGGTTGCCATCAAAACAAGAAATAATAATAATAAATTAGGTAAAATTACACGTGCAAAAAACTGCAGGCAGATGCTGGATGCGGCAAGCTGAACACAGGGCGCTATGGCGCTCATTAGGGGAGGGCTAATATAGCCTGATCATGATGATGATGATGATGACACGTTGCAAACTTTTAGTCCGGATCTACTTACGAAAGTTTTAGTTCAAAAACTACACGTATCTACATACACGCGAAAAACATAACACGCTGCAGTTTTCGCAGTCGTCGAGTAAAAAAGCTCTATTTTTTCGACGAGTGGCTTGCCAACCAACTTAACGGTCTTTCAGAAAACTACAATTATTCATGTAAACCACGAATATAAAAATTCCACGTACACAATGTAGCCGACTCTTTACTAATAAATCTGTGAGTAATTGGTATTGCAATCGAGTTGTCATAGTCATTCATAGTACGCCACAGTGCAGTGCTACGAAATAGGGCCCCAAGATCCAATTAGTATGAAATTTAACAGTTTAAACGATTGGATTCGTACAGAATTCGGTGCGCGTAATATTTTATGCTAGCTGGACTCTGCTATTGAATCAAACTAACGGCGTCTCTCTTCGTTCCAGGTCCCGCGGGAGAGTTTCAAGCACATCGTGAAGGCGTGCGAGTGCCCGCTCTACTGGAAAATGCCGCTGTTCCTGGCCACACAGCAGAATCTCTACGTGCCCGTCGACGGACATAAGTTCATCGACTTCTGGAGAGAGTAAGTTCTTCTTCTTATAGTGTCGGTGGCAAGTTACAATTTTATTGGCCCAGATCTCGGAGTAAGTGGTATTGACCAGCGCCGGTTAATAACTTTCCTACCTACATGGTACCTACTAAAGTCGCCTAAAAGAATTGACTAATAAAGTAATAACTAATAAGGTTTCAAACCTTCATTGTTAAATATTATGTAATCTACTTGGCCACCAAGATAACCATGAAGGTTTGAAACCTTCATGTGATGACTATTAAAAAGAAAGGGAGGCGCCGCCATCTTGGCTTGTCGTTTTTTGGTGTGAAGGTCGTTCGTTGTAGATCAAATAAAAATATTTAAAAAAACAGCTCTGATTTACTCAAAATTCTGACCGAGCCTTGTTCGCTTGTGATTGGCTATAGTCTTGTCTAACACGGGATATTGCCATATTGGCGAAGTTGTACTGGAAAATCAGTGCATTGAGTCCATAGAATTGAATTGAATTGAGTCGTTCGTTGCTGTAATTTTCTTGATTTAATTTTGTAAAGTAGACAGATAATTTCTGCAAATTATTCACTGTATAAATGCTATCAAATTGGTAATATGACAAGTTTGTATATAAATGTGAGTATGTATTGTCTACATATTATTAGAGTTACCTCCAACGCGATTTAAGAATTGTGTTAAGCACACTCTTTGCAAAAAAGCTTATTATAAAATCAACGATTATTTATAAGACAAGGACGTACATATGGCTTTAAATAGTAGTTTTATATTAAATTTAATCAGAGGATAAATGTGTCTAGTGTTCAACACATCCAAGATATTGTTTTGTAAGTTTTATTTGTATTAGCTTTAAGTTGATTTGAGAAAAGATGGTCAGAGTGGAGTTTTTTTTTTCGCTGCCTTTTTCTCCCTACAGACGGCCCCAAGGCAGCGGCTAACATTATACATAACTGTATGTACATTGACATTCAACAAGCAGAATGTAAATTCTTTACGTTGAAATAAATTTCTGATTCTGATTCATATAAATATTTTCTTGCAAATATGTAGAGACCTCTGTTATAAATATGTATTTCCATTATGGAAAATACTGTTTGCGCCTCCTAGTGTTACAATTGACAAAAAATTTACCATAAATAGAAAACAAAGTTCGCCAATTGTAACACTAGGTGGCGCAGACAGTATTTTTATTGGTTGTATCCTACATGCCGTAATTTTTTCTAATTTTCTCACGGATCCCGTCAACACGTCTTTAATGGTAATAATAATATTTCTAATTGTAATAAAACTCTATCAACTTTGTACTCCAAAAAAATATGCTATATTTGTATAAGATCATTAACAACCCCCTTTCTGGAAAAAAAATTTATTAATAGTAGATTGTTAACCAAAGGGCTGTATGACATCAATTTGCATACGAGGTTTTTGGCGCCCGAGCGCAGCGAGGGCGCTAATTAGCCCGAGTATGCAATTGATGCTTACACCCGAGGTAAACACTCTGCTATCGATTGTGAGGTAAGTAAAAAAACAAGAAAGCAGGTTTCATAGTTTAAACCAGGTTTCAAAACACGAAAAAAATTTACTTTCGCGCCTAGCTAGTCGACTGACTTTTTTACTCTTCACGATTTTATGGCACGCAAGCGCGTCAAATCGTGCTGGCCAGTTTGATTTTTAAATCGATTTCAATCCGCTACTTGACTCTTTTTTCAAGTATGTCTTAAATGCGGTGGTGGCGTAGTGGGGTTGACCCTTGCTTCTCGATCATGAGGGTCTGGGTTCGAACCACGCATGTACCAATGACTTTTAGTTACGTACATTTGTTTGTACAGCAACACCATTCGCTGATAAATTGTGCCCGGATAACGGCGACAGACTTGCCACTTGTCATGTTTGGGACCTAATAAACTCGGCAAAACGTGGGTCCAGTTCTAGAGACTGGTGCCTCTGCCTACCCCTTCGGGGATAACGGGCGTGAGTTTATTTATTTTTATTTATTTTATTCTTAAATGCTAAATATCTCTTCCATTAGACCAAAAAATATTTTAGTATATTTTTGAGGACCTAAAAGCAACAAAAACATTATTTTAAAACGTTGCTTTGCTAAACAGCCAAAAACGCGGTCCGCCATTTTTGTCTATGGTTTGAAGTCCTATACGTTTGTAAACAAAGTTTGACATTCAACATAGGTAGAGTTCGTGCCACGAAAGAAGTAATGAGTCACAATAGAACCTACGCACGCACGACTGACAGATGTTTGTTTACAACCAAAGGTGCTTTCAAGATGGCGGATAGTGTTTTCACCGTTCCGATTTAAAAGCGAAAAAATTTTTTTTAATTTGCAAATTTTGCAGCCATCCTGCATATTTACTTAGCAAAGTCAATATATTTCGGTTTCTTACGTTAGATACTACAGGAAATATCCATTTATCGCGTCAAATTTGATACGAGGCAAGTAGCGTATTAACATACGATGTGACTGCGAAACAAATAGTTCGATATTTAAAATAAAATCTTCATAAATTCTAATATAAATTGTCTCGATTCCGATTCGAGTAAATAATCGATACCGAGAAAAAAAATATTAACTTTTAAAAAATATTCTTCTTGCAGTATGAGTATGACAGTTCTTTTTTCAAATTCCAAAACCTATGCTGTAATGTTAACATTACATGGTATGTTTTGAAACCTATGCTGTAATGATATCCATACACCCCGGCATTCAGGGAAGTAAGTGACTACTTACAGAGCAAGAGATATGTAATAGTAGATTAGTAGCCAAGGGCTGTAAGGCATCAATTGCAGCCCGAGATATTTAGGCGCACGAGCGCAGCGAGGGCGCCTATAGTTCGAGGGTGCAATTGATACTTACACCCGAGCTAACTACTCTGCTTTACATCTCTATTGTGAGGTAAGTAGAAAAAAACCGGCATTACAAGAATAAAAAATTTACTCGTTTTTCTTTTCGCCACTTCATGAACTCGTCGTAAGTTTTCAAATATCTATCTTTAGAACTTTCAGGCAAAATATTGTTAATGGCTGCTTCAGCTTCCATTTTCATTGAATCGGGAGTGCAGTTTATATCTTCATCACTTGCAGAACTCATGTTTTTTCCTAATTAGCACGTAATTATAAAAAAAAACCAAAAACAAACAATATCTAAAGTAAAAGTTTTCTATTCCCGCCTTTTTTCATCTTCTTTTTTAATTATTTTTTCAAGAACGATATTGAGCTTCGCCGTTCGATATTTAAAATTGATTGCTATTTACTCATACGAAGACAAGGGTGAATAGCGAAGCGACCTCTTTTGTCATTGGGCTGAAAGCATGATGTCTATTGCCAGTATGATGGTTAGATTTTTTTTTAAATTACTTACCGCCCTAGGGCTTTTCTAGCTACATTATTACCCTAGAGCGCTAATTGGTCACCTACAAGCCCCATTTGGGGGTAATAAGGACCTACTTACCGAATATGAGAGATGTAAAATACTATAATAAAACACCAATAAACTAGACTGTCTCGTTGGTCTAGCGATATCATGTTTGAATACCGAGACAAGTGTCGTGGGTTCGGTTCCGTTAGGGGTTAGATTTTTAATAACCTCAGTCTGGACCTTTTTATATTTTCGATGTCTTTTTTCCCTTACCTTTTTACAGGATAATAATATCCAAGTTATATTATCTGAGAAATATTTGATGAGGCTCACAGGAAAGTCTGGATCTCGTTTTCCGTCCAATCAAGCTTCTGTTTACTTAGCTTCGCTTAGTTTAGCTTAGCTTTCTGTTCAGTTAAGTATTTACTTAGTCAAAATTCTCAATTCAGAAATCGGCCCCTAGCCTTTCCGTTCGCTACTTATCATTTCTCACAAGTCACACACACCCGAATTAACCCTTTTTCTTTCAGTGTGTTAAGGGCGATCATGTCACCGATAGAAAACTCTTTGCGAAAAATTACACATCTCAATAAATATTTATAA
The DNA here is from genome assembly GCA_947310845.1 of Yponomeuta plumbellus. Classification (NCBI taxonomy): domain Eukaryota; kingdom Metazoa; phylum Arthropoda; class Insecta; order Lepidoptera; family Yponomeutidae; genus Yponomeuta; species Yponomeuta plumbellus. The sequence goes on along the minus strand of OX371198.1, from coordinate 16,051,648 downwards.
CTAGCTTTCGCCCGCGACTCCGTCCGCGTGGACTTTAGTTCAAAATTTTGCAACCCCGTTCACTCCCGTAACTCCCGTTAAGGGTTAAATTTAGAAAAACGGTGAAACACGTGTTCAATCAATTGGTTTGAAGAGTATTTATTTAAAGTTTCAAGAAAATCAGAAAACTTTTTATTATGCCTTCCATACAAATTTTGGCAACCCTTTTCGCCCCCTTCGGGGTTGAATTTCAAAAAATCCGTTCTAATTCCTTGCCTACATTATATACAGATCCTCTGTGCAAAATTTCAGCTTCCTGGGTCAAACGGTTTGGGCTGGGCGTTGATGAGTGAATGAATCAGTCAGTCAGGACTTTGAATTTTATATACCGGGTGTCCCAAAACTCGACGTCATCCTGGAGCCGGGTGAAAAGGCAAGTCAAGCTGGTTGTCAGAAAAATATAAAAAAAAATCTAAGTTGTATGATTTTTTTTTCAATACAGTCAGTTAAAACTAGGCAATTTTTTATTTTGAAAGTTTTTCTAGGAAATAAGTCCTATTTTTTATGCAAGCTAGAGCAGCTGGTTTCAAAATTTTGATTACAGTTTAGAGAAGCATTATTCAGGGTTACACAGCAAAAAAAATAATTGGAAAAAGTAAAGATTTGTGGCAACAGGAGTAAAAAGACTGTCACAGGGTGTGTAATTTTGCGATTTTAAAAAAAATGCCTATAATTTTGAAATCATACAACTTTTTTTTTTATATTTTTCTGACAACCAGCTTGACTTGCCTTTTCACCCGGCTTCGGGTTGACGTCGAGTTTTGGGACACCCGGTATATAGATAAATCTCAACATCTATTTTTAATTTTTTTTATTTCGTAGAACCTAGTATTTCAATTGATTTCGCCATTCCATTTTAAAACACGTTCACTCTACCGGTTATTCTAGAGTGAATTAGAATAACCGGTAGAGTTATTTCTAACACAGGTCTAGGTCTAGTAGATTTTCATTTGCCATCACTTTTGTTCCACCTTTTATTATTTTGTTAAGTTTGCAATAATTAAAGCACTTTTTTTTTCAGTAAACTTAACAAACGATATTATGAGAAAAATAATAAGTAAAAAAATATCGACGGCCGGCTGCCGTCGACAGATGGCAGTCGTTAAGCCAAGTCAGAGGCCTCAGGGCGGCTTGAAAACTTCTGACAGTAAGACCAGGACCAGCCGCTCCAGTCTTACAAGCCTTCACCTATCCGGACTTGGCCCCCGTGGTGGAGTAATGACCTATACCTTCCTCAGGGAAGAGACACGTGCCCGTCGGTGGGGACATAATGGGTTGATCATGATTGATGATGATGAAAAAAATATTAGTTCCCTTTCAATAATGTGTTTCAAATGCCTCAAAAGCTGTGTCCGCCTCGTACTATTACCGCTTTTTCGTCTCACCAGGACCTAGATTCTGTTAATGCATTGTAGTACAATGACAACTGGATGAACGTGGCGATCTAGTTTCATTGCCGCTTCAAGTCTACGCGCGCATACATTTGCAACCTTCTACGCGTCAATGGTATGAAAATCACGACACGTAACCCGACCGTACGTGTGTCATCGCAGCGTAGGTAATGCACTAACAGAATCGAGATCCTGAAGCTCTACCCCTCTCCAACCTTACCAAATCTCTAAAAGTATTTTAGTGATCAATACCTATGTCTTCGTTTTCCAACCAGGATGTCGTCCCAATGCCACGACCAGGCGTCGCGCTTCGTCTACATCCTGACTCGGGGTAAAAGCACCACGCTCGCGCCCGAAGACTTCGTGCCTCTACTGCAGGACGTGGTGGACACACACCCTGGCCTCTCCTTCCTCAAGGAGGCCACCGAGTTCCACTCCCGATATGTACACACTGTAAGTGAACGCGATTGAAAATCGTCAAGGCCGAGTTTCATACAACAATTCTACATGTTAATCGATCTTGCAAAGTACTTAACTTATAATTTTTTCATTTTTTTTTAATGAGCCCTTTCTGTGTCCCACTGCTGGGCAAAGGCCTCCCCTTTAGATATCCACTCCACCTGTTCTCGGCCAACTCTTCCGACCCCGGTAAATATTTTGTCAGGTCGTCGCACCATCTCCGCCTCGGTCTTCCGCGTCGCCGATAGCCATCGCACTTTGTCATAGTGCATTGCACCAAAGTTGTATGAAACAGACCCCTGATGGAATGTCTATTATAGTGATGACTATATTTAGAACTTACGGCATAAAACTTAGGATTAGGACCCCGTGATGTGACCAGCTGTGACAAGGACGGGGAAGGAGTAAGAAATCATGAAATTTATGTGACGTAATAAATTTATGGATGGTCCTAAGGGACGAGGGCGCGAACTCTTTAAAATGCGTTGTGTGTTTCCGTTTTACATTTTCCTAACAGGCTGCCAATCTGCATTTTCCAGGTGATTGCTAGGATATTTTACTGCGTGAACCGATCGTGGTCGGGGACAATCACCATCCCAGAGTTGCGGCGATCGAACCTGCTTCAGGTCATTCAGCTGCTGGAGGACGAAGAGGATATCAATCAAGTTACACAATACTTTAGGTTGGTACAGTTTCAGACGTACACGAAATTAAAAATTCATTCAATAGAAAAAAAAATTACATATTCACAAATTAAATTTACACAGTACAATTATACTTAGAGCTAAGAAACAAAAAGAAGATCGTATGTTTATGCGTTTGTGAAAAGGATCTGTGGGAGCCGATTCTCGCCCATGCGAATTGAAAGCGTAGACGCCAAACATTCGAAGGATTAGACATTTGTCGCATAAAAATCAGTTTCATGTATTCTCACAAAGTCGTATACGTAAATTTGCTAACAATTTTCGTTCGCTTTGAGGTGTCATCTTGTCGCATGGTAATTACCATGCGACTCGCAAAAGGCGTATGAAATTTGAACGCATTCATTGATAGTTGAGTGTGGGTGTATTCCGAAATTCGATAAAATCGATTACAGCGCGAATCCACTTAAGTGCAGTAGGCACAAAAACCCTACTCCGTGCGAGATACTTTGGGACTACTAAATTTGGTCGGATTCGCGCTGTAATTGATTTTATCGCATTACGGAACGTAGGGCAAGTTGACTGATAGTCGACTTGCCCTACGTTCCCTACGTTGACGTTTCGTTATAAGTAAAATTTCAGTTGAAAATTTTAAGAGTTAAGGGTATTAAACTTTTAAATAACGTATATTCTGTATCAAAACAGTTTCTTAGTTTATAAAATAACACTCAAAATAATAATTTGCCGCAAAATGTATCAATTTAAAAGTGAAATTGTAAATGTTTTAAGATTCGACTAACTTTCAATTTACAATCGAGAAAATGGAACGCAGGATTCACAGATTACTCTTTTAGTCGTTAGACATTTCTTTTTTCATTCGAATTCAATGTCGCATGGCGTTCAGAATACAGAATTTAGGTGTCGTTCGACTTTTTTATGTAAAATTTAAGTCATACGCCTTAGAGTCGTATACGTATTATTTGCTAATGAAGTGAGAATCGGCTCCCTGGGAGCCTATTCTCATCGAAAAAATCAGTTTCATAATTACCATGCGACTCGCAAAAGGCGTATGAAATTTGAACGCATTCATTGATAGTTGAGGGTGGGTGTATTCCGAAATGCGATAAAATCGATTACAGCGCGAATCCACTTAAGTGCAGTAAGCAAAAAAACCCTACTCCGTGCGAGATACTTTGGGACTACTAAATTTGCTCGGATTCGCGCTGTAATTGATTTTATCGCATTACGGAACGTAGGGCAAGTCCACTGAACTGAACAGTGGACTCGCCCTACGTTCCCAATACGTTCCTTACGTTGATAGATAGGCCAGATGGTAAAAAAAAGGAAGTGGACTGTATTCACTCGGTTTAATTAGCAATAATCGAAAATTATATCGACAATATTCTATCACACGTCTGTCCCGGAGCCGGTCAATGAATGAATGTTTCTTAGCCGCAGCAGCCTCCATACGCCGGCCGTGAATGGCCAGCGTGTGCACGAGCCCGCGCGCCGGTGTGTCGTAGACAGTTGACGTTTCGTTATAAGTAAAATTTCAGTTGAAAATTTTAAGAGTTAAGTGTATTAAACTTTTAAATAACGTATATTTTGTACCTAAGCAGTTTCTTAGTTTATAAAATAACACTCAAAGTAATAATTTGCCGCAAAATGTATCAATTTAAAAGTGAAATTGTAAATGTTTTAAGATTCGACTAACTTTCAATTTACAATCGAGAAAATGGAACGTAGGATTCACAGATTACTGTTTTTGTCGTTAGACATTTCTTTTTTCATTCGAATTCAATGTCGCATGGTGTTCAGAATACAGAATTTGGGTGTCGTTCGACTTTTTTATGTAGAGTTCAAGTCATACGCCTTACGGCCTAGCCACGGAGAACGGCGGCGCGAACGGCGCCGGTGCGGCAAGCGGGACGAAAATTCGCGCGGCGCGGTTTGCCGGCCACAGGCAGGCGCGTTTGCCGCCGCGACTAGTAGGGCTGAGTAGGGCAGCCGGCAGGCCGGTCATGAGCGAAATGTCTTTATCTCAAAGTAATATTTTTTCTTGTTCAATACATAATATTTGGAAGAGCGTAATCTACTCCATAGATTTGAATAGGAATCGAGGTATACTATGGAGAATTCCACATTTTTCCACCGAAACATTTTTCGAGTCTACTAGAATTATTGCCGAATTATATATTCTTCAGGATTGAAAAAAAAATTCAATGCAGCTAGAGTTTTAAGTGCCGCTGAAAAATTGATCTAATACATAGGTGCCATTTAATTAAGCTGACCATATTTTGGAGAATGATAGTAGGTATCAATGAATTTTTTTCATAGTACATTTTTTCAGAAATATCGCTGCTAAAATATGGTCAGTTAATTAAATGTTACTGTGGATATTAATGTTTCATGAAATTAAATAACTTTTAGGTAATTATGTTCTTTATCAAAGTAACAAATATACCCCATTTGTTAGTATTTCAGCAATAACAGTCTCGGTATTTATTATTCGCGGCAAAAACAACTAAACTCGTTTGATCTCTGCACTAGTCGCCGCGACTGCCGCTCGACGCCGTGGCTAGCGCCGTACCTGGTTCATGTGTTTGTTTCACTCGCCGGCCGCGCCGCCAGTCGCCGCTCGGTACATTTCGCCAGTCGCGCCGCCGTTCGCCGCTCCGCGTGGCTTGCTCCGTACATTTCTATGAGTTTGTTTCAGTTTGCCGTCCCGCCCGCCGCACCGCCGTTCGCGCCGCCGTTCCTCGTGGCTAGGCCGTTAGAGTCGTACGTCTTATTTGCTAATGAAGTGAGAATTGGCTTGGGTTCTTTTCACCTCACCTCACTCTCAGCGTATGTTACAGAAAGTTCTCTTTCGTTCTGCCGGTACCTACCTAACAAATAAAATAGGTATATCGAGTTATATTTTTTGTCAAAAATACTTAATGAAAAACAAGCACTAAAAAGAGGAGTCCAATATTTTGTGATGGATCTTACATACCAACAGATCAACAGATCTTCACCAAATGTATACAACTTGTTTGAAGAATTATCGCAGTATATTTTTACATAAGTACTTACCCGAAATAGTACTTTTTTCGAATTCGATTAAAAGACTGCGCAGTCCAGAGACCGACTCATTAAATCACGAGGCCTAAAGGTTCCTCTCTGGCCAAATCTCCGCGCAGCAAATCCTGAGCGATTCAATCGTCTAATAGGTTATTTCGTCTAATATTGTCTAATAGTTAGTTAGGTAATAGATTTCTGAAAACCATGTCATATTGTTTGTTGGTATTCATGGAGTCCTCAGAAAGTGGTCATTGTAAATTCTTTCGTGTATTTCTTCTAAAAAAGGCAAACGAAAATTTGTAAAATAAATAAAATAAATAAATAAACTCACGCCCGTTATCCCCGAAGGGGTAGGCAGAGGCACCAGTCTCTAGAACTGGACCCACGTTTTGCCGAGTTTATTAGGTCCCAAACGTGACAAGTGGCAAGCCTGTCGCCGTTATCCGGGCACAATTTATCAGCGAATGGTGTTGCTGTACAAACAAATGTACGTAACTAAAAGTCATTGGTACATGCGTGCTTCGAACCCAGACCCTCATGATCGAGAAGCAAGGGTCAACCCCACTACGCCACCACCGCATACTTTACAAATAAGTCGCCAAATCGCTATCATAAGGCAATATGGCATCGCACAGGAATTGTGACGTCACTTCCCGGTAAACCAACCAATGAACGTAAGAAAGAATGAATGACAGACGCCATTTTTACTGGCATGTGACGTCATCATAGAATCGGCCAATCCAGGCCGTTTTCGATGCAATGGCGGCAGATACAAATTATCAAATTTTATCTTGTGTGTTTTTACAAATCATAATTGTTTTCTTAATAAAAATGCCTTAAAGCGGTTTTAAGACACATAATTTATACGAATACGTATAAATAATACTGTTTTTTTACACTGTCAAATAGCCTATTGCATACAAATTTGACAGACCATTGAAATCGTTAACATAACCACGCCACAAGCCTCCAAATGGAGAGTCCCAAAAATGGACGGCTTCTGTGGCGCATCGGATATCGCATCTGCCTACCGTGCGAGAGGTCACGGGTTGGAATCCCGGCTTGTGACCAAAGCCCAGGTGTTGGATGTTCACAATTTTTATATTATTATGGTTCCCACGGCACAGGGTATCCCAGTGTGGGGCCAGAAGCAATGTATGTGTCTGTATTTAAATGTGTGTGTCTATCTCCTGCTCTTTTTTTTAAAATCTTATTTATTTAGTTTGTTCGCAGAACGAACATGTCAGCCCCATCGTAACGTAATGATACAATTATCAAAGCTACATACATCTTATTACTAAGCTATCTTTAACAAATTTATAAATAATACTGCCGTTTCCGCTACAAGATTCGGAGTAAATCGGACAGAATACTCTGAGGTATTAATGAAATAAAATAATAACATAAAATAAAATAAATAAATAAAATTCAGTTGTAGCCGCGACACTGCAGTCGCGATAAGAACGTTCTTTCATTTATTATAAACGTATTCTGACAATCCGCTACTATGCATCTCACGGCCACCGTCACGAAGACCTACAAAATAGTCCTAGAGCGGTCTCCTGAGCTATAACCACGTCTTAACAGAAATATATTTTCCCTTTCCAGTTATGAGCATTTCTACGTGATCTACTGCAAGTTCTGGGAGCTAGACCGGGATCACGACCTGTTTATTGACAAGCATGACCTCGCAAGACATAATGACCATGGTAAGACCCAACATGACGCGCAACTTTGCGTACAAAGTTGCAAAAAGTATCACTGATACCTAGGGTACTAATTTTTTACTTATGTACCCTCTTACGAGTAAGTCCTGACCTTGAAAATAACAATGGCTTTCTATTGTCATTTTTCATCTATTTCAGGACTTTCTCGTAAGGCCCAATGTCCTCACGTGATCCAAAATAAAAAACACAGGTACGTGAGACCCAAGGCTTATTTATTTTTCGTACAAGTTAAGACCCACTGTGCTCAATTGAGAACAAATAAATAATTAAAAAATATTTTGAAAATTGGCGCCTAAAATTGGAACTTAATAAGATGTAGCTGAGGTTCTTTTTTTCTACAAAATATGAGTGGGTCTGAATCTCTTCAAATGATTTTGTCCTTAGTTAAGCACATTGGGCAGTTAGATATGCATAAAGAGGAATTATTGCCTTGGGCCTTACGAGGTTAATAGGATGATGCACTAACAGAATCGAGGCCATGGTTTTCCAGCGTTATCCAGCCGAATGATCGAGCGAGTGCTGTCGGGCTGCGTGACGCGCGGTAACCAGAACCGCGTGACGCCAGACGGGGAACCCCGCATGTCCTACACGGAGTTCGTCTGGTTCCTGCTCGCTGAAGAGGACAAGGCACATCCCACTGCTATCGAGTACTGGTTTAGGTGAGAACATAATCTTGGAAGCAATGTGTACACATACAAACCTAACCTTGTTAAATGTAAAACGTAAAATAAGTTCAGGGACGCAATTAAGTAAGACTCGACTGTATGGACTTGTCTGATTCAGCCCGCTCCGTCACATCACACCACCTTATGTCACACTGTTACATTCTGGGACTTTTTCTCCAGTAGGTACCTATCTCCTACTCCGAACTGTCATAAACATTCTTATTTTGGTTTTTCGAATTGTCTAAATGCTTTACCCGATAGAGTGGAAAGTAACGTAATATATGGGCTGGTTAGTTTGTATCTAGAGCCCCGCTGTCCTACACGGAGTTCGCCTGGTACCTGTTCGCTGAAGAGGACTAGGCACATCCCACGTTCATGTGATATGATAATATACAACGTTTTTACCTTCAAGCTAACCTTGATAAATTCCGAAACTTAGATAAAAATATGCACAAACTTTGCAATATCCGAGCTAATTATTACAAAGTTCGTCGTCAAGCGACCCAAAACTTTTCCAAAGTGAATTTTCGAGTAGGTACCTTTTTTTAACGTGTCTATTTTCCAGGTGTATGGACTTGGACGGAGATGGATACCTGTCCATGTATGAGCTGGAATACTTCTACGAGGAGCAGATGACCAGGATGGAGGCCATAGGAATAGAGACACTACCTTTCAGCGACTGTTTGTGTCAGGTAAAGACTTGAGTTGTGCTTGTTGATATTTGCGTTCAAGTGAACTAACTAAGAATAAGTCAATTGGGCACGGGTCTTATCCCCTAAATGACCTCTAGCGATACATTGGCATCCACGGTCCTTTCGTCGACTCAAAGATATCGTCTGGTTTGCCCAATCACCAGTATCAAACGGGTTTCCAACCCATTTCCATTTCTCGGTTTCAGTTGTGACGCTTTTAACAGTCCGCGATGTGGTCTTGTAATAAGGACCTACAGTTGACAGCATAGGACAGCATAGTAAAAAAATCATCATCAGCAAATAGGTATGCACCGTATCGGGTACTTTACAGCTAAAATGTATATTGTGAAAGTTGCAAGGATTCTCCAAAATGAACAAATTCAAGTTTTGCATAATGACTCGATTAGTTTCAATGAATTTCTCAAGGTTTTCGAAAATAAAATATTTAAGTAAGTACTACGTTTTAATGGACGGGGAGAGTACCCGATGATTTAAACTAATTTAGGTGCAAAGTTTGAAAGGATTAATCACTCTGAAAGAACACAGGCGTTCTGGCTTTAGAGTGAAATGTACGTTATACAGGATACCTAACAAAAACGTTTCTCCTTATCCCCTTCAGATGCTCGATATGGTGCATCCAGCGGAGTCAGGCAAGGTGACGTTGGGCGACCTAAAGCGGAGCAAGCTTACACCCATCTTCTACGACACTTTCTTCAACCTCGAGAAGTATCTGGATCACGAGCAACGGGACCCCTTCGCGACGCAGCGGGATTCCGACTGCGATGTAAGGGTTTATTTGTTTTACTTGTTTTTGACGGGCTTAAGCATACTTACCACTACCTAAGTCTCGCCACTTCCAGAAAGAATGCCGCTGTATAGCTCCTATATTACGAGCATCAACTACGAGGCCAATCGTCTAACAGTCAAATGTCACACTAGAGCTGATATTAGGTATAGGATAATAATAATAGTAATAAACTCACGCCCGTTATCCCCGAAGGGGTAGGCAGAGGCACCAGTCTCTAGAACTGGACCCACGTTTTGCCGAGTTTATTAGGTCCCAAACGTGACAAGTGGCAAGCCTGTCGCCGTTATCCGGGCACAATTTATCAGCGAATGGTGTTGCTGTACAAACAAATGTACGTAACTAAAAGTCATTGGTACATGCGTGGTTCGAATATGATGGTATAGGAATATGACAATTACGCGTTTTATGATGACCAAGCCTGGCTTGGTTGTAACAGGAAGTTATCTGCAGGATATTCTAACCTGCAACCAGAAAATTGTCATGTCGTGCAGACTTTAAAAAATATAACTAATCTACTAACAGGTTTATCAAGGCTAACATGGGACCCATATTGAAAATAAATTACGGTGTCTTTCTCTTCAATAATAATCAACCAGCATGAAAAATTCGCTTGGGTAGGTAGTTACTTACAGTCCGTTTTAGATTCGATGCAAAAAAAAAATGACGCGGTGTTACCGCTACAAAAGCTATAGGTTAACTCGGTAGATTTTTTTTACCGTGAATAGAAGACTCATGTGACCAAAATCCTTATCACATCAAAGACATTAAAATTGAATTACTCGTAAGAGCAAAGTCTAAAAAAAAACACCTGCGTAGCATACACAATTAACTTGGAAGTAAAATGGGGTAATTTGGTTTTTACGGACTAGCAACATTCAGACATTGACAGCCCAAGAGTTGTATGGAGATGTCAACGTGACAATATATTTTTTTGCATTGAATGAAAAAACAGACTGCAGAAACAAAAGCTAAGAAATAACTATAGCAAAAACATCTTGCTTTTCAGCTGTCGGAATGGGACCGGTTCGCTGCAGAAGAATACGAGTTATTGGTTGCTGAGGAGGGAGGGAGCGATGCACAGGACCAAATGTAAGATACTATCTTATCCAACATATCAGAGGTAGAACCTCAAAGGATACTCGCACTTCATTTAATTGATTTAATTGTGATTTCTTATGTCCACGAACAGGGATCTCTATAGGTTTATGAAAGAGTGCGAGAAAAAGAGATGCATGCACAAATTGTGCAAGCCGAATGGAAGTAACGGGTACAGACTGTACCGCTAAGAATCTCTAATAATGCAATCATGGTAACGTAATGCCTATGTACAAAGAATAGAGACGTGTCCCTTGAATGTTACCTACTCGAATCCCTTAGTGGAAATGTGTTCTGCACTAGAAACTAGATGACGCAATTTGGGCCGTTTAGTGGTCTTGCATTTTTCAAAGTCAATCTGTAAAATATTGTATTTGTCTGATTTGCCTCCGAATTGAACTAGGTGTTTCCGTCATTTTTAACTATGTTCTGAATGCAAAATACTTACACCATTCATCTTTATTCTACCCCGAAAAATATCATATTTATATAATTTGTCACACATACTTTTTATTTTACTCACCAAATTGTATATACGAACTTACTTATTGTTTTGTCCAAGATATGTAAGTAAATATTGTGTTTTATGTATGTTTCTTTCATCAGGGAGGAAGACAGAACAGGCTATGATAGGGTAAGACATACCATTGTGAACATATGCGTTGTATTGGTTGACACAGCTCCATCTGTTTTGACGCGATTTGCTTGCCTACGGTCATCTTTGCTTGACGGTTCACTAAAGTCTCTTGCAAGATTTGAATTATACTGAGAGATTCTGCTTGTGTGTGGAATGTACCTACTTTTTGGAGTGATTTGAGTTGTGATTGTGAAGTACAATCGATACCACGAATTGCAGCGCTCTTGTTAATATTCTTCACTTTTTCAAGGACATGTTGTGTATTGCATTTTGCTTGGACTTGTTTGTCTGCCTTACTGATGAAATTGTATTATCAACCTACAACTTACGTACATTTTGTAAATATAATCATCAGATCATCACACACATCAAACAATGTTTCATCAACTAAGTATATGCTTTTGTTTGTTTACAGTAAATTAATACCTACACAAAAGCCAAAACCTTAAATAGTTTTCAAGCCGTTGTCTGAGGGGCATGAAGCATTAGCACTAACAAACCGATATATACCTGATATAGTATTTACACACGCCCGCTGAACGTTGGACAGCACTTGCATTCAGTACCTGCCTCTTTGTTGCCTTTAGATCTTCAACCAGCCCTTAGCTAATCGACATACTTACCTATGTTGCAGCTCATACGATGAAGAGGAAGACTGTATGTCGCCCAATATTGACGACGTCACCAACACAGATGTGGTCGACGAATCCAGCGTCGAGGAGTCAACTCTCAGCGAGAGCTTGTCTTCGGCCCGGCTAAGAGATCCTCAGACTCCCACCCAAGCTACCTCTAGAGCCCAACCAGGCCCCTCTCCCAGCGGATTCGTCAATCTCAGCACCATCTACGCCCTTGGATCTAACGAGAAATGCGCCGGTGTAACCACACCAACCAAAAACGGCTACCCAGCCGACAAGAAACTACCGGAGAAACCCATACCTCCTGAAAAACCTGTCAGCCTTATGATGGTCAATGGAAAGATGGACCACCGGTACGCCGGCTTCGGAAACAACAGCTTCTTGTACTCGCATCTTTTGGGCTCAAGCGGAGCTAGAGTTAAAGACCCTCCCTCCTACACTGCAGCAACCAGTGGAACGATCTTCGACAAAAATGGTGACCTGAAAAATGCCGCGTCTCCTACGAAAAACAGGTCGCCCACCACAAGCCCTGTAAACGGCATGAACAAAATCTCTGACAACTACGAGAGGGCCGTGGCTGAAAGGCTTAGTCCGCAAAGAGAAATATCAAGGGTAAACCGCAACGGTTTGTTCAGTAAAGTCAATACGGGAATCGTGTCTAGTAAAGTGAAGAAAACCAACTTCAGAAGCGAGGATGATGAGGATGATTATGCGCGTGACAGTGACGAGTGCTCCATATAGGTTTTGGTAGGTAGGAGCTGGTGTTGCCAGGCGCAGTGGAATTCCCAGCATCAACTCTAAGTGAAACACCAAAGATCGCATTAACAGTGAGCAATTAAGTAGGTATTTAACGGTACTAAAATTACGAAAGTTTGCAGTTATCAGTTGATTTTTGAAAAGAGAAATATTTTTCCAACGTATCCTAGTATTTGATACGTGCCTTTATAAGAGGCGATTCGAAGACTTCGCGCGACTTCGGGCGTGCGATGGGTATTGAAGGGCAGTGAATTATAGCATAGTTAATTGCGTGATTAATGAAAAAAATTGAAGTATTCGATAAACGGACAATATTAAGTTTGAAAGATCTTATAGACTAGTTCCAGCATTTTTCTTTTTAAGCTTCCTTTTCTTTCATTTAAGTACCTACTCACACCCTGTATTTAACTCCTGACACAAAACTTAAAGGCATATCATGTGGATTTGTTGTTTTATCCTCAAAGAAATGTGTACATTGTTGTTGCACAATCATTTATCCGTCACAAAATCCATATAATAATTCATACATTTCCATCCATCCAAAAAAATGTTAAAGTATCTTAATCTTGTTTATACAATCTTGCATACCTACTTATTTATTTACTAATCGGTCATAATATCATCATTAATTACCAGATCATTAAGCAAAATGTATGCCTAGTCCTAGGTTCAAGCAGAGAAACACGCACAGTCCCAAACTTAGCTCTACAAAATAAATAGACGAATATTTTTGATAAATAATGTAGGTAACTAACCTATCTTTCTAATTTAGTACTTAGTAGAACTCTTACGGATTGTGTCAAAGGTATTTGTGAAAGTTGTATGGCAAGTAGGTAGATTTGTACCTAGTTTATCGAGACGGAAAGCTTGGCAGTGGGTGCAATTAGAGATTAGCATCTATAAATATTTAGGTAATTAAACAGGCTTTTAGACAAAAAGCTAGGTAGTTTACATTCTACTTTAAAATCTAGTCTACAGGTGCTGGTTATCGCCACAACTTTAGAGGAATACCTACTACTTAAATGATTTTTTTATTATTAGACACAACGTTTTCTCTACGATACGATTTCAATCGGTCTTATAATCTCAAAGTTTGAATTTTCTTAAATTTTATATGTACGAACTTTCATGCATGTAAAAACGTATGACTTGTGCCTAGTTTAAAAATATCTATGTATACCTAAAATAATTTCTAATTTACCAACGTTTCTAGGTTTACTCTGTTAACTGTAATAAATTACCTACTTACTTAATTACGTACCTACATACTAGTTTGTTTCACATAATTTTAAGGCTAGTCATGTCAGTAATATACCTAAATCTCTAACTAAAATTGTTAATTTACATTTTTACATTCATCGTTCGCCTACTAACGTTTACCAACTATTAACCAAAACTATTGTTCACATGTTTTAACAAATTTTATGAATATGTTGTGTACTGTTATTTGTAAGTTATTTTAAAGAAATTACTTAATTACGACTTTATGGTATGTTTAAATACCTGGCCCTTTGAGCATTGGCGTTTTTACATTGTTAGTTAAGTGGATTGTGTTAGTCTTGCGTAAGTAGTTACCGATTTTTGTAAAGATTTAGCTAAAACTGCCTAAATATAAAAGCAATCGTTTTTTTTTACACTCTTCGTAAAGAATTTGTATTTATGAAGGGTGATATAGAATATTTACTTACTTACGAGTAAAATAATAATTTGAATAGGGTAACCCAGGAAGTGTGCTTCCAATGTTATTTTCTTACTAAAGTGCCATCTTTTAATTTCATTTTGGTGTGGCAGTAACCATGTACATGTAATAAATCATGATTAAAGTGTGTTGATTTCCATGGTTACAAGGTACCTAGCGAGTTAACATGTTTTTCTAATGAAAGTATATTTCGTGTGTTGTGCCCCAATTTGGGCGCCAACTTGTCATATTTGGCGCCCAACAATGGGGCGGTATTGTTTGATCACGAATACAGATTTTAATAATTAACTTTAGCAAGCGTAACCTTGGTATTCGTAAACTGAGTTGATGTGATTACTACTTTACAAACATTTCTCAGTTATTTTGATGCGGTGATTCCGTTTTGAGCCATCATGGCGTAAACCTCGATTTTTTGTAACAAATGTTTCCCGATCATCCGTTAGGGCTAAAGTTTCGTGCAGGCCCTATTTTGATGCATTTTGATAGTCGTAGGTACCATCACTATCAAAGGAGAGTGTGTAACTATCTATCAAGATCTAACATTTTGACTCATATACTTATGTGTGATGTAATTCCAATGTGTTTGTTTTATGTATTGAGCTGTAAGTATTATTATTGGATTAAACAACAACTTTCGCAGGTACAATTGACAGCACATCAACCTTTACATTTATGCACTCTACTGAGTTGTGTTACATGCTCGCACTTCGCAACTAACATACTCGTATAAAGGTGAATATGCTGTCGCCTGTACTTTTTGATGAATTTTACCACTTCGGCTCTAAATCTCTAACTCAAACTGTAATAGTTATTATTACTTGTTTTTACTAAATATCTACTATCTAGATTGCGAAGTAAATCTCATTACAATACATGACCTTACAGGGTGTAATAAAATCTATTAAGGACTTATAAATAAGTAAAAAACAGCTTTCCCAAAATAAAGCTATCACCTAAAAAATATAAACAGCAATAATTTTATTTACCTACCATTTTTAGTCGCTCCCCATAGTAAATATTGTTCCTATTGACGAATAGTGACGCCTATTTCGGATGTAGGGATTTTATTAAACCCTGTAAGTATTTATATAGTTATATAAAAGCAATGGGAACGGCAGTAATTTTATGAAAACCGATCAATTTCGGAGTGATTTTACCTTGCAAACCTACAGTATAGTACATTGTAGTTTCGCATAGTTTCTTATAGAGACATATTTATTAATGCGATTTATCATAAATATGATTTTGATGTCGTCGCTGGTATAAATTTTAGCTTAAGGTTTTTTACAAGTATTAGCGTTGAAAAGCCTCTTCTCCATTGCATTACTTATTCACTGAGTTGTTGAGAACCTGATGAACGTACCTAGGTACTTATTTACCCATTTATGTATGACTTGATCACTGATCACTAACATACTTTTTAAATTCGTTGATACCGTGATGTGAGGGCTCTAAAATTTTTCAGGCCATTGTATTTATGTAGTAACGCAATGGACAAAGGGGCCCAAAGGTACCAAACGTAGGTACCTAGGTACCATATAATTGTTAAGTATCATAATGAAGTACATCATTGTATTTATTACCACTGGGGTTTATTTTCTTTGCCTTTCCCCTTCCAAAGAAGACCAGGCTTTTCAGACCAAAATACATCTAGATTCATGGTAAAATGGTAGGTAGATGGGCTAACCGCTGCGCCTCAGAGGTCGTTAATATACCTCCTTGAGCAAACCAAACCTTTGTGCGCAACAAAATGTGTAGGGTAGGTACTACCACCTAGGACTTTATTATTACGTCCATCCCTACTCGAAGGGAAAAGAGAGATCCGACCGCGAGGCAGGATTACGCGGGATGCGATTTTACTTCTTCTTCAAAATGATTATACAAAACTACAGGAGACGTCTACGAAAATGTACGAAAAAAATATATCGGATTTCCATCGAAATTGTAACAAATACTAAATTAAATTTCTGGGTAGGCAATTTTTTATATTGATTTCGACAATATAATACCAGAACGTAAGAACCATACCTACTGACGAACGAAAGTACGAAAGCATCTTTCGACGAAAAGTTCTTCGTTGTATGGTTATTTCCATCAGACGTGTTTTCGACGAAACGTGCTATCGGTGTACCATGTCAACGGGCAAAGATTACTTCTATGAAACGAAAGATTACTTCTAGGATCATCGTTCCGGGGCATACTTGATGCAGAGAATTTCTCTGGCGGTTCAGCGGGGGAACGCTGCTAGCGAGCGAGCGTCATGGGAACTTTTGGGTCTGGTGTGTCCCGACCTTTAAAACGTTATAAAATATAGCGTTATTAAGTGTTACGTAACGTTTAAATAACAAAACTCTACGAGAAACTTAACGAAATCATAACTAAATCACCAACATTATGAATAAAGTTATGGCGCTGTTGCCGCTCCGCTCTACCGGGAGGCGTTGCGTGGTCGCGGACGGCGGCGTTGCCGCACTGAACGTGGCGGGGAACCCGGAGCAATATTCGTAAATAGCACAAATAAGCTCGCGCGCAGTGTGAGTAGTGTGATCCATCGCGAGATGCCGACGGAGGTAACTTGTGTAAGTTGCATGCAAATATGAACTACTAGCTGTTGCCCGCGACTTCGTCCGCGTGGGCTTTAGTTGAGTAAAGTGTCGCGTTTGCAAATAAGATTGGGATACAATTTTTTTTTATTTTTATTATAGCCATTTAATTTTTAGCAAGCGAAATTAGCTTAATTTTTTTTTTAATTTGAATCAAATGTAAAATTTAAGCTAATTGGGATACTTTTAGCGCATGCGAAATAATTAAAACCATACTACTCTCTCTGAGAGAAGACCTATTCCCTGCAGTGGGACGTATACTCGTATAAGCTGTTTACTATGGGTTGTATGTTAAAGAACTGAGAAATATTTATAAACACATGAACTGAGAAATAATAAGAAGAATTGAAAAAATTTATTCAAGAGTTAGAACGACAAATAATATGAAAAATAATAAGAAAGTAGGTGGTATTTAAACACATGGAAGAACAAAGAAATTCAATTCGAAAATCGCAGCGAAATTTTTAATTATGGAAGCGACGATACAAAGTAAATACGAAGAACTTTTATACCTTCTAAATTTGCAACCCCCATAAATATTGAATTCAAAAAAGGGCTGTCGCTAATAATCACTAACTTTATCAGGAAGTTATAGCTCCTGCCCGCTTAGGGATTTCATTCACAAAAAGAGATATCGAGAATAATTATTATTACGAACTAATAACCCAAATACAACATTTTATTAGAATAGCTTTGAAAATCAGAAAACTTTCATTCTACCTTTGCACCCCCCTATTACCCCCTGAAGGGATGATTTTCGAAAAACTATTTTACTTGTATTTCATGACTTTTAATGACGAAGGTTCGTCATTAAAATATTAAATTTCATTCGAATAACTTCAAAAACGGCAAAGTTTCATACTAACTTTGCACCCCCATTTTACCCCCTTAGGGGGTGAATTTTTAAAAATCCTTTCTTAGTGCTCCCCTACATTATAAAAGGTACTCCTGTGCAAAATTTATTTTGGGCCCTGCGTTGATAATAATGTGTCAGTCAGTCAGTCAGTCAGCTTCTCCTTTTATATACAGGGTTACAGGGAAAGTCGTACACAATATTAAAGGAGGTTATTATTTAGGTCATTTCTGATGGATTTTATGCTATTATATAGGGTCCGAAAGTTAACCGTTATGGAGACATTGACTGTTAAAAATAAAAAAAATACATTTATTTTGTTTTTTTTTTTTTTCTCATTATAGAGTTCATAAAGTGGTTTTTTCCATGTATTTAGTTAAAAGGCATGTCAATTGATAAAAAATATAAGCAAAAGCTGCACCTACTACTAACAGCTTTAAAAAACTGCTCGGCACGGTTAGAATTAAATAATTTTTCTCTAAATATTTTTCACATTTAAGCTCTTAAACATAAATTAACGTATGGAACTTATTCTGCAAATAATTTTAAAAACTTCTAAGACTCTTTAATAGGTATGTGCATAAAATTTTAAAATAATGTTATTTGAGTAGGCTCTAGTGGTAGTACCTACATAACTGAACTTCGATACAAAAAATATATTTTTACTTCCTGGCACCTTTAAACTATGTAAAAAGGTCAGATAGGCTTTTTGTGTTCTGGAGACATGCTGTCTCAGGTGTTCACGTATTTCAGATTTAATATTTTTTAGAATATTCTATCTATCTGTTATTTTTGTGTTAGTCTGCTCGTGATTCTGCATGTGATTCCTCCGTGGTAGATGTGTTATACGTGCTCTTTGATAATTTCCCGTAAAACGCGACTTAGCTTTGATTTTTGTATTTATTTATCTTCATTCTGTGACTTGGCTTGGATTTTGAACTGATTCATCTTCATCTGAGACTTGGCTTGGATTTTGGACTGATTAATTTTCATTGTGTGGCTTGAATGGCGAGACACAATGAAAACTTTTTGAGGTAGGAGTTACCCTTGTTGATGGAGGACATTTCTATTGCATTGAGACGAGACATGTTCTTTCTACATGAAGGCTGCCCAGCGCACCACGGGAGCGTGTTTGGACGAGAACTTCCCAAACAAATGGATTGGAAAAGACGGTCCCGTTGCACGGCCGGCTAGGAGCCCTGATCTAACGCCAATGACGCCAATTGAAAATGTCGAAATTTTGAGACAGAGAATATTTGCGGAAACGGCTGCGAAAATGAGGAGAAACCTGCGATCTTCTGTAGTGAAGAGTAATTTAAAAAAAAGAATGAGAATTTTTATTAGAAATAGAGGCAACCATGTTAAAAACTAATTATAAAAATATTAAGTACTAAGTATATTTTTGTTTCTTTACATATTTAAGATATTTTTACCTCAACAAAAAATTTACCGTTTGCCATTTTAAGTGACACTTGGCTAACCTTTTTCCGTTGATAGTGAAAAGCAAGTTATATACGTTTTTTAATACCTAAAGAGACGTAGAAGTTTCTAAAACGCAAATCATTTGCAGAGCACGTATTAACACATCTACCACGGAAGAATCACACGAGCAGACTAACACAAAAATAATAGATAGAATATCCTAAAAAAGAAATACTGTAATAGGTACCTGAACACCTGAGACAGCATGTCTCCAGAGCATAAAAAGCCTATCTGACCTTTTTACATAGTTTAAAGGTGCCAGGAAGCAAAAAGATTTTTTTGTATCGAAGTTCAGTTATGTAGGTAGAGCCTACTCAAATGACATTATTTTAAAATTTTATGCACATACCTATTAAATGTTATACCTTTTTGAATAGTTAAAGAGTCGTAGAAGTTTTTAAAATTATTTGCAGAATAAGTTCCATACTTCTTTTTTTTTAAGAGCTTCAATGTGATAAATATTTCGAGAAAAATTATTTCATTCTAACCGTTGCCGAGCAGTTTTTTAAAGCTTTGAGTAGTAGGTGCAGCTTTTGCTGATATTTTTTATCAATTGACATGCCTTTTAACTAAATACATTGAAAAAAATCGCTTTATGAGCTCTATTCCGGGAAAAAATCAATCAAAAAGTCAAAAAAATTTGATATTTTTTTAAATCTTTAACAGCCAATATCTTCATAACGGTTAACTTACGGACCCTATATAATAAAACAAAATCCATCAGAAATGACCTAAATAATAACCTCCTTTAATATTGTGTACGACTTTCCCTGTAACCCTGTGTATAGATAATTTCGCCCGCGACTCCATCCGCGTGGACTTTAGTTCAAAATTTTGCCACCCCGTTCACTCCCTTAAGGGTTGAATTTCGAAAAACGGTGAAACACGTGTTCAATCAATTGTGTTGAAGAGTATTCATTTCAAGTTTCAAGAAAATCAGCAAAAAGCAAAATTTCAGCTTCCTAGGTCCAACGGCTTGGGCTGGGCGTTGATGAGTGAATGAATCAGTCAGTCAGGACTTTGAATTTTATATATATATAGATAATAAGAAGGTGATCGCGGAATGTGTGTGAAAGAGATGCCATATAACTTTATGTTACGTTACGTTAACGCTATTATAGCGCTATTTATAAAGTTAAATCGGGCATAACGTTATTGGAATAGCGCTATTCAACCAATATAATAACGTTATAGCCGTATAACGTTTTAGGAAGCTTTTCATAGCGTTGGGAGCATAATAGCGGTATTTCAAGGTCTGGTCCCGGGGCGGTATCTTTGATTGACTTTTGCCTTTTTTTTGCTATTTGTTATTTTTGACGAACCTTTGTGTGAATTTCGATTTTTGTTTTATGTAGATATAATAAATAAAATTATTCCTGAAACGGAAGGGGGCAGCGGCGGTGATTAATGCATTCGACAAACAGTTTGATCTACAAGTCGAGTTTCGGCGATGCGTACGGAGCTCGATAGCATATTATGTCTTAAAACTGCCATAGCATTATAACTAAAAAAAAAGATTATTTATTACAAAAACACAGTATAAAATTTGATAATTATGTATCTCAAGTAACATCCTTGGACGAGACATAACCATAGACAAAAAAATAAGAAAGAGATAACATACGAGTCTTGTAAAGTGTAAGCGAGAAACAGTAATGATCTTCTGTCCCTTACTCGCGTATGCGTTTTTGTTTGTTTGCCACAGTTCGATGTGTGGCAGACAAACTTACGGCAACTCTGGGATTTATCTAGTTTCACATTGATTTTCGGCAGATATTCGTGTTTTTCTCCATAGGATTGTAGTTTTTATATTTCGGTGCAGTTGAACGAAAGTGATACAATGGAGATTTACAGCATTTTAGGCTGTGGAAGCCGCAATGAGCGAAAAGACGCCAACTTAGAGGTTATATTCGTAAGTGCCCTTAATTCTTCTCATAAAGCTGTTTTTACGATGTGGAAGACTATGCAAAAGAATCAAACGCACATAAAATGCATCTACTGCCCACCATTACCCCTAAATTAGTCGTGAAAACAAAATCGAGAATTTGATTGTTTTTGTGTTACCCGTCTAAATTATGTAGGTGCTCGTACGATAGATTCGCTATCTAACTGCGACCATTTTAATTTAGAGGGTTTATACAAATTTTAGGGTTACCAGACTAATGATATAAAAAATCCCGTTGGCAAAGACGGTTAAATATGAAATAAAACTCACGCCTGATATCCCCTGGTGGGTAAGCAGAGGAATCAACCACTAGAACTTGGCCCACGTTTTGACGAGTTCCCAACCGTACCAAATAATGATTACATTATACAAAATTATTTTACAGGTACATACCGATCTGATCAGGCTATATGGAAGCCACGGGTCACTTAGACTGGCAACCGACAAAGTATACCCGTGTTTGTTCTCGTCAATTCGAGCCCCATTGTCTTTGAAAAACAAAGAGTTTGACTTTTCTGACGGAAGCTTCCTTTACGGAACTTGCCTGCGAGGACTCCCTAAAATAAAATGAGTTATGGGTATGTTGAATATTTCAGTGATTTAATATATTCGTACATTGTTATGTTATAGTATACCTCAAATACAAATACAAATACAAAAATTTTTATTTCAACGTAAAGAATTTACATTCTGCTTGTTGAATGTCAATGTACATACAGTTATGTAAAATGTTAGCCGCTGCCTTAGGGCCGTCTGTAGTGGAGAAAAAGGCAGCGAAAAAAAAACTCCACTCTGACCATCTTTTCTCAAATCAACTTAAAGCTAATACAAATTAGGTATGAGTGTTCGTATACCAAGAATCTCAAGATCCATGAGTGCAATAAATACTTGCAAAGTCAAACATCATTTAATATTCTTAAAAGGTAATAAAACACCAATGCTGCGGCCAGACACACGGACGGCACCCGTTCACGAGCGTAACGCAGAGGTCAGCCATCACCAGTCTCAACCATATTAGAGGGAGATAGGCGACCCGGCCACCGCGCCACCATTCGCATGGCCTTTGGCAAACTTGTGTGATAAAGTTCTTGTCAGTTATCTATAATAATAGCATAGTTTTGATATGCAATCACAGCGTCTGTACATATGTATGAAATTTATTAAACCCTATATATTATTAGAATACCAATAACTAGCTCGTTGTGGAATTGGTTTACTGCCAAGGGTTTTTATCATCTATAAAGTCATCTATTCTGTAGTATGCCTTTTTACACAGCGCAGTTTTAATAACAAATTTAAATTTATTTCCTGGCAGGGATAGAATACTTTCAGGAATTTTGTTATAAAAACGTACACTATATCCTACAAATGATGTATTTACCTTGGCTAATCTGAATCTAGATGAGGCAATTTTGTTTCGATTTCTGGTGTTAACGTTATGTATATCCCTGTTTAGCTTAAATGTAGTTATGTTTTTACGTACATACATTATGTTATCGAATATATATTGGCAAGCTAGCGTAAGAATTCCTATTTCCTTAAAAAACTCACGTAGTGAGTGTCTGGCAGGTAAATTGTAAATACCTCTAATAGCCCTTTTTTGGAGAATAAAAATTGTTTCTATATTTGCCGCCCGCCCCCATAGTAGCAGACCATATGACATAATGCTGTGGAAATAACTGAAATAAACTAGCCTCGCAGTTTCTACATCTGTTAGTTGTCTAATTTTTCTAACTGCAAATGCAGCTGAACTTAACCTACCCGCTAACTTTTCTATGTGTTGATCCCATTGTAGTTTTGAGTCTATTGTAATGCCTAAAAACACCGTTGTCTCAACTAAGTCTAGTCTGTCACCAGCTATTGTTAAACTTGTGTCCACTTTTTTGACATTGGGCAATGAAAACTTAATACATTTTGTTTTTTTGGCATTTAACATAAGATTGTTTACGTTAAACCAGTTCTGAATTTTAGAAAGAGCATTGTTTACATCGTCTAAATTAGATTGACCTCTCTTGATTTTAAAAATTAGAGAAGTGTCATCCGCAAACAATACTATTTGTGACAATTTCTCAACTAGGTACGGCAGATCATTAACATACACTAAGAAAAGGAACGGCCCTAAAATTGAACCCTGAGGAACTCCTATTTTAACATAGGATCCGGGTGACTTAACTCCATTAATATCAACTTTCTGCACTCTATTAGCTAAATACGATCTCAGAAGTTCTAAAGATTTATTACTGAGACCGTATCTGATCATCTTACGAAGGAGGGTTTTGTGGTCTACGCAATCAAAAGCTTTGGATAGGTCACAGAAAACCCCGATGGCATCCTGCGCCTCCTCCCACGCATCAAAGATGTGATTCATCAACGCCACACCTGCGTCTGTCGTTGAACGACCCTTAGTGAAACCGAATTGTTTTTTATGGAAGAGTTTATTTAATGTGAAGTGTGTCAGCAATTGGTGTAAAATGATTTTTTCAAATACTTTACTAAATACTGGAAGTATTGCTACGGGTCTAAAATTGTTCGGATCATCACTGTCACCTGACTTAAATAAAGGAACAATTTTACTAAACTTTAATAGATCAGGGAACGTCCCCTGATCAATACATTTATTAAAAATTATAGCAAGGTGTCACCTCACAAATCTATTCGCGAGTTGACCGCTCAATGCATTATTACTAAGGGCGTCATTTAAAATTACGTCTTATGCCCGGTTCCAATATCCACAAAACGCTTCGTTTTTGCTTACGATCGGTTACAATCCCTACGAAATTTCTACGAACCGTCCATAAATTGTAGGGAAAACGGATCGTAGCCGGTAGGCGTATATTAAGGGACCGGGCATTAGTCCTGGGTCTATTATTTATTCAATCTCTAGTAATTGCATAGTCAATTAAGGTACTAAACTATAATATACTTTGAATGTTTTTTTTTAAACGCAGTTTTTGTGTTCCTTTCTGACTTCATAAGGCTACATCAACGTATTTGCCAATGCTTGCGGTTGCGAGTACTAGTAAAAGTGCTACTGATATTCCTAGGATGGACAGCCTGAAAAATCAGAATATACCTAGAGTCAACAACGCCGGTCAGTAGGTCTACCATATCTGGTGATGTTGATGTCCTCCACGTTGTATCTGGCGACGGACGGCGACATTGCTGTGCGTCTGTGACAGACATTTCATAACAAATAAAACGGTCTACCGTTATAATATCTTACTTATAAGCGTAGAAAGTTTCATTTAGAATAACATGTCTGTCACAGACGCACAGTAATAAATGTACCTACACATGATGTGGTGAAAGTATTAACAGGTGGACTAAGTTGTGCTAAACATAAGTACAATTTGTTTACAGGTGGATGTCTCTCCTCGCAAAAATAAATTGATAAAGAAATTAGATTATGTCTAAAGCTAAAGAGCTGAGGGATACCGCCGTTTAGCCAAAGTATTTTTCGCCAAATTTTACTTCCCAATAAACTTATGGCATCAGTTTCATTTCCCAAATGAAACTTTAGCAAGTTTTCATTTCGCATTTTATTTATTTGGTCAAATTATCATTTCGCATAATTTTACTGCGTCAAGTTTTATTAAGACAAACGTTTATTATGCTAACGTTTTATTTTGGCTTTTATTCATTTGGTCAAATTATTATTTGGCATAAATATAGTTGACGATTAGGTACTAATTATTATTGAACGGGGGGTCGGCGATGTAAAGAATACGTGGCAACAGAAATATAGGTGCGACGACGCGCGTAGCGAAGCGGAGCGCGTCGGAGCGTTAGGTTCTCTATGTAAGATCGAAAACAGACTCGACTTTGTTGTGTCATTTACACACATTGCCGGCAGCGTATTCGGTATTGTATGGAAAGGTACTTTTTGCCAAACGATACTTTTGACTGAATAATGCTTGGTAAAATGAATTTTGACCAAGTATTTATTTGGTAAACAATAACTTGCCATAATAACTTTTGCTAACTGTTTATTTACTTCAAGTTGTTTTGAGAAATGTTTTTTTGCCAAGTGATAATTTGCGGAAAATAGTTTGGGAAGTAATACTTTGGGAAACGATTTTTGGCAATACATTAGTAAACCAAGAGCTGATCCTACTTTGCCGACAGAATGTTGTATGGAACATGGAATCACAAATTAAATTTCACACTTGCTTGTCTGCTTTTGTAAGTTCGATGGCGTACAAAAGCCTGTAGATGAAAAAAGATAAAGTGGCCCTTCATTATACCACTTAAGACGTAATAACTATTTGCGAATTAGTTGAAATCTACCGCAGATCCAAAACCATTGGCCAGAAAAATTATCATCTTAGTCTTTTACAAAAGTGCTTGAAAAAATGTGTCTGTCTAAATTTGTTTACAGATATATCAGATCACTTCGCCGAACATTCCTTTCTTGACAGCCACTATCCACTTTTGATTAAATGTTCTCCAAACATGCTCCAAAAAAATAATCAACGATGGAGAAAGGATAAGAAACTTTTATACAAAACTGAATTTGTAGAACATTGATAAAAATGGCATTTAACAGATATTTGCAACAATGTGTTATGTATGGAGAATCTTGTTAGTTTATAATTTAATAAAAATTATTGCATCTGTTGAGTTATTTATTTCCCGATTTTCTGTTTGCGAGTTGTTAATATGCAAAACATACTTAGAGGGAATTATGTGTTATGCTGGCAACTCTCAAAAAAATACCTCCTACTTCTATCTCCATCTCAAATTGTATACGCGCGGGCCCAGTCTATTCTATTCTCTGTCTACGGACAGTGTGACCAGATTTAGCAGAATTCTGCGATTTTAGCAGAATACGACCTCCAATTTACAGCTTAGCATATTATGTCGCAGAATTGAAAAATTTGGCAGTTTTTAGCAGAATTAGACTTATTATCTGTGTTTGTCAATAGCTTGCGTTTACAAGCACTACATAAATTAAAAACTTGAGCTATTTACATATAATGAGGTATTGTGCTTCCATAAATATAGTAAATGTTTTGAATTTCTAATAAAACAAGTAGTAAACTTTCACTTCCGGTATTTTGTATTTTTGGACATTCGCTAAATTCGGCTGCTCCATATAAAAATATGTATCGATGAAACTTACTGTAGAAACCATTTTTTTAAATAAATTAATAAATGTTTCAGGTATTTTAATGTATTTTCCAAAATAGCAGAATTTTCGCAGTTTTTAGGAAAAGTTTAGCAGAATTTAGCAGATTTTGACCAAGTGCCTAGCAGAATGACCAATTTAAATCTGGTCACACTGTCTACGGATCTGACAGTTCACTTCACAGACAAAAGATCGTTATTCATTCATGCAGTGTTGCCAAATCGTTCGTTTTGGAACATTTTGCGTTCTATTTTACGGTCATGCGTTCCCTTTGCGTTCCCTCCTTTCGTGCGTTCTTTTTGTTCCTTTTTGTGTGTCATTTTTGTCAAAGATGATAACATATACGATTTTGTAATTTTTGAACACAGCCGGTTGGTGGAATGACCGGCAGTGTTGCCAACGTGGGCGATTATTCGCCATTTAGGCTACTCGGAAAGAAAATCGGCGACGAAAAAATCGGAAAGGCGACCGGTCGCCTTTTACGCTACTTCGGTTCTGGATAACCTAACACTATTTTTTAATACGATCACGGAAAAAAGTAGTGTGGAAATTATGAAGAACAATAAAATTATATTATGGTGGCCACACATTTCGGGGAATAACCTAAATTCGTCGTAGCTAACGGTATCTATAATACATAATGAATATGTAACCCAATTAAGGATGTACTAGGGCTGTTAGTTAGTACAATCGTATTATAAGCTTTGCTGTTGTAATTTATCTCTATTTTACTGATAAATGGTGAAAGAAAACACAGGTATTTTTTGTCTTTTTTAAAACTTTTCCAGTCCTGCAAAGGTAGTATGAGGACGTGAGTCGCGCGCGACAACGTCAAAAGTCGCGTCTTTCCAGTACATTAACTGTCAAATTCTCGCGACTTTTGACGTTGTCGCGCGCGACTCACGCCCTCATACTACCTTTGCAGTGCGTGTTCGGTGTCGTAGTCAGTGATTTTGAAGGCATTGTTTCTGTGAGAAAAGATGGGAAAACACGGAAAAAATGTTAAGCATTATCGTGATGAGTGGGAAAAAAAACCAGCATTCAAAAGTTGCTCAAACTAAATGCTATTAAATAAATTGAGGAATAAGTATGTACCCATTCATTTTATTTTTAGCGTTTAGAGTTTAGGCTACTTCATTAAGCTACCTCAGCAAAAAATCGGCTACTTTAGGCTACTTAAACTTCGGAAAATGGCGACATCTGGTCCTGAGTCGTTGGCAACACTGATGACCGGCAGCGGCTGTCCGAATTCGAATCTTTGGTTTCTAGGCTGCACTCAGAATAGGAAAATTATTCTGAGAGGCTGCACGGTTTATTGACCTTCATCTATCCTGTCTAAAACGACGACTGATATGGCATATTCGCTCGATGTGAGCACGTTACAAGACGAATATTCGGCATGTCAGTACAGCGAGCCGAGCAGGTCGATACGAGCACCAAGCGCCCGAGTGTGCTCCACTCGGCGGCTGTCGGTTTTTTGGCGAATCCCTTTGAACGGCCATACAATGATACAACAAAATAATGCATATTTCAACGCGGACTAAAGTCCGCCATGTGCGTTGCTTTGCCTAGTCACACGAGTTCTATTTTTTTTGGAGACTCCCACGTACTTTTGCCCGGTCCGCTCTCAGCACGTCCATGTTTTTTTTTCGTAGGTCCCTCGGGGGGGTCACTGTGAGTGAAAATTCAAAAAGTAGACTGAATCAGGCTCCTGTGAATATTAGAAAAATTGTTTTTCTTGAATAACTCGGCCATCTTTTACTTTACAGTAAAACCAAGAGGACAAAAATTGTAGGAAATTTGACTCTCCACAAGTTTGGCCCTCACAATTTTTCTTCTATAATAGTTATTTTCGACATTAAACCTGAATAAAATATCAATTTTGGGGAAAAAATGTGGGAGCCAAAATTGTTCAGAATTTGATTCCCTACAACTTTGTTTCTCTTCATTCATGCCGTAAAACGTGGAACATAGGATATAATGATAATATTTTGAATTTGTCGGGTTTTTCAGAATTAAATTCCAAAATATCAATCCTAGAAGAAAAATTGTAAGGACCAAACTTGTAGAAAATATTTTTTTTTACAATTTTTGTCATAACGGTTTTACTGTAAAATAAAAAATGGCTGAGTTATTTAGGAAAAACCTATTTTTTTTTAAGTTTCAAATATACACAGGAGCTTGAATCAGCATTTCATGACACTAAACACCGAACTTATTAAAAAAATAGATTTAAATGATATTTTTTTATTTGCGTTCCTTTACCCCGAATTTCGTTCCTTTTTAGACATCCCCTAGAGGCAGCACTGCATTCATGTCATGGATCGGAGGTTTAAAAGTTTTCGAAGCAACGTTTTTGCATAGAATTATTACTTGTAGCAGAGAGAATCTTGTAAAGATGCCTTTTTACGCTGTAGCCAGGGGCAGAGCACCTGGAGTTTTCATGTCGTGGGGTGACTGTGAATCTCAAGTCAAAGGCTTCTCTGGCGCCAGATACAAAAAGTTTGATTCCATGGCCGCAGCTGCAGACTTCATAGCCGCCGAAGGAAGCTCAGCTAGTGCAAAGGTGGCTCCCAAACCATCGTACAACAACAGTAACTATTCAAAACCTAACACATCAAATAATAACCTCAAAAGATCATATTCTACGTCAAATAACTACCAGAAAAAAAGTAGCGGACCTAGTAGTACTAACAAACCACCAGCATCGGCGTACAATGATGATTCTGAATCAGAAATGTCCGATGACTTGGACGCTATTTTAAACAAACAAATGGATGACATTGAAAACAGGTTAAAAGGATTTGAGAAAGGTATTGATAAGATCTTAAAGAAGAATGCACCAAAAGGTTCTCAGAGGAAGACGCAGTTAATAGAGCCACCACAGCCCAAACAAAGGAGATCTGCTAATAAGGAGTTTGACACTGACAATTATGGGTTTGTGCAAGTGTATACTGATGGAGCTTGTTCCGCCAATGGTCGCAGTGGTGCTCGGGCGGGCCTAGGTGTCTACTGGGGCGAAGGCCACACCCTCAACGTTAGCGCACCGGTCTCTGGCCGTGCTACCAATAACTGTGGCGAGATACAAGCTGCTACTCACGCTATCAAGCAGGCTCTTGATAATGGCATCACACAACTGTCAATAAACACTGACTCAAAGTTTCTCATCAATGCTGTCACCAAATGGATCCCAGGTTAGGCTTATTTTCTTCTATAATAAATTCCTGTCTACTTGCACAGGAATAAATCTTAGCTAAGATTCTTACTAACCACCTATGATTCACGTTACCAAACACTATTATTAATTTCACAGGTTGGAAAAAGAAAGGATGGAAACTGGCATCTGGAGAGCCTGTGAAGAATGAGATTGACTTTAAAGATCTGGATAGTGTGAAGGACAAGCTTACTGTGAAGTGGAATTATGTAGAGGCCCACCGTGGCATTCATGGCAACGAGGAGGCTGACAGACTGGCTAAGGCTGGTGCTGAACAGTATATAAATAAATGAACATTGAATTTTATGGTATTTGTAATCTTTCTTTGATTATACTGTGCTGCTTTAAAATTGATCTAATGAAAGCTATCCTCTAAGTGTCAAAAAGATGATGCTGAAATTTCGTATTAGCTCTAATAAAAAAGTGTTCTTCACATAAATATTTCAATATTATTTACTTTCTCAGTAGGAGACAAGTGTAATTACAGCAGCATGAACAGAAGTTGTCAAAAATTTTAGAATTACAATATTTTTCATACCTTCATGCCTGCTATCAATTTACAGCTTTTGAAAGGCAATGTGATTATTTTGAGAAATATCAAATGACTTCCCCCATGATCTGTGTCAAGATAGTGTTTCTTGAAACAGCTAACAGCTGGTACAGCTCCGTTTTGTGTATATCTTGCTAAGATAATAATAAAGAAGTTAGACTGTGATACTAAGGTAGAATTATTTTGAACAATACATTTGGCTGGCAATAACTGAGCTATTTAAAAGTTAAAGTCATTGTTGATTGTTATGTTGTAATAAGTAAGAAATTATTTAGTTTTGTAATATTTTCAAGATTTTCCAATGTGATGAGAGACTAAGAAATTGCTAATAAATCTATCTATGATTTTGAGATAAATAAATAAGGTGTAAGTTGAGACTTCTTTATTGAAACTGAATTATTTTGGCTTACAGTAAAAGCTCTTAACATAGTACTACATATTTACAGACAATATAGGTAATGGAGTTGGCAACCTTACAAGTGTATTGTTTCAACATCATGAAGCTTAAAATAACACTAACCTCAATTTATTCCCTACTGAATGACTCCCATCCATTTTCAAATATGTACTAATTTAGCACAAAATATTCCAAATTAATTACAATGGTTTCCTATCAAACTTTCAATTGAGTAACAGTCTTCTCATGAAGTGAGTTTTGTACAAAAATATCTGATAGGCCATAATAGCTAAAAGTTAAGTGACATTAATTAACTTGATCTTAATTATCTGTATTGTATGATTCATGCAAAAGAAATATGTAAGGAATCTACATATAGATTGGAAGAATACCTTGAAAGCAAAACACACATGTTGCATTGTGTAAGAATAAAAAATATTGATACCATAATGGTATCGAGAGCTAGTGAGAAATAAAACGGTCAGTAAGACTAGAAAAACAAATGTCTAGTTACATTATTAGAATATGGTAATAATATCTATTTAGAATGATCATATGACCCACAAAACCAACAAAAATGGAAGATCACATTTTTGTCAATAAATAAAAGGTTTTAAACATTTCTATGACCAAAAGAAAATCAGCCTGGTCTTCGATGCAAGCAGCTAAAAACCGAACAACCCTAATTTTATTCAGACGCATGGTAATACAATATTAGCTTAACCCGCTCTATCTGGTGCACTACTCGTATAATCCATTGTCTATACTTGGCATTTTTTTCAGACTTTAAACCACACTAAATCAAAAACCTTTAGCGGCAGAGGGCTCGAAACAGTTTGCAAATTTATTGCTAGCTGGTACTAAATTTGCAAACGGTATCGAGTTTTCTGACGCTAAAGGTTTTTGATTCAGTGTCGTTTGAAGTCCAAAAAAAATGCCAAGTATGGATAAACGGATTATAGCGCCAACATGGCAAAAAAACATCTTTTTTTAAGAGATCGTTTTTGGAAAAAGTGTCTGTACAACCCCTGACACTTGGGCCGCACTCATCGCGATAACCCGACGATTCGGGCTATCGTGATGTGTGTAGCCAAGTATTCGCGTATACTTCGGAGCTTCGTCAGGACTTCGCGTAGCTGTCGGTAAAATTTCACAGATCAAAGAGTTTTATCACGATGAACTTCGCTTGTGCGGCCACACTTCAGTCAGCGTGCACCTGTCAAACGTAGCGGACGTGTTATTTCACAGAGTAGGTGCATAAGCTGAAGCGTAACATGGATTGGAGTAATGATAAAATTTTAGAATTTATTGCAAACTACTAATAAATAAATAATAACTCCGACATACATTTAAAAAATCATTATTTGCTGCCATAAAATACAGAGCAACCGTAGCGTCCATTTTGTTTTTTTGCATTTGACATCGCTTGCACATCGCGATAAATTTTACATCGCGCATTGTGTGGCCGTTAGGATTCGCCGTAGACCGAAGACGAAGTTTATCGCCCGAATGTTATCGCGATGAGTGCGGCCCAGGCAGGAGGGACCCGAAAGTCACTTTTAAAATGATTAAGAGATAGTAGCTGACAGACACTTCACGACGATCTACAAAAAAGATATGATTTATTTCCATCCTCAGTAGCACTAGTGTAACCCCTGGAGGCCCTTAATTCCAGATTCAATTACTTTATTTCTTGGTCGGACTGTTCTAACAAAAAAAAAAGGAAGGGAAACAGGAATTATGCTAATAATGTATAGCGTCTATAAAGGTTAAAGGGCTGATTTCTGAATTGAGATTTATCGCTAAGTAACTACTTAACTGTAGTGCTGTCTCGTCAAATTTCTCAGAAAAGAGCGTGACAGAACGTCACTTAAGTGTATACTAGTGCAAATTCTCAATTCAGAAATCGGCCCGTGGTTTTATAAGACCATTGATAAATTGTTTACATCTTAGTTGCAAAGGCGCCTGCAACATAACCATAATTTAAAATACTAAGATTTTTCTCCAGACCATTTATTGGACCTGAATGTGAAAGCATGCTACCAGCAAACAATTTCAAAATTCTACAAAATTTACAATATGTACAGTAAAACAGAAACCAAACATTCCAATGGATAAGGACAAGTACATCATAAACAATCACGAATAAGCTAAATGCTATTAATATCCTAGTTTTCTCGAAACAATTGAAATCAATCGACAAAAATCAGTCTTACGCTATCTATATTTAAAGACATGTTCCTTTAAGGAAAGATATTTTCACTATACTAATAAGGATTTTAAAAAATAAGTCTAGAAACACATCTTTGAAAACGCATCACCATTGGTTTCTCAGCAGCACTATATCTACCGTGCCGATACCCTTATCAAAATTTACATCCATGTCAAATGTCAGTATATCACACCAAATACAATAAGCATCCGAGTGTCAATGAACTTCAGTTTGACTATTTCGGTGTAATGTATATTTATCCCCTTTCAGTATATACATACATATTATTCTAAGGGGACTAAAGTTGCCTGACCCCAAAACATATGGGTGCCACTGTAACCATAGTACATAGCAGTAAATGTTGAGATTGACCTCTTACTGCCGCATTCCTTTTATTTTGAGAAGAATTTCCTTGAGCAATGTATCTAATGGGAAGTAGAACTATGGATCGTCTATTATTCAACATAATTATTACACCTCCCAACCACGAAGCAGGTTCCGCCGCTTTGCGGTTGACAAATCAGGCGTTCAACAAAATATAAAATCGATACATGTCATGTCACTCCTTGTAATTCGAGTCTCAAGTATTTAATGGACGACCGCTAACATACGGGCGCTAGTAGAACTAACCATTGCAGAAGTAACAACTTCATATAGACTCGTCTTGACTTACTGCGCACTACTGTATTCGTTAAAGGATTCCGGTGCTTAATTGATGGCGACGGAAGGACTGGAGGTGTTACTGGCGCCGACGATCAGGTAACCACCCGATGTTACGACTTTCTTAGACGTATTCTCTTCGTTGTTCATTATCTGAAAAAAACAACTCAATCAGCGTTTGTCACAAGATATTCACACGGTATGTGATTATCGCATTGTCATCATCATCATTAACCCATTATGTCCCTTCCGAGGGGCACGGGTCTCTTCCCTGAAGAAAGGTATAGGCCATACTCCGGGGCCAAGTCCGGATAGGTGGAGGCTTGTAAGACTAGTGGCTGGTCTTACTGTCAGAAGTATTCAAGCTGCCCTAAGACCTCTAACTTGGCTTAACGACTGCCATCTATCGACGGCAGCCGGCACCCCGCCAATAGGTCAAGGGAATAATCCATATGAGTCTTTAACCCGAGGCAAACACCCTGCTTTTTATCACGAATACAAGGAAATAAAAGTATAAACATCAATTAGCTAGAGAAAAAACTGAATTTTATATAAATCAACAATATTTCCGGCCTATTTTTTTTTCTGTGGCCGGCTATTTCGCAATTATTATTAATTTTTATCATTGAAAAAATTGCGAATATTTCACCTAAATACATACATGTTATATTAAAGAAATAATTGAAAGTAAATTATAACAATGTCATGATCCAACATAATATAGAACTATTGACAGAGCCGTCAGTTGAAAACGATTCTGGGGCTGTGACTGAAAAGTATTATTTTTAACCCGCTCCTCCGGCAAACTTCAGACCTACTTTCTAAGTATGAGTAATGAATTTTTTTTTCTGTACCTGCTTATTTATTAGTAGTGGCGTGGACTGTGTTGTTTGAGGCGTCGTCGGTTTGAATGTGCCGACGCATTTCACCGTAGTATTCCCGCAAGTGTCTTCTACCATGCTAACTGGAAGAGGTAACGTGATATTGAAGGCAATAATACTTAAATATCGGGGACTATACTATACACACCATGGAGACTTGTTCTACTCAACCGTATATAAGTGAATTGCAAACGAAAGGTAGGTACAGCCTTCGCCGAGGCGTTATGTATTCGTTGAATACAGTTTTAGCATAAACATAAAACATCAACATTTACATACAGGCACATACATTGCTTCTGGGCCCACACTAGGATACCCTGTGTCGTGGGAACCAGAAACAGCGACATCACAAACATGTTAACATCCATGACCAGGTTTTTTTTTGTCCCCAGCCGGGTTTCGAACCCGGAGACCTCTTGCATGGTGGGCAGATGCGTTAACCGCTGCGCCACAGAGGTCGTCTCAAGCAATTTTTTTTTCTCTTTTCTCTTGTCTGTTACGTGGCAATCTGTTTACAACAATGGGCCATTTTGTTGTCGCTTCAATGACTTTGTCATGAGGGAAAATGCATCCAGTGAGCCTTTGACAGCAACATATGAATGTTGCTGTCAAATCTAATCTTCAGGTGAGGGACACCGTGCCTCCTCGATCGTCTGAATTCTACACTTGCCGTGCCTTCGAGTTCGGCTGCTAGTTCATTGACGTGTTTCGAGAGCCTAGATTAGTATTTTTCGCTATGCTTTGCTATCTCTTGTCTGACTGTGTCAATTTTTAGATCCATATGGATGTGATTGTTACTAATGAAGTATGGAATGTTGAGCATTGTCCTGATTGTCTTATTTTGGAATCTCTCCAAGATTTCCACATTGCCCCAGAGCTGGATCCCGTAGGTCCAAATAAGCTTCGGTATGGTTTTATAGATTGCGATTTTACTAGTGTGATTTAGGTTGAATAGCTGTGATTTTGAACCAGTCAGTCAGTATTAAGCTTCTTAGTTTATGGTCCAGTAATTGCTTGCGTTTGGTCCAAATGTGCGTTCGCCAGGTAAGTCTGCGGTCTAGGTGCATTCCCAGGTATTTGGCATTCTCAGCTTGGGGTATTTCCTTGTTGTAGAGCTTTACTGGTGGACAGGTTTGCCTTCTTAGGGTATATGTAACGTGAACCGATTTACTTTAATGCGCCATTAGTCCAGCCATTTCTCGATCCGGGATAAGTGATAAGTGGACGATCAGCCACAAGATGGACAGACGATCTCATCCAAGTGGCAGGAAGACGCTGGATGCAAGCCGCTTCCGACCGGTCTTTTTGGAAATCCAAGGAGGAGGCCTATGTCCAGCAGTGGACTTCTTGTGGCTGAATGATGACGATGGTGACGTCAGTAACATGATAACGACGTTAGACGACCTCTGTGGCCCAGCGGTTAGCGCATCTGCCTACCATGCGAGAGATCCGGGTTCGAATTCCGGCTGGGGATAAAAAAAAGAAACCCAGGTCTTGGATGTTTACATGTTTGTGACGTCGCCGTTTCAGGTTCCCACGACACAGGGTATCCTAGTGTGGGACCAGAAGCAATATATGTGCCTGGATGTAAATGTTATGTTGTTGATATAAATGTTAAATGTATAGTAGTACCAGGCCTGTTTCACTACGCGTGTCGGTATCGAACGCGTAAGTACATGCGGCGGCCACTCTGGAGTGGCAAATAGGTAGGAATTCAGGCGCCAGAAGGGGTAAGTGTTACGTGATAGAAAGAGGCAACATGTAGGTGAATATAACGCAGCTTTTTTAGCGCCGTGCGATCTGAATTGCACCTGATTGTATCGCTGCTAGAGTCCCTTTTTCTTGAATTGATTTTGCGGAGTGAATCTTCTGTACCTGTATGTACATTTTTCTCAGACTTTAAACGACAGTAAATCAAAAACCTTTAGCGCTAGAGGGCTCCAAACAGTTTCCAAATTTAGTGCTAGCTAGTACTAAATTTGCAAACGGTATCGAGTTTTCTGACGCTTAAGGTTTTTGATTTATTGTCGTTTAAAGTCTGAGAAAAATGTCAAGTATAGACAAATGGATCATACTGTTATGTATTCAGTGGTAGTACACAACTGACCGATAATGGCGGGCTTCCCGCTCTGGTTGGAGCTGTTCTGGCTTATTAGCCGCGACTGTATCACCTTGCCGCCAACCGTCACCGTCGCACCGACCGCAGGCTTCTGCAGTGCCTGTGGAAACGAAATTGTGACCTGTGACCATCGTAGGACGACCAGCCACAAGATGGACAGACGATCTCATCCACGTGGCGGGAAGACACTGGATGCAAGCCGCTTCCGACCGGTCTTTTTGGAAATCCACGGAGGAGGCCTATGCCCAGCAGTGGAGTTCCTGTGGCTGAATGATGATGCTGATCGTTCGAGGAACACTGAACTATAGAACTACTACTGAAAGATACACTTGAGACTTGAAACAATGTATTGGTAAACTCTTTGATGAAAAAAGTCAAGCTAAAAAAAAATTACACAGCACCTATCCCTCTAGTAGTCTAATAGTATTACTTAAAATAGCATTAATAATTATAGTGCCAGTATGATTTGGTTTTTAGGAAATATATAATATTTATCAGCAGGTAATTAATATACAGAAAGCACCTGAGCAAAAATTACGGCGGCCCCGAGCGGGAATCGAGCCCGCGATACCAGCTCAGTAGGTAACCACCGTACCACGTGACCAACGACGCAGTAATATTTAATAAGTGCCCTGCCTCACTAAGACGCCATGGCGACGTCGCCAGCCACGCATCCAAGCAGTTTGTATGAATGGCGACGTTGCCAGACCGTCGCCAAGTGAGTTAGGCACCATACATTTCAATATTATCTGCTTGGATTCGGTCGCTGGCCACGTGGCCATGGCATCCCGGTGAGGCAGGGCCCTAAGACACTCCGAGCGTCCATTCCGTTTATACTTTGGAAGGAGCTATAGTGCGTTGTGCTAAATTACAATAGGGTAATTTCCAGGGTCAACATAATTAAATTCTATTTATTCGTATTTTAGATTATAAAAAAAATATTGGACACGTATTTTTTCTTTTTTCGATAACAAAGATATAGCCCATTAAAGTTACGTGTGACGTCACTCCGTGTTAAAAAATGCAGCACGGCGTGCCGTCACACGTAACTTAAATGGGCTATATCTTTGTCATTTTTGGTCTAATTCACAAATTAAAAAAATACGTGTCCCTTATTTTTGAATTATCTAAAAGACGGACTAATTACATTTTTTAGGGCAACTAGCCCTATGCCTGTTGACATTTCTCTATGTTATTGACTAATCCTTCTGTTTAAATCACAAACCGAACGAGGAACATAACGAAAATCAGATTCAAGTACTAAAACGTTTGGTTGTACTCACCGGTGGACTATCCGTAGCCTGTAGTCTGTCTTCAGTTAAGTCTAGGACGTTGCCATTATCCTGAAACAAATATTTTATTTACTGGTGCAGCAATATAACCTCCTCAGTCCCATGTCGACAAAATAACAATGGAAAACTATTGTTATTTTCAAGGTCGGGACTGAAGAGGTTAAGTTAGGTACCTTGTCTCCCACTTTTCGTCTTCTATGACACTCTCTTTAAGCCTCTTCTATGCTATAACCTGAAAAACACACTTTTAACTCTTCTTTTTTCCTTTTAACTTTTGCATTTTCTCACAAAAGTATTGGTGTCGGTGGTGGTGTGTTCGTGTCTTGCTTCTGCTTGAAAAAGTGGGAGGGAGGGCGGTGCATTAACTAACCGCATGGTGCTTGTGCGATATTGGCGGTATTTAGCAAAGTAATTTTCACATTTTAATGCTATTATAAATTTCCGCAAAGTAAAGCCTAATTCCTTACAATATTTTAACTCCAATACAACTTTACTTAACACTAATTAATCTTTCCTTCCCAACTGTCAATCCAATTCCCGGAGTCTTATAACGACAGTAAACAACTGAGTGTGCTGCTTCACGTGCAGACAATGAAGTGTTATACGTATTAGATTTAAGATGATTCGAGAAAAGATGGTCAGAGTGGAGTTTTTTTCGCTGCCTTTTTCTCCACAACGTTTGTACATTGACATTTCACAGAATGTAAATTCTTTACGTTGAAATAAGTTTCTGATTTCTGATTCTTGCTGCATGCAGACACCGAAGTGCTGTGCCTAGTGCCCGAGTTGACATAAGTAGTCGAGCTATGAAGTGTTCCAACCAGTGGCGTAGCGTAGTGGGGGCGGAGGGGGCCATCGGCCCCGGGCGGCTCTTTTAGGGGGGCGGCACAATTTCACATTTTATTAAATAATAAAAATAGTTTGTAATTTTTTTATATTTTTGTCGCACTTACAATTCGAACCGACAGAAATATATTCGAACCGATAGATATAGGTATTCTGTACATGACGGCGTTGCTGAAAATTAATATCACCAACACAGCTAGCTACTGATATGGTAATCAACAAAAATAAAATGTCCTGGAGGAAATTTGTATTCGTAGAAAAAATAGGTTTCACACTTTTAGATAGGATTTCTGACATTTTTTTAATTTTTTTAGTGCAATAAGTGTCGGCGTCAATAATGGACTGGATAGTAAGAGGGATAGTAAGGCTTGCCACTTGTCACGTTTGGGACCTAATAAACTCGGCAAAACGTGGGTCCAGTTCTAGAGACTGGTGCCTCTGCCTACCCCTTCGAGGATAACGGGCGTGAGTTTATTATTATTATTATTATTTTTAGTAAGAGGGCGGCAAATTCTTTCGCCCCGGGCTGCTGATAACCACGCTACGGCACTGGTTCCAACAGCAGTAGAACAGCGCCTGTTGGGACACGCCTGGAACGGTGAACATACCTGAGTGCGCTGTTGAGTGCAAACGCTGAAGTGTTGCGCCCAATGCGCCCGCTGGCACGGGTAATCGCAGTACGAAGTGTTCCAGCAGCAGTAGAACTGAGCCTCCTGTTGGCAGTACGCGCACCTGGAACAATAACGAAGCGTCAGATGGCCCAGTGCGCAGTATTCGCATCTTTTACGCGCAAGAGGCAGGTAAATTAATTGACACGTTAAGGGGGTAGGGAGAGGGTCAACATAGTTTGACAAAGGTTGGGCTCACTGGGATAGGATACCATAAGATTATTCTTTATAGAAGCAATGACTTTAGAGGTAAAGGGCCAAGTTTTTATCGCTTTGTAATTTATGGTTTTTTTTATCTTAAATTCTTCTTCTTCGGTCCTTTAACTCCTAGGGGAGCGGCAGCTTCCAATCCGCTACTTGACTCTTTTTTCAAGTATGTCTTAAATGCTAAATATCTCTTCCATTAGACCAAAAAATATTTTAGTATATTTTTTGAGGTCCTAAAAGCAACAAAAACATTATTTTAAAACGTTGCTTCGCTAAACAGCCAAAAACGCGGTCCGCCATTTTTGTCTATGGTTTGAAGTCCTAAAGATTTGTAAACAAAGTTTGACATTCAACATAGGTAGAGTTCGTGCCACGAAAGAAGTATGAGTTAATGAATTTTGGCTTTTATTGTTATGGCCTTAAGGATTTTACCGTGGGACTTGTTTGGTGAAACGATAGTCCTAAAATCTGTTAGTGATCTGTGAGCATAGTGAAATAACAACAACGCATTCATGATTTCATCGAGTTTACATGAAAATATTTCAATTTTATCATTATTGCATTATTCGAGACTGCAAAAAACACGTCAATAAAGACCGCCGGGAAGTCACGGATGCGTGTGCCCAGTGAAATCAACATACGAAGAAACTTGGCTCAAACTTGCCAAGAGCGACCCCGATTCTTTATCGACTGAAACTTGGGTGTATTTATGTGAAGATCACTATAATGTAAGTCCTGTAATATGAATGTACACAGAAACTGTTTTAGCTGTAATAATGCTTGGTTTGATTTGGTTTGGTTTTGGCAAATTGGTACTATCAGCTTCAACGAATCCAGCGTCCATGATTGCGCTTATCAATAAAATGATAAGACACTAACTGCACAAGAAGAGTTTTTTTTTTTAAATTAAAAACTGACCAACGATTGACCCCGATCTCACCTGATGGTAAGTGAAGATGGGGCCGACGATGTAAAAACACTAAATCCAATCCAAATCACAATAGAACCTACGCACGCACGACTGACAGATGTTTGTTTACAACCAAAGGTGCTTTCAAGATGGCGGATAGTGTTTTCACCGTTCCGATTTAAAAGCGAAAATTATTTTTTTAATTTGCAAATTTTGCAGCGATCCTGCATATTTACTTAGCAAAGTTAATATATTCCGGTTTCTTACGTTAGATACTACAGGAAATATCCTTTTATTGCGTCAAATTTGATACGAGTCAAGTAGCGTATTGGGTATTTGACAGGATGTCAAATGAGTTACTTTTAAAACGGAATTTTGTATGAAAATACTTGCTTGTGAAGTCACATTTCAGAGCACTATTTTTATGTATCATCTATTTAAAAATTGAAAAAACTAGTAAATGATTAAAAGAAATACATTTTCGGAATCATTTTGTAATTTTTGTTTTAATCGAGCATCTCAAATAATTTATTGTTGTTAGTGTCAAATACCGTAAAGTGCCGATCGACTTGACCTCTTGGGCTACAGATGTTTTCCAGGTTGTCCTAGGCCGTCCCCTCTTTCGGTTGCCCGAGGGCGTGTATGTGAGGGCCTGTCTGGTCAGGCATGTTCTGTCCCGGCGTAGTGTGTGGCCTATCCAGCGCCATTTTCTATCCAGGATTTCTACGTGTCTTAAATTAATTAATCTTAAATTACAAAGTGATAAACCAAAATTTTGTAAGAAGTGACGTCACACCCCCTCGAGGGATGTCGGGACAAAAAAGTAACAAAACGCGCGGGGGCTCCAAACATCACCAAATACATGCGCTGTAATTTGTGGACGGCCGGCCCCTCATTCGTACCAAAATATCTATTTGCCTACACGATATGGGGCACTGTATAAGATTCTACAACAAGATTCACCAAGATATATTAGAGTTACCTCCGCCGCGGTTCAAGAAATGTTTTAAGCACACTCTGTGCAAATAAGCTTATTATAAAATCAACGATTATTTAGAAGACAAGGATATTTTGTGTTAAACAGTAGAATGTATTTCGAGGAGAATTGTGTCTAGTGTTCAACACATCCATGAATAATTTTGAAGTTTGACAGATTGTTAATTAAGCTAACACGGTTTTGAAAAGAATAAATGTGGAGTTTCTTTGTTACCTTCGTCTCCACATAATCTGTTAATTGTGAAACTAAAAACATCGACGTTCATAAAGTAACCATTTTGTTTTTACTGTGAATAAAAATATTTTAATTGAATTAAAGGTTTTTCAATAAACACGCCATGTTTATTGAAAAACCTTGTATGTTCACTCACCTTCTGACAGAAAGACCAGCCACTATTCTTACAAGCCTCCACCGATCCGGACTGGGCCCCCATGGTGGGGTATGGCCTATGCCTTCCTCAGGGAAGAGACCCGTGCCCCTCGGTGGGGACATAAAGGGTTGTTGATGATGATGTTCACTCACCACTGGCGCGACTTGGCGTGCTTCACAGCGTTGTTGAGCTCGACCTGCATTGAGCGACGCGTGTCGTTGGTCACGCGCACCTTCTCCGCTGCGTACATCGATCGCATCTCGGCCAGCTGGAGTTCTGGGGACGGGAGCGAGTGTAACATGTGATGAAGTGAATTTGGGCCTACTTCTTTTCATGGATTCGATTGTTCCCATTAGCAGGCCTGTTTGACTACGCGTGTCGGTATCGAACGCGTATGTACAAGTACATGCGGCAACCACTCCGGAGTGGCAAATAGAATCAGGCGCCAGAAGAGGTAAGAGTTACGCGGTAGTAAGAGAGGCAACATGTAGGTGAATATAACGTAGCTTTTTTAGCGCCGTGCGATCTGAATTGCACCTAATTGTATCGCTACGAGAGTCCCTTTTTCTTTAATTGATTTTGCGGAGTGAATCTTCTGTACCTGTACTATTATGTATTCTGTGCCATTAGTCCCCTCTGCCCCTGTCCCCCGCAGTGACAGCTGGGAATTGTCTTCCTGTTTCCGGGACTTCCCAGTTGTCCCCTCTAGTCAGCCTCGAAAGGGGACAGACGTCACGAATTTTCACCCGGGTGACAACCGGGATGACAATTCCCAACTGTCCTCCCGTAGTCGTAGCAATCGTCTTGAAACTTGCTAGCACTTTTTTTTAACAAAGAATTTGTAATACTTAAAATATTGATTTGATAAACTAAACCCGAACACAGCGGGTAACATTGTACATTTATGATGTTACTTTATTAGGCATGTTGTGGTTACTCATACGTAAGAATGCACATGGCCTTTTAAGCTTATAAATCATGTATTTTTTGTGTAACTATTGTTGGTGATCTTGATCAACAGAATGAATTGT
The DNA here is from genome assembly GCA_947310845.1 of Yponomeuta plumbellus. Classification (NCBI taxonomy): domain Eukaryota; kingdom Metazoa; phylum Arthropoda; class Insecta; order Lepidoptera; family Yponomeutidae; genus Yponomeuta; species Yponomeuta plumbellus. Next base: position 16,008,976 of record OX371198.1, on the reverse strand, counting down.
TTACGTTAATATTTTTTTGGATTCCGCCTGATTTAAAGGTATGAGACGGTAAAGTAGTTGTCATGCTTTGGTCACCTCTCGCAAGTACCATAACTTACCGTGATTATGTTTGATCTCATCGATTTGCTGCTTGTGCCGCCACTGAAGCCGCTCCATGTCCTTTTTGAGGCTCGTTATCAAAAAGGTCGGGTGGTCCAGGTAATCCAGCGAGTCTTCCAAAAGCGAGCGGAAGAAGTCCGTTAACTGTTCGAAAGGAAAAACGCATGTAATAAACAGTACTCCCAAGAATATAATTTTCTTGAGTTTCGTATTCAGCGAAAGGTCTTCATAGCGCATAACGTCGTCCTCAAAAGGACCCGTTCACAAAATGTGTTGCGAACACTTTTTTTTTAAGCACACGAGCTACACTGTATCGCAGTTTAACTGTAGACTTACACCGGTTATATCAAACTCACAAAGACACACACACACACATACAAATACACTTACGCTTTCACCACTCACACCTTACTCATTTTAGTAATCAAAATCTCAGTGTGTGTGTGTGTGTGTGTGTGTGTGTGTGTGTGTGTGTGTGAGTGTGTGTGTGTGTGTGTGTGTGTGTGTGTGTGTGTGTGATATTACCGCTGTGAGTCTACAGTTAAACTGCGATACAGTGCAGAAGGTAATTATATTGTTGTGAGTTGTTGAATCACTGTGCTTAAAAAACCTTAAAGAAAGTGTTACATTTGCAACACATTTTGTGAACGGGACGTTGGGAGAACGCGGGACGTTATGCGCTATGATGACCTTTCGCTGAATAAAATACTCAAGAGTGTTCTTAGTAGCTGCCCGCATTCCGACATACCTTAGCTGCGTTCTGGTTGATTTTCGCGGTAATGGGTCCCGCGGCCGATGGCGTCGGGACTTCGTTTATCGGCGCCTTCGGATCGAGCGGGTGGGACGCAGTCGGCTTCTGCTGTAGTCTGGGCAACTGTCAGAGAAATTTAAGGGGTAAATGACTAAAAATTATTAAAAAAGCGTCAAATAAATGTTACATGGACGGTGGAGTTGAAAGTCGCGGACTAGACACAATCTTATTCCAGCAAGAGTTGGCTGAAGCTTACAATTACTACCTAAAAATCTTACAATTTGTCCGTAATTAAGCTCAACCGAACAATCGTGAAGCTAGTTTGGACGAAAATTACTGCATGTGTTCGTGAGTTACTTAATGAGAGAGTGAAAGGACGGACCTATGGCCTAACGGACGGAGGAATGTACGAACGCAGGTCTGAAAAGACTAAGTTTGCAGTTTTCTATCCGGTTTTTCTACAAACTTATGTAAATTTTAAAACGGACACCTAGTTTTTTTATTTTTCTTATTAAAAACTGACCAACGATTGACCCCGATCTCACCTGATGGTAAGTGAAGATGGAGCCGACGATGTTCCTCGTTGGTTCAGTAAGAGCCTATTCACTCTAGCCTTAAAGGCACCCAAATTGTACCTTTCCGGAAAAACAGAGGAAGGGAGCGAATTCCATTCCTTAGCGGTGCGCATTAGAAACGACGAGGCGAAACGCTTCGTGCGCACAAAAGGTGTCTGTACCACATAAGGATGAAGTCGCTCCCCTCTCCTGGTTGTCCGGTGATGGAAAGGAGATAGTTTTCAGTTTTAAGATTTTTTTTATTTACTTTGATTTACATTGTCATTGATTACTTTGTTGTCTGTATTCCTGGCGTACATCATCATCAACCTATTATGTCCCCACCGAGAGGCACGGGTCTATTCCCTGAGGAAGGTATAGGTTACTATAGGTTACGGGACTAGGACCCCGTGGTGGAGTATGGACTCCACCACGGGGGCCTAGTCCGGATTGGCGTACATGCTATAAAGAATCATCTATCTATCTATTCATCTACATACCTCTGCCGGAGTGGTGTCGCTAGTTTTGGGCGCGATGGACGCGAGCGGGGGTACGCTGGTCGAGGCCGGCGATGACATTGACACCAGGGGCGATAGCTGGGCTAGTGGCTCCGCCATGCCGTTCGACAATGGCGGCGACGAAGCTCGCTGTGGAAATCATTGCAGTTCAATCACCCTAACAACATTAATAATCCGCCCAACCAGCAAAAACCAGGCTTAAAACAGTCACAAGACTACTATTTTCTTATTATAGACTTTTCGTTACGTGTTAGATAGATAGAGAACACTTTAATGAACATAAAAAAGGAGATTACACAGGTATTTAATATTTAATAATGCATAAGTTTTTTTTTTCTTATGTTCTGTAGCTGTTGAGATGGTGTTGATTTTCACAAGATTGATACCTGTTGTATGATGACCCGGATCTGATGCCACTTTTAAAATATACGAGGAATGGAAAGTTAGTATTGGGTTAGTTTATAGTTAGAACTGAGATTTCTGCACTTAGCCTCATAGGTGAGCCATTGTACCTGGCAAACGCTAACATACATATCGTCGCTTATACTTCAACAGCGCGAATATGCTTTTTACCATTAGTAGAAACTTAGTTATAGAGTTGAGGATAGAGAGTCGTCCCGCGCATGTTTTGCGCCAGTCAAATTCAAAATTTTCGGCTTATTTATTTTACTGTCATTTATTTCATTCTAGAAAAGAAACCATTAAGTTTATGCGTCTCCTGCAAAGTATAAGCGACGATATGTCAATATCTTATCGTAGGGGCCGTTACCCTTATTAAGCCCAAATTTTCTCTCTGAAAGAAGGCCTGAGCCTTAGAGCGAAACCTATAGGTTTGTTTATTTCTTACACTACATTACGCAAAATACATAGCACTTACAAAACAGGATTGTCTTAGTGTATGAGAAAGTGCGGACTTAGTTCTCAAGAAATACCGCCCGTCCGTTTTCTAGGTTGCTTAGTAGCCGGGGACGCTTTCATTGACGACGCTGGGACGCGGCACGTAGGACGTGTCGAGCTTTTGTCGTCGAGCTTCGAGTTCTAGCCTATATTGGACGTCACCGGCCCGTTGCAATAAACATTCACATACAGGCACATACATTACTTCTGGCCCCACACTAGGATACCCTGTGTCGTGGATACCAGAAACAGCGACGTCACAAACATGTAAATATCAAAGACCTGGAGGTTTTTTTTTCTCCCTAGCCGGGATCGAACCCGGGACCTCTCGCATGGTAAGCAGATGCGCTAACCGCTACGCCACAGAGGTCGTCAAATGCGTATCAATGCGTATAGACCTTTAGTTACACCATTTATACCTCAAAAATGGCTGGACCGATTTATCTGATCTTCGATTTGTTGGATTATCTACGCCTCGGATAGCAGAATGGGCAAAAGTATGGGAAAAAATAAGAAAAATGCTTCTTTCTCATACATTTTGTACGACAATGGACGAAACTAGCAAAAGACTGGATGGATAGGCGTGAAAGACTAGAGACGTATATGCCCATCAGATTAGATTGATACACACTTTATAAAGGCCTGCGCAGACGACGGACTTTTCTCCGATAATAAAAAGTCCCCCGCGGACTTAAGTCCCCCATGTACGTTGCTTCGCCTAGTCACACGAGTTTTATTTTTTTCGGGGACTCCCCCGTACTTTTGTCCGGTCCGCTCTCTGCATGTCCTCGTGATTCGGCGGACTTTTTGTACGCGGTAATTTTAATCCCTCGTTTGCGTTACTCGATACAGTTGTAAGACTATTTTAGCGGATAAAAAAGTCCGCGGACAAAAATCCCTCGTCTGCGCAAGCTTTAAAGAAACATAACATAACATTTACATACAGGCACATACATTGCTTCTGGCGCCACTAGTGTGGGGCCTAGTGGATATCCTAGTGGATACCCTGTGTCGTGGGAACCAGAAACAACGACGTCACAAACATGCAAACATCCAAGACCTGGAGTTTTTTTTTTTCTCCCCAGCCGGGGATCGAACCCGGGACCTCTCGCACGGTAAGCAGATGCACTAACCACTACGCCACAGAGGTCGTCAAGAAAAGAAATGAAGAATGGACAATTTATAGGTGATGTGGACAGCAAATAAATGTATGCTACCTACTATACTCACATCAACACCTCCGACTGACATCACTGGCTGCAAGCTGAAAGTCCACTGGCCGTTCACCGATGTGATGAGTGGCACTGTATGGACGGTGGTGGGGACTTGCCCCACCTGAGGCACTTGTCCGATTGCCCCCAGTGGGGTCAGCGCACCCATCTGACCCACGCTCGTCACCTGACTCAGGGTCGGCACTGACGATGAGTTTGACATGGTGACGACTGTCATGAGGGGTGTTGTCACTGTGTTTACTATGTTGTTTGCTGGAAAGAAAAATATTTTATATACAATAATTTTAATGTATTTCTATTATAATACTCGGCAAAACGTGGTGCCTCTGCCTACCCCCTCGGGCATATGGGGCGTGAGTTTATTTCTATTATAATAATTTTATTTCATCAATACATGGTTAGACTGTATTTAACGTAGTAAAATGCGCACAAATTAGTATAGCAATTCGTCCTGCGGTCTCCACGTTACAGGCTATGCCTAGTGTGGAGATGCCCAGCTATCTTACGAAATACAAAATTGTGTAGTGTGCAGGGAATAATTATGTCTCTGGGAAATGTTTTGTACTGTAAATGTAATTGGCAAATAAAGAATTTTTTTTAAATACATTTTGTGGCTGCTTTTACAGTGCCATCAACGTACTTTGCCACAAGGCATTTAAGTTCTATCAAATATGTATCAAATATTTAATGACAATATTGTACTCGTAGTAAAATTGAAGATACGGGAACTTAAATGCCTTGTGGCAAAGTTATCTAGGACTGTAATAATCCAGGCACCATCACTGTAAAAAGAACTGCGCTTCTAAAAAATACTATCGGTTCAGGAGTCAATCAGGGTACATAGCTGAATGGAATGAAATAAATATAGAATGCCTTATTCCTTACCGCTAGTAGAAGCAACTGCGATCTGTGGCCTCAGAAGCGGCGGCGCACCGGGACCATTGGCCGACGTGTAAATTCTAACGGGCGGCCGCGGTGCCTGCGTCTTCGGCGGCTGTATCGGAATATAAACCATCGAGTTTTTGCTGTTGAGCTCGGCACGCCCGTCACTCGCCTTTTGGGGCTGAGGGAACGTCTTCCGCGCTTTAGGTCGAATCTCGTTTGGATGGACTATGATTTGCTTCCGCACCGCAACAGACGTGTTAGATGTGGTCGGCGCGGACGTCGTTACGACTTTAGTGATGCGTATGTCGCGAAGACTCGGTACGCTCTGTGGGTTGACCGGCCTCAGTCTGATGGTATTCGCGAAGTCTATTTTCTCCGATTGACGATCGACCTCGTCTAAATCTATCGGCTCGGCTTTCACCTCCACTTCAACTTGGTCGCTGTCCGAAGCGTCCCTTTGCGCTGGCGGTGACGTCATCCTTGCGAACGACCTCACGCCGACCCGACCTACGATCGGTTGTCTTGACTCACTTTCCCTCAACTTCTGTAACTTTGCTACTGCTTCTTTCATATTATTCACGTTTTCTGTGCTCGTAGGCGTAAAAATGCTTGAGTTAGCATTGGTGATTTCGGTGATATTGGCGACGTCTGTTTGCGAGAGGCTCCTGACGTTCGAAATGGTTGGCAGTTGAGGTTCAAAGTTCTTCTTCGAGAGAACGGCTAGGCTTGTGTTGTCTTCATCAAATACTATGTTATCTTTGATGGTCTTGCCTTTAGGCTTCGCGGCTGGTGGTGGATTCCTATCCTTGTTAGTATCACTCTCATTCGTCGACGAAGAATTCTCTCTGTCGGCCTTTTTCTTTGCACTTTTCGGCGTGCTACTCTGCGAGTTGTTTCCTTTAGACGTCCTATCTCTTTTCGGTCTAGCTTTGTCTTCTTTGTCTATGTCGCTAGATGTAGACTTCTCTCTCTGCGCCGCCTTGGCTTTCTTCACCTTATCGGCTTCTTTCGGAGTGTTTACTTTAGGCGTCTGTTTGTTTGCTTGTTTGGACGCTGAGGCGGGGGTAGACGCGCGGGTGGTCCTCGGACTAGTAGTGTCAGGTTTTTCTTTCGTTTCTTTCAAGGCTTCGACCTGGATTGGCTTCGGTGGCGACGTGCCAGTTTTGCTGTAAGTTTTGACGGTTTCCGTGGTTTCTTTAGCTGTATTCTCTTCTTTATTTTCGGCAGCTTTGGGTTTGGTTTTGTCCGGGGTGTCGGCCGTGGCGGTTTTCTGACGCTTGGCGGGGTCCGGCTGCATTATGGTTAACGTGGCTTCTTCTAAGGCCGAACGACGACGCTTTTTTGGGACCTCTTTTAGAGTGTCCCTTTGTGTCATTATGGTCAAGGTGGCCTCTTCTAACGCCGAACGACGACGTTTTCTAGTAACTTCTTTAGGTGGTTCCGTCCGTTTCCGTTTTTCCGCCGCCTCTTTCGCTAATACTTCCGCGGACTCGTTACTGCAATAAAAATGTTTTATTATTTAAAGTGGTAATATATAAATGGGTTGAACTATAGAATAACAAAATAATAAATTAAAATCGGCCAAATGTTAGTTCCACTCACGGTATGGATCCCGAGCCGAGAAAAAGAAAACCTTTATAAATTATGTCATCATCATCATCAAGCCATTATGTCCCCAATGAGGGGCACGGGTCTCTTCCCTGAGGAAGGTATAGGCCATAGTGCACCACGGGAACCAAGCCAGGATTGGTGGAGACTTGTAAGACTAGTCTTATTGTCAGTAGTTTTCAAGCCGCCCTAAGGCCTCTATCGACGGCAGCCGGCACCAACCGCTTGAAGTGCCTTGAGAAGCACTGCCTTGAAATATGCCACTAGCGTCAGTCATAGACGGTGACCCATCCATGGACTGAACGCGCCGTATGTTGCTTAATCTTAGTGATCGTTTAAGATCACTCAGGCAACCCAGGCTACGAGCAATTCTCGGTTCGCGACTCGCGATTCGGTTATAATTTTATAAATTATGTAAAACCATACCAAACCATACCAATTATGTACAATCTGGTGGCAGGGAACTTTTGGTGCGCGAGTCCGAGATTTACGTGACGTTTGGCGAACGAGACTGTGCAAATAGGACCTTACTAAAACAGGATATTTAGCGAATGGGTCAGTCTGCAACGAATCCGCGACTCCTGCTAGCAAGATGATGAAGCAAAATCTACCGAAAAGTATTGTCATTTTAAAAACAGCTACTTTCGTGCGCAATGGATGCGCAATGCCTGGTTTCGACGCAAATAAAAAAGCACACCATTTTATATGGCAGACGTTTTGCGAACGACTTTCAAGGGGACATTTTGCTTATAATATGTATCGATTCCGACCGTATTCGGCTACAGCAACTGGGATCTGACTATAAAAAGTGACACTCGTGTGCTCTCAGGTGAGTAATAGAGCCAATTTCGGCAAATAACGTGCGTCTACATTCGCTGCACGTTACCACCCCTCCGACGTAGCAGTACATAGTAGACATTTACAAGACATTTCGCGAACGGGAAGTTTTGCGAACGGTCCATTATGTCACGAATTCGCGAGTCCTACTCGCAAAATGATGCAAATAAGAGTGATCATTTTGCAAACGGGTCTTTTTGAGCACACCAGACGCAAGATAAGGAATGTTTTGAACACAACGGATGTTTTGAGCATAAGGAATATTTCTAATTAGGACATTCTATGGCTCTGCCAGTCCGATTCGCAAAATGGTGAACAGACTAATGAGAATTAATACCTTTCTTTTTTGTCTTCCGTTTTCTTAATTGACGTCGTCTTTGGAGTTACAATTACCGCAGTCTGGTGCAGACTCGGCACCTCGATCTCGACAAAGTCATCCGTCTTTCGTTTTTTCTCAGCCGTTGGGAGTTCTTCATCACTCACCGCACTATGAAAGAAACACCAAAACACCATCACTTCTGTTATAAGTAGTTTCCCTGCATTTTTACTGAGTTTTTGATACGTAAGTTAAGCAGATACCCCTCCACTCCAGACCAGCAAATATGTAAAATAGCCTTCAATGAAATTTACGATCTGACAGCTGACCCTTAGCGTTGATGAGCCAGGGGAGAGTGGTCGGCTATACTTGAGCCATTAAAAACGTGCGAATTGAGTCATAAACATTTGTATCAGACCTCTCTCTCTCACATACGAGTATAGGAGGCATATCAGGCATATCGGAACTCTCACTCGCACTTTTATGACTCGGTTCGCACGTTTGTAATGGCTCAAGTATAGCTGTGTCCAGAAACAGCGACATCACAAGCATGTAAACATAAAAGACCTGGGGCTTTTTTAATCTTCAGCAGGTATCCGAACCCAGCAGATGCGTCTACCACCCACCCACCTACTAGATAATTCTACCGACTTGGTTTCTTAGAGCCTCGACCTTAGGTCTCAATACGTCAATAAATTCTGTCTATCATAATAATATTCTAGATAAGCTGGCTGGAGTTGCCTGCAACTGGAGTATAACTAAGCACCTGTCAGCGAATGAGTCCTTGGAGCTTTTGGAGCCGGAGCGGCCTTTCGGCGCGGGCGACGGCGTGTCCGGCTTTGGCGCTGGAACTGGCGACTCCGCCTCGTAGCCGGGGATCTGAGCCGGAGGACAGAGGTTGCTTTGTTTAATTTCATCATCATCATCAACCCTTTATGTGCCCACCGAAGGGCACCACGGGTCTCTTCCCTGATGAAGAAGGTATAGGCCATATTCCACCACGGAGGCCGGGTCCGGATTGGTGGAGGCTTGTAAGACTAGTGGCTGGTCTTACTGTCAGAAGTTTTCAAGGCCTCTGACTTGGCTTAACGACTGCCATCTATCGACGCCAGCCAGCACCGGCTGCTTAACGTCCCTTGCGAAGCACGGAACCGCTCGGAAAAATGCCACTAGCGTTCAGCATCCATGCACTAAACGCGCCCTATGTTGCTTAACCTTCGTGATCGTTTAAGATCTCAGGCAGCCGGGGCTACGAGCGATTCTACTTTCATACGTATTTTTAAGAATGGTTTTTGAGCTCTCATTTTTAATGATAGATAGATAAATAATTTATTTGAACTTCTGAACTTCTGAACTTCTTAATGATGATGAATGATCGAAAGGAAAATGTGGAGCCCTTAGTGATTACCCTGTTACTATGGGGTGTAACAACATACTAAAAAAATCACGTTTGTTGTATGGGAACCCCATTAAATATTAATTTTATTTTAATTTAATTTTTTATTTTTGAAGTAGGTAAACAATATAACTCAATATTCTGTGAATATTTCAAGCGTCTACCTGTTGCTGTTATTAATATCGAGCAAAAAATCACATTTGTTGTATGGGAGCCCCCATAAACATTTATTTTACTGTGTTTTTTTTATGTTTGTTTTTATAGCGGCACATAAATAAATCATCTGTAAAAATTTCAACTTTCTAACTAGTCTGTGACGGACCGTCGGACGGATAGGGATGTCTCAGATATAGGGTCCGTTTTACCCTTTGGGTGCGAAATCCTAAAAAAGTAAACAAAATAGTTTCATACCATCATTTTTATCTGCTCATTTATTTTGGACGGCTCAAACTGCACCTTGAACGCCGGGTAGATAAACTTCCCGAACTTTCTCGAAATGTTGCGGATGTGCTGCTCTGCCTCCTGTGGACATATCAAACACACGTTACTCTTATTACCTTGGAATCTAAAAATAAGCAAGATATAACACATGTCTTTAAAACAAACGTCTTTCATATCACGCGAAGTTCTTTAAACTTATACCAAACAAGATAGTTGACATGTCTACCGTCTCTTGTTCTATTACAGGAAAAATAAGAATGAAAAACTAAAATTGTAATGCATGCATTTTTGTACTGTCATGTATTTTTCTGAGTAACATCTTCAATTCGAAGCGTGGTCAGGCCAACTATCTAGCGGACCATTTTGAGAAGCCAAAGAGCAAATTTCTTACAAAATCTGCCCTTATTCATGACGGTCAACGCAATTAATGACACCAAAGGTCAGGTGGGTCTGTTGAACCTGTTCCCTGATCTCGTTGTTACAACAGACCTACAGGAATTGAAAACAAAGTTGAAGAAAATCACGACTGAACTCTTCGTGATTCTGGTAGGCGGTACGAAGTTCGCCAAGCCAGTAGTCTTGGCGAACTTCGTACCGCTAATCGCTACCGTAAATCTAATATACAAAAATCTAGTATCAGGGTTTGTAATCGAAATGCTGTGAGACAGCCGTTTTTTAGGGTCCCTACCCCAAAAGGAAAAAAACCCCTATACGATCACTTTGAAGGTCGTCCGTCCGTCTGTCTGCCATGACCCTTTATCTCAAGAACGCGTAGAGGTATCGAGTTAAAATTAAAACTATTCACTCGTGTCTACAGTCCCTTGAAGCTGTGAAAAAATCAAACATCGTTAACCTACAAAAAAGATACGGCCGTTTATGCACCAAAAAAAGTATATTTCGACACTCAAGAGAATCATAGGGTACTTCCGTTGACCAAAAACTACGAAATTTGGCAAGTAATATCCGTGTTATACTACAAATACAGGAAAAAAATCTGAAAACTATATAGGTATTTACAACTAAATCATAAAAAATTGTTCGAGAAAAGTTCGCAATAAAACTGCGAGTATGGAACTCTAGGCGAACCCGACTTGCTCTTGTCCTATCTTTTCTTTCATCACCGATTTTTATTATTTTTTTATACATACTTGATAGCCCGAGAATAGGTGGTAGGGTAATTAATTTGGCAAAACAGCGTTTACACCTAGTAAAAAAAGATAACAAACCCGCATGCTGTCAATGATATCCTGCCGTTTGGTGCGGAAGGCGTTGGGGTCGCGCTCCGAGTACAGGAAGCAATCACGCGCCGGCACCCAAGCGCGGTCGTGGGCGCCGAAGAAGCGCGCGTCGACCATACCGGAGCTGTTTACCGACATGCCTTTAGCAGGCCAGTACGGAAAACCTGGGGATAGATTAAGAGTAAGTAAACCGTCTTCTCTCTGCCGATTGGACGTAGTTTAGGAAAAAGGAAAAACGTTCCAACCCACACAAAATGAGTTTTGAGATATTTCAGTTTTTAGGTTTAAGCTGATTTACGCTCTCCATACATGAGGGTTGACTACCATGTGCCATAACTTTGCACATACTCATCGGATCGCTATGCAAGTCTTTGATTCTCAAAGTACAGAGTATAGTGATTATTTTGGTATATTTAACTCAGAAATGACGTTATGTCGTTGGTTGGAACCTTTTTGCTAAACTACGTCCAATTTCATCATCAACCCATCATGTCCCCACCGAGGGGCACGGGTCTCTTCCCTGAGGAAGGTATAGGCCATACTTCACCACGGGGGCCAAGTCCGGATTGGTGGAGGCTTGTAAGACTAGTGGCTGGTCTTACTGTCAGAGTTTTCAAGCCGCCCTAAGGCCTCTGACTGCCATCTATCGACGGTAGCCGGCACCAACTGCTTAACGTGCCTTGCGAAGCACGGAATCGCTCGGAAAAATGCCACTAGCGTTAGTCATAGACGGTGACCCATCCATGGACTGAAGGCGCCGTATGTTGCTTAACCTTAGTGATCGTTTAAGATCACTCAGGCAGCCCAGGCTACGAGCGATTCGTTTACGTCCAATTTAGAATAATATAAAGGCTTGAGTTTATGGATTTACAAAAATCTTAAGCAATCGGGCAACGCAGGCATTGCTTTAGATTACTTCCTATGTTTTTTTTTTACCTTTGAGCCTGTCATAGTAACACAGATTTTTCTGTAAAATCTTGGATACCTAAGGGAAGGAAGATCATTTTTGGGCCTGGAGCAGAGCAACACATCTGGATTGAAGCAGATTCTTGTATATGATTCTGGAAAAAGTGCTAAGCTTTCTCACCTTTGAGCTTGGCACAGACCAGCACACAGTCAGGACCTTCCTGTAAAATCCTAAAAAATGTACCTAAGATAAGAACGCTCACCTTTGAGCTTGGCCTAGGGCAGAACGTAGCCAGGAACTTCCTGTCAAACCCTGAAAAATATACCTACAGTCTGTAAAACATAACTTGAGATCCACGACAGCCTCACACTGACAGGGCTAGGTTATTATTAGTAGTATTGCTTAGACATCGAATAGTGCAGTAAGTACGGAGTTTTCACAGCAAAAATATTCTGTGAAAAGAATCAAAACTTCATGGACGCAATTTCGATGACAGCTGTCGCGGAGCTCAAGCTATGTTTTGCAGACTTTAAAACCGGGTTTTCACGGTCTTAGTGCGCTCGGACCGAGTGCGCCATCCGAGTAAACTAATGCTTCTGATTGGACGGTTTTTCGCCAAGACCGTGAAAACCCGGCATAAGGTAAGTACGCCGTTCGCTCACCTTTCAGCTTGGCCCAAAGCAGCACGTGCGGATTGGAGCAGACGTCAGTGAACCAGGTGGGCCGGCGCGCGTGCGCCGCGGCGTAGCACTCAGGACACGCCTCGATCTCGCCCATCTCCGTACGGCAGGAGCGCACGAGCGCCTTCGCGGCCGCCGTCAACTTGGACTGCGCTGCATCAAACGGACCGCCTGTTAGTTGGGCCGTGTCGTCGGGTAACTTTAGCCATTGGTAATAAGAGTAAGATAGTAGAGAAAAATAACATTCAGGATAAAGTAAAAAAAAAATAAGGCATTGAGCAAAATTTTTACAATAGAGACAAATGATACTTCATTTTAATAGTCTGAGGTCAGAGAATATAATGCTACAATAGGCTATTTGACAGTTTTCTGAAAACCATCTCATATTTTAATTTTTAATTCTTTCATGGACTTCTTATAAAAAAAGCAAACGAAAAATTACTTTTATAATAAGCCGCCAAAACGTTATCTTGGGCAATGGCGTCGCACAGGAATCATGACGGCACTGGTCAGTAAAGAAAACCAATGAACGTAAGAACGACATGAATGACAGACGCCATATTTACTGACCTGTGATGTCATTATAGATTCGCTCAATTCAGGCCGTTTTCGATAAAATGACTGCAGATTATAATAGAATATTGTTTATTTTATGTACACCAGGAAAGATACATGATTTTATCAAATTTTATCCTGTTTTTTTTAATAAATAATATTTTTTTAGTTAAAATGCCTTAAAGCGGTTCAAAGACTTATAATTTATACGAATACGCATAAATAATACTGTTTTTTACACTGTCAAATAGCCAATTAGAAATTAATACCTGACATTAACTGAGCTCTTGTAATTTTTTAAATAATGTGTGACTAATTCGACCTACTAAAGTTATTTCACGCATGAATGAAAGTACCATTCATATTTTTAGTAAATAACACCAATAGTAATTAATAATGTGGAGTTGGGCTGGCCATATCACCCATATGACATATGGACCCGGAAAGGTGGGCAAAAATCGGGCTACCGGCAACGCGGAAAAAGTAATTATAAATGTCACAAGGTTGTAACATAAAAAAATTGTCGCTCTGTGCAAGACGCTCAACGTTCGAGGCGTATATGTGGGGATACCGCCGTTTAGCCAAAGTATTTTTCGCCAAATTTTACTTCCCAATAAACTTATGGCATCAGTTTCATTTCCCAAATGAAACTTTAGCAAGTTTTCATTTCGCATTTTATTCATTTGGTCAAATTATCATTTCGCATAATTTTACTGCGTCAAGTTTTATTAAGACAAACGTTTATTATGCTAACGTTTTATTTTGGCAAGTGTTATTTTCAAATAATGGAACGGGGGGTCGGCGATGTAAAGAATACGTGACAACAGAAATATAGGTGCGACGACGCGCGTAGCGAAGCGGAGCGCGTCGGAGCGTTAGGTTCTCTATGTAAGATCGAAAACAGACTCGACTTTGATGCGTTCTTACCTTGCCTCTTGTTGCCTCTTTGGTAAAATGAATTTTGACCAAGTATTTATTTGGTAAACAATAACTTGCCATAATAACTTTTGCTAACTGTTTATTTGCTTTAAGTTGTTTTGAGAAATGTTTTTTTGCCAAGTGATAATTTGCGGAAAATAGTTTGGGAAGTAATACTTTGGGAAACGATTTTTGGCAATACATTAGTAAACCGTATATGTGCACATGGCAGGAGATAGGGAAATTTCAACAACTAATCACTTTTGTTACGGCGCTGTTTGTATGTTTAAGCGGCGAGCTGGAAAAATTTTCACAATTTAATAAAGACATTTCCCGCCCCTTGTCCGTAATATATAATAAACAAGTTGCGAGTGTTAAAAATGAATCTCTAACAGATTTTTAGGTTTGATTTCTTTTTCATTCCAATCTAATATAATGAGGGAGTCCAATAAATTATGTTGAAATATAAAATAATCCGGACTTGGCCCCCGTGATCAATCCGGACTTGGCCCCCGTGGTGGAGTATGGCCTATACCTTCCTCAGGGAAGAGACCCGTGCCCCTCGGTGGGGACATAATGGATTGATAATGATGATGATAAAATAATTGTAATAGATCCTTACGTGTGTTGAATATGATGCTGTTGTGCAGGATCCACTGGACATCACTCGAGAAGGCCTCAGTGGAGCCGTAGACGCCCGCATTGATGTTTTCCTTAATCAGGCTCAAGTCGACCGCGTGGACCACGTATTTGTCGTAGTCAGGGAACGCCGCGCGGTCAACGGGGTTCAGGAATGGGTCCACCTGAAATAATTAAGACTTTGTATAAGCAAAAGTATAGCACTGTTAGAGCCGAGTTCCGAATGGAGAATTTCACTAAGCAATTACTTAACTGTAGTGCTGTCTCGTCAAATTTCTTTAGAAAAGAGCGTGACAAAACGTTACTTCACTATTTACTTGTAAATTTTCACTTCAGGAATCGGCCCTTAGTATAAGATAGGGACTGGATAACTATTGACTTATTTTTTTAACAGGTCTAAACACGGTGATTTGTTAAGTAAACTATTAAGTTATATTTTTTATATACAGGCATGCCATACATTGCTTCAGGCCCCACAGTAGGATACACTGTGTCGTGGGGAACAGAAACAGCGACATCACAAACAAGTAAACATCCAAGACCTGGATTATTTTTTTATCCCCAGCCGGGGTTCGAACCCGGGACCACTCGCACGGTAGGCAGATCCGCTAACGGCTGTGCACTAGCTTTAGTCATAGAACGTCACCCAACCATGCACTGAACGCGCCCTATATTGACCCTACATTCACCCTTTAAATGTTCATCATGTCGACTGTAGCAGTAATGGTAAACAATTACTAAATAATATAATAAGTAACGTTTGAGGTGCATAGTCGATTATTAACCTGTAATACAGGATGACCTTTACATTTACCTAGATTGAAATGACAGCCTTAACGTATGAAAGTCTATCCTCCAGTTTCTCGAACGCTAAATCTATTTATAACAGCTGTCAGTTGTCAAAAGTGCATACGAAAAAATCAACTGACAGCTGTTAATAGTAGATTAACAGACTATTGTAGTATTGTCAAATTGTGGAAATATTAAAGTTTCGCAATTTTTTTTACTCAGTAATATTTTGAAATTAAGTCCAGTTTACAATAAAGAGATGCGAAATTAATGCTCAACAGTCTCTTTGCCGGTTTCCTAAGCGTCATCAATTGCAGGGGCTTTGAACTATGTAATTAATATACAGTGTAACGAAAATAGTAAGCAGTGCATAATGCATTTACCGGCGGCCATTATTTCGACATTTATCCGTGTATAAATTACGGATCCACAAATCAAACATTCTAGCGTAGATACCGCCGTATACTATTGCAAAACCTCAACACCAATCATCATGTTAGCATCAATTACTTCTATCAACAAAAGTCTATCCTGCTTACATTAATGACCGATCAGCCCCAAGACTACAATTAACATAGCTTGTAATCGATGCAAAAACATTGGACCAACGACATCAACATTTCTTTTTGGCTCAACGCGAATAATAAGAATAACGCGATGAGAAAGTCTACGCACACAGTGATAAAGGCGAGACGCACACACGCATGCGCGCTATTATTAGACCGAGAGCGAGAGGGGGTTATATCGATCGCGCGGCGCGACCGAGAGGGAAGATGTTCACGCGTCACGCGTTTGCCGCGGGACCTGAGTAGGTAGATAACTGGCAAGGTCAAACCTGATCGCGCAGCGCTGTGCATTGTCGATCCGCCATCTGCTGCCATGTTAAGGATATCCATATTATCCATATTATAAAGGGCCCGCGAGGGGCGGGCGCAACTACATAAAATATTACATTAACTATTATAGGGATTAATAAGTTTTTTAAATGTACAGACGCTGTTTATTCACTCATGGGTAACAAGCTTCTTAGATATACAAATAGATTTGCGTACCAACCGTATTAGATTTAAGGTGATTTGAGAAAAGATGGTCAGAGTGGAGTTTTTTTTTGCTGCCTTTTACATTCGACCCCAAGGCAGCGCCTAACATTATAGTATGTACATACATTGACATTCAACAGAATGTAAATTCTATACATTGCAGTAAATTTCTGATTTCCGACTATAAATATTAAATGTGGAAGTTATATATTTATTATCCAGCGCTGAGGGCCTACACTACACCCTCAGCGCTATGCAGTCAGCTCAGCAGTCAGCTGCCTGTTGCAGCAATGAATACAACCGCGACAAAAGTGTATACCTAATTTGTATTTATTTATGTATGTTGGTACCTTATCTTTGATGTTTTCTTCTCGTTTGTATGTCGTATTTCTGTTGTGTGTGACTGTCGCTGTAATGAAAGTTTGTTTCTTTCTTTATAATACTTTTAAATCCACGACTTCTGCTTGCGATTTCATGAAAAATTATTCAAAACTATCGGTTTTAATATTTTTTTAATTTAACTTCCCCTAGCAATATTGTTATGCGCAAAGAAAATGGAATGTTTTGTGTAATGTTTTTGAGCAGACACATTATAATAGCGCTAAAGCCCGTCCACGTTCAGCCGACGGGCACACCACGGGCACGGGTTTATTTGTATTATATTATAGTTATCTTTAAGTACATAATTAAGGATTATTTTACATTGCGATCGTGCCGCTCACATGTCGCCAGCCAGTTGTAACGCGGACAGGCTTAGAATTCCAGCTTTTTAGAACATTCTTGAATGCAAGCCTAAGCAATTCGGAGACATTGTTACATTTGCAGTTTTCCGTTGATTATTGGTCGATCCGATTCAATCTTTTTTCTATAGGAAATATGGCGATTATAGCGAATATTTGCGGTCAAGCGTCCCTATTCGCAAACGCAATGTGTATCTGCATTACCTATCAGTTGTGCTATAGCCCAAATGATCAACTTAGCTGGCATTCGCTTATTTAGAGTTAATTTCATTAGCGATTAGGGATTTATTGTTTGTTGAGAGCTTTCTAAGAAAAAATATTCAAGCAGTTTGTGAATTATGTTTGTCCATGTTAGAATTCTCTGCCTAGTCCTTGAAGTGCCTGAATACTAATTGTCGATTTGTTACGTAATAAAAAGTGTACATATGCCGAAACAACATGTATTCCATTTTATTCAGGTTTGGTCTGGGTAATTAGTCCGTCTTTTAGATTATTCAAAAATAAGGGACACGTATTTTTTTATTTGTAAATTAGACCAAAAATGACAAAGATATAGCCCATTTAAGTTACGTGTGACGTCACGCCGTGCTGCATTTTTTAGCACGGAGTGACGTCACACGTAACTTTAATGGGCTATATCTTTGTTATTTTTTGTTTAATCGAAAAAAGAAAAATACGTGTCCAATTTTTTTTTTTTTTTTTTCGTTTGGGACCTAATAAACTCGGCATAACGTGGGTCCAGTTCTAGAGACTGGTGCCTCTGCCTACCCCTTCGGGGATAACGGGCGTGAGTTTATTATTATTATTATTTTATAATCTAAAATACGGACTAAATAGAATTTAATTATTTTGACCCTGGAAACTACCCTATTAATAACACAAATGAACGACATAGGATGAGCAAACAAGCTGATAGACATCAGTGCGAGTCGTATTTTAACGATTCCAGCGGTTTGTTTACACGTGGTCTACGTGTAAACAAACCGCTAAATTAAAATAGCGAAATTAAAATAAAAAAAGTATTTTTTTTTTCTAATTTCACGGCCTACCTACTTCAAATTTAGCGCACAGAATGTTTGCTGATATGTTACTGTAAACAAATACGCATTTTAAGCAAAAAAAACAGAATAATGACTACACAATGGTCTACAACATTTACCCCATTGATTTCCATCATCCTTTTGAGCGCGTATTTCAGGAGGTCACACAGCATCCCTAGGGTCACGTTCTTCATAACAGGAGACCTGGAAAAGACCACAAAATCATAAAGAAGGGTTCACGGAGTGAGTGTCTGAGGTTTTGCAAGAGAAATGATGGAGATGATGTTTAATTATTGTATATTATTTTGATGACTATGACTGCCTCGTTGGTCTAGCCGTTAAGGCGCTAGACTTTTTACTTTTCAATGATTGGTGTCTGTATAAATAATTCTTCATTCTTATTTTAATTGGTTATTACTTCAAATGCTCTTTGCACGACATTCGTGGATTAATATTAAATTATGCTGTCATGTAGTTAAAATAAATAAACTACGGAATTTACATCTTTACAATGCAATATGTATGTATTACTCAATGTGAGTGGTTGACCAAAAAGGGACCTCAAGGGAAAATAATTGCTTTCGAGAAAATCGCGTTTGAAGTTTCGTGTATAGACAGGTTTCGACTCGGCTCGGCTCACAAAAAAAAATCATAAAAAAATAACTACGGCACCTAAAAATATTCTGGTTACAACAAAACAAAGCTAAAATACCACAGATTAAAAAATTCAAATAAAAAAATAACAGTTTCCAATCCTCCCAGGTCCCTTTTTGGTCAACCACTCACATAATTGATAATTAGTTATTACCAGGTAGATTTCTTAGCTTTTGTAACTTATTACTAACAGCATAACAGAGGCATAACAGCATAACGGAGTTATGAGTAAAATAACTCCATTATGCTGTTACACTTACTATGATAGTCCTAAGACCAGTTTCTGAATTGAGAATTTCACTAAACTGTAAATACTTAAGTAACATTCTGTCACACTCTTTCCTGAGAAATTTAACAAGACAGCACCACAGTTAGGGAGTTACTTAAGGAAATTCTCAATTTAGAAACTGATCTTAGGACTCTCATAGTACACTGAATTTACTCATAACTCAAACCTGGACTCTAACTTTACCCTTTACTCATAGCACGAGTCTATGCATGTTTGGATTAGACCCAGTAAATAATCTGTGACAAAATAATGCTGATAACCTACATTTTAATAAGTATGTCACATAAGTCTTATACTATCTTTTAGCTGAAATTGGCGATTTCTGGCTATATCCAAGGGCTCTTAGTTATTGTAAAAGTCCTTAATTGACACCTAAAGAAAGAATGAAAGAAAGAAAAAATGTTCAAGGCAAGATACATTACAGGAACAAATTAAACAGACAAGTAATATAATATAAGTAGGGCAACAGACAAAAAACACAGGCAAATTAAAACAAAATCATAAATATAGTCTGTGGTGTGTCCTGATGTATTTGTATTTGTATAAATGAACAGATAATATAAATACAACACGAGTTTTTAGATAGACACCCACCTGGTCTCAGAGCTCTCAGCATACAAGATAGTCATGCATTTGGGGCAGACCCAGTTGGTTTCCTTATCCAGTTTGGTCCTCTCCGGACCACTGAGGCATCTGTAGTGGAACGACCTTGGGCAGACAGTGCAGCGGGCTGGCACATGCACCTTCTCATTAGGGGCTAGTTCCACTGCGTAATGACACCGCCAGCAATATGGGTCAGACCGTAGCTTGGTGGATTTGGTAGGCTGGTGAACATAACAGAAGCTTGTTCTACATCACAGGTACTGAATACCTGATTAAGCAATTAGACCTACTTGTATTTATTCAAATGAAATGGCACTGTTTTTATGAAGACATGGGGGAAATAACCTAATAATGCTCTTTGAGTAATGATCCTGAAATCTAGTACGAAATCGACCAGTAGTAGATGACAGTCTAAGGGTAAGAAGCTGAGTGCCACTGAGAGGGTTAATTGTTAAAAATTTTGTCACAAATCTCAGACAGCTAAAAAGTAAAAATGAAATATTAAGTTTGTTAAGAAAGGCTGTGGGTGGTCTCTCTGTCTACATTTTTGGCAAAATATACCTACCTTGGAAAGAAATTTAACATAACTGGATGTGGCAGCCATTTTGTTGTTTTACAAATGACAACCTGTGACTTTTTTTATATGACCTATTTCCTTCTCTTAAAAAAAAAACAAGAGAAGGTCAAAAATATGAGCAAAAAGTTTACAAAATCACTGGCTGGAAATTGTGTCAGTACTTACCTCATCCTTCATGGTTACATTTGGTTTTCTACAACCCAAGGTATCAGACTTTTCACTTTCGGACAAGTTTTCATTCTCCTTTGCTGCTTTGCTCTCTTTTTGTTCCTCTTTCTGGGCTCTGGAGGGAGTGGTCCCTTTGGTTTTGGAGACAGTCTCAGCGTTTTGATGTCTCAAACTAACCCTTTGTTGAGGTACTTTCTCCGATTTCTCACTGCTACTGCTCTCTTGTGAGTTGCAGCTCTCCCTTCTGCTGCCTTGGATCTTCTCAGGGTCTGCAGTGTTTGAGTTATCAAGAAGAGACCTACTTTTCCTTGTCTTAGTTTTCAGTTGAGTACATTCACTTATGATTTTGGATTCCTTTGCAGAGTTGATTAGGGATCTTAGCTCCCTGCTGATGCTCTTATTTCCAGCTGAAGATATACTGTCATTATGGGAGTCTTCACTGATCTCATCATGTGGCTCTACAGAAACAGTCACTGTTACTTCTCCCTTGCTAGGAGTTTCAGTTTCTTTGTCTGGCTTTGCTATAGGTTGCTCAGCAATTGATGGCTTTTCCGGAACAACATTTTTTTGTGAATCTTGTACCTCAAGAGAGTGTGTAACTTTTTCTGTTTCAGGGGCTTTTGATGAAGGTTGAACATCTTTAGTGGGTGTTTTCTCTTCTGTAACAGTCTTCTCAGCTGGTTTTGTTGGTGTCTCTACAGGTTTAGTTAGTGAATTTTGCACAGACAATGCTTTTTCAGGGGTCTTTTGAGGCAGTATGTCCTTAACAGTAGTCTGTGGGTCCTTGACGGGACTTTTTTGCACATTGACAGACTTTTCTGGTGACTTGGTTGACACAGTCGGCTTTTCTGGTGACTTTTTAACTGCTGTCTGCACCTGGCTGTCACTGTCTAAAGCCTGTGTTGTTTTTAGCAGAGACACCTTTGTAGGTGACAGCACTTCATCTTTCTTTAACAGTGATCTCTCCAAGTCTAATAGCTTGGATGGATTTTTAGCTTTCTTTATAATGATAACCTTTACTGGTACCTTAGGTTCTGTGACCTGCGGGAGTATAGCCTTCTCAGGCGTGTTGGAATCTATTCTCTCATCCTGCTCCTCGGCTTTCATCTCCTCATCCTCAGCGCTGGTCTCGGCTACCTCCACAGTCACCTCCATACTGCTACTCGGCCCGGACACTTCCTGAGGTGGAGGGATGTCCTGCGTCGTCGACGTCACATCAGTCTCCATCTGGTTATCTGAATTCTCTTCCATAGCTATTGAGATAAAAACCAGAATGAGTGAGAATTATATTTTTAGTTCCAACCTCAATTCATGACTGAAAAATATGTTTGATATCAATTGATGGTAAAAAGGAGATTACAAATAGCCTGTTAGTTAAATTCAGGAACCGGTCGTTAGCCAGCCAGCGGGCCAGCTAGCCCAAGTTAGGTACCTACTCAAATACAATCACACGAATTAAACATACCTACAATGCACAGACTTACCTCGCGTTCCGCGTCTGTTGCTGCACAGCAGCACACAGATGCCTAACAACTCAATGTCAATTACGCTATTTTACACCATTTAGAGCGCAGTAATATTAACAACAACACATTTCTGCCATGAAGAAACCACGAAGAATTATCACACGACAAGGAATTTACGTTCGCCGTCGAAAATGAAATGTCGTCTTTTATTTGATTGGTCAACACGGTGTCGAAGTGTGGCTGTTGATCGTGCGGTTCGTGCGTTTTTTGACAGCTTTATTGCTGTCTCGTTCGCACTTGATTTATTTCGCTACACGCTATCTCTTTTGAGTTTTGACGACAATGGAGATCTGCAGTTGTCCTCTTCTACGTGTTTTGTTTCCCCAGCCAGCTACACCAAAGTGGATTTTAATTTTACTTATCACAGTATTATTGAGTCACAAATGTTTTTAAATGTTATGTAAATTCATGAGGAAGCTATAAAAAAAAAGTTTTCTATTCGTAAAACTACTTTAGTATAATCGATCGATTTATACTAAAACACTTTTTTACAACGGGCAATACAATACATAAAAAAAATTGACAATCAACTTCTTCGGTAGTTAATAATTTTGTAAAATATTTCTGAGTTTTTAGCAATTTTTGAATAGTTTTAGGTCATATCAGTCTTTTTAGAACATAGTAATGGAATTTATTGAACTAATTCTAATTAATAAACTGGACGGAGTGATTCTTAAATATCCACATCAAGAAAATGTTGATGGAACAGTCTGCATCACTGGTCATCATCTTATTTTGAGTTCGAGAAAAGAAGGAGTTCGAGAATTATGGGTAAGAAACAATGGTTTAACAATTATAATTATTCTCCATTGTGTTTATCCACAACCCTAATTCTAAGCTCTGAATTAGTTTTCAAAATTTTATCAGCTGATGGACTGATAACTGTTATCAATGAACCTTGTGCAGTTATTAGTTGCACTTGAAACAGAGGATCCAACTACAACCTTATGAAGATCTCAGTTACAGATCACTATAAAAATAGTAATAGTAGTATTAGTAATAAAGTGGCTTTTTACAGTGCTACTTTTGAATTAAAATCAACTTCTAGTAACTTTAAAATTAATAATTGGGGTCCAAACTGAGATCTTCTGATTCAGAATCCTGACATTATCACTGAGCTGTCACGCTATATAACTTGTGGTGGCAGTTGTGCACACTGACAGCTAAAGAAGCAAAAGGTAAATCTTTAAAATCTACTTCTCTATCTGCACTAAAGATTCGAACCTACTATATAAGGATACTTGCTGGCTTTCTGCCAAGTGTTTACAGCCTTTGGCGAAATGAAGTAACTCATTCAATGCCTACTTTCTCTTGTCAAAGTGTGCATAGCATGTTTTGTGCTTTATACTAGAAACCATTATTTAAGTAGCTTACTCGAAGTTTTTATAGGGTTATTATAAGCATAACAATGTTTTTACAGTGTGTAAGTTCATTATTTATAACAGTGTCATTATTTCTAAAGTTCTCTTATATGAGTTCCTTTATTAATTTCCAATCTTTACTAACTTGTGTATTTTTGTTCTTCACTCGGTAGCTACTCCATAAAAACATAGATGTCATCGAAAAGAAAGAGAATAAGCCAAACAATGGGATCCTCCAAGGTGGCTCCCTTTTCCTCAAATGCAAAGACCTGAGGATATTCCAGCTGGACATAGCGTCAAATGCAGAGTTAAACATGCTGTGCCAAACATTGGAGAACCTGTCCAACTTGCAGGACCCAAATCTTTTATACCCATTCTTCTACAGACACATGCACCCTATCATAGAGAATGGGTACACACTGTATAGGTGAGTAATAATAATAATTTCCACGCAAAAATCCTAAGCTGATACTCTAAATTAAAAAAAAATCAAATATTTTATTCATAGTACATACAAAATGTTTACTTTATGAAAGTCAAAGTTCACAAAGTTTCACACATGTGAAACTAACAAGTTGTTAGCTGTTGCAATGTTAATGTTTCAAAAGTGTTAATAACACTTTCCCGGACAATCGTATGTGATCTGTATTGTTATCGGATGCTGTAGCATCCACTGTCCGGGAAAGTGTTAATAGATTACATGGAGCAGAAACTAACAAAGAAACTCCACATTTACTCTTTTCAAATCAGTTTTAGCCTAATTAACGCTATTAGCCTATGCTCTGGTGATCGCCAAGAATGTCACAAAGATGATAATTAACCCCAGACTGAAGCTATTCATACAAATCAAGTTTTGGGGCCAATAGTGAGAAACAAATCCACAATCATACAGTGTACTTGCTATTGATGTCAGCATTGGTAGTATTCCATAGTTTATTGAAAACAAACCAAATAGAAGATGTATTTGCAAAAGGCTACATGAGAAGGGCCTGAAACTGGCATGCATTCAGCAACTAATAGATTTTGATGAAGCTAAAGAGGTTTGACAATCCCTATACCACTGTTCCAACCCTAATCCACACTGGGATAGTTTGTGCAGTCGATATTGTGTCTTCTGCTTTGGTCCATTCTATTCTAAGTTCTATAGCTTTAACCAGAGATTTCCATTTCTGACAGTGCTTAACGATAGCTTCTAATTTAGGTCAGCTAGTGCCAATTGATTGGAGTTGTTATGTAGACTAAAGTAATAATAATAAGTAATAATGATATCTGTTATCATTACTACTGGAAATTTCCGAACCCACCTCTAATTAAAATTCAACAGCTTAGAAAGCGAGTTCACAAAAGTCCTCGCGACGGAGGAGTGGCGGGTCTCCCGCGTGAACCAGCGATACACTGTGTGTCCGAGCTACGGTAATACCGTCATTGTACCCAAGAGCATAGATGACGACACCCTGGTTGCATCAGCTTCCTTCAGACAGGGTGGACGGTTCCCCGTGCTGTCATATAGGCATAACAATGGAGTAAGTTGGTCCCTAAATTTATCTTTCTCCACTTCTGCTTGGCTCACTACTGACGAACATGTATACTTGAAAACATAGTAACCGCTGTGGCTTTCTTCAGACAGGGTGGACGATTCTCTGTGTTGTGCTATAGGCATAACAATGGTGTAGGATGGTCCCTAAATAAATCTTTATTTGTTACCCAAGACCGTAGATGATAATAGGGAATGGATGAAAATATCAGAAGTGCTTGATATTTTTTTTGGTGATAGGAATAACCTTCCTTAACGCGAGAAAAAAGTTTCAATTTTTTTGGCTTCGTAGTTAATTTTTAAATAATCTTAATATTTTTCCATTCGTAGTTCTGGGCTCAGAACGGCTTAACAGACATATTCCTTAGTCCGCTACGTATGAAAAAAAATCCACCTTGAAAAGCTGTCAATGTCACCACAGATTTTTTTTAATACGTAGCGGACCAAGGAATATTTCTGTTAAGCCGTTCTGAGCCCAGAACTACGAATGGAAAAATATTAAGATTATTTAAAAATTAACTACGAAGCCAAAAAATTTGAAACTTTTTTCTCGCGTTAAGGAAGGTTATTCCTATCACCGAAAAAAATATCAAGCACTTCTGATATTTTCATCCATTCCCTATTACACTAACCGCATCTGCCTGCTTCTATGTTGGTCCCTAAAATTCATCTATCTGTGACCCAAGAACATCCACTGGGCGCATCTGCTTCCTTTAGTCAGGGTGTGCATTCCCTGGGCTGTCCTATAGGCATGACTCTAGAATACGTTACTTGGTATTTTTGCTCCTTTGTACCGTCGAAGGTTCTTGAGGTCGCCTGTTAAATCAATTCTTCATCTGCAATAGGCTAATATTTGACAGTGTGAAAAAAACAGTATAATTTATACGTATTCGTACAAATTATGTGTCTAAAGACCGCTTTATGGCATTTTAACTAAAAAAAACAATTATGATTTGTAAAAAACACAAGATAAAATTTGATAAGTTGTATCTGCCGCTATTGTATCGAAAACGGCCTGGATTGGCCGTTTCTATGATGACGTCACATGTTAGTAAAAATGGCGTTTGTCATTCATTCTTTCTTACGTTCATTGGTTAGTTTACGGGAAGTGACGTCATAATTCATGTGCGACCCCATATTGCCTAAGATAGCGTTTTGGCCGCTTATTTGAAGTAAATTTTCGTTTGCCTTTTTTAGAAGAAATACACGAAAGAATTTAAAATGACCACTTTCTAAGGGCTCAATGAACCAATAAACAATATGAGATGGCTTTCAGAAATCGACAGCCAACTCCGCCATACTTTTATATCACAAATAAACACGCAAAATACGACCCATTCCAAGTGGATTTAAAGGTTAAGTTGTTTGTTCTCAGGCGGTACTTTTGCGGGCTGGGCAACCCCTGTACGGGCCGAAGCACCGTCGCTGCCGGCAGGACGAGGCTCTCCTCAACGCGGTTGTCGGCGTTGGCATGAAGGGCGTCATTTACGACTTACGTAGCAGCAACGCTATCGCTCAGCAGCAGAACAAAGGTATGTTATATCATTACTCATCATTACTTACGTAGAGCAAGCAATTTTAAGTTTAATTGTTTTCTGTGATCGTAATAAAACGAGTACCTACAGTTTTGATTAGGTAATGTGAGGGTTTGACGGATAATTAAATCGCGAATATTCAAGGCATAGTTTTCTCATCCTGAACTGAAATTGATCAACTTTTCTTTATGAAAAACTAATGTATAGGAAAACAAAAATGTATAAATTTATAATGTCTGTGATTTTATTTAAGCTATTTGCTGTAATACAGGCATTGAACCGACTAAAGTTTTTGTGCTATTGAACTTGAATTGAACTTTTATCAGTGCTGTATAACTATATCATAATCCTATGGGTACTTACATACATACATAAACTCACGCCTGTATCCCAGAGGGGCAGGCAGAGACCAGGGACTACCACTTGCCACGATCCTGACAGATCACCTTCGCCTCATCAACATTCATTAGTCGTTGCATGCACGCACACCGGTTTCGAGTACTTTTTACCTTACCCTATGCTAACACATCTCCCATTTGCTCGAACTCTCTTGTAGTTGTACTTATCATCCTCATCAACCCATTATGTCCCCACCGAGGGGCACGGGTCTCTTCCCTGACGAAGGTATAGGCCATACTCCACCACGGGGGCCAAGTCCGGATTGGTGGAGGCTTGTAAGACTAGTGGCTGGTCTTACTGTCAGAAGTTTTCAAGCCGCCCTAAGGCCTCTGACTTGGTTTAACGAGTTGTACTTATACAAATTATCTTATACCTAAACTTTTTAGGCTTTGGAACACTACCGAATATTTCTGAGGGTCCATAATCGGCTAGGAACCCTTATAGCTCCACCATATCCGTCCATCCGCAACAAGCAATAATCCAATAATTAAGTGACAGATTCATCAGCAAAACAAAGGCATCATCATCATGCTATATTAGTCCACTGCTGGACATAGCCCACCCCTAATGAGCGCCATAGCGCCCTGTCTTCAGCTTGCCGCATCCAGCATCTGCCTGCAGTTTTTCGCAGATCGTCATCCCACCTGGTCGGAGGGCGTCCCACACTACGTTTGCAGAGTCGCGGTCTCCACTCAAGAACACGTTTATCCCAGCGGTTGTCGGTTCTTCGCGAGATGCCTGCCACTTCAGCTTGCTAATTCTCTGAGCTATATCGATAACTTTGGTTCTCTGTCGGATGTATTCGTTTCGTAAAACAAAGGCATATTACATTAGATTTCTATGGGTCGAAGAGTCTGTGTGGTTGGTTTACCGGTTACACGTTCCAATACCATACCAGTGGTCGTGTTTTCGATTCGTGAACTCGCTGTTCAATCTGTATAAGTGATGATTGATTCAAACACTTGCAGGTGGAGGTACGGAGTCGAACGCCAACTATTCCCAATGGAAGATCTACAACAGATCAATGGACGATGTCGACAACCAGGAACAACTACAGGGTAGTTTCTCCAAGCTTATTGATGGTGAGGACTATTCTCATGGTACTGAATGGAGTGAAGAAAATATTACAAAATTTACTTCCGAAGTCCGACCACCCCTTATATTACGTAACTTTCGACTCTATCGGGTTTTAAGCATTTCGACAACTTGAAAGATTCTGTTCGAAAGACTCAGATTCTTTCGTGTTGTCTATAGATGCTTAACCCGATAGAGTGGAAAGTTACGTAATATAAGGGCTGGTAGTTTTTGGATCCCAATAACAATACACACGACATTACTTTTTATGTTTCTTATTGTGTGATATGGGTTGCGTCGTTGCTATAGCTGTTAACACGCCTGACTACTTAAACAATACTTTTGACTGTCTCGTTGTTTGAGCCGCTAAGGCGCTTAGCTACCAAGAAAGAGGTCGTGGGTTCGATTCCCACTGGAGGCCCCCGTACATTTGTACAAATTGTCGCACGGTAGGTTAAGTCGGGGTGCGATCCGTAGTAAAAGAGGGGTATCCAGGGGCAATGAAGTATATGGTTTATTTATATGGTAAAATAAAGGCACCTGAAAACAATAAAAACAGAAAAGCTTAGCTACGGTCTAAAAGATAAATATAAAAATACAATTTCGAGTATAAAAAGTAGAACACTTACATTAATTTTATGTGTCTTTAGAATTGTATGGTTTTGTTGATACGAGTAAATAATAGAGGTACGGAGAATAAGGTGACAGACGTGTTGTAATAAAAATGATAATAAAGATGGAATCACGTTTACGTCCACTTAGTTCGGAGGCTGAGGAATATCTGTGCCAAATACGTCCGAACACTGCGGCGAATATCATAAAATAGTTAAATTTGGAATAGTAGATGGCCGAAAATGATAAAAAAAGCAACGAGGCGATTACCTCGTTACAAAATGGCCTCAGTGTTTTCGATGTCTGTAATGTCCATGCCTGGTTACCATAGCACAGGCCTTCCTAGTTTGGAACCAGGTCAAGTGATTGTATTGTGTGGAAATTATATTATTAAACAAAGGTATTGGGTTCGATTACCACTAAAGGCTGCCGTATTGAGTTGTAAATAGCCTCTGCATATATTTATCTGTTTATGATCCCTATTGCTCTGTCTGGTTACCAATAATACAGTATTCTAGTTTGGGAACCAGGCACTATCTATGTTCCTAAACTTTTATGAAAGTAAAGATATTTGCCTGGTTACAATATAAATCAAATCATACTTTTTTATTTAAAATAGCGCAGAAACTGCCACTTAATAAAAGTTACAAGTAAAGCTGGACACCTAGCTTTACTTGTAACTTCTAGATAATTCTGAAGAAAAAGTGCACAAAAAAACTCCATAGTAAAGGTATCCTCCTTTTACTTTTCCTATTTACTTTTACTTTTTATCCTAGTTTAGGACCAGGACACTAGTCCACAACCACTAGGTTGCGATGTGTGAAAGTACACATACACTATCGTTTGTGCAATAAAGAAATGCTAATTGATAATAATAATAAAGTTATTAGGTATATTTCCGCACAAAAATAAAATTTAAGATAACATGTATTCATTGGCTGCTGGCTTGTTTCAGCCTGTCACGACCGTGAAATATCAAGTGATAAGTGGATATCGAGATTAGAGTCTTGCGGATGGCCGGAGAGCGTCAGAAACGCGCTCCACACAGCTTGTATCATTGCCCAGCACGTACACCAGGTAAATTATCAGTTTTGTGGTAGGTGCCATGATCCCTCGGTTAGGTAGGGGTCTTAGTGCATTTTCTTGAAAGAGTTCTGAGTATAGGAAAACGTATTTAATGTCACAAACACAGTGGGGTACTTGCGTTTTATTTAGATGGCAGTGACGTTGCATTTATACAAAGGAACACATATAAAGACGTACGAAAAATTTGAAAATAAAACCATAAAAATAGTTTTTTCAGGGTTTTTGAGAAAAAAAAAATGTGTAAGACTAAGTTACTATAATAATGAAAAGCTTATTAGATTTAGTTTTTCACGGTATTGTAAGCGTTCCCCTTGTAAGGGCCTTTCTCCACTGCTCCGGTCCGGCAAACGTTAATTACCGATCCGATTTAGAAACACACAAGAACTAGTAAGCTTCTCCACTACCCCGGCATCCGGTTTTTAACGGCCCGATAATTCGCTAAATCGCAACGGTATTTTACCGGTCCGAAGTGATCGACGTACAAAAACAATACACGTTTTTGCACCGCGCGTACAACCCAAAAATCCTCCCGTTTGCTGCATTGTGCTTTACGTGTCATATAATGACAAGAGGTGATACTTCCCTAATCTATCTTATTTTATCTTTGTAGAAAGCCGAGCCGGTTTTAATCCACGGAACAAGAGGCGAAGATGCTACGTTGCTTGTATGCTCTCTAGTGCAAATTATATTGAATCCAGACTGCAGAACTATTAGAGGGTGAGTTGAACTATGTATGATGTCAAGACAAGATAAGATAAGATAAGATAAAAAAATTATTTAAACCACTTACTAACAAATTGTATAGGTATTTTCCCGTTACATAAAAGTATGATTGGTTAGCTTAGGTATGAATTTAGGAAATGGTTAGGATTAACAATCAAAGGTTCACCGTTGGTCCCCACACTAGACGGTACATCTGTATAGTGAGGACCTGGTTGCGAAGGATTCACAGAGTTAAAATTTGGCGACTAATATAGTTTCATATTTTTACATAGGTACTTAAATATAGACATTAACCGACAGTGGTATAAAAATATTGAGCGGAAATACAAGAAGGAGTAACACTTGGGCCTATCGCCACTGAATGAAAATCAGCTCTGATGGTTCACGCCCACAGCACTACGCTGAGTCAGCTGCCATTTGCAGCAGCAGAGACACATCGCGGCAAAGTTTGTAGAGTGTATTTATTGTCCTTATCGCTCGTAGCCCCGGCCGCCTGAGTGATCTTAAACGATCACGAAGGTTAAGCAACATAGGGCGCGTTCAGTGCATGGATGGGGTGACCGTTCTATGACTAACGCTAGTGGCAATTTTCCGAGCGGTTCCGTGCTTCGCAAGGTACGTTAAGCAGTTGGTGCTGGCTGCCGTCGATAGATGGCAGTCGTTAAGCCAAGTCAGAGGCCTTAGGGGCGGCTTGAAATCTTCTGACAGTAAGACCAGCCACTAGTCTTACAACCCTCCACCAATCCGGACTTGGCCCCCGTGGTGGAGTATGGCCTATACCTTCCTCAGGCAAGAGAGCCGTGCCCCTCGGTGGGGACGTAATGGGTTGATGATGATTGTCCTTATTCTGTTTTGTTTTAAAAAAATAAATAAATAAATAAACTCACGCCCGTTATCCCCGAAGGGGTAGGCAGAGGCACCAGTCTCTAGAACTGGACCCACGTTTTGCCGAGTTTATTAGGTCCCAAACGTGACAAGTATCAAGCCTGTCGCCGTTATCCGGGCACAATTTATCAGCGAATGGTGTTGCTTTACAAACAAATGTACGTAACTAAAAGTCATTGGTACATGCGTGGTTCGAACCCAGACCCTCATGATCGAGAAGCAAGGGTCAACCCCACTACGCCACCACCGCTTTTTTGTTTTGTTTTAAGTTCTGATTAATATGTGTTGTCAGTTGTTGCAATAAATGTTTATCTTTCATGTTTCTGACGACCTCTGTGGCGCAGCGGTAGCGTATCTGCCTACCGGTCTCGGGTTCGAATCCGGCTGGGACAAAAAAACCACAAAAAGCCTTGGCTGTTTACATGTTTGTGATGTCGCTGTTTCTGGTTCCCACGACACGGGGTATCCTAGTATGGGGCCAGAAGCAATGTATGTGCCTGTATGTAAATGCTGTTTAATCAGAAATCAGAACTTTATTTCAACGTAAAGAATTTACATTCTGTTGAATGTCAATATTCATACACTTATGAATAATGTTAGCCGCTGCCTTAGGGCCGTGTGTAGATATACTATGATAAATCTATCTATGTAAATAAAATTCAAAGTCCTGACTGACTCACTCATCATCGCCCAGCCCAAGCCGTTGGACCTAGGAAGCTGAAATTTTGCACAGAGAGTCTATATATAATGTAGGCAAGGAAAAAGTTCGGATTGTGAGTATTTGAAATTCAACCCCTAAGGGGGCGAAAAGGGTTGCCAAAATTTGTATGGGAAGTATAAAGTATGTCGTCTAATTTTCTTGAAACTTAAAATCAATACTCTTCAACACAATAGACACAACATCATCAACCCATCATGTTCCCACCGAGGGGCGCGGGTCTCTTCCCTGAGGAAGGTATAGGCCATACTCCACCACGGGGGCCAAGTCCGGATTGTTGGAGGCTTGTAACACTAGTGGCTGGTCTTACTGTCAGAAGTTTTTAAGCCGCCCTAAGTCCTCTGACTTGGCTAAACGACTGCCATCTATCGACGGCAGTCGGCACCAACTGCTTAACGTGCCTTGCGAAGCACGGAATCGCTCGGAAAAATGCCACTAGCGTTAGTCATAGACGGTGACCCATCCATGGACTGAACGCGCCGTATGTTGCAGATCGTTTAAGATCACTCAGGCAGCCCAGGCTACGAGCGATTCTAGCTAATTTAAAGTCTGTTCGATATCATAGTGTCACTTTGATATTTACCGCCTCGGCACGTGGCGGCTTTTGAAAAAATAAATTAAAGGAAGCCGACGCGGCGCAAACACGCCAGCGAATTTGGCTCGCAGCTCGTGTCATTCTACTATTATGTAGATCACGCAATTAAAGAAGTAAATCAATCAGTATTTTAGAATGGATTTATTACGAAACGTTCCTGCATCACTTAAGTAGGTACCTATTTTAAATACCGGGGGAGATGAATATTTTGAGGACACTTTGAGTGATGAAGAGCAGTGTTTTATTATGTGCTTCATTAGGTATATTGTGTTCAATGTTTTTTTTTTCTATTCAAAGTATTTTTGCCGTCTAAGTTGTGTTATTGAAAAAAAAAAAACGTTTCTTTACTAGAACAAAGATTGCCTTAGACACTATCTAAGCGAACGGACTTTACTATGTAAATATACTCTTCCTTCCTAGGGTTCGAACCACGCATGTACCAATGACTTTTAGTTACGTACATTTGTTTGTTTGTACAGCAACACCATTCGCTGATAAATTGTGCCCGGATAACGGCGACAGGCTTGCCACTTGTCACGTTTGGGACCCAATAAACTCGGCAAAACGTGGGTCCAGTTCTAGAGACTGGTGCCTCTGCCTACCCCTTCGGGGATAACGGGCGTGAGTTTATTATTATTATTATTATTATTTTATTATCAAAGTATTTTTGCCGTCTAAGTTGTATTATTGAAAAAGAAAACGTTTCTTTACTAAAACAAAGATTGCCTTAGACACTATCTAAGCGAACGGACTTTACTATGTAAATATACTCTCCCTTCCTAGGCTCCAAGCGCTAATAGAGCGCGAGTGGCTGCAGGCCGGTCACCCGTTCAAGAGCCGGCTGCGGTCCGGCGGTCACGTGGCGGGGACGCCGCGCGCCGCGCCCGCCTTCCCTCTGCTGCTAGACTGCGCGCGACAGTGCCTCGAGCAGTTCCCCTGCGGCTTCGAGTACCGCCAGTGCTGCCTTGTCGCGCTCTTCGAGCACGCTTACGCGAGCCAGTTCGGTAATCATAATAAACATTACGCATGCTTAGTGAAACATTGACCCATTAGTAGCTAGGTCAAGTGAGTTACGCACTTGCTATGATAGACTTATCCTACTTGTTGACGCATAAAATTAAAACAGAATTATTAATTGATAATGTTTTTTTGGTATTTTGAGCGCATGATTAACTATTGATGAGATCTCAGTAAAAAAAAAACCGTAAGCAACTCAAATGACTTATCTACTAATGGGTCAATGTTCAATTAAGCATGCGATTAGTACATTGTTCACCGAGAGGAGAAAGTGACCGATTACCGTCGAGGGTGTCGTTTGCTTTAAGACACCTGAGATCGGGAGTCGCAGTTTCTCTCGAGTGATACATAGTGCTTTATACTACACCTACAAGGGAAATAAAAAACGAAATCTTTACTAATTGAAATTTGTATGGAAATTGTTGCTAGTGGCCAGTGTCATTTTGCGAACTTGGAGATAAAAACTCACTGTAAAAACTTTTTGGCTATTGATATTTAGGTTACCGGCGCATAGTCTTACCCAAAATTAAAAAAGAAAAACCACGTAAGAAATGGATTTTCATACACTTTTCTCTCCCGCTCAGATGCGTTTTCTCCCCGCATATTTGTTCGATATGCAATGACGTACTTTCTACCGTAAATTTGATAAAGTATCAAGGTACTTTCCAAGCAGGTGTAGTATAAAAACATTTACACGATCTTAAACGATCACTAAGGTGAAAGCAACATACGGCGCGTTCAGTCCAAAAAAATCAATTTTTTTTATTGCTTGTTGAATGTCAATGTACATACAGTTATGTGTAATGTTAGCCGCTGCCTTGGGGCCGTCTGTAGTGGAGAAAAAGGCAGCGAAAAAAAATCCATGTATGGGTCACCGACTATGACTAACGCTAGTGGCATTTTTCCGAGCGATTCCGTGCTTCGCAAGGCACGTTCAGCAGTTGGTGCCGGCTGCCGTCGATAGGTGGCAGTCGTCAAGCCACGTCAGAGACCTTAGGGCGGCTTGGAAAACTTCTGACAGTAAGACCAGCCACTAGTCTTACAAGCCTCCACCAATCCGGACTTGGAGTGGTGGAGTATGGCCTATACCTTCCTCAGGGAAGAGACCCGTGCCGCTCGGTGGGGACATGATG
The DNA here is from genome assembly GCA_947310845.1 of Yponomeuta plumbellus. Taxonomy (NCBI): domain Eukaryota; kingdom Metazoa; phylum Arthropoda; class Insecta; order Lepidoptera; family Yponomeutidae; genus Yponomeuta; species Yponomeuta plumbellus. The sequence continues at coordinate 15,974,407 of OX371198.1, read as the reverse complement.
GGTTGATGATGATAAACATTTACATACAGGCACATACATTGCTTCTGGCCCCACACTAGGATACCCTGCGTCGTGGGAACCAGAAACAGCGACATCACAAACCTGTAAACATCCAAGACCTGGGTTTTTCGTCAAGTATCAAGACAACCGACTATCTGGACCTGGCGCACGAAGTTACCGACATGTGGTGATTGGTGACCGAAATCGTTCTTATAGTAATGTCCGCGAATGGATTAGTTCCAACCAGTCTCGCTAACCATCTGAGGCGGTTGGAAATTCGTGTGGGCATGCTTTCGGCTATCATGCAGAAGCCGGTGCTGCTTGATACAGCCCGGATAGTCCGACGTTTTCTCTCGCTGTCGCCCTGACCTGGGTGGATCTCCTCGAATTGCTAATTCGTCATTGTTGTCATTAATCTCTCACAGTTCTCAGCACAACAGAAATGTGCTAAGTATACAGTTATTGTCGTTACTAAGATTGTCAGTCAACTCCAACTAATATAGAAATAAAAATATCTTTAACAACCTGTTGCACTGACAACATATAAGTGTGACAATTCCAAGGACATTGACGCCCTCAATTTGAGTAGATTCACCCACCTCCGGCCGCTAGAACTCCTCAGCCGGAGGACGTCCGTCTGGCCACTTTGGTCAGACATGACTATTGTCTTTTTTATCCCAATAATAATAATAACTTCCACACAACACATCACTTGACCTGGTCCCAAACTATCCTAGTTTCTGACCGCAGATTGACCGTAACAAGAGGACCAGAGGATTTTTTTCACATAATCTATTTATTACCACAACAACTCTCCCTCCCTCACCCTCGCAAGAACATCGTGATATTTCGAATCATACCATTTTTTTATTCATAGATTTTTTTCTTTTTAACGCGATTTGTTTACTCCGAAAAAGCCGAAATAATGAGAAAAAGAGACACTGCATCACGTTGTAGCGCTATCTCTTTCGGTCATTACTTTAAAACCTTAAAAAAAATGCTCTCATGTAACGTAAGGGTTTCGAAATAACACGTTGTTCTTGCAAGTGTGCGATTTTGTTTTAAATAAATAACTTCCACAAACATAATGACTTGACCTGGCCCTGGTAATTACTGTCAATATTTCAACTTCCAGGTACCTTCCTCGGTGATTGTGACCAGGAGCGAGAGGCGCTTGGCGTCTACCAGCAGACCACTTCACTTTGGTCCTGGATGAATCAGCCGGATGAGCTGAAACAGTACATCAATCCTCTCTACGACCCCACGCCCACCGTCATCTGGCCTTCCGTTGCGCCTATGAGCTACGTGCTTTGGGAAGGTGAGTCAGAGCTCAAGTTACGCTGGTTATTGGCATAGCAAGAGAAGAATTCTGGTGGAAACAGAGTGATGGAAGATACAGGTAGCGCCGTTGATGACTATCGTCAACCTGTTTCCTAATGAAAGTTGGCGACCGATTCAGATGTCTTGCTTTTGCAGGAGCTGCCAATACAAGCAAGGTACTGGTACTGGAGGGCCAGAGGGTGGTCATCACAGTTACTTATCCGGTCATTGTGCCATGGCTATTCGGGTTTGCGACCCCGGCCTCCTCGAGCCTCTATTACTACGCCCACACTTATCCTTTTTGTAGTAATAGATGTCCTTTTAGTACCCTATTCCTTTCCAAACCTGCTCCTCATCAACACTCCCTTCACCTTCCCTCTCCTTGATCCCTAGTCCTCTTCCTAATGCCAATCTAAGGTCAGCGTGCCGATGGATGCGTGGCTAGGGGCGAGCCTAGTCGTAAGCGTTTGTCCTGGAGTTAGGCGCTCTCCAGGCACTAAAAGCCTTGTCTCGGTATGCGGGGCTCTGCCGGGATGGACAACCTTTCCCTAGCTACTCGTGGGAACAAGATGAGTTGTTTTGTAAATAAGCTTATCGAAGGTGGCGAGGTTGGTCGCCGCGCCTCACGCCAGATCTCACGAGGGGGCGGAAAGCGGACTTTGGACACCCGCTTTGCTACGTTGAATGTTTGTGGAAGAATGGAGCAGAAATTGGATGAAGTGTACGATATGATTAAAGAAAAAGGATTAGATGTGTTATGTGTGAATGAGACAAAGCGGAAAGGAAGCGGTACAACCACTTATGGTGGATTGACAGCTTTGTGGTCAGGTGTACCAGAAGCGCAACGAGGCTGTCAAGGAGTAGGACTTATCCTTTCCGGGCGAATGGCCGAATGCTTGATTGCGCATGAATGTGTAAATCCCAGACTTCTCTGGGCTCGTTTTAAAGTAGGCTTGACGAAAATATTCGTTCTGGGCGTATATGCTCCAGATATGTCAAAACCTCAAAGCGACCGAGAGGAGTTCTGGCAGCAAGTAAGAGATTCTCTGCTCAAGTGTGAAGGAAATGAAAGGGTGGTATTATTAGGAGATTTAAATGGATGGGTAGGGGTAAAGCGTGATGGGTATGAGAGAGTATTAGGGTGCTTTGGTGACAGGAGAGTGAATGAAAATGGGGTGAGTTTGCTGGATGTATGCTTGGAGTGGAATCTTCGAGTGACTAACACTATGTTTAGTCACAAAAAGATCCACATGTACACATGGCAGAGACAGAATGACAGGTCTATGATTGATTTTGTGGTAGTGGATGAAAGACTAAGGAGTAAAGTTGTAGACACAAGAGTATACCGAGGAACTAATGTCGGGACGGACCACTTCCTGGTGATTAGCCGGGTAAGAGGTCTGTTCAAGCGTTGGCGCCATCGAGTGAGGGTCTCTACACCAGCTCTAGAGCGAATAAAAGTCAATAAACTGCAAGATGAAGATGTGAGTGGAGAGTTTAAGAGGAAACTCAAGGACAAACTCATTCATGTAAATGAAGAGTATGTTGGTGGAGTGGAAGAATTATGGGCTCAGTTAAAAACTAATATAGTGGAGACTGCTGCCGAAGTATGTGGAGTCAGAAAGAGACTGAATGGAAGAAAAGCGGAAGCTACTTGGTGGGATGAAAGTGTTAAAGAAGTAGTGGATGAAAAGAAAAAGGCATGGTTGGACTTACTAGCTATCAAGTCCAGCAAAAGAATGCAAGGAATTTGTAGTGAAGATGAAGATGTGGTAAAATTTAAAGAGAAGTATAATGTGATGAAAAGGAAGGTGAAGGATGTAGTGGAGAGAAAAAAGGAGGAAGAGAAAGAAAAGTATGATAGGAGATTCTCTCGAAACTTCAAGGCTAATATAAAACTGTTTTGGAAAGCGGTGAAATTGGCCCGAGGTAGATCAGAGCAATCTAAGTTGAATATTGTTAGGGATGAGGATGGCTCCGTTCTGAAAGAGGAATCGAAAGTTATGGAACGTTGGAAAAGATATTTTGAAAGTCTGTTTGAAAGAGAGGAGCTGCCCATTGATGGTAATCCCGTCAGTGAGACGGAATCTGGGGGGGATGATAGCGTTATAAGTATGGAAGAGATTGTTGAGGCAATGAAAAGCATGAAATTAGGTAAGGCTGCGGGATATGATAGGGTGTCATTAGAAATGCTGAGGGCTGGTGAAGGCATCGTAGCTAGCAAGTTATACCTGCTCTTCAATAAGTGCTGGAAAAGTGGCACAGTACCTAGGGACTGGGGCACGGCCGTTATAGTGCCGCTCTATAAAGGCAAAGGGTCCCAGCAGGAGTGTAAAAACTACCGCGGTATCAGCCTTCTCAGCATTGTCGGCAAACTGTATGCAAAGATTTTGATTGAAAGAGTTCTGGATGTGACTGAAGAAAAGATATGGGATGTTCAAGCGGGTTTTAGAAAGGGAATGGGATGCGTGGATCAAATCTTCTCTTTGAGACGGATGGTGGAGAGACTTTTGGCCAAAAGTCAAAGGGTTTTCTGTGCGTTCGTCGACTTGGAGAAGGCTTATGATAGAGTGGTGAGGAATGACCTGTGGTCAGTACTGTCCGAGTATGGGGTGGACAACGTCTTGCTGCGAGCCTTGAAGTCTCTGTATAGAGACTCCAGTGCTTGCGTAAGAATTAATGGGGCGTACACTGACTGGTTTTGCATTCGCAAGGGTGTTAGACAGGGATGTGTCGCGTCCCCGTGGTTGTTCAACTTATTCATGGACAGCTGCCTGACTGATTTGAGAGAGAATAACTGTGGGATGAGGATGGGTGAGTTACTTGTTAAATGTTTGTTGTACGCCGATGATCAGGTTTTGTTCGCATCGTCGGTGGAAGAACTGCAGACACAAGTAACAGTAATGGATGAGGCATTTAGAAGGAAAGGAATGAACATTAATGTGAGTAAGACGAAGGTAATGGTCTTCGAAAAAGATGATGACATGACTGAGTGCAAAATAATGATTAGAGATGAAAGGGTGGAACAGGTGAAAGAATTTGTCTATTTGGGGAGCCTGTTTACAAGGGATGGTAAGTGTGAAGGTGATATAGAAAGGAGAGTAAAAGCGGGAAATTGTGTAAATGGTGCCTTGCACTCCTTCGTGAGTAGCCAGAATATCTCCAAAAGGGCAAGATTGGCTATCCATAACGGTGTGCTGGTCCCAACACTGATGTATGGTAGCGAGACTTGGGTGTGGCAGAAGAATCATGAAAGTAGGATTAATGCAGTAGAAATGAGGGCCTTGAGAAATATGTGTGGTGTTACTTTGAATGACAGAATACGCAATAGTGTGATCAGAGAACGTTGTGGACTGAAATAGGAGGTAGTGACTAGAATTGAGAAAGGAATGTTGCGTTGGTTCGGACATGTGGAGAGGATGAAGGAAGAACGACTGACGAAGCAAATATATCGAGCGAATGTGAGTGGAAGGGCCGGTAAGGGACGCCCCAGGCGAACATACTTCGACCAAATAGGGGATGTATTAGCAAAGGGCAAGATAAAAAGTACCCGAAACCGGCGTGCGTGCATGCAACGACTAATGAATGTCGATGAAGCGAAAGTGGTTTGTCAGGATCGTGGCAGGTGGCAGTCCCTGGTCTCTGCCTACCCCTCTGGGATACAGGCGTGAGCTTATGTATGTATGTATGTATGTACTGGTACTCTGTTCAAACCACTGTCCTAAGTTGTTTAGCCGTGATATCTTTGACAAATGTACGGCGGTCCCCGGTGGAAATCGGACTCACGAGCTCCGGCAAGATGTTCAGATGTGATACCGCTAAACTTATGAGGCAGTCAGGCAGTTAATAATAAGTAATCGGACAAAATACATACCCTGAAATCACATACTCATGTGATTGGGTGAGATTAACCTTTAATCTTCTTCTTATATATAAAAAAGGATTGCTGTTCATTAGTCTCACTAAAACTCGAGAACGGTTGGACCGATTTGGCTGATTTTTGGTTTTTTATATTTCTAGAATTCCAGAGAAGGTTTAAATGGTGAGAAAATTTAAAAAAAATTACGAAAACTTTGGCGGTACGAAGTTTGCCGGGACAGCTAGTGAAGATTAAAAATAACAATGGTTTTGGTACTTTGTTTAGTACACGGGGACTTAGAAGGTTAAGGCAACCTGGTTTCGGTTGCAAGGAGTCGCTGGATGCGGGCGGCTCAAGTCCGGGAAACTTGGAAAACCATAAAGGAGGCGTAAAATAAACAAACATGAACATTTACATAAATATCGAGGGTATTCTGGCAGAACCGATTTAAAAAAAAAATAGTTTCTTATGCAGTTTTGACTGAGTATTGAAACTGAGTATACCTGCATTAGAAACAGTTTTTTTTTATATTTTGTACTTATTCGGTTCTGCCAGAATACCCTCGAAAGGCACATACATTGCTTCAGTATAGGTAGTACGTTGACACGAGTCGCGCACAATAACGTCAAAAGTCGCGACTTTCCAGTACATGAACTGTCAAATGCTGACATTTTAGCGCCACTAAACGCGTGACTCGCGTCATCGTACTACCTATGCAGGCCCCACACTAGGATACCCTGTGTCGTGGGAACCAGAAACAGCGACATCACAAACTTGTAAACATCCAAGACCTTGTTGATGATGAAAGACCTTATTAGGCTAGGCACTTACCTTAAAACCCTTCATGTTTTATAATTAAGATGTATTAGTGTACTAGCTACTGGTTGTCCTAAGTAAATAAATAAATAAAATGGGTGCGGACTCGCTGTCACACTATTTTGTCACACCGGTAATAAATAAATAAATAAAAGGCAACAATTGCTTTAAGCAATAAGGCCGCCAATTGTACTGTATCTTTTTTATGTTTTGTATGTGATCTCCTGGTACAATAAAGAATATTCTTATCTTATCTTATCTTATCTTTCCTTTACAGAGCTCTACCTACGTTGGCTGGTGCCTCAGAACACAGAAGAACGCGAGGAACAGTATCGCGCCATCCGCACAAGAGAACAGCAGCTGCGATCGCAGGCGCAGAATCTGCGACGGGAACTCTTCGATCTGGCGGCCCAGTATTACGGCGAGACTGCCAAGGAAGAGGTGAAGTAGAACGGATCTTATTTGTAGTGACAGAAAGTTTATATTGCTCTGTAACCGGCTTTGTAGTTGGGAGGTGGCAGATTAGTTTAACGGTAGTGTGGCAGCCCAGGTTAGCGAGGCTAATAAGGAGTTGGCGAAGAACTGTGAATCTTACTTGTAGCGTTAGAAGGATTGTAATGCTGTGTGTGGCAGCTTTGTGTTACGACAGAGCTGTCGAACTGGAAACTGAGTCATATTTGTAAAGATGGAAGACTGTCAAATGAGATCAACACATAGTTGAAGCTTAGTAGGTGAAATTGCTGAAATTGCGAATCGCTCGTAGCCTGGGCTGCCTGAGTGATCTTAAACGATCACTAAGGTTAAGCAACATACGGCGCGTTCAGTCCATGGATGGGTCACCGTCTATGACTAACGCTAGTGGCATTTTTCCGAGCGATTCCGTGCTTCGCAAGGCACGTTAAGCAGTTGGTGCCGGCTGCCGTCGATAGATGGCAGTCGTTAATCCAAGTCAGAGGCCCTAGGGCGGCTTGAAAACTTCTGACAGTAAGACCAGCCACTAGTCTTACAAGCCTCCACCAATCCGGACTTGGCCCCCGTGGCGGAGTATGGCCTATACCTTCCTCAGGGAAGAGACCCGTGCCCCTCGGTGGGGACATAATGGGTTGATTATGAGGTGAAATTGTAGGTGGCACCTCAGTATTGCAGTAAAAAAACTTTGTAGATGGCCAAAAAGATGTTATGAAGTCTAGTTTGGTTCACATTTCCCTAAATCGAATGGAAGCCACCGGTGAATTGTAAACAAATGAATTGTATATCGTACTGCCAGACAACTACCAAAATCAATGTTCTGGCTCTGACCAACGATAGTAGTAGTTTTCTCAAATGGCTATGCATGTGCCTGTTACAAAAAAAGCTGTGCGAATTTCCTTAGAAAATGTATTATGTGCAATTTTATCCTTAAAGACTTACTTAATGAACTTATATTTTTAGTTTCGAACCAGAACGACATTGGCGTGGAAAAAGGCCTATCGATCTAGAATATAAGAGTACATAGTAGAATAGATTTTATAACATTTTCACTGGCTAAGGTGCTAACAAAGGTTAAAAACGAAAACGTCACGAGGATTTAATCCTTATACTTGACGTTTTTTGGGATTATCTTTTCATACATATATCATTAATGCATTCGTCGTCCCTTTGGCAGCTAGTTTTCAAAATGGCCGAAAATGTGAGATTTTTGCGTATTAATGTTCTGCCGAAAACAAATCATTTCCCCGAATTCAAAGTCACCAAATAATTTAGGTACTTCTACCACTGGTTATTTATAGTTCGTGCCACGAAAGATAACCCATGAGCTAATTAATGTTGGATTTTATTATTATGTTCTTAAGGATCTTACCGTGGGACTTGTTTGGTCATCTTTAGTGACTGCATTTATACTTTCTTAAATCTTTACAACTCAATCTCACCGAGTCCAGTGGCATTGAATATTGGTTTACCGTCCAGGAGCAAATAGGCTATTTGACACATTTCTAAAAACCATCTCACGTTTTTTGTTGGTGTTCATGGAGCCTCAGAAAGTGGCCATTTTAAATTCTTTCGTGTGTTTCTTCTTAAAATGGCAAACGAAAATTTACTTTTCAAATAAGCCGCCACAACGCTATCTTGGGCTATATGGCGTCGCACAGGAATTACGACGTCACTGGTCAGTAAACAAACCAATGAACGTAAGAACGACATGAATGACAGACGCCATTTTTACTGAGGTGTGACGTCATCATAGAATCGGCCAATCCAAGCCGTTTTCGATACAATGGCTGCAGATACATCATGGTCAAATTTTATCCTGTGTTTTTTTTATAAATAATAATTTATTTAGTTAAAATGCCTTATAGCGGTATACATAATACTGCCTTTTCACATTGTCAAATAGCGTATTGTTATGGGGCCCTTACTAAAAGATCTGAAAAAGTATGTGCAAATCGAGTCCTTTACGTCTAAACGTGTGGCATTGAGTAGTGCCCAAGACTTTGGACCTGTATTTATTATCTGAGTAAGCTTGTGATCAAATCGCACACTTGCAAGAACAACGTGTTATTTCGGAACCCTTACGTTACATGAGAGCATTTTTTTAAGGTTTCATAGTAATGGCCGAAAGAGAATAGCGCTATCACGTAATACGTGTCTCTTTTGCTCATTATTTAGGCGTTTTCGGAGTAAATAAAATCGCGCTAAAAAAAAATATGAATAAAAAATGGTTTTCTTTGAAATATCACGTTGTTCTTGCAAGGGTGCGAAATGATCATCACTAGTGCAAGTTTTGACCTGAATGAGCCAATGAGAATTTAACTCTGCTTGAGACTGTATCTGCTTTCTATGCCTTTACCTTTTCTATCGTAAAAACGCGTAGGTTAATTAAACCAATGTCCCCATTTTAATGTGGGTGATAATGGTATTTGGTGTACCTTAGATAGTTACCACACTATTTTATTGGGAATGCTTCAGAGATACGTTTAAGATTAATACCAAATTTCCTACTTGTGGATCACAATTCGGCATTCCAAGACATTGCAGGGTAAATAGCTTAGCTTGTTTTTAAATAAACATAGTACCTTACCTACCTACGTATATAAATAAATCTTAAGCACTTATGCACCTTATTGTACTTATATTTGTTGCCTTTCTAAGGTTTCTTTCTAGTATCGATTACGTATTTGGATCTGGTCTGGATGAAACGTGCTCTTTTTTAATTTACACTAGATTTTAACCGATAAGTTTAGAATATGATTTATGGTATACACCAAAAAATAACAAATTTATGTTATTAATTATTTATGTTATCTAATCTTAAGTCTATAAAATTTGTGAATAAATTGTATGTATTATTTGTGTTTTGGCAATAACTGCATTTCACAATACACCGACCGTGCATGTAGAACGTTTCTTCGAATATGATGATGGAAAACGATACTAGTACCTACATACACTAAATGGTAAAAAATATATATTAAATTTGGGAATGCTGACTGCATTCTGATTTCCCAATATGACATTACCTTTTGTCAGGTACCACACGAACATTTAAATTGGTGTCATCTGTGAACCTCCATCTGGACAAATACTACCTTTGGACTCGGGTCCGCAGTTTAGGGACTACCCAGTTCCAGTTGGCCTATGGTCATTCGTGTTCAGGGCCTAAATTCTGTTAATGCATTGCATTACAATGACAACTTCATGAATGTCGATTACATTTAATTGCCGCTCCAAGTTTACGCGCGCACAGTTATCAATCTAAAGTCTGTTTTTTTATTCAACGCAAAATAACTGTCACGTTGAGATATCAATATCAACGTACGTAAAAAACAAATAACCACATTTTACTTCCAAGTAAAAATTGTGTGTGCTACGTAGGTGTTTTTTTAGATTATGCTCTTATGAGTAATGAAATTTTAATGTCTTTGATGTGATAAGGATTTTGGTCACATCAGTTTTCTATTCACGGTAAAAAAAATCTACTGAGTGAACCTATAATATATTTTATAGCGGTAGCACCGCGTCATTTTTTTTTTCATCGAATTAAAAAACGGACTTTAGGCGTTAATAGAATGACAAAACACGTCACCTGAGCCGACGGCGTATCTGTCATTGTACAGGGTACTTACAGAATCGACGCCCAGGGCTGCGTTTCATAAAACTGCAATTTGTAGTTTATTATTACAATTCAACCAACATTGCGTAGCAGAGTCTACTTGTTAATCTGTGGTTTATAGTAAACTTTGTAATTTACATCTTCATTGTACATTGTTTTTTTTATGAAATAGGCCCCAGGTGACAGATCTTCAGACTGTATGCCAGCTTAGCCAGTTGGCATACATTGAATTGTCATAATCTCAACGGGTAGGGTCTATATTCGTGAAATCTTTTCGTGTGGATATCATCAATACTTAGGAATTGCGTTTTATTGGTTTTCTGTTTGTGTTGGTTATCTCTTTGTCTATAGAGCACATACTATGTCCCATGTGGATGGCTGTAACACTTAATAAATTTACTTTTAAATTTATTAAGTGTTACAGCCAGTACAAAAAAATAAATTTATTTAGAGATAGTTATTATACTATTCATCAATCTCATTAATATAACATCATCATACAAGATTTCCTCTGGCCTAAATATAATTTTAATCAAGACGACCTAAATGTATAAATTATTAATCAGCCTTTTAGCATAAAAAAGTGACTTGTTTTGTATGAATTCTATTTAAAGAATGTAATCTTAATCATGTTCCTTTATTTGTATAAATTGTAATTAAATAAGATAGATAAATAAATAACTTAAAACTGCCGTTATAAATGCTGTGTAAATAACGGATGACATGGATGTATACAAAATATTTATTTTATAAGAATAAAAAGTCTGTAATAATATTGTTTGAATGTCAATTTGAGGTGAGAATTATTTGTTGATCAATTAAATGAGCACAGCATCTATCGTAGCTTTTTAATTTTATCATCACCATTTTGATTTGATTTGATAAATTCTTTATTGCACAAGAAACAATATCTATGCAAAGGGGAGCTTAATACTAAAAAGCATTTTCGTCATTATTTTATCATTATCATTAGTAGGTATGTATCTTCCATCTGTATGTTTTTTGTGATCGAATTAGTTGTCCAAGCGTCGTTTAAACCAAGGAGAATTAAAGACCTTGGTTAAACTAAACAAAAATTTCATAGAAGTCCACTAAATCGGAACATCACGGTAGTTGCTTTAATACCCAATCTCCTACAGTTTTATAATAACTGGTACAGGCACCATCATTCTAATCCTATCACTAGATTAATATAATTACATTCTTTAGAAATATTAAAACAGGATTATTAGGATATTTGCTAAACTTTTCTGTAATAAATAAATTTCATTTTTTTTTCTATAGGTGTAACCCATATTCTTTCACGCTTATCTACGAGTATAGTGGGCCTGGCAATTATAGTCACTGAAATTCCAGTTATTTTTTTGGTGTCGCTGGTCAGGAAGTAAGCGTTACTGATATTCTAGTTATTTTCATGGTGTTTCTGGCTGTATAGGAAATGTTACTGAAATTCTGGTTATTTTCATGGTGTTGTTGGTTGGAAAGTAAGGTCTACGGAAATTCTCGTTATGGTCGTGGAGTTGCGCGTCAGAAGTAAGCGCTCTTCATTCAAAACATCGGCTTCTCAAACAAGCAGATCTCTGGTTAATACATACGCTAATATGAGCGCTGAAAATTACGCATTGCGTGCTTTAATAATGAACTAAAAAGTAAAAATCTGTTTTTTTTTATGAAGCCATTTATTGAGAAAGAAGAAGAATTACATTTAATTAATCGCCACACAGACTTAAGGAGAAGACATAGGAAACAATAAACAGACAAGGTAAAACACCCAAGACGAAACGCGTAAAAAAACAGTAAGAAAGGTACTCCCTATGTGTCGCAAAGACGTGGTGTATCATGAATGTATTCCTGTTTTTTGATCGTCAAATGTACGGTGCCATCTGATCGGGTTTAAGTTTTTAACACCACGTCTGTGTGACTGCAGAAAGTCTACGTCTCTCGACGAAGTTTACCGTGGAAGCGACGGCGAGGGAACGTCTGGGGCGTGCCAACAATGGCCAGATCGGACGATAAGCTCACTGAGACCGTATCTGCTCTGTCGCGGTTTCCAGTAGATCCAGTAGTTTCCAGTAGATTCAAATTTCATTATCCTTATGTATGCTTATTTGAACTCTCTTTACTATAACATAACATTTACATACAGGCACATACATTGCTTCTGGCCCCACACTATGTCTGTGTATTTTATTTTATATTGTTAATGATCACCAACAGGAAATACAAAAACAAAAATACATTGTTTATAAGCTTAAAATCTAAAAGGCCTAGTGCACTCTTATATGTAACTACAACATTCCTAATAAAGTAACATCATGAAAGACTAAATTGAGCAGTTCTAAGCAAGGTTCTCCTTGGTTCTAAGTAATAAAAATTACGATAATTATCGAGGTATGTAACTTAACTTGCCTTTGTACATGTTCTTTTTTAATATAATGTTCTGTTTAATGTTTCGTGTGCAATAAAGTATACAGGGCGTCCCACGGCTATGCCACATGGAGGGAAAGTACCTTTAATATTGTAGGTTTATTTTAATTTCAAAAACAATCTAAACTGCATTCATAGATTTTTAAATAATTACACGGTTGAACCGGGAATCGAACCCGCTATACGAGAAAAACATTACCCTGTAGCTTTATCACACCGATCGGAAGGCTTCATCATAAGGATTATTTTTTGCTAAATAACATACTATCAGAAATAAAAGGAAGACCATAAAATTTAACATTATTAATACAAAATTAATCAATTTATCAAATGCTCAAAATGGGACTCATTTTGAATACAAAGTCGCACTCTTTTGATTATTTCACTCCCTGTCGATCTTTTGATCTTGTTGTGGTGGATATTCAGAATAATACGTCAAGTGAAGTGATGCATACTTCTCAAGTGGGTACATTGATTAGTAATAGGTACTTATGATAATGTCAGTTGTATGTCGTTACGGAAATGTTAGCTTTTAATTTTTCTGAACGAAATTTCAATTCAAATGTAAAAATATATATATATATATATATAAAGCTTAATGAGTATCAAGTAAGTTGTATTCTATAGATTTATTATTTAGTTAAGAGCTAGTGCTTTACTAATAGAAGGTGTTAAGGCCTTTTTTAAGGCCAGAAAAGATGGCAATGTCAGATTTAAAATATTTACAGAGATGTAATGACGGACGGCAACATCTCGGTGTAGGAGCATTAAATCCCAAATTAGTTTTGGAGAGTGAAACGTGCCTTCCGAAGCACGAAACCGCTCGGAAAAATGCCACGTTAGCCATAGACGGTGACCCATCCATAGACTGATCGCGCCGTATGTTGCTTAACCTTAGTGATCGTTTAAGATCACTCAGGCAGCCTAGGCTACGAGCGATGCTGATTTTAATATATCAATTCTATTATTATTCCGCCTTAAAACTCAATATTTACGTGACGGTATTGAAATATATCTCAAATCTGGTTTCCTGTAGAAGTTTGTAAAAAATCGTTGAAAATGAGACTTCGAAAGGTGAGCGCTATTTTTACCGGATGAAAACGGTACTGGTGTAGACAGGCCTTATAATTATTATTCCCACCTTCATTTTTCTCCACTTCTCTGATTGTTACCGTTTACCGGGCCGTAACACAAGGACGAAGTAAGCACTATGTAGGTACTATGTCCGATAATAGAAGAGATACCAAAACTGACGTACAAAAGCTGAGATTGCTTTTGTTATACTGAAAAGTCTGTACTTAACAATTGTCATTGAAATTGTTACTTACTATGTGGCTTCTTTGGACCGACTTAATAGCGAGGCCTTATAAGTTTGGCTTGGATAGTTATCCAAGTTACAGTGCCTTATAAATAGGTACAATACAGAGCCTCTCAAGTCAACGCCCTGACTTGGGTCATTACTTCTTCGAGCTTAGAGCTGTCATTTATTTAACCCTCTATCAAATTGTTAAAGACAAAGATGTCGTACCTACTCAAAGAGATTTATTAGTCTGCCGTCTACGGTGCTGACAATTTATTTGTATGTCTGCAGTACTAAGCATGTCTAAATAAACATTTAAGGTACCTACATACATTCTTGTAGTGTCGTGAGAACCAGAAACCGCGACATCACAAACATGTAAACATCCAAGACCTGGGTGTTTTTTGTCCCCAGCCGGGATTCGAACCCAGGACCTCTCGCTTGGTAGACAAATGCGCTAACCGCTGCGCCACCGAAGTCGACGTAAATAGGTTCAGTCTAACGGTTAGTCTAACGGTCTTATACGAACACAATTCGTTTAAATATCCTCAGAGGCAGATTAATTAGTCTGTGGTACCTACGTAGTACCTACTAAGGAAAATGGTAACGCAATGTAAGGTAAAACCTGGATGTATTTCCATGTTTCATGTCCTTGCCTGGTTACCAAGCTCATTGTATCCTAGTTTGGGTCCAGCCAGGGCAAGCAATTGGTTGAGCGGAAGTTATTATTATGGTAAAAGTACATATTATTATGTATTATATACTTACAGTCCAATTAAAGAGGTGAAACGAAGAGTGCCCCGTTCGACAACTATTTTTAACCGACTGCAAAAAAAGAGGAGGTTCTCAATTCGACGGTTTTTTTAAGGTTTTTTTTTTTAACTTTGTTACGTCAGAACTTTTGACTGGGCGAACCGATTTTTTATATAAAACTTTATTTCTTTTGGGTATCGCTTCGAGGTGGTCGTACGAAGAACGGCACAATTTTTGTACTATACCATAGACAAACACGACATTTGATTATTTGGTGAATAAAAGACATTCCGAGTATAGCCATATAGCTTAAAACCTTAGGAAATTAACACAAAAATATTATGTCATCCCTACGAACACAGACATTTTAGATTTTATCGACTGTGCTATCAAATAAGTAACCCACCGCTGGTGGGTTTATTTTTTTTATTGGACACAAGTCAATGCGGCCCCTATACAAGTCGGCTCGATCTAGTCTTGTTATGTGTTAACAATCGACGCCTTTTGATTTACAACTGGCTACAAATCAAGTTTAAATAGCATACTATAATCATACAGTGGAATAAACGAACCAGTTAGTTTGATGGTGCCAATGGTGGGATAGTATTGCTTCAGGGATTTCCCGTCAAAGTACGAATAGTTTTACGGCAGGATTTTTAAAGTGGGATTGGTCCATGAGCGTCAATTTAGCAGACACGTTGAAACGCTTTTTATCTACACCTTTTTTTGTCATTTTTACATATTACAAAATTACATAGTTATTGTATTTTTTACATACAGGCACATACATTGCTTACATTGCTTCAGGTCCTACACTAGGATACCCTGTGTCGTGGGATTCAGAAACAGCGACATCACAAACGTGTAAACACCCAAGACCTGGGTGTTTTTTGTCCCCAGCCGGGATTCGAACCTGGGACCTCTCGCATGGTAGGCAGATGCGCTAACCGTTGCGCCACAGAGGTCGTCAAAATCATTGTCATTACATTTCATTTCATTCTGTCCTATCATTATTTCCTTTTTTATGTACATTAAAGTGTTCTCTATCTCTATCTACATATCTATAATATTAGAATTTAAAATTACGTCACCCACTCAAGGGGCCAGTTTTTGAATTGAGAATTTCGCTATGTAGGTACTTAACTACTTAACATCTTCAGTCCTGACTGAAAATAACAATAGTTTTCTATTGTTATTTTGTCGACACGGGACTGAGGAGGTTAACAGTAGTGCTGTCTCGTCAAATTTCTCAAAGAAGAGCGTGACAGAACGTTACTCAAGTATTTACTTAGTGAAATTTGCATGTTAAATGAATGTTAATAATGAATTAATGTTGAACAGTGAATGTTGCCCCTCCGAGACAGAGGCGTGAGTTTATTGTAATGTGCTAATCCATGAACTCAGCTTCACAGACTTTATTAAAGCATTTTAGCAAAGATTGTCCTGGCTTCATTTATAGAGCCATCATAAAACGGTGCCATAGTTCCTGTACAGTAAAGACCACACAGTAGCAACTATGTTGCACATAACTGTTTGTTGACCTGAGTAATCATATTTTATTGATGAAACTTTGAAGAATGGGCAAAACAGAGTGGTTTTCGCAATATCTCTTCGTCAATTTAAAACACTATTTGTCTCGTATTGCATCAAACAGCGTGGACAAAAATGGCATAATTAAAACTATTTAACAATGGAATCTATTACTGTAAAAGTTTGTATATTTGTTGCTCGATCACGCAAAATAGCTGAACGGATGCGGATAAAACATGGCACAAATACTTGTAGTTTATTGTCTGGATTCACGCTTAGGGTACATTTTAGCCTAGGGGTGAGGTTCGAAACTCGGCGTGTAAAATTAACTTATCTACTTTTGTGAGTTCTACTTTCCTAAGTGAATTTGTAGGAGCAATACAATCTCCCTAAACCCCACTCAGACGAAATGGCGGAAGGTAGTATCACTAAAATTACAGCCTTTATAGAAATCTCAATAATAACGTAATAACTTGTTTGGGTCTGGACATCACAAACATGTAAAAACACGCCGACTGAGGCCCTTTGTACCACCCAAGTAAGACTAAAAAACATATTTTAAAAAAGAAACGGAAAGTCTTCCTGCTTCGAGGAGCCCAGTTGCCCAGTCCCTAGAAGAAGGCTGAGAGAGCAGGTGAACGACCGAGGGGCCGGCATTACTGAAACCACATCATTACATGGTGAGCGCGGCTGCACCCGCAACCATTTGATAGGTACAGCCGACAAGCCTTCTTATGCAACACTCGCTCTTATGCCGTTTGCAATAACTCCTGCTGTGGTAGTCGCGACTATGGCGCAGATTGTTCTAAACCTTACTTTTATATCTCGGAGTAATGTTTTAAAACAGTGCAGGGAACAGTGAATAAGGCAGCCTGGCATGAAAAGTACCTACACCTACTGTCCTGAAGCGTGAAAATAGTTCGCCAAGGTGCATACATGCACCCATATACCCTACGTCTCACTGAGAGAGTATGGTGTGCCCAACGCTGAGATTTTATACCCAACAATTGAGTATAACTGGCGGGGGACGCGGGATGGGACTTAGGCCTGGTTTCTGAGTTGAATAATTCTGTCACGCTCTTTTCTGAGAAATTTGACGAGACAGCACTACACTTAAGTAGTTACTTAGCGAAATTCTTAATTAAAAATTTGGCCCTCACACTAAGGCCCTGTTTCGCAATGTTTAAATAAAGTTCCAGATAAGCTATCCGCAACCAATGCTGCCGTTTGATCTAAATTTAAATAAATTTTCCTATATTGCGTGTGTTCGTTTATGGCTTCAAATTTAGAACAAATGGCAGCCCTGGTTGCGGATAGCTTATCCGGAACTTTATCAGCAGATTGTGAAACAGACCCTTAGTCAAATTAACAAATAATAAAAAATTGCTCATACGTACGACACGTACAGTCGACAGCACATCATCCTATACACCCATGCACTCTACCCCGTTGCATTACGGGCGACTTTGCGACTAAAAAAATCAACTGAAGGTTGACGTGCTGTCGACTGTACGCAAACTTATACCGGCTACGCTGCTTCGCGACTACGCGGCTAATTTATCTGCTTGGGATCATACCAATCAAATTGTTTAAGGCACCGAGGAAAAACAATCATTTAGGTACACATCGAATTTGGAAAAAGTGTCTGTAATCTCTGTGAAAAGAGATGACTTTATTTTCCTCGGAGGCGTTAGTTTTACCTAGTGGATTCCCTTTAACATAAGGTATTACATTCGGCTTAGCACAAATCTTTGACCCACTCTGGCCTCTCTTGCTGATCCTCTCACCTGTTCTAA
This sequence comes from Yponomeuta plumbellus, assembly GCA_947310845.1. Taxonomy (NCBI): domain Eukaryota; kingdom Metazoa; phylum Arthropoda; class Insecta; order Lepidoptera; family Yponomeutidae; genus Yponomeuta; species Yponomeuta plumbellus. Next base: position 15,956,516 of record OX371198.1, on the reverse strand, counting down.
ATCACACCAACGAACCTTGCTTTTTGTACATATATAGTTCAATTAGGGACTTCACACACGGCAGCTATAATATACATTACAACCCAGGATTTATAGCTTAGAGACCGCTCAGTACCTTTAAGATACGAAGATGTAAAGATGTATATTATAGCTGTCGTGTGTGGTCTCCTGACGATTTCTATGGAAAGATGTAATGAGATATCGTGCTATAATATACATCTTTACCTTATAGCCGCCGTGTGTGGAGTCCCTTAAAATAAGCTCTTTTAGTAGCGTAAACTTGATTCAGTTAGTTTAATTTCTTACAAACTATAGATAAATTAAGCAGTTGTAGTTGGTAGCTAAGTATCCAATAAGCAATAAATTCACATTTTATACAACAAATCTGTCCGTAACGAATTGAAATATTGTTAACTTACCAGTAGAGAAGTATATAAAACATGAGTTAATTAAGTCAAAGTGCTGGCCTTGACTCGAATTTACGAGTGTATCCAAATGAAGCGAAGGGTTTGTTAACAGAATTAAATTCAACAGAACTTGCATTGCCTCATTGGTCTAAGGGTTAAGACCTCAACTTTGGATGCGGGCGTCTTAGGTTGAAGTATTTCCAACTTTTAAAGACCTGTTATTGGGATGAATAAATTAATAATGTACTTTAATAATGGCTCACCTATTAGATCATCATCATCAAGCCAATATGTCCCCACCGAGGGGCACAGGTCTCTTCCCTGAGGAAAGTATAGGCCATACTCCACGGGGGCCAAGTCCGGATTGATGGAGGCATGTAAGACTAGTGCCTGGTCTTACTGTCAGAAGTTTTCAAGCCGCCCTAAAGCCTCTGACTTGACTTAACGACTGGTATCTATCGACGGCAGCCGGCACCAAATACTTAACGTGCCTTGCGAAGCACCACCAGCACAAACCGCTCGGAAAAACGCCACTAGCGCTAGTCATAGAACGGTCACCCATCCATGCACTGTACGCGCCCTATGTTGCTTAACCTTCGTGATCGTTTAAGATCACTCAGACCGCCGGGGCTACGAGCGATTGCCTATTAGATACTCGCAGATAAATAGATTCGTGCTTCTATCAATTAATTAATCAAATAGTTTGTTTTGTCTAACATGGATGACATTCCACTAGGCGTGAAAAGTTATTTTAGAATACTGTATTGTATGTATACTTACCCAATCTGAGTTTACGAAAAATATACTTAAACCTGTGTTATTAAAAGAATGCCGATAACAGCTTTAATGGGTACTTCTGTTTGAGGTTGTAGGCTGAATATTTTATTTTGCATCGAAGGGCAGATACCGAGATAGCGAAAGACAATGGTTCCATTCGATTGGCAACACAGTCATGGGGTTTGATAGCTTTGGATATTATTATGGACGCGTGTTTTGTTCCAAACAAAGACTTTGGTGCCTTTCCCTATGCCAGTCTCAGAGCGCTGCGCCTACATAGTATACATACATACCTTAGGCACGCAGAATGGATATAAAATATAATGTGATCTGTACGTATGTACGATTTTAAGTAGGTATTAAGTTAGGCCCAATTTAGAACCCATTTTTCATTCCCGTCGAACCAAGAAAAATCCTAAAAATAAAAAATAAAAAAAACTCACGCCCGTTATCCCCGAGGGGATAGGCAGAGGCACCAATCACTAGAACACTGGGCCCACGTTTTGCCGAGTTTATTAGGTCCCGACGTGACAAGAGTGGCAAGCCTGTCGCCTTTACCCTGGCACAATTTATCAGCGAATCAGAAAAATCCTCTTTCTGATTATTGTTATTTGAAAAGTGACTGCATGTTCCTCGCGATAGCTAAATAGTTGAAAGAAAGTACCGAAATACATAGCTACCTTTTGTAGCAACAGGGTCGCACCAAGTTGCGGCGTGGTGTTTCGTTTTGAAATTGTTTTATCATATTAAATGTAGGGATTCGTACCTCAAAAGGAAAAAACGGACCCTTATAGGATCACTTTGTAGTCCGTCCGTCCGTCCGTCTGTCAATACCCTCGGGAATACCTACATGGAGGTATCGAGTTGAAATTAAAATAATATAGATGAAGACCCGGCTTCGCTCGGCTAAATGTAGTCTCATAATGATATTCCACATTGGATCAACCACATATTTTGGTTTAGCATTTATTTTTTGATATTTTCCATTTACTTTTTCATTTCAATAAATTAGACCAGAGTTCACAATGGACACCTCTTTCGCGTTGCGAGTACGAAGCCTCGGTGGGCGAGCCCGACTCTATCTTGTCCGGTTGTTATGTATATTTGCGATTCATTAAAATACTCCTCAAATTAAGTTTAAATAGTCTGTGGTAAAGGGAAAAAAATAACCATAAATTATTTAAAATGCTTTTGAGGAGTGTTTTAATTATGGCAATGCCAATACTCTTCTTTGGGCCGCAGTTTATCTCCTAAGATACATTCGAAATCCACGTAGGTAGAAGTAGTCATAAGGCCATTGTTTCAATATGTGGGAACGAGTTGCTACTATTTATTATAATTTGATAGTTTTATTGTAAAGACACAATAAAATGATGAACTATGTAACTGTATTGGGAATTACTCTTTCTGCGGCCGGTTGGGTACGTTCATTGCGAGCACAATACAATAGGCTGCGCCGGAGCATCAGAGGTTAAAGTTCGCCGCGCTATCGGCTATCTGACGCTGTCTGTGTTGCCATTACATCTTCTATTTTCCTGAGGCTGGATAAATGATTTTATTTCAGTTTAGTTTTTCAAAATATTTGTTTTGTTTATTGTGCTTTGAACAACTCTCCTTCAACTCATTTTGAGTTTGCCCAATTTTGGCAAAAAGGTGTTGTATGATGTATGTAGTATCATGTTGTTTATTTTGCTTTACTTATATATTTAAGAATGCCCCATTAATAGACATGAACTCTTCACGGATATAGTAGTAGTAGCAGGCTGGTCACGTATGGAGAAAAACCGGTATTCAATGGGGTACAAAGTTTCTGGAGTGGAGACCACAAACTAGCAAATGCAGCGTAGCAGCCCCACCAGCTCGCTGCACAGGCGATCTAAGGCAGACTGCTGGCTGACTGACTGAGGATGGCCGAGGACAGAAAGAAGTGGACGAGTATACGCTGATTGATTGACTTGTTAAGTCAGTAAAAGTGTATCTTGGCCTCCGCCACCAAGGTTAAAGATCTCAAAGGAGCCAAAGACTTTTCTCTGTATCGTACGGTACAGCACAAGAAGAGGGAGAGCCCCTATCTGTGCCAATGGATAGAATCCTGGAGGAGGCTCAAGAACACGCGACCGAAGCAAGCAATAAAAATATTAGTCCCAACAGCAGTCCAGCTGTATAAAGGCTGGCGTTAACGACCGACGAATGGAATCGTCCGATTTAATACAATCAAATGCCTACACATATGTATTGACAATGAACTGTAATACAATGAACAGTTACGGAATAGGAAGGCTCGTAAGGCCTGGATGAGACTTAAGTCCGAACCAAGCTCTTTGAAGAACTTGATACTGAATCAAAACCTCAGATATTGAAGAAGTACTTTTCAGATTTTTAAACCCCCAAAGACTGGCAACCCCAGATTGAACTACGCCTGCGCTAAAAGCGGCGCGGGCGCACGAACGGAGCTTTCTCCACGCCTCCTTATAGTGAGCTCTACTATAGCACTGTTGTTACATGACTAGCAAGTCAAGTACGGTCATTGTGCCGACCGATGCTCCAATATTGCCTATGTTGTCGGCAGGGGGCTGCTGTTTTGAGTTAGCTAAGTTTTGGAGATCTAGGTACATAGATATACACTTATAGTTATTGGTTTAAACAAAATGGTAGAGACGTTGCACAAAACCTGGAAACAGTTTCATAGAATCGATATTATTATAGATAATTGTAAGCAAATTAAAAAAAAAACAATATTTAGTAAAACATATTATTGACCGCGTCAATGTTAAAGCTTTTTCAAAAATTAGTTAAATAAAGTTGTTTTAAACTTTAGCTCTTTTGGAAGCGGATTTATTTTGCATACGTAGAGACGGTCTTCCGGTCCTGCTCTATTCAAATTCCATGTCATATATTGGTGGAGCAATTTTATTTATTTGGTAAAACATATTAAACGCAAGTTCTTCAAGTCTTAGGATTTTGAAAAATAAAATCAGTAAGTAAAATTATTTTAAACTTAAGTGTCTTAATTTTACGTACATACGTGACGTACAGAGACGGTTTTCAGGTTCTGCGTTATTTTAATACCATGTCTAGAATAATATGTAATAGTATGCCATGTATATCGGAAGGGCCAATTTATTTTTCAAAATTCTTACATAGAAAATGTGTCCACATTAATACTGTCATGAAGTCACGTAAGTCGTTTTCTATTTGTACATAGTTACAAATTTTTACTTACACAGTTCAAAAACTTATTCATATTTTGGCAGATATTTTACATAGTTCTCTGTACGTACTTTAACTACTCTAAAAGCTCCGAGCAAAAGCTTAACCTTTACTGCTTCGTATTCAAAAAGACCGAAACACTACTTAATTGCGTAGTAACTGCCATCAAAAACAAATACTTTTCTCCAGAGTTCGATCATACAAATATTTATAAACAAGAGGAGCGTGAGGCGCTTTAAGGAGTACCAACAAAACGCGACCTTTTATTTCAATGATTTTTACTGTATTTTACTGTTAAATTTACGATCATTTCTCCATAACAATGGTGTGTAATATCGGCTACAAAAGTGCTCTGAAAATAAGATTAACTTATTAATTAAATATAATGGTCTACAATTATTTCTATTGTTCTTAATATTTATCTAAAGTATATTAAAACTAATATTTACACTAAATCTAAAACTTAATGGAATTTCAAATTACCTGTATTCACAAACGTTGAATTTCAAATTACATGTATTCACAAATTTTAGTAACTCATCAAAGTAATTTTCAATGGTATTTATATGTAGAGTTCCCTTTATAAGTTGGTAGATTAATCGTAATGCGAGCGGTGGTGGCGTAGTGGGGTAGACCCTTGCTTCTCGATCATAAGGGTCTGAGTTCGAACCACGCATGTACCAATGACTTTTAGTTACGTACATTTGTTTGTTTGTACAGCAACACCATTCGCTCATAAATTGTGCCCGGATAACGGCGACAGGCTTGCCACTTGTCACGTTGGGACCTAATAAACTCGGCAAAACGTGGGCCCAGTTCTAGTGATTGGTGCCTCTGCCTACCCCCTCGGGGATAACGGTCGTGAGTTTATTAATTTTTAAAAAAAATTTTATTAATCGTAAACTTGTGTAAAACTGACATAATTTTCTTTTTAACCTCGTTATACTCGTTATACCTTTTTTTTTTGTTAACGGGGTGAAATGCTTTGTGCACCATAACCGCCACCCTTGGGGGAGGGCGACGGCCCTGTGTCGGACTCTCCTTTCCTAATAATAGGAGAGGCATACCTCCTAAAACACCCCGGGGGCCGTCCTGTCGCGGGGCGCCGCCGGATCTCGCAAGTGGTAGACCACAGTGCGAATGCTACAGCGGCGCCCCGGCGACGTCGACCCGACTCGCAAAGGAGCCGGGAACACCCTCACTGAAGAAGGGGCATGGGCCCCCCATCACCCCCTTCTCCCGTCACGATGTCGGACGGCAGGTCCCCCAACCTGCCGTCTGTGACCCTCCCTCAACCTCCTCTATGCCCTCTGCTGAATAGAGTGACAAGGAGGAGGGCCCCCACCGTGTGTTTTTTATAGAGGTTGTCTCCTCGCGGCCCGAAGGCCCCTGCCCCCACTCAGTGTGGGGTTACGGGTGCGGGGCCCATAGTGGACCCCGCGGGACATCCAGCAGCGCAAGCCACTGGACGTCCCCCTCCCTCTCCCGGGGTACCCCCATATCTGGAGGGCGTTCCCCTATCCGCCACCCGGGGGACGCGTCCGATGGAAGACCAGAAACTCCACACGGAAAAGAGAAACTTCATGCACAAGTCTCGAACCAGGGTCTTTTGTTTAAGGTATCGTCCTATTTCCCACCTGGGCTACGACAACCTTAAAATTATTATCAAGTCTCGAACCAGGGTCTTCTGTTTACGGTATCGTGCTATTTCCCATTTGAGCTATGACAACCTTAACCTCGTTATACCTACGTAGGAAAACTACGCAAATTTCAGTGACGTATTTCTTCGGCATTGAAACCGTTTTCTAGTATAAGTTTTAAACTTTTCCATCTCACAGTCCAAGGGCAATAAACACAGCATAACATAGCACCGGCGAGCTAAGTAGCACTCTACACCTTGTACTATTGTGTACTACAATGCGGTATGTAATTGCTCTCTGCGGTTCCACTGGCACCTTCGCTGCAGCATAGTTAGCTGTATTGTAGACTTACGTATGAAATGTTAGATATCTGCAAGGAATTTCACTGATTTCCAGAATACTATTATAATTCTCGTGCGTCGGAAGTATTTGGTCAGATTAGTCATTTTTATACTTTTCAGGAGAGCGACCATACAAGTTACTAGAAGCCTATATCGCACACTTGCAAGAACAACGTGTTATTTCGGAACCCTTACGTTACATAAGAGCATTTTTTTGAGGTTTCAAAGTAATGTCCGAAAGAGATAGCGCTATAACGTGATGCAGTGTCTCTTTTGCTCATTATTCCGGAGTTGTCAACGTAAATAAAATCGGGTTTAAAAAATAAATTCTATGAATAAAAAATGGTTCTCTTTGAAATATCACGTTGTTCTTGCGGGTGCGATATACGACATTATGCACCCGAATTATCCCAGGAATAGAATAAAGTAGAAATATGTTTCTCAGATGGTTACAATGAACTCGACGAACTGAGACTAAAGGTCAAAAGTAATTGTCATCGGTATCGAACGGAATCGAACATACGACCATTATGCTTCTGACATCGAGAATTATAATTCTAAGGTTTTATTTAGTTATGAGCTTTTCTAGAAGTTGGTGAGATGAGCTGTAAGCTATGAGTTGTAACGATTGAGCGCTGGCCACAATGGAGAGGACTTGCTTGTGATACCGGCATATACCAATGACGTACAATAAAATTTATAGCTATATCCTCGTGAGGCCCAATGTCTTCAAGTGATCACAAAATCAATTTTATTGTTCTTTTCAAGGTCGGGCCTCACGAGGATATGCCAATGAAGTCGCGGACACATAGCAGCTAGTGAATTATACTTAACGACTGGGTACACGCCGACTTTCTTGGTACACCTGTAGTTAAGTATCAAGAGAGATAGTTTTTCCAAGGAAAAGTTTCACTTTATGCTGGTTTTGCAGTTAGGTTTGTTTGGGTGGGTTGGCGATTGCAGGGCTAACATCTTCAACATCTTGTAGTATGATCCATTTGTCTATGCTTGACATTTTTCTCAGACTTTAAACGACAATAAATCAAAAACCTTTAGCGGTAGAGGGCTCGAAACAGTTTGCAAATTTAGTGCTAGCTAGTATTAAATTTGCAAACGGTATCGAGTTTTCTGACGCTAAAGGTTTTTGATTTATTGTCGTTTAAAGTCTGGGAAAAATGTCAAGTATAGACAAATATATCATAGGTAACAATACTCGTCGGTTATCATTATCAGTGTCATCGACTCCCACTGCCCATATGTAGTTCTTATTGCCTGCACCGTAAGAGCTATAACTAATGTCAAATGCTCGGTTTAGGTCTTTCCAACATGGTGCATGGTTGACGTCATCGTGATGTCATTTCATTCACTTTGTCTCAATAACGAAAAGAAAGTGGTATCTCCATGTTGTTAACCGCACTACTTTTGCCTTTTCTTAAAACATTTTCCTGTTTTCATCCGTTCTATGAATTAAATTTGCTTTTTTCCTTGACACTAGAACCTTCGTCTTATCAAAACAATTTCGCAAGTAAAGATCGTCCAATATCTTATGAGACTTCGTTTAAGGACTTTAGTAACAGGGTCTGCGACACCTAATAAAAAGCTCTCAATGCATTTTAATGCATTTGTAGGACTCATTTAAAGGTATTTGTAACAATAATGGAATTCATAATAAGAATTATGACTAAAAAGTTACTTTGCATTGTGAAAAAAATATAATAAAAATTCACCATTTACAAAATCATATATAATTTCCATAACTATAAAATTATCTCTAAATTAGATAATAAACAGCTTTGAAATGTATGGTTTGGTTTCTACTAGAATTCATTTTCTATCTATGTCTTTCCGCGCCTTATAAATTTTAACAAACAAGAAAGTGCTTTATTTCATTGAGATCTTAATAGGTATCTTTTTAGCCCAGTTGTAGGTATAATGCTAAGCTAAAAGTTTCAATTTTTAAGAATACATTCATAATTGTTTATAGTTGTTATATGTAAAGATGTAGAGGAAATCATAACTTATTACGCCTGTTTTTTTAATTTACGTTTTAAAAAGAACGCTATTCTTGCCTAGTAATAAGATATATTTATAGAAAAGTTTGTTTATTTGTAAGATATCATGGATGATTGATTTTCTGTGGCAAGTCGATGTCTCACAGTCACGTAGATGATCTGTACGAAGAGTAACAAAAAGTTGTTTACTACATCGTAGGCCTCTAGGTTGTGATGTCATTGTCCAGTCCACCATAAAATGGGCGGGCTCTCCAAGGTTTTTGAATCAAAACAGGTCGTAAGTTTGAGCAATAAGAGTCATCGTAGAGCGAACTAAGTTATGGGGCACATCGTCATTACAGGCCAATGGCGGTATTTGGACAATGGAGTAAGAAAGACCAATTTAGGTACATTTGCGGTTGTTATAGACTTACCGTAATCGACTTACTTTATAATAGTTTTTACTACAGTTTTAATCAAATCAAAAATGTTGCATTCGAAATACCGCAGTAACTGCGTACGACTTAATGAACGTTACAAGTTAAACTAGGTATCAATTTTAAAGTCTATATAGATGATTTTCGACCAACAACTGCCGGAGTGGTCTGAGGTGGCCCAGGACCGAAAACTTTGGACTTAACTGGGGGAGGCCTTTGCCCAGCAGTGGGACACAAAAATGGAGGCTACGTAAAAAAAAAAACGATGATTTTGGAGAAAATTTGACAAAAACAACTCCAAACATTGTATTTTCAAAAATCCTTAATTAACAGAGTTTACATAATATATTCGTAGTGATCTCAATAATCAATAATTATAATAAACTCCAGACGTCGTTGCGATCGAAATAATTTTTAATGTTATAGTAGCACTTTTGGCTCCAAAGTTAGATTATGTTTTGAACCATATTTGTGGCAAGTTATTGTAATTTATCTTCAGGGATTTTATTGTGAAGATATTATTAAGAATTTTTTTAAGGAATCTCTTTTTCCCATCTTATGAATTAATCTTCTGCAAGACGAATATGGCCTCAGTGTTTGCTACCCGACCCGACTATGGAAACTTAAACTTACTTAAGGCTACTTAGAAACTTACTCGGCAAACAAACAATCAGATTAGCTTTAATCTATTCAAATGAAAGCAAACTCTACCTCTTTTATGTACATTCGGTTTCAACAAACTTGGCTACGACCGAACCCAATGTACTAGAATCACTACCACGTGTTAATTTTTTACATTTACAGCATGTAGTTGTTCTTACGAGCTCGACGTTCTACGTCTGGGTGTTTTTCGATGTTTGTAATGTTACAGGATATCCTAGTTTGGGACCAGATCAATTGATTGTATTATGTGGATTACGTTCGCGTTCAAGAAACCATGGGTTAGTCTAAAGATACAGAATATAGGCGCCAGTTCACAGCCATGAACCATATAATGACCTGTTCGATGTTGGAGCAGTTTTGACTGTATACACTACATAGCTTGACCTTTATAGGATCCGGTTCTGGTGCGACCTCCATGGCGCTTAGACCTCGACGTACCCAACGGTAACGGCCCCAAAATCTGAATGAATTAATACATTTAACGTTTTATCGACTATAAACTACATAGTCGACGTAACTATTGATTCCGAGATAGAGAAGAGCAGCCGTGAATTTATAGCACGTGTAGTAAAGATCTACGCTTAGGGAAATCAGCAAAACAGTCATTTTCGAATGGTTGTCTCGAAGAAATTACTTTATTACTGTACTATGTTATTGTCAAATCTCATATGCAATTTCTGGTGTACAGTCGACAGCACATCATGGTATACACCCATGCACTCTACTCCGTTGCATTACGGACGACTTTGCAACTAAAATGTGAAGATTGACTTGCTGTAGACTGTTCATAGGTACAATAAAGAATATTCTTTCTATCTTTTCTCTGACCATCCGTGTTTTAATGCGTTACTATGTTATGGTCAAATCTTGTGTCCAATTCCTGGGATACATACAGTAAAGAATATTCTATCTATCTATCTATATATATTTTCTTAGGTTAAAGTTAGTTCCTTGATAATGCTCCTTGGTGCCGTTCTTCTTCTTCTTGTGGTGCCTGTCCTGTGTCGCGGTCACGAACGAAGACGGTCCATAGAAAATACTGACGTAAACAACGTAGGTATAATCCATTTATCTATACTTGGCATTTTTATTTTATTTTAAACGACACTGAATTAAAAACCTTTAGCGGTAGAAATTCGATACCGTTTGCAAATTTAGTACTAGCTAGCACTAAATTAAACGTTTCGAGCTTTCTAGCGCTAAAGGTTTTTGATTTAGTGTCGTTTAAAGTCTGAAAAAAATGCCAAGTATAGATAAATGGATTATATATAATGGACGGCCACCGCGACCCTTATCTTTTGTGCAGTAAGTAGTGTTGTTAGTAGGTATAAATACTCGTATTTGCGTATGAATTTTTTTTAAACCCAACGTAGAATATTTAACGCTGCTTTCGACGCGGGTAATACTACAAAAATGTTGTCTTAAAATACTCGGCTAGCAACAAACCAGATTTATGTGTTCAACCCACCAGGTAGACGATGACATTATAATTTGATAACTTATGGTCTTATGATTATAGTCGAAAATCTATCGCTCGTAGAACAGACGCCGTATCGTTGTGGAATCAAATTTTAATAGAGATTTAATAAGGATTCAATAACGAGTCGCTCCTTTCATTGCGCCCGTCTCGAGATAGAGCTAACTTGGCTTTGTCATGTTGAAATTGAAATAATGTAGTTTATTTTATTATAGAACCAAATTACATTAACATAAAAATTATAACATTGATTTATAAATACTAGTATTAACGAATAATATTAATTACAAATTACAAATTAATGACAAAAAAGGACTATGATCAGCCTAAATGTTGTATGTGAGTGATCACCGCAACGCTCGCCGCCGGCACCGCAAAACCGGCGGCGATTTTAAGTGATTTTCACTAAAAAAAAAAAAAAAATTTTTTTTGCTTCGTAAATAACTACCCCTGAGTCGGACGAAACTGTACAAATCAACACCCTATAGTATGTATTATAATATTTAAGATTTAGGTTTCTAACCTATACAAAGAAACTCACGCCCAGTAACCCGGAGGAGGGAGCAGTAGTGTTAGCCTTTAGGAAACCATAATTAATATTATTTATTTTTATTTTATTTATATATCTATATATATAAAAGAAAGTCGTGTTAGTTACACGATTTATAACTCAAGACCGGCTCAACCGATTTGGCTGATAATTGGTGGGAAGGTAGCTTAGAACCAGGAGAAGGACATAGGATACTTTTTATCACGATTAATACGTCTAAAATTTAAACAAAATAAAAACATTTTCCCATACAAAATGTTCGTAGGTTTCGTACTTGACAGTTATGACTGTTGTATTTGATGTGCAATTTCGGGTCTACGGCAGACTCGAACGAAATGCACACCAAATTAAAGTGCGTAAAAAAATAGGCGATCCGAGTCGACAACTTATAGGCGGAAAATTCGTATTTCGGTGCATTTTAAATATAAACATTATTAAATTAAATATGTCGTTGCGAAGTAAACATACACGTCAATGTCACCATTGGTGTCATTGTGAACTGTAAGGACTAATTTGTTAACTCCATGGTGTGTGAGATACTGTAGATCCAAGCAGGCTAATAAGCTGTGTAATCTGTGGTGTTTTTCATTGGCGGGAATTGCTATTGACTTTTGGAAGGGTCTGAGAAATAATTGAAAAGGAAATCAGATCATCATCATGATCATCATTCAGCCACAAGTCCACTGCTGGACATAGGCCTCCTCCATGGATTTCCCAAAAGACCGGTCGGAAGCGGCTTGCATCCAGCGTGTTCCCGACCCTTGGATGAGATCGTCTGTCCATCTTAAGGGAAAAGGAAGTAAAAGTCTTAAATTGATCTTTATTGTTTTGCTTAGTTAATGAACTTATTGAAATGAAAAAGGAAATAGATATGAAAAATACCGAAAATCAAATGATGAACAAAAACATTGTGGTCAATATAATAGGTACTGAAAGCTGTAAGTCCACAGAGAGAAAGCTGTTTTTCCTTGATTGTCCAGGTGGATTCTACGTTTGATATATCGCTAAATTCACTGGCTGTTAAGTTTATGAAGGAAGCTCATTTAATAATTTGTGATTTGCACCCACGACTAAGTCATGATACGTTTTCGATTTTCGCCTTGCATTCCTTCGTGTGTAGCCAGAACATCTCCAAAAGAGCAAGATTGACTATCCATAATGGTGCGCTGGTCCCAACACTAATGTGTGGGTAAGCGATACTTGGGTATGGCAGAAGAATCATGAAAGTAGGATTAATACAGTAAAAAGGAGTTCCTTGAGAAATGTGTGTGATGTTACTTTGAATGACAGAATACGCAATAGTGTGATCAGAGAACGTTGAGGACTGAAAGAGGATGTAGTGACTAGAATTGAAAAAAGGAATGCTGCATTGGTTTGGACATGTGGAGAGGATGAACGAAGAAAGACTGACGATGCAAATATATCGGGTGAATGTGAGTGGAAGGGCCGGTAAAAGATGCCCCACATGGACATACTTCGATCAAATAGGGGATGTATTAGCAAAGGGAAAGATTAAACGTACCCAAAACCGACGTGCGTGCATGCAACGACTAATGGATGTCGATGAAGAAAAGGTGATTTGTCAGGATTGTGGCAGGTGGCAGTCAGTGGTCTCTGTCTATCCCTCTGGGATACAGGCGTGAGCTTATGTATGTATGTGAACGTATTAGTTATTTTGGTATATAAGATTTAAGAGCTATATCTACTGGTGGTCGATAAATACAGAGGCGTCGGGTTCCCTACGTAAGACCGAATGACCAATAGCCGAATAACATATGCCTGAAGACACATGCCCAATTTGTTAATTTACCGAAGCATCAATAGACCTTTAACTCAAACCCCGATCGTTCATAAGGCCGAAAACCAAAAAGCCGACGCACTAACGCCCGAAAACTATTGACCGAAAGAAATCGTGTAGGAACACAAAGTCTATGTATTTTACTTAAATGTATTTCTTACCACATTGACCACTTATTTACAGTCAACAAGGAGGTAAAAAACAATATTTTTGGAATCTTGCCGCCCTCAGTGGTCATTTAAGAAACATAATGAAAACTACGCTCTTTCCCATTTAACACTCATAAAAATTTCGCAAGTCCCAGTAGACTGCAAATAAGTGATCAATGTGGTCAGAAATACATTTATGGGAAATAGATAGACTTTGTGTTCCTACTGGGGCGTCCTTCTCCGGCCCTTCCACTCACATTCGCCCGATATATTTTCTTCATCAGTCTTTCTTCGTTCATCCTTTCTACATGTCCAAGCCCACGCAGCATTCCTTTTTTCAATAAGATAAATCCGTTCAGCCGTTTTCGAGTTTTTGCGAGACTAACGAACAGCAATTCATTTTCATATATAGGTATAGATGTCGTATAGAACAATAATTTAATGACGATATTACTAATTTGCTTTAGGCCGCCGACCCTACAAATAACATGGCAAAACAACGTTTGCCGGGTCAGCTAGTTATAAATAAATTGGTTAATTTCTTGGAAGAAATTCTGTAAATATAATTCATGTTTACAACAAAGAATATTCTATCTATCTAATACAAGGAGAATTCTCCTTGATCTAATATCAAAATTATGAACGCTAATGACAGCTTTTTCATGAACTACTTGAAGTGTCACTACTTTACAATGACCAAAGCAAGCAACCAATTCTCTGCTTATTATACACGTTATCTATTCTAGTACCGAGATTTAAATTTCTATTAGGCATGTCCAGTATGTTTAAAAGCGTAACACGCTCACATCTCACTAAAGTAAAGTTAAACATGAGGCGATTAACAAAATACATTCATCGCATAGCATGCAGTTAAAAGTTAAGTTATAGCGCCAATTACGGCTCAGAACACGTTTATACGACGTGCATAACACTTTTCTTATTTATGGCTCACTGTGCAACAGTATTGGATACTTACTCAAGCAACTGTTACATTTATTTTTTAGGGATCCGTAACGAAAGGGTGTCAAATGTGGTAAAATGAAATTTTAACGATGTTTGTCTGTTTATCTATCCATTTGACCTTTATCATCATCAACCCATCATGTCCCCACTGAGGGGCACGGGTCTCTTCCCTGAGGAAGGTATAGGCCATCATACTTCACCACGGGAGCCAAGTCCGGATTGGTTTGACCTTTATAGGGTTTCTTTATCTCTTGAACCGTTATTTGAAATAATGAAGTATATAAAAATTAAGAAATAAGAAGTGTGGAACGAGTTTATTTTTATTTTTAGCCGATCTTATATTATAATTTATAACATTAATCGCTTGTAATCCCGGCTGCCTGAGTGATCTTAATCGATTACGAATGTTAAGCCACATAGTGCGCGTTCAGTGCATGGATGGGTGACCGCCTATGACTAATGCTAGTGGCATATTTCCGAGCGGTTCCGTGCTTCGCAAGGCACTTTAAGCATTTGGTGGCGGCTGCCGTCGATAGATGTCAGTCTAAGCCAAGTCAGAGGCCTTAGGGCGGCTTGAAAACTTGTGATAGTAAGACTAGCCACAAATTTTACAAGCCTCCACCAATCCGAGCTAGGCCCCCGTGGTGGAGTATGGCATCTATCTTCCTCAGGGAAGAGACCCGTGCCCCTCGGTGGGGTCATAATGGTTTGATGATGAGCCCAAATACAAGGCGAGCAAAATACTCATTAAGTACCTAACTAGTAGCTATTATTAATGAGTATTTTCTTGTACTATATGGACCTTGTATTATATGGATAGTGGAAGGGGTGTCATGTAAGAGATATCTAAGCGTTTTATCCAAATCTAATCGTGCGTTTTGCCGTGACTGAGTAAGCAACATGCAACAATACTAACTTACTCATTTATAATAAGGAGACAAAGATACACAGCTGAAATTATCACTATGTCACCAACGCTAGCAACAAAGACTTTAACTAAAGATACAATATTAAGATAAAGCCAAATGTTGTATTTGTGTAAATATATGTATATTTATTGTACAATTTTTTTTTCATTCATTCCAGTTGTGGGTTATAGCTACATAATATACGGAACCATTGGTGCGCGAGCCCGACTTGTACTTGGTCGATTTGTCTTGCTTATTACCGTCCGTCGAATTTTGATTAAGAAGAGCACGAGTTTGTTCTGCCCACCTATAAAACATAACATAACATTTACATACAGGCACATACATTGCTTCTAGCCCCACACTAGGATACCCTGTGTCGTGGGAACCAGAAACAGCGACGTCACAAACATGTAAACATCCAAGACCTGGTTTTTTTTGTCCCCAGCCGGGATTCAAATCCGGGATCTCTCGCATGGTAGTCAGATGCGCTAACCACTGCGACCACCTCTATATGGAGTTCTGGGCTATAGATACGTATCTATATATTATACGAAAGCCATGAAAGGGATGAAAGTTTTTATGGAAGTTTGTAATGTTTTGAAGTTAGAAAGGGACAATTGATATTTAGCCTTTTGTATGATACTAGCTGTTGCCCGCGACTACGTCCGCGTGGGCTTTAGTTGAGTAAAGTGTTTGCAAATAAGATAGGGATACTTTTAGCGCATGCGAAAGAGCTTTCGTACTAACTTCGCAACCCACTCTTACCCCCTTAAGGGATGATTTTCGAAAGATTACTTTACACGTATTTCATGACTTTCAATGAAGAATCTTTATTCTGAATTTCATTCGAATAACTTCAAAAACGGCAAAGTTTCATACTAACTTTGCACACCCCTCTTACCCCCTTCAGGGATGATTTTCTAAAAACTATTTTACATGTGTTTCATGACTTTCAATGAGCAATCTTTATTCTGAATCTCATTCGAATAACTTCAAAAACGGCAAAGTTTCATACTAACTTTGCACCCCCCCTTTTTACCCCCTTAAGGGATGATTTTCGAAAAACAATTTTACATGTTTTCATACCTTTTCATGAAGGACCTTCTTATTGAATCTCATTCGAAAAACTTCAAAAATGGCCAGGGTTCATACTAAGTTTGCACCCCCCTTTTTTCCCCCTTAAGGGATGATTTAAAAAAAAACTATTTTATACGTGTTTCATAATTTTAAATGAAAAATGTTTGTACCAAATTTCATTCGAATCACACTAATATTATAAACGTGAAAGTTTGTGTGTGTGTTTATATGTTTGTCAGTCTTTAGCGCTGAAACGGCTGGACGGATTTTAATAAAATTTGGTATGGAGTTAGCCGATACCCTGGATTAAAACATAGGCTACGTTTTACCGCGGGGAAATATCTTATTCCTACGGGAAAATCGATGAACCGCGGGTAACACCGCGGGGCACAGCTAGTAACTTCAAAAACGGCAAAGTTTCATACTAACTTTGAACCCCCATTTTACCCCCTTAGGGGATGAATTTTCCCTCAAGTGAGAAATCAGTAATAGCTAGATAAAAATACAATTAAAGTACAATCTTTAAAGTATGAACCTTAAATAATTTGGCAAGTCGAAAAAGCCGCGAAGACGTTCGTGATTGCCGCCGATAAAATTTGCGCACTATTTCACGGACAACACGGTGCTCATACGCCGGACCACCTAAAGTCAACTTCTCAAATTGCCTCCGAACGGATGGATTTCGCAGAGATATGAACATGATATTTACAAAATGAACTCAGGTGTTAAAACTTGTTGCTAAGGAGTTTTTACATCGCACAGCGCGGCAGTAATGTCTGCTTGGAAATTGTGAATCATCAAAAGACAATCGCCTTTGACAGTATTTTTGGAGGACGTACGTTGACACAAATTGTCGCACGCTACGGCAACGGTGCACGTCAAGTCACAAACACCAAATTCATAAACAATTTAACATCATCAGAAAAGGGCCTCGCGTGACAGCCATTGCAGCAAGCACCATCCCCAACAAAAATTCGAGACCATCGCTGAGCGTTCATTCGATTTGTATTAACGCTCAAGTAATGTAACAAATAATGGGGGGTCGTTGCCCTGATGGCCGCTCACCACAGCGCCTGCCACAAAAGAAATAGTTAATATTAGAGCTCGAGAGCGAGCTGTGTCATTAGCTGCGGCACAAAGCCACGGAGTCATTCCATCCGTTTACTATTTGTCAGAGGCAAAAAACGCCTTGTCCACAATAATTACGGGACCGGCTACGGAGAGCGCTCATAATTCGTCGTGTTCTGGTCGGCCGCTCCGAAGCTGACCGATGAACGCGTCCATAATTTCATGTTTCCCGCCAAGCGGTCACGAAAGAGCGCGGGAAAATATGTCGCCGCTGGCCAAATAACCACTTAGCCCTAAACAGACACAAAATCTCTCACGAATTTTCGGGGTTTTAGTAAGCAATAATATTGACTCAATCGTGGTACTCAGTCGATGCAGCTTGTACTGCACTGCACTACATCGTCACTTGTTTTTCATATCGTTCATCGTGAATTCAAGCTTGCAACACGCCGTGGTCTACCTGTTCGTTCATTGCCTTATTCAAAACCTCAGTTCATCAATCTTTCCTCCCCAACTGTTCCATTCGAGCGCACTTAGACCGACCACCAGGCACTTTCATCCAAATCAGGCATTATTTCGAAACCTTTCCCGATTTGTCGAATCAGACACGGTACGGAAAGCAAACGGCGTGTAACAGAGTTCGCCGACCGCCCGCCATCGATCAACACTCAAGCGGACTAATCAATTGATCACTCGAAGATACATTTTGTAAATTATCAAGATTGCTACCGACAAGCATACACTACACGGTTACAGAAAATTCAGTCGGTTGTGTTGCTTTCAATAACTTTGTAGGCAGGGATCTTGCGTGTTATCCAAGACTTAAAATATGCTTGCATACAAAATCTGTAGTGTATAAAGCATTATATCATCCCCATGAAGCTTTTGGGTTTGGAAACCTGGCGAATAATGTTCTTTGGCGGAAGACTTCGAATAAGCTATTTCATTGATGTTCGAACGTTTCAGTGAAAGGTATTAGGTATCTTAGTTGGCTGCCTTTTGCAGTGTTCATTTCCAGTGACTCTTCGATAGGCTTGGACAAATTATAGAGTTGCAAAAAAGCCAAAAAGCACCCAGTGATAGCTGTGGCAATCTGTAAACTCTGGCTTCTTCCCCGCTCCGAGATGCGGACGTAAGTTTATGAATGTGTCTTTTGTGGATAATTAATGAATACTAGTATCTGTTTTATTAAAATTCTTCTCTGAAAAAAACGTCCTTTCATTAGATAAACTAATAAAACACACAAATGTGTTTAGGACATCCTTTTTGTTCAAGTCATACTTAATTATTAAACCAGGGGCCACTTTTCACGATCCTGAAAATTCTCTTTTTTGGAGTCCACGGTAGAATAAACATTTAATTAAAACCAGTAACATATCACCGTCTTTCGTGCATTCAAACATTCGTTGTGTATCCTCAGATTCATCGACACTACAGGCTCACTTATCTATTCGTCACCTGTCATGTGCATTATGAGGAAGAGTTATGTGACAGACGGCTAAAGCCTCTACATCAAGCTGACTTGACAAAGGAGGTTTTAGTAGAACTGATATTTGTCATTGTTTTATGTCTCGATTCATCCGGCGAACTGTTAAGTTAAAATAAGTAACCTACCACCAAGAGGCCACGGCAAGGCCTTCTCTCAGAGTGTAGTTCTTCTTTTATGTTACGTAACTTTCCACTCTATCGGGTAAGCATTTAGACAACTCGAAAGAGTCAAAATAAGAATGTATAATTATGACAGTTTGGAGTATGGGATACATAATGGGAAAAAAGTCCCACAATGTAACAGTGTGACTCAAGGTGGTGTGAAATACCGTGAACAAAGGGGCTAAATCAGACAACTCCATAGGTACAGTGGAGTTTTATGTAATTGCACCCCTGGTCAGATTTAGGGACAGTAGATACATTTTCACTTGTTCTGCAAACTAGCTGCTGTTACTAGGGAATCCTGGATTAGTATAATATTGTATTAAAATAGCAAGTGTTGATTACACTCATGGGTCATCATGAGCTTCTCAGGTATATACCGGGTGAAATTTTCACCGGTACAATAAATTTTACCATATCATTGGTATCGATAATAGATTACATTTATCGAATAAAATTACCATATATTTTTTTTTATTTTCATTAATTTATCCTTCATCCAATTTGTAACTCATGGGCACCCATCGCCGCCGCCGCCGCTTCTTTTCCTTCCCGCAAGCCGCGCGCAGTTGCCAGTTCGTGCGTTTAGTTGTGCTCATGCGTAATGATTATCTTTAAGATTTGCGGAGCGTCCATATTTCTTTAAGATTTGCGGATAAGTTCAGACATTGGTATTTTTGTTTTTTTGTACCAACGGGGTAGTAACAAAAAATGTTGGTATTTGTATTTTGGACTTAGTATTACGTATGTTGATTTATTGTACTGGTGAAAAAATATTCCTGTAGATTCGTACCAACTTATGTATTAGATTTAAGAAATGAGATTTATTTGAGAAAGGATCGTAACAGTGGAGTTTATTTTCGCTGCCTTGTAACATTATACGTGTCCAACAAACAGAATGTAAATTATTTATGCTGAAATAAATTTCTGATTTCTATTATTCTTGTATTTGAGTACCTCACGATACTTTTCGGAACGGACGTTATCAAACACCAGAAGGAAAATAGCGCACTGCCCCCTTTTAAGGCAATTTTTCGTGTGAATATCAATCTAGCAATATGTGGGTACTTTGCTAATAACACTAAACATAGAGGGGGTGATAACAGCATGCGTTTGCTGATGAATGGTGAAGTGAAGCGGGGCGCGCGCCGCCCGCACCGGGTCACGTGACACCATGCGGGCGCATGCGCTCCCCGAACAAACTAAATTAATAAACAAAACGCTCTATCACACAGCTCTGATGAGTGATGCCTTGATGTTTTAAGAGGGGTTATCCAATCATAAAACACGGGATCACACGATAGATTATTTTGTAGATTGTTTTGGTTGTATTATTAGCAGATAGTATTAGCAGCATGAATGAAAAAATATGGTGTAGGTATACCTTTGTTCCTGTATTTACATTTGTGCTAAGACCAGTAGTACAGGTGTGGTTGGTGATATCTCCAACTTGATTCTTTTAATGGTCTCGTAAGCACGCTTATTAGTAGCTACTAATAAAGCGTGCTTTGTAGCTACAAAGCTCAAATTGTTGCCTGATCTCAAACTATTAACCTGTGTAACTCTGTATGTACCTACATAGAAGTATAAGTTTACTAAGTAGGTACATGTTTAGTACAGCGACTTGAATAATGATATTTTATTGATCGATCGACGTTTCGGCCAATATCGTATCATCAGCGACCCCTTTGTATCATAAAAATTAGTCTCGCCTTGTGTGAGGATTTTTATTTTATGTAACAAAAACTTGAACAAATTCGTTTAGTTAGCTCACTTATTATTAACTAAAAATCTTATGATTTCGTGTTCTTGTTTTGCAAGTTTTTTTTTTCTAGTCGATAGTTGTTAATCTTCACAGCGATTTGTGAAAGGGTTCCGCAGGCCATTCAAAAGCCTTGTTTGTCAGTCCTAAGTCCAAAGTATCTCTTTTAATCATTTACTAGTTATTACAATTTTTAAATAGATGAAACATAAAAAGAGTTCTCTGAAATGTGACGTCACAAGCAAGTATTTTCATACAAAATCCCGTTTTAAAAGTAACTCATTTGACATCCTGTCAAATACCCAATTGAGAATTTCGCTAAGTAACTACTTAACTGTAGTGCTGTCTCGTCAAATTTCTCAGAAAAGGGCGTGACAGAACGTTTCTTAAGTACCTATTTACTTAGTAAAAATTCTCAACTCAAAAACCGGCGGCCCTTATATTAAATGCTGTATTATCATTTTGATCTACAGCTTGTATAGTACTTAGGTAAGGTTTTTTGCATCTTAACGACTTATATCTACGAAACCCTTTACGCTCGCGGATGCAGGACACGCTCTTAACCAGTAATTCTCAAATCAACCACATACCACACACTACCTACTTGCTACCGGATTATGATTAGCCCATTTTTTTTTTAATTAGACGGCGCCAGCGAGGTTTCAAACAGAACTACGAGACTAGTCAAACGTCAGTTTCGGCTACTTCGGCTTCCCAAGCGTTCTGATGAGAACTTGCCAGGATGGGATGTATGTAGGGCTCATAAAAAGTGATTTATTTTGGTCCTCGTCTACGCGCAGTACGTGTACAAAGTAAAGTTGACTTGTCCACCCACGAAGGACTCCGCGTAGCTTTCTTACGCTCGGAGACGAGGGTCTCGTGCGAATGGCTATGTAGGCGTACCGGGGCATATAAAGGAAAATAGACGAAGACGAACGATGGTATCACACGGGCGTCTCACTCGGAGGGCCGAACCGGTTCGTAGTAACCGGCGTAGGGCACTAGCCGTAGTCGTAGATGTTGATGCGCCTGCGCGTCTAGTGTTGTCTTATATTTACAATGTCGATTCGCATTCGTTGATGAAGTTTTACTTGAATTGGTTTAAATGAACACTCAAATTTCTTTTTTTTTACCCTATTCCCCAGTCTAGAGCTTGGTCGTTGGCCAATTCGCTCCTCCAGATTTAGGACGGCAACTGGAATGGCTGCCTTTAGCCCCAGAATGTACTCCATTCTTCTTCTCCAGATAGACGGGGCGGTTAATGTTTTAAAAATCTAGATAGGTACTTTCAGCCAATTACGGAATTGAGAATTTCGCTAAGTAACTACTTAACTGTAGTGCTGTCTCGTCAAATTTCCCAGAAAAGAGCGTGACAGCACTACAGTTAAGTATTTACTTCGTGAAAATTCTCAACTCAGAAACCGGCCCTTTGTTTTGTAATTTTTGAAATATCGTTGAGTTTATCTCAACTGATAGATCTTCAGCAGACAGTCCCTTAAAAATCTCACCAAATATTAATAGGGTCAGGCCTTCTTTCTTTAACGAAAATACTACGCCTAGGTCTTCTCCTAAGCAGTTATTACTAAGATCCGATTAGTCTTTCAAACCTAAAGACTAACCTTCGACTTCGTACACCTGCTTTCAATTAATATTGTTTTATCTAAGAAGCCAGCCATCAGCCCATCACTAGGCGTCGTTCGCACGTCCACAAACAAAGGAGGCGAGCGAGCGGCCAAGGAATCCGTCAAGTCACGGCGGAGGCACCGCGGTCCACTCCTGCGCACCTCGGCCGAAAACTAATCGATATTGTAGGGGCCGTCCACAATTTACTCCACACGTAGATATGCAACGGCAAGGGAGGCTTGTAATTTTACAAAATGTGTATTGATCTTCTTTCCTGAACGTACAGTTGACAGCTTATGAACATATTAAAATTATTTATTGTAGCGACAAAACACATCACAGAATAGATATAAAATAAACAGACAAATAAACCAACATCAGAAAGAAAATGTAATAAGTGTTCGTGTCACAAAAGGCAGTTGATTCAGCGTTGTGCAGTGGGCCTTTGGTGGTGATTTTTAAACAGTGCTTTCAGTAGAGTCTGTTCAATAAGTCAGTTTACATGGGTTAATTACAGGCTAATTGAAAATCGTACTTACTTACAAATTCGAGTCGCCCCCGTAACTTTTAGAAAAAAGTTTTGCCCCAATATTTAACACCTTTCAGCGCTGGATCATCATCATTTCAAGCGCATCGTGGATTCGTCGATGACGCAATTCTTAGGCCTTCTCTGTGCCCATCTTCTCTTCTGCCGACTCCCGCGCACACCACACAGCCGAAAACTATCGAAGCATTCCCGGAACTAATCGTCACTAATTACAAAGTCGGGCATCCGCGACGAGTCGAGGAAAATGTTGAGATTGAGCTGAAGTTTTAAATTCTGCCATTTAATTATTCATGGTAGAGACCACATAGAGTTATCCTTAAAATCATGAAATCGTAATCCTTACCATTGTACTCGTAATCAAAGTACTAGTAACTGTATCGAGTTCAAATCAAGGTCTCCAGTCCCTTGAAGCTGTGAAAAAATGAAACTTCTAAGTTAACATAAAAAAGATACGGTCGTCATGCCGAAAAAATCTTCGTATATTAATTTCGCTAGAACTATAAAGTTTGGCAAGTAATATCGTCTTATCCTGCAAATATGGGGAAAACTCTATAAAATGTACATTTTGTATTTAAAAAAATCTCGTCGTCAGAAGCATATGGTCGTATGTTCGATTCCGGCGAATATGACTTTTGTATAATTTCAATCTCAGCTCGTCGAGCTCTTTTTAACCATCTGAGAACATATTTACATTTACATTTATTCGTTTATTTACAAAGTTCTTTTAGCTTTACAGTATACACCAAATCGTTACAGAACTAAAGACAACCACTCTCAATAATCTCTCTAACATTATCTTACATATTTTTATGTTATTCTATTGCTGAGATAACTCAGGTGCATAATGTCGTATGTAGGCTTATAGTAGGTCACTTATAGACTCGCTCTACTGTAGATAAAGTATAAAATGACAAATCCGACCAAATGCTTCCGACGGCGGGAAATAGCCTAGGAAGTTCGAGAAAAGCTTTTCGTGCGAAGACCGAAAAAGACGACATTCTCGCACTAATTTCCGAGCTTCTCTCGAGCTACTTACGCATTAGAAAATATAAAATGTTCAGGACACTTCCTGAACATTTATATTTTAAAATATGTAAGTAGGTACCTACATGACTCCGATTCGCACTTGTCCGATTTTATACCACTGCGTAGACATACATAAACATACATTAAGTAGTATAGCTAAATGGATATTATTGTGACATCAAATTAAATGTGTTCTTTCTGTCTATTATTAATAAATCACAGTTTAACATTCACACACCGCGGATGGCACATTCCTATTAAGTCCACAACGAATTCGCAGCTTTTTTGCTCAAGTCTCAAACTGGCTAGCAACAAGTTAATAGAGTATGTAAAGATTGCGCGAAAAAAATAACCGCCGAAGATCCGGGTTACGTGAGCTTTTGGCGTAACGGCTTTTTCGTTTTATTACGTACTTCAGAAATATTACTTTAACGGACAACAAACGAGGCTTCCGTTTTTCCTTTTGTGGTAAGTAGGTATCCTAAAGAACATAACACTGTTAAAGTTTGCTAAAGATGTTTGTTAGGAAACGGAACCGTTATAGAATCACTTTGTTGTTCGCCCGTCTGTCCGTCCGTCTCTAAGTAGAATAAATTTTCAAATAAAATATTTAAAAAATTGTCTTTGAATTTCGGGAAAAGCTCGGCCAAAACTGCAAGTACATACATATCTCTTGGTGGGCGAGTCCGACTTATTCTTTTCCGGTAATTTCTTAATCATAGCTGGCTTTATTCCAGCTGCTATGGCAACCTGGATGAGTTTGCGAGCAGATTCGATTAGCAGTAGGAACTACTGCTAGATATACAGCAAATCGGCCTTTTCTCGGAATAGTGTTGGCTGGTAGAAAATGCCATTAGCATTAAGTCCGTCTTTTGTGTAATAAAAAAACAATAGTAATGTTATTTCTACCAGGGGGTAGAGATAAAATTATTTAATAGGTACTTAAGAAACAAAATGTATCCGGAACGAAACGGAACGGAACAGAACTGGACCGGAATGTATTGAAACGACGAATTAATAATAATACTTTTTTTTATTATTGAATGACGGAATATTAAAAATTAATGTACAAAATAAAAGTAAAAAAACTCACGCCCGTTATCCCCGAGGGGGTAGGCAGAGGCACCAATCACTAGAACTGGGCCCACGTTTTGCCGAGTTTATTAGGTCCCAATGTGACAAGTGGCTGACAAGTGACTTTTTTTTTTAATTCCATTGAGACCTAGAATTATGAGTACCCGTGCGTGCGTAGATTTGAAGCGGCAATGAAGTGAAATCGACGCAGTCATGCAACTGGCATTGCACTACAATGGATTAGCAGAATCAAGGCCCTGTTCTCTTCCTACCCTTCCAGGCGCTAGTTTTTGCATTACTAGATAGACAAACACCCGGGTTTCTTCGGCTAAAATGTTCTGTGATAATGATATTCCACGTTGTATCAGCCACATTATAGTCTGTCAGCCAGCTTTTAGAATTATACCTCGTGCTCTAGAGTAGGGTTTGGTTTTCGCCGAAAGCACACGAGTATGATACTACTTCCTGCTCTGTATAAAACTTTTCTTCACTATTTTGAAAATTTATGTAGGTATGTAAAGTTATAAATAACAATACAAAATAAACCTTACCTTCTTCTTCTTCTTCGGTCCTTTAACTCCTAGGGGAGCATAGGGCCTTAACCACAGATTTATATTTTTGACAGTCGTTTGCGGCAGTTTCCAATTCAGGCCAGCTAGCAAACCTTACCTTATTGCAATATAATCGGTTTTTGATTGCTCAGTTAAGGTATATTCTAAAAGCTAACAGACTGTATTTTGTTCAGCATTAAATTTTTGTATTTTTCATAATTATAGTATTTGCTTTTTCTTTTCAATAAATTAGACCTTAGAGTTCACAATGGACACCTGTGACATGTGATGACGTGACACCAACGGAACATTCGTGTCATTAACATGTTTACTTCGCAACGCTATTAATAAAAAGATCATCTTAACACTGAAAATACTTGATAATTGGAAATTTCCGCCAATAAGTGGTCAACTCAGATCGACCAATTTTTTACCCTTTTCAATTTGATGTGCATTTCGTTCGAGTTCACCGTAGACCGGTACGAAATTATTAATAGTGATGGATGACCGAGATAGGGATGACCGAGCTTTGCTCGGTATGTAGGTTTTCACACAAAAGGAGGAAATCGAAAAAAAAAGAAAAATTATTATCAAGTCTCGAACCAAGGTCTTCTGTTTAAGGGTATCTTTTAAAGAAGAATTGCTCGTTTAAAGAGATATATATAGATAGGATGTTTTCCAACCTGTGTGTTTTAAAACAACAAAGTAATTTTTTCACCTTGCATAGCGGTTATACGCAACATAAAATCAATAAACAGCCGTTACGGCAACTGCCATTAAATATTCTGTGTGAACGCACGCTAACAGCTATTGTATTGTTTCGAATTAAAAATTCACACTAGGGCCTGTGAACGCAGTAGTTCCTGGCTGTATCGACCGCTCCCGCAGCGCTGCGCTTGCGCACCCTTATCTAATTGTAACTTGTGTTAATTTAATTTTCCGCGGGGGCGAACAAACGGTAGTCATATCTTTAAAATCTATTGAAGTAATTATATAAACATACATACATTGCTTCTGGCCCCACACTAGGATACCCTGTGTCGTGGGAACCAGAAATAGCGACGTCACAAACATGTAAACATCCAAGAACAGGGGACTACCACCTGTTCTTCTTCCTAACTAGGAAACCCTGTGATGTGGTAACCAGCA
Source organism: Yponomeuta plumbellus (assembly GCA_947310845.1). Classification (NCBI taxonomy): domain Eukaryota; kingdom Metazoa; phylum Arthropoda; class Insecta; order Lepidoptera; family Yponomeutidae; genus Yponomeuta; species Yponomeuta plumbellus. The sequence goes on along the minus strand of OX371198.1, from coordinate 15,929,675 downwards.
AGGACGTCACAAACATGGTAATAAGCCCAGACTGATTTCGAGGCTAACAAATAAACATTCTCATCAATAGGCTATTTGACCGATTTCTGAAAGCCGTCTCAAATTGTTTGTTGGTGTTCATGGAGTCCTCAGAAAGTGGTCATTTTAATTTCTTTCGTGTATTTCTTCTAAAAAAGGCAAAAGAAAATTAACTTTTTAAATAAGCCGCCAAAACGCTATGACGTCACTTCCCGGTAATCCAACCAATGTACATAAGAAAAAATTAATGACAGACGCCATTTTTACTGGAATGTGACGTCATCATAGAATCGGCTAATCCAGGCCGTTTTCGATACATTGGCAGCAGATACAAATTATCAAATTTTATCTTGTATATTTTTACAAATCATAATTGTTTTTTTTTATTTAAAATGCCCTAAAGCGATTTTAAGATACATAATTTATATGTATACGTATAAATAATATCTACTGTTTTTTTCACACTGTCAAATAGCCTATTAATACTGTCTGTACATGTTGGTAACGCGTAGAGTAGATATCGATCATTGCATGCGAAAAGGCCCATTTCCTGTCTTTCCCAAGTAAAAACACGAATCAGGTTTATAGAAAAACAGATAGAATGTGGCGGTTTCCTGTATCCTTCTTAAAAAGCAATCACCGAGGTCCGGACGCGAATCTACTCGAGGCTTAAGCCGAGGGACTTTTAGTTCTTATTGCCTTGGAAACAGGTGGTAATGCTATAAGAGAAGGAAGAAATGTAGTTCATCGAACCGTAGCTTTACTAATAAAGACCTCCATGGAGTACATTTAGTGCATAGCCGCCGATGGAGAAAAATGATGTTATGTTTTTTTACAGACAGATTTTGCAAAGGTTCAGACCAACGTATCATCAGTCATGTTACAGTCTGTTTGTTAGCTTTTAGAAATACCTCGGGCTGTAGAGTAGGCTTCGGTTTTCGCCGAAAGCACACGAGTGTACCTAATACTACTTCCTGCTCTGTATAAAACTTTTCTTCACTATTTGAAAAGTTATGTGAAGTTATAAATAACAATACAAAATAAACCTTACCTTTCATCATCAACCCATTATGTCCCCACCGAGGGGCACGGGTCTCTTCCCTGAGTAAGGTATAGGCCATACTCCACCACGAGGGCCAAGTCCGGATTGGCGGAGGCTTGTAAGACTAGTGGCTGGTCTTACTGTCAGAAGTTTTCAAGCCGCCCCTAAAGGCCTCTGACTTGGCTTAACGACTGTCATCTATCGACGGCAGCCCGGCTGCCGCAGCCGGCACCAACTGCTTAACGTACCTTGCGAAGCACGGAATCGCTCGGAAAAAATGCCACTAGCGTTAGTCATAGACGGTGACCCATCCATGGACTGAACGCGCCGTATGTTGCTTAACCTTAGTGATCGTTCAAGATCACTCAGGCAGCCCAGGCTACGTGCGATTCTCCTTACCTTATTGGAATATAATCCTTACCTTATTGGAATATAATCGGTTTAATCCGGTAGTAGCCGAGGTATATTCTAAAAGCTAACAGACTGGTAAATAGGAATTTATTATTAGGACTCATGTCCGTGAACGGTGGTAGCCTAATGGGTAGAGCAATGGACTCGGAAGCGGTAGACCCAAGTTCGATTCCCAGCGCGGGCACGTAACTATGACCTTACGACTATGACTTAGTTTTATAAGTTTTGTTCACTTCACATTTGTGAAGTTATAGTAGCAATACCATTAGCTAACCATGAAGGAAAATATGGTGAAAAAACCTGAGTGGTTCAGCTATTCAATAACTCAGCTCTTGAAATCGCAAATCCGCGGTGGGCACGCGTGGTGATTAAAGCCCTCTCTCTCTCTCTGAGAGAAAGCCGTGCCCAATTTTGGGACATATAAGGCCGCTTACATGTCCCTAAGTTACTATAGTTATAGTAACAATAGTAACCCTAACAATAGTAACGCTAAAAACAGCCATTCTTGTTATAAATGCTTTTTCGTTTCGGCTATAATACTACGTCCTAAAAATGAGAGATTCATTCGCTCTTTTTGCTAAAACGATCTGCGAAAAAAGTTCTGATCCTTGTCCTTTGGTAGCGCCAGTATTACTGCATCATCATCATCATCAACCCTTCACTGAGGAAGGTGCATTACTCCACCACGGGGGCCAAGTCCGGATTGGTGGAGGCTTGTAAGACTAGTGGCTGGTTTTACTGTCAGAAGTTTTCAAGCCGCCCTAAGGCCTCTTAACGACTCCCATCTATCGACGGCAGCTGGCACCAACATTACAGTATTACTGCATGGAGCCCATATATCCTCCTGAGAGACCTAGAAAAAAAATAACAATGGAAAACCATTGTTATTTTCAAGGTCAGGATTTAGGAGGTTATCTTTGGTATCATGTTCAAGTACACCCTGTCCATAAAGTCTAGAAAATAAAGAGTGCGATTTTGCTAATACTCATATTTTCCATACCCAAACTTTTAGTACTAAAAGACATAATCTCAGCAAGGAGAATTAACCTTGAACTCAGTTACAATAATTTGTGCTTATAGATGGTGTGGTACTCTGCAGCAGAGCCACCATCTTAGAATCTGATCATTTATATCTTGAAAGGATGTACGTCAAACGTATTTTTGGCTGCTAGAGAGTATGCTCCGCAGCAGAGCCACAATCAATGTCTATTTTATGATTAACTGAGGCACGTACAGCCGATAACGGCATACGTACACTATGTACGTTTAACGTACATCCTTTCAGGATATAAATGATCAGATTCTAAGTTAGTGGCTCTGCTGCAGAGCACCACACAGAAGATGGCCTGTAGATAGAGTTCGTACAATATTTAGTTACACTTCACTTCCGTTTTCTAGACTTTATGGACAGTATGTAGTAAATCTTGATGTACAGTCACCAGCATAAATATATGACGGTGGGCAGTAGTGCAAAAATATCTGATTCAAAATTGAGATCATAAGAATATGATGACACTTTGCCGGTAAAAATATGTGATGCTTTGTGGGCGGTGTAAATATCGTATCTCACTAATTGCATAAATATCGGACCAGGTAGCTTAAAAATATTTGATCACTGCTAAAATCAAAATTATGTGACTGCACTTGCTGGAATATTTATCTATTAACTATGAAGGAATACATATCGATAGAAGGAATAAATAGGAACATTTAACATAACATAACATTTACATACAGGCACATACATTGCTTCTGGCCCCACACTAGGATACCCTGTGTGATTTTTCCACAAAAACGAGCTTTACCCAGCTGGTCTTGTCTTGGAAAATACACCTATTAGGTACCGAATGGTCCTACATGTTGCAATTGTAATTAAACTCTGCAGATACTGAGTAATGATATTTTTTATTTTAAGCTAAAATATTAAAAATAAAAAAAATAAAAAATAAACTCACGCCCGTTATCCCCGAAGGGGTAGGCAGAGGCACCAGTCTCTAGAACTGGACCCACGTTTTGCCGAGTTTATTAGGTCCCAAACGTGACAAGTGGCAAACCTGTCGCCTGAAGCTAAAATATTCTTTACTTTAAAACTATATTTCTTAGCCAAAATACTTTTTATTAGAGGTTTTAACAACGAGATTGATCGCGCAGTCTTGAAAAATGGGCAAATTTTTTATGTTATTTTTTTTAAGTCTCCTTTTCTTCCAAGTTGGAGCAGCTGGTGTTAAAAATTTTGTTCACAATTTAAAGAAGCGTTATTCAGAGTTACGAAAAAAAATTTAAAAGAGTAAAGATTTATGGCAACAGGATTTTAAATTTTTTAAATGCCTATAATTTTCTAAACATTGTTTTTTTTTTCTATTTTTCCATTTTAACCAATATGACTTACCTTATCACCCGGTACCGGCTTAACGTTGAGTTTTGTGACACCCTGTATATATTGATATATATTTTATTTTGACAGACTAGATAGTTGACGGATAAAATGTTTTTTACGATGTCAGTAAAGTTTTGCCTGTAAGGAGGTTAATATAAATGTCATCTCAGTAAAAAAAGATATCGGTACCTACACGGATAATTAACAATTACAAATCGACATATTTTCGCTTGTGTTTATGTTACACATATTTTTGATGCCTGCCATCATTCGATATTTATTCCTTCATAGTTAATAGATAAATATTCCAGCAAGTCTGGGTTCGAACCACGCATGTACCAATGACTTTTAGTTACGTACATTTGTTTGTTTGTACAGCAACATCATTCGCTGATAAATTGTGCCCGGATGACGGCGACAGGCTTGCCACTTGTCACGTTTGGGACCTAATAAACTCGGCAAAACGTGGGCCCAGTTCTAGTGATTGGTGCCTCTGCCTACCCCCTCGGGGATAACGGGCGTGAGTTTATTATTATTTATTATTATTATTATTCCAGCAAGTGCAGTCACATAATTTTGATTTTAGCAGTGATCAAATATTTTTAAGCTACCTGGTCCGATATTTATGCAATTAGTGAGATACGATATTTACACCGCCCACAAAGCATCACATATTTTTACCGGCAAAGTGTCATCATATTCTTATGATCTCAATTTTGAATCAGATATTTTTGCACTACTGCCCACCGTCATATATTTATGCTGGTGACTGTACCTAGTAGATAAAAAAAAGTTAAAAGATAAAACATTTTATTTGCTAAAGGATGGTAAATACGAGTACATTATTACAGTAGGTGGTAAAGTAACTTATAAGAACATGCATGCTCTACCGGCTAAGGTGTGCAAATATTAAAGGAACTTTAATAATCTACTAGAATTTTAAAATAAATATTACAACCAGGATGTGATACAAAAACAACTTAAAACTATTATGACAAACATTGTATCTAATTAAACTATTAAGAACTTTTTTTTTCTTAAAACTCAGTTGTAAAGTTAGTGCTTAGTTGAGAGGGTCATCGAGAAATTCTTATATTTTCTAATAGGAATTTGTATAAGCAATTGTGCTCTTTCAATTTGGTAAGAGGCATGAGGTAATAATTACAAAGTTTTTGCCATCACGCAGCTCTTGCTACTCCTCCGAACTACGCTTATCTAAGCTATTTGTACTGATTTACATAATATTAATTGTACACAATGATGCTTCTTTTTTCCCGGCAAACAGTAGGCCGTAATTTGCATAGATCTTTTGTTTCACATTGTAACACTCCAAACTTATTTAATTTGTTTGGCACAGCATGTACAGCGCCACCACATTATATGTTCAAGTGGGCAAAATTGTAACTAAGTAATTGTAAATTCTGTACCCCATTTCTTGTTTTATTTATTCACTTACTAAGATTCATAGATATATGTTCACTAAAATTTAAAGACGGATTAAAATATTCTCATTTTCCTAGGTAAATTTCTTAAATGTTACTACTAAATTCTTCACTAGCGCCGCTATCAACTGAACAGATAAGATGGTGGCACTGTAGCTACGTAGCTAGTATTACACATAGCTGCGACGATCTGTAATGGTAAGTACACACGTACGTACATGTATGCTCGATAAACTTGCTCGATGTCGAGCAAGTACGAGCGTGTGTACCATGCAAGTCTCAAGACCATGCTCGAAGCCAACCAAAATGTTCGATCCAAACAAGATTTAAACGTCCATAATTTTTGCTCAATGTTCGAAGCAAACATATTTGTACCTGTAGCCGCGACGTAGTAAGTTATTGTAGAGATACCTATTCATTGGTAAATAGTTAGGAAACTCTTCAGGTTCCAACTCTTTTAACAAGTTAACATGACTGTGAAGTTCCTCTTCTTTGCAACATTGGCCTAACCCAACGACGACGACGACCCCTTCTTCGCGTAGAATTTCCCCGACAGTAAATGCAGCATGCGCTGCCCACCAAACACAACAACAAATCGTCCATTGCTCGAAGAGTTTCAGCGCACACTAAATATGTTCGTTGAGCAAGCTTTTACGTGTAGACGTAAGATAAGACTGCATTAGGGACGACAGAGATATAATTATACCTGTGGTAGAGACACTCGTTAGACCTAGGTGTCAGTGAAAAAAGTCTGAACCGACCTTCTACAAGTTAGGGCGACGATTGAGCAACCAAGGTTTTGCCCAGAATAATAATATAATAGTTTTTTTCCAAGGTGGATTATTTACATGTTTTTTTATTACTGTAATAAAACAATTATTATATAGGTATTTAAAAGTAAGATTCTTGTCGGTTTAACAACTTCCACGTAAGTAGTTAGCAAATGACGTACCTAAATGGGGCTGTATTATTTCATGTATTAGGTATTGTTTGTATGTGACACTTTTGTATGAGCGTAGTATAATAATAAATAGATAAATAAAGACTAATAATATCAACAATTTTCAGCATCAGAAACTAAACCTCTTTCACCAATCTTGTCTAAGCTAGTATTCAAGTTAGATAGACAGATCAACAGATGTAATTGCATTTATATGTGGGATCTAGTAATAAATCTCGAGTACTGAGATCGATCTGACGTGGTCTAATTAGTGGGGGCTGAATGCAAGGCTGCAACGTCCGCCTCATCCTACCGTGATGAATTGAAACTGGTTCTTTGCTTGTAAAATGTAGGGGGTCGAGTGCCTAGCTAGATTGAGCTGACTGAGGTTTTCTCATCTGAATGTCTAGGTCTATCCGGTGGTAGCGTATCGGATGAACGCTGGCTCTTATATCGATGGACTATTCACTGATCAATATCTGTGTAACTAGGTACAAATTACTTTGTTTTCGAAGTTTCTTTCGTAAATTTGTGAAGTATAGCATCTTAAGGAAATCCGGGTGTTTGCGATGTTCACATAACTTTGACTTTGATTTTGCGATGAGCACCGGTTAAGCCCTAATTCTAAGTGGAACTTTGACCATGATGAAATGTCTCCTTCACTTTTAAAAATATACTGGGAACGTACACAGTGATTTAGCATTAGCACGGCAACCCGCAATAGATATCTCTAGTGATTTTGAAAAATTTTAGTCACTTCTGATTTACTCACCCTCACTCGAGTCTGTATTAGGTATAATTCGTTTAGATACTTACAAATAAATGACCATGACAAAGTTACATTCATAAACCACGTGGTGAACGGCAGGAGTAGAAAAAATTTAAATAGAAAACGCAGGAAGAAGGTCCCACGTGGGCAATACTGTTAACTGTTAACACAAAAATAGTCTAATATGATTTACGAGCTAAAACATGAAACAAATGAATATTCATACATAAGAATCAAGCACATACAACAACATGAATAATTATAACGATCGGTTAGATAATTGCGCGCGAAACGACGACGCCGGCGTCTTTTGTTTTTCCGCTCATGAGACTACGAGGAGGTTCTACCGACTATGTCTAGATTTGACAATTTAGAGCTCTTGCTCACACTATTTAAACACTGTCCGATACTTTCCTAATCTTAATATGACACGTGGTGTCCCCATCAACGTTACTACAGCAGGTAAGTTGGTACAATACGATTAAAATCAGTTAACAATTCGGCTTTTCTCGGATATCATCGACTAAATCCGGAGACGGAAATGACACGAAATACATTACCGCGATTTATTTTAGGTAGCATTCAATTTGAAGTATCATAAACGCAAGACGCCAAGATGACATTACTAACCGGTAGACCTAAGAAATTTATTATGCAGAAGCGACATGAATTTGACTGATCGGAGAGCTTGTCGTTTTCATTCAAAATTTTTAACACGCTGCTTTTCGAAACTCCGGTTGCTTCACAAACCCTGTCCAAATTTTTTTTATGATATTTACTTTCCTCTTTTTTAAATAAATTAGCTTCTTTTCTAAAATAGTTATATCCATTATTTACAATTTCACGAAATTGAGCAACAATTTTTACCACGCTTTAAATTTGTTGAAGCCATGATATACACTATTAATTAGTAAGTTAATGAGCCGTTTTCAGAACTAAAAAAAAAAATTACCGCTGTCAAAAGAATGCAATTTTGGACCTCAGCCCAATAGCCATGTGTGAATTGTGATACATCATAAAATAGGTCTCAGCGAGCTGAACAAAAGTTACTATGACGCCAACAGCCAAATGATTGTACTTTCGGAGTTATATTATATTTAAAAAAAAACTAACATTTTCAATAAAATATAACTCCGAAACGACAAACATTTGGCTGCTGGCGTCATAGTAACTTTTGTTCAGCTCGCTGAGACCTATTTTATGGTGTATCACACATGGCTATTGGGCTGAGGTCCAAAATTGCATTCCTTTGACAGCCGTAATAATTTTTTTTAGTTCTTCTGAAAACCGGATATTTTCACGAATGAAATTAGCGTTCCTATACATACAGCGCCACCAAGTTATCTGTTCAGGTGGGCAAAATTGTAACTAACTAAATAATTGTAAATCCTGCTCCCCGTTTTTTGTTTTATTTATTCACTTACTAAGATTTATAGATATATTTTCATTGCAATCAAAAGACGGGTTAAAATATTCTCATTTTTCTAGGTAAATTTCTTAAATGTTCCTACTAAATTCTCCACTAGCGCCGCTATCAACTGAACAGATAAGATGGTGGCACTGTAAATGTATCATATACGTCAAACTGTTTTTATTGACTCTAAGAAGGCAGACTGTCAAAATAGTCAATTATTTTTCTTATTTCAATACAAAGGTTGTGTTAGTTTTGAGCTACATATGAGATTTTGTTGCTCATATCGTTCTTGTATTGTATTCATTAAGACAAAGAGTAATATAATTAAAGGTCCTGTCTGTAAATTGATAACTCTATGTGAGAGACGAGGGATTCACGACAATTACCGAGGTTGGCCGAAGTGTTAACTGATTTTAATCATATTGTAGGTATATCTGTAACTCCGTAAGGACCAAACCATGGATGTAATAATCAAAGAGGATTGAGTACTCTGACAAAAAAATGTCCTGACAAGGAGGCTCGAACTAGTGAATGTCATCTCTTTCTAAGTAGGGTGACCTTGATGTCAATGAAAACCGGACGAAACATAAGGGAAGCCAGCCGGAAGGAACAAGCGAAGTTCTCTCTTTAGGAGTAACTTGGGCATTTACTTCCATAATGGGCGACACAGTACCTAGTAGTAGGTATATTCATTGACTGAAGAACTTTAATTATACTTATATTTGCATTTAACGAAATTTTAACATTATAAAATGAAAGCCAAAATCAAGTCATAAAATTAGTTTTAATCCAAAAATAAACACAAAGAAATAACTCATTTAAATGTATAGAATTTACAACTTGCTTATTGAGTGTTAATGTACATTACGTTACATACTGCCCTCAAATAAGGTTTGTAGTGGAAAAGAAGAGTAGAGAGAAGGGTAAAGATAAAACTCAACTTCGACCATGATAAAATACGTTTTTAAAACCTTGAGTGGTATTGCTACAAAAATTACTTAGCATACATTCATGGCTCGATTCGAGTCTGGGCCTTTAATTTGAGAATAAGTAAAGTTCACTATCTTGCATGGATACATGGATACATGCAAGATAGTGAACTTTACTTATATTCACAGTTATTAATAGTGAACTTTTCTTACATTTCTTATCATCAGTTACAGTAGGCTACTTTTAATCGCGGAAATCGCACTCATTCTGCGGAATTAACTTAATCATATTTTAATCTGTCTACATAAGTTTACAAATTATTTTCAGTGAACCAATTTAGAACTTTATATCATTATGGTACTCTTGGTCTCGACAAGGGTTAAATTAAAAATTAAAAATGTTGTTGCAGACAAATTTTAGTGTACAAATTGTAAATTCAGATAATAAAATCTAACTTGCCAATACGAATAAAACTCATGTAGCTAGATTGATGACAAACATTTGAATGTTTTTTTTACATTTAAAATATGCATAAAAGCTAATATACATTACTATATTATAGAATAGAATTATTAAGTATAAAATTAAATATTCTATTATACCTCCTGTCAATTTTTCTATTCAAACATAATATTCAAAGCTTCTTCTTTTGGGGAATGCATTCAGTCAGTTTGGGCACCTGCATCGAGCTGTGGTTGCTTCGTTGGTAGTTCTTCCAGTTCAACATTTTCTTCCGTCGCTTAGTACCATTACTTTTTTCGCCACAGGCTGTAAATATTTATTTATTACTTACTTTCTAATAAACTTCTTAGCAAACAAAACACAAAGGTAACAGAAAAGTCCTGTGCAACGTACCTAAAGGGGTTGGTAAGCACGTCAATAAAAAGTAAAGTAAGTGATACTTTCTGAGTTATTCCCGTTTGAATTATAAAAAAAAAAAAAAAATTCATTCAATTGTCCATTATCATCATTTTAAAGTATTTTGCGTTACAACTAGTAATAAATTGGGGACATTTTGTCAAAGAGTATTTGTTGTTTGTGATAATTATTTTTTCTATCGATTGGCATAATGTACACCAAACGGCAACTTTCCATGTACAAACGTACAAACTTTAGGTATGCTATAGAGGTTTGAAGCCTTTTACTCACCACTACAAATGGTACAGGATCTTCCTTCAACCTAGGTAAGACCGTAGGTTTAAAATCTTATTTTCTAAAATACCGGCTTTTGCAGGCTTCACAAAATGCAGGATTTTGTGATGTCGAACCAGAGCCTCATATAGCATCCATCCATTTTAAACGTAAGCTTTCGTTTTTAGTAAAACTGAAAAGAGACCATTGGGTAATCAAACAAATGGCCTACATTTTACAACATCATGGTCATAGTATTCCACATAAATGAGTAAGAGTAAGACACACTCCTTCAGTTTGTGGCTCTCGCTCTGGACACTTTACTCTAGTTGCTTACTTATACGATTTTATGTTTCATTTGAGAAGACAAAGAGTTTAGTTTTCTATGGAACTTTTTTCGTAGTGCTCTATCCTCTTTGATTATAACATCCTTGGACCAAACTAAGAGATATTTTCGAAAATCGAAGGCTGCTTGGGCGAGGTCGTTAGATTCGGGGTTCGTCGGTTGGTCACGGCCTCAGAAGTCTTCTGAGGTCACGGCACGCTGGTCGTGATTCGTCAAGGTGTTGCCAGCAAATGGGAGCCTAAAAAGTAAGCCTCCGCTTGCTTCGCTGAGGTTATTGAACGCAACTCTATTACGTGCTGAGTTGCTACGTCTCTACTCTCGAAAGATGTGCTCTTTACAAAATTATTTAAAAATAACTCCGCCCACTTACATATTTATCTAGCTTCAAATACAACACGTCTTTATATATTTTTCAATCGGTTCAGCAGTAAGTAGTTGCTGCAGCTTAAGCTTGAGTAGTCTGACCCTCTTGGGAACATAGCATCACAGGTCAAGCTGACTGAACTAATCCAAGTGATTTCCACGGCACTCAGAACTCAGTTATAGGGACTGTACGCTAGGTAATTAGGTATACAGGCACAAACATTGCTTCTGACTCCACCCCCACACTAGGATACCCTGTGTCTATTAGTATTAGTTCGATATAAATATACATTTTACAAAGTACGACTTATTCGGACCCCCTCCCACCAAATCGTCTCACTAAAATAAACGATCACCCCTTTAATACCATCGTCCTAATACCGTGCATCATTAAAATGTTTCCTTAAAAAAACCTCCTTTGACTAAAAGGCCTCCTCGGCTGGAGGCTTTTTGAGGCCCTGCGCGACTTCTCGGCTATTGTTAAATGGTACAATTTGATAGTAAATTCGACGTAGCGACTCGTGACGCTGAGTCACGAAGAGCGTTGAACCGGCCGCCATCTTGCGCCCTCGCGTCTTCATCTACCCGCGTACCCTCCGCGGCTGAACCAAGCGTTCCTTCCTAGACAACTCGTGAGGGGCTGGTCGCAATGATTGCGATTTACCAAACTCAGTGTAGACAACTGTTGCTTCTTTCAGGCAGTTTTATAGGGGTAGTCCTTAAAACACTGTCTTTTTTTAAACGGACGGACGTTTGACAACTAATCACACACACTCACGCACACACACAGATACACCCCCTCCCTCTCCTCGTCCCGTCCGCGTCCACTTCCCAAAAGTGATGCAATTATTTAATTAAAACACATTATTGTTTTTTTTTTTTCTACTGCTTGATAATGTTGTATAGTAATAGTTTCAAGTGAAATCTATTTTTGGCTTTATTGTTACGATACTTGATTGCAGATATAATTATGTTATTTTGTGCTGTTGGATTTCCAAATTAATCATAAGAATAGTTAACGTCAGTTCCTACAAATCTACGTTGTATGATCTACCTTACTGCGTCCTGTGGTGTGAGTGACTGCGTAATATGGACGTTGTTGTTGATGACAACTTGATTGGACATTATTTTCCAACCAACGACCCCAGTAACGACATTACAAGTATTGTAGGTAAGCGTATCGTCAATGGCATTTGTTTTAAGTATTTTCAGCATGAGCTTGCGCTGAACATAGTGATAATAACATACCAGTGCCACAGCAACGTAGTTTGCGCAAATTCTGACAAGGTATATTGTATCGACTGCCTCGTTGGCCTTGTATGACGTCTAATTACCACGGAAGTCGTAGGTTCTGTTCCCATTAAAGGCCGCCGTAGCCGCCTACTAATCTTAGTAGGTACAGTTTGTCCAAAAACACTAGAAACCGGAAGTGAATGTTTACTAATCGTTTTATTGAGAAGTCAAAACATTTACTATACATATTTATTGAAGCACAATACCTTATTTTATGTAATAGCTCAAGTTTTTAATTTTTGTAATGCTTGTAAGTGCAAGCTACACATTGGCTGCCAACAATGGATCCAAACCCGGTTCCCACAATAAGAAGTCAATACGAGTATACTCGTAGTTGGCAGCCAATGAACAAACACCGAAAAACAGTCTGAGCAAAACCGTACTCTTTAATTTCTACTTTTTCTGGTCAAGCTGTACACAAAGCTTCAGTTTGGGTGTATTTCCATGCGTGTGATGTCCTTCCCTGGTGGCCATAGCACAAGTGCACACAAGTGATTGTGTCGTGTGGAAGATCTTACTAGTTTACTCTTTATGTCGACGATGGATTAGTGGCTGCTTCAGATAAACAGCTGGCTGATGAATTTTTAGAGAGTCTTAAAAGAAAATTTAATATTACGACGAGGTCCGCGTCCTATTACTGAGGAGTGTTTCGCTGACCTGTATTTTGTATCGCTGTATGAAGTCCTCGTATCAAGTTAGGCTTGCTGTCCGTATCGCTGGGCCCCGCAGCAATCATCATCCTTGCGGTGGGTTGGCCATTTTGCGGCGAGCTAGTTTATTGCGCGGTAAATGCCGCAATCGGTACAGAACGAGCGGCCACAGACGGAGTAGAATAGAAAACCCACTCAGTTATCGAACTTCTTTTTTTATGCAGACTCATCATCAATCCACTATATCCCACCGAGAAGTGGATTCTCCACCACGGGAGCCTAGTCCGGATTGGTGGAGGCTTGTAAGACTATATTTGAGGCAATACAAAAACGTGCGAACTAAGTCATAAACATTAGTATCAGACCTCTCTCTCACACATATAGGCATATCGGAACTCTCGCTCGCACTTTTATGACTCGGTTCGCACGTTTGTAATGGCTCAAGTTTAGTGGCCGGCCTCTGACTTGGCTTAACGACTACCGTCTATCAACGGCAGCCGGCACCAGCCTGCTTAGCGTGCCTTGCGAAGCACGAAACCGCTCGGAAAAATGCCACTAGCATTAGTCATAGACGGTCACGCATCCATGCACTGAAAGCGCCCCATGTTGCTTAACCTTCGTGATCGTGTAAGGTCACTCAGGCAGTGCTTCGATACGAGTGATTCTGCAGACTACTGGATGTATTTTGGAGAGTGTGCATGTGCACCCCTGGCAACATGAATTTATATAACCATTCCACTCCGTTCATTGGACGACCAGATGGCTGGCTCATTGTCACCCATTTGTGGAAATTCTGCGAATTTGCACTAAGCGATTTGGGAATTCTTTTATATCAAGAACGGCAAAGATGTGGAACGCGAAGCCGTCGTCGGTTTTTCCAGTGGCACAACCTGGGTGTCTTTATGATTAGAGTCAACCAGCGTTTACCATGTAAACACAACATCTCAAGCTGGCTTCCCACGGTGGGCGATTCTGCCGACGGCCAACGCCGGCCGACGACCACGGACAGCCATGCACCACGCACGAGGCTCTGGTCGATATCGATACGACCACGTACCCACGACCGGTACGGCGCACCGCCACAGACGTCTGTGCTACGGCGGACCGAGACCCTTCCCACGGTGTGTCGTGCGAGCTGGTCCGCGTCCGTCCGCGATCCAGACCCTATTATTTTCATATTTTGACTCACATTTTTTTTTATATTTTATAAGGTTTTTAACTTTTTATGTCAGTTTTGTAGGTAATAATAATAACTTCCACACAACATTTAACCTGGTAACCAGGCAAGGACATTATACACATTTAAATAAACTCAATCTGAGGCCATTATTTGTACAAATGTTCGGCGGCTTCCAATGGGAATCGATCTCACGACCTTTGTTCTGGTAGTTGGCGCGTTAATGGCTAGACCAACAAGACATTCACCCCAATCTACTTTTGAGTCAACAACTTTTACGCATCTTTACTAGAACTACCATTTCCAACTTCATTATATTTATTGTTCTGTCGATTCCTATTCTGTGACGTTGTTGTGTATTGTGTGTGACGTCACATCAGAAAGGGCTTGTGCAAAAAACAACAGCTCAAGGCCCTATTTCATAGAACAACAATAAATTCGTGGTGTATGTTAATTGTAAAGTCGATTGACAAGTGCACTACTATGTACATCAAATTGTCACAGATAATTCATTTTTAATTGTAGTTACTATGTGAAACGCGGCCCACAGGCGCTATTATGTAAGTCCTCTACTGTATGGAGTTCCGTTTTAACCTACTCCGAACTCTCAAATACATACATATTTTGACAGTTTGAAGTCGTCAGAGCGGTTAACCCGATTGAGTGGAAATTTACACCTGATAAAAAGGCAGATTAAATTTGGTAAGTTTGAGTTGATTAATGCAGCTATCACACTGGCCGAGAACAGGACCTTTTTTTTGTTTTTATTTATTTTCAAAATAAAAAACCCTTATACAATTACTTATTTCGCTATTTGACACAATCAACAATAAATTATTTTATATGCTCGATTAAAACAAACATTACGAAATCTTTTATTACAATTTTTACTAGTTATTACAATTTTTAAATAGATGATACATAAAAAGAGTGCTCTGAAATGTGACGTCATAAGCCAGTATTTTCATACAAAATTCCGTTTCAAAAGTAACTCATTTGACATTTTGTCAAATACCCAATTCCGCCAAACTGAAAAGCAGTTTGTTGGCAAAGCACTCTATCTCTAATATTACTAATTTATATAATACCCATGTTAATTTGTATAAAAAAAACGTATATTTAAATTCATTGTAGTACAGTGACAACTGCATGATCGTGGCAATTTAGTTTCATTGCCGCTTTAAGTCTACGGGCACACACATCGAACAATCTAAGAGTCAACTCAAGGGTATGAGAAAACACGTCACAATACTCACAATAATAATATATTGAGCGAATGTAGATGAAAGGGCCGGTAAGGGACGTCCCAAACGGACATCATCATTAACCCATTAGGTCCCCACCGAGGGGCACGAGTCTCTTCCCTGAGGAAGGTATAGTTTAGGCCATACTCCACCACGGGGGCCAAGTCCAGATTGGTGGAGGCTTGTAAGACTAGTGGCTGATTTTACTGTCAGAAATTTTCAAGGACTGCCACTTGCCACCAGGTTGGCCACCAGGAGACGGGCAGACTTTTTATGATGCGCATGCAGTACACGTCACGCCGCGCGCTTATTCACAGACACTACACAAGCGCAACGTGTAAATGTGTTGAACGTGCCAGCTTTACTTAACTGACCTGTACGTTGTGTTGCGAAAATTTGAAAATTTGCAGGCGAAGACGCGCGTATTCGCGCGCAGACGCTGGCATCACGAATTCGTACCGTATTGATAGAGATATAGAGATGAATTTAGAACAGTTAAAAAACGCGACGCTTCGCTTCGACTCTGCGCCAGTGTGAATTGAGCCTAAGGCCTTTGACATGGCGGACATACTTCGACCAAATAGCATGTATTAGCAAAGGGCAAGATAAAAAGTACCCGAAACCGGCATGCGTACATGCAACGACTCATGAAGCGAAAGTGATCTGTCAGGTTGGTGGCAAGTGGCAGTCCTTGGTCTCCGCCTACCCCTCTGGGATACAGGCAGGCGTGAGTTTATGGATGGATGTAAGTACAGTTGACATTTCCGGTGATTCGCTGGATGCACTGCGTTAGCGCAGATTGATGTATTAGGAAACCCTGGTAACCTACACGATACCTACGGTAAAGTTTAGTTCAAGGAAAACCTCTTGCACCTGCCAAGAAATGCAACTCAACAAACTTCACACAAACACAGACACAAACACTTTCTTACTATCCCTACCGTAAATAGAAAAAAAATCAATCAATATATTTTAATTCAAACAGGGTGTTACATAATGTCAAAGTATAATTTATAAAAAATATAAACCTAAAACCTGTTACGCATTAATACTTGCACCGATGGGACAGATTACGTGTACCTACCCTTTGTTTAGTACACCCTGTATAAGTTAAATAAAAAACAGGATTCAAGTATTTATCGTAATTTTTTACACGTGATGCTTGCATTGAGAACGCTGTAGATCAAGCCTGTTACAAGAACACTTGAAGAAACGTTGTATGTTCTAATAATGCAATAAACTTCCAGATATCATCTTTACACAGGGTGTAATAAAGAATATTGCACCATGAAGTGTGATTCATGCACGTTGTTTCTTAGGCGCGGGGCACATAGGAAAGATATGGGGCGCGGAATAAATGCGATGCCTTTATGTATCAAATCATACTTACTTAGGCTTACTTAATATAGGTACATAGGCATGTAAAATGTAGAAGTAAACATCCGGAGCACGTCCTGACGTACTCAGTGGTGGGGTAGAGCAAACTTACTATTTATACTCCTTTCCCTTGCTGCTTTCGTCCACTACTCTCCTGAGTATAGCGAAGGCTAGTGGGTGAAGTTATAAATATCCAGATTTCAGCCCCGGTAGTAAGAACCCCGCGCGCGTTAAATCTGTCAAGAATCGCCACATACCGCCCGCCCCTACCCTATTCGCCCTGTTAATTAATAAACTACGTCAATTTTTTAATTCGATGCAAAAAAAAATGACGCGGTGTTACCGCTTTAAAAGCTAAAGGTTAACTCGGTAGATTTTTTTACCGTGAATAGAAGACTCAAGTGACCAAAATCCTTATCACATCAAAACATTAAAATTGAATAACTCGTAAGAGCAAAGTCTAAAAAAAACACCTGCGTAGCATACACAATTTAACTTGGAAGTAAAATGGGGTTATTTGGTTTTTACGTACTATAGCAACATTCAGACATTGACAGCCTAAGAATTGTATGGAGATGTCAACGTGATGACGGTTTAGTTCCATTTCTGCTTCATTTCTACGCGCGCACGCATATAATAAAAAGTTTAACGTGACCCGACCATGTATCTGCCATAGTACTATGTATAATACACTAACAGAATTGAGGCCCTGGTCCCAAACTAGGATACCTGGACCTGTACTATGGAAACTAGGTGCAATTCCATGTTTGTAAATAGAAATGCACCCGCACGAAGGCCATTTGTATAAATATACGGTAGCCTCCAGTGGACATTGAACCCACGACCTCAGTCTTGTTAATTAAGCTCCCTAACGGCTAGACCAACGAGGCAGTCTAATAATCTCTGAACATGATTCATCATCAGCAGACTCTCTTGTTACCGAGGAGATCGTACAGACATGATCCTTCTATTAGCGAAGGAAGACCTCTCAATTTTTTGGTCACTCACAAGTCACAAGCATTCGAGCACTGGGCATTCGTCTACTGCCTTCGGGCGTCAGTAGTATAGTAGATAGCCGGTCAACCTTTACATGTTTGTTGCCAAGTCGCCCATAACGTAACAGACTAGCGTGCACGCGAGTAAAGGTTGATGGTTGGTCTACTGTAAACTCAACCTTGACCCATTCTGCTGGACGGTCAACCGCCATCGCCACATCCTGTGTGACCGCGAGTTCACTTTATTTTATGATAAAGTTGTAGTACGAACTATAAGCTTCATGGTAGCTCCGTCGAGTTTCTATTCACTTCCTTTCACACGCCTATTGCAACCGATAAAGTTGTTTTCTTTACAGTTTTTCTTATTGACATTTTTTTTCACAACAATGGTCTTGTGCGTGAGAGTAATAGGGGATACAATTGAGCTCTCAGCGTTTACTTTCTGTATTTTCTGTTATCTTGTACTTTTTTAAGAAAAACTGGCCTCAGAACTGTACCTACCTAAAGGTTTCCATTAAAATATAAGTGTGGGTCTACTCGTTATCTAAATTAAGGGCTTCTGAGAACTAACTAACTTTACCAATGGTAAAAACACTCATAATTATTAATAAGAACTTTGGTCGGGAGATCCGATCAGCACCATATTCCGGAACTCAATGGCCTCCCGCCGCCAGCGTGCGACGTGAAGCCATTTGCAAACCCCTCTTTAGTTTCCGTTTCCTTTTACAACTACCCTTCAATATTTTTACTATTTAATGCTTGTCAATGTAATGTTCACATACCCCACGATTCACGATTCTCTAATTAAATGGTGACGGATGGGACTAATCTTATGATAAAACTTACTTAAATATACGTATTTACGTATAAAGTTAGATATATTTCAATAAAATCATGACATTCGACCATCCGACTTCGTGCAGCCTCCGGCGCACGAGCACACACACAAACCGGACATGTAATTAGAACTTAATAGCTGTAACCAATTCTCGAACATGTTTATTGTACCTACTTAAAGAGTTTCAAATTTGTAAATGAACACAATTGTTAAATCCCTTCGTATTAGGTAAATTAATTAAATTTGGGGAATAAATTTAGTTTTGTTTTTCTCGATAACTTCTACCTATTCAGCTTTTATCTACTTACCTATTACTACCTCTGTTCTGCGTGTCTGTATCACAATCATGACATTCGGTTACTATGATTCTCATTTAGTTTTTTAAGAACGGAACGGAACGTCACTTTGACATGTAAACAGAGTTACTATTGGTTCGCTCAATCATTAATTTATTAGTTTTAAATAGTAATCATGCATGACCCAAAATAAATTGCAAATATGAGTGACGCTTCAAAATAAAAGCGACACTGTTACATCTTCACTTTTTGTTTCCTGATTCTCAACCGAGATCGTACTGCAATTAATAAATTAAGTAAATATGCAGAACTTCCTCGAAATATCACTTTTTCACGCCAGAGCAACCACCCAGAATCAGAGTCAAATAATAGTCATGTCATAGAACGGACATTAGACGGAACAGCGAGTAGTCTACTCAATATATCAGACGACGATGATTATAGCGAGCAATTAAACAAATGAGAAAGAGGATTGAAAGATTAACTAACGAATTGCAAAGCGTTCATTTTTATTTTATTCGAGTTTATTAGGTCCCAAACGTGACAAACGTTTGGGACCTAATAAACTCGGCAAAACGTGGGTCCAGTTCTAGAGACTGGTGCCTCTGCCTACCCCTTCGGGGATAACGGGCGTGAGTTTATTATTATTATTATGTATTGAGATAATATATCGTGCTATAATGTACATCTTTACCTTATAGCCGCCGTGTGTGGAGTCCCTAAAATAGTTGCACTCGCATCAACAACGTCAATCGTGAGTAAATATGGCGTCGGGGTGGCTATCTTACTTTTATTTGCCTTTCATTAAAAAAGAGGTTAGTAGTCAGCTCTCCATACTTCTTTCCACACTTCGCGTAGCGCATTAGCATAAAATAATCGATCATAATCGGCCTTTAAACAAAAGTCCTACATCTTTGCTAGTTGCGAACATATTTGGCAGCAGTAGGATCGCTTTTATTTGAGGACCACTGAAATTTTAGTTATTTTTTGGGCATAGATCTCTTAAGCAAATGGTATTTTCATGATAAAATAAAAAAATTAGTTAGCTAAATAAACTGCGAGTGAGGGATAAATCAGGTAGTAACAGTGTTAATGTGTTTATTACTTATTGGCATTTATTAGCCATATAGTTTTGTATAACTTTGCTAAATACTCGTATTATGCAGTGTTATAAATGTGGCATATTGAAAAACCAAATTTTTGACATGTTGACACTTACTCGTTCGCTTCAGTAAATAGGGTGTACATATATCTGTGGAGCTCTGATGTTTAATTATAGAGCTGAACAATTCTTAAATCTACTGTACCTTGATGTGGAAAAACACAAACACTGCTGGTTTTTAGATACAAATCTGAATCTGTCACTGGATATGTTCTCTAGTACCACCGGCAACTTAATAAACATGACATGAGGCAAACAGTAAGTTTAAGGACATAAAACAGTTTATTGAAATGGGCTATTCAATACAAAAAAAAAAAGATCATTCAACAGAAAAGGGTAATATTATGTTTTTTCGAGACTAAATTTCTGAGAATAATTTATCAAAACATAGCCGGGCTCTTAAATAAATGAGTTCTATTGACAATTAACCTAGAGGAACTAAGAGATAAAAACATAAATATAGATTTTGTATGTATAACAGAACATTTTATGATGACGGGATAAGAATTATTCATAAATATACCGAACTATGCTCTGGTGGCTTGCTGTATATAGTAGAAATAAGAGCAAGCGGGGTGGATCTTGTGTACTTGTGCAAAAACAATACAAACACAATGACCTCCCGGAAACTAGAAAAATGTCGTTATTGAACATATTTGAGTGCTGTGCAGTGGAACTAGTTGACCTTAAAATTACAGTTATTTGTGTGTAGGTTGTTGGAACTCTGTTCCAAAACATAATAATTTGAACCTATTTTTCTAATGGTTAGAGAAAGTGTTAGACTACGCTTCTAAATTTAAAGTCTCATGAAATTGTAATTGCTGGAGACTTTAATATTGTCGTGCTAAAGAATAATAATATTACTCTCGATTGAATCTCGATGAAATTTGCAATCAGGCAGCCTGCACGCCTTGTCAGTAAAACTTGCATAGATAATTTTGCAATCAGCTATAAAAATGTAAGACCGAGGTGTAAGAATTCGGACTCTGATCATACTGCGCAAATAATAACCATTCCAGTAAAAAAAAAAAAAAAAACACTAACATTAAAATATTGGCAAAAAAAAGATTACAAAAAGGAAAATATAAATAAATTTGTAGAATGCATAAAATCAATTTCCTTCTCAGATGTTTACCACACGACTAATCCTACATTATCATATCGTCGCTAGACAATGGAGACGGGGATCTCTGGGCCCAATCGTAATAAGCTGAAATAAGGTTTAAAAAAACAGTTTATTTTCTGTTTCAAGATATAAAAAATTAGCTCAATTCACAATCTGGGGACGAGAAATCTTGAAAACAAGTTTATTGCACTGATGAAATAGAGTTTCGATTACTATAATCGATTACTGTGAATGATTTCAACAATTGAAGTGAACAAATTCTTCAGAATAAATAGTTATGTTGTCAATAATTGAAAATAAAACAGAATATCAACTATAAAATCGATTCTCGTAGATTCTCGTTTACAGATCGATTTATTACTTATGTTTGTCAAATGTATTTAATCTGTGCTGACAGTGACAGCTCCCGGACTTTCATTCTGTGATCATTGAACACCGGATTACCTACCACTCGTCTTGTATCGTTTGCGTATTTCAATTAAATTCCTCGACCAGTGTTTTATCTCTACGGACTTCTAGTATATTGTTAACTCGCACGACTGTGGCACAGCGACTAATCGATGTAATACACTGGGCCGACGAGTTTTAGTTGATGAAATGACACAAATCCTGGTCTTCCCTATCTTTTAATCTATTTGTGAGTTTCGTTACACTCAATACAATACAATAAGAACTACAATAATGTAGTACATTACTGTCTTTTATAAGAAAATAGCAATCATAGTTAAAAAATCAGCTGTTAAGAATAGGTTACTGTCAATTTGTTGCATAACCTCAATTTTACCAAATTTCTTAACTTTGCTCTCAGATTGCCAAAATCCGCAAAATTTTCAAAAATGAATTGACAATATATAAGCTGTTAATTGGCACCACTCTCATCTCTTTACATCTAGGCCCAAGAATGTATGAAAGCGTATCGGTCTCCTTTAACACATTCTATGACTTGTGCTTTCCAAAAAAGAAAAGTATAATAAAGGTATGTTCAAAGCCCAATCGGGTCTCCCGAGGCACAAAATATGCAGCAAAAAAAAAACTTTGGAAATTCAGATTACAGTCCAATATTGAAATTAAATTAAATCTTCAAAATTGTACTAAGTTATTTAAAAAATATAATATCTGACAAAAAGGGCACAAAACAGTAATAAAATAAAATCATCAATAAATAAATCAAAAACAACATGGCAAATTATTAATCAAACAGGACAAAACCTTCATAAAGAACAAATTACAAAAATAAAGGTTATGTCCTTTTTTTTTAAAAAACGTTTATTAGGTTATGTCCTTAACATAATTAAACCTTCCAATATAGCAACAGCTTTCTATTTTATTGAAAAAAATTTTACCTATACCAGGTGCGGGAAAAAAAAGTGACACGTCTCATAAATAGTCAAACTATATCTATGTTTATGGCACCTAGTTCATCTTAAGTATTGATAAAATAATAAGAAATCTTAAAAACACAAATAGTGTGGGTGTAGACGATATATCCACAAAATAATTAAGGCGGTAAGTCAATATATTATATGTCACCCTTATAGGTTGCTATATTATAAATCTGAGCATAGTGACGAGCATATTTCCACAGGATTTCAAACTCACACTTATTACACCGCTATTTATAAAAGAAAATAAAGAATTGATGGAGTACCTACTACCGGCCGATTGTTCTGATATCGGTATTTTCTAAAATATTTGAAAAATACTATTACATTCAAATAAATACATATTTAGAGAAAAAATAAGATCCTGTGCGTGGCCAAAAGGGTTTCCGTCGAAATAAAACTATTAATATGGCAGTATACGACTAAAGAATGTTATGTGTCAAATAGATAAAACATCACCAGTTTGTTCCATATACTGTGACATGACACAAGCGTTTGACTATGTGGACCACAATATCCAAATAAACAAGTTTGACGCTTACGACTTAAGAGGTAACATTCTGGATTTAATACATAGATTTCAAATTACAGAAATCTCGAGATTAAACTATAAAACGAAGACAGAACAATCTTACAGACTCAAAGCGCGTAAAACGCAGTGTTATGGGACCTATGTTATTTATTTTATACATTAATGACATGCCTAAATCAATCGATCATCCGATATCTCTTCTTGCTGATGATATTACAGTTACTATCAAACATATTGACAGTAACTACGCATTTGACACAATTCTCCGACATCTTTAGTAAAATGGCTTGACAATAATAATCTAAAAATTAATCTTAATAAAACCAACATAGCACTTTAGCCAAAGGAGAAAAAAAATGGCATACAATTAACACGTCAAAATAATACCAAAAATGAAGTCGAAACTTCGAAAGTGCCAGTTTTTTTTTTGGGTTTGAATATAAACAATAAACTGAACTGGAAAGATCACATTAATGGACTGACAAAAAGGTCAGCAGTTCTTCCTATGTTCTACATAAACTGTCGACCATTGTTAGCATCGAAGCATTGCTTACGGCATATTACGGTTTAGTAGGATCGGGCCTTAGATATGGAATTATATTCTGGGGCAATTCAACTGACAAAGAAATATTTTTTTAAATGCAGAAATGATGCTTACGAGCTATGTTTCATATCAGGACCGTCAAATCCTGTAAGCCCCTTTTACCAAGCACCGAATTATTACATTTCCGTCATTATACCTACTAACGCCAAAAATCAAAGCTATCAAATCCGACCATTGATAGACCAAACAGAGGCCAAACACCGCGCTCACACATTCAAAATTCACTTCCACTGAGTGACTATAAAAATAAACTGGTGTGTCTTTTATGCCCTTACGAAGTTACATTGACAAACAAAAAAAAATATAAGAAACTAAGAAAAGAGTTTTAATTCTTTCTTTTCCACTTTTAGCTTTTGTAATCACGAATCTTCTTTGCCAGCCTTTTTTTTTACACATATCATTAAAAGAACAGGCTACGTTCTACTGAGTTTGGTCTTGTGCTGTAAACCGAAAGGAAATATTGTTGAATATTCTAGTCTATAATAAAATAAAATAAAATAAATAGCAGATTAGATTCTCATACTAAAACTGCTTGTTTCTCACAATGTCACATACAATCGACAGCACATTGTATCTTCACATTCTTTCCAGTACTTTCAATAATCCGAATTCAAAATTATTTTTTTTACTGCTTGTTATTAACTTGGCAATCAAATTTCACAGTCTCATCATTTCAATTTAGTCTGAAATCCCACAAAGTAAATAAAACAGACTCAAGATTTTTAATATCGAAGACTCGTCACATTTTGACCACAAATTTTACACAAAAAAAAACATCTTTCCCGACACATTCATTACTTAGACAGTGACGCCCTAAGGCCACAGTAATTAAAATGTTAATTCTAGAGAAATGTCTCATTTTTGATATTTTATTGATGCCAATCTCACGTCTTATGAAAAAAAATCGTACGTTCTCTCGCATATAGAGAACACCAGACGTTCTCTCACGTCAAAAAAAACATCAGACGCTCTCATGTCAAATCAGACGCTCTCTCACGTCAAAAACATCAGACGCTCTCTCACGTCAAAAAACATCAGACGCTCTCTCACGTCAATACATCAGACGCACGCTCACGTCAAAAAAAAAACTCAAGACGCACTCTCACGTCAAAAACATCAGACGCACGCTCACGTCAAAAAAAACTCAAGACGCACTCTCACGTCAAAACATCAGACGCTCGCTCACGTCAAAAAAAACTCCAGACGCTCTGTCTTCTAGGCTCGATGTAGATGTCTTGAGTCTCGGTGACCGTCAGAATGGCCGGTCAAGTGTCGTATTTTACTTTGAAATATGTTCCAAGAATTGCTTATATTTGCTTACCGCCATGAGAGATTGCTTACTGCTTATTTTAGAAGAATTCAGTCATTTATGGTTGACCGGCCATCCTGATATCAGGATGGCCGGTCATAAAGCCGTAGCATAATAACTGTGTGGAATTACTGATTCTTTTGTAGCTCATAAATTGCTTACGAATTGCTTACTTAACAATTTGTAAACTAAGGTCGTGTCGCTATCAAGGAAATAAAAATATCGTATAAGTCAGTTATAGCGTAGGTACTGAACCACCAGCGCCTGTTATAACTCTAAGAGCAAAAAGTTATTATCTTGTAGCTTGTGTTTACTTATCAAAAGGCTCTGCTGCTCGTTGCTTTTATTTTTCGTAGCAAGCAGTATAGGTATTTACTTTTTATATTCAAAATTTAAAATAAAAGTTTTATTAAAGTTGCGTGAGTTCTACGAGTGAGTACTGCGTTTCGACAGTTTTTTCACTGACCCATAATTGGGTAGGTAGAGTAGATTAATTTTTTTTTACTTGCTTGTCCAACCTAACATGGCTTTGGTCATACATTCTGCGTCAGAAATTGATGCTAACAATATCTATAATATCAGTGAGGGATACCGGATACATGGCAGTTTGACTCACAGAAAGGACGTCGAGCGAGCGCGGAGAAAACCCACTAATCTTACCAACTCACTTTCGTACAAAGTTACATTGAAGGGACGGGACGCATCCCACACAGAAGAGGGGCAAGTACGCCCTTTCCCCACGTCTTTTATACGTCCCACACGCCTTACATCTTATAGTAGATAGACATAAGTAAAAACTTATGCAACTTCAATACAACTTTGGTTTTAAATATAAAAGTAGATACTGCTTGCTTAAAGGAAAAATAAAAGCTACGAGCAGCAGAGCCTATCAATATGTAAGCACAAGTTACAAGATAATAACTTTTTGCTCTTAGAGTTATAACAGGCGCTGGTGGCTTTCAGTACGCTATAACTGACTTATACGATATTTTTATTTCCTTGATAGCTACACGACCTTAGTTTACAAATTGTTAAGTAAGCAATTCGTAAGCAATTTATGAGCTACAAAAGAATCAGTAATTCCACACAGTTATTATGCTACGGCTTTATGACCGGCCATCCTGATATCAGGATGGCCGGTCAACCATAAATGACTGAATTCTTCTAAAATACGCAGTAAGCAAATCTCTCATGTCGGTAAGCAAATATAAGCAATTCTTGGAACATATTTCAAAGTAAAATACGACACTTGACCGGCCATTCTGACGGTCACTGAGTCTCGCCTCGTGGTGGTCATACTCCACCACGGGGCCTAGTCCGGAACATGTGAACATACTTAAATAAAATCGGAATTAAAACAATATCAAACTTCAAAACCTTTATTCATTGTAGCGCAGAAAATGTCGCTTAGTGAACATTAAATTAAACATAGGTACATTTCAAGATCTAGAATGCTAGGGTGAAAAACCGGTCAAGTGCGTGTCAGGCCACGTCCAGTGTAGGGCTCCCTGTAGCGGGACGTATTTACATACATACTATCGGCGGCCTTGTTACTAAAAGTATCATAAGATAAGATTATTTTTTTTGTTTTTGTTCCAGGAAAAACACATACAAAACATTTCATCATCAACCCATTATGTCCCCACCGAGGGGCACGGGTCTCTTCCCTGAGGAAGGTATAGGCCATACTCCACCACGGGGGCCAAGTCCGGATTGGTACCAATGATCCAAGCCAAGTACAAAACATTTACGAAGATATAATCATCATCATCATCATCATCAGCCCACTGCTGCGCTGCTGGGTATAGGCCTTTTTCCCCAATTGCCATTTCACACGGTCTCTCGCCACCCGCATCCACGGACCTTCCGCCGACTCAACGACATCGTCCGACCATCGGGCCG
Source organism: Yponomeuta plumbellus (assembly GCA_947310845.1). NCBI lineage: Eukaryota > Metazoa > Arthropoda > Insecta > Lepidoptera > Yponomeutidae > Yponomeuta > Yponomeuta plumbellus. The sequence continues at coordinate 15,902,605 of OX371198.1, read as the reverse complement.
CAGGTCTGCCATTGACCGTCGCTTCGTTCAGTACAGTTGTTACAGTAAAATAACAAAAAGTAATTTCTTCGTCCTTATTCGGTTTAATTAAGCAATAATCCTTGGAAATAAGCTACTGAAAAATTTAAGTCTATCTTGGTTTTAGTACAAAAAAAAACATTTATTCCAATAATACAACTTAGACGGCCAAAACACTTTAAATAGAAAAAAAAAACATGTTACATAATATACCTAATGAAGCACAAAATAAAACACTATTCATCATCACTCGAAGTGTCCTCAGAATATTTATCTCCACCGGAATTTAGAATAGGTACCTACCTAAGTGATGCAACATCGTTTCGTCATAAATCCATTCTAAAATACTGATTGATTTAATTCTTTAATTGCGTGATCTACATAATAGTAGAATGAGACGAGCTGCGAGCCAAATTCACTGGCGTGTTTGCGCCGCGTCGGTTTCTTTTGTCAAAAGCCGCCATGTGGCGAGGCGGTAAATATCAAAGTGACACTATGATAGCGAACAGACTTTACCTGTAACTTCACAGATTTTCAAGAAACTTGCATGCGTTTATCTCTTAGGCGAATATTTAAAACGACAATGTTTTATTAAATGGACAGATTCAAGTGCAGCAACTGTCGAAATAAAACAAAACTGTCAGGAAACAGACTACGCGTCTGAGCTACACGAATTCGGTTTTTTTTTCAAATTAACGGTTTTTCACTACGTGATTGAAATTAATATTAAAATATTTAAATCGCCATCAGTTTTTAACTGAACTAATTTCACATTTATAAAGAGAAAAAGAAAAAGCTTGGAACAACTAAGACTAGTTGTAAAAAAACTAAGGAAATATCTGTGTGCCATAATTATCAAATTCTATTCAGCAAAATTTGTTGAAAAAGAAAGATTATAATAATTTAAACTTACTTACTGGGGTTCGCAGGCCGAGCACCTCGTGGGTGAGGACTTCTTTTAACACTTCTGAATTAATAGGAACTTTGATCGGGAGATGGGTGAATTTCCCAGACGCATTTTTTACGCGGCTGGTATGAAAATGGCAGTGTAAAAAGCCTTTTTATGGTAAAATTATATTTTTTTGTTTAGTTTGTGTACTTACCCATAAGAGGCAACAGATACGTTTTTATTTGGATCACTCTTACATATAAATAAAAAAATCTAAATGTGAAATTTTTCATCTTCGGTGACTGTCCCCAAACCTTATTTAGTTCTAATTTCTTTAGCTAAGGAAAAAATACAAACTGTACATACATACGGATTATTTTATTCGATTCCTAAAGAATAGAGGTATAATTTAATATATATTTCATAATCTTAATCGTTATATTCAGTAAACAGTCAGACAAATACGAATGTCCCCAATTTATGTTTCATTTCGGTGATTGAAAAAGAAATATGGATTGTCGAGAACAGGAGAGCTATTGAACATAGTCTAGCTACTGTAACTCAAGCGCCAGTCACGCACAAGCATTTGAAGCTAGTGGTGGTTTGCTACGTCGCTGCGTGTTCCCGCTAAAAAAGTAAGTATTTCAAATCGGTGACTCGACAATTTTGCTTTCATTTCCGTGAATCAATTAATATTATAAATAAATGAACAAGATAAAACTGTTGATTTTATATTCGCACTAACACTTCTAGTAATATATTCAAGGATGTACTATAGATCTCGGCCTAATTTATGTATATGTCAAAATATTTAATGTTTTTAGGTGTATTTTAATATCGGTGATTTAATTTCGGTGAATTCGGTGACCTGAATGGATCACCGAAATAAAAAAAAAAACACCGAAATGAAAGTTTTCTTCATTTCGGTGTTTTTTTTTAAATTTCGGTGACTTTAAACAATTACGGTGATAATTTGTTTCATTTCGGTGAATACTTCTTTCATTTCGGTGTTTTTCACAGTTTCTTTATACAGGGTGAATAACATAATCAAAAATCGTAGCGAAATTCTCGATCTTGTTTAAATTTTAAAGTTATAATGTTAAGTTACCGCTGCATTTATACGAAAATTAAAATGGCTCCCATCTACCTATCTATCTGAATGGGTTTTTTATCAACTTCCTCTTTTCATACTGGATTGTCTGAAAACTATGTGAGTTATTTGAAAAGTTAGTAAAAATAATTAAGTGTTTTTACAGTCATCATCATCATCATCATTCAGCCACAAGAAGTCCACTGCTGGACATAGGCCTCCTCCATGGATTTCCAAAAAGACGGGTCAGAAGCGGCTTGCATCCAGCGTCTTCCCGCCACTTGGATGAGATCGTCTGTCCATCTTGTGGCTGGTCGTCCTACGCTGCGCTTGCCGATATATGGTCTCCATTCGAGAACTTTTCGGCCCCATCGGCCATCAGTTCTGCGTGCTATGTGCCCAGCCCACTGCCACTTCAACTTACTAATCCGCTGGGCTATGTCGACGACTTTCGTTCGTCTACGGACCTCATCATTTCTGACTCGGTCTCGCAGAGAAATTCCGAGCATAGCCCTTTCCATAGCTCGTTGCGTGACCTTGAGCTTTCTTATGAGGCCCATAGTAAGAGACCACGTTTCAGTGCCATAAGTCATCACTGGTAACACACACTGGTTGTACAGTTTTGTTTTGAGGGATTGAGGTATTCCGGAGGAAAAGACGTTTCCCGAACGCTGCCCAGCCGAGTTGGATTCGACGATTAACCTCTTTCACGAAGTTGGACCGGCCTAGTTGGAATGTATGTCCTAAGTTGACGTATTCGTCTACATTCGTCTCGCTTTTACAGTCTATCATTTTTTTCACAAACTTTGATTTCTTCAAAATTATCTTCCCTATCCAGTACCTAAACATACCTTAATACACATAAAATAGTCGGCACTGAAGGTTTTTTTAGTAATCACTACATAGTATAAAACAAAGTCGCTTTCGCTGTATGTCTGTCCCTATGTATGCTTAAATCTGTAAAACACCACCACGGATTTTGATGAGAAACATTGACAATTTTAGAGGTTTCTAATATAATGTTTTTTTGGAATCCTAAATTCCACGCGTGTGAAGACGCTGACAAAAGCTAGTTATTGTTTTTTTTTTACACTTACATACATATATTTTACCTACTTTCTTTTATATAAGTTTTGGGAATACACTGCGTCAGTTAATATTTTATTCATACATATAAAAAAAAATACATTACAAACACAATCAAAATTCACACACAGCTTCGTCAAAAGCTAGTTATTTATATAACTTCACCAACATTGTAACAGTTACTGTTTGTGCCGAAATAAAATATAATAAAAAAATACATGTCGTGTAATCATCATACTGTATACTATTTCGGTGAATTTTCATTTCGATGAATCCTTCTTTCATTTCGGTGATTGACTGTTTCATTTCGGTGACACCTAACTTTGAAATGTCTGTCATCCATTTGTTTTTTTGTTTTCCATTGTAACCATCATTCATAAAGTTATAAAACATTAAAAGTATTAGCAAATATAAGTAAAAACACGAAAAAAAAGGTAAACAAAAAAGTTCAACGAAATGAAAAAAAAAATGGGTATGTTGAAATTCACCCAGATCCGATCAGCACCATATTCCGGAACGCAATGGCCTCCCGCCGCCAGCGTGCGACGTGAAGCCATTTGCAAACCCCTCTTTAGACTAATCTTATGATAAAACTTACTTAAATATACGTATTTACGTATAAAGTTATATTTCAATAAAATCATGACATTATCTTCTTTTACATGACGTATTTTCAGAAATTGGACTTCATAAATCTCTATGATTATTGAAATTAAATGATTTTTTACAATATAAACAAGTCGGAACTAAAATGCTTGCTAAAAAGAGGCGGTTTATAGCGATAAATAAATAATCGATTGTCGAAAAAACGAAAAACAATTGAAGCCGAAATGTAGTTAATTGTAGTTCTCTAAAATAGAGGCCATACTGAACGCCCGGCTCTCCATTTATCTAAGCACATGTCGGTATCGTACAGTCCGACAGTACGGACAGGTGGACGCGCTTAAATGAGTTTCTATAAAAAGAATACAATAGGTAATCCGTTGCGTACGATACCGACATGTGGACGCTTACCTTTACTCACTACTACAAACCTCCAAACGCACTAAAAGCCATGTTTGTTTTAGAGCTATTTTTAAGCTTTCTATTGGCCATTCTAGGAATATATTGAAGACATTAGGGCAACAACCGTAAAAGTCCAAATGCTTCCAAAAGAATCCACCCGTGTAATTACAACACGGCAAACGTATCCCTTTACCTAGACGTCGTCTTTAAAACCAAAGAAATAGAAGTTAGAATATTTTGACCGCCATGTAGTTTAAATTTTGTAAGGCTTTTGTAAGTGCTTGCTTTAGATCCCCAGATAACATCGCCGGCCTTGTCGAATAGGTAAATTAGACCCTAATGACTGACTGGCCGTTACCACTTCGAAATCTTGGCCATTACCGTATTTTTGAGATTGGCCATTACAATTTGAGAGCCTTACCGTACCTACATTAAGATTTATTTTCTAGTTCCACAGTATCCTTGCGTCTAAATTACTTTCCAATTTTAACGGGCTTATTTTTATGCAGATGCTTTTTTAATGATCTCAACTTTTCAAGTCAATGTGGATAAAAATCTATTGAAACACTAGCTGTCCCGGCAAACTTCGTACCGCCAAAGTTTTCGTTTTTTTCCATATTTTCACACCATTCAAAATTTCAAACCTTCCTTTTTTTAAGGCAATTTTCAAAATTTTCCTCTCCGTAAGAACCATCCTCGTACATGAAGGAATATTCTAAAAAAAGAATTAGTGAAATCGGTTCAGCTGTTCTCGAGATTTGCGCTTAGCAAGACATTCAGCGATTCATTTTTATATTATAGAATAATAGAAGATTAAGACTCAGGTACCGACCCTATCAACCTGTTTTAAATTTTTTTCTTAAATGGGCAGACCTGCGGCTTTATGGCCGGACGATGTCGTTTAATCGGCGGAAGGTCCGTGGATGCGAATGGCGAGTGAGATGTCATTTGGGGGAAAAGGCGCATAGCAGTGGCAACGATCCTATCCCAGGGCATCGTTGCCCATCTGATGATGATGATGAGATTATAATAGAAGCATTAAATTCTAAAATGCACTTACAGCTGTTACAATCAAATTAATGTTTCACATGAAAAAGTTCTGAAGTCGATACAAAAAATAAGTTTTTAATAGTTAGATGCGTCGTCTTCGGATGACCGATGCCCATTGCTGGGTTTAGAGCTTTTCCCCAAACGCCATTTCCAGCGCCCTTGCCAGCCGCAAGATACGTTTAAGCAGATTCGTAAAAAGATTTCGCTTGCTGTGTGCCTACACTACACCTTACTTCGTCAATGAGCCGTTTTCAGAAGAGAAAAAAAACGAATGGCTGCCAAAGGAATGCAATTTCGGACCTCAGCCCAATAGCCATACATCATCGAATAGGTCTCAGCGAGCGGAACAAAATTGAAAATGTTAGTTTTTTTCAATACAATATAACTCCGAAAGGACAAACATTTGGCTGTTGGCGTCATAGTAACTTTTGTTCAGCTCGCTGAGACCTATTCGATGATGATTCACACATGGCTATTGGGCTGAGGTCCAAAATTGCATTCCTTTGACAGCCATTATATTTTTTTTTTAGTTCTTCTGAAAACGGCTCATTACGTTGACAGAAAATCTGACAGACACAGGACTTGGACACTACGCCTCAATGTCCAAACCTTGTATTTATTTCTCCCACTTCCCAGACATACTTTAGTTACATAATCCAGCAACCTGCTCTAAAGTGTAGAAACCAGGACCATTCAGATACCTACATGCAGAAGCACAGGCCTGGAAGATCTAGCGCCGGTTCTAAGTTGAGAATTTTTATTAAGTAAGTACTTAACTGTAGTGCTGTCTCATCAAATTTCTCAGAGAAGAGCGTGACAGAACGTTACTTAAGTATTTACTTAGTGTAAAATCTCAATTCAGAAATCGGCCCTTAGGCTTATGAGTACTGAACAAACTCAAAGCTGATGTAGTGCTAAGGGCCGGTTTCTGAATTGAGAATTTCAGTAAGTGATTACTTAAGTACCTAACCTTCTGTCACGCTCTTTTCTGAGAAATTGGACAAGACAGCACTACAGTTAAGGGGCCGTCCATTAATCACGTGAGGCTTGAAAGGGGGGGGAGGGGTTTGACAAAAATCACGAAATGTCACAAGGGGGGAGGGGGGGGTGTAGTAAGATATCACGTGTATTTATTTTTTCATTATTTTTTCAAACGCGCACGCGTTCAACACGCGCGCTTGCGCCCGCAATACAATTCTACTTCTAAAAAATTTAAGATTTTTTGTAGATACGAAAAATACACGTGATGTTGGGTGGGGGGTGGGGGGGTAGTCTCAAACCTCACCATGTATCACCGAGGGGAAGGGGGGGGGGGGGTTGAAAAATGCTTAAAAAAAGATCACCTGATTAATGGACGGCCCCTAAGTAGTTACTTAGCGAAATTCTCAATTCAGAAATTGGTCGTAAGTAAATTAAAGGAGTCTCAATACACCTAGTTTACTTTAGGCTCTGGCAGAGTCTAAGGGCCAAGTCAATGTCTTGAACAGCATTTCTCAGGCAAAGCCTTCACTCAATACAACTTTGAGCTATAGCGAGTGTTCCCACCGAGCACCGGTTTGATTCAAGCGTACTCCGTGGAACTGTCTAATGATCGAGCCTGTTCCCACACTCCCTTGCGTTCAGCATTGTCTGACACTCCAACTTGGAACATCGTCATCATAGCCGACTGAGGTAAGTACAGTCGACAGCAAACTTTACGTAGGTACAGTCGACAGCACATAATCCTACACCCATGCACTCTACTCCGTTGCATCACGGGTGACTTTGCAACCAAAATGTGAATGATGACGTGCTGTCGACTGTACGTGCATTTCAGCTATCTTACTTTATTTATACTTACTTTACTAGCTGACCCGGCAAACGTTGTTTCGCCATATATTTTAAGGGTGCCCTGATTTAGGGGTAGAAACAGCACTGCATGCTTTTTATAGAGTCCTTCAGTTACAACTAGGGTTACCTACCATATCTCAGGATATGTCCTGAGATTTCCGGACTTTTCTCAGGATTGCGGCGGGATTTTGCAAATCTCGTGATATCTCAGGATTTTCTAATAACTGTGGCAAATTGAATTTCTCAATAAAGATATTTCTATTTCTATTTCAATAAAACTCAGGTTACATTTTAAGGATCTCTTTAATTGAAAGTTATACCAACTAAAAATAATCTTCTTTTGGTAACAATTGAACGGCACTGCGGGGCGACGGGTTGTATGCCGCTGCCACCCTACAGCCCCACCGCTTCGAGTGCGATGTGCAAGTTGCAAAGCGTGAGCTAAATCCGCAGTGTATAAAACGATAAATAGGTAATTTCTTTTTGAGAGAAAATTCTTTAAGTGTATGAAATATCTCAGGACTTTTCCATGGAAATCTGGTCTTTTCTCCGGTCTTTTGATTTTTTCATCTGGTAACCCTAGTTACAACCAACCAATCTGGCTACAAACAAATAGCAAAAGTTGAATTTCCCGTCACACTAGTGACCAATAAGTTTTTGGCGGTCACTGACCGCCTTAAACTTATTTCACTATTTTACTTTTTTAATAAAACCAACCATCGGTTACGCTGTCACTACTATCGCCCAATCAACATTCACGTCACGCATGGCGCACAGAATGAACCAATCACAGAGTGATTTACTCTGCAGCACATCCTGCGCTCATTTCATTGGTAAAGACTAATCGCAAGGACAAGGCCATTTTTGAGTATGAATTTTGAATGGGTTTTATTCGCTGGAGACAATCTGATTTCGAGTAGGTACATAGTGGAGTCAAAAGCCAGGCAAGTGTTCAGTTTTTATTACGATGACACTTTTAAAATTGAGGTGTGATAAAATAAATTGGCTGGCGTAAGCGGAAGGTCAATAAACTTTAACGTTGTCTTCAGAAGGTTGGGTTTCTTCTGTTGGCTGGTGGATCAAATTGTTCTCTGAACTCTCACTGATTCATTCCGAATTCCCCAATGCGCCTGAGAAAATTACTGATACAGCGATTCCTACCGGCATACCGTGTGAATCAATTTCTGAAAAATCTGTGTTCAGCTTTCTAAAGACACCTTGTTCCTTGTTTCGTCATTGTTTGTGTTGTTACGACAATTTTCTTATTTGAATTGAATCACGCAATAGTAATATCAAATAGGTAAGTGCGGCGTTATTATGTAGGTCCCACCTACTTTCTTCAAATTGTACAATTGTAGGTACATTGCACAAGCTTTACCGAAGATAACTGCAGTCCACCACTTTCCCAAACCGTCATTATCTCTTTCGATTGTGAGTTCTATTTCAAAGGCTACAAGAGCATTCTTTTGATTGGTTTTAGTACAAGTTCGAAGCAGTACCTCGATTGGTCCCGCCCGGCCGGCCGTCCTTAAATAGTTTTCTGGTTCGTCGACCTCTGCCCATGGCCTTGCCCTTCACGGGCACGGAAACGGGCCATTCCTCACTCCGTCCATCCGTCCGCGGACAGATGACGCTCGCTGCACAAGATTTATGGCCCCACGTGCTACCACGCAACTTTGTCGGGTTATCTTCTTACTAGAAAACCGGCGACTCGGCGAGAAGATTTATGTAGTGGACACGAGACTCTAGTTTTACGTCGGAGTTTTTAGTATGGCTCAATCTCGAAGATCTTGTCATTTTCCTACATTATTAAGTTATATGTAATCAGATGTCCTTGAACGTTCAGACGACAATATCCTAAAGTAACTTGCTAAGCTACTAACGATTTCTTGTCAGCTTAGTTACTAGTAGCCACTTAATATTCTCACACTTTTCAAACTACTTGTGAGAAATTGAAAATTGTCTTCTAAGAAATGCAACTAAATTAAGTTGCTCCTGCGTCGCTCGAGAGAGCGCCAACACAGCATCTAGTTAAACAGAAAGGCGACCTCGACGTCTACCTACGCAGACTCGTTCCCTCCTAAATTGGTACGTATTGTCAAAAAAAAAATTATGTTTTTATACTTTTAGTACTAAGGCAGTCGATTGTACTGTAGGTAGGTACTATGTTATTGTCAAATCCTATGGGCAATTCCTGATGTACATACAATAAAGAATATTCTATCTATCTATTTTATTTAGAGAAAGTAGGTAATTTTGAGAGCCTGGGTCAAATATTTCGTTTTATAGTGCTTTAAATTAAGTTTTAAAGCGAAAAATAATAATCGCAGTTTACGTTAGTGGAAAATGCACGGAATAACGTCATAAACTGAGATTTTACGAGCTGTCAGTTTCTGGTGATACCGCTGTTCTATACAAAACCTCTTTAAATAAATGAAACAAAACCAACTAATTTAGGCAAATGTAAATGTAACCAATACGGTACGAAACTGTGGTACGAAATATTAGCGTGCTACGTCATCGTATCAACAACGTTCGGCAATCGCCCTAGCAACGCGAAACCTTCTGTTCATACTTATTTTGTGGCCCAAGTGGGGCCGCAGCATTCCTGGTAACCGCAAACCCGGTGTTTAGGAGTCAGTGCCTTTTCCCGACTCTCTGTTTACTCTCAGAGTGGCTACAAACTCTTAACAACTCTTTCAGCCCTAGAGCACCCAACTATTACAAAGTAATGGATTCATTGATTTAGCACAAGGCAAGTTCAAATGACTCGTAGAAAAATAACTTATTTTCAGTACAAATGAAGTTGTTGTTGTTATAATTTCCTTTCGCTTTTTGTTTAAAAATGAACGTTTGACACAGGATTTTAGCATTCCGCCATCAGCAATCCACGTCTGATATTATCAGTGCTGTGATAGGACGTGAGAGGATCGGTTCTACTTATGAAGGTACCAAACTTAGCCACATTCTATGGTCACATGAATACGATTTATTTCAATTCTTTCTTTCATAACTTCCACAGCTTTTAATCGCTAAAAAAATATCAGTGGTTCAGTAGGTTCTTAAGTTAGGTACTCTTTTGCTGCATTCAATGGAATAGCTGGTATTAGGTTGCAAGCGCGGATCCACCGCTGTGGGCACGATGGGCAATGGATGGACTTGTAACTTTCACGGTCTGATTATGATCGATAGGCTGATATTGGATCATCCAATCAAATACTGCAAGAACTTAGCATCGCAAGCCTTGAGCGCAGATTTGTAGGATAGCACAATCGATCGTCCGACTTGCGCTTGGCCGATTATCAGAGGTCTGTAACCACAACCTTTTTTGATGGCTGGATCCGCGCCCTTTAGGTTGTTAAGTTGTTCGTATAGAGTAGGAGTAGAACTCCCCATTCTCGGACGTATCAACCAATAAGCCCGTATCTCAAGTCCGTCTATCCGTCGTCTCAAGCTTAGAATAGGGCTGCGGTAACTCGGTAACTACGGTACTCCTGCCTGTCGTAAGAGGCGACTAAAAGAAGACCGGGGTCGTGGGAGGCTGGAGTAGGGGCTCGGACCACCGCTTCAAGCGACCTCGTGACGGTGCCGATGTGTGGTGCCCTCACACTGCCGTAGAAGAGGCTTCTCAGGCTCCAGCCTGAAGTAAGGCGGGTGCCGAACGCACAGTGCGCGGGGGTTCCGGAGTGTTCAGCGAGATCCTGGACCACCGGGGCGGTTTTAGTGGGTTGAAATTCCACGTAGGCAGGCTTTCGGCAAGTCGGTTAATTTTGGAAGATTTCCCCTAGACAAAAAAAATCCCTTCCCTTCTATCCTCGGCCATCCTCATCGAGCCGGTGCCAGATATCTGTCCCTAATCGTCGATATACGGATCTCGGACGTACCTTCATGGGCATTTTTTATCACCATGAATCCTTTCGGCTTTTATCGAGCCTATGTAGATCAAATCAGTTTATTGTTTCATGTGGTACAACAGTTGCAGTAAGATATATGTATATCCATGACGTGAGCTCTGCAAGGGCACTGCAATTTAACATGTGTATGTTGCTCTGAATAACCAGCAAGTTTCGTAACATACGACAGGAAACTCACGCATGAGACAACTAACCGGGGCATAGATGTAACAAATAGCTGCTTACCCTGCAATTAAACTGCAGCGCAAGAGGGTACATGCGAGTACGTGCGCTCTCAATCGAGAACGTCACGCAAGTCGCAACTCATAGAATTACGAATCGTCACGAAATAAAAGACAAAACAAAAGCTACTTGACATAATTGAAGTGCATGTAGGGACTGCTTGTTGGGGAGTGTTTCGAGGAATCGCGTTTTTAAAATAAGACCGTTAATATCAGGTACTTGTCATCATCATCAACCCATTATGTTCCCACCGAGGGGCACGGGTCTCTTCCCTGAGGATGGTATAGGCCATACTCTACCACGGGAGCCTAGTCCGGATTGGTGGAGGCTTGTAAGACTAGTGGCTGGTCTTACTGTCAGATGTTTTCAGGTCGCCCAAAGGCCTCTGACTTGGCTTAACGACTGCCATCTATCGACGGCTGCCGGCACCAACCGCTTAACGTGCCTTGCGAAGCACGTAACCGCTCGTAAAAATGCTACTAGAGTTAGTCAAAGACAGTGACCCATCCACGCACTGAACGCGCCCTATGTTGCTTAACCCTCAATTCACTACCTGTCAAATAGTAACATAATTCACTAGTATGGGTCCCAGGGACCCATATTTTACTTTTTTTATTTAATCATGAAAATAAACTTTTATTACTAATACTTTTATATGTATATTAAGGACAACTATGAAACTAAAATATCTATAGTAAAAAAATAACGAAAATAGCATTATTTTACTACTAATTGAGTATCTGCAAAGACATAGCAAAATCAGCATTTTTAGCAATGCCTTAAAATAATAATCACAATTTAACATTGTGGAACATGTCCGAGGTAATTTTTTAAATTACAAATAAATATTTATCAAAAGAAACACAAAAACCATCAGCCACCATACAAAAAAATAAAACCTGCAGGGGTGCAAGTCAGTATTGCACTTCTTGTTTATTCTCAGAGTCACTACCTTCCTCTCTTAGCCATTGATTCAAAATGTTCGAAGCTTCATCATCATACACATTTACTAGCTCGGTCCAGGTCTGTTCCTATCCATTTTGATTACATACAACAACAAAAACATGTTACACACAACTACATTCATAAAGAAAAAACTTACATAATTCACTACTATGGGTCCAGGGGACCCATAAACATATGCTCACTCATACTTGGAAGAGTCGCACACGCACGTCCTTTAGCTAGCACGTTCGGCGCTCCACTGCATGAAGGTAATGAGAAGCACAGAAAAATTTGCGCGTAATTCAAAGAGTAATTAAAGATTACAATTCTGATATGGGTCCATGGGACCCAGGTAGTGAATTAAGGGTTAACCTGATCGCTTAAGAGACTAAACTGGCTCAGATACACCCACTCACGATATTATACTACTGAATTTTATCTATTTCTACCTGATCCGGCAAACGTTGTATAATCAAAGTAATTAGCTTACGACCTATTCTCAGACTACCAAATAGTATACAGAAAATCCTCAGGGAAGGAAATCCTACCTTCCTCAGGGAAGAGACCCGTGCCCCTCCTCATCATCACCGTCTGACGCGCTCACATATCTCAGCGCTTGAAATTGCTCATCCGCGGTGGGATTTATAAAATTGAGCTCCAACCACACAAAAAGGAGTTTCACCCATTTGCGGTAACCCGAATAACCTACACAATCATCACAGAAAAACCATTCTTATTTAACTTGCTTATTACAATGGGACGTCATGCGAGTCCGGATTAAGATCAATGGTAGTGGGAATACAATCGTAAAGTTTTATGTTATGACTCATAATCATAATGCACGTCAGCGGAATAAGATAATTGGAAAGAATTTAACTGTATTGTATAGCATTGGCATTGCTAAGTTGCCACTCAGGCCTGGTTTACATTTAATTTTGCTTAATTTTCGTGCTTTTTAAGCATGCCTTCCATAGAAGAAAATAGAGAAGGCAAAAACGTATGCCTATTCATAGTTTTTATTTGGCACCATATTATTATAAGGGTTACAAGGGGTTCAAAATGTCACCTTTCTGAACCCAAGCCATCCTCACCTGCCCGTGGTGTAACCTGCTGATCAACGAACGAGGCTCTGGCAAACCCGCCAACACGCACTGGACCAGCGCAGTGGGTTTATAGTCCAAAAATCTCCCTATGACAGACACATCATTACCCAGGCCGGATGACGACGGTAATCGGAGAAGCCCTGGAGCTTGGGGTGCTAAGAATCCCCGGGCGAGATCTATCCCCCGTCAGACGACCAAGGCACGAAAAATTGATTCCGCCTCGCTTCATGTTCTTACTTACAATGTCCGTACCTTGATGAAGGAATAAAGGTTGGCAGAGCTGGAAAACGCCCTTCAATATATCAACTGGGACATTGTAGGCCTGGCCGAAGTAAGAAGGCAAGGAGAAAAGACAGTCGAGACAGAGTCGAATATCTTCTACCACTTTGGAGCTACCAGTGGCCTATATGGTGTGGGCTTCCTTGTGGCAAAGAAGTGGAAGGATAATAATTATAGAGGAATTCATTGGATACTCGGATAGGATCGCTGTTCTCAAATTTAGAATAACTCCAAAGCATACTTTGACTCTGGTACAAATATACGCACCTACATCTGCACACAGTGACGAAGAGGTAGAAGACTTTTATGATCTTCTAAATAAGGCTTGCGAAGAACACCGAGGAACATGGACCATGGTACTCGGTGACTTCAACGCAAAAGTTGGTCTGAGGCAGCCACTGGACAATGGGTCCATACTCGGAGTATATGGGCTCGGAAACCGAAATACGCGCGGAACTCGATTGCTCCAGTTTGCCTTTAGCCAAAGTCTAAAGATCTGTAATAGTTTTTTCGGTAAAAAACCTCAAAGACGCTGGACATGGTTGTCTCCTGATGGAAACATCAAAAACGAAATTGATTTTATACTATCATCAAGAAATTGTATTATTCAAAATGTTGGAGTTTTAAATAATTTTAAATATAGTTCCGACCATAGACCACTACGCGCTAAAATTTCATTTAACATCAGAATCCACCGAAAAATAGTTTATCTACGTAAGATCAGAAGGCTTGACAAAGAGACGTTGCTTTTCAATAAACATGCATTCAACTTAGAACTTCATAACTACTTTAAAGATCTAACAATGGTAAAGAAAGATTCGGAATCTCAGTATCAACATCTGAAAAGTGGTGTGGAGTTGGCTAGTAAAAGGATCAAGCAACGCGGGAAAAATTATAACAAATTGACCCAAAAAACCATAGATCTGATTGAGAAAAGAGAAAGGCAGGAGAAAAGTACCCTCAATTACAATACTCTGGACAGACATGTCAAACGTAACATTAGAAAGGACATTCGAGCCTATAACACCAAATTAGTCAAAACAGCTATCGAACAAAACGGCTCACTCCGCGTCGCAAAACAAGGTATAACGAGAGGGAAATCCTGGATCACTAGACTCACAGATGAAAATGGAGTAAAACATGGCAGCCGAGATAAACTAATAAATATTTGTACAAATTTTTATAAAAAATTATATTCGGACTTAAATAAAGATCAGACCCAATTAGCATATACCCCCCCAGATCCCGAGCATATTCCTCCTATAACCGGTCAAGAGATTCACCTAGCCCTTAAAAGAATGCGATACAATAAATGCCCCGGAGAGGATGGCATCACAACAGAGGCATTAAAAATCGGCAAATCCACACTACTTCCGCAACTCGCAAACTTGTGTAATACTATTCTATACACAGGACAACTTCCTATCAAGTTCTGCCATGCTAATATAATCCTTCTCCATAAAAAAGGCGACAAATGTGATATCGGTAACTACCGCCCCATAAGTTTAATATCCCATGTTTACAAAATTTTCATCATCGTCATACAAAACCGCATATCCTGTCAATTAGATTTTACTCAACCACCAGAACAGGCAGGTTTCCAACCTGGTTTTTCTACTACTGACCACCTCCATACGGTGAATCAAGCAATCGAAAAGTTCAACGAATACAACAAACCACTCTACCTTGCGTTTGTTGACTACTCAAAAGCTTTCGATAGCTTGTGCCATAAATCCATCTTCGCCGCACTTCATAACCAGAATATCGAACCCGCCTACATACATTTGATAGAAATGATTTACAATTGTAGTACAGCCGACATTAAATTGCACACGCCTGGTCCGACTTTTCATATCGAAAAAGGGGTGAAACAGGGTGATCCACTGTCGCCAAATTTATTTACCAGCACCTTGGAGGAGGTATTTAAGACATTGACGGGTTCATGGGCGAATAAAGGCATTGATGTTGGGGGAAGCAAACGGCTTACCAACCTTCGTTTCGCCGATGACATTGTCTTGTTTTCCTCTACAGCACTTGAACTCCAACAGATGTTGCAAAACCTAAGTGATGAGAGCCTTGAGGTTGGACTGAAGATGAACAGATCAAAGACTCAGTGTATGACTAACAGCACAAAAAGTAGGGTCGAGGTAGATGGGCAGGAAATACAATATGTCGACGAGTACACTTACTTAGGCCAGATAGTGTCCTTCGAAAACAGGCAAGACAAGGAGATCGATCGTCGTATCGACAACGCCTGGAAGAGCTTCTGGTCTATGAAAGAATTTATGAAAGGTGAGCTTCCGCTCGCCCTGAAGCGTAAGCTCGTTGACATGTGCATCCTGCCCATCCTAACCTATGGTGCTCAGACCTGGTCTTTGGCTGAATATCAGAAGTCCAGACTCAAGGTTTGCCAAAGAGCTATGGAGCGTAGCAATCCTTCTTACACCTAGCAGGTGTAAGAAGGATTGACAAAATCCGAAACACCGCGTTGCGCGCCAAAACCAAAATCACTGACGTTGGAGTTGCGACGGCAAAGTTAAAGTGGAGCTGGGCTGGCCACGTCAGACGTATGGACCCGGAAAGGTGGGCCAAAATTGTCACCGATTGGGTGCCGTGCGATGGCTACCGGCGACGCGGAAGACCGAGGCGGAGATGGTGCGACGACCTTACAAAATATTTACCGGGGTGGGAAGTGTTGGCCGAGAACAGGGAGGAGTGGATGTCTAAAGGGGAGGCCTTTGCCCAGCAGTGGGACACAGAAAGGGCTAATAAAAAAATAAATATTATAAAAGTCTACTTCCAAAAAATCCTAAATAGTTAGGTACCTACCTACTTAGTATACAACCAACCATTACTGATTTATTATTTTCTGGCGTCATCATCATCAACCCATTATGTCCCCACCTCTTCCCTGAGGAAGGTATAGGCCATACCCCACCACGGGGGCCAAGTCCGGATTGATAGTGGCTTGTAAGACTAGTGGCTGGTCTTACTGTCAGAAGTTTTCAAGCCGCCCGGCGCCCTAAGGCCTCTGACTTGGCTTAACGACTGCCATTTATCTATTTTCTGGCGTACCTACTTATAAAAGGAATTGGCGTCTCTATTCTATTCTTGCTCTATGGAAAGCATGCTAAAAAGCATAAAAATAACGCAAATGTAAACCAGGCCTTAACTAAAACTAGAACATGGAGAAGTAATTGACCATTGTGCTTAAAACATGTATTGTGATTTTAACCCAGCAAACAGCGCCACAAAATAAAATAAAATAAAAAAACGTTAAAAAAATATTTATTTACTTAACATAAACATTTACAAACAGGCACATAAATTGCTTCTGGCCGCACACTAGGATACCCTGTGTATTAAATTACATGTGTCGAACTAAGTACATTGACGTGTCACAGGAATTATTATTATGCATTTTTGTTGGGACATTTTGAAAAAGTCCTTTCGGAGTTAGCTACCTATATTGTATTGAAAAAAAAACTAACATTTTCAATAAAATATAACTCCGAAAGGACAGACATTTGGCTGTTGGCGTCATAGTAACTTTTGTTCAGCTCGCTGAGACCTATTTGATGATGTATCACACATGGCTATTGAGCCGAGGTGCAAAATTGTATTCCTTTGACAGCCGTTAGATTTTTTTTTTTTAGTTCTTCTGAAAACGGCTCATTAACGAACTGTTAATACTCTGTTGAACAGTGTCGGTCTTTCGTAAATCTCTTCGTTTGCTGCTATCCGAAAAATTGCTTACCTTACCTATCACAATTTCCGAAACAGAGGTGCCCGAGTAAAAGGCAGAAGTGAGTTGGTTGAGCGGGCGGTTGTGAAACAGCATCCGCGTATGGGGCGGTGCGGTGTGGCGAAGTAAACAGAATCGCTGATTCAGAGAAACGCGATCGTGCTAATAACAATTTGTTGTAAGAAACCCATTACGAGACCACCAGTGGATATTATTATGATTGCGTTTTGCGATGTTATTAGAGGGCGCTCTTCTCGATCCCTAAGCGGATTAAAGGAAAAGTGCTTTCCGCTACGAACCAAACACAACTAGGTTCTATGTATTCAACCAAAATGTTTGGTAGGACTCATTGTTCTACAACTACACAAAAATATGGACTCGCATACCTAACTACATACCTACCTATTTATGTCCTCTCGTGCAATTTCCTGTCGAAGCCGAAAATGTGCCGTGTGGTGGCCTCTTTGTCCCATATTTTGCGGGAGGCTCAGTAGAGTACCACCCTCGGTGGGGTATTTTATATTGCGATAGATAAAGTCTAGGTCAGGCAAGTACATTTGACAGCATAACAACTATTTCTTCTGTTAGGTACCTACGTTTCGAGCTACTTTTCAACAAAATTGTAATACCGCGTCCACTCTTGACGTTTGGCGCAAACCACGAGCCTCTACAAATACTTGGCAAGGCAACTTATGGACAAATAAGTGCCCTGCCTCACTAGGACGCCATGGCGACGTCGCCAGCGACCGTATCCAAGCAGTTAATATTGAAATGTTGTATGGGCATAACTCACTTGGCGACGGTCTGGCAACGTCGTCATTCAATACAAACTGCTTGGATAAGTAGCTGGCGACGTCGCCACGGCGTCCTAGCGAGGCAGGGCACTAAACCTCATCGTTCACACGCTTGTGAAGAGTCGTTAGTCAGTATGTCGTTGTCGTAGACAAGCAAACGTGGCAGAAGTGCACCTCGTGCCACCGTATTGTTACTTAATTATTTGTAGGGTTTCCGTAGTCGAAAGAGAATCCTTATAGTTTTGTCCAACGTCCACGTCCGAATGTACAACGTCCTATCTACACGCTTGAATTTGTGACGGCTTGTGGAGACTTGGCAAGCGTGTGGACGCGGCATAAAGGGTCGAACTGCTGTTAACTGATCGTCAAATGCAAAGACGTAACCATCATTCACGCATCAGAACATTTCCTGAACTTACCCAGTCGTCCCCATCCTGTCACAAAGTTAATTCTAAGTACGCACGCAAGCTACAGTCTGTACGTATAATAATTTAATTCGCATTGAGCATTTCAATGGCGGCACTTGTCGGCTCGTTACGTTTGAGCTGGTGTGGACGGTTCACGGCTGAGAGCTCAGCAGGAAAGTGAATGAAACGGTCGACAGGCGACACGCATGGTGGTTGGCAATTTGTCGCTCACCTACCTGCCGCCACGGTTACGCAACGCAGAAATTGACGGTTCGGCTGTTGGTACCTAACCGGGTCGCCACTGGAACCGTGATTCTTGATTCAGGGGTGTTACTACGTAACTTGTAACTACAAGTTATTCGTCCGATTTTACCTACTCCGAACTGTCATGTACATTAATACGTAAAAATGGTTAATAGAGAAGGGGGTAACGTAATAAAATATAAACATTTTCATGGCACATACATTGCTCCTGGCCATTTAAACATTCTAGACCTGGGGTTTTTTTGTCCTCAGGCAGGATTCGAACCCCGGACCTGTCGCATGTTAGGCAGATGCGCTACCGCTGCGCCACAGAGGTCGTCATTATAATAAATAGTCGATGAGAGGACTGCACTGTGGCCTGATTATGCGCAGCAAATCCTGTCAGATTCCTGACGATTGCGACGCGACGGCTGTTAGTATGGAATTTAAGAGTTGACGATTGGAATCATCAGGTTTTGGTGCACGTAATATAGGGGCAGGCCCGTTTTATTTTTAGCTACTTATTTGTAGTTTACATTTTATCATTGAATCTTTTTTATTAAATTGGGCCTACGATCTGAGGCAGTTTGCTGGCAGCTTAGGGATGAGGATGGCTGACTGGCTTGAACGGACTGTTTATAATGTACCTACCAGTTAATTCCCGATTTTACATTCATCTGCGAGCATCTGCAGGAGACTTAACAACAGACACAAAAATGTGCAATTGTAATGTGGCCTCCACACCACACTGCTCGCTAAGTTGACCGAGGTTAGGGGAATACGGTGTGTGGAGAGGCACTTCGTCTTACTTCGTCCAACCTCGAGTGTGTAGCTACGTACTTCGGTCAACTTTCCTGAGTACTTTGTCGAGGAACTTCGCGTGTAGTCTGGAGGAAGCTTAGAGGATTGATTACACTTGTGATGCAGACCTGAGCCTAGATTCTGCTATTGCATTGTAGTACAATTACAGTTGCATGTCTACCTGGTTTTCATTTTATTGCCGCTTCAATGCAACGCGCGCGCGCGTATCGTAATTCTAGGCGTCAATGGAATTAAAAAACATGTCACGTGACCCGACCATGTAGCTGTAATTGAACTATAATGCACTAACGGAATCGAGGCCCTGTTTCACTAGAACACTTTCTTCCGCCTTCTTCGGTTAACTGGTTGACAATGCTCAAGACATTAACCCTCTTTATCATGATGTAGTAGTAATCAACATACCGTTCGACGTTACACCAAATTCATAATTATAGTTTTTTGTCATTATATTGCACTGTATACCGTAGTCTACAAACAGAAGTAACGAACAATTATTAATAACCTGTTTCGAATAGAATTTTTTTACACAGCTGTTTGAACAAGTTCACACCTGCTCCGAATGGAAAAGTATTTAAAAAAATTTTTTTTCGTGTTTTTAGGGTTTATTTTGATATCTAACATGGACAGGTAAGTGCATACACTTTAAAGTTTGACGTTATAGTAACAATTCATTTTAAAATTCTGCTTTATTTCCGTTTTTTATTTTTTTTGGAAAATAATTAAATAAATGAAAAATTATGAAATACGTGTTTTTTAATGTTTTTTTTATTACCCGTACACAAAAAAAATTAGAAAATCTATGTTCTTAAGTAATAGAGGGTTAAGACATTGAACGACAAAATTAAGCGAAATAAAAGTATAAATAATTGATTGGCTGTAGAATGAAATATGTACTACTATCTACAATACGTTGGTTATCCATTAAGATAGGTAGGTACTTATTGCGGAAAAATAACCGTCATTTCCTGGGATTCAGTGTTGCATTGTCTCTAGGCAGTATCATTAAAAACGCCAGGCACCGTGTGATGATTATTAAGGAATGCCTTTATGTTGCACATCTGACATCCACAGCTTTGATGTTTCGTAACAAGGTAGGTACCTGATAATTAAGGATTGATCAATGCTAGTCACTCAGAATCAAACACCTAGTCATAACCAAGGACGTCGAGGATTTTTGGCCTGCGCACATGATCCTCATTTTACAGTTTCAGTGGAAAAGGAAGTGTCTGGTGTTAATTGAGGCGCTTTTTACAAGAACCACCTTTGTCCCCAGAGTAATTTTTTCAGGAGGGATAAAAAACGATTGTCCTATAAAGCAAACCTTGGTGGTTTTTGTAAAATTGCCTAAACTTTCCGATGGAATAACTGTGGACATGGGATTGTTTTGTAAAAACTGATTAGTGGGGCTAATGCAGATTGTTGAACAGTGTTGCCAAAAACCGAAAACAGAAATTCGTTAAAATTGGACATTGGCTGTTCTTGTAAAAAGCGCCTCAATTTTACCTATTAAACTGGGTATTGATTTGTATAGGTAGTTTAATCCGACTCAAGGGTAAGTTATTTACATGATACTGAAGCAAAAAAAATTTTTTTTTTTTTTGTAAACATCACCTAAAAATCATAAAATTATATGGCTTAGCTTCTATCATAATTGCTCTTGACGGGTCCGGCGGCGGGGGTTTCGCGGGGCGGGGCGGGAGAGTGCGCCCGCGCGCTCGCCGCCGTCCGGGGCGCCGCAAAACCGGGGATTTTTAAAAATTTTTTTTTTTTTTTTTGTTTCACTATCATGTAAATAACCACCCCTGAGTAGGATTTAACTGTACAAATCAATACCCTGTATATACCTACTCTATAAACATGCGCCCTTATTTATTGGTAACATAATATCGTATCTCACCACAACACAGGCTTGACCTAGAGCGTGGCGACCACTGTATGTAACCATTTGGCTCGTGGGTTCGATCCTAGGGGCCGCTGTACATTTGTAAAAATGGGTTCGTCTTGGTATTTTTCGATGTTTGTAATGTCCTTGTCTCGATACCATAACACAGGATATCCTAGTTTGGGAACTGGGCCCCTATTCTCTTAGGGCATTATAGTTTAACTAGCTGTGCCCCGCGGTGTTACCGGCGGTTCATCGATTTTCCCGTAGGAATAAGATATTTCCCCGCGGTAAAACGTAGCCTATGTTTTAATCCAGGGTATCGGCTAACTCCATACCAAATTTGATTAAAATCCGTCCAGCCGTTTCAGCGCTAAAGACTGACAAACATATAAACACACACACAAACTTTCACGTTTATAATATTAGTGTGATGGCAGATACATGATCGGGTCACGTGATGTGTTTTTTCATACCATTGACGCGTAGATTGAATCATTTGAGTGCGCGCGTAGACTTGAAGCAGCAACGAAACTAAATCGCCATGTTCACGCAGTTGTAATTGTACTACAATGCATTAAAAGAATCTAGGCCCAGGTCAAGTGATTGTGTTGTGTGGAAGTTATATATTATTATATTAAAAAAGAACTTTATTTTAATTTTTACTGTTAATTGTTGTTGTCCAAACTAAAATAATCATTAAATTGAAAGCAAAATTTTGGATTATTTGGTATTCAAATAAACTTTATAACCAGAGAGGTTATAAAGTTTATTTGAATACTACCGAAGTTAAGAAATGGATAATATGGGTTGATATTTCTTGATTTCTAACAACGAATTAACGAACCTAAGACGAGACCTACATCTCAAATATAAGCTGTCCAGACCAGCCGTTCAGGGTATAAACTTTTCAGGCTTTTTTGGTAGTTACACTAAAATTTTTCTTTCTTAAATCTTTTCTTTTTAAAAAAAAACCGCAGTTCTTGGATGTTTACATGTTTGTGACGTCGCTGCTTCTGGTTCCCACGACACGGTATCCTAGTCAGAAGCAATGAATGTGCCTGTATGTAAATTTTTATGTTTCTTGTCTCCCTCCTTGGTTGCCTGAAAGAAATTGCTTATAGTAATAAGGCCGCCAATTGATGAGTACCTACAACAAAGAATATTCTATATATACTATCTATCTATATAAACTGGTACATAAGTATTATGTTTTATCTTCGTCCTGCAATTCCTGGTGTACATACAATAAAGAACATTCTATGTATCTATCTTCAATTTGGGATTTTTCTCTACTCAGAATGAATTTCATTACTTTTTATGGGTGAGTAGTCCATAATAATGTTTGTAGTTAATAGTAATTAAATGCTGAACTTTTAAACCATTTCTAAAAATTATTAGCAGTCAAAATCATTATTTAAAATAAATCACAAATCTCGATAGATAGAATCGAATAGAATCTAAATAGAAATTGCTTTTCTTAAGTATCTAAACAATGGACTGTTGAGGGCCTACAAACACAAAAACTACTCTTAGGGTTGGACCTCATTTTGTTCCGCCTGTGCTACCACGTGCTGCAGTATGCTGCCGCATGCGAACGCGCTGTTGCATTCCGCAGACAAAAAAGGCGATCGCACGCGTCAGCATGCTGCAGCATGGGTGGCATACTGCCGCGTTCTTTCATGATCAGTTTAGTTTCAAGCGCGAGATGGATAGGACCACGGAAGAGAGAGCAGTGATTCTTTGACGCGCATTCTTTCAGTGACGCGCGATAGCGTTAGCATGCTATCGCGCGCTTGAACGTTCCGGAGTCTCCCTGCCGACCATTGCATTTTGTCCGTGATGCCGATCGCCTCGAGGATTCCGCCGCGTGCTATCGCATTATGCTTTCTGTCTCGGTCTAGCAAATGGCAGTTCTAAGCGACAGAAAGAGCTTTCTCTGGCGACGGAAAAAGGCGATTCCGTGCTGCCAGATGAGGTCCAACCCTTAATCTACAAGTAGATACTTACAGGTACCTAGGTACAGTCGACACAGCACGTCAATCTTCACATTTTAGTTGCAAAGTCGCCCGTAATGAGACGGAGTAGAGTGCATGGATGTATACCATGATGTGCTGTCGACTGTACCAAGCAGTTGTTTGTCGGCAATCACTTACCTTCGCGGACAGGGCCCAGATTAGGTCGACAGCACATCTACCTTTACGCGCCTGCACTCTGCTGCCAACCTATTTACTAATTTAGTGTCGTTTGTCCGAGTTCTGCACGTCGGCACACTACCAACTGACGGAAGATCAGCGCTCGGCTGGAGTGGCCTGCCTCTCCAGCATAATAATATGCTGAGTCAGAGGCAGAGCCACTTTGCATTTGCCACACCCACAATTTGTTACCTTGTACTTTATCCTCGTAAGGCCCGACCTTGAAAATAACAAATTTTTTCATACTTTTTTAGTATATTGGGTCTTACGAGGTTATGCTGATTTGCCTTGCTTAACTTTGTTGCTGTTTTTTTATTTGTTTGTCTCGTTGCTGTAAAAAAATTTTTAGTTTGTTTTGTTCTATTTCAACATGTATATTATGTGTGTGTGTAAGCAGATGCAAATAAAATTAAATGTTCTATCTATCTACTCGATTAAAGAAAACGGGTAACTACAACTAAAATGTAAGTGCTTATCTGCTGTCGATGTACTATTTTGTATTTAGGAAGGTTTGGTATCTAAGACCATGTAGGAAGGCAGACTTACCTAAACGTGGCAGAAACGGCAGAAAACCTTGTCTGGGTTTGGTTTACAGTAGGCACTTCACTTGAAGCAATTCATGTGGCACCTACTTATGCAAAGTCTCTAGATGTCGCTAACGACGTGATAAATACCATAAAAGTCTTTAGTCAGCAGACTTTTATGTTCGATTGGATCTTGACCCGTATAGAATTAGTTTGTAGGGCACACCGACCTATACATGACTGCATTCTACCCAGTTACCTACAATAAGAGCTGTTTGGGACCTAAAATGGAAAGCTTGCGATGCTGTTGGTTGTATGTACAACACAAAGTCCAAAGTGACGGGGCCATGTGTTCGCGTGAATGAACAGTTTATCTATCGTTTATCCAGACCGCTGCCCATTGTGATTAATTATGATACAACTCGTTCATGCGACCTAGGTACTTCGTGACGGACTGTGGGCCCCAGCCTGCTTCATTGGTTAATTAACTGCCAGAAACTCGTGGAGCGGACAGGTACTTGCACAGGATGATTACGGATACAGTTACTGAGTAGAAGACCTTAGAAGTTGTATCTAATTTTGTTGTTCACCCTTTTACATCGATTTACCTTACCACTCCACTCCACTCCACTCCAGATCAGACTCCAGCCCTTGTATCTTTCCACTCTATCGGCTTAAGAATTGAGACAACATTAAATATTTACAAACAGGCACATACATCGCTTCTGGCCCCACACTAGGATACCCTGTGTCGTGGGAACCAGAAACAAACTCGAAAGAGTCAAAATAAGAATGTAACTAGGTACCTATATGACAGTTCGGAGTAGTAGTAGTATGAGATACCTACTGGGAAAAAAAGTCCCAGAATGTAAGTGTGACATAAGATGGTGTGACATACCGGGAACAAAAGGGCTAAATCAGACAACTCGATACAGTGGAGTCTTGCGTAATTGCGCGAAACCAGATGTACGTATCATACCGGGCCTCACTTTTTTCAGTAACTACTTGTAGTGCTATGAGAATGACGACCTCTGTGGCGCAGCGGTTAGCGCATCTGACTACCATGCGAGAGGTCCCGGGTTCGTATCCCGGCTGGGGACAAAAAAAAGAAGCCCAGATCTTGGATGTTTACATGTTTGTGACGTCGCTGTTTCTGGCTCCCACGAAACAGGGTATCCTAGTGTGGGGCCAGAAGCAATGTATGTGCCTGTATGTAAATGTTATGTTATGAGAAGAGCGTGACACAACGTTACTTAAGGCTATTTACTTAGTGAAATTCTCAATTCAGAAATCCTTACGGCCGACTTCTGAATTAAGAATTTTCGCTAAGCAACAACTTAACTGTAGTGCTGTCTCGTCAAATTTCTCAGAAAAGAGCGTGATAGATGTTACTTAAGTACCTATACTAAATTCTCAATTCAGAAACCGGCCCTTTGTTTGATAAAACCCATCATTAAGCCTCTTTCCGCCTCCGAGGAGTCTTGACACAATACCAGATCTAGATCGAACCTATAACAGTTAGCCCGCAGACGTAGATATTAAGATAAAACCGATTTTGTTACTTCTGCCTTTCCATCATTCCCTTTTCTCGTCAAGGAGAAGATTGTCAAGATTTCAGGACCATCTGTGTGACAAACCTGAACCGTGTCGAATTAAGCTGAAAATATCGACGAGTTACGGACTTACCTGAATTTATTTATTTATTTATTTAGGAACGCCAATACTTATTCTAAATTTCAAGCTATACATAATAGCTAAGTATCATGATTATGTATTTAGTACCTGGGTGACCGAGCTTAACTCGGTACTTTTTTTGTAATATAAAATATGTAATATAAAATTAAAATAATCCTTTTCCAACAAAAAAAGAACTTGGAAAAAAAATCATGACTCGAACCGGGTCTCTTGAAATCGGCCCGAAACGGGTCGCCCGTTTTCCCGTCAGGACTTTCCCAACCTTGCAGATAGACGCGAAATTTACCTCTGTATATGATTATAGCAAATTTCAATTGCCTTAAAACACGGATAAAACAACGTTTTCTAAAAATGTAACCCAGTTAGATCAAT
This sequence comes from Yponomeuta plumbellus, assembly GCA_947310845.1. NCBI lineage: Eukaryota > Metazoa > Arthropoda > Insecta > Lepidoptera > Yponomeutidae > Yponomeuta > Yponomeuta plumbellus. The sequence goes on along the minus strand of OX371198.1, from coordinate 15,876,495 downwards.
TAAACGCCCCCGAAAGCATATCTGCCTACAAAAATTCGTGAAAATAGTTGGAGCCGTTTCAGAGATTCTATAAATATACAGGGTTACAGGGAAAGTCGTACACAATATTAAAGGAGGTCATTATTTAGGTAATTTCTGATGGATTTTATTCTATTACTAGCTGTGCCCCGCGGTGTTACCCGCGGTTCATCGATTTTCCCGTAGGAATAAGATATTTCCCCGCGGTAAAACGTAGCCTATGTTTTAATCCAGGGTATCGGCTAACTCCATACCAAATTTTATTAAAATCCGTCCAGCCGTTTCAGCGCTAAAGACTGACAAACATATAAACACACACACAAACTTTCACGTTTATAATATTAGTGTGATACTAGTGTGATAATTTCCCGTAAAACGCGATTTAGTTTGGATTTTTGTATTAATTCATCTTCATTCTGTGACTTGCGGGAAATTATCAAAGAGCACGTATTTACCTCTACTAAAAATTTACCGTTTGCCATCTTAAGTGACACTTGGCTAACGTTTTTTCGATGTAATAGCAAGTGATATACATTTTTTAATACCTAAAGAGAAGTAGAAGTTTCTAAAACGCAAATCATTTGCAGAGCACGTATTAACACATCTACCACGGAAGAATCACACGAGCAGACCAACACAAAAATAATAGCTAGATAGAATAATCCAAAAAAAGAAATACTGAAATAGGTAGTTACCTGAACACCTGAGACAGCATGTCTCCAGAGCAAAAAAAAGCCTATCTGACCTTTTTACATAGTTTAAAGGTGCCAGGAAGTAAAAAGATTTTGTATCGAAGTTCAGTTATGTCGGTACTACCACTAGAGCCTACTCAAATAACATTATTTTAAAATTTCATGAAGATACCTATTAAATGTGATACCTTTTTGAATAGTTAAATAGTCGCAGAAGTTTTTAAAATTATTTGCAGAATAAGTTCCATACGTAATTTTTTTTTTTAAGAGCTTCAATGTGAAAAATATTTAGAGAAAAAATATTTAATTCTAACCGTTGCCGAGCAGTTTTTTAAGGCTGTTAGTAGTAGGTGCAGCTTTTGCTGATACTTTTTTATCAATTGACATGCCTCTTTACTAAATACATTAAGAAAAACACTTTACGAGCTCTATTCTGAGAAAAAAACTATCAAAAAGCCAAAAAAAAATTGATATTTTTTTTAAATCTTTAACAGTCAATATCTCTATCCCCTCAGGGGGATAATTCATCCCCTAAGGGGGTAAAATGGGGGTTCAAAGTTAGTATTAAAGCCCACGCGGACGTAGTCGCGGGCAACAGCTAGTATTGGTATAAGCCGATAGGAAGATACTTGTATCCAGAACATTACTGATGTCTGCAAATCAAAAATGCAGATGAAACTTGGAAAACGGCTCTTTCGATTAGGCCAATACTTATACTTACCATTGTTTCCAGGTGCGAAGGCATTAATGTGAAGCAAAAACACTAAAGTTCACTTTTAGTACTGTTGCCAAGCTATAAAACTGCAACAAGGTTGCACTGAAAGGAAGATCTCATACGCTACCAGCATCCAACAAAATGGACTATGATTTTACGACCCCATATCCCCATTAACGAGCTAATGATGCAATTCTTGCCAATAAACTGTCACTTAACTCGACGATAAATTACACTTTTTATTACATCACCTATAGATCGTACCTAGGCACCGACTGGATAGTAAGCTTTCGTCGCAATAAAATTGTGTTTATTTCATAAAATTGCCTACCGCCGTTGAATCGTACTTACATCAAAAGAGCGGTAATAAGTGTGGTGTCACAGGCTGATAGCAATCGTGACTGCAGTCGGAGGGAATGGCTCGGTCGCGTCGCGCTGCGCCCGCGCCGCGTAATGACAGCTCCACCGCCATTAGCTCTCATTACGCGCCAGTCACGTACCGCAGGCAGAAATGGATTTGTCTTTGCGAAAATAATGATTGTAGATTGCAGGCCGCCTTCAGAGAAAATTGGATTGGAGCGCGGGGAAACTGGATCCTGGATAGTTCACGCTGCCCTTGAGTGCGGGATGGTCGCGGTCGTTGCTCCGCGCATAGCCACTCTGTTCCAACCCCTCGGGACTAGTTCTCGGTGCACGCTATTGAACGAAAATGTTATCGATGGCCTGGAGTAACTCTGAAATAAAACTGATGAAGTTATCGTTAACGAAGACCGGGTACTCAATTAACTTTAATCTTGCATCTAGTAATTATACAGTTTGCCAACGGAGACGCTCGTACAAGTAGAAATACAGAGTAGACACATACAGCCTGAGGCGTTCTGCAGACGAACATAAAAGTATGACCGCAATCGCGCAACTACACAACTTTGAATTGCACGAGTCATGGAGTCGACATAAAACCACAAACCATTCCTACCTAACAGTAGGTACCATCAGTTGCGTAATTCGCTCTGTAATGAATGGCTAATAGCGATCGCGGCAGTAATACGAGTGCAGTCTAAATAATTGTTATGACATTGGACACGCAGGCACGAGGGATGGACAACGACATTTCAGTAAGAACATTATGAAACGTCACCTTTTCGTTTGGTGCCATATTCGCGACCACGTGCCATCCCAGAACGTCAATACTTTCTGCTTGATACTCACAATATGAAAGAGCTACTGTAAAATAGTCCCGGCTAATGGATATTATAGTAAATGTAACGTAATAATTGCCTAATCCCAGCTTACATTTTCCGGTTTCATACTAGTGCTAATTCTATCTTGTTCAGAAAAGTTGAAAGACATAGGAACAGTTAACGTTTTAGTATTGTATGGCACCGTTTAGGTTGGTGTAGGAACTGTACGCGCACGAGAGGTGTTATCACGCAACAAAGCAACTTCTGTTTTTGAAGTTTTCAGTCAATGATACTGACACAATAATAATTATGTAACAGACTTTGTGGAATAGGTACGTGGATTAGTATGCACCTAACAATCAAAATCTGATTATACCTTCACAACGGTAGGTAGATCTACTAGATACTGAATTATTCTCTGCATCTGCAAACCTAGACGAAATTACTGCGGTCTACCTTATGATGGATGAGGAAATTAAGAAACACACATATCTCCATGACCCCATAAAATTATCTTACAATTTCCAAATCATAATTTCGCAAGCTAGGAGAACCACTTATTCGACGACCTAAACATTGCGCAGCAGTTTTCACCGAACCTTTACCAAGCGAGCAAACTGGTTGCAAAGACATTTTCCAATTCCAAACCAACAAAACGTCAGAAGAAGAGATTGAAAGGTAACCAAGCGATACAAGTTCGTGTTCATAACCTCAACGAAGTCTTTAATTGTGGTCCAGTAGCTTCAAGAGCAACGCCCTCGGTTTTCCCACATAAATCTTTTTCACTGGCATATTTGAGCAGTCAATATCTGTAACAGAAGGGCGACTCAGTCGAACTTGATTGCGCCTAGCCTCTTCAAATCAATTTTGCTTTGCATGTAGTTCTTCTGAAGTAATATATTTTATGTGGAACACTCAAGCAGAAGTCGGGAGCCGTTATTACATCTAATTGGCGACAATCAGCCCGAACCACCGCCTTTTGTTACTCAGCTCCCGCGTCTTATAACATCGTACCCTCAACGACAACGTAGATGTATGATTTTGTACAGGACTTAGCGTATACGACTTACGTGCGAGTGTCAATCAAGGTGGTGGTTTCTCGCTGTACCTAAGTACATACTTCGCGTGGCCATGCGCTGATATCTGGAATGAATTAGGTGACGTCGTAGCCACACGGACGCTGCCTGATAAAACATAATGAGATGTTAATGCCTGAAAAATATTGCACGTTTTTGCGACTGCCTATTAACCTACTGGAGGCAGAAGTGCTTAGGTGAAGTTGGCATTTGACAACCCACCTGCAAGGAGACGGAAATGTCAAAACATCGGCATTTAATTTTTACAGCCGCAGCCGCACTACGTGCCCGTAGATGGGGTCCTTCTATTAGCATTTTACTAAGCGCTAAAACAAAACGTATGTCAGGTCGGTTCCCTCGACCCTCCGTTCACACGGCCCGGCATCGCCACTCTCGCGGAAGCGCCATGTTTACACGGCAAAAAATGGCGGCAGGGCGTGCGCGCATACACACAATGCTACAACATCGTGGGATCAACTGCACTCCGCTGCACATGAGTTATTCATCACCTTTGCACCTCTTCCCGTCCCGTTGTAATGATTTCAAAGCGTTGCTGTTGCACTTGAGTTCTTATTGAGGCCTGTTACATAAATTCAATTCAATTGTCTATCCGCCATGGGGCGTTGAAGGAAACCAGCTAATCTGCATTGTTTTGAAATCCGTTGCGTTCAAAATTCCAGTCCGTTAAGAAAATATTTATCATAGCGCATAGTTGAATCGCTCCAAAGAAACTCTGGTAAAATCAAATATTGAATAATCTGTTCAAAGAGGATTTAAACAATCCGAAAATGTATTCAAAGGTCAATTCAAACCGACATGTTTATTTTATGATGGCGTTGTTTTCTGCAAAAATTAGGGAAATGTGACCGCCACTGAGCGTTTTCCTCGTATTTACACAGGAAGGACGTCACTGGATAGCAAAAAAAGGGGTGAAAAACATTCGTTTTTTGTGATTGCATTATTCAGAAGTGTATCCGATTGACTACTGACGTCACATAATGTGTTTGGTCCACAAATAAATCTCCAGCACTGCTGGTGATTTATGTATCTGCATTGTAATACCGGCTAATGTTTGTGCACTCGCATAGCTTTTGTTGCGACCGACGATCGTGCGCAAATCTGCTCGATGTTACATCAAGTTAATGCTTACAAGCACTAATGTTCTTCACGCTGTAGATTTCGCCGCAGTAGCGAGTCGCGTACTAAAATTACCTGCTAATTACATCTGACAGCCTAACGATAATTATAAGAATCTCATTAAGTTAATCAAACAGACCAAAAAAGTTGCCATAAAACGGTGTTAAGCAGAAGTAAATGTTCTGTGGAGAATGATCCACTTCTCACGTGTTGAAAACTGGCAAGGACGGGCTGCGTGGACCCGGCCGTATTGCCTTTTTTTATTAGAAGCACGCTTTTATTCTTCGGGCTGCGAGTACCTGCCCCTCAAAAGTCACTACCCGGAACACTATTAACAAACTCTGCGGAGCATAAAAAAAAACGTGTAGAAATAATACAGCCTGTGTTTGATGGCCAGAATGTAATTTTATTCTCATGCGAGACGCTTTGACTAAATTGCCGGTCGTTAGGTATGTTCGAAACAAAAAATAACGTTTTGGGCATTTCTATCCCGGGATTTGGTAAGTTGTTATTTCGAACTACAAGGAATTTGGGATAGTTTTGTTTTAGGTGTTATGCTGAGGATACTTTTATAGAGCGGCTAGGTCCGTTGCCAAGTTATGGTAGGTAAGTTTCTTGCAAATTCCAACTGGCATTAATCATAATAAGTTAATGACTTGTCAGGTTTCCGTCTCAAGTTATGAGTTTAATATGTTTCCCTCTAGCTGACTTCTAACTCTTGGGAAGTCGGTCATTAATTACATAGCTCGAATGACCAGTTTTTCAAATTGGCTCTTATATTGCTTGATAATTATTCGTTACTGGAACGAATGGATATGCCTAGAAGATATTTTCCAAATTCGGGGGAGGCGGATGTTACTGTTTTGGCGGTAAACTTTATGATTGAAAAGGTTTAAAGGCAAAGTTAAGCGATCCCAAAAATACTATTTGACTTTTCAACTCTCAGGTAGACGAATTTATCGTCTCAGTCTTTCGGAAAAAGAATAAAACCATTTCAAACAACGCATTCTGAGGAGCGTGCAAACATAAAAGGTTCACAATAATTAGCATAATGGTGCGAAATATACAACTGCCAACAGCCGACTTATGCAAGTCATATTCTGCACAGTTAGAGAACATGAAGGAACTCACTGACAATGCAAATTCGGCTTTATTGCCGCACGCTAAGGACGAATGGATGTTCCGATCACCAAGATAAGTGCCGCATAGTGCTTTATGTTGAATAGTTGTGTGGAGACGCCAGGTTGTCGGCCCCGTGACGTCATCGCACTGACCACTCCCGGGCCACACAATGGGCCTTCCAAGAAGGAGCAGATGCGCTCGCGCAGCCAACTGCCGCTCGCCTTGTCTCGCCCCGCGCGCATCTGCCTCGCCAACCCCCGCGCTCCTACCACCACTCACGTGGGATTTTATACAATTCATTGTCTTCAAGACAAGAGCCACCAACAAAATAATCACTACGTCTAGAACCATCCGTAAGAGGCTAATGACAATATAAATGTGGGTATGGAGGGAAAAACCGGCGTCTCGGTGCCGCGAAGTGGAGGAAAAAAAAGTGCCGAACAAAAACTTACTTTGAATAAGCGAAACTCAAGCGTCATTGGTGTGCTGGTAAATGACATTTTTTTCTGACGGTCTGGCAGGTAGAGGCTCGCGCGGGCACTCGGGGCGTACCTGCCCACTCAACGTGTCATTACGCGGTAATGATACCCGCTCGCAATCCGCGCCGACGCCGACGCCACGCCGCCGCTGCATGCTGTGCTGGCCCAGCTCCTCACACTGGCGACGAAACTCGCAACTTCCATGGATGAGTGTGGATCTAGTCATGGTGTAACAAACATGCACTAAACCTCCACTCATCGAAAGAAATTGATCTATTCGACGAACTGGTACCGGCGTCATCAGGAGCACTGCACGCACTTAGTTCAGGGTCCGCGTCACATTTTGCACCGAACTGAACGTTAACGACCACGCTGCCGCGTCGCTTGAAGGATGTGCGGCGAGCTCTGCGCACCGCGCCGGTCGTGCACGCGCTGAGACCGCTCGCCGCGAAATAAACGGTCGAGATTTGAAATCTGAAATCTAGACGCGGTGCGCGCGCGCCATCGGAGGGGATAATGGCGGCGGCGGCCAATGGCGGCGCAGCGCGCGCAAACCGTGACGCGAGGGGAAGGGGGCGCCCGCCGTGCGGCCGCCCGATATTATCTTTTCTTTGAGAACGTTATTTTCTTTCTTTCCTTCACTCGCCCGTCCGTTCAACCGACGGCGGAAGTGAAACGAACGCTACACTCGCCCGACTGTTAACTTTGCATACGCAGTCGAGATTTTGACTTATATATCGCCCTGCGATTATGCGATTTCCTTCCTCGGGGTTTAGGGGTAAATCTATAATATTGATTCGGTGTTTATTAAAACATCGTGAATGCTATCGAAAGTAGAGTTTATTGAGGCTAACAAAGCCGCTGCTATAACAACGGCAATCTTGATTCAACAACAAAGCGAAACGCCATGTACGGAATACAAACATCACATTCAAATTGTTTCTTAATCTTGATCAAACGCAAGTAACCTTAACATAATCTTAAAACAACTTACAAAAACAAAAGGCAGCGTAGCCAACAATTTAAAGAATTGACAAAGATTCATCACCTCACTTAGAAACGCCAGATTTCTAGTCCGGTGCCAGCCCAGCGCACACACGGCAAATGAGACCATCTAGCGGCAAATGAGACAAAAGTAAGAAAATACTTTTGTTCTTGCAACCCAAAACTATATTAATTCTTATTCATGATAGATTTTGTACATAGTTTTTTTAAATTATCATTATAATTTAAAAAAACTTTCACTTTTCAACACCAAAAATAATTCCATTCTAATAATAGATTTTGTACTTGAATTTTCACTATCTCGACTTCCTGCAATGAAATGGACATAACTCAAAAAAGGATTCTTTGGGATAGCTGGAATTTATTTTACGGTTTGCCTAGATACCCATGTTTGAACTAAAATAGTTAACAAAGTGGTAGTCCTTGGAAGTTTTTTTAAAGGCCTCTACTTTCAAAGCCTTTAACCAAAAGTAAGAAAAAAGTCCGAGTATCGTTTGTCACGTATTCTGGACTCGAAATATGGAAGAAACGTATGTAAAATAGTATCGATTTATTGACATACCTGACGCTCCAACATTCATTACTAAACTTTGTTCAATATACAGTTTAGATAAGAAATAAACCATTATTACTTCACCGGACTTTGGGTCGTAAGCGAACAGAAAAATTTGTGCGGTAAAATCGTCTCTTTTCGCGCTCGCTTACGCTTTACCTACCCTCAAGAAAAATAAATCATAGTCAGTATTTGGTGAAGCGGTCTATCATGAATAAGAATTAATATAGTTTTGTCACGTTTGGGACCTAATAAACTCGGCAAAACGTGGGTCCAGTTCTAGAGACTGGTGCCTCTGCCTACCCCTTCGGGGATAACGGGCGTGAGTTTTTTTTTTTTTTTATAGTTTTGGGTTGCAAGAACAAAAGTATTTTCTTACTTTTGTCGCGCTAGATGGTCTCATTTGCCGTGTGTGCAGCGCTGTTAGTACCCCAGTCAACGAGTGGCGTAAAAGGGGGTGTAAAGTGCGTAAGCAGGCGATTCCTATAGAAACTCTTTCAGACAGATTAGGGAGGGGTTTTTTTTTCACTTTTAGTTTTTAATTGAATTGATGAATTTTGTAAAGTCAAATCAGTAAAATTAAATGATTTTCGCAGCTCACATTTGGTTGGTGGTCACGCTTGTGTCATCCCCCACCCCCAGTCTGACGTCACATAGTTCAGACGTTATTAGAATTACCGCAGTAGCTGAGGTGTTCACATACCTCAGTGCTTGAAATCGCCGACCCGCGGTGGACACGCGTCGTAATTAAGCCCATAGTCTGTCGCTGAGAAAAGGCTTATGCCCAGTGGGACGTATACGTATATAGGCTACAAAGTGATACAAACTCACAGCCTCGAAAACATGGTAAGGAAACCCGCGGAAAGCAAGCGGCCATGTTGGCTCCACGGTTATATGAGTGTCTTTACACTAACACCATAGCAGAAAAAAAACTTTTGTTTTCGACTTTGCCAAAAATTGTCTGTACGATCTCTCAAGTCCCATAGCCGTGAACGTTAGTAAAAAAACCTAGGACTTTAATGCCAAAAACGGCCGTTTTTTGGAATAAATTACATTGCTATCCAATATTCCAGATTAGTTTTAGCTTCTTTGTCGTGGATCCCAAAAATCACTGTTAACACGATTAAAAGTTTGTAAAAACACTTGCAAATACGATCTGTAAAAGACGATTTAATTGTTTTTATTGGTGATGCTAGTTATCCCTCCGGATCCTCTTAGGCTGAGATGATAGTGTAGAAGCTGGACCAACCTCCGTCTAAAAATATGTCCCAGGCATTACATCGTCACCTATCTGTGTCTAGGTAGGAGTCGGCACTAGACGTTGCACAACAAATTATCTAACAGACTTAAAAAGTCTGCATCGTAATCGATTGTATTAACAGAGTTTAACAGAGTCCCCAAGGGATTAATGCCCGATTTTACAGACTTTTAAGGCGTACTTAACCTATTTTAACCACTACTTTATAGTTAATTCGGTTTCACCAACGTCTATCAGTCATTTACTGCCGTTTTTAATTAAAGTTCTACTTTCTTGCTGCTCGTTCTATAAATTACAAAACCTATTATTGAACTTTCTGTTGGTCCTTTTTTTAAAAAGTATTATTTTCTTAACTAAGCAGCACCTTATAAAGAAATATTTAAATAAAATTTTCTTTGTTATGATGACAGTAGTGTTAGGTTGGTGAAAACGGGCATAATTTATCTTACGATGAAAGCATACCACATCAGTGTACAGTCTGTTAGCTTTTAGAATATACCTCGGGCTCTAGAGTAGGCATCGGTTTTCGCCGAAAGCACGTGAGTGATTACTTCCTGCTACTACTTCCTGCTCTGTATAAAACTTATCTTCACGATTTTGAAAAGTTATGTAAAGTTAAAAGTAACAATACAAAATAAACCTTACCTTATTGCAATATAATCGATTCTATCCAATAGTAGCCGAGGTATATTCTGAAAGCTAACAGACTGTACAATCACTGACTTTAATAGATTACATTGATGTTGATCGAGCGGTACTGGACGATATATTCCATTCAACACACTTTCCCTAGATGTAAATGAACAATTCTATCAAAGTCAAGAAATAGAAATCAGGGAGTGGTATTTTTCAATCACCGAGGTAAATGAAGGACCTATGAGCACCAAATAACTGTATTACATGAATATTCTCATCGGTTTCATCATTTCGATTCTGTTGTGCATTGTAGTTCGACGTCAGATACACGGACGGATCACGTGACATGTTTTTTCATATCATTGACGCCTAGATTACTTGATTTGAATGCGCGCGTTGACTTGAAGCAGCAATGAAACTAAATCGCCATGTTCATGTAGTTGTAATTGTATTACAATGCATTAACAGAATTTTGGCACTGGATGTACATGCAAGCATCGAACATAAAATAGAAACAAACTCGCTCATTACACTGCTTTGGTTAATTGAGAAGAGTTACACAGAAACATTACAAACCACAAATTCTTGGCAGGAAGACTGTTTTTAGATACGTATTTACCCACATTTTATAAAATACTAGCCTTCACCAGCGACTCCGTCCGCGTGGACTTTAGTTCAAAATTTTGCAACCCCGTTCACTCCCTTAGGGGTTAAATTTAGAAGAAACGGCGAAACACGTATTCAGTCAATTGTGTTGAAGAGTATTTATTTTAAGTTTCAAGAAAATTAGGCTACATTTTTTATACTTCCCATACAAATTTTGGCAACCCTTTTCGCCCCCTTCGGGGTTGAATTTCAAAAAATCTGGTCTTATTCCTTGCCTACATTATATATAGACCCTCTTTGCTAAATTTCAGCTTCCTAGGTCCAACGGCTTGGGCTGGGCGTTGATGAGTGAATGAATCAGTCAGTCAGGACTTTGAATTTTATATATATAGATTTTCGTTGCTCGTATTTGGTTTTGCTGACTGCCAATCTTCACTAGTCGGAGAGGCACCATGTAGAAGATTTGGCGTTTCGTTTTCATTTTGTGATCACTGTGACATTACACCCAAAAAATAAATATTCGTGAAGCGAAAGAAATTTGTCAGGACCGTGTGTTTATGTTATGTTTATAACACAAAACACGTCTGAACAAAAATATGAAAAAAAACAATGTTATACATATTAAACACATTTTTCTTGCAAGTACACGTAGCTTAGAATGTTACTGCGTAACACCAAGTCCAAAATCCAAAAAAATTGTAAAAAAAAGTACACTTTCATATTTAAAGCAAATAGTAATCATCGACGACAAGTTACTCGTAGCATACATGCTTGAAATTTAGTTTTTTAGTAATTTGCTCGAAATCAAGTTATGGCCTTTTTTATTATGACGGCAGAATAGTATTTTTTAATGACTCGCGATTCTTATACAGTATATCCGTGACCACGGCAGTGGCAACGTTGCCGAAACGTCGGGATTTTTGGTAAATACAAATTAATCCAAACTACAATCGCCAAATTAGACCCGTTTAATACAGTGTGAGCATTTATAAAGTGCACATATCAAAATCAGTTAAACAACACACGATTTTATCACCAAAAGATTAACAACAAAATAAAAATAAAAATTGTACTTCAAACTTTTCTCAACAAACTTTACTTTCTGGACACGGCCGATTATTAACACTCATTAGAAATTTTATTCCATAGTGATAGGAAATTTAGTTTAAAAGTAATAACAATTTGTTTAAATAGGGTTAGCAGCTGCCTAAAAATTTTAAAAAATGTATTCATAATTTTTTTTTATTGTTTTGTTATTTTTTTGTCGATAAAATCGTGTAGTTTCACTGATTTTGATAGGTGCACTTTATAAAAACCCACACTGTACATAACAACTTGAAAAAACATGTAAGATACACAAAAAAACATATTTTTTTTTCGCAAGTTACGTATTGTGATTTAGAATGTAGGTCAGGGTATCTGCGTTATTAGGGTTCAAGTGACCACACACTTGAACAGTCACCAGTGACTGTTAAATTTTATGTTCAATTCTAAATGAACCCGTTGACGAATAGAATATGCTATGCAGAAAACATGGTCGGTTCTGTAGAAAAAGTATTCTTTAGAGAACTGAACATATCTTAAGGATCACTGTTGGCCATGATGATCGTGCAGCCCAAATCCGTGAGCTGCATCATCTCGGAGCCCCCATCCAACAGACGGTGCGAGCAGAGGGCCAGTTTCTCGCTGACGAGACACTTCTGCTTGTTGGTGAGGTGGCCCGCGAAGACCACGGTCGCGGAAACTTGCTCCAGAAGTTGCGCGGCCGAGTACGCGTCCATGAGGAAACTGTTGGTGCATTGTGTCGTTTAAGCGCTTTTTGGCTATACTATACCACATTTATTTGGGGCTGAGACAAAATGTAAACAACTTTTCAGTACTCTTTAAAGTCTGATTTTTAATTCCGTAGAATTCTGACAGTTATCATTTATTGACATGTCAGAGATTAGAAACCTTTTTTGGCCGGGCACATTTTTCAATTTCAATACGAGTGTGAACATCTGAGTCTACACAATTAAATTGTTGGTGAATGTATGCATTTTATAAAGTGTGGAGCTCCAAATTAAAAGAGAATTTAAGGCGAGTGACAATTGTGTCCCTTTGCATCACACAAACAGTAAAAAAGTAAAGCATATTTTTATTAAAATATCTAATCATCATTAATACTAAAATCACTATCTTCATCATCATCATCATCGCTGACATGAATTATTATGAGAGCTAACAGCGGCATACTTCACTTTTCTAAAAAGGTTTTCGAAACCTTGAATTCGTAGGCAGTGATGCCAGATAAAGCATGAAATAAAGTAATTAAAGTTAATTCGATATATTGTTCGTGATATTGAAATATTTGTTATTTTTGTGTTAGGTCACTTGAGTAAGTAAATATTTAGATTAACCTTTTTGTAGGTAAAACATAAAAAATACCTAGCATTTTATTTTTTATTGCCCTCAAATGGGTCAAATTTGTCCCTTTTTCGGTGGAGGACTTTTTCAGTAGCAACACTTATGAAATGTCAGAATTCTACGGAATAAAAAATCAGAGCATAGACTATTTTCATTGTCAAATAATGTTATTCAGGTTTTTACACTAAGAATCAAGTTAATTAGACTAATTTAATCATTTTTTGACAATGAAAATAGTCTAAAGAGTACTGAGAAGTTGTTTACATTTTGTCTCAGCCCCAAATAAATATGTATAGTCTTACATATAAAAAATAATTAGTCTCGCTAAAACTCGAGGTCAGCTGATCGATAGAATAATGTACGAAGTCTTATTTTAAATTCTTAAGCAAATAAAAATTTCTTATAAAACAAGCCGCCAAAACGTTGTTTTGGAGAATATGGCGTCGCGCAGGAATCATGTCGTCACTGGTCAGTAAACAAAATCAATGAACGCAAGAACATATGTAACTCATATGTAAAGTTAGATTCAGACCATAGATTTAGACATTCTAGGCCGTTTTCGATAAAATGACTTAACGCGGTTTTTAGACTCATAATTTATACGAATACTACCTGACTGGCAAACGTTGTTTTGCCAGATTGGGGTATGAAAAATAGATAACAGCCTATTCTAAAACCTACCGAATATACAAATGAAGGGGTCAGGGGAAAAACAGCTTTTGTCACATTTTTTATTTTTTTCAACTGGCAATGCAGTCTGAACGGTTATATCTGTCGCTATGTTCTATGAAAAACAACAGGGCAATAACACCCATAGTCTCTGCGCTTTTAAGCTTATAAAATATCGTTACAGGGTAAAAACATCCAATGTCAGAACCGTTCAGGAAATAAACAACCTTTGTCCATGGTCCCCTATCATCATCAGCCCATTATGTCCCCACCGAGGGCACGGGTCTCTTCCCTGAGGAAGGTACAGGCCATACTCCACCACGGGGGCCAAGTCCGGATTGGTGGAGGCTTGTAAGACTAGTGGCTGGTCTTACTGTCAGAAGTTTTCAAGCCGCCCTAGGCCTCTGACTTGGCTTAACGATTGCCATCTATCCCCCTATGGTCCCCTATGACAGTGACATAAGACTTTTAGGTTATATTTTTTCATATTTCTTTCTTTTCCTAGAGCGCTAGAGAAGAAGAAGTCCCTATACTATCCCGACCCCTAACCTGCCTTTCCCCTATACTTTTATACCTATTACAGTTAAAGTGCCTTAGTGACATCAATTGTTTTTCCCCTGATGTTGGTGGACATAGGAGGGTTTTCACCTGATTATTCTGTCTTAGTCACAATTTTTTATTATCACTCTTAGCTGATGTGAAGTCAAAATAAAATAAATAAATAATTAAATAAATAAAATAAACAATAAACATTCTTTCAATAAAAAAAGCTTTTCTTATTTATTTGGGTATAAATGACACTATTTTATTAAGATCTTATCTTTTAAATAGTAATATCTCAGTTTGATCATTAGGTGACAAAAGTTGTTTTTCCCCTGACCCGTTCAAATCAAAAAATCATCAAAATCGGTCAAGCTGTTTCGGAAGAGTATGCGCACTAAGACGGTGACTCGAAAATTTTAATATTAGAAAGATGTAAGATGTATGTATAAATCATACATTTTTCGCACTGTCAATTATCAGTCTTAATAACGCCTTAATGTAATAAAGATCAAGCACACACACACAGTTGTACACCAGCTCACGCACCATCTTTGTATCGAGCACGATGAATGAATGTAATGAAGTCTGCTCTGATGAATGGATGTAAGATAATGTTAAAGCGATTGTTGTGAGGTGTTGTCTTTAGTTCTTTTTAAATTTGGCGTTTATAGTTGAACTACAGGAACTTTGTAAATCAATAAAAAAATAGTTTTGCCAAGTGCCCTTCGCGTCCTCCCATCTCGATACTTAACATAACATTTACATACAGGCTTCTTCAGGCATTGCTTCTGGCCCCACAATAGGAGACCCTGTGTCGTGGGAACCAGCAACAGCGACGTCACAAACATGTTAACATCCCAGACCTGGGTTTCTTTTTTTTTCCCCCAGCCGGGATTCGAACCCGCGACCTCTTGCATGGTAGGCAGATGCGCTAACCACTGCGCCACAGAGGCCGTCTCTCAATACTATATCGCTCTCTTTCAGGTTCTATACAGGAAATGTGTTACTGGGCACAATGTAATAGGCTATTTGACAGACTTCTGAAAACCATCTCATATTTGTTAATGGAGTCCTCAGAAAGTAGTCATTTTAAATTCTTTCGTGTATTTCTTCTAAAAAAGACAAACGAAAATTCTTAATTTTTTTTAAATAAGCCGCTAAAACGCGTAGGAAATATGGCGTCGCACAGGAATTATGACGTCACTGGTCAGTAAACAAACCAATGAATGTAAGAATGACATAAATAAAAGACGCCATTTTTACTGAGCCTGTAACGTCATCATAGAATCGGCAAATCCAGGCCGTTTTCGATACAATGACTGCAGATACATAATTATTAAATTTTATCCTGTGTTTTTTTATAAACATTATTTAAGTTAATATGCCTTATAGGGGTTTTAAGACTCATAAGTTATACGAATACGTAAAAATAACACTGTTTTTTTCACACTGACAAATATTAGCCTATCTTAACTCGCGTGCCAGACACATGGCTATCCCAAATTGAAATACTTGTAGACGGCTCACCTTCCAACGAACTTCTCTAGCTCGCTGTAGTTCTTGGTCGCGAGGTATTCATCCACCAGTTGTTGGGGCACCAGGCCCGTCACCTGGATATGAAAAGTCATCTATTGTAATTGAAACCAAATAGGCCATTTGACCGATTTCTGAAAGCCGTCTCATATTGTTTGTTGGTGTTCATGGGAGTACTCAAAAAGTGGACATTTTAAATTCTTTCGTGTATTTCTTCTAAAAAGGCAAAAGAAAATTTACTTTTCAAATAAGCCGCCAAAACGCTATCTTGGGCAATATATGTCGTCGCGCAGGAATTATGAAGTCACTTCCCGGTAAACCAACGTGAACGTAAGAAAGAAGGACAGACGCCATTTTTACTGCCTTGTGACGTCATCATAGAATCGGCCAATCCAGGCCGTTTTCGATACAATGGCGGCATTTATCTTGTGTTTTTTTACAAATCAAATTGTTTTTTTATTTAACATGCCTTAAAGGGGTTTTAAGACACAATAATTTATCCGAATACGTATAAATAATACTGTTTTTTTCACACTGTCAAATAGTCTATTAATCTTTTTTTATATTTTTACTAAAATATTTTACTAGAGATCCACCATCTAATATTTTATATTCCTTGTCTGTTTTAAAAGATATTCAGTTATAATTTTTCTAGTACATTTATGAGGTAGGGTGACCATGGTATTGTTTTTGAAATAATTACCCACCGTACCTACCACCACGACCAGACGCGACAGCAAAGGGGTTTGGCTAAAATTAAAAAAGGTAGTTTGAGACTTCGGCTACTACTGATTTCGAGGCCGATCCAACCAATAATCCGTGTACTATCGACAGCACTTTAACAAACACAATTAAATAGGGTATTTTCCAGGGTCAAAATAATTTAATTCTTTTTAGTCCGTATTTTAGATTATAAAAAAATATTGGATACGTATTTTTTCTTTTTTCGATTAAACAAAAAATAACAAAGATATAGCCCATTGAAGTTACGTGTGACGTCACTCAGTGCTACAAAATGCAGCACGGCGTGACGTCACACGTAACTTTAATGGGCTATATCTTTGTCATTTTTGGTCTAATTTACAAATAAAAAAATACGTATCCAATATTTTTTTATAATCTAAAAGACGGACTAATTACATTTTTTTAGGAAACTAGCCTATTGCTAAGTTAGTCGTAACATAACTATGTAACTAGTATGTACGGATGTCAAGGCTGATGTGCTGTCGATCGTATATAAGGCCTTAGTCAGGAAGATATTTTAATCCCACAAGCTATAGTCAATACTTGTAAGTACACAAACCCGATTATAGCCCATACTGAGCTTTACTCACCCAGTATTTGCAAACCACGTATTTTGTACGGGCAGTAAGTAATTCGAGTCCCTCGTACGCGAATACTTACATAGATATTGGCAGCACATTACTGTTTTATTTGGCTGCGAATTATCTGGTTGTCCATTACTACCTAGATACTAAAAATCGAATATCAATTCACTTCATATCAATCTAAGGTTGACCAATTTGGCATTGTCTGCTGAGCAATAATTTTCTTGATACTGTAGTGTAGTAGAAATTTTCTGCTGAACAGTAGTTGTTGCTTCTAAGCTGCCCTAAAACATTTAAATTGTTAATCAAAACGGTAGTATTTAACTGATGTATTTTACCCTACATTTACTGGGACCTTGGGTGACGAATTCAGGCAAGTGGTCTGGATTTCTGATCGGCGTAGATAGGTTACGTATTTGTACCTCTGGTGTAGGGTTGATGAGGATTCCTCTTCCTCTTCCTCAAAATGAGGAATTTCCTCATATTTTTGAGGTTCCTCATCCTCTTCCTCTTCCTCAAAATTGATTTTAAAAAAATCCTCTTCCTCTTCATCATGAGGAATTTAAGAGGAAGGAGAATTATAACTTTTGTTGAAACGAAACGTTCGAGAGAGAGAGAGAGAGAAGTCTCGCCGTATTAAAAAGTTAAAGGAAGACAGAGATGGAAACATGTAGATAAATAAGTTCAATACTAGCATTTTTCGTCTTTAGCATCCTCATCCTCATCCTCTTCCTCTTAGTCTGCGAGATTCCTCATCCTCATCCTCTTCCTCAAAATAGACTTTAAAAAATTCCTCTTCCTCATCCTCTTCCTCATAACAAGTTCCTCAACAACCCTACTCTGGTGGTACGTCTACTATCAGGATATCCTCATCCAAATTCAATTCAAATAATTTATTTCCAAAAAAACCTGTACTAATAGTATGAGAGGACATTAGTTTCTTATCGAAATCATCCAAAACGGCTTCATATTTTTTTTTTTATTTGGTAGGTCTCAGCATAAGTTGTAGGCTAATTAATATAGCAAAGCAAAGTTTTCAGAGTCATCTAGTTTCTTTATAACTGTAGTATCTGTCCGAGGCGCAGATAGCACTCGCCGTATACAGTGCCACCACCAAATTTATTTCCTTTATAAGTCCTTCAGCAGTGACATTTTCCAGCAGCTGTTGGCAACACTGGAGTGCAGTCAGCCCACGCCATCGTAGGTCTTCCACGCTGGTGTCCACCACCTTATCTTAGTACCTCGATTTATAAAACTCCTTCAGTGGTGATCTTACCAAGCAACCGTTGGCAGCACTGAAGGTCTTAGGTCTCCCTTGCAAGTATCCACAACCTGGTTTATGTAGACAGTTTATGTAAAAAAGCGGTGGTGGCGTAGTGGGGTTGACCCTTGCTTCTCGATCATGAGGGTCTGGGTTCGAACCACGCATGTACCAATGACTTTTAGTTACGTACATTTGTTTGTACAGCAACACCATTCGCTGATAAATTGTGCCCGGATAACGGCGACAGGCTTGCCACTTGTCACGTTTGGGACCTAATAAACTCGGCAAAACGTGGGTCCAGTTCTAGAGACTGGTGCCTCTGCCTACCCCTTCGGGGATAACGGGCGTGAGTTTTTTTTTTTTATTTACTTGATAAGTCCCTCACCGATAATTTTGCCAAACACGCGTCGACCATCTGCTTTATTTACCTCTATGAGTCCCTCAGCGGTGATTTTGCCAAGCAGCCGTTGGCAGCACTGAAGCGCAGTCAACGCACGCCGTAGGTCTCCTTCGCAGGTATCCACAGCTTGGTGCAGCACCTCTCCGTTGCCGACATCCACTCCCTCCCCGGCGCAGATCTCGCGGAGTCTGTCAACGGTCACATTACATACTGGCAATCTAATTAATTTAATGTACACTCAGGGGCACCAACTAACCGCCCACTTTAATTTTCCGTCGTAACTTGAAATATTCATTAGGGAATGGTTTTTGTTCTTAGCAATATTATAGAATGGATAATTTCAGTCGAAAAAAACAATAGAAATAAATTTGTTACTCCTTTAATTTTTTAATAATGAAAAAAATAATGGCGCTCATTAGGGGAGGGCTATGTCCAGCAGTGGACTAATATAGCCTAATGATGATGATGATGACTTTTTACGAATTTTCAATTTATTTGAGTGGGCGGTAATGGACAATAATTCGAGATTTTTTTCCTTTGCTGTATATGAAAAGGAAGCTAAACTGGATAGCCCTACGTTCTTAGTTTTTACTTCAGATAAGATTTTCATTCATGATTTTGGTTTCGAAAACCTTCTTATTCTAAAAGGGCGTATAAGCAAAACGGAACGGAATAATAGTCGTGTATCCACGCCATCCAACGTTGAAGCATTTAAAAAAAAACTGTCACTGCTCTGTCAGTGATTTCGTTTATGTAGGTACAGTGCCACCATCTTATCTGTTCAGTTGATAGCGGCGCTAGTGGAGAATTTAATAGTAACATTCAAGAAATTTTCCTAGGAAAATTAGAATATTTTAATCCGTCTTTAAATTTTAGTGAACATATATCTATAAATCTTAGTAAGTGAATAAATAAAACAAGAAATTGGGAACAGAATTTACATTTAATTAGTTAGTTACAATTTTGCCCACTTGAACATATAATTTGGTGGCACTGTACATACTTCAGTATTTATTTTTTAAAGGCAACAGACTAATTACTTTTGACAGATTCGAATGAATGATACTTTCTGACTTTGTATTAATCTGTGATGGCGTAATGATCTGTATCACTGAGCGAAATTAAATAAAGAAATTATTTTCTCAAAAACTACAGCACCTAAAAATAAACAAAAAATATATTCTTATTTAGTGACCGCTCATATCCATATCCTAGAAGAAACTTTCTTGATTCGTAACCATAGAAATATTGTCCATTGTGCCTGTTAGTGTATGCACAATGAGGTATTTTATTTACATTTAATTTACTACATCGAAACTCCAAACTTTTGTGTCACGAAAGTAACGGACGCAACACTGTGCTTTCAATATTGATAAAACTAAAGAAATTTATCAGGATCATGGCAAATAGCAAGCCTACTGCTCTATTTAGCAATACTGAAAATGTAAATAACTTGTAATACTTTGGGAAAAACTACCAGTGATATAATTAATACTCAGTCAGGCAAGTCTTTTAAAACAAACGTAATAAACATTTTATAAGTGTACAACAGTGATTTGCATTGGCTGTCATAGTGTGTCAATTGTAAGCAACCTAAAGCCTGATTTTTAATTCCGTAGAATTCTGACAGTTATCATTTTTTGACATGTCAGAGATTAGAAACCTTTTTTGGCCGGGCACATTTTTCAATTTCAATATGAATGTGAACATCTGAGTCTACACATATAATTTGTTAGTGAATGTATCAATTTTCTAAAGTGTAGAGCTCCAAATTAAAAGAGAATTTAAGGCGAGTGACAATTGTGTCCATTTTCACCACACAAACAGTAAAAAAGTACAAGTAAAGAAAACATATTTTTATTAAAATATCTAATCATCATTAATACTAATATCACTATCTTCATCATCATCATCATCGCTGACATGAATTATTAAGAGAGCTAACAGGGGCAAACTTCACTTTTCTAAAAAGGTTTACGAAACCTTGAATTCGTAGGCAGTGATACCAGCTAAAGACTAAAATAAAGTAATTAAAGTTAATTCGATATACAGGGTGGTCCAAATATCATGGATCAAAGGAAATGGGGAGTTAGCCAAGGTCATCTTCTACCAATAAGGTCCTATACAGGGTGGTAAAATTCTCAACGGTTTTGAACTTATGATTGATTTTCGGTTTTTTTTCAAGAAAAGAGTTCCTACTACTTATTAAGAGCAATTAAAAAAAAAGTACTTACTTTTGGTGGTTGTTTTTTTTTTGAGAGTGACGGTCCATGATGAGAATGTAACAAAAAAAAATTCATCGTCCCTGTCTTTATGGATCATGAGAAATTGATTAATTTTTTACGGATCTCGTATCATAATTGTTTGATCCAACATTTTTGTCATTGATTTAAAAAAAAAGTGTACTGCGGAAACCTGCCCCAGTAGTAGAAAAACTGGACCATTTCATGAGGATTCTAAAAAGATACAACTCAAAGCCCTATCTCTCCTGAGTCTTTTATTATTGACCTTTATTCTCAGCAGTGTTGAATTTTTTAAAATCAACTTTTGGTTCTAACTAATTTGAGTTACAAAGCACTGTTCTAGGACATAAAAATAAGTCAAAAATGGATTTAAAAATTAAGTTCTAACAACGGACAGGTCGTTACGATCTTTTTTCGTAGCTCTTGTCCCGTCGGTGTCACTTTTCTTGTGGTACCACCAGTTAATAAAATAACACTAAACAAAAGCTTTGTTTGTATTCTGAGAATTTACCGGTTGGACATGGGGTCCCAGGAACAAAGAGAGGTTTACTACCTGCGCTAGCTACCTGCTAGTGACCCTTTACACGCCTCCAGCAACTTTTACTTAGTGTTCTGCTTGCTGTTCGCTACTTAACACGGTTATTCGGTTGTCACTTTTTGCGCTGCTCTTTTTTTATCGCTTCGAACTTTGCATTCTCCC
Organism: Yponomeuta plumbellus; assembly: GCA_947310845.1. Taxonomy (NCBI): domain Eukaryota; kingdom Metazoa; phylum Arthropoda; class Insecta; order Lepidoptera; family Yponomeutidae; genus Yponomeuta; species Yponomeuta plumbellus. The sequence continues at coordinate 15,854,931 of OX371198.1, read as the reverse complement.
TGGACTCTGTTTTGGATTTTCACCTACAAACTTGGCATTTCTTACTGGACTCTGTTTTGGATTTTCACCTACGAACTTGGCATTTCTTACTGGACTCAGTTGTGTATTAGTGAATTTGGACTATTAAAAATGGCTTACTCAGCCCGTGACAATGCTTACATGCATTTTGTGTACGGTTTTTGTGACGGAAACGCTCGTGAAGCAGCAAGAGAATATCGGCGACGTTTTCTGAATCGTGATCGCTATCCCGACTACAGAGTATTCCAGCGTGTACACAACGCTTACGTGGAGGGCCATATTCCTGGAAGTAGCGCGACGAGAACCGGGCGCCCTATGGTACATGATTTGGAAATGGAAGATCAAATTCTTCAAGAAATATCGAATGACCCGTCGACGAGTCAACGGCGAATTTCAAGAACATTAGGTGTCCCGAAAACGACTGTGCAACGCGTTTTAAAACGGAACATGATGCATCCGTATCATGTCCAGCGCGTGCAAGCACTGCTGCCGGCTGATTACGAAAAAAGACAACTTTTTTGCACAGAGATGCTCCGGCGCAACAGAGAAGATCCCGAATTTCTAAATAAAATTATGTGGTCGGACGAAAGTATGTTTCAACGCACTGGTGTTTTTAATATTCACAACCTGCACCACTACGAGTATGTGAATCCTCACATTATTCGACGAGACCACTTCCAACACAAATTCGGAGTCAACATGTGGGCCGGGATCGTCGAAGGACAGTTAATAGGACCACACGAGCTGCCTGCAAGAGTGAATGGTCAAATTTATTTGTCATTCTTACAAAAGGAACTCGACCCATTACTAGAAGACGTTTCTCTTGAAACAAGAAGCGCTATGTGGCTGCAACATGACGGCGCACCTCCGCACTTCGCTCGTGACGTGAGGAGTCACCTAAATGAAGTATTTCCAAATCGTTGGATCGGTCGCGGTGGAACTATTCAATGGCCACCGCGCTCACCCGATTTAAACCCCATAGATTTTTTTCTTTGGGGTTACTTCAAGGAAGTGGTATACGAAAAGGAGTGCAACACGGAGCAGGAGCTTCGACGACGAATATCAGCGGCCACCCACCAGGTGAAAAATAATCACCGGGCCTTTAGATTGTTCAAAAGAAATTTTATTAGATGTCGACTCTGCCTCCGAGTGAGAGGTAGAAATTTTGAACATCTGTATGAAAAAGTTTATTTTTTTATTTTTGATTATAAACTGTCTATTCTAATTATCTGGTGTAATTTTTTTAACCTTTTGCGACTTATTTTTATGTCCTAGAGCAGTACATTGTAACTCAAATTAGTTAGGACCAAAAGTTGATTTAAAAAAATGCAACTTTGCTGAGAATAAAGGTCAATAATAAAAGACTCAGGAGAGATAGGGCTTTGAGTTGTATCTTTTTACAATCCTCATGAAATGGTCCAGTTTTTCTACTACTGGGGCAGGTTTCCGCAGTACACTTTTTTTTTTTTTAAATCAATGACGAAAATGTTGGATCAAACAATTATGATACGAGATCCGTAAAAAATTAATTAATTTCTCATGATCCATAAAGACAGGGACGATGAATTTTTTTTTGTTACATTCTCATCATGGACCGTCACTCTAAAAAAAAAACAACCACCAAAAGTAAGTACATTTTTTTTATTGCTCTTAATAAGTAGTAGGAACTCTTTTCTTGAAAAAAACCGAAAATCAATCATAAGTTTCAAACCGTTGAGAATTTTACCACCCTGTATAGGACCTTATTGGTAGAAGATGACCTTGGCTAACTCCCCATTTCATTTGATCCATGATATTTGGACCACCCTGTATAATTCGTGATATTGAAATACATATTTGTTATTGTTGTATTAGGTCACTTGAGTAAGTAAATATTTAGATTAACATTTTTGTAGGTAAAACTAAAAAAATACGTAGCATTTTATTTTTTTATTGCCCTCAAATGGGTCAAATTTGTCCCTTTTTCGGTGGAGAACTTTTTCAGTAGCAACACTTATGAAATGTCAGAATTCTACGGAATAAAAAATCAGAGTATATAGTGTGTCAGCTTTTAGAATATACCTCGGGCTCTAGAGTAGGCTTCGGTTTTCGCCGAAAGCACACGAGTGTAGTACTCGAGTTCCGGTTTCGAAATTAAGTGTCATATTAGTTCCCATTTCGAAATGAAGTGTCATATTAGTTCCGATACTTCTATTACACGAATATATCCGATTGTAACCGATAGTAGCCGAGGTAAAGCTAACAGACTGTGTATGTCCCACTATAGGGCACAAGCCTTCTTTCAGAGAGAGAGTATGAGCTTTAATCACCACGCGTACCCACATGGTGTGTCAATATAAATTAGTAAGTCAATAGTGTGTCAACAAAAAAATATAATGACAAACCTGTTGATGACATTTTCCCTAGCCAGTGGTTTGAACCGGAACTTGGAGCATCTGCTTGTAATGGGCGGTATGATCCGCGACACATAGTTGCAGATGAGGCAGAACCGCGTGGTCCGTGTCTCCCGCTCCATGGTGCGACGGAGAGCGGCCTGTGCAGCGTTGGTCATGGAGTCCGCTTCATCTAGGATCACCAGCTTGAAGGGCGGGCAGGGTCTGCCACTGGAATTGTTTCAGGAAAGGTTTAAATTGAATGATGAAATGTTTGCGATGGTCAGAGTGGAGTTTTTTTTGCTGCCTTTGTCTCCACTACATTCGGCCCTAAGGCAGCGGCTAACATTATAATTTTATGTACATTGACATTCAACAAGCAGAATGTAAATTCTTTACGTTGAAATAAATTTCTGATTTCTGATTTCTGATGACTAGCATAAAACAAAAGAAATGTACTCGTGTATTTATAAAACAATATGAAATTTAATAAGGTAGGCGATTTGAAGCCAAATACTACACCATAATGTCTGCACCATAATTGCCTTGTTGGCCAAGCCGAATGGCTTAGTTAAGCACCAAGTACCACTTGGTAGTTACCAATACGGAAGTTGTGGATTCGATTCCTACTAGGGGAATTGTTCCCACTAGCCGAACATTTGTAAAATGGCCAGTCTCGTGGTTAGTACAGAGCACACATAGAACAGGGTATCCTAGTGTGAGACCAGGACTTGTCCTGCAATTGTTTTGTATGGGAGTTATTATTATTGTAAGTTACTGGGGTCTCATTGGATTTACGGTGTAATCAGTTGTGTTAGCAGCGTTGCCAACTCAACGGATTTCCCGTCATATCTAACGGATTTAATATGCAGAAAACGGAAATAAACGCGCTGACGGATTATTTAGCGAGATCAAAATTTTTGCAGAATTTCATATTAATTTTATTTTAAAAACATTTTCTTTATTTACGCTAAAATAGACATGGTATTACTGCATCTTACTGATTTCATTTTCCGGTTGTCACACAGCATGATGATTTTGGTAGAACTAAATAAAACAGTTGCGTTCCATTTCAAACGAAATGCAATTTATTTGATGCGATCTTTCTTACACTTCAGGCAAATTAGTATCATTCTTTCTCTTTCACATACCCAGGTAGGTAATTGTTGTTGTTGTAGTTAGTTCAAACAGATACGAATACACATTTGTGACCTGCTTGTTGGATGTTAAAGTCCGTTCGCTTAGATAGTGTCGGTACACACGAAGTTTAACATTTATTGTCAGAACATTTATTTCAATAATACAACTTAGACGATAAAAATACTTTAAATAGAGAAAAAAACATAGTACGCAATATACCTAATGAAGCACAAAATAAAACACTACTCTTCATCACTCGAAGTGTCCTCAGAATATTCATCTCCACCGGTATTTTGAACAGGTACCTACCTAAGTGATGCAGAATTGTCTCGTTACAAATCCATTCTAAAATACTGATTGATTTACTCATTTAATTGCGTGATCTACATAATAGTAGAATGAGACGAGCTGCGAGCCAAATTCACTGGCGTGTTTGCGCAGCGTCGGCTTCCGTTAATTTCTTTTTTAGAATCCGCCACGTGCCGAGGCGGTAAATATCAAAGTGACACTATGATAATGAACAGGCTTTAAAAGAAAGTTTAATTGAAGGTTCAATTAATCCATTGACCATGTTCGTAATTTACGTTAAACACAATTAATTCTGTTTATTTTTTTTCTTTATCTTATTACACGAAGTATTCTGATGGATTTAATTAACGGAAAACAGGCAGCATTTAACGGATTCTAACGAAATTTAGCTACGAAGTCGGCGGAATATCAATATAATTGTTGGCAGCACTGTGTGTTAGAGAAAAATTCTACAGGTTGAACATTGATCATTTATGATTTTTGGTTTTAGGAATTCCAGGTTAGGGGTTGAGAAATTCTTCTTGAGAACCAAAATATACCTGTGGAACAAAACATGATATCTAAAGAAATTTAATTATAATTTGAAGCAATATTTGTTAAATGATACCTACTTTATAATATCCGCAATCAACTAGCATTATTTATTTTTTTGTTTAACATACACTGGTCAGCAAATAAACTGGGCCACGCGCTACTTTGGAACTCTGATTCTATTTTCTCAAAAAGTATAAAACTTACAACTATCACAGTTATACCTACAGAAAGTGCATTTCATAACGATTAAAATGATTGGAAATTTACTGGGATTAATGAGTCATTTAAGTGTTTAATCAGCATTTTACCAACGAAACAACGATTTGCTCTGTTTTGACTAGAGTTTGCGATTAGCGTTCTTGTTTTCTGCAATGAGGGTTTTCGGGTTTTTCTTACGATTTCTTTACTTGCCATCAATCATTTGCTCCAGACGCGTGCATTTTTGTTATTTTCTTCAGTCAATAATGGATACGACACCTCAAGAAGCAGCTCAAGCTGTAGCACTACTTCAAGCAGGTGCTCCGCAACGTGAAGTCTCTTGGAGACTTCGAATCAGCAGATCTTCGGTACAACGGGTTTACAGACGATACTTAGAGACTGGAGCATTCGATCGCCGACCAGGTACGGGCAGACCTAGGGCTACATCAGCTGCAGATGATAGCTATATCCAACTTACTGTTTTGCGAAATCGCCGCCTCAACGCAGTTCAAGTCCAACAAAGTCTACGTGACGAACGTCAAGTGGTCATAAGTTCATATGCTGTTAGAAGAAGACTTGTTGAACGAAACCTGACTCCAAAAAGAGCTGCTGCAGGCCCAAAATTAACGGTAGCCCACCGTAGAGCACGACTGGAATTTGTTCGAGAGCATAGGGATTGGACGTTAGAGCAGTGGGGCAATGTACTCTTCAGCGATGAGACCAGGGTGAGTCTACATGGAAGTGATCGACGTCAGACAGTATATCGTCGTCCCGGAGAACGATATTCTCAGTGTTGCATCGAGGAAACTGTTGCTTATGGAGGGGGATCTGTAATGGTCTGGGGCGGTATCTCGTTGACCGCACATACAGCGTTAGTTTTCATCGAACCGATGGGCCGTACAAGTGGATTGACTGCCCATCGCTACATCACAGAAATCCTCGGTGATCATGTGGTCCCTTACGCAGGATATATCGGGCAGGATATGCAGTTGATGCAAGATAACGCACGACCTCATGTTGCACATGTGGTGACCCAGTACCTGCGAGACGTCGGCATTCGTACGATGGATTGGCCACCTCGAAGCCCGGACTTAAATCCGATAGAACACATGTGGGATGAACTGAAACGCCAGGTTCGAGCCCGAGTGCCTGCTCCAGCAAACCTTCATGAGCTGCAAATTGCAATTGAAGAGGAGTGGAATGCAATACCTCAAGATTTCATCGTCAGATCGTCGATCGTCGATGAATACGAGGATGCAGGCACTTATCCGAGCAAGGGGAGGAAACACTGAATACTGATAAAAAACTTTTTTTGTTATTTTTCTGCTTTTTTCGCTTTAATTTTTGTTTCACTTTATGATTACCAACGATTAACACGACAGGAAAATGATTCTTGATTGTAAAATGCTGATTAAACAGTTAAATAACTGACTAAGACAAATGAATTTCCAATCATTTTAACCGGCATGAAATGCACTTTTTGTAGGTATAATTGTGATAGTTGTAAGTTTTATACTTTTGGAGAAAATCGACTCAGAGACCCAAAGTAGCGCATGGCCCAGTTTATTTGCTGTCCAGTGTATTAAAAAATTTATTGAAACCAAATTTTCAGAGGTGGAAACTTTCCCAACTTTCTGTTGGGAAGTTTATAATTAGCAAGTTAAAATTTGTCAGTAAATGAATTCATCAAAACATGAAGTCGGAACAAATCTAGAAATGGGAGATGTCATTTTAAATTTTTATTTAAAAATTATAAGACCATTACAGGGATAGTTAAGCTTAGTTAAGTTTTTAGTTGATTTTCTTTTTTAACCAAATTCTTGTTAACATGTCTATAGGTGGGCCACCCATCCGGACTTGGCCCCTGTGGTGGAGTATGGCCTAAATATTCCTCAGGGAACAGACCCGTGCCCCTCGGTGAGGACGTAATAGGTTCATGATGATATTTACAGGTTGTCTGTGTCTATAAAAGTATTTTTTTTTCTTCAGATAATGTGCAAAATCTGAACAAAAGACTTTGATCTTTGCATCCTCTCTATTAATGAGATGATTTATACAGCATCCACCGGCACCTTCACTCACACCAGAGCAGTGAAGGGACCATTGGATGGCGCAGTGCCTGTGACTTTGTTTTTATAGATGGTAGGCTTTTTTTAACTTAAGCTTTTGTAACGATAATGGCAACAGGCTTGCCACTTGTCACGTTTGGGACCTAATAAACTCGGCAAAACATGGGCCCAGTTTTAGTGATTGGTGCCTCTGCCTACCCCCTCGGGGATAACGGGCGTGAGTTCATTTATTTCATTAAACGTATTAATAAACTGTATTTCAGATACATTTGCTTCACTGACTCTTCTAAGTCAAGACCTGCCCAGCACCTGTACCACCCCATAAAATCTGAACATAAAATGGAGATCATTTCAACCTTTTTTTCCTGAAGCAATACCAAAACCAGCAAGCAAAGAGGTTAAGTACCTAATTCTAATTACTTACTCTGGCCTTGTATTTCCAGCAGTGAGCTGAGCGAAGGATTTAACTTTATCTCTGATGACTTGTATCCCACGCTCGTCCGAAGCATTCAACTCGAGCACTCTATCTCTACTGATGTCTCCAAAAAGCTGCCGGGCAGCCGCGAGGATGGCACTGGTTTTACCGGTGCCTGGCGGGCCGTAGAATAGCAAATGCGGTAGGTCGCCGCCTGAAAGGCATTCTCGCAGCACTTGGACCACCTCTTGCTGATCTACGATGTCGTCAATGGTCTTCGGTCGGCTGAAAACATAGTCAGATTAGGAATTGCCGGTAAGCGTAATGAGACGATATAGGAAAACAAGCCTTTACTATTTTTCAACCCATGGCGCTGGTGGTTTTTTCTTGCCCGCTGGTTTGGCTCCTGACGAAGAAGGCTTATCGGTGCTTGATATCTTCCCTGTCTTCAGAAATGCCTGCATTTTAGAGCTTTTGTCACTTTTTCACCACCATCAATTCATATGCCGCGGCGCGGCGCGCAATGTAAATGACAGTTTTTTTCTGATAGTGATAGGGTTGGGGTAAAACTCCCATCATCATAATCGATCGTTTCGTGTCTAGCAAGACTAGCATGGCAACACTCGAAGTTGCGTTTCAAAATGTTATTCTTTCAACAACACCCAAAACGCTTACGTTCCTTTTCACTGTGACCTTATTTCAAAATAAAATAAAAATAAATAAATAAACTCACGCCCGTTATCCCCGAAGGGGTAGGCAGAGGCACCAGTCTCTAGAACTGGACCCACGTTTTGCCGAGTTTATTAGGTCCCAAACGTGACAAGTGGCAAGCCTGTCGCCGTTATCCGGGCACAATTTATCAGCGAATGGTGTTGCTGTATAAACAAATGTACGTAACTAAAAGTCATTGGTAGATGCGTGGTTCGAACCCAGACCCTCATGATCGAGAAGCAAGATTCAACCCCACTACGCCACTACGCTCACGTCCTCGTACTACCTTTGCAGGTCGCTAAGCAGCAAAGGTAGTATGAGGACGCGAGTCGCTCGCGACAACGTCAAAAGTCGCGACTTTCCAGTACATTAACTGTCAAATTCTCGCGACTTTTCACGTTGTCGCGCGCGACTCACGTCCTCATACTACCTTTGCAGAAGTCATAGGCTTCAAACGTCACAGGTTCCGATGAACCGCGCTTGGTTGCAGTGTACCTATATTGCATCTCGGATAATCCTCGGTCTGTCTCAGTTAATGGATGAATTCACATGTCGTTTTAAAGCCAATTACACAATGAAAAAAAATAAGGTATAAGAATAAGAAATAAGGAACCAGGAGTAAGGAATATCACAGAAATCAATGGAGAATGTTACTAGGTATGCCAAATGGCTTGAAATATTGTCTCAGTAAAGCCTGTTTGTATACAAATACACTAGTTTTTGTTTTAGTCAAAAATACTTAGTAGTTTTGATTTTATAGGCATTCAAAGTTTCGAAAAATATCGCGTCCCGCTATCAGTCACGAGACCGCTTGTGACGTCATGTTACAACGCGCCGCGCGGGCCGCCCGCCTAATATCAAGTCGTCAGCGGTTATAGTAGTAGGTGTAATAGCTTGCGCAGTATTTTGTTGTGTTTTCTTTCGCGTATTAAGTTAATAGTTTAATAATAGTAAATATTATTCGATTAATAAAATGGATGAAGGATTCGAAAAAGGGCAATCGGATAAATCTATCTAAAATAGTTGGATTAATGGTTGCGCATTATTTATCAACAAATAGTAATTTCGTTGCCGCCGAAATGCGAGGAATAAAAATGCAAAGGTAAGTGAAGTTTATCTGTTCTAAATTGTTTTATCAAAACAAAATACCCAACTAATGTCATAATGGAAGAATGTAACTTAAATAGTAGAAGTACCTAGTTACCTACCATTAATTTTTTACGTAAATGACAACAAAATACGTATTATAGTTTTGTAGCTATTGGTAGTTACGTATGTATATATAGGTAGGTACCGCTCTTAGTAAATTTAAATGAATACATACATTGATTTATTTCAAACTAGCTTCCGCCAGCAGCGTCGTCCCCGTTTCTCTCGGGAACTGTACATTTTCCCAGGATTAAAAGTAGCCTATGTGTTATTCCAGACTTCGTCCAGATCCGTTCAGTAGTTTTTTCGTGAAAGATAACAAACACACACACATACACTCACAAACTTTCGCATTTATAATATTAGTAGGACGTAGGATAGGTACTTAGGATGTAGATGTAGTGGGTTGAACGTTACTTTTTTCTTATTTGCATTTTCTTTACTTACAAAATACGTAAGGCCATTTATTTTTATTTGAAACTTATTTCATATCGGCAAGAGACAGCTATGGCGATTATGCTATTGGTTTTGTTCAAGTAAAAAGAGTAGGTGATGTATGTACGGTTAAATGTAGAATCATGCCAGAACACCGCGTACGTACCACACCTTATCATTGCAGTTTAGAATGCAATGAAAAGGATCAAGAAGTTTTAAACGTAACCTGCGAAGATTGGGACACAGGGTATCCTAGTGTGGGGCCAGAAGCAATGTATGTGCCTGTATGTAAATGTTATGTTATGTTATTGTGCCGCCAGCAGAGGTGGCTGTAAACATACTAGGTATCGCATTTTTAATGTGGCTACATCGTCGAAGCAAGGAGCCTTCAACTACTGCTACTAAGTATTATTGGAAAAAATCTAAGCTTTCAGGTATTGGAACCAAACTGAAAATGATTAAAACTTAAGATTTAGGTACAAGTTGCATAACACTTCTATGTAATCTAATCTAATCTATCTAGTCTATCTATCTAATCTAACCTCTTCATAGCTTTTATCAATTTTTTTCGCATTTTAACGTCTTTTGGAACTATAAAAAACAACTGTTCCGGCGAATTGCTAGTTGTATTTTTACATTTAGGTACATACAACAAATGATTTCCTTGTATTTGGATTGGACATTTTTGAAGTATTTAGGTATAATTTCGACAGCACGGGCGCGCCACTGCGAGCGGACTAGTAAGCCAGACTGAGCGTGTTGTGCGATGACGTCACACCGTAACCGGCGGCCCGCGTCGTACGGTTACAACTTGTTTACTTCTAAATCGGAAACTAATTGACGTATCGAAGTAATTCTTTCACTAGTATTTTTTATTTTTGACAGAGAATATGGAGTGTTAATAATCAAAATTAGTTAACATTCTTCATTGTCTTCCTTATTCTTGAATAGGGAATGGATGAAAATATCAGAAGTGCTTGATATTTTTTTTGGTGATAGGAATAACCTTCCTTAGCGCGAGAAAAAAGTTTCAATTTTTTTGGCTTCGTAGTTAATTTTTAAATAATCTTAATATTTTTCCATTCATAGTTCTGGGCTTAGTACGGCATATCAGACATATTCCTTAGTCCGCTACGTATGAAAAAAAAAATCTGGTGACAATGACAGCTTTTCAAGGTGGATTTTTTTTTATACGTAGCGGACTAAGGAATATGTCTGATATGCCGTACTAAGCCCAGAACTACGAATGGAAAAATATTAAGTATATTTAAAAATTAACTACGGGGCCAAAAAAATTGAAACTTTTTTCCCGCGTTAAGGAAGGTTATTCCTATCACCAAAAAAAATATCAAGCACTTCTGATATTTTCATCCATTCCCTATTGTGTCTTGCTCAACGGTGCTGCCATTGCTGCAAAGGTAGCATGAGGACGCGAGTCGCGTGCGACAACGTCAAAAGTCGTCAGAATTTGACAGTTAAATGTACTGGAAAGTCACGACTTTTGACGTTGTCGCGCGCGACTCGCGTCCTCGTACTACCTTTGCTGGAGTTTAGAATCTGGATATTGTGAACTTATGTGGAATAAGCCACACCAAACCAGTACAAAATTGCTTGTCAGTTAAAAAGTGGAGAAGGTAGGTCCATCTCTATAACTAAAACACGGTATTTTCACATTTCTAAGATGAATTGAGAGTATTTTTTAAAACCTCTGCGTAAAAACTACGAGCACCGCTATAAAAAAATCGATTTTGACATTTTGGACTAAAAAGGCTGAAAATTCTCGTGATTCGGGCTGCAATAACCAAGAGATATTTTCGGGTAAGATTTTCCCAAATTTAGGCGACATTGGCTGGTCAGCATCTGGCAAGAGACAACAGATTGATTTTTATTTATTATATATTTATTTTTACAGGGCCTGTACGAAACTTTAGCCCTAACGGATGTTCGGAAAACATTTGTTACAAAAAAATTGAACTTTACGCCATGATGGCTGAAAACGGAATCCACAACAGATTGACTTGCCATGTTGACAGTTGACATTACATGACAATACATTAATCTGTGAACGTCCGACCGATCCGCGCCAGAATCTTTTTTTACAATTTTCATTGTTATTTTTACTAATTTCTACTAAATTCTGCTGACCATGTCGTCGAAAAACAGGAAAAAATCTGAACATGTTTCTCAAAGTGATAAAAAAGCTACTACAAGAGTAGAAAATTCATGGACACTACTTCTCAAAGGTTAGTTTCCTACTTCGTAAATTGCTGCTACTGAAGAAACTGCTAGACGAGCCTACATAATTTTTTATTCCTCAGGTTCAGTGCTGAAGAACAGTAACTTCAGCATAATAACGCTTCCACACCCAGCCCACGGGAGACCTTCAAAATATTGTTTGGATGATGAGCACAACAAAATGTATGAAGTGGTTACATTTGACGAGTCTCATAGATCCTGGTTTATCGGGGAGACAGTGAAATCCGATGGCAGTTTATTAATATTAACCCCAGTTAATCCAACATTCATAGGTAATGATATTAGTCTGTTTTACTTTTACAGCATCAATACCTTGGCCAACTAGGAGAAATATCAGATCTGACTTACCGTTACAAAATAACAAATTGTATGTATACAAATACAAATAGTGGTGCATCTAGTCGATGCATCAGGAGACCAGAGAGCTGGTGTATACCACGGCCAAAGGATAAGCCTGGCCTTCCAAAGAGGCAACATTTTGCATTTTGCCAGCGTTTTGGGCTCATTGGCGCTGGACAGTGACCGAGGCCAGGTGTTTTATTTTATTTGTAAATATAGAATGTAAAATATTTATTTATTAGCATTACTTTATTACCTATTTATAAGTTAGTTATATTTATTTTTATTAATCTAATTTATGTTTACAATAAAAAGTTAGTCTTTCTCAAAATTATATATTTCAGCAAAAATATTTCACATAGTCGATTGACATAGCTCAGCTATTATAAGAGCAGGTATTTCCATTCACACAGTTTTTCTTTGGCTCTACACTAAGCTTGTATCTTGTATCTGCTAAGTTTTATGCAATTTTTCGGAATTCTACATAATTTTTTTTACATTAAACAAGAAAAGGTACAGCAAAAACACATAATATATAAATTTCCGTTTCCATATTTATTAATTTCCTGTAAAGTATGTAAACTGCTATCAAGTTGTGCCTATTTTTCAGTGCTGCCCCGGTTAAGAGAGCAGTGTACCAAAAGAGCTGTACCATTAGAAGATTTATTATCAGAAAAAGGTTTTGACAAAATAGTTGACTTGGTTACTGCTTTGGATAAGGTGGCAGATATGAAGGTAATTTTACTATTAGTACTAAAGCATAATGTGCATTATGGTATGTGAATATCACAGATACACAGGTTTCCTCACAATGTTTTCCTCCATCATTAGCGAGTGGTATTAATACATTAACTTCAGAAAAGTTCATAACTTATAAAAAAATGTCATAGGTATATGCCCTCACTGGGAATCGAACCTGGATCTCCCTCTTCAGAGTCCATTGTTCTACCCACTATGCTATGGATGTAAAATGGATATACAATGATTTACTATAATTCACAATCCAGAAAAAAGGTCTTGTTGATTGCATGCTGGCGTGAAAACTGGTGGCAGTGCAATAAAAGACACATGACATGACATCTTTGTATATCAACACTTACCTGTTACTTAAGTTTTTATGTATTATTTTTTCGTGAATAAAGTGTAACAAACAAAAGACAAAATTGACTTCAAAAAGACAATCATATAATTATTTTATCGCCACTTGTCCATACTGCAGGGGCCCCCAGACATGAAAGCTTACAAGTACAATGAAGACAAGACACTGGCTTGGCTGGAAGAGAAGGTCCGTAGCCTAGCTCGGGTGCTAAGGGAAAAGAACATCCATGTCCGAGCTGGAGCTATTTCTGCCACTTTTGTAACCAGCCAAGTTAACGGGGACTCAATAAATGAAGGTACAAAACTAACTTATAGATAAATAATTATTAGATAATTACAGGTACATTTTTGTTTACCAAAAACAAAACATGACTACAAGTAATGCACCTTTTAAGTTGGAATATTTAGCTGCTGTTACCTCTAAGGTGGTTTAGTAGTAAAAATTTAAATTTCAACTCAATACTAACCAATATACACTAACTTATTTCATCAAGAGGTCCATACAAAATTATCAAATTGCTATCTCTTTTTCAGAGTTCTACCTCAAATATGCTCATGGTCTAATCTCCGAGTATCTACAAGAAGACTTAATGATTATGTTAGAAAAGAGATTCAATTTCACACAAGATTTGGTGGAGACTCTGGCGAAAAAGCGCAAATCTCAGGTAGATGGCGATCTGAATTCAAACAAAAAATTCAAAGCAGATTGCCAAGGAATAGACTGCAAGGAAAATACCCTTCTCAGTCCCCCACATAATAATGGTGAAGTTAAGAAGCAGAAACTACCATCAGCTAAAGAGAAATCAAGGCAGAAAGCAGCCAGTGGAACCAAAACAATATCTTCATTCTTTACAAAGAAATAAAGTATGTGTATATAGCAATTGTATATAAATTCTGTTTAATTTTATACAAAGCTTTGTTAATCTCACATAATACCTACTTATAGTGTACAGCAAAGACTGAGCTTACATTTTTGTTGTGAAGTCCTACAAATAAACTTTACATTGTGTGCACTATAATCATTACTATTTAGATCCGAATTTAGATTTATGTACAAAAAAAAGGCCAAGTGCTTGTCGGCGCACGAATGGTTCCGTAGTATCTATTTAGATGCTATTTAGAACATTTAAATATTTCAAGGTTGCCATTATTAATATCGAGCAAAAAATCACGTTTGTTGTCTCCTATACCCATCTAAATATTTATTTTATTTGAATTACTTATTTTTAAAGTGAATACATAACTAAATATTCTGTCAATATTTCAAGTGTCTATTTGTTGCCGTTGTTATAACATTTACATACAGGCACATACATTGCTTCTGGCCCCACACTAGGATACCCTGTGTCGTGGGAACCAGAAACAGCGACGTCACAAACATGTAAACATCCAAGACCTGGGTTTCTTTTTTTTATGTCCCCAGCCAGGATTCGAACCCGGGACCTCTTGCATGGTAGGCAGATGCGCTAACCGTTGCGCCACAGAGGTCTTCGAAACAGTCAAGTTTGTATGGGACTCCCACATAGGTAATGTTGTGTACTGTTTTTATTTGTCAGTGGCAACAGAAATACATCAACTGGGTTGCTGTCACGGTTCATGAGATGCAAGGACCTTATTAAATTTAGTATTACGTCCATGGATGAGATGTAACTTGGTGACAGACAGACTGGCAATTGTAGTCTTTTTAATAGGGTCTCTTGCCCTGAGGGTACGGAACCAACATTCAAACGGACATTCAAGATAGCATAACTTTAAAATGGCTGATTTTCAGTTGCCCGTAAATGCCGAATGGCGAACAGCGCGCGTTTGAAACTTTGAACAGCCAAAGCGACTTAACTCGCCGACGACGATGCAAGTTAACTCGCTACTGTACTTATTGAAGTGTAAATCGGGCTTCAATGAATATTTTAATTAATAAATATAAACTGGCAACCCCAAAGCGGCGGCCATTTCTAAATGTCCATCCGTTTTCCGGACGCAGTGGAATTTTATACAATTACGGACTTGTGTTAATTATTTTAGTGGATATTGAACATTGTAGACTCGGTGTAGTGAAATAAATGTGATATATTTTGTTCAGGAGTGTTAAAGACTTCCACAAGTGCTCGAAATACGCAAAATCGTAGCCAATGTCAGCAGGCGTGTCAGATCAGGTATTTCGCGTTTGGCTTATCTCTAGATGTTATTTACGTAGGAAAAGTTAAGTAGCCTTGTCTTACGATATTAAATTCTTATGTTTCATGTTGCGGTGGCGAACAGCGGATGAAAGGGCAAGGGAACCAAGGTAATGATGGCTGTGTGACGTTGCATAGTTGTTCTCGTGTAGGAGGGTGTCGAGCCGGTCTACTTTGCATCCGGTGTTATTATCGCCATAAACGCAAGCTTTTACTTTCTAATAGCTCTCCATTATATGGTCAAGATGCTTCCCGTTTGGGCACGAAAGGCATGAATTAATCCCTAAAGGAGGTGGTGGATTGCTTGCTAGAGTTGCCCAATAAAAGCTGTAAAACATTGTTACTTTTGAAAATTTGTAAAGTTTGCAATCGTATGACGGAAGTTTGTAAAGTTGTTTGTGCACAGCTGAAATCACAATGTGTTTAAGACATCAGGAAATGTTTATTTTGGAACCTCCATCTTAATTATAAAGAACTACATATTATAAACCATTGACTGCTAATGCTAGGCCATGCATGCATTTTAATTGGCTTTTAATGAAGCGCATGATTTACTTATCTTGATTATGTTTAAACATTCCTTACTTTGTTTATAATTCTATGTAACTGCAGTAGATAACTTAATACTTTCCACTTTTCTAGCAAGCATTAACCACTCAAATACTAATGCAATGAGTCAATGCTTGTTTATGACCTGCCTTGACCCTGTAATAAATTTTTGTTTAAGTTATGCATTTAGTCATAGCATTCTATAAAATATAGCAACAACAACAGCCAATTCAAGCCAACCAAGAGATTCAATCCAATGTTCTGGATTTCTTGCTCACAAAATAGAAATGAAAGAGTTTAAAGTATGGATAGGCAAAATATGAGAACATACTTGTCAAATTATGCAATGAACAATTGTTATTTTCCAGTGTGTAATGCACCGAAAGAGCAACAGTTAGAGAGCGGCGGAGACGAGTTGGTTGAGCCGTCATGGCGTCACCAGCAGCAGCCATATGCACCTCCCATCTCGTCTGCCGATCACTACAGCGCGGCAGGTAGGTACTTATTCATTAGTATACCTTTTTTTCTAACAAAAGCAAGCTTTCTAACAATGCTAGTAGATAAGGCTTACTCCTGGTCAGACACACTTTCCCTGGTTATAAATAGACAGATTTCAAAACCCAAACGAAGCAAAGAAACATTGGGATGGATAATTGTTAAATAAGGAATGGTTGATAGGACACTAGCTTCTCACATTTTTTTTTCTAAGTGTACAATTCGTAGTTCTTACTTGGTAACAGTGAAATAAGACTTTGAGGAAACCTCATTTACCTCATCGCTTGATATTGCCAATTTGCGGTGAGCACACAGTGATTAAGCATATTCTACAAGAGAATGCACATGATATTGAATCAATGGGATTAATATCAACGATATTTAAATAATAGTACATTGTAGATGAATGTAATTTTTAGGGTTCTGTACTCAAAAGGTAAAACAGACCCTATTACTGAGACTCCTATGTCTGTCCATCAGTCTGTCACCAGGCTGTATCTCATGAACTATGATAGTTAGACAGTTGAAATTTTCACAGATGGTGTATTTCTTTAACGCTATAACAACAAATACAAAAAAACAGAATTAAATAAATATTTTAAGCTGCTCCGATACAACAGACATGATTTCATTTGCCATTTTTTATAGATAATGGTACGGAACCCTTCGTGCGTGAGTCCAACTCGCACTTGGTCGCTTTTTTTGTAAATGTTTCATTTAACGGTCTTTATTAAATGTCAAATGGTTAGTTTGGTGGATACAGCAGATGCTCAGGATAATGCTTCTACTTTTGCCAAGCATGAATTTATTATGTTGACAGTCTTTGAATCATAAAGAGTATATACCTACTCACAAAATCACTGTGTGACCTGATAACTCAACACACAACAGGGGACGCTCATGCGATCAATTGTTCTACTTATTGTTACCACTTACTTCTATTGGGTTCATTGTAACTAAAAAGATATCAAAAACAAGTAATTGAGTTCAACCTAATGCACAAAATTAGGTTTATGGGCATTGCGAAAATGGATAATTAGAGATCTGAATTTTTAAGAATTAGATAGAATATTTTTTATTGTATACAGAAATATACATAATTACATAATTATGTTTATTTTATTTTATTTATTCAGGATTACTAACAACTTGTATACCACAGTTACAGAGTGTAAATACAACTAACTTAAATAAGTGCACAGTACAAGCCACTGCATGCAAAATTATATTTAATAAGTACATAAAGTAAATAAAAATAACTAAAAAAAGTGATCATTCCCATTAGTTTTTTCGCCCAAGTCTCACCTCTAAAATATGATACTCACTGGGTTTTAGTGCCATTGCAACTCTAGTGAACTGTGATTCAACCTATCACAGCTCACTAAAGTCTTGAATGACTAATCATTTATTCAATCTTCATTGAATACACCTGAATTACGTATAAATCAATCAATCCATATATTAAGATTAAAATTAACAATAACATATATTCAATCACATTGAATTCTGTTTAGTAGTATTTAACATTGAATTTTCTGTTGTCTGTCTCATTTGTATGCCCTTTGACATCGCCCTCCCCCAACCTCTTCCATTCCTGTCTATACTGCCCCCGTAGCGAGAAACATAGTAGGTAATAGCTATTACTGCGTTTCACTGTGCATTTGGAAAATCTACTGTAGATCTACACCCACAATTATTTTTTACTTGTAGATACACCACCGAGCAGCTTATTTTTGCATCCAAAGTAAAAACACAGTAATGATTATTACTGTTTCGATGGCAGAATAGTGTGTAAACCTAGTCCGGGTACTTCCTGCAACCTTTTCTATGTATTTATGATACAATATTTTATATGTATAGTGTATGAAGTATTAGTGTATATTATATTATTGCCGAAATAGTAATTTTATATACCTCCTTATAATACATTTAGGTATAATAATTTTTCTCACTTTTTTTTGCACGTCTACCCCAATTTTTACCTTTTCTGTACCTTCTGCGGGTTGATTGGTCGAAAATGCTGTTAGCGTTACGTCCACCTTTGTACAATTCTTATGTGCAATGAGTAATTAATACTAATAATCATTATCCGTAAATTGCTCGAGATTTAACATAATGAGGACTTTGTACAGAAACCTTAGCTTAGTTGATTGTTAGTACTGTTGACTTAAGTAAGGATATTTAGGTAGCTTACTAGTAGTATAGCTCTCTATGCTACATACATACATGTAGGTACTGTACACACACATACAGTTGCAATACAGCAAAATATTTTCACTCCAGACAAGTTTTACCTACATACTCAGCAACATTACTACTTCAAACAAATTATTCTCAGAAATGATCAACAAGCACAAAAGGTTATTCAGTCAAGGAGGGTGGGTCGTATACAATTTGCAATTGTAATGCATGCCAATAGATTATTTATTACACTTTGTTTTATTGTCAGTCCCATTAACACCTATTTACTAACAAGTTTAATTACCAGCTAGCTATAAACCTATTACAGGTTTTACAGCATCCTGTTTCCTCTTTCCAGGTTATTACAGTACAACAGCACTTCCTTACCAAGCATTCGGAGTTGGGGACGGAACATGGTCCACCAACGGAACAGATCCCATGACGTTCCTCGGGGGATACAATCCTCACGATTCTTATGGAATGGATGGTAGATAGTATTTAAGACTGTGTGATCACGCTTTTAATGTTACAAAAACTAGACTTTTGAATGTAAACTTACACGAACATTACTGTTTCTATTCCAGGTGTGTTTGGTCCATCGACCACGCCATTCTCGACAGCTGCGTTCGGTCAGCCGGCGTCAACGTTTAACTATTTCCACGGTAACGGTGATTACTCTACTTGGGGACAATTAGGTCGCGCGAAGCAATATGACGACTACTACAGAACAGACGGACTGTACGTGCCTGACGGCATCAAGGCCGTCGACGCGGGAGTGCAAGCGCTCTCGCTCGGCGAGCACAAGATGGACAAGGATCGCATGCCCGATCTCAAGGAGTCCTCCAGCGGATCGCAGCCCAAAAAGATGACATGGGCTTCCATAGCGAGCCAACCGGCCAAGCCGGCGCCCTCTCTGCAGAGCGGCGGGCTCAAGAAGAAGGGCCCGGGCATGCCGCCGCCGCCCATCGTGCCCGGCAAACACAATATGGACATCGGCACCTGGGACGCTGGTAAGAGCGCGCCGCCGCCCGCGCCGCAGCCGCCGCCGCAGCTACCGCCCGCGCCGGCGCCGCTGCCGCCCCCCGCTCCGCAGCACCCGCAGCACCCCCCGCAGCAGCAGCAGCAGCGGCCCCCTCCCCCGCCCCCGCCGCAGCAGCAGCAGAGTCGCCCGGCGATGCCGCCGGCCGGCCCGCCCGCCTGGGCGCAGCATCCGCCGCGCGGCCCGCCGCCCCCGCAGCACCCGCCGCCCGCCCCGCGCCCGCAGCCGCCACCCGTGCCCGCCGCCGCACCCGTCGTGCCTCACCCGGTGCTCGACGAACTGCGAGTCAAGAATGACTACAACCCGAAAGAGTTCGACCTGTCGGCGCCGAACGCGCGCTTCTTTGTGATAAAGTCGTACTCGGAGGACGACATACACCGCAGCATCAAGTACGAGATCTGGTGTAGCACGGAGCACGGCAACAAGCGGCTGGACTCGGCGTTCCGCGAGCGCGAGCGCGAGGGGGGCGTCCTCTACCTCTTCTTCTCAGTGAACGGCTCGGGACACTTCTGCGGCATGGCGCGCATGACCAGTGCGGTCGACTACAACTCCAACTCCAGCGTGTGGTCGCAGGACAAGTGGAAGGGACAGTTCCGTGTGCGGTGGGTTTATGTGAAGGACGTTCCTAATGTGCAACTGCGTCATATCAGATTAGAGAATAACGAGAACAAGCCGGTGACGAACTCGCGGGACACGCAGGAGGTGCCGCACGCCAAGGGGCTGCAGGTGCTGCGCATAATGCACAGCTACTGCCACTCCACCTCCATCTTTGACGACTTCATACACTACGAGCGGCGCCAGGAAGAGGAGGACTCGCGCAAGCTGCCGCCGCCTGAGGAGCGCGAACACGAGGGGGGCGGGGGTGGGGGTCGGCCCTACGGGCGAAACTATCGCGACTACCGCGACGGCCCGCGGGACCATCGAGACAATCGCGACGGCCGCGACAGCCGCGAGCCCCGGGACCACCACCAGCGCGACCACCCCCGTGACAACCGCGGTGACCACCAGCGCGATGGTCGCGACCATCGTAACGATCACCCTCGCGACCATCGTAGCGACCACCCCCGTGACCATCGTAACGACCACCCCCGCGATAACCGTGACAGTCGCGATAACCGTGACAGCCGAGACGACCGCGACGGGCGCGACAACCGCGATCACGGCTATCGCGACCGCGACAACTACAGACCTCACCATAATAATAAGGTAAGTACTCAGATATTGTTTAGAAGAATTTTAACGATCGTCCCTTGTAACTAACATACTTTTTCCTGTGCAGGATCGCGACGGGTCGCGCGGCCGCGGGCGTCCGCGCAACTAATCATTCGGACGCTTGAGGGCTGGCTTCTCCCCATAGACGACTAGTGCTTGAGAATAATTGGTGCCACATTGCACATCGCATATGTACGCGTACGTACCTACATAAACCGGACCCAGGGGTATCACAGCAAGTGGCCGCCTGACTCCCATAACATTTCGTATGTATCATAGAGTATCAATTATTTAAAAAAAAGTGCTTCACTAACAAAAAAAAAAACTTTCAACAAATTATAATGTGCTAACAAAATATTTTGAACTGGAAGAACGTTTTAATAAACAAACGCCAAGTGAACAGAACTTTAACAAAGTACCAACGAGCGTTGTTTGTCGGGACGCCTCGTACGACGCAGAGTGGAGTTGTGGACGTTTATTTCAAATTCGTGGACTGAATCAATGTAATTTTTATAACTAGGGAATTCTGTGGTGTGAGGAGTTGATCCTTTCAGCCAGGGACTGGTGATGTTAATTAAAATAAAATGAATTCGTCAAGAAGCGACGGGCAGCGCAGCGCCCCCGCGCGGTGTCGTGCAAAGTGTCAACGATTTATAAGGAAATCAAACAAATAATGTCTCATGACGAACTATTGTAACTTTTGTATTGCATTGAAATTGTAATCATTAGTAAGGTGTGGAGATTTTATATACATTTTTTTAATGTCAGTTTGAATAGAAGAGCAGTTTTAACAGTTGGTTCTCTCGTGGCATTGAGTTGTTTTACTCCATTGGCTTAACATCTTGCTTGGTTGATTCACTTGTTACTTCAAATGTTCCATACCTATGAGAAGTAAGTGGAGTAAAACTAGTTATTTCATATCTGACCCCTGTATTATTATGCTGTCATAAAAGTTATTTCCTAAGTGCACAATTCCTGAAATGTTATGGATAGAAGAGTTTGTCATTTACAAAGACTTGAGTGCCTCCTTAGTGTGACATGAACAAGTGTTATCTTCCAAGACGGATGTTGTGTACATTTTTAATCTGTGCAATGATGTCCTTGCCCACTTACCATTGCACATGGTAGCTTGGAATAGGGATGGATGATATTGTGTAGAATTTATTAATACTTATATTTTCTACCACTTTTGTAATTGGGATTGTTCTAAAACAATAAGTTCGGTTTATTTTTTTTTACCTTGGAGAAAACAGGTAATTTGGTAGCCTGGGCCAAATATTTCGTTTTAGAATGCTTTATATAACAACAACATAACATTTACATACAGGCACATACATTGCTTCCGGCCCCACACTAGGATAGGATTAAATAATTTTTAATCCGGAAAAAATCTCGAGTTTTCGTTACCGGAAGTACGTCATGCACGGATAAACGTTATCGTCTGAGAACCTACGAGCTGTTTCTATTGATACCATGGCTCGATACAATATCTTTAAATAAATAAAGCCGAAACGACTCCCAATTTGTGCAAACGTAAAAGATCGAATTAGTCTTATAATTATTGTAAACTTTTAGTCCGGATCCACTTACGGGTGTTATTTTATCGGACGAGTCCGACCAGGTTTCGCTCCGATTCGCAGAGCTTATTCATGGTGAGCAGAGACGGAGCTCGCTAAAAGTTTACAATGTGTTGTGCTTACGAAAGTTTTAGTTCTTTAGTAATTATTCACTAAAATACCAAAAAATAGTTAACATTATTAATGAATCAATGCTGCGACATTGCTAGCGAGCGGGGTTCGCGAGTTTAATTAAATTATCTAGACCCAGATATTTCAACAAATGTGAGTGGTTGACCAAAAAGGGACCTCAAGGGAAAATAATTGATTTCGAGAAAATCGCGTCTGAAGTTTCGTGTTTCTATAGGTTTCGACTCGTGCTCGGCTCACAAAAAAAATCATAAAAAAATAACTACTGCACCTAAAAATATTCTGGTTAGACCAAAATAAAGCTAAAATACCACAATAAAAAATTCAAATAAAAAAATAACGGTTTCCAATCCCTCCAGGTCCCTTTTTGGTCAACCACTCACAAATATAATGTGTAGATCTGAGGAAAAAACTCGCAGAACTTCTTATTCTAATTGGGTGTTTCAGGAATTGTGGATTTTCTCTATACTATTACTACTATCTGCCGTTGACTTATGATTTCATGATTGTAGCTCTAGATAGATATAAAAATGTTTCTTGTTGAATTTTTTTTGACATGTGTATATATTTTAATGAAAGTTTTAAAATATTTTCTACTTTTAAGCGCAACTTCAGTGTGACGAGAGAAATAGTATCAACAAAACTAATGTCAGTGTTGTAGGTTTACTGGCCCACCTTTTAATTTACAGTGGTTGCTATTTTTTAATTATCTTTTAGTTTTAATTCCATCAATGATTTCTGGTACATACATAACAGGTTTTGTCATTATGATTTTCTTTTTTATTTGAACATTATCTTGTAGTTAGTAACATGCTGATGCATTATAAAGTTTTATTTTTTTTAAATAGGTTTTTGACCTTTATTAAATCGAAAAACCCATGTCCATCACTGCGCATGAAGTGTTGATTTTGAATTATGTCTTAAAGTTCTCTTTAAAACTGATAATAAATTGAAATCTGTATGAATTTGCCAAAGTTTTTATTTACTTAAAATCACTGAATATGGTCGCTACTAGACTCGGGGCGTTTTATCCTCGTGAGGCCCAATGTCTTCAAGTGATCACAAAATCAATTGTTCTTTTCAAGGTCGGGCCTTACGAGGATATAGGGTCCACGGTAACTATGGACTTGTCTCATTTCATATAAATTAGCTATCTGATTTAATTTCAAATTGGTCAACAACTTGAGCGCGTCAATCGAACGCAATGGCGTAGATCAGATGTGAAATTCAAAATGGTTGCAGCTCAGGATGTTGAAAAATATTTTGACACTTCGGAAATGTCAAAATTGATAAGTTAATACAGTTTAATTACAAAACAGACTGGCTAGCTTACGAAACCCTAAAAAATATGGCCTACCATCCCAAATAATGTAAGAAAACATCCGACTTCCTTTGGTTCCCACCCTAGAAATAAATTCTGGAAGCAATGTGTGATCCCCTAGGGCAGGGGTGTCAAAGTTGATCAGACCAAAAATCTCCTGTTTACTGACGAAACCCTGTGCATTCTACCAATTACATGACATACTTCTTGAAACCTTAAATGAAACGGAATCAGTACACAATCATGTAATATTTTAAATTTTATAGAGAAAACATGAATGTGAAACTTAATCTTAGCAACTACTTATTTACCTATAGCATATAGGTATTTCAGTGTGAGCGTATTTATATTATTTGCCTTGCCGCGATCGACTGGACCACCCAGGCCCTAGGGGATCCTGGTGAACTATGGAGTTCATCAGAATCCCCTGAATGCAAATTCATTACGTTAAGCCTCATTCATACTCATACTAAGGAATCATAAAATAAAAAACGTAATAATTTACTATTACATTAAATTTTCATTGTTTGAACATATTTTTTAACGCCATATTAAACTGCTGATCTGATTATTTTTTCTAGCTAGTCGCTACCGGTAGCTAGGTCAATAAAGATTATATAATTCGACGACCTCTGTGGCGCAGCGGTTAGTGTATCTGCCTACTATGCGAGAGGTCCCGGGTTCAAATCCCGGCTTGGGACAAAAAAACCCGGGTATTATATGTTTACATGCTTGTGACGTCGCTGTTTCTGGTTCCCACTAAACGGGGTATCGTAGTGTGGGGCCAGAAGCAATGTATGTGTATGTATGTAAATGTTGTTATAATTTATGAAAACAACAAGAAAACCCTTAACAATAGATGTTTATTATCGCAGCAGTGAATGCAACTTTACATAGGTACTTTTACCTGAATTCTAATGAACTCCTGAGTGAGTTTACCAGGAATCCCTTATGGGATCATGGTGGACTGAATGGAAAAATCTCATGTGCAATTTCTGGTGTACATACAATAAAGAATACCTATTACATTATGTACATATATCTAATCTAATATGAAAACCTCGTGCCAGTGTTTATTATCGAACCGATTTATGGATTTTATGTAGTATGTATTTGCTGGATTTAAGACAACGTTTGCCGATTCAACTAGTATACTGGGTGCTGATTGGTATAGTTAAATCCGACTCAAGGGTGGTTATTTACATGATACTAAGCAAATATATATACCACCTATAAATCATATTGGCTTAGCTTCTATCGCTTGCACTTGACGGGTCCGGAGGGGGTTTCGCGGGGCAGGGCGGGAGAGTGCGCCCGTGATTTTGTGATGTGATTTCTAGGTGATTTTCAATAAAAAAAAAATTTTTTTGCTTTAGTAGGTATCATGTAAATAACCACCCCTGAGTCGGATTTAACTGTACAAATCAACACCTTGTATGGATAGATAGAGAACACTTTATTGTACATATAACATAACATAACATTTACATACTGGCACATACATTGCTTCTGGCCCCACACTAGGATACCCTGTGTCGTGGGAACCAGAAACAGCGACGTCACAAACATATTAAAGGAAATTACACGGGCATTTCTTAATCTAAAGAGTACAGTGATCTCTTGCAGACAACCTTTTGGAGTAAAACATTGGAGACAGTTGGTACTGTAGTTGATGTCCAAAGTATGTAAGTAAAGTAAGTATTAATTATTCATGCCTAATTGACCAAGTTATTATATTTTATAATAAGTTCACCAAACACAGGACTACAGTGTTACAGTATGCACACCAGCGAGATAGTAACCCTTTACCATAGACCTGGGTTTCATCATCAACCCATTATGTCCCTACCGAGGAGCACGGGTCTCTTCGCTTAGGAAGGTACTTCACCACGGGAGCCAAGTCCGGATTGGTGTAAAACTAGTGGCTGGTCTTCAGGCCGCCCCTTAAGGGCTCTGACTTGGCTTGACGACCGCCATCTATCGACGGCAGTCGACACCAACTGCTTAACGTGCCTTGCGAAGCACGGAACCGTTCGGAAAAATGCCACTAATTGATCAATGGTAATATTCCTTTTTTAAACCCTAACAAAAGTTGAATGAAACAACTGAAACTAAACTCTCTAAAAGCTCGGTGTGACCAGCTGGAATTAAACAAAAGTAGAGTCGAAAGATGAACAATATTCATAATCGACATGAGTTGCTCCTGAGAACAACACTATTTGACAGACTTAAAAAGTGACAGTCAGTGACAGATTGAGTTGATCTTTGAACGCACTTCGCGTGCGGATCAGTGCTGCCAGCTTAGGCGATTTGTTCTTATGACCGCTATTTGACGTTTCCGTTATGATAGTTAACCACCCGACGAAGATGAGCAAACTCTTTTTAGGTACACATTAGTTATCTCTATTGTTGATGTCTGGGGATGGCTAAATAAGCTAATGGTTATATAATTATTATGTATAAAAAGTAAATTCCACTGAAACACTCTTAAGTACCTACCAAAGTGTTAAGTGGCTTGTAGTAGGAATTCCTGAAATAAATCGACTTAAACTCCGTATGAACTGTGTTTGTTTTAGGAGTCTGCTATCTATAAATAAGACTCACCCTCGGTTTCTCGAACGCTAATAGTCTGTTCCACTGTTAACCGCTGTCGTTTGTTTTATTTTGTACGTAACTTTTTCCAACTGACTTCCGTTGCCAATAGATCAACAGATTGGTGGCGAGTACATGTTCACTCTATGTGGGTACTGTAAACTCGAACATTTCTGCATCGCGCAAGCAAAGTATTACACATGACTTACGATAAATACAACGTCCCACAAACAACAGCTGGACTGACCGTCCCTAGGCATACGATCTGCCTGACGGGAAATTTTCCTTTATAGTGGAAGAGCACGATCATCCGCTCTTCCCTATAGATTTTTACCGTTCGAGAAACTATTATTGATACCGTTAAGGCTGCGGTTATATACCTAACTAGCTGTTGCCCGCGACTACGTCCGCGTGGGCTTTAGTTGAGTAAAGAGTTTGCAAATAAGATGGGGATACTTTTAGCGCACGCGAAAGAGCTTTCATACTAACTTCGCAACCCCCTCTTACCCCCTTAAGGGATGATTTTCGAAAAACTATTTTACACGTTTTTCATGACTTTGAATGAAGGACCTTCATGCTGAATTTTATTCGAATAACTTCAAAAATGGCTAAGTTTCATACTAATATTGCACCCCCCTTTTTCCCCCTCAAGGGATGATTAAAAAAAAAAATATTTTACACGTGTTTCATAATTTTAAATGAAGAACCTTCGTACTAAATTTCATTCGAATAACTTCAAAAACCGCAAAGTTTCATACTAACTTTGAACCGCCATTTTACCCCCTTAGAGGATGAATTTTCAAAAACCCTTTCTTAGTGCTCCCCGTTACAAAAGAAACCCCTGTGCAAAATTTCTAGTTTCTAACCCTTATAGTTTAGGCCCTGCGTTGATATGTCAGTCAGTCAGTCAGTCAGTCACCTTCTCCTTTTATATATATAGATTAGAAATAAAAAATGCTATCTAATAGTAGACTATTACTTTTAAGTACATACGTAAAGACTTAAAATTAAAGAAAAAAAGGGACAAGAGCGAGTTAGGCTTCGGTCTCCATTATTTTATTACAAATGTTTAGTTTTTAGATTGTTCCCTGAATTTGTAGTAAGTAAAATACAACGGGATATTACCCTATGAATGATTATTTCCATGAGTGTCAAAATAAAGGGAAATACCCTACGTTCTTTGCGGCAAGAACGGCCGTATCTTTTTTTACGTAAACTAATGTAAGTTTGATTTCAGGTAGGTCTGTACGGAACCCAAATATGAGTTAAGAAATATTTTTTTCAATAATTCGCCAACAATTTTATTTGTACCGCTTCTTTGATTATCAGAACAATGATCCACGGGTCAGCAGCACGCATGCACAGCTCTGCCTGGCTATTAATGGTTCTCTTAGATTCGAGTTTGTCTCACAATATGTAGTTTTGGAAAATGTCTTTTAAACCATTCTTAGCTGCTCAGCAAAGCTGTGAAATAACAACTGTCGTATTCGTTTGGCAGATAATAATATTGATAATCTGTTGCGTTATGAAAATGAACAATGGGAAACCGTTATCGTGGTGGTACCTATGGGCACCCCACAACAATAGACAGGCACGCTCGTTTTGCGATTTTCGAGTGGTTTGAGGGGCAAACCACTCGAAAATCATGGTGTACTGATTTTAAAGTATTTTTGTTTTATTTGGCGATTTTGACCCGCCATGATCTGGCAACACTGGCGCCGATTCTTCATTATTCCTTGGTCGACTCGAGTCAAGTATTCCAATAACAACAAAAGCTTCCCGTGGTCGCACGCTTGCGACTCGCCGACCGCACACCGAAAATAATGCCGTCGCTCTTTCATTACAATCGGACTAAAAGAGTAAAGATACGATAACAGTGTTGTGGAACCTAGTCGAGAATTCTCTAGGAGTTGTGGACTCATAAGATTGCTGAAGCAGTTAGTGACAGTGACCTGAAGTGAAAGAATATTTTGCAACAAAAATGAGACATGCATTCGACCGAAATGCAAAAAAGTGTATCAGTGCAAGTAGATAGTGATTTCGCTTTATTGTTGCCCAGTGGTGCTTATGAAATAAAGAAGATGGAGCCAAGATCCAAATTGCGGAAGGCTATACTGTTTTGCTTGCTACTTTCACTGTTCGGCATGGTGGCTTTTGGCTATTTCTGCCCAGATCAGGTAAGCAACTTGCCCGCTATACTGATTGGCTTACATATAAAATTTTTTCTTTCATTTAGTTACCAGCGCCAGCCAGATTTACAGCTACTGAACATAGGTTTGAAATATGATGAAATGCATGCCTGCAATATTTCCTCAGTATTGTCAGTGTTAGCCATTGTGGGTATTTTCTGAATGAGAAAGTATTGTAGAAGACTCATTCGATGGTAAACATTGTTTGTTCAAATTCTTATTGACAGAGTTTACATCCAGTATCATGAATAATAAAATGTTTATCATCAAGGCAGCTAGTATTGGCATTACTCTAATCAAGTTTGGGAGCACAAATTATTATCAGATTGGTGGGGTTAACTATTTAAATAGATAATTTAATTTTTATCTTTTAATTACACCTTAAAAATTCTCCAAGAGTCAAAAACATTGTTTAGTTTACAGAAAAACTTAAATTTTGTCTCAATATTCAATTTTTGAAGCTATCATGATAGGAAGAAAAAAAAACTTACAATAATTAATAAGGTATGCATTAGATATTTACTTACAAAAACATAAATAATTTTAATTTGGCTTCAAATATGTTAATAAAACTATATGTCTTCAATTTGTAACAGGAGGTGGTGTATTTGAAGGTAAAACCTAATTACAGACAATAAAATAATTGATCATGTCAGCAAACATTTCATATCAATAATAGCTACCAATTGAAATCACAATAAATTTTAGGTAGTTTCCTTTTATCTGCATATAATTTGTAAAACGGTATATTTTTTCAAAATTTATTTGTCGCAATTTTTTTATTTAAAGTGTATCTAGCTATAAAATTTAAAATAGATCCCATGCATTAAAATAATAAAAATAAAATAAAAATAGCCTTTATTTGCCAATAATCTTAATAATAAAATATTTATTAACAAGCATTAAATTATATTGTTTTAATTTATTGTATTATGTCCTATGTATATTTAAAAATAATGATTAATTCAAATATAATTATATAAAATTGAGTTTAAATATTATTTAAATTGATTTTATCACAATTGTCAATTTTTCAATTAAAAAATATAATTTATTAATTGGCTGCCCATTTCTGAGCAAAGGCCTCCCCCGCTCTACTCTTTGTGACATTTTTCTTGGCCATCTGGACCCTGCTTCTTTTTCTATATCATCGCCTTAAATTAAAATAAAGCGAAACTTTAAATCTGTATCTCCACTATACAATTATCACCACTTACCAATAATCAAGGGAACGGTTCAATTTTAAATTTTCATGCCATCCATTTTTCGACTACAATTGACATAGCTAATATTAAAATAATGAAATCATATTTTTTTAAATCAAAGTTAAAAATCTTAAGCTTATTGAAAAAAAAAACAATTTCTAATAAGCTAAAGTTAAAAATAATAAAATTGTTGATAATACATAATGAAACTGTTTTCTGGTTTTGCCATACTTCCATAACACAATGGTTTGTCTTCTGTCGTCTTTGTCATCTGGTACGGATGCAATAAAAAAAAAAAGGGGAATTATTACACATAATTCAACATAATTACAGTCTGTTAACTTTTAGAATATGTATACCTCGGCTACTATCGGATAGAATCAGATATATTTTATATATTCGTGTAATAGAAATATAGGAACTATTATGACACTTAATTTCGAAATCGGAACTAATATGACACTATAGATAACAATACAGAGCAGGAAGTAGTATTATACTCGTATGCTTTCGGCGAAAACCGAAGACTACTCTAGAGCCCAAGGTATATAATATTCTAAAAGCTAACAGAATGTATTTAAATAATTGAGGAATAGAGACTGGCAGTTTTTTCCAATATTTCCACAAACTTCAAAGACTAACTGAGGCCACTAGAGCCATAACGGCCTGTCATTTTTTCAATACCAATCTGAAAATAAATTATTAATGTTAAGACGCCTAGGATTCATGAAATGAATAAAATATAAAAAATATTTCATAAAAAGACAGCATAAAATATTGAAACAATTAGTTTATCAAAGATACAAAATTATTTTAATCTTGGCTCAATTTTTTCTCTTAAACTTTTGTTTAAGAAGTTAGGTGGCTCTGGCTCTCGGGGCCTCAATTTTATTATGATTTATTGACAGCATTATATAGTTACGTATAGTTTTCAGATTTTACACGCCAAATTTCATAGTTCTAGGTCGACTGAAAGTGCCTTGTTAATTTTGTTACCCTTGGGCGTCAAACAATACATTTTTGGCGGCATAAACGCCCGTATAATTTTTTTTGCGTAAAGTTACAGGTTTGATTGTTTTTCACAACGTCAAGGGCCCCTAGACTTGAGTATATAGTTCTTATTATAAATCGATACCTCCACGCGATCCCGAGATGAGTGGTCTTGACAGACGAACGGACGGATGGACAAA
This sequence comes from Yponomeuta plumbellus, assembly GCA_947310845.1. NCBI lineage: Eukaryota > Metazoa > Arthropoda > Insecta > Lepidoptera > Yponomeutidae > Yponomeuta > Yponomeuta plumbellus. The sequence continues at coordinate 15,824,035 of OX371198.1, read as the reverse complement.
CAACAAAGTGATCCTAAAAGTTGCTGTTTTTTCTTTTAAGGTACCCTTAAAAAATTGTACTAAAAAGATTTGCTCTGTTAGGGTCCGAACCTTCCCTTACAAACTTAACTTTTCTTTAGAAATAAACTAGCTGTTGCCCGCGACTACGTCCGCGTGGGCTTTAGTTGAGTAAAGTGTTTGCAAATAAGATAGGGATACTTTTAGCGTATGCGAAAGAGCTTTCAGAACCTGCCTACAAATTGAAGTTAGTATTATATTAGTACATTATGATATAAGTGCGGTAAGTTGAAAATTACAGCCGAGGCGATATTACTAGCCCGAGCCATCGGTGAGGGCTCTAAGGAAGCAGAGGCTGTAATTTTCAAAGCACACGTATGTCATACGACGTTTTATAACATATTTACGAGGAAATTAATAAAACTCTGACTTGTGAGCTTACTTACCGTCGAGCTCCCTTTTGATAGGCTTGTAAGTATCTATCGGTCGATTTTTCAGGCAAGAGGCTTAGAGTAGCCTTTTTCGCCGCGTTTAAGACTTGTGGCGGTGTCAAATTAATAAATTCATCACTACTTGACGACATTTTCAAATAAAAACAATACAGCGAAAAGAAAAAGCGCGCGGATTTATTTTTACTTGTCCACAAATAAGCGATGCGCGCGCATCAACTTTTTTTTTTTAGGCAAAGGTACAAAAACAGCCAGTATTACTAATAAAGTAAATTAATATTTTTGTGTTTTTGTTACAGATAAATGGTTGTAATTTATTGTCAAAATCAATTAAATTAAAGAATTAAATCTTTATTTGTTATATTTTATTTCCCAAAGTTAATTATATTCATAAAATATTGACCACTTTCTTGACATAAAACCTCTTTGCTAAGATTTTTAAAAGTATCGTTCATTTTTAGACGGAGTATCTTAAAACTTTATTTAAAAAAAAACACATGTCTTTTACATTACATTATCGCACAAGTACGTAATGAGATACATTACGATATTGAAATTGGTGTAATTACAACCACTTTACGAGCAAATATGTTATAAAAAAAATTATTTATGTACTACATCAATTTTGGGATTTTCTGCTTTAGTTGTGCTTACCTTTGTTTGCCCCCTAAATTTCATATTTATACAGTCAATCACTCATAAAAATGTGTATTACATATTACTGTGTCCCAATAGTACCCGAAAATTATAAATAAAACACAAGGGGTAATTTTAAACATCAAAATTTATTTTGTCTCTATCAAAGTACCTAACTTCTATTAACGGCAATACACTTACGCCAGCGCTTCAACTAGTCCTCGAAACACTTGTCATAGGCCGACATCCGTATGACTTTCAGCGCCTTCGTCGTATTTTCTTTGACCGCCCCTATGGTCTCGAAACGCTTTCCGCGAAGCGATGCGCGCGCATCAACTTTTTTTTTTTAGGCAAAGGTACAAAAACAGCCAGTATTACTAATAAAGTAAATTAATATTTTTGTGTTTTTGTTACAGATAAATGGTTGTAATTTATTGTCAAAATCAATTAAATTAAAGAATTAAATCTTTATTTGTTATATTTTATTTCCCAAAGTTAATTATATTCATAAAATATTGACCACTTTCTTGACATAAAACCTCTTTGCTAAGATTTTTAAAAGTATCGTTCATTTTTAGACGGAGTATCTTAAAACTTTATTTAAAAAAAAACACATGTCTTTTACATTACATTATCGCACAAGTACGTAATGAGATACATTACGATATTGAAATTGGTGTAATTACAACCACTTTACGAGCAAATATGTTATAAAAAAAATTATTTATGTACTACATCAATTTTGGGATTTTCTGCTTTAGTTGTGCTTACCTTTGTTTGCCCCCTAAATTTCATATTTATACAGTCAATCACTCATAAAAATGTGTATTACATATTACTGTGTCCCAATAGTACCCGAAAATTATAAATAAAACACAAGGGGTAATTTTAAACATCAAAATTTATTTTGTCTCTATCAAAGTACCTAACTTCTATTAACGGCAATACACTTACGCCAGCGCTTCAACTAGTCCTCGAAACACTTGTCATAGGCCGACATCCGTATGACTTTCAGCGCCTTCGTCGTATTTTCTTTGACCGCCCCTATGGTCTCGAAACGCTTTCCGCGAAGCGGTCATTTAAGTTTAGGAAAGAGAAAATAGTGGTGCCATGGTGGTACATGGTGCCATATCAGGGCCTCGATTCTGTTAATGCATTGTAGTACAATGACAACTGTATGAACATGAACATGGTGATTTAGTTTCATTGCCGCCTCATGTCAATGCGCGCACGCAATGAAAAAACCTGGGCGACAATGGTATCACGTCACGTCACCGAGGGGCACGGGTCTCTTCCCTGAGGAAGGTATAGGCCATACTCCACCACGGGGGCCAAGTCCGGATTGGTGGAGGCTTGTAAGACTAGTGGCTGGTCTTACTGTCAGAAGATTTCAAGCCGCCCTAAGGCCTCTGACTTGGCTTACCGACTCCCATCTATTGACGGCAGCCGGCACCGACTGCTTAACGTGCCTTGCGAAGCACGGAACCGCTCGGAAAAATGCCACTAGGATGTGGCGAATTCCTCGCTGTTTCCTTAGGTTTTTTTTAATATCGTTTTTTATTTGTTCTTTTATACACGTCACATTGAGGCTCTATTTGAAATATTTTTTGGTTGTCAAGTACTTAGTGTTGCAGTCCATTAAAATAATAATTTTGTATTTCTACGCTTTTATTATCATTCATACAGTCCACTAGGTTTCATCGTTTTAATCATGCCAAAGTCTGTAGCTCTAGAAATGACATAGTTTCTTTTTGAAACTAAATTACTTACTGCATACATCACTGAAAACGTAGTCGCCTGTGAAAAAATCTTGCTAAAACAAGATTTTACACAAAGTGAAAAACCATTGCCAGGAAATGCCGGTCTCAGCCATTTTACAGTTTATTTTCGATCTTAGAAACTTCAGACACAGTAACCCCCGGTTTCTCGTACACCGACAAGCTGTTAATCTTTGTTACCAGCTGTCAAACGTTTTTATCGTATGCACTTTGGCCAACTGACAGCTGTTTACAGTAGATTAACAGTTTGTCGGTGTACGAGAAACCGGCGGTAAGTGCCTTCAGTAATAATGAACGAAAGTCTGTTACGGTCTCAGAGCCGCACCTGTCGGCAGGCACAAAAAAACGAGCTGTCCATTCGGTGCCGTCTGCTATTTACAAAAGGGGGCACGCGACCGCTAAACGAAACATTCATTGCCTACTTCTCCAGGCAACCTTGAGTCCAAGGGATTCCTTCACCCATCTACAGTCTGTTTTTTCACTCAATGCAAAAAAAAATTGTCACGTTGACATCTTAGGCTGTCAACGTCTGAATGTTGCTAGTACGTAAAAATCAAATAACCCCATTTTACTTCCAAGTTAAATTGTGTATGCTACGCAGGTGTTTTTTTTTAGACTTTGCTCTTACGAGTAATTCAATTTTAATGTCTTTGATGTGATAAGGATTTTGGTCACATGAGTCTTCTATTCACGGTAAAAAAAATCTACCGAGTTAACCTATAGCTTTTATAGCGGTAACACCGCGTCATTTTTTTTGCATTGAATTAAAAAAGGGACTATAGAATCAGTGAAGGTACCACGGGACACTGCATGAATCATCTCCTTACGTAGATGCAAAGGCCAAAGCTTTTTAAAATGGCTCATAGTTCAGTCATTATAGATTTTGACCCGTGAAAAATCAGTTCTTGGATTTTTTTTTCGTAGGTCCCTCGGGGGGGTCACTGGAAGTGTAAATTCAAAAAGTAGACTGAATCAGGCTCCTGTGTATATTCGAAAAATGTTTTTTTTTCCCACAAAAGGGTTTTTCTTGAATAACTCGGCCATTTTTTATTTTACAGTAAAACCGTGAGGACAAAATTTGTAGAAAATTTTATTTTCTACAGTTTTCTATTATTCACGGTTAGTGTCGGTTTTTTTTTAATATAATGACTGGACTATAAAATGAATGACGAATAATTTTCCAGCATGAAGTTTTGTGCTGGTCCACTACTCTACAGGAGGCGAGATTGAAACTTTAATATTGAACCCTATTAAATATTTTCGGTCTTTTTCGTTTGGTGAAAATTAACGATGCACGATGAATTAATTTCCTAATTAATTTGCTTCACAAATGAAATTCATTAGACTGAAAACGTTTCACGCCGCGTGCAAGTTGCGGAATTCATTCTACCTACATCTGCGACTCGGAGTGACATGAATGAAATAAAACTGAAGTCTTCGTAAACTGGCTTCGCCTTAATTTGGTTCAATAATTATAGTAATTAGTCATTTTCTCCAATTTAACGTTGAGATTAGACGTTTCGAAACACAGAAATAAACGAAAACTCGAGGTCCGTTTTCGCCTTTACATCGCCTTTGTCGTACTCCCACTGAGCACTGAGCACCGACTGAATACTGATTAATTAACAGTATTGTCAGTGCAGCTTATTTTTCCACGAGACGCCGCGTTGACTCCGCTCTTCGCGTGGAGTTGCCTAATTAAAAAGGGTGGTTTCCATAAGAGCGTCTGTTCATCTGTTTTTGCTGCCACAAACGCGCTGAGTTCGCTAGGTGGCGGCGGGCGACTCGGCTCAAGGCTACAAAAAACCCGCATCGAGCCTGCTTTACAACCCTGTCTGTGCTACACGAGTTCAAATATTTAGACGAGTCTTTGCTAGCCGCGAATACTTTCAGCTCAATCGATTGTTTGCTGTGTTATTGCTTCGGCTACACGTCTTCTTTCTTCTTTTCGTGTCGAATCGGCGCGCTTATTGAAGTTTTTAGTTTATAGGTCTCCCGGTATAAAAGTCTTCCTATTTCACGCCTTTCATCGCTCAATTTGTCTGAAAAACTCACAATAATCTTTCTAAAATACCACAACATTGCGTCTAGGGAAAGGCGGGTGGGAATATTCTCCAACCAAATGTTTTTGAACATTCTGGGAATGTTCTCGGACATTATTGCAGCCATTTTGAAGATAATCAGCCCTTGAGACGTTCTCAGCTTCTATTCTAACTAGAAACGTTGATGTATTTAATTAAATACTTAGTTTAATTATCTCATTTTACGTCAAAACATTTGGATGTCCGATGATGACCAGTTCAAGAACAACTGAATCTAAAGCACCCATCTAACTTAAACTCTACGCCTTTACTATAAGAGTCTCTCAATGCGTAAACCTGGAGCGGTTGTCCCATGTACCTTCTCTCGTTACGATTCGCCAAGTGCCACCTAGAGCTACCTTTGTGCTGCAAAATTTATCGCTACTCTGCTCCAGCAGGAATTCGCATTCCCTCGATGTTTGTGGAAGTAGAATTGAAAGCGACGCTTTGATGTTTACTCAGGAGCTGCTTTACAAGCGTGTTTTGGTTTTTTGAACAGTTGTGGAGGAGCAATGGCAAATGGAGGCGACGACCTCTGTGGCGTAGTGGTTAGCCCATCAGCCTACCATGCGAGAGGTCCCGGGTTCGAATCCCGGCTGGGGACAAAAAAAAAAGAAACCCAGGTCTTGGATGTTTACATGTTTGTGACGTCGCTGTTTCTGGGTCCCACGACACAGGGTATCCTAGTGAGGGACCAGAAGCTATGTATGTGCCTGTATGTAAATGTTATGTTAATGACGTTTCTTGTTTTTTATTGCGTATCTATGAAAGGGATGGATGATCTCTGTGTCGTATATGATACCGAGCGGTATCAATACCATCATCTTGCTTTACGTAGCGAAGTGAGATAGCGTAGCGTTTTCTTATGCTTCTTCAGTAATTATTTTTTGGCGAAACAGTCGATTCCGACCCTTTCAGTTAATTGAACCATGTTCCAAAAGTTTCTCAGTGAGACCTACTTCTTTTACATCTTCTCTCAATCTTGGGCATCAAACTAAGTGTTTTATTGTATGAAAGCACCACGCCCTTGGTATCTAATTAATGTTGTTTTAGAGTTTCGTAATTTATAAGGTAACCCGCCAAGTGCGTATCTGGCTGCGCGCATTGTGGTTCCGTAGGAGGAGTTTTTTTGTCAGCTTTACAGAACGCTGTTAGCGTTATCACAGTTACTTTAAATATATTTTTTTGTAAATGGGCGTTTGTTATGTAAGTCTAAAAAAATAAAAAGTACTTAACATAACATAACATTTACATACATGTACAATTGTACATACATAGCTTCTGGCCCCACACTAGGATACTAGGATACTTACTTTAGTTTTTACTAAAGCATTTCGAATGTGTATACAAAATTGTAATTTTCAGTATAATACGTAATCACGCTGAATTGCCTTTGCAGAGAATTGAATTTTTTTTTGCGTATTATTTATTATACACAGTTATTGTCATCTTTTTTGTGCATATAATTTGTTTTGGAATAGTTTTTGTTTAAGTCGTTTTTTTTTGTTTTTTTTTTTTATATTCTGTGCTACCGTCATCTCGGCGTATTTAAATGCCAAATTTCAGCTTTCTACTGTTGTACAGCTCCTCTCTGTGGACAGACAGACTGACATGGCGAAACGATAAGGGTTCCGTGTTGACTATGGTACCCTAAAAAATAACCCTTATACGAGTAGGATCACTGTATTGCTCGGCCGTCAGTCAGACCCTTTCATAGCATTGGCTTACGAGTAACTGTCAACTTTTATGTAAATTCTATCGAAAGAATAACCAATATCCGCTGAAATCATTATTTTCTTTGTTTCCTAATCAAGTCCATGTACTTCCTTGTCTGTTCTCTTATTTTAAATATCTGTGTAATTTCCTTTTTTACATATACTACAATAAAGTTTTCCTTATCTTTTGATGGCATTCAGAGCATTCGTGAATTTGTCCAGGGTGAAACTTGATTGGCTGACGCGCGCCGTAGGACGTACACATTCGTGACTCTACATCGATGCATTGAGCTATATCTAGTTCATGCTAAGCCAGCTGGCCGGAAATAATCTTGGTGTATTACTTAATTAATTTGCGTATTATTGCGCTGCCGCCGCCCGGACCAAGTTCTGTCTATCACCACATGAGTTTCATATTGAAATTGTTCCCCAACTTTACCGCAAGCTCGCAGATGTACGTGTACATATCTAGAACGTATGGCTGGTCGCCTTGCTTTGCCTACTGACTTTGAGAATGATTAATCTTATTAATGAGTCAGTGATAGCTCCTTTATGCTCAAAACTAAGTTTCTCTAATCCCCACTTCGGAAATCTCTCCCCGTACTTTAAGGGTAAAGTTACCCGCAACTTTTCGCGCTTAGTTAGCCTAATTCACTTTTTTCTGATTCTTTTTGGAAAGGGATAAAACTAACTCTGGCCCTCAGCTTCTCCCCTTTAACTTTTTGACATCTAATTGCGGCTTGATTCTTTCGTGATCTTGAAAGTTGCGACGTGGAACTTTGCGGTCGCGACTGACGGGGTACTTTTAATTTTCTTCTTTAATTCCGCGCCGCGTCTCTTTGCTGAATAAAGTAGACCGGCGGTTGCATTAGCAAGTCAACGGCTTTCAAGTACTTCGCGAGTTTATAAAGTTCTCAATTCACGCTCCAAGATCAATAGAATGTGATAACTTGAACGTACAAATGTTTCAACTGCCACCTACGGATTGCGGCGTGTAGGCGGCCGGCTGGGTCACTGCGAACGTTTTGCATAAACACGCTACGTATATTGCAATTCCAGTCTGTGACGCCTACCTACAACTTCCAACTGCAAGTTGGAGCTATATCGATCGATGTTCTTAATTCCATAAATACTAGTTTATTTACTAGCATACCTTTAAACGGCAACACTGCGAGTCTTCCTCATTTTAGTCTGTCAGTGACCCTCCCGTATATGGAAGTTCACTTAAAATTCGTCCAGCAACGAGTCACAGCAGCGAGTTCGCGTTTCTTTGCACGCTTAATGTATTGCTGCAGCCCGCGTCCCTTTATGGCGCGGTCGAGTTGTTCTGCTGTCGACGACTTCGACGAGGGTGCTCCTTGAATTGATAATGGGCTCGATAACACCTGGCCAGAGATGCGTGCGATTGCTTAGCTCCCTTTCTAGCTATCGATCCGTCTTCCGTCTGTGTTTAGTCAAAAGCTGATTCTATATTGTGGTTTATCCACGATAAATCTCGACGTTGATTACCTAAATCAATCCGACCGTGGTGGCTTGGACCGCCCGCAATAGTGAGCAATCAGGTCACCGCGGTTTGACTGGGTGCCTGCTACCTAATCAACGATGGCATTGACGCCGCATGTTCCACCCTTTGACATACCCACTTTTGCAAGTGTGTTCTATATACGTACACATTGCAAAGCAATAGCTCAAATGAAAAATGCCTCTAATAAAGTAGTAGTGGAGATATCTCCCGCGATGTAGAGATCGTGTTCAAGTCTGGCGCCAGATCATATTTCTCGTACCGAAGGGGTATCCGATATTGCGTGGCAGCTAACAATGTATGAAAGGATTGCAGCGAAATCGAACACCCCCGCGTTAAGGCGTAACATTTCATACACTACTTCTGTTCAAATCTCTGATATCATCCCGCGAATGAAGAAATATCAAAGAAAAGTATAAATTTCTTTGAGATCTCTGTTACGCTAAAAGTGCTAAAAGCAACAAATGCGTATATATCTGTCTACTTTACGTTAAATCAAAATAGACTTTGCTAATGAGCCGGTAGCGTTGATGGCACGGCTCCCGGGCTTGCGTTAATTTGTCACAGCGACGCCGATGCGCTGATTGTGAATCCATCTATACCGGGGACTCTGCCCACTTCATTAGTCGAACAAACAACCGGGTTCGAGGGCCGAGCGCCCTCCAGCCACCCACTTAACCTCCCCTTCAAGGAAAACGTAAGATATTAAAAATATTCCTCTACCACCCGCGATTACTGTTAATGTAACCGCGCCACGGATTTGAGAGAAAATTATTACGAGTAATTTCGCGGAGCAGGAAAATGTCTTTCATTGCTTGTACCTATACTCGATGGTGATGTTATTCGCCATTTCGCATATTGAACGGGTTAGTCATTCTGACGTTTTTTGGAAGATGGTTTCTTACGGAAATTGCTTTCCCTTCTGCTTATTTGTTTCTTAGATTATGGGTCTAATCACGAATGTTTATTAAATGTAAATGTATGCCTGTATGTAAATGTTATGTTATGTTATTAACTAGACTACTCGTTAAATGTACACTACCAATGAAAAAAATCTCATCTTCTTTTGGAGATGTTTTGCAAAAAGTATTTTGGAATCTCACAATTTTGAAAACTGTGATTTTTAGATCCCATGATCGAGAACCTAGAATCTTCAAGCCAGAGCTAAATAACATTTACGTCAAAAACGTTACGATACTAACCAGATTTTGGTACTACAAACTGATTGTTAATTTCATCGTCCCATTTGAGTTCAAAACAATGTATTTAACCACGCGAAACACTCATTACTTCTTTAAAGTTATTTGATTTTCTGTGGCTATTCAAGCGTCTTCTTTCATTACGGAAACATCTAACTTCGCCTTAAATGAAGTGACTTTGATGGACTGATTTCGATTATAAGGGGGTCGCATGTAGAGGCAAGCGGGGTAGTGGCGCGGAAGAGGGTCGCCCAAGGTCGACAGCCCTCGAGCCCGGGTTGTCTCAAAGAGGGGACCACGTGTGTCATATTATCTGACGCCGCTCATCCGTGCCTTCTATTAGTCGTCAATATCGATACATATCGGAGTAATACCGCCCTTCCTTTGTTGTTCTTCGTCTCTATATTGCCTTTATTAATAGAGCTTCCCCGAAAGTTATTCGTGTCAATGGCTCCGCTGCGTATTATGTACACAGTAGTTGAACTGCCTGATTGGGTCTTGGTCGAGACATTCAAACGTGCCCTGCCCGTCTCAGACAATAGGTGTAACTATACCGTCATCTCGTCGCCACTCAATTTCCGACGGTCCTGCTTCATTATTCAAATGTTATTTAACAGCTCTATTGATCAAAGCTTATTGTCGATTGTAGTCTCCCTCCGCGGACATGGTTTGCACGTTTGGGTTTAAATCCCAGCTGAATGTAAAAATTCAACCCTTCGTGAAAGTGTTATCGGATTAAAGCAAACAACATTTCCTATTTCAGCACCGACCGCCCACTAGCGAGTCGCAATCGCAAAACCCCGCGAGCGGCCTCTATGTAGGCCAATACATCTCCAGTTTTATGATGTAGCGGCGCGAAATTATATCACGTAGCTCCTCGCACCGGTAATTGGATGCTGACAGTAACTAATGATGGTCCCGTTTGCAGGTGTGCGCGGTCACCCCGAGGGAGCGAGCGTCGGAGGCGGCGCTGGCGCTCAGCTACGGGGAGACCCCGGGCCGGCCCTTGCCGGATGCCATGACGCAGCCCGGCCTGTCCTACGACGAAGTCCTCCACGACGACTTTCGGTTCGACCTCGACGCGCACGACGTCATGGTTTTCCTGCACATACAGAAGACCGGAGGTACTTCCTTCGGGAAACATCTCGTCATGGATTTGGATCTCAAGGTGCGTAAACAATCGATTCGGAATTACACATATAGGGTTGCGGAGACAAATGAAAGCGGCCCCATGATATAATAGATCTTAGTTTGCGCGACAGTGATTTATACGTATTGCGGCTGAACACTTCTTTCCCGGCCGCGTCCCGCCCGTCAAGTGGTATCAGGCGAACTTACAGCGGATCGCCGACTTTCAACGTGGAAATCTACATGAAAAATCTTTCCGACGCGTGTCGGCGGCGAGTGGGCGAGTGGTTGCGCGGGAGCCTATTGCGCGCGGCTCGACGCCGAGGATTGATGGAGAAGTGCTGCGCTCAAAGGAAATCGTCGCGTCATGCCGCACTACTTTGTGACTTTCGAGCTTCTTTGTGATCCTTCCACAAGGAAAAATGACGAAATTACAGACTGGTGCGCGTGCCACTCGTAAAAAGTGTTGAATTAGCTTCTTTATCGTGTGCCGTGCCGAGGTTATGAAAAGTAATAGCAGACAGGAGCATGATTCGACACAAATTGGAATATGTGTTCGTGGCGCGAGAAAAAGAGATTATCTTTTATGACAATTCCGGAGGCTTCGCCATGTGAAATACTCCCCGAGATACGAGTGAAGCCGGCATTAACTTGAAACTAGTATTTTCTTAATTGTAATCGCTGGTGTATTAGTAGCTTTATAAGCGCATAGGTTTGTTTCCAAACTGTTTTAGAGGAAATGCAATCTTGTAGTAGTGTAGTTGTTAGCGGTGTTTGGCCCAATGTTATAAGCTGTAGGTTCTAAAATTGCTAGTAATCTTAATAATAGTATTGAGATGACGGGGTGACAAATTATGGAAAAAATAAAACCGGATAAGTGCGACCGTTTTCCGAGCTTTTCCCGTACTTCACACACATTTTTTTAATGTTTTTTTTTTAATGTGTAGTTTTCAGATAAGACGACATTTACTTGCCATATTTTGTAGTTCTAGGTAAACGAAAAGTAGGTACCCTCTGCGTTTTGATTCCCTCGAAGGAATCAAGAGAGTGTCGTTTTTTAACACTTATAAGATAATCGGTTGTTGCCTGAGTGATCTTAAACGATCACGAAGGTTCAGAAACATAGGGCGCGTTCAGTGCATGGATGGATGACCGTTCTATGACTAACGCTAGCGGCATTTTTCCGAGCGATTCCGTGCGTCGCAAGGCACATTAAGCAGTTGGTGCCGGCTGCCGTCGATAGATGGCAGTCGTTAAGCCAAGTCAGAGACCTTAAGGGGCGGCTTGAAAACTTCTGACAGTAAGACCAGCCACTTGTCTTACTTACGCCCTTACGTCTTACGCCCTCGCGGTGGAGATGACTTATACCTTCCTCAGGGAAGAGACCCGTGCCCCTCGGTGGGGACATTAATGGGATGATGATGTTGAAAGTAATTTTGTTGTCCATTCATTCGTCCGTCTGTTTCTCAAGACTCTCTATCCAGGTACGGGTGGAGATGGTATCGAGTTGAAATTAAAACCAAAGTTTACGTAAAAAAAAGATACGGTCGTTTATGTCGCAAAAAACGTATATTTTGCCACTCAAGGGAATCAAAATTCACTCAAGGCTAGTTCTTGTTGACCTAGAATCGTGAAATTTGACAAGTAATACTGTCAAGTACAAGGCAAAATTTGAAAACTACACATTTGTATTTAAATAATTTAAAAACCTTTTGTTTTGTTTTCGTCTTTGAAGTTCTGCAAAAAATCAGAAAAAACTGCCAGTACAGACCGTCGGTGGGCGTGCTCGACTTGCTCTTGTTCAGTTTTGTTTTTATCTTTCAAAGAATGCACGTTTAGAAACATGAAAACGCCGAATTTAGCTGTTTAAATATATGTATTTTGTTATGTAACCGCTGCGCGCTGCAACATAAATTTGGCTGTTTAAATATTTTGTTATGTAACCGGCTATGTTAGCCACTTTTCGGCGAAAACATATCAAATATCCAAAATATATTATTTCTCCACTTAACTCTATGCAGTAAATATCACAGCGATCATAAATTAGTTTGAAGAAAAAATTAAATACTAAACAAATGTGTTTTCTTTAAATACATTTATCGATTGTAGGGGAGACTGGGTACAAAAGTAACGGCGGGTCGAAAGTAACAAACGCTCTCTAGATTTATCCAATAGGCTAACACCGATTCGCCGCCGTCAGGTGATAGCAGGGAGCGCCTCCCTCACTTGCATTTAATCGCCGTGTGCGCCACGCACCGTTAGGTTGTGTGAGAGGATGCAACGTGTTTTTACTAACCAAAAGTAAGTTTTTCGATGTTTTCTTATTTAATATTTACATAGTTGTAATACCATGGTAGTAATCTGAATGTTTGCATATCCATTTTTGATTAGATTGATTGTACATTGTTTAAATTAGTTTTTGTCTAGCACGTTCCGTTTTAAAGTAATATTTCACGTTTCAACAAAAATGAGGAAGGGTGCAAAAGTAACATACCCCTATGAGTACATAATTAACATGTTACTTTTGCACCCGTAATGATTTAATTACCTATATAATTTTTATATATGTCTTTACTCCAACAGAATACCGTGACAACGCATAAATACTACTGCAAGAGGAACTACCGACATAGAAATGTATAGAAAAGCGGCTGAAGAGCATTTCAAAGATGGTGCAAAAATTAGCGACCTGGCTAAAAAATATAATGTTCGCCATGTAAGGTTATAAAGATTTATAACCAAATTTAAAAGCAGGAAATAATAACGCGTTGTGGGCTACGGTTGCATCAATCAAGATTTTAAATTCACGAGGAAAGTAATCTACGCGACTATTTAATCGAATGCTCGAGAGTTTATTTTGGGTTATCTCCATCTGAAGTACCTACGCAAACTGGCATACGAAAGAAAAATGCGATTGATTAATTTGCGAGTATGAGTAGGAAAATAATAATGAATAAAAAAAATATTAACATAATATAATAATTGATCTCTTAACTTAAACGAAGAATATTTTCTATTGATTTGTTGTTTTTTATATATAATTTTTGAGCATTTAAAATGAAGAAGTTTACGGGTGTTTCTAATTTGTATTAAACAAAGTCTGAGTTTGAATAAATCATTGTTGATGTGACATATAATATTGTATTAATTACCAATCTCTTTGTCTTGTTACTTTCGACCCACACAGTGTTACTTTCGACCTGCCTACGTGGTCGAAAGTAACAACTGACGATTTTTTTTAACTCTCTGTTATTGATATAAAATACGGCATAATAAAATAAATCGTGTTATTAGTGTAAAGAACATAAACTGAATTTATATGTGGTTATATTAATTTAATGACAATATTAATACCTAGCCAGAAATCAAACTTAAAGTACAAAGTGTTACTTTTGTACCCGGTCTCCCCTAATTATTTATCGATTATGTGCACTTCAGTACAGTTCTGGGGCGTCCCCTATCGGCCCTTCCACTCACATTCACTCGATATATTGGTTTCGTCAGTCTTTCTTACTAGGTATATTTAAATGTATGAATTATTTATTCCACATTGATATATTTTAACTGAGTTAGCTATTTGGATCTTTTATGAAAATCCCACGCCAATGTAGTCGCAAACTACGAGTATTCACACCCCTACGTGTATAGAATACATCTCATCTATCGCAGTAGCGTTTAAAGTTTATCCCTTCACTGTTTTCCTCTCTGCATGCAGAGAAGATTTTTGAGCAGAAATAGTTCCGAACGGAAAGCTGTAAGCGATTGGCGTATATCTATCCCATCTATGAAATAGAGAGGCGGTCGGGAGGGCTCCTTTGCATAATGTTATTTCTACTTTCATTGAAATATTCCCTACAGCTCCGGGCGCGGTATCCGCATCTTTCGGGAGGTATTTGAGTCATAAATCTTGATTACATACCGACGTATTCGTTGGAAATATCGGGCCTGGCCAGAAATGACCACCGCCAGCGAAAAACTTCACCAGGAAATAAGTTATTATGTGTTGTAAGGTCGAGGGTCGCTGATAAGTAAAACAGAGTCGCTTTTCTTGGACCCGCAGTGGTCCAACGCGGACGCGTCTCCACCATCGCGTCACGTAGACACTTATGAATGTTAGTTATAATAAAGAAGCTCTTATATTATTAACTTTATTCCCGATACACTTACTTGACCTTTGTCGGAAGAGTCCGATCATTTGCAGAGCTTAGTCATGGTCAGCAGAGACGGAGCTCGCGTTGTCCCAGTCCCGGCTGAGTCATAGGTAGGTAATCAGAGCGAAATCTGGTCGGACTCTTCCGATAAGAAGTCCGCTAAGTGTATCCGGAATACGGATAATAATGTCAAGTGCTTACGAAAGTTTTAGTTCTAAAAGCTCTTATAATCATTACTTACATAAAAATAATATGCAAGCACTGCAATTTAATTTCCACAAAACACCGTGCAATTAACGTTAGCAATGGCTCACTATTGCACTGAGGCTTAACAAAAATATTAAGTTTCGCACACATCTACTAGGTGTGCTCAGTTAATATTATTACTTAGTGTTCAGTAACTCAAGAGGAGAGTTATTTAAATACAGAACAATTTTATTGAGTTTCTGTAAGCGAGAACTGGGTACCAGTAGACGAACAATATTAAAGTTAATATTAAGGCCGACCTGCACCACCGACTAAAATCCATTTAACCTCAAAGTCAAAATTCTATTTAATTTAACGCTATATGGATTTTAGTCGGTGGTGCAAGTCGGCCTAAGTGAATATATACGATCAAATAGCATCTTTGTTCTGTTAGTTTAGTTGAAGATCTTCAACTAAACTAACAAAACTATTGTGCCATTTGATCGTATTCGCGCATTAGCTTAGTGTGAATGGAACATAATACCTAGCAGGCATGTTTCACTACGTGTCGTTATCGAACGCGTATGTACATGCGGCGTCCACTCCGGAGTGGTAAATAGGTAGGAATTCAGGCGCCAGAAGAGGTAAGAGTTACGCGGTAGAAAGAGAGGCAACATGTATGTGAATATAGCGTAGCTTTTTTAGCGCCGTGCGATCTGAATTGCACCTAATTGTATTGCTGCTAGAGTCCCTTTTTCTTTTAATTGATTTTGCGGAGTGAATGTTCTGTACTTGTACTATTATGTAATCTGTGATAATAGGAATGTAGCCGCGTTACTTTTTTCTTTGTAACATATTGATTTAAGCATTTCTTTGATCCACTGTTGCCTGTATGCGTCTTCATAAGCCCCCTATACCGATCTTCATCAGATTTATTTGCTCATCCACCTGTAGACAAACACATTTTATTTTATAGTCCCTTTACATGCCTGATAAACTATTATTAGTCAAGTAAAGCAGGTAACAATCTGAAGAAGAATACAAAAAACTTTTTACTCTTTTGCCGGGAATAAACTAAATCCACAGGCATCATCTTTTATTTTTTTGTGCTCTTACTAACGGCTTTAAGTTCGTCACTAAACAACACTAAACCACGCCCGGTTGTGAACGCCCTTAAGCCTAGGCGCACACTAGCTACACGCGACAGGCGACAGCTCGGCGACTAGACGCGACGACAGGCTACGGCCATCAATTTTCATATTTTGTTCGAATCTCCGCACACTTGGCGTCAGAGTCGCGGAGTCGTAACAACAAGACGCCAGAAGCAAAATTAAATGACAAGGGTCGCGTCTGACTCGGCGACTTGACGCGGCGACAAGTCGCCCTGTTTGCGATGGGTGGAAGTATGCTCAGGTGATTTGTGCAAATAATTAAATATTAGCGCTTCCCAACTCGCGTAAATTGCGCGGTGGTAAGCTCCGTTCAGCTCAGGTGATGCAATACGTTAAAACGTAAACCGCCAAATCGATCTATAATTGGATGCCAGCGCTCGCTCCACTTCGCTCCTACTCACTACAGGGTTATTTATACCCAGTTTAGTTTAGTCCAGTTTAGGTCCGCCTAGTTTCCCTTTCCTCGTTTGTTAACTCCAATAATACAGCAGAGATGCACCTTCGCGGATCTTTTGAACCGCTTCTATGATAATCTTTAGCTAGAAGAACTCCTACTGTATTTTGTTCACTTTTTCACGCAAATCGATTGATTTCAATTGGGAAAATTATATTCTAACAGTCCAACATTATTCGCAGTGGATGCCGTAGATGGCATCCACTGAGAATAACAACATTATTCTCAGTGGATGCCGTAAGGCGTAGTAGAGGATGGCCTACCAATTGTAGGCTACCCTGAAAGCTTTCCTTTTTTTTTACCTACTTTAAAAGAAGTTATGCTTATAGAGTCACTAGCTGACCCGGCAAACGTTATTTTGATATTAATTACCTATTCTCAGACCTACCAAATATACGCAAGAAAAAAACATAAAAATCGGTGAAGACGTTTGGGAAGAGTTCGATACCCGCAAACGTAATTCTGTCATATTAATTAGCCTACGACCTCTGACCTACCAAATGTAGATAGATAGATAGATAGAGAACACTTTATTGTACATAAGAAAGGAGATTACACAGGCGTTTCTTGTAATGTACATAGAAATCATAAAAATCGAAGCCGTTTCGGAGGCGTTCAATTAAAAACACTGACGTGACATTTTTACGTATTAGAAGTTCCCCCCTCCATGTTCATTCTTCTTCCGGCTTTACTCTATTTAAGATTCGATATTTGCTACCTAGTCCTCCGACATAATTTCTGGGGTTGCTAAGTCGGTCTTGGCTATCTAGTTCTCCGACGTAAGAAGTCTACATTTGTCTCTGCTCGGCGCGGTTTCCGCCAGTCGTCTGCCTAGACCTGATATCGCGTTGGTCTCCGGCAAAATCGTCCAGCGATAGCTTGCTATATAAGCTGTTCTTCAGATACTCATTAAAACTAACAGACCTATGAAGACGAAACTATTAGGATTAAGTCTAGCAGACAAAAGCTAATAAATAGCCCAAAACATAGTAAAGTACTAAACTGACGTAGTTCAACGTGGGGCAAAGATCAAGTGGATCTGGGCAGGACATACCTGTAGCCCAAAATACGACTAATCGTATTCGAAAGCAGAGCTAGTATTCTCGAAATATCTCTGCTCGAAGAAGGATCACGTCAAGAAAGTGGCGGAGAACTGGGTGATTCATTATCGAGTTGCCCACATGCACAATTGCCCACGGATTCAAGGATGTCTGTCACAAATAAGGAGGTTACGAAATAACTTAAGAAGATGACGATAAATAAATGTTTTATTTATCGCAATCATTGGTCGTCAGAAGTTTTCTCATCTTCACCGCTTATCAACATGCAAAGGGTCCAATAGATCCGCGAGGGTCGTAGACGAAAATGCGGAAGTATGTGGATCTCGGAACAAGGCCGGGCGCTCTGGGCCGCATTGTAAATATTTCAGCGGGCCGCTAGTTTCGGCAGCCGCAGCCTTCGCTGATTGGGATGTATTGGGTGAATGTTTAAACTTAAATTGTTAGCTCGCCATGGATTTACCACGGTCAATTTAAGAAACGGATTGGATAACTGTTTACATATCGCTCACACTATACACGATCATCATCATCAACACATTATGTCCCCACCTAGGGGCACGGGGCTCATCCCTGGGGAAGGTATAGGCGGTATGGTGGAGGCTTGTAAAACTAGTGGCTCGTCTTACTGTCAGAAGTTTTCAAGCCGCTCGCCCTAAAGCTTAGCGACTGCCATATTTATTTAAAAATATAAAGCACCAAATTAAAAGTGTACCAATTAATTATGTTGAATAAAAATATTTATTTCTGATTAATAAACTAATTACATAACCGCGACTTTCAAAGCACCCATATTTCACTGAATAGACGGCACTATTTCAATTCGCTCCTGACTGAGTGTTGTTAGCAGTGAGTCTGCGGTTTTGTCATCAATGTTGTATGAGCGAGACACAAGTAACTGTCCAATCCCTTTAATTGGCAGTGTTATACAGCAATTTTGACCGTATAAACCTATGTTTATTCCCCCACTCGCTGACTTAGACGTTCAGATCTATTGTAGTCTTAGATTAAGCAGTCTATGCTTATGCTTAGGATATCGTAGCATTCAGTCTGCCAACGTTGCAGACCTGAAACAACTTTAGACGGGGGTTTGGTACATGATCTAAAGAAATATCTACAAGATGTATAAAAAAACTGCTTCTCTGTTAAAAAACTTATGCTGTGGGGTTTTACTCGGTAATACGATTTAATATTAATTACGTTTACAAAAGTTTGAAATCTTGAAAAAAATATACCTTGATGAAAAATGTTGAAGCTATGAGAAAGTAGGGGCTTATTTGATTAAATAGGATTATATTGCAATTTTAATAATGTTTGTTTCTAGAATAAAAATACAATAATGTATCTTAAAATTAAAGCTGAAAATGATATTGTAGTGTGTCTGGAACTGATATTTTTTTCGCGTTTTCCCCATGGTAAGATGATCGGATTGACGAGTAGTACCTCCCTGCCTTCGAATGTATGTGGTATCTAGTTACACCATACATTTCTCCCTACGAGGAATCCATAAAAAGCAATTCCTGCATTGCCAGTCGTCTTCAAAGAGATATCGGACGTTCGCATCTTCACTTTTCCGCGAATCCTCGGCGTCTTTCCCTACGGCCGGAACCCGGACGGATCGGATAAGAAACTGTTAACTCGAGTCCAATCTTTGTGTGCGATCGGTCGTGTTTAATCGAGTGTTCCTCGAGCTTCGAGGGGAAATCGTCCTCCCCGGACATCCGTATGCCTTCTCAAGAGGGCACCCAAGTAATCTGCGGACCGTTGCACAGGTTCTCAGACGCGATTCTCGGACATGCCCTTTTTTATTGCATTAATCGAAAGACTTTTTTCGTTCCAGATTTATATGTAGCATTTTATTTGGCACTCCGAAGTTCTAGTCTACTATTTGAACTTATAAAGTCATTCGGTTTATGAAATTAATAGTGTCACTTCCGAAAATGAGGTCAGTAAAAATAGGCATGTCTCGCGAAGAAGATCGATAATAAAGTAACAAGTATATGATCTATCTATCTATCTAATCTCTTTAAACGAGCAATTCTTGTATACAAGTTATCTTCTATCTATCACTCAATAAGTACCTAAATTAGGTACACCAAAATGCAAGAGACATGGATGACACTGTAAATGCAACCACCCCTACAACAGGCGAACATCTATTGGTGGGCTTTATCTGAAAATACATATCTATCTTTGTTGTTAGTAAAAAAGCTGGTCTGCTAGGCCTGGATTCTGCTAATGCCTTGTAGTACAATGACAGTTGCAAGAACGCGTCGATTTAATTTCATCACCAAGTAACAGAATCGAGGCCCTGGTCACTAAACCCATCTCATATAGGTAGGTACGTTGTCAATAGATTCTGTATATAATCTAGCAAATTTAAATTTTGTACATATACCTAAAGGTCCAAGTTAGTTTTAGAACTTGGGATATCTGTAGAATGTTCCTTCTTACGGCCTTACTAATAAAGGTTACTAGACGAAAACCCGGCTTCGCTCGGGTAAAATGTAGACGCAAAATAATATTCCACTATGTTTTTTTATATGGTGACGCCTCTGTATTTATCAACCACCAGTAGATATAAATATCTTAATACATTCAGATACATAAGCTCACACCTGTATCCCAGAGGGGTAGGCAGAGACCACGGACTGTCACCTGCCACTATCCTGACAAATCACTTTCGCTTCATCGACATCCATTAGTCGTTGCATGTACCCACATCGGTTTCGGGTACTTTTCATCTTGCCCTTTGCTAATACATCCCCTATTTGGTCGAAGTATGTCCAACTGGGGCTTCCCTTACCGGCCCTTCCACTCAAATTCGCCCGATATATTTGCTTTGTCAGTCTTTCTTCGTTCATCCTCTCCACATCTCCAAACCAACGCAACATTCCTTTTTTCAATTCTAGTCACTCACTACATCCTCTTTCTCTACATCCTCGGTCTCTGATCACACTATGCGTATTCTGTCATTCAAAGTAACACCACACATATTTCTTAAGGATCTCATTTGTACTGCACTAATCCTACTTTCATGATTCTTCTGACTTCTGCCATACCCAAATCTCGCTACCATACATACATCAGTATTGGAACCAGCACACTATTACGGATAGTCAATCTTGCTCTTTTGGACATGTTCTGGCTACTCACGAAGGAACGCAAGGCGAAAATCGGATACTTATCATAACTTTGTCATGGGTACCTCATCACAAATTACTAAATGAGCTTCCTTCATAAACTTAACAGCATTGAATTTAGTTAACAGCTAGTGAATCTAATGACGTATGAGACGTAGAATCCACTTGGCTAATCAACTAAAAACAGCTCCCTCCCTTTGGCTTTACAGCTTTTATTTTTGTATTGACCACATGTTTTTCTTCATCATTTTAATTTTTGGTATTTTTCTTATCTAGTGGCTCTTTCATTTCAATAAGTTTATTGGTAGGTACCTAACTAAGCAAAACAATGAAGATCAATTTATGACTTTGATTTCCTTTTTCAATTATTTTTCAGACCCTTCCAAAACTCAATGTCAAATTGTTGTCTTGTCTTCCCTCCCGCCCTCAGAAGAAGGACCTTCTTCTGAGCTCCCGCCAATGAAAAACACCACAGATTACTTACTACACCTTCTCAGTTGGCACAGATTATAATAACCTTTTTGGATGCCACGGTTTTCCACACACCATGAAGTTAACAAATTAGATCAAAGGGCCGGTTTAGATTATCTTAGAGCTTAGGAGAGTGCTTTACTTTACACTCTGTTGCAACATTATGCTGAATCGGGCCCATTTTGGGGGCTCAACCTTTAACGATGGCGTAGTGGTTAGCGCATCTGACTACCATGCGAGAGGTCCCGGGCTCGAATCCCGGCTGGGGACAAAAAAAAAACCCAGGTCTTGGATGTTTACATGTTTGTGACGTCGCTGTTTCTGGTTCCCACGACACAGGATATCCTAGTGTGGGGCCAGAAGCAATGTATGTGCCTGTATGTTTATTATTGTACGCATTCTGTGTGTGTGTGTTTTTTGTTTTGTTTTGAGTATCAAAGAAATAAATTTTCTTTCTTTCTTTCTTTCTTTCTTTCTTTCTTTCTTTCTTAAGGAGAGTGCTTTTGTAGAAACGTGTAAGCGCCACTTGCTTTAGTACGTTTTACGGTATAGTACGGTTCTAGTTGCCTTTCAATTAGAATCAAAATAGAATTGGTTTCTATTGTTCTATCCAGTAACACCTGAGCGCGTTACTATCCTCGTTACTTATCTGTGTATAAACTAAAGATTTAGTGAGAACTTTAGGAGAGTGCGCAAGTGACCCGTGACGGGTGCGTGTTGTTTTCAATAACTCGAATTATCAAACTTACCTACTTATGTGTTCCATTAAAAGTCATAGTATTTTGAGTAGGATAGCGCATATTTCGCGACGTCGACGAAGTGACACTCTACTGGAAGAAATATAAGCGTTCACTCCAACGTCTAGTAATGTACTAATGCACTTGCCTCTCTAATTGTATTATAGCACTCTCCTAAACACTAAAATAATGTAAACCGGCCATAACAGTTCACAATGAAAACTTGTGACACTAACACAACAATGATGACATTGACATGTTTACTTAGCAACGCCATTGTTGAATTTAATAATTTTTATATTGATGCTGCTCGATAATACGAATTTTCCGCCCATATGTTGTCGACTCAGATCAACTATTTTTTTACGCTCTTTCATTTGGTGTGCATATCGTTCGAGTCTACCGTAGACCCGAACGAAATTATTAATATAGATATGTATGTATTATCAGAATCTCGGAAACGGCTCCAACGATTTTCATGAAATTTTGTAAACAGAGGGTTTCGGGGGCGATTAATTGATCCAGCTAGGTTTCATTTTAAGAAAACGTCGTTTTAACCGTGTTTTTGGGCAAAGAAATAACTGCTACCCTATAAGAATGTACATTTCGCATCAATCAGTAAGGTTGTCGTAGCCCAGGTGGGAAATAGGACGATACCTTAAACAAATTCTGGTTCGAGACTTGTGCATGAAGTTTCTCTTTTTTTTTCAAGCTCATTTTTTGTGTGAAAAACAATTATTAGGAGCCCTATTATCAACGCACCTAATTCGTATCCAAATATATTTTCTAAAAGAAATACATTTTTTTTTCCAAAAAACATGATTTACCAAAAAAAATACCGGTCATTCAGGTACATGTAAAGAAACCAGAACCCATCCAACTCTGCAAATGTCATGATGCAAGACGTTTTTAGACTTGTTCACTGGCTAGAGCTTATCCATGTGTATACAGAGATAGACGGAGATAGTTTACAGATAACGTTGGCAAAAGCCAACCGCGATTAGACGAAATCTGCTTAGGTAACAAGGTAATAAAGATTTTGTTTTTCTTCTTTTTTGCGAACCCCTATCGTGCCGAGGGGCAACTTATTTTTATGTGGGTTCAGGCTCTGCCATCCCAGAGGTTCCGGTCCACCGAAAGGTCCTAGATAAGCGTTTTTGGGAATAATATTTTCCTGTAACCGCAACGTACAATGGGGCTAAATTGAAAATATTGTGTTGTCGCGCATCTATAACGTTCGTAGCATACTTTCATACGGTGCTTTCATTGTGTAGTGTCCGGTCGCATCCGGTATGGAGACGGAGTTGAAATTCAATCCCCACATTGAGGGATTTTCAGAAGAAAATTAAATCGTGGCGTAAATCGTTCAAGAGACGGGTGTCCCGCGCAGGTGACAATTGCCTAAGTTGGTACCAACATGGTTGCAGTACAGCCATATACGTGAGGATGACTTTGCATCAAAGCGACCTTTATATACGTGAGGATGACTGCACCAAAGCTGGAATCTTATTAAATATGTTAGCAATGAAGAAAAACTTAAAATCGCAATCTCTATCCTACCTCGGTTTTGTACAAGATACAAATCTCAGGAATAATCCTTAAATTGGCGATTAAATTGCAATCTATAAAGATTGCAATTTAATCGCCAATCTGCGTTAGACACTTTCTGTGCGAGTAAGGGCTTTGGGACTTATAAACAATCCGTCCGCTTTTGCACATTGTTTTTATCACAAACCTGTTATTTAAGTCATATTATGTATTTTCTTTTGTGCAATAAAGTGTAACAACAACAACAACAACAACAATCTGCTCAAACAATCTACGAATTATTTGCTATCCTTAACATCGCACATGCGAAATCAGCTGCATGTGAAAAATCAGTTAGCCAAAGCTGAAAATCGAAAGAGAGCTCGATTACGTTACGAGGGCCCGTAAATCTCCTAACGAATGACGCCTGTGTTTTTGTTTTTTTTGCAGCGCCCCTGTAACTGCCAGCGAGCACGGAAACGCTGCCACTGTTTTCGGCCGCACAGCAACGAAATTTGGCTGTTCTCGAGATATTCCACCGGTTGGAAGTAAGTAATTAGAAATTTATTCCACTTATTTACATGTTAATAGAATAGATAAAATTCTTCACACCTGTAACGATAGATTACACTTAACAAATGGTTGGAGCAAAAGTACCTAGGCTACAAACTTATCGGACGCATTCGTCACTACTACCCTATCCAAACCCTTACATTAACAAAGGAAATCCAAACGAATTCGTTACAATAGCTCACAGGCTGTGTAAACTTCAACACGTGTCATTGTGTCGCATTGGATTGCGTTACTGTCCTACCAATAAATTGTAAGTTGAAACAACAATTCCGGGGTTCCAAATTTGAATATGAATTGTCCCGGCGGTGAAGACGTTGATTACATCAGCGTCGGCGCCGCTGGCGGTCCTAACGCCCCGAACCGACCGATTCGGACATGCAAATGTGCCGAATGTGCGCACTTTGTCCCATGCAAATCACTTCCCCTGACTATGGCGCGCCCTTGAGGATTATTCTTCTGTACAAAACGACGTGGCGAGCATTTTTGATTGAAACAGAATTCGATTTGATTTGCCGACGCTGTCGGAAAGTCTATGAATAACAATGACATTTAGCGAACTCCGAAGCATGCACTGAATGGTCCATAATTTAATGAACCGCAGTTTATTCCGCCCGCTTCTTCCTGAAAATCCAAGTTGAATAAGTATTTTTACCAAATAAATTAAGTATTCAAGTCGCGGATATTTAAGTTGTCATTGCCAGGCGCTAGACTTTTTAATTTAAATCTGAAAAAAACTCTGGCATATTCTGACACAATCTACGTTTTTTTCCATATTAATACTTATGTGGCTAACAATAAGATCTGCGCTGCAAGCCCTGTAGGAGGTACCTTTTGCATCCTAATAATGCAAATTAACTTTTTTAACTTTTCGTCTGGCATTTTTAGCACTGCCTAGCCGTTTTGTTATGCGAACCTCGCGTTCTCCAGACAATAATCGACGGATTGTGACTAGTAGATTAGATCAGCACCTTGAGCTTGGAGTGGTCGTTATTGCTCATTACTATGCCCAACTAGTAAGGCGCAAATTAGACTGCCTTAGCTCGTGCCACTTAATGTCGCCGCTGTACGATATCGGCATGTGCTTATTATTATGGGTCTCGTTACCAAATTGATCTTGATTAGATTAGATTGTGCTGCCACTGCCTTGCTGGTAAAGTACTCCATTTATTGATACCGTATATCTAGTTCCACTTCAATCTTCAATTTAAAAGGGAGTGCCAAGTCGTACGCCACGCTGCATAGCCCAAGCCCGAGTTATGTTTAACAACGAAGTATGAATGAAAATATGTTGTGCGTCGAGCGCGTGAGGTTGTACTCGTATTATCTCAACAACAATGCGGTCATCATTTTCAAGTATTGTCGGATGCGTGGATAAAGACGAGGCTGGCTGGGCCATCGACAACGTAACGATCTATTCAAACACTCCTATGAATGTTGAAGTATTTAATTTATTCTGGTTTTCCCTCGATTGATGTTGAGTCAAATGTTCCTCTATACGCGATCCTTCCCACTTGCAGCTCGGTGGAGATGGCTGAGAGCGGCTTAAGAGTGCATTCTTGTACAGGCTCTCTTCAAACAAGCCGTTCTCACGGCCCCAGGGTGGTGATGGTATTATCTATCGCTAGTTTATTCTTGTAAGCTATTAATTGTGTGCCGCTGCTGTCGACACCGGCGGACCTCCCAAGTGGCGGAGTTCGAGAGTCGGGATCCAAAACCCTTTCCATATTTGACAACCTGCACCTCTTAACTGAGAGATTACCGTGCTTTAATATTTGCCCACTAATAATCTAGACACTGGCTACGGTTGTACGTTGGTAATGTGCCCTTTAAAGGCACTCGTCCCTATTAACCAGTAAGCCGAGTGGGCATTACTTTTCTTAATATAGGATAAACGTCAGATTATGATCTCGTTGAATGGGATCCAGCGAAGGCCGGTTACATAAAATGTTTATGCAGTCGACCCATTTGTAACAAGAATGTTTTATTTAAATTTATTTATGAGTTTGTCGCAGAACGGAATGGTCTTGTGATAATATCTAACAATAACCGTGTGAGGTGTGTAGCCCGTTAACATCCACTATGCAAACACAATTTTCCGTGATATGTGACCGGCACTAAAGATAGCGATCGGCATAATAATGCAATCATTGCCCGATGCCTGTACTTTGGCAGGTTTTGTTTAATAAATCGTGTATTCTTTATCTCCAATCTGTCACGTTTCCGGTTCTATCGAGTTATCGTTGTACATGTATGGATCGTAAATAAAAATGTAATATCGTTTTTTCCCGAGAGGTTTTGCTTATCGGGGATGTAATTAGGTCTAAATTCACGCTTTGTCCGTTCAAATATTCTTTTTTTTGTCGGCCTTAATGTTCGCTGAACTTTTAATTACTTTTCCGTCGTACCATGCGTACCTAAGTTGTTGTGAAACGTTATTAGGTTTTGTTAGCCTTTTGATCAATTTGCAGCGCATATTGCATTTAAGAGCTTTGCGCAAACACTAGTTTTTGAATCTCGCTTACATTGTGTTCCATTGTGCTCGGCTAATAGATTCAGTTCTCGTGTATCGTTTCCATGTAACAGGTTATTGAAATGCTGTCACGATTCCGTAACATGATTTGCATTCGATTGATGCACCTATCTATGGATTTCTATTAAAAGTTTTGAATGCCAACATCGCATAATCTTTAGTGAACATTGTTATGAATTCGATAACGAATATGTTGTCGTAATATGTATGTTTATTTAACCTTTAACGCGAAAGTGACATAATTAACAAGGCTAAATAAAACAAATGGAATTGTTACTGTCGATACGTGGCGCTGACAAACGAATTATTCGGTCTTCGACCTTTAACTCTGCACCTCTATTAAGTAACACAAAACTGGCTCATACAAACTTAACATTATGGCCGATTTCTGAATTGAGAATTTCACTAAGTAAGTACCTAAGTAACGTTCTATCACGCTCTTTTCTGAGAAATTCGACGAGACAGCACTGTTAAGTAGTGACTTAGTGAAATTCTCAGAACAGAAACTGGCCCATAGTATATTATACTAGAATTAAGCAGGCCTATACTAACGCTTCTTATACTGAAATCGTGAATACGATAGTCATATTTTCGCATTGAATACTTACATACTTTGCTGTTTTTGCCTCACTCACAGTGATGAAATGTCAAGTGTAAAATAATATCGCCCTAATTAATTAACGACATACACTAAAATGGTTTAG
This sequence comes from Yponomeuta plumbellus, assembly GCA_947310845.1. Classification (NCBI taxonomy): domain Eukaryota; kingdom Metazoa; phylum Arthropoda; class Insecta; order Lepidoptera; family Yponomeutidae; genus Yponomeuta; species Yponomeuta plumbellus. Next base: position 15,796,824 of record OX371198.1, on the reverse strand, counting down.
TGGTTCTGGTACAATACCTACCTACAGCAGTGGTGTGCTTGTCCTGCAAGTTAATTCAATCGTTCGCTTAACGAGTGTCGCGGCGGAACTGAAACTAAGGGACTACATACCTTTTCTATCCTATTTTCATGGTTTGTTAAGACTACAGAGAGTTTTTCAGAGGAATTTGCTTAATTAGAAGCTAAGTTTGCGCTCTCGGCTAATGCGTATAAACGGGACTTTCATTTGTAAGACTTCAAAGTCCCTTTGGGAATAATAAATTATTGGTTCAAAAGCAACATTGGCATTGGTTGCCTCGAGCGAGTTGTCCCCTACCCGACGTCGTAACGAGGGTGTGACAGTCACAAACTTAATTTAGAATTTAATCTAAAACACTATCTTATCTGCTGCGGGCGTCCTAATATTCTAACATGTATCGCGCGTTGCCCGAACTAACCCATAACTAGATTGAAACAGTTGTCGCAGTTTATGACAGGCCGCCATTCGCACATGTGTCCGTCGTATTAACTTGTCACAACATTCAGCACACAGTGCCCCAAAGTTCGGTAATAATTACTTTGCCGACCCGGCGTAAGACCTTACACGCAAAGCTGAATAATTGGAATGGAAATGACAGACAGACAGCAGATCTGGAGAATTCGTACCTAATGAGAATTTATAGCGAATCCCAATTAAACAGGACGAATTGTATTCTTCGTGCATATTTACTAAGCGATGAATATATTGGGCGGAATGTGACATTGATAGACACATGCTTCGCTAATGAAAATGCTCAAAACTAATTGCGGTTAGCGAGTGTTATATTTATGTGCTTTACGGGATGATGCCATCATGCCACCCAGAGCGGTCCATAGTTCACTGTCAGCCGTGTCCACTGATAGATATGGAAGGCTTTGCACGTCCGTAATTCTTGGGGGTATTAAATCATTTTAATGCGCTCAGCCATTTCACCGCCGGCGCTGCCGTTGACGCGGTACAACAATAAATTAACGACAATTGCACTAATTGTGCAGCTAATGGCCGCGAGCTGACGCATTGTCTAGTTTCGCTAGTGGAGCGTTAATGGCGGTCCGTGTACTCGGAAACATTTCGATGCGTGGGAATGGCATCCGCGAAATGGCCAGTTCTTCGGTTCGCTGATCATAGTTATTTCTTTATTGATGTGACGATTACACTTTGCTCAGCTCGATGCTACGTCTTCTACTTATTTCATTTCCCTATCTTTATAAAAAAATATATCTTTAATAGCTCTTATTGGCTAAGACCATGTTTCCAAAAGTTTTTTCCGTCCTTTTTTTCGCCTCTCTATTTTGGATCAGGAGACTAAGTTTCTTACTAGATTAGCTGCTATTCCCCATAAATGCTAGTGTGACTTGTCATTGGTTTCTTGAACTTTTAGATTAACACAACCTAGGGCCTGGTCGTACGAAGAGATTGGTCACGTTATTGCATTACTTCTTTGGATATCTGCCTGCGTACTATCTGGTCTTGGTGAGCCACCGCCAAGTTTCCAGCTAAGAGTTTTTTTTTGTATATGACTAAGTCAAAAAGAAAAAAGTGAGTGAGTCATGCCAATTTGATTTGTCCATTCTACAACAGCTAAAGCTAAGTGTAGGTTATCTTTTTAATTAAAATTCAAAGTCCTGACTGACTGACTTACTCACTCATCAACGCCCAGCCCAAGTTGTTGGACCCAGGAAGCTGAAATTTTGCACAGAGGGTCTGTATATAATGTAGACAAGGAATAAGACCGGATTTTTTGAGCCAGTGTCGCGCTTTAGTATTTTGGAAGGTATAAAATGAGTAGACAGCGGTTAAAATTAACGACACAAATTTATTTAACGTGGGTTCACAGGATAAGCCCTACACACGGTCAGTCACTTTTCGATTGGCACGGATAGGCACTCCCCTGAAGTCGGCAGGCACGTAGCGTGACCCTGGATAGTGCGACTCGCAGGCTTGGAGGTCTTCCGTCCAGTGTACAGGTGGAGCTTGCAGTCTGCAGCTTCAGTAACGTCAGGCCGGAGGTTAGCGTCCGGTCCAGGTTCAGATTTGGAGCTTAGTATAGGCCAGGCCAGCGGTTAGAGCCCGGTCCTGGTGGCCCCGGTTCTAAGGGGGCGAAAAGGGTTACCAAAATTTGTATGGGAGGTATAAAGAATGTTGTCTAATTTACTCTTCAACACAATTGATTGGACACGTGTTTCGCCGTTTTTCTAAATTTAACCCTTAAGGGAGTGAACGGGGTTGCAAATTTTGAATTAAAGTCCACGCGGACGGAGTCGCGGGCGAAAGCTAGTGACTTATATGACCTATATCAGGCGCTTAATACTCAAAGCCATATTCACATTTTCAGATAGGTACTACTTGTGTATTGAAGTAGGTATATTATGTTGGTCTTTGTAGATGTTGCCTAGTTTTATTCGTATTATAATAGTTAACGTGGGCCCAGTTCTAGTGATTGGTGCCTCTGCCTACCCCCTCGGGGATAACGGGCGTGAGTTTTTTTAAAATAATAGTTTCGTTTTATCTATTGTACCGTAAAATGTATGTATTTTCTTCTTCTTTTTTAATCCGAGCAAAGGGTCTTAAGTAAGAGCTACGGTCACAGTAAGCAAAGTAGATGCTAAACCAGTCGTCAGCCAAGGCACGACAGTAAATTGAAGCCGCGTTTCAATTTACAGGGATTGTCAATAAAAACCACAAGCCCTCTGCGTCGATGGAGTTATTAATAAAGGATTTATTGAACCGTTAGCCGTTGCAAATACAGGAGAAACGCTGCGCTGTGTGTGTGCCCGGCAAAATTGCTTTCGACGCACCGAGTTTGCGTGTGCCGCGCCAGTACATGGACGTCATGATAATATTATGAATTTATTCACCGAGTAAGAGTCTACCGAGATTTTACTAGTATGGATAGTCGTATGGACGGTTTATGCCGAAAGTATTTTCATTCCGCACAAACTTATTAAGTCATGGTGATGTCAAGGGTAATCCAGTCACATTTCAATAATTCCCAAGCAGAAGCAAGGCTCTGCTGGGTCTTGATTGACTTCTCGAGTGAATTGCAATGTCGTTTCTTAAATGTATCTACAGTTTACCCTCGCCTACCCTAATAGTTGTACATCATCGGTCTTGAAACAACTCCATATTGGTATGATGCCAAGCGAAAACAACAAAATTGAGTTGTCCTCGTGGTCTTCCTATTCTTGTCCTATAAGTATTAAAAAATATCTCGTGCGAAACTTGGGAATTCAGACAACATTTAACTGGCTGACAACTTAGAAAGGGCGGTTCCTCCAAAGCAGTTGATTGGTAATTGATAATAATTGATTGATAGTGTTTAGACCTAATCCAATTCACTGAATGTGCAATCTGAAATTGACTGTTCAATAAGCAATTGGTTATTTCGTTTGCCTTGGTATATACGGCAGGGTCGGCATATAGCGGTTAGGGTCACCAGATCCTAAAAAAAATTCGTAGCAAAAGTCCTGATTTTACGACTTCTTGACATAGTTTTCATACCATAGGTTATACAGTTTGGTAACCATTTATAATATTAGTTTGGTAATATAGGATATGTAGGTTAGTAACTTTAATTTAATGTTTGAGAATTATTTAATTCTTATTAGGAAAAATATTAGTGTCTGTATCTATCTGATAATGCCACGCCACAGTACATAAAAGAAGTATGAATGAATTACGGATTCGTCGTACGCGCTGTTTTACTATATTTTATGAAACACTCTTATACTTGTTTGCGTTTAGGCTTGTATGATCGGTTAGTGTATGAATATTCACTTGCGTATGTACCATCATGCCGATTTGATTTCATGAAGATTTCTCACTTTCTCTTGCAAACATTCAGACTAATTCCGGCCATGAATATGTCCAGAAAATTCCTGATATTTGGTAACCCTAGTCGTAGTCAACAGTGCTAGTGTGGACGTTCGCCCATCACTATGTTAATCTATGTTTGTGTAAAACTCGTGTAAACAGTGCCTAGAGAACTTGTTACATTTAATAGGACCTTTTGTACACTCGTTTATACAAATACAAATACGCAGCGAAATGTGAATGGTTCGAGAGGTGGCTATTGTAAATCTCGCTCCTAATTCAATTTGCCTCGTCAATAGTGAGCTACTCTATTTGTATTTGCCGAAGGCTCAAAAATAAGTGTAGTTGCTGCTCTATCGGATATTATTTCTGTCTAGTAGATGTGCAATGGAGGCATATAGAATCAAAGCCACCAACGTTCAGTTAAAAAGTGTGGATTTTGCTGCCTTTGCTTCTATATGACTCTTTATTGTATCTTGTTTCTTGTGTGCAATAAAGAATAATCTTATCTTATTATCCTCCTGTTCGGTCGGTTTTGTCGGCTCGTTCGGTCTTTTCAGTCGGTTAAAAATTACATGCCATTGTTTCGCGACAAATCTCTGTTAATGTAATGAAGTTAATAAACATTTCAGAAGTTCTTTTATACCTATTAAGTTTTTTCACATCCGGAAAAAAAAATTTTGCTTTTCGCGATCCTAGATTTGTTCGTTTGAATAGCGTTAAAGCTTTCTGCCGCTCGTTCCTCTCGGGTCAGGATTGCAGTGCGATATTTATTAACGCCCAAGTAAGGCATTGTCCCTCCTAACACGCCCCTCAATGGGTGCTCCATGCAGTTGCCGACTGTACATACATATAAGGAGACGTTTGAAAAGGCCATTGTCCTGAGTCCTGAATCACGAACCACTACCAGCGACTGGGACACTACTAACTCCGTGTAGCTGTTTTTACTCAACAATGATCTAAACTAAAAAAAAAAGTGCACAACAAGTGCTATTCGATAAGTACAGAGAATTTGGATTTCTATTTATGGCTTGTCGTCGAAACGTGTCGCAAAGTTACTACTTTGCAAAGTTACAACTAGTAGTAACTTTGCGACACGTTTTCCTATTGCTCTGCGAGTTTAATCGTCGGGTGAAAGGCAATTTGTATTAAGCGACATTTTGTGGTTAAATTGCGATATTTGTATATTTAGAATCTGCAGATTTTTCTGCGTCTTTTGAGCTAGATTTTTCAAAAAATTCAAAAAAATAGCCTTTCACTCGTCGATTAATGTTTTTTTCTCTACTGATCTAGTATAATTCCGATTAGATAAATGCATTTGAAAGCGGATCAATCACAAAATCTTCATTTTAAAGAACAAAAAAGTTATCATTCATTTCCTATAAACGATCGATCCATAGGTAGGCTAATCTTACTAACACTTCAGCCAACTTATGTCAAATATTAACTGATGGAAGGTTTAACCTGTAGAATTTTTGGTGGGCCGATTGAGTCACTATCACTATAACAATAAACATAAACATTTACATACAGGCACATACCTTGCTTCTGGCCCCACACACATGGGGTCAATAAAAATTGTTGTTAATTGTTATTTCTAAGGTCATAATGCAACTGATTATATAATATTAGTCCAGTTAATCGACGGAAAACTTGCCGAAAACGGATATTGATTAAATTCTGCCCTTCTACTTCGTAGCAGATGCTCTCGGTAGTCCCCTTAAATCCTCGCTGCCATTATCATCCTTACGTTTAGTGCATGATCGTTCTTCCTCAGCTAGATTGCGGGGACAAAGGGTGCCTGTTAGCCGCTGACACGATTCAATTTTGACGAATGGCTTCACCGGTCGTGAACTTGCCGGGTTCATTGTGATATCCAATTGTGCCTCTTGTTACAATTTCCTCCACAAACGGTCGTTCATTCCTTCTGCACGCTGTATGGCACGTGTTGATAAAGACTGTTTTGGCGAGAATGAAGTTCCTATTGGTACATCTTCCACAAAAGTGTTGTAATTTTAATGAAAAAAAAAAAAAACGCAATCTCTAGCTGTGTATAAGTGTTTTCAGAGCTCTTATTCGCTAACGTAAGGGCGACAGCGATTTCTTGCAAAGATTAAATTTGTATTATTGTGTATATGTTTGTAATCAATAGCCTCGGAAACTACTGGGCAGATTTTAAAAATTCTTTCACCATTAGAAAGCTACATTCTTTCGTAAGTAATAGGCTATATTGGATTTTGGAAAAGTTTAGGATTCCGTACGAAATCTCGAATAATGTAACCCAAAGTTTAAAAAAAATACTACATCGGGAATTTTCCACGGAACTAATATAGCTATTTCCACGGAAACATTTTTGCTACCCGTGCAAAGCCCCGACCGGGCGGGTCGCTAGTCGTGTATAAACTGGTCCTTCAATAAATTTCTGGTCAATTTAGTGAGTGAATGCGCAAGTGACTATTAACTTTGAAGCTATTTGTAGAGGCTTTTGCACCTGTACTGTGTCTCCTGTACATTTTGACGCACGAAATCCGACTTGAGAGTATCTTAACCCTACAGACGGGAGCAATGCATTATGCATGTTCACCTCCCGTTGGCGAGCATTATTGGCCCAGTACGTTTGCATAGGGATGCTTAATTAATTCGGTAACGTCCCGGAACTTCCGTCTGCCCAGCCCGACCGAGCAGGAGGCGATTCAATCAACCGGTTCCGCAGTCGATTTCCCAATGAAGCCGCTCCTCTGACGTCCTGTCCCCCTGTTCAGAGCCAAATTACCGTATCGAAAGTTCTACAAGCCTGACTGTATTTTTATTCTTTTAAAATACAACGCATCTAAACGCGGCTTCGTAGTTATAAAAATTCCGAAAACCAAAACTATAAAACTTTGTCTTGAAAGTTTTTCCGTGTTTGTAGTTTTGGTTTCTCAAATGCACCAAATGTCTTGCAACGGTATTCAACAACCAATTGGCTAAACTAAATCATCCTACGTCAACAGCCGTCTCCAAATTATCCAATAGTCGTGACATAAAATATCAAGGCTGCTGTCTGTGACTTAAACAGAAATAACTTCATTTGTGGGTCGTGTCGTGACCCGGAAAAAATCATGTGCCCAATTTTAGATAGACTAACTTCGATTTATTCGGTTCTTGAGTTTTTTTTTCTTGTTATAGCACGCTCTGGGAAAGTGCAAACGCCTCGCAAGGTCGTCCGAAATAAAAACAGATTTGAAAGCGTGGTGCTGAATGAAATATAATATATAGCAGGGGACTAATTGTTTTAGTTCGCGGCCGCAGTGCTGGCAACCCAGTACATGTGCCGTGGATTATAGGGTTGTCTCGTGTTGTCTCCGGCACGGCATTTGATCGCTTTAAATTGAACTCCCACAGAATCACACATGAACGTGATAATACCCCTAATATGTTTTAACCAACCATATCCAGATGTGATTCGAGTAACACATGGTGCGGAAGGACTAACGAAAAAATAACTCAAAAAAAAAAGGCTCACTTAGGCATGACCTCATTGTGTTTGAACTAGACAAATTATGTGTGTCAGCCCTGCCTGCACGGGTGTTGTCGTTACTTCGCTACTGAGCCCGAGACCAAATGTTTGTTTTTGTAAAGGCAACAGATTTTAGGATTGTACCACGAAACGGGGTGTTGAGTGACGGTTTATGGTTCCCCTCTGTCCGTGTAGCTGTCCTCTCTGTAGCTGTGTGAGTGATGAGCCGCAAGCGTTCCGCACTTGTCTATTTAGAGAGTAACAAATACACAAACAATAAGCCAGCTCGTCTTGAATGAAATGAAAAGCCAGCCGCTTTAGTTAAAAGCTCAACAATATCCGCGTCTTGAAAAATTCCGCGACGCGTCTACGTCGAACAAGTGGGGTTCGGAAAACCCCGTGAGACTCCGACCTCAGTAACGAGCTAGGTCACCCCAGGCGCTGCTGGAAGTAACATTTTCTCTTTTCGCGACAAGACAGGGCGGCTAGCGGCTGATTTTGGGTACCGGCTATACGTAGGACCCTCCCACCGTGAAATTATAAGGACCAGAAACAAATTTCGGGCTTACGAAGTGAAGCCATAAAATGGTAGTAACATTGGTCATAGCGAAGCCGATTTTTAGGCTATCTCAGAGCACCTAAATGATAAGTCGACACTGTCGAAATGACGACCTCTGTGGCGTAGTGGTTAGCGCATCTGCTTACCTTGCGAGAGGTCCCGGGTTCGATCCCCGGCTGGATAAAAAAAAAAACTCCAGGTCTTGGATGTTTACATGTTTGTGCCGTCGCTGTTTCTGGTTCCCACGACACAGGGTATCCTAGTGTGGGGCCAGAAGCAATGTATGTGCCTGTATGTAAATGTTATGTTATGTTAAGTAGGATTTAACTAAAATACTTCATACAAAAGTCAATTTCACTGACATTTTGAGAAGTGGTGCTAGTCAGCCTAAGTGTTCTACTATTAAAGCACATATAATGTGTCTATGACGGTCACACGCCGCGTGAATATATGCGTATCGATTAGCCATTGAGCGGATTTTGTTGGAAATACTCTGTCTTTGCATAATATGCCTAAGCCTTCTACCAAACCCTGGAGGGCGTTGCTGCGGTCACCGTAATAGCATCGCTGCTAAGCGCCCCTTCGGGCCGGACCCTTCGAGTTACTGAGAGTGTTTTGTTTTGCTTTTGTCACGCGAGTAGCCTCACTATGTCCTCGCCAGGACTTTTAAAATTCATAATTCGCGTTTAATGTTTTCCGCGACGGCGAAATGTCTTTGTTTGCTCCCGGACGCTTGTTACGGGAGGGGCGAATTCGTTCCGGCAGGAGAGCGTCCGACCGTACTTAAGTGGATGGCGCTATTGTGCACCTCCATAGCTACAATGTAAAACACTCCTTTGTTCTATATTACCACCATACGTCAACATCGCAAGCACGCGTTTATTTGATGGGCCGTCATCAACTAGTGTTTTTGGTGAGAATTGCCCGATTTAGCATTACAATTGATCCATTATGCATGCGGAAGCGTCCTTTGTCCGCCTTTTGTGGTGCGTTGATGGACTGGTGCCTCTCCGCTGTAGATGGCCAGCGGAATCGGGCTCCCAAATGAGTTTTTCGGCCTGGAACTTCATCGCTTTTCAACAAACAAGGCGCGTTGATTGAAAAAAGAACGACAGCAGTAAAGGTTTGTTTGATTTACACAGTTACACAAAACTTTTTTGGGGATTCACTGTTGTTGGGCCTAGTACAACTAAATAAATAAGTGGTAATCGGCCGTTTTAAAGTTCATGGATAAGTTATCAGTTATCACTCGTGCAAAAGATAAGAGTGACGTTTTGCGCTAGGTAAGATGCAGGGAGACACAGTTGGTCCGAGACCAATGTTTTTATTGAAGACCGCTGAAGAGCACCTTAAACATTGTCATCCCCATTCCAAATGGAATTTTCTTCCTTTTAGGGTTCCGTGATGGGGGCGAAATCATTACCGTCAGGATTGTAATTTCCGATGTTGAAAAATCGTTTTTAGGGGTTGAATTACATACGCCCCTTTCTTGGTAACGAATAATCCATAGATTCAATCGCTGAAAATTTGGATTGGAAAAATAATTGGACTGCTATTCCATGTACATGCCATATCCATACCAAAAGCTGAAAAAAAAATCATGTGTTTTTTCCTCGTTGTACACGAGGAAAAAACACATGATTTTAAAGAATAAAGAATATTCTTATCTTCTATACATATTATATTCCTACTAGCTGTTGCCCGCGACTACGTCCGCGTGGGCTTTAGTTGAGTAAAGTGTTTGCAAATAAGATAGGGATACTTTTAGCGCATGCGAAAGAGCTTTCATACTAACGTCTTACTCCCTTAAGGTATGATTTTCGAAAGACTACCTTACACTTTTTTCATGACTTTCAAAGGACCTTCAAACTGAGATTTCATTCGAATAACTTCAAAAATGGCAAAGTTTCATACTAACTTTGCACCCCCCTCTTGCCCCCTTAAGGGATGATTTTCGAAAAACTATTTTACATGTGTTTCATGACCTTCAATGAAGAATCTTTATTCTGAATTTCGGTCGAATAACTTCAAAAACGGCCAAGTTTCATACTAACTTTGCACCCCCCCTTTTTACTCCCTTAGGGGATGATTTTCGAAAAACTATTTTACATGTTTTTCATAACTTTTAATGAAAGACCTTCATATTGAATCTCATTCGAATAATACTCAATACTCAATACTGTATTGCATTCCACAAGTTGTAGGGTTGTTACAATTTAACTTAACAGTTATTTGATGAGATCTTTGTGGACCCTGTAGGGCACGCAACATTTTAAAGTGCTCTTTGAAATATGCATTACATTAACTTACAATTGGAAAATATTGAATTAATAATCATGCAATTTTAGTTAATTCTATTTAAAAGATTATATTTAAATGTTATTTGTGAGTACAATAAAGAATATTCTATCTATCTATCTATACAATTATTTATCTTGTTTCATCTATACTATCTTTAAAATATTCTTCTATGGTATAATAACATTTTGATATTAGTATTTTCTTTAGATCTTTATTGAAATTGTTGTCGTTATTTAATTCTTTTAAGTAATTTGGGAGTTTGTTATAAATTTTAATAGCCATTATCAATGTACTGGAAGAGTGTAATTGCATTCGAGAGGTGGGTAATAACAATTTATTTTTGTGTCTTATGGGTCTTATAGAGACATCTTCTTTTTTGTAAAAATTTCGTTATGTTGTCTGACGAATTTTGAGATTTCTAATATGTAAATACATGGTAAGGTAAGTAGATTATAATTTATAAAATATGGTTTACAACTGAGGAGCAAACATTCAAACAGTGATTTGTCCACCGGCTTAGATTGTTGGGTACACGGAAAGATGAAACGGAACTCTAGAGAAAACACTGTTTGTTTGAAACAGTAGATTTTAATATGAAATCGTAGAGGACAAAGAATGTTTTGCACGAGAATGAATAAGCAAAAATGTAGTATTTTATCAATTGTACAAGTTGCTGTCGCCAGGTCATTTTCGTCAGACAATGTGACAAATCACTGTTTGAATGTTTGCTCCTCAACAGTCTGTAGATACCATATTTGCTATTATTCTAACTAATGTTTTTTGTTGGGTGAAGAGTTGCGGTGCATCTGTACTGTTACCCCACATTATAATTCCATACGACAGCCAGGCGTAAGCGTATGCGTAATAAGTTACGAGTGCAGTTTGCACATTAGTGGTTTTTTTTACTTCTCGAAGACCGTATGCGAAGGATGACAATTTTGATTTAATTTTTTGTATATGTGCTTTCCAATTTATGTGCTTATTAATCCTAACAGTGATATATTATCCACTTCCTCTATTTTAAATCCATTAAATGATACATCTATGTCCAATGAGCGTTTTTGATATGGGTGGAAAGTTATAATTTTGGTTTTTTGGAAGTTAATTTCTAAATTGTGTATATTTTGCTAATCATTCGTGTCAAAAAGCATACTATGTAATTTTGAATTTATCTTGAGATATCGTCCGCAAATAAAATACATGAGTCGTCCAAAATTTTGGGTAAATCGTTCATATATATATAAAAAATAGTAAACTATCAATAACGCTGCCTTGTGGAATAGATGCATTAACAATTATAGGTTCTGACCTTATATTTTCAATTTGTTTTAACTCGTAGTTGTAAAACTCTATTTCTACTGACTGTTCTCGGTTTTTTAAGTAAGAAGCAAGCCATGCGTGTGCTGCTCCGCGAACTCCTATGCCATATAGTTTATTCAATAGGATTTTATTTTGAACTTTGTCGTAAGCTTTTGACATGTCGAGTAGTAATCCGACTGCATATTTTTTATTATTAATTATTTCTAACGCTTCTTGGATAAATTTAAACACTGCTGTTAATGTAGATCTTTTTTTCAGAAAACCGTATTGACACTCATTAAATATCTTGAACTTTTCACAGAATGAGTAAATACGGTTAAACATAACTCTTTCGAAAAATTTTGACGCTGTGGGTAACAAAGCAATGGGTCGGTAATTGTTAGGGTCAGATTTTATAGATTAGATAGAAACAGCAAAGTTTCATACTAAGTTTGCACCCCCCTTTTTTCCCCTTAAGGGATGATTTCAAAAAAACAATTTTACACTTGTTTCATAATTTAAAATGAAGAACCTTCGTACCAAATTTCATTCGAATAACTTCAAAAACGGCAAAGTTTCATACTAACTTTGAACCCCCATTTTACCCCCTTAGGGGATGAATTTACAAAAATCCTTTCTTAGTGCTCCCCTACGTTACAAAAGGAACCCCTGTGCAAAATTTCAAGTTTCTAACCCTCATAGTTTAGGCCCTGCGTTGATATGTCAGTCAGTCAGTCAGCTTCTCCTTTTATATATATAGATTCGAATAACTGTTTGTTTCCAAAATAAAAGATTAATTAAATAACTTTGCAAATCAAGTATTAATTGTCTTGTATCGACTGACGGAGCAACGACCCTTCGTGCAGATCCTTCCCAACAATAATACTGTTGCTAATCAATAAAGTTTCGGGTTTACAGAACCTTTTGCTAACAAGCTGATCGCTCGCTTTACTCAGCGCAGTTCCATCTTACAGCTAGTGACGGGATGAAATATTAGATTGGCAGCAAGTATTAAAGTGGGGAGGTCATCAGACACTCAGTGGACCCTTGGGAGCGACTCGGCTACGCCTCGAGACCGCTGTGTCAACCCATATCGACTTCACTGAAGAAAAAACACTCACGTAACCCTCGATATATTTTCTTCGTTATATTGGAGTTGCGTCAGTAGTTAAATGAGTGGGGCGAGACGGGAAATTCTAAATTAAAGCCATACGAGCTTGTTGCTTTTAAGTTATTAATATTTGACTGTGCTTAACTCTGAAATGTATTCAAATAAACTATCGCACAGCACAAGATATGCGGATTATGTTAATCACTGTATGTGAGTAACATAATCCTTTCAGCCTTTCAGAGAAGGGATGGTCCGGTCCTACTATTACGAACTACTTTTACCAAAGAGGCAGTTTGTACTTGCGCACAAAATATTACTTGTTAAGATAAGTAGTAGTAAGATACATAAAAAGAAAATAGTAGAAAAAAATATTCCTCTTCCGTGATCCCCTTATATTTGACCTCGGAATAATACCTATAGTCAGGTCAAATTAGACAAAAAATTAAGAGTTAGTTAGTTAGTTTACCAAGTGAGCAAACGACTATTTTTAAGGCGAGAGTGTTTCTTTGTTTTTCTTTCTTTTCAGAGTTCTTTAAGCTCAAATAAATTATTTTTATTTGATTAGGTAAGTTCACCTTTAGAAAAGACTTTCACATTTTTAGCGTTCCTCGTCCAAGGATTTCTTACATAAATTTAAGTTTAACAATAAACTGTTCCTACACTTTTTACGTAGACATTTGTAGATATTTGTTTAACTAGATTTCTTGTACCTTGAGACGTAGTAAATAAATATCTAAAATAACAAATAAACACGACCTTTTCGCATGAAAACAGACAGATGAGTAATTAGTGCGGTCCAGAATGTACAACCGAAGAGACGATGTAGGGTAATGAATTGCGACCATCGATCATGTTTGATTGATTGTGTCTTTATTTATGTGCACAGGACACGACTCGCTTTGATTAGCGCAAAAAATTGTGTTTGTAACTTATTGAGTTAAATAGTTTTATCTAAAGTCAAATAAAAGAAAATAAAGGCCACTGCCTTGTGTAGATAGGACTTGTACGCGATTTTTCTCGGTGAAGCTATAACCGAAGATAAAACGAATGGGAATGTATTATGTACATAAACAATGCAATAAGAGAAAGACCGAGAGCTATTTAGTCATATTTTCACAAAGAATTGCAAAGAACGAAAATTAACAAAATATAAATTAAAAAAAATTGCATTATGTGTTATATATATTTTTTTGTGATGATTTTGCGAGATTGACAATTTATTTCTTAGAACATCGTTCAATCGAATTAAACATTTTTTTTTATGTTTGTACTTCACAAAGTACAAACATAAAAAAAAATGTTTGAAACCCACAGTTTTTCATGCATAAATGAATCCTCATCCGACTGTTTTTTTTTAATTCTGTACCCCGAGGGGTAAGAGATCCTACTACTAAGACTCCTCTGGGTCACAGTCAGGGTGTATCTTATAAATGGTCAAAGCTCGATAGTTGAAATTTTTACAGATCATTGCTTGCCGGTATAACAAAAATACTAAAAATAGATAAAAAAATATTCAAGGGCGACTCCCATACAACAAACATATTTTTTTACCGTTTTTACTCGATATTAATAATGGTAACATGTAGATGCTTGAAATATTCAAATTTTGTATAGATGATGGTACGGAACCCTTCGTACACGAGTCTGACTCGTACTTCCCCGGTTTACTTTAGAATATGTACGCCTACGTACGCTTCATACCAGGCGACTGGGCTTCATTGAGACACAGACTTACAGTCTGTTAGCTGTTAGAATATACCTCGGCTACTATCTGATATAATCGGATATATTCGTGTAATAGAAATATCGGAACTAATATGACACTTAACTTTACATAACTTTTCAAAATAGTGAAGAAAAGTTTTATACAGAGCAGGAAATAGTATTACACTCGTGTGCTTTCGGCAAAAACCGAAGCCTACTCTAGAGCCCGAGGTATATTCTAAAAGCTAACAGACTGTACGGGCTTACCTAATAATCACGCGTGCCCGCCGCAGAATAGCGATTTCAAGCGCTTTAGTATATAAGCACCTGATACTTAAGATCTTCACGAAGTTTTCTATTACTATCAGCTGACAGAGGTTTTCTACTACAAAATTACTGCTAAAATCACGTCGTGTACATGCCGGTATCCAACCGAGGACCTCTCGAACTTGAGGCCAGCGTTCTACCGATGCACTAACCTCGCTCCCATTCACACTGGCTACTTTTTATCCTAATCCCAACCGAACCAAGGTTGGGCACAGTATATGGTATCGTGATCATGGAAATTATACCTTCTTCTCCATAGATTGGCTCACTTAATTATACAAACGCTATTCCTAGAAAAGAAAGAAGCTCCTCCTCTTAAAATGCTGTTAAATAGTCTGTGATACAATATTTCCTTTTGACCATCATAGACTATTAAAACAGCATTTGATTAGTGTCGAAAGTTTTAAGGAATCGTGTCGTTGTAAAGAAGACAGATGGTATTGTTTCAATGTTTTTAACTAACTACATAGCGTAGTTTCTGATATGGCTGCGATCGATTCTATGGTCGGTCATAGAGCCATCGCAAACAGGGCGACTTGTCACCGCGTCAAGTCGCCGCGTCAGACGCGACGTTGTCATTTTGCTTCTGGCGTCTTGTCGTCGCGACTCCGCGACTCTGACGCCGAGTGTGCGAAGATTCGAACAAAATGTGAGTGGTTGACCAAAAAGGGACCTCAAGGGAAAATAATTGATTTCGAGGAAATCGCGTTTGAAGGTTTCGATTCGTGCTCGGCTCACAAAAAAATCATAAAAAAATAACTACGGCACCTAAAAATATTCTGGTTAGACCAAAACAAAGCTAAAATACCATAGATTAAAAACATCAAATAAAAAAAAATAACGGTTTCCAATCCCTCCAGGTCCCTTTTTGGTCAACCACTCACAAAAATGTCTATGAAAATTGACGGCCGTAGTCTGTCGTCGCGTCTAGTTGCCGAGGTGTAGCTAGTGTGCGCTACAATTTCGGAAGTTTACCTTCAACAATGCAAAGCAATTCCGTTTATTGCTCTGAAACCTCTAAATGGGGGTTTTTCGTAGATGTAGCTGTTATTTACATTTAGACGGGATACATTTCCTTTTTTAACGCTTTTTATTAGCTTCACTTGTGTGTAACACGCAAACTATGCAAGAAAATCTAGAAATTCAGTTTTAATCTAGCTCCTCTCGCTATTTCTAGTCTGTCACTGTCTAATGTTAAGTCGACCTAGACCCATTTTAGTGCATTAATGTGAAAAGTGCTTTGCTTAGTTTTTGTACATTAGCACTTATTTGTTAGCAGGTACAGTCGGCAGCACACAAACTATTGCATTTTAGTTTCAAAGTCATCCGTAAATTAACTGAGTAGACTGCACGCAGGTAGGTAGCCATATATTACAAAATACCTTTGGTATTTATGTATATATTACATATATACATAAATACCAAATATTACAAAAAATCTTAAAAATAGTTTAAACTGTTTTGGAGGATTTAAGTAAATAACAAACACTGTGATTTTATACATATACATATTACATTCTTGTTTAAGACATGTGCTGCTTGAATTCGCCTCGATTGAAGTATGACCGATATCTTATAATATGACACATGTCTTTTGGGTAATATGTTATTTTCAGTACTCATGTAAAAGTGACATTATAACTTTTAAAGACAGACGGCATTTATAGAGTTGCTTACGGTTAATGAGATACGTATCGTGACTCCACATAAAAGGTGATGGTAAACCGATAACATTCCACACAAAACCGATGTCCGACGCACGATTCAATACTTTGAATTTCAAATTACACTTTTAATTACTTAATACAACATGTGGCTGTCAGGCCAAGTTTAAGGGGAAACGGTTACAAACTGTTGAAATATTTCCATAAGATGCCGTGTACAAGTGCAATAAAAGTTAATCAAGCGCGCGTCCGCGGTTACTATTTACATTTTAACATTAACAAAGAGCGAGCGCGCTATAATAGTTATAATTAGCCAACGAACCGGTCCCTAGTTAAAAATTAAGTTCTTCAAGTGTTTCGTGGTCCGACGCACCTTGCTGCGTAGACGGCATTGCTTTCCCACGGGTGTGAAAGTGATAAGTAGCTATAAACCTGTACCGACTGTAATATCGTGTGTCGCATACTCCATTGAATATGGCATACTCGCATCACATCCTCAATCTAGAGGAATAACCAATAAAATGGCGTAAATTTTATCAAAGGCAACCAGAACCCGACGCGGAACACGCCACTGGCAATTTCGAAATTCGAATGAAATCCTTAACTCGTACGGTATGGAAATTCTTTTTCTTTTTCCTGCTTTCACAATCTTCGATAACCTACAGCCAGTAACACGATATCGGGACAATCTTTTTTAAACGATACTAATTGGTGCAGCGATTAAGGCTGATTGGTGATCGTGTTACAAAATCGAGAAAACACAAGTGCCAGATCAGGGAGATATTGGTGGGTGAATTATAGTGGTACAGGCATTTAATTGGCCCTTTTTTCCGGACGTTTCGACAAGACGAATGATTCCCCGAGTAGCCGTTTATGTCTTTAATAATCACCATTGGTGAGTTATAACTCAAATATATTTCACCATGTTTTCAGTTTGGCATTTGTGGGTCACTCAAGTACATCAATGTTTACATCCTTCTCAGTTACGTTGGGGGCGGATTTTTAACTACAATTTTTGAAAGCTATTGACTGGTCCAAGTATTTAGCCCTACAGAAAGCTATTGTGGATCTTGAACCTACTACTTGTAGTATCTATATTTTATGATAATAATAATGAATCTATTTAATAACACGGCTCCAGGGAAAGCTTTCTCTGACATAGCTTTGTAATAGTTGACCTCTAGGGTTTTATCTCCGATTTGATTTGAATTGAAAGTTCATAATAAAGTAATTTATTTGATGGATGCTATTAGTTTCATATGTTTCTAAATCATATAAATATTCAATTTGTGCTGCTAAAGAAAATTAATGTCCATAATAGAATATTTTGTTCTATGTTACTATTATTTGGGTCGATCGCGTTGGCGTGTGTGATTCTTGCTCGTCGTTGTAATATTACGTATAATATGTTGATGCGCGTAGTTAAAAGACTGCGCTCCTCTAAAACGTTTATGTGAGCTTTCACCATTTTAGGCATTAATGTGTTTGGTTTGCGGCTGTCATATTTTTCTTAATGTTTAGCGTCGCCCTTAGTTTGGTGTTCCGTTAGCTGTTGCATTCCTCGCTCGACTCTGCACTTTACCAAATGGTTATGATCATGGCCCCTGTAATATTTGAAGATTCTTGCCTAAAATACTTTGGGTATTTTAAATTGATTGTTAATTCAAACGCTCTTACGACCACCAGTCGGCACTTCCTCTCCACGTACGCCGTCATTTATCCGTAGAGACGTCTAGCAGGTACTATAATCCTGCGAGGCGTACGTTGAAGCCTCGATACACGATTCCACGTTCCAGTCACGTTGGGGGTACGTTCTGAGTGGAGACGGCGACGTCACGCGTCCCACTTCCGGTGTGAACGGAGCCTTAATGACATATGTTCCATAGAGAGGAAACAGGATTTTTTAAGCAGCCGTCGTCTAAGAGACGACGCACCGCTCTAAGCATTTTATTATGTTGTACTAGTCCTTACAGGGTTTTTCAAAGTTAGGGAACCATTCCACAAAACTTAACCAATTTACAGTGATTTTTTTGTTAAAGATGAAAACGAAAGGAAAGAAAGAACTTTAAAGCGCTTACTCGTATACGTATTAAGCAAGGTGTTCTAGGAATACCAAACACATCTTAAATTTATAACAGTATATTCACCATGATTAAGCTAATAAGCTCTGCGAATCGGGGCGAAACCTGCTCGGACTCTAAAATAAAAAAAAATCTAAACATATGCAAAAATCGATTCCCCACTTTTTCAGAGTACTTAACTATAAATTTTCATGGCTCACAGTCGTTTAATAAACGTGTCTTAAACTGCCATTCTGCTGTGGAAATTTAAAATGCCGACAAGCCTCTAGGCAATTAACACTCGCTCTTAAAAACTATATTTAATTAAATACTGCATGGGTGGTTTCTGCAGTAAACTTGCATACCTAATAATTTCTACTTACTTCCGACGTACAATAAACAGTGAAATTCAGCTTCGAAGTCAAGGGGCGTTTGTTCTACGGTGAGACTGAATTTATGAAACTTTTGAGCTGACACGGTTCAAAGTAAGTAGGTACCCATAAAAGATTTGGTAGCAAAGTACGGGTTTGGTTTGTATCGTTTATGTTCTCGCAGCTCGGAAGTAACTTAGACGATGGGCTCGTGTCTGAGGGGCTTTGAAGTTGACAAGCAGGCTATGCGTGATTATTCGCGGAGCCTTTCCTCCTCACGCAAGAAGGATATAGGGTAAACTATACATTGATTGGCACCTTAAGCAAAACCTTGACTTAATTTGCTTCCTAAGCATTCAATTTCATCTTTAATCACTATTAACCATTTTTATTAGTTAGAATATGAGTATAGGTTGGAAATAAAAAATAATTCTTGCTTGTTGTCATAGTTTTATTTAAGAAAAATAATAATAATTTGAAAATGTCTCCAAAACTACAGTCATTGGCATTACAGGTACAATGATACAAACAAACAAACATTGTCAATAATAATATCAGTCATTGGCACTTATAATTTGTATGTATGTTTTGTACTTAAAAATTCTAATTATAAAAAACTACCAAAATGCCCTTTGAGCAATTTTAATTCTTAATATTTGTGTTTAAAACTCACTGTGCGAATGACTAGGTGGGTGTCAGCAATACTATGGTTTACCCTACACAGAAATATATACTTTATCGTACCAACGATGTTATAGAGTTTGTTAGAGGTTTCGTGAGATTCTATTCACATACCTTAGTGCTTAAAATTACCAAACCCCGGTAGGCATGCGTGGTAATTAAGCCCATATTCTCTCACTCTAGAGAAGCCTCGTGGCCTGCAGTGTGACGTATAGTACCTAAACAGGAAACCTAATTAAAAGGCACGTTACAAACTCCTTTGGAAGAATGCTGTCCCCTCAAACCAATAAAAAATTATTTACCTTTACACATACATACATAAACTCACGCGTGTATCCCGGAGAGGTAGACAGAGGGCAGGATCTGCCACGTGCTACGATCCTGTTCTGCTCTTTGGTCCTCAACATTCAATAGTCGTTGCATGCACGCACGCCGGTTTCGGGTTCCTACTTTTTATCTCGCCATAGTATGTGTGGTGTTACTTTGAACGATAAGGATAAGCAATAGTGTGATGTGAACTGAAAGAGGATGTAGTTACTAGAATTGAGAAAGTAATCTAGCGTGATTTGGACATGGCGAGTTTGAAGGAAGAAAGTATATAAGAAAGTATATCGGGCGAATGTGGGTGAAAGGGCCGGTATGGAATGCCCAGGCGTACGTTATTTACTTTACATCTCTCATATTCGGTAAGTAGGTCCTTATTACCCCCAAATGGGGCTTGTAGGTGACCAATTAGCGCTCTAGGGTAATAATGTAGCTAGAAAAGCCCTAGGGCGGTAAGTAATTTAAAAAAAGTCTTCACTCTTTCAAAAAGTTCGCGGACATCATACTGGCAATAGACATCATGGATTCTGCCCAATGACAAAAGAGGTCGCTTCGCTTTTCAGCTTTGTCTTCGTATGAGTATAATAGTCATCAATTTTAAATATCGAACGGCGAAGCTCAAATTCGTTCTTGAAAAAAATAATAAAAATAATTAAAAAAGGCGAGAATAAAAAACTTTTACTTTATATATTGTTTGTTTTTGGGATTTTTTTTTATAATTACGTGCTAATTAGGAAAAAAACATGAGTTCTGCAAGTGATGAAGATATAAGCTGCACTCCCGATTAAAAAAATTGCGCCAATAAATTGTCCGAACACATAAATTGTCTCCCATATAAGTGGTAGTTATAAGCGCGGAGGGAGGCAAATAGATGAAGTCGTAAACTATTCCTTTCACGTTGTGTTATTTTATTATCGGGTCTGATCTGATTGCAGCAGTCGACCAGTATATTCTAGAACTTCGAGGTAAGTTGTCCTGATGCATGTGGCATGAAAAGTAGCCGCTTGCGGACCACAATAGCTAACAACTCTAACTGTGTGGCGTTGAATGTGCTTGTTGAAATGTTCGCAAGTGTGTCAAAACCTGTCCACTGCAGCTCGTACGGTACGGTAACTCGGTTGAGCTGCAAAGGTGGCGGAGACTCGAGGCTGACTGAACAACCATTGATCGGCCGCAGAGCGTGACGAACTCACAAAGGGATTCCACTGAGGTCTCACAGATTTGCAATAATGAAATACGCCCGCGGCGAAACCCTTACATTGTCTGTGCGCGCCGCCGACCGGCAGACTACTCTATCGATATTAAAAGATTGTGCGTTACTTCAAACAACGGCTTAAAAAACCCATCCTCAAACGAAGGAGTTAATTTCGGGGACTTGAATAGATTTCTGTGACATGACAAGCGATGAACGAAGTGGACGTAACGTGGTGCCAACCCCACATCGTTAAAAAGATGTTTCTTTCACAACAAACCGATGACTGCCTGCTTCTGATGCCTGCTCATCGGGCTGAAAATTAAATATTTACAAACAGCCCCGACTGATTTTTTGTTGTTTCTTAGGGAAATTTCTTCGCGCGTTCACTGTGTACAAATTGTGAAGTTGGAGGAGTTAAATAAAGTTATCGCAATAAGAATTTGAGAAGTTTTTAAATTGCTTGCGAAATAACATTTAAACTGAACCTTGGAATTACTTTGGATGAAGTTAGGAAAAAACGTTTTAAAAGTAACGTAATTTTGCCCGATGGAGATGAGATAGTGGATGGTAAAAAATCAAGAGGCGTCGCGCTGTCAGCTTTTTTTCAGTATCGTGTCGTTCGGCAACTTAACACGTCGAATTGAGGATGTCGAAAAAACTGTACGCGTCGTGGTTCTCAGGCTGGAAACCCGGTTCAACTTGCATATAAATGTCGACTCGTTAGCACTCCGTCAGCATCTTGTAGGCATGTCGCAGCGGATGCATTATTACTCTTTATTAGGCAATTTATAACTTCACATTCCAATTAGACGACGATGATGGTTTGAAGAATTCTGTCCAAATTGTGGCCTGTCGCAACGTATAGTGTTAGCAATGTAAATTGAGTCATTATTAAGAGGAAACTCGGAGGGCGAGGTGTGTTGTGTAACTAAATTCTGCTTATTGTGTTGGACAGCTTCAGTCACGCGAAGCTATAGTTAGTCGCGCGCGTCAACCCCTATGAGGGCCCATTCTCGCTTCGTCTTTTCGAATACTTTGAAAGCTGTTTCCTTGCTTGTCTTTCTGAGGATTTATGGAATTATTTACCTTCACCTGTTGCGTTATATTGTTTCAGGTTACTTTGACAGGTACCAAATCCTAATCGCAACAAATACTAATACTAATAGGTATCAATGCCGATTGAGATCAATATGATGTTTTCAACTCTCGTCGTCACTTCTCAGGACTTGAGTACTATACCCTTGACATCACTACGCGAATAGTACATCAATAAATATAATGTAGGACGAAGTTTCAAGTTTTATTAGCTAAATGACAGCCGTTTATTGGCTCGGCAACGTAATGCTGAAATTGTGTTTCGATTTTGCTTACGCAAGTTCGCGTAACCACGTCGCTTGATGTCGCGAGGCCTAATGAAAGGTGACTCGATGTTGCTGAATTATTGGGCTTTTATTATTGGAATCACATCTTTCTTTACGTACGGTCCAATTGGATTGCGCGAATAGATGATGTCTTCATAGAACGTGCCGCCCAATAATTACGGCTCACAAGGTCCTTATTACATTTTTATTCTAACAGCGCTACCAAGTCGTAATTACAGTGTTATATAAGACCTCCCGAACTTTGTTGATATATTTCATTTCGAAGTTTAATTAGAGACATAACGTTGTAATTGCCCGGGGGCGAATTAATGAGGTTCCATTGCTTCCGATGTCAATTATTAAAAATTGCTATTCCTCCGCACAAAGCCACAGCGTCTATTCAAAGGCTATAGAACCTGCTAATTACCTGCAGGTGAAGAGTTAATGGCGATCTAATTATCCTGTTCAATTAGAGCGCTATTTATTATAGCTCGGTAAATTGTTCTCTAAGATTGAGTATCGTGATCGTGATTGGACGTCCACAAATATCTTTGGAAGCACGCGTTCGATTAGGGTTGGTGAAACGAAACTATCGACTAACGGATTGCAATAGTAGTTGGTACACGAAAATCTTTTGACAATTACTTGATGTGCTAGAATGCTAAGCTCTTAATTATTAATTGGTTCATGCAGTTACTCCAATGTCCGATACCTTTGCTTGCCGAATCAATGACTACCCTGGGTTATTAAGGTATTCCAAAAGTTGGAATCTTTGGACTTCGGAAATACTTAGCCACTTTACAATAGATTACATTTTACAATAGATTACAAAGAACCAGCTAAGCAGAGACCAAAGGTTGCCACTTTTTTTTCAATTCTGATCACTACATCCTCGGTCACAGTATCAAGTCAATCACGCTTTTGCGTATCCTGTTATTCAAGGAAACACTATTTATCCATTGAATCTCTGTCTGTTAATTGCCAATATTAATTTCGGCATGACTGACGCCCCTATCAAAATTGTACCTACTAAAAGGTATATTTTTGTTCTTCTTGTTAAGAAAAGTTATTAATTATATACAGCGACATCCTATTTTATTATAGCTCTAAATATGTAGTGCCCTCCTTCATCCCTTAAGGACCTTAAGAAACTTCCCTTGTTTAGCTCCCTTCCATTACACCCTGACTGACAGACATGGCTTGGTACGAAAGCGCCGCCTCACGACTAGAAACGGAACTGTTGCCCTTGGATCGCCGCGACGCGCGCACGCTCCTGTGTTTTATGTGCTTTTTGCGGAAATAGTGCTTTCCCCTGGACTTTCTCCCGACTTTCAACGCTTCCACTGCTTGTGCTGTGCCTACTGAACTTGGTGTCATCCTGGATTTACGCTGAGCTGATGCGCGCTGCTGAATAAATGTAAGTACCTAGCCAGACTGACCAAGCCCATCTTAGCGCACCTTTTATAGGTTCCTCTTCTGGGAATCATCCCCCTACCCTTAACCTTAAGGGTAGTATATTACTTTGCGACCCCCCTAACAACTTTCGTGTACATTCTCAATCGGCAGGTATGCGACACGGACGTTACCCAGTAGACAATGGCTCTTAAAATATCTGTAGCTATTTTAGTCTTGATGTCTTGTCTTTTTCATTCCTTATCTTCACATTTGCTACAAAGGTGAATTCATAACATTTCTAGATGTTTGTTTTTGTAACCAAATTAAAGAACTCCAACTCTGCAATGTTTCAAGAATGAATGACTACACAAGACGTTTATTACTCTGATGAGCTCATGCGTTTGTGTTGTCTGCTAATTATTACAATATTTTCTGAATATTTTATTTATCCGCAACAGCTAGGTCGTTACTATCAAACTCAATCAAGTAATGTATTTAAATCTCATGCTGTTTTACGAAATGTACAATAGGACTACTTCTTTTTTTGGCATAATTAAGGATATAACTGCAATTTATAGGTGTTAATGGGCATTCTGTTTCGTAATGCTATGTCTCAGAGCTTAGACGTTTTATCTGTTTTAGTATCCCTAGTTACCATCTTGCTCTACTTTCTCAACAGTTCTTAAGGGACTTTTTCTTTCACCGAATACATAAGAATTGCGTTTTGCCAGCTAGATGTTTGCCTCCGTTGCCCAGTTGAATAGCCGAATCCAACAAAGGACACGGCTCTACTGAATGTGTTAACTTTCGGCGGAGCTATGCCCGGATTATCCGGATGAGACTCGGTGCCACTTTCGCCGCCCGCGGCCCGAGGAGGGTCAATTTGGGAGGACTGGCTAGATTTAGTTTTAAATGTTTGAGCGGTGGGACTGTTTGTGGGCTCAGTTGAGGCTGGATGAACGGCAGAAGTTTGAACATTTTTTTGTTTTATTTGTAGATGGACTTAGTGTTCTTGGAAGACGTTTTGGTTTTAATGGAGATTCGAACTCCAGCAGTGCTGTTTTATTTTTTGCTAGTCTCTGATTTACAAATAGAGTATCTACTAGATTGTTTAGTATGGCTTTATCAAAGTTACAGTTTTTCGGTTATTATTCTCTGAATATTTTAATGTCAGTTCTGAACAGCGTTTGCAAGTGAGAAAAATCTTAAAACTGTTTTGGTGCCCACGCAGACTTCAGGTCGACGTCACCATTTCTTTGAGAATTTTTGGCTGGCTAAAGCTCATCATGTCATCATGTATGTTTCTTTTTAAAAGTAGGTACAATGTTGGGCTGCGACTGCCAGCTCACATGCACAGCTGGATAGTCTGGCAGTGGCACAATGTTCAATTAGAGGCTGTACAAATGGTCTTAGTAGCACGTTTACAAGCTTTTAGTCAGACATGAACAGTAACATCTTTGACATTTTACTGGGCAGAAATTAATTCATTTGCCAAATTATTTTCCCACTTTCTGTGCAAATTAAAAATTGATAAATTTGTTTTATTCATTCTAAAATAAGAACGAGTGAGTGTCTTCCCCGCCACTGGAGAGTGTACTAAACGGTGTATTAGAGTAATCAGGGTAATACTTAGGTATGCCGCCTGAAGTAGGTACTTATTAAACATAAAATTAAAAATCCACGCATTGTGCACACTTGCCAACTCTACCGAAACTTTGTACATCAGTAATTCATCCACGCGTTCCCGCTGTTGTAGCTTAGTCATTTCTACTGCTTTCCACAGTAAACAATTCGTGTAAATGGGCCTTCACCCAGTGCAGTCGATTAGTCGACGAGCATCGGCCTCCTGTGGTTAGTGGGTACCTCCTCATTAATATGGCGGTACTGTTACTAACATACACGGTTTTCACACTAGACCTTACTGCAACGGCATTTGTTGTAGTATCGAACGACGAAATGGTGAATCTTAGGCAGTCAGGTTGTACCCGCAGTGAATTACGCTACCTTGTCGCAGACTTTATTATCTAGTTGTTTGACAGCTACCGGATTATGCACATTTGTAATATCCACGAGGCATAAGCGTCTACTCGGATATTAACGGAGATGCGGAAGGAATATTAACAGATTGGGCAACGGAGTATATTATACGGTGAATCCTCATTCTCCGAAACATCTTTCCGAAAGAAAGACGTATACAACTATCCTGGAAACCGCTACTTCAATATCATTAATACGGAACCACTTTCAGTTAGTACAAGTTTAAATATTTTTTTTAATGTTTTATACGATGTTGAAACTCTAACTAAATAGATAAATAAATATTGCGCAGTGGTAATTAAGTATGGTGGTTTTCCTTTTGTATAAACAGTTGAAAATTGTTATATTGTGCGTAATTCTAATATGTAAGCTATGTTATCTCATGATACCCAAGAACCCTTAGAAATTACCCCTTCATTTCAGACACAGTGTATAAGAAACCATACCATCACAGGTAATCTACACTTTTGCACTGCCAAAATTTGTAACTATGAGAGCGTATGCTGTTAGATTAAGATTAGATTAGATTAGATTAGAACTCTTTATTGTACACACCAGAAAACAAACAAATACATTGTAAGACTTAAGTTTCGTTGATTCTTAATAGTCCTATAGAAGTGCATTAAAAGAACAAAAAAATATATCACTTTTTTACTCCAAAGACAGTGTATCTCAACGCCCTGTCAAAAGAGCGCTCAGCACAACTTGGCAAAAGAAAAGCGCTCTCGCCCAATGATTTATTAATTAGACCTTCGCTCGCCCAACAGAATATTACAGTGCCTTACCGAGGATTAACGCAATAAGGGCCTTTATCGCGAAGGAAATGAAATCGTAGGTACAAATAAAACAAAAAGTCCCACTGCTAAAAAGCTTACAATTCCTAGGGAGGAGTCCGTTGAGTTTTGACTCTGACCAGTCGATTTCTTAATCGTAGTTTTGGTACTCTCTCTTTTCCTCTTCCCAGTTTTAGTACTAAACTTTTCTTTTAATTCAAAATACTGGAAAATTTCAGTGAAAATCTGGCTTAATTTAGTGTTTTTATTCATAAGCATAACCCAACAACAAAAAAACTATTTTATTTTTAAATTTAGATTCTATCTGTCTGTCCATAAAATATTCTGTATTGACAAATGGATATATTATAGTCTGAAATAAAGATTTATTTACTATTATTTATTAATTCCACATGGTAGTGGCGTTAGCTTTTCTTGTTTCTTATCTCCATTTTGCCTTTTCCATGACTTCGGTTATTTTGGTTCCCCTACTATGATGAAAATTTAACCGACTCCTCTGTACGCTAATTCACAGCTTTTTAGCAGCCGAGGTTTTGTGTTTTGTATGCTGTTTACCGACAACGCGGCGGGCGACGTCACATGTCTAGATTTAGCACACTAGTAAAGCCCCTAACTTATAAGCCCTGTCTAGTTTGGGAACTGGAGGTAAGCTGTCTATTTATAAGCTATTCTTATTAAATTGTCTTTTCTGGATAAAAATAAATTTTTGAGCTTACACTTTCGTAAGCATTAAACCTTATAAACTTAGTTGTAGTATCACTTATTTGAATTTTTGTATGAAAAGTTCAATCAAGTGTCGCTCCGATTAGCAGAGCTTAATCATACAAGACGACGGCCCCTACGTAAATCATCGAATCTGCAAAAGTGCTACTTTACAGGAGAGCAATTCAAAGTTCAATTCTAATGTGGAAGAAAAAGTTGTTATAGTATCAGTAAACAAAAAGTCCAAAAAATATCAACATTTTAGGCTCTTTATTTCTACCCTGAAGTATATTATGTTATACTAAGTAATTTTCTACATTTTACACATTCGATATTCTTCTACGTTACTTTTGGCTAGACAATCATCGAATGTGGCAGTTCCGATTGTATTCTTGGTTCATAATTATGTATAAAGTATCGAATGTGGCACATTCAATAGTATTCGTTTCCCAATTTATCTAATTTTAAGTATTTTGTGTCAGTTTCGATAAATATTTCTTTTTCTTTAATGATTTAGGTACCTTAGGGTTTATTTCATAAACCCCAAAAACCATTAAAAAATTAAAAAATGTTGATTTTTACGCAGAATTTATTAAGAAAATACTACCATTTGAATATTTCGTCCTGAAACATTTAATAAACAAGTTTGCGTCAACACTGGTCAAATGACGTTACGTTTTGAATAGCTACGATGAATAACATTACAGTGCGGAGTTACCGTTAAAGGTTAGGAAAGAGACAAGTTTAAAAGAGAGGACATTGTGATAAAATGACAAGTTAAAAAAGAGACAAGTTAGGAAAGAGTAAATTTAAAAAAAGAGACAAAGTAAAGAGATGTCAAGTTAAAAAAGAGACGAGTTTGGAAAGAGTCAATTTAAAAAAAGACACAAAGTAAAGAGATTCCAAGTTAAAAAAGAGACGAGTTAGGAAATAGTTAATTTTAAAAAAGAGACAAAGTAAAGAGATGTCAAGTTAAAAAAGAGACGAGTTTGGAAAGAGTCAATTTAAAAAAAGACACAAAGTAAAGAGATGCCAAGTTAAAAAAGAGACGAGTTAGGAAATAGTTAATTTTAAAAAAGAGACAAAGTAAAGAGATGTCATTAAAAAAAAATTCAAAGTTGTCCGGAGGGCTTTCTTTTTCACTGTGTCAAAAATTGACAAATACATACAAAAGCGACAATTTTCTTTAATAATAGAATAAAGTCACTTATCCACAAGGGCAGGTTAATATTTTTTGATCGAAAGTCACCCATAGAATAACCTAAATATAAAACAATGACGTATATAAAAATGTCTACAACCCTTGGCTTCCTAAATACAATTTTTCAGGCAGAATGCATAGGTATAACAAGAGCAGTCGCGCTGTTGAATACAAGAAATGTACAAGACTATGCCATACGCATAGTCTCGGACGGCGCCTCAGTCCTACAAGCACTTAATAGCAATGTCAACAACAACAGCCTGATACTAGAGTGTCACCATGAGTTGGAAAAACTGTCTACAAACAACCGAGTCACACTACAATGGATAAGGAGTCATAGCGGGTCCTTGGGAAATGATGCTGCGGGTGAACTCGCTAGAAGAGGCTCAGAAACTATAAAGGCCCGAACCCCTGCTCCCACTCCAATACAACCAGTATAGGAAATGGTTGAGATCACAAACAAAATATCAGCATGCTGAACTCTGGAAACTAAATGCAGACAAGCCAAGGAGGCTCTACCAACAATCTCGAATCGTCTTTGACGTAGCCTGCTTTGTCTGAGAAGAGCAGAGCTGTGGCAATCCTAACAGGCCACTGGCTGCGCACTGAATAGGCAACCGACAGCTCGCTTTACCGGGGATGCCTGAAAAAAGAGGAAACACCCGCCCATGTGACCATCTACTGTAAAGGCGTGGAAAAACAACGGACCGCTATCGTTAGGAAGCTGGGATCCCTTCGGGAGGCCTGCAGTGATATCAAAGCATTGCTGGCCTTCTGGAGAGAGGTAGGCTGGCTGGAGTAAGCTCACACAGTCTTGCTACGGACAATGGTCCAACTTCATAGCCTCATGGCTAAGTGCGGAAATCTTCAAGCCTAACTAACTAACTAGTCAGTTTTTGTGTCAACCGTTTTAATTAGCTCTTCGCTGTCGATGTAAATATAATTATTTCAGCAATGAACCTCTTCAGTGTAACTGCATGTGATAGGTGATCCTGATAAAAAAAGAACAATCCCCACTCAACTTTGCTTACACATTAGGCATCTATTTTAGAATATGATTTATGTATATTATTCATTATAGAGGAAGCACCTACGCTCACACAACATAGTTAATAGGAACTATGGAAAAGGTATAATTTTTTTATTGAAAAAGTTTATTTTACTAGTAAAACGACAAATAAATTTACTGTTGTGTATCGAATATGCTGACAAAACAGCCGCTTCGGCCGCCTTGAGCGTGAAAAATATCGTAAATGGTACATTCGACATATGCGTAGCACAGTACAACATCGAAAGTACCACTATCGATATTTTTTGGCCCATACAAAGCAATGAATACTATCGATTAGTAACTAAACGGCTATAGACACCATACAATGTCGTATTTACCACTTTCGATTATTTTCTTTGTTAACCTTAAATATCATCCGTAAATGTGATTTAAAAACATTATAAATCAGTGTTACTCCAAAATTATGGAAATATATTATTCTTATACTTGGTTATAATGTCTAAGCAACTGGCAAGGTGAAAACTAGTTCTTAAAGGTGAATAAAAACACTTGCCGGTGAAGTAGTTATCTTTTTTTTTCCGAGGGCTTCACGTGGATTTTCTTCCAAACGTATTAAATTCATCATTTTTCTGCCACGTGTATTCATGGTTACATTAATTTATAATCAGCAAAACTCATAAACAAAGGAATGCTTAAAATGTCAACATGCCCTCTTTTTAACACGATCGCGGCGAACACTATCGAGTCCGGCAGTTACAAACCGCGCGGTCTTGTCGCTGTCACGGTACATCATCAAAACTACCACATAAGATGATGTTCGTCATCCAACGAGAGGAGATATGATTTTGTTCTAGTCAAATCGTATACAGGGTGGTCCAAATATCATGGATCAAAGGAAATGGGGAGTTAGCCAAGGTCATCTTCTACCAATAAGGTCCTATACAGGGTGGTAAAATTCTCAACGGTTTTGAACTTATGATTGATTTTCGGTTTTTTTCAAGAAAAGAGTTCCTACTACTTATTAAGAGCACTAAAAAAAATAGTATTTACTTTTGGTGGTTGTTTTTTTTTTGAGAGTGACGGTCCATGATGAGAATGTAACAAAAAAAATTCATCGTCCCTGTCTTTATGGTTCATGAGAAATTAATTAATTTTTTACGGATCTCGTATCATAATTGTTTGATCCAACATTTTCGTCATTGATTTAAAAAAAAAAGTGTACAGCGGAAACCTGCCCCAGTAGTAGAAAAACTGGACCATTTCATGAGGATTGTAAAAAGATACAACTCAAAGCCCTATCTCTCCTGAGTCTTTTATTATTGACCTTTATTCTCAGCAAAGTTGCATTTTTTTAAATCAACTTTTGGTTCTAACTAATTTGAGCTACAAAGCACTGTTCTAGGACATAAAAATAAGTCAAAAATGGATTTAAAAATTAAGTTCTAACAACGGACAGGTAGGTCGGTCGATCTTTTTTCGTAGCTCTTGTCCCGTCGGTGTCACTTTTCTTGTGGTACCACCAGTTAATAAAATAACACTAAACAAAAGCTTTGTTTGTATTCTGAGAATTTACCGGTTGGACATGGGGTCCCAGGAACAAATAGAGGTTTACTACCTGCGCTAGCTACCTGCTAGTGACCCTTTACACGCCTCCAGCAACTTTTACTTAGTGTTCTGCTTGCTGTTCGCTACTTAACACGGTTATTCGGTTGTCACTTTTTGCGCTGCTCTTTTTTATCGCTTGGAACTTTGCATTCTCCCTGGACTCTGTTTTGGATTTTCACCTACAAACTTGGCATTTCTTACTGGACTCAGTTGTGTATTAGTGAATTTGGACTATTAAAAATGGCTTACTCAGCCCGTGACTATGCTAACATGCATTTTGTGTACGGTTTTTGTGACGGAAACGCTCGTGAAGCAGCAAGAGAATATCGGCGACGTTTTCTGAATCGTGATCGCTATCCCGACTACAGAGTATTCCAGCGTGTACACAACGCTTACGTGGAGGGCCATATTCCTGGAAGTAGCGCGACGAGAACCGGGCGCCCTATGGTACATGATTTGGAAATGGAAGATCAAATTCTTCAAGAAATATCGAATGACCCGTCGACGAGTCAACGGCGAATTTCAAGAACATTAGGTGTCCCGAAAACGACTGTGCAACGTATTTTAAAACGGAACATGATGCATCCGTATCATGTCCAGCGCGTGCAAGCACTGCTGCCGGCTGATTACGAAAAAATACAAATTTTTTGCACAGAGATGCTCCGGCGCAATAGAGAAGATCCCGAATTTCTAAATAAAATTATGTGGTCGGACGAAAGTATGTTTCAACGCACTGGTGTTTTTAATATTCACAACCTGCACCACTACGAGTATGTGAATCCTCACATTATTCGACGAGACCACTTCCAACACAAATTCGGAGTCAACATGTGGGCCGGGATCGTCGAAGGACAGTTAATAGGACCACACGAGCTGCCTGCAAGAGTGAATGGTCAAATTTATTTGTCATTCTTACAAGAGGAACTCGACCCATTATTAGAAGACGTTTCTCTTGAAACAAGAAGCGCTATGTGGCTGCAACGGGATACCGCCGTTTAGCCAAAGTATTTTTCGCCAAATTTTACTTCCCAATAAACTTATGGCATCAGTTTCATTTCCCAAATGAAACTTTAGCAAGTTTTCATTTCGCATTTTATTCATTTGGTCAAATTATCGTTTCGCATAATTTTACTGCGTCAAGTTTTATTAAGACAGACGTTTATTATGCTAACGCGGAGCGTTAGGTTCTCTATATAAGATCGAAAACAGAAACGATACTTTTGACTGAATAATGCTTGGTAAAATGAATTTTGACCAAACAAAAATATAGGTGCGACGACGCGCGTAGCGAAGCGGAGCGCGTCGGAGCGTTAGGTTCTCTATATAAGATCGAAAACAGAAACGATACTTTTGACTGAATAATGCTTGGTAAAATGAATTTTGACCAAATATTTATTTGGTAAACAATAACTTGCCATAATAACTTTTGCTAACTGTTTATTTGCTTTAAGTTGTTTTGAGAAATGTTTTTTTGCCAAGTGATAATTTGCAGAAAATAGTTTGGGAAGTAATACTTTGGGAAACGATTTTTGGCAATACATTAGTAAACCGGCTGCAACATGACGGCGCACCTCCGCACTTCGCTCGTGACGTGAGGAGTCACCTAAATGAAGTATTTCCAAATCGCTGGATCGGTCGCGGTGGAACTATTCAATGGCCACCGCGCTCACCCGATTTAAACCCCATAGAAGTTGAGATAGGCAAAAGATTTAATGTACACGAACAATGACTATGAAAACCAAGAAAAATACTGATTCAGCCTTTTCGCCGCAGTCTAAATTCCAATGTAACGACATGAAATAAAACATTCGCAATAAAGCGCGACATTTATACGAATTTACTTGACTTGCAACATAAATAGATACGTAACATTGGCATTCAGCTGCTTTCCTCATGATTTTCTAAACATTTTCAGTGTCTAAAATTAATCGAATTGGCGATGCAACAACTTTGCCCAGGACACTGCCGCTACCTCATAAACTCTACAATTTAGCGGACTTTAAACTTCTTGTGCATAATGTATAGGTAATGAAATATAAAGGCGGCTCCTCACTTGGCCATGCGAATTTACGTATTTGCCAAATAATAGCCATCCATTGCTGGGTTTGCTGACTAATCTTTAGCATTAATTTAGTAAAGCCTGCAGTACTATTTTTTCTTTGGGGTTACTTCAAGGAAGTGGTATACGAAAAGGAGTGCAACACGGAGCAGGAGCTTCGACGATGAATATCAGCGGCCACCCACCAGGTGAAAAATAATCACCGGGCCTTTAGATTGTTAAAAAGAAATTTTATTAGAAGATGTCGACTCTGCCTCCAAGTGAGAGGTAGAAATTTTGAACATCTGTATGAAAAAGTTTATTTTTTTATTTTTGATTATAAACTGTCTATTCTAATTATCTGGTGTAAGTTTTTTTATCCTTTTGCGACTTATTTTTATGTCCTAGAACAGTACTTTGTAACTCAAATTAGTTAGGACCAAAAGTTGATTTAAAAAAATGCAACTTTGCTGAGAATAAAGGTCAATAATAAAAGACTCAGGAGAGATAGCGCTTTGAGTTGTATCTTTTTATAATCCTCATGAAATGGTCCAGTTTTTCTACTACTGGGGCAGGTTTCCGCAGTACACTTTTTTTTAAATCAATGACGAAAATGTTGGATCAAACAATTATGATACGAGATCCGTAAAAAATTAATTAATTTCTCATGATCCATAAAGACAGGGACGATACATTTTTTTTTGTTACATTCTCATCATGGACCGTCACTCTAAAAAAAAAACAACCACCAAAAGTAAGTACTTTTTTTTTATTGCTCTTAATAAGTAGTAGGAACTCTTTTCTTTGAAAAAAACCGAAAATCAATCATAAGTTCAAAACCGTTGAGAATTTTACCACCCTGTATAGAACTTTATTGGTAGAAGATGACCTTGGCTAACTCCCCATTTCATTTGATCCATGATACTTGGACCATCCTGTATAAATAATTGGTTTTTACATAAAAAAATAAAATATCATATAAACTATTCATAATAATAATAAAAAATAATAATAAACTCACGCCCGTTATCCCCGAAGGGGTAGGCAGAGGCACCAGTCTCTAGAACTGGACCCTCGTTTTGCCGAGTTTATTAGGTCCCAAACGTGACAAGTGGCAAGCCTGTCGCCGTTATCCGGGCACAATTTATCAGCGAATGGTGTTGCTGTGCAAACAAATGTACGTAACTAAAAGTCATTGGTACATGCGTGGTTCGAACCCAGACCCTCATGACCCTAACTATTCAATTTACTAAATATTGGTGCAATAAAACGAAATTGCGATTTTTGCAGATTCGATGATTTACGTAGGGGCCGTCGAAGTGAATGATAAGTAATTCCGGAATTAAGTTATTAATAGTTGGATTTAAAACTTTGCTTACTTAGATACTCGCTTGGCCAATTTCTTTCAATGATTTGTCAATGATCTATTCGTTTGGTATCTCCAATGCGTGGCCGTAAAGAAATACATATGCGCGATGGTAATAATCCTCGTTTGCTTTGGCAGTCGGTTAGTAAGTCGACAAAGGGAGTACCTTCCTCACGCGCTAATAGGATTCCGCAGCCATAATTAAAGCCATATCCGCATATCCGCTTATCGGTATGTCAGGCTTAGCAAGCGCAATCATTTGATCCCGTTATGTTTGCGCCTATACAGTATGCCGTTTGTTTGTTCCTAAATGTTACAGTATTCGTGTCGTGTTCTAATATTTGCCATTGAGAAGTTTTTCGTCAATAATGTCGAATCTCGAATCCGGAATGGTAAATTTGATAGCCTCTGTTTATTAGGTAAATGGACACTGTCGATAAAGAACTTCCATCGCTGGATTACAAATCAATCAATCGTTGCTGTGACAACCCAACGCAATTTGCCTGTGGCGAGATTTGGAGTCTAAGCAAATAAAGTAGACAATTAACTTTCAAGGAAGCTGGCAATTCTTATTCTTAGCATATCGATGGCAAACGGTCTGTATTTTTCAGTCAAAAGTTATATTTTGTTTCGCAGATTTAGATTTGGTCTACTTATAAACAAACCGTAAACAAAACATAGAGTTGGTTAAAAAACAGGACGCAATAATGTATATCGCTTTGCTTGCTCCTTCGAGGTCATTTGTTCATTCCAGAATTATGAATTATCAAGTAAATTAATTACAAGATAGCATTTCAAAGTATTGTTTTATACCGACACTATAACTATTGTTTAGGTGGAGTAAACATCCGAGTGCCCCCTTCACATATCTAGTGTTAATTAAGTTGCCACTGGACGCTGTATAAATTAACAATGTCATAGCGTAGAAACAAAGCCATTTATAGCTGAATGAAACGAAATTTACAGCGAGACATTCGTACCAGACCGCTGACGAACATAACGAGATTTCAAGGGTTGCTTGATCTGGTTAACAGAACCCTAACACCATTCCATCCTGTGTGATTTTTTCCGCGCTTGGATCGAAGCGGCCAAATCTCGAGGCTTTTATTGTTACGTGTTTCTATTACAATTTGATATAAAACGTATTGGGTCTTAGTCGGGGAGCTGAGCGCGTGAATTCTTTCGTCTGCGCCAAATTAGTGGGAGAGCCCCTGTCTCATAAAGTTACAATTGGTATTAAACTAACAATTTTCACTAATTTTGGCCTTATCTATGTTTCATATTTAAATCACATCTCGTAGGACTTGTCGCCATTTACTTCAAAGTTCATTTGCAAATGTACCTCAATGTTGGTTTTACTAATACATAACCTGACACGTCAACAGATTCGCTAACAAAATAGCCGGCAATACAATACATTAGTCGAGCTTTTGAGTCATTTTTGTAACATCTACTGCTATCTATTGACGATAAATACAACCAAAACATGGATCAACAATAGATTCAGAGAGCAAGAAAAGCGCGCAAAGCCTGGGATTGCGAGATGGTGGCGGCCATTTTTATTATTGTGTAAATGTTAGCCGAGTTTAAAGTACATATTAACTACAAAAGTGTTTTAGTTCATAAAATTAAAAAGCAGAAATGTAAATAATAATATTGAACGCAAAACAAAAAAAGTATATTAGGTATTAAATTAATTTTGGAACAGTACTCGAGCGCCGCGCGCCGGTCAAAATTGTTATGGAATTTCTTGTAATCTTGGTAATTTTACAGTTACAGCTGTTCCACTAAGGGTCTGTTTCACAATCTGCAGATAAAGTTCCGAGTAAGCTATCCGCAACAGGGCTGCCGTTTGTTCTAAATTTGAATCCATAAACGAATACACGCAATATGGGAAAAAATATTTAAATTTAGAACAAACGGCAGCCCTGGTCTCGGATAGCTTATTTGGAACTTTATTTGAACATTGTGAAACAGGGCCTTAGGATATTTTGCAATACAATTGTAAGTTTACTGTCAGTTGCTATCATTGTTTTATGAAACACATTTTGTAAGTTCTTTTTGAAACGCATTATTTACTGACAAATATACGTCGAATTATGTTATAAGAAGAGGGAACCGAAATGCAAAAGCTCCTTAGCTTCTCGAAAAAAGGGTGTTGTATTTGTCTAAACGAACAACTTTTACTAAGGGGGACTACAAACTTTAAAATTACGAAAAAAATATCTGCTGAAGTTTGATTGAACAGTTGATAATTTTTCACAATTTCGATTTGGTCCCCTTACTACAAAATCGTAAACAGCTCTCCCTACTAGAGGACTATGCCATAAAATGTATAGTCTGAAATACTGTTTGATCACTTTTGTTTTAATTTCTGACGACTTATCGAAGTTTTTGGCAACTTTATGGATTTAAAATAGCATAATTAAACGTTTTAAGGATCCTGGTATCATCATCTAGACGCATCACGTTTACCGAGAGAAAAATACATGCCTGTATTTGACTCTTAGTAACATAACATAACATAACATAACATTTACATACAGGCACATACATTGCTTCTGGCCCCACACTAGGATACCCTGTGTCGTGGGAACCAGAAACAGCGACGTCACGAACATGTAAACATCCAAGACCTGGAGTTTTTTTTTTTTTTTCTCCAGCCGGGGATCGAACCCGAGACCTCTCGCATGGTAAGCAGATGCACTAACCACTGCGCCACAGAGGTCGTCGTCTTAGTAAAAGTGGTACGTCGAGTTTGTACTGGTCCTTCTGGTGTACTTACAATAATATTCTCCATATCGGTGAAGGCTGGTCCGGTTGTGTGGATTAGGAGATTATGTTTCCTGTCCGGCGAACTTCGGAACAAAGGCGTGAACTACCTTTAATGCCGAGTATTCGCGTTAAATATTTTAACATTCGTGTATTTATGTTAGTTAACGATAACGTTTGTGACGATGTCGTATTTTATCTTTTAACTAGAGAGACTTCGTTAGCAAAATATTAAAGGGGAAGTTATTCTGATCAAGTATTGGGTCTCCATGGCAATAGAATTGTTTTGTCTTCAATCAAAAACTACTTCACTGCATGATAAACAAGTCATATCAGTACAAAAAGTTTCAATAATGCGCCTCGAGCGTCTGCACATACCATCAACAATTCTTATTTTACTTGTTTACACAAATCGGACGATAGACTCATAAGTGTTTCACGCTTTTTAATAGCTAGAATAAATTTAAAAATTGCGACTGACTACAAAAATGTTATACAATTCGTTTTAAATTAATACATAAAATGTATTTCGACATTCCGTTAAAATATTTGTCACGATTTCAAATTCATCCTGTAGTGTTAAATAATATATATTCGTAGAGTAATGACATTAGAATATGCATAGGTACCTAAGTTATAACACTGCAAAGTTCTGTACGTATGCTCGTGTACTTTACTAGTAACTGTATAATGTATTACGAGCAGCGCTGCTATTTTGACATCCCCTTCAAAACATCGCCATTATAACTCGACTCTTACAGCTTCTGGATGTTTGCTTTCAAACAAGTTCTTGTCTATTAGAGCTTAGCAGGTACTCAACATCATAAACATTTGCGTCTCAATTTCAACTTCGCTCCTAGGGCGTTGAGTTAGAAATTGACTACCTATTTAGGGAAATTCTGAGGGGTTATTTCTAAAATGTGTAATTCCTAAGATTAGACTTTGTGTTTCTGCGTTACAGAGAATAACTGAGCGGAAATTAAACGATGATATAATTTCGTAGGCCACCTCTAGATTCCGCACATTTATTTGGACTCTACTTAACTCCGCTCTAAGAAAAGCTCACTTATTTGTTAAGGCACTAGCGAACTTAGGACGCGTGGCTCTTGTCCGAATGTTCTTAAGGTCGATTTACATCAGACGAGCGAATTCTCATGCTATCCCCATGCACTCTATCAAATTCTTCTCGCGTAAGCAGAGCGTGCGAACAGTTGCTTAGAGCGTTCTTGCGTGTTCCCCCGCTCGTTCCCCCGAGCGGTCTCATCAAAGTGTTCTTGTGATCTAGCTCTAGCTCTTTGTTCGTTTGATGTAAATCGACCTTCAACATCATTGTGCAAGAATTCTAGTTCTTGGTTCTCATTCTAGCTCGCTAATATTTTGGTGTAAACGGTGAAAACGAACTTTCGTTTACACTAAAAGATCAAGAAAGAATGCTCTTGTTCTAGCTCTAGCTCTTTATTCGTTTGATGTAAATCGACCTTTAGAAGATAGAAGTTGCTATGTATTAGTTCTGGTGGTGTAAGCTCTAGCAATTGGCATTCAAAAAAATGTTTTATTTTTATTTTTGGGAAAATAAAATGCGAACGACCGTCAGATGTGGAAATCTGTGGTTAAGGCCCTATGCTCCCCTAGGAGTTCAAAGACCGAAGAAGAGAAAAAGAATAAGGTATTAAGTGAAATCGTAGGAGCTGTCAGTTTCTAGTTCTGCCACTGCTCGATACAAAAAACTCTTTAAATAAACGAAGGTTAACAGACTCTCAATTTGTGCAAACGTAAAAGATAAATTATATTGGTGTTTTAGGGAATACTTTTCATTGCAACTTGGCGCCTCTGTGGCACATGGAAGAAAGGTTTAAAAAGTCCCCTTTGACTTGGGTTGGTACTTCGGGAAACCTTTGCTTAGCAATTTGCTTTGCTGGAAAAAGTGTAACTGTTCTAACAAGAGTGTAACTCACATTGCCTTGAAGAAATATTTGCTATCCCTGCCGCTCTTGTGCTAGGCAGTCCGTCTCTTGCCAAGTCACAGGACAATCCGAGCTTAACTTTTCGTTAGTGATTATCGTTTTACTCAAATATATATATGACAGAGACCTTTCAAGTTTATTTGCGGTCTCTCAATAAGTTACTTTCATGGACCTATGTCAAAAAATAAATTATTGTGACGATATTGTATCATCCTCTTACTTTATTTCCAGAACATCAGTCAGGATTGTAGGAGTGGAGCAGATTGTTACGGCATCGACAGCTAATATTAGAGGCCGCTCGTCTTTTTACTATCGGCTCAGAGTCTGAAATAGACGAGTTGTGCTCTCGGTGTTACTTCGAGGTGTCGATTTGTTCACTTTCATGTTGAATGTACCTCTTTCGTTTGTTTTATTAGTTGCGTAATTATTCTTCTCGTGCTTAGATTGTATGGATTGTATGATTTATAGTGTTTTGTTAGATGAGCGCATGTTAGTCTTCAAGTGCACTTCTATCAGTCGTAACTTCAGCACTTGAGTGATTTTACGTTTTGAGACTAGTAATTTTTTTTTCCTACATATACAGGGTGGCATTTTCACCGGTACAATAAATCAACATACGTAATACTAAGTCTAAAATACCAATACCAACATTTTTTGTTACTACCCCGTTGGTACAAAAAAACAAAAATACCAATGTCTGAACTTATCCGCAATTTTTAAAGAAATATGGACTCATTACGCATGAGGACAACTAAACGCACGAACTGGCAACTGCGCGCGGCTTGCCCGAAGGAAAAGAAGCGGCGGCGGCGGCGCAGCCAGTAGGTATGACGTAGCAAAAAAAATCTTACTTGATTTCAATTCTTCCTTCATACTTGCACGGGCTTAGGACCGTCACCGGCGTGGAATGCTTGCACTGGTTGGTAGTGGTATGAATTTCCACACCACGTACTGGCTAACGCCGAAGTGCGCCGTGCGTACCGCGTCGTTGGTGCTCCTTCTGGGGTCTTCCTCGAAGAACGCGAATATCTGTTCCTCGATCGCCACGGCCAAGGGAGGTCTCCCTCCTCGGCCTTGAGCGTGCGCTGGTGCAGTGAACTGTCCGTAGTCTAGCAAATGCTGCGTCACTCTCATGAATGTCCTGGTGTTGAGTATTTGAGGTTAAATAAAACCGGCATTTATCAGGCGGGGCAAACTTTCTTCACCGTATACCCGCCGAGCTGCACTGTATTTTCCCCACTGAGAAAGTAACTACGAACCATTTCGTAATACTCGCGGTTTGTAAACATCGTGCGCGCTTAATTTTCGACTGCAGGAAGTGCGGAAACGGCGCACGTGCACTCACCTAGGTCAATACGCGCGGACTGACCGGCCAGTGTTGCCGCAACAGAGTTCCCAAAAAGTACAAGACATGTCGAGCGCCGAAAAGGTACACTTTGGGTTAAAAACGTACATGAGGATTGTTTTTACAACAAATAATTTAATACAGCTTCTCTTTTTTTGTCAAGTTCAAACATACGTAAAGAGATGAAATCGTACATCGTACATGCGAGGCCTAAAACGTACGTCAAATGTACGAAATGTACGCTAACGGCAACGCTGTGACCGGCTAGCTCGGCTAGCGGCTCACTGAACTCGTGCGCCGGCCCGCCGCTCACTCACCCCACCCCGCCGCCCTCTGCCTCGCACCGCGATGACGCCTTGTAAGGGGTGCCCATGAGTTACAAATTGAATGAAGGATAAATTAATAAAAATGAAAAAAAAAAAAATGGTAATTTTATTCGATAAATGTAATCTATTATCGATACTTATGATATGGTGAAATTTATTGTACCGGTGAAAAAATCAGACTGTATAAATAAAGTCACGCCTGTATCGCAGTGGGGTAGGCCGGGACCAGGGGCTGACAAGGAAATAAATAAAACTTTTCGGATGTATGTAATGGCCGTT
The DNA here is from genome assembly GCA_947310845.1 of Yponomeuta plumbellus. Lineage (NCBI taxonomy): Eukaryota > Metazoa > Arthropoda > Insecta > Lepidoptera > Yponomeutidae > Yponomeuta > Yponomeuta plumbellus. The sequence continues at coordinate 15,755,701 of OX371198.1, read as the reverse complement.
TGATCGTCCTGTCTTTCTTTAATTTAAGAACAAACTATGCATGTCAAACTGTTTTTATTAGTAATTTTATCTTGGCATCTTTAGCTTCAATTAAGCACTTAAAATTGGAGAATATATATATAAATGTCGTCTAGACGTTGCTATAAGCTTTATCAGACGTACCTTAAAGTAATAAAAACGATGGAGAACTAACTGTGTTATCTTCAAAACACACTCGGGTCGATCGAGAGTGGGGACACGAATTTTTTGTTCACTGATAATTATCTCTAACTCGTCGAGCGCAGAAAAAAAGCGTGTTGGAAAGAGGGGCGATCCGATCTAATAACGTCCGAATATTTTTTTGCCCACAGAGGAGAAAGAAGAAAGATATGTAGTGGAAAAAACGTAATATGTGGGTCCACCCTTAGAAATATTAGATATCTATCGTTACAGAGATGCGGGCGTAAATTCGTCCCTTCGGCAAGGTGGGCACGATATTTACGACTCGTATTTAAGGTGAATGAGAATAAATTGTCGCCACAAACTCCGCATGTGCGGTAGGAGCATGAGGCTACTAGACTGGTTCCAAATAGGACTAAATCAACCTTGAGGTCGGGAATTCCGTTGACGAGATTGCCAATAAATACAAATAGTACCTCAACCAACTGTTTTCATTGACGGATTAAACTTATTAGGATGGAATTACCTACTATAAGTCCTAACTTCACCATTCAAACTAAAACGGTTTGCCCCAAGTTCCTCATAAAGAGCTACCCATTCCTACTTGATCCTACTAGGTTTTAAACATAAACATAAACATTTATGTACAGGCACATACATTGCTTCTGTCCCCACACTAGGATACCCTGTGTCGTGGAAACCAGAAACAGCGACGTCACAAATATGTGAACATCCAAGACCTGGTTTGTCACTAATAGTAGATTAGTAGCCAAGGGCTGTAAGACAGACATCATTTGCAGCCCGAGATATTTAGGCGCACGAGCTCAGCGAGGGCGCCTATAGTTCGAGGGTGCAATTGATGCTTACACCCGAGCTAACTACTCTGCTTTACATCTCGATTGTGAGGTAAGTAGAAAAAAAAATCGTTTTTCTTTTCGCCACTTCATGAACTCGTCGTAAGTTTTCAAATTATCTCTCTTTAGAACTTTCAGGCAAAATATTGTTAATTGCTGCGTCAGCTTCCATTTTCATTGAATCGGGAGTGCAGCTTATATCTTCATCACTTGCAGAACACATGTTTTTTTCCGACTTAGGACGTAATTATAAAAAAAATAGAGTAAAAGTTTTCTATTCCCGCCTTTTCCATCTTATTTTTTAAATTATTTTTTCAAGAACGAAATTGAGCTTCGCCGTTCGATATTTAAAATTGATGACTATTATACTCATACGAAGACAAGGCTGAATAGCGAAGCGACCTCTTTTGTTATTGGGCTGAATGCATGATGTCTATTGCCAGTATGATGGTTAGATGTACGCGAACTTTTTGAAAGAGTGAAGTTTTTTTTAAATTACTTACCGCCCTAAGGCTTTTTTAGCTACATTATTACCCTAGAGCGCTAATTGGTCACCTAACAAGCTAACAAGCCCCATTTGGGGGTAATAAGGACCTACTTACCGAATATGAGAGTGTAAAGTTTGTTACTAAACGTTTATTATTTTAACGTCGACACGTAGAGGCTTTTGTCTCGTGTTACCAAAGTTACAAGAGACGGCGTGGGGCGCCTGGCACGCTTGCCGGTGGGCGAACGAGCCGCATTGACACCCCAGCGGGTGCACGCTCGCGTGGCGCGCTGCCAGCTGGAGATTCGGCCATAGTGCGAGCTGGACGATACGAATTGTGTTTCACAGTACATTCTACCAATCGATAGTTATATTGCTTTGCGAAGCGCCCGTAAGTAATGAAATTAGCGACGGAAAGAAAGCATCTAAAGGTCTAAAATGTAGAATAAAATATAAAATGTGTTGGCAAGAAGAAGTGGCTTTCAGTAAGGCCGCAAATTGTTCTGTACGTTATTATTTTTTAAGATTTGATTTTTAATGCTTCCTGGTGTACAATTCATCATCATCATCATCATCATCAGGCTATATTAGGGCGCTATGGCTCTCATTAGGGGAGGGCTATGTCCAGCAGTGGACTAATATAGCCCTGATTATGATGATGGTGTACAATTAAGTATGTTCTATCTATCATTTTAAAGTTATTGTGACTTATTTTCTCTGACATTGCTGAGGTCAACAAGCAGTGAGGATTATACCTGAGGTCTAGTTATTTATTCAATAAGCACCCTACATATTCCACTGCAGGGGACAGGCCTTCTCTCAGAGAGAAAAGATGCCTACACAATTTATCATGCCGCAAAAGAAATCATTAATTTGTTAGCCAATTTTCTTGTATTATAAGTATACATTTTCCGTGGTCTAAGTGGCCAGAAAAAACGAAGTGATGTGTTTTTCGCACGGTATCGTCTTAACTTTCATCATAAAAATGGTGGGTCGGTTCTTATTAAAGTGAACAGGGGCGCGGCGAACTCTTCTCAAAAACCTAGCTTTTTATTTCTGACAGTGCTTATTTCACGGCAGCTTATTTTGCTCTGCATATTTCTACTTTGTAGGTTTATTTGTCAGGAGGACGTAGTAGCCATTACTAATACCATCCGACAGAAGTATCGCGAATGTTTTAATTTTAACGAGAAGTTTGTGATCGGCCCGGCTGGTGCGTTGCGCTTCGGGGCTGGCCCTAAGCTGTCATTACAGCAGAGCTGATTGGTCTTACATTATAGGGGTGGCAGTTTTGCTCGCGGCTGTTTAGGTCCAGATGCGGGACCGGTAAGGACCACACTCCTGTTCTAAATTTAGGAGTTTCTTTGACATATACCACCACGTATTACTCTGAAATTTGCACTTCTGCATATCTGCAGGTACCCTGTGATTCAATGCTGACATAAGCTGCTTTTTACTGTTGTGGTAGAACAACCGCCAAAATCTACAGGTTATGAACAAGTAATGTAGGAAAAAACAGGCAATTTCGATTAACTGGTTAGTTAGGCCAGTATTCTTGGAGCTGAACTAACGCAAAACATGTGCATCAACGATTTTTTAGATCTCAAGCTGAAATTTCTTGTGTTAAATCGTGACTTATTATTTATTATTATACCTGTTATTTAAGTCATATTATGTATTTTCTTTTGTGCAATAAAGTGTAACAACAACAACAACTTATATCGACTTTTCATTAACCTATTCAGTCCTGATCTTGAAAATAACAATAGTTTTCTATTGTTATTTTGTCGACACGGGACTGAGGAGGTTAAAGTAACTGAGAGAGAATTTATTCCGGGTCCACGGCGAAGTGCACCTTTCAGTTGAAACATCTTCTGGGAGCAGCCGTTATCGTCCGAAACTTTAGTGTACTTTAGCAACTTAGGGATGCAGGCTAATGGACAGCGACATTTACGTCGAGACTAGAGGTCCTGAACTGGACCTTATTGGTGGACCGGGGTTTCTTTCTAGATTTACTGAACGTCTGAACCTACTACTGTTCTAAAAAATAGCAATTTGTGTACTAGTAGTTTATTCTATTTAAAATCCGACATTCACAGGGTGATTCTCAGAAAATGGCTCAAATTGCATAATTTCTTTGGCTCATGTTTTCCATATTAACTCAATAAAAAGTAACATATGTTGTAGATTTATTGGCCCCGAAGATTGTATTGTAGCGTATTTGTAGGTTTTGGTGGCATCTACTACAATATATGTTACTTTTTATTGAGATAATATGAAAAAAAAATGCGTCAAAGAAATTATGCAGTTCTGAGAATCGCCCATGAGATTTACAAAATACACACAAAAACCTAAAAATGCACAAAAAAAAAAAGAATTGTCAGAAAAGTTACGTGCGAACTTTTATGCTTATGATCCATTCGTCTCTACTTGACATTTTTCTCAGACTTTAAACGACAATAAATCAAAAACCTTTAGCGTCAGAAAACTCGATACCGTTTGCAAATTTTGTACTAGCTAGCACTAAATTTGCAAACTGTTTCGAGCCCTCTACCGCTAAAGGTTTTTGATTTATTCTCGTTTAAAGTCTGAGAGTATCGACAAATGGAATACTTGAAATATATCAGTTCGTTGTGCATCCTTGATTTCTTCCAGTATTGCGCTTTTCGAACCGACAACGATGACTAAGAATATATTACTAAGGGCCGGTTTCTGAATTGAGAATTTCATTAAGTAAATACTTGAGTAACGTTCTGTCACGCTCGTTTCTCAGAATTTTGACGAGACAGCACTACAGTTTAGTAGTTACTTAACGAAATTCTGAATTCCGAAATCGGCTTTAACTCTTTCGTCACTGAAATGTAGCTTAACTCAATTAGCTAGTCACCTTTAAAGACTATGAACTATTTGCCTGTAAGTGAGGAAGCATAGCGTTAATTCACACATGAAACGAGGTCCATACATTATGAATGGTGGTCGGATGTAATTTGCGCGTGTTGGAGTATTATGCTCATGGCTGAGTGCCAGTGTGGACACGGCGTGATCCGGGGCGCTATTCCCGTATGCCGTCGAGAACACGTAGAAAAGAGAGTTGTATGCTTTGATTATGTTCTTTCTTCATTCGGTAATTTTATCGGGAGGCCTTTGCCCTGCAGTCGGAAATTCATAATTCATAGAGGCTTCGAGCTCCGTTGGAGTTTTTGCTTCCGTAGAGCGTGCTCGCCGGATTTTCTGTTCGGCATCGTTCTCAACGGCATTTCAGATTTTTAGCGTTCCGTAATCGACAAGGAACCCTTATAATTTCGATATGTCCGTCCGTTTGTTTTCGTCTGTCCGCGGCCTCCCTGATAACCTATTAGTACTAGAAAGTTGAAAATTTACATAATATTATTCACGTCTACAAAACGGCAGATGAAAATCTTAAAAAAAAATGTTTTAGGGTATCCTAACCCTTATCCTCTTAACACCCGAGGTCAGGACTCAAGAGGTTATAGGTATCTGTAAGGTCGTTAAAAATATTGTGGGCCCTATACGCTCACAGACCGAGCTAGACGCCGCAAGTCCTCTCGAATGCATGGGGACCCAGCGTGCCGTATTTTTTCTGCCTACTATTATAATCCATTTATCTATACTTGGATTTTTTTTTTTACTTTAAACGACACTAAATCAAAAACCTTTAGCGGTAGAAAATTCGAAACAGTTTACAAAGGAGAATGACCAAAAACAGTCTATGTTGCTTTTGCGTTGCGCTTTAAGCATTTATACCTCAAAATGTTTCTTTTGAAAAATGATTTCATAGATCTATTTGATAAAATAAAAGAATCAGGGGTTTAAAAGTAAAAAATAAAAAGTATCTGTATTGATTGTATAACTTCAGTGGGAGATGATAATGCACGTACCGCGAATGCACATCCTGAGAACGTACGCCCTGGTAATGTACAGCCATTGAATCCGTGTACATGCACGTTCTCGGATCGTGCGTTATCAGCGTTTCTAAACGAATCCCAAAAGAAATACCTCACACACTCCAGTAAAACGCGCAAAACCTATGATGTGAACAACGTAGTTGATTGTATTCTCTGTGATGTGAACGAGGCACCGAATGGTCACCGATTCCAGGTCTGTACGTTCCGCGTTCGTGCATTCCCGGTACGGACCGGGAATGCACGGACGGGAATGTACAGGCAGGAATGCACATCCCAATAATTGGTGTCATTAGAGCACGAATTCCCGGGCTGTACATTCTCATGCCGTACATTCTCGGTCCGTGCAATAGGGTAGTTTCCAGGGTCAAAATAATTTAATTCTATTTAGTCCGTATTTTAGATTATAAAAAATATTGGATACGTATTTTTTATTTTTTCGATTAAACAAAAAATAACAAAGATATAGCCCATTGAAGTTACGTGTGACGTCACTCAGTGCTACAAAATGCAGCACGGCGTGACGTCACACGTAACTTTAATGGGCTATATCTTTGTCATTTTTGGTCTAATTTACAAATTAAAAAATACGTGTCCCTTATTTTTGAATAATCTAAAAGACGGACTAATTACATTTTTTTGGGAAACTAGCCTATAGTAACCCACTTCAGTCACTCAATACAGATTACAAACACAGATTAGATTAAATTATTGCAAAAATCGCAAAAGGTGTACTGTGTACTACATTGCGAAAGTGCAAACTGCAAACGGGGAGTTTTTGACGGGAATTCAAACGAGCGGTTTTATTTTTGCAAATTGATCCTAGTGGATTTGATATTGTTTAATTAATGTAGTTTATTGATAAAATGACCATGTGTATGAACAATCCAACCGGCCCTTTTGGAAATCGTTGGGAGATTCTAATGTCCGTAAGCGGTGGTGGCGTAGTGGGGTTGACCCTTGCTTCTCGATCATGAGGGTCTGGGTTCGAACCACGCATGTACCAATGACTTTTAGTTACGTACATTTGTTTGTACAGCAACACCATTCGCTGATAAATTGTGCCCGGATAACGGCGACAGGCTTGCCACTTGTCACGTTTGGGACCTAATAAACTCGGCAAAACGTGGGTCCAGTTCTAGAGACTGGTGCCTCTGCCTACCCCTTCGGGGATAACGGGCGTGAGTTTATTATTATTATTATTATTTATTATTCTAATGTCCAGCAGTGGACGTCCAATGGCTGAAATGATGATGATGATGATGATGTATGAACAATATGTGGAATAAATAACTAAAATAAACCGCCATTGTGGGCTTAGCATAGTCTTGTCTCAATAGGGAATGGATGAAAATGTCATAAGTGCTTGATATTTTTTTTGGTGATAGGAATAACCTTCCTTAACGCGAGAAAAAAGTTTAATTTTTTTTGGCCTCGTAGTTAATTTTTAAATATACTTAATATTTTTCCATTCGCCGTTCTGGGCTCAGTACGGCATAATCGACATATTCCTTGGTCCGCTACTTATGAAAAAAAATCCACCTTGAAAAGCTGTCAATGTCATTGTCATCACAGATTTCTTTTTTTTTATACGTAGCGGACCAAGGAATTGTCTGATATGCCGTACTGAGCCCAGAACGACGAAAGGAAAAATATTGAGATTATTTAAAAATTAACTACGAGGCCAAAAAAAATTGAAACTTTTTTCTCGCGTTAAGGAAGGTTATTCCTATCACCAAAAAAAAATATCGAGCACTTCTGATATTTTCATCCATTCCCTATTGTGCGCAGGACCTAAGACTGTTTTGTTTATGATTATCAGAAATTATTTCTTTGTCCCCCATTAGGCTCGTTAAACATTGCGACTTTTTGCAGCGATATAGTCGCGATTTAGACGATTTGCTAGTGCATGGATACACTCGCAAATCGTCCATCGTTACACACACACGCTATCTGCAAAAAGTCGCAGTATGTAAACGCCTGCATATTTGGCTAAAAGCATAAATAATCTGTGGCATAAAGCACAAACTTCTTCCGTAGGAACGAACCTCAGAATAAGGAAGGAACGAACTGATAATGACCTATGCTTATAATTAAAACTAAAAGGTGTCAATGCCAATCCAAAATAACACCAAACCACCAAAGTTGTCATAACCTCAAAACATGGGCTCAAAATTAAGATTTCTGGAAACCCCCATCTAATATTTTCATAATATTTTTCCTGCATAATCCAGAGCTAATTTCTTATAGTTTACGTTGGTTTCATCAATGCGCAAGAAGACGCAAAAATAGACGAACTCCTATAGTAAATTGATCATTCTCCAGTACTACAGCAATTTATTGCTGGGAAAATGTATCAAGCTCCGCCCACAATGCGTGTTGATTGCACAATAGAATCGATTCTGTAAACAATCGTCTTCAACATTAATTTAATCAGTATACACATTACTATGAGTATCTCGCCTATATCGTATCGTACTTGCATGTTATCAGGAATACAACGTGGCGTTATGTCTTGTCGGAAACTAGGATCGTAAGTACCGTAAAACGGAGTGATTACAAGTGGAGCATGAAAAGAAACAAAAATGGAAAAAGTTTTTATTGTCACCGATTTCCTACTGAACTTAGCTACAGCGACGTCTATTGTCAATATGTCCTCTTCTGTATGGAGTTGTCCGACTTACTTCCTACTTTTTAATCTGTCGCTTAATCGACTAGGAAATGTTCGTCGAAATGAATTGTCTCTGCGCTTCGAACTCTACACTGCACGTGGCCCGATATGATCATTTTGTGACTTTGGTGATCTCATTCAGTCAACAATGTACATCAATATTTACATGCGTGCAAATTACTTTATTAGTGCTATAAAATCCGGCCAAGTGCAAGTCGGATCATATCTACACCACATTGGAATATTTCAAGCGTCTACCTGTTGCTCTTATTAATATCGAGCAAGAAACGTTTTTTGAATGGGATTTATTTAGGGAACATACACTGATATTTTGTAAATATTTCAAGCGTCTATCGGTTACCGTTATTAATATCAAGTAAAAAGTATGGGAGCCCCACTTCAATATGTATTTATTTTATTCTGCGTTTAGTTTTTTCTACAGAAATACATCACTTGTAAAAAAATTAACTGTCTAGCTGTCGCGGTTCTTGAGACACAATCTGGAGACAGACAGTCTGAAAGACGGATAGTGGAGACTTAGTTAGTAATAGGGGTTCCTTTGGGTGCGGGACCCTAAAAATGAGTATGGTTACCAGCTGTATCACAGCTGTTGTAAAGAATACGTAATTAATTTACGTATTCATTAGAAACATGTCTATACACTATGTCCGTCTGCTATATCAGCTGTTGTAAACCAATTTTAGGCGTCCAACAAAGTGTTCTTAAATATCCGAACATTGTCCGAGCAATTAATTTGAAATTTTCGTAAATCGAATACGTAACTTATTTCCGATCCAGTAGATCGCGTGATCACCACACGGAGCGCCGAGATTGCCCCCCCGGGCACACTGTCGAAGCAGCGAGTGCGCGCCAAACCGTCTGATGGCAGCTGTTTGTTGAAAAAGATGTGTGGACTCACACACACACTGAGTTTAATAGATTTCGCTACTAAACTCGTGTACGTACCGGGGGCAATGTTTGTTCTACGAGCTCTCGGCGTTGAACGTGCTCTTAGCATAATATTATTAAACCCAAGTCTATGGTTTCTAGTTTGTAAACAGATGCGAAGAGTCGCTGGAAACTAGCTGAGTTTGCGTGAATTCGGCAATCTGTGATGCTATCTCACTTCGCTGATAGACACTTCTTTACTAACGGTGCCAGCTGCAGTCTTTGGTGGAATATAACTCGTCGAATGTGATAAAATTTACATAATCGAGCCGTTAGCACTCGCTTGTCGAGTTCAACTTCATAGGCCGATTGCACTAACGCTTTCAGACAGCACTATGTGTTCAGAAGTAAGCTGCGTCCAATGAATAAGTACATATTGTTTTACACCATGTCAACTGCAGTGCTATCCATCGATAAATGTGGTTTTATTTTAAATTTTTTTATTTAGAGATTAAAGAGTTGATATTATATGGTTGACATCAACAAACCATAAGCCAAACTGTGTGGCAGTTTGTTGGCGAATTGTAGCGCGCTTCTCTTATTTTAAGGCTAAGATACGCCGCTCTCACAAATGTGGACATACAAGTAGTTGGGTTTCGTTCAATATTATGATAATCGTTCAATATTGACGACCTCTGTGGCGTAACGGTTAGCGCATCTGCTTACCATGCGAGAGGTCCCGGGTTCGATCCCCGGCTGGGGAGTAAAAAAAAACTCCAGGTCTTGGATGTTTACATGTTTGTGACGTCGCTGTTTCTGGTTCCCACCACACAGGGTATCCTAGTGTGGGGCCAGAAGCAATGTATGTGCCTGTATGTAAATGTTTATGTTATGTAAATGTTTATATAAGTGGCGGCTTTATGGTATGTTATAAATACAACGTCAAAGTCTGAGACATGTTGCCCATTGAAGTTAGATACGCGCAGCACGACTCTATCGCGATGAGAATGAGCATCGCGAATAATTAAAAAAATACTATTAGTAGTCGACCCTAACTGTACGGTTGAATTACAAACCCTGTATATATATATATGGAATAGAAACGACGAACTCCGTGTCTGAAGCAAGCGCCTTTTGTTATTGGACCAACAGGATCACAGACTTCATAGTATAATAATATGGGCAGTCAAATCATTAAAGTTGGTTTTCCTCCGATCATGAATAGCTGTTCCGTTACATTTCATATGTACAATGAAAACTTTACGCTCCTAACGACATTTCTTATTGTAAATACTCTAATACACATGTGTTAGTAACATACATGTTTGGATAATACTCAGATAAACACCAGTTTGAGGATGGCGAAAGTCTTTTGAAATTATGTAATACACGTATTAGTTACTGTAGAGTAAGTAGTTGGCGGACGTAATAGTAATAGATTTATAAAATAATACAATACATAATTTTGTTATTGATTCAGTTCTAGTTTGGGCCGCTGAGTATCGATTATGCATGGTAATCCGGTGGGGCGTTACGAGCGTCTCTGTCGTTAGCACTAACTTGCATAGTAACACTTCTCAAGATATGCTTAAGACTAAGGCTTAATCTTTAGTAGATATTACCTACCACGTAATCTCATCAGCTTCGACCCACCACTGATTGCTAAACATAGGCTTTTCTTCCTAATTAAATAATCGAATTAAAGTAAGACAGAAATTGGACTTAATAAAATTTAGGCTTCAAAATTTCAATTTTTTTTTCAGACTCCTAACTTTTTCAGCTTTTAAAATAAGGTCCTTAATTAACAGACTTTACATATTATTATAATACCCACAACCGTGCATTGAACTGGCTTTAATTCCAGACATCTTTGTCATCTAAAAAGCTTTGATGTTATAATAGCCCTTTTGGTACAAAGTGTGTTTTACGCATTATGTTTAAGCGCTTTTCGGGCAAACATTATTATGACAAGATATTGTTGTTGAAAATGTACCTACTGGAATGGACGTGTTTCAAGAGTTGCATATTTTAGATTTGACTCTGTACCGACCCAAACCCCCTCTTCACAATGTCATCATGATAAACGTTTTTCGATAGAATAAAATAAATATAAACACATCAACTTTTACACGCGTGCTCTCCACTCGCTTACATTACGGGCGACGACGTACACTTCGAGGTTAAGTAGCTATCGTCTACACACAAACGAAGGAAGGACGTAACAAATTGGCATTCAACTATATGGCTTCTGTGTGTTATATTCTGTATGTAATAAGTGGCAGTGGGCGGGGGGGCACAGCTCGGAGAACTGATGGCCGTTAGGGCGGAAAAGTTCTGACCTGTCGACCACGGACCAGACGATGCAGCGTGGGCAGGCCCCCCACCGGTCTGACGATCTGGGCCTCGGTTCTCTTCGTGCATTACCGTACGATTGCAGTTACACGGTCGGGTCACGTGACGTGTTTTTTCATACCATCGACGCCTAGAAGGTTTGATATGGGTGCGCGCATCGACTTGAAGCGGCAATGAAACTAAATCGCCACGTTCCTGAAGTTGTCATCGTACTACAATTCATTAACATAATCTAGGAGCTGTTTACGGTGGCGGGGAGTCGCTGGATGCGGCGACACAACATCGGGAAACTTACAAAACCGTGAGGGAGGCCTATTTCCTGCATTGTGCGCCAAATGGCTGATGATAATGATGTTATATTGTAGGGTCGATAGATGGCAGTCGTTAAGCCAAGTCAGAGGCCTTAGGGCGGCTAAAAAAGTTCTGACAGTAAGACCAGCCACTAAGTCTTACAAGCCTACACCAATCCGGACGGGTGAAGTATGACCTATACCTTCCTCAGGGAAAAGACCCGTGGGGACATAATGGGTTGATGATGATGATGACAGCTTAGTGTAATAAAGAGGCTATAGACTAATTTGATAATAGGTTATTTCACAGCCTCAAAAAATTTTTTTGGACTTACATACATGTGTGCTTGAGTCCGCCCACCCTAATTATATCGATTATATTATGTTCCATTCACATACTTTTTTTATAATAGTGTTCGCGAAACGTTACTTTCTTTAGCTTTCCTTATGTCTCTCGCTTTACATTTTTGTTTTATTACCTTGTATTATAATGTCCTTTTTTCCTGACGTTTCTTTTCCATCTTTTGGAAATTCCATGTAAGTCAATTTTTTTTCTGTGGTTAATTTATTCTTTTATTTTTCTTATTTACATCATTATTTTACTGGCAAGGGACCTTCCATATTTACAGATATATTACATACAACTATCCTGTACTACAACATCTTACTAACTGCTTTTAATATCTTACTAGGTATAATTATAAATATTATATATATTATATATATATATTATTATGTATTATATAAATGTTATATTATAACTATTAAATATTATTACAAAAAATACAAAATATATTCACATACTAAGTGAAAGTATCTTCTTCAAGGTTAAAAAAATGTTTTTGTAAGTTTCAAAGACTTTAATTGCTTAAGGCTTTAATTGCTTAACCCTTATTTAAAACAACTGTTATGCCCCTCGATGTAAACAACAAAATATTTACCAAAAACAATACGAGCGGACAAAGCCATAATACTTCCTTATTTACTTGGGGTACGTCGTTCATTAAGTTGATTGATGGCGGGACAATTTACCAAAATGAAAAGTTTTTATCGATGCCACTGTCGCACTGACATTTGTTACTGGGGTTCACATCAAAAATACACTTTAGGATCAATAATCTTATTGTGTTTTTAACCGACTTTCATAAAAATTTGGTTGATCCATTCCGTATATATTTGATGTAATTTCTTATCACTTTGTCCGATTTTATTATTTCTTTTTTTGTGAGCTAGAAGGCCTAGTACAAATTTGGTCAAAATATATTGAGATTAATGAAAAAAACATCGATTTGTTGTTTATGTGAAGTCAATTTTTAAATAAAATTATATTAATATTTTTTTGGCTATCTCTACCCGTATCTCTTTCACTATCTCCGTTCAAATTCCTTCGATTTGTACTTAGCTTAGCAAGTAGGATATTTTATTAGCATCGGTAGTCGACATGCTCGCTTGCCGTCTACTGTATGTTCGACAGCAAGTCATCATTTAAATTTTTGTTGCGAAGTCGTCCTAACTGATTGTGGTGCACGAACGTAAAGGTTGATGTGCCGTCGACTGTACCTAGGCTTTTTGCCTTTTGGTCGTGTGTACGATAATAATCAGCCGCTCACACATAAATCACATTTAACTGAAAGCATTGTGTGATAAGAATCCTTTTTAATTTCCACACGAAAACATTCACAATGTGAGTTCTGTCACACGAACAGTAAACAATAATATCTGTCTTCATCTTCACGCGTCAGTTGAAGTTGAAGCCGCGTTTCAGGTGTGAAATAGTCACAGAACTTACAGAGGGCCCGGCCCGTCTTATGTCGACTTGTAGAGCCAGATTAAGTATCTCGCTTATTTTCTAAAACAGTTCCTATTTACTATCAAAGTCAACGGTTAACTGAAAACGGCGTGTTACTAAACCACCTAACTTATTATTTAAATAAAAATTTTCTTTCTTTCTTTCTTTCTTTCTTTCTTTCTTTCTAATTTGTTTAGAATATCGACTATGTGTGGGAAGGAACTATGAGTTTAAAATATTCATTTCATCAGTTGCGTATTAAAGAACAATTAAAAACCATTGTTATGTTAAAGCAGTTCCTTAACCATCAAGAGTTTCCGCGTCAAAACTAAACTTGAGCTGTATTTAACCGGAACTTAAAATATGGAATGCGTGAGTAACGCACTCCGTTATGACGATGACTTTTTCATAATATATTTTCTGGAGGGGCGAGAAGAACTGTAATTTAAATGAACCTTCTAGAGATACCTTATTCATCGGCGACAAACAAACACGTATTGTATGATATTTGTTTTCCCGTTTGCTCCCCGCGGGTTTATTTTCCATTCATCCACTTACTTACCCTGAAAACACCTGTAGCCAGCACTTTGCGCTATGAGAAAAAGTTGCTTTAGCTGGTGCGTTTCAGGAGGAGCATCTACCTATGGGTTTATGATGCCTCCAATATAGTTTGTTTACTTTTTATTCATAATGATTAGTGGTGAATGGTGATACATAATTATACACTCGATTTATCCCTTTTTAAGGTTTCTTACCCAAAGGGTAAAACGGACCCTATTACTGAGACTCCGCTGTCCGTCCGTCAGGCTGTATCTCATGAACCGTGACAGTTGAAATTTTCACAGATGATGTATTTCTGTTGCCGATATAACATCAAATACTAAAAAACAGAATGAAATAAATATTTAAGGGGGCTCCCATTCAACAAACTTGATTTTTTTAGCTCGATATTAATAACGGAAATAGACGCTTGAAATATTCACAGAATATTTAGTTATTTTATCACTTTAAAAATAAACAATTAAATTAAATTAAATATTTAAGGGGGGCCCCATACAACAAACGTGATATTTTTGCCGTTTTTATAGATAATGGTACGGAACCCTTCGTGCGCGAGTCCGACTCGCACTTTTCAAGTGTCACCACAGAACAAGCAGACTTAGCAGATTACGTGAAAGAAAATATAAATTATAGACACCTGTTACCTATGATGCTATGCCTAAAAGACAGCATCAGTGCTGAGGAGAAAGCCAAGGAGGTGGGCCAATGGATGTGTCCAGAAGTGTATAAAGAAGAATAATTTAAATAAACATAAGAATCCTATTTTTTTTGCTGAGATAAAACAGTTTGTAGATATTGGATACCACTTTATTTATAAGATTTTAGAGTTATAAGGCTTTTGCTGTGCCCGACAGGGTCCATAATGATACAAATACCTGTTATATAAGAGCTAACAAACTTATGGTTGCAATAAAGCATTTGAGTATTGAGTATTGAAAGCAGCAATAGCATTCTAATGGCAATTGCATCTAGGCTAGATAATAGATAGGTAGATGATAGAGAACACTTTATTGTACATAAAAAAGGAGATTACACAGGTATCCACTAATATAATCCACTGATAGTACACTGATATAGATTCTTTTAGTAATAAAATTAATTAGAGAGTGTTTATTGTAAGTATCAGTTATTGTACGCTAAAGCCTCAGATGTACTGAAGGAAGAAACTGACTCCTAAGATACAGGATCCCCTAGTTTAGGAGTCAGGGACTTAACTAGTTATGTAAATAAATTGTAACTTTGTAAAATTAAAAAAAAAAATTAAAAAAAATGCAGTAAAGTGACTTAATGAACGTTACAAGTAAAACTTGATGTCCATTTCAAACAGTTGAACGTCTTTTCTAATGAGACACGGTAATTCACTGCTAGACGTAGTGTTAGTGTTAGCAATGCAGGCTATTTTTTGTTAGTCACAAAACATTGGATCACATCGTCGTCTCTAATTAAAGAACTTGAATTGTGTTGTGAGATTCAAGTTCAAGGTAGGAAGGACTTCATGAATCAGCTTGCTGGTCCGACGATCTGAGGCAGAGATTACTGGCAGAAGTTGGATGAGGATGGCCGAGAAAGAAGTGGCGTGCTTTGGAGGGGGCCTATGTCTAGCAGTGAACGAGTATGGATGGGCTGATTGATTAATGGTTTACCCCGACTGCTTTTGTCTGGGCTTGCCTAAGTCCATATATAGTCGATAAGTAATAACGCCTGATATGTTAAGTAGGCCGGTTGTACATGGTCTATTCGTATGGCATCAAATTTCTTTAGCTGTGTATGAGAAACGTATGCATAACGTGGCTGAAATAGGAACAGTTTTAAAATATAACGAACTCGCTATCTATCCATGTTTATGAATAAGGGATCTAAAGTACCATTTCTTAGGAAAAAATACGTTATGCAAAATATAAAATAGAGCTCGCGTTCATGAGTTGTTCGAGCTGTAATATGAAAATTAAATGGGGCGTTTCCACTCCTGAAGTTTATTTATTGCGAAGGCTTCGGCAATTCAACGTGAGTGCCCATTGTTTCGAACACCTTTTCAGGTAGGTATTCACATACAGCAGCTGAGTGCTTAATGACCTAACCTTGGCAGGTTAAAATTAAAATAAATTATATTTGCACTAACAAAAACTTGTATTAAAATTACTTTCAATCGGAGGTTAAAACGAATATTCTAATAATTGTCTTCTTCAGCATTTGTTTGTGCAGTGTTGGACGTGTAGCAGCTGAATACAGGCAGTGGAGCCTAACCTGGGCAGGTTACAAATAAAATAAAATAATTATATTTGCATTAGCAAAAAATTGTATAAAAATTGAATTGAATTACTTTCAATCGGAGGTTCACGAATATATTTATCGTCTTCTTCAGCATTTGTTTGTGCAGTGTTGGACGTAAACATCTTCATAATAATAATACTTCCATACAACAAAATCACTTGTCCTGGTCCCAAAGTAGTATACCCTTTTTTTTTGTTAACGGGGTGAAATGCTTTACGCACCATAACCGCCACCCTTGGGGGAGGGCGACGGCCGTTTGTCGAACTCTCCTCTCCTAATAATAGGAGAGGCATACCTCCTAAAACACCCCGGGAGCCGTCCTGTCGCTCGTGCAATGGGGCGCCGCCGGATCTCGCAAGTGGTGGACCACGATGCGAATGCTACAGCGTCGCCCCGGCGACGTCGACCCGACCCGCAAGGAGTCGGGCCCACCCTCACTGGAGAAGAGGCATGGGCCCCCCACCCCCTTCTCCCGTCACGATGTCGGACGGCACGTCCCCCAACCTGCCGTCTGTGACCCTCCCTCAACCTCCTCTATGCCCTCTGCTGAACAGAGGGACATAGAGTAGGGCCCCCACCGTGTGTTTTTTATAGAGGTTGTCTCCTCGCGGCCCGAAGGCCCCCGGCCCCACTCAGTGTGGGGTTACGGGTGCGGGGCCCATAGTGGACCCCGCGGGACATCCAGCAGCGCAAGCCACTGGACGTCCCCCGTGTGGAGTTTCTGGTCTGGTATTCGAGTGTCTGGAGGGCGTTCCCCTATCCGCCACCCGGGGGACGCGTCCGATGGAAGACCAGAAACTCCACACGGAAAACTAGGATACCCTGTGCTATGGTAACCACGCAAAGACTTTACAAACATAACATAACATAACATTTACACACAGACACATACATTGCTTCTGGCCCCACACTAGGATACCCTGTGTCGTGGGAACCAGAAACATCAACGTCAAAAACATGTAAACATCCAAGACCTGGGTTTTTTTTTGTTTCCAGCCGGGATTCGAATCCAGGACCTCTCGCATGGTAGGCAGATACGCTAACCGCTGCGCCATAGAGGTCCACCATAATACAGGGTATCCTGACTTGGAACCAGGAAATGTGATTCTCTTGAAGTTTTTGAACTAAAACATTCGTAAGCACTACACATCATAAATTGTTTTACGGATACACTTACTTGAATTTTGTCGGAAGAGTCCGACGGGCTCGATTGTGTTAGTGCATTATAGTTCAATTACAGTTACATGGTCGGGTCTCGTTACATGCTTTTTAATTCCATTGACGCGTAGAATTACGTACACGCGTACGCGCGTTGTATTGAAGCGGCAATGAAATGAAATTTATTTATTATTTATTTATTTACTAAAAACAGTGCGAAATTACAACAACATTAGTTTGCCAAACTGCTAATGCAGTTTATCGGCAAGCTCTTGGTAACAGTTCTTATATACTTACACAACTAACATTACTTTCTACACAACTAACATTACTTTCTACACAACTAACATTATCGACGCAGTCACGCAGCTGTCATTGTACTACAATGCATTAGCAGAATCTTAGCCCAGGTTTCGCTTTGATTCGTAGAGCTTCGTCATGCTGAGCAGAGACGGACGGACGGATTTTTTAATTTGCTCGCAATCTCATACGAGTTTTCCGCCGTGTCAGCTCTCGGCTAGGAGCATCTACTTCCGCAAAACGTATGCGTACATCTTCTTACGGGAACTCTCCCTTGTCCCCAGGTGCGGCCTCCACGCGGACTTCACAGAGCTGACGGCGTGTGTCAGCGGCGAGTTGGATCGGCACGAGGGGTCAGCTGTGCACAGGCGGTATTTCTACATCACTCTGCTAAGAGAGCCTGTTTCTAGGTAAGTTTGACTGCCCCTGAAAATTGTTTTCATCATCAACCCATTATGTCCCCACCGCGGTGCACGGGCCTCTTCCCTGAGGAAGGTATAGGCCATACTCCACCACGGGGGCCAAGTCCGGATTGGTGGAGGCTTGTAAGACTAGTGGCTGGTCTTACGTCGTCTTATAGACCCGCTTATTACTGTTGCTCTGACTCTCCAAGGTTTTCTGGAAGAAATCTCTTACGGAGATAAGCTCGCCTTTGTACATGCTATTTCTTATGTGTTATGCTGTTAATTGTTTCGTGTGCAAGTATAATAATAACAGTTATATATGAAATACACAAAGTTATAGCAATAAGACCGCCAATTGTATCTTTTCTGTTGTTTCTGTAAAATCTATCTTTTCTATTTTTTTCGGCATACACAATAAAGAATATTCTTATTGAATTACGCCACACTAATTAAACAACAATAATATACATAATTAAATCTTACAATCCTTAACAGACCGTATGAGACACCTGGGGTATTGATTTGTGAAAATGTAAGTAAGTACTTGCCCGATATCCTGACCTCTGAACATAAACTCGTGTTTGTTAGTTCTGTTCACGCGCTCGTTGACCTTGCCATTCGGGACAAAAGTCATCAGTTAATGCAAACGTTACTGAAAGTTTACCTCACGAAACTCACGCAAATGTGCGACCCCGATTAGGGTTGCCAGTTGCGTGTTGAAGAAAACTAAAATTTTGATTTCAGGAAAATTCTCTTGTAGTTAATGTCTCACCTAAAGGTTTGATTTTTACTTTATTTTTACTTACTGTCTTGCTTACATACCTAATAACGACGTCCGAAGTCAGTAAATTCACGTCGAAAGCAGTAAAGATAGAACAAATTCGCGCCTGTTAAATATCTATATAATAATTTCGTTCGGGTCTACGGTAGACTCGAACGATATGCACACCAAATGAAAGAGCGTAAAAAAATAGTTGATCTGAGTCGACAATATATGGGCGGAAAATTCGTATTATCGAGCAGCATCAATATAAAAATTATTAAATTAAAATAATGGCGTTGCTAAGTAAACATGTCAATGTCATCATTGTTGTGTTAGTGTCACAAGTTTTCATTGTGAACTGTTATGGCCGGCTTACATTATTTTAGTCTTTAGGAGAGGGCTATAATACAATTAGAGAGGCAAGTGCATTAGTACATTACTAGACGTTCGAGTGAACGTTAATATTTCTTCCAGTAGAGTGTCACTTCGTCGACGTCGCGAAATATGCGCTATCCTACTCAAAATACTATGACTTTTAATGGAACACATAAGTAAGTTTGATAATTCGAGTTATTGAAAACAACACGCACCCGTCACGGGTCACTTGCGCACTCTCATAAAGTTCTCACTAAATTTTTAGTTTATACACAGATAAGTAACGAGGATAGTAACGCGCTCAGGTGTTACTGGATAGAACAATAGAAACCAATTCTATTTTGATTCTCATTGAAAGGCAACTAGAACCGTACTATACCGTAAAACGTACTAAAGCAAGTGGCGCTTACACGTTTCTACAAAAGCACTCTCCTTAAGAAAGAAAGAAAGAAAGAAAGAAAAAAAGAAAAATTATTTATTTGATACTCAAAACAAAACAAAAAAACACACACACACAGAGTGCGTACAATAATAAAAAAATAACACAGAAAGCATAAAAAACGTAAAAATTAATAAACTGTACAACATGAAAATAATAATAAAATACATTAAAGGTTGAGCCCCCAAAATGGGCCCGATTCAGCATAGTGTTGCAACAGAGTGTAAAGTAAAGCACTCTCCTAAACACTAAGATAATCTAAACCGGCCCTTTGATCTAATTTGTTAACTCCATGGTGTGTGGAATACCGTGGCATCCAAAAAGCTTATTATAATCTGTGCCAACTGAGAAGGTGTAGTAAGTAATCTGTGGTGTTTTTCATTGGCGGGAAGACAATAATTGATATTGAGTTTTGGAAGGGTCTGAAAAATAATTGAAAAAGGAAATCAAAGTCATAAATTGATCTTTATTGTTTTGCTTAGTTATAGGTACCAATAAACTTATTGAAATGAAAAAGCCACTAGATAAGAAAAATACCAAAAATTAAAATGATGAAGAAAAACATGTGGTCAATACAAAACTAAAAGCTGTAAAGCCAAAGAGGGGGAGCTGTTTTTAGTTGATTAGCCAAGTGGATTCTACGTCTCATTGAATACGTCATTAGATTCACTAGCTATTAAGTTTATGAAGGAAGCTCATTTAGTTAGTAATTTGTGATGAGGTACCCATGACAAAGTTATGATAAGTATCCGATTTTCGCCTTGCATTCCTTCGTGAGTAGCCAGAACATGTCCAAAAGAGCAAGATTGGCTATCTGTAATAGTGTGCTGGTTCCAATACTGATGTAAGCATGGTAGCGAGATTTGGGTATAGCAGAAGTCAGAAGAATCATGAAAGTAGGATTAGTGCAGTACAAATGAGATCCTTAAGAAATATGTGTGGTGTTACTTTGAATGACAGAATACGCAATAGTGTGATCAGAGAGGATGTAGAGAAAGAGGATGTAGTGGGTGACTAGAATTGAAAAAAGGAATGTTGCGTTGGTTTGGAGATGTGGAGAGGATGAACGAAGAAAGACTGACAAAGCAAATATATCGGGCGAATGTGAGTGGAAGGGCCGGTAAGGGACGCCCCAGTTGGACATACTTCGACCAAATAGGGGATGTATTAGCAAAGGGCAAGATGAAAAGTACCCGAAACCGATGTGGGTACATGCAACGACTAATGGATGTCGATGAAGCGAAAGTGATTTGTCAGGATAGTGGCAGGTGACAGTCCGTGGTCTCTGCCTACCCCTCTGGGATACAGGTTCGAGCTTATGTATCTGAATGTATTAAGAGATTTATATCTACTGGTGGTTAATAAATACAGAGGCGTCACCATATAAAAAAAACATAGTGGAATATTATTTTGCGTCTACATATTACCCGAGCGAAGCCGGGTTTTCGTCTAGTTTTATCATATTTTTTGTACAGTATTAGTATTGTTATCGAGTAAATAGATGGGAAATGTACACATATTTTGGTTTTTGTACATATATTTTCCGGAAATGTCCAGAAATAGCGACAGCCCTCCGTCAGGAAATTCCCTAAACCGTAAATTTAAAGCACACTGTTTCTGCTGCTGTTTCTGGTTCCCACGACACAGGGTAACCTAGTGTGGGGCCAGAAGCAATGTATGTGCCTGTATGTAAATGTTATGTTATAAAAAAAACAAACAAAACAAAACAAACACAGAAAAGCATATGCAGTTTTTATACGTCCCAAAAATCACATGTCGTCCCTCAGAGTGAGAGCATGGGCTTAATCAGTACGCGTGCCCACCGATAATTGGCGATTTTAAGCGGCCATGTAAACACCTCAGACAATCGAGTTTCTTCACGATGTTTTCCTCGACAGCCAGCGAGTTTTTCATTTCATTTCATTTATTCAGTTAAAAAGAAGTAAGCTAACAGATTTACATCCACATCACTTACTTGCTAATGTGCTACTACATAAAGGTAGTTTCCAGGGTTAAAATAAGTAAATTCTATTTAGTCCGTATTTTAGATTATAAAAAAATATTGGACACGTATTTTTTCTTTTTTCGATTAAACAAAAAATAACAAAGATATAGCCCATTAAAGTTACGCGTGACGTCACTCCGTGCTAAAAAATGCAGCACGGCGTAAAATAATCTAAAAGACGGACTAATTAAATTTTTTAGGGCAACTAGCCCATTATGATTTTAGATTGCCGTACTTGGCTTAAATAAAGTAATTGTAAGAAAATTTGCGCCTGCTTTTTTAATTTTTTAAAAAATTTAATTTACAATAAATTATAATTTATAAAAAATAAATAATTTATAATAATTCATAAATCTAATTTAATTTAAACTTAGAGTTCACGTAACTTCGGATGACTTGGTTTGACTTGGTTTTCTCAATTACGTACAGTTTTTAATTTGTAGTAATGTAGTGTGGTGACACCTAACCCACTTTTTATAAAAAAAAAAACCATTTTTATTACCATACTACAGTAACAATACCACTTACACAAACATACATCACATGAAACTCACGCCTTTGTGCCCGTGCGGTAGGCAAAGAGCAGGGTTTGCCTTTTGGCACCATCCTGATTAACTTCTTTCAACGTTCGCTTGCCGTAGCATGCACGTACCCCAGATCCGGGTACTTTTGATTTTTTATTTTGCTAATATATGTATGTACGCTATTACGCGTATACGAGTATTAGCAAAGTGCAAAAAAAAAGTATATTATGCGTCGGTCGGAATCATTACCTGAACATTTCCAAA
This sequence comes from Yponomeuta plumbellus, assembly GCA_947310845.1. Classification (NCBI taxonomy): domain Eukaryota; kingdom Metazoa; phylum Arthropoda; class Insecta; order Lepidoptera; family Yponomeutidae; genus Yponomeuta; species Yponomeuta plumbellus. The sequence goes on along the minus strand of OX371198.1, from coordinate 15,733,224 downwards.
AATACGACTTTTGAGTTAAGTATGCAGAATACGGTATTTGACACTATCAACAATAAATGAAGCAATGTATGTGCCTGTATGTAAATGTTATGTTATGTTATGTTATGTTAATTATATGAGATGCTCGATTAAAACAAAAAATTCGGAAAATGTATTTCTTTTAATCATTTACTAGTTATTACAATTTTTAAATAGATGAAACATAAAAAGAGTGCTCTGAAATGTGACGTCACAAGGAAATATTTTCATACAAAATTCCGTTTTAGAAGTAACTCATTTGAGATCCTGTCAAATACCCACTTGTAGAAATTTTGAAGATATTTCCGAATCACTAACTGTACAAATCAAATGATTTTTTTATCCGTCACAAAATGACTAATTCCAGTAGAGAACAATGATTTCACTATACACATGACAAATTTTGAAATCTTTAAACGTCAATTACTCAAAACAGAATATTTTGTAATGTTCCGGTAATGATTCCGACCGAATATAAAATGCTTTTTTTATATTTGCTGCCTCTGTCGAGTTTGCACAATGCACAGTCCAAAGAACGATGTCAAAAAGGCTTTAGTGCTGAAAAATCCAGAATTTTGTCGGAAAATATAATTATTGGATAATCTGAAGGTCTCACGAATAATCCAGAAAACGCAAAGGCTTTCGAGAAAGGTTATCGCTCGGTATATCGGTTTCGTGTGCTTTGAGAATAAGGCTTGTTGTGTAACTTATCGGGGTTTTCCGTTTTCCACACGCCTGACTCCACTGCTACTGCCACTTTTCAACCTCATAACGCTGGTAATTACAGCATTAGCCTATAAGGAAGTTATTAATTCGCTCTATCAAGAATTATACCTCGATAAAGTCACGTTGGAAATAACACATCTTACAATAGAACTCTCCAAGTTCATGCTTGACATCACAGGACGATAGATATAATTTTACATGAATGTCCCTTTGCACTACAATTAACAATCCGCCACTATAAAAGCTGGAAATCAGAATTAGATACGTAGTTTTAGATCAAACAATATTAAAATAAGATTGTATATCAATTCGTTCTCAGCCGTTTTAAGGGTCCCGTACCTTAAAAAAAAACAGATATAGGATCTTATAGGATCACTTAGTTGTCCGTCTATGCTTCCGTCCGTCCGCGGTTTGTCAATATCCTTAACCTTGGGGGCGCGTGGAGAGGAGGTATCGAGTTAAAATTACTAACTCTGCGGACCCATAAAGCTGTGAAAAAATTAATCTTTTAAGTTAACAAAAAAAAAAGGATACCGACGTTTATGTCGCCAAAAAACGTGTATTTCGACACTCAAAGGAATCAAACTTCCTAGGTTACTTCCCTTTGACTATTACTGAAATTTAGCAAGTAATATTATCTTGTTGTACTACAAATACAAGAAAAAAAAAAAAAAAACTAATCATGTGTGAATTAAATTATAAAAAAATATGTTTTTGAAGTTAGAGAAAAGTTCGGAAAAAACTGCGAGTACGGAAGCATCGGTGGGCGAGACCGACTCGCTCTTATCAGTTTTTTTGCTGATCTGGTCCAAAATTCGCGTTCTAACTAATTCATCTACCTAACCGCGTGCATGGCGACCTCATCGTTACCGCTGCAGCACTGAATAAAACATCCCTGACATGCTGCAGCTACTCGTAGACGTCATGCATTCGCTAGCGGCCTGTGTGGCACGTCGGCGCTGAATTTTGAATGGTGTCCATTTTTAAAAGCGACCTGTATTTCAGTATTGTATCCTCAGACATCATCGTGTCACCTTACTTACTACATATTTTAACTTCGATTTTCTCCGAAATCTTTTTCTCAATAAGCTTAATGCTCATTTATAATTCGATGACGATTCCTACAGTCCTCGTTGAATTTTGGGAGTCACTTATTAATGGCATGAAAAAAGTGGCATCCTCTTCCTCGTTTCAAGAAATTGAAATTGAAAAACAGTTTAGGGGAAAGACCTGTGCCGTACAGTGGGACGAATATAGGCAGCATTGTTATTATTGAGCGGCTTACAGGCTATTAAACGCTCAACCCCAAACACTACACTCTGGAAATCGGAAATCAGAAATTTATTTCAAAGTAATGGAAATTAGAAATTTATTTCAACGTTTGTTGAATGTCATGTACATATAATGTTAGGCGGGATACCAAAATAAACTAATTTGTTCATCATATACTGCCGGGAAATAAAATACATTTCTTGGGTAATATAAAATTGCGCGCAATGGACGTGTAACTTTCAGCGTTCTTTCACCAAGCCTAAGAATAATAACTCCCACACAACACAATTACTTGACCTGGTCCCAGACTAAGATACCCTTTTCTATGTTAACCAGGTAAGGACATCGCATACATATAAATACGCACAGGCTGAGGCCTTTTGGTACAAATCTACGACGGTACCCAGCGGGAATCGAATCCACCACCTCTGTCTTGGTAGTTAATCGCCTTAACACTTAGACTAACGAGGTAGTTAAAAAGAATAAAAGCTCTGTTTACGCTTATTTGACCTCAACCTGCGGGTTGAAGTTTCAAATTCAGGAACAATGAAATATCCCGTAATGTGTCCTTATGAAGAATTGTCTAGTATACAAATATCAGATAGCATTTTTGAAAAAATATGAAAAAATGTGCGTCCTTGAACCTCAAAATCTCTCAAGCCGTTGAACTTCCAGGCACCGTTAGTATGAAAGAAAAAACATGATGATGCAGAGAATACCAGGTACTGTGAAGCGCGTTAGTAAATTGACACTCGGTAGGACGTGTAATTTGTTTGGACAGCGTTGACAGGCAGCCCTTGACAAGGGGCCAATACCTGCCAGTATATTATTCTCGGAACGACACTTACCGGCTCGATATACAGGTCAAGGTTCAACAAACCATGGCTTAAAAGACATTATAATGGTCACAATGATACTGATACAGCTAGCTACCTCCAAATTGCCCTAGTCCCGAAACACGTCCTTTTGAGTTTGTAATTACCTCTTCGACGTAATGGATACAATTATCCGTATTTATTGGGAACCCCCAAAATTTTTTGTTTTTTTTTTCTATTTTTGTGTGAAAATCTTTATACGGTTCACGGAATACATCTACTTACCAAGTTTCAACAGTTCTTATAGTTTCAAAAAAAAGTGGCTGTGACATACGGGCGGACAGACAGACATGACGAATCCATTTTTGACATTTGGCTAGGGAACCCTAAAAACACCTGTGTAGCTCACACAATTATTATTTTTACTTGGAAGGAAAAAATGGGATGGGGTTATTTGATTTTTACGTACTATACCATATTCATTTGGGTCTTAGACAAAATGTAAACAACATTTCAGTACTCTTTATACTATTTTCATTGTCAAAAAATGTTATTTCGCTTTCTACGCTAATTTCTAAAGTAAATGAGATGTTATCTAATCTATTTTACTTATTTCTTAGTGCAAAAACGGAAATAAAATTTTTTGACAATGAAAATAGTCTAAAGAGTACTGAAATGTTGTTTTAATTTTGTCTAAGACCCAAATGAATATGGTATAGCAACACTCAGACATTGACAGCCTTTGGCTTGATATTGATATGTCAACGTGACACTTTTTTTTTTCATTGAATTAAAAAAATAAACTAATGGGTATGCTCTCTAATTGTTGTTTTCCCCCGCAGGTATTTGTCGGAGTACCGTCACGTGAAGCGAGGCGCCACGTGGAAGGGCTCGCGGCACTGGTGCCAAGGGCGCACGGCGACAAGTAGGTTTTCTCAGACTCTTACTTACCTCATTTACTGTGAGATTCAGATTCAGATAGTTTATTTTATTCATAGTACAAATAGAATCTTTACTTTAAGAACGTCAAAGTTGTTAGTTTCACAATTAAGAAGAAATCCCGATATGAAAGTAAAAATAACTTTATAGTAGCATTTTCAGCATTAACAGCATCAAACATGTTAACAAACAACAAACACAATAATAATAATGTTACTTGCGAGTTCGCCCGTACCTTTAGGGAACTAGAGTATCCTTTATAAAATAAAAGACTCAAGTTGAGTTCCTATCGACTGTACTACAATACACGAGTAAAGTCAAGGACTAGTCCCCATTACATACGTAATTTTTGTTCACGCCAATATATAGGTTAACAATTTTGACGATTCGAAAGGGTCAAAATATTTACGTATTTGCCAGTTCGGAGTAGGTTCAGACAACTCTAGACAGTGGAAAACTTCGTAGTAATGTTCCTGGTTTAAAGTGAGGTCATGGTTACGTATGCAACGTCGTAACGTCGCAGCGAATGTAGGAAATTTATCATCCACCCATTATGTCTACACCGAGGGGCACGGGTCTCTTCCCTGATTAAGGTATGGCCATACTCCACCACGGGGCCCAAGTCCGGATTAGTGGAGGGTTGTAAGACTTAGTAGCTGGTCAGCAACCAACTGCTTTACGTGCCTTGTGAAGCACGGAACCGCTCGGAAAAATGCCACTAGCGTTAGTCATAGACGGTCACCCATCTATGCACTGAACGCGCCCTATGTTGCTTAACATTCGTGATTGTATAAGATCACTCAGGCAGTCGAAGCTACGAGCGAATGTAGGAAATTAAATTCTAGTAATTTTGTAGCTACGCTGTATTTTGACACAGCTCCCATTTCGTACGTGACAAAGCCCACATCTCGGCAAGCGAACCGACCGGAATACTGAATATCTATATCCTAAGTCATTCATAAGGCTTCGATTCCTCCGAGATCTTAAAAGAAAGGGTTAGATTGAACGCTCTGAACCATAATTTGGTTTTAAGAGCGGCATTAGTCCGTCGTCCCCTATATTATGTCCCCATCATGAATTTGTTTTATGATCGCCCATAAAATGTGACGTCATCATTATTCATGGCGCGCGTTATGCTTCAGTCTGAAGCGGCTATTAGTCTAGGGAAGCCGAGAAAGCACTTCGCCTTATTCTGAAGCAAAAACACTTTCGTTCCTAACATCGAACGGTAGCTAGGTTAAGTATCGTTCTGCGGCTTCAGACTCTTCAAATAAGAACGATGTAGACTTAAGTTATTATTTTTTTATGTACCCTGTATACGTCTCACTGCAGTCATCTCACAGGTTGCTCTCAGAGAGTAAGTTTGGATTAATTACCATGTGTGGTCAGATAATACGGTAATTAAACCCTAACTTTCCGGAGATTGTAGATTTCAAACGCGGAGGTATGTGAACACCTCTGACACTCGGGTTCCCTCACGATGTTTTCTTTCACTTAGCGAATAGTATTGTTTATGTAAGTAACTACCTATGTAAATTTTACAAAACGACGTTGTTTTAGCAACGGTCAGATTCCCTCTCCTCGCTGCTCTTCTCTCGAAAATTCAAATTTAAATATTTTATTCATAATACAAATAGAATATTTACTTTATGAACGTCAATGTTGTTAGTTTCACAATTAATAGATTACATGGAGAAGAAACTAACAAATAAACTCCACATTTATTCTTTTCAAAACTGTTTTAGCCTAAATTACAAACTTAAAAAAAATACTATTGGATGTGTTGAACACTAGACACATTTATCGTCTGATTAAATTTAATATTAAACTACTATTTGATGCCAGACATCCTTGTCTTCTAAATAATTGTTGATTTTATAATAAGCTTTTTTGCAAAGAGTGTGCTTAACACAATTCTTAAACGGCGATGGAGGTAACTCTATATCTTAACTCTATATCATATATCTTGGGGTATCTAGTTGTAGAATCTTATACAGTACCCCATAAAGCAAGTATTAACTTTTGCAAGTCTAAATCGTGGAAATGACAATTTATGTTTATTCCTAGTATTAACGTTATGATGGCTACCAAGTGTTTCGAAGTCTTTAATATTTTTCCTAACGTACATAATATTTTCATATATGTATTGGCTTGCAACTGTTAGTTTCTTTGAAAAAATCTCTTAGCGAGTCCCTACTACCTAGCTTATAAATAAATCTGATCGCTCTCTTCTGCAAGATGAAGATAGTCTCAATGTCTGCTGCCCGGCCCCATAGTAGTATACCATAGGACATAATACTATGGAAGTAACTAAAATAAACAAGCCTAGCATTTGCAACGTCAGTAAGTTCTCGAATTCTTTTCACGGCATATGTTGCGGAGCTAAGTCTATGTGCTAATTTTACAATATGTGGACCCCATTGTAGTTTGGCATCGATTGTGATGCCCAGAAATACAGTATCTTCGACAAATTCTAGTTTTTCATTTCCAATCACAATGTTATTTTCAACTAATTTTACGTTAGGTAGGGTAAACTTCATACATTTTGTCGTTTTTTAATTTAACAATAGATTATTTGCTGATAACCAATCTAGAACGTGCGAGAGAGCATCATTTGCTTCGTCAAGATTATTTTCCTTTCTCTTTATTTTGAAAATAAGTGACGTGGCATTTTTTGTACCATAAACGGTAATTCGTTTACATAGACCAGGAAAACGAACGGCCCTAGGATAGATCTCTCTGACTCCCATTTTTACAAGTGAACCCGACGATTTAATACGATTTATGTCTGCTTTTTGAACCCTTCCTTCTAAATACGATTTTAAAAGATCTAATCCTGCATTTTTTATTTCGTAATGAAGGAAGGAAGGTATAGGCCATACTCCACCATGGGGGCCAAGTCCGGATTAGTGGAGGCAGGAAGCCTTTATTAATTTGTTATAAATAATAATGGATCACATGCATCAAATAAAAATTGAAATTGAACACATAATTAGATTACTTAAATTAATATATACGTTGTGTACATTGTGAACTTTTTTTTCCCTCTCCGGGACATGCTTGGCCTCCCACAAGCCATGTGGTTTGTGGGGTGTGGTCTAATCACCATTTTTATTTTTATTTATTTAAATATCATTAGCCAGGTATTCACTTCGTGAAAGTCTTGAACGGTCAGAATTTTGAGGAAAGAAAGTAGTTTTTTTTTAGTCTTTCTTTCTTTCTTTTTCGTAATGGTTTCACTCCCACGATTTCTCTAATGACTTTGCGCTTTGGAAGAAAGCTCCCTCCGGACTATCTTGAAGTTATTCAAACAAAGTCGAAGTTCAAAGTCGTTCGATGTAAGATAACAACATTGTGGCGTTTATTGCTTACCAGTTAAACGTGCTAACTTGCGTAAGTGTGGAAGGTATCAGCAATAGGTCGCAAAGTGTATATTAAGAATAGATTTGAATAGAATTTGTTTGTTTTTCTGGTGTGTACAATAAAGAGTTCTAATCTAATCTAATCTAATAGTAATAATAACGACCACACACGCAATCACCCTGGATACACTGTGCTAGGGCAACCAGGCAAGAATAGGGGAAACATGAAAATACAGCCAGAATTTTAAGAAGGTCAGTCTTCGATCTAGATGTAAGAAATCTTACATAGATTCTGATTTCTGCTTGTTATAGTAGTAACAGTCAGACGCTTTGAAAAAAAAGCATTAATAGACTTATGATCCACTACTGCAGGAATACATCTCGGTATTTTATTTCGAATCGCTCGTAGCCACGGCTACCTGATTGAGCTTAAACGATCACGAAGGTTAAGCTACATAGGGCGCGTTCAGTGCATGGGTGGGTGACCGTCTACGACTAACGCTAGTGGCATTTTTCCGAGCGGTTGCGTGCTTCGCAAGACACGTTAAGCAGTTGGTGCCGGCTGCCGTCGATATATGGCAGTCGCGTAGAGCGGCTTGAAAACTTCTGACAGTAAGACCAGACAGTGGCCCCCGTGGTGGAGTATGGCCTATACCTTCCTTACGGAAGAGACCCATGCCCCTCGGTGGGGACATAATAGGTTGATGATGATGATGATTTTATTTATGAAACTTAATACTGAACCACTACTTAACTTGTCAAATCTCATATGTAAGTCCTGTGTACTATCTATCTACTGATTTCTCCTGATAGCACAGAATCCTTTTATACAATTTATTACTCCAAACACGACGAGGGTATCTGCCGGATCTATTATTATAATTTTTACAACAGGCGCAGAAGTGCCCCCCTGCTACTCGGGCGAGTCGTGGCGCGGGGTCACCCTGGACGAGTTCGCGTCCTGTCCCTGGAACCTGGCCAACAACCGGCAGACGCGGATGCTGGCGGACCTGGCGCTCGTGGGCTGCTACAACGGCACGCTGAGGCACCGCACGCCAGACTCTGAGCGGGTGCTACTGGCCTCCGCCAAGAGGAACCTCGCCGCGATGGCCTACTTTGGCCTCACCGAGTATCAGAAGGTTAGTGTGGTATTTACCGAATATGAAAGCTAAGAAGGGTTGTTTTGTTGCTACCACGGCACGCTGAGGCACCGTACGGCTGACACCGAACGGGTGCTGCTGGCCTCCGCCAAGAGAAATCTCGCCGCGATGGCCTACTTTGGCCTCACCGAGGTTAGTGTGGTATTTGCCGAATATGAAAGCTGAGAGTAAGCTTAGAGCGGGTGCTGCTTGCCTCTGCCAAGAGGAACCTCGCCGCGATGGCCTACTTTGGCCTCACTGAGTCTCAGAATTTAAGTTGAGAGAAGAATTAGGTACGGTTTTAACTCGCAACTAACTAACTTTAAGCGCCGATGAAACATACAAAGTTATACCTCCGGTTTCTCGTACACTAACTATATGTTAACTGTTAATAGCTACTCCCGTTGTTTTATTGTCGGTAAGAAAACTTAAGGATCCAATAAAAAATAAAAGTGCATCATCATTATCATCATCATTCAGCCACAAGAAGTCCAGTGCTGGAAAAGAAAAGTGCATAAGAAACTAAAAATAGCTATTTAACATATTCTTAGTGTACGAAGGAAAGGTGGTTATAACTCTGTATGTTTAATCTTCGCTTAATATTCGCGAGTAAATACCGTACCTAATTCCTCTCTCAATTGAACGAGTACGAATGAAACGTTCCAGAAGCACTAAGCTCTATCTGATATTCTAGACGTAGACATTACCTATTCCAGTTCACTGAACCAGGCGAGATAAGCGCGCCCATTATTTGCACTTAAATCATTGTGCCAGTATCTCTGTCGCCATTTGTCTGGTAAGGGGGCCCCGTCGGACGCGAACGCTCTGCCTTCCAATCGCTTTGTGAATTCAATTTTACATATTTTACATTTGATCGCTGAACTGACGAGTTGTAAGATAAGCTCTCATGGATCGGATTTCAATCAGCTCTTTGTGAATTTATTTTTACTTATTTTACATCTGATCTGTGGTGGACTGACGAGTTTATTCTCACGCTTCGGCTTCGCATAATAATTAATATAATTCCGATCGACAGTTTGCGAATTTATTTTTACATATTTTACATCTGATCTGCATTGTTGAACTACTTTTACGACAGCATAGCACGTAAACAATAAAATCGAGTCTCTCTGCGGCTAATTATTTTCATGGTGTGTTCTTTTTAATGGACCCTTTCTGACTATAGATAATCTATGTGTCTCTTTTCCTTCTACCTATCGTTACCGCCATCTCTCTCGCTCGCAGGTCTGTCTCACGGTATGTTTTCGAGCATACGTTCAACCCGCGATTTACGCAACAGCGTGTTTTAGCGCACTGTAGATAATCTGTCTTTTACCTTTCACCTATCAGTAACACCATCTCCCTCGCCCGCAGATCTCCCAGTACGTGTTCGAGGAGACGTTCAACCTGAGAATTACGCAACACTACATAATCTCTCTGATTGTTTACTTTCCACCTATCTTCTTCTTCTTCTTCGGCCCTTTAACTCCTAGGGGAGCATAGGGCCTTAACCCCAGATTTCCACTTCTGACGCTCGTTCGCGGCAGCTTCCAATTCAGGCCAGCTAGTGCCGATCGACTTGACCTCTTGGGCTACAGATCTTTTCCAGGTTGTCCTAGGCCGTCCCCTCTTTCGGTTGCCCGAGGGCGTGTATATGAGGGCCTGTCTGGTCAGGCTCGTTCTGTCCCGGCGTAGTGTGTGGCCTATCCAGCGGCATTTTCTATCCAGGATTTCTAGGTGGACAGGTATCTGGTTAGTACTACTCCAAAGATCTTCATTCCAAATTGTTTGTGGCCAGAATATCGCCATTATCTGTCTGATATATTTGTTTATAAATACCTGGAGCTTGTGAGAGATATCTGAACGCAGGAACCAGGTCTCGCAGCCGTAAAAAAGGACCGATTTTACATTTGAGTTAAAGACTTGCTTGAGAGAAGCCTTTAGCGATAAGACCGCCAATTGTACGAGTATACGACAAATTTTAGATATGTAAGGTTTCCAATTTATATATCTCTTTCTGGTGTGTACAATCGTCATCATTCGTCATCAACCCATTATGTCCCCACCGAGGGGCACGGGTCTCTTCCCTGAGGAAGGTATAGGCCATACTCCACCACGGGGGCCAAGTCCGGATTGGTGGAGGCTTGTAAGACTAGTGGCTGGTCTTACTGTCAGAAGTTTTCAAGCCGCCCCTAAAGGCCTCTGACTTGGCTTAACGACTGCCATCGTCACCTGCCTTGCGAAGCACGGAATCGCTCGGAAAAAATGCCACTAGCGTTAGTCATAGACGGTGAACCATCCATGGACTGAACGCGCCGTATGTTGCTTAACATTAGTGATCGTTCAAGATCACTCAGGCAGCCCCGGCTACAAGCGATTCAATACAATAAAGAGTTCTAATCTAATCTAAGACTCGGATGTTCGGACTTTCCACTTATCAGTAACGCCATCTCCCTCGCCCGCAGGTCTCGCAGTACGTGTTCGAGGAGACGTTCAACCTGCGTTTCGCGGTCCCGTTCACGCAGCACAACGCGACGGTGTCGGGCGCAACGCTCGCCGCGCTGGCACCCGCGCAAGTGGCGCGCGTGCGCCGCCTCAACGCGCTAGATCTCGAGCTCTACGAGTTCGCTAAGAACCTCATGTTTAGGCGGTGAGGATAACTGTTATCATCATCATCAACCCATCATGTCCCCACCGACGGGCACGGGTCTCTTCCCTGAGGAAGGTATAGGCCATACTCCACCACGGGGGCCAAGTCCGGATTGGTGGAGGCTTGTCAGACTAGTGGCTGGTCTTACTGTCAGTAGTTTTCAAGCCGCAATGAGGCCTCTGACTTGGCTTAACGACTGCCATCTATCGACGGCAGCCGGCATCAACTGCTTAACGTGCGTTAGTCATAGACGGTGACCCATCCACACATAACTGTTATAATGTGGGTAAATGTAACATAACATTTTAACCATACAGGCACATGCATTGCTTCTGGCCCCACACTAGGATACCCTGTGTCGTGGGAACCAGAAAAAGCGACGTCACAGACATGTAAACATCCAAGACCTGGGTTTTTTCTTTGAAATGAAATGAAAAAAACTTTATTGTAAAACGGTTACAAAAAATCGTTACTGGCTTCCAAACTAGGATTCCCTGTGCTATGGGTGCTATAGGTATGGTTAGGTAAATAACAATAATAATAACCGAAACTACTACTGTGCTACTTGTCTGTTTATTTTGTTTCTGTGATGTCTCTTGTTGCTACAATAAATATGTTTCTTTCTTCCTTTCTTTCTTCAAAATCGTTCCAATAGTCCTGTGGGTTAGTTCCAACCAGTCTCGCTAACCATCTGAGGCGGTTAAAACTCCAATGCCCGGTTCCTTAATATACGCCTACCGGCTACGATCTGTTTTCCATACAATTTATTGACGGTTCGTAGGAATTTCGTAGGAATTGTAACCGATCGTAAGCAAAAACGAAGCGTTTTGTGGATATTGGAACCGGGCACAAGTCGGCATGCTAGGCTGTCATGCAGAAGGCGGTGCTGCTTGATACAGACCGGATAGTCCGACGTTTTCTCTCGCTGTCGCCCTGACCTTCGGCCACTTGGACTCCTCAGCTGAAGGACATCCGTCTGGCTACTTTGGTCAGATGAGACTATTACCTTTTTAATCTACATAATTATAATAATTACCACATAACACAATCCCTTGACCTGGTCCCAAACTAGTATACCCTGTGCTATGGTAACCACACAAGGTATTACAAACATCGAAAAACACTCCGACTGAGGTCATTTGTACAAATCTACGGCGGCCCCCAGTGGGAGTCGAATCCGTTTCTATTTTCTATTTCTTGCTAGCTAAGCGTCTTAACGGGTCTACAAATATTTTTAATAAATATTTTTATTCGGTTTAATTGGTTTGCCGATAACGGGTATCATTCCACGTCAAGCGGACAGGTAAAACATGTTGATGTTGGCGATTTCCATAATATTTGGGTAATATTTACGTTCCACTACAGAGCTCAGGACATCCTTTGAGAGAGAATAATATGAGAAGTTGATGACGTTGCTCATAGTTCCAACTAGCTAGCGAGTTGTCAAGTTTTTAGTCCTGATTAACTTGGCGTTTTATCGTACGAGTCCGACCAGGTTTCGCTCCAATTTACAAGGTGTAGTACTTACGAAAATTTTAGTTAAAAAAGCTAGCGAGTTGTTTATTCAAAAACCCGTCCAAGTCCCTCACTCTTTAATTTTGCACAGCTACAAATCGGAGTCTATTTGTAAGAGTTTTATAATGATACTAGTTTTCGCCCGCGACTCCGTCCGCGTGAACTTTAGTTCAAAATTTTGCAATTCCGTTCACTCCCTTAGGGGTTAAATTTAGAAAAAACGGCGAAACACGTGTTCAATCAATTGTGTTGGAGAGTATTTATTTTAAGTTTCAAGAAAATTAGACTCATTTTTTATACCTCCTTTACATGGCAACCCTTTTCGCCTCCTTCGGGGTTGATTTAAAAAAAATCCCGTCTTATTCCTTGCCTACATATATATAGACCCTCTATGCAAAATTTCAGCTTCCTAGATCCAACGGCTTGGGCTGGGCGTTGATGAGTGAATGAATCAGTCAGTCAGGACTTTGAATTTTATTTATATAGATTTTTCCAATTTCACTCGCTAAGAAATGCATCGACCTAGAAACTATTTTCCAGAGTGCACTCTCTGGAAAATAGGTTCTGGGTCAACAGTGTCGGTTTGCGCTGAAGGAATTTTCATTACCTACTTACATTTTTATGCAATAAGTTGCGAAGAGTTTAAGCTATCAAAAATGAGTAGGTATTTCTCGAAATAGCCAGAATATAGACACTATATTATAGCAGGGTGGGTCGCTGAGCTTTTTTTTGAAATTTCCGTTTCACACTTATTAACTCTTAAGTTACGGTACATAAATATTATTATTAAAGAGTAAAAAAATAAATAAAAAAAACATTGTTATAACTTGTACCTCCCTTTACTGGTAAAGGGAGATTATGCATTCAAAATCATGGTAATCGCTGGCGATTGGGTTAAGAAAAAATGCATCATTTCATGTTTTTCTGTGAAGTAAATTCAGTGGTTCCTATATTTTTATTTTATAGTTTTATTGCATTTGATTTAGTACTTAACTGCTTTAGGCATAAGTCCGTAGCAGTGGACAGATATGGGCTGATGGATTGAATTGGATAATATGTACTTCATGAACCTTTTACTATTATTACTGTGTAATCAGGACAGGCGATTGTGTAGTGTGGAAGTGATTATAACTATTATTATTATTGTTTTTCTTTTCTTATTTTTCTGTCATAAATGAGGTATGTTTGGGCACGGGCCGCAGAAAAGTGCATTTTTTTTAAATCGTGCCCTAAAAATTACGCACTATTCTGCGCGTATTCAAGATTACAGCTTTCTGTAGCTGAATATATGTGGACAGGTGGATGTGTAGTTTTTTTAAGATTAGCGTGTAAGGACTACGATAAAATGCCCGTTGCCGAGAGTACTATGGGCACAGTAACTACACTGCATACTGGCCATTGGGATTGTATTTCTATTGAGAGTTCTACGTACTTAGCAAGTTATGGTACCATCTATTCATACTCATGTTTCACAAATAAATATATTTTATCTTTATCTTTTATCTTTATCTTCGGTGTGCACAGAAACTAAATTATGTGTAGGTATATTTATTAGTCAAAATATTCTCCGTAGGAAACGTTCTATTAACGCCTTGCATTGTGAATGAAGCTTCAACGCATGTTTTCTCGGCTTCGATACTCCCGATCCCCATTCATCGAGTGCATTGAATAATTAAACACACTGCCTGAATACTGTAGAGAGGTCGCGATGCGATTCTACGGAACATAACATCGTTCTAGCAGGCGTATAGTGGTACTTGGAGTCTTTGACTTAATATTGAATGTATACTAATCGATATTGCAGGTAATTTTTTATGGGACCTTTTTAATATGACTGATTCCAGGCCACAGTCCGACTCAGAGAGAGAGGGAGAGAGAGAGATAGAGATAGATCGAGATACCGGGAGAGGGAGAGGGGGAGACAGAGAGAGAGATTGGGAAAGAGAGCGAGAGTGGACGAGAGAGAGCGAGAGTGGAAGAGACAGAGCGAGAGTGGAAGAGAGGGAGAGAGAGAGAGAGAGAGATATAGATATATAGTGATACAGGGAGAGAGAGAGAGGGGAGAGGGAGATGGACAGTGGAAGAGAGAAAAAGAGAGTGAAAGAGAGAGAGAGCGAGAGTGGGAGAGAGAGAGAGATAGTGCAAGAGAGAGAGAGAGAGAGATAGAGATACAGGGAGACAGAGGGAGAGCGAAAGAGAGACAGAGCAAGAGTGTAAGAGAGAGAGAGAGAGCGGGGGAGAGAGAGAGAGAGAGAGGGACGGAGAGAGAGGAGGAGAGAGAGAGTCTATGAGCTTAATTACCACGTGTGATTACCTCAGACACTCAGGCCTTACGATATTTTCCTTCACAAATAGCGAGTCGTACCTATTGCTACTAAAACTTGCTGCTCCATATTTCATGTAATGTATTTCAAACATCTTCAGCTTATTGAGAGAAGAGAGGTTGGTTAGTACAGTACGCGAATGATGAAGTAGCTTTGATGCGGTCCTCGACTGCTATGGAGAGAAGTGGGAGGCTTTTCAATCAAACTCGACTTGATGTTTTTTTTAAATAAAATAACGTCATTAGTGGATTGCAAGTAGTTGACGTACGTATAAATCGGTTGACAGTGGAAAGGGCTATTACAACTGGACGTAGTTAAGCAGAAAGGTTCCAAAGTGAGTTTGCGATATTTATGTTTTTAGGTTCAAACTGGTTTACGCTCTCCATACATGTGGGTTGGACTACCATGTGCCATAACTTTGCACATACTCATCGGATCACTATGAAAGTCTTTGATTCTTAAAATATAGAACATAGTGATCATTTTGGTGTATTTAACTTAAAAATCTGCATGTTGCGGGTTGGGTCCTTTTTGCTAAACTACGTCCAAAATTTGACTCCAGGTCAATTGATTGTGTTGTATGGAACTTATTTACTTATTTAACTTTTGAGGCCCACAATATTACAATGTGAGCACAATATTGCCGTCGGAGCTGTGTGAGCGAAAGGTAAACAGTCTTTCCATCTCTTTCTTTTGTTAACCGTGGTACGAGTGTAATAGCAACAGTTTTTTTTTAATAAAACGGTATAATATAAATATTGTAGTTGATTTTTGTTGATTTGATTTCGGACCTCAAAGCAAAGCGTGTCAAAATCAACTAAGTAGAAAATATAAATCTAAAAGACCTAAGAAGTATGTACGTCATTTAAATGTTAATTTGTAAATGGAATAAAGAAAGACAATATCAAAAAGAAACGGTATAGGTAAGGTAACAAATCCATTACAAGCTTAATGCTCATTTTCATCACTGAGGGACGGTTTCTGAGTTGTGAATGTTCACTAAGTAAATACTTAACTGTAGTGCTGTCTCGTCAAATTTCTCAGAAAAGAGCGTGACAGAACGTTACTTAAGTATTTGCTTAGTGAAAATTCTCATCTCGAAACCGGGCCTTAGTCGTAATACAGAAACCGAATTGACGTCTGGCGCCACTTATCGCAAATTGAAATAAAAGTGAAAACGAATGAGTCACGTCAAAAAAAAATATTTCACTATCAAAAGTAATTGTAAAAAAACCGGCCAAGTGCGAGTCGGACTCGCGCACGAAAGGTTCCGTACCATTATCTAAAAAAACGGCAAAAACATCATGTCTGTTGTATGGGTGCCCCCTTAAATATTTATTTTATTCTGTTTTCTAGTATTCGTTGTTCTAGCTGCAACAGAAATTTAATCTGTGAAAATTTCAACTGTCTAACTAACATGATTCATGAAAGACAACCTGATGACAGACGGACGGACGGACGGACAGCGGAGTCTCAGTAGTAGGGTCCGTTTGACCCTTTGGGTACGGAACCCTAAAAAGAAAGAAAGAGAAACGTTTATTGCACAAAGCAGTCCCTTCTCATTTATGAACTGGCTCCGATAGGAGACGTCATTGATTCCAGTCCAAGCATGTAGAACTCGAACTGTCGATTGTACTTTATAACCACACTTTATAGCGACCCGCCCCGGCTTCGCACGCGTGGCTAAAATGTTTCCGTGGAAATAGCTATATTAGTTTCGTGGAAAATTCCCGGGGTAGTAATTTTTTTACACCTTGGGTTACATTATTCTGGATTTCGTACGGAACCCGAAACTTTTGGAAAATCCAACATAGCCTATGTTACTCACGAATAATGTAACTTTCTAATGGTGAAAGAATTTTTAAAATCGGCCCAGTAGTTAATTTAGTATTCTAAGTATAATAATATTATAGCTATTCGTATAATAATATTAGTATTATTAGTATAATAATATTATTCATTACAAATAAACACACAAAAATACAAATCTTTCCTCCTTATAATATTAGTATAGATATACTCGTAGATGGGACGACACCATTCGTTCCACGCACACGTTAGCAAAGCTCATTTGTCTCGAAACTACCTACGGTGGAGTAACTTTCAATGCTTCGGAGCTCAACACAATCGGCTTAAAGCAAAGCCGGTTACAGACGATCGCGTCGGCACCGTCACGCAAATGGAGCGACATCGCTCCGAAATTGAATCGAGGCGCGGGATGAATTATGTACATATTATTTGCATGATGTCGCACTTTCCGTCCATATTCGATATAAGGAGATTGCGCCTATCGTGTCGTGTCGTATGGTAATGGCAGCTTTCTTGCCGCTTTAAAAGCCAAATGGATGTTTTACAATTCGACGGTGAATCGCTGATAGGACCTTGAAATAGGCGCGTAACTCAGCAGCGAAGAGTCGTCGCACTCCTAAGTGAAAACTGAAGTTGACAAGACACAAGTAGGATTTGCTGGCGACTTCTGGAAGTATAATGTGCTCGAAAATGGTATTTTGTCATATCGGTGTATTTTTTTAAATTAATATTGGCGCTTTACTCGTCCTTGTAATGACGCAGCCTTCGGTAAATCATTGTCCAACATCGAAAAACATCAAAATTTATATATACAGTTTTTACACTTACACTGCGCTTACATACGCAAGTGTAAAAACTGTAAATATAAAATTCATGTACATTTCACAGCAACTCTTTACATTCGTGCATTCTAATCATAATAAATAAATAAACAAGGGGGTCACTTTATAACAAAAATCTCAAGGTGTACCCGCTGTCGACCCGCTTTTAAGAAGTTAAGCTGTTATAAAGATGTCTTGTAACAGAGAAGTATTTATTTTAAAGACTGGAAACCTCTATTTTAAAGTATGTACATATAAAAACGACCGTCATCGTCAGTCCAATCAACAAAGACTGCAAATTTATATTTACAATCATTACACTTGCACGTGTACTCAAACCCGCTTTACTTACAGGTTCGAGGCCTTGAAGAAGCGCGACACGGACTTCGAGTACAGGTGGCGGCACCTCGGCGAGGTCTCCACGCGCAGCGGGGTGACCCAGTTTGACTGGGACAGCAACCTGGAAGACGCCACTACTGAGAAGTATCGCGGAATATAAGCTGTTCGGGAGAGATGGCGAGGCTCGGCGTAGTCCCTCCTGTGTTGTGCCACGCGGGGACTGGTTGTGTGAGTGTCGGTAGTCATGACGATAAAGTGTAACGCGAGGCAGTAGGCCCAAAATGGAAGGCGTAGGGTTGGATTTAGTCTTCGTTTACCCTAGAGAACTGTAAATAGTGTTCATTTGATAATGCCTTTCCCCAAACCCACGATCCCCGAGCTAAGATGATATTGAATTGAGGTTCAAATTGGCGCATTTTTGCATAAGTACATCTAGTACCGTATGCCGAACCTCTGTTCCCAAGGAACCATGTCAGAATTTTCAAGCTTTCTTTTAGAAATCGCGTTTAAAATTACGTCGTCTGTACACGTATTCAATACAGCGGGATCATAGCAAGGGTAGAGCTGTTTTCTAGTGACGCACATATTTTAAATAATAAAATAAAAACTGTTTTATGGGTGTTGCTTTAGGGTTGAGCATTTTATATAATGTATACGAAAAAAAAATTATATATCTATGCAAGTGTTGGCCAAACCCGAGGTTACGCCTATACAGGGTGACATTTTCACCGGTAAAATAAATCAACATACATAATACTAAGTCCAAAATACAAATACCAACATTTTTTGTTATTACCCCGTTGGTACAAAAAAACAAAAATACCAATGTCTGAACTTATCCGCAAATCTTAGAGAAATATGGACTCATTACGCATGAGCACAACTAAACGCACGAACTGGCAACTGCGCGCGGCTTGCGGGAAGGAAAAGAAGCGGCGGCGGCGGCGCAGCCAGTAGGTATGACGTAGCAAAAAAATCTTACTTGATTTCAATTCTTCCTTCATACTTGCACGGGCTTAGGACCGTCACCGGCGTGGAATGCTTGCACTGGTTGGTAGTGGTATGAATTTCCACACCACGTACTGGCTAACGCCGAAGTGCGCCGTGCGTGCCGCGTCGTTGGTGCTCCTTCTGGGGTCTTCCTCGAAGAACGCGAATAAGTATCTGTTCCTCGATCTCCACGGCCAAGGGAGGTCTCCCTCCTCGGCCTTGAGCGTGCGCTGGTGCAGTGAACTGTCCGTAGTCTAGCAAATGCTGCGTCACTCTCATGAATGTCCTGGTGTTGAGTATTTGAGGTTAAATAAAACCGGCATTTATCAGGCGGGGCAAACTTTCTTCAGCGTATACCCGCCGAGCTGCACTGAGAAAGTAACTACGAACCATTTCGTAATACTCGCGGTTTGTAAACATCGTGTTGCGCGCGTAATTTTCGACTGCAGGAAGTGCGGAAACGGCGCACGTGCACTCACCTAGATAAATGCGCGCGGACTGACCGGCCAAATCGTGCGCCGGCCAGACCGCCGCCAGCTCACTCACCCCACCCCGCCGCCCTCTGCCTCGCACCGCGATGACACCTTGTAATGGGTGCCCATGAGTTACAAATTGGATGAAGGATAAATAAATGAAAAAAAAAAATATGGTAATTTTATTCGATAAATGTAATCTATTATCGATACCAATGATATGGTAAAATTTATTGTACCGGTGAAAATGTCTGCTCAATGTATACTATGAAAATGTATACTACATAAGGCCTACTGTTATCTTTGTTTCCTAACGAAATTGGCTACTATGTTTTATGTCAATAATTGACAAAAGTGCGTGGATATTTCGTTTCCTATAGAGCAATATGGTCAATTTCGTTAGTACTGTGATCTTTGCCACGTGGCGTCTGATCTTTGTGGCATCTTTTCTTAGATCCTTGCAGCTATTGATAGTTAGATGCTATAGAAAACGTTACGTTATTCATTGCATCGAGTCTACGTATTCACTACGCAAGTGTATTTGTCAAATAGGGTAGACAGCGCTCTACAAATAATATGTGTTGTCTAAAATTATCTCGCATCCAGTGACTTAGTATACGTAGAAGCCAATATTGAACAAAACTGTCATCTAGCAACATACTTACAAAGAGAGTCCGAAACATCACTGTCACAAAGGGTTGTTATTTCTGTACGTATTGAATATAACGTAAATAGACTTCAGTTAAAACACTACTGCGTGTTGCAGATAGCGAGGGTATTCTGGCAGAACTGAATAAGTACAAAATTAAAAAAATATGTTTGTAATGCAGTTTTGACTGAGTATTGAAACTGAGTATACCTGCATTGGAAACTATTTTTTTTTTAATTTTGTACTTATTCGGTTCTGGCAGAATATCTTCATAGGAAGGAATATCTTTCTTCTTCTGCACTGACAATAGTCAGCGATTTATATAAATAGCACAAAAGTGTCAGCTGTTTAAATTTTGTTACTTGCACTAAGTGAAAAAGTTGACATGTTAAGTTGAATATGAAACATGACGATTTCAGAGTTGATCTGATTTATAATTTTCTTGTATTGGCAAGTACAATTTATAACGCTCTAAGTGCAGTATAGCTGTGACGTACAGAAGGTTTGACACTTGCTCGAGATAAATCTGAGCTCTAATTTTGTTATAACTGTATTAACAGTGTCTAAGTCCTGACCTTTCTGCAACACATGGTTTAGTTAAGCTGCTAGATCTTGATCTCCCTTTCGCATTTAGTGAAATAAAAAATCCGATCCGGGGCAAGTTGGACGTTAACCTGAAAACGTTCTTTCCTTTCAAGCATTTAAAAGAAGTATTAGAATTTCAATATGTTGCAATGGTTGACTGGCTACAAGCGAATAGTCTAGTGGAGATCTTATATTCGACGAAGTGCGTACGCCCGACGTACGGTGCATCAGAAAGTATTGCATAATTAGTTATAACTATCGATCAAACCGTTGCATTGTGTACGAGGCGAACTGGCTGGATTACGCGCGCGTTAGGCCCCGCGCTCCTTTCTGGAGCAAAATTATTGTTCAATAGAGTAATATTAGCATGGCATTTAGTCTACAAACTTTAACACTAGTCTGCTACCAACTAATCAGATTTAAATTCTATAAGCCGTGCAATTGAACTTGTCACCGTGCGATGCCATCTTCTATGCACAAGGTACCTATTTCATTCTCAGTATAACGCATTCGAATGACTGGGCAGTGCGATTGTTAACTAGACTGCAAAATAATGCCAAAAACCAGCTATTGTTAATCTATTGACCATCTTGAGTAAACCCTATCGCTGTACTGCTCCTAAATTACGCTCATAAAATACCGTATTATTCTAAGTCTCGTTAACAGATTCCATACTAATTGCTATCGCAAACGTCAAGATTTCTATTGGATTTGGTGCGCATAATTAGGTCTCTGCTGAGGTGAGTGTGGAATGGAGTCACGTTGTACAGCGTGTAGTGTAATGCCAGCTATTGAGGATAAATTCTGTTTGATTACTGCCAGAGCAAGGGTTTTAGACTTTGATTAAGTTAGTCAATTGACAAGTGATTAACTCTACCGTCAGAGCTATTGTGGAGTGGAATAGACTGCCATTTAGCTCTCTGTACCAGTGCGATCTGGAACGTGTTTAAGCAAAAATATTTTACTAGAAACTAATGTGAATACTTTTGTGGACGATTCGTCTGCAGTGCTAAAAGTCCCTCCTGTAAAAACGTTGAAGTGAAAGTTTTATATTTCGTTAGGTTGTTTGACGTTGAGGCTTGAATGCTTGTGACAGGGTAGGTTGTACATCTTGGATGGACCCAACGAAGTTGTATTTCTAGAGTACCTATTGTTGTAGTAGAACTTGTACATTTTGTACAAAGTAAAGTATCGGTATAGGGCAGCTCTGTAGTCCTGATACAGCGTGAAGTATTAGTTATTTCGCGGCCCGCGAATGTGTTTTAGTGTGTTTTACAGTTCATTGGAGCATTTGAACAATGTTTGCTTTGAATTGAGAATATAAAATGTACCACTGTTCTTGGCTAGGTAGATTGTAGAGAAATATTACTGAAGAGGAAGGGTTTTTTTTTATTTTCTTCAATAAATGCCCGTATCTATGCCTTTGTTTTGTTCGGAGGAAACAATCGCCAGTGGCTTGAGCATTATGGAACGCACTAAATTTCACGATACTTGTATCGGGGCTACGCGTAGACTAGATAGATGAAATAGCATAGAGAGGCGACATCAAATAAGTTGTTTTAGATGGATCTGTATTGATTTTGTAAGCGTTATTAGTTTTAAAAAAATCACACCTTTTAATTTTTATTATGATTTTTTAGCTTGATATTTTAACTCTTTTAAAAAGCAACCAAAGACCTAATGTGTTTTTAATACAGTAATGAGCAATGTAAATACTGTACCAATTGGAACAAAATATTGTTTTTATCATCACATATCATATGCTTAATCGCAGCTATTATTAATAATAATTATTTTATTATATTTAAAATCTCCTTTACAGCATTTTATTGTTTAGTATTTTACGATTTCTTATGTTGAGATCAGCTTTAATTTATACTGATTATTTAAGGAAGCTCCGATGAAACGTAAGGAGGTTATTTTACTCGTACGTTTCATCGGACCTGTCTGAAACAATCTTTAAATCAATTGTGTTCTAGTTGCTATTTATTTTAAGATTGATGAATTATTGTGACATCACTATCTATGATAGATACGTACTATATGTTAGTTAAAATTAATTATATTTGCTTTTAATTAAATAAATAATAATTAAATAATACTATGTCGAAGATGGATGGGAGTATTTCTAGTGAACAGTTGTAATAATTTAAGAATAATTTGCGATGATGAACGAAAGTTATATTTTTCGGCGGGACCGAAGAAGTTTAAAATAGTTCATATAGTTAGTTTGTTCGTTCACAGATTCCTATTTTTTTAAACACAGTGAACCTTTTAGCAACGTGGTTTACTAATTTTATTGGTAAAAAGTCCACCACCTATTATTGTTTCATGAATGCTATATAACCAGTTGAATTGTAGTCCAGTTGTTAAGGGTTGTGCATAATAGAAGTAATAAAACGAAAGATAGTCATTAAAATGCAATGAGCCCGCTACATTTATAAAAATCAAGTTTGAAAACGCAGAGTTTATTTAAAAAGCTTACGCAATTAATGTCAAAATGAATTTGCTATACCCATACGGGGTATTTATTATCCTTATCATTCCGATAGGTTTGCAGCCTTTAAACCATTATGCTACGGATTTTAACAATTATTGTTGTGTTCATAAGCGTTTACTGCATGTTTGTGTGTGCGAGAAGCCCAGTCTCTTGACAATAATCTGTAAGAATCTAAAATGCATGCATCTTGTGGTGTTTACTAGGATTAGGATGTACTGAGTTTTTAACTATTATACTTTGCTCTGACGACAAGTATGAGATATCAAGAAGTACAGACAGCATTTAATAATATCAGAGTGGAATTGAAAGTATGCTTAGTTACTAGGGTATGAAATAAAAATCAGGTTTAGATAGTCCCTAGTTAAATATGTGTATATTTTTTCTTCGTGTTATATGCTAAGTCCTGTGATAAACAATGTTTCTTGCACCCGAACTTTACAATAATTTTGAACAAAAGAAACGTTTGGTATTTCTCAAGAAGTGTAATTTTTCAATTGCTTTATTTTATTAAATGTCGATTAGGTGCTTGTTCTAGAAAGTGTAAATAAAAGTAAACTATGTAATACTGTAAGTTATTTGTATCGTAAGTTATCAATGAATGGGTGCATGAGCCATGAAATCGAGTTAGCCATATAGTGCATATGTATTTACATTTTACGATTATTGGTAAGCGAAGGCGCTGCGCTGTGGGGCGATGAATATTTGTGCTTAAAATAATAAAACTATTGATGCTAAAACCTACTCCGGTGCAGCTCGAGTCTGCTATGCACTTAGGTGCCTGTCGCCTAGTACCAAAACTTAGTGTTTAGTTCTTTAAGTTCCCGACTGAACCAAAATATAGTACGTTACGTTATAGAGTGTTGTTAACTGACACCGAGTAATAAAAAAATCGAAACAAGCTACTAACGATTTTTATTGCTTCACCACTTACAAATACCCCATTTATGTGCTCACGAAACTATATAGAGAAAGAAAATGAAATGTGGTCATAACGGAGCGGGCGGCGGTCTGCGACGACGGAAATAGCTAAATGCCAATTAACGCGTAGCGACACGAACAAAAACCAATATAGTTTTACTAGGAGGTTTCAGTTTGCCATAAAAGGTTATATGTGAAGGTAGTATAGAGCGGGGTGTGTAGGGCGAGCGTGCAGGACACTCTAATGGTCGAATTTGCATTTATGTAATTAAGCGCACATCCGCCGCCGGAGACCGGATGACCACTGGGTACCAATTCACATGTTTCGTTTTCCAAATCACTTACATTTAAATCACAAATTCGTTCCTGTTACACGCTTCGCTTGACATGCCGAATTAAATTGCGTCCCTTATTTCTACAGCCCAAAAATAAAGTGATCACAATTTGGTTCGTGAAAATGCTTCCTCGAGATCCCGCATGAATTAGAATGTGGAATTGAATGAAGGGTCCTTAAATCAAACGGCATGTAGGTCAAACGTGTTTGTTTACTTGAGATTCTGTGTCTCTCAATTGAGCTGCTTATCATTCAACCTACGCATTATGGAATGTTGTTATTCTAACATCTCAATTATGTGCTTTAGTTAGGTATCAATACTGTTCAGAGCAGAGAGACAACCTAGATTCAATTCATTCGGAGCTTGTGTACCTCAATCGTTCGATCTAGACAAAATGCTTATTGTTCGGCAGAGATGGGTGAAGCAGTGTTTGTCCATTTGCCTACTCCCAATATCCCTTTGTTTGCCGACACCACTTAAGCATTAGGAGACGTTCAATCAGAAACTGGTTGTGTCATTTAACAGGGGCCTTATTCTGCCTACTGTGCCTTACAGACAAGTCGACACTCGGTTAACCCGAAGTTTGAAAGTTTCCTAAAATTGAAACTAAAAAAATCAAATCAATCATCTACACATTACTAACTATTATTTTAGTCTTAAGCGTTCAACTTTCTACACTACCTTAAAAATAACGTAGGTAAGTAATAGTGTCTGGCAGTTATCTTGAAGAAAAAATTGCAAATCGATGAGTTTGCAGACACTTGAGAGCATTTTTATTATTAATACTTTTATTGCACTCACATTTAAAAATTAAAATGTAGTACAATGCGGCGGACTTAATGCTATTAGCATTTTCTACCAGTCAACCGCAGGAGGTAAAGGAAAGTGATGGTAGGCGTGCAAAAGTAATTAAACAAATATACAAACATACTTATTTATGGTGCATTAAATAAACTTATACATTATCATATACTTACACATATAATAAGATATAATTATAATAAAATAACATATGTAATATAATATAATATATATTATAATAGTATACAATGAGCCGAATTAATAATATACTTATCTACACATTACGTAAGAGAAAACAAGGGATATGAAAAATAAAAACATATACATATAAGTGTAATAGTAAAGGACATACAGCTGAAAGATCCTTAACATGAAAGAGGCTAAGGGTGTTTCAGGTAACACTTCTCGAGGAAGTGTTCCCGGACAAGGGCTTTGAAAGAATTCCGAGAGGGGGCTTTGCGGATATTATCAGGGAGAGCGTTCCATAGACGAACGGCTGAGACACTGAATGAGCTAGAGAGGTAACCAGAGTGGTGAGAGGGGGTACAAAGAAGAAGATTTTGGGAGGAACGGAGTTCTCTGCTATGTGTGCAGGATAAGAAGGCAAATTGTGACTTGAGGTATTGAGGGGTGTTGGGATCATTAAGAATAGAGAAGAGGGTGCAAAGAATTCGAAGGTTTCTGCGATCTCGAATCGGTAGCCACCTCAACCTGGTGCGAAATTCTGACACGTGATCGAATTTGCGCAGACCGAAAATAAATCGAATGCAGGAGTTCTGCAGACGATCGAGTTTATTTAGGAATTCCTGCGAGAGATCAAGGTAGCAGACATCGGCGTAGTCTAGGATGGGAAGAAGGAGGGAATTTACAAGAGAAATTTTGATTTTACTAGGGAGAAAGTTCTTCAGACGAAGCAATGGATGGAGCGAGGCATAAAATTTCTGCGAAACTGCCTTTACCTGAGCTCCCAGCACAGTCTCCGGTCAATGACGAGGCCGAGATCAGTAACCTTTTCGGAGAAAGCTATTGGGCAGTCATTGAACAGCAATGAGGGTAGCGAGACATTTTTCATATTGTTTGTTAATTTCACTGAACTAAAACCCAAAGAATTCCAAGTTACATTCGAGGTCTCCTGCCGATGCGTAATGTAACATAAAGTAATGACTTTCATTGACGTATTTCGGATTTAAGAAATTAAAATAAATGTGTTCAAGTTATTTGTCCAGCAATGTAGTTATGGAGGCTTGCGTAGGAAGTGTCTAAGTGCGGTAGAACTTAAGGGAGTTCTCATAATGAGAATAACTCTCTTAAGTTCTCATCCTAAAAGTTTGTGTCAATGAGAATGTCATTGATAGTACAAACTTTTAGGATGAGAATTTTGAGTTAGCGAAACATTCGGTTTCGTACATTCGCTAAGGCGAAAATCAAAAAGGAAGGAAATGAGTGTGGTGTAAGCATAAAGCGGCATTGAAGCAAAAACATTTGTCAGACATTGCCAATAGTTTTTTGTGCGTAGGACATATAAGAAGGACTTGATATAAAGGCGCAGAAAAGACCCGATGCGTTGTACCTATATAGTTCGCGTCCCGACCCCGTCTTATCTGTGTGGGGTATGTCCCACCGCTTCAGTTACATTGTTTGTATGAAGCTGAAGGGCGCTGCGTCTTTTCCACGCCCTTGTTCCACGTCCTTCCTAAGTGCTGCACGATTTGCACGTTTGCATTACTTAACAGAATCAAGAGCCTGTTCGGATTACTCAACGCTTTTCATAGAAGAGGCCTATCCTATAACACGGATCTCGTAATCACCGGTTATTCTAGGTAAAACTCATTAGGGAAATGTGTTGTCCGTAGCGCTGAGCCGTCTCTAATAAGCGCAAAGTTAAATGTCAAAATAAATGCTTGTGCAGTTTCGGCAGAAGAGGCGAAAGGGTTCGTGAAGTTGAATTGTTGAACCTGAGGTGGGTACCTACCTATACATATATTATTTTTTTCGCACACCGAAGGTACCAAGAATCAGTGTAGGTAAGTATATGCTATAGCAACGGTCTAGTCTGCTAGTCTTACAAGCCTCCACCAATCCGGACTTGGCCCCCGTGGTGGAGTATGGCCTAAACCTTTCTCAGGGTACCCGTGCCCCTCGGTGGGGACATAATCGGTTGATAATGGTGTAAACCTTTTGCCATAATTTTTTAGATTTCTTTCATTACAACTTTTATAATGTTTACTATTAACTAATTCATTAACTATAATTTTTAAATAAAATTTGTAACTCATTTCCAGATAACATTTCACATTCATTCCACTTCACCTTTTAAATATAACATGAACTGACATCTTTCTACTTGCTAATTATATTTTATTTTGTTTCCTATTTATTTATCAAGTTTTATATTCATTGTAATCAGTTGAAAAATCAGTTGGAGTTGTACAGCACTCCATTATATTATTTAATACCGCAGTGCCTCATTCCTATTCATAAATTATTTAATTTCTAGGTAGCAATGTTCTCGACTCTGCGTAGGTACCTTAGCGTAACAGTGTCGTATTGTCGTATCGTTGACGTTGCCTCTGATTCGTGATAAGCTCTCGATCTCTGACTGGCAGGCCCCTTATTCCTGCTTTGTGATAGCCATTGTGCTCCTTATCACTCGGAGAACTTTCGTGGATGTTCGAAACTGTGGTTGTTACAGAACAGCCCGATCTTTTGTCCAAATGTTCTTAACTCGCTGAACTCGCTTCATGGAGAGCCGAAACCACTTTAAAGTAGTAATTACACTCCTCCCACTTGTTTACCCGGGAAGCAGTGCCATTGAGAGTAACGCTTTTGCCGCCTCAACTTTCAGAGATATATGAGGTCTCATTGGAGTTGAAATTCAACATTAACCGTTGTTGGCAGAGTTGTAGGCAGTTGGTTTTGCTACCCCGGACAGTACTATGCATCGTCTGTAAGCGTATAAAATTGTGTTTATTGCATGATCACTTGCGTAGTGCTATTGGAATGTTTCGGAGCCTGTTTCATAAAACTCCAATTCGTGGTTTACCACAACAATTTGATGAACACTCATGGCATTGGTTAACTCTGCAATACTTACCTGTAATGTACCTACCCCGAATTGTCATATTAAACTAAGAATTATAATTTTATTAAACTCTACTTTGCTGTATTGTAGGAAGTCCGTTGGTGATATCGACTATAACTTTACTAGCCTTCTCGGGGAATAGCTCTCCGATGGCCTTAGTAATGTCATCGAGTCAACTGGTTACAGGTCTGCCTACCGATGGTTTACCAAACCTTGGCCATCACTCTGATCTCCTGTCCACCGACCACCCATCCGCCGCACCACATGCACGGCCCATCTCTACTTGAACTTGTTATTAATGCGCGTTAATATTTAAGTATATTGATAGGTGCGATAACACCAATATTTCTAAAAAGCGAAATTCCTGAAACCTCTCAGTTAGAGTTTGTCTTTGATAAATACCTACTATGAATTTTAGAATATTTTGTTACATTTTATTTTAAACAAAAATTTTGGTTTGTTTCGGCGCTGTTTCTAACCAAATGCTTTAAATGGAATATACATTATTATACGGAGGATAATGATTTACTTAAAGCTGCGACATTATAACAAACCACGTATTTCGTAGAATAAAAATCTGAAAAACAACTCGTAGAACCAAAGTTGTTGTCACAGATAAACTCTAACTATTTAAAAAAAACTGATTACTTAAAATATTCTACCTTACTGGGCAGTTTAAATTGTCTGTGTGGAAGGAAAATATGTAACCACCTATTTATTTATCCTACTGATGAACGTTTTTTGCAAAATTGTGTTTTTATATGTTTCAAGAATTGACCATTTTAGAATCAACCCTGTATAGTTTTGCTCTGTAACCGCAGATATTGGGAGACGAGGACGCTGGGCGCCTCCACCAAGGTAGCCGACGCTGACGTCGATCATATTTACGAGCACATTAAACAAGCCCCGACCGACATCAAAATTATGATGCTCATGAAAGTTTAAGTACTTACCAACTGGGAGCTAGCTACCTGCTGTATCTATAAATTACCTTCGCCCTGTAGAATGTAAAATATCGCAACTTACCGGCACCGAGTTGTTACCGAGTAACCTTGGAAATCAATCCGGACTTGGCCCCCGTGGTAGAGTATGGCCTAACCTTCCTCAAGGAAGAGACCCGTGCCCTTCGGTGGGGACATAATGGGTTGATGATGAATATGATGATGATGAACCTTGGAAACACCTTAGGTATTCCTAATGGGAATACCATTAGAATTACCTAAGTATTCCGTTAGGAATACCACATTCTAATACCAATACATGTATTGGCATTCCGGCATGACAGATGCTAAGTGCGCGTCTGTCACTTTCACTCAATTGAGAAACATAGAGTGTCAACTTGTAAGCCAACCAAATCCTGAAGTAATCCTTACGTTAACTGCTTCGATCGATGGCAGTTAAATCCTTGAGGATCCTTCCAGAAGCGATATCTCGATAGCGACTCGGTATCTTTCGAAATTGGAGTAATACCATCGTTCCAAGGCGGGTCTAAGTGACCGTTAATCCGTATGCAACGGGCTGGGCCGGCACGGGACAAAAGGGCATTGTTTCGCACCGGAAGAGTTATCGATTTGTAACATGTGGCAATAAGGCGCGGTACGTGGACCCCGGGCCTCCACGCTGCATGCCACTCGCGAGCCACGGCGGTGATGAATCGCTACAAGAGGACGTGAGAAGCGACACAAATTTAAAGAGGGTGTTGTGTAACATTCCTATTTGTGTAACAAACCTTTTCTGCCTTCGGAAAATAAAAAAATTAAATGTCCCCAAACAAAAGAGTTTGTAAATAATAATTTTACTTAACTAGGATTCAGTTTGAGGTAAATCCTCAATCTAGTAGTACCTATCTGTTGATAAAGTAAATTTGTTTGAGTCCTCTCACGGAATTTCAAAAATCAAAAGCTGATTTTGGGCAATATCTGACTTTGGCCCTTTTAGCACCAGACCACAGATTTCTAGTTTGAATTATATTTTAACAAGCTTGAGCTAAACAAAAGTGATACTTACGTCGATGTATATATAAATACCAATTCGTAGCTTGAGTTTTCATCGACAACTTTTCCAGTGTCACTATTATAGAAAATTGTACCATTTTCAACTTTGACTTAGGTATTCATGATACTAATTCAACGGTAAAGAAACATTAATTGATAAATAGGACGATTGGTAATTTAATAGCTCAATCAATACAACGAACGGTAAGTTTACCTTGAGTTAGAACCGACTCCGCCTACGAAGTTCAGCAAAGCGTTAGGTAATTTAGTGCCACAGTTTTAAATGAGGGACTGGCCCTAATGAAGTCTTTTTATACACAGTATTACTGAGAAAGTAATCTTCAAGTCCCATCAACGTTATTTAGTTTGCTTATGGAGATTAACTACCCAGGGAGAGAGGGAAAGTTCGCGTAAAGTTCGTAGCACATTGGGCTATGTAATTGAAACATAATTATTGAACTAAAAACGTAAACTTAGACGTGTAAGACTTCTAATGTATTTTGTTCTCTGATGTGTACCTACTGTAGCGATTCCTCTTTATATTAATAGTATATTTTGAATGAGAATCGCTACCTTTTTGTGAGAGATGTCAGTCGAGGGCTAGCTAGGCTAGGAGTTTCTCGATAAAAATATAAAATAAAAGTTAATTATTGCCTAAAAGCAATCTTTTAATCAAGTAGTGCGCTACAGTACAATAAAGAGGTCTCGTCTAATATAAAAACAATTGTACATCGACGATTTGTTTCTTTGTACGCTTTATTTAATTTAATTTGTTTATTGGTGTGTAAAACAGGTAACAAACAATCTATATAACATACAGACAGAGCTTAATAGAGTAGATCTAGAATGTCACCCAAAGTACAAAAATTAAAAAAATGTAACGCGGCAACGCGGCACCGCGATTTAACAGCCGCCCGGCCGGAGCGGAATCTTCGGAACCTTCGGAATAATAAACGAAGATACAGTTTGTCGCACCTAACCCCGGAGTTTAATTTTCCACCCCCTTAGGTACCCTTAACACTCACCCCTATTAGGAGTAGGGCCTTAGGGGTAGTGAAGTAGCTGGCGCCGGAGGCGCCACGTTACAAATGTATAAAAAATTAAAACACGTAAGTTTTCAAAAGACGTCTCTTCCAGCCAGCCTAAGACAGGTTCTGAATAATAACAGAGCGCGGGAGATGGCCAATAAAGATAAATAAATCATTCGTTAGTTCTGGAATAAAACAATATTTTATATTTGATTCAAATTTATTGTATGACTAGCTTTGGCCCGCGACTCCGTCCACGTGGACTTTAGTCCAAAATGTTGCAACCCCGTTCACTCCCTTAAGGGTTAAATTTAGAAAAACGGCGAAACACGTGTTCAATCAATTGTGTTGAAGATTATTTATTTTAAGTTTCAAGAAAATTAGACAACATTCTTTATACCTCCCATACAAATTTTGGCAACCCTTTTCACCCCCTTAGGGGTTGAATTAAAAAAAATCCGGTCTTCTTTCTTGCCTAAATTATATATAGACCCTCTGTGCAAAATTTCAGCTTCGTAGGTCCAACGGCTTGGGCTGGGCGTTGATGAGTGAATGAATCAGTCAGTCAGGACTTTGAATTTTATTTATATAGATTATTAAAATGGATGCTGTCTCACAAAGTATAGAGATAATACTTACATAGTATTAATTACAAATAGGTACTTAAATGATAAGGACACCTTTGCTTGCGTACTGAAGTTAAAAGTAACGGCGTTATTTAGAAAAACAGAATTCCTTAACACGTGTCTACGAGAAACGAGAAATGAGAATCACCTAGGGGAGGGGCACACCGCGTCGCAATGAACGACTACCTCCAACCATGTTAATTTATATTCGTCTTGCCAGGCGGCTCTGAAACAGGTGTTTATTTTCTTTTTCACAATTTACATGCGGAAGTGCTTTTAACTCTATAATAAATTGCTTGAGTAAATTGTAAATTGCTTGCAGACTTATAACTTTTGCTGGTGGTTTTCTTGGCCATGTACCATTCATAGGTATCATTATAGTACCTACCTAAGTATTCTTTACATACCTTATTATCAGGATATTCCTGTAAATTCCTGTGTTTTATACTAGGTGTTGATTTGTTTAGTTTAATCCGACTCAGGGGTGTTATTGGTTATTTACATGATACTGAAGCAAAAAAAAATATACAAAAAAAATATTTGAATCTGATTAAACTGTACAAATCAACACCCTGTATATCAAAAACATAACATAAAGTCACCCCTACGTATATCCCGGAGGGGTAGGTAGAAACTGAATTTTCTACTTTCCACGATCCTGACAGATCTCTTTTGCTTCATCTTCTTCTTTCTTTTGCTTTTGCATGCACGCCTTCCGATTTCAGTTATGTTGCCATAATGATGCTAATACATCCCCTATTTGCGACTTCCGTGGCGCAGCGGTTAGCGTATCTGCTTACCATGCTGTCCCGGGTTAGAATACCGGCTGGGGACAAAAAAAACCCCAGGTCTTGGATGTATACATGTTTGTGGTATCGCTGATTTTGGTTCCCACGACATAGGGCATCCTAGTGTGGGGCCCGAAGCAATGTAAATGTACGTAAATGTTTATGTTTCTATTTGTGCAAAGTATGTCTCCCTGGGATGTCCCTTACCGCCCTTCCATCCCCATTCGCCGGATATTTTGTTTCTGGGCCTTCTATCTATCATTAGTTAGATAACGCAGCTGCTATGTGAAGATCAAGGCTAACTTTCAAAATCTTCAAATCGCCCAAAGGCAAATTTTGCATTTAACTTTCTTACAAGCTTGCTTATGAGGTTGTAAGTCAATATTCTATTTTCGGCTTGTCCGTTAGCAAATACAAAAGTCTTTAACGAGATAAATAAATAAACCGAACAACATATTTAAAACGTCTGAGTGGCAATAATGATGCGTCCCGTAGTTGTGCCTCTATCGCGATTCAAACGTCTAGTTTGCGCAGAAATTACGACAGGACAATATAAGCCATACTACAAGCTTCGAAAACGACGTTTTCGGAGTGATTTAAGGCCTCGAGTTTTTGTAAATACGAGACCGTAAATCTGCACAACCGAGGATGTTATAAATATTATAGGTACAAGTCTAATGTTATAATTATTTTCTGGCAAAAGGCCTTTCTTACACTTACACTATCACACTCACCCTCCCACACTCATACATCCACACACGTATATAGGTACCTACAGTCCACACACCTCGAGGACAACACCAACACTAACATACAAACTTTATTTTATTTCAACTTCTTGTCTTTAACTACCATAGAATTCAAAGGTGTGTATCGATGGGTTTTTGATGTTACAATTATTTTCTGTGGGGCTTTTAGTCCAACTCATTATTTTTGTAATCTTGGTCTAGTATAACTATAATTGTGACTGTGTGTTACTGCTTTAATATAAACTATTTTTATGTTCTAAAAAATACCTACTGAGTTCTGCGAAATCTCGTTTTTATGTTCTAAAAAATACCTACTGAGTTCTGCGAAATCTCGAGCGTCGTTCGTTCTGAGTTAGCGACTTCATTTAGTAACTGGAGTTTTGTTCGTGGTAGGGTATACCCGTGGGCACTGCTTGGGAGGTCTGCGCATACGTCGGATAATTTCAACTAATGCGACCAGCAGCAATATCGTCATAATTACGGATTATCTACTGATTATCATCTCTCTAACTCATTATGTTGAATACAGGCTTGTAAGTTCAGATGGCTGTCTGCTTAACGAACATTGTTTGACTTTTCCTTCCCAGTTCTTCCACTCATTAACTTAACCCGCTCGCTTTATATGAAGCTAAGGGTCGGTTTCTGAATTGAGAATTTCGCTAAGTACCTAGGTAATTTCTTAAGGGTGTTATTTAAATGGTTAGCATAGTATTGCTATTTTTGTGAGCAGAAAAATATAATCTGTGAGCAAAAATAGCTAATTAATTGATCAGCAACTCAAGGCCAGCAACCATTTCAAAATCAATCATCAATTTATGTAATTCTAGTAGTTATTTTGCGGACTGAATGGTTACTATGCCACCTCATATTATTGTAAGCTGCCTATTTATGATTCAATTTTTTGCCATTTTCAAAATTATTTGCGGAACCAGGATTGCTGCCTGATTTTTTTTATTGCAAACAAAATCTTTGTATGCTGACCAAATTACTTAAATGCTGTTTTTTGTTGCTGACCAAATTACGTAATTGCTAACCATTTTAATTACTTCTCATTTCTTAACTGTAGTGCTGTCTCGTCAAATTTCTTTAGAAAAGAGCGAGACAGCACGTTACTTAAGCATTTACTTAGTGTAAATTCTCAATTCAGAAATCGGCCATAACTCTCTCGCTATCCCACTCCCTTACAACCAGTTTAGGAAATGGTTGAGGATACGAACAGAAAATCAGCATGCTGAACTCTGTAGAACAGAAACTAAATGCATACAAGCCAAGGAGGCTCTACCAACAATCTCGACACGTCTCTCACGTAGCCTGCTTGGCAATACTAACAGGCCATTGCTCACTGAATAGACATTTCCATAGCATGGGACTAACCGACAGCCCGCTCTGCCGGGGATGCCTGAAAGAAGAGGAAACACCCGCCCACGTGACCATCTACTGTGAAGGCGTGGAGAAACACGCCTTCACAGTAGATGGTCGGATGGACGGACCGCCATCATTGGGAAGCTGGGATCCCTTCAGGAGGCCTGCAGTGACAGCAGAGCACTGCTGGCCTTCTGGAAAGAGATAGGCTGGCTGGAGTAAACTCACAGCCTTGGTACGTACAATGTCCCAACTGTGAGGCCAAGTGCAGAAATCATAGGTCTAACTAACTAACTCTCTCGTTAGGTACCTACTTTTGCAATTTGATTTGTGTTTAAAGAAACTTTCAGTGAAGGTAGGTACTATTACTAACTGTTATGTAATATAGATAGAGAACACTTTGTTGTACATAGAAGAGGATATCACACATACATGCACATACCAATTTCTTAACCTAAAAGTCTATAAGATGTATGTAAAGTAAAGCAAGCTAATACGGTATCAAATCGGGGGCAGCTTATGTTGCATTGCGTTGTATACGAATTGATTAATGTTACCTACATTATGCGAGTGAAAAGGTTGCCAAGGGACGGTCCTACTGCAGAATGTAGCACTCTTATTAAAAATTAGCAGACTAATTGACAAAGGAAGGACCTAGGCAACGCAAGGCGTAATAAGTGTTTCCAACGCAGCGCTTGCGTCATTACCAGCTACTAGAGATGGACGCCTCGCTAACGATGACAACAACTTCATTACGCGCACACTTCATATTAGCCAAGGGTAAGAGGGGGTAAGGGTAAGGGGTAAGATTCCTAGATGGTCGGGATCTGTCGGGATTGCTATTAATTCATTCGATATTATTATTAAACTCCTTTATTTCTGGTTAGCTGGTTGCAGTCATCCATTGCTTCCTTCACAGAACTGTATACACCAAAACAAGATTTCACTTGGACACATTTCAAGAACGGTTATTTACGCCACGAATAAGTATTATTTTATCATCACAAACTAACACATTTACACACAATACACATTTATTTACGAAACGGCATCAAAATGGCGGCCGACAAGCGCCATACAAGCGCGCACATCGTAATGGCTGACTTGCTGCGCCGTGTCACAGGAAATCTTGATTTTTTCGAAATTCACTGCATTCTATTGGTTAAAAAAAAATCTAACACACTAAGGATAGTTCCTATTGGCTGTTGACATAGATTATTCGGCATCCAATCACAAACAAGTATTCAAAAGAATTGCTCCAAGTCGGGTGAACCGTTATGGACTACTGTAGTCCATAGGACGCTATCGGCCAATTTCGCTTATGGACTACTGTAGTCCATAGGGCGCGTGACGGGTTAAACTCCTTTATTTCACTTATAAACTAGAAGTACGAACATGAAGTTATGCTAAAAGCGTGATATCTTTCAGTTTACCAAGTACGGTTACTACACTTCCGACAAAGTACGTTTTCCAGCAGCTTTTGTTATTGTAGTAAGCAATATGTATAGGTATCTAATCTCTTTAAACGAGCAATTCTTGTATATATATTTATATATAATCAGAATCTCGGAAACGGCTCCAATGATTTTCACGAAATTTTGTAGGCAGATGCTTTCGGGGGCGTTTAATTGATCTAACTAAACTAGGTTACATTTTTAGAAAGCGTTGTTTTATCCGTGTTTTATCTTAACTCTTTAAACGAGCAATTCTTGTATATATATTTATATATAATCAGAATCTCGGAAACGGCTCCAATGATTTTCACGAAATTTTGTAGGCAGATGCTTTCGGGGGCGTTTAATTGATCTAACTAGGTTACATTTTTAGAAAGCGTTGTTTTATCCGTGTTTTATCTAATTTCTTTAAACGAGCAATTCTTGTATATATATTTATATATAATCAAGAATCTCGGAAACGGCTCAAATGATTTTCACGAAATTTTGTAGGCAGATGCTTTCGGGGGCGTTTAATTGATCTAACTAGGTTACATTTTTAGAAAACGTTGTTTTATCCGTGTTTTAAGGCAATTGAAATTTGCTATCATAATTGCAAGTAGACGCGAAATTTACCTCTGTATGTTAATTATAACATACAGAGGTAAATTTCGCGTCTACTTGCAAGGTCGGGATAGTTCTGACGGGAAAACGGGCGACCCGTTTCGGGCCGATTTCACGAGACCCGGTTCGAGTCATGATGTTTTTTTTCCAAGTTCTTTTTTTGTTGAAAACGGATTATTATGATTTTATATTTTTATATTACAAAAAAAGTACCGAGCAAAGCTCGGTCACCCAGGTACTGATTTAATAAAATATAAGGTCTAGTCCCGAAAATTTTGAGAAAAAATCGTTACTTTAACTTACTAGTTTAAAATATCGCTTACTACTGGAAGCAAATTTGCAACTAGGCATTATGTACTAAACAACAGAATTAGAGGGCACAAAAATACATTAAAATGTTCATTACAAAAGCACGTATAGACCACAGCAGGTCAACATTTACGTTCTAGTTGCAAAATAGCCCGTAAGGTATGTAACTGTATTCAGTATTAGTGCGCACACGTGTAATTACCTAATGTTCATGTGCTATCAGCGGCGGCTCAACGGTGTTGACTAACTTTAGAACTAAAACCACAATAGTATATGGTTTCATTCTCATCTCAAATCTAGGTTTAGCCACAAAACATTAATTGTATCGTGTTCTGGAAGCTTCGTACATAAAATATAAGTTAGTTATTGCTATTTCAATAAGACACTTTTCCAGCGTCAAGCCTCTCAAGCCCGCTTTGATATCCAATAAAATTAACTCTTTCGACTTTAGCTTATCGAGTTATCTATCAATATTTCCAGCAATTAAGATTATATCAGCATTTGTTTAATGAGAGCATTGACTTTTTCATATCCGGTACACGATCGACAGTCCCGCCCATAATTAAAGCATCAAAGTGTATTCGTAAAGTTTCCTTTATAAACATAATTGCTTACTTATAAATAGGCACACAGATAGCAACTTCATTTGTAAGTACTGCCGTACTAACCATAAAATATCTACTCATTTGCACGAAGTTTCGAGAAAAACGCGCCCATAGTTTTATAGTTTTTCTTCTTCTTGTACCTGTTACTTCTAAATTAATAGAGATATTTGGAAAATTTTAAATTTGTGTAACGGCTCCTGGTATGTATTTTCTATGTAGTTATATTTTTCGTAAATTCAAAAGCCTAGAGTATCTTAAAAACCCAAAAACTGTTTATTACTAGTAGCATGCTTAACAATATCTCATAAAGTAATAAAAATATCAATAAACGGGTTATTGATCCAGCTAGATAACGCTGACGCGACTTAGAATATGTAGATATCTAACTCATTTTCGTAAAAAAAATCGAATGCGTTGGTTATCGCTAGAACGGTAGTGTACTACAATTCACACGAAAACCTTAAAATATGCACAAAAAAATAAAACAGTATTGAACAATCACACACTTCAGTTTCAGTAACTAAGAACAAACAACCGAATGTTAAGTTAAACAAATTTCCTATTGTTCATCGTAACATTGTCGCAATTATACCTAATAGTAAATAAATGAAAATCGAACGGTGTGACATTTTGCGTACATAGTCGTAGTACACAGATATTCACTTATCTTATAACCACGATTGCAATGAAACACTTCTCGACAAAACACCTACAACGGCTACATCGGCCTTTAGAACCCATAGTCGCCTATAAAAACGCTCCTTTCAAATCGAAGTCTATTGATATTTAACGTCTTCCTCGTGCCTTTCTGCGATACAGAAAGAAAAAGACATTTAAATACAAGTGTCGATATCCCTCGTGCGAGTTTAACGGCGTCATAACCCAAGTAGTCGCATTCTATTCGACGGCATGAGCCTTATTTGCAATACTGCAGAGACATTTCCAATTAAATAGGAGATTGGTACACTTAGACCACTAAGTGGTCTACTACAGTCGAGTTTTTTATACTTTAAATTGTTATTTTGAAATGGTCACCGTAATAAATGTTGATTGCCGTGTAAAAACGCCCCGCTCGAGAAGAAACCTAGAAGTTTGGACTTTTTGTAAGTTTTTTTTTATTATTTTAGGTTATTTTTATTATGTAAATGATAATTTCTTTGGAAATACTTACGATCAAAGTTAAGATTTTTTTTGGCACTGATATTTTTTTAATGAACGCCCTATGACGAGCCCCTCTTATAGAGATCAAAAGATCTTAGAGGTTATGAGATCTCTTAGACATAAGTTCAAATATGTGACAATGCTGTGTAATATTTTTTTATGTAATATATTGAGACATTATCGTTTTCAGAGTTATCACGATTTCTATCAAGGTTTGTTTACACCTAAGTAGAACCTCAAGTATTCATTCATTCCTCAAGTAGTTCATCTGAATCATCGACATCTGTGGCGTAGCGGTTAGCGCAGCTGCTTACCACGCGAGAGGTCCTGGGTCCGATCCCCGGCTGGGGAGAAGAAAAAAAACTCCAGGTCTTGGATGTTTACATGTTTGTGACGTCGCTGTTTCTGGTTTTCACGACACATGGTATCCTAGTGTGGGGCCAGAAGCAATGTATGTGCCTGTATGTAAATGTTTATGTTTATGTTATGTTTATGTGAATGATGACATCACAATCTCAAAAATGTAAAGATTGACCAACTCAAGATTGACAACAAAGATTGTCAAACAATTCAATTATCTGAGGTATCTACCTACTATGAACGATAATATCTACCACAGGTATCTCATACTATTCAATGCTCTGAGGTATCTATCAGTAGATAGATCATAGTAATCAACGGTATCGCCACAGATAGGTATCTTATACCTACTATTCATTGGTCTGATGTATCTACCACTATCAACGGTGTCTACCACAGATATCTCATACTAAGTATTCAATGGTCTGAGGTATTTACCAACTATCAACGGTATCTACTAAAGATAATTATCTCATCCTATTCGATGTTCTGAGGTGTCTACCTACCTATCAACTGTATCTACTGCAGATATCTCATCCTATTCGATGCTATGAGGTGTCTACCTACTACCAACTGTATCTACTACAGATATCTCATACTATTCAATGTTCCCTGGTAACCAGGTATCTTCCTACTATCAACTGTATCTACCACAGATGTCTCATACTATTCACTTCTCTGAGGTGTCTACCAGCTACTATCATTTTTAACTACCATACTATTCAATGCTCTGAGGTATCAACTGCATCTAATGGTCCGATAAGAACGGTCTAAGTACAAATGCAAAGGATTAGGTATAAGCGAGCCGCGCAAACCCGTAACTTGCAACATAAAGGTTTCGCCCAAGAGTCACTAGATCCTTTCTTCAAATAGTTGCTTACGATTTTATTGCCAGCTTAAACTTTACGAGTGGATAACAAGGGGCATCGCTCTTACGCGAGTTAACAGTCAGCACGTTTTACTGACTCAGTGCTTTCAAATTTTACAGTGTTTATCGCCGGGGCGAGTACTTAAAAAGTCTACAAAAACTTTAGAGACGTCTTTTAGCTGCGTAGTTTGGACGTAAACGAAATATTATTGAGCAAAAACACCTTCTTTGAGCAAAAACACCTTCTTCTGTGTTACCTACGTCGTTGTCGATTGTAGCGCTTCCATACATTTACAATAGAAACAAAACCATAGCTGAATTTTCATTACCGGAAAATGAGTTGAGAATTAATAGTAGGTATTTGATAGCATTTATCCACGAAAATGTTATATATTTATAAGTTAATAAATGAGTCGGTAAATGGTCTTTTACCTATTTTCAATCCTACCAAATAAACACAAAAACCTCCACCAATCCGGACTTGGCCTCCGTGGTGGAGTATGGCCTATATACCTTCCTCAGGGAAGAGACCCGTGCCTCTTGGTGGGGACATAATGGGCTGATGATGTTCGGTGATCACGCTTGATTAACAACACAGTAGACGTGGTTATTGCCTCCGAACTTAGATTTGTACAAATGGTCTCGGTATGGGTGTGTTAAAATTCAAATTAAAATTGTTAAAATTCGTGTGTTATGTTTGTTATGGTCTGGTTGTCATGTCACAGGGTTTTTTTCCCCAGATTCTATAAAACTTTCAAATACCCGTACGGTATGCTGAAAATTAAATTATGTTAATAAATGGCAGCGAGCGACTTTTGGGTCCACCCTAAAAGTTGTCGGAAATAACTTTGTCCTGATAATGCTACACCCGACCTTCGTCACCACACATACCCTGGATCTGTCTACCCGTGACACAGGCGTGAGTTTATGTAGTGTGTTGAACGACCTCTGTGGCGCAGCGGTTAGCGCATCTGCCTGCCATGCGAGGGGTCCGGGTTCGAACCTGGCTGGGGAAGAAAAAAAACACCAGGTCTCGGATGTTTACATGTTTGTGATGCGCTGTTTCTGGTTCCCACGACACAGGGTATCCTAGTGTGGGGCCAGAAGCAATGTATGTGCCTGCATGTAAATGTTTATGTTTATATTTTAATTCATGCAGTCACACGCAACGCGTTTAGTGTAAAGATGGGTACCTATTATCTCGTGCCCATTCACAACTGGATATTCAGAAAAACGCTTACATTCCTCACATTTACGTTCCCACTAAGTGCGGTGGCTATCTCTCCTCACACATGAGCTCACGCCAGCCGCCATCGCAGTTGTCATAAAGCAGGGGCGACAATGGGACAGCCAGAACTGATGCGTCCGGGATACGAACCTGGTCATCACAGAGCAAGTGCACCAGAAGCAACGGTTTCATCTGGAACAAAGGCCGTATCTATTCAAGAACTTTTCCTCACACGGGTGGTAAGAAAGATTTAAGCTAAGAATGTTGTTGAAAGAAAGTAGGTAAACAAAAAATTTACATTTGAAATTTGATTGTTTTAAAATGTGCAATGTAATTTTCCGCAGAATAGCATTGTATCATACCTTTTGGGACAGCAATGGCTCCTGAGGTCCCCACCTAGTTCAGGAGTCAGGGCACAATAATATTGTTAAAAAAAAAATATTTGTGTTCAAACAATTATCTTATCTTAATGA
The DNA here is from genome assembly GCA_947310845.1 of Yponomeuta plumbellus. Classification (NCBI taxonomy): domain Eukaryota; kingdom Metazoa; phylum Arthropoda; class Insecta; order Lepidoptera; family Yponomeutidae; genus Yponomeuta; species Yponomeuta plumbellus. Next base: position 15,691,554 of record OX371198.1, on the reverse strand, counting down.
CATTCTATTTAATAAAGTCGTCGTCTCTACTTCGTCGTTTTAATTTTATGATCGCAAGAAATGGTTTTGTTTTTATTTTTTATTTTGTGACATATTTTGAAGGTAATGTATTAAAATGCTATTATTATGATAGTCACAAAAATTCTACGCCATTATGGCAAAACAATGACATGCTGAACTAAATATTGTTTCAGATCCAACTTTCTAACTAAATTTTTTTGACAATGCTTTTTTTATCTTCATAGATCGATCTACATATCTAGAGTTTAGAAGTGGGTGTAAATTGTGTATCCGACCTTCTGCACTGGTACTTAATTCAGTTCTTAGTGATAAGAACCGGGGCCGCTCGGTAGGCACGGCACGGCGCGCTCATTTGCACCCAGTCGTATGGAATTTGCATTTTTGCATCGTGGGAGCGTTGTAAGTTGGGCGGACCAACTACAGTGAACTTCGCGCCAGCCAAGCATTTTCGTTCCAAACTCGCCCTTATGGCATGTGCAATAAGAACGCCGATGGTGTAGCCGACAGTTAGGCCATAGTACTCAACGGGCAGCACGCTTGGCGCTCTTTGGCCCGAGCTTCAAACGACATTAGTTTCCACGAGCTTTTTACGAAGACGGCATCAAAAATGCATCCAAAGAGCCGTTTTCAGAAGAAGTAAAAAAAAAATGGACCTCAGCCCAATAGCCATGTGTGATACATCATCGAATAGGTCTCAGCGAGTTGAATAAAAGTTAGTACTATGATTCCCACAGCCAAATGTATGTCCTTTCGGAGTTATATTGTATTGAAAATGTTAGTTTTTTTTCAATACAATATAACTCCGAAAGGACCTAAGAATTTAGATATTTTTTTTAGTTCTTCTGAAAACGGCTCATTGACTGCTTCGTTGGCCGAGAGTATCACGTTGGAGGTGGTGGGTTTGATCTCAGTGAGTGTACTTCTATGGTTGTGACAACGTTGCCTGGTTTCCATAGCACAGGGTATCCTAGTTTGGGACCAGGGTAAGTTGTTTTTATAAGCAGCCTATGAGCCGATTTATGAGTTGAGAATTTCACTAAGTAAATACTTAAGTAACGTTCTGTCACGCTCTTTTCTGAGAAATTTGACGAGACAGCACTACAGTTAAGTAGTTACTTAGCGATATTCTCAATTCAGAAACTGGCTCTATGTAATATACTGTAGGACAATATCATCCCAAAGAGTATTGGCTTAATCACCAAGCGTGTGCACCGCGGATTGGGGATTTCAAGCGCTGAGGTAAGTATGTAAATACCTTAGACACTAAGGCTACTAGAACTTCACAAATGTAGGTATAGTATAACTTAGAAAACAAGTTGGTACACGCCAGGTTTCGAACCCACAACTCCCGAATGAGAAACCGGCGTACTACAGATTATTTAAATTATATCAGAGGAGTGTTTTAGAGGAATAGGATTGTATAGGGGGTTAGTATTAGTAGAGCCATTGAATTTAACTTAGAACTAGCTAATTACGAACATATTGTGAACCAGTCATAGTATCTATTGTGAACTCTACTCTAGTATATTTTCAGGATTGGAAGCAGAATTTATTACACCCCGGGTATCCTAAAGCTAACAGCAGACTCAATAAAGAAATTTACCGCGGATGTTCGTTAAAGTAACATAAAACTGCACAGCATTATGCCAATGCAATTCCGCGTTCGGATTACAAAGGAAGCCCGAGAATGGCGGCGCCCGTCATAGAACAAGGAGTTGTATAAGAAATTCGCAATTCTTGAAACGTTTCGGGAATTTGTAATGAGGGATTTTCCTTGACAGCTAAGAAAAGTAGTGCCAAATTAGTTAATAGATGGCATTGTTAAGAGAGGGTTTTTGTTTTTGCCAGTTTATCCTGTGGTCTTTCCTATTTTCTTTTGGCTCTTGCATTTGATTGTGATTGGACTTCGGACAACTGATACTGGTGCTGAAATCGTGGAAAAAAGTTAAAGAAGAAGAAGAAGAATAGGAGAACAGAACATTCGCGTAACCACAATAGAAACCGAATGACGTTGCTCAGTTTATCCGTGGACAGTTTCCGGAAGGTGGTCAGTTAATGGATGAGTTACCATAAACCCTCTCGATCAAGCGCCATCTCATCGTAGCTTTTGAAACTACCTTTTTTTTTAATAGCTGTCAGGAATATCCCTCATTTAGAACAAATTTTGTTCAAGGACAACTTATCATTTTCAGCTTACCAGTTTAAGAATTTCTCAAAAGAATATCTTTAGGCTCTGTTTGCTAGATAATGTTTAAGACTATTATAACAAAATAGGCTGCGACTTGGTGCGGTACAAGATATTGTCAAAAAACAATATTTACAAAACCCAGAAACTTATCTAGAACACAAAGTTGCCAAAGACAACCCTAATTAGGAATAACATTTTAGAAATAACCTAGACATCCACGATCAGTTGGCCGACAATGCCGGTCATGTCACAGTAACCTAGTGTTCCCAGAAGCGAATTGAATCGGTAGTTTCAGAAAGAACATTATTCATAATCTGCTTAGTTTTCAGCATTAATGTTGTTTCAGCGTCTACTGAGGTTTTCAGTGCCACGTAGTTCAATTGATATTCATTGGACTAATGTTCTTTCTTCTACCCTCAAGGATGCCATAGACAACAATAAGTCAATCACACAAAATTTGGACTAATGTTCATTCTTAAAATACCGATTCAATTATAGTGATTCCGGCGCTGTGGTAGCTGTCACGCACTCCAACTGGTTGTAGATGAAGTTCTCCTACATAATATTAAGCCCACCAAATCCTGAACGATTCCAGTCGTCTACATACTAATTGCTATCGCAAACGCCAGAAACGCGACCGGACGTAGTAATTAGACATCAGTTAGCATCAGTTTGCACTACAGAGATTTGCATTACATAGCATTGCGCAAGCAATTTCACACGACATATAAATACAGCTTCTAGCTAGTCGGACCTCCCGTCTGCCCGCATGCATAGATACGGTCTGCCTGGCGGGAAATGCCCCTTCAATTATAGTGGAAGAGCACGATCACCCTCTGAAAAAGCTATCAAAACCATTGAGGTATCTAGAGCTAATTTCCAGAGGGCTATGTTCCTGCAAAACGATGACTTGCACTAACAAATCCCAATATGTATTGCAGGAACTAATCATCCTGGAACTAGACCAGTTTAGGGTGACTTCCCTGTCGCATAAACCCTTCTTTGTACCAAGACCAATGATAAAGAGGAAGTAGAGTCACTCACCATGCGGCGGGCAAATCATCAGTCCACATCATCATCCAAATGCTAGACAGGTCTAATTATGGCGCAACGGGAGAATTGCATATTGGTTCTATTTTACATCCTGTTAAAAGTTATTACTAATGTACTTTATTACACACGATAAACAGTACAGGAATATGACATAAAATGCTTACAAAAGCAAGCTTCACCCGTGATGTTATTATTCTTAATAGATAAAAATATTCTTTGTTGTTCACCAGAGCCGAGTATTACTTAGTGAAAGTCTTCGAGTAAAAGACCTATTAGAAAACTTAAAAACCTATTACTAAACCCAACCTTAAAACTTAAGCATCTAGTCTTCTGTTACCTACTTACCTACATCTTTCCAGCGCCATAGCGAAGCTGTAGACTTAGGTATTGCATTTCACGCAACGGAATGCCTGTCAATAGAAAAGCCTTCAGAGAAAACCTGCAGGGTTTTTACTGCGCTGTTTATTTTATGTTTTGCTCTAGTGTATAGTGCTTGCAGTAAAATCTAGGAATGAATGGAAATTAGTCTCAGGACCCTTTCATAAACTTTATTCAGTTTAAAGAGGCCGGGAAAATGGCTTCATACTCTTTTACTAAATAGGACACAAGAGATCAGTGAATTTTACGGTTGAATTTCACTCGATGCGATGTTGAACAGGCGAAATTTAAGCAACTTTCTAAGAAACCTACATTTACTAACGACTAGCTAGCCTATTACGAAGTATTGTGTATTCTACCGACAGACAGTAATTCAACGAACATGAAAGTAAGGGAAATGGCTCTTAAACGAATTAACTTTTCTAAAAATATAATTTGATAGCCCACACCCCAGTAAAACAGAGGCTGCATTAGATAGGACAAAGCGGCCGGTTACAATTTTTTTCAGTTATCAGTTTTTGTCATTCATGCAGTCTTGAAGAGAAGTGAAGTGCTAAGGTGGGGTTTAATTGGGGTTCCGTACGATAAAGCAGGTTTATAAACCAATCTGGACTTGGCCCCCGTTGTGGAGTATGGCCTATACCTTCTTCATGGAAGAGACCCGTGCCCCTCGGTGGGTAATGGGTTGATGATGATAAACCCATATAAAATTATCTTCAAGACTACACTTCACTTCAAGCTTCGTAAAGTACCGACTATCTCACGAAATTAATCTAAGATCATATTTGTAGCTGAATATTATAATTAATAGTCAAAATAATCCAACGAGTTAGTAACTAATTTAATACGCTTCGCAGAGACGGAGCTCGCATCGTCAGACAGTATTGCAGTCTTTAGAAAATACAGTACAATACTTTTGCACGCCTACCAACTCTTTCCATTTACCTCCTGCGGTTGACTGGTAGAAAATCTTATGGCATTAAGTCCGCCGCATTGTACTATATTTTTACTTTAAATGTAACTGCAATAAAAGTATCAATAAATAAATACCTTCTATAAATACATTCTTTGCAACACTAGGGATACTGGCGCTACCGCCACCTGACAAAGTAGAGCCAAAGGCTCAACCAACCCTCTAAGTCTACATAGACAGGTACTACTGCGATACCTAACAGTGTTTACAGACAGTGTAGACTGTCTATAAGCCCCCTGTGCTGTGTCGCACAGACGCTGTCTAATACTCAACACAACATACCTACAGAAGGAAGTAATGGCAGAACCACCGTTCAATAGAAGATTCTTGAGTTTGATAGAGAACAAGTATAAAAATAAATAACGGGAAGTTAAAAACAAAAATATGAAGATATGATAGAGCGCATCTTATCTTAATATTTTCCGCAGAAATACGCCCTCATTTTTTTCTCTATCTCTGCAGTTTCCTTTCAACCGTAACAATTTTCATTTAAGAAAAAGGAAGTCTTCAGACGAATTCGAAGTAATCATCACTGTCTGTTTTTCAGCCTTTCATGCGATCCTTTAAATTGTACATTTAAAGTAAACATTATTTATTTCGCAACATGTGATTGACAGTATACAATACAATGTTTGGTGGGCCCCACACTAGGTAGATACTGTATCGTGGGCTCCCGTTTGTGGGTTTATTTTTATTTATTTTTAGGTGGTGGTGGTGGTGGCGTAGTGGGGTTGACCCTTGCTTCTCGATCATGAGGGTCTGGGTTCGAACCACGCATGTACCATGGACTTTTAGTTACGTACATTTATTTTGTTTGTTTGTACAGCAACACCATTCGCTGATAAATTGTGTCCGGATAACGGCGACAGGCTTGCCACTTGTCACGTTTGGGACCTAATAAACTCGGCAAAACGTGGGCCCAGTTCTAATTATTGGTGACTCTGCCTACCCCCTCGGGGATAACGGGCGTGAGTTTATTTATTTATTATTTTTAGGGTTCCTTACATCGAAAGAAAAAAAACTAAGGATAACTTCATTGTGGTTCGTCTGTCTTTTTACTCACGAGCGAGTAAAGCTATCAAGTTAAAGAGTTTTTTCGTCGTTGCCATTTTTCCCACTACTCTACTCTAAGTCAGAGACTAACATTACCTGGACCGTAAATCGTTCCGTAAGTTGCAGATTTTTTCCATACGTATTCAAGTTAACAGATGGTACTTAAGTATGGGAAAATGCTTTTACGTGTCCCAAACTTGTCTAATATGTCGCAAACACATCCCGGGCGCTCGGATTTTTGTAGAAGTCATCAGCTGTCGGGCAATATATCACCGATTCCCTCGAGTCTTATGGTGCCCACTTGTGTTGCAAGTAGTCCATCTGTGTGTGTTACCTTTCATGTTGCGAGCACACCCCTTGTTAATAAGGCTTCACTATTATCAGACCTCGCAGCCAAGTATTGTTTCTTTAAATGCCTGCTTTAAGTACTTTATGGGGTATCTCCAGCGTCATGTTATGTACGTTATCCACAACAGCCGCAACAAAATATTACCAAAAGTATTCTGCTATTCCTAAGTGGAATGCTACGAATCCGGAATCTTAGGAAGCAGCCCGATAATTTATTCTTTAGGAATCTCGAGCGATTTATTACATGAAAGTAACTGGGAGTAGTATAATTTATACATGCACCCAATAACGGATTTTATATAGGTGTGTAGGTGGAAAATTCTACTGCACTAACTACATATCATGGGAATCTTGGCAATCTCTTTTTAGGATAATTGAGTATCTCGTGTATAATATATAACCATGAGATACCTATAATATAATATATCCGTTTCCAAGCGTAGGTACTGTTTTAATAAAATGTTTAGATCTAGACTATATTAGGGAATAACCAATTTTAGAAAACCAAAATTTACTAACAAAATAACAACATTTCATTTGATTTGTCAAGATTGTTAATGTTTGTTCAACAATATAAACATAACAACGAGACACTCGTTACGAGACACGCATTCTTCTTACAATTTTCCATTGTCCAATTAGATTTTTTATTTTGAATTCTTTTCTTAAATCCACGTAGGAATAATTGCTATATTTGCGCAAAAACTCAACGGAAACACAAATAATTTCACGTCGTATTAAATTCCTTCCATAAAAACGGAAAGTTCCACGCCCCATGTTGGGCGCCAGTCTCGCGGTGGTATTACGCTTGCGGTTTTTTTTTAGAGAAATTGGAGATAGTGTGAAATTGTACGTTTTAAAGTGAGGTCAAAAGTGACAAAATAGTAGAATTAGTAAATTTAAAATATATATGTATAATAAAAAAATATTTACTTATCAAAGAATAAACGGCGCGAGCAGTTGGCACAGCAGATTTAACAGAGAGAACTCATTAGACTATATAAAAGGTTTTTAATGGACTTCTGGAGCGGTTTGTGTGCCCTTGCTACTTAGGGGTTTTAGTCTTCGAATTTTCTGGGTTTAAAAATAATACGACCACTTGCGGGGTGAAGAATATAGCGATTGTAATAAGAGTATACGTGTAACAAAATTCGAGGAGAGAGGGTCAGGGAACATAATTGAGCCAATCACACGCGAGATCACGTCACTTGTTCTGGTTTCTATTGGTCGACGATGCCGTGATAAAAATTGATAGTTCGTTGCAATACCGACAGATGGCGCCTAGGTCGAATGGTCTATTCCGCAATGCTCCAACATGCCCCCGGCCTTGGAAGTAGTGCTTTCAACGTCTCTATTGCAACGTAGTCTCCTCTGGCTCCACTAGTGGGCATATCTTTGCGTACACTCGCCTCGTAATGCCTGTGGGTGTCTGGATGTCAGCAACTCTAGAAATTCCGTCCTTGCCGGGTATAGTACAGATGATTCGTCCCAACTGCCACTTAAGAGGAGGAAGATTATCGTGCTTGATTAGAACCAGGGTGTTTGGTTTGAGCTCCGACGTATTCTCTCTCCATTTAGCGCGCGTCTGCAGCTCCGAAACGTATTCATTGGCCCAGCGTGACCAGAAATGCTGGCGTATCTGCTCTATACGCTGGTAACGAGACAAGCGATGCGTAGGCGTATGTTCCAAGTCGTCACACGCAGGAGCAGTTATTGGCCGGCCGATGAGAAAGTGAGCTGGACTTAGCGGTAGAAAATCACGGGAATCTGAGGAAAGAGGGGTCAAAGGTCGGGAGTTTAGGACGGCTTCTACTTGCGCTAACACCGTGCTAAACTCTTCGAAGGTAAGGTGCGCGTTACCTACCACCCTGCGTAGGTGGTACTTACACGATTTAACCCCTGCTTCCCACAAGCCACCAAAATGAGGAGAGTACGGCGGAATAAAGCGGAATTTTATATTTTGACTATTAGCAAACTCCATTATTTCCGGACTACACTTGGATAAGAAATCTGCGAATTCGTTCATTAATCCAACGAAATTCCTGCCATTATCCGAGAAAAGTTCTATGGGTTTGCCACGCCGAGAAATGAAGCGCTTTAACGCCAAACAATAAGCGTCCGAGGAGAGGTCACTAACGAGCTCTAAATGTACAGCGCGCGTTACAAAACATATAAATATACAAATATAGCCTTTAACGGTTCTAGCACCCCGACCTTTGCGGTTGAGAACGAGCACTGGCCCAGCGTAATCTACTCCACTGCGAAGGAACGGAAAACTGGGAGTTATACGCTCCTTGGGTAAATTTCCCATCAAAGGATTTAAAGTTTTGCCCCTGACGCGCTTGCAAGTGACACAATCATGTACCACCTTTCTGGCCAAATTTCGCCCTCCTAAAGGCCACCATGACTCCCTTAAATGAAATAAAAGTGCCTGTTGAGCAGCATGAAGCGTTTGTCTATGCTCGTGTCGAAATAATAAAGTAGAAAAATAGTGTTTGCTGTCGAGCAAAACAGGGTGTTTTTTGGCGTAACTAAATTCAAGGGAATTGTCCAGACGACCGCCAACGCGAATAACTTTATCATCATCAATAAATAAATTTAATTTGGATAAATTGTGCTTGCGTTTCAATTTACTGCTGCCTGTCAAAACCTTATGCTCACATGAAAATGACTCCAGCTGCGCTAATCTTATCAAAGTTTTTTCAGATTCTTTCAACTCATCGACACCAAGAACGCCCGTAAGCCGGTCATTTTTATTGCGCGTGTTATAAATAAACCGTTTCATATATGCGACGGCGCGAATCATGCGTGTGAGCTGAGAGAACCTGCTGAAAGGAAACCATGAACATTGTGAGTTTGCACTGGTTGTTACGCAGGCCACAGTGGCATGCTTCATTTCTGGTAAATTGTCATTACAATGGATATCGTTTGAAACGCTAGCACTGCTGAACTCAGGATCATGAAGAAAAGCTGGGCCTGTCCACCATAAATCGGAATTAGAAAGGTCTTCCAAGCCGGCACCGCGTGAAACTAGATCGGCAGGATTGTCCTTTCCACTAACGTGACGCCACGGGAGTTGTTTGGTTAGTTCATGAATCTCAGCAGTACTATTCTGAACGAAAGTTTTTAGCAAGTTAGGAGCCATTCTCAACCATCCTAATACAATAGTCGAATCCGTCCAGAATACGACGTTAGAAAACAGACAACGCATTGAGCTACGTACTTTATCATAAAGCCTAGCTCCGAGCAAAGCACCGCACAATTCAAGCCGCGGAATGCTCACTGGCTTTAATGGCGCGACTTTACCTTTAGAACAAAGTAGCCTAACTACTATTGACCCATTATCATTCACAGTGCGAACGTAAACACAGGCGCCGTACGCTGTCTGTGATGCGTCGCTGAAAATATGCAGTTCTATATAGCTAGCACAGGTACCTATAGCGTGACGCGGAACCCGGATTGTATTGAGCAGTGATAACGACATAACAAACCGGTTCCAGGCGCGCGTGACGTCACTAGGCACTGCATCGTCCCAGTCAATTTTCAGCAGCCATAACTGTTGTAATAAAACCTTTGCGATCATAATAGTCGGGCTAAGAATACCTAACGGATCAAATATCTGTGACACATTAGATAAAATTTTGCGTTTTGTGACCGGTTCATTGTCGTTCTCAAATTGCGTGTTGAAATGAAATTCGTCAGTTGAATGAAACCAGCCAATGCCTAAAGTTTTTGAGTGTGTGTTTTCGCCGAGTGATAACGGTTTTAGCTCGTGTGAATTGTGTGAAGTTTCATCGCGTGAAAAATTATAAATCCACTTCCGCAGTGGAAAACAGCCAGCTTGCAATACTGCTGCAGTTTCATCACAAAGCTGTAATAATTGGTCTCTGTTGTCGTGCCCCGTGATCATGTCATCTACGTAAAAATCTTCGCTAATTATCTGTTGCACTTGGAAGTTAGTACAGTCAGCCGCTAACTGTTTTAGGCATCTTACACTTAAAAAGGGCGCGGAGGCTGTGCCGTAGGTAACTGTATTTAATTTATAAATACTTATCGGCTGCGATGGCTCATCCCGCCACAGAATTAGTTGGAGGTCGCGTTGCTGCTGGTCTATCAAGACCTGACGATACATCTTTTCGATGTCAGCGCATGCTACATACCTATGCTGCCTAAAGCGCAGCAAAATAGCCAGCAAATCACCCTGTATAGGTGCGCCGACGGACTGTAAGTCATTCAATGACTTTCCTGAGCTAGATGCAGCACTCGCGTCGAAAACTACGCGTAACTTGGTAGTGGTGCTGTGCTCTCGGAATACGCCATGGTGCGGCATGAAATAGTGGGGATTTTCGTAGGTGGTGACACGACACATATGACCTAAGTCTTCATATTCGTGTATGAAGTCCGCGTATATTTTTTTAAAGCTCGGTGAGCGTTGTAGGCGCTTTTCAAGCGCTAAAAACCTACGTTCAGCTTGGGAGAACGTCTCGCCCAAGGTGTCGGGTGACTGCTTGAGAGGCATGTTCACTACAAACCTTCCGTCGTCATTGCGCGTAGTTGTACGAACGAAATGGTCTTTGCAAGCTAACTCATCATCAGTGCGCGTGCCCTTAACCCTGGGTAGCTCCTCAAGCTCCCAGAACAATCTGAGTTGCGTATCTAACGATTGCGTGAAATTGCACTGGATTGGCCCATCGTTGTGCGTTTTAAAATTGATGGGACCCGAAATAATCCATCCCAATTTCGTGTTTTGTAAAAAGGGCCCATTGGGTAGCCTCATTTTACCTTCAGTGAGAAGATCCCAAAACATATCGGCCCCTATCAAGAGGTCGATATATTTTGAGTCGAGAAAATGCGGATCAGCTAGCTGAATGTTGTCTGGAATACAGAACAATGCGCGTGATTCACAAACAGCTGGCAGCGGTGACGTAATATGCGGCAATACGAAACACCGTAAGGAAGATGTGAAGGAATTAAAGCGCGATTTTATCTCGATATCACAGATTTGCGTACATTGTGTTATCGAGTTACCTACACCGCAAATTTCATGAGTGGACTGTATAGTTTGCGCATCTAATTTGTCGCATAGTTTTTTTGTTATGAAACACCGTTGGCTTCCATTGTCTAAAAGAGCACGCGCGGTATGAAAATTGCCATGCTTATCTATTATCTCGACCATTGCAGTGGACAGTAAGATCGACCCGCTTTCATAGTGTGCGCTTTGTGTATATGTGTGTGCTTGATTGACATGAATGGATGTATTATTCTTATCGTTACTTGAAGGGACCGAGGTGGGAGCTGCCGCTGCCGGCGAGTTGTTTACCGCTGCAGCTTTTTTTTTTTTTTTTTTTTTTTTTAGCCCTATAAAGGGCACCCTCCGGAGGACACGGGGGAGGGAGGTGGTGAATGCTCATGCATGCACAGCACGGGCCCGGCCGTGCTGCCAATGTGGGACTCGCAGAGTGCGCCTACCCACTAAACACCACCTTGGTGCTGGTTTGGTCCTAAGGACCCCTAAACCTACATCATGAGCGACCCCCCTCGAGGCCGAGGAGGGCGCAACCCCCGCTGCAGCCAAAACCAGTTCCTTATTAGCGATCGACGAGTGCATAGAAAGGGAATGATTTGCTATTTCGTCGCTATGAAGGAGTGAATTGTGTCTTTTATCGCATTTTCTGCATGGCCCAAATCGACAGTTAGGCAATGAGTGACCCGTGCGTAAACAATTCGTGCACAGCTTATTATCGTTCACAAGTTTAAGTCTAGACTGCAAGTTTAAATCTAGGAATTTTTGGCAGGCATACAGTGAGTGATTCGCATTGCACAGCAAACAACCTTTCCTTGGTCGGGCCTGACTATTGTCTTGCGGTTTATTCGTAGAAACGTTACAGTGTGAAGACGTATGATTATTTTTGTGTGACGTCTGTTTATTTTCTTTGGCGTGAGACACTAACAACGTTTCTAACATGTCGGCCCTATCTTTGAGAAAGGAAATAATGTCGGACACCTTTAAGGATGTTTTTGAGTCAGTGCTAGATAACAGAGTGCCCTTAAATTGCTCCCATTCGCGCTCTGTGGTCTTATCCAATTTCGACACAATAATGAAAATAATTAAAGTGTCCCAGGAGTCCGTGGGCTCACCAAGGATTTTCAATGCGCGAAGGTTTTTTAAAAGTGTGTCGATGAGCTTTCGGATCAAACTAGGCGACTCTTTAGCCAGAAGAGGGAGATTAAATAGCGCCCTAACATGATTGTGCACCAACAAGCGGCTATTGTTATAACGATTCAACAACAATTCCCACGCAATAGAGTAATTATTGGCTGAAAATTCCAATGACTCAATAACTAACTCGGCACTACCCCTTAGTGAAGATTTTAGGTAGTGGAACTTTTCTATATTGCTGATCTCGGTGGAATTGTGAACAAGTGAGAGAAAAGTGTCCCTAAACTCCAGCCAGTGCTCGTACGACCCGTCAAAGGAAGGCATGGAGATTGTAGGCAACTTGACAGACTGTAACTTAGTGCGTGTGTTAGAATCTTTAGTGGCCTCAGCTGTGCCGCCAAGCATGAACTGGGCTTTAGTGACAGCTTGGTAATAGGCATCCTCAAACGATTCTCGGTAAGTAGCTTGTTCATCTAGATCACAGTCGCGGATACTCTCTTCTATGCTGGATTGAATCTCGTTAAATTCTTTGAACAAATCTGCGATTCCTTGCGTGCGTAACTTTATGTCGATGCAATTTTGAGCAGTTAAATCACCTTTATAGGACTGTAAGTGAGTTGCGAATTTAGTTAATCGGCCCTTTATAATGCCACGTTTTCTTATAAGATCACGAATTAACTTTTCTACTCTTGCATCGTCTGAATATCTAGCGGGTGACTTATCGCGGTTTGAGTATGAAGCTACGGCTATTGTATCCGTACTCATTTTGGTGGCAAGTAAGAAGTGGAGTACTCACGTGCAAGCAGCAGGCTACGAGGGTGGCAGGTACTAGCGACGGCACCATGCGACTTGTAGGCCGGTTACACAGAAATCCAGTTGCGCCTATTTACTGAAACCACGTTCATAAGCACGGTATTAGACAAGAGAAGAGGAGAGGGTTGGGAAAGGAATGGATGGTTGATCCTACCGAAAGTCAATAGCTGTACGACTTCGCGTCTTCCACCAGTCCTGGTCCTCAACGATAGAGCGTAAGTTTCCTCTTCTAGGGTCTTGGTCACCGGGTATCGTATTATTCCAGGTATCCCAGGTACGGACAGGCAGCGTGGTCCGTGATCCAAAGTCGCTGAATTGCGGGAACTATTTTTATAATCCGGGTGCGGAGGTCCACATGGAGCGGTTTGTGTGCCCTTGCTACTTAGGGGTTTTAGTCTTCGAATTTTCTGGGTTTAAAAATAATACGACCACTTGCGGGGTGAAGAATATAGCGATTGTAATAAGAGTATACGTGTAACAAAATTCGAGGAGAGAGGGTCAGGGAACATAATTGAGCCAATCACACGCGAGATCACGTCACTTGTTCTGGTTTCTATTGGTCGACGATGCCGTGATAAAAATTGATAGTTCGTTGCAATACCGACAGATGGCGCCTAGGTCGAATGGTCTATTCCGCAATGCTCCAACAACTTCAAAAATGTTGTAAGTCATTTTCAATTCATCTGTATAATATTATCATCATCATCATCAACCCATTATTTCCCCACCGAGGGGCACGGGCATCTGTATATATTTTTCATTAATGCAGTCTGTTTATTCACTTCCGGGGTCTTTCTTCAAGTCAGTGTTTTTATATAAACAGTTATTTTTCTATATCTGAGATTGCTCTGCAGTAACTAACCCTTATTTGTTATTTTACGAATTCGTATACCAAATCATTTGGAATATAGAACGAGGTCGTCATAGGAACAAATTATCGTGAAACCCGTCGCATATTGCGAAACCACATCAGTCAAACGAGCAAGAAAATTAATTTCTCCGACCAAACAATGCACGACCAATTATGCGTTTATTGACTCATGGCTTGTGCTGAAAATCAGGTTGTGGGCAATAAACCTGCAGCAATTTACTGAGCAAGTTTTACCGTGACATTGACAATTGACAGCTCGTCGCACAGTGGCCGATTTGAATGATCTAATAATTAATAAAATTTTTTACAAGTCACCGATTGCGACTGATAAAATTTATGTACAATGTTAATGATCTGGGTACTTCGATATATCAATATTTTTATCCTACCGTCACGCGTTTTTCACCTAACACAAATTATGATTCAATGTTTAGAGTGCACGCCGTAAATTTGTTACAATACCGCAACATATTGAAAAATATCCTGTGAGAAAAGTATTTAGTGTTGACTGACAAAACTTATGATTATTGTTACTTAAAGGTACGTACAAAATTTAAGCGTTTTTAAATTCTAATTACGCGTCGTTAAGAAATTTGTTTCAATTTTACATCTTGTGTTGATCCGAAAACTTCACTTTTTATTTAGGAAATCGACCTGCAAAACCTATGTTTTGGTTTGTTAGAATTGAAATATGTTTTTTTTATTTCTTCATGTTATCAGTTATTCGAAAAATATAACACCTGCTGCCAAGAAGTGCCAAGGACTTAGTAACAATTTTTTTTAGGTACCGTGTCGCTTACCAAAAGAGAATTGTATGGCTAGCTTGGCGTCAGGGAAAAAGAATTAAGGACAAAAATTCAGCAATTTTTACGTTAGTATATAACAGAGTAGTTTTCAGAGAAGGGTTTTTTTAAAGATAAACATAACGGAGATGATCTAAAAAAAAAAATTATAGTTTCAATAGCCAAATTGCTAAAATATGGCATGATCCGAGGTGAACAAGAAAAAAATTTAAGGATTTTTTTTTTCTTTTTTGTGGTGGTAACTACTAGTCTTGTCGCTGGCAGTAATGTTGGTGGATAATGTTGCTAAGAGTCCACAAACAATTACAACATGAGGTCTGCCACCGAAAACATTTTGTGACGTTACGAAACAAACAATAGATTTTCTATTAACGAAAATTTAGTAGTGAAACAACTATGAGAGATTTATTTAAAGCTCTCCTCGTGTCATCAGACCCTGTGATATCTTCCATGTCGAAGTGTATTGGCACTCGGGCGTTTAAGGAACCACTAAACAACTACTTTTGCAATTATTGCAAGAGCCTGAATCGTTAGTTTTGTTAGTTAGTTGGTAGTTTTTATAGATAGTAATTCTCAAGATGGTAAATTTAGTATTAATCGTCATCATAGAAATAAATTATGATTTTTATGAATTATAAATTATGAAAAAAATTAAAACCAATCCGGAGTTGGCCCCCGTGGTGGAGTATGGCCTGTACCTTCCTCAGGGAAGAGACCCGTGCCCCTCGGTGGGGACATAATGGGTTGATGATGATGATGATGATAGAAATAAAAATAATAATTTCCTATACCTTTTTTATACACCTTTTTAAATGAGTTTTTTCTTTTTTAAAGAGGGTTAAAATCGTGTGTACTTTTATATCACTCAGATTGAACATTGAAGTACACACTCTAGCTACCAAAAGTTAGTTTAAAACAAAATACTAACAGTTATAATTTTTTTACGACGACACTATTTATTAATTCATAGACAATCCAAATCGGCCACTGTGCGTCGCCCCAATTGTAGGGTTCATCTCTATGGACATGGTTCATCTCTATGGACATGGTTGGTCTCCATGTCTAGATATAAGATATGAGATATATATACATATGGTTCGTCTCTATATCTAGACTATCTAGACATAGAGACGAAACATGTCTATTTATATTTATAGGTATATCTATGCGGCGATAAATAAATGAATTTCTCCTTTTTCTTTACAAATAGATATTACTAAGTGGTTCTGATGTTTCCAACTAATGAGACGAACTAATGACCTACGACGAGCAATTTGATATTAAGTTTTTTATGTTATTTTATAAAGACTAACAGCTATTACAAGGTTACATAGAGGTATACGTAGAGAAATTAGAACACTGAGCCAAGAACTCTTAACAAGTCAAATAGATATAATTAAAATTCATGAAATTATTTCTTTCTTCTCTTTTTTCTTTTCTTCCAGGTCCTGAGGTAGGTACTCATTCGTTACCTACCTTTGACATTTGGTTAGGTATTCGACTCGAGTGAGAAATTGTCTCGAGGGGGAGACAATGTTAGACGTTTTGCAATATAATTTTCGGGTGTTTTTTCAATAAGCTTGCTAGCAATATTGCTTGCTTAATATTAAGCTTGGGTAGGCTACTAAGCAAATTAAACAGGCGTCGCTCGCACCCAACATTAAGTTGCAGTGGTCATTGGAATGCGATCTTGTATGTTTACATGTTTGTGACGTCGCTGTTTCTGGTTCCCACGACACATGGTATCCTAGTGTGGGGCCAGCAGCAACGTATGTGCCTGTATGTAAATGTTATGTTATGAACGGAGCTCCCCCTACCATGCACGAGGTAGGCCACCGAGGGGGTTTTAGTAGGCTTAATATTAAGCTTGGGTAGGCTACTAAGCAAATTAAACAGGCGTCGCTCGCACCCAACATTAAGTTGCAGTGGTCATTGGAATGCGATCTTGTATGTTTACATGTTTGTGACGTCGCTGTTTCTGGTTCCCACGACACATGGTATCCTAGTGTGGGGCCAGAAGCAACGTATGTGCCTGTATGTAAATGTTATGTTATGAACGGAGCTCCCCCTACCATGCACGAGGTAGGCCACCGAGGGGGTTTTAGTAGGTGAAAATTCGACATAACCCGACTCTGTCCCCGAAGAGTCGGGTATCTTCACAAGATTTCCCCCCCGTGTAAAAAAAAATTATGTTATGTTATGTGATTGGTTAATAGACTACCAGTGAAACAAACATTATCTATTATTGTATAAAATACAACTCTGCATTTCAGAGACTCGGCTATCGGGAAAACTGCAGCACTACGATGACTGTAACAAAGGGGGACATTTTACTTAATACTTAAAGCAAACGGTGTAGGTATCTCAGCTCCCCATCGCCGATCTGGAGCGGCTTAATTGTGGAATTAATTACTTTCGCGGGATCGATCGGGCTCGCGTGTTGGCAAGCACCAGCACCCACGTGCCACAAACTAGGTAACAGTTTTACTTATAAAAAGTCGATTCCACTAAAACACTTTTGAGATGATGAGATGATGAACTAGTTCTCGTAACCGGTAGTAACTCGAGAACTCACCCTGTTCTCTGACATTACCCCTAAATCAGGGGTTTTAAATACATTTTACCCTCTAATAGTCAATATTTTATATTTGAAAAAAAACTTTAATGTTCTATCATATGTAGGGCCGTTGGTAATATTTTTTTATGATTTTTCTTAACTTTACTTTTAAATTTATTTTATATTTCAGCTTTTCGTTTTTTATCATGTTTAACAGCGTCGGAGGTAACTGTAATATATATTGGAGAATCTTGTTGTAGATCCTTGTATAGTGCCCCCCCCCCCCTTTTTGGAAGTCTAAATCTTGGAAATGAAAATTTATGTTAATTTCTAGTATTAACATTATGATGCCTACCAATGGTTTCGAAGTCTTAATGTTTTTTCTATCGTGCATAACATTTTCATAAAGTTCTTGGCTTGTAACTGTTAAGATCCCGCTTTTTACTAAAACGTACCTAAGTACTAAAAAGAAAGTATGATTTTTTGGCGCTTATCATATTTTTTATTTATTACTGACTAGGTACGTACTAGGAATATATAAATAGGTAGTGCCCTACCAACCTATCATCAGCTAAAGGGATCAACAGCAGTAGCTTATAAGCCAACAGCAGATAAAACTTTACATTTTTGTTGCAGAGTCGTGCTTAACGTAATGGTCAGAGTGCACGTATGTAAAGGTTGATGTGATGTGGCATGTAGATAATATATGCTGTCGATCTTGCATCGAGCTCAACACAAAAAATATACTGTGCCCCACTGTGTAAGTAAAAGTTCTCTTAAAACTAGTAAAACGACAAAGTAACAACGTAACAACCCCATTGCCGTAAATAGTCCTTTGTCTAATTGTGTATTTTTTATTCAGTTTTAAGCGAAGCGAAGTTTTCCTACTGGGCGTTGTTAAGCTGTGACTACACGCTCCCTGCACGCAAGTTTGCTTACGGCAGGAACGTTTATTAAAAGTTAGATTTAGATACGGCAAGGTTTCGTTTTAAAATCTGATTAGCTATTCCTTGAACCCTCGCTGTTGACTGTAAATATTATTTAAAGTACTTTGGAAGAAAGGATAAGCCACTACAAGCGAAAGACTTAACATAATGTAATCATGTAACTTACCTATTTCGCGATTATTCCAATAGAAATAAATAGCTTTGTAAACCTTACCTCCGGTTTCTTGTACAATAACAATCTGGCCCTACATATTGTCTATTATAGTAAAACCCTGAACTATTGAAATAATTTTGAACTAGAACTTTCGTATGGACTAGACATTATCAATTTTAACTTAACGCGAATCAGAGCGAAACTGGTCGGAGTCTTCCGACAAAAAGTCAAGTAGGTAAGTGTATCCGAAATAAAGTTAATATTCATCAAATCATCTCACTGTCTTTAATGCTAGAACCCCACTTGGAAGTTTGATTGATCATATAATAGTATATTTGAAAAATTCTTACGAAAATTAGCAGATTCAAGTATTCGGTGCACTATTATCTGACCTTGGTGCATTGTTTTCTGATTTCGGTGTAACCTGAATTTGGTGCTTGAACCACAAGGTTAACTTTTGGGAATCTAGTTGCTCAAATAATAACACCTTAGTCTACGTTATTCATTTCACATCATCAACCCATTATGTCCCCACAGAAGGGCACGGATCTCTTCCCTGATGAAGGTATAGACCATACTCCACCACGGGAGCCAAGTCCGGATTGGTGGAGACTTGTAAGACTAGTGGCTGGTCTTACTGTCAGATTTAACGACTGTCATCTATCGACGGCAGCCGGCACCAACTGCTTAACGTGCCTCCGCAGCTACGCAAAGCACGGAACCGATCGGAAAAATGCCATGAACTGAACTCGCCCTATGTTGCTTAACTTTCGTGATCGTTTATTACTCAGGCGGCTACGGCTACGAGTGATTTCACATACCACACAATATTAATCCCGTAAAGCAGAAATCGACCACCTAATTCTAACGTCAATTGGGGCAATTGGAGAAATAAACGGAAAATTAATACAAGTAATGTAGGGTACCCAAGTTCGTTCCCCAATTCAGTTCGTTTGTTTATTTTGACCACCATATGTGCCAAACGACATGAAGAACAAGAAAAACATTTATTAAGTCAACAAGACACATATCACAGAAACAAAACAAACAGACCAGTAACACAACCAACCACCTCACTGTTCCACTACCTACATTTTGCTCGGTATTCCATCCCAAATCGCCGTCTATCCAATTGATCACGGTGTTTATTTGCCCCTCACCTCTGTATCCAGTTAACCCGTCGATGGCACGTAATTAACCGTTGTTTAGGCGTTACTCCTCGCTTGCGCCTCGTAAACCGCAAACATGGTGTTCCGCGTGTTAGTAGTAAATACAGAGGCACAGTCGATTACCTCCGGGCCTACTGACACGCTATCCATTGCTAATCCATTGCTAATCCATTGATAATCCATTGATAGTCTGTGCTTTTCCAATGGTGCATTAAAATTTCCCGATTTTTCACGAGGTCCCGTTTGTCATGAGATTCTGATGTTTTCCCCGTTTTACATGAGATCCGCTTTCATCAGCGTCAGTGACCGACCATCATCGTCGTTTCTTCCCCACCCAGCCAACACCTAGAAAAATCGCGCTCATCACAAAATCACAACACATCGAGAATGCCAGGAGTGCTCCAATGTTACCTCTGATTCCCAATGACTAATAAAAAAAAGTAAAATAGCGGTGGTGGCGTAGTGGTTGACCCTTGCTTCTCGGTCATGAGGGTCTGGGTTCAAATCCCGCATGTACCAATGACTTTAAGTTACGTATATTGAATTTGTTTGTACAGCAACACCATTCGCTGATTAATTGTGCCCAGATAACGGCGACAGGGTTGCCACTTGTCACGTTGGGACCTAATAAACTCGGCAAAACGTGGGCCCAGTTCTAGTGATTGGTGCCTCTGCCTGCCCCCTCGGGGATTACGGGCGTGAGTTTTTTTTGTAATAATAAAAATAAAAAAAATAAAAAAAAAAATGATGGCGATCCGTGGCTGGCACAATAAATAGTACAATTTATTTTCCCCAATTTTTCTAAAGTTTTCATTTTAATTCCCCCGTTTTTTTCAGAAACCATCTGCGACCAACGCCGTCTCCTACCTACCAACCAATCATCCAACACAAGAAAAAAATATCCGTACCGCCTCTATAAAATGGGTCAATCTCTAACCTAAGTAATGGTCTAACTGCTAAGAAATCAAACACTGGTTATAATTCTACACCGAATTGCACAAAATACTTACGTGTTAATAAATCTTTGTGTTATATTTTTAATGATTATGTTTATGAATTGAATAATAATATATCTCTCCAGGACATGAGAGACCCATAAATAAAAATCTACTTAGGTACTTATAAATCTACGTAGAAGCAGTTGCATTGATTTAAGAGTCGAGACCGTGGTCGGTCCAATGATAGCGTACCGGAAACACATTACATTGAATAACTATCGGTGCCGAACTGTTGCTATAATGCATGACCACAGCTGATTCCCGTGAGAATATGAAACTTCTTGCTCAGAAGAGTTACAATGTTGACTCACGTTGGAATGTTGCGAGATAGAAGTTGTACATCGTGAAAAAGAGAATGAAAATGGGAAACAGAACCTCATCCTTACATAAATTACCGAAAATTCAGTCTATTTATTTCATTGACATATTGGTAAAACTTAGATCTTGTACATTAATGGGTCTCTAGCTCATAGACGTAGATAGATTTATATTTACTGTAATTATAAGGTAACTTAAGTACTATTTTTAATTGAGACGGCTAATTATTTTCTTACTTAATATAAGTTCAAAAAACAAAACTACCGAGAAAGACAAAGTTTTAGCCAAAATGTTACTTCATAAATTTTTAGTCCTTTTTGCCAAATATTAAAAGTTCATTCCAGGTAATAACAACAGCCTAGGCTACAACTTTTGTCCAGAGTATTTTCACCCACTTTCGCCCCAAAACAAAACAAAAGTTATTCTGTACTACCAAGGGCCAACAGTTTTTCGCTTGTACCTAACCCGAACTTCACCACCCAAAGAAACTTCAGGCAAATGACAGACCGCACTTAAAATGACCATTTTAATTCAGCTAATATATTTCTGATTTACTGAGTTAATGACTGGTCACATATTATCTATTTATTGTCATAAATTACATGTGCATGGTCGTTCATATATTATATGTCGGTTGCAATGTAATTTTAACAATACTATACCGTTTTTCCATTATAATTGGTTAAAATTTTGAAAGATTGAAATAAATTAAATAAATTTCGAAATAAATGTTCATAGTATACAAACACTATTTCCTAAAACACTCCTTAAACGCAGGTTAAATAGTCTGCCGTAATGAGAGAGACACCCACCACTCCAGACTATTTACACAGTATTTTAATAAATAACATCGTAAAACTCTATGCCTCTGCAGGCAGGGTCGATCGCGTTTAAGACTCGCCGAAACTTTTGCAGGTCAGAGAGTCACGTAGCGGCGTAGACAAAGTTAAATAGAAGCAGTAAACTTGTGCTAAAACCTAAGATAACATCGCGAGAACGAAAACAAGCGCCCTGCATCACGTCTCTGTTCCTCTCACTGGCTTCATTTACACAAGTAATAAATTGGCACGCTCGTGGATTACTTACTAAGCTAAAATACGTGATGGTGCTCTGAAACCGACTGTTTACCGTTCAGCAAAAGCTTCAAGTTAATTATTGCGTGCCCTTCCAGGGTTAATTAAGCAAGAGTTTATCTCGCGCAAGGATTCATTGTTTAGTTTCTCAAGTATAGGCACCAATAGGTACAATCGGCGTCTTCTCCACGGGTAAAGGTTGCCCTTTTCAGGGCTTAATTCATGTAAATGTTCAGAGCTGTCTGGGTCGGGCTTACGGCCAGGGACGGAGTATCTGTTGGGCAGTATGGGCAAATAAGTAAGTGCCTCAACCCACTACGGGCCCCGTTTTTTTTTTTTTAAATGTTTCTTCAAGTGAAAATTTGAAGATGATTACGACAAAGACTCTACATATTTTAGTAACAACACTCAATGACAATATTGCCCCCATTTTTTTATGGAGGTGATGCAGTTTAAATAGTCTGAGGTTAAGGAAAAGATGTAGCTGCAGATTATTTAAACTGACTGAATTTTTTTGGAGAATTGTGTTTTCATAAATAAGACTGTTTTATTGCGACGATACATAAAATTATGTTGTGTGTGGTTGACAATTTAAGACAATGTATGACCAAAAAAGGGTAGAGGGCTCGTGAAATGCTTGCCTAGGGGCCTCGACATAATTAATCCGGCCCTGTGTACGGCCTCGCTAGCAGTTTCCATAGTAAAATGTGGGATGATAAGAATAGAATAATGTTTGTGGATCCATGCTATCCACGCTCTGTCTGTTCCGTAAAGCAAACTCAAAGATTTGCTCAACACACTCAATGTAGGCAACATTCCGTTTGTGAGGCAGATTATGCAATTTAGTCGCTGAAAATGTCGCATTCGTGTTTTTTTCTAGCAATTAGTGGATTGCGGCGTAACTTTGTTGCTAACACTTGTTCCTATTAATTTGGGCCCACGGTCTGGCAGGCAAGAGTTTTATTGAAAGAAATTGGAGGATGCTGGAGTTTCGCAGTTACGAGAAAAGTTGCGGGGAACTTTGTTCATTACTCATAGCTGGCGAATGGTCCGCACCGGTCCGCGCCCGCGGTGACGCCTCCGACATAATATCACATAATATTATATCTTATTTATCGTTTTCTCGTCACTAATTCTGACAGTCGTTTGTCGTTATTTCTACAGGAAGAATAGGGGAAAATCTCCGCGAATTTATTGATCAAACGGCGCGGAATGTAGCCACCTACTCGGTGATTTATGGAAAATCGCGTCGATAAGTAAAACGCGTCGAGGAAAACCGTCGATAAAAATAAAGATTTTGGCAATCGCACTGCGTGATTTATCCCCGGGGAGGTCCCTAGGGGTTCGGAATTAAATCTTAATTATGGCACCACTCTCTCCTAGCGACGTTTTTTGCCGACGCGACTCTTAAGACGAGCGAATGTGTCTACTCACCGTGCTTGTCAGTTAACGCTTAAAAGCTTAATGATGTCCCCAGAGGGAGTAGATAGGTATGTATTTAATGAGCTCAGGGGACTGACGTAATGCAACGCTCAAACTAAAGCACTTATCTATGAAGGTACTCAAGTAAAGACAAAAGGAAATTTTGCTCTAGGATTTACTAGCGACCCGCCCCGGCTTCGCACGGGTGGCAAAAACGTTTCCGTGGAAATAGCTATATTAGTTCCATGGAAAATTCCCGGGGTAGTATTTTTTTACACCTTGGGTTTCATTATTGGACATTTCGTACGGAACACATTTTTTTTTTTAAATCCAATATAGCCTATGTTACTCACGAAGAATGTAGCTTTCTAATGGTGAAAGAATTTTTAAAATCGGCAGAGTAGTTTCTGAGCGTATTCATTACAAACATGTAAATTATTACTGTAATTACAAATCTTTTTCTTTATATCTTCTCTCTTTATATGTGTGTACGGTACCTTCAACCCACAAATTGGTTGGATTACGGTACTACCGCTCTAAGAACTTCGGAACTTTGACGCGCTTAAGTAACGTCGATACCTACTAAACTTCCTGAAGTTCTCACTTACATTATCGCAACCGGCAGGGAACACTTCAGGGAAAAAAGGGTTAGATATTTTGAAGCCCTGTAAAATCTTTACGAGTATTCGCTGCCGTAAACTCATTCTCTAGGGCACGAACCCTCATCAAACAGGCAAGTTGATCCATCTCGACTTTGCTTCTAAAAACGACATTTAAAGTCATGTGTTGCTTGACTTGAGGGACACTAACGGTTTTATTTACAGTCAGGGTATAGTCCGTGATAGGAGATCCTCCTGGTTACAGCGAGTTAACTTCTTTCGAAAGTTCGGCGCACAAGTTAGGCAAGTTATTTCCCGCTACGTGAAGTTCCAAATAGTTGTAGTTTCCTTTTAGAGTTCCGTAACCGAACCTACCGAAGGTTTGAGAATAAGTTGTTATCTATTTTTCATAGCCAGTGAGGGTATTTTTTTTTAAATTGGGTATTTGACAGGATGTCAAATGAGTTAGTTTTAAAACGGAATTTTGTATGAAAATACTTGCTTGTGACGTCACATTTCAGAGCACTCTTTTTATGTTTCATCTATTTAAAAATTGTAATAACTAGTAAATGATTAAAAGAAATACATTTTTCCGAATCATTTTGTAATTTTTGTTTTAATCGAGCATCTCAAATAATTTATTATTGATAGTTTCAAATACCGTATAATCCCCACAAATAAGTACATGGCGAAAGAACGTTTGCCGGGTCAGCTAGTTTTTTCATAAAATTTTACAACAATAAAATAAATTTGCCGGGGTCGCGATGACACTATTTCTAATAATGTACCCACTATGTTTACACAACTGCAAAGTTAGCTTTGCACGACTATAGTCGTTTAAAAAACACATCCACCAAGAGTTCAATAAATTTACAGAATAATGGGCCACCAACCAGCCAGTGCTGTCCAAACCGTCCGTCAATCAGGCCTTTTCCTATGCAACGCCACGCAATGTTTTTTCGGTATACGCGCGATACGCTGAAAAATGCAAATTCTGTTTTACCGACACAAAAGCTCCGTACTATTATTTCTATATTGCGCTTGGAATATGCCTGGGCTGATTTAAAAATAATAACGTAGAGAGCTGTCAGCTCAATATGGAAAACTAGCACGAAACTTGTTATAAATAAATCTTGCAATATTAAAGTGTATACAAGATAAGTGTACTGTGCCGTTTCTTGTTGAGAATGTTGAGAGATACAAAGCCGAGAAAGACAGGTGTGTTACTATTTCTATAGATTGTTGCTTGGATAAAGCGTGTGAAAACTTAATTTAATAAGCAACAGGACGTAGTTTAGCAAAAAGTTTCCAACCCACAGCATGGTATTTTTTTAGTTAAATATACCGAAATGAGTTTCATAGCGATCCGATGAGTATGCATAAAGTTATGACACATGGTAGTCCTGTAGCCTGGGCTGCCTGAGTGATCTTAAACGATCACTAAGGTTAAGCAACATACGGCGCGTTCAGTCCATGGATGGGTCACCGTCTATGACTAACGCTAGTAGCATTTTTGCGAGCGGTTCCGTGCTTCGCAAGGCACATTGATAGATGGCAGTCGTTAAGCCAAGTCAGAGGCCTCAGGGCGGCTTGAAAACTTCTGACAGTAAGACCACTAGCCACTAGTCTTACAAACCTCCACCAATCCGGACTTGGCCCCCGTGGTGGAGTATGGCCTATAAGCCTATACCTTCCTCAGGGAAGAGACCCGTGCCCCTTGGTGGGGACATAATGGGTTGATGATGAGATCACTATGGTCTATATTTTAAGAATCAAAGAGTTTCATAGCGATCCGATGAGTATGCATAAAGTTATGTTATGACACATGGTAGTCCTACCCACATGTACGGAGAGCGTAAATGAGCTTAAACCTTAAAACTCAAAATGTAAAAACTCACTTTGTAGGGGTTGGAACCTTTTTGCTAAACTACTTGGCTGCTTAAAAGTACCTACTTGAAATGAAGTAAGGTAACTAATATCTGTATGTATTAATATATTAATTACTAATAATTATAAATGGGAAAGTCTGTGGTGATGTTTGGATGTTTAGTACTACTCAATCGTGCAATAACCTCTTTCCAATAAATATCTTCCGGCACTACCCCATCCATTATCCTCATCAACAAAGGTTAGCTGGAAGAAAATACCTTTTAGTATTAATCTCGCCTATGTACATAATTTTTATTGTACAATAAAGAATTTTCATTCATTCATTCAATAACGGCTGAATGGAGTTACATTATGCATTCCTGTGGGATAATATTTTATTGTCGCACGTAGGTATCAAATTGACTTGGCCAACTAATCTGGTAGAATTATTAATAAGTAGGTGCTGGGCAAGCCTACTCCATCTAAAAACAATATCCCAAGCACTGCAGCGTCCTAGTGGTCTTTTCAACCATCTAGTGTGTGTGATGGTGAAGTGAAGGTGCCACTAGACGTGAGTTTCATTACGCGCTTGCGAAGGACAATGTTTTGTTGAGATTGCGAAGTCAGTTTCCAAGGTTTTATTTGAAGTTGTGAAAGAAAGTTGAAACAAACATAAACACTTACAAACAGGCACATACATACATTGCTTCTGGCCTCACACTCGGATACCCTGAATCGTGGGAACCAGAATCAGCGACGTGTAACATGTAAACATCAAAGACCTGGTGGTTTTTTTTTGTCCCCAGCCGGGATTAGAACCCGGGACTTCTCGCATGGTAGGCAGATGCGCTAACCCCTGCCTCACAGAGGTCGTCTATAAAAAAAAAGCTTGAAGTTATAAAAAAAAGCTTTCTCAAGTATTATATTTTAAACAAATCCAGAATACAAACCAAAAAGGCCAGGATTGTTAAATTAATGTTATAAAAGCTGCAAAACTGATTTGGGTCTGATTCACAATCTGCAGATAAAGTTCCGGATAAGCTATCCGCAACAAGGGCTGCCGTTTGTTCTTAATTTGAAGCCATTAAACGAATACACGCAATATAGGAAAATTTATTTTAGAACAAACGGCAGCCCTGGTTGCGGACAGCTTATCTGGAACTTTATTTGAACATTGTGAAACAGGGGCTTAAGGGGGTAAAGCGCTTGCTAGAATATGTTCCGGAAACAGAGAGATATTTTTATGAGGATCTATGTGATGTTTCTGGACCCTAGAAGGAAAGTTTGTGTTTGTTTGTTTATTGAAATGAAAAGAATGTAAAACGGTTACTAAACATGGTGAAATTGACTCTGCAGAAGAAGTGGAATAATGCTCTATAATGCTACAGTACATAGGCTGCTACTTATGTATGCGGAATCTGGGATTCCAATAATTTTAAACGCAATGTCTGACCTCCATGGTCAAATTCGTTCTTTTTTTAAATACTGGCCGCTAATATTTTTCTCTTATATACGTTAGTGTTTTGTTTTTGTTGGGTTTAAAATGTCATATCGCTGAAAAAATGGAACTCACTCGTGAAAATATTCGTGCTATGATTTATTACGATTTTCGACGTGGTTTAACGCAACAACAGTGCGTAGATCAATTAACTTCGACTTTTGGTGGTGAAGCTCCATCAAAAACGACTGTGTATCACTGGTTTAGTGAGTTTAATCGCGGGCGCAGTAAGCTCACGGACGAAGTTAAAGAAGGTCGCCCGAAATCGGTGGTTGTGCCACAAAATATTGAAGCTGTGCGAAAACTAATAATGCAAGACCGCCATGTTAGGTATCGCGAGATAGAGGCTATTCTGGGCATATGTATGACGAGCATTCATAGGATATTATATGAACATTTGTCTGTAAAAAAAATTTGTTCGCGTTGGATCCCGCACAACTTAACTCAGGATCAAAAAGATGATCGCGTCGAATGGTGCAAGAAAACCTTAAAAAAATTCAACGGAGGCGACTCAAAATCTGTTTATAATATCTACACAGGTGACGAATCCTGGATCTACGCGTACGATCCCGAAACTAAACAACAATCAACAGTTTGGGTGTTTCAAGCCGAACCCTACGAAAGTGGCTCGTGCAAAAAGCACTGTAAAGCAAATGGTGGCCTGCTTTTTTGGTATTAATGGCCATGTGGCTACAATACCACTGGAGAATCGCAGAACGGTTAATTCGGAGTGGTACACGACCATTTGTTTGCCGGAAGTATTTGAAGAAATACGCCAAAACAACCAGCGACGCAGAATCATACTTCACCATGACAATGCCAGCTGTCATACATCTCAGGTAACAACTACATTTTTGGATGGTCAAAAAATATAATTGATGGGTCATCCACCGTACAGCCCTGATTTGGCTCCCAATGATTTCTATTTATTCCCAAATGTAAAGAATAAATTACGTGGTCAACGATTTTCGACCCGTGAAGATGCCGTAGATGCGTTCAAACAGCACGTTTTGGAGATACCTCAATCAGAGTGGAAAAAGTGTTTTACAAATTGGTTTCATCGAATGCAAAAGTGCATCGATCATAGTGGAGAATACTTTGAAAAACAATAAAAGCATATTTAGCCACATACATTTGTTTATTTTTTCTAATCCGCATACATAAGTAGCAGCCCTCGTACTAGATTCTGCAAAAATATGACTTAATCCAATATAATTATCAGTTTAAAATCTTAGTTTCGAAATAAGTCAGAATTATTATTTTTTCTCACAAGAGTCGTTTTTATATTTAAGTTTTATTGTTTCTTTTAATGAATAAACCTATGTTTTTATATTTTTACGTGTATTTTTTCAGAATTTTTAACAGCGCATATTATTTCAGTATATTATAGCATAAAAACATAAAAAAGTCAAAAGCCACTTTTTGGACTAAGTGATTTGTGATTTATTCATTGAAATGTAAGTCATGCATTTTTTAGACTAGAACTCTGCTAGTTTTTTCATGTCACTAAATCCCAATCCAACCAAAGTGGGATTATTTATTACAAATTACAAACAAATAAATTGCTTACTTAATTTAATGAGCAGCGGAAATAGAGCCACAAATATTATGTTTTTACGACGAGAATGAGGCTCAGAAATAGGATCATCAAGCAAGCAGCTTCCTTGCTTATCTCAATAAAAATTCAGATGGACAATGTACTTTAACAACATTTTATAGTCAAGGTAGGTGCATGGAGCTGCAACGTTAGAAAATTCAGATTTATTACATGAAATGGCGCGGTAAGTGGTGCTAAAGCACGGCTGATGGCACACTCGCTGTACATTGAAAAATTAAAAAATAAAATCGCTCTAAAAGGCTTGCGGGCTACCGACGCTACAGCCCACAGGAACGTGAAACACTCTCGGTGATATAACAACTTCGCTCGTATTGCTCAAGTGAATCCGGCGTCGTAAAATTGCTTTGCCGTGACGTAAATAGATGTGTGTATAAGATCGCTAGGTACCTAGCCTACACAGGATCTCATGAAACATGGCGAAAATCAAATTCGGATATGGGATTTTGAGTAGACGGAATATTTATTACCAATTTGTGAGTGCGTGCGATGTGTTTCGGTTTAACTCTCCGTGAGTCACCTGAAGGCCTTTGCTGAAAATCAGTGATGAGTCCTTGTTTCGGTATAACTCTCCGTGAGTCAACTGAAGGCCTTTGCTGGAAATGGGTGCTGCGACCTTGTTTTGGTTTAAGTGCCCTGCCATGGCGTTCTAGTGAGGCAGGGCCCTAACACTCCGTGAGTCACCTTTGCTGAAAATCAGTGATGAGACCTTGTTTCGGTATAACACTCTGTGAGTCACCTGAAGGCCTTTGCTAAAAATCAGTGCTGCGACCTTGTTTCGGTTTATCACTCCGTGAGTCACTGAATGCCTTTGCTGAAAATCAGTGATGAGACCTTATTTCGGTTTAACCCTCCGTGAATCACCTGAAGGCCTTTGCTAAAAATCTGTGCTGCGACCTTGTTTCGGTTTAACACTCCGTGAGTCAGCTGAAGGCCTTTGCTAAAAATCTGTGCTGCGACCTTGTTTCGTTTTAACACTCCGTCAGTCACCTGAATGCCTTTTCTGAAAATCAGTGATGAGACCTTGTTCGGTTTAACACTCCGTGAGTCACCTGAAGGCCTTTGCTGAAAATCAGTCACAAGACCTTTTTCCGCTGCATCGACAGTAACTTTAGTTCTCACTTGTCTTTTGTAGGTAGTTTCACTGGTCCGTGTGGAGTTTCTGGTCTTCCATCGGACGCGTCCCCCGGGTGGCGGATAGCGGAAAACCCACCAGATATGGGGGGTACCGGCTTCGGCCGGCGCGGACCAAAACCAGAGGGAGGGGGACGTCCAGTGGCTTGCGCTGCTGGATGTCCCGCGGGGTCCACTATGGGCCCCGCACCCGTAACCCCACACTGAGTGGGGCCGGGGGCCTTCGGGCCGCGAGGAGACAACCTCTATAAAAAACACACGGTGGTGGCCCTCCTCTATGTCCCTCTGTTCAGTAGAGGGCATAGAGGAGGTTGAGGGAGGGTCACAGACGGCAGGTTGGGGCCCCTGCCAACATCGTGACGGGAGAAGGGGGTGGGGGGCCCATGCCCCTTCTCCAGTGAGGGTGAGCCCGACTTCTTGCGAGTTGGGTCGACGTCGCCGGGGCGCCGCTGTAGCATTCGCACTGTGGTTTACCACAAGCGAGATTCGGCGGCGCCCCATTGCACGAGCGACAGGACGGCCGCGGGGTGTTTTAGGAGGTATGCCTCTCCTATTATTAGGAGAGGAGAGTCCGACACACGGCCGTCGCCCTCCCCCAAGGGTGGCGGTTATGGTGCACAAAGCATTTCACCCCGTTAACAAAAAAAAAAGGTATGTAGTTTCACTGGTCATCTGCTTTAGTTGGTTTTGTTTCAGCTTTTTTCTTTATTTCCAATTTCTATATTACTGTGTCTACACAGCTGTGTACAACGTAGACACAAAGACATCTTTGTGGCGTTAATTAAATGACTTTTCCGTCTTTTTCCTTATATAATGCTTCAAAAAGGGGATTTGGACTGCTGCAAGCTCTACTCAGCATGGAAGCCACCCGTTTCCGTATTATGACGACGAAGCCGTCACCTCGAGCTTCGATGAATATTTACGAAGCGCTACACTTTCGCGGCGGTCCCAAAATAATCCTTAATATCTACATATGCATAAAATCCTAGATAGTGTACAGCATTTTTTTATCTTTTTTTTTTTTTTTTTGACCCAGGAGAAACCACTTTACGGGTACCGCCGGCTCGGGGGAGCACGGCGGTTATGTCAGACTCCCCGCCCTGAAAAGGGCAGTATACCGACTAAAACTCCTGGGGTGTTCCATCCCACTCGCAAGGGACGGGGCCACGGGAACGCTTGCGCACACTACCGCAACCCCGTCAGCGGGCGCCCTCGCGGGCACTTCTTCAGGGGGGAAGTGTTTTCTCCCGCCACTCCGCTAAAGGCACTCCGGAACACATGGAGCGCCTTCCAGCACGGGACCTCTGAATCGAGCGGTGAGTCCCCCGCTCCACCGCCCGAAGGCCCCCGTTAAGGCGGCAGACGGTCGGCATACGCCCGCCGTCTGCGGCCAATCCTCCGACGGCGAAGAGGGAGCGAAAGGGGATCATTCTCTCGCGCCCTCTCCGCCGCCTCTTTCTCCACCATGACGGCCTCGCTGAAGGCGAGGACCGCCGACCAGGCCTCTTCGCTGCCGACCATCGCCCTGACGATGGCCGGCAGCGAGAGGTCCGCCCCAATAGCCGCGGCCAATTCGGCACGCGGCTCCGCCCACGCGAGGCACACGGTGCGCGTGTGCTGTGCCGTGTCCTCCGTCGCGTCGCAGTGGTGGCACGCCGTCGACGGCTCCCGTCCCACAATCCGGCACAAGTACACACCGAAGCAGCCGTGCCCGGTGAGGACCTGCGCCAGGCGATAGGTCAGTGCGCCGTGCCTGCGTTCGGCCCACTCTCGAAGAACGGGTCGAACGGCGGCCACCACCTCGAGGCCGGCGGTAGGTTGCGCCAGCCTCTCCCACCAGTCCTGGAAGAGATCGTCGCGGGCTCCCTCTCTCCATCGCACGATCTCCTCCGGAAGCGGCATCCCGCCATTGGCGCGAACCTCCGCGCTGCGCCAGTAGACCGCCGCAAGTACCTCGGCTTCGAGGTCCCACGGCGGGCTACCGGCCAGCACCGTCGCCGCCTCGTACGAGACGGTGCGGTACGCTCGAGTCGCCCTGGTCGCCATGTCTCGCTGCGGGCGCCGCAGCAGGGTCCGGTTTGCAGCGCCCAGTGCGTCCACCCATATTAGCGCTCCGTAGAGCGCCATAGAGCGCACCACACCTGCGTACAGGCGGCGACAGCTCCCCCCAGGCCCCCCGATATTGGGGAGCAGTCTCGCGAGCGCTCCGGCCGAGGCCACCAGTCTGGGGGCCAAGCGCCGGAAGTGCTCCGTGAACCTCCATCGGCCGTCGAGCACTATGCCCAAGTACCGCATGTGCGGCGCGACGGCAATGGAGGTTCCACCCACCACTATAGCCATTCCTGGAGGCGGCGCCTTTCGAGGCCCGTGGAAAACCAGGGCCTCGGACTTACTGAGGGCCACCTCCAGGCCCAGGCTCCGGATTCTCCGGACGACCTGGGCTACACCCGCCGTTCCGAGGAGGGTCGCCTCCCTGTGGGTCGCGCCTCGGGCCGTCACGAGGGTGTCGTCGGCGTAGCATGTCACGCCGACCCCCCGCAAGTTGGCCCCGCGCAGCACCCAGTCGTAACCGATGTTCCACAGGAGCGGCCCGAGGACCGACCGCACGACATTTCTATGGTGGACCACTCGTCCCGGGCCGGATACGCAATGGCCCGGTCGACGAAGTAGTCCGCCATCACCCTCCTCGGGTACCGGGGCACGCCGTGGTACCGCAGAGCCTCCTTCACGGTCTCCCAAGGCAGGGTGTTGAAGGCGTTCGCGATATCCAGCGAAACCGCCAACACCACCCCGCCCCGAGCGACCGCCTCCTCTGCGATGTCTCGGACCCGCGCGACTGCGTCGATTGTCGATCGCCCGCGACGGAAGCCGAACTGCGCGTCGTTCAAGTCGGGACCCACCGACGTCATATGCCCGACGAGACGTGCAGCGAGCACGCGCTCAAAGAGCTTGCTCATCTCGTCGAGCAGTACGATGGGCCGATAGCCCGACGGCGATTCGGCCGGGCGGCCGTCCTTCCGCAGAAGTACGAGCCTACCCGTTTTCCAGGGTCGCGGGAACCGACCCTCGACGAGACACGCGGAAAACAGAGACACCGCCAGGTCTCCTAGCTCCTTCATCGCTAGCACCACAATGCGCCCCGGCACACCATCCGGACCCGGGGCGGTGTACTCCCTCCGTGTGTGTCCCTCAACTCAAGTTAAGTTTGTCCCTCTGAATAAGCAACAATGTATTGTTATTTCGTCTTAAATGTCATATTATTATTGTTATTGATTGTTACGATTTTAATTGTAAAGACAGTATTCCTTAGAACACTCCTCAGAGGCAGTTTAAATTAAATAGTCTGTAGTGAATGGAAAACGTAACTCCCGATTATTTATAAATAAAACGTTATTTTAAAGTATTTTAAGTTATAAATTAACGGTACCCTGATACATACCGTACTCGAGGCAAGAAGAAAGTAAGAAAATAGGAACTTACCTAAATATCTATCTTAAAGGAAACATTTTCATTCCCAGGAGATGTGATGCTACTCGAGGAAGTAATAGAGTTCTTGCGTTACGATTCTTACAAAGTCGGCGGGCCCTGAATGGGTCGAACGAACGGCAGGACCATCCGCTCCTAAACAGATTTTTTCGTATCTACCCCCTCAAGGGACTTCTCCAGCTTGTGGCAATGCACGACTGCCCTAAAGTGCACAAAGTTTCCATACCGTCTTCCGGTAGAGAAACTATCTGTGCCGCTGACAGATATTGTGTTGCCGCTACATCAGCGCTACCTTTCACACTATACCATCACTTGGTCCGAGTCTCAAACTAGGTTATCCTGTGCTATGGTAACTAAACAAGGACATCACAAGTATGGAAATACACTCAGACTGAGGCAATTTGTACAAATCAAGTACCTAAGTGGGAACCGATTTAGTGGCCAAGCGTGTCATCCGCTAGACCGGAAAGCCAGACAAATATGTATTAGAACTACAAGAATATTATACAACGTTCTTTAGTGTACATACGCACATTATACATAAGCTCACGCCGGTATCCCAGAGGGGGACCAGGGGTGCAATTACGTAAGACTCCACTGTATGGAGTCGTCTGATTTAGCCATTTTGTTCCCGGTATGTCACACCACCTTATGTCACACTTTTACATTCTGGGACTTTTTTTCCCTGTAGGTATCTCATACTAATACTCCGAACTGTCAGAATTATACATTCTTATTTTGACTCTTTCGAGTTGTCTAAATGCTTAACCCGATAGAGTGGAAAGTTACGTAATATAAGGGTAGAGTTCTCTATTGTTTTCAGCAAAAACAGTTTGAAGGCAATGTAGTGGAAGTAAAACATAAATAGAGGAGCGACAGCGGCTCGCAACTCAGAACATTTCACTTGAAAGTCACTAAGTTATTTGCTTGTTTCCGCCAGACAAGTCGCGCTAAGTAAATAACTAAATCACATCAGCAGCGCGGGCGCTGTCGCCTCTCATTTGTTTAAATCTCCAGCCCCCCATAGCCTGAAAGCTTACAGTTTAATTGGGTGTAGGGAGAACAATCGGCTAAAGTTACAGCGAAACAATTATTGCCCTCGAACGAAACTCGCTGCGAAAGCTATATAAATAAGTAGGGACAAGTTCGTTTAGCAGTAAACCTCTTTGAGTAAACTTCTAGCCCGAGTGCGATCTCCGGATTACTGGAACAGACAAACTTAGATCAGATTCTGTGATATACGGGTCAACAGGGTGGCCTTGTCTGAAATTAATTGTTTCACCTACAACTTTGAGGGTCTACTTGCTAGTTTTGCAGTCAATTTAGTATTTAAATATCAAAGTTGAAATATCAATCGGAAACAACCACTCTTATTTTGTCGTATCTATCCTATGTACTGAAGTTTTTTATTCCAACATTATCATCATTACTATCATCAACCCATTATGTCCCCACCGTGGGGCACGGGTCTCTTCCCTGAGGAAGGGATAGGCTTGTAAGACTAGTGGCTGGTCTTACTGTCAGAAGCTTTCAAGCCGCCCTAAGGCCTCTGACTTGGCTCAACGACTGCCATCTATCGACGGCAGCCAGCACCAACTGCTTAACGTGCCTTGCGAAGCACGGAACCGCTCGGAAATATGCCACTAGCGTTAGTCATAGACGGTCACCCATCCATGTACTGAACGCGCTCTATGTTGCTTAACATTCGTGGTCGTTTAAGATCACTCAGACAGCCGGGGCTACGAGCAATTCCAGCATAATTTGATTTATTTATGGAACATTTTGTGAAGCGAGCGCTATTAGGTTTCGAGTAACATGAAGAGATGATTGATTTTCCACGACGTTATTTTCTTTCATTCGTCTCTCTCTGCAAGCAACATTGCGCGATTCTTGATCCTATTGCTTGGTAATCCGATCAGGCGCTATGTTTGTCGCGGAGTACGATCCCTACTCGACGATTTCGTTAAAGCCTCTTGCCGGGTGAATGTTCCGTAATAATACCCTTTCCACACAGCGCTTATTCCATATTATTTAGTGCCGGTTTTTCCAACACAAAGTGAAGAGCGGCAAAAAATATGGCGCGCTTTTGGCTTGTACTGTACTTAATATTGCTTGACCGATGACGCTTTTCCAATTTTTCACGCGTCTCCAGCATGACGCACAAAGCTTTCCAACAGCATCCTTCCAACATAGCTAGCCCCAGCGATGAATAATTAAAACAAAGCTCTATTAGTCCAGGAATGTTAGCACCAAAAATCGGTCCGCTCTGCATAAAATCCTTCTACGTGATTTTTCGATTGGATTATGTCAGAGGGTGCCTCCTAAGTATAAAACCGAGTTTCTGTCGCCCGAAACCGTGAGCGTTAGCCGCCATCTTGGAAACCGTTTTTTTGCATATATCTCGGAAGCGGTAAGTTTTACGTTAAAACCGAAGAGATCTTTCTTGTAGAGAACAAAATTTCCCATCTTTTTTATACCAAACTTTTCCCCCTATTGTTGAAATTTTCCGATATATTTAAGTAAAAAAAACCAAATTTTTTGTTTTTGCAAAGTAACTCAATATTTTTTGGAGATACGAAAAAAATGTTTGAATTAAAGTTGGAGAGCATAAAATTTTCTACAAATTTTGTATAAAACTTTTTCTTGCAAAATGATTAGTTGCTGAGTTCTAGCTGAATAAAAATTGTCACCTGGAATCGAAAATCAGCGACGAGCGGTAATACGTTACTCTGGCATGCAAACCAAAAAGTATAATCGAAAAATTTTATCATGGAGACGGTAACTATTATATTTATCGTGAAAAAGAGGGAAATGAAAGATTAAAAAGGAAATTTTGCTTTCCGCGGAGACATCGAATTTACTTATACTTTTTGTTTGCATACGAGAGTAACGTATTACCACTTACCGCTGATTTTCATGATCGTTTATTGCGCTAGAACTCAGCAACTAATCATTTTGCAAGAAAAAGTTTTATGCAAAAATTTGTAGAAAATTTCATGCTCTCCAACTTTCATTCTTCTCCAAAAATTATTGAGTTACTTTGCAAAAACAAAAAATTTGGTTTTTTTTACTTAAATATATCGGAAAATATCAACAACTAGCTGACCCCGCGAACTTTGTTCCGCCTTAGACGACATAAATGAGCAGATTTTTGATTTTATTATATTGTTTATCAATAAAATAAGATTGACAGAAGAATCCGTTTTAAACGTCTTTTTTTTTTCATCCTCTTTGACTATATTTGCAGCATGCATTCAGTCAATTCTATGTCAAATGTCTTAAGGTTACATTAAAAAAGTTTAATAATTTTATATGGTGGTTAAGTAATTTTAAATTTTCTAATTTTCCGCGCAATTTCCTTAATTTTTTCTTTCATAAGAACCTTCTCCTGATAATAACGAACAGAACAAAAAAAGAATTAGCAAAATCGGTCCAGCCGTTCAGGCGTGATGCCGTGACCAAGGGAAATAGGGATTCATTTTTATATATACAGTGTGAGTCTTCATAAAGTGCACATATCAAAATCAGGGAAACTACACCCCATTTCATCGACGGAAAAAATAAAATAAAAAATAAAAAAAAATATTTGTAAAAAAGGTGATAAACAATGGTGTGTAGCAAAACGATGCGCATGGGCTTTTTTCAAACGGTCATAAAAACTGTTGTTTTTGAGTAATAAACGTGCAGTTTTTACTTTTAGAAAGCTAATGCCATGTAAAATAAGCTAGAATGAAAAAAAAGTAGGGTCAATAGCATGATTTTAGGAGAAATTGTAAAACAAATGCAAAAATGATGAAAAAAAATACAGATTTTCTTCAAGTTTCACTTAATTGTAAATTTATAGGGTTAGTTTTCTTGGATATTTTTCCTTTATGGGTACGGCTTATTATTAGACATCATCACAAAATTTATTTCACTGCGATAACGCACTTAGTTTAAAAAATATGACGATTTATCTAAATGGGTCAACAGGTGCAACTCATAATTTTTAAAAAATCATAATAAATACAAATATTTTTTTTTATTGAATTTTTTATTTTTTCCGTCGATGAAATGGCGTGTAGTTTCCCTGATTTTGATATGTGCACTTTATGAAGACTCACATTGTATAGATAGGGGGAAAAGTTTGGTATAAAAAAGATGGGAAATTTTGTTCTCTACAAAAAAGATCTTTTCGGTTTTTAACGTAAAACTTACCGTTTCCGAGATATATGCAAAAAAACGTTTTCCAAGATGGCGGCTAACGATCGCAGTTTTGGGCGACAGAAACTCGGTTTTATACTTGGGGGGCACCCTCCGACATAATCCAATCAAAAAAATCACGTAGAAGGATTTTATGCAGAGCGGACATCTAAAAATCTTGGACTATATCTATACTTCTATACTTCGACTACCTCTGTGGCGCAGCGGTTAGTGCATGTGCCTACCATGCGAGAGGTCCCGGGTTCGAATCCCGGCTGGGGATAAAAAAAGAAACCCAGGTCTTGGATGTTGACATGTTTGTGAAATCGCTGTTTCTAGTTTCCACGACACAGGGTATCCTAGTGTGGGACCAGAAGCAATGTATGTGCCTGTATGTACCTAAATGTTATGTTGTGTTATGTTATGTTATACTAATATTATAAAGAGGAAAGATTTGTATTTTTGTGTGTGTGTATGTTTGATAATGTTTGTAATGAATAGGCTCAAAAACTACTGGGCGGATTTCAGAAATTCTTTCACCATTAGAAAGCTACATTCTTCGTAAGTAACACAGGCTATATTGGATTTTCAAAAAGTTTAGGGTTCCGTACGAAATCTCGAATAATGTAACCCAAGGTGTAAAAATATTACTCCTCCGGCAATTTTCCACGGAACTAATATTGCTGTTTCCATGGAAACGTTTATGCCACCCGTGCGCAGCCGGGGCGGGTCGCTAGTTTGGTATAAAAAAGGAAACTTTTGTTTACAATTGTACCTACTAATTAGAAGGTACAGTCGACAGCACGTCAAACTTCACATTTTAGTTGCAAAGTCACCCGTAATGCAACGGAGTAGAGTGCATGGGTGTATAGGATGATGTGCTGTTGACTCGTACCTGACTTAGCTGAAAATGAAAATTATGAGCATGAGCATTGTAATTTTTTTCGTGGAAACCAGCCTATGTATTGAACAGTTGATTAAAAATTTAAAATAAGAGACAGACTTTCACAATCCATACGGCCGGGGCAAATTCGGAGCTCTGGGTAGGTAGGTACCTACTAATTTGCGAATGAAAAATTTTATCCTCCGAAGCCCCACCGGACGGAGGGTCCGATAAATCCGCACCCTTTCTATTGTGCTGAATATTTTAATAAAACAGGAACAATAGCGATCAGGGACAGCCGCCTATAAATTAGATAAAAGAATTACGAGTAGGTACGTACAGCCACCAGGGTCGCGTGGGGCAATATTAGGTAAGCACCTATACAGGGTGACCTGTAGGTAGGTATGTGTCTAACATTTAAATTGTTTCACAAACAAAAGTACATAGGTGCATCCATTTTATTGCAGTAGGTAAAACGCTGTCGTATTCCTTATTCCATGATTTTAACAATAATTGTGCACATGTAGCCATGAACACAACGTGCGTTCCAATGAACACCCACATTTTTGCCGCGCCAACGACACGACCCTTTCTGAACAGTCAGAAGGAAAAGTAAAAATAACGAGCTCAAAAGCCAATTAATTGAATTGAAAGAAACACGAAAAACCCTGAAGGTAAGACTGGCTTTTGAGGTAAAGAAGACCAATCACAGAAAGGGAATACCTACCTACCACGGAAAAAATAAGTCTAGTGCCCAAACTAAATCGTGCACATTGTTTGAGAGACGGACTTTTCTCGAAATAAATGCGGAGATTCCAGACTCGGTAACTTAGATGAAAACTAGAAGAAAGAAAACCCTTTTTTGTTTTCATCTAAGGTTCCTAACGATTTTGGCCGCTTGCAGTCCGAGACTTACATTGGAAGTACCTACGTAGGTGCTTTCTACTTTCTGAAGCGACTGTACCCACAACACAGCCAGACGGCCGAGCCCCCGCGTGGCCGGCAAGATAACAAACTGTGCTCCCATGTGGCAGCGCGCCCCTTCCAGCCCTCACACTACACCGCCCAAGTGGAACACGGCCATACTCGGAGCAGCTCGCTACTTCGAGTATCTAGCGAACTCAACTTTTCCGCAGACTTCTATGCAAATCGTCGCTTATTTCATAGTAGTTGTTGGCCGCGACTTTTTTCTATCTCTGGGCCAAATTGCGTCCAAATCCTTTTAGCCCCTTACACGTGATTGAAACCAACAGACTGGGGCGCAACAATAGAATGGGGTTTGGTGAATTCCCAAGCTCGCTCGGTTATCGCTCCTGTAAACCCAAAGTCAAATACATGAAAGATTGCAATTCAATTTACAAAACAATATATCGATTGATAATTATAAAAAGCAGCCCTGCGGTACACCGTTGATTACAATCAACCACAAATCCTGTCGAAATCCTGAAGTTTGCAGTAAGTAATTAGGTAATATGGAATTTTTTCACAGACGATAGGAATCGTTTAGGATTTGGCGTCCTAGATATTTATGTTATAGTCCGTGCGTGCGTAAGGGACTCCACACACGGCGGCTATAAGGTAAAGATGTATATTATAGCACGATATATCTCATTACATCTTTCCATAGAAATCGTCAGGATACCACACACGACAGCTATAATATACATCTTTACATCTTCGTATCTTAAAGGTACTGAGCGGTCTCTAAGCTATACATCCTGGGATGTAATGTATATTATAGCTGCCGTGTCTGAAGTCCCTAATCGCCAGTCAAGGTGAGCGAACAAATTAGCGACACAAGCCGTCCACTGATTTGAATGTTCATGACAATGCCCACTGAACTATTCGTACGAAATGATGTCGAGGGTTTAGAAAGCTCCTTCGAATTGGTTATCCGCTTGAAAGGGCGATTTGTGTAAAATTCCAGAAACTTAGATCATACACACTACGTAAGTATTGAAATAAAATAGTTTTCTGTAACTACATATGAAATCCAACACCGAAAATGAGTCGAAATAAAAAACTGCATCCAACGTCCGACGGCCCCGTGCGGTTCAGAATAAATTGCGAACTTTCATCCTCTTTATTGAAATCGCCACTTTCCACGGCCGGGTCCGGGCGAAATTAATAACTCTCGAGAGAAATGGATTTTGCTTTTGTTTAATGAATATTAATTTAATTGGAGGCACGCCAGGCTCTGGCATGACCGACGATTCGTTCAACACATAAGTAGAGGTAGGTGAAATTATCGGGTGATTAATCTTTGTTAGCATTCATAAATGTCTAATTCAATTTGTACAACCCTTTTGTTCGGTTAGCCACATTCTTTCGCAGGACAAACTCGGAGCGTAGCTTTGTGCCTTTGTTTGCGAAACTAACATTGCAGTTTGTTTCAATAGAGTAGGCCGTCAGTGTCCATTTACAAAATACATTAAAAGCTCTTCCACCCGCTTTATTTATTCGGGTGCAGCGCTGGGAACAAAAGCATATTGGGGCAGTGAAAATAGCGGGCGCGAAACGAAATGCTATTGAAAACACAACAGCTTAAAAACGCTGGCGAGTGGTTCTCGCTCGGCTTTCAGGAAACGAATTCGGTTATTAACTGGAAGTTTACGTAAAACTTCCGCATTTCTATCCTTTCTATCGTTCGCCATCGCCTCGCCGCACTATTTTTGAAGAGGCTCGAAGTAATAGGGCAAGAGCTTGCTTCACATTCAAGAGTTGATGGATTCGAACACTGTTCTTTTCAAAGTTATTTGCATTTGTGAATTTTTTGTAGCAATAACACTAGCAAACCGTATTATCAAGAGAGTGCATGAGGTGTCCATGTCCCAACCCCAGGGCCTCGATACTCTTAGTACATTATAGTTCAATGAGAGTTCCATGGTCGGGTCACGTGACATGTTTTTTTATTCCCTTGACGCCCAGAATGAGCCGTTTTCAGAAGAACTAAAAAAAATAATAATAATATGGCTGTCAAAGGAATGCAATTTTGGACCTCAGCCCAATAGCCATGTGTGATACGTCATAAAATAGGTCTCAGCGAGCTGAACAAAAGTTACTATGACGCCAACAGCCAAATGTTTGTCCTTTCGGAGTTATATAGTATTGAAAAAAACTAACATTTTCAACAAAATATAACTGCGAAACGACAAACATTTGGCTGTTGGCGTAGTAGTAACTTTTGTTCAGCTCGCTGAGACCTATTTTATGATGTATCACAAATGGCTATTGGGCTGAGGTCCAAAATTGCATTCCTTTGACAGCCATATTATTATATTTTTTTTAGGTCTTCTGATAACGGCTCATTACCGATACGCGAGTGCGTCAACGCGCGCGGCAAGCGGCAATGAAACGCAATCGACGCGTTCATGCAACTCTCATTGTACTACAATGCATTAGCAGAATCTAGGCCCTGCTCTTGAAATTGATGAGGCCAAGACTCTCTCCCAGAGAGAAGGCATGTGCCTAAAGTATAAGAGAAGCATATTAAGGGCTGCAAAATATTTATAACGATAGTTTGGATTAAAAACAAAACATCAGTTTCATCCACGTTTTAAAACATGTTTAATGTTACATTTGCATAAATTACTTACTGCTAGGCTTACTTCTTACAATTAAGGACTATCTACAATACAACGGGCCAACTATAGAAACCAAAATAAATAAAATTTAGCTTTAGCTTAGAGTCTACAATTACTAGTGCCATGAAGCCCGGCCGCGTACGGCCGTCGGGCACATCACTGGAACGGGCTTTTGCATTTGTATTGTAGTGTCTAACTTCGCAATTCGAAATCGCACGATTTCGAAGCGCGAAAAGGGCCGCTCCGGCCCGTGTTAATGTGAATAGACCATTGGTTGCCAATACATAATAGATACAACGTATTGTAGGCTAACAACAACACAAATTATTGATTAATTATTATTGGAATCACAAATAAGTTTTCTTCAAATGTATAAAATTATAAGTCTTATTACTTAGCCATGTTCAAAAACGCGCGATCCCCGAGGCGGTTCCATGTCGTTTATTCTGTCTCTCTATTTATACAGGGTGTAACAAAAGTTTCGAATCCGATAATAGGGCGAGGCTCTACTTCGAATACAACTTCGACAAAAATAGGAAAGAAATATGCATACTGTTTCATCCATTTTTAAAGTAAAATAAAAATGCGTTTATTGCTACTAACGACACAGCAAATTTGACAAAAAAAAAAGGAATGCCGTAAGTAGGTAGTTG
Organism: Yponomeuta plumbellus; assembly: GCA_947310845.1. Taxonomy (NCBI): domain Eukaryota; kingdom Metazoa; phylum Arthropoda; class Insecta; order Lepidoptera; family Yponomeutidae; genus Yponomeuta; species Yponomeuta plumbellus. The sequence goes on along the minus strand of OX371198.1, from coordinate 15,648,752 downwards.
ATAAGTTTAATAAGAAACCTCTGATATTGTTTGTTATTTTGAAGTTGTCACCACACATGTTTCTTCGTATAATAACTGACGTGAATTTTAAGATTTTAGCCATACCCTATAAAAGCGAGAAAGAGAGAAAGTCAACAGGCAGCTTATTTGTGTGGGATAGCGTGTCCACTAAAAATAGCTAAGTATTGATATGTCCGGTAAAAAATACTGACACTTTAGCGTAAGATTCGAACTTTGAGACCTTTGGGTAGGCAAGCCAAGCGTGGTAGCACCATGACAAGTGACTTATAAAAGATATAATATATTCGACTCTTGCCAGATTACATCAGAACGCTTCGGCCTGCCCGAGGTAACATAACATATTGTAAACATCTCGTGATAGCATTTATCATAAAGAGTACTGAATGCCTACAATATATCGTATATCCTCGTAAGGCCCGACCTTGAAAAGAACAATTGATTTTGTGATCACTTGAAGACATTGGGCCTCACGAGGATATAATATAACAATATAAGAAGTAGTGCCATCTTTTATCATCCAAGATAATTTTTTTCTTTCTTTTATGTGCATTCGTAGAACTCGCTACAGTAATTTGGTACATACAATCACTATCTTTATGCTCTCTTTATTTAATGGCGTATGTAACCGAAGTACCCTCAAGATACGGAATTCCGTATCTTGGACTTGGAGGTACTTCGGAGGTACTTGAGGTGCCTCAAGAATTACTGAGGCACGTAGGTATACAGAAAGGTCGTACACAGAAAATGTACATGCTATTTCGTTATAAGACTTACGTTTTAAACCCTATCAGTCAGCACAATTGCAAAGCAGAAAAAAAACGATATATTGTTTTATTGCTCAGCAGAATAAGCGATATTATATTATTGAAATTACTAAAAAATTGTTTTATGACAGAAGTTGTTGAAAATGACAAAAATAATTGGGGAGCGCCCATTTTATAAGTACCCTGTATAGTGGTAGGATGGCTTCTCGCGTGTCCGGGAGACCCCTAGCTAGTAAGGCTATCTTCATAACTTTATAACATTAATAACTTTACCGTAAATACTTTCAACATAACGCATTCGCGGACACATTGGCAGTCATCGAACCAACTAAATGGGATACCGCCGTTTAGCCAAAGTATTTTTCGCCAAATTTTACTTCCCAATAAACTTATGGCATCAGTTTCATTTCCCAAATGAAACTTTAGCAAGTTTTCATTTCGCATTTTATTCATTTGGTCAAATTATCATTTCGCATAATTTTACTGCGTCAAGTTTTATTAAGACAAACGTTTATTATGCTAACGTTTTATTTTGGCAAGTGTTATTTTCAAATAGTGAAACGGGGGGTCGGCGATGTAAAGAATAAGTGACAACAGAAATATAGGTGCGACGACGCGCGTAGCGAAGCGGAGCGCGTCGGAGCGTTAGGTTCTCTATGTAAGATCGAAAACAGACTCGACTTTGATGCGTTCTTACCTTGCCTCTTGTTGCCTCTTTGGTAAAATGAATTTTGACCAAGTATTTATTTGGTAAACAATAACTTGCCATAATAACTTTTGCTAACTGTTTATTTGCTTTAAGTTGTTTTGAGAAATGTTTTTTTGCCAAGTGATAATTTGCGGAAAATAGTTTGGGAAGTAATACTTTGGGAAACGATTTTTGGCAATACATTAGTAAACCCAACTAAATAACCGCTTCGAACTCTACCTTCACGCTAGTGTTCATTGAATTTAATTAAATAAGTACGCTTTATTGGAAGTACCCGACCGAATAATTAGTATTTGATATGTATCCGTCATTCTCGAATTAAAACGTCAGAGGTATGGAACAGAAGTGTAGTGATACAGGGTGTCCGGTGGCAGATTTAGAATTTTAAATTTAAATAAAATAATACTGCCAGGAATATTCACGTAATAAAAGAAGTTATGAACAAAGGATAAATGCAGATTTTACTTTTTTGAAAATTAAATCACGCAAATGTTGACCATCACGTCCTACACGCTCCTGAAACTTTTCAACTGTGTTAAGCGCGACGCGCGAACAGCTAGTGAAATGGCGTTCACTTCGCTTACAATTTTTCCTTCATTTGAGAAATAGCGAAAGGACTTGTATCGTACACTTTGCTTTAGCGGTAACCCCATAGAAAAAAGTCAAGGGGAGTCAGATCTGGTGATCTTGGGAGCCATGGGAAGTCTCCGAAGCGGCGACATCACATTTTTTGTTCGGAAAAAAATCACGCAATGCTTTGATGAACTCTTCAATAGCATACGCACGCTGATTGTTCGTCCACTGCGACATTGTGACTAATTAATCCGCACTAACGCTCAATCGAATGTGATGCTTTGCACTAGTTGAAAAAATATTCGAGTTTTAAATCCTAATTCTGCCACCGGACACCCTGTACTTTCCTTTAAGAAAGGTGATAAAATAATATTAAAGAATAATAGACCCATCTCACTTCTGAGCCTTGTTTGTAAGCTGTTCTCGAGAGTCATTACGAATCATCACGCACGCAAGCTCGATGATTTCCAGCCTCCCGAGCAAGCCGGTTTCCGAAAAGGCCCTACGTTGGGCCACATACATACGCTGCGGCTGATTATACAGAAGGCCAAGGAGCACTATCTACCACTTTGATTAGTGTTTGTGGACTACGAAAAAGCCTTCAATTCGATCGAGATATGGCCGGTGCTTGAATTGAATCTCTTCAATTAAATTACTGCAATTAGTATTACTGCAAAAGTTAGAATCGATACAGTTTTTTTCGAAGTAATCTGACCAAGAAAACATTTTCATAAGATGAAAACGTTAAAACAAATATTTTTATTTTGATACCCAAGTAGTTTATAGATATTGGAAACAAAAAAAATATTACATATCTATCTACTTAAAGATGATGGATCGTGGCGTAATATACATCTATACTAGACATTTTTAATATTAAACATTGAATTTATCTAATCTCTTTGTTACAAAAGAACTAAATTGCTACTGTATGACGTTTTTTTTTATACAAAAATAGCTTTGGCATATACACAAACATAATTGTAATATATATACTTATATATAACAAGCGTTATTCGTTTTATTTAATTGTAATACTTTAGAGCGGTTCCGAGCTTCCCAAGGCACGTTAAGCAGTTGATGCCGGTTGCCGTCGATAGATGGCAGTCGTTAAGTCAAGTCAGAGGCCTTAGGGAGGCTTGGAAACTTCTGACAGTTGAACCAGCCACTAGTCTTACAAGCCTCCACCAATCCTGACTTGGCCCCCGTGCCCCATACGTTCCTCAGGAAGGGAGCTGTGCGGTGACCCTCGGTGGGGACAAAATGGGTTGATGATGATTATGAAGATTAAATTAATTATTAAATTTTTTAATTGGTTCTTTCATCCCGACACACACAAAAACACGCTTTTGATTAATTATATTCTATCAGAGATCATGATAGAGAAACTACTTTGCATGGGCAAAATCCCAGGAGATACTTTTATATTTGGAATAAGAGCTAAGGTTCAAAATGGAATGTTTATAATGTATTTTAAGATTTTAATTAATTAGTAGTTTTCACGCAAAATTTGTAAGTACTTGATTATATACTTATTGATAAACAAATCCTAGTATTTCTTCGTAAAACTGGCTACATTTTGAGACTGCAAGCTAAGCTTTGTATTATAGTCATGCGAGAGAATTCGCATGACTGTAAACACAATCAAATACTTACTTGAGATTCTAAACGCATTAGATACTCATCAGAAACCAAGTAAACTACACTTGGCGTTACAACGTTAAGGCAGGGACTTAAAATGTTTGGATATGCTTTTATTTTTTTCGCGCCTTCAAAGTTTTCCACCTAGTAAAGGTGTTTTTATTGATAAGTGGAACCTCCATTTTTTTTTACGCCCTGTAAAGGGTAGAGATAAGGCTTACTTTCTATCACGTAGCGATTGTCAAAAAGGGTTAAAATTGTAATAAAGTAAAGTACATTGAAAAATTATAAGGGTCAGTTTAGATACATATTTCTCAGGTTGAGATAAGGCTTACTTTCTATCACGTAGCGATTGTCAACAGGGTTAAAATTGTAATAAAGTAAAGTACATTGAAAAATTATAAGGGTCAGTTTAGATACATATTTCTCAATAACTTTTTAACGATATAAGACGCGAATACTACTCCACATTTTATATTCTTCTCGGCGAGTTAAACTACTGGTTCATTTTACTATGCCGAACCTTTCCAAGCTTATAGCCAACAAAGAAAAACACTTACACTGATCAAAATCGAGTCCACGAGTCACTTCAGTTTTCGTCAGGCAGGTCACACCAGTTTTCTTATCTTTCAGTACATCGGTCCATTTCACACCACACGCGCAATCCCGCGAGAGCGACGTCACATCCCTCTCTCTACCAATATAAATACGGCTTCTGTACCGTGTCCAAAAGAGCAGCGATCGTAGGGCAATAATTACGTTACCAAGATAATAAATGACGATAGTTTTAAAAAGCATAATGAAGGCAAAATTTCGAGTGGTAGTTTTTATACAAATGGCACCAATTTTATAACATAACATAACATTTACATACAGGAACATACATTGCTTCTGGCCCCACACTAGGATACCCTGTGTCGTGGGAACCAGAGACAGCGAATTTGAAGACAAATTATTAGTTTCGTCACCACAAGAACTAGTTCCGAAAACTGACAACTGTTATTAGACTTTTAGGTTTCTCTGTTACCATCGAATTATAATAAATATGGGAATATAAACGTCAAATTGGTGCGCCCACTTGCTTTGTATAAAAATATTATACCCTTTGTACTGAAATGGCGTAATAATAGCGTAAGTAGACACAACTCAAACAAGTTCAAACTAAGAATGTTTTGTACGCATTCATTCGTTTGTGACTGCTCATTCTTTTGGCACGCAATTCCAGAACGCAATTTATACTTTCGTAGAGCGATAGAGAGGAAGTTACGCCGCCAATCGCGCCGGAAAGCGCGTCTAGTGTAATTCGGAAACTCACACGAGCAAGTTCCGAGATCGGTTTAACCTCGCCTGTTAGAGCAGAGATTGCTCGACCATTATCTTCTCGTAACCGTTGGGCGGTGGGTACAGGAAATTGTCTAAAATCACGTCCAGAATTGCGCCATCATCCACTGAAACAAAGATTGTGGAGGGGTTAATTCGGGAAGACAATGTAGCAAGCAGAACGGAATATTCATAGGACTATTTTTGTTTTTGTATTATGTCTGGCATTGGTCTCGCTCACTCATTGTAACAAATATATTTTGATAGAAAATAATGGCTACACCTTGGATACATGTCTTGGTCTGGCGTCAGTAGATAATAAAATAATACGGAAATCTTAACACGTTTTTACTCAGAGGTAGTTTATTTGTAAGCAGAATATATCGACGGGCCCTACGTAAATCATCGAATCTGCAAAAGTATTATTTTACAGGAGAACAAAGTTTTAGACTCTAAAGCATAATATTATGTTATAATAAGTAATTTTCAAAATTTTACACATTCGATATTTTTCTACGTTACTTTTGGCTAGACTATCATCGAATGTGGCAGTTCCGATTGTATTCTTGGTATGCAAAATGGTAGCAAAAACTCACTTAGTGAGTTTTTGCTACCATTTTATAAAATTTATAATTTATAAACTAATAGTAGCAAAATCTTTCGAGAAAAAAATGTCATTTAGTGAGTTTTACTTTAGAACCGACGGTATATTATGTCCAGGGCAGAGGCCTTCTCTCAGAGACAGAGACTTAATCACCACGCGTGCCCACCGCACAATACATATTATATCAAAAATAAGTAGCACCGGTTTGCCAATACTTAATAGAGCAAATAATCATTTATATGCTACATACATCAGCTCTTTACTCACCATAAAGCGCCGGGTAGAGCGTCCCCCGCACATTGCGCACGGGTATCTCCATGTTCTTCCCGTTGAGGAAGAAGTTGAGCTCCACGTGGTCGTACGCCAAGCCGATCGTGTCGCCCTCCACGGGCATCACTGCCGCTGTGCCGTTCACCTGAATGGATAGACACACAATACGGTATTTAACACTATCAGCAATAAATTATTTGAGATGCTCCATTAAAACAAAAATTACAAAATGATCCGGAAAATGTATTTCTTTTAATCATTTACTAGTTATTACAATTTTTAAATAGATGAAACATAAAAAGAGTGCTCTGAAATGTAACGTCACAAGCAAGTATTTTCATACAAAATTCCGTTTTAAAAGTAACTCATTTGACATCCTGTCAAATACCCAATTATTGACGACCTCTGCGGTGCAGTGGTTAGCGCATGTGCCTACCATGCAAGAGATCCCAGGTTCGAATGAAACTTTTTCGAACGAAAAGGATGGATTTTGTTCTTGGATGGTTACATGTTTGTGATGTCACTGTTACTGGTTCCCACGACATAGGGTTGTCAACAAATTCAACTCTATAAGCGACGATATGTAAAATAAATATATTTAAAGATCAAATCAATTTATTACAAACGTATTAGCAAAGTTTCATTGCAATCCGGCATTTTGTTTGTAAATAAATAAATAAAATAAATATTTATATAAAGGCACATACGAAAACAATGTGTTAATATGGGAATGCTCCTTAGGAGCAATCCATAAATTACGTGGCACGTTAAGGGGGAGGTAGGGGGTCGACGAAGTGTGATATTGTGTGACAAGGGGGTGGGAGGGGTCCTAACAAAAATCATGAAATTCGTGTGACGTAATTTATGGATGGCCCCATAAGAAGCCACCTCAAATAGGCTATTGGACCGATTTCTGAAACACATCTCATATTATTTGTTGGAGTCCTCAGAAAGTAATCATTTTAAATTCTTTCGTGTATTTCTTCTAAAAAAGGCAAACGAATATTTACTTCTGAAATAAGCCGCCAAAACGCTATCTTGGGCAATATGGCGTCGCACGGGTATTATGACGTCACTGCCCAGTAAACCAATCAATGAACGTAAGGACGAATGAATAACAGACGCCATTTTTACTGACATGTGACGTCATCGTAGAATTGGCCAATCCAGGCCGTTTACGATTCAATGGCTGCAGATACATAATTATCAATTTTTATCGTGTGGTTTTTTTTTTATATTAATTGTTTTTAGCTAAAATGCCCTAAAACGGTTTTAAGACTAATGAATTTATACGAATAAAGAATTCTGTTTTTTTTCATACTGTCAAATAGCCTATTCTCTTCCTCTCTACCTTGTCACTATCTCTCTCAGGTTCTGTGTGAGTGGGGGAGCCTGAGTTTCCCAGCAAGTCTGCGGTGGGAGAGTCCCGGGGCGGGGGCGCGAGGTGGTACAGCTCTTCGTTGGCGTGCCGGACCGTGCCGTCGCTGTTTAAGCACCAGGAATCTTTGTCTACTCCACCTGTAAAGGAAAATGAATCCTATTATCATTTGGATAAGAGTTCTTATGCATGTGCTGTCTGAGGTCGTGTCTGAAGCCAAAATGGGAGTCTGTTTTTGATACAATTGAATGGGTGGGTATGTAAGTCTTTAGGTCTGTCATGTAATGGTGATAATTGTTTAGAGATCTGTCTAGTATCTCTGCAATAAATGACTTATAATTTCTTAGTATGTGTGAGGTATATCACATAATTCAGCGCATGAAATCGCCAATCCACGGTGGGCTTAAGTGGTGATTAAGTCCATAATCTCTCCCTCGGAGGCCTCTGCCCTATAGTGAGACGTTATTTACGCTGCTTCCAATTTACAATTTATCAGTAAATCTAAATCCATTTCCAATTATATCAGTTGTTTATAGCTAGTGGGATTTTTCAGAGCGGTTCCGTGCTTAGCAAGGCACGTTAAGCCGTTGGTGCCGGCTGCCGTCGATAGATGGCAGTCGTTAAGCCAAGTCAGAGGCCTTAGGGCGGCTTGAAAACTTCTGACAGCAAGACCAGCCACTAGTCTTACAAGCCTCCATCAATCCGCACTTGGCCCCCGTGGTGGAGTATGGCCTATACATGAAAAGAGAACCGTGCCCCTCGATGAGGACATAATGGGTTGATGATGATCGGTATCCAACTAAATGCTTATGTTACACTTATTAGTTAGGATAAGGAACTAGTTTGTAGTTAGGTTTTTAAGCAGGTAAGTGTTGAAAAACAGCGCCGTCGAAAGGCATGTCATATCTCTGGCGATACATGCTGAACACACATTTCTTGTTGCTAACTGTAATTTATTATTAGTAATTAACAATGTTTTTGTCAAATTCGCTAACTATCTACATATTTAGCTAATATCAAACCCTTTCAGACGCTCCACAGTGCGCTACAAGGCATACCTGCACTTGTTGATAAGCAACACCTGCTTAGTTATGAAACTTGACCTTAGAAATTTTCGTCTGAAGCCAGACATCCTTTGACTATCAAAAACTGAACCTCAACCAAAGGCCACGAGGCAAGAGCAACATTGTACCAATATGCCAGATTTTCCATTCCGTTTTCAGCGTCTTTATCATGGTACCCAGAAAGCCTATTTTCCAGTGACTACAGCTCATGGCGCAAATAAGTCTGGCCCACCAGTTCCGTACAAGGGCCTGCATTATGTCACCAATGTCGCATGAGTCAAGCGCCTTTGAACGCAGTTAGTGGGTCAATATAACACAACACTGACCCAGGACTGCATTAGCTGAATCCTAAACGGTCGGTGACTAATTGAAGATGGCCTAATGAAACATGGACTTAGTTGGAAATACCCTGTTGTAAAGGAAAATTTCTACATATGTGATCATAATACTGATTGCTGACATCTTGAACACACCACGATAGTCAAGGAGAGTTTTCAAAACTATTTTTGCGCAAACTTTTGGTAAGAATGGAAGCAACAATATAACATTTAATCATACCTATATTCAATTTTTTATTAGTTCTTCAGCCTTTATTATCTGAAAACGGGACCAAAGCTCCCCTAGTAGTTATAAATGAGCAGATAAAGGGCTTCATATGGAGCACGGCGGAAGAAAACTTCCATGTTGTTGAGTCCTCCAGGACCCAAATCAGCTCAGCTTATTTAATCAGAAAATTATGCCTCCCATAGGCTTTGGAAGTACTTCGTACCTACTCATCCTCATAATTGTTTGGCTGCGTTTCATAAAACTATAATTCATAGATTATTAGACAGCCACATTCAGATTCCGGAGGTTGTGACTCAATCAAATCATGTATCAATTTACTTACTACTGAAGTAAGGAAACCTGAGTAAATAATAAATAAAAATTGTTTATTGCCAAATGAATAATGTAACATCCATATGGATTAATAAATTATTAATGTTAGTTTAAATTTAAAACAAAATTAACAATATTATTTGATTACATTACGTACAGGTGGCCATGTCCTCACACAAGGCTGAGCCTGCATTGTGGGCGATGATATTTTATACAAAATAGGATTGTCATTTTTAATGTGCCTGTGACTGATTAGTGTTTGAGGTGTTCACATATTGTCAGGCTTGAAACTGCTAATCTGCAATGAAGATGCTTGGTAATTAAGCCCATACTGTCTCTCTCTATCTCTCTCTCTCTCTCTCTCTCTCTCTGTAAGAGATGGCCTGTGCTCTGCAGTGGGATGCAAATAGGCTACATAAAATTTTTTTTTATCATAACATGACAACTGAACATAGAATTGTCGTAGTAAACAGGGAATTGTAGTACCTACATCACTAATTTCATGTGTCCACTATTCTCTAAACCTCTACCTATTTAGCAAAAATTTTCTTAATGTGTAGTAATATAAGATAATGTGTAGCAGGAACATTATAAGCACAATAAAAGTAACTGCTTTTAATTGACCCTTAGTCTGTAGATAGTTGAGGAAACTGAGAGATATTATAGAGGATATTATAGTTCCAGCAAAGGGTGGCGTAATGATGAAGGGTAATCAGGCATTTAGAGCTCACCATGTACCCTGTTGAGGTCAGTGTCCCTGGTAGCAAGTCCCACGGCCCAAACCCCACCCTGCTGCAGCTTTACCTCGAAGTAAGCTTTGTTTTGCACAAGTGGCGCATTGCCAAGTGCACAGCCGGACCCGCACACCCTCTGCCCACCCTTCACTACCACAACTTCGTGACCTGCAATAAGAATTAAAGTATTCGTTAATAACTTGGGTGCCTGCCTTCAAATGTGACACAATCCTCTGATAGGACCTTTTTGGAATGAAATACCCTCATGAGAGAAGAATGAGGATAATTCTATTGTAGCCAATTTTGACTTGTTTCACATTAGGTATACATTCTACTCTCATGCCCTATGCAAGTAAAACTGGCAGGGGGCATCAGAGAAAAATGAGTATAATCTTAATAAGCAAATTTTGACTTGTTTTCACATTGGGTAGACATGAAAAAATAAAGAAGCAGACCTCTGCAAATAGAGTTGGCTGGTAAAAGTAACAGGTGAAATAATTGTGGCCACTGCACGGTGCATGGACGCTTACACTTTACTTTTCTTCCTTTAACCCTTCGGGTCGGCGGCAAACAAATGTAAGTGGGTACTCGGAAGCTAAATTAAACCTTATATTCATTAACCATCGTTCTAAATTCTCTTGCGTCAAGGCAACATATCATTTGCAGAGTTGAACCAACGGATTAAGGAAATTTCCAAAAATTATGTCTTACCCAAGACATAACACTGAAAATTAACAGAAAACTTCAAGTTTTCCTAACAGTGGTAGTAGGTTTTCATAGTTGGAAAACTTACTACCAGATAACTTGAAGTTGAAACTCTCAAAGCAATACAATGAAACAAGTATAATGTTGTCCGAGAAAGTAAGATCCCATTGCCAGTGATGTCAGTGTTAGGTTTGATTACAGACATAATGTGTTTACCAGCGGGATTTCTAGTCACAGACCAGTTATTCTAAACTAGTTACCCTACGCCAAATGCGTAGGTGGGCACGGAAACTGGAAAGCAGAAGTATTTTTTCCGAGCCCTTTCGTGTGTTAAAATCAATAGCCGTGGGAAATAATAGTTTAATAAAGACATAATGATACCTAAACAGTGTTGTTTTATCTACACTATTGGAGTAAAAGCAATAAATACCCATGTGCAAAGTATCGAGTTGTACAGGATTTTCTTTCATCCGAATCGGCACGCTGGGTGCGAGTGAGAAGCCGTTGAGGCATCCTTTGAGACAGCAAAACATGTCGATATCAATTTTGATTTATCTTCACTACAAAACAACGGTAATTTCACGGGAATTTTAATGTTTTTGTGAATTAGCTGTGATTTTATTTACGTGCGTCAACGTCATTTTTTAATTGTATTGACATGACATTGACAAGCATGACAGTTGTCTGACGTTGGCTGACACTGTGGACAGACGTTACGCTGCGCATTCTGAAACCAGAAATTATTATGGCGCCACTACATTATCGCCGATTATTGACAATCACGAACGAGGACACTAATGTAGATGGCATGGCATTTCAGAATGGCATACTCAGCAGCAACTGTACTCGGAGATTCCGTTTTCAGCCATCATGGCGTAAAGTTCGATTTTTTTGTAACAATGTTTCCCGAACATCGGTTAGGGCTAAAGTTTCGTACAGGCCCTGTAAAATAAAGATTTAATAATAAATAATAAGCAACTGTACTCGCCGATCATCGCCTATGATCATCGATGATCTCCAGCAACCCGTTTGTAGTCGGTTTTTCGGACACACATCGAAGGGGTTGTGTTGAGGTGCCCACATTATCGCCGATCATTTTTTATCTCTCGTACGTAGATCAATTTCTAACTAACTACGTATATACTGTATGTACTTTATTTAACCTCATTTCAGTTTACTTAACCCGAACAAGCCCATCCTAAATAACTTTTATAATATTCTATAAGTATGTAGGTACAAACTTCTTTTTCTACATTTTTACTTCACTACTTTTCGTTGAACCACATTGGCATAATTTATTTATTAGCGGTATATAACACTGCCAATGAATAAAATAGTGGCAGCAGCAATACACTCCATGTCCACGTCCGTCTTGTACGGTGGATGATCAAAATGATTCCATGACGATTACTGCCGATAGTAGTGACGACCTCTTGGCGCAGCGGTTAGCGCGTCTGCTTACCCTGCGAGAGGTCCCGGGTTCTAATCCCGGCTGGGGACAGAAAAAAAAAGAAACCCAAGTCTTGGATGTTTACATGTTTGTGACGTCGCTGTTTCTGGTTCCCACGACACCCTGTATCCTAGTGTGGGACCAGCCAGAAGCAATGTATGTGCCTGTATGTAAATGTTATTATGTGATAGTGTGAATGCCTGCACGATGGGGTAGTGCCAGGTTGGTTATTATTTATAAACGGTCTTATTTAAAAATACGATTCCTTATAACAGTCTTCAGAGGTAGTTTAAATAGTCAGCGGTATAGGGAAACAAATGACCATAGATTACTTAAACTGCATCTGAGGAGTATTTCAGAATCATGTTTTTTTCTATAAATAACACCATAAGACTTTTGAAAACTACAAACTAATTAACCACCATGGATTAGGTATAACGTCCTTGTTAACCACTAAGTTCTGTTTTTTTTTCAAACACATTTAAAAACAACGCTGTTATTGGTCTTCGGTAAAGTCCGTTCCCTTAGATAGTGTCGGTACACACGAAGGCAATCTTGGTTTTAGTAAAAAAACATTTATTTCGATAATACAACTTAGACGGCAAAAATACTTCAAATAGAAAAAAAAACATGGTACGCAATATACCTAATGAAGCATAAAATAAAACACTACTCTTTATCACTCGAAGTGTCCTCAGAATATTCATCTCCACCAGTATTTGGAATAGGTACCTACCTAAGTGATGCAGGATCGTCTCGTTATAAATCCATTCTAAAATACTAATTGATTTACTTATTTAATTGCGTGATCTACATAATAGTAGAATGAGACGAGCTGCGAGCCAAATTCACTGGCGTGTTTGCGCCGCGTCTGCTTCCTTTAATTTCTTTTGTGAAAAGCCGCCACGTGCCGAGGCGGTAAATATCAAAGTGACACTACTATAGCGAACAGACTTTATGACACTATTTGATACAGTCGAGATGACATTGACTGCATTATTAATAACAGTACGTTTATACATAAATTCAATGGTTTATATTATATTTGCAATGTCCTTGTCTGGTTACCATATTAGTAGGTATCCTATTTTGGCACGAGGTCTAGTGATAATACGTTTTGTGGACGTATTTTTTATAATTAAAGTCGCCCATTTCGTGGGAGCTCTTACAAGCTCTTAGTATTATTCGATTTCGTTTTATTATTGAATTCTAAATGTTTAGCTGATAAGGTTTCAGAAAACAACTTTTACGAGATAGCTCAAATGTTACGCTTCACACAGTATAGAGTTTTACGAGCAACTATTGACATCATAATAAGTAGTTAAAGACTGATTGCTATGGTGCGATAAATTACTTTTCGTCGGGTTATATTTTAATAATAATTTAATTAAATAATAATAGTCATTTATTTCAGGCACAGGGACCCATACACAAATAGAAATTCATAAAATTATAGACATCACTCTGAAATTAAAAAGAAAAGCTAAAAAAAACTAACTGAAACCATTTATGAGTAGTGACATAAATAACCACATTAGGTCATTTTGAAAGTATAAGTCGTAGCACAGAGGAAAAAAGTCGAATAAAATTGACCATTAATCTTTACCTTTTAACTTTATGAGTCATTGTCAATTTTCTACGACTCATCAAACTATTTTTTTTTCATGCTGACCCATTGAATGTTATGCCCGAGTTACACGAGGCTAGTTTTTCAAGCTAGGATAGCAAGCTAGTAGGTACTGTCCTGGCTTGCTGACCTGGCTTGAAACATGCTAGTTCTGTTGTTGAAATGAAGCTAGTTTTGTTTACACGAGGCCAGAAGTACTAGCTTGCTAGCTTACTGACACTAGCTTGCTATTCTATCTTGAAAAACTAGCCTCGTGTAAGTCAGGCATTAAGTAAGGAAGTTCTTAAAATCCAATGGCTGAGCTAACTGGCAGGACCACCCTAGAAGTCGCGGCGCGATACGACACAGAGGAGAAAGCAGCTGCTTCCCATCTCACTCCATGATGGAAGCCGGTAATGATGATTATATTTACGTCTTGTCCGAAGAACTGGTTAACCTTAAACTCGACCTATACCGCTTGACCGACAAGCGTTACATCATCTGACAAAATTATGCCCTCGCGTTCACACAGTTGAATAAAGATATAGCAGATTTAGTTTTTGCCAAAGATACTTTGTGCAAAAACTTTAGTAAACACTACACTAATGTGTATGGATTGTTTTATTTATTTTATTTTATTTATTAGGTTTATCGACAGTTTGTGGCCACAGGTAGTTGTGGCATTCTTACATATTCTTCATTCTTCTGTTTAATGGTTTCAATTAATTGAATTTTCCCGGAAGAGTCCGCTCTGTTTCGCGCAGAGCTTAATCAGGATGACGGACTCTTTTGCAAAATACAAGTAGGAAAGGGAATCCGTCAAATAATCTGTAGGATCCTTTGTATTGGACTCTTCCAAAAATTTAAGTAGGTACCGAAGTGAGTCCGTACACTTACTTGAATTTTGCCGGAAGTCGCTCTGATTCGCAGACCTTACTCAGGATATCGGACTCATTTTCATTTCAAGTAGGTAAGGGAATTCGTCAAATAAATCTAATAGGTATAAAACATTCTCGTGTCACAGTATTATTTCGCATACTCTCCCGAAACGGCTTGACCGATTTTCATGAAATTTTATGTATATTCGGTAGGTCTGAGAATAGGTTGTTATGTTATGTCTTAACCCTAAGAAATAATCCGATAAGAAAAACCAATTTGGCACTATAAGATCCATTGTACATGGATGCATTACACTAGACGAAAACCCGGCTTCGCTCGGGTAAAATGTAGACGCAAAATAATATTCCACTATGTTTTTTTATATGGTGACGCCTCTGTATTTATCAACCACCAGTAGATATAAATCTCTTAATACATTCAGATACATAAGCTCACACCTGTATCCCAGAGGAGTAGGCAGAGACCACGGACTGTCATCTGCCACTATCCTGACAAATCACTTTCGCTTCATCGACATCCATTAGTCGTTGCATGTACCCACATCGGCTTCGAGTACTTTTAATCTTGCCCTTTGCTAATACATCCCCTATTTGGTCGAAGTATGTCCAACTGGGGCGTCCCTTACCGGCCCTTCCACTCACATTCGCCCGATATATTTGCTTTGTCAGTCTTTCTTCGTTCATCCTCTCCACATCTCCAAACCAACGCAACATTCCTTTTTTCAATTCTAGTCACCCACTACATCCTCTTTCTCTACATCCTCGGTCTCTGATCACACTATTGCGTATTCTGTCATTCAAAGTAACACCACACATATTTCTTAAGGATCTCATTTGTACTGCACTAATCCTACTTTCATGATTCTTCTGACTTCTGCCATACCCAAATCTCGCTACCATCAGTATTGGAACCACCACACTATTACGGATAGCCGATCTTGCTCTTTTGGACATGTTCTGGCTACTCACGAAGGAATGCAAGGCGAAAATCGGATACTTATCATAACTTTGTCATGGCTACCTCATCACAAATTACTAAATGAGCTTCCTTCATAAACTTAACAGCTAGTGAATGTGATGACGTATGAGACGTAGAATCCACTTGGCTAATCAACTAAAAACAGCTCCCTCTCTTTGGCTTTACAGCTTTTAGTTTTGTATTGACCACATGTTTTTCTTAATCATTTTAATTTTTGGTATTTTTCTTATCTAGTGGCTTTTTCATTTCAATAAGTTTATTGGTACCTAACTAAGCAAAACAATAAAGATCAATTTATGACTTTGATTTCCTTTTTCAATTATTTTTCAGACCCTTCCAAAACTCAATGTCAATTATTGTCTTCCCTCCCGCCCTCAGAAGAAGGACCTTCTTCTGAGCTCCCGCCAATGAAAAACACCACAGATTACTTACGACACCTTCTCAGTTGGCACAGATTATAATAACCTTTTTGGATGCCACGGTATTCCACATACCATGGACTTAACAAATTAGATCAAAGGGCCGGTTTAGATTATCTTAGTGTTTAGGAGAGTGCTTTACTTTACACTCTGTTGCAACATTATGCTGAATCGGGCCCATTTTGGGGGCTCAACCTTTAACGACCTCTGTGGCGTAGTGGTTAGCGCATCTGACTACCACGCGAGAGGTCCCGGGTTCGAATCCCGGCTGGGGACAAAAAAAAATCCCAGGTCTTGGATGTTTACATGTTTGTGACGTCGCTGTTTCTGGTTCCCACGACACAGGGTATCCTAGTGTGGGGCCAGAAGCAATGTATGTGCCTGTATGTAAATGTAAATATGTAAATGTAAATTATTATTTTCATGTTGTACAGTTTATTTATTTTTACGCTTTTTATGCTTTCTGTGTTATTTTTTTATTATTGTACGCATTCTGTGTGTGTGTGTTTTTTGTTTTGTTTTGAGTATCAAATAAATACATTTTCTTTCTTTCTTAAGGAGAGTGCTTTTGTAGAAACGTGTAAGCGCCACTTGCTTTAGTACGTTTTTCGGTATAGTACGGTTCTAGTTGCCTTTCAATTAGAATCAAAATAGAATTGGTTTCTATTGTTCTATCCAGTAACACCAGAGCGCGTTACTATCCTCGTTACTTATCTGTGTATAAACTAAAAATTTAGTGAGAACTTTAGGAGAGTGCGCAAGTGACTCGTGACGGGTGCGTGTTGTTTTCATTAACTCGAATTATCAAACTTACTTATGTGTTCCATTAAAACTCATAGTATTTTGAGTAGGATAGCGCATATTTCGCGACGTGACGAAGTGACACTCTACTGGAAGAAATATAAACGTTCACTCGAACGTCTAGTAATGTACTAATGCACTTGCCTCTCTAATTGTATTATAGCACTCTCCTAAACACTAAAATAATGTAAACCGGCCATAACAGTTCACAATGAAAACTTGTGACCCTAACACAACAATGATGACATTGACATGTTTACTTAGCAACGCCATTGTTGAATTTAATAATTTTTATATTGATGCTGCTCCATAATACGAATTTTCCGCCCATATGTTGTCGACTCAGATCAACAATTTTTTTACGCTCTTTCATTTGGTGTGCATATCGTTCGAGTCTACCGTAGACCCGAACGAAATTATTAATATAGATTGGTTCATCCACAGAACAAAAGTGGGTTCATCCCAACGAATGTCGACGGGCTCTCTTCGTACGTAAGCAGCCTATATACGAGTCTCAGAGAGAGGGAGAGATTATATTAGCTATTACACCACGGGTCTCCATCGCGTATTGGCGGTTTCAAGCGCAGAGGTATAAAAAAACACGGGTTCTGTAGCATTGGAAATTGGAAAAAAATCGGGAGGCGTAAGGGAGCCTTTAAATATTTACTTTATTCCGATTTTTAGTATAGTAGTATAGTGGTGGCGTAGTGGGGTTGACCCTTGCTTCTCGATCATGAGGGTCTGGGTTCGAACCACGCATGTACCAATGACTTTTAGTTACGTACATTTGTTTGTACAGCAACACCATTCGCTCATAAATTGTGCCCGGATAACGGCGACAGGCTTGCCACTTGTCACGTTTGGGACCTAATAAACTCGGCAAAACGTGGGTCCAGTTCTAGAGACTGGTGCCTCTGCCTACCCCTTCGGGGATAACGGGCGTGAGTTTATTATTTTATTATTATTTATAGTCAAACTATCACGGTTCATGAGATACAGCCTGATGATGGACGGACGGACGGACGCACAGCGGAGTCTCAGTAATAGGGTGCGTTTTACCCTTTGGCCACGGAACCCTAATAGCTCAGACAATAAGATTTCTTCGCGATGTTTTCTAGATCTCCACAAATGTACATAGCTTGCAGCAGCTCCCAAGATCGCAGTTACGTTCATCTGCGATTTTATAGCAGCAATACCTACCACAAAGGAATTGTGAAGGAAAATACGTGAGGAACCCGCGCCTTCGTTCCGCACGTACAGTCGACAGCACATCATCCTATACACCCAAGCACTCTACTCCGTTGCATTACGGGCGACTTTACAACTAAAATGTGAAGGTTGACATGCTGTCGACTGTATGACTTGTCTCCTGTGTGATCTAAAGTGTTATTTGGATTAAAAGTTTTCGCCCGAAATCGCCGTTTTTGGCAAAGATTCTTTGTACTAGTTACAGTTGTTGGTTCTTCTAGGCTGTATGGCTGCAGGTTTAATTTTATAGTTACATAGAAAAAGTTTTCGCCCGAAATCGCCGTTTTTGGCAAAGATTCTTTGTACTAGTTACAATTGTTGGTTCTAGGCTGTATGGTTGCAAGTTTTATTTTAGTTATTGCGCTATAGGTCCATTAACACCCGATATAGGTACGTACCATTTCCTTTTAGTAATGATTATTGTTCTGCTATACCTAAACAAATTAAATGCTGATTTACACATATAAATTAAAAGTGAAATAATCAAACAAAACAACCTTGCTAAGCAAACCTTCACAACAAAAGGTATTATAATTTCGGTCCACGCAATCGGCAAACAAGCAAAGAGCAAAGTAAACAGCGATTTTCTAAAATCGCCGCATTGTCCTCCAAATTCCCTGGTATAGGTGCTGAAACATCGTATTAAGCGGAGAACTTGCAATATTTTATTTTGATCTCATTGGAGAGGCCGTGTTAAAAAATAAGCATGATGAAGATGTTTTTTTTAAAATAGACTATTTGACCGATTTCTGAAAACCATCTCATATTTTTTGTTGGTGTTCATAGAGCCCTCAGAAAGGTAATTTTAAATTCTTTCGTGCGTTTCTTACAAAAAAGGCAAACGTAAATTTCCTTTTCAAATAAGCCGCTAAAACGCTATCTTGGGCAATATGGCGTCGCACAGGAATTAGACGCCACTTCCCAGCTAACCAACCGATGAAAAATTAAGACAGACGCCATTTTTACTGACATGTGACGTCATCATAGAATCGGCCAATCCAGGCCGTTTTCGATGTAATGGCTGCAGATACATAATCATCAAATTTTATCTTGTTTTCTTGTTTTTTTTTTACAAATAATAATTGCTTTTTTAGTTAAAATGCCTTAAAGCGGTTTTAAGACTCATCATTTATACGAAGACGTATAAATAATACTGTTTTTTTCAGTGTCCTATTAATATTACCTTATATTACTATTAATATATTATTATTATTATTATATTTTCCTATTAATATTTTGTAACACACATGTCGAAAAGTAATTCTGGGGTGCGGCCACGTCAGGCCTCCACTTTATGGAGTTGTCTGATTAAACCTATCCTGAACTTTTAAATAAATATTATATTTTGACACTTTGGAGTCGTCCACGGAAAGTTGCGTGATACCAGGGTAGGTAACACGGTTCAAAAACGCTTCATGCAAAACGGGCTCAAACTGTGACGTCACAATTTACTGATGCTTTGTAATGAAGCGCTTATCAATATATAAGGTATCTCGTAAAATAACGTTTTTTTTTATTTATATGTTTTTTTAAACGTTTTTTTTTATTATCAGACATTATTAGAAAAGATTCAAGACTCGATGGAATGCTAGACGTTGAAAACAAAAACTGATTAAATTGAAATCTAAATGTAATAAATTTTGTTTAGTGACATCTTATGCAGCCTATGTTTCGTCCCACTGTAGGTAGGGCACCAGCCTTCTCTCAAAAAGAGACTAAGGCCTAATCACCACGCGTGCCCACCGTGGATAAGGGATCCCAAGCGTTGCGTTATGTGAATAGCTTAGACCTCCAGGTTTCCTCACGATGTTTTCATTCACAGTTTGCCCCTTCACGTGAGTTGTATTGTGAGTACCTATAACTTCACAAATATACATAACTTAGTCATAGGTACATGCCCGCACTGGGAATCAAACTTGAGACAAGGCTAGCTACTCTTACGATCTGTGAAGTCCTGAAAAAAAAAATAGTTCCATTCTCGTACAATGGCGTACAATTTCACACAAATCTAATTTTGAGGCGAGTTCCCCATTGTTTACCCTATATGTCCTAGGAAATCAAAATCAAAATTGTTTTATTGAGCAGTACAAAACTTAACAATATATACAGTACTTGATTTTTGATTTTTCTTGATTTGATTTCCGGTTTATTAGAGGCAGTGGAACGTCGTCGTCGTCGTCAACCAATTATGTCCCCACCGAGGGGCACGGGTCTCCTCCCTGAGGAAGGTATAGGCCATACTCCACCACGGGGGCCAAGTCCGGATTGGTGGAGGCTTGTAAGACTAGTGGCTGGTCTTACTGTCAGAAGTTTTCAAGCCGCCCTAAGGCTTCTGACTTGGCTTAACGACTGCCATCTATCGACGGCAGCCGGCACCAACTGCTTAACGTGCCTTGCGAAGCACGGAATCGCTCGGAAAAATGCCACTAGCTTTAGTCATAGACGGTGACCCATCCATGGACTGAACGCGCCGTATGTTGCTTAACCTTAGTGATCGTTTTTAAGATCACTCATGCAGCCCAGGCTACGAGCGATTGGAACGTGGCTTAGCACAAATGAAGATAGGTAGGCTGTTAGCACATAATTTCCAATAACGTGTTAAGTAGGCTTTTCCTTATAGGTGCTTACTCGGAAGATTTAGTTAGATAATACGGTAGGTAGGTACGCGGTTTTTTTGTCCAAATCACTCGGATTATTGGCCAAACCGCCAAGCGCAAACATGAATGTTTGCTTATCAACTAAGGAGCAAATATTGAACATTCGTTAAGTAAGAACCATTTGATCATATCATATGAATCGGAGTAAGAATAATGAGTCTACTTACACTATTGAGGCCAAGACAAGGCTAAGCACGCTTTTTTTTCGTTAATCTGAGAGACCCGTATCGTTTTTTTAGGGTATACATTTCGCCATGTTGTGTTGTCTGCTGGTCTGTCTGTCCGTGGGTTAGCACAGCGACGCTAAGGGCCGATTTCTGAATTGAGAATTTACACAAAGTAAATACTTAAGTAACGTTCTGTCACGCTCTTTTCTGAGAATTTTTACGAGACAGCAATGAGCCGTTTTCAGAAGAACTGAAAAAAATTATTACGGCTGTCAAAGGAATGCAATTTTGGACCTCAGCCCAATAGCCATGTGTGATACATCATAAGATAGGTCTCAGCGAGCTGAACAAAAGTTACTATGACGCCAACAGCCAAATGTTTTTCCTTTCGGAGTTATATTGTATTGAAAAAAAACTAACATTTTCAATAAAATATAACTCCGAAACGACAAATATTTGGCTGTTGGCGTCATAGTAACTTTTGTTCAGCTCGCTGAGACCAATTTTATGATGTATCACACATGGCCATTGGGCTGAGGTCCAAAATTGCATTCCTTTGACAGCCGTAATATTTTTTTTTAGTTCTTCTGAAAACGGCTCATAGAGTTAAGTACCTACATAGTTACTTAGTGATATTCTCAATTGAGAAACCGGCCCTAAGGGCCGAATTTACACTAAGTAAATACTTAAGTAGCTACCTAACGCTCTTTTCTAAAGAAATGCGACGAGACAGCACTACAGCTACCTAAGTATTTCCCCGTGTATCAGTAGTTCGGTTTACATAGCGAAATTCTCAATTCGGAAATCGGCCTTAAGTATCTTTGATATATTATGTAATGACATATTCATTATGCCACAAAACGGTAGAATAAAATCTTTAAAAAATGTTTAAGGGTAAGTACTTAGCTCCCATACACTTAAATTAGGGTGCATTTTTTCTTGTCCACTCCTTAAATTGTGGGTGAAGGAAGACCAATAATTTCGTCTTCTACGCGCCAGCTCCCTAAATTGAAAATTATTTTTAATTTAGAGAGCTGGCGCGTACCAAAGGAGAAGCCTGGCCATCCAAAGAGGCAACATCGCCAGCGTTCTGGTTTATTGCCGCAGAACAGTGATCTGAGGCAAGTGTTTTATTTGTAAATATAGAATGTAAGATATTTATTTACCCGATTCCGTAGTACCGATTTCAGGTTATACATTACCTTTCCGTTCTTAAAACATTTCTCTATCGTGAAAATAGGTAACGGCAAAACGTCGAAACCAAAACTAATCTTCTGCTTCTGCAAAGACGCAAAGACAAAGAGGACCTCTGTGGCTCAGCGGTTAGCGCATCTGACTGCCAAGCGAGAGGTCCCTGGTTCTAATCCCGGCTGGGGACAAAAAAAAAGAAACACTGGTCTTGGATGTAGGTATACAATGACATGTTTGTGAAGTCGCTGTTTCAGGTTCCCACGACACAGGGTATCCTAGTGTGGGGCCAGAAGCAATATATGTGCCTGTATGTAAATTTTTATGTTTAAAAAAATATGTCGTTCGCTGCGTTGACCGCCTGGTTCCACTCCATTTGAGTGATCACATCACCAAGGGGTTTTTTCCTTGCAAACACTTGCTTTTCCAGGTGTAGTGTGCTCTCCATCTAACCCTGTAGTTTGCTCCGCGGACCGCTTGGTGTATTCAAGTGTTGTGTACCTATTTATTTTCTCTTTCGTGAAAATAAATAGGTATCGGCAAAACGTTGAAACCGAAACTGATAGTCTGCTTTTGTTTTATTGAATCAATACACCTTAGGCACCGTACTATTTGGTGAAGTTACGTAGTTTGCGCGAATCCGCTTTCTTTGTCAAAGTACGCGCTGAATTTAAATATCCGAGTAAAGTGCTCATCATAACATCGGCAGGTGTCCAATTGCGCAAAGTTAAATAAGTTTGCTCATTATTTGAGCGTTATATTTTAGAAATCGCTAACTTTAAAGCCGAGACAAATCTAAGTTTTGAAAACTTACGTTTATATGTCACCCATATGACTCTACAATTGTACATTCTCAACGTATAATTTATTCAACAAGGGCCGCCGATAGAAATAACCCATTAATCGTACATCGACTCAGACTTTTTTTTTTTTTTTTATTAAAAACTGACCAACGATTGACCCCGATCTCACCTGATGGTAAGTGAAGATGGAGCCGACGATGTTCCTCGTTGGTTCAGTAAGAGCCTATTCACTCTAGCCTTAAAGGCACCCAAATTGTACCTTACCGGAAAAACAGAGGAAGGGAGCGAATTCCATTTTTGAGATATCAATCTTAATAATACTGCTGTAAGTACAGTAAGGGTTTCAAAACGAAGTTTCTAGATACAATGCGCCCCTTTTGCCGTAAGTTTTGTAAAAGGGGTTAGATTCGCCCGAGATTGCCCGCAGTTACTTCCTACGTATAAAACCGGTGCGCAGGCGCAGCCGGCTCAGTTTGTGTGAAGGATCGGACCGAGAGACGCACTCGATAAGAGGTGAGCTTAGTTTGTTACATTAATTTTCACGTTCATCTTGTGTTAACTTAAAATAAAATTACACCTTTTTGTGGTTAATAATTATTATAATTAGTTTGGAAAAAACGAGATTTTTTAAAATAACGGCCTTAATTCTGGTGGAGCTATAAAAGTTTCGAAATGTCCCGAAAAATCATCTTCAAAACATTACTTTTATCAGAACTTATATGTAGTATTTTTGTTATTATATTATTATTTAGTGGTTATTAATAACGAATATTTTTATTTATTTTACGTAAAGTACATTTATATTATTAAGTTTAAAAACTTCAAGACCACGTTTAAAAAAAACAATAGTTTTTGATAGCTCTGTAGAGGCGTAGTTTGTCCAACTAAATAACAACAAATACACAATCTGAGCCTTATCATTATTAAAAGAAATTATATGCTAAACGTATATTGATGTAGTTACTGTTTTAATTAAAATTCTCTATTTTCATGTTTGACGAATCTGTTTGTTAAATTATTATTTCTATTAAAATTACTACAAAGACTTCAGGAGTCACGTCTAGATAATGTGATAAATTGAAATAATGCAAAAATAGAAAAATGTACTTCAGGACCCATCGATAAATTAAACTACGTCTAATAAGCTTTAAAATTCTAGATACTTTTCTCAAAAGCATAACAAATTACATTTAATAAATTAA
Organism: Yponomeuta plumbellus; assembly: GCA_947310845.1. Classification (NCBI taxonomy): domain Eukaryota; kingdom Metazoa; phylum Arthropoda; class Insecta; order Lepidoptera; family Yponomeutidae; genus Yponomeuta; species Yponomeuta plumbellus. Next base: position 15,624,671 of record OX371198.1, on the reverse strand, counting down.
GATTTTATGGAAACAAAATTTGTGAAGTGGTCTAATTATTATCGATACTGAAGAAATCGTTTTCAAGTACATACTGTGTTATTTAAATTCATGTATTCTTAGGTAAGAACTTGCGTGCCTGGATAATTCGCTTTCGAATCTAACCATCCACCACGTAGATGTAAGATCCCTTTGATTAAAACAAACTCCTAGTATGGGTGGAATGAACCTAGATGGCCCTTATTGCATTCCCAGTCAAGGTCGCTTTCTAACCAAGGACCGGTCGAAGGGTACCATACTGTAGCCAAACGTCCAACAGACATAAACAAAATTCCAGAACCACTTTCACATAAGCATCGTAAAGGTGTAGGATTTGAATTTTTATCGTCAATTAAGCTCTCATCAATAAATTCCTTCTTCAAAGTACCTTTTGTTGCACGATAGACTATTGTATTTAATATACTATATATTTACCCACATATTTTTATACACATACATACATACATACAAATACATAAGCTCACGCCTGTATCTCAGAGTGATAGGCAGAGACCAGGGACTGCCACCTGCCACGGTCCTGACAAATCACTTGGTTGATTTGAGTAGGTACTTGATTGACGTTTAATGATTTCAAAAATTATCATGTTACTTTTTGTGACGGATAAAAAAATAATTTGTTTTGATTTGTACCGTAGTGATTGGGGAATATTTTCGAAATTTCCACCATTCTGCATACTTAACTCAAAAATCGTATTTTTGGAAATGTTCCGGTAATGATTCCAAACAACGATATAACATAATAATTATTATATTAAGCACTTGAAATCACGACTGAACAAACTTAGCTACGGGATCAGATTCGATCCCAGCAAAGCGTCTGCGTGTTCTCTCTATCTCCTCAATATAATGGTCACAAATCAAATCACAAAGCAAATTAAAAATAACAGCTGTCACATTTTTTTACGTAGCCTCTATTATTGTGTCCCACTGATAGGCAAAGGCCTCCCCAGTTCAGTCCAGAATTTTCGGTCCTGGGCCACTTCAGGCCACTCCGGCAGATGTCGGTCGAGATCGTCTCTGAACCATCTTCTAGGCCGGCCTGCCCTTATATTACGTAACTTTGCACTCTATAGGAATAAGCATTTAGACAACTCGAAAGAGTCAAAATAAGAATGTATAAGACAGTTCGGAGTAAGAATATGTGGTATCTACTGGGAAAAAAAGTCCCACATTGTAACAGTGTGACATACCGGGAACAAAAGGGCTAAATCAGACAACTCCACACAGTGGAGTCTTACGTAATTGCAACCCAGGTCTTCTGTAACAATTTCATAATTATCCCGGATTAGCGACTGTTCTTTTTTGAAACCCCTTTATGAATGAACTGTCAGTTTAGTCCCATTTGTTTTAAAACCCTTAAATGTATACTTATTCTGCAAGAAATTGGTATTTGCTAAGAGAAAGACTAAAAACATTTATGTCACTCTGCACTATCATAAAAGCCTTATAGCTGAACTAAACCTTACCTACATAGGTACTTCAGTCTGTGTTGCGAACTGTGTCAGTTGAGTAAGTGACAGAACTTGATGATACATGGCTTGTATTGAGAAATGACAGCCCCACGCATGCATTATGGATGGACATGAATGACTGCGAAGAACCATAGAATTTGATAACTGAAAACTTTTGTTTCATACGGAATTCCATCCATACCGAAATCCCTCCAATCGTTGCTCTACAATATCTATCTCTCTTCTAATATATAAAATTCTCATGTCTCAATGTTAGTGCGCATACTCATCCGAAACGGCTCGACGGATTTCGATGAAATTTTATATATACAATCGGTGTGAGAATAGTTGTTATCTATTTTCCATACCCCTATCTGGCAAAACAATGTTTGCCGGGGCAGCTAGCAACTCTATATAAAAGCATATACCATGACTAAAAATATCTTAACTTTCGTTATCAAGCTACCACGGTACCTTTTTAGGTCCATAAATCAATGGGACCTCAAGGTAAATTTCGCTATTTACATAGAAGCAAAACGACCTAATTAGGCATTTATACGCGGATCTCCACCATATTTATAGCTGTTTTATGAAAATCAAAACCCATGGGTTTTGTCAAAAGAAAAATTAACATACTTATTCCAATAGAATCTACATACGTGAGCAAATCAAGTTTCGATTGTTGTGCTTCAGTATTTTTTCTACAAAACAAATATTTTATTAACCTACCTAATGAGAAGATCAACTTGGTATTAGGAAGATAAATAGAAAATTCTTGGATTAAAACTATTTCGTATGCAATCTAAATGTCATTGCAATACATATGCATAATCCAAATTAAAAATTAGCATAGCACCAAGTCTTGCTCTTTGGGTTTTACCAAACTAAAATGTATGGTGAATGAGAGATAATTTAGATCTAAACTTAGACAAATTTAGGTAACGAAAGCACGTTACACATTCAGAAAAAATCGCCCACTTTTCAAGCACAATCCTCCGATACGAGAAAGCAACATCGCCTGACAACTAAAACAAAGAACGTATTTTCTTGCAGAACATGAGACAAATGACATCGATTCTTCTGGTGGTAGCTGCGGCCGCAGTGGCGCACGCGCAGTTCCCAAACGGTCGCATTCTTGAGCCCCCAACGCCCTCCCAATGCGTGCAGCGCGTTATCCACGAGCGATACGCTGACAGTGAGTACCTTTCGTAGCCTGTGTGTAAATTCAAAAATGCCAGGATTTTGGATTTTGAATTGAAGATGCAGATAAAAAGCAAATAAAGTCTGTAAATTATAAGAAGCCCCCGTAAAAATTACAAATGATGCTTATGGCCAAATGAGAATTCCTACAAGTAGGTAATATTTAGTCCATGACGCAAAGGGTAAATATTCTTCACAAAATGTGGCTCTTGTAACGACTTAGACCAACTTTTGGGAAAGGTGACGGAGCTTATCTCAAAAACTCAAGATTCCTAGTTTTAAAATGGAAAAACAGCGTAAACGTGACCTTATCTCGCCAAGATAATAAACACGAAAGTTCTTTTTTTTATATCTGGAGCTTTGTCCAAGATAACAACTCTGCCATTAGTAGATACGGATGGTGACGCCTATCTAAGAAGTAAAGAAAATGTGTCTTTTCAATACAATTACCCTAGTAAGCGTAAACTAGAATGATAATACAATAAATTATCCGCGGCACAATAAATTCTCAAATACAGCTGCAACTTTTTTGTGTCAACTATTATTGTGGCATAATAATATTAAAAGGACACCTTTTTTGTATCCCAGCAGTGGGACACAAAACAGGCTATGTAAAAAAAAAAATATTAAGCTGTCTTACGGCTGAGTCATGATCCCACTTGGCCTCAATTGATAGGTTTTTTCAAAACAAATATACGCGGCCCGGATAGCTCAGTCGGTAGAGCATTGGACTTTTAATCCAAGGGTCCAGGGTTCAAGTCCCTGTTCGGGCGACCGTTTCTTTTAGTAAGTATCTATTATTTTATTTTTGTCACTTAAGTAGGCATACATCGAAGCAAATTATGATTATGAGCCATTTAGTTACGTGAGGAGCAGAGTAAACAAACCAACAAAAACAAATGGGAATTGAAAGCCTACTTAAGACAAAGTAATGTAATTTCCCCATATATTTTCCAATACACAATAGGCAGATTGCTTTCGATCGCGTCTTTCTCGCCGTAACATTGTTCGAGCAAGAAAATATTTTACCCACTGTCATTCGATCATATTATTAGTTTCTCTTACACATGTGGAGTCACACGCTGAGAAAATTAACAGATAATGTTCATTATTAAATAGTCTAATAATAAACTAATTAGAAACCATACAAACGCAGTTTGGGTCATATTGAGCAAATTTTCACTACTTACGAAATAAAAGTGACTATTTACAAAGTTATTTCATGTTTCAGACCACCCAAAAGTATACGATAGCCACAATATTTGAGGGGGCAAACATTCAAACAGCGCTTTGTCCACCGGCTTAGATTGTTGGGTAAATGGAAAAATGAAACGGACCTTTGGAGAAAACACTGTTTGTTTGAAACAGCAGATTTTAATATGAAAGCATAGATGACAAAGAATTTGAAATTGAATGAGCAAAAATTGAGTATTTTATCAACTGTACAAATTGGTGTCGCCAGCTCATTTTTCCAGAAAATATGACAAAATTTTGATTGTTTGAATGTTTGTTCCTCATTTAAGAAACTCGTGTAGAGTTTAGCAATCATCACACTTGCCAACCTCTTGGAGGGCCCCATAAGCTAAATAATCTTTCAAAATTATCGTGTTCATCTACAGACAAGGGCTACTTCTTCTCCTGGCGGGACCCGGCTCTCCGTGGCGTGGAGGAGGACTGGCTGAGCGCGAGGAACTACTGCCGCCAACGGTGCATGGACCTCGTCTCCTTAGAGACCAGCGACGAGAACGAGTGGGTCAAAAGCCGCATTGTTCAAGACAAGGTAACAACTGACAACCACATGCCCTTAAAACATGTATTCTGGATAGTACAGTCTGTTAGCTTTTAGAATACACCTCGGGCTCTAGAGTAGGCTTCGGTTTTCGCCGAAAGCACACGAGTGTAATACCTGCTCTGTATAAAACTTTTCTTCACTATTTTGAAAAGTTATGTAAAGTCATATTAGTTTTGATATTTCTACTACACGAATATATCCGATTCTATCTGATAGTAGCCGAGGTATATTCTAAAAGCTAATAGACTTTATTGAAAACTGGAGTCAAAAAGCGTGTTTTGTCGCGATTTAGCTCGGGCCTTATGTTCAGTTCTAAACTTCAGAACATTCCTATTTCACTACAGACTAAGGGCACTGCGTCAGAAATCAATTAAAAGTTCAGGCTTGCTTTCTTTAACCTTCCGCTGCCAAATAACCTCTCAAAGAGTAAGGTCAACAGGTGTCTGCAACTATGTAATTATACCTACACGCATACATGATTTGAAGAGAGAGTGGCAAAGAAGCGAAGAGAGCACAACCTTGCTCCTCGAAACAATTAGAAAGGCAGCATGCGACATTTAAAAACAATAAAGGCGTTTAAGCCGATGACTAACAAGTAGGTACTAACAACCCATCCGTTACGAGATTTCGACGGTAAGCTTAGTAAGTACAAGCATTGAATACAAGCTAGACATCGATGTTTACCATTTGCTATGCACTAATATGCATCATTACAAATGAGGGACCCTGAGCCGTAGCTCAGACAACTGACTTAGGTCTATCCTTGGCCCAAATGATCAAGAATGAGCAAACTACAGCTTCGTGTGGTGAATATGTGATAAGTTGTAAACCGGTCATGGGCTCACAAAAGAAAAGACCAATTAGTTCGCGCTGATCATACCGTCAAGAAGTTCTCAAAAGTGACCCCGGTTAACGAAAACGTGCAAGTCAAACATTCCAAACATATCTTTAAAACAAACGCGCTAAACAATATAAGAAATAGAAAGTGACGGTTATTCTTTGAACGATATTTGAAACAAATTCTTAACTTGAGCCGTATGTACTTTCGTAATGGCGTCGTCGACCAAAAGAATAGGTGCCCCATTGTTATTAGGAGGCGTGAAATTGTTACCAGGTTGGAATTTGACACAGTAGGAAATGTAAAAGTACATGAGGCTTCGCCTAGATTAGAATTAGACAAGTTAGGTCGTACCCAGCAACAGATGATAATAGTAAGACAGATATATCCGGTAGAATGTGTAAAAGACGATGCTTTACGGAAGCACCGGAACACTTTTCATTTCGCTTTTTTGCGCCAACAACGATCTTCTAATGTGGATGGGAAAATAGTGAGAAAATTAATTCATCGGAACGGAGACAAAAGACTTCAGATATGATTTCTCCGGCCGAACACATTCCAACGACGATCGATCCCAATAGATAAGGCCTCTGCTTTTCGCTACATATTGTTGGATACAATTACTAAGGTATTTGTGGCAAGAAACGATAGGTCGTGCCCGTGATGCCAAATTATTGGTCACCGCTCAGGACCGAGTATTGTTATGGAAATTAGCAGCGGCGCCGCGGGCGGGTCACGTCAAGAATGCTGTGAATTGTTTAAAGACGGTGTAGAGGGCTCGCCAACGCTAATTATGACAAATTGTATTCAGCTGCATACCACTCGCATTATCGCTTCAGATAATCCGTCGTTCGTGTGCTTTACTAATAGCTTTAAGGTTTTTTTAATAAACCGCTCCGCCATTGTTTGAATTGCCCTAATGGGTTCTGCAAACAACGAGCTATTAACATATTCGTTTTGTTTCCAAGGTGAAGTACATCTGGACGTCCGGACGGCTCTGTGACTTCAAGGGCTGCAACCGGCCCGACCTGCTGCCCAACGAGATCAACGGGTGGTTCTGGACCGCAGAGCTGCAGAAGCTGGCGCCCACCACCAACCGCCAGCAGAACGACTGGTCGGAGGGCGGCGGCATCGGAAAACCACAGCCCGACAACAGGGTAAGCGAGCCAATCCATCAACTTTAAACAATAGTGGCGCAACCCGTTCCACCATAGGCATTAAAGTCATGTGACGTTACACAACCTGTAATGGTAATGAATCGGATTCCCCGTATCGTTAAGTAATGTTTGTCATAAAACAACTTGACTAACCCCGCCCCGTGGTGTGTTGCAATGTAAACGAAAGTGAGGCGGGCATATTTATGCGAAAATGCGCACGCCGAAGGGCGCACCCGTATCGCGGGTGGATGGAACCCACTTTCTATAAACAGTTAGCCGGCCCAGGTCGGGCGACAAAAGCTCATATTTATTCGGGCTGCGTACACTACGCAGTCGGTGACTTTCCCTGCGGCAGACACGCCGCGAAATAAACAATAACGTAATATGCAAGTTGCGGTTACGCACGCGAGTCATCCGCATCCGCTCTTTGTTAACGCACCATTCATTCTAGAAACGTTCAAGGCCCGCGGTTAAAAAGACGGATGAACGGGTGACGCGAGACAAAATGCTTATATAAGACACGAATTCAATTATCAACAAAAACCTATTGTGTGACAAAGCGCGAAATTAGATGCCCCACAACAAACGGACATTAACATCACGATAATGCTTATTGATCGTCAGAATACCTCCGAGTGTGAACTGTTTAACAACCGAAATTTTTTTCAACTTTTTTGAGCGTAAGGCTTGTTGGGGTGGCCGTTTCCTGGTGGTCATACTAATTTGTCATATCAGTATGACTACGAGGATATACATGTCCTCCTGGTCATTACATACATACTGTAACACGATATTTTTAGAAAAAGGTTTTTCCTTCCTTCTGTATAATATAAATACTTTTCTGTGTAAATAAAGAAAGTAGTAAATACTTCTACTTCTATTATTAAGTATGTAGTATTTACTTGTAGTTTTATGTGCTGGCATTTGTTTTTCCCATTGCAGGGTGTTCAGAAAAGTGAGTATGACCAGGAGGACATGTATATCCTCGTAGTCATACTGATATGACAAATTAGTATGACCACCAGGAAACGGTCGTGGGATAAAATCCGGGTCGGACTTAAACTGCAAATGAAAGATGCCTCAGCTAGCGTAGTAGGTACAGGGTCCCGATTCTGTTAGTGGATTATTAATACTATGACAGATACATGGTCGGGTGACGACACAGTGACGTGTTTTTTCATACCATTGACGCCGTTTGTTAATCGTGGTTTGATGTGTGCGCGCGCTACTACCATGCATTAACTATCACAAATCAAATTAATTTACGCCAATCCTTTTTTCCTCATGTATCTCATACCCATTTCCTTCTTCCCCAGGAGCTGATCCAAGGTGGAGCGGCTGAGCACTGTGTGGCCATCCTGAACAACTTCTACAATGACGGTGTGCATTGGCACGACGTGGCTTGCCACCACCGTAAGCCCTTCGTCTGCGAGGAGAACGACGCGCTACTCAAATACGTACGATACACCAACCCCAACTTGAGGGTTTGAGGATACAACCACATCTTACGCTACATTCACCGCCAACCCAAGGAAGACAGGAAGAGGAGACGGTGTATTCACGTCGAATCGTCTACCATCGCCCATGTAAATCAAGCAAATAAACTCAAAAGGTTTATGATCTTCTATAGTTATACATGTAACGGATCTAATCGCGAATTAAGTATCTTCGGGTGATTAAGTTTACCTAATAAATAATCGCCATTATAATCCGTTTATCTATACTTGACTTTTTTTCAAAACTTTAAACGACACTAAATCAAAGTTTACAAATTTAGTGCTAGCTAGTACTAAAATTGCAAACTGTTTCGAGTTTTCTACCGCTAAAGGTTTTTGATTTAGTGTCGTTTAAAGTTTTGAAAAAAGTCAAGTATAGATAAATGGACCATAGACCAGTTAGATGTGTAAATATGTATGTGCATCACAAGTCTTCTAAAATACTACACGCTGTTCGTTTTAAGATAATGAATGTCTGTGTCATCCTAAAATGAATAGTCTAAAACTCTATTGTCAACGCATCTTGTGTAGTAGGAAATGACCGACCAAAAACTAAAATAACTCAAGATAAAACACTGCCACAAGCAGCAAATTTTTTGTCACTTAGGGAAGTATCTTTACGTATTGTAGGTAAAACTAATTTATTTTCGGTTGATATGGATTATTATATAGTAGGATCGTCAGGCCCATAAATATTTTAAGTTTACCTCACTAGTGCATATATTTATTTCAAAATATTTTATAAACAACCCAGTAGTCGTAAACGCAGATTAATGTTATAAGAAATGTGAAATCTGTCAATAAAGACTGCTTTATTTTTTGTACTACAATTTAAAGTGTTATTATTTCATCAACCGACATGCCTGTGCTATATATCCTACACAATTTTAATGCCACACTTGGGACAGACCATTTCGACAGACAGACCAAAGCTCAGAGTTTGAGAGACACACGATATAGTATGTATTAAAACATAGGCAAAAACTTACGGCACTTACAAAGTAGACATTAATGGTGACTAGATAAATTTAAATAACTGTTGGATTAATACCATGGAGCCTTTGGGTGTTAGTCACGTGGAGAGCTATACTAGTCCAAGCAATCATCTTACAATAAATAAAATCAAATCCAACTGTCATATAAACCACATATATTTCATTAACAATAAATTTACTCTTATAATTCTAGATCAAGTGTCAGTCAAGAGGGCATGAGTTGGAATAAGCAGCGCACAGTCCGGGGCGAGTTTTTCTTGGCCATCACATACCAGACGATTATGTCGCAGAAGTAGACCAGAGACAGGAGCATGCTCACATGCATGAGACGGCAGAGGCGGAGGAAGCTCAGCTTTAGACCGAAACTACATAGGAAAAAACTATAAAATATAGATTTTCTACCATAAGTTCACTTATGATTCACATACAGATTGATTGATAAGCTATGTCCACACTGTGCCTTTTTCATCTTCAACTTTCCCTTCATCATTCTATTCAACTTTCCCTTAGGGCAAGCAACTGTTGAATGCATCATGTCCATGCATAATGCGACATGATGATTCACATATGACAACAACATATGCGACGAGATGATTCTACTATGTGCGGCTTACTTGGTGATAAGAAAATCTAGAAAACAAAAGAGAACCAAGTGCAAGATGTGGGCTCGAAAATATTTTATGGATCGAACTTATGTAATTATGCGTGAACTGCGAGAAGATAAAGATATTCTTTTTAAAAACTTTACATGCATGTCCGAAAACAATTTCGATCGACTTTTGAAATTGGTTGAACCAAGAATTGCTAAGCAGTCAACCAATTTCCATCTTGATGTTGAACGCTATGTTGCACAGAAATCCACGGACCGCGGGAACGCGTGCATCGCAGCGCGCGCTATGTTTTCAACTCATTTAAGGCATGCGTCAAGGGCATGCCTCACGTGTGCTGTTGACTGCGCTACGACGCATGCCCTTGTTGAACGAAAAAGGCACAGTGTGGACATAGCTATTTATGTACATAATGTAGTTTACAGTAATGAAACGAAAGTTTTTTACAAAAATACATATGAAAGGAAATCTTTTGCAAAGCTAAAATAGATTATTACTTCAAAAGGTATAGCCTCGTAAGGCCCAATGTCGTCAAGTGATCACAAAAGCAATTGTTATTTTCAAGGTCGGGCCTTACGAGGATAGAATAATTCTTTATTTTTCTGCTCTGAATGAGATTGCTTGTCTAAACCTCACCAGATTCCTTGCCTTGAGTTTAAAAATGTTATAAAAATTTGCAACGTCTGAATGATTGATTGATACATTAATTTATTGATTATAATAAAAAAAATACTATTTTTATGTACAATTGAAATACCATCTGATGTAGGTACTTGTTATGAAAGTTAAAATACTCACTCTCTATTAGCAAATTCATCAATATCAGCTGTCAAGGACTCATCAGACCTCAATGGATCTGGTAGCTTCATAAAATCTCTGTCAAACTGTTCCTGCAGGCAGCAAATCCGTTCCATAACAAACAGGAGAAGTATCGCCCAGAAGTACTCAAACTCAAAAACCATGTCTTTCATTTTTTGCCCTCGACCATTATTATGTGGTAGCCAAATTTAGTTTTGATGGGTGGGTCAGTATATACTGGATTATTAACTGTTGATATGGGTAGCGCAAATGCAGCATCCTGGAATGGGCCCACCATTGACCCCCTGGTCTGCCAGCCCAGATCACCTCCCTGCCGCGCCTTGTCCTCACTGTAAGCTGCGGCTACATCAGGGAACTTCTGGCCGGCTTTGATTTTTTCAAGTGCTTCCAAACATTTTGACTGTTTTTCGCAAAGTATGTGACGCACCTTGACAGCTGTCCCGCCTTTTTTCTCTTTTGTCGCAGATTCTGTAATTAATGAAAGAGGTTGTAGAATTTCGTAAAAAGTTCTTGCCTCTGCGATGCAACACAAAGATAACATAACCTACAATAGTGACGAGAGGTGTTGGTGAATAAAGTTGGATGGGATGATGTATCAAAGGTAGTTATTTTGATGACCAACATAATTTTTATTAGCCGGTACAAATCAAAATAAACGTAGTCCTCAAAGGACAGAATAACACAAAATTATGAGTACGTCTACCTTTGGCATCGCCTCCGGATTTTCCAGCACCGCCGCCTTTTCCACTTGCTCCAGCCTTTCCACCTTTCTCGGTGGGTTTTTTAGGAGGCATTTATGGCTATTGGATAATAATTAGCAAACATAAATTCTTCAGTTTTTCTATTCGAAATAAATAAATGAAACACGCCGGACGAAACTCTTTTTAGTCTGTGTATTCCACAGAATATGGTGTGTAGTCCACGCAAAACGTAAATAAAATGATATGCTACGTAAACCAAAATATACTCAATTATGGTTTTATCTCTCATTCTAGGTTTGTCTATACTTAGTTAGACAGAGAGCATGCAACTTTTATAAATAGTCGTATAGCAAGGCATTGACATTTTGATTTCAATGTTGCAGGATGAAAAAAATATATATTATGTAGAAAACCAATAAAAGTAGATCTGTGTAGAAAACGTTCAAAACAAAATTATTGCGCCGAATGAACACTAACCGGATGCAGATTGATGAGACCGTAGACAGAGAATAGAATAGACTGGGCCCGCGCATATACCATTGCGATGGAGATAGAAGTAGGTATTTATTTATTTATTTTTACAGGGCCTGTACGAAACTTTAGCCCTAACGGATGTTCGGAAAACATTTGTTACAAAAAATTGAACTTTACGCCATGATGGCTGAAAACGGAATCCCGATAGAAGTAGGTATTTTTTGAGAGTTGCCAGCATAACACATAATTCCCGAAGTATGTTTTGCACATGTATAACTCGCAATCATAAAATCGGGAAATAAATAACTCAACAGATGCAAACATTTATCTTAAATTATAAACAAGATTATGCATACATAAAGCCGGGTCCGCTGAGCCATGTTACGCGTGTTACAAAAATTTTTTATTATGTATTATTATTAATTAATATATTTTATTAAAACAAAAATGGGGAGTGGTATTAACACTTTACGTGTTAAGTAACACGTAACGTAACGTTATGTAACACGTAACATGTTATACCACGCCCCATTTTTATTATAATTACGTGTTACGTTTTTCGTAACACGCGTAACATGGCGCAGCGGACCCGGCTTAACACTTTACGTGTTAAGTAACACGTAACGTAACGTTATGTAACACGTAACATGTTATACCACGCCCCATTTTTATTATAATTACGTGTTACGTTTTTCGTAACACGCGTAACATGGCGCAGCGGACCCGGCTTAACACTTTATTGCAAATATCCGTTAAATGCCATTTTTATCAATGAACTTTAAACAAATTAACTTTGTATAAAAGTTTCTTATCCTTTCTCCATCGCTGACTATTTTTTTGGAGCATGATGGATGTCGTATTTAGATATTTTTTTACATACATTTAATCAAAAGTGGATAGTGGCTGTCAAGAAAGGATTGTTCGGCAAAGTGATTTGATATATCTGTAAAAAAATTTAGACAGACACATTTTTTCAAGCACTTTTGTAAAAGACTAAGGTGATAATTTTTCAGGCCAATGGTTTTGGATCTGCGGCACATTTCAACTAATTCGCAAATAAATCTTACGTCTTTAGTGGTATGGTGTGGTGATGATCATGTGTAGGTACATTTATAACTGTGCGTCTGTGACAGACGTATTATTCTAAATGAAACTTTCTACGCTTATAAGTAAGATATTATAACAGTAGACCGTTTTATTTGTAATGAAATGTCTGACGCAAAGCAATGTCGCCGTCCGTCGCCAGATACAACGTGGAGGACATCAACATCACCAGATATGGTAGACCTACTGACCGGCATTGTTGACTCTAGGTATATTCTGATTTTTCAGGCTGTCCATCCTAGGAATATCAGTAGCAGTTTTACTAGTACTCGCAACCGCAAGCATAAGAAAATACGTTGATGTAGCCTCATGAAGAGTCGGGAAAGAACACAAAAACTGCTTTTAAAAAAAACAATTTAAAATATATTATAGTTTAGTACCTTAATTGACTATGCAATTACTAGAGATTGAATAAATAATAGACCTAGGACTAAGACGTAATTTTAAATGACGCCCTTAGTAATAATTGCCCGCATTGAGCGGTCAACTCGCGAATAGATTTGTGAGGTAAACTATAACATAACAATGTACGAATATATTAAATCACTGAAATACCCTACATCATCTACATACCCATAACTCATGTTATTTTAGGGAGTCCTCACAGGCAAGTTCCGTAAAGGAAGCTTCCGTCAGAAAAGTCAAACTCTTTGTTTTTCAACGACAATGGGGCTCGAAATGACGGGAACAAACACGGGTATACTTTGTCGGTTGCCAGTCTAAGTGACCCGTGGCTTCCATATAGCCTGATCAGATCGGTATGTACCTGTAAAATAATTTTGTACAATGTAATCATTATTTGGTACGTTTGGGAACTCGTCAAAACGTGGGCTAAATTCTAGTGGTTGATTCCTCTGCTTACCCACCAGGGGATATCAGGCGTGCTGTCGCATTCACGTTGTGGTTTCACACCACTTGCGAGATCCGGCGGCGCCCCATTGCACGAGCGACAGGACGGCCCCCGGGGTGTTTTAGGAGGTATGCCTCTCCTATTATTAGGAGAGGAGAGTCCGACACACGGCCGTCGCCCTCCCCCAAGGGTGGCGGTTATGGTGCACAAAGCATTACACCCCGTTAACAAAAAAAAAAGGGATATCAGGCGTGAGTTTTATTTCATATTTAGCAGTCTTGGCCAACGGGATTTTTTATATCATTAGTCTGGTAACCCTAAAATTAGTATACACCCTCTAAATTAAAATGGTCGCAGTTAGATTGCGAATCTATCGTACAGTCGACAGCACATCATGGTATACACCCATGCACTCTGCTTCGTTGCATTACGGGCGACTTTGCAACTAAAATGGGAAGATTGACGTGCTGTCGACTGTACGAGCACCTACATAATTTAGACGGGTAACACCAAAACAATAAAATTCTTGATTTTATACTACACCTGCTTGGAAAGTACCTTGACACTTTATCAAATTTACGGTAGAAAGTACGTCATTGCATATCGAACAAATATGCGGGGAGAAAACGCATCTGAGCGGGAGAGAAAAGTGTATGAAAATCCATTTCTTACGTGGTTTTTCTTTTTTAATTTTGGGTAAGACTATGCGCCGGTAACCTAAATATCAAAAGCCAAAAAGTTTTTACAGTGAGTTTTTATCTCCAAGTTCGCAAAATGACACTGCCCACTAGCTGTGTGTTGAATGGTGTCGGGCTGGCAGTGCGACCCTGCGGCGGCAGGATAAACAATTTGAAAAAAGAACATGTGAAAATAGCAGGCGCCATTGGCGCCATTTCCAATTTGTGTGTTGTTTGTTCAATGAGTGAGGCGTTTTCAAAAAAAAAAAAAACTAGTTCCACAACACTTACTAGATGGCGTGAAAGTCAGAAAAATATATCTGTCAAATCCACCCGACAAAACATTTTATGTAAAAAGGATGCCAAGACACAAGCTCATGATGTGATATGTATGCGTACAGTTTAAAAAGTTATCAGAACTCATGCATGACTATCTATGTTACATAATTTTATTATCATTTTATTTATTACCTTAGCTTAACGCTTGGCCGTTACTTCTTAACTAAGGAAAGAAATGAGCCGTTTTCAGAAGAACTAAAAAAAAAAAAAAATATGGCTGTCAAAGGAATGCAATTTTGGACCTCAGCCCAATAGCCATGTGTGATACGTCATAAAATAGGTCTCAGCGAGCTGAACAAAAGTTACTATGACGCCAACAGCCAAATGTTTGTCCTTTCGGAGTTATATAGTATTGAAAAAAAACTAACATTTTCAAAAAAATATAACTCCGAAACGACAAACATTTGGCTGTTGGCGTTGTAGTAACTTTTGTTCAGCTCGCTGAGACCTACTTTATGATGTATCACAAATGGCTATTGGGCTGAGGTCCAAAAATGCATTCCTTTGACAGCCGTATTTTTTTTTTTTTAGCTCTTCTGAAAACGGCTCATTGGGTATTGTAAAACGGCCAAGCCCTATTCTTTACCATGATGATTGTATGATTGGTAAAATTAGGGCTTGTTTTGTCATCCTTTTTATGAAATGTTTTTTTGTAGGATGGTTTATTTATTCGGGCTGTGTTTTTGTTCCATACAAAAGTTTTCGTCGCTTTCTGACTTTTCTAGTAATCTGTCCTAATTTGGCCCCATACACTTTCTATCCCTATCAACAGCAAAATTAGATGGTATGATGTAGGATTGGTACTTAATCTACGAAACACTTCAAGAAGAGGTAGGTGGGAAGTGTCACACTTATATTTTGTCAGTGCAACAGGTTGTTAAAGATATTTTTATTTCTATATTAGTTGGAGTTGACTGACAATCTTACATACTGTAACGACAATAACTGTATACTTATTATATTTCTGTTGTGCTGAGAACTGTGAGAGATTAATGACAACAATGACGAATTAGCGACAATTCGAGGAGATTCACCCAGGTAGGTAGTGCACCATCTTCTCGCGTCTTGGCGAGGGTGCTCCCGTGCCCCTAGAAGACTGCACAGACTAAGTAGGAAATACTGTAATTTTGTTACACTGCTGTATGTAAGTTTTTACTTACTTTACTTTTAGTTTTGGTTTCGATACCTTGTAAATTAGGAACTTTCTTTGAGTATACAAAAATGCGTACCTGTGCCGTTGTGACGTGCAAAAATACAGGAATTCATACATTCCCCAGTACCAATGAAACCCTGAAGCGACAATGGATCAAAGCAACCAGAGTCGATGTAAATCGAAAAATTGGATGGAACATGCGTAAACATT
Organism: Yponomeuta plumbellus; assembly: GCA_947310845.1. Taxonomy (NCBI): domain Eukaryota; kingdom Metazoa; phylum Arthropoda; class Insecta; order Lepidoptera; family Yponomeutidae; genus Yponomeuta; species Yponomeuta plumbellus. Next base: position 15,608,768 of record OX371198.1, on the reverse strand, counting down.
CATGAATTTGTTCGGATCATTTCACCCCAAACGATTATATGACACATAAGTACGAATTTCTTCGTTTAAGTTCAGTAAAATAAAATATTAGTGAAGTAGATGTAAAATATTATTATTCAATTTTGCTTTTCTCTGTTTTTAGGTGGCAAACTAAGAATACTAAAGAAAACAATGGACGGCAATGGCTTCGACTTCATCGAGTGATATTGCCGAACCGAGAGATTCGGAACGGTCGACCTAACCAACACCCAGTACATTAACTGTAAAATTCTCGCGACTTTTGGCGTTGTCGCTCGCGACTCGCGTCCTCGTACAGTGCCACCATCTTATCTGTTTAGTTGATAGCGGCGCTAGTGGAGAATTTAGTAGTAAAATTTGAGGAATTTACCTAGACAAATGAGAATATTTTAACCTGTCTTTCAATTTTAATGAAAATATATCTATAAATCTTAGTGTCTGAATAAATAAAACAAAAAATGGGGAACACGATTTACAATTTACATGTTAGTTAAAATTTGCCCACCTGAACAGATAACTTGGTGGCGCTGTACTACCTTTGCTGCGTCAAGAAGCGAGCGGTCACAACCACAGATTAAATAAAAAATGCTACGTTAATGACAGAACTATTTTCGCCAACTGAGCGCCATCTATTGAGTTTTTGTGTTATTAACTTTTTTTTTTCTGAAAACGGCTCATTAGTAAAGATTTCGTTTTTTATTTTCCTTGTAGGTGTAGTATAAAGCACTATGTATCACTCGAGAGAAACTGCGATTCCCGATCTCAGGTGTTTCAAAACATTTTCAAACGACACCCTCGACGGTAATCGGTCACTTTCTCCTCTCGGTGAACAATGTACTATTGTATCACTTTCGTTCAACTGCACCGAAACATAAAAACTACAATCCTATGGAGAAAAACACGAATATCTGCCGAAAATCAATGTGAAACTAGATAAATCCCAGATTTGACATAAGTTTGTCTGCCACCATCTGCCACACATCGAGCTGTGGCAAACAAACAAAAACAGGGACAGAAAATCATTACTGTTTCTCGCTTACACTTTACAAGACTCGTATTAGGTTATCTCTTTCTTATATTTTTTTGTCTATGGTTATGTCTCGTCTATCTATTCTCTGTCTACGGATGAGACGTAGACAGGGATGAGACCTTTTAGCAAGCGTAGGTTTTTAAAATAGCATTTATTGTTTTTTAAAGCTATAAAGCTACAATAGAATGTTTTTTCGTGACATCATCATTAGGTCAGTGACACTCAAGGATGTTATAATCAAAGAGGATAGAGCACTACGAAAAACCTTCCGTAGAAAACTAAACTCTTTGTTTTTTCAAATAAAACATAAAATTGTATAAGTAAGCAACTAGAGTAAAGTGTCCAGAGCGAGAGCCACAAACTGAAGGAGTGTATTTATGTGGAATACTATGACCATGATGTTGTAAAATGTAGGCCATGTGTTTGATTACCCAATGGTCTCTTTTCAGTTTTACTAAAAACGAAAGCTTACGTTTAAAATGGATGGATGCTATATGAGGCTCTGGTTCGACATCACAAAATCCTGCATTTTGTGAAGCCTGCAAAAGCCGGTATTTTAGAAAATAAGATTTTAAACCTACGGTCTTACCTAGGTTGAAGGAAGATCCTGTACCATTTGTAGTGGTGAGTAAAAGAATTCAAACTCTGTAGCATACCTAAAGTTTGTACGTTCGTACATGAAAAGTTGCCGTTTAGCGTACATTATCGATAGAAAAAATAATTATCACAAACAACAAATACTCTTTGACAAAATGTCCCCAATTTATTACTAGTTGTAACGCAAAATACTTTAAAATGATGATAATGGACAATTGAATGAATTTTTTTTTTTTTTTTTTTTTTTTTATATTTTATATTTTCAAACGGGAATAACTCAGAAAGTATCACTTAGTTTACTTTTTATTGACGTGCTTACCAACCCCTTTAGGTACGTTGCACAGGACTTTTCTGTTACCTTTGTGTTTTGTTTGCTAAGAAGTTTATTAGAAAGTAAGTAATAAATAAATATTTACAGCCTGTGGCGAAAAAAGTAATGGCACTAAGCGACGGAAGAAAATGTGGAACTGGAAGAACTACCAACGAAGCAACCACAGCTCGATGCAGGTGCCCAAACTGACTGAATGCATTCCCCAAAAGAAGAAGCTTTGAATATTATGTTTGAATAGAAAAATTGACAGGAGGTATAATAGAATATTTAATTTTATACTTAATAATTCTATTCTATTTTGTAATGTATATTAGCTTTTATGCATATTTTAAATGTAAAAAAAAACATTCAAATGTTTGTCATCAATCTAGCTAGCTACATGAGTTTTATTCGTATTGGCAAGTCAGATTTTATTATCTAAATTTACAATCTGTACACTTAAATTTTTAATTTTTAATTTAACCCTTGTCGAGACCAAGAGTACCATAATGATATAAAGTTCTAAATTGGTTCACTGAAAATAATTTGTAAACTTGTGTAGATCAAAATATGATTAAGATAATTCCGCAGAATGAGTGCGATTTTCGCGATAAAAAGTAGCCTACTGTAACTGATGATAAGAAATGTAAGAAAAGTTCACTATTAATAACTGTGAATATAAGTAAAGTTCACTATCTTGCATGTATCCATGTATCCATGCAAGATAGTGAACTTTACTTATTCTCAAATTAAAGGCCCAGACTCGAATCGAGCCATGAATGTATGCTAAGTAATTTTTTTAGCAATACCACTCAAGGTTTTAAAAACGTATTTTAACATGGTCGAAGTTGAGTTTTATCTTTACTCTTCTCTCTACTCTTCTTTTCCACTACAAACCTTATTTGAGGGCAGTATTCCTTCCTCAGGGAAGAGACCCGTGCCCCTCGGTGGGGACATAATGGGTTGATGATGATGATGATGAATATCCATGTATTGTAGGTAACGGCGTTACCGTAACGCTTTTGATAAAAAGTGTATTAATAATGCTAATGTAGTAAAGGAAGAGCGGAGTTTTCAGGCACAAGTGCTTAGACACTTAATAGGAAGTCCCTACCACTATATACTTCTAATGAATAATGAGCCGTTTTCAGAAGAACTAAAAAAAAAGCGAATGGCTGCCAAAGGAATGCAATTTTGGACCTCAGCCCAATAGCCATGTGTAATACATCATCGAATAGGTCTTATAGCTGTAACAGACGATCGAACTTGCCCGGAGCGGACAGCGGACTTGGATACGGCGTACAAATCCGCTAGTCACAACAGACGGCCGGATCTCGCAGTAACCGCTGGTAATGTACAGTCGACAGCACGTAAATCTTCACATTTTAGTTGCAAAGTCGCCCGTAACGCAATGGTGTAGAGTGCGTGGGTACACACCATGATGTGCTGTCGACTGTACACAGTTCAGACGTCATGCCTGGTGACATACAAGGTGGCATTTTCACCGGTACAATAAATCAACATACGTAATACTAAGTCCAAAATACAAATACCAACATTTTTTGTTACTACCCCGTTGGTACAAAAAAACAAAAATACCAATGTCTGAACTTATCCGCAAATCTTAAAGAAATATGGACTCATTACGCATGAGCACAACTAAACGCACGAACTGGCAACTGCGCGCGGCTTGCGGGAAGGAAAAGAAGCGGCGGCGGCGGCGCAGCCAGTAGGTATGACTTATGTATGACGTAGCAAAAAAAATCTTACTTGATATCAATTCTTCCTTCATACTTGCACGGGCTTAGGACCGTCACCGGCGTGGAATGCTTGCACTGGTTGGTAGTGGTATGAATTTCCACACCACGTACTGGCTAACGCCGAAGTGCGCCGTGCGTACCGCGTCGTTGGTGCTCCTTCTGGGGTCTTCCTCGAAGAACGCGAATATCTGTTCCTCGATCTCCACGGCCAAGGGAGGTCTCCCTCCTCGGCCTTGAGCGTGCGCTGGTGCAGTGAACTGTCCGTAGTCTAGCAAATGCTGCGTCACTCTCATGAATGTCCTGGTGTTGAGTATCTGAGGTTAAATAAAACCGGCATTTATCAGGCGGGGCAAACTTTCTTCACCGTATACCCGCCGAGCTGCACTGTATTTTCCCCACTGAGAAAGTAACTACAAACCATTTCGTAATACTCGCGGTTTGTAAACATCGTGCGCGCGTAATTTTCGACTGCAGGAAGTGCGGAAACGGCGCACGTGCACTCACCTAGGTCAATGCGCGCGGACTGACCGGCTCGGCTCGGCTAGCGGCTCACTGAACTCGTGCGCCGGCCAGCCCGCCGCTCACTCACCCCACCCCGCCGCCCTCTGCCTCGCACCGCGATGACGCCTTGTAATGGGTGCCCATGAGTTACAAATTGGATGAAGGATAAATTAATAAAAATGAAAAAAAAATATATGGTAATTTTATTCGATAAATGTAATCTATTATCGATACCAATGATATGGTAAAATTTATTGTACCGGTGAAAATTTCACCCGGTATACTATCCATAACTGGGGAGAGTACAACAAAAAACTATAATTTTAGAACAATGTATAATTAGCAGTTAGCCAACATTTTTCGTACCAAACGCATCTTGTTTTTTTTTTCTTTCGATGCTTTTCTTGTTCGAACAACTGACTGCGAGTTATTTATTATTTTTTCGGTACGATTGTGCATAAATTAGCCTCATCATGTGTGTGTGCTTTTTTTGTGTGAGTGGATTCATTTTTTCATGTTCATTCGAATCGAAATTGAAACGAATGGTTGGTGGGTTAAGTTAGGGGCGGGGATGAAAATGACGAAATACCGGGAATACGTCAAAGAAAAAACGTCTAAATAGAGGCGATTATGGTAGAAAAACAAAAATACTATAATTTTGTACAAAATACTATCTTTTTGGTTTTCTTGTGCTCTTGATTTCAACGCACCTAAATCCAACCGTGCCTTTGACAGCCATTCGTTTTTTTTTTAGTTCTTCTGAAAACGGCTCATTATTTCAGACACGACTCTTTTTAAAAATATGTACAAATGTACGAAATTTTGGTACATTTATACATATTTTTAGTAGATATTTAAATAAAAAAGTGGTCACCCAGTTTACCGTAAAATGGCCAAACGTCACTTTGCTGCGATTTGATATTCTTCCTTTTTATTATTTTATTTTTCCGTGTTTCGCGGACTATTTCTGAGTATTTTCCTACTTTATGATTAATTAAACGTAGTTTACTATGTCAGAGTACAATCCGTCTCAATGAAAGGTAAGCGTAGCGTAGTGAACTCGTAATTCGAATTGGCTTTTTGCAAACGTTTTCATTTCAATAACATTGTGCTCATTGCGAAATGCGCAGATCTATTAACCGCCGAGGACGGCACGATGGGGATCATGTACGAGAAGCGGCCGCTGAAGAGGCCGCGGCTCGGGCCCCCTGACGTGTACCCTCAAGAGCCTCGGCAAAAAGAAGACGAGCTCACATCAACCAACGTGAAACATGGTTTCTCCACCACAGCCCCCTCCAGCGATGAGTTCGGCACGGCCAGACACATCAACTACTCTGCCAGCAAAGTATGTAGAACACAAAATTACCTAAAATGTTAAACCTGCTGTACATGCAAACTGTTTAGTGCACAGTTATATAAACAAAAATCAGGTCAACCTCGGCGCTTTATTTACAATTCTTATGGAGGTTTCACTGTTAGGCTTGGTGGCGTCAATATATGCAATTTCTCTTCGAAAGAAATAATCAAGTGTTGAATTCTGAGGTAGACAGACAATGTGAATGCACCTGTATGTTTTTTTTTTTTTTATAATATGTATGTATTGTACACATGGACTTTCCCTGTGACTTAATTTAAATGGGTTTCGCTATAAAGTATTTTCTTCTTCGGTATGTTTTGTGTTAATCTGTGAATGAATGAATTAATGAAGATGTTTATTCAGATAAATATACAGTAAAATACAGAAGTTGGGCATGGTCTCCTTGGATTTAATTCTTGAGAGTGATTTTTCTCTTTGATTTTGCAACAAACATCACTTATTCTTTTTTTTTTTGTTCCTCAGTGTTACAGTGGTCTCCTTGAGTCAAATTTTATTGGATTCCGTTTTCAGCCATCATGGCGTAAAGTTCAATTTTTTGTAACAAATGTTTTCCGAACATCCGTTAGGGCTAAAGTTTCGTACAGGCCCTGTAAAAATAAATATATAATAAAATAATAAATCAAATTTTATTGCAATAGTAGCAACTTTTAACAACCTAAAAACATAAACTTTCATTAGTAAGATATAGCTGAACAAGGTAATCAGGAAGGAGTGTGTGTAGGTGCAAAAATTAAGTGATAAAACTGGCAAGATATAATAAAATAACTTCCATAAATAATGGACGCTGAGTAACCCCCAGTTCCTGGTTAAGAATTACTAAAGTTGAGAATATTTTCATGAAATCTTTTCTATTTAATGTATTCTAAGTATTAGTATCTTGTAGGTTTCTCAATAAACTGCCTTAGTCTAACTTGATTATCACTTCAAAATCTTAATTACTAAATCAGATAATGGAAGCCTGTGATCTTGTAACTTGATTAAAATCTAAATAAAGCCTTGCACTTGCAGATAGGTCAGTTCTTCTCAGGGATCCTGTCCAAAAAGGAAGAGCTGAACACTCTGCCAGACTGTGGCAGGAAGAGACCGCAGGTCAACCCCAAAGACAATTTTTGGCCAGCCACAGCCCGCACTAAGGCACAGATTGACGCCTGGTTCAAGGATTTAGCTGGTAAGAACGTTTTTTAGCTATTTCTTTCACCAACTTATTAATCGTTACACAAGTATAAAATTTATTTCTCATAATTACAGTTCATTTAATTAATTCCATCAAAAACATTATATCAAAATATAGTCATATAGCAAAATTCACATTAAAAGTTTCGTCCACAATGTCAAAGTAAAATTGATAAAAAAAAATGTTATACATGCCCTCACATTAAATAGTTTATTTTAATTCATAGAGGTTAACATATTTCAATTATGCTAGCATAAAACAAGTGTTGCCCAAACTATGTTACTAGGATATAAACAATTAACTAACTTGGCTGAAGTGAAGAAAAGTAAGGATAGTGACAATATACATGGTGAACTATTGATCAAACTTTTTCTATTTTACAGGCAGCAAACCACTCTCTCAACTAGTAAAGAAAGCTCCCAATTTCAACAAGAAGGAGGAGATCTTCATCACCTTGACAGAGTACCAGGTCGCTATGCCGCGCGCTGCTTGGTTCATTAAGCTAAGCTCCGCTTACACTGTTGCCGTCTCCGAAGCCAAGATTAAGAAAAGGCAACTTCCTGATCCTACCACAGGTTAGTTAATAGAAATAATAATATCTCCCATTACAATGGCCAAGAACGGTAATCAGATGTGATACAACTAGACTCCCAAGGCAGATACCAAAACAGACAGGTGAAAAGGCTTAAGATGATCACATAAATTAACTAACCCAAGTTTTTTCCTAGAAATCATGACGTCAGGACAAAATGAAGTGTGATGATGATTCTCTAGAAATGTAGGTGAAATTCGTGTACATGCCCTTACTTTATTGCTTCTGTTGTTATTAGGGGTAGTTCTATAATCACGCGAGGTTTGAACATGAATCACTCATGAGTTGAGAGAGGATGGGGGAACATGGAGGAGGTTAGCTTAAAACCTGTCATAAAATTTCTCTAAAAAACCTCCAGTAATTAAAGGTAAAATGTATTTGAATTTGCGTTGAATGTATTTGTATATGTTAAGTTTTCAATAACTTATATAGAATTCCTAACTTTTTTCTTCTTTAAAATTCATTTGACAAATCTGTGACATTATTTAATATCAACCTTGTCCCATTTGCTTACAGAATGGACCACAACCCTGATAAAGTTTCTCAAGGACCAAATCCCTAAGCTCGCCGAGTACTATCAAAGTGCGTCGACAGGCAATCTGTCTGAGAAGACACCGCCTTCACAGTCTGGGCAGGGCACACCGAGCCACAACTCTTCGGGAAACACTCCCGGTGGTTCCACTCCCAACTCAAATATACCGCCTTCTATGCATTCGCCTGGCAACACTAGCAGTAAGTTAAGATAAAGTTCTGTGGCTTCTTTTTAATTCAGCATGCGTGATACGATGGCCGAGTGACGCATTTTGTAGCGCTAAATTGTCATTGTCCGCGACATAGATTATTTAATAAACTTTCTTTGTGGCAACATTGTTTTGCATTCTGATGTTGTCACTGTTGTAAATAGAGTTCGTTCTCAGCCGCTCCCGCACGTGGTTTGTTTGACCTTACAATATAGTCTAAAAATAGAAAATATCGGTTTTAATTTATCATCAGCACCTATAGTTTAAACAGTCCACTACACCATAAATGTGTGCGACAAGCGGAGTTTAACAATTGATGTACTGGAAAGTCGCGACTTTGACATCGAAAAAGAGAAGCGACTATATTCTATTTACTGAAGCGAACGACTAAAGTTAAACAAAGACACAGCATGTCTCAAACTTACATCTCACTCAAAATAGCTCATGCACGCAGCTTTGCTTGCATCGTTGTACTATTATGTATTCTGTGGCATCGTATACATCGGTTTGGCAGAATCAGCGTTGGGTCCGGCTCGCTCGCCCATATTTTCCGTTTCGTAATAACAAACACAAAAGTATAAAACAACTGGACGATGGACCAAAAAACTTTACCAATACCTTATTTACAATGATGAACAGACTAAAGATAAGTTACCTATTTTATTTTCTTTAGTCGCACTCCCATCAACAACAACGTCAATCTTACTTTTTTTTGTCTTTAATTAAAAAAGAGGTTCGTAGTCAGCTCTCCATACTTCTTCCTACACTTCGCGTAGCCCATTAGCATAAAATAGTCGATCATAATCGTCCTTTAAACAAAAGTCCATCTTTCCTAGTTGCGAACATATTTGGCAGCAGTAGGATCGCTTTTATTTGAGGACCACTGAAATTTTAGGTATTTTTTGGGGCATAGATCTCTTAAGCAAATGGTATTTTCATGATAAAATAAAATATTAGTTAAATAAACTGCAAGTGGGGGATAAATCAGGTAATAACAGTGTTATTGTGTTAATTGCTTAATGGTATTTATTAGGCATATCGTTTTGTATAACTTTGCTAAATATTATGCGGTGTTATAAATGTGGCATATTGAAAAACCAAATTTTTGACATGTTTACACTTAGTCGTTCGCTTCAAAAAATAGACTGTAGTGTCATTATACTGTTCCTACTAGCCAGTTATGTGATGACATAATTATACCCTAAAGAAATGGCATTATTTTAAAAAACTTACCAGACAAACACCGACTGATAAAAAGTCGTAAAAGATATATTGATAGATAATATTGACTTTTCAATCTCGGCATAGGGCAATTACCCTCAATTCCACAGTGCTTCCGCCAACCTTTCTTAGTTAATAGTATTAAAGATTTTTCTATCTAATGTCTGCAGCCCTCGGCGGATCGACTCCTGGCCATGGCGACAGCGCCAACGACTGGCGGCAAGCGCTGAAGCTGTGGAACTACTGCTGCCGGCTGGCCAAATATCTGCTAGACGAGGGACTGCTGGACCGTCATGATTTCCTCACCTGGATCATCGAGCTCCTCGACAAGAGGGGCGCTGACGACGGACTTTTGAGGTAAGATTCATTCTGTCTTTCGTCCTTTTTTTTGTTCTTTTGGTGGCAGTAAAGATCGAAATTGTGGAATTTATGAACTGCTAATTTGAGTTGTTTGTAAATTCTAAATAGGTAAATAAATAAATACTGCGACACCCCCTTTTATACTGTGTAACAGTCGCAAATGGATATGAAAAGAACTGTGCTCGAAGTATCGTTAGGTAGACTCTTAATAGCAACCTGAAGTGGCAGTGGACTGGTCACATCTGCCGGACCAATAGCCGATGGGGTAAAGGTAACTTGGTCCTTGGTCTTCCACGGACTGGGGAAAACACCTGCCGCCACGTTTCATCGACTAAAACCACGTTTCCACGTTGGATGACTCTGAGAAGAAGAATGAGCACGAAAGTCAATCCATATGAGGGTCAGCATAAGAAAACCTAATTTTTTACTTTTCTGAACCCACGTGCGTCTTTCCAGACTCTTCCTCCCTTTGACTCTGCACCACATGTGCGAGTTCGTCCACTGCGAGAGTCTCTCGCGCCGCCTCGCGACCACCTGCGCCAAGAAAGCGGCCGTCATATGTTCCACGCTGTCTGACGCCACGCTGCGAACGCTCAACCAGCCGGTCGTGTTCAACAAGACGCAGGAGAGACCGGGAGGTAAGGATATAAGAGAGAGAGAGAGATTTAGGTGCAATAGGAAGTGAGATGATCTTATGAAAGCAAGTAATCGTCGTCTAAAAGTCTAAAAGTTTCATTCCCTGATGTAAAAATAGGATGGTTTTATTAGTCTCCTGAAAAATGTGTACTCTTGGGGTTAGGTTAGGAGTTAGCAGTTTAACACTTTTAGACGACGCAATATTAATGGTAAGCTAATGAAAGTGGCCGTCATATGATCTACGCAGTCTGACGCGACGCTGCGAACGTTCAATCAGCCTGCCGTGTTCAACAAGACGCAAGAGAGAGCGGGAGATAAGATAAGAGTGAGAAAGAGAGATTTAGGAGCAATAAAAAGTATGATAGACTTATAGAAGGTAGCATAATGAACCTTAAGCCAAAGAAAGCGGCCGTCATATGTTCCACGCTGTCTAACGCGACTATGCGAACGTTCAATGAGCCTGTCATGTTCAACAAAACCCAAGAAAAAGCAGGAGGTAAGCTAAGAGAGAGAGAGAGAAAGATTTAGGAGCAATAGAATGTATGATAGAATTATAGAATTGAAGGAAGCGAAATGAACGCAAAGCCAAAGATGTCGGCCGTCAGATTATTATGATCTACTGTCTATCGCCACACTGCGAACGCTCAACCAGCCGGTCGTGTTTAACAAGACACAGGAAAGAGCGGGAGGGTTATTTTACCTCCCGCTCCCGAAAGGTGTGAAAATGAAAGAGCGATTCGGAGGTATGCTGAAGTCATAAGAGCTATAGAAAGTTAGGTAAAGCCAAAGAAAATGCTCATTAAGTGCTTACAGCTGTCTGGCGTCACGCTGCGTACGCTCAACGAACTGGTTGTGTTCAGTAAGACGCCGGAAAGAGTGGGCAAGATGAAAGATAGAGGGAAGTATGTTGCTCCTGCCAACGATAGACTATGCCAAAGAAAGCGGGTAGGATGTGTTCCGCGTTATTGGACGTCATGCTGTGCTTTTCATACTGAGGTCTTATTTGTCAGACTATTAGTTAAAGAGTTATTTGGAAAGATAGAATCGGACATGCTTACATACATGTATACGAGCCAAACAACCCTCTGGGCACACAGCAACCGGGTAAAAATAACATATCTCTCCCCAGAAACCAACGGCAGCGTGCCCATGTCGCCGATGCCAGATCCAGCCAACGGCGACGTCAAGCCCAACATATCCCAGATCAAACGCTCCAGCACACCAGCAGAGCAAAGCCAAGGCACGCCGAACCCCAACCACTCCATCGGGACCCCCAACCCCATGGTCGGCACCCCAAACCCTCAGCCCCCAATGGAGGTTCAAGTGAAGGAAGAGCCCGTAGCGTCTCCCAGGGATGTCAAGGGAACACTCTCGGCAGTCATAACGGCATCTCTGAATCCCGTGCAAGTTGGCTTTGGAGATATACTGAACTGTACATTCCATAGGGACGTCATAATACAGCTGGCTACGGTCTTGCAGGTAACTATGAATTTACTTTGATAATTTGAGATGTTGGCTGGGGTTATTTGACTAAGGGCCGATTCGACCAAACTAAGAGTAAATTTTTACTCTCGAGTAAACTACTTCTTAGGCCGACTTGCACCACCGACTTAAATCCATTTAACTTTAAGTTAAACAGAGTTTTGACAGTCTCGCCACACAGACTGATAGAATTTTGACAGATAGTGTACTATCTGTCAAAATTCTATTTAATTTAGCGCTAAATGGATTTGAGTCGGTGGTGCAAGTCGGCCTTATTCTATATATGATTTTTCATTTCGTGTACATGGCAACATTAAAAAAAGAAGTATGGAGAAGGGGATAATACGCGAATACATATTTACACGGTGGATTTTGGTGGAGTAAAAGCTTAACCCGAGAGTAATTCTAATGTCAAAAATATCAACGCAACGACCAAACAAAATTTTAGAAACGCCACACACAAGCGTTTTTTGAGCGTCGACGCTGTGCGGACGCTGGCACGACGACGACGCTCAAAAAACGCTTGTGTGTGGCGTTTCTAAAATTTTCGTCGTCGTCGTGCCAGCGTCGACGCAACGACGATGCCGCGGCGAAGCGACGCCGTCGCTGGCCATCTACCTTCCGGCCGTCTTTTTTTTGGCATTTTTTCTAACTTCATACAAAAATTCTGTTTGTAGTTGAAATAATGCGAGCCGCTATCACATGGTCTTATTATTCTGTTTTCCGTCGATAGCTCCAATACAGTTGGGAAAAAATTGCCAAAAAAAAACGTTACGCTGGGGCCGCGGTAACGCGACGACTCTCGACGCGAGCGCGACTACGGTGCTCGAAAAACGCTAGTGTGAGAAAAAGGCTGTAGTGAAATGTCAAAGTGTTGTCTTGAAGGTTCACAAATTTATCTGTGAACATACAAGACAACACTTTGACTTTTCACTATTCTCCGACCAAATTAAGTTGTTATGTTACTTTATTTCAAGTCAAGCTAAAGGAAATAATGTCGTATTAATTTTCAAGGACTAAATTTATTCCCGTAATAGTTATACTGGTATAAATCGAGTTTGGTCGAATCGGCCCTAAAAGTGACAAGTGATGGCACAGTGCAAAGTTTTTTTCTAACTTCAGTTATTTAATAAAAGTGGCATTCTCTGATTTTTTGGTGAAGTGTTTGTCAAAACTTATTCTTGATGCAATAAAGTACCGTTTTCTGTTTCGGGTCTGAACATATTCACGGATGTCCATATTATGATATTTCTATCATTATCAGATGATATAGCATCCTCTGACTGGGAATGTGTAACCCAGTATTCATACCAACCAATGAAGCGATATCGTCCGACCATCGAGCTGGAGGTCTGCCCACTGACTATTAGATGGTTCTCGGCCGCCACTCTGTGATTGTGCTGATCCACCTCTTGTAGCCTCGCCAAAGCTTCACCACCATCATATTATTACATTTCTTTTAGGTAATCTGCGTGGAATGCCCCTCCGCTATGGTCTGGTCTGGGTGCGGCTCCTCGCTCCAAGGCTCTCCCCTGGACCTGCTCCCGGTGCCACCATCAGCGCTTCCCATGCCTCATATGGACTCGTTCATCACTGAGGAGCATAGGAAAATGGTACATAGTGATAATGTTATGATACAAAGCAAAGTTAGCTACGCTATTGTTTTTTAATAGATTTATTCATGACACAAAAGCAAATTGAAAGTAATTGCGAAAGTGATTTGTCAAGATCTGGCAGGTGGCAGTCCCTGGTCTTTGCCTACCCCTCAGGGATATAGGCGTGAGTTTTTACGTGCAAAAGTAAAATACAATTATTCACAGTTGAAATCACAAAAAACTGAGAGGTTTAGGCGTGATTTTCGGAGTACAATCTATACAATACGTAACAATATTATAATCGTTTAAGAGTTCTGTCCCCAGTGTTTCCTTCAGAATGCTCAATGCACTTATGGTGAAGTGATACGCTAAAGTTCTACCCTAAAGTTTTTATTTACATCGCTATAGCTAAGCTATAAAAAGGGTAACTTTTTTTAAAGTAATATTTCACTAGCTTTCGCGTTTCAGTGGTCACCTACCTTACATTTTATAGGTAAACGACAGCGGAAGTTGGTGTAGTGTAGTAGAGTCAAGTTGTAGTCAAATTATGTAGTCACCCCAAGAAAACAGAATAATTAAAATATAACTCGTCTAAAGGTTTCGTTCTTAAGTGCATCGAAAACTTATCGCGATTACGCGGATTTCTGATCAAGCTACATAATGTGTCGCACATGATACTTATCAAGACAATCAAATTTTCTCATACTTTATTATTCTCTCTTGGTAATGTTGTTGCCGTAGGTATACGAAGCGGAGCAAGAGATCTCGATGAGGAGCAAAAATTCAGAGAGCAAATGGTGCACAGACAAATGGCAGACTAGCTCACAAGGTATGTTGAAATGTTTTTGCACTAAAATTTTTGCACTACACTTTTTTTTTTACGTGGCCTCTCTCTATTATTGTGTCCCACTGCTGGGCAAAGGCCTCCCCCACTTCAGTTCAGAGTTTTCGGTCCTGGGCCACCTCTGACCACTCCCTCAGATGTCCGTCGAGGTCGTCTCTCCACAGTCTTCTAGGCCGGCCTCGACTTCAATGTCCCTATTGTGGCACCCACTCGGTGGCGAGTCTTGCCCGCCTATCCGAGTCCATTCGACTGACTTGACCAGGGCGTAGATTCTCATTTCAGTACTATGACAGTTGCATGACTGCGTCGATTTAATTTCATTGCCGGTTCAAGTCGACTCGCTCACGCGTATCAGTAACTCTAGGCGTCAATGGAATGAAAAGACGTGTCATGTGACTGTAATTAAAATATAATTCACTTTCGCTCTCTGGATGACCACGTCGATTATTCGGCGACTTTAGCCGGCGATATCGAATAATCGATCTAGCCCACAGACCAAGATAGACGCCGCGAGTGCTCTTAAACGTATAGGGACCGAGTGTGCCATATTTTTTCTGCCTGCTTGTCGTCACGACAGCAGTTTTGTGACGGGATAATAGTATTAGGCTCCGCCCACCGATCCCAAAATGATCACACACAATGCGTGTTGATTGAACAAATCGAATCGATTCCGCGAACAATCCAGTCAGAATAAACGGTACTGAGAGTATTTCGCCTATATCGTATGGTACTTACATACGTGTTTTTACAGGTTATTGTCGCACAATTCTTTATTTTCCTTCCTTCGTCTCTCGCATTGTGATCCATTCCCCTTTTATTTGTAAATAAAATACTGGCTTTAGTTGCTCCACTGTAACTAGTTCCTCATTATGTGTAGTTTATGCAGTAAAAGTATATTTGAATACACGTTAATCTACGGTAACGAAATATTAGCGCTACTGTTAACTCGAATAATTAGTGTCAACTTAATTGGAAGGCGCAGTTTAATTAATATAGTTTTTAACCAGTATAGGCATCAACGACCCCTACTTTATTACTAGCATGTAAATTGATTAAACTAATATAAGCTCGTATATCGTCTATCGGAGTCAGTACTGGAACATATCCAAAATTTTGAAAATCCAGTCTTTTACACCAAAGGTTTCAAATTAGACTGTTCTAGACTGCTGCAATCTAGTGCAGTATACGAATATCTCGAACACTCCTTTTATTTATTTTTTAATTACTAAAAACCATTACAGTCCTAAAAGATCAAAACTTTGATTGCTAATTACTCGAGTATAGTAAATTTTGAAATGTTCCAGTACTGTCTCCGATAGACGATATAAACTCTTTTTTATAGAGAATATTTTTTTATTACTATAATTTTCGATGCGAACTATAAGTTATACTTCAACTGCTATTTAAAGAAAGACTTTCACCCTACAGCGCGAGTTCTCGCGGTGTTAGAGGCACTCGACCGTCATTGCTTCGACCGCGTGGACACCAATAACAATCTGGACACCCTGTACAAAGAGGTGTTTGCGAACTGCGCGCCAGTAACCAAAGACTCCAGCATCGATACCAAGGATCCGGTAAGCTACCGTCTCTAGAGTGGTAATAGTTTTCTTCTTACTTATAGTTATACATTAAGCATGTATAATCGCGATTAGACCCATGAATATATAACTAAAGTCTAATTTTTAATTTCATGCAAGAAAAGTGGCAGTGTTACCATTATAAAATTAAAAAAAAAACTTTTACCGTAAAAAGTAGACCCGTGTGAATAAGAAACTTATCGCATCAAAGACATTAATATTTAGTTACTCATAAAAGAAAAGTCTAAAAAACACTAACATGACGAACACTGCCCCCATTTCAATAGTTTATTGCCGTAACCTCAGTCATATAGATAAAAATAAGAATTTTTATTTACTATAAAGAAATTTGCGTCGTTACAATGCTTGCGGTACCTGCACTAGACTTTAAGTCTGTATCGCAGACACCTGGTGAGACTTACAAAAAATAATTTCAGATGCTACATATTATTATGTATATCATAAAAAAATATTGCATTGTAAAATTTTACTGTACAACAGCATAGCAAAATTGACTAGACAATCAAATTATAAATTTTCTTGTTAAAAAATAATACTAAAAACACACTTGAGCGTATCTTGCCATAATATCACTATCGACGTCACGCACGCCTGCGGGCGCGTTTACCTCCCTCCCGCTCACCGGGCGCGTCGTTGCAGGAGTGGGCGTGCTCGTACGCCGTAGTGAAGGTGCTCTGCGAGTGGGCGGTGTGCGCCGCGCGCTGGGGCGAGCACCGCGCCATGGCCTGCGCCGCGCTGCTCGACAAGCGCCAGCAGCACGAGCAGCATGCCGGTGAGTTACTGACGAGCATGCCCCGTGGAGACAATGTCATCCTAGTCACAATGTGCAGTGGGCGATGGTCTGCACCGCGCTGCTCAACATTACAAGCGCTAACAGCAGCACGAGCACCATGCTGGTGAGTCACTAACTAGGACGCCCCATGGAGACAATGTCATCCTAGTCACAATGTGCAGTGGGCGATGGTCTGCACCGCGCTGCTCAACATTACAAGCGCTAACAGCAGCACGAGCACCATGCTGGTGAGTTACTAACTAGGACGCCCCATGGAGACAATGTCATCCTAGTCACAATGTGCAGTGGGCGATGGTCTGCACCGCGCTGCTCAACATTACAAGCGCTAACAGCAGCACGAGCACCATGCCGGTGAGTTACTAACTAGGACGCCCCGTGGAGACAATGTCATCCTAGTCACAATGTGCAGTGGGCGATCTGCCCACTGCACATTACAAGCGCTAACAGCAGCACGAGCAGCATGCTGGTGAGTTACTAACTAGGACGCCCCGTGGAAACACAAGGTAATCCTGGAAACAAAGTACAGTGAGCGGTGCGCGTGATGGTCTGCGCTACGCTGCTGGTTAGGCGCTAGTAGCAGCACGGGTAGCACGCCGGTGAGTTACAAACAAACATGCTCCATAGAAACAATGTCATCCTGGTCACACGCATAACAACAAGCGGTAGGAGCAGTATGCCGGTGAGTTACAAACTAGCGTGCCCCGCAGAAACAATGTCATCCTGGTCACACGGATAACAACAAGCTGCCGCAGCAGCACGAGCAGCATGCCGGTGGGATACAGACTAGCATGCCCCGTAGAAACAATGTTATCCTGGTCACACGGATAACAACAAGCGGCAGGAGTAGCACGGGTAGCACGCCGGTGAGTCACTGGGTGAATCTACTCGAATTGTCGCTAATTCGTCATTGTTATCACCATGAATTCACAATGAAAGCCTCAGTAGAATTATGCAATAAAAGAAGAATGTCATTATTCGAGGTGAAAAAAAAACACTGTGCGGCCGAAACGATTTTGATAAAATTTGGTATGGAGTTAGCCGACACCCTGGATTAACACATAGGCTACGTTTTACTGCGGAAAAATATCTTACTCCCATGGGAAAGGCCCTAAAAATGTGAACAGTTAAGGTCATAGCCCACTCACACGACTCTGCTACCACCCAGCAAAAATAATATCATTCAAATAATATATCTAAAGAGCAATATTCAAAGCCCATATTTGAATGATATTATTTTTGCCGGGTGGGAGCAGAGTCGTGTAAGTGGGCTATGACCTTTATTGTTTTTACTGTTAATACACAATTTATTTTCCCTAATAAACCGCGGGTAAAACCGTGGGGCACAGCTAGTAAGCTATAAAGTTCAGTTTTTATTGCAGGTTCAGACGACAAAGAGTCGGAGAGCTCTGGTGCAGGACTTTTCAACGGCCCCCCTATCTTTCAAGCGTTATTGCTCCGATTCTTAGACAACGACGCGCCTGTTCTAGGTACGTGTATTTTTTTCTTGGAATACCGCCATATGATAGTATGATATAATAAAGAGGTTGTAGTGGAGTGGTAAATCGCCGCCTTCTTCGAAAATCATAGTACAGGGTGACCTAGTTTGATTTTCGACGTGTCATAATATTAAACATACTGTTTATCGCACATTTCCGTAATGTTATTCGTTTTCATAAGTATGTAAGACGTTTGTAAGTGCAATAAATTTTCTTTTTCTTTTTTTTCTTTTTCTTCTTCGGAGACCGTAGGTACAAATTCCGGCATATATCAATGACTTTGTTTTCTATTTAAAGCAGAACATCTTAAGGAAACTCTAGTGTCTGAAGTATTTACGTACCTTAGCGCTTGATACGTACAATGGCCCAACCATGAGGCTAATTGCATAAATCTCGAGTACAACTGGGACTAACTACTGATTTAATATGATGTGAAGCCATATAAACCCATATATCTTGGGATACTACTATTTTAACTTACACATGATTGTCTAAACTAAATACCCACTGTATTCACCGTTGAAGAGCACTGTTGGCTGAGATACAGGGCTAGTTTGTAATAACCTAATTCAGGCACTGAAGAGAACTGTTTATATGCAGCTTTGCATAAAATATATTTCATAATTAAGAGGTATTAAATGCAAATTTAATAACTCTTAAATATGTAAACAAACCACTATTTGTAACATTTTAAAAAGTAATAACGATAATTATTATTATTCGCTCGTAGCCCCGGCTGCCTGAGTGATCTTAAACGATCACGAAGGTTAAGTAACATAGGGCGCGTTCAGTGCACGGATGAGTGACCGTTGTATGACTAACGCTAGTGGCATTTTTCCGAGCGGTTCCGTGTTTCGCAAGGCACGTTAAGCAGTTGGTGCCGGCTGCCGTCGGTAGATGGCACTCGTTAAGCCAAGTCAGAGGCCTTAGGTCTGCTTGAAAACATCTGTCAGTTAGACCAGCCACTAGTCTTACAAGCTTCCACCAATCCGGACTTGGCCCCCGTGGTGAAGTATGGCCTATACCTTCCTCAGGAAAGAGGCTCGTGCCCCTCTGTGGGGACATATTAGGTTGATGATGATGATTAAATTATTATTATAGTTTCACAGGTAACTTCTTCGCTATCGCAACATTACAACATTTATTTGTATGTTTTTATTCTTCCAGATGAGAGTCCAAACGCCGCACCGGGAAATCGCCAACAATTCGCCAACCTAGTGCACCTTTTCGGCGAGCTCATCCGACGCGACGTATTCTCACACGATGCGTACATGTGCACGCTTATTTCAAGGGGTAAGACGAAGTACCGAACATTTCAATTCGCTTGTTACCTGCTTTACGCAGTGGAATCTTAGTTGTATACAGCGAAATTGTGGGTAGGAACAATGGAAAACTTGCATTAAAAAAATAGAATACGAGAGGCACGTTAAAAGGTCAATGAATGTGTTGTTTATTTTTCTCTAAGACTAATACTTTTTAGAATATTATACAACCAGTCGAAAAGGCAATACAATACGTGGTACAAAAACGCGCCATACAAATCGGCCTTAGACTATGACTTCACTTGCTTATGTAGCACCTATAAATGTATGGAGCATTTATAAATATTTGAGTTATTTTGTAAAATAATGTTTTTATGACCCTTATAAGAAAACCTCTAAAATTTTATAAAAAAAAAAATTTTTATTATTATTTATTTTTGTTTATTACTTCTATTACATTTACAACTGTATTTTTCGTGATCTCGGAAACCCTGAAAAATATTTTTATGGTTCTTTAATTATTCTTATTTTTTCTATATAAGTGCAAATAATGTTACTCCAACATAAGTGATACGCAAGTTCCCTATTGCTTTTAGACGTGTTTAAAAAAGGCCTATACGGAATGGTTTCTAGTATGTAGGGAAATCAATGCACGCTTTCTCTTAATATTACGGGAACTCCTAGTGACGTGTGTTTGTTGGATAAAAGGCAAAATTTGTTTACACACTTGTATTCGTAAATCCTAATGAACTCCTAATGGGACCTAATAAACTCGGCAAAACGTGGGCCCAGTTCTAGTGATTGGTGCCTCTGCCTACCCCTCTCGGGGATGAGTTAACGGGCGTGAGTTTTTTTTTTTATTCGAAAATGTCTCGGCCAGGCGACCTGGTGTCCCCGACGGAGCCGGCGCCCTCTAGCGGGCACTCGGTCCAGCAGCCAGCCACGAGCGGCGGTAATCACAATATGGACGACGACATCTTTGCTGGTATCGACCTGAAGCCTAAGATGGAGGTAAGAGAGAAGAAGGGCTACTTTGGACGCCCAAAATGGACTAAGATCGCTGTCAAGCTCCATGTGGTATCAGGATCAATTGTATCTAAATGTGATTTCCCTTGTTGTGCAATATTTTTTTTTGTCTTGAGTTCTCTATGTAAATATAATCTGTCTATCTGAATTACACATAGTTTGAAAACCTACCTTTAACTTTGTAAACTTTAGTAAAAAGTAATGATCCTGAAAAAAAAATGTTAAGCTGATCGAAATCATCACCCTTCATGAGAAGCGAATAAGATGTGAAACACAAGATACACTATCTTAGTATCCATGGTTTTTAAATCCTCTGGATTTCTATCCTAGTGTGGGACCAGTAGCATTGTATGTGCCTGTATGTAAATGTTATAGACATCTACCTAAAAGCTAAACTGATATTAGGTCTTTCTCATTTTCATATTGACATATCTTACACTCGTATTAATGCACCGAAACTTTCCACCAGGAGAACGTAAGAATGGATTTGGACGATTCCAAGATCGACGACGATCTAGATAAATTACTTCAACACATCAAGGAGGACCAACAAAACTCCATGGACGCCCCGGACAGCCCTAAAGATCCTGGGGAGACCTCACATAGGTACGATTTTTACAAAGTCAATGCACGATTTAGGAAGTCTGACTAAATTGATAAAGTATTCGATTTTTACACCTTAATTTTACTTTCAGTGTAAACTCGCCAATGATGGGGCCTGGTGGGATGAGCATACCGGGCATGCAGTCTATGGGAATGGGGCCAATGTCTGTGCCAGGTATACAATACAAAACATTCCTTATAGTATAGTCCTATATGATCAAATTTTACAATGTGAATTTAAAGTTGTGGCGAGCACACCTTAACTCTACGCGCGCACTATAAACTCCAACATTCCTGCATCGCGCAAGCAAAGTATTACACATGACTTACGACAAATACAACGTCCAACAAACAGCAGTCGTACCGGCCGTCCCCAGGCATCTCTATAGTAGGAGAGCACGATCACTCCACTCGCTCCTCCCTATAGAGTCAATTTGTAATTTATTACAATTCGTTGTACGTCGTAGCCGATTAGTACTAACACCCAAAACTGGCATGCGTACATGAAACGAGTAATGAATGTTTATTAATGCGAAAGAGATCTATCAGGATCGTGGCTAGTGGTAGACCCTGGTGAAAAGATGTGAGATAGGAGGCAGAGAATGGAAGACGAGGAAAGAAAAATTCGAAACGTCCGATGTGGTCGGCGGTGTTTTGGAAAAAGGGAACTTAAAAACTAGAAACTTCGCGACATAAGTTTCGTACAAAAATGGCGACATCAGCGCCATCTATCGACGTAAGCCCGAACATCTATCATGCTGATAGTAGAATATAAAGTCTGTTTTTTAGTTCAATGCAAAAAAATAAAACAGTCACGTTACAATGTCTGAATGTTGCTAGTATGCAAAAACCAAATTACCCCGTTTTACTTCCAAGTAAAAATTGTTTGTGCTACGTACGTTTTTTTTTTTACTTTGCCTTATGAGGAATTAAACTTTAATGTCTTTGATTTGATAAGGATTTTGGTCACACAAGTCTCCTATTCAAGGTAAAAAAAATCTACCAAGTAAACCTATATATTTTATAACGGTAACACCGCGTCATTTTTTTTTTGCATTGTATTAAAAAAAGGACTGCAGGTAGATTGGGCTTAGGAATTCATGGCGTGAAGTTGTTCGGGAAACCGCCGCCAGATGGCGGTGCCGATGCTGTCGTCATTGAATCTAGAAGGAAATTCAATGCTGTCGTTAGACACCTTGTATCTCCCTTACCCTGCAGGATACAGTTGCGAGTTTACGTTAGGTAATGTGTGTACATTCGCTCGTATCGCTCGTAGCCTGGGCTGCCTGAGTGATCTTAAACGATCACTAAAGTTAAGCAACATACGGCGCGTTCAGTCCATGGATGGGTCACCGTCTATGACTAACGCTAGTGGCATTTTTCCGAGCGATTCCGTGCTTCGCAAGGCACGTTAAGCAGTTGGTGCCGGCTGCCGTCGATAGATGGCAGTCGTTAAGCAAGTCAGAACCCCTAGGGCGGCTTGAAAACTTCTGACAGTAAGACCGGACTTGGCCCCCGTGGTGGAGTATGGCCTATACCTTCCTCAGGGAAGAGACCCGTGCCCCTCGGTGGGGACATAATGGGTTAATGATGATGATGATGTGTGTACATAACCCCCGCAGGGGATACCGCCGTTTAGCCAAAGTATTTTTCGCCAAGTTTTACTTCCCAATAAACTTATGGCATCAGTTTCATTTCCCAAATGAAACTTTAGCAAGTTTTCATTTCGCATTTTATTAATTTGGTCAAATTATCATTTCGCATAATTTTACTGCGTCAAGTTTTATTAAGACAAACGTTTATTATGCTAACGTTTTATTTTGGCAAGTGTTATTTTCAAATAATGGAACGAATACGTGACAACAGAAATATAGGTGCGACGACGCGCGTAGCGAAGCGGAGCGCGTCGGAGCGTTAGGTTCTCTATGTAAGATCGAAAACAGACTCGACTTTGATGCGTTCTTACCTTGCCTCTTGTTGCCTCTTTGGTGAAATGAATTTTGACCAAGTATTTATTTGGTAAACAATAACTTGCCATAATAACTTTTGCTAACCGTTTATTTGCTTTAAGTTGTTTTGAGAAATGTTTTTTTGCCAAGTGATAATTTGCGGAAAATAGTTTGGGAAGTAATACTTTGGGAAACGATTTTTGGCAATACATTAGTAAACCCCCCCGCAGGCATCCGCACGCCGGCCGGCCCTAGCAGCACGTGCGGCGCGGCGGCCAACGTGTCCCGGCACTACCATTATACGATGCACTTCCCGCTGCCGCTGGCCGAGCCCGACCAGACGCCGCACGACGCCAACCAGCGGCATATACTCCTCTACGGCGTGGGCCGCCCAAGGGACGACGCTAAGCACGCCGTCAAGAAGATGACCAAAGGTACTGGCTCATTCGGACACCTAGTTCATCTGACATCTCCATGAAAATCCGCGAGGCTTGTACGGTTCGGTGGGTGCCGCTAAGCACGCCGTCAAGAAGATGACCAAAGGTACTGGCTCATTCGGACACCTAGTTCATCTGACATCTCCATGAAAATCCGCGAGGCTTGTACGGTTCGGTGGGTGCCGCTAAGCACGCCGTCAAGAAGATGACCAAAGGTACTGGCTCATTCGGACACCTAGTTCATCTGACATCTCCATGAAAATCCGCGAGGCTTGTACGGTTCGGTGGGTGCCGTTGAGCACGCCGTCAAGAAGATGACCAAAGGTACTGGCTCATTCGGACACCTAGTTCATCTGACATCTCCATGAAAATCCGCGAGGCTTGTACGGTTCGGTGGGTGCCGCTAAGCACGCCGTCAAGAAGATGACCAAAGGTACTGGCTCATTCGGACACCTAGTTCATCTGACATCTCCATGAAAATCCGCGAGGCTTGTACGGTTCGGTGGGTGCCGCTAAGCACGCCGTCAAGAAGATGACCAAAGGTACTGGCTCATTCGGACACCTAGTTCATCTGACATCTCCATGAAAATCCGCGAGGCTTGTACGGTTCGGTGGGTGCCGTTGAGCACGCCGTCAAGAAGATGACCAAAGGTACTGGCTCATTCGGACACCTAGTTCATCTGACATCTCCATGAAAATCCGCGAGGCTTGTACGGTTCGGTGGGTGCCGTTGAGCACGCCGTCAAGAAGATGACCAAAGGTACTGGCTCATTCGGACACCTAGTTCATCTGACATCTCCATGAAAATCCGCGAGGCTTGTACGGTTCGGTGGGTGCCGTTGAGCACGCCGTCAAGAAGATGACCAAAGGTACTGGCTCATTCGGACACCTAGTTCATCTGACATCTCCATGAAAATCCGCGAGGCTTGTACGGTTCGGTGGGTGCCGCTAAGCACGCCGTCAAGAAGATGACCAAAGGTACTGGCTCATTCGGACACCTAGTTCATCTGACATCTCCATGAAAATCCGCGAGGCTTGTACGGTTCGGTGGGTGCCGTTGAGCACGCCGTCAAGAAGATGACCAAAGGTACTGGCTCATTCGGACACCTAGTTCATCTGACATCTCCATGAAAATCCGCGAGGCTTGTACGGTTCGGTGGGTGCCGTTGAGCACGCCGTCAAGAAGATGACCAAAGGTACTGGCTCATTCGGACACCTAGTTCATCTGACATCTCCATGAAAATCCGCGAGGCTTGTACGGTTCGGTGGGTGCCGTTGAGCACGCCGTCAAGAAGATGACCAAAGGTACTGGCTCATTCGGACACCTAGTTCATCTGACATCTCCATGAAAATCCGCGAGGCTTGTACGGTTCGGTGGGTGCCGTTGAGCACGCCGTCAAGAAGATGACCAAAGGTACTGGCTCATTCGGACACCTAGTTCATCTGACATCTCCATGAAAATCCGCGAGGCTTGTACGGTTCGGTGGGTGCCGTTGAGCACGCCGTCAAGAAAATGACCAAAGGTAGGCTCATTCGGACACTTAGGGCCAGATACACAGTCGCGACTTTACTTTACAGCAAAGACGTCTTCACAAAGTAAGCTTTGTTTGACAAAGTCATTTAACACTTTCTCTGCTACCCAAATATCTAAACATTATAAGGCATTCCACGAAAGAATGCCATAGGACTCGGGAGCCGGGTGCATTTCATAGAATGCGTGCGAACTGGACATCTACGCCGAGCACTCGGGAGCCGGGTTCACTTAGAGCCAAGCCGCCGACTCGGCTGCCGGGTCGTGACGTCACACAGGGTTGTCAAACAAATGGAACTAGACATCTACGCCGAGCACTCGGGAGCCGGGTGCACTAGAGCCAAGCCGCCGACTCGGCTGCCGGGTCGTGACGTCACGGGGTTGTCAAAAAAATAAACAAATAAAAATATTTTCCTCACATTAATTACCCCTACCTGATGGTCCTCGTGGTACGGACCTTTTTTTTAATTTATGACTTGTCGGTACGTATGACTCTATTCACTGTTCACTAGTGCGTTCCGTTAGACAATGTCGCCTTTGAAAATGCCGCCTTGGCTCTTGCCGCGATCAAAGGATGCCGCCAACCTTATCAAAGGAGTAAGAACACTGCGCGCCAAAGCGACGTTTTCGTGCCCGTATCTAACCGACCGAACACACTTTTACCATAACGTTCTAAATGTTTTTCGCATGTGAATATGATACGGATACGATTATTTACCAAAAACATGTCAAAAAATATGGTAGTAGGTAATACTCGGCGAACGAAAGTAATACTTAGATTTCGACAAAAAATTACAACCCTGAGCATAGAAATCTTATAGAACTCGGTAGCCGGGTGCTGCGGCATGGCCAAAAGTCACCTACACCTATGGATGTACTGGACTCGGGAGCCGAGTCGTCGGCGTGCGAGAAGCATTCTAGAGAACTCGGGAGCCGAGTCCTCGGCGGGAAAAGTGTTAAAGATGTCAACTTTAGCTTGACTTCAAGGATGTATGGTAATGAACCTCCTTTCGGGGCACTTTTTGGTCCGTGAAAAGCGAATAAAACAAAAACAATAAAAATTGACTTTACGTTTCTGAAGTATAACCCAACCTAATAAAATTTGATTGGATTTTATGAAAATGTCTTTACCATTCAGGACTACATTATTTGTACGCATATTGATGCTTACTGAAGTTTACTTTGAGGCCAAAGTCATGATCATCGACTCCTTCGACTTTAGTAAGCAAAGTGTAGGCTAGTGAAAGTAAAGTAATAGTGTGACAGGCCTACAGCGCCACCAAGTTATCTGTTCAGGTTGGCAAAATTCTAACTAACTTATAAATTGTAAATCCTGTTCCCCATTTTTTGTTTTATTTATTCACTTACTAAGATTTATTATATATATTTTCATTAAAATTGAAAGACGGGTTAAAATATTCTCATTTGTCTAGGTAAATTCCTCAAATGTTACTACTAAATTCTCCACTAGCGCCGCTATCAACTGAACAGATAAGATGGTGGCACTGTATGGAATATTTTTGATTGAAAGTCGATCTTTTCGTCAAAGTAAAGTCAAAGTGCAGTTTAAGAATCTCACCCCTAGTTCATCTGACATCTCCATGAAAAAGCGCGAGGCTTGTACGGTTCGGTGGGTGCCGTTAAGCACGCCGTCAAGAAAATGACCAAAGGTACTGGACAAAAAAAAGTGACGCGGTGTTACCGTTATAAAATATATAGGTTTACTCGGTAGATTTTTTTTACCGTGAATAGAAGACTCGTGTGACCAAAATCCTTATCACATTAAAGACATTAAAGATTAATTCCTCCTAAGGCCTCTGACTTGGCTTAACGATCCGTCATCCATCATTGCCATCTATCGACGGCAGCCGGCACCAACTGCTTAACGTGCCTTGCGAAGCACGGAACCGCTCGGAACAATGCCACTAGCAGTAGTCATAGACGGTGACCCATCCATGGACTGAACGCGCCGTATGTTGCTTAACATTAGTGATCTTTTAAGATCACTCAGGCAGCCCAGGCTACGAGCGATTCTGTATGTACGTTGAATTAATTATCTAAATTTGTTACAGAAATATGCAAGCTATTCTCGAAGAAGTTCTCAATCGATGTGGCAGAGGGTGGCAAAATAAAGAAACACTCCCGCAGCGAATTCAACTTCGAAAACGTCACACACAAGTTTCAAGTAAGTTTCATAAAAAATATACTTCCAAGAGGGACATTCACCTAAACTGCACACTCCAAATGGTGCTTTAATAACGCGGCGTGTCGCTATGTATTTACTCTACAATTCTTTGCAACCGAAAGGAGCGCAGTCATTGGTGTTGTGAAATGTACTACTGGTTGCCCGTTCACCAGAAAAATCAGTCCGTCACTCAACTCCTCAACGAGGATCGTGTCCGCTGTGACTGGTATTGGTGCAGTGTGCTCTCAATCTGACGACCTCTGTGGCGCAGCGGTTAGCGCATTTGCCTACTATGCGAGAATCCCGACTGGGGAACCCCTGTTCTTTGATGTTTTGCATGTTTATGACGTCGCTGTTTCTGGTTACCACGACACAGCGTATCCTATACTGGGTAGGGTATACACACAGGGTATACTAGAGTGGGGCCAGAAGCAATGTACATGTTGTATGTGCCTGTGTGTAAATGTTTATGTTATGTTAATATATTTTTTGCGTATAGGTCGTAGGCTAATTAATGTGGCAAAAGAACGTTTGCTGATCAGGTAGAACTAATATATTGTATTATTATTTGACATTCAATAAACAGAATGTAAGTAAATTCTTTATGTTGAAATAAATTTCTGATTTCTGATATTGTTCGAGTCGCGAATATCATTCCTGGTGTTATGTACACCAGATGAATATATAATATTGAATCTAACTATATATTCAAATCTTATTAGGTCGTCCTGCAATGTGTACAAAGTACAAAAAACATTGGTGGTATGTGTTCGATATATTCGTTCGATCGAGGCCTTAGGGCGGCTTGAAAACTTCTGACAGTAAGACCAGCCACTAGTCTTACAAGCCTCCACCAATCCGGACTTACCCCCGTGATGGAGTATGGCCTATTCCTTCCTCAGGGAAGAGACCCGTGGCCCTCGGTGGGGGAATAATGAGACTGATCTGTTCGATAGGCAAGCTCGCATGTTGAGCTTGTCAGTTACTAACTACGTTTTGTGCAAACAGGCGATGTCGATGTACGAGCAGGGAGCCGTATCATGGGCTGTGGGGGGCGCCGTGTGCGAAGCTCTAGCGGCGTACGCGGCGGGCGCCACAACGTACCTGCCTCAGCCAGAACACGTGGCCTTTGCGCTTGATCTCATGGAGGTGGCCCTAAACGTGCACGGTCTTATTGAAACTTGCATACAGGTGAGTTTCCTCTGTCAGACAGAACTTGATCATCCTTTCCAGTAAATCATCTTCAACATGACAGCCTCATTGATATTGATACCTACAGGTTGCTGTAGTATTGATAATGCTGCGTACAGGTTGATTACCCTTGTCAAGAATTGAACTTCCTGCATTTGCGCTAGATCTCATGGGGTCGCATTCAACGTAGACGCCCTTATTGAAACTTGCATACAGGTCAATTTCCTCTGTCAAACGGAAGCAGATCATAAGCGAGAGCGGGTCGACTTCACGCTTGATCTCTGGGGAGTTATGTAGATAACTTTCAAATAGCCTTGATGAACTTGCATATATGTGGGTTTCCCTTCGCAAAAATCCTTTCATGAAGCCAATGATATCAAATCGTTATAGCGAGATTATGTTAAAGGAGTGTAGCGAATTAGGAAAAAGTACTGAAGCATTACCTACTGTGAAAAATAAATCTTACAAGAATTTTTTGACAACCGAGCTGTACGCAAGTACAAGTTAGGATGGAAAAAAATATTCCCAAAAAGCTGTAGTATATTTTCAACCTACGAGTATTATCTCGGGAAATACCCATCACTCTTTTCTATTCACACTTCACCGTTATTTATTTAAAAAGTTCTATAATAATAAGCCCTATTAATAGTACTGCGATTTATAAAAATTCTGTAAATGTAATTCTGGGTACAATAAAGAATTTTGTATCTATCTATCTTTGTTTTCACCTAAGGATTGGTGGCTCTAACGCATAGTGGCTTAGATGAAAATGTTGCGGAAAATCTTGATCTAATTTAGGATGCGGTGGTCTGTTTCTCACATTGCAGATTCTCAAAGAGCTGTCGGAAGTGGAGACAGCCCTAATAGCGCGGGGCGCGCCCAGTTGCAGTTTGGCGGCGCCCCGCGCTTACACTTCCGCGCTCGCGCTCTATACTGTCGGAGCCCTTCGGAGATACCACTCCTGTCTACTGCGTGAGTTTACTTCTCTTTTTAACCAACAGCTTTAAACTCAATCACAACTGCCTAGTGTAGAAGTCACAGGAAGGCATGGTCACAATGACTTATGAGTTGCATTTGCCCACATCGAGCACACAGTCATAGTTTTCCTCCTGTGTCTTTTATCGCGCGACTTGAAGGAGCAGCAAACCATGTTTTCGTCTACGGATATCGTAGTTTGAATCTGAATTATACTAGAAACGCAATCCTAGAAAACCCTAGTGTTGAGCCTTTTAAAACGGCAATGGGTAAGGTAAAGTAAGGTGCTTACCTGTCGCTTGTGCTCACTCTAACGTCCTATTTTGGAACAGAAGAATGTATTCAATTCATAGTTTGCTTCCCTTGGAATACCTACTTTCCAATGGATGTATTGTGGATGTTAAGAATATTGTAACAAAAAGTTCTTAATTGTTATTCCCTGGCGACCTCTGTGGCGTTGCGGTTATCGCATCTGCCTACCTACCGTCCCGGGTTCGAATCCCGGCTGGGGCCCGCTGGGAAAACCCCAAGTCTTCGATATTTACATGTATGTGATGTTGCTGTTTCTGGTTCCCACGACACAGAGTATCCTAGAGTGGGGCCAGAAGCAATGTATGTGCCCGTATGTAATTTTTTATGTTTGTTGGCTCGATCTCTTCGTGTTACTTCCCCGCAGTATGCGTCGAACAAACTTCAGCCGTATTCGAGCAGCTGTGCCGATTGGTGAAATGCGTGGTCAATCCCGGCGACTGCGGCTCTGCGGAACGCTGTGTGTTAGCGCAACTTCACGACCTGTACAAGGCGGCTGCACATCTGTTCCACGCGCCCCACGCTGACACCTTCGCCAACGCCTATCCGAAGATCAAGTAAGCTTCGCTCTCTATCTAGTGGCACTCTAGAGCTGCAGACCAACTTTCTCTCTTTGTCTCCCAGTCATCATCATCATTCAGCCAAAAGAAGTCCACTGCTGGACATAGGCCTCCTCCATGGATTTCCAAAAAGACCGGTTGGAAGCGGCTTGTATCCAGCGTCTTCCTGCCACTTGGATGAGATCGTCTGTCCATCTTGTGGCTGGTCGACCTACGCTGCGCTTGCCGACCAACTTTTTCTCCCAGTAATTTAAGGTAAAAATAACATTGTACTATATCTAAATGTAATACCTTGTAAAACTGTAATTTAAGGCAATAAATGAATTAAATTGACACAATCTTGGCATTCAGCCTCACAGGGCATTGTGGTCTCATGTGGACTGGGCCTCAGAGTCGCTCGATTTTCAACCTTGCCTTGGCAGGGGAGGTTATGCGCGTTTAGCCTAGGACTAGTTAGCGTGAGAAAAGGCATTGTTGAGCTCAATTAGGTGTTATTGTTTCATGATGTTATTTTCCAGCGAAATTATTCGTTTTCTATATAAAGATTATGCTAAAAAGGATGTATTACTCCACAGACAAGCTCTCTACTCTCCGCTGCAACCCACGCCGTCCACATACCAGTACAACCCACAGTTCCTGAGCGAATTCTTCACAAGTCCACGAAAAGGTCAGTTTTCTCTCTGTCATTACTTACTTACAAAATCTTATGTCTTCAGTCTATCTCAGTATCAATCTATTGGAGTAGACAAAATAATTTCAACTACAACACAACACACCGACACACCAGTATCCCCCAAAGGGTGAAAGTGGCACTCAGTCAAACTAAGCTTTAAACTTCAACTATTCAGACAGAAAAACTTAAAGTGCATTTTATTCTATTAAATCTGACTCAGTCGTTCACGTATTTTCCCGTTGGATTTGTTTTCTTTTTCACGATCCATGATTTTGTTTCAGGCAAAATTGAGCTCTCTTGGGCACGCCAAGTAGCTGAGTCTCCGTCGAACCGCTACAGCTTTGTGTGTTCTGCCATGCTGGCGGTTTGCCGTGAGGTCGACAACGATCGGTGAGCCCTTCATCTGGCCCGGAGTGTGAATTCATGTTTACACTCTTCACACTTGCAATTTTCTGTAGATATACTTTACAAGTCATGTCAATCCATCCAGTTAGTTAATGAGTAATAGTGAAAAAAAATGCTGTGCATAAAATACTCACTAAATTGCTGTTTTCACTAATGAAAATCGCAATTTATCTCCCAAAGAAGCTAAATGTAACTTTTTTTTTCTTAGATAATTTTAAGAAAATAGTCAGCATTTTTGTGAGTTCGTACTTCTAAAGTGTTACCCGGAGATCACTAGCGCCTCCAAGGAACATAAACACCGTATCTTGTTTTCTAAAACACTCTTCACACTACTAACCTTTGGTTAGCATCTTTACAATTCATGTCAATTAGTAGTAAATTAATAATATTGAAGAAAAAGAAGGCATAGACTGCGTTTTTTTACAGAAAAATGTGATTACTTTTTATTGATTATTACTTTCAGATAGATAGATAGAGAACACTTTATTATACATAAAAAAGGAAATTACACAGGTATTTTAATGACTTGAAGCCTTTGGACGTTCGAAAATGGATCCTGTTTCCACCAGTGTCAACGAACTGGGCGTCCTGTGCGCCGAAATGACGGCGTGGTGCAGCGGACTAGCGGCGGAGTGGCTCGCGGCCTTAGTGGCACTTTGCGGGGCCCAACTGTGCCCGGCCGCGCCGCACGCGCCTCTGCCGCCACATTACCCGGACCTGCTCAACCATAAGGATTTGCACGACGCCGCGGCTCACGATGCGCTGGCTGTCTTCACCTGCATACTCGTTGGTGAGTGATCTTTTGTCTGCAAATGTACAAATGAAACAGACACGTCCTTGTTTACCGTTCTTTTTTAATGTTGTGAAGCAACTGTGAAACTATAAAATCTCTTTCGTGAGCAGTACACTTTATTAACTTAACTACGGAGTTACTTATTTGATTCTTAAGTAATTTCAGAATTAATATGTAAATCTCTTAGTTCAAACATAAACTATACTTGAGCCATTACAAACGTGTGAACTGAGTCATTAACATTTGTATCAGACCTCTCTCACACATATAGGAGGCATATCAGGCATATCGGAACTCTCGCTCGCACGTTTGTAATGGCTCAAGTATTATAACATTTTCTCTCCTAACTTGCATAGCACATAATGTAGTGACAGCACTGACAGTCTTTCCCAGTATGTTCCGTATTATGTATGTTCCTGAAACCCCCAGCCTGTTATGTATCTGTCCTTTGTGGTAGGTTAGGTAAAAAAAATGAGTGGGGAGCCCAAGTGAACGGCTACTAGGCGACATCCAATCTTCAATTGGATATCGAGCTCCCACTTTTCGGCCATCAAAACATGATGTTGGTATGGCCATGGGTTGGCGGATGGTATAGACCTCTGTGTTAGGTCATCCAACTTAACATTTCCGAAGCCGACATTTCCGATTTTCCTTTTCCGAATGTGTGACAAATATTCGCTCAAAAAATACATAATTCAACCCAATGGAGACTTACAGCATTCATGTTTATAGCTCTGCGATGTGTATCATCATCAACCCATTATGTCCCCACCGAGGGCCACGGGTCTCTTCCCTGAGGAAGGTATAGGCCATACTCCACCACGGGGGCCAAGTCCGGATTGGTGGAGGCGATGTGTATATTATAATTATTATGAAAATAGGGTAGTTTCTAGGGTCAAAATAATTAAATTCTATTTAGTCCGTATTTTAGATTATAAAAAAATATTGGACACGAATTTTTTCTTTTTTCGATTAAACAAAAAATAACAAAGATATAGCCCATTAAATTTACGTGTGACGTCACTCCGTGCTAAAAAAATGCAGCACGGCGTGATGTCACACGTAACTTTAATGGGCTATATCTTTGTCATTTTTGATCTAATTTACAAATAAAAAAATACGGGTCCCTTATTTTTGAATAATCTAAAAGACGGACTAATTACATTTTTAGGGCAACTAGCCCATTCTATTCCCTCTGCCCAGCCCGCCACTGCTTCTCTCTGGAGGACTTCGTGCGTCACGCGGCACTCCCCTCCCTAGTGAAGGCGAGCGGGCAGGGGCTGGGCAACCCGCACCCCGCCAACGCGCCCTCGGCCGACGCCGGCGCCCGGCTCACCTGCCACCTGCTGCTGCGACTGTTCAAGACTGAAGACGCGCCGCAGCCTGGTAAATGCTTCTTCGACCTCCCTCCATAATGCCCGCGACTCTATTGCCATTTGCTGTTCGGCTGCTCAAGACTGAAGACGCGCCGCAGCCTGGTAAATGCTCCTTCGACCTCCCTCCATAATGCCCGCGACTCTATTGCCATTTGCTGTTCGGCTGTTCAAGACTGAAGACGCGCCGCAGCCTGGTAAATGCTCCTTCGACCTCCCTCCATAATGCCCTCGAGTCTATTGCCATTTGTTGTTCGGCTGTTCAAGACTGAAGACGCTCCGCAGTCTGGTAAATACTCCTTCGACCTCCCTCTATACTGCCCGCGAGTCTTTTGCCATCTGCTGCTTCGGATGCTTAAGACTGAAGACGCGCCGCAGCCTGGTAAATGCTCCTACGACCTCCCTCAATATTGCCCGCAACTCTATTGCCATCTGCTGTTTGGCTATTTAAGACTGTTGACATAAGGTAATGTTTATTTTGTACTGTTATTTATAACTTGACATAACTTTTCAAAATAGTGAAGAAAAGTTTTATACAGAGCAGGAAGTACTATTACACTCGTGTGCTTTCGGCGAAAACCGAATGCTACTCTAGAGTCCGAGGTATATTCTAAAAGCTAACAGACTGTAATAATGGGAGCTAATTAAACCGACTTCTTTTTAATAGCATTATTAGCTTCTAAAAATCTTCACTGCCTTCTAAATTACTAAGTCAGCCACAAGTAACGAGCGTCTGAAATATACTATCTTAGCCGCTAGTTGTCTTCTATGTACGCCACTTTAAATACAACTCAGCATGGTGATAATTTTTTAGCATCTAAATTTGTAACATGCATTCAAGCAGTAAGCTTTTACAATATTAATATGTGGCATCAAAAAAAAAAACTATTAGCTTCTAATTATCTAACTCAGTACGTTTAAAATGTAACTCATCCCACATTAATTGATCGTCAAAATTGGGTATTTGACAGGATGTCAAATGAGTTACTTTTAAAACGGAATTTTGTATGAAAATACTTGCTTGTGACGTCACAGTTCAGAGCACTCTTTTTAGGTTTCATCTGTTTAAAAATTGATATAACTAGTAAATGATTAAAAGAAATAAATTTTTCGGATCATTTTGTAATTTTTGTTTTAATCGAGCATCTCAAATAATTTATTGTTGATAGTGTCAAATACCGTATTGTCTGTAATCTCGCACCCCGCAGGTCTGTACAGCGTGTCGACGTCGCCGGGCCCGGGCGGTTCGACTGCGGGCGTGCGACTGTCGTGCGACCGCCACTTGCTTGCGGCAGCACACAAGAACATCGGCGTCGGGCCCGTGCTCGCCACGCTCAAGGCCATACTCAGTGAGTGGACTGCACTACTCTACACTTGTCGTAGTAATAACCAGTCTATACAGCGTGACTACAGTCTGTAAAATATAGCTTGTAAAATATAGTCACACTGACAGGGCTAGGTTAGGATATTGCTTAGACATCGAATAGTGTGCAGTAAGTACGGAATTTTCACAGTACAAATTTTCTGTGAAAAAATTCAAAACTTTATGGACGCAATTTAGATGACAGCTGTCGCGGAGCTCAAGTTATATTTTACAGACTATAATGAATGTCGATGAAGCGAGATCTGTCAGATCGTGGCACGTGTCAGTCCCTGTATAGGTAGTACGACGACGCGAGTTGCGCGCCATAACGTCAAAAGTCGCTACTTTCCAGTGCATTAACTTCAAAGCTATTCGACAGTGTGAAAAAAACAGTATTATTTATACGTACTCGTATAAATTATGTTTTAAAACCGCATTTTAACTAAAAAAAAAAAACAATTTTGATTATAAAAAACACAAGATAAAATTTGATCATTTGTATCTGCCGCCATTGTATCGAAAACGGCCTGGATTGGCCGATTCTATGATGACGTCATATATCAGTAAAAATGGTGTCTGTCATTAACTCCTTCTAACGTTCATTGGTTGGT
The DNA here is from genome assembly GCA_947310845.1 of Yponomeuta plumbellus. Lineage (NCBI taxonomy): Eukaryota > Metazoa > Arthropoda > Insecta > Lepidoptera > Yponomeutidae > Yponomeuta > Yponomeuta plumbellus. The sequence goes on along the minus strand of OX371198.1, from coordinate 15,573,397 downwards.
TTACCGGGAAGTGACGTCATAAACCTGTGCGACGCCATATTGCCTAAGATATCGTTTTGGCGGCTTATTTGAAAAGTAACTTTTCGTATGCCTTTTTTTAGAAGAAATACACGAAAAAATTTTAAATGACCACTTTCTGAGGACTCCATGATCACCAACAAACAATAATAATATGAGATGGCTTTCAGAAATCAGCGTCACAAACTCGCGTCATTGTACTACCTATGCATGCATATCTCACATTACGCTTTGTGTAAATATTTCTCGCCTTGTGTATAATAAAGTAACAATAATAATAGATCAAATTGTAACTTGAAACTCCATTTACCAAATTGTGAGCTGAACCAAAAGGAATGAAACCGTTGTTACAGTGGTGAGCGACTCAACGGCGCGCGACGGAGGCAAATCGGGGAAGAAGTCGTCCGAACTGTCCCACATACTCGGTACTAGTGACACCGTCCCCACGGACGCCCAGCTCGACCTCATGTCGTAAGTCACTCTGTGCCTTATGCTCTTGAACATAAGAATTAAATTACACATATGCAGAACTTTTTCTTTACTGCTATGCTGGCCAGTACAGCTTTTTGTTCTTGGTCCAAGATTTAAAAAGTGTAGGGATGAAATGAGAAATGTCACTTTATTACTCTCCGAATGAATTACGAAGGAGTTTTAGCTTAACCCCAATTTCAGGTCAATTTGTGGTTTGTGTTTTTTTACTTAAAACAGTCTTGCCCTTGGCATCTGTTCTCACCTCTCCGTCATGAAGACGAAGCCATGAAGATCATTTTATCGTGCTTGCTTGTTAGGTGTGACATCAAAGAATATCACCCCATTATACGACGAATCGCATGGCGGCGTGTGCTTACGAACTTTTTGGTGGGTTACAAGCCGAGGATTAGGTGTGTTATAAAATGCTACTCGGTTTTAAGCACCCGGTACTAAGGTTAAACCTACGAACGCGAGTAGTTTTAAGTTGAACGCACACCAATCAACACCGGACGAATCGACCTTACCGAAGCCATTTTCAGTCTATTTTCAAATTCAGAATTCCAAATTCGCTCGCAAATTATGATGTCGACCGATGATATAATATATTTAATATACATTTAACACCTCAAGCCCTGAGGACCTGCCGGCGGGTCCAATTTAAACTACGGCGTACTCCGTCAAACCCCGAAAACCCGGCGGGTCGATCTTGCAACGGCACTTTGAATCGAATGCATGTTTTCTTCTTTCAATATTGTGATAAATTTCAAATATTACTTTGTGAATAACTCATTTAGCTGTGAAAGAAAAAACGTTCTATACCTGAGGGCTTAAGGTTTTACTGAATCTGTGTTACAGATTTCTCAGAAAACCCGGCAATGGATGGTTTACTTACACGTCGTAAAAGCCGACGGCTTGTGACATTTCTCATTTTCCCCTCGCCCTAACTGAATTTATATGACTATATTTATAAAGCTTAATCTTATGTACTTTTTATCCTTAGGATGGTAGACTCAGAGATGAGTGGGGGCCATAGAACGCCTAGGTTTGTTTTTGACTTTATATTGAGTTTCACGACTGCACCCGCGCCCCCGCGCGCCCCTCACACCCCTTGGAAATAACCTTAAAATCATTCTGCCCGTTCTACTAGTTCCTTTGCACAATGGGCATATTGTGAACTACAGTGATGACAAGAATACCAAAGCATATTACTGTTTCCGCGACAGTGCAAAATGACTCATGTCCTAGAACAAAGAAAGCTTATTTTATTGTTTCAAATTAAACCAAGCTAGTCAAACTTAACACTGGGCGTTGTTCGCTTGTGATTGGCTAAAGTATTGTCTAACATATTGACGAGATGGTACTAGATAATCAGTGCAGTGGGTCCGTAAATTAGTTTCGAATATCTCGTTCACTATAAGAGCTACATGGTGAATCCAATGTGATAGTATTCATATTTTCATTGATTTTCGTCTTCGTGACATTTAGCTCGCGATATGCCCACAAATCCTTCGACAATGGAATCAGTTTGTACGGTCCTTCCATCTGGTCACACACGCTTTCGCTTCTACATGTCCATTCTCACGTAAGCCATTTCGTTAACGAGAGGCTCTTCCAGATGAAGCCGAGAAATTTTCGTTTTTATAACGGCCAATGTACACTCGAGAGCGATGAATAGCGGAGACTGGCGAATCCTTCATTCCTAGCATATTCCTAGCAAGGAAGACTGCTAGCTTCGTTAAAACACGAATGTTTTTACGAAAAGTTTTTTTGTTCCGTTTTAAGAGTTTTTTAATGGAATCGACTTCTTTAAACAAGACTGACACATCGTGTATTCTATGTATTTTTTACTTTCTTGAGTTAGCATTCTTCATTGATGAATTCAAGGATTTGCTCAGAGCTTACATTTGCCCTGTATAATAATTAAATTATTCAAGCTGAATTTTTTGTGGCTTTAAGGTTCGCGCACATTATGTCTGGTTGCAGCGGGTTGAGTCGCAGCTCAAAAATCCGCTCAAATCGCTCAATTCTTAATTTAGAAGCGTTGGATTCACGGCTGCGGTCACAAAATTTTCAGTCTGTACTAGAATTCGGCCGCTATAAATGTGCTTCCTCCCTTGTCTGTGAATATGTACTAGAACCCTCCACTCAGTGTCACTCAACACGTGTGTTAACTAGACAACTAGTCACTATCCATCACCATTTACTACCAGCCATTGTGTATACACCTGGGGATATCATTTACTGTGACTAACAATTTTATTTATTTGTGTGTAAGTCTGAGCTATGAGCTGGCTGTACTACTCTGCAGTGTTATTTACAGTCTGTAAAATATAGCTTGAGCTTCACGACAGCCGTCACACTGACAGCGCTAGGTTACAATATTGCTTAGACATCGAATAGTGTGCAATAAGTACCGAGTTTTCACAGTACAAATATTCTGTGAAAAAATTCAAAACTTCGTGGACGCAATTTCAATGACAGCTGTCGCGGAGCTCAAGCTATATTTTACAGACTATAGATTATTTCGCAATTCCTGAGATACCCAAATTTGAGTTTGTGCTTGGCAACAACTTTTGTTTTATGAGTTTTTTCTAAGACTTTTTTTTTCGAAATATCAGGGTTTATATTATTTTGTTGAATTCGCGCTTTGATTTTTTTATTTTATTTTAAAAATCCTAAAACAAAAGTTGTTAAATGACAAACAACTCGACATGTTTCAAGAATTGCGTATTTTTAAGTGTCAGGCATCTAAGAAAAGTCAGGATATGTCTATCCTCCTATTTACGATCAAAAGGCCCAGGTTTAGAGTTGCCTGGTCAAAAATTACAAAAGCTTGACTCAGCACGAAAAATAAATCAGACATTTTGAAGAAAAAAAAAAGTTATATACAATAAATACATATGAAGTACGTGTACTCGCTGCAGCTTAGAAACATTTCGTCCTCTTGCAATCCTGCGAAACAAAATGAATATGAGGAATAAAAACCTAAACATATTTTTTTTAAATCGCATCCCATCCAAGTGGACGAAGCAAATTCAACCTAAAATACGTTGCCACTAGGTCTGAAACAGCTTACATTTGCAGAGGCAGCGGCGGCGTAGGGTCCACCCTACTAGACTCCTCCCAATCCCTCTCATCGCTAGCCAGAAGGGTTCTAGCCGAGATCTGCTCCGAGGAATGGGTTCTGCAGAAGTGTTTGCAGAACCCCGACGAGCTTTATCAGCCTGATATGTTACTGGACTCCATGCTGCAACCCAGGCAGGCTCAAAGGTAAAACTGTGTAACGAGGCAAAGAATACATAATAGTACAGGTACAGACGATTCACTCAGCAAAATCAATTCAAGAAAAAGGGTCTCTAGCAGCGATACAATTAGGAGCAATTCAGATCGCACGGCGCTAAAAAGCTACGTTATATTCACATACATGTTGCCTCTCTTTCTACCGCGTAACTCTTACCTCTTCTCGCCCCTGAATTTCTACCTAATTGCCACTCCGGAGTAGTGAAACAGGCCTGAACGAGGTTGCAATACCTCGTCTACAAACCTGTTTATTAGTTGGACGTAGTTTAGCACAAAGGTTACAACCCACAACACTGTCCTTTTTGGGGAAAGTGTACCAAAATGATCACTATGCTCTATATTTTAAGAATAAACGACTTTCGTAGTGATCCGATGAGTATGTGCAAAATTAGGTCACGTGGTAGTCCAACCCACATGTATGGAGAGCGTAAATCAGCTTAAATCTAAAAACTCAAATATGTCGAGCTTTGTGTGGGTTGGACAGTTTATCTTTTATGTTTAGGCTATCTACTTTTAAATCTATCGATTCCGTTTTCAAATTATCTTTCTTCTGGTTATTAATTAATTATTTATTTATCTTTTAATTCACTTTAAATAGTAATAAAAGTATGTAATAAAACTAAGGCACTGGGCGTGCTGCCTCTTCAAAATCTGGGGATTGAAATGACCCTGGCGATGCCATGACAAATAAAGTGAACTACGAACAAAACTTCTACTGCTGACTTTTCTACGCGATTCAGTTACAAACAATGATTGCAACAAAAACTATAATAAGGTGCATAATTATATGATAAACTATTTATACAGCACTAGCACCGACTCCTATAAATCTGGGCGCGGTCAGTGTAGAACTTTGTTGAAGTAATTCGATAATTTAATTTCGGTAGCAAAATGCCTAATTCCTAACACTTAGATTCTGTTAATGCATTGTTGTACAATAACAACTGCACGATCATGGCGATTCAGTTTCATTGCCGCTTCAAGTCTACGCGCGCACTCAAGTCAAGCAATCTAGGCGTTCTGTGGTATGAAAAAGCACGTCACGTGACCTGACCGTGTATCTGTCATCGAACTATAATGCGCTAACAGAATCGAGGCCCAAATATTCGCAGCTATCTAAAACACAGTATAATCACAAAATACATAATAGTGCAGGTATAGAAGATTCACTCCGCAAAATCAATTAAAGAAAAAGGGACTCTAGCACCCCGATACAATTAGGTGCTATTCAGATCGCGCGGCGCTAAAAAAGCTACAGTTACATGTTGCTCGCTCTTGCGTGAGTCCCTACTTATCAGCCACTCTGGAGTGTCCGCCGCATGTACTTACGCGTTCGATATCTACACGCGGAGTGCGACAGGCCTGGTATAATCACACTAATATTATAAACGTGAAAGTTTGTGTGTGTGTTTATATGTTTGTCAGTCTTTAGCGCTGAAACGGCTGGACGGATTTTAATAAAATTTGGTATGGAGTTAGCCGATACCCTGGATTAAAACATAGGCTACGTTTTACCGCGGGGAAATATCTTATTCCTACGGGAAAATCGATGAACCGCGGGTAACACCGCGGGGCACAGCTAGTGTACTTCTAAAGGGTAAAACACACCAACGCGGTCGCGGGTGCGGTGTAGTATTTTGTATGGACCGCCACCGTGACCGCGTTAGTATGTTTTATCCACAATATATCAATATATATAAAACGAATTCTTCTCTGTACGTGGTCGGTAAAAGTTGATCGCACATTTGTCAGCACCGCACGCGCCGCATTTTAGAATTCGTTGTATGCAATGATATGAAATCTCGCATATTTATCCGCACCGTACGCGCCGCATTTCGTAAAATACGGTAGGCATCCGAACTCCGAAGGAAGCATTCTGATGACGTCATATAATGCGGCGCGTATGGCGCGTGCGGCGCGTGCTGCCACTCAGTGTTGCCTCATTCGGATCCGAAGAGCTGAATATGCTCCATATAAGTTCCTTTTTTAATTAATGTTGTGAATCCCGAGTCTTTTTTTTCTTGGAGTTTCATTTTTTTTTTCTTCTGCCAATAAGCAGGCTATTACAACAATTTCTTCCATAGCACAATGTCACCGCACCGTTTCACACCAGAGGCAAGAAAAAAACTGCAAAAATTGTTGGCAACACACAAAAATGCGGCGCGTTCGGCGCGTACGTTGCTGACAAATATGCGACCCAATTTTAAAATGCGGCGCGTGCGGTGCTGACATATGTGCGATCAACTTAAATTGGAGGTGAAGAGAGTTTTTGTTTTGCAGATTGCTTCATATGATATGCTACCCTGATTCGGCGAGTCATACGTTGCCGGATTTAGATCAGAAGACTATGATAACGAGACTCTTAGAGGTGAGCACTGCATTGCGAGCATCTGTTCTATATATGTCTGTTCGAGATATGTCTGTTCATTTTTTTTAGACGTCAGTTTACCTCGCCGCTTTCCTACAGTGTAAGTCGAGTTATAGTTCTTTTAATGAGTCGAAAATAAGTGCCGTCGAGATCACTTCGTTGACTTGGTTGCACAATGCTGAGCCTCCCTTTGTCTTCATAAATGTCAATAAATGTTTTTTTTTTCTGTCATTCCTTAGAATATGGATAGTATTAGAAACTATCCTCCATTTCTAGTTAGAAAGATTAGAGTACAGAAATTAAGGCGCGTTCAGTGCTTCAATGTTCAATGCGTTAAGCCAAGTCAGAGGCCTTAGGGCGGCTTGAAAACTTCTGACAGTAAGACCAGCCATTAGTCTTACAAGCCTCCACCAATCCTGACTTGGCCCCCGTAGTGGAGTATGGCTTATACCTACAGGCAAGAGACCCGTGCCCCTCGGTGGGGACATAATGGGTTGATGATGAGAAAATTAAAAAAGAACGCGGGACGTTTTAAAGCGCTCACTATTGTAAGGACAACGTCTGTCGGGTCTGCTAGTGTTAGTATATTTGTGAACACTAAAATTGTTTACCGCACTTACGTGTATACTCACCTGATTCCATCCCAGAACCTGGAGCAATGGTCGCTGCGCATGTCGTGGCTGGACCTGCAGCTGATGTTTAAGCAATACCCGAGCGGCTCGGCCGAACTTAGCGCTTGGCTCGACACCGTCGCCCGCGCCGTGCTCAACGTGTTTCAACAGCCGATTGATAAAGACAGGTAAGCTAATAATTCCACTATCAAAAGCGAGGTTCATCGTCATCATCAACCCATCATGTCCACACCGAGGGGCACGGGTCTCTTCCCTGAGGAAGGTATAGGCCATACTCCACCACGGGTACCAAGTCCGGATTGGTGGAGGCTTGTAAGACGAGTGGCTGGAACTGCTTAACGTGCCTTGCGAAGCACGGAATCGCTCGGAAAAATGCCACTATTGTCTGGCCGCTGGGAGTATACGATCCTGACACATGTCTGTTTCATATGACTAGTGATGGGAGATAATCAACGTTATCATTCCTTACGTTATTCTTAACTAGCTTTTGCTACTGACTCACGATTAAGTAGTTTTGTTTTTTATACGACCTACACTCAGTCATCTCTTGTGACATTTTCGCAGGCATTTTAGAAGGGTCATCATCTTTTTTGTGCCAAATGGCGGCTAAGTGTTGTGGCGAGCTGTGCGACCTTTTATTTGAGCCCAGATCAGCTCAATCGCTTTGTACTGCATTGGTGCGGAGAGATTCTGAGAACGCAATGATCTTTTTCTAAAGCCTCTTAATCAACTTCGTATCGTTAAAACGACCGTTATTATTTTCGTTATTTTTGCTACGTCACTACAAAAAAATACGGTTGACATAACCTTGTGACAACGTATATTGTTTTATTCTTATTTAACATTTAAATCACTGTGCAAAATATAACATTGATTGTAAGTTTACACAATGATATAGTTTCAATGAAAATTATTTGCTAGTAGGATAAATAGGACTTAAAAATATTTTAATCGAAAATTTAACGCCACTTCAAGGTTACGTCGTCCGTTCTAACATGACCTGTCAGGATCGTATTCTCCCAGCGGCCGGACGGTAGTGTTAGTCATAAGTTGATCGCACATTTGTCAACACCGCACGCGCCGCACGCGCCGCATTTTAAAATTGGGTCGCATATTTGTCAGCAACGTACGCGCCGAACGCGCCGAATTTCTGTGTGTTGCCAACAATTTTCGCAGTTTTTTCTTGCCTCTGGTGTGAAACGGTGCGGTGACATTGTGCTATGGAAGAAATTGTTGTAATGAGCGTTTTTCCTTTCTTTTTTTTCTTAGTTCCTTGAGATAATCTAGATGGCGTTATTCGTTTCTACGTACAAAATTGTGATTCGTAGCAATCAATGTCAAAGTTAGTCCACAGATTACTAAACAAGAGAAGGAACCAGGGTTGCTATTCGGACGAGGTTTCTCGTAATAAAAATAAAAATTCAAACCCACAATCCACAGCAAAGACTCCAAAATATCCAAAATCGCACTTATCACCAAACGACAACATTTTTGTTTTTCCGTAATCAACCATCAAAAATTCCACAGAACCATAGTATTATTTTTTGGTTTGACGTTTATTATTACGGTACGGCAGCGCCACCTAGGGATTCTTTTAGAACAAAATTTGACATAAGGAAAAACGCTCATAGCCTGCTTATTGGCAGAAGAAGAAAAAAATTAAACTCCAAGAAAAATAAGACTCTGGATTCACAACATTAATTAAAAAAGGAACTTATATGGAGCATATTCAGCTCTTCGAATCCGAATGAGGCAACACTGAGTGGCAGCACGCGCCGCACGCACCGTACGCGCCGCATTATATGACGTCATCAGAATGCTTCCTTCGGAGTTCGGATGCCTACCGTATTTTACGAAATGCGGCGCGTACGGTGCGGATAAATATGCGAGATTTCATATCATTGCATACAACGAATTCTAAAATGCGGCGCGTGCGGCGCGTGCGGTGCTGATAAATGTGCGATCAACTATAGACGGTAACCCATCCATGGACTGAACGCGCCGTATGTTGCTTAACCTTAGTGATCGTTTAAGATCACTCAGGCAGCCCAGGCTACAAGCGATTCGTTTCGAAAAAAGCGAGTTATTTGACGGTAATTCACGAACTTGAAGTCTAGGTAAAAAGTTTGTCAACATTCATTATTCGTTTGTAATCTGACTCGCTTAGGACTAATCGCTCGTAGCCCCGGCTGCCTGCGTGATCTTAAACGATCACGAATGTTAAACAACATAGGGCGCGTTTAGTGCATGGATGGGTGACCGTTCTATAACTAACGCTAGTGGCATTTTTCCGAGCGGTTCCGTGCTTTTCAAGGCACGTTAAGCAGTTGGTGCGTGCTGCCGTCCATAGATGGCAGTCGTCAAGCCAAGTCAGAGGCCTTAGGGCGGCTTGAAAAGTTCTGACATTAAGACCAGCCACTAGTCTTACAAGCCTCCACCAATCCGGACTTCACCCCCGTGAGGGAGTATGGCCTATACCTTCCTCAGGGAAAAGACCCGTGCCGCTCGGGGGGACATAACGCACCTCTAGAACTAAAGTGACCTAACTCAAAATTTGGGTAAAATGAGTTAAACACTCAGAATGACTTAAAAAGGTATACTCTTTCATGCCTATATTAAAAAACCGTCTTTATTTGATCAGATAGAGATGGAGGCATGTTTCGGTCTGTTTTTTCTTGAGCAACTCGCACGAGCGCCGAATACATTTTCTTCATTTCCCAAAAGTTGCACATTTTGAGTTAGGTCACTTTAGTTCTGGAGGTGCGATAAATGGATTGATGATGAATCTGACTGATTATTATTATTATACCTACATAGGATCTTTCCACTTAAGTCTTGATTACTGATACCTCTATGAGAAAGAATAAACACATTACTTAACAACCAATTAATTTATGCACAGAGGCGGCGCGGAACGAGGGTCCAACTCAGGCAAATGGTCGGAATCGGTATGGCTTGTAGCGCCACTAGTCGCCAAACTGCCCGCCGCCGTACAAGGCCGCGTCCTGAAACAGGCTGGACAGGTGAGTAGCCTTCTTACTGAGGGGAGCGTAACAAGGGGACGGTGTCAGTGATTTTTGGCATTCACGCTGACCGGACATTGTAAGTTTGACCTTACCATTTTAAGCCGGGCACAGGTGAGTAAACTTCCTTACAGCGCGGACCTAACTAAAGTCTGATTTTTAACTCCGTAGAATTCTGACAGTTATCATTTTTTGACATGTCGCAGATTAGAAACCTTTTTTGGTCGGGCACATTTTTGAATTTCAACACGAGTGTGAACATCTGAGTCTACACATTTAATTTGTTAGTGAATGTATCTATTTTATAAAGTGTGGAGTTCCAAATTAAAAGAGAATTTAAGGTGAGTGACAATTGTGTCCCTTTTCATCACACAAACAGTAAAAAAGCACAAGTAAAGAAAACATATTTTTATTATGATATCTAATCTTTATCATCATCATCATCATCATCACTGACTTGAATTATTAAGAGAGCTAACAGCGGGATACTTCACTTTTCTAAAAAGGTTTACGAAACCTTGAATTAGTAGACAGTGATGCCAGCTAAAGAATAAAATAAAGTCATCATCATCAACCCATTATGTCCCCACCGAGGGGCACGGGTCTCTTCTCTGAGGAAGGTATAGGCCATACTCCACCACGGGGGCCAAGTCCGGATTGGTGGAGAAAATAAAGTAATTAAAATTAATTCGATATATTGTTCGTGATATTGAAATATTTGTGGTTTTTGTATTAGGTCACTTGAGTAAGTAAATATTTAGATTAACCTTTATGTAGGTAAAACATAAAAAATACAAAGAATTTTATTTTTTATTGCCCTCAAATGGGTCAAATTTGTCCCTTTTTCGGTGGAGAACTTTTTCAGTAGCAACACTTATGAAATGTCAGAATTCTACGGAATAAAAAATCAGACTTTAGTTATTGGATACAGTCAGTACTCAAGCAGGTCAGACATTGTAAGATTAGTTCAGCTTACCATTGGCAACAGGGTAGAATCAATAGCCTCTGGGGTCCGAGCTGTACAAACTGCCCGCTGTCATACAAGGCCACTGACTCAATTAAGTCAGAAGGGTAGTAACCTCCTTACAATGAGAAGCCAACTAACGAGGGGACATGTGGCATCAAGTAAACCGGAAATTGTAAGATTTGTCCTTTACCGTTGCAAGTGGGCGGAATCAATAGCTTGTGGGGTCCGTGCTGCTCAAACTGCCCGCCGTCGTACAAGGCCACTGACTCATTTAGGTCGGACGGGTAAGTAACCTCCGGACAGTGAGAATCCAACTAGCAAGGGGACAGAGTCAGTGGCTTGTGGCATTGAAGCAAGCTGAACCATTAAGGTTTCCTTGTAGTGAGAACCATAACGAAAAGAATTGATTGTAGACTGAAAGAATGCCGATAACAGCTCTAAAAAAATGGTAGAATAAACATTGCTTCTGGCTCCACACTAGGATACCCTGTGTAATCCGCTACTTGACTCTTTTATCAAGTATGTCTTAAATGCTAAATATCTCTTCTATTAGACCAAAAAATATTTTAGTATATTTTTTGAGGACCTAAAAGCAACAAAAACATTATTTTAAAACGTTGCTTTGCTAAACAGCCAAAAACGCGGTCCGCCATTTTTGTCTATGGTTTGAAGTCCTCTACGTTTGTAAACAAAGTTTGACATTCAACATAGGTAGAGTTCGTGCCACGAAAGAAGTATGAGTCACAATAGAACCTACGCACGCACGACTGACAGATGTTTGTTTACAACCAAAGGTGCTTTCAAGATGGCGGATAGTGTTTTCACCGTTCCGATTTAAAAGCGAAAAATATTTCTTTTATTTGCAAATTTTGCAGGCATCCTGCATATTTACTTAGCAAAGTCAATATATTTCGGTTTCTTGCGTTAGATACTACAGGAAATATCCATTTATCGCGTCAAATTTGATACGAGGCAAGTAGCGTATTTAATTATCCAAAACATAAACATAAACATTTACACACAGGCACATACATTGCTTCTGGCCCCACACTAGGATACCCTGTGTCGTGGGAACCAGAAACAGCGACGTCACAAACATGTCAACATCCAAGACCTGGAGTTTTTTTTTCTCTCCAGCCGGGGATCGAACCCGGGACCTCTCGCATGGTAAGCAGACGCGCTAACCGCGACGCCACAGAGGTCGCACATTCAATCCATTCCTATACAATAGTGGAGAGGCACTCGCAGAAGAAGTGTAGCACTTATTAATTGCAGGTGCTGGAGAGCGGGTGGGGAGCCGGATGCAGTGGAAACTGCACCAGCAACGGCGGCGGAAGCAGCGGATCGCATCGAGACTGCAAAAGCCATCAGAGTCCTAGCTATAAAGGGTAATGTCTAGATAGATAGAGAACACTTTCTAACAAGACTTCTTCACTTCTAAGAAGTACGGATGACCAAATTTCATGCATAAAATACGTCACACGTTAAAGGTGAGGGAGGAGGCCGACGAGGTGTGATACTGTGTGACAAGGAGGTCCAAAATTTCGTGACGTCACATTTCAAAATCTGTTATAATCTAACCCCCTTATTCATAAAAAAATTTAAGCATTGGTTAAGTAAACAACTGATTAAATGTCATGCTGTCCTTTATATTTCAATGACTTCTGTCAAGGACAGCATGACATTTAATCAGTTGTTTACTTAACCAATGCTTAAATTTTTTTATGAATAAGGGGGTAAGTGTTGAAACACGTACTTTGAACTATTAACGAAAAAAATCTGCAATTCTGTCTGTTCCTAACTCTATTTGCAACTCTAACGAAAATAAAACTAATTTCGGAACTGCTATTTTAATTCAATAATTTCTAGATGTAAAATTGCAAAATATGTGACGTCACACTAGGGAGGGGAGTCATACAAATGTGACCAGCTGTTACAAAACGGGGGTGGGGTAAAAAAAAGTCATGAAATTAGCATGACCTAATTTATGGATGGCCCCTTACGTCCGCGCATATGTCCCACGAGAAATTAATAGTATTGTAAAACAACGTTATGGGGCTCCTTGACGGCCCCCATCTTTTCACAAGAATGTATAGCTGCAAGGGTGTAGCTGGTAGCATTAGCCAGCATTTACGGCTAGACTTTGCAATACTCTGTAATATTTTTAGTATGGCCGGGATATAATCCCAAATATTTTTTGTATATCCGATGAATGTTTAGTGTTTTAGCCGTATAGCCGAAACGATCGCTTTGCAATCGAAAATACTGCAATATTTTCAGCTATAATATTGCTGTCTCGCTTTACGGCCTAAGTGCCCTTTTTCATGCTACGTGATGTTTGCCACGATGAGTTGAGTTTGTCCGCCATTGCAGCTAGCCAAGTCACGTATGTAGACCGTGTAAAAACAAAATAATGAGCCCGTGTAGAGGCCACTTTGGAAATTTAAAAATATATACTGGCTGACTGGCTGGAACGTGGCCACCATAACGGAGGCTAGAGATTCTTCAAAATGACTTACATTGATGTTCAAAAGAGCTCCCGAAGATAGGGAGCCGTGCCTCTCGGCGGGGACGTATAGACTGTCCATAAAGTCTAGAAGCCGGAAGTGAAGTGTAACTAAATATTGTACGAACTTTTCAGGCCATCTTCTATTCTAATACAAGCACAATTATTGTAACTAGACCAAGGTTAATTCTCCTTGCTGAGCCTCTCCTTGTCTCTTAGTACTAAAAGTTTTGGTGTGGAAAATAAGAGTATTAGCAAAATCGCACTCTTTAATTTCTACTCTTTCTGTGGGCTCATTATGTAATTTTCGCAACGGATATTCATACGTCTTAAAAAGTCTCGTCAACACAAAAACCGACGTCGTACGGAGTACTGTCTCGCCCTAACATAGGGTCTTAAAAGAAGATAGTGCTATGCAGTAGTGGTGTACATGACTTTTTAAGACGAATGAATATCCGTTGCGAAAATTACATAATGAGCCCACAGGTGGGATGACGATATGCGAAAAACTGCAGGCAGATGCTGGATGCGGCAAGCCGAGGACAGGCCGCTGCCTGAGTGGACTAATATGCCTCCACCAATCCGGACTTGGCCCCCGTGGTGGAGTACGGCCTATACCTTCCTCAGGGAAGAGACCCGTGCCCCTCGGTGGGGAAATAATGGGTTGACGATGACTAATATAGCCTGATGATGATGATGTTCAAAATGGTTCCCGAAGATTCCCCGAGGATCCTCGGAGGGGACGTAGTGGGTTGGTGACGTAGCGTCGATGCGGCAGGTCTTGCATAGTGCTTTTACACACACTGCCTGTTAGGACAGTCATCTGAAGGGCACGGCTCAATTAGGCTGGCTGAACCGCGGACCAGTTTCTTATGTAGAGACGGACCTCTGAGTGCGTATACTGAGTTTTGTCATTCACTTTCGATAGCGAGAGCGTTTGCGATTTGCATAGGAGTGACAAAGCGCGCCATCTAGTTGTCTCTTCGTCACTCCTATGCAAAACGCAAGCGCTCTCACTATCGAGAGTGAATGAAAAAACTCAGTATACGCACTCTGATACCGATGACCGATGCGGCAGGTCGGGCGGGGGCGGCGCGGGCGGCAAGCGGGGCGGGGGCGGCGGGGGCGGCGGGGGCGGCGGGGGCGGCTGCGGGGGCGGCTGCCAGTGCGGCGGCGGCGGCGGCGCGCGGCTGGCGCACGAGCCGCTGCTTTCCCTCGTACTCACTTGCCTGCGACACCAGGACGACCAAAAGGTGCGCCGCCTGCACTCGATGAGCCGTTTTCAGAAGAAAAAAAAAACGAATGGCTGTATGCTGAGTTGGAGCCCTTTTTTATTGTCACAGGAGCACCTGAGGCGTTTGGAGTTGGGGGTGGCTGGGCACCATACACTACTGTGTGGAGCCCTGCTGCCGTAGATTTAAGAAACGGTTGTTTGTTTTCCTTTGTCTCTATTTTATTTTTCTTGTTTTGTTGACTCTTGTGTATTTTGTTTATTATGTACTTTTGTCTTCATTGTGTTTCTGTGACAATACTAATAAAATCTTTCTTTCTTTCTTCTTTCTTTCTTTCAAAGGAATGCCATTTTGGTACGCAGCCCAATAGCCATGTGTGATACATCATCGAATAGGTCTCAGCGAGCTGAACGTAAGTTACTATGTCGCCAACAGCCAAATGTTTGTCGTTTCGGAGTTATATTGTATTGAAAATGTTAGTTTTTTTTTCAATACAATATAACTCCGAAAGGACTAACATTTGGCTGTTGGCGTCATAGTAACATTTATTCAGCTCGCTGAGACCTATTCGATGATGTATCACACATGGCTATTGAGCTGAGGTCCAAAATTGCATTCCTTTTACAGCTATTCGTTTTTTTTTTAATTCTTCTGAAAAAGACTCATACGGTATTTGACACCATCAACAATAAATTATTTGTGATGCTCGATTAAAACAAAAATTACAAAATGTTTCGGAAAATGTATTTCTTTTAGTCATATAGATATTACAATTTTTAAATAGATGAAACGTATTAAGAGTGTTCTGAAATGTGACGTCACAAGCAAGAATTTTCATATAAAATTCTGTTTTAAAAGTTGATGAATTCGTAATGCTCTAGTTTTCCTTCTACTTAATCCGCGTTTTCTCTACTTTCAATTGGATATTTGACAGACTGTCAAATGAGTTACTTTTAAAGTTATCCGCACCGTACGCACCGAACGCGCCGCATTTTAGAATTCGTTGTATGCAATGATATGAAATCTCGCATATTTATCCGCACCGTACGCGCCGCATTTCGTAAAATACGGTAGGCATCCGAACTCCGAAGGAAGCATTCTGATGACGTCATATAATGCGGCGCGTACGGTGCGTGCGGCGCGTGCTGCCACTCAGTGTTGCCTCATTCGGATCCGAAGAGCTGAATATGCTCCATATAAGTTCAACCAACCAACCAACCACCAACCACAACATTAATTCAAAAAGGAACTTATATGGAGCATATTCAGCTCTTCGGATCCGAATGAGGCAAAACTGAGTGGCAGCACGCGCCGCACCTGCCGTACGCGCCGCATTATATGACGTCATCAGTATTCTTGGTTGGTGGGTAAAGTTGGGGTGTATGCATGGGGGCACTATAGGAACCCAATTGGACGCAAAAACGAAAAAAAAATCCTTATAAAAAAAATTTTTTGGACTTCAAACATTTTTGTAAAAAATTTTATACTTTTTTTATTTTTTTATTCTTGAATTGTGTAGGGACAATCTATGGGAGCAAAAAAGGTCCCACAACTTGGTACCGTAAAATGCACCGTTTTTGACGACATTGCCGACGCAGTAAACTGTTATCTGTGTACCCAATGGTAGTAAATGGGCTCCCCAATGGGCTCCACCCTCCTTACCCATGCCCAACCAAAAAGAAAAAAAAAAAAAGGATTTTCGTTTTTCAATCATAACTCGAAAACGGTGCGTTTTACGGTACCAAGTTGTGGGACCTTTTTTGCTCCCATAGATCGTCCCTACACAATGCAAGAATAAAAAAAAATTTGCAAACATTTTCGAAGTGATAACTTAAACCGATTACAAAAAGAAAGAAAAAAAAATTTTGCAAAATTTTTCTAAGTCCTCGGCCCATAGCGCCCCCAAGGCTACACCCCAACCAAAATTGTAATAACTAGTAAATGATAAAAAGAAATACATTTTCCTAATCATTTCGTAATTTTCGTTTTAATCGAGCATCTCAAATAATTTATTGTTGATAGTGTCAAATATCGTATTGTATAAGGTTTTTTATTTAAAAGTAAATAAAAATTTTAAACAAATTAACCCTAGAGCCTTCTGACCCGCCACTACAAACTACCGCTCAGTGGGCTCATTATGTAATTTTCGCAACGGATATTCATACGTCTTAAAAAGTCATTTATACCACTACTATATAGCACTATCTTCTTTTAAGACCCTATGTTAGAGCGAGACAGTACACCGTACGACGTCGGTTTTTGCGTTGACGTGACTTTTTAAGACGTATGAATATCCGTTGCGAGAATCACATAACGAGCCCACTGTTAGGCCGAGTTTTCACGGTCTTATTACACTCGGACCGAGTGCGCCATCCAAGTGAACTCATGCTTCTGATTGGACGGTTTTTCGTCACGACACTAAAATGGCCAATCAGAAGCATTAGTTTACTCGGATGGGCCACTCGGTCCGAGCGCACTAAGACCGTGAAAACGCGGCTTTAACCAATCCCCCGTCCAACAGGAGAGCCTCCTCAGCTCGATCCACGCGCAACTGCAGTCGTACTACGCGCGCGACCACGACCGCGCTTGCGGGGACGCCTGGCTGGACGAGGCGGCCCCCGACGCCTTGCAACTGCGGTTCTCTCTAGCCGGCGGCATGTTCGACGCCATACGACGCTCCTACCAGCGGACCTTTGACTGGGCGGTGCTCCTAACGCAGCTCGTCGCCCATCAACTGATCGACGCGTACAACAATAGGTAATTCGCAGGTGGTGGTGCCACGGGCTCGGCTGGACTGGAGAGTAACTTCTGGGTCGCGGGGGTGGTGAAGTTTTTTTGTTTTTCGCCGGTGCCGGCGTCATGGAAAGGGTGAACTTCACTTGTTGTGAGAAAGTGTTCTGAATGTAGGTCAGTCTGATCTCAAAAGGTAATTCATAGGTGCTGGTCACTCGGACTAGACTGGACTGGACCGGAGAGTAACTTCTAGGTCGCGGTGTTAGTGTTTTTTTGTTTTTCTTCAGTGCCAGCTTCATGGAAAGTGTGAACTTCACTTGTGAGAAAGTGTTCTGAATGTAGGTCGGTCTGATTTCAATAGGTTATTCACAGGTGCTGGTCACTCGGGTTAGACTGGACTGGACCGGATAGTAAATTTTAGGTTCTAGTGTTTCTTTGTTTTTCTTCTGTGCCAGCGTCATGAAAAGTCAACTTCATTGTCGCGAGCCGAGACCGCAACGCTGCACTGCTCATGTTCATTTGTTCAAAAGTTAAGTGCGGCAAAAGTAAATGTTCTGAATGTAAGTCTGTCTGATCTTCAATTATTTTTACTTGTAAGCTGAGGTCTGATACAAGTTATTTTCTTCTCGGGCAACTTTTTCAAGCTTATTATTTCATTTTGACGTCGAGGATTTTTGCGTGCGTCAAAGCGTCTCTTCGAAGGTTGCGCTCTCTGGTCTTCATTTGTTTATTTTCTAGCATAGTACCAAAAAATGGCCTACGGTGTCTTTGATACGTTACCTCGTTGGCTCTGTTCTTGAAACATGTAGGTAATTCTAAGTTTCATTATTATATTTGCTGATTTAAAGCGTGTACGTATATATAAAAGCATGTAAACTGTGTTATTCTCTCCCTTACATTGTACCCCTCCAATGCAACATGTCAAACAACATCAGCGACATATCGAGCTTAACCACCGCTATTCCAAATTCGCCTTAACACTTTACCATTAGAGCTCCGATTGGCCCAAACAACCCGTTCACCCGACCATAAGCTCGCTGCGTCGTTCGCGCAGCCAATGTCTAATAACAGCTGGTTAATTGTAGTCTGTGTCACAGCAACCTGTTCACGACATTGATCGACATGCTTGCGACGCTCATACACTCGACGCTGGCCGACGCTGTCGACGACAACAACCGGAAGCACTACCAGAATCTGATGAAGAAGCTGAAGAAGGAAATCGGGGACCGGCACGGCCCCTCCGTCCAGTGCGTGCGACAACTACTTCCGCTGCCCAAGAATACGATTATCGAGGTGAGTGGCCGGATTTTCTATGAGGGAACCCGCTGCTGGTGCCGTCGATAGATGGCAGTCGTTAAGCCAAGTCAGAGGCCTTAGGGCGGCTTGAAAGCTTATGACAGTAAGACCAGCCACTAGACTTACAAGCCTCTACAAGACTTGGCCCCAGTGGTGGAATATGGCCTATACCTTCCTCAGGGAAGAGACCCGTGCCCCTCGGTGGGGACATAATGGGTTGATGATGATGATTGGGATATTAAAAAAATATGTTTTTATATATTATTTTCAGGAGACACTTCCAAGAACTATAATTGACAATGTTAATGTTTTGGTACAGGTCATCGCGTGCGGCTCGCTTGGTTGCCTGGTGGACCAGAAGGGGAACAAGATTCCAGGTTTTGATAGTGACAAGAAACAGGTAAAGCATTCTGAGTTGTCGCTTGAAAAACAACTTGGTCGTTCACGCTCTTGGGAGGAAAACGAGCCCCTGTATGTTTTATGTGGTTGAGAATGTAGAAGTGAAAATATGTGTCTGTTTGTGAGATAGAGAAAAAGGCAGTTGATTTTTGTGTCTTTCTAAAGACTTCATTCACAAACCGTATGTTGTGAATAAGACTGCTTGCAATAAGACCGTACATACACCTTCCTTCCAACAAACTGCCCTCCAGTTTGTTGGAAGTAAGGTGTATGTACGGTCGTTTATTTTTTTAATTTTTAACGCCAGTAAGCCATTGTCTGTAAACAGTTGTAGAATGAATTAAGGCTTGGACTTCAACCGTCTGGAGTCGTGCCTAGAGCATCTCTGATTAAAAAAAAAGATCCTGGACAATCTGTCGCTAAGAAAACATGCCTTTTTAGCACCAATTACATGAAGTTGATGTCCACTGAACTGTATGAGTTTTCGAAGATAATCCCGACGCTTGCAGTCGAAGCCATAAAGAAGAAGGAATTCTTCGGAATTCGGAAAACTTGCAAACTGTTGGAAAACTGGCAAAAGTTAACTTGGGACTCGAGAAGATGACGTAAGCGCGCGGTACTGACTGAAAAAAACATCATTTCGAAAATATTGTTTGTGGTGGACTGCACTGGAATATGAATAAATGTAATAATCTTTTTAGTGAGGTTGGTACGAAGCGCGGGGGCCGGGAGGGGAAGCGCATTCCGCTCGAGTCTCGAATTAACTGCGGGTTGTACCTTTATGCCTTTGTACATGTTATTTCCTGTGTGATACAGTTCAATCTTTCGTGTGCAATAAAGTATTATCATAACAAATAAAGGAAATAAAGAAGGACAGTAAAGAAATTATAACAACAATACTTATCCTTATTCTTATCTTATCTTATGTTATCTTATCCATTATTATTTAGAAGACAAAGGTGTCTGGTGTTAAACAGTAGATTCGTGTTAAATGTGTTCAGTGCGGAATTGTGTCTAGTGTTCAACACATCCACGAGTCATTAAGTTTGAAAGTTTATTAATTATGCTAAAACTGTTTTGAAAAGAATAAATGTGTAGTTTCTTTGTTAACTTCTTCTCCACATAATGAAATAAATTGTGAAACTAACACCTTTGGCGTTCATAAAATGAACATTTGGTTTTTACTATGAATAAAATATTTCAATCTTAATCAAAAGAAACGAATCGCTCGTAGCTCCGGCCGACTGAGTGATCTTAAACGATCACGAAAGTTAAGCAACATAGGGCGCGTTCAGTGCATGGGTGGGTGACCGTTCTATGACTAACGCTAGTGGCATTTTTCGGAGCGGTTCCGTGCTTCGCAAGGCACGTTAAGCAGTTGGTGCCGGCTGCTGTCGATAGATGGCATTCGTTAAATCAGGTCAGAGGCCTTAGTGCGGCTTAAAAACTTCTGACAGTAAGACCAGCCTGTCCGCGATCGGACACGGTGGTGAGGATGCAGATGAGGACGCAGTCGATAAATGATGCCGCAGCTTTGCGATCACTTATTTCACATATTTATTCGGACTATGATTACAAAATTCAAGTGTGGATGTGTAATGCGTGTGTGAAGCTTGCTCTGGTATCAAAAGCGTGAACCAGCCACTAGTCCTACAAGCCTCCACCAATCCGTACATGGCCCCGTGGTGGAGTATAGCCTATACCTTCCTCAGGGAAGAGACCTGTGCCCCTAGGTGGGGACATAATGGTTTGATGAGGATGATCACAAACAACATACACGAATCCCCGTCACGTCTTAGGGCCTGAGGCTGACGGATAAGCAGCGAGTGTCTGCGTGGGAGCTGGTGGAGGGCGGGCGGAGCCCCGCGCCGCTCTCGTGGGCCTGGTTCGCCGCCACCAAGATCGAAAGGAAACCGCTCACTTACGAGAACGCCCACAGGTCAGTAATACCCGAAGAACCCCATTTCGTAGAGCTACAATTTAATCCATGGCTTACCAAGTATGCTTTGTACATAAAAAAAGAAAAAAAAATTAAAAAAATAAATAAACTCACGCCCGTTGTCCCCGAAGGGGTAGGCAGAGGCACCAGTCTCTAGAACTGGACCCACGTTTTGCCGAGTTTATTAGGTCCCAAACGTGACAAGTGGCAAGCCTGTCGCCGTTATCCGGGCACAATTTATCAGATATACAATTATTAAAAGTGGGTCCAGTTCTAGAGACTGGTGCCTCTGCCTACCCCTTCGGGGATAACGGGCGTGAGTTTATTTATTTTTTTTATTTTTTTAAAAGTATTAAAAATCACTTACATATTGTAAACAATTATGGCTACGCTAGTGGCATTTTTCCGAGCGGTTCCGTGCTTCGCAAGGCACGTTAGGCAGTCGGTGCCGGCTGCCGTCGATAAATGGCAGGCAGACTGCTTAAGCGGCTTGAAAACTTCTGTCAGTAAAACCAGGCACACCAATCCGGACTTAGCCCCCGTGGTGAAGTAAGGCCTATACCTTCCTCAGGGAAGAGACCTGTGCTCCTCAGTGGGGACATAATGGGTTGATGATGAAACCAGGAGTTGGTACCACACAATATTGTATTAGAAACGTTAATTCTCTTCATTTCCTTCATTTAAAAAGCTATAGCTTGTTGTGTGAAACCTATGCTAAAACTGCTAATTTAATATTACACAGTTCCAAAATAAAACATTAAGATTCATAATTTTTTAAACCAAAACGCTACACTTTATTAACTTTATTCCGAATACACTTACTTCAAACACTGTCTCGACTCACCATAATTAAGCTTTCCGAATCAGAAAGAAACCTAATCGGACTCTTCCGACGAAAAATCAACTAAGTGTATCCGAAATAAAGTTAATAATAACATTCTTGATCTAAAATAGTTTGATTTACTTAAAATCTAGAATTCAACAGCTGCTAATCTCGGCTGAGTCCCTGGGGGCGGGCTCTTTTTAACATTGTAACGATTCGAAGGCTCTTTACACACCGCGACTTATAGCATCGATGCAGTCGCGGTGTGTTAAGGGCCTTACACCGCGACTTTTTTAAACGTATTTTAAACGCGCGACTGCATCGATGCTATAGTAGCGCAAGTGTGTAAAGGTGGACCATTTGCGACTGCATCGATGCTGCATCGCGACTGCATCGATGCTAAAAGTCGCAGTGTGTAAAGGGGGCCTAAAGCGCACCAATGCATAAAGAGAACACAACGACGACTTGACTAACTCGTTTCTTGTAGGCTACTGAAGTTCCACACGCACAGTCTTGTGAAACCCTTGAGTTACTACTTGGAGCCGCTGCCTTTGCCTCCTGAGGACCTGGAGACGAATGACAGCAAACAGGTGACATTTTTATATTTAAATTGTAATTTTAACTTCACAATTACATGTATCATTTAACTTTTCATCTTAATTTTTATTTGCATATTACATTTTATGTTATTTTAGGTACCTTAGATTTTATGAAAAAATAATCTTCATATTTATCTACGATTATCCTAGATAGCCATTCCGTCAGTCGTTAAGCCAAGTCAGAGGCCATAGGGCGGCTTAAAAACTTCTGACAGTAAGACCAGCCACTAGTCTTACAAGCCTCCATCAATCTGTGGTGGAGTATATTTGGCCTATATACCTTCCTCCCTTCCTCAGAGAAGAGACACAATAGGTTGATGATTTTGATGACCCTAAATGAAATATCACGCGTATAACAGAAACGTTCTTCATCATTGCATAATTTAATTGTACCCATGTATGATTCACAATAAATACTCTTTCCTTCTTTCTTTCACACCAATAAAGTAAAATAAAATGTGGGTGTGTTTGTGTGGTATCTTGCTGCCTCGTTGGTCTAGCCGTTAAGGTAGCTTGTTAACCCTTAGTTTGTAAGGTGGAAAAAAGTTACACAAAATGTAACGTGGAGTCCTGGGGACTCCGCGAAGAAAAATTAAAATAAACAAAAGAATTTAAGAAAATCAATCGTTTATTTGGTATCCATTGGTAAAGTTAGTTATCTTACTACAACATAACATTAGCTTATTAGTGGAAACTCTAATTGAGACAATTTTTTGTCTTAGTTTAGTAAACAGCCTCTAAAATCTCAAAAAAATCCACATGGTGACTTTAAGCCTCCATAATTAAATTAAATGTCTTAGAAAAACAATGTTCTTGACTTTGTTTTGTTTAACATAATATTCTTCTTGATAAAAAAAATATTAAAACTTGAAAATATTCAAAAACCAAAAATCGTGCAACCCCTTACTCATCTCTTCGCACCGCACATTGCCTGCATACTTTGTACGAGCAAGCCAACCATATTGGCTTACCACAGGTACAACAAAGGTTTTTCTTCTAAGCCTTGAAGGACAGAGAAAACAATATTTTCTTTGTTCACGCGATAATTTTTCTTCGGGTTCATTGTCTATGTCAGTAGGAAGATCTTCACGAATGATCCAGGACATTTAAAGTCGGATGTTCTTAGGCAATCATTCCATGATCACAGAGCTAACAATTTATTCCAGAACATTTACAGACCTAATATTCCGACTACTAGAAGCCATATTGGTGATCTGAAATGACAAACTGAAACGTTTTCAACAAATCCACAAAAAATGGAAATATAAAAAAAAGTTACATAAAATGTAAGGTGGAGTCCCAGGGACTCCGCGCCTGTTAATTACTCACCTTGCGAGATGCGTGTGTGCACGTCCTCCCACTACCGGGCCACTTACGGAAGCTACCGAAACGCACAGCTCCTAGTTCGCTTTTGAAAGAAAGTTACGGATGATTTTTGTTTCGGGCGGAGTCCCTGGGACTCACCTTACAAACTAAGGGTTAAGGCGCTTGACTATCAAGAAAGAGGTCGTGGGTTCGATTCCCACTGGGGGCTGCTGTACATTTGTAGAAATCTCCTCAGTCTGGGTGTTTTTCTATGTTTGTAATGTAAAGAACATTACCACAGCACAGGGTATCCTAGTTTGGGGTCAGCTCAGGCGGTAGTGTCGTATGGATTATTATTATTTATTAATATTGACTATGTCGCACTTAGGTTAAGTAGGGGATGCGATCCGTAGTAATGAAAGAGGGGTATCCAGGGGCACGATAGAACTTCTATTTATTTATAAGGTAAAGAAAAGGCACAATTATGTATGTGCCTTTAAATTTATGATTGTTTGATCATAGTAATATGGAGAATAGGATAATCCGGGTCGTGATAAAAACAGAAAATAATGATGTTTTAGTCCACCTTGGGTGGAAGCTGAGGATTGAATGGATCAGATACGTCCGAACAGTGTGGCGAATGTCAAAAACTAATTAAATTTGGAATTGTTAAAGGCCGAAAATGATAAAAAAAGCAACAAGGGGAATTGCACCTCGTTACAACTAACTGCGTCGGCAAACGTTGTTTTGCCATATTCATTATCCGACAACCTATTCACAGACCTATCAAATAAACACAAAGAAAAAGATCATACAAATCGGTAAAGCCATCGCGGAGGAGTTCAATAACAAACACTGCGACACGAGATTTTTATATAGACGAGTACATTGTGCGTATTTGGTATTGCATTATTTTATTTCATTATTTATTTATTTTTATTTTTTTAATAACTTATTTACATATTTATGATAACTTACATTTTGTCATCTTCTTAGTCGCTTTTGGAAATTAATTGGTAAATAATAGTCTTTATACTACACCTGCTTGGAAAGTACCTTGATACTTTATCAAATTTACGGTAGAAAGTACGTCATTGCATATCGAACAAATATGCGGGGAGAAAACGCATCTGAGCGGGAGAGAAAAGTGTATGAAAATCCATTTCTTACGTGGTTTTTCTTTTTTAATTTTGGGTAAGACTATGCGCCGGTAACCTCAATATCAAAAGCCAAAAAGTTTTTACAGTGAGTTTTTATCTCCAAGTTCGCAAAATGACACTGGCCACTAGCAACAATTTCAATATAAATTTCAATTAGTAAAGATTTCGTTTTTTATTTTCCTTGTAGGTGTAGTATAAAGCACTATGTATCACTCGAGAGAAACTGCGATTCCCGATCTCAGGTGTTTTAAAGCCCTCGCCTACGGCTCGGGCTTCAAACGACACCCTCGACGGTAATCGGTCACTTTCTCCTCTCGGTGAACAATGTACTATTCTATCTATTTATTCTCACAGGACATCGGAAACTTCGACTTGAGTCCTTCGGGCGCGGGCAGAGGTCGCGGCAAGGCTCCCTGCAAAAAGATTGCCGCCAAGAAGAAGGCGACCACACCGGTAAGTACAATTTAGGCTGCTTCTGCTTTTGGAATCATTCCGCTTGCACATTCTTATGAGCATCGATAGGTGATCAACAATAAAAAACATCAAACCACGATTGTTTTGAATGTCCCCGGCAGTCACATCGCACGTAAGGTTTATTTTTAGTTAATTTATAGAAACACATAATAGTAAATAAAAACATTAGCAGGAACACTTTTATTCTTTGAAGATGTTTATTCAAATTAAAATACACAAAAATACAGAAATCGGTTTCTGCCAAACTGCATAACAGTTTGTTGGCAAACGTTTACGTCCTTAGGTTTGTTGCCACTGTGCTTGTGCACTATATGTTTGGTAATAAGCAAAGGTAAATTATCTACACATCAAAGCTACAAAAGCATCTTCTTTCTTTCATTCATCATTCTTCTTAACAAAGCAAATAACAAAAGAACTTTTGAAATAAGCCTCCAAAACGTTATTTTTAGACAATATGGCGTCGCACGGGAATCAGTGACGTCACTAAGAGTCGTTCTTAAATTAATTGGTGTTTATTTACTGACCAGTGACGTCATCATAGATTCAGACTTGGCTTAATTAGAATTATGTTCTTTAAGTTCTAGCTATAGGTACTTCTACTTTTGTTATGCATGTGGTGTTTATCTATAATTAGCTATACATCTAGTTCACCATAACTGCGTCACTCTGTTAGAATGTAAGGGTGTACATGTATACTGTTGAATAACGTAATAAAAAAAATGTCCAGGCAGGCCTATGTCCTTCAGTGGGCGTCAAAGGGCTCTTGATGATATACATAATAGGCTATTTGACCGATTCCTGAAAGCCATCTCATATTGTTTGTTCTTGTTCATGTAGTCCTCAGAAAGTGGTCATTTTAAATTCTTTCGTGTACATATTTCTTCTAAAAAAGGCAAACGAAAATTTACTTCTTAAATAAGCCGCCAAAACGCTATCTTGGGCAACATGGCTTCGCACTGGTATTATGTCGTCTTTTCCCAGTAAACCAACTAATGAACGTAAGAAAGAATGAATGACCGACGCCATTTTTATTGACGTGTGCCGTCATCATAGAATCGGCTAATCCAGGCCGTTTTCGATACAATGGCGGCAGATATTATACAAATTATCAAATTTTATTGTGTTTTTTTACAAATCATAATTATAGTTTTTTTTTTAGTTAAAATGCCTTGAAGCGGTTCTTAGACACATAATTTATACGAATACGTTGCACGCTTGCAAGAACAACGTGTTATTTCGAAACCCTTACGTTACATGAGAGCATTTTATTTAAGGTTTCAAAGTAATGACCGAAAGAGATAGCGCTACAACGTGATGCAGTGTCTCTTTTTCTCATTATTCCGGCTTTTTCGGAGTAAATAAAATTGCGTTAAAAAGAAAAAAATTCTATGAATAAAAAATGGTTAGATTCGAAATGTCACGTTGTTATTGCAAGGGTGCGATCGTGTAAATAATACTGCTTTTTTTTTCACACTGTCAAATAGTCTATTATAGTTTTTGTTTGACACTGTGACATAGCGCATTCCAGCTCGAGTGTCGTTGCAGACGAGCAGCGGTGCTTCGACGCCGGGCGCGGGGGGGCCGGGCGCTGGGGGGCCGGGCGTGGGGGGGCCGGGCGCGGGGGGGCTGGCGGCGGCGCCGGCGCAGCCGCAGTTCATGCAGCAGCCGCAGCAGTGGTTCCCGCCGCCCGGACAGCAGACCTACTACAACCCGCAAGGTTAGCCTTGCTGACTTTTTTTTCTAATGCTGTACCCTGTGGCGTGGGAACCACGCAATAGCTTCGAAAATACTACAGGTATTTGTTATGCTGCGGCCACACTTGAAGGCGAAGATTCGTGTTCGCGTTGTCGCGACAAAATTTCGTGTTCCCTCTGCGGCGAAGAGCTTGGCCACATCAAATAAACCTTCGCTGCGTCGCGGCAATCTAGAACGTTGCCAAATTAATTTTGCGGAAAACATGGAAGAGGCAGTTGCTCTGTATCACATGGCGGCAAATAATTATTTACAGCATCTTTATTATTTCATAATTCAAATGTTTTTTCTTGTGGTTTGGGTCTTGGGGGTTCCATAAAACTGGTTCAGATTCATAATTTTGTATGAATTCAATTATCCATAATGGTACGGCCACACTATCGCGATAACGCGAAGATTTGCGTTGTCGCGACATGTCTGGCCAAAAAATTCGTCCTATCGCGAATCACCATTGCGAATACAAACACCCTTCGCGCCGCTGTCGGTAAAATGCCGCACATCAAAGGGTTTTATCGCGACAAAGTTCGAGCGGTTGGCTACAATCCGCGCGCTTTATTTGACAGCGAGACTCCGATTCGTTTGAACGTGTTTTAACTATGGATTGAAGCAATGAGAAGATCATTTAATTCATACAAAATTATGAATCTGAACCAGTTTTATCCACCATGTCTATCCACCATCGCCTGCTATTCCTCTTTTTAACATTTTTAGTTTTGTTCAAATAATAAAGATGCTGTAAATAATTATTTGCCGCCATGTGATACAGAGCACCTGCCTCTTCCATGTTTTCCGCAAAATTAATTTAGCAATGTTCTAGATTGTCACGACGGCGACGTAGCGAAGGTTTATTTGATGTGGCCAAGCTTATCGCCGTAGAGGGAACACGAAGTTTTGTCGCGTCAACGCGAACACGAATCTTCGCCTTCAAGTGTGGCCGCAGCATAACAAATACCTGTAGTATATTTAATACGCGTGAATATATATATATATATATATATATATATATATATATATACATCTTTTTTTCATTTTAATGTAATAATACATCATACACAAGTCCTAACACGAATCCGCTACCTCCTATGGCCGTGTAATGTTCCTGGCAATCGGCATTTACAACGTTCGCCTAGTGCGGAGGCCACCGTGAAGCGTATTTAAATAATTTTTGGTGTACAGTCACGAGCAATAATATGTATACATGGTCACATTTTCTAAAAATCCTAACTTAAAATAATCTAAAAAGAAGTGTACAACACTGTGTCCTAAATTATGTAACCAACTGTTAGATAATTAGGGTACATTGTCGTACACATGTGCAGTACATAAGAAAATGTGTACGTGGCAAAAAATTTGACAGTGTATATATATTATTGCTCGTGACTGTACCCTCTTTAGTATAAGTATAATAATGTTACTTGTAACCTTTTTGGTAAATAAATAATTTGTATTTGTATTTGTATTTTCAGCGGGCGTGGGCCAGCGCGGCGTGGCACCTCTCAACACGCAGTCCAAGGCTGCGCTCACGCAGATGTTGCACAAACGAGTGCAGCCCATGAATCAAATGCAGCATATGCAGGTACATTATATACTAGTTCCGTCAGCTTTGTTTCGTCCTGAATGTCGCCGGTCTGTGTCAAAATTTTGTTTACTGGACAGCGCGAAAAAAAAACATTTCGTAATATATTATTTTCGACAAGATATTACTAAAATCTTATCGAAAAGTAAATCTATTCACTTTGCACAAATAGCTCCATAGTAACAAGTTAGTCACAAGTTAATAATTACGTCTTTTATTAATAATATGAAGTAATGTATCAATATTTGGTTCACATCGTAATAGAATGGTTTTATGTGTATTTACCATTTTAGAAAACGTTTTCAGTTCCATGGAAACTTTCTTCATGTTTTGCATTTTTTAAACCTCTAAAATCCCGAAAAAATCCTCTTGCGGTTTAATTTTTTTTTCTGAGTTTTTCTGTTTTTTATGGTATAAAATCATCACTCCCATTCACAGTCACCTCAATTTTCCCATTATCCATTACACAAGACGGCATAAGTAAAGCAAGATTATAAACCGTAGTTTGGACCCGACGGAAAATCAGTATTACAACGCATCTGTCTCGCGCAACATTATGCTGAATTGGGCTCATTTTGGGATTCAACACTTCTCAACACTACTGGCACTCTTTTTACTGATTTGTCTTTCATCTTTTTTCTTCCTAATTTATTACTGTTGGTCCTTTCGGGGCACTAGTGCCCCGAAAGGACCAACAAAGGACCAGGTCCATATTACTGTTTGTTAACTTTGTTCTGGATAGTTAGTTGACTTTTTGTCTAAAGAGTCCGACCAGGTTTCGCTCCGATTAGCAGAGCTTAATATAGGTGAGATAGAGCTGGAGTCATCGGTTGCTCGTCTCTTATTTTTTGTTTCGTTTCGCAGTTTGTTTTTATATTGCACCAATTTTTACTATTTGTTGTGTTTTGTATGTTACTGTCTGACTCTGAAAACGTTCTTTTGTCATTTTAATTAGCCTGCGACATATTCTCATACCTATTAAATATACACAAGAAAAATAACAAAAATCGTTGAAGCCATTTCGGCGGATTTTGATAACAAACACTGTGACAAGAAAAATTTTTATATTACTAGCTGAGCCCACAAACATTTTTTGCCATACTAGTTGGCATACCCTCAGACCTACCTAATATATATAAAATTTCATCAAAATTGGTCAAGCCGTTTAGGAGGAGTAATTGCACACTTAACACTGACACGCGATTTTTATGTATTAAAAATAGCTGCCCACTTTTGCCTTATAACTTAGCCTACGACCTATTCTCATACCTACCTATCAAATATACTCAAGAAAAATCATAAAAATTGGTGAAGCCATTTCGGAAGAGTTCTATAACAAACACTGTGACACGAGATTTTCATTTATTATCTTAAGTGCCTGGATGAGCTTTGCTCGGTATTTTTCTGGTAAATCATGTTTTTTGGGAAAAAAATTGTATTTCTTTTAGGAAATATATTTGGATATGAATTAGGTGCGTTGATAATAGGGCTCCTAATAATAGTTTTTCACACAAAAAAGGAGCTTGAAAAAAAAAAAGTAACTTCATGCACAAGTCTCGAACCAGGGTCTTTTGTTTAAGGTATCGTCCTATTTCACACCTGGGCTACGACAACCTTACTGATTAATGCGAATTTTACGTTTTTATATGGTAGCAGTTATTTCTTTGCCCAAAAACACGGTTAAAACGACGTTTTCTTAAAATGAAACTTAGCTGAATGAATTAATCGCCCCCGAAATCCTCTGTTTACAAAATTTCATGAAAATCGTGGGGAGCCGTTTCCGAGATTCTGATTATATATATATATATATATATATATATACAAGAATTGCTCTTTTAAGGAGATTAGGTAGATAGATAGATGTTGGATAACAATAATATGATAAATAAATAAAATAATAATCTTGAATTTTTTTTGGAATCCGCTACTTGACTCTTTTTTCAAGTATGTCTTAATTGCTAAATTCGCTTCTAAAAAGCTTCCGTTAGACCAAAAAATATTTTAGTATATTTTTTGAGGACCTAAAAGCAACAAAAATATTATTTTAAAACGTTGCTTTGCTAAACAGCCAAAAACGCGGTCCGCCATTTTTGTCTATGGTTTGAAGTCCTCTACGTTTGTAAACAAAGTTTGACATTCAACATAAGTAGAGTTCGTGCCACGAAAGAAGTATGAGTCACAATAGAACCTACGCACGCACCACTGACAGATGTTTGTTTACAACCAAAGGTGCTTTCAAGATGGCGGATAGTGTTTTCACCGTTCCGATTTAAAAGCGAAAAATATTTTTTTTATTTGCAAATTTTGCAGCCATCCTGCATATTTACCTAGCAAAGTCAATATATTTCGGTTTCTTACGTTAGATACTACAGGAAAAATCCATTTGTCGCGTCAAATTTGATACGATACGAGGCAAGTAGCGTATTGTGTTGTGAAATAAATTAATTTCCCTTATTTGTGTTGTCAGCCGGGCGGCGGGTACCCCGGCGCGCCTCACCCGCGCGCGCCCTTCCCGCGGCAAGGCATGCGCCAGATGCAACCTAACCAGATGGCCGCCATGCAGTCCAAGTGAGTCCACTTGCCTTTTGGACTTAGAAAATTAGAAAAACAATCTTCTTTTAAGGAATTCTCTAGCGCCGCCAAATAGGAAAAAAAAATCTTGTTTTATACATCGTTTTCGGAAGTGTCTGACTATTCACTCAGTCATGTTTTTTGTGATTGCTGGGAGCCTAACGCAGAAAACCTAATACTAGAGAGCGTTAACTAAAATACTATCGTTTTTGGTATAAATGCAATAAGCTATTTGACAGTGAAAAAAGAGAATTACTTATCCGTATTCGTATAAAGCGAGTCTTAAAACTGCTATAAGGCATTTTAACTTAAAAATATATTATTTAAAAAAAACACGGGATCAGATAATAATGTATCTGCAGCCACTGTATCAAAAACGGCCTGGATTGACCGATTCTATGATGTCACAGCTCAGTAAAAATGGCGTCTGCCATTCATGTCGTTCTTACGTTCATTGGTTTGTTTACTGACCAGTGACATCATAATTCCTGTGCGACGCCATATTGCCCTATTGGAGGACCTGTTTTAATAGTCAAACGTGTGAAACACAAAACCAAAAATGCAACCTAGAAAGTTGGTTACGTCTTGATAACAAGAGGCACGTAGGAGCGCCGCCATTTTTAATCCCTGTTCTTGACAAAGCGACTTCCTTCCAGCCAAATGAACCAAATGGGTCAGATGGGTGGCATGGGCACGATGGGCCAGATGGGCGGTGTGCAGATGGGCCCCGGACAGATGAGCGGCGGGCCGATGGGCGGCGGGCAGATGCCGCCCGCCCAGATGGGCGGGATGGGCGGCCAGATGTTCGGCGGGCAGTACGGCGGCATGCAGCAGGGCTACGGGTACCAGCAGCAGATGATGCAGGGCGGGCAGCAGCAGATGATGGGACAGGTTGGTTGGGAATATGAAAGTCGATGTAATATTCGCAAATCACTTTTTTTTCGAATCGCTCGTAGCCTGCGCTGCCCGAGTGATCTTAAACGACCGCTTAGGTTAACCAACATACGGCGCGTTCATGCCATGGATGGGTCACTGTCTATGACTGACGCTAGTGGCATTTTTCCGAGCGGTTCCGTGCTTCGCAAGGCACGTTAAGCAGTTGGTGCAGGCTGCCGTCGATAGATGGTAGTCGTTAAGCCAAGTCAGAGGCCTTAGGGCGGCTTGAAAACTTCTGACAGTAAGACCAGCCACTAGTCTTACAAGCCACCAACCCGGACTTGGCCCCCGTGGTGGAGTATGGCCAATACCTTCCTTAGGGAAGAGACCCGTGCCCCTCGGTGGAGACATAATGGTATGATGATGATGATTTTTTTTTAAATGTAGGTAGTGAAATATCTCAAGAGACGATTATATTCTCAGCAGTTCCCTGTAGCTCTGTCGTAATCAAAAAGAAGAAAGTATCTTTGATTCAAGCCTACTGAAACGAGACAATACTTATTTCTACCTACTGCCTGGTTTCTAAATTTTCTACCTATACTAAGAGTAAATGTTTTGTTGTCAAGTCCATGGATTATTTATTGAACAATTCTTGGTTAAAGCGTGTGGCTTTTGTTTGATTTCTTAGTTTAATAATAAATGTGGATAACGGAACTGGATGTACGATTTAATTCAATTTATTGTTCAATCAATTCAATGATTGTCAACTTTTTTAACGTTTACGTTCTCAAAATACATTTTACTTATATTTGCTGTCCAAAACACACACACACACAGACAGATTAAACAAACGTCCAAGCGTGAATCCATTGAGCGAGTATAGATTTATTTAATACCATACCTTGTAATACCACCACCAGCCACCCATCCACCACCACGTGACCCTCATCTTTCCCCCAGGGCATGGGCCAAGGCGTGAACCAGATGTCCCAGCAAGTGAACCCTATGAACCAAGGTGTGAACCAAATGGGGCCCAGCGTCGGGCAAATGAGCCAGGGCGTGGCCCAGTCTGGGCAGATGGCGCAGGGCATGGGTCAGATGGGGCAGGGCATGGGGCAGATGAGCCAGATGAGCCAGATGGGCCAGGGTGGCGGGATGGGAGCGATGGGCAGCCAAGGCGGCAGTATGGGGCCGCAGGGGGGTAACTCCATGGGAGGGTTCCCCGCGCAACAGTCATTCCAACAGGTGAGTTTAACTTATTTATTAATCCGGCACAAGACCCGGAAACTTTAAATAACAATTATTAATTGGGTATTTGACAGGATGTCAAATGAGTTACTTTTAAAACGGAATTTTGTATGAAAATACTTGCTTGTGACGTCACAGTTCAGTGCACTCTTTTTATGTTTCATCTATTTAAAAATTGTAATAACTAGTAAATGATTAAAAGAAATACATTTTCCGAATCACTTTGTAATTTTTGTTTCAATCGAGCATCTCAAATAATTTATTGTTGATAGTGTCAAATACCGTATTATTAATTGAATCTAGCTGCGGAAGGGGAAGAGTTAGGGCCAGCTTCACCTAGATGTCGCGGTTTGCGCGTCTACCACAAGACTGGCGGCGCGGCGTGTGTAACGGCACGTTAAGCCTGTATTACACCGGGCAACACTGTGCGGCATTGCGGCATGCCACAAGGCCGCATGCTACAACGTCGCACATTGTGGCAAGAACCTTGTGGCATGGCAACACCTTGCGTCATGTGGCAAACTGTCGCAGCTTCTTCTTCTGCCGCACCTTTGTAGCATGCGGCCTTGTGGCAAGCCGCAATGCCGCACAGTGTTGCCCCGGTGTAGTTGGGTATTTGACAGGTTGTCAAATGAGTTACTTTTAAAACGGAATTTTGTATGAAAATACTTGCTTGTGACGTCACATTTCAGAGCACTCTTTTTATGTTTCATCTATTTAAAAATTGTAATAACTAGTAAATGATTAAAAGAAATACATTTTCCGAATCATTTTGTAATTTTGGCTTTGATCGAGCATCTCAAATAATTTATTGTTGATAGTGTCAAATACCGTATTCAGGCTTTACAAAGTGTGACAAATAAATATTTTTTTCAGTTTCAGAGATATTATTAGGGTTCCGTGCCCAAAGCGTAAAACGGACCCTACTACTAAGACTCCGTCTGTCCGTCCGCCCGATTGTCACCAGATCGTCTATAGGACACAATACTGGAACATTTCAAAATTTACCATACTCAAGTAATTGGCAATCAAAGTTTTGATCTTTTACTACTGTAATGGTTTTTAGTAATTAAAAAAGAAATAAAAGGAGTGTTTGAGATATTCGTATGACACTGCATTAGATAGAAAAAAAATAGACTGTATTTTTAAACCTTTGGTGTAAAAAACTGGATATTCAAAATTTTGGATATGTTCCAGTACTGTCTCCGATAGACGAGACTCTATCTCATGAAGAGTGATAGTTACAGTTGAAATGTTTACAGATGATGTTTTCTGTTGCCTTTGTAACAACAAATACTAACAAAACAGAATAAAATAAATATTTAAGGGGCTCCCATACAACTGACATGATTTTTTGTGTTTTTTGCAGATGAGAAATAGTTTTGAAGTAATTTTGTTTTAAGAACGCAAAGTTAGATATATTTTTTTCTTTTAGAATATAATGGCGAACCGGAGTCAAGAGGCACAGTATTTGGCTCAACGACAAAACCCGCGACCGCCGTATATGCAAGTAAGTACGATAACATCAAACGTCATCTATACTTTTAAATCATGTCAGGTGTTGATAAGGTTGTCTGAACTATTTGTGGGTCATGGTGGGTAATTGGAAGAAGCCGATGACAGCTTCAAAAAAATGGTAGGATGTAACTTTCCCAAACTTTTAATACTTAACTTTAACTGTAATTTATCGGTCTAATATGCAATGTACATCGAACTATCGTAGTAAATCATGAATCTATGAAATAAGGCCCAGGGTAAAGTTTTAATCACATTGTCCTATTTTACACTTGAACTGATACAACTAACACATTGCATATGAACATTTTTTCAACTGAACTGGCTCTTCTATGTTCTCTCATTTTATATGAAAGTGATAGTGAAAGTGTGATATGAAAGTGAGTGGGAGAAACATCTCGTCTCTACTGCGGCCTCCCCCCACGCCCTTACTGCTTGTCTCAGGGCTAGTCTGTTTTTTAATTCGATGCAAAAAAAATTACGCGGTGTTACCGTTATAAAATATATAGATTTACTCGGTAGATCTTTTTTTACCGTGAATAGAAGGCACATGTGACCTAAATCCTTATCACATCAAAGACATTAAAATTTAATTACTCATAAGAGCAAAGTAAAAAAAAAACTATGTAGCACACACAATTTTTACTTGAAATTTGGGCCGGACTAACTTACTTGGTTTTCTTATCGGAAGAGTCCGACCAGGTTTCGCTGGGATTAGGCTCTGCGAATCGAACACATATTTTACAATCGAATCGAACACATATTTTACAATGTGTTACAATTTGTGCTTACAAAAGTTTCAGTTCAAAAATGGGGATATTTGGTTTTGGCGTACTAGCAACACTCAGACATTGACTTGATTTTTTTTTATGCATTTAATTAAAAACCAGATTTTAAAGCCAACATGTGCCTCCGAGCGGTCCCGTGCTTCGCAAGGCACGTTAAGCAGTTGGTGCCGGCTGCAGTCGTTAAGCCAAGTCAAAGGCCTTAGGGGTCCATTAGACGGTCATGCAAGCGTCAGTCAATTCCATCAATCATGAATTACGTTTGATTGTTGGTGACTGACGGAATTAATATAGACCTTAGACGGTCACTCTGACTGATCGTCAGTCATACCCAAAGGATACAAGGGATACCACGTATTTACGCAAGATGATAATGGATATTCATAAAAGAAAAGCCTGTGTTGGAATTTCGACTGTTGTTGATCAGTGTTGATCAGTCAGATGATGTTGGATCTGACATCTGGCATCAAATTGGAAAACTAATACATAAAACGGTAGTCAATTATTGGCTTTAGAACCCACTAATAACCGAAAGCCACCAACAGATGCAAAAATAATAAGAGACAATTTTTGTTATTATGATTTCAATAATGAGGGTAAAATATAATTATTGTATTATGTATGTGCCTGATGTTATGTTATGTCATGTCATGTCATGTCATGTCATGTAATGTCATGCCATGTCATGTCATGTCATGTCATGTCATGTCATGTCATGTCATGTCATGTCATGTCATGTCACGTCACGTCACGTCACGTCACGTCACGTCACATCACGTTACGTGTTATGTTATGTTATTGTAAATTTAGATGCTAAAAATTGCACCCATGCCTCTAAATAGGTTTTTAAATTGTCCTTAGCACGGTTAGTGTTAGTGCAACAAAAAGAATAAATTATTATAATCTTACTGAGTAGTGATAGTAATTTTTAAGTAAATAAACAAGAGTTGGGCGGCGCCGCCTTTTCGAAGTGTTCCGTGTCCGACTCCATCGCTGTCTGCGCGCTGACTGACGCGTGATTGACGAAATGCCATTACACGTTCACTCAAAAGTCATGACTGATAGTTGCATGATGCAAAAATCAAAATATCCAAATATTCATCAATCAATTTCATGCAACCATCAGTCACCGCATTACACGGTAGGTTATTTGTCAGTCACAGCCATGACTGTGGTAAAACTGACAGCAAAACCTATCGTGTAATGGACCCCATAGGCCGGCTTGAAAACTTCTGACAGTAAAACCAGCCACTAGTCTCACAAGCCTCCACCAATCCGGACTTGGCCCCGTGGTGGAGTATGGCCTATACCTTCCTCACGGAAGAGACCCGTGCCCCTCGGTGGGAACATGATTGGTTGATGATGATGATGATTGGTGTATGTCCATGTGGCGAAAAATAATAGTACATTGTTCACCGAGAGGAGAAAGTGACCGATTACCGTCGAGGGTGTCGTTTGAAGCCCGAGCCGTAGGCGAGGGCTTTAAAACACCTGAGATCGGGAATCGCAGTTTCTCTCGAGTGATACATAGTGCTTTATACTACACCTACAAGGAAAATAAAAAACGAAATCTTTACTAATTGAAATTTATATTGAAATTGTTGCTAGTGGCCAGTGTCATTTTGCGAACTTGGAGATAAAAACTCACTGTAAAAACTTTTTGGCTTTTGATATTTAGGTTACCGGCGCATAGTCTTACCCAAAATTAAAAAAGAAAAACCACGTAAGAAATGGATTTTCATACACTTTTCTCTCCCGCTCAGATGCGTTTTCTCCCCGCATATTTGTTCGATATGCAATGACGTACTTTCTACCGTAAATTTGATAAAGTATCAAGGTACTTTCCAAGCCGGTGTAGTATAAACCTTTTTTCTTTCTTTCTTTGATGTTGTATCTCCGCCCGCAGCAAGCCCCCAACGTGACGATGGGCATGGGCCAGGCGCCGCCATACCCGCGCGGCATGGCGGCGGGCGGCGGCGCGGGCGCAGCGGCCGGCCAGTACGGCGCGCAAATGCAGCAACAGCAGCGCATACGCCAGATGATGGCGCAGCAGGTTGGTGGCCCTGGTAGCCCAGTTTAGTGTGGCCTGATGTATGTTGCTTGGTTAATGAGCCGTTTTCAGAAGCACTAAAAAAAAAAATATTACGGCTGTCAAAGTAATGCAATTTTGGACCTCAGCCCAATAGCCATGTGTGACACATCATAAAATAGGTCTCAGCGAGCTGAACAAAAGTTACTATTACGTCAACAGCCAAATGTTTGTCGTTTCGGAGTTATATTTTATTGAAAATTTTAGTTTTTTTTTCAATACAATATAACTCCGAAAGGACAAACATTTGGCTATTGGCGTCATAGTAACTTTTGTTCAGCTCGCTGAGACCTATTTCATGATGTATCACACATGGCTATTGGGCTGAGGTCCAAAATTGCATTATTTTGACAGCCGTAATATTTTTTTTTTTTAGTGCTTCTGAAAACGGCTCATTACTGCGAAGTTGATAAATGGTGGAGCAACAGGTTGGTGGCGTTATTACCCTAGCTTAGTCGACGACCTCCGTGGCGTAGTGGTTAGCGCATCTGCGTACCATGCGAGAGGTCCCGGGTTCGAATCCCGGCTGGGCAAAAAAAAAAAGAAACCCAGGTCTTGGATGTTTACATGTTTGTGACGTCGCTGTTTCTGGTTCCCACGACACAGGGTATCCTAGTGTGGGGCCAGAAGCTATGTATGTGCATGTACGTAAATGTTAAAGAAAAAATATGTTTGTGTGGGCTGATGTTCTTTGCTTGATTATTTAACGTGATGTTGATATGTGATGGAGCAGCAGGTTGGTGGCTTTGTTGCCCTAGTGTAGTGTGGGCTGATGTTGGTTGCTCTGTTACTTACTGTGGTGTGTGTAGGTAGATGATGGCGCAGCAGGTTGGTGCCCTTGGAACATTGTTTGTTTGTTACACTTTATTACGCAAAAGTAATAAAACAATACATAAAATCTTAAATAACAGGTATGCCATTCAGTTAGTCCACGCTCATGTTAATTACCCTACTAAATTAACTACAAGGGTGTTCTACAACGATAAACGCTTTCGCTTTCAGCAACAGTTGCAACAACAACAACAACAGCAGCAACAGGGGCCGCTGGTCCAACATCTGCAGCGACAACAGTACCAGCCCCCGTACTAAGTCGCAGCAATCTGCAGCGGCAACAGTACCAGCCCCCGTACTAAGTCGCAGCAATCTCCTCTGCAGCTCTCCTCGGGCGTCATTCCCGTCGATAAGCCAATACGCTGTTGGCACGCCTAGTACCTTCTTACTAAGGCCAGACTGCTTATACTGAGTTTTTTCATTCACTTTCGATAGCGAGAGCGTTTGCAGTTTGTATAGGAGTGACAGAGCGCGCCACCTAGTTGTCTCTTTGTCACTCCTATACAAATTGCTAACGCTCTCGCTATCGAAAGTGAATGAAAAAACTCGGTATAAGCACCCTGGTTTACATTTGCTTTTTTACTGTGCTTTCCATAGAGTTAGAATAGAAAACAGACGCCAATTCCTTTTATAAGTAAAAAAGGATAATAAATCGGTAATGGTTGTTTGTATACTATGTATTAATCGACATACGATTTTCACGCCTCTATTTTATTGTACCTCTATAGAAAGCATGCTTAAATAGTATGAAAATAAAGAAAATTAATGTAAACCAGGCCTAAGGCGGGAAACACACTGCAACGCACAATTTTATTTCAACGATACATTATTATTTATTATGTCAAATAGAGGTATACAATACAGTGTATGGGCTTGTAAATATGTACCTATAATAGGTATGTGTGCCATGTTTAGCCAATATGGCGTACAAACTTGTTATAAAAGGCCTCAGACGAGTAAACAATTTGCATTCTGTTTGTTGAATGTCAATGTAACGATTTAACTAACAGAATGAAATACATAACTTTATTTGCCTCCCTTCAGGTGTAGTTTGTATTAGGGGAAAAGGCAGTACAAACACCCTTCGCTGATCATCTTTTCGTAAATCTCATCTAACCAGCGCGTGATGCAGAGCTGCGGTGACTATTTCCTTTTTTCACTCATTGCAGTGTCTTTTCCGCCTATAGACGATATACCCCTATAGACGTACATTATTAGACTGATGGCTACTAAACTCTATAGAGTGAGGATCCAAGATCCTAGTTAGGTTAGCTGGACATTCCGCTGACAATTCGATGTAATTATTCCCAATTAACTCCAACATGAATAATCAGGAAAACTAATTTTACCGAGGCGGCTACTCATTATACATTTAATAACAAAAACAAATAAACATCACTGCTAATAGACGACCAATAAGACAAAAGGTTTGTAAAAATTGTGGACTAATGTTGGCCAAGATTAACAGCTGTTCAGAACCTATAATTGAAAATAGGAGCTGATTTTGGAGTTCGTAACTAGTCCGGTTTGACCAATTAACATATGTAATTTAACAAAGCACATGTGTGGCCTTCTTCCTGGCAGTTTTCATTCCCCTATCGTATCGGTTTGTATTGACCGCAATGGCGGGATATTGTGATGCAATTCGTAACCGCTTTCGACATGCGTAGGGTCGTTTTAATCGAGAAGGAAAAATGGGTGTTGTTATGTAAATAAGATTGTGAAAGACACTTTGTGAAACAAATGCCCATAGTGGTGTGTTAGTTGATTCACTTGTTTTCCAGCCGTTTTTAGATGCGAATCATTTTAAATAAGATCTCATGTTTTTAAGTTCATAATCAAAGACAGGTTTTGAATATATATTTTGAATCGGTTTCTTATTTGGAGGCTTATATTCCTTTATTATTTTTTAAGTGACTTAAATTTTTGACACTGTTTTCCAACCAAGTATTCATCTCGAAGTTTTGGTTAAGTTTTTGTATTTATTATTTAATTGGTATATTTGTATTGTAGTGCAATTACTTAAAAACGTACCGAATCGTAGTTTTTGTATTAAGACGAAGTATGTAAATATCTACATAAGTATAAATTAGAGAATATAAGGGTACCCAACATAAAATGTTGTTTTTTTAAATTATTTTCTTCTCAAACCACATCGACACAATGTATTAATCGTTCTCTAGGTTATTGAGCATAGTAATAGCTGATAAAACCAAAAATATTCTGAAATTAATGTTGTTGTGTGATGGTGATTTCTATTTTGTGTGCAACAAAGTGTTCCCTATCGATCTATTCAAGAAAATAGATCGATAGGGAACATCAGTACGTCGACAGCACGTCAATCTTCCCATTTTAGTTGCAAAGTCGCCCGTAATGCAACGGAGCAGAGTGCATGGATGTATGCCATGATGTGCTGTCGACTGTACTAGCTGATAAAACCAAAAATATTCTGAAATTAATGTTGTTATGTGATGGTGATTTCTATTTTGTGCGCAACAAAGTGTTCCCTGCTCCAAGCTACCGAGCGAGTAGGTTCCCTACTGTGGCTTGGCTTTTTATCCAAGGATTCGTTGGACATTGGACAACGAATCTTTCTCTCGATACATTAGCCCGGTGTCTCGGCGGCTACCAAACTCGGAAGCAAAATTAAACCTTATAATCGTCGTACTAAAGTCCCTTGTCCCTTCGTGCGCCTGACCGCTAACAGTTGACACAGAGTTAACCCCCTAGTATTACTTTACTCTTTGGTTAACCCTTAAATGCATGATTTTTTATTTTCAGTTAAAATAATATACAAGCTTCTTAGATAGAATAATAGTATGGAGAAAAATAATAAAAAAAAAATTTTTTACTTATTTTTTTTATTATTTACATAAAACCTTATGTAGGCTACATCCTACAGTATGCATTCTACAGAAATGAAAATAGCTTAATAATATCTTATGTAATAGAACTATTAACATAACATAATTTATTGATTTATTATATGGTACTCTCTAAAACAACCGCGTTTGTTATAATAAAATGTTACATGACATTTTTCACAAATAGTTTGAGTAAAAGCAATAGCAATAGGTGCAAAATGCCTAAATGTACAGGGCATTTAGGCATTTTGCACCTATTGCTTTTTTCACAAAAGTTTGGCCAGTGAGCTTTTGATTAAGCTGGACATCCTTTACTGTTGCCACCTGTGAAGCACATTTAGGTCGCTTCTTAGCCTTATTTCGATTTCTAAAGAACTTCCTGGCCTTCCTCTTTTAGCTTCATTGGAGGCTTTCAGAGTTTCAGCAATTTCCAGGCGAAAGACGCCCAAATTACAAAGCTTTTCACTAGACTGATCTGGCTTTTTCGCCATAATCTACCTTT
Organism: Yponomeuta plumbellus; assembly: GCA_947310845.1. Taxonomy (NCBI): domain Eukaryota; kingdom Metazoa; phylum Arthropoda; class Insecta; order Lepidoptera; family Yponomeutidae; genus Yponomeuta; species Yponomeuta plumbellus. Next base: position 15,531,543 of record OX371198.1, on the reverse strand, counting down.
CCCAAAAATTTACATCACCTTCAGGTATGCTATACCTTTTTACTTCACAAGTAATCCTCTCAAGGCTTGCTGACGAGTCAGAGCATTGCAGGGTACATTTGAGGTGCTTCTGTTCCAAGACTTGTGGATCTACTACCATGATTGGCACTGGAAGATGGTACATTGATCACGTCGTTATTGTCCTTGTTTCTTAGTATTTCGACTTTTGTAATAGATGTTCCGGGCGGCAAGCATTCTTTAGAAGTTCTTGAACCAGAAGATTTTTCAGTAGTTTTCTAGCAGGCGGTGAAGGATCTTCTTCGATTTCGGTGAGCGAGACTTGGATCCACGTGGCGGCACGAAGATGTGGATTGCTCGATTTCAGGAGACCGAGGCCTTTTTCTTCTTGTTTGTAGCGCGAGCACTCTTCGTGAGTAATCCCACTTCTGAATGTAAAGAAGGGCAGGGACTCAAACAACAAAGTTAATCAAATAGAAATTTATTTGGGCAGAGCTTCGCCCTATAAAATAATTACAACAGGAAAAGAGCCGATCCATTTTTTTTTTTTTTAGTCCTATAAAGGGCACACTCCGGAGGACACGGGGGAGGGAGGTGGTGAATGCTCATGCATAACAGCACGGGCCCGGCCGTGCTGCCAATGTGGGACTCACAGAGTGCGCCTACCCACTAAACACCACCTTGGGGCTGGTTTGGTCCTAAGGACCCCTAAACCTACATCATGAGCGACCCCCCTCGAGGCCGAGGAGGGCGCATAAGAGCCGATCCGACATTTGCAACGGCTTAAATAGGCAGGCGTTGTTTCTCCCACCCTCGCAACCGGCCGGTGCGAGCGAGGTGGGGCAAACGGGCGGCGCGCGGCGCGGCGCGGCGCGTGGCGCGGCGCGCGGTGGTGACGTATGCTGACGTCACGGCTTCTCTGGCTTGGCTATGGCTGGCTTGGCTATGGCTGGCTTGGCTATGGCTGGCTTCGCTATGGCTGGCTTGGCTATGGCTGGCTTGGCTAGGGTTGGCTTGACATGGCACTGGACTGGGCTGAGCGTTACATAATAATATATAATTTTTTATCATAACTTACCTGGATGATATAAAATAAAATTGCTTTGAAAAACTTCTCTCTGAACAAATTGTATTCGGGCTCGCGCGGAAATTGAAAAGCTGTCAAATTCAAATAAAAGCAAGGCTCAAACGTACCAACGTTGAAAAATATAAAATAGGGTTGTTTCCTGTTAACATAGACACATTTTTATTTTTTCATAGACCACGATTGGTTCACATACAGCCAAAAAATTTAATGTAGGCTGCATCCTACATCATGCGTTTAAGGGTTAAAATCAATCCAGTAGTATCTCTTTAATCTGTGCAGCACTTGCGTGCAACGGAACGTTACGTTTATATTACTTTACTGTCAATGTCAAGTGTCAATTAGTGTCAAAACAAAAAAATGAGGTTATTTTCAATATGAAGCGTTATGTTTTTACATGAATTTTTGATAAAATGTTGCTTTCTTTTCGTATTTCGACACGTAGGTTTAAGAAAACAGTGTTGGACACGTATAACTGCAGTGTAAAATTCAGAAATATACAAACATTAGGCCTGGATGATATTCCCAATGTCTCTGCGACGGAGATTCGCAAGCTGCTGCGGCAGAAAGGTTTCGCCGTTCAGGACGGGAGTACTTCGCTGTCCACTAAGTGTGCCATATGCTCCGGTGAACAGAAGACTGATGAGGGGAAGATCTACGTGAATAAAACCACTGGTAAAACATGTAAACATAACCTAAAAATAAACTAGCAGCGAAGTAAACAGCCGAAGTAAAGCTTCGTAGTCATTAGGCCCGCACAGCTCAAGAGGCCAAGTTACTATCTGGCCTTATGCTTTTCTAGCAAATGAAGACATAAAATGTGGTTATGCTGGGAATCTCTAGTTGTATCCTGTAGTTGAGCAATAATGAAACATTCTCAAATTGTGTTCAACATGAGTCCCATGTTAGTCCCTATAAATCAGAAGTACGACGTCAAAAATGTATTTGTGCATAAATAATTTAGTTGCAATCTGTTTGTTGAATGTGAATGTACAATGCTATCCACTGTCTTCGGGTTGAGTTGTAGTGGAGAATAGGACAGCTAAAAGGCAAAGAACAAATTTACTATTTACTATAAAATTTGATAATAAACCAACTTAAAAGAAAATTTCTACTCCACCACTCCACTTCTTTTATTTTGTTTTTTTTTTATGTGACAAATTTATTTTGTTGACTTTCATGTATTTTGTTTGTAACATACTTGTCTACATTGTGTTTCTGTTACAATTTTAATATAGGTGATTAAGTCTTCCTTTCTATTCAAAGCGGGAGTGCTGAACTCTTCCATCATTAACTTAGCCATTGTTTATCCCATCTTTTAAATGCTATGATGACAAAATGTTATATTATGTGGGTGTGGGTGTCTATAATAATATATTTGAAAGGTGTTACTTGCACTCCACATGCAACGTCTCTGCCGGCCTGAACAGACCTTGGCCTTTGGTGATGCAGCAATGGAAATGAGTTTAAGAGTATAATGAGCTCCCCACTCCCCAGGTTACTTCCTGTGCCCCAAATGCAATGTCCATGGAGAATGGAAGGTATTGGAGAGAATAGTAAAGAAAACAAAACTTGATGGAGCTACCAAAGAGTACATAGAGAAGATGCGACAGGATTCAGATAATTTCCAAAAAGAATGGCTGAAAATTGTTAACAATACTACCTCACTGGTTAAGAAGACTGAAGGAGATATTATTGAGTTATTTAGACTTTTTGAATTTCCTGTGAGTATGGCAAGCACTGAAAAAAAAATTCTTCTTTCAAATATTTTTTTTTTTAGATAGAGGGGTCTCTTAATGAAAGTCCATGCTTTTACAGTTAGTAAGTATGTATAACGAAAATATTTCATCTTCCAGTACCACCAAGACGCGAATAAAACCCTATCTGATGTAAGGGTGACTTCAGACCACAGTACACTCTATTTCCCACTCAAAAACAGCCTGGACAAAGTTGTAGGCTACCGCAAAGTACAGGCTGGCAGGGAGGAAGAGTCCGAGTGCCATGGTCTGCATACAGCTGGGCTGTTCCAGTGCAGAGTGCCTAAAGTGGGACATAATAACCAGGCCGTACTGGTGCCCAGCATACAGGATGTGCTGAATTTGGCTGCTCATAAAGTCCCAGGTTAGTGTCTTTATCCGTTGCTTGAATATAAAATTTCAATGAGCTTGAGTTCACCTTTTAAGCATGCATTCCCACCCCCATTCTCATAAAAGCATGAGATGTTGAAAGATAATTTTATTTTAATATTACTTGAAAAATGCTTAAGCCTTAAGAGTTCTAACTGCCGGTTTCTGACTGAAGCATTTCTCTAAGTGTCTTCAGATTTTCATAACAACGAGACATTCTGTTACTGAAGTATTAAGAATATTCTTATCATATCTTACTGGATGAAATTGTCAATTCTGATTCCGATGGTTCTTTGAAATTAAGGTAAATATTTTGTTCTGAAAAGAAAACATTTACGAAGTTTCATTAAAAAATAAACGTATTTTTTCTCTACGACATCGACATACACTACATGATTGTAAAAACAAAATAGGGCCCAAGAAGTTTTTATTGATGTGCAGTTAAAAACGATACAATTAATGAGTTTGAGTTTAATAACCACTTTTATTCATGTAACATTAAAACTTCTGAAGAGAATGTGGCGAATGTGTTTCTTGAACCAATGGCTCTGGTTGCAGTAATTATGACCAGAATTACTGTTTTAAATTAACAATGCTAAGAGTACAAAGACATTTGAAATAAAAACAAAAAAAAAAACAACGATTCCTTATTGAAAATTACATACAGGGGGTCCCAAAACTCGACGTCAAGCCGGAATCGGGTGAAGAGGCAAGTCATACTAATTAAAAAAACCTGATGCCAGAAATCCTTACTTTTTAAATTTTTTTTATGTTTTGTAACTCTGAATAATGCTTCCTTAAACTGTTACCAAAACTTCAAAACCAGCTTTTCCAGCTTGGAAGAAAAGGAGATATTTAATTTTAGTTAGAATTATTTTTGTGGACTTGAATAAATCTTCAACCTAAGTGAGACGCAAGTTCCCCATTAATGTAATCAGCTTGGTATAGCTCTCACCTATACTTTCTGCAACTTTTACAGGTAACCTAATATGGCTGAGCAACTGCAGCCTGCCTCCGGTTGTTCTGCCAACGTTGGAGGGTTACCAGAAACTGTGCCTGTGGGGCGAGTGGGAGAACATGCGCGCGGTCGCCGAAAAACTGGGTGAAGACCGGTGCCGCTTTGTGAGGTATAAAGTTTAAACTTTTGAAGTAAAACTTTCGTAAGCACTACACAATTGTAAATTGTTCTCCGACACTTACTTGACTTTTCGTCGGAAGAGTCCGTCCAGGTTTCGCTCTGATTCGCAGAGCTTATCATGGTGAGCAGAGACGGAGTCTTAGACGGAAAATCAAGTAATTGTAACCGGATAACAATTTACATACTTTCAATTTTATTGATAATCATTGTTTATTTGCGAATGCGGCGGTGCCCAGGAGATTAGTGTGTTTGCCTCGTATGCATGTACATATGTAAGTCAGCATAGTATTGTTCCTTCATAAATCCTTAACCAATGGGTACATTTTAGTACGATTTCAATCGGTTCGTTGTATTTGCGCGGGCGTCATAAGATATATAAAATCAGCTTAAATCCAACAAACAAATCTCTAGAATATTCCTGATGTATTTTACAACAAGTCTGCTCTGTCACAAAATGTCGTCATTTTAAAATATGGGTACCTACAAAAAACTTTGGCCTTTGGATCTACGTATTGGGATGACTTATACAACATCCACCTTCACTCACACTAGATGACTGAAGGGACTACTCGGAAGCTGCAGTGCCTGGGTTGTCAACAAAACCATCATTTCCTTCACAATTTCTTTTAAAATAATCTCTAACCTCTGCTGGCACTCTGGTGGCGATTTGACAGCTATAGTTAATTCCCTAGACCTACAGACGGGCTAGTGACAGCGTCAGAGGCGGCAGCGGCCGATCTGCCTGTCAAGAGCATGGTCTCGGAGGCCAAGCCCGCCGCGCACCGCTCCATCACCACCTTCGCCGCCTTGCGAGACGATGTCTATGCTGAGTTGACTAATATTGACAAGGTGAACTAGTACTAAGTAAACTAAACAATAGGCTAAGTGCTAGTAGCACTCCTGCACCAAACTTAATTAGCTTACTATTACTTTTTGACGGGTTAAAAAAAGTATTATTCATTGCGACAAAATAAAACTATTATTTCTCTGTTGCCTGAGTTACAGGTTTAGATCCTAGTTCAAGCACATAAGATACTCGTAATAATTATTTATATGCATTTTTGCCTCATCTCAAATATAGAATGTTACTACTTACATAGAGACAAAATTTAAAAACGACTATTGTATGTGTACAATCCCGGCTGGAGACAGAAAAAAACCCACGACTTGGATGTTTACCTACATGTTTGTGATGTCTCTGTTTCTGGTTCCCACGACACAATGTATCCTAGTGTGGGGCCAGAAGCAATGTACCTATGTACCTGTATGTAAATATTTAGGTTTAATCAGAGGTCGGCCAAATACAGTCTACAGTCTGTTTTTTTTATCAATCCAAAAAAAAAATATTGTCACGTTGACATCTCCATACAATTTTTAGGCTGTCAATGTCTGAACGTTGCTAGTACGTAAAAACCAAATAACCCCATTTTACTTCCAAGTTAAATTGTGTATGCTACGCAGGTGTTTTTTTTTAGACTTTGCTCTTACGAGTAATTCAATTTTAATGTCTTTGATGTGATAAGGATTTTGGTCACATGAGTCTTCTATTCACGGTAAAAAAAATCTACCGAGTTAACCTATAGCTTTTATAGCGGTAACACCGCGTCATTTTTTTTTGCATAGAATTAAAAAACGGACTATACATGATTGGTGACGTGTGGCCGTCAGGTCCGCGGCGTGAAGTGGCGACGCTTCCCGGCGCTGAGCCGGCTGCTGGGTGGACACCGGCGCGGGGAACTGACCGTTCTCACCGGCCCCACCGGCTGCGGAAAAACCACGCTCTGCGCCGAGATGTCCCTCGACCTGGCCACTCAGGGGGTATGGGTCCTTAACGCCTGCATCTTAGAGAACTTTTTAGCTTACATAGATTTCAGTCAATGAAGTGGCGACGCTTCCCGGCGCTGAGCCGGCTGCTGGGTGGACACCGGCGTGGTGAGCTGACCGTTCTCACCGGCCCCACCGGCTGCGGAAAGACCACGCTCTGCGCCGATATGTCCTTCGACCTGGATCGTTTTTTCTTTCTTTCATCCTAAGTCATCTAAGGTGTCCCGTATGTCCCGCATTCCTCGATACCCACCGTCTTGCTCGCATAAGTGTCCCACATAAAAATACGAGGGTGGGATGGCGCCGCGCACCACCACCAACAATTCCAACAAATCCTCAGTCTTGTTGTGGATAGTGGTGGGTGTCGCGCAATGAGTTATCATGAAGTTGGCCGCCTTACAGGTGAACACACTCTGGGGCAGCTTCGAGATCCGCAATTCGCGGCTGGCGCGGACTATGCTGCAACAACACGCCGGCGTGCCGTTGGAACAGCACCTGCCCCGCTTCCCGGACTTCGCCGACGACTTCCAGAAGCTTCCGGTCTACTTCCTGGCCTTCCACGGCCACCAGCCAATCAAGGTCGTCATGGAGGTTCGTAGCGGTGTTATTTATTAGGGGCCATCCATAAATTACGTCACACGAATTTCGTGATTTTTTTACCCCTCCCCCGTCCTTGTCACAGCTGGTCACGTTTGTGAGACTCGCCCTCATAGTGTGACGACACATATTTTGCAATTTTACATTTAGAATTTATTGAATTCAAACAGCAGTTCCGAAATTAGTTCCGTTAGGTTAAAAAGGTCCGAAATCATTTTATATCCATTCAAATTATTTTTAATAAAGTTGAACATCAAGTCAAACATTTCAAGAAAACACAAAACAAAAAACGATTACTTTATTAAATAAAGAAAATTTAATCATCTTGAGTCCATATACTTTGATCCCACTCCAAGTGACGTCACGAAATTTAGGACCCCTCCCACCCCCTTGTCACACAATGTCACACTTCGTCGTCCCCCTCCCTCCCCGTTAACGTGTGACGTAATTTATGGATGGTCCCTTACTAGCTGAGCCGGCAAACGTTGTTTTGCCATATTGGTTAGTCCACAATCCATTGTCAGAACTACCAGTCTAGTTATAAACGGTAACCGCCAACTAATCGTTACCAAAGTTATCATCACCGTACAGATTTACATCTAGTGTGGTGACCAACGTAGAACACGCATGTAATGTTTTTTCTTTTTAATAAAATATTTTGTATTTGTATTGCAGTATTTAACAATGCTAGATTGTGCAAGCGAGACAGCATGTCAAGTGCAAGCGACACCTTAACTTATAAACGCAACTTTTTTGCCCCTCCTACCAGTAATAGGTAGGTACCTACCCCTTGCGTGACGGGTGACTGGTAAAAAATTCCATTAGTATTAAGTCCACCATTTGTACACTATCTATTGTGCAATAAAGAATTAATAAATCTGGTATTTGAAAATCTTGTGTCAGTGTTCGTTATCAAACTCCTCCGAAACGGCTTCACCGGTTTTCATGTGATTTTAGTATGTATTTGGTAGGTCTGAGAATAGATCACGCGCTATTTATTAAAGCAAAACAACGTGGTCAGCTAGTTTAATAAAACATTTTGAAATGTTTTCATAATAATAATAACTTGCTTGGTATTGCTGTAATGCTTACTTCCAAAATTTGTCTGTAGGTTGTCGTAGGCACTTTTAAAATTTAATTTAAATGTCTCGCCAACTTTCGACGTACCTATCTAAAGACAGATAGGACGCGATTATGTGGAAGTTCAATGTATTGATATGATAAGAAAGTGGGTCATGTTGATGAACTAAATAGATAGCATAAATAAAACGTTGAGTCAATACGGAACGAGCTATTATAGTCGCAGAATCCGTTTAATCTGGTCCAGTCCAATCTTAGTAAACCGTTTTATGGTTCAGTTTTATAAAGCTGAATATTTTTGTTATGAATCGTTGTACCTATACTCGTCGCCTAATTTTACTACGCCCCTCTCAATTACAATGTTGCATGAAGCACTTTCGCAATATTGCTTGTTATGAATTACATGCGCTTTATACGCTCAAAAAGATCAGGCGGTGTAGATTACAACTAGGAAGACCAGTTTCTCGAAGCAATTTTAGCCCGCATCTGAACACCTAACACGCCCCCGATACATTTAGAAGCATACTAGCAATATCACACTCACTATCCGCCAAGTAGTCAGTAATAGTTAATACCATTAGCTACAGAAGAACAGTAGGTATCGTCGACAAGGAGAATTGTCATCGGTCAGTTCCTTCACGACTGTTTTACACAGCCAATAGCTACGGGCTCCAGAGGGTAACACTAGCACACCACCGAGGAAGAAAATCATACCAATATCTTCGTCACTTGTGGCTTAGCTCTCTTCACCACTAAGGCGAGGTCTTATTCTTCACCCGGAGCGACAAAAAGTGACTGTACAATATCTCCTTTACGTTCACAGTGACTTTTAGAACCAACGACAAAGAACCTAGGATCACGAACCTTGGACTATGGTTTATGCCAAAAACGTCCATCTAGTCCTAGGATTTTTGCCTTAGGGTCTAAAATTCCCTATCAACATGATTGAGATATTTTACAGACACTTTTTGCAGATCTGTAAAGAAAGTTTTTTTTTCCTCTGTGGCGCTAGTGCTACTCAGTGGATCCTCTTAACAGTCAGTTCGTTTGAGACTGCTCACTTATTTTATTGTGTGATTTTACTTGCATCCGCCTCTGCCGCAGTTTTCCAACCATTACCTGTATATTGCGTGCAGCTATCAACTGCTTACAAGTTACAGCGAAAGTATTACGACCTAGCTCTTGAGCTAGACAGGCACCTAATTTCAATTCGTAACGTCCATTAAGTCGCAGTTTATGTGCTATTACATAGGGCGTGGACACATGTCTACGGCACGGCGGCCCCGCCCCGTGAAACGGCGCCGTGTACGGCGTAACGCGCCGGCGCACGGTAGCAACCATCGCACCAAAATAACAGTTTTGGTTATTCAAAAAGATTAAAGGGATAAAGGACGTGCTTCATTTTAAGAAAAACATTACCACGTGCGCACTATGCAACTGACAAGATGAACTATCGAGCGGTGCGCCCTGTGGCACGCTGTGCACGACGCCGTGAAGCGGCGCCGCGCCGCGTTTTCTTCCGGTGGCGGCGCCGTGCCGTTGCCCGGTAGCCGGTGCCGCAACGTAGTCATGTGTCCACACCCTTAGTCCGGCGACCCTAGAAATTAGACCGATTGTCTGTCTCCCCAGGCAGTGGAGCACGCGCGTTACATGCACGACATAGCCCACGTGATCGTGGACAACGTGCAGTTCATGCTGGGAATAGGCGAGGAGAGGGACGGCGACCGCTTCTACAGACAGGACGCCGTCATAGCCGCATTCAGGACCTTCGCCACGGCTCGCCACTGCCACGTGACACTCGTCATGCATCCCAGAAAGGTGAGAAATCCGCCCTCCTGTTGTTTAAGTATCCAGTGTATTCATCATCAACCCATTATGTCCCCACCGAGGGGCACGGGTCTCTTCCCTGAGGAAGGTATAGGCCATACTCCACCACGGGGGCCAAGTCCGGATTGGTGGAGGCTTGTAAGACTAGTGGCTGGTCTTACTGTCAGAAGTTTTCAAGCCGCCCTAAGGCCTCTGACTTGGCTTAACGACTGCCATCTATCGACGGCAGCCGGCACCAACTGCTTAACGTGCCTTACGAAGCACGGAACCGCTCGGAAAAATGCCACTAGCGTTAGTCATAGACGGTGACCCATCCATGGACTGAACGCGCCGTATTTTGCTTAACCTTAGTGATCGTTTAATATCACTCAGGCAGCCCAGGCTACGAGCGATCCAGTGTATAGCGTTGTCAATTTAGGGTGCTTGTATACGGGCGGCACTCGTCGACGGCAGGCGTCGACGCTCTGATGCGGATATTTGACGCTGGCATGTCGGCGACTGCCATCGGCGTGTTGACGACAGCTGTGAAAGACCGTCGACAGCTGCAGTTGGCACACAGACACAATCACTTGTCTTTGTTCAAATTAGGACACCCTGTGCTTTGGCTAATAGCCAAGAACATAAAAACATGGAAAAGCACCTAATATGAGCCTTTATGTACAAATCTCGTACAAAATCAAGTGGTCTCCAGCGGGAACGACGAACGACCTAGTGTGCGGACACGGTCACTACTACATAATGTTATCAAATGTTCATTTCAATTCTGTTGTAAATTTAAACTAAGATTAATAGTTATTAATCCACATGCATGTAACATAATTCATTTGGCAATAAACAATTTTAACTTCTACTTTTACTTACTCTGTTTTGGGAGTCAAGCGTATTACTGCTAGACCATAAAAGCAGTCAGACCTGCCAGTATTGTTTTCACTTTTGGTCCCTTAATCACATTTTACTTTTACATTTATTACACCAGGCACATATTACACTATGTCATATTTTCCAGGAGCGTGATTCGGAAGATCTGTCAACTAGTTCCATATTTGGGAGTGCCAAGGCATCACAGGAGGCCGACAACGTGTTGATTATACAGGTAAAAAACGATGAAAAACCGCTGTTGTTTTTCTGTACCATAACGAAGGCAATTTTAGATGCTTCAAAACAAAGTTCTCTAAATAGCGACAATAATTTGAACGATTGAATTCTTAAAAATTTCAGCGTTGACACAACTCAAACCGCAATATGTCTTTCCAGGACAAACGGCTGACTGCAGTTAGAGGTAAGAAGTACCTGCAAGTCGCTAAGAACCGTTACAGTGGCGATCTAGGAATCGTACCTTTGGATTTCGACAAAGATGCCCTAAGTTACCAGAGCAAGAAGAAAAAAAGTAAACAAGATGAGCCAGAGAAGATGCTCGACCAAAGTTTGGAAGAGTTTGGTGTAACTGACAGTGATTACATAAACGACTTTGACGGCGGGTCTAAGCGGGACGGTTTCGCAAAGTCTAAAAAGACTAAACCACACAGAGAAGATACAAATTATTTAAACGACATACTGAATCGTAACAGAACTCGGTAGCATAATGGCAGCACGCTGTCCATGACTACACCTGTTACATCAAAGTATAGAATGAAATGCAAAGTATTATAAATACCTAAATAGATGTAAGTGCAACATCTGTATAATAAATTATGTCTGATACCCAGAAGTCAATTAGTTTCAATTATAATACATTGAAAAGTCCTCAGTATTTGTGTTCTGAGGAAAAGTCTGACAATATCATAGAGAAACAAGGGTGCAGTAGTATAGTAAGTAACTAGGGAAACAGAGTGTCCTGTAATGTTTAAAGCAAGAGAACAAAATTAGAGATAGGCGCGCGAGGAGTGCAAAGGTCGGTCAATTGAGATAATAAGCTACCAACATGATGCAATGGCTATAAAATAATAATATTACATAGTCTATATTAGTTTAATAACTCTCCAAAGGATAAAGGTACATTATGAATTATGATATCTTTTACTTAATATATTACGGCAGAGCTATCAGCTACATTAATTGGACTTAGGTATAAAAATAACAATTATACTTAAAAATACTAGCCATATCACATTCCAAATTACATCCACTAACTTTTACAATCTTTGTCAACCCCTATTTAACCCCTATGTAACTTACAAAGAAATTGCACTAAAATATTATTTTATACAAAATTATAACCACATATTTAACACACAGTATGTAATTTTTTTTAAATATATTAGGCTATGATTCAGTTTTTACTACACAATAGATCAAAGTTGGTTCCAACAAGAAAACTTAAACTAATGTAACAAAGGAACTTTTAATTAAAATTAAGTTTGTGCTCAGCATTATAAAATTTTGACCTAAAGCAGTTCTAAAAATTTAAAAGAGTTAAAATGCAGTTTTTGTAAAAAAGTTAACTTTATTTTACTGCTTCTTAAAATGAGCTTGAACTGCGTCAAGCAATGATTTGTCCTGCGTACGGTTTTGCTTCCTCTTGCACTTGGGACATGGCAGATTAGCATTGAGGCACCTCGAGTGGAACACGCTAGAGCACTCATCACAGCGATATGTGGAGCTTGTTTCAAACGGATACAATATCTTGGGATCCCTGCATACTTCACAGATGAACCCTTTCTGACTGCAAAGCCAGCATTCCAGAACGTGTGTTCGCGCGAAGTTAACTACCTTTTCCAACTGCATGGCCAATGAACCGTTTGGTATTTGCGCCAAGTCTGAGATTGTGTATGAGTGCACATGATCATACAGATACTCCCTGGGCCAAACCCTCTTCTGCAACTCTTCAATCACAGGCTCACGACAAGAGAAAATGTAAGCCCTCAAGAAGTTCAGCTGGACTCTTAATTCATGCAACTGAGCCATATCTGAGACACCATTGTAGATTTTTGGATTCAGCTTCTTCATGTCAATCCAGGGATGATGTTGGAACTCCAACAAAAATAGAGCAGATATTTTAGACACTGGGTATCTTTTAAAGTCCCAGTTATGTATGACTCTAGCTGGTATTATGAAGACATTGGGATCCATGCAGTTGAAGCAAAAATAGTCTCCAGTGTAACCACATACTTTGGCTTTTGAGATTGTGCTGCCAAGTAAGTCTTGACAACCTTTGCATTGATAGTTTTGGCTGTCTAAGCCATGCTCTCTAGATAATTTGCCCAGTTGGAGAATCATTTTCTGCAGCGCAGGCACTGTAAAAGATCCCGTGGTGGAGTTGGGGACAATTTCAAATCCTAGACCTTGAAGCATTGGATCTTCAGGTGTACTAATCTCTGATGTTAACTCTGCAATCTGTGTTGGTTCCTCTACTGTCAGCTTTAGCTCCTTGTGAATATCTTTCATGATGTCTCTCAGGTTAGGTGTGTTGGTGTTGTTCTCTCCATAAGTATTTGAATGATCAATGAGTGAGGACAGGCTTTTCAGCTCTGGTGTTTTGATCAAGCTACTTCCATGGGACGAGTTGGAATGTATTGATGTGTTTAAGTCATCATTGTCTGCTGACCATCCTTTGCCACTCAGCGAGTTTCCTGTAACCACCAAATCTGCTGACACAAAGTCATCCAAGTCTATGGAGGATGGAGAGAAAGATGTAAGATCTTTGTTAGGCTGTTTTTCTATTGCAATGGGAGTTGTTTCAGTCTTTTCTAAAGAAGTAGATGGTTTAGCTTCCTGTTCCTCTGCCTCCTCTATGTCATCATATTTAAGTTCATTTTGGGCTGTGTTATCTTTGGACAGAATAAAGTTGAGGGCTTCATCTTCATTGAGGGACAGCATATGTCCTAGACCAGTGATACAGGTGTTGTGATTAGGCGTTGAAGATAGCTTAGTAACCACTTCATCTGTAATAGTACTGGCCACATCTAAGCCTGCACTTATTGGTGCCATTCTCATAGTTGGTACCCATACTCCAGCCATCATGAGGACTTGCTCTGGCCATTGGTTAAGCAAACTCGAGTTTATCGGTAAATTGAACTGAACACAAGTCTCCAGGCCTTCTATAAGTTTCTGCGCAAGCTCCAAGATCTCTGCATCACAAACAAATGCAGACTTCTTATAGAAAGGCTTCACAGCTGATATGTTTTTCATAAGAGTTGACATGTATGATGAGAGCAGGCACTCATTCAGAGCGATGCGAAGCCAGGCCCGGCATTGGCCTATTTCACTATTGATTTGTGGCAATGAAGATATTTGGTCGATGTTCTGGCGATGTGACAGCACCAGCACCAGCGGCCAGAAGTTCGGCTGTGGGCGTTGATCCAGATCGCTGGACAAAGCATTCTTAGCTTTTCGCAGAAAAGTGTCCTTCAAGCTGTGTAAAAATATAGCTTCCAAGGCCATGCACAGCGTGTTCGTGGAATCGGTGGAGCCTAGCACGCTGTGAAAGTTCTCTTCGAACTGGCTCGTGTACTGAATATCTTTTACGCACTCCGATAAGTTATTTATCAACGATTCTTTTAATATCGTGTCGCGGCTGCGGCCAGTAAGGCTGGAGGTCACACTTTTGAAGAACGACATGATTCTAAAATTATTTGATATCACTGCGAGAAATCAGATAAAAGTTGCCAATATTCGTATTTGATTTTCAATTAATTCCCCATCGGATCGGAAAGTAAACACAAACATTACAAGAGGACCACAGACTCAAGAAAAATAAGGAATGAGATGAAAGCACAGACCTACTATTCCTCATTGGATGAATGAATAGCTGCGATGAATGAACGTCTCAGAAGAAGGTATTTCTTCTTCTGAGATGAACGTGTTTCAAAAGACACAACCTTCACTTCATGAAAGTGCGTGTCGGGGTTGGGCCCCGCTAGAGTCTGACAAGCGAGTCGCGTGGGACGCGATTTATTTCGAATTCTTCATATGGCCACACTCTGACTGTCAAACTTAGGTATTTCAGCTGCAAATAGTACAGCCCAAACAGTTTGATACTCGTCCTAGATTTATACAAGAAAAAACCTTTTGTTTCTATTAAACATAATCGCTCGTAGCCTGGGCTGCCTGAGTGATCTTAAACGATCACTAAGGTTAAGCAACATACGGCGCGTTCAGTCCATGGATGGGTCACCGACTATGACTAACGCTAGTGGCATTTTTCCGAGCGATTCCGTGCTTCGCAAGGCACGTTAAGCTGTTGGTGCCGGCTGCCGTCGATAGATGGCAATCGTTAAGCCAAGTCAGAGGCCTTAGGGCGGCTTGAAAACTTCTGACACTAAGACCAGCCACTAGTCTTACAAGCCTCCACCAATCCGGACTTGGCCCCCGTGGTGGAGTATGGCCTATACCTTCCTCAGGGAAGAGACCCGTGCCCCTCGGTGGGGACATAATGGGTTGATGATGAAACATAATTTTACCTATGTTTTAGTATATACATACGAGTAATAATGTTTTAAAGCAAACATGAATTATTCTTGTTGTAAGGTCTGTCGGATGACGAAAATATTAAACGTCAGATCGAAGACTTAGTCAAAGAACTCAAAGATGTTGAGAAAAAAAGATATGAATCAGATTTTGATTATGGTTACATTTCATTTACATTTTTACATTTACATACAGGCACATACATTGCTTCTGGCCCCACACTAGGATACCCTGTGTCGTGGGAACCAGAAACAGCGACGTCACAAACATGTAAACATCCAAGACCTGGAGTTTTTTTTTCTCCCCAGCCGGGGATCGAACCCGGGATCTCTCGCATGGTAAGCGGATGCGCCAACCGTTACGCCACAGAGGTCGTAGATGGTTATGGTTCAGCATTAATAAACGTTTTGGCTCCTCTACACGTCAACAGATGCGTCCGCGGACGCTGGCAGATGCATCCGCAGATGAATTTGCACGAGCTGTCCACACGTCTGTAGGTCGATCAGTCTATGTTCATGACCGGCAGACGAAACACGCCTTCGCCCCGTTTAAAAAAATGGATATTGAGACCGTAGCTGCCGCAGCTATTTACTTATAACTACTACTTGATTGTATAGTCGACAGCACATCATCATATACACCCATGCACTCTACTCCGTTGCATTATGGGCGACTTTGCAACTAAAATATGAAGGTTGACGTGCTGTTGACTGTACCTACATCGCAGAAGAGTTATTAAGAAGAAATGGAGAAGAAGAAGGTGGTGGATGTTAGCTATAGGTACCTACATAATTATTTTTATTTTTGTGATATTTATTTTTTGGATTCCATAGATAGTTTTCAGCTTGATACAGCTCAATAAACCTAAAATTTTCTCGGCGCTCATATTGTTAGTCATTTCGGGGGGAATTAAACCACAAGAAGCACGCATGCACTCTCATTCGCAACTACGATCAAACTGATGCGTCGGCAGACGTGTGGACAGATGCCGGACGTTCGCGCCGAAACCCTTTGATGTGTGCCACAAAAACCGACAACAATCGGATTCGAGGCAGACGTCCGCGGACGCGTCTGCAGACGTTAAATACCTACCACAGATGCACAAATCACCCCCTCTACACGTCGGCGGACGCATCTGGAGATGACGTCTGCAGATGCATCTGCCGACGTGTAGAGGAGGCTTTATAAGTTTATGTGGTGCATCTTTATTATCCCAGTTTTTGGTGGAGTGGAAATGTTGGTTTTGATGTAGTTAATACTTTCGTTTTGCTCATATTTAGTTAGGTTTGGACAAAATTCATTGGAGACTCCAAACTAATTAAACAAATAATCAAGTTAAGCAAAAGTATCACGATGGTTTATTCAGACAATATGCAGGGCTATCAACTAAAAGATTTTTAAATTTCCCGCCAAAGGCTTGAGCCACGACTCACTTGTCGCACTCTAGCCCGCTACGTCCATGGGCCCCGCACACTGGGTTCCGCTGAAGGAGGAGTTTTTTTTAGTTTTGAAGAATTTTATTTCACCTCCATTTAATAATTTTAGCCGATTGAACATACATAAGCTCACGCCTGTATCCCATAGCCGATTGATGTAGATTAATATTTTCCCAGGGCTAAAAAGTATTACTACTCTCAACCCGCTCTTCAGCCAACTTCAGACCATGACTAATAAAAAAAGAATAGAAGAGGAAAGAAACCAATAAAGAATATTCTTATCTTATGACTAATGACATAAATTTCAATAGGAAATTAGAAGCTGGTCCACTACTACTCGTTAATTTGTAAATAAAGGCATAAAGCTGTGATAGTTTCCTGTTTACCTGTGTTAGTAGAAGAATGGTGGGACGCTCCACTGTAACTAAAATTTCAGGTCCCTGAACCGAAAATGATTTTCCTATCGACCATTCCAACTACTATTTAATGCTCTGAGATTCCAAAGATACCCCAGACTATAGACGACAAAAAAATCCCTAATTTAGGCGTAGAGAAAGTACACAGATTTTTAAATGACCATTCAAACGATACTTCTAGAAGTCCAGAAATCATGATTTGGACTTACGTCGTCGTTTTAGGGCCGGTTTTTCAATAGTCAGATAAAACTTAACTGGAGAATAAAACTGATGTTGTCACTGTCTTGTCGTATGATTTAGACAGTGACAGCATTCAATTTATTCTCCAGTTAAGTTTTATCTGAGTATTGAAAAATTGGCCCTCATAAGAATAAGAATAAGAAATAGTTTTGCAAATCTATGTAATTAGACTTAGTGATTTCTTGAATTGGGCCATCCAATTTTGTACCGGGTTGTTACTTGCTTACAGAACCGCTTGTTTACACTATCTATCTAATCTCTTTAAACGAGCAATTCTTGAATATATATTATATATAATCAGAATCTCGGAAACGGCTAGAAGGATTTTCACGAAATTTTGTAGGCAGATGCTTTCGGGGGCGTTTAATTGATCTAACTAGGTTACATTTTTAGAAAACGATGTTTTATCCGTGTTTTAAGGCAATTGAAATTTGCTTTAATAACATACAGAGGTAAATTTCGCGTCTACCTGCAAGGTCGGGATAGTCATGACCGGGAAAACGGGCGACCCGTTTCGGGCCGATTTCAAGAGACCCGGTTAGAGTCATGATGTTTTTTTTCCAAGTTCTTTTTTAGCGGTGGTGGCGTAGTGCGGTTGACCCTTGCTTCTCGATCATGAGGGTCTGGGTTCGAACCACGCATGTACCAATGACTTTTAGTTACGTACATTTGTTTGTACAGTAACACCATTCGCTGATAAATTGTGCCCGGATAACGGCGACAGGCTTGCCACTTGTCACGTTTGGGACCTAATAAACTCGGCAAAACGTGGGTCCATTTCTAGAGACTGGTGCCTCTGCCTACCCCTTCGGGGATAACGGGCGTGAGTTTATTATTTTTATTTATTCTTTTTTTGTTGAAAAAGGATTATTTTAATTTTATATTACATATTTTATGTTACAAAAAAAGTACTGATTAGTGATTAGTACCTGGGTGACCGAGCTTAGCTCGCTCGGTCACCCAGGTACTAATCATTAGAGTAGAAAGCATAATTCGAGAGATAATTTGACAAGGGCTTTTGAATGACAGCTGTCAGTTGAGTTCATTAAAAAAACTAGATGGCGCTGCAAGAAGAACAAAATGTCATCATGTTTTTAGGTCTGTGTTTTTAATCTTTATTAATCTGTGAGAGTCTAAAAATCTCTTTGTAATCTGTGATCTAAACTAGACTTTGTTTCGGAACTGTTGAAACTTGAAAGTTATCGAAGTATTTTTACCTTGTTCATTACATACGTTAAGTATACGTGAATTGTGTCTTTGCTCATGACTAGCCCACGCATTGTGCATTTTTGTAAAAACATAGGACAAGAACCACAGAGAAGGTACAAAGATGTCATGTCAATTTTGAAGTATTATGTGACGTCAGCACCATCTATCGGTAATTTGCGGCACTATTTTTTTTAATGACGCTTGGAAAAGCCCTTATTGAGTGACGGATAAAGGGTTACCAGGGTTAGAGGAAATTGAATCGTGATGACGTAGCCGATATTGACAATCAATATCAAAGTCGTAATAATAAGCGAATATTATAATTGCAATAAGCCCTTTTTAGGTAAGCCTTTTCGACACCTCTCAGTAGGGTTGCCCAATGTACGCTCCCTGCTTTTTAACGCCTGGGAACAGTAAGAAGCAAGGAGTGCTATCAACACAATCGCTGTGTTGATAGCACTCCAACACAACACACAAACACGATAGCACAAGTATATTTGTTTTTTTGTACCACCTTGTAGTAACAAAAAGGGTTGGTATTTTGTATTTTGGACTTAGTATTACGTATGTTGATTTATTGTACTGGTGAAAAAATCAGGCTGTATTATGACATTAACACATTGTGTTAATTTGTTCCATCACAGAGCCTAAACGACTGATACGATTTTGACAATTGAGGATCATTTAATTTTTCTCTTATTTTTTTTAGTTACCCTATTAGGGTAGTTTCCGGGGTCAAAATAATTAAATTATATTTAGTCCGTATTTTAGATTATAATAAAATATTGGACATGTATTTTTTCTTTTTTCGATTAAACAAAAAATAACAAAGATATAGCTCATTAAAATACGTGTGACGTCACTCCGTGCTAAAAAATGCAGCACGGCGTAACGTCACACGTAACTTTAATGGGCTATATCTTTGTAATTTTTGGTCTCATTTACAAATAAAAAAATATAAAAAAAAAACTCACGCCCGTTATCCCCGAAGGGGTAGGCAGAGGCACCAGTCTCTAGAACGTGTCCTTTATTTTTTAATAATCTAAAAGACGGACAAATTACATTTTTGAGGGCAACTAGCCCATTACCCAAAAAATTACAGCCGTGGCAGCCGTGGGGGGTTCTATAGTGAGGATGTAGCAGACAGGAATAGTGTGCGAGTGAGAGAGCGCTACACCATACTCGCGCAATACACTTCTAAGTGCGAACCTTTCTTGCTGTATTATAATTAGGAACTTTGTAAATAAATTCATTCTTAATTTCTTCGGCCATTCGAGTTTGTTTTTACCTCTGCATCCTACGATCCCACTAAACCTTACAGTGGTGACCCCGACGTGATTGGTTCTCACACTTCGAATCAGTCGTTGCCCCTCAGAAGAAAGGTGACAAAGCCATGTATCAACTGGTGCTCGCCCAAATGGATCGACAGGACATCGACCACATCACGGATATCATCGTGAATCCACCGGAGACGAATAAGTACAAGGCACTAAAGGAGCGGCTAATACAAGTCTACGAAGAATCCGACGATAAACAATTCCAGAAACTTCTATCGGAAATGGAACTAGGCGATCAAAAACCCTCCCACCTACTTCGAAGAATGCAAAATCTCGCTGGCAACAACCTATCTGAAGCCACCTTACGTATGATGTGGATTAATCTTCTACCCCAGTCGGCACGAGCAGTACTCGCTGTTAGCGAAACCATATCAAGAAAAATGGATATTAACGAGCTGGCACTGATGGCGGACAAAATACTCGAGCACTCGCAACCTGTATCCAGCATACATACCTCGTCATACGGCAATCAAAAGTCAACTTACCATCACCAGCAAGCGCATTCGATTAATCTCCAATCACAACAGTCGCCGCATTCCACTGAAAATCATCAAACACTCAGCGATAAAATCGACATTCTTATGCAAGAAGTAGCCGAGCTGAAAATCAATCAGCGATACGACCAACGCCGCTCTCAGCGAAGCCACGACTGGCGCGGGCGCAGGAGACAGCGGTCTTTATCCCGGCCGCGACGTCACTCCTCCCGCAATTCAAGACCCCGCACCTACCCCGGCGATGTCTGTTACTACCATTACAAGTTCGGCGCGAAGGCATATAAATGCGTTGGATCATGCAGCGCGAATAAAACAAATAATAACGATCCGGAAAACTAGATACAGCGTTAGCTGAGACGGAAGCCAGCGCTTATGGAAACTCACACCGTCTTTTTATCACCGACCATAAGTCTGGATTATCCTTTCTCGTCGATACGGGCGCCAATGTTTCTGTAATACCCCGCAGAGGCAAGATGCATACAGAGCCTACGCTTTTCAATCTATACGCAGCAAACAACACAATGATACCTACCTACGGCGAGAGAACTATGGAACTAGATTTCAAGCTACGTCGGCCGTACAAATGGAAATTCATAGTCGCTGCTGTTAACAAGCCTATACTTGGAGCGGATTTCTTGAGACATCACAATCTCGTCGTCGACCTAAAAGGCCGCTGTTTAATTGACCAGATAACAAACCTCTCCGTTCATGCGAAGCTGCAATTGTCATCTGTTCCTACTGTCAGATCAATCGATGCCCACGCAGACTACCACGACATTCTGGCTGAGTTTCCTGACATCATGAGACCAACATCAATGAGAGAGAGCCCAAAACACAATGTGAAGCACATCATAGAAACAACTGGCCAACCACTGTACGCCAGAGCCCGCCCATTGCCACCACATCGATACAATAGCGTCATGAAAGAATTCCAAGAAATGATGCAGCAGGGTTTATGCCGTCCAAGCAAAAGTCCATGGGCCAGTCCTCTCCATGTAGTCTCCAAGAAGAACGGCGATCTTCGTATCTGCGGTGACTACAGACGTCTGAACACGGTCACCAAACCTGACAGATACCCGATACCACGACTAAGAGATTTCACCTATCAACTACAAGGCAAGGTTATCTTTTCAACCTTGGACCTTAATCGTGCCTACCAACAACTGTGTGTCGCCGACCAAGATGTTGAGAAAACAGCCATAGTAACCCCTTTTGGCTTGTATGAATTCCCGCGGATGCCGCCCGGACTACGCAACGCAGGACAAACGTTTCAACGTTTTATACACGAAGTTTTACGAGATCTTGACTTCGTGTTTCCCTTCATCGACGACTTGCTCCTTGCTTCATCCAACGAAGAAGAGCACCGTCATCACCTTCGCATCGTGTTACAGCGACTGGACAAGTACGGAATTACTATCAATCCATCAAAATGCGTACTTGGGAAGCCAGAAGTGATATTTCTCGGTTACTCAGTATCACAACACGGCATCAAACCGCCACAAGCAAAAGTTCAAGCCATCATCGAGTTTCCCATGCCAACCTGCATAGAAGAACTTCGAAGATTCCTCGGCATGATGAACTTCTACAGAGAGCACATACCTACAGCTGCGGACTTACAAGCACCGTTAAATGCATACTTACATAATGCAAAGAAGCGCGACAAAACAAAAATCCAGTGGAACCAAGAAGCCAAGACGGCATTCGAGGCTTGTAAAGTTAGCATACAAAACGCTGCTTTACTCGCACACCCCTCCCTCTCCGCGCCACTGTCTCTCCTCTGTGACGCCTCTGATAAATGTGCGGGAGCAGTGCTACAACAGCGAATAAGAAATGCGTGGCAACCACTTGGGTATTTTTCGAAGAAATTCTCGGACACACAACAGCGCTACAGTACCTACGATCGTGAGCTTTTATCTATCTACATGGCAGTAAAACACTTCAGAAAAATGTTCGAAGGCAGGGAGTTGATTATCTATACAGACCACAAGCCGCTTACTTTTGCCATCGCCAAACCACCATCTGACAACGATACGCCACGAAGGATACGTCAACTACTGTTCATCAGCGAGTTTACTACGGATTTCCGGCACATCAGTGGCAAAGACAACATTGTAGCCGATACATTGTCTCGCATAGAAACAATAACATGCCCGTCATCGCTCGACTACGCACAACTCGCGGCAGCGCAAGACAGAGATGCAAATATACCTCTCTTGCTCACGCAAACAAACCTGCAACTTAAGAGGATGGCGATACCTAACTCCGATGCAAAAGTTTACTGCGAGTTTTCAACGCAAAACATACGGCCCTACCTGCCCGAAGACTTTCGTCGCATCGCATTCAACGCCGTGCACAACTTAAGCCATCCAGGGACGAGAACAACGCGTAAGCTCATGCAACAAAGATATTTCTGGCCGTCAATGAACCACGACGTCGGCAACTGGACTCGAACCTGCATACCTTGTCAACAATCGAAGATCCAGCGTCATACTAAGAGCGAAATTGCATGTTTTCCGTCGAGCGACCGTTTCGACCATGTCCACGTTGACATCGTTGGACCACTACCTACTACGAGTCAAGGTCAACGATACCTACTAACGGTAATTGACCGAGCAACACGATGGCCGGAAGCATTTGCCATCGAAGATATAACAGCAGTAACAATCGCGAGAACGCTGTACGAAGGCTGGATTGCCAGATACGGATGCCCGTCGAAGCTAACCACTGACCAGGGCCGTCAGTTTGAAAGTCACATATTTCATGCTTTGACTAAGCTCATGGGTGTGGAGAGGATGCGAACTACGCCATACCACCCACAGAGCAACGGCGTAATCGAACGATGGCACAGAACGCTGAAAAATGCACTAAAAGCTCGACTCCAAAACAGTCGAAACTGGAACGACGAGTTGTCAACTGTGCTCCTGGGACTCCGCGCCGCAGTAAGAAGCGACACGGGTGTGAGCCCTGCTGAGCTTACGTTCGGCCGGCCGCTGCGCCTTCCCGGTGATTTTTTTGCCCAGTCAAAACAAAACAGTATGTGCGATTTTACCTACGTCGATCAGCTGCGCCGTAAAATCAGCGAGTATAGGCCAGTCCCTACCAAATGCAATACTGCTGGTAGCTCACCGTTCGTGCACCCAGATTTGGCGACATGCAACCAAGTTTTCCTCCGTGTTGACGCCGTGCGAAGACCTCTGCAAACACCATACGAAGGCCCTTACTCTGTGCTGAAGAGACATGCTAAGACTTTCGTCATTAAGATGCCTGGCAGAGAAGCAACCGTTTCGGTCGACCGCCTCAAGCCTGCCTACGTACTGCGTGAAGAGAGCGACATCACTAAGCAGCCGAGCAACGCTGGCACACCACGAAATGAAGTCCACCAGCCAGCCTCAAGGCAGAGCCGCAGTGGTAGGATCATCAAAGCGCCAGTACGCTTTGCTTGAGGGGGAGCACTGTAGCAGACAGGAATAGTGTGCGAGTGAGAGAGCGCTACACCATACTCGCGCAATACACTTCTAAGTGCGAACCTTTCTTGCTGTATTATAATTAGGAACTTTGTAAATAAATTCATTCTTAATTTCTTCGGCCATTCGAGTTTGTTTTTACCTCTGCATCCTACGATCCCACTAAACCTTACAAGGACTTCAAAAATGAAAATTATCGCATAACATTGTCACAGGTATCAAATATAAAAAACAAGGTGTTTAATAGACCTTTTCAAAAAAGTATAACAATATAACAAGGAAAAATAAAAAAATAACATGTGTTTGTTTTGTCATTCTTGGTAGAAACTTTTCGGTGATCGTCCAATATTACTTTGATACTAAAAAAACTCAATAAAAAGTAAATTATGCGCTATAGAAATTTATTGCGGAGAATATTTGCAACTCATTTATTTATGAGTCGCGTGGTGATTAAGCCCCGTACTCTATCTCTGAGGTCCCTGTGTCCTGCAATGGGACATTATACGCTAGTTATTTAATGATATATGGCACTGTAAATTATTAAATTAATTTGATTAAGTCATCATAACCAATGGTAACCAAACTGATATCGATACCAAATCCGATTAAAATATCGGTAAGAACACCATTAGCCCGACTATTGCAACACTTGCTTGTGCGAAATGAACTGTCAAATAGGTCTCTCGAATTATGGATTCCACTTTAGTGTTTGTTTTGATTCTTTCGAAATTCTGAGAATTTTCATATTTTTAGTGATATTCTAACACAATAAGGGCGCAAGTTTTATTGAAGTTACGCCGCTTTTTAAACACTACTTTTAGTAAAATCATAATTTAGAGGGATGCTTTTGTTTTTTAATCTTATAGTTTTTCTTAGCATACAATCAAAATTTTTATTAACTCTTGCTGAACAATCGTATTACAGTAAAAATGGGCAAGGTAAATTGACATCACCTGTCCCTGCTACTTCAGGTGTTTCATAGAGGTTATTTTATTCCTAAAATTATGCACCATTATTTTATATTTATTTACTATACTTGTTTCAGAATTCCTGCTCTGCCGTAAATGTGGGGCTGACGTGGCGGACTCTTTTTACTTGTTTACTCAATCGAGTGCTGGCTCTCGGAAAACAAAGAAGCAGCATCTTTTCGGAATACAGAATGTGACCGTTCAAACACTTGTCAACCCTTTCGGCACACAGTTTGATATTGTGACAACTGAAAAGGCGCATTGTGATCTTATTGGCTCGGTACCTATTGCTGTCCTGTTAACATTCTTGACTAGCTTCTTTGAAATTAAAGAGGCTCAACAAGCCTCAACATTATTTTTCATCTGAAAGAAAAGAACACAGCACACTACAGAAATTATATGAAGAATTAAAAACAAATTGATTCAGACAATTCGAAAACTTATCCAGAACTTCATTTGTAGATAATTATCTATCAGTAAGTTGCATGAATATTTTTCCAGCGCCAACGTGCAGACTCATGGTTCCCTGGTTACACTTGGCGCCTCTGTGCATGTCCACACTGCGGGCAACATCTTGGTTGGACATTTGAGATCATCACTGACTCCAAAGATGTAAAAGGCGCATCAGAAGTGCCTCTGGTACCAGTGTTCCATGGTCTCATACTTGACAATATTTTGGGTGAAAATTGTAAGTATTTTGAACCATTACTGTTATTTATCACTCTATTAGATCAGTATTAAAAAATTTTTATTAATTTTTTTTCAGTTACTGATTCACTTATAATGATGCCGAAGATGTACAGCATGTAATGTTGTAATTTAATTATGTGTAAGTGTTGAGGCTGATATTATGTAACAATAAAAAAAGAGAATTTAATTTTATTACACTTAATGAATTTTTATTTTTCTTTCTTTTTAACAAAATAAGTATTAGGAAGTCAGTAACTAAAGATGAAATGTCAAACATCAATGTCCTTACATAGTTATCTTACAAGATCTTAGAGAAGCTTATTCCTGCTTCACAGTTTCTAGTTTAGTTTAGTTTTTTTTAGGTGTAAAAAATTTACCAAGTTGTACACTCAAAAGCACATGAACCCTAATATAATTATGAGCACTATGCACCTTACACGCAATTTTGTGAGAAAAATGTAAAGTATTGAACTTTGGCAGCTCTTGTCTGTAGCTTGATAATGATAATGCCATAGTTATCTTAGTAGAAGTACAAAAAAGTAAGTCTATGCATTTTCAATCAGTTAATACAACATATGTCAGTTACTCTTAACAAACAATACAATGTAAAAAACGAAAATATAATATACTATCACCAAAAACCAAGTGAAGGGACTCTACAATAGAAAAAAACTTGTAGAAGTCATCACATCAGCTCTATATTGTCTAGCAAATTATATAGAAAGTCTTTAATGTTAAACTCAATCACTATTTTTCTTTATGTTCACCATAATATTGTCATTCAAAATAATATGACACAGTACTTTGCAAAGTCAATGTTCAAACATAGTGTGCACTGACTAACAGCACCTAAGTAGATGCAAAGCGCTCGTGGAGTGATTGACTGGTTGCAAATGGAATGGGCGAGAAATTGATTCCAGCAGGAGGTTCACTAGAAACTGAGGTTCCACCCAAGGTTTTACCCTGAATAGATGCGATTTCTTCCTGTAGCTTTGGATTCAATATTTGCTTATTGACGAACTTGCGGCTCACTCCTCTGTTTGCACCTCGACCTCTGGCCCTTGTAGATCTGTTGCTGTAGTTAGATTTATTTGAACGATTAGATCGGTTAGATGCCACTGATTTAACACTGCCAGGACCGCGGCGAGCGTTGTAGCCTCCATATTGGTTGGTCAATTGTGCCAAGTTTTGACGAGTCAAAAATCCAGCGTTGCCAACACTGTTGCGACGCCTTTTAGAAAAATCATTGGCAACACTCACAGTGAGTTGAGAAGCTGCATTAAAGGAGTTATTCCTAGACCTGGATCTGGACCTCGAACGAGTGAAAGTCTGGGTTCTGATATGGGTACTTTGGTTAAAAAAGTTCCTCCTTTGCTCCTGCAGTATCTGATCAGATCTAAGTCCCACTGCACTATAGCGGTTGTTAGTACTCAGGCCTTGGCCTCGTTTGGATATTCCACGTTTAGCAACCGCTAGGGGCCTACCTCTGCCCCTGTTCACACCAAGCCTGCTGTGAATACCTCCTCTGAGGTTAGGATTCGAATTTGAGCGAAGGAGTCTGTTTTGCTGGCCACCTGCAACATATACAACACATTTCAACCTTTATACTATTGGTACGCCGACCGGCCCACCATAATGGTTTATAATATGTCATAACTCAACAGATTAAGGGCATGTATACATAGATAGTTAAGTTTTATCTTGAATCTCAAATAAACACACACCTCGGTTGAATCTATTGTTCCTGACCAAAGCTGGTAAGCTTGGCTGCTGATCGTCTAAGCCAGCTCTGCCTTTTGGAGTAAGAGCTCGGCGTGGTTGCGATCGCGACCATGACATGGAGCGGGCACGGGAGTTGGAGCGGAAACGTTGACGTGAGCGGGAGCGCGTACGGGACTGGGACCGACCGCGGGACTGCGAACGAGCACGGGACTGTGAGCGGCCGCGGGTCTCTGGACCTCTGGAGCGGGATCTGCCCTGCCGAGGCCCGGGCGTGCCGGACCGAGAGTTAGAACCGCCGCCGCGACCGCGTCCGCGGCCGCGGCCGCGCCCTCCGCCTCCGCGGTTGGACCCGCGACCGCCGACGGCGCCTCCGCGGCCACCGCCGCGACCTCGCGTCGGTGCCCCGCCGCGCCCTCGAGGGCGACTTATACGATTCTGTTTGATAATCTCATCTGCAACAGAAATTCGTCACGAGTGAAACCTCTTGACGTTGTTTTCACACAGTAAGAAACAGGACAAGTTCGGCAGACTTTCTTTGAATAGACTTAATGAAGACCAAACAATGACGAAAATAACAATAATGATGCACTAACCAAGTAAATGGTACTGTTTATTCAAGTGAAATATTTTTTTTAAATGAGCACCTTACATAGGTTATGTGTTATTTTTTAATTGCATGATTTGCATGTAATCGGCGTATATGTGCTAATATCAATGACAATGTAAAATACACACATGGTAATTTTTATAAATTATTACACTATTACGAATATCCGAAAATAGACCAAATTAAGTAAAGTACCTACGACGCTTCGGGAAATATTAACTTACCAAGAGACATATTCACGGAATCCGGCATTGTCAAGGATTAAATTAAGGGCTCTTTAAATATTGTAGTCCGAAATGGCTACCAAATTCACTGAAACAAATACAATATTTTGCAAGCAATGCAGGATAAAAAGAGTCCATCCATTTGCAAAGAACAAAATAATATTGAACGTTAAACGAATGAAATAAGTTGAATGAGCGTATCACAGAGCACTATACTAACCACCTGGCCACGGGGGAAATCGCCCGCGCGAAAAATCGCGCGGCGCGAACGGCGGGGCGTCAACCCCGTGGCTTGCTTCGTACATTTCTAAGTTTGTTTCAGTCGCGGCTGCGGCTACGACTAGCGACTGAAAAAAACTCATAGAAATGTACGTAGCAAGCAAGGAGAATAATTCTCCAAATTCAATTTAATGAGCGTTTTTTACGTACATTTCTATGAGTTTGTTTTAGTCGCTAGTCGCAGCCGCGACTGAAACAAACTCATAGAAATGTACGTAGCAAGCCACGGGGTTGACGCCCCCACCGTTTCGCGCCGCGCGATTTTTCGCCCGGGCGATTTCCCCCGTGGCCAGGCGGTAGAGTCTGACAAGTGAGTCAAGCAAAGGTAGTACGACGACGCGAGTCGCGCGCGACAACGTCGCGTCCTCATACTACCTTTGCTGGGACGCGATTTATTTAGAATTCTTCATATGGCCACACTCTGACTGTCAAACTTAGGTATTTCAGCTACTACAGCCCAAACAGTTTGATACTCGTCCTAGATTTAAACAAGAAAAAAACTTTAGTTTCTATTCAACATAATTTTACCTATGTTTTAGTATGTACATACGAGTAATAATGTTTTATATCAAACATGAATTATTTCATGTTGTAAGGTCTGTCGGATGACGAAAATGTTAAACGTCAGATCGAAGACTTAGTCAAAGAACTCAAAGATGTTGAGAAAAATGATATGAATCAGATTTTGATTATGGTTCTGTTGCAGATTTAGGGTTATGGTGTGCGCAATGGGAGACGAAAAATAGACCAGGCACTCAATTACTCCGTGTATATTATTCACTAATATAAAGAGACAATTGATGTTTAAATTGAGTATTAGACGATCACAATAGATAATTAATAAAGTAAACAGATTTACATGGCACCGGGGCAACGGACCGGACAAGAGAAGAAAGCGGAAGCAACAGACTAATGACAATCAAATATGTAATCATAGAGACATCCGTCACAGATCAATATTAAGCATATTCCAGACTAACATAAAGAGATAATTTCTAACAGGTTCAGCATTAATTAATTAATGTTTATAAGTGTATGTGGTGCATCTTTATTATCCCTGTTTTTGGTGGAGTAGAAAATATGTTGGTTTTGATGTAGTTTATGTTTTCATTTTGCTTATATTTATGTTTGGACAAAATTCATTGGAGACTCCAAACTAATTAAACAAATAATCAAGTTAAGCAAAAGTATCAAGATGGTTTATGGCATAGATGCAGGGTTATCAACAGTGGCGTAGCGTGGGTATCGGCCGCCCGGGGCGGAAGAACGTTTTACCGCCCTATGATTTAGGTATTTCAATGGAACTCTACACAGTAATTTTAAAGAACTTTTCGTTAGAGACAGTCAACATTATTGAGTAATTTACAAAGAAGTTTTTTTTTTCGTTTATTGTTGAAAAGGGGAGGACCTTCATATTCATACTGTCCTACATTTAGTACAGACATTTGGTATTTTTACTTCTAAAGTTTTCCGGGAGATTGTAAATAGGCAATTTTATAGATTTTGACGTGCTCTTTCCGAATTTCAACTTTGCCACCTCGTATCTTTGCCGCTCGCGGCGCCGTATTGGAAAAATGGGGCCCAAAAGCAGTTTTTAATAACGCATTTTACAGGAAAAACATATCTATCAGCTAGTTTTGTGAATGGCAATAATTTTTTATTATTATTATTATTATTAAAATAATTTTAGAGATAATTTCCTACAATTTAAGTCATACCCTTTTATCTCCTAAAATCAATGGTTTCGGCGTACGGGTGTTGTACAACACACGTTTCGGCAGAAATACTAATTTCCACACCACCACAGCGTTGCCAGACTGTGCTGCCAGAATTACCGTAAAATGTACCCCAAAATTACCGTACAAATTACCGTACCACATATGTAAGCGTGCACACTGATTTTATGATGAGTTGCTATAAAAATGAGACAATTACTTATTTTCTATTAAACAAAAAACTAGTCGTAAATTACTTAGTATGTTTTATTTCTTAAATAATAATGTAGTTTTATTCGGTAAAAGTAACTCAAAACTTTTTGCCAATGAAAGTGAAACTGCTTTACCAGTACATAGTTGGTTTAATGCCCCAATTTGATGATTCAGAGATATTTCTTACCCAAGAAAAAGCAGATTTTGGATTTAGTTAGTTTTCAGTTTTAGTTTCGGATTCGGATCGTTCGTATTCGTACAATCATTCATGAATGAAGAAAGAAAATAGCGAAATATAGACTGAGATTAGGCGCCAATTTCAAATTACCGTACAATTTGTCGAATTTAGGCAATGTTCTCGGAATTACCGTACGTTTTTGGTACCACGATAGATTACCGTACAAGGCTTGAAAATACCGTACAAATACGGTAACTACCGTACGTCTGGCAACGCTGCACCACCATGAGGTAGAGAAGGCGGCGCGTTTTTTTTTCGTGGTATCCCATCAAAAGTATTGTGCCCATATTCTTAGATTCTTATACTAGTAAAGAACAGTACAAAAGTGCGCAGGTATGTTATATCTTCGGATTGCAGTGGTTGGTGGGCAAAGTTGGGGGCGGGGATGAAAATTACGAAATACCGGGAGCATCCACGCCAAAGAAAAAACGTCTGAATAGAGGCGACATGGTCGAAAATAAAAAATACTATAATTTTGTACAAAATACTATCTTTTTTGTTATTTTGTGCTCTCCCTTTCAGCGTACCTAAATCCAACCCTAGACCAGCCACTATCTTACAAGCCTCCACCAATCCGGACTTGGCCCCCGTGGTGGAGTATGGCCTATACCTTCCTCATCCAGACCTGTGCCCTCGGTAGGGACATAATGGGTTGATGATGATGATGTATGTAATATAACGCGCAAGCGAAAACAAGTATGAGAATTTCCCCTCAAAATAATATCGCGAATTTATTGAAAGAAAAATTTGGCTACAATTTTTAAAATGGTCCTTTTACTTTCCAGTCCTGCTACTTTTTTTTCTTAATCATCCAAAAAAAAAAAAAAAAAATTTAGCATCATCTGCTAAAAACTGCCAACTTTTTCCGTTCTGCGACATAATATGCTAAACTGTAAATTGGAGGTCGTATTGTGCTAGAATAGCAGAATTCTGCTAATTCTGGTCACACTGCAGTGCAGAATAGGCCAAATCAAATTAGCGATGCGCGATTATGAATGAAAGTCGACTAATCTTCTACTTACTAACGTTCGTATTCGACTTCAATATTAGTTATCACTAATCCTGATAATCGAATGAAACCACTAATTAGTAACCACTAACCACTATGTCAAATTGTATTCTGTATTCTGCCCTCGTAAGGAAGAACGCAGTAATAGCCATTACTGCGTTTTTACTTTGGATGCAAAATTGGGCTCCCTGCTGGTATATCTATATGTGAAAAAATAATGGTGGCTGTAGGTCTACTAGAAACCTGAAATTTCAGTAAGAAAATATGCAGCAATGTATGAAATCCTTCTAATCCTAAGAAATAAATAGCTATTTACTCAAAACTGCATTTTTACGATTACTGCGTTCTTCCTTACGAGGGCAGTATTACTTACTGGGAGAAAAATGGCGGTAATTTACGCGCGAAATTTCGTAGCTACACACAACGTTTTATGATTTTACTTTTAACTCCTTGATGTAAGGTTGAATTTGGCTTTTGCTTCAAAGTGGAATCAAGCGATAAAACCGTAAACATTGAACCCCGAATCGTTCCGATTCACGACGGAAGCGCCCGAGTCGACCAAATTAGTATGCATCTGCTTGAATGATTCCCGAGTCAGTCCGAGTTGCGGCGGAACGACACGAGTCGACGACGAGTAGTACCTATAGCGTTAGCGGTTTACTAGTATTAGGGGTTAGGCTACAGAACGTTAGTTACTAATCTGGATGTCTAATTCGACTAAGTCGAATGATTGCCATAGTCGAATGATATGATTAGTATCATTCATAATCGCCCATCTTTAAATAAAATCCATTCAGGGGAGGACTTCATCGACTTTGAATCCGGACTCCAGAGGGGATGAGGTCAAAACAACTAACCTACTAGCGTGCTTGCTTAAAGGTCCTATCATACGTATATTTTAATTTCGTTCAGCTTTGTCTATAATTATATACTCTTTGTCTATAATTTGTAAGGCCTTCCGCTGCGTTGAGTGGGTGCACGGCGCGGATATCTTTCAAACGCCGCCACCAAAGAGTAAAATTCTGCCCATAATTTCGATCACGCTACGCGAGTGTATAGTCGATATCGGAGCGGATTATATATTTATTTACTACCTAGCTGTAACTCTGTAAGAGCACGAAGGCAAGAAAAATATTGGGCCGCTCGCTACGGGACACCCGCCTCACGCAGCGCAGTTTTATGAGCCGATTTTTTTTTTAATCTGAGTAGCACACTATTGTGCTACTCATGCTAGTGCTACCTGCGTGTATCGGCACGCAGCGCTAAAAGTTATCGTGCTAATACGTTGGTCAGATTAGTGGCTTCGTAATTTTAAACGAATTATCGTGCTGTAATTCAAGATGGCCGCAACACAATTACTTTAATTTGAGCATAATGGCGGACGACGACTATAATAGAATATCGTACTTTTATATGTTTGCTAACTATTACATCACGCATTTTCATGCATTCAAGAAGGCTCAGCATCGAACTGTAAAGAAATTCCAGCACCATTTCATCGCTCCACTCCATTAAGATATTGTTTACGTACGTCTTACCCGACCAAGAACAACATTCAAAATGAAAAACGCTAATCAGACCACGCTATACGATATTTAGCGCGCTAAATCCCTTTGATGTACAATACGATTAAAATCAGTTAACACTTCGGCTTTTCTCGGATATCATCGCCTAAATCCGGAGACGGAAATGACACGAAATTCATTACCGAGGGAGCATTCAATTTGAAGTATCATAAACGCAATGTATAGCACCTACCAAGATGACATTATTACTATAGGTCTGTTATCTAAAGCTGGCACGTTCACAGTACTCACACTTATGCAATTTCACTATACAGGATGTTTAAAAATATATGATTTTGATTCAAAATGTGACTCTAGTTTAAGTGCAGATTAGAGTTAGGTTTTAGTAAGATAGGTGCGTTGTAGATAAATAAATACAAATATATGGGTTACTTGTTATAATATATTTTTAGCAAATTCGAGCGAAAAGTATTAAATACAAGGTGGAATCAATGGTCACAAAATAGTTTTAAATTTCAATAAATTTTCACATGAACAAAAATAATTTCACCTAAGAAAATCTTTACCAAAACTGAAAATAATTATCCCAGAAATCCTCAACAATTTAATTATAATTTAATTATGTAACAAAGGGTAACGGACGCTCAGTGGTCAGTTACTGGATGAATTACTCTACCTTTTTTTCTAATTGCTTGCCACAGATAAAATTTTTATTACTGTTCTGTAATTTCAACAACTGGAAGGAATCTGTGATCAACTGAGCAACATCATTCGGTTTCTATTGTGGTTACGCGAATGTTTTGTTCTCCTATTCTTCTTCTTTTTCTTCAACGTTTTTTCCATGATTTTAGCACCAGTAGCAGTTGTTTGAAGTCCAATCACAATCAAATGCAAGAGCCAAAAGAAAAGAGGAAAGACCACAGAATAAACTGGCAATTCCCATTAGAAAAACAAAAACCCTCTCTTAAAAATGCCATCTACTGACTAATGAGCCGTTTTCAGAAGAAAAAAAAACGAATGGCTGTCAAAGGAATGCAGTTTTGGACCTCAGCCCAATAGCCACGTGTGATGTATACATGTTATTTTTTTTAAATTGAAAATGTTAGTTTTTTTTCAATACAATATAACTCCGAAAGGACAAACATTTGGCTGTTGACGCCATAGAGTGCGACAAGTGAGTCCTGGCACAAGCCTTTGGCGGGAAATTTAAAAATATTTTAGTTGATAACCCTGCATCTATATGCCATAAACCATCTTGATACTTTTGCTTAACTTGATTATTTGTTTAATTAGTTTGGAGCCTCCAATGAATTTTGTCCAAAGATAAATAAATATAAGCAAAACGAAAACATTACTATATCAAAACCAACATTTCCACTCCACCAAAAACAGGGATAATAAAGATGCACCACATAAACTTCCACACCACATTTATTAATGCTGAACCATAATCAAAATCTGATTCATATCTTTTTTCTCCAACATCTTTGAGTTCTTTGACTAAGTCTTCGATCTGACGTTTAAAATTTTCGTCATCCGACAGACCTTACAACAAGAAATAATTCATGTTTGTTTTAAAAAATTATTACTCGTATGTATATACTAAAACATAGGTAAAATTATGTTTAATAGAAACAAAAGGTTTTTTCTTGTATAAATCTGGGACGAGTATCAAACTGTTTGGGCTGTACTATTTGCAGCTGAAATACCTAAGTTTGACAGTCAGAGTGTGGCCATATGAAGAATTCGAAATAAATCGCGTCCCAGGACTAGCTTGTCAGACTCTAGTAACTTTTATTCAGCTCGCTGAGACCTATTCGATGATGTATCACACATGGCTATTGGACTGAGGTCCAAAATTGCATTCCTTTAACAGCCATTCGTTTTTTTTTTAGTTCTTCAGAAAGCGGCTCATTTGGAACTACTTTTCTTAGTTGTAAGAAAAATCCCTCATTGAAACGCACATACGGTTGAATACCAAAAAGATCACGCTGTATATAAAAACAGTAGTAAAAGTAAAACTATAACTGTCCCCTTCACACTCATAAGCTAGACCGCGCGCAAGAGAGACAGGCAGACTTTTCATTATGCGCATGCAGTACACGTCACGCCGCGCGCTATTCACAGACACACAGAACTTTTTTTTTTTTCTGTGCACAGACACTACACAAGCGCAACGTGTAAATGTGTTGAACGTGCCAGCTTTGCTTAACTGACCTATAACCGGTAGACCTAAGAAAATTATTATGCAGAAGCGACATGAATTTGAACATTCATTATTTGTTGAAGATATTTACTTTCTTCTTTTTTAAATAAATTAGCTTCATTTCTAAAATAGTTATAAACATTATTTACAATTTCACGAGCAACAATTTTTTACCACGCTTTAAATTTGTTGAAGCCAATCGAATTTTTTCACGAATGAAATTAGCGTTCTTAAACATAAATGTATCATAACGTCAAACTGGTTTTATTGACACTAAGAAGGCAGACTGTCAAAATAGTAAATTATTTTTCTTATTTCAATATAAAGGTTGTGTTAGTTTTGAGCTACAAAGGAAGTTTTGCTGCTCATATCGTTCTTGCATGGATGTAATAATCAAAGAGGATTGAGTACTCTGACAAAAAATGTCCTGACAAGGAGGCTCGAACTAGTGAATGTCATCTCTTTCTAAGTAGGGTGACCTTGATGTCAATGAAAACCGGACGAAACATAAGGGTAGCCAGCCGGAAGGAACGAGCGAAGTTCTCTCTTTAGGAGTAACTTGGGCATTTACTTCCATAATGGGCGACACAGTACCTAGTTGTAGGTATATTCATTGACTGAAGAACTTTAATTATACTTATATTTGCATTTAACGAAGTTTTAACATTATAAAATGAAAGCCAAAATCAAGTCATAAAATTAGCTTTAATCCAAAAATAAACACAAAGAAATAACTCATTTAAATGTATAGAATTTACAACTTGCTTATTGAGTGTTAATGTACAGTACATTACATACTGCCCTCAAATAAGGTTTGTAGTGGAAAAGAAGAGTAGAGAGAAGAGTAAAGATAAAACTCAACTTCGACCATGTTAAAATACGTTTTTAAAACCTTGAGTGGTATTGCTACAAAAATTACTTAGCATACATTCATGGCTCGATTCGAGTCTGGGCCTTTAATTTGAGAATAAGTAAAGTTCACTATCTTGCATGGATACATGGATACACGAAAGATAGTGAACTTTACTTATATTTACAGTTTTTTTTTTTGTTTTTTTTCCAATTTTTAACTAGGCTTTTACTGCCATTGAGCAGTCATGTCAGCCTCATGGTATTTAGCGAAGAGGAGCTATTGCGATGCCTGACCCCGCCATGACTTCATTAATCTAAAAGAAGCACGAGCGAAGTCATACATCGCAACAGCTCCCGTAGAAAGTGGATTGGACAATAAAATACAAGGTGGCCCATAAGTCCTTTGAAATTTAAATTTCGAATAAAATTCAAACGGTGCGCAGGAATGGCGCGCGGGGTACGGGGGAAGCACCAACGGTCTTTCGGAATTCAGTCGCCATGGAGCGTTTCACTGGTGCGGACCGTGCTTTTTGTGTGCGCGAGTTTTATCGCAACAATAATTCTGCTACCGTTGCGCGGCGTAAATTTCGAGAACATCACAATTTACGCAACTTTAACGACACTCCAAGTATTCAAACGATTAAGAACTGGGTTACTAAGTTCGAGGAGACTGGTTCTACGTTGGATAAAAAACGGTCAGGTCGACCAAGGACATCACG
Organism: Yponomeuta plumbellus; assembly: GCA_947310845.1. Classification (NCBI taxonomy): domain Eukaryota; kingdom Metazoa; phylum Arthropoda; class Insecta; order Lepidoptera; family Yponomeutidae; genus Yponomeuta; species Yponomeuta plumbellus. Next base: position 15,494,900 of record OX371198.1, on the reverse strand, counting down.
CACGGAAGAAAACATCGACGTAGTGAAACAGTCAATTCGTGAAAATCCTACCGTCTATTCGTAAGCGTTCCAGTGCAGCGCTATGTGGCAATGATCGAGAACTTTTTTGCACCAGAGTTGCAGAATTTTGCAGGCTTCAATACGCGGACCTGGTTTCAACAGGATGGAGCAACTGCCCATACCTCTAACACCGCTATGCCCGTCGTTCGTCAACTTTTCCCTAGTAAAGTTATCTCTCGAAGAGGAGATATTGCCTGGCCACCACGTAGTCCGGATCTGACCCCAATGGACTTTTTCTTATGGGGTTATCTTAAGAGTAAAGTTTATGAAACCAACCCGCGGTCAATCGTTGTCTTGAAAGAAAATATTCGACGAGAAATGGTAAGCATTACAGAAGTTACTTGCCGCGCAGTGATGGACAATTTTAGACGTCGCTTACAGGAGTGCCGCGATCGTAACGGATTACATTTAGACGATGTAATTTTCAAAAAATAATTCCCATTTTATTAAGATTACTTCCAAATAAAAACCTTTTTCATATTGTAATTAGTTTTTTTTTAATGATTTTTTTACATTTCAAGGGACTTATGGGCCACCCTGTATTTAATTCCCCTCCATGTAGGTTTGAATGAAACATTCTTCTTCTTAATTGATTGTTCAGAACACATTCCAGCAAGAAATGCATGTGATCCTCTATAACTCCGCATTTCTCACACATTGAGGACGGTTTCTTGCCCATTAGGATATATTTACAGTTATTAATAGGGAACTTTTCTTACATTAATTTCTTATCATCAGTTACAGTAGGCTACTTTTTATCGCGGAAATCGCACTCATTCTGCGGAATTAACTTAATCATATTTTGATCTACATAAGCTTACAAATTATTTTCAGTGAACCAATTTAGAACTTTATATCATTATGGTACTCTTGGTCTCGACAAGGGTTAAATTAAAAATTAAAAATGTTGTTGCAGACAAATTTTAGTGTACAAATTGTAAATTCAGATGATAAAATTGTAGAAATTGTCTACCAGAGGTGAATCCGTGGATGATAATGTGGATGGCCTCAGACGTCGTTGGACTCACAGCGGAAAGAAAAGGCACTCGGTTATTGACACCGTATATTACCTCAAATAATATGAATATCAATAACCTAATAAGATTAATTATATTACAAGATTGAGACGGATGAAAAACATAACCAAGCAACCGGCATAACGTGATCAGAGAGAGAGAGACAGATAACAGTGACAGATGACAATTACACATAGAGATGCGTTCAAAGAATAACTTAGTTTAGGGTTGCTGACACAAAATAATACAATTTAACACTTCCCCTTAATATTTTGAAGTCACAATCAAACCCTACGTGCAAACAAATGCTTATGTAACATACTTTACAAACTCTGCATGCTACATAGATATACACAAGTACACTGCAAACTCTACATGCTAACACATATTCAAGCGCTTTACAAGCAATCGGTGATACTATATGACAAAGACAAATACATCAAATCACATAGCAAATGCTTAAAAGAACAATTGACATAATTATTTGTCACTTATATAAAAACTTTAAGACATATTTAATTCACTAACAAATTGCTTATGCCAATTTGCACTAAGAGGTTTAGTTAAAACATCGGCAACCATTTCTGTAGTACACAAATATTTAACAGACATAAAACCTTTCTGAACAAGATCTTTTACAAAATGGTATCGCAAGTCTATATGTTTTGTTCGTTTATGTGAATACTCTTTAGCCTGTAATATGTTATGTGCGCTCTGATTATCATTATATAAAGTTATCTCCACATCAGTACCAATAATTTCAGAATGCAAACTCCTAATGAAACAAAGATCCTTACATACATCTCCAATGGAGAGATATTCGGCTTCGGTACTGGATAACGCCACGCATCGCTGCTTACGCGATTCCCAATTTATAACATTACGGCCCAGTTTGACCACGAAACCCGTATAAGACTTGCGGTCTACAATGTCGTTAGCCCAATCCGCATCCGAGTATGCAGTTAAATTTAAATTATCAGACCTATAAAAACATAGACCATAATTTATTGTGCCTGACAAATACCTTAGGACGCGTTTGGCTGCTAGCCAATGTGTCTTATCAAATCCATGACCAAACTGACTCAGCTGGCTACAAGCAAATGCTATGTCTGGCCTGGTGCAGACAGAAAGATACATGAGACAACCTAAAAGTTCTCTATATCTATAAACAGCATCATTAAGTTGCTCAGACTCAGCCTTTTGTAACTTACAATTAGTAGTCATAGGAATTGACACAGGTTTACATTGTTCCATGCCAAATCGAATTAACAACCTCTTTACATATTCTGACTGGTCAATCTTTATAAAATGTTTGGTTCTGTCCCTACTTACATTTATACCTAGGCAGCTCTTTAAAGCACCTAGATTTTTAACATTGAAATTATCCTCAAGCAAAGGCAACAATTCATTAATTTGAGTAGAATAAAATATATAAAAATCGTCTACATAAAGAGCCACAACAATGAGATCTTTACCTGTTTTCTTAGTGTAAACACAGGGCTCACATTTGCTCTGCACATAGCCATTATTACATAATAAATCATGTACTCTATCATTCCAAATTCTGCTAGCCTGCTTGAGACCATAAATGCCCTTTTGTAAAAGACAAACCTTATTATTGTCACCATTACTAAAGCCAGGTGGCTGTTCCATATAAATAGTCTCCTCGAGCTCACCATTTAAGAAGGCAGTGGTGACATCAACATGATCCATATTAAGATCCAGCTCAGCTGCTAATGCAAAAAGTATCCTCATAGTACAATGCCTAACAACAGGTGAAAAAGTTTCATTATAATCAACCCCATGGACTTGTGTGAAACCTCTAGCAACCAAACGAGCTTTAAACTTATCAAACTTATCAGAAGCATCATGTTTGCGCTTAAATACCCATTTGCATTTGACTATGTTCTTACCTTGAGGGCGGTCGACCAATGTCCATACATTGTTGGCTATCATAGAGTCACACTCACTCTGCATAGCAGCAGCCCAATGTTCACTGTCAGTACTTGACATGGCTTCCTCATACGACTGAGGATCGCCGAGAGACCAAGCTCCATCTCGAGTTAGGAGAGATAGATCAACATCATAGTCTTTATACCTGTACGGCAATTGAGAGCGAGTGCTACGAACAGCACGTTGAGTGGAACAGAGCGGGTCGGAAGCAGATACTTCCCCTCCAGCTGCCACCACAGGCGATGAACTCACACACTCAGGGAGCGCGTCAGCGGCCGGTGACAATGCAGAACTCGACTCATTTTCACTCCCAGTGCAGTAGTACTCCTCATCACAGTCTCCTGAAAACACAGAAGGAGATTTGTTAACATTATCAACTGATGTGAGATTCTGATTCAGTTCAGCAGTTTGACTAGAGTTCAGCTTAGTAACACAAGAGCCAGAACTCGGTCCAATACTGCAACTGGTATCATGACCATTGTTACATGTTTCTAAGGTCCTATTAGAATTCACATCATGACTAGACGTAATAGAATTTATTATTTTATTATTTGAAATGTCATAAGATATTAAATTATTATTATCATTCATTTCATCATACAAATTATTATGTCTACATTTATTTACAGTCTCTGAATAAAATTTGCTCTCAATGAAAACAACATTTCGTGAAATAATAACATTCTTAGGGTTCAAAGGGTCTGACAGTCTAAAGCCTTTTGAGGATTCACTATATCCAACAAAGACATACAATTTACTTTTAGCATCCAATTTACATCTCATATGTTTTGGTAATAAAGCATATGAAATGCAGCCAAAAACATGGAGATTACTAAGGTCCGGTTTGGACCCAGTCCACTTTTCATGGGGCGTAAGACCAGACAAAGCCGAAGTAGGTGCTCTATTTTTTAAATAAATAGCAGTCATAACTGCTTCACCCCAAAAACGCTTGTCCAAGCCTGCTCCCAGCAACATACATCTGGCTTTCTCTAAGAGTCCTGTTAAGACGCTCGGAGACACCATTTTGCTGTGGACAATATGGAGCAGAAGTCTGATGTAAAATTCCTTCCTTCTTCAAATATTCAGAAAATCTATGACTGCAGTATTCCCCCCCATTATCAGAACGTAAAACCTTGATTGGCAAACCCAACTGTTTCTCAACATAACATTTGAAGTTAACAAAAGTAGCAAATACCTGGTTCTTTTGCTTGAGCAGATAACCAAATGTTTTTCTCGTAAAATCATCTGTGTAGGTCACGATGTATCTTGCACCGCCCCAGCTCTCAACAGGCAAGGGGCCGCAAACATCAGTATGGATCAGCTCCAGGGCCTGGCTTGCACGATGAGTCGCTTCATCAGGATAAGGCTTTGCTGCCATTTTGCCCTCGAGACAAGGCACACAATCCTTCAGAGTATCTTCATTGTTCTGAAAAGACACACCATTCGCAACACCACCCTTAAGAGCTAACATACCTTGTAAGCCCAAGTGGCCTAGCCTCCTGTGCCAAATATCAATTGGCACCTCAGCCAAGTTAGCACTCTGTGCATCCTGCAAAGGCAGGACAGCCGAAGAGTGCGCCACTGCACACAAAGATGACTGACCATTGAGACAATATATCCCATTACTATTAGGAGCCTTACAAATTGGTTTGCCAGTTATTTCACACTTATCACGAAAAATAGCACAGCCCTCCTTTTTAAAAATGATATTATAACCCTGATGAACAAGACGACTTACAGACAACAAGTTAGCAGATAGCTCAGGAACATATAACACATCTTTTAATGTAAATGTGTAATCTTTAGCATTAACTGTGATAGCACCACAACCTTCGACCTTAAGAGTAGAATTATTAGCTATCACTACTGTACTATTTAACTTCTGCATAGTTTCAAACAAGTTTTTGTTCTTGCACATGTGTTGTGTACAGCCACTATCCACAAACCATTCGGTCTTGCCTTGGACTATGAACGCTGAGGCTAAAAAGGTTTGATCTTCTTTTACACGATTTTTCTTGTCACGCTTCAGTTTAAAACATTTCTTCTTGGTGTGGCCAGCTTTGCCACAATAATTGCAGGTCCAATTCTGCTTCGAAACAAATGCGGTGTTGCTGCTAGTAATTACATCACTTGTTCCTGAGTTCTTCCTTTGCTCTTCTTGTAGTAAACGGGCTCTGACCTTTTCACTAGACAGTGATCCAGACATAAAAGCAGTTTCCAGGTTGGAAACAAGCGTGTCGTAGTCCTGTGGAAGCCCTGACAAGAGAATCTCTGCAACTTCCTCGTCGTCAGTTGTTCTGTCTATATCCGCCAGCTGCTGAACAAGCAACATTGTGTTTTCTATGTATTCTGTCATAGAGTTGAAGCTGGTAAGCTCAATTCTGTGCAATTTACGAAGTAAAAGGACCTTTCTGTACAGACCTTTGTCCTCAAATACTTTACTCAGATTTTCCCATGCTTCTGTGCTCTTAGTAGCAGTCCTTACATATTGAAAACAGCAGGGCTTTACGGAGAGACATATCCGGGCGAGTGCTCGCTGGTCTGTAGAAGCATCATTGTCTTCACCAGCAACGCAGTTCCACAGCCCTTCAAGGGTTAATATCATCCGCACCGCAAACTTCCATGTATTGAAGTTTTGATGTCCTTCTAGACGTTCAAGATGGTACTGACCACCAGTATTGATGCCGGCGGGTGCCGGGGGCGGATTACCTTCTGCCATCCTTAGCGTTTTCTGGGCCCGGAACCTGTAGAAATTGTCTACCAGAGGTGAATCCGTGGATGATAATGTGGATAGCCTCAGACGTCGTTGGACTCACAGCGGAAAGAAAAGGCACTCGGTTATTGACACCGTATATTACCTCAAATAATATGAATATCAATAACCTAATAAGATTAATTATATTACAAGATTGAGACGGATGAAAAACATAACCAAGCAACCGGCATAACGTGATCAGAGAGAGAGAGACAGATAACAGTGACAGATGACAATTACACATAGAGATGCGTTCAAAGAATAACTTAGTTTAGGGTTGCTGACACAAAATATTACAATTTAACAAAAATCTAACTTGCCAATACGAATAAAACTCATGTAGCTAGCTAGATTGATGACAAACATTTGAATGTTTTTTTTACATTTAAAATATGCATAAAAGCTAATATACATTACAAAATAGAATAGAATTATTAAGTATAAAATTAAATATTCTATTATACCTCCTGTCAATTTTTCTATTCAAACATAATATTCAAAGCTTCTTCTTTTGGGGAATGCATTCAGTCAGTTTGGGCAACTGCATCGAGCTGTGGTTGCTTCGTTGGTAGTTCTTTCAGTTCAACATTTTCTTCCGTCGCTTAGTACCATTACTTTTTTCGCCACAGGCTGTAAATATTTATTTATTACTTACTTTCTAATAAACTTCTTAGCAAACAAAACACAAAGGTAACAGAAAAGTCCTGTGCAACGTACCTAAAGGGGTTGGTAAGCACGTCAATAAAAAGTAAACTAAGTGATACTTTCTGAGTTATTCCCGTTTGAAAATATAAAAAAAAAACAATTTAATTCATTCAATTGTCCATTATCATCATTTTAAAGTATTTTGCGTTACAACTAGTAATAAATTGGGGACATTTTGTCAAAGAGTATTTGTTGTTTGTGATATTTTTTTTTTTTCGATTGGCATAATGTACACCAAACGGCAACTTTTCATGTACAAACGTACAAACTTTAGGTATGCTACAGAGGTTTGAAGCCTTTTACTCACCACTACAAATGGTACAGGATCTTCCTTCAACCTAGGTAAGACCGTAGGTTTAAAATCTTATTTTCTAAAATACCGGCTTTTGCAGGGTTCACAAAATGCAGGATTTTGTGATGTCGAACCAGAGCCTCATATAGCATCCATCCATTTTAAACGTAAGCTTTCGTTTTTAGTAAAACTGAAAAGAGACCATAGGGTAATCAAACACATGGCCTACATTTTACAACATCATGGTCATAGTATTCCACATAAATGAGTAAGAGTAAGACACACTCCTTCAGTTTGTGGCTCTCGCTCTGGACACTTTACTCCAGTTGCTTACTTATACGATTTTATGTTTTATTTGAGAAGACAAAGAGTTTAGTTTTCTATGGAAGGTTTTTCGTAGTGCTCTATCCTCTTTGATTATAACATCCTTGCGTTCTTGTATTGTATTCAATAAGACAACGAGTAATATATATCAGGTCATATCTGTAAATTGATAACTCTATGTGAGAGACGAGGGATTCACGACAATTACCGAGGTTGGCCGAATTGTTAACTGATTTTAATCGTATTGTACCGACACCGCTGCGATAACTAAGACGCAGCCCGAACTATCGTGACGATAGACTATCGGCTATAGCCGGACACATCTGCATATATCGTATAGCATCAGAGTAAGTATTGTGTTGGGCCCTACCCCCCTACTCCTCCACTCGAATAAGACAACTCCATACAGTAGAAGACTTGCATAGTATAGGCCCAGATTTTGGAATTTAAATATTCTGTTAAATGTTCTGGATAAGCTATCCGCAACCAGGGCTGCCGTTTGTTCTAAGTTTGAAGCCATAACCGAACACACGCAATACAGGAAAATTTATTTAAATTTAGAACAAACGGCAGCCCTGGTTGCGGATAGCTTATCCGGAACTTTATTTGAACACTGAAACAGGGGCTAAATCAGACTATACCTACTACTACCTACTTACGTGTACAATTTTATTCATACACGTAAGTTCCCTACTGTATGAAGTGAATGACTATAAATGATGATATCAAAATGGAGTTTTAGGAAAATGAAGAAAATAAGTTTCAGTTCTAGAATTGACCATGTGAAGTTTTATTTAACAAAATTGAAAATAGGTGAAATAAATAACTTTATATAGGTACATTTAAGAAACATTAATTTGTACATTACATTCTTATATGTTAAATCATTTATTTTAATGCATACTGAGAGGCCAACAGCTCGAGTTTTGTAGAGCAACTGAGAAATTCGTTACTTGTTCTTTTGTATTACAGAAAACGACTTAGGGTCTTGACAATCTGCAGATAAAGTTATCCGCAACCAGGGCTGCCGTTTGTTCTAAATTTGAAGCCATAAGCGAACACACGCAATATAGGAAAATTTATTTAAGTTTAGAACAATCGGCAGCCCTGTTTGCGGATAGCTTATTTGGAACTTTATTTGAACATTGTGAAACAGGGCGTTATACTTATTATTTACTATCTATCAAATATAGGTTACGAAATTTTCAGAGTTCAAATATTAAATGATAAAGGTTTATAGAATATCATGAAATGTGAATATTTTTTTATTACTGGTTTGTTTCCCTATGCTAACGCTACCTTTCTTGCTAGAATGAACTGGATATGCAGTAAGGTGGATAACACTAACGCCTGGAGTGCGACCACGTAAGTCGTCCACTGTATGGAGTTGTCTGATTCAGTCTACTCCGCACTGTCACACACACTTAGACACTTTGGAGTAGCTAACTGGATAAAGTGAAAAGTTATGTGATGGAAAATTTGAGCAGTTTTCATTCTAGTAAGATGTAGAGTTAGCATTACAAAACAATAGAATAAAAAGTAAATGTTTGATTTCCGTGTTATTTTGTAACTGAGATGTTAACCATAATTAATATATTTATAAAATACTCCAGAAAATATCGTTATCTGCCTAGCCCGCTATATACGACACGAATTAAAATTCCAAATAGATAAAAAGGGTTCATGTTGCTGTATTACGCCCTTTTCCTTAGGTGTATTTGACCAATAGATGTCATAATAAAGTTAGCATAATACAAATAGATTCTAAAATAAAGGCCATTACTTTAGGCATATTATTATAAGTCTTTAAAAAGGCCATTTAATACATACACAGCAGAAATATATTGAATTCTCGTGTATAGCCAGTCAGAAGTAGATCCAAAAAATCTAATTTGATGTCTCGTGAAGAAAGTTTACATTGTCAGTACCATATTTAAGTACACTGCTGATGCGTTACATTGGCCTCGATCACTACAAGAGCAAAGAAAGGGGTTTGAAAATTTTGGCATACTGGTCAGAGTGGTCACCGCCATTAAGATTTTTTTTCAAAATGGCGACGCACAATAATACCTATGTACATCGACTGGGGACACTTCTACAAACATGAAAATATTAAGGTGAATATGTCCAAAAACGTCACGCTGCAGAGTTAATTGCAGAAAAAGAAAACCTTTTTCACTTGATTTATTTACAATAAAACCAATAATTACCTTGAGAATCATTGTTTATTGGTCAATATAACATGCAGTTATGAAAATAAAATCAAAGATATAAATAAATATTCATAGGTAATAAGTACTTTTTTTAACACCCTTTTTTTTAGAGAAAATCACCTAAAAATCAAGCGCGCGGGCGCACTCTTCCGCCCCGCCCCGCGAAATCCCCGCCGGACCCGTCAAGTGCAAACGATAGAACCTAAGCCATATAACTTTATGATTTTTAGGTGATTTTCACTAAAAAAATATATATATTTTTTTGCTTCTGTATCATGTAAATAACCACCCCTGAGTCGGATTTAAGTGTACAAATCAACACCTAGTATATTATAAGCAATTTTTTTATGTTATTTTCATAAATGTATATTATATTGACCAATCAATAATGATTCTGAAAGCAATTATTGGTTTGATTGTAAATAAATCACATTGAAAAAGATTTTCTTTTTCAATGTGATTTATAACGTGATATTATTTTTTTGTTTGTCTAAGTGTCCCCAGTCGATGTACAGTATCACCATCTTATCTGTTCAGTTGATAGCGGCGCTAGTGGAGAATTTAGTAGTAACATTTGAGGAATTTACCTAGACAAATGAGAATATTTTAACCCGTCTTTCAAGTTTAATGAAAATATATCTATAAATCTTAGTAAGTGAATAAATAAAACAAAAAATGGGGAACAGGATTTACAATTTATAAGTTAGTTAGAATTTTGCCAACCTGAACAGATAACTTGGTGGCGCTGTACATAGTATTATGGTGCACTGCCATTTAAAAAAAAAAAACAAAATGGCAGCTGGGCCAGTCTTCCAACAAAAATCTTCAAACCCCTTTTGTAAGGGAGATCAAGATTTTTCAAAAAGTTCCAATTTTCTAATATTTAGTTAATACAGTACACATTCGAATCAGGAAAATATGTTTCTCATCTTAAACACCACGTGCGAGTCCGAGTGGCAGCGTCGCTAAATGTTTACTTAAAAAGATATTTTACAATATATTTTTCTATTAACAACAATTATAAAAAGACATTTCTACAAAATACATTCTATCACAACACATACATTTTAAAATGTGTAAAAGTACACTATAAGTGTATTGAAGGTATTGTTTTTAAACATTATCATAATTAATTATACTGAAATTTATTAGTTTACGCTTATGAAGACTTTGTAGGAGTAAGAAAAATATCAGCATTAGAAACCGTAAACGAGTATACAAGTACAGTAGCTCCGACAAATATATGAACGACACCTCCGAGCGCAATTTAGAATTTCGTTTACAAGTGGCCGAGTGTCCGGCGCTACTGGCACCGCCCGCCTTGGCACCGTTGAGTATTCCACTAGTTTCCCGCGGGACCGAAGCGAGGCACGCGCTTCGGGTCTCCCGTCCCTCCCAAATAAATACACACTTAAGAGCTACGCAAAATATACAGTCGCACCGCCCCACAAGTCAAAATTAACGATTAATGAGAGAATCACGCGCGGCGAGGCGCTCAGTTTAAAGTCTAATATCATTACTGGTGGTGGCGAGTATGCAAGGCAGCGCCGCCGGCAGCGGCCCGCTCTCCACGTATTCGAGAACATCCTTCTTAACATCTACCGGGGGCGCGGGCTGGGCGTCCGACGCGTCGGGCGCGGACGCGGACGCGGGGTCGGGGCGCGGCGGAGCGTCGAACCCGCCGGAGGGGTTTTGCACAAACCGGCGGCACTGCACGTCGTCCTGCGCGCCGTACCGGTGCAGGCTGAGGAACTTGAGGTTAGCGACGAAGGACGAGTTGATGTGTCCCGCGGGTAGCCCCGCCGTGGTGGCGGAGCGCTCCAGTCGGGCGCCCGGCGCCGGCGCCAGTTCCAGCGACTGCCCGCGCCCATACAGCCGCGACTGGGTGAACCGCGGCGTCAGCTTGCCCATGAGATTATCCTCCTTCCTGCTCCCCTTCGCCTCCTCCGGTGGCTTCGGCTTCTTCTTCATGAAGAACGGCGTCAGCCGCTCCGCTAAAGGCCGCGACGACTGGGCGCCCGCGTCGTGGACGTTCGACGTCGAGCTCGAAGTCTTGAGGGGCTTCTGGGCGTTGGGGTGAGTCTTTATCGGATTGGATTTTCGCTGCGTGCTGATGCGCGAGAATATCCCGTAGTCCTCCTTCTCTTTGTGGCTCGCCGACTCTCGCGGCGGCTCTCTGTCCTCCTCCTCTGGAGTGTCGTCCTCGCAGACCTTCAGCACGCAGTAGGTGTCTCTCCGCAACTCGTCGAGCAAGCTGTCGTCGTTGGATATCGTGTCGGGGGGTCGCTTCTCTGAATCCTCCGAGATGTCGGCGTCTGGAGAGTTGATGTGTGAGGTGTTGGCACTGGTGACGTTGGACGTGCACGTTGTGCTGTCGTCCGACCGGCTGGTGTCTGGTTTTGGGTGGAGCGGCGGCCTGGAAGTGTGTGGCGCCCTCGGGGGGACGGCAGGGGGCTCGTCGCGGGATTGGCTCATGAAATTGGCCATAAGCTCGTACTCCCGACACGCCAGTTCCCGTGGGGAGACGTCGACGTACTCGCAGAGCGGCCGTTCCAGGGAGGACTGCGTGCGGGAGGGGCGCGGAGGGCGCACAGGCTTCTCGGCTGAAGCGTCGCTGTCTTCCGACGGGTCGTGTTTTATGCACGACATGGTGAGGTAGCCGCTGCCCGTGGACTTGTTGGATTTTCCCGAGGAGCGTTCGTCTGCGTGGCGCGAGAGCTTGAGGGATTCTGAGCTGGAGCCGACCTCGGTGGAGGACTGGAGGGGTAAAGTTTTCCCGTCCAGGTCGACGGTGGGCGAGGCGTCGCTCCGCCAAGCGCGCCACAGCAGGCCACCGCTCTCCATCTGGCCCGCCGCGCCTGCTAGGTGTAAGTAGTTATCATCGCCAATTGGCGTTTGCCTGGAAAGAAAAGCCTGCATTGTAGACTATGATTTATTTTAATGTAGTCCCTAGAATGACCACTACTTAAGTGAAGCTAGACATGACGTAGATAGAGTATAGTAAATACATAGTATGATAGTAATGCGTGCTTAGAGTGCGACAAGTGAGTCGTGGCTCAAGCCTTTGGCGGGAAATTTAAAAATCTTTTAGTTGATAACCCTGCATATCGTCTGAATAAACCATCTTGATACTTTTGCTTAACTTGATTATTTGTTTAATTAGTTTGGAGTCTCCAATGAATTTTGTCCAAACATAAATAAATATAAGCAAAACGAAAACATTAACTACATCAAAACCAACATTTCCACTCCACCAAAAACAGGGATAATAAAGATGCACCACAAATAAACTACAACGGCTGCAAAGAATGGCCTGTCTAGCAATAACAGGCTGCATGAGGACTACCCCCACTGCGGCTTTGGAAATTATGTTAGACCTACCTCCGCTCCATCTGCACATCCAGCAGGAGGCTGCCATCTCCGCGACACCTGCGAATGCTAAGGCTGTGGAGCGAGAATGGAACTCCGCATACACGGATCTTAGACAGCCCAACTGCAGAGGAGCCACTTATGCTGGCGGTCAACGACAGGATACCTAAGGTATTTAATTTCGACAAAAAATATAAGATACAACTCGACGAGCCAGTACGGGACAACAGCAACAAGGACCTAAGGGTCTTCACGGACGGGTCAAAGACATGCCAAGGTACAGGCTCTGGAGCCTTCTCCGAGGACATTCAAATAACAACACCTCTAGGAGCCCACAACACTGTTTTCAAGGCCGAGTATGTGGGCATCATACGTGCAGCACAAGCAATCACACAGAGGGAGGTAGAAAGATACAACATCCGCATTCTGTCCGATAGCGCGGCTGTGCTAATGGCCCTCAAAGGATATAGCTTCAACTCTGGACTAATCCAAGAATGTCACGAATCCCTGACGAAGGTATGTAAAGAGAACAACGTAACCTTACAGTGGATCAATGGACACAGTGGCTCAAGGGGCAATGACGCAGCAGATATGCTTGCGCGAGCTGGCTCCGAAGCTACGGTAGAGGGACCCGAACCCATCGCCCCTTTACCCTTCTGCCAACTGAAGACATGGCTAGGCCAACGCACCACCAGGCTACACAACCATGACTGGGCATCACGTACGGACTGCAGACAAGCCAGAGCAGCAATGCCAGGCAGAAATCCGCGCCTCTCCCGTAGCCTCCTTCGCCTTACCAAGGCACAGCTCCGCCTAGCATCAGGGGCTCTCACAGGTCACGGTCATTACAATAAACATCTCTTCACCATAGGTGTTACAGACAGTCCGTTATGCAGAGCATGCATGGACGCCGAAGAAACAGCCACACACATGCTGGTAGAATGCGTGGGGCTGGCGGTACAACGGACGGCCCTCCTTGGGAGCCCGGGGACGATGCGGGAGGCGTGCAGCGACACTCGCAGGCTTCTGGCTTTCCTGGAGGAGCTGGGATGGCAGGATTAAACTCCCCCTACGGTTTTTTTTTCTACCTTCCTTTACGCAAAATAGGCTCATTTGTAGTCGAGTTGCGGAAACCCAAACCGTCACCAATACCAATACCAAGATGCACCACATAAACTTATAAACATTTATTAATGCTGAACCATAATCAAAATCTGATTCATATCTTTTTTCTCAACATCTTTGAGTTCTTCGACTAAGTCTTCGATCTGACGTTTACCATTTTCGTCATTCGACAGACATTACATTTACATTTATATACAGGCACATACATTACAACAAGAAATAATTCATGTTTGCTTTAAAACATTATTACTCGTATGTCCATACTAAAACATAGGTAAAATTATGTTGAATAGAAACAAAAGTTTTTTTCTTGTTTAAATCTAGGACGAGTATCAAACTGTTTGGGCTGTACTACTTGCAGCTGAAATACCTATGTTTGACAGTCAGAGTGTGGCCATATGAAGAATTCGAAATAAATCGCGTGCCAGGACTCGCTTGTTAGACTCTAATGAAAAAGTCTTATTGCCTATACGAAATTTGCAGGGCAGTACAGTAATCTGTCTCAAGAAATTAACTTACAGCAGAGGTGCATGTAAAGCTTTCTGCCGTCTCGTTGACTTTTAGACGACACAGCATCTTGTTCAATGTAGATTGGTTAATCACAGATTTTAGCGTAATACTAGCTGAGGCGACATACGTAATTTTGCCATTTTAATTAGCCGTAGCAAAAAAATCATAAAAATAGGTGGAGCAGTTTAGGAGAAATTCAGTCACTGTGACACAAGACATTTTGGTCCTTCGAGTCAGATCTATTCGAGCCGGACGCGGGCTGGCACTGTACACTTTTCTAGGTCTCCTGGTTCGGCGCAGTCAAGCCCACGGGCCTTGTTGCCTTCGCCGGACAGTTAGGTTATGCCTCTCCAGAACACTGTACGTCTTCAAACATGTAACTTTGCACAGTAACAAACAACATGTAACTGTGCACAGTAACAAATAATCTTCATGAAGACTTAACATCACCAATCTACTTTCTTCAACTGCCACCGCTCTACAACCTACAACATCTGCTGTGGAACCGCTCTCCTCTGTTCGTACGTATATAATTATGATTTAGAGTGCACATACTTGCTGCCATATTTGGTCTGTCTCATGAGCGAGCGCAGGTACACTCTGTGTCCAGTCTCCAGGTCGAACATCACCTCCTGCAACTGCCGCAGCGTCGCAAGCTCCGCCTCCCGCTCCTCTATCGTGCCATCTGCAACAACGGCATAGCTCTCTGAGAACAGCTGACGAGTAAAGTGATCTATATGAGGGGTATAAAAGCAAACTCAATTCTGTCCACTTTTTGAATATTTTAACCGTAGTTTAGGTTGTATAAGATTCGAATATACGCATATTCGAATCTTATAAGCATTTTAAATCAGCTTTTGAATATCTTAGACTTTATTTTAATTCCTTAAATAAACAAACTTTTTCTATGACCGCTGTTGACTAAAAAAAAACCGAATTTCGCTTTAAATAACTCAGTTTGACACTGTCGGATGGACAGTGAACAGAGTCGGCTTGACTTTTACACCACTCATATGTATTGTGATTGGTACACCGTTCAAAATAATAACTTCCACCCTACAAGCGGCCACACATCCGGCACATAATCGGAGCGAATGGTGCGCGTTTGTGATGAAAGCTGCCTAAGTCGTGAGGCTACGACCAGAAAGAAGAACACAAAATCACTTGTCCCGGTCCGAATTAAGGATAACCTTTGCTATGGTAACCGGGACATCACTATTACAGAAATATACCCAGACTGAAGCCACATGCAAATTTGCACATGTACAAAGCAAGTATGGCGGCCTTCACAATTTCTTCTCTTCAAATTTAGTGCGGGCGTTGCACTGGCTCGTTCAACCGCGGCGAGTGAAATACATACAAGTAGAGCGTGGAGTCTCTGCAAGTCGTCGCCGGGTCCAGCCACAGAGCAAACATTCCTCTACAACCTTCCTTTAACGTACTCAAAGAACGATCACTCACCGTACGGACGATGCGCTCGCTCGTCCAACCGCGCCGAGTGAGCTACAAGCAAAGCGTGGAGTCTGCAAGTCGGCGCCGGGTCCAGCCACAGAGCAAACATTCCTCTACAACCTTCCTTTAACGTACTCAAAGAACGATCACTCACCGTACGGACGGTGCGCTCGCTCGTCCAACCGCGGCGAGTGAGCGACAAGCAAAGCGTGGAGTCTCTACAAGTCGGCGCTGGGTCCAGCCACAGAGCAAACATTGCTCTACAACCTTCCTTTAACATAAACAAAGAACGATCACTCACCGTGCGGACGATGCGCTCGCTCGTCCAACCGCGGCGAGTGAGCGACAAGCAAAGCGTGGAGTCTGCAAGTCGGCGCCGGGTCCAGCCACAGAGCAAACATTCATCTACAACCTTCCTTTAACGTACTCAAAGAACGATCACTCACCGTACGGACGGTGCGCTCGCTCGTCCAACCGCGGCGAGTGAGCGACAAGCAAAGCGTGGAGTCTCTGCAGGTCCCGCGCCGGGTCCAGCCTCAAAGCGAGCGTGGCGGGGGCCTGCGCCGCTATGGAGCCCTCCGCTGTGCCCCCGCAGCCTTCAGCCGCTGCTTCGGGCCGGTTGCAACTGCGTGGTGAGACTTTGGTTAGGTTAAACGTGAGACAGTACTGAGGATGGGCTTATAAGGGAAGAGCGGGTGATCGTGTGCCTGGGGACGGCCGGTCCAACTGTAATCTGTTGGATGTTGTATTTATAGCAGAAATGTTGGAGTTTTTCGCAGCGCAGAGATGACATGTGCTCGCCACAGGCGAAAATGTAGAACATTGTAAGTACGCTGCTTTGTTATTATTGTACGTAGATTACTGTAAAAAATACGCCTACAAGATGAAAGTTAAAGCAAGATGTGTTTCGCGCTAGCTTAAATTCTTTTAAACGGATTGGTAACAAAGCCTCACATTGAGTGGGGCCGGGGCCTTCGGGCCGCGAGGAGACAACCTCTATCCCTCTGATCAGCAGAGGGCATAGAGGAGGGCCGGAGGGGGAGAGTTCCGTAAGCCTGGTTTCTGGGAGGGACACTGTGGGAAGTAAGCCAGGGACCGGGGAGTAGCCACCCCCCCCCCCCCACATGGCCTCTGGCCGAGGGGTGCTTTCTAGGGAGGGGTTTTCTGGATGGGCCGAAGACCCGGGCAGAGGGCCACAACGGGTCTTCGGTAGTTGGAGGCTTGGGGAGCTCGCGCCTCTCCGCCAGGGGAGAGCCTTGCGCCGCCGGTTGAGGGAGGGTCACAGACGGCAGGCTGGGGGACCTGCCGTCCGACATCGTGACGGGGGAAGGGGGTGGGGGCCCATGCCCCTTCTCCAGTGAGGGTGGACCCGACTCCTTGCGAGTCGCGTCGACGTCGCCGGGGCGCCGCTGTAGCATTCGCACTGTGGTTTACCACAAGCGAGATCCGGCGGCGCCCCATTGCACGAGCGACAGGACGGCTCCCGGGGTGTTTTAGTCTGTATGCCTCTACCTATTATTAGGAGAGGAGTCTGGCACACGGCCGCCGCCCTCCCCCAAGGATTGCGGTGTCATGGTGCGCAACAGCATTAAGGTGGGGGATACTGTGCCTCCTCAATCGGGCAAACGTTGTTATGCCAAATTAATTGGTTGACAAAAGTAATCCTTAGTAACCGTTGGTCAAGAGAAAACCGGATATTGGCCATAGAGAATAAGAACACCACAGATAATAGAAGTCAAATCCACCCGTGTGTACGCTAAGCAGTTGGGGCACAAAAAGTTAGCGTACACCCGTGTGTACGCTAAGCGCTCGGGAGGATAAATACGGCTTCACCGGTGAAGTCTTTTCGATCACAAGACTCTTAAACTGCGCACGACCCTATCCTAGTGTGGGGCCAGAAACAATGTATGCGCCTATCATCATCAACCCATTATGTCCCCACCGAGGGGCACGGGTCCCTTCCCTGAGGAAGGTATAGGCCATACTCCACCACGGGGGCCAAGTCCGGATTGGTGGAGGTATGCGCCTATATGTTTTGTTTATTAGTGTCGCGGTCCTATCCCGAACCATCTAGAATAGAGCCTTCTAGAAGCCTATCGAATAGTCGCCGCATGCTGCGCTGCAAGCAATAATGACTCGTATGTCCACTAGCGTAAGGTTCAAAACTCTTTGAATGGGTTACTGTTCGAGCGACGTTGCCGCGTGTACCGAGTGTAGGTACGTAGGTACGGGAATGTTCTAGAACCCTTGCCGCCGGATATAAATAGCGGCCGCCGCGGCGCGCTGTCAGTTCCGTTTGGAATAGCGAAGAGTGAACTTCGAGCGAACATACCTGCGATACGAGCGATAACCTACGACCTGCGATTGGATTCTACGTGCGGACTTCGTGTCGTGAAGACCTGCAGAGCAGACCCTGCGTGAATAAATCCTAAGAAGTTGTCATTGGCGTTTTACATCCAAATCCAGAACCCTAGGATGTAACATTACATTTAGCTGTAGCCAGTACTGACCAGGTCCAGTGGTCGTGCGCGTAGTGGCCCGCGTGTTGGGGTTGAACTGAGCCGCGGCACAGGGCGGCCAGCAGCCGCACCCACTCCGCGCGCTCCACGCAGTTGCTCGCTTGCACGAACAACACGCGCTCGCGGTGCACTGGGGACGGAAACAGAATCAATAGCGAAGAACCGACAACCGCTGGGGTAAACGTGTTCTTGAGTGGAGACCACGACTCGGAAAACGTAGCGTAGGACGCCCTCCGACCAGGTGGGATGACGATCTGGGAAAAACTGTGGGCAGATGCTGAATGCGGCAAGGTGAAGGGCTGAAGGACCCGCACCACACGGTTGACGCCGGTGGCCGCCACACACTACAATCGTCGCTGCTCGCTTCTTGTGGCCCACGCCGGCCACTAATGCCGACGCACGCCACTCGCGCTATTCCTCACCCCTCTCTCCCTTACCTCAGTTAACCTGTTCGAGTCGACAGCAACGCCACGTAGTCTGTTGTTCATTTAAATGAATATGGATATAGAATTATTTATATCAGAGATTCAATGCCGTCCTGCGATCGCACTGGTTAAATAAAAAAGTAGCGGCCACCGACCTCAAGTGTCGGCCACCGGCCACAAGTGGATGTCGCGCGCTTCAGCCACTCTATAGCCGCTTTTAGCTTCTTGTGGCGGCGTTTGTGGCTGTGGCGAGTGGCTCGTGTGCTGGGACACTTAGCTCGCCTTATCGGGAAGTTTTACATAATAATAACTCCATGTACGATTTCTGTGGGGCAGCGGTCAGCGCAGCTGACTACCTAGCGAGAGGTCCCGGTTTCGAATCCCGGCTGGGGACAAAAAAAAAAGAA
This sequence comes from Yponomeuta plumbellus, assembly GCA_947310845.1. Classification (NCBI taxonomy): domain Eukaryota; kingdom Metazoa; phylum Arthropoda; class Insecta; order Lepidoptera; family Yponomeutidae; genus Yponomeuta; species Yponomeuta plumbellus. The sequence continues at coordinate 15,475,775 of OX371198.1, read as the reverse complement.
GCCCAGGTCTTGGATGTTTACATGTTTGTGACTAGTGTGGGGCCAGAAGCAATGTATGTGCCTGTATGTAAATGTAATGTTATGTCATTCTAACTCAAATGGAGTTGGCTGGTTTGCGAATTAAGGTATCGATAGGCTATTTGACAGTAAGAAAAAAACAGTATTATTTTCGTATTCGTATAAACGTATTCATATAAATTATAAGTCTTAACATTAACATTTACATACAGGCATGCCTGTATGTATGTATAAATTGCTTCTGGCCCCACACTAGGATACCCTGTGTCGTGGGAACCAGAAACAACGACGTCACAAACATGTAAACATCCAAGACCTGGGTTTCTTTTTTTTTGTCCTCAACCGGGATTCGAACCCGGGACCTCTCGCATGGTAGTCAGATGCGCTAACCGCTACGTCACAGAGTAAAACCGCTTTAAGGCATTTTAACTAAAAAACATTCATCATCATCAACCCATTATGTCCCCACCGAGGGGCACGGGTCTCTTCCCTGAGGAAGGTAAACAACATTATTATTTGTAAAAAAAAAATCAAGATAAAATTTGATAATTATGTATCTGCCATTGTATTGAAAACGGCCTGGATTGGCCGATTCTATGATAACGTCAGATGTCAGTAAAATGGCGTCTGTCATTCATTCGTTCTTACGTTCATTGGTTGGTTTACCGGCACGTGACGTCATAAATCCTGGGCGACGCCATATTGCCCAAGATAGCGTTTTGGCCAAACGAAAATTTACGAAAATTTACTATAGAAATATCTATAGTAATTTTCGTTTGCCTTTTTTAGAAGAAATACAAGAAGGAAGTGGCGACAGGTTTGCCACTTGTCACGTTTGGACGTTTTGGACTCTATTGACGGGCTGATTAGATAGATAGACTGCTTAGGCCCAGTTTCTTCAAGCTCTGTTAATGGTCTAACAGTCTGTTACATCGTCTGACGGACTGTTAAATGCTGTCGAGTGTCCCACCACGCTCTAATGGACCGTTAACTTCTTTAACAAAGCATCAAATCTAATCCTGGCATTGGAGGTCCGTTAAAACATTAACAGTCGATTTAGTTCCGTCAAAACTGTCAAAATGGACGCTGCCTACAATATTATTTTTGAAAATGAAGATGTTTTAGAAAATTTGGATAATTTGGAGCACGTTATACGCCGTCCTAAGATTTTCAAAACACAGCGTGACTACTTTGACGAATACGCTGACCTGGGCCTTAATTCTGTTGGTGCGTTATAGTTCGATGACAGATCCACGGTCAGGTCACGCGACGTCTTTTTCCATACGATTGACGCCTACATTGCTTGATTTGAAGCGGCAATGAAACTAAATCGCCACGTTCATCCAGTTGTCATTGTACTACAATGCATTAACAGAATCTAGGCCCTGGACTTCTGCAGCCATCCTTCGTGTTTCATAGAAGTCGTAACGGCGTCTGTTTTTTTTTTTTCCACTACATCTTTGTTCTTTGACACTAAATGGGTGAGGATATCGTTTTCGTTAGCAGAAAAATTGGGTTATCGTGTTTTCTTAGACATCCCTTGTAATTTAATTTAGAAAACGCACGAATTTAACAAAATCACAACAAAACAAACCAGAAAAATCTTTTCACAACTTCAAAAGCGTTGAACCACAGACGCAAATGTTTAACGTTTGACAGGAATTTGAATGACTGGTTTGCGTTTCATTCACGTAATGCTTGATTTAATAATGGTGTGTTAAGTTTAGCTCATAGGACATGGACATTTTAACATTGCTTTAACATCCTTGTTAGTTTTGACGGCTGATTTATAAATGCCGCGTTTACCACTAACAAACAGAGTTTGATAAAACCGGGTCTTAATGTCTTGTCTAATGATTGTTTCGTAGCCCCTAAACACCTTGGAATTGCCAGGTATAGAGGTATAACTTTCATAAGCCCTACACATTCTAAGAATAAGAATATTCTATCTACCTATCTATTCTAAAATAATAACCGGATCCGCTTACTTGATTTCTATCGGAAGAGTCCGACCCGTTTCGCTCTGATCCTCTGATCTGAGTAAGTGGATCAGGATATTTTTTTAGATTCTGGAATATGTGCATAGAACGGCCCACGGTCAGACACCCGATAGCTTTGGCTAACATTACAGAACTGAAGTCGTGTCTAACATATTGTTGTCTAATAAACCGCTGTTCTAGTATTTATTTTTTTGTATGTTTCGCCGCAAATCCTCGGACATGGGTCAGACACTTTGTTAGACTAACATTGTGATTATATATCCTCGTGAGGCCCAATGTCTTCAAGTGATCACAAAATCAATTGTTCTTTTCAAGGTCGGGCCTCACGAGGTTAAATTTTTTTTTTTTCATGTTTGCTCTACGCAATTTTTGCGTATGTTTACATTTGTAAGCTACGCCTGCAATGTGTAAGTATGTTTTTTATTATAGTCCTAATATATTGTGGTAGGGGCTAGGTATAAGGTGGCAGTAGATACTAACCAATCTGGAAGATGTTGTTGGCATTGAGCGGCGCGCCGGCGGGCGGGTGGTCGACGGCGGCCACCGCTAACACGCCCGACAGCGACAGTCTGTGCGCAGCCGACTTGGCGCCACATCGCGACCACGACAATTCGCCGCTGGAATTATGACAAAAGGAGTTACGTTACCATCTGTACCATAGGCGTAGGAGGTATGTTACCATCTGTTCCATAGGCGTAGGAGGTATGTTACAATCTGTACCATAGGTGTTAGCGATGTGCGGGTTGCGATTGAATTGAGAAGATGGGTATGAAGAAAGTAAGGCAGAAGACGTTGGATTTAAAAAAGACAAATGTGAGCTTGGGCGTGCGTGTCGCTAGGGTGCGCTGTATTAGACTGGTCAATGGCCGACCAAAGTGGTGCGGCGTGGGGATGCCGATGTCACCCACACAGCGACGCGCACGCACACGCGCGCATCATGCGTATTTATTATTGCCAAGAAGTTAACAGTATAGTTAGACATTTGTATCGGTAACAATAGGCGTAGGAGTTACGTTACAATCTGTACCATAGGCGTAGGAGTTATATTACCATCTGTACCATAGGCGTAGGAGTTATGTAACCATCTGTACCATAGGCATAGTAGTGATGTTACCATCTATAACATAGGCGTTTTATTGCGAAATTGTAATGTGTATATTTTCGCTATAAAAAGTAGCCTGTGTTCTATTTCAGACTATAACCATCAATTGCATCTAGATCCACAAGATCAGATCATTCATACTTTCATGTAAGCTTGCTTATTGATAAAATTATATAGTTTCTTTGTATGCTTTCAACCGCTTCAGCTAAAACGAAAACAAAGCAAATAATAATTGCTTTGTTTTCGTTTTGTTAGCTGAGAAAACACAGCACCTCCTTGTTTCTTTCCTAATAATAAATAATAAGAAAAAATTATTAAAATTTTTTAATTACTTAGTTCGTTTTAAATGAAGTATGATTAATTAAGTTTAAACCACGATGTTTGAAGTAGCAAATTAATATAACATAAATAAATTTCGCCCATCACAGCGTAGACTAACGCCCGAACCTAATAACCAATCCCGATCCATTTTTGCCTATCTCAGATTGAGAAATCAATCCATTTTTCAGTTTATGGGTCCCAATAACATATCCGTGGGTAGAAATTTCAAACTTAGAATTCAATCTATCTTTCGGAGGGCCGATCACAGATTACGGATTGCCCTCTGTACGTGAATCGCATTTTGTGCGTCCCAATAACCTATCCGTCGATTTTGACGTTTCGATCGATCGACGAAACAATCCGAAATACCAATCCCTCGACTTTCTAGGATCACAGTAAATATTTTGGGATTACGGGTAATCTATATTAATAATTTCGTTCGTGTCTACGGTAGACTCGAACGATATGTACACCACATGAAAGAGCGTAAAAAAATAGTTGATCTGAGTCGACAACATATGGGCGGAAAATTCGTATTATCGAGCAGCATCAATATAAAAATTATTAAATTCAATGATGGCGTTGCTAAGTAAACATGTCAATGTCATCATTGTTGTGTTAGTGTCACAAGTAATGTCAGTAACGTTCCGTTCCATTCCGTTCTGTCAAACAATTTGCGCTTTCCAAATAATCTGAATAAAAATTATTATGGACGTGACAAAATGCCAAACAGCCTTATTATCTTCCGTTTAGGGTAGTTCATCATTATCGTATTTAACTATATACATATATATTTGGCTTAAAAGTATTAAAATAAATCTTACTATTGATATTAGTTTTTCGTAGAAAGGAACGTACGGGAGGGAAAAGATTGCCGTGCAATCCATGCCCGAAAAAAGATTGGGTCTCTTTTTTTTGTTATTAGGACGCAGATAGGAGATCGATCCTTGGATAGGGAACAATCTGGGATTGATTTCAATCTTGGATTGGGGATTGGTTATTAGGTTCGGGCGATAAGGATTTTTGTAGCAATCAAGAGCATGCAATAAATCTAAAACGCTTCTAAGATGTCGAAACATACCTGGTGAGTCTGAAATGTCTCCGTTTGGCGTGCGTCTGCGCACCGCGCGTCCACCGCCGCCGCGGGGAGCTCCCGCCCCCGTTCCGCACACCCTCTGATCGCTTGATCATCGTCCTGCCGTAAAAGGAGGAGTTAGAACCTTACTGCTTCGGGTTTAAAGGTTAACATTGAACATTTACTGATAATACCAACCCATATCTTATCCGATTGAAGCATGAACAGAGAAAATTGGAAATATTAAATTGTTGTAGAATGTAAATGTAGTTGTGTGGTAGGTTAGGTTAGGTTAGGTTAGTTTAGTTTAAGAAAAATTAAAAAAAATCGCGGTTTGTTCAATTTCGTAGCTTCCTCGCTGTTTTTGCCAACAACACTAACACAAAGAAAATACTGTTTTATTGTCGGAAATACTTTAAGATTAGACAATGATAGCCCAGTTAAACAAAATCGTCGCTGTCATTTCAAAAAGTTGTATGTTAGATTTTTGTGTCGCATTGTTACAAAAACCTATGACGCAGCTTGAATTTAGTTACAATAACATCATACATAAATACAGCAAAAATAAAGCTAATCCCATAAATAATGTTTTCGTAGGTCCAAAAGTCACAGAAAAAAAATAGTTTTTTGTGTTGTCTGAAAACAGTCTGTTTTCACATACGACTGTTTGAAATGACAGCGACGAAATAGAAAAAAAATGAATGTCTTTAATTTTCTGTTACATTACTGAGCGACAGATTTATTATTCCCTGTGTGATGCATTTGTATGCATCTGGCTTTAAGAATTCAGAATGATTCAGAAACTGGATTATAGATGTGGGTTAATCAACTTTACAATGTACATCACACAGTCACAAATGTCACAGTAAATTCAGTTCTGTGAAATAAACTCTTGAGACCTTTCAATGCTTTTGGCTATTATCATTGACGGTCATAAAGTAAATGTTCTATTTGGATTATGAATAAAAATATTTGAATTGAATTGAATTGAATTATGGGGCCCACATAGCAAGTGTTTTGTTACACATTCAGAATCAAACTTCAGTATTATTTCAGATGTGTAAGGCCAGCCTGAAGACACAGGAGTACATAACTTTTTGAACACACAGTAATATATGTAATTTTGATATAGCTTACCCTTCTTTGAGTAGTACCGGCGTATCCTGCACACAACTGCTCTGTGCATCCGAGCTCGTAGAGATTATTTCCAAAAATTGCCTTATTGCTTGCACCTGTAGGATAAAATTATCACTTTAGAATTCTTCTAACTAGAACCTAAAATATGAATTAAAATTTGAATCGAACCTCTTTTAACAAAACCCATAAAGTGAACCATAACCAATGGCAAATCACACTAATATTATAAACGTGAAAGTTTGTGTGTGTGTTTATATGTTTGTCAGTCTTTAGCGCTGAAACGGCTGGACGGATTTTAATAAAATTTGGTATGGAGTTAGCCGATACCCTGGATTAAAACATAGGCTACGTTTTACCGCGGGGAAATATCTTATTCCTACGGGAAAATCGATGAACCGCGGGTAACACCGCGGGGCACAGCTAGTGGCAAATAAATTTCAGGTTACCAAATCGATGTTTTCGCTAATTTGTGATGTAATTCGCAGTTCTAGCTACTCAGGTAACAACACGGCGTTCACGCCCAGCCTAGATTAACCACATGCTCTGCGGCGTGCCACAGACAATAAGGAAAAATTCACAACGAGTGTGAGACTCCATCAAAATCTTCATACTTTCGGCTTTCTTTGTAAAGAAATAAATAGATATAAAGATTTTTTTTCTCTTTTTTTTGTTTTGTTTGTTTTACTCATCGATTGCTTGCACTGCGATGGGACGGCGTCTGGGGCGCAGGGGTTAGACCATCAGCCTACCATGCGAGAGGACAAACATGTGAAAATCAAGTCTTGATTTTCACATGTTTGTGATTTCGCTGTTTCTGGTTCCCACAACACAGGGTATCTTAGGGAGGGGGCCAAAAGCATTGTATGTGTGTGTATGTTAATACTTATCGTCGTCTAAAAGTGTTAAGCTGCTAACTCCAAAAGTACAAAGTTTTAGGACACTAATAAAACCGCCCTATTTTTACATCAGGCAATGAAATGAAAAACTGAAAATACCGTTTTCGATAAAATTCGATGAAAATTTCATCGAAAACGGTATTTTCAGTTTTTCAGAAAATACCGTTTTCGATAAAAATTTCATCGAATGGTTTTATTAGTCTCCTGAAACTTTGTACTTTTGGAGTTAGCAGCTTAACACTTTTAGACGGCGTTATGTTATTATGTGTGTGTCCATCACTCAATAACAGGCTTGATGTCTTCATTCTGTACTCACATGTCGTGGCGTGCAGAAGCTCTTGTAGAGTTCGGCCATATACTCCTCCTTGCAGACCTGCTGCGCGGAGCGACTGCTCACCAGGTTGCCCAGAGACTGGATGGTCTTCGAGATCAGGGTCAGCGTGCGGTTCGTTTGGGGGTCCTGCGGGAGACGAGTGTGGTTAGAGGCTATTTTCTACTCGTAATATTAAACATTCTCGCGTCACAGTGTTAGTGTGCATACTCCTCCGAAACGGCTGGACTTTGATGAAGTTTTATATGTACTCGTATGTTCGGTAGGTTTGAGAATAGTTGTTATCTATTTTTAGCCCTAAGGTGGTCCAGCCCGATTTGTTTTTTCTACAAATAATTTATTTGGCGAAACCACGTTTGGCAGGACAGCGAAAAACTGAAAATACCGTTTTCGATAAAATTCGATAAAAAATTCGTCGAAAACGGTATTTTCAGTTTTTAATTTCATTGCCTGATATAAAAATAGGATGGTTTTATTAGTCTCCTGAAAATTAGTACTTTTGGAGTTAGCAGCTTAACACTTTTAGACGACGATAACTCGAAAACGGTGCGCTGTGTTGAAACAAAATTAAATCTTATACTGAATAAAATTTCAAATAATCCTTTACAATTTTTATTCTACACCCTGTTATGGAATTCCCAACCATTTGCGTTACGCCCCGGACGTCTCAAGTAATCGTCACTCACGATCTGCTCCGAGGTGAGGTCAAAGAGCCGCGGCCCCAGTATGGCGGGCGCGAAGAACCGCAGGAATATGAACCCGGAGACCACGGAGTAGCGGACCTCGGCGTTGCGCGGGAAGTGTCGAGCGGCACACTGCCGCAGCCCATCGAACAGACGGCACATCGCCGCCGGACACGACGAGTACGAGTTGGTTATCGCCGAGAATACCTGCCGGGGGAACAGGATATTCTTTATTACGAACAATGTACAGAGATAAAAGTTCAAGTGGGCGGTGAAATAACAAATGAAGACTCCAGGGAAAAAGGCGAAGAAGATTTTCGAAACTGATCTGTGAATGTAATTTCGTAGGGAATTTCCGGTACTATAAGATGATAAATCAAACAGGGTAAAAACATGATTAGTCATAGGGTTATTGACGTTTAAATATGAACTTATAGGTAGCGTAAAACTTTAAACATGCGATATCTCTAAATCTTTGTTGCTTAACTAGCCCAGTGGGTGGAACAATGGATTCGGAACCAAGAGACCTAGGTTCAATTCCCAGTGAGGGCATGTACCAATAACTTTGTTTTCTAAGTCATGCACTTGTGTGAAATTATTTTATACATCGTGAGGAAAGCCGAGTGTCGGAGCTATTCACATACCTACATACAGTCTGTTAGCTTTTAGAATATACCTCGGGCTCTAGAGCAGGCTTCTGTTTTTGCCGAAAGCACACGAGTGTAATACTACTTCCTGCTCTGTATAAAACTTTTCCTCACTATTTTTAAAAGTTATGTAAAGTTATAAATAACAATACAAAATAAACTTTCCTTATTGCAATATAATCGGTTTAATCGATAGGAGCCGAGGTATATTCTAAAAGCTAACAGACTATACCTCAGCACTTGAAATCCCCAATCCGCGGTGGGCACGTTTAGAAATATACATACTTTACCAGCTGTCAAGTTTGCCCATCCCCGCGGCTGCTGGCTTCAGGCTAGCAATCTCGAGAGGCCTCTTCTCCGGCAATATGGCGGTCACGCATTTTAGTAGTAGTACACTCGTAGTACTCCACAGTCTTTCAAGTTGACCAGGTTCGCAGTGACCGCGGCTGTCGGCTTAACGCGTTAGGGATCCATCTCACAAGGCCTCGTCTCCTTCGGTGTGTCATTCGTGAAATCCAATAATATTAGACTCACCCACTCGACATAGTCCTTCAAGTTGGTCAGGTTAGCAGTGACCGCGGCTGCTGGCTTGACACGTTAGGGGTCCATCTCGTAAGGCCTCGTCTCCTTCGGTGTGCCATTCGTGAAATTCAATATTAGACTCACCCTCTCGACATAGTCCTTCAAGTTGGCCAGGTTCGCAGTGACCGCGGCTGCGGGCTTGACGCGCGAGGGGTCGATCTCACAAGGCCTTTTCTCCGCCAACACCGCCGCCAACGTCGGTCGCAGCACCGACCGGAGGTAAGCGGCGCCGCTCAAACGCATGGCCTCGTCCATCATCTTAGACACGAGCGTGTTGCCGCGAAATATCGTCGTCGCGTCACTGTGAAACGTTTTAAAGGTTAGGGGGCTAGTGAAGAGGACAGTTGCAGGCCTTTTGTCCACTACAAACACGACCCGAAGCCAGCTGCTAACACTGTACCAAGATATTCAATAAGCAGAACGTTATTTTTACATGGCGAAAGAAATGTCTGATTACGGACATTGTTGGGAAGCCCGTGTTGTGGTTAAAAATCTCTTTGACGAAGCCACTACACCACTATTCTACGAATATCACTCATGTCAGTAAGTTAAAATGATCGTTCAATAATAGTCGACGAAAATACGCACGAGTAGGCTAAAAACAGGATACACTGTCTTGTTTTTATTTTAATTCTAGTCTGTCATGAATATGCACTAATAATAATAACAACACAGGAGACTAGACTAAGTATTGCTAGACTAAATATTCGAGGACAAAGATTCCAACGCCCATTCATCCAAAATACGTACATAATATGTATACATTGTCACATTTTGTACAACGTACTCATTTTGTTTTGTACTGCACATGTGTACGCGAATTTGCCCTTAATTATTTAACCATTGGTTTGCTTGTTTTAAGTTTAGATTTTTAGAAAATGTGACAGTGTATGTATATTATTGCTTGTGACTGTACAGTAAATTAAACTTAAAAAAAAAACTTCGTGGCTTTTAGCCATTCGCACTTTTTAACGTCATTTCAACGATCCAAAACACGCTAGAAAGGACTAACATTTGCTAGAGATTTATGGGCCAAAGTAAAGTCAACGTTATTCGCTGATCCAAAAGGTGCAAAGTGAACTCACGTGAGCACAGAGATTTCAGCATCCGCCAGCTCCTTGACGATGGGCACTATGAGGTCGTGGTGTGTGAACAGCCGCACCAGAGGTTGCGCCGCGTCCGTCTTGCTTGAAGCGATCTCGCCAAGGATGTAGACGGCTGACGCTGTAATAGGCTGTAAACAATGACAATAATTAGTATTGGCAAACGTGAGTCATGAATTCAAAAGTAAGGGTAGTTTTGAGTCTTAAAATCTACTAGCAGGCTTCCACACGATGGTTATCGGTGGCGTGACGTACCAATACCGACTAGCATGAGGCATAACCTCAGAACATTCGTGCTAGGACAGTGTCAGCAACAAGCAGTGAACACAATTCACACGAAATAAAAAAGAGATGTACAAATCTTCTTCTTGATCCGTCTTCATGTTTGTGATGTTCTTGTCTCGTTTACCATGCATGTTACAATGAGAAGGCGAGACCTCTTCTGATTCGCGCGCAAGTACAATAAAATTCCTCAAGCGCCTGCAGAGCCCAAGAGTCGCATGATGAAGCGAGGTGGGATCAACCTTTCAGATTAGCTAAAAACGCAGTGACAAGTCTGGTCTCACCTTCTGATGAACGCTCCTCAAGAACAGTTCTTCGAGTTTCCTGTAATGGCTCAGTGGGAACACGTGATCGACGGTGTACTGGAGTAGGAGCCGGAGCGAGCCGAGGGTGGCGCCCCCGGCGGCCGAGAGCCGCGTCCCGGGCGGCGTGGCACCCCGCGATAGGGCTCCGCCCGCCCGCGACTTTAGGAAGTACCTGGGGTGGAGAAAATATGGCCTTTATAAAGGAACTAGCTTTCGCCCGCGACTCAGTGCGCGTGGACTTTAGTTCAAAAACGGCGAAACACGTGTTTAATCAATGAGGGCTTTTCAATGACAGCTGTCAGTTGAGTTCATTAAAAAAAACTAGATGGCGCTGCAAGAAGACCAAAATGTCATCAAGTTTTTAGGTCTGTGGTTTAAAGTCTAAACATCTCTTTTAGTCTGTGATCTAAACTAGACTTTGTTTCGAAACTGTTGAAACTTGAAAGTTATCGAAGTATTATTACATACGTACGTGAATTGTGTCTTTGCTCATGACTAGCCCATGCATTGTGCATTTTTGTAAAAACATAGGACAGGAACCACAGATAAGGTACAGTGATGTCATGACGTCAGCGCCATCTAACGGTAATTTGCCGTACTATTTTTTTTGACGCTCTGAAAAGCCCCCATTGTGTTGAAGAGTATTTATTTTAAGTTTCGAGAAAATTAGACAACATTCTTTATACCTCCCATACAAACTATGGCAACCCTTTTCGCCCCCTTAGGGGTTGAATTTAAAAAATCCGTCTTATTCCATGCCTACAATAATGTAGGCATGGAATAAGACGGATTTTAAAATATAAATATAGACCTATTCCTATTCTATTCCTAGGTCCAACGGCATGGGCTGGGCATGAGTGAGTCAGTCAGGACTTTGAATTTTATTTATTTAGATTACTTGCGGAGCGTCTTCAACGATTTATTAATTGGTTGTAATAAGTTGCGGGATGACCTCAAAAATAACAATCAAAAACCATTGTTATGGTGAGCCGATCAGGCCCACCGAAAATTCTATAAGTTAAGCATAATTACGAGATTCATCGCGTACAATAAATGGTTTAAAATGTCCACACTTTAAGAATCACGCGCTTGGTTACTGTAGATGCACTACATTTGTATTGGTATTATTATAGAAATCTTCGGGTGACAACTTAATAAACATACATTTAGTAGGAATAGCCGTTCCGATCGGCACCGCCGCCAGGGTCGCCAACTCTGCCCTCACACAGTATAGCCATTACTGCGTTTTTAGTTTGAATACTTGGAGGCATTTTTTGCAGTAAAAAAGTAATGGTGGCTGTAGATCTACTATAGATCTTATTTTTTCTTATTTTTACATTCAAACTAAAAACGCACTACTTAATGGCTATTACCGCAAAAATGCCTCCAGGTAGCTTATTTTTGCATTCAAACTAAAAACGCATTAATGGTTATTGCTGTGTCTCATTACGAGGGCAGAACTCGCCCCCAAGGCAGCGTTTCATTAAACTAGAATTGTTAGCTATCCAATGCATACTGAATACCGACATAACGTCTTCCTATTTTTTATTGTGGCCCTGAACGGATGTAACATCGACACTCACCAAGCTCGAAAGGGATTGGGCGCATTTTGTCGCAGCTGCAGCCGGACCTCGCCGAGGAAGACCGGCGTCGCCCCGTCGTGCCAGACCGACACACGCGCCTCGCACGCCACTCCAGGCTGCGGGGGAAATTCGCTCTTAACAACAACATCACGTCTTTATCGGCGCGGTTCTAGTCCAGCCGGCGCGAAGTGCTAAAATCGCCTGCAAAATTGACAGTGAGTGTAGTTCGATTCGATGTCGCTGTAAATTGTGGATTTGTGTAGCTGTAGAGTTAAAATTACTGGGAATAATTATTGTCTGGATTAATGAAATCTCTTTTGGTATGAAGAGAAACTATGGAAAGTCGCGCCAGATGTAGTAGGCTGTAGATACTTACAGATTGCGCAACATCCTTGTCCTTAGGGTCGGCCTCCATGACCAAATCGAAACAGAATATCTCATCAAACTGGGGGTTCACTGTCTTTTTCCGCGGCTTCGTTCGCCTCTCCACCCTTCTCCCGTTGGAGTAGAGCAGGGTTATTAAGGCGAACGGGTCGCATTGGCCGTTCTTCGTCGTCAGCTCGGAGCATTCGAGGACGCGTAACCGAAGGGTGTCGGGTCCGACTCGCGCCGTGCAGTGTCGCTCCGGATCCGACCAGTAGTCGACGGCCGTTGGTGCTGGGGACGTGTCCTCCGATTCAGACATCGCGTGCATCGGAGGTTTGGTCCGGGACATCCACTGCGCCCTGTCCTTTAGACTTTCGGAGCGGGATAGGGAGAGACTGAGCGAGGGTTCCGTGGCCGCCGCGCTCAGCATCTTCTTGGTTGCGGAGCTGGAGGAGCCGAAGCGAATGTTCTCCTTGCAGTACTCGGACAGTCTGATGAGGTTGTTCGCCTTGGCTTTCGCCGAGCAGTTGTCGGCGGCCGGGTCCGGGTCTGGCGGCTTGGGCTCAACACGGAACCTCTTTCTCGAATCCTCGAGTGTGATTTCAATGAACGCCTTCCCCTGAACTTCTGAGTCGGCGTCCACAGGCCGCAGGACGAACCAGTGGTCTTTGTTGTTGTATCGGTGGAGGTCTTCTCGCTTGATGGCGACTTTGCCGAGCACCCTGTCCTGCTTGAGATGCTTGTCGCGGTCGAACACGTATATGGAGAGGTAGCGGAATCTTCGGGGCACCTCGAATTGGAACTCCTCTCCGAAAAATGGACTGAAACAAGAAAAGCAAACCGATGAGTTAAAAAAACTACTAACAGAAGACAAAAGCGGAGGAATCTTAGAGAACCTCGAGTAGGTAGTCTTCTTCGAAATACGAACTGAAACTTGTTGAAAAGACAAGCCACAGAAGACAAAGTTCTTCCTCGCAGTTGCACATTTCTGCACAATAACATTGGTTGGCCTCATTACAGTATTTAACAAGGCAATGATCCAGAAAATAGTGTAGGCAAGTACCTACTGGTGCAAGCAGCATATCGTTAGCGGATATCTCGTGTCAAGGCGTATCGGGAGCAAATATTTATACGGCGATGACTGGTGGCATTAAACAATCGCTATCGGCTCTCGAGTGGCGCTATATTTATTGGCGAAGTGCAGTCACGTGGGGTGGCTGCACTCACTTCCACCCACGACGCGTGTCCGTCGTGAAGGAGCTGCTTGCCAAATTAACTCTCCGCAAAAACACAGCCAATTTAACTCTCGGTTACGAGGCGAAACAATAAAACGCCTTAATGATTTGCCCACCCGGGGATAAAAACGAACTCTGCAACTGTTTTATTTCTTGAAACCCTTTTCCGATGTCTTCGAATGCAATTTTATTTCAATGTCCCATTAGAGTTTATGGGAACATACTTTGCTTCTCTTTGATAAAACGATAAAACTCAGTTAATGACTTGGCTGACCTTCAATCTTCACCTAAGATGTGAACTTTCTCCTTTTCAATTCGAATGCAATTGTCGTAGGGACTCTTAGAGATACAAGAATGATAAAATAATTCAAGAGATGCCATACCATCATATAAGAACTAAATTGCAGTTTTCACAAAGGTGTATGTTAAACGATGCAGCGAGTAAAGGCGACACATAGTGTGACACGTAGCTACGGTAGATACTCATGGGTCGATGTTAATATTTGATAATACAAGCATGGGCGTGAGGCGTGGGCCTCGCAGGTGAAAGTTCCTACCGACCGCTTATAGGAACTTTTTATCTCCAAGTTATAAATAACGAGTGGACAAAAAAGCTTATGAATTCGGCCCCCGTGGTGATAGCGTTATGTCGAAGTTGAAATGGCCATTCGGGTGACAGTCGTTTTGGTGTCGTGTGAATGAATTGTCAACTTATTGTAATATGTAGTATCGGCTAGTTGCCCTAGAAAATGTAATTAGTCCGTCTTTTAGATTATTCAAAAATAAGGGACTCGTATTTTTTTATTTATAAATTAGACCAAAAATACCAAAGATATAGCCCATTAAAGTTACGTGTGACGTCACGCCGTGCTGCATTTTTTAGCACAGAGTGACGTCACACGTAACTTTAATGGGCTGTATCTTTGGTATTTTTTGTTTAATCGAAAAAAGAAAAAATACGTGTCCAATATTTTTTTATAATCTAAAATACGGACTAAATAAAATTTAATTATTTTGACCATGGAAACTACCCTATTGTATGAAAAACCAGGTTGGCAATTTTTGGAAGCGATGCAATTAAAATATTTGGAATTGTACCTTCCTCTTTACATTATTTCATGAATAAACAGGAAGGTGATGTAATATTGATTTAGCTCTGAACTCATCCTTGGGTGCTTGTCAGGGGAATGTTGACACTGTACCTACAGCCATCAATTACCCACAGTTTGTATTGTGTCTCATCATTACAAAGTGATATCAAAACTGCGCTAGAGCGCCTATAGCTACTATAGAGTCGTAGTCATAAACACCAACTTAATTTATCGGACCCCGCGATAGAATCTGAGCTACTTGCTCATTTTTTCTTTAATTTCTTCCCAGCAGTTTTCCCGGGTGTTGGAGTTTCCATTATTTCCGGGCCTATTTGAATATTACTTTTATATAGGACAAACTTTGCCCAAGTTGGTTACGAATCCAACCGTATGTTTTCCACGGACTTTGTTGTTGCTGATGTTGTTAAAGCTTTTGGTCATACACAAAATAAAATAAAGCGTTCACAGCAATTTGGTTTGATACGGAACCCGCTAGGACAAAGTTCTGTCCTACGGAAAGTATAGTGAAATAGGGGCCTTGGATAGTTTACAAGTCAGCTGTTTAGATGAGAGATATGTGCATTGTATAAGATTGTATATCTACGGAAGCCACAGATGAAATAATGTCCAGGTCTACTAGCACATGCAATACCTACATTTTTATCAGTACCCCACGCGGACAATATTAGAAACACAGGTAGTTAAGCAATAAATAAGCATATTTTCAACAGCTTTGTGCTGATTCACTGGTTTCAGTTTTACCACATGAGTTTTTACTCAGCAGTAGACTTTTTCGTTTATGAACCGATATATTGGAGACATGAAATTGTTAACCGAATACTGAGTTAGCGTAAAAATATAACTACAGCATAAATACATTTGAGTTCACTCGTTGTTGGGAGTGAAAGGCACCATAGTTCAACAAGCATTGATAATGCCAAGGGTACTTCACGCCGTGGCACATGAAGTCAGGACTGTCATAAAACGTAAAGACTGTCAATGGCAATAAAGAATGTCATTGTTGTCTTAAACGAGCGCCGTTGCGAAAACTGCTATGATTCCTAGGCAGACGTTGTGTCTACTCAAAGTGGTGTTAGTGTTCGCCTGTTTAATTCAAAGGATTGATAGAACAGGGTTAAGGGACTTGCATTGCATAGCAATAGGAAGCAGCTGCGACCGCACATTAAAATGCAACTAGTAAGAGGCCGGGCTTAGAAACCTGGCTGGCTATAATCAGAGTGATTTGACGTTAGGCCTGGAGCTGAATGCTTTTTTTCTGGCGGCAGGTGCCATGGTGTGGTCCCGGTATGCAAGTGCATCGCACACACCGACCGACGAGGCGGCAATAGGGTCGAGTACCGCTCGGCACGGTCGCCAGCGCATCCGGCGCCAGACCGGTATTTATAAACCGGAGGCGGAACCCGCCACCATGTGGGGTGCTACTCTGTACACAGCGAGAGTTCACGTACGATCGATGTATAGAACGAGCTCTCAGTAAAGTATCTTAAGCAGAATCAAACGAATAATTTAAATGGTCTTGAGTAGCAGCCCTGATTGAATACGCGGGGGCGGCCGGTGGGCTGAGCTAGTGTGAGTCGTGTATGTAATTAGTAGAGTTTAGTAACATTTGCATAAAAGAGTGATTTGTACGCGTGTCTGTAATTCGAGGGTTTTGTTATTGTCATGTACAAATCACAACATGTTACAGTCTATATCTTTTTCCTGAAACAGGAGTCCAACGAACGGTGGATCATTTCAGTGGAAACTTCGAGCAGAGTTAACGAATTCCAGGAATGTATTATTTATTAAGAGGCAAGTGGTAGAGCAGATGCGTCATAGCGGAAGGTGGGTTAGTAACGTTTAGATGTTTCAATTTATATGATCGCTATTTGTTGGTAGCACAAAATAGCACGATGCAGTGCAAGAAACCAGAGCAACGCACTTAAGGCGCCGATGAACTCAGCCCCGGCCCATTTCGGCGCAGGCGATGATCATTTTACGCACGAGCGGTTCCGGTTACAATTTAACCACTTGAAAGCTTCCTCACAAACGCTAGGCGTGAGACCACAAGACAGATCTAACAACAACACATTTAAGAGAAAATTTAAATAGTAAAATGTACCTTTTAACTTCTACAATGCCAGCCCGATCAACGATGCACTTTCACCACAACTGTCGTCTTTGTACGGTGTCCAAGAGAGCTGTGTCTAGAAATAGCCGGTCGCTATCACTAGTGGACAGTGATAGATAAGGTATCTCGAGACAAAGAACCCATTAAGTCAACTCGCCGACGACAGATGTGACGTGACATTTCCTCCGATGATATCCCGTCACATCCTGCTGAGGTCACCGCCGGGTCACGCGACGTTTATTATTTTCTACGTTACCCCAATCGGTTGGCATGAATGAAGCGGAGCACTACGCTGGCTCGGCTCGGTAGACCGGCATGCGCGCGGCGCAGACGGCATCTCTCATAGCTATCAAAACTATTTCGTCCACGTCATTGGTATGGGGCGAGACTCTCGGATGTTGGCACGACTCGCGAGACACGACTTTGATTGGGCCTAACTGTGTATTGTACAAGCTTCCGGTCCAACAAGCAAACAACGCCAAATTGCAATCGAAATAACATCCATCCGACACGCGAGGCCATGAAAACACATGCCCACAACTAATCAACTACAACCGCTACGTTCGTCGTGGTAATTAAATAGTGTGGTGGTGTGCGTTGCGGCGGCCCATTCATTCCAAAAATTGAATGAGCTCGTGAAGGGGTGGAGGCGAGCGGATGGGACGTTCCGCGCGAGTGCCCGCGCCCCGCCGGAAACGCATCCGGGCCCCGCGCCTCCCTTAGCCAACCGCACAATGCGCCTCCCCCATTCAGATTCACACATCGAGATCACTGACCGAAAAGTTTGCCCCGCCGCCGCGCTACGATAACAATAGACAGCGGGTTAGCCGGTGGGCGTTTTCAGGTGGGACTTGCCAATTGAGTTTCAAGCATACAGGTGCTCGTATGCAAGTATGAAGGTGTGGATTTACGTTGCAGGGGCTAAAGTTAACGCTTGGAAGCGCAAACTTCCGGTTTGTCCTGCTAAGATATTGTGAACTTGGTTATTTTGAGAGTATTTTCATATTTCCCGAAGCCCGAACTCTTTTGTTTGATAAGGAAGTTGTTTTACACTGTGTTGTGTCGCATTACTGATTCGTGCGTGCAGACTCCTTATTTAACTGTGGAGAGTTATGACTGAATACAAACGCGAGTACCGAGCCGAGGTTACACTATCTGAAATGAGGACAGGGGAGCCTTCAATGGGCCCTGCATGTGCACACGTGAAACCGCCGGAAGCGATACCTTTTATAAGATACCGCGTCACGCACGTGTCCCGACACTGTTATACGTTGTGTTTGGTTTGGTAAGTAGGAGGAACGTTTTGGAGCTAATAAAGTCTTTGGAATCCCTGCCGGCTAAAAAGAGCTACTAGTAGCATTCTCATCTTGAGAAAGGCTTCACTGCCGCCGGCTGATAATCCAGTAATGGGCTACTCAAGTATAATTTTACCTACTTATAATTCGTTCACATGCAAATGTTGCTAGCGAAAGCCCCCGGGGCTGAGATTAAACAATTAGAGCAATCACCAAAACCGACAGCGTTTTCTACCAAGCACGGGATGCGCACTGTCACGGAAGTCCGCGTGTAATTCGATCACGATTAATAAAATTGTATTGTTAAAAACTCATTGTTCCAAACAACCGAGCCGCCTTTTCAGGATCGCCCATTGACACAACAATGGGACATAGGCCGATGGACGGCCGAATCGAGCCAATACCAACAAATTGGACTAACAAAATTATCAATGAATGGAGAGGTGATGTTATCAATGAAACAGTATCCGGTGTGTAAACTTAATTAATAAAGTCACGTTCGATAACTGGAGATAACAAACAGCGTATCTATTAGCTAACGGCACAAGGCCTGTTATTGCTTGGCGTCGATCGGTCAACGAAGGCGTAAAGATAATCCCGCCGATCATAAAACGGTGGAATGGACGAATTTAGTGATTGTGTGCCCTTGACCTAATAATAGAACTTCCACGTGACTGTTAGTTGAGGAACTGTTCCCAGCCGATAAGAGCGGCGGAAGTGATGTCCGGACTCCGGACGTTTGGACAAAGGATCCGTTATTATGTCAATTTGGGGAGCGGACACACAAATATTCGTTTTAACGACGCCATGCCGCCGGGAGAGACTATTTCTGGTAACACGGAGTCAAGGATGACATGGCATGGGGGGCGACATGTTGTCAACGGCTTTTATTCGAGTGACAAAGCCGTTACGATATTGCAAATTTCACGATAAGCTCAGTTAACAGCGGAAACTGCTGATATCGCAACCAATACTGATGGATCAATAAAATTCGAATTAAGATTGGGCGGAAGGAATATCGAAGTGGTTAAATTTTGAAAAAAAAAAAATCACCGGAAATGGGTGCCCGTATCTCAGTGGTGGATTTACCAATAGGCTGAGTAGGCTGGAGCCTAGGGCGGCAGATTTTAGGGGGCGGCAAATTTGCCACAATTTTTTTTTCTTACAGAAATAAAACATAAAAAAATACCTAAAATGTTATTAGATTTCACCATTTAACTTAATCCGAAAAGTGGTAAATTTTGACGTTAGTCAATCTCTTACGTATTAATAATTAATACCGTTAATAAGTCCGGCCGCTGGGAGAATACGATAATTATTAGCGTACGATACGATACGGCTAAATTATTAGCGTAGGCAGTTATTTGGTGCGGGAACGAATGGTATGATCATTGGTTAAACTCTTGAGTGTCTGGCCGGAATGAAAGCTGCAAAATCAGAATTTGGAAAGCATTTATCTAAACTTGCATATAGCAGTTCGCATGGCTCTGTGTATACCAGCGAAAAATTGTTCAGATGAAAGAAGCTTTTCTTGCTTAAAGCGGGTGAAAAACTATCTACGATCTACATTATGTCAAGAAAAGCTAAATTTATACCAGCAAAGGTAGTATGAGGACGTGAGTCGCGCGCGACAACGTCAAAAGTCGCGAGAATGAGCGTTTTTCCTTATGTCAAATTTAGTTTTAAAAGGATCCCTAGGTGGCGCTGCCGTACCGTATTAATAAACGTCAAAGCAAAAAATAATACTATGGTTCTGTGGAATTTGTGATGGTTGGTTACCTAGAAGAAAAAATACTGTTGTCGTTTGGTGATAAGTGCGCTTTTGGATACTTTGGAGTCTTTGCTATGGATTGTGGGTTTCGTCCGAATAGCAACCCTGGTTCCTTCTCTTGTTTAGTGATCTGTGGACTGACTTTGACATTGATTGCAACGACACACAAATTCGTATGAAGAAACGAATGGCGCCATCTAGTGTATCTCAAGGAACTAAGAAAAAAAAAAAAGAAAGGAAAAACGCCCATTTGACAGTTAATGTACTGGAAAGTCGCGACTTTTGACGTTGTCGCGCGCGACTCGCGTCCTCATACTACCTTTGCAGGTCTTTTGTCCGTAAAGTCGGAACTAATGACCAACATTTCATACGACGCATGTAAAACTTTTGTAATTTAGATAATTGATTTTATCGTGATCAGCGTTAGTCATAGAACGGTCACCCATCCATGCACTGAACGCGCCTCGTGTTGCTTAACCTTCGTGATCGTTTAAGATCACTCAGGCAGCCGGAACTACGAACGAGATGATAATAATATACTGAAAATAATTAGGTATCTTTGTTAAAAATAGTGATATTCATTTATAATCATCATCAACCCATTATGTCCCCACCATTCACCACCACCACCAACCCATTATGTCTTCCTTGAGGAAGGTATAGGCCATACGCCACCATGGGGGCCAAGTCCGGATTGGTGGAGGATCAGTTAAAATGTTTATGTTGAATCAGGAATAAAATGTAGCAATAATTTGCTACATTGCAAAAGACTGAAGAGTATAATTTGCCATTAGGTATTCTAAGTATTTGTGTACTACGAGAAAGCCTTCGATTGTAGATCGAGAAATGGGCCATGCTGGAGTCTCTCCAGCGCTGCTGTATTGACTTTGGTATATCGAGATGCTGAAGTTCTTGTACAACAACGCCACCATGTCGGTCCGAGTACAGGAGCAGAATTTGGAGGCAGTTCCATTGAATAGGGGCGTGAGACAAGGAGACGTCACATCTCCAAAACTGTTCCCGAACGGATTGGAAGATGCCTGGTTCTGGAAAGGCAAGAACGCGGCATCAATATCAATAGTGAGTACATCAGTCACCTTTGATTTGCCGACGATATCGTAGTCATGGCAGAGACGATGGAGGACCTCGGCATAATGCTCGAAGACCTCAGTCGAGTCTCCCAACGGGTGCGCCTTAAAATGAACATGGACAAAACGAAGGTCATGTCGACCGCCCGTGTTGTGCCCACCCCAATAACAGTGGGGAACTCGACTCTCGAAGTTGTAGACGAATACGTCTACTTAGGACCAATCCAACTAGGTCGGTCCAACTTCGTAAAAGAGGTCAACCGTCATTCCGCATTCGGGAAACTTAGAAAAGTCTTTTCCTCCAATATATCTCAATCGCTCAAAACAAAATTATACAACCATGTGTGTTTTATCAGTGATGACTTATGGCACTGAAACGTGGTCTCACTATGGATCTCTTAAGAAAGCTCAAGGTCACGCAACGAGCTATGGAAAGGGCTATGCTTGGAATTTCTCTACGAGACCGAATCAGAAATGATGAGATCCGTAGACGAACGAAAGTCTTCGATCTTTATAGAAATCCATGGAGGAGGCCTATGTCCAGCTGTGCACTTCTTGTGGCTGAATGATGACGATGAATAATTATCAAGCTTCAGCAAAAAATAAATTTCTCAAGTTACCAAACTTTAATTACTGGATAATGATGTATACTCAAAATCAACGTAACTTTACTAACTATTTATCTTCTTTCAGCAACCATTTATCTCAAATGAGTAAAACGATTCTTATAGTTTAATACCTGTCGTGATCATAATACCAATTATTTAGAAACTGTGCAGTTATTTTTGGAATCCAATGACCTTGAATATCAGTACTTACTAAATTAACCTTAGTTGCTTACTAAAAATTCGTATGTTGCTGTGTAAGTATTTATTGATTTCATGGATTACATTATTTAAACACCACCTTCCCACCAGGTATAGGCCATACTCCACCAACCCGGACTTGGCACCCGTGGTGGAGTATGGCTTATACCTTCCTCAGGGAAGAGACCCATGCCCCTCGGTGGGGACATAATGGGTTGATGATGATGATGATTATTTAAAAGTTCAGAAAATTTACTGAACTGGTTTAGAATAAAATGTCATTAGTTTAGAAAATTTACTGGACAGGTTTAGAATGAATGTAATCAGTTCTTATTTAGTTTTTTATAAGATATAGTTTATTTTAAAAAACAAGGAATAGATTTTTAGTCTTTTAATTCTAAAATATTTTCTTTCACCTTCTTTTGTCCGTGTAGGCCCGTAGGGTATCGAAATGCAGAGGTCAGAAGGGGCGGCAAAATTTGAATAGCCTACTGGCGGCAAATGTGTTAATCCGCCACTGCCGTATCTTAAGATAATTATTTATCAATAAAAAATGGTATTCATTCACTATCAATATTATTTAGCAATAAGGCCGCCAATTAAACTGTGTATTTGTAAATGTTTAATGTCCGCGTTTTTGTTTGTGTACAATACATAAGGAATATTCTTCATCATCAACCCATTATGTCCCCACCGAGGGGCACGGGTCTCTTCCCTGAGGAAGGTATAGGCCATACTCCACCACGGGGACAAGTCCGGATTGGTGGAGGCTTGTAAGACTAGTGGCTGGTCTTACTAGGAATATTCTTATCTTATTTATATTATACGAGAAATTACGTAAATTTATTATTGACTGGGTGCTTTCACAAAGGTGCATCAAGAGCCTACAAAGGAATCTGGGGGAGACAGCACTAGACAGGCCATAACTTTTCCGGAAAACGCGTGTCCTGCGTCACGGACAGCGTAATCCTTCATGATGAAGGACACACAGCATCCCCTTAGGGGAGCATGACTACTTTTTGAACCAGCAAAAGAGCAGGCTGCTTAGTTGACGCAGAGGTCTTGACTTCTATTCTCGCCTCGGCCTTTGCTTTAGGGGTGCTTTTCAGGTTTCTGTTGTCTTTGGTATAGTAGTTATAGCACAGAGTATAGTAGTTTGAATAGAAACACAGTAAGTCCTCCTCCCCTACATTAGATTAGACTCTTTATTGTAGACACCAGAAAAACAAATACATTAAAAGGCTTATATGAATATCCTAGTCAAGGACCATGATAAATCAAATCATGATAGGATCAACGTAAAGTAACGAGTCCAAAAAAAACGGACCAGATTGGCAGGAGACTGAGAGGATCAGAGTGACAGAGTTGAGGCTTTTACACCAGCAGAGACTCATGGGCTAGTTAGATGGATAGTTAGATAATAGATAGATAGATAGATAGATAGAGATAGAAAATACATTATTGTACATAAAAAATGAAATTACACAGTTAGACATTATCTATTCAGTCCATAGACAGACATCAGGGTAAAATATTTGTGTACTACTCTACTCACTTGAGGTCGCCACCGATGGTGGAGGTGCGGAAGATCTCCTCCTGATCGAGGGACAGTACGCAGTACGTGTCGCGGAAAGTGCCATGGCCGCGGGCGGGTAGGTTCTTTGCTTCACCTGGGGACAAGGGAGACCACACTGTATTTTTCGACGTCAGCTCCACTCATCCACACACAAAGCGTTTTCGTAACCCTTCGTCGTGGACCCCATAGACGCGGCGCGAGGGAATTGAGCGTTATAAGGAGTTACAGAGCGACTACACTCTATACTTGTAACTCTGTAATGCCTCCCTGACCTTTTCGCCAACGTGGCCCACGCCTTCGGCAGTGTCCTACCCTTACATTGGTATGACATGCGGCCGCGAAGTTGCTCTTTCTTTCTTAGTTGGATAAGGAAGGCAAAGGAGACAATCCCGGTTGCTATAGGTCTTATTTATAAAAAGCGATTCTACTAAGACATGCTTAAAGACGGAGTTAAAGCTGAAATCTGAAAAAGAGGAGACCCTGCTATAAACCAGCCTCGGCTTCTGGCAAATACAATATGCGAAAAAAAATATGTAGATGACAATAATTATCGCGCTTGTATTAAAAGAACGCCACAAAGAAGTATAGTAGACCATCGATTGTTTAGCCACTACCGGCCTGTCACTCAAATTTATAAGCTGTCCCGGCAAACTTCGTACCGCCTTCCCTGGAATTCTAGAAATAAAAAAAACCAAAAATCAGCCAAATAGTTCTCGAGTTTTAGTGAGACTAACGAACAGCAATCCATTTTTATATATAAGAAGATTAGTAGCACGTAATAGTAGCACCTTAGGCCTCATATATTTACTATCAGATTAGACAACGGCAAAATGCGAAGCTGCCGTAGTTAGTAAGTTAACCTTAGCTTCCATGTGTACTAAGCCAGTCTTGTCTCTAAACGGAGTTTAGTTAATATGGAGTCCGCCATCTATACGGAATTTTGAGTGCAAGTTAATCACACGCGTTTAGCTTGAACGGTTAATTTGGCCCGTGGCTGGTGATAATTATTGTACTTTACAAGATTGCTCTGAACTACGCTGATAGCATTGCAAACAGACCAATTACTCGCAATATAATTGACCCACATAGGCGAAATCTAGACGGCAAATAAAGCCTTATTGGTACCCAGTAAGGTTGGTATAAGCCTAATGCTGACGAATTGACTTTTTATAGCAAGTTGCAGGTTATAGCACCTTATAGGTTTAGCACTATTAATGCGTGCGATAAGTCAAAAACACCCTGCAAGTGGCCAAGAGAAAGGCCGGCATTAAGGATGATTAGTTGAGGACTAAATAAACTGAGAAATACTGAAGTTACTGCTCAATGGTGAACACGAATGTCTCATTAGTTACCGTAGTTGTACTCTGAATCAAAGTAATGATGGCTGAGTGGAGTCTAGTTAGACAAGAACCCACAGTACAATAGCGTTCCTATCCAATGTGAAGTCGACACAGAACATATAATTA
The DNA here is from genome assembly GCA_947310845.1 of Yponomeuta plumbellus. Lineage (NCBI taxonomy): Eukaryota > Metazoa > Arthropoda > Insecta > Lepidoptera > Yponomeutidae > Yponomeuta > Yponomeuta plumbellus. Next base: position 15,450,885 of record OX371198.1, on the reverse strand, counting down.
CGACGAAGACATAAAGATAGACGTGTGTTACGAGGTCCAATTACGCTCGTGTCATTAGTAGGTAGGTGGATGCCTTTTGGGTGTGGTGTGTCGCCATATAAATGCGTAGGTATCCTTGCTTATTACAAAACTGAAACATCCGTTTGTTACGTTTTGTCATGGTAGACAAAGCTGAACCAGTGACTAACGCTGAACGTTGGTGCCTACCACTTGAAGCTTTAAATAGTACATCATCCATCCCACATACGATACGAGATATCGGAAGTATAACTTTGCGTTGAACTTTACGATTTACGACTATGTCATTTTTATTTGGTAGATTCGTATTTTCGTGAACTTATGGAAGCGATAGACACATATTGTTTTAATGTCCGCGGTGAATGGTTGCATATAGGCAATTGTGAAAGCGATTGCGTTAAGTGGAAGTTGTTATTATATTATTATTCTTTTGTATGATACTATCCGACCCCGGTCCGCCGAAAGAAGTCGTCAAAATTGCAGAGCAGTTTGAAATTGTAGTGCAGCAACTTTAATTGAATTTTCACAATCAGCGGCACCTGAAAATACGCAATTTTGATCGGTCTTAAGCTGAATGAAATAAGAGCCGATTTTTAAATTGAGAATTTCGCTAAGAAATTACTTAACTGTACTGCTGTCTCGTCAAATTTCTTTAGAAAACAGCGTGATAGCATGTTTCTTAAGTATTTACTTAGTGTAAATTCTCAATTCATAAATCGGCCATAAGAGCAGGCTAGACACAATATAATGATGTCGCTTACACAGTACACAGCAGCTGGAAGCTAAATGCCTTAGTAGGTAGGTAATGGAAGTCTATTCATGTGGCGGATATCAGAGGCAATAAATGTTTCGCTAGGCCCTATAGGTTTCTCAATCCTAACGAGCTCGTTGACAACATCCTTCGTTGGAGAATGAATGAACGATTGCATGAAGAAACTTTGTTCATAAAACCGAGACACCTTTCCTTTTCAATATGATCGTAAAGTAACATTATTATATCAGTAGTGGCCAGTATCGTACAAAGCATGACAGCATTATAAAATCACGTATCAACTTCTATGGATATCAATTAAATAACAGGGTGTGACAAGAAGGCGTTGGTGGTATTTCATACAAAATACTATGTATAACGTGGGTCCAGTTCTAGAGACTGGTGCCTCTGCCTACCCCTTCGGGGATAACGGGCGTGAGTTTATTTATTTTTATTTTTTACTATGTAAATATAATAAGTTTAACTACGAAGCCAACCAAATGTCCATATACTTTGGAAAATGGGGGGTGGTACTTGTCAATAAGAACAGCAAAAGCTAAATGGTGTTGAAAAAAAAATGGAAAGTTCGAAATCGTGAAAAAAAAGAGCTGTTCTATACTACATTTTGCACATGCGACATTAAAACGTATGAAATAAATATCGTTTTCGGAGTTAAACATTTGTTAGTATTTGTACAAATAAAACGGCCATTTCGTACCTATGTTAACCTGGATATTGTTAAACTCTGTACAATCATGATAAAAGCTGTTAAGTAGTAGGTATGTCAAGACCTTTGCGTATTAAAGCCAGCAGCAAACCTATACAAAACCAACTTATCCCGTTCAAGTCAAGCGGTCGATAAAGGACAATAGGTGGCCCTAAATGGCGTCCGATGCAATAAATTATAAAGCACCGCGACGTTTGCGCAACGCCCGACCTCGGCTGGATATGTCCATGTTGGTGCGGCAAGGTGAAACGGCGCGGACCGTTAAGGAGCTCGCTGACCGACCTGACACGAACGTACGCAAAAAGACAGAAGGCACACTCGCACGAGAAATCGAGATGAAGAAGTTGAAGAGCCCTGTACTACTCTTTGTAGGTTTGCTCTACACGAGACCCGGGAGTGCCAAAAGTTGAGTTACTGATGACAGGCTTTGACTACAGCCAGTAACAACCAACCAGGTAAAGACACACCGTCAATGCAATTCATCGTAGAAGTCTGCAAAACGACGCTCCGGAACTTAGCACCAGGTGAGATAGCTCAAGTGCAAGTTGGGATTCATAAAAAGACAAAATTATTGACCACCAATTGAAACCCCGTGGTTTGTAACAAGGTTTTGGTGGTATGCAAGTTACTGGTACGGCGTCATCGAACCAGAATTGACTGTTGGTGTGTATAAGGGTAATTCTGGCCACCTCACGCATCACGTTGATTTTTTTTTGTTGCCCTCCGAGTAACTGTAGTCCTGTCTGTTCCTTCCCCATAAAGATGAAGGTCATCTCTCGCCCACCTTCACAACGTGTATAAATAATTTTATCATCATATCATTTTTCTTTTATCTTCATTTGGTCTTCATAGACCAAACTAAGTAGACCTTTTGTTCGTTTTTTATCAAACCAATGGAGTTTATGGAGCTTGCCATAATGATTGAAGAAATATAAACGCTGGTTGCCAACTTGCCACTGGTTGGTGCTTCAAAAATATTTGTAAGACGAGAATTGATTTCATCTTCGGTTTCGGGAAGGGCCGAAAACTTCAATGGTAATTTTCATGACAAGAAGTATCTGTATCCAACTTCAGGTATAACTATTTTACTTGGCAACAACGAGAGCATAATACGGAGAGCTGACACTAACACTTGAACAACTTTTGCCGCTAAAGTACTCGGCACAATGCAGGGAGAAGAACCACAACATACGAGAAAAATATCCTTTCTTCATATCATTCAATACCACTGATATTGTCACCGGAACTTTCCTAAAGGAGTGGCACAAAAAGAAGCACATCAATCAAAGTCACATCTTGTCGTGTCCTGTAAAACGTTTGGACTAAAACAATAAATACGTCGCTAATTAATCCCGCAAGCTGCATAATGTAACAGGCCCGTTTGTTACCATTCCCAACAATCGCCTCTCACATAGCGAAGATCATTCATCATTAGCATGATTGATCGACGCCGCTCTGCCGTACAAAAGGAACAGTCCCAGTGTTCTACAGGTAATATAGAATATACAGCTGTTCCGCTCATTAAGGGAGTTAGTGAAACAGTTTTTTTCTTGTTTAGTGCTAAAATGTAACATATTTATGACGAGGACCCTGATTTCGTACACTAACCCCTCAGGCCTAGGAATTTTCACTTGCACACTTTGGTAAGCCGTTACACAAATTGGAACTTTCACGAACCTTCACAGTTATTTGGAAAAAATCCTAAATTATCACAAGAGGGAGTGTAGCCAGATATCCTATGTGTTAATTTTGCAGACCAACTTTCCTTTATTAATTTAGGCGGGTTAAAAAGTTGCTAACAATCATCACGTGATTAATGGAATACCCCTGAGACTGCGATAGGATTTAAACACCCTATCTTACGGCGCGATGACATTAGGGATAAAATATTGAAGCAGCTAGACGTGATTCACGACAAGCCGACAATTTCTCTCACGCACTTTGTTTTGTCCCGAGCAGCGACAATGACACGTGAAAAAGGTGAGAAACAACGCAACTAGCTGTAGACTAAACGTACTTAGGATACTGTACAAACAGACCCATTTACTGAGAACAAAAAGCCTGTCAATAGAGAGATTATCTTTGGGACGAAATACTTGGTGCGGGGTTTTGCAGCTTGTTTCATAATTAACTGCAGTGACGTCTATGTACTCGAATAGTCCTCGAAATGACGTAGCAGACGGTGGTGTTATTAATAATAGTGCAATGTTTGGGAAACAATTCCCTGGAATAGTGAAACATGGAGTGCATTGGCAACTCAAAGGTTTTATTGTCAATAGAACGCTGGTGAACTGTACTTTTAGTGTAAAAAAACTCCCAGGAAAACTTAAGAAGAGATTTCAAGTTATCCTGGGAGTTTTACCACCAGAAAAACCAAGTGCGTGTTGAACTCGTATCCAGGGTTCCGTACTGAGCACGAAATTATATGGTTATAATTATATGTACCACCTAATACCAGCTGGCCAAACAGTGGCAAACTTTTGGTAAGAGACGGGCGGCCGGGCCGTCCTCGTACTACCTAGAGGCGCTCCGTTGAGAAAGAGGCTGCCTCAACGGGCCTCAACTGGAAGGACTCAGAAGTTGCCGCACAAGACCGCGAGAAATGGATCCCTTCTACGAGCTTTATGTCGCTGATAAGGGATAAGAGGAAATCATCATCATCATCATCATCATCATCATCATCACCTAATATTTTTTTTTACCCTGTTAGCAAAATGTCGTCCTGCTGTTTTTGTTTAGGGACCCCAACCTAGCCCTACGCGAACATTAATTGACTTAACCGTTAATTGTTTTTACATGAATGTTCATCAGCTCAATTTAGTTATATGAAGTAATCGATTTAAATTATGTTGAAGTTGTAATCGATTGATTGCATTGCCATTTTATTTTGATAACTTTATAGTTTGTTTCTCTGAGCGTGATAAACTGAAAACTAACCAAAGGGATTTCATATTATTTTGTTACTTATAATATTTAAAACCAATTTCTTAGTTCTTGTGATGATCATAATAATGATCTTGATCTTTGTAATAAAATAGGTTTATATTTTTTATAGAAAATAAACTTAAATAGGCTTCTTTACATAATCTACTAGTAATATTGTAGCAAAACACGTGGGTGTGCATCTGTCAAAAGTTAAAGAAACGATTAGACCTATAAACGCATAATGATACCAACTTGCAGTTATTGCGATAGACAAAATACGTATACATTTCTTGATCTTCATCTTCATGTCGATAGCATGAAATACGCTAGTGTTTTTTGCTTATACAAGAATCGTTTGTTTTTAAGTTTCGTTTACTTTTGTATCGGTCAGTTCATTGTGTGCAAGTGCCTATTCAGAAAGTAGTGGCTTGTCGGAACTGCCGCTACTTTGGGCGAATCATCTCTCCTCACTCGCATCAAGGTTAACACAGTAAGGAATTCGAAAATAGGGTCTCGTTTGCGCCCAACGCGAAAGGAACCCTAAATAAACTGGCTCAATCAGCCTTCACGGTTGCAAAACATAATCTTCCTTGTGTTATTATTATGAACTATGAACCACCATAGGAATTCTTCCCATGGCTAGCTATTTCGTTACGTTGAACAGTGGGTAATTATCCAGCTAGGGCACTAACAAAGGAGAGACCCTCTGACTCCCACAAATTCGGTGTAATTGGACTGTGCAAGAGAAAACCACTGTAAACTGTACATAATTGCTAATGCAAAAACAGCCGCCATCATCATTAACATGACAGTAACACACGCCATCAAACTGGATCGTGGGAGAGGCTGGTCTGGAGAATAATGACGGCGAGGTACCTCAGGAACCGCCAGCTATTTAGGTACAATGGTGATCATTAAAAAGTTTCCACATTCGGGTGGTGCGTGCCGCAATTGTTTGGAAATCGAGAGTAAATCCAACACTCAAAATACAGATTTCGTAAAATGCTATTAAATAAATTATGCCCACAAGATTTCTTCGAGAGGTAAGGTTGGGTTTCACCGCGCACATTATCGCGGCGGATGTCGCGAAAGTCCCTCATGGGTAATGCGTTGTGCATTAACCCAAATGACATCGTCGACGACATGACCGTATCGTGACCCGAGCTCAAGGGAACCGAGCCCGTATTGTGCGGCAGATAATGAATCAACAATGTTTCATCTTCCTTTGTGTCTTTATCTTTAGCAGACCTACATACTTAGATCTGCGTGTTCATTTATCAACACGAACTGTTTACTTGTTTCTCGGTCGTTTTGGTTGCTAAAGTTTCTATTATACAAACGAACTACAGTTGGTATCACTGGACTCAGCTTTGAAAGACGATGTCAGTCCTAAAGTTTAGTCCTCCTGCAGTAAGGTAAAATGTAGTTCCCTGAATACCATTCAACCCTTTACTCGCAATTCCCGCAATCTAACAGCTCGTGCAATTATTTAATTCTGCGTATAAGTTCACAGACCGACGATGCGGCACTGTCGCACAGCACATTTCAAACGAGCAAGGTTTTTTGCAACATTTCCCTGGAAATCATTTACCTATACTGCCGACACTATAATACCTATCATAACGGAAAGGAATGTCTTTATGTCAAGAGAATAAATGTCGTTCTTTGTTGCGAAATGGGTATTGTGTGTGCTCTACGTATGTAAATATGAGAAAATCTCGCACCTTTTCTGGTGTTTGTCTGCTAGGATTGGCGATAAAATATCTCCTTCAAAGCCATGTTCGCTTTACGTTAGCCAACACTGCGTGTTTAGGCAACATTACATCCTACTCCTAGCAGGCTGGCTCTCCCACACAAGACAGTTGCACGCTTCCCGATAGTGGGTAGCGCAAACCAGCCGCCTGCTGCACATTTTTGTAAAGGAAAAGCTGCAGACGATTTCACAACTTAGCCGCGCATAATGTTTGCAGTGTTCGACCGTGGGTGGCGCTTAATTTGCACAAACCGTTTACATTTTGTGTTTTCTTTGTCGTAGTCCACGTGCCGCGGGGTCGCTGTCAGGTCGGACTGCAGCTGTGTGAAGAAAGTACGGTGTCTTGCAGTACAGTTAGTGCCAACCGAGTGGAAGGCCGAGGCGCGGGCGCACAATGGCCTGTCGTCGCGTGCGTGCCACTAGCGCAGATCTAATCGCACGCACCGTGCGAACTACTGTATTGTACGCCAGTTTCTTTTACCGTAACTTTTGTAGAACATCTTGATACCGACAGCGTACGTTACAAAATTAAAATGTACTTCGTAAGACATCTCGATAGAGGCCTGGCCTCAGCACCCAGTGTAAATAAACATGTCCTTCGCGAGTCACACATGCACGGCGCAAAACAAAACGCGTTCCGCTATCTAAGATAAGGGAGATTAGGGTAAGCGGAAAAGTGATAAGAGGAAGGCTGTAAACAGAGACGGCGCGACTCTATTCATAAATTTTACATTGTTACGATTACATGTGACCAGGCGGCTCGAGGAAATGCTCAATGGATCGAGCGAGGAGCTGCACGGTTGAGCGATGTTCGGTTGATTATGGTAATGGGGCGACACACTAGTGCGGAGGCGATAACGACGCGACGATACACGGCTTAGTTTTTCATTAACCGAGCGTTCGTTCGCTTTCCATGAATGGATGTTCTGAATGGAAAATGTTTCGCGCGGCCCATTCAAGCGGCTCGGCTCAAGGACTTTTACGCTTCTGACGGCGAATAGAAGCGTTTGGGGGAGAAGTTATGAAACACACGTCTAGCGAGGCTTTGACATTACCACATACGATGTAGAGAATAGTGAAAAATTGCTTTCGCGTTTATTTCTAAGTCTACTGATGAACTAAAAGCGAAGCCTAACATTTTTTTCACGACTATGTACAGTACATACATTGACCGTAAATGTAATTCATGTGTACAATAAAGAATATTCTATCCATCGATAGATTGTTTGGGCTGAGGATTGCTTGATCAAGGTCAAGCAATAACGAAACTGATCGGACGAGTGACGAAGATATCACAAACTGGGATTTGGTTTACACTGTAGTTAAATACGAGGGCGGAGTGATAAGTCTGGTAAAAATTAAACAAAGATTAAATTTTATTTAATTATTATTAGTTATTTTTCAACGTAGTTTCCTTCTAACTCAATGCACTTCATCCAGCGTTTCTCTAGCTTTTCGATCCCTTCCATAAAATACGACTTGGGCAACCCTTCGAAATAGGCATTGGTTTCGTGCACGATCTCCTCATTGGAGCCAAATCTTTTCCCACCAAGCCATTTTTTTAAATTTGGAAACAGAAAATAGTCGCAAGGGGCTAAATCTGGCGAATACGGTGGGTGACAAAGCAACTCTTAGTGCAACCCGTGAAGTTTGGCCATGGCAATCACACAGGTGTGCACTCGTGCATTGTCTTGGTGGAAGAGGATATTCTTCTTAGCCAAATGCGGTCGTTTTTCACGTGAAATGTTGTTAAATTGGTCCAATAAATTGACATAATACTCGCCATTAATCATTTTACCATTATCTAGTTAGTCAATATGGATTACTCTACGTGCATCCCAAAAACCAGTAGCCATCACTTTATTGGCCGATAAACCTGCTTTGGCCTTCTTTGGAGCAGGTTCACCGGTAGCAATCCACTGTTTCGATTGTTGCTTGGTTCCTGGGTCATAGTGGTGGATCCATGTTTCGTCTACTGTTATGAAACGACGCAAAAAAACAGTTTTATCCCGTTGAAATAACGCCAAACCTGTCTCCAAAGTTGTCACACGCAAGCGTTTTTGATCAACAGTCAGTAAATGCGGCACCCATCGCGCGAAGATCTTTTTTTTTCTAAATATTGATGTAAGATATTTTATTTATTTATTGATACTTTTATTGCACTTAAATTTTAAGTAAAAATATAGTACAATGCGGCGGACTTAATGCCATAAGCATTTTCTACCAGTCAACCGCAGGAGGTAAAACGAAAGAGTTGGTAGGCGTGCAAAAAATAAATCTAAAAACATACATATATTGAATAAACTTACACATTAATATATACTTACATATATAATAAAAAATAAACTAAAATATAATGAGTCTAAATATTACAATAAAATAAAATACATAATATATCTACACACTACGAGAAACCTAGGAAAAATATACATATAATTTACGATAAATCTATGATTAAAAAGATACAGAACATAAGGAACATACAACTGAAAGATCCTTATCGTGGAAAGTGGCTAGGGGAGGTTCAGGTAACACTTCTCGAGGAAGTGTTTCCGGACAAGGGCTTTGAAATAATTCCGAGAGGGGGCTTTACGGATGTTTTCAGGGAGGGCGTTCCACAGACGAACGGCTGAGACGCTGAAAGAGCTAGAGATGTAACCAGAGTGGTGAGAAGGGGTACAAAGAAGAAGGTTTTGGGAGGAACGGAGTTCTCTGCTATGTGTGCAGGATAAGAAGGCAAATTGTGACTTGAGGTATAGGGGAGTATTAGGATCGTTAAGAATAGAGAAGAGGGTGCAGAGAATTCGAAGATTTCTGCGATCCCGAATCGGAAGCCACTTTAACCTGGCGCGAAATTCTGACACATGATCGAATTTGCGCAGACCGAAGATGAATCGAATGCAGGTGTTCTGCAGACGTTCGAGTTTATTCAGGTATTCCTGCGAGAGATCGAGGTAGCAGACATCGGCGTAGTCAAGGATGGGAAGAAGAAGGGAATTTGCGAGAGAAATTTTGATATTGATAGGGAGAAAGTTTTTCAGACGAAGCAATGGATGGAGCGAGGCATAGAATTTCTGCGAGACTGCCTTTAACTGAGCATCCCAGCACAGTTTCTGGTCAATGATAAGGCCGAGATCAGTAACCGTTTGGGAAAAGGCTATTATGCAGCCATTGAACTGCAAGGAGGGAAGCGAGACAGAATCTATCTTTGCAAGCTGTCTCGAGCCGCCAATGACGATCGCCTGGCATTTAGAGGGGTTAACGGCGATGCCGAAGCACTCGTACCACCTCTGAATCCGACATAGATCCTCATTGAGACCCGAAACAGCTTGACTAAGATCATCAGTGCTGGACAGTCTATAAAGTTGGAGGTCATCCGCGTAAAGATGGTAGCGGCAAGAAAGGTTGGGAGTGACTAGATTGATAAACAATGAAAATAAAATTGGAGAAAGAATGCCGCCTTGTGGTACACCAGCATTTAGTTCAGTCCAGTCAGACTGGGCCTGGCCGGACCGAACCGCCTGCTGGCGCCCTCGAAGATAGGAACAGAACCATTGCACGGCAGTGAAGGAGACATTGAGACTACCAAGGGTGGCTAGAAGGAGGTCATGGTCGACAGCGTTAAAAGCGTTGCTAAAATCAATGAGGACAAGGATGGTGACCAGTTGCTCCTCCATGCCAGCCCTTATGTCCTCAGTGACCTTTAAGAGAGCTGCGGTAGTGCTATGCCCTGACCGAAAACCAGATTGGAAGGGATTTAAGAGACCACTTGAGGAGAGGAACTTGGATAACTGTTGGTTAACAAGTGACTCCAGGACTTTGGAGAGGAAAGGCAAAATAGAGATTGGTCGGTACTGGGACGGTAGGGTAGGACTGGGAATCTTAGGCAGGGGAACGACATAGGCTTTGCGCCATAGGTCAGGGAATTGACCAGAGGTCAGGGAAAAGTTAACGATGTGTGTAATAGCAGGGAGGAGAATGTCAAGGAGGTAGGAGAGCATAGCACGCCCTATATTATCACAGCCAACAGCTTTCGACTTAAGGGTCAGAATCAGTTTCTTGATTTCCTCACTGCCAGCAGGTGAAAATTCAAAAGAGTTGAAGTAGGCTTTCGGCATTGAACAGATCTGCCGCAAGGTTTCAGATTTAGTCTGAGGATCTAGAGTGGGCACCGACGCAAAATGCCTATTGAGCTCATCAAGATCAAAAAGGATTCTAGAGTCCTTTTTGATCTTGATGAGGTCACACATATTGTCACAGGATATTGCGCACACGCTTGTCTGAGATGCCTACCATCCCGACTATCTCCCTCACTTTTACTCTTCGGTCGTTCAATACTATGTCGTGGATTTTAGCGATCATCTCTGGAGTAGTGACCTCAACTGGGCATCCTGGATGCACAGCATCATTTGTACTTGTCCGACCACATCGAAAATCAGTAAACCACTTATGAATCATTTTAATCGACGGACCATAATATTTGTCAAGTTTATTTTTCGTTTCAGTAATAGTTTTTTTGCACAAAAAATTGTGTTTAATCAAGACACGCAATTCACTTTTCTCCATCTTTGCAAAAATGTATTCAATTAATTTCTTTTATGGTTGTCAAAAAAAAAAAACTAACCGGCGGTAATGGCTGAAAATATTAATTTAGTCCTTCAAAAGAGTTGTGAATAAGGAGGTTACATGCAATTTGCGATAACTTTATTCCAAAATAGATTTTTTCCAGACTTATCACTCCGCCCTCGTAATTACATTATTTCTGAATTCAATGAACAAAAAGTATGTACATAATTTTTAACGTCGGTAATACAAGGTAATTTAATTTCACCTAAGAAATAATCGCGATTTGTACCATGTGTTGAATAAGTTCATAAGCGTGTAATTTCATTCAGCTTGTAAAGATGTCAACAAATGGTTGAAATAAAACGTAATAAACAAAACAATACGGGGACGTAATGATGAATATAAAGAATATCAAGCTCGTTTTAGGTTATTCATCATCTAATTAATTCAAGGAATTAGTCTTTAAAAAAATGTTAAAAGCAAAGCTGACGAAACATAGATCTAGCCAATATGAAATGCGACTACCGACGTACTTAAAAATTCATTTAACACCTAACCGGCAAAAACTTACATGAGATCATTGACAAAGACATTTAATTTTGCTATTACGAGAGCCAGTTCTCATTGTGCCAGCTAAAGTTAGTAAACAATTGAGTTTTTTTTATCTTACACAGTAATGCTGCACAAAGATTATGTTCGTTTGTAGTTGGTTATGCTACTCATAGCTATCTCAGAGGCAGTCGCTGATCTTTACGAAAGCCTCGCTTAGAAAGTTTGGCCTCTACATTATAGTCTATTACCTACAAAGATGATTGATTAGCATATTGTAACTACTACAATAACCTTCGTGGTCGGGTCGGGTTTTTTAATTACATTAACGCCTAAGTTGACTTCGTGTAAGTGCTATGTAAACTTGAATAAGGAAAGAAATGTATGCGTTTCTGCAATTTTCATTGTTCTATAACGCATGTACAGAATCTAGGCCCAGTTATAAACAAGACTAACAGCCAAGTATAACAGAAAACAGTAACATAGGAAACAGAAGAATCGCTCGTAGCCCCGGCTGCCTGAGTGATCCTAAAACGAAGTTTAAAAGCAACATAGGGTGCGTTCAGTGCATGGATGGGTGATCGTCAATGACTAACGCTAGTGGCATTTTCCGAGCGAGAGGTTCCGTGCTTCGCAAGGCACGCTACGCAGTTGGTGTCGGCGGCTGTCGATAGATGGCAGTCGTTAACCCAAGCCTTAGGGCGGCTTGAAAACTTCTGACAGTAAGACCAGCAAGTAGTCTTACAACCCTTCACCAATCCGGAGTATGGTGGAGTATGGCCAACCTGCTTCAGGGAAGAGACCCGTGCTCCTCGGTGGGGACATAATGGGTTGATGATGAGGAAACAGAAGGCCAAACAAAACTCTCCATTAAATACAAGTAGGTATTAGCAAATAAGACAAGAGGCACAGTGAGAACCCTACATGATATTCTTCCCGCCTAAGAATGGGCCTTAGAAATTCAAGAAGTACCGTGAACGGAGTCGCGTGCAAAGGCTAGTATGAACTTGAAGTAGTAGGTACGCACACGGCGGTGGATTTGAATACGACGATTTGCATGGGCGTGTAACCGACTGCCGATGACGCAGCCTTCAAGGCCGTTTTATCCTGTGTCTAAATTAATTATGGAGCAGACGCTAAGATTCCATCAAAGATACACCATAAGACATAATACAGGCTGTCCCAAAAGATAGTGTCAAGCGGAAGTCCAGAGATAGAGCACCCCTAGGGGTACCCGAATCACCCCCACGTATGTTGCGCGATTTTTTATATTTTTCGAGTCCTCAAACATTTAAAAAATTTATAAATTTCAAAGAAATTTGAGATTCTTCATTTTTTATGGCGCTATTGTAACAGATTGACCCACAATTGAGTTTGTGTCTGCGAGGCACACTATTCACCTACATTGAAAAATAAATTAAAAAATAAGCATTATTTATCTTAATAATTCCTGGCTCTGTGGCAAATAATGTCTTGTAGGTCAAGGTGGGACAAATAATACGAAAAAAATGTAGAACTCAAAACTAAAAAAAAATCGCGGAACATACATGGGGGTGATTAGGGTAATCCTAGAGGCGCTCTATCTCTGGATTTCCCCTTGACGCTATTTTTTGGGACACCCTGTGCTATAATCAATAAATGACACTTTCGGCCTCACCTCCTCTTCCGCAAAAGGTGACATTACTAAAATTTAATTTCAATAACTTCCAGAAAACACAGTGTCTTGTCCTGGCCCCAAATTAGGATATCCTATGCTATGGTAACTAGGGAAGGACCACACATGCATGGAAATCCATCCTGTTTTAGCTAGCTGTACTGACGATCAAAATTTATTACAATCTAACACATCAAATTCAAAGAAATTCTTGTGATGTGAAAATATTTTTTCGTGGTGAACAGTTAAAACAAAATAACATCTAGTTTTGATTTGTTTTTACATTCTTGAATACAATTATGGAGTCAAACACAATTGGGCGCGTGATTAAAAGCACGCAAAGAGTGTCTGGAACAAAATTCTGCTTAAAAGCGAAGCACTCATTTACGCCACGAGTAGCAGACACGTAAAAACGCGCATTCATAAAAAAAATACCACGGGGTTCACTGAGAATATCAATTTGTCTACCTTCTTATGGCTGCACCTTGAGACCCCATAATTGCATTTTGTGCCACTCAATTCTATGGTTTAGGTATTCAATGAGAGATTGCACACGATATCATTATCGGGTTATAATAATCATAATATAGTCTGACTCTAAACAACAATGTTATCAACTGTATTCTACATTTAGTTCGCTTTTATTGATAAGAAACTTTTGTCATTATTTTATTAACGCCTCATTCCTACTACCTACTAAGCTCTTCCCTTTTTCAGCGCTCCCTGCGACCTACACTAATAAATATGTGGTCCCGAGTCTCGTGTTTTTTTTTTAATGAAAACCACAAATTAAAAAAGTCATTTAGGTACATACCATGTTACCGATTAGTTTTGCATTCTCGAATTTTCTGTAATCCCTGAATTTAAATTTTTTAAAGTACGTATTAAGAAGCTGCTTCCATAATTTCCTAGCCAAAAATTAACTTTAGGTAAATATGCATCAGATTATCCGACCACTGGTTATGACCTGAACAATTAAAAACCATTGTTTTGGTAAGCCGATCGGCTCACCAAAAATTGGGTATTTGACAGGATGTCAAATGAGTTATTTTTAAAACGGAATTTTGTATGAAAATACTTGCTTGTGACGTCACATTTCAGAGCACTCTTTTTATGTTTCATCTATTTAAAAATTGTAATAACTAGTAAATGATTAAAAGAAATACATTTTCCGAATCATTTTGTAATTTTTGTTTTAATCGAGGATCACAAATAATTTATTGTCGATAGTGTCAAATACGGTATTGTACAAGTTAAAAGGTTGGTAAGTTTGTTTTATTTCAAATATGACAACCCACATGATCAATAAATTTGTGCACTATCTCATATTACTAAACTTCTATCTTTAGCTCCCTATCGCTAATGAACACGAACAAACTTGTCTCTACAAGTCATTATTGATAGCACACTACAAACTCACAAATTCGGTTCATACTATACGAGTATTTAATAATACAACCACAACAAAGTTCAATTGTTTAACTGGTTTTAGTAACAAAACCTTAGTGAAGGACTGTAAGCATTTTCTTTAAATAGGTACTTGAATATTTCAGGGTTGTAATCATCTCATGAAAAAAAGAATAAGATCACTGTTTTGTTGGTCACACAACTCAGCTGAATATTTTCTCTAAATCTGAATTTAATATACTTTTCATTCTAGCGGTTATGGGCTAAAACCCGGCGACGACTTATTTTATAAATTAAGTTGGTAACTGGACCCAATTCTGAAGGTCAGGCCAAAAAGTCTTAGAGTTGTTATTTACACAGTTCTAAAGTAATTTCATAATAAATGCATGCATGCATTAGCACATTAAGGATTCGATTAGTCGCCGCCAGCGGCTCTGACTAAGTGCGGGAGAACAAAGGTGTGCGCGCGCGCAGATAAAACCGCCGCGGCGGAAGTGGCCATAAGCGTAGCGTCGCCGCCTTATCATAGGCACGGCCCAATCTCTGTTACCTCACTCTTTCTAAACTCTAATCCAAGTGAGGTAAAGATAAGTGTCGATTGGACGGTCCCTTACAAGTTTTGAAGTAAAGCAAAGCAGCATTCGTAGGAAATTATAGATAGATAATTATATAAAATTATTTATTTACACTTGCACACACACTTGTAATCTGACTCACTCATCAACGCCCAGCCCAAGCCCTTGGACCCAGGAAGCTGAAATTTTGCACAGAGGGTCTATATTATATAATGTGGGCATGTAATAAGACCGGATTTTTTTTAATTCAACCCCTAAGGAGTCGAAAAGGGTTGCCAAAATTTGTACGGGAGTCTAATTTTCTTGAAACTTAAAATAAATACTCTTCAACACAATTGATTGAACACGTGTTTCGCCGTTTTTCTAAATTTAACCCTTAAGGTAGTGAATGGGGATGCAAAATTTTGAACTAAAGTCCACGCGGACGGAGTCGCGGGCGAAAGCTAGTTAGGTATACAAAGACAAAACAGCATAAAAATCTAACATTATAACATGGAAGGAAGGATGCAAGGTACGCTTTGTAAATGCTTTACTTATATCACATTTATTGACAGCAGGAAGGTGTAAATATTACATGTATTGCGTAAAGTGGGGCCGACCGCGAGATATGTCTACAGCATCTCATTTCCAAAATACCAAAATTCTTCAAAGCAACAACTATTCACAATAATCTTCTATTTATTGATGTACACTATAGAACAGTAACTGATAATGTTTAAGAAAATCAAATAATGCTTGACATTGCAAGTATTGATTGCACTCATGGGTCTTGAATTTTGACATTCTTAGGTAGATGGACATTCGTACCTACCAAACTTTGTATTAGATTTAAGATGTTTTGAGAAAAGATGGTCAGAGTGGAGTTTTTTTTTTTGCTGCATTTTTCTCCACTACATTCGGCCCTAAGGCAGCGGCTAACATTATAATTTTATGTACATTGACATTCAACAAGCAGAATGTAAATTCTTTACGTTGAAATAAATTTCTCATTTCATTTCACTTCATTACAATGTATTCAAGTGTAGATAGATAGAGAACACTTTATTGTACATAAAAAAGAAAATAGAAAATAATGTAATAGAAAGGTGAAATAAATGACTCTCTACAAGTCATTGAATATGTTTAGATAAAAACAATCTTTAGGGTCTGTATCCAAAGGTGTCCTAAGTAACTCTGCTTAACCTCCTCAGTCCCGTGTCGACAAAATAACAATAGAAAACTATTGTTATTTTCAAGGTCAGGCCTGAAGAGGTTAATTAGTTGCATTATGACCTTGAAAAGAACAAACAAAAAGCATTATTATGGGCCCACAAAAAATTTTACCCGTTAAATTACCAACCCACCTACCCCCTACCCCCTCGGGGATATCGGGCGTGAGTTTATTTATTTTTATTTTTTTTAATTACCAAATATGTTGTAAGATGTTCAGATGAAGCGAATACATATAATATGCGCGATATCATTATATTAAATGAAATGAAATGAAAATGTTTATTTGTAACAATAAAATATGTCTTGAGAGAGTAAATAATCTGTTAGTCAGAGTCCTACGATTATGAGTTAGTTTACTTACACTATGTGCAACTCTGATGTCTATGCTAGGTAAAAACCTGTGATACAGACATCAGTTTTTCTCATTTGTAACAAAAATACAATTAAGACGGTCCTGTGTGTCACAAACAGAGTAGGTACCTAGTTGTTTCATCAAGAAAAATAATGAAAAGACATGTAGTGACTAAAATTAAAATTACAGCAAATTGCAAAAGTTTATTTATATCGAGTGCTGCATAGGAGATAGATATTTATATTATTTTTAAATAAATAATAATTTATATAAATAAATAAGTTATAGTTATTGATACATAGCTTTAAAACTATCGAGTAATTTCCAGTAGATTTTCAGTATCACGATAAGGAAGCGTTTGCAAGTAGTTAATGACAGTTTGTTTACATTTAAACGAATTAAGTGACGTGAGCACCAATATTTTATTTAGTTTATTATAAAGAAAGGTTCCTAGAAAACAGTGGAATCTATTTGCAAAAAAAGTTTTAAATTTAGAATTTTTATAAACTATATCAAGTCTACGTCTGTCAGGATTGAGAACACATTTTAGGGAATGAGTACGGAGAATAATTTTCAAAATAAATAATTGTCTGAGCGTTAAGACTTTGATGTTTTGATACAAGGATGCAGTAGGGTATTGTCGTGGCAAGCAAAACCCAACCTTTAATACAGCTCTCTGGCCAATTTCAAGTGGCAGAAGGATCGTTTTTCCAACGCCACCCCAGGTGTCTATGCAATATGTCAACAGGGACTGACAGAGGGCATAATATACGGTTTTTATTAGTTTAGGATCTGCCACATGCCTTAGCCGTTTTAGAATTGCCATTATTTTACGTACCCTACTTGAAAGAGAATTTACATGATGTTTGAAGGTGAGATGGGAATCTATAATGATGCCCAAGTATCTGATGCTATCCGTATTATGTAACACAGGGCAGTCACAATCTACTAGTGTATCTTTATTTAGGCGGTTGATAGAGTGAGCAAAAATTGAACACGGCATCAGATTTCTTTGGCTACGTATAGAAAATTGCATGTATTTTGTCTTCGCAACTTTTAGATTGAGGAGGTTATTATGGAGCCATTTTGAAATAACATCAAAACCCAATTGTGCGCTATCATAGACACTCTTCCAAGAGCTTCCTTTGAAAACAAGGGCAGTGTCATCAGCGAAAGTGTAAATTCCACAGTTGGCTATCTTTAAGTTGCACATTTCATTTAAATAGATAAGAAAAGGGTAGGCCCTAAGACGCTGCCTTGTGGAATACCGTAGGAAACAAGTAGATTACCACTGCTGACGTCAGATATCTTAACGCATTGCGTTCTGTTTCTGAGGTAATCTTTAAAAAGATCTAGTTGAAGACCACGAATCGAATTAGGGAGCTGCAGAACTATTTCTCACTCACACAGGGTTATTTGAGAAGAAAAAATGTTGATTAGGTGATATTAAACCTTTCTTAGGCTGGCTGGAAGAAATTTATTGTGAAATAAGTCCGACTTTATATATCGACACTAACCTGTTACTTAAGTTTTCTATGTATTTAATTTTTTATTTTTGTGCAATAAAGCTTAACAAACATTAATAAAAAGCGCCGACCTATTATATTAATCTGAAGTATCTTATTACATACGCCGAATTAGGCAATTGACGAGTAAGGTCATATGAGCATCCCACGCAATCGAAGCTGCGGCAACAGCTTTGCCAGCAAGACACGTAACATACATTGCCTTTTTCTGTTACAATACTCCTAAGTCCACTGCATTGTACTCTTTTTTTTTAAATGTAAGCGTAATAAAAGTATCAATAAATAAATACTGACTCTTCAACAAGTAGGTACCTTTTTCAAAAGCTTTTATGATGGTATAGAAAGCACCCTGTGAATCACGGGTCGGTGGTTGGACCAGCTCAGCCAGTTCAAAAAGATGTCTTACCCACATAAATGGCAGGTTCTGTTTCTACAAAAGTGTGTCCCCAAGCCAATGTTGAACCACCCTGGCCACTCAGAAGTTCTTAGGATTCTATAGCAGGCACGCGGTCAGTCACCAGATTAGCAAGCTGTATTAACAATATGTTTGGTTTTGTTGTTACAAACCAATTCTATAACATCTAACAAACCAATGCTAAAGGTCCCTCACGACGCAGAAGCTCTTAGGGCGCGTTTACAACCACCCAGTGGGTCACTGATGCCTGATGGGGCTAGCTGAGCCAGTTCAGTAATTCGTAGATAGTTAGACCTAGAATTTCGCCCTCAACCTCTTGGTCGCGCCATTGTATGTTCAGTAAGACTGTTTAAAAAACATGTCACCGCATACACTGTCGTCACAATTGAATGTACAAGAAGCCAATGTTTGAAGTTCTCTAGCCACTCAGAAGCTCGTAGGACGCGATAGCAAGCACCCTGTGGGTCACGGGTCGCCGGTCGCGCCCAGGAAGCCGCGCCATCCTTATCGCAAGACACACTTGGTCTTATCAGCTGGATTTATGTGCCGACAAATCAATCACCTCTGTCGTCTTCTGTGACATATCACACATAAATTGAGCTGTATCGCAAGAGGGCTAGATGCTAAACTAGTTGTTGTTTTTGTTGCCACAATGCCCCATATGTGTAGTTTGAATCAGTGATTTTTAAAGGCTCTGGATGCCTTAAAAATTTTCATATCAATGCTAGTTACAACATATTAAAATTATTGTAACATTCTAATGAATGTTCTTTTTATTTTATTAGTAATTTTGTCCGAAGACAAATACAAGGCTAGGCTAGCCATTCACTCCCCAAACCTCTGGTTTCCAACTTACTGGACACTACTGGCATTGTCTTGACAAGAAGACTCAAAAGGCCTCAAGTGCTTGACTAATGTGGAAGTCACCGACGGTGTCTGTCCTCCCAAACATATTACGATCTTTGAACAGATCTTATTAAAGTCTGGCGACTTATGACAGGTGCAATTGGAAAAAAGTCTATGTTAATCTGGTAATACAATACAGGAATATTTTTTCACCAGTACAATAAATCAACATACGTATACTAAGCCCAAAATACAAATACCAACATTTTTTGTTACTACCCCGTTGGTACAAAAAAACAAAAATACCAATGTCTGAACTTATCCGCAAATCTTTAAGAAATGTGGACTCATTACGGATGAGCACAACTAAACGCACGAACTGGCAACTGCGCGCGGCTTGCGGCAAGGAAAACAAGCGGCGGACGCCTTGTAATTAGGGCGCCCATGAGTTACAAATTGGATGAAGGATAAATTAATGAAAATGGAAAAAAAATATATGGTAATTTTATTCGATAAATGTAATCGATCAATAATATCGATACCAATGATATGGTAAAATTTATTGTACCGGTGAAAATTTCGCCCGGTATAAATTATGTAGTGCTTACTGAAGTTTTAGTTCGAAAATTTCTCCTAATATATAATTTTTTCATATAAATTTTGAAACAACTGTTTTCAAACTATTTATTTTCAAGTTGGTACAGTAGATTTTAGTATGACATTAGTTTAAAATTTCATTGTAAGAATTCAAACACTTTATTCTGAGAGTCTAGTTAGTGATAGAGGGCCGGTTTCTGCATTGAGAATTTCGCTAAAAAACTACTTAACTGTAGTGCTGACACCAAAATTTCGCAGATAGAAGCGTGACAAAATATTTTAGTATTGTGTAGTATCATGTACTAAGGTGCAACTCTCAATTCAGAAACCAGCCCAGAATACTACACAATATTTCATAATGATATGTTAGACATACAAAAAAGTTAAAACCATGTTGTTTAAAAATGGAAATTAATGTGATGTTTTATAATGACCAATACCAAGGGGATTATAAAGAATATAATTTTGTCAAAAAAAAAAAAACTCGTCTAGACTTAGTTCAATAATACAATTTAGGTAGGTAATTATTATTGTTATATTATTCATGGGCTAGACACAGGGACAGACAGTTGTAAATTTATGTTTTATCATTAAAGTAATGGATTTCATCATAATTTTAACTTGAACACCTCTTTTTGATCCAAGATGGCTAAAAGATTTTTTTGTTTGTATTGATTTGTG
The DNA here is from genome assembly GCA_947310845.1 of Yponomeuta plumbellus. Classification (NCBI taxonomy): domain Eukaryota; kingdom Metazoa; phylum Arthropoda; class Insecta; order Lepidoptera; family Yponomeutidae; genus Yponomeuta; species Yponomeuta plumbellus. The sequence goes on along the minus strand of OX371198.1, from coordinate 15,430,331 downwards.
GATCTACTTTCCCCACAGAGTTCTCAGTTAGACCTTTCCCAGTGAGGTGCTTCCATTATGTCCCAGTAAGGTGTTTTGCCAGAGGAATAAACAGTTTCCAACCTAGTAATTGCTTCATTGAATGGGCTGATAAACTGACATGATATCAATATTCACATGTTACCTTTGTTAGCTAGCGCGAGCATGCTGTTAATTGATTCTGACTCAAGTGTGGATCGCGTGCACGAGACTTCATTCATAAATATTATTTACCTACGTGAACTGTCAAAGCACAATTCATGGATCCAAAACAACAAAGACACTGGACTCTCCTAGAGGATTCTACCCTTGTTAGAGTTCAGCAACGTTACTATTTCGATCGCACTACACCGTCAACGCAATACTTGGGCAAGGAGTGTAGGAAAAGCCAAAAATCTCTCTACCACCTGTTCATCACAGCAACCCGACGACTTCATTGCTCCCCGCGCCCAGAGTCAAGTCCCGGGCTCTAGACTATGTACCCACCCGAAAAAATATCCCCATAACATAAATAAAACATGCAGAACAACAAAGACCTATACATACCAATCTTTATTTTCAATCTTTCTTCAACTCGCACTTTACGCGTATCGTCCGCCATGTTAAATCCATAACTATTTATCTCTTTCATCCGCTGTTATCTCTTTCGGAGCTCGGCCGGCTTGTCCCGCCACTTCCGGAGTGTCGTAATGTTCTGCTGAGCCTGTTTCCAACGAGTAGGCAGCCCAATAGAAATCAACGCACTAACTTGTCCACATTTTGCAGCACTCACAATTCTTAGCTCCGGTTGAGCCTTTAGGAATCACATAGCAAATTGTGCTCCATTTAACATGCAAAGCATGCACTTTAACAACGAATACACACTATCGTTTTGTATTATCACTATCACTGTTTATCAGTCGTACATAGGTACCCACGCGATTTGAATTACTATTTATCAATATAGGCAAACGACAATGTTATTCTGAATCTTTTCTTCAATGAAATGAACAAAAAGTATGAATGAACAATTACGTCACGTCACAAACTAGCGCCTGCGCGGAATGAAATGAATGAGCGAGTAAGTAATTGAATGAGGAGCAGTGCTGCCAACGCTCAGAAGACGTTTTACCATCGAGAATCACTTTTTTACTCAACTGCAAAAGTAAATCCTCAGAGTAAAAATCGTATGCTCCTCGTATGTAAATCTGCAAACTAAAATCCTCAACGCAAAAGAGAAGGACCAATCAAGCTGATGATTGACATTTAAGGAGCGAGCTCCTGCATGACTAAATTATTGAGCTCGGGAACGGGACACGACTCACGACCACCTTGGAGAACTTTGGTCAGGTCAATCCATAACGAAAAATACATTTATGGAACCAAAAATTTGGAGTATGTTTTATCTATTCACTCTGCTGATTGAACAAAATCCTGGCTACGCCCATTGTCTAAAGTGAAATAAAACCGGACAATAGGGAATGGATGAAAATATCAGAAGTGCTTGATATTTTTTTTGGTGATAGGAATAACCTTCCTCAACGCGGGAAAAAAGTTTAAATTTTTTTGGCCCCGTAGTTAATTTTTAAATATACTTAATATTTTTCCGTTCGTCGTTCTGGGCTTAGTACGGCATATCAGACATATTCCTTAGTCCGCTACGTATGAAAAAAAAATCCACCTTGAAAAGCTGTCAATGTCACCACAGATTTTTTTTTAATACGTAGCGGACCAAGGAATATGTCTGTTAAGCCGTACTGAGCCCAGAACTACGAATGGAAAAATATTAAGATTATTTAAAAATTAACTACGAAGCCAAAAAAATTGAAACTTTTTTCTCGCGTTGAGGAAGGTTATTCCTATCACCAAAAAAAATATCAAGCACTTCTGATATTTTCATCCATTCCCTATTATGAGAAGTGAGCCCTCTAACAGTTCCGGATTTAATTAAAAGTCGCATTTCGTTTAAAAGTTAATAGACAAAAATAAAAATAAAACAAATTAAAAACTAAAACTAAAAATTGTCAATGAAAATATAATTAAACCCAAATAATCGAATTACCTTAAATTGATTATTATTTTAGTATGAATCAAGTATTAAAAAAGTATTAAATTAAATGATGCTGGTATCAATGACCATAATTGCATAATATCGTCGTCTTACTTTCTCAACCTCGTAACTCAATTTTTCGATATTTTTTTTTTTGCTCATATCTCTGCTATGAGTGATTCCTCATAACTGTAACAAACTTACATTTCAATACAAGCACGAAGTTAGTCGCAAACATCGTTGCAATTATCACACAAGTTATTCATACCATTTTCATGACTGTACCAAACTCGTATCTTAACTTACGAGGTCGTGTGATCTTATGCCTATGCCTTTGAGTCTATTCTTCATTACTTTGTCAATCGAGAAGCGAAATTGCTGCACTTATGGTGTGAAACCTTTTTGCTAAACTACGTCCAGTTCGTCTATAACATTGCAAAGAAAGATGTTGCAGTTTGATCTTAAAACTTTTAGATTCGTTTGTTGTTCTCGATTGAAAATAATTAAAAAACTTGTGTGCCGTATTCTACGTATGGCATGAAGCTGAAGGACGATTAGACGCAAATATTTTTACGTCATGTCTCACGCATTTTCTTGAAGGCTTAGACGATAAAAAGACATTAATTACAGCCGATTTAGTGATGAAAGGAGTCGAGTCTTTTAAGCCTTTTAAAAGAATCTCTCCTCAAGTTTCACGCCTCTAGACTAAATAGAGTCTTTCAGCCTTTTAGCACTGAGCCTTTAGAGCCTTTTAAGCCTTTTAGTCTTTTAAGGAGCCTTTTATGCAATTCGCCTTTGAGTCTTTTAGCTCGTTTTTATTAACGACCTAGCCTGAAGAAAAGACTTTAGCTTTTTAGAATCGAGTCGCCTCAGGAGCTCCGAGCCGAGAGGTGTAAATGGCTGTCAAATTGCGGCCGAGGCGATAGATTGACGAGTTTACATTGATTTACATAGTAACTTTTCCGCGTTTTCAGAATTCCACATGAATAATATTAATAAAAGTAGCATAAAACACAATATTAATAATTTATCGTAATTTACGAGGTAAAGAGTTCTGGATGTGACTGAAGAAAAGATATGGGATGTTCAAGCGGGTTTTAGAAAGGGAATGGGATACGTGGATCAAATCTTCTCTTTGAGACGGATGGTGGAAAGACTTTTGGCCAAAAGTCAAAGGGTTTTCTGTGCATTCGTCGACTTGGAGAAGGCTTATGATAGAGTGGTGAGGAATGACCTGTGGTCAGTACTGTCCGAGTATGGGGTGGACAACGTCTTGCTGCGAGCCTAGAAGTCTCTGTATAGAGACTCCAGTGCTTGCGTAAGAATTAATGGGGCGTACACTGACTGGTTTTGCATTCGCAAGGGTGTGTCGCGTCCCCGTGGTTGTTCAACTTATTCATGGACAGCTGCCTGACTGATTTGAGAGAGAATAACTGTGGGATGAGGATGGGTGAGTTACTTGTTAAATGTTTGTTGTACGCCGATGATCAGGTTTTGTTCGCATCGTCGGTGGAAGAACTGCAGACACAAGTAACAGTAATGGATGAGGCATTTAGAAGGAAAGGAATGAACATTAATGTGAGTAAGACGAAGGTAATGGTCTTCGAAAAAGATGATGACATGACTGAGTGCAAGATAATGATTAGAGCCTGTTTACAAGGGATGGTAAGTGTGAAGGTGATATAGAAAGGAGAGTAAAAGCGGGAAATTGTGTAAATGGTGCCTTGCACTCCTTCGTGAGTAGCCAGAATATCTCCAAAAGGGCAAGATTGGCTATCTATAACGGTGTGCTGGTCCCAACACTGATGTATGGTAGCGAGACTTGGGTGTGGCAGAAGAATCATGAAAGTAGGATTAATGCAGTAGAAATGAGGGCCTTGAGAAATATGTGTGGTGTTACTTTGAATGACAGAATACGCAATAGTGTGATCAGAGAACGTTGTGGACTGAAAGAGGATGTAGTGACTAGAATTGAGAAAGGAATGTTGCGTTGGTTCGGACATGTGGAGAGGATGAAGGAAGAAAGACTGACGAAGCAAATATATCGAGCGAATGTGAGTGGAAGGGCCGGTGAAGGACGCCCCAGGCGAACATACTTCGACCAAATAGGGGATGTATTAGCAAAGGGCAAGATAAAAAGTACCCGAAACCGGCGTGCGTGCATGTAACGACTAATGAATGTCGATGAAGCGAAAGTGGTTTGTCAGGATCGTGGCAGGTGGCAGTCCCTGGTCTCTGCCTACCCCTCTGGGATACAGGCGTGAGCTTATGTATGTATGTATGTATGTTATCGTAATAGCAAAGACTTGAAGCTTGAGCTTCAATCCTAAAAAGCCTTACAGGATTACACCTCAGACGCGAGTCGTTTAAGCATAACATTGGCAAGCATTACATTGCGGTTCTCTGCACTGCAACTATCGCTGTAGATTAGTGATTAAAGGACTTGAGCCGTTTAAGCCCTTATTATTAAGGCTAGCCTCAATTATGGGGACTCTATTCTATAATAAGGCTCGAAGCTTGATGTTTTTATTATAAGAATAGAGTATTTTAAGAAAAGACTCACGCCTCAAGCTTTTTCTTAAACGACTCGCGACTGAGTTGTAATCCTAAAAGGCTTTATAGGATGGAGACTCAAGCTTTAAGACTTTGCTATTACAATAAATTATTGATTTTGTATTTTATGCTAGTTTTATTATTATTATTCATTCATGTGGAATTCTGAAAACGCGGAAAACTTATTAAATAAATCGATGTAAACTCGTCATGTACGCCTCTCGGCTCGGAGCTCCTGAGGCGACTCGATTCTAAAAAGCTCAAGTCTTTTTCTTTAGGCTAAGTCTTTAATAAAAACGTACTAAAGGACTCAAGGGCTAAAAGGCTCCTTAAAACACTAAAAGGCTCTAAAGGCTCAGTGCTAAAAGGCTGAAAGACTCGATTTAGTCTCGAGGCGTAAAAATTGAGGAGAGTTTCTTTTAAAAGGCTTATAAGACTCGAGTCCTTTCATCACTATTGGAAACTGTTGCCTCAACGTTCAACCCGATCTTCTACATCTAAAGCAGAAAAAATATACAGTCAGTATTTACCTATAACGACACGTAAATTCAACGACCTCCAAAGCACAAAAAATCTTATTCCTAAAGACTACCATAGATTCTATGACACTTTGCTCCACGATTTGTTTGTTTTTTATAATAAAAATACTGTAATATTAACATAGTTTTAATTCAATTACCTCGTAAGTTACCCACATGGTAAATGGAAAGTATTGAAAAGCTAAATTCAGCAACCTCGTATCTACAGAAATAAACTTAAAAAATAAAATAAAAATGATATTATGATAAAACCAGCTCCAAAAGTGGTATTCAACAAGTGTTTATCAAGTGTAGTATAAAGATTATAAATAAATTTTGTTGAAAAAAAAAAGCAATTTTTTGTGTCTCCTGAATATTTGCGATTTTATAGACACGAGGTTGAGAAAGTAAGGCGACGATATGCTAAAAAAAAGACGAAACAACCAAACGACTCATGACAGCACAGTACAAGCTGTGAACGTGAAAGTAGATAATTATATAGCTGTCACTATGTACTTGCACGAGGGTACCTCAATCTGCCTTCACGGATCCTACGACACGAGTTACTAAACCAAACTGCTTTAAACTGCTATCGAGTACCATGCATTAGGGGATCAAACAGGGAAAGGACAACTGTATTAATTGATTTTTAACAGTCGGGTTTTTAGTTTTTATTTTTGTGAAGACAAGTACATCATATTCAATCATTCTCTGTTCAGTCACCCTTTTCATTCATTTTGTAAAATTACTGTATGTAATCTGTGACAATAGTAAAAAAAGTTGGTTGTCTATGGTTTGTGTTTTTTTTTTCTAATTCAGGGTTGCCAATACTACAGAACAAAGACCAAATTCTGTTTTTTTAGGTAAAGTCTCTGTTATCCTGTTCGTGATTTAATATCAAACCTAGTTCTAGAATACAAACACAGCTTCTCGAATAATGCTTATTTTTAACGTCGCAATATGGAGGTGAGAGGCTTAATACATGGCTGTATACTTAGAGCCATGTATTAAATAATTTTCCACTTTATCGGGTTAACATAAGCAACTATTTTGCCGGGTTATACTGAACTCGCTCTGATTGGTTACACAATAGACAAGCATTAATGAGCCGTTTTCAGAAGCACTAAAAAAAAAATATTACGGTTCCGAAAGGACAAACATTTCGCTATTGGCGTCATTCAGCTCGCTGAGACCTATTTTATTATGTATCACAGATGGCTATTGGGCTGAGGTCCAAAATTGCATTCTTTTGACAGCCGTAATATATTTTTTTTTAGTTCTGGAAACGGCTAATGTTTTGTTTTTTAAACTTCTTTATCTGCTAATAGCAGAATAGGCAAAGGACTTTCGTCCGTGCAGCCAGGTCTAACGTTTTTTAGGTAATTCTTTGTAGAAGGCCGAAGCCAAATCTTTGTAATGTTTTTTAGACATCTTTTTCGTGTTAAGGCCGAGGCCAAATCTTTGTAAAAAAAAATTTTAAAAGTCTTTTCCGTGTTAAGGCCGAGGCCAGATCTATGTTTTTTTTTTTATTTGTCATTCCTTGTTACGGCAGCTGCCAAGTCACATTTTTTCACATTCACGTTCACATTTTGTTCACATTCACATTTACATTTTGTTCACATTCACATTTCGATAAAATTTTGTCAATATTTACACGTTATATTTATAGGTCTGGGTCTTTATCAGCTTACATTTCACTATTTACATTATGTAGTTTATTTACAAATTTATTTTACAGACTCTCCACAGTAGTGGAAATGTACTCATATAGTGGTATAAAGTTCTCGAATTTAATCAGTAATCCCTGAGTGTCGCGCGGGATGCTTTCAGGGTCATTATAGATGTTTAGAAGTTTTTCTATCAATATCAGTCTTTGAAGGTTGTAAGCAGGGCAATGAAAAAAAAAATGATCTAATGTCTGGTCAGCGGATAAATTCCAATCATTGCATATAGGGGATGATACGATGTGCATTCTATGAAGATGATGATGAACACGACAGTGTCCAAACCGTTGAAAACGGCTCATTATTAAGCTTGAAGTATGTTTTTGTGCTAGTTAGACATCTATTTACTATAATAATGCGTGAACCAGCATAATAAAAAACGTAATACCAGGCCTGTTTCACTACGCGTTTCGGTATCGAACGCGTAAGAAGTAAGAAATTCAGGCGCCAGAAGAGGTAAGAGTTACGTGGTAGAAAGAGAGGCAACATGTAGGTGAACATAACGTAGCTTTTTTAGCGCTACGCCGTGCGATTTGAATGAGCCGTTTTCAGAAGAACTAAAAAAAAAATACATATCGTCATGTGGGGTGCCAAATCCTTTATGTGAAAAAGTGCAACTTTTCAGTAGAGCGTTAAAACTGTATTTTGTCCGTGTTGATGCTGATACGAAAAAAATAATAATGTAGAAAATTGAATAATATAATTTTGCATAGATTTTTATAAAAGTTATCACATACAAAATAATAAATAAAGCACCATAATTTTTTTTTTTTGTTTCAAATGTGTACATAACGGATTTTTTGGGCTCAATAATGTCCTGCATATAATAGAATGCACATCATGGATTTGCACGTGTTGAAACAAACTGATGCACCCGACCGTTATGTGCTTGTAGTAACCTGAAAATTTCCTTATAATGGAAGGATTTACCAACATAGTCGACAGGAGCATAATAATTTGCTCTATTTCGACATTCTTGTGTCTTCGAAATGGTCGCCAAAGCAGACGCCAAGACTTATTCATATTTTGATAGGAACATCCGTCTGAGATTAGTATGAACTCTTTATCAAGGTTTGTTTCTTCAAGAAATCTTTAATGCAGCTTGTGAATTCGTTAGACGTCACACCACCATTAGCCTGATGCCATGCATAAGACTTAAGTGTACGTCTGGGGTATTATTCAAATTTATATGTATTATTAATATGTATTATACATAGCAAGGCTGTGAGTTTATTCCAGCCAGCCTATCTCTTTCCAGAAGGCCTGCAATGCTCTGATATCACTGCAGGCCTCCTGAAAGGATCCCAGCAATAGCAGGATGGCGGTCCGGTGTTTTTCCACGCCTTCACAGTAGATTGTCTCATGGGTGGATCTTTCCTCTTCTTTCAGGCATCCCCGGCAAAGCGGGCTGTCGGTTAGTCCCATGTTGTGGAAATGTCTATTCAGTGAGCAGTGGCCTGTCAGTATTGCCACAGCTCTGCGCAGATCATCTCATCTCGAACGAAGCAGAAAGACGTGAAAGACGTTTCGAGACTGTTGCTAGAGCCTCCTTGGCTTATCTGCATTTAGTTTCTGTTGTCCAGAGTTCAGCTTGCTGATTTTCTGTTCGGGTCCTCAACCATTTCCTACACTTCATGTACCTAAGGGAGTGGGAACAGGGGTTCGGGCCCTTCCACTGTATTTTCCGAGCCTTTTTTTAGTGATTTCATCCGCAGCATCATTGCCCAAGGAGCCGCTATGACCCTTCATCCATTGTAATATGACTCGGTTGTTTGTCGAGAGCTTATCCAACTCGTGGTAACACTCTAGTATCAGGCTGTTGTTTGTGACATTGCTATTAAGTGCTTGTGGGACTGAAGCGCTGTCCGACACTATGCGTGTGGCATAGTCTTGTATATAAATTGCTCTTGTTATACCGATGCATTCTGCCTGAAAAATTGTATTCAGGGTGCCAAGGGTTGTAGACATTTTTAGGTTTATATCATTGGAGAAGGGCCCCCACGCCCGTTCCTGATTTGGTTTTGGAGCCGTCCGTATACACTCTGACTTCATTTATACCCGAATAGTCGGGTGGTTCCTCTTGTAGTTGTACCTTGTATTTCTTGTCGAAAGTAAAGGTTTGAGATATCCTGTCGCACACCGCTTCCATCATAGGCTGGTCCGAAACATCAGGTGACAAGATTTGTGAGTGTAAAAAAGCTGTTTTGTTTCTATAGCTATGGCCCGGTTGTACGAAGCCGTAAGGCAGCACTGGCTGCTTCGTCTTCTTTTTCTTTCTTCTTGTATCCTGAACACATTATTAAATTAAACCCGCAGAGCGTTGCAGGCTTTTTGAGTGTACGTAAACCACAAGCCCCCCGAGGACAGTGACGTACAAAATACTTTGAACAGGGTATTCACTGTATCGGTACCTACACCGAGAGAATCTGCGATGTAGCATGTTAGCTCTTACCGACAACGCCCTACGTTCTCTCTCCATTTCTGCTTCGTCCTTCAGGTCCTCAGTTATCAAGTGGCCAAGATACTTGAACTGTAGAACCCTTTTGAGTGGAGCCCCATTTAGCAAAACCTATTTTGCTGTGGGTATCAAGGATGGACATTTACCACGCGACATAAAAACCATAAATTCAGACTTCTTAGTATTATACATTAAGCCATGCGACCCAGAGTAGGACTCACAAACTGTAATAAGTTTCCGAAGTGCGCAGACCGAAGGAGCCAGCAGCACCATGTCGTCTGCATAACTTAAATTGTAAACACAGATTCCATCTACAAAGCAGCCGACATCACCACTGAGCTGCTCGATCAGCGCATTCACGTACAGATTCACAGAATTCGAGTCTGCTTCTCTTCTACCGACTGCTAGGTCTCAAACAAACAGTTTGCATAAGTTCTAGGTTAAGCTTGTTTATTACCTATTTTGGTGGTACAAACCATTCTAGAGCCATGTTTTCTCAGCAAAAGAATAATATTATACTCACCATTATATTATTACACTGCTTTTAAGTAAAAAAAAACTAGTCCGGATACGTTTACGCGATTCTTCAGCACATTTTTCGCGTCGTGCACGCAGGTTCTGATGAACTGTTAAATCCGTCATGTGTTCATTCAAACACATAGCGAGTTTTCGCAACGGCTGTAACACATAAAGGATATGGCAAGTTAATGTTCCAAGTCGAATTTTACAAAACGGATAAGATGTATCCATAGAGCAGGAAAAAGTAAGAAGAACTGGCTAATAAAAAAAATATTAAGAAAATGCACATAACGGGTTTGGCACCCCACACGACGATATAACGGCTGTCAAAGGAATGCCAATTTGGACCTCAGCCCAATAGCCATGTGTGATACATCATAAAATAGGTCTCAGCGAGCTGAACAAAAGTTACTATGACGCCAACAGCCAAATGTTTGTCCATTTGGCTGTTGGCGTCATAGTAACTTTTGTTGATGATTTATCACACATGGCTATTAGGCAACAAAGGTAGTATGAGGACGCGAGTCGCGCGCGACAACGTCAAAAGTCGTGAGAATTTGACAGTTAATGTACTGGAAAGTCGCGACTTTTGACTTTCGCGCGTGACTCGCGTCCTCATACTACCTTTGCTGAGGTGCAAAATTGCATTCCTTTGACAGCGTAGACAGACGTTTGATAGCCGTTAGATTTTTTTTTTAGTTCTTCTGAAAACGGTTCATTACGTACGAGATTTTGATAATTTTTCACATGAACTTTATCTACACTGTCCCTACCCTGTGCGAATACTAATTATTTTATTTTATTATCAATTATTTTTAGAAAAACAGACCCAGTTTCCTACACGTGTCTTTTACGGCTTTTCCTATAACAGTCCCAAATGTCATCTGCCAAAACCGTTGTGGAAGTATTCAACCACTTTGTGTTAGAAAATATAAAGCCCATTACACAATGAAAAAAAAATAAGAATAAGAATAGAATCAGAATCAGAAATTTATTTCAACGTAAAGAATTTACATTCTGCTTGTTGAATGTCAATGTACATACAGTTATGTATAATCTTAGCCGCTGCCTTGGGGCCGTCTGTAGTGGCGAAAAAGGCAGCGAAAAAAAAACTCCACTCTGACCATCTTTTCTCAAATCAACTTAAAGCTAATACAAATAAAACTTACAAAACAATATCTTGGATTTGTTGAACACTAGACACATTTATCCTCTGATTTAATTTAATATTAAACTACTATTTAAAGCCATACGTCCTTGTCTTCTAAATAATCGTTGATTTTATAATAAGCTTTTTTGCAAAGAGTGTGCTTAACACTCGCTCTTAAATCGCGTTGGAGGTAACTCTAATATATCTTGGGGTATCTATCTTGTTGTAGAACCTTATTCAGTGCCCCATAAAGGAAGTATTAACTTTTGCAAGTCTAAATCGTGGAAATGACAATTTATGTTTATTCCTAGTATTAGCGTAATGATGGCTACCAAGTGTTTCGAAGTCTTTAATATTTTTCCTAACGTACATAATATTTTCATAAATGTATTGGCTTGCAACTGTTAGAATGTTGATTTCTTTGAAAAAAATTCTTAGTGTGTCCCTACTACCTAGCTTGTAAATAAATCGGATCGCTCTCTTCTGCAATATGAAATAAGGAACAAGAAATAAGGAATAGAGAAATCCAGAAATGGCAGCACCGTTGAGCAAGACACAATTCAAGAATAAGGAAGAAGAAATAAGAATAATTTTCCGTCGCGGTGGGAATCTGTTCCTTATTTCTTATATCCAGCCAATCGCAGCGCATTTTTTCAACGAACTGTCGTGAGTGTCAAGCCCAACAATGAAAAAATTAAGGTATAAGAATAAGAAATAAGAAATAAGGAGCCAGGAATAAGGAATAGCACAGAAATCAATGTGTCTTGCTCAACGGTGCTGCCATTGCTGGATTCCGCTCTTACTTATATCTTGTTCCTTATTTCTTATTCTTATACCTTTTTTTTTCATTGTGTAATGGGCTTCAGTGTTGCCACCTTGCCCAAGGAAAAAATAGCTAAACCTTAGTAAAAAAAGTGGCTAGTTACCAATAAATAAAGGCCTAACGGCCTGGCCACGGGGGAAATCGCCCGCGCGAAAAATCGCGCGGCGCGAACGGTGGGGCGTCAACCCCGTGGCTTGCTACGTACATTTCTATGAGTTTGTTTTAGTCGCTAGTCGCAACCGCCGTTCGCGCCGCGCGATTTTTCGCGCGGGCGAATTGCCCCGTGGCCAGGCGGTAAAGTGGCTAAACAAAATAATACTTTAAAGAGATGCGTTCGAAAACTACTGGCGATGTCGAAAAAGAAAAAACATACAATCAATGACGTTTCAATCAATCCCCACACTAGGATACCCTGTGTCGTGGGAACCAGAAACAGCGACGTCACAAACATGTAAACATCCAAGACCTGGAGTTTTTTTTTTCTCCCCAGCCGGGGATCGAACCCGGGACCTCTCGCATGGTAAGCAGATGCGCTAACCACTACGCCACAGAGGTCGTCAAAACGTTTGTCTAGTTGCAACCAATTTAGGAATGTCTTTCAATACCATAATCTGCTTTATCATCAATTAATATGAAAAAACGCCATGACATTAATGAAGAAGAAAGAAGTAACACAAAAGTAACATATTGGGTCGTGTAACATTGAGGTAACCTAAGAGGGCCAAAAGTAACGTGAAATGTTACTTTGTAACATTCTGGCAACGCTGCACTCGTGCTTCGTGCACACACCACTGCAGCAAAGGTAGTATGAGGAAGCGAGTCGCGCGCGACAACGTCAAAAGTCGCGACTTTCCAGTACATTAACTGTCAAAAGTCGCGACTTTCCAATACATTAACTGTCAAATTCTCGCGACTTTTGACGTTGTCGCGCGCGACTCGCGTCCTCATTCTACGTTTGCTGGTCCGCTGTGATTGGTTGAATAATATCGTCTATTGTGTTTTGGTTGCTGTGCTGTTTCTTATTCCTTATTCTTAAATTATACCTAATTTTTTTTCATTGTGTAATGGGCTCTATGTTCTGTCTGGTTTCCTGTTTTTTAAAGCCATAAATAAAGAAAGAAAAATTACGGCCTAAAAGTATGAATTCTTAAGAATTTTCGATTTTTAAGTAAAATTAAGCAGTAAATTGGCCGCAAGTAGCAGAACACACTGATGAGTAATCGATTACAAAGTTTCTGCTGAACGCACACAAAAAACCGATGACTGACAGCGATTTATAGCAATCGGACGCCATTTTTTCCATTGGATTTGAATTCCGATGAGAAGCAGCGATTTGTTCACAGGAAAAAGTTGTTGTCAATTTGTGTTTGATCTGTCAATTTTTAGTGGGAAAGAAGCAAGGACCTTCTGTATTACGTCCATGGAAAGAAGTGAAAGAACCCATAGAACCTCAGAATAAGTCCTTATTCTGAGGTAGGAACCCACGAGCTACACCAACAATAAAATTGGAAAGTGGTAGGTTTATTTAAAAAAATATTAACTACTATACTACGTTTAGAGTAAACCCCCAACTTTACTCACCAACCAAAATTTGTGTTTGTGTGTTTGCTTATTATTCTTAGGTAGGTACAGTCGACAGCACGTCAATCTTCACATTTTAGTTGCTAAGTCGCCCATAATGCCACGGAGTAGAGTACATGGGTGTATACCATGATGTGCTGTCGACTGTACAGGTCAGTTATCTAAAGCTGGCACGTTCACAGTACTCACACTTATGCAATTTCACTATACAGTATGTTTAAAATTAAATGATTTTGATTCAAAATGCGACTCTAGTTTAAGTGTAGACTAGTGTTAGGTTTTAGTAAGATGGGTGCGTTGTAGATAAATAAATACAAATATACATATGTGTTACTTGTTATAATATATTTTTAGCAAATTCGAGCGAAAAGTATTAAAAAATAAGGTGGAATCAATGGTCACAAAATAGTTATAATTTTCAATAAATTTTCACATGAACAAAAATAATTTCACCTAAGAAAATCTTTACCAAAACAGAAAATAATTATCCCAGAAATCCTCAACAAATTAATTATAATTTAATTATGTAATAAAGGGTCACGGACGCTCTGTGGTCAGTTACTGGATAGCCTTGGGTAACTCAGGAGCCAGATATGATAGGACACATATCTCCCCAGTCGTCAAGTGTGTCCCTGTTATATCTCGGAGATTTCAATTATATCTGGCTCCCTCTCCTACTAAGCTCCTGCTACTTTATCCAGCTCATCCACAGTGCGCGAGAGCGAGATCGAGATCGGCTGTCATCGGATACATTCGGCCGCATTTCTCGTCGTAGTAACAAACGAGCGACGAGAGAAAGATCACCAGATTCTTAAGAATGTATTGACTTCGTGACCTTTTTGATCGCTATTGGTACGCCTGGCTTGTTCGGCTAACATCGTGCATTCGGGCGCAATACTCGTATTAATGAGATGAATGGTTAAGAAGATAATCATATATGTTTGTCACGCTTTAATTACCGATTTGTGAAACGGAGGTCACCAGATTCATACTAAATATATCGTTTTGGTGATCTTTTCGATATCTTACTTTGGTGCATAGCACGGGAAAGTCAAAACTAGTCTTTATGTAGGTCACAGACGGTAAAGTTAAAAAAGCAATTAAAATTAGACACAAATGCGAATGTATTATTTACGTAAATACTTGTTTTGAGTTAGTTTGCGATTGAAGGTCATCAAGCGATCTGATTTGACGTGATTTTAAATAATTTTAATCATTGTATATTTTCAACTTTTAAATATGCCCACCTCAACATGTTTCACAGTCTAATTTGTTCGTATATTTGCTACTAAAGTGATACATTTATATTAACTCTGTTCAGGTTGTCAGTCCTAAGTCTGTAAAGTATGAAGAAAATTTGAAAATATAGTAGGTACAATCTGTTGTGATTATGAAAGAAATTGTGAGCTGGATATAGTAGGAAATAGGTAGACTAGACTCATCACTTGTGTCGCACGGCTCTTAACTCCACTCACACTCTGTTGTACGTCGTATGAGCTAGGATACAACGGTGAGTAAGATATGATTGGGATATAATGTGTCCCGGTGATCAAAGATATGAGATATAACAACTCCCTCTAAGGACACACTTTGCGCAAGTCTATTACTGGATGAATGAGCCGTTTTCAGATGAACTAAAAAAAAAATCTAATGGCTGTCAAAGGAATGCAATTTTGGACCTCAGCCCAATAGCCCTGTGTGATACATCATCAAATAGGTCTCAGCGAGCTGAACAAAAGGTAGGTACTATGACGCTAACAGCCAAATTTTAGTTTTTTTTTCAATACAATATACCTAAATCCGAAAGGACAAACATTTGGCTGTTGACTTCATAGTAACTTTTATTCAGCCTGCTGAGACCTATTCGATGATGTATCACACATGGCTATTGGGCTGAGGTCAAAAATTGCATTCCTTTGACAGCTATTGGTTTTTTTTTAGTTCTTCTGAAAACGGCTCATTTGGAACTACTTTTCTTAGCTAGCTGTCAGAAAAATCCCTCATTGATACGCACATACGGTTGAATACCAAAAAGATCACGCTGTATTTATAAACAGTAGCAAAAGTAAAACTATAACTGTCCTCTTCACACTCATATAAGCTAGACCGCGCGCAAGAGAGACGGGCAGACTTTTCATGATGCGCATGCAGTACACGTCACGCCGTGCGCTTATTCACAGACACTACACAAGCGCAACGTGTAAATGTGTTGAACGTGCCAGCTTTACTTAACTGACCTGTACAGACCTACCTATTTCCATGACAAAATAGTTTTCATGAAAAAAAAACGAGTTGACATGTCCAATTAAGTAAAATCTTCTGTCACCATTTGTTTAGTTAAAGCACAGAACAAAAAAAAAGAGTAGAAATCGTAAGTGGGCGGTGCCCGCGTGCCTCACATTAGCAATGTATTGCATAAGCGTAGTCTATGACAGTTTTTCTTACCTCAGTTGCCGTGCGCTTCTAGTAAAGAAAACAATTGTGAAAACTCTACTAAAATGCCTTATTGTGCTGTGTTAGAGTGCAAAAATAAAAGTTGGGGACCAAAATGTACCGATCATGCCGTAACATTCCATAGGTAAGTAGTATTTCCATTGTATTTAATTTAATAGAAATTAAATTTGTGATGACATGAACAAGGAAAGCAATCCGAAAGTGAGAAAGTAAAACCACCTTTATTTACTGGAATATAATGTTCAATTTTCGTCGAAGTCTGTGTACTTTTTCTACAAATTTCTGTCAACATTTGAATGCTACTCAAATGAGTAGCAATTGCAACTGGGACACAACATTATAAAAATCTATCGATAATATTTTGTCTATGACTTAGCAGTAATAAATAATTATCGGTACTTTAGGTAGAGTACCTGCGTCTAATTAGGTACTTTGGGAAAATAATTGTCGTTATTTTATTTTAATTGAAGACCTCTGTGGCGCAGTGGTTAGTGCATCTGACTACCATGCGAGAGATCCCGGGTTCGAATCCCGGCTGGGGACAAAAAAAAATCCCAGGTCTTGTATGTTTACATGTTTGTGACGTCGTTGTTTCTGGTGCCCACGACACAGGGTATTCTAGGGTGGGGCCAGAGGAGCAAAGCATCCCCCTCACAAGTGTAATATTGACTTACTTAACTTAATCAGCCCGTAAATGGAGCCCACTGTTGGGCATAGGCCTCTTCTCTTTCACGCGAACCCATCCGGTCCAGTGCTAGTCTCCTCCAATGTTGTAATGCTGTTTAAAAACCTTGTGTTGTTGTTTATTTGTTTTCTTTTGTTTTATTTTTAGAATCGACTATGGCATCTTTTTCATAAAAACCAAATATACATGAATATTTTTTACATATATTTTTATGAAACAGGCCCCTGGGTATCTAGACAGAAGTTGCTTCTTACAACCAAACCATATTTTGTACAAAACGAATTTGGAGCACAACAGCAGTACTTAACCTAGTTACTTAGTTTACATTTCATGATAAAATAAAAAGTTTTTTTTTTTCGAAATCACCAGGACCAATTTTGATGCCCTTCTGAGAATTTGAAGTAAGGACATGTGCCTTTACTTTGGCACATGTCTCAATCGTGGAGGTTCTTGGACCAAGCTCCATACATTTTTGCGAATTGTCATTTATTAAAAAGAAGAAACATTACAAAGCTTGTTTTACTTTGGTTGCCACACTAGATGTAGATCTGTGCTGTGGTAACCAGAGGAAGAGTTGACATCACGTTTAATTGGCGCTTACCGTTTATGGTTAGTTTTAGTTAAATTTTACTTTTACAATTTAATCAAAGACTTATTCTACTTACTCTAGTGACATGGTATAGTAGGTACTAGCAAGACTGTGTATAAAGTTAATAGGTAGGATAGATAAGTAAATACATTCATCAAATTATCTATATGCATACATACATATACATACACACACACACACATATACAGTGTGGCCCGGATAAAGTGCAATCCCGAAAGGGGATGAAACTAGACCATGAATCATTGACTAGAAAAATATTAAAAAAAATTATTGTAGGATTTATTGGTATTTTAAGATTTTCATGTTTCATTAAGGACTCTATGTACAAAAGTATTGATTTCTTCCAAAATAATGGGTCTATTTCTTTGAAATAAAAAAAAAACAGTATGCCTAATACCTGGCGATGACCATGAAATAATAAATAGTCCGCAAAAAAGTAACTATCTTGGGTAAAAAAAGGTATTTTTATGAAAAAAATGATTTTTTTAGACGTTTATCTTAAAAAACTTCAAATTACTAAAAAAATGTGCCCTATAACTATGTAATTTTATAGCTTACTTTTATTCTTTACCATTTTAGCTTCCAAATAAAAAAAAAACAATGTTCTAACTAAAAAAATGGCTAGGTAGGAGTTATTTACATTTTAGTAGGTAATAAAAGTCAGACTTTAATCACAATAACTTTATTAATAAAATTATCCGTAATTTACAATTTTGCATTTTTATTTAATGCATTAAATGTTCAAAATGGCCTCCTCGATTTTGCAAGCACATTACTGCACGAATATTAATTTGCTTAGTGGCTCTGCGAATCATTCCTGGATCATTTTTAATGTCATTTGCGCACTGAATTATTCGGTCGTGCAACTGTGCCTCGGTATTTATTGGCGTGCTGTATACTCTTTGCTTCATGACACCCCATAAAAAATAATCTAGGGGTGTCAGATCAGGTGAACGCGCTGGCCAGCCTACTGGCCCTCCTCGGCCAATCCACCGGTTCGGGTAATTTTCGTTCAAAAATCGCCGCACCCATAATGTGCAGGACATCCATCCATTTGGAGATACATACGCCCACGCCGTCTCGTAGCCAGGGGAACATCTTCCATCAACATGGGTAAATTTTGTAGTAATTCTAAAAAACGTTCAGCATTTAGGGTTCTGGGTAAAATGACTGGACCAATTAAAATGTCGCCGATTAAGACTGCCCATACGTTTATTGAAAATTTTACTTGAAAAGTAGATGCCCGCTTCAATCGTGGATTTTCGTGAGACCACTGGTGCAAATTTCTGCAGTTTGTAATGCCGTCTCGGGTAAATGTCGCTTCGTCCATCCAAAAAATGCGTTTGGGAAAATTTGGGTCAGCTCTAATTTTTCTTAGAATCCACGTCGACATTACGCATCTTGGACGATTATCTACATTTTCGTGTAAATGTTGTACTCGTTGGTAATGGAAAGGATGCAATCCCTCCTTTTTCAAAATTCGCCAGACAGACGTCTTCGATATGCCATGACGCAACGCTAATCGTCTTATGCTTGTTGTAGGGTCAGCAAACAGATCGTTTAAAATGGCCTCTTCTATCGCATTGTCAATAACGACAGCTGGTTGCTCACGGCGATCTCGTGCCAAACCAAGTCCAATGTTGGAGAGCCTCCTATGAATCTCTTGAAAATTTCGAGCTGAGGGTATGAGTCTGCCCGGGAAAGCATTTATGTATGCAGTCCGAGCGACTGTTGTGCGACCATGTGACATGCCATAATAATAATGCATGTCGGCTATTTCTCGAGGTGAGAACTCTGTCAATCGCGGCATTTCGTCAACACTTAACAGCAGAACAGGAACAGTCCAAACGTAACGAACAGTAGAAAACGTAACAGTCAACAATGTAACAAAAACTTAATAACAAATCAACGAGAACACAATGCGAGAACGAGAACAGTAGTAGCAGCGGCGAGAATATCGGAGCGACTGTGTAAGTCCTGTTTCGAACCCCCTGCCTCCCCTCCCCTCGCCTTCCCTCTACCTGAGTGTAGAACAAAAGGACTGCGACTGCCGAAGGGCACAGAGTAGGACGGAAACGATGGAAAAAACGGTCTCTACCTGCACGGTAACACGATTAGGCTCCACTTTAAAAGTTCGTAGATAGCGTGTTTTTTTAGTTAGAACATTGCTTTTTTTTTTATTTGGAAGCTAAAATGGTAAAGAATAAAAGTAAGCTATAAAATTACATAGTTATAGGGCACATTTTTTTAGTAATTTGAAGTTTTTTAAAATAAACGTCTAAAAAAATCATTTTTTTCATAAAAATACTTTTTTTTACCCAAGATAGTTACTTTTTTGCGGACTATTTATTATTTCATGGTCATCGCCAGGTATTAGGCATACTGTTTTTTTTTATTTCAACGAAATAGACCCATTATTTTGGAAGAAATCAATACTTTTGTACATAGAGTCCTTAATGAAACATGAAAATCTTAAAATACCAATAAATCCTGCAATATTTTTTTTTAATTTTTTTTTTTATTTTTCTAGTCAATGATTCATGGTCTAGTTTCATCCCCTTTCGGGATTGCACTTTATCCAGGGCCACACTGTATAATATATATAAATACTCACACACACGCATGTATATGACGTATAAATATATACATATTTAAATATATAATTGCTTTATATACACGTTTATTTTTATAAGCAGTGTTTTTTTTATGAGGTGGATGTTTTTTTTTCATTTGAAAGCAAATCTATGCGACTAAAATAACGTAACTAACTGTTTGCAAAATAGCAAATCGAACGCTATTTAAATCGGTTGGCACTATTCGGAATGGACCGAACGCATTACTTAGGTTGGACGGGGATTTCCCCAATGTTGTTTGGTTGGTTTTTTTTTTTAACCCTATAAAGGGCACCCTCCGGAGGACACGGGGGAGGGAGGTGGTGAATGCTCATGCATAACAGCACGGGCCCCGCCGTGCTGCCAATGTGGGACTCGCAGAGTGCGCCTACCCACTAAACACCACCTTGGTGCTGGTTTGGTCCTAAGGACCCCTAAACCTACATCATGAGCGACCCCCCTCGAGGCCGAGGAGGGCGCACAGCGGAGCTCACTAGAGCTACCGCTAAGGGGGATTCGTCACATAGTGACAAAAGGAAAAATTAAGTGAGAGTAGTGTCCCCGGGGACACTGTTGGGAGCGGGGGCTACATCTGACTGGGCCTGGGCCTCCAGGAGGAGGTCGAGGTCGGATGAGAGCTTATCGGGTGGGTCGACTAGAACGTTCCTGGGCCTGCGCACCAGGTAACGAGGATTAGTCGTGGGGGGAGGGTAAACTGCTGATTCGCGGATCAGGGGGTTAGAGTGTTCTTCAGCGCGGCTGAAGAACGACTCTGAGAGGGATCTAATGAACTGTTGGATAGTTGGAATCTCCATATCCCGATGGAGATCGGCATTTCTGACGCACCAGTGTGCGTTCAGAGCCCTACGTAAGAAATTATTCTGGACTATCTGAAGTTGATACATGAGATTGGGGGCCGCGTGTGCGAAAACGGGAGCCGCGTAGGTCATCACGGGACGAATGCAAACTTTATAGAGCGTGCGCTTGTTTCTGGCTGTCATTTTACTTTGTCTGCCTACCATGGAAGATAGGCGGCCAAGGTAAAAACGAGCGGTCCGGGTTACCTTCCTTCCGGATGTGTGTCCTAAAAGTAAGTCTGTTGTCTAAGGTAACTCCTAAGTACTTGGCTGATGTTCGCCAGGGGACTGGGGTACCTAACATGCGGATGGGGGGGTTGTTTGGTTGGTTTGTGTTTTGGACTTTTGGTTGAGTCGAGAGTGTTGCCAGTGGCAGATAGTCAAATATAACACGAGGCAGATCAAAAAGTAACATTTTCTCGAGAAAAATAACCTTTCTTTTATTGTAGAAACCGATACAATACTTTATTATGGCAGTTTATTACACAAAAAGTAAAATAAGTTTCTTGTTTCATTCGAAAAAATCTTAATAATTTGTTGATGGAAGGACTGGCGATGTTGAAAAAGAAAAAACATAACATACAATCAATGATGTTTGTCCAACCAATTTAAGAATGTCTTTCAATACTACCTGGTTTGTCATCAATGAATATGAAAAAACGCCATCATAGTATATTAATGGAGATGAAGTAACACAAAAGTAACATATTGGGTCGTGTAACATCGAGGTAACATAGGAGGGCCAAAAATAACGTAAAATTTTACTTTTGCAACATTCTGGCAACGCTGTCGAGAGTTTGAATTAGAGGTTCGAATGCACGTACTAGAGCTTATTGCATGACAATGAGCGTTTGTTTTTGAGTGTGGAATGAAATAAATATTTAAGTGTGTATTTCGTCTGACCCGTACCCATCGGTGGGTCGACATAATGGGTTGATGATGATAAACGCGTCTACTGTATTTGCGGTTGGATATTGTTTTGTATAACTACAAGGAGAATATATTCAGAAGCAGTGCAGAAATGCACCATAATAAATTAACCGACATCGACATTTTCCAACACACAGCACTATAGTAGTCTATGGTTACCCATTCCGCCATAATTGTTTACATGATAAGACTGTAATATTTGGATACACTTTACATGATAAGACTGTAATATTTGGATACACTTTAGGTATTACCTTGGTAGTACCTACTTTATGTGTCCGCGTTAAGTATGGTTTATTATATGGCATGGTAATGAATGTGATACAAAATAAGCGCCAAATAGATTTCTACACGTTAATATCTACCTACATAATACATGTGTATGAAACACAGGCCTTGAATTCATTTGTCAAAATGGTAAAATTCCAAGCTTTAATTATTTAAAACTATTTGTTCCAGATGCTTGATTACTTGAAGAATATGTCGCAGCCCATGTAGCCTCAATAGAAATGCAAGCCCCGAATATCGGCTGGCAAGGTATGAGATTTTTAACCGACTATGACCAAATAGTCTCCTTTATATGTGATGAGGTTGATCTAGGACTTGAGGCGAGGCAAGGCTGTCAGGAAGAAGCATATTGCAATTTTACCATTTTAGTATTAAATTAAATTTCACTAATACGCTACTTGCCTCGTATCAAATTTGACGCGATAAATGGATATTTCCTGTAGTATCTAAGGGACTCCACACACGACGGCTATAAGGTAAGGATGTATATTATAGCACGATATATCTCATTACATCTTTCCATAGAAATCGTCAGGAGACCACACACGACAGCTATAATATACATCCTTACATCTTCGTACCTTAAAGGTACTGAGCGATACGAAGATGTATATTTATCTTTCGATACCTTTCAATACCTCCCAATACCTTTCCGTATATTACGATATATCTTCCTTCGTAAAGGGTGTTCAAATAGTTTCTTGGTGATTCAAAAAACTCCACTAGGAGTCTTATGTTGCTAAACGACATAGGTATTCAGAGTCCTATCTCAAAAAAATCATTTGCTCCACATTGCTCCATATAAATAGTCTCGCTAAAGGCCGGTTTCCGAATTGAGAATTTCACTTAAATATTTAAATAACGTTCTGTCACGCTCTTTTCTGAGAAACTTGACGAGACAGCACTAGAGTTAAGTAGTTACTTAGCGAAATTCTCAATTCAGAAATCGGCCGTAAGCTACGTTTCGTAAGCCTGAGGAAGGTATAGGCCATACTCCGCCACGGGGGCTCAAGTCCGGATTGATGGAGGCTTGTAAGACTAGTGGCTGGTCTTGCTCTATGGCCTCTGACTTGGCTTAACGACTGCCATCTATCGACGGCAGCCAGCACCAATTGCTTAACATGCCTTGCGAAGCATGGAACCGCTCGGAAAAATGCCATTAGAGTTAATCATAAACGGTCACCCATCCGCGCACTGAACGCGCCCTATGTTGCTTAACGTTCGTGATCGTTTAAGATCACTCAGGCGGCCAGGGCTGCGAGCAATTCTTCGATTCAGTCGATTGATAGACCTCCTGCGGTTGACTGGTAGAAAATGCTTGTAGCATTAAGTCCGCCGCGTTGCCATTGTAATTTTTACTTATGTGAAATAAACGTATTAATAATAACAATAATTGATGACCTATGATTTTATAGATATAACATAGGAAGTTACAACTTGTATATAGTGATGGAATATAACATTAAAGTTGCCTTTAACATGAAGGATAGTAACAAAAATCAATCTACCTCAAGAAAAGTAAAAAAAGTGTAGCAACACAGTGGTCATCAATTTTGTAATAATATCATGCCTGTCCACTTGCTGGCGATGTCTGATAATTCCGCATATAATTTAAACTCTTCGGAATTTTCCTTACTTTATATGATGTTCAATGCACATCGTTTTATATTTTTGGCACATGTGCCAACGCATACGTGCATCAAAATCTCAATCATCTTCTGATGAACTACCTGTCTATTAAATCTAGTAGTAAGTCGACAGATCCATAACACCCTGTATAACGCCTTAGCAGCCGGAACGTGTGTCGGTCGAGACGTATGTCAACGAAATGAAGCGAAATATACATTACGTTACCTGTTCCGTGTGTGATGCTTTAATATAATGCTATACCTCCCGGGATGTAATGTATATATTATAGCAGTCGTGTGTGAAGTCCCTAACGTAAGAAACCGAAATATATTGACTTTGCTAAGTAAATATGCAGGATGGCTGCAAAAGTTGCAAATAAAAAATATATTTTTCGCTTTTAAATCTGAACGGTGAAAACACTATCCGCCATCTGTCAGTCGTGCGTGCGTAGGTTCTATTGTGACTCATACTTCTTTCGTGGCACGAACTCTACCTATGTTGAATGTCAAACTTTGTTTACAAACGTAGAGGACTTCAAACCATAGACAAAAATGGTGGACCGCGTTTTTGGCTGTTTAGCAAAGCAACGTTTTAAAATAAGGTTTTTGTTTCTTTCAGGTCCTCAAAAATTATACTAAAATATTTTTTGGTCTAATGGAAGAGATATTTAGCATTTAAGACATACTTGAAAAAAGAGTCAAGTAGCGGATTATAATATATTATTTTGTTCTAGATGGAGACGTGTTTGTTTGGAATTCCAAGAAAATTTTATTATTATTGGATGAGATTGATAAAATGAAACCGGATTTCCGAAACCCTAAGATCAAAAAGAGAGATATTTGGAAAAAAATCAAGGAAAATATGCTACTCAAAGGAGTACCAAATGTCACAGAAGACACAATTGAAAGAAAGTTCAGAAACATGAAAAGTACTTTTAAAAAAATTAAAGATAACAAGAAAACCTCAACTGGAAGGGAAGAGATTAAATGGGAGTATTTTGATTTAATGGACAAAATATTTGAAGAGGACAATACAGTTAATGTAGGTCATACAATTTCGTCGATGCCAGCCTTGTCCATGCCAGTTGCGAGCCATCTCCCACCAATACTATCTGCAGCTCTTGAGCTTCACCCAGCAACAGGCGATCCAACTTCAGAGCTTCCACCCTCAGAAGTCAGTCGCTCGGAT
Organism: Yponomeuta plumbellus; assembly: GCA_947310845.1. Classification (NCBI taxonomy): domain Eukaryota; kingdom Metazoa; phylum Arthropoda; class Insecta; order Lepidoptera; family Yponomeutidae; genus Yponomeuta; species Yponomeuta plumbellus. Next base: position 15,405,705 of record OX371198.1, on the reverse strand, counting down.
GCTAGAGGATTACTTACACTAAGTGGGAGGTGCTCTGGAGTTGCAGGATCACCTACACCAGGTGTAAGTTCACCTAAGATTGCAATATTACAGAACACACCACCAACATATTCGAAAAAAAAACAAAAGGCAGAGAGGGGCAAACAATTATATTACTTAAGGAAAAAACAATTGGATATGGATGAATGCAGGCTACAAGAGCTTAGTTTAATACGAAAGGCCATTGAAGAAAGCAATAAAATGCAGGCAGAGCGAAATAAGTTGCTCAAAGAGTTAATAGAAAAACAAAAATAATCTTGCATTTAATTTTAATAATTGTTAGTTTAAATTAGCGGACATTCATATGTGATCTATTGTTCTTTTATTGTTATCGAATGCTGTAGCACCCACTGTCCGGGAAAGTGTTAATAATAATAACGCTGTTAATAACGTTTTTGCCTCTTTTTGTTTCAATCATTTCATTTAACAGCTGTACAGATTTCTTACGTTGAGCCGGAGTGGCCACCCACCCCTTTATATTTTTATCTATAACATAATTTTTTAATTTTAATTTAATTTATAATAGTAGACTCCACAATATTTTTGAATTTCTTTGTCAGAAGGCTACCAACAATTTCATCTGGGACTCGGAATAAGAACTTATTCTGAGATCTGGTATCTTGTAGTAATGTACACTCATCCCATAAAAGGATGTGATAATCTTTTAGTCTTGTTTGAGCTTTAGTTCTTTTAATGTAAAATATGTAATAGTACATACCTACTAGAGAGTTGAGTATCATATACATAGATCCAGATGATTTTGCAATCTCATCCAATAATAATATAAAACAATTGCTGGATTTTTGTTATTATCTGAAAATAAAAGGACTCATTTATTAATATTTTAATTTTCTTACAATAAATGTAAAAGTATATATTTCTTGGTTTATTACAAATATTTACAGAAGTTATAGGACAATCATATCTTACACTAGAAATTGCTAAAATCGCAAACTAACTTCTAGTTCTGCTTTTTTAATAATATTATGATGTTAGGACTACTACCAGTAGTGTTTACTTAAATTTGCATTTTCGAAAGACCTGTGCTGACTTTTGCAGCACTGAAAAAACCGCGATTTTTTGCACTATTTTTGGTATTCTCAATATAAGTCATAAACTATGCGATTTTTGTAAAAATATATGTTCGTTACCCACTGAAACGTCCATTGGGACACGGTCACAGAAATGACAATACCGTCTAACGTCTCTGGCATTGAATTTAGAAAAATTTAATGCCACGGATACGGTATGTACCTAAGTTAATATGGAAGTGAGAGTTGGGTGTTAAGTTGCTACTGTTATCTATTTATATGTATATTCAATTAAACATTTTTTTTACTTACACACAGCGCTTCTGGCCCCACACTAGGATAACCTGTGTCGTGGGAACCAGAAACAGCGATGTCACAACCATGTAAACATCCAATTACTTAATCACATTTTTATTGAAATAAAGCAACAATATTGTTGCGTCTGCACAGCAATGAAATTTGGCCTATCATCTTCATTTGGCATCCTATTTCCTAACAGCTCGGGCTCATTCATTAAATTATTCTCAAAATCATCAATGTTTCTGTCAATGATGAAATTGTGAAGAACACAGGTAGCAGCTATCATGTTGTTCCCAAGCTCAAAATTGCTAATATTGAGGTATTTCAACCTCCTGAACTTTCCTTTCAGATGACCAAATGCCCTTTCGATGGTGGACGTTGCACTGCTTAGTTTTAAGTTGTAAGTCATTTGTGCTTGAGTTAAATGTCCATTATTCTTGAATGGAGTTATCAAATTAACCTTTAACGGATATGCAGCATCACCTAACAAATGAAAATTTTGTGGCACAAAATATGGTTCTGACAGTATTTCATACAAGGGGCTATTTCTAAAAACTCTAGCATCATGCATCCTTCCTGGACTTCCAACGTACACATCTATAAATTTGCCTCTGTGGTCGCAGGTACCTGCAAAATAATACAAAAAATAATTTAGTTGAATTTTAAACGGGCCACTAATTTAAAGACCAGAGATTTACTAACTATGATCTTCAATCCACCTGCCAAAAGTGGAGATTATGGCAATATCGCTCCTACATAGAATGAGACGTCCTTTATTGAACTACAATAGACCGTTGATGACGATGATGAACATTTTACCTTGTAGCACGATAGAATTTGATTCTTTCCTATTATAAAAGTCAATTTCATTTGCAACAGGCTGTTTACACGGAATGTGGCAACTGTCTGTAACACCAATAATGTCAGGAAATCCTCCAGATCTATTGTGAAAAATGGCTGCTGTTCCTTCATAACTTCTGGCATCAGGCCAACCCACAAATAGTGGTAATGGGCTTGAGATGGCATAAATTATCTCTTGAAAAATAGTGTGGCCTGTGGCCACAATGGGTAGATCAAAGCAATTGCTTGATGCTAAAAAGCTTTCCTGTTTACTCAGAACCCATATAGTATACAGAAGCTTCTTTCTAAGCGGAGCCAACTGGTCAGCTTTTGGTAATACATTTGCCAGTATATGTGCGAATTCCTGAAAATAAAGAAGTAGGTATTTTTAATTCACTCTATGCGCTAGGCAAGTATACGAAAAATAACCAGCAAAGGTAATATGAGGACGTGAGTCGCGCGCGACAACGTCAAAAGTCGCGACTTTCCAGTACATTAACTGTCAAATTCTCGCGACTTTTTACGTTGTCGAAGCGCAGCCATCACAACACGCTGTGTTGGCGGTCGGAATGGATCGTGTGGAAGGCTGTCGTCCGACGCGAGCGCTTCAGTGTGCCGTTGGCCGTCGCTGCGGGTGGATGTATGTCTATGACAGTAATTTCGAATTCGGTAGTTGACACGACTAACTATAAATTACTTCATATGCTCGACTAAAACAAAATATTTCGGGAAATATATCTCTTTCAGTTAATTATTAGTTATTACAATTGTTAAATAGATGAAACATAAAAAGACTGCTCTGAATAATGACTTCATAATGCGGTATTTTCCTACAAAATTCCGTTTTAAAAGTAATTTAACTGATATTTGATAAATTATTTGATAACTAGCTACCCAATTATGTTTCGAATTATGGTTGGAATGGGTTCGCATTTTGAAAGCCGCGAACGGGAAGTGTTGACGGAATTTATATCAATTTACACATAAAATAACATTTACATACAGGCTTGCATTTACATACATCGCTTCTGATCCCACACTAGGATACACTGTGTCGTGGGAACCAGAAACAGCGACGTCATAAGCATGTAAACATCCAAGACCTGTGTTTCTTTTTTTTTTGTAACCAACCGGGATTCGAACCCGGGACCTCTCACATGGTAAGCAGATGCGCTAACCGCTGCGCCACCGATGTCGTTTCGTACAGTCGAGAGCACATCATGTTATACACCCATGCACTCTGCCCCGTTGCATTACGGGCGACTTTGCAACTCAAACGTGAACGATGACGTGCTTTCGACTGTACGTTGTCAAGTTGTCCGACCGTGTGGAACGCATTCCAACCCGACCAAGGCCACTTGGTCGGAGAGTCTTTCCAATCGTGTGGAAGGCCTTTAAGAATGCTTTAGTCCTTAGTCTGAGGTCTCACCACAGAGGGTCTCACCCATCACCAGCGTTGCCAGACTGTGCTGCCAGAATTACCGTAAAATGTACCCCAAAATTACCGTACAAATTACCGTACCCTGTATGTAATCGTATACACTGATTTTATGATGAGTTGCTATAAAAATGAGATAATTACTAATTTTCTATTAAACAGAATTATTTCTTAAATAATAATGTAGTTTTATCCGGTAAAAGTAACTTAAAACTTTTTGCCAATGAAAGTGAAACTGCTTTACCAGTACATATAATCTGTCAAGAAAATGTAGAAATTAAAGAGTTCGGTTTTGCTCGGACTTTTTGTCTGCATTTGTTAATAGCTTGCACTTACAAGCATTAAATAAATTAAAAACTTGAGCTTTTACATAAATTAAGGTAATGTGCTTCAATAGATATAGTAAATGTTAAGGTTTTTCAATAAAACAATTAGCTAACTTTCACTTCCGGTTTCTAGTATTTTTTGACAAACTGTAGTTGGTTTAATGCCCCAATTTGATGATTCAAAGTTATTTCTTACCCAAGAAAAAGCAGATTCACATAAATTAAACAAACAAACAAAAACAATGTATCGATCGGCCTATCATTTCAGTTTTAGTTTCGGATTTGGATCGTTCGTATTCGTACAATCATTCATGAATGAAGAAAGAAAATAGCGAAATATAGACTGGGATTAGGCGCCAATTTCAAATTACCGTACAATTTGTCGAATTTAGGCAACGTACGTTTTTGGTACCTTGATAGATTACCGTACAAGGCTTGAAAATACCGCACAAATACGGTAATTACCGTACGTCTGGCAACGCTGCCCATCACCTCACTGCATGAGGTACCTACGTCCATGCAGCAGCAGCACGCTAACCAAACGTCAAAACGTTTTACGTCAAACAAAACAGAGATGTCAAAACAAACCAAGCGCAATAGCGCGTTCAGCAGAATCCATTGAGTAATCGGACGCGTAATCAATGACTTAGCGATTACTCATCGATGTGTTATGCTAAACACGGCTATTTCACATGATTATTTAAATTCGCGTTTTGTCCGAAAAGTTATAGTCAATAAAATTAGTCTGCAATTCGCGTTAACTCTGAAAACTAGCAATCTTCGACTTCACAGTATACCATGTGGCGCACCGGTTACCGCATCTCCTCACCATGCGAGAGGTGCCGGGTTCGAATCCCGGCTGGGGAGAAAAAAACAAAGAAACCCAGGTCTTGGATGTTAACATGTTTGTGACGTCGCTGTTTCTGGTTTCCACGACACAGGGTATCCTAGTGTGGGGCCAGAAGCAATGTATGTGCCTGTATTTAAATGTTAAAAAAATCAAAATACGATATTTTTAGCTGCTTAGTGTACGAACTTTTTTTATATGGTTGGCAACCCTTTCCGTAATTTGGTTTGTTATTCTGTGCTGTTAGTTGAGTGAATGAAAGTGATACTGCGCCACCAAGTTATAATATGTTCAGGTGGGCAAAATTGTAACTAACTAATTAATTGTAAATCCTGTTCCCCATTTTTTGTTTTATTTTTTCACTTACTAAGATTTATAGATATAATTGTCATTAAAATTGAAAGACGGGTTAAAATTCTCATTTTTCTAGGTAAATTTAAATGTTACGTTCCTACTAAATTCTCCACTAGCGCCGCTATCAACTGAACAGAATATGGTGGCACTATAGCGTTCTGTTCTGTTCCTTCTTAATCTGTGGTTCTCTGGAACGCGTTGTTTTAAAAAAAAAACGCGTCGGTGTGTGGTGGTGCGTCCGGAAAAGTGTTTTTCGTCGGTAAGTACAATTTTGTATTGTATATTAAGAACATCAGGGGACTTGTTTATCTAGTTTTAATTGTATTGTTTTCTGTTTTACCTTTAAGAATAATTTTTGCGAAGACCGGAACAATTTTTTATTTTTTGGCATATTGTTTTCGTTCGTATCTTCGTAACTTCAAGTCAAAACAAGTAGGCTACCGTATCAGAATTGCATAAAATCTTGCAAAGAACAATAATATAAACTGTTTGCAGTTTTGTTACAATTTTTTATTTTATTTAAAAAAGTTCGTTACCGTCCGGCCGCTGGGAGTATACGGTCCTGACAGGTCATGTTGGAACGGACGACGTAACCTTGAAGTGGCGTTAAATTTTCGATAAAAATATTTTTATGTCCTATTTATCCTACTAGCAAATAATTGTCATTGAAACTATATCATTGTTTATTTATTTATTTACATTTGTAACTTACAGCTAATGCCAAATCGCTACAAAGTTAGTTATACAGGGTGGTCCAAATATCATGGATCAAATGAAATGGGGAGTTAGCCAAGGTCATCTTCTACCAATAAAGTCCTGTACAGGGTGGTAAAATTCTCAACGGTTTTGAACTTATGATTGATTTTCGGTTTTTTTCAAGAAAAGAGTTCCTACTACTTATTAAGAGCAATAAAAAAAAAAGTACTTACTTTTGGTGGTTGTTTTTTTTTTTTGAGAGTGACGGTCCATGATGAGAATGTAACAAAAAAGAATTCATCGTCCCTGTCTTTATGGATCATGAGAAATTAATTAATTTTTTACGGATCTCGTATCATAATTGTTTGATCTAACATTGCCGTCATTGATTTAAAAAAAAAAGTGTACTGCGGAAACCTGCCCCAGTAGTAGAAAAACTGGACCATTTCATGAGAATTGTAAAAAGATACAACTCAAAGCCCTATCTCTCCTGAGTCTTTTATTATTGACCTTTATTCTCAGCAAAGTTGCATTTTTTTAAATCAACTTTTGGTCCTAACTAATTTGAGTTACAAAGTACTGTTTTAGGACATAAAAATAAGTCGCAAAAAGATAAAAAAAATACACCAGATAATTAGAATAGACAGTTTAATCAAAAATAAAAAAATAAACTTTTTCATAGAAGATGTTCAAAATTTCTAAGTCTCACTCGGAGGCGGAGTCGACATCTTCTAATAAAATTTCTTTTTAACAATCTAAAGGCCCGGTGATTATTTTTCACCTGGTGGGTGGCCGCTGATATTCGTTCCACCCACCAGGTGGGTGCCCGAAGCTCCTGCTCCGTGTTGCACTCCTTTTCGTATACCACTTCCTTGAAGTAACCCCAAAGAAAAAAATCTATGGGGTTTAAATCGGGTGAGCGCGGTGGCCATTGAATAGTTCCACCGCGACCGATCCAGCGATTTGGAAATACTTCATTTAGGTGACTCCTCACGTCACGAGCGAAGTGCGGAGGTGCGCCGTCATGTTGCAGCCACATAGCGCTTCTTGTTTCAAGAGAACCGTCTTCTAATAATGGGTCGAGTTCCTCTTGTAAGAATGACAAATAAATTTGACCATTCACTCTTGCAGGCAGCTCGTGTGGTCCTATTAACTGTCCTTCGACGATCCCGGCCCACATGTTGACTCCGAATTTGTGTTGGAAGTGGTCTCGTCGAATAATGTGAGGATTCACATACTCGTAGTGGTGCAGGTTGTGAATATTAAAAACACCAGTGCGTTGAAACATACTTTCGTCCGACCACATAATTTTTTTTAGAAATTCGGGATCTTCTCTGTTGCGCCGGAGCATATCTGTGCAAAAAAGTTGTCTTTTTTCGTAATCAGCCGGCAGCAGTGCTTGCACGCGCTGGACACGATACGGATGCATCATGTTCCGTTTTAAAACGCGTCGCACAGTCGTTTTCGGGACACCTAATGTTCTTGAAATTCGCCGTTGACTCGTCGACGGGTCATTCGATATTTCTTGAAGAATTTGATCTTCCATTTCCAAATCATGTACCATAGGGCGCCCGGTTCTCGTCGCGCTACTTCCAGGAATATGGCCCTCCACGTAAGCGTTGTGTACACGCTGGAATACTCTGTAGTCGGGATAGCGATCACGATTCAGAAAACGTCGCCGATATTCTCTTGCTGCTTCACGAGCGTTTCCGTCACAAAAACCGTACACAAAATGCATGTTAGCATAGTCACGGGCTGAGTAAGCCATTTTTAATAGTCCAAATTCACTAATACACAACTGAGTCCAGTAAGAAATGCCAAGTTCGTAGGTGAAAATCCAAAACAGAGTCCAGTAAGAAATGCCAAGTTTGTAGGTGAAAATCCAAAACAGAGTCCAGGGAGAATGCAAAGTTCGAAGCGATAAAAAAAGAGCAGCGCAAAAAGTGACAACCGAATAACCGTGTTAAGTAGCGAACAGCAAGCAGAACACTAAATAAAAGTTGCTGGAGGCGTGTAAAGGGTCACTAGCAGGTAGCTAGCGCAGGTAGTAAACCTCTCTTTGTTCCTGGGACCCCATGTCCAACCGGTAAATTCTCAGAATACAAACAAAGCTTTTGTTTAGTGTTATTTTATTAACTGGTGGTACCACAAGAAAAGTGACACCGACGGGACAAGAGCTACGAAAAAAGATCGTAACGACCTGTCCGTTGTTAGAACTTAATTTTTAAATCCATTTTTGACTTATTTTTATGTCCTAAAACAGTGCTTTGTAACTCAAATTAGTTAGAACCAAAAGTTGATTTAAAAAAATGCAACTTTGCTGAGAATAAAGGTCAATAATAAAAGACTCAGGAGAGATAGGGCTTTGAGTTGTATCTTTTTACAATCCTCATGAAATGGTCCAGTTTTTCTATTACTGGGGCAGGTTTCCGCAGTACACTTTTTTTTTAAATCAATGACGAAAATGTTGGATCAAACAATTATGATACGAGATCCGTAGAAAATTAATTAATTTCTCATGATCCATAAAGACAGGGACGATGAATTCTTTTTTGTTACATTCTCATCATGGACCGTCACTCTCAAAAAAAAAACAACCACCAAAAGTAAGTACTTTTTTTTTAATAAGTAGTAGGAACTCTTATCTTGAAAAAAAACCGAAAATCAATCATAAGTTCAAAACCGTTGAGAATTTTACCACCCTGTATAGGACTTTATTGCTAGAAGATGACCTTGGCTAACTCCCCATTTCATTTGATCCATGATATTTGGACCACCCTGTATACAATATAGCATAATTAACTAAAAAACAAAGAAAACAAACAGATTCATCCCTCTTCAAGCATTCCCTTGCATTCTTCAATCATTTTCCCAATCCCTGTGGTAAACACATCACATTGCGGCACCGCCTTGAGCAGGGAGTTCAGCAGTGCGAGCGCGCGCGGCACGGGCGCGCGCTGCCGGCCCACCGTGCGCGCCGCCGGCACGTGCAGCAGGCGCGGCGCGCGCAGCCGCGCGCCTCCGGCACCTACAGTTGCACTACCTCGCCCACTAAGCCAACACACTCGATCTTATTGTGCACTATGCCCAGAACAAATTTTATTAGGCGTAAAGATCTTCTTGTTTCGAGAGAGTCGTATCCTAGTTGCCCCTGCAAGAAACGTGTAGGGTATAAAAAAGGGTAATACCCGTATTGTTTCTTGTAGAGGTTTCTCAAGAACTTCTTTTGTATTTTTCAATAAGCGACATATATTTCTTTTCGTGCGGGCTCCAAATCATCGAATTAGTTTCCAGTGTACTCCGAACTAGAGCTGCGTATAGAGCTCGCAGTGCTATAGGCGTGAAGGATTGAGAGTTCCTCAGGACAAATCCTAGTTTTTGAAACGCACTTTTTGCAAGGTCTATGGCGTGGTCACGGAAAGTTAGGCGTGGATCAAACAGGATGCCGAGGTCCCTTACCTGGAACACACGCGGCACGGGCTGCCCGCCCAGCAGGTAGGCCCGCGCCTCGCCCACCCCCGTTTTACGCTGCACTAGGTTGGCAGAACGAGTAAAGCTCATCATCTCACACTTTTTTATGTTAAAATATAACCTATTTTCTAAACTCCAGTCGTAGACTGCATTGAGATCCGTTTGTAAGGCTTCGCAATCAGTTTCGTTCTTTATTTCTTTGATTAATTTAACATCGTCTGCAAAAAGAAGCACTTGGCAGTTTTGAACTACATTAGGTAGACTATTAATTAATATGTTAAATAATAATGGCCCCAAGTTTGACCCCTGGCTTATACCCGAGCAAGTTTGGTAGGCCTCAGACTGAAATTGACCATACTTGACAAACTGTGTTCTATTGGCAAGATAGCTAGAAAACAAATTTAGGAGTCTTGGGGAAAACCCCATTGACCCCTAGTTTTAGGAGTAGTATGTCGTTGTCTACTCTATCAAGTGCTTTTTGGAAGTCCAGATAGATAACATCTACTTGTCTCTTATTATCAAGTTCTTGTGACACAAAATTGACGATCGTAACCAGATTGTTAGCAACGGACCGCTTAGGCAAAAATGCATGTTGTGCGGCATTAATATGAGGCAAGAGCTGTGGCAAAACACTGGCATGTAAGCACATTTCAAAAACCTTTGCAATGGAACTTAGAATTGCAATAGGTCTATAGTTCTCTACTTGGTATTGGAGTTACACGTGATTGTTTCAACTCTACCGGGTAAATTCCCGATATAAGCATTAGGTTAAATATGTGTAGAATTGGTTCTAGCAGCACATCGATACAGCCTTTTATAACATATGGTGGTATAGCATCCGGGCCCGCCGACGTATTCGCTCTCAGCTTTTTGACGGCCGCTCTGATCTCGGCCTCTCCGAATGCGCGCACGTCGACGTAGCGCGCGTCAGCCGGGCCGGCCGCGCTGGCCTCGCTCGGCCGCACCGGCTGCGCGGGGAGGAACACCGACTGGAAGTGAGCAGCGAAGGCCCTCGCACTCTCAGCGCCCTCATGTTCTACTCCTCCACGTGCCACTTTTGGCTCGATCCCCCCTCTGCTTCGTAGACTATTTACATGTTGCCAGAATTTCGCGGAAAATTTGCTTAAATTAATTGAAATATTATTTACATAGTTATCGTGTTCCGTCTTAATATCTATTTTAATTTTTGTACGTAAGTACTTAAACTTATCTAGGGCCATTAGGTCACCATTACTTTTCCATAGTTTGTGAAACCTAGCTTTGTCCTATATGTCTTTTATAACGTGTTTTTTAAAATATACAGGGTAAATTCTAGTATTATGCTTTTTACCAATTTTCCTGGGTACATAATGATCAAATATGTCATATAATATTCTATAAAATTCTAGTAAAGCGTCATTCATGTCTGGTAAGTTTTTTAAAATAATGCCATTTTTTTAGGGTATAATAATTATGTCATCACATAACTGGCTAGTAGGAACAGTATAATGACACTACAGTCTATTTTTTGAAGCGAACGACTAAGTGTAAACATGTCAAAAATTTGGTTTTTCAATATGCCACATTTATAACACTGCATAATATTTAGCAAAGTTATACAGAACGATATGCCTAATAAATACCATTAAGCAATTAACACAATAACACTGTTATTACCTGATTTATCCCCCACTTGCAGTTTATTTAACTAATATTTTATTTTATCATGAAAATACCATTTGCTTAAGAGATCTATGCCCCAAAAAATAATTAAAATTTCAGTGGTCCTCAAATAAAAGCGATCCTACTGCTGCCAAATATGTTCGCAACTAGGAAAGATGACGGACTTTTGTTTAAAGGCAGATTATGATAGACTATTTTATGCTAATGGGCTACGCGAAGTGTAGGAAGAAGTATGGAGAGCTGACTACGAACCTCTTTTTTAATTAAAGACAAAAAAAAGTAAGATTGACGTTGTTGTTGATGGGAGTGCGACTAAACAAAATAAAATAGGTAACTTATCTTTAGTCTGTTCATCATTGTAAATAAGGTATTGGTAAAATTTTTTGGTCCACCGTCCAGTTGTTTTATACTTTTGTGTTTGTTATTACGAAACGGAAAATATGGGCGAGCGAGCCGGACCCAACGCTGATACTGCCAAACCGATGTATACGATGCCACAGAATACATAATAGTACAACGATGCAAGCAAAGCTGCGTGCATGAGCTATTTTGAGTGAGATGTAAGTTTGAGAGATGCTGTGTCTTTGTTTACCTTTAGTCGTTCGCTTCAGTAAATAGAATATAGATACCAATAAATTAAGGCTGCCTAAAGTGGCCAAAAGCGGCTAAACAAAATAATGCACGAGATATATTTTTAAACATAATATTTTTTCATATTTACATATTTTTTCTTATTAGAGGGGGAAAATATCATCAATATCAATCGACTAATCTTCTGATGTTTCTGTTTGTGGTTTTTTTGTTTTCGCTATTTCATTTAAAAGATTATCTGGGATCGAATAGGTTGCACATGTTTGATTATTTTTCTTCAAAAAATCTCAAGACCATTAACCGAATGTGTTTATTTTTAATAAGGCTCATGACTGAAAAAAGTCATCTTCGGCGTTAGAATGAGGCAAGCAAGGACAAAGCTGCCATTGCCAAGTCACAGAGATCAGGACAGGCACACTTTACATTTTAAATACGAGTAGGTACGTTTCTTTGCATTATAAATTAATGGAACATTATAACTTTTACAAAATGAATAAAAGTGGCTAGAAATGGTAGCTAAAAAATATTTTTACCAAAATATTTTTTTGTAGGTAACCATTTCGGAAATGTGGCTAGATCTAGCTATAAAGTGGCTAAAGTGGCAACACTGCTAACCATCATACTGGCAATAGACATGCATTCAGCCCAATGACAAAAGAGGTCGCTTCGCTATTCAGCCTTGTCTTCGTATGAGTACCTATAAAGCTATGCGTCCACCGCATCGGAATCGGAGCGTTCGCACCGTACGGGCCGTCGGAATTTACAAAATGGCTAAAGGGTGCGTCCACTGCATTCGGATTTGCCGTCGGCAGTATCGGTATTTTCAAAGCAATCGAGTTCGCTTGTGCACGTGTGTTCGCAATGGAGGATAGTGACGAGGATAGAGTGCGACAAGTGAGTCGTGGCACAAGCCTTTGGCGGGAAATTAAAAAATATTTTAGTTGATAACCCTGCATCTATATGTCATAAACCATCTTGATACTTTTGCTTAACTTGATTATTTGTTTAATTAGTTTGGAGTCACCAATGAATTTTGTCCAAACATAAATAAATATAAGCAAAACGGAAACATTAACTACATCAAAACCAACATTTCCACTCCACCAAAAATAGGGATAATAAAGATGCGCCACATAAACTTATAAACATTTATTAATGCTGAACCATAATCAAAATCTGATTCATATCTTTTTTCTCAACATCTTTGAGTTCTTTGACTAATGCCCGGTTCCAATATCCACAAAACGCTTCGTTTTTGCTTACGATCGGTTACAATCCCTACGAAATTCCTACGAACTGTCCATAAATTTTAGGGAAAACGGATCGTAGCCGGTAGGCGTATATTATAGGAACCGGGCATTAGTCTTCGATCTGACGTTTAACATTTTCGTCATCCGACAGACCTTACAACAAGAAATGTTTGCTTTAAAACATTATTACTCGTATGTACATACTAAAACATAGGTAAAATTATGTTGAATAGAAACAAAAGTTTTTTTCAATCTAGGACGAGTTTCAAACTGTTTGGGCTGTACTACTTGCAGCTGAAATACCTAAGTTTGACAGTCAGAGTGTGGCCATATGAAGAATTCGAAATAAATCGCGTCCCAGGACTCGCTTGTCAGACTCTATTGTTGTCATCAGTTGTTTGTTATCAGCTGAGGAGGAGAAAAACAAAAGGAAACGCAAGATGTGGGTTCATAAAATAAACTCAAAAAGACTTATGTTTGGAGAATTTCATTAATTATATTATGATTTATTAGAAGATGAAAATAGATTTTTTGGGTACATTCATATGTCTCGAACCAAATTTTTTGAACTTCACTATATTCTCGAACCGCACCTAACTAGGCAAAACACGAATTTTAGAAAGGCGATTGGAACAAAGGAAAGGCTTTTATTGTGTTTAAGGTAAGTTTTTGTAATCTATAATAATAAGAGAAAAAGTAATTGTAAAAATGCTTAAAAATTAACAGAAAGTAATAAAAGTTCAGGTCAGGTAGGTACAAACCATAAATCAAATGAAGGGTGCAGGGAAAGAACAAGGTATTCCACCTGAGTTAATTGTGAGTAAAACGCTTTCTAAAGTTTGAAAGTATGGACATTTGTTTTGAGAAATCCATTCCGATCAATCAAAATACGTACTTTTTTGCGACACGACGTCTGTTACCGATACAAATGTCTAACTATACTGTTAACTTCTTGGCAATAATAAATACGCATGATGCGCGGGTGTGCGTGCGCGTCGCTGTGTGGGTTACAGCGGCATCCCCACGCCGCACAACTTCGGTCGGCCATTGACCAGTCCACGACCAGTCTAATACAGCGCACCCTAGCGACACGCACGCCCAAGCTCACATTTGTCTTTTTAAATCCAACGTCTTCTGCCTTACTACTTTCTTCACACCCATCTTCTCAATCCAATCGCAACCCGCACATCGCTAACAACGTCCTTCCGCCCTCAAGCTTAGTATTTTTTTAAGATAGTGGAACCTCCACTGTACTATCTCCTCTTATTCAATGAGAGCACTTCTTCTTGCTCGCTTCACATATTTCGTCAGTTTTTTAGGACTTTTTGAAATGTTGTCTTTTTAAAATTAGGAAGTCAATTTTTGAAATAGGTCCAACTCTTATGATACAGGTAAAAACTAGTTTAGGAGTTGGAAATCGCATTAATATGTGCATCACTTGCTTATAGACTAGACTATCATATTTTATTTTATAAGACCTAAGTGTATGATTTTAGTCAATAACCTGTTTATAACTACGTTTAACTGAATAAACATTATTTTTTTTACTTTACTTTACTTTTACCTCGTGAGGCCCAATGTCTTCAAGTGATCACAAAATCAATTGTTATTTTCAAGGTCGGGCCTTACGAGGATAAACACTTTTTTACTTTTACTTTACTTCCACCAGTTTATAAATATTACGATTACTACCTTTTCTGATGGACTGAGTGATGATCTTCTGTTTCGTTTCTTTTTTGGAGAAGAAAACTTCTGCAGTCCACTGAGACCGGGCAATGAGTTACCCCTTCTCAATGTACAATATAATATATTTATTTTATTTTTCATATTATAAAAAAAAAACAGTTTATTTACATTTAACTAAAGTATGTAGGTACCATTTTGTTTTGGCTTCTGATCAAAAAACTGCGTCAAGTAGTTTTGGCAGTCCTCTCGTGGTGTTAACCTGACACTGCCTAAATAATTCTGAAGAGACCGAAACAGGTGGAAATCTGAAGGTGCAAGGTCAGGACTATCAATACGGCGGCGGATGCATTAACACCTCCCAGACAATGTGTAAAAAAAAACAATAAAAAAAAAACAACCTCTCTTAATTTTTGCTGTGTGGTTAACGATGTGTGAGGTCTAGCGTTATCATGTTGAAAAATTACAACCCTTCTGTTGATTACTTCCGGCCGCTTTCTTTCAACTTCTTGCTTTAATCTTATCAGTTGTTCGCATTAGAGTTTGGAATCGACGGTCCTGCCTGGTGGTAACAGCTCATAATGAATTATGCCCTTCTAATCCAATAAACCTATCAATATTACTGTGTAAAATGCTGTAGTCAAATCAATAATACGAAAAGTATACTTAATTAATAGCTCGCTTTGTGATGACCATAAATTGCTTTGTTTACATTTATCGAATTTGGCCCCAGTATAGTCATTCATGCACAAGCGTCGCAAAAGGTTATCGCACATTTGTCAGCACCGTACGCGCCGCACGCGCCGTATTTCAAAATTGGGTCGCATATTTGTCAGCAACGTACGCGCCGAACGCGCCGCATTTCTTTGTGTTGCCAACAATTTATGCAGTTTTTTCTTGCCTCTGGTGTGAAACGGTGCGCTGACATTGTGCTATGGAAGAAATTGTATTGGCAGAAGAAGAAAAAAATTAAATTCCAAGGAAAAAAAAGACTCTGGATTCACAACATTAATTCAAAAAGGAACTTATATGGAGCATATTCATGACTCGTTACCAGCATTTAGAAAAAAAATATTACAAACTATTTCGGCTCAAACACAACAAATAAGCATACAACAGAATCCAATCTACACCAATAATTATTGAATCAATCGTCTTTATGTAATATTGCACAATTCAATCTTTTTGTAGTTTAATCTAATTTCATGTATCAAATCTAATGGAATTCAATCTATTCTAATTAATTAATACATTGCCTGTTCTTAGTGCATTTCTTGTAATATTTTGAATAATATTTAATCATTGCATGCTTACATAAATAAAATAATAACTCAACCAATAAAAACGCCGTATCTACCTGTATTCGGGATGTACATAAAAATGATATACATGTAAGCAGAATTATATAATGTATAATGTACTATCTTGTTGGTGGATCTAATAAAATAAAATAAAATAAAAATATTCAGCTCTTTGGATCCAGGCAACACTGAGTGGCAGCACGCGCCGCACGCGCTGTACGCGCCGCATTATATGACGTCATCAGAATGCTTCCTTCGGAGTTCAGATGCCTGCCGTATTTTACGAAATGCGGCGCGTACGGTGCGGATAAATATGCGAGATTTCATATCATTGCATACAACGAATTCTAAAATGCGGCGCATTCGGCGCGTGCGGCGCGTACGGTGCGGATAAATGTGCGACCAACTAAACACGTCAGAACTCGAAGCGATCGGAATCCAAATGGCACGTCGGCTGCGGATGACGGACGTCATCGGAAGGAATATCGCACTCCGAAGCAGAAATGCCGATCCAGTGCACGCAGTACCATAGAAATCAATACAAAGCAACAAATCCGTCCGCTCCGTACGGAGCGGTTTCGATGCAGTGGACGCTTAGCTTAATAGTAATCAATTTTAAATATCGAACGACGAAGCTCAATTTCATTCTTGAAAAAAATAATTAAAAAAAAAAGATGAAAAAAGGCGGGAATAGAAAACTTTTACTTTATTAAATATTGTTTGTTTGTTACGTGTTGGTGATAGTTAGAAAAAACACATGAGAAAAGCGCGGGAAACGTGAAAATTGGCGGGCGTATTTTTCTGGCCTAGAATTTAAAAATTAATTTAAAATAAATTTTTAAGATCAGTTTCTTTAATTTTTGTATTTATATTGTAGATTAGAGTTTATTTTATTAGTTGTGTACATATTATTTTTATATCTGGTAAGTTTTTTTGATTTTTCTGTCTGAGCCCATGGAGGAGCCGCCCGACCCGGGGGGCATAGTCCCCCCGGTCGGCGTTAATGTAACTATAGCTAGTGTTCCTGTAAATAATGAGTCTACTGGAATGGACACTGATGGCTCCATCAGGTCAGAAAAAAGAAAAAGGACAAGGGCGCAGCGCAAGGTCTGTAGACATTGTAATAAGAGAAGGAAACATCTTAAATCTAATTCGGATAGTGTAAATCTATGTGGATGTGACAGCGACGACAGTAAAAAAATCTAACGTTTTTACTATGCCAGACTCGCAAGAAAAAAGAAAAAGGACAAGGGCGCAGCGCAAGGTCTGTAGACATTGTAATAAGAGAAGGAAACATCTTAAATCTAATTCGGATAGTGTAAATCTATGTGGATGTGACAGCGACGACAGTAAAAAAATCTAACGTTTTTACTATGCCAGACTCGCAAGAAACTTCGTTGCAAGTTGACGCAGGTTCTTCTGTGTCAGGTATTCAGCAATTACCCGCTACTCCCACCTATCAGTCTCCTACATACGTAATCCACCTTCAAAAAAATTCGACCGAGAATTCAGATTCTCCCACACTCCACCCGGTATCATTTGGTCATTATTTGAAAAGACGAGGTTTTAAAAATATAATTAACGGTAGTGTCAAGCGTCTAAGCAGGAATAAATTGAGCATTTCTGTTGCGGATTTTAATGATGCTAATTCGTTCTTGTTGGATCCGGAGTTGACGAAAAACAACTTCAAAGCCTTCATTCCGTCTTTCAATATTACGAGGATGGGTGTTGTCAGAGGAGTCCCAGCAGAATGGACCCCTGAAGAGGTACTCGAAAATATTTCTGTGCCAATAAGTAAGGTACTGAAAATTAGGAGGTTTAACTATAAAGTACATGGACCAACCCCTACATGGAAACCCTCACAGACTGTTGTCTTAACTTTCGATGGTCAAGTGCTGCCCAAAAGAGTTTTTCTTTGTTACAACGCACTACCTGTTGAGCTCTACTCATATCCTACAGTGCAATGTTTTAATTGTTGCCGCTTTGGCCATACTAAGATAAAGTGCAATTCTACACCACGATGCTATAAATGTGGCCAGGCTCACTCAGGTGACTCTTGCCATATTGAGAATGATAATGCAGTGTGTTTATCATGTAATGAGAATCATTTTGCTACAAACAAGTCATGTCCAGAGTATGAACGTCAGACCCGGGTAAAATTATACATGGCACAAAATTGTGTCTCATACTCAGAAGCTATAAAATTACATCCTCCAGGGAACAAGTCCTACAGTGATGTATTGTCCTCTGCGCCAGTATCTAATGTCTCCTCTCATTCCTACCCATCATCGATCCGCCCTCATCAAAACATCAACACAAATTCATATAAAAAAACTGTCTTTCGCAAACCATCAGTCCCAAAATCCTCTGCTAAAGGATATGATCGCGCTGCCCACAGATCACTTACTTCCGAGTATGATCCTCCATCTCCTCCAAATGGCTGTGCACTACAAGAGAAAGTCAGGGACTCAGGGGAAATTAATACAAACATATTGGAATTGCTCTCTACTATAATTCAAGTAATCTCAAAATCTTTCTCTAACAGTAATAACTCTTTACCGTCCAACGCTGCCTCTATTACCCAATTTGTAAACTTCTTAACCAATAATGGCCAACTTAGGCAAGATCCTGCAGTGGAATTGCCGAAGCATAACTAGTAAGAAGTCTGACCTGATTCATTTACTTAATAAATACAAACCATCCATATTTACCCTATCAGAGACATGGCTGAAACCAGGGTTTTGTTTTAAAACCACTGGTTATACCTGTCTTCGAGAAGACAGAGATGATGGGTATGGTGGAGTGGCCATTCTCATCAATAACTCCTTCTCATTTTCACCTTTTCCACTTCCTTCTCACAGCAACGAAATTTCTATTGTTGCTGCTATTGTAAATAAAATTTGTATAGTTTCTGTATATTTTTCGCGTCCATCTGTAAATATTTTAACTGAGATTAGTAATGTAATTAGTATTCTCCCAAAACCATTTTTGGTAATGGGAGACTTTAACTGTCAACATCAAGCATGGGGCAGTTCTTTTACTTCGTGTTATGGGGAACAATTTCTAGACATCATCCAGTCCAATAATCTTTGCATTTTAAATACATGTTTACCAACCCGTCATACTAAGCCTGATGAAGGACTTAGTGCCCCTGATTTGACCTTTTGCACTCCTGATCTTGCTTTGTCTTTAAATTGGTATCCTCTTCTCTCATCATATGGCAGTGGTCATTTTCCTTTAATTATCTCATTTCCAAATAGTAAACCCTCTGTTTCAACACACAAACCCCGTATTAAACATAGATTAAGTAATGCAGATTGGAGTTCTTTTAGGGACTGTGTTGAGCTAAAAGTCAGAGATTGTGATCCTCAATGTGCCTCAGATGATGGAATGTTTGCTAAAGTTTTGATAGAGGCTGCAGATGAGACTTTTCCTCTTAAAAATGGTGCTTCTGGCAAAATCCCATCCCCCCCTTGGTGGGATGCGGAGTGCTCAAAAGCTGTAAAAAGAAGAAAAGAAGCTGAAAAATGTACAATAATGAAATAACTCTGGAGAATTTTGACAGGTATTTAGAGGTATCCCGAATTACAAAAAAACTTTTGAAACAAAAAAAATATGAAGGTTGGCAGAAATTTTGTACTTCCATTTCACCCAACACTCCACCATCTGCTGTTTGGACAAACATAAAACGGTTTAGATCAGCATTCAATAACTCTCACACCCCCAAAATGTCCCTTTCCTTAGCTGATGAGTTTATGGACCACCTTGCCCCTCCCTCTGTTCCAGAACAAATTTATATTTCTCCCGTTTGCCATATTGTGCATAGTCGGTCTGACTTAAACTCACCCTTCACTTTAGAGGAATTAAAAGGGATCCTCTCTCATGTTAGAGATTCTGCTCCAGGAGAAGATGGTATTCCTTATTCTTTCATTGTTAATCTTAGTGATTCTACTCTCCTAACTTACCTAAAATTAATTAACTCCATTGTAGATTCAGGTGTTATTCCTCTCTCCTGGAAATCCCAAACTATCATTCCAATTTTAAAATCCAATAAACCTTCTGCTGACCCTTCTTCTTACAGACCCATTGCCCTATCTTCTGTTCTAATTAAAATTGCTGAATACCTTGTCAAAACTCGTCTTGAGTGGTTCATTGAGAGCAATAATCTTTTATCACCTTCTCAGTATGGGTTTAGAAAGGGCAGGGGGTACTATGGACAGTTTAAGTGTTTTTACCACTGACATTCGTATAGCTTTTTCAAATAATAATTCACTTCTTGCAGCATTTCTGGATATTCGTTCAGCGTATGACAATGTTCTTGTGTCCATTCTGGAACAAAAGCTCCATTCATTAAAGGTTCCCACCATGCTTGTAAATTTTATTGTAAATATCCTTTCAGAAAGGTGCATTAGTGTAAATATAGATGATAATAAAATATCTAGGATAGTTTGGAGAGGTTTACCGCAAGGTTCGGTCCTCTCTCCCTTATTGTACAATATATATACTCACGATTTAGACTCTGCCCTAGGTAGTTCTGCAGAGGTCCTGCAATATGCAGACGATCTCCTTATTTATACTATAGGCCATTCAATTGACTCAATGTCTTCTTCTTTAACTTCGTCCCTATCATTGCTTCAGGACTGGCTTTCCTGTAATGGCCTTGACATTTCTGTTAATAAAAGTGCTGTGGTCTTGTTTTCAAGAATGAGAAAGCAACCAGATATTTGTGTTCATTATAATTCCACCCCTATCCCTGTAAAAACACAAGTAAAATTCTTAGGAGTTATTTTAGACAATCACCTTACAGGACTCCCACACTGTGAATACATTGCTGCCAAGTGTGACCGCTTGATAAATATTATCAGATGCCTCTCAGGGGTTTGGTGGGGTGCTCATCCTTTTTCATTGAGGTTGCTCTACAATGCTTTAATCAGGAGTGTTCTTGATTATGGAACCTTCTTGTTGGAGCCTGGTGGCGCTGCTGGTTTCAGGAAGTTGGATACTGTGCAGTCCTTGGACTGCACAGTATCCAACTTCCTGACCGCTTGATAAATATTATCAGATGCCTCTCAGGGGTTTGGTGGGGTGCTCATCCTTTTTCATTGAGGTTGCTCTACAATGCTTTAATCAGGAGTGTTCTTGATTATGGAACCTTCTTGTTGGAGCCTGGTGGCGCTGCTGGTTTCAGGAAGTTGGATACTGTGCAGTCCAAGGCTTTGAGAATCATCTCAGGAGCTATGAAATCTAGTCCTATTAATTGTTTACAAGTAGAATGCGGCGAGCCACCTCTCAGGTTAAGACGTCAATACCTGTCCGATAGATTTTTGGGTCGATGTTTGCAGCTCTCTGATCATCCTTTGCATGGTAAATTACAGCGGCTTTCAGAGTTGGTTGTAGCATCTAAATATTGGTCTCACAGGAATATCCCTTGCCTTGTTCAAAGTTTACTAAAATTTAACGCTATCGAGGCTCCTTGCCATAACTCCAACTTACTTCCTATTTTTCACTGCCCTTTTAATTCTTTAATTCTGATTCCAAACGTCCGTCTTGATTTTGGTTTTACGAAGCATGGCATATGTCAAAATAGTGAGTTCAATAACCTTTTAAACGATAAATTCCAGGGGTATCACACCATCTTTACGGACGCTTCAAAGCACCTAAATTGTTGTGTAGGTGTGGGGGTTTTCCATGCTCAGTATACAATTGTACAAAAAATTAGACTTCCTCCTGAATCTTCGGTATTTGCTGGCGAATGCTTTGGGCTCTTAAAGGCAGTGGAATATATACTACTGATGGGTCTGCGGAATACTCTTGTATTGTCAGATTCCTTAAGCTCTCTTCAGGCTCTAGTAAAAGTTCCTTTTTTCCGTCTAAATCAGCCAATTATTTTTGAAATACGTAAATTACTACTGCAATGCTCTGAAAGAGGTTTTACAGTTCATTTTGGATGGGTTCCTTCTCATTCTGGTATAATTGGTAATGAAAAAGCAGATAAACTGGCCAATGAGGCTGTGGAGTGTGGGGATCTGTTTCCGTTTAAAAACTACTCCAGCGATCTTATCACTCTTCCCAGGGTTTATCTCCAGGAGTCCTGGAATAAAATCTGGGCAGAGGATTTCACAAAAGGCTTGCATTATCACAGGATACAACCTGTTATTTCATCAAAGCCCTGGTTTTGCCGCACCGATGCCAAGCTTAGTAAAAAGGTTACGTCAATTATCATTCGCATGCGTCTAGGCCATTCTTCAACTCCGGCTCATCTTGCTAAGCTTGGCATTGTGCAGAGTCCTGCCTGTGTTTGTGGAGCTGAGGTGAGAGATCTAAATCATTTGTTGTTTGCCTGTCCCGTTTTTGACAACTCCTCCTTTTATGCTTCCCTTACTACCCTTGGTGTCCCTTTTCCTTCTTCCGTATCTTGCCTTTTATATAATTTTAATGTAAATATTTATAAATGTATTGCTAAGTATTTAAGTAAAAATGATATTAAAATTTAATTTATGATTGTATGTATTGTACATAATGCAATTTTTTCTTTTGGTATTATTAATTTCATTCCTTTCATTGTTATTAATACCTGATTTTAAAATACCTTTATTTTTTTTTTTATTATATATTTATTTTTACAGGGCCTGTACGAAACTTTAGCCCTAACGGATGTTCGGAAAACATTTGTTACAAAAAATTGAACTTTACGCCATGATGGCTGAAAACGGAATCCTAAAATACCTTTTTCCAAATTCCGTTTTATTTTTCCTTTCCATAAAATCTGTTCCGTTTCCTTACCTTTAACCACAAGTCCTCAATAACAAACTTGACACTGGCGTAGGCACAAACCGTGCAGAGCCATAACGCAAAAAAAAAACACATGAGTTCTGCAAGTGATGTGTAATTCCTGGAGTACATACAATAGAGAATATTCTATCTGTCTACAATATCGGATTTGTGTAGGTATATCGGATTTTGATTTAGATGAAAATACGACACCTCAGCACCAGTGGCGGACTGTCGTAGCCCACTTACGACTCTGCAACCACCCGACTAATAAAATATCTGGGCTTTAGTCGTCGCCTTGCGATATACTAGTTTATAATTTTATATTGAAAACATAAATTAGCAGACAACTCGGTGTCAGCAAGCTCACCGCCATCCAGTGTTGCCAGATCCATTTTTTGAAATACGGGAGGTGTAGCAACAAAAATCCGGGAGATGTATGGAAAGATTAGGAAAACAAAAATTAATTAAAACAAGGTATCTCAATAAATGTTTTTATTGTGTTTTTCTATCATCATATATTATCTATCACATACATCAAAATCGTAGCAATGAGCCGTTTTCAGAAGAACTAAAAAAAAAATAAAAAAAATCTCATGGCTGTCAAAGGAATGCAATTTTGGACCTCAGCCCAATAGCCATGTGTGATACATCATAAAATAGGTCTCAGCGAGCTGAACAAAAGTTACTATGACGCCAACAGCCAAATGTTTGTCGTTTCGGAGATATATTTTATTGAAAATGTTAGTTTTTTTCCAAATTGGTCCAAAAGAGGTCCAAAATTGCATTCCTTTGACAGTCGTAATATTTTTTTTTTAGTTCCTCTGAAAACGGCTCATTGGGGCGGAAAATGGTTATGGGGGTTAAAGATTCCTAATTTTGTAACATTGAAATTTGTTTTTTGCAATTTTATCCGTTATTTGCATGCACTGCAGTGGGCAAACATGCGGTAGCGTCGCCAGAGCAGACATTTTGCTTGACGACGACGATGTTTGTAACGATGATGATGACGATGCTCTCAACGAACCAGCATCATTTCCAACGTCTCAACAGACACAACAACTCGAAGAGTTTACGGAGGACGAAGACCTTCAGCCTGGACCATCCAAACGAAAAAAGACATGAAAAAAAGTCTATCGTTCGTGTCTCGAGTGCACAAAAAAATATTTTTCTTTCCATATACGTTTATTTTGTATAGAAAAAAGTTTTGGTTTAACCATTTCTCAGAAAATCTTTAAACTTAAAAAAAATTAATCGTAACTCGAAAACTATCAATAACATTAACATAACATTTACATACGGGCACATACATTGTTTCTGGCCCCACACTAGGATACCCTGTGTCGTGGGAACCAGAAACAGCGACGTCACAAACATGTAAACATCCAAGACCTGGGTTTCTTTTTTTTTGTCCCCAGCCGGGATTCTAACCCGGGACCTATCGCAGGGTAGGCAGATGCACTAACCACTGCGCCACGGAGGTCGTCAATAATCGCTGAACATACAATACATGGGGGTGTTTTGGATAGCCCTCGGTACCTACGGCCTATCTAAAAAAAAAAATTACGTCACCCGATTGTACATTTGGAACCTAACCTTTGTTATTTGGAATCTAAGTCCATAATTTTGTATGAAAATACCTTCGACTCCAATTATTAAGTAAAGAAAGTTCCTATTGATTAACACGTTGCCTGTGTAACTGGAAATAAGACAATGACCCCACACGTGCCCACATGGTTTTATTCACAATTTCATTAGAGGGAATGACCCACATGACGTGGTGCACTCACGCACGCCTCACCTAAACCTCGAAATGCCCCACATGTGGGTCACTCACAGGGAACGTGTCAAGCATTAGAAGCCCCATAAGTCCATTTGCTGGGCTCTAAGCTCATCCAGTCCACTTAATTTTTTTTTCCGATTGAATAATGTTAAATTTTATAAGATCGAAATACACCATGTTTTATACGTGGTAACTAACTTTTTTTTTTATGTCCTTCCGAATAGTACCTTAAAAATACGGGCATGGAGAATTGGCGAGTGGGCAACGTGGAGGCTCCACAGAATTTCTGCGATGCCCTATACGAGGTAGACGAGAAGTACCTCGAAGATTGGGAGGAGGAAGACGAGGAGTACCTCGATGATTGGGATGAAGACGACAAGGTGCGTAACTATTCTATACTATGATTTTCTTACATTTACAGTTTCATTTAAAACCATTCATTTTTTTATGTACAATAAAGTGTTCTCTATCTATCTATCTACCTCTACAAATACTTTGATTGCAGTGCAGCTCTGTGTGTCTAGGAATTTCGAAATATACGTAATATTGTAGGAAGAGTTGCGTATGTGTGTTGTTGTGTGTCCTCTTTTATATGATTTTGTAGGTAGTCATTTACTCATTACGTTTTCTCTACTGAGTCATATGTGCCTGTATGTAATTGTTAATTGTTCTTGTTATGTTATATAGGCCTCCATGTGGATGCGGATTATAATATGATTTCTGAATAGAATTAATTATTTGGTCATTTTTAGGATCCTTTGGAGGAGCCCGAGCCGGAAGATGCGGAGAAGGCCGACCCGGCTTTGTTGGTTTCGCCAGTCGCGCCCTCCTACTCGCCTCTGACATCGCAGACTCTAAGGCGTCGCAGCCGATCCCCGCTCAAAAGGTCATTACAAATTTTACTTATTTACTAGCTGTTGCCCGCGACTACGTCCGCGTGGGCTTTAGTTGAGTAAAGAGCTTGAAAATAAGATAGGGATACTTCTAGCGCATGCGAAAGAGCTTTCATACTAACTTCGCAACCCCCTCTTACACCCCTAAGAGATGATTTTTGAAAATATATTTTACCTGTGTTGCATGACTTTCAATGAAGGACCTTCATGCTGAATTTCATTCGAATAACTTCAAAAATGGCTAAGTTTCATACTAAGTTTGCACCCCCCTTTTTCCCCCTTAAGGGATGATTTTTAAAAAACTATTTTACACGTGTTTCATAATTTTAAATGAAGAACCTTCGTACCAAATTTCATTCGAATAACTTCAAAAACGGCAAAGTTTCATACTAACTTTGAACCCCCATTTTACCCCTTTAGGGGATGAATTTTCAAAAATCCTTTCTTAGTGCTCCCCTAGGCTCCCTAAGGAACTCCCATGCCAAATTTCAACTCCCTAGGTTCAGTAGTTTGGGCTCTGCGTTGATTCTAAGTCAGTCAGTCAGCTTCTCGTTTTATATATATAGATAGATAGATTTATTCTAACGTTTGTTACTTCGGTGATCGGAACTGATCAGTGAAATTAGCAAACTTCGTTGGCCAGTCTTCGGGTGACCGCTTTCAAGATAACAGACGGTAAGCCCGATTAGTGTTCTAATAGTTCGTTTTGCTCGAGAGGTTCAAAGGACATCAGTCGCCCTCTGCACGTTTACATAAATGAGCGGATCAATTTGTAAAATGTTACACCCTATTTAGTGAAGCGAACGAGTAAGTGTCAGCATGTCAAAAATTTGGTTTTTCAATATGCCACATTTATAACGCTGCATAATATTTAAGAAAAGTTATACAAAACGATATACTCACTCGCAGTTTATTTAACTAAATATTTTATTTTATCATGAAAAGACCATTTGCTTAAGAGATCTATGCCCCAAAAAATACCTAAAATTTTAGTGGTCCTCAAATAAAAGCGATCCTACTGCTGCCAAATACATATGTTCGCAACTAGAAAAGATGTAGGATTTTTGTTTAAAGGCCAATTATGATCGATTATTTTATGCTAATGCGCTACGCGAAGTGTAGGAAGAAGTATGGAGATCTGACTACGAACCTCTTTTTTAATTAAGGGCAAAAAAAGTAAGATAGCCACCCCGACGCCATATTTACGGGTTATTCACCAACTGGACACACATGACTGGACACACCTGTGTCGAGTTGGTTAAACTCAAATTAGTATCATTTATTCTTTCGCCATCTGGACACACTAAGATATTTACGTGTGTCCAGATGGTGAAAGCTGAAATAATATTTTTTAGATTTTCGTCAACTGGACACACTCTGTTTTTTTGCAGAAAAAGGGTACAGTCAGGTTAACAATCGCCTCGCTCATTGAATTATTGACCTCTACTAGTGGTCGCGATCATAGTGTTCATGCTGATAGTTTAAATTTGTTTTTCTTGCTGTAGGACCACAAGTTTCATCATAAGTTTTATTCCCTGAATCTCGATTCCCATAATGTCGCTTTGCGTTTTACTTCAATTCCCAGTACTTCGCTCCTTGCTTCAAAGTTGTTTCCAGTACGCCCCGTCACACTTATGGTATAGTCCAGAGCGGTTAAAAGTACTAGGGTAACAAAAGTTAGTAGGTAGTAGTATTAGTAAACAACCCTATTTAAGACTGCGCATTATTAAGCAACACCATGAACTAAGCCGCATGTTTTTCATGAAATTTTATTTTAGACGCAATCTCTTACATACTTCTGCTACCCTAGTACTTTTGTACTATTTACTGTAAAAGTATTGTAAAATTACCCGTTTCCAGCAGTGGAACATTTGATGGCCGATGATGATTGTGACAGAAAACATTCTGCGCATGACTGTACTTCATCATAAATTCGGGTAAAATTCGAATGTGTGTCCAGTTGACGAAAATATTAAAATTATTTAAATACGTTTCACCATACGTGGACACGCGTAAAAATCTTGGTGTGTCCAGATGACGAAAGAATAAATGATACTTATTTGAGTTTCACCAACTCGACACAGGTGTATCCAGTCATGTGTGTCCAGTTGGTGAATAACCCATATTTGGGTTACTCACGATTGACGTTGTTGATGCGAGTGCAACTTCTCTTCTTCTCTTATTTTATTTTCTTAGTGTTTGGTTGTCTGTCTGTTTTCCTTAAACAGTACCTATCTAAACCTATGTGGGTATACGATGCAAGCAAAGCTGCGTGCATGAGCTATTTTGAGTGACATGTAAGTTTGAGAGATGCTGTGTCTTTGTTTACCTTTAGTCGTTCGCTTCAGTAAATAGATTGTAGTTTGAAAAACATTTTCACTCTTGAATGATAGTGAAAAGGTTTTCGTTAAACCCGTTGAAAATTTTATCAGTGATCAGTTCAGTTTGCATCTTCTATACAAGGTGTCTCAAAAGAAAGTACATTTTAAAAAAGCGATAAAAAAAGTAAGGAGTTTATCGAAAAAATGTTTATTACATTATTTAAAATGATTTCATCCAAATGTAAACCGTTGCGTTCGCGGCATTCATTTAATCGAGCACTAAAATTTCCTATTTGCCGAGCCGTCGCTCGGCAGGTTTTCTCCGTGATGGCTGCCGTTTCGTGACGGATATTTCCTTTTAATTTTATTGTGCCAGGGGCGTGGAGGGAGTAAAACCACAATCAACGGCCAGGGGGAAATCGGTTTGTTGGCGTAAACGTTAGATTTGACGTAACCCCACAGAAAAATGTCCATAGGGGTTAAATCGGGACTTCGTGGAGGCCAATTTAAGTCACCTCTCCTGGAGATCAATTTGCGAGGAAAAACTTCACGAACTGATTGGCTATAGTCATGTCTAACACGGGATATTGGCGAAGTTGTACTGGACAATCAGTGCATTGAGTCCATAAAAAACAGAATTGAATTGAATTGAACTTCACGAACTTGTGGTAGAGTCTGTTGGACGTGTGTGAAGTTGCTCCACCCTGCTGTAACCATGTTCTTTGGTTATAACCAGGAAAGTTTTGCAGTTCAGGCACGAAGAAGTCTTCTAACATCTCCACATAACGATCTGAATTCACTGTAACTGTGAGTCCCCTTTCATCTTCAAAGAATTGAGGGCCGATAATCCCTCGCAAGGCACGTTAAGCTGTTGGTGCCGGCTGCCGTTGATAGATAGCAGTCGTTAAGCCAAGTCAGAGGGCTTAGGGCGGCTTGAAAACTTCTGACAGATAAGACCAGCCACTAGTCTTACAAGCTTCCACCAATCCGGACTAGGCCCCCGTGGTGGAGTGTGGCCTATACCTTCCTCAGGGAAGAGACCCGTGCCCCTCGGTGGGGACATAATGGGCTGATGATGAATCCCTCGCGCCGACATCGCAACTCATACGGTCACTTTTGGCGAATGTAGGGGTTTCTGTTGTATTGTGTTTTGGATTGGTTGCACTCCAGTGGCGGCAATTTACTTGTTTTCATGTCCATTAAGATGGAAATGAGCTTTATCCGTAAACCAGATGTTAGTAAACGTTGGAAAGCGCCCAATCATCTGGTTCATGAAGTCAAGCCTCTGCCCAGCATCCTGAGGCTTTATTTCTTGCACCAACTGAATTTTGTAGGGGTGCAGCTTTAAATATTTGTGTAAATTGCGAAACAATGATGGTCTATGCACGTTTAAAGCAACAGCACGCTTCCGAATCGAAAGGTCCGGGTTGTCACGAACAGACTGAGTAACACTGTCTACGGTCTCGACCGTTCTCGAAGACCTTGGACGCCCGGATTTTGATTTTTCCAGCGTTAAACCGGTCTCTTAAAACTTCTCGACCCATTTTCCACTGAGCCGAGGGCTTGGCGCATCATTTAAAAGACGAACATGTCGAATATTCCAGAATTTTCTACGCGCTACAGTCGCTGAATTACCGTTTTTGTAAAACTTACGTACGCATAACGCAAGCTCCGCTCAATTCAATTCAATTCAATTCAATTGAATTCATTTATTGCGATAAATTACAGTGGACATTACAGGTCTTAAAAAGTTAATCATGCTTAGGCATTCCAGTACATGTGTAATTTTACCGAGAGCGGCATGGCAATAGTATAATAATAATTAATATGCATTATAAAAGGACATAAGTTTTCACAATAACATTACAATTTTATTCTAATCCATAAACAATTTTTATCTCTCTATCTTATTAAAATATCATTCATAAGAGTATTCATAAGATTACAATGTAATTTTACCGGGCACGGCATGGCAATATCACAAACATAAACCTAAAACATAATGATATCTTCTATATTAATAATTTCGTTCGGGTCTACGGTAGACTCGAACGACATGCACACCAAATGAAAGAGCGTAAAAAAATAGTTGATCTGAGTCGACAACATATGGGCGGAAAATTCGTATTATCGAGCAGCATCAATATAAAAATTATTAAATTCAACAATGGCGTTGCTAAGTAAACATGTCAATGTCATCATTGTTGTGTTAGTGTCACAAGTTTTCATTGTGAACTGTTATGGCCGGTTTACATTATTTTAGTGTTTAGGAGAGTGCTATAATACAATTAGAGAGGCAAGTGCATTAGTACATTACTAGACGTTCGAGTGAACGTTTATATTTCTTCCAGTAGAGTGTCACTTCGTCGACGAAATATGCGCTATCCTACTCAAAATACTATGAGTTTTAATGGAACACATAAGTAAGTTTGATAATTCGAGTTAATGAAAACAACACGCACCCGTCACGGGTCACTTGCGCACTCTCCTAAAGTTCTCACTAAATTTTTAGTTTATACACAGGTAAGTAACGAGGATAGTAACGCGCTGAGGTGTTACCGGATAGAACAATAGAAACCAATTCTATTTTGATTCTAATTGAAAGGCAACTAGAACCGTACTATACCGTAAAACGTACTAAAGCAAGTGGCGCTTACACGTTTCTACAAAAGCAATCTCCTTAAGAAAGAAAGAAATTAAGAAAGAAAGAAATAAAAAAAGAAAATTTATTTATTTGATACTCAAAACAAAACAAAAAAACACACACACACAGAGTGCGTACAATAATAAAAAAAACACAGAAAGCATAAAAAACGTAAAAATAAATTAGCTGTACAACATGAAAATAATAATAAAATACATTAAAGGTTGAGCCCCCAAAATGGGCCCGATTCAGCATAATGTTGCAACAGAGTGTAAAGTAAAACACTCTCCTAAACACTAAGATAATCTAAACCGGCCCTTTGATCTAATTTGTTAACTCCATGGTGTGTGGAATACCGTGGCATCCAAGAAGGTTATTATAATCTGTGCCAACTGAGAAGGTGTAGTAAGTAATCTGTGGTGTTTTTCATTGGCGGGAAGACAATAATTGACGTTGAGTTTTGGTTGGAAGGGTCTGAAAAATAATTGAAATAGGAAATCAAAGTCATAAATTGATCTTTATTGTTTTGCTTAGTTATAGGTACCAATAAACTTATTGAAATGAAAAAGCCACTAGATAAGAAAAATACCAAAAATTAAAATGATGAAGAAAAACATGTGGTCAATACAAAACTAAAAGCTGTAAAGCCAAAGAGAGGGAGCTGTTTTTAGTTGATTAGCCAAGTGGATTCTACGTCTCATACGTCATTAGATTCACTAGCTGTTAACTAAATTCAATGCTGTTAAGTTTATGAAGGAAGCTCATTTAGTAATTTGTGATGAGGTACCCATGACAAAGTTATGCTAAGTATCCGATTTTCGCCTTGCA
This sequence comes from Yponomeuta plumbellus, assembly GCA_947310845.1. Taxonomy (NCBI): domain Eukaryota; kingdom Metazoa; phylum Arthropoda; class Insecta; order Lepidoptera; family Yponomeutidae; genus Yponomeuta; species Yponomeuta plumbellus. The sequence continues at coordinate 15,374,636 of OX371198.1, read as the reverse complement.
TTCCTTCGTGAGTAGCCAGAACATGTCCAAAAGAGCAAGATTGGCTATCCGTAATAGTGTGCTGGTTCCAATACTGATGTAAGCATGGTAGCGAGATTTGGGTATGGCAGAAGTCAGAAGAATCATGAAAGTAGGATTAGTGCAGTACAAATGAGATCCTTAAGAAATATGTGTGGTGTTACTTTGAATGACAGAATACGCAATAGAGATCGAGAATGTAGAGAAAGAGGATGTAGTGAGTGACTAGAATTGAAAAAAGGAATGTTGCGTTGGTTTGGTGATGTGGAGAGGATGAACGAAGAAAGACTGACAAAGCAAATATATCGGGCAAATGTGAGTGGAAGGGCCGGTAAGGGACGCCCCAGTTGGACATACTTCGACCAAATAGGGGATGTATTAGCAAAGGGCAAGATTAAAAGTACCCGAAACCGATGTGGGTACATGCAACGACTAATGGATGTCGATGAAGCGAAAGTGATTTGTCAGGATAGTGGCAGGTGACAGTCCGTGGTCTCTGCCTACCCCTCTGGGATACAGGTGTGAGCTTATGTATCTGAATGTATTAAGAGATTTATATCTACTGGTGGTTGATAAATACAGAGGCGTCACCATATAAAAAAAACATAGTGGAATATTATTTTGCGTCTACATTTTACCCGAGCGAAGCCGGGTTTTCGTCTAGTTATTATTAAATTAAAAGTTCACTTGAGTGAAAAATTACATAAGCCTTCCGCCATTTACAATAATTCGTAAAATATTTAATTTATATTATAATTATTAATTTTAATTTATATTATTGTAGCCTTGAATTAAAATACGGAATAATTAAATAATTTAAATTACTCGCTTTAGACAAAAAAAATCACATGTAGCATTTCTTACTCACAAACAGAAAGATTTTTTTATCATTATCACAATTTTCATAGAATTCATTTAAGTTATAAGGGGAAATTATCAATAAAAACTGCTTTAAAGCCTTCAGGAACCGATCACCTGCAAGAGCCTTAATTTTGATTGGAAGTTTATTGTAAACTGTTACAGTTTACAATAAACTTCCATACAGCTATTGCTTTTGCTGTAGGACGTAGGGTGCAAGGTTAAGCTTATACAATTCTCTCAACCTAACACTTTTTCGTTCAGCACTAAGAGGGAATTGGATCAGGATACCGTCTGACCAATTTGCACAAAACAATAATATATAAGGCAGGGACCGTGTGGATTTTTAATTTAAAAAATGAATCGCGGCAAGAAACTCTATTTGATTTAATACCACACAGAATGCGAATGCATCTCTTTTGCAAAATAAATATTTTATTTACATCAACGCTAGCGCCCCAGAGCGCCAAGCCGTACAAAACTCTCGAATGAAAAAAAACGTAATATGCCTGTGTCGATGCATGAACTGTTGTAACCTTTGACAAACACCTTAATGCATAGCAGAAACTGCTAAGTTTTACCTCTAGTGTTTCGATATGTTTCTTCCAATTCATCTGCAAAAATACTTAAGAACCTCCAAGAAACGCTCCATAGTTACTAAATGCCCAAAAGCTAGGGCTACCGATTGACATACCCCCCGCGCCCTTCAGAATAGTTACGTTCACGCAGTAAGATAAGATAAGAAATATGAATTTTCTTTTTAGACACCCAGTATAAATATAGGTAATTTATTTTCAGGGCACCGAATGCGCTTGGAGTGATCCGGACCAGTGACTACGAGGTGCAGGGGGGCGAATTTATGTATATCCCTGATGTCCATTCTGTGTTTGGCGTGCCGAATGAGTTCGATGTGTTAGGTGAAAAACAGATGATGGATGAACGAAATGTCGAAGGTGGCGAAAGAATTAGAGTGAGAGTGCGAGATAGACAGCGTGGAAGGAGCGGCATCAGGAGTCGTGGCCAGGGAATTAGTCGTCGGGGCAGGGGTGGACGCCGGAAGGGAGTTGGGGAACGAACCCCGTGGTGTGTGGGTGATCCACTCCAAACTATTTGGACCGATGACGACGACGTTCCTGCCGAATTACGGGAAATGGTAATGAATGTCATGAGGAAACGAGAGGCAAGAGCTCGGGTGATAATGGGCGCAAGAATCTCACGCGAAAGGCATGCGCGTGAGGTTAATGAACGCGAGAGCGATGAAGTATTTTACGATGCCGAGGATAGAGGTGGTGATTTGCTGACTGGCGAGGACCTTCATTTCGAATGGTCTCCTGATATGGAGACTTTTCGAAAAGAGGAGGTGCCCTTTGCACCAGAGCGTACGGGGCCAGTTGAGAAGTTCTCAACGGCCTACGATGCTTTTCGGTCGTATTGGGACGATCAAATTTTGGCAACAATTGCTGAGCAAACGAATTTGTATGCAACTCACATCTCTGCTTCCGCCTTCCAGCAAAGTTGGGTTCCTACAAATGCTCACGAGATTCTCTGCTTGTTTGCATTTTGGATAATGTTGGGTATCATTAGGATGCCCACAATTAAGTCGTGTTTCTCGGAAGAAGCATTGTTAAAGGTAGATACATTTAAGAAAATTTTCACGAAATCTAGGTATGAACATCTCGTGAGGGCGTTGCATTTCGTGGAAGCTGATCCCGCCATGAATTCTGTCGCGTCTACCTCTATGTCCGGCCTAGAAGCAGCTGACCGAATGCACCGCTTGAGACCTATTGTAGACCATTTGAATGCCAAATTTCAGGCAAATTACATTCTATCTAAAGACATCACCATCGATGAAAGCCAGACCCTCTGGAAAGGCTGGGTCAATATCAAGCAGTACATTCAGACTAAGTCTGCTAAATTCGGCATTAAAATGTACGAACTCTGCGAAGCGACAACCGGCTATCTTTGGTCTTTTGTTGTGTACCCTGGTGGAGATGGTAATCCAGATTTGCCTAACGATTCTTCCATGTTGAAGAGTACTGCAATAGTTCGTAGACTTATGAAACCGCTTTTGAATAAAGGATACCGATTGTTTATAGACAAATGGTGTAATTCACCCCTGCTTGCTCGCTGGCTCAAGCGTAACGGCACTGACTGTGTTGGTACCTTACGCTCCACACGGTCCAATGTTCCACCTATCATTAACCTCGCTCAGCTCAAGCAAGGACAGCTAATAGCCAGACATTCTGGGGATGTTTGTGTAGCAGCGTGGCAAGACAAGAAAAAAATTGTCTACATTTCTACTTGCCATGGAGCTGAAACTGGCTTGTCCAGGGTTCTGTCAAAACCACCTTCTCGGCCAATGCCATTTAAACCTCAAGTTATCCTCGATTACAACAGGTCTATGGGCGGTGTAGACCTGAAAGACCAGATGTTTGAGCCGTACTTGCTTGAGCGGAAACGCTGTAGTGAATGGTACATGAAGCTGTTCAAACGGTTATTGAACTGCTCGATCCAGAACGCCCGGGTCCTTTTGGCGTCTTCCACGCAAACAAATCAAAACAATATTGTTTTTAGACTTTGTCTGGTACGTAGTATTTTAGATAATCACCTCCGTCATTGCCCTAACAACCGTAGACAGACCACCCGTATAAACTTAGAGCCCACCCGCATGACTACCAATACACACTGGCCCGTGCACGTTACGCAAACGAATGCTGATGCTCTTCGTAACCGCCAGTCTCGGCAGAAATGTTTTGTTTGTATAAGACAAGGGCGCAAGTTTCAGAAGACTCCATTCATGTGCGAATTTTGTAAGGTACCACTGTGTATTGGCAACTGCTTTAAAGCATATCATACCACATCCAACATTTGTAGTTAAAAGATTAATTTTCAGCTTTCTGCGCATGGGTGTGTGATTGTAGGAAAAGTTGTAATAGTATGGAAAGGAATAATGTAAGGAATGCATTTGACTGTGTTTTTGTTATCACCCATGCATTAAAAGATCCAAAGCTCTTTACAGAACGGGCGACCACGCGCGGCAAGTGCTATTTACACGAAATTTGGGGCCACTTTTTACCCCTCAATAAATATTACTATTGAAACTATAGGATTGCAGAGACCTTCAGGTCACTGATCTTAAGCCTAGCGCGCACTACGATTTTTGATTTTGCGACACGATTTTAAAATCACGCAGACTATGCTGCCGTCATAAGAAGAAAGGCCATAACTTCAATATTTACTAGTGATAAAAAGTACACTGTATTTGAATAAAAATAACACTTAAATTTAAGCAAATAGCTTATGAAATATGTAATTTTTTTCTTGTGTTTTTCAAATAGTAATCATCGACGACAAGTTAGCAGACATGCTTGAAATTTAGTTTTTCACTAATTTGCTCGAAATCAAGTTATGGCCTTTTTTATTATGACGGCAGTATGGTGAGCGCACTGCAATAGAAAGTCGGACATCTTTCCTCAGTTGCACCATGGATATTGTACGAGTTGCTTGTGTACCATAAACCGTGAAATACCATAAACTTTGGGCGTATCCCAAAAAAATCTTTGGCTTTTTATGGAATGAAATGCAAACATAAATTAAATTAAATAATGGCGAAAATGAAGCACAAATGAACATAACATTTTTACATACAGGCACATACATTGCTTCTGGCCCCACACTAGGATACCCTGTGTCGTGGGAACCAGAAACAGCGACGTCACAAACATGTAAACCTGGGTTTCTTTTTTTTTTGTCCCCAGCCGGGATTCGAGCCCGGGACCTCTCGCACGGTAGGCAGATGCGCTAACCACTGCGCCACAGAGGTACGTATGGTAGTAAGACACATAAGACAGTGCGCGCATAAGCTACTGAAAATCGCAGGGATTTAAAAAATTGTGATTTGTCACATTTTGCTGCGACCGCTCGCGACGCGATTGTCGCGAAAAAAAAAATGCAGAGCGTATGAATTTGTGTGGTGCCGCACGCACTGCGATAATAAAATCGCTTCAGGACGACCTCTGTGGCGCAGCGGTTAGCGCATCAGCCTACCATGCGGGAAGTCCTGGGTTCGAATCCCGGCTGGGGACAATAAAAAATCCAGGTCTTGGATGTTTACATGCTTGTGACGTCGCTGTTTCTGGTTCCCACGACACAGGGTATCCTAGTGTGGGGCCAGAAGCAATGTATGTGCCTGTATGTAAATGTTATGTTATGTTCCATTTCTGCGATTAAAATATCGTGCGACAAAAAATCTTAGTGCGCGCTACGCTAGGCATAGATATCTGGATGTCTGTGGCGCTAGGCCTATCTGACAATGCCAAATTTCTTAAAACTTTCCAGATGTCATATTTCTAGCTATCTATATTAATAATTTCGTTCGGGTCTACGGTAGACTCGAACGATATGCACACCAAATGAAAGAGCGTAAAAAAATAGTTATCTGAGTCGACAACATACGGGCGGAAAATTCGTATTATCGAGCATCATCAATATAAAAATTATTAAATTCAACAATGGCGTTGCTAAGTAAACATGTCAATGTCATCATTGTTGTGTTAGTGTCACAAGTTTTCATTGTGAACTGTTATGGCCGGTTTACATTATTTTAGTGTTTAGGAGAGTGCTATGATACAATTAGAGAGGCAAGTGCATTAGTACATTACTAGACGTTCGAGTGAACGTTTATATTTCTTCCAGTAGAGTGTCACTTCGTCGGTGTCGCGAAATATGCGCTATCCTACTCAAAATACTATGAGTTTTAATTGAACACATAATTAAGTTTGATAATTCGAGTTATTGAAAACAACACGCACCCGTCACGGGTCACTTGCGCACTCTCCTAAAGTTCTCACTAAATTTTTAGTTTATACACAGATAAGTAAAGAAAGAAAGAAAGAACGAAAGAAAATTTATTTATTTGATACTCAAAACAAAACAAAAAACACACACACAGAATGCGTACAATAATAAAAAAATAACACAGAAAGCATAAAAAGCGTAAAAAAAATAAACTGTACAACATGAAAATAATAATTTACATTTACATATTTACATTTACATACAGGCACATACATTGCTTCTGGCCCCACACTAGGATACCCTGTGTCGTGGGAACCAGAAACAGCGACGTCACAAACACGTAAACATCCAAGACCTGGGATTTTTTTTTTGTCCCCTGCCGGGATTCGAACCCGGGACCTCTCGCATGGTAGTCAGATGCGCTAACCACTACGCCACAGAGGTCGTTAAAGGTTGAGCCCCCAAAATGGGCCCGATTCAGCATAATGTTGCAACAGAGTGTAAAGTAAAGCACTCTCCTAAACACGAAGATAATCTAAACCGGCCCTTTGATCTAATTTGTTAACTTCATGGTGTGTGTAATACCGTGGCATCCAAAAAGGTTATTATAATCTGTGCCAACTGAGATGGTGTAGTAAGTAATCTGTGGTGTTTTTCATTGGCGAGAGCTCAGAAGAAGGTCCTTCTGAGGGCGGGAGGGAAGACAATAATTTGACATTGAGTTTTGGAAGGGTCTGAAAAATAATTGAAAAAGGAAATCAAAGTCATAAATTGATCTTTATTGTTTTGCTTAGTTAGGTACCAATAAACTTATTGAAATGAAAAAGCCACTAGATAAGAAAAATACCAAAAATTAAAATGATGAAGAAAAACATGTGGTCAATACAAAACTAAAAGCTGTAAAGCCAAAGAGAGGGAGCTGTTTTTAGTTGATTAGCCAAGTGGATTCTACGTCTCATACGTCATTAGATTCACTAGCTGTTAACTAAATTCAATGCTGTTAAGTTTATGAAGGAAGCTCATTTAGTAATTTGTGATGAGGTACCCATGACAAAGTTATGATAAGTATCCGATTTTCGCCTTGCATTCCTTCGTGAGTAGCCAGAACATGTCCAAAAGAGCAAGATTGGCTATCCGTAATAGTGTGCTGGTTCCAATACTGATGTAAGCATGGTAGCGAGATTTGGGTATGGCAGAAGTCAGAAGAATCATGAAAGTAGGATTAGTGCAGTACAAATGAAATCCTTAAGAAATATGTGTGGTGTTACTTTGAATGACAGAATACGCAATAGTGTGATCAGAGACCGAGGATGTAGAGAAAGAGGATGTAGTGAGTGACTGTAGGATGAACGAAGAAAGACTGACAAAGCAAATATATCGGGCGAATGTGAGTGGAAGGGCCGGTAAGGGACGCCCCAGTTGGACATACTTCGACCAAATAGGGGATGTATTAGCAAAGGGCAAGATTAAAAGTACCCGAAACCGATGTGGGTACATGCAACGACTAATGGATGTCGATGAAGCGAAAGTGATTTGTCAGGATAGTGGCAGGTGACAGTCCGTGGTCTCTGCCTACCCCTCTGGGATACAGGTGTGAGCTTATGTATCTGAATGTATTAAGATATATCTACTGGTGGTTGATAAATACAGAGGCGTCACCATATAAAAAAACATAGTGGAATATTATTTTGCGTCTACATTTTACCCGAGCGAAGCCGGGTTTTCGTCTAGTATATTATAAAAGCAGAAGCTTTCTGACTGTCTGACATATCAAATCAGGGCCTAAACTATAAGGGTTAGAAACTTGACGTTTTGTACAGGGGTTTCTTTTATAACGTAGAGGAGAACTAAGAAAGGATTTTTTTAATTCGAAGGGGAGTGCGAAGTTAGTATAATATTTCATTAAAATGTTGTATTTGGGTTATAAGTTCCTAATAATGATTATTGCAGACATCCCTTTTTGTAATAGGCAAAATAAAGATGTATATAAATGAACACATATTTTTTTGTTTTAATTATTACATGCGCTAAAACCACAGATATCTCTGAAACTAAAACTGGGCTCAACTAAAGCCCACGCGGAATGTCAAATCCTCAACAAGCGACTTATTTATATCCTTTTTATGTACTGACACACGTGCTCATTAGTAGCACGAAAGCATGCTTTTATTGAGCAAGTGCTTTACTAATACTCCCAATCTTTTCTTTATTTTTGTATTCGATGTTTTATTTATAGTCCAGTCATTATTGACATTCGAAATCGTCAATTTAATAATAATTCCAAAAGTTTTCAAACTTCGGTCAAGTGAATGGTACATTGGGACGACAATAAATATCATTTTGCAACCTTGTCCGCTGTCCGGAACATTGTTGAAATTGCAATTAAATTAATTTTTGCTGTATGGTCGTGAAAAAAATTCCAAAAGTTCTGCAAACTTGGGGAAGTTTTCGATATAATATTTCATATCACGTATTAAATTTGCAATCAATCTAAGTGTACGGAACATTTTTTGTTATTGAAAATTAATGTTTTTTTTATTAAACTGAATGAAAACGTTCCAAAACTTCTGCAAACTTGACACATATATCGGAAAAATATACCGAACGGTTGTATGAATTTGCAACCTTTTTCGCTGACCGGAACATGTTTATTTATAATTCTTTTTAATTCGTGGTCATTTCTTCGAGTAAGGTGGTCTCGGAATAATTACAGAAGTTTTGAAACTTGGTTGCAAACTTCGAAAACATCTATTCTGATGCATTTACAAATTTGCAACCTCATACGCGATCCGGAACTTTATGCAATTTGCAAAAATGTAATTTTTTTATTTTTTCACCTTCAAGAAAATTTCAAAAGTTCTGCAAATCGAGGGGACTGTTTAATTTTAGGATTAATGTCAGTATTTGAATTTGCAACCTCTCACGCAATCCGGAATCTTGTGTGATGTCGGAAATTTAACTTCATGGCATTTTTAATTTCCGAAAAAATTTCAAAAGTTCTGCAAATCGAGGGGACTGTTTAATTTTGGGATTAATGTTAGTATTAAAATTTGCAACCTCTCATCACGCAATCCGGAATCTTGTGTGATGTCGGAAATTTAACTTTATGTCATTTTTCATTTTCGAAAAAATTGCAAATATTTGCAAATCGAGCCAATGATTGTTTCTTTGAGGTGCATGTCAGTATTAAAATTTGCAACCCCGCATGAGATCCGCAACTTTGTGTTCTTTGCAAAAATCGATTTTTCGCATTTTGTTATCCTTGAAAGAAATTCAAAAGTTTTGCAAATCGAGCGGATGGTCTTATTTTGGGATCGATACCACTATTCAAATTTGCAACTTCGCACGAGACCCGGAACCTTGTGTTATTTGCAAAAATCGACTTTTTTAATTATATTACCGTCGAAAAAATAAATAGACGTAAAAAGATATAAAATATTCGTAAAAAAGGTAAGTAAACATTAATGGACGACAATGCGTAGGTAAGTAACAGTGTATTTAATCCCCAGATTCGTTTTATTAATAAAAAAATACGTACCGGCAAAATCCTACGTTCGGTTTAAATAAGCCCAATGGAATTTATTTTTGGCATGAATTTACGGAATTTACCCGTCATGTAAAAATAGTACTATACCAACATCTGTTAGAAACAAATTGTGTTACAAACAATTTCAATCATTAGCATGTGAATGGTATATTATTGATTTATTTGAAAGACGAATTTACATCAATAGAAAGATGAACTAGCAGGATCCATAATACCTTTAAAAGGTAATGAAAAATTGAATAGTAGAAAAATTTGTTGATGAGACATGCTGAAAAATACTAAAGAAACTACCTGAAATAATTTCTGTATTACGTTTATAATTTCTCGTAAATGTCGACACTGACGATTGTTACATTCAAGCATTCAAGGAAAACATTTCGAATAGATTGTCCGTAAATAATATCTTTTTTCAATATATTATGAGGTCAGTTAATAAGTGTTAAAACCTTACAAGTTAGCGATAAAACTTTGAATGCATGTTGAATGTAACAATCTGTAATTGAAGATACCGAAAATCTGATTTATTTGAATTTCGTAGAAATACATATCTGAAAAGAAATAATTATGAGCATTTGAATTTTTTTGTGAGGGCCCTCCCACACCATTCCTGTATCACCATAATGTTCTTCCAGTTCCGTGGTACATTTCGATGACATTTCACATTCCACAATTGTATTATCCGGTGCACCATCTTCTGCATCTGATCTTACGTCACTGCTTTCATAATCAAGGAACGTATCCAGCGGTTGACGCGACCATTGGTCGCGTTACCATAGCAACGCAGGTATACGACGTCGCGGCGGCTTCGTATAGCACAAAGTTTAGGCCCTGAATATACAGTGTGGCCCTGGATAAAGTGCAATCCCGAAAGGGGATGAAACTAGACCATGAATCATTGACTAGAAAAATATAAAAAAAAATTATAAAAAATTATTGTAGGATTTATTGGTATTTTAAGATTTTCATGTTTCATTAAGGACTCTATGTACAAAAGTATTGATTTCTTCCAAAATAATGGGTCTATTTCTTTGAAATAAAAAAAAACAGTATGCCTAATACCTGGCGATGACCATGAAATAATAAATAGTCCGCAAAAAAGTAACTATCTTGGGTAAAAAAATGTATTTTTATGAAAAAAATGATTTTTTTAGACCTTTATTTTAAAAAACTTCAAATTACTAAAAAAATGTGCCCTATAACTATGTAATTTTATAGCTTACTTTTATTCTTTACCATTTTAGCTTCCAAATAAAAAAAAAAACAATGTTCTAACTAAAAAAACACGCTATCTACGAACTTTTAAAGTGGAGCCTAATCGTGTTACCGTGCAGGTAGAGACCGTTTTTTCCATTGTTTCCGTCCTACTCTGTGCCCTTCGGCAGTCGCAGTCCTTTTGTTCTACACTCAGGTAGAGGGAAGGCGAGGGGAGGGAAGGCGAGGGGAGGGAAGGCGAGGGGAGGGGAGGCAGGGGGTTCGAAACAGGACTTACACAGTCGCTCCGATATTCTCGCCGCTGCTACTACTGTTCTCGTTCTCGCATTGTGTTCTCGTTGATTTGTTATTAAGTTTTTGTTACATTGTTGACTGTTACGTTTTCTACTGTTCGTTACGTTTGGACTGTTCCTGTTCTGCTGTTAAGTGTTGATGAAATGCCGCGATTGACAGAGTTCTCACCTCGAGAAATAGCCGACATGCATTATTATTATGGCATGTCACATGGTCGCACAACAGTCGCTCGGACTGCATACATAAATGCTTTCCCGGGCAGACGCATACCCTCAGCTCGAAATTTTCAAGAGATTCATAGGAGGCTCTCCAACATTGGACTTGGTTTGGCACGAGATCGCCGTGAGCAACCAGCTGTCGTTATTGACAATGCGATAGAAGAGGCCATTTTAAACGATCTGTTTGCTGACCCTACAACAAGCATAAGACGATTAGCGTTGCGTCATGGCATATCGAAGACGTCTGTCTGGCGAATTTTGAAAAAGGAGGGATTGCATCCTTTCCATTACCAACGAGTACAACATTTACACGAAAATGTAGATAATCGTCCAAGATGCGTAATGTCGACGTGGATTCTAAGAAAAATTAGAGCTGACCCAAATTTTCCCAAACGCATTTTTTGGATGGACGAAGCGACATTTACCCGAGACGGCGTTACAAACTGCAGAAATTTGCACCAGTGGTCTCACGAAAATCCACGATTGAAGCGGGCATCTACTTTTCAAGTAAAATTTTCAATAAACGTATGGGCAGTCTTAATCGACGACATTTTAATTGGTCCAGTCATTTTACCCAGAACCCTAAATGCTGAACGTTTTTTAGAATTACTACAAAATTTACCCATGTTGATGGAAGATGTTCCCCTGGCTACGAGACGGCGTGGGCGTATGCATCTCCAAATGGATGGATGTCCTGCACATTATGGGTGCGGCGATTTTTGAACGAAAATTACCCGAACCGGTGGATTGGCCGAGGAGGGCCAGTAGGCTGGCCAGCGCGTTCACCTGATCTGACACCCCTAGATTATTTTTTATGGGGTGTCATGAAGCAAAGAGTATACAGCACGCCAATAAATACCGAGGCACAGTTGCACGACCGAATAATTCAGTGCGCAAATGACATTAAAAATGATCCAGGAATGATTCGCAGAGCCACTAACCAAATTAATATTCGTGCAGTAATGTGCTTGCAAAATCGAGGAGGCCATTTTGAACATTTAATGCATTAAATAAAAATGCAAAATTGTAAATTACGAATAATTTTATTAATAATGTTATTGTGATTAAAGTCTGACTTTTATTACCTACTAAAATGTAAATAACTCCTACCTATCCCATTTTTTAGTTAGAACATTGTTTTTTTTTTTATTTGGAAGCTAAAATGGTAAAGAATAAAAGTAAGCTATAAAATTACATAGTTATACGGCACATTTTTTTAGTAATTTGAAGTTTTTTAAAATAAACGTCCAAATAAATCATTTTTTTCATAAAAATACATTTTTTTACCCAAGATAGTTACTTTTTTGCGGACTATTTATTATTTCATGGTCATCGCCAGGTATTAGGCATACTGTTTTTTTTTATTTCAACGAAATAGACCCATTATTTTGGAAGAAATCAATACTTTTGTACATAGAGTCCTTAATGAAACATGAAAATCTTAAAATACCAATAAATCCTACAATAATTTTTTATAATTTTTTTTTATATTTTTCTAGTCAATGATTCATGGTCTAGTTTCATCCCCTTTCGGGATTGCACTTTATCCAGGGCCACACTGTATAACAGCGATGTGTACGGAAATAATATTTTGCGTGAAAGTGATTAAAAAATATTTCCGTATTCCGGATATGGTTGCAAATTCAAATACTGACATTAATCCCAAAATTAATCAGTCCCCTCGATTTGCAGAACTTTTCAAATTTTCTTGAAGGTGAAAAAATAAAAAAAATACATTTTTGCAAATTGCATAAAGTTCCGGATCGCGTATGAGGTTGCAAATTTGTAAATGCATCAGAATAGATGTTTTCGAAGTTTGCAACCAAGTTTCAAAACTTTTGTAATTATTCCGAGACCACCTTACTCGAAAAAATGACCACGAATTAAAAAGAATTATAAATAAACATGTTCCGGTCAACGAAAAAGGTTGCAAATTTATACAACCGTTCGGTATATTTTTCCGATATATGTGTCAAGATTGCAGAACTTTTGGAACGTTTTCCTTCAGTTTAATAAAGAAAAACATTAATTGTTAATAACAAAAAATGTTCCGTACACTTAAATTGGTTGCAAATTTGACACGTGATGTAAAATAATATATTTAACACCACTCCAACTTTGCAGAACTTTTGGAATTTTGGTCTCAAGAACTGAGCAAATTATCATTTATTGCATTTTTAACAGTGTTCCGGACCGCAGAACAGGTTGCAAAATTTTATAGTTTGTTTTAATACCATTCCCGACCTTACATCAAAATTTGAAAACTTTTGGAATTATTATGAATTAATTGTCTTGACTGACTGGACTATTAATCTACTTCTGTCTTCCTTTTTTTTGACGTTTGATAACCTAAGACTGCATTGTTGTTGTCAGTGTTACTGTCTTAAGAAATCATAACCTTATTTCAACGTATAGAATTTACATTTTGTTGATGTCAATGTCAATGTGCCTACATACAGAAAAGCTTGGGAGTAATGGTACTGACACACAGCCCCGGATCTACGTTTCTTAATTTTGCACCGGGGCAAAATTACATTTTGGCGCCCCTAGCACAAAAATTTCATCCATTGTATTTTTGTAACTTTTGTACAAAAATATATCACTATTATTGTAAAAAAGTTACAAAAATACAATGGATGAAATTTTTGGGATCGGGAAAATAAGTACCACGCAATGAATCTGTACTCTTTATTACTTAACTATTATCTTTAGCTAATCTTTTTTCATGTGAGGAACATACAATTATTATTATTAACCAAACATAAAACAATTTGAAACAAAAAATAAAATATAGAAAACGCAGAGCAGACAATCGAGATGTTTCTTTTATCTTTATAAGTTTTGAGCATTTTTTATTTATTTTTGTAGTTAATTTATTACAGTATTGCACGGCCAAATTAACTAAATTTAGAAACAAACTGAGATCACATTGTAACGGTAGGCCGTTTGTGTTTATTATAGGGGATTCCCCACGATTAACAGAGAGACATCGCTGTGAGCGTAAGCGCGTTTGAAAATTTTCTTAGGATACGTTCGTAAATAAACTGAAGATTGGTAATCAACCGGGAATTTTAAATTGACATAATTACTTATAAAATAATGTGCTCTAAATGCAAAGCGATTTGCGAAAAAAAAATTTTTTTCAAGAACAATTTTGGCGCCCCCTCTGATCTGCCGCCCGGGGCATGCGCCCCGGATTGCCTTCCCGTAGATCCGGGGCTGCTGACACACGTGCTCATAAGGGCCCTCGCCCACGGCGGCTTTTTATAGCGCTACGGCCGCGCGACGGTGGCGCGTTCGCCGCGCTACAGCCGCGATGCGGTCGCTAGCTGTGTGCCCTCGCCCACCTAACCACGCTTCTGTCGCGATGCGAACGCGCCACCGTCGCGCGGCCGTAGCGCATCTGTCGCGATGTAAACGCGCCACCGTCGCGCTACCGTCGCGCGGCCGTAGCGCTTCTGTCGCGATGCAAACGCGCTACCGTCGCGCTTCCAATCGCCACAGTTGCAAGATGGACTCCGTTGAGGCAACATTAGTCACGTTGTCTTTGGTGCTGCTTTTACGTAAGCAGCCGAAGCGCCGACAACGACAGCGACGTCACGTAGCCCCGGCTGCCTGAGTAATCCTAAGGGCCCTCGCCCACGGCCGCTTTTTGTAGCGCTATGGCCGCGCGACGGTGGCAACATTTTCCTCCACTATTGGATCCAGAGTAGTACGCGTTTTGTCCGGGATCAGCTCGACGTGTACTTTTTTTGTCTTCCGGCTCATGCAGCCGAAAGACCAGGTTTGTCTCCTAAGGAGACGGCCTCTGTGATATTTTCTTGTATACAAGTGGGTTTCGTCCACTTCCACGATGTCGTCGTGACCGCCTAACTCCTCCCTGTCGTGCGCCTCAGCTATCTCGCACACCTCTCTAAAGAAATGGAAAACCTGCATTACTGTCTTTTTAGTGACTTTACAGTCTTTGGCCACCTGCGTCACCTTGTCGCGCCTCAAAAAATGAATTATCATTCGCAGATAATTTATGATGCTCACCTGGCTACGCTCAAACATAGTATTGCTAAGGGGTGATTTTGTGGACTGCAGCCCTGACCGATCTCGACTGCACCGCCAGCAGCGCCAACGGTATCCAAGCTTATATGAATCTTTACGCTCCTCACTCATGTTGCCCCTGCAGCTAGGGCAACGACGTGGTCGTGATGGTATTAAAAGCCAATTTTTCGCGGCATTTATAGCTTCGTCCTCAGTACTAACGTACAATGGAAATTCCCACAGGCGGTAGTTCTCGGCCCGAAGAAATTGGAGTGGGTCCATATTGTATTAAAGTTAACAAAACCACTACAAAATACGGAAAATGAGAAAAACTCTGAAAGATACTAAATGTGAAAACCCCACTTAATCACAATCCCTTAAAAACTTTGACCCCGTAAAGACTACAATGAACGAAACCCAAAAAAACAGAACCCTGAAAAATACTAAACGAAAGTGAAAACCTCACTTAACTACAATCCCTTAAAAACCTACACCCCAAAAAGACGATAAGTAACAAAACCCAAATAAACAGAACCCTTAAAAATACTAAACCGAACCCAAGAAAATTAAAAACAGAACTCTGAAACAATAACTCAACTTTAGAGCAGTCGTATATAAATCCGAAGAAATTATATGGAAAAAATGCTGCGATGCTACTTCCTTACATCAACTTTCATTTACTCTTACAAAAAGTTTACGATTACTGCATCCTGACGCGCGGCTACACCGCGCGATCGGCCACGAGGTGCGGACGTGTTTTTTGCTCTTCGTAAAATGAAATTTAAAGAGTTCGGCAACTTAAATCGCCTGTAAAACCTGAAATATTTAATTTAGAGATTTTTTTTAGGGGGAAAAGTTGCTCATTTTGATGCCCTCCTTTGATTAAAAATATAAAAAGAAGGGGCTACGGGGACCTGTTTTCTGAAGTCAATTTTTCTTGTGTTTAGCCATATAAAATTTAAATCGCCTGTAAAATCTGAAATATTTAATTTAGATAAATTTTTTAGGGGGAAAAGTTGCTCATTTTTATGCCCCCCTTTGATTAAAAATATAAAAAGAAGGGGCTACGGGGACCTGTTTTCTGAAGTCCATTTTTCTTCTAAGTGCTTAGCCATATAAAATTTAAATCGCCTGTAAAATCTCAAATATTTAATTTAGAGATTTTTTTTAGGGGGAAAAGTTGCTCATTGTGATGCCGCCCTTTGATTAAAAATATAAAAAGAATGGGTTACGGGGAGCCAATTTTTTCTCCGAAATTTTTCTAAGTGTTTTTTCCCTTGCACACCCTTTGCTACACCCTGACCCAAGTTTTATGTAGTGAGAATGCTACTAATACATATAATAGTTAGGGAGGCGAGGTAGCTAAATGGCGTAATTCAACGGCGCGGTCGAGACCTATCAAAATCGAAAGATAAAATAATTTCGAAAAGAAAAGCTCCTATGGCAAAAACCATTTTAGCGGTGGGTTTGGCGTGTACGGTTTTTCAAAAATGTTAAAAAAAACAGTTACTTGGGCATTCTCGTGCGCGTCAGATATTCATACTACGTATGCCCCGAGTGCCTCTGATAACAACGGTATACTAATCTGCCGGTTTGCGTGGTGGGGGTAGGCATATAAAGTAGTCAAAAATGCAAAAAAAAAAAATTACTCCAGCGCGTCAGATTTTCGGAAGGGGTGTTAAGTAGGCCCCAAGGAAGCTCCCTTTAAAAAAACTGACGATTTCGGCGTGACGATAAGTTACGATGAATTTTTGAAAATGCAAAAAAAAAAGTTTTTTTGAAATACTCGAGCGCGTCAGATTTTCATAGGGGAGGTTTATCTCGGTATCCTGAAAGCATATTTTTTTAATCTGACCAAAATGTTGGTGGGTTCTCTTAATCTGACCGAAAAAAGTTTTTTGGTTTCTTTTTTTCCTTTCTTTCTCCTTGATAAAAGCAGTCAATAGTTCCGAACAAAACACACACTTCCTTTGATTATCACTCATCACGAAAATCTTACCACAAAAGTTGATAAACTACAAAAACATATTGAATAAACTGTGAGCTCGAAATACGCAAGTGTATAGTACACGTGTGCCGGATGCCGGCTGACTGAGGAATGGCCGAGGAACAAGATAGATACAGCGAGTGCGGGGCGGGGCTACAGGGGAGAAAGTTTCCAGCACATTCGAGAAATATACCGTCGGGTCTTTTCTCTCTCTTCAATCGGCGTCATACTGAGGGCACATAGGCCTACGTTAGGGGACCATAAATATATATTTATATATATATATATTATACCGAAAATTAATTCCCTCCTACCGCTTCTTTCCCCACCATCAATGTTGCGAAATAAAGGAAAAATACTGGTAAGACGGCATATTTCCGCGAAGCGCTCAGTCTGTATTACATGTTTATGGCAAATTCCTCTTTTTTGCTTCAATTCTTGACTTCGTTTTGGTTACGGTACGTCCAAAAAACAATTTGAGGATCAACAGGCTATTGAATAATATAAATATATGAAACTGTACATGTTAATAATACTTTTGTATACAGATACGCGTAACTTTTTCCGAGTCCACGAAAATTGTCGAGAAGCTTTAGAAAAAAAAAAAAATTTGAGATATAATAAAAGTCACATAATTTAATCATCGTTATTTCATATCAATTTTTTTTAACACGCTCAGTTTTCGAGATATACTCAAAAAACCGGGAGTTTGAGTTTTTATGATGCTTCAAGTCAAAAAGTTTTAACTTTGGACAAAAATGTAGAGACCTTTTTTGTGTAAAATAAAATTACCTTTTTTGTTTATTTAAACTTTTTTTTTGTAAAATGTATCGTTCGCGACTTATATGCCGTAACGCGTTCTTAGGAAGACGAAATGGCTCCTCCACACTTCCGGTCATGCGGAAACCGGCAGATTTTGTATTTTTTGTGAGTTTTAGATTATATTCTTCAAAATAAAAAATCGCGCTCGAGAATGCCGGATTAACGTTTTTTTTTTACAAGTTCGCGACCCTATAACTCGGCGGCGTCAAGGACTTATCGTCAGATTAGTTAAATTTAGTCTTTAAACACTAAAATCAACCCCCAATATCTTAATCTGACGCGCTCGAGTATTTCAGACTATCCATTTTTTTTTACTAATCTGATCGTCTATCATAGGCGCGCGTCACTACATATAGAGCTAAATACTTTACAAGGTTGTTCTATTACGTCTAAGGTATCTCTCATATCTTAAACTGCCACGCTCGAGTATTGCCGAAAATTCCCCTATTCGCCTCCCTAACTATAAGGATTTCTGCCGATACATCGACATGGCACGTAAACTGTTTTTTAACCGTGAAATCTTTCAATTTAAGTTTATTATAGTTTATAAACAAAATAAACACAAACTTCAAATGTCAACAAGTCACTCACAGACAACAGACAACCACAGAACACCTACCAGACAAGAGACAAGACAACAGAGCGTTCACACAGGTTAAAAGAGTGAATGAATTTGATTTCCGTTCATTCAAAGCTAGTTTCTCGCAAAAAGGTTAGTAACACTGGTGAGTCACACGGCCCGAGTGGCGTTTTTGGGTGGATTTACATATCTGTTCAAAATACATTTTCCAGGCTATAAAAAAATAAGGACCTGTTTCTCAAGTCTCATAATCTATGAACAGGTGGGATTTGAGTTATTTTATCCAGTGCCTTCATCCTCATTTCTACAGAATCAGTAATTAAAACAAAAAAATACTATGCATGTGACAAAAATCATCGCCGTATGTGAAAAAAACATTATACATTACTTTTCAGGTAGTATAAATCTAAAACTAAACGTACGATAGAGATTAGGAAAAAAGAATCCTTTAATTTAGAGTATCTATTAATACATATAAAATGGTATAATTATTTCATCGTAATATAAGAATGGAATAAAATATTGAAATTTTGGCATTAATAATCGTCAAAACCGTAACGGCAACATCAAAGTGTCTCTAGTTTCGTCTGTAAATAACAATTCTCGGCTCGTGATTGTCCCCCCGCTACCTCAGTTGACTGCGAACTACGGTAGTGAGAGAACGTCACCTTGCGCGCGCTCCGTGTCTCCGAGTTTTAGTCCAAAGTGCCAAAAAAGTTGTTTAGCACGAAGTTGTGTCATAACCATCAAGCTGTAATACAAAGTAAGTACTTATGTTAAAATTACAATTGATTGCTAGTAACAACGCAAAATACGTGAAGATGTATAAATGGCGCGAACATGACTATTATTATTGACTTTCTAGAACAATCGACAGTCAAAACAACCGAATTATCATCACCGTACCCATCATCACCGTTTAAAAATAATGAACGGTGATGATTTCATGTGTACGGTGATGATGACCGACTGTATTTTGTATTTTTTTTAGTTTTCATCAGTAGATTGATTTGTTTTTCGGGATTTATCAAGTTTTTGGTCAATAAACTAGAAAATTACCTTGTCCCAACGTTCCAAAGACGTTGCAGTCTTCGTGATCGCGGGTTAACTCGAGGGGTAACGGCGAGGTTTTCAATACTATGTTGAGGGTAGTTGGTTTATCGTCGCGTCGCTATTATTTCTTGCACCGGTACGACCCAACACTGATAACATCCACGGATCGTCAACTTATGTGCCGCACACTGTACGTGACTTCACCGCTGCAGTGTCGCTCTAGTGCGGTTTAACTTTTACAACAAAAAAATAATATTTAATTTTAAGCAATACTTTGAATTTATTAAAATATTTACATCAAGATACATAACACGAAACTATGTGTAAAAATCGCGAATAGAAAAAGTTCTATGACTTTTTTTTGTTTCAGACTGTTGGAGTGTAGAAATTATTATTACTAACAATATGAAACTAATATATTATATACTAGTGATAGATACTAATCGTCACACTTCAAACCGGGAACTGTTTCTCCGGGTCTTGGAAGACTATAAAGTCATGTATGCCACATATGATGGCGGAATTTGTAAAGCTCTGTGTGAAGATTCAGAAAATATGAAAATACATAGAACAAACGAAGAAACATCTGGTTTAACCTATTACGGGGTGTATTGTCAAAACATAGGCACAATGGAAACTTTGGGTCATCTGTTTCGGGAGTTGCACTATGAAAATATAATTGTTAATAATCTTCACATATGGTCATTATCTCTGCCCGAGTTAATGTAAAACAACTAAATGTTTTTTAAATAATATTTGGTCAGTAGCAAAGATTTATTTTATTCAGTATTTGAAGATATTTATTTTGTTCTTTAGGTTCCGAAATCTTAACTTCGTTAACAAGTCAGTAAAACTACCTGCGATAGCTAGCGTTAATACATAAAATGCTATAGGTAGATAGATAATAATTATGATAATTTTATGCTTTTGAATTTTAATTTGTATTTTTTCTTTTAGATTGCAGCTATGAGTAAGAGAAAGCGAACCCCAGGAGAAATCAAGCTTGAAAAACAGAAAATTGCAATGAATAAGCGGAGAAGATATCAGATTGTGAAACAGGATCCCGAGTTGTATGAGCTGGTTAAAGAAAAAGAGAAGAAAAGATATATAAAGAGACGAGAGAAAGGTCAGTTTGAATCAATCAATGAAAAGAGTCCGAGGGAGCAGAAAGAACAGCGCAAGAAATGGCGAGAAGCAGCCAAAAGATACCGGGAAAAAAAGAAAAATGAATCAATAAAACCATCCATTACTATAGAATCAGTATTGATCAAACCAGATGACAGTGATGAAACGGATGCATCGAAAAATCAAGACGAGCATTACAACCCATTAACAACGCCCAAAGAAAAACAGTGCCACTGCGCAGTAAAAATTAAAAGAATTCGCTATTCAGAATACAAGAAGCGACAACAGTTGCTGAAAATTATTGCCAATTTAAAAAAGGAAAATAAACGCCTGAAACTAAACGTTCGTACAAAAAAAACAGATGAAACTGAAGAACAACACAGAAGAAGTGACTTAAGAAAAAATTTCAAAGCAAAGAAGACCAAAATCCGAAAAGAGAGAAAAGATAAAGTTTCTGATCTAATCAAAGAGTTCTATGTCGATGATGCTAACAGTACTGTATGTCCTGGGAAGAAACAGTATATAACACGATTCAAAAAACAAATGCAAAGAAGGTATCTCAGAAGTTCAATAAAAGAATTGTATCATAAGTTTTTAAAAACTCATGAGATTAAAGTCAGCTACTGTACGTTTTGGAAATGTCGGCCTTTCTGGGTACTGCCAGCCACAGCGGCACAAAGAGACACATGCATGTGTACAAAGCATGCTAACATTGATCTCAAGCTGGAATCTTTATTTAAAGCAGGCATTATTCGTGAGAAAAGACATGAAAAACTACTGGAAAGTCTATGTTGCTCAAGATATGAAGAGAAATGTCTTAAAAGGGAATGTGATGCTTGCAAAGATAAAGTTATTCGCTACAATCAATTCTCAAATGATGAAGATATAGTATTCCATCAATGGATACGTTCCCGCGAATCAATCTCAACAAAAAGAGGCTCGAAAACAGCAACAATCACAACTAAAGACGAAATCAAGGCAAAGCCCCTCGATATAATAAATCTATTGGAATCTGACCTAAAACCATTTTTTGAACATTGTTATTTGATTCAAGCACAGTACAACACATTGAGAGAGATGAAAAAATCTTTGACTGTTAATTCCGCTTTTTTGCATGTAGACTTCTCGGAAAATTACGGGATGAAAGCTACCGATGAAGTTCAGTCATTACATTTTGGTGGGAGCCGCAAAGAGATTTGTCTTCATACTGCCGTTATTTACGCTTTTGATTTTGAATGCAGTTCCATACAACCAACATCAGTCTGCACAGCCAGTGAATGCCTAAAACATGAGGCACCTGCAATTTGGGCACATATCATACCACTGATAAATAAAGCAATTGAAAAGAACCCATTCCTTGATACTTTACATTTCCAATCAGACTCTCCCACCAGTCAATACAGGAATAAATATATGTTCTATATTATATCGCAATTGTTCAATGATTTTGCACAAATCACTGAAATTACATGGAATTACACAGAAGCTGGGCATGGAAAAGGGGCCGCTGATGGAGTGGGGGCTGTGATTAAAAGAACCGCTGATTTTGAAGTAAATCATGGTACTGACATAACAAATTTTGATAAATTTATGACTATAGTGCAAGCACGCACTAATGTAACAGTTATTGCTGTAAGCGAAACCGATGTGCAGAACAGAGAACAAATGATCCCCGATAAACTTGAAACATTCAAAGGAACCCTTACAGTACATCAATTGCTGTCGAATCGAAATTGTAGCAGGTTAACCTTAAGAAAATCAAGCTGCTTCCAATGCAAATGTGGACAAATATGTGATCATGGAAAGCTTTTAATGTTTATGCAAATACCACGATCAAAGCCAAATACTCGCATGATAAACAAACCTCTTTCTGATGTGACAAATGTACAAACAAGTTCCAAAGTTCTTACAGTTGGTAATGCCTCAAACATAAAAATACTCTCAAACAAGGTAGTAAAACCAAAACTCTATTAATATTGCAGAAACCAAAATCAGTGAATAAAAGACTGAACAGTTAGGTTAGATCATAATTCAAAGACTGTGATTCCAAAGGCAGATAATCATAATATAAGTATATGTAAAAGATTTGACAAAAGTAAAAAAAAATCTAATTAATAATAAAGCGATTTCACTATAACACACTAAAATAAAATTCTATTATAAAATGACAGTTTTATTTTTATTTTACTATAGGTTTTTAGTGTGTTATAGTGGCAATAATTTATTCATCATAAGAACGTAAAAATTAAGAAGCCGTATTTGTTAGGGATAACATTTAGTAGTTAAAAAATTTTATTTCAATATTTTATAAAAAAAAAACAAAGATTGATGAATGACTGAGAGTTTTATGATAATTGCTAAATAAAACAATAATTTTGACTGAACAATAATAATGAAACCATAACAAAAAAAACAAAATACCAAAGGTAGATTTAAAGATGCTTTCTATTCAAAGACAGATGTCATTATTAGTTTTTCATCCAATGTAGTTACGTACATTGGATGAAAAACTAATAATGACAGGTTATTGTAGATATCATTGCTGTAAGAATAAAAAATAAAAAAACACCATAAAAAGTAAAAAAGGACGGATAATACGATAAGGGCGAGTACAAGATGCAAGATAAGAAAGATAATAATAGAATTTTTTAGTTGTTCAAATAATAGTGTGTTCGTAATAATGTTTTTTTTAATTGAGCTGATTATAATAAATCATTATTGTTTTTATGAATTTGTAGTTTTTTTTTTTCAAAACCGTCATCACCGTGTTCTCAAAATCATCGCCTTCCATAGATTAATCATTACCATACTATAGGAGTCATCACCGTCTCAGATCATAATTTTAAAAAACAAATAATTTCAGAACTAGGCGATGAATTTTTGTCTAAACACAGTATTTACGTCATAGTTTTTCCTTCAATAATTTAGTCTGAGTTAGCTCGCAATCTAATGTATTTCTAATTTATAGATTTTTTTGGATGAAGAAATTTTTCTAGGCTAAATCCACCCTCTTGTAGGATGTCGCGCGCGGCTCTGAGTGACACGCGTTCTCGAGTCACAAAATGCCACTCAGTAGTGGTGACTCACGAGTGGCATGGTGAGATAGGCATGCTCGGCCGGCTGCTGTCCATAGCAATTTTAACAATTTTTTTTAATTCAAAAATTAACTTGTTTAAATTATTATTATTATATATTTATTTTTACAGGGCCTGTACGAAACTTTAGCCCTAACGGATGTTCGGAAAACATTTGTTACAAAAAAATTGAACTTTACGCCATGATGGCTGAAAACGGAAAACCTTAATTTGTTTAACTTCCTGGCCAGTGTTGCCAATTTGGCATATTTTATGCTAAATTAGGCATATTTTCTTTATGGTTAGCATATTTATTTGGCTTTTAGCATATAGCATATTTTAACCTACACAAATAACGTGAGTAATAACATGTTTCCGAACGTAACTCTACGGCCTATCAGCAAAGGTAGTATGAGGACGCGAGTCAATGTCACTGACAGTTAATGTACTGGAAAGTACAGAAAGTCGCGACTTTTGACGTTGTCGCGCGCGACTCGCATCCTCATACTACCTTTGCAGTAATGAGCCGTTTTCAGAAGAACTAAAAAAATAATAATAATACGGCTGTGAAAGGAATGCATTTTTGGACCTCAGCCCAATAGCCATTTGTGATACATCATAAAATAGGTCTCAGCGAGCTGAACAAAAGTTACTACTACGCCAACAGCCAAATGTTTGTCGTTTCGGAGTTATATTTTGTTGAAAATGTTAGTTTTTTTTCAATACTATATAACTCCGAAACGACAAACATTTGGCTGTTGGCTTCATAGTAACTTTTGTTCAGCTCGCTGAGACCTATTTTATGACGTATCACACATGGCTATTGGGCTGAGGTCCAAAATTGCATTCCTTTGACAGCGCAGGCGCGTTTGCCGCCGCGACTAGTAGGGCTGAGTAGGGCAGGCCGGTCAAGAGCGAAATGTCTTTATCTCAAAGTAATTTTTTTTTTGTTCAATACATAATATTTGGAAGAGCGTAATTTTTAATAGGAATCGAGGTATACTATGGAGAATTCCACATTTTTCCACCGAAACATTTTTCGAGTCTACTAGAATTATTGTCGAATTATATTCTTCAGGATTGGAAAAAAGTCAATGCAGCTAGAGTTTTAAGTGCCGCTGAAAAATTGATCTAATACATAGGTGCCATTTAATTAAGCTGACCATATTTTGGAGAATGATAGTAGGTATCAATGAATTTTTTTCATAACTAAATTTTTTCAGAAATATCGCTGCTAAAATATGGTAGTTAATTAAATGTTACTCTGTGTATTAATGTTTCATGAAATTAAATAACTTTTAGGTAATTATGTTCTTTATCAAAGTAACAAATATACCCCATTTTGTTAGTATTTCAGCAATAACAGTCTCGGTATTTATTATTCGCGGCGAAAACAACTAAACTCGTTTGATCTCTGCACTAGTCGCCGCGACTGCCGCTCGACGCCGTGGCTTGCTCCGTACTTGTTTATGTGTTTGTTTCACTCGCCGGCCGCGCCGCCAGTCGCCGCTCGGTACATTTCGCCAGTCGCGCCGCCGTTCGCCGCTCAGCGTGGCTTGCTCCGTACATTTCTATGAGTTTGTTTCAGTTTGCCGCCCCGCCCGCCGCACCGCCGATCCCCGTGGCTAGGCCGTAAAAGGGCCTAGGTAGTCTGTCTACGGGTAGGGTGTTCTGTGTTATGTGGTCACAGGTCACAGATTATTACAGCCCCTAGCAAAGGTAGTATGAGGACGTGAGTCGCGCGCGACAACGTCAAAAGTCGCGAGAATTTGACAGTTAATGTACTGGAAAGTCGCGACTTTTGACGTTGTCGCGCGCGACTCGCGTCCTCATACTACCTTTGTAGCTGTCTACGGCTGTTTGCAATTCAGGGATGTTATACGTGCCATAATTATGGTACATGTACCATAATTCGGCTGTTCGTACCATGTACCATTATACATCCATTATGGTACGCGAAAGTACCATAATTTTTAGCATTTTTTCATCACTAGCACTTTTCATAAATTCGTTTGCTTTTGCTGTTGACGAGTTTTTTTGTATACCGATATCAACACCTTATCTAGATGTGATTGTTTTTGTAGTATGTGGATTGTGACATTCTACATAAGAAATCGATTTTTAATTAATCGATTGCTTTTTTAGCATGAAAAATCGATTTTATTAATCGATTTTTTTGTATGTACATACATATTGATTTATTTCAATCAATTTTTTTAATTAAATTCAAAATAAATGCCATAAATAGAATTTTTATTTATCGTGGTATTATTAGGGTGAATATACGGTATTTGATTTTTTTGTGTCCCAGAAGTAATCTGTTCCATTCAATATTGATAATTTCTCTATTTGTCACAATTTTTAAATGTTTAATGATGAGGGCCAGAAGATTTTCCATTTTTTTGAATTTTATAAGCACCAGAGGAAAATGTGTTACCAGAGGACTGACACTATTGGCAGAGTAGTCACAAATTAAAGTAGAGAAGTAACAGGCCATTGATTATATCTAAGAAAGATAATTTTATTTAATACGTGTCGTATTAAATAAAATATGAAATATGCCAGAGGAGTGACGCCCACAGGAGTGACAAAATCGCACAAAACCTACAAAAACATATCACTCGCTTTTCTGATCACCGTATAACGTAATACATGACATCTACACATAATAAGCATTGCATTGGGCAAATATACAATTTCGTAACTATAAAATACAAAAACATAGACTTGCCAGAAGAAATACTCCAACGACTGGCAGAAACACGCTTTCCTACAGTGAATCGCAAATAGACGCTATATTATAGGAATTTCGCTCAACGTCATTAGCTTGTTTCTAACTTAACACTATTGTATGCGCGTAGTTCATGGACAAAAACATACCTTTGCGGTTTTAAGTCAAATTTTACTTCTTTGAGTTTCGCCAGATGAAGTGACATTATTGTAACGTGCCATGAAAGTAAGTTATTTTTCTTTATATTAATAAAACTTTTTACTGTATATTTTGATTAAATATGTTTCGATGTTTATAAAAGCGTATGATCATATTTAAAAAAACATAATGGCATATTTAAAAATATCTCGCCATAAAATCATTATAATCTAGAAATGGGGAGGCCAGAGGAGTATACATTTACAACTATTTTTAACGATTATGTCTTAAATTAAACAATCCGCTACTTGACTCTTTTTTCAAGTAAGCCTTAAATGCTAAATATCTCTTCCATTAGACCAAAAAATATTTAAGTATATTTTTTGAGGACCTAAAAGCAACAAAAACATTATTTTAAAACGTTGTTTTGCTCAACAGCCAAAAACGCGGTCCGCCATTTTTGTCTATGGTTTGAAGTCCAAACTGTTGTAAACAAAGTTAGTGATGAAACTCGAATCAAAAATGGCGATTCGAATCGACTCGAATCACCCGGAAGATGATTCGAATCATGATTCGAATCGATCCTCGATTCGAATCAATATGCTGATTCGAATCAATATGTTGATTTGAATCAATAGGCTGATTCGAATCAATACGTTGATTTGAATCAATATGTTGATTCAAATCATTATTATGATTCGAATCAATACGATGATTCGAATCAATACGGAGACATCATATGCATTGAAAATACTGATAAAATGTACCTATAAAAATAATCATTTTCAATGTAAATGTTTCAATACCCCCAATTAATTTCCATGCTTTCATCAAAATTTAGTTATTAGCCAATGCAACCTGCTGGCATGTTTTACTTTTTTCCTTTTGCCAGAAATGAAACATAGGTTAAATGTTACAGGACAGTACGAGAAAGCAATAACAGAAAGAACCAGATCGATAGACCGTAACCGAACGAAGATAAAGAGAGAAGTATTTGCTAGAATCTTTTTCGCAGGCGTTATTTTTTTATATTTTTAAATAAATGAAAATACAATCGTACGTGATATTTTGAAGTTTCTATTAATAAAATGAATAAATTGGTTGTTACTGTTATATTTTTTCTCACTGGCAGCTTTTAAAGTTAAAGTTAAAACATACCTAGTTACTTACATCTGATAAACGGGTCGAATGAATTAGTGGTCGTAGGATAAGTCTTCTGGGTTACGGTTTTAAATGTATGTAGTATGGAATATTGTTTTACAAAATAGAAATGATACAACCATAGAAACCAAAACCATTTATTTTTCAAAGCATTCTTTGTATTATGTAGGTACAATATGACATAAATGTACTCCGTTTGCCGCAGCCGAGAAATTGTTGTTTTGAAAATGGAATTCATGTTGTCCACGCCGTCAGAATGTTGGATGGAAAAATTGAACACTGTAAACAAGTTGTATTTGAATTGCGATAATTATAATAGCCTTTGATACTCAGGGATCCGATAATGAAGCTTTCTATAAATACATCATTTTTTAAATCTATTCAGCAATTTTATTTTTTACTTTATCTACAAAACATACAAAAATACTAAAAACCCAATATTTTTCTCATCATCATCATCATCATCAGTCAATATTAGTCCACTGCTGGAAGTGTCTCCCACAGTACGCCACAGCGTTCTTTCATAGGCGATCCTGAACCATCCACCACCAGCGATTTGCAATTGTGATCATTTTGCAAAAACTTAGGTAATGAAAAAAGTTGTTGCATAAATAAGTAAAATAACGATTACTAACCTCAGTGGAATTGTCCATGTGCTCAATATAGTCCAAAATAAAGGTGTGTTCTTCGACAAAAGCAGGTGTCAGAAGAAACGATCTTCTAACGCTTCTGCCGCCAACGCGGTTCGTACTTCTCCGGCAAATAATACAAGGTCTATTCACCATTGTAGGCAGCACAAGTTGCTTTACGTCACAAGTTCACAAAGTCCCATAAACACAGCCAAGTCACGATTTAAAACAGAAACGGAATCCAATATAAAAAAAAACAAGATGTGGGGTAAAATGACTAATGTCAGTAGACAGAAACAACGCACAATCCGAAGGTAGAAAGGTGAGAGATGTGCAGTGCAGCGCGCAGCGCGAAGCGATTTCTACGAAGCGCCTATCGGAAAACAAAGCTCCGTAAGGAGTATCATACTTTCATCATCAATCATCATCAACCCATCATGTCCCCACCGAGGGGCACGGGTCTCTTCTCTGAGGAAGGTATAGGCCATACTCCACCACGGGGGCCTAGTCCGGATTGGTGGAGGCTTCTTGGTCTTATTTGTCAGAAGTTTTCAAGCCGCTCTAAGGCCTCTGACTTGGCTTAACGACTGCTATCTATCGACGGCAGCCGGCACCAACTGCTTAACGTGCCTTGCGAGGGATTATCGGCCCTCAATTCTTTGAAGATGAAAGGGGACTCACAGTTACAGTGAATTCAGATCGTTATGTAGAGATGTTAGAAGAATTCTTCGTTCCTGAACTGCAAAACTCTCTTCCCTGAGGAAGGTATAGGCCATAATAGGCCATACTCAACCACGGGGCCCAAGTCCGGATTGGTGAAGGCTTGTAAGACTAGTGGCTGGTCTTACTGTCAGAAGTTTTCAAGCCGCCCTAAGGCCTCTGACTTGGCTTAACGACTGCCATCTATCGACGGCAGCCGGCACCAACTGCTTAACGTGCCTTGGAACCGCTCGGAAAAATGCCACTAGCGTTAGTCATTGACGGTGACCCATCCATGGACTGAACGCGCCGTATGTTGCTTAACCTTAGTGATCGCTTAAGATCACTCAGGCAGCCCAGGCTACGAGCGATTCATACTTTCGTGGCTCTTAAAATAAATGTAAAACTGATTTTTTTTATCAGACACAAGTATTTTTTACTACTTTAAGTACTAATAAATAACCACTTGAAATGAAAAATATAACATAATAGCCTACTTTTAACAAAGGAACACCTAAAATATCACACAAGAATGTATTCGAAGACGACCTCTGTGGCGTAACGGTTAGCGCATCTGCTTAACCATGCGAGAGGTTCCGGGTTCGATCCCTGGCTGGGGAGAAAAAGAAAACTCCAGGTCTTGGATGTTTACATGTTTGTGTTTCTGGTTCCCACGACACAGGGTATCCCAGAAGCAATGTATGTGCCTGTATGTAAATGTTTATGTGTTTGTTTGTTTATTTTTATTTATTAACATAACTCCTGCTAAAAAAAAATAGCAATTTACTAAACCCTCTATATAATGGTTTAGTTACGGTTGGTAGACCTGGTTCTTTTTGCTATTGGTTTCTCTTAAAGTCCTCTAACGTATGTTGTAGGTTTTACTTTTGGCGAAACTAAAAAAAAAAATTATATATTTATTTATTCAACACTGATTTTCACTTACACGCATACACTCACACACCTACAGTACTTAAGGTCACAAATTTTTGATACTTGAAGCATGTAATGTAATTTTTTTTTGTCAACGCTTTTTCGTTATCACCGTGTTAAAATATCTTCTGAAAAAACTTATCCAGCACAACTCTTTCACTTATTCCACTCTGACCAACTGAACTATGAACTAAAACTCTACTATTATTTTTATTTCTAACAGAGATATGAGGTAGTTTTGGGAAGTATTTGTGTTGAATGGTTTCGAAATGTGTTTAAGATGGTATTGGAATATTCTTAAACCATAATTTATCCTTGCACATTATTTGATTTGAGATAATGTTTAGCAAGGTTTTGGACTGTATTTGGTATTATTTAGAAATCATCAATAAAAAAACATCCCGAACGCATCCCAAAACCATCCTAAAACATACCAAAACCATCCTAAACTTATCCCTAAATCATTGCTAACATATTTCAAAACCATTCCAAATACATACTAAAACGCCTTAAGCGGTCGTCTGCGGCTATGTCCATATTTGCACAAAATAATAGATTTTCTATTGTTTTTCTAATACTGCATACTAGAGGTTAAACACAAACATCCTAAAACTATCCCAATAACATTCTAAACACATATCAAAACCGTCCCAAACACATGCAAAAACCATCTTAAACACATCCCAAAACCATCCTAAATTCATTTCAAAACCATCTAAACACATCCTAAAAAAAACAAATAATACATCCCAAACACATTTCAAAGCGATCAAAACAAAAAGTTATAATCGAAAGTAGGTAACAATAATGCAGTGGAATGGAAAGAACCAGTTGACAAGTTTGGTTGGTCAGAGTGGAATAAGCCCTTTATGTTAAACCTTCGTGTTTACTTATTTTATAATAAGAACTGTCACTGTTTTGTATTTGAAAATTATTTTATAGACTTATGTCATTCGTCTTCTTGGCTTCATCATGTCATCATAAGCTTGGTATCCAGTAAACTCTATCTTCATTTCCACTCGCATTTTCCTCAACTATTAATTCTTTAAACACCAATTCACTTTAACCACTTTCTAAAAAACTTCATAGTTTAACATAAGAAAAAGTTAATACCTTATCAGTAACATAGAAGCAAGACAAAACTAAAACAATAACTGTTAAAAAAAAAAACTTCAACAAATCCCACTTGTCTCATCGGTCAGGTAAGATTGCCGCGCAATGAATGATTCGAGTAAAAAAACTGATTCGAATCAGCGATCTGATTCGAATCAACTCGACCATTCGAATCAAGCTATGATTCGAATCAACTTAAATTCTCATTCGAATCAAGTTTTTACCGTCGTGATTGGAATCATTCGAATCAAAGGTGATTCGAGTCTCATCACTAACAAAGTTTGACATTCAACATAGGTAGAGTTCGTGCCACGAAAGAAGTAGGAGTTAATGAATGGCTTTTATTGTTTTGGGCCTTAAGGATTTTACCGTGGGACTTGTTTGGTGAAACGATCTTTTCCTAGTCCTAGAATCTTAGTGATCTGTGAGCATAGTGAAATAACAACAAAGCAACCATGATTTCATCGAGTTTACATGCAAAATATATCAATTAACATTATTCGAGAATGCAAAAACACGTCAATAAAGACCGCCGGAAAGTCGCGGATTTGTGTAGGTACCTACCCAGTGAAATAAACATACGAAAAACTTGGCTCAAACTTGCCAAGAGAGACCCCGATTCTTTATGGACTGAAACTTGGGTGTATTTATGTGAAGATCACTTCAATGTAAGTCCTGTAATATCAATGTACACAAACTGATTTTAGCTGTAATAATGCTTGGTTTGATTTGGTTTGATTTGTTTTGGTTTTGGCAAATCGGTACTATCTGCTTCCACGAATCCAGCGTCCATGATTGCGCTTATCAATAAAATGATACTAACTGCACAAGAAGAGTTTTTGCTAAAACACTAAATCCAATCCAAATCACAATCGAACCTACGCACGCACGACTGACAGATGTTTGTTTACAACCAAAGGTGCTTTCAAGATGGCGGATAGTGTTTTCACCGTTCCGATTTAAAGGCGAAAAATATTTTTTTTATTTGCACATTTTGCAGCCATCCTGCATATTTACTTAGCAAAGTCAATATATTTCGGTTTCTTACGTTAGATACTACAGGAAATATCCATTTATTGCGTCAAAGTTGATACGAGGCAAGTAGCGTATTATCGTGAATAGACTATGTGGGCCAAATAAAAGACCATATTCTTTAATGCTGACGCAATAATATAATAAGTTTAACATAATATTTGTCCATGGACCATAGAAATTCAAATAGCGTATATTTACCCATTAATTAAAAACAAACAATAAACAAAATAATGAGAAATAATAAACACAAACTAAAGTTATAGAATAAACAACGATTATTTAGAAGACAAGGACGTCTGGCATTAAACAGTAGTTTAATATTAAATTTAATGAGAGGATAACTATGTCTAGTGTTCAACACATGCAAGAGTAATATATTTTAAGTTTGAAAGTTTGTTAACTAAGCTTAAACTGTTTGGAAAAGAATAAATGTGGAGTTTCTTTGTTAGTTTCTTCTTCATGTAATCTATTAATTGTGAAACTAACAACTTTGACTTTCATAAAGTAAACACTTCGTTTGGACTATGAATAAAAAATATTTGAATTTGAATCAACATTGAAATTAATAATATGTTTTTTTCTTTCAACATAAATTAACAAAATCAAACTATTCAAAAACGCGGGCCCAGTTCTAGCGATCGCTGCCTCTGCCTACCCTTTGGGAGATAACTATTCAAATAATAAAAAACTAAAAATCCGTTTGCAATGAGTTGAGGAATAATAGCTTAGGTAACCATTTCGATAATATTGTTTGATTAGCTAAATTAATGTAGTAAACTATTTCAAAAGCATAGAAGGGCTGCCATCGCAGACGCGCAGATGGCGTTAATGTAATATCGCCATAGAGTGTCACGGTCCCTACCTGGTACTTATTTTATAAATTAAACCAGTAGTTCGTTCAAAACAAATTTAATATTTAAAAAGAAAACAAAAGGACACCAGGGTGGGTCGTAGGTTTTTACTGAAGATTTTACGGATCTCGCTACGAGTTTGAGTACTCCCCTAAAGGTGAAGCCGAGCTGGTGATGGGCCTCCAGAGTCCGGGCCGCTGCCGAGATGGTGATGGCCACAAGGAGCTGGAACCGCATCCAATAAGTCCCGTGGATAGTCCAACTAGCTAGTGGAGCGGGAATGGAGCGAAGGCGTACGTGCAGCTCAGGCGAAGGGGACGGCCAAGCACTAGGCTATCCAAGTAGCACTGGCGTTGGACCCTGAAATGCCCAACGGAAAACGTCAGGAAAGAATCCAGAACGCTCCGTGTGTTCACCCCGACATCGCAGGTGAAGTACTATGTAGTTAGCGATGCCGTGGCGAACACAATCAGAACGGAGTTTACAAAGGCAGTGTGAAGCACTAAAAAGAAAACATAAAACAACAATAGAATTTGAAAATGTAACGGTCACTAACGGTCATTTTGTAAATATGAAATTTCGGGAATTGATACATAATTTCATGGTCCCGCCCTAGATTATAATGTAGTGACCGTGAAATAGAAGAAGAAATAAGTTTGCAAGCCTTGCGAAGCAGTTTAGCATTGGTAAACAAAGTAATAATAACTCGCACAGCTGATTGCTAGCGAACAAATAGAAACAAATACAAGCACGCAGATCGTTTGCAACTTACCTAATTTGGGGAATAAACACTGCACTGATATTTGGTGAAGCTCAAGACGTCCTATAGATGTCAGCGATAGCAAAATTTACTAAAAAACGTTAGTCAAATCTAGCCGTTAAGTCGAGACAACAGGACGTGCGTCAACCATGAATCAAAGTGCGTGACTGCCCCAACGGTGCAGGCAGAGTGTCGACCGGTCGCAAGCGCAGGCGACACCTGAGGAAGGGCGCGGGTCGAGACGCAAAGGCGGGTCTCATAACCTGTCTAGATTACGACAGAAGTTGCGTTCGACGATACATGGAGGACAGAAGGCCCATCTTGCGAAACCTATTTGTTCTAACTAATTAATTATATATATATATATAGGGTGGCCGGGGGATTGACGTCAAAAAAAAAATTAGGTCCCTCTTGTTATGGGGTATCCGAATCACCCCCATGTATGTTCCGCGATTTTTCATAGTTTCGGAGTTATGATTTTTTTTTCTGAATTTTCATGAATTTTTGCCTTATCAATTTTGAAAATTTCTAAAAAAAAACTAGAAACTTTTTTCAATTACTTTTTTTTGTAACTGAATCTTCACAAGTTGTTCTTCTATGCATAAAATAATCAGCTTCGTAACTTTGATAAAAGTTATTAAAGTGTTGGTCTAAAGTCAAAAATTTACGTTCGGTAAATTATGACTTGAATTTTCAAAAATAAATTAAAAATCCAAACAGATGTTTTAATGGTTTCTTAGTTAGCCTCAGAAATGCGCAAGACTCTCAGATTTCATAATCATTAAAAAAAAGTACTGCTTAACGAGCTACTTTGTGTACATTCGGCCTTCGAAGACAGCGAGGTGAAGAATTATTAAAATTAACATTTTTTTTTTCTGCCATTTCGTCTTTTCTTAGGTTATTAATGAACGAGTCGTCATCATCATGATGAATAAAAGTGGTTTTGTCAATAACAATTTCGCCTTATCAAGGCGAAAATTCATAAAAATTCAGAAAAAAAACCATAACTCCGAAACTATGAAAAATCGCGGAACATACATGGGGGTGATTCGGATACCCCATGACACGAGGGACCTAATTTTTTTTTTGACGTCATTCCCCCGGCCACCCTATATATATATGTATGTATACAAGAGATAGTATTCTTCGATAGTTCACGCTCCAGGTTATAAAAATCGACCAAGATTGTTTTTTTTTTTAAATCAATTATGAAACAATTATTTGTAATATTAAAATCGATTTTAATTTTTAATAAGTGATATGTAATCTCCTTGTATGACACTGGCAGTCATAATGTATCTATGGCCTAGTGATGTGACAAGTTGTCAGTGTGTGTTAGTTGTACTCTGTGTTACTATTGTCATTATAATGAGCCGTTTTCAGAAGAACTAAAAAAAATAAAATAAAATGGCTGTCAAAGGAATTTTGGGCTGAGGTCCAAAATTGCATTCCTTTGACAGCCATATTATTTTATTTTTTTTTAGCTCTTCTGAAAACGGCTCATTTTATTGTATGTTTTCTTCTAAGCTAATTAAAGCCAAGTTTCTCGTGGTATTTCTAGTCATTCATGTATCAATTTAATTAGCTTAAGAAAAATGTCTAAAGAAAAACATTCAGGGAATTCTCTTGCAAAATATTTCCGCCCTGACAAATTTGATGTCGATCCGAGTAGTGTAGGCGCTGACGCTAAGTGGACACACTGGCTCTACACTTTTGAAAACTTCCTGGAAGCAGAATCCTCATCATGTACGCCTACATCAGACTTGGTGAAGTTGAAACTACTTGCGAATCACTTATCTGCGAGCAACTACGCCCATATCAAAGAATGTCAAACTTACACTGAAGCGCTTGAGGTACTTAAAAACACATTTACTAAACCTAAAAACGAAATACTGGCGCGCCACACACTAGCTACCAGAAAACAAAAACCTGAAGAAAGTATTTCAGACTATGGTCGAGAGTTACGCCTATTAGCTCAGGATTGCGGCTTCCAAGCTGTGACGGCTAGTGAGCACGAAAGCCAAGCCATACGGGGTGCCTTCATATCTGGCATAACGTCAACTAAAATAAAGCAACGACTCCTAGAAACCCCATCTCTATCATTAGCTGAAGCAATGAAGCTAGCAATAACTCTAGAAACAGCACATAAGGATTCTATGACAATGAGTACTAACAATAATCAAGTTTTAAGTGCTGTTCCAGTGCACGAAAGAGACACTCAGCCTAGTCCTACAGTGAACGACTCTGATGTAATGGCAGCAGCCCCACAACCTTCACAATCATCACTGAAATGTTTCTTTTGTGGCGGCAAAGTTCACAGAAGGATTAAATGTCCTGCATTTCGTGCAGAATGCCAAAACTGTGGCAAAATAGGTCATTTTTCCAAAGTTTGTCGGTCCGCCCCTAAGACCGCCACTGAAACCAATGCGGCCTTGTTCTCTGCTGCATCACCATCTAGCCTACAAAAGGCGACTATCCGTATAGCAGTAAACGACACCTACGCAGATGCTTTAATCGATACGGGGAGCTCCGTGAGTTTTATCGACAGAAACGTAGCTCAGATGATGCGACTCAAACTAAGACCTTACAGACAATCTATATCCCTCGCTTCATTAAGTCACACATCATTTGTTGATGGAATCTGTTTTGCTACTATTACAATCGGCAAGCATGTCTATAAGCAAAAGCCACTTCTTATCGTGAGCAATCTGTGTGCGGATGTCATTGTTGGTCATGACCTACTTAAAGACCATTCAAAATTGGAGCTACAATTCGGTGGTACAAGAGAACCGCTGCAAGTATGCGTGATGGAAGCACAAGTCCCACCAGCGTCAGTTTTCACACATCTATCTGCTGACATTACACCTATAGCTGTAAAATCAAGAAGATACACAGAGGAGGATGAGACATTTATCAAAGAAGAGGTTTCTAAACTATTGGAAGATGGTGTTATCGAACCTAGTATCTCGCCGTGGCGTGCTCAAGTGCTCGTAGCTGGCGGAGGTGCTCACCGAAAGCGTTTGGTTGTAGACTACTCTCGAACAATCAACAAGTTCACGTATCTTGATGCTTACCCCCTACCAAACGTTGAAGCTATAGTATCCAAAGTAGCAAAATATAACATCTTCAGCCAAATCGATCTAAAATCTGCATACCACCAAGTACCTATTCTAGAACGGGAGAAGATATATACTGCATTCGAGGCATGTGGTAAACTTTACCAATTTACACGGATCCCGTTCGGAGTGACCAATGGAGTGGCCGCTTTCCAACGAACACTTGAATTCGTCATTGACCATGAAAAACTTGAAGGGACTTTTGCGTACCTGGACGACGTGACAGTGTGTGGAAAGGACCAGGCCGAACATGATGTGAACCTCAAAAGATTCATGGAGGCATCAACTAAATACAAACTTACACTCAACCAGAATAAATGCAATTTTAACAAATCGTCTGTCAGCCTTCTAGGGTATACTATATCAAGTAATAAAATGGAACCTGACAAGGATCGTTTGGAACCACTTTTGAAGCTCCCGTTACCGAGCAACGCCGTTGAACTTAAGCGATCTCTGGGCCTATTCGCGCATTACGCTAAGTGGATCCAAAACTTCTCAGCCAAAATTCAACCTCTGGTAAACTGTTGCAAATTTCCAATGGATGAAAACGCACGATCTAGTTTCCAGCTTCTCAAATCTGATATACAAAGGGCGGCGTTAGTGGCTATCGATGGAAAGGAAATTTTGACTGTCGAAACCGACGCTTCTGAGTATGCAATTGCCGCTACGCTTTCCCAAAGAGGTCGACCAATAGCGTTTTTCTCCAGAACATTATCCAGTTGCGAGCGCAAACATGCATCAGTTGAAAAAGAAGCTTGTGCTATAGTAGAGAGCTTGCGAAAGTGGCGACACTTACTTATTTCACGTCACTTTATCTTAATCACTGACCAGCAGTCAGTTAGCCACATGTTTAATCAAGATCACACTTCAAAAATTAAAAAAGAAAAGTTTGAACGATGGCGCCTGGAGCTATCGTGCTACAAATATGATATTGTTTACAGACCAGGAGTCGAAAATGTCGCTGCCGATGCCCTATCTAGAGTTTGCGCATACCTAGGTACTAATAAACTTCAGGAAATCCACGATGCCTTATCACACCCGGGTATTATACGTATGTACCATTATGTCAAAGTAAAGAACTTACCTTACTCACTAGATGATATCAAATCAATGACGGGCTGCAGGGTATGTGCGGAAATCAAGCCGCGCTTTGCCAAAGCTAAAGGGACTCTTATCAAGGCTATATCACCATTCGAAAGATTGAATATTGACTTTAAAGGGCCTCTTCCATCAAATACCAGAAACAAATATATCTTAACGGTGATAGACGAATTTTCACGATATCCATTCGCATTTCCATGCAAAGACATGACGTCGGCAACCGTTATTGACTGTCTCAAAAACATTTTTTACATTTTTGGCCAGCCTTTATACATCCACAGTGACCGGGGCTCATCTTTTATGTCGGAAGAGTTGCAAACCTTTCTAAGAAACCACGGTATTGCATCTTCGCGTACAACACCTTACAACCCAGCAGGCAATGGACAGGTAGAAAGGTTAAACGGGACGCTTTGGAGAACTATACAGCTTAATCTAAAGTCCAAGAACCTGCCCATAGAAAACTGGGAGCTTGCCTTGAATCCTGCACTACACTGCGTCCGGTCACTCTTGTGCACTCCTATTAACGCGACACCGCACGAGAGAATTTTTAATTTCCCTCGAAGAACTCCTGTTGGTGAATCGATCCCTTCTTGGCTCATTCCTGGCCCAGTACTTATGAGAAGAAATGTCCGTTCTAAAAACGATCCCCTTGTTGAAGAAGTGGAACTCCTGCACAGCAATCCAACTTACTCGTACGTTAGACGAGCGGATGGCCGCGAATCGACTGTGTCAAATAGGCAACTTGCACCACTGCCGGGGGACGAATGTCCACCAACAACAAACGAATATTCGGACAATGATGAAGAAAATGTGGTACTACCGAATGAAGAGACTCAACTTACCATTCGAGATCATCAAGACGACTCTGAGCAAGAACCACAACACTATATGGAGTTGCCACATGAAGAGCCTCGAGTAGACGCTCCGGACCCTCCGCTTCGAAGGTCCGCTAGAACACGGAGACATCCTAGTCACCTGAACGACTACATTCTTGGCGAAGAAAACATAGATGGGGCGAATGATATGTAATCTCCTTGTATGACACTGGCAGTCATAATGTATCTATGGCCTAGTGATGTGACAAGTTGTCAGTGTGTGTCAGTTGTACTCTGTGTTACTATTGTCATTATAATTTTATTGTATGTTTTCTTCTAAGCTAATGAGAGAGTTTCAGACCCACCTTTTCACAAAATCCCAAAGATGGCGCTGTCCATGGACTTATTCTTCGCTGTGTTGCTTGCCACAAAAAAAAACTAATGTGTCATGTGTAACTAAATTCATTGTCATTCTCTCTCTCTAGTCTATTTCTCTGGAATATTCTGAGGGAATATTTCGTGTTCGTTCTTCGCATTTTGGCTTTTTAAAAGTAGCTCTCGACTGTAACCTGGCATCGACTTCTTGGACACCGATATCTACTACATTTGAAGACTTGGCTACGACTGGACTCCGATATCTACTGTAATGTCAATGTAATCGGTGTCCTTAAAATGTAATGAACATATTGAAGGATATTTTACTTTTAGTACCCGCCCTTCTAACTTCATAGCTTTCATCCAGAGAGATTTACGTTTCGTATCTTTGGGTAATAAATGGCGTCCAACATTTTTGCACCCTGGCACAACACAAACACCACCCATTTCTCGATAAGTTAGTAAAAATGTCGTAACGCGTTTATATCAGAGTCCAGTTGCCCGGAAGTCGTCGTATTTTGTATTTGATATTTTCTTTTTTTCATTCAAACAGTGACAATAACAAACAACCACAGAACACTATCGATCGACAGCGACACATCAGTTTGTCACAGATTAAAGCTTGATGTAGTCTATGTGACGCCCCACATAGTTTTTTTAAGACGATAGACAGCGCCATCTTTGGGATTTTGTGGGAAGGTGGGTCTGAAACTCTCTCATTAGCTTAGAAGAAAACATACAATAAAATTATAATGACAATAGTAACACAGAGTACAACTGACACACACTGACAACTTGTCACATCACTAGGCCATAGATACATTATGACTGCCAGTGTCATACAAGGAGATTACATATCATTCGCCCCATCTATGTTTTCTTCGCCAAGAATGTAGTCGTTCAGGTGACTAGGATGTCGTGGTATTTCTAGTCATTCATGTATCAATAAGGTTGATTTTACTTTAAAAAAATCGATTTTAATCGATTATTCCCATAATCGATTATTGTAACAGCGAGTAGAGCGTTCGTTTGAAGACTTTGAAAAATTTATGAAAATTCGAAGAGACAATTTAGTTAGCAAAGCAATGCTACTTAATTTATTAAATCCGTAAGAGTTTTCCAACGCGTACCTTATTTTTTTCAAAAATACCATAATTTTGAGGGTCTGGTGCCATAATTCAATTATTATTATTATTTATTTATTTTTACAGGGCCTGTACGAAACTTTAGCCCTAACGGATGTTCGGAAAACATTTGTTACAAAAAATTGAACTTTACGCCATGATGGCTGAAAACGGAATCCGTGCCATAATTCAAGACTTGGCATGGCATCTAACATCCCTGTTGCAATTTGTTTGTTTACAGATTGAAAATCGGTCTTATTTTTCTCTAACGGTGAAAGTTCTTGAAAGTCTCACTCAAATAGTGTAACTGTTTACAAAAGTGTGCAAGTGAAAATTCCCAGGCCTGAGGGGTTAAGGATAATTGAATGGAACTTCTTACTTTTGCGGACTACTAATTTATTTGTTATTGGTACATACCTACTGATTATTTCATTTGCTTCATCTTTTTTTGTAAAGTATTAGCTCATTGTACTGTAAGCCGAACTTTGAGTATATAATATAATGGATAACTACGACCACCTAGACGTAACTGTAGTCTACATCTTTGAAAACATTCCCGGGCCGGCAGAAGAGACTAAAGACTATAGAACTATACTAGAAGACTACAACTCTCAGTTATCAAATTACTGTGAATGTGAACAATATTGCACAGCTAACTGCGCTTGCTTAACTATATCAGGCATGACAAATTATATTTTACAAGAAAACTGGCGCCACAGAATTAATCCGGCAAAAATGGATAGCAAAATCTCGTATCCCGTGTTTGAATGTAACAGCTTTTGCAAATGCAGCAATAACTGCTCCAACCGTGTCGTACAACACGGCCCCATAGATGGCCTCATAATTAAGAATTGCGAAGAAGGCAAAGGTAAAGGACTAGGCCTTTTTTCATCTGAAGCCATTCCGGCGGGCACATTTTTATGTGAATATGCTGGCGAAATATTAACAAGGACTTGTGCTATCCGACGACAGCAGAGGAATTTAGAGATGGGCAAAATGAACTATATATTCTGCCTTAACGAACATAGCAGTGGGAACATAACTCAGACGATCATAGACCCGAGTGAGTTTGGCAATTTAGGCCGATATATTAACCACAGCTGTGAGCCAAATGCTCAGATTATACCGGTACGAGTCGACTCTCCCATACCTAAGTTGGCAATATTTGCTCGTCAAAATATTCCTCGGAGTACTGAGATAACTTTTGACTACGGCCCTCATAGCTTAGACATAGGGATTTCTGCAAACGATAATGAAAAGAAGAACTGCTTATGTGGAAGTCAAACATGCCGAGGATGGATGCCCTTTGACAGATTTTGAAGCTCTGGTAAGTTTAATAGAATAACACAACATTTACATATCGTCTGCTTACTGCTAAAAACGAATAAATACTCTTTTTGGCAAAATTGAGTTATAAATGCAGTTATATGTAATTTTTTACGGGCTTCCCCAGTGGGAAACTTATCTGTTTTTAAAAATATTATCTTCGCTTATTGGTTAATAATATTTTTATTATGGTTAATAATAAGCGAAGATAATATTTTTAAAAACAGATAAGTGTATGAAATTTGTCCAAAATCATAGTGGTTTAATAGAATAAATAACATTATCATCCAAATGTTCATATTTTTTACAGGCAAATCAACATAAATATGTTTAAAAAGTTTTTCTGGTAATGGTGCCGAGTATGATTATCCAAATAATAACTGGCAAAAACAGATACTGGCATTTATTCATTTAAGCTTCTAATATTTCTATAATTAAAAAACAATAAAGTCGTTTATGATTTTTTCCGTAACAATTACAGGACTGCATACAACAAAATTATTACTGGTAAAAACCGATACTGGCATATTTTATTCATTCGAGCTTACCAGCTTGTTCGGGAGGCTGGAAGTCATCAAACCTGCGTTTGAAACGATTCGTCAGGACCCTCTAAAACAGCTTATAAAGATGGCTCAGAAGCGAGATGGGTCGGTAGTTCTTCAACAGAGTGTTATCCCCTTTCTTGAGAAACAGCGTCACCACCCTTCTGTTTCATGCTTCTGGTGTTGTTCCTTCGAGCACGATGGAATTGAAGAGCCTCTGAACGACTTTAAGTACCGGTGTTCCACCCGCTTTCAGAAGCTCTGATGTAATTCCGTCTTCTCCTGGTGCCGTTTTATTCTTGAGCTGTTTCAGGGCCATCCTAATCTCGTACAGGCTGATCTTCGGTATAATGTTGGGTCAGTTTGGCTCTTGGGTCTTTGTGCAATCTGCTAATAGGTTTTGCGACTGAGGTGTAGGTATAGCAGTCCGCAGAAGCTCTCAATCTTCCTCAGCACCTC
Source organism: Yponomeuta plumbellus (assembly GCA_947310845.1). NCBI lineage: Eukaryota > Metazoa > Arthropoda > Insecta > Lepidoptera > Yponomeutidae > Yponomeuta > Yponomeuta plumbellus. The sequence goes on along the minus strand of OX371198.1, from coordinate 15,332,111 downwards.
TGACTTGGTGGACGCTATACTGCCGTCTTCTCTCTTCAGCTTCGTCAGCTGGCTTTACCCAATATACATGGCCCTTGCGAACACTTTAGAGCCTTTGTTCCGCTCTATAGTCTCTTTAATACGTTCGGTATTAAAGGAACGAATACTGTACCCATAAGTGAAGCGAAAAAGAAGGATCTCATTGGCTTATGCAATAAAAAAATCATTCCTGAAGAGCTTCACGGTTGGTTTCGAGCCTGCAGCTGATGAAGAATCTTCTGAAGAACAAAAATAAGTAATGATAGTACGACTATCAAGTCACCTTTGGTTGAGGAGCAACTCCCAAGGATAAGATTGATAATTTTTTGTTATCCAATTGTATAACTACTTAATTACTACAAAAAAAAATACTTTAAGTTTTTAATGCACTTTATTTATCAATGGCTTTCACCAACTATAATTTATTGATAATATCATCGAACAACAAGAAGATCCTTAGTTATTTTTTTATTTTAAGAGTGATTTTTTGTATAATTTTCTGATAAGTGTAAATAAAAAAAAAAGTACATACATACATAAGCTCACGCCTGTATCCCAGAGGGGTAGGCAGAGACCAGAGACTGCCACCTGCCACGATCCTGACAAACCACTTTCGCTTCATCGACATTCATTAGTCGTTGCATGCACGCACGCCGGTTTCGGGTACTTTTTATCTTGCCCTTTGCTAATACATCCCCTATTTGGTCGAAGTATGTTCGCCTGGGGCGTCCCTTACCGGCCCTTCCACTCACATTCGCTCGATATATTTGCTTCGTCAGTCTTTCTTCCTTCATCCTCTCCACATGTCCGAACCAACGCAACATTCCTTTCTCAATTCTAGTCACTACATCCTCTTTCAGTCCACAACGTTCTCTGATCACACTAATGCGTATTCTGTCATTCAAAGTAACACCACACATATTTCTCAAGGCCCTCATTTCTACTGCATTAATCCTACTTTCATGATTCTTATGCCACACCCAAGTCTCGCTACCATACATCAGTGTTGGGACCAGCACACAAAAAAAAAAAAGTGTACAAGTAAAAACGAATAAATAAATAAATAGTTGTGATTTCCAAGAAGAAAATAAGAGAACGAATATCTTTCTTCTGCTAATAAGACCATGATTTAGTTATTAACAGAATAAATATTAAAAGAGCAAGTTACAGCAATGATTTAAGGAGTTATTACATATATTTGAAAACTCTGCGAAAAGTCTGCGAAACCCCATTATGTGATAGGTAGCATACTTTGGGAGATACCTACTGAGGAAACGAATTAAATCATACTATTCATGCTTTTTTCTCTGGTAAAAAAAAAGTAAGTAACTTAATCATCACTTTTTCAGGTTTGTCTCCAATGACAAAAATTTAAACCTCTATAACTAGTTTTCTTTATAATAACTTTTATAATTTATATAACTTTACGTCCGAAACAATTAAATACCTAGTTTAACTTAATTGTCAACATTTGAAAAAAAATGTACAGACACAAATCATTACCGACAGTTAAATGGTTCTTCCTGATGGGTTCACGATCATGCCAAACAGAATAATTGTTTTTTTTTTTTAATCTTTATTTTATTTAGAGGCTTTGATCACCATGTGATCGTGTCAGCCCCATCGGACCATAACAAAACATGGATTCCTAAACTAACTTATCTAAATGTTATTATAAGTACATAAGGTATTTTACTCTAAATATAATTATGCACTTGCTTTACTTGCTAGCATTTTATAAATTAAGAAAGCTGTACTTGACGTAGGGTCGTGTAACACGCTCTGGAATGCACCAATATCCGGATGGGGACGGGGACGGGGACAGGGATGGGGTTCGGGTGGGGGTGGTTGGCTGTTTAAAATAAATAGCAATTCATTTTCACTAAGATCAGTTATGTCACACACTTTCATCAATATCGTATATAAGTAGAACCTGCAGAACCCTAACTAATATTTTTGTCCCCACATGCTTGTCCTGGCAGCAACAGAACATTTGAATTATTTATCATTTCGTACTTCTTCTGAACTTGCCACCGATACCCACAAGGACTTGTGCGTTTTTTTCCAATTTTTGTAACAAAATTGAAAATTACACTTTCACTTGACCAAATAAGGATCGATGTAAGATTAAACCATCTTATATTGATCTTGTGTATTGTATTGTAAATGTATTGATCCAATATCACTCTTATATCTTACTAAACAAGTGCTGTTAATCTTATTATAGGATTCTTTAAGATCAAAAACAATCATACTAACAATACTCTTATGCAATGCTGATATTAGACATCTAGCTCTTACAGTTGTGTTCCCAGGATCGATGTAAGATTAAACCATCTTATATAGTTCTTGTGTATTGTATTGTAAATGTATTGATCCAATACTCTTATGCAATGCTGATGTTAGACATGAAAATTTTATAACATCATTCGTCAAGTCCATTATAAGATCAAATGAGCTAGAGGCTTAAAATAGTTTTATAAAATGCTCTTATATATGTATATGTATAAGAACAATCAATAAGACTGAGTGTTCTTGAGTATGTAGTGACTTGTTCTAGACTGATATAAGAACGAAGACATTTTACAAAACAATTATAAGAGCGCTTTAAGCCTACCACTCTTATATAGTGCGCACCCTGAGACTATTTTGCTGGTTGGGACTTCTACTATCCGTTAAGAGGAAGCATTTTCTATAGCCCATCCTTTTCAGATATGAAAGAGCTTCTGAGATTGCAATAAGCTCAACCGACATTATCGATAAATTTACATTTTTAATTTTAAAACAACCATAATTCTTATTACTAGCATCAAAAAAGGCCGCCCCAGAGCCATCAGGACTCTTTGAACCATCCGTATATATTTTGCGCCACTCGCTATACTTTTCATGTAATTCGTTAAGTACCTGATTTTTTATTAAATTTGACTCATTATGACTTCTTACATAATTTTATTGATTCCAAGTTAGTTAATATAATATCATTCAGTTGAATGTTACTGATCCAAGTATTAAGTTTGTACATTTCTAGTGGGTAGTGGCACGAAACATCTTCGGCTTTAGTCTTATTAAATATTTCTGTTAGTAGAGGCTTTTTCCTATTATTCCAATACCTGTCAGAACATAGAGGCGGTGACGTTATTTATTTATTTATTTATTCAGTTAGGAGAATCATCAGCTTATAAAATTAATCTAGTGGAATAAAAATAGGTAACTATGAGCTAATAACAGATTCTCGCCTATAGACACAACTTAACTAAAAAAAATGTGTGGACTTCATGCTTTGTCTAACACATAACTTACACTAACTGTAGGCAATCTAATATTACCAATGATTTTACAATTATATTGTTATATTTAACCTGTGATATTTATCCACCCGCAAAGAAAGGCGCACTGATTAAGCGTCTTAGGGTGTGGACCCCTGTATTGAACAAATCTATGTCATGATGTGCAATAATTTTATTAAATTTGTCACTCGCTCGCACAATAAAACTTTTGTCGAAAGTTTGTAGAACATTTAGGCACTGCTAAGGGGGGTTTGTGTCGGGCTCGGCCCGGAACCCTTAAGTGAAGTCTACCGAGTAGCTCAGAAGAGTCGGTACTAGATGTTGCAATCTTATGCAAATACACTGTATCAGCTACCTCTCGTCTAAGCCTTAGAGTTAAAAAATGAAATCTCCTACACATATCGTCATAGTTCCTGGAGTCGTAAGGTATCTTAAGACGAAAGCACAAAAACTTAATAAATTTTCTTTGGATGGATTCGATTCTGTTTATGTAGGTACTGTATTGGGGACTCCATACTTGGGATGCGTATTCCAAGATAGATCTGACTAGGGTGCAGTATAGTATTTTGAGTGTCTTGGCCTGCTTAAAATCTTTAGACATGCGCATAATGAAACCTAGAGATTTGTATGCTCGCGAGATTATATTGTTGATATGGTCGTCAAACAAAAGTTTAGAGTCATGGAGTACACCTAAGTCACGAACAGTGCTATCTTTTATTAGAGAAAATCCGCGCATCTGGTAGTTGTAGGTAATTGTTTTAATCTTACGCGTGAACGTTACTACTGAGCACTTGCTAGGATTCAACTCCAAGCTATTATTGACACAATACGAGCCAAGGCTTTCAAGATCGTGCTGTAGCTTTTCGGCATCATCTAATGATGATATCAATGAAAAAATCTTCATATCGTCGGCAAAACAAAGCAACTGGGACGAACTGAGGCTTAAGTGAACATCGTTTATTAGAATAGTGAATTGTGAATGTTATTTTCTTCACAGTGACGTTATTTTCCCAGGACTGAGCTTTCAGGCAATACTTAAAGGCTAAATATTGTCTTCTTAGTGGTAGTGGAGGTATGCACACCTCAGATTCCATAGCGTGTATAGGAGTGGATCTTATAAACCCCCCCTATTACTCTTAAGGCTTGATTTTGTATTTTTTCTAACTTCGTTAACCTAACCTTTTTTTTTTTTTTTTTTTTACGGGGTGCAATGCAGTTACGCACCATGACACCGCCCCCTGAGGGAGGGTGGCGGCCGTGTGTCAGGCTCGCCCACCGAGTGTGGGCATACTGACTAAAACACCCCGGGAGCCGTCCTGTCGCTTGTGCAATGGGGCGCCGCTGGATCTCGCAAGTGGTGTGACCACAACGCGAATGCGACAGCGGCGCCCCGGCGACGTCGGCCCGACCGAAGCCGGGCCCCTTCCCTGGAGGTCGTTAACCTAACCTAACCTAACATTTGTTTTAGCACTATTATCAATTAAAAAACTTGCATAATCTAATCTACTTCTTATCAGTGTTATGTACAATCTACGTAGGTATTTAGGGTGGATGCCCCAGGAAGTTCCAGCCAAAACTTTAAGTAAGTTTAAGTATTTTTGTGTTTTTTCGACAGTTTCATTAATGTGTTTGCCTCAACTTAATGATTTGTCTAGCCATAAACTTAATAGATTTTATGGAAGTCAAAGATAATCCATTTAGCTTTATGTCTACTTCTTGATTTTTGCAACCTCTACTAAAAATACAATATTTAGATTTATGTACAGACAACTCTAATCCTAAATTAGCCAATAATATATTTACAGTATTCATAGCATTTTGTATATTGCTAACACTATCGGTCAGTTTTCTACAACTAGTATTTATAGTACAAAATCGTCAGCGTACTGCGACACCATGACATTCGTAATAATCTCACATATTTCAGATGTAACCAAATTAAAAATCAAGGGGGACATAGGGTCACCTTGAGCAATTCCCTTATTAGTCCATCTGGTCAAATTAGTACTTTCTGTGGTGTCATTGTCTTTAGTTATAGCTGGTCTCCTTTCTTTGAGAAATTCCCAAATATACGAACTAATTTTAGCCCCTACGCCGATAACTTCTAGACGCTCAGTAACTTTGTTTATTATGACATTGTTATATGCATTGTCTATATCTAAAAGGCAAGCCAAGGTGGGAACATTCTTACTAAGGTGTATTTGTATGTGACATACCAGCCGGGTTAGGGCGTCTAAACATGATTGGGAGCGTCTGAAACCTGTAGTTTTGATGGACAGAATTTGTTCTTTTTCAATGTACCACTCAATTCGTTTCGTAAAGTTTCATAATTGTCATGGTAAAACCTGTACGTAGAATTAAATTGTTTTCCCTGACGATTTAAATCATCGCTCACGCTGTATTTCGGCAGAGAAAAATCGGTAACTCGTCGTACACTTGTATGCCACGCGGCATTGCTGCCACCTGTTTTGACCGTATTAACCGTTACTTGTTTCTCTGTAGAAAGAAGTTTTATGCGCGAATGCAACAGTTATCCATTAAATTCATACTTTAGTCCGTTTATGAGTTCAACACATCCAAATAAGGTTAATGACGATCATGGAAAAGGAAGTCTAGGCAGGGTACGAAATTAACCGCTATTATTATTATAATGCCTAATTAATGCCGAGCGCCGCGCCGACGCCATCACGCCAGCCAGGTGGGGGGCGCGAGCGCACGGCCCGCAACACCCGACTCGCGTGCAAGCGATAGAGGCCATATAACTTTATTATTTTTTATATTTTTTTTGCTTCAGTGTCATGTATACAGGGTGGTCCAAATATCATGGATCAAAGGAAATGGGGAGTTAGCCAAGGTCATCTTCTACCAATAAGGTCCTATACAGGGTGGTAAAATTCTCAACGGTTTTGAACTTATGATTGATTTTCGGTTTTTTTCAAGAAAAGAGTTCCTACTACTTATTAAGAGCAATAAAAAAAAAGTACGTTTGGTGGTTGTTTTTTTTTTAGAGTGACGGTCCATGATGAGAATGTAACAAAAAAGAATTCATCGTCCCTGTCTTTATGGATCATGAGAAATTAATTAATTTTCTACGGATCTCGTATCATAATTGTTTGATCCAACATTTTCGTCATTGATTTAAAAAAAAAGTGTACTGCGGAAACCTGCCCCAGTAATAGAAAAACTGGACCATTTCATGAGGATTGTAAAAAGATACAACTCAAAGCCCTATCTCTCCTGAGTCTTTTATTATTGACCTTTATTCTCAGCAAAGTTGCATTTTTTTAAATCAACTTTTGGTTCTAACTAATTTGAGTTACAAAGCACTGTTTTAGGACATAAAAATAAGTCAAAAATGGATTTAAAAATTAAGTTCTAACAACGGACAGGTCGTTACGATCTTTTTTCGTAGCTCTTGTCCCGTCGGTGTCACTTTTCTTGTGGTACCACCAGTTAATAAAATAACACTAAACAAAAGCTTTGTTTGTATTCTGAGAATTTACCGGTTGGACATGGGGTCCCAGGAACAAAGAGAGGTTTACTACCTGCGCTAGCTACCTGCTAGTGACCCTTTACACGCCTCCAGCAACTTTTATTTAGTGTTCTGCTTGCTGTTCGCTACTTAACACGGTTATTCGGTTGTCACTTTTTGCGCTGCTCTTTTTTTATCGCTTCGAACTTTGCATTCTCCCTGGACTCTGTTTTGGATTTTCACCTACAAACTTGGCATTTCTTACTGGACTCTGTTTTGGATTTTCACCTACGAACTTGGCATTTCTTACTGGACTCAGTTGTGTATTAGTGAATTTGGACTATTAAAAATGGCTTACTCAGCCCGTGACTATGCTAACATGCATTTTGTGTACGGTTTTTGTGACGGAAACGCTCGTGAAGCAGCAAGAGAATATCGGCGACGTTTTCTGAATCGTGATCGCTATCCCGACTACAGAGTATTCCAGCGTGTACACAACGCTTACGTGGAGGGCCATATTCCTGGAAGTAGCGCGACGAGAACCGGGCGCCCTATGGTACATGATTTGGAAATGGAAGATCAAATTCTTCAAGAAATATCGAATGACCCGTCGACGAGTCAACGGCGAATTTCAAGAACATTAGGTGTCCCGAAAACGACTGTGCAACGCGTTTTAAAACGGAACATGATGCATCCGTATCATGTCCAGCGCGTGCAAGCACTGCTGCCGGCTGATTACGAAAAAAGACAACTTTTTTGCACAGAGATGCTCCGGCGCAACAGAGAAGATCCCGAATTTCTAAATAAAATTATGTGGTCGGACGAAAGTATGTTTCAACGCACTGGTGTTTTTAATATTCACAACCTTCACCACTACGAGTATGTGAATCCTCACATTATTCGACGAGACCACTTCCAACACAAATTCGGAGTCAACATGTGGGCCGGGATCGTCGAAGGACAGTTAATAGGACCACACGAGCTGCCTGCAAGAGTGAATGGTCAAATTTATTTGTCATTCTTACAAGAGGAACTCGACCCATTATTAGAAGACGTTTCTCTTGAAACAAGAAGCGCTATGTGGCTGCAACATGACGGCGCACCTCTGCACTTCGCTCGTTACGTGAGGAGTCACCTAAATGAAGTATTTCCAAATCGCTGGATCGGTCGCGGTGGAACTATTCAATGGCCACCGCGCTCACCCGATTTAAACCCCATAGATTTTTTTCTTTGGGGTTACTTCAAGGAAGTGGTATACGAAAAGGAGTGCAACACGGAGCAGGAGCTTCGACGACGAATATCAGCGGCCACCCACCAGGTGAAAAATAATCACCGGGCCTTTAGATTGTCAAAAAGAAATTTTATTAGAAGATGTCGACTCTGCCTCCGAGTGAGAGGTAGAAATTTTGAACATCTTCTATGAAAAAGTTTATTTTTTTATTTTTGATTAAACTGTCTATTCTAATTATCTGGTGTAATTTTTTTATCCTTTTGCGACTTATTTTTATGTCCTAGAACAGTACTTTGTAACTCAAATTAGTTAGGACCAAAAGTTGATTTAAAAAAATGCAACTTTGCTGAGAATAAAGGTCAATAATAAAAGACAAAAGGGGCAGGTTTCCGCAGTACACTTTTTTTTTTAAATCAATGACGAAAATGTTGGATCAAACAATTATGATACGAGATCCGTAAAAAAATAATTAATTTCTCATGATCCATAAAGACAGGGACGATGAATTTTTTTTTGTTACATTCTCATCATGGACTGTCACTCTCAAAAAAAAAAAACAACCACCAAAAGTAAGTACTTTTTTTTTATAGCTCTTAATAAGTAGTAGGAACTCTTTTCTTGAAAAAAACCGAAAATCAATCATAAGTTCATTACCACCCTGTATAGGACTTTATTGGTAGAAGATGACCTTGGCTAACTCCCCATTTCATTTGATCCATGATATTTGGACCACCCTGTATAACCACCCCTGGGTCGGAGTAAACTGTACAAATCAACACCCTGTATATAGAAGATAGATAAATTGGTTTTATTTGCTTAAAAAATCCTCAAATCATCAAAGGTATTTTTCTGAATAACTTTTATAGTATTGTAAGTCTTATCATTAACAATTTTCACTACAGGTAAAAACCGGTAAATGTTACCTACTATTTTTTATTTATTTTAACTTTTTGTTCGTCTGTCTGCCATAAATACCGATGTCAACACAGTAATTACAATAATCTCAATAGTTTTAACCATATTCTGCTTTGAATATGCTTAAAATGCCTTAAAAAAACTAAGATTACATTTCCTCAGGCAAAATCCTGTAAATGGGTATCCCTTTGTCTTAAAAGTATTTTTTTCTATAAATACCACAAGCATAGGCCATTAAAATATAATTTATTAGGCACTCATTGAAATGAAGATTAATTTGTTTTGCATAAATTTTATTTATTTAATACCTTAATAATAAATAATCACAACTAAACTTTCAATTGCTTATAACTCAAAATGGCAAATCTGTGATTTATTGGGTTTTCGCAGTACAACGACGAATTATTCATTATTTCTATTTTTAATGTTTTTCTAAAGTTTTGGTATTTGTGACGTCATCAGGAGGATGATTAAGGAGACAGTCTTTGCCGACATGCAAAAAAAAAACTAACATCTCAGCTAGAGACCCCCCCAAACTAGCGTTTTTAGAGCGTCGTCGTCGTGCCAGCGTCCGCACAGCGTCTACTCCGCGGCGATGCAATAATGTATAAAAAAAAACTCACGCCCGTTATCCCCGAGGAGATAGGCAAAGGCACCAATCACTAGAACTGGGCCCGCATTTTGCCAAGTTTATTATAATTATGTATGCTTAGAATAAAGGTTGCCTGATTGTCGTCGGATATCAATAGCTCTACAGAATAAAATACGCTGATGAATGAGCGAGAGCGTTGCGACTCTGTCTTGAGAACTGCGCGCGTATTTCCGGTATCTTACGAGCTTAATAAAGACAATGTGATACGAGTGATACGATTTCAAAACGGGAGATAGGCGGTCACCGGATAAGATAAGTTTACGACGCTGGCCGCGTAAACTCGCGTTCGGTAGACGGCCAGACGGTGTCGCGTCGCCGTCTACGGCGCTCAAAAAACGCTAGTGTGGAGGGTCTCTGAATTTGGTTTGATTTTTTTTTGTAAAGAGGCAGTCCTACTGCCTTTGCTGACGTCATATAAAAGTCATTTAAGGTTAAGTTGAGGTTAAGGATTTTTATTGAATATTTTAAAAAATATAGTGTTATTTACAAATCTGATAAATAGAAATTGTACTAATAGCATAATTCTCGAAATGGTTTTGAGATTTCTGTTCATGTTCGAAAATGTAGCATTGCCAATGCCTATTCATATTGAAAAACCGGCCAAGTGTCGGACGAGCGCACGAAGGGTTCTGTACCATTAACTATAAAAAAGGCAAAAAAAAACGTTTGTTGTTAGTTTGTTTCGTAGCCCTGCTTAAATATTTATTTTATTTTAATTATTTATTTTTAAAGTGAATAATATAACTCAATATTCTGTGAATATTTTAAGCGTTCAAGCCAGAAAAACACACTTGTTGTATGGGACCCTCCTTAAATATTTATTTTATTCTAATTTTTAGTATTTGCTGTTACAGTTGCAACAGAAATGACAACATAACATAACATATTATTTGCACAAGCACATACATGTCATACATTGCTTCTGGTTCCACACTAGCTAGGATACCTTATGTCGTGGAAACCAGAAACAGCGACGGCACAAACATGTAAACATCCAAGACCTGGGTTTCTTTTTTTTTGTCCCCAGCCGGGATTCGAACCCGGGACCTCTCGCATGGTAGGCAGATGCACCGGTCCACAGAGGTCGACAAATACATCATCTGTGAAATTTTCAACCCTCTAACTATCACGGTTCAAGAGTTACAGTCTGGTGACTGACGGACGAACGGACGGACAGCGAGCGGCGTAGTCTCAGTAATAGGGTCCGTTTTACCCTTTGGGTATGGAACCCAAAAAATAAACTGTTGTCAAATTCATCTTTCTTACACCACACCCTGAATGTACAGAGAGCAAAAACTTAATAGTAGATTAGTAGCCAAGGGCTGTAAGGCATCAATTGCAGCCCGAGATATTTAGGCGCACGAGCGCAGCGGGCGAGCGTTGACATAACCATAGCGTTGACATAGCGACGGGAGCTGTCAATGTCATTGTCACCACCAGGGTTGGATTTAGGTACGTTGAAAGGGAGAGTACAAAAAAACTAAAAAGATAGTATTTTATACAAAATTAGAGTAATTTTTTTTTTCGACCGTTTTTTCTTTGGCGTGGATACTAATACGCCCGGTATTTCGTCATTTTCATCCCCGCCCCCAACTTTACCCACCAACCATTCGTTTCAATTTCTATTCGAATGAACATGAAAAAATTAATGTACTCGCACAAAAAAATGCACACGACGAGGCTACTTTATGCACAATCGTACCAACAGAAAAATAAATAACTCGCAGTCAGTCGCAGTACTATGGACTCTATTATAGGTATAATAGAATCCATATGTATGCAAAGTTGTTGTTCGAACAAGAAAAGTATCGAAAGAAAAAAAAACAAGAGGCGTTTTGTACGAAAAATGATGGAAAACGGCTAATTATAGACTGTTCTAAAATTATAGTATTTTGTTGTACTCTCCCCAGTTATGGATAGTATATAGTACGAAGCATGAAATTAGAGTATAAATACTATAATTATAGTACGAAATCCAACCCTGGTCACCACAGATTTTTTTTTTATACGTAGCAGGCCAAGGATATGTCTGATATGCCGCACTGAGCCCAGAACGACGAATGGAAAATATTAAGATTATTTAAAAATTAACTACGAGGCCAAAAAAATTATTGAAATTTTTTTCTCGCGTTAAGGAAGGTTATTCCTATCACCAAAAAAAAATCAAGCACTTCTGGTATTTTCATCCATTCCCTGACGCTTACACCTGAGCTAACTACTCTGCTTTACATCTCGATTGTGAGGTAAGTAGAAAAAAACCGGCATTACAAGAATAAAACATTTACTCGTTTTTCTTTTCGCCACTTCATGAACTCGTCGTAAGTTTTCAAATATCTCTCTTTAGAACTTTCAGGCAAAATATTGTTAATTGCTGCTTCAGCTTCCATTTTCATTGAATCGGGAGTGCAGCTTATATCTTCATCACTTGCAGAACTCATGTATTTGTCTTAGCACGTAATTATAAAAAAATCCCAAAAACAAACATTATTTAAAGTAAAAGTTTTCTATTCCCGCCTTTTTTCATCTTTTTTTTTAATTATTTTTTTCAAGAACGAAATTGAGCTTCGATATTTAAAATTGATGACTATTATACTCATACGAAGACAAGGCTGAATAGCGAAGCGACCTCTTTTGTCACTGGGCTGAATGCATGATGTCTATTGCCAGTATGATGGTTAGATGAACTTTTTGAAAGAGTGAAGAGTTTTTTTTTAAATTACTTACCGCCCTAGGGCTTTTCTAGCTACATTATTACCCTAGAATGCTAATTAGTCACTTACAAGCCCCATTTGGGGGTAATAAGGACCTACTTACGGAATATGAGAGATGTAAAAGATAACTGTCGCTAACAGGTGTTCTTTGGAAGCAGCCAATAGACATCACACTATGGGCATCCATGGGGCACAGACTTCTCAAATCAGAGATATAAAGTGATATAAATGCAGATTGTCACAATCACACTGCTCACAAAACCCCCATTTCTATTCAGTAGCAATACTTTATTATGCCTATGAATGAAGTTGTTGCTATAATTTTATGTCCAGGCACTAGAGTTAATATTATGACACAACGTACCTACATTGGGTTTTTGCGAGTGGGTAATTATGTAGGCACTCTGTTATCAGAATCAACATGAAAATATTGTGATGTTTGTAGTTACAAGAGTTCTACTTCCAATAATTGTGATACTGTAATTGCTGGATGAAATCATTCGCCTTGGTTTTAATATTTTCCAATAATTAATAGATGACAGGCACAAACAACACGTAAATAAATAAATCCTTTTCACGATTAATGTGAAAGTGTGTTGGTTTGTCCCTCTTTCACAGAGCAAGGGATCGACCAATGTCTTTTAGTGTAGACAACCGGAACAGAAACGGACGAATCCGAACCGTAATCATCTTCATCATCCCATTATGTCCCCACCGAGGGGCACGGGTCTCTTCCTTGAGGAAGGAATAGGCCATACTCCACCACGGGGGCCTAGGCCGGATTGGACCGTAATACTAGGTACTTTTTATCTTCACCGCACTTGTCGGGTTTCCCAAATCGATGTCTGCCGGTTTTTTGTTTATCACCTAATGATGTTCAAACTGCGAGAATAAAATGCAGCAGGAATGTACATCTGCCTGATTATTAATTGTTCTTATAGGAAGCGTATAGGGAAAAACTTCTCCAGGTAACCGTTGATTAAAGTGATGTCATTCCTAAATAAATCTTTTTTTCAACCATTTGATCTGATGAAGTGATGACTATTGCTTTGTAAAGTCAACTTGAGAAGTTTTGGCATTCAGAAATAGGAGCATGGCTCTACATACATGAGATCTAATAACTTGTTGACAATTTTAGGTAGGTAGGTATATGGTTTCATCTTGGCAACATTTTACCGGGAAATGTGTTTGGTGGGATACATATTTCTCAGACAAACAAACACCTTTCTTTAGTAATGTACAAAAAAATAATATTCTACACATGGTCCTTGTTTCGTTCACTTCCAGATAATATGATTCACAAGATTCTCTTAGTCAAATCCTATGCGAACGAAGTCGCGGGTAGGGCTAAGCAGCAGACCTCCACAATTTGAGAGCCGTTGTCCCTCTGACCCCGCACCGCACGCGGAAAGTCCGTGTTCCCCAGTGCGGCCAACTCTACTTTTTTACCAGTAGATTTACAGTTTTTGCCGACACCTCTTTTCTGTCTGAATCAGTTTTGCAGTGTTTTTTTGGAATTTTAGACTGGGCACCATAATATTTTAAAACATTAAGCAAATTGTCTTGATCTCACGATGTATTCGGATGATACCTATTAAAGGTAATCAAATGTGACGACATTTTTTGAAAATTTCATAATACACAGATAATCGTAAAAATCCTTATGAGTCAATTAATAACGTATGTTTTAAAGTACTTTGTTGAAAATATATTGTGGTCTCAGTTACTGTAAACTTTTGGTTGCTTTGTAAAACCAAAGAATGTAAAATAAAGAATTATAGGAACATCTAAGATATTTTGGTGGTGTGTGTGCATCACCCAGCGACGCTGAAGTTGAATTAAGTAATTAAGTTATGTCCAAATAGTAGACTAAAACCTAACTAAACTTGACTTTTTGGCCTATGCCTACCTCTCCGGCGTACAGACAGGCGTGAGCTGATGTCCATATGAAAATTTCGGTGTTTATGTATGTAAATCTCGCGTTGTATCTTTTTCTTTACTTTTATTTTAGTTGAAACCATTGTCGTAAGTTGTGTAGCCATGATATATTCGGTCTCACAGGTTTCCTTAGTCTTCTCTTGAGTTATGTGGTGGACTATCACTTGTATCATCTTTTAGTAAATCCATACTATCTTGTCTGGAAGAGATAAGACCGCCTTTTAGCGACATCACCGCCTATTGTATACGACAAAACGTAGATATTTATTTCTCTGGTGTGTAAAAGGGTTCTAATCTAAACTAATCTATTTTCATGTGCAAAATTACGTTTGTAATCATTCGGCACGGTACCTCGAGGCGGGACTCCTACAAAAACGTAGTGATTACATACTCTTTGGTCCTACACGCACTCCGGATTTTTATTGCCCTTTGCTGCTTTTTAGTGTGATATGCTTGGCAACACTGGTCTCCCCAGTTCCCCTCACAATGGACTCCGTGGCTCGCATAATATAGCGTCCATCCAAGTCGAGTCGACCACTCAGTAAACACCAGTACAGTGTCCGCGACCGCAGTGAGAGCACGGCTGCCCCACACCGACTGCGGAGCGTGCCTGAGAAGCAATTTTTGCAATCATCTTATTGAGAATAAACAAACCAGCAAGTGAGTCTAGTTCTCTGTATGTACGTTGATTTGCGTAAGGCCGGGTGGCTAGATTTGCATGTGGATTAGTTAGCCGGTAGCCTCTCTAGTCAATTGTCTTGTTTTTGTTTGTCTACCTAGATAGGCGATTGTGCTGCTGTTAGAACAGGTATTACTTGTTTCCTTACCATTTCGGACGAATCAAGTTACGGTGGTAGTGGCGTAGTGGGGTTGACCCTTGCTTCTCGTTCATGAGGGTCTGGGTTCGAACCACGCATCTACCAATGACTTTTAGTTACGTACATTTGTTTTTACAGCAACACCATTCGCTGATAAATTGTGCCCGGATAACGGCGACAGGCTTGCCACTTGTCACGTTTGGGACCTAATAAACTCGGCAAAACGTGGGTCCAGTTCTAGAGACTGGTGCCTCTGCCTACCCCTTCGGGGATAGCGGGCGTGAGTTTATTATATTTTATTTTTTATTATTATCAAGTTACTCATTCCTTCCAAATATAATAGCTTTACGAAATGTTTTTTTTAATTAACTTAAGTCGGTTACATCAGCTAACAAATGGATACCCTCAACAACATTAAATTTAAAACGGACATTGAATCGATATGTAAGTAATTACTTACATATCGATTCAATGTCCGTTTTAAAATCTATTATCTATCCGTATCTAATTAGATATTGTACTGATTATTGTACATTCTCAAAAAAATACTTGTATAGTATTAATACTTAAAAAATAAAATACTAAAGTGATGCTTTCAACTGAGAAACCGTTGGTTAGGTACCACCTTAGTGTCACTAACTTTAAGATGCAAACAGCACTTACTGGGACTCATAAGATTTGAGTCCCGGTGTGGTCAGCTTCATCAGGAGTCCAAATTTATTCGTTTTAGATGTAAGCACTTAATCCAACGACTTAAGGGTACTTGTTAAAACTGAATCGCTGTCTAGGTAAGCTACGAACTGCGCAAGATTCGTCATAGCTTCAGTCATGATTCAATTTACCTATGGCTGGGCTTGGATTCAAGTCAGACTCCAAGTGATTGGTTACGGCTAGTTAAATGTTGTGATTGGCAATCCTAAACAGAAATGCACGCAGATACCCAGCTCCGTCAGCCCTGTATGCTGACTACCAAAGAGTCATACAGAACCACCAGCCACGACAAAGACCTTTGGTTTTTATGGAATATCTTACTAAGCAGAGCCGTCTCCGGTTATACCTAATCGATAGCGTGATATTATATATTTCAATCACCTTTTTTTCCTTATACCTACAGTTGATCGTACCTACATCAACTATTACCTACCTCCGTCCGTGCATCTTCTCGTTTACGTTGCGGGCGACTTTGCGAATAAAATGTAAAGTTTGATGCGTGTGTCTGTACTTGTTTAATTGCACTTGCATTATAAGACATTGTAACAGAGACAAATCGTCACGGGGCTTATTCTGTTAGGAAAAAAGTTTACGATACCAGTTCAAAACCACCAAAATACCTGTTTCCAAAATATTTTCTGCCATAACGAAATCCGATTACTCGTACATTAACTGTTCACAGAGTGTTGACTATACATTGTTTGTGGTATGTTATCTATACACTTTGCCCATTTAACCAACAAACAATAATATCTGAGGTCATACGAAGTAAACTTTGTAGCAAATTCTAGATAATCAGTATCAAAGAACCTGTTTGGCATCCGAGGTAATGAGCATAGCAACAGGAAAACAAAATATAATCGGTTTTTGATGTAGAGAATCTAGATAAACTGGTTTGGAATCTCCGTCTAGCGCCGCACACTGGGATCAGATTGGAAAAAAGTGGACTTAGGGTTTTTTGATCCTATTTTTTTTCTAGTGACTCCTTACGTCAATTCAATAGACATTTACTGATTGCTATTTTGTCATAAAATGACCCATTTACGAGAAAAAAAATATTTTAGTTTTTTTTGTATGGAGGAAAATCTTTTTTTGTGAATAACTTCGTAGTTTTTAAAGATGTTAAAATAATATTTAGTAGGTGTGATGGAGAGTATTATTCTTGACATTTCATACCAAGACACCTACTTCATATCTGTGCGGCTTACGGAACGGTCGCTGTTTGAAATTTCGTTTATTTTACCAGTACATTAGGATTTGTTGAAACCAAAAATGTTATTACTTCTTGAACTTCAAGGGTTTCTCGGGAAAAAATATTGACTCCCAATCCAAAGATCCATAAGAAGGCCAAATGACGTCACGTTCTAGCCAGTCCATATTATTCTTGAAGAAGGTTTTTTGGTTTCTACTGGCTTTTAAACATCTTTTGTAGACATTGCTTACATCGTTTCGGGAAAACATGAGAAGAACCTCGAGATATTTCAATTAAACATCCACTGTAACGCAATCCAATAGTGCACGACACAAAAACTCTCTATTTTTGAAATTGCCACTGACTTCAAGAGCCATAAACATATTTGAATTGTTACCGAATAGTAGTGTGAAAGATAGTAGAGCGATAGGACGGCTCCAAGAGGTTATGGGCCCAGAAGAAGATGGAGGGGAAACTGAGGAATATGAAGTTTTTGAAGACCTTATTGAAGATGGAGGTGAAACAAAGGATAATGAAGTTTTTGAAGACAGTATTGAAGATAGAGGTGAAACTAAAAAAAATGATGTAGTTGAAGAGAGTATTGGAAAGATGTATTTGAGGAGGAGTACGGTTGCGAAAGAGGAATAAAAAGTATAGAAGACACTGTAACAGAGGAGGTAGTTTTGACACTAATGAAAGATTAGTAACGGAACTTCAATATTGTCTTCAAAAAGTTCATTTTCCTCAGTTCCCCGCCATATTTTTCTGGGTCTATAACCTCTTGAAGCCTTCCTGTCGCTCTACTATCTTTCATATTTTTATTTGGTACCAATTTAGATATCTTTATGGCTATTGAAGGCAGTGGCAATATAAAAAATAGTGAGTTTTTGTGTCGTGCACTATTGTATTGCGTTACAGTGGATGTTTCATTGAAATATCTCGAGGTTATAATGATGTTTTCCCGAAACTATGTAAGCAATGTCTACAAAATATGTTTGAAACCAGTAGAAACCAAAAAACCTTCTTCAAGAATAATATGGAGTGGCTAGAACGTGACGTAATTTGGCCTTCTTACGGATCTTTGGATTGGGAGTCGATATTTTCTCCCGAGAAACCCTTGAAGTTCAAGAAGTAGTGACATTTTTGGTTTCAACAAATCCTAATGTACTGGTAAAATAAGCGAAATTTCAAACAGCGACCGTTCCATAAGCCGCACAGATCTGAAGTAGGTGTCTTGGTATGAAATGTCAAGAATAATACTCTCCATCACACCTACTAAATATTATTTTAACATCTTTAAAAACTACGAAGTTATTAACAAAAAATATTTTACTCCATACAAAAAAAACTAAAATATTTTTTTCTCGTAAATGGGTCATTTTATGACAAAATAGCAATCAGTGAATATCTATTGAATTGACGTAAGGAGTCACTAGAAAAAAAATGGGGTCAAAAAACCCTAAGTCCACTTTTTTCCAATCTGATCCCAGTGTGCGCCGCAAACGAGGTATTTTTAATGTGCATGTTATCATCTATTTTACTTTTCTATTTGTTTGCCAAGGATGGCGCACAAAGCTTTCCTATTCTCCACGCTGAGGTACCTTCACCTTAGCCTACAATTCACCCAAGAACGTTTGAAGACAGCAGATTGAATTTTACGCCGTCAATTTCAATTCAACTTCATGCATCTACGATAAGATCAATATTTGCATATTTTTTCGCAATACAACGTTTTTCGGGTTCCGTAGGAACAAGGCAAGGCACCTTAAAGATTCGCCATGTTCGTCCGTCTGTCTGTTCGCTGCCTAGCTCAGTGAGGCTGAAATTTGGCATAGACGTACATATTAATCATACCGACAAACTGTAGAATACAATTAGGGAAAATTCCCCCCTAAATCAGGAAGGCATTTTTTTTTCTCGTCTACACCATTATGTTTGGTATCATTGAATTGGTTTTTTTTAGATATTTTATATTTGGGTTCCCGAAATGTCAAGCTTTAAAGCTAAAATTTTTGTCAGAGTAGGACGATTGTAGAAAAGTAAATAATTTTATTATCACATTATAATAAAATTAAAAGGAAAACATCACGGCTAAGTAGGCTTTACAAGTTAACCAGTAATAAGCTTCCAACTTATAAGAGGAAAACTTCGTACAAAATTCATTGAAAACAACTTCAAGAAGTTGTTAAATCTGTAAAGCGGATAAAAAATGCTTCTATTTCAGATAAAACCCTCTCTTTGTTACGGAACCCTATACTGGGCGGGCAAGGCCCGACATGTAGGTACTTTGCCAGTTTTTTAAGAGTCCGTACCTGAAAAGGAAAAACGTCGTTTGTTATCGCTTGGAGGTGTCGAGTTGAAATTAAATTAAAAATCACACTTCTAAGGTACATTTCGACACTATTCTTAGAGTACTTTCCGTTTACTATGAAATTTGGCAAGTACTATCGTCTTATACTAATTACAGGGAAAAATCTAAAAAGTATATATAATATTTGTAATTAAATAACAAAAAATTGCCTTTGAAGTGCGGAAAAAAAAGTACGAATACGGAACCCCCAGTGGGCAAGCCAGACTCGCTCTTGCCCGGTTTTTTTGGTATGAAAGACGTAACTTTAACCTAAACAGAGCCACTCTATAAAAAATCGCTAAAGTCTGCAGCACATGAACCTTTACTTTCGGCATTGCAACAAAAAATGTGAAGGTTGATGTTCTGTCGACTACATTACAATTTACTTTATTGTGCGGCTGCAAAAGAAAAGGAAATGCCATAAAAAAACTAACGTTTCTTTCGAGTTTAGCTTCCGGATTACAATCCGGTTCAAACTTGATGATTAGTGAAGATCCTGTAACGCAAATTACATCGTTTGATGTTTTTAGATTCTTTTGTATTCCTAAAGGCTTACATATTGTACAGCTTTAGGTATGAGACTACAGCATTGTGAAATTGTTTGTACCCACCTTCTAAGTTTATGGTAATTATGACCCAAATAAGAGCTGTCATAGAATGACATATTTGCTTTGATACGGTTGTAACTCTCTTTACAATTTATTCTTTGGTAATTCACCTAACTAAACATAAATCATGTTGTAATTTCTCTCAGACGAGGCCAGCCAATTCTTAACAAGCTTAGTCAATGTTTGTTTCAAAATTTATAGTAAATGTTGTCTTTTGCTCTTTTTTAGTTACATATTTAGGAATTCTTTTAGACAAGTTCCAATGAAAAATATTAAAAGTTTGTTTTATACAGGATGTTAAAAAGCTGGATTATTCCACTTATTGCACCTGAGGTAATTCACCTGGGTGAATCAAGTCTACCGAACGGTGGACCAATTCACCCCGTGCCAAATAGCCTGGGTGCATTAAGTCGACTCCATTTTATTTCAATTTTTTGTATACTTTGTTCACCTTCGAATAATGGTGCCAGCTAAAAAAAACTTAGATTTTTTTTTAAAACAAGAAGTACGTATACGGGTATGTTAAAATCTAAAAAAAAAATTGATAAAAAAAAATAAAAACCGACTTCCAAAATCTAGCGCACTAAAAAGTTAGAAATAATATAAAAGAATACCTTTAAATTAGAAGTACGTATACGAATTATTTTTTTTTATCAATTTTTTTTTTTGTCGATTTTTTAAATAAGATCGTTCTATGTTTCTTTTATAACACCTAAGTTGAGTTTATTTATATTTAAGTTTAAGTTTATTAAAGCTGATTTATGTTTCCAACAACTTTGAATTCATTCACTTTGTTTAAGGGGCATTCTTACCACAGCCACAAAGAAAAACAAACGGTGCCTGTTTTGAATAATAATAGGCATCAATATATTTTTTTTTAATTCCCCCGCTAAAAAATCGACAAAAAAAAATCCACTCTTCTTCGGTTATTAGTAGTTCATTTCGTATATCCTATACATTATCGGCCTTACTAATAAAGGTTATGAGCTGTGTATACAGCCGTTATGTGCCCTTTTATATGGTATGTGCCTGTATGTAAATGTTGTTATGTTATGCGAGGTCTGACAAACTGGTTATTTGTACGCTAAATGCGATTAAACCAGTATAAATTGATATACGTCAAATAGTTATTCAAAGTATATAACTTATTTATTAGTAAGGCCGTATAATGTTAGTTTAGATAGATATAGATGTTCAGATCGCGAAGACTCCACAGAAGTGCGCACTCGTCACAATTTGCATAGCGGATCACGCACGCCACAAACACATTATCCTGTAGGCAACGGACTTGACCTTCGCTACTTGTCTTCGCGTAGATTGGACGCATCGCATGGCACCTAGGATAATATTAGCGTGCAACGTGCTTTGCTATTAGATGTGTATGTTATGTCCTCGCCCGTTTACCAAAGCATTGGGTATTAGCTTGGGACCAGCCCTTATATTACGTAACTTTCCACTCTATCAGGTTAAGCAATTAGACAACTCGAAAGAGTCAAAATAAGAATGTATATGACAGTTCGGAGTAGGAGTACGAGATACCCCCTGGGAAAATTAGGCCCAGAATGTTTACATGTTTGTGATGTCGCTGTTTCTGGTTCCCACGACTCAGGGTATCGTAGTGTGGGGCCAGAAGCAATGTATGTGCATGTATGTAAATGTTATGTTATGTTATTGTGACGTAAGGTGGTGTGAGATACCGGGAACAAAAGGCCTAAATCAGACCACTCGATACACTAGAGTCTTACGTAATTGCACCCCAGATCAAGTGATTGTGTTGTGTGGCAGTTATGTTAATTGTCAATTCAACCATGAGCTCCGAGAAGCAAATGAATTCAAAGAAAAATGAAGCATAACACATCAGCTTATCGATCAATCGTCAGTCCGTGGTTACTTACGAACGTTTGTCAACACGATTTACCGTGAAGGAATCTTTGAACCTACTTTACTTATAACGTACTGTGTATCGAGTGGTCCGATAAAAAAACACTACTCCGAAGTGTCGGATATACATTTATATTTTCACATTTTGGAGTCATTAAAATGATTAACGCAATTGAGTGGACAGTAAAGTAATAGAAAGGTATTATTACTTAACTACATACATACAGTTTGTCAAAAAATACAAGAAACCGGAAGTGAAAGTTTACTAATTGTTTTATTGAAAAATCTAAACATTTACTATATTTATTGAAACCCAATACCTTAATTTATGGAAAAGCTCAAGTTTTTTTATTTATATAATGCTTGTAAGTGCAAGCTATTAACAAACACAGACAAAAAGTCTGAGCAAAACCGTACTCTTTAATTTCTACATTTTCTTGACAGGCTGTACGTTACTTTTTTCGTAAAACACCTACGAACGTTGTTGTGTAGCGACATTATTATTATTATTATTCCGATGTTGGACTACGAAAGAATAAGGAGTGCCATTTCTGTCATTTTTGCATTCAAATAACTAAACGAAAGAATAACAAAATATAATTTTGAACTAAAACTTTCGTAAGTAACTGACGACTCCATCGCGTCGGCAAGAGCGAAACCAGTCCTCTGTATGGAGTTGTCTGATTTAGCCCTTTTGTTCCCGGTATGTCATACCACCTTATGTCACACTGGTACGTTCTGGGACTTTTTTTTCCAAGTAGGTGTCTCATACTCCTACTCCGAACTATCATATCGTATACATTCTTATTTTGACTCTTTCGAGTTGTCTAAATGCTTAACCCGATAGAGTGGAAAGTTACGTAATATAAGAGCTGTAAGATAAAAAGCCAAGTAACTGTATCTGGAATAAATTAATACATAATGTGTAGGTTTATTTAGAATAATGCTCGTTTAAAGTAACGAGATGTAACATACACGTCACCTCTTATTCTCCCCTTATCTATTGACCTAAGCGAGTACAATCTGGCGATAAACAATCCCGGTCTTATTTATACTGCACGATTGATCTACAACACTCCTTCGAGGTACCTAGTTTAAATAATCTGTGATGACTATTTCAACTGCGGAGGAGTGTTTTAAGTTCGTTTTTGTTAAGTTTCAAGTTGTATTTTTATAAATAAGACTATCCCTACCCGATATCGGCGTGCGTGCATGCAAGGACTAATGAAAGTCGATAAAGCTAAGTGATCTGTCAGGTCAGGATCTTGGCTAGTGGTACCTAATAATAGTCCTTGGTCTCTGCCTACCCCTCTGGGACACAGGCGTGATTTTATGTGTGTAAGACTGTCCCGCTCTTAAAAGACAATCATAAAGTACATCAGCATTTCTTTGCGGATCAACTTCAGCAAATTGAACATCAGAAAAATTCAATTAGGTATATTAGCTTCCAAATCGTTGAAGTTAATTAAGTAATTATGTTGACCATGTTTGTTTTATTTGCAGACTCATTTTGCTGACCGCTTAATTGTTTTTTTTTATTCTCGGCCTTTCCTCAACAGTTCTCACTCTTCTCTTATTAGGGCGAGCTGGGGTAGGTGATGAGCAGGAGCTGAAGTACTGTCATTGTACTACAACGAATTAACAGAATCTTGCGGCCCATTGTCATAAAACTCTAACTTATGTGTTTACGACAATTTCATATACATTGCGAAGTCAATTGACCGAGACAAAGGCTCGGCGACGCAATGGACATCCAGATAGACTTAATAAAATATGTATTAAATGAAATCCTATATTACGCGCACTGTAACGATTGCAATCTTCTAGAAGTGTTACAGATTTGTGACTTTATAAACTTTATTCTGGAATCACTTACTTGAATTTTTGTTGGAAGAGTCCGACCAGGTTTCAGTTCAAGAATTGTGACAGACGATTGGAATCGCAAATGATTTTTTAGTTCTTAGTTTATTAGTTTTAATTAATTAGCCCTCTGGGGTTCGATTCTGTTAGTGCACTATAGTACAATGACAGATACGGTCTGATCGCGTGATGTGTTTTGCATACCATTGGCGCCTACAGGTTTTCATTACGATGCGCGCGTGCCTAAATTTCTAAATCTTGGCTCAGGACCTAGATTCTGTTAAAGCGTTGTAGTACAATTCCAACTGCATGAAATTGGCGATTTAGTTTCATTGCCGCTTGAAGTCCACGCGAGCGCGTGTATCGATTTTTCTAGGCGTCAATGGTATGTATGAGAAAACACTTCACGTGACCCGACCATGTATCTGTCATCGTATTATGATGCACTAACGTTAATGAATTGTAGTACAATGACAAGTACTACAGATAGTTTCATTGCCGCGTCAAGTCTATGCGCGCACGAGTATTCGTAATTCTAGGCGTTTCAGTGGAATTAAAAAACGTATCACGTGACCCGACCCTGTAAATATCATTGAACTATAATGCACTAAGAGTATATAGGCCCAGTGGGCTCATTATGTAATTTTCGTTACTTATATTCATACGTCTTAAAAAGTCACGTCAACACAAAAACCGACGTCGTACGGAGTACTCTCTCGCTTTAACAAAGGGTCTTAAAAAAAGATAGTGCTATACAGTAATGGTATACATGTCTTTTTAAGACGTATGAGTATCCGTTGCGAAAATTACATAAAGAGCCCACAGGTCACTGGTTTAGTGGCACAGTTGTAACGTACCGCCTTGCCCCCAGGAAACATGGAGCCTCTGTGGCTCGCCCTGGCACTGCTGTGCGCGGCATCCGCCGTGTGCCCCGCCGCCGTGCCGCCCGCCACCACGGACACGCTTGTCGTCGCGAGGGAAGATGGCGCTGTGAGTTACCGTTTGTCATAAGGCTCTAATTATATGCGTCCGCGCGACCGAGCGGCCCGGCCGCTACACCACGAAATTACAAGCAATTGTGTGTAACGATTTATTTAAATAGCGGTGCGGTCGCGCCTTCGAGCGGCGTGGTCGCGGGGCCCGGCCGCTCGTATGAGTTTCAATGTGTTCACTTGTATCGGTGCATTTTAAGCGGACGGGACGCTCTTTTGTTGTTTGTGAGAACGTGTAGAGAGCGGAGGCGCTCGGGCCGCTTCATATAAATCAAAAAGCGACTTGACCGCGATCGCTGGAATCTGCGGCGAAACCGCTCGGTCGCGCGGACGCATATAACTACATAGAGCTTAAAGGGAAGGATGGTAGAAAGGGGTGGGAGGGAGGTAGAAAGGAACAGGGAGGCTTTTATTGTGACAACAGACACAACTATAAAAGCGAGACAATAAGATTGAACAAAAGATGAGCCACACTAGGGGTCATCCATAAATTACGTCACACGTTAAGGGAGAGAGAGGGGGAAGGTTTTGTGACGTCATATTTCAAAATCTATAATAATCTACTGATACTTTAAATGGTGACAACTGACAACAAAAAAGATAGGTAGGTAGGTGATACGAAGATCACGGGGTCATCTAGTTACAAATATGAATTAAGAATGTTTTCCAGTATTGTGATAAGTTGCTTCCCGTATTTTTTCGATATAATTAAAT
Organism: Yponomeuta plumbellus; assembly: GCA_947310845.1. Taxonomy (NCBI): domain Eukaryota; kingdom Metazoa; phylum Arthropoda; class Insecta; order Lepidoptera; family Yponomeutidae; genus Yponomeuta; species Yponomeuta plumbellus. Next base: position 15,306,761 of record OX371198.1, on the reverse strand, counting down.
CATTAAAAGAGATTTCATCATCATCATCATTCAGCCACAAGAAGTCTACTGCTGGACATAGGCCTCCTCCATGGATTTCCTCAAAGACCAGTTGGAAGCGGCTTGCATCCAGCGTCTTCCTGCCACTTGGATAAGATCGTCTGTCCATCTTGTGGCTGGTCGTCCTACGCTGCGTTTGCCGATGTGTGGTCTCCATTCAAGAACTTTTAGGCCCCATCGGCCATCAGTTCTGCGTGCTATGTGCCTCGCCCACTGCCACTTCAACTTACTCATCCGGTGGGCTATGTCGACTACTTTCGTTTGTCTTCGGACCGCATAATTTCTGAGTCGGTCTCGTAGAGAAATTTCGAGCATAGCCCTTTCCATAGCTCGTTGCGTGACCTTGAGCTTTCTTATGAGGCCAATAGTGAAAGACCACGTTTCAGTGCCATGAGTCATCACTGGTAACACACTCTGGTTGTATAATTTTGTTTTGAGTGATTGAGGTATATTGGAGGAAAAGACTTTTCTAAGTTTCCCGAATGCTGCCCAGCCGAGTTGGATTCAACGATTGACCTCTTTCACGAAGTTGGACCGGCCTAGTTGGACTGTATGTCTTAGGTAGACGTATTCGTCTAAAACTTCGTGAGTTGAGTTCTGAGTACTGAGTCCCACTGTTATTGGGGAAAAGAGATTTATTATTAATAAATTGTTATTTTTAAAGTAGGTAACTTTCAATATTTTTTATGTAGGTATTTCGATTGTAATGCGATTCGATGACATAATAATTGATAATTTTTTCAGAATAATTCTCAAGAATTTAACCTAACCAGATTGTTCTAAAATATTGCTTAAGTAAGCCTAGATTAGCTGTTATCAACGCCCTAATGGAAGCTCCAATTCTTTACGATGATAAATTATTGTACTGAAATCTATACTATAAGTAAGTAGGTATCCAATCCCTTACATTGTAGGTACTCATCAGTTAAATTCCATCAGTTGTGCAATATTTTAAATCTTCAACAAGCGTACAGTTACCTATCCGACTAAAGTTCTGCCGAGATAACCTCAGGATCTCAATAATAATATTATTAGTAACTAAGATTATGTTTTCTTATCTAACTGTAGATACAATACGATTAAAATCAGTTAACACTTCGGCTTTTCCCGGATATCATCGCCTAAATCCGAAGACGGAAATGACACTAAATACATTACCGCGATTTCTTTTCGGTAGCATTCAATTTGAAGTATCATAAACGCAATGTATAGCACCTGCTAAGATGACATTACTAACCGGTAGACTTAGGAAATTTATTATGCAGAAGAGACATGAATTTGACTGATCTGAGAGCTTGTCGTTTTCCTTCAAAATTTTTAACACGCTGCTTTTCGAAACTCTTGTAAGTTAATTGTTATAAAATTTGATAGAATCGAATATTTTCACGAATGAAATTAGCGTTCATAAACATAAATGTATCAGATACGTCAAACTGTTTTTATTGACACTAAGAAGGCAGACTGTCAAAATAGTCAATTATTTTTCTAATTTCCATAAAAAGGTTGGTGTTCGGTTTGAGCTCCATAGGTTTTGTTGCTCATATCGTTCTTGTATTGTATTCAATGAGACGATTTATATAATTAAAGGTCATGTCTGTGAATTGATAACTCTATGTGAAAGACGACGGATTCACGACAATTACCGAGGTTGGCCGAAGTGTTAACTGATTTTAATCGTATTGTACCTAACTATGGATACTGCAACTTACAGAATTGTAACATAGTGTGAAAACATATACAGGGAGAATATTCTTTGTGCTGTACATTGCTTTCCCCATTTTCTTGTAACTACCATTCTGTTAATCTACTGTTAACGTCTGCCAGTTGTTTTTTTTAATGCATTAGAGTGTCCAAAAAAAACTAAAACAACTTGTTTTTTGTAACGTCAACTGACAGCTGTTGACAGTCAGGTCAGCAGATTGTTAGTCGATTAACAAAATGCAGGAAGACTTGGCTTCGCGACGACGAACAATCCGCTACTTGCCTCGTATCAAATTTGACGCAATAAATGGATATTTCCTGTAGTATCTAACGTAAGAAACCGAAATGTATTGACTTTGCTAAGTAAATATGCAGGATGGCTGCAAAATTTGCAAAAAAAAAAATATTTTTCGCTTTTAAATCGGAACGGTGAAAACACTATCCGCCATCTTGAAAGCACCTTTGGTTGTAAACAAACATCTGTCAGTCGTGCGTGCGTAGGTTCTATTGTGACTCATACTTCTTTCGTGGCACGAACTCTACCTATGTTGAATGTCAAACTTTGTTTACAAACGTAGAGGACTTCAAACCATAGACAAAAATGGCGGACCGCGTTTTTGGCTGTTTAGCAAATCAACGTTTTAAAATAATGTTTTTGTTGCTTTTAGGTCCTCAAAAAATATACTAAAATATTTTTTGGTCTAATGGAAGAGATATTTAGCATTTAAGACATACTTGAAAAAAGAGTCAAGTAGCGGATTGTATATCGAATCGTCATGATAAACGCGACCCTAATAAGGTTTAACATTGAAATTCTATTAGAATAGCACTATAATTAGGATAACTATTTTGGTATACTTACATATAACGGCTATAATCACGATTACTTATTAAGTAAACTTTTTTATTATTATTGAATAACTGTTTATCTCTTGCATAATGTTTATAAGTTTGCATGTAAGGTCTACTACTTATCCGATTTGAAAAATTATTTTACCAGTCTCTAGAATGTCTTCAGGGTTTACAAAGGATAATACGTTTACCACTCGAAATTATTTTCTGGCACGGCTAGTTACCATTATTCTTGTCCTATATCCCTTAGTCATCAAGCTCAGCGCCCACGGCCGCGTCTGAGCCGACAACCGGCGCCCCGCCCGCTCCGATCAAGCTGACGTCTATGGACGTGACGTCAGAGGTGGCACTCCGCTACGCCCGCACTGCCATCGTCACCAAGGTGCGGAATCCAGCGGGCAGGTCGCAGGAGGCCACCTTCAGGGTTCTGCTGCCCGAGACGGCCTTCATCAGCGGTTTTATCATGTAAGTACAAAAAAATCAAGCCCCATCGTCGTCAGCACGGTGTCTTAAGGTCAAAGCCCACTTACACGACTCTGCTACCACCCGGCAAAAATAATATCATTCAAATATGGGCTTTAAATATTGCTGTTTAGATATATTTTACATTGGATTCATAAATTAGCTGACAGCGAGCTGCAGACATACAGACATACGTCGTAGCCATATTAACAGGCTACGACGTATGTCTGTATGTCAGTCCGTCTGACGTATAAACGGCATTACACTCTATCTCGAACTGTACAAGTACCTGACTACTTGAGTTATTAATAGATTTTTGTGTCATACATAACACTTCCGGTTGTAGTAAAAGTAAGTAGTAAAAATATTAATTTTAGAGTCAATGAAATCAATGGAAATCAAATGAATACGGGCCAAGTCCGGATTGGTGGAGGCTTGTAAGACTAGCGGCTGGTCTTACTGTCAGAAGTTTTCAAGCCGCCCTAAGGGCTCTAACTTGGCTAATCGACTGCCATCTATCGCCGGCAGCCGGTACCAACTGCTTTTCGTGCCTTACGAAGCACGGAACCGCTCGGAAAAATGCCACTAGCGTTCAAATGGTTCAAATCCCGGGTGAGGACAAAAAACCCCAGGTCTTGGATGTTTACATGTTTGTGATGTGTCTATTGCTGGTTCCCATGACACAGGGTATCCTAGTGTGTGGCCAGAAAGAAAAAGAAGGAGAAGACTGAAGCGGTGCTATTTTCCTGACATTATTGTTAAAATTCTACATTCTCATTTACCTCTGCTGTTTGCAGGACCCTAAATGGTAAGGCTTACAAGGCCTACGTGAAAGAAAAGGAAGAGGCCAAGCAGATTTACAACCAGGCCGTCTCGCAGGGCGTCGGGGCCGCCCACATCGCCACCAAGTAAGTCCTTCAAACAGGGTGTAAAAATGCTCACATACAACTAAAATGGAGGGTTCCTCCAATCACCAATACCACCAACTTTTACTATGGAAAACTTCGATTTTTCAAGCTTTCGAAACCAATTAGAAATGTCAAGGCGAAGTGTGTTCAACACGTCCGAATCTCGAACAAACTTTTAGTTTATAAATACCCACACTAAGTACCATAATCTAACTAGTCTATTTGATATTTTAATACCCCAATATTTTTCCTGCTTTAAAAGTTTGTTTTCGTTTGTAGTATGCGTATCTTTCGGGTCGGGCATCAGTTTTTTAATACCTTGTAGAACCACCGATCATTCCTTGGATCCTCCACACCCCATGAACTGCCACAAAAGTTCCTTTTAAACCGGTGAAGCTTAAGTTCCCTGCCTCACTAGGACGCCATGGCGACGGCGCCAGCTACGTATCCAAGCAGTTTGTATTGAATGGCGACGTTGCCAGACCGTCGCCAAGTGAGTTAGGCACCATACATTTCAATATTAACTGCTTGGATACGGTCGCTGGCGACGTCGCCATGGCGTGCTAGTGAGGCAGGGCACTAAAGTACAACTTCCTTACTCTCACACCCAGAGCGCGCGACTCGAACCATTTCACCGTGTCAGTAAACGTGGAGCCCAACACCGAAGCGGTCTTCAACCTGACATACGAAGAATTGCTGACGCGTCGCAACGGTCTCTATAACCAAGCCATCAACCTGCACCCTGGGGTCCTGGTCCCCAACTTGAAGGTCACCGTCCACATCAAGGAGGGCCAAAAGTTGACCAAACTGCGAGTGCCGCGGGTGCGGACTGGCAACGAAGTCGATGCCACTGAAGACGATGAGCGTGAGTTATTTGTTCTAGATTGTAGTGTCAGTTGCTGGGATTTAGCTGTAGTCACAAATGGCCACATGTAGTCTTATATATGTAGTATCAGATGGTGAAATGTAGCTGTAGTTATAAATTAATAAATCCATAGGATACACCCTACTTGCTACTCATTCAGTTTAAGTTACATAAATTATTATCGTAATTTTTATTACTTAGGACTGACTGCTCACTTTAAAGTCTTTTATGATTTTACTTTATTTGGCATGTTGTGGCTACCTATAATAAGTAAGAGTGCAAATGGCCTTTTAGATTTTAAACTTATGAACTAAGTAGGTAATTTTTGTGTAACTTTTGTTATAACCTTAATAAAATTAAATAAATATGGCTTACGTGTAATCTTCTAGATAAAGTGAGTGAAAGTGAAAGTGAAAGTGAAAAGCATTTATTTCGATTGTAACACCATAACACAATTTATAAACAATATTTGTAGTAAACCAAAAACATAAAAATAAAGGTACCTCATACAATTATGTTGAACGAAATGTGCTACAACAGAAAAAGGCTGCAGCTCAGCAAAATGCTAGCCAGAGGCGACTAGCGCTGGTTTTCTGCTGCACCTAATTCGCTGAACTATGAACAAAATTTGACTATAAATAGAAAGAATAGACGAATACATACAATAATTGGATTAAAAACATTTTTATAGAAATAAGCATAAAATCGAATAAAGTAATGGCCCAAATGCCAGCAATAAAAATAAAGCAAATTTAATACATTTCGGCGTGTGTGTGTATGTGTGTGTGTGTGAGAGGGAGTGTGTGTGTGAGGGTGTGTATGTGTGTGTGTGTGTGTGTGTGTGTGTGTGTGTGTGTGTGTGTGTGTGTGTGTGAGGGTGCGAGCGTGTGTGTATATGGGTGCGTGCGTGCTTGCGAGCGTGCGTGCTTGCGTGCGTGGATGTGCTGACACAAGACGGGTACATACAGGTAACACCTCAAGTAGCTAGGCAACTATAGGCAACTATAGTGAGGACTGTTTGTCCAACAGTAACATTTTATATTTGAACTTTAAGGTTGCCTTTGAAATGGGTTTTTGAAGCGACGGCGGGAGATTATTCCAACATTTAGTTGCCTGATAGCGAAAACTACCCTCAAAAGCTCTTGTTTTGTGATAAGGCGTTGCTAAAATCGGTCTTTGTGCCCGGCGCGAATTAAAAGAGTTATGGAAGGTGTACCAGCTAAGTTTGTCGTAGAGGTATTTGGGTTTTTTAAATTTTACTACGCTATGGACAAGGCCAGCCAAGTGCAGCTCACGTCTGGAGTCCATGTTCAACAACCTAGCTTTATTAAGGTACGGAGTGATGTGACTACGCGGGGGAATTTTGTAACAGTATCTAATACAGGCATTCTGTACCCGCTGTATCAGTTTTTTTGATCGTGCCAGTAGACGAGGACCTGTCACAACATCACAATAATTCAGCAGGGAGAGAACCAGGGACTCACATAGCATTAAACGTACTCTTTCACACAATAAATGGCGTATCCGGTACAGTACCCTGAGACGACTAAAACAGGACTTGACAGCGTTAAGAACATGGTTTTCGAAGCGGAGTTTACCATCCATTAGAACACCAAGATTCCTAGCCTCCTCTACTTGTTCGATATTAGCTCCAGCTATTGCTGGATAAAGTCCATGAGAAAGGCTTGATTGAACTTGCATTTTAGTTCCCAAGACCATAAATTTCGATTTACTGGGATTAAGAACGAGGGCATTCTGCATTGCCCAGTCGGCTATTCGATTCAAATCTGAGTTTAACCTAGATATAGAAGGCGCTACGTTTTTAGGGTCTGCAGTAATGTAAACCTGGACATCATCGGCATAGAGATGAAACTTACAGTCCTGAATCTGTTTCGCCATGTCAGAGGTGTACAAAATAAATAAAAGAGGGCCAAGAATTGAACCTTGGGGCACTCCTCTTGTGACTCCACGCGCAGAAGAAAGCACAGTGGTTCCATCGCTTCGTCGTAGTTTAACTATCTGGGATCTGTTACAGAGATAACTCCTAAACCACTCCACAGCAGATGCACCTAAGCCGTAATAATTCAATTTAGAGAGAAGCAATTTTATGTTGATGCAGTCAAATGCGCGAGAGAAGTCCAAGAGTGTTAAGATCGTACTCAAACCATCATCTGCAGCCGCCAATATATTGTCAGTCACATCAAGTAAGGCCGTGGCCGTACCGACACCTCTCCTGAAACCGGACTGAACTGCTGGCAAGATATTGTTTCCTTCAAGATACTCTGAGAGCTGCAGATGGACAATTTTCTCCAGCACCTTTGAGAGACAAGGCAGGATGCTTATGGGTCTGAGATCCTTCAGTACTTTAGGGTTAGAGATTTTGGGGACTGGTGTGATGAGAGCTGTTTTCCATAGAGTGGGGAAAGTAGAAGTAACTATTGAGGTATTTATTATAATTGTTATTATTTTTAAAGTGTGTGGCAAAGTAAGGAGGATCAGGTCCCAGCTTAAATTATCTATACCCAAAGAGTTAGATTTTAATTCGAGTAAAATCTTGCCAACAATCTCATCATCAACTGGGTGCAAATTGAAATTAAAGTTCTCGTTGTATTTACCAACATTAAAGCTTTCGAATACTGACGGGAGAATCTCATTATTACCTGGTATGTTGAGGAAATGCTCATTAATATTGTCAGGGTCATCAAATTGTGGAGGTAGAAAGTCATCGCTCCCATACAAGGGCAGCGCATGTTTCTTCAACCCTTTCCATAAACTTTTAGAGTCATGCATGTTTTTATTAATGATTTGGTCATAAAACGCACGTTGCTCGTTATACATTGCTTCTCCGACCCACTTTTTCAGTTCCTTATAATATTCTTTATGAGAATCTTTCTTTGTTCTATGAAACCGAGCAAGCGCCTTGTCTCTTGTGTCAATCATTAGTTTTAAGTTGTCTGTAACCCAAGGAGTAGACGGATGTCTTATACAGGTTGTTCGGATAGGGGCATGCTTATCAAGCAATTGGATGATAAGCGCATTTAACTTCAGAACCATATCATCTACTGTATCAAAATTTATTATGGAAGCGAAGTCACATGCATATAGATCTTTGTTAAAAGAAATCATATCGATGTTTTTTATTGGCCTAAATGTAATAGTACGCGGGACGGGCTTCTCCTTTTTTAGTTTTAGGGTAACATTTATCATTGCATGTCCGTTAATACCTACAAAATTAGTGACAGTAACCTCCTTTACTAATATGTTGGTGCAGACCAAATCTATCAATGTGGAACTAGTGGTTGTAAAATGAGTAGGTTCTGAGACAACTTGTGTGAGCCCAGAGTAATGTAGAAAGTTATTGAATTGAATACAATTATAGTTTGTTAAATCTAATTGGTTTATATTAAAATCACCGAGCAATACAATTTTGTCAAAGGAAGAAAACGCGCTTATAGATTCGGTCATAGCATCGAGGAAATAGTCCACCGCCACCCAGTTCGGACGATAGGCAGTCCCTATAGCTATTTTAATTCCATTCACATTAACACGCAGCCACCATTGCTCAACCTGTGAAGGGGGATGATTTAGAGTAGTGGCTCTTAAGCCATGTCGGACATAGTAGGCGAGTCCACCGCCACGGCCTCCACGCATGTGTGCCGGGCGAGGCCTCATACGAAATTTATAATTAGGTATAACTGGAGCCAAATTTTCCCGTCCCTCCCGAAGCCAGGATTCGTTGATGGCCATGATATCAGGCATATTGGACTCCATACACAAAATAAAGTCATTGCCACAAGTGTTCAGTGAACCCGCATTATGTAAGCCTACCTTGAAATATTTACTTTTGTTTTTAGGCGTCATAGGAAAACATTGAAAAAAAACAAAAGCACGAAAAATATAAGTACCTATCCACGAGGGGCGTAGTACGTACCAATAAGGGTGATCGACGTTCAATAGAAAATAGTAGATGGCGATCCATGATGTTGTAATTGTAAGCTATACATAATTGCAAGGGCGACAACGGCGCCGGCGACTCAGAAGGTACATCATAATCCAGAACGCAGTCAGTGTCAGCCAGTGCGTCGGGAACACGTGTGCGGCGCAGAGAAAAGTAGAAATATTTGTGGTTAATTAAAACATAAACATTAAAGAAGTCGGTGAGCACCTTTGTTAGGTTATGTAGAATAAAATTTGTATTTATGAGTACTGTGAGGTGTGATTTGTGTAAAGTGTTGTGTAATATTGTGTCTAAACTATAGCAAAGCAAAGCAAAAGTGAAAAAAAAGTGGCGGTGATGGCGTTGAGCATGAATAGGTAGTGGCTTCAAAGTTGTGAGTAGTTTAAACTTATTTCCCGTGGTACAAGTTACAATGCTATCATTATTGTAGGTAGCTAACAAAACAACTGCATGAAAAATAAGCAAACCAATTATACATATTACGCTACAATATGCGAACATGCTCAATATTATAAATAATAGTAACATATATTCTAGGTAAATCAGATTAGCTGACCATATTGACCCACTTAGGCTTTTATAAAAGTTTTTACGTCATATTCATTGCGGATAAGGAATCTTTGTGAACCGTGCTCTTTACGACCGAAGATGCGTCCTTCTTTCGTCCAGATATACTTCCAGCCCGCGTTGCGACCGGCGTCACGGGCTTTGGCATATAGGACACGGTTGCCTTTCGTGAGGCGCTCGTTCACGTGAAAGCGGCGAGGTTGGTGCTGGGGTAGTCCAAGCTCGGTCGAAGCACCCCCACGGCGCACACGCGAGCACTTTAGCATTTCATCCCGTAGCGAGCGCCGTGCCAACCTGACCACAATAGGGCGTGGGCGCGGCGCCGGCGCATCCTTGACGTGACTACGCCTCGGACCCACTCGTACGGCGCTGACAATGTCCCGGTCTTCAAGAGTCATACCTAGGTTTGCAGCAGCTGTCAATACCAAGTGCCCCACAGACTCGCCATCGCACTCAGGTATACAGGTTAGCTCCACATCGTTGACGAGTAGGTCTTGTTCTCTTTCATTTAGCTGATGCTGGAGCGCCGAGATATCCTGTGTCAGCTTAGCCACGTCCGAGGAGCAGTTCTTGGTCTGGAGGTCCTTAAGCTCCTCCCTCAGCTTTACGTTCTCCCCACGAAGTGACTCCACCTCCTTAGCAAAACACTCTCTGAGCTTTACTAGTATTTGGTTAAACTCAGCGGTAATTGACGATCGAAACTTCTCAAGTTTGGCCTCGAGGAGTATTCCAAACTGCTCGAAGGGGATGGCGGCTGTCTCCCCGACAGTAGCTGCAGGTGACGACCTCGTAGACTCACTGGTAGGCACTGGCGCAGCCCTGGGCGTGAATGCGGGCACGGGGGCAGACGCCGGCACTGGTAATTGCTCATTCTGCTTACGGGTAGGGGTGTCGTCGCCTCTTCTACGTCTATTTGAGTTAGCTATTAAGCTACTGCATTCAGGGCACTGCCAAGATTTCTTATTAAGCTCCTTATAAATATCAAGTGTCATATCCATACACTGATGGTGATAATGCTTCCCACACAAACAGCATTTTAAAGCTTCTTTTTGTAAAACGGCAAGCAAGCAAGCTTCGCACTTCATAGTATGGACCGAGAGTCGACTTTGCTTAGGCACACACGTCCACGTATCGGGTCAATGACTCGGCAATGTTGTCGTAGGTCCGGGTTGCACAATGTAACGGTCACTTGAACTTATGAAGACACTGATAACTCAGGAACCAGGGAGTAGATTTTACTGCGGTTTTTACTATAATAAAAGTTATTTCTTCTAGCAACTAAAGCACTGCTATTCAAGATTAATACGCGTGTTTAACTTTAATTACGAACAAACTAAGCTGAGCGTATCGAAAGAGATGTCAACCGTTAACCGTCTACGGCGCGAAAGCTGTACCGTCAGTTGGTGAGATGTAGTTGTAGTTACATATGGCTACATGTAGACTTATAAATCTAGCTGTAGCATCAGATGGTGAAATGTAGGTGTAGTTTCATGTGGCTACTGTAGATATAATATCTGTAGCCTCAAATGATAGTATGGGATGTACAGTCACGAGCAATAATATGTATACAATGTCACATTTTCTAAAAATCTTAACTTAAAACAATCTAGAAATAAGTGTACGACAATTTGTCCTAAATTATGTAACGAATGGTTAGATAATTTAGGATAAATTGTCGTTCACATGTGCAGTACAAAACAAAATGTATACGTCGTACAAAATGTGACAGTGAATATACAGGGTGGTCCAAATATCATGGATCAAATGAAATGGGGAGTTAGCCAAGGTCATCTTCTACCAATAAAGTCCTATACAGGGTGGTAAAATTCTCAACGGTTTTGAACTTATGATTGATTTTCGGTTTTTTTCAAGAAAAGAGTTCCTACTACTTATTAAGAGCAATAAAAAAAAAAGTACTTACTTTTGGTGGTTGTTTTTTTTTTAGAGTGACGGTCCATGATGAGAATGTAACAAAAAAAAATTCATCGTTCCTGTCTTTATGGATCATGACAAATTAATTAATTTTTTACGGATCTCGTATCATAATTGTTTGATCCAACATTTTCGTCATTGATTTAAAAAAAAAGTGTACTGCGGAAACCTGCCCCAGTAGTAGAAAAACTGGACCATTTCATGAGGATTGTAAAAAGATACAACTCAAAGCCCTATCTGTCCTGAGTCTTTTATTATTGACCTTTATTCTCAACAAAGTTGCATTTTTTAAATCAACTTTTGGTCCTAACTAATTTGAGTTACAAAGTACTGTTCTAGGACATAAAAATAAGTCGCAAAAGGATAAAAAAATTACACCAGATAATTATAATAGACAGTTTAATCAAAAATAAAAAAATAACTTTTTCATAGAAGATGTTCAAAATTTCTACCTCTCACTCGGAGGCAGAGTCGACATCTTCTAATAAAATTTCTTTTTAACAATCTAAAGGCCCGGTGATTATTTTTCACCTGGTGGGTGGCCGCTGATATTCGTCGTCGAAGCTCCTGCTCCGTGTTGCACTCCTTTTCGTATACCACTTCCTTGAAGTAACCCCAAAGAAAAAAATCTATGGGGTTTAAATCGGGTGAGCGCGGTGGCCATTGAATAGTTCCACCGCGACCGATCCAGCGATTTGGAAATACTTCATTTAGGTGACTCCTCACGTAACGAGCGAAGTGCGGAGGTGCGCCGTCATGTTGCAGCCACATAGCGCTTCTTGTTTCAAGAGAAACGTCTTCTAATAATGGGTCGAGTTCCTCTTGTAAGAATGACAAATAAATTTGACCATTCACTCTTGCAGGCAGCTCGTGTGGTCCTATTAACTGTCCTTCGACGATCCCGGCCCACATGTTGACTCCGAATTTGTGTTGGAAGTGGTCTCGTCGAATAATGTGAGGATTCACATACTCGTAGTGGTGCAGGTTGTGAATATTAAAAACACCAGTGCGTTGAAACATACTTTCGTCCGACCACATAATTTTATTTAGAAATTCGGGATCTTCTCTGTTGCGCCGGAGCATCTCTGTGCAAAAAAGTTGTCTTTTTTCGTAATCAGCCGGCAGCAGTGCTTGCACGCGCTGGACATGATACGGATGCATCATGTTCCGTTTTAAAACGCGTTGCACAGTCGTTTTCGGGCACCTAATGTTCTTGAAATTCGCCGTTGACTCGTCGACGGGTCATTCGATATTTCTTGAAGAATTTGATCTTCCATTTCCAAATCATGTACCATAGGGCGCCCGGTTCTCGTCGCGCTACTTCCAGGAATATGGCCCTCCACGTAAGCGTTGTGTACACGCTGGAATACTCTGTAGTCGGGATAGCGATCACGATTCAGAAAACGTCGCCGATATTCTCTTGCTGCTTCACGAGCGTTTCCGTCACAAAAACCGTACACAAAATGCATGTTAGCATAGTCACGGGCTGAGTAAGCCATTTTTAATAGTCCAAATTCACTAATACACAACTGAGTCCAGTAAGAAATGCCAAGTTCGTAGGTGAAAATCTAAAACAGAGTCCAGTAAGAAATGCCAAGTTTGTAGGTGAAAATTAAAATCAGAGACCAGGGAGAATGCAAAGTTCGAAGCGATAAAAAAAGAGCAGCGCAAAAAGTGACAACCGAATAACCGTGTTAAGTAGCGAACAGCAAGCAGAACACTAAGTAAAAGTTGCTGGAGGTGTGTAAAGGGTCACAAGCAGGTAGCTAGCGCAGGTAGTAAACCTCTCTTTGTTCCTGGGACCCCATGTCCAACCGGTAAATTCTCAGAATACAAACAAAGCTTTTGTTTAGTGTTATTTTATTAACTGGTGGTACCACAAGAAAAGTGACACCGACGGGACAAGAGCTACGAAAAAAGATCGTAACGACCTGTCCGTTGTTAGAACTTAATTTTTAAATCCATTTTTGACTTATTTTTATGTCCTAGGACAGTGCTTTGTAACTCAAATTAGTTAGAACCAAAAGTTGATTTAAAAAAATGCAACTTTGCTGAGAATAAAGGTCAATAATAAAAGACTCAGGAGAGATAGGGCTTTGAGTTGTATCTTTTTACAATCCTCATGAAATAGTCCAGTTTTTCTACTACTGGGGCAGGTTTCCGCAGTACACTTTTTTTTTAAATCAATGACGAAAATGTTGGATCAAACAATTATGATACGAGATCCGTAAAAAATAATTAATTTCTCATGATCCATAAAGACAGGGACTATGATTTTTTTTTGTTACATTCTCATCATGGACCGTCACTCTCAAAAAAAACAACCACCAAAAGTAAGTACTTTTTTTTTATTGCTCTTAATAAGTAGTAGGAACTCTTTTCTTGAAAAAAACCGAAAATCAATCATACGTTCAAAACCGTTGAGAATTTTACCACCCTGTATAGGACTTTATTGGTAGAAGATGACCTTGGCTAACTCCCCATTTCATTTGATCCATGATATTTGGACCACCCTGTATATTATTGCTCGTGACTGTACAGGTAGACGTGTAGATCTAACTTTAGTATCAGATGGTGGAATCTAACAGTAGTTAAATATACGACTATATGACCATCATGGTCAGATACGTGTTGTTACCAGAAGCGTGTGGCGAAAACAGCGAGGAAAGTAAATTTTTGAATTTATATAAAACTGTTTACATTCCTCTAGCAAGTTTCTCTGTTTTTGCTTTCTATAAGATTTATAACCCTTTGTTTTACTTTTTGTCTGGTACATTGCTTAGCACTAATTTGCACCTAACTGTAACACTTGGTTAAGGGAAGACACTTGTCTCGAACTAGGATACTAGTATCCTAGTTCGAGACCAAGGGCTTCATAATTAACTGTGGCAAATTGAATTTCTCAATAAAGATATTTCTATTTCCTATTCTGCCAGTTAGTCAATCCATAATCTCCATCCGATACAAATCAAACTTAGGTACTATTGTTTACTGTACTAGTTGCATTGGTAAATGCTTTTTACCAGCAAATAGAACATGTATATTTTAAAAGGACCCGAATATCGCCATTATTACAATACGTTGTTTGAATTAGTTTGAAGTGTAAAATCGGACGCCTTTTGCAGAGAACGCCAAGGCAGTAATCACCAAATCGGCCGATGAGAAGGAAGCGACGGTTACTTTCGAGCCTGATCTGGAGGAGCAGAAACGATTGGTCGCGGTCTACTACGTGAGTTTTCCCTTACTTATCAGTGCCTCAATCTAGATAGAGAACTTTTGCTGTCCGCATTAGGTAGGTAAGGATTGCACAACTTGCGAAATCGTGGCATTGCGGATACTCGGATTTATATAGGTAATTAAGCAGCTACATTTAGCGGGTGGAAGGCGATGGTGTCTGTCGTACAGTATTTTATACTAGTACAGACACCGACGTTACAATCCTACCACTTAGTCTGTACATAAATTATATTTGTCAAATATTATGTGTTAGGATAATATGGCAAGTGTTCTTACTCGCCAAGCCTACACAGAGCAGTATGATTTCTTAATAGATTGTACCCATTGAAATCGACAACGGTACAGTACAAAATTATTAAAAAAGTATCCTCAATTTAAACTCTAGTATAATTAAGACCCGTATCCCTGAAGTTAAAATTTTCAGATCTTTTCATAAAAGTTACTTTTACCAAAATATTCCTCCGCGCTTTCGTCACAAACAAGATATGATAACAATATTCTTTATTTGATATTGGACACGAGGAAACAAACATAAAATATTTACAAGTTGTTTTGTTCGTTTTTTGCGCCTTCTTTTGAATTTTGATTGGATTATTTACCTCTTTGTAAGTGTATCGTCCTTACTCCTCGTCCCTTCACAGGAGAAGGCCAAGGAGTCCAAAATGCACACGCATCGGCCTTGGTATGCGCAAGAGGAAACTGAAACGGAACCAGAAGGCGCGCTCGGCCAGTTCGTCGTGCAGTACGACGTCGACCGGCCCAAGGAAGGCGAGATATTGGTAAGTTTACCCTGCAATCACTTTGAACAGGCAAAAGAAGGCAAAGTATTGGTACCTTTACCTAGCAGACACGTCGTCCGGCTCAAGAAAGGGGAGATATTGGTACGTTTACCCTGCAATCACGTCGAACGGGCCAAGGAAGGCGAGATAATGGTACGTTTAGGTAGGCCTGTCGCACTCCGCGTGTAGATATCGAACGCGTACTTACATGCGGCGGCCACTCCAGAGTGGCTAATAGGTAGGAATTCATGAGCCAGAGAAGGTAAGAGTTACGCGGTCGAAAGAGAGGCAACATGTAGGTGAATATAGCTTTAGAGCCGTGAGATCTGAATTGCACCTAATTGTATCGCTGCTAAAGTCCCTTTTTCTTTTATTGATTTAGCGGAGTGAATCTTCTGTACCTGTACTATTATATATTCTGTGGTTTAACTTTCAATCTTGGCGAACGGTCCCAGTTAGGCGAGGTATTGGGACTTTTACCCATTGGGATCGTTACCCTGCACGTTGTCCGGCTCAAGAAGGCGATATATTGCTACTTTTACCCTGCAGATACGTCGACCAGCCTATGGGAGGCGAGCCAGTTTTTTTTTTTTCTTTCAGGGATTATCCTCATGTGACCTGACCTTGAAAATAAAATGGGAAACCATTGATATGTTCAAGGTTTAGGAGGATGCATGTAAGCAGCCTATATCTTACTACTACATATTGGGCGCAGGCGTTCTCTTAGCGAGAGAGAGAGAGAGAGAATATGGGCTTAATGACCACGCGTGCTCACCGCGGATTGGCGATTTCAAGTGCTGATGTAAGTGTACCTATAGCAGGTTTCCTGACGATGTTTTCTTCACCGTTAGCAACTGGTATTGTTTCTATAACATCACAAATGTACATAACTTGAACATTACAAACGACGAACAAAGTTATAGTGGTAGCCCAGTGGGTAGAACGAGGGAGTCTGAAGCGAGGCACCTGGGTTCTATTCCCGGTGCGGGCGTAGGAGGTTAAACCAGAGCCTAGATTCTGTTAGTGCGTTATAGTACGGTCACAGGACACACGGTCGGGTCACGAGACCGGTTTTTTCATACCATTGACTCCTAGAAGGTTTGATAATTTTGATATGTTTGTGTACGTACACTTGATTTTCAAAAAAAAATATTTTTTTGCTTTAGTATCATGTAAATAACCACATGAGCCGGACGAAACTGTACAAATCAACACTCTATATAAACACTTCATCGTCAACCCATATGTCCCCACCGAGGGGCACGGGTCTCTTCCCTGAGCAAGGTATAGGCCATACTCCACCACGGGGGCCAAGTCCGGATTGGTGGAGGCTTGTAAGACTAGTGGCTGGTCTTACTGTCAGAAGTTTTCAAGCCGCCCTAAGGCCTCTGACTTGGCTTAACGACTGCCATCTATCGACGGCAGCCGGCACGAACTGTGAAGCACGGAATCGCTCAGAAAAAAATGCCACTAGCGTTAGTCATAGACGGTGACCCACCCATGGACTGGACGCGCCGTACGTCGCTTTACCTTCGTAATCGTTTAAGATCACTCAGGCAGCCCAGGCTACGAGCGATAAACACTAACCGGCCTTTTTACCTCGCGCCAGGTAAACGACGGCTACTTCGTCCACTTCTTCGCCCCGCCTGCGTTGACGCCGCTAAGTAAACACGCGGTGTTCGTGCTGGACACTTCGGGCTCCATGATGGAGCGCAAGATCCAGCAGCTTCGCGAGGCTATGGCCTCCATACTGGCCGACCTCAACCCCGGCGACTATTTCAGTATCGTCGAGTTCTCCTCCTATGTTAAGGTGAGCTTTATTTACTTACTGAGTGCGTATATGCGTATACTGAGTTTTGTCATTCACTTTCGATAGCGAGAGCGTTTGCGATTTGCATAGGAGTGACAAAGCGCGCCGTATAGTTGTCTCTTTGTCACTCCTATGCAAATCGCAAACGCTCTCACTATCGAGAGTGAATGAAAAAACTCAGTATACGCACTCTGTTGTATGAAATACTGATTCTAAAATACAGCAAATAGGGTCAATAACAGATACTCACATTTTTACATTAAATTAAAGCGAAAAGCCAACGTAAAAGCTAAACAAAATTATATGCTCATACTGAAATGCAGACAGTCATGCTAAAATGGTGGTTGAAACTGGTAAGATAAACAATGGTCTTTTTATTTTATTTTTATAAGTAAGTGTCGGTTTGTATGTGGAAAGGAGAGGAAAGGCGGGAAGAGCATTTCGTGTCAGTTTGAGTCACTAAGTATCCTTATTCTGTCAGATTTAAAGGATGCCTTGGAACTGCATCATTTCATCATCAACCCATTATGTCCCCACCGAGGGGCACGGGTCTCTTCCCTGAGGAAGGTGTAGGCCATACTACACCACGGGGTGTTATTAGGTTGTTGTTATCCTACGTTAAGGTGAGCTTTGCAGGGAAAATACTTGCCGTCTTCATAATCCGGACGTAGTCGAAATCCTAGTAGCTCTTGTTTTTCATCTTTTTAGCTTTTCTTTTAATGTTAATGTTTATTTTAAGCGTTTAGTTACATCAAGTCATCATTATCATCATCATCAACCCATTATGTCCCCACCGAGGGGCTTTTCCCTGAGGAAGGTGTAGGCCATACTCCACCACGGGGTACATCAAGTTTCTGACCATTTATAATGTAAGCTGCAAGTTTCTGAAATAAAAATGAAATAAATAAATATCGAAAATAATTTAATTTTAAAGGCGTGGAAACTATTATTGTCATGTGGTTACAGCTGTATAACGATTTGTTTTTCCGAAATAGATAGTCTGAATGTCAATACTTATAGAGTTCTCCTTCGCCCCGTATTTTTAGACTCTTTACCAATATTTCTTCCCAAGTAACCATTTCATTTTCGAATCGCTCGTAGCCTGGGCTGCCTGAGTGATCTTGAACGATCACTAAGGTTAAGCAACATACGGCGCGTTCAGTCCATGGATGGGTCACCGTCTATGACTAACGCTAGTGGCATTTTTTCCGAGCGATTCCGTGCTTCGCAAGGCACGTTAAGCAGTTGGTGCCGGCTGCCGTCGATAGATGGCAGTCGTTAAGCCAAGTCAGAGGCCTAGGGCGGCTTGAAAACTTCTGACAGTAAGACCAGCCACTAGTCTTACAAGCCTCCACCAATCCGGACTTGGCCCCCGTGGTGGAGTATGGCCTGTACCTTCCTCAGGGAAGAGACCCGTGCCCCTCGGTGGGGACATAATGGGTTGATGATGAAAACCATTTTCATGGTTCCGCATTTAGTCACAGATTTGAGCCTTTGTACGTAGCAAGGCTGTGATTCTAGTCTGTATTATCTCCAGCTAATCCATAAATTAATAAAACCTTATAATAAACTGAAATGTTACTTTTTTAGGTTAATTTTATTACGAACGCCCGTAGCAAAACGACTTATCTACAAATAAGAGTGTACATTATAGCTATAAACAATAATTTTTGTATAGCTTTGTGGTCCTAAAAGGAATGTTGAATGAATCAATGAATGAATGCTCCATGAAATGCTGGCACGTCTTAAATCATGCCGATTCTACTTAAAATGTTTATTATTCAACCATTTACAAGTTATTATCCCCTGCAGGTGCACGACTTGGATGAAAAGGCGCCCGAGAAGCCGGTGAGCGGGTACTGGTACCGCGAGGAGACGCCCACCGTACTGGTGCCGCCCTACCGCGCCACTCGCGAAAATGTGCAAAAAGCCCAGGCTCTTGTCAGCAGACTTAACGCCGATGGAGGTGAGAATAAAGGGAAAAATTAAAATAGGATAAGAATATTCTTTATTGTACCAGGAAACACAAATACAAAACATTTACAAAGATACAGTACAATTGGCGGCCTTATTGCTTAAAGCAATTTCTTCCAGACAGCCGACGATGGAGAGTTGCTGAAGGAAAGTGAGACTGGTAATCGGTGCAAAAAATAAATAAATAAATAAACTCGCGCCCGTTATCCCCGAGGGGGTAGGCAGAGGCACCAATCGCTAGAACTGGGCCCACGTTTTGCCGAGTTTATTAGGTCCCAAACGTGACAAGTGGCAAGCCTGTCGCCGTTATCCGGGCACAATTTATCAGCGAATGGTGTTACTGTACAAACAAACAAATGTACGTAACTAAAAGTCATTGGTACATGCGTGGTTCGGTGCAAATAAGATTATTTATAATATAAATACTTATACTTAGTAAGAATATACTTACATAAACCTTTACGTACTATACGTATGAAAATTATAAGTACTAGCGTTAAAAGCAGTTTTAAAATTACAATAGCACGTCGCCACTCTACCACGTCACACGCGATAACGTGCGGAAGCTCAAACGCTTATTAGCAGACTTACGAGAGAGGTGAGAATGTATTGTGACAAATAGCGCGATTTAAAAGACAGACAACGCCACCTAGTGTTGGCATCATTCAGCCACAAGAAATCCACTGCTGGACATAGGCCTCCTCCATGGATGTCCAAAAAGACCGCTGGAAGCGGCTTGCACCCACCGTCTTCCTGCCACTTGGATGAGATTGTTCATCTTGTGGCTGGTGGTCGTCCTACGCTGTGTGGTCTCCATTATGATAAAATGTGTAAAAAATACGACATTATGCACCCGAATTATCCCAGCAGTAGAATAAGATAGAAATATGTTTCTCAGATGGTTAGAAAGAGCTCGATGAGCTGAGATTGAAGGTATAAAAAAGCCATTTTCGAATATAAAACCACAATTTGGTCTTACGTTCGATTCTAAACGCTTCTGAGGTCGAGAAAGATGATGACTGAATGTCAAACTTGTCTTCCATTCAGGTACCAACATCTACCAGGCCTTAGAAGTGGCGCTGGACCTGATCCACAAAGGCGTGGGCTGGACTGCGGCCAACGCCAGCGCTGCACCCGACACCAAGGTGGCCAAGAGAGAGCTCGCTGAACCTAGTCCCAAGAACGGTAAGTAGGGAATAAACTTCACTTGGGCTTGTCTGTGTTTAAAGTCCGTTTTTATATTCGACGCAAAAAAACGCAGTGTTACCGCTATAAAATATATTATAGGTTTACTCGGTAGATTTTTTTAACGTGTATAGAAGACTCATGTGACTAAAATCCTTATCACATCAAAGACAATTAAAATTTAACTACTCATAAGGGTACAGACTGAAAAAACACCTATGTAGCATATATAATTTTAACTTTGAAGTAATTAATTGAGTTGTTGACGTTTTTAAGCGGCGCTAGTAGTTTTTTGTCTTGTTGCAAATAATGTCCTCAATGAAAAACTCTTTCAGTTTTTTTTAATTTACGTAATTGTTAGACAAATATATATTTTTGAATTACAATTTGGTTCTTAGTTTGTATAAAACATCTACCAAAAGCTGGTCCATCTACGAATGAACCAATGTCTCCTATATTTACTGCAGCTGAATCAATCAAGTTTAATATTCAATACAATTTATTTATTTCACGAAAATACATTTGTTTTTATTAATAAAGAAATGTCCGTGCCCTAGGAGACTCTGTATACCCGGGGCTCAATTGTTGAAACTCAGTGGCTACTTCTCTTATTGTTTGTTGGCGTTCATGGAGTCCTCAGAAAGTGGTAATTTTAAATTCTTTCGTGTATTTCTTCTAAAAAAATCAAACGAAAATTTGCTTTTCAAATGAGGCGCCAAAATGCTATCATATGCAAAATATTGACAGGAACATGGAAACACAGGAATCATGACGGCACTTCCGGTAAACCAACCGATGAACGTAAGAAAGAATGAATGACAGACGCCATTTTTACTGCCAAGTGACGTCATCATAGAATCTGCCAATCCAGGCCGTTTTCGATACAATGGCGGCAGATACAAATTATAAAATTTTATCTTGTGTTTTTTTTACAAATCATAATTGTTTTTTTTAGTCAAAATGCCTTAAAGCGGTTTTAAGACACATAATTTATACGAATACGTATAAATAATACTGTTTTTTTCACACTGTTGTTGAAACTCAGTGGCTACATTAATTAAACTACAACAGAATTAAATAAATAAACGACTGCCACATAGCATAATCACTTGTCCTGGTACGCAGCTAGGATACCCTGTGCTCTAGTAACCAGAAAACGTCATCACAAACATTAAAATACACCCTGACTATTTGAATGCAGTCTATTGTCTCCGCAGTTACTACCTACATCAATGAGGCTGTATTCCACAGACATCGAAGCATCCTGGAGCATCATAATCTTCCTGGACCTTCCAATCGTGGATGAGATCCATCATCCGTTATTTTATTCACAAGTTATAAATCTTGCCTTTGGTAGTTTTTGCAATTATTCCATCATTTATGCCCCTCCACCATACGGACTTGATTCCTTGGTGGAGTATGGCCAATACCTTCCTCAGGAAAAAGACCCGTGCCCCTCTGTGGGGACATAATGGTTTGATGATGATGATGATGCCCTGATGTACAATAAAGAATGTTATCTTACATGTTATTCCACAGAGAGCCATGTTTTGGAGCCGATCATAATCTTCCTGACGGACGGCGACCCGACCGTGGGCGAGACCGACCCGCGCCGAATCATCTCGCGACTCTCCGAGAAGAACTATGGAGACAACAAGGCTACCATCTTCTCCCTGGCTTTCGGTGAGTCACTTCGGGCTTTTCCGCTTACAATTAACAAATTACCATTGTGTGGCAGAAAGGGCTTGGGGCGAGTCATTAAAAAAAACAACGTGTGTAATAGGGCGTCCCGAATCACCCCCAACTACAAAAAATCGCGGAACATACATGGGGGTGATTCGGGTACTCCTCCCTAGGACACCTAGGATAGAGCACCCCTGTGCTCTATCTCTGAACTTCCCCTGGACACTATTATTTGGGACACCCTGTATAAGGGATCTACCCACTTTCTTATTTTTCCATTGTAGCCTTCCAGGGACTCTACAAAGTAACTTCTCCCCTGTATTGATTCATCTGATTTAACCTAAACAGAAACGTCACTAATCCAATACAGTTGACAGTTACGGAATAGGAATTTCTCTCTACACCTGCCGTTCAATGACAATTTAATCTATGTATATGTTTGTAACATATGGTCCGGATCAATTTAATTGATTTTTATCGGAAGAGTCGATTTGCGGTTGCATCGAGCAATCGACGACGCGAGTTCCTTCTCTACTCACCATGATTAAGCTCTGCGAATCGGAGTGAACCCTGGTCGGACTCTTCCGATGAAAATCAAGTAGGTTGATCCGGACCATATATTTCAATGTGTAGTAAGACCTTATACCGGACTGGACAATATATTTCCCGTAACATCTCCTTCAAGTTGAAGGTATCGTTAGGGGAGTTATATTGTCCGGTCCGGTATAAGGTCAGGAAGTTGAAAAAGTAGCTAACTAAATTGTCACATATTATTTCGACTTAGTGGGGTTTTCATCTAGGGGTGCGTATCTATGTCTTGTTTTTTTTTTTTGCAGTGTGGCCAGGTTTTATTTGGAAAACTGTGGCTCGATTTATTGTAATTGTTCTGTAAATGTAAAGTGTGTTTCTGTTGAAGAACCAAATAAATAAATAAAATAAAATAAAATCAACTGAAGGTGAAAATCTTCTAAATTCTAAAGAATAGGCCTGGCCAGGAATTTGTTGATGGCGTTTCGTGTTGAAATGGCAGCCAGCCGAACTGGCAGAATATGTCGACATGGCAAATTCTGTCAGTCACGTCTTGATACAAAATGGGCGATTTGTTCATCTATAGATACTTTTATACTAATATTATAAAGAGGAAAGATTTGGATGTTTGTGTATCTGTATGTTTGTAATAAATAGGCCCAGACACTACTGGTCCGATTTTAAAAATCCTTTCACCATTAGAAAGCTTCATACTTCGTGAGTAACATGGGCTGTATTGGATTTTCAAAAAGTTTAGGCTTCCGAACGAAATCTCGAATAATGTAACCCAAGATGTAAAAAATATATCTATTTCCACGGAAACGTTTTTGCCACCCGTGAAGCCAGGGCGGGTCGCTAGTGACTTATTAACGAGTCATAACAGAGTGCGTATACTGAGTTTTGTCGTTCACTTTCGATAGCGAGAGCGTTTGCGTTTTGCATAGGAGTGACAAAGCGCGCCATCTATTTGTCTCTTTGTTACTCCTATGCAAATCGCAAACGCTCTCACTATCGGGAGTGAATGAAAAAACTCAGTATAAGCACTCAGGAGTCATTGTCCCGTGCAGGCGAGGACGCAGACCGTTCTTTCCTTCGCAAGCTGTCGCTCCGCAATAACGGTTTCATGCGGCACATCTACGAGGCGGCCGACGCGGCGCTCCAACTGCGGGACTTCTACCGGCAGGTGGCCTCGCCACTGTTGGCCGACGTGCGGTTCACATACCCCGCCGACCAGGTTAGAAGCCTGTATTAGCACCTTTACCCAGCAGACACGTCGTCCGGCTCAAAAAAGGCGAGGTGTTGGGACGTTTACCCTGCAATCACATCGAACGGGCCAAGCAAGGCGAGGTATTGGTACGTTTACCCTGCAATCACATCGAACGGGCCAAGGAAGGCGAGGTAATGGTACGTTTACCCTGCAATAACGTCGAACGGGCCAAGGAAGGCAAAGTATTGATACGTTTACCCTGCAATAACTTCGAACGGGCCAAGGAAGGCGAGGTATTGGTACGTTTACCCTGCAATCACATCGAAGGGGCCAAGCTAAAACTTAAAACTTACACTCTTATTCGTTCGGTCGCGGTCGCGGTCGCAAATGACGTATGTATCGACCGCCACCGCCATCGCGACCGCGACTGCGTCGGTGTGTGCGCATTGTGTTGTATCCTTTAGTCATTCCGGAACTTTGTGATTAAGAACTACACTACTTGATCGCACACCAACCACAATTTCTTGTGTCAACAGGTGAAGGAAAGTTCGCTCACCAAGCACAAGTTCCGCACCTTCTACTTGGGATCGGAAGAGGTGGTCGCGGGCCGTCTGGTCGACACCGCCAGCGAGCTGACTCCTCAAGTACACGCCTTCTGCGGGGTCGACGACGGGTTCACGAGGGTAAGATTTCTCATCTTCCAGCGGTGCTTTTTTAATGAGCTTTTTTCACTAAAAAAAATATATTTTTTTTTATATAATTTTTTTTGCTTCAGTATCATGTAAATAACCACCACTGAGTCGGATTAAACTGTACAAATCAACACCCAGTATATACCTATTTACTTTATTGTACACGAGACATTATGCAGAACAATACATTAAAAACAACATCTTCTTCTCCTATCGGAGGTCCGCTTCATTGTGGCCATTGTTACATGTGTGATGTGGCTCGGAACAAATCTACGGTGCCTATTGCCTATTTAAAACATTCAGCCAAGTTTTGTAGACACAGTTCTTGTTATGATTTCTTATAACACTATTAATTAAAGAAGGCGACTCGACAACTGTTTACTTCTCGCTCTTGAATTACGCCATACATATTGTGTGAGAGAGTGGCAAATAGTTATTTTTGGTTTACCTAATAAAAAAGGGCGATTCGAGTCATTATCGGTTTAATAAAATTAGTTATTCAGATCCTTTCTTATACAAATTACTGTATCTTTTCTAAAATTATTCGATGTGGAAAAAACTATCTATCACCATTGACCTCTACAATGAGACTAAACCATTTTTCTCTCTCTCTAACTCCACCTATCTTCTCCTAGGGTGTGTTAAAATGAAATGGGTGAAAACCAAGAGTCATTCCTCTCATCACTACAGCAATCTTTCTACCACAGTTTTCAGCCCATCTATCTTAAACCCCACCAGAAATCAATCGAGATCGACCCCGCCTTATTTTTCACAAAAACATCTTAATAAAGTACAGCTATGATTACTTCTGTAACTAGAAACTGACCCATCACACTGGGGAATTGGCACTGCTTGCTGTAATACAGGGGTTGAGCCTAGCACAGCAACAGAAGCTAATATATCTCGTCGTCAGAAGCATTAGGTCGGATGTGCACTTCCGACGAAAGTGACTTTTTTATACCAATGATCTCAGCTCGCCGAGCTCTTTCTACCCATCTAATCATCATATTTCTATCTCATTCGGTTGCTTAGATAATAGCGGTGCATAATGTCGTATGTCGATTTTTATTACATTCTATAGAAGCATTTGACCGTAACAAAAAAATCGACATTATGCCACATTATTATATTATAATATTATTAATATTATACAACATTATTATATTATAATAATGTTGATTCATAAACTAGCTGTAATTTTAAATTTTATCAACACTGTAAGGTTTCTGGACAATAAATTATTCTTATTCTTATTATCTTTCGTTCCCCAGAAACGCTACGAGATCTTCCCTAAGATCCCGGTGCCCCGCGCCAAGGACGCTTACCTCCCCCTGGAGCGGCTCTGGGCTTACCTCACCATCAGGCAGCTTCTCGACGAGCGTGACGCTGCCGAGGACCAGGAAATCCCGACCGAGGCCCCTCCCGCCGACGCCAAGCCAGCTGCGGATAAGGAGAAGAAGGAAAAGCCGGAAAAGAGAGCTCTGGAGCTGGCACTGAAGGTGATTATACTGTTTTTGGGATTATAAGAATAGGTCTGTGCCATCAGCCTCGTTTAAATTTACATCGTCCGTCGCTATTTCAGCAGACTTGCGAACCCCGACACTACTTAATCGCACCTGCAGTCCGTTTTTTAATTCAATGCGAAAAAAATGACGCGGTGTTACCGTTATAAAATATATAGGCTTACTCGGTAGTTTTTTTTTACTTGTGTGACCAAAATCCTTGTCACATCAAAGACATTACAGTTTAATTCCTCATAAGAGCAAAGTAAAAAAAAACACCTACGTAGCACAATCAATTTTTACTTGGAAGTAAAATGGGGTAATTTGGTTTTTGCGTACTAGCAACATTCAGACATTGGATTGTGTTGAGATGTCAACATGACTGTTTTATTTTTTGCATTGAACTAAAAAACAGACTTTAACGTCAACGTGCCTTTGATTTCATCATTTTATTTTAATCTACCGCTTTACTAAGCAAATTTATTTAATTAAAAATAGTAGAATAACGGACTTAGAAAATGAATGAGGTTCT
This sequence comes from Yponomeuta plumbellus, assembly GCA_947310845.1. Lineage (NCBI taxonomy): Eukaryota > Metazoa > Arthropoda > Insecta > Lepidoptera > Yponomeutidae > Yponomeuta > Yponomeuta plumbellus. The sequence continues at coordinate 15,280,348 of OX371198.1, read as the reverse complement.
CACTGTGTACGAGGTTTTCTTTTTCTTAAAAAGACCCAAAATTTTTGAACTAAAACTTTCGTAAGCACTACCACCACATTGTTGATCCGGACTAAAAGTTTACAAGACCCAAGATCAACAATTGGCATCATATTAGAATAATTATTATACTTTATCACTAACATTGTCTAATAAGGAGGTAGTCAATAAAGCATTATTTTATGAGTTAAATCAAATTATGATAAACACTTCACACGTTGTAAAGCGTTACGAGCAAATCAAAACTAATTACGTCTCTATCGAGTTGAGCATTTTGACAATTCCAAAGGTCAACATGTATGTCTTTGACAGTTCGGAGTAGGCTAAAGGTCATAGCCCACTTACACGACTCTGCTCGCTCGCTGCAGGTGTCAGCTAATTTATGATAACAATGTAAAATATATCTAAACAGCAATATTTAAAGCCCATATTTAAATTATATTATTTTTGCCGGGTGGGAGCAGATTCGTGTAAGTGGGCTATGACCCAGACCATTCCATACATTGGAGGACTTAGATAATTGCCCCCTGTGGGCTCATTATGTAATTTTCGCAACGGATATTCATACGTCTTAAAAAGTCACGTCAACACAAAAACCGACGTCGTACGGAGTACTGTCTCGCTCTAACATAGGGTCTTAAAAGAAGATAGTGCTATACAGTAGTGGTATACATGACTTTTTAAGACGTATGAATATCCGTTGCGAAAATTACATAATGAGCCCCTGGTCATCCTCTAATCCGTCGTCCCGTCCGCAGTACGAGTTCGTGACCTCGCTGACTTCGCTGGTGGTCGTCAAGCCGAACGCCACCGACGCGGTCGACGCCGAGTCCGTCGACAAAAGCGCTAGCAGTGAGTTTTGTTTGTTATTATTTTATTTTGCATGCTGTTAGGCACTTACCAAGTTATAGTGGACAACCAATATCATTCAACGATCCGTTAGGGCCCTGCCTCACCGGGACGCCATGACCACGTCGCCAGCGACCGTATCCAAGCAGTTAGTAATGAAATGTATGGTGCCTACCTCACTTGGCGACTGTTGACGACGTCGCCATTCAATACAATCTGCCTGGATACGTGGCTGGCGACGTCGCCATGGCGTCCCAGTGAGGCAGGGCAATAAGACACAGGTTTAAGATCTGGTAAGTAAAGGAATCGCTCATAGCCCCGGCTGCCTGAGTGATCTTAAACGATCACGAAGGCTAAGCAACATCGGGCTCGTTCAGTGCATGGTTGGGTGACCGTCTATGACTAATGCTAGTGGCATCTTTCCGAGCGGTTCCGTGGTTCGCAAGGGACGTTAAGCAGTTGGTGCCGGCTGCCGTCGATAGATGGCAGTCGTTAAGCCAAGTCAGAGGCCTTAGGGCGGCTTGAAAACTTCTGACAGTAAGACCAGCCACTAGACTTACAAGCCTCCACCAATCCGGAGTTGGCCCCCGTGGTGGAGTACCTCAGGGAAGAGACCCGTGCCCCTCGGTGGGGACATAATGGGTTGATGATGATAAGTAAAGGAATTAGGAAAAAAGAGTTTGTGTGTGGGATGTGTCTGTGTAGTGTATGTGTACGTGCGAGTGCGTCTGTGTGTGTGTTTGTGGGTATGAGTGTGTGTCATCAATTAATAAAAAAGTAATATTGTACCTACTTACTTACATTTATATAATTCTTGTCCACAGGCAGGCCGCAGTCTTTCGCCACGCGTAAGTATAAAGTTTCGACGTAGAAGCGTGGCCCCTTTTCGAAACGCTGTAATAATAAAGACTTATTTCGTTTTCTTGAAGGCCAATTGGTTAGAAAACCATTGCTAGTACCATTCTCGTAAACAACTGCGTTAAATAGACTCGCCCCCTGTTCCAGTAGCGGGAAGTATTGCTGATTGTAACTATTGTCTGCAGCTCTGGTAGCGAACTACGGTTCAGGTTTGTCCGGTTTCCCTGCCGCGCAGTTCTCCGGCCATCAAAGTAAGTTTCCCCCACGTATACCCTTTACTGACATTATTATATTCTCTGTCGCTCATCCCAAAATTTGTTTTAACAGATACATATAGAAAAATAGAACGTGAGTCGTAGATCATTAGTATACTCAGAGGCACAATTAACCACCTACTTTAATTTTCCGACTTAACTTGAAATATTAATTCGGTATTTGACACTATCAACAATAAATTATTTGATATACTCGATTAAAACAAAAATTACAAAATGTTTCGGAAAATGTATTTCTTTTTATCATTTACTAGTTATTGCAATTTTATAAATAGATGAAACATAAAAAGAGTGCTCTAAAACGTGACGTCACAAGCAAGTATTTTCATACAAAATTCCGTTTTAAAAGTAACTCATTTGACATTTTGTCAAATATCCAATTGGGGATGCAAAGTTTTTTTTATGATTGGATTTTATTTTATATTCTGATAGTAGACGTAATTTTAAGAAACTAATTTCATTTTTTTCGTGATTAATCGAGTTTATCATTGTTATATAATTAAAGTAAATATTATTCGGCGTGACGTCATATGCTACTTACTGTGTGTGTAGGTGAGTTCGCGATTGCATTTGCGTGTGAATGGGCCAAACCATCTAGATTGTCTGTGGTTTAGTGTCAAAAAAATTTCTTGTTTACAGCCCCACCAAGTTATATGTTCAGGTGGGCAAAATTGTAACTAAATAATTAATTGTAAATGCGGTTCCCCATTTTTTGTTTTATTTATTCACTTACTAACATTTAAAGATATAATTTTCGTTAAAATTGAAAGACGGGTTAAAATTTTCTCATTTTTCTAGGTAAATTTCTTAAATGTTACGTTATTAATAAATTTTCCACTAGCGCCGCTATCAACTGAACAGATAATATGGTGGCACTATAATATCGATGTGTTTGACAAATGAAGTTGACAGACCATTGGTAGATTTCACAGAATATTCTACAGACGATTTAACATGTGACGTCACCATAGAGGTCAAATGAAGGGCATTTAAATATTATTATTTACTCAAAATAAGGCTCATCTTTTAAGATTAAAATCTCTTACACAAAAAATACTGTAGTTTGGATGCTAAGCTCGAAATGGTTTTCGATTCAGGCAGTTCACTTTTTTTTTGCATCCCGAATTAGGGATTGATTTCCACTCGCCTTTTAAGATTGACCCAAACGTGTTCGATAGGGTAATACCCACGGCATCAAGGTACTACGTGAGTGATCATGGCGAGTGCGAATCATTACCTAATGAATATTTCAAGTTACGTCGAAAAATTAAAGTGGGCGGGTTGGGTATTTGACAGGATGTCAAATGAGTTACTTTTAAAACGGAATTTTGTATGAAAATACTGAATTATGACGTCATTATTCAGGGCACTCTTTTTATGTTTCAACTATTTAATAATTGTAATAACTAGTAATGAGCCGTTTTCAGAAGAAAAAAAAAATATTACGGCTGTCAAACGTCTGTCAAAGGAATTCAATTTTGGACCTCAGCCCAATAGCCATGTGTGATACATCATAAAATAGGTCTCAGCGAGCGAGCTGAACAAAAGTTACTATGACGCCAACAGCCAAATGTTTGTCGTTTCGGAGTTATATTTTATTGAAAATGTTAGTTTTTTTTTCATACAATGTAACTCCGAAAGGAAAAACACTTGGCTGTTGGCGTCATAGTAACTTTTGTTCAGCTCGCTGAGACCTATTATATGATGTATCACACATGGCTATTGGGCTGAGGTCCAAAATTGCATTCCTTTGACAGCCGTAATATTATATTTTTTAGGTCTTCTGAAAACGGCTCATTGGCTAAAAGAAATATTTTGTAATTTTTGTTGTAATCGAGCATATCAAATAATTTATTTTTGGTTGTGTCAACTACCGAATTGTGCCTCTGAGTGTGGTTAAATATATTATGTTAATATTGAATTGCAAGGTTTGCATGCAATACGCAATTATTCATATAAAGACTACTTATGTTTCCATGGGAATGTTCTCACGCACATTATGGTTCATTTTTTCTACATTAGTAAATATATTATATTTGGTTTTGGTGTCAAGTCCAGAAAGGTCGATTCCACTACTTTAAAGGAGTTAAAGGTATTTGGTCTTTGGTGGTTAAGTAGTGGACTATAATTTCATACATCACGCAATAATTTGCGAAACATATCAAAGATCGCTAAATGCTTCACAAGGCGTCATTAGTCATTTGTAACGTCACAGCGTGTGCTTGATTTGTAAGAGGCGCTTTATTGCCACATGCCTAAAATTACACTTCGACAGTTTGTAAAATATTAGTTAAAGAGAAAAATCTTTGTAACAATATTAATCTTTTTACAATTTCCAATGAGATCATTTTGTTGCGTTGTCCCTTCGTATACAGGCGGTCTTTCCAACGTTATCGGTGTCCTCGTGAGGTTATTTGATACACCTTATGTGGTAGAGGACCCCAAAACTGGACTCTGCCCACTTTTGTACATACAGCTTACGAGAAATCCAATCTTGAATTGGTGTTTCGTGGTTTTGGGTTAAGAACCCAAATAAAGTCAATGGCTATGGGCCGGTTTCTGAATTGAGAATTTTACTATGTAAATACTTAAGCAACGTTCTGTGACGCTATTTTGAAAATTTCATAACTTAACATAACATTTACATTCAAGCACATACATTGCTTCTGGCCCCACACTAGGATACCCTGTGTCGTGGGAACCAGAAACAGCGACGTCACAAACATGTAAACATCCAAGACCTGGGGTTTTTTTTTCCCCAGCCGGGGACATAAATTATGGTTAAGTAGTTACTTAGCGCAACTCTCAATTCAGAAATGTATATACAAGCCAATAGTAAAAAAACGACTCGACTGAGCGCCACTAAAAAAACACAATCCTCCCATTGCCTGCCGCTCAGAGGGTGCCTTAATCCGCGCAGGCTCAGCCGTATCAGCTTTCGACTTGGCGCCGTCGGGTCCTTCTGATCGGTTCGAGCTTGAAGAAGACTCTATGGGTTCAGCAGAGGTGGATCGCATCTTCATGACATGTGAGGGGTATACGGCATTCGTTCTCAGCTCAGCTCGCGAGCATTTGTTCCCAAGTCGAACCCTAAAGGCAAAATCAGATTCTATCTTCTGTTCTATTCTTTATTCCTCCATCACATGACATGGTCAATGTCGACGTATATTTTTGTAGCGCTCACACTTATTTTCGTGCATATCGTTCGAACTAGAGGCACATAGGCGCTCCGTCGGTTTCTGCGTTGTAATGTACATACAATGAAGGAGACAAAATGCGATGATAGCCCGAATTTGCGTTCATTCTGTGTTTAGTCGTTCCAATATACATATACATAATTTAATTCTGGGAAACGATCTAAGGTTCATTCGGCATTTGACGTTGTCTCTAACATGATTCATTCCGGGTGAAAAAAGGGAAATGAAAAAATAACGAAAAATTATGACATGTAATTGGCCATACTACTTATTTTTTATGTATGTTTCTTTGTCATTTATTTACATTTATATTACCATTAAAAAAAACTATTTTCGGTATTTTTGAGTCATACTTATTATTCATATTTCTTAAGTTTTTGTGTTTGTGACGACATCGCAGGATATTAAGGAGACAGTCCTTGCCTACGTACAAAAAAAATCATTAACGTTAGTTGATTTGTTTTATTACTATTTTTTGTTAGTAAGGCAAAGGATTACTACTCATACTGTCTTTGCTGACGTCATTATTTACATATCTGAAAAATGGAAATTGTACTGAAAGTATAAATTTTTTAAATAGTATCGAGATTTCCGTTCATGTTCTGAGATGTAGTATGGCCAATTCTGTATTTTCGTATTTGTGTTGTCCTTGCCCGATTAACATAGCACAGTGTATCCTAGTTAGAGTCGGACCAGTGATTGTGTTGTGTGGAAGGTATTGTCACTAATATAAATAAGTGAAGCATCTGATTTCGTCTTACCTTGTACCTTTTAAACTTGTCACACTTACTCGACGCGGATTGCTGGTTGCAATCACACACAGATGATAATGATGTTTCCAGGAGGTTCATCATCAACCCATTATGTCCCCACCGAGGGGCACGGGTCTCTTCCCTGAGGAAGGTATAGGCCATTCTCCACCACGGGGGCTAAGTCCGGATTGGTGGAGGCTTGTAAGACTAGTGGCTGGTCTTACTGTCTGAAGTTTTCAAGCCGCCTTAAGGCCACTGACTTGGCTAACGACTGCCATCTGTCGACGGCAGCCGGAACCGCTCGGAAAAGTGCCACTAGCGTTAGTCATAGACGGTGACCCATCCATGGACTGAACGCGCCGTATGTTGCTTAACATTAGTGATCGTTTAAGATCACTCAGGCAGCCCAGGCTACGAGCGATCCAGGAGGTTGCTTCGCCTTAAAAGACTTGCCTTTGCATCACTACGTTTTAGAAACTTATTAGCAAAATAAATGTTCGATAAATTGATTATAATTAAAAAAATAATTTATCGTGTTTTATTAAGAATATAAATACTGTACAAAAATTGCATAAAATCTCGAAAGTATGAGGGCGGAAAAAGATTCCATTGGTGAACAAACCTGTATTGTTTGCCTTCATTTACTCTAAGTACTGTAATTTTCATAAACGCGGCGCTTTTTTTTAATAAAGACTAAAAAGTATTTTCCTCTTCAAAATAAATTTAAGACTTATATCTAGGATGTGATATAATAAAGCAAAAGGTACTGGCTGTGCTGTTGCCCGGGATAGCGGGTAGCGCTGGCTTTCAGTCACTGCCTTCTCACAGAGTTGTGGCGAGTAATGTTATCTTTTCGCAAGCGATCTCATACACTCAACGCTATGTTCCGATTGTTAGGAAAATTCGGTCATAATTATTGATTTGAAACTTGGTCACATCGAGTAATATTGTGATTGATTGGAAACTTTTGTTTATGGGCATCCGAACGAGTAACATTATGACAATAGCGGATAGTAATATGACTGGTAAACTATTAAATGAACTTACAAACTCTATCCCGTTTTGACAGTCTCGTCGTGAGCTGAACGGAACTGTGGTTCAATCCTTTCGTTAAAATAAATTGTCTCCATTTGATTTGATAATCTGTTAATCTAATCCGATATTGAACAATAAATATTACCATCAACCTGTCAATAGAAGAATGGGACTGGACAACTATTTTCTTCTCGATTTTACAATTGATTTACGATTGTATGTAGCCGATGTTGTGGCTAAAACTGATAGTTATTAAGGATAATATTTTTATAGTTTACCTAATAAATTATCTTGATAAGATAGATAAGATTAAATTTATATCTAAATATTTATCCAGCCCCTTTCTCATACTATGATAAGTATGAATTAAAATGGCTTTATTAGTGTCACAGTTTTGTAAACAATGGTAAACTATTTTGTGCTTTGAACTTTCAGCGCCCAATTGCGTGGTCTGCTGAAAGTTCGAAACACAAGTAGGCAAAGAAATGCTTGTGCGTTCTCTAGACTTACACAATCTTTTGACTTAGCCCTATCGGAATAATCGGTTATATGGTGTCTCTCTCATAAGATAGTCTAAAGGCTGTTGGAAAGAAAATCTTGACGTTTTACTGAAGCGATCGGGCTTTGTCAAATCCGTAGAAAAATGTTTAATCTTGGCGATAGCACGTTTTGGTTTTAGTTCAGGTTTTTAGTCTAAATGTGTGGTCATTACCATAAGTCCCATACGGGTTACAGCATGTTGATTACAGGTCAACACATCATCTTGATCCATCGCTTCATCTCCATCGACACTGGGTAATTATTTTTATTCTAAAATTCTTCTTTTTATATTTCATCTGTCTTTCTTTTCTTGGGCTGGATTTATATGATGATGAATGTATTCTCCTTATTCCTCTCCGTCTATTTATGTGCCTATTAGTGCTAGCAGTACTCCCCGAAATTCAGAAACAGACCATTATGCCGCAATATAAACTATTTGCGGCGTAAAAGATGTGCAGCAAAAATAAAAATAAAAGATGACGTCATCCTCATCTTTTTTATTTATTTTTTGTGGTACGGATTATTGATTGCCTATTGGAAAATTGCCCTAAAGATCAATTGTACCGATTTTCATGCTCTTAAATACAGTTGCACCTTTTGTTGGCGTACCGCCGTCGTATTTAGGAGTACAATAAAGAATATTCTATCTATATATCTACCGCTAGCACTATAAGTATAACAATTGGTTAAGTTTGAGTTGGTACTAAAGCTATTTCGCAAAAATCAAGTATCTTTTGCAAAAATCAATAATAAACATGTTTTCTTTTTCTCTTCGTCTGTCCGAACTGGAATTCTGCTCGGTTTCACATTTTTCTTCTTACACCTTGTATGTTTTGTCCGTAGGTAATATGTTACCCACATTATCGCTTCGTACACACATAGCTAGTAGGCCAGCAGCTTATCCAGGTAATTCGTATTGTTACTTTTTAGGGTTTCGTGCTTCAAAAGGGAAAAAAACTACCATTTATTTCGGGAGCAAGTAGACATCGGGTTGAAATTTAAACTTTATTTACTCAGATCTACGGCCTTTTAAAGCTGTGAAAAAATCGTAATCGTAACGGGAAAATAAAATACGGTCGTTATGTCGCAAAGAAAACCCACATTTCGACACTCAAGGAAATAATTTATTCATTGGGTACTTTCTATGAGCTATAAACTTTGACGCAAGAAATATCGTCTTATATTACAAATATAGGGTAAAGTCAAAAAAACAATATAGTTTTTGATTGTGTCTAACAAACAAACTACTCTTCTAATCTAATTTTTAAAAGTCTCGTGTCAGTGTTTGTTATCGAACTCCGCCAAATTGGCTTCATTCGGCAAATTGGTGTGATAATAGATCGTGGGCAAATTGGTGTGGCAAAACGGCGTTTGCCACGCTCGAGGAAATATTTTATAGATAAACCATTTTATAGATAAATTATTATATAAAATATTTCCTCGGGCGTGCTGAGTTTTCAGGAACAAAAAAAAAACTTTTTAGGTGACTGAAAACGCACTCTTAATTGATAATTTTCCATTGCGCTAATGCACATAAACGCATTGTTTTGTAATTATGTTGTATTCGGGTGCGTAACATTTGGGATTTTTTTTACTATGTGCATCGTGCACATTCTCGCTCTCTCGTTTAAATTTATCGTTTTCAGTTGCATTAACGCTCTATAAGGAAAAGATCGCTCTAATTTTTTTAATTCTTCGCAATGGACATAAATATCAAAAATATTTTAACGCATTGGATAGGACATGTTAAAAGACAAATAATAAAGATTTTTCCTTCCAATAAATTACTTTTGACGCCTTTTGTATGAAGCATTTATCTATATTTTATATGACACAGTGTCAATTTCTATAGTTGATTCATATAATTATAATACTTTGTTTTTAATTTTATTCCATTTACACCATGTATATTTTGTCCGTAGCACCTGTGTTTCACAGGATGGGCATCATGCAATCAGCTCATTCAGGTAATTCTTGTGTATACTATTATTGTAGGTAATATTATCCTATTGCATGGAGTAAAAATCAAAATATTTGTTGTCACTAAGTGCATGTACAAAAAGTTATTAATTATTATAAACAGAGTATTTGGAAACTTACCCTTTTACCGGTATTACTTATACCGGTAAAAGGGTAAATAAATAAACTTACCATTTTACATGTAACTTATATGCTAAAAGGAACATACAGTCTGCGGTACGTACCATTGGACGGTCTTGTTTCTAAGGTTCTGGAGTATGTACGAATATATCGTAAAAATGTTCTCATCTTGTACCTATATCCAATCTGTAACTTATAAAAGTGTCTTGTCACAGTGTTTGTTATAGAAATCCGCTTAAATGGATTCACCGATTTTTGTGATACTTTTGTGTATATTTGGTAGGTTGTCTAGTAGCCTAACTAATATGGCAAAACAGCGTTTGCCGGGTCAGCTAGTTTATCTATAAAAAAATCAGGCACAAACAAATTGTTTTTAGGTGAATGAAAACGCGCTCTTATTGATAATTTTCCATCGCGCTAATGCACATAAACGCATTGTTTTGTAAGTATGTTGTATTCGGCTGCGTAACATTTTGGGATTTTTTTATTATGTGGACGATGATTTCGTTTAAATTTATCGTTTTTGGTTGCATTAACGCGCGATAATGAAATTTAGATCGCTCTAATTTTTTTTATTACTTCGCAATGGTGATAGAGATGGAAAATATTTTAATCACATTGGATAGGACATGTTGAAAGACAAATAATAAAGAATTTTCTTTTCAATAAATAGCATGGGCTTAAATCACCACGAGTGCTTACCGTGGATTGGCCATTTCAATCGCAGAGGTACATACAACATCTCTCAGGTTTCCTCGCGATGTTTTTCTTCACGGTTAGCCAGTGGTATTGCTAATATAACTTCACAAATGTTCGTGACTAGTATAGTCATATTACATGCCGGGATTCGAACCCACCGTCTCCCGAATGAGAAGCCCGAGTTTCACCGCTTCGCTACCACTGCATTAATTGAACGTACATCTGATTAATAAAATTTTATACATTTGGCCTGTAGTAATAAATTGTCTTCTCGTGCCTAATAAGGAATTTCAAACTATTGGATACCACATAAATTATTTTCTTGCTATAAAATTTAGCTAAGATTTTTTTTTTTTGTTAAAATATTCAGTATGTTAGTACGTATTGAGATAATAAGTTTCAGCGATCTTATGTCCTAAAACATTAGTTTATCTTACTTATGCAGTTTGTCAGAGTTTCGCTTGTTTGAGATTTTGATGGTTTGAGTTCATTAAATTTTCTAGGAGAAACCATAAACAAATCAAGTAAATATGTTCGTTAAGAAGAAATGTTCACTATAATATCGTATTATGATGGTCTCGAGTCGGGCTCGCACACCGAGGCACATGCCCACCGCGCGTCAAAGACTTATTATTATGTTACATAAATAATTTTATTAATAAAATCATGATTTAATTACAAAGTATGTATAGTTTCCTGATTTTTCCTGATATTAATTGCCAAATTTCATCGTTCTCGGGTAACCGGAATTACCCTATGAATTTGAATTCCCTTGAGTGTCGAAATGGATATTTACGTCTTTTTGCGACATAAAAGTATTTTTTTTTTAGTTTAGATTAGATTAGAACTCTTTATTGTACACACCAGAAATAAATATATATACATTTGAAACCTTACATCTAAGTCGTATACAATTGGCGGTTTAAATTATAAGTTTTAATTTTTGCAGCTTTAATGCAAAAAATTAAACTTTTAATGTAAAGCTTCTAATTTATATTTGGTTTTAATCCCCATATTTGATTTTAATTTCAACTCTACTATATCTCCACGCGTCTCCGAGATAACCCATTATCTTGGGGACGCCCGACGGACGTTCCGCGTTCCTGAATTAATGGATCGAGATAATTATTACTGACAAGAAAGTGATCGTATAAGAGATCTGTTTTTTCCTTTTCAGCTACGGAACCCTAAACAGCTGAGATTTCAATAGACTTAATTATTATCTTCCATGCTGTTGATTTCCCGAGCATGGTTCTTCAGAAAAAAATCATTGTAATAGTGCAGATAATACTTAGTAAATTAACAATCCTTTTTGAATATCCTTTAATCTATCAAAATTTAGGCTTAAAAAGAGTAACTTTTTGGGATTTTTTTAATTTGTGCACGATGTTTTCGTTTAAATTCATTGTTTTTGGTTGCATTAACGCGCCTTAATGAAATTTAGATCGCTCTAATTTTTCTAACCACTTCGCAATGGAGATAGAGACCAAACATTATTTTATTCACATTGGATGTCGTATCCATGTTGGAAGACGAATTATAAAGATTTTTATTTACAATAAATTGCTTCTAACGCCATAAGTATAAAAGATTTATCAATATTCCAGTTATATGCCATAAAACAATGTGTTATCTACACCATTTACTATGACTCAGTGTCAGTTTCTGTAGTTGATTCATATATAAAATACTTTGTTTTAATTTTTTTCGTTTTATACCATGTATCTTTTGTCCGTAGCATCTGGGCATCACAAGATGGCCTTCAACATACCATCACCTTATTCAGGTAATTCTTGTGTTACTATTATTGTAGGTAATATTATCCTATAGCATGAAGTCAAACTAAAACTCCAAATACTTTTCGCCACTAGGTGTATGGACCAAAAGTTCTTAATTATTATAAACAGTGTACTTGGAAACTTAGCCTTTTATAGGTATTTCACATGTAACTCATATGCTAACGTAGGAACATAAAATTCTGCGGTTCGTACCGTTGGACAGAGCTGTTTCTCAGGTGCTGGGGTACGTTCGAATATCGTAAAAATGTTCTTATGTTATATATCCAATCTGTAACCTACCTAATCTAATAACTGGTTTATTTGTGTTGGTGCCAGCAAACGTCACGTTTAATTGAACGTGCTCGCATGCAGCCTATATACGTCCCACTTGAAGACAAAGGCATTCTCTCTACTCTCTCTCCCACTTCTCTCTTCTTGACTTGGTTATGGTTCTTTAAATATTTTTGAAACATTTAGAATTATGATACTTTTATGGCATAGCATAACATTTATGTGCATTAAACAATGTTTTGCCGTCCGCCAGCAGTCGAGCCTGTTAAGTGATACTTTTAATCAGCGAGCGACTCATCATTGTCAACCCATTATGTCCCCACATACTCCACGACAGAGGCCAAGTCCGGATTGGTGGAGGCTTGTAAGACTAGTGGCTGGTCTTACTGTCAGAAGTTTTCAAGCCGCCCTAAGGTCTCTGACTCATGCTGTCTGATTTGAGCCTCAATTTTGTTAGTGCATTAAAGTGCGTTCACAGATACGTCATGGTCGAGTAAACTCGAGTAGCGTGACGTGTTTTTTCATACCATTGACGCCTAGATTGTCTGATATGTGTGCGCGAGTCTATACTCGCAAGCGGCAATAAAACTAAATGCCATGTTCATGCAGTTGGCAATGTATTACAGTGCATTAACAGAATCTATTAGGTCAGTGGTGGGCAAACTTTTTTAATGGGGGCCCCCCCAAAGTTTAAGAAATTCTAGAGGAGGGCCAGAATTATAGAAAGCTAGCGGCTAGGTTTAGCTTCAGTTATTGGTTATGCATCTAATTTTCTACTAAGTAGAATCTACTTTATACTTCTCGACCGTCAGAACGTCGTTATAGTGGGCCATATACCATCTATGTCGATGGACCCTCGGCGGGCCGGATTAAATACTTTGGCGGGCCGGAGTTGGCCCGCGGGCCGTACTTTGCCCATCACTGATCTAGGTCCTGGTCTAGGTTTGCGTTTTTTATTCTCTACGCCTGCCTTCTTACTTTGCCTCTTTCTTAGGAGCTGACGCCGATTATGACAATGATGATCTCGTTTATGCTAGTGGACCCAGCTACCATGGCTATGGTGGTGGTGGAGGTAGCTACCTTTTTTCTGTTTTGTTGTATTTTTTTCGTATTGCTTCGCATTTTAATGCGTCTAACGTGTCCAGTATGGCTCTTAAATTGTGTCTTATAAACTTTCCTTAGAAACTTAGGGCCACTTTAGTAACACACGCTGGCTCTATATTTAATACTAATTTCATAGAAATAGATCCTATCCTACTTATTATAAGATACAAATAATTATGTGTCGTGTGCGTTTCGACTGCTTAGACACGGCGTATAAAATAGTTATACCTACGCTAAAATTTTGTAAAAAAATGTGAAATTCGATTCCCAAACCTTTTACATTTAAACATTTACATTTACATACAGGCACAAACATTGCTTCTGGCCTACACTAGGATACCCTGTGTCGTGGGTACTAGAAACAGCGACTTCACAAACATGTAAACATCCAAGGCCTGGACTTCTTTTTTTTGTCCCCAGCCGGGATTCGAACCCGGGATCTCTCGCTTGGTAGGCGGATACGCTAACCACTGCGCCACAGAGGTCGTCGACATATTTGTCAATAACGTTTGTTGAAAATACGCCGCGTTCAAGCAGCCGAAACGCACACAATGTGTCAACAACTTTCTCAGGACCGATATGTGAATTGAGAATTTACACTAAGAAAATACTTAAGTAGCATGCTGTCACGCTCTTTTCTAAAGAAAATTGACGAGGCAGCACTACAGTTAAGTAATTACTTAGCGAAATTATCAATTCGGAAAACGGCCACCAGTCATTGTTCTAGTCTGTACTCTTTAAAAAATTATCTCTTAAGCCACTTTTTCATGTTTCCTGTCCATTAGGCTCGTTCTCGTCCCAAGCTGGATTTCCTGGTGCTCAAGGTAAATATGATTATCTTTACTTGTAAACAATGTAAAGAATGGGTCACGTAGGGCCAATTTCTGAATTGAGGATTTCGCTAAGTAACTACCTAACTTTAAACATAAACATAAACATAAACATTTACATACAGGCACATACATTGCTTCTGGCCCCACACTAGGATACCCTGTGTCGTGGGAACCAGAAACAGCGACGTCACAAACATGTAAACATCCAAGACATGGAGTTTTTTTTTTACTCCCCAGCCGGGGATCGAACCCGGGACCTCTCGCATGGTAAGCAGATGCGCTAACTGTTACGCCACAGAGTTCGTTTAGTGCTGTCTTGTCAAATTTCTCAGAAAAGAGCGTGACAGAACGTTACTTAAGTATTTAATTAGTGAAAATTCGCAACTCAGAAACCGGCCCGTAGCATGCTTAGGAAATATTTTTACGCTTACGAATATTTTTATCTTATCTCATCTTTATATCAGAAAACACTACATTACAAGGCTTACGTAATCCATCAATTTTATAACTTGTAACATATTTTTTTTAGTTTAAATTGAGTTGCTTCATAAATTTCTTTTTACCATCAGGAGTTGGCCAACTGGATCCGCTCTTTGGAGGTCCGCCACCACCATCAGGTAATTTTCTTAGTAAATAATATTCTCATCATTCTACTTACGATGGCTTCCTAACGCACACGCCCATCTCGCCGATGGTAGACCAAAATTGCTTTATAGCAATTACATTTCAATCCTTCTTCGATTTCAATCAATACTTCGTCGCAGGTATTGCGGCCCTACCGAACAGCACCTGGGTAGGGATCTGGGTCTCCGGGATCTGATTCATAACACCACAATACATTCATATCATTATCTACGACTCTTGGATGTACACTGCGTAGCCGTTTCTACCTCGTTAATGTGTGCGTTGGTCGATTTCGCAATGTACATCGCGAAGTCGACCATCTTAGTAAACCATGATTGTAGTTCTAATATCAAGTTAAAAAGGAGGCACCAAATTCGTACCGATCCGATTTAGACTCTTATTGTATGTGTCCTACACGCAATAGGATTTGCCGCTCTCGAATCGGACTTTTTATTCATTCGAAAGTGGCTAACTCTCAAACATCGCTTAAATCGTTCGTAATGGACGCAAAGGCCTAGGATTTCAATACGTGATTTCTTTCAGTTTTTTCCGGTCAACTATTCTAATATTCATTTCACTAAAACATGGTTGAATGATTCTGACTTAAAAAATATAAAATCATTCCAACTATGAACATACCAACGTACAGCATAATTTCGATCAAGGTATAACTTAAGATAGACGAGAAACGGCGTATCTTCAGTTTGGATAAATAAACCACAAATAGTAACTATGGATTTTCTATGTACTTTTATTTTATTTTTTATACGGTCTTAAAATGTTAAGCTGTCAATGAAATAATTAAATTGTAGTTTTTTTGGAAGTGGTAAAATCATCGATCAAATTAATAAACCTTTTTTTATGTTACGCATTAGGCCACATTCTGTAAAGATATCTTTATCATCACTTTCTGACATTGGGCGATTGGCTTTTTTTCAAGAGATTGGCCAAATCTCTTTGCTTTTCTCAGACCTTACCATTTTACATTGCATTTTAGATGCGTTAATTTTTTTCTTTATTTCTAGGTCCGTGGCGTCACGGGGTCTACGATCCTAAGTTTGGTTTTGTTCCGACCCTCGATATTGGTAATGTATCTTCGGTTTGTGATGAAAGAATATCCGTTGGTACTTATAATGGGTATTATTCTGTTATTCTTTGATAGTGACTATTCAGTCCTACACGATAAAACCAAGCACCGTGCGGTAATTTTTATTGTCGTTGACAATATTCTAAATATTAAAAACAAACGTGCTATTGCCAAGTGTTTATAAAATAGTTATAAGCTTTAATTATTGCGCTGCCAGGATATGCTTGATTTTGCGATGAAGATATGAAACGTAATTTATCTCCAGTTTGTTGAATTAAAAAACAGTCCGTGGAATAATAATTGCGATGCAATGGAATAAAGAGTTAAAATTGGGTGCGTATTGAAGAAATACAAAACGGCCTAATGTGGTTTTCATATCGCCATCGGAATATACAGTCCTACCAACTTAATTGTAGAATATCATTTCAAATTGCGAACTTTTTATGTTAGTTCCCTGGCTGCTATTCTTATAACATTCTTTAATTAAGTTGGTGCATCTGTAAAGCGCCAGAAAGCAGATCCAAAGTTGGAAAAAGGTGTTGTGACTGTTACGTTCCGTTAAGTTCACCGAATCATTATTTTCTATCTACCTACACTAAACTAACCCCATTACCGCTACATCAATTTGCGTCCGCAACGTCAGTCACACTCTTCTTTTCCAATTTTATTCAGACACTAAAGGGCTATCCACATTACAACGGGACGGGGCCGGACGGGCGGCTGGAGATATATCTCTACGAGTACTATCTAAAATAGTCTGACATCGGTGCTCCGCACGGCTCCGCCCCGATGTGACATGGAGACACCTCACTGACTCTGTTACCCATAGACTACATCCAAAATCGTTAGTGAACAAGACAAGTGGGACATTATTTTTACAACATCTTTTCACCCGCCCCGTAGCCTTGACGACGCCGTGGCCTCGGCCACCAGTTGTGCAGACAACAGACATGCCTTCTCCCCTGGCTCGTTACCGGCTGCAAGACTTCCCCTGGACCGCCGACCTGCTCGACGCTGCTGCTGGCGTTCTCAACCTGCCAGCTAACGGCACCGTGGTGGCGCTCAAAGTGAGCGAACAAAATGTGAGTGTTTCCTTATAAATATGGGTTGCAAATGTCGCTGCGATACTCGCGTGTTATTTTTTTTAATGGTGTTACTAAAAGACCAATGTGTTCATTGTGTATAGGTCTGTTATCTAAAGCTGGCACGTTCACAGTACTCACACTTATGCAATTTCACTATACAGGATGTTTAAAAATATATGATTTTGATTCAAAATGCGACTCTAGTTTAAGTGTAGACTAGAGTTAGGTTTTAGTAAGATAGGTGCGTTGTAGATAAATAAATACAAATATATGGGTTACTTGTTACAATATATTTTTAGCAAATTCAAGCGAAAAGTATTAAAAACAAGGTGGAATCAATGGTTACAAAATAGTTTTAAATTTCAATAAATTTTCACATGAACAAAAATAATTTCACCTAAGAAAATCTTTACCAAAACAGAAAATAATTATCCCAGAAATCCTCAACAATTTAAATATAATTTAATTATGTAACAAAGGGTAACGGACGCTCAGTGGTCAGTTACTGGATGAATTACCCTACCTTTTTTTCTAATTGCTTGCCACAGATAAAAACTTTATTACTGTTCTGTAATTTCATCAACTGGAAGGAATCTGTGATCAACTGAGCAACATCATTCGGTTTCTATTGTGGTTACGCGAATGTTCTGGTCTCCTATTCTTCTTCTTTTTCTTCAACGTTTTTTCCATGATTTTAGCACCAGTAGCAGTTGTTCGAAGTCCAATCACAATCAAATGCAAGAGCCAAAAAAAAGAGGAAAGACCACAGAATAAACTGGCAATTCCCATTAGAAAAACAAAAACCCTCTCTTAAAAATGCCATCTACTGACCGTAAAAAAAAAACTAATGGCTGTCAAAGGAATGCAGTTTTGGACCTCAGCCCAATAGCCATGGGAATACATGTTATTTTTTTGAAATTGAAAATGTTAGTTTTTTTTTCAATACAATATAACTCCGAAAGGACAAACATTTGGCTGTTGACGTCATAGTAACTTTTATTCAGCTCGCTGAGACCTATTCGATGATGTATCACACATGGCTATTAGACTGAGGTCCAAAATTGCATTCCTTTGACAGCCATTCGTTTTTTTTTTTAGTTCTTCTGAAAGCGGCTCATTTGGAACTACTTTTCTTAGCTGTCAGAAAAATCCTTCATTGAAACGCACATACGGTTGAATACCAAAAAGATCACGCTGTATATATAAACAGTAGAAAAGTAAAACTATAACTGTCCCCTTCACACTCATAAGCTAGACCGCGCGCAAGAGAGAGACGGGCAGACTTTTCATGATGCGCATGCAGTACACGTCACGCCGCGCGCTATTCACAGACACTACACAAGCACAACGTGTAAATGTGTTGAACGTGCCAGCTTTACTTAACTGACCTGTATGGATGGTTTTTGCGCAATTTGTGTGGCGCAGCGGTTAGTGCATCTGCCTACCATGCGAGAGGTTCCGGGTTCGAATCCCGGCTGTCGACAACATAAAAAAGCCCCAGGTCTTGGATCTTTACATGTTTGCGAGGTCGCTGTTTCTGGTTCCCACGACACAGGGTATCCTAGTGTGGGGCCTGACTATAAAAAATAATAACTCTTCTGAACTAATATAGTATTTTAAAAGAAAGGAACAGCGTGAAATTAATAATTTTAATCAAATTAAAAACATACATAAACTGACCTAGTCAATTGAGTTGAAAATTAAAAATGAAAATCAACAGGCAGCGGACTCATTAAAAGATTGGCGATTTGCGTAAGACAAGAGGGATCACATTTCGAGCATTTAATTAATTAATTTACAAAAAATATCCACTTAATTGACTACGGCAGTTTCGTGTATGTTTTTAGTTTGGGTAAAATTATTAATTTCACGCTGTTCCTTTCTTTTAAAATACTATGTTACTTAGAAGAGTTATTATGTTTTGGTCATTCTTTCGATTGGCATCATAAAAGTAGGGGTGTTTTTTTTTTACATTTAAGTCTGTTCGATTCCCAGACGAGGCAAGTAATTTTTAGAAAATCTTTGAATGCAGAATTACTAACTTTTAAAAGTAACATCTTCTTTCAGCAAAATACCATTCAAAATATCTACGATATTTAAGGTACTCTCCCTTCATGTCCCATATCTTTGGGACGCCCTGTATAATAAGGAACATGTAATATAACGTATTTTCAAAACAAATAATAAAAATTGAACCATATTCATAATCAAAAGAAAAAACTCTTTCAAAAGAAACGAATAATCCTAATTTAACAATAATCATGTTTTCATTAATTTTAATTCATTCTGCCGTCGATTGATGGCAGTCATGAAGCCAAGTCAGAGGCCTCAGAGCTGCTTGGTAACTTCTGACAGTAAGACCGGCCACTAGTCTTACACGCCTCCGCCAATCCGGACTTGGCCCCCGTGGTGGAGTATGGCTACCTTCCTCAGGGAAGAGACCCGTGCCCCTCGGTGGGGACATAATGGGTTGATGATGATGAATTTATTGTAACACCTACCCTGCTTTGGATATGCCACTGTCTGTTCTGTCCTCAGGACCTGTCCTCAGCCGCGGCGGCGGAGTGCGCCCGCGCAACGGACGGCGCGGCCGGCCTCTGCGTGTACCTCACTCGCTGCGATGCGGCGCGTCCGCTTACGCCGGCACTTTACGCCAACGTCTACTGCACCGTTGATGGCGGGTAAGGAGCCGTTTTCAGAAGAACTAAAAAAAAAAAAATAATACGGCTGTCAAAGGAATGCATTTTTGGACCTCAGCCCAATAGCCATTTGTGATACATCATAAAATAGGTCTCAGCGAGCTGAACAAAAGTTACTACTACGCCAACAGCCAAATTTTTGTCGTTTCGGAGTTATATTTTGTTGAAAATGTTAGTTTTTTTTCAATACTATATAACTCCGAAAGGACAAACATTTGGCTGTTGGCGTCATAGTAACTTTTGTTCAGCTCGCTGAGACCTATTTTATGACGTATCACACATGGCTATTGGGCTGAGGTCCAAAATTGCATTCCTTTGACAGTCATTTTTTTTTTTTTAGTTCTTCTGAAAACGGCTCAGTGTTGCAAGGGCTTTTCGTCAGTTAAGTTCTAACAGTGCTTAAGTCATTTTTGGCCGTAACGACCATTTGATGCCGATGAAGAAAAGTGGCGCGCTTCTTTCCGACCAATCTTATCAATCAATATTATTTTAACTTCAATAAGTTGATTTTAAATACTTTTCCCAAATAATGTACACCTCTAATGTAGCTAATTGAAATTTTGCACAGTATTTTCGGTCTCCTATTTTCGCACTGTTAGAACTTAACTGACGTTTTGTTAAGAAGAAGAACAAACACATTATGTCCAACAAGACACATCACAGAAACAAAATAAACAGACAAGTTACATTAATAAATGTAACGCAACAGAAAAAAACCATAGATAGTCTGATTTACTTGCTATCTGGCCCAGAAGACTTCGTAAAGCCTGAATCTATTTTATTTTCCCATGTTTCAATAGTTAGTCTCGGCGCAAACGAGCGACTGATCACAAGCACCGGTGGATGTCGCGCGCTAACGCCACTTTCGTAAGAGTACCAGTAGGTCCTCTTTCTCTGAAACTCAAGGACACTTCGAGAGGCTTGCGTTGACATCAGAAAGCTGCTAGCGTTTCTGGAGCAGTTGGGCTGACAGGAATAGATGAAGCCTTCCAAATGCGCAAAATACGCTCGTAGTACTGAAGTTGCACAACCCAAAATCGCATCAATGCCAATACTAGTACCGGAAGCGAGCGTCAGCCATTTTTATTGGAAGCCTTCACATTCCACATTATAACGAGCGCTCTGCTGCGCAGATAGATATACGATAGACCTCGACACGGAAAGTTTGTTATTGATATTGTTATTAAGCAGACGACGTAGACGACACCGTCACCGCCTATGTTAGGTACACGCAAAGGCCCTGATCGACGGGCGAGCTTTACCGCAGTTTTACAGCTCGTCGGTAAAGTTCGCCCGTGTATTATTACAAAACCGCGGTTTTGTATACCGTTTTGTTTTAATTTTTACTTGATCTACCTACTTTGCTACGTTTTGTTCGCTATTTGCGCCGCCGCCTGCCATAAAAATGCGTTTACAGTGATGGTCTGGGGGAGACAAAACCAATAAATCAAGTATCGGTAGCAATAACAGTTTACAATAACCTTAAGTCTAATATTATCATTCAATAGACCAGCTGAACGGTTTCAAATTGGATTGAGTCAATGAATGAGTCGAGTCAAGTCTACTCTGTCGGCTGAGCTCTTGACTTCATGCGGGTATTTTTTTTTCTTTGATACCAAGAAAGGTCACCATCGCACTTCGTTCTATAGTTTCAGTCTCTAAGCACAATAAAACAGAACCCTTCTATGTAGTCAACGAATAAAAGGAACTACAGACAAAATAGTGCACCATAAAACAAGGAACTCGACATTCAATGTTCGAACTTTGGCCCCGAATAATATTTGTTTATCTCTTTCACAGATTCGCGGGAGTTTGCTGTCCTAAGGCCAGTATCGTACAACAGTCGTGATACTCGACTCGGAACTACTTCTCATCCGTTAGGTAGAACCTTAGTTTTAGTGACGAGAAATACTGAAATCTGTATGTTAAAATGTTAATCATGACAAACACGAGATTCAGATCTAAATTATTCCTCTAGGTGCTGAAAGAAAGCTCCATTTCGAAGTGCCATTATTTTATTGTGAAGTGAGATTTCTAATGTATTTTCAATTTTGTAATAAAACTCTGTTCCATTAAATTGAGTGTCAACTTTATGCTTTGTATTATTGTTATGTACCTACTAACACGCTTAGCGTAAGCTTGCTTATCGGATTATACTGGGTCTGACTTTTTATTTAGGAGTGACTGTGTAACATTATATTGCAACCCTCTCTAATTTCGTACCTGATGTTTTATAAAAGCCATGAATCCTCTGCTTAATTAATCCGAATGCTCAGCTTATTTTTAGAGATGGTTTCCTTTATATTGATAAGTTGCTGATTTCACATAGCCTATCTAACATTCGCGCAAACACGAAGAATCTATTGAGATTTTAACGCTCACAGATTTTAAGAATCTGTGTTATGAATAAGAAAACAGAATGGAACAAACACATGGGTATACGATCCAAATGCATTATGTTCCCTCTTGGCTCCGCCGCAGTCTGGAAATTACAATCTACTACAAAATACGGGGTTGTGGGACTGTATTTTCCCATAATAGGCTTTTTGACGGATTTCTGAAAGCCATCTCATATTGTTTGTTGGTGTTCATGGAGTCCTCAGAAAGTGGTCATTTTAAATTCTTTTGTGTATTTCTTCTAAAAAAGGCAAACGAACTTTTCAAATGAGCCACCAAAACGCTATTTTGGGCAATATGGCGTCGGACAGATATTGTGACGTCACACATCCCAGAAAACCAACCAATGAACGGAAGAAAAATGTATGAAAGACGCCATTTTACTGCCATGTGACGTCATCATAGAATCGACCGGCCAATCCAGGCCGTTTTCGATACAATGGCTACAGATAGGTTGTAAACAGCACGTCAATCTTCACACTTAAGTTGCAAAGTCGCCCGTAACGCAACGGAGTAGAGTGCATGGGTGTATACCACGATGTGCTGTCGACTGTACCTACATAATTATTTTATCAAATTTTATCTTGTTTTTTACAAATCATAATTGTTTTTGTAGTTAAAATGCCTGCGGATTTAAGACTTACGAATACGTATAAATAATACTGTTTTTTTCACACAGTCAAATGGCCTATTACATTGTTTTGGAACATGTTTGTGTATCTGGTGACAGGTCAGCTCGGGTGGTGTTCAGGTGGAAAAAAACTAACATTTTCAATAAAATATAACTCCGAAAGAACAAACATTTGGCTGTTGGCGTCATAGTGACTTTTGCTCAGCTCGCTGAGACCTATTTTATTATGTATCACACATGGCTATTGGGCTGAGGGCCAAAATTGCATTCCTTTGACAGCCGTTAGATTTTTTTTTAGTTCTTCTGAAAACGGCTCATCAGGGTTGGATTTAGGTAGTACGTTGAAAGGGAGAGCACAAAAAAAAAGATAGTATTTTGTACAAAATTATAGTATTTTTGTTTTTCGACCATATCGCCTCTATTCAGACGTTTTTTCTTTGGCGTGGATTCTCTCAGTATTTCGTCATTTTCAACCCCGCCCCCAACTTTACCCACCAACCATTCGTTTCAATTTCGATTCGAATGAACATGAAAAAATGAATGCACTCAGACAAAGTAATGCACTCACGACGAGACTACTTTATGCACAATCGTACCAACAGAAAAATAAATACAAGGAAAGTATCGAAAGAAAAAAAACAAGAGGCGTTTTGTACGAAAAATGATGGAAAACGGCTAATGAAGAATGTTAACTAATTTTGATTATTAGCACTCCATATTCTCCGTCAAAAATAAAAAATACTAGTGAAAGAATTACTTCGATACGTCAATTAGGTTCCGATTTAGAAGTAAAACAAGTTGTAAGTTGTAACCGTACGACGCGGGCCGCCGGTTACGGTGTGACGTCATCGCACAACTAGTCCGCTCGCAGTCGCGCGCCCGTGCCGTCGAAATTATACCTAAATACTTTTAAAAATGTCCAATCCAAATACTAGGAAATCATGTGTCGTACCTAAATGTAAAAATACAACTACCAATTCGCTGGAAAAGTTGTTTTTTATAGTTCCAAAAGACGTTAAAATGCGAAAAAAATGGATAAAAGCTATGAAGAGGTTAGATTAGATAGATAGACTAGATAGGTTAAAATAGATTAGATAGAAGTGTTATACAACTTGTACCTAAATCTTTAGCTTTAATCATTTTCAGTTTGGTACCAATACCTGAAAGCTTAGATTTTTTCCAATAACACTTGGTGGCAGTAGTTGAAGGCTCCTTGCTTCGACGATGTAGCCACATTAAAAATGCTATACCTAGTATGTTTACAGCCATCTCTGCTGGCAGCACAATAACATAACATAACATTTACATACAGGCACATACATTGCTTCTGGCCCCACACTAGGATACCCTGTGTCGCAATCTTCGCAGGTTACGTTTAAAACTTCTTGATCCTTTTCATTGCATTCTAAGCTGCAATGATAAGGTGTGGTACGTACGCGGTGTTCTGGCATGATTCTACATTTAACCGTACATACATCACCTACTCTTTTTACTTGAACAAAACCAATAGCATCATCGCCATAGCTCTCTCTTGCCGACATGAAATAAGTTTCAAATAAAAATAAATGGCCTTACGTATTTTGTAAGTAAAAAAATACAAATAAAAAAAAAGGTTTATGCATCTGTAACGTTCAACCCACTACATCTACATCGTAAGTACCTATCCTACTTCCTACTAATATTATAAATGCGAAAGTTTGTGAGTGTGTGTGTGTGTGTGTTTGTTATCTTTCACGAAAAAACTACCGAACGGATCTGGATGAAGTCTGGAATAACACATAGGCTACTTTTAATCCTGGGAAAATGTACAGTTCCCGAGGGAAACGGGGGCGAAGCTGTTGGCGGAAGCTAGTTTGCAATAAATCAATGTATGTATTCATTTCAATTTACTAAGAAGAGCGATACCTACCTATATATACATACGTAGCTACCAATAGCTACAAAACTATAATACGTACTAGACGAAAACCCGGCTTCGCTCGGGTAAAATGTAGACGCAAAATAATATTCCATTATGTTTTTTTATATGGTGACGCCTCTGTATTTATCAACCACCAGTAGATATAAATCTCTTAATACATTCAGATACATAAGCTCACACCTGTATCCCAGAGGAGTAGGCAGAGACCACGGACTGTCACCTGCCACTATCCTGACAAATCACTTTCGCTTCATCGACATCCATTAGTCGTTGCATGTACCCACATCGGTTTCGGGTACTTTTAATCTTGCCCTTCGCTAATACATCCCCTATTTGGTCGAAGTATGTCCAACTGGGGCGTCCCTTACCGGCCCTACCACTCACATTCGCCCGATATATTTGCTTTGTCAGTCTTTCTTCGTTCATCCTCTCCACATCTCCAAACCAACGCAACATTCCTTTTTTCAATTCTAGTCACTCACTACATCCTCTTTCTCTACATCCTCGGTCTCTGATCACTATTGCGTATTCTGTCATTCAAAGTAACAGCACACGTATTTCTTAAGGATCTCATTTGTACTGCACTATCCTACTTTCATGATTCTTCTGCCATACCCAAATCTCGCTACCATGCTTACATCAGTATTGGAACCAGCACACTATTACGGATAGCCAACCTTGCTCTTTTGGACATGTTCTGGCTACTCACGAAGGAATGCAAGGCGAAATTCGGATACTTATCATAACTTTGTCATGGGTACCTCATCACAAATTACTAACTAAATGAGCTTCCTTCATAAACTTAACAGCTAGTGAATCTAATGACGTATTCAATGAGACGTAGAATCCACTTGGCTAATCAACTAAAAAAAACAGCTCCCCCTCTTTGGCTTTACAGCTTTTAGTTTTGTATTGACCACATGTTTTTCTTCATCATTTTAATTTTTGGTATTTTTCTTCTCTAGTGGCTTTTTCATTTCAATAAGTTTATGGTACCTATAACTAAGCAAAACAATAAAGATCGATTTATGACTTTGATTTCCTTTTTCAATTATTTTTCAGACCCTTCCAAAACTCAATGTCAATCTCAGAAGAAGGAGTACCATAGAAGGAGCGTTAAAAAATGAAAACGTGCCACATAGTCTGTTTCGTCAATCTAAATAGCCGCAAGCTACGTGTTAGAAAGAGAAAAATATAGTCGTGTCTTTGTTGCTTTTTTCGAGCGTACAACCCTTAAACGTCAGTTGGTTACCTTTGGTTACCATTACGCGACCAAATTAGAACGGCTCAGAAAATGACGGCATGCAATGTGCCGCCCAATGACATTGATTTGGCAGAGGGTGTTCTGTGTTTGGCAGTGTGTTTGACAAGAGGTTTGGGAGTGCGCCGTTTTCAAGAAGCTTGTGTATTTTATATTTACTAAAGCACCATTTGAAGTGAATTATAGTGGATTCTCATGGTATATAGTATAAGTAACCATCGGCATGGCGTGTGTTGTGTTAGAATGTATATCTCATTCTTCCCGAGAAGATAATGAAACAACATTCATCAGCTTCCACCGGTAAGTCTCAATTTTGTGTACCTAAAAGGGTATTTTCTCTAAGATTTCAACTATGCGCTACTAGAATTGCAAATTAGCTATTAGAGAATGGTGTTTTCATCATGATTATTGTGATATTTTCGATATAAATCATAATACAAGTTTGTTGTTTGTTGTAGGGGAATAGGGATGGGACTTTCCCACTTTCTCAGTGAAAAAAAGTATCGATAGTTCGTAGAGCATATTTAGTTATTTCTTGCGTTCGTATAGTTGATTTAATTGTTAATTATCTATTGCAGGTTACCCGCAGACAGCACAAAATAACAAAATAATGTCGATGACGCAGTATCACGTACAAAGTAGTCTTGGAAAAATTTACACCGCATTTGCAGCAAGCGACTGTTTCATAAACAATAGCAAGTGGCGTAGGTTGGAAACAAGTGCCGTACCTACTTTACGCTTTTCCTTAGCCCGCAGATCATTGGTAAGGTTATAATTATACATTATAATGATACTTAAAACAAAATAAAGTCTACATACTGCACAATTATGTCGACTGAGGTGCAGGTTTTGCTGTATGTATGTACATCAGGAATTTCACATGAGACCCGACTGTCTCGTTGGTCTAGTGGTTACTCCACTTGAATAATAAAACAGGTTGTCAGTTCCAACCTGCAAGGCGCCGTATATCACTTGTAGAATTTTTCCCTGATTATTGCCTGACTGGGTGTTTTTTTCTATCCTGGACGACGTTTAGCAGTTAAAGGTCATAACTAGTTTAATACTATCATAGTCTGATTCTGGTGCAAGTGATTTTTATTGTTTTTTATGTGGAAGTTATCAACGTGAAGTACTTAAATAAAAACAATTTTCAGGTTGCGCCCTCCGCGGAAATGGACAACGTTCGTGAGCTGCAACCAAGCTGATTTCATTTGAATTTCATAAAATATTATATTATCTTTTACATTATGGCTGACACATTTTTGTGAAAAAAAAAACGTTAATAGCTACTTGTAAAACAGAAGTCAGGGATAAAAAACACATACATTATAGTAATACGTGTTGGTTTCTTCTCTATTGAGCTGCAGCCTGCCACTTTTTATGTGAAAAGCTTGAAATTACGTACTTTATTTGATGCCAAATAATCTTGTACCAATAAATCGTTTGGTTTTTAATTTTTATTTTATTCCATCGAACCTGGACTGATGATGTTATTACAACGGGTGCCTTGAGTAACTATGCTAGGTGGTAGGTATTTATTGGAAACAAATACGTAATCTATAAACATGACACAGGGTATCCTAGTGTGGGGCCAGAAGCAATCTATGTGCCTGTGTGTAAATGTTATGTTATGTTATTAAATAGTTTTTCCTATTTTGGTCTTGTTTTATTCATTATACTTTCTTACAGTGCCACCATCTCATCTGTTCAGTTGATAGCGGCGCTAGTGGAGAATTTAGTAGTAACATTTGAGAAATTTACCTAGAAAAATGAGAATATTTTAACCCATCTTTCAATTTTAATGAACATATGTCTATAAATCTTAGTAAATGAATAAATAAAACAAAAAATGGTGAACAGGATTTACAATTAATTACTTAGTTACAATTTTACCCACCTGAACAGATAACTTGGTGGCGCTGTATATGGTGATTATTGATGATTTGCAAATATATTTAAAAAAAAGGTTCTATATTCGCCGTACATATACATTTTGCCACATAACTCGGTAAAATCTTTCTTCGATTCGCTATAGCCCTATTAGTCCCATTTATATTATTGAAAACCTGATGTAGAATTACTTACTGTTACTTATGAATATTTATTGTAACTTATATGGTATGTACCACACTTAGCACATAATAACATAACCGTAAGGGGTTCCAGCGGGTTCACTAGCACCACCAAGGGAAAAATGATATTTTTTTAAAGATAAATACATTGATAATTAGATAGATAGATAATGGTGATAATAGTGATTATCATGGGCCCATGACCGTAATTTAAATTAATTGGAATTGGAATAATGGAATTAAGTCGTAGGTTTTTTGGTACACAGCCATAGGTCCGAAAAATCACTATTTAACATGGTGATGGGATTGAAAAGATACTTTTTGCAAATTGTGTAGAAGAGCTATGATTTTTTTATCATTTAATATTAATACTTAATTACCAACATTAATTTTAAAAAATACACAGATTATGTAGAGCGGAATAAATAATATCGACATCTTTATGGTGTTTGTCCCAGCCCTATCAATTTTGGCTTTGTTTAGTAATCTGTGGCAACCGTGTACGATTGTAACATTTTTAGTGCATGAGTACACTACAGCTGTCTCTTTTTCTGGCGCAGAGATTTATCGTAAGAGTAACATGGACAGCTATACAACTATTACTTTTTATTTTATTCCTCCTTCTATGGTACTCCTTCTTCTGAGATGTCAATTATTGTCTTCCCGCCAATGAAAATCACCACAGATTACTTACTACACCTTCTCAGTTGGCACAGATTATAATAACCTTCTTGGATGCCACGGTATTCCACACACCATGGAGTTAACAACTTAGATCAAAAGGCCGGTTTAGATTATCTTAGTGTTTAGGAGAGTGCTTTACTTTACACTCTGTTGCAACATTATGCTGAATTGGGCCCATTTTGGGGGCTCAACCTTTAATGTATTTTATTATTATTTTCATGTTGTACAGTTTATTTATTTTTACGTTTTTATGCTTTCTGTGTTATTTTTATTATTATTGTACGCACTCTGTGTGTGTGTGTGTGTGTTTTTTTGTTTTGTTTTGAGTATCGAATAAATAAATTTTCTTTTTTTCTTTCTTTCTTTCTTAATTTCTTTCTTTCTTAAGGAGAGTGCTTTTGTAGAAACGTGTAAGCGCCACTTGCTTTAGTACGTTTTACGGAATAGTACGGTTCTAGTTGCCTTTCAATTAGAATCAAAATAGAATTTGGTTTCTATTGTTCTATCCAGTAACACCTGAGCGCGTTACTATCCTCGTTACTTATCTGTGTATAAACTAAAAATTTAGTGAGAACTTTAGGAGAGTGCGCAAGTGACCCGTGACAGGTGCGTGTTGTTTTCAATAACTCGAATTATCAAACTTACCTACTTATGTGTTCCATTAAAACTCATAGTATTTTGAGTAGGATAGCGCATATTTCGCGACGTCGACGAAGTGACACTCTACTGGAAGAAATATAAACGTTCACTCGAACGTCTAGTAATGTACTAATGCACTTGCCTCTCTAATTGTATTATAGCACTCTCCTAAACACTAAAATAATGTAAACCGGCCATAACAGTTCACAATGAAAACTTGTGACACTAACACAACAATGATGACATTGACATGTTTACTTAGCAACGCCATTGTTGAATTTAATAAGTTTTATATTGATGCTGCTCGATAATACGAATTTTCCGCCCATATGTTGTCGACTCAGATCAACTATTTTTTTACGCTCTTTCATTTGGTGTGCATATCGTTCGAGTCTACCGTAGACCCGAACGAAATTATTGATATAGACTAGACGAAAACCCGGCTTCGCTCGGGTAAAATGTAGACGCAAAATTATATTCCACTATGTTTTTTTATATGGTGACGCCTCTGTATTTATCAACCACCAGTAGATATAAATCTCTTAATACATTCAGATATATAAGCTCACACCTGTATCCCAGAGGAGTAGGCAGAGACCACGGACTGTCACCTGCCACTATCCTGACAAATCACTTTCGCTTCATCGACATCCATTAGTCGTTGCATGTACCCACATCGGTTTCGGGTACTTTTAATCTTGCCCTTTGCTAATACATCCCCTATTTGGTCGAAGTATGTCCAACTGGGGCGTCCCTTACCGGCCCTTCCACTCACGTTCGCCCGATATATTTGCTTTGTCAGTCTTTCTTCGTTCATCCTCTCCACATCTCCAAACCAACGCAAAATTCCTTTTTTCAATTCTAGTCACTCACTACATCCTCTTTCTCTACATCCTCGGTCTCTGATCACACTATTACGTATTCTGTCATTCAAAGTAACACCACACATATTTCTTAAGGGTCTCATTTGTACTGCACTAATCCTACTTTCATGATTCTTTTGCCATACCCAAATCTCGCTACCATGCTTACATCAGTATTGGAACCAGCACACTATTACGGATAGCCAATCTTGCTCTTTTGGACATGTTCTGGCTACTCATGAAGGAACGCAAGGCGAAAATCGGATACTTATCATAACTTTGTCATGGGTACCTCATCACAAATTACTAAATGAGCTTCCTTCATAAACTTAACAGCTAGTGAATCTAATGACGTATGAGACGTAGAATCCACTTGGCTAATCAACTAAAAACAGCTCCCTCTCTTTGGCTTTACAGCTTTTAGTTTTGTATTGACCACATGTTTTTCTTCATCATTTTAATTTTTGGTATTTTTCTTATCTAGTGGCTTTTTCAATAAGTTTATTGGTACCTAACTAAGCAAAACAATAAAGATCAATTTATGACTTTGATTTCCTTTTTCAATTATTTTTCAGACCCTTCCAAAACTCAATGTCAAATTATTGTCTTCCCTCCCGCCCTCAGAAGAAGGACCTTCTTCTGAGCTCCCGCCAATGAAAAACACCACAGATTACTTACTACACCTTCTCAGTTGGCACAGATTATAATAACCTTTTTGGATGCCACGGTATTCCACACACCATGGAGTTAACAAATTAGATCAAAGGGCCGGTTTAGATTATCTTAGTGTTTAGGAGAGTGCTTTACTTTACACTCTGTTGCAACATTATGCTGAATCGGGCCCATTTTGGGGGCTCAACCTTTAACGACCTCTGTGGCGTAGTGGTTAACGCATCTGACTGCCACGCGAGAGGTCTTTTTTTTACGAGAGAGTTTTTTTTCTTCCCAGACGGGGATCGAACCCGGGACCTCTCGCATGGTAAGCAGATGCGCTAACCGTTACGCTACAGGGGTCGTCTCACCTTTGCATTTTTATTCCTCGCATTTCGGCGGCATCGAAATCGCTATTTGTTGATAATAGGCTAGTTTCCTAAAAAAATGTAATTAGTCCGTCTTTTAGATTATAAAAAAATATTGGATACGTATTTTTTCTTTTTTACTGAAGTTACGTGTGACGTCACTCAGTGCTACAAAATGCAGCACTGAGTGACGTCACACGTAACTTCAATGGGCTATATCTTTATTATTTTTTGTTTAATCGAAAAAAGAAAAAATACGTATGCAATATTTTTTTATAATCTAAAATATGGACTAAATAGAATTAAATTATTTTGACCCTGGAAACTACCCTATTAATGCGCAACCATTAATCCATCTATTTTAGATAGATTATCCGATTGCCCTTTTTCGAATCCTTCGTCCATTTTATTAATCGAATAATATTTACTATTATTAGACTATTAACTTAATACGCGAAAGAAAACACAACAAAATACTGCGCAAGCTATTACTCTAACTACTATAACCGCTGCTGACTCGATATTAGGCGGGCGGCCCGCGCGGCGCGTTGTGATATGACGTCACAAGCGGTCTCGTGACTGTTAGCGGGACGCGATATTTTTCGAAACTTTGAATGCCTATAAAATTATTGAATCGCTCGTAGCCTGGGCTGCCTGAGTGATCTTAAACGATCACTAAGGTTAAGCAACATACGGCGCGTTCAGTCCATGGATGGGTCACCGTCTATGACTAACGCTAGTGGCATTTTTCCGAGCGATTGCGTGCTTCGCAAGGCACGTTAAGCAGTTGGTGCCGGCTGCCGTTGATAGATGGCAGTCGTTAAGCCAAGTCAGAGGCATTAGCGCGGCTTGAAAACTTCTGACAGTAAGACCGCAGCCACTAGTCTTACAAGCCTCCACCAATCCGGACTTGGCCCCCGTGGTGGAGTATGGCCTATACCTTCTTCAGGGAAGAGACCCGTGCCCTTTGGTGGGGACATAATGGGTTGACGATGAAGATTAAAAAAAAAAAATACGTTATATTTTTCTCACGTTTATTGTACAACGTCTTCGTATGGCAACCCTGAGAATGAATAGGTACCTTCAACTACTTCGCGACATCTGTGATCATTATTTGTACTAAAATATTAAATTACATACTGCTTTCACAGCGCCATCTCGAATCTCTATTTAGAACTACGCTTTTATAAGACTACTTAATTAAAAAGGCATTCTTTATGCTGAAATCGAAAGTCATTACACTACTTCGTAATAGGGTATCCTTATACTTGATTCGCTTCCCACTTTTCTGAGTTTGACACCCATGATCAACAGCTGACCACGCTATACGATACTTATCGCGCAAAATCCCTTTGATATACCGCCTCCGTAGCGATAATTAGGACGCAGCCCGAACTATCGTGACTATTGCCGATAATGGCCGGTTACATTTACGTAGATCGTGTCATTGTGCGAAGCTTTGTCACGATAGACGCAGGTGCGGCACCAGCATTACACTACAAAAAAATATTTGAGTAGTTTAACAAATAAATGGTTATTATCGGCTTAGTGAAAAACCGGTCTTTTTACTGCTTTTCATACACTCAGTGAACGTCCATCACTAGTCAAAATCTCCAACCAATCGATCGAACACCTACCTGTCATTAATCAATTCACAGACAACACAGCACATACGAAATTAATCAAATCAAGTCTATCCTTGTAGCTTTGTCGTTACTTTCGTCGGATATCCTTAATTTTCTTTGAAATTTTTTCGTCTAAAAGTAGAACACAAATATAAACAGGTATGGTCAATCTAATGGACGCGCTCATGATCAATACGGTGGCGGACGGCACGATGAATTTGTTACGAAACATCGTAAGTTCTTGACGGCATCATGACTGTGAAAGAATTGATAAAAGTATTGACTGACTTGCATTTATTATCGCGTGACCTTTGTCCACGTAGTGTTTTACTTATCGGTATATTTGCAGGGAGTTTTTAAGGCGTCAAATCCGGCTAACGTACAACCTCCAACCCAAGTGATGGTCAGGATGCCGCTGTGGCAGCTCGCGCAGGAAGCCGGCCCCTATGTGAGGCTGGCGGGGCTCTGCGGCGCCTCCGCCGTGGTACTAGGGGCTATGGGAGCGCATCGCAAGTTTCCAGAAACTGACTCCAAGGAAGACTTGAAGAAAATTTTTGAAACAGCCAACAGATTTCATTTCCTCCACACACTGGCCCTTGTAACAGTACCATTGTGCAAACGGCCACTTATTGTAAGTAGAATTTCGCTTATCTTTATGTGTGAAAGTGAAATTAGTGAGGTAGTGGATTATGAAAAAAATCAATACCTTGCATAATTTTATTGATTAACCTATCATTGCAAACATGCCTGTGGATCATAGGTCCCAGGCAATCAAAGTAATTTGCGACTATCTGCAGCTAAAATGGCTCGATAAGATGTCTTTTTGATTTGATCCAATGTGTGTATTAAGTGTTCTTCATGAAAAAAGTTTAATATAAAATTTCTATTAGGTGACA
This sequence comes from Yponomeuta plumbellus, assembly GCA_947310845.1. NCBI lineage: Eukaryota > Metazoa > Arthropoda > Insecta > Lepidoptera > Yponomeutidae > Yponomeuta > Yponomeuta plumbellus. Next base: position 15,246,516 of record OX371198.1, on the reverse strand, counting down.
AACTACTTGAACACCAAACAAAGTGGGGGAAAGTTGGCGCTTGTGCATTTGCATGCTAAATTATTGTCACATGTTATATTTACTACTGCAAATATATGAAACGCTACCAATAGTTTTACCGAATTAACTATTGCACACGTAACTTTCTCCATTATTGAGGAAAAATACTATAAAATCATCAAATCTTGACCGATTTTCAATCTGAAACCGTCGCCACTGATGCAAATGTGGTCTGTATCATCTTCAAAATTCCATTCAAAGTGCCGTTCCGAGACAGACCCGACGGCGGGTCTTATGGGCCTCGTGGAATGCCCCATAGCTTACATCGGAGATGCCAGCGGGTCCTCGAGGCTCAAGGGGTTAATGATATACAGGGTGGAATTTTGTAATGCCACCTAAAGGGGAAGTACTCTTAATACTGTAGATAGAAAATTTTACTCAAAGGAAACATTCCTTTATTTTTGAAAAGAAAGAAAACTGCAATCAAAGATTTTCAAAAATTCGCTTGCCGCACCCGGTAATCGAACCTACTAAAATCTGTGAAAGTTGCACCCTGCACTTTTATTGCAGCGATCGTTAGGGTCAATTGTAAGGATGAAATCTCTCTAACAAACTTCATAAATTAAATGAAAGGAAAACAATGAAATCCTAAATGGTAAACTAATTAATTGCCAAAAAAATGGTAAACTAATTAATTGCTCGAATTTCCATTTTCTTCATGTTCTTGGATACAAAAATTTATTCTTCTAACGAATTCATTTCTAGTAACCTTTAATAACGTGTTGTGGTGAATGTTATAAATCGTATTCTGAACCTCAACTCTCAACTCGTTTACATTCTCATAAGATTTAATGTAAAGGATGATGTGCAAAATGGGCCCACCTCCAATAAAAATGGCTTGTTTATTAAATTAAAGGTCTAGATACATACGTTCATTATCAGGTAGGTGCATACCAGAATTCGCTGTGTGGCTGGAGTTTTTCGATTTAGAAAAAGTTGATATTTTTGGTAATAAATAGAAGTTTGTAGACGTCCTAAGACCGTACTCTGCTACAAAAGCAGATGCTAATATTATGAGTGACATCCTTGCCAATGAAGACCATCCCCTATTGTGGTGTTTAGACGCAAATGATGTACTTACACTTGACCGAGGCTTCCCTGACAGTCTGCCAGATATAGAATCATGCTGTTTTGAAGCTCATATGCCACCTACAAAGGATAGACACGAGACTCAGCTCACCACAACCCAAGCTAACAAATCTCGATTGGTAACAATCTGCCGTTGGGTAGTTGAGGTGGTGAACGGGCGTTTTAAAGGCGATTTTAAACTGCTTCGCCAAGATTCTAACAACCGCGCGCTCCCTCATATGATGGCGGATTTCAAGATTGCAGCAGCAATCATTTCCACGAGCTAGTAGTGGATAATGATGACGCAGAAACCATATTGGAGCTCATTAACAGATCGATAAACAGGCCAAATGCTCAGTTTCAGTACGTGGAGCAAAATAATCTTAATAGAAAAAGAACTGCACGCATTGATGCAAGCCTGCCGCAACTAGAAAACTTCCCAGCCTTGTCGGAACACGATTTAAAACTTTTGTCTTTAGGGACCTATCACATTAAGCTGGCTCGTATTGTGCGGAACATCTCCAAAATGGCGTCTATAATTTAGAAGTGTATAGAGAAAATCAGATCAACGATTTCCCTAACTTGCCAGAGAACCATACAATCTGGTAACTAAAGGGCCGGATACAGTCACGACAAGTCCGGGCCCGGACTTACTATACGTAGATACGTATTAATATACCCTACCCAGGAAGGAAGAGGTCCGTGTGGAGTTTCTGGTCTTCCATCGGACGCGTACCCCGGGTGGCGGGTAGGGGAACGCCCTCCAGATATGGGGGGGGGTACCGGCTTCGGCCGGCGCGGACCAAAACCAGAGGGAGGGGGACGTCCAGTGGCTTGCGCTGCTGGATGTCCCGCGGGGTCCACTATGGGCCCCGCACCCGTAACCCCACACTGAGTGGTGCCGGGGACCTTCGGGCTGCGAGGAGACAACCTCTATAAAAAAAAACGGTGGGGGCCCTCCTCTATGTCCCTCTGTTCAGCAGAGGGCATAGAGGACGTTGAGGGAGGGTCACAGACGGCAGGTTGGGGGACCTGCCGTCCGACATCGTGACGGGAGAAGGGGGTGGGGGGCCCATGCCCCTTCTCCAGTGAAGGTGGGCCCAGCTCCTTTGCGAGTCGGGTCGACGTCGCCGGGGCGCCGCTGTAGCATTCGCACTGTGGTCTACCACTTGCGAGATCCGGCGGCGCCCCATTGCACGAGCGACAGGACGGCCCCCGGGGTGTTTTAGGAGGAATGCCTCTCCTATTATTAGGAGAGGAGAGTCCGACATACGGCCGTCGCCCTCCCCCAAGGGTGGCGGTTATGGTGCACAAAGCATTTCACCCCGTTAACAAAAAAAAAAAGGAAGGAAGAGGTATAATCGTCGAGCATAACTGCACTTGTTTGACAGGGAGACGCACAATAGGTACTTGCGCGCATGTTGTGTCTATTCTATGGTATCTGGGATACGGAAGACATAATCAGTTTAATGGTCCTGCTATGTTTCTGAATGAGGTTATTGTTGATTAGTTGGTTAAGCAATAAATTAATGTAATTTTTAAATGATAATTATTGGTCTGTTATTATTTTCATTTTATAAACCAAAAACTTATATTTTCCTGCCCTAAAAATCTCAACTTATTATCTTATAAAGGATGTAGCATTAGGTAGTTTACATATAAGCAAAACAATGGTTTTACAAACCAAAAACTTCTATTTCTAACCAAAAACATCAACTTTTTCTAAATAAAAAAAAACTCGAGACACACAGCTAATTCTGGCATGCGCCTGCCTGATAATGGACGTATGACGTATGTATGCAGACCGTTAATTTAATAAACAAGCCATTTTTATTGGAGTGGGCCCACCGGCCCACGCTTCATACATTTTTGCCCATCATCCTTTGATTTTTTACATATCCCCACAAAAAAAATCTAAAGGGATGAGATCTGGTGATCGTGCAAATTGCAATCGTCTTATCTAAATAGTAATTCGTCATTTTAAGGGATCAATGACTTCAATGATAATTATTAATTAATAACCTAAGTAAACATAAAGAAACACCATTTCTTTATGAAACGGATCTTTGAGTAAAAGTTCTTTAACTTGACCCATTGAATTAATAATTTAAGATTTCATTGTTTTCCTTTCATTTAATTTATGAAGTTTGTTAGAGAGATTTCATCCTTATGATCTATGACCCTAACGATCGATGCAATAAAAGTACAGGGTGCAAGTTTCACGGATTTTAGTAGGTTCGATTACCGGGTGCGGCAAGCGAATTTTTGAAAATCTTTGAATGCAGTTTTCTTTGTTTTCAAAAATAAAGGAATGTTTCCTTTGAGTAAAATTTTCTATCTACAGTATTAAGAGTACTTCTCCTTCAGGTGGCATTACAAAATTCCACCCTGTATGTCTGATGTCTTTTTCACTGCTTCCTTGTATGTATGTGTAAATCCTACACCTTTACCCTAGACTGTCTTGAAAGTTTTGTTAGTTTTTCACAGTCAAGGTCAATGTTTAAGAAGATTGTCCCATTATACCTTTCTCATGAATTGCTAACAGTCATGATAGTATGAATAACTCTTTGTCTGCTTTGATTAACTAAGTATTATTTTGTAATGTTTGTTCCAGGCTGGTTCATTTTTCATCGCTGGCATGGGCTTGTTTTGCGGGACATGTTACTACAGAGCTCTGACTGGTGAACGTGGTCTGAGACACCTTGCGCCCATTGGCGGCTCTTGTCTCATCCTGGGCTGGCTCGCCATGGTCCTCTAAATTTACTATACCATACAAACCTCTGATGAAAGCCATGTCCAAAGACTACTTTCAATATCTTTTTATGTTGAATTTTATCTCGATGGATGTGGAGTAAACTGTAGTGTTGACAATGTTTTTACAGACAACTTATATGGATTTTGAACAATGACAAAAACAAAAAATTAGCACTTATCATAGTTCAAAAATATTTTTTTTCTATGATAATGTAACTTGTGTTTGTATTGTACCTAGTTGTATCTAAGGTTTTAACTGCAAAATAGAGTAATGTAAATGTAGTTTACTTGTTTAGTACTTTGATGTTGGTGTAATAAACTAGTATAATATTGTTTAGTGTTACAATAATTATTTCTATGTAAGTTGACTTAGACGGTTTATCAAACCGTCTAAGTCAACTTACATAGAGATATTGTATTTATGTTAAAATATACATAAGTGAAATGTAATTTAATTCCTCCAAATTCCAGTTGTATTATTAGTGCCAAGTGAACAGTGAATTTATGTATTCAGAATTTTATTAGAAATTGAATATGACACCATGAAACCATTTGTATAGTTTGATTTGTCGGTGATTCTATGTCCTTCTGCTGTTTCTATCTATTTTTGCACTTATTTAGAACATATTTTTACTTTCATACGACTTTTTAAATAATTAAATCACATTTAGTTACAATTCTCTCTACATAAAGCTATTGTAAATGTAGTCAGGTATAATGAAAATGCACAAGTGATCCAAGATAGTTTACATGGTTTTATTGAAACTGTTACATACATTATAATTTTGCACTTTTATTTTACTCATTAATGATACTTAAATGTTACTCAAAACATACACCTTTTGGTAATAAATGCTATCATAACTCATAGGGCTCTGGAGCGAGACTCATCAATGGTCCTACAAACAGATGTATTGATGTTCAGTACACTGGCACAGAATCGGCGAGCACGCCGCCGACCAGTGGCTCACTCGCATGGCGGGGTCGTCACGACACTAACGACACAATCCATAAACTATTGATAGTCGACACGTCTCTAGAGATACCAATAAAGAAATATACAAAGCTATCACATTAAATTAACACAAAATATAGTATATAAACATATTTATGTAATCTAAAAATTCCAAAACGAAAGGTATTGGAGCGACGCACAGCACTTTGAGTGTCCAACGCGTCACAGAGATATAAATCACTAAATGATTGCACATAGAGGGCGGGGCCGGCGCGGGATGCGCTCACGAGAGGTGGAAGGAGTGCTGGCCCTCAGAGGCGGCCAGGCGCAGTTTGGCGCGCATTACTTCGGGCGCGCTGTAGTCTGGAAGCTTCAGGTAGTTGACGCACGTCATCACGGAGGGAAGGTACTCGTCGGGGTCGAGCGACGACTCCAGGGACTTGCGCACCACCGTCAGCGGTGGGTTCAGGGACTTGAAGCCTGTAAGAAAGCAGACTGTTAGCCTTCCAAACAAAAGTACATAATATAATCATCATCATCATCAACCCATTATGTCCCCACCGAGGGGCATGGGTCTCTTCCCAGAGGAAGATATAGGCCATACTCCACCACGGGGGCCAAGTCCGGATTGGTGGAGGCTTGTAAGACTAGTGGCTGGTCTTACATAATATAATATAAGCAATATTTTTCAATACTTTCCTTTCATCACTTAACATAACATAAGCATTTACAAACAGGCACATACATTGCTGCTGGCCCCACACTAGGATACCCTATGTCGTGCGAACCAGAAACAGCGACATCACAAACATGTAAACATCAGGACGGGGGGGTTTTTATTGTCCCAAGCCGGGGTTCGAACCCGGGACCTCTCGCAAGGTACGCAGATGGGCTAATTAAAGATGTTGCACACCAAATTTTATATAGATTGCTATACTATTAAATGCGGTAAATTCGATGATCTTCATTTACAGAATCTTAGAAGCGATGGCACCACACCTTGGCTACGAATTTAAACACAAGAACTAGGAAAGTTATTGGAAATCAATATTATTATGTTTCTCTAATTGCTTATAAACTGGGTCATGTTCCATTATGTCCATTCGATTCTTCAAACGAGTAGGCACTTGTTAATCTGCGGGTTAATTAACATGTATCTTGATAGTAAACCATAGACCAAATTGTTGAAAGACCATTGATAACTGATTATAACATCAGGCCTACCTCCAGTGGGCAGGCGCGGGCTGCCAGTGACAAACTGCAGGAACAGCCGTTGCTCGTCGCGCGAGTAGGAAGCCAGTATATCTATGAGCATGCGGATGGCGCGTGACTCCGCCGTGAAGCCGTGGTCGGGCCTGATGGCCTCGGCCAGCATGCGCGGGTCCCAGCGCTGCTCACGCCCGCCTGGCGACAGGGATCACGTTAGTTTGGTCATGTTCACGCTGCGTATGCTGCTCTCACTCTTATGAGGGCACTGATTGAACGCGGCAGTTGTTTATAGTAGTTTTTGTAAGTTGAAAACTACGAAATGTATAATTAGTAACAAGTTCGACAGTTAAAAACTTAGCAGTAAAATAAACAAAAATATGTAAGTCATAGAAAATAATAAAATGGCTCATATAAAAAATACTGAGAAGTGAAATAGCTAAATGGGCAGTTAGGATTGGGCAGTTGACAAATAAAAATAGGTAGTATGTAGCTTCTTACATGTTCAACCTAACACGCTCCCACGCGCCCTTTTCTAAACAAGTCTACCACAGGAGTTATTTTCATACTTGATGAATGTTAGATGGGAGACGTTATGAGAGGTAAATGAGATAAATACTTGGATAAGAAAGCTATGGGTCAGTCAGTTAGTTTTGGTGTTCGTCGAAATTAATACTCGTACATAATGTAACAGATGTGTTTACCTGAAGGGCTGCCACAGAAGACTTGCTCCAATTCCTCTGGGTAGAATATCTTGAGATTGGCCAATGGGAACACAGATTCGAAACCTTCCCTGAACGCCTCCATTTGCCTGCTTACACCTGCGAGAAAAAACATTGTCTAGATTGTAAAAGTTGTCTTAGCCTGATGAAGTATATTTAGACTTATGACTTACTTAAAACTTCTCACAACGAATCTTTGGAATGTAATATTAATATACAACACTGTACTCTATCTAGTGATGAACAGAACAGGTCTAAATTGATTGATGGAGGCTTAGCAGCACGGTTACACTACATTTTCATCTCTTGTAATAAAACATTATCAATTTGAACATCTTCATAGACCAATGGTTACTACAGAGCAGGACCTTGATTCTTCTAATGGATTATAATTTTTATCTTGCCCTTTGCTAATACATCCCCTATTTGGTCGAAGTATGCGTGGGGCGTCCTTTCGGAGTCTTTCTTCCTTCATCCATTATGTATGTTCAAACAAACGCTACATTCCTGTCTGAATTCTAGTCACAACATTGTTTCAGTAGACATTAAGACTAGAGTAAGCCTAGGCACACACTACCGACGCGCGACAGCGACATCTCGTCGACTAGACGCGACGACAGGCTACGGCCGACAATTTTCATATATTTTGTTCGAAGCTCCGCCACTTGGCGTCAGAGTCGCGGAGTCAGAATCAATATAATTTATTTGTTAAATACGGGTAAGTATACAGATGTTGTGTACAGCAGAAAATTGTGCTCCATATTTTGCCTTGCAGCATACAAATTATAAAAATAAAAAATACACTTGTCGTCAGACGCGACGTTGTCATTTGCTTCTGGCGTCTTGTCGTCGCGACTCCGCGACTCTGCCGCAGTGTGTGACGAGATTCGAACAAAATATATGAAAATTGACGGCCGTAGCCTGTCGTCGCGCGTCTAGTCGCCGAGCTGTCGCGTGTCGCTAGTGTGCGCCTAGGCTTACTCTAGTCTAAAGGTCTACTGAAACAGAATGTTGTGACTAGAATTCAGACAGGAATGTAGCGTTGGTTTGGACATACGTAACGGATGAAGGAAGAAAGACTCCGAAAGGACGCCCCACGCATACTTCGACCAAATAGGGGATGTATTAGCAAAGGGCAAGATAATAGTACATTGTTCACCGAGAGGAGAAAGTGACCGATTACCATCGAGGGTGTCGTTTGAAGCCCGAGCCGTAGGCGAGGGCTTTAAAACACCTGAGATCGGGAATCGCAGTTTCTCTCGAGTGATACATAGTGCTTTATACTACACCTACAAGGAAAATAAAAAACGAAATCTTTACTAATTGAAATTTATACTGAAATTGTTGCTAGTGGCCAGTGTCATTTTGCGAACTTGGAGATAAAAACTCACTGTAAAAACTTTTTGGCTTTTGATATTTAGGTTACCGGCGCATAGTCTTACCCAAAATTAAAAAAGAAAAACCACGTAAGAAATGGATCTTCATACACTTTTCCCTCCCGCTCAGATGCGTTTTCTCCCCGCATATTTGTTCGATATGCAATGACGTACTTTCTACCGTAAATTTGATAAAGTATCAAGGTACTTTCCAAGCAGGTGTAGTATAAAAATTATAATCCATTAGAAGAATCAAGGCCCTGCTCTGTAGTGACCATACCTTCATAGAGCAGCCAGTGGGTGACGAGGCCGATGTAGTTGTGCAGGTTGTGCGCAGTGACGGGCAGGTCGCGGCCGCCGCGGCGAAGCTCCGTGCAGCCGTCGCCCGGCAGGATGAAGTCCAGCCCCAGCTCCTCGATCGGGCACCCGTCCAGCTCCAGCCCGGAGATCTGCGAGGATAAGCCAGTAAGCCAGTGTTCGCGACATAGATACAGTTTGTCTAGAAAGAGTAGAAATTTAAAGAGTATGGTTTCGCTCAGACTTTTTGTCTGTGTTCGTTAATAGCTTGCACTCACAAGCATTATATAAATTAAAAAATTTCATCTGTTACATAAGATAGGTATTGTGCTTCAATAAATATAGTGAATGTTTAGATTTTTCGATAAAACAAATAGTAAACATTCACTTCCGTTTTCTAGACTTTATGGACAGGCTGTAGATGGTTTAATTTAGCTTTTATTATGGCAACATTGATTTATATTCTTAGCAACAAGCGGCAAATCGACCGGAATGGAGGGCTCTCATCGACACGAAAGTCTCCGAGTTTGAAATTCTTAGACGATCTGAGCAGGACGCGAAGAGAGATGCCTGTAAAGCCCGTCCACCTGCTGCAATAAATTATAATTACATCGACGGTGTGCTCACATGTCTGCAGTGTGGCAGAGCCTTTATAAAAAAGGGTGGGTATGCGAGCCATATGCGAGCGCACCAACGATACCAAAACAGGAGCTGAAGTAGTCGCCGTGACCGAAATCGGTCGGGACCATTATTATTATTGTTTCTGGGAGTTCGTGCTTTGCTGCTCCCGCACGCGGTTGTTTGTCTTACAATAATATATTTAAAATCTAGTTAAATCGGTTTTTATTTATCATCAGTTACCAATACAGTCCACTAACTACAAGGGTGTTCTACAGCCAGAGTTAGCGTTGGATGCCTTTTCGGTTCGGTAGTAGACACGACCAACAATAAATTATTTGATATGCTCGATTAAAACAATAATTACAAAACATTTCGGAATATGTTACGACAAACATTACAATTTTTAAATATACGAAACATTAATAGAGTGCTCCGAAATATAACGTCATAATTCGGTATTTTCATACAATATAAATAACTTATTTGACATTTTTTCATCTACCCAACTGAGTATAGATATAGCAACGAGAAATGAAGTGGATGTTAAGTTAGTAGGTACTTCAATCCAATATATAAAATTCTCGTGTAACCACTCACCGTGTTATACTCGTAGTGCGCATACTCCCCCGAAACGGCACGGCAGATTTTCATAAAATTTTATAATATGATCGGTAGGTTTGAGCTTAGGTTATCTATTTTTCATAAAGGGTTATTAAGGGGTTTTACTTAGGGAAGTGAAAGAAAAAAATATATGGCGAAACGTTTGCCGGGTTTAATTATATACTAGCTGTGACCCGCGGTTTACAAGGGAAAATAAATGTATTAACAGTAAAAATAATAACTATTCACATTTTTAGGGATTTTCCTTAAGACTAAGATGTTTTCCCGCAGTAACACAGCATAGCCTATGTGTTAATCCAGGGTGTCAGCTAACTCGACACCAAATTTTATTAAAATCGCTCCAGCTGTTTAGACGTGAAGAAGCAGCAAACATACACACTCACAAAATTTCGCCTTTATAATATTAGTGTGATTAAAAACGATAGTTTTTATTAACAACACTGATAGCTATCAGTTTTGTCTGTGGTTTTGTTAATGAAAACACAATTCCCTTTATAAACACTACTCAAATGCGGTTACAATAATTTATGGTGTAGTTTTTTGCCCTATACCAAAACACTTCAAACTTGGGCGCGCTCGCCGACAGAGCTGTCACCATCCACCTAGCACACCGTTAGAGATACCGGTGTGACCGCAGTACTTACCATTTGCTCGGGCGTGTGCCGCGTCTCGGCGGCGATAGCGCTCAGCAACGGCTTGCAGGCGACAGAGCTGTCACCATCTACCTTCCATAGCTCCACTGTCACCGGGATGACCGTAGCACTTACCAGTAGCGCCCTTTGCTCGGGCGTGTGTCTCGTCTCGGCGGCGATGGCTCGGGCCCGCTCGGCGACGGCGTGCAGGCGACACAGCGAGCGCCATAGCTCGGGCGACACGTGGCGCACGTCGCTTAGAGACAGCCAGCGCGCCTCGCTCACCATCCAACGGTACATCGCAACAGACACCGGGATGTCCACCTGCGGGGACGGAACGCTTTGGTATCAAATGGAAAATGTATATTGTGTGGCAGTCCCTGGTCTCTGCTTACACAGGTGTGGATTAATGTATGTATTAAAATAACAATATATAAAGCAAGTTTGAACCCCAAACTAAATTGAATGCATCTTGGGGCACAGAGAATGAGAATTACTCAGATGACGATAAGACTGGGGCTGGTACAGCACTGTTAATTAAAACAGGCATGTAATAATTATCTACTTTTTGCCCACACGATGCGCAAGTGCGTTCCAAGACCCGATAGTCGGATGTGTCCCTTTTTTATGTTCAAACAAATATGCGTACGTGGATTTTTTTCATTTGTGAAACCAAATTATTCCTCGGTGACATGATGGTTGGCAATTTTATTTGTGTAAAAGTGTAACATTATACGAAGCCAAATTTTTCGTGCAAATAGAAACTTTGTACCATCCCCAAAACGGAATGTAGGTTTATAGTTTTATTTTACTTCTTCTTCTATTGCGATTTTTACGAAATTTAAAGTAATTTTTTTCACAATTTTAACATTATTTGTCATTTTAATAAGCTGTGCAAGCAAGACAGCAGATAGATAGACAGACAGACAGATGCCGCACGCAACAGCAGCCATAAGGGCAGAGAATATATCTATGGATAGATTGACAAACACAACTAGGTTAAAACTCTGACTCACCATCCTCGAGTCCATCACAGCCTTAGCCATGAACTTGCCAAGGAAACGGAACTTGGCCTTGACCCGGGACAGATGCGAGGCTCGCGCGTTCCTGCCGATGGCCTGCGGGAACAGCCCGCACGGCCACGACACGTAGGTCGCGTCGGGCGCCGGGGACGGTATCGAGGTCTCCTTTTCCAGCTCGGACGGCTCGGCCTCGTTGAGGTTCAACGCGTCGCGGACGGACGAGGCGAGGCGCGCGGTCGCGTCCGACGGGTCCGCGACGACCGGCTGACTCTTCACTATTTCCCCGCCGAACGACGTGGGCTTCTGCTTGAAGTTCTCGCTCCCGTGCCAGAGGTCCAAGTCGGCGCGCTGGAGCTCTTGCGAGACTAGAGCGTAGAACTCGAGCGTGGGCCCGAGGCCGGTGCCGACCTCGTTCTCGTACTGTATTTCTAGTAAAGCTTTGGAGTGTGCGAACTCGTGCATGACGTGTTCTGCTTGGCGGAGGACGTTCTGTCTCTGTACGGTGCGTTTGCGGCGGTCGAGGCGAGGTGCCACTCGTTCGGAGTCAGCCCCCCCCGCGCCCGCGCCTCCCGCCGCGCCCCTCTCCCCGCCCGTCTCTATGAGCCGTTGCAAGGCGCGGTCGCGGTCGAAGGACACCACGTAGAAGAGAAGGTGCCGGCACTCGAAGGGGAATATGAACGGGCACGCGTAGGCGATGCGCTTTAGCCACGGCGGGAGGTTGCCCGTCATTATGACGAGGGGGTCTTGCAGTTGACGGCTAGCTTTGGCGGCGAGCTGGAAGAGAGATGGGGTTAGACTGTGGGCAGGTTATGTGTCGCCGAGGATGAGATGTTGCTAAAGACACCTGTAACTATTCATGCCTGATAAAATTATGACGCTGTACGACTTTAACCTTGCGACTATTTGCATGAAATTCTATGACACCCTGCCACTTAACCTTCTCACTAGCAGCAGAGACAGATCTGTCTCAGCGCATCGGGTAACGTCAAACGCGCAACTGAGACAGAGTTGTCCCAAAGGGCAACGGACCAAAAAAATGCGAAAATGTGTTTGACGGTCTATGGTATCGGTTTATGGTTATTGTTCGCTTATGTTCGGCATGAAATTGCCTTTAATCTGTGGTAAAATACTCTAAGACTTCCTAAAAAAAAAACTTGTCAATCTTAGTCGAAAATTTCTTGTTAGAAAGTGGCGAGAGCGGAGAACAAATCTACAAGAAAAACTGGTTTTTTGTTAGAAAGGTAAGTGAAAAGTGTATTTACGTGTTACTTTATGCATTTATTTCAATCATTACACATAGTTTTACCTAAAGAATGCTATAAATACTTTAAATTTGGCCCAAGAAAAAGTTCGATATAGCATTTTTGAAAAGAGTTGTACTTTCTTTCAAAATTTTTGATCATTGTTTGAGTTTTTTGGATAAAACCCACTATATTTGGCCAGTAAAACTATCGTACTTTGTTATTTTATTCATTTTTATGTGGAATTACTAAGTAATAGTGAAAAATATTACAAAAACAAAACATTTGCCGTTGTTTTCCGATCAGTTCGTAAACCGGAAATCGACCATTAGGGTAACGACCTCCGGCCTTCTCATCCGGTTCTATAGTGATGGGCTTAGTGATTAGTTCAATTGATTATCGACATTTAATTTTTATCAACTTCAATACACCGTTACTATAAGTTTCTAGTGAGAATATGAATACGAATGTTATATTAGAATGAAATTTCCAATTAGATTCTAATATAACACTCGTAGTTCATAGGAAAATTATTATTATTTATTTTATAGATGTGGAGACCCGGGCACCCAATCCCCCAAGAGTTTCTCGACTTATTGGAAGACAATGAGGAAGAGGACGAGAGCGAGGGGGAGTTGGAGGTTGAGCTGGAGGAGGAGGAGGATGAGGAGGAGACTGGGGTGGCAAACCTGATGGTATGTTATAATAATTATAATTATAAATATTAATTTTGTATTATTTCTTGTTCGTTCCGTTATTTTAGGTTTATACTTCTTCCAGGCAATGGACATCATGGTGGAGGAAGAGGACGGGGAGCTAGTGCCACTGGAGGCACTGAGCGTCCCACCTTCTACCTCTAGGTACAATACATTTTTTTTTCTATCTAGATTATGGCAGAGGTAACTTTTTTTTGCAAGTAGATAAATAATAAATATATTATTGTTTACAGATATGAACGAGATTTGGCTTCCCGGGATGAGAGGTAATTATTATCGTAGTAAATTATTCTATATTTATAGAGTAAATTAAAAGTACTACTTTTTTTAACTGTTTATTTTTTCCAGCAGGCTCTCCAGCAGCAGCAGTAGGGATGACGAAGTGCGCAGGGAGATGTTGCGCAATGTTATGGTTAGATACTTACTGGCGGTTAGTATAAACAAACTACTTGACGCCGAACTTGATACTCAATGCGCGGCACTCGCCGCCACTTGAGCTCCGACTTGTTTTTTGCTGCCGGGTGACGCATTAGGCTACCTTTTTATTTCACTAATAGCAAGTTGGTAATAAATATTCTGCATGCGTTTTATCGAAAATTGTTTTCCCCGCATTTTATCGATTCTTGCCCAATAAAAACTCTCCCTTACCCCATCCCTCCTAAACAAGACAAAACAACTAAAATACTATTTTATTGTTTTATTCTTTATTTTTGTCTGAATATTTATTGTAAATAGTGTAAAAAAGGAAAATAAATATTTCATTATGAGTCTACTGTTTTATTTCTCCATTTACCCTTTTATTTGTGACCTTGGTACAAAATATAATGCAGTCGATATTTTTCATTTTTACTAGATTTTGTAGAATATTTCTATAAAAAGCATAGTATTCCAATAAGATTACAGTATTTTCATTCAATAAAAGTGGTTTTCACTTCGTAAAAACCCACCCACCTCCCACGATTACAGTACATTTTCAAATTCAAATTGTCCCTCTTACACTGTTCAGTAGGAAACGTTAGCATTCTCGCAAAAAGTTTGATCCTGTTTTGGTAATAAATCTTATATGGGAAGACAAAAACAAGCTTGATAGAATGAATAGGTGTATATTCAGCACCTTGTTACATAAATTATCTTTTCCTAAAGTTACGTAATAGTTCGCACACACACAAAAATTTGGGACACTAGGCCCTTATTTCTAGTAATTGCATTTTCGTACTCTGAATGTAAAAATTTGTGTGTCTGAATTTTGATAAAGTTGTTATTGCTTAGTAATATAATTATTCTAGAGTATAATTCTTTTTATTTCAAACAAATCCGTAAATTGGTTAGATAATAATTTCATATTTATTCAACCTGGTCATTTATTTTTTTTGCGCCGCCATGACACCCCTTTCAATTAATGTCAGTGGGGTGAATTGGGGGTGCGAGTGAAGAGGTTAAGTATATCTCTTATCTTGCACGCGAGAAGTAGAGAAAGGAGACGACGCGAGTTTTTATCTATTCCTGTACGCGGGATAAGACGCCATGCCAAGGGAGCTGCTCACCAAGTCATGATGTAAATGACGAATTACTGGAAAATTTGTAGCTGCCATGATGGGTTGATGATGAGTGTACTCACTTTGGCGTTGATGAAGTCGGCGTTGTGTATGAGTGGCCGCTGGTCGGGCAGGCACACGGCGCGGTATAGGGTGTGCCAGTGACGGGAGATCGCGTGGAGGGCGCGGAGGACGCCGAGGGCGGGGAGGGACGCGTCCTTGATCTCCCCTCCGTTGGGCGGCAGCAGCGGCGAGCGCAGTACTGCCACGAGCGGTGACTCGCGGACCGGGAATATGCCCTCTGTGGACGGAGAGGCTTCTTGTAACATCCTTGTAAGGATGGTCGGTATAGTCCGAACACTGTGAAATACCTGAAGCACCTAAAGCTTGTTCGCGACCGCGCCGGTCGACTCGGTGTAACCTTGGTTAGCAAGCACTTCGGGTGCATTAATTTAGCAAGAAATATTGTCTGAATCGTGTAATTTTCGACTAAGACTTTACTTACAATAAGCAGTTTGTTATTCTCCTAAAATCAAGTTTTATCATTTTTCATGTACGGTCACGAACGACGAGCCTTCGTACAGTGGACACTTTGAAAGATTTTTTATTTTTTAATAGCTGTCCCGGCAAACTTCGTAGCGCCGAAGTTTTCGTAATTTTTCCATATTTTCTTAGCAGTCCGGGAAACGGTTAATTCCCTAAATAGCTAAAGTAAAGTTAGAGTCTGACAAGCGAGTCCTGGCACGCGATTTATTTCGAATTTTTCATATGGCCACACTCTGACTGTCAAACTTAGGTATTTCAGCTGCAAGTAGAACAGCCGAAACAGTTTGATACTCGTCCTAGATTTAAATAAAATAAAATACAAGTAAATACAATACAAGAAAAAAACTTTTGTTTCTATTCAAAATAATTTTACCTATGTTTTAGTATGTACATACGAGTAATAATGTTTTAAAGCTAACATGAATTGTTTCTTGTTGTAAGGTCTGTCGGATGACGAAAATGGCAAACGTCAGATCGAAGACTTAGTCAAAGAACTCAAAGATGTTGAGAAAAAAGATATGAATCAGATTTTGATTATGGTTCAGCATTAATAAATGTTTATAAGTTTATGTGGTGCATCTTTATTATCCCTGTTTTTGGTGGAGTGGAAATGTTGGTTTTGATGTAGTTAATGTTTTCGTTTTTCTTATATTTATTTATTGTTGGACAAAATTCATTGGAGACTCCAAACTAATTAAACAAATAATCAAGTTAAGCAAAAGTATCAAGATGGTTTATTCAGACGATATGCAGGGTTATCAACTAAAAGATTTTTAAATTTCCCGCCAAAGGCTTGAGCCACGACTCACTTGTCGCACTCTACCAGCCGTTCTCGAGTTTTAGTTAGACTAACGAACATCAATTAATTTTTAATCACCATTTAGGTGAGAAAATATGGAAAATAGTTCGCCGGGACAGCCAGTACAGAAAAAAAAACTAACACCTGTTGCGGTGTTACCTTACACCTGAAAGTTAATTATGTATAACTGTGTCTATTAAAAGTTCAACCAATTCAGAGTAGATTCACCCGGTATTCATGGCGATTTTGGTTTCCTCAACTCGAACTGTGAGCCTATTTGCGTATTTGGAAGGTTTCACCTAAAGCAGGGGTTTCTTAAGTGGGGTCCACGGACCCCTAAGAGGTCCGTGATATGCGCGTTAAGGGTCCGCAGCAGCTCAATTAACTCTTAAGATTAATGAAAGTTAACTAAATCCTAATTTGTTTGACCACTCTCGCTGGTTATTGTCAAGCGGCGCGAGGCGAGAGGCGAGAGCAATAAAAGTGATTCTTTAATCTTGTTCTCTTTTCCACAACATGTAAATATTCATATATTGACAGGGGGTTCATATATTGGCATTTTAGGAATTCTTAAAGTGGTCCGTGACTGCAAATAGTTTAAGAACCACTGATCTAAAGGCTGACCGCCCTGCAACGAGACGATTGAGCACGTACCGTTCCAGAGCTGGTCGGGCTTGCGTCGCGCCGAAACCTTAGTGGGCTGGCCCTTGCCTTTGCGGGAGGCGCCCGCCTCGGTGCGCGGCGGCTCGCCCGTCTCCACAGCGCGGTAGTATATCGTGTGCGTTTGCACCCAGATACCCGCGTTCGCTGGACGAGGGACGAGTCACTCATTTACTAAGGCAATTATACATCAGGAACTTTGCGATAAATCTAAAATAAAATATTACCACATCCTGACTGCTTGGTTAGAGTAATAAGGGAACATAGTTTAACATAAAATATGAACATTTACATACAGGCACATACATTGCTTCTGGCCCCACGCTAGGATACCCTGTGCCGTGAGAACCAGAAACAGCGACATCACAAACATGTAAACATCCAAGACCTGGATAGTATAACATAACATAACATAACATTTACACACAGGCACATACATTGCTTCTGGCTACACACTAGGATACCCTGTCTCGTGGATTTTATGCTCACATATATACGAGCCAAACACATTACCCTCCATTTGGGCTTCGCCGCAGTTGGGTAATAAATCAATATAAATCACTTAGGTATATTATAGTATAATGCACGCCCAAACCGGGTGCCGCTACACAACGACTAATGAATGTCGATGAAGCGAAAGTCTATCAGGATCGTGACAGGTGGCATTCCATGACTTCTGCCTACCCCTCTGGGTAGACAGGGGCCAGAGACATACAGGCGTAAGCGTAAGTACGTAATTACATAATGCAGAGGAAATCATTAGTACAATCGAAACGTTTAAGTTTTGTTATAAAAAAACGATCCCTCTAAAAAATTTCTGAATAGCTAACAAATCAGCATTAGAAGTGATTTATGGAACCGTGTTTGTTTTTATAAATAAAACCGTCAGAGCGCCTTCTACCTACCTACCTACTAAATAGTTTCATCATCATCAACCCATTATGTTCCCACCGAGGGGCACGGGTCTCTTCCCTGAGGACGATCGTTTAATGATACAGTATTGAGCGTTTTTCCTATGTCATACGTACAACAGTAAACAATAATCATCATCATCATAAACCCATTATGTCCCTACGGAGGGGCACGGGTCTCTTCCCTTAGGAAGGTATAGGCCATACTCCTAGGCCTAGTCCGGATTGGAAACAATACTACAATGACAATTTAACTGATGCGTTCCGTGCCGGCCCTAGCAGCCACCGAGGGTGTCACGTGAAGGTGTGCCAGTTTACCTAGCGGGGTCTCCGTGTCAGTGTCGGCGTCGGCCTGCTCGCCGAACTGCCGCACGGCCTGGTAAACCGTCATATTGTAAGGCAGCACCGTTTCGCCGATCAGGAACTCCAGCTTGTGTTCCGCGCTGCAGACAGACATTTGCAGTGTTACAATTGGGACAAAATGTCAAATGAGTTACTTTTAAAACGGAATTTTGTATGAAATTACTGGCTTATGACGTCACATTTCAGAGCACTCTTTTTATGTTTCATGTATTTAAAAATTGTAATAATGATAAGAATATATTTTCCGAAACATTTTGTAATTTTTCTTTTAATCGCGCATCTCAAATAATTTATTGTTGATAGTGTCAAATATTGTGCCATCGCCGATTTAAAGGGGTAAAATTGGATAGGGAAGGTGACGTGTGCTGCATTCAGAGTCTGGTTGTAAGAGACCAACTGGAGACAAGAACGACTGGACCGATTTTTATGATCTTTTATTTGTTGGATTTGACTCCGCCTACAACATCAGAATAACTATTAAAAATAAGAAAAGTTGGCAAACAAAAAAATATTCATTCTGTGGCGGTATGGAGTTTCCTGGGCCAGTTTAACAAAAAATCTACTAAAAGCCATGTATATATAACATTTGCTCTTCCTAGTCCTCTCATAGCCATCAAGATAGTCGCCAAGAAAATCATGACTTATATGGTATTTTCTTTAAAGCATTTTTTACATCCGGACGAGATTTGATTGGAATCGAATTATACAATTCCCCACCCTATTCCTATTAGAATGGAGAACTCACTCGGTAGGCTGGTGCTGTGGCATGGTGGCCAAGGCATCCTCCACATCGTCGTCGGAGGCGGCCTCCTCGTCAGAGTGTATGGCCGCCGACGAGCCGTCGCGAGATCGAGTTGTGGCGTAGCCACGCTGAGCTAAATATCTGTAAAGGATTTAGGGTGTTATCGATCACGAATGAGGCTTATTTTCCTATGTGATGATGTGATTTCTCCGAAACTTTCTCTCTCCGAAAAAAGGAGCTCTGCCATAGGACGTTTGAAGGTTGTTTACGAATGTTACGAATTAACATTCAAACTGGTGAGAAGGGTGTTTTTTGTATCATTCTGCTTATCAATGTTTTTTATTGACATTTCAATTTTTTTACCCCATCCCCTACTCAAAGGGCTTAAGTCGTATTGACGAAGGTGCTGATCGTCAATATGACTTTCGTAATGGCGACAAGTCGAAGACATCACAAAAAAAATACTATCAGCATACTTAAGTTACCGCTTACGACAAAAACGTAACCTTGAGGTTTCGAAATATTGTAAATTTTTATTACAGAAGTAGTAAGTCTATCCTTTATAGTAATAAAGAATGAAAGAATATTAAAAAATAAAATAAATACACTCACGCCCGTTATCCCCGAAGGGGTAGGCCGAGGCACCAACCACTAGGACTGGGCCCACGTTTTGCCGAGTTTTAAAGAATATTATTTTAGTAAAATGTGTTTTGTGCAAAGAGTGAGTAGAATGGAAATTTACTAAAGACTGAAAAAGACGTTTCTTACCTTTCTATGGCTTGTACTAAAGCTAGGGGGTCTATCCGCACTACACCGCCTTTCCACTGTTTGAGATTTGTGCAGTTTGGATGACGTTTGAGATCACACTGAAATAGATAAACTGAAATTAGTGTCGCAAGTTGTTATAAAAAATAACCCAAGTAGACGTAATAAAGAGTCAAGTATTCTGCACAGTGATGTCACAAACAAAATAGGAACCAATTCTATTTTGATTATAATTGAAAGGCAACTAAAAGGTGGTTAAATTTTAAGGGCCGATTTTGAATGTGACCACACCTAAACGTCAAGTTTTTTTCTGCATTTCATTTGACATTTCTCAATTTCAGACTAACTCAATTTGAACCATGGAAAGATAGGTACACAGTCGAGCAACGCGTTAAAGTTATTCAGGCTTATTATGAAAATGGACGTTCAAATCAAAATGCATATCGTGACTTATTGATTTTTTGAGTCAATTTAATCGTCCAAATGTGCGAAAACCGAAGCCTACTCTAGAGCCTGAGGTATATTCTAAAAGCTAACAGACTGTAATAATGGTAAAGCTCTGGTTTCCTCCAAAAGCGGTGGCGTCATTAAACGGGCGCAATATGATGGCCGCAAAAAGACGGCCGTAGGCGCGTGGAATGTTCGAGACTACGACGGCCGTCTTTTTACGGTGAACCACCTGCGTCTCTCTGTAGTTTTTATGCTTTATATTATATAATATCTCATGAACCCGCACAAAATCAATTAAAATGTAATCGTCCCTGCTGCTCCAGTTGATGAAACTCATTTTGCACAGTAAAATATTTAAAAAATGGCACACAGAGCTTGAAAATGGCTTCACCGCTGTCGAAAAAAACGTTCACAGACAGTTCGACACCGCCAAGACGGTCATCATGCAAATGGCGGCACCGCTTTTTAACGTAGATCGTTCTCTAGGAAACCGCACCATTTTGTTTACACACACAACGTTCTAGTGACGTCATTCACCGCTATATTATGGCCGCTTCATGACGCCACCGCTTTTGGAGGAAACCATAACCAACCATATATACCAATTCTGTTTACATTGGAGAGTTAGTAGGATAGTTAGTACTCGACCGCTCTACTCTACCGTTTACTCTACCCGTGTACAGCAGCCTTACGGCCTTGCCACGGGACATTCGCCCGCGCGAAAATTCGCGCAGTGCGACCGGCGAGGGGTCTTACCGCGTGGCTTGCTACGTACATTTCTATGAGTTTGTTTCAACGGCGAGGCGTCTAGCGACTGAAACGAACTCATAGAAATGTACGTGGCAAGCCACGCGGTAAGGCGGCTCGCCGGTCGCACCGCGCGAATACGGTAGTCGACACGACCAACAATAAATTATTTGATATGCCGGATCAAAACAAAAATTACAAAATATTTCGGAAAATGTATCTCTTTTAGTCAATTACTAGTTATTACAATTTTTAAATAGACGAAACATAAAAAGAGTGCTCTGAAAGATGACGTCATAAACCGGTATTTTCATACGAAATTCCGTTTTAAAAGTAACTTATTTGACATTTTGTCCCAATTGTAACACTGCAAATGTCTGTCTGCAGCGCGGAACACAAGCTGGAGTTCCTGATCGGCGAAACGGTGCTGCCTTACAATATGACGGTTTACCAGGCCGTGCGGCAGTTCGGCGAGCAGGCCGACACCGACACTGACACGGAGACCCCGCTAGGTAAACTGGCACACCTTCACGTGACACCCTCGGTGGCTGCTAGGGCCGGCAAGGAACGCATCAGTTAAATTGTCATTACCCAATCTTCGCGCGGGCGAATAACCCGTGGCCAGGCCGTTAAGCGTGTAGAGTAGAGAGTAGTCACCATGAGCTGGTGGGTGTTGAAGAACTTGAGCGCGCTGGTGGCGGGGCGCGCCGGTAGGTCGTGCACGCGCACGGGGAACTGCTCCAGCTGCGACACGCACGCGTTCACCTTGCCCACCAGCGCAGCCAGCGCCGCGCCCGCCGCGCCGCCGCCGCCGCCCGCCCAGCCGCCACCGTTCACCCATTCGCTGCAACTGTAATACATACAACCCGTTATCCCCGAGGTAGGAGGCACCGATCACTAGAACTGGGCCCACGTTTTGCCGAGTTTATTGGGTCCCAACGTGACAAGTGGCAACCTGTCGCCGTGATCCGGGCACAATTTATAAGCGAATGATGTTGCTGTACAAACAAACAAATGTACGTCTATCTATCTATCTATCTATCTAATCAGCCCGTAAATAGAGCCCACTGTTGGGCATAGGCCTCTTCTCTTTCACGCCAACCCATCCGGTCCAGTGCTAGTCTCGTCCAATGTCTCCCAGCCGCTTTCGCAATGTACGTAATTAAAAGTAATTTAAAATAATACTTATTATTATTTCTCTGTTGGTTTCGACTTGTGTCTGCAGTATGTTCACTTCTTTCTGGCTGAAATCCTAAGAAAACAAATATGTACATACAAAAATTCGCTGTATCAGGACTTGGTTCTACGGCCATGAAGCTGAATCTCGCCGCTCGCTCTGGCACGAGCGGCATGTCAGAAAACACGTGAAGCAAACAAACATCTATCTATCTACGACGATGACGAATAGGGACCGATTGATCGACATGTCGCAGGCAATTTCTGTGATTCCGCGTTTAGACTCACTCTGGCACGAGCGGCATGTCAGCGAACACGTGCAGGAAGAGCCGCAGCCGCTGTTCACACGCCGCCCGCTCGGCCTCCAGGTCGCGCTCGCCCTCTACCGGGGCCTCGCCCTCGCCTTCCGCACCAGTTAGGAATTGGAGCAAGGCGCCCAGCACTCCCGAGTGGTTCACCTGAGAAGAAGGTATGTTAGTTAGGTTAAAGTGTACTTGGATAAAGTTAGTTGATTTATTTAGTTTGTCCCGCAGCTAGTGGAGCGGTCTGAACGAATATTTCCGTATTTCTCGACATCCTCAAAAGGCGTGTCTCTTATCTGGTGTACCACGGCGCGCGTAACGCGGCGGCGAGTACAGCTAGCTGTTTCAACGCGCCCAGATGTCCTCACGATCCCAAATAAACCATGTCCCTCTCCCTTCCAGCAACCAAAACACAAAGATGGCCACCAATATAAAACGGCTACAGATCGTGGGCGGCGAGCGTGTCCCTCAACTGATGTTATGTGGCGCGTTGGCGGAGAGGGTACGGTAACGCAGCGGCGAGTTGTTTCAACGCGCCAAACTGTCCACACGATTCCAAGCAGACCTTCTCCCTGCGAGCCACCAAAAAACAAAAATGGCTCCTAGATAACCAAGATGGCGACGAACCTCGAAGGGCGAGAGATCGTGGGCGGCGACGGTGTCTCTCAGCTGGAGTAGTGCGGCGCGCTGACGAGGAGGGAACGATAACGAGGCAGCGCGAACAGCTAGCTGTTTCAACGCCGCACCGCCACAACCCAAGGCACCCCACTTTCACTGCAACCGCCCCGTAGTCAGTGCCACATGATCCCAAGTGGACCTTCTCCCTCCGAGCCGCCAAAAAACAAAAATGGCTTCTAGATAACCAAGATGGCGACGAACCTCGAAGGGCGAGAGATCGTGCGCGGCGAGCGTGTCTCGCAGCTGGAGTAGTGCGGCGCGCTGGCGAGGAGGGAACGATAACGAGGCAGCGCGTACAGCTAGCCGTTTCAACGCCGCACCGCCACAACCCAAGGCGCCCCACTCTCACTGCAACCGCCCCGCTGTCAGTGCCACACGATCCCAAGTGGACCTTCTCCCTGCGAGCCGCCAAAACAGAAAAATGGCTGCTAGATAACAAAAATGGCGACAAACCTCGAAGGGCGAGAGATCGTGCGCGGCGAGCGTGTCCCTCAACTGATAAAATACGAGACACTGACAAGGAGAGCACGGTAACGAAGAAGCGATAACAACGAACTGTTCCAACGCGCCCCACTGTCCACACGATCCCAAGCAGACCTTCTCCCTGCGAGCCGCCAAAAAACAAAAATGGCTGCTAGATAACCAAGATGGCGACGAACCTCGAAGGGCGAGAGATCGTGCGCGGCGAGCGTGTCACTCAGCTAGAGTAATGCGACCCAAGGCGCCCCACTCTCACTGCAACCGCCCCGCCGTCAGTGCCACACGATCCCAAGTGGACCTTCTCCCTGCGAGCCGCCAAAAAACAAAGATGGCCGCTTTAAAACAAAGATGGCGACGAACCTCGAAGGGCGAGAGATCGTGCGCGGCGAGCGTGTCTCGCAGCTGGAGTAGTGCGGCGCGCTGGCGGGGAGGGTGCGGCAAGGCTGCGGCGAGGGCGGCGAGCTGCTCCAAGGCCCCGCCGCTGGTGCCCAAGGCTCCCCACTCCCGCTGCAGCCGCCCCGCCGTCCACGCGATCCACGAGCGGACCTTTTCTCTGCGGGGAAAACGGCTTGTTAGTGCGAGATAATTATAATCACAATACTATACCAGTAGCACAGACATTGTGTGAATAGATACCGTTTTGGTTCTATTTCGTCTACTGTATTGATAAGAGAGTAAATATTAACGGATATTCGGAAACTAAAGACATTACATTCCCTAAAAGCTGTGAAAGAATCAAACCTGTAACTTAACGTTCTAAATTATACGGCCATTAATGCCGCAAAAATAATGATTATCTGTGTCTAGTGTTCAACACATCCAAGAGTAATATTTTTTTAGTTTGAAAGTTTCTTAATTATTACCTGTTTTGAAAAGAATAAATGTGGAGTTTCTTTGTTAGTTTCTTCTCCATGTAATCTATTAATTGTGAAACTAACAACTTTGACGTTCGCAAAGTAAACATTTTGTTTGTACTATGAATAAAATATTTTATTTTGATTTTATAAAAATCAAAATCAAATATTTTATACACCTCGCTGTCACCTGTCAGCTAATGTATGATGCCAATGAGAAATATATCTAAAGAGCAATATATAAAGCCCATATTATACACCTCGCTGTCACCTGTCAGCTAATGTATGATGCCAATGTAAAATATATCTAAAGAGCAATATATAAAGCCCATATTTTAATTCAAACATTATTTTTACCGGGTGGGAGCAGAGTCGTGTAAGTGGGCTATGACCCTATGTCATCACACGCAGCGTTGCACGGTGCTTACGGCCTGGCCACGGGACAATTCGCTCGCGCGAAAAATCGCGCGGCGCGAACGGCGAGGCGTCTTACCGCGTGACTTGCTACGTACATTTCAATGAGTTTGTTTCAATCGCTAGTCGCAGTCGCGACTGAAACAAACTCATAGAAATGTAAGTAGCAAGTCACGCGGTAAGACGCCTCGCCGGTCGCACCGAGCGAATACGCTACTTGCCTCGTATCATATTTGACGCGATAAATGGATATTTTCTGTAGTATCTGACGTAAGAAACCGACATATATTGACTTTGCTAAGTAAATATGCAGGATGGCTGCAAAATTTGCAAATAAAAAAATATTTTTCGCTTTTAAATCGGAACGGTGAAAACACTATCCGCCATCTTGAAAGCACCTTTGGTTGTAAACAAACATCTGTCAGTCGTGCGTGCGTAGGTTCTATTGTGACTCATACTTCTTTCGTGGCACGAACCCTACCTATGTTGAATGTCAAACTTTGTTTACAAACGTAGAGGACTTCAAACCATAGACGAAAATGGCGGACCGCGTTTTTGGCTGTTCAGCAAAGCAACGTTTTAAAATAATGTTTTTGTTGCTTTTAGGTCCTCAAAAAGTATACTAAAATATTTTTTGGTCTAATGGAAGAGATATTTAGCATTTAAGGCTTACTTGAACAAAGAGTCAAGTAGCGGATTGTCCCGTGGCCAGGCCGTGAGGCTGGGCCCTAAAGCTGGGTACTGACCAACGTTACGCGGTGTAATGTAATATGTTACACAGCGAGCATTCTTGCAGTCAGTACGTCGTTGATCATAGAATTCGCCGTAACAAAACGTACTGACTGCACTGAAAGCTCGCTGTGAAACATGTTACATTACACCTCGTAACGTTGGTCAGTACCCAGCTTAAAAGAAAAAACTTGTAGGGTGGGGCTGTGCTCACTTGTTCTGCACGGAGAGTGCGGGCGCGTGCGGCGCGTGGTGCGCGGCGGCGTCCTTGTGCGCGGGCGCGCGGCCCCAGCGCGACGGGTGCAGCGACGACAGGAACGACGACGTCTTGCTGGCCGACGCGCCGCCCGCCCCAGCACCCGCCCCCGCCCCCGCCGCGCCCGCGCGCGCGCCCGCCCGCCCCGCCGCCGCGCCCGCCGCCGCCGCTAGGGAACGGAACGGTACAACGGCTACTAAACTCCGTTTTAAATTCGATGCAAAAAAAATGACGCGGTGTGAAATGTACCGTTATAAAATATATCGACGGTTAAAAGGTAATAGGGCATAAGCGACATTTTGGCCCAAAATGACTTTTGAATGCCATCTTACTTAAAAAAAAAACTGCGTCGAATGCGCTTACTCCCGCGGCTCTACGATACAAAAAAGTCATCGTAGAGCCGCGGGAGTAAGCGCATTCGACGCAGAATTTTTTTAAAAGTAAGATGGCATTCAAAAGTCATTTTGGGCCAAAATGTCGCTTATGCCCTATTACCTTTTAACCGTCGATATAGGTTTACTCGGTAGATTTTTTTTTACCGTGAATAGAAGACTCGTGTCACCAAAATCCTTATCACACCAAAGACATTAAAGTTTAATTCCTCATAAGAGCAAAGTCTAAAAAAAAACACCTACGTAGCACAAACAATTTTTACTTGGAAGTAGAATAAGGTAATTTGGTTTTTGCGTACTAGCAACATTCAGACATTGGATTGTATTGAGATGTCAACGTGACTTTTTATTTTTTTTGCGTTGAACTAAAAAGCACACTTTACGCCGCTAACCGCAGTGACTTCTACACAAGACAATGTTGAATGCGAGTGGAAGGGCTGACATACACTGGCTGCTAAGTTAATCATAATGACTTCCACACAATATAATTGTCGCCGACCTCTTTATCCTGTATAATATCTGTTACGTTTTGAAGTATTAAAAAAATAAATTCACAAAAACAGTGTTCTAAATAACAATCTTGAACGCGATTGGAAGGGCCTGGGTGCCCCAGGTACTCGTAAATTACAGGGTCCTTGTAAAATACTCTTTTTATTTTATTAGGAAAACCAACAGGTTAGCCCTAATAGAATAAATGTAGTCTGTTTTTTCATTCAATGCAAAAATAGTACATTGTTCACCGAGAGGAGAAAGTGACCGATTACCGTCGAGGGTGTCGTTTGAAGCCCGAGCCGTAGGCGAGGGCTTTAAAACACCTGAGATCGGGAATCGCAGTTTCTCTCGAGTGATACATAGTGCTTTATACTACACCTACAAGGAAAATAAAAAACGAAATCTTTACTAATTGAACAAACAACACACAAATTGGAAATGGCGCCAATGGCGTCTGCAATTTTCACATGTTCTTTTTTCAAATTGTTTATCCTGCCGCCGCAGGGTCGCACTGCCAGCCCGATACCATCCAACACACAGCTAGTGGCCAGTGTCATTTTGCGAACTTGGAGATAAAAACTCACTGTAAAAACTTTTTGGCTTTTGTTATTTAGGTTACCGGCGCATAGTCTTACCCAAAATTAAAAAAGAAAAACCACGTAAGAAATGGATTTTCATACACTTTTCTCTCCCGCTCAGATGCGTTTTCTCCCCGCATATTTGTTCGATATGCAATGACGTACTTTCTACCGTAAATTTGATAAAGTATCAAGGTACTTTCCAAGCAGGTGTAGTATAAAAAATATTGTCACGTTGACATCTCCATACAATTCTTAGGCTGTCAATGTCTGAATGTTGCTAGTACGTAAAAATCAAATACCTAACCCCATTTTACTTCCAAGTTAAATTTTGTTTGCTACGCAGGTGTTTTTTTTAGACTTTGCTCTTACGAGTAATTCAATTTTAATGTCTTTGATATGATAAGGATTTTGGTCACATGAGTCTTCTATACACGGTAAAAAAATGTACCGAGTTAACCTATAGCTTTTATAGCGGTAACACCGCGTCATTTTTTTTTGCATAGAATTAGAAAACGGACTGTACACACATAGAAACAGAAAGCCACCAATAAAAACAGGTGGAAGAAAAAGGAAGCCAAACATGATTGTCAGCTAATCCAAAAATAAACGAAGGAAGATGGCACACCATAATTAAGTTGCAGCGGTAATAAAGCCTACAGAGTCACAAAACCTGGAAGTTATTCTGCCTGTTATGGTGGCTGTAAATCTACATTAGATCTACAGTTACCATAATTTTTTTTACTGCAAAAAAGCTTTTGAGTAGCTTATTTTGGCACCCAAACTAAAAACGCAGTAATGGCTATTACTGTGTTTCTCGTTACGAGGGCCGAATTGCTTTGCGATTGCGAATAACGGAAATGCTGTCAATGACCAAATCAATGTCTATGTTTTCGATACAAAAGCCGTACAGGATCGTACAGCTCAAACGAAGTAAGAATTGGGTATTGACAAAATGTCAAATGAGTTACTTTTAAAACGGAATATTGTATGAAAATACTTGCTTGTGACGTCATATTTCAGAGCACTCTTTTTATGTTTCATCTATTTAAAAATTGCAATAACTAGTAAATGATTAAGAGAAATACATTTTCCGAAACATTTTGTAATTTTTGTTTTAATCGAGAATCTCAAATTATTTATTTATTATTTATTTTATTTTATTTTCTTTTGTTTACAGACAACATGGTCCAATGTTTGTTAGTAGCCATAATTATAAAACTTAGCCTATTGTTAGTATTTTTTTATTGTTGATAGTGTCAAATACCGTATTTTGCAGAAACTAACCTGGCCTCTGGTCCTTTGGCGAGGTGGCGGCAGTGGCGGCTGTGGTGGCGGCGGCGGCGGCGGCGGCGGGCGGGGCGTGCGCCGGGGGCGGCGCGGGGGCGGCATCGTCCCGGCGGCGCGCGTGGCGCGGGGGGGCGGCCCCGGACCGCTTCACGGCGCGTTTGCGCTTCAACATTTCGGACAGCTGCAGGGGGCTGCCCGACCTGACAATGGGGCCACTTGTTACAGCTTGTCCTTAGTGCTTAGGCCTGTATTACACCGGGGCAACACTGTGCGGCATTGCGGCATGCCCAAAGGCCGCATGCTACAAAGGTGCGGCAGAAGAAGAAGAAGAAGAAGCTGCGACAGTTTGCCACATGACGCAAGGTGTTGTCATGCCACACGGTTCTTGCCACAATGTGCGACGTTGTAGCATGCGGGCTTGTGGCATACCGCGATGCCGCACAGTGTTGCCCCGGCGTAATACAGGCTTTATACTGAGTTTTTTCATTCACATTCGATAGCGAGAGCGTTTGCAATTTGTATAGGAGTGTCAAAGCGCGCCACCTAGTTGTCTCTTTGTCACTCCTATACAATATGCAAACGCTCTCGCTATCGAAAGTGAAATGAAAAAACTCAGTATAAGCATTCAGAAAGTTGAAATTAAAGACTACGGTTTGCTCAGACTTTTTCTCTGTGTTTGTTAATAGCTTGCGCTTACAAGCATTATATAAATTAAAAACTTGAGCTATTACATAGAATAAGGTATTGTGCTTCAATAAATATTGTAAATGTTTTGACTTCTCAATAAAACAATAAGTAAACTTTCACTTCCGGTTTCTAGTGTGTTTGGACAAACTGTACTTCTAACGACATTAAAAAAAAGAAAGAAATAGCGCGATTTTGGGATGCCTAAGCCGGTAGGTACCCTAAGAATCGCGAAGTTCATAGTTCTAGAATAGTTAAAGACTAAGATAAGTTTTTGAACTAAAACTTTCGTAAGCACTACACATTGTGAATTTTTGGTCCGGGTCAACTTACTGAGACGAGCAAACGACGGTGCCAGCTCCGTCTCTGCTGACCATGATTAAGCTCTGCGAATCAGAGCGAAAACTGGTAGGACTCGTCCGATACAAAGCCAAGTAAGTTGATGTGGACCAAACATTTACAAAGATAAGTTTATTACCAACATAATTTACATTAGTTTCCTTAATAATATTAAAAAATAAGGTTTTCTTTAAAAGCTAAGAGTTGATCCTCAGACTAAGCAGAGCCTGTATCGTGAGGGCCAGTTATAGGTTATCGGGAAGTCCTGATGACCAAGAACTAGAATGATGTTTGGAATGTAATATCATCTTCAACTACTTGTACAGGATAAAATTCTTTAACTATTCGTTTTTAATTTAATCATAAAAAAATGTGTTTTGAAGTTCGGAAAAAGTTACAAAAAAAAAAAACTACGAGTACGAAAGCCTCGGTGGGCGCAGACTCGCTCTCGTTCGGTTTTTCAGTCAGTACAAGATAACTGTGGCGGGTTATACATTATTTACATAACGAAGCGAGAGGAACTAATATCAGTAACTAGTTACCTGTGCACCGAAGAAGTGGCGTGAAGATTTGTGGAGGCCGAGGCTGCGCCGGCTTCCGACGTGAGACCGTCGCTGCCTGCTGCTGTAGAAGTTATTCCACCATTAGATCAAGATCTTATACGTTACTAATTGATACGAAAGCGGGAGGGAGATACCTTAAGATAGAAAGAGACTACGACTTTTAAATACGGATGCCAACATTGATTTAGGATCGCTGATAAAGAGAAAATTAGATGCTAATCACACAGTAAGGTACAAAAATTACTTATGAATTTCTTTGCTGGGCTTTTCTCAGCTACTTGAACCAGCCGTCTTAGTCATTCATTCTACCATACACTCGCCATTTTAGCTCAATTTTTAAAATTTAAAAATGAAAGAAGTCAGAATTTTGTTCTTTTGTAAACAGTTTTCAGTAAACTAAGTTAATACAATTAATAACGGTGGTGGTCTACAATACGGTATTTGACACTATCAACAATAAATTATTTGAGATGCTCGATTAAAACAAAAATTACAAAATGATTCGGAAAATGTATTTCTTTTAATCATTTACTAGTTATTACAATTTTTAAATAGATGAAACATAAAAAAGTGCTCTGAAATGTGACGTCAGAAGAAAGTATTTTCATGCAAAATTCCGTTTTAAAAGTAACTCATTTGACATCCTGTCAAATACCCAATTAATGGCCCATCTCTACTCGCAATAAAGCGCTCGCTTTGTAGTAATTTAAGCGAAAGCAAAGTTAAGTTAGTAAGACTGAGCATTTTAGTAAAAAGAACCAGGCCTCAAATAGTACGCGTTAGCTAAATATAGTACTGTCAATCCGATACTTGACTCTTTTTTCAAGTATGTCTTAAATGCTAAATATCTCTTCCATTAGACCAAAAAATATTTTAGTATATTTTTTGAGGACCTAAAAGCAACAAAAACATTATTTTAAAACGTTGCTTTGCTAAACAGCCAAAAACGCGGTCCGCCATTTTTGTCTATGGTTCGAAGTCCTTTATTTTTGTAAACAAAGTTTGACATTCAACATAGGTAGAGTTCGGTGCCACGAAAGAAGTATGAGTTAATGAATTTTGGCTTTTATTGTTATGGCCTCAAGGATTTTACCGTGGGACTTGTTTAGTGAAACGATCTTTACCTAGTCCTAAAATATGTTAGTGATCTGTGAGCATAGTGAAATAACAACAACGCATTCATGATTTCATCGAGTTTACATGCAAAATATATCAATTATCATTATGAAACTTGGGTGTATTTATGTGAAGATCACTTTAGTGTAAGTCCCGTAATATCAATGTATACAGAAACTGTTTTTAGCTGTAATAATGCTTGGTTTGATTTGGTTTGGTTTTGGCAAATTGGTACTATCAGCTTCCACGAATCCAGCGTCCATGATTGCGCTTATCAATAAAATGATAAGACACTAACTGCACAAGAAGAGTTTTTGCAAAAACACTAAATCCAATCCAAATCACAATAGAACCTACGCACGCACGACTGACAGATGTTTGTTTACAACCAAAGGTGCTTTCAAGATGGCGGATAGTGTTTTCACCGTTCCGATAAGCGAAAAATATTTTTTTAATTTGCAAATTTTGCAACCATCCTGCATATTTACTTAGCAAAGTCAATATATTTCGGTTTCTTACGTTAGATACTACAGGAAATATCCATTTATCGCGTCAAATTTGATACGAGTCAAGTAGCGAATTACTGAGAGTGGACAAATATTTGCTTCTGACTTCTAAAATAAATCAGATCCATATTGTGTGAGATAGCGGCAAATACTTATTCAACAATTATTTAACATTTTAACTAATAAATAAATGCCAATATACCAGTTATAACCAAACAGTTCTTACAGTAGGTACAGTCGGGGTCTAAAAATGTTTACCAGTTTTCAAACTTGATTCTTTGTCGCAAGATGTGCATTATAGTTACTTATTACCTTTCAAAGTTCCGAACCCTCGATTCTAACAAGTAACTAAATTAATTTCTTATTTTAAAATTATTGCATTTATTAAAATGACACAGATCAAAACTCTGTCAAAATAGAAAGTTTCAAAATATAATTAAATACTATTTTTACAAAATAAAGAAAATAAAACCTCCTTGAGGGAGCGAAGGTTTGACAGGTTGGTACTCTTACTCTTTATTCTGAGCTTTATGCTCTAACTAATCAAATCAATACAAATATCGACCTTGTGTCGCGTAATTGTCTGTACAATTATGAATCTTATGGTGGTAAACATTTTCAGACCCCGACTGTACTACAAGCAAGACGGGCAAACATTTAACTAACATAAGCGATGCTTTAAGTAAAGCAAAGTAGGTGAGTAAGTGTGACCATCGTTCCTGGGCACAACTGATGCAAAGGATTGCTAGTGCCATGCGATTTTTGGGTTGGGTGTGTCCCAGAAACACATTTTAAATCAATTAGTATTTTAGTTTTATGTACTTGTGCACATTGTGTTTCTGTGACCATTTCAATAAACGACTTGTCTTCTTTTCTTTCTGTGTTCGTTGTGCTACTTTTTACTACAAAGCTTTTTGTGATAGTTCGGATTTCGTGATGCCTTTTTTCGCACTAAATAAATTATTTAACATGCCTTAATGTAGTAAGTAATGAAGTCTGCGACCAGTACATATTAACTCACGCAGCGTGGTCGCGACGAACGACCCCGAAGCCGAGAAGGCGACCGTGAGTTTGCTCTGCTCGAGGGAAGTGGCCGACGTGGAGGCCGGCGGGGAAGACCCGGTGCTGGACCGACCGCTAGCAGAGCTCGGCGTTTGCTGGGGGGAAAACTGGGCATTCAATAACTGGTAAGATAATATCGCACCCTTGCAAGAGCAACGTGATATTTCGAAGAAAAACATTTTTTATTCATAGAAATTGGTTTTTTTTTTTAACGCGATTTTATTTACTCCGAAAACACCGAAATAATGAGAAAAAGAGACACTGCATCACGTTGTAGCGCTATCTCTTTCGCCCATTACTTTGAAACCTTAAAAAAAAATGCTCTCATGTAACGTAAGGGTTTCGAAATAACATGATGTTCTTGCAAGTGTGCGATATAGACAATTATTTATTAGGATACTGTAGTGTGGTGACACCTAGTGGATGGTCCAGTCTTACGGCTTGTAAGACTAGACAAGCCACCAGTCTTTCAAGCATCCACCAATGCGGTCTTGGTCCCCGTGGTGGAGACAAAATGGGTTGATGATGATAATGTTTCGTTTTCTGTTAAGCATCATTCTATTGGATTTCTGATTTCACCCCTCTTGTTGCAACTGATAAATAGGTTATTTAACAGTGTGAAAAAAAAAGTATTACTTATACCTATTCGTATAAATTATGAGAAAACAATTATAATTTGTAAAAAAAACTTGTATCGAAAACGGCCCGGATTAGCCGATTTTACGATGACGTCACATGTCAGTAAAAATGGCGTCCGTCATTCATTCTTTCTTACGTTCATTGGTTGGTTTACTGGCAAGTGACGTCATAATTCCTGTGCGACGCCATATTTCCCAAGATGGCGTTTTGGCGGGTTACTTTAAAAGTAAATTTTTGTTTGCCTATTTTAGAAAAATACACGAAAGAAATTCAAATGACCACTGTCTGAAGACTCAATGAACACCAACGACAAATATGAGATGGTTTACAGAAATCTGTCTAGCCTGTTAGGAAAGCGGCGCGTTTCAGAGCTAGAGCTAGTCAGTTTGGATGCAAAAATAAGCTACATGGAGGCATTTTTAGCAGTAAAGAAGTAATACTGACCGTATATCAACAGCCACCATTGTTTTTTAAAAAACGATGCCGTCTGTAGATCTACAGTAGATCTTTTTTTACTGCAAAAAATGCCTCCGAGCAGCCTATTCTTGCATCCAAACCAGGAGCGCAGTAATGGCCATTACTGTGTCTCTCGTTACGAGTGGTAGAGCAGTAGAGTGGGCTCGGGGACCCGCGGAGTGTCACCTTGAGCGGTGTGGCGGCGGCGGCGGCGGCGGCGGCGGCGGGGCGGTCGAGCTGCGCCAGTTGGTGGAGCACCCCCTCCCGGCGGAACTGGGCGCCCATGTCGTCGGGAAGCCGCTGCATGAGCACCTGCGCCAGCTGCAGCGAGCCCACCACGATGCGGACGTCCGACGAAGCCATCATGCCGGCGATGTGGGACGAGATCACCTGTGGGGGGCATTCGTCGCCTTACTTTCTCAAACTCGTATCTTAGAACAACGCGGCAAACTCTCATCTCAAAAAATGCGTCTACACTAACGCCATGCCACGGGACAATACGGCGGGGCGTCTTACCGCGTGGCTTGCTACGTACATTTCTATGAGTTTGTTTCAGTCGCGGCTTGCGACTAGCGACTGAAACAAACTCATAGAAATATGTAGCAAGCCACGCGGTAAGACGCCCCGCCGTTCGCGCCGCGCGATTTTTCGCGCGGGCGAATTGTCCCGTGGCCAGGCCGTAAAGCTAAAAAAATATTAGTAATCTTAGTTTTACTTATATTTGTAGCTAATAGTCCACATCTAAGAAATGGCATTAGATGTGGACTATTACTTTTTTTAATCGATTAATTTTTTACCGAAACTCCATAGTATAAAAACACAGACAGTTTTATTTCTCTCCTCCAAAAAGTTTGTCAAAATAAAATAAAATTTAATTGCAATGTAACCAACTCAATTAATAGTAACCGGCGGTATTGGGATGCATCTATTATTATTTTGTACTAGTGTTAATTTTATTTCGAATCCTGTTGGTAGAGCGAATCCAGAAAATAAAAATAACTGCAACCGAAACCACAGATTACTATTACATAATCGGCCTTACTCATAAATAAGTTATAAAGTCTGAGTAATTATTTGATGTATATCAATTTATACTGGTTTAATCGCATTTAGCGTACAAATAACCAGTTTGTCAGACCTCGCATAACGGCTGTATACAAAGCTCATAAGTCATAACCTTTATTAGTAAGGCCGTTAGAGTTTCCAAAAATATAAAGCCGGGTACACACCTGCATCTTGAGCACCTGCCGCAGCAGCGGCGCGTCGGCGTAGTAGACGCAGCGCAGGATGGCCTTGAGCGCCTGCGAGCGCACCGCCGGGCCCGCGGAGCTCCAGTATACTTCGTGGAGCACCGCCAGAAGCGAGCGGACGAGCTCCGGGTTCTCGCGGACCATCGCGATGCGCGGGTCTGTGTGGGTGAAGTGCGGAATTATTCGGGTGTGCAAAAAATGTTTCGTGGAGCACGGCCAACAGCGAGCGAACGCGCGGTATTTGTTATTTGGAGGGGTTAAGGCTCAAGTACGAGATCCTTTGGCCGGGCGGACAAGTTCCGGGTTCTCGCATACCATGGCGACGCGTGGGTCTGTGAATTTAGGTCTTTAGGCTATTTGACAGTATAAATTATGAGTCAGCTTAACAGCTTTCAGGCATTTTAACTAAAAAAAATAAAAAACTTAGAATAAAATTTGATAATTATGTATCTGCCGCCATTGTATCGAAAACGGCCTGGATGGCCGATTCTATGATGACGTCACATGGCCATAAAAATGGTGTCTGTCATTCATTCTTTCTTACGTTCATTGGTTAGTTTACCGAGAAGTGACGTCATAATCCTGTGCGACGCCATTTTGCCTAAGATAGCGTTTTGGCGGCTTATTTGAAAAATAAATTTTCGTTTGCTTTTTTAGAAGAAATACACGAAATAATTAAAAATGACCACTTTCTGAGTGCTCCAAGGACAACAACAACAACAAATATGAGATGGTTTTCAGAAATCTGTCAAATAGCCTATTGTAAAGAAGCATCCTAGTGTGTTCAGACAGAATCTGTCTGAACACATCTGATGTTTACCTGGTGAACTGGCCGACGGCTGCTGGTCGGGCTGTGGGGCGGGGGCCACCCGCTGCACGGGCCTGGCAGTCCCCGTGTGGTCATTCAACTGCTGCATGGCAGTGAGGTCTACGGTGTAGGAGCGGCCTAGGGTGGTCAGACAGACCTCTTCCTCGCCGGCCGCGGCGCCGACTTCGAGGGCGCGGCTCTCGGCCCACGAGTATGAGCGCCACACGCCTGCGGGTTGGAAATGTTTAACGTTTACCGACAATTCGATAGTTGACACGATCAGCAATAAATTATTTCATATGTTCGATTAAAACAAAAATTACAAAATTTCGAAAAATGTAAGTATCTCTTTTAGTCATTTACTGGTTATTACCATTTTTAAATAGATGAAACATAAAAAGAGTGCTCTGAAATGTGACGGCATAATTCCGTATTTTCATACAACATTCCGTTTTAAAAGTAACTCATTTGACATTTTGTCACCTACCCAGTTTGTACAGGTGTAAGAAACACTAAAAAAAAGAAGGAGCAGGCACACAGGGCATTATCTCAATAAAATTCTTAATTGTTGCATATTAAATTTACCATTTGCGCTATCAAAACTATTGTCGAGCAATAAAATAACCTATATTTCCCCATGTAAATGGAGATATTGTGACACCCTACTTATTATGGGTGATACAACAACCGCTCACCTTCAACGTCCCGGTATTTCTAGTGCGCGGCCCCCTGCGTCGTTTAATTGGCAATATCTATACTAATTTGTTAAGACGATTGGAATCGCCCAGGATTTGATGTCATCAATATAGGGGCTAGGCAGGTCGAGGTGCCACACTGAACATTCTTTCCGTGGGCAGTCGCGATATCTGTCTCGTCAAATATCACAGAAAAGAGCGTGACAGAACGTTACTTAAGTATTTAATTCTTAAAATTCTCAATTCAGAAACCGACCCATAGTTACACTCCACATATTGTAAGATAAGAATAACTCACACTAACATCCCGACACTGTCAGCGCGAGGCCCACTCGGCCGGTGCTGACCAGCCCTTATATCCTCGTAAGGCCCGACCTTGAAAATAACAATTGATTTTGTGATCACTTGAAGACATTGGGCCTCACGAGGATATTACGTAACTTTCCACTATATCGGATTAAGCATTCTAGAAAGAGTCAAAATAAGAATGTATACAGTTCGGAGTAGGAGTATCAGATACCTACTCGGAAAAAAAATCCCAGAATGTGACAGTGTCACATAAGGGGGTTTGTCATACCGGGAACAAAAGGGCTAAATAAGACAACTCCAGACACCGGATTCATACGTAATTGGGTATTTGACAAAATGTCAAATGAGTTACTTTTGAAACGGAATATTTGTATGAAAATACTTGTTTATGACGTCACATTTCAGAGCACTCTTTTTATGTTTCGTCTATTTAAAAATTGTAATAACTAGTAAATGATTAAAAGAAATAAATTTTCCGAATCATTTTGTAATTTTTGTTTTAATCGAGCATCTCAAATAATTTATTGTTGATAGTGTCAAATACCGTGGAATTTACAAATGGGTTAAGTGCCAAATCACAATTCTTTTCAAATAAAATAAAACTGGATTAGTTTTTGAATCACCATTTATTATGATATTTTGTCACAAACTTAGTAATTTAAAAAGCTTAGTTTTTAGGCACTTTACACTTTTGAAATGAAATAGCTACCGAACTCAGCACCATGGAAAGGCAAAAAGTAGATTTAGATGTTTTTGACACTTAGCCCATTTGTAAATTCTACGCCTCAATTTGTACAGGTGTAAAAAACACTGGACGGTCTTGGAAACATAAAAGCATTGAACTACAATACCTACTTAGTCTTTAAATATATTGGGTAGTACAGAGGCCTCCACCAATCCGAGCTTGGCCCCCGTGGTGGAGTACGGCCTATATCTTCCTCAGGGAAGACATTGATATACTACACATTGTAGGATAAGAACATCTCATCTCTCTTCCCGCCACTGTCAATGGGTAAAGATGCGCGTACACACAATACCCCGTCCATGGGCACTAAGCAGCTGAGGCATCAGTGAAAACATAGTGACACCCCACATATTGTACGATAAGAATAACACACCCTAGCGTCCCGCCACTACCAGTGCGAGACACACTCGGTCGGTGCCGACCAGAGCCAGACGCGCATACACACTAATAACCCGTTCGTAGGCAATAAGCAGCTCCGGCATCAATGAAGACATAGTGTCACCCCACATATTGTACGATAAGAATAACACACCCTAGCGTCCCGCCACTACCAGTGCGAGACACACTCGGTCGGTGCCGACCAGAGCCGGTTGCGCTTACACACTGAATACCCCGTCCGTGGGCACTAAGCAGCCGCGGCTTCAGTGAAGACATAGTGACACCTCACGCAAGATAAGACCAACTCACCCCTATCGTCCCGCCACTGCCAGTGCGCGGCCCGCTCGGTCGGCGCGGACCAGGGCCGGTCGAGGTGCGCGTCCACACTGAATATCCCGTCCGTGGGCAATCGCGGCATCAGCTCACCGATGAGGCATGTGATCTCGTATAGCTCTTGCGGGGAGCGCGGGATCAGCTCCACTTGCTGGGGATTGTATTAATAGGTTACTGTGACATGCTTAAAGTTAAATTTTTCAACAGTCCGATAAGAACAATTTGTTTTATTCAAGGCTAGCAACCCGCCCCGGCTTCGCACGGGTGGCGCAAAAGTTTCCATGGAAATTGCTATGTTAGTTCCGTGGAAAATTCCCGGGGTAGTAATTTTTTTACATATTGGGTTACATTATTCGAGATTTCGTACGAAACCCTAATCTTTTTGAAAATCCAATATAGCCTATGTTGTCACGAAGAATTTAGCTTTATAATGGTGAAAGTACTACTGTTTTAAATCGCAAATAAATAAAATTATTTAGGTTTATGGCTCAAATAAAAAGGAAAACATTGATTTCCTCATGGTTTGCAGACTGCCGTTGACTCTACTTTATTCACCAGATCCAATATTTGGTATAGAGTGGGTTTACACTAGATAGCTGGAGTCAACAAAGGAGGTCTATATCACATATCACTGCATAGCTAGGTGCTCTGTCTACTATCTATATCTATACTAGTATTATAAAGAGGAAAGAATTGTATTTCTGTGTTTGTGTATGTTTGTAATGATTAGGCTCAGAAACTACTAAGCCGATTTTAAAATTTCTTTCACCATTAGAAAGCTACATTGCTCGTGAGTAACAGAGGCTATATTGGATTTTTAAATAGCTCAGGGTTCCGTACGAAATCTCGAATATTACATTACCCAAGGTGTAAAAAAGTTACTACCGTGGTAATTTTCCACGGAACTAATACGAGTAAAGCTATTTACACAGAAACGTTTTTGCCACCCGTGCAGGGCGGGTTCGGGTCGCTAGTATGCCGTATATTAATGGACGTACAACCACGTTCTAGCAAATAAATGAATTCTATTACATTTATAACGTTAGTAACCTCGTGCTGAACCGTGGATCCGGTGAGGAGGCACAGCAGAGTGTCGGCGATAGAGCGCTGGTGTAGGGCCAGCGCTAACTGCGGGCAAGCGCCGCACATGACCCAGAGTAGGCGCAGAACTGTGATGAAAGTCGCACCGGAAATCAGCGGCGGCTGGACCACGAGCTGCGATACACGAATATTATTAACTACACTGGAAAAAAGTCGAAAAACGGCTTCCAAATATATTATTCTAGCATTCAGTTAGCGAGTGTGAGTTTGTTTGTGTGTGTGTGTGTGTGTTAGTGTGTGTGTGTGTGTGTTAGTGTGTGTTTGTGTGTGTGTGTGTGTGTGTGTGTGTGTGTGAGGGTGGGTGGGTGTGTGTGTGTGTGAGGGTGTGTGTGTGTGTGTGTGTGTGTGTTTTGTCGGGTTTTACATCACACTTACCAGCTGTTGTAAATTGGTCAGCAGCTCTGGAGTGGCGATCTCCTGCAAGCGCGCCGGATCGTGCTGGAAACTGTCCACCAGACGTGAGAACGCCAGGCACACGCATTCTACGGACTTCTTATCTTGCTGTGTCAGCCTGGAAAAAGGAAGAAAGGTTGTTAGGTTGTCTGAAGAGAAAACATTTATTTTTAACAGAGTCCAAAAAAGAAAGACTCTCAATAGCCTCGATTCTAAAATACATTGAGTAAACAAGCATGAGATATTCGAAATCCACAGCAATGAAATATTCGAGTGAAATAAAATTTACATACTTCGACCAAAAAGAGGAAGTATTAACAAAGGGCAAGATAAAAAGTACCCGAAACCGAAGTGCGTGCATGCAACGACTAATGAATATCGATGAAGCGAAAGTGATTTGTCAGGATCGTGGCAGGTTGCAGACCCTGGTCTCTGCCTACCCATCTGGGACACAGGCGTGAGCTTATGTATGTATGTTTAAATTTTACAGCTGAAGGTATCTTGGCGACTTGGTTTTAATAGGTTTTATCGTTATGAATTTTGCTTAAAAAAAACGGGTGCAAAAAACGTTTCAAAAAAATCTTACTCTTAAAAATAAAATAAATATTACAACACAAGAAAAATTGTGTTGTAATATTTATTTTATTCTGTTTTCTGTATTTATTTTGTTGTTATAGCGGCAACAGAAATACATAATCTGTGAAAATTTCAACTGACTATCACGGTTCATGAAATACAGCCTGGTGACAGACGGACGGACGCACGGACACCGGAGTCTCAGTAATAGGGTCCGTTTTACCCTTTGGGTACGGTACCCTGAAACCATTGTTATGGTCAGCCGATCGGCCCACTAGAAATTCTGCAGGTCATCTCACCTGTTAGCGAGCAGCTGCAGCGAATCCCGCACGAAGTGGAACTCGTCGGGCGTGAGGTTCTGGCAGCAGTTCGCTGTGATGGACAGTGCTGCTCGCTGAGCGTTGATCGAGAAGAAGTCCAGGTATGTGAGGCAGGCAGACACTCCGCGCTGGGGGAAGGAGAGGGTGGTTAGCCGGTGAGATTCTCAATAGACTGCCTTTCTAGTTGTAGTTCAGGAATCAAAGGTACGAACCCAACAAAAAATGTTAGGTCAATAGAGAGGTGAAACGACAAATGACTTTGTTAACGTAATTTCGGATTCAGTTGCTTTTTTTTTGTCAGAAGAGTCATACTAGAAATGACCGATTCGTATAAGAGTGTGGACGTAACATGAATGGACAATGTATTGTATATTAAAAATTGAGTTGTTATTGACCCGCGCGAGACGTAGAGTGAGTTTTTTTTATAAGAACCAAGGGTTAAAACTTTTGTTAAGTTCGAAGTTCTATGATTTTTTGGGAGCTGTCATCAGTATTCTTCAACTTCAAACTGGTGCCAAGTTATACGTCAATCAGTTGAATTTTCATACCAAACTCAATAAAAATAAGAATTAAATAGAAAGGTAAAGCTAGTAAAGTTTTCTTTTTTTGGAACCTGTTATCAACATTATTTCAATAAATTAAGTACATTCCTGACATTTCCGCCATTAGCCATATAGATATGCCATTGTAAATAGCAAGGTTTTGTTTTTTTTTTTACAACAAAGGTTGTAAGAGACTGTACAGAGTCGCAGTTTGAGTGCCATGGAGAGAAGATTACTTGTCCAAAGATACTCTGAGAATGGAGCTGAAAGAGATGTGAACTCACAGTCTGCAAGATAGTTTTGGCGTGGCGACGCGAGAGCATGTCTAGAGCAGTCAAGCTCTGTTCGGCGACGTCCATGCACGTTATTGCTTGC
Organism: Yponomeuta plumbellus; assembly: GCA_947310845.1. Classification (NCBI taxonomy): domain Eukaryota; kingdom Metazoa; phylum Arthropoda; class Insecta; order Lepidoptera; family Yponomeutidae; genus Yponomeuta; species Yponomeuta plumbellus. The sequence goes on along the minus strand of OX371198.1, from coordinate 15,204,876 downwards.
AGCTTATCCAAAAAGGCTGGCACGGCGATGACCACCGCCCCACTGCTACGTGGCAGCGCTTCCAGCATGTATGTGAGTGCGCGACAGGCGTGGTTCATCTGTGGAGAAAGAGGAAGAATTATATTTTGTTCCGGAAAACGTCGTACCGCCTTCGCAAAGTAGTCTTAATTCCAACATTACAATTGAGAAATTGAGAATGCATTAACTAAGTTGAATCGCTCGTAGCCTGGGCTGCCTGAGTGATCTTAAACGATCACTAAGGTTAAGCAACATACGGCGCGTTCAGTCCACGGATGGGTGACCGTCTATGACTAACGCTAGTGGCATTTTTCCGAGCGATTCCGTGCTTCGCAAGGCACGTTAAGCAGTTGGTTCCGGCTGCCGTCGATAGATGACAGTCGTTAAGCCAAGTCAGAGGCCTTAAGGCGGCTTCAAAAACTTTTGACAATAAGACCAGCCACTACTCTTACAAGCCTCCACCAATCCGGACTTGGCCCCCGTGGTGGAGTATGGCCTATACCTTCCTCAGGGAAGAGACCCGTGCCCCTCGGTGGGGACATGATGGGTTGATGATGATGATGATAAAAACAGTACACACTACAACGACAAAACAAAACCAAACCACAAATAAAAACTACAAAAAGATGGAAAAACAAAGGTCACGGCATGTTACTGCTAAAATGCTGAAGAGCTAAAGGGAATCTTTGAGAAATGACAGCTACAGAATACTGCGACTCACCATGTCAAAGTTATGTTCAGCGGCCAGTAGATTAATAAGCGCCGGCACGACCTGGCGAACCGGGAAACCGGCCAGCGTGTCTTCGTTGCCCATCACTAGCAGCTGGCACATCTCTATGACGGCTTGCAGTTGCTGGCCCTCGTCCCCAGTGGCTTGCAGGCCGGCGAGGAGCTGCGCGGCTTTGGACGCGGCTGGAAGAGGAGGAGGTTTTGTTAGAACGATACGAATCACGGTGTATGAATAAAACATTTCTTAATCGCTTCTCGTAAGTAGAGAACCAAAGTGATTCAAAAGAACAAGGCGTGAATTAGAATCTACCTCTGCAAATATAGCAAACTACATTATCTGTCAAGTTCAACACCGAATGTGAAAAAAATGCGCCTATATTCCAAATATCGTTTTTTCAGCTCATGGTGAGATAGAGCGTCTACAGCATGTAAACCGGAAAACCGTGACCTTTCACCTAGCACCTTGACTTGCCTTCTTCTAAGATTATTCTCCATAAGTCAGCACTAGATTCACCCGATTTGACAGTGACGGTCCTGTATAGCAGATGCTACATCCGCGGCCCGAGGGCGTCCAGGAAAGTCGGGGCTGCCCTATTACCGTCTGAACCAGTGCAAGACTCACCCGAATTGGCTGTGACGGTCCTGTGAAGCAGATGATACATCCGCAGCTCGAGGGTGCCCAGCAAAGCCTGGGCCACCCTATCACCGTGTGAACCAGTGCAAGACTCACCCGAATTGGCTGTGACGGTCCTGTGAAGCAGATGATACATCCGCAGCTCGAGGGTGCCCAGCAAAGCCTGGGCCACCCTATCACCGTGTGAACCAGTGCAAGACTCACCCGAATTGGCTGTGACGGTCCTGTGTAGCAGATGCTGCATTCGCGGCCCGAGGGCGCCAAGCAAGTGCGGCGGCAGGCCTCGGGCCTCCAGTAAGGCCTGAAGGCGGCCCACCTCTCCTTCTTCTGAAGAGGACTCCTCTGCGGCGCCCGCAGCCCCGCCCGCACCGCCCGGCCCGCCGCCGCCCGCCGCGCATTCTTCGGCTGACGACGATGCTACAAAGAGAATGCACATGTTTACACCACTCGTACAAGTGATTCGAGATGCGCCACAGGCGGGGGCCCTGGCGATTTTGGTCAGCAACGAAAGTGTTACAATACGATTAAAATCAGTTAACACTTCGGCTTTTCTCGGATATCATCGCCTACATCCGGAGACGGAAATGACACGAAATACATTACCGCGTTTTCTTTTAGGTAGCATTCAATTTGAAGTATCATAAACGCAATGTATAGCACCTGCCAAGATGACATTACTGACCGGTAGACCCTCAGAAGAAGGAGTACCATAGAAGGAGCGTTTAAAAATGAAAACGTGCCACATAGTCTGTTTCGTCAATCTAAATAGCCGCAAGCTACGTGTTAGAAAGAGAAAAATATAGTCGTGTCTTTGTTGCTTTTTTCGAGCGTACAACCCTTAAACGTCAGTTGGTTACCTTTGGTTACCATTACGCGACCAAATTAGAACGGCTCAGAAAATGACGGCATGCAATGTGCCGCCCAATGACATTGATTTGGCAGAGGGTGTTCTGTGTTTGGCAGTGTGTTTGACAAGAGGTTTGGGAGTGCGCCGTTTTCAAGAAGCTTGTGTATTTTATATTTACTAAAGCACCATTTGAAGTGAATTATAGTGGATTCTCATGGTATATAGTATAAGTAACCATCGGCATGGCGTGTGTTGTGTTAGAATGTATATCTCATTCTTCCCGAGAAGATAATGCAACAACATTCATCAGCTTCCACCGGCAAGTCTCAATTTTGTGTACCTAAAAGGGTATTTTCTCTAAGATTTCAACTATGGGCTACTAGAATTGCAAATTAGCTATTAGAGAATGGTGTTTTCATCATGATTATTGTGATATTTTCGATATAAATCATAATACAAGTTTGTTGTTTGTTGTAGGGGAATAGGGATGGGACTTTCCCACTTTCTCAGTGAAAAAAAGTATCGATAGTTCTTAGAGCATATTTAGTTATTTCTTGCGTTCGTATAGTTGTTTTAATTCTTAATTATCTATTGCAGGGTACCCGAAGACAGCACAAAATAACAAATGTCGATGACGCAGTATCACGTACAAAGTAGTCTTGGAAAAATTTACACCGCATTTGCAGCAAGCGACTGTTTCATAAACAATAGCAAGTGGCGTAGGTTGGAAACAAGTGCCGTACCTACTTTACGCTTTTCCTTAGCCCGCAGATCATTGGTAAGGTTATGATTATACATTATAATGATACTTAAAACAAAATAAAGTCTACATACTGCACAATTATGTCGACTGAGGTGCACGTTTTGCTGTATGTATGTACATCAGGAATTTCACATGAGACCCGACTGTCTCGTTGATCTAGTGGTTACTCCACTTGGATAATAAAACAGGTTGTCAGTTCCAACCTGCAAGGCGCCGTATATCACTTGTAGAATTTTTCCCTGATTATTGCCTGACTGGGTGTTTTTTTCTATCCTGGACGACGTTTAGCAGTTAAAGGTCATACCTAGTTTAATACTATCATAGTCTGATTCTGGTGCAAGTGATTTTTATTATTTTTTATGTGGAAGTTATCAACGTGAAGTACTTAAATAAAAACAAATTTCAGGTTGCGCCCTCCGCGGAAATGGACAACGTTCGTGAGCTGCAACCAAGCTGATTTCATTTGAATTTCATAAAATATTATATTATCTTTTACATTATGGCTGACACATTTTTGTGAAAAAAAAAACGTTAATAGGTACTTGTAAAACAGAAGTCAGGGATAAAAAACATATACATTATAGTAATACGTGTTGGTTTCTTCTCTATTGAGCTGCAGCCTGCCACTTTTTATGTGAAAAGCTTGAAACTACGTACTTTATTTGATGCCAAATAATCTTGTACCAATAAATCGTTTGGTTTTTAATTTTTATTTTATTCCATCGAACCTGGACTGATGATGTTATTACAACGGGTGCCTTGAGTAACTATGCTAGGTGGTAGGTATTTATTGGAAACAAATACGTAATCTGTTAACACGACACAGGGTATCCTAGTGTGGGGTCAGAAGCAATCTATGTGCCTGTGTGTAAATGTTATGTTATGTTATTAAATAGTTTTTCCTATTTTGGTCTTGTTTTATTCATTATACTTTCTTACAGTGCCACCATCTCATCTGTTCAGTTGATAGCGGCGCTAGTGGAGAATTTAGTAGTAACATTTGAGAAATTTACCTAGAAAAATGAGAATATTTTAACCCATCTTTCAATTTTAATGAACATATATCTATAAATCTTAGTAAATGAATAAATAAATCAAAAACATGATTTACAATTAATTACTTAATTACAATTTTACCCACCTGAACAGATAACTTGGTGGCGCTGTATATGGTGATTATTGATGATTTGCAAATATATTTAAAAAAAAGGTTCTATATTCGCCGTACATATACATTTTGCCATGTTACCACATAACTCGGTAAAATCTTTCTTCGATTCGCTATAGCCCTATTAGTCCCATTTAGATTATTGAAAACCTGATGTAGAATTACTTATGAATATTTATTGTAACTTATATGGTATGTACCAAACTTAGCACATAATAACATAACCGTAAGGGGTTCCAGCTGGTTCACTAGCACCAAGGGAAAAATGATATTTTTTAGAGATAAATACATTGATAATTAGATAGATAGATAATGGTGATAATAGTGATTATCATGGGCCCATGACTGTAATTTAAATTAATTGGAATTGGAATAATGGAATTTAGTCGTAGGTTTTTTGGTACACAGCCATGGGTCCGAAAAATCACTATTAAACATGGTGATGGGATTGAAAAGATACTTTTTGCAAATTGTGTAAGAGAGCTATGATTTTTTTTATCATTTAATATTAATACTTAATTACCAACATTAATTTAAAAAAAAACACAGATTATGTAGATCGGAATAAATAATATCGACATCTTTATGGTGTTTGTCCCAGCCCTATCGATTTTGGCTTTGTTCAGTAATCTGTGGCAACCGTGTACGATTGTAACATTTTTAGTGCATGAGTACACTACAGCTGTCTCTTTCTGGCGCAGAGATTTATCGTAAGAGTAACATGGACAGCTATACAACTGTTACTTTTTATTTTATTCCTCCTTCTATGGTACTCCTTCTTCTGAGGGTAGACCTAAGAAAATGATTATGCAGAAGCGACATGAATTTGAACATTCATTATTTGTTGAAGATATTTACTTTCTTCTTAATTAAATAAATTAGCTTCTTTTCTAAACTAGTTATAAACATTATTTACAATTTCACGAGATTGAGCAACAAGTTTTTTACCACGCTTTAAATTTGTTGAAGCCATGATACATAACTATTGTAAGTTAATTGTGATAAAATTTGAAAGACTCGAATATTTTCACGAATGAAATTAGCGTTCATAAACATAAATGTATCATAAGGTCAAAGGTTGTGTTAGTTTTGAGCTACAAAGGAGGTTTTGCTGCTCATATCGTTCTTGTATTGTATTCAATAAGACAAAGAGTAATATAATTAAAGGTCATGTCTGTAAATTGATAACTCTATGTGAGAGACGAGGGATTCACGACAATAATCGAGGTTGGCCGAAGTGTTCACTGATTTTAATCGTATTGTACCTAAATTATGTATGTTACGTACTATGTTATGGAATCATAAGTAACAAGACTGTGAGAACGATCTTTTTCCAGAAGGTCTGCTATTATGGTCACCAGCGAAAATGTTATCTTATTTATGCTACGCACGATGACCTAGTGTAAAGTAGCGTAAGTAGCAAGGCTGTGAGAACACTCCAGCCATTCGATCTTTTTCCAGAGGCTTTTCACATCAATTTTAACCTGTTATTTAAGTTTTATTTTTGTTAATAACTTGTCAGGCAATTTAGAGTAACAAACAACGTCATCGCTTTGTTGTCAGTGCTGGCCTATGGAAGGGACGCTAGCTATGCAGTGAAACTTTTTCAAAATCAAAACAAGACCTGAAGAAAACACACTTATCTTAGGAATCTTATCAATGGATCATTGATTTCTATAACAATTCGGTGTAGGTGATATGGCAAAGCCGATTATGTAACATATTAACAAGTAGGAAGACTCCTACACAATATACTAATAAACAATGCATTGTAGTTTTATGAAACGCGGCCCTATAGGTCTTTCCCTTTCTTAAGACAAAGAATCAATGAAATTGGACAAAGTGGTACAGAATTATTTCTGAACATACATAAAAAGTTACATACTATTGACGTAAATTGAAAAAAGTTCTTATTACCTTTGCCCTTAGGCTTGGCATCGCTTGCGGCGTTGTCCGGCATTGAGGCGGTCGCGGAGGCCGGCGGAGTGGACGACGTGGACGCTACCGCACCCTGCGAACACATAATACAATAAAGTGACATGACAACAAATAGGACACGGTGTAAAAAATTGATACCAGTTACCACTAGTAAAACTGCTGTAAAACTGAATTTGGGCTGCCTGAGTGATCTTAAACGATCACTAAGGTTAAGCAACATACGGCGCGTTCAGTCCATGGATGGGTCACCATCTATGACTAACGCTAGTGGCATTTTTCCCAGCGGTTCCGTGCTTCGGAAGGCACGTTAAGCAGTTGGTGCCGGCTGCCGTCGATAGATGGCAGTCGTTAAGCCAAGTCAGAGGCCCAAGGGCGGCTTGAAAACTTCTGACAGTAAGACCAGCCACTAGTCTTACAAGCCTCCACCAATCCGGACTTGGCCCCCGTGGTGGAGTATGGCCTATACCTTCCTCAAGGAAGAGACCCGTGCCCCTCAGTGGGACATAATGGGTTGATGATGAACTAGTAAAACTAAACAGCCTATGTTTCATTGAATCACCCTCATTTGACGGTTGTCAGTCCAGCGAGCTGGTGGGCGTCTTACGCTGCGTTTGCCACTTCGTGATAAACACTGGAGAGCCATTGCACCTATAGACCATCCTAGTTCTTTGGCACATTTAGATTTCTGGCAGAGGCTAGCCGGAGAAAGGAAAAAGTGACATACCTTGGAGGAGGCTAAAGTCCAGCAGTGGATGAATAAAAACCCCAGGCTTAGATGAGATGATGATGAGATGAGATGTTTACATGTTTGTGACGTCACTGTTTCTGGTTCCCAAGTCACAGGGTAACCCAAGTATGGGGCCAGAATCAATGTATCTGCCTGTATGTAAATGTTTATGGGCCTATTTCCGAGTTGAAAATTTTCACTAAGTAAAGATAAAGATAAGATGAAGAAAAAATTTATTCATAAAATCATAGGTTATCTTTACTTAGTAAAGACTTATACATCGCCATATATAGTGAACATAACAATTGAATTTTTAACATAGGTAAGAGTAAAAACGTAGCCTAAACAGAACGTTACTTATATACTTAAGTAACGTTCTGTCACGCTCTTTTCTGAGTAATTTGACGAGACAGCACTGCAGTTAAACTAGTATTTACTTAGTGAAAATTCTCAACTCAGAAATCGGGCCTACCTAAGTTTTGTTAAATACTGGCTGGTTGACCATTATTTTTACGTTTTGAAACCCGGTCTGCTCTAGTCTCGCTTGTCTGGTATTAGATTTGTATTAGATTTAAGATGTTTTGAGAAAGATGGTCAGAGTGGAGTTGTTTTTGCTGCCTTCTTCTCCACTACATTCGGCCCTAAGGCAGCGGCTAACATGATAATTTTATGTACATTGACATTCAACAAGCAGAATGTAAATTCTTTACCTTGAAATTAATTTCTGATATCTGATTCTGAGTGCTTAGTGCGAGTTTTTTCATTCACTTTCGATAGCGAGAGCGTTTGCAATTTGTATAGGAGTGACAAAGAGACAACTAGGTGGCGCGCTTTGTCACTCCTATACAAATTGCCAACGCTGTCGCTATCGAAAGTGAATGAAAAAACTCGCACTAAGCACTCTGATGACTGACCGTGGTGAGTGGCTGGGGGTGGGCCCGCGTGGAGGCGCTGGCGCAGGAACCCAGGCTGGTCTTGCCTCGCTTGTCGCGGCGCGTGGAAGCCGGCTGCGGCTGGGGCATGTCGCGCGCGCGCGCCCGCCGACCGCCCGCCGCCTGCGCAGGGCTCTCGCCACTCGCCACCTGGTCAATGGTCACTGGGGTTAGCATTCGGGTCTAATACGAGTAGGTGAGCGTCCATTAATACGGTAGTTGACACGACCAACGATAAATTATTTGATATGCTTGATTAAAACAAAATTACAAAATATTTCGGAAAATGTATATCTCTTTTAGTCAATTACTAGTTATTACAATTTTTAAATAGATGAAACATGAGTTCTCTGAAATATGACGTCATAAACCGGTATTTTCATACAAAATTCCGTTTTAAAAGTAACTTATTTGACATTTTGTCAACTACCCAATTACGTGATGTATTTAAAGGAGGGGGTTCGAATCTTACTAGATCTCACTTGGGGGAGAGGGCGGGTCTTGGTAAATATCACCTAATTTTTTTCCAATAGTCACTCTTGAGACCGTGCACGAATCTCCTTGGACTGAATAAGAATAAATATTAGATCTTTACCTATGAAATTGCCGTTTTGTATGAAAAAATTTAAACGAATTTTTTTCATGTATTTTTTATTGTATTAATCGAAGTAATCACCCATGCAATCAATGCATCTTTGCCAACGCAGTGGCAGTTTATTGATGCCCTTCTTAAAGAAATCAGCTGGACGGGAGGCAACAAATTCTTCAAAGGCATTTCGTACTGCCTCTCGGGTATTGAATTTTTTTCCCGCCAAGAAGTTATCCAAATTCTGAAAAAAGTAGTAGTCTGTAGGCGCAAGGTCTGGTGAGTAGGGCGGATGACGGAGAGATTCCAACCCCAGTTCTTGCAACTTGGAGACCGTCTGCTGTGCAGTATGAGGTCGCGCGTTGTCGTGCAGGAGCAGCGGAGACGAGCGATTGGTTGGAGATGTGCCAGCTTCTCCATCATTGTGTTCAGTTTTTCACAGTACACATCTGCAGTAATGCTTACCCCGTTTGGTAAGAAGCTGTGATGAATCGCACCGGCGCTAGACCACCAAACAGTGACCATAAATTTTCTAGGGGTGAGTTTTCGTTTAGGGCATTGTTTAGGTGTTGAACCAGGATCCAACCAACTTGCTGAGCATTTGCGGTTACCAAACAGAATCAATTTTTCATCGCAGGTAACAATGCGGTTCAAAATTCCTTCATTTGTGTATCTGTTGAGCAGTGCAAGGCATGTCTCGACGCGTACTTCGCGCTGGCGATCATTGAGTTTGTGGGGCACCCATTTGTCAAGCTTTTTCACCTTGCCAATTTGACACAAATGAACCAATATTGTTTTGTAGCTAACGTCGAAAGCTGCTGCTAATTCAGCCGTAGATTGTGTATCATCAGCTTCCACAATCGCCTTTAATTCGTAATTGTCGACCAAAGTCTTTTGACGACGTCGAGGTTAATTTTTCAGGTCGAAATTTCCAGAACGGAAGCGAGCAAACCAACAACAGGTGGTGTGTTAGCTTGTAGTGTTAGCTCCGTAAACGTCATTGACGTTGCGTCCCGCTTGTGCCCATATTCCATAATTAGTCGAATTTTTTACGTATCCATGATGACGAAAAAGATTGAAATGCGATGGAAGTGTAACACTAATCAATAAACAAATTACTACTTTTGGAAAAAGAATTCCATGTTCTTAAAATAAAATTAATTTGAAATTGGAATTCTTAGCCAAACAAAAATTATTTTGATTTGAAATGGCCAGTACTGCAGAACGGCAATTTCATAGGTAAAGACCTATTATTTTGTTTAAGTATTTATTATATAATTTGATCACTGTAATTTAAGATTACAGCAATATTCAAAATACTAGCCATTGCTAGTCTTAAATAAAAGTAATTAAACAAATTGTGTTAATACCCAAAGTACAAGTTTGGAAAAATCTCACGTGAGATTGGGGTAGGGGGTAGGAGGTCGAGAAAAATCATACGACATCTCACCAAGGGGGGAGGGGGGGTTATAAAAACCTTAAAAATGCCTCACGTAATTAATGAACGCCTCCTAAGTTTTCGAACTGAAAGTTTGTTAATAACCCTTGGTTTTTTTTCTGTAATCTGTATATGACCCACTGCATAGTACAGGCATTTTCTCAGAGAGATAGTATGGGGTTAATTACCACGCATTCCCACCGCAATTGGCATAACAAGCTTTGTGTACCTATGTGAATACCCCAGACATTCTGTTTGTCTTTCCGATGTTTTTCTTCACTAAAACTCACAATAGAATAATCTACTATGAGTTGTTTTAGTTTCTTCATTTGGTGAGTCTTGTTGTTATAATAAATTCATTTTCTTTTAACTGTGCCACAACGAAGCTAGGTTAATTTGGAATAATAGTTATAAACCAATGTGTTAAATTTCTATACATAGTCCAGATAGCACCCGCGTAAAATTGTTCAATTTTCGGAGAGGCGTTTTTTAATATTTCAAACGAAATTAGTGAATTCTTGACCACAGAAATCGTGATAGGAGGTGACGATTCTTTCATACGTAAATACCAATGAATGTTCTTATTTCGGGGAAAACCGAAATCGCGTACCATTAAAAGATAAAACAGTGTTTATTGCACAAGAAAGCAAACATCAAATAATATTGTATCTTGCTCCCGAAGTTTGCTTACTTTGATTAGCATATTCCATTACTTTGCTGACAATACTGTGCATATTGGGTCATACGTTTCCGAAGCATCAAATATATTTGTACTTGACAGTTTGGATCAGGTTAAATCTAAAGTTAAATCGGAATTAAATTCTTACAGAGGTCAAATTACGTAGTAGCGCCCCAGGTCTGGATACCGCAAAACTTGAAAAACACTACATCAACAGCACGAAAAGCTATTTGTGAGTAGAACCACCTGTCACCTTCGAATAAAGAGTCACTGAGCGTTGATAATAGATTAACAGACTGTTAGCGTTCGCGACCCCCGGTGGTTAGTAACATGTTGGATGGTCGCAAAGACGGTCCAGCGAGCTGGTGGGCGTCCTACGCTGCGTTGGCCAGTTTGTGGTGTACAGTTGAGAACCTTTGCACCACATCGACCATTCGTACTTTGGGCATAATATGTGTCCATCCCAACGCCACTTCCGCTTGCTAATTGGGTATTTGACAGGATGTCAAATGAGTTACTTTTAAAACGGAATTTTGTATGAAAATACTTGCTTGTGACGTCACATTTCAGAGCACCCTTTTTATGTTTCATCTATTTAAAAATTGTAATAACTAGTAAATGATTAAAAGAAATACATTCCGATTAATCGAGCATCTCAAATAATTGTTGATAGTGTCAAATACCGTATTTCCAAGGCAGATTGCTGACAGTGGTTGTAATAGGATCCCTTGGAGGAGACCTTAGACGAGAATGGGCTCATCAGTTGATTGTAAGTGGTTTACCTGTCTCTTAGAAGCAGTCTCCTGCCTCTGACGCTGCGAGGTGCTCGCTCCTCTCGTCAGGCAAGCACCCAGGGTCGCACCCGTCGCAGCTGCTATACTCTGCGCGGACAACGGAAAAAACGAGTAAGAAATGTTTCACTTAAAACGCATGGATAATTAAAATTGAGCTTAATACAATAACACGATTTGGAAAAACGTGGAAAACACAATAGATAAATAGATTATACATTTACTTAATGCCTAAGGTGGTGTCACTATGTTTGTTATGGCAAATAGGCCGCTGTCTCAGCGTATTTTTATTTTAGTATTATCAGAATATTATCAGAATATTCTGACATGGCTTTGTGACAGCACTAGAAATCAGGTCGGACGTGCAAATGTCACAATGAGATTTGTCGTGCATTCGTCAGTGAGCATGCTTTTTTATAATGTGACGATTCTAATCCAACGCAAGAATTGAATTAAGCTTTTTATATTACTTAGTCACGGCGCCGTAGTCAAAACATGAGAACTAAAGGTTTGCTTCCTCGAATGCAAGCAAAATGTAGTTCAAGGAAAAGATGAAATAATATACACCTTCTGTTTTATCTAATGTTCGAGTGTTCAGTCTCCGCGGAGCCTCAGAACACACTTTTTGGGAATAGCTCAGTTCCCGAGGTATTGGTTAGGAAAATAATAATTAACTTTACTGTACTTAATAAAGGAACTACCTATTCTGAGAAAAGGGATTCTGAAACAAGATAGCAAGACAGTAGACATCAAACACAATAGAACAAGATGCTTGCTTTGTAATTGCAATCAACGAGAAAGGAAAGTTTACAACATCATAAAATAGGTGTTTCGAGTGCACTTACCCTTCGCGCGTTAGTCTGACGCAAGTACGGAAGATCGCGCGGAACAATAAGGAGTTTGCTCCCAGTACTATGCGCCTTCGATGAACCAGCTTCTGAAATTTACATCACAACATAAATACGACGCGATTAAAACACGTGTCTAACGCGCTCGCTTAAATAACGACCTCAATCACATAACGAAGAAGATTGTTAATTAGGAATCAATTAGTTAATTACCTTGCAAGTCTTTAGGCGGCGGAGTGGTATTTCTGTCGTGCGTGTCCGCGGAGCTCTTGCGATGCGCGTCGCTCCTCGACGGGCTCGCTGGAATAACAACATTATAAATACGTATGGTTATCTGCAGTTGAACGCCTGCACTTGATGCGCGCGATAACACCCGCTCAGATAAGCCACGCATTCAATGCTATTATAAGTCCACTAGGTTCAAGAGACTATCTAATTTACGACACCTAATTTAGTTGAGCATGTACGTTCTGTGGCGGGAGTTATGCATTAGCAAAGTGGGGCAAGGATAGCTTATTTACCTGAGTTGTCTCTAGTGACGGTCGACGTGGGGGGTCCAAGATCGCGATTATGTCTGCTCCTCAGAGGATATGTACAGGAAGCTTGAGAGCTGGATAGCACCGACGTTTCACCCCTGTGTTCACTGTCGTATTTTGGCTTCCAATCTGTGGAGCCTGCTTTATTCGCCTCGGCTGGCTCTTTCTGCAAATCTATTTTAAACTTTTTACTGCACCCGTCTAGGTTCAAGAACGAGTGGCTCTTTCGGGCGGACAGAGAGCGGTGCGCGGACCGCTTCCTCTTCTTTCCTTTGCTTCTGTGTGTGGTCGGACTATACACGGAGTAGTCGGACTCCACTAGTTCTGTGACCGTGGACGAGCTGAAGGGCGAATAGGCGTAGTCCCTCTCGTCGAGTGGGAGGAGTCCGCTTTCCGCTTGACTCGAGTGCTGGCTCGGCTGTGTATCGCTTGTGTGGGGCTTCAAGTCTTTGGGTGTCTCACAGGTGCTCTCACAGTATTTAAGAGCGGTCCGCGAGCGCGTGCAATGCGCGATGCAGTCCTCGGAAGCGCTCAAGCTGGAGAGGGAGTGACGCTTGTGTTTCTTGCGGTCATGCGAGGAGGTCTGCGCGCGCTTGAGGCTAGGATGCTGGTCGTCGCCGCTCCGGTCGCGGGCGGCGTCGCAGCGGGTCTCGTATGTGACGTCGGCGCCGTATGACCAGCGCTCGGTGAGCGAGTAGTCGGACCTGATGCGTGAACAACGTTAAGGGTGTAACAAGGGTAAATGTTGCAAAATTGGCTAGCTTTAACTGAAATGTTAGGCAAAAGTACGCACTAAAAAATTCTGAATAAAATATTTGGTAATAAAGGATATATCAGTGACTAATTCGTACGGAAAAAAAATTGCATTTAACTTGTCTAGATGGCAAAAAAATTATTTTTTCCAAAAGCTTTATTTTCTACAGAATCTAATTTCGCTAGTAAACGATAGTAGCTTTTCATTTAAATCTTTCATGCAAATATCGGCCACATCAATATTTGCAATCCTATCTGCTCATATATTTTTTAATGTTAATATTAAGCGTGATTAGTACAAAATTGTACGATTTCTTAATTAGCGCAGGGAATAATCGCCATAGAACATCCGCCACATCTCTTATCTGTGTAATCTTTGGATTATGGATTAGCCCTTAAAGTATTCGCCGAAGAAGTACAACAAACATTCAAGAGATTGCGCTAGTTTATTATGTTGTAACTCAGAGGTCAAATGCTCAAAGTCATTCGCCCTTGTTACAGCCTTAAGATAACATCCCGAAGGTTCCGAAGCGGGTGGCAACGGCAGGCGGCAGCGGCGAGTCGACTTAGCTTAGAAGTGACTCTCATTAATCGACGACTCGACTACGTAGCTGGCAAACCAACTTGACGCTGCTGCTTGCGGTTGACTCCGACCGACTGACCACATGCGAGGGCGTAGGCTCTATAATAATTATTGTATCGTGAACAGCAGTGCATTCGGATGCTACAGAGTGAACTACTATATGATCGAACGACGACATCCAATATTTAGATCTGATATTTCTGACCTTAGCCTCATAGTTTGGCGAAATAACAAGCGCTGTTTCCCTTGACCGTTAAGAAGTGATATTCTTAATTCTTATTAAAATTTCACAAATGTGTGCAATTTATAAAAACAAAGCGATTCGACACGCACACATAATGTAACATGACGTGTGTGTCTGATTGTACTAAGTGACGTTCACAACATGACAACCGGCTACGCAGAGCATGCCGATTGGTTGTGGTACTATGGAAGCTAAGACTGCGGTTAATGCTATGGGTGGAAAAGTGGATAAATGTGTCTAGTGTTCATCACTTCCAGGAGTAATAAGTTTGAAAGTTCGTTAATTAGGCTAAACCTGTTTTGAAAGAATAAATGTATTAAATAGTATAATTTAATATTTAAGTTGCACTACCTGTAAATGTTTCTTCATTACCTAGGTTAGTTGGAAGAGAATGCTACTTAGCATTAAGCTCGCCTATGTGCAAAACTTGTGTTTTATTGCAATAAAGAATTTAAACAAACAAACAAACAAACAAACAAACAAAGAATAAATGTGGAGTTTCTTTGTTAGTTTCTTCTCCATGTAATCTATTAATTTTGAAACTAACAACTTGGATTTTCATACAAAAAAGCATTTTGTCTGTACTATGAATAAAATATCGTCAGCCGGAAACATCAATAGTACAATTCAATATTCTGTTTTGAGTAACTGACGTTCAAGGATTAAAAAAAAATCATTATGTTACAATAAAATCATTGTTTCTCCGTCGTATTATCCTTTTTGTGACGGATAAAAAAATAATTTGATTTGCACCGTTACTGATTCGAAAATATCTTCAAATTCCACCATTCTGCCTACTTAAATCCAAACTCGTGTTTTTGGAAAAGTTCCGCTAATGATTCCGACCGACGATATTTGAATTTTAATTTTAAAGGGTGCCGCGGTCACCTGGGCAGGCTGGTGACGAGCCGGGAGCTGCGGCGCAGCTCGTGCGTGTCGGCGCACGGCTGTGGCGACGTCGCGTGACGTCGGCCTCGGCGGATAGGGCTGGCGCGGCGCACCTGGCGCGACCACCGACCGCCCACCACCCTGCTGTGAGAAGACCTGCGCAGAAACCGACCACTCTACACACGGCTGCCGTGACTAACGCACTCCAAATTCTGCTCAAAGGCAGCGGCTAGCACTATTTATACATTGACATTCGACGAAGAGAATGGAAATTATGGTTCAGTTTTTTATTTTAGTTTACAAATCATCGTTTTTATTGTGACACCGAGAATCGCTCGTAGCCCCGGCTGCGTAGTGATCTTAAACGATCACGAAGGTTAAGCAACATAGGGCGCGTTCAGTGCATGGATGGGTGACCTTAAATGACTAACACTAGTGGCAGTTTTACGAGCGGTTCCGTGCTTTACAAGGCACGTTAAGCAGTTGGTGCCGGCTGCCGTCGATAGATGGCAGTCGTTAAGCCAAATCGGAGTCCTTAGTGCGGCTCGATAACTTCTGACAGTAAGACCAGCCACTAGTCTTACAAGCCTCCACCAATCCGGATAAGCGCCCGTGGTGGAGTATGGCCTATACCTTCCTCAGGGAAGAGACCCGTGCCCCTCGATCGGGACATAATGGGTTGATAATGCTTGTAACACCACATAAGTCATTGATAGATACTGTTACAGTTTTTATATAAAAACTAAATGGTTCTATATTTAATCAATGTTGCAGTATGTAGTGTACACAAATTATGTAATGGTATCTATTTAAAATTATGTAGTACTAGCTGTTGCCCGCGACTACGTCCGCGTGGGCTTTAGTTGAGTAAGTACCGTGTTTGCAAATAAGATAGGGATACTTTTAGCGCATGCGAAAGAGTTTTCATACTAACTTTGCAACCCCCTCTTACCCCCTTAAGGGATGATTTTCGTAAGACTACTTTACACGTCTTTCATGACTTTCAATGAAAGGAGCTTCCTGCTGAATTTCATTCGAATAATTTCAAAAATGGCAAAGTTTCATACTAATATTGCACCCCCCTTTTATCCCCTTAGGAGATGATTTTCGAAAAACTATTTTCCATGTGTTTCAAGACATTCAATGAAGGACCTTCATTCTGAATTTCATTCGAATAATTTCATAAATGGCAAAGTTTCATACTAACTTTGCACCCCCTTTTTTACCCCTTTAAGGGATGATTTTCGAAAAACTATTTTACATATTTTTCATAACTTTCAATGAAGGACCTTTATATTGAATCTCATTCGAATAACTTCATAAACGGCAAAGTGTCATACCAAGTTTGCACCCTCCCCCCCCCCTTTCCCCCTTAAGGGATGATTTTAAAAAAACTATTTTACACGTATATCATAATTTTAAATGAAGAACCTTCGTACCAAATTTCATTCGAATAACTTCAAAAACGGCAAGTTTTCATACTAACTTTGAACCCCCATTTTACCCCTTTAGGGGACGAATTTTCAAAAAACCTTTCTTAGTGCTCCCCTAAGTTACAAAAGGAACCCCTGTGCAAAATTTTAAACGGCAAAGTTTCATACTAACTTTACACCCCTTTTTTTAACTCCCTAAGGGATGATTTTCGAAAAAATATTTTAAATATTTTTTACAACTTTTAATTAAGAACCTTCATATTGAATCTCATTCAAATAACTTCAAAAACGGCGAAGTTTCATACCAAGTTTGCACCCCCCTTTTCCCCCTTAAGGGATGTGTTTTAAAAAACTATTTTACACGTATATCTTTTTTTTAAATGAAGACCCTTCATACCGAATTTCATTCGAATAACTTCAAAAACGGCAAAGTTTATGACTAAGGGCATTTGGTACAGAACTCTAGAATCAGAGCCACCCCGAATACCGTGGTTCAGTAGTTCTAAGCTTAGAAGACAATTCATTGTAGTTGCACTAAGAATGCGTAGTGGACATGTACCTTCCAATAAGTTCGCTTACCTTATGAAAAAAGTTGATTCTCCTAATTGTACAGAATGTGGAGTAGTTGAGGATGTTCAACACTTGCTATTGGAATGTACTCGAAACAGTAGCAAAAGAAAACAACTTCAAGATACGTATAAAATAAATTTCTTGGATGTTGGAATCTTGCAGAGCATTCTGTCTGAGCCAAACTGTAGCGCGGCTAAGCTTTTATACACTTTTAGTATTACTGCTAGTAAATAATAGTAATTAGATTTAAGAATATTTTATTTGGTGGTGGTTTAATTAAAACGGGAACGATGGGACTGCCATCGTCACTTTGTGTACAAAAGTCCCTAAAATAAATAAAGATAAAAAAAAAACCCTTATAGTTTAGCCCCTGCGTTGATATGTCAGTCAGTCAGTCAGTCAGCTTCTCCTTTTATATATATAGATAGATTTTTCACAGTCCTGAAAAGTTCCTATTTATGACAATGCTGTGTTAGAACTTAAGCAATGATGTGAAATATGGAATACTAGACGAAAACCCGGCTTCGCTCGGGTAAAATGTAGACGCAAAATAATATTCCACTATGTTTTTTTATATGGTGACGCCTCTGTATTTATCAACCACCAGTAGATATAAATATCTTAATACATTCAGATACATAAGCTCACACCTGTATCCCAGAGGGGTAGGCAGAGACCATGGACTGTCAATGCCACTATCCTGACAAATCACTTTCGCTTCATCGACATCCATTAGTCGTTGCATGTACCCACATCGGTTTCGGGTACTTTTCATCGTGCCCTTTGCTAATACATCCCCTATTTGGTTGAAGTATGTCCAACTGGGGCGTCCCTTACCGGCCCTTCCACTCACATTCGCCCGATATATTTGCTTTGTCAGTCTTTCTTCGTTCATCCTCTCCACATCTCCAAACCAACGCAACATTCCTTTTTTCAATTCTAGTCACTCACTACATCCTCTTTCTCTACATCCTCGGTCTCTGATCACACTATTGCGTATTCTGTCAATCAAAGTAACACCACACATATTTCTTAAGGATCTCATTTGTACTGCACTAATCCTACTTTCATGATTCTTGTGACTTCTGCCATACCCAAATCTCGCTACCATGCTTACATCAGTATTGGAACCAGCACACTATTACGGATAGCCAATCTTGCTCTTTTGGACATGTTCTGGCTACTCACGAAGGAATGCAAGGCGAAAATCGGATACTTATCATAACTTCGTCATGGGTACCTCATCACAAATTACTAAATGAGCTTCCTTCATAAACTTAACAGCTAGTGAATCTAATGACGTATGAGACGTAGAATCCACTTGGCTAATCAACTAAAAACAGCTACCTCTCTTTGGCTTTACAGCTTTTAGTTTTGTATTGACCACATGTTTTTCTTCATAATTTTAATTTTTGGTATTTTCCTTATCTAGTGGCTTTTTCACTTCAATAAGTTTATTGGTACCTAACTAAGCAAAACAATAAAGATCAATTTATGACTTTGATTTCCTTTTTCAATTATTTTTCAGACCCTTCCAAAACTCAATGTCAAATTATTGTCTTCCCTCCCGCCCTCAGAAGAAGGACCTTCTTCTGAGCTCCCGCCAATGAAAAACACCACAGATTACTTACTACACCTTCTCAGTTATCACAGATTATAATAACCTTTTTGGAGGCCACGGTATTCCACACACCATGAAGTTAACAAATTAGATCCTTTGAGCCGGTTTAGATTATCTTAGTGTTTAGGAGAGTGCTTTACTTTACACTCTGTTGCAACATTATGCTGAATCGGGCCCATTTTGGGGGCTCAACCTTTAACGACCTCTGTGGCGTAGTGGTTAGCGCATCTGACTACAATGCGAGAGGTCCCGGGTTCGAATCCCGGCTGGGGACAAAAAAAAAATCCCAGGTCTTGGATGTTTACATGTTTGTGACGTCGCTGTTTCTGGTTCCCACGACACAGGGTATCCTAGTGTGGGGCCAGAAGCAATGTATGTGCCTGTATGTAAATGTAAATATGTAAATGTAAATTATTATTTTCATGTTGTACAGTTTATTTATTTTTTCGCTTTTTATGCTTTCTGTGTTATTTTTTTATTATTGTACGCATTCTGTGTGTGTGTGTTTTTTTGTTTTGTTTTGAGTATCAAATAAATAAATTTTCTTTTTTTCTTTCTTAAGGAGAGTGCTTTTGTAGAAACGTGTAAGCGCCACTTGCTTTAGTACGTTTTACGGTATAGTACGGTTCTAGTTGCCTTTCAATTAGAATCAAAATAGAATTGGTTTCTATTGTTCTATCCAGTAACACCTGAGCGCGTTACTATCCTCGTTACTTATCTGTGTATAAACAAAAAATTTAGTGAGAACTTTAGGAGAGTGCGCAAGTGACCCGTGACGGGTGCGTGTTGTTTTCAATAACTCGAATTATCAAACTTACCTACTTATGTGTTCCATTAAAACTCATAGTATTTTGAGTAGGATAGCGCATATTTCGCGACGTCGACGAAGTGACACTCTACTGGAAGAAATATAAACGTTCACTCGAACGTCTAGTAATGTACTAATGCACTTGCCTCTCTAATTGTATTATAGCACTATCCTAAACACTAAAATAATGTAAACCGGCCATAACAGTTCACAATGAAAACTTGTGACACTAACACAACAATGATGACATTGACATGTTTACTTAGCAACGCCATTGTTGAATTTAATAATTTTTATATTGATGCTGCTCGATAATACGAATTTTCCGCCCATATGTTGTCGACTCAGATCAACTATTTTTTACGCTCTGTCATTTGGTGTGCATATTGTTCGAGTCTACCGTAGACCCGAACGAAATTATTAATATAGATTACAGTACAAGTGGAAGTAACCAAGTGAGATTATGGCCTCTCTTTAATATTTCGAGCAGCTGTATACCATATGCAAAAGACATATAGGCCTCTCTTTTTTTAAGCTAAACAGTCAAATCTCTAGCCAATTAAATCAAGGCTGATATGTTATACGAAGGGAGCATTCTATTAACAGCAAATGGTAGTTGCTTTTTTTATTATATGGTTTGCTTTGGTATTTCAAAGTTCATTAAGTAATTATTATTATTTAGCTCTACATCTGAATGTTCATATTGTGATGACGAAGCAAAATGACAGGGACAGCCCCATACAGCGCCACTGGGTGTTGATGCACGTAATGCAGACAAGAACTGGAGCTGGCTGGGACTGAGTATGTAAATATAACTTCAGTGTAAGTTAATTTAATGCTATTATTACATATTGATATTATTACTAACTAGAATCGCTCGTAGTTCCGACTGCCTGAGTGATCTTAAACGATCACGAAGGTTAAGCAACATAGGGCTCGTTCAGTGCATGGATGGGTGACTGTCCTATGACTAACGCTAGTGGCATCTTTCCGGGCGGTTCTGTGCTTCGCAAGGCACATTAAGCAGTTGGTGCCGGCTGCCGTTGATAGATGTCATTCGTTAAGCCAAGTCATTGGCCTTAGGGCGGCTTGAAAACTTCTGAGAGTAAGACCAGCCACTAGTCTTACAAGCCTCCACCAATCCGGACTTGGCCCCCGTGGTGGGGACGTAATGGGTTGATGATGATTGTTACTAACATAGCTTGTTACTACCACTTTAAGGATTGTCTGAAATAAATTAATACATACATACAAAGAATGTTATGGTCTTCAGTGAAATGTATGGCAATAAAAGATTGATTGTCACCACACAAATTATGACCCAAATTATGACCGAAAGATTTTACAATTACCCACTTAAGCGCAGAGGACCCGCCGACGGGTTTGTTGTAAACAACGGCACATTCCTTTAGGCCCCATAGACCAGCTGGCGGGTCACTCTTGCAAATGCACTTTGAATCAAATTTTGAAGATGATATACACCACAGTTGCATGAGCATGTTTTATTCTTTAAAAACTGATAAATTTCAACTATTACTCTGTGAACAACTAATTTAGCTGTGAAAATAAAGTGTTCTAGGTCTGAGGGGTTAAAGTTCTGGAAAGGCACAACACAAGTTATCATGCTGCCAATGAGCATACTAAAAACACAATAGTATTTTACTTTCACAATCAAGTAAAGAACAATTTCATATTTGTAAAAACATGCATAAGTACAGCTTTTTGAAACCAAAACAGTTAATCAGCTAGGGCTCTGTACATTTAGAGGGAAAAGGCTTCGAATCTTTAACAAAAGACAGATAATAATAGGTGTACACAATAATGCTGCACTGCTAGCTAATAATACAATCTTGAATGATTTGACATAATATAACAAAGGGCTAGGCAGGGAAAGTAGAAAAGACCACTCAATTTTTGAAACACAATGGATCTAATGTAAAGATATGGAATTAAGTGATTTGGATGTAAATCTGTTAGCTTACTTGTTTTAACTGATAATAAATAAAATGAAATAAAGACAGATTCTTTAGGTAATAGCTCTCATTGCAATAGGCACCTTGATAGAAGGTAAACCATAAAGTAATGTAATTATTTTAATTTTTCTATTGCTCAAAAGTGCTCAAAGAAGGAGGAAAAACAGTAATGCACTAGTTTCTTTGTCATGAAGATATTTCCTGACATAAGTGTCGGATAACAACAATTTGAAATTGTAATGATGACAGTGCAGAAAAAGCACTCAAAGTAAATGGTGTTTGGTGTGCACATGCTGTGTATTGTATTGACTGTGCATCACAACTATATTATTATGTACAATGCAGAACCATAGCGATGCATACCTAAGGCGGAAAACCAACTGCAACATATCCCACTCTGATCTGCGTTTTTCATATAAACTTAAACAACATTCTAAACTATATCACTGAATGGTCCGTGCTAGGGCTTTTCTATTTCATTTAAATGTACTTTCCACAGCAGCCTCGCATTACGCTCTCTTGTGCGTTGCAATGTTTTCCACCTATATGACATGGCATGACCTTGGACAAGGCGACAAGCTTGCCAACATACCTGGTGGACTCCCTCGCTAGTGCAGAGTGTGACGAGGACGGTGTAATGTTTTGCTCGGCCATAGACGACGCTGGGTGACACTCGCGGCTGCTTGTGAGGGCCTGCGCAGCCCGCCCGCCCCGCTAACTGTCCGGCAACATGCCCGGGGTACCGGGTGGCGGCGCTCGCATCCACCGCACCTCACTGGCACATCACCCGCACGACACACGGCTTCACTCACTGCTCCGAGCTGCAACAACGGGACACGAAACACTCAGCGATGCGAACAATGTTGCGTTACATAAACATCGACACAACTCTGCCACCGCAGCACTTAGCGGTACGACACAAGACTACAACCGTTCCGATAACGCGACAAATCAATCTCTCACTTGAAATTACCACGTTTCGTGTTGGGTTGAGTTTATTTGGTGAAATGGTGACACATCAACGACGACGGCCTCTGGGTTTTTCGATATTTTATTTTTTCGACGATCTATGCGCACCACAGTCGAGTCACAGATTAATTTCCACACACACACACAGCTGGCTAGCTGTCAAAGTCCTATGTGTTGCCAGCTTATATTTTTAAATTCTACTGTTGTTAGTTGAATATCTTTTGAGATTCCTATCTCATATTGGGGCGAATTATTGATAATAAAGTGCACGATGCGTAATCCAACATAATAAGATATTGATAAATAAAACATAATACGGAGTTCCTTGCCTGTTTTATGGACTGTTACATTCCAATCTATATTAATACTTATTTATTTTACCTTTTGAGGTTTTAAGGATCGTAATAATTAGAAAACCTCGGTACAGGTCAGTTATCTAAAGCTGGCACGTTCACAGTACTCACACTTAAGCAATTTCACTATACAGTGTGTTTAAAAATAAATGATTTTGATT
Source organism: Yponomeuta plumbellus (assembly GCA_947310845.1). NCBI lineage: Eukaryota > Metazoa > Arthropoda > Insecta > Lepidoptera > Yponomeutidae > Yponomeuta > Yponomeuta plumbellus. The sequence continues at coordinate 15,181,886 of OX371198.1, read as the reverse complement.
CAAAATGCGACTCTAGTGTAGACTACAGTTAGGTTTTAGTAAGATGGGTGCGTTGTACATAAATAAATACAAATATACATATGTGTTACTTGTTATAATATATTTTTAGCAAATTCGATCGAAAAGTATTAAAAATAAGGTGGAATCAATGGTCATAAAATAGTTATAATTTTCAATAAATTTTCACATGAACAAAAATAATTTCACCTAAGAAAATCTTTACCAAAACAGAAAATAATTATCCCAGAAATCCTCAACAATTTAATTATAATTTAATTATGTAACAAAGGCTCACGGACGCTCAGTTGTCAGTTACTGGATGAATGCGCCGTTTTCAGATGAACTAAAAAAAAATATCTAATGGCTGTCAAAGGAATGCAATTTTGGACCTCAGCCCAATAGCCATGTGTGATACATCATCAAATAGGTCTCAGCGCCAACAGCCAAATGTTAGTTTTTTTTTTTTCAATACAATATAACTCCGAAAGGACAAACATTTGGCTGTTGACTTCATAGTAACTTTTATTCAGCTCGCTGAGACCTATTCGATGATGTATCTATCACACATGGCTATTAGGCTGAGGTCAAAAATTGCAATCCTTTGACAGCCATTCGTTTTTTTTAGTTCTTCTGAAAACGGCTCATTTGGAACTACTTTTCTTAGCTGTCAGAAAAATCCCTCATTGAAACGCACATACGGTTGAATACCAAAAAGATCACGCTGTATATATAAACAGTAGCATAAGTAAAACTATAACTGTCCCCTTCACACTCATAAGGTAGACCGCGCGCAAGAGAGACGGGCAGACTTTTCATGATGCGCATGCAGTACACGTCACGCCGCGCGCTTATTCACAGACACTACACAAGCGCAACGTGTAAATGTGTTGAACGTGCCAGCTTTACTTAACTGACCTGTATCTTCCTACCCCTCTGTGATTGGTGGGTTTATATAAGTACCTATGCATTGTTTATTTATTTAATTGAATACATCAATATGTAATAATATAACAATAACCTAGTAACAGCAAATTAGTGCGTATTTACAAAAATGTAATAGGTTCTATCGTGTACAATAATTAAGTAAAGATATACCTAACTACACAAATATTTCGTATGATTTAAACTACGTTTGCTCGTGTTTTGAAAATGGTTTTTAGAGTTTCGTACCCCAAGGTGTAAGAGACCCTTTTACTAAGAATTCACTGCCCGTCTTTGGTATGATTTTCACAAAATATGATGTAGGTACCTACTCGCTATAACAAGAAATACTAAAAAAACAAAATAAAATAGATGGTAGCCGTTTTTTGCTCGATATTAATAACGGCAATAGTTAGACTAAATAAATAAAATAAATATTTAAGAGGGGCTCCCGTACAGCAAACGTGCCGTTTTTTCCTCGATCTTAGTACCATCGGACAGACACCTATTTTTCCGATAAATTGGCTTCATCAGTGTACTAAGCAAGATAAACATGTTTTAATATGGCTGGTGTAAAGCACCTACACAACACGAGCAGCGTTCTAGCATTCGAGAAGCCATATTGGCTCACTCGGTCCAAGTGCAATGCAATAAGATCGCGATAACGCGGCTTCATCGAGTGAGTGAAAATATTGACTAGGTGCAGTCGACTGCACATCATCGTATACACCCATGCACTCTACTCCATTGCATTATGGGGGACTTTGCAACTAAAATGTGAATGTTGACGTGCTGTCGACTGTACATACTCTGATGTGGTATCACTAAAACGTGACAGATATCGAACTGCTATAGAACACAGAGGTCGTTTTTTTGTAGAATTTAACTTGGTGACGAGACATTTCCTTATTTTTTTTTTCACAAAACTGGAAAGCATCCGTTTGAAAATAAACCTCCAAAACCGGTAACATAAAATTGTTATACGTACGCGTATCTATTTCTTACCCACAAAATAAAAAAGTAACATAGGTAAATAATTCTACTCAGCCTATAGACCTCTATTATTCCCTTAACCGCACATCTACCGAAGGGTAAGTAAAAACACCTAATCCAACTTTAGTCTCACGTAGAAACCCGTACTTATTGTTTAAGGCGAAATTCAGTTTCTTTTCAATTCAGAAATTAAGCAAAACAACACACCACCAGATTATACCAATTCGAGGTGGCTACACTAGAAGTGGCACTTTAGACCAACGGTCCCTAAACAGTTATTTTACGGAATTTATTACAGTAGAGAATAACTTTAATAAAAATCGGTCAAGTGCGAGTTATTCAGCTAAATCTTTGAACATATTTAGCTAAATAATTATTACTATTTACTTAGCTAAATATGTTTATTCTCTACCACAACATAACAATATAATTATTAATTAAGAACGGTCGGTAGTTTTCCTTGTTTAGATAGCATTATCGCGCGCACCGTAGCGAGTACAGCGAAAGGTAGCGTATTCCCCGTATTCCGGTTGCTTTATCCCTACAATGAGGTACAGCACAAGTATTACAGTTGCCTAAGCTACCCACAACCGCAAGGTAAAGTGAAAAGGGAAAATCTTTACGGATGCTAGCTAGTGTAACGGTGCAGTCAACCGTTACCGGTCGAAGCCGCATTCAGAGAGCAAACACATCGTGTCATTATGAGAAAAAACTTCAATCTTGGTTATTGAATAACCAACGACGCAGTCGCGTGCAATCATCTTCCGATAATCCTAATCAGAGATAAATAAACATACCTGGAGTATTTTCAACTGATTCTATAACAAAGGGGTCATTGTAAACTTGGGTATATAATACCATATAACCAAAGACCACGCAGCTGATGTTCCAAACCCATAGAAATGCCTTTTTCTAACTCGTGTTATTTGTTGAACGCGGTGCTGGAGCTACCCGGGCTCGGCGTGATATCGAGCGAGATGCGGTGCGAGTGAAAGGCAGTGTTCCCAGACGCTGGCCGGCTCATGTCGGAAAAATTTGGAAAAACAGTCGCTCCATAATCGTGTCGTAGCCCAAAACGAAACGCCTGAATTTTCAGAAGATCATAGAGCCCAACATAGCCCAGATAAAATGGCCTTTTAAAAGCGAGTCCTGTAGTACGCATCTGTTGCTTCTCACAATGTATTTTAAAAATATGATAATAGTTTTTTGACGTAAAATTACAAGTCAATCACCGCTTTTTATATTTAGCCACGAATAAAAAAAAACACCATAAATAGACACGAATACGCAAAAAAATAACCATAATATAAAAAACTAGCTGTTGCCCGCGACTACGTCCGCGTGGGCTTTAGTTGAGTAAAGTGTTTGCAAATAAAATAGGGATACTTTTAGCGCATGCAAAAGTGATTTCATACTAACTTCGCAACCCCCTCTTACACCCTTAAGAGATGATTGTCGAAAAACTATTTTACAGTGTTTCAAGACATTTAATAAAGAATCTTTTGTCTGAATTTCATTCGAATAACTTCAACAACGGCAAAGTTTCATACTAAATTTGCACCCCTTTAAGAGATGATTTTCGAAAAACAATTTTACATGTTTTTCATAACTTTTAATGAAGGACCTTCATATTGAATCTCATTCGAATAACTTCAAAAACGGCAAAGTTTCATACTAAGTTTGCACCCCCCCCTTTTCCCCCTTAAGGGATGATTTAAAAAAAAAACCATTTTACACGTGTTTCATAATTTTAAATGAAGAACCTTCGTACCAAATTTCATTTGAATAACTTCAAAAACGGCAAATTTTCATACTAACTTTGAACCCTCATTTTACCCCCTTAGGGCATGAATTTTCAAAAATCCTTTCTTAGTGCTCCCTTACGTTACAAACGAAACGCCTGTGCAAAATTTCAAGTTTCTAACCCTTATAGTTTAGGCCCTGCGTTGATATGTCAGTCAGTCAGTCAGTCAGCTTCTCCTTTTATACTGCCTGATTTTTTCACCGGTACAATAAATTTCACCATATCATTGGTATCGATAATAGATTACATTTATCGAATAAAATTACCATATATTATTTTTTTCATTTTTATTAATTTATCCTTCATCCAATTTGTAACTCATGGGCACCCATTACAAGGCGTCGTCGCGGTGCGAGGCAGAGGGCGGCGGGGTGGGGTGAGTGAGCGGCGGGCTGGCCGGCGCACGAGTTCAGTGAGCCGCTAGCCGAGCCGGTCAGTCCGCGCGCATTGATTTAGGTGAGTGCACGTGCGCCGTTTCCGCACTTCCTGCAGTCGAAAATTACGCGCGCAAGACGATGTTTACAAACCGCGAGTATTACGAAATGGTTTGTAGTTACTTTCTCAGTGGGGAATATACAGCTGCAGCTCGGCGGGTATACGCTGAAGAAAGTTTGCCCCGCCTGATAAATGTCGGTTTTATTGAACCTCAAATACTTAACACCAGGACATTCATGGGAGTGACGCAGCATTTGCTAGACTACGGACAGTTCACTGCACCAGCGCACGCTCAAGTCCACATTTCTTTAAGATTTGCAGATAAGTTCAGACATTGGTATTTTTGTACCAACGGGGTAGTAACAAAAAATGTTGGTATTTGTATTTTGGACTTAGTATTACGTATGTTGATTTACTGTAATGGTGAAAAAATCAGGCTGTATATAGACTAGCTGTTGCCTGCGACTACGTCCGCGTGGGCTTTAGTTGAGTTAAGTGTTTGCAAATAAGATAGGGATACTTTTAGCGCAATCGAAAGAGCTCTCATACTAATTTCGCAACCCCCTCTTTCCCCCTTAAGGGATGATTTTCGAAAAACTATTTTAAACATATTTCATAACTTTGAATGAAGGACCTTCATGCTGAATTTCATTGGAATAACTTCAAAAATGGCTAAGTGTCATACTAACATTGCACCCCCCTTTTATCCCCTTAGGAGATGATTTTCGAAAAACTATTTTACATGTGTTTCAAGACATTCAATGAAGGACCTTCATACTGAATTTCATTCGAATAACTTTCAAAAAACTATTTTACATATATTTCATAAATATTAATAAAGGAACTACATATTGAATTTCATTCGAATAACTTCAAAACGGCAAAGTTTCATACTAACTTTGCACCCCCCTCTCAACCCCCTTAAGGGATGATTTTCGAAAAACTATTTTACATGTGTATATTGACTTTCAATGAAGGACCTTCATATTGAATCTCATTCGAATAACTTAACTAAGGGCAAAGTTTCATACTAAGTTTGAACCCCCATTTTTCCCCCTTAAAGTATGATTTTTAAAAAACTATTTTACAGGTGTTTCATAATTTTAAATGAAGTACCTTCATACCAAATTACATTCGAATAACTTCAAAAACGGCAACGTTTCATACTAACTTTGAACCCCCATTTTACCCTCTTGGAGGATGAATTTTCAAAAATCCTTTCTTAGTGCTCCCCTCCGTTACAAAAGGAACCCCTGTGCAAAATTTCAAGTTTCTAACCCTTGTAGTTTAGGCCCTGCGTTGATATGTCAGTCAGTCAGTCAGTCAGTCAGCTTCTCGTTTTATATATATAGATAGATTATGCCAAAGTTCCCGAAAATTGCCAGAAAAAACTGACTCCAAATTCTCCTTTCAGATAATAGCCCAGCTGGCGATAAATCACCTTCTCTGGCAACACTGATGAGAGGCCACCCATCTCTGATTGACTTTGTTTGGCTCTGATGCAATAACATTTCTTTGTCAGAAAATGGCTAACCTCAGATCACAGACACAGTTGCATAAAACCTAGCATTTGAATGAAAATGAAGTTTCATTTTTGTTATAGACCTACATCCGAAACTTTATAGAGTCTGGAGCCCAAGGGTGCTCTGCAGCCTGATCATAGCCAGCTCAAAAAACCTGAATCTTAGAGACTATAGCAACTAGAAATATATAGTATTTAAAATGAAACGCTTTTTTTATTGTAATTTCTTGATGTCTTGTCCTATTGTTTAATCATCAACCCATTATGTCCCCACCGAGGAGCATGGGACCTTTCCCTGAGAAAGGTATAGATAGGCCATACCGGGGCCATACCATCCACCACGGGGGCCATACGGGATTGGTGGTGTTGGTCCTTTGTTTAAATTTTGGTAATTCATATTAAATCCCTTTTTAGGGTTCCGTGCCTCAAAAGGAAAAACGGAATCACGTTGTTGGCCATCCGTCAGTCTTTCTGTCAATACCCTTTATCTGGGAAATGCGTGGAGGTATCGAGTTGAAATTAAAACCATAATATTCAGGTCTACGGTCCTTGACGCTGTGAAATAATCACTTCTAACTTAACTCAATCACTTCCAACTTCTAAGTTAACTTTTTATGCCCCATAGAACGCATATTTCGAAATTCTAGGGAATTAAAATTTATAGGATTGTTTACCTAGAACTATTAAATTTGGCAAGTAATATTGTGTTATACTACAAATACAGGGAAAAAACTGCGAGACTCGAAGCTTACAAAGTACGGAACCCTCAGTGAATGAGTCCAACTCGCACTTGTCCGGTTTTTTTTTCTACTCCGACAGTGTCCGACACATCTAAAGCTCCACATAAAGATCATTTATAAAATATTTTTTACTTTTTACGGGATTTGTCTGGTTAATTTAATTTTATTTCTTCTTGTTGTGTGAGCCGTGTTATGTGACGCAAGTAGCATGACCTTTATCATCAAATTATTATGTTACGGTCACTTTCACTCAGTTTAACTGCACCGGGGAATTGGTCTGGGTTTACGTAGGTACGCCACACGCTTTGGGGCTTTCGACAATGCTCATATGGGCCGATATCGTGGTCCCGTAGGCGGGGCAAAGGGCCAGGGCTGGTGAACGACCGCAGCGCCCGCGCCCGCCTCATTGTCCGTCCGGTCTGTCCACTGACCAGCGGCACCGCTCGTTCGCATCGTAAAGCGCGATTGCGAACGACCCCATTTCAAAATAAGAACACGAGCGAAAATCCAGTTTCACACCGACCGAGTGCGGTGAAGGCACACGCTGATAAAACACGATAGTGCAGTTGGAAAGTGTCGACGAAAACACGCGAATAAATTAGGCCAAAGATACGTGGTTCAATGATATCTTATCATAATCAATTTAAGTATCACGTCAAAGGATATTACGTAAAGTAATGCAACAAAGGCGAACAGTGCTTGCCCCTGTTGAATTGAAAAGTAAAGTACTTTTGAACACCTCTACATTCGACAGGAATATCCAATGACTTTGACCCTAACCAGGCGGCCAGGGACGTAAACAAAGGGTTTCTTTCATGCATGCCTAATAAATGTACTAGCGACGCAGGGCGCAATGGAAAGCGTAATACTGTTCTAATAAATAAGAAACAGTCCGAACGATACCAATAGTTAACGATGCAGGTTGTAATAGTTTGTCTAGGTTTGAAACTATGTTAGAGAATTTGATGGGAGTCGAGACTCCACTTACGTCAATCAATACAAACAAAGACATCAACTTGAAGCTAAAAGAGGACCTTACAGAAATAAAAAGCTGCCGGGTAACCATTCAAACAATCTCGAGCCTGTTGCTGTGGGACAAAAAACTGAACCCAATCGAGTCGCGAAGCGGCCAGGTGCCAGCGCCAGCTACATACAACACTCCCGGACTAAATACTGGCTCGAAACCACTGCATCTATTGATTGCAGTCTAACCTACCAAGCGACAGATGCGCATACCTCTCGAATCAATAACCCATGCTGGCCAGTTATATCTTTCTATGTTTTGAAGCTAACAACTAGTTTAGAGACTTGAGGAAAACATAATACGCTCGTCACACCGATTGCCATTCGACTGTAATGACCTTCCTTGACTCCGGACGTTTATCTTCGCCTCGGGCCGCGCCGCAGCGCCGAATACTCGCCTGGCGTGTTGTTTAACAACACGCCTGTGCCACCACTGGGTGCCAATCAATTTTGAGCTCTATTTCCTCTACGTAATCCTTAAAAACAACCGGAATCGTGGGCTCATGTATTGGTAAATAAAACATTAAAGTTCAACAAACACGGGCACGAACTTCACCAAAACTGCTTTGGGTATTGTACATAAAACTTTGGTCAGCGAAAATGACAAAAAATGTAGGTAGGAAACAAGGTCACGCTTACCGAATTACCCGAGCACACTGAAAACCACTTCGTTGGATACTGGTATACAAACACAAGCGAACCAAAACAACACAAGCAGACACCGGCCGAAAAGATTTAACTTGTGCTTAAAACAGTTTTTGCAGAATTTTAACAGTAGACCGTACCTCCGTCCACTCTTCTGAACTCTACGCTTTCAGTCTTACGGTCGATTTTGGTTTGCGGAGATGATGTTCAGGCGAGGGGCTGCAAACCAAGGCCACGGGTCGTCAACCCGACAACCCAGCCACGTGCGAAACCAGCTCACCTCGAAGACTTCGGTGTGAACACCCTGACACACGCAGCACACGTATTAAACTGACCATAAACATTGGTGTTGGTTATCTTTACACTAGTAAGTACCTGCCTCTCCGGGTCTTATTACCCGAAACAATTATGTCCCAACTGAAGGTAGCAAGAAACCTCGAAGAAAAGAATACGACACAATAACAAAATCTTTGTTTAATATTAGAAAGCATTTCGTTTCGAAATCGAACAAAATCAATCAGATGTTCAATCCCACGAGGCAGGTAGAACTTCCTATTTTTTGTGTAGTATGCTCTATAACAATAAAATTATTGCTCAGCCCCGGTAGCATGAGCCCTTATCCCGCGCGCGAGAAATAGACAAAGAATCACTCCATAGGTACCGTGCTCTCGTTGCGGATGAAAGAGCGAGCGGGATGGTGCGAATATTTATCTGTTCTTGTGCGATGGATAAGAGCTCCATCCACCTCCGGGACATAATAATAATTATGTGTAGAATACTTGAATAGAATAATTATGTGTAGGGACTGTAGGCGGCCGAAAGGTAACAAAGCAATAGAACTCTACCTCTTGTAGACTACCTGTGTCACACGACTAAACTGTCAACAAATAACCCTGCTACAACTAATAAATTGCAAACGGCAATATCACGTTTCATATGGTTTCAGAGTGGCTAACAAAAACAAATGACATAATAATAAGTGCATTGTAATTGTAACACAAGACAAGTCTTCGTGCTCGTCCTTCCGTAATGAACTACCTTACTGAATAAACAAAGAGTTGCGTCACCGTGTCATTGTCATACCCACAATGATAATGGCCGTCATTGCTTCGCGAAAATGCTATTCGTCAGAAGCAGATACTATGATTAGACATGCTACAGGAAGTTCTAGCTTAGACGTCTCGTAGGGAGGAAAGGAGCTTCTAACTAAACCCTTACTGACAAGTTTAGTCTCGGTTCGGTAGACTGGAAATCTTTCGACAAAGGCGTGCACATAATGGTTCGATAGTTGTTATTCAAGGTGCAAACTCATAGAGCAGCAGTGTAACGTAGGATGTGTGATTTACAATGCAACAAAATCAATCTCCGTCTAGCCGGGGGTGCACCCTCTGGTGTCAACGACCGGCCCAGTGCTCCCCCGCGCCGAAACGCACCTCACTGCAGCGGAGCCCTGCCGGTTCAACGACCTCGCCTTGCTGCCACCACGACCCTCCATCCACGCAGCCCCCAATAGCACTCTACACGCCCGTACTAGACAGGTCACCTCGCGAAATCACATTTGTTAGTATTTACTAACAGGTGCTGCCCGAGTAGCTTATATAGAGTAATATCTCAAAACTAGTGCCTCGTCGTCGCACAAACCACAAAATGGAAATAAAACCGTCGGCAACAGACCTGTTATCCGAAGGTAAACATATCTACAATGAATAAGATACCTACATACAATATTATTCACGAGAGTGGCGGTTCGCGTCGGCAGCTTACGCCTAACAAAGGAACGTACGATCTCAAACAAGGGCACAGCCTCCGAGTGCAGAGCCGCGGAATAAAATAATAACACTCGACATTTTCACAAAATATGCTGTTGGCTTTTTACTAAATGTACAGGAAGTACTAACGGGGACAGGCGTCTGCACAGATGCACTAAGTGGCTTTGGCTGACTATTTCTGTACAAGCACGTCAGGGGCATAATCTAGACGAGAAATAAAACTGCACTGCGCTCGTCGCCAGCACAAATCCGTTCAAGTAACTTCACTTTGTGAGAATTTCAATGCTACTCTAACGCGAGCTTTAGAGTACACTATAACTCTTGAGAGAGCAGTGAAAACCTCGCTACCAGACGAATCGATCGCGGATCACACACGACGCGTTAGTTACTGGTGGAAATGAACGATTCTGTGACTGACGACTGAAATACACGTGGAACGCTCAATGAAATCGATTATAGATTAAGAAACATTATCAGTATATGAAACAATGTTCAAAACGTTTCAACATGACATTATATTTGCTTAGCCACGCCCATTCAATTGACATAGCAGGCTTTTATAAATAGCGGGTTTAAATACAACAGGCATGTGTGACCTAAATAACGAAAATAAATAGCGAATGCTACATAATAGTAGAGGCGGCTGCGGAGCAATGCGATAGATAGATCGTAGCGAAAACGATGGTGGTGAAATTTATTTCGGAGATACGGGATATTGTACTCTTTCATTATCTAATACATAAAATTCTCGTGTCAGTGTTAGGGCGCATACTCCTCCGAAACGGCTTGACCGATTTTGATGAAATTATATGTATGTTCGGTAGATTTGAGAATAGGTTATGTATTTTTCATAGCACTAAGCGAAAAAAAATATATGGCGAAACAACGTTTGCCGGGTCAGCTAATCTAATAAATAAAAACCTCGTGTCACAGTATTTGTTATCGAACCACTCCGAAACGTTATCACCGATTTGTTTTTGTGTACATATTGTTTTTAGGTCTGAGAATAGGTCGTCGGCTACTTAACACGACAAAACAACGTTTTCCAGGTCAAAACATCAGGCCGTAACTGACGAAGTAATTTTATCGTAAATCTGGATGATATATTATTATCTACTTCTAATATTAAAGTCGTATCGATTAGAAACATTGCAAGCGATACAGTGGCGGACTATCCCGTCAGAGGCCCGGGGCGGCAAAGCTGAATGAGGCCCCCCTTTAAAAAAAAGTACTTTCACAAGCTTTTTATTCAGTTCATATTATATGTATAAACTAGCTGTTGCCCGCGACTACGTCCGCGTGGGCTTTAGTTGAGTAAAGTGTTTGCAAATAAGATAGGGATACTTTTAGCGCATGCGAAAGAGCTTTTACTAACTTCGCAACCCCCTCTCACCCCCTTAAGGGATGATTTTCGAAAGACTACTTTACAGGTCTTTCATGACTTTTAATGAAGGACCTTCATACTGAATTTCATTCAAATAACTTCAAATATGACAAAGTTTCATAAGGGACGATTTTTGAAAAACTATTTTACATGTGTTTTATAACTTTTCACGAAGGACCTTCATACTGAATTTCATTCGAATAATTTCAAAAATGACAAAGTTTCATACTAAGTTTGCCCTTTTTCCCCCTTAAGGGATGATTTTTTAAAAAACTATTTTACACGTGTTTCATAATTTAAAATGAATAACCTTCGTACCAAATTTCATTCGAATAACTTCAAAAACGGCAAAGTTTCATACTAACTTTGAACCCCCATTTTTGGTATCATCCAGCTGATGTGATCCCATTTTAAATCCATATGTACCAAAATGTCTTTGTAACAGATATTCAACTACATAAAGTGAGTAAGTAGTTAAAAACTGTAGATTTGGTAGCTCTACTTCAACAATAAAACCGATTTATTTGTAAAAAAAAGTTATTCCTTAAACACTTCAAAAACAAGAATTAAAGTAGCCTGTGTTGGAGATTTTACGAGGAAAAATTTACCTAGTTACTGGTTGGTTTTAGATCAATCGTGTTTTTATAAATAAGGCCGTAAATGTATCTTTTAACTGATTTTATGGAAGAGGAGTGGATAGTGCAATACTTTCACTACCTCTGTCTACTTCTATCGAGTATTAAGTTTTTGACTACAGTTTATTATGGTTGTAGCAGTTTCAAAAAGGAATCGTAACTCAGGCAGCAACATTATAAAAAACGCAGATGAAGAAGCTCCGTTACGTTAAAGCGAAAGCTCGTATTAACCACCGCTCGCGGCGGCTCGGATCGAATGGAGAAAGCAGATGGTGTCGCAACACCACGACACCGCAGTCGAGGCAAAAGGTTTCGTGACGGCAGCCCGCGGGCTTGCACAACGAGGCCTAGCAACCGCTCACTCCGTTGCACGCTTATATAGACATTTACCGCACCGGACTGGTTCACGTTTCGGATCTAATATGAAACAAAACTAAGGAAGGAAAGTGAGCCGAGGACTGTACGCCTATTCGGAAGGAGTATTTCGCTTAACTTCAAAAGTAGGTCATGTTAATGGAACAAAGAAAAGGGATGTCGGTCACAGGCGGCCGAAAGGTTACATAGGTTGCGCAGCCAATTAATTGAACGGATCTCGTCGGTTTGGAGTTTCAATTGATAGAGCTGAACCCAAACTGGCGTGCGAGATTGAGCTCAAGTCTACGGCCGTTTACGCAACGAGCACAACTAGGCCGATAACGTGCTGCGTCGAGGGACACATCATTGGCCGATCTTTGTTGTTTTACAATCGAATCGCATGCTATAATGATAGTAAACATCCATACCGCTGTTTTCACAACAAATACGGCTAAAGATACAAGGGGATCCTCTTCTTTAAACAATATTGGTCAGAAAAGAAGATGTATTCAGAACCAGTAATGATATAATTCTGGATAAACTACAGAATTCTTCCAGTTGCATTCCTGAAGATGAGAATAAACTCATTCAATGTATTGAAAGTTCACGAGTTTCTTGTCTAAACGGCAATAGCATTTTATATTCAGCTGACAAAAATAGTGCCGTCACTATTAGCCTGCTCTATTTCTGTACTGTAGAGTGTCGTGTTACGTAACTTGCTTGTGCCGCATGGCATGTGCAAGGCTGGGTTTATTCAGCCAAGTTACTATAAGACCCTATGTTATAACCAAAACTATAAGTTGCTTGAAACAACCAGCCAAAATTAGACGAACACAGCCGTTTCTAGCGAAGCGTTGCATAAGTAAACAAATTCGACTGCCACTGCCGAGATGGCTTGTTGCTCGACCTACTTAACTCCAAGTAGGTAGAGCAGACTCGCTCCGTAGGCACACGCACGACCTTAATAGCTATCAATATTCTGTTGTTATAATCATACATAACTGCAGATGAATCGCATTTCGTTTATGTTACATATTGTTATTTTTACGTTTTCGAGAATGTAGAGACTCACTTGTTTCGTCTCTCTCTCTCTCTCATTTTAGCAATCTCTTTATCTGTGCCATCAACCGATAGGGTCCGACAATAGTGACACGAATCACAAACGCTGTACCTTCGCAAAAGCACCTTTGTTATCTAGAAAGGTAAATATCTATGTCCTTAGGCGCTATGGAAGTGCTAAAAAGCCTGCGGATTACTGATTCGCGTCAGCAACGCGGCCTTGTTTTTAATAAGGTGACCGTTTGAGCAATAGGCCGATTAGCGCTGGTGTGCCAGAGGATGCACTGTTGAAGGCCCGTTGTTGCATATGAGTATAGGCTGCGAGCCGTCGGGGCCCCAGCCCCGGGCCGCCGCGGCGGATCGATATTCCCGGCCCCGCCACCGACCCTTATATACCGACGGCGTATAGAACTACGCAGAAGACCGACCTCCCTTTGTTAATAAAACCTGATGCTAATTTGGCACACGAATAAATGTCTTGCTTTGTGTGATCGGTGAATAGGAGAATGAAAGGGTCTCTGGATTGATTCCTCATCTTGTCATCTAGATTATGTAATAATGTCTCTATAAAGCCTAGACATCAGCTTAGATATCCACTCAACTCTACTGTTGAGCTACAGGATAACTTCTTTAGAATACGTTCGCCAGAGAGAGGCGAAATGCCGACGCGGGGTCTGTCTCTACTCACCTTGACTAAGTTCTGCGAATCAGAGCGAAACCTGGTAAGGCTCTTCCAATAAAATCACAAGTAAGTGAATGAGGTAAGTTAATAATAGGCCGAAGAGTAGTTGTATCGTAAACCATTTTACGAGCTCGCTGTCTAGCGCACCTCTATTAGATTTTCTTTTGTGTACGGTGCAAATACAAGCAGAGCTCCCTCGCCCCCGGCCGCCTATATTAGGAAGACAAAAGAGAAGCAGGGCATTAAGCTCCGAGCAATCGTAACTAAGTGGACGATTTATGCTTCACAACAGCGTCTAGCTGGATTGGAAGCACTGGACCAAGGAGTTTTTCTCGCATGAATGCCAGCATGTGACCTTAATTTTTCTTCATGTTTATAATGTTTTACACAGGCAGGCATGACCGCCTCTATCTCTGAAGAGAATTAAAAAATACTTTTCCGACATTGCAATTATTGCAAATGCCAAACTTTGGCGACAAGGCCCATACTACAATTATCATAGAACTTTGATCATAGGTGATGTACTGTACATTGCTGGCTTATAACACAATAAGGACCAAGACACCTGTCGACACCAGCGATGGATATCGCCTAGAATCCTACCTATGAACTAGTGTAATATGGCCCTCAGCGATAAATAATAAAAACATGAATGTGAATTGTACATCGTAGGTGCCTATTTACGTAATTCGTCACACAACAACCGCGCTGTGGCGAAGGTGATTTAATGAACAAAATGGCTACATGCACAGCGCACTGTAGGTAGGCCGATAAGATATGGCCCTGCTACATATGTTGTGGTGATAAAAAAATGCTCTCTAGACGATTCTGACACGTGTTGCCTCCAACTGAGAGTGCTAGTAACACAAATACCCATATCGAAAGAGATACTGCTCCCACTCCTACACTCCTACTCTCATTCAATTTTATGATGTCTATTATATTGGATTGCCACCTCCTAAGGAAGAGCTGCTGGAGCTATAAACAAATGTGAAAACACTGTGTCTTAAAAATACAAATCTATTGGCCTTAAAATAAATTAGGTCTATGAAGTATTTTCTCTGCTAAATACCAAAACAATATTTGTTTAATCAGAGCCAGGCATTGCAGATAGGGCTGGTTTAGTACAAAACATGAATTTTGAAAAGGCAGAAATATACGCATTTTTGTAACTGCAAATGTATTGACCTTGATATCGCGTTATAAATAGACCAGTAGGACTATGAAAGATTTCCCATAGTATTTCACAGTACATGCCAAGCTTTGTCAAATTCATTTGGTGTTTGGTGGTAACTCAGTGAACAGACCAGCTCCTCCATATAAGCAAAGTTGAATCCGAGCAAGTTTGACTTAGTATACTTGTGTCTTCTTCTTCAGCATTTGTTTGTTCACTGTTGGACATATGACTCAGAATAGGTTGGTTTAGTCTAGACTATGATATTACTATCTAACTCTGCAGGAACAATATCATGGGTAAACCTGAATGTCTGAGACGTTCAATTGGTCACACACACCTCAGTTCTTAAAATCTTTAAGTGGGCACTCACAGTGACGTCCATTATTCTCTCCTACACTCTCTTTCCGAGAGAAGGCAAGTGGCGTGCTATGGGACTAGTGATGGGATTCTTACTTATCCGTCTGAGAGCAAAGTATCATACCATCCTTTGAGGAGAGCTCATACGCACTGTCCCGCGGCATCGTCAGACCATGTTCACCAAGTTTAACCAAAGATCTCATCAATAATTCTGATAGATCTGGATAATCTATATATATAAAAGGAGAAGCTGACTGACTGACTGACTGACTGACTGACTGACTGACTGACTGACTGACTGACTGACTGACTGACTGACTGCCTGCCTGCCTGCCTGCCTGCCTGACTGACTGACTGGCTGACTGACTGACTGACTGACTGACTGACTGACTGACATATCAACGCAGGGCCTAAACTATAAGGGTTAGAAACTTGAAATTTTGCACAGGGGTTCCTTTTGTAACGTAGGCGAGCACTAAGAAAGAATTTTTGAAAATTCATCCCCTAAAGGGGTAAAAAGGGGGTTCAAAGTTAGTATGAAACTTTGCCGTTTTTGAAGTTATTCGAATGAAATTCAATACGAAGTTCTTTCATTAAAAGTCATGAAATACACGTAAAATAGTTTTTCGACAATCATCCCTTAAGGGGGTAAAAGGGGGGTACAAAGTTAGTATGAAACTTTGCCGTTTATGAAGTTATTCGAATGAAATTCAGTATGAAGGTTCTTCATTAAAAGTCATGAAAGACGTCTAAAGTAGTCTTTCGAAAATCATCCCTTAAGAGGGTAAGAGGGGGTTGCGAAGTTAGTATGAAAGCTCTTTCGCATGCGCTAAAAGTATCCCTATCTTATTTGCAAACACTTTACTCAACTAAAGCCCACACACAACTAAAGTTAGTGCTAATTGTAGCTGCTAGTGTATCAAAAAATAATAATAATACCCATCAAATGAGTGCAAACTTGAAGGGCTTACTATTAAAAATAAATTTAAATTGTTTACTGTCAATTTTGAGTAAATACTCAGTGGAAACAGGTAAAAACAGATTTATACTCATATTTATTATTAGTAGTCTGGCCGCCCATCTCTATACGGGACACATAATAAATAAATAAATAAATAATGCTCAGGTTTAAAAGTTTCATAAAATGAGTGAACTGGACGCATCATTATGTTGCAATGACCTCTGATTGCAGGACATAGCCTCATATTCAGGCCATTGCACATAAGGTTTCTCCTGCATCTCGCATTAACAATAAACTGTCAGTTGGTACTTTGGTGTTTGAATAAAAAAAAAATTATTCCTAACATATTATATGAGAAACCAGAGGATAAAGGGATCAGTAAAAAGGGAGCAAACAGCAAACTTTGTTCGCAACCCTTAATCAACGAGGCACTATTCAGAATAAAAGTTAATTGGAGTAACTTACACAAAGTATTCACTTAATCAGTGTATAAGCCGCTGAATAAATAACACGCAATCTGCATGAAATTATTACATTTCTAATGGAGGCACAAAGTACTGCAAGCCAACAGAACCTGTTTAAAATAGAGAGCCAGATATGTAAGCATCCAAACAATTAGACAAACAGGTTCCTTATCTACATTTATGATGATGCTTTTGTGGTTGGAAGTCATACTAATTACCTACCTATTAATTGTTTTAGATAATAACCACTGTGATTTTTCTTTGTTCCTGATGCCTTAGACATGTTTGTTGGTCATATCAGTAAAATATAATAATTCTGGAGCTGTTGCTTGAAATTAAAATATGGCTACTCAGGCATCAGTATGTTTGGTAGACCATTGAGAGCTGGTAATCTATGTTGGTCCAGTTACCCATGGCATGACATAGTAGAGGGTATGCAGGTAATCTTCCATGTCAACTATACTACAGGGCAGCATGGGTAGTAAGAAAACATTAGTCGCTTGTTGTAAAAGTCTAATGTCATGGCTTTCCAGTACATTGTCAAATATTGACGCTATTGCACCACAAAATATAGGACTTGTGCCATTGTACTACCCAAGCTGAAGTGTAGAAGTCTGGCAATCTGGCTTCTTTGGATATTCTAACATTTTTTTCAGTTGTAAAGTAAACTAGGACACCTACCAATATTGTCAGAGGCTTCGATAGATAGTTAATATTTTCATATGTATCATGTCTAAAATTTTATTATCCAGCAAAGCCTCAGAGCACCTACATTTATCAAAAATATAAATGTTACAGGTGCGAGTGGTACTTACTGACATCACTGAATAAAATTACCTACTCAATTATTACCAAAATTTCAAATTGTGTTATAAACAAGTCTAAAAAACACACAAAGAAAAGTCAGCATGGAGACAGTAGAAAGGCTTACAAATAGTAACATTTTATTACTTGTGCCAAACAAGTCGCGTCAATGCCTGGAATTCCATCATTATAATATAAAGCAGGCAATGCAGGTAGCCATTGCGGTGTTAGCAGACATAAATTCGACAGGCTGTCTTCGCCATAGGTGGGTATACAATTTTATTATTCTACCTTGACTTCACGGACAGGTAGGTAGGTAGGTAGGTAGGTAGGTAGGTAAGAAAAGACCCTCATTTTTGTTTCGATCAAAACCACAAGTTGGTTTTGGATACGACGTAATTTCGTAATACTGAGAAAATGTGTAAGCCACGTAACTAATATAACCCTAAAATCCTCTCGGATTTTAAATAGGTGAACAATCCATCGTTGTTAGATTTAACGTACTTATTCATTGTGAAGAAGACGTAATCGAAATTGACAACGTTACATACCTTTATTCCAAACGGATATTATTCCTCCAGGGCACTTATTCGCGGCGATTTTATTGCGATTCACGCACAATTCACAAAATGTCCGTATATCAAGAAGAAATGACACTTCAATTTTAATCCATGGTGATTTCAAACAATGCGAAGAACAAAAACAGCTGGCCGTTCATGTTTTCTCTCGACACAAGACACAAGCGATTGCGACCAATAACAAATCAAAATGCGTCAAACAAAAATGAACTTCAATAAAATGAAAATAGGAAGGAACGTTCTACGCAGGTTGAACAACATACCAAATCAGTATTGAATTTTTCATTCAGTGCCACCAACCTAGTAACAGACGTTCCGAAGTGTTCAGCTCAGCCCACAAACGAGATAAAAAAGAAAAATCTGAGTTTAGCTGCAGGGGAGGTGTTTTTTATTTACAGTTTTGTCGGCGTGATTTATGACTAAACATGTACCTATAGATCAATATTTATTAATCAATTTTCTATCACTAATCGTATCTGAGCTAGGACGCGAACAGGCAAAAAGACAGAGTCGGACGGACACGGTGTAACTAAGGTTTCCTCGTCCTTGCTACGGGACCCTAAAAAAGTTGGTTCTCGTTCTTATTCTCGTTTACCTTTAAGCTGATACCCACAGAACAAAAAAAAAAGAGCAGAAGTAGTGACATGACCTATCAGTAGGAAAACCAGTGTGACCAAACTCACACACACAAATCAAACGCACACTGTGAATGCCAAGCTGCCATTGGCAAATAAAGGCAATTCTGAAAAGGTCTACATCACAAAAGTTCCAAGTAAAATATGAACCTTTTCAATCATATAAACAATGATCAAAATCAAATGATAATTATGAAATTAAGTTTGACATACGATCTTTGTTTTGTAGTACCGCTACTCTACATTAGATGGAACTACCGCCGCGTGTGATCGTCGAGAAGCTTTAAGTTCTATGCCATAAAGTCGAATATTGAAAAATAACTATCTGCTATGTTGCTACTCAGGCTAAGGATGGGACATATTGCCATATCGACAAATTATAGAACTGTTAGCGACAGTTGAAAATGAATTTGTTATGACAATGTTTCTTAATCATTTTTTTTTTAGTACCTACATTGACAAAGTAACATAATGTATTCCCTTCTGCCAAACTGTACCACAGTTCGATGTAAATTACGCAGCCGACTACCATATTAACTGTCCTTCTGGATGATTGGCTACGCAATGTACCTATAATGGAATTCTCATAATCTAACCATAGTCGCTTTACGAAACGAAGCCCAGCAAACTTATCGTGTACAATTTATAGAGAATAAGAAAGCTTATTGTATTTTTATTTTTTTAACTGTAACTTTTATTTGTCTTTTGCTTCTTGTGTGCAATAAGGAATATTCTTTTTTTTACGTTGCCTCGATTGTGTCCACAGAACAGAAAAAAAGAGTAGAAGGAGTGACATGACCTATTAGCAGGAAAACCAGTGTGACCAAACTCACACATAAGCCAAAACCCACACTATGAATGCCAAGCTGCCATTGGTAAATAAAGGCAATGCCGAAAAGGTCTACATCATAAAAGTTCCACGTAACATATGAACCTTTTGGTCATACAAAGAACGATCAAAATCAAATGATAATGATGAAATTAAGTTTGACATTAGATCTTGTTTGATTGATACCCTTGTTGTTGAAGAATGATGATAGGTACTATGTAGTGCAACTTTCACTTCGGAACGGTGTATGTCGTTCCATTTTATCCAAAAAAATATAACAGATTAGAAAAAATAAAAAGCAGGACTTTGCTTGAAGTATTGGGATGTCCGGAGCGACATATTATTATAAGCATTAGGGTTGTAAATATATCGCTAATTTTCGGTTAATATCCGAACTTATTCTGAGATCCGAACCATTGGAATATACTTCGTAAAATACTACTTAGGACACAAAACAGAAATCTCATTGTCAACATGAACTCTTTTATTCCAAACACATTTTTCAAACTTTATTATAATAAAAATCTGTAAGTAGTTTAGTGGTAAATAATGATTGTAAATGTCTTTACTTTTTTTAATAGTACTTACATATAATATAATAATAATACTCTTTGCTCAAGTACATCAGGTGAATTCTTCGAATATTTCATGATTTTCTAACCCATTTTCTTGTTGTTTTAAGTCAGAAGTATCTTCTTCTTGGGAAAGACATAATTTTTTCAATATATCTGAAGGAGATGGCATATTATTCTCTTCCAGTGGTATGGAATCTATTAATTCTTCAAAATTGGAGTTTAATAATTCGTTTAGACTTTCTTCGTTTTCAAATTTCTGCTGTCCATCTGAATTTACTTTTGTATGTTTTGAGTTTTGAATTTCAGTTTCAAACTGATCTGATATCAAAAAAAAGTTTTCTGTTTCGGTATCTTCAAAAGATAACTTGGCACTACTTCGTACTAATTCAGCGTTCGCTTCAGAGACTTCCATAAAAACAGCTCTTGGGTCTATATTTTGTTGGTAAGGTTCTTCTGATGATGTAATATCAGAATTTGAATGTTTGATTTTTAGTTTTTCGAGCAAATCACCACTTTGTCGTATGACAGTACCAGGGGGTTGTGCACGACATTTATGAGTTCTCTGTGAAACCTGCAAGTAGTGTATCACTAATTATTATCGGTAAACCTACATAAATTCAGATCTAGGGTGTTTTGGTTGACCGATCACATTGGTTTTTAATTGTTTTTCCAGGGTCATAACGCAACAGATAGCGGTTTTTTTATTTTCTTACCTTATATCGAAAACTTTTCTCACATGCTGTACATTTGTAGGGCATAACTCCTGTATGAATACGTCTATGCACTAAATAAGAGACTCTTTGTCGGAAACATTTGCCTGAAAAGAAATAAGTTAAATAAATAAAAAAAAGTTGCTGAGCAATTGAAATTAGTTTTTTTTTTCTATAATGTTCATCTTTTTACCACATGTTTCACAAGAAAACGGTTTCTCTCCCGTATGAATCCGCTGGTGGTTGTGAAGTGTTGAAATCTCCTTGAAAGCTCGACCGCAATAGGTACAGGTGTGAGGCTTCTCATCATTGTGATACAAAAGATGTTTATGATATGACTGCTGGAACGTAAAGGTTTTGTTGCACTGCGTACAGGAGTATGGAGTTTCACCTGTAAAATTTCCAACAAAGATATAATTATATCTGGTCAAGTGATTGTGTTGTGTGGAAGTTATTATTATTATTTTAATAATTTTATTTATTATTATTATTATTTATCTACATAGACAACTACTTACTTCTTATTATTGCTAATATGATAAATTGTATAATTATTACATAGAAAAAAAAATTAAAAAAAATGTTTATTAGGTACCTACTTACCAAATTTCTTAGCCAAAACAACTCAATCGGAAAGTATTTATAGTAAAAAAATATAAAAAAAAACATTAATTTATAGGCGAGTATTGTGTTAGAGCATTTTTTTTCAAGAGGGTATAATAAGGCTCTACCTAACTGGGCAAATGCAAGTGCATTAAATCCCATCTACCGACTTTAGTTTTTGTCTAGTTCTGTTAGTAAAATTACCTCCAAAAGAAACACCAATATTTAACCTGTATGAAGACGCTTATGTTTTTTCAAGAAATACTTCGTCGTGAAACATTTTCTACACACGTCGCATTGCCATTGCTTAGTATCATTTTTTAACAGAGGTTTGTCATTGGAGGTAGATTCCTCGTCTGCGATGCTCAAAGTATTATTAGAATTGGTCGAGCAATTTCCGGCAGAAAAGCCGTAGTGAGCCATGCGTAGATGCACCATCAGGGATCCTCTCATTTTGAAGTTCTTGGAACACAAGTGACAGTTATATCTAGTAAAATTTTGCACAGAGTTTTCTTCAATGTTATGGATCAGACATTTGTGCATCTTCAAAATATTGCAGTCAACAAACTGTAGGCCACAAATGTTACACGTCGTATTTAATTTTGTTTGTGAGTGTGATGCCTTGGTTTCAATTGATGATACAAATACTGGGTTGGTTACATTTTCTTTGATGGGTACTTGCGATATATCAATGGCAGACACTTTATTTACTGATACCACAGGCAGTTTTGGATAAATCTTAACGAATTTAACAGGTTCACTGGCCACTGCGGGTGGAGTTTTATTTTTAGACACAGATGCTTTTGATTTATTTCTTACGGAAGCACTAGCTTTCATACTTAATTTATCTTGTATAGATTTAGGATTCACATCATCGGATTTCTTTTTGTTACTACAAGTTTCAGTAACGATAATTTTAACATGACTGAATAAGTGTATAGTTAGTTTATCTAGTCCAATAATTTCATCTTGGCAAACTGGACACAGAATTTTGTTTGTGGAAACAAATATCAGTCTGTTTCTAAGTGTTTCTGCGGAATCAAAAACGCCACTATGGAAACAAATAGGACACTTGAGTGAAGCTGCATGTGCACTCATTGTAAAAGCTAAAATTTTAAACAGAAACAAACTAAATAGCCGAGTTTGTGACTAGCGTCGGCCACAGAAACGAGAGAAACTAAAACTAGGAGTTATTTTGGGAAAACTACGCGCTGCTTTTTTGGCACCGCATCAAAATATTGCTGTTTAATCTTTGCTATGTACCTATATAGAGGTAGATATTAGGCTACGCCATGTTTTATATTTTCATACAGTTTAGATATATCTATATCTAGATAAACCTACACATATAGCGCCCGAGGGTAGACAGATATGATTTGTTAATTTTTATCATCGCAAATGTTTGTGTCTATCTTTTCGTTCACCCTTACGAGGCTACGCTAACACCAACTAATAATAAATAAACTGTTATCTAAGTACGGAGAAAAATAACAGGTACCTATTTAACTACTACTACAGTATTAACTACATATTTATATCATAATCGGCATTTACCGGTTTTTGACAAATTAGATAACAAAATGTTTCAAAGTTTCAAATGAATGCCTGACAAGCTGACTGAGCTTGTGTTTGTTTGTTTTTGAAAATATGGCGGCACCGTTGTTTGTTATTGCTATCGGTTGCTATGATAATTATCGACTCAACAGTTATCGCGTTTAATTTCGCGCCTTCAGCCATTCGCCTCATTTTGACTAAATAGTGATTCAATTATAATTAATCTTATGTTTATCTGACACAGACTTGTGACTAAAATCATGGCTGATAAATGCGTTTGCAATGATGAAGTGCCGGGCTTCATGAATCAATTGCTTCAAGAGCTTGGTTGGAATGAAGGCACTAGGATTCCTCTGGCGAATGCCGTCAATCAGGCCTTGGAATCCGAACTTATCAAGAGGTAAAACATTGAAACTGCTAAAACACCTGAGGCTAATAGTCACGTAGAATGGATACCATAGGCTCTGGCTCCTAAGTTTGGGGATACGGCACTGGCTAGTCCCTTGGTAGACACACTGCTGGACTGTAAACTTTAAAAAAAAATTGGTCTGTGTAAATTCCAGGCAAAATGAGATTCAACGTCTAAAAGAAGCAATCATCACACAAGAGGAGAAGAATGCTGACCTCAATAACTACAAGCAATATGTCCAGACAGAGTATCAAGAGAATACCGTAAAGAAACATCACTGAATACATACTTTATGGGTTCAAGAGAGAATCTTTCTTTCACATTTTATTTTATGTTTTAGCGCCTCCTATTTGCCCACAAACAACAAATGGAGCAAGAGGTGAAGCTGACACAAATGTCTCTCAATGAAGCAGTGACACTTGGCAGGGAGACGGTGGCCCTCTCTAAGCAGACTGATGAAGTGGCTCCACGCGTGGACCGGTTGCAACGTAGGCACTTTACAAATTTCAGAGAGATATTTAGACCTAGGAATTGCTCAGCCCCATAGTTGAGTTGTATGTTGCAAGTGCCGAGTTGAAATAACAGAAATTGTAAAGTAAAGTAAAGTAAGTAAAAAGTATTTATTGCCATTTTAAAGGTAACATTTAAACATTTGCTGACCCCCACACTAGGCAGAGCCTGTCCCGTGGGGGAAGGATTAGATGTGGCTGATTACCTTACAGTTACGGCGGTACATGCAAAATCTTAAGGAGGTTTTGTAATCTTAATGAGTAAATACCTAGAGCATGCAAATCTAGGTAAGTACATAAAAATATTGTGGAAAATGTAGCAAGTATACTAGAACCTATTTGCTATATTTTTGATAGCCAACTTATTTTGGACTATTTACATCTTGTATGCTATGTGAATTGAAACTTTATGTGTGAGTGTATGTGAGTGTGTGTGTGTGTGTGTGTGAGGGTGAGGGTATGTGAGGGTGTGTGTGTGTGAGGGTGTTAGGGAGAGGGTGAGGGCGAGTGTGTGTGTGTGTATTTGCGAACGATTTTGTTTTGTATCTCTTTAAGGTTAACTCTGCTTACAATTTATTTAGATTAGACACTAGGCGTTAACATTTTTTCGGTGGTTTGATAATCTTTGGTGTTTAACCAGCTTAGAACTTTTATTTTGGCCTCCTTTACAGTGCACAGTTTTATATCGCAGTCTTTGACCGCAATATTGGTTAGATATTGGTGCCGAAAAGGTGCGAGTCTTCGGGCAAAAGCCGTTTTTACTGTTGCCTTTTCAATCCTAAACACTCTCTTTTGTAGAGTATTAAGATATTCATTGGAATTGATTAATTTTTTGTGTTGTGCCAGGATAACCTTGAGGGTATAAAGTTTTCTTATACTTAGTACTTTGTTTTCCTCGTACAGTTTGGTGGTGGGGTACATTCGGGGTTTCTTATTCATTACTTTAAGCACTGCGCGCTGTGCCCTTTCAACCGCGATCATGTATATTGTGTGAGAATTGTTTCATAAACATATGGCTGGGATTTAAATACTGCCACATAAGTATGCATTAAAATTCTGCTGTGTTAATTATGCTATCATAGTCGATTTGTTTGCAAATATTTTTATATATAACATAACATAACATTTACATACAAGCACATACATTGCTTCTGGCCCCACACTAGGATACCCTGTGTCGTGGGATCCAGAAACAGCGACGTCACAAACATGTAAACATCCAAGACCTGGAGTTTTTTTTTCTCCCCAGCCGGGGATCGAACCCGGGACCTCTCGCATGGTAAGCAGATGCGCTAACCACTACGCCACAGAGGTCGTCAAATTATTTATTATCCACGGAGGAGGCCTATGTCCAGCAGTGGACTTCTTGTGGCTGAATGATGATGATGATGATGATTAAATTATTTTGCAATCTAACATTTACAATAATGGTGGGTTTCTGTCCCTTAATGAATATGTCCAGGCCTGTTCTAGTGGATAATAAACAAGTGAAAAAGGTTATTCAGTTATTGATGCTTCTGTATACTTATGGAGTTGATATGTAGAGGCTCAGAGACTTGAGAACTCAAGAAACCATCACACTTGCCACAAGAAATCTTGTTACAATGATTTCTTCATAGAATTAGGGGATATGTATAATATCAATCACTAGCTTCCCCTGTTCCTGCAGCAAATGATCTACTAAATAGCCTAGCTATTTGTATAATATGTTACTGGCCAAACCCGATTTCAGGACGGACTAGTTTTGCCTAGGCTCAACTAGTTGGTACATTAACTGGTATAGCCTAGTCCAAAGTAATTTGTCCCAAGCCCGATAGGATAAACCAGTTTAGACTAGGCCAAACTAGTTGATCCTGATATAAATACGCACACTCTAGGATAAATTGATATGGCCTAGTCTAAACATTATAGTATATCTAGAAAGTGTGAATAAAATACTCCGTAAATGGAAAAATAATATTTTTTATTACATAAAACTATAGTGATTTGTGGTTAAAAGTTATGGATAATTGTTAATACAACCTTCAACAATCTTCCATGAAATTAGAAACATTTTACATGAAACAAATATAATGTGTTCAAACACTTGCAGGTGAAATTAGTAAGCTTCTGAAGAAGGCAGATAGCATGAAAGGGGAAATTTGTGAAGAAAAGGGCACTTTGCAAGAATGGCGCGCACAGCTCGATCGGAACTCTGGCGACATTACCGCCATAGAACAGTTCAAGAAGCAGGATATTTCGAAAGCTAAGGCAAGATTTAATTTAAGAAATACACTCGCGGACAAATCTATCGGCCCACCTAGTGTTTTAAGTTTTGACGGTCCCTACAAGTAGCTAAAAATAAATGTTAGGTGGGTCTTTATGCAGTTGTGAAGATTTGGTTGAGCTGGTTGACCAATAAATCAGCTTCAAAAGTTATTGCTCCTCCTAACATTTATTTGCAACATAGGGCCCGTTCAGTGCATCGATGGGCGATCGTTCTATGACTAACGCTAGTGGCATTTTTTCGAGCGGGTCCGTGCTTCGCAAGGCACGTTAAGCAGTTGGTGACGGCTGCCGCCGATTGATGGCAGTCGTTAAGCCAAGTCAGAGGCCTTAGGGCATGCCCTAAGGCCTCTGAATTGGGCGGTTCGAAAACTTCTGACAGTAAGACCAAGTAAATAACCACCCCTGAGTCGGACGAAACTGTATATCGGACACGATACATAGAACAAACCCACTGCCATTTCAACTTGCTGGTCTTATTTAAAGGCTACATTAGCCATCTTAGTTCTTTGGCGAATTATTTAATTTCTAATCATTACTATCGGAGACTCCGTTCATAACCCGTTCATAACTCCGGGATGACAGGGAGACTGGATGGGATGCGCCTGCGTAGGACTTTGGTTTATTCAATAATTGGACATAGGTTCAATTCACAACATAGTCATTTTTGAGTTAAATATATACCAAAATGGTCATTATATATCATTTTACATTTACATTCAGGCACATACGTTGCTTCTGGCCCCACACTAAGATACCCTGTGTCGTGGGAACCAGAAACAGTGACGTCACAAACATGTAAACATCCAAGACCTGGGTTCCTTTTTTTTTGTCCCCAGCCGGGATTTGAACCCGGGACCTCTCGTATGGTAGTCAGAAGCGCTAACCGCTGCGCCACAGAGGTCGTCACTATGCTCTATATTTTAAGAATCAAAGACTTTCATAGCGATCCGATGAGTATGTGCAAAGTTTTGTCCCATGGTAGTCCAAACCAACTTTGTCTGGGTTGGGACCTTTTTACTAAACTACGTACAATGGGCTAGTTGCCCTAAAAAATGTAATTAGTCCGTCTTTTAGATTATTCAAAAATAAGGGACACTTATTTTTTTATTTGTAAATTAGACCAAAAATTACAAAGATATAGCCCATTAAAGTTACGTGTGACGTCACGCCGTGCTGCATTTTTTAGCACGTTATCGTTGGTCAGGTTTTAATAAAAAAAAGAATATTTTTTTATAATCTAAAATACGGACTAAATAGAATTTAATTATTTTGACCCTGGAAACTACCCTATTGTGTTCAGGCGCTCGAGAAAAAGCGTCAGAAGCTAAAAGTGGAACACGACAAGATGCACGAACGCCTCGTCCATCTGGTGGGCAACCTCAGCGCAGAGGAGAGGGCTTGCGAGAGGATCTCCGTTCAGGTACCGTACAATTCAAGATCTTGGTGTGCTAAGACTGGAATTCGGTAGTTGACACGACCAACAATAAATTATTTGATATGCTCGATTAAAACAAAAATTTACAAAATATTTCGGAAAATGTATCTATTTTAGTCAATGACTAGTTATTACAATTTAAATTAAATGAAACATAAAAAGAGTGCTATGAAATATGACGCATAATCCGGTATTTTCATACAAAATTCCGTTTCAAAAGTAACTTATTTGACATTTTGTCAACTACCCAATTATTCATAAACGCTGAAGTATAGTTTTTTTTATTGCATGTGTTTTTGTCATCGAAACTACGGTAGGTACAGGTTTTTAGGTTTTAATCAAAGAGAATTAAAGACTCCTTGGTTTTAATTAAGTTTAATAACACTATTGTTCTTATTTGCAACGACTAGCCTTCTCACTTTTCCTTCAGCAACTCTCCATCGTCGGTTGTCTGGAAGAAATTGCTTTAAGCAATAAGGCCGCAAATTGTACTGTATCTTTGTATATGTTTTGTATGTGTTCTTCCTGGTACAGTAGATAATATTCTTATCTTATTAAATCGCATCAAAAAGAAATATTTTGCAACCATTGAGCTCCCAAACATTTTGATATTTTATGATTATTGATGGTAATTCAAGTTTTAGAAAAGTAATGCATGTGGTGTTTCATCATCATCATCATCATCAACCCATTATGTCCCCACTGAGGGGCACGGGTCTCTTCCATGAGGAAGGTATAGGCCATACTCCACCACGGGCGCTTATCCGGATTGGTGGAGGCTTGTAAGACTAGTGGCTGGTCTTACTGTCAGAAGTTTTCAAGCCGCCCCTAAAGGGTGTTTAGGTATCCCTAATTATTTTTTGTATCAGTTACTTTTAAGCATGCGCAGATACAAAACGGTGTTGGTAGACGTAATAAAATAACAAAATCATAAAAATATCTTAACACGTTGATACGGCTTCATTCCCAGGTCAAAGAAGGCATGGAGCAACGGAAGAACATGCTGCAAATGTGGACGGAGGCCATTGAGAACCTGCGGCAGAGGGACTCCGACATTAGGCACATTCGAGAGGTGACTCCGAATGGCTTACGGGCCATCCCGATGACATCACACATTAAGGCCTTTTCTCCACTGCTCCGGTCCGGCGTCGAAACCGGAATCAGTCATGAGAAAAATATCGGATGCCGGATTATGCTTCTCCACTTCATCCGACTATAATCCGCATGGACGTGACGCAGTGCTTTATTAAAATTCCTCGGTTTTTCTATTCGAGGCAGGGGACGTTTTCCACACATTCTAATAATCTAATTAAATAGTGTGGGAACATTTTTGGGTTGTATGCGCGGTGCATAAACGTGTATTGTTTTTGTACGTCGATCACTTCGGACCGGTAAAATACCGTTCCGATCTAGCAAATTATTGGGCAGCTAAAAACCGGATGCCGGAGTAGTGGATAAGCTTATAAGTATTCTTGTATGTTTCTAAATCAGATCGGTGATTTAAGTTTGCCTGACCGGATTAGTGGAGAAAGGCCCTTATGGGCCATCTCAATGACATCACACATTAAGGGCGTTTCACAACGATGAAAACCTTCTAATTTTTCTTTAATTGCTTTTCTTTCATCATGCATGTAGGGAATAGGCGGTAGGCTGAGTAACGCGTGTTCACGCACACGTAGTGCCGGATTTTTTTAGATGTATATGTAAACAAACATTTACACACAGGCACATTACATTGCTTCTGGCCCCACACTAGGATACCCTGTGTCGTGGGAACCAGAAACAGCGACGTCACAAACATGTAAACATCCAAGACCTGGAGTTTTTTTTCTCCAGCCGGGGATCGCACCCGGGACCTCTTGCATGGTAAGCAGATGTGCTAACCGCTACTCCACAGAGGTCGTCATACGATTTTAATTTTGATCTCATCCAGCATGGGTACTACGACGATAGTGGCGCGTTTTAATGTCACAGAGTATTCCAGTAGGTACATAATAGTCAAAGCCTGTCATTTTACGCCACAAAACGCGTGACTTTGCTATGTAGGTACTTGTGCAGGACTAGTTCTAGACCTGACATACGTTTTTCGAATTTGAGCAATCGGTGTGTGCCGAAATCAGAAATTCATTTCATCGTAAAGAATTTACTTTCTGTTTGTTGAATGTCAATGTACTTAAAATGTTAGGTTCGCCCTTGGGGCCGAATGTAGTGGAGAAAAACGCAGCGGATAAAAACTCCACTCTGACCATCTTTTTTCAAGTCATCTTAAATCTAATACATAAGTTGGTACGAAAATTTATATATGTATGTATCTAAGAAGCCCATGAGTGCAATCAACACTTACGATGTCAAAACAATTTTTTTTTTGTATGCAGTCACAGTACAATCATCATCATCATCATTCAGCCACAAGAAGTCCACTGCTGGACATAGGCCTCCTCCATGGATTTCCAAAAAGACCGGTACAATCACAGGACAATATTACCACAATTTCCATCTCCCGCCTAGGACTATGCGGTGTTGGAAGCGGAGGCAGTGAAAATGACCGAGCAATGCCGCGAGCAGCAGGCTTTCTGCGACCAACAGCGTGGTAACAACGCGGACGCCGATCGCGAAAACGCGGAGTTGGCGCAGCGGCTTGCTAACACCAGGATAGCGTACCAGCGCATCGCACATGACAACGCCACATTGGACAATGAGGTGATGTATCTTCTAGGCCACGATTCATATAAGGCTATTTGACCGATTTCTGAAAGCCATCTCATATTCAGGGAGTCCTCAGAAAGTGGTCATTTTAAATTCTTTTGTGTATTTCTTCTAAAAAAGGCAAACGAAAATTTACTTTTCAAATAAGCCGCCAAAACGCTATCTTAGGCAATATGGCGGCGCACAGGATTATGACGTCACTTCCCGGTAAACCAATGAACGTAAGAAAGAATGAATGACAGACGCCATTTTTACTGCTATGTGACGTCATCCCGGTTTTCGATACAATATCGACAGATACAAATGATCAAATTCTATCTTGTGTTTTTTTACAAATCATAATAATCTATCTATGTATATAAAAGGAGAAGCTGACTGACTGACTGACTGACTGACATATCAACGCAGGGCCTAAACTATAAGGGCTAGAAACTTGAAATTTCGCACAGGGGTTCCTTTTGTAACGCAGGGGAGCACTAAGAAAGGATTTTTTAAAATGGGCGTTCCAAGTTAGTATGAAACTTTGCCGTTTTTGAAATTATTCGAATGAAATTTGGTACGAAGTTGTGTCCACACAAAAAAATGTGTGGTCACCCTATGGACGGGTGACCACACTTTGTGATCGGACGTTTTGTGTAGAGTAGCCGCCCGTGGTCACCGTTTTGTTTAAGGAATTATTATTATGATAGTTCTCTATAGGACCAATATGAGTACAAGGGCGTGCTTAATGCAGGCAGCATTCCATTCCAGCAAAACAGTCATCATGACCATCGAAATTAATTGAAAGGTCGCTCTGTTCCAGGCCAAAACGCTGCAGCGCGAGATGCAGAATATGCAGGTGATGCTGGAGAAAATGCACATGGAGAACAAGCGCATTATGGAGGAGCAGCATAAGAAGGATATCGCTATCAAGGCCGTCGTCACTAAGGTACTTTACTGTACTACCTAAAGTCTAAAGAAAAAAGAGGGATATAAGGAGAATAGTAGACTATTGTTCACCAAGGGCGCAAACAAAATTTTGGCGTCGAGGTTGTGAAATTGAATCCAGAGCGAACTGCTTCGCTGAAGGAGCGAGGGATTCAACACTACCGAGACCAAAAATGATTTGCGCCCGTGTAGAACACTCTGCTTTATGCTGCTTTTCACTACCATCTGAGAGGAATGAAAATGCGTACATGCGTTCCTATTTCAAATATTTGATAATTAGGTATACCAACAAGGATACATCACAGAAACAAAATAAACAGACAAGTAACACAAGTCTGTTGCGTTACATAATAATATGTAACGCAACAGAAACAAAACAAATAGAACAAAACCATAGATATAGTCTGTGGTATGTCTGTCTATGTTGCCACAAAAGGCAACTGACTCAGCGTTATGCTGACAAAACAAACAATAACAATGTAAACATCCAAGACCTGGGGTTTCTTTCGTCCCCAGCCGGGATACGAAACCGGGACCTCTCGCATGGTAGGCAGTT
This sequence comes from Yponomeuta plumbellus, assembly GCA_947310845.1. Classification (NCBI taxonomy): domain Eukaryota; kingdom Metazoa; phylum Arthropoda; class Insecta; order Lepidoptera; family Yponomeutidae; genus Yponomeuta; species Yponomeuta plumbellus. The sequence continues at coordinate 15,149,863 of OX371198.1, read as the reverse complement.
GCGCTGTCATCATCATCATCATCATCAACACATCATGTCCCCACCGAGGGGTACGGGTCTCTTCCCTGAGGAAGGTACAGGCCATACTCCACCACGGGGGCCAACTCCGGATTGGTGGAGGCTTGTAAGACTAGTGGCTGGTCTTACTGTCAGAAGTTTTCAAGCCGCCCTAAGGCCTCTGACTTGGCTTAATGACTGCAATCTATCTACGGCAGTCGGCACCAACTGCTTAACGTGCCTTGCGCAGCACGGAACCGCTCGGAAAAATGCCACTAGCGTTAATCATAGAACGGTCACCCATGCATGCACTGAACGCGTCCTATGTTGTTTAACCTTCGTGATCGCTTAAGATCACTCAGGCCGCCGGGGCTACGAGCGATTTTCGTTCATAATATAACATAATCACTTATACTTACAGTGTAACCTTTGAAGAGTGGCTTGGTAGGTGCCGCAACGACCGGAGGCGAGGGGTTCTTAGCATCCCTGCCCCAAAAGAGAATCAAAACTTACCAGTATCTGATTTTTTTATTCCGTAGAATTCTGACATTTCATAAGTGTTGCTACTAAAAAAGCTCTCCACTGAAAAAAGGAAAAATTTGGCAATTTGGTATTGAATGTGCAATCTCTTTCGCAGATCAAGGAGCTGAAGGCAAAAGTTCTGGAGTCCCAGGACAAGACGAAGTCGTCAGAGAAACGCGCCAAAGAACTCGAGGATATATTGAATGTGAGAGTTTTTATGTCAGTGTGGTTTTGGTAGATTTCATTTTTGAATATACTACAAAATACTTGACTGGCTTGATAAAAAGTACCCGACACCTGCGTGCGTGCTTGCAACGACTTATTAATGTTTATGAAGCGAAAGAGATCTGTCAGGCACGTAGCAAGTGGCAGATCCTATCTCAGCCTATCCCGTCGGGTAACAGGCGTGAGTTTACGTATGTAACTGTTTAGCCATATCCGCCATAACCATATTGTAAAATTGAAATGCGTCTATAACATAACGTAACATTTACATACGGGCACATACACACTGCTTCTGGCCCCACTCTAGGATACCCTGTGTCGTGGGAACCAGAAACAGCGACGTCACAAACATCCAAGACCTGGGTTTTTTTTGTCCCCAGCCGGGATTCGAACCCGGGACCTCTCCCATGGTAGTCAGGTGCGCTAACTGCTGCGCCACAGAGGTCGGCGAGGGATAGAGTCTATAGACTATTGAAGTGTACAACCTTTTTTTTTTTGAGAAATCCACGCCTTTTGTAGCTTTAACCCTTTATAGGGCTCTGTGCCATATATGGCCACCATAATTTGAACTTTATTGCATTGACATAGAGTCCAAAACCAATGAAAATTTAAGCCCCCCCCTTGACTTCTTTACCTATTAATAAATTCCGCATCGCATGACAAAATTAAGGGCAAAGACTTCCAAAGTGTAACGCTTCATGCTTTCGGCGTTCATATTTTTTATCCTCCATGATATTGCCCCTTTGCCCTCTTCGGACTCTTTGCCCCTTGCTAGGAGGCCCTTAGTCATAAGCTGGCGACACCCTTTCAGAGAGATCATACACCATTGCCAACTTAACCATACTGGTTAGCCAATACCACGTATTTACGTGCTGTGTGGCCTGCACTCATTTGTAATGTTTCCACTATTATTTTACTTGCTAGCTAGCGCACGCGACTTCATCTGCACAAGATAACCGGGATATCAAATATCCTATGTCTCAATTCAGATCTTTATTTCATGTAAATCCGTTTACCCGTTATTGCGTGATAGTGTGGACTCAGGCAAAACTAACTTTGCAAAGGAATTAAGTGGCAACCCACAGAAAGATTACTGTGGCTACACTAGTATCCAGGCCAAAACCTTTTAAAAAAAAAAAAAAACTGTGGCTACACTCGTTTCCGTCATTTTCATTGCTAAGCTTGCTTAAACAGTTTTGATACTTGATACTTTGATTCTTGATTGATTGAATGTTGAATATAAATTCTTATCTACACCCGATCAAGTATTAAGACTATAACTGTGGTCATATAGGGATACCATACTCTATTTTTATTAAATCTACCATATTTAGGCTTTTGAAAAGTTAGCTTTGCCAGACTCTAGAAAACATTCGAACATCTTCACAAACTGTCTTTGACTTCACAATAGGAGGAAGAGAAATACGCCAGCCAACTGGCTCAGAGTCAACAGCGCGGCATGCATTGCGCCTTCGTCGAGCAGCAGAAACTACTGGCGCTGAAGAATGAAGACAAGATCTTCACCATGCAAATTAAAGGTGTGTTTATTTTTCGCTCGCACGATCGAACATAAAACATTTAACATTTACATACAGGTACTACACAGCGACAGTTTCAGTAAAGTAATAAATTGTGGTCTGAGGGTTTGCTAAATAGGGTAAACCATAGTATTGCTGGCACCCGCCTAGTCATTGGCACAGTGAGTTTTAAACACAAATATTAGGAATTAAAATTGCTTAAAGGGCATTTTGGTAGTTTTTTATAATTAGCATTTTTAAGTACAAAACATACATACAAATTATAAGTGCCAATGACTGATATTATGAGTGACAATGTTTATACCTGTAATGCCAATGACTGTAGTTTTGGAGACATTTGCAAATTATTATTATTTTTCTTAAATAAAACTATGACAACAAGCAAGAATTTTTTATTTCCAACTTATACTCATATTCTAACAAATAAAAATGGTTAATAGTGATTGAATATGAAATTGAATGGTTAGGAAGCAAATTAAGTCAAGGTTTTGCTTAAGGTGCCAATCAATGTATAGTTTACCCTAATAAAATTACGGACATTTTGATTGCATGGCTATTGTTTTCCTGTGGTTAGTTTTTTATAACGTAAAGTTGTTTACGGTATTATAAATTTTACAATGAAAAACCTAAAATTGTTACTATTGCAGCGACTGCCTTAGTTCCAAGCAGTTAATTTCCATTGAAGGCAAATTTTAATAAAACGCTAAAGCGGAGTGCTCGTCTAGTATACTTTCTCAATTAAAAAGTAAGACCCGGATAAGAAAAATATGGTTTCATTTCCGTTAAAGGCAAATTTTAATAAAACACTAAAACGGAGTGCTCGTCTAGTATACTTTCTCAATTAAAAAGTAAGACCCGGATAATAAAAATATGGTTTCATTTCCGTTAAAGGCAAGTTTTAATAAAACACTAAAACGGAGTGCTCGTGTCTCATAATCCGCTACTTGACTCTTTGTTCAAGTAAGCCTTAAATGCTAAATATCTCTTCCATTAGACCAAAAAATATTTTAGTATATTTTTTGAGGACCTAAAAGCAACAAAAACATTATTTTAAAACGTTGTTTTGCTAAACAGCCAAAAACGCGGTCCGCCATTTTTGTCTATGGTTTGAACTTCAAACTGTTGTAAACAAAGTTAGTGATGGAACTCGAATCAAAAATAACAATTCGAATCGACTCGAATCACCCGGAAGATGATTCAAATCAAGATTCGAATCGACCCTCGATTCGAATCAATATGCTGATTCGAATCAATATGTTGATTTGAATCAATATACTGATTCGAATCAATATGTTGATTTGAATCAATATTATGATTCGAATCGATACGATGATTCGAATCAATACGAAGACATCATTATGCATTGAAAATACTGATAAAATGTACTTATAAAAATAATAATTTTCAATGTAAATGTTTCAATACACCCAATTATTTTCCATGTTTTCATCAAAATTTAGTTATTATTTTAATAAGTAAAGGTATGTGTCCGTTATATGAAATTTATTTATATATTTATTTATTCAACACTAATTTTCACTTACACGCATACACTCACACACCTACAGTACTTAACGTCCCAAATTTTGATACTTGAAGCATGTAATGTAATTTTTTTTTGTCAACGCTTTTTCGTTATCACCGTGTTAAAATGTCTTCTGAAAAGACTTATCCAGCACAACTCTTTCACTTATTCCACTCTGACCAACTGAACTATGAACTAAAACTCTACTACTATTTTTATTTCTAACAGAGATATGAGGTAGTTTTGGGAAGTATTTGTGTTGAATGGTTTTGAAATGTGTTTAAGATGGTATTGGAATATTCTTAAACCATAATTTATCCTTGCACATTATTTGATTTGAGATTTAGCAAGGTTTTGGACTGTATTTGGTATTATTTAGAAATCATCGATAAAAAAACATCCCAAACACATCCCAAAACCATCGTAAAACATACCAAAACCATCCTAAAACATACCAAAACCGTTCTAAACATATCCCTAAATCATTGCTAACACATTTCAAAACCATTCCAAATACATACTAAAACGCCTTAAGCGGTCGTCTGCGGCTATGTCCATATTTGCACAAAACAATAGATTTTCTGTTGTTTTTCTAATACTGCATACTAGAGGTTAAACACAAACATCCTAAAACTATCCCAATTATACCCCCAAACATTCTAAACATATATCAAAACCGTCCCAAAAACATGCAAAAACGATCTTAAACACATCCCAAAACCATCCTAAATTCATTTCAAAACCATCTAAACACATCCTAAAAAAACAAATAATACATCCCAAACACATTTCAAAGCGATCAAAACAAAAAGTTGTAATCGAAAGTAGGTAACAATAATGCAGTGGAATGTGGAATGGAAAGAACCAGTTGACAAGTTCAGTTGGTCAGAGTGGAATAAGCCCTTTAAACACCAATTCACTTTAACCACTTTCTAAAAAACTTCATAGTTTAACATAAGAAAAAGTTAATACCTTATCAGTAACATAGAAGCAAGACAAAACTAAAACAATAACTGTTTAAAAAAAAACTTCAACAAATCCTACTTGTCTCATCGGTCAGGTAAGATTGCCGCGCAATGAATAATTCGAGTAAAAAAACTGATTCGAATCAGATTGTGGATTCGAACTCGACCATTCGAATCAAGCTATGATTCGAATCAACTTAAATTCTCATTCGAATCAAGTTTTTACCGTCGTGATTCGAATCATTCGAATCAAAGGTGATTCGAGTCCCATCACTAACAAAGTTTGACATTCAATATAGTTAGAGTTCGTGCCACGAAGGAAGTAGGAGTTAATGAATGGCTTTTATTGTTATGGCCTTAAGGATTTTACCGTGGGACTTGTTTGGTGAAACGATCTTTACCTAGTCCTAGAATCTTAGTGATCTGTGAGCATAGTGAAATAACAACAACGCAAGGATTCCGTTTTCAGCCATCATGGCGTAAAATTCAATTTCTTGTAACAAATGTTTTCCGAACATCCGTTAGGGCTAAAGTTTCGTACAGGCCCTGTAAAAATAAATATATAATAATAACAACAACGCAACCATGATTTAATCGAGTTTACATGCAAAATATATCAATTATCATTATTCGAGAATGCAAAAACACGTCAATAAAGACCGCCGGAAAGTCGCGGATTCGTGTAGGTACCTACCCAGTGAAATAAACATACGAAAAACTTGGCTCAAACCTGCCAAGAGAGACCCCGATTCTTTATCGACTGAAACTTGGGGGTATTTATGTGAAGATCATAATAATAATAATAATAATAAACTCACGCCCGTTATCCCCGAAGGGGTAGGCAGAGGCACCAGTCTCTAGAACTGGACCCACGTTTTGCCGAGTTTATTAGGTCCCAAACGTGACAAGTGGCAAGCCTGTCGCCGTTATCCGGGCACAATTTATCAGCGAATGGTGTTGCTGTACAAACAAACAAATGTACGTAACTAAAAGTCATTGGTACATGCGTGGTTCGAACCCAGACCCTCATGATCGAGAAGCAAGGGTCAACCCCACTGCGCCACCACCGCACCACCGTGAAGATCACTTCAATGTAAGTCCTGTAATATCAATATACACAAACTGTTTTTAGCTGTAATAATGCTTGGTTTGATTTGATTTGGTTTTGGCAAATCGGTACTATCAGCTTCCACGAATCCAGCGTCCATAATTGCGCTTATCAATAAAATGATAAGACACTAACTGCACAAGAAGAGTTTTTGCAAAAACACTAAATCCAATCCAAATCACAATCGAACCTACGCACGCACGACTGACAGATGTTTGTTTACAACCAAAGGTGCTTTCAAGATGGCGGATAGTGTTTTCACCGTTCCGATTTAAAGGCGAAAAATATTTTTTTAGTTTGCAAATTTTGCAGCCATCCTGCATATTTACTTAGCAAAGTCAATATATTTCGGTTTCTTACGTTAGATACTACAGGAAATATCCTTTTATCGCGTCAAATTTGATATGAGGCAAGTAGCGTATTGAGAAACGAGCTAAGTCTCGGATAAAAAAATATGTTTTCAATGTCCGTAATTTTTTTTATCTATCAAACCCATGTTGTCACGATGACCATGGCAAAGAACGTTTTAGTAGTTAAAAGTAGGAAAGAGCTGCAGAAATTCAGTTTAAAAATATTTGGTCGTATTTAAATCCTTCCTCATTCAAAATCGATTCCTAAAACATTGAACGCCGCGTATATATTTTTGTTATAGAGACTACCTCAGGCAGACATGCTGCTTACAACACACACAGAGTGTCCTGTGTGGGGCCAGAAGCACTGTTTGTAAATGTTTTTATAGAGTGTTTTAAGGGAATGATGTTTTTATTAACGACACCGAAGATTTTTTATTTAATTTTTACAGTTTTTTTTTACTTTTATCTACACAAATCGGTATTTAGCATTGTCAGAGTAAGTACTCTAAGTAGGTAATAGATATTTTTAGGGTTCCATACTGCCCTCGTAAGGAAGAACGCAGTAATAGCCATTACTGCGTTTTTACTTTGGATGCAAAATTGGGCTCCCTGGTGGTACATCTACAGTGGAAAAAAAAATGGTGGCTGTAGGTCTACTAGAAACCTGAAATTTCAGTAAGAAAATATGCAGTTTAGTCATGAAATGATATGTTTGTGATATGTTTTCCGCTATTTACTCAAAACTGCGTTTTTACGATTACTGCGTTCTTCCTTACGAGGGCAGCATACCTAAAAAGGAAAAACGGAATCCTTATAGGCTCACTTCGTTGTCCGTCCGTCCATCCATCCCTCCGTCCGTCCGTCCGTCCGTCTCTATGTCAAGACCATTTATCTCTGGAACGCGTGTACCTACACGCGTTGTAGAGATAAATGTACGTACGTACACTAGTACCTAACTTTATACCTATCAAGTTGAAATTAAAAACATTTACTCAGGTGTACTTGAAACTGTGAAAAAATAACTTGTAGGTACATGTAAAAAAATCGGCCATTTATTTTCCAAATATTTCGACACTCAATTTATAGGGTAATTTCTGGTGACCTAGAACTATGAAATTTAGCAAGTAGTATCGTCTTATACTATAAGTATAGAAGAAATCTAAGATACGTACGTAATGAACGTATTTAAATAATTAAAAAATTGACTGAAGATCGAGAAATTTTTGAAAAAACTCCAAGTCTCGATTCCTGAACATTATTTATAATATGTAAGTTCCTACAAATTTGTACGGAACCCTCGGTGGGGCGAGTCCGAGTAGCACTTGTCCGCTGTTTTTAAACAATTTTGATGTGATCCAACTTGCGTATTGTCTTTAATCGGTTGTGTTTTTATTTTACAGCCGCAAAGGCCACGATGACAAAATTAGACTCCAAGCAAAAGGTGGCGGAAAAGAATCTGCTAACTCAAAAGGAAACCATTTATGGAATTGTAAGTGTTTACCTTTATACTTTTGGAATATTTTATTTATTTATACAGCTAAACAGTCACTCAACCGCAGGAGGTAGAGACAAGATATTTTCTAAACATATTAAATGCAAGTGTTAATAATAATTGTTATATTTACTTTTACCGCGCCTTGTGCTATGGTAACCAGGCAAGGACGTCACAAACATATTATAAATTTTACTCGCCTCTAGATGTACCGAACCGAGATCAACGGCGCCCGCGTCGCGATGCTAGAGGGCGCTTGCACCGAGCCCGCCAACGAGGCTGAGCTGAATGCTTGCGAGGCGCGGCTTAGGGATGTGCTAGCCAGGCACTCGGCGCGGCTTGCCTTGCTGGCTCGCCACTCGGCCAAGTTGCACGACGACATGCGACGTCTCGCGAGGGACTTGGAGCAAGCCAATTCGACGCATACCAAGCTGGTATGTCCAAATATTCTACATTCTAGGTTCGTGTGTTGCTGACTTCATGGAATCTTCTACGTATAGAATCTGGTGAAACGTTTTTTGGCTATTGAAAATATGGGTGATAAGAGATGCTTCGTCATCAACCCATCATGTCCCCACCGAGGGGCACGGGTCTCTTCCCTGAGGAAGGTATAGGCCATACTCCACCACGGGGGCCAAGTCCGGATTGGTGGAGGCTCGTAAGACTAGTGGCTGGTCTTACTGTCAGAAGTTTTCAAGCCGCCCTAAGGCCTCTGACTTGGCTTAACGACTGCCATCTATTGACGGCAGCCGGCACCAACTGCTTAACGTGCCTTGCGAAGCACGGAACCGCTCGGAAAAATGCCACTAGCGTTAGTCGTAGACGGTGACCCATCCATGGACTGAACGCGCCGTATGTTGCTTAACCTTAGTGATCGTTTTAAGATCACTCAGGCAGCCCAGGCTACGAGCGATTCTTAATGCGGGTGAAACTCATGTTAGTCTAGCATCGTACAGTGTTGTCAATGACAAGTTAGAGGCTAACGAGGCTGAGTTGAATGCTTGCGAAGCGCGGCTTAGGGATGTGCTAGCCAGGCACTCGGCGCGGCTTGCCTTGCTGGCTCGCCACTCGGCCAAGTTGCACGACGACATGCGACGTCTCGCGAGGGACTTGGAGCAAGCCAATTCGACGCATACCAAGCTGGTACGTCCAAATATTCTTAGGATGGCTTCCCACGGTCCGCGATATCGTGGACGGACGCGGACCAGGTCGCACGACACACCGTGGGAAGGGTCTCGGTCCGCGGTAGCACAGACAGACGACACAGGTCAGTTGGAAGAGCCTCTCGTGGTGCGTGGCTGTCCGTGGTCGTCGGCCGACCGCGTCCGTCCGCGATATCGCGGACCGTAGGAAGCCAGCTTTACATTCTAGTTTCGTGTGTTGCTAACTTCATGGAATCTTCTATGTATAGAATGTAGTGAAACATTTTTTGGTCAATTGAAAATATGGGAGATGCTTAATGCGGGTAAAACTCATGTACATCTAGCATCACACGCTCTTACATTGTGGCTACATGGTTCTTGTTTTTTTTTCCCATCCCATGTCCCATCCTTGTTCGACAGAAAAGCCGTCTCAAGAGCAGCTTACTAACGGTATAGGGCCGCGAAAAGCAGCCATTTTGTCTATTGATTTCCCATCCTTCTTCGACAGAAAAGCCGTCTCAAGAGCAGCATGTTAACGGTGGAGGGCGGCGAGAAGGAAGCAAAAGATTCGCGCGCGCAGTGGCGGCGTATGCGCGTTGAGGAGGCGCTCATGCGCCTTCGAGTGGCGCACGCGCGCCGTGCGCTCTGTGGCCTCGACGACGCCGCATACACACTGGAGCAGCAGCGGCTGCGGCTTGATGCGGTGAGTGGATAGACAAATGCATACATACACACACTCTCACTTAAATAACAATACAAGAAAAATAAATAATGAAGGTATAGGCCATACTCCACCACGGGGGCCAAGTCCGGATTGGTGGAGGCTTGTAAGACTAGTGGCTGGTCTTACTGTCAGAAGTTTTCAAGCCGCGTTAAGGCCTCTGACTTGGCTCCTTTCCTCAGGGAAGAGACCCGTGCCCCTCGGTGGGGATATAATGGGTTGATTATGATGAAATAATGAAGAAGATCAAGGTTTCTAGATAAAGTGTGGATATATAAATACTTGGTTGATAAGGTGTAAGTAATAAATAAGCATAATTTGGGTGACATGGTCACTTAGTGTACCAAACCTTAAATAAAGATTTAAAAAAAAAAACAGAAGATCGAGGAATCGAAAGTGATTTTACAATTTAAAAAGAAAGTGCAATAAGCCATGCCAAACAGCAATTTCTTCCAAATAAGGTAGATACAAAACATTAGAGCCGTTTAAAAGCAAAATCAGCAACATTATGTACAAGTTTGGTTTTTTACACATCATCATCATCAACCCATTATGTCCCACCGAGGGGCACGGATCTCTTCCCTGAGGAAGGTATACGGCATACTCCACCGCGGGGGCCGAGTCCGGATTGGTGGAGGCTTGTGAGTCTTGTGGCTGGTCTTACTGTCGTGAAGTTTTCAAGCCGTTCTAAGGCCTCTGACTTGGCTTAACGACTGCCATCTATCCACGGCAGCCGGCACCAACTGCTTTCTGTCCACCAATCCGGACTTGGTCCCCGTGGTGGAGCATGGCCTATCCTTCCTCAGGGAAGAGACCCGTGCCCCTCGGTAGGGACAAAATGGGTTGATGAAGATGATTTTTTTCTCTAATTTTCGGTGTTTCCACGACACAGAGTATCCTAGTATGGGGCCAGAAGCAATTATTTTGTTATTGTATAGAATCAGGCGTTACTATGCGGAAATCCATAATAGCATTAAAATAAGAAAATCACTTTGCTAAATTCCGCTAATATCCCACAAGCACCACGCGGTTAGTTAATGCACCGCCCTCCCTCCCACTTTTTCAAGCAGAAGCAAGACACGAACACACCACCACCGACAACAATACTTGTGTGAGACAATGCGCGACGCGTTTCGCCTCTAATGCCTGGGCCGCACTCATCGCGATAACCCGAAGATTCGGGCTATCGTGATGTGTGTAGCCAAGTATTCGCGTATACTTCGGAGCTTCGTCCGTAGTCGTCAGGACTTCGCGTCGCTGTCGGTAAACTTTCACAGATCAAAGAGTTTTATCGCGATGAACTTCGCTTGAGCGGCCACACTTCAGTCAGCGTGCACGCGTCAAACGTAGCGGTCGTGTTATTTCACAGAGTAGGTGCATAAGCTGAAGCGTAACATGGATTATATCATCAACCCATCATGTCCCCACCGAGGGGCACGGGTCTCTTCCCTGAGGAAGGTATAGGCCATACTCCACCACGGGGGCCAAGTCCGGATTGGTGGAGGCTTGTAAGACTAGTGGCTGGTCTTACTGTCAGAGTTTTCAAGCCGCCCTAAGGCCTCTGACGTGGCTTAACGACTGCCATCTATCGACGGTAGCCGGCACCAACTGCTTAACGTGCCTTGCGAAGCACGGAATCGCTCGGAAAAATGCCACTAGCGTCAGTCATAGACGGTGACCCATCCATGGACTGAACGCGCCGTATGTTGCTTAACCTTAATAATAACTACGATATAGTAAATTTAAAAAATAATTATTTGCTGCTTGAAATACAGAGCAACCGCGGCGTCCATTTTGTTTTTTTTGCTTTTGACAACGCTTGCACATCGCGATAAACTTTACATTGCGCATTGTGTGGCCGCGAGGATTCGCCGTAGACCGAAGACGAAGTTTATCGCCCGAATGTTATCGCGATGAGTGCGGCCCAGGCATAACACGAAGCATCCTCAGAGCACAAGTGCTGCTTGTCTTGTTTTTGTGACAATTTTAATACATGTCTCCTTTCTTTTTCCCGTCAAAGGCGCTGAAGGAGCGTCTAGTGGAGATTGAGGCGCGTCGTGAGATGTTCGCTCTGAACCGGCGAGCGCTGTATGAGGACTGCGGCCGCCTCGTGAGGCAAATGCGCGAGCGGGAGAGCCGCATACAGCAACTCAAGAAGCGGTAACTTACGCTTTGCATTGCCCTGACTGGTTAACCTGTAGAATTGACGACCATTCGTATTTTTTCCTTTGGTGTGTATGAAAAGGAAGCTAAACTAGATAGCCCTACATTTTAAGTTCCTACCTCAGTTGAGTTTTTCATGCATTATATTTGTTTTGACAACCTTCTCATTCTAAAAGGGCGTATAAGCACACCACGACGGGATCGTTTTTGTATATCCACGTCAATATTGAGGCGTGTAAAAAAATGTAATGACCGTAACAGTTAGCGAAATAAAGGAAAGAAATTATTTTCACGAAAATAACAGCACCTAAAAATAAACAAAAAATATATTCTTATTTAGTGACCGCTCATATCCATATCCTAGAAGAAACTTTCTCGATTCGTGACTCTAGAAATAATGTCCATTGTTGGCGTGTCAGGATTCTTCAGGAGACGGTACGCTAGAACCGCATCGAGCCGCATCTAGCAGTCCAAGGATTACCTCGGCTAGCACGGATTCCACAATGTTCGACAAATATCCATTTAAGTTCCATTTTTAGTCATAATAAAAATGTTTTCTACTCTATGTTCGCGGTGAACAGACGCGAACTGTACGAGTGACTTTAGTTTCCAAGAGGTAGGCCTCTAAGCCTCTAGCCCGCTAAGCCTATCGCCTACGAGGCTTATCGAGCCCTTCCCAAATTTGAGAGGAATGGAAGGACAAATGTAGCAAATGGCAAGAAATTATTAAATTAAATTACCTAACGGATTAACTTGACATTCCGGTCCTAACCTAACGCATGGAGCCCGTTTGAAAATCATCCGCCGGCACCCGCGAATGCGCATGCGCATGCCAGTATCATATTGGTATTTAGCCAATGCTAATCGAACGCCTGCCCTTGTGTTGTGAATACCATGGACGATGTTATATTTGCATATTTATTTTAACACTTATTACACTTCCGTAATCTATTTCATTAAGACCCGTTTTAACATTTTTTACCATATGGCCACCGATATTAAATATATTTGCGCGATTGTTTCAGGTATGAAATATTCCTCAGCTCCCTCGGTAAAGATGAATCTGGCCAAACTCTCGCTCCGTCCTTCTTCAAGATCAAGGTATAATAACTAATGTACTGTAATAAATATGATTGATCGAAGCAGCTAATGTTCTATTTTCACAAAATATTTTATTTATTCATCATCATCATCATCATCATCATCAACCCGTTATGTCCCCACCGAGGGGCAAGGGTCTCTTCCCCGAGGAAGGTATATACCATACTCCACCACAGGGGCCTAGTCCAGATTGGTGGAGGCTTGTAAGACTAGTGGCTGGTTTTATTAATTAAAATATTTTATTTATTAAACTTGGCTTGGACTTGGCCCCCGTGCTCAGGGAAGAGACCAGTGCCTCTCGGTGGGGACATAATGAGTTGATGATCATGATGATGATTTATGAGTACAATGAAGAATATTCTATCTATCTATGATTTATTAAATATTTATTATATTAGATGACCTCTGATGACAGCCGACCTCTGTGGCGTAGCGGTTAGCGCATCTGCTTACCATGCGAGAGGTCACGGGTTCGATCCCCGGCTGGGGAGAAAAAAAAACTCCAGGTCTTATATGTTTACATGTTTGTGACGTCGCTGTTTCTGGTTCCCACGACACAGGGTATCCTAGTGCAGGGCCAGAAGCAATGTATGTGCCTGTATGTAAATGTTTATGTTTATATTAAATATCTGTAACGTTTATCGACCATACTCCTCGTAGAGGAAGACTGAAGTGGCAGACCTCCAATGGATCTCGCTACGGCTTAAAAAAAATAAATAAAACTCAACTCCAGTTCGCTGAGGAACGTGCCAATCTGCGCGAAAAGGGCGCCGCCCTAGACGCCGAGATCGGTCGCTGCGAGCGGCAGATATCCGCACTGGAGGCGACGCGGGCCGTCATGCAAGCGGCGCACAAACACTTTATGCAGAAGATCACGCCGCTGGCTGAAGACAGTAAGTGTTCTTGTTTCAAGAGTGTCTTTGCGAAGGGCATATCGTCGTCTAAAAGTGTTAAGCTGCTAACTCCAAAAGTACAAAGTTTCAGGAGACTAATAAAGCCATCCTATTTTTACATCAGGCAATGAAATAAAAAAACTAAAAATACTGTTTTCGATGAAATTTTCATCGAATTTTATCGAAAACGGTATTTTCACTTTTTCATTTCATTGCCTGATGTAAAAATAGGATGGTTTTATTAGTCTCCTGAAAATGTATACTTTTGGAGTTAGCAGCTTAACACTTTTAGACGACGATATCTCCAAGCTGAGCTGAGCTGAAGGCACACAAATACTTTAAGGGTACGATCACGCGGCTGGCTAAGTATAGTGAGTGTTCACCTACATTATTACTACTAATATATTTTATTTAAGAGCAACTTAACTTTCGTGAGAAGGACGCGGCTCTGAAGGGGATTCGGCGCTCCGAATGTTATATCTTCGCTTTGGAAAATGCACACAAAGACTCAAAGCGCATGATCACGCCGCTGGCTAAAGATGGTGAGCGTCCACCTACTTTAACTTTGGTGACAAAGACGTGGTTCTGAATACTAAGGGGAGGCACAGGATGGATACTCTGGAGGCGACGGGTGTCGTCATGCACGCGGCGCGGTAACACTTTAAGCAGAAGATCACGCCCCTATATCACGCCACACAGTAAGTGTTCCAATATCTTGGAACTACGTACATATTTTTTTAAGAGCCAGCTCGGAGATATGCCATTTGCAGTTAGGATTAACTGCGAACAAATGGCATGTCTCCAAATACAAACTACTTATATGGATGATCACGTGCGTGAGGTTCCGGATTCGAATTCCGGCTGGGGACAAAAAAACCCAGGTGGTGGATGTTACATATTTGTGACGTCGCTGTTTCTGCTTCCCTCGACACAGAGTATCCCAGTGTGGGGCCAGAAGCAATGATGTGCCTTTATATGCGACCGAACTATATCATCGTCATCATATAATTCAAATTCAAATGATGTCCATCAAGCCGTTATGTCCCCACCGAGGGGCACGGGTCTCTTCCCTGAGGAAGGTATAGGCCATACTCCACCACGGGGGCCAAGTCCGGATTGGTGGAGGCTACCGAACTATAATATGCTAGAATCAAAAGCAGCCTTGACTTCACCTTCGCAGCGCCGGAGATCCAAGAGTTGCGCAGTCTGACGACTCGGTACTACGAGATGCGTGACTCGCTGAAGCAGCTCCTCGCGACGCAGACTGGACTCGAACAGTGTGTGGATGAACTCACGGAACGGCATAGCCAGCTCGCCGACAAGACAAATACACTCGTCGCGCGAGAGTGAGTGTTATATTTGAGGAGCAAGCATTCAAAAGCGGACCATGCAAATCGTTTTTTTATTTCCAGATTCGGATTTTTTGAGGTTTGTTCTATGATGTGTCGAAATATTTTCATTCCAATCCGGTCCTATCCTATAGAAAATGAGCTCTAAAAACAGCGATTTCGATCAAAAGCATACTCGTTTCGGTCGCCTTCAATCAGTTTTTCGTCTCTCCTGTAAAACATTACTAAGTGGACAAGTCCGCTTTTGAATGCTTGCTCCTCATTTGTACTAAAACTTTTGCAAGTTAAAAAAGTGACGCGGTGTTGCCGCTATAAAATATATAGGTTTGCTATGTATTTTTTTTACCGTGAATAGAAGACTGATGTGATCAAAATCCGTATCACACATATCATCAACCCAGTTTGTCATCATCGAGGGGCACGAGTCTCTTCTCTGAGGAAGGTGTAGGCCATACTCCACCACGGGGGCCAATCCGTGTCACATCAAAAACATTAAAATTAGCTTGCAAGTAAAATGGTATCAATTGTTATTATGCGGATAAAAAAGATAATAATAGTAATAAATAGAACTTTAAATCAGACTATAGCAAGTTGTACACAAATAAAAAAAAAGTTTTCAGAACTACTTGTAACTTGTTGTCCTTGATGAAGGAGGGTCAGAGGGTAGGCACATACATTAGTACTAAGATTACTATATAGTTTTATTAAACATGTATGTATCAGTCAAAAAGAGCCTGTCAGACAGCTCTCTTATTATTTTGGATAAATGAAGCAATGTAGAGCCTAACGATGGCATTGAACGTGTTATCACGCGTATAGTTGAAGCTGCCGGAGGTGAAGGCGACAACGAGAGAAAACGTCGGACTATCCGGGCTGTATCAAGCAGCACCCCCTTCTGCATGATAGTTGAAAGCATGTCCACACGGACCCATTCGCGGACAGGACTATAGGAACGATTTCGGTCGACACACCCCACACATGTCGGTAGCCTCGTCGCCAGGTTCAGATACTTGGTTTTCTTATCATAGAGTTATCATCATATGGGACAGTCATGTCGACCAAAAACGCCCCATTGCAACCTTATTGCCCTATTTCTTTGCCGTCAGAGCGGACGCCGAAAATGATGTAGAATGTACCAGGGAGCGTGTCGCAACGCAGCAAGGGCGACTGGAAAACGCGCGCGGACACGTCCGACACTACCTCAAGCGGGCTAAGATACTGATGGACAACGTCGACGAGTGGCGGACTTTCCAGGTAGAGTCTTACTTGTAAAATAACGAGACACTCTTTGGTTATAGTTTAGTTTGATAGTGTTTTATAATGTATGGTGTGCGCCAAAGAGTATTGATGTAATGTATTGTATGGTAAAGGAAAAGACATAATTAAAAAATAAATCAATTACGTAAAATTTTAAAATTTCAATATTATTATTATTATTAGGCCTCTCTTTGTTTCCTCCATTCTTCTCTGTCTCTGGCTTGCTTTCTCCAGGAAGGAAAAGACATAACCACAGATTATTAAATTCTCTTTGAGGAGTGGTTTTAAAGGAATCGTGTTTTTATAAATAAGACAGACTTTGTCAACAGCAAAAAATACTTTGTTCATCTAACAATGTTGATGTAGATGCACTTCTGTTTGTAATAAATTAAAACAATTGAAGACGTGAGTGGATGAAGGTGATTAGTGCATTTTTAGATTTTGAGTAAATTGAAGTTAAAGTTTTACTACAATTTTCTACTTTTTTTTTTCCACACAAAAACACCGAAAACAGAAAATACGACTATCACCTTCGTCCACTCACCTTTTCAATGATAAATAAAAGGAGTGTGTTGACAAGTAGTTATAAAAAAAATGTTGCCAGTTTCTGCTAGTGAATTTTATTTTTATTTCAATTTTATTTACAACTTTAGCCTACGTAGCCTCGTAAGGCCCAGTGTACAAAGAGAAGTACAAAAACCATTGTTATTTTCAAGGTCTGGCATTACGAGGATGGCGGACAGTATATTATCGACAAAAAATATCGACAATACCCCATTAATAGTTTTTTTTTAGTAGCAACACTGCGTTCCATCTGTCAACTTAGTCCACAAGATTCTAGCTAGAGTCTATTATAGGTAACACATTCAATCCCATTACAGGGAAAAATACTGTGTGAGTCTTCATAAAGTGCACAGATCAAAATCAGGGAAACAACACCCCATTTCATCGACGGAAAAAATAAAAAAATAAATAATAAAAAATGAATTTTTTATGATTTTTAAAAAATTATGAGTTGCACCTGATAGATAAATCGTCATAATTTTTAAACTAAGTGTGTTATCGCAGTGAAATAAATTTTTTGATGATGTCTAATAATAAGCCGTACCCATAAAGTAAAAATATCCAAGAAAACTAACCCTATAAATTTATAATTAAGTGAAACTTGAAGAAAATCTGTATTTTTTTTCATCATTTTTGCATTTGTTTTACAATTTCTCCTAAAATCATGCTATCGACTCTACTTTTTTTTTATTCTCGCTTATTCTACATGGCATTAGCTTTCTAAAAGTAAAAATTGCACGTCTATTACTTAAATACAACTTCTTAAATCAGATAAAAAAATGCAGTTAACTGAGTTAGAGCGGTCATAATGAGTGAGTTAACGGTCATAAAAACTGTTGTTTTTGAGTAATAAACGTGCAATTTTTACTTTTAGAAAGCTAATGCCATGTAAAATAAGCTAGAATGAAAAAAAAGTAGGGTCAATAGCATGATTTTAGGAGAAATTGTAAAACAAATGCAAAAATGATGAAAAAAAATACAGATTTTCTTCAAGTTTCACTTAATTATAAATTTATAGGGTTAGTTTTCTTGGATATTTTTACTTAATGGGTACGGCTTATTATTAGACATCATCACAAAATTTATTTCACTGCGATAACACACTTAGTTTAAAAATTATGACGATTTATCTAAATAGGGTCAACAGGTGCAACTCATAATTTTTAAAAAATCATAAAAAACACAAATATTTTTTTTATTTTTTCTGTCGATGAAATGTCGACGATGTTGGCTCCTCCAGATGGCGCTGTGGATACGAGATTACGCCGACGCGGCGTACAACGCTCTCCGGCAACTGTGCGTAATGTGCGAGGGCGCACCGCACGCCTCGTCGAGGCTAGCCGCGCTGGTGTCCGCCACAGACATTGAGCACCTGTTGACTGCGCCCCAGTGTCGCCTGAAGACTTTCATACAGCGGTGAGTTGCACGCGTTTATCTACAGTCCTTAACTAGCTT
Source organism: Yponomeuta plumbellus (assembly GCA_947310845.1). Lineage (NCBI taxonomy): Eukaryota > Metazoa > Arthropoda > Insecta > Lepidoptera > Yponomeutidae > Yponomeuta > Yponomeuta plumbellus. The sequence continues at coordinate 15,131,493 of OX371198.1, read as the reverse complement.
TCGCCCGCGACTCCGTCTGCGTGGACTTTAGTTCAAAATTTAGCAACCCCGTTCGCTCTCTTTTAAGGGTTAAATTTAGAAAAACACGTGTTCAATCAATTGTGTTGAAGAGTATTTATTATAAGTTTCGAGGAAATTAGACAACATTCTTTATACCTCCCATACAAATTTTGGCAACCCTTTTCGCCCACTTAGGGGTTGAATTTGAAAAAATCCGGTCTTATTCCTTGCCTACATTATATATAGACCCTCTGTGCAAAATTTCAGCTTCCTAGGTCCAACGGCTTGGGCTGGGCGTTGATGAGTGAGTCAGTCAGTCAGTCAGGACTTTGAATTTTATTTATATAGATGACTCCTAGATGGCGCTGAGGTTGCTAGTATAGCCACAGAATACATAATAGTACAGGTACAGAAGATTCACTCCGCAAAATCAATTAAAGAAAAAGGGACTCTAGCAGCGATACAATTGCAATTCAGATCGCACGGCGCTATAAAAAGCTACGTTATATTCACCTACATGTTGCCTCTTTTTCTACCGCGTAACTCTTACCTCTTCTGGCGCCTGAATTCCTACCTATTTTCCACTCCGGAGTGGTCGCCGCATGTACTTCCGCGTTCGATACCGACACGCGTAGTGAAACAGGCCTGGTATAGTCCTTAATGACTCCTAGATGGCGCTGTGGTTGCTAGTATCGCCACCGACACTGAGCATTTGTTGATTGCGCCCCTGAAGACTGTCATACAGCGGTAACATGTAGGCATTTGTAAACGGTCCGTAATTGTCTCGAAAATAAATAGAAATTAACAACTAAACATCTTCCCAACATTAATTTATTGAACAGAAACAGAAACCACAGAAACCTAGGGTGCTACTACGTAACTGTATGCAATCGTCTCATTTAACCTTAATTTGTAATAACAGTAATATTTATATTTTTTAAATACAACCAGTTATTTGTTCACAATCAGGACATTGCTTCTGGCCCCACACTAGGATACCCTGTGTCGTGGGAACCAGAAACAGCGACATCACAAACATGTAAACATCCAAGACCCGGGTTTTTTTTTGTCCCCAGAAGGGGTTCGAACCCGGGACCTCTCGCATGGTAGGCAGATACGCTAACCGCTTCGCCACAGAAGTCGTCTGTATAAACCTAATTGACATATAGCTACATAGCTGATATGAAAGTATTGTTTTATAGATATATTATCATGACCAACAATGGTGCTCTCTCTAGAATATTTTGTAAGTCCCGGTGGGTGAAACAAGTACAGGACGTATCTCAATGTAACAACCTCATATCTCACGTTTGACAAATAAATAATCTTTATCTTGTAGTCTTAAATGATAATGATAATTACCTATTTTGTTGAAGGATGTGTAATACGTAATGCTGTGTAGGTATCTCAATCAGTGTTAAAATGTCCAAGTTACTGTGGGCTAGTTGTCTCATACTTTTGGCAATATCACCGTCGCTGACCTTTATTGGCGATATCGTCTACAACATCAAGGCGATCCTGGGATACGGAGGTCTCTTTAAGGCACAGGTACCGCTTAGTGCCTCGCAAAGGTCCCTGCTAGGTTACAACGAAGACACGAGGCTGGATTTCGTCGAAGTTGCAACCAAGTACGGCTACGAAGCTGAAAAGCACACGGTGACTACTGAAGATGGCTACATTTTGACTCTGCATCGCTTGTCACATGAAAACTGTCCAGAAGCGAAAGGTACGCCAGTCCTCTTGATGCATGGAGTTATGATGTGTTCACAATCCTTCTTAGACGCAGGTCCAGGAGCAGCGTTAGCATATTTATTAGCTGACGCGTGCTTTGATGTGTGGCTCGGAAACAATAGGGGAAATCACTACGGACGGGCGCACGCAACACTCAATCCTGACACTGACAAGCAATTTTGGCTTTTCTCCACCGATGAAATGGGCTACTACGACCAGCCGGCCATGATTGACTACATCCTTAAGGAGACTTCCTCAGAAGCCTTAAACTACATTGGATACTCGCAAGGTGCAACCAATTTCCTAATCATGTGCGCTGAAAGACAAGAATACTGTGACAAGACGAACATCGCTATACTTCTTGCCCCAGCATCGCGAGTCATCAACGGCAAGTCGGGTATTATGAGATTTCTATTCACCATTTACGGTGGTCTGGAGAATGTATTTGATTCTTTAAACATATACGAGGTTTTATTTCGACAATCTGTTGAGCAAACGTTGCTGGAGTTTACTTGCCAAATGGGAGGAAAAGTTGACCTACTTTTTAGTGTATGTAAATATTTCCTTTACACTCTCGACTCTCATAACCACGGAAGCATATCCGATGAAACATTCCAGACAATTTTCTCTCACATCCCTGTTGGTATGTCGGTCAGAAGTATGGCGAAATGGTACCAAGCTTTGTCAGATGAGGTCATGCGAAAATACGATTACGGCTCTGCGGAGGGCAACGTGGCTGCTTACGGCCGTACGTCACCTCCAGCATATGACCTTACTAATGTAAGTACGCCAGTAGTCCTGTTTTTGGGTATGGATGACCAATTTATTCACATAGATGACATCACCTGGTTGAAGTCTCAACTGTCCAATGTTCTGGAAATGGTAATGGTGAACGACGAAAAATGGAACCACGTTGATATGGTCTTTAGCAAGAAAATAAAGGATGAAATTTTACCACCTATTGTAAATTATTTATCGATACACACATCTAAATAAGAATTATTTTTATTATTACCCTTGTTAACGCCCTTGTTTTGTATGTGTTTTCCTGGTACAATAAAGAATATTCTTATCTTATCTTAACGCCTATGATGATGCAAAATCAAAACGTAACTGGATGGCAACCCCCGCCACCCCCTCCAAACGTCAACTTGAACCCGCGCTCTCTGCTTCTCGCGCCGCCGCACCAATAGGTTGTTTGTGCACACAGCTCTTTACTATACATGACTCTAATATTGTATTACGTCGCAAACCAATAAATGTTTAAAACGTATTTGCAATAAATCTAGCCATTGAAGAGACCCCTGCAGTCCTCGAAGACCTAGACCAACCAACCCTTCTAATCATACGCCCTTTTAAATTGTAATTTAAATGTATGGAATTAATAACCCTGCTGTTTGAAGTGGACGTCTGTCAATCTTTTTAGGGTTCTGTACCTGAAAAGGAATAAATGAACATAAACATTTACATACAGGCACATACATTGCTTCTGGCCTCGCACTAGGATACCCTTTTTTTTTTTTGACGAGGTGAAATGCTTTACGCACCATGACACCGCCACCCTTGGGGGAGGGCGACGGCCGTGTACCGGACTCTCCTCTCCTAATAATAGGAGCGGCATACCGATTAAAACACCCCGGGGGCCGTCCTGTCGCTCGTGCAATGGGGCGCCGCCGGATCTCGCTTGTGGTGGACCACGTTGCGAATGCTACAGCGGCGCCCCGGCGACGTCGACCAGACTCGCAAGGAGTCGGGCCCACCCTCACTGGAGAAGGGGCATGGGCCCCCCACCCCCTTCTCCCGTCACGATTTCGGACGGCAGGTCCCCCAACCTGCCGTCTGTGACCCTCCCTCAACCTCCTCTATGCCCTCTGCTGAACAGAGGGACATAGAGGAGGGCCCCCACCGTGTGTTTTTTATAGAGGTTGTCTCCTCGCGGCCCGAAGGCCCCCGGCCCCACTCAGTGTGGGGTTACGGGTGCGAGGCCCATGGTGGACCCCGCGGGACATCCAGCAGCGCAAGCCACTGGACGTCCCCCTCCCTCTGGTTTTGGTCCGCGCCGGCCGAAGCCGGTACCCCCCATATCTGGAGGGCGTTCCCCTATCCGCCACCTGGGGGACGCGTCCGATGGAAGACCAGAAACTCCACACGGACACTAGGATACCCTGTGTCGTAGGAGCCAGAAACAGCGACGTCACAAACATGTAAACATCCAAGACCTGAAGTTTTTTTTTAAGACTATAGGATCACTTTGTTGTCCTTCCGTCCGTCTGTCTGTCAAGACCCTTTATCTCGGGGACGCTTAGAGGTATTAACTTGAAATGAAAACCATATACTCAAGGCTACGATCCCTTGAAGGTGTGAAAAAATCTAACTTCTTAAGTTAACGTAAAAAAAAAGATACGGCTGATCTACATTTCGACACTCAAGGGAATCAAAATTCATAGGGTCCCGTTGACCTGTAATTGTGAAATTTGGCAAGTAATATCGTGATCTGTTTACAAATACATTCAAAATCTGAAAACTATAAATATTTAATGAAATCATTAAGAAAATGGTCTTTGAAGTTCGAAAAAAACTGCGAGTTTAGTAGCCTCGGTGGGAGAGCTCGTCTGGCTCTTGTTCGGTTTTTTTTTTGTCAGTTTTGCAAGCGAGAGAGGAGCAAAGGTCTTAATTATTTCTGGGAGATGGGAAGGGATGTTGAGTGTTATATCAACTGCAACTTTTACGTACAGGCACGTACATTGCTTCTGGCCTCATACTGGGATAGATAGAAAGAAAGAAGAAATTTCTTCCGTGTCGTGGGAAACCAGAAATAGCGACATCACAAACATGTAAACATCTAACAAGTTAGTAGATTATCTTAACTTCGAAGTGATGAAATAGAAATCTTCGTAAATTTCTTCGCCAGTATGTGGCCACTGATTGCCAGCCTTTCTCTATTATACTCTATTATAGCGCTAACACTACAAAAAAAAAGCGGATGGATTTGCTTTGAACGAATAACATGAGTGGGAAACATTCTTTTACCAATATTGTTGGTCCTTTTTTCTTCAATAGGGTTAACTCAAAACTATCTCTGTTTCCTTTAGTGTCCCTTCTTTGCAAGCACAAATTACACCATATTTTCAAAAACATGGTCTAAGAAGACAAGTTATTAACTATTGTAAATTAGTAGTATTATTTACCTTTAATCACTTAACTATAATTTATTTATCAGACTTCTGTTTAAAATAGCTTGTGCTACGATTTCATACATTTAGATCTTTTACTGACAATCTTAGCCAGTGAGAAACTTGAGATACAGGTTATTTTTTATCTAAGTTTAAGCATAAATGTTTAATTTTTAACAATGTTAGATTTAGGGAGAGGGAGAGAGAGAAGAGAGAAGAGAGAGAAATAATTTAGGCACTGTTATGACTCGTTTTATTTTAAATAACTAATAATTATTTATTATTATGCCCCCTTTATAAAATCTCGCATGTTAATTAATATTTTTCCAATTTCACAGCATCGTGACTGGAGCTGAACGCACGGCAAGCGTGGGCTACCTGAGTAAGTTTTGCATGCTACTGTTCACCTTTCAAGTTCTATATATGTGAGTGGTTGACCAAAAAGGGACCTCAAGGGAAAATAATCGATTTCGAGAAAATCGCGTCTGAACTTACGTGCTTCCATAGGTTTCGACTCGTGCTCGGCTCACAAAAAAATCATTAAAGAATAACTACGGCACCTAAAGATATTTTGGTTAGACCAAAATAAAGCTAAAATACCACAGATGAAAAAATTCAAATAAAAAAAATAACGGTTTCTAATCCCTCCAGGTCCCTTTTTGGTCAACCACTCACATATTATTTATTTAATCAGCACATGAAAGACGCCCAATGTTGGGCATAGGCCTGTTCATCGTCAAGCCAACAAATCCGGTGCCCTGCCAATCTATTAGGGTCTATATGGTAACGTTTTCCAGTAGTTGCAATAGTTGATAGTTCTACTTGTCTCATATTGATACCATGTCAAGCGATCCGTGTTACGCTAGCCCCGTTGCAAGGTTCAGAGCCCTACTTCATGGAACTACAATAGGTACATGCTTTTCTTGACAGTTCAATATACATTGCAAAATTGCTTAATCCACAGATTAACGAACAGGAAGAGTCGGCTACGCAATGTACATTGAATAATTGTAGTTTTTTCGACTAATAAATGTCGATGAAGCGAAAGTGATTTGTCAGGATCGTGGAGGTGGCAGTCCCTAGTCTCTGGCTACCCCTCTGGGATATAGGTGTGAGCTTGTGTATGTATGTATTTTAATGGAACGAGTCCCAGACCATCTCTCAGAGTATTCAATAAATTCTCAGCCGACGGTACGGAGTCTGTCTTCACAACGTCTTCGGAGTCTACTCACAGCGGACTGAGTATGGCCAGCGGGTACACGCGGCGCGTTACAGGCTTCCGGAAGACGCTGGCTAGCAAGATCGCCGAGCCAGCGGTGAGATCAGCTTGCTTCTATCTATCTAATCAGCCCGTAAATAGAGCCTACTGATGGGCATAGGCCTCCTCTCTATCACGCCAACCCATCCGGTGCCCTTTGTCCACAAAAATCGATTGAAAAGATCCATTGTGGATTTTGTAGACTTTATGTCCACTTTAATCCATTACTTGGGACTGTTGTACGGAATGTATTTTTTTGGACAAAATGAGTAACTAAAAAGCCATTCATAACAGTCCTGTCCGGTCTGTTCCGCAGATCTGTCCCAAGTAATGGATTAAAGTGGACATAAATTCCACAAAAATCCAGGAACGGATCTTTCCAATGGATTTTTGTGGACAAAGGGATCCGGTGCAATGCTACGTTCATCTGACAAATCGTCTAGTCCAATGCCGCTTTCACAATGTCGTCGGTCCATCGGGCTGGTGGTCTGCCAACCGACCGTCGACCCGTTCTTGGCCACCACTCAGTGGCTACCCTAGTCCATCAGCTGGCTTGAATCGGTCCAATCCAACCATGTCGTTGTCGAGTACGAACATCCTAAAATATTTTTCTACCACAACCCTTTTTATTATATTCATGCTATTGGATTCAATAAGCTTATTTCAGATTATTTGACAATGTTTCAATTTACAATAATTACCGGGTAGAAATTTCAAGAACACAAGACACTTTTGGTTCCTTGAATATTTATTTTGTTGACGGTGACTTTTTTGTTTCAGCTTACTGATGCTATTCAAGAATCCGGTAAGTTTATTTAATTTTAGTTACCTATATTAAACGGGTCTAAGTAGTTAGACACTTACGTCCCTTTGGGAGCTTTCCTAAACCCGTGATCCGCTAAGGGGAGGTGTGGTACAGGTAATGTACGTAGCACTTGTACAAGTCACGTTGACCTACAATCGGTAGAGGGAGTCATGGCACATTGACGCAGAGTCGTATCGAAGTGGAACGTCAAGTTAACATTCTGCTCCAAACTCCATGCACCAACGCAAGCTCATTTACATGAATCTTAGTGCCCTGCCTCACTAGGACGCCATGGCGACGTCGCCAGCTACGTATCCAAGCGTTTGTATTGAATGGTGACGTTGCCAGACCGTCGCCAAGTGAAGTCGCCGTTAGGCACCATACATCGAGGGTGCAGTGTTAAAACCCGATAAATGCAAAAAATCGAAATTTCGTTTTTATAGCCCACTATTGCCCAGTAAGTGCATAACAAAGAAATTAAAAACACTTTAAATATATTTATGGCTATACCTACTTTTGTTTGTGGTCTCACGAAAATCCACGATTGAAGCGGGCATCTACTTTTCAAGTAACATTTTCAATAAACGTATGGGCAGTCTTAATCGACGACATTTTAATTGGTCCAGTCATTTTACCCAGAACCCTAAATGCTGAACGTTTTTTAGAATTACTACAAAATTTACCCATGTTGATGGAAGATGTTCCCCTGGCTACGAGACGGCGTGGGCGTATGTATCTCCAAATGGATGGATGTCCTGCACATTATGGGCGGGAGGTGCGGCGATTTTTGAACGAAAATTACCCGAACCGGTGGATTGGCCGAGGAGGGCCAGTAGGCTGGCCAGCGCGTTCACCTGATCTGACACCCCTAGATTATTTTTTATGGGGTGTCATGAAGCAAAGAGTATACAGCACGCCAATAAATACCGAGGCACAGTTGCACGACCGAATAATTCAGTGCGCAAATGACATTAAAAATGATCCAGGAATGATTCGCAGAGCCACTAAGTAATATTCGTGCAGTAATGTGCTTGCAAAATCGAGGAGGCCATTTTGAACATTTAATGCATTAAATAAAAATGCAAAATTGTAAATTACGGATAATTTTATTAATAAAGTTATTGTGATTAAAGTCTGACTTTTATTACCTACTAAAATGTAAATAACTCCTACCTAGCCAATTTTTTAGTTAGAACATTGTTTTTTTTTATTTGGAAGCTAAAATGGTAAAGAATAAAAGTAAGCTATAAAATTACATAGTTATAGGGCACATTTTTTTAGTAATTTGAAGTTTTTTAAAATAAACGTCTAAAAAAATCTTTTTTTTCATAAAAATACATTTTTTTACCCAAGATAGTTACTTTTTTGCGGACTATTTATTATTTCATGGTCATCGCCGTGTATTAGGCATACTGTTTTTTTTTATTTCAAAGAAATAGACCCATTATTTTGGAAGAAATCAATACTTTTGTACATAGAGTCCTTAATGAAACATGAAAATCTTAAAATATCAATAAATCCTACAATAATTTTTTATAATTTTTTTTTATATTTTTCTAGTCAATGATTCATGGTCTAGTTTCATCCCCTTTCGGGATTGCACTTTATCCAGGGACACACTGTATAAAAATACACTTATCGGGTTTTATCACTGCACCCTCGACATTTCATAACTGCTTGGATACGGTCGCTGGCGACGTCGCCATGGCGTCCTAGTGAGGCAGGGCACTTAGTCAGGTCCTGATATGTGTCGGATACGATACGAAACACGAGCGAATGCACGTGTTCGCAATTTGACGTTCACTTTGACACATTCTGCGTCACTGTACTTACCGTGTGTATGTTCTCAAGGGTCAAAAGATGGATGCGTTACTTAAAATCATGTAATCTCACAGTGCAGCCGCTCGATCGCGTTCGACCTTTTATTATCATATCATCAACCCTTTATGTCCCCACCGAGGGGCACGGGTCTCTTCCCTGAGGAAGGTATAGGCCATACTCCACCACGGGGGCCAAGTCCGGAATTAGTGGAGGCTTGTACGACTAGTGGCTGGTCTTACTTTCAGAAGTTTTCAAGCCGCCCTAAGGCCTCTGACTTGGCTTTACGACTGCCATCTATCGACGGCAGCCGTCACCGACTCTGCCGCGCTTATGAAAAACGCACTAAGTGCCATATTTTGCAAGCATAGTTCGTGCGTTATTCGTAAGCGCGGCAGGACTGCTTACCGTGCTTTGTGAAGCACGGACCCGTTCGGAACAAATGCCACTAGCGTTAGTCATAGAACGTTCACCCATCCATGTACTGAACGCGCCCTATGTTGCTTAACCTTCGTGATCGTTTAAGATCATCAGGCCGGGCTACGAGCGGCTCGACCTTTTATATAACCACATTATTATTTCGCCCGCAGCTATGCGATCAACGATGTCGCTGCGCGTGGTAACTCTGGGCATGGAGCAATCAGTCTCTAACGTCGATGGCAATCTCCCTGTGAAATCGCCGGGCTCGCGCAAATCCTTCCGCTAACGACTTACAGCTCATTTTTGCTTGACGAAAGGATAGGATAGGGCTGCAGACTGCAAGTTGCTATCAACTTTAGAAGGTACCTAGATCGGTCCTCCAGATGGCGCCAATGTCAAGTAAGTTAACAGGAATTTAATTTAATGTGTTGGGAATACCAAATGGTTGTGGATCTGTTTATTTTTTTGTTTGTGAAATTTGGGTTTATTAAGACAAGGTAGTGTGAATGATTCGCCAATAATGTTTAAATATGTAAATGCTTGGGGTCTATGGTAACGTAGTCGACTGTAGCTTCAAGAGTGCATGTATGGCTTGAATGAAATAACTTTTGAGAATGTTTAACTAATTGTAAAGTCATGTAAGGTGTATGAACTTATTACATCCGGGAAGTGTTCTTTCTGTGTTTTTTAAATAAATTTTGATCCAGTATGTAAGAGTTGTTTTTTATTTTTGAGCTAAAACTTTCATAAGCACTCACCATTGAATTTAGAAGGAATTGAACTATCTAAATTCAATGGCACTCACATTATTGAACATGAACATTTACATACATGCACACACATTGCTTCTAGCTGAAGGATATATCACTGGCACTAGGATACCCTGTGTCGTGGGAATCAGAAACAGCGACAGCATAAACATGTAAACATCCAAGACTTCGGGTTTTTTTGTCACCGTTAATATAACACAGTTAATATTGTTTTTTGTTGCTATGGAAACGATAAACGGTACCACCGAGTGTAGGTCACTAGTGGTGACCTACATATCTCTTGCATGATTATCTGCATTAGGCTGCGTCCCCAGTAGGCAAACTGTTCCCCTGAGTGACTGAGTGAGCCGCAAATTTGTAGCCAACTGAAATTCGACTTAGCGGCATACTAAAAGCGAGCTAAAACTATTTCGCCGCCAAGTGGAACCGGCTTTTCTGTGAGTCAGCCGCCCACTGAGATAGTCGGCGCGCGTAACGCTGCAAATTGCGTAGTTTGAGCGCAAAACTAGCAAACTGTGAACACTCCAAAGGGCATATGTACTAAACCGATACGCCGCTAAATCAGTCTGCGGCAAACTGTTTGCCAACTGGGGACGCAGCCTAAGTTATAGAAAATGCGTATTCCAGTATGTAATGCGATATTACCCTATATCACCAGTGGGTATGGCCAGGGGTACGGTGGGTCTAAAGGGGAAAAGATAAGCTACAAGTTTTATTAATTTATTTATTATAATGTAACTAGTAATTTTGTGTCTAAAATTAAATTCAAATAATACAGTAGATATAAAATTAATATACAAATAATAAAAACATTGAAAACATTGGCAAGATTACTTCCATAAATCTGTATAGGTGGGATTTATTTTGATTGTTATTGTCGAATTAATTTAGCTCAGTGTACCTTAGTAGTAATCAAGGATAATTAAAATTCAACTATGCACGGTATATACTCTACATAAGCCGATAATCTACATTTCCTATGAAGTGTCTTTTCTTCTTATGTAATGAAAATCTCTAACGATATGTTTTACAGAAATTAAGTAGGGACCTAAAACACTACCATTAAAGTTATGTGGAATTAGTGAGAGCCAATAACGAACATCACAACTACACAGTTACAAAGCAACCCAGTTAGGTCGATAAAAATAGCCCAAAATACTAGGGCAGCTCATAAAATTTGCTATGCAGATTTTTGTATGTACCTCTAAACATCGCAATTCGCAAGACTAGTAAATGCACCAGAACAGATTTAAAAATTTACTTTTAAATGCTTTGGAAGGCTAATTCCAGATTGATGGTCAATAATTTTGAAATTATCTAGTAATAATCTCATATCTATAACTATGTAGTAGGTATAAGGTTTTGTCACAGTTGTACCAGGTTTCATGACTTTTATCGAACAAACGAACGACAACGAAAATGTTTCCTATTCCAATAGATCTTGTATAAAGCAAAAAAAATTTATGGGAATACTACAGCAACATAAGGTATTTTATAGGAATAAACTACTGGGAATATTCCAAGAAATGACAAGATGTGGGTTTTCATTCTTTTACACTGATGGTGATGATGAATCGGCAAACGCATGTTTTATCGATTTAATTAACAAAAGATGTTTCTACAAAGTTATCAAAAAGGCGTGATATCCACGAGATATCACAATGTTTCGCGAAACACTTATCTGCTATCCTTTGCTGTTGTTATAATACAAAACTTACACTAAATGTTTTGAAGTAGTAGAAGTAGTTTCCATGATTTTGTGTAAATGTCTACAATTAAAATGTGCTCTATGTAAAGGATTACAAACAGGAAATGCTGAAAGCACAAAGACAGCTTTGCCAGACTGTTCAGATACCACAGAAGCAGCCTATTATAATACAATTTTGTATCAAATCACCACCTATCACACTTCAATGTTCACAATGGGTCTTTGCTCTGAATAAAACATGCTGCATATTAAAAAAAGAACATTTCAATAAATCCCTCATTCAGATGTTTTGAACATTATGCAGGTAGTATTTCTATAGTGCTGAATCTGTATCATTGGTTTTCTAAAAGCTGTACTGGTTGTGAACAGAAATGAAAAGTTTACCTAAAAATCAATAAATTATGATATCATTGCATACAAATTTCATTGTGATAGTAAAATTATTGTTAAATATATTATAAAATGAAATAATCAAGACAAAGTAATCAAACAATTTCGTCCGGACGCAATCTAAATGAGCAATTGTTACACAATATATTTACACAAAGCTTCAGTTATATTTGTTTCTCTTGAAGGTACACCCATAAAGAAATCACGTTTCAATGTCTTTAATAATAAAAATAGTTAATAAAATAAATAAAGGTTCCTGTGTTTTTTCTAGTGCTTTCTCCGAAACATGTTCAAATTCAAGAAGTCTAACACTGCTGAACAAAGACTAACACTAAACAACACAGACGGTTCACGAAAAATTTCACATGCCTACGGTACAAATAAAATGGATTATTCCACAAAGAGGACACAATGGCTAGAGTAAGAGCTACCTAGGCCAAACAGCATGGGGAATTCAATGCTGAGCAGATACTGTGCAGTCGCAGCCGGGCAACAGAGTGCTTTCTTCGCTTGCGCTCTCCGCACCTCCCACAACCTCATTGGCCTCTCATTTACTTCAAACAGTGTTAGAATATCAAATCGTCATAAGTCAGGGAACCGCAGCGGATCCTCTATAAAGTCTGCTGGTATCCTAAACATGTCTGGTGGTATGTCTTCACGAAATTCGAATTTCTGAAATGTTATCTTAGCTGTCACTGTAGGCAAGATTGGTATGTCAATTTTGACAGGAAAACCTCGGGGCAGCTTCATAGCAACAAATTCTCGTAATTTCGCAAAATGCTTAAAGGGTGCTATAACTTCAAGAACATTGAGGAGCATATCCACACTGAGAGGGAACTCATCGCTCATAGCTATAGTTGCGCGGAACATCCTCGAAGATTCTTTGTAGACTAGTTCTCTTCCCAGCCCTGGGTACTGGCCTCTGGGGGCACTATTGTAGGTGGCCCAGTCTACTCCACTCTCTGGAGGAGGGTTCAAAGAAGCTCTTCTGGCTGGCTCTCCATTTGTATCTAGATTTTGGGTATTGCCTTTAGTAAGACTCTCTATGATAGCTTTGTTTTTCTGCAGATCATCAGTTGAAAGATGCTCACGACGTTTTCGAGACTCCAGCACCAGTCCTGATATAGTGTAAATGTCACTGTTATAGATTCCAGCCACAATCTCTTTGCGATCTTCACGGAATATCCAGCCAGACTGAGCCCTAGAGAATGAGATGCCCTTAGTTGACATTTGGGCTGCCAGAATGTCACTTGACATAAGGATGTCTACTTCATCTTCTATCTCAACTTCAGTCTCCTCATACCTCACTCGCTGATAAACTTTAGCCTTATTATCTAGGACAGTTAGGGACTCACTGGGTGGGTTTGCTCCTTGAAATATGAATGAAATGTCTCCTCTTTCCCATTTCATATCAGTGAAATCTACTAAAGTAGTATCCAGTCTAATACCTGACCCAGACTTATAGATCTTGCATACATCAGATGGTAATATCCTCGAGACTAATGGAACCCATGAGTGAAAGTCCCACTTGAGTTCCATATAGAAGTCTTGTATTTGAGCAAGGGCTCGAATGAGATCAGGTCTCCGTATGTCCATCTGTTCTCGGGCTTGCTGCTTGAGTTTGCGCACGAGCGAGGAGATCGTCTGGCGGTCGCCGTAACTGATGGCCTCGGCGAGCGGCGACCACCCGGCAAGGTTCTTTACCTTGACGGGTGCTCCGTGCGCTAAGAGCAGTTGAACGCACTCCTTACGCCCCAGCATCACGGCGAGGTGCAGAGGCGTGTTGCCATGCTTGTCTTTTTGAGTTACGTCGTACAGCCGCAGTAGTGTCGACAGCCTGTTAACGTTGCCACCAAACACGCACTGGTGGAGGACGTATTCCTCTTCATCCTCGTTGCTGCTACTGCTTGACATCGCGCGTCCCACTTTTACTAGCACATTACCAACCAGCACACATCGAAATCAGACGCTTTTTGCTGAAGCTGATTATTGTACACGGCTGTTTATCTAATCATTGATTGGTTCGATAATTTCTAACCATTGAGATACGTACACTTTTGTCTTTGCATTTTTTCATATAAATGTCTGCGCACCAGAACTGTGCGATGTGTCTGGTGACTAAAATCTTAGTCTTAATTCTTAAAAATTACCGTTTCACTTGATTTACGAAACAAATTCTCCGTCTTGCCTTATTCACAAAAATTCTCAAATTCTACATTTTTTCACGTCAGTCATTTTGTCCCAAAAAAAACTTGATAAAGGCCACAGATCAAAATGGTTTGACACTGACAGGTCTCTAACATCACAGATAACTTTCTTATGTGGCTTTCCACGGTGCGCGATTCTTCTGACTCAAGAAGTCAAGACTAAAGCCGTAAGCGTCTCAGGTCAAAGGTAGTATGAGGACCTGAGTCGCGCGCCGCGCGACAACGCTGGAAAGTCGCGACTTTTGACGTTGTCGCGCGCGACTCGCGTCCTCATACTACCTTTGCTGGACCAAATGCGATATTTGATGTTTGAAAAACATTACATTTTAGTGCCTATTTGGTACTATTTAGTACCTCAATTGAAATATTTAGTACCTCGATAAACAGCGAAAAAACGTGTAAAGAAAGTGGCCAGACATTCTGACGTCAGGATTCCCCTTCTCCCCCGGACCGCCAAAGCGTAAAGACGTGTCTTCTGTGTAAAATAAAAATTACGATTTTTGAAAAATATTACAACACAAATTTGGAGCTGAGTACCAGGCGTGCATACATCGGAATCAGTGTGTCGACAGTGGAAGAAAGGCACAACATATTGAGAAGGCAATAAAAAGGTGAGCTACGCGAAACTCACATCTTACTACCTCCGAGCGTCGACGCCCATCTCCATTCATAACGATTAATAACCAAACTGTAATAGCAACGCAGGCGCATACGCCTATCCCGCTTCTACTCTCAATTCCCGCTCTCAGCCGAAAAATAGCCCCGCCCACTGGACTGACCGGTTACCGTGTCACTCGATTGTAGGCTCAAAAAATAGCTTTAGGCCTATTTGGGCTCTGTGCGGCGGCTAATTAATAATGCCGAAAACTGCGAGATCGCCGCCCTCTGAAAGAAAAACTGCCCCCCTTCAGGCTGCCCCACCCAACGTTAGTGCATCACCAGGGTCTGACGTTGAAGATGATTACCAGAATGTCACTTTTCGGTCGGCCGGTCGCACCAAAAGAATGTCTGAGGACTTTGATGGTTTCAAGCGGGAAATGTTGCGTCTTTTCGGGGAGTTTACTGTGAACCAAAATTCGCGGCTTGATTCTCTTGAGGAGCATATTAAACAGGTTGGCTCACAGATTGTTGTTATCCAAGACTCCAACTTGAGTATCGAAAAATCGATGAATGATATGTCCGACAGTATCCGTGCTTTCGATACCAAAATAAGTAACTTGGAACAGGAACGTCTTACTATTTCCACCCAGATACAAACTTTAGAAGATAAATTGGAGGAAGCTCATAGGAACTCAATCAAAACGTGCATTGAACTGCGTAATGTGCCTAAAAAAGCTAGGGAGAACAAACAGGACCTATTTGACTATACAATAAAGCTGGCACAACACTTGCAGCTGCCCCTTCAAGCTAATAATTTACGTGATGTACATAGATTACCGAGTACAAAGGATAAAACCCATTCTTCAGTAAAAATTGAATTTCAAAACACCCTCCAAAAAACGGAGTTGCTGACCAGCATAAAACAATACAACCGCGCTAACCCCACGGCCAATATAAGCTCAAGTGCCCTTGGGCTAGGTGGCCAGCCATGCCAGATATATGCGTCTGAATTACTCACTCATAAGACAAAGCATCTCTACTCGCTGGCACGGGAGTTCAAAAAGACCTTTAAATATGCTTTTGTCTGGACAACTGGTGGAAGAGTATACCTGCGAAAGGAAGAAGGATCTCCACACATTCTACTGAGAAGTGAAGAACAACTGAACAACTTACGCAAAGTGGCTAAAAATATTGAAAATATATGACTATCCTTTGCAGTTCATTTACTTAATACTACCTATAATTTAAGAAAGTGTCAGTTAACTTTTTGTAAACTCAGTTTAACACTTAAACTCAAACTTAATCTTGGATTGTTTCTAAGGTCCATAAAATATTATTCTTCGATCAGCTGCAATAAAATACTATATGTTGAATATTATTATAATATCTTACTTACTTTATATATTATACTACTATATACGATTAATATATTACAATATTTTTATTTATTTACATATAAAGTTCATTATTATTTATCTAAAATGTCTAGCACAAATCTAATGATTAATAACTCTTCTCCAAGTACGCTTGTATTAGTTATCGGTTCTTATCAAAAAGACATACTACTTGGACTGAGCAATAAACACATTACACATGGATAATGATCTCTTGGAGGTTCTTGATGGCCTGGACAGGTTGGTTGTCTCTAATGCTATGACCTGTGATCCGGAAATGTGCTCCACCATCATAGGTCCATCCAATAAGCAACTAAAGTTTTTAGTACAAAATATTCGCAGCATACAATGTAACTTGGACAACTTTAACGTATTGCTTAGTCGAATAAAAGTAGATCCTGACGTAATTATTTTTACAGAGTGTTGGCTAAGTACCGTTGGCAACATACCACAAATCTTTAACTACCAATATTATACTACTACTGATAACTATAATCAAAATGACGGGGTGCTAGTTTATATAAAAAATAGCATAACAACTCACACCTACGAACCAGTTCTCTATGAGGCGAACTGTTTAATTAGCATATTTGACAATAAAACAGCACTCGTCTCAATTTATCGTCCTCCTTCGTTTAACAACATTGATTCGTTTATCATCTCGCTGGGCGCCCTACTTGATTCTCTAGTTAAATATCAAAACATAATTTTAGTCGGTGATTTAAATATTAATATTATTCCAAGTGCACTAAATCAAAATTCGCAAAACTACCTCAATCTTCTAGCCAGCCATGGTCTATTACCAGCTCATGAACTCCCAACGAGACTTGACAATTGTATCGATCATATTTTCCTCAAAAGTAAACTTTACTCTAAAACTCTTATTATCAATAACTCTGTAACAGACCACAGTACCATGCTTTTATCTACTGACTTAAAAAACCGGTCGCTAGAGAAACGAACTTGTATTACGAAAATTAATTATACACAAATAAAAAATACTTTAGAAATCACGGATTTCAGCCTAGTTTATAATTCAGGCGATTGCAATGTAGCTGCAAATCATCTAGTTAGTTCTCTTTCTAAAGTAATAATGGAAAATACCACTAAAGTAAATTGCTCTCGTAAAAAAGCTCCGATAAAACCCTGGATCACTATAGGATTGGTACGTTGCATGAAAAACAGGGACAAATTACACTACAAGTCAAAAAAATCTCCTGAGGACCTAATACTTCGTACAACATATACAAGATACCGTAACTACTGTACGGGCCTACTTAGAAAAATAAAACTAAACTATGAGCGTACAGAATTGGAAAAAGCGGCAAAATCAAGCATAAAATCTACGTGGCAAGTAATTAATGATTTAACAAATTATAAAACTAAGAACTCGGCATCTAAAGATCTTTTGCAAAGCTCTGTATCACCTAAAGATGTAGCAAATCAGGTTAATGAATACTTCGGGAATGTCGGTAAACTACTGGCTGAAAATTTGATAAAGCAAAGTCCTCCAACAATAGATTCCTCTATCTTTACAAATCCTAACAATTCTCTCGTGCTACTTGACACGGACCTTTCTGAAGTTATTGCTACTATAAATTCTTTGAAATCAAGTAGCACTGCGGGTATAGATGGTATTTCCTCAAATATTGTAAAGCAAAATAAAAATGTACTAGCTGGTCTTCTAGTACACATAACTAATCTTTCTTTCAAGACTGGAACATTTCCTAATGCCTTCAAAGGTGCCCTTATAATCCCAGTCCATAAAGCTGGCGACAAAAAGCTCATTAGTAATTATCGTCCAATCTCAATACTACCAACACTGTCAAAAATTTTGGAAAAACTTATAAATAAACGTCTTGTGAATTTTTTAGAGAAGACTAACCTTTTCTCAACAAATCAATATGGTTTTCGTAGGGGTGTGTCAACAGCTGATGCTGTATCCGATCTCACTGATAGTTTAGTTAGATGTTTAGATAAAGGGGACAAGTGCCTGGCCATATTCTTGGACATCGCTAAAGCATTTGACACCGTGGCGATTCCACTACTATTGACGAAGCTAGAGCGTGCTGGGATTCGTGGTCTTCAACTAGATCTTTTTAAAGATTACCTCAGAAACAGAACGCAATGCGTTAAGATATCTGACGTCAGCAGTGGTAATCTACTTGTTTCCTACGGTATTCCACAAGGCAGCGTCTTAGGGCCTACCCTTTTTCTTATCTATTTAAATGAAATGTGCAACTTAAAGATAGCCAACTGTGGAATTTACACTTTCGCTGATGACACTGCCCTTGTTTTCAAAGGAAGCTCTTGGAAGAGTGTCTATGATAGCGCACAATTGGGTTTTGATGTTATTTCAAAATGGCTCCATAATAACCTCCTCAACCTAAATGTTGCGAAGACAAAATACATGCAATTTTCTATACGTAGCCAAAGAAATCTGATGCCGTGTTCAATTTTTGCTCACTCTATCAACTGCCTAAATAAAGATACAATAGTAGATTGTGACTGCCCTGTGTTACATAATACGGATAGCATCAGATACTTGGGCATCATTATAGATTCCCATCTCACCTTTAAACATCATGTAAATTCTCTTTCAAGTAGGGTACGTAAAATAATGGCAATTCTAAAACGGCTAAGGCATGTGGCAGATCCTAAACTAATAAAAACCGTATATTATGCCCTCTGTCAGTCCCTGTTGACATATTGCATAGACACCTGGGGTGGCGTTGGAAAAACGATCCTTCTGCCACTTGAAATTGCCCAGAGAGCTGTATTAAAGGTTGGGTTTTGCTTGCCACGACGATACCCTACTGCATCCTTGTATCAAAACATCAAAGTTTTAACGGTCAGACAATTATTTATTATGAAAATTATTCTCCGTACTCATTCCCTAAAATGTGTTCTCAATCCTGACAGACGTAGACTTGATATAGTTTATAAAAATTCTAAATTTAAAACTTTTTTTGCAAATAGATTCCACTGTTTTCTAGGAACGTTTCTTTATAATAAACTAAATAAAATATTGGTCCTCACGTCACTTAATTCGTTTAAATGTAAACAAACTGTCATTAACTACTTGCAAACGCTTCCTTATCGTGATACTGAAAATTTACTGGAAATTACTCGATAGTTTTAAAGCTATATATTAATATATATTTCTCTATTTATTATTATTGTTATTTATAAACTATAACTTATTTATTTATATAAATTATTATTTATTTAAAATAATATAAATATCTATCTCCTATGCAGCACTCGATATAAATAAACTTTTGCAATTTGCTGTAATTTTAATTTTAGTCCTTTCATTATTTCATGTCTTTTCATTATTTTTCTTGATGAAACAACTAGGTACCTACTCTGTTTGTAACACAGAGGACCGTCTTAATTGTATTTTTGTTACAAATGAGAAAAACTGATGTCTGTATCACAGGTTTTTACCTAGCATAGACATCAGAGTTGCACATAGTGTAAGTAAACTAACTCATAATCTTAGGGCTCTGACTAACAGATTATTTACTCTCTCAAGACTTATTTTATTGTTACAAATAAACATTTTCATTTCATTTCATTTTCATTTCATTTCATTTTCATTTTCATTTCATTCGTTTGACGTAGTTCCAAACAATATATCTAATTTATCTCTTTGGATATATTTAGTACCTCAACATATATTTTTTTCGAATTTTTTGGTGTAACACAAAAAAGTTACGCTTGAAAGAAATTTTTCCAGGTACAGTAGTAGGTAGGTAGGTGGTGGTAGGGCAGTCTCCTTAATGAATGTTTTAATTCTATGTCATCTACTACTAAGAACTACACTAATACTAAGTAGATACATATATTGATACTTATAGGAACTGTGAATCTATCGATATCGGGTTGAGTCGATAAAATGGCAAATAGTGGAAATCTTTACCTCGTGTCGTTTGGCTTACATTATTTAACTACTAGACGCAAACTCGACTTTGCTCGGGTAAAATATAGAAGCATAATATTCCACTTTTTTTTGTGAATTTACAGTTTTCAGTAATGTATCGACCACAATTTTTTATTTAACAATTTTTTTGGTATTTTATTACTTTTTCATGTTCATGGATGTACGAAGTAATTAAGAACCTCAAAAAAACTGTACGAGAAGATGTAGGATCTAGCGTCCCATAAGTCCCGTTCGAAGCCTTTACTTGGAGAAGCGTAGTAGTGAGTAATCTCCAGCGCGTTGAAAGATTCATGATTTGTAGTTAAACTCCAGCCAAGGATTTGCTATCCTTCGGAGTATACTTTTTTATGTCCTTGTCTAGCAACGTATGATGTTGTTGGTCGTACTCTCTGCAAGTTTTTTGTGATGGACATTCTGCATTCGTGAGGTATTTATGGGGAGGCGGAGGGGGTTGAGCCAAATCTTACTAAATCTCAAATGGGGGAGGGGGGGCGTCTTGGCAAATATCATGTAATTTTTTTTAGCAGAAAATGATGTAAAACTGCGTGAAAATTAAGGATTTTTTTAATTTAAGATTACAGCAATATTCACAAATTAATACTAGTCCTTGCTAGTCTTAAATAAAAGCAATTAAACAAATTATGTTATATCTTTTTTAATAAGTCCAATAGAGTCTGGCAAATGAAAGCGGAACTTGAAAAAGGCGGCAAATTAAAAAAATATTCATGTGGTATCACGTAATTCAAGTAGGTATCGAAATGTTTAAAAAAACCATTTCGATACCTACTTGATTTTTTTTCTTAATTAAATGCCATCTCCCTGGGTGACAGGATTTTATGTAAGTAACTGTTTCGCCAAAAACGATCCAGAATAAAACACATTGGTAATGTTGCCTTATTAAAACTTTTAAGAAAATTCCAGGACATGCTTTCGGTAGCCACACTCTACTTTTATACCCACAGCTTTTCAGCATACTTTTTTAGCACAAGTTTTGAAAAATCTCACGTGAGATTGGGGTAGGGGGGGGGTCGTTAAAAAAATCCTCAAAAATGCCTCCCGTAATTAATGTACTCCCCCAACGAGACGGGGTAATAAATGTAAACAAATGGACATCTATGATTGAATATCAACATTTGCCATTTATTGACTCAACCCGATATCGATAGTTTCACGGTTCCTATAAGTATGAATCTATCTGTCTACTTAGAATTTAGTGTTGTTAGTAGTACTATGGCATAGAATTGATAAAATTCATTAAGGAGACTGCCCTGCCACCACCTACCTACCTACTACTGTACCTGGAAAAATTTCTTGCACGCGTAACTTTTTTGTGTTACACCAAAAAAATTCGAAAAAAATATATGTTGAGGTACTAAATGAGGAACTAAATATATCCAAAGAGATAAATTAGATATATTGTTTAGAACTACGTTAAACAAATGTGGTCCAGACATCCTGACGTCAGAATGTCTGTGGCCACTTTCTTATCCTGTTTATCGAGGTACTAAATATTTGAATTGAGGTACTAAATAGTACCAAATAGGTACTAAAATGTAATGTTTTTCAAACATCAAATATCGCATTTGGTCCAGGGGTCCTGCAAAGGTAGTATGAGGAGGAGTACCTTTGCTGACGCTTACATTAACTTATTTTTGTTCATTGTGTAATAGGCTTTAGCATTACACAATGAAAAAAAAAAAGGTATAAAGCCCATTACACATTGAAAAAAAATAAGGTATAAGAATAAGCAATAAGGAATAGCACAGGAAGACAATAAGCCGTTTTCAGAAGCACTAAAAAAAAAAAATTACGGCTGTCAAAAGAATGCACTTTTGGACCTCAGCCCAATAGCCATGTGTGATAATCATAAAATAGGTCTCAGCGAGCTGAACAAAAGTTACTATAACGCCAATAGCCAAATGTTTGTCCTTTCGGAGTTATATTGTATTGAAAAAAAAACCAAAATTTTCAATAAAATATAACTTTATTCTTGAATTGTGTCTTGCTCAACGGTGCTGCCATTGCTGGATTCCGCTATTTACACAATGAAAAAAAATAAGGTATAAGAATAAGAAATAAGGAACAAGGAATAAGGAATATCGGAATCCAGCAATCGCTCGTAGCCTGGGCTGCCTGAGTGATCTTGAACGATCACTAATGTTAAGCAACATACGGCGCGTCCAGTCCATGGATGGGTAACCGTCTATGAATCCAGCAATGGCAGCACCGTTGAGCAAGACACAATTCAAGAATAAGGAAAACAATTGATTTCTGTGCTATTCGTTATTCCTGGTTTCTTATTTCTAATTCCTTATTCTTATACCTTGTTTTTTTTTCATTATGTAATGGGCTTAAATGTGAGTGGTTGACCAAAAAGGGACCTGTGTGCTTAGTGCGAGTTTTTTTAACTACTCGATCGCGTTAACGTAAACTCATATTCTATAGGAGTGACAAAGCGCGCCACCTAGTTGTCTCTCTGTCACTCCTATACATATTGCAAACGCTCTCGCTATCGAAAGTGAACGAAAAAACTCGCACTAAGGGCCCTGCAAAGGTAGTATGAGGACGCGAGTCGCGCGCGACAACGTCAAAAGTCGCGACTTTCCAGTACATTAACTGTCAAATTCTCGCGACTTTTGGCGTTGTCGCGCGCGACTCACGTCCTCATACCACCTTTGCTGGCCACAATGTCTGTTGATCATGGGTGTCAAACTCAGATTAAAAAAGTGGGAAGCGAGCGAATCAAGTATAAGGATACCCTATTACGAAGTAGTGTAATGACTTTCGATTTCAGCATGCCTTTTTAATTTAGTAGTGTTATAAAAGCGTAGTTCTAAATAGAGATTCGAGATGGTGCTGTGAAAGCAGTTTGTAATTTAATATTTTAGTACAAATGGGCAATTTCGTCAAAGTTTTCACCTTGACTTTTTGCTATGTCCCATAACTTTAAACAGTTTGTTTTTGGCTGGAATCATTAATCTTAGAATAAGTTGACATTATTTGATTATAACAGTTATTTTTCGAACATATTTTAACTTAAAACCTTAAGGCAAATAATAAACAAAGTAATTAGAGCAAATAAAAGTCAAAATAACTGCAATTATTCTGATGTCCCATGGCCAAAATGTAGAAAAGAAATCAAGTTTCCTTGAAAAAAACTCATACAGGCTATAAACTTTTTAGTCTCACTTTAACCCGAAGATGTTTATTTTACTATAAAATGTATCTGTTTTACTGTATTCTTGATCAAATAACTTAAAAAACATTATTTTATATTATATTGAAAAAATGACTAAGTGGAAAATTCCATTCCGAAACCAAAATTTTCGAATTAAGAAAAAGAGTTAAACTACCAAATGGGTGTTAATTCAAAAGCTGACAACACATAATTTAATAAAAACACACCGCAATTGATATTCAGTCATTTAATTGCGGCCTGGAGAAGTGTAGAGAAGTGTATCTGGGAGGCTCTGCTTTGGAACTTCCATATTCCGAAACCGAAATTTATGGTTAAGTTACAGTTGTTTTTCTATTACGATTGTTTAAAAAGAACATAGCACTAATGTCGAAATCAGTTTGTAAGCCAAAACAGTATAGCTTATTATATTTTTTGCTATATCTTTATTAAACTGTTACAGTCGCGGAGTCCGTTACCTCCATTCCGAAACCTACTCGACGGTTTCGTAGAAGCGGAATGAAAACGGTCACGGAATGGAAACATAAAGCTTGGTTTACCTTGTTTCAGTACCATCAGATTACATAAGAGACAAAACATCTTTTGCGGCGCTCGACGGGCTCACAACGAAGTTGTTTAGTGGATTTAAATGATATTAATATATTATGATGCCAAAAAGGTTACGCATATCTAGAAATATAATGCAAAAAACAAAATAAAGAATAATTAAGTAGTAACCCTCCATTTTTGATAAATAATAATTACAATTAACTAGCCTCTCTGAACCTACTTATTTAATAATGTCTAGTGTCTACTGCTAGTCTGAGTGTTGACTGTCTACTGACTTTTTTTTTCAACATTGTGAACTATTCTTTACAAATCCATTCCGTGATTACAGATTTCTCTTCCGTTACTGTCCTATTTTAGATGACTACTTATTATTTGCTTATTTAAAGTTTTTTGTTCTACGGAGACTAGTTTTTTTGTTAGATTTTAAATATTTATTTAGTTTTTGTTGAATATTATAAAATTACTTATTATTAAGCGAAGGATTCGTGACTGACCGGGAAATAAATCCCATAATATATACAAATAGTAACGGAATGGAACTAAAGGCTGAATTTGTTGAAGTGAATAAATGTATTTTTTTAAGATATTAGAAGAGAATAACCGTAAGTAACAAATGTTAAAGGTGGTTTTATTTGATTGTAGCACCACAAGTTCTTGGTTGCGGAATGGAACTTTAATCAACTACAAGCCGCTTAAAAACTCAAGTAATTAGGATAATTAAGCTAATCTTGACCAAATTTTGGCTTTACTTAATGAAAAACATTATAGAGAGATAGATAGATAGATAGATAATTCATTTATTCACATAAGACACACACGCGTATACAAAGCAAATCAAAACACGTCTAACTACAAGTCACAGCACTAAAAAAGCAAAGAAACAAAATTAATAATAGTACATTAACACACATAACAAGCAGAGACACATAGAAAATTGGCCATACACGATACATTAATGTACCTGGCCAACGTACTGAGTAAGTGACCAACGCGGGTGTGGCAAATGTAAATGGGCTCCGACTCAGCATGTGCTGAAAGTTCCGGAAGAACTTCAGCGCTGATATTCTGCCGGTACCCTTGATCGGCGTGCAGCGCCAAGAGAGCTGAGGTGTGGCGCACAGACGGTTATCGGAGTGTATTAAATAATGCTATGAATAATAATGTCACGCTGCTAAACAATTAAAAATAAGTAAATATTTTATAATTAATAGATTGATAAATATATACTTATAGATTGACCACGGGCTTAAATAGTAAAAAATAAATAAAATTCGAATCATCTGTGAGAACTTTGTGTAATCAAAGTCTTAGATTCTATATTCCATAATTTTATAAAATACCAAAATATCGAACAAATTGCACATAATAATGTCAACATAATCATCATTTCAATAACTTGTACACTGGCAACGGAGTTCAGAAGTACAGGAGCAAAACAATAAATGTCAGAGTATTAGAATTAAAATTGTATTATGGTATTAAATTTAAAATAGAATGATTAAAATTGATGATAATATTATATACGTATGTCCAAAATAAAAAATAATAATTAAAAAACTGTGTTATAATATACTCAATTGTTGAAATGTTCGGAAGAAAATACGTAACCGATAATAGGTATGTACTAATAGCACTTTATTCCATTAATTTACCGGGATAACAATTTCTGCTGGTCAAGCAAAGCTTTTTAATATGGGCCCTGAAGGTGACCCTAGACTGAAGTAGACGGAGAGGTGGCGGGATATCGTTCCAGCACTTTGTGGCCTGAAACCTGAAACTACCGCGGAAGGCGGCAGTGCGGTGATGCGGCACACAAAGCGGGATCGACGTGATCCTAACGCAACCCCCCATAGCTCTCCTCCAAATAAGCTTTTGGAATAAATAAGCTGGTTTCTTACTTTTGACAACACCGAACAGTAACATTGCCGTGAAAAATTTCAATCTATTTTCCATTTTTAGGAGATTAGAGCGAATCGATCCTTTGCAAAAAAATACTTATTTACGTAGTTAATATTAATATACATATTTTTCACCACTGTCATACTTTGGCGAAACCATAGCTCTCCTCCAAATAAGCTTTTGGAATAAATAAGCTGGTTTCTTACTTTTGACAACACCGAACAGTAACATTGCCGTGAAAAATTTCAATCTATTTTCCATTTTTAGGAGATTATAGCGAATCGATCCTTTGCAAAAAAATACTTATTTACGTAGTTAATATTAATATACATATTTTTCACCACTGTCATACTTTGGCGAAACCGCCCAAATTATGATCACAGATTTCGCTAAGTAGTTGAAGGTACCTATTCATTCTCAGGGTTGCCATACGAAGACGTTGTACAATAAACGTAAGCTCTTCGGCGTACGACAACGTGATACTTCCTCTACTCAGGCAGAAAATGCTTCAGCTGAGTATCCCTTCGAGGATAGTCCATTTAGTTACGAACCTGTTGCCCTGTAGGTCCGTAGTTGTTCGCACGTCAGTAGATTATCTACAACCTAGAAACATCTGGAAAGGTCTCCCCCAAGGCTCAGTCCTAAGTCCTCTGCTGTACAGCATTTATACTTCCGATCTGAAGCTATCTGTTAACTCATTCTGTTCTGTTCTTCAATTTGCGGATGACCTGGCCTTATATATTTCTGTATCTGAGCCAAGCATAGCAGAAACCAGATTGAACTCTGCTATGTTCTACCTTTCGGATTGGCTCTCTTCTCATGGCCTGTCTCTATCCATTCCCAAAAGCAGTGTGGTAGTGTTTACCCGTAAACGAAATATTCCAGATATCGCAGTCTCATGCAATGAAGAGACCATCCCAATCCACGAGGAAGTCAAGTTCTTAGGAGTGACTCTAGACTGTAGGATGACAGGAATTCCACACTTGAGCAGAGTAATAAAGAAGTGCGAAAAAAACCTCAATATTCTTCGTGCTCTTTCGGGTGTATGGTGGGGCTCTCATCCGTACTCTCAAAAGCTCTTGTACAATGCCATTATCCGAAGTCACATGGATTACGGCACATTTTTACTCGAACCGTGTAGCAAAGTAACATTGCAGTCGATTAACAAAATTCAATATAAGTGTTTGAGGATTATCCTAGGTGCGATGAAATCTTCCCCTATTAACGCGCTCCAGGTTGAATGCTCCGAACCTCCACTAGAATTGCGAAGACAAATGCTCTCGGATAGATTTGTGGCTAAAGTGTTACAGTCCGCTAATCACCCTTTGATAGACAAACTACGTCTCTTATCAGAAAAAATCTCGACATCCAACTATTGGACACATAAGGACTCACCTCGGATTCTCAACAGCTTTAGGAGATTCACAACACTTCCTTACCCCATTTTCCAGACCAATCTAAACCCAATGTTTGCGTCTCAGCACAAGGTTCTCTTATACAAACCCAATGTGGTTCTGGACCTTGGTATAGAGAAGGATTCCCCATCCGCCAATATGCAACTTAGAAGAGAGTTAGATAGAAATTGGAAAGGATTCGCCACTTTCTACTCGGATGCTTCTAGATTAACAGATACTGACTCAGTAGGCGCGGCTGTATGGTTCCCGAGCAGCAAAATCGTACTGAGCTTCAAGTTACCGCCCTCAACTTCAATCTTTACGGGTGAAGCACACGCTATTCTTGAGGCCATAGCTTTTGCGGAAGGTCATAATCTTCTTAAGACCGTTATTCTGTCAGACTCCAAAAGTTGCCTGCAAGCCCTATTAGCAAGCCCTTTCAAATCGAAAGTAAAGTTCCCCTGCATTTTCCAAATTAAAGAAGCACTTTTCAGGTGCCAGCAAAAAGGGTTTGATATAGTAGTAGTTTGGATTCAAGGTCACAGTAATATTCCGGGTAATGAAACTGCAGATTGTGCGGCGAGGCTTGCCATCAGAACCGGTGTAGAAAAACAATCTATCTTTTCCCATGACCTTTGTGCGCAGGCAAAAACAAGTCTAGTGAATTCCTGGACCGAATCCTGGGATCGGTCTCGTAAAATTGTTGGGAAATATTATGGGGACATTCAGCCCACAATTCCAAGAAGACCATGGTTTTTCAAGTTTAGATCTGCTAGTAAACGCGTTACTTCTTCGATATGCAGATTAAGAATTGGCCACGCTAGTACACCGGTACATCTCGCAAAGTTAAGGGTGAGGGACCATTCCCTCTGTGAGTGTGGACTTGAGGAAGGCACCGTTGACCATTTGTTTTTCAACTGCCCTAAATTACCTTCACTATATGACCACCTTCCCTCAGATATCCCCAAACCCATAAATTTTAAGTCTCTATTAGAGACTTAAAATTTATGGGTTTGGGGATATCTTTTCTCGCGACTTTTGACGTTGTCGCGCGCGACTCGCGTCCTCATACTACCTTTGCTGGAGGGATTGGAAACCAATTGGAAACTGTTATTTATTTTATTTGATTTTTTTAATCTGTGGTATTTTAGCTTTGTTTTGGTCTAACCAGAATATTTTTAGGTGCCGTAGTTATTTTTTTATGATTTTTTTTGTGAGCCGAGCCGAGTCGAAACCTCTGAAACTTCAAACGCGATTTTCTCGAAATGAATTATTTTCCCTTGAGGTCCCTTTTTGGTCAACCACTCACAAATAGGAAATAGTACAGCGCCACCAAGGTGGGCAAAATTGTATCTAACAAATTAATTGTAAATCCTGTTCCCCATTATTTTGTTTTATTTATGCACTTACTAACAATTGTTAATATATTTTCACTAAAATTGAAAGGCGGATTAAAATATTCTAATTTTTCTGGGTAAATTTCTTAAATGCTATAACGAAATTCTGCACTAGCGCGGCTATTAACTGAAAAGATAAGATATAACAAAATAAAGATAAGATAATAACAAAAAAATATAATTGCATTAAATAAGAACACAATGTCAAAATTTGTCATTTAAATATTCGAGGACGCTATAAAACGATTTGGTTAAAAGTACATTCTTCAACTTAGATTTAAATTTGTCTATGGGGAGTTCCCTCCATGCTGAAGGCAGTTTATCTATATATGTATATATAAAAGGAGAAGCTGACTGACTGACTGACTGACATATCAACGCAGGGCCTAAACTATAAAGGTTAGAAACTTGAAATTTTGCACAAGGGTTCCTTTTAGAACATAGGGGAGCACTAAGAAAGGATTTTTGAAAATTCATCCCCTAAGGGGGTATAATGGGAGTTCAAAGTTAGTATGAAACTTTGCCGTTTTTGAAGTTATTCGAATGAAATTTGGTACCAAGGTTCTTCATTTAAAATTATGAAACAAGTGTAAAATAGTTTTTCGAAAATCATCCCTTAAAGGGGAAAAAGGGGGGTGCAAACTTAGTATGAAACTTGCCGTGTCTGAATTTATTCGAATACGATTCAATATGAAGGTCCTCCATTAAATGTTATGAAAAACATGTAAAATAGTTTTTCGAAAATAATTTGTAAAAAGGGGGGGGTGCAAAGATAGTATGAAACTTTGCCGTTTTTGAAGTTATTCGAACGAAATTCAGAATAAAGATTCTTCATTGAATGTCTTGAAACATATGTAATATAGTTTTTAGAAAACCATCTCTTAAGGGGATATAAAGGGGGTGCAAAGTTAGTATGAAACTTTGCCAGTTTTGAAGTTATTCGAATGAAATTCAGTATGAAGTTCCTTCATTAAAAGTTATGAACGAAGTGTAAAGTAGTTTTTCGAAAATCATCCCTTAAGGGGGTAAGAGGGGGTTGCGAAGTTAGTATGAAAGCTCTTTCGCATGCGCTAAAAGTATCCCTATCTTATTTGCAAACACTTTACTCAACTAAAGCCCACGCGGACGTAGTCGCGGGCAACAGCTAGTTATGATATAAAGTAGGAGCCATGTTACAAACGCTTTTTGTCATTAGTGCCGTATTTGACTTGGTTTTGACTATTCTAGTGGGATCTCTTCGGGCTCGCTTATTATCTCTAGATTTAAGAAATAGATCCTCATTTATTTTTACAAAAAGGCATGTTTCTAATAAATATGTACATCGCAGGCGAAGTGAGAATATAATTTTTAATAAAGATAGCCTTACATTGTATCTTGTTGTTGAAGGCCAAACATGGCTCTGATGCAACGTTTATGTTGTTTAAATACTGATACTTTATTTGTGCAGTTGCCCCAAAATATCGGAATTTTTATTTATTTTGGACTACTAACAGCTTTTATAAATAACAACACAAAGTACTATATTGAAGTAAAGACACTAATAGACAGTTGTCTTGTTATTCAGGCACGCTATATTTTGGGACATGTATGGGAATCTAGTTTGAGAGTAGCAACCCTGGAAATAAACGAATGGGGCTGCAACAGTGCCATCTATAGAGAGCCAATGAAACTAATTAGGGTAAACCATAGTATTGCTGGCACCCATCTAGTCATTGGCACAGTGAGTTTTCAACACAAATATTTAGAATTAAAATTGCTTAAAGGGCATTTTGGTAGTTTTTTATAATTAGAATTTTTAAGTACAAAACATACATACAAATTATACCTAAGTGCCAATGACTGATATTATTAGTGACAATGTTTGTACCTGTAATGCCAATGACTAGTTTTGGAGACATTTTCAAATTATTATTATTTTTCTTAAATAAAACTATGACAACAAGCAAGAATTATTTTTTATTTCCAACCTATACTCATATTCTAACAAATAAAAATTGTTAATAGTGATTGAATATGAAATTGAATGCTTAGGAAGCAAATTAAGTCAAGGTTTTGCTTAAGGTGCCAATCAATGTATAGTTTACCCTAGTCGTGGTGCCGAATTCAAGTTCGATTAGCGCCCTCTGAACGTCGGTTTTGGTATTACTACTTTATGCTACTAAAATAAAAATATACATATTACACCAACAACGTGTCATTTAACAATACTTCACGATTTTGTATCCTTACACAAAATGTATTTCCCTGTTCATTGTTCTAAGATTAGGCCCCATGGTTTATCATTAGCGACACTAGATGGCTCTAGCTGCCTTGTTTTTTTTCGTGTGTCGTCGATGTACTCTGTGGTCGTCGAAAAGTCGAAAACATTGACAGATGCGCAAAGTTACCGAGCCTGAATTACAATGTTGTTACCGAGATTCCGGGCATTTTAACTATTTTTCCTTAGAGTGGATTTATGTGTAAAACAGTGCGGCTCAATATAATTGAAATTTATATAGCCGAGTCTTATATATTCACAGATATGGCCATTCAAACTGACTTGTGTTTCTAATCAATACTTTACTATTTACCGAGAAAATCTTTCCAGTGCTAACGTCGCATTTCAATTCTCTGTTTCAATTCAACATACCTAAATAGCGAAACCGCTGTTGATTGTGAAGATTACATAGCTCCATTGTTTCCGTAGTATTTCAACATTGCTGGTAAATCACAAAACATACGTCGAACAAATAACTTCAGATCTTTGATCCTTACTTCCCATATTTGTTTGGCTTCCGGCTCCAACCTACACCAACTACCGATCTCAAAGACTATTAAAAAGCTTTCAAGTGAATAGAACTTCATTTCATGAGAAGCCTCAACTACATTCAATAATATGTAAGTATTTTTGTAGTAATATTAGTTGTCTTGTACAAAGATCATCTCAACTTCGTCATGATTCCTGAAGCCCATCAGCTGCTAACATCGTCACGGTAAGCTGTTTACCTACATGATTAAGTTATTAAATTGACGTCTCAATTTGATCTTTTTATAGAAGTCACAAACTCTATTAAAGAAGTGTTGTAGGTGTGTTTGTTTTTGTATGAAGTAGGTATCATTATTTGACCTAAGTTTTTATGCCTTGTTTTGTCTAAAATAAGCAGCATAATCAATTCCACTGTTGAGTCTATATCAAGTCTCTAAACTGGTCTTGCAGTTATGTATTTGAACTATAAAAAGGAACTTGTTTAGAATAAAGTTGCTGAGAAATTCACGGTCCCAATTTAAGCTTCATAAAATTACTTAGCAATGCAAGTATTTATTTAATTGGGTTTATCAACAGTTTACACATCCTTACATGCTTAAAGCATAGATGAAGTTACACATTGAACTAGACACATAACTTATTAGTTATTTGTCTAGTTTAATATGTAACTTATACTAACAATATGTAATAATGGATAAACACAGTATGCACAACAAAAGTAAATTGGTAGGTTAAGATAAGATAGGTCATTGGAGCCTAATTACAATCTTGCTGTTGCTTAAGTACTTGATGTCAAATAATAAATAATAAGTTCTACACAACACTATAACTTGAATAAAAATTAAGAAAACAACACAACAAAATAAAAGCCAAATACGATACAACTATCAATACATGTGGGCATTTCTTTTTATGCCTATATATTTTTTCTACTAATTGACCATGTCAAGTTGTTATTTTCATTGGAAGTAATTTAAATGGCACTGAAAAACTATTTTCAGGTGTTCCATTGTTTCAATAACATGTTGTAGAAGCGCAATTGTTTAACTCCTCAGATTCCTAATGCCCTTTTGGCGTATTTATTAGTAATAAACATTTAGAGCAAAAGATGTCATCTTGGTATAGGGATCAACACAGATTTAGTAGGCAAATTGCAGCTTCTATCTTTACATTGTTAAGATGGAGTGTGCAACTCTTTTGACAAGAGTGTTGATAAGAAGATCTTGCTCAGCCTACAAAATCATCAGAAGAAGGTCACTACTTTGACCCTTTGGCAATAAAAGGCTATGACTTCACAAACAAGCCTAAGTCACTTATCATTACCTTAACAGCAAAGGTTATCATTGTTTTTATAACTATCAGCGGAGTTTATTTATGTTTAATATTGTAAAAGAGAACTTAACAAAAACTGTCAGACAGATGTGGATAGCCATACCTCATGTTGTGTTGTGTGGAAATACAAAAAGAAAACAATATTCATACGAGTTCTTCACATTTATTGTTTTGTTATTGTTTGGGTGCCAGCCCCGTTCTTGGTAAGTCTTTTCTAGCATTTCCTCTCACAAATGTATCGGTAGGATTCCAGTAACCATCAAGCTTCTTCTGTGTGGACTATCTTCTACAATTTTGCTTAATTCGGGAAAACGTAACAAAAGTGACTTGTAATTTTTATTAAAGTTCTTGTAGGAAAACTTGTGAAGTAATTCAATGTAACTGTTGAATTACCCCTCCAGTGTTTTAAAATTTGATACACACAATTGTTTTTGTAAAAAATATTACTTATTTTTAAGAAAGATGATTTGTCTAAAACACTCCTGAGAAGCAGTAAAAATAATAATTATTCTGTGGTTTCGTATTTCCCGTTACCACATACTATTTAAAGAGTGTTTTAGGGAATGGAGTCTTTATAAATAACACTGAAAATATTGACTTAATGAATGTTAAAGTTGTCTATAAGTTTTACAATTAATAGAGTTTACGGCGAAGTAGCTGACAAATCATCTCCACATTTTCGGTTTTCAATACCTAGTTTCATCATTAAACCACCAATATTTTAATTTTTTAGCCTGAGCTAGCAACCTGTTTATAATATCAACTCAACAACTAGTTTGTCGCTACATTTGTATGCAAATTGGTACCAAAAAAAATCTCATATTCTAGCACCCATAAATTATATTTGTTAAAAAACTGAGTAATAGTTATTTATAAATGCTGATATTATTGTCCTTGCAAACCCTGGTCTTTGCCTACCCCTCTGGGATAGAGGCGTGAGTTTATGTAATGTGTTATTGTACAGACAATTTGTTTTCTAAAACGTATGTATGAGTACTTACAACATGATATCCCACATCCATTGTGCGCCATGTAATTACCTATCATATGACTTGGCCAGTGTGTCTACATTGAGATAACAGTAAAGTTATTTTCATTGCTGTACTGTTATCACTGTTTGTTTTTATAAATATTGTTGCGAGTCTACCACATTATCGGTGAAATGAATGAAACCCTTTCAAGCGGCGGTGTTTTTGTATCCAGTTTAGTCTGACAAAATCAAATCTCTATTTTGCAGTATTTTGAAAATTAATACTTTTTTGACCTTTGAAGACCTTCAGGCTTCCTTTTAGTCAGGCCAAGGTTACAGAAGCATAAATAAACCTTATCTAGAAATAAAGATACGAACCTTCTAGTTTTTTTTTTCATTTAAGTCTCGATATTTCGAAAAACGGATTTAATAACACTGATTGTAGTTTACGAAACCTGAAATCACTGACATAAGAAAATATATTTAACTAGCGACCCGCCCCAGCTTCGCACGGGTGGGAAAAACGTTTCCGTGGGTATAGCTATAATTTACTTCTACACAGAACATTCCCAGGGTAGTAATTTTGTACACCTTGGGTTACATTATTCGAGATTTCGTACGGAACCCTAAACTTTTTGAATATCCAATATAGCCTATGTTACTCATGAAGAATGTAGCTTTCTAATGGTGAAAGAATTTTTAAAATCGGCCCATTAGTTTCTGAGCCTATTCATTAGAAACATACACACACACAAAAATACAAATCTCTCCTCTTTATAAATTATTAGTATAGTATACTTAAGTTTATCAAGAGTCGCATACTTAGGAAAGCTTAAAAACACTACATCAGTTTACTGATACTTTTTTGAATTATTAACTTATTCCGTATACCTTGGCTTTTCGTCGGAAGAGTCCGATCAGGTTTCGCTCTCAAGCCATGTAAGTGTAACGGAATAAAGTTAATAATTATAATGCATCCTTAAGTAAACTGGGTAAACTGGCTGCTTTTGGTTAAGGCCGCCATATTATACATTAATTTAAGTACATTAAAGGTATTATAAAAAAAATACAATTTCTGTTACTTATGTTATTTGGCAGATAATTTCTAGTTATTCAGATCGTCTGATTCTTGGCAAGTGACGGGTCTAACCTTTAGTAAGACAAGCCCTGCGGCAGAAAGCACTAGCATGATAAAATTATATTGTCTACACTACAACGATAACTGAAGGTCCAGGGCCAACTAGAAACTGGGTCAAGGCCTACACTCCCGGAGCTTTTCGGGTTACTACGGACGACGGGCTCATTCTGCCTAATAGGCGCTTTCCCTTAAATATCACGTATTGCCCCTTAAATCCAAATATTCTTAGTCAAATACTAAACTCCTGCGTGTTCCAATTCCACTCATCATCATCAACCCATTATGTCCCCACCGAGGGGCACAGGTCTCTACCCTGTATAAGATATGCCACGCCCCCGTGGCGGAGTATGGCCATGTCCGGATTGGTGGATGCTCGTAAGACTTAGTGACTGGTCGTACAGTCAGAAGTTTTCAAGCCGCCCGCCCTAAGGCCTCTGACTTGGCTTAACGACTGCGATCTCTGCATAACGTGCCTTGCGAAGGACGGAACCGCTCGGAAAAATGCCACTAGCGTTGGTCATAGAACGGTCACCCATCCATGCACTGAACACGCCCTATGTTGCTTAACCTTCGTGATCGTTTAAGATCACTGAAGCCGCCGGGTACGAGCGATTTTTTTGGAAGTGGCTCAATAAAGTTTTGTGTTATTTCAATAGCACGAGTTGCTAATTTTAAATTAGTCTGTAGTATTATGTGTATTTCGGAACATCTTCATTTCATCAACATTTCGGACGTCGGATTTTCAGATCTGAATTATATAGAATAGTATCGGACTTAAACGGGCGTCCATGGCAACTCCGACATCTGAAGCCCACCTGCAACTCGAGGGTTGTTAACAATACAAGGACGGATCGAAGGTATAAGCCCCTCCACTGCTCTGTAGGGATTTACAGATTCAGGGCCTATCGCGGATCAAACGGCACTCAGTTGAAATAGCATCCTGCTCTCACTACTAGTGGTTTCCAATCCTTCCAGTGGTGCTATGATATTATCATCTAACGCTACCAACACGACACTTTAATTAATAAATAATTAATATAAGCCCTTACTCTTTGACTACAAGTTTTTCCTTAAATATCTAAAACTATTTTTAAAGTCTTCGTATTTTATGTTACATGACACGAGATTTTTATACAATCATCAAAATGAAACAGAACACAAATCCTTTGCATCTTTACCAAAACGGCTGTTTTTAACAAAAATCGATTAGAGTATGACTATCCCAGGCTCTAAGGGTGATGATGATGATGATTTTTACTTTTCCTAAATACATCTATATTAATAATTCGGGGTCTACGGTAGACTCGAACGATATGCACACCAAATGAAACAGCGTAAAAAAATAGTTGATCTGAGTCGACAACATATGGGCGGAAAATTCGTATTATCGAGCAGCATCTATATAAAAATTACTAGACGAAAACCCGGCTTCGCTCGGGTAAAATGTAGACGCAAAATTATATTCCACTATGTTTTTTTATATGGCGACGCCTCTGTATTTATCAACCACCAGTAGATATAAATCTCTCAATACATTCAGATACATAAGCTCACACCTGTATCCTAGAGGAGTAAGCAGAGACCACGGACTGTCACCTGCCACTATCCTGACAAATCACTTTCGCTTCATCGACATCCATTAGTCGTTGCATGTACCCACATCGGTTTCGGGTACTTTTAATCTTGCCCTTTGCTAATACATCCCCTATTTGGTTGAAGTATGTCCAACTGGGGCGTCCCTTACCGGCCCTTCCACTCACATTCGCCCGATATATTTGCTTTGTCAGTCTTTCTTCGTTCATCCTCTCCACATCTCCAAACCAACGCAACATTCCTTTTTTCAATTCTAGTCACTCACTACATCCTCTTTCTCTACATCCTCGGTCTCTGATCACACTATTACGTATTCTGTCATTCAAAGTAACACCACACATATTTCTTAAGGATCTCATTTGTACTGCACTAATCCTACTTTCATGATTCTTTTGCCATACCCAAATCTCGCTACCATGCTTACATCAGCATAGGAACCAGCACACTATTACGGATAGCCAATCTTGCTCTTTTGGACAATGCAAGGCGAAAATCGGATACTTATCATAACTTTGTCATGGGTACCTCATCACAAATTACTAAATGAGCTTCCTTCATAAACTTAACAGCTAGTGAATCTAATGACGTATGAGACGTAGAATCCACTTGCCTAATCAACTAAAAACAGCTCCCTCTCTTTGGCTTTACAGCTTTTAGTTTTGTATTGACCACATGTTTTTCTTCATCATTTTAATTTTTGGTATTTTTCTTATCTAGTGGCTTTTTCATTTCAATAAGTTTATTGGTACCTAACTAAGCAAAACAATAAAGATCAATTTATGACTTTGATTTCCTTTTTCAATTATTTTTCAGACCCTTCCAAAACTCAATGTCAATTATTGTCTTCCCTCCCGCCCTCAGAAGAAGGACCTTCTTCTGAGCTCCCGCCAATGAAAAACACCACAGATTACTTACTACACCTTCTCAGTTGGCACAGATTATAATAACCTTTTTGGATGCCACGGTATTCCACACACCATGGAGTTAACAAATTAGATCAAAGGGCCGGTTTAGAATATCTTAGTGTTTAGGAGAGTGCTTTACTTTACACTCTGTTGCAATATTATGCTGAATCGGGCCCATTTTGGGGGCTCAACCTTTAACGACCTCTGTGGCGTAGTGGTTAGCGCATCTGAATACCACGCGAGAGGTCCCGGGTTCGAATCCCGGCTGGGGACAAAAAAAATCCCAGGTCTTGGATGTTTACATGTTTGTGACGTCGCTGTTTCTGGTTCCCACGACACAGGGTATCCTAGTGTGGGGCCAGAAGCAATGTATGTGCCTGTATGTAAATGTAAATATGTAAATGTAAATTATTATTTTCATGTTGTACAGTTTATTTATTTTACGCTTTTTATGCTTTCTGTGTTATTTTTTTATTATTCTACGCATTCTGTGTGTGTGTTTTTTTGTTTTGTTTTGAGTATCAAATAAATAAATTTTCTTTCTTTCTTTCTGTCTTTCTTTCTTTCTTTCTTTCTTGCTTGCTTGCTTTCTTTCTTTCTTCCTTTCTTTCTTTCTTTCTTTCTTAAGGAGAGTGCTTTTGTAGAAACGTGTAAGCGCCACTTGCTTTAGTACGTTTTACGATATAGTACGGTTCTAGTTGCCTTTCAATTAGAATTAAAATAGAATTGGTTTCTATTGTTCTATCCAGTAACACCTGAGCGCGTTACTATCCTCGTTAGTTATTTGTGTATAAACTAAAAATTTAGTGAGAACTTTAGGAGAGTGCGCAAGTGACTCGTGACGGGTGCGTGTTGTTTTCATTAACTCGAATTATCAAACTTACTTATGTGTTCCATTAAAACTCATAGTATTTTGAGTAGGATAGCGCATATTTCGCGACGTCGACGAAGTGACACTCTACTGGAAGAAATATAAACGTTCACTCGAACGTCCAGTAATGTACTAATGCACTTGCCTTTCTAATTGTTTTATAGCACTCTCCTAAACACTAAAATAATGTAAACCGGCCATAACAGTTCACAATGAAAACTTGTGACACTAACACAACAATGATGACATTGACATGTTCACTTAGCAACGCCATTGTTGAATTTAATAATTTTTATATTGATGCTGCTCGATAATACGAATTTTCCGCCCATATGTTGTCGACTCAGATCAACTATTTTTTTACGCTCTTTCATTTGGTTTGCATATCGTTCGAGTCTACCGTAGACCCGAACGAAATTATTAATATAGATTAAATTCAACAATGGCGTTGCTAAGTAAACATGTCAATGTCATCATTGTTGTGTTAGTGTCACAAGTTTTCATTGTGAACTGTTATGGCCGGTTTACATCATTTTAGTGTTTAGGAGAGTGCTATAATACAATTAGAGAGGCAAGTGCATTAGTACATTACTAGACGTTCGAGTGAACGTTTATATTTCTTCCAGTAGAGTGTCACTTCGTCGACGTCGCGAAATATGCGCTATCCTACTCAAAATACTGTGAGTTTTAATGGAACACATAAGTAAGTTTGATAATTCGAGGCAATGAAAACAACACGCACCCGTCACGAGTCACTTGCGCACTCACCTAAAGTTCTCACTAAATTTTTAGTTTATACACAGATAAGTAACGAGGATAGTAACGCGCTCAGGTGTCACTGGATAGAACAATAGAAACCAATTCTATTTTGACTCTAATTGAAAGGCAACTAGAACCGTACTATACCGTAAATTTACTAAAGCAAGTGGCGCTTACACGTTTTTACAAAAGCACTCTCCTTAAGAAAGAAAGAAAGAAAGAAAGAAAGAAAGAAAATTTATTTATTTCATACTCAAAAAAAAAAAACAAAAAAACACACACACACAGAATGCGTAGAATAATAAAAAAATAACACAGAAAAAATAAAAAGCTTAAAAAAATAAACTGTACAACATGAAAATAATAATTTACATTTACATTTACATACAGGCACATAAATTGCTTCTGGCCCCACACTAGGATACCCTGTGTCGTGGGAACCAGAAACAGCGACGTCACAAACATGTAAACATCCAAGACCTGGGATATTTTTTTTGTCCCCAGCCGGGATTCGAACCCGGGACCTCTCGCATCGTAGTCAGATGCGCTAACCACTACGCCACAGAGGTCGTTAAAGATTGAGCCCCAAAATGGGCCCGATTCAGCATAATGTTGCAACAGAGTGTAAAGTAAAGCACTCTCCTAAACACTAAGATAAATAATCTAAACCGGCCCTTTGATCTAATTTGTTAACTTCATGGTGTGTGGAATACCGTGGCATCCAAAAAGGTTATAATCTGTGCCAACTGAGAAGGTGTAGTAAGTAATCTGTGGTGTTTTTCATTGGCGGGAGCTCAGAAGAAGGTCCTTCTTCTGAGGGCGGGAGGGAAGACAATAATTTGACATTGAGTTTTGGAAGGGTCTGAAAAATAATTGAAAAAGGAAATCAAAGTCATAAATTGATCTCTATTGTTTTGCTTAGTTAGGTACCAATAAACTTATTGAAATGAAAAAGCCACTAGATAAGAAAAATACCAAAAATTAAAATGATGAAGAAAAACATTGTGGTCAATACAAAACTAAAAGCTGTCAGCCAAAGAGAGGGAGCTGTTTTTAGTTGATTAGCCAAGTGGATTCTACGTCTCATACGTCATTACATTCACTAGCTGTTAACTAAATTCAATGCTGTTAAGTTTATGAAGGAAGCTCATTTAGTAATTTGTGATGAGGTACCCATGACAAAGTTATGATAAGTATCCGATTTTCGCCTTGCATTCCTTCGTGAGTAGCCAGAACATGTCCAAAAGAGCAAGATTGGCTATCCGTAATAGTGTGCTGGTTCCAATACTGATGTAAGCATGGTAGCGAGATTTGGGTATGGCAGAAGTCAGAAGAATCATGAAAGTAGGATTAGTGCAGTACAAATGAGATCCTTAAGAAATATGTGTGGTGTTACTTTGGATGACAGAATACGCAATAGTGTGATCAGAGACCGAGGATGTACAGAAAGAGGATGTAGTGAGTGACTAGAATTGAAAAAAGGAATGTTGCGTTGGTTTGGAGATGTAGAGAGGATGAACGAAGAAAGACTGACAAAGGAAATATATCGGGCGAATGTGAGTGGAAGGGCCTGTAAGGGACGCCCCAGTTGGACATACTTCGACCAAATAGGGGATGTATTAGCAAAGGGCAAGATGAAAAGTACCCGAAACCGATGTGGCTACATGCAACGACTAATGGATGTCGTGATTTGAAGCGAAAGTGATTTGTCAGGATAGTGGCAGGTGACAGTCCGTGGTCTCTGCCTACCCCTCTGGGATACAGGTGTGAACTTATGTA
The DNA here is from genome assembly GCA_947310845.1 of Yponomeuta plumbellus. Taxonomy (NCBI): domain Eukaryota; kingdom Metazoa; phylum Arthropoda; class Insecta; order Lepidoptera; family Yponomeutidae; genus Yponomeuta; species Yponomeuta plumbellus. Next base: position 15,090,745 of record OX371198.1, on the reverse strand, counting down.
TCTGATTGTATTAAGAGATATATCTACTGGTGGTTGATAAATACAGAGGCGTCGCCATATAAAAAAACATAGTGGAATATAATTTTGCGTCTACATTTTACCCGAGCGAAGCCGGGTTTTCGTCTAGTTAAATTATAAAATAACTATCTGACTCGTCAAACATTGTTTTGCCATATTAACTACGACAGCCTGGGACCTATTCTCAGACCAAATATCACAAATAAACCTATAGGGAAGAGCGGGTGATCGTGCTCTTCCACTATAATAGCCTGGTGGGAATTTTCCCACCAGGCAGATCGTATGCCTGGGGACGGCCGGTCCAACTGTGCTTTGTTGGACATTGTATTTATTATAAGTCATGTGTAAACTTTGCTTGCGCGATGCAGGAATGTTGGAGTTTATAGTGCGCGCGCAGAGTTGACATGTGCTCGCCACATCACTCCCCTTCAAGACCGTAGCTACGTATAGCTAGGTCTGATAGGAATCGAAGTCTGTGCTCTAAAGCTTGCAAGTGCCAGGAGACGCTGTGTCAGTGAGTCGACTAGCGGTTGAGGGGTGTTCGGCGGCTAACAGTCACTTCACCGGCGACAATACCTATGGGGACCGCGCATGTGGTAGGAACCGGTGAAGGTTGTTGTACCACTGGCAGCGCGTGCTGCTGTGTGGCTGCCGCGCCGAGGGGTAGAGAGAGATCACCATCAGAACCAGCAGTCGGTGCGTTGACTGTAGTGGAACTGATGAAGTGAGAGGGAAGAGGAAGAATATGTACAAGTATGTACATGCGGCTTGCTTGAGACTGATTGTATGTGGAGTGTGCTGCGAGAGCGAAGGAAGGTTGACAGTGTTCTGTCAGGGGTCACCACTATAGGGAAGAGCGGGTGATCGTGCTCTTCTACTATAAAGGGAAATTTCCCACCAGGCAGATCGTATGCCTGGGGACGGCCGGTCCAACTGTAATCTGTTGGACGTTGTATTTACAGTAAGTCGTGCTTTGCTTGCGCGATGCAGGAATGTTGGAGTTAATAGTGCGCGCGCAGAGTTGACATGTGTTCGCCACAAACCCATGATCGTTAAAGCGTTTTTACACGACACGAGATTTTTATACAATCATCATGATTAACCCATAATGCCCCCACCGAGGGGCACGGGTCTCTTCCCTGAAGAAGGTACCTACAGGCCATACTCCACCACGTGGACCAAGTCGGGATTGGTGGAGGCTTAAAACTAGTGGCTGGTCTTACTGTCAGAAGTTTTCAAACCGCCCTAAGGCCTCTGACGTGGCTTAACGGTTAACTAGTTGGTACCTACCAGCTGCCATCGATAGATGGACTGCCATCTATCGATGGCAGCTGGTAGGTACCAACGTGCCTTGCAAAGCACGGATCCGCTCGGAAAAGGCCACTAGCGTGCGCCGAGTGCGAATGCCACTCAAAAACCTAACCGAAGTTTGTTTTATTGCCCAACCTGGGTTAGAAACTCCTAACAATTTTTCTAACCGTCTAGGTACTAATTCTAACCTAGGGCGACCGCCCAAAATCCTAACCTGACCCTCCCTCACTATATACAATCGACTGTATAAGACCGTATAAGATTAGTCTTGTGTTTCGCGATACGCCCTTTCATGCCCTTTCAAAAGAGGTCCAAGAGAACCCTGTTGAGGTAGCTCCAAATTAATATCGTAGGTACCGTAGGCGGGTGGATAAATAGCATTATAGTAGATACGTCCACATTCTCGCGGGAGTCACTTTTCAAACATGATCTAACCAACATTATTTTGCCAAATGTTTGGCTTTAATTTCCCAAAAGGTTGCCAAAATAATACAAACTCCTATATATCGAAGAATACTTCTAAGGAACAAGATTATGGTATTTACGGTAAATTGTAAGTAAAACCACTAGGTACTAATTACCTACTCCGTTTAATGCTCGATAACGACTGCCGACAATCGGCAAGCAGGTAGGTACATACAAAATAATTTCACCTAAGAAAATCTTTACCAAAGCAGAAAATAATTATCCCAGAAATCCTCAACAATTTAATTATAATTTAATTATGTAACAAAGGGTAACGGACGCTCAGTGGTCAGTTACTGGATGAATTACCCTACCTTTTTTTCTAATTGCTTGCCACAGATAAAAACTTTATTACTGTTCTGTAATTTCATCAACTGGAAGGAATCTGTGATCAACTGAGCAACATTCTGTTGTTAATGTTCTGTTCTCCTATTCTTCTTCTTTTTCTTCAACGTTCCATGATTTTAGCACCAGTAGCAGTTGTTCGATGAGCCGTTTTAAGAAGAAAAAAAACGAAAGGCTGTCAAAGGAATGCAGTTTTGGACCTCAGCCCAATAGCCATGTGTGATGTATACATGTTATTTTTTTGAAATTGAAAATGTTAGTTTTTTTTTCAATATAATATAACTCCGAAAGGACAAACGTTTGGCTGTTGACGTCATAGAGTGCGACAAGTGAGTCCTGGCACAAGCCTTTGGCGGGAAATTTAAAAATCTTTTAGTTGATAACCCTGCATCTATATGCCATAAACCATCTTGATACTTTTGCTTAAGTTTATTATTTGTTTAATTAGTTTGGAGTCCCCTATGAATTTTGTCCAAACATAATAAATATAAGCAAAACGAAAACATTAACTACATCAAAACCAACATTTCCACTCCACCAAAAACAGGGATAATAAAGATGCACCACATAAACTTATAAACATTTATTAATGCTGAACCATAATCAAAATCTGATTCATATCTTTTTTCTCCAACATCTTTGAGTTCTTTGACTAAGTCTTCGATCTGACGTTTAAAATTTTCGTCATCCGACAGACCTTACAACAAGAAATAATTCATGTTTGTTTTAAAACATTATTACTCGTATGTATATACTAAAACATAGGTAAAATTATGTTGAATAGAAACAAAAGTTAAGTTCTTGTTTAAATCTAGGACGAGTATCAAACTGTTTGGGCTGTACTACTCGCAGCTGAAATACCTAAGTTTGACAGTCAGAGTGTGGCCATATGAAGAATTCGAAATAAATCGCGTCCCAGGACTCGCTTGTCAGACTCTAGTAACTTTTATTCAGCTCGCTGAGACCTATTCGATGATGTATTGTGATACATGGCCATGTGTGCATGGCTATTGGACTGAGTTCCAAAATTGGATTCCTTTGACAGCTATTCGTTTTTGTTTTTAGTTCTTCTGAAAGCGGCTCATTTGGAACTACTTTTCTTAGATATCAGAAAAATCCCTCATTGAAACGCACATACGGTTGAGTACCAAAAAGATCACGCTGTATATATAAATAGTAGTAAAAGTAAAACTATAACTGTCCCCTTCACACTCATAAGCTAGACCGCGCGCAAGAGAGACGGGCAGACTTCATGATGCGCATGCAGTACACGTCACGCCGCGCGCTATTGACAGACACTACACAAGCGCAACGTGTAAATGTGTTGAACGTGCCAGCTTTAACTGACCTATACGACTATACAAATAATGGTGAAACTTTTTAATTGCGAACACTATAGCTGTCGCTTCTTTTTAGATCTGAGCGTAGTTACGCTCCGCTTTTGAAAGCGAACGCGATGCATACGCGACTACCCGCTCGCAGCCATCCGGCTGGGCCTGAGACAGCACGGCGCCTAGGCCCGCAGGACCCGCGCGTCCGCCGTCACTATAGTTTTGTAATGTGGGTTATAATGAGCAAGAACACGCTCCGAAGATAATTCTTTTTTTATGACCAAAAACGCGTTTTCTTGTTCCGGTCCCCAAACCCATTTTGCGCCCTTTTTAAGTAACTCGTGTAACGGATTCAAGATGCTAGCCGTGTTAGGTACAAAACACCTATAGTAATTAATCATGCCCAAAATTGATTTGAGATCGTTTACATTTTTAGGACTGTTACTATTTATAATTGCTTCGACTTTCCCCGGTGATTTATGCAAACCGTGTTTATCAATTATAAATCCTAAGTATTCTATGGAGTCCTTACCTAAATAGCTCGCACTTATCTTGCCTAAGTCGCATGCCAGCGTCTTGTAATCTACTTAAAACCTGTACCAGCCGTTTCAAATGAATCTCTCTATTTGGTCCTGTTACCAATATATTATCCAGAAAGATGCAAGTGCCCTCAATATCACCTAGTAACTGTTCCATTGTTTGTTGGAAAATGAAGGGTGCGTTACATAATCCGAAAACCAATCTATTATAACGAAATAGACCTCTGTGTGTGTTTATACACGTCAGATTTTTTGAATCGTCTAGCACTAATTGGTTGTATGCCCTAGATAGATCCAATTTCGTAAATTGCTCACCCCCGTGCAGTCGTGAAAACAATTCGTCTATTCGCGGTATAGGATAGTTATCCATATACAATACCTTGTTTAGGGTGACCGAATAATCTCCACAGATTCTGACGTCACCGTCACGGCGTAGCACCGGCACGATGGGCGTTGCACTATCTGAATGGTCTATCTTTTCAAGAATTCCTAAGTCTTCCAATCGTTGTAGCTCATTCTCTACTTTAGGTTTTAAGGCGAAAGACACTGGCCTAGGTTCAAAAAACTTCATTTGGGCGCCCGGCTTTATTTTTAAGCTAATTTTGTACTTATTGAATGTTCCCAGTTCTTCTGTGAATTAAGTTGAGTATTTTTCTTTTAAAAACACAACATCTTCTTTTAATTGTTACATTTAACGCTGGGACCCAACTCCAAGTTGAATCTACTGATAAAATCCCGTCCTAATAAAACCGATTGTTTTAAAGGAGTATCGACAACAAAAAATCTTATCAGTTTGCCCTCGTTCTCAAAGTCCACCTGTAGGTATAAACAACCTAATGGTGATATTTTGTTTCCGTCGTAACAATTCAAAACAACATTACACGACTGTAATTTACAATGACGAAAATATGCCTTGTAAGTTTCATTGGGTAATATTGATACCCCACTGCCACTGTCTACCTCACAAATAATATTTTCGTCCGCTATCGATACCATCTGTCGCATCGGTTCCCCGCCAACACATTTTATACTGAATAAGTCATAAATACCTTCGAGAGTGTCGCCGTCGTCCGCCGCCAAAAAGTGATTGCTAACATTAGCCTTACACATACGTTTCAAGTGGCCCGTTTTGTTACATTTTTGGCACGTGAAATTAATAAACCTACACTGTTCTTTCACATGATTGCGGTAACCACACACTGCGCATTGACGAGCTCGCGAAGTACCGCCATTACGGGCCGCGTTGCCTCGCATCGCGTGCACTGCCTGCTGCTCTCCCGCCGCAAAATGTACTTTTCTTCGACACAAAATGAGTGTAAAGAATCTGGAGCAAGTCCTTGTAGTCCAATTGGTCCAGGTTCTTGGGAAAAGCTAGATCCCTGACAACACGGTAAGTGTCCTCCACCAATGCCGTTAGTATCATCGCTCGTCGTTTTAAACCAGCCTTATCGGATTCCTCGTCGCCAATATGGTATTTACGGTAAATTGTAAGTAAAACCACTAGGTACTAATTACTCCGTTTAATGCTCGATAACGACTGCCGACAATCAGGTAGGTAGGCAGGTAGGTACATACAAAATGTCAACCTACCCTTAGCTAAACACTACAAAGATACAATAAAAAAAGTCGCCACAAGACTTATATTTTGCTACACATTGACATACAGTGTGTGATTGGGTGTGCCTGTGTCAAGAACTGTACATATTTAAATAAAATTATAGTGAAACCTCTACGGCCTTATTTATAAAGTCATGATTCGTCTAAAACTTTATTTATTTAATCGGTTGCTACATATTTGTGTGTCGTTATAAGAAACGAAATGTCAGTCATTTTAATCAAAGTACCTATCAAGATCATTTTTGAGCGATTAATTTAGGGATATCATTTAAAGAAAAAAATAATCGCTCATCTTTTTGTCGTTCCAAAGTTAGCTGTCTGACTGTTGTCTGACTCCAGTTTCACAATTAATATATTACATGGAGAAGAAACTAACAAAGAAACTCCACATGTATTCTTTTGAAATCAGTTTTAGCCTAATTAACAAACTTTAAATCTTAAATATCCTGATCACTTAGTCCGGCTATGTTTTTTGTTGTAACAACGCAAGCATAGAAGCAGGTTTCGTTACGAATTTACGATGCAACTTGTTTCTATCCTAGTACATGGCAAGCATAAACTCTGCTTTTGTTCGCTCTTGATTGAGAAAAATCCCAATGGAAATTAATGATATTTCTGGGGCAAGTGCAGACAAAAGACCACCATATTACGCCTGAGATAATTATATAAGGTCCTAACAAATCAAGCGCAAATATTTTAAGGGCCGATAGAGTAAAATATAAACAAAAATTTAGAATGTTCAAATACATCAATTAAACAATTATTATTGGGAATAATAGGTCGAATCAAAAATCGATCATCCATACTAAATATACACCCTTTAAGCAATGTACGCGCACACATAAGTGCCGCCGCACTACGTACACAATGTCATAAATGTCACATTAAAATTTGCATCGTTTACCGCCAGATACTTCAATCGTGTGTGTGTGTGTGTGTGTGTGTGTGTGTGTGTGAGGGTGTGTGTGTGTGTGTGTTTGGGTGTGTGTGTGTGTGTGTTTGTGTGTGTGTGAGGGTGTGTGTGTGTGTGTGTGTGTGTGTGTGTGTGTGTGTGTGTGTGCATGAAAACAGGCTGATATAAAATTAATTTGTTTCGAAGTTTTAATTTTTGTTGTAGAAAAAAATTAAGCAAATCCTTTAATGATCTTTTTTTTTGCTTAAAAGTTAATATGAACACTAAATATGACTACCCCTTAAAATATATGCGCTTGATTTGTTAGGACCTTATATATACCTACTACAGCTAATGCATTGTAAATGCAGAAAACATTAAAAAGGCTGGGCAAAACTAGTCACAGAAAGCGACACCCGTCTCAGAAGGTCTTTATTAAAGTAAAATATTTGAAGCCTAATCAAATTAAGTAAGGCAATTTTCTTTTCGTTCCCTTCGGTAATAAAGAGCGGGTTTTACCCGAAAGTGGTGAAGCGAGACAAAGGAGGGTAATGATTGAGACTTGGATCTAAGTCTGTATGTTTGTCACCCATTAGACCTAGTTGAACATAATATTAATGGTTTGTTCGAATGTGCTTATCGTAACGGTAGTTACTGGTCCGAAGGTTTATATTGCAATACAAACGTCATCACACTAGGAAAAATCAGAATTCAACATATTTTTACGTTTATATCGTAAAAATCAATCAATCCAAATTGGTATAAGATAATTAAGTTATTAATTTGTTTTTTATTAGATTTTTTTGTGTACAATAAAGTGTTCTCTATCTATCATCTACTTTGTGGTTTAAACTTTTTAAAGTAGCGATGATGTGCAGAAAAACAACGTGAACAAACCTAAGTATCGCTGAAAATCATCACTCTGGGGTAGCATAGTTATTTGTGATTTAAAAAAAATCTGACGAGTTTCAAATCGGCGTTTTTTTTACAACATCGGTTTTTTAATTTCTTTATTTTTACTTAACTCCGAAAAACACTTACTGAAATTAATCATTAGATATATTAAAGGTGGCCATTGCTTAAAGAACGGTACGAATTACGATTTGAAGACACTTTACATCAACCCCCGATCCATTATCATTATTTAAGATAGGGAACACTATTGTAATTTAAAAAAAAAGTAAAGTGCGTATCGGGTCACGCATAGAGACGAATTTCGTAAAAAGGGGCGATTTTTACTTGCTTTACAGAACTAATCTTCATCAAAGTAATTTTCATTGGATTTTGTACTAAGTTTTCCTCCCCTACACCTGAATCACCTATGTAGGGGGTATCATTGGATTGATCTTTAAAAATATTGCGGGTTATGAACTTAAAAGGAAAACTATAGTTAACGTTAACCCAGGTCTTGGATGTTTACATGTTTGTGACGTCGCTGTTTCTTGTTCCCATGACACAGGGTATCCTAGTGTGGGGCCAGAAGCAATGTTTGTGCCTGTATGTAAATGTTATGTTATATTAACTAAAAATAGGCGACCAACTATAAAAAGAAAATGTACGAAATCCATCAAAAATTCATTTGATGCAATTGTTAGTTCTGTAAAGTAGGGCCCTCTTTCGACGGAACCCTGTACTGCGCGTGGCCTGACACGCACCTGGCCGGCCGGATCATTTCACTTTATTGTAATGTACAACTTTGTAAGTAATTCATGACTATTTTAGATTGACATCGTACCGCTTTCAAGTCACTATCGCGCTTTAAAGTGGATAGACAACAGACATGATTTTTTTTGCCGTTTTTATAGATAATGTTTCGGAACCCTACGTGCGCGGGTCCGACTCGCTCTTGGCTGGTTTTATGAATACTAGCTGAAGCGGCGGTCGTTATTTTGCCATAGTAACCTACGACCTATTTTCAGACCTACCAACATATGTACAAAAATCATAAAAATCTGAAGCCGTTTCGATAACAAAAACAGTGACTTATACCTAGATTAGATTGCGACATATTTATCCACATATATTTAATTTACCACTGAATCGTCTGCCAGCTGCGCCCAGCGAATGAAACCGACCTTAGTAAAGACACGTTCAGACTTGGGTATATATTGTTATTGTCATAAATGTTAGACACATTTTTTTATTTCTTTGAAAGCAAGCTTATTCAAAGAAAACGTGAAATATAAAAAAAAAATGATAGCTACTTTATTTTTGGTCCACCCAAGAAGAAGAAATAAAGAGTATTCATCTAATCAACATCCACAAAATGCTGTCAAGTAATTAAAATAGTGAGTTCCCGTCTCAGTCATATTAATTATTGTTTTATTACAGGCCTTAAGGCCAGTTTCTGAATTGAGAATTTCGCTAAGCAACTACTTAACTGTAGTTCTGTCTCGTCAAATTTCTCAGTGAAGAGCGTGACAGAACGTTACTTAAGACTTGGTGAAATTCTCAATTCTAATCAGTTTCATATAATTTGCTATAAACATTCGACGTACATCCAAAGGCGATTAGCCCACAGATTAACCAGGACTCTGCTACACAATATACCTAGCTCGAATTGTCATAAATCATAATAAACTACGAATTTGTAGCACGAATTGTGCCCGGATAACGGCGACAGGCTTGCCATTGCCACTTGCCACGTTTGGGACCTAATAAACTCGGCAAAACGTGGGCCCAGTTCTAGTGATTGGTGATAAAAATGATACACGATAAAAAATTATAATCATGTAATGTCTGATAGCTGCGATTGTCTACAGGGGGATTCTCCGAGGGATAATGGGTTTATAAGTATTTTTTTATTATATAAAAAACTCGTGTCAATGTTTGTTATCGTACTCCACCGAAACGGCGTCACCGATTTTGATGAAATTTTTCGTGTATGTTTGGTAGGTCTGAGAATAGGTCGTAGACTGATTATTATGGCAAAATAACGACGTGTGACGGGTCTGCTAGCTTGTAACAAAAAGCCCTTGACTAAGTCCACAATAAAAAGTCATGTGATTCGGAAGAGTGATATTTAAAAAGTAGCTGACCCGGCAAACGTCCTTTCGCCATATGAATTATTTGTAGCCACTCTTATCACGCTATGAAAAATGGATAACAACCTATTCTCAAACCTGTCGAATATACATTATACATACTTATAACATTTCATCAAAACTCCTTAAGCTGTTTCGGAGGAGTATGCGCACTAACACTGTATCACGAGAATTTCACTCGTCAAATCTCTCAGAAAAGAGCGCGACAGAACGCTACTTAAGTATTTACGTAGTGAATTTGTCATTTCAGAAATCGGCCGTAACCCATATAACTTTATGATTTTTAGGTGATTTTCACTAAAAAAACAATCCTTTTTTTTTTGCTTCAGTATCATGTAAAACCACCCTTGAGTCAGACGCAACTGTACAAATCGACACCCAGTATATGAAGTGTAAGAAGAAATTGTTACGGTTTTGAAATTTTAAGTATTTTTCCCGAAATACTTATTATTTTGTGGGAAATGCGGGAAGCCAACACCCTCCAATCGTAAAGGGTCCTAAGGGTTTGTGCAATCACATTTCTATGCAAAGTAAGTAGCAAAGTTGGTCAGAAAATAACTTGTACTAATTTGGGGTATCCTTACAATTTTATATTCCTTGTATAGGTACTGGCACAGTTTTATTTTAACAGAAAAGTTTTAGGCCAGTGTTGTGTTTGAAGCAAAGAAGACTAATTTGTCCAATGCAAGTTTGAATCATTGAAAGTATTTTATTCCTGGTCAGGCACCTAGGCATCGTTACCATAACTTTTCTGGGATTATGTATGTGATTTTTATATTATTGTGATTAATTTCATGTCTGTTGAATTAACAAGTGTTATGTGTTTTGCATAAAAAATAACATTTCCTATGTTAATCATATTCCAAAGTTACACTTATCGGTGCAGCGTCTTCCACACCATCTTTCTAATCACTTTAGTTCAGTGATTCGACGTTTATTAACTATAAACTATACACTTTGACATTATCCGTAGCAAAGCGTGTCCTGGTTTTAGTACTGCACCGTGGCTCATGGGCCTTAATCACGCGATCCCTAAATTCCATTCGAACCCCAAAACAACCTAATCACTGGTTTCGAGTTGATTTATCGAATCCACGAATTAGTTTCGATACTCTACATAATTGAAGTCCGCGCTCGAATAAATAAAGCCACACACATTGCTACTAGCCTGACAATTATTAGCTTTGATACTAAAATACCTATACTCCATATGTTTAGGTACTTAACTAAAGGTAAACAATCTGGATAAGTTTTTTTATTGAAATATACACTTTTTAAATCAACATTTTTACAAATTAAATGTGTTTTTATGAAATCACATTTAATTTCACACTGAATTGGTAATGTGTAAAGATTTTGGTTTATTAAGTGTACATTTCAATAAAACGGCGTATCAAGATTGTTTACCTTTAGTTAAGTACCTAAACGTATGAAGTATAGGCAATGACTAATCCTGCCAGCTGAGTGTACATACACGTGCCGCAGTCACGCGTGGAATAGCTCTTAACTAACCTTCCATTTCCCCAATGATCAGCTTCCCTCCCACCCGAGTGTTCTGCGTTATACAGTTTTCCGATATCCCGTGCAATGGGATAGGTGTTGAGACATTGTCCTGTGATTATGTGAGGCGGGGGTGGTGCCCCACGTTGGGCGCCAGCGCTGTGCGCAGCCCCCAACTCGCCGCCCGCCGCCCCCTCGCCAGCTCCAGCGCCAGTAGCACGCGACGACTCTGCCGGACAGCTCGTGTGCGCGATATGCCGAATAGCAACCCAACCAAAGCGCTCCTACGCACGAACACTCGTTCCTCCTTCGGTTCGTTGCATTGATGCATGGACCACTCTAGATGCTTGCCCGCACCAACATCACATCAATCATCCATGACATTGACCTCATGCCACGTTTACGCATTTGTTTATTTTGTTTCAAGATGTCCGTTATTGTTTTCGTTTCCCTGTTTTAGAGATGTATCATAATGTCGCAGGACTCCATATCAATCGCCGCTCATTAGATGCTACGAAATTAGACATTAGGTAAATAATTGGACTTTAATTTGATTACATGCTCATTTGGTGTTAGTTGATGGCGTATTTTAATTAAAGCAGGGTAATTTACATGTTTGCGGATTTTAAATGTTCTTATTTAAAGTCTTTCATTGTAGATTGTAGGGAGCAATATTCAAGGTCACAAAAAAGATGTTAGTCATTTAATGGTTGAATGCTTTTATTGTTTGTGTGGGAAATTCGCGTGGTTTGGCATCAGCTGATCGGCCCCACGTCGGGCGCCACTTGGCAGCGAGCAAGCGCGACGCGGCTGCAAGGTCGCCAATCGTATCGAGCGGCAACTGTCAAATATTTACCACTCGCGCCGACTCCCGGTACAAAATGCAGACGGGGATGCTACTTCATTTCTCAGCATTGTTAATGAGTACCTATCTTCCTACCTACACATTGTTAGGTAGGTACGTCGGGTTGATTATTCTTGGGCAGCCATTCAGCACAGTTGTTCGTACTGTCGAGCCCCCGACCTTGGGCCGGCATGGGCGGACGTCGACGGCGTGCTTCTTTTGTTCGTGTTTCTGATACCCGTCCGCTTCCGCTTCGCTCTCGGCGGTCGGTCGTGGCTGTATGTGCGACGCGAATATACCCGCCGTACAACCCCCAGCCCCACCCTCCATCCGTATTAACATACAGAAAAGTAGGACTACGGAAAAGAGATCTCGATTATTTTAAACGTTTCATTTTTACCTCTGCACGTTTTCCGTGGTCTTGAGGGGTTCTTTCCCTCTTAGAAGTTTTGATGTTGACTAGAAGCATTGTCTTCGGCAGATTTTGAAGTTGAATCGTGTTCTTTGACAGCGGCTCTATTTTCCAATTTCTCCTCTCGGTGGATTCATTCGTTTTACCTAGCACGAACTGTTTTTAACATGTTTTGACAAGTGGCACGTTACAGAATGGGTGTAGTATTGACCAGTTTCAGTTTGGTCTCGTTGTACATATTTTTTAAGTCATCGTCGGAAATTAAAGTGTTTGCGCCGGCTAGTGTCAGTATTGAGGGTAGTCCGGATATTGGCTTGTCAATGAAATGGGCCGGTGGGACCGGCGGAGTCAGCTTGTGAATTTCAGCCTCACCCACATGTTTGATAGAAACGTGACCTTCCGCTCGTGTCATGAACACATTTTCTGTCACTTTCTTGGCAGAGAGATATTCTTTCTTTCTTCTTTCTTAGGAAAAATACTTTCGCAGTAGTAAGGCTTCATTAGGCGAAAAATGTAAAAATCTTATTAGATTAAGTGTCTTATCTATTAAAACACGATTGTTGAAAATACTATTAAACTGCAGTTTAAGTTAGTCTTTTCGTTTCAACAGCATTTTAGGAGCGTTTTAGAGGAATGTGTTTTCATAAACGAAATCAGCAGGCTCTACTACTACTCTTTTGCTGACTACTTTTAGTGAGCTTACCTATACCGTTTTGGGGATGGGTATATTAGCAATGGTATTACCTTTCCATTGATAGTACAGTTTACAGATAATAAATCTTTATATGCCTGTTACATATTAAGGAAAGGTTCTTATTGTATGGAATGCACTATCAACGATTTTAGTCCTTGGTCGACTTTGATCTCCATTTATAAAAACACGATTCCTGTACCACCCTCAAATGCAGGTTTAATATTAATTCCATTCAGACTAGACTGTCTAAACTGCATTAAGGAGAGTTTTAAAGAAAAGTTTTTATGACTAACCGTGTAAGGCTGTTTTTAGAGACATTAGTGTTTGGGGGAAAAAATACCACAGACAGGCGACAGGCGGCGAGAAATTTAGTTCTTGTAAAATAGATAACGAACCCTGTAAAACGGCCGCGTGCACAAGTATCGTCGCCAAGGTTACAGGGCACAATCAGCTGAGCTTACGTAACGTAAGGCCCAAGGGGCTGGGGCGGGCGGGGCGCGGCGGCTGGGGTGGATGTTAGGGCCGATCGATAGCCGCTTTCGCCTTTTGCTGTCGCCCTGCCAGTACACGTACACAGTCTAAATCCCACTAAACTGCCTTATTTACAACCAGGAATGCAACATCAATTCCAAAGCATCACTCCAAAGGGTGGCGCGAATATTTGCAATCACGCAATAACCTTGAAATGGATTGTCGTGATCTAATTATTTCTGCCACCCTTCCCGCCCCCTGCTCGCTGCTAACGGCGAATTGTGGTGGATTGTTTCATGTTTCTTACAGTTGAATCGATTAGGTCAAGGGGAGCTCTAACACCACAATCTTAGATCTAGTATCACGCGGTTTCACTCCACCCGCACATGTAGTTTCCCGCGGGGGTCATTGGCGGTGGAATTTCAAATTTCACCCGGGAGTCGCACCCGGGATTACCCTGTCACATTACTCGGGGAGTTTTAGGTCTAAATTGCTTTTATCGTCCCACCTGCTGCGGAGTTGCTTGAGAAGGATTTGTGTTAAGGCACCTTCATTAGTAGTGTTATTTAAAGAACTCTGTTATGAAATCATGAACTTCCATAGACCGTAACATAACACTGAAATGCGAGGTATTCTTAGCGGTTTTTAAAGACGTTCAGGGAATCACTTTGTATGCAATCGATCTGGTCGCTTGGTTTGCCTTGTCTTCGTGCCCACTATCTACTAGTTCAACACCGTTGGTAGAAGGTAGGAGGTCGGGCCGGGTCGAATATTTATCTAATAGGTCAGAGGTTGCACGCTATTGCAGGAAGCCAAGACAGATAGCTTGCGACATGGGAGAGACACTCGACTCTAGATAGACTGCCACTTGAAAGTCGAATCTGATTGTGGGTACCTACTACGATTTGCGTAGGTATCACATTCCAGTAGTAAAATGTTCGAATGGACATCGTTTAAATTCTGAATACGTTTCCATGTATGTTTCCGCATTGCGAACCTAAATTACCTAAGTGCTTTTGTTTCGCCGCGCCGTTTCCTTATAAAAAGATTTTCTTGTTGGATTATTATTCTCTCGTGGGAAGTCAACAAGGGCATGACTGTGCAGAGGTTTTTGCACTTGGTGAATATATTCCTAGTCACGTCTAGTTGGGGCACAGCGAAAGGGTGACGGTTTTATTATGGACATTGTTAAATGAAATATAGCTATATGTTACCTCGACAAAAGGTGCCATCATTTTCCTCGTGCCTAGGCTTTCAGAGCGAAATATGAAACAAGAATCTGCCAGTGAAACATTACCTGAAGAAATAACATATGATGTATTTTGTGTGTGGCATTAATCATACTGTCAGAATTATTTTCGGGGCCCTGTGAGTGACATGTATTGAATGGCCCTGGCCTTTCTATTATACCGTGGGAGGGTCGCGATCTTGTATGTGAGGGACCCGTAATCTATATGGGCTTACCTAGTTTTTGTGTGCTTATGCAAGGTTATCCTCCTGTCAACGGCATTTTAATTTTAACTAAACTCTATTTAAGAGTGAACTTTATTCACGCTTGCTGTTATAACGTCACTGGATGGATATTATTAGGCGTTTTATTTTAATGCAATTTCAATACCCACCTCTTGTTAGCACCTCTTACTCTGGTTTTTCAACAAACAATACCTTTATTGAGTTGCTCTATGCTACACTGTCACCCCGCTACTTCGTTTAATTTGCCAAGGCTTAATGCCCCACTAATAACTCGTATTGAACAAATTACCGCAGTCCGGGATTTATTAGCAGAGGACGCGAGCTGTGACTTTAATGCCTCGGCATTTATTATTAAAATAAAACTTATGAGTTCACAACTTGTCCGGACTCCGCGGAATTTCGTTAGAGTTATCTGTCGGGCATTACACCCTCACGCAGTGGCGACGTCCCCGCTTGGCTTTGTTAATTTACGTGGCATGGTTGTGTCTGTTGTGTTGCAGCGCGCGTTTTTAGTGGTGGTCGTCGTCGGCGCAGTGGGGTGATGTTAGTGTCGGTGGGGGGTTGTTAGTGGGCCGCGATGTCGTCACCGGCGCGAGCGCCGCCGCCGCCGCCGGCCTCCGTGCCGCCGCCCGGCGCCGGCATGCTGCCACCCGGGCCCGGACCATCGCGGCAACGTTCCCTCAAGGACCGGCTGAGAGAAGGCATCACTGGCCCCTTCCAATGGCAGTAAGTCGCACACTTGACATTTTGCTAATAACTTTGTTTCAGGCGTCCTCGTGTATTGTTTTGTAATTATCTGCATGAGTGCACTTCGGGGATGTTCGGTTGTTACGTTATTACGTGAGACTATATGAATGTTAAGAGGTCCAAACGAATCATATTTTCTCATGTATTGTGATAAACATGGATTTTTTTGTCTTAATATGCGGGGGAGGATGTTCGCAAATAGTTAAAATGGTCTCAAGTAATATTCGTTACAGCTTAGAACAGCCCCTTACATGCTTTAGGCTGTTTAGTATGGCTTTAGCGTATCATGTTATCCCTCTAGTGTAAATAAGAAGTGGAAGTTTTGTCTGTTATGTAGCACGTGCTCTTGGAGGGCTGCCGTAATCCTTTGTTATTTGAGTTTAGCGTGTTCGTGTATTATAAATATAATGTAAAACACACGCGAGACTACGTCAGTTATGTATCACGTGTTGGGTGACAATTTAATTTATATTTACTCTACTTTTCTTTTTCCTTAGCTGCAGATTAACAATTCTATTATTTATCATGTACTTACGTCATGTGAAATGTAGGCACTTCAATGCAATTTTATTACCTGTGGTTTAAGAGATTTTTATACGAAAACAGTTTACGCACGAAATCGGCATTTAGTTCGAGAGTGTATGTAAAAACTCAGATATTCTCGCTTTGCGTATTGGTAACTCAATTTCGGCAACTCATCGCTCGGCCGAAATTCCATCATGCAACATTCCACGTTGCCGAGCGAAAATTGAATTGTACGTAACCGCTGCCATTTGCGCCCCATTACGTTCTGTCATGGTGTGATTTTGTGTTTATACCTACATATAAAATCACACCATGGCAGAGTGAAGATGCACCTCGACTTTTGGGTACGTTTTTGTTTGTCGTAGTTCGCCTTTTTAGTAGTTCACAAAATCAATAAACCGTCCGCTCCGTGAAGTGCGGTAATTGAGCAAAAGGCGCCGCGGAACGGTACGCCGGCGTTAGCTAATTTCAACATCAATCACCCGCCGCGTCTACCAGTAGGTATAATTGGTGCGATAACGATGTTTTTTTTCCTTCTTTCTTATATTAATACACAAATACAGCTCCCGTTGAGACTATGGAAGGAGCAGTAATTTCCCTGGAAATTGCATTTCTCAACAAGGCCAAATAGAAGCAGCGAGCGTCGTTCCTTTTTGTCTTCATTCCCTAAAGAAAACAGCAGCGAAGCGCTATGATATAATTTATTTCCTCCAGATGGGGGTGTCTGATATCGCGAAAGATGCCGCCCCGATCGTTGATGTGCGATGACGGCGTCTCGACAGATGATAAGATTGACACTAAAATTTTATTGTCACCGAAGGGATCCGCAAAAAGTGGAAAATCGAGTGTGACGCGTGACGATGAGGCTAAATACAAGGGACGTAGAAAACAGACGACAACACGTCAATCTTTACATAGGAAAGTTATGTTGCGGACGACTGTAAAGCAGTGTAACTTTCGATAGACTATGCCCCGCTCCACTCTTTAGCACGGTTTTATTAGTGTGTTTAGCCTCAGAAGGGCTCCCATATTTTGGTCAAGATCCGTTGACGGGATAGAGCAGAACTTCAACAAACTCTTAAAGTCCACAGCCATCATTAAGACATCGTAGACCATACCGCGATAAAGAATACCATCAGCACATCCTAGTGTTAAAATAACCGATCTAAAGTTTCTGTTTATTGCGTATTTCGTAAGCGTTAATTCTTTATTTAATTGTTTTAGGGCTGATTTTTTAATAGTCAAATAACTTTTATCTGAAGAATAAAAATGGCGGTTTGACATAACTTTCATACATAAGCTGTCAAACCGTCATTTTTATTCGTCAGATACAAGTTATCTGACTATTGAAAAATCTGCCCTTAATCTATGTGCTTAAGAAGACATACTTTCTGAATGGCAAAACTAAAAGCATCTTTGTAGCTAAGAAAGTGAAAATGTGATGGTGTCTGTAAGGCCATGTCACGTGTGTCAGATAATAACATTAATCGCCATGACCGAGATAGCGGCAAGTAGAAGATGGGATGCAAATATTGTCACGATAAACAGACAGTGCGTCGGCTCTTGATTCAATCTGAAGCGAAATGTATTTTTAAAGTGTAACAGTGGAGCTGCATCCAGCTGAACTGTCGACAAGACTGAATCTCAGCTGTCGGGAATCCAATTTGCCCCCGCCTCGTCTCTCTGGCGGACAATTTGTACAAATGGATTCCGAATTAGTAGCCGAACCATTCTATTCTTCCCTTTAAATAACGTGTGTTTTTTTACGTTTTACGAGATATTGTTCATATGTGGTGTGTGCAGTTATATCACCGTACCTGTCCTATCAAAGCGATCTTGTGACGCGATATGTCAGGGAAGTATTTAGTTATCTTATTTAATTAGTCTGTAGTTCTGTACAGTATCATGATTTGCTAATGTGCGTTCTTGGATTATATCTGACTTTTGAGACTGAGTCTCTGAGTGCGTATACTGAGTTTTGTCATTCACTTTCGATAGCGAGAGCGTTTGCGATTTGCATAGGAGTGACAAAGCGCGCCATATAGTTGTCTCTTTGTCACTCCTATGCAAATCGCAAACAATCTCACTATCGAGAGTGAATGAAAAAACTCAGTATACGCACTCTGTACAGTTTTACGCATACGAGAGTGTAGAATGGGAAACTTAATTGCGTCTCACTTGGATTGGAGTGACATTGCTTTTATACCATAGAAGACACACACATAGTAAAAATTAAAAATGAAACCATAAAACATTTTCTTTAAGTTAAAGCTGGGTAACATAAAAAAAAAACTTATTAGATTTCTTTGAATTCATTGAATTGTAAATGTTTTCTTATAAGGGTGCAGATGCATAAAAACATTATTTTACGAGAACATAAATATTGATAAACGCTTTATACATTATAAGGCATTACGTGAGGGGGTGCCGTCATAGTCTAATCCCTATTTGTATGACTTTTCGACTGGTTATATTATGAAAAGTATTAGTCGTAGAGAAAAAAATTACCACGTTTATTTATCTCATAAGGTGTCCTCTCCTATTCTATTAAAACTTTTCTTCTTTTTCTTTCTTTTCTTTTTCAAGTTCCTCATTGGGATCTCGGCCAGACTTCTAGGCATTAGGTGAAAAATCGAAAAGTACATAACCGCTACTTGACTCTTTTTTCAAGTATGTCTTAAATGCTAAATATCTCTTCCATTAGACAAAAAAATATTTTAGTATATTTTTTGAGGACCTAAAAGCAACAAAAACATTATTTTAAAACGTTGCTTTGCTAAACAGCCAAAAACGCGGTCCGCCATTTTTGTCTATGGTTTGAAGTCCTTTATTTTTGTAAACAAAGTTTCACATTCAATGTAGGTAGAGTTCGTGCCACGAAAGAAGTATGAGTTAATGAATTTTGGCTTTTATTGTTATGGCCTTAAGTATTTTACCGTGGGACTTGTTTGGTGAAACAATCTTTACCTAGTCCTAAAATCTGTTAGTGATCTGTGAGCATAGTGAAATAACAACAACGCATTCATGATTTCATCGAGTTAACATGCAAAATATATCAACTATCATTATGAAACTTGGGTGTATTTATGTGAAGATCACTTTAATGTAAGTCCTGTAATATCAATGTACACAGAAACTGTTTTTAGCTGTAATAATGCTTGGTTTGATTTGGTTTGGTTTTGGCAAATTGGTACTATCAGCTTCCACGAATCCAGGCAGCGTCCATGATTGCGCTTATCAATCTATCTATATGTATAAAAGGAGAAGCTGACTGACTGACTTAGAATCAACGCAGAGCCCAAACTACTGAACCTAGGGGGTTGAAATTTGGCATGGGAGTTCCTTAGGGAGCCTAGGGGAGCACTAAGAAAAGATTTTTTGAAACTCACCCTCTAAAGGGGTAAACGGCGGTGTTAAAGTTTGTATGGAGGTATAAAAAAATGTTGTCAGATTTTCTTGAAACTTGAAATAAATACTCTTCAACACAATTGATTGAATACGTGTTTCACGGTTTTTCTAAATTTAACCCTTAACGGGAGTGAACGGGGTTGCAACATTTTGAACTAAAGTCCACGCGGACGGAGTCGCGGGCGAAAGCTAGTAAAATGATAAGACACTAACTGCACAAGAAGAGTTTTTGCAAAAACACTAAATCCAATCCAAATCACAATAGAACCTACGCACGCACGACTGACAGATGTTTGTTTACAACCAAAGGTGCTTTCAAGATGGCGGATAGTGTTTTCACCGTTCCGATTTAAAAGCGAAAAATATTTTTTAATTTGCAAATTTTGCAGCCATCCTGCATATTTACTTAGCAAAGTCAATATATTTCGGTTTCTTACGTTAGATACCACAGGAAATATCCATTTATCGCGTCAAATTTGATACGAGTCAAGTAGCCGTGCGCTCCAGCACTGTAAGTTGTAGCTCCACCTCAGCGGTGTACTCCACCTACATTTAACTCCTTATCTTCCGCCAAGCGGGCTGCAGCCTCCAAACTTAACTTGTTTACCGCAGCTTATAAGGTAATTTAATTAAATCCCGTGCCTCCACCGGCTTCAAATTAATTCGAGTACGGGCATAGAGGACTTTAGAGGAGCCCTTTATAGCGTTAAATTATGAGCATTTTCGTCGTAAAACGCTGGCAGACTTTGTGATTTAGCGCCTCTTCAGATTCTGTAACCACAGAATTTGGACGAATACACAAAAATATACCTTTGGTGTGGTCTTGCTCTGTGGATGGCAGCCATTTAGCTGTTGAATAGAGACAGGACAGTGCAATCAATGGATATGCTGCATAGTCCGACCCACTTTTGCCTGTGATTCATTCACGTCACTGTGGGCAGGTCTGGGGCCGTCGGATGTGGCGGTACGGGCACACTCATGTGCCGCTTCGCTTTTTGCTGTGCATATCGGATCAATGTCGTCCTTGGCCGATATAAACTGCTTCTTGTCATGTACGATACATTTTTTACCTGGGGTTGTGGCTTCTCCTTCTTTAAATATTCAACGCAAAACAACCCCTTTGCGGTTACAACTCGTATCTAATGGCGGCGATGCTCATATTACATTTATGGTATTGATATTTGCATCTTCGTCGGACTTGTAAAATGATCATAGCACTCAATCGGCGGCTTTAGTGGCCATTGTCCTAAAAAAATATGTCCTGTTTTTATTATTTTTTTGAGAAAATTGGTTGTTTTAGGAGCATGGGCTGAATATTTCGATTTGGGCTGCTTTAATTAATTTTTAAATCGTAAATGAAAACCCGACTCTACGAAACCGGAAGTCGTGCACGGATAAACGTCATCAACTGAGATCCTACGGGCTGTCAGTTTTATTTAATTTTTTCTTTATTTTATCCGACAAAACAAACAGCTATACAACAAACGTTGCTATTAGGGCCTTTACCCACTGCGACTTTTAGCATCGATGCAGTCGCGCGTTTTTAAATCGATGCTAAAAGTCGCAGTGTGTAAAGGCCCTTAATGCCATGGCACGATACAAGATCTCTTTAAATAAACAAAACTTAAAGACTCCAAATTTGACTCCTAATTGCACAAATTAGGAGTTTTTTAGTTTTGTTTAACCCTTCCCGTGGCGTTTGCCCGCTGCGGGCAGGCGGCCATTGTTGAACTATTGTTATGCTAGTTACCGCCATTAGAAGGCATATTGAAAAAGATAGATAGATAGATAACACTTTATTGCTCAACCATAATACAGAGTTATTGTAATTTCCTTATGTCTAAATGGTACACAATTGGCGGTCTTATCGCTTAGAGCGATCTCTTCCAGACAACCTTTGGATGGAGAGAATTGCAGGAAGAACATAGTCGGTAGGTGTGGATTTTCGGATGTACATAAATAAAAAAAAATAAAAAATCGAAAATATATTGAAAAGTAGCAAGATATAAAGAAGATAAGTAGGTACTTATAAATACGTGATACATGACATGCATATATTTAGATGATAATACATATACGTACAAAATAATAACATACTTATATATTTACAAAATAATAAAATACATATATAACATACAAAATAAATACATACATAATAAATGCAACAGTTTTCCAGTTTAAGAAGTAAGTAAGTAGCGGGATTTTACCAAAGCCTTAAAACAATTCAAGGACTTTGCTTTTCTCACTTCCACGGGCAGGTCGTTCCATAAATGGACTGCCTGAACCGTGAAGGAGGAGCCATAAAATGATGTGGTATGCGATGGAGTTTTAAGGAGAAGGTTTTGGGACGAGCGAAGAGTCAAGCTATGTGAAGAATGAAGAAACTCGAATCGCTCTTTGAGATAGGATGGAATAGCTGGGTTGAACAGAATGCAATAGAGGAGAGAAAGAATGTGTGTATTCCGGCGGAGACGAATAGGGAGCCACTTGAGCTTAGTTCTAAATTCAGAGATATGGTCATATTTGCGAAGACCAAATATGAACCGGATGCAGAAGTTTTGGAGGCGCTCAAGCTTATTTAGTTGCTCCTCAGTGAGGTCTAGATAGCAGGTGTCAGCATAGTCGAGAATCGGTAAAAGGAGAGATTGAGCCAACGCAATTTTGGTAGCCGTTGGAAGGAACCTGCTGATGCAAACATCCTCCGACTTACCATTTCCAACTGCGGTACCCACGATAAGGTATTGTCGAACAGGACCCCTAGGTTTTTTACCACTGAGCTGAACGGTATGGGTACACCATCGAACAAGACAGGTGGTAGGGAACTCACGTCAACTCTGGAGATAAATCTTGGACTACCTATAATTATGACCTGTGTTTTTTTGGGATTTACGGTCAGTCCATGTGACACACTCCATTCCAAGATACGCTCTAAGTCACTATTTGTCACATTTATAGCTTCGTGAAGTTGTTTCACTGGCGCTTGCGTATAAATTTGTAGATCGTCAATAACTTAAGTTATTGACGATCTACAAATTTATATATAGTTCGTTAATAACTTATCATAAAAGATACATTATATTTGTTTTTTACGGAATACCGAGACATATCTTGGCCTTTTTGCATCAAAAATATTAAAGGTACGTCCCTTGAAGTGTGACAAGAACCTTCGAATGTCGAATTAGTCTCACACTTATTTACAAAAACACACACTTAATACCCTTTTACGGGCAACACATTCAATTGTAGCATTATATTCTCTGACCTTGTACCTTCAATACTCCATTTGAATTTGAACTGTTGTCAATATTTGACGACGTTGGAACCAGAGTGATATAGGGCACAACAGTTGATCTAAGTGTATCGCGTTACTATTAGATCGATTTGGCAAGCCGCAGATCGCACCATTTCTTTATAGTGACATCTTGTGTTGTGATCTCTCAATGGAGTTAGTACTGAGGAGCACTTAGATTAGTGTGCCATGAAAGATTTGTGGTTTTCTATATCATTGTGTATGTCCATAACTAAAATTTCATGATTTTCTTCAGAGCACTTGGCAGCACTCATATAGATCTCAATTCTTTTGTCGGCGAAGTCGATAACGACGTCTGTTCTTAATATTGAACTTGGCTCTCATTCACATTTATGTTTTTGATGGGATTCCCATTGCAAGATTCATGGCGAACGATCAATCAATCAGCACGTACGTACTCGTCCACAGCTGGACACACTGCTAGAAAATGCTATTTAGCATTAAGTGCGGCTTTTTACCAAACATGTGTTTTGTGCAATAAAGAATTTAATAATTATTATTTATTTTATTTATTATTATGAAACTTGCAGCTTACATTAAAAATGAGCACATATTTGATTTTTCTAAAAGCTAAAAATAAGTTTCCGCTTATGGTAACAATGTAACAAAAAAGTGCAAGTATAGTAAGTTGAAAGTAAGTTTAAACTCCAATACAGCACCAAGAACGTGCCCTTTGATGGTTTTTGATTGGTTTATATTTGCAATAAAGTCTAACAAAAGCAACAACGAAAGAAAATAATTCACCACTGCCATAATACCAAATTAAACAACTAGGGATCTGCAAAAAAATAGTCATTGTTTACGTGTGATAAAAAGAACCGAAATTATGTTTGGTGATTTTTTACTTTAATGTGGTTACGTTGGAATTAACAGATCTATGTCTAAACTATCACTTAAGAAATAATAATAATAATACTCCTCCCCCACGCCACTTTCTTCTGTCCTCGGCCATCCTCATCCAGCGGCTGCCATCAAACTGCCTCAGATCATTGGTCGATAATCGCGACAAATCAATTTATTGATTCGATTTGCACGCGAAAATTATTGTATTGAATATTTTTGTGATCGAAGATCCAAATCAGTCGCGTGTTTCAAAGTTAATTTGTGAGCTATGAGCGATAAGGCCGTCAGTCGTAGTTCTAACTTGACGTGCAATAAAATGTAGTATTAAATACACCCTGTCGTTTGAATATAAAACCAAAGATTATTTTTTAAACCGTAGTCCTAAAAAAGAGAATTACTATTTCAGTGGAACTCGATGAGGCTGATAAACCA
Organism: Yponomeuta plumbellus; assembly: GCA_947310845.1. Classification (NCBI taxonomy): domain Eukaryota; kingdom Metazoa; phylum Arthropoda; class Insecta; order Lepidoptera; family Yponomeutidae; genus Yponomeuta; species Yponomeuta plumbellus. Next base: position 15,066,524 of record OX371198.1, on the reverse strand, counting down.
GTTTGAGCCATCCCTGTCGGTGTGAATACGAATCTCCTTGATACGAATCCAAGAAAAACACTGCGCGTCAGGAAATCCAGTGAAAAATGAGAAAAGCATGGATTTCCTAAAACTAGTAAATATGTAATACTTAAAAAAACTATTCTTCGATTTAGTTAGTTGCGTTATTAAATATATATAACTTTGATGTGATTGCTTCATCGTTATTTTAGTCGAAAACATTGTCATTTTTGTTATTGAGATTTCTCTATTTTAATGTACTTAAGAAAACAACCATGTGCCCAGTAATTTAAAAAAATATAATAAAGCAATAATACACAAAACTAGAGATACCTATTCCAGAAAAATGTTTAGGTAAGACTCAAACCCAATCGACTGTTATCAGCACCTTAAAAGGTTTTGTAACAAAAAAAAAGTCACTAAAGGTATTGTAAAGATGTTGAATGCTGTACTGATGAAGGATAGTCCAGTTCGTGACTCCGGGGCTTCGCGCCTATTGTCCCCCTGGCCATCCTTAACCGTGCCGTCACGCGCCGGCACACAACACATCATAGCCTCCTCATCGACCACATTATGTGACCATTAGAATCAGCGCGTGAATCTGTTTCACGCCCCCGATTGTAGCCACTGGGCAAACAGTTAGAACTATTAATATCATTGTAATAGCACCACATTGTGGTGGAATGTCGTGATTTCTTTCATATCGGTGAAGGCCCTAGTCTTCTGTATACGCGAGTCGTGAGCTGCGGTGGCTGATCCGTCAACCTGCTCTTAGTCATAATGAGTCAGTGTTGATTGTTCATCGCGGTCCTTTCTCCTTTGGGGCTACTGACTTATAATAACTCTGATAAACAGCTTTACTAAATAAACTTACTTTGCTTTCCAGACGGGTAAAAACGGGTTCTTATAGGCTTCTGTGGGTAATTCAAATTTAAATTCAAACGTTTTTATTCATAATAAAAAACAAAATGTTTACTTTACGAACGTCAAAGCTGTTATTTTCACAAGATTACATGGCGTAGACACTAACAAAGAAACTCCACATGTATTCTTTTCAAAACGTTTTAGCCTAATTAATAAACCTTAAAACTTAAAAATTATTACCCCTGGATGTGTTGAACACTAGACACAGTTATCCTCTGATTAAATTTCCTATTAACAACTACAGTACAATGTGCAAATCCAAAATTCAAGCAATCTTTTATTAATTTAGAGGCAACAACAGGGTGCAATATTTTAACTATTAAACAAAACATCTACAGAAGTTGACCTAACACAATCTCTAGCATTTATTTACCGTCTTGCCAAAGAATATCGTCCTCGCTTAGTTTCATTTGCAAGTTATGTTGCCAAATAACGCATGAGATGTATTCGAACTTATGATGCAATATTTATCCGCGTGTAGGTACCGAAGCTATAAATCAGTAGTGTCGGTAATTTCCATTCTTGTGAAAGTAAGATGGTTTCTTTGAAACGAATGGAGGAAAAGTCTGTAGTAGTTCGTGGAAAGAGAAGCAAGTAGCGCTGATAGCAGCGACTACTGCGCACTTAACTAACACATAGTGTCCAGATAAGAGGACAGATCTGTGACAAGAATTGATAACAGTCAGACGAGCCCCCTACCCGACTATGTATTTAGTGACACCGTTGTCTTGTTTGGTCCACAAAGAAACGGATAAGATAACTTTTTTCATCTGATACAATGGAAAACATTTTCCTTCTTCTGACAGCATGACACCATCATCTGAAATGTATAAGTGTACAACCGTCGTCGTCGGTTAGGTACATAATTCGTTTATGCTAACAGTCTTATTTTAGTTCCAAGTGTGCAGTCCATTCGATACAATGTAATCCTCTGTAAAAGAGCTTTAAAGTGTGCTCGGTACGAAATTGCAGTTTGTGCGTCATTAATTCGGATGCATTAGGAGTTGGATGAAATGAATGCATCAATTGAATAAATGCCCTCGACAAACATAACAGAGGGTTCACAATATTCTCCTGTGTCGTCACCTGTCGGAGGTTCACGATCAATTTAGTTGTCACTTCTACTAGATGACCGACACTAGCGAAACGTTTGGCTAACTAGCAAACGGAGGCTCCGTTCATATCATCAACCCATTATGTCCCCACCGAGGGGGACGGGTCTCTTCTTCTAAAGGCCATACTCCACCATGGGGTTCAAGTCCGGATTGGTGGAGGCTTATAAGACCAATGGCTGCTTACTGTCAGAAGTTTTCAAGCCGTCTTAAGGCCTCTGATTTGGCTTGACGACTGCCATCTGTCGACGGCAGTTGGCACCAACTGCTTAACGTGCCTTGCGAAGCACGGAACCGCTCGGAAAAATGCCACTAGCGTTAGTCATAGACGGTGACCCATCCATGGACAGAACGCGCCGTATGTTGCTTAACATTAGTGATCGTTTTAAGATCACTCAGGCGGCCGGGGCTACGAGCGATTCAGGCTCCGTTCGTTCACATCTATTTTTTTTTCACATAGCCTCCTTTGTGTCCGACTGCTGGGCAAAGGCCTCCCCTCCTGTTACAATGATTGATAAAGTAAAACAATGCGAACAACAACATCAAAATTTTCCATTCCACTTTCCTCGTCCATTCTTAGGATAAGAACTAAGATTCTGTGCTTCTGCTGCATCCATTCTGCGGATAAACGGTTAGAACGCCGCACGCTCTCCGGACACCTCTCGAGATGACGATGCGCAGTATAGCGTCTGACGAGGCTCTTCCGATGCAACACTAATAGCTTCCACTGCGCATGTAAATGTTCGTCTGCTGGATGTAGAATGATTGAACGTTCTTCTAGGCTGTTCGTTGCAGTGTCTGGATCAAAATAATGGACTTTGGTATCTCAACCCATTGAAAGATTCGATTTATTTTGTTGAATTAACTGGGGCCCCGCGGGCGGCTATCGGAAAAGGGGGTTGAGAAGACGGTGCCGGGATGATTTCGACAAGTTCATACATCCGAAAATCTTTGATTTGAAAGAGGGGAGGCCTTTATCGTGCAGTGAGATATCAATGTAATAATAAAATCTGGTATCGGACCTTTAGCAAAATTTTATGATCTCTGGAAACATGACTACGAATAGGAATGTGGATTGGCTTTATTTGAGATCATAGGCCCTAATTATAAGTAATTTTCAAGGTAAAGGACCGCTAAATTTATTCATGTAATCATTAAAACAAACATAATTCATGCTTACTTCTTTGAAACTTTTCTATGCACATACGATTATGTATTTTAATAATACGTCGTACAAAAGATACCCTAATTGGCAACACAGCTGATATCATGAAATATTATAATATCACTGATAAATTAAAACTGATAAAATTCAGCAGTCGCTTACTAGGCTACAGCAATAAAACGTTTTTGTGAGTGCAAACAACTTAACCTAAATATTAATAGATTCTTCAGTGCTCTCTTGAGTGTATTACCTGCTGTATTAATGAATGTATTCTTTTCATCAAGGTAAGGAATTCTCTACGTCTCTCTGACTCTGTTTCTTTTTCATCAAAAGTTATTCAGAACACAGTACGCACTTCTCTTAAATTGTGAGGATATATGAAAACATTAAGGTTTCTTCGATACATCTCGGACATTTTCTGTTACTACTTTGGTCGTTAGAATTTTCTCCGCGTTTGTATACTCAAGTACAGGGTGATTTTGAATTCGTTTATAATAATTTGAGTGAACGTTCTTTTTACTGCGAAAAACCGTATTATGAATGAGTTCTGAACATATTTGTAAATATTCGTGATCTTTGCCTTGAATTTTGTAAATTTCAAAATGGTAGGATTAAAAAATGTTTTCTAATAGATGTTTTATGTGTCTGACGTCCGATAGAGTTTTCCGGCGTCGACCATAAGACGCTCAAAACATTTTTTTTTATTACTTCTTGTCTTGATATTGTTTTTTTACGCTTACTAATTTTGTTACAAACACATTTTATTTTCGACGCGTGTTTTTTTTTTAGACACTATATGTGTCTAAATCATGGTCAGAATTCAAAGTCACCCTGTACGTATTATTAAATTTCGTTACTATTGTTATCTCACTGCTGGATATTAATTTCAATACACATTTTAATGTGTAGCAAAACTTAAAGATACATTTTTCTTAATGAATTTTTATAATTTTCTTCGCATAAAATAACTTTAGATGGGTTGGTTAATTTTATTCCCTCACCGTACTGACTCGACTTCGACAAATTGGCCTTTGGCTCTTTTTGGCATTAGGCTAGCCAGATACCTTGATATTTTGATTCTTTTATCTTATTCCAGCGGTCCTCGTACCTAAAATATTAAAAAAATATTACCTTTTTCAGTCATATTTTTGTTGACAAATTGACGCCCAAATGTACGATGATGATGACGACTTATGGAGCACTGAAATCGAGTAAGTATTTAATCCCAGACATGGTTAAATCAGAATAAAATAAACGAATATAAAAACGCATAAAAAAATCTCCTGTTGAAAAAAAAAAAGAATTAATTAACTACCACCGATTGAAACTAACTCCGATACTCGCTGGCTTTTAATTACGAATGATATTAATCTAATGCATAACATTCTCGTGTCACCGTATTAGTGCTCATACTCCTCCGGAACGGCTTGACCGAGTTTGATGAAATTTTATAAGTATATACTGTAGGTCTGAGGATTGTCATCTATTTTTCATACCCCTATCTAGGAAATAACGTTTGCCGGGTCAGCTAGTATTTAATACATTAAACGGGTTCCTAATTTTCTACGGAGCTTAGCTCCCCTTTTTTCTTACAGCTGATAAGCGTGAATAAATAATACGATCAGTAAGTTCTTATTAAACATGACGTATCAGGGCTTATACGCGTGTTATTTACAAAAACCCGATTCCTTAAAACACAGAGTGCGTATACTGAGTTTTGTCATTCCCTTTAGATAGCGAGAGCGTTTGCGATTTGAATAGGAGTGACAAAGCGCGCCATCTAGTTGTCTCTTTGTCACTCCTATGCAAATCGCAAACGCTCTCACTATCGAGAGTGAATGAAAAAACTCAGTATACCCACTCAGATATTTTATTTGGCACCTCATTCGTCAAAATTGGTCAAGCTTTAGATCACAAGAATCATTTGCACCAGTTTGACTCTCTCGATATGATCTCAGCTCCGATGTCATGCGTAATTTTACGGTTCCGTACCCAAAGGGTAAAAACGGGACTCTATGGCTAAGACTCCACTGTCCGTCTGTCTGTCAGCAAGATGTATAATTATCATGAACCGTGATAGCTAGACAGTTAAAATTTTCACAGAATAGATGATGTACAGTCTGTTAGCTTTTAGAATGTACCTCGGCTGCTATGAATAAGATATATTCGTGTAATAGAAATATTATTATTATTATTTATAACTTTTCAAAATAGTGAAGAAAAGTTTTATAAAGAGCAGGAAGTAGTATTGTGCTTTCGGCGAAAACCGAAGCCTACTCTAAGCCTGAGGTATATTCTATCTAAAAGCTAACAGAATGTATTTGTGTTGCTAAAAATACAATAAAATTAAAATACTTATGTGTGGCTCCCATTAACAAATGTTTTTTTTTGCCGTTTTTTACCCGATCTTGATAACGAAAACAGATAGACGCTTGTAATATGCACATATGCTTGACTATTTAGTTTTAGATAGATAACACTTTATTGCTCAACCAGGATACAGAGTTATTATAATTTTCTTATGTCTAAGTAATGGTATACAATTGGTGGTCTTATCGCTTAGAGCGATCTCTTCCAGACAACTTTTGGATGGAGAGAAATTGCAGGAAGAACATAGTCGGTAGATATGGATTTTTAGAAAAGAATTTTTTACTTATTTTATTCACTTAAATATTTAAAATAATGTAAAGGGGCGCTCCCTAACAACAAATTTTGCCGTTTTTTGCTCGATGCTACGGAACCCTTCGTTCACGAGTCCGACTCGAACTTGGTCGTTTTTTTTAAAATAACTTTAGTGCTTATTGAAGGCATTCACTTGATTCGTTTAGTGCTCAGTTTGAAAACTCCCATGGCCGAAATAGCGAAAAAAAAAAACGGAGCCACCTTTTTCTAAGCCCCTTTGTTTTAGTATCATTTTATGACAGCATGTCTGCATGTAGGTCTGTTTTCTAGCACGTCGTCACACTGGCACATACGAACGATTTATGTAAACCTGCCAAGATAACACGGGGTGTTTGTTCATACAAACTATTCACTGCTATTGTTCCAAGGCTCAGGTTCCGCATAAGAATTTAACTTGCAAGTATCCGAGCGACTACTTAACTATATAATCTGTTCAAGTCGACCAATGTGAATTAGAGTACCTACATATAACTTGAATAAATGAATGAATGTTTATTGGCGTGTGACAAAGATGCTATTTCAGCGTTTGCTGTTTCTATTCGAAACAGCGCTGGTTTTCGAATAGCACCTTCATACGATATAAAAAATACAGACCATGCAGGTAGGGCTTACAGCTGTAGGAAAAAAAACTTAGCACTACAAACATAATAAGTAAATCAATACAATTCAGATCCAAGCTAGAATATTATAAAATTAATAACAGTCTGCGTCAAAATATTCCCATATTATATTATTTAACTTTCTTCCTTCCTTTTTTATCACACTAATATTATAAAGGCGAAAGTTGGTGAGTGTGTGAGTGTGGATGTTTGTTACTTGTTCACGTCTAAACGGCTGGAGCGATTTTGATAAAATTTGGTATGGAGTTAGCTGACACCCTGGATTAACACATAGGCTACGTTTTACCGCAGGAAAATATTTTATTCCTATGGGAAAATCGATGAACCGCGGGTAGCACCGCGGGGCACAGCTAGTGTACAATAAAGTGTTCTGTATCTATCTATCTATCTGTAACGCAAACTGATTCAGGATTGGACTTATGGATGCGGTTCAATAAATAAATAAACATTTTCTTGGTCGCTCGCCAGCCTTCGCTTTTCAAATAGGTCTCTTCAGTTTTCAGTCTTGACTTAAGCTCCCTTTATTGTGAGTCAATTGGTGCTTAGATCAGTCTTCAAGCCAGGAAGCCTTCCCCTTTTCGTAGCTACTGAATCCGTGAACAAAAGTGTTTGCTTCGAATAATCCGTTCGAATAACGTTTGTCCGAATCTCAGGGCCGATTTCTGAATTGAGAATTTCGCTAAGTAATCACTCAACTGTAATGCTGTCTCGTCAATTTTCTTTAGAAAAGAGCGTGACAGCATGTTAGTTAGGTTTTTACTTACGGCCGGTTTCTGAGTTGAGTATTTTCACTAAGTAAATACTTAAGTAACGTTCTATCACGCTCTTTTCTGAGAAATTTGACGAGACAGCACTAGAGTTAAGTATTTACTTAGTGAAAATTCTCAACTCGGAAACCATTATCTTTATTTTTAAATACTGTTGATAAATTAATACATGGATTTGGGGCTAGGCTCATACACTTTTACAGCTAAATACAAAATGTCTTAAAATTAATTATGAAACGAAACTGAATTTAAAATTACTGTCTGTAACCTAATATATTTTATTTCTTGTGTCACAGTGTTAGTGCGCATACTGCTCCGAAACGGCTTGACCGATATCGATGATATTTTATATGTAAATTTGGATGGTCTGAGGGTAGCTATCTATTTTTCATACAACGTTTGCCGGGTCAGCTAGTATTAATATAATATTAGTCATAGGTAAGCGAGAATATAACAACCTATCTCACAGCTGGAACTACGTCGCTGACTGAGGTATATTCGTGCTCATTCAATTGTACTGTGAATATTTATTATATTATGTTACACGCGTCGCACTCAAATCCAATTTACGACACTATATTTCGGGTTTGAAGGAAAATCACATCCCCCGAGCTAGGCCGTCGTCGCTCGCGTATTACTGAAATTCCATATACGACACGTACGATATTAAAAACCAGCGAGTATACCACAATAGGCTATTTGACAGAGTAAAAAAAAAGTATTACATACTTATATGTATTTTTTTAGATTCCGAGTCTTAAAACCGCGGGCATTTTAACAAAAAAACATGACTGTATCATTTATCCAAAAAACAGGATAAGATTTTTGATGAATGTATCTGCAGGCATTTTATTTGAAACGGCTTGCATTGGCTGAATCTATGGTGACGTCACAGGTCAGTAAATATGGCGTCTTTCATTCATGTCCTTACGTGCATTGATATGCTTCATAATTCTTGTGCAACACCGTACTGCCTTAAATAGTGTTTTGACGGCTTATTTTAAAGGTGACTTTTTTTTGCTTTTTTTAGAATAAATACACGGAAGAATTTAAAATGACCACTTCCTGAGTACTCAATGGACACCAAAAAAAATCCAGTAGGTTTCAGAAATCTGTCAAATAGCCTATTTCTTGAGTACATTTTACATTTTGAAGTAGGTACTTTTACCTACGGTTACGGTTGTAATCTTGTAAGGTTGTAACTTATTTGCTTTCAGTTTCGTGGCATTGTCCCCTCCTTTGACCCCTGTGCCTTCGCCAGCATGGGTCCGACGCTCCTCTATCGTACTGTACGTTTTTAGCAGCTTCTTTGTCGACCCATCAAAGTTCACCCACAGTTTAAAAATAATTCAACCACCAATGATCTCAATGCACGCTATTTTCGAATCCGTTCGCCATTTGGGTTGATTGAAACGGATCTATAGAGTTCGGGTGCTGTTCATTCTGGTCAACATCAGTGTTTTCAAACATCGATTGTTGCTTGGTCATCATGTGAATTCCTTGGCTATGTTTTCTTAGAAATAGAACGTTACGAGTACCTTCAGATTTTACTGTAGCACGTTCCTTATAAACATTGTGCGCACAAGACTAGCAACGGCTATGGAGTGTGTTTACTAAACAACGACCAGCAGATTGTATTGATCATTTCGGATAACGTCAATCGTGTATCTTGCCTCTCTTTGAAGCTATCTTATGTACCTATCCGTGTTCCGGTGTCTTAATTAGAACTGACTATTTTATGCGCTTTACTTTCATAAGTTAAAGTATAACACAGGTCCGCCTTATTTATAAAATGACGTTTCCTTGTCTCCTCATGTCTTAAGGGAAAAAGCAAACTGCATTTGGGGGGCGATTTAAGGAAACTTGTCCTTATAAATTAAAAAAATAAATAAGTATATCCTCGTAAGGCCCGACCTTGAAAAGAACCATTGATTTTGTGATCACTTGAAGACATTGGGCCTCACGAGGATATCTAGGAATAGGTATGTATTTACGTATTCTCCACCGTCAATGAAAAACGGAAAATACCCTTTTGGGACGAAATTTTCGTCGAATTTCATCGAAAACTGAATTTCCAGTTTTTCATTTTATTGCCTGATGTAAAAATTGGATGGTTTTATTAGTCTCCTGAAAAATTGTACTTTTGGAGTTAGCAGCTTAACACTTTTAGACGACGACATAGCGCATCTCTGTACATCAAAATTATAAGAAAAACTAGTTTTTTTAACTTTTTCCTCCAGTAACCTAATCATGTCTCATCGTATTCCATTAAGGATGCAGTGGCTTTGTTTGAAATGATAGCACGGTCGGGCCATCGGTCTCGTAAAGAAAATAGTATTGGTGCTGCCCTTTATCTTAATCCCCCACTTATCTCGAACGCGGGTGAATACGCTCTGAACTCCGGGAGCAGCTGCTGCGAACGAGAGCGTATGAAAACATTGTCTGCAAGAAATTCCTAAGAATGATCACGTCGTAAATTTTTCTTACTATCTTGCAATTTACTGCCACTGTGTACACGCGTTAAACGGGTCGGAACTGCTTCTAGTGTCTGTCGTTAGTACTGCAATACAAGTTGCAGGTGGAACGACAGTTAAACTTGGAGATAGAGATGTGTTTTACGACTGTTTTGTTAAAAGGAGCTATTGTTCCCGTCAACAGACAATGAGCCTGTAGAATTGCTCTCGAATATATATAAGTTCCTTATTTATTTTTCGTTGTTTTTCTTAGCCTTCATTAATCATAATTGAAAAGCGATCTTTGGAGGTAATTAGATTTCCTTTCGGAGAAGCCAATATTAATTTACGTATAAAATTTCCTATTGCCCATTCCTTAGAAAACAACAAGGATTTACAGAACAATAACGGTGTGGGCGGACGGATAATAACACAGGTGTTCTATCAATAATTACAGGCCTTCGTGAAAATATCCAAAAAAATATCCAGACGTTTCGTCCCGCTACTGGTTTGTATCTTGTGATACAAAACACATAGTCAGGGCCAAAAACATGGCGTCATTAAAAATACAAGCAATGATGCATGAACTCATCAATCATCCAGATAAATCTGTTATGTTTATACTCTGATGAATAAAATTAGAGACTTAATTTTCGAGATTGTTTAATGTCAGAACGACTCTAATAGCACTTGTATGAGAAAGTATTGTCTGAAATAGAAAGAGTAGGTGTACCTATTCGAGAAAAGGGCTCTGTATAGTTCGCTTAGCATGCACGTATTGACCTCTCTCTCTCTCTCGACGTCGAGTATTCCTTGGTCCGCTACTTATGAAAAAAAAAATCCACCTTGAAAAGCTGTCAATGTCATTGTCAACACAGATTTCTTTTTTTTTATACGTAGCGGACCAAGGAAAATGTCTGATATGCCGTACTGAGCCCAGAACGACGAAAGGAAAAATATTGAGATGATTTAAAAATTAACTACGAAGCCAAAAAAATTGAAACTTTTTTTCTCGCGTTAAGGAAGGTTATTCCTATCACCAAAAAAAAAAATCAAGCACTTCTGATATTTTCATCCATTCCCTATTAGAAGTACTTGCCATGTCTATAGTGTGAGTCAGGCAACTGAGACTCGAGATAGTCAATAGAATACCGTCTTGTCTACCTAATTTTAATTATCGCCATAGAAGAGTAAATGATTGCTTCATCCTCTGAGCATGATGAGTGATGACACATACAGTAACACAAATACTACTCGTATTTAGCACACAAAGTGACTTGTTTATTTACACTAGTTCTATGTGCTAAGTATAGTCAAATAAACAAACGAAAATAAATTAAGTCATATTACAGCAAGAATACAAAAACGTTAACAAAATTTGTATTTCTCCTGTGTCGTGTCGAATCTATGCTGTCGAGGCCTTGTCTTGGCCGAGGCCTCAGGGGATACCAGACATGTCCCAGTCGCGTTGTGTCAAAATACTCAGATACTAAGGGCCTATTTCTGAATTGAAAATTTACGCTAAGTAAATACTTAAGTAACGTGCTGTCACGCTCTTTTCTAAAGAAATTTGACGAGACAGTACTACAGTTAAGTAATTACTTAGCGAAATTCTCAATTCAGAAATCGGCCCTAAGTCTGCCGAAACCATCTCGGCAATGCCGCTATCGGTTTTAGACAAGTCTCGGTCGGTCGTCCCCATCTCGGTCGCTATCGCACTGCTAAAGTGTTCTCTATCTCTATCTATCTATCTATCTAACGTCGACACATCTCGGGCTCGCTCGACAGAGAAATTGTCATTTTTGCTAAGAGAACGACATATTATCTCGAGCGTGGCATGCTAAGCGTACCGTACAGGTCATTGTACTAATAATTTTTTGATGCCGACAGTTTTAACAAAGCTTTCATGTAACTACTCTATTTTATATTCTGGCTACAAGTTACTAAGTCAGTAATTTTAGCATCGTTCGAGAAGCTATCTTGCCCTAAATAGCATAACATAGCATGTTTTCATGTTTAGACAAAAAAGCAAACTGCGACCGTGTACGAAAACGCGAATAAATGTCAACAGTAGGTACTCGTACCTATCAAAGCCAAATTTAGATATCGTGAAGAGTTACGGCCTTGTAAAAAATCAAGGGAAAACTCTGTTTAACGTCTGAAATTTTCTTAATTTATATAAAGTTCGATCCAAAACGCTGTGGTTTTTTTTAATGTCATCTTGGGCATATTATTCATTCTTATGTAGTCGAGTCAGCTCTTTAGTACTTACCGACTATACGCTAAGCCGCGGGCAGACACCAGACTGACTAACGGACGGACATGACGAAACTACAAAGGTTCCTTGTTGACTACGGAACCCAACAAAAATCCTTCAGCTTTGAAACGCATCAACGCGGTGGCTGGCGGTCCATACATACGTAATTTCCTATAATGGACCGCCATCGCCACCTCGTTCGTGTGTTTTACAAACCCACTTCCTCCGTAAAACTTTTTGAATCTCAGCCAAAATATCACAAGTCTTTAATTAAGCGTTGGGCTTACTTAATTCGAACCCTAATTAGCAAAAGCCATCTCTCTGTGAGCGTGGGGCAGTCTCGCTGCTCTTGAATTAAACACTTCACTGGAAGGTCTCGCTGATTTATCATTGATGACATTTTCGGGGCCAGATTGCCCGGGTCTTATTTTATTCTCGGGCATAAATGCCGCCATTACGCGGCGATGACTACAATTTTTATTAAATTACTATGGAGATTGCACTTGAACTTTTTGCTGCATATCGCTGATCTTCTTTTAAAATGCGTTGTTTTCATTTAACCTTCATCCGTTTTTACACCACAGCGGAAGCAATGGAGAGTTCTTTAGTTTGATTTTCTGAAGATGTTTTTATCATTGCTAATTTCACTGCTGACCGACTAACAGCGTTTCAAACTCACTGTGTGTATGGGAAAAACGTTGTAAATGAACTGCGTGACGACAGGTGTATTTTATTCACCTACTTCCTTGTAGTATTTTACCGAGACAACAATATGTGTAGGGCCAAATACCTGTGACTAAGACAGTAGGTAGGTGAGTGGCCCGTCACGACCTCATTTGTCTCGATCGCTTGGCGTCAGTCTCGGCTTTGTGAGTAGGCAAGGCACATCTTCCGTTGCCCCAGTAATAACCGTTACACGCCCGTATTATCACTTTTATCACTTGTAGCCTGTGATGAATATCCAATCCAATCCTATGGCGGGGATAGGTGTAGAGTGCTCTCCATTTAAGACTTGTCGTTCGCTGTGTGGAGCGCCCGGTGAACCTAGTGTTCTTGGTGATTTGGTCACCAGATCCTCTCCGCTTTACGATGGAGCGGTGTGAAATATGCGGATGTGAAAGATGTTTCGCATTCTCTGTATCATTACGACCTTTTTTTAACGTAACGGCTTAGGGGATATTGTAGTTCGAAGTTTGACGTTTTGAAAAAGTATCGTTTAATTTATAAAAGCATAACATGCATCGGGTTCTCAAACATAGCGCCATTAGCGTCACAGTACAAATAAAGATTGCAGTATACGTACATGTCATATAATACATAATATAGTACAGCTGGCTCGTAAAGTACGCGTGCCATGAGATCGCTGAAAGTTACGCGTCCATTGCGCGCTAACTTTTTTCATAACTTAATATGCCACAACATCGAATTGATTCCCATTTAAATTCTATAGATAATGTACATAGTTTTGGTGTCCAGTTTCCTATCTGTATTATACATACATAACACTTACCAGAGTTACTGGATCAATATTGTTCCGTCCGATATTAGGTATGTCGCAATAGCCGAATAGATCACTGAGATAATGGATGCTTCGGTAGAGATGATAGAGAGAGATAGACCAACAACCAATAACCCTTACAATAAGCGACAATAACCGCTATCCCTGATCGTATCGCCCAGAGCCTGTAGATGTGAAAATATCGGTACGTGCTCAGTGCCTCTGACTGTACAGTCGACAGTAGCCCAGTAGGGCTACCTCTGAATTGTTGTTGCAAAATCGTCTTTAAGGGAACTGAGTAGAATGCACGTTGAGATTGATGTGCCATGTTGAATGACGCGCATCGAATGATATTGTGGCTGAATAGCCACAAGAAGTCCACTGCTGGACACAGGCCTCCTGCATGGATTTCCAAAAAGACCGGTTGGAAGCGGCTGGCATCCAGCGTCTTCCCGCCACTTGGATGAGATCTTCTGTCCATCTTGTAGCTGGTCGTCCTACGCTGCGCTTGGTGATATGTCTCCATTCGAGAACTTTTCGGCCCCATCGGCCATCAGTTCTGCGTGCTATGTGCCCCGCCCACTGCCACTTCAACTTCCACATCCGCTGGGTTACGTCGACGACCTTCGTTTGTCTACGGATCTCATCATTTCTGCATTCGGTCTCGTAGAGAAATTCCGAGCATAGCCCTTTCCATAGCTCATGACCCACGTGTATTGCTCAATTGCCATTTGTGTCAGTAAATACCGAGCTGTCAATAATTGTACCTACGTACTTTTGCTAATATTGCAAAAGTTTACCTTTGTAATGAGAGACGCGATGTAGGCACGGTAAAGTTTCCTGGGTACTCAATTCAGCACAAAGTTTATTTTATGGTAAAAACTTGTAGTACAGTCCAATTGATGCCTTCAGAGGTTCCCAATTTTATTTGGCCATGGAATTTTGGAGGTACCTGGCTGCTTGTTATTTTTATAACTGTAACATAAAGTGTATTTACCTTGCGGTTTGAATAGTTATGCTAGACTCAAAGAACAAATTACAAATAAAAAATAAGTACTTATAAGTATAAGTAAATACTTATTTTAATATAACAAAGAAATAATAGAATAGAATAAACATTAACCTTTACTTACATGCACATGTATTGTTTCTGGCCCCAGACTAAGATACCCTGTCTCGTGGGAACCAGAAACAGCGACAGCACAAACATGTAAACATCTAAGACTTGGGGAAATACAAGGTACTTAAATAATTATTATAGCACTAAAATTAGGCCTTATTTATGACAACAGAACGTGAAACTCTATTTCACGAACGTGAAATGGTTCCGCGGACCACATTTTAGGAATAAGGTAGTTTTCAGGGTCAACATAATTAAATTCTATTTAGTCCCTATTGTAGATTATAAAAAATATTGGACACGTATTTTTTCTTTTTTCGAGTAAACAAAAAATAACAAAGATATAAAGACTTTAATAGGCTATATCTTTGTCATTTTTGGTCTAATTTACAAATAAAAAAATACGTGTCCCTTATTTTTGAATAATCTAAAAGACGGACTAATTACATTTTTTAGGGCAACTAGCCCATTGCTTCTATAGATTGTGAATGAAACCAGACTACGGCCAGGTTGCTATTTCGCACATGTCTCAAGATCACAGCCGTTGCAGGCCTTGCCTCGCGTAAAAAGGGCGGATGTTATGCAAGCGACTCGATAAATAAGTTGCGAGGCCCGCCACCGTTGACCTGACTGGTTTCGGCCCTTTGCGTCGAGAGATGCCCGATACAACTTACTGAACAAATCGCGTCCATTTTTTTGGTTCCGTAACTCAAAACATAAAAACGAAACCCTTAGACATTCATTTGTCCCGAAAAATTAAGTGACTATAATAATAAAAAAAACAATAATAAAAAAAAATTATTCACGAGATAACCCAAATATTGAGAAACATCATACATTGGGAGTGACGTCATAGTCTAAGACTGATTTGACTGAATTGACTTTTCGACTCGTTTAAATTATGAAAAGTATTACGAGTATTCGCAGAGAAAAAAGTACCATGTTTATTTATCTTTTAACGTGTCCTCTCCTACTTTACTGAGACATTTTTTTTATGTAGGTAATTACTAACATAACATAACATTTACATACAGGCACATATATAGTTTCTGGCCCCACACTAGGATACCCTGTGTCGTGGGAACCAGAAACAGCGACGTCACAAACATGTAAACATGCAAGACCTGGGGTTTTTTTTTCCCCAACCGGGATTCGAACCCGGAACCTCTCGCATGGTAGGCAGATGCGCTAACCGCTGCGCCACAGAGGTCGCCAAACTAATTACCTACATAATCGAGAACTTGCAATTCGGTATGTAAAGTATTTTTCAGGTATTATTTTTATATTTTTATTTCATAAAACATTAAATTTTAAGCCACTAATTTGAAGCTTTTTATTTTCCAAGTAACGGTTTTTTTTTATTATTTTTTAAAGTATTATTCGTGATGACGTCATTTTGTAGCCTGAATAGCTTTAAGTCTTTGCCACGTTTTCAGTACATACAAAAACACTAATAGATAACTTCAAACTTGACATTGACAACAGACAGTTGACACTTGACTTGTATGTACTGAAAACGTGGCAAAGACTTAAAGCTATTCAGGCTACGAAATGACGTCATCACGAATAATACTTTAAAAAATAATTTAAAAAAAACCGTTACTTGGAAAATAAAAAGCTTCAAATTAGTGGCTTAAAATTAAATGTTTTATGAAATAAAAATATAAAAATAATACCTGAAAAATACTTTACATACCGAATTTCTACTAAACCCTCTGTGGGCGAGTACGACTCCCACTTGTCCGGTTTTAATCCCATTTGTGTGGCTTTGCCGAAGTTTGTTGGGTTTCTTTCGCGTGGTAGAATGACCCGAAATGTTAGGAGTTTATTTTATTAATCGTGAAAATCCGCATGAGGAAGGAAGTTTAACCTGATCGTGTTTCCCGTTGATAATTTTGCTTTTTTGATTCTTTCCTGGTCGATGTTTTGTTGACCAAACATTATTATTGCAATATTTATGCGGTGCTATTGTTTTAGCTTTCGGGTCGTTTAAAAATTATGTAACGATGCAAGATCAATTACAATAAGTGTTATTTGGTACCTATTTAGCAGCCGAATGTAGCCCACACATTTCTTCCAATTTCAAATCGAATAATATATCTTCCACTATGATTAACTCATTTTGTTATTTATTTAGGCGTCCTTTTGTACGAAATTGTCCCACTTTTATGCTAACTAAGAGTTTGATAAACAGAATGATAAACAAGTTGGTGACCGCAATATGTTACTTTCTTGATATGGATATGTCATGCTTGTCTTTAACCTATTCCAGATTCTTTTGTTGACTAAATGGGCATATTTTTGGGTCACCTATATAAAGATGAAAATAAGTTCGTTATAGAGCTTTCACCTTTCCTGTATAGTTCAATGTATTGTCCATACTCAAACGACAAAAGTGTTCTGAAGCCGTGTCAAATATTTGCCATAGCAAATATTTTTAGTCTGCCCCTGGATTTCGATAATAAACCTAACAATCGCTATCTCCAAACCATTGTCAAGTCAATGTTTTATATATTTTTATATATTATACATTTTTTACACCTTAATTTGGGCTAAGCGTTAGTCGCACTTACGCACAGAGGGTTCCCTACCACCATGAAACACTTACCCTACCATGCAAAATAAGAACCATACATAAGTTTGAAAAATAAAAGTTTTAGGATTTATTAATACTAATGAACCCTCTTTACAAATTTTGAACCCTCTGTACCTCGGACCCTACGTTGTTATACATTAGTAGTTCTAAAAACATGTTTTAATGTTTTGTACCCCCTGCTTTTGACATTTAGTCTGAAATAAAGTTCTATTTATTATTATTATTTTATTTATTTTATAATTAAATCATAAACATATATTATAATATAAATTATACTTTCGAGAACGACTTACTTACTTTTGTACTTTCGTACAAGAAAACTAACTTAACCCCTACTCAGCTCCGTTAACTTTACAAAAAACACGTTAGGGTTTAGTTGCTCTTGTAATATTAATTTGTTGCTCGTGGTACAAACGCCTTATCTCGCCTCGTCAATTAGAATACAGATTCGATAATGAAAAATGATTATGTTGTCGCAGATTATGTACCTTGCAGGTGAAATAATACTAACCTACATGTAATTCAAGTACAAATAACCTATTCGAACTGAAACGGCACATTGTGTTTCCGTCGCTTTTATAGAAATAGAATTGAATTATGGGCAGTTTTACGAGTAGTGACCTAGTGACTCATCACAACCACTGTAAAACTATTTATTGGTATTAGTCGCGAAGCGAGACATTTTTTAGGATCCCGTAACCGTAGGGTGTAGCAGCTACTCCTATCAAATTTGGCGGCTCTGACCTCGAAGTTGTTGACGGTGGTCAACATGTATAACCGGGCGAATACTCATAGTCCAGTAAAGTCCAACTTCAAGATAGTCGAATCAAACTCAAATAGGCAGAGGGCCATTTATAAGTATCCACTATTATAAACAGTATAAATAAAAATAATAAAAAACATGTGTGCTCTAAAACATGAGTTTTAAAGAATTTTTTGTTTAGCTCTGTCGTTAAAACGTTAATCCATACCAGTGTCATACGTTGTGTGCACAGAATATAAAAATCAGCTGAATGTGACTTGGACCATAACTCCCGATAATATAATAAGTAAGGACTATTGCAGAGTTTAAATAACATGGTTTGTACGGTTCCATAACTCAAAAGGAAAAACGGAACCCCTTTAGGATCGCTTTGTCGTATGTACGTCCGTCTGTCTGTCACCAGGCTGTATCTCATGAACCGTGATAGTTATACAGTTGAAATTTTCACAGATGATGTATTTCTGTTGCCGCTATAACAACAGATTACGAAAAAGGAATAATGTAATAATTATCCCATACTACAAACGTGATTTCTTGGACGATTTTTACTCGATTTTAGCATAATATAGTGTCCAATGTTGTATAAATAGTGGTACGGAACTCTTCGTGCGCAAGTTCGACTCGCACTTGGCTGTTTTTTTTTTAAGACGAGAAGTTGGTCGAAGTTGGTCGGTGCTGTATAATATGTATTTATATTTTGGTGAGATTTACCTTACCATTATTTTTCTAGGTTTTTGCCATATTATTTTTACCTACCTACCTTCTCTTGTCGTAATGTTGTTGCAAAATAGGGTGGGTAAACAAGTCGTTAGTGAATATTAATTGTAGGCTGTATCGAAAAGTGACGGTGAAAAAGGCCGAAAGTAAAAATCTGTTTAGCGAAGATGTCAGATAGCAGGGTGGTTTCAGATCGGTTATCAGGTGATTCGCGATAAGAGCCTGCTGGCAGCCCCTCCAAGCGCTGGCCGCGAGCCGCCAGTCGCATACGCAACGCCGCGCGCTTCGCACGCCACGCTCGACGCAAGCGCACCGCGAGTCTTGTAGTGAAAGTCGCGCGCGCAGCTCTTCGTCTAGTTATTTTGTTTGTTCGTTGCGCCAGTGCAGCAGGGAAAGGAGGCCGACTGACCGTGGCCCTGTCCCTCGAGTACTGCCGTGCTCTGACGCCAGTTTCCCTTTGACCGGTTTGTCTCGACACTTTTTGAACTTAATTGGTGTGGCAATTCCGAAACTTCGCAATCTATTACGAAATCATAAGTTTCTTTACTTTCAATGCAAAAGTAATTTACAAGTACCCTCAATCAACTATTTGACTCAGAAAGACAGTGATCGTAAAAAGACAACGCTAGTAAACCTCGCTTGCTACAACGCTCACGTAGCCGCGCTACGCGCCTCTACGAAATCAACGCGTCTGGCGAAGTTTATAAAACTTGCAGTAGACAAGTGTTGCTACGAGAGCCGAGCTCGCGTCTCGCAGGGAGGAAGTTGGGGCAAGTTAGTGTATCTAACTCAGTCAACAGCAAGACGCTTAGGTATTGTCAGCTGGTGCCGCATGCCGGCGAGGACTTTCCCGCCGCTGCCGCGACCTCGGTGGAATGTTTCATAACATCGGTCCCGTCTGACCGGTAAAACCGCTCGACCGACCGTGACCCGACTCCACTAAACCCCATACAAAATGCCACGTCTTAACGTCTCTCTAGTCACGTAGGAACTCCTACATTGTAAACAATTTCGCCTAATGATTTGTATGCTGATTTCAAGTTATAATTACTATAGCATGTTAAAGCAACGCGACGATCCGTCACGGATGGACGGTTTTACTTTCGTCAAATCAATGCCGCAAATCAGGACGAATATCTTATCGTATCACACGCTTTATCGCTAACGAGTAATTTGGGGAAAATTTAGTTTCAGATTGTGGTGAATGTCGCCTGAAAGGTACGCTAATGCCTCGTACTTTGGCTGAGTAATGTAATTTGGTCGATTGGCCTTCATTGTGCAAGTCCCGCTGCGCTTTGAAATCGGACACGACCTACATTATTCTCGCGATGGTCGTAACTCGAGCATAGTACTATGTAAAGGCTGTGCAATTGCATTTTGCCACCTCGCGCTGTTGCTTCTTGCTTCAGAAATATGATCGTGGTCGTGGCTATTGCATTCCGCTGGCGGCGGTGGTCGGCCTCCACACTACTGCGTTGACCAGGCAACATAATCCTCCTTAAGGAGTATGTATTCTTCTTTGATTATATCTGGGAGCCCACTAGCACTTGCCGCAGTTCTGATTATTCAATGGTCAAGTTGTTCCGCGACGTTGTCAGGTTGGTCAGGTCATTTTGTTTCCAACATTAACTTAATTTTTGATTCGTGAAAAAATGTCGATACAATCTCACACTCTATTACAATTTTATGTTAGGTACTGTTTCGCGGACAATAAACGGAGCAATAGATCACACTTAGCTTTTGAAATATTGAGTTACTCTACGAAGATACGTCCCTAACGATAACATGTATATGTTACATGAACTGATATAAACACATTGTTTTGATTCGCCTTCTGCCTTTTATTGTAAACAAACCCTCTTGTAGAGTTTGAAAATAGCTAATTAGACTTGATAATTGCATAAATTTTGCAATATAATGTGGAAACATCGTTCCAGTGACTTTCAGATGTGACCGCAGCCTCATCTGCGAGCCTTGATCTACTTGGCGTTTAGAAAATCGTTATTGCATTCGTCTGTGTGTTGTTTCAATTCGGCGAATCTCAAATTGTAGTTTATTGTTTTGTTTTGTCGAATCGTTTGTTGAAGGTGTTTTGATTGTCAGCCGCATAACCAATATCTGATTTCATTAAGTAGGCGTACTGTTTTCCTTAGAATTAGTTGTTGATATGTATTCATATACCTACCAATCCGGCTAGGCCCCCGTGGTGGAGGATGGTCTATCCTTCCTTAGGGAAGAGACCCGTGCCCCTCGGTGGGGACATAATGGGTTGATGATGAATGATGAAAAAAAAATACGATACATAATAAATACTAGTATAATAAATACAAAATCTATTAGTCTAATGTTATGTAGCTAGGTATTAGATATGTAATAAACCGATTCACATTTTGTTTCCGTTTTCTAAATACTGGACCGCGAATTTAATGCGTGTGGTATAAGATAAGTTAGAATTTAATGCGTAGATAGGGGTAAAAAATAAACAGCTCCAATCCATTACATGGAAATCAAGTTTCTAAATCAGCACTCTTAAAGTGTCAGCAAAAAAAACCGCTCCATTTAATCGCACACACCGATAATACCTTTTAGGGTTCCGTACCCAATGCCTGGGTACCTGACTATGCCTGTTCATCTGATCTATAAAGGGCTTAGGGCTGATTTCTGAATTGAGAATTTACACTAAGGAAATACTTAAGTAAGTTGCTGTCACGCTCCTTTCTAAAGAAATTTGACGAGACAGCACTACAGTTAAGTAATTACTTAGCGAAATTCTCAATTCAGAAATGGGCCGTTAATCTCTTGAACCGAACTAGCTAGATAGTTTAAATTTTCACATAATATGTGTCCTTATGGCGGATTACTCAACAAATAATTATCAATTCGTAAAACATATTTTCTCCATCGCAAAAAGGTTTGCCACTGCCCATAATTATTTATTATTATACTAGCTGTTGCCCGCGACTACGTCCGCGTGGGCTTTTAAAGTGTTTGCAAATAAGATAGGGATACTTTTAGCGCATGCGAAAGAGCTTTCATACTAACTTCGCAACCCCCTCTTACCCTCTTAAGGGATGATTT
The DNA here is from genome assembly GCA_947310845.1 of Yponomeuta plumbellus. Lineage (NCBI taxonomy): Eukaryota > Metazoa > Arthropoda > Insecta > Lepidoptera > Yponomeutidae > Yponomeuta > Yponomeuta plumbellus. The sequence continues at coordinate 15,044,772 of OX371198.1, read as the reverse complement.
TCGAAAAACTACTTTACACATCTTTCATGACTTTCAATGAAGGACCTTCATGCTGAATCTAATTCGAATAACTTCATAAATGGCTAACTTTCATACTAACATTGCATCCCCTTTTATCCCTTTAAGGGATGATTTTTGAAAAACTATTTTACATGTGTTTCAAGACATTCAAAGATGGACCTTCATTCTGAAATTCATTCGAATAACTTCATAAACGGGAAAGTTTCATACTAACTTTGCACCCCCCTCTTACCCCCTTAAAGGATGATTTTCGAAAAACTATTTTACATGTGTATCATGACTTTCAATGAAGAACCTTCATATTGAATCTCATTCGAATAACTTCAAAAACGGCAAAGTTTCATACCATGTTTGCACCCCCTTTTTCCCCCTTAAGGGATGATATTAAAAAAACTATTGTACACATGTTTCATAATTTTAAATGAACACCTTCGTACCAAATTTCATTCGAATAACTTCAAAAACGGCAAAGTTTCATACTAACTTTGAACCCCCATTTTAACCCTTTAAGGGATGAATTTTCAAAAATCCTTTCTTAGTGCTCCCCTACGTTACAAAATGAATCTCTGTGCAAAATTTCAAGTTTCTAACCCTTATAGTTTAGGCCCTGCGTTGATATGTCAGTCAGTCAGTCAGTCAGTCAGCTTCTCCTTTTATATATATATATATATATATATATATATATATATATATAGATTAATTCTTTATTGCAATTTCCAATTGAAAAACAAAAAAAATGCAAATTAAAGTAAAATATGAAAACAAAAAAATGGAAATAAAAGTAAAATATGTACAAGGGCGTTCTTTATGCAAGAAGCATGTCATGTCCTGACAAGCCTTTATCACTCATAGAAAACAGATTTTTATTAAATAGCTACTTATTTATGGTGGTACTAAGGTACCACCAAGGTAGGTGAAGACACTCAATGGGCGAGTTGGGCTCGCACTTTGCCGGTTTTTTATTTCTATTTCTAAATCGGATTTGGGTCACGCTCTCTGCACATTTGCCCAATGACGCATTGTCGCGGAGCCGTGGAAAGCGCGCTCAGAAAATATGCACATTTGAGGAAAATTTTGAGGAAAGCGCCTCCTCTCTTTCATTAACTGACCTTGCAGCTTGCGGGCCATTTAATTACTCTTTTAGCCGTGCGTATATCTCGGCAAGAATTTGCAACGGATAAAACATTGACCCCGAATGCAAGTTCAGGTGAATGGAAAGAAACGTGTGTTGCGTAGTAAAATACTTAATTAAATAAGTATTTAATACCCTGATGTAGTTGATGCAATTTGATAAACATACACAAATAGAAGAATTCTCAGCATGATGCCCGGATTGAGGACAAACAAATTAACTAGTAAGAACCAATATTGAAATAAAGTCTCGCAGCTCGATTTGTTAATTGCAACGTACCTCATTGCTTCAGAATATGGCATTTACTCCCTTAGATATTACTATAATCTTATTTAAAAGTACCCGAAACCGACGTGCGTGCATGTAACGACTAATGACTGTCGATGAAGCGAAAGTGATTTGTCAGGATCGTGACAGGTGAGGTGGCAGTCCCTGGACTCTGCCTACCCCCTCTGGGATTCAGGCGTGAGCTTATGTATGTATGTGTAATCTTATTTCTGACTGTTGATGTGGAAGCGGGCAGTATTTTTTTCGTCTATCCATGCCCGATACACTTTGTTCTTAAATAATGTGACTTTGAAAAGTAGCAAATAATTCTTCATTGCCTGTAATTGTCTTTGAAAGATATGATTCCTATTTAAGATTGTCAAAAATCGCAGTGACTAATTGCAAACAGAGATTTATGAAACATTATTATTGTAGTGCGCAGCGCTGTCACCGCTGTTAACTGTTAAATAACAATTACCGTTACATACTCACGAAATGTTAGTCCCATCAACACTGTGTAATTATTTAGGACTGTTTGAAATCTGGGCCGCAAGGACAAAAAAACATTATGTATTTAACAAGACAGTTGTACCTACCTATGTCCCGGGATACGAAATTGGTAATTTCGTTTTGATTAATGGTTGAAAACAAAAATAAGTAGGTGACCAAGAGCTTTTGTACAATTTTGAATGAGCGATAGTTGCTCGCCCACTCATCGAGGACGCCGAGTGTGATGGCCAAAAGTACCGTTCAGCAACAGTTAATCAGCGTCATGCATCAATAGTGACTTCCATTGCTGCTTGTGGCATTTTAAATCGTGCCTATTAACAACATTTCATGTCAGCTATTGTGGCCGAATCAGGAACAAACCGCAGAAACAAAGAAGACACCGCAGTGTCTTTGTCCACAACAACTGAATAAATACATGTTAACATTTTCTTTGTTCTGTGCAAATCTATGTATCCGATAAACAATTAGGTGATTGGTATTCCTTACGTGGAACAAGCATCTAGTTCAGGCCTACCTATATTATGCAGTGAGCTCGGAGTGCAGCTAATGTCACTCTTGTTGATAATGCAAACAAACTAATGACCCAAAAAGTCACGCGTTAGTACCACAGTGCGTCCATTACTTTTACAAGCATCTTTTCCGCCGCTCGAGAGCACGTTCGTCTCTTATATTTTGCATTGTTTTATTCTAGCTCATAAATACGCAGTGTCTTTGTCCACAACAACTGAATAAATACATGTTAACATTTTCTTTGTTCTGTGCAAATCTATGTATCCGATAAACAATTAGGTGATTGGTATTCCTTACGTGGAACAAGCATCTAGTTCAGGCCTACCTATATTATGCAGTGAGCTCGGAGTGCAGCTAATGTCACTCTTGTTGATAATGCAAACAAACTAATGACCCAAAAAGTCACGCGTTAGTACCACAGTGCGTCCATTACTTTTACAAGCATCTTTTCCGCCGCTCGAGAGCACGTTCGTCTCTTATATTTTGCATTGTTTTATTCTAGCTCATAAATACACAGTATTTTTATAGGTAAACGAGTCTTATATTGTTTGCGACAGATCGAAGACCGTTTTGTGTCTGGCGGAATTTATTTTGGTGTGTGTTTTGAAATATTTTTGGAGGAAGTATCTTTCCAGCTCCGAAGATACGTTTGGGTAGTTTAGTACCTATCGTGTATTTAGGCCGACATGAACCGCTACTTAAAGTCTCTTTAGGCCATTTCAATAGGATTTTCTGGGCCACATCATAAACTCGACCGCAGAGATTAATTTCAAGGACGATATGATGAAGCAATATTGATTACAAAAGATTAAATGATCAAATGTTAACGCCTACGAATATTTTTCGCATTTCCATCTCAAAGGAGTTTTTAAGAATTGTTGTTTCTTGTAAATTTCATTACGGTACCTTTATAAGCTTTAGTACCTAATTAAGTTGGCTTGTTGATGTTAATTTACTTTCTGCTTCGTTCGTGATTTTTCTTTTCTTCGAGTAATTAGTCTTTTATTTACGTTGTTTGTTGCAATGTTATTTTTCATGAGAAAAACATTTTGCCATAAAATGAACTTTTAAGCTTGGGCTAAGTCACAAGAAACAATTCTGCTCAAGGCTGATTTCAGACGTTCATGTTGATTCAAAATAGAATTTGTTCCGTTAAGTTGAAACAGACGAGACCATACGCGACAAGAACAAAACATACTCAGTTGAGATACATTGCATCTACGATCTATTTGCTGACCATGAACCACAATGACAGCTGTCATTGACGCTGTGGTTCCTTTAGGGTTATCTGTACAAAGGAATTTGCCATAATAATGAGGGCTTTTCAATGACAGCTGTCAGTTGAGTTAATTAAAAAAAAAACTGGATGGCGCTGCAAGAAGACCAAAATGTCATCATGTTTTTAGGTCTGTGGTTTTCATCGTTATTAATCTGTGATAGTCTAAACATCTCTTTGTAGTGTGTGATCTAAACTAGACTTTGTTTCGAAACTGTTGAAACTTGAAAGTTAACTAAAGTCGTATTTTTTATTAAACGGAGTAAACTGACGTTGCCAGGTTTTGACGAAATAAAAATAGTGTTGTGACAAAGTGAATGAATGAAACAATGACATCAATCTTTTACTAGCTGGCGCCCGCGACTTCTTCTGCGAAGGATTAGTATTTCGAGTAGCTCGTTAGCGTAGCGTAGAAAAGAAACATTATGACATTAAAATTATCACATAAATATTTTTTGGGTCGCATTTGAAAAATATAACAGGCTGACAATGATGTTGAGATGTTACAGTGTAAGGTAAAAATATTGTCAACATAAGAAATACGGTAATTAAGCCTTAATCATAGACCTATAGGTAGCTACTGCAGTATGCTCCTATAAACTATATTATATGGTTCACTGTTTTGGCTATAATGGCTTACACTGTGATGGGCTTTTTTGTAGGACTATTTACGAAAAACATTTTAATCAAATTCAAATATTTTATTCATAGTACAAACAAAATGTTTAAGTGTGTACCTAATTAATAGATTATATGGAGTAGAAACTAACAAAGAAAGTCCACAATTGTATTCTTTTCAAAACAGTTTTATACCGTAATCAACAAACTTTAAAACTTAAAAATTATTAGAAGTATTGAACACTAGACACAGTTATCTGTTAGTTAGTTTCTGGTTAAATTTAATATAAAACTTTTATTTTTTATTTTAGGCCATAATTTAATATTAGAGGCAAAACCCCACCACGGGGGCCAAGACCGGATTGGTGGAGGCTTGTAAGGCTGGTCTTACTGTCACCAAGCTTCACCTAACCACATTGTTTCATTTTGGCTTAATATATATTTGAAAATTCACGCGTTATTTGACTTCAATAAACTCATCCTATCATCTTTGTCTGAGGAAATCAAACGAGTTTTTTTTTGTCCAAACTGTAAAATTGTCGAATTAGAGATAGGATTTTACCCAGAATTATTAAAAATTAGTAATAAAATTAGCCAAGCCAGAGACAAGTGGCGACTTCCTGTATCAGAGGCCAAGATCTACTTCAGGTGGCTGAGCCATCGCAATAAGTAAGTAAGTAATAAAATTAGCCAGATCACAATCGACATGTGAATTTGGTTCGTCAACAGTGTCTCCCAATAATAATATATTGATTAAATTAGGTATATTAGACCAAGAATTTTACTTATTTATGCTAATTACCGCCATTAGAAGGGATATTAGATATAAGATAGACTAAAAGGAGGAAAAGTTTGTATGTAAAGGGTAATATCCGAAAGTAGATATCTAACTTCAAATATGGTTTCACGAATGTTTAGGATGAACCTTCAGGGTGGACATAGGCTAATCCTGTGGCTAGAACAAAGTCGCGGGCTATGCTAGCATAACATATAAATATCGAATAAAAAGATACCGGAAGCGGTGGATGACGTTCTTAGGCCACTTCATTGTGTATCATCAACCCATTATGTTCCCACCGAGGGACACGGGTCTCTTCACTGAAGAAGGTATAGGCCATACTCCACCACGGGGGCCAAGTCAGGATTGGTGTAGGCTTGTAGGACTAGTGGCTGGTCTGTCAGAAGTTTTCAAGCTTAGGCCTCTGACTTGGCTTTACAACTGTCATCTATCGACGGCAACCGCCACCAACTGCTTAGCGTGCCTTGGGAAGCACGGTACCGCTAGGAAAAATGCCACTAGCATTAGTCATAGAACAGTCACCCATCCATAAACTGTATGCGCCCCTTATGTTTCTTAACCTTCGTGATCATTTAAGATCACTTAGGTGGCGCCGGGGCTACGAGCAATTTTTGTTTCGATAAGGTAATGTTAACGAAGTATTCATTCATTCCTGTGATTGAACAAAACTGAACGCATCACTATTACACTGAACATGGCAACATTATTTTTCAAGCTACTGTCAGTTTACTCCGTTTAATAAAAAATACGACTATAAGTATTTTTACTTTGTCTAATACATACGTAGGTACGTGAATTGTTTCTTTGCTCATGACTAGCCCATGCATTGTGCATTTTTGTGAAAACATAGGACAGGAACCACAGAAAAGGTACATTGATGTCATGATGTCAGCACCATCTATCGGTAATTTGCGGTACTATTTTTTTTTAATGACTCTCTGAAAAGCCCTCATTGTCGGGAATCACTCAACCCCGCTAAATCGCTTACGATTCTCAGCATTGTCAGATCGAAAAATATTCCCTTTGGAAAAATATTTCCTTCTGTCTGTCGGTCTGTTCATCCATCCGTTTGTCAGTCTGTCTCTGTTTGTTACCAGGCTGTATTTCAAGAACCGTGATAATCCTAGACAGTGATGACAGATGATGTATTTCTGTTGCCGCTATAACAAGAAATAGTAAAAACAGAATAAAATATATATTTAAAGGGGGCTCACATACAACAAACGTGATTTCTTGACGTTTTTTGCTTGACATTTATATGACATGGTGTCCAATAGAATGTTGTTTAGATAATGGTACGGAACGGAACCCTTCCGACTTAGAGTTTGCCAATTTTTTTTTAATTAGCGTTCTGGGTACGAAATATTAAGCTTGCGGAATGTTTTGTCTGAATAGGACGTCCCCTTCCTCTCTTCCGGCGAAATGGTTGATTTCTTTGATAATTTTCGGGGCAGTAACATATGCGATGAACTTAAAAGGAAAACTATCACGGTTGAGTAGACTTTACAAGTTAACGTGTGATAGGCCATTGACTAATAAAACGAAAAGGAAAACTTGGTATGAAATCCATTGAAAATTTACATTTACACATTACAATTTTATTACTTTAATGACGTTTATACTTCCTTAAATCAGATATCGTCTTTTTACGGAACCCTGCACTGCGCGTGGCACGACAAGCACTTCGCCGGCCTTTTTGTTTTTTAGAACTAAAGTACTGAATAAGTTAGTAAGTTGCATTATATTTTACAAGTTGTTTATAGACCCGTTTAGGGTCTAATCGCGATTATTTATTGCCTAGCTGATTAGTACAATTATTAGTCTTTCTACTTGTTAATATGTGGGTTAATTGGCTAAGCAATTTATATCGAATTGTCAGTTAACCATGAATTTTAGTTCTATGAAATGATCCTGATCTTCAGTCAGTCATCAGTCAGCTTTGCTATTGCACCAGTCAGATGGCCACTGAATGAACCCTTTTCGAAAAATTATTGCGGTCGGCCATTTTTGCTTGAACATTGCACTGCATTTCATATTATTAATTTGCAGTGTATAACGTCAGATTAGTGCCGTTTCATCCTATGTCCTCGTATGTCATTTTAAAGATCACATTCTTTAGTGCAATATTGTGTTGGAATCTAGATTCCAAGCCGATATTGGAATAATGAAGATTCTGGCTCTAGAGCCAGAATGTCGCGCGCGTTCAACTCGCTGTCCACGGAAAAAGTTTTATTCACCGTAAAGATGGGCGGATGCCTATCCCTTCCTTGTTCAATTAAGCGGTGTTTATAAGCATTTTAGGAAGTTATACTACTTATATTTTATGTTGGGGGTATTATTATTTTTAATGGTCGGCGTACCCGGTTTAATTGCTGGTAACACACGGCGGCCGAAGCCAGCTTCCATTTTGGTACCAAACAAGGAGCTGATTGACTACTCCGAAAAAGTGAAGGTTCGGACGGGTTTATGAATGGTTTTGGTTTCAAGTGTAAATCGCGCGCATACCTGCGGTACTTACCATATTGTACCTATTTATACAGGGTGTCCCAAAACTCAACGTCAAGGCGGTTCCGCGTGAAAAGACAAGTCATACTGGTTATCAGAAAAATATAAAAAAAATCGATGTTTTCATTTTAAGTACAATTTTTTTAAATTATTATTTATTCAAGAAATTTCACAAACATGAGGAAAATTAAAATTAAAATAAAAAATCTCCTCCTCTCTCTCTCAGTCTCCTTTTCATCCAAGCTGGAGCAGCTGGTTTTGAAATTTTGTTAACAGTTTAAAGAACCATTGTTTATAGATACAAAACAAAAAAAATTTGGAAAAAGTAAAGATTTGTGGCAACAGGATTTTTAATTTTATTTTTATTTTTTTATTTTTCTGATAACCAGTATGACTGGCCTTTTCACCCGGTGCCGGCTTGATGTTGAGTTTTGGGACACCCTGTATACGTGTACATAAAACCAAATAGTCCGGCTCCGTGAATTCGAAATATCTGAGTAGGTTAGTGCCATTACATTGACGACCTATTGTGCGTGCTTTATCACTTCGCTCTCTAAGAACGTGCTAGAGACATTACTCAAAACCGCGTGAGCGCAGTAGTTCCATATTATTATGCACACCTATTGTATTATGCATATGAAACCACTGCACACGCCGTTACTTTGTCATATCAAAATTACATGATCATAGAGATCATGGTTACTTTTTCACATCACAGCTGGCATTGGAATAGTTCCAATAGCTAATGGCTTTTGAGAATTATCCATCATAATTGTTGAAAGTATTTCGGATACTAAAGGTAAAGGTCATATTTAGCATGTTGTTTAAATGTTACGAATGTTGTGTACTACCTACCTATACCAGCCACAATCTGTTGTTCTGGTAAAGACAACGAAATTCCTCGATTATTACATCATGCATAATATGCATACATATTATATGTCATTCACAACTGCTTCTGTTGAATGTTTGGACGTGGCTGATATTTTCAGCATTTCCTAATATTAATCATCAAACAATTATTGCAATTATTACTAGGCAGTCTTTTAAGACCTGTGCTTTGATTGTTAAAGTTCTACATAGAATATTGACGGATTTTTTCTTGGTTCAAGGACTTAATGTACATCCTACTTCTAACCGTGTGTAAAGCCTATTACGGAGCATTAATAGTGATCCATTTTTTTAACGTTATCTAATTAAAACACCAAATTCTTGCTCGGCTGTACCATAAGCGATGCTACATACACGAAAAACTCAAGAGTATAGTAGATCAATCCACTTCAACAGTGGATATCTCCTATCAAACCCTTGTCTTCCTTCACCACTAGACCTTTGTCTAAGTATTTAATTAGCACTTAAGTAGCCAACCGAAGAAATAACATTATTGGTAGCTACCTACAAAGTGTAACTCACGTATAACTATGTCAACTTGGGAAGTGCGGTGATTGTTATCGAAAATGAAAATTGACGCCCCCTTCATGATTGTATCGAGAAACTGGCGGAAATAAATCAGTGTACCGTTTCATTGTGCAATTTTAGGCTGACATTCGAAGATAATAATGATGTGAGCACATTGCAAACTTACACGTTTTCCTGCTTGCTTATCGGAGAATGTTAAAAAGATCGCTTCCACTCGGCGCACTCTGATGGATTGTGGTAGTGTTGCCGCTCGACAGGCCAAATATCTATCGATAGTTGAAGAAAAAACAATATACTTGCAAAACTATACTATCGATAGTTTTACACTATCGATAGTATCGTTACTATCGATAGTATCGTATCGTTACTCCGAAAAAGTGAAGGTTCGGACGGGTTTATGAATGGTTTTGGTTTCAAGTGTAAATCGCGCGCATACCTGCGGTACTTACCATATTGTACCTATTTATACAGGGTGTCCCAAAACTCAACGTCAAGGCGGTTCCGCGTGAAAAGACAAGTCATACTGGTTATCAGAAAAATATAAAAAAAATCGATGTTTTCATTTTAAGTACAATTTTTTTAAATTATTATTTATTCAAGAAATTTCACAAACATGAGGAAAATTAAAATTAAAATAAAAAATCTCCTCCTCTCTCTCTCAGTCTCCTTTTCATCCAAGCTGGAGCAGCTGGTTTTGAAATTTTGTTAACAGTTTAAAGAACCATTGTTTATAGATACAAAACAAAAAAAATTTGGAAAAAGTAAAGATTTGTGGCAACAGGATTTTTAATTTTATTTTTATTTTTTTATTTTTCTGATAACCAGTATGACTGGCCTTTTCACCCGGTGCCGGCTTGATGTTGAGTTTTGGGACACCCTGTATACGTGTACATAAAACCAAATAGTCCGGCTCCGTGAATTCGAAATATCTGAGTAGGTTAGTGCCATTACATTGACGACCTATTGTGCGTGCTTTATCACTTCGCTCTCTAAGAACGTGCTAGAGACATTACTCAAAACCGCGTGAGCGCAGTAGTTCCATATTATTATGCACACCTATTGTATTATGCATATGAAACCACTGCACACGCCGTTACTTTGTCATATCAAAATTACATGATCATAGAGATCATGGTTACTTTTTCACATCACAGCTGGCATTGGAATAGTTCCAATAGCTAATGGCTTTTGAGAATTATCCATCATAATTGTTGAAAGTATTTCGGATACTAAAGGTAAAGGTCATATTTAGCATGTTGTTTAAATGTTACGAATGTTGTGTACTACCTACCTATACCAGCCACAATCTGTTGTTCTGGTAAAGACAACGAAATTCCTCGATTATTACATCATGCATAATATGCATACATATTATATGTCATTCACAACTGCTTCTGTTGAATGTTTGGACGTGGCTGATATTTTCAGCATTTCCTAATATTAATCATCAAACAATTATTGCAATTATTACTAGGCAGTCTTTTAAGACCTGTGCTTTGATTGTTAAAGTTCTACATAGAATATTGACGGATTTTTTCTTGGTTCAAGGACTTAATGTACATCCTACTTCTAACCGTGTGTAAAGCCTATTACGGAGCATTAATAGTGATCCATTTTTTTAACGTTATCTAATTAAAACACCAAATTCTTGCTCGGCTGTACCATAAGCGATGCTACATACACGAAAAACTCAAGAGTATAGTAGATCAATCCACTTCAACAGTGGATATCTCCTATCAAACCCTTGTCTTCCTTCACCACTAGACCTTTGTCTAAGTATTTAATTAGCACTTAAGTAGCCAACCGAAGAAATAACATTATTGGTAGCTACCTACAAAGTGTAACTCACGTATAACTATGTCAACTTGGGAAGTGCGGTGATTGTTATCGAAAATGAAAATTGACGCCCCCTTCATGATTGTATCGAGAAACTGGCGGAAATAAATCAGTGTACCGTTTCATTGTGCAATTTTAGGCTGACATTCGAAGATAATAATGATGTGAGCACATTGCAAACTTACACGTTTTCCTGCTTGCTTATCGGAGAATGTTAAAAAGATCGCTTCCACTCGGCGCACTCTGATGGATTGTGGTAGTGTTGCCGCTCGACAGGCCAAATATCTATCGATAGTTGAAGAAAAAACAATATACTTGCAAAACTATACTATCGATAGTTTTACACTATCGATAGTATCGTTACTATCGATAGTATCGTTACTATCGATAGTATAGGTTGGTTGACAGCGATCGAGACTATCAATACGATCGATAGTATTGCTGTTTACCGATAGTATTGCAGTAAACGAGATATCGATACTATCGAATGTCCTATCGATCTATCGAATACGATCGATTGTAAAACTATCGATTTTTCCGCAACACTAGATTGTGGGCAGAGCTCACTTTAGTTTCTTTGTTTTGGTTATTAACTGTCTAACTGGCCTATATCCACTATCTATCTGTTCAGTTTAAAAGCGTTCAACCGTATTCACCCGGAGCCGACACGACCTAGATCCGGAGACAAATTGCGAAAGTCTTCTTTTTCATTTTCGTCCAATTCGAGTTTGCGACTTGGTACGTACGAGTAGTTTATCATATCGCTGATTTAATTGTGTCGTAGCCTTGATACTGGATGAGGACGACACAAAGTGATAATGGTCGTTCATCACGGGCTATTCCCGGCGATCGCTGTATTTAATTCTGGTCGCATCAAAACAGGATGCCAGGCTTTACGATGTGAGTGTTTATTTGTATCCAGATGCAGTTTGCTAAAACCAACCAGGGATATTGTATTTGAGCAGTGGCTGCAAGTCAGTCCAGTGTGTTTTCCTGGAAGGTTCATTTGGGTTAGTTTGTTCCAGTGCTCGATTGTGTGTTCGATAAAGAAATCGATCGCGTCTTGTGTGAAGTAGGCAGTGAAGGCTATTTATAACGTTGGCGGTAACTTTCTCCGCGCGGCTACTGTCTATCTATGTGTTACGAAAGCCACGCCACCACCTGTTTATGGTCAGGCCCGAAGCTAGTCCGAACGGTCTAACGTGCGCCTAACTACACGATTCTGGAAGGAAATCAAGACGCATTTAGAGGTACTTAGTTAGACTTGCGACTTCTGACCAATCCGCATTTTGAAGCTGTTTATATCTACCATGTTGTTTAGGTGTTTACGAGTCATCCAGACGGTGGAGCAGCATTATTTATTTACATTTTAGGTTTCGTCTTCTTAGTCGGCATTCTAACATGGCAACTATTTTGGATTTTTGTTGTTTGTTATGACTTTGATGAGATTGGATGTGGGATTAGATTAGGTGACCGCCATATTTTATTAAGTTTTATGAGAGGAAATACAGACAGAGTTGGCTATTAGCCAACCGGTCTGTACTTAAATTTAAATTTGAAGCTTTACCTAAAGTACATTCTGGGATATTATACTGGGATAATGGCCTAAAAATCTCATACTGTTACGCTAAAATCACCTAAAATTTCTTTAGCGAAAAAAATGAATTGGTTCTTTGTCGACGAAACGAGGCAATTTGACTAACGCGAGCTCGCGCGGAACAAAGGCTGTGAAATTCTTTCATAATGTTACTGTCAATTTGGATCATTGTGTTAGCGAGACTGTTTTTCTGAGTCAAATTTAACTTAGGACGTTAAACTTTTGCCTCCGACCTCATCATTAAGCATTTGAAGGACCATTAAAACTCCTTGATTATACATTCGGAACTGCGACACCAATGCGTTGAAATGTTCAGAGCGCCACAGAAAAAATAATATGTATCTATTTTATAGGCACTACAGTCAGCAGAGTCAAACGACGAAGAAAATTAATAGTACTTGTGAAGTGTTTATCTATAAAATGGTGGAGCCGTGACTGTTCCAGTTTTGGCCGCCATAACAAGTGAAGTTTGAACCGTTATAAGTACAGTGTGAATCTTAACCGTAAGCATGATGAGCAGTGAACCCACACTGACGGAGTCTCCGGTGCCTCTAGCGCTGGCGCGGCTGCAGGGGCGGCCCGGGCGGCTGCAGCGTGGGCTGCAGATGCACCGGCCCAGTCTGCAGCTCGCCAGCCTGCAGGAGGCAATCGACGAGACGCCGCGCCGTTTCAGCGAAGGGCCCATCGCGCCCGAAACTGATGACGAAGACGTTTTCAATGATTTCGAGATGATAAAGTCTACACCGTTGCCAGCGCCTAACGGCCGTCGCGCCTCAGATGCGGCGTTCGGAGAGCGGTACAGGAAACTCAATGAATTCGACGGCCCACCGCCGGAGGCCCCGCGTAGGGCTTCGCTCGCGGCGTCTTCGGCAGGCGAGGGCTTCCCTCCTGGCGACAAGGGGCGCCGGCGCTCGTGGGCCGCGCGGCTGCAGTTGGAGCGCAAGAAGCGCCGCAAGTCGGGCTCCGGAGGCGCTGACACCGATGACGAAAGCGACACTTCTCCTTACCTGCGCCAGAAGCGCCTCTCCTGGTGGAACGTTTTCGTGCCTGACAACGTTCTCAAGAACAGGTATAACAACTATGCAATACGTTCGTAATAAATTGTACAATGATGACAATGTCGTATGCGTCATTGGCTAACATTTTTCTTCCTGAAGGGCAATTAATTTCACAATCCTCATTAATAATACATGATACGGAGTCAGGCATGGAAAACTGATTTCCATTATCATGCTGTATGTGCATTTTGTTTTGTCTCTCTCTTCACACTAGTGGTATCTGCCGCGTCAAGAAATACAACTTATATCGCCCAGTGGTCCATATTACAAAATCAGTAGTGAAATAGTCTGCATGTATCGGCTTTTCGATATATGGGAATTAGAAAGGAAATAACAAGTGGCACCATGAGGCCGGTTCGCCTTGAGCTAATGTACTCGGTACGATTGTTGATAGCGTTTGTGGGCTGGGTGCGCCCCACCACGGTCATCCTATGAATGGCGAGCGAAACGGGCTAAATCTCTGTAGGTACTCAAATTGTTGTTATTATACCATTTGACAATGACATCATGTTTGAAGCATTATTAAGCTTGTTTCTATCGGATTAAGTCAAGCGTGTTTTTTGCCAGCCGGAAGGAACTAAACTTTGTCCTTGTTTCATGTCCGACGATCATGAGATCAGAAAGGACAGGTTTCGTAGGCGACCGCATTATCCGATAGGTAAAATAAGTCTGTCCGACTATTTTAATAACACCGTCACCTGTTTGATACGCGCCTGATCTATCTGCACCACAACGTGCATTGGGTCCATCCAGATTCGGGTCGTAATAATTACCTCCTACATACGTGTTCTTTTAACCTTCCGAGATACAGGCCTGAGTCCTGCACTGGGACATTTATAGGCTGCTTGTGTTACGTTAGAGGAAAAAAGAGGTAAAAGAAGGCCATGGAGAAGCTATATTGACCAAATTAAAGAGAAGGTGGCTGTCGTCTCCCACCAGACAGTTTAGAAGTAACCACGGACAAGAGTATAGCTCGTCAATATAATTACAATCCCTAGTATAGTATATAATAATGATAATGACGTCATGTCATCATTCGAAGTACCTACTGTCAAACGTTCTGCTCTGCAGAATCACGCAGAGGTCGCAGCAGTTTCCGAGGCCCGTCGATTATAAAAAATAAACAACCTAATTAGCAGCCGTTAAGCTAATTATTAAACACGAAATTATGTACAAATAACAAAGAAGCAGAAGGGCCTTAGGTAAAATGTTTGCTCGTTACGTTCTCTAGAAAAATATTCCACGCGGTTTCTTTGCAAATGTAATAAGCGAGCTTGACAAATTTATTGCGGCCGCAATCCCTATAAATCACAGTTACACGTACATAACTTAGCTTCCTTAGAATTACTCTTATCGTGATAACGAACTTTGTTTAATTTTATCTACGATATTTGCTATAATTAAAAAAACACGGTGATAAGTTACAGTGCTAAGTATTTTTCTAACAACTCTGTTTTCTTGTCTTCTACTTTTGCTGTTGTTTTTCCTGGGCTACAGAGTATTCAAAGACGCGAAATCGCTTTCTAAGAACTTTCGCTTCTTTTGTCGCAGTTTTGACACGAATTCGCGTGTAATGTTGTTTGCTAAATAACATGTTGTCCTCTAACTTTCTTTTTGGCAAAATCATCTCAAAAGCAACAGTCTGAAGTATTACCGAGAAAGATGGTGTCACAGATAGCTCCACGTAAGTGTTATAATCTTAAAGAAAACGCTCCGATATCGAGAATTCAATTTGATTGTGTCGATACGAGTCTTATTTTCATTGTCGTCGTTAGTTCCTGGAACAACGCTTAAAGAATTACTTTACTTAAATATCGATATCTGTAATTTCAAATGACGTAAAGCACATTTTGGCCAAAATGAGCTTTGAATGCCATCTTACTTAGTTTTTTTTTCTCTTTTTTTCTGTCTAATCCACGTAACGATAGGACCATTAATGACGATTTTAGACACATTTAAAAAGTAATGTAAAGAACATTTTCGCTGTCAAATTGAAAAATTACAAACGTAAAGAACATCAAAATATTGAGTTGTTTTTTACTGCCCAACCATTCAGTATAAATAATGCTAAATGTGCTTTAAGTCAATGTCTGTTTATCACCTCTTTTAACATATTGGGGCGTAAAGCACATTTTGCAAAATTATGTGCTTTACTTACCACCTAATCTGCTATACCTACTAGTTCTTGCTTAAATTTTGAGGGCATAAATAACTTTTAAAGTTGGTATTTGTGTTTTACACCCTATTTAAGTGTTAATATCAAAACAATCGATACCTTACAACCTTACACCCGAGACTAATAACATAATTTGGTTCCTTACGTATAGGTATCAACGTTTATTTTGTTTCTTTAACCTATTCATCAAAATAACAACTAATATTATTTGAACTCTATTGCAATGAACAATAGCTCTAAAATTCCTTGACAAACTTTGAATGTTGGTAAAACAGCATCAAAATTTTTGACTCTTGCGGTGCCGCGCAAGCAGTTACAGACCCTTCAACGTTCTTCATTGTCTCAAAACAATTAAAAAGAATACTTTATGAATTGCATCTATTCGATTTTTAAGAAGTTGATTCAAAGTACATTAATCCAAACGCAATTCAAACAACAAAACACTGCACGATTAATGAGAACTCTCGTTAAAAACAACTATTTATTTGTGTTATAACAGTACACGATATAAATGGCTGATGAAGATAAATACGTAGAAAAAAAAAAACTCACGCCCGTTATCCCCGAAGGGGTAGGCAGAGGCACCAGTCTCTAGAACTGGACCCACGTTTTGCCGAGTTTATTAGGTCCCAAACGTGACAAATGGCAAGCCTGTCGCCGTTATCCGGGCACAATTTATCAGCAAATGGTGTTGCTGTACAAACAAATGTACGTAACTAAAAGTCATTGGTACATGCGTGGTTCGAACCCAGACCCTCATGATCGAGAAGTAAGGGTCAACCCCACTACGCCACCACCGCCAAATACGTAAGCGTAGGAAATATAATTATAATATAACTAGCCAAAAGGCTTTAAGAAAATTTAAGGTTAGAACTATCCGGAATGTTCTTTAAGCGAGTATTTCTTATTTCAAAGTGCCTGAATAAAAAGGTCATAAATATATAGGTCATAAATATACAGAGGTATAAGTCGACAGCAGGTCAAACTTTATCATTATTTTTCTTAAAGAGCCTCTCCATCACTGGAGGTTTGAAGTCAGCTCTTTACAACGGTCTCTGTTCAGTGCAATTATGAACAGTTCCTCCGGGGTTTTAACAGCGATCCATTCTTTGATGTTACACAACCATGACATCTTTCTCCTGCCCGGC
This sequence comes from Yponomeuta plumbellus, assembly GCA_947310845.1. Taxonomy (NCBI): domain Eukaryota; kingdom Metazoa; phylum Arthropoda; class Insecta; order Lepidoptera; family Yponomeutidae; genus Yponomeuta; species Yponomeuta plumbellus. Next base: position 15,027,900 of record OX371198.1, on the reverse strand, counting down.
CTCCTCTTTCCTTCCACCTTGCCCATCAAAATAGTCTGCTACAGTCGATATTTCTTGCTTCGCAGCACATGGCCTACGAAAGCTCTATTCCGTTGCTTGATGGTATGAACATGATCCACGTCCTTGTGCATCCGTCTAAGGGCTTCGACGTTGGTCACTTTTTCAGTCCAACTGATCCGCAGCATTCGCCAATAGCACAACATCTCGAAAGCCGTGAGTCTTCTTCTGAGGTCTTCCTTTATGGTCCATGACTCGCACTCGTAAAGAACGACAGGCCATTTATGTAGCAGTGCAGAATCTTATTGCGGAGTTTCATGAAGAGTTCCCGACAACACAGAACTTTATTTAACTTCGTTAATGAAGCTCGGGCTATTTCGATACGCACTTGTATTTTAGTATCGATTGCTATGATCCCAAATACCTGTACTTCTCAACTCTTTCTACGATATTCGCTCCGATTCGTAAGTCCACCTGTTGTCAGGGCCCGCCCCCAGAAACCACCATGAATTTCGTCTTTAAGACATTCATGTTCAATCCAACTCTTCTGCTACACTCAGAGACCTTGTCTATAATAATTTGAAGACTTTCTTGGGTGGATGCTAGCAGGACAGTATCATCCGCTTACCGCAGGTTTTTGACCACACGCCCATTGTCGACGACTCCTGCTTTCGCATCTTCAAGTGCTTCCTGGATGATTGTCTCGGAGTATAGGTTGAAAAACAACAGGAACAAGATGGAACCTTGACGGACACCTGTTTGTATTTCAACTGCGTGAGTTTCTTCGCCTTCCACTCTTCCACACTTCCGTTGCTGTTTGCCTCCATTAAAGGCTAGTGATGATGCGTATGTCCTATCCAGGTCTATAGCTATAAGTATCTTATTCTAAGCTTTCTTAAAGTTTATAAAGCACAAGAACACGGTTTGTTGCATTTCTCTACACTACGAGTCCCAGCTACTGAGCACGCCTCGCCATCCGACCAGCGTGCCCTGCCGCCGGCGCTCACTCTCGATCCTGTGGAAGCCTCGTCGCATGCTCCATGCATCCTACCTGAGTCCCAGGAAACCCAGGCAGTTACTAATCACGTCTCGAATTGGTTAACACCCATTATTTCCGATTTGAAACTTACATCCAGTCAAAAGGATAACAGACGTAGAACGAAACTAAAGATGGCTTTTATCGATTTTGTTACCGACAGAATATAGGAGAACAAGACTTCTCCTCAGGAAGTTCAGATCTATGGACTAGTAATGATGAATCGAGTTCCAGCGACGATTTAAAAGAAGTACTTGGTAAAAACTTCTACTTTGTAACTACTTCGCAGAAAATATGTATTAAACACAAAAAAAATCACATGAACATGGCTCAATGTGATAGAAAGAGACCCAATGTTGCAAAAACGTACTCCGAAGAGGCTAAACAACATGTGAGAACATAACACCATAATACCTAGATTAAGTAAATACTTACCTAGAAAAAAACAGATTCAGCGATTTTTTCTGGTCTCAGTGTCATTACAAAACTATCTGAACCTTAATAAAACGTACATACATTGAATAATAACCATAATACCGATTAATTTTGATCAACGCAACTAACTGAAATCTACAATTGTTAATAGTTTTCAAATAAATATGTAAAATAAATATAACAATTACGTGAGTACATGATAACTAAAAAAATAATAATAAAAATATTTAAAAGACATCATAGTAGGTACAATTAATAAATCAACGCTGCGGCCAAAGCACTAGACTTGGAGGTTGTACTAAAAGCTACTTAATAATTAACAAGATTTAGTAGGTCCTAGATAGCAGTCGTCACACCAATCTCCTCATCATTCATAAAATTAGGGCATTTGGAAGCGCGCACGACCATGGACATTTTTTATATTAGAATATCTGAATGTTTCAGATATTTTAAAATAAAAAAATGCCGCTTTATTACTAACATAATTCTTTTATTTGTTAATTATCCATTTTCATTCTTTACGTCCCTTGACAACACACGTTATTTAAAACTACTTGTAGCTATCTATGCTTCACCGCCTTAAAAATTAATAAAGTTAGTTCTTTAACTCAAAATATAAGATAAAAGATAGTTTTTATTTAGCTTTAGACTTGCACTTACTTTAATCTTAAGCGTTTATTTTTAGGGCGTAGAGAGTATAATATTTTCCGTTGTGCTTTCCGCCCAAAATAAATCTGAGCCTCATAATTTTAGTTGGCGTAAAGAACATTTTAATGAATTTTCTTAGATGTAAGGCACATCTATTTTCTGAAATAATACACTAAACTAAAAACTAAATATTTCATCGTCAGCATCTCAAGATTTTAGGTATATTTTGTCTACATCACTTTTATATAACTTTAAAATAATAAGCGTAATGAATTAAATTCTAAAAAAAAAAACTTATTTTGGCTCTCCTGTAAAGTTGGGTTTTGTGCTTTACGTCAATTGAAATTACAAGTATCGATATGTTATACTTTTTATTTGGTTTTCCTGGTGCATCTGCAGTATGTACCTAGTAGTGAGTTTCTAGCAACTTCATACAGCAATATAATCCACAATCTGGATCTGGAGGACTATTATCACATAATAATATAAAGGCATAATATGAAGGCATAGCCCGTTTAAAAGATGATCTATTCCGGCACATTAGTTAGCACCTGTGACCCAATATTACTGAATCACGACTTGTTTTCGTCTTTCGTTTCTGCTTCGGCTAAAGCGTGGACGTCCTATTTAGATCAATGTGCAAAGATTATTTTCACCTTGACACCAGCTATCGCCTAAATCAGCGCGTACTTATACCATGCCAGGACCTTGTCTCGTATAGTCCTCCATGCGATGCCAATGTCTTCTTTGAAGTTTACTAAAGCCTGTATTACACCGGGGCAACACTGTGCGGCATTGCGGCATGCCACAAGGCCGCATGCTACAAAGGTGCGGCAGAAGAAGAAGAAGAAGCTGCGAAAGTTTGCCACATGACGCAAGGTGTTGCCATGCCACACGGTTCTTGCCACGATGTGCGACGTTATAGCATGCGGCCTTGTGGCATACCGCAATGCCGCACAGTGTTGCCCCGGTGTAATATTGTAATATAGCCTTTATAGCTTAGAGAAGCTAGGTTGTTTGTCAAGTTTGTTTCCGTGAATAAATTGTAATTCTTCCGCCACCGCCAAACGCAAACCTAGCAAAGGTTCGGCGAGGATCCGGTAACTATCAAGCTTTGATTTTATTCGCAGATAAGCTCGAGCATATAACAAACCTTAACTCTAATACGGAGTCTAAACAGCTCTAAGCCGCTGCGCTCTTACCATAGAACATACCTTCGCAAGTTCACTTTGTAACTTTACTTTCCCTGATGCTAACCTCAACATCAAACCGGCTGTATAAAGCCGCAAATTTCGATACTACTACTATAACTAGAGCAAACAAACCGTTTCATTCATACCTCAACTCTTGCTACTGAGAACGAGAGAGGTTCTGGTGGAATGCTAGAACTTGTCTAGGATATTTTTTGTTAATTGATGTATAATCAAATATGTATATAGAATCAATCACTTTAACCTCGTATAAGATAAAGATCACTGTAACTGCAGTGTCCACTTTGCAAACTGTGATTGGATGTATAGTTCCGCTGCAAAATGATTCTACTTCTTAAACGGATACAAAATGATCAAGCCGAATATTATCTATCGCGTCTTTCTTTCTTTGGCGGAGTGCAACACGGATCATCTCTTTTCGTTTTTAATTTCACGTGTGAATTTGGATATTAGATACTTTCCATTTGCAAAACAAGCGATCCAGCTTTAAGTTATAGTAAAAAAAATCTGATCACGCGCGTTTTGAAGGTCTTAGGCTAATGTGGCAGACCATCCCTTGGGGATTTCCTATATAGCGCCACCAAGTTATCTGTTCAGGTGGGCAAAATTGTAACTACAAATAAATTGTAAATCGTGTTAGCCATTTTTTAGTTTTATTTATTCACTTACTAAGAATTATAAATATAATTGCATTAAAATTGAAGGCGGATTAAAATATTCTCATTTTTCCAGGTAAATTTCTTAAATGTTACAACGAAATTCTGCACTAGCGCCGCTATCAACTGAACAGATAAGATGGTGGCACTGTAAAGTACACGTTACTTGCACGCCCAAGTTTTTTTTTACAAACTGAAATACGACCTTATGTTGATTACAGCATGTCTCGATTTGTTTCTCCGCTAGAGTTCTTCGTTGTGAGGCGAGTGCCTTATGAATAGTTACACTTGACTGGACAGGATCGCGAAGTTCTTATTATCTCAGGCACTGCGAGGGTAATCTCCGAAAAGTCTAGTTGAGCCCGCATTGCAACTTGCTCCTCTGCGTTGCTTGCCTTGTCATTTCCTCATACACGCACGTGTGTACATTTCAGCTTCGACGTCAAGTTTTGTAATGTTATTTGGTATGATACACGTGGCGATAGTGGGGTGTACGGTTCAAATTGTAGCCTATAATATTACTTATCACTTGTTATTCAATAAGTGCAAATTGTAAGTCGTTAACGTCGCGTGTGGTGTTTTAAATACTTTTTATTAGCCGTACGTTATGTTATGAGGATAACTTTATTAATAGATTGAACACTTTATTTTCATGTCCACTGCCAAGTTTTGGGACTAAAGTTGGGCGGTGATGAAACACAAACGGGAGATATGTAAATCAAGCTTTCAGTGAAACAGTGACTTTCATAATAAACTCTCGGCTATTTTTAAAATGCGCAAATCTCGAAACAGCCCAATTAGAGTTGTTTTAAAAACACTTTTGTGGCATGATTTTTTTTTATGGTTTATATTTTTGTATGGCCCTACAGAGAAATGATGGTCCACCATTTAACAAAATGGTACCATTCGATTAATTCTCTAAACTGACATTTTGAAATACTGAAGTACTCTGAAAAAACGTCGTTGACAATACTAGAAATATTTGTATCAGTATCACTAACTTCGGAGAATTACATTGTTAATTATTCGACTCATAGTTTAGGAACGTTGCCAATGTGCATTCTGTTACTGCGTCCAATTTCACAAGCCTTACAGGCATTAAACGTAGTATCTTTATTGGTTCACTTACGGCGTAAATTATTACCCAGCTACTTCGTTTATAGGGTCCATAAATCATTTAGTTAATATGGTGGAATAAGGTGGTGGATGTCCGGTCCAGATCTAGCGCTCGATCGTAAGTCCTAGTTCCATCCTTGTTTGCTATTGTACCCGATGGCTTAGCCCTTTTTTACTGACGTTTATTTTACCCAATTGTTAACTTTAGGCTTGATCTGCGTTCCCCTCTGGGTTACTGTCATGAGATATGCAGCTGTGTATTGAAATGATTAGGATGAAAATTCCACTTATTTAGTTCTGACGTTATTTATATTAAGGGCCCTTAGTAAGTGAATATGCCGAAATTCGATGTTTTCTATTAGCTGTAATTCAAAAACTTTACGATTTTTCGCATTGAAATTTGGAATGTGTATTACAGACCGTATGTGTGAGGGGATGGCTGTTTCCAAAACGCGATTGGAAAAACTTTGCTCGATAGAAAAAAATCCAGAAGTCACGTCTAAAATTTTAGGTAAATGCTTATTACGGACGTGTTTTACAATACGAATTCCGTAAAATCACAAACAGATAAGTATTTACCTTTTCCATTTCTTGGCTGTTGTAGATTTCCAAAACACAAGACATTTCTATTAACTTTTGCCAAATATGTGGATGGCGCTTACGATGTTTAGTTTCGAACTCACTGATTCCATACTAAACGTCCACCCCGAACGGCGCACCTCCCGCGAGGCCCAGTTTCGCTTCGGCATTCGCACGTGGGGGCTGTGTCGCTTGTCACTCTGCACGCGCAAAAATTACGAGTCCAAAACACGAGTACACAACTAATTTAAAATTGAGTACTTACAGAAAAAGGTCGCCTAAAGCTATAAATGAGTTGCTATGGTACATACCTACGCTGCCTATTGACTTACATAATAGTAAGTACAGTCGACAGCACGTCAATCTTCACATTTTAGTTGCAAAGTCGCCCTTAAGCCAACGGAGTAGAGTGCATGGGTGTATACCTGCAATAAGTACTATACTTGAGCCATTACAAACGTGCGAACCAAGTCACAAAAGTGCGAGCGAGAGTTCAGATATGCGGATATGCCTGAATTGCCTGATATGCCTCCTATATGTGTGAGGGAGAAGTCTGAATGGTCTGATACAAATGCTTATGAATTAGTTCGCACGTTTGTAATGGCTCAGATATAGTTACTTGATTGATGCTTTAGACAACTACATACTTCTATTTAAACTCGGCAAAACGTGGCGCAGTTCTTAGTGATTGGTGCCTCTGCCTACCCCCTCGAGGATAACGGGCGTGAGTTTTTTTTTTATTTTGCTACCCAATTATTTCAGAAAACGACGATGCATGGCAAACAAATAAAATTTTGAACTGGGGGGGTTAATAAATATTACGATTAGTTATGTCTATTGCCTATACGATATATTTTTAGGCTTGTTGAAAAATAGGGTAAAATGCCCTATTTCGGGTCTCGTATTTTTGAAACATAGTTAGGTGTAGTTATCTAGCTGCGTACTTATTCATATTTTTTTGGTTTTATAACAACAGGGTAAATGCACCAACAACGGACATACCAGGGGGATTTAACCTATGCGATCAAACTACGTCTGTATCATCTTAGTATACTCTAATTACATAATTCCTGGAAATATACATTTTTGCTTTTTACCCTAATGAGCGTTTTCCTTATGTCAAATTTAGTTTTAAAAGATTCACTAGGTGGCGCTGCCGTACCTTAGTAATAAACGTCAAAGCCAAAAAATACTATGGTTCTGTGGAATTTGTGATGGATGATTACCTAAAAAAAACATGTTTTAGTTAGGTGATAAGTGCGCCTACGTCCTATTTAGATATTTTGGAGTCTGCTGTGGATTGTGGGTTTTTATTTTTCATTACGAGAAACTTCGTACGAATGGCAAACCTGGTTCCTTTTCTTTTTTAGTAATCTGTGAACTGACATTGACATTGACTGCCACCAATCACAAATTTGTATGTAGAAACGAATGGTGCCATCTAGATTATCTCATAGAACTAAAAAAAAAGAGAAGAAAAACGCACATTGCACAATTTACCCATTTATCAATGACTTGGTTACAGAAAAACTTCAACTGAATGAGCCGTTTTCAGAAGAACTAAAAAAAAATATCTAATGGCTGTCAAAGGAATGCAATTTTGGACCTCAGTCCAATAGCCATGTGTGATACATCATCAAATAGGTCTCAGCGAGATGAATAAAAGTTACTATGACGCCAACAGCCAACAGTTTAGTAGTCCTTTCGGAGTCATATTGTATTGAAAATGTTAGTTTTTTTCAATACAATATAACTCCGAAAGGAAAAATATTTGGCTGTTGGCGTCATAGTAACTGTACAGCTCGCTGAGACCTATTTGATGATGTATCACACATGGCTATTGGACTGAGGTCCAAAATTGCATTCCTCCAATGGCTGTCAAACCATTAGATTTTTTTTTTAGTTCTTCTGAAAACGGCTTTGCGGAATGTAGCTGAAGCATCCAAACACTTAGAAATATCATGTAAAACTATCAGAAATTTACAAAGCAACTAAATACACTGATGAAAGCACTTACGTAAATCTATTTTATGCATTGTCATTTTCAATGCTCAATTTTTTGCAAATTAAATGGGTCTTATTTAAATGGTTAGCATAGTATAGGTATTTTTGTGAGAAGAAATAGCTAATTGATCAGCAACTCATTGCCAGCAATCATTTCAAAATCAATCAGCTATAATTTTTGTACAGCATATTAATTATACAGGGTGTTGATTTGTCCAGTTTCGTCTGACTCGGGGGTGGTTATTCACATAATACTGAAGCAAAAAAAAAAGTATTATAAAAATTACTCTTTTGTGAAAATCACCTAAATATCATGAAGTTATATGGATTAGCTTCTATCGTTTGCACTTGACAGGTCCGGCGGGGGTTTTGGGGGGTGAAGCAGGAGAGTGCACCCGCGCGCTCGCTGCCGGCGCCGCAAAACCGGCTACTTTAGGTGATTATCAATAAAAAAAAAAAAAAAAAAATTTTTTTCATATTTTTTTTCTTTAGTATCATGTTAATAACCACCCCTGAGCGGACGAAACTGTACAAATTAACACCCTGTATAAGATGCAATGAGCTATTATGTTTAATAAAATTCTCGTGAGCACTTAAAGAGTAATAAAAAAAAAATTGTGAAAGGTTATTTAATTTATTTATTCTCAGAGTGTTTGATGTGATGTGTTTGTTTGGATATGTATTATTTGTAGAAGCGTAAATTAATTAAAAAAATCCATTCTTATAAAATATAATTGAGATAAATCAAAAAATATAAAACAATTAAGTAGGTAACTAAGTACTTAAGCTATATTTTTATTCGTCATAAAGATATAGCTTAAAATAAAGATAAAGGGAAAATTATACGATCTTGCTCCGCCCACTTTGAACGTACATTGCTGTTTTTTTAACAAAAATGCTATCCTATTATTTTGCTCAACATGTTTAAAATATGCATATCAATCAAATACAATTCTCTGCTGATCAATAATTAAATTTTGCTGATCAAGTAGTTTTTTTGCGGACTGAATGTTTATCATGGTATTGTAGCTGCCTATTTACGATTTAATTTTTACCATTATCAAAACTATTTGCGGAGCCAGGATTGCTGTCTGATTTTTTTTTATTGCAAACAAAATCTTGTATCCAGAGTATCCAGACCATTTGGTCTGGATTTAAATGCTGTTTTTTGTGACTCACCAAATTTTATAATAGCTAAACAATTTAATTACTTCTCTTACAAAATTAGACTTTTAGTGCTTGACATATCGATAAATTCACTTTTTGGCACAAATAATCAGTTTTCTGGATATGTGCAAAAGTATTTCGTTACAGATACTTATGCTGATACCTAGAAAACTGAGGTATCGATATACGAATTAATTATTATTTGTTATTTTTTAGCTTAGTGAATACAAAAGATTGATTCAATGTACCACAGAGTGTAACAGAAGTTGAATTTGAAATTGAAACTGGCAGCCGCTCCTCGATAAGCAAATTAAATGGATGGACGAAGAATTGTGTCTAATATTTTTTTGCGAAAAAACTCAAGCAAATTTCAATGCGCACTCCGACTTTTTGTTGCGACCTTTTTACTTATTTAGAAAGCTTCCACTATTACGTTTCGGGATCAATTTTTTTTAAATGTATGGTCAGCGATTACTCGAAGACCCGTGAACAGGTTAAAAAATATTTTTTTCATTTCGAAAGGTGTCACGGGTGGATGTTAAAATTTTAATTTTTTGGTTGAGATGTTTTTTTAGTATGTAATTTGCTTCTGCGCCATTGTAATTAACGTAAAGTAAGCGAATAAATATATCAAATATTATTTTGTTTGACCCGATATGTTCGTAGGCAAAATAAAAAAAAAAGAAATATTAAATTAGGTCTACTTCTTTAGCATAGGTATTAGGAGTAGTAGGTAGTATGCGTAGTAGAAACCTGGTCGGACTCGTCCGATAAAAGAATCCGAACCAAAAATTTACAAAGTAGTAGTATGAGTTTTTTGAAGCTTTATTTACGCCGAAGCTATAGCTCTAGTATCCATACCTTTAGAACCTTTGTAATAAATGATCCTGGAGCCCACCCCTCTAGGATCAGGGTAGCTAGGACCAAGGTTGCCACAAAGAAAAAAATAAAATTAAAATAAATTATTAATTAGCAATGAGCGTTTTTCCTTATGTCAAATTTAGTTCTAAAAGAATCCCTAGGTGGCGCTGCCGTACCGTAATAATAAACGTCAAAGCAAAAAATAATACTATGGTTCTGTGGAATTTGTGATGGTTGAATTAAGAAAAACAAAAATGCTGTTGTCGTTTGGTAATAAGTGCTATTTTGGATATTTTGGAGTCTTTGCTGTGGATTGTGGGTTTGAATTTTTATTTTTATTACGAGAAACCTCGTCCGAATAGCAACCCTGGTTCCTTCTCTTGTTTAGTAATCTGTGGACTAACTTTGACATTGATGGCAACGAATCACAATTTTGTACGTAGAAACGAATAACGCCATCTAGATTATCTCAAGGAACTAAGAAAAAAAAAAGAAGGGAAAAACGCTCATTCAGTTTGTCGACCTATGCAGTTCCACTGTAGAAACTATTTCGGTAGTTCATGCTTGTAAACAATCGCACTATGTTTGTTTTACTTTCCGATGGCATTCGGCCAAGCGGCACTACCGACCGCTACGCTGACTTCAAGACAACATGCACACTGTTGTCTCTTATAACCCGATGATCGGTGGAGATACATACATGAAATTACGTCTATGCAAAATATTATTTCTTCATTTTCAATTTAATAAAATGTACCAAAAAAAAGCACGCCGCGAGAGAAGCTTTCTGACCTAATTATTGAGAAGGTGGTCGGAGATTAAATAATTAGGGCTATGCTGCTATGATAAAAGTTAAGAACGGCTTGCACTTTTGCAGCAACAGATGGGGCATATAAGTTACACCTCCAAGAAACCAATTTGTTTGTAATTAATATCATGAAAAGGGCGACAGAAAACGTTCCTAGCCTTTCCTCATACATCAGCGCCTGATATAGCCAATTTACGGTGGACAAACTTCAGGATGGCACTTGAGGGACCGCGGCTTGGATTGTCGCTCTGGGGCATATCTCATGCAACGGATCTCTCTAGCTGTTCAGTGTGGTAATGCAGCCAGTAGGAACTTTTGCATCAGATATGGTCCGGGGCGACTAAAATAGTTGGTTTGGTTAATTACTTTTTTATGCTTTAGTTTTATAATGTGATCTTTTACCAAAAATAAAACAAACTTAACATTGAAAAATCGAATTACTCTCTACTCTTTCATCGTTTATCGTTTTCAAAATCTTATCGGTATCGGGCGTCTCATCTTTGCTGAGGGCAGGTATGTTTGCCTTTGCGGGAAACTTAGTTGACACAGTGTTTAGTTTCCATCAGTAGACAAAACAAGAATCTTGGGAGACTGAAGCTGTCTAGACCAGCTGTAGGTGTTGATGACTACTTTGTTATATTTTGCTAGTATTTGTGTATCAGTGGTTATTTATTCTTACTACCGACGACCGGAGTTTCATAATAAGTTTATTATTGTTGTTTAGATGGTCCATGTTTTTGATAAAAAGTTGGTAAATTTTCGAATATTTTTTGCTGTAACAAAATAATATACAAGGTAGTTTTCGAAGAAAAGTTACACGTGAATCCGACAGCTCCATCAGAATCTCTATCAAATACGTAGCAGACAGAAATAGTAATTATTTATTAGTTTATTGATCTATCTATCTATCGATCGACCGACCGACAAACCGACGCGACGGACCGACCGACCTATGATTCATATTTCAATGCTTCTAATAATTCATAAGCAAGACCAACCAACAATTATTTTGATCAATAGAATAGATGAGCGTCAACACCTGATCAGCAAATAATTCAAACATGGTCACCAAAAAAATTGATTTTGATCAGATCAGCTTAAAGCTTAATAAGTGTTTATCAACAGAAAGCATTTAAAATAACCCAGCAACACAGTGTCAGGTCACTTATTACAAAAACGATATGGATATGATTTCTTCCCATTTGTAGCGTAGGTAAGTGAACCTCGTGAGGCACCTTAAGAAAGTGTCAAGCCCTTCCATGTATCTAATATAATATAAGTTTATCTTAGTTTGAAGCAAGTCCGTGATTTCTGAAGTAGTGTCGACTGTGAAAAACTGTCATTGGGGCCAACCAGGTGGACGTCTATTGATATTCGATCTTGAGCATGTGTCAAGTATCCGATATACCTAATCTGATAATAAGGCAATCAGCTTCCGGGATAAAGTAAACACGTCATGAATGTGTTTACAATAATTCTTCTAGTAATTACTCTAATCTCGACGCGCGACTCTATAATATGTGCTTGCGCAGGTTCAGTGATTACTTTAACATAGTGCTTACGAGCATTTTATTAACGCTAACAACTTTGGTTAGTGACAAATTTGCAAACTGGTTTAACGATAATGATTCATTATGTTTTTAATTACGATAATATTACACAATATTCGTCGGATTGAACTTCGGAGATCGCCAGTCAGAGCAATCGAGCTCTATAATCTGATTTAGTAAACTTTTGTTAATATGAAAAGGTTAGCTTTTTTAATATGCCCCTTCATGCAAAATACTGCCTTTCAGTGCCCACAGTGCTAAACGAGTGAAGAGCCGGTATAAATCCGTTCTAAGTGTCACCCGCGTCGGTGCCTCTATTGTGCTTCATGATAAGTGGTGCCTTACAGCCTATCCTGTGCATTTATATAACACAATCCTCCTATCGCTCGCCCGATTTAATCTCGACTTTGTGTACCCGAGAATAGTGTCAGTTATACACCGGAATACCGTTTAATCAATATTGAACGTTACACCATGCGTTGTGTCTAATCACGAATGTATTTCAAGACTTTGATTCTTGAGAAATTTGTGAATGAGCTTTAAAATATCAAATCAAGCTTATAATTTTTGTCATTGATGATGATGGTCTATCCTTATTACGTTACGATAGAATAGGTATGTAATAAGATGATGAATATTTATTAATTCTTTAGCAGTGCATACTTGATAAACACGTGATCTCAGCGTATAAGTGTCACTCTTGCCTGCCTATGGATTAGTAATTACAATCTGAGCAATATCTACACGACTTATAGTCGAATGTTGACACTGAGCATAATGTAGTCCAATTATAACTTATAAATTATAATAGTATTTGTAGTTCGTATTGCTGCAGTACTCCTTTATGTCCTTCAAAATCCACGCTATTGTTTGAGTACATAGATGTCCAAACAGAATGGATTTGCACCTAGAATACAGAGATTGTTCAAAAATACGTTATCAGTTTATGCATCGCTGGCTACGCGGTTGCAAGTAATTAAGTTGTAAAGATTTTGAGTTGGAGAAACAAAAAAATACTATATTTTGACGAGATATTTTGCTTGGCAACCAAAAATAAGATCCGCATTCACGTGAGCGCGTTGAATTTATATAGAGCCACGTTTATTATTTTATACCTTATCGCAAACTCATTTCAATGGTACACATGTGTTGCACATTTATTTCTAGCGCGGTATTGATTAGACACTTCACGGTGAATAGATTTTTCAAATGTGCATTATTCCGAGACCATTGCGTCACATGTTTTACGTGTCTATGCTATATCTCTATCGCACTTGGATCCTTTCCAATCTAACACTCATTGGCGTGCGACGCAATAGTACGGCTTTTAAGTGCGTGCGGTGCATGTTCAACGCTTACAAATGTTGCTGGCAGTGTTGCTAGATGCTGTCTGGCCAATTTCGCTAGCCTTATTAACTAAATGTTTAACCACCCAGCCTAAAATCGCCTCAAGCCTACAATGTGCTAGTATTTTTCTAAAAAGCATTTTTCCATGTCGTTCTTGAAAAGGTGTAAACGAGTTTTATCCGTGAGGAGCCAAGATATATCTGAGGCACACTAGTTATAAATCTGCGAATAATAACTGTGTTTACAATAAATAATTTGTTCTCTTTTCTTAAGTATCAAAATATCACGATAGCCATAGCGCCTGATCGCCGATTGATCTGGTCCGCAACTGATCGCGATAAATCGCCTAATCTGGCAACACTAGCAGGATCGGAGCCACAGCAGGAGGATGAATGTCCATTTCCTCCCCATTGCGCCAATTGCGCTCGTTTGCGAACACCACTCGGCTAATTGTGCGGGCGAGCAATTAGGTACGGACTCTGATGGAACGGCGCGCACCTCCCGGCTAAATGATGATTGCGGCGGCAAAAACGTCATCTGTCAGTGAGGCCGTACCTATGTCACACGACCGTGTGCCCTATCTTACCCGGGCAGGGGCTAACTAACGGCTCTAGCTCAGCTCTATCTCGAGTGTATTTCCGCGCACAAAAACGCTCTTCGTTGAAGTTGCCAATTATTTTACGGATAACTCGAGTTTCGAGGACTAGCTCAAGCCGTGCGTCGAAAATTCTTTGTTAAGATTTCATTAGCAACTTAAGCAAATAACATTATATCATGGAATGGAAATGAAACCCCTGCTCGCTCTGAAGGGCTTCGTATCTCAATAACAAATAGATTTAACACGGCTCCGGAACGTGCGTGACGGCCGCGCGACACGCCGCGTCGTTCCGGCTTCCCCTTGTCAGCTCATCCATTTGACGACCGAACGGTCTGAGGTTTCCGTGCCACGCACTGTGTCGGCAAAATTTATGCTGATGCGCCACGGATTGGCTCAATAAGAAGCTTCTTGGAGGATTGTCACCGTCATGAGTCCAGTTCCCTTGTTCGGATTTAAATAATTTTCTTTTAATTACACGTACCAAACAGATTATAGATACTTAGTTATTAAATTGCGATAATAATCACCTAATTGCATATTATTATCACCGAAGCCAAACAAACAGCCGTATCAAAGCCATCTATGCGCGTTACCGCTACTGATTTATCGCAAGCAGTGACTGGTGCCCGCTGACCGTCTAACGATCTTGCGATAGCAATAAGTCAACACGTCGTCGGACGTTTTGAAATCAGCCGTTCGTTTTCAAAACAACAAACTTAACAAGACAATCTGGACTTTTAATCTGTCGTGATAATGTTTACATTGCACTGTGGCTGCTAGTAGTTAGTTTAACTGCATATAAGGCTACGGGCTTGTCATGACGTATGTTTATCTGTCGGTATGTGAGCATTCGTATTTAGCCCGCAGATCGCTAGGCTGGAGGTCGCTGCAGTCATTAGGGTCAACTGGTGGTGTCTACTGCATTCATCGCCTGTGGTTTCTGTGCGACGGTTTTATTTAATTAAAACATACCGTGCACTTGTGAGATAGATGGAGCATGTTCACTTCACTGAATTTCGAAATACTTAAAATATCTAACGAAACACCGCGTTGCAGCCACGTAGCTAGCAACGATTACTCCATAGAAATTCCTAGTGGGTAATTTGAGTAAACATTGTTGTAAGAAATCTTACGTTAAGAAATATTACAGCAACCACATGAAATAGGTACCTACTGCGTAGTCAGGTGGTTACAGTAGTCAATTTATACCTTTCGACCCATGATTTATTGGAACACCTCGCTACCAGTGTGCTATCTAGTTTGCATATAGACTGGACTCATTTGTGACTGTAGCCATCGCCAATCGATCTGTGCAATCTAGGCCACATGGTGGGGAGACAGTGCTCTTGAATTTGAATGGGTACGGCTGAACAATGGCTAGGTTTGTTCATCTGGCGAAGGAGTTCGTTCACCTTTGAGTCGACTGTTGGGCCAATTGTGCAGCTCATACGCAACACGCCCCCAGTGACGACAGCGATGACGCTGTCCGAATCCGTTGTCCTACCACGCAAACGACTGAAGAATTCGGCTCGTCTAGTCGCGTTGGTTGTCTGCTTGATAACGCAATAGTCCAAATCTATGTTACGAAGTCATTAACGATAAGATGTGAAAGCGTAGCTCACAATGGAAGGTGTCTACGTGTTCTCTGGCACGCGTATTTCCTTAACTAACATAGTCAACGACCTCGCAGCCTAACCGCAGTGTAGTGCATAGTTTCGCCCAGAGCCGGCGAAACAACTTCCTCGTAATTCGTAATCGATGAAAGAAACAAAACATGCCGTAAACGATAGGGTAGTTTCCAGGGTCAAAATAATTTAATTCAATAGAATTAATACGGACTAAATATAGTCCGTATTTTAGATTATAAAAAAATATTGGATACGTATTTTTTCTTTTTTCGATTAAACAAAAAATAACAAAGATAAAGCCCATTGAAGTTACGTGTGACGTCACTCAGTGCTACAAAATGCAGCACGGCGTGACGTCACACGTAACTTTAATGGGCTATATCTTTGTCATTTTTGGTCTAATTTACAAATAAAAAAATACGTGTCCCTTATTTTTGAATAATCTAAAAGACGGACTAATTACATTTTTTTGGGAAACTAGCCTATTACAGCATTACTAGGTCTCCGCCTACTTTTGTCGTATTACACAATTCGCCTGCGCCGCTCGGTCATGTGAAGGCTGAATTTAAGTATTATCGTTATTGTGCTGTAATTGATCGCAATTTGTTTGTTTTTATCATTTTCTATTAACGGCACGCAAGTGATTTAAGCGTTTCCTTGTGAAACTTCGTCCACAGTTTGGGGAGTCGCGTGTTTGAGAACAGATTGTTTCATAGAGTGGATAAAATGTTAATGCAATAGGTACAACGCGTTGATTTTGGTTCTTTGCTACATGACACCTTTTAAGGCATTAATGAAATGAAAAAACATATCCTGGTGGCCCGACCGCGAATCCGTCATTTTATTATAATCATCATCAACCCATTATGCCCCCACCGAGGGGCACGGGTCTCTTCCCTGAGGAAGTTATAGGCCATACTCCACCATGGGGGCCAAGTCCGGATTGGTGGAGGCTTGTAAGACTAGTGGCTGGTCTATTATAATGCTCTAACAGAATCGAGGCCATGTTCTTAAAGCAGGAAACACAGTGAAACGCATGGTTTGCCTACGATCGATGAATAAAGAGATAATGCTCAATGCATTTAACTGATTTCCTTCCGCAAGATCATATAAAGTCGCGAGCACCGGATATTATAAATTCCAGTAAAGCTATGCATGCCTAAGAGACACTTTATGAACTCCAATGTTAGTTCCTGGATAACTGTCAGGTTCTTCAAAAGCCACGAAGTCTAATGCTTATGGGTAGTTACAGGTGGACAGTGCGAATTACATTGCAAATTGCAAATGAATTTGAGTCGAAACAATAACAAACACTGGTGTCCGTATCACATACAATCTATTGACACGCGTTAATTGAAACGGGAACAAAATATCCAGTTACGACGTCTCATGTTGTTGCGCTTTGTTGTTTGCAAATAATAATATCACATCTGTGGTTGTGTGTCACATTTGTTTTGTACCTACTCGTATACTTTACATAGACACATTACATGTTTTATCCTTGTTCGTATATGTATCATGTTTGCGTTTGCCTTACACGTTTGATCTAGACTACCAACTGCTGAGTCTACCGTCCTGTAGTAGGTATCGCTATCGATAGCAAAGAATGCCTGCTACAGTATGAAACTGCGTCCATTAGCAGGGCGAGGATTTGAGTCACCACGGGGTCACGAACCAAAATTCGATGCGATTTAGAACGTGAACTGTGTAATAAAAGGTGTAACAAAATCCTTCACCTGCATATTTCCGGAAATAGAAAGAATTCTACACGTAAATGAAAACTAACAAATAAAAAAAAATTGCAACAGTCACCTTGTCCGAAGTTGTCCCCATCTTTTTGGAAAGATAAAATTTTCGTTACATTCTTTATTGCGCAGTAGAGTACTGTTAGATTCATTGTTTGCTGGCTTACTCCCAGCAACCAGTGTCAAGGCCGCCCCTCGCCGATTAGTCGAGTGCGCCAGAAAAGAACAGCCTCCATCTCTCTCGCAACAAGGGAAGCCTCATAATGGCGAAGGGGAAGGAAGTACCCAGGAAGGGTCTTCAGTAAGCGGGCACGTTTCAGCCCGAGCGTGTTCCGGGTGAGGCGCTCCGAGCGTTGCGTTTTATGTAAGAGCTTCAACTTTGATGTCTTTCCCGTAATTTATGCCCGATGTTCTGCGTAATCTGGAATGCTATGTTTTAGGAGTTCCGCTTGTCTAATTCTAGAACTCGACCTTTGATGAAAACTAACGTGTACCACTTACATACTACATTTATCAATTACAATGTTCTTTTATGATTACTGGATCTATCTAGAGGCCTACAAGGTTGTTGACAATTTCTAGTTATCTATTGGAGTATTTTTCCTAATTCCTCAATATTTAATCGGTGGTAAACAGACTCTGGAATTGTTTATGCTGAGTTTCTATACTATTATGTCTTGATTGATTAATTCATGAATCATGATTCACATTAAGATCTCACCGAATTACTTTCCAATATTTTGTACAGATCAAGGCCTCGGGCACCTTCGGGCTAGCTCTTGTGAAACAGCGTAATTACATGCATTTATGATGAAACTTTAATGATTGACTCTTCTGTGCGTGTAAATAATGTAATATGCCTTGCTTAAAAAAAGTACAGATATAGTACATTTTTCTAGTAAAGGAATCGCAAAACACAAAAGAATCACTTGACCCATCATAGAATAATAAGTAATAAATAACAATTACCAAGATCGTTAATAAGATACCAATACGCAATAGCGTATCGTCAGTGTTTTAATTAGCCAATAATTGATCATAGAGAGACAAGACAATGTACTACATGCATAATATTGAGTATTGTTTATTATTCTGTAAAAAATGCCCTTTCGTGTTAATTACTAGTAGTATATAGACTTACGTTGAACGTGCCCACGTTCAGACCGGTAAATCGTTATCCTATTTTAATCTTTTTGTTTACTTATTCCTTCATGGACAATGGACATCTCTTGTCTAATTTAAGTTAGGTTGGCCCACTGCTGGATCCTCGAATATATCCATAATCTGCGACTACACAATGTCTTTCATCTTATCATAATTATTTACTTTTTATTATTATTATATTTTTAAATATTAATTTGAATATTATTTATGCATTTTGTTGATTACTGGATATTTATTCTGGCTAAGCGTACCCATCGCATGATGAACCAATGTGGCATGACATTTAGTTTCTCATTATCTCATCACAATCATCACACGTTGTTTATGTGCTGGGTGTGCCATTGCACCATTGCCAAAGTCGTTATCACACAACCATTCATATTCAATGTTGTGAACAGTCTCGTGGTTTTGTGATAATACTTGGTGACTTTGTAGTTGCCAATTTGGACATGCATGCTTTCTTTCCCATTGGACTGTGACAGATTTTATATTTACTTTATCTAGTACGTTTTTATATATCATATCACTTTTGAATACAGTCTCACTGTCTTAAATTAGTTTATTTTTTGTTCGTTGGAAGCCTCCAGCACCATGCAGTTCTTTGGGAAAGTATATTGCATTGCATTGTCTAAACAAGGTGTTCACTTAGTTGTCGTGCTGCATGCCTTGCCTATGTCTAGATCGTGCTCTTTATTGCATGCAGGTCTAGGCGTGCCTCCCAGCAGCTGTCCCGTAGCGCCGAGAGCATTGATCAATCTTTCAAAAGGTACGTACAAGATCTTATTCTGGCTGTGAAGGAACTAAAACTCAGACCTATCTGTGTTGACCCCGTTACCCTGAAATTGATGTCAACACAGTCATATTCTTCCCGAATGCCTCTCAAACATTGGCAACAGTTTTCACAGCTTGAATATGTAGTTAGTGCATCTCACGATTCTCATCAAAAACAAACATAACACGTTATCTTGAGATGCAATAACATATTGTTTGTAAAGTTTATTATTATTTTGTTAAAAGCAATGATGACAAGTCTGGAGGTTGACCTAACAAAGTTGATTGTGAAAGACATGTCATCATTCGCAAACTCCCATTTGCCATGTCAGACACAGTACAAACACTTAGAAGGAAAACTGATGACTTATCAATACATACAACGTATAACAAGGAACTAAACATTTTTTTTTTTATTAGTTAATAAGTTAGAATTAATCCACTAGCAACAATTTCAATATAAATTTCAATTACTAAACATATTGCATTCAATCCTTTCATTATTTAAGCACTTCTACTTGTAGAACTAAGACACACAGGGCGCTATGGCGCTCATTATAGGAGGGCTATGTCCAGCAGTGGACTAATATAGCCTGATGATGATGACTTGTAGAACTGTACGAAATCACAAAATGACTAAATTATTGGTGGTTTAGAGTTGCTTAATGAAAAGACGTGAGATCCGTATTCAGTTATCGTTCGATGAGATAGATTACCTCTACAAACCCCTCGTATTAAAAAATACATAAAACTAAAAACTCTGACCCATTTCTCTTGCTCAACTTGCAATGCATTTTCTGAACGTGAAAAGAATTGCCAATTTGTGTCAGTCTGCTCGAACAAAAGAGCACTAATTTGTGTCAGTGAGGCCAAAGGAAAATATGGAAGAGGACCACCGCAGAGTGGTCATCGATTGTTACTGAAAGCCTTATGGATTTGCGGTTACAGCAAATACTGGCCTGCCGAGAATGGAACGCGATGCTATGTTCTATAGGTTCTGTTTATAGTTTCAGTTTCATGTTTGGAATGTGCCGTATTATCGTTAAATTCAATGCTGTGATCGTATTACGGACTAACACCGGATATGAAGTGATAAGTTGTAAATTGTAACTTTCATTATAAATATAATTTTGTGGCATAATCCTTGGACAGCTTTTTACACTGTATATTATTAATGTTTTCTTTTGGTGATGTAATCAGTTTGCCAATCAAATACACAACGTGTTATTACTGCTAGGCGAATCCTAAAAGCAATTTATTCAGTAGTTATCAAATTACTAAACCACTTTCCAAAAACAAAAGATACTTTAGGACCGATGGACCGACGGAAGGACAGGACAGACATAGCTGAACTATAAAGGAAAATCGAAAAAAAAATCGTTCCTAATTTAGGTGTAGGCCAGGAATAACGCGCCGTATGTTAAGCAACATACGGCGCGTTCAGTCCATGGATGGGTCACCGTCTATGACTAACGCTAGTGGCATTTTCCGAGCGGTTCCGTGCTTCGCAAGGCACGTTAAGCAGTTGGTGCCGGCTGCCGTCGATAGATGGCAGTCGTTAAACCAAGTCAGAGGCCTTAGGGCGGCTTGAAGACTTCTGACGGTAAGACCAGCCACTAGTCTTACAAGCCTCCACAAATCCGGACTTGGCCCGCGTGGTGGAGTATGGATATACCTTCCTCAGTGGGGACATAATGGGTTGATGATGATGAATGAGGAATAACGAAAAATTTCAAATTTTTGCTTTCTAGTACTAATAATCTGAGCTAGGCCTCGGGCAGACAGACATGGCGAAACTTTGACGGTTCCTTGTTGACTACGGAAGTCTAAAAACTATAGATAATAAATAAGTAAGTGGTTATCAGGTTTTGCGTTATTTCAACAAACTTGTTGTGCTCAGGGCAGCCGTGACCTACATTTGTTAATCTAAAATTGTCACAATCTGTCAGAATCTTAACTGTTTTATGTATTTATTTGTTAACAGGTGGCCTTGTAGGTCAACAACCCTGTATACTAGAATATCGTATGACTGCCTACAGTGTGTTGTAATAACTCGTTGGACCTTTTCCTCTTGTTTACATGAGGAAAGCTATATTTGGATTTAATGAGCTTTTAATCCGTCACTTCAAAGCTATTTTTAAAGTGTGATTATTTTAATGAAAAAACCAATGGAACAGAAAAAGTGTACGATGTGAATGTTTGCTTAATGCTAGAGAAACTTGGGACTTATGTATTATTTTGTCATCTGCATCGGGTGTTACAAAACATTTTTTTATATCTCCAATTTTGAAGGTCATGGTTTTAAAATCAGTTTTCTTGCCTTTGATTTATCTGACCTGAAAACTTGTCTTCCCTCGTTGAAAAATATAATACGAATTTGGTGTAATAAAAAACCATGTGGGTGAGTGTGTCTGAGCCCTCTCAACACGTTTTAAACATAATTTGAATACCAAGAAAGTTCTCTAGACAGACATTGAAATATACGTGCACTTTTCCATAAAAGAACTGATAATTGTATCACGTCATGTTAGCCTGTTGTACGTGCAGTTGAAAGCATTTTACATGTGCAGTGTGCACTATTCCTAGTTACGTCACGGGATACTTACGTTGTTAAGAATTTTAAGGTCTACTTCGTTGGCTTATATATTGAATACCTCGTAACTGTAATAGTACATTACTGCAGCGGCCAGCAAAAGAGGCATTGATGGACGAACGTGGAACGTAAAACTATGAACTCATTCTGTTAAATTCAATAAACTTTCAAAATCAGACGAACCACGAACAAACAACAAGAATTTTTGCCGCGTTAAAGTGTTCTTTTTTTTTTCAATACGTATATCCAGCTTTCTATTGCAAGCCAGTTCGAAATTTAAATAAAACCTCGATAAGTTATCTCCTTGGTTGTCATTGTTCGGAGTAAAAGATCGTTCCATTTTTAAATGACACGACAGATATGAGTTTAGTATGTAATTTATTTGGCCGCAAAACACGACAGTTATGAATTTTCATAGAACTTTTTCCGGCCGCTGCTCGCGTGTTATTGGCCAGTACAGCAATTTCGATTTATCTCGAAGAAGGTTGTCGAAATAATGCTCAAATTTCCAAGCATGTTTGAGAAAAATACGTAACAACCTTCTAACTATTCAGGAGACAGAGCAAGTAGTCCTTTAATATAATTTCAATGTTTTACGTGGTTTGTTCAAATATTTAAAGGTATTGACTCAACGGCGCTTAATGTTACAAAATCACCTAAAATTCCACATGCGAGGTATTCACTCTAAGCCATCGATTTGCGTTCCGTCGGTTTTGCCTATAAAAGTTTAATGGTACGCTAGTAAAACGGTTTTGAGAAGAAATTTCCTTGATAGTAAATGAAAAAAATCCTAAGTTCAGGTATTTACCGCATACTTGTAGTTTCTTCGACGAATGACAAGTCCAGTAATTATCATGTACGTAGGCAATGTCAATAACATTAGTTGTTAAAATAATTAATTTCTGATCCATTAAAGACAGTCGAGTATGTAAATTATAGGTATTTAAGTACTACAATGTATTTGTACAAATGACCTCAGTCTGCGTGTATTTCCATGTTTGTGATGTTCGTGCCTGGCTTACATAGCACAGGGTATCCTAGTTTGGGATCTGGGCCTAGATTCTGCTAATGCATTGTAGTACAATGACAGTTGAATGACTGCGGCGATTTCATTTCATTGCCGCTTCAAAACAACGCGCGATTGCGTATACGTAATGCTACGCTTCAATGGAATTTAAAAACATGTCACGTGACACGACAATGCAATTGTAATTGAATTATAATGCACTAACAGAATCGAGGCCCAGGGCAAGTAATTTTGAAAAAAAAAATGAAACTCAGGTCTTGGATGTTTACTGTTTGTGACGTTCGCTGTTTCTGGTTCCCACGACACAGGGTATCCTAGTGTGGAGCCAGAAACAATGTATGTGCCTGTATATAAATGTTGTTGTTGTTGTTGTAGCAGCATACGTTTTACGTTTGCGTATTTGGTGGACCTTCTCTGTCCTCTGTTTTGCCCAATCTATTTGTGACTTCAAACGTATATTCGAAAATATTTCGCACGTGGCAATTACACGAGCGACGAACTCCACAAGCATTTTTATTAGTGCCTAACTATTCAGTCCAGTCTAGTAACACTCGATGATAGCTAGATTGATTAGGTACTGAAAAAATTTTGGGCCAGTGTATTGATGTGTTCTGGATGTGCTGTGGTAAAAAGTTCGTATTAAAAGATGGAAGATGCGAAGCGGAACGTTTCCACATCGTGTTTTGCCGCTGGACAATAGTTGAGAATATTTAAAATTTTGAGACTTTTCGCCTAATCCCTTTGTCCGTTTGATTCGTTCGCGTTTCTTTCCATTGATTTAATATTTTAATAATGGAAATGTTTGTTTGTTTCTTTTTATTCATGAATTTCGTAGGTTAGTTACGCCTGAAGTTTCATCAAAAACTCATACTGTTGTTAAAATATCATGAAAAGTACATACATACTAAAAATATTTTCATTTTCTTATCAAAACTGTTTAACTAGCGTGGCCTTACACAAAACCCGTAGAAGACCATAATTTAGGTTCGTCTCCAGTATTTAATACATCAGAATATTCTTAAATAGAACAATAATAATAATAAGTACATACCATAGTAAAGTTGTAAGTTGTATGTCCTTATCCAAGGCGTACCCCCGGTTTCTTGTACGCTACTATTAGGATGTCAGGATGTTTTTTTTGGATGTACTTTGACCAGCTGGTAGCTGTTAACAGTAAATTAACAGATAGTTAATTTAGAGTTTTCGAGAAACAGGGGGTAAGTCTACAATCACATGATAGTTGCTCAAAAGATTGATATCGGTACGGCTGACATTTGACTTCTACCCGTGATCGCGGTAACTGCAGCTGGACCTTACCGAAAAGTCAGGAATTCATTTTACCTTCTAAAGAATGGCGATTAGACCCAATAAAATGTGTGTGTATCAATTTTACTCTACTAAACAATAGGACACTTACATATGTCATTCAAATGATATGAAAGATGAAGATCACATCATGGACACCTTTTTATTGAATTTGTTTCAATTGTGTCAATAAACCAGCTATTACCGAACATCAACCATTCTATTGAACAAACGTACATTTGGTAGTGGTAGTCGCCCTGGTGTTCCTTGCCTTTGTAAAAGTGATCTTATCTTGATGATCTAATGGTGAATGTTGTGCGTTGCAGGTCGAAAAGCCGGTCGGTGGACCATGGGTTCGCGGCGCCCTTCGACCTGGAGGCGTTGCGGTCCAAGGTTGAGGGCAGGTTCGACGCCGTTCATAGAGGTAATTATCTTAAACCCTGACATTTTAAACATCTGTGCTAGACTCAACAAGTAAGTACAGGTAGGTACTTTACTCTAGATTAACTTTCATTTAAGTCTAACCATGTTACAATGAGCCAAGGATGTGAGATCGCACCGATACGGGCTAAAACAATCCTGAAATCATTCTAATAAACCTTAAATGTTTATACATGCAACGGGCTTCCAAAGAAGGCCACTGCTGGATATAGGCCTCCTCCATGGATTTCCATAAAGACCCGGTTGGAAGCGGCTTGCATCAAGCGTGTTCCTGCAGAACTGATGACCGATGGGGCCGAAAAGTTCTTGAATGGAGACCACATGTTGGCAAGCGCAGCGTAGGACGACAAGCCACAAGATGCATATATCGGCATGTTATGTTATAATTCCTACATTACACAACATTATTACAAAATTGTATGGACGGATAAAAGTGATAATAAATACAGATATAGGTAGGTAACTGTTCTCAAAAATACAATCATAGTCACTTCTTGTCTTATTATCATACCCGCGGCTGTGTCAGCTAACCTTGATCGTGTTTGGAAATCGGAAATCGTACTGAGCTGATTAGAATACTCTTTATCATTATATCAATAGACTGGTAGGTACAAACCTTCCTTGAATATTTTTGAACACCTGAAAAAACTTATATATTTTCTTGAAATTGTTTTCTTGGTGGCTTAGCAATAACCTTTAGTGGCACCATAGTTTTACTTATATAGGGCTTGATTACAAAAGTTCTTTAGTATAAGTTTCTTTCGCAGTTGTGTAAAAATAACGGTTATTTTCTTTTGGGTTTGGCAAGGACATGTTTTACATTCGACAATATCCGTAACGATACGAAATTATCATGCGACATGATAGAACTTCATGGAACTACAATTCATGGCTTACTATGACAAATGGCTGAGATGAAATCACAAAACTATTTCGAAAAATATGCTTTCAATACAATTGCTATTTATCAGATTCATAAAGAAGTGCATATTTTTTAAAATATTCAGTAAAAAGCCTTGAACTTAAATGTCTTCTATGACGCCAGCAAACACTGTACGCGTATAATAATGTTTTTTTGTATGTTGGCAAAGACTATCTGTTTAATCGTGTTCTGATGACGTCTCAAACACCAACATTTTAGAAAAATATGAAAAATAGACATAATGAATAAAACTCAAAAATACCGAAATTACTTTCCTAAAATGGTGAAAATTTTCAAAATAAATTTTTAATATGCATTATATCAAAAATAAGTAGCATGGCCAATTGGGTAGTTAACAAAATATCCAATAAGTAACTTTTAAAACGGAATTTTGTATGAAAATACCGAATTATGACGTCACATTTCAGAGCACTCTTTTTATGTTTCATCTATTTAAAAATTGTTATAACTAGCATATTCAATGTAACTAGTAATTGACTAAAAGAGATACATTTTCCGAAATATTTTGTAATTTTTTGTTTAATCGAGCGTATCAAATAATTTATTGTTGGTCGTGTCAACTACCGAATTAGACGAACATTGCAAAGCCGATTAAACAACAGATTAACAAGTAGAAAGACTCGGCTACGCAGTGTAGACGAATTATCTAGATAAAATATGAATTGTAGTTTTATACCTTTACTGAGGCTATTGTGCGGGCATTGTGAGAACGTTGTAAATAAAACCATGCAACCATGTGCCGTTGTCGTTGACTTCATGAAAAACCAGCACTAAAAAGAAAATTGTGTTCTAAGCAGAGTTCTGTTATTTGCGCCCATTATAGGATTATCACAAAGTGTATAATGAAAATCCTTTGAATTTCGTCTCAAAACAAAGATAAATATCGAAATCGATTGATGTGGTAAATAATTATTTGGCCAATGGTCGCAGTTTAAAAATTGAATAGCTCGATAATATTTTTTTCATGGTGCCATGCACAGATCGTGATAAAAATTTCTAAAAAAGAATTATTAATTAAATCCGTCAATGTACCAATTATACAGGGTGGCCAATCGGGTGACGTTATTTTTTTTTAGATAGCCCGTACAGAGACCTATCCAAAATACCCCCATGTATATCCAGAGACTATTGATAGTTTTCGAAATATATTTTGTTTTAAATTAGAGATTTTCCCAGAAATCTCCAAAAATCAAAAATGCTTTTTGGCTTTTATTTTTTCTGTAATTATAATCAGTATTAAGCCTATTTTCATATCCAATAAAGAAAACCTGTACATCCGAACAACATGTACCTAATTAATGAACGTTTTGGGCCCAAAGTTTGAAATCACTGGTTTTAGTCCCGAGACCAAAAATTTTACACATTACCACAACAGTTGACATGGTTTTAGTTTCTTAATTACACGTTACTACAACGCTTGACATGGTTTTCGCTTCGTAATTACACATTACCACAACACTCGATATGGTTTTAGTTTCTTAATTACACATTACCACAATAGTTGATATGGTTTTAGTTTCTTAATTACACATTACCACAACAGTTGACATGGTTTTAGTTTCTTAATTACACATTACCACAACAGTTGACATGGTTTTAGTTTCTTAATTACACATTACCACAATAGTTGATATGGTTTTAGTTTCTTAATTACACATCACCACAACAATTGACATGGTTTTATTTTCTTAATTACACATTACCACAACAGTTAACGTGGTTTTATTTTCCTTAATTACACATTACCATAACATTTGACATGGTTTTCGTTTCTTAATTACACATTACCACAAACCTTGACATGGTTTTCCTTTCTTAATTACTTATTTTCACAAAACTTGACATGGTTTTCGTTTCTTAATTACACATTACCATATCCGATCTATAAATATGATATTTCGATCCTGTCATTCGTAACTTAACAAAGCACCCCTTTTGAAATTTAACTGTGTAGGCGTTTTAGAAAACAATTGGTACATATCGATATTCGAACGCAGATTACGCAGATCACGTTCACAATGTAGCCTATTCCCTGAGTTGCCAACGATTCTCAGTTAGTAGATTATTTCCCGTTTCTCGCACCGAGGATTCGATCAAACGTATTCCCAATAAAACCCCTTCGCTTTACGATATCTCATAATATGATGCGACCCACGTTTAACGAGCCGGCTTCATGCGTCATGTCTCCAATAAATGTTCCCTCGATAAAAACACACGTTTCCGCCCAGCGAGATGTAATTAGTCCATTAGGCAATAAACAAGAAAATAAATAAGGTTGTCAAAACCATCAAACGCATCTGTTTATTTTATCATGCTGTCGCTTTTTCTTGTAAAAAGTCTGTTTCTATATTTCACTGTCGGCAGAAAATGCATTCGTTTCGCATCAGGAAATGTGTGAATTTTCCTGGAACGGTCTTAAGATAGCCAATAAATAAGTGATTTGACTGTTCAAGTTTTGAACAGCTCCTTTTTGTTCCATTCCACGTCACTTTTGCATATTCCTATTTTATAGAGCAAAGCTTGCAATAGTGCACGCATCTTGTAGAAAAGGTTCTCGAGTGGAGACCAAACAGTAGCAAACGCAGTATTGAACACCTACGACTCGCTGGACTGACGATCAGGGAGCCGATTCTCGCCCATGCGAATTGAAAGCGTAGACGCCAAACATTCGAAGGATTAGACATTTGTCGCATAAAAATCAGTTTCATGTATTCTCACAAAGTCGTATACGCAAATTTGCTAACAATTTTCGTTCGCTTTGAGGTGTCATCTTGTCGCATGGTAATTACCATGCGACGCGCAAAAGGCGTATGAAATTTGAACGCATTCATTGATAGTTGAGGGTGGGTGTATTCCGAAATGCGATAAAATCGATTACAGCGCGAATCCACTTAAGTGCAGTAGGCACAAAAACCCTACTCCGTGCGAGATACTTTGGGACTACTAAATTTGGTCGGATACGCGCTGTAATTAATTTTATCGCATTACGGAACGTAGGGCAAGTCCACGTTCCCTACGTTGACGTTTCGTTATAAGTAAAATTTCAGTTGAAAATTTTAAGAGTTAAGTGTAAAACTTTTAAATAACGTATATTTTGTACCTAAACAGTTTCTTAGTTTATAAAATATCACTCAAAGTAATAATTTGCCGCAAAATGTATCAATTTAAAAGTGAAATTGTAAATGTTTTAAGATTCGACTAACTTTCAATTTACAATCGAGAAAATGGAACGTAGGATTCACAGATTACTGTTTTAGTCGTTAGACATTTCTTTTTTCATTCGAATTCAATGTCGCATGGTGTTCAGAATACAGAATTTGGGTGTCGTTCGACTGTTTTATGTATAATTCAAGTCATACGCCTTAGAGTCGTATGCGTCTTATTTGCAAATGAAGTCAGAATTGGCCCCCAGGGGTGCAATTATCTAAGACTACACTGTATTGAGTTGTCTGATTTAGCCCCTTTGTTCCCAGTATGTCACACCACATTATGTCACACTGTTACATTCTGGGACATTCTCATGCTCCTGCTCCGAACTGTCATATATGTAGGTACAGTACATTCCTATTTTGACTCTATCGAGTTGTCTAAATGCTTAACCCGATGGAGTGGAAAATTACGTAATGTAAGGGCTGGCCTCAATTTTGTGCATTATAGTACGATGACAGGTCGGATCACATGGGCTCTTTTTCCTTACTATTGACGCCATTGAAGGTCTGATATGTGTCTGCGCGGAGACCTAAAGCGGCAATGAAACTGAATCGCCACGTTCATACAGTTGTCATTGTACTACAATCCATTAACAGAGTCTAGGTCCTGGGCCACGTTTCGTAAAACTACAATGGGTAGTTTATTACGACTTCGTTAATTTGTAGGAATTTGTTTTTTATTGCCTAACCTAGTAATAAGAATTCGGTATTATAAAACAAAAACTGGAGAGCTAAGTCCGCCGCGTTGCCTTTGTAAAGTATACTTATCTGCAATAAATAGTGGATGTGCAAAGGCCAAGATAAAAAGTACCCGAAACCGGCGTGCGTGCTTGCAACGACTAATGAATGTCGATAAAGCGAAAGTGATTTGTCAGGATCGTGGCAGGTGGCAGTCCCTGGTCTCTGCCTACCCTTGTGGGATACATGCGTGAGCTTATGTATGTAATAATAAAACACCAATACGATCCTGTTCTTGATATTTAATTTGTAACGTTCATTAAGTTGTAATTCCTTAGCTAAATTTACCAAAAACTTTGACTTGACGCGACTTGAAATGACAGACCATCGCTTTTTAGAGGGCAAAGTCCATATTGGAAAATAATTATAGCTAAGCCAATGGATCTGGGCCCTTAGTGCGAGTTTTTTTAACTACTCGATCGCGTTAACGTAAACTCATTTTCTATAGGAGTGACAAAGCGCGCCACCTAGTTATCTCTTTGTCACTCCTATACAAATTGCAAACGCTCTGGCTATCGAAAGTGAATGAAAAAACTCGCACTAAGCACTCCGCTCCTTTATTATGCGCACTAAATCCTGAGTGACTCAGATCGTCTGTGAAATTTCATACAATTATTATCGTCAAAACGTCGGGATTGCGACAGGATTTGGTGAGCATAATTAGGCCTCTGAGGCAAATTGCTGGTAGCGGGATGGACGAGGAGGAAAAACACACGGTCTAATATTACTGGCATACTAAATAAAACATTTTTCATAATCACTCTTTGGTATACAGAAATAATTCATGTTTTCACTTCATAATTTATGATTATGAGGTTGTCAAATTATTTATTAAATAGCTACACCCAAAAACGTCTTTTCTGACGGATGTCATCCTCACATGTCACAAACACATTTCTGTATGGCTGTTCTGTTCATTCACTGATTTTTTTTAAGAGAAATCGATCTTTGAGATGACAATTCGCAATCAAAATAAGATGAGAATTCATTCAGCTGAAAAGGATTCTTTTTAAAACACTTTGAAGAAATCTTTCTAATCCATATCTTAAAGCTTATCTTAGGCGAGGAAACCGCGGATTTAAAACGTTTGTCAACACACTGACTATTCGATTACAAATCAACAAATACTGTATTGTCATCGTGACTCATAGATAGGTTTCTTTAGAATGTCTGTTTTAACGTATCACAGCTGTTTCGTGAAAGGTTTATGTTCTAAGGTAAATTAAATACAGACAAATATAATTGTGTCAGATTTTGTCATATTTTATTCAAGATACGTTTTTTATTTTCATTGAACTTTAATTTAACTTAATTTTCACGCAGTTTTACACCATTTTCTGCTAAAAAAAATTACGTGATATTTGCCAAGACCCCCTCTGTCCCCCAAGTGAGATTTAGTAAGAGTCGGCTCGACTTTTTTGGTTGGTTTTTAGTTAGATACTCTATACTACTCTACTCTACCCTAATGTCTTCTATGGTATAAAAACGATGCCACTTCAATTTAAGTTTGATGTAAGCTCTCATTTAAATTACTCGAGGAATCAACTAATTCATTTTCTGCCTGTCATCCCCAGTTGTAACCGAGTGAATACCTTATAGAGAAATGAGGAAGAGAAAATAAGTAGGTACCTACGTACTGTTACTACAGATAAATTCAGATAAAAACAACGCAATTTTTTTAGAATTTGGCAAATGAAATTTAAAATTATATTTGTTTCTTCAGTATACTTTTTTGCTTGTATTTTCACAAAACCCTATGAATACAGGACGCGGTTCTAAAACCCATTCAAAAAAGGCGTCCTCTATGATTGGCTAGTTAACTCGTCGCATGATTATAAACATCATCGTGGCTGTCACTCAATTGAAACTGATAGAGCGGTTCCTCCTTACGCGAAGACCTTGCTTCAATTCCCCAGCATTTGTGGAATAAACCTTCGTTAGTTTACAAAATGTCAGGCAACTTGCTAACACGCGGTAACAAGGGATACTGGACCTCGATCTCCTACATGTCAGACTGTATTTATGGTCGGACGGCGTTGTTTATTTTGCTCCGATATCAACAGTGACGTATTCGGGCACTGCGGCCATGATGTTGCGAGAGGAGCTAAGAAACGATGCCATTTGCTTTTCGAGACAAATGATTGTCGTTACTAGACATCGGATTACATGCACAAAGTGCCTATTACACGCAAATACCTATGAACTAAAAGGTCGAAGCTAATGAAAAATATTTTTTTTAATATTTTGAATAGCTAGCCGACCCCGCAAACGTTGTTTTGCCGTATTAATTATACCTATAGCCTACGACTTATTCTTAGACTTCCCACTTATAGACAAAAATAATCATAAACTTTGTTGAGCGGTCTCGGATTAGTTCGATACCAAACACTGCGACACAAGATTTTTATATATTACATTAAGTCAGTACGAAAACAGCGTAATGAATGACTCATTAGGGCGGTTTCTGAGTTGAGAATTTTCACTAGTAAATACTTAAGTAACGTTCTGTCACGCTCTTTTCTGAGAAATATGATGAGACAGCATTATAGTTAAGTATTTACTTAGTGAAAATTCTCTACTCAGAAGCCGGCTCATTACTTTGCCTTTAAAATCTACTAAAGGGACCTCCAGGTCGGAATTGGCTTTTTTTTTTGATAAATAAAGTAAACATGACTTTTTAGCGCTCCCGCAATCGGTAGCACGATGGGTAACTTCAGAACATGACAATTCATTTATTGGAAAGTCGCGACTAATGACGTTAAAACGCAAAACGCGTGACTCCCGTCATCGTGGTACGGCACAGAGCCTAATTTAAGAATTGTATTAAGCACACTCTTTGCAAAAAAGCTTAATATAAAATCAACGATTATTTAGAAGACAAGGATGTGTGGCATAGTAGTTTAATATTAAATTTAATCAGACGATAAATGTGTCTCGTGTTTTGGATGTCCAAGAGGTTTTTTTTTAAGTTTGTAATTTAGGCTAAAACTTATTTGAAAATAATAAATGTGGAGTTTCTTTGTTAGTTTCTTCTCCATGTAATCTATTAATTGTGAAACTAACAACATTGACGTTCATAAAGTAAATATTCTATTTGGATTATGAATAAAATATTTTAATTGAATTGAATTAATTTAAGCGAAATAAACATTTGGTAAATTAAATAAAGTCATAGAATATTTGTTACAATTAAAGTAAAATTAAATTTGAAAGACTCACTGTCTATGAAAATATACTGCATGCATTGTATAATTCAATATTAGCTTAATCCTTAATATATTTGTAGGCCCTGCGGGCAAAACAGGGCGTTCAATGCCTAACATCTGTTTTCAATACACATGCTTACGACAAATTTATAAATATTTATCATTGTCATGATTACCCTCGCTGGAGGAAGAATGCCAGTGTTTTCTTAAAATAAACATAAACATTTAAATACAGGCACATACATTGCTTCTGGCCCCACACTAGGATACCCTGTGTCGTGGGGACCAGAAACAGCGACGTCACAAACATGTGAACACCCAAGACCTGGAGTTTTTGTTTCTCCCCAGCCGTGGATCGAACCCGGGACCTCTCGCATGGTAAGCAGATGCGCTGATGCAGATCTGTCCTCTTTAGAAATTGCTTACGAGGGCATTCTAAAGCCACTCCACTGGGTACGCCACTGGATATTAACTCCTGCACCACCGCACGGGGGGATTGAAAAAGTTGCGTTTCCAATTAGCTCCTGCCAGTTCACGTTTAGCAACGTGTAACACACAGCTCGTTTGCTATCGACAGGCAGTTAGGCGCTCGTTATTTTGTTTCGCGCAATACACAACGCGGTGGGGGCTGAATCACGCGCTGCATTTTGAGAGCGGCTAATGAATGTTATTCTGGCGTCAGCATTAATTGGGTTATGTTTATTTTCAGACGAGGACGAGCATGCCAAGAGACTGCCTCCGCCGCCGCCTATCAAGACTACGACGTACACGGTAAGTGTTAGGTACTGTTTACCGTCAACGATGACTCGAAAATATCCGTCTGCAGATGTTACAAAATTGCTCAGTAAATGAAGCAAATATTGGGCGCCTGTAGTACAAAATTCACGAGTCAACATGAATACTCGTATTAAACTTGAATAAGTTTAAGTAAAACTTGTTCATCCGCGCGTAGGCGACAGCGCCGTTCTGTCTACATTGAATACTGCGAAAACTCAAGCAAAGGATAATCTCCTATGAAAATCTCACAAGCGCGCCTCTTTTTTTAACCCCACACTAGAATACCCTGTGTCGTGGGACTCAGAATCAGCGACGTCACAAACATGTATTCAATTCAATTCAATTCAAAAAATCAAAATCAAAATCAAAAATTTATTTCAACGTAAAGAATTTACATTCTGCTTGTTGAATGTCAATGTACATACAGTTACGTATAATGTTAGCCTAATGCCTAAAGCCTAATGTTAATTTTTATTCATAATCCAAATAGAACATTTACTTTATGAACGTCAATGTTGTCAATGTTGCTAGTTTCACAATTAATAGATTACATGGAGAAGAAACTAACAAAGAAACTCCACATTTATTCTTTTCAAAACAGTTTTAGCCAGTTTGTAAACATTTAAGACCGCTTTCGTTTCTTTTTTCTTTGTCCCCAACCGGCATTCGAACCCGGGACCTCTCGTATGGTAGGCACATGCGCTAACTACTGCGCCACAGAGGTCGTCTGTTAGAGGTCGTTTGGTATTGCAGTAATAGTGGCGCTACATCAGCCCTTATAAAAGTACAATTCATAGTCGATTGACAATTCGAGATACGTTGCGTAGCAGAGTCGTTTTGTGAATCTGTGTGTTAATCGAGTTTTCAATGTACATCAAATTGTAGTAAACTATGAATTTTATTGTAGTTTTGTTAAACAGAGCCCAGTCATACATCAGAGGTCTGGGAGTTGCATTATAACAGAAAGTGCAGACACAATTTGATGAGTAAAGTTGGGCGCGCCCTCTCGAGGCGTAGCATTTGTTTGGGTAGCCTTTAAACTTCGGTATGCTGAGTCGCACTCAAACGCGTATTATGAGTTTAACCCCCGGTTTCTCGTACACTAACAGATAAAGATAAAGATAAAAAAAATATTTAAACCACTTACTAACAAATTGTAAATTTTCCCGTTACATAAAAGTATGATTGGTTAGCTTAGATATGAATTTAGAAAATGGTTAGGATTAACAAGCAAAGGTTCACCGTTGGTCCCCACACTAGACGGTAATCTGTATAGTGAGGACCTGAGTGCTTAGTGCGAGTTTTTTTAACTACTCGATCGCGTTAACGAAAACTCATATTCTATAGGAGTGACAAAGCGCGCCAGCTAGTTGTCTCTTTGTCACTCCTATACAAATTGCAAACGCTCTCGCTATCAATCAATCATATATTTATTGTCATAAATTACATGTGCAGGCTACGAGCGATTCGCTCGTAGCCTGGGAGAATCGCTCGTAGCCTGGGGAATCGCTCGTAGCCTGGGGAATCGTTCATAGCCTGGAGAATCGCTCGTAGCCTGGGGAATCGCTCGTAGCCCCGGCTGCCTGAGTGATCTTAAACGATCACTAAGGTTAAGCATAATACGGCGCGTTCAGTCTATGGATGGGTCACCGTCTATGACTAATGCTAGTGGCTTTTTTCCGAGCGGTTCCGTGCTTCGCAAGGCACGTTAAGCAGTTGGTGCCGGGTGCCGTCGATAGATGGCAGTCGTTAAGCCAAGTCAGAGGCCTAAGGGCGGCTTGAAAACTTCTGACAGTAAGACCAGCCCACCCATCCATGCACTGAACGCGCCCTATGTTGCTTAACATTCGTGATCGTTTAAGATCACTCAGGCAGCCGGGGCTACGAGCGATTCTAGCATAGTTTGCTGCACAGGATATTCTAGTGTATGATTGTGTGAAATGTTAATAATTTAATGTTGTCGGCAGGTCCGCGACCGTGATACTCTGACGTCGCTGGCGGCGCGGTTCGATACTACCCCCTCGGAGCTGACTAAGCTGAACCGGCTCGCTACACAGTTCATCTTCCCCGGGCAAGCCCTGCTTGTGCCCGACAAGAAAAAAGGTAACAACTTTCTCAAATATCACGAATTTTGCAACTGAACAAATGATGATATTATCTAGAGGCGTTCGACGAAAAACCATATCGCTAGATAAAATATACAGAAGCTCTATCTATCAAAATTTCGTAGATAATGTAAGAGGTTTCACTGGTTCACTTATGTGCTAAGAGGACCGACGTGTCCTGGTTTAACGCATCCGGTGATGATCTTGGGGGTACAGCTGACGATTCATAATAACATATTCACTGCATTACACAAGACATCCACTCAGTCGGAGCAAAGGTCAACCGGCTCTCCAAATCAAATCAATTTATTGACAATAAAGTGTAGGTATATAGGTCTTACTTAAGATTAGAACTTAAAACTTAGTCACCTGTTACAGGTGTTGCAGTTTTTCCGAATATACGTAGGGTTTTACTAATTTACACTATAATATTTGATATATTCCATAGATCTTGACTAGGTAAGCTCTGCTAGAGTCTCTAAAACCCGACAAGATAAACCTCGTCTATAGCTAAGCATATACAATCTGTCAAGAAAATGTAGACATTAAAGAGTACGGTTTTGCTCGGACTTTTTGTCTGCATTTGTTAATAGTTTGCACTTACAAGCATTATATAAATTACAAACTTGAGCTTTTACCTAAATTAAGGTAATGTTCTTCAATAAATATAGTAAATGTTTAGATTTTTCAATAAAACAATTAGTAAACTTTCACTTCCGGTTTCTAGTATTTTTTGACAAACTGTAGCAGCCTCAATACGCTTTGGTGCAGGGCATACCTATTCTATCCGCCACAAAAGACGTATTTACTACAGAGTTATTTACCTGCACTGCAATTATACCTTTGATTCAAAGTACCTATACAAATCTCTTAGTTATTATACCATTTTCATTTGGGTCTTAGACAAAATGTAAACAACATTTCAGTACTCTTTAGACTATTTTCATTGTCAAAAAAATGTATTTCGGTTTTTACACTAAGAAATAAGTAAAATAGATTAGATAACATCTAATTTACTTTAAAAATTAGTGTAGAAACCGAAATAAATTTTTTGACAATGAAAATAGTATAAAGAGTACTGAAATGCTGTTTACATTTTGTCTAAGACCCAAATGAATATGGTATAGTAATCTAAAGTTATGGGTACATGTATGAATATCCGAGCTACGATCGATCGAACCGACTGTAAAAAACAGAAGCTGGCCCAGAGAAAACCACACTGTAGGGTTAAAAACGCACAGCGCCATCTAGTGTGTCAATTTTAGGAAGTTTAATATTTTAAAATGAAACTGGAAGCAGCGACTAATGAATAATGTCGATTAGATCGTCTCAACTCAAGTGACAAGTTCTTGTCCTGTATACCGCAGGGTACGTAGAATACTGCGGTACGCAGGCGTATGCAAACTCTTTCTCTTTATGCAAAGTAGAAACTTTGTTTTTTTTTTAAACTAATAAACTAAAAACTTTGTTCCAATGTCTCCGATACACGCACATCATACTAACAAAGCCGCGTTTCATAAAAAAAAAAATCCTGTATTCGATGTGCACTGCTCAATCTGTGGGTTAATCGACTATGACAACGAATTGTCATAGTAAAACGGTTACCTGTAATAATGGTGAACAATAATGGTTGTCTGGAAGAAATTACTTTTAGTAATAAGGCCGCCAATTGTACTGTACTATGTTATTGTCAAATTTAATGAGTAATACCTGGGGTACATACAATAAAGAATATTCTATCTATCTATTGTAGTTCTATGAACAATAAAAACATCATTATAGTTCATAGTTATTAGTTCATAGAACTACAATCAAACCTTAATTGTAGCTCTATGAATGATAGAGACCTCAGGCGTAGATGTTTACAGTGCTCCCAAAGTGATAGATTCTGACAAGCGAGTCCTGGCACGCGATTTATTTCGAATTCTTCATATGGCCACACTCTGTCTGTCAAACTTAGGTATTTCAGCTGCAAGTAGTACAGCCCAAACAGTTTGATACTCTTCCTAGATTTAAACAAGAAAAACCTTTTGTTTCTATTCAACATAATTTTACCTATGTTTAAGTATATACATACATACAAGTAATAATGTTTTAAAACAAACATGAATTATTTCTTGTTGTAAGGTCTGTCGGATGACGAAAATTTTAAACGTCAGATCGAAGACTTAGTCAAAGAACTCAAAGATGTTGAGAAAAAAGATATGAATCAGATTTTGATTATTATTCAGCATTAATAAATGTTTATAAGTTTATGTGGTGCATCTTTATTATCCCTGTTTTTGGTGGAGTGGAAATGTTGGTTTTGATGTAGTTAATGTTTTCGTTTTGCTTACATTTATTTATGTTTGGACAAAATTCATTGGAGACTCCAAACTAATTAAACAAATAATCAAGTTAAGCAAAAGTATCAACATGGTTTATGCAGGGTTATCAACTAAAAGATTTCTAAATTTCCCGCCAAAGGCTTGTGCCAGGACTCACTTGTCGCACTCTAATGCGCATGCCGAGTATACCGACTTTCGCCACTGTTTGGCAACGGTCGTATTTCCCGAGCGCCGCGAGACGATATCTATAATATAGAGTGGTGTAAAATCCATTTACTTCATGCAATTATTTATTAAATGATTCGCGTGTTTCCGGGAATATGGCCGCTAGCGAAGATCTGTATGCGCATTAATAATTTGGGAGTACTGTACATCATAATCGTGAAACCGGTGGCTGTGTTCTTTAACTGCCTCATTTAATACTTTTACGTACAGGTGTAATGTATTCTGTGTTTACCGTGTGTGTTCTGAACTGTAATTTGCATCGGAACATTCAAAATCGAATTAAAAGCCTGATAAATAAATACACAATTGTCAATGCGCATAATTTATTCAAGTCTATTTACTTTGTGTAAATTCAATATTGTATGCAAGGTTGTTTATTATGGTGATTCATTCAAGAGCTGTGGGTTTTATGAACACGTTATAAAACCTTTATTTAAAATTTCTTTATTTGAATGGATAAACAAGAGTCAGTTTTTTAAATTAAATTAAATTAAAAATGACTTATGAATGTTAAAGAAGCGAAAGAGGTTTCTCATGTTTGCTGCAAGTGGAAAACGCTGGCCTACCCCTCTGGGATACAGGTGTGCGTTTATATGTTGTGAAAAAAAAACAAAACTAAATAATCTTACTTACAAAGCCAAACGTGACGACCTCCTGTGGCGCAGCGGTTAGCGCATCTGCCTACCCGAGAGGTCCCGGGTTGGAATCAGGGAATTAGGGAAAATAAATTGTGTATTACAGTAAAAATAATAACCATTCACATTCATAGGGATTTTCACATGGGAATAAGATATTTTCCCGCAGTGAAGCGTAGCCTATGCGTTAACCCAGGGTGTCAGCTAACTCCATACCAAATTTTATTAATATCGCTCCAGCCGTTTAGACGTGAAGAGGTAACAAACATACATACTCACAAACTTTCGCCTTTATAATAACACATAACATAACATTAACATACAGGCACATACATTGCTGCTGGCCCCACACTAGGACACCCTGTGTCGTGGGAACCAGAAACAGCGACGTCACAAACATGTAAACATCCAAGACCTGGGTTTCGTTTTATTTTGTCCCCAGCCGTGTTTCGAACCCGTGACCTCTCGCATGGTAGGCACATGCACTATCCACTGCGCCACAGAGGTTGTCATATTAGTGTGATTTTACTCTTTGGGTACGGAACCGTAAAAAACTGCCACAGACCAGGCTGTAACTGTTATTGATTGCTTTTCAAATTTACCTTCAAAATGTTTACTGCTACCAATCGATTGTGCCGCGTTTGATTGCTTTTGCAAACATTACATTTTGCGCAATTTTGTCCTTCACCGGGACTTAAAACAACGTTTAATAAAAACAACGGCAGTTTTAACATGTTAATAGGGTTTAATTACCGGCGCTTCCGTTTAAAACAATGTAGAGTTGATGAATGCTCTAGTTTTTCCTTCTACTTAATCCGCGTTTTCTCTACTTTCAATTATTTACGAGGGAGTTATTAATAATCCATACTAGTAATTTAGTAGTACAGTCTGTTAGCTTTTAGAATATACCTCGGGCTCTAGAGTAGGCTTCGGTTTTCGCCGAAAGCACACGAGTTTAATACTAGGTACTTCCTGCTCTTTGTAAGTGAAATTAAGTGTCATGTTAGTTCCGATTTCAAAATTAAGTGTCATATTAGTTCCGATATTTCTATTACACGAATATATCCGATTCTATCCGATAGTAGCCGAGGTATATTCTAAAAGCTAACAGACTGTAGTACTTAGCCACATAGTATGGCCACCGTACGTAGCGAGGGTTGATATATGTAAATATATTAGACACCAACATTTCTTCTTGATATTTTCCGTCGCATCATCGACATTCATTAGTCGTTGCACGCACGCACGCCAGTTTTGGGTGCTTTTTTAGTGATTTGTCAGGATCACGGCTTGTTTCTGTCCCAGGTCTCTGCCTACCCCTGTGGGATACAGGCGTGAGCTTATCTATGTAACATACATACATCTAACCATCGCGGTTAGAGAGTAGTATAGTAGATATAATATATCTAAAGAGCAATATTTAAAGCCCATATTTGAATGATATTATTTTTGCCGGGTGGGAGCAGAGTCGTGTAAGTGGGCTATGACCTTAATGCTCTTACAGTTTAAAGATGTACGTAACGTAGAAAACTAAGTAATTGATTGGTGCATGCTGGGATACGAACCCACGACCATCCGAATGTAAGACCAGCGATCTACCAATGCGCTGCCCGCTCCATTGTAGCAGGTGAATGAATGAATACGAAAATTATTTGTTGTACAGCGAAACCCGTGACATAAACTCGAACACACGACCTTGCGTAATGTAACCACACTGAATCCATGAATCGAATGAGGCTCTTTTAATTTAATTAGGCTCTATGCGAGGATTAGTTGCTGTGTGTAATTGGCTGTGTCTGTTTTATTAAAATGTGCGGTATGTTTAGTTTAGCTGTAAGTGTTCCTTAAGCATGAAATAAAATATATCCACGCATCTCTATAATATTAATTTGTCCTGGTTCAAAACTAAACAGTATATTATATTATATAGTAATCAGAATGTTTCAAACATGGAAAAGGGGCTATTTGTATGCCCCTTAATAGACCGCAATAGTTTTATTCGTACTAATTAAATTACTGTGGCCCTAAAGGGTAAAGAACCACTGGCAAAGTAGGTAAATGTATCACAATCACAATTAATTATGCAGGCTGCTAGAGAAATTAGAGGGAATAGCAATTGTGATTTTTGGTTCTATAATAATAATAATAATGAATTATTTATCTCTAAGAACAAGTTCAATAGAAATTAAAAATAACGTATATAGTTAGTTATTGCACTATTTCGTTTAATTTTAGGGGCGAATTTTAGTAAATCTCGAATTTGAGTTATCAATTTTTTACTTATTTTTAATGGTTAATAAATTTTGAAGATAACTACCGTATTGATCTGTGTTACTGTTGAGTTATAAAACTACTATGGACTTCACTCCAACGCAAATTATCGTCATTTTTACAAGACAACTTTAACAAATGATCGTCTCAACGCGCGACCTTCAGGCGGCACAGCCATTCATCTGCAAAGTGGTCGTGAAGCATTTTCTTTTTCTCCTATTTGCACGGCAAACACGGGTTACGAAACTCTTGCGCAGGTCGCCAGTGATCGCCGATTACAGTGCATAGCGCGCCGGCACCGCGGTCGCACGTCGATTCCACTCCGCTATTTAAGTCAACCACTGAAAAAAACCCACGTACGATTATATTAAGCCGGCAAGGCTGAATTGTCCTATATTTTTCTCGAACAATAGTGAAACAAAAGCATGCAATTAAAGCGGTTTGAGTGTGGAATTGTTGACTTATCAACGCGCGCGATAAGTCGCCAGTGATACCCGATAATGGACAGTGGAGCTCAAAAATGTTCAGTTTAGAATTCCTGAAACGGTGGTACATTGGTTTGTGTTTGTTTTTAGTCGTGTTTCAAAAGCGTACTCAATTGATTTAGTAATTGGGCTCAATTTGCGGCAGCTCAGCGGAAAATTGGCGATCGTTGAGTGTAACCATTAGGGGGTAATAATGGTGTGCGAAACTCAACGAATTCAGTATTGTTCTCGGCCGGCGATATTTTGTTGCGTTGACCTATATTTGTTAGGCTGAAACATCGTTGAATAGTGTTCTTACCCACTCATCCGATCTTCTGGATTTCCGGGCAGGTGGATTCATACAGCTGTTCTGTTCTTGATCTATTTCTCAATGTCAACCTAAGAACATTTATTATTTAGTCATACAGGTGGAATGGGTTTTTAATAATGTTACAGAAAGGTCTCGTCATGCTGCAAGGGTTTATCAATGCAAACCACGTATATTGACACCTGTAAGAAAATTAAACATGTTCAGTCCTGACCTTGAAAATAACAGTGGAAAACTATGGTTATTTTCAAGGTCAGGGCTGAGGAGGTTAAAAAAACCTTCGTTTTACTTTGGTTATTCCTGGTGTCTGAAGGGTGTCGAATGGTCGAATGATAGTGGTATCCGGCTGTATTAGACTATGCAGACAACTACAGTCTGTTTTTTCATTCAATGCAAAAAAATATATTGTCACGTTGACATCTCCATACAATTCTTAGGCTGTCAATGTCTGAATGTTGCTAGTACGTAAAAACCAAATTACCCCATTTTACTTCCAAGTTAAATTGTGTATGCTACGCAGGTGTTTTTTTTTTAGACTTTGCTCTTATGAGTAATTCAATTTTAATGTCTTTGATGTGATAAGGATTTTGGTTACATGAGTCTTCTATTCACGGTAAAAAAAATCTACCGAGTTAACCTATAGCTTTTATAGCGGTAACACCGCGTCATTTTTTTTTGCATAGAATTAAAAAACGGACTATAGAGAAAAGTAGTGGTGCTATTAGTAGTACATAGTGATGCTAATTAATACATAATTTCTGTATTTGGTTTTAATCAGTTGCGCTATGACCTTGAAGACGACCATGATTGTTAAGTTTATTTTTAACTTATTTTCCCCATAAACCGACGACGTCCAGATTAGTGGTTGTATATTCGTATACATACCCGAAGTATCCTGTATTTTAACCCATTCAGACCTGACCTTGGAAATTACAATAGAAAACCATTGTTATTTTCAAGGTCAGGGGGCTCATTATGTAATTTTCGCAACGGATATACGTCTTAAAAAGTCACGTCAACACAAAAACCGACGTCGTACGGAGTACTGTCTCGCTCTAACATAGGGTCTTAAAAGAAGATAGTGCTATACAGTAGTGGTATACATGTCTTTTTAAGACGTATGAATATCCGTTGCGAAAATTACATAATGAGCCCACTGGTCTGAAAGGGTTAATACAAGACATGTTCAAATTTTTTTGAACCAAAACTTTCGTAAGCACTATACATTGTAAGATATGGCCCGGATTATTGCACCAATTTAGTACAAGGGCGTGCTTAATGCAGGAAGCAGTCTCTTCCACAAACCTCTGTTTTTGAAGAGACTGGCGACAGGTAGTGCAAGAAATAATAAATAAATAAATAAATGTACTTGGTTTTTCGATAATTTTTGTCAATAGCTTGATTAGCTCGCGAATAGGAGCGAAACCTGGTCGGACTCGTTCGATAAAAAACCAAGTAAGTTAATCCGGGCCTTATTTTACAAGTTACATGGTCACATTAGTCCATCTATGTACCAATCAGTTACAGTCGTTTTCATGATTGCATAACACACGCCTAACTAAGCATGATTATGATCCAACTCTTAACATAATACCCTCTTCTCTCTTAACATAATAAACCTTGGTCTAACAAAAAAAAACTTTCACATAAAAAATAATAGCGTTTTTTCATACTTTGACAATGTCGACGGTTGTTTCATGAGATTGTACCCACTGAAACTATTTATTTTATTTTGGCAACAGTCATAAGAAAACTTAAATAACAATATTACAATCACTGAGATGAATAGACCTATATGCACCGACAATTTACAAAAATGATATGCTGTGGTCTACAATAAAAAAATATATTTTATACAATAAAACAAATTTACGATAAAAACTCGCATTATTTAGCGGCTGTTTTTAAAGTCATCATCATCATCATTCAGCCACAAGAAGTCCACTGCTGGACATAGGCCTCCTCCATGGATTTCCAAAAAGACCGGTCGGAAGCGGCTTGCATCCAGCGTCTTCCCGCCACTTGGATGAGATCGTCTGTCCATCTTGTGGCTGGTCGTCCTACGCTGCGCTTGCCGATATGTGGTCTCCATTTTTTTCGGCCCCATCGGCCATCAGTTCTGCGTGCTATGTGCCCCGCCCACTGCCACTTCAACTGTTTTTAAAGTATGTACCTTCAATATGTTCCCTTTTAGTAATGAGTATGAGTAACGAATTTGCTTATCACATTTTGCGTAGGATACTTAGGTTTAATTTCTTATAAGGTTAATTTATGTAATAGACGTCATAAGTCACTTTTAAACTTACTTAGGCCGGCTTGCACCACCGACTGAAATTCATTTAACTTTAGGTTAAATAGAATTTTGACAGACATAAAGTATGGCGGAACTGTCAAAATTCTGTATAACTTGGGGTTAAATGGATTTTAGTCTGTGGTGCAAACGGGCCTTAGGATGTACAAAATGTCTTTATAATCAGTATGTTAATAAACTGTTGACAGTTCAACCGCGGGCCAAGGTAATTATTGTTACGGACGAAGTGTTCAACGCTGTTTTCACACCCTCAGAT
The DNA here is from genome assembly GCA_947310845.1 of Yponomeuta plumbellus. Lineage (NCBI taxonomy): Eukaryota > Metazoa > Arthropoda > Insecta > Lepidoptera > Yponomeutidae > Yponomeuta > Yponomeuta plumbellus. Next base: position 14,983,418 of record OX371198.1, on the reverse strand, counting down.
GGCGACAAGGAGTCGGACGGCCCGTCCGAGAGTGGTGACAATACCTCGGAGTCCACACAGGGGGCTCCCAGCGAGCCCACACAGGAAAAAGGTAACAATGATACAAGTACAGTATTAATCTCCTCAGTCCTGAGATGTTGAGATTGATTGATTGATGCATGTTCAGATTTGTCCAGGGCGTTGCATTCTGTAAAGCTTGCAACTGTAAATTTGTGACCAGATTGTCTTCTCTAAACTAACACGCGACATCCTAGAAACATAAGAAAAACATGATTGGGTATAGCAGGCGGGTGTTGCGATTTTCCAGTGTGTTACTAGGTATGTGTTACAATTTCACATGTGTTACGGTACATTTTTTGAGAGCCTTACCCTGTTATGCTACAGATCGTTGTTGCAAAAAGTATCAGATAAATCTCCCAATCACGTTAATTGGGATTTTCCGGACCCACAACCGAAAACTTGAGATCACGCAACGGGGACTAGATATTGTTTATGCAAAAACGGTCGTTTTCTGACCTTTCTTTTCTTGACCTCGTTGTCCAGTATGTCTATCCTGGGTTTTGTGCCTAACGTTCACGATCGCGGTCCTTAAAAATCACTATTAGAATAGAAATACTTTACTGCCAAAACACACATAGTTTAAAAAGCAAAGCATAAAAGAGATTTACAATTTTTTACACTGATTAACATTTTTAGATCAGTCATTTGTTAGAATATCATAAATAAAATGTCGCGACTTTTTCTGCCGGTAAAAATGTATAAGTGCTTCTATTTCTTGCCATCCAAAGTACATCTTGTCACACACACGATAATTTAAGTCATGTGTTAGTGATTACTGTTTCTAGAGATTTATTCAAGTAACAAAGTTAGTGAATTCAAATTCATCAAACGATAGAAATCAGAAATTTATTTCGACGTAAAGAATTTACATACTGTTTGTTGAATGTCAATGTACATACTCATAATGTTAGGCGCTGCCTTGGTGCTATGTCAAAACAATAATAGCACAGTTTTTGTTATGGAGTCACAGCGTCTGTACATTTATAAAAAACTTATTAATAGAAAAAAATAGAAAGAAAGAAGGAAGAAACATTTTTTTTTTATTATACCAACAAGACACATCACAGGAACAAATTAAACACACAAGTAAAATAATATGAGTACGGCAACCGACAAAAAAAACAACACAAGTAAAATAATATGAGTACGGCAACCGACAAAAAAAACAACACAAGTAAATTAAAACAAAACCATGTAGTCTAATAGCATTAAATGTTCATTATTTCCTGCCTCATTTAAAGCGCATGACACATGTGTGTTCAGTTGATTGACTGAATAAATACTTGCGCAAATGTGCATAGTTATATGCACTTGTTTTTCTTACCTACGGACATCATAATGTGACTTCAGCAAGTACACACTCAAACAATTGTGTAAAGAACAATATAAAAAACATTTTTGCACTGTGGCTGTATTATAACCTGTTATGTAAGATTTAGATGAAAAACAATCTGATATAGACCACGTCTCGTTGGCATAATAATACGCTACTTGCCTCATATCAAATTTGACGCGATAAATGGATATTTCCTGTCGTATCTAACGTAAGAAACCGAAATATATTGACTTTGCTAAATAAATATGCAAGATGGCTGCAAAATTTACAAATTAAAAAAATATTTTTCGCTTCTAAATCGGAACGGTGAAAACACTATCCGCCATCTTGAAAGCACCTTTGGTTGTAAACAAACATCTGTCAGTCGTGCGTGCCTAAGTTCTATTGTGATTTGGATTGGATTTAGTGTTTTTGCAAAAACTCTTCTTGTGCAGTTAGTGTCTTATAATTTTATTGATAAGCGCAATCAAGGACGCTGGATTCGTGGAAGCTGATTGTACCAATTTGCCAAAACCAAACGAAATCAAACCAAGCATTATTACAGCTAAAACAGTTTCTGTGTACATTGATATTACAGGACTTACATTAAAGTGATCTTCACATAAATACACCCAAGTTTCAGTCGATAAAGAATCGGTGTCTCTCTTGGCAAGTTTGAGCCAAGTTTTTCGTATGTTTATTTCACTGGGCACACGAATCCGCGACTTCCCGGCGGTCTTTATTGACGTGTTTTTGCAGTCTCGAATAATGCAATAATGATAATTTATATATTTTGCATGTAAACTCGATGAAATCATGAATCATCATCATCATCATCGACCCATCATGTCCCCACCGAGGGGCACGGGTCTCTTCCCTGAGGAAGGTATAGGCCATACTCCACCACGGGGGCCAAGTCCGGATTGGTGAAATCATGAATGCGTTGTTGTTATTTCACTATGCTCACAGATCACTAACAGATTTTAGGACTATAAGGATCGTTTCACCAAACAAGTCCTACGGTAAAATCCTTAAGGCCATAATAATAAAAGCCAAAATTCATTAACTCATACTTCTTTCGTGGCACGAACTCTACCTATGTTGAATGTCAAACTTGTTTACAAATATTTAGGACTTCAAACCATAGACAAAAATGGCGGACCGCGTTTTTGGCTGTTTAGCAAAGCAACGTTTTAAAATAATGTTTTTGTTGCTTGTAGGTCCTCAAAAAATATACTAAAATATTTTTTGGTCTAATGGAAGAGATATAAATATATATGCTAAAGCATTTAAGACATACTTGAAAAAAGAGTCAAGTAGCGGATTATATCGCTCTCTGTGTCAATTTACATTCAGACCCAATCAGCGGTTCCAGCGTGCGTGATTGACTAGCTTGACTTGATTGACGAACTAATATTACACTTATTTAATTTCGAAAACGGAACTAAATGACACTTAATTTCGAAATCAGAAGTAGGAAGGAGTACTACACTCGTGTGCTTTGGGCGAAAACCGAAGCCTACTCTAGAGCCTGAGGTATATTCTAAAATTATGATCTCTGCGATTCATTTGGTGATTCATAAGGTGCTTGATCAGCACATTACCTAACCTGTAACCTAATCCAGCCGCTATCAGCAGTCCAAGTCCACCCTAGATCGTCGGACCAGCAAGTTGTTGAACGTCGCATGCTGCGTTTACCAGGTCATGGTCTCCACTTGATCTTGACTTGATTTTTCAGCAGAAGCGTCTAGCCCCCTGCCACTTTTGTTAGCAAATCTCATAGGGTATGTCAGTCACCTTCACGGTGAGTTGTCTCGTAGTTATTTCAGAACAACACACAAAATAACCATTCTCTGACGACCTGTGTGGCGCAGCGGTTAGCGCATCTGCATGTCATGCGTGAGGTCCCAGATTCGAAACCCGGCTGGGCACAAAAAAAACCTTGTATGTTTACATCCTAGTGTGGGGCCAGAAGCGTTGTATGTATGTATGTAAATACTTATGTTATTCTCATGACCACAAGTCGCTAAGTAGTAATAGTTCCACATCAAAGTTCAAATGTTAATGAGTCGTGTCAAGGAAAACGTTTTATAGCCACCCAGACGACAACTAGGGATCTTCCTTCTCCATACTCGCTCTTATGTCTCAAGAAACAAGAGCTATCGTGGCGTAGTTAGCTGTTGCTGACGGTCTGCAACAAAGTAACATAATAGTAGATTAGTAGCCAAGGGTTGTAAGGCATCAATAGGGAATGGATGAAAATATCAGAAGTGCTTGATGTTTTTTTTGGTGATAGGAATAACCTTCCTTAACGCGGGAAAAAAGTTTCAATTTTTTTGGCCCCGTAGTTAATTTTTAAATATACTTTTAAATATCAGACATATTCCTTGGTCCGCTACGTATGAAAAAAAAAAATCTGGTGACAATGACAGCTTTTCAAGGTGGATTTTTTTTTATACGTAGCGGACTAAGGAATTATGTCTGATATGCCGTACTAAGCCCAGAACTACGAATGGAAAAATATTAAGATTATTTAAAAATTAACTACGAAGCCAAAAAAATTGAAACTTTTTTCTCGCGCTAAGGAAGGTTATCCCTATCACCAAAAAAAAAAATCAAGCACTTCTGATATTTTCATCCATTCCCTATTGCAGCCCTAGATATTTAGGCGCACGAGCGCAGCGAGGGAGCCTATAGTTCGAGGGTGCAATTGATGCTTACACCCGAGCTAACTACTCTGCTTTACATCTCGATTGTGAGGTAAGTAGAAAAAAATTACTCGTTTTTCTTTTCGCCACTTGTCGTAAGTTTTCAAATATCTCTCTTTAGAACTTTCAGGCAAAATATTGTTAATTGCTGCTTCAGCTTCCATTTTCATTGAATCGGGAGTGCAGCTTATATCTTCATCACTTGCAGAACTCATGTTTTTTCCTAATTAGCACGTAATTATAAAAAAATCCCAAAAACAAACAATATTTTAAGTAAAAGTTTTCTATTCCCGCCATTTTTCATCTTTTTTTAATAATTTTTTTTTTCAAGAACGAAATTGAGCTTCGCCGTTCGATATTTAAAATTGACGACTATTATACTCATACGAAGACAAGGCTGAATAGCGAAGCGACCTCTTTTGTCATTGGGCTGAATGCATGATGTCTATTGCCAGTATGATGGTTAGATGTACGCGAACTTTTTGAAAGAGTGAAGAGTTTTTTTTTTAAATTACTTACCGCCCTAGGGCTTTTCTAGCTACATTATTACCCTAGAGCGCTAATTGGTCACCTACAAGCCCCATTTGGGGGTAATAAGGACCTACTTACCGAATATGAGAGATGTAAAAGTTATTTTTCATCCTAATTGGTGTTTCTTTGCTAGTTTCTTCTAAAAGAAACGAAGAAAAAGAAGAAAAAGTTAGTTTTGGCCTAGATTCTGCTAATGCTTTGTAGTACAATAACAACTGCACGGACATGGCGATTTAGTTTCATTGCCGCTTCAAGTCTACGCGCGCACTCAAATCAAGCAATCTAGGTGTCAATGGTATGAAAAAACACGTCACGTGACCCGACCGCGTACCTGTCATCCAACTGTAATGCACTAAGAGAATTGAGGCCCAGGTCATGGCAAGTGGTACTCTCTGGTCTCTGCCTACTCCTCTGGGATACAGGCGGGAGCTTATGTATGTGTATGTAAATTAATTTAGAGTATTCTAAATTATATTTTTTTTATTTGTCTTACATACAGGCACATACATTGCTTCTGGGCCCACACTAGGATACCCTGTGTCGTGGGAACCAGAAACAGCGACGTCACAAACATGTAAACATCCAAGACCTGGAGTTTTTTTTTCTCCCCAGCCGGGGATCGAACCCGGGACCTCTCGCATGGTAAGCAGATGCGCTAACCGCTATGCCACAGAGGTCGTCAAAACGTTCAACGTTCTGTATAAGCCTAGGATTAGTTTTATTCGTCTACAGCTCAAACGTAATCAATAGAAATTCACCGGCTATGCCGTATGCGGCTTTTGTTATACAAACAAAGTCGACGATATTGTCGAGAAAAGAAAGGAACTTGTTGTTTTTGTCAACCGTTTAAACAATACAATACAAACATTATGTCTGACTATTAAGTAAATATGTGTTTTCATGCGGAACATTAAGCTAACAACAGACATGTATAATAATTTTAGCTTTTTGTGGGTCCGTAGTCAACAAGGAACCTTATTATTGTTCCACAATTTAAATAAATAAATAATAATAATTATGTCCGCACCTCTGTCTAATCTGCGGCTTTCAGTACAGTCACAGAATACATAATAGTACAGGTACAGAAGACTCACTCCGCAAAATCAATTAAAGAAAAAGGGACTCTAGCAGCGATACAATTAGGTGCAATTCAGATCGCACGGCGCTAAAAAAGCTACGTTATACTCGTATTCACCTACATGTTACCTCTCTTTCTACCGCGTAACTCTTACCTCTTCTGGCGCCTGAATTCCTACCTATTTGCCTCTGCGAAGTGGTCGCCGCATGTACCTACTTACGCGTTCGATACCGACACGCGTAGTGAAACAGGCCTGGTACAGTGCAGAGACGTACCAAGTAGGTAGGTACTTGTTGAAAGCAAGAATTTTTTATCTGCCATACTTACACATATTAATCACGCCGGCAAAATGGTAGGATAGAATCTTAAAATAGAACCCTGCCCTGCGCGTGGCCCGACACGAACTTAGCCAGTTTTTCCACATGTAATGAAGTACATATTTGAACTATGGAGCAAATATTCTTCGTGTTATTATTATTTCTATTGCGCTACTTATTAATACATTCGGTGTTCAGCCTTCCTAATAGGTAGTACTTTTCAGTCTCACTGTCAAATATTGTTACTAAAAATGGCACATTCGTATCTTATATTGGCCAATTGTCAGCAAGTCTATGTTGAGGGTTAGCCGCGATGGTGCATGTTTACGTCATGAAAAAAATACTACTCAGTGTTTTAGACACTACAATTATTATCTATAAAAACATCATAAATACGGCAATGAAACGGGTTGAGTGGTAGTATCTGCCCGTAAAACTCGTTTACCTCTTAGAACACCACAGCAGTGTTGTGTGTAAGTAACTTATGGTTGGTTTTTTTTTTCAGAAATGCTGGACAGCCTCCGGCCAGGCTCCCCCGAGACGCAGACCAGCACGACGCCCCAACGGTTCTTGAAAATCAACGTGAGGCATATCACCGACGGACAGGTAAGGATTGTGATCACATGGCCTGCTTTACATAATATGTGAGTGGTTGACCAAAAAGGGACACCTCAAGGGAGAATAATTGATTTCGAGAAAATCGCGTTTGAAGTTTCGTGTATAAACAGGTTTCGATTCGTGCTCGACTCACAAAAAAAATCATAAAAAAATAACGACTGCATCTAAAAATATTCTGGTTAGACCAAAACAAAGCTAAAATAACACAGATTAAAAAAATCAAATAAAAAAATAACGGTTTCCAATCCCTCCAGGTCTCGTTTTGTTATTACAAATTAATGTTTATAAGGCGAAAGAGGTTTGACAGAGTCGTGGCAATTGACTCTAATCTAATTAAATTGCTAATTCAACTCATTCCTGGAATATTGTAAGCCTTTATACCACTGCAGCAGTTTTTTTCAACGTGTGGGTCGCGAGCCTCTGCGGGGTCAATAAGTCTCTATAGGGGGGTCGCGATAACTAGCTCAGTAAAAAAAAAACAACGTTATAAAGATAGATTTATTAAGAATAATAACAAGTATTTTCCTTAATAAATCTATGCACTACAGTGATACCATTCATATATTTTTGGATAATATAAATAACATAAAAAAGTTATTAAAAAATAATTGAACACAAAAACATAGATAAGATATATTGAGTTTGTACCTATACCTGTATAATTTTGCATACAGTTATAACTTATAATTGGCTTCTATACTTATTTTAAAATTGGTTTTACTTAAGCATTCTGTAAACGTTGTACATACGAGTTGTTAGTAATCCTAAATAAATAAATAAAATAAAAATTGACAAAAACAAAGGCTCTGCCTACCCTTCAGGGATAAAGGCCTGTCTATCTATATATCTGTTCAGCCTCTAGTCGTTGTGGTTGTTACATTTTATTGCACAAAAAAAAACATTATATGACTTAAATAACAGGTTTGTGATAAAATATACGTGCAAAGGCGGACTTATTTCTAAAGAAATCTATTCCAGCCAGCCAAGAAATTTTGTCTTGGCTGGCTGGAATAGAAGTCCAGTCCAGTCTAGTCCTTTTTATCCCACCAATAGCGTCACAATAGCGTCCACTTAGCCTTTTAGCGGTTGCCAATCTATCTGCTTCATTCATCATCATTTCAAATGACAATCTTAAACAGGGTCGCTACCTCAAGCAAGAAATCAATTCTCAATCTTAAACCGACCCTGTTTAAGATTACTACCTCAACCATCCTCAACTAAGAAACAAGCTAATCTCAACCCTACAACCATTCCCACAGGGCGTAGTTTCCGGCGTCCTCCTCGTGACCCCGAACGCGGTGATGTTCGATCCGAATGTCTCCGACACGCTGGTGATGGAACACGGACCCGAGTCGTACGGCGTCATCGCACCGATGGAGTACGTCGTCAACGCGGCCATCTTTTATGACATCGCGCACATGCGTACGCACGGCCCGGACCACAATTTGCAGAAGTGAGTGGCGCTGTCTTGTTTGTTAGTTTTAGACCGCTGGCTCTGTAGAATCCGGCGGCCTCGCAACTCTAGCGCCGTCGTGAGTAGTGATGCAAAAAACGGTTTTTTCCGAGCTGAAAAAAAGGGTGAAAAAAAAACATTTTAAAAAACGTTTTTTTTTCTGTTGAAGCAGATTTTTTTTTCAAGACTACCAAATTATATTAACTCAAGTACATATTTGCACTTAAAAGCACTTAATACTTCGCAAACGGATCCCTGAATCGAACAATTGTTTCAACTATCGATAAATCACTCAAAATAATAATAAGAACTATTATAATTTTTAATTCTTTATTGCACAAAAAAAATAGTGGACAAAAGGTGGATGATTTTTTTCATCTGTAAGCAAATTCATGCGACTAAAATAACGTAACGTAACTGTTTGCAAAATTGCAAATCGAACGCTATTTACATCGGCTGGCACTATTCGGAACGGACCGAATGGCCCATTCATGGCTGATAGTCTACCTACATACTTTTTAGACTACCTACTTTACTTTATGTTTTTTTTTCAAGATTGTGAAAAAAAACCATTTTGTTTTTTTTCTATTTACATCTACTTTTATCCTAGTCTAGAGTACAATAACTAATCAAATATTTTTTAATAAGCAACTGTTATAGTTACGTTACAACAGCTACGACCTTTTTTATGTCTGCAATAAATCTTAGGATTTGTTTAAGTAATCGTGTTTTTATAAGCAGAACTGCTATTATAGCGACACATATTACGGTGTAAAATATTTCGTTACATGTGTACTTTTAATAGCCCCATTGTTTTAAACACGGAATTTAAACAAGCCTAGTGCGTGATTTATATCACCATAAAATCGCACTGAAATTGTACCGCGTAATTGTAGAAGCGTAACACAAGCAAAGTTACGACTCCTGGTTGCAGCTTATCAACGAACGCCCCAGTTCCAGAAGAATACAATGAATGTGCACAATGCACATTGTATTGCACTCACCATTATGAGAGAGAGAGAAATAATTTTATTTAAATAATTTTATACCATTATGAGGCATAGTTGCCCGTAACGTAACAGCATAGGGTGCACGCTTGTTAATGTTCTGGTTCCGACTGTTAGGCTGGTTACTAGTGCTGCTACTGTTGACTAGAGTCACGCTGACCACGAGCTGACCGTCAGCGCTGATGGACAAAAGGTATGGCTGCTGGTCAGCGCTGAACGGTCGGCGTTTTTCTAAAACACTCTTTAGGACGTAGTACATATTGGCTTGGTCAGCGCCGAGTGTCAGCGTGACTCTAAAACCGGCCTTAGTGATACGTGTACATTGATTAATGCCCGGTTCCAATATCCACAAAACGCTTCGTTTTTGCTTACGATCGGTTACAATTCCCACGAAATTCCTACGAACCGTCAATAAATTGTATGGAAAACGGATCGTAGCCGGTAGGCGTATATTATAGGAACCGGGCATAAGTAGATACCTACGTCGCATAACTTACATGGTAGTCAAACCACATGTGTGGAGAGCGTAAATCAGCTTAAACCTAAAAACTCAAATATTTCAAAACTCACTTTGAGTGGGTTGAAACCGTTTTGCTAAACAACGTCCAATTGCGTATTGAAAAGCTCCTATATTACGAGTACACGCTACAAATCCTGAATGATTCCAATCGTCGGACTGTCAACGATCGGAATGGCTCAGGATTTGGGGGCATTGATTAGGCCACAGATTAATGGAGCTTGAAGGGAGAGCTAGAGGTTAACCTCTCCATTACCAGATCATCAGCACTAGACGTAGATTCTGTTAATGTACTGTAGTACGATGACAATTTGCATAATCATGGGAATTTAGTTTCATTGCCGCTTCAAGTCTACGCGCTTCTAGCCGTCAATGGTATGACAAAACACGTCCCGACCGTGTATCTGACATCGTACTATAATGCAGTGACAGAGTCGGGGCCCTTGTGGTTTGTCAGATTCGAGATACTTTCGTACTTTCGTATTTGATACTCGAAATACTTGAACATCTTTCGCTTTCGTGCTTGATCTTATTAGAATAGCGGCAAGTGAGACCTTGGCTTCTGCCTACCCCTCTGGAATATAGGTTGGAAGAAACGCTACGAAAAATATTCGACTTTATCCCCCCTGTAGTCTGTTAGCTTTTAGATTAAACCTCGGGCTCTAGAGTAGGCTTTGGTTTTCGCCGAAAGCACACGAGTGTACTACTATTTCCTGCTCTGTATAAGTGAAATTAAGTGTCATATTAATTCCGATATTTCTATTACTCGAATATATCCGATAGTAGCCGAGGTATATTCCAAAAGCTAACAGACTGTAGTAGGTATTGTTATTTGCATGCCGCTAGGAAAAACATGTGGGCTAGGCTTATCGATCTATTTTTCCATAACAATAAGTCTCAAATGTGTATGTGTTTTGCCTTCCAGAGCGGAGACCGCTGAGATATACTACATGAATAAATCGGAGTTATCACCTGGAAAGGACTCACTTCTAGTCAAAGTAAGTCTATTGATGTACAAGCAGTGTCATGAATGTTTGTATTAAAATAGTTAGTCGAATTTTAATTATTAAGTACTTGTCGCTGGTAAATGTTTCTATTAAGAGCGGCTGCATCGATTACCGTTTATTTTTGTTAAATATCAGAAATCAGAAATTTATTTCAATGTAAAGAATTACATTCTGCTTGTTGAATGTCAATGTACATACAGTTATGTATAATGTTAGCCGCTGCCTTGGGGCCGTCTGTAGTGGAGAAAAAGATAGCGAAAAAAAAACTCCACTCTGACCATCTTTTCTCAAATCACCTTAAAGCTAATACAAATCAAACTTAAAAAATAATATCTTGGATGTGTTGAACACTAGACACATTTATCCTCTGATTAAATTTAATATTAAAATCACCTTAAATCTAATACAAAGTTTGGTACGAATGTCCAATGAGTGCAATTAATACTTGCAATATCAACCATTGTTTGATATTATTTAACAAGTATGAAAACACCAATGCTGCGGCCAGAAACACTACTTATTCTTAATAGACCGAGTAAAGTTGTCTGGAAAAAAAAAATTGGAATTAGCCCAGAAAATTGAGAAAACTCAAAGTAGGCAATTTTCTCGGACTTCACAAAAAGGCAAACAAAATGCAATTTGGACAAAAGTAGTCTGTTGGGTCTGCTGGTTTGGCTTTTTTTTCTTGCCATAGTGGGGAGAAGGCCTCCCTGTATTCTTAAATTATAAGTAAAAAATACTGTATCTTTTAAACTTTTCGATCTATGACCTTGAAATTAACTATCGGTTAGCGGTCGATATCGCCCGGGATTGAGACCGATTAGGTACTAATTTGATTTGAGATACATTGTTGTTGCGAGTGATACCTGATTTTAAAAGATATGCTAAGGTTCTTAACTGATTAGAAACTTATTTATTCCAAATGCGCATTCGCAAACAGATCGAAAGCAGTGATAGGGCAAAAATAATGGAGTCGCACATTCGCTTGCTGCTATCTTCGATCCTTATCTACTACGTTGTTTTCTTGTTATGAAATTTCATATTACACTCTTCTACATTACAATAACTACCTATATTTATAAGAGGTAACCTTGTGTAGTGTGACTCGAGAAAGTATAATCTTTGTTTCTTTCTTCTAATATATAAAATTCTCATGACACAATGTTAGTGCGCATACTCCTCCGAAACAGCTTGACCGATTTTTATGAAACTTTACATGTATATTCGGTAGGTCTGAGAATAGGTTGTTATCTATTTTTCATACCCCTATCTGGCAAAACAACGTTTGCTGGGTCAGCTAGTATAGTTATATAATTTATGTAATAGTAAATCTGCTAATATAATAATGAATGTAAAAGTAAATCAATGGAGATGCGAGGAGTCAAGAGTGTAATTTATGTCTATCGTACTTTGCACTAACATACAGGCGCACCTTTCATACATTGGGAATTTTAATATAGTTTTAGTTTTGGGCAAATTTATGCTAATTTAATATAGAATCTCCTATCCGCGAAATTATGACGAATAGGTTGAGATCTTATTTGTCACAAACTGACGATGGGTTAAGGCCTACGTTATTGTCGTCTCCATTTTATTCTGTCTAAATGTGAATCTTAAATGTGATTTACATTTACTTTATTTTAATGCTTTTTGAACATGCTTTCCATAGAGATAGAATAAAATGGAGACTACAAAAACCTAAGCCGATTCATAGTTTTTGTTGCGCACCCTATACCTATTATAAAAAAAATTAAAAATACCTTAAATACCTAGTATACAACCAACCATTACTGATTTATTATTTGCTTATTTACCTCTACTTAAGGCACGCTTAAAAGGCATGAAAATAAAGCAAATGTAAATCATGCTTAAGACATAATATCGGCCTTATACATTCATACGAGCTAACCACATTACTCATTTCTTAAAAAGAGGGAGAGATTTTTACCTCGTTGTCAAATTTTGAATTCTTTGTCTCCCAGCCTTTCACGGGTGTAGGTTAATTTACGCTCACTTCCAGGCCGGACATTCTGCATGCAGACTAGGCAAAACACAGCGAATAAATTTAAGGCCCCGCCACTGAAATGCGCAGTCGCGTTCACCCAGCCTTCCACCGACGTAGGTTCATTTACACGCCCTTCCAGGACGAGACATTCCCGGAGCTGCAGCAGGCAGGCGCGGAAGCCGAGGGCGGTGAGGAGCGTCCCGGCTCCGAGACCGAGGACCGCGGCGGCGCCGCCTTCCCCAAGGCCTTCGAGCGGGAGCTGGTCACACCCACCGCGCTGCAGGTAAATGCTCCGAATGTGGCGCTGTTTAATGGCGCGTACAGACTGGTGAAACGTAACATGCAATGAAATAATTTGCCGTACACATTGCCGTAATGTATCATGAAAGGTAACACAGTTTGGAACCGATTCTCATCGTTAAATGAAAGGCAGAATGTTGCATTGCATGTTACGTTTCACCAGTCTGTACGCACCATAAGCGTTTACTGTCGCCGTGATTGCATTTAACCCTTCAGGCCTACAACACTGTTTCTTTCACAGCTATGTTAGTTATTCACAGAGCAATATTTGAAATTTGTCACGGTTTTTAAAGAATAAAACGTGCTCGTACAACTACTGTGGTCTATATCATCTTCAAAGTGGAGTTGCCAGACGACCCGCCGCCGGCCGGTCTACGGGGCCTAACGGAATGCGCCGTAGTTTACATCGCACCCGCCGGTCCTCGGTTAACCTCCATAGTACTGACCTTGAAAATAACAATGGTTTTATTGTTATCTACGAGAAGCATGTGGATTTGAGCTAGCCAGGTTAAAAAAGCCTAGCGGTGTTATTTATAAAAACACGGTTACTCTAAAATACTCCCCAGATGTGGTTTAAATAATCCGAGATTGCGTTTTTCCCAATACGATTAAAATCAGTTAACGATTCAGCCAACCCTCATCTCTCACATAGAGTTATCAATTTACAGACATGACCTTTAATTATATTACTCTGTCTTATTGAATACAATACAAGAACGATATGAGCAACAAAACCTCCTTTGTAGCTCAAAACTAACACAACCTTTATATTGAAGTAAGAAAAATAATTGACTAGTCTGCCTTCTTAGTGTCAATAAAAACAGTTTGACGTAGGTATATGATACATTTATGTTTATGAACGCTAATTTCATTCGTGAAAATATTAGATTCTATCAAATTTTATCACAATTAACTTACAATAGTTATGTGTGAATGTGAAGTGAACTTGTAAATAATGTACCTATATAACTATTTTATAAAATAAGCTAATTTATTTAAAAAAAGAGGAAAAAAGAGTAAATATCATCAAAAAAAAATTGACAGGGTTTGTGAAGCAACCGGAGTTTCGAAAAGCAGCGTGTTAAAAATTTTGAAGGAAAACGACAAACTCTCAGATCAGTCAAATTCGTGTCGCTTCTGCACACTTCTGCATAATCTTAGGTCTACCGGTTAGTAATGTCATCTTGGCAGGTGCTATACATTGCGTTTATGATACTTCAAATTGAATGCTACCTAAAAGAAATCGCGGTAATGTATTTCGTGTCATTTCCGTCTTCGGATTTATGCGATGAAATCCGAGAAAAGCCGAATTATTAACTGACTTTAATGGTATTGTACCACTATTATTAAATCTGCCGCTGAGGAGTATTTTAGGTAATCGTGTCTTTATTCATATTGAACGTAGACGATTTTTTGTCATCGCATTAAAAGTTAACGGAGTTAAGTGTGGTATGTATGTCTGATTGGCGTAGTCTATGGCTCTCATTCCGGTATTTAGCCGCTTGCAGACCATGGGTAATAGCTTGTATATATATTTACTGCAAATTCCTAAGTACACTAACGATTACACACTCCACTCGCACTGAATAAACTTTTCACACTGTTTTTGCGCACATTGGTGTAAATGAGAAGTAATTTAAAAAAACTCTTTTGCAGCAACAGACTACAGAGGACAGGCGGAAATCCTTGCTGGACCATCACTGGGCCATCCCGAGCAAGGACCGGATGTCCATCGACCAAGGAAGCGAGGTATATTTAATCTCCTCATTACGCACAGACCGTGTATTGTATAGTAAGTCTCTGCAAAAAACGGCTCGGCAATGCTAAAACAGAGAGCGCTACTAAAATAAACAGTTCTGTTTGCCTGACTGAGCCGCCATTTTGTAAAAACGTTTTCTGATTCGCTAATCACAACCTCCGGCTCCTCGCTAGTTACCTTTCCCAGCTCGACTGCCCAACCGTGTTTGTCTCAAGCTATGTAGATACAGGCTGTTAGCTTTTAGTATATACCTCGGGTACTATCGGGTAAAATCGAATAGGTATATTCGTGTAATAACATATCGGAACTAATATGACACTTAATTTCGAAATCGGAACTAATATGACGCTTGTACACTTTTATACAAAGCAGGAAGTAGTATTAGACTCGTGTGCTTTCGGCGAAAACCGGAGACTACTATAGAGTCCGAGGTATATTCTAAAAGCTAACAGACTGTAATTGTTTTCTTCTTTTAAACTTCTTTTCTCAACTCCGCCTTTTCCTCCACGCACAGTCCAAGCACCTCTAGCTAACTCCACCAAACCCTTTCCAGGTGTCCTCGACAGCTGATAATGCCAAAGACGAGAGCATAGACGGATCGAGTGCGACCCACGACCGCGCCGAGAGTACTGAGGGCGGGGACGCCCCCGAGGACGGACCCAGCGACGATGGCGCCCAACATTTGGTCAAACTCTCCTATCACGACTCTGGCATCGATATACGCGATCCAGTGCTGCATGTCAACACTAGTAATACTAAGAAGGTGAGCTTTTGCTTCTAGAGGGTAAGGTTGGTTTTGCAGTGACCGCCGCTGTTTTAGGACACCTGCTGTTTGGCACCGCGAAGAGAACGTTCATTTGGTAGTTGAGACAGTAATAAATCTCTCGGTAAGTCCTTGTAAATTGAAAGGTCATTTTCAGTACACATTGTATTTATTTTTTAACCAAAACTAACGCACTAAACCTATTATAAATGCGATTAATTATTTCAATTCAATGCCAAGGGAGAGGAAAAAAATCTTAACTTAAGTACTGTTCGTAACTCCAGTCAAGTTGTGAACAGTAACTTTGTAAAGATTTTTATTCCAGACTTGTTTTTAGGTGAATCGAACGGGCGAAAGGGCTGAAAACAGTAGCATTGTAAAAATGCTGTTTTTTGTTCTGAAGACCGTATTGAAATAGTTTACAGTCAATACGGTCTTCGGGAACAAAAAACAGCATTTTCACAAAGCTACTGTTCGTAACTTGACCGAAGTTATGTCACAGTTGGTTCCTGTCGCTCGCCCGGTTCCTTTGACCCGGGGCACTGAATTGGAACGCACTGTAATCTAGCACAACCCCCGCACTGATCCACTAACCCGCACCTTTCTAGGACCATCACCACCGCCTCTTTCCGCACCACCATTACGATGATTATCACCATGACATAGACACGATAGTGGAAATGCCCGAGGACCGATCCATGTTCGAGGACTGGGAGTGTGACGTCACGTATGAGAGGAAGTTTCTGCAGAGGTTCAGGTTGGATTCTGACAACGCTGACGATGAGATGCTCTCGGACCATTCGAATTCGGAGGAGGTATATTGATACTTCGGTACTTCGGGAGGGATCTCTTACTCGGTGGTCTTTTGGTCTATTTGGTCTTCTATAGACGTCCAGTGGAACATATTTTTCTCGTGTAGTCCTTTTCATTATTTCTGGTTTTATTCAGGTTGGTTTTGTCAACTCTCTTGTGTCGACTATCTGTTCTTTTTCTATTCTAAAAAACTGCTCTAATTTATAATTGTAGGTACATTTAACGCGTCTTATCGCGATTGTTAGTTAGGTGAACTTAATCACCTTAACACCCGTGGCTCAATCGTGATTTTACACGTTAAATTTGTATTTATGTGTAATCGTTCGTTAATTATTCGTTAATAAATCGTATCGCTAATAGGCTAGTTGCCCTAAAAAATGTAATTAGTCCGTCTTTTAGATTGTTCAAAAATAAGGGACACGTATTTTTTTATTTGTAAATTGGACCAAAATTGACAAAGATACGGACGAAAAAATAATAATAAATAATAATAATAAACTCACGCCCGTAATCCCCGAAGGGGTAGGCAGAGGCACCAGTCTCTAGAACTGGACCCACGTTTTGCCGAGTTTATTAGGTCCCAAACGTAACAAGTGGCAAGCCTGTCGCCGTTATCCGGGCACAATTTATCAGCGAATGGTGTTGCTGTACAAACAAATGTACGTAACTAAAAGTCATTGGTACATGCGTGGTTCGAACCCAGACCCTCATGATCGAGAAGCAAGGGTCAACCCCACTACGCCACCACCGCTAAAATACGGACTAAATAGAATTTAATTGTTTTGACGCTGGAAACTACCCTAATCACTGTATAATCCTCCATTCCCAGGTGTACAGTGACGCCGACATAGTCCTGTCAGCTGATTGGGTGCCCCCCGTGTGCCTCCCCCGCACCGAGCCCCCCCTCTCGGCTCCCCCGCTCGGCGAGAACGAGAGGGCGCCACGGAAGCCCGCAGCCGTCTCTTTCTCGCTTGACGGCAGCAATAATGCTCAGCAAAAAGATGACGCCACTAAACCGGATAAGAAGAATAAGGTACATCAAATTGGGTAGTTGACAAAATGTCAAATAAGTTACTTTTAAAACGGAATTTTGTATGAAAATAGCAGTTTATGACGTCATATTTCAGGGCACTCTTTTTATGTTTCAGCTATTTAAAAATTGTATTAACTAGTAATTGGCTAAAAGAGATACATTTTCCGAAATATTTTGTAATTTTTGTTTTAATCCAGCATATCAAATAATTTATTGTTGGTCGTGTCAACTACCGTATTAGAAATCAGACATTTATTCCAACGTAAAGAATTTACATTCTGTTTGTCAAATGTCAATTTACTTATACCTAATGTTAGGCGTTGCCTTGGAGCTGTTTGTAGTGGGGAAAAAGGCAGCGATGAAAAAGCTCCACTCTGACCATCTTTGCTCAAATCACCTTTACATTATTTGGTACGAATATATCTCGACATCAGAAGCATTCGGTTGGATAATGTCATTTGTATACTTTACAAGAGAGGGTGCCTACAAGTTACTAGCCTACAAACGACTTTATATTCCTGAATTATCCCAATAATCGAATAAGATGGTTAGAAAGGAAATAAAAATAATATAAATTATTTATTATTCATAGTACAGACAAAATATTTACTTTATGAACGTCAAAGTTGTTAGTTCCACAATTAATAGATTACACGGAGAAGAAACTAACAAAGAAACTCCACATTTATTCTTTTCAAAATAGTTTTAGCGTCATCAACAAACTTAAAAATTATTACCCCTGTGTGTGTTGAACACTAGACAACACATGCCGGAGTAGTGGAGAAGCTTATTAGTATTCTTGTGTGTTTCTAAATCGGATCGGTACCTAATTAACGTTTGCCGGACCGGAGCAGTAGAGAAAGGCCCTTAAGGTTATTAATTTACTCACGGAACACTCAAGTATACCTTCTAGATGGAAGTTAGGATTCTTGGCAGATCTGTAAGCAACCGCATCGTCACGTTCGGGAATTTGTCTCCGAATTCCAGGAGCGCAACTGAAGGTCAAACCTACAACGTAAAAGTGGTTGTTACAACACTCTGGTTAAATTTAATATTAAACTACTGTTTAACAAAAGGAAAAAGGTTTGTCGGAATCAAACATACGTCCAAATGCTTCTGACGTTGAGATATTTTATATATGCCCAAGACCAATGAATGCAATCAACACTTGCTATGTAATTTATGAGTACAATAAAGAATATTCTATCTACAGTCTGTTTTATAATTCAATGCAAAAAAAATGACGCGGTGTTACCGTTATAAAATATATACGTTTACACAGCGAATTTTTTTTACCGTGAATAGAAGAGTTGTGTGACCAAAATCCTTATCACATCAAAGACATTAAAGTTTAATTCCTCATAAGAGCAAACTAAAAAAAAACACCTACGTAGCACAAACAATTTTTACTTGGAAGTAAAATGGGGTTATTTGGTTTTTACGTACTAGCAACATTCAGACATTGACAGCCTAAGATTTGTTTGGAGATGTCAACGTGACAATATATTTTTTTTGCATTGAACTAAAAAACAGACTGTATCTATGTCAAAACTATGTTAATAATGGCATAGTTTTGTTTGTATCCAGTCACGGCGTAAGGAATATGTTTGTGTGGGTGAAGTTACGAAAGGAGTGTTCGTAACGTAACAATCTCCAACAGATGTTGAAGCGTCTCTCCTACCCGCTGTCCTGGGTGGAAGGGCTGACGGGCGAAGCCGCTCAGGGCTCCCAGAGCGGGGATTCCCTCCCCACCTCTGCCGACAGCCACAACTCCACCAGCGTCTTCTCCAAAGTGTTCAACAGGTACGTGCGACAGAGACAGCGATACCTCTGTCCGGTGGCTCTTTAAACCGCTTGTTAGCTCGCGAGGCTGACGTCATTCTCTTACTCCTATACTTGAAGGTTCTTGTGACGTTTATATTTGGAAGGAATGTGTAACGTAACTTTCCTTACCATAAAGTAGAATGAGATTACGTCATAATTGTAATTGTGACGTCAATTGGGTATTTGACAAAAGTCGTGAGTTACTTTAAAACGGAATTTTGTATGAAAATACTGGCTTATGACACATTTCAGAGCACTCTTTTTGTTTCATCTATTGAAAAATTGTAATAACTAGTAAATGATGAAAAGAGATACCTACATGTTCCGAAACATTTTGTAATTTTTGTTTCAATCGAGCATATCAAATAATTTATTGTTGATAGTGTCAAATACCGAATTCCGAAACTGCAAATTTTGCTGAAGGAAATTGTGACATCTAATATTTTATGAAGATTTTCTATGTTTTCATTAAGTCGAGAAACTCTTCAAATGTTCAAATGTTCCAAAAAAGGAAAGTGTGTAATTATGACGTCAATCACGTTACGAGGTTTTTTATGTAATTTCTGTAAAAAAGGGAAAGGCGTATTTCCTTCCATTTCCCTCCTTTTCAGGCTTGAGCCATTACAAACGTGCGAACTGAGTAATAAACATTTGTATCAGACCTCTCTCTCACAAATATAGTATAGTCGAATTGATAATTAAACGAAGGAAACTGACAGTTCTACTCGAAATAATGTTGCCACCTGCAGTATGATAGTGATGTTCTCATTAATTCTAAGTAGAATTAATTCTAAATAGAATTATAATTTGGTGAATATGTTAGACACTACAGTATCTGATAAACTAGTAGTTCGCCACGAACTTTGAACTCGTGACCCATATCTCAGTAACCCTTGATTTTTTTTACCATTCTCCTCCTTTGAGCTATTTTCTTTTAACGTTCCGGATTGTTCAAGTAGACTGAGAACTTCATGCGCTTTGCTTACTCGTTCAAATATATTACAAATTAATTCCTGGTTACCCATTCATATAATCGTAAAAATAGATATCCCCAACCGAGGCGGTCGGTTTCATCGGCGGTCACAAAGTTACGACGCACGCGAGTGACCGTGACAGCGAGCGTTGTACGTAGGTACGCTGTCACGCTCACTCGCATGTACTTTGCTCTGTCTTTCTCTCACCCGTGCTGTCTGCAGTTGCGGTCGGCTTGCGACAAAACTTCGCAAATGCTCCCAATTCAACTGTGCGAGCGCGAAATCATTATAATTTATGAGCGAGTGAAAGATACAAGAGACTAAGGGTTAATTACAAAATTTAGCCTACTTGGTGAACCGATTTACAGCATCTCCTTCATTCATCTCCCATTCTTCTGATGAGTGCATGAATACGTTTTTTATTTCGTTGTGAGCAAACTATTCTTGTTGTTCCGGTTAGCGATAGAGAATAGATAACAAAAGAGAGGGGTTTCTCATTTAACTCAAAATAATTTCCGTCATTTCCATCTGCAATACATCCATCATCTGCTAAGTAAAGGGTTAAGGCTCATATTTTCCATAGACTTACCTAAATATTTTTCTCAGCTAATAGGCTATTTGACCGATTTCTGAAAATCATCTCAGAAAGTGGTCATTTTAAATTCTTTCGTGTATTTCTTCTAAAATAGGCAAACGAAAATTTACTTTTGAAATAAGCCGCCAAAACCCTATCTTGGGCAATATGGCGTCGCACAGGAATTATGACGTCACTTGCCAGAGTGCTTAGTGCGAGTTTTTTCATTCACTTTCGATAGCAAGAGCGTTTGCAATTTGTATAGGAGTGACAAAGAGACAACTAGCTGGCGCGCTTTGTCACTCCTATAGAATATGAGTTTACGTTAACGCGATCGAGTAGTTAAAAAAACTCGCACTAAGCACTCTGCAAACCAACCAATGAACCTAAGAACGAATGAATGACAGACGCCATTTTTACTGACATGTGACGTCATCATAGAACCTGTCAATCCAGGCCGTTTTCGATGCAAATTCATAATTATCACATTTCATCTTCTTTTTCTTACAAATGTGGTTTTTTAATAAAAATGTCATAAAGCGGTTTTAAGACTAACAATTTATACGAATACGTATAAATAATACGGTTTTTTTCACACTGTCAAATAGCCTTCATTTTATTTTGCCACAAAAGATAATTCTTAAGAATTAACTAAATAATTCTTTACCCCATCACTACTTGTTTTTCACCAAAAAGTGGTAACATCAGATCTGTCATTTTCCTTCGTTTAATTAGCAATCCGGGTATAGGCATATCAGAGGCATATTGGAACTCTCGCTCGCACTTTTATGACTCGGTTCGACGTTTGTAATTGCTCAAGTATAGTGTGGGATTACTCGTATAATCTTACTGTTCATATGCACACTACAAAAGCTGAGTTAATCTTTGGACTGCACATTATCCTCCTAAGTCCTGACCTTCAAAATAAGATTGGTTTTCGTTTGTTATTTTCCAGTTCAGGACTTAGGATTTTGTACAGTAAAGTTATTGGAGGCTTGCTGGTATAATCATCAGTTTTCCCATGAACCAATGTCTGATAATGTTTCAGTTTGGAGATTACTCAGCAAACCGGCATTTTACTATACTACCATTTGTTATTGACTGTTGATTAATACTGATGGTTTTATTTTATACCATCTACTTATACCACCAACAATGTATCCAAATCTCAACATCACCGACGGTCTGCAGTTTTGTAAGACTGTTTAGATTTGGGATGCAGCAACATTAAAACATTGTATGTATTTTACTATTACTTTAATTGCCAATTAAATAGCTGACACGTAACGTAAGATTTTAAACGCTTCATAATATCATTAACATAACATACTGAATTAACACACATATACACATGCTGTGAGAACGCATACTGCGAACTTTGTTAAAATTGAAGACTTACTTGTGTCACTATTCACAACTCGCAATTTGTCGGTACATTAGACACTACGAATTTATGATTGGCTACAAGATCCGCCATCTTACCTAAACTTCTTTATGATTGGCTAACTACGTAGCAGTGACGCCATATTGTTCATTTGCTTTTACTTTTCTACGGGTGTGGAATTTCTTTACAAGAAAAAGGATACCTAATGCTTGAAACGACAAACCGCGAGTCAGTGAGCGTAGTGACATGACGTAAAACGTAAAACTTAAAAACGTAAAGTGCTAACGTAAGCTTGTGGTCTGACAGTGGTTAAAATTTGTGAATTTTGCCCCCGAATGCTCGCCTTGGATACTAACCGCGTACGGCACGCTTACTTTGACAAAGTTCCCCGATGAACCTAGTGGAGTTCGGCACGGGTCTTTTTCTCAGTAAGACTCCGTCGGAGGAGGCGCCCCAGGACGTGTTCGCGGCCGCGGGGTACGTGAGGGCGGGGCTTCGGGATTTCTGGAACTTTCTGATGGCCTGAACCACGAGCTAGCAATCATTGTAGTTTCGAGTCACAGTTTTCGCCTACCCCTCCAAAAACAAACTAACTCTGTCATTTATGACATTTATGTCTGTAACGCGACATTTCATTGACTAAAAATGACATAAACAAATTGCTGCATAGATTACTCAAGTAATTGTATAGAATCAGGCGTTACTTTGCGGAATTCCATAATAGCATTAAAATGTGACAATTACTTTGCTAAATTCCGCCAAAATACCACAAGCACCATGCGGTTAGTTAATGCATTATTTATGCAACATTATTACAACGTACTTGTGAGCCTGAGGATGCCTCGTGTTAGAGGCGAAACGCGTCGCATTTTCTCACACAAGTATTGGTGTCGGTGGTGGTGTGTTCGTGTCTTGCTTCTGCTTGAAAAAGTGGGAGGGAGGGCGGTGCATTAACTAACCGCAATTAACCGCATTGTGCTTGTGGGATTTTGACGGAATTTAGCAAAGTAACTTTCACATTTTAATGTTACTCAAGTAAAGTAAATTTTGTTTTTCTAAAGGCCAAAAACATTGCCATGCAACGCTATGTAAGTTAATGACAGTGACATCCTGTCAAAGGGTTGTGTTATAGATCTAAAAGAGAAAGGGAATGAAAATAACTACAAGCTTCTATAAAGTGCCCGTGGTTCAGACTTCTCCAGTGTACTAGAAGGTGCCAGAACTCCCCCGGCCGGGCTCTCGTCTGTGTATCGATGTGCGACGTGAATGTGTTGCCTTGTGTACCCACTTCTCTGTTAGTGGCCCTTCTCTATCACCACTTTTGTTTTTATTTTCTTTCTTCTTTGAAAATAAGTGACAGTCTTTCTATTTTCGTCTTTTTGTATTGGTGCGATCGCAGACATTGAAGTCGAAATTGCAGGAAGCTTTTGCCTTTAGCTCAAATGCGCTCCCGAATAGGTTAAGTTTAGCTAGTGAAGCGCTAATTGGTTTTATCCCTTTGTGAATAGCTCTATACTCCATTTCGCGATACGAGGTCCCAAAGATGTTCGCGTGACCATTAAGCAATGGTCGCCTGCATGTAAACCTGCTACGAAGAGGACCGTATTCCTTATTGTTTCACTTATCTCTAGATGCTCGCGTTGACCAATAAGATGAGTATGTATTTATTCCCTAATCGCGAGTTCGGCTCGAGGAACGGGGTATAGTAAGGATTTCTTTAAAGCGCCAAAGCTTGTGTAGATTTTGTATCAATTTAAAGAACTACTCAGTATTATAACTTCAAAGGCGCATTGGCGTCTCGCTTGCTGGCTTCAAGTCCGCGATCGCCATCTCCTATTTTGAATAACAAAGCTGATTATAAACTGAATGGCATGATGTATATGTGTTAGGTATATCCATATAGACATCATCCATTGTTATTCCCCGCTTAGAGGTAAACTGTAACATCATTAATTTATTTATACACCATGTCATTTTAGTATCTTCGAAGTTGAAGCGTTTTTATTATACTGTTGAAAACACCATTTTCCACCTGATAAGCGATTGTTTGGAGAGACCTATGTTAGGAGTTTTACTGCGCGATCGAATCAGGAGTGAGGAGATCCGCAGAAGAATCCGAGTTACTAATATAGCTCGAAGAATTGCTCAGTTGAAGTGCCAGTGGGCGGGGCACATAGCTCGGAAAACTGACGGCCGTTGGGGCCGAAAAGTTCTCGAACGTATCTGCAAGCGCAGCGTAGAACGACCAGCCACAAGATGGACAGACGATCTCATCCAAGTGGCAGGAAGACGCTGGATGCAAGCCGCTTCTGTACTGAACTGGCGACCACGGACCGGACGACGCAGCGTGGGTAGACCCCACGTGACCCTCCTGGTTACGGTGGCAGGGAGTCGCTGGTTGCGGCCGGCAAAAGGCCGGGAAGCTTTGAAAACCATGAGGGCTGCCTATGTCCTGCCAGTGCGCTTCAAATGGCTGATGATGATGATGAAGAGGTTCTTCAAATGTATTGTATGGCAGGTGCTGTTAGTGAATTCAAATGTATTTATTCTGCCAAAAATATCAATAGGTGCTGAGTCTGAACTAGGCCAGGTGCCATTCGTGCAGGTGCTATTTAGGCGAGAGCTCAAACTGGACTACCTCCCAGAGGGCACACCAGCATGCGTAGGCATGAGGGCACTCTTCCCAACAATAATTATGAGCCAGATAGCAGTCGCGATAGCCGAATACGGCTAAGAGGATATAATATCTAGACTCGCGACAGCGAGTCCAGCCAAGTTCGAGAAAAAAGGAACTGGCGACGCAGCAGCCGTGTGTAATATTACAGGAATCACTTCGAGCTACTTTTGACCCCTTCACAACTCTACAACTATTTAACCTACGTATATGGAATTTGGCACATTTCTTGAAGTTCATTAGCTTGCATAGAATCCAAAGTTTTATCAATGTTGCTCAAACAGTTATAGATATATTAAAGTTTAAAAACCGGCATTTTTATGACTGACTGACTGACTCACTTATAGATCAAAAACCTAACCCACTTCTAGATGACCTAGAAACTTGATATTTGGCATCAAGGTAGACTATTAGGCATATACAAAGGAAAAAATCTAAAAACTGAAAATTATTGATATTAATATCCTCATAGTATTTAGTTCCAAATTCTGCCAATAGATGGCGCTTTTTAATTCTATATCGCGGTATGGTTTTGTCTCAACCGATTCTATATAATATCTGTAAACGACTTCTTATGCACGTTTCTCTGAATTGTAAATGAGTTTCTGTGCTCAAGTCGTATGTTCGTAGCCGATTTCTAACCCTTCGGTTATCGGTTCCTTGGCAATAAATAACGATGTATTTATTAGTGATCAATACCAATTGTATCTGTACAAAAAGCAGTGATATCCCATCAAAAACATAAACGTGAATGATATGAGAGCCAAGTTCAATAGGTATTAAGAACAGACGTCGTTATCGACATCGCCGACAAAAGAATTGAGATCTATATGGGTGCTGCCAAGTTCTCTGAAGAAAATCATGAAATTTTAGTTACAAGATCACTGGAGATGTAAATTGTTATTCAAGCTTAAGATTTGACTTGCCTATATTTCACGTACAGGCTAAATAATATTTATTTAATGAACTCTACTTCGTTTAGTCATAGGGAGGCTAGTGTACTTTCTGTTTGTATTGTACTTATGCTGTTAGGTTGATATCATACCTATGTGACTTTTTTGAAATTTGGTTTGTTGGTAAAAACTAGCAGTCAAATCTTGAGCTTGAATTACAATTTACATCTCAGTGATATTGTAACTAAAATTTCATGATTTTCTTCAGAGAACTTGGCAGCACCCATATACATCTCAATTCTTTTGTCGGCGAAGTCGATAACGACGTCTGTTCTTAATACCTATTGAACTTGGCTCTCATATCATTCACATTTATGTTTTTGATGGGATATTCAAATATCAAAAGGTTGTTCGTTATAAGCGAAATAAACACGCCTTAAATTCGAAGATTTGTTAGATTTAATGGAATTGTCTCATCCGTCTTTGTGATTGTCATTATGGTCATGTTTCTTCCTTATATACCTTTCATTGGCACTTCATAGTCATTTTTGTCACACTAAAAACGAATTGTCTAGCATGGTTTTACAGCTTGGTAACATTTGTCAATCTAAGCTAAATTTACCTTTTAACTTTCAGTATGTTAACGAAGATTTTATTAGGTAACTACGTTTTTTTTTACAAGCAGCCAAACCCGAGGATTAAAATTTTATTAAACATTCAGCTTTTTGAAATTATATTATTCTATGTAATCTGTCTCAGTCCACACGTACGTTGTATAGTGTTCCAAAGTTATGCGAAAAGTTCAGACTTATTTATAAAGACACGATTTCTTTAAGCACTCCGCAGATGATTTAACCGTCTCTAGGGAGTGTTTTAATAAAATCGTGTGTTTTTAAAAAGGTCGTTATTTTTCTTTTACATTACGAGGTTACATCTAACAAAACATACCTATAGATGTTATAATTGCGTGTGGACTGAGCATACCGTGATAATATGGGCTTGCTTAATGCCTTAAATTACACATTCGGGATAATTCAGTAACTGATTTCTGAGTACTAAAAAGATAAGAGGTCCTAGAAGGTGTACTTATCGTTCTTCCAACCGGACTGGATGGAACCTCAGCACTTATCACCGTCACACTAGAGCGAGTAATGGTTGAAGTTTGGATTTGAACTTCAGTAATTATTATTATAATAACAGAATATATTCTATTATTCCGCATGTGTAACCTGGCTTAAAAGTGAGCCTTGAACGCTTCAATGGACTGTCTTTGCAGCGCTAAGAGGGGCTAAACTAGAGCCAGCAATGAAAATTAATCATAGCTTAAACGACCGCTACTGGCAAAAATCTAATGAAGTCCTAGTTATTTGGGTTATTTATTATTTGAACAACTTTGACGTTCATAAAGTAAACATTTTGTTTTTAATGTGAAAAATTTTTGTATTTGAATTTGGTTGAGAGCTCTAAAAATAGCTATTAGGTACTAAAATGGTAATAATTATTATTGAGATTTTAAATTGATCACTTTTTAACGGTTTAAACCAAAGCTATAGAAAAAAAAACCTATTAATTTCTAGCTACTACGTTACATGTACTAAAATTTATAATAATCATTAAGATTTTTAATTGTCAGACTTTTGCACCGAATTAATGAAGATGGTTTATATTCATTGGTGACGGTAGTTTGCTGTAAACGTTGGTCCTTCGAGCCGGCTCCGTTTCTCTGCTGACCTGTACCGTGTGATGCGCAGACGCAGCTCGCTGGGCGGCTTCGGGCGCTCGAACACGAAGAGTACTTCGTCGTCGAGCTCCACTCAGCCGCGGCTGGACTATCGCAGCATGGTCTCAGTGGACGACATGCCTGATCTCTTCGCTTCCTTTGATAGTGAGTTTTTTCTTTATTTTGGTTAAGTTGTTCCGACTTCCGCATCTTGACAGTCCCAGGCGTTCGTGTAGTTTTGAAAATATCCGGATTACCTACAACGGTCCGGCGCCGTGTGTGTGAATCCATGTTAACATCACAGATCCGTAAATATGGCGTTCATTAGTTTTGTTTACTGACCAGTGACGTCATTATTCCTGTGCGATGCCATATTGCTCAAGATGGCGTCGTGGTGGCTTATTTTAAGAGTCAATTTTTATTTGTAAGCCGCTTTTAAAAAAAGCGGTGGTGGCGTAGTGGGGTTGACCCTTGCTTCTCGATCATGAGGGTCTGGGTTCGAACCACGCATGTACCAATGACTTTTAGTTACGTACATTTGTTTGTACAGCAACACCATTCGCTGATAAATTGTGCCCGGATAACGGCGACAGGTTTGCCACTTGTCACGTTTGGAACCTAATAAACTCGGCAAAACGTGGGTCCAGTTCTAGAGACTGGTGCCTCTGCCTACCCCTTCGGGGATAACGGGCGTGAGTTTATTATTATTATTATTATTTTTATTTGTTTTTCTTATAAAAAAATATCTTTTAAAATTACCACTTTCTGACCACTCAATGAACACTAACGAAGAAACTGAAAATGTTTCCTAGAAACCTGTCAAATAGCCTATTAATAGACGCCCCTCTATGAATCTGTCCTATCAAAGATTTTCTACAGAGTATACACGAAAGATTTTGAAATTATCACTTCCTGACCGTTTAACTCATTAGTTCACTAACGAAAAACCTTAAGTGATTTTCGGTAACCTGCCAAATAGCCTATTGATCGAGTGTTTCCCCCCCCCCAGAGCTGATACCGCGGCCGGCGCGCGCGAGTGACGACCCGCCTCTGTACCTGCGCCTGCGCATGGGCAAGCCGGCCGGCCGCCCGCTGCCGCGCGCCACTCCGCTCATGTCCTACGGCCGCAAGCGCATGAAGCCCGAGTACTGGTTCGGCGTGCCGCGCAACCGGTGAGACAGACAGTTTGCACTAGAGTGCGTATACTGAGTTTTGTCATTCACTTTCGATAGCGAGAGCGTTTACGATTTGCATATGAGTGACAAAGCGCGCCATCTAGTTGTCTCTTTGTCACTCCTATGCAAATCGCAAACGCTCTCACTATCGAGAGTGAATGGAACAACTCTGCTCAGAGTTTTTTCATTCACTTTCGATAGCGAGAGCGTTTGAGATTTGCATAGGAGTGACAAAGCGCGCCATCTAGTTGTCTCTTTGTCACTCCTATGCAAATCGCAAACGCTCTCACTATCGAGAGTGAATGGAACAACTCTGAGTGCGTATACTGAGTTTTTTCATTCACTTTCGATAGCGAGAGCGTTTGCGATTTGCATAGGAGTGACAAAGCGCGCCATCTAGTTGTCTCTTTGTCACTCCTATGCAAATCGCAAACGCTCTCACTATCGAGAGTGAATGAAACAACTCTGAGTGCGTATACTGAGTTTTGTCATTCACTTTCGATAGCGAGAGCGTTTGCGATTTGCATAGGAGTGACAAAGCGCGCCATCTAGTTGTCTCTTTGTCACTCCTATGCAAATCACAAACGCTGTCACTATCGAGAGTGAATGAAAAAACTCAGTATAAGCACTCTGAGTTTTGTCATTCACTTTCGATAGCGAGAGCGTTTGCGATTTGCATAGGAGTGACAAAGCGCGCCATCTAGTTGTCTCTTTGTCACTCCTATGCAAATCACAAACGCTGTCACTATCGAGAGTGAATGAAAAACTCAGTATAAGCACTCTGAGTTTTGTCATTCACTTTCGATAGCGAGAGCGTTTACGATTTGCATATGAGTGACAAAGCGCGCCATCTAGTTGTCTCTTTGTCACTCCTATGCAAATCGCAAACGCTCTCACTATCGAGACTATCGAGAGTGAATGAAACAACTCAGTATACGCACTCTGTTTACAAAACTCAACTTTTTGGCTGTTGCTGTGAATTTCGTGGGTGATATTGTTCACTTGTGTCACGATCTTAACAAATCTACCCTCAAAGGATTTTGTGAGCTCGAATTTCTGTGTTGTTGACTTTCATCATTTTAGCGTATATATTCGTTAATTAAGTGGGGGTTTCAGTGTGTTAAGATCAATTTCATAAGTTTTTGCGACATGAGTGGTTCAAGAAGAAGCTATTAAATAACCTCAACCGGTTTTGCTACATATATGTAGTATATGTATTAAAAGAATACAGAAAAGCTTTAACGGAGTGCGTTAAAAATACGTTTTTTCTGTCGGTACTTTGAGATTTTTTTAAATTAAAATGACAAGTGTTGGGCTCCCGAATGTGTTTGTAAATCGTATGTTGAATATTTAAGATTATGAAAAAGTGGCAAAAGAAGTTTTAAAATTAAAACACCAACAATTTGGCAAGAACCACATATCACATAGGTGACTGTTACTTTTGCAATGTCAATATTACAGGCATAAACTCAAAAAAGCGACCCAAATGGCAGTACCCGACCATTACATATAAAACGAAGTTTTTTGAAACACAATAATTAATGAAAAAAAAAATTTTTTTTCTTAGTATTTATAGTTACTTGTATTTTTAATTTTGAAACGTAATGACCTGAAACTCATAAACTAGAGCTGATGAAAAAAATCTACTTATATATTTGTAATCAGCATATCATACGTAGTCAGCAACAGCAAAAATTTTTTCGGCAACAGATTCACTGTAAACTAGTGTTATCATCAACAGGCTATATTAGTTCACTGCTGGACATAGCCCTCCCCTAGTGGGCGCCATAGCGCCCTGTCTTCAGCTTACCGCATCCAGCATCTGCAGTTTTTCGCAGATCGTCATCCCACCTGGTCGTAGGACATCCTACTACACTACGTTTGCCGAGTCGCGGTCTCCACACAAGAACCGCCAAACCGGAGACCTTCTAGACGCCTCGCGAGAGAAGGCGAAAGATTGGCTACCTTTAAACTTTACCCATTAGAGAGTCCATCATCATCATCAGCCCACCTCTGCCCAGTGCTGGGTTTATGCTTTTTCCCCATGACGCCACACCTCGCGGAGAGAGAGAGTTAGCGAGAAGTCTGCTTCCCACGGTCTGCGATATCGCGGAGGGACGTGGACCAGCTCGCACGAAACACCGCGGGAAGGGTCTCGGTCCGCGGTAGCACAGACGTCTGTGGCGGTGCGCCGTACCGGTCGTGGGTACGTGGTCGTACCGATATCCGCAGAATCGCGCACCGTGGGAAGAGCCTCGTGCGTGGTGCATGGCTGTCCGTGGTCGTCGGCCGTCGGCAGAATCGCGCACCGTGGGAGCCAGCTAGAGAGTAGAGAGTCCACTTCTCGGCAAAGGCTTCTTGTGTAGATCTCAATGACATTTATTTTTGTTTGCAGTGTGGACGACCTATTCAAGTTCCTAACGCACTGGGTGCCGGACCGGTACGGGCCACTGGGTGACGTCACAGCGCAAGGCTACGAGCTCATCGATAGCGACACTGAATGGGACGACGATGAGACTCGCCCCAATAAGGTGCGTACGGGAAATTTTACAAACTGATATTTTATGTAGCCTATAAAGTATTATGTCTGGTCAAATCGACTGTCCGCGGATGTTTAGTGAACTAAGGGCTGGTTTTTCAATTGTCAAATAACTTTTGACGACCTCTGTGGCGTAGTGGTTAGCGCATCTGCTTACCATGCGAGAGGTCCCGGGTTCGATCCCCGGCTGGAGAGTGTTTAATCTGGAGAAAGTTACATCCAAGTTTAGGCGAAACTAATTTTTGGTGAGGGTGTGTGACGAATTTAATAAACTGGCGAAGATTAGCGATTTTGACATCTTTAATTCATCGGTTTATAATTTTGGGGTAAAACTTAGTGCAGATTTTTTCAGTTGTTAAGAGTAAATTTCCCGATTGGTGGAGGCTTGTAAGACTAGTTGCTGGTCTTACTGTCAGAAGTTTTCAAGCCGCCCTAAGGCCTCTGACTTGGCTAAACGACTGCCATCTATCGACGGCAGCCGGCACCAACCGCTTAACGTGCCTTGCGAAGCACAAAACCGCTCGGAAAAGTGCTACTAGCGTTATTATAGGACGGTCACCCATCCATGCACTGAACGCGCCCTATGTTGCTTCATTACAATGTTTTTTTTGTAATTTTAAGAGTAGGAACATGACACCTTGTAAGTGCACCACAACATTAACTGCGTATGAGCATCGCACCATTAAAGGTACATATTTTTTGCTCAAATAATGTGCGTTTGTACGTATTAATTTATTTCAGGCATTGCCCATACAGTGTTAGTAAGCAGGGAAATAAAGTGTTGGTGTCAGTAAATAATGAAATCGATATGGGCGTGTGTTTTTATTGCGCAATGTTCACATAAATAGATTGATAAAGCGTTGACTGACAATGACGCCGATTTATTGTTTTTTTCTTCAATAAATGTTCGACCTAAGGTTATTTATAAATGCCCCTATAAAATGTTATCCATGCAATGAAGATTTATATGTGCAATAACGATGTTTTGCAGATAAAAATGAGTGCAGTTAACTCTTTCAAAACTTTACGTGTACTATACGATTTTCAGTATTTAGACTTTTCTGTTATACAAAACTTCTCAGACGAAATCACTTTCTACGCCCGAATATTGATTTACGGTCGTATGTATAAAAAGTCGAGCCTACTAAAACATACTAAAAACGGAGTCAAAACCGCGTCAAAACTCCTCTACAAACCCCATTACAATATTGCGGTGTAAGGTTTTACCTTGAGATATAAAGGAACAGAATGAAAGCTGAGTGAGCAGTCTGTTTGTGTAATTAAAAGATAACAAAGGGGAATGATTTACCTACACTGAATGACAGGAGCCACCGCCTTATCAGATGTTTGCACCAGTTATCCAGATAACAAATTGTAGCACTGATTTTGTCAAATGAGATGAGATCATTATAGGACGTTTATCAGTGGCACCATAGAAACTTTAATCGTACTTTAATCGTTTAACCCAAGTTGAATCGTCAAAAAAGTTGTGATCCTTGACACTGGCTGAAAACTAAAAAGGTGATTTTTGTAAAAACACTGGCTGAAAAACTTAAAATGGCGTATTTTGTAAAAAAAACTGGCTGAAAAACTTAAAAAGGTGTATTTTGTAAAAAGAACTGGCTGAAAAACTTAAAAGGTTAATTTTGAAAAAAAAAATATTCGGTTTCTTTGAAAATGGAATGTGACCGTCAATTGTTTTGTCGCAGGGCGAACGAGGGGGCAGCACAGGAGACGTCTCCGATCTAACCCGAGAATCATGGGAGGTGAGTTTTTCACTTTGTTACTGCTAATGTCATTTATCCCTACCGATATTATACACGTCCGTATTTTGTGACTAACAATATTATTACTACGCTTCTTTTGACACATTTTCTCAATTACCAACGAGTTTTGAAGTCATTATGAATATATTTTTCTCCATTCCTCACAAACCACATTACAGTACACATTGGGACATGAATGTTTTTGCTCTTTCTTACAATATATTGTTTACGACAATTTCCTTTTGAAGTGAATGCACTATTATATACTCTGTTATGTCATGTTGCGATGATTGTTTGTTTCATTTGTTGTTCGAACGATCAAAGTACGTTTACACTGGACGACTTCCTTATGTGTCGTTTAACTACAGAACGCCAGTAAAATATATCCTACCTACACAAAGTTATAGTTTTGTAGGTTTTAGATCAAGAGCTCTACAGTCTTCTAATAGTTTTTTTATAGTTGTCTAGTGCAAATGAGGCTTTCCCAATCGCGTCGTAACATGTAAACAAAACAATTAATGCCTCCCTTATCGGTAAACTGTTTGTTCTTTACATTATGCCGGTGTTATCGCAGAATTTTCGGTGTTTTATTGCCTACGTCGATACGTTCAAGCCAATATTACGATAATGCGCCTCGTGGGTCGCCTATAACAAAGCTATGGCGACAATAGAGCTAACGTAATTGCGCGTTTTTGCACCGCGATATAATCTGACTCAAGACAATTAGGTTACGTATAAATTGTCATTGATTAATGATTTGTGATGCGTGAATAAGCTTTGAACAAGAGAATAAAATTACCCGGGGGCTAAACTTGTGAAACATCTCACGTACCTAATAGGCTATTTGACAGTGTGAAAAACAAAGTATTATTTATATATATTCGTCTAAATTAGGAGTCTCCGAATCGCTTTAAGGGACTTAAACTAAAAAAAATCTATCATTTGTCCAAAAAACCAGGATGAATTTGATAATTTTCTATCTGTAGCGATTTTATTGAAAACGGCCTACATTGACCGAATCTATGAGTTATCGTACTGTGACGTTAGTCACAGCTCAGTAAAAATGGCGTCTGTCATTTATGTCGTTCTTACGTTCATTGCTTTTGTTTACTGACCTGTGACGTCATGACGCCATATTGCTGAAGATGGCGTTTTGGCGGCTTATTTTAAAAATGAATGACAGTGCAATATTTGCTTTTTTTGGAAAAAAATACACGAAATAATTTAAAATTACCGCCTTCTCAGCACTCAATGACAAAGAAACTGAGATGGTTTTTAGAAACCTGTCAAATAGCCTATTTAATAGACGTCCCTCTATGAATCTGTCCTATCGAAGATTTTCACACGTCCCAAGACAACACGACACAGACAAATCAAACAGTACAGTAGTGACCCCAAACTGTAAAAGTCGACTAACGTGAGGTTGTGTAACCTATTGTGGCCACGGCAGTTGCTGAAGGCGCCGTACGTGAAAATCTATTCGATAATGAAGAATCAGGCGGAAGCCCTCGGCGACTCGTTGGGCGAGGAGCCGCAGCCCGAGGTACCCCCAACACTTGCGGAGATTTGACCCGACAACGGAACACGACACTTGATAGACGATAAAGATAAACTTGTTTTCAATTGTGCCCCACTGCTGGGCTAAAGCCACCCTCTTCCAACCCGGTAGAGGTCGAGAGCCGTCCTGCCATCTTCGCTTTGGTCGGCCACGAGTGACCAACTTATGGTGGCCATACACGCTACCATACACGCTGAAAAAAAACTAACATTTTCAATAAAATATGACTCCGTAACGACAAACATTTGGCTGTCGGCGTCATAGTAACTTTCGTTCAGCTCGCTGAGACCTATTTTATGATGTATCACACATGGCTATTGGGCTGAGGTCCAAAATTGCATTCCTTTGACAGCCGTAATATTTATTTTTTTAGTTCTTCTGAAAACGGTTCATTGAAATTTTCGTATTGTTCCGTTCGACTGCACAGTCTTAAAAAACCGGACTAAACTGTCCAGTTTTATAACATACATGTAGCGATATATTGGTACCGTTCGAACTGTCTTTTTGGAAATAATTAATTTACTGCTACTGTTTATTACTGTTACTACTTCTTAAGCGGGCCGCTCAGTTCCGCTCTTCACCTTCGCGGTCGCAGCTCCAACATCGACAGTCTTGAACAAAATAATTATTATAAAAGGCATAGATTCTGATTCAATTTTGTTTTCAAAACTGTTTTCGGATACAGTATTATGATAACCTCATAGGTAATCTTCTGTATCACGTAGTTCTAGTATCAGATTTGAACATTAGTTTCTTGCCTGACTAACTAAAAAAAATCCAGCGACGACGTCCAAAGGAAACAGTCAATTATAGCTCATGAAATAAATTGTTTTCCTAAAAAGACCCAAGGAAATTAAAATCTATAAAACACCCATTACGCAATATCTATTGCCAAACAGGTATTTTTTACACCTACGTGACTGCTCACAAGCCAACGAGTTGTCGACGGAAACGTTCCAAAACTTAGCCTCCATCGAGTGTCGTGTTCCGTTCTAAATGTTCTATTAGGTTTTGATTGACGAATGCTATGCACATAGAAAAAATGCACCCACCTTAGTTCTCCACCTTACTCGCCCCCGTAGTGAGAATGTTGCCCTCAATTTGATGTTTTAGCTATTAGATTGCCTGTTTGCACAAGACTTTTGTGTTCTAGGTTTAAGCTTCCTCTCAATGTAGAACGCCGCGCCTATTTCTCAATAGGTAAGAAATTACCGCAGGATACAGTCTGCAAAACCAAAAATACTATCCAAGACTGTTCTGGGCATGCCTGGATTAGATTCTAAGTGTAAACCATGTTAAATAAAAGGTTAGTTTTTAAAGTATCCAACAGCGTATGTTTGTAAACATACATAATTGTAATTAGATGCGACACTGTACAACTGAACGCGTTACGTGACAAGAGCATTGTGTGAAACGCCTGTAAATAACACTACAACGTCTACAACATTACAGCTGCGCCCGCGGCCATGTCAAACAGCTTTTACGGGCTAGGAGATAAGGATCATAATGTGTGGTAGAGCACGGTTAGCGCTAGGAACACAATGGGGAGAGTACAATGCGGGGCGGTTTGACTTTGAATGTAATTGCACCCGCGATTGTTGTTAAAACGCCGTCGATATCGTGTAATTCCTCACATTATAGGCATTCTGGCTATTCATCTAACTCTTCGTCAACGGTAGACCTGTCCCTTTGTGTCATTTGACTTCAATTGACATTTGACTGCCTTAACTCTATAACTACTCATAAAGCGTCCAGCGTCTCGTCATAGTAACAGCTGGATGGATAGGCCACTCTATTATCTGCTCATATCCTGCGACCTGAACTTCAAATGGTCATGTTAAGATAAGATTACATATAACTCTTTAGTGTACCCACATGGAGACTTGCCAGCTTCATTAAGTAGGCGTTGTCTAATAAAATTTAATGTACAACAGGTATCCGTAGAATAACCTGCAAACGCATAAAAGGCTATAAAGCAATCTATCTGTGGTGTCGTCTGACCAAAACCGGTCTTATAGCTGTGGAAGTTTTCTGTATGTATAATGAAAGGCAGGCTTATCGTTTTCGGACCGTGCCGTGCGTAAACGGGCCTAATATGTGCCGAGAGTGTGGCGGGGGCCTTCTCAGCATTATTCAAATTGGAGACACTCCGGCTTACAAATCACCTGTTTATTTGTCGCAAGCAGCGTTAAGGATGTTAGCTTACGTTTACGGCCTATAATATGTCGCTGCATTCGCCTCGTTGTCACTATGTCGGCTGCTTCGTAAGCATTGTTGATTAGGTACTTTTACCACTGCGAATAAAAAAACCTCTCATCGATGGTAGCATGAATACTGTAAGGGTCAATTCAATTCAATCACTGCATTGATTCAATTGAATTCTGTTTTAAGGACTCAATGCACTGATTGTCCAGTACAAATTCGCCAATGTCCCGTGTTAGGGACTTCACACACGGCAGCTATAATATACATTACATCCCAGGATGTATAGCTTAGAGACCGCTCAGTACCTTTAAGATACGAAGATGTAAAGATGTATATTATAGCTGTCGTGTGTGGTCTCCTGACGATTTCTATGGAAAGATGTAATGAGATATATCGTGCTATAATATACATCTTTACCTTATAGCCGCCGTGTGTGGAGTCCCTTAGAATGTAAATGTAATGTACATAATTATAAATATATACAAATAATATTTATTTTCGTGTAAAAAATTCAGCATTGATCGAAGTATAACATTGATTTTTTTTTAAATACAGAAAAATAGTTTGAGTTCCTATTTTTTAATCTTACTGTGATATTCCCAAGGACGTATGGATCCATAAGGTTAACAGAAAAGTATTGTTTGACAATCGTAGTTGTCAAGCTGTCATAGTTGGCAAAATCTGGTAAGAATTTTTAATTTATTTAGCAAACAATAAAGTCAAAGCCGCGAGGTCTTCGAGACAAATTAATATGTATTTGATTGGCCGTCAATAATATTATTCCATCTCGGAAAGTTTTGTGAATACGAAAAAATCGAACGGCTAAAAATAGCTTTTTCTTTGATGAGATATTAATGACTGTCATGTATTATTGAAATCAATCAATCACCGGTTATTTCCAGCTCTAATGCGCTATTCATTTAATAAATTGTTAGAAACGTGTCAATTAGGTCTTTGTAGGTAAGCAGTCTAAGCAGATTTATCTTGCTGGTTATACCTACGTCATATTTGCTGTGTCGATTCCTGAATTTCCTTGAACTTGACTCTGGTCTACAAACAACGAATGGTTTATCTTACAACGATTAGCAAATCCTTGCGCTACTTTCTCATACATCGCCTCTCATTAATTTGTCAATTAAAATCAAACCTGTTTGAGCTCATCATGAAGCTCCCAATATCGAAACCATGTCAGATCTATCCTACAAAAATACTCCTAATTGTATCCGGAATAATCTTCATTATAATAATTTACATCACATCACAAGGCCGGGTTACTCTTCTTTTGACACCATCTGCAATCAACTCATCACCTACATAGTAACTGAACAACAGCTGGATTATATATGACCGTGCCATTGTCGGATCCAGACCATTTCGATAATTTGACGGCTTAATTCAACGACATCATGTCGTGACATCCGACCGATGTTTCCGACTGGCGTTGAAGTGGGCATTGTCATCCGCATACCTTTGCCAGGTATTTAATTCTATGCATATGTGTTAGTCTGCGTTTTGGCTACCAAATGTAAAATCGTTCTCGGTTACTAATGTGCATAAATAAATAGCAACGTCTGTGCCAGATTTCAGTTTCTAGATGTAAACAAACTTTTAATAGAATGTCTACGTTGTTATCAGCTTTGCCCTTGGTAATTCATTTATTTCATTGATTCAAGACTTGTGTTGACAAGTCGTAAATACATAATCATAATACAAAGTAAGATTATTTTGTCTCATATTATATTATGTATATATGTGCACATCATCATCATCATCAACCCATCATGTCCCCACCGAGGGGCACGGGTCTCTTCCCTGAGGAAGGTATAGGCCATACTCCACCACAGGGGCCAAGTCCGGATTGGTGGAGGCTTGTAAGACTAGTGGCTGGTCTTACTGTCAGAAGTTTTCAAGCCGCCCTAAGGCCTGACTTGGCTTAACGACGGCCATCTATCGACGGCAGCCGGCACCAACTGCTTAACGTGCCTTGCGAAGCACGGAATCGCTCGGAAAAATGCCACTAGCGTTAGTCATAGACGGTGACCCATCCATGGACTGAACGCGCCGTATGTTGCTTAACCTTGGTGATCGTTTAAGATCACTTAGGCAGCCCAGGCTACGAGCGAGCGATTTATGTATAAACATGTAAAAGCAATGTATGTGCCTGCAAGTAAATGTTATGTTATGTTAAGAAGAAGAAGCGCGACAACTCTTACAAGCCAGCCGCGGCCGCTCGATATGTGCACATATTATATTTTAAATTAGCTCCAATTCAAAGTGACACTGCTATGTCCACGTCTCACGTTTAGGGTCCCGTAACTCGAAAGCAAAAAACCGAAACCCTTATAAGATAACTTTGCTGTACGTCCGTCCGTCTGTCTGTCAAGACCCTTTATCTCGGGAATTGTTAGGATCTTGA
Organism: Yponomeuta plumbellus; assembly: GCA_947310845.1. Taxonomy (NCBI): domain Eukaryota; kingdom Metazoa; phylum Arthropoda; class Insecta; order Lepidoptera; family Yponomeutidae; genus Yponomeuta; species Yponomeuta plumbellus. Next base: position 14,944,432 of record OX371198.1, on the reverse strand, counting down.
GGAGCTATCGGGATCCAAAATGAAAAGGCTGGATTCGGTAGACAGCTTCTTGCGTGTATTCTTCGTGTAAATCGATCCGGAACAAGAGGAATGTACATGGTTCCGTTTTCTTTTATATTAAGTCACCCCTCCCACTGATATCGAATCTCGCGCCACCTAGACGTAAACGCCCAAACTAAGTTAGTTCTAGGGAATATTATGTGTGGCTTGTTAGCCCACAGAGGATTAGAAAGTGTAGCCATTATCGTCTAGATGGGGTTGTTTAATAATTTAACAGTAATTATTAACAGGAATACGTGAAGGTATCGAGTTGAAATTAAACCAAATAATAAAGTCTCGGCCCAAAGACGCCCAGACGACCATATTGTAAAGCTTGCCCTAGATTTGCCTACGACGAAACGCACGCGTGGAAGACCACCCACCACATGGCAGAGAACGAACCAAAAGGACCTGAAAAATGCTCATTTAAATTCGGACCAAGCACAAGATTGACTGTGCTACATGGAGAATGAGGACAAGGAAGGCCGACCCCAAGTAACGGGACAAGGTCTAGACGGAAGAAAAAGAATAAAGTCTCGGTCAGCTCAAAAAAAGAACCTGCCGTTTATGCTGCAAAAAAACTTATCTAGCAATCAAAATTTATCGGGTACTTCCCGTTGGCCTAGGACGATGAAATTTGGTGAATAATGCCGTCTTATTCTATAAACATAGGGAGAAATCTGTGAGAAAAATCTCAAAGAGAGGGACTCAGTGTTGGCGAATTGGCGATTTCTAGTCTTTAGATATTAAATAGCCTAGAAGCACAGGTTTCCCCACGATGTTTTCCTTAACAGTTAGCGAGTGATATTGCTACTATAACTTCACAAATGTACAGTCAACACATCATCCTATACACCCATACACTCTACACCTTTGCGCTACGGGCGACTGTGTAACTAAAATGTGAAGGTTGACGTGATGTCGACTGTGCATAACTTAGCAAAATAAAGTAGGTAAGTACATGCCCGAACTAGCAATCGCACCTATAGTCTGTAAAACATAGCTTGAGCTCCGCGACAGCTGTCATCGAAATTGTGTCCATGAAGTTTTGATTTTTTTCACAGAATATAAAAAAAAAAATATAAAAAAAAACTCACGGCCGTTAAACCCGAAGGGGTAGGCAGAGGCACCAGTCTCTGGAACTGGACCCACGTTTTGCCGAGTTTAACAGAATATATGTACTGTGAAAACTCCGTACTTACTGCACACTATTCGATGTCTAAGCAATATCGTAACCTAGCCCTGTCAGTGTGACAGCTGTTGTGGATCTCAAGCTATATTTTACAGACTACAAGGTCTCCCGTTTCCGAGACTATTGTTCTACCCATTAGGCTACCACCGCTCAAATCATACAAAAAAAATTGTCTTCGAAGTTCGGGAGAAGCTAGGAAAAGGCCACGAATGCGTAACCCTCGGTGGGCGCGCCCGACTCACCCTTGTCCGGTTTTTGGTTTAAGTGGTTCTTATGTGGTCCCACACTCTAAATTACCGGTTTGTGAGATGTTTCTAAACTTCATTCCAATCTTGTCTCTTGCTTTTTGGGGCCATACCACATTTTTTTCCTACTGTAGTAGTGCGGTGCATAAACTGTAAGGTAATTTTTCGTTGTAACTAATATTTTAAAGTGGAAAGATTTGTATTTTTGTGTGTGTGTATGTTTGTAATGAATAGGCTCAGAAACTGCTGGGCCGATTTTAAAAATTATTTCACTACATTCTTCGTGAGTAACATAGGCTAGGCTAAACTTTCAAAAAGTTTAGGGTTCCGTACGAAATCTCGAACAAATGTAACCCAAGGTGTAAAAAAAACTACTACCCGGGAATTTTCCACAGAACTAATATAGCTATTTCCACGGAAACGTCTTTGCCACCTGTGCCAAGTCGGGGCTGGTCTACTAGAACTACTAGAACTAGTTTGAGCACGCGATATCATTCGCGTTGCAGCTCTAATACTAAAAGTAATAGTGAGCTAACAGCCATCGTGAAATTGATATTATTTTAGCTAACTAGTAGCTTAACGGAAAGCCAGGACTACATTTTAGTGAAGGGCGATCATCATCATCATTCAGCCACAAGAAGTCCACTGTTGGACATAGGCCTCCACCACAGAAAAAATTTTTTTTTGTTCTGTGGCCTCTCCATGGATTTCCAAAAAGACCGGTCGGAAGCGGCTTGCATCCAGCGTCTTCTCGCCACTTGGATGAGATCGTCTGTCCATCTTGTGGCTGGTCGTCCTACGCTGCGCTTGCCAATATGTGGTCTCCATTCGAGAACTTTTCGGCCCCATCGGCCATCAGTTCTGCGTGCTATGTGCCCCGCCCACTGCCACTTCAACTTACTAATCCGCTGGGCTATGGGCGTGAAGGGCGATGGTTTATTATAAAACATAAATATTTACATATAAAATCTCTCACGCTTAACGATGTCAGATATAATTAAAGAAAGTCGCACATTTAAAGAAATAGAGATAGATAGATAGATAGATATATACTCGTAGATAGAAATAGAGAACACTTTATTGTACATAAAAATATTAGTGAAACATGAAAGTTATCAATAGTCACTCTGTGTATGATTACTGTTAAAGCAACGGCATAAAATGTTTTCGTTTTCGCCTATTTTAACTTTAAATGTGTAATTTCGGCGGCGTAATCTTGTACAATGAAACATCCTTCGTAATATTATCTGTAATTCTGTATACTGTCGATTAATTAATGGATTCAGGTCTTAAGTGGCTGTAGCCAGCTTCGTTTCGTCATACCTAGACTAGACAGGTTTAGTTAATCCCAGCCTGGAAATTATTCTAGTTGGTGTTCTATACAATGTTGCAATATTCTCGGAGGTAACTGTAATGCCGAGTCAGAACTCAAATCAATAATAAATAGAAGACCAAACATTTTAATAATATGAAGTAAGTTTTTCATTTCATCGACCTTTTAATGTTAAAAACTACCTAAAGTCTGATTTTAATTCCGTAGAATTCTGACAGTTATCATTTTTTGACATGTCAGAGATTAGAAACCTTTTTTGGCCGGGCTCATTTTTCAATTCCAATACGAGTGTGAACATCTGAGTCTACACATTTAATTTGTTAGTGAATGTATCCATTTTATAAAGTGTGGAGCTCCAAATTAAAAGAAAATTTAAGGCGAGTGACAATAGTGTCCCTTTTCACCAGACAAACAGTAAAAAAGTACGAGTAAAGAAAACATATTTTTATTAAAATATCTAATCATCATTAATACTATCACTATCTTCATCATCATCATCATCGCTGACATGAATTATTAAGAGAGCTAACAACGGCATACTTCACTTTTATAAAAAGGTTTACGAAACCTTGAATTCGTAGGCAGTGATGCCAGCTAAAGAATAAAATAAAGTAATTAAAGTTAATTCGATATATTGTTCGTGATATTGAAATATTTGTTATGTTTTTATTAGGTCACTTGAGTAAGTAAATATTTCCATTAACCTTTTTGCAGGTAAAACATACAAAATACGTTTTATTTTTTATTGCCATCAAATGGGTCAAATTTGTCCCTTTTTCGGTGGAGAACTTTTTCAGTAGCAACACTTATGAAATGTCAGAATTCTACGGAATAAAAAATCAGAGTATAGGCAGGTACTTGAAGCACATTAGTATGATCTACCAACAATCTTTTCCAGTAGCTTCATAGGTTCAGGTACAATTCCACTTATTAATACATCTCAAAGTGTTGCCCTGTCTGTATGTTCGTATGTTGGATTAACTGAAGCAAGGTTTTCTGGTCTACAACAGCTAACGGTTATTACTTCTCCCATAAAGTATATAAAGTATCATAACGTTATCAGATACAACAGGATGGTCAGTTCTTGAAACGAACCTATATAATGCAGTCATGAACCCATTTCATTAGGATAATTATCGTTTTAATTGTTGGTGACAAATGTCACCAATAAGACGTAGGTACCTATTGCAGAAAACATGCGGCCCGGTGTAACTTTTTTTTTTTTTTTTTTCAGTATGGTTTAAACACACTAAAACTAACTAATTTGAAACCAACTGAAAATTCGCGAAAAAATATTAATTTGTTTTGAAATTAAGAAGCCAATTAAGCTTAACCGGATCTTTCTGCAACACTTTGTATGTTTGCCCGATTTTCCATCATCATCATTCATCATCATCATCATCATAATCGTCATTCCGCTCAATCATGGCCGCTCTTTGACGCCCACCGCAGGACACAGTCTTCCTTCATGGTTTGCAAAGTTTCCCAGTGATTTGCTTGAACACCGTCAAATAATTGTACGCGAGGTATGATGTTTTTACGTATATTAACTCCATCAAGTCATTTGTGACGTGACGTCAGTCTCGCTGTAACAATAATGTCCAAGAAGTTGCTTACCCGGCATGGGTCATTAATTCGGGAAATATCAACCTTTATTATCAATTTAAAGTTTGTAAAGTTTTTGTATTTGAGTCATGTAGATGGAAAGTCAGCAACATCCACTTTTTTCACATCCAAAAGTATTAGCTATTTTACGGGAATAATCAGACTTCTTTCAGGACTTTTTTATACAGGTATTTTTAGTACATTACTTTTACATTACATACTGTATAAAACTCATATTAACTAGAAGCTACTACTACATTATAATTGTAAGTAAAAATATCTTATGTACGCTTTCAGTTAAAGTGGATGTTGCTGACTATGCTTCTATATGACTCATTTTAAAGTAATTTTTATGTTTTTTAGTATCCATTATACGATTTACTTTCGAATGGTGTTGCCCGCCTGTCAGTAGTGCACAGATCAGGCTTAAGATTTCTTGTGTTAATTTTTTTTTATCTGGATACCGTTGGTGTGTCTTATCAATAAATAAATTTCTTACCTCTGAGAGTATTAAAAAAACATACTACACCGGCACATAGGCCGATTCAAATTAAGTATGTCTAATATTGTAACGTAAAATAAAAATTATTCGATCATTAACTTCGATCGCGTGATTTCAAAATAAGAAACGAGAAAAAAGTAATTACAAAGGAAACATAATAATATAAGAATATTCTATCTATTTTTCAGATTAATTTTTTATTGCTTATTCTACGTGCCAAATATACCTAATCCAAATTAGTTTCAGTATGTTTTTGGTCCGGATTTGGCCCCGTGGTGGAGTATGGCCTATACCTTCCTAAGGGAAGAGACCCGTGCCCCTCGGTGGGGACATGATGGGTTGATGATGATGATAATGATGTTTTTGGTAGAGTTATATTATAATCTATTCTTCGTCGGAGTTATCTTGTATATCATAAAAACGGCGATATTATTACTTCATAGTAAAAAATACTTATATCTGTGGCGTCCTGTATAATATAAGTCATTGGTGCCCCCGTGGTGGAATATGGCCTATACCTTCCTCAGGGAAGAGACCCGTGCCCCTCGGTGGGGACATGATGGGTTGATGATGAAGAATATCAGTCTGATTCGAGTATTTAAACTACCTCCGAGCAGTATTTTAGAGGAATCGTGTTCTTATAAATAACACAGTACCCATGTCTGCATATTTTATATTAATATCGGAAATTTACACTTGTTTAACATAATACTCACATGTTTTTCGCGCGGTCGCTTCTCAAAATATATTCATTATATAGAAGGCCTGTTTCGACAGAAGTGCGTCGTATAGCGCCATCTCTTGGCCTTAAACTGTCCTAGAGATATGGCTGTCTTGCCAGATTGTGGAGAAAATTTACGCGAATTCGTATAGGATGTAAAAAAAAGTTTTTTTTTTTTTAGATAATACCCTTTGGATTGTCATGTGCGAATAGTACTTGTTCATGTAGCCAATCAATTGTACTCCACTGCTGTGCAAAGTCCTTCCCTTTAGCTCCCTATCCGTGGCCACCTCTGGCCATCTGGTAAGAAGATCGTGAGGTCGTCCCGCTTCCGCTTTGGTCAGCCACGGGGACCGTGGCAAGTGACCAGCGTGATCTCTGGCTGTCCTGCCGAGATTCACGCGTGAGCTTAGTACAGTCGACATTCGCCCTAACGTTTTCGAGCACAGTGCACGTTTGTCAAGGTTAATGTACTGTTATATTGTTACGTAGGTACGTTATATTATTGACGACCTCTGTGGCGCAGTGGTTAGCGCATCTGCCTACCGTGCGAGAGGTCCCGGGTTCGAATCCCGGCTGGGGACAAAAAAAAAACCCAGGTCTTGGATGTTTACAAGTTTCTGACGTCGCTGTTTCTGGTTCCCACGACACAGGGTATCCTAGTGTGGGGCCAGAAGCAATGTATGTAATGTTATGTAATGTTATATTATTCTTATTCGTAGGTAATCACAATTTTGATCTTATAGTGTACCAATCAAGGTGGTGTCGAGAACGACACAGATTTTTGTTCTAGTATACAGTAAGGAATATAATTATCGAAACTGAATAGAATACAATAAGTACTCAAATATTTTTTAATAAGTTCCACCACTCCGGATTAGGCCCGGTGAAGTATGGCCTATACCTTCCTCAGGGAAGACACCCGTGCCCCTCGGTGGGGACATAATGGATTGATAATGATGATGATGATGAATGTACTGTTGACTCTACATAAGCTCACGAATGTAACCAGTGTGTTTGTGTTACTGTTGCAATGCGATTGAGCCAATCATTAGAAGTTAAAACTGTATGAATTTGAAAAATTTTAAATTGAAATATGTTTATTTATCACATCAGAATATGTACTAACAAAATAATATGTAACAAAATTATAGATTAATAATTATGTGATAAAAAGGATAGGGCTCAGCTTAGTGCTGTGAGTGCATGCTGTTCTCACTGATTAAAACATAACGAAGCTTGCGGATTTCTAAAGAGAACACTATAGTTATAACAATACACGTTGTATATGCAATGGTGAGCGAATAATGGAGACATACATAAATTTCCTTACAGTTTACATTGACAGTGTACATTTCATACAGTTAATTTCCATTCAGTAAGAAAAATTGCAACCATAATTTTTTTTTTTGACACTTGCCTAAGCGCAGCTTCTGGTTGTCTTTATTCTGAAGGTCGCAGTCAAACGAGCTGAAGCTATTAATTGTGATCCGGATCAGTTAGTCTTTATGGTGCATAATCGTTATGTTATGGCGAGCGAGACAGCGGTGATCAGCGCTAATTCTGCGCCTGTCAACCTCTCATTGTGCATAAGTAATTTATGCCCCATAAAAGTTGTTAAGCAGATATCTGTTGCACTCGCATGGGGTATGTGGATCAAGTTACTCGGGAAGATCGTGAAAACAATGACAAAATATCCGTATGACTCGTACGTCGATGATAAGATAGATAGAATATTATTTATTATACACATTGTCAATTACTAAAAGCAATTTCTCCAGACAATAAAAGATTGAGACAAGAAATAGTACTTAGATTTGTGTTTCTCATGTTGTTAATATTATGGGGTATGGTACGCATAGTTCTACATAAAAAACTGAAAACTTTAGTTTAAGTTTTACGGAGAATCAAAAGAATTTATAAATATAAACGTGTTATTTAAAACTCTATCAGAGTGTATTTCTTATTTTAAGCCCAGTTTCACAAACCTTGGATAGCGCCAGGTAAATGCTTTATTCATAAGCACATTATCATAATGACACTTGACGTTTGATGAATATTAATTTATTTAAAATAGCTAAGAAAATTATGGTTTCATCTACCTACCTGCCAATGAAATATGTGTGCCAGTAAATATAAGTAATGCACCACAATTTTCATGAAGAGTTATTCTTGTATTTTCTGCGTTAAATAATCAATAAAACAAGTGACATTGCCGTAAATGTCTTACTAATCAATTTAACACTCATTAAGATCCATCCGCCCGTTGAAGTTCCAGCCCTTATATTACGTAACTTTCCACTCTATCGGGTTAAGCATTTAGAAAACTCGAAAGAGTCAAAATAAGTATGTATATGACAGTTCGGAGTAGGAGTATGAGATACCTTCTGAGAAAAAAATACCAGAATGTAACAGTGTGACATAGGGTGGTGTGACATACTGGGAACAAAAGGGCTAAATCAGACAACTCCACACAGTGGAGTCTTACGTAATTGCACCCAGATTAAGTCGCGTAAAATTTTCTATACTTACCAAAAATTTGTGTTCAAATTAAGCTGTTTCCCCGAACCAAACAGACTGGTGATAAAGGATTAGTAATCTGATAGCAGTTACGTCACACACGACAGCACAATATAATTATGGGGCAGAAAGTAGAGATCTAAAAATAAAAATGTGTTGTTGCGTTTCCAACAATTTTTTGTTCCCGCCTTATAGATTCTGTTGACGTCTGATTGCGACTATAGATTCACTTATTTTCCCCAACCATGTGTATAGAGAGTTCAGAAGAAATTCAGAAACACTATTTTGGTTTTCCACCAACGACACTAATACAGCGGGCTCATTATCTAGATCCTTACAATGGACATTTTCCTAAATATTGACATTGTAGTTACAAATGCGGTTGACTAGCGGTACCAATGGCAAAAAAATCATATGTGTTTTTACAGATGGAATCTCTTAACATGGTAATGGTGATTTTTAGACTATTTGTACTCGTATTGAGCAGTGGTATTAATAGAAACTGACAACTCGTAGGATCTCAGTTCATGACGTTTTGTGCCTGACATACTTCCGGTAACGTGAATTCTTAACGTAGCGTGTATGCTTTAAGAATTAATTATAGCAGTCTAAAACGGAATATTTGGACACTGGCTTCAATAACCGACAGTGCCCACCATATTTGCAAGTAAATAAAGCTCTTAGAAGAGGGGAAGTGAAATTAGTAATAGAAATATTAGTATCAGTAGCCAATTAGTGGTGTCCTGTTTGTTACAGACAGTTATCCCAGATAGGCTCTACCTTTCTCGTTGATATACAGTCGAGAGTATGTTATTATTGGAAAATATTTAAATACTATATGTTGTCACGCGAATCTTGCGTCGTAGTGAAAAATACGAGTAAGTTTGTATTGCAATATAATGGGTGCCGCTAATTGTTTCAAGTCTAAAAGCCATTGTGCTTTACTTGTTTCTTATAAATATTATAAGGACAATGCACGCCCGATTGAGGAAACCGTTCAAGATATAAAAAAAAAGAAAATTTTTGCTACTTACACAATACCCGTTGGCGTATCCTACATAATGCCAATGCCTTTCCAAATACTTTTCGGTTGTTAGTTAGAGAACTGACGTCTACAACTATCCTGTATCCATTTTTTTTGCAGGAAGATAAATTTAACTAACAAGTGAACGTTACGTCTGTTCCTTTTGTGGTAGCCATGACGAACATGAGTTTCCTTCAAGTTTGCGCTCTATTCTTACTTTTTTGAAACAGCTCGCTGGGAATTTTCACTAAAGATGCTGTTTCACCTAACTGTGACACGGGGCGGGACGTGACGTCAACTATGACGGCTTCAGTATTTGCAAATATCCGGGAAATATTTTCTTCAATTGGTAAAACCCCTGGCTCATTGTTTATTGTTTCGTTACCAGCTGTAATTTTTTCAATGTAATGCTAAGCTAATGATTCGGTGAACACCTGTTCACATTCACTTTTAATAAGCATTATTCTTTTTATTTTGACAAAGTACTGAAAAGTTGCAAACTCAGAACTGCAGTAGGTGCGTTGGTTATCTTTTACTCAGTATTTATTTCAAAGATTCCTTGGCAGCGTGATTCTACTATCAAATAAATAATGTCATTGTCATTATCATCAATAAACAATCTAGTAGTAGGCTTTACGTCACTCATCTGGGTATTTATCCACATTTTTCCTCACTGGCCATCCACCCTCATCCTGACAATTTACAGCCTCACCCTGACCGTGAAATGTGACCAAAATGGGAAATACCCTACAAAAAACGAGCAAAATGCTACTACTTTAATGTGCAGAGGTTACTTCAGGTATCTTCGCTCATCGACTTTTCACCTTGACTGTTCATGTACGGAGAGATACGGATATCGGATTGGGTCCGTTGACTTGACATACCGCCCAATGCCGTCACAGCATTGTTGTCTACGTCACAAATACGCTCAATCGACATTGTTTTTCCAAAATCGACAGTATTGTACATTCCACTGCTTTTGCCCCAATTTTAGCCACTTCGGTCTTGCACCACTTCAATGACCCCATACCTAGCAAGGCCGATAAGATAAAGTCGACTTTTCCATAATGCTTTCGTTTACATTTTCATTCGGTTAAGGTATCGTTAATTGACGATTTACGACCAGACAGTCGACCAGATGCCTGCCCGATAAGGTTTTACTCGTATAGAGCTGTCAATCGGAGCGTTGCATTCGTATGTCTTCGCGTTTAATTGACTCGTGTTTTGTATAGTGCGTGCGTTTTTTCGCCTTGGCGGGACTCATTAACCGCTAGCTCAGCTGCGTGATCAGCCGGCGAGCAAGCAAGACCCCCCTACTCTACTCGCGACAAGCTAAAGCAGTTCTGAACCAGCCGCGCTCTGTCTCGCCCGTCTGCATGAGGCCTCAATTGTTTTTAATCCACGTCCGCGAATTCACGAACTATTCGGTGGCTACGTGCACTGTGTTGTATATTTCCACCGCGTGGTAATATGCATACTCATTAATTGGAAGTCGGTTGTTTAAAACTAATGTTTGTTAGAACCAGCCGCGCTCTGTCTCGCCCGTCTGCATGAGGCCTCAATTGTTTTTAATCCACGTCCGCGAATTCACGAACTATTCGGTGGCTACGTGCACTGTGTTGTATATTTCCACCGCGTGGTAATATGCATACTCATTAATTGGAAGTCGGTTGTTTAAAACTAATGTTTGTTAGCACCCGAACTCTGTCTACCATTAGTCTGAGTTACGGAACGTCGTCGAACGCGTGGGTGCACTCTAAGTTTAGAGATCGCTTTTTGTGATGTGTTGTGTTCGGTGCAACTCCGTGTGTAAATAAACACTGCGTTTTCTGTTAGTTCGATTTTGTGTAAAGATAAATAAAATGCAGACACTGAAGTTCATAGAGATGGTGGGGCTGAAGCCGCCATCGGCCTCGCAGAGTTCAAGTTTTGATAACGAAGAGGTGAGCGCGATTAATACATTGCTGTTTAATACAGAGTCAGAGACATGTGCCCTTGTTACCCTGACAAGAGTAACTGTGACACGTGACGCTAAATTAGAAAGGTCTTTGGTTAGTGGTTTATTAGGCCGCGGGGTTAATGATCGAATAAAGCCAATATTATTCGTGGTTTTGAATTTAGTTTTGATTATGTATTGTATTAGATCATCGCCGAGAAAATTCTCACTCAAGTTAAGTTTATCGAAACCTGTTTTAGCTGTGAGTGGAATGTGAAACAAGCCTGTCGTTCATTACCATTGGCAAGTAGGTATTCAAATTTTGAGCAACATGAAAAAGTGTAAAGCTGTTCTGTTCAACTGGAGTCTTCTAAAGGCTTCGCTTGGTGCCAATGCTCTACCGGTTTATTTGCCGGTTTTTACCGGTTTATTTTGCATTTGCCACAGATATATTACTTTTGGCGTACGACATCTATCATCATCATCCTTTTGACACTATTTTTTGGGACGCCCTGTATACTACTATACTTAAAAAAAGACAGCTACCTTGCAAGTGCGAGTGGTTTCGTTGCAGTGAATTGTGGTTTCGCATAAGTTTCACGGTGGATAACCTTATCGGCATTCATTAGACTTACTTGATATTTTATTTTTTACTGGCTTTAATTAAGACCCGCATACATTTCCTTTTGTTTCTAAGTTAGGTTTCGTTTGCAACACACTAGCGCTACCAATAGAAAAACCTAATATATTTATTGCAGATCTTTTTTGCGAAAAGTACCTATCAGAAAAGTCCCTCAATCATATTCATAGTGATTTCGAAGATTCACGACCGAGAACCGAGGATCACGCGGACCTGGCAGAGCATTTATGCCAAAGACCGCTGTTTTTGACCTTAACCCTATCTAGTCCTGAGACCTTACGGTTTGGAAAACATGGTTGAAATCGATATGATAATACAATGTTTCCATTGTTGCCGCTGGAACTGCATGGAGCCCCTTGAGAATTCGGACAATAAAATCGCAACCACTTTATAAACAGAGGGAAAAGGTAAACGACCGTGAGGCTGTAACAGGGACTAGAGTAAGCCAATTTTCCAATTTAGGCACATCCTTTGTAGGTAAGTCAGGAATAGATTATCAAGGCACTCGAAGTGGTGGAATCGCCCCGATATAGGGGGACTGCACAACACTGCGGGGTAGTTAAACAAACATAAACATTTACATACAGGCACATACATTGCTTCTGGCCCCACACTAGGATACCCTGTGTCGTGGGAACCAGAAACTGCGACGTCACAAACATGTAAACATCCAAGACCTGGAGTTTTTTTTTTCTCCAGCCGGGGATCGAACCCGGGACCTCTCGCATGGTAAGCAGATGCGCCAACCGTTACGCCACAGAGGTCGTCAAGTAGTTGATCGATGCTTAAGTTAAAAGTAAGGAAAATTGGAAGAGACCCTTGAAAAAATTGTGTTCACTTTAGTAAAATTCAGTGTCTTTAATCCTATTGTCCGATAATTTCATCTAAACCAATATCAACACATAATCTTGTAAGGCTTGTAAACCCTCATAAAAGAGTAGCAAATAAAGGAAATAAAAATACTACATTAAAAGATTACATGAGATACCTACTAGATACCTTGAGTAAGAGTATTTTTCCTTAAGATTATCTACTATTAAACTTATTTCAATTAATGAAGAGAAAACTTATGTTACTCGTGTGACACTTAATTTTTGCCTTTATTCGCATTAGTTCCATTGTTTTGTTTCGTAATGTAACTACCTACTATGTTAAGTACCACAGGAGACAGTAGAAAAAAAAGAACAAAATATGTATGTCCTACTTTAAAAAATACTGCTTGAAAGTCGCAAAACTTTCATTAGTCTTTGTAATAAAGAAAAACCTTATCACTCATATTTATTACGTATAGCTTAAACCGTAAATAAAAGATTACCAACAGATTACAACCCTCTATTGCACGATTTAGTCACACCGCGATAAGATCTGACGAAGTCAACTTTATGGGGGGCAAATTAGGCCAGTCCAGTCTAATTCGCGATCTGGCCTCTGTTGGTCGCCATTTATTTTTGAAGATTTCAGTGCTAGAAATCAACATGTCGCCTACCGGAATTCAGCCGTAAATAGCGTACTCTACTACAACACCAAAGTAGTCTTACAGGTCGTATCCACCAATCGTCAACCAATAGAACCGGAATAGTTCGTAAACATCCAAAAGTGGCCTAAAAATCACCGGACCAGTAGAAAAAGCACAACAGTCGAAGTAAACAACCAAGATCAGCGACGCGCACAGACTATGTCGGTCTACTCTCAGAAATAGTCTCTTAAACTTTTAAACGAAAGCCCATAAAAAATAACTCCTGCAACAGCCAGTTAACATCAGAAAAAACACCCAAACTGCAGCTCACCAGAAAAAAATCTCAGTGACAATATACAAGCCACCGCCATGTTTCGCTTCATCCGCCGCATAGGTGAAGCAATCATGGCGAAGGTCCGCAAGTTGGAGTTGATCATGATTGGCATAGCAGTCCAGCGCCGCGGCACTATCCAGTCCATCTGTGACTTTCATCCCAAGAACAAACACATAGGGGCTCGGAGACGAGGAACTATACATTCCATCTGTGAGGTGAGGAGTTTAGAACTTCGACTGTGGTGACTGAAATGTGTCCATCATAGGATGCTGGCATTGCGCTCATTGTTCGTTTCATTTTTTCGCTATTGTATAAGTAAATTAAATGCGATTGTAAATATAGAATAAAACTTTAATAAAAATAAAATATAATAGAGAACATTTGTATGCAACGGGGTATAGAACAGAAGTGAGCTTATTGCCATAACTAAAAAACATTAAAATCTTATTAATGTTACCACTTACAATAAAAACATAAATACTTCATGTTTATTTATTAAACATAGTTGGGCCAGCCAATAAGTAAAGTAAAAATACATAAATCATGCTTTTCCATACATATTAGAAACAGTCAGCTAAAATATGCGAACACTGTACCCATAGATCAGTATATTTACTGAATGTACCACATAAATTATGATTCAATTAAATTCAATTCAATGTGAACTTAAACGTACAGGACTTAACTTCCTATACGATCTTTAAAAAGTTTTTCTATTAATATTCCCTATACCAATTATATTGGTTGCCTTACATTTAGACTTGAAAGATAACTTCTTCATAAAAGAGGATGTGATGAATGAGGCTTGGCCGCCGCTGTCCAGCGAGGCTCTCACAAATAGTTCATGTCCCCTAACATCAAACACTTTCACTTTAACAGTTGGTAATAAAACCTGTGTAGAGGAGCTATTTGTGTGAAACGCAACAGCTTGCACTGGATCTGCATTGCCATCACTATGCAGCAGCGTATTGTGGCCCAGCTTGCAGATTTTAATTTAAAATAAAACCTGCACCGGCCCTTGTGATCGTTGAGGCAAGTTGTACACAACTTTTTAAAGGCCACAAACTTAAAGACGATCACTTGGATCGTTGAGGCAAGTTGTACACAACTTTTTAAAGGCCACAAACTTAAAGACGATCACTTTCAGGTGCCATTTTGTAGCGTGGTCCTTCGATAACCAGTGCCCCAAAATTATTTTTCGATGGAGTATAAATGTGATGTGGTGTTGATATACCTAAGAAGGTTTTAAAAGTTTGTGGCGCGCCGAGTTACGAGAAAGTGCAGTTGTCCCGTGATAATCGCTAAGGAAAATAGTGTGAAAAAACGAGAGATTTCTTTGATTTTCCTGATATTTTATCAGGATAAAATCGATCGTCATCTTTCGAAACAAAAGAAGTTCAAAAAGTACGACACTATGGTTTGACACGGAATCGATTAATCTGTGATACCGCTACCGCTTGATTGGCCATACTGCGTGTTCATCGTGTGACGCCGGGTTGGCACACCTGTCTTGTCATCCTTCTGACACTTGTAAATAAACAAACGGATTTTCTTCCGGTATTTGGTGAGTTTTAACAAGTGTCAGAAGGATGACAAGACAGGTGTGCCAACCCGGCGTCACACGATGAACACGCAGTATGGCCAATCAAGCGGTAGCGGTATCACAGATTAATAGGTCGCTGGTTCATATCCGGCTCGAAGGACCACGAAGCGCATGTATAAGTAAATTAAATGCGATTGTAAATATAGAATAAAACTTTAATAAAAATAAAATAAAATAGAGAACATTTGTATGCAACGGGGTATAGAACAGAAGTGAGCTTATTGCCATAACTAAAAAACATTAAAATCTTATTAATGTTACCACTTACAATAAAAACATAAATACTTCATGTTTATTTATTAAACAGCTATTTTGATACCTGTGTTGCACAAACCATGACAAATTCAGTTCGTGAAGTGATTCTGAAAAATCTTTGTTCAGAACTTTTTAACTAAATCTAATTATAACTTTAGATCATCAGCCAACTGAATACATATAAGCAAAAAACAAACGAACGTACCTACTATATAATTTAGTCAGGTTGACAGCGACCTCAGCGACTCTACATCTAGAGGTAGAGTTAGTACTGGAGGTAGTGGAACATAACCTATCATAACAATAATTTTATATATTTATGTGAATAAAATAAATACAAATCTAGATTTCCTATAGGCTATTTGGTTGTAACATAAATAACAGTTGAGCAACTGTCGTAAATACAGAAACCTTCGTAAAATATGGTATGTAGTGCAAAATTTTAATGACATTCGAAAATATGGGTACGGTAGGATTATGTGCTCATAACGCAACTTATACCTACTTAGGCTTCTGTTGACACGATTACGTACAAGTTGTAACAACCGTTACTAGTGTAATTCGTAGTTGCTACAAAATCGTCGTGGCTTGACGCTTCACAATGAACCTGGTAACATACGAGTATTTCATGTGGGTCTGAAGAAATTGAGAAAATGATCGCGTTTTAGCCCTACATTCTGGCAAAAGGAAGGAAGGAGCCGATTTAAAAGAGTCTTCTCGAAAATTTGTATTGTTTTAAATATAGTCGTAAGTTATCCTTTTCTTCCTCCTATTTAAATTTAAGACTATTAGATAGTGCACACTCTAAACACACTGTTAAATTGCATATGACTCTATGTTGAATGTGAACTGTAGTATGGAATGCGTCATCTCATCTGAATGTCTCCATGCATCTTGTTTCCATGAATTTCTATTTATCAAACTCAATGTCTCCGCACATTCACCAATTTGCATTTCAGAATTTTCCACATTCATTAAACTGCATTGCTTTGCATCTAGTTTAACGATCGATTCTCCCGAACTTAAATACGTTAGTTGATTAGATGTTATGCAATTTCAACTTGCTCTATATAAATTGATCCCTGTTTGAGAAAATATATTTACTCTTACGCATGGATTCTTAATCCTAAGAGTTCCTAAGTGACGACAAAGACGAAAAGCTTGCTAGAGATTTTAGTCCACAAATATCTGTGGTGTGTACATACGTCTCACAGTACCTGTTTGATTGTGCTAAAAGTTGTTTAGTCAATGTCATGTCAGAGTTAACTTATCAAAAGTAAATAATGATGTCTTAAAAATGCAATCCTTCTACTTTATCGTTATTTACTTTTGAGGAATAGGTAAGTAACTATATTTACTTCCTACAACTGACTCCTGCAGTGTGCCCATCTGCTTTGATTAACATGCCAAAGACAACAATTATTAGACCGTGGTGAGAAATTAGATTCACTTTGAGCGTCGTAAGTGTCTACTGACCGTACTACCCTGTCGAGAATGGAGGTTGGCCACTGAGGCCATTTTATAAAGGATTAGAAAGCAAAATAAATTCATCCCTTAACTTACGATCATGGGATCATGTGTACCCCGAAATAATTTAGTAATTAAAAATAGCGTATTCGCCTCTAATGTCGGTACAATGAATTCGCAAGTACTTATTCGAAGAATTCGAACCAATCTTATTGTTGCTCATGCAGCTCAAAATCTTATGTATAAGAACTAATATTGGTAAAGAGTGAAAACAAGAAATGTATTTGAAATACCACTATAGATGGGCACACGCACACGCAATATCGAGTAGGTAACCCAAGACTAATGGTGGCCTCCCACGCAGGTGCTGTCGATGAGCGATGAGCTGCGCCGCGCACTCTACTCGTCGGGCGCCTCCGTCGACATGGAATTCTCGCCCCCTGACCTCATCGGCACCTCGGAGATATTCACTATGGAGCACAGGTCAGTACCTATCTCTGAAAACGGAACTGCATATTTCCCGCTTTCCAAATCTCGTGATGCGGAGAAACATCGTACCTTTATGTCAGTACAGCCAAGCCTGAATCAGGCAGGCGTTTGAAGAGCCGTTGCTTATTTCCCGTATAAGCGTACACAATAGGCGAATCTACGCCTGATGTTAAGCCTCCCATTTCACCAACTTCCAATTCGCCAATCCCCAGAACCGTAACTTGAAAGTTTGTGAGGATGTGTATATGTGTGTGTGAGGGAAGGGGGATTGTGTGTGTGTATGTATCAACATACGTTGATAGAAATAAATAAACAGCCCTATTGGTGTAAATTCTATATTTATTTATTTATTGTTATAGTTCCAGCCGTAGCATGACCTCTTATCACGTGCCGCCCGCAAGAATCAACAAAGACTCGCGTTACCCCCCTCTTGTCCGCTACGAGAGCGCAGTTTATGGAGATTCTTTCTCTTCTTCTCGCGTTTTTTCTTCGGTGGCGCTAGTGTTACTCCCTAGAGCCTTTTAAAGAGGTGCGTGTCAGTACGAGTTTAGGTGGGTGGATCTCCTCGAATTGTCGCTAATTCGTCATTGTTGTCATTAATCTCTCAGTTCTCAGCACAACAGAAATAAGATAAGATAAGAATATTCTTTATTATACAGGAGGAGAAACACAAACATAAAATATTTACAAGGTAACAGTACAATTGGCGGCCTTATTGCTAATAGCAATGAAATGTACTAAGTATACAGCTATTGTCGTTACAGTATGTACCTAAGACTGTCAGTCAACTCCAACTAATATAGAAATAAAAATATCTTTGACAACCTGTTGCACTGACAACATGTAAGTGTGATACATCCAAGGACAATGACGCCGTCAATTTGAGGAGATTCATCCAGGTACTAACAACGACGTAACCGTGTTGCAGGGAGCGGCTGTGCGGCGTACTGCCTGCGCGCGCGCAGGGCTACATGTGGTCGCTGGCGTTTAGCACCAGCCTGCACGGCTTCTCGCTCGCCTCGATGTACCGCAAGATGCAGCGGGTCGACAGCCCCGTGCTCCTCGTCATACAGGACACCGATAACAATGTGAGTCGACTTCACGAAGCCACACGGGCGACGCCAGTGCGTTGAAAAAGAAAGAATAAAAAAAAAGTTTCTTGCCATATAAAAAATATG
The DNA here is from genome assembly GCA_947310845.1 of Yponomeuta plumbellus. Classification (NCBI taxonomy): domain Eukaryota; kingdom Metazoa; phylum Arthropoda; class Insecta; order Lepidoptera; family Yponomeutidae; genus Yponomeuta; species Yponomeuta plumbellus. Next base: position 14,925,893 of record OX371198.1, on the reverse strand, counting down.
TGAAGGAAAGAAGACATTGTAATTGTCACAAAAATGTAAACAAGTAGGTGAAACAAATATAATAATGTACGCGAAAGTCAACTAAATAAAAATCGGATCTAAATCTGAAATATAATAAGAGAACATGCGTCGTCGACTTGTCGCAAAGGACTTCAAAGAAGTGAATGCCGTTCATATTAATGATTATAATTATTGGCCCAATCAAGATGCTCAATGCCTTTCGTTTCCTTACTACCAACAATGCCATTCATCGCTCGAGTATCCGGGCCGTGCATTATTGGCTATAAAAACCATACAGAAAAATCTGCTTTCTGTCCGCGTCCGATCGATATTACAAGCATATTTTTTTTCAATTAAATATGTCATTGAAATAACGCAAGACCAGAAAATGCTTGTTTAGTATCGATAAGTAAACCGCCTCCAATATGAAAGCAAAAGTTTTAAAAGTAATTAATAAGAAATAAGGAGAATTTTAAACTTTTGTATACGTAACTAAAGTACTTCTTTGTCTTTACATGTGAGTGACTTACGAATATGTAGCTATTGGACGTTATTTCGTTATCGAAAAAATCACCATTAGGTCCCTACGTGGACTTTTTCTTAGGTTTCATTTTCACGTTTTATCGTTTATATTCACGGCCCAGCCCTTTCAAAAAGCCAACCTAACCGAACCCCCCGCCTCTCCCCAGGTATTCGGCGCGCTAACATCGTGCGCTTTACACCCCTCCGAGCACTTCTACGGCACAGGGGAGTCCCTCCTGTTCGCGTTCCAGAGCGTTGAAGGCGACGCGACCGGTTCGCCGCCACGCCGAGTCAGCCACACTGCGGAGGACGCGGAGAAGGAGTTGGGCAAGGGAGATGAGAAGGAGGGTGAGTGAGGCACCTTTATATTATTTTAGAACCTTAAGTAACCCTTGAGTAGGGTTGCCAGATGGTATCCAAAAGGAGTGTCCTCCTTTACCATGTTTTGTCCTCCCGTCCTCATTACCTACTGTAAGTCCTCCTTTTTGAAAACGTTCAAAATTTCGCTAGCAAAATTGCGGCGGCTCAGCTAAATATGATTAAATTAAATTGAAAAACTGTAAAAAAATCGTTTAATTTGTGAATGTCCTCCTTTTCTACAGAAAATCCTCCTTTTTAGACCCATCTGCCCTCCTTCCTTTGTCAAATTATCATCTGGCAACCCTACCCTTGAGGAGATCCGCAGAAGAATCCGAGTTACTAATATAGCCCTCAAAATTTAATGCGTTGCCCGTAAAAGGGTATATTTCATACGTTTTGCTCAAAACTAATTTTTTAAAGGATTAAGGCTCTGTCGCATCTAAGGCGAAATGGTAAAAAATATTTATGAAATAGCAACACCGTTTTGGTAATAAGTCAGCTGTAAAGCGTAAAAGAAAGGAAAAAACAGCTCTGTAAAAACAAATGATACATAACAGATAGACCCTTTTACGGGCAACGCATTCAATTGCAATTGGGTTGGGGCGGAATAGTTCTGAGCTGGCAAACGTGGACCGGACGACGCAGCGTGGGCAAGCCCCCCACCAGCAAAGGTAGTATGAGGACGTGTACTGGAAAGTCGCGACTTTTGACGTTGTCGCGCGCGACTCGCGGCCTCATACTACCTTTGCAGATGGTCTGACAATCAGATTAACGGTGACAGGGAGTCGAATGAACATAGCGAGTCATCAAAAATACTAAGAGGGGATACTTAGGTCTAGCGACGTCGTATTCCGTAGGGGTGTTACAGATATCTGCTTTCTCATACTTCCTGAACTAACGTGTCTTGCATCTCTTTTCCGCAGAGCAAGCCCCGCCCCCAGTCAAGACCAAGTTCAAGCACTGGGGCTGGACCGGCGACAACATGTACTTCATACGCGGTAGCAATGACAACATCTCCATTGGCGCTGGAGAGTGAGTAGCCCCTATTATATTACCTTTTCTCAGGTATGATAATGACCATAAATCATATCGTTGAAGAAGAATTAAGAAGGACAAAAGTTAAGTAGGTGGAGTGAGTTTTTTTTTAAATAAAACTTTCGTACAGTTTGTCTATTAACATAAACATAACATAACATAAACATTTACATACAGGCACATACATTGCTTCTGGCCCCACACTAGGATACCCTGTGTCGTGGGAATCAGAAACAGCGACGTCACAAACATGTAAACATCCAAGACCTGGAGTCTTTTTTTCTCCCCAGGCGTGGAACGAACCCTAATTGAATGGAGATATCCATCCATCCATTTATGAGGTCCCATCATTCGAGAACTTTGGCTCGACATAGGACATAAAAACACTATCATTAAATATACACGGCAGAAACTCGCGAGGGATGATTATAATATTTACAATTATACAAGAAAGAAAAACAATAAGACGATCCGGACAGAAAACAGAAAATCCATATCATTATGAAGCTCATGTTTTCTTATGTCTTTTATTGTGTGCAATAAACTAGAGTTACATAAAGGGCGGGGGCAGCTAGTAAGTACGTCGCGGCCTAGGACAGCCCATACCGCTAGTCTATCCTGTCACATGTCTACTCGTAAGGCACCTTCTAACAGCCACTCATTCCAACCACAGCGGCAAGTTCGGCATCTGGCTCGACGGAGACCTCTACTTGGGCCGCACGCAACGTTGCACCACCTACGGCAACGACCCACTCACCACCCGCGAGGACTTCATCGTCAAGATCATGGAGTGCTGGACCTTCATCTGAGCGGGCGGCCCGCCACACTGAAGCCCCGACAGCGCCACGCGCACGCACTACTCACTCGCGACAACTAAGCTTTAGGACTATCTTATGAACATTTGCTACGAACATTTGACATTTTTACGAGTCACTTTCGACTTCCGAAATTGGGTCTTTTGTATTTAACTGTACCTACGCAACTGACGCTGACTATGACTCGAATGACGCGGACTACGGCTCCGCCACGACACTGGACGATATTGAGTCTACGTGCTTTTCTAGTCATACGTTATTCGAAACTTGACCAATGTTTTCATCTTTGTCGAATTTAGATGGTTGTTGATGGATGGAGGGCCGAGCCCCTCGCGTCCTTTCCGAGTAGAGCAAGTGCATTAATACTAGTCAATTGTCATTCGTATGTAAGTTGAGAGATTACCGAGCGGCTGCTCCCAGTTGGGAGCAGAACGGTGTAGGAGGTTAGGTCGCATTGCGGCTTGCTCGGGCCCGCCCGCGGTGTCGTCTCGCGCCGTCCGTGGACTCGCGCGATTCGTTGATGATTTGTGTCAATTCAAACAATTATTATCGTGCATTGTTGTTAAGAAAATTAACATAAAAAAACTATTTGTAACGAAAATATATATCAGTGTATAATGTTATGTAGAGGTTAATCTTACGAATGAAATCATAACCTATGTGTTTAGCGCCGTCTTGTTGGTGTTAACAATCGTAACATAAAATTAGAGCATACAAATTGATAGTTGCCGAGTAAATGATTAAATAAATCCATATTCTTGTCACCAAAGAGGCTAGTGTAAATTATGTGTAATATTGCCTAGGTTGTTGCTGCAAGCATTGGGTCTTGCCCGGTCTGTCTCCTTGGTGACTGCTGTCGGCCTAGCCAGCAGGTATCTTTATATCTTGGTATGGTAGAGCATTGTGTTTCATTGTTGTGTTTGTTTGTACTGAGTCATAATATTAAGTTAGTGAGCATTACTATGTTACACTTTCACTGTGATTTGAGTTATATGGTTGCATTTTGTTGTCTAATGATGTGCATTGCAGTTAGCCGGTCTGACTATAAGCTTATTTGTGCTGTGTATGCACTATAGGTTAGCAAGGATTGTAAGTTTTGTTTATTGAGTAAAGAGTAAGTAATGTGTAAATTATTTTCAATGTAATGCTTCAAAGGAGATGAGTAGCCAATATGTAATATTAAACAAAATAGTAATGAAATTTTAAATATATAGCCTAGAAGCTTGATGAATGTAATCGTCATTGTGCTTAGTATTGTGTCACATAGTGTGATATTGCCCAGGCATTTGCGAGCCGGCTTCTTATACACATGACGATATATTGAGGATTAGCAGGATTCAATGACAGCTTTGAACTGACGGTGTTGTATTCTATGTGATGGAACTCTCATAGGCCCCAGTATACAAAGTCTTTGAATTTATCTCAAAACAAACTATTATATCATTACATACTATTTAGCCAAAACTTAGATTGTAAAATAGTTGGTTTGATGAGGGTTCCATTAGAAGTTGTAATAAAGTGTAGGCATTTGATTTTAGAAAGCATGTTGTCCACTCCAATTGTAGAGCTCTCTGGTTGTAAGCGCCAGCCAGTAGGAGTCATGTTACAGCATTATTGTTACAGTTTGAGTGCAACGAGGAGTATGACAGATGAGTTTAGGTTTTAAAGACAAATTATAACTGCATAATTATTGTTATAAATTATGATATCACTAGCGTTGTTGAGTAGCATTGAGAAGTCTAATAACCACTAATTTATTTATTATTCACTATAATTTCAATATTGAAGATCGCTGTAGTTGCATAATTTTATTGGTGAATTAATTTCTAAGTTGTTAAAATGTCATCGAGCCATAATAATTGAAAATATATTCTTTTCAAAAAATTTTTTGTTTTATTTGACCACCCATACTTAATTAAATATTGTACAACATTGCAGTAAAGTTGGAAAGAAAATGCTTAGCAATATTAAGCAAGATAACTTGAATCACTACAAAAAAATTTAGTACCGAGGCCGTTGGTTACGGTAGCCGTGATGTCCTCTGTCATCGTAACCACTGTAGTCATTGTACCCTCTTCTTTCATAATGGCCCCTATCACCTCTTTCACGTCTGTCATAGTTATCTCTATTGCCTCCAGGCCTGTCATTGTCTCTTCCACCACCCTGTCTGTCGTATGGGTAGTTGCGTCTATTATTCCTTCGGTCATTTCTACGTCCTGCATTGTTGGGGACCCACCATGACTCGATTATGGGTGGTATGGATGGATCTAAGTTGAATACTTTCATGAATTCCTCATCTTTTTCAGTGAAACGGTCTTTGAGCTCTTCCTCACACTTGGCCAGAAAGTCATTGTCTTGAGCAGACAAAGAGTCAGTTGCTGCCATTATTATTGAATTGTCCTGGCAACTTCAGTAGAGAGTCTGCAACTGAAACAATAGCAAGCATTATTAGTAGCAAAGAGCATGCTTTATTTAGTTTCAAAAAAGAACAGTTGAACGATAAGACCAGAGGACAAAAACTCATGCAAACAAATCACATTTTCGGATGATTGGCTCCAAACAAAATCAAAATCACCACACCAAAGATCACAAAAAAATCCATGAATGGCTGTTTACACATTTGCCGATTTTTATAATGATTTATAAATGGTACACGAAACAATAAAATCTCCAGGAATAAATTCACGAATAGGTATGAGTGAGACAAAACGTCCAAACATGAGACACAACCAAAAGCCAACCAATTTTCAAGTAAAGATAATTACAAGTTTCACCAATAAGGTTTGATAAGGCTAGACCAAAGAACGGCTTTGCCGAGCCTAGAGCTGTGGCAGGCTCAAATAACCATCCAATGTGAGCGCCACACCTTGGACATATGCATGGCTTCCAATAGTAGCCTGGAAACCATGAGTTGTCCCACTGCCACTGAAATTGTTTGCATTTGAGTGAATTTCTCCTTATTTCAGTAAATATCAGGTAATGACTTACAGTCTTATTTATGAAAACACGATTTCTCTGAAAAACTTAGAGGCAGTTCAAGTAGACCGGTAAAAAGAAAGATATAACCACTGTCGTCGCGCGTCAATCGTCGCGCTGGACAATAATAATTTACTGAGACAGTTTTATGTTGTATTAGAGATAAGGAAATCTAGAGATTTAGAGAGAGAGATGAGAAGCTTTACCTGTGGAACTCTACCACGAAACCAGACGATACTTTGCTCATTTAAATAAAGATATGCGCGTTTTCACTATTATGACAAGTTCCCTCCGTTATGTATATTTTTTAAATTACGTAATCCTGTGTAACTTAAATCTTTTGTCGCCTTCTTTGTTTGTTCATACCTAGGCAAAATGTTTGGTCAGCGTTATAACATTTATCGTGGTGACAACTACAGATTATTTAAACTGCCTTTGAGGAGTGTTATGTACTAAAGAATCGTGATTTTATAAGACAGCTTTTCTTTGTATCCTTGTTAATGTTTTGTATTTGTTTTTTAATACAGAATACAGGTACAATACAGAATATTCTTATCTTATCTTTTTGAAGGCTGAAGCTTAAAGAGCCGACCCAATGATATCTACCTCGCCGACACCTTCGCAGTCTGATTTCACCGATGTGATTACAGGATAATCAATCGAAAATGAATTAGATAAGACTTGTACAAGGACGCTCTCTTTGTCGAATAAAGTCTCGTTGAACGCGAACTCAGACTCTGGGCTCAGTTTGGGGAACAAGTAATGAGAATCTGAGATCTCCGCCCCACAGTTTCTGCATAAAATAAACTCTGAAACAAGATTTGTTTATAACAACGTATCTAGCCCAAAAATTTACCTACCCTAATACATATAAATACAAGGCAACTCACCATCAATGGAAACACGAATATCAACTTCAGTTTCTACTTTCAATAAATCAGCTTCTCCTGAATCAATTGCGTCTATTCCACCGAATAGTAGTAATAAAATTCCGGAATAAAAAAACATTACAACAAAAAAAAAGACTCGATGGGTGCGTTCGGGGAGTCGCTATCCGCGCTATCTAGCGCTAAAATTTGTTCACGGAGCTCGACGGTGGTGCTATCAATCGTGTTCGTGACGTCATCAATAATGGTGTGTGACGTCATGACAATTCACTGTCAATGCAATTTTTTCCGAGGTGGTGTGATGACAGCGTCAGTGTTTGCGAACTCTGTGAACTCGAACGCTATCACTACTCATCGTGATCCTAACCTCCTTCGTTCTTCGAGCAACCGGCATTCTGACAGCAAAATGGACAATTCCGTCGAAATGGTTTTTCAAGATCTTGATGTTAACGAAGAGTACACGCTGCAACTGTCACCGAACACTGCTCTAAGAGCACGTAACGGTAAGTTTTACCTTGATTGAAATCTTAAGTCTATGGATGTAATTCTCTTTTCGTGAGCATGTTTTTTATTTCTCTAAACTGGAGTGGTTTTCCCAGTCATCAAATTTTATAACTCCCGTGCTTTTTTTTCATTAATAATTACGGCATATTTTATACGTTTCGATGTCCAATGCGCAATATTTCCACAGAAAGAACTTGTAATGAACAAATATTGCACGTTCAATCTGCTCGGTATAAAAATGTCATTGAAAGTACGACGGTGCGCTATATTTCTATTGCGAATGTTTTTTTTCTCATTTGCTTTTTTTCTACATTGCACACAGATTTGGCTTTTGCAACTAACCTTTTGAACGTTGCCCGACAAGAATACAATCTTGGTATTGCGGGCGCAGGTGAGCTTTTCGGTTTTCTATGTAATCATAATATCTACACCAGTTACTCAACGCATATTTGAAACAATCAAACGATTTTAGCATTCATTAATATGGTGATTCAATTTCAGAGGCTTCCCAAGCTACTTCAAATGATTCAATGCTCGGTATGCAATTGTTCAAATTGATTATGTGGCTTTTCGTAATCTGCTCCGATAACTAATTGAATCTTCTTATTCTACAGAAGATGCTCAGGATGCACTCGACGCAGCTGAGGAAATGAATGAGAATTCTGCCGCTGAAAACAAGGAAAGTAAGTAAATCTATAAAATCATCTATTTCTGTATTATCACAATTATGTTTTGCGTATTCTAGTGCTCAATTTATATTACAGACTTCAGATGGTCTGAATCAGCCATTCTGTTGCTCCTAGAAGAGTATCGGCTCCGCGAACCTTCGATGTCTTCTGGCAAGACTAGTCACGTCAAAGCCTGGAAGGAAATCTCAGCCGTAATGGAATTGAAAGGCCATAACGTGTCAGGCAGACAATGCATGACAAGACTGAATACAATGAAGCGGACGTACAAGGCCATCAAAGATCACAACGGCAAATCAGGCAATAACAGGCGTACATGGAAGTATTATGACGTAAGTAGTATGACAATTTATATTAATCCATTTTTCAGATAGCAGTTTCACCGCAATTGCTTCGAAAATATGACTAGCTCAAAAAATGTCTTCGAGTTCTCCATTTCCGTTACTTTTACTACATTTCGAATATTTTTTAGGCAATGGAAAGTCTGATTGGGCAAAAACCGTTCATGGCTCCACTGGCGACTATTTCCTCAACCGCACCTCAGAACGATGTCGAGAGTAGTAGCACATCAGTTGCCAGTACAACTAACCAAGTTACTCGTGAGTAAAAATGAAAAATTATTTATTCAACAACTATGACAATGATTTTTTCCGCGTAAAGCATTTTTGAAAATACCGATTAATCTTCTAGGCAAACGTAAAGCATCCGACGCATTGGACAAACTTCTAGAAGCTCGCCAAGCAGCTGAAGAAGGAAAAGAGAGGAGACACAAAGAAAGGATGGAAATGCAAACGAAAATGATAAATTTCCTTAGTCAACTTGCAAGCAAGGAATAATTCATTAATTACTTTGCGACAATGGATCTCGAATGCAGTGATAAAATATTAACTTTAAATTTGTTTTTGTATCCACTCTTAATATTAATATATTTCTGTTTATTTGTTTTTCATACAAATACTTAAAAAAAATTTCATATCTTTCATCACTTTTAATAGTACAAGTCATAAATGTCCATGAAAGATATACTTTGCTTGAGTGAGAATGTCTCAGGAAATTAAAACGAGCTACACATTTCTCACACGTAGTTGTCCTGCTATCGCATTTCTTTTTATCAGTCCTGCATCGTCAGCATGGCGTACTCGTTCATTTTCGGGGATGTTACAGTCCAATGCCTCTTCTTCCTCTACTTCAATGTTCAGATCATTATCTCTGGTTAAGCATATATTGTGCAAGATGCAACAAGCAAGAATATGTTTCGGTATCCTCTCGACTCGATCGATTGCAAGTACCGTTAGCAGACTTCGGAACCGACCTTTCAGAAGACCGAAGGCTCTTTCGATTGCAATTCTTGCAGAAGATTGGCAAAAATTATAATTTCGCTGTCGCTCGGTCAAGTGTCCATTGTCTCGATACGGTGTTAATAAATTTGGATGAAGTTTATACGCGGAATCCCCAACCAGATGACACTGCTCCGGAAATTTGCCGACGTCGTTGAAATACGTCGGAACTTCAGACAGGCGAAAAACTCTCTGATCGTGTACTGAACCGACGTGACCTGCGTAGCAATGGATGAATCGACATCTGTGATCACAAATAGCCTAGAAAAGAAAATTATTAATGGATGATAAAATTCGTTTCAGTTCAGCAAAACCTCATTTAACTGCTATGGCGTTCCTTATAATTTCAGAACAACGACGCTGGGCAAATATCAACCATTTGCAAACAAACTACTCGTGTTATAGTAAGAAAGAGAATTACCTGAAGCTGGATTGAATGGTGACCTTTACGATTGACGTATGCTTCAGGATAGGCTTTTGGAGCTGGTATCCTGATATGAGTTCCATCGATAGCGCCAATGACCTTTGGGAAGCCGCTTGTAGCTTCAAATCCTGCCCAAATTTCCTCAGCTTCTTCAGTATTGGGCCATTTGATTATCGAAGGCGCTAGCTGGACTAAACTGTCTACGACGCGTCGAGTACAGTACAGCGCCGTACTCCTGCCAACATCAAATCGATCGGAGATAGATCTAAACAGATGAGAATACTCCCTTTACATTAGAGATTATTGTACATGTTGACGACTACTCCATTTTTATACCAAAAAAAAAAAGAATATTACTGTTATTGCTAGCTACAGCTACAAGCAACGTAACGTTACATATATGTTGTTAAAATTCACCTTAGAGAATCCGGAGTTGCAAGCCTCCAAAGTGCCAACAAAAATTGTTTCTCCGGGCAAATCATGGGCGTTCCTCTGGTCTCCCTTTGCAGCCTTGGTGCAATTAGAGACAAAACATGTTCGAAGGTACCAGGAAGTATCCTAAACCATTTCCCCAATTCATTTAAATCTAGCTGTAATAACGATAAGCATTCGGAAGGAACATAAGAAAAGTTTTACCTGAAATGAGCTTTGAATTGTTGTGCCGTCAAACCCGGTACTATCCGTTCAACGTAATTAGCGACCCTGCATATTTTCCGTCTTTTATTTAGGGTTTGCACAATCAAGTCTTCGGCATTGTCGTCGCTGTCACTTGATGATACGTCCATAATTTCCTGCGTTATCATCGTTAAAATTCGCAAGAAATCACTACGACCCTCCATCACCTCCATGTTTCACTCAAGCACAGTGCAAAGTCCCGCGCAAATGTGTCAAGATGGCCGAATGCGATCACGACGATCGCAACGCAAATAGCGTTCGTGGAGCTTGCAATCGCTGACACGCAATTGGCTCTCCGAACAGCAATAGTAGCGTTTGGGTTTTTAGTGCTGATAGCGACTCCCTGAACGCACCTGATAACGCAAATGTGACAACTATCAGCTGGAATCACAGACGAATAAGGGATACTGCTGGAATGGAACAGCTGACTTTTTTTTTTTCGTTTGAATCACAGTTTCACGTCGTACAGGTTTCACTTATATCTCTTTATAGTCTGTGAAATAATGCATCCTTTCTACGTCGTAGGGTTCCGTAGACAAAAGGTGCCAAAGGGATCATTTTATTATACCTACAACGAATGTCTGTCTGACCCATAAATGATAATAACGTTTGAATAAATAGTTTTGGTTCTTACTATTAAGGTAAACTACCAAACGAAATCATGCCTGGCAAAACTTCAATTAGGTTTCTAATATGTTTTTTTTCTCTTGTTTACATAATATATAATGTAAATGGTCAAATATGAAATACCACGCGAAAGACAACGCCAACGGCCTGCCCACGGGACAATTCCATACATTTCTATGAGTTGGTTTCAGTCGCTAGTCGCAGCCGCGACTGAAACAAACTCATAGAAATATACGTAGCATGCCACGCGGTAAGACGCCCCGCCGCCGTTCGCGCTACGCGATTTTTCGCGCAGGCGAATTGTTCCGTGGCCAGGCCGTAACTTTGCAACTACAAAAAGGTAAGTGATTATTTTTTCTTTACATGGTATCCCTAAATTAATCGCACAAAAATGATCTTGATACTTTGATTAAAATTCTGGTTGTGTTTTCATAAATTCTATATTAGAATATTTTATACAGACAAAATGTTTACTTTATGAACGTCAAAATTGGTTGTTGTTAGTATATTGAGATGATTGTTCATCAATCGTGCGAAAAATCAATTTAACGGTGATTTAGGTGAAATTTGGTACACAGATTAAACCTTGTCCGGGAACCAAGAAGCCGCGGGCACACCTAGGGGCCCTCGCCCAAGGCGGCTTTTTGTAGCGCTGCCGTCGCGCGTTTCGTAAACGCGCGACGGCATCGCTACTAACGCGCGTAGGTCGCTTTTGCAACGCGCCACCGTAGCGATGCAAGCGCGCGGCTGTAGCGCTGCTAACGCGCGTTAGTAGCGATGCAACCTCAGCCCAATAGCCATGTGTGATACACTATAAAATAGGTCTCAGCGAGCTGAACAATAGTTACTATGACGCCAACAGCCAAATGTTTGTCCTTCCGGAGTTATATTGTATTGAAAAAAAACTAAAATTTTCAATTTAATTTAAAATTTTATGGTGTATCACACATGGCTATTGGGATGAGGTCCAAAATTACATTACTTTGACGGCCGTAATATTTTTTTTTTAGCTCCTCTGAAAACGGCTCATTACTTTCCATTGTAAAACCTGAGTTGACACGCAGAATACAGTGATGAGACAATCATATCAGCTGAAGAACGACTAACAATAATCATAAGGTAAGAAAAACCAAATACTATGTTAATTTATTATCCTTGTAGTTTTTGCACTGTGGTATTGACCCCCGATCGATTGAACCCAATGTCATTCGAAACTTGCTGTAGCGATGCAAGCGCGCGGCTGTAGCAATGCTAACGCGCGCTTGCATCGCTACGGTGGCGCGTTAGCATCGCTACGGTGGCGCGTTAGCAGCGCTACAGCCGCGCGCTTGTATCGCTACTAACGCGCGTTAGCAGCGCTATGGCCGCGCGACGGTGGCGCGTTCGCATCGCGACAGAAGCGTGGTTACGTGGGAGAGGGCACACAGCTAGCGACCGCATCGCGGCTGTAGCGCTACAAAAAGCCGCCGTGGGCGAGGGCCTAGTAGATTTTATATCTGATAATAAAACATGATCAATGAAATATTGTTTATTTTTACTGTTCATCAATGTCCGAATCCAAAAATGTAATATCTTTGAACATTGGTACGTCATCACCACTTCCATCTACATCGGTGCCTGTCCTGAACATTGAACGGGATTGTATCATCATCCAGCAACCTGTCTTTTTCTTGATGCTCTGGTTGCAGTTTTTTTACGTGGTTCGCATATTTTTTCCAGTTTTTCGTAGTTACCGTTGAAAACGTTTCTTCTATTTTCACCATATCTTCTGCGGTACTTTTAATATTTTTTTTAGCAAATTTCCTCTTCACCAGACTCCAAATAATTTCGATAGATAGATAAAAGCTTTAATTCCATAGGGCACACACACGTACATTATAATATGGCATAACAAATGAAATCACAAAGTAACAGCACATTATAAACACTGACGAAACAGAAACATACATAAGCAATATAAACATTTTATATGGTAGTTTATGGGTAATTTCGATGGGATTCAAGTGACAATGGTAAGGTGGTGGGCCCGCTTTCAGCAACTCGTCTATGTATTAGATTGGGTGTGGTTTAGTCTTTCTAATAGGCAAAGCAGTTCAGTTTTGATAAGATCAAATTAAGATCAGACGAGTAATGAAAATAAAATCACAAAGTATCAAACTCTTTCGGTCCCCAAACCTGTCAAGGCGTATAGAAGACCCACGTAAGTGTCAGAAATGACAAAGAATAAATGTTGCCCTAATAAACTTTTTTTGATGTTACCACTTGATTCTGCAAAGGTAGCACGAGGGCGCGAGTCACGCGCGACAACGTCAACAGTCGCGACTTTCCAGTACATTAACTGTCAAATTCTGACGACTTTTGACGTTGTCGCGCGCGACTCGCGTCCTCGTACTACCTTTGCTGGTGCAAAGTTAGCTTTGTCGCACTTTACTTACTTAAAAATATAAGCCATACTTATTGTCAAAGGTTTTTAACGTTGTTTAGGATTTCGTACCCAAAGGGTACAACGGACCGTATTACTGAGACTCCGCTGTCCATCCATACGTCCGTCTGTCATCAGGCTGTATCTCATGAACCTTGATAGTTAGACAATTGAAATTTTCACAGATGATGTATGTACCTATTTTTGTTGCCGAAAGAAAGCAGAATATTGTGCATTATTTCAAAGTTTTTTTAAAGAAATCATGTTTTGATAAGGCTTGGAAAAATATGTTTGGTAAACGATAATTGATAAAAAATGGTAGGACGACGTTGAACCACAATATTATTTGATTATCCAAGTATGACTCTTTTGGAAGAAAGGTTTGTAAAGATGCAGATTGAACCCATCAGAACTAGAAACCACTTAGGGTTTTGGGTAGAACGTTAGTAAGACACAGTAGTGCCGTCCATAAACTATAAAAATAATAGTAAGAACCAGGCAAAAGTGGTTTGGGATTCAATAAGAGTTCATTTCACTTTCGATAGCGAGAGCGTTTGCAATTTGTATAGGAGTGACAAAGAGACAACTAGGTGGCGCGCTTTGTCACTCCTATATAAATTGCAAACGCTCTCGCTATCGAAAGTGAATGAAAAAACTCAGTATAAGCACTCAGAACTGGATGTGAGAAAGATAAAATAAAAATTCCTTGCTAAATAACTAGCAGCACAAATTATAGATTATTATGGGATGGTACAGAACCCTCCTGAGCGAGCCGATCAACTCGCACTCGTCTATAAATAAAATTGGTTGACGTGGATTGATTTTTTATTATATATTTATTTTTACAGGGCCTGTACGAAACTTTAGCCCTAACGGATGTTCGGAAAACATTTGTTACAAAAAATTGTTTTTTTTTTTTTTTATTAAAGGTGATGGCTTCCCTAAGGATTCTGCCAACGTCTGAGTTTCGAAAAAGAAGCACCTCTGTGGATGACAAAACAGGTTTTTTTTTTTTAAGAAAAAATCACTCTGGCAAGCTATTTACCTGTAACAAAAGACAAACACAATATATACATTTATTATAAGGTGTTAGCCGGTACAATACACAAACTACAATCTAATTTTGTTAGTTTCTACATATGCACATAAAACTTTAGCAAATGAGGAGAATACCAACGGTAGTACGCAGCGGAGGTTGGCGGGCAGGGGAAGATCCAGTGGAAGATAACTGTACAACGAGGGATTGTGTTTTGTACACTCGAAAAAGATGTGCTCTGCAGTTCCCTCGGCCAGACCACACTCGCACAAGGAATGGTCCCTAACCCGGATTTTGGCCAAGAAGACAGGTGTTGAGGCATGCCCCAAGCGGAGACGACATATTGTTGAGATGACTCTTCTGCTAGCATCACGAAATTTGAAAAACCACGGGCGTGTTGGTATGAAGTCCTGGATACTCCCATATTGGGTCGGTTTAACTTGACGGTATGAGGCCCACTCGGTTTTCCATGCCTTATCTAGGCCTGACTTAGCTGTGGCTCGAAGATCAGCTGGGGAATAGGAAAAGTGCGTGCAGTCTCCAGAATTTACTGCCATCTTGGCACAGGAATCTACGAATTCATTGCCTTGAATTCCAGAATGGCCTGGAATCCAAGCCAACGTTATTTCTTGGCCGTTGGTGTGACATTTATAGAGTTGCTCTCTAATATTATAAATGACCTGAAATCTATTTTTTGTGTGGAACGGATTAGACATAATAGCCTGGAGGCAGCTCATGGAGTCCGAAAAAATAATGCCTTTCTGGATGACGTTTTTGTGGGCTTCGACAAACATGATAGCCTCAAGCAATGCGATTGCCTCACCCGTAAAAACTGATGATAAAAGTGGACATTTATGTTGCAGGATGACATTGTACTTAGGTATCCACACAGCGGAGCCTACATTGCCATCATCGGATAACTTCGACGCATCACCATAGACCGGTACCCAGCCCGACCACTGTTCCACTAATTTCTCGTTAAACCTAATCGCTGCATCTGGAGAGTGTTTGGAAATATCAAAAGAAAGAAGGACTTTAGGAGAGAAAGTCAGAGCGCGATAATCTGTGGCAAAGAGAGGGTGGGTATTAGTCTGAGAGACTGGATTTTGTAGATCACGGAATTTTAGATAGCTTTTAAGTATACAGGGGATTTCCTTATGGGACCAATAAGAAGAAGTAGTGACTAGAAATGACAGTTCACGTAGAATTTTCAAAAGGCGGTGGTGTCTGAAGTGTACGATGTTGAAGAAGAATCGGTCAGATAAGTACTGGCGGCGAAGGTGAAGGGGTGGGTCACAGCATTCAACAAGGAGTGCTGCCGTAGGGGAGGATCGCATGGCTCCAATCACCACTCGCAGACATTTAAATTGTATAGTGTTTAATTTGGTCAGAGCCATCTTGCTGCACGGTTCTAAAAGAAATGTCCCGTAGTCAAAGTGACTACGAACGATTGCGTTATAAACGAGTTTAAGCGAGTATTGATGGGCTCCCCACCACACACCAGCCAAGCATCGCAAAATGTTTAACCCCCTTTCACACTTTTTTACCACGTAGTCTAGGTGAGGGATGCCTGTAAGTTTGTGATCCAAAATAACTCCCAGGAACTTAACCTCCGAGTGATTTGGGATCTGTTCATTGTTGACGTGAACTTCAATGTCAGGTGGGATTCTTTTTCTGCTAAAAATGACTGTGCTACACTTAGCAATGGACAGAGAAAGGCCATGGTTGACGAGCCAATCATCTAGATAGTACATTGCGGCATTAATACGACTGGACGCTTCCTCAGTATTTTGGAATGGAAGGTAAAGAGCAATATCGTCCGCAAATTGCAGAATGTTGCAGAATGAAGTGACTGAAAGCTCAAGGTCAAAAGTATACAAGTTATACAGAATCGGGCTAAGTACCGATCCCTGTGGCAGGCCTTTCCAAACTGTTCTGGGGGGTAAGGAGCTACTAGAGCCTCTGACAATGATTGTCCTCTCCATCAACAGGTTGCAGATAAAGTCTACTAGCCTCACTGGAATACTCAGCTGTAACAACTTGTTTCTGAGTACGGGAAGCAGGACATTATCGTAAGCAGCTGCAACGTCGAGGAAAATTCCAACCACAGATTCCTTCTTCGAAAAGGCAACTCGGATCGCTGATGTCAGAATACTAAGGCTGTCCATGGTGCTTGAACCCTTCCTGAATCCAAATTGTGACTTTGCCAAAAGAACTCTAGATTCCACTAACCACTCAAGTCTGCGCTTGATGAGATGTTCACAAATTTTGGCTAAAGTGGACGACAGGGCAATGGGACGGTACGAGGAAGGGTCACTGGATTCCTTACCAGGTTTTTTTAAAGGGATGATGATCTGTGTCTTCCAACTGTCTGGGATATATCCTGATAAAAAAAAAAAATTAATTAAGTTTAAAAAGTAAATTTTGAAATCGTAACTGGAATTTTTAAGAAATGAATATGGAATACCATCTAAGCCTGGAGCAGAGTCTGTGAGAGGCTCTAAAGAGCAGAAAAGTTCTTCTACCGAGAAAGGGTTGTTAAATTCGTGGGATGAATTAGGGGATTTGTAAATTAATAGACATTCTGGTGGAGGGGCAGAGGGAGGGGCAAGCTTCATAGCGAAACCATCAAGCCAGGTGGAAGGGTCATTAGAGTTGTCGTCACGTGGATTCCTAGAACTGCGGAATCGTCTCACTCCCTTCCAAACCAGCGCCGAGGGGGTTCTGGGGGATAAGCCTTCAGTAAAATGTATCCAGCCTTGCCTTTTTTTGTCTGCCAGAAGCCTTTTTGTTTCTGCCGCGACCTTCTGGTAATGAACGAAGTTCTGTTCAGTCATAGCTTGGTTGTATGCAACTTCCGCTTTTTTCCTCACATCCACAGCCTTTGAGCACACTGCATCCCACCAAGGTGGTGAGGCTAAAAATTTTTTTTTGGAATTTTTTTTTTTTTTTTGAATACTGAGGCGGCAGAAATGTCAAGTATCTCAACTAATTTTTGATAGGAGGTGGCATTATCCACTGTGACTTCAGAGAGAGAAGCAATATGCTCCTTAGTCAAAGAGGAGAACCTATCCCAACAGGACTCTTCCAATTTATATTTCAGGAGTGGAGGATGTTGCCTTGGGGTAACTGATTTGGAGGGGAAAAAGATTAATAGCGGGAAGTGATCACTACCATAGGAAGATGGTAAGACCTGCCATGACAGAATAGAAGCTAATGGAGGAGAACACAGAGATAGATCAACCGCAGACCTCGGGTCTTGGTT
Organism: Yponomeuta plumbellus; assembly: GCA_947310845.1. NCBI lineage: Eukaryota > Metazoa > Arthropoda > Insecta > Lepidoptera > Yponomeutidae > Yponomeuta > Yponomeuta plumbellus. Next base: position 14,908,322 of record OX371198.1, on the reverse strand, counting down.
AGGAAAGACCCTGTGAGTAGGGGTGCCATCATTAAGGATACATAGGTTTATTTGATCCATGACATCTAATAGATCATATGATGCTGAATCATTATGATGGCACCCCCACAGGCTGTTGTGGCAGTTCAAGTCTCCCATCAGGATCATAGGGCCCGGGATGGAGCTCAATATTGAGCTTAATTCTACCATAATAGCTGATGAAGGATAAGGAATATAAACAGAAACAAAAGTGGTGTCTAATGATCTGAGAGCAACAATATTAAATGAGTCTGAATGGTCAGGTATATTAATTTTTCGAAAAGCCAAATTGTAACTAATAAATATAGCAACTCCTCCAAATCCATCACTGCGGTCCTCCCGAAGACATGCAAAGCCAGGGAGCCTAAAAATAGACTCAGGCTTCAGCCATGTCTCCTGGACGGCCACAATGGATGGAGAGTGTTGGTTAATTAATGAAATAAATTCTTGTTTTTTCAATTTGCAACTTCTACAATTCCATTGTAGGAGGTTTAGGTCCATATTCAGGCGTACTGACTAGAGATGCAAGTAATTCGCGCACGTTGTTCGGTAACTCAACATTGTCTAGTCGAGTGCATATATTAACCAGGCATTTAGCTAAAAGTTCTAATAAATTATCATTGGGACTAGTTTGGAATGCTGGATTGAAGGCACACCCATTAGGGAGTGCTGGTGGGGGAGAACTAATAATCCTTGCATGTATTTCTTTATTATATCCTTGGGAGGACGCTGGAGATGGGCTCTTTTGTGGGGTAAAAAATGTTTTTTTATACGAATGGGAAGCTGGTTCACATTGGGTATTTAACAGATCTCTTGTAGGTATTGGGCTGGGAGACGGTTGAACCGGTCTGCGGGTAGAGTCGGAGTACAGTCTCCGTACTTGCGGAAAGCGGGCTGCAGCTTCAGCGTAGCTAATGCTCTCTTGAGCCATAGTCAGCTTGATTGTTTTTTGGCGGGAGTGCTCCGGGCAGCTTTTGTCAGTTGCCATATGAAGGCCAGAACATAATAGGCATGACACCTGATCTACATTGCAAGAGTCACCGGGATGAGATTGACCGCATTTAAAACACCGTGAATTTGATCGACATTGAGCCTTTATATGACCAAAACGACAACAGTTGTTGCACTGAATAGTGGGGAAAATGTATGTTTCAACCGGGATTGATGTGTAGAAGCATATGATGCGCTTTGGGAGCTGTTGTCCTGAAAAGGTAACCACCACAGACTGAGTGGGTACCCAGATTGGGCCCCCCTCCTCTCGAAATACTTTTCGGTTGAGCCTTCGAGCCTTGAGAATGCACGAGTCAATGTCCCTGATGGACGCTGCCTCAACAAGCTCCTCCATTGACCAATCAACAGGGATGTTCCTTACTATACCCGTACGGGTAACAATATGTGCTGGTATAGATGCCTCATATTTGAAAGTTTCCAGAGCCGGGTGGGATAGAAATTTATTTGCTGTAGCAGCTGACCTAAACTCGATTGAAATTCTGTTTCGGCCAATAGGTTTAACTCCATCAAGGACAATGTCTTCAACCTTGTTTTCGTGCAGGAACTGCCCAAATTTAATGGGTCGAATTGTGGAACCAGCAGAAGGGTCAGGTACCTTGCGCTGAACATGTACCACAAATGGTGCAGAGTCGGTGGGAGAATATACTTTGATCTCGTCCATTTCCGGGTGAATGAAAACGGTCTGTACCGAGGGAGTGCTAGAAGACGGATCTTTTATATGTTTTTTGGGTAATTCCGCGGCATGATTCGGGAGAATGGTCACCGTGCAAGGGCGTTTTCTAGAATCTGTGTGAGCCTCGACCGCAGTGACGTCCATAGGAACGCCCGTCCCGCGGTCTAGGCCTGAGCCACCCGGGTCGGGTGGCTCGTCACCCATCCCAACCTCTTCACTTGCTAATTAGGACAATAGGACTTACACTGATAAACACGTAACAGAACATGCACTACACAGGGAAAAGCACCACAGAGGGGCAGTTATAACACTAAATAATGCTAAGAAAGGCTAAATTCCACTGAAAAGCGTGCGACTAATTCTCACTTTGACAGCAGAATCTACAAAAAAAAAAAAAAAAAAAATTGAACTTTACGCCATGATGGCTGAAAACGGACTCCTGACGTGGATTGACCGTATAACTTTCCACAGATTAAAAGTTGCTGTCAAATCTGTGGATCTGTGAAGCTGTCGTTGTCAAACTTGTCAACAGTGATATTTTTGACGAAAAAATCTCTGAAAAAAATCTGTGTTGTTTGTTGGTCCTTTCCTGCTTTCTCGAAAAAAATAGATACCCAAAATGAGTGAAACGGTAAACATTGATCTATCCGGGGAAATGAATGCAACTGCGGAGAAGCGAGGCTTACAAAAGTATGTCAATGACGTCGAACTGTAAGTTCTTACTAACACTAATTTCAGCTACGTGGAGAAATGGTTGTTTAGCTTATCACGCGTCTCATTGCGGAAAGGTTTTATTATTGTTTTGCTTAGCGAATCATAATAATTTCAACATCAACCTGATTGTTTGACATAAACGGTTCTCGGCTTACGTCGAGCTTAACTCATCAACTGACTGTCATTTCCACATTGTACATTTGTACTTCTTGTCTTAGCAGTACAGTCGACAGCAGGTCAACCTTTACATTTTTGTTGCAAAGTCGTCCGTAATGTAACTGAGTAGAGTCCACACAGTGAAGGTTAATGTGCCGTTGACTATATATTAATGTTAAGCAGCTTATATGTCTCACTGTTGAGCAACCTTACAGAGAGTGGAGAGTGCCCATGCTCTCGCTCTCTCTCAGCTATGTGAAGTTATTTGAGGTTTATCATGCATTCTTTTACAATCACAATGTACTCACCCAAAACATTGACATTTCCACATTGTAGAGCTTGCAAAGACAGGGTGCTGTGGCGCTCATTAGGGGAGGGCTATGTCCAGCAGTGGACTAATATAGCCTGATGATGATGAAAGCTTGTAATAGTAAAATTTTCTTTGCCTGTTTTTTCTTCATTGCCTTAACCTAAGGGTTAAGGCAATGAAGAAAAGGATGAGGTTTAAGATACCTACCTATAACTGGAGAAACACTATTTCTGCCCTGGGGCTTACTAGCCCCCAATGTATAGTTTGTGTATTTGTAAGAAGCATTTAGTTATATACTGACTGCATAAATACTATAAGTATTACTATTTCAGGCTTTCCCAGTTACTCCCTGACAAATAAAACAATAAGTTCATAGAGACAAAGAATAAACACATGAACATGTTAATTGAACTGATGAAAAGGGCCTTAGGTAGTCACCAATTTTACTGCAGATTATTTGAGCTCTGTGAGCAATACTTGCCTTTGGGTATTTGTGTATCATGTCACCAATGTCTTAAGTTTATTTTTGAGAGTGGTCTTGGCCCTGAAAAGCCCACCATACTGAATTCCAATTCATGTATGCAGTAACCTGCATAACGTGTTTGTTTTGGGCTTAAAGTGAAATATTAGATGCATTTAAAACTAATGTTGTTATAATATAAATATTATTAGTCAGAATCATTAATGGTACATTTAAAAATGTTGTTTTAATGAATAGTTGACATTTAAAATTTTCAAAAATTGTCATTATGTTACAGTAAAATTATAGTTTCTCTTAGAAGTTAAGTTTCTCTAGTTAAGCAGTTGGTGCCGGCTGCCGTCGATAGATGGCAGTGGTTAAGCCAAGTCAGAGGCCTTAGGGCGGCTTGAAAACTTCTAACAGTAAGACCAGCCACTAGTCTTACAAGCGTCCACCAATCTGGACTTGGCCCCCGTGGTGGAGTATGGCCTATACCTTCTTCAGGGAAGAGACCCGTGCCCCTTGTTGGGGACATGATGATAGTTTCTCTACTGGAATTAGTCCTTTTGTGACAGATAAAAAAATCATTTGATTTGTACCGTCTTCTATGATTCTAATTGAAAACAGCTAAGCACCATTGGGGTTGACACTGCTAAGAATGATTCTTGGTTACTTCCCCAACTGTATACTAGAAGCACTGCCATATTTAGGGTTATTATTCAGCCAGGAGACTGGCTCTGGAACCTAACACACTACTAAGCACTAGTCGAATCTATTTCAGAAGCTCTTTGTCTCCAACAGTAAGGGACTAGTCATAGAAAGCGCCCGGAACGCTGTGCGCATTAGGCACCACGGACGCGGACGCTTGATATAATCCGTTGCATAGAACTTCATACAATTTTAAAGAGCGTCCGATACGCAGCGTATCGTACGCGCGCCTCGGGCGCTTTCTATGACGAGTCCCTAATTCTTAAATTTATGGACAATAGGAACATGCTGATATATTTTTAATAACCATAATCTTGGATAACCAAGAACCAATTTTGATGAATAGAACTCCTAATGAACACCTATCTACATTACAATCAGCTGGCTTAGTGCGGGTGCAACAATACAAACTAAAATGAACCTTAAAGACCTTTAACGCCTCGTATCCACTAGGCAACATTTGGCGCGCAACATGTTGAGCGACAGCGCGGGACATTTGTTGCGACGCGAAACTAGGATGCGTTTTGTTGCGCGCCCGCTGGCAACGTCGCGTTGAGCGGCGGGTGGATCTCCTCGAACTGTCGCTAATTCGTCATTGTTGTCATTAATCTCTCACAGTTCTCAGCACAACAGAAATGTAGTACACAGTTATTGTCGTTACAGTATGTAAGATTGTCAGTCAACTCCAACTAATATAGAAATAAAAATATCTTTAACAACCTGTTGCACTGACAACATATAAGTGTGACACTTGCAAGGACAATGATGCCGTCAATTTGAGTAGATTCACCCCGGCACTTGTTGGCCGTCAAATATTGTCTAGTGGATTTAGAGACTACCATAGTAGTGCCAAAGCCTGATCATGTGTGGCCTACGAGCATGACATGAGACTGGCACGATAAGTGAACACACTTGTAGTCTTCGTAAGCATTTAATGATTACTTTAGATTTGTATCGTGCTGACCGCACGTCTCCGGTCCCATGGATAGACCTTAAATCTCATATGTAATGTCTAGGCTGATGCAGCACATCCGCAGTGGTGCAGCGCCTGGATTGGTGATGGGTCTCCTGGCCACCAGGAGACCATGGACCCAGTTTGTTGCTACCGACAATTTCAAGGTAATATTCAGTCTGTAATTGCATTCATTTTCACCAAAATTAAATTACGTAAAAAATATGAAAAAGTTAAATCGAAGCTGTTCTTACATGGAGCATGAAGTCCTGCTTGCATGATTAAAATTTTTTAGTGATTTTTATATGAGGGGAGTTAATACTATAATCATTAAATGACAATAACTAAAAATGTTACATTGTGCGAGCTAGAGCGCTGTTTCAACATAACAGTAAAGTTTGCAAAAAAATAAATTATTTCATCATCCCTTAATCAAACCGTGGGAGAATAGCTCCTACATTAAATTGAACCTTATCATCTTGAAATAAAGTCCAAAACCATTGAAAAATTTTATACCCATGCCCAATTAAGGGTTAAAACCCAATGATGCCAGATGAATTGTCTGCTAACAAGAAAAAAATGATGGAATTTGTACAATTTTTTGCTCCAGTCCATCCAAAGCTTGACTGCGTCACTTTTAGTGATAAAGCAGTCACAGAGATCACTTTTAGTGATAAAGCCGCCGTCTGTAGGTACTCGTGGATTAAGAAATACCTGTGTACAGTCGACAGCACATCATATCGTATACACGCAAGCACTCTACTACGTTTGCATTACGAGCGACTTTGCAACTAAAATGTAAAGGTTTAGGTGCTGTCGACTGTACTCGCCTTTTATATGTACAATAAAATGAAGGGTACAGGAAAAGAAGGTGCTCATCGACATTCGTGGAAATCAAACTAACAATTGCAGTTGATAGATTTTGAACGGGCCCATAGTATGACGTGTCCAAAACAAACCAAAAGGGGCTGGTTTCCTGTGATGTGGGCATAACAAAAAAATCAATAAAACACTAAAAGGGGCCTATTGCGACTTAAACCGTGATAAAAGGAGCTCATTTTATTCTATACTGGTTAAGAAGGGGTACATTGACCACTTCCTATCTTAGAACGCGCCCATTGTACCATTAAAATCATCCATGAAACTCAGGACAAAACAGTCTGAAACCTTTAAACAGCTTTTTCTCAAAATAACACAAATGTCGATGAGCCCCTTCTTTTCCTGTAGCCTTCAAATGTTCTCTATTTATCTAACTTCAATGTTTCAGGCTCCAGCTTCCATCCCGCGGCTGTCACGCCGCTTCTACAGGAATGTGGAGTATTTTCAAGCCAACTACTTGTTTGTGTTCCTTGGACTGTTTGCTTACTGTCTGTGAGTAAAGACCCTATTTGATACATTATTTTTGGCCACAATTAACTAAAACTTTACATCAATCCTGTTGATTTCTCTATCATTGTGAATGACTGAATAAATTATTTAGTCATTGTCAATGACCAAATAAATTATTGTTAATACCTTTTTTAGGGGCAACTAAACGGTTGATTAGTAGCCCTTAAAAAAGATTAGGTGGCCCCTAAATCTTAAGTGTTGTTGGTGAAAACGGGCATTAGACTCGTAGATCGAGTACCCAATGTCGTCATCCGTTGCCGGACAGGGGTTGATGACATTGGCGAAAGAGTCTTAAGACTGAAGTGAAAATGGGCGGGACACCTGGCAAGGCGGGAAGACGGCAGGTGGACCAAGGCAATCACAGAGTGGTGGCCGAGAACAGGACGACGGTCAGTGGGCAGACCTGCGGCCTGATGGTCGGACGATGTCGTTGAGTCGGCGGAAGGTCCTTGGATGCGAATGGCGAGAGACCGTGTGAAATGGCATTTGGGGGAAAAGGCCTATACCCAGCAGTGGGCTGATGATGATGATGATGATAAATCGTTCGTAGCCTGAGAATCGCTCGTAGCCTGGGAATCGCTCGTAGCCTGGGCTGCCTGAGTGATCTTGAACGATCACTAAGGTTAAGCAACATACGGCGCGTTCAGTCCATGGATGGGTCACCGTCTATGACTAACGCTAGTGGCATTTTTTCCGAGCGATTCCGTGCGTCGCAAGGTACTTTAAGCAGTTGGTGCCGGCTGCCGTCGATAGATGGCAGTCGTTAAGCCAAGTCAGAGGCCTTTAGGGGGGCGGCTTGAAAACTTCTGTCAGTAAGACCAGCCACTAGTCTTACAAGCCTCCACCAATCCGGACTTGGCCCCCGTGGTGGAGTATGGCCTATACCTTCCTCAGGGAAGAGACCCGTGCCCCTCGGTGGGGACATGATGGGTTGACGACGATGTATTTAAATAATAATAAAAACCTTTGAAGTTCGGGAAAACCCGGCGAAAACCTACCTAAAAATCTGTACCGATATCTCGGTTGGCGAGTCCTACTCGCGCTTGTCCGGTGTTCTCATGTCGTTTTTTTATGTTTCAGCATCACATCTCCTTTGCTCTTGATTGCCATGGTTGCAAGTTTCTTTGGCTATCGGAAATTAACTTCGGGACCTAACAATTGGAAGGTATGTCTATTCAGTTATTAATAGGTGACTATATTGTTTAACAATTTTATTCGCAAATAACCCGACTAAACAGAACATTTTGTTTGTTTTTTTAGCCAAGAGTAAGTTTTACATTGTTATTTTTGGGTATTTTCTGAGGTGTTACTTATGTGAATACTTTGCTATCACTTGCCTATGCTTATTTCAATCGGTCTGAGTACCTAAATTAAAAAGTATTATATAAAATGTACTACAGATAACTGGATCTATGTACTATGGCAGCAGATCCATTTTTATGCAGTCATCCAAAGCTTATTGGCCAGCCTGTGAATTAACATTATAGATTTAGTTTAGGTATCCAATCATGATACACCTCCGTTGCTTAGTCCACATTCAACATTTATTATAATACCAGCTGTTGCCCGCGACTACGTCCGCGTGGGCTTTAGTTGAGTAAAGTGTTTGCAAATAAGATAGGGATACTTTTAGCGCACGCGAACTTCAAAAACGGCAAAAGTTTCATACTAACATTGCACCCCCCTTTTATCCCCTTAAGAGATGATTTTCGAAAAACTATTTTACATGTGTTTCAAGTCATTCAATGAAGGACCTTCATTCTGAATTTCATTCGAATAACTTCATAAACGGCAAAGTTTCATACTAACTTTGCACCCCCCTTTTACCCCCTTAAGATATGATTTTCGAAAAACTATTTTACTTGTATTTCATGACTTTTAATGAAGGAACTTCATAGTGAATCTCATTCAAATAACTTCAAAAACGGCAAAGTTTCATGCTAACTTTGCACCCCCCTCTTAGTAACCTTAAGGGATGATTTTCGAAAAACTATTTTACATGAGTTTCATGACTTTCAATAAAGAACCTTCATATTGAATCTCAATCGAATAACTTCAAAAACGGCAAAGTTTCATACTAACATTGCACCCCTCTTTTTACCCCCTTAAGGGATGATTTTCGAAAAACTATTTAACATGTTTTTCATAATTTTAAATGAAGAACCTTCGTAACAAATTTCATTTGAATAACTTCGAAAACGGCAAGTTTCATACTAACTTTGAACCCCCATTTTACCCCCATAGGGGATGAATTTTCTAAAATCCTTTCTTAGTGCTCCCCTACGTTACAAAAGGAACCTCTGTGCGAAATTTCAAGTTTCTAACCCTTATAGTTTAGGCCCTGCGTTGATATGTCAGTCAGTCAGTCAGTCAGCTTCTCCTGTTATATATATATATATATAGATATCTCAATATGGATACTGGCCAAATTAAACTTAAAATCTTTCCATCGCTGTACCTACGTTCTTCCACACTATATTTCTTTAGTAATGTATCCCTCACCAATTATATTAAATCGATAGTTAAAATTATTTAACGACACCATTGAACGATATTTAAATAACAACAATGTGGAATGAAAAACTATTCAATGCATGACATCTAAGTTTTAAAATAAATTTAACCCTTAACTAAGGACCTGAAAATAGTTTCTTCTTTCTAAACAAATAAATCTTGCTATGAACACCTGCGTATAACTTGTAATGTTAATCAAGCCGCAGTTTTTGCGCTACTTTGAATAAAACATTTTGACTTTGGCAGATTGGCGGCTATGAGTTGAACAAGACCCATCAGTATATCGCGGGCGCTGCCTGCTCTATGGCTCTCTGCTGGCTGGCGGGCGCTGGGGCCGTCCTCTTTTGGGTGCTAGGTAAGAGAAAAAGACGAGGATATACTTTACTGAACTTGAACCTTGAACTTTACTTGAACCAATAGTAGCCCCGGCCGCCTGAGTGATCTTAAACGATCACAAAGGTTAAGTAACGTAGGGCGCGTTCAGTGCATGGATGGGTGAGCCTTCTATGATTAACGCTAGTGGCATTTTTCCGAGCGGTTCCATCCTTCGCAAGGTACGTTAAGCAGTTGGCGCCGGCTGCCGTCGATAGATGGCAGTCATTAAGACAAGTCAGAGGCTTTAGGAGGGCTTGACAACTTTTACACATTAAAACTCGACAGTAAAACCAGCCACTAGTCTTACAAGCCTCCACAATCCGTACTTGGCCCCCGTGGCGGAGTAGGCCTATAGCCTATACCTTCCTCAGGAAGAGACCCGTGCCCCTCGGTGGGGACATAAAGGGTTGATGATGATTCTTTACTGCTCACAGGAAAATACAAAAAACACAAAATATTTGCAAATAAAAAAAAAACATGGATTAAAAAAACTGTTCCGGAGCATACCTGATGCAGAAGATTTCTTTGGCGGTCAAATAAGGTTGCTAGGGTCACAGGGGCTTTTGCGTCGGCTGTGTCCTGGGACGGTAATTTTAATTAATTTTAGTTTTGTGTTCTGATACTATGATAGTACAGTGTAATCCTAGTTTACCGCCAGCAGGCTCATGTGATTTTCACCATTACGTCCAAATACAATGTATATGTCGCAGTAAAGTAGTTAAATCAGAGAGTCAATTGAATCTCTAGACCGTCAATCAAAGATCGATATTCAATCAAGTCGCTAGCTTTTTGATTTAAATAAAGCAGCGTCGAAAACGTTTTACTATCTGACTGACCGAAAGCCAGTATGTTGATTAATAAGGTAAAACAAGACGGCGGTCACGACAACAGCTGATTACTTTTAGAGTCTTTCTTTTGGCAAACGTTGTGCGACTTGGTTTGATGTGCGAATGGTTTTTTGTTTCAAATTGTGGTCTTTGTTTAAGAATGTTGTCGACTCCGCCACGATTATGGCATTTGTTATTGTTATTTCGATGTCATAGTGAATGAAATGAGAGCTTGGAAATTCCGTGTTTTGTTTTATTGTATATGGTTACGCAACAAAATTAAGAAGAGTCTTGTTTTTGTAGTGAGTTCCTGTTGCAAAGATGGCTTTAGAAGACTCGACACGTTCGTTCAAAGAAACATATATACCATACATACCATACATACCAAAGTTGAAATACCTAGGAACGTTTAGGAAACTCGTCAGACGTTTCGTTCACTCACTTGTCTGACGGAACTTTAGCGACTTGATTGAATATCGATCTTTGATTGACTGTCTAGAGATTCAGTTGACTCTCTGATTTAACTACTTTACTGCGACAGTACGTACCGTTTACGAGGAGTCCGATTCTAACAGGAAATCAGTAACGGGAGATCACAGCTGATTTAATTCTACGTATAGCATATCTTCAATTTACAACGAGGCTCTGAACCGGGATAGTGGTAATTAAAATAGTAGTTTCCTTAGTTTTTGTAAAATAAACATGCGCGTTCTATTCTTTTTTTGGACTGCAAGGGCGTCGCCCTGGGGGGCAGGGGGGGCAGTCGCCCCCTCCCCCTAGAGATCAAATGTAGCTAAAAAAAAAGTCTGTTTTTTTCATTCAATGCAAAAACAAAATATTGTCACGTTGACATCTCCATACAATTCTTAGGCTGTCAATGTCTGAATGTTGCTAGTACGTAAACACCAAATAACCCCATTTTACTTCCAAGTTAATTGTGTATGCTACGCAGGTGTTTTTTTTAGACTTTGCTTTTACGAGTAATTAAATTTTAATGTCTTTGTTGCGATAAGGATTTTGCTCACATGAGTCTTCTATTCACGGAAAAAAATCTACCGAGTTAACCTAGCTATAGCTTTTGTAGCGGTAACACCGCGTCATTTTTTTTTGCATCGAATTAAAAAACGGACTATAGCCGCAAAGCGACCAAAGTGCGAGCACTTGACTTCCTTACCTATTTATAAATTCCGCATCGCATGACACAATGTAAGGCGAAGACTTCCAAAGTGCAACGTTTCATGCTTTCGGCGTTCATATTTTTTATCCTCCATAATATTGCCCCTTTGCCCCCCCTTTGTCATAAGCTGGCGACGCCCTTGCAGTAACAGTGTTCTAATGACATGAGCGAAACCAACCCTGACTCGTGCTTCTGCAGGCGCCACGGTTACCGTGGTGGCGCTCCACGCAGGCTTCTACGACGCGGAGGCTCTGCCCGCGCCCGAAGACCCGGAGAAGTTCCCGATGATCGAGCAGGTCTGACAGAGCGAACTGCCGCTGTTCCTGCCGCCGCCGGGACGCCTCTCGCCGCCTGCGCTCCATTTGCCGCGGCACGAGTAAACATAACCTAACCTAATCACGTTACGACGGACCGGCGTCATGCGGGCGACCCGTTCAATCTAAAAGTACCCTTGAGCGTAAGGTAATACGGAACAGAGGATACATCTAAAACAAGCTGCAAGCAATGGGCATTGCAATAAAAAACTGAAGTTACTTTTTTTTAGAGAAAATAGGTAGTTACCTTGAAAATTATTGAAAGCCTGATCCGAATATTTCGACATTTTTTTTTAGAGAATACAAAGGATCTGAGTACGAAACCGGAAGTACGTCATGTAAGAAAAACACGCCGTCAAAACGTACTCAAAAGTTTTTTGCTATATCAGCTCCCCCAGTACCATAACTTTAGGTTGACACCAATATAATTTGTGATTACCGTGCTTTAACAAATAAATAATCTTATTCTACGTAATGTTTGTAGAACGAGCCAGAGTCGTGCGAACGCAACAATACAAACCGAAACAATCCTTATACAATACCGATGCTGTTTCTTAAAAGAATATAAATTGATGTATTATCATCTTAAATGTTTCGTGTGTAATAAAGTATAATTTAATTTAGTCATCCGCACGTCCTCGGCCCGTTTAGCAGTTTACTGTTTCGGCGTTGATTGAACAGACGTTTCTTGGTCGAATTAGATGGCCTTGATGTATTGTCTTTGGTATCACACTGGCGATAACCAACCGTAAAACATCACTAGTGTAATTCATAGGTGTACTCTATAAAAAAATTATATTATGTTTATATTTAGGCCGTGCGCTAAAGCATGCATCGTGCAACCATGCAGTTGTGTCGGCCGTGGAATATTTAATTATTTATTATTTGTCAAAAAGGCGTGGTCGACTAATTAGCCTGTTTATGATAACTAGGGTAATGATCTGAAATATCTATCTAGATCTACGATTGTTGGCGTGCATGTCGATCTTTTAATTTAATTCATTCCTCATGTTCCATAAGATATAAACTGAAAAGTAGAGCACCCCAAGATATGCTGAAAGTCCACTAAAATAATAAAATGTATATAGATTAGACAAACCGATTGCTAGTTAAATGTCCAAGATCGTTCCATAATAAGGGACGAGATTGCATTTCGATTAATACGCGCCCGTATCGATATTCATAATTTATTGTACTTTCCGATGCGTGCGATCCGTCTGGAAACAGCGGCACTAGTACAACCAGAACTAGAAAATGCGCGGGCGCCTGTTTTTTGCACCCCTGCACCGCTGGCATGTGAACACCCATCGCACGTGTAATGTGTTCATGTTAATACAATTTTTCAAAACAGACGTGACCGTGCACCCTCGCGAGGCCTAGCGCACGGCCTCACTGTATAGATATTTCTTTATTTTAAAACCCATCGATATTATTCATCACCAACCCATTATATCCCCACCGAGGGGCACGGGTCTCTTCCCTGAGGAAGGTATAGGCCATACTCCACCACGGGGGCCAAGTCCGGATTGGTGGAGGCTTGTAAGACTAGTGGCTGGTCTTACTGTCAGAAGTTTTCAAGCCGCCCCTAAAGGCCTCTGACTTGGCTTAACGACTGCCATCTATCGACGGCAGCCGGCACCAACTGCTTAACGTACCTTGCGAAGCACGGAATCGCTCGGAAATAATGCCACTAGCGTTAGTCATAGACGGTGACCCATCCATGGACTGAACGCGCCGTATGTTGCTTAACCTTAGTGATCGTTCAAGATCACTCAGGCAGCCCCGGTTACGAGCGATTCGATCGAGCGATCGATATTATTATTATTACTATAATACTATGTAACCTAAATAGTTGTTTTTTCACTTTATGTATAGAGGACAAGATCTTCGCGCTAAAACGGGTAACGTTGACAGTATGTCGTTAATCTAAATTCGACTCGTATTTAACTTAATTAGTAAGGTACAACTGGCATTTTTTAACGAGTTCACTTAAGGGTCACAGCACACATATCAAATCGGAAAGGGATCGTCGCCGTATCGCCTCGAGCGGTTCAGCATTGTTTGTATGAAACTCCCTACTTCAACGCACACTGATCGGAATCGTAACGTAATCGCCTCGCCTTAGAACAGGCTCCGAACCGCGATGCGGTGCGTGGTCAACTTGCAGTTCCCGCGCTTACGGCTCGTCGTCCCCGCGCTTACGTCTCTCCGTACCCGAGCTCACGTCTGTTTGTCCACCCCAAGTATTACTTTAAAGCAATCTGGTAAGTATCAGTGGTCGGCGAGCCGTAAGCGCGGTGTTGCCTAGCCGTAGCCGAGTTGACGTACAGGAGCCGCTGATACGCTTTGGTTACGATGCATACGTCAGGTTACCGCCTGGTTGACGGCGGTGCGAAAGGCGATACGGTGACGATCCCTTTCCGAGTTGATATGTGTGCTTGTGACCTTTATGCTGTCTATTGTGACTAGAGGAAAGCCTTTTACTGTCAGCTGTACATTGTACAAACACTTTTAAATTCGATCTACAAAAGAGAACGAGATGGCTATTTATATAGATGTTGTCTTAGTTGGTGGTAGAAAAGCTGACAAGGATTACATTTAGGACGCATAATCATATAGAAGAAAAAATAAATTATTAAGATTATTTGATCAACAAGAGTGTAAAAAAATCCTATCCGAAATTGACAGCGCTCTACTCGTCAATAGGAGCCTCTTTAGTTAACCCTTAATTGGGCGCGAGCAATGTGGGACCTCCAGATTGTAATGTACAATGCAAAATATTCTAAAATAGGTATGACACTAAAAATGCATACTCAGACTTTTTTTTATTTACTTTTATTAATAAAAAAAAAACGCGTGGGAAATATACTCTCTCAGTCCGGAATGGGCACTGGGTTTTAGCACTATGTGGGAAATTATTTTCACCCCCACATATTGAAAAAAAGTACCCAAGTATTAGGGCCTAAACTAATGAGGCGCGTGGAAAATTTGCCAAATGGTAGTTTTCGAAGCAAGGAGCTCCACATAATGGTACCAGGCACTTGCTGCAGTAATGTTTGGATCGTTGCTCCTTTACACGTGTACTGCAATATCTGCATCTTCTGTACTTGCCTAGCTTTGGCATATGGACGCCCACATCTGATAACCGAGTCTCATCTGGGACTCCATATGCTCCCCCTTTCTTGGTCTTGAACACTGGTGCCCTCCTCTCTCTTGTAGTAAAGTTATCAATCAAGGCACGCCCAAGCCGTAAACGGAAATCTCGATGAGTTTTTCGACGCTCGGAGTGGCTATCGATATAAATAATATATGCATTTATTACTGCTGCTTCGAGTAGAAACCAGAAGATTCTATGCCAGTTTTTTCTGGATTTTTTTCCTACAGGATAAGAAGACCTATAATGGTCAAAAAGGTCAACTCCTCCCATATAGTTCGTATACATCTTGATAGCAAGTGGACAGAACATCTCCTTTTTTGACCCATCCTTTTGGGTTCGTTTTATGAGGGTTACTTCTCTGGGATCAAATGCTGTTGTTGCTACAAAAACGTCTTTTGTGTCTTTCCATTTTAGTATGGAAATAGGTTTTGCATGTTGATACATGAATTCTCCAACCTTGAGATTAGTTTCCTTCGATTTTTTGGTAATGACATCTGGAATACCTTTTCGATTTATACGAATGGTACCAACTGCAAATATTTTTTTTTCATGGAATGCTCCCATCAATCCAAGGCTGGTGAAGAAGTTGTCAAAGGCCAATAATGTGTTCTCTGGAACTTGTGCTAGATCCATTACCACTCTATATCCCAAGTTTTCTTCTGGTGTATTTCCAATTTTACCAGTGTACAATTGAAATTGGTGAAGAAATCCAGTTTTTGAGTCGCATCGAGCCCAACATTTGTACCCCCTTTTTATGGGTTTTTTAGGCATATACTGCTTCATGGTACTTTTACCCTTAAATTTTATCATTGACTCATCAATAGATTGTGTCTGTGATGGAACACAGGCTTCACCAAGTCTCATTCAATGTGTTGATCAATGGTCTCACTTTACACAATTTGTCATATGAGTCCTATATAATCAAAAGCGGCAATCTGCACTTTGACTGGATAGTGGCAAAGTACAAAAAACGATTTCACATCATATCGATTTCTTTTTGAAACAATCTTTGTTGATTTAGGTATCTTAAATTGTTGACGTTTCTAGGAGCAAATGCAAAATAACTGTACATCAATTAGTTAACCGACAAATTAAGATTAATTTTTGCAGATTACCGCTTTTGAATGTAAACTTTGAAGATGGCCAAATCTGATCCCAACTTAGGTGCAGATTTCCCAGTTTGATCCTTACTAAACTACAGATTAACGTATTTGATTGTGATTGAACTGAGATACACCAAGGGTTGACAACGACTTATAAAAAAAAACTTTCTAAGTACCTAGGTAATTGTTTTATTCTAACGGAAAGTAATAATAATATTACAATAACGAAGTATTTACGGGGAAAACTGATTGTGTCGCTTTTTTTTTGTTTGACTTTTAATGATTTACGGAAGTAAAACGATATTTTTATTATTTAAAAAAAATTACATAAACCAAATGTATTGCACAAAATCGAAATTTAAGACATAATCAGCTGAATGAAAAATGGAATAAACTAAAAAAAATAGAATTTCTCGCTGCGCTACTGATCTTGATCCTTAAATACGTAAAGCATCCACGTCATCCAATGCTTCCTCACAATAATCATTAATTATATCTTGTTGCGCCAGGGATTGTTGTGAGGTAAGCAAGTTTTTGTAGAAGGTTAGAGATGGCATTTCTGCCCACTCAGCTCCAAAATGCTTGCTTAATAACTTTCAACGTCTTCTAATTTGTTTTTATTAACCGCTACGACAGAGGGTAAAAGTTGCGCCTCTATCATAGCTATGTTCTTTTGCTTTTTACAGACGTAAACTGCAGTTGCTATGTCACTTTTGTAAAAAAGTTCACCTCTTATTAGTACGTTGCCGCATTTTTTTTGACCGTTTTAAGATAAATCGTTTGCATTCTTTAAATTTCATAGGCCAAGATGTCGTCTGCTTAAAAATGTTTTTAACTGAAGCTCTCCAGTCCAAAATTGGACAGTCTTTTCCTAGCTCTACCAAAGTCGATGTTTCAGCGATTATTTCTTTTATCTCATCTGGGTGTAGTATAACTTCAGTCCTCTTCATTTTTTTTTTCAATTACCCCGAATAATCGGTCTGCTGGCATAAAAGAATGTCCTGTCACTGGAAATACTATTTCGATGGTTTTAATATTCATGTTTTTTAACAACCAACTGCAGCACGCACCAACAACCAGTTTTTATTTGGGCCACCGCAGCCATCGGCAACCAATCGAATAGTAGTAACATTAGTTTTATCGGTTTCACTTAAACGGTGATATACCGCTGACGCAACAAGATTCGAGTCTTTGCTGAATTCATTCTCAGTACACACGTAAGAGAAGATATTTTCTTTTGAGAACGGTCGCCTGGCTGATCCTTCTACCATGGTGAAGTTGTAAAAATATAGTTGACGGCTGTAATACGACATTTGATCTGGTACTTTGGGGAGAGGCAGATTCTTCTGACAGTCAAAAGAAATAATTTTTAGCGAATCTACTTCTTCACGAAGCTTTTCAAAGAAAGCTTTTGCTCTGAGCGAGTGAACTCGTTTTTCTGTTATAAGAGAGTTTTTCTTGTCAAGGTCAGTTTCAGTTTTGATTTTTTCCGAAAGCTCCAAACATTTGGAGCAAACATCAGTTTGCGGTGATCCGAAACCAATGTTGTAACTATTGTTAAATATATTCCGGAAATATGATTTTTTAACATTTGGATGAGCACATTCGCTTTTTTTGTAAACTTCATAAAGTTTTGTGATATTCAGCTCAGAGGGCAAATACCTTCGATCTGCGTGCTTTGAATTGCGACAGTAATGTGTTTCTGCACATTTGAGTTTTTGTATAAACTTGTGAACTGATTGTTTCTGTTCCTTAAATTTTTTTTCTTTGTGATTTCCGCCACGTCGTTCATCAGCAAAATCACCAATATAGGAAAATCTTTGCATGACATACGCCACTCGTTGTTTAGTAACGCCAAAAATATTCAAAAAGAATTTTTGGCATATTGGCACTTTTTTGTTTTCAACATGAACTGCGTATTTAATGATAGTCTGTTTCTTTCCTTTAAATCCAGCTCTTGGCTTGACAGGTTCGATAGAACAGTATTTCAAAATGAGCGCATCTTGATACTTCTTTTTCTGGTGAGCGTAGATTTGCGATGTAAGTCGTTCATATGTGCCATTGTTATTTTACAACATTGCAAAGCTTTTGTATCATGTTCGCAGACCCTTACTGGCATAGCTTTTGATGAATACCTAAACAAAAATATAATTCAAGTAGTTAATTAAATACTTTTATCAGTAAAAAAATTAAATAAATACTTATTTCAAGGCGATATGTTTACAAAATCATGACATTACAAATAAATTACGTAGATAATCAGCGATAAATACAGAGGTCTGTTGGGCATAGGCCTTTTTTCCCTAGCGTAATATAATCTACCCACAAATTAAGAACAAAATTCCCAGCTATAATAATAGGTACCTATATACAGATTTCATTTGCTTGAAATTACACCAGATTAACACGTAGGCTACTATTTATAAAGATAAAAAAATACTGTTCCCATGGTAAGGGTAAAGTAGCTATAACCGAAGTTTGCGCGGACGAAGACACGGGCAAAAGCTAGTAAACACATACATTATGTATTAAAAATACAACAAAATACAAATACAACCTACTTACCTGCAGAAAGTATAGCTCAGAGCTTAGCATTAATTAACCTACTGAACCGAACTAATTCTCGGTAGGTAGGTACATATAAAAAATATATAAAATATTAATGCAAGGTGAAAGTGCCAACCCTAGTACGGAACTAACCTCTGTCTCTTGGCCAAATTTCTTTTCCAATTTGCAGGATCTCTTTGACGTTTTCGAGCATAACGATTAGTTACAGGTGTTGCGTGACAATCCATGATTATGATTTCACTGAATTTCTTGAGCCTCAGTAGCAGAAACTTAAATAAATAAAAAAAATCTGAGAGACAAAACCTGAAATTAATTCACAAATCGCCATGACAGCGCGCGAAATAAGGATGCTTCTGATTGGTCGAGAAATCAGATTGCCATGTTTGATTTTGAACTATTACAGGTAGCTGTATTTGAAACTGACCCGTCACTTTGAAGTCAATTTACTATCAAAGGTAGCCATATTTGATACCGATACTAAAATACGTTAAAAAGTGGTTAAAATTCTGAGTGTTGCCCTATTCACAAGTCAATTTTCCAAAAAAGTGCAGATTGCCGCCTTTTATTCTATAGGACTCATATCCTGGTGCTGTTTTTGGTAATTCTGATCTTGGGTCTGATACATGAAGATTCTCATTATTTTTTTAAATCTTTTTCACGTCATAACTTCACTGATTACAGGATTTGTGTAGAAGTTGTCTGTTGACCAATATACTTTCAATGGCCTTTCAAATGGAGGTACATCAAATCCTTCAACAGTGGTGGACCATGTACGCTCCCTATTCTGCATATCAGAATAACTAGGTCTAGGGACCTCAGACATACCAATTACATGGTTTTGAGGGTAAACCAATGGACTTGGTGAGGTTTGAGAATCTGATGTGTGCATTATTACCTCATTTCCAGTGAGTGTGTGTTGGCATTCAAGAGAATGAGAAGATTGAGCAGCTTCTAGTATATCTGTCCTTTGATTGCTAGGGGATACATGTTGATCTTCAGCAGTGCCACTTACAGAGACAAGCAAATCTTCATCTTGAATATTTGATGTTGATACACCTGAAACATTATAAAATTATACATCTAATACAGTGAACCATAGTCTATTTAGTATTTACACTAAACAAATAATACACACCACATTTTAAAATTTGTAGCAAATCTTCCTCATTATGGTGTATATCTTGCATTTGGTCCAATGCTGCATTTATCATCCATTCATCACAGTTTTTCAGGTGATTTTCTTCGTCAATATCACTTGAATCATTGTCACTTGAAGCCATAAGTATAGCCATAGCAGCTTCCAGGTCATCCTTTCTGCCCAGGTGTAGTTTCTTTTTCTGTAATCATAAATAAGGTAGGTTCCATAAAACGTAAGTATGAATCATGAAAATTATTTCCCACATTAGAGGAATAAACATAACCTGTGCAGTCTGAAGTAGTATATTTCAAACATATTTGAGGACTCTAGTTTCAAAACCCGCTAAAACGTTTTCACAAAACAATGGAAAATTAAAAAAAAAACGCTCAAAGCTTAATATTTAGTAATACCTAAAAGGTTTTGTAACAATATCCATTTATTGCGTATGGCAATACATAAGAACTGAATCTTCAGTTGAAAAAAGTAACCACAACGTCAAAATAACCGAAATCAAGTTCGTTTTGGAGGTTTTTGTTGCGAATATTTGATTTAAGCGGGGTTTGCAATGGACATTATTTATTTTAGCGGGAATTGCAACTGACAGATTTTTATCTGTGGATGGTTTCATTCAACCATCCAGTGACCCAACCAGTTACGAAAATATTACCCAGTAGCGAAGTATGAACATATTTTTTTTATAAATTATAAGGAACACGAAATTTAAGAAATCAATATTGTCAAATACTTTATAATTTTTAGTATAAATTTAATGAAACGTTATAGTTTTATTTATACATGAGTCTCAATGTCCTGAAAACCCTGCTCACACAAAATATTTTCATTATTTTTTGGATCCCGATCGAAGCCTTCAGAATTATGGTCAGCCTGCAGTCTTTCTTCAATTTTTTTATAAAAATCCAATGTAGGTAAATTTCTCCACTCAGCTCCGAAATGCTTTTCAAGAAGTTTAGTAACGTCATCTACCTTGGCTTTATGCGGTAAGATGGTGTTCGCTTGTATCGTCTTGGGACTGAGCATGGTAATTTTTTTGTCTTTTTTTGTGATAACTTTTTTACAGTTGAGTTCGCTTCTGTAATTAACCTCGCCTTGAACCAATACATTGTTCATTTTCGACCTGGTCAAGAAAAACCGCTTGGATTTCATAAAAGGAAAATGCCAAGCAGTAGTGGGTTTTATTATAGCTTCATAGCTATTCTTCCAGTTGTAAACTGGTATTGTTGAAAGGTCTGTGACAGTTCCATTATCTTCTAGCACAGATACATATTCCTCTGGAGAGGTTATAACCTCTTTAGTTCGTAATGCTTTTTCGATTTTGGCAAACACGCGGTCTGGTGGGATAAATGAATGTCCAACTATGGGGTATATAATCTCGACTTTTTTTATATGTCTTGGAGCTTCATTGTATAGCCATTTGCCTAACATAGCAACCATACTAGTGTTCTTATTCTGGCCGGAACAACCATCGCAGACCACACGCAGAATTTGAGTTTGTTCTTTGAATGTCACTTGCTGTAGGTAATGATATACAGCACTTACTATTTCATTGCCTCCCTTATTGTGAGTCACTTCACTCCAAAAGTACGAATGAACGTTGTTTTTGGTCAGTTTAGCCTTAGAATTCCCATCTACTATTGCAAAATGAATAAAGTTAAACTGTCGACTAAAGTACGCTGATTGGTCTGGGAGCTTAGGTAGAGGCTGATTCTTTTGACAGTCAAACGTTATAGTTTTGATGGTCTCAGCTTCTTCTTGGAGTATCTGATAAAATGCTTTGTACTTTAATCTGTGAATTCGTTTGTTAGTCATAAGTTCAAGCCTTTTTGTGGAATCTGTCTGAATTTTCATTTGTTCTTGCAGGGAGGTACATGTAGAGCAAACGTCAGTTCTTGGTGAACCAAAACCGATATTGTAATATGTATTAAATATATGCCGAAAAAAACTTTGTTTGACTTTAAGCTCATTTTCACGTTCTGCATTGTACATCCGCCATAATTTTCTGATGTTAAGCCCGGCTGGGAGGTATAATCTTTGCGTTTTTGAGCGGCAATAGTGACTCTCTTGATATTTAAATTGTTCAATGAATTGTTGCACTGACTCTCTTCTTGCCTCATACTTTTGGGTTCGTCTATCACCCCCTCTTTTTTCTTCCGGATGACTCCCTCCACTTTTATAAAATCTGTTCATAATACCTTTCACTCTGTCTTTTTTAATCAAAAGCGCGTCCAAAAACGTTTTTTGACAAACTGGAATCATTTTACCGTCGTTACCAATAATATGATATTTCGTTGCAATCTTCCTTTTAGAGTTAGTTTTTTTTGTATCAGCTGTTTTCACATTGCAGTATTTTAATATGAAATTATCTTGTGAAATCTTCGTTTCACATTTATAAAAATGCCTGTGAAATCTTCTAATATTCTGGCATGTAACTTGTGCGCATCTAAATGCCTTTTGGTTGTGGTTGCACTGAGGGAATTTCGGCAAACCTTTACTTTCATACCTGAAACAATTTTTTTACAATTTACCACAATATAAAATTTATGTTATTTTGTAACCAATTAAAAAAAGTGATCTAACTGTAATCCAATCAGACTGTTATTTAAGTAACCATAGCACAGGTTCATCCTAGTTTGGTTACTTCTGTAACCCATGTTGTGTAAAATCATATCAATATTTGTATTTGTAATGGGATGTCGTAGGTGGATGATGGGATACAAGTGCGAACATAAAATGTTATTTACGACACATTAAATTTAATTCATTTGCAAAGCTCTGTGACTCTCAAGACGTTATAAGATAAAACAAGAAAATCGACTAATTATATTTATGATTATTGATTGACGTAAACTATTAAATTGGAAAACTATGAGGGAGGCCTACGTCCTGCAGTGGGCGTCAAACGGCTGATGATGATGATGATAATGATTGACTTAGTTGGGTACTGCAGTGTTGCATAACACCTTCCCCCTCACTTTGTAAGGTGATTCCATAAGAAAATTCACATACCTTTTTCTTTGCTCCATCGTGCGTTTCCACGTTGTTCTATCACATTTTCTCTTTCTACTGTGCTTAGAATCATATTTTGTAACGAATTGTGTTAAATCTTCCATTATTTCTTGTGAAGAAACTTAAAAAACCGGCACAATGTTTTCACGTTGTTGACACAATCGCCATACTGTTTGTATCGACACGTGATAGGAATGCCGTGCTGTGATTGGCTGATTTGGTTTTAGCGTATTTTGCAGAGCATCGAGACTGTTTTAGAGGCTTTTGCAACAAACCACTACTTTTGTGAGCTGATTTGATAGGGTTACAGAGGAGTTTGTTGTGGATTGTCTACAAAATATGATAAAAGTAACGAAGTAACTTTATATAAAATCGAAACGACGTTTTTGTTGTAAAACCGTTTTAGCGGGTTTTGAAACTAGAGTCCTCATTTCTAGGTTGAAAAAAACACGAAATTGTTCATATCATTACAATCTAAACATTTGTACCAATAAAACAACTCAAAAACTATATATAATGCCAAATAAAAAGAACTTACTGGATTTTTCCGCGACATTATAAATTTTTATTTGCTATTTTACGCTCAACGAACGACAACGAGCATGAAAATTCTTGAATTGTCACTTTGACACTTGAGCACAGACCAGGGAATGAACGTTCCATTCCGTAGAAGGAGTATAGTCTAGAAACGGCGGACCGCGTATACCAGTAAGGGACAGAACTATTTGGGCTGGGTGACCAGCTCCAAACGTTTTCCCAATTTTTAGGGTCTCGTAAGGTGATGTAAGGACAACCAATTATCATTATCTTGGCTTGTGGAGATCGGAGCAATACAAGCCGACGGTACTGCGAACAGTTCTGATCTATTGTACCATCCCCTTTATGGGTGTATCCAAGCCCGTTTCACAAACCTGGTTATTTTAGGTGTGCAGGTTTCCTCACGATGTTTTCCTTCACCGTAAAAGCTTTGGTTACAAATTGAAATATACTTTTTAAGTGGCCTCCCCTGGCAGGATCCGAACCCAAAACCGATTCGATCACGAGCCCAACGTCTTACCCATTGTGCCACTGACGCTACTGAGACAAATACTTTATTATTCTGTCTGGTTACATAAGGGAAAGGTAAGGTTTAAAAACACTATTATAATAGGTTTTCAAATTTATTTTTAATTTAAACAAAAATAATTTTGAGGTTACAAGCATTTGAACCTAAGACTATAGTAAAACATAGTTACCAACACCAAAACCATTGAGCTATCTCGTTGATAAGGATAGATTATTTTCATGGAGCAATAAGAAGATACTTTGGAAAATGCATATTACACTGATATACATGACTTATTGCCCTTTAAAAATAATCAATTTATTGTAGAAATTTCTAATTTTTTGTTCGCTGTTAACAAATTTTTTTGTGGCATGATGGATACGGGTGTTGAGATACTATTGACATATTAATTTTATTATGAGAGGGTAATGATTTGATGATACATCATAAAAGTGATCACCACTAAACAGATTCAAATTCACGCATTTTTGTAGGCATTGCTGTAATAGATTCTGCATAGTAAATTTTTTTCCGAATGGTTTGCTTTGGCGATATACTTTTTCGGCTATCTCACATATTTTTATCACTTCTTTCGACGGGAATTGAAGTCCTCCCTTATTTTTTTTCATTTGAAGACTTTGATATTGTTCCAGGCTGACTAGCGCTTCAAGACAAGCATGGCATTTCAACCCACTTTTTATTTTATGCACTACAAATCCAGCGATGTATGTAATTACATGGTGTGAAAATTCCGTCAATGCAGTAGGATCCGCAATGTAGTCGTGATCACTGGGTATAGCGGAAACAACATCGTCATTATGATGATTTGGGTCTTGATTATTTTCTGTCTGCATTGAGCGATTACCAATTGTTGTGGCATTTATTGCCACCTCTGGTTTCGTAGCTGTTAAAATGTGAATATCCTCAAGAGCCACACAGTTCCCAGTTTTAATGTGTTTTAATTCCCCGTGTACAAGCATCCGTTTAAATGCTGATTTAAATTGACGTGCGCTGGGATTGTTGTTAAATCCACCCTTGGCTCTGATGGAACTAAAAAAACATTCCAAATGATCCTGGCTCAGCTTGTAAGTCGATAAAAACTGCATTTTTTCCGTTTTTATGTAAGTTTCATATAAGTACAGAATGCTTCGAATGCATATCAAAAAACCTAGGAACCCGGTTTTTCTCCTGCACTCAAGTATATGACTGTCTTCGAACTGCAATTTTTTAATGTAGTCAAAAGTTGATTCAAGAAACTCTTTTTCAGTCGCGAAATTTCTTTCTGATAATGGCTGTTTATGTCCAAAAGCATTCAAGTTTCTTGTGTTCATACAATCAAATAATGAATTCATATTACGTATGAACTTCACCGTCTCCCCACAAACCGCGAACTCTTTTAAAGTTAACTCGTCCCTACAGAATTCAAGTGCGTCGGCTACGGATTCGCTTAAAACTTGGGCAGCTAGTTTGACTTTCATAACCTGTTTTCTGAAGTTAATGTGGCTTTTCGATAATTTATTGCCCAAATGAAATCCCTCATTTTTCTGCAAGTCAACAAGAGTTTTTACATAGTCCCACGAAATTATCCCACCTTCAGCTGTTGTCAGTACTTTTTTATCGCCAAGAGTGTTTCTAACCAACTTAATCATGTGGGAAGGATCGGGAAATACAACAATTTTATGACCATTGTGTGAGAAAGTCGGGTCTATATCGTCTGCGTCTCCGTCAAGCTTGCAGCCTAAAACCTTTGCCATAGAAAAATTTGCTGGACATCCGTCAAAGGTGACCGACATTACATGTATGCCGCAACTTTCTACAAGCTCAATGCATTCTTTCACAAGGAAAGCTTTTTGTTCTGCAGTTACACCATCAATGTTAAAGTAGCCCATAGGAATTTTCCATGAGCCATTCGCACAGGTTAACATAAATGTCAAAGCTTCTTTAGCCACTGGTAACACGTCCCGGTCTACACTGTTGCCACAGTTTATAAACCCTATATAGTTTCTTCCGTCCCATTCCACACACTTACGGATCCCCATCTCGTCGAAGCAGAGAGCGCCGTACAACTTCTTTGTAGAATTTCTGGATATTAGCTTAAGCGCTTCCAAGGATTCCTTGGAAAAGCCAGGCTCCCCATCCACACTTTGGTACCAACGTGTCAGAGTACGGGGATGTGGCAAACACGTATCGAAAGTTTTCCTTACAAAATCATATGCCCTAGGGCTTATGAAGTGCAACGTCAGTGCAAACTTCCTCAAGCTGGGTGAGTATTGCTTCTCACCAGGTAAACCTGTAAGAAGGATTATTGTATTTTATTTAGTTGGCAAGTATAGTACCTCTAATAATACCTACAACAATTTTTAGTAATACACAATGCTAAAAAGTACCTACAATGTACAAGGTAAGTGCTACTGCTACGCTACACAAGCAAAGAACTACTGCTACAATACCGAAAATAATCAAACGAAAGGAGCTACAAAAATACGGAAATGGCCACCAAAGAAATAATCTGCCCGCGAAAGGTTAGGTTACGTGTTGTTTTATTTTTCCGTTGCCATTTCAGTATTTTATGTGGCTTTTTTAATTAAAACACAAAAACAAATAACTACATCACTAAAAACATAAACTAAATTCATTTCTATCTACCCAAAATCTACCAGAAAAGTAGTTATGATGACTGTACCCAAGATTTTTTTCAAAATATCCTTGTTAGCGGGATCTATGGAAGTCAGCGCATCAGCTGTTTCCTGATTAATATAGAACTTGTTCTTCAGGTCTTCAATTACGCATTTCAGTTCAGCGTTTTTTTTTGCCAGACGCCAAGCTTTCGATCGTAAGGCCGCAACTTTCTTTTGACATAGTTTAGCTAGTTCAGTTTTTTCCTCCAACTGGCGAGTTTCTTTTTTCTTGGTGTATCATAAAGCGTTTCTGTTGATCCACACTGGAAACCAAAATTACGTATTAGGTAAGGAAAATGGTTGATAGATACCAGTCAGCGGAAGCACAGCTAGGTCTAATAAATATAAATGTAGACCCATCTCACCGATAATTTTCTTTTCTTATTTGAGCTGCCTTCTCCCTCTGATTTTGCAGCACAATTCACACAGGACGAGACATCGTATCCAGACATCATCGTCTGCGTGCCAACATTAATCAAAGGAAGCCCAGAACTCGCAGCTGCCTTGTTCAAACTCGCTCGTGTTGACGTTGATGTTGTCGGATTTTCATCCATGTTCTTTTGCCCCAATTGCTGTATGTTCTTCGTATTTGGTTGGATTGTCTTCTAAAAATAATTTAAATGTTTAATGACACAAATACTATATACATAATTTTAAAAATAAAAACTAGAGCCCGTCTTGTTTACGAGCGATTTCATATCTAAATTGAGAAAATATATCAAACATATATAAACACTTTACCTGCACATGGATGGTCGGAATTGATCCATCAACAAGAAAAACTCTCATTTGAGTTTTCCTGAAACAATGTGGTTCACCCTCCACCAATCCGGACTTGGCCCCCGTGGTGGAGTATGGCCTATACCTTCCTCAGGGAAGAGACCCGTGCCCCTCGGTGGGGACATAATTGGTTGATGATGATGAATGTGGTTCAAAATGTAGGGAGCAAACCCGTGTATTCTTCGTTGGCTGCCAATCCAAACGACCTGTACTCTTGATCCAACATTGCCTAATATTTTCTTCATTTGGATAACTGTAAAAAGTGTTAATGTAATTATATAAAGTTCACCTACTACCTAAAATGGTGCTACACGACACCGCTATCATCGTCCATAGACATTTTTATAAGGGGTCTATACATAGGTATAAGGGGTTTTGTATGAGAGGGGGGTAAAAAAGTTCCCCAGTAACAGCTGAACAACAATTATTGCTAGTGACACCTTCTATTCTATCTATTTCTTTGAATAAAAGTGGGGGTCGATACGATATCGAAATCCTTGGTGGCAACAATTTCTCCTTTGAGAAAAAATACCCAGCATTTGGTAATGCCTATAAATATACATGACCGATATGTACAGAACTAGGTACCTCGATCGAATCGATGAATATCATGCCGTAATAATTTACCAACATTTTAGGGTTTACCGAATCCGTTGCTGGTAACCCTAATCCAAAATGGGGTGAATTTTAGAGGCGAAAATATGGATAAATACCGTAAAATGTTGTAACATTGCCTGTATTTTGAACTTTATTGTCTATAACTTTTTATGAATGAAAAACATCATTTCTCATTTCAATGGAAGTTAAAAATTGAACCTTAAGCCGTGCGTTTAAAGTGGGTTATTGCTGACAAACTCATAAAGACTACCTAAAATATGCAATTCAAAACGCAGGCAAAGTTGAAGGCAAAACCGCAACATTGCCTAGTCACATATCTCTGTAAATAAGCAACTTAATGAAAAAATACCTACGTTTATGATTGGTATAGGGTAATTGCTGCAATTCTCATACCTACTGAGTCTAATTAAAAATCAGTTTTAGTATTTTTTCACAGGTAGGCAAAGTTGTGTAAGCTTTTCTAAGATCTCAATGTGAAGGTGAAGAATTCTTAGGGTTGGCAAAAATAAAACATGTTAATATGAAAATATTATTTATGATGGATGACAATAAGTACCTACTGATACATAACCATTTAGTCTTAGATAGGTAAGTAACAAAAATATTTTTTTAAACATAAGGTAGGTAGGTAGATATAAAAAAAAAAAATTTATCATTTTTTTTTAAAATACACCTTATCCTCATCCCTTAATAACGTAAATTGGGCAGGATTTTCAGATGCCGAAATTTCTATTGCTTTCACAATAGAGCTCTCGGGGACATTGTCCTTATCTATAATACGCTTAGGCTTAATAAATTTTATATCACCTTTTTTGTGACCGATTGTTTTAAAATAAGAAATGTTATACATTTTTCTCACTGAATCCACACTATCTATGCTACCTACGTAGTACTTCCAAGATTTGCCTTTGTAATATCTTGTCAACACTGTTTTTCCTATATTATATGCCTGTTTTTCATTGGTATTTTCGTTTTTTACTTCTATTTCAGTCTTATTTTGTAAATCTTTATCAGCTTCGTCAGTCTTATTGTTATTATTTACTTCTCCTTCTCTAGATATAGCAATTTGATCTCCTATCTTTTCTTCCTCATTGTGAGACTTCTTCTGATTGTTGTTTTTTTGTTCATCTTTTCTCCAGTTTCTGTTATTTTTGAGTAGTAATTCCTCTTTTTCGTCAGTTTTAAGTAAACCTGCTATTTCTTTGTTATCAGTTTCAGTCAGTAACTTTTTCTGTGGCTCTTTTTCATCAACAGTCGTATCTTGTTTTATATTTTCTTGATTACCCTGTTTTGACTCCACTTCCGATATATTACTAAATGTATCCAAGCAAAAATCATCAAACATATCTATGTTTATGTCCGCAATATCAGAATCGCTATGTATGCTGATTTCGTCGCTCACAGTTGTGGTGGAAGAAGACCTCTTTAGAATATTTTTACTTTTTGCAGATGTCTGTCTTTTTTTCGTTAGCTTCTTCTTTTTTTTAGTTTCGGTTTTCTGAACGATGTTCGTATTTGTTATATAATCGTATTTGTTGCCTTCACTTTCCTCATCGGTATTGCTCAATGTACCGTAGGTATTAATATGAGTAGTAACAAAATTCGGTAAGTTGTTCTCGTTCTTGTGGTTGCCAGATTTCAGTGCCATAGCGTGGAATAAATCGATATCTTTTTCTACCCTTTTTAGATCTATTGGCCCCTTTTTCAAATATCCAAGCGCGATGTCTTTGGTCATTTTTACGTCTGTCAACAGTTTTATCTTAGGTTTTTTATTTTGAGTCTTTTTGGGAAAATCCAAACTTCCTTCCTTCTTAATCTTTTTTGGTGATACAACATTAACTGGGGTGTTTTCATTGGCACCGACATCGAAATCGAGTATATTTTCATCTTCACTGTCTGGATTATGATCAGTTAAAATAATGTCAGTATTATAGTAGTTTTCATTGGAGCTGATGTTCTGACCTTTTTTTGTCTTACGTTTCGCAGATGTCACCTGTTTCTGACATATCTTTTCAGCTTCTTCAGTTGATACCGACTTTCCTGCAGTAATTTGAAGTTTTTTGTTTTGCCCCGACTTCATTGGCTTAGCTTCGCGTATAGCTTGTAGATATTCCAGAAGTGCATGGTCAATCGTTTGTTTTTTTTCTTCCGTAGCCTCTGGAATCTTTTTGGTCACCCGAGAGGGATCAAAGGGACTAATCCCTGCGGCTGCAAATCCACTTTTCAGATTGTTTTCATTACTCATGCCTATTTTATCCATAAGCTTGTTTAAGAGTTGCGGAAAGTGGCATTTATTTATGGAAGAAACATCGGGGTTAGAAAGTTTATACTCAAGTAAAATTTTCCTCCATTCCTTTTTCATAGGGCCGAAAAAGGCCAAGTCCAGGGGCTGCGTGAGATGAGTAGCATTTCGTGGGAGAAAAACGAATCGAATATTATGCTCTTCGCATAATTTGACGATTTCCACACTAAGGTGCGACGGCAAATTATCGCCTATAACAAGTTTTGGTCCATCTAAAGCCGTCGCCCAGGGTATGATTATTGATTCAAACCAATCCTCAAACATGGTCATATCGAACCAACCAGAATGTGTTCTATTGTATCTGGAGTTTCGGGGTCCATCGCGACACCATCGGTTCCATAAATGTTCGGCCTTGTAGACGATGTACGGCGGCAAAAGCACACCATCTGCTGTACCAGCAAACATGATAGAAACTGAAGTTTTGGTTGAATTTATTACACGTTCCGGATGTTTCACACCTCTTTTGAATATAGCCTTACTAGTGCCAGGATCATCGCTAATATTTGTTTCATCAAAATTTAGCATGTTTCTGGGAGAAACATTTTCGACAGACTTTTCAAAATTTTTATAAAATTTAACCATCTCAGGTATTGATTTGGCCGCACGGCATCGTTTTATGTTTTGTGTGGTACGCTGTGTAAGTTTATGGCGAATTAGAAAAGCGCGTGCCCATCTTTCCCCCGGATATTTATGGTTAAAGAGGTGTAATCTGTCATTCTTTTGTAAATAATTATACACAACAATCCGTAAGTCTAACAGTGTCAACGGGCACCCAAACTCTGCTGCAGCATTTATTACATTGTCTATATGCCTTTCTTCTTCTTTAGTTAATCTTGTAGGACGGCCAACATTTTTTTTATGAACATCTTTGCATTTGTTCAGAATGGTCCGTCTCGGAATCCCAAATTGCTTTTCTGCGTTATATGATGATAATTTTTTACGTTTCACCAAGTCAACTGCAATTTTTAACATTTCTTCCGAATAATTTATATATGGTCTTGCTCCTAGTTTTCTTCTACTTTTTTCTATCCCACCCTTGGTACTCATCTTCGACACCTGCTGAGCATACAATATACTTTAATTAATAATAACGTTTTAAATTACCTAATGAGTTGGAATTTTTTATCTTTAAAACTTACCTTACGCCAGACAAGTTTTAAAGATAAGGTAGGTAAGTAGGTACCTATATGTAGGTACTTACAAAGAGCGTGCCATGGCTATTGCTTACGGAGGGAAAGTACCTTAACAGGCTGGCTTGCGCGAGGAATAGATTACTTTCCCTCATTGTTCAGTATTGTTTTATTTTCTGACATACCCGAGATTAATTTTCAAAATTATGAAGTGACAGCCCTAACCCAAGGCAATGTTGCGTATTAGTTTCGTATAAACTAGCCTAACATTGCCTACCTCTTGATTTAAGTCTTAACTACGCTATATAATAGTTTAAATAAGTAGAATAGAAGAAAATAGCATTGTTCTTTTGCTATAACACATAATAAGTATTAAAATAAAGCTTTTAGTACTTACCTAAGAATTTTCGGGACGAGCGGTAAAAACACGTTCACTTTGCCTGCCAAATGGAGTCCTGCTGACAGTTACCTTTTTAATGAGGGATTTTCTGACAGCTCCTAAAAAATGGTTCCAATCTCGTTACTAGATGGCGGTGGTATTTACGAACGTAGTTTTTTTTTAATACCGCTGAGAGCCCTTCATTGATCTGTGTTTGTACGTCACTGGGTGTATATCGAAATGCGGTGAAATCGATAAAAGCGCGAATCCATATAAGTGCAGTAGGTACAAAAACCCTACTTCGTGCGAAATACTTTGGGACCACTAAATTTGGTCGGATTCGCGCTGTAATCGATTCCATCGCATTACGGAACGTGATGGTCTTAGTGATGTGAACCGGTTCTACGAATACCGTTTTTTTTAAAGTAATCGATTTTTTTTATAGTCTCATTTATAGGGTGCATATGGGAAACAAAACTAATCCACGTTTTTTTTTTTAACTGAAACACTTCCAGCTCAGATAGGTATTTAAAAGCTTCATTAATTCGGTTTATGTTTTGTTAACCTCTCCTGACAGGTTTTTAAGGCTAAGCAGATTATAATAACATAACATTTTTTTGCATACAACATAATTGCATAATATTATGCCGTTGACTTAGTTTTGAACTAAAATAATGATTTTATTACAAACTTAATTAATTTTAAGTTTTTAACAGTGCGTTTTCAAGACTTCTCATTAATTTATGATTGATTGATTGACTTGTTTAATGAAAAGAAAATAACAAAGTGCCTTGAAAAAAAGAACGTTTTTTTTGTAAAAGAAATGAGAGGTTTTTTTTTAGTAAAAAAAAAACGTTGTTTCCAAGAACTCTGTAGATGGCATTGAACTGACTACGTCACTAGGTGCCAATGCCAAAACGCTTTTAAAAAAAACTACTGACACACTTTCGTTTGCTTAGGAAAAACATATACCTATGCCTTCACCGTTATCCCCGAGGAGGTAGGCAGAGGCACCAATCACTAGAACTGGGCCCACGTTTTGCAGAGTTTATTAGGTCCCAACGTGACAAGTGGCAGATGTGATGTGACAATGAATGACATCAATTAATTTTTTATATAAGTTTCGTTAAAATATAAAATAAATAAACTCACACCCGTGAATCGCTCATAGCCTGGGCTGCTTGAGTGATCTTAAACGATCACTAGGGTTAAGCAACATACGGCGCGTTCAGTCCATGGATGGGTCACCATCTATGATGACTAAAGCCGCGTATCCATAACGCGCTCCAAGAGGGCGAACATTGGCGCGCGTTCCAGCCGCGCGAAATGGATACCATTTTGGAACGCGCGCCAATGTGTTCGTTGGAGCACGCGAACACGGAGCGGTCCGTTCCGACTGGTGTCTGCTTTTTAGCGCACATCAATCGTGGCGCGCGCGCCATTTGAGACGGTCGTTGTATTTTTTCTCGAACACGACTGGCTTCCATGATGAACGGCCGAACACTGGAACGGTTGGCACGCGCGCCAGGCGCGCTTAGTTGATTTACTTCAAATGTTTGGAACGCGTTCCGCGGAGCGCTCTCTCGGCGCGGTCATTCATGGCGCGCGCTCCAGGAGCGCGTAATGGATACACGGCTTAACGCTTCGCAAGGCACGTTAAGCAGTTGGTGCCGGCTGCCGTCGATAGATGGCAGTCGTTAAGCCAAGTCAGAGGCCTTAGGGTGGCTTGAAAACTTCTGACAGTAAGATCAGCCACTAGTCTTGCAAGCCTTTACCAATCCGGACTTGGCCCCCGTGGTGGAGTATGACCTATACCTTCCTCAGGGAAGAGAGAGTTGATGATGATGACACCCGTTATCCCCGAGGGGGTAGGCAGAGGCACCAATACGTTTCTTTTTACGATCTAAAACTTACACCCAAGTGAAATAATCAAAACATGATGTGACGTTCCGTTCCTTGCAGTAACTTACCAAGTTCAGCGCCATCTATTCGCCCAGATGGGAAGAGTTTAAAAAAATGACAATAAAATCCCTCATTGGAAAATACCGGTTCCAAAAAGTTGTAATGGGTTCCATCACTAATGTGTCTCGACGGAACACAGAGTATTGTGAAAAAAAAAATTCAAGTCACGTTTTATCAGAGCCATCTATCGGAGTTTCGAGAACTAATTTTTTTTTTTAATCAGCTCTTGGAAAATCCCTCATTTCTTTAGAAAAAAAGTAATCGGTGTTACCATATACTTCGTCATGCATCACATATGTGGAAATAATTTACTAAAATCGAATATAGGC
The DNA here is from genome assembly GCA_947310845.1 of Yponomeuta plumbellus. NCBI lineage: Eukaryota > Metazoa > Arthropoda > Insecta > Lepidoptera > Yponomeutidae > Yponomeuta > Yponomeuta plumbellus. Next base: position 14,874,511 of record OX371198.1, on the reverse strand, counting down.
AAAGTTGTGTAGTGAAGGCAATGTTACAACATTTTACGGTACTTAATAAAACGTTGTTCTAATGCAATAAATTATCAATTTGATACTGTTTCTTACCTTTAGATATAATTTTAAGCATGATCGATAGCAGAAAGTATCACTCACCGAAAGAAGGTTATGTTTTCAATTTTCTGCAAAGTGTTGCTTTTACAGCCCAAAATACTGCAAGCCACCATCGTCTAGCACAAGCCATTAACCACCACAAACACATACAACTTTAACGATGCGCAAAAACGTCAGAAACATCCAAATTTAACACTGTTAAGTTAACACAATGACGCGGCCGCCTTGCATTTGTTATACTCCTATAGGAGCCTAACAAACCTCTTTCCTTATACGCGCTAAGGGACGGAAGATAGTCTTTGCGTCTTTGTTGCTCAAATGAGATTTTGTATAATGGCATTTCTTTTTCTCGTGGTATTATTAACGTTACTACCCGTCCATTTCATTCTCGGTCCACGTTCCATTCCAAGCAATTTTTTTTTACCATAGACTACATAATGAAGATCCGAAACATTGACAGATTGTGGGAAATGGATAACTTGTGACGATTTAAGGGTTAACTGTGGGGGGAAACACAGAAACCACAAAAAATATTATCCGCTTTCCATAAAGATCTCCTGTAAAAAAGGTCACATTATGTAGCACATGGCTCTGTGACCTGTGCAAAATAAATAAAGTACATAATCAATACGCGTATCGGCAACGAAGGTGCTACCATATTGATGAGTGGTGAACGAGGCATCACATTCTAGCGAGATATTATTGTATTGAAGATATGGAACAGCCTTATTTATTATTATTATATATTTTTTACTATTTTAAAAAATGTTGGTTATTTTATTTTTTTTGTCCCGTGGCTCTCACCATGGCAAAAATTGTTTGTATTGACGATGATATCCCTCATTTTTTGAATCGATATGTGGATTTTTTTACACCCATCTCAACTAGATAGAGCATGTGGTATGGTCGCTATACAATCCATGGGTAGAGTAAAGGTTGATGTGCTGACTGTACTTTACTAAGCCTCTAGTTCTTCTCTTTTCATCTTGTACATGGTGCTTTATATTTATTATGTAACAAAATATAATTACATACCTACTTAACTACTTTCTAATTAATAGTTTAAGATTCGAAATAATAGCCAATATTTGATGGACTCTCTTGTAAATATTAATAAATACCCATTTGGGAATGTACCAGTTTGTTTTTATGTTCCAAATACCTGTAGTAAAAGATTGGAGATTTTAAGAAAATCATGTCCTTTAATACTTTAAACTAAAGAATACAAAAGTAGGTAGCAAATGTAAACAATACTTTAGTAAGTTATCAAAACAAGTGGTGGCCTTTTACATTGAGGAATAGGCAAGCTCAAAGGCCATGTTGTTGTCATGAACAATATAAATTGTGTTACATACTCAACTATAGTGCACAGAAAAATTCAGTTTGTCAAATCAAGTCACTAACTTCTATAGTTAAATTCAGTGGTAAATCTTACGACCTCTGTGGCGCAGCGGTTAGCCCATCTGCCTACCATCGATGTCCCGGGTTCGAATCCAGGCTGGGGACACAAAAAAAAGAAACTGGTCTTGCATGTTTACATGTTTGTGACGTCGCTGTTTCTGTTTCCCACGACACAGGGTGTCCTAGTGTGGGGCCAGAAGCTATGTATGTAAAGGTTAAAATGTTTACACATTGAAATTTATTCAGGATATCTTACTACTGGACCATTATTTATTATATAAATATATTATCTATTTAAGGCATCTTGTGCGACCTATCTGACAAAACAATATCAATGTTTCAACAGGGGTACAACAGAAATACAAAAACGTAGCATCAATACATTTGCAGTGCTATCAATGGATAAATTACATGTATTATCTATTTCATTATGCAGTTTTTCGGCGCAAGCCGGCCAAACGAATTTAGGGGCTATGTGCCCCTAAAATTGGTGCACTGAACCTTAAAAGTTAATAAAACTTGTTCAACCACAAAATTCTACTGTGTATAAAATTTTTGGTCAATTAATTGTTAGATCAGTCATTCTATAGATATCAAAGTACATGTAGCTTAGACTAAAAAAATATGACTATCAATATCCTAACATTCAGTTATAATTTAACCACTGTTATAAAATTTTACAATTCATTTCAAACGCTATGCAGTCAATTATACTTTAAATATGAATAAAATATACCTCTTACAGTCAACAACTTCATAATTGCACTATGTTACGTTACTGCATCTCTGATGAGGATAAAACTATGCTCTGAGCAACAATTGATAACATTTCAAAACAAGAACACTATGTTCTCATTCAATATAAAATATTCATTTTCAAAAGCCCGGGAAGACATAATAGACGAAATCTTATCACATAAATAAATCTTAATAAATAAATGTTGAAAAGAAAAAAAAAACTTCAGAACTCAGAAAATTACGTAAATAAAAAGAAATCACAACATAATGCCATTGTTAATTCTAGTCAGTTCCATATCAGCTACTAGCAGGATCTCATCCCACTTGTGGGAGGGGGTGGAGGGAGGGGTCGTGAGACCAAGTTTCAGTTCTTTATTTGAGATCGGTGTTGTGAATTCTAGCTTTCTTTTAGAGCGGCCACTGAAGTGTTGGCAAGGAGTGGTCCGCTCAAGACTGCTGGACTCAGTCAGAGGTGTGACAGGCGACAGAGTGAGCTGCTTTAACTCTGCTTTTGTGGTCTTTTTCAACTTGATTGGTCCAACATATCGGAACACTGGCTTCTTCAATATCAGGTTACCAGAGACTTTTTCTATTAGGCCAATTGAAATAAACACATTGGCAATGTCGTAAAGCCTCCTAACCTTAGACTTGTGTTGGCGCTCCAACTGCTCAGAAGACAGGATCACATTGTTCTTAGTGGAATTGTCTATCAGCACCCGCACAGCCATTTCCAGGTTAATTAATGTGTTCTGAAAGCACAATAAATTGGTTGATGAAACTAATAGATGCTAAATAACACTTACTCCCACTTAGTAAGCATCGGGACATAGCTGATATTATGTTACTATTGAAGATAGCATGTGGCATAGTTGACTGTCCAGATTTACTTTGTCGCTTAAAGTTTTTAACACCGACTCGTATGTTAAGATCCAATCCAACTTTTCATTTACCAGTGGTCAGAACTAATTATAGACAGAATTCCTTTTTTTGGAGATCTTGCAATCTATATAACTCTTTGGCTGCAGAGGTCGATGTTGACCTGTTCTATGGTGGAATAACTGCGGTGAGATGTCTCCTATCAAAATTGTTTTTCAACCCTGTAAATTAATTGCTACCCAGAAAATAATCGATTGGTTATACCCTCAGAATAAGAAATAAATCCTTCTTACTCTGAGGTTATACCTATTATGTGACGTTACTTTGATTCCTTTTTGCCGCTATCTGTGGAAACTTTTAATGACTGTCTGTTTTTATATCTGCTTTGTAATATCACGTTTGCTTAGTCACTAGTTTTCCTAAATATTAAATAAATAAATAAATAATAAATATAAATAATAATAATATTCTACTCTATTCTATTCTAAATGACACTGGTGGCATCAATTTGACAGTTAATTTAATATTTATGAAAAGTTACTTTACAACAAAACCACTTCTTCACAAAGAGTCTACAGCAAATAGAACCTTATTCAGTTATTCAGGGCTTCTTCATTTAATGACGGCCTCTGTGGCGTAACGGTTAGCACATCTGCTTACCATGCGAGAGGACCCGGGTTCGATCCCCGGCTGGGGAGAAAAAAAAAACTCCAGGTCTTGGATGTTTATATGTTAAATTCAGTGGTAAATCTTACAACCTCTGTGGCACAGCGGTTAGCCCATCTGCCTACCATCGAGGTCACGGGTTCCAATCCGGCTGGGGACAAAACAAAAGAAACGCAGGTCTTGCATGTTTACATGTTTGTGACGTCGCTGTTTCTGTTTCCCACGACACAGGGTATCCTAGTGTGGGGCCAGAAGCAATGTATGTGCCTTATATGTTAATGCCTGTGTGGAAGCTATACTGTTGATAAATGATAACACTTACAGGAGGCTCTACCAGGAAGAGCATGAGAAACCTCTGCGCCATGACACCTAAAGTCTTGTGCTTGGGTTGAGGTGGCTTGGGGGCTTTGCCTCTCAGTGCATCTGACAGTCTTAGATGTTCTCCCTGCTTTTTGAGCATCCGTAAGAAGGAATTAAGCCTCGAAGCCCCATGCCACAGATAGGTGTTCTTCCTTTGGTGGACAGCACACTGCATCGCTTCCAGTATGTTTATAATGTCGTACATCCGCCGCTTCTCCACCCCCAGCCGGGCTGCGGTGATGTCCAGCTGAATTTCCACTGTGCCATTGCCTTGCATGGGGTACAAGGACAAGAATCTGCAAAGAAGAACACATGAGATCTGTTCTACTGTGAAATGATAGGTATCTGGATCCGAATGGTTTACCTGTCACATAGTATTTGTAAAGACTTCTCTTTGCGGTGCACCGTGCTTGGTGGTGGCGTCGGATACTGCAAGGCGACATTTGTCAACAGTTTCAGGTTTGCATTTGGCGACACATAGCTTGACGAGTTGGTTACTTCGATAAGCGCACTTCGCTTTGGTGTACAAGTAATGTTGTCATCCTCATACATTGTGCGATAACATTATGCAAAATCTCTTTTACTCAAAATATTCGCGTACTTTTTGACGACCGCAAACAAATCGAGTTGGTTTCCGATATTTGTAACAAGAACAACTGTTTTTGACTGACGGGCACTTAGAGTTACTCAGGTCCGATTGCTTATTCCTACATATTTTGTAGAAACTGTGTTTTTTAAAAGGAATAGAAAAATTTTAGCGCGTAAAATATTATAACCTATGAAATAAACAATTTTGACAAGCCGTGATTTTTGTCAGTGTGCTAGAAGAAGAGGGACGATTAGGGGTGCATTCCGAGATGCGATGAAATATTTTACAGCGCGAATCCATATAAGTGCAGTAGGCACAAAAACCCTATTTCGTGCGAGATACTTTGGGACTACTAAATTTGGTCGGATTCGCGCTCTAATCGCTTTCATCGCATTACGGAACGCAGGGTTATCATACAGCCGCGTTCCCTGAAAATGTTTTATTTGTCATTTGGACTCACGGTGGTTGGACTATTTTTGAAAAACATAGATTTTATTGTAGATTTAAGATTATATTAGTCTCGGATTTTAGTGAACTTTATTTTAGCTGAAAGCAACTAGGAGTTTTCCATTTTATTGTTTCAATATTCAGAACAAAAAAGAACGCAGAAAAACAGAACGTCCATGATTCCATGATCATGCGTCGTGTCGTGCGTGAGTGTCCTCATGAGTGTCGTAGATCAGTTGAATACTTTTTTAAACGACTCTTTGTTTAGGTGCTTAATTAATATTCTAAAGCCGTTCAATATTATGTAACAGGTTATAAATGTCAGTTGCAAATAAGCATATGTGGGAAAAGTATATATATACTTATGTTTAGATTAAAAATATACAACGGAAGTTGAAATATAATGAGTTTTTATTCGGTCATGGTATTAATAGCATTACCTACTACACACCACACGAGCTATCTTGCGCTAGTGACGTCATTTTTCTCAACTTATCTCCCTCTGACAACAGTGATAAAGTGAGATAGTAGACGTAACTTCTCGTCTATCGCGCTGCGCTTCCCGGCTAGTGTAGTTGTCTGTTGTCTATGACATTTTCTTTTGCGTCATGTCATGGCTGGCATGGGCTTGATAACTTTGCTTGTGAAAATTTGCTTGGATTCTTCGGAAGCGGTGTTGAACGCCGTCAAAGTTGTACCTTTTATTTACATGTCACATTGTGTGAACGGAATCACTAGTTGTTAGTGGCGAACGGCCGTCGTATGATGCCACTGCACGCCGTGAAAAACTGCGAGTGAAAGACAATTTCCCTACCATTCCGTGCTGACAAAATGAACGACGGTGATTGGATTTGCAGTGATGCTAATTGTGGAAATATAAATTTCGCACGCCGGTTCTCGTGCTACCGGTGTAACAAAGAGAGGCCGGAGGCTAGTAAGGCGTCCAAGAAGAAGCTTGGCACCGAGATAGGCAAGTCAGCGGCGGAGAAGTCGCGCGGCTTGTTCAACGCCGACGATTGGCAGTGCAATAAGTGCGCTAACGTGAACTGGGCCCGCAGATCTGCCTGCAATGTTTGCAACGCGCCTAAATTTGGAGAAGTACGTCCTCTCCGACTCATTTTGTCCGAGATTTTTGCTGACTTACATTTTTGAATTGGTACACAAACACATTAAACAGACAATGCCATTCAGGATGAGGACATTTTGACAGGAATGAGACAGTTCTGCCCTATTTTATCTTATCATCGTTAATTAAACTGTAGCTTTTTTTTTCAGCGTGTGCTAACTACTGATAAATATTATTTGTTCTAGGTAGAAGCCCGGACAGGGTATGGAGGTGGCTACAATGAGCGTGGTGTTGTAGAATATAGGAGACGCGAGCCATCCTCTGAAGATGAATATGACGAGTTTGGACGCAAGAGGCGTCCAAGGCGCAGGTCTGATGGCCCGTCTGAAAAGGTGTGTTTCAAATTTTGGATATGTTACCTTACAACTCATTCAGCAAATTTCTCAAATATTAACAATTTCATTTAAATTTTTTATTGGTAGAATAGAAAGCATTTTTGTATGAGTAGTACTATTCCAGTAACTCAAGTAACAAAGGTGAGAGTTCAACTTAGAACAGGATGTGGTACAGCGAGGGCTTCTGTTAACTTAAGTGCAATTGTTTCAAAGCACATCATCGCTAAAGTGGAGATAATTTTTCCTGCCTTCAGGTTGGCGTCACTGAAGGACCAGTGCACAAAAATGTGCCGCCAACCATGCCGCCGCGAAACAAGGAACTGGGACACGCAAGGCAAGCGCCATCCCTAGAGTATGCAAGGCAAAGAGAGACTCACAACAAAGTGAGCGGCAGCCTCAGTGATGGTTCGGTGTGCGAGTTCCCACCACTCAACAAGTCGACCTTGAGAATGCATGAACTGCATATACAAAATAATGACAAATCAAAATACCTGATACCTGCTGTGAAACTGCCACCCTCAAGAAAGCGTCATACCAGTTCTGGTGACAGAGAACATACTGGATCATCTGGCTATGAGACAGGCTCTAAGAAAATGAGGCATACTTATCCAGAAATACCTACTGGAAAGGGCTGTAATCCAGTGATGGAGAATAGTATATCATCTACTAATGATAAAATTGTGGGTGCAGTCTCACCAGAAACATTTGAAGTTACATACACTCTGCTGGAAAAAGTCAAACTAGCATCTTTTTCTATTGTTTATAACAACTGTAAAACTGCTTCAGACAAGTTCCTTGCACTGTTTGGTAAACCACCACCTGACTTTAAAACCATTTTTGCTTGGAGACAAAAGCTACTAACCACAGGTTGCATAGTGGAATCACATGTGGAGCAGAAACAAGACAGTAAACCGCCTAGTGTCTCTTCCGTCAAATCAATTGAGCCCAAACCTATTCTGAAGAAACCTGTCCAAAAGTTACTACCTAATCCCGATGAGATACCTCTGGATTCAATTGATAGTGATGAAGAAATTCGAACACCTGAAGTTCGGAACAGAAGTGTCAGTGTAGAGACGTTGCTTATTGATGGAGTGGAAAAGCTCCGTCCAGGCTCAGTTAGTGCTGAAGACAGCCGGTCTCATGGCCGCAGTCGCTCGGAGTCTACTCAGCGGCGAAAGCAGTCACCAGATTCTCATGATTCGTCGTCTGACTCAGATGTAGTAGAGATTCCGCTGCCGACCCAGAAGCTCAACACAGTCAATAGCATTAAATCCATTCCATACATAAATCGGAAGGCAGTCAATGGCTCTGATTCAGATTCCAAGTCATGTTGCAGTGAAGAAACAGACTTTCTCTCGCGGCATTACAGAAAGAAAAGGAAATCGAGGCCTAAAACACGTAACAAGTCACCAGAAATACCTAAGGCTCAGACTTGCCAGAATTTCGATAATGCTCCACCATCAGGAGCTGCCAAGGGTTACAGTACCATGAAGCCAGAAGTATCACCCTTGGTTACAGGCAACATCTACTCTACAAAGCTACCGAACATGGTGGCAAAGCCGCGTATCATCAGACCTAAGCCTCCAGTTGAAACCGATGGCTATGGTAGCGAGTATGTACCGACACGCGTTGGTACAGCCACTAAGAACAACTACCAGGCATTCAAGAAGAATGTTATGAAGAAGGGTTACTGGGCTAAAGCAAATGGCTGCTCTTTAAGCAGTAATAAAGTGCAGATTATCAGTGACAAGGTGATTAAACAAAATGAGTTACCAGGCTTGCTGCTGAATAAGAGTGGGCTCTCACTACCTCCTCCAAAACAGCTGACTTCACAAGTTGTCCAACAAGTTTCTTCTCCAGTATTCATTCCCCCTCGGCAGATGCCCTCAATTCCACAAACACTGATACAGCAACGATCTCATACGTATCCACAGCCAAAGCCAATCCACGGATATGTAACTGCCGCTCTCTCAGGTATGGATAATAAATCTAAGAACTTTACAACGACTAACACTCAAGAAATAGCGACAAGCAACCAATACACATCTTTTAATCAAAATGGTGTGTCGAATAAAGTGACGCCACAGTCGCCGATTTTCAATTTGAAAGAATCTCCTAAAGTAACTCCTGATAAAAATAAAAAACCATTGAATGACATTGTTCTCACTCCTCCCGAGAACACTGCTAGTATTTTCGACATAGTACAGTCGAATAGTGCCACAAAAAATAGGAGTATTTTAGACATATTCGGCAACGACGACCAAGATAAAAATGATGCCAGTCAAAGAAAGCAAAGCGAAGACAGTGTAATAAAATCATACGAAGCTCAGTGGGACGAAGATGATGACGCTCTGTACAAAACTGATGATCCAGCTGAGGAAACCAATACTAATAACTGTCGAACCCCAACGCCTACAGCTGTTGAACCAGTCAACTCAATTGAGTCCACACCACGGACACCTCCCATGAAAAGGATTTCTATGGATACTATAAGGGAGAGGCGTAATCAGCTACTCAACATAATGAACCAAGGCGCCAATCAAGCAAATTATGAACCACTTTATTCCCCAGCAACACAAGACAAACTCGCAAGTCCGCAAAAACTGTTTCACCAAACGAAACAAAAGGAACCGCTACATGATTATAGAAATTTCGTGGTGCACACGCCCCCAGCAATTTCGCAAACTTTAGTCAATGAAATAATTGGGTTATCAGAGCAACATAGTAGTAGAGAAGTTAGCGAGAAGTCCACGCCGACGAAAGTAACTTTGCCGCTTTACGAGCCTACCTCTGTTGCGAGTAAACCCATCTCGCTTAGTGATGAGGTTGAAGCTAGGCTGGATAGCCGTGGATCGCCGAATTACAATGTTCAATCAACACCATCTGAGAGTACTTCTCCGAAACACAAATCTAAAGCAAACTCGTCTCATCGCAGTTCGCCAACTTACGAGGTTCAAGAGAGCCCTATTAAACATACTTCTCCAAAGTATGATGTAAACTCGACCTCGAATAAGCGTTCATCACCAATTTACAATATTCAAACAAGCCCGATAAAACTTCCTTCCCATAGTGAAGAGGTTAGGACAATCCTGAATAATCATACTCCACCAAGGTTCGATAAACTATCAAATTCGAGTAATGCATGCGTTTCGCCTACTAACGACGCTCAGTTGAACTCAGAACAACGTATGTCGCCAACTTACGTAGCAACGCCCCAGGAAAGTCCCGCGACTGAGAATACGGGTATCCAGGAAACTGAAGACATTCCAGAAACCCAACCAACACAAGTCCAGGCCCTTCAACTAGACCTATCGAACTTGTTAACTGGTATAAACACTAATACATTGTTACTAGCACTACAGAATTTGCAGCAACTCGCACAAAATACATCAATCCACACAAACAATCAACAAGATGATAAAGTAAACAACCAAGAGAAAACTAATAGTGAAGTGGAGACTATAAACTTAACAAACGACGAAGACTGGGAGAAAGAATCAAACGAGGAGGAATCTATAGAAAGACAACTGGAGAGGATGGATGGAAACACAGGCGATACTCCCTTTCTAAGCGACATTTTTGATCCCGGTCCAGTGATAACACCCAACAACATTGCCAAGAAACTCAGTATAAATCTCAAAAAACCAGATGAAAATAAGAACCTTAATGAAAACGTGCCTGTGATAGGGAACTTCAAAAGTTTCGCGCTCCCTAAACCTGTGCTGCTAGAAAAACTGAAAGTTCCTATACCGCCCAAGCGACAGAACATCAGGAAAACGAAACAAAAGAAGAAAAAGGTTTGTATTACATACACTCTGCGAAGTTTGGACGGGTATATGAAACCTGACCTGATTTAACACAGTGATAACACTTTAATTTCCACAATAAGGTTTCTCATATTCTCAGAAAAGCTTCGCCAACATCTTTGCATTAAAAAGCGTGTGTAAGATTCGTAAACATGATTCGTATAAAATTATAGGGTTTGTATCCCAGTATCTCAGTATTCGGCGTAACGAACGTAAAAATATCGTATAAAATACATAAAAAAAGATTTTTAAATGTAGAAATTTTAAACGTTGAAACCGCTTCTACCCATGAATTAAACAAAATTTTCGCAAAAGCGACTAAAGTCCGTCAGAGACTGAAATGTATCGGTTAGTTGAGACCTCTAGAGAAATACTATAAAATTAATGATATTGAGCTTTCAATTTATTTTCAATACCAAAAACACAACAATTGCTTACTTTTAAAGCTCATAGTAGTATAATACTCATATTTTTATAAATTCTTTAATAATGATATGTAATAAACACACAAGAGTCATGCCAGCGAGATTTTCGGCCTGAAATCAAAACCAAAACGCTGTCAATATTTTGTTTCGTTGCAGAGGGCGGCCACGTCCAACATGGCCGAAGGGGAGGGTGAGGAAGAAGAGGAGTCGGGGGACGAAGCTGACCTATCCAAGTACGACCTATGGGGCAGCGAAGACGAACAAGGAAACTCCTCCAAAACTGGTGAGTGTTCTGCAATAGTCTTAGTCTTCCCTTCCCTTCCGTCCGACACGAAAATAGAGTTTCGCTACATTATGTTTCGAAAGAACTATACTTCTCAATTCTCACGATATTCTAAGGCTCTAATTATATGCGTCCGCGCGACCGAACGGCCCGGCCGCTGCACCACGAAATTACAAGCAATTGTGTGTAACAATTTAGGGTCGGTTTTTCAATAGTCAGATAAAACTTAACTGGAGAATAAAACTGATGTTGTCACTGTCTTGTCGTATGATTTAGACAGTGACAGCATTCAATTTATTCTCCAGTTAAGTTTTATCTGACTATTGAAAAATTGGCCCTTATTTAAACAGCGGCGCAGTTGCGCCTTCGAGCGGCGTGGTCGCGCGACCCGGCCGCTCGTACGAGTTTCAACGTGTTCACTTGTATCGGTGCATTTGAAGCGGACGGGACGCTCTTTTGTTGTTTGTGAGAGTTTGGGACAGCGGGTAATCGTGCTCTCCCGCTGTAAAAGCAAACTTGCCATGCGTGTTGTCTAGTGAAACAAACACTTTCACGATGCAGGAATGTCTAGTATGTAGTATGCGCGCAGAGTTGACGTGTGCACGCCACAGTTCCATAACGAGCCTCCTTAGGGTCAAAGAGTGGAGTCAAAGGGAAGGTTTAAATTCTGTTCGAATTCGCGCATCCTCGCGCATATTTTTTGATCCTGAATTCGACACAAGACATGTTAGGACTGATTGAGATTTGCATAGATGCGTTTGAGTTTACACGGCTAATCACACCAAACAGATTCGTATTGGATGGAATACGTTAGGGTTCCGTACCCAAAGGGTCAGGGGCACTATTACTAAAAATTCACTGTCCGTCCGTCTGTCACCAAGCTGTATCTCATGAATCGTGATAGCTAGACAGTTGCCTTATTTTTGCTTGATATTAATAACGGCAACAGGTAGACGCTTGAAATATTAAAAAGTGTTGTGTAGATACGGAACCCTTCGTGCGCGATTCCGACTAGCACTTGGCCAATTTTTTTTTGTTAATAATTTTCAATACGCTATGTAAATTTATTCATGTAAACGATCCGATTGTGATCAGACAGTGTGCATTGATCCTTACGTCATTACTGATACACAAAAGTTTTCTACTTTGTGCTAGCTGTGTGATTCCTGGTGTACATACGATAAAAAATATTCTATCTATCTATCTAATTGGCTAAGGCCTAGATTCTACAAAAATCTTCAAAACAGAATGATAATTGAAGGGGGTTTTGGAAAAACCAAGGTCACATTTTTGTATTTTTTTTTTGCTCTGTGGACTATTTGTATACTTCCTACTATACTCTAGGTAAAAACAAAAAACTTAACAAAAGTGTGACCCTGGTTGTTTTTAAAACACCCTTCTTACTATGGCTCTAGCTGTTATTTGATACTATTTGTAGACTGCTGTATGATGGGCCTACAATGTTATTAAAAGATATCATCTGTGCGAAAGATTTGGATTAGATAACGATAAGTACTTGACGTAAGTTTCGGAGCGCGTAAGAAAGCAAGTGTCAGTAAAGCATACAGCCGAGCGAATATCAATCCATTGCACTACTACTGACCCGCGCCCCACGTTGGGCGCCCTTGTAATGAAATGATGAAAGGTGTAACAAGATGGACTATTATAAATATATACGTAACTACCACTTTTAAATGCAGAGCTTTATTTCATAAAAAAAAATTTGTAAGTACAAGTTGTCCGTAATCAAAAAGTGGTGTAGCATTGAAAATCCAGAAGAAATCGTAATTTTAGATTTTGATTTAATAAATATAGGACAGAATTACTGAATCATAAAAAAACTGCTTGAAAAGGTTAACAACGTTATACGTTTGTCGCACGAGGGTTAGGTAGGGTGCGATCCGTAGTAAAAGAGGGGTATCCAGGGGCACGATAGAAGTTCGATTTATTTATAATATGGTAAAATAAAGGCACCTGAAAACAATAAAAATAGAAAAGCTTAACTACGGTCTAAAAGATAAATATAAAAATACAATTTCGAGTATAAAAAGTAGAACATTTACATTAATTTTATGTGCCTTTAGAATTGTATGGTTTTGTTGATACGAGTAAATAATATAGGTACGGAGAATAAGGTGACAGACGTGTTGTAATAAAAATGGAATCACGTTTACGTCCACTTAGTTCGGAGGCTGAGGAATATCTGTGCCAAATACGTCCGAACACTGCGGCGAATGTCATAAAATAGTTAAATTTGGAATAGTAGATGGCCGAAAATGATAAAAAAAGCAACGAGGCGATTACCTCGTTACACGTTTAGACTCGTGGACACTAGGGAATCAGTATATCGATACAAATGTTTTACGTAATATTTTATGGGTATGATAAATCATACCCATAAAATATTACTATCATCAATTTATTAAGTTTTGAATGTTTTAAGTAACAAGGTTTGTCCGTAAAATAATAGATCTGTCATCAAAGTGTAGTCGCCAAACAACATAAAAACAATTTCATTATAAATCACATAATCATCGGGATATATTATCAAGTATCAAATAAAAAGGTTTGTACTTATTTTAATAGGTTTGTCCTGATAACTGTATAATAAAATTTAAAAAACGGTCATTATCAAAATGAATTAAAAAATCATAAAGGTCCAGAAAAAGAATGTTTTTGTACCTGTGAATTCAACTACCATCTTACATCATAAAATACCGGTATACTGGTTGTACCTATTGTTGTTTCTAGGTATATCTACACCTGCGGTAGTTTTATTTACACCCTGTAAATATTTATTAATTTTAAATTGTTGTTTAGATATAAGTAAGTATTATGAATGTATTACAATAATAAATGAAACACAGAATTACTTAAAATCACAATAATTACTATTACTTAATACCAATCATAAAATCTAAATTTGGCTCCGCCCCTTTGAACATTTTTTCATAAAATTAATGAACTGAACTATTAAATTGGTAACCAATAGTTTTATTTGGAGAATTGATCGAAATTATTTTTAACTACTGTACTGATGACAAAATAACAAATAAAAACAAATCTCAATCTGCGGACGATAATCGATTTATTTGATGACAGATCTACTATTCTGAGTACGGAGCTGTTATATTTGGCATAAACCTATTATTTTCAGAACAAATTTTTTATTCAATGGATGAACTACGATTATATAGATAATCCATCTCCTTTCATATTGACATTAATTTGGTAATTTGTACATGGCGACACTTTTTATTTTTCTGAGAATGAAAATATTTCGTGGCGATAGATCTATTAATTAGATGATACAAGTTGATGACAAATATAAACTTTGATGACACAAAATATAGTTCACATATTTTATTCTCGATCATTATCTAGTTCACTCACATGCCTCAAAAAATGCTATCTCGTTTTCCATTTCCCTTTTTAAGCCTTTCGCCATTTGTTTCAGATAATGCAGACAAGCAAAATGAAAAAGACAATGAGAAAGAGGCTGGCAGCTCGAACGAATCAAATGACAAGAATGGTCGGCCAACTTCTCCAGACCAAAAAAGTAACAAGAAAAGGTAATTTAGGCGTCGACATTGCAGTGCTCTCTTAGAGGTATTATGCTTAAAGTTATGCTTCGTAATTTAAGACCCTGACTAGGTGAAGTCCTATTTGCTGACGACATCGGTGGTGATCTATGGCTGACTGGTCAGTTTTCCCACAAAAATATGTCTTGCTTGTGCCACCCCGGCCCAAAACAAACACGACTGGCAATACCTTCCCTTCTAGTGGGATTGATGATCTTTTTAAGGAGATTAAATTATTTGTGTCTAAATGTTTTTGTCAACCGTCTCTAAGGGAATGACAATGAAAAATCTCGGGTATCAAACCCTTGTACCGAAAACTTTAATTGGCAGTATTTTAAAAGCCTTTGAATTGAAATGTATTTGCCCATTTCGTGTGAAGACAAGAATCTATTTATTTGATAGTAACTAGTGTGCGTTTGGTAACTGGTTTATTTAACTGCAATAAACGAAGGCTGGTGGTGGTAGTAGTAGACACTAGTATTTCACACCAACACTCAACACCCACATAAAAGATTCTAGATAGACATAAGCTGCCTACGTCGCGTTCCCGGGACATAAGTACCAGGCACCTATGTGGCCTTTTCACTAGGTAGCAAGCGGTGCGACTGTAGCAGCGCGACAATACGCTACTTGCCTCGTATCAAATTTGACGCGATAAATGGATATTTCCTGTAGTATCTAACGTAAGAAACCGAAATATATTGACTTTGCTAAGTAAATATGCAGGATGGCTGCAAAATTTGCTAATAAAAAAAATATCTTTCGCTTTTAAATCGGAACGGTGAAAACACTATCCGCCATCTTGAAAGCACCTTTGGTTGTAAACAAACATCTGTCAGTCGTGCGTGCGTAGGTTCTATTGTGACTCATACTTCTTTCATGGCACGAACTCTACCTATGTTGAATGTCAAACTTTGTTTACAAACGTAGAGGACTTCAAACCATAGACAAAAATGGCGGACCGCGTTTTTGGCTGTTTAGCAAATCAACGTTGTAAAATAATGTTTTTGTTGCTTTTAGGTCCTCAAAAAATATACTAAAATATTTTTTGGTCTAATGGAAGAGATATTTAGCATTTAAGACATACTTGAAAAAAGAGTCAAGTAGCGGATCGCGCGGCCGATTAACTTTCACACAAAAATCAGCGCGACACTCGCGCGACTCTTTTTTTATATAGCGAACAGCAGCGCGGCAGTAGCGTGCGATCAGTCTCATTCGAGTCAATGTTGCAAGCTCAAGTTTTGCATAATGACCGAAATAATAGACACAAAAGAATTTATTATCGATGTTCAATTCGGTGTGTAAAGTATTTTTCAGGTATTATTTTTATATTTTTATTTCATAAAACATTTAATTTTAAGCCACTAATTTGAAGCTTTTTATTTTCCAAGTAACGGTTTTTTTTAAATTATTTTTTAAAGTATTATTCGTGATGACGTCATTTCGTAGCCTGAATAGCTTTAAGTCTTTGCCACGTTTTCAGTACATACAAAAACACTAATAGATAACTTCAAACTTGACATTGACAACAAACAGTTGACACTTGACTTGTATGTACTGAAAACGTGGCAAAGACTTAAAGCTATTCAGGCTACGAAATGACGTCATCACGAATAATACTTTAAAAAATAATTTAAAAAAAACCGTTACTTGGAAAATAAAAAGCTTCAAATTAGTGGCTTAAAATTAAATGTTTTATGAAATAAAAATATAAAAATAATACCTGAAAAATACTTTACATACCGAATTGCGTCCTACTTTATGGGATTCAAGAACCGATGATTACAGCAACAAGTTTATGTAAAAGAAAGGCTGGATTGAAATATGTCAATTGTTTAATCCGGACTTCAACAGTAAAACTGGAATTTATTATTATGACCACTTAACAACATTTTAAATACTGTTACAATATAATCACTATACACATGCCGATTTCGAAATAAAGGAGCGATCCAGTATTGTTTCTATTTTTTATTATGTACGCGACGTCGATGGCGTCCAAGGATAACCAATAAAAGCAGGAGCAACAACGGCGTTTCCTCGTTAGAATGCATTTTTGGAATGAAGTATGAAGAAGTGCGCCATCCCAACTAAAGTCGCGCGGCAGCTGCAGTTGTAATGAAAAGGCATCAGCTACTTTTCACTAGTCGCGCGACTTGCGACTAGTGAAACGGCGCTTTAAGTCAGTCGGTCCTTATCGTAGTCCGCGCCCTCAAAAATTGACTAAGTGCCTCATTGGGTTGTGATAAAATTTTTGATTTTAGATTCCGATATTTCAAAATACCTACATATGTTTAGCAGTGGGCTAAATCAGACAACTGTATACAGTGGAGAACTTACGAAGTAGCGTCTATGATGTGCCTCTTCCTCCGCAGGTCTAGGAGTTCCTCGTCTTCGTCCAGCTCATCCTCCAGTTCGAGTTCTAGTCACAGCTCAACAAACGCGCCAAAAAATAAGTAAGTCAAAACTGTGCGCCCAAAAACCAACTGGCGCCAAACAGTTACCTTATAGACTAAAACACTTGGGCTAGGAAAGGAAGGTCTGGACGCCGCAAAAGGCAGTAGCGTGTGGAGATCTTATATAAAGGACCTATGTCCCTTATCAGGAACAGCAGAATATAATGAATGATTCATATAAAACTGCTTTGGAATTAATTACCACGAGTACCCACCACGAATACGGTATTTGACACTATCAACAGTAAATTATTTGAGATGCTCGATTAAAACAAAAATTACAAAATGTTTCGGAAAATGTATTTCTTTTAATCATTTACTAGTTATTACAATTTTTAAATAGAAAAAAAAAAGAATATTTTAAATAGATGAAACATAAAAAGAGTGCTCTGAAATGTGACGTCACAAGCAAGTATTTTCATACAAAATTCCGTTTTAAAAGTAACTCATTTGACATTTTATCAAATACCCAACCTCCGTAGTATATACCTCAGCGCTTGGAATATATGAACATGTGAATCCCTCGTAGCCCAGGCCGCACGAGTGATCTTAAACTATCACGAAGCTTAAGCAATATAGGGCGCGGTCAGTGTATGTATGGGTAACCGTTCTATAACTAACGCTAGTGGCATTTTTCCGAGCGGTTCCGTGCTTCGCAAGGCACGCTATGCCGTTGGTGCAGGCTGCCGTCGATAGATGGCAGTCGGTAAGCCATGTCAGAGGCCTTAGGGCGGCTTGAAAAATTCTGAAAGTAAGACCAGCCACTAGTCTTACAAGCCTCCACCAATCCGAACTTAGCCCCCGAGGTGGAGTATGGCCTATACCTTCCTCAGGGAAGAGACCCGTGCCTCTCGGTGAGGACATAATGGGTTGATGATGAACACTAGCGCTCAGGCCTTCTGTCAGAGGGAGCGAGAGAGTAGGTACGGGCTTAATTACCACCGTGCCCATGATGTCTTGGCAATTTCAAGCGCTAACACCTCAGCCACCCAGGTTCTTTAGGATGTTTTCCTTCACCGTTACTGAGTGGTATTACTACTGTAACTTCACAAAATTACTTAGAACAAACTCATTGGTACACACCGGGATTCGAAACCAACAACTTCCTGAATGAGAAGCCGCTCCGCTCCCACCGCTGTGGTAAAGAAAATATGGCCAACTATTTTTAAACGGAAAGAGTTGGGCCATATTGAGTTTCTTCCCTAGGTTTGACGACTTCAACCTAAACAGCGAGCGGGAATCGACCCACGGGTCGCCGAAAGGCGGCGGGCGGTCGCGGTCGCCGCGGTCCCGCTCGGCCACGTCAGCGCGACGCAAATCCAGAGACAGTCGCTCCGGCGGCGATTCCAGGTGAGAATTATAGATGGTTCGACCTGGCTGAGGTTTCTACACTTTAAGTCATACCAGCGTGGATTTCCAAACTTAGTCTTAGCGGTCAATACACGGGGCTTATAAAGGCCATTACAAGATCAAGCTTCAATCTGAAAACTCAAAGAAAATTTAAATGCTAATGTCAGGATTATTGACAAAATACAATTTAGTTAAGAATTCCATATTACTTGAACACGAAAATGCCGCTTCCCAACTTTCCATCTAACTTACGTCTTCTTCGGCAGGTCATCCCGCGACAAGGACCGTGTCCGCGACCGCGACCGCCGCGACCGGTCGCGCGGCGAGCGACGCGACAAGCATTACGGCGGCGGCGACTACCACGGCGGACGCGGTAGACACCGCTAGATTGCGTCTTTAGTGCTATTTTTAGGCTGCGGTTCCACTGAGGGGGAGCGGAGACGAACAGTGCCGTGATTCACCAATCACATAGCGGAGAAGAAATGGATTTTAAGCCATGTGATTGGTGAATCTGCTCCGCTCCGCCTCAGTCGAATCGCAACCTTACGACGTCGTCGCGCAGGCTCTATACTTTTAATGCAGAAGTGCAAAAAAAACCATTGTCAACCACGTATACCAACAATTATGAAAAAAAAAAACGCGTAAACTGAGTCAGTCTCTCGCTACGCGTCCGGAAATGAATGAGAGAAAACTTTGTGCTAAGTTAATAAGTAAGTCATCATCAAACCATTATGTCCCCACCGAGGGGCACGGATCTCTTCCCTGCGGGAGGTATACTCCACCACGGGGGCCAAGTCCGGATTGGTGGAGGTTAATAAGTACGCGATATGATATGACTCAACCGTGGGTGAGGGAATTTACTTGCACTTAGCAGAATTCACTTTTATGAAGTCGCATTTTTGGATATCACACCAGTCAGAGTCCATAGGGGTCCGCCTGTCTGTCAGTTCAATGTTGTTGACAAATATAAACAGTCGAATCGCCGCGGACGTGGATGTAGAGATAATTGTGTGGTATTGATAGTAATTGAATAAATAAAGGAATCCATCTACCTTAAATTGTAATTCGGTTTACAACAACAGTGTATATTAAATGAAACAAAGGCTTCGTACGCATCCTGTAATATGACTGCTGGTTATTGTATTCCTGTTGATTTCTCCATTTGAGAGCATTCCATTTAGAGATTCATCCTTTCGATGCTCCATTTGTGTAAAATTTAATCCCAGTTTCCTGGTGCTCATACAAATATGTCATATTAGTATGACTACGAGTCCTAGTTATACTGTAACACGATATTCTTAGAAAAAGGCTTTTCCTTACTCCTTTATGATATAAATGCTTTCTTGGCGATACATTGAAATGTTGTCTGGGAGGAATTAATTTCAGCGATAAAACCACAAATTGTACTCTCAGTACACGTTTACGTTTGTAAAATGTAGTTTTATGTGCTGGCATTTGTTTTTCCCTCTACAGGATGTTGAGAAAAGTGAGAATGACCAGGAGGACATGTATATCCTCGTAGTCATACTGATATGACATATTAGTATGACCACCACGAAACAGGGAATTTAATAACTAAGTAACTAGAGTAATTTGTTATTGTTGTGAGCCAATTCCGATCCCATGATTAGATGTTTTGGTTTTCAAGAAAAGAAAGCATCAAAGGTTCTGTAGGTAGGTACTGTTGCTTGCAAAACTTGTAGTTTCAAGCCAAACCTTTATTTCAACTAGTGTAGAGATGATGTTAATTATAAGAAAATAATTATTAATAAGAAAATACTATAAGGTATGTGTAATATGTCTGTGTCCCTCTAAATTGGCACGCCAACGCCACAATTTCAATCGGATTACATCAAAAGGCTGAGTGCTTTGACAAATTTGTGATACTTAAACAATCCTTTCTTGTGAGCCCTGTAAATATTATTAAAGAAAAAAATATTGTGACGGAAAAACTAATTACTGAATTGGTGTTGTAACAATGTGGTGTGTAAAGAAGCTCCGTGGAAACATAATGATTCTACAGCTGTGTAAGACTTTCAATAGCTCTTAATTTACTACGACCGTAGAATTTCAGTAAGGTTAATTTGGTGAAATGCTAATAAAATCATCAAACTACATAAACTGTCTTTACATCTCTCATATTCGGTAAGTAGGTCCTTATTACCCCCAAATGGGGCTTGTAGGTGACCAATTAGCGCTCTACTAGGGTAATAATGTAGCTAGAAAAGCCCTAGGGCGGTAAGTAGTTAAAAAAAAACTCTTCACTCTTTCAAAAAGTTCGCGTACATCTAACCATCATACTGGCAATAGACATCATGCATTCAGCCCAATGACAAAAGAGGTCGCTTCGCTATTCAGCCTTGTCTTCGTATGAGACTATTAAAGTCATCAATTTTAAATATCGAACGGCGAAGCTCAACTTCGTTCTTGAAAAAAAAATTAAAAAAAAGTTTAGCAAGTGAAGTGATGAAGATATAAGCTGCACTCCCGATTCAATGAAAATGGAAGCTGAAGCAATTAACAATATTTTGCCTGAAAGTTCTAAAGAGAGATATTTGAAAACTTACGACGAGTTCATGAAGTGGCGAAAAGAAAAACGAGTAAATGTTTTATTCTTGTAATGCCGGGTTTTTTCTACTTACCTCACAATCGAGATGTAAAGCAGAGTAGTTAGCTCGGGTGTAAGCATCAATTGCACCCTCGAACTATAGGCGCCCTCGCTGCGCTCGTGCGCCTAAATATCTCGGGCTGCAAATTGATGCCTTACAGCCCTTGGCTACTAATCTACTATTATTTTCTTTGTCCATATAAACACGAATAACATTACTTTTATCACAATCGCCTCACAATCACAATGACGGTATAAAAATTCAACTTGATTAGTGAAAGTGGGTCTTCACATCACAAAACAATTCCATTTTAATAGTAATATCTTCCCAGGAACTCGGATTTTACGGCTTTGGTTCTGTAAAAACAAAATCGTATTCAATCATCCCGCAACGGTAATACCTACGCTCGTAAACAGTTGCAGACAAATTAATAAAATGTAGTTTGCGGCGCACAGTTTGATCATAATAAACAACTATCGATTTGTTTTTTTGGTATTTAAATTGGTAATTTTTAAAATTCGCAATTTCTATGGATTACAGTTTTTCATTTACAACAGATTGTCGAAATAAATAATACAGTTTTCCTGCTAAGGAATAGCACCGTTTTAGAATGGAAATTCAGATTTATAGAATGAAAAAAACATTTATTTTTAGATCGTCTAAGGGCCCTCGCCCACGGCGGCGTTTGCGAAACGCGACGGCATCGCTACTAACGCGCGTAGGTCGCTTTTGCAACGCGCGACCGTAGCGATGCAAGCGCGCGGCTGTAGCGCTGCTAAGGCGCCATCGTCGCGCGGCCGTAGCGCTACAAAAAGCCGCTGTGGGCGAGGGCCCTAACACTTCGCCAAAACGGAGTTTTTTTTCATCGTCGCCAAAAATTATATGGGGACTAGAAGGCATTTTGCAGATTTTATTGCTTTAGGTTCATTGCCTTGCCATAATCTATATAAATAAAATTCAAAGTCCTGATGCCCAGCCCAAGCCGTTGGATCTAGGAAGCTGAAATTTTGCACAGAGGGTCTTTAGAAAATGTAGGCAAGGAGTAAGGCCGGATTTTTTGAAATTCAACTCCTAAGGGAGCGAAAAGGGTTGCCAAAATTTGAATGGGAGGTATAAAGAATGTTGTAAACTTTTAGTCCGGATTTACTTCCGATATAACAACACCCGTAAGTAAATCCGGACTAAAAGTTTACAATGTGTTGTGCTTACGAAAGTTTTAATTATAAAGAATGTTGTCTAATTTTCTTGAAACTTAAAATAAATACTCTTCAACACGATTGAACACGTGTTTCGCCGTTTTTCTAAATTTAACCCTTAGCTAATAGTGAAAGGGGTTGCAAAATTTTGAACTAAAGTCCACGCGGATGGAGTCGCGGGCGAAAGCTAGTAACGTAATAATCACATTGAGAGATTAAACTGACACATTTTGTTCTCCCTCGATGGCGTCAGTGGGGTTTAGTGGAGCCTCAGCCCATACCTCAGAGAGAAGGCTTGTGCCCTCGTGCCTTGCAGTGGGTCGTGTAGGTAAGTACAAGCTTCATAAAAAAAAATCCCTAATATAAAAATCATAGAACAAATGCATAAAATCTACTTGGGGTGACGCAGTAATTGGGCATCCCGCATAATATAGGTATCCCGCGCCAAATAAAATTTTTTATTTACGCGGCAACCGTTTAGTCCCAGCACTTATTTATTTGAACATAATCTTCTAATATACCTACATAATTTATTAATGTTGTGTCTTTATCAAACTCGTCCGAAATGGCCTCGCCGACTTTTAGGATGTTTAGGTATTTTTAGGCCATACGGCAAAATAACGTTTGCTGGATCTGATAGTTATTTGAAAGCTGAGTTTGTTCAAGTATAGGCACTGGATCAATCAAGATTCAAGTAGGTATACCTGCTCGATCATTAAATCAGCTAATTATTGGAAGCTTGTTCAAGTACCTGTACTAGAACAAACTCAGCTTCCAAATAACTAGCTGATCCAGAAAAGAAAGCGCCAAAGAGCAAAGAAGAATCTATTTCGTAGATTGCTCGGCTACCAATGCCGAAAGCAATCGTAAATAGAGGATTTTGCAAAGTGCCACGTAATTCCTAACTAAGTACCTATATACGGAAATGTTAGGTACATACCTCCTTCCAAGCAGCGACAATCCTGAATGACAAATGAACATTTAATTAGTATCACAATTAAAGCATGTATTCTGTTTCAATAAACATACATAACGCTAAACGTTAATTGCTATGTGTAGCACTTGCTATGCCTAGTTAATTAGGTGGTTATTAATTAGATGTTGACTACGTGCAGTTCGGACTGTTCCAATTAGCTCAGTCTATAGATTGCCTAGAAATCAAATATTGCCACTAACAAACCACACGGCTCACTGCGAATATGTATTCGAGAATACCTACATATTCTTGTGGTATTAGCTTTACTTTGTAGTAAATCCATTTAGGATCAATTTTTCCGATTAATGATCAGGATTATATAATCATTTTGTTATTTCTTAACTATTTACAATTTATCATCATCATCATCAACCCTGTTATGTCCCCACCCAGGGGCACGGGTCTCTTCCATGAGGAAGGTATAGGCCATACTCCACCACGGGGGCAAAGTCCGGATTGGTGGAGGCTTGTAAGACTAGTAGCTGGTCTTACTGTCAGAAGTTTACAAGCCTCCCTAAGGCCTCTGACTTGGCTTAACGACTGCCATCTATCGACGGCAGCCGGCACCAACTGCTTAACGTGCCCATTAACATTATAATTTATAATCTAATATATAAATTTCTCGTGTCACCGTGTTACTTCTCCGAAACAGTTTGACCAATTTTGATGAAACCCGTATATTTGGTAGGTTCGAGAATAGGTCGTTATCTAATTTTCATACCCCTAAGTGATACGGGGCCATCCATAAATTACGTCACACGGATTTGTGATTTTTTTACTCCTCCCCCGTCCTTGTCATAGCTGGTCACATTTGTGAGACTCTCCCCCTTCCTAGTGTGACGTCACATATTTTGCAATTTTACAACAAGAAATTACTGAATTCAAACAGCAGTTCCGAAATTCGTTTTATATCCATTTATTTATTTTATTTTTTAATACATGAACATCAACCCAAACATTTCAGGAAATTAACAAAACAAAAAACGATTATTTTAAAAAAAGAAATCTTAATCATCTTGAGTCCATGGAATCTTTTGAGCCCATTTCATGTGAATTCACGTCACGAAACATCACGAAATTTACGACTCCTCCCATCCCCCACACTCATCACACTTCGTAGACCCCCTCCCTCCCTCTTAACGTGTGACGTAATTTATGGATGGTCCCTAAGAAGGATAACCAATTTGGCAAAACACTTAGGTACCTAGCTACTTGATTTAATTCAGCTTTCGCTCTGATCAAACTGTGTAGAGAATCAAGTGGTGTATCCGAAATAAAGTTTTTAATGTGTTGTGCTTACGAAAGTTTTTGTTTAAAAATAATATTCTAAGAATGACAATCTGAACCTAGACATAAGGAAATTACAATAATTCTGTATCCTAGTTGAGCTATAAAGTGTTCTCTATCTATCTAAATATCTACCATGATAATCTGTTGATGACGATCAAGAATTTTACTAGGTATATTAACGCCTGAAATAATATAGCGTGACCACCTGACGACGTCAAGGCATCGGTGTTCACTCAGAAAATTCACAATAAAGAATACCTACCTACCTACTAGGAATCATTAGTCGCTGATCGCGGCTGGCGTTCCACTTGCCGCCCTTAAGGGCGGAGGGCATGAACTTTGTGAATAACATGACAAACTCACGCCTGTCTCCAAGAGAAGTAAAGAGGGATAGGCAGATACCGTTACAGTCTGTTAGCTTTTAGAATATACCTCGGCTGAGCAATCAAAAATCGATTATATTGCGATAATAAGGTAAGGTTTATTTTGTATTGTTATTTATAACTTTTCAAAATAGTGAAGAAAAGTTTTATACAGAGCAGGAAGTAGTATTACCTACAACTCGTGTGCTTTCGGCGAAAACCGAAGCCTACTCTAGAGCCCGACGTACCTATATTCTAAAAGCTTGGTGGACATACACGTTAGGGCTTGCATGATGGTTATGATGGTACAAGCTTAACCGACAGGCAAGCCCTGGAGGGCAGGGGTCACCAATTAGTTTCATTGTGGGTCCGTTTGTAACAAATATAACTCTATCGCGGTCCGTTTGGTTTATGATAATAACTAGCAACCAAGACTTAAAATGTCAATTGCCAATCCTACGTACTACCAAGGAGAATTAAAGACTACTAAACCTACTAAATATCCTAAATGGGAAAGTATGTCAGTTCGTTTGTCTGTTACTCTTTCACACAAAAAATACTGAACCAATTTGAATGAAATTTGGCATAAACTACTTTTCATCCCGATATTCCCACGGGAACGGGAAACACACTGGTGAAACCGCGGGCTAAATTGAAATATCACACATTTTGATACTGATATTCCCAGATTATTCTGGGTCCGCACAAAATAGGTTGGCGGTCCGGATCCGGACCGCGGTCCGCCATTTGGTGACCCCTGCCCTAGAGTGTATGTGATACAACTGTACAGTTATCAGTGCATGCAAGCTCGGTTATGCCTGTCGGTTATGCTTGCAAGGTTAAGACCATCATGCAAACCCTAACGTGTAAGGCCACCATAACAGACTGTAGGTACTTGCCACGATCCTGACAGATCTCTCTGGCTTCGTCAACATAGATTAGCAGTTGCCTGCTTGCACGCCGGTTTCGGGTAGGTACATTGTGAATGAAATGCAACACATACCACTCCTCTGAGCAGCCTCGCGGATGAGGCGGGCTTGGCGTCTCCGCTCTTCACGCTGCCCTCGCGTCCTCGTGCTGTGCACGGCGCCTCCGCAGCGCCCGCTGAAGCGGACAAGATAAACAGTTAAGCCTCCTGCTGCCTCGAATCTTGCGGGCAGCGGGGCGGCGGCGGCGGCGGCGCGGCAACGGCATCGGCAGTAAAATCAAATGATTCTACCCTAAGTTGCCCGCAAGATTCGAGGCAGAGGTCATAAACAAGCTCCTGTAGCGATACATCCCAATAAGAACCTGACTGAGAGTCCAATATCATATCAACATAATGAAAACTAAGAAATAATATTTTATTTGAATTGAAAAATACATTGTATTTGTATTTTATTAAATAGTCAATATTTAGGTACACACATTATATGTGAGTGGTTGACCAAAAAGGGACCTCAAGGGAAAATTACTGATTTCGAGAAAATCGCGTTTAAAGTTTCGTGTATAGACAGGTTTCGACTCGGCTCGGCTCACAAAAAAAATCATAAAGAAATAACTACGGCACCTAAAAATATTCTGGTTGGACCAAAACAAAGCTATAATACCACTGATTAAAAAATTCAAATAAAAAAAATAACGGTTTCCAATCCCTCCAGGTCCCTTTTTGGTCAACCACTCACTAAAGAAAATGCTTTAGTAATACAAACATGTATAATTAGGCAGTGAGGGACAATGTGACATGTTCAGTTTCGATATCCACCACTGGAGGACAAAGCTACTAAGTTGTTCCCAATGTCCAGTGGTGGTCAACAGGAGGATTTTAGTTGTGTTGGCCCCCGCTGGGGGACATCGCATCTTTTTTTCCTGATGACCGCCAGTGGTGGACAAATAGTGGGGGACATCGGGAACAAACGCTTCGGCTCTTCTTTAGACTTATGGGCCCACACGCAATATCCTGTAGCGCAAGTCTTATGTTTTCATATTGGATTAGAAAATTAGGTAGGTATAGGTATCAAATCTTACCTGGACCACCACCTGCCGGCTCATCCACCGTCACCTTATACAGCTGGAAACGGAAAGTGAACGGTGAAATGAACCTAATCTATCGTAATGTAGAGTGCGACAAGTGAGTCGTGGCTCAAGCTTTTGGCGGGAAATTTAAAAATGTTTTAGTTGATAACCCTGCATATCGTCTGAATAAACCATCTTGATACTTTTGCTTAACTTGATTATTTGGTTAATTTGTTTGGACTGAGTCTCCAATGAATTTTGTCCAAACATAAATAAATATAAACAAAACGAAAACATTAACTACATCAATACCAACATTTCCACTCCACCAAAAACAGGGATAATAATGATGCACCATATAAACTTATAAACATTTATTAATGCTGAACCATAATCAAAATCTGATTCATATCTTTTTTCTCAACATCTTTGAGTTCTTTGACTAAGTCTTCGATCTGACGTTTAACATTTTCGTCATCCGACAGACCTTACAACAAGAAATAATTCATGTTTGCTTTAAAACATTATTACTCGTATGTACAGTACATACTAAAACATAGGTAAAATTATGTTGAATAGAAACTAGTTTTTTTCTTTTTTAAATCAAACTGTTTGGGCTGTACTACTTGCAGCTGAAATACCTAAGTTTGACAGTCAGAGTGTGGCCATATGAAGAATTCGAAATAAATCGCGTCCCAGGACTCGCTTGTCAGACTTTAATGTGCAGTATTTAAGACAGAATCCGCTACTTGACTCTTTTTTCAAGTATGTCTTAAATGCTAAATATCTTTTAGATTAGACCAAAAAATATTTTAATATATTTTTTGAGGACCTAAAAGCAACAAAAACATTATTTTAAAACGTTGCTTTGCCGCAAACAGCCAAAAACGCGGTCCGCCATTTTTGTCTATGGTTTGAAGTCCTAAACGTTAGTAAACAAAGTTTGACATTCAACATAGGTAGAGTTCGTGCCACGAAAGAATTATGAGTTAATGAATTTTGGCTTGTATTATTATGGCCTTAAGGATTTTACCGTGGGACTTGTTTGGTGAAACGAAAATGTGTTACTCTTGGGCCGCACTCATCGCGATAACCCGAAAATTCGGGCTATCGTGATGTGTGTAGCCAAGTAACGCATATACTTCGGAGCTTCGTCAGGACTTCGCGTAGCTGTCGGTAAACTTTCACAGATCAGTGATCTGTGAGCATAGTGAAATAACAATAACGCATTCATGATTTCATCGAGTTTACATGCAAAATATATCAATTATCATTATAGCATTATTCGAGATTGCAAAAACACGTCAATAAAGACCGCCGGGAAGTCGCGGATTCGTGTGCCCAGTGAAATAAACATACGAAAAACTTGGCTCAAACTTGCCAAGAGAGACCCCAATTCTTTATCGACTGAAACTTGGGTGGCTACTTGCCTCGTATCAAATTTGACGAGATAAATGAATATTTCCTGTATCTAACGTAAGAAACCGAAATATATTGTCTTTGCTAAGTAAATATGCAGGATGGCTGCAAAATTTGCAAATAAAAAAAATATTTTTCGCTTTTAAATCGGAACGGTGAAAACACTATCCGCCATCTTGAAAGCACCTTTGGTTGTAAACAAACATCTGTCAGTCGTGCGTGCGTAGGTTCTATTGTGACTCATACTTCTTTCGTGGCACGAACTCTACCTATGTTGAATGTCAAACTTTGTTTACAAACGTAGAGGACTTCAAACCATAGACAAAAATGGCGGACCGCGTTTTTGGCTGTTCAGCAAAGCAACGTTTTAAAATAATGTTTTTGTTGCTTTTAGGTCCTCAAAAATATACTAAAATATTTTTTGGTTTATTGGAAGAGATATTTAGCATTTAAGACATACTTGAAAAAAGAGTCAAGTAGCGGATTGTAATCAGTGGAACATATCAAACACATCTGAACAAAAACCTGGGTAATAAAATAATGTTTTTCGTTAAGAGCGCTTTTTTCGAACGTTTCTTATCGTGGGTTTTGCAATCGGACGTACCTACCTAGTTTACCGAAACGGTTCCAACCCACAACATGGTCAATTTTTAGTTAAATATACCAAAATGATCACTATGCTCTATATTTTAAGAATCAAAGACTTTCATAGCGATCCGATAAGTACCTACCTATGCGCAAAGTTATTACATTGTAGTCCAACCCAAATGTGTGGAGAGCGTAAATAGCTTAACCTAAAAACTGAAATATCTCAAAAGTCACTTTATGTGGGTTGGAACCTTTTTGTTTGCAATTTATCTGCGAAATGTATCCAAACAAGTAGCATTTCTTACGGGGCCATGAATAAATTACGTCATCCGTTAAGGGGGAAGAAGAATGTGATATTCTGTGACAAGGGGGTGGGAGGGGTCCTACGTGAAGTCACATTTCAAAATCTATCTGTCCCCAACTCTATTTGCAACTCTATAAAAAAAAACAAATTCGAAGCTGCTGTTTTAGATCAATAATTTCTAGATGTAGAGTTGCAAAATATGTGACGTCACACCAGGAGGGGAGGAGTGTCACAAATGTGACCAGCTGTGATAAGGACGGGGGGAGGGATCAATAACCATGAAGCCGCGTATCCACTAGGCAACATTTGGCGCGCAACATGTTGAAAGTCAGCGCAGAACTTTTGTTGCGTCGCGGAACTTGGCGGGCGTCATGTTGCGCGGCCGCTGGCAACGTCGCCCGCTGTTGAACAACGTTGCTGAACATGTTGAGCGACACTTGTTGCGCGTCAAATGTTGCCTAGTGGATACGAGGCTCGAAATTCGTGTGACGTAATTTAAGGATGGCCCCTACCCGGCCATCATCCCCGGCCGCATAGCCTGAGGACAGCGGCAAGACATCCGGCCCCCACTGCTTGATGAAGTGCCCGAGGCGAGCCACGCGCTGCGCGGGAGTGGTGGTGGTGTGCGACCCGCCGCAGTAGCGGTTGCAAAGGTGTTTGTCCGAGGCCGACCTGGGTGAAATCCAGCGAGACTTAGAGGAAGGACATTCTGACATTTTGATGCTCGATGCCTTCATCATCATGATCAACCCATTATCCCCATTACCCATTACC
Organism: Yponomeuta plumbellus; assembly: GCA_947310845.1. Taxonomy (NCBI): domain Eukaryota; kingdom Metazoa; phylum Arthropoda; class Insecta; order Lepidoptera; family Yponomeutidae; genus Yponomeuta; species Yponomeuta plumbellus. Next base: position 14,844,457 of record OX371198.1, on the reverse strand, counting down.
CATCAACCCAGGCAGAGTCTGAAAAACAGCAATTATGCTGAGCCTCTGTCCTTTTCATCACAATTTATTGTCTATTTTAAGTGTACCCATGTACCTTAGACATATTTAAAAACTTGTAAGTATTTAAATTGTAAAACACGTGTGATGAATAAAGTCCGATTTATTTATTTATTTTATTTTATTTTATTATGTCCCCACCGAGGGGCAGGTCATAGGGTATAGGCCATGCTCCACCACGGGGGCCAAGTGGAGGAGGCTTGTAACACTACTGGCTGGTGTTACTGTCAGAAGTTTTCAAGCTATCGACGGCAGCCGGCACCAACTGCTTAACGTGCCTTGGGAAGCTCAAAACCGCTCGGGAAAAATGCCACTAGCGTTAGTCATAGAACGATCACCCATCCATGCACTGAACGCGACCTATGTTGCTTAACCTTCGTGATCGTTTAAGATTACTCAGGGCTGCGAGCGATTCCTCGATGCTCGGGCTCGATGCCTTATCTATACCTACGTATTCTGAATCGGTTGATAGATAAGATAAGATAAGAATATTCTTTATTGTACCAGGAAAAACATTAATACAGAACATTAACAATAAGATGCAGTACAACTTATAGGCACAAACTTCTGAGTAGCTAAGAGTAGCTGAGTAGCTTCCTCGGAGGTAGATGAAGGGTACTTGGTCACCTCTAAGAACTTACGCTAACAGATTGTTAGTAACCGTTAGGTACCTTACAATCTGTAGGAAACATTTCGTTGTGATTTGCTAAAGGTAAAGTGATGAAGGAAATAGGAAATGTTTTGTTTTCCAATCATAAAAGCTATTTTGTTTTTAAAAAACCGGACAAGAGTGAGGCGGGCTGTCCCACAGGGGGTTCTGCAACTTTTGCCGAACTTCAAAGACATTTTTAATTTAAAATGTATAGTTTTTAGATTTTCTCTATATTTGTAGTTACTTGACGATAATTACTTGAGTATATGATTTTAATGTTAACTCGATACCTTAGTCTCTAGGCGCACACTAGCGATACGCGACAGGCGACAGCTCGGCGACTAGACGTGACGACAGGCTACGGCCGTCAATTTTCATATATTTTGTTCGAATCTCCGCACACTTGGCGTCAGAGTCGACAACAAGATGCTAGAAGCAAATGACAACGTCGCGTCTGACGCGGCGACTTGACGCGGCGACAAGTCGCCCTGTTGATAAAGGATCTTGCTTGACAGACAAACGGTCGGCCGGACGGACGTACAAAAAACGATCCTATGAGGGTTGCGTTTCTTACTTTTAATGTACGGAAAAATTAAACCCTAAACATTTTGGGATTGTATCCAATTTCGGCGCAGGTACCTGATGCGTCCGCTGCCGCCGCCTTGACCTCCTATGCCACCAGGGCCTCCAGGCCCGCCCAAGCCCCCCGCTCCCCCAGCACCCCCGGCCCCTCCAGGACCCCCGGCCCCTCCAGGACCCCCTAACCCTCCAGGCCCCCCGAACTCCCCCTGACCGCCAATCCCACCAGGCCCCCCCAACCCTCCTCCGTGCTTCGCCAGCTTGTCTATGATCTCCCAGTCGCGCATATTTCGCTGCGGCACGTTGCTGATCATCTGTTTGCGGATCGTATCTGGAAATAACAAACATTAGATCAAGGCGAGTAAATCCACTATTTCATCTGGAAAAAGTCTCATCTAGATGTAGGCAAAACTCATTTCTGTGTAGAGTTTGTAACGAATTTAATAAACTGGCAGTTTGGCGATCTTGACATGTTTAACTCATCGATTCATAGTATAAGGGTAAAACTTAGTGCCGATTTTTTCCATTATTAGAATAAATTTTTAAGCTGTCAACTTGTGTACTTGCTTTAAATGCTTGAAGTGTTTCTAATAGTGGAGACTTATAATTAGCCTCCCGTATGTTTAAATATTTTGTTATTCTGTGTTATGTGCTACTACTCTTCCTAATATTAAATAAAAAAATAAAGTGGGTAATAAATAAACAGGTGGAAACAACTAACAAGGATCACATCACACACATTCGCCTGACCCATAGTCATTTGTGAAAAGATGAGCAAGACCGATTTTAATATTAAACTACGAAATAGCACCATTTCGCGCAATCATGGGTAGCACCGGTACACATTTCACTATGCTACGAAGATTGAGAAGATCTAGGTACATATTTGTATTTACATAATAAATCGAAGATCGCTCATCCATGTGATAAAACATAAAACAGATAAAACATAAACAGAAACACTTACATACAGGCACCACAAATATTGCTTCTGGCCCCACACTGGGATACCTACCCCGTGTCGTGGGAACCAGAAACAGCGACATCACAATCATAGTAAAAACATCCAAGATCTGTGGTCTTTTGCGTCGATCTCTACCTTATGCTAATCTTATGCAAAGCAAGTGGACTAGACGGACTAGATCTTGTGTTTCTCCACCATTAAGTAAAAGCACAGAATACATAATAGTACAGGTAAATGTAAAGAAGCGTGGAGGTACGAACCCAACTCGTAAGTGAGGTACGGCTTCATGGAATGATGTGGGGGCAGGCCTTTCAACTCCGGGATATTCGGGCCCGGGTCCATGTTCATCACCGCGTTGGCATCGCACGAAATGCAATTCACGTCCCTGGTGTCAAAGAAAAACAATACATCTTTTTTTTACGTAGCCTCTCGCGTGTCCCACTGCTGGGCAAAGGCCTCCTCTCCTGCTTTCCATCTCTCCCTGTCTCCAGCCACCCCGCACCATCCCGGTAAGAATGCATTTAGGTCGTCCAGCCATCTTCGCCTTGGTCTGCCGCGACGTCGGTGGCCATTTTGCGGAACCCAGTCTGTCGCAATTTTAGCCCACCTATCTGCGCTCATACGGCAGACATGGCCAGTCTAGTCGCACTTTGATTTGGCGGTCGCAACACCAACATCTGCAGCTTTGGTCCTTGAGCGCAGCGTCGTGTTTCTGATACGATCTCTTTCTATCTATACATCTTCGTTAACAATAATTATTACCATCGTACCTACTCAGTAATCATAGTAAGTTGTAATAATTTTTCTTCTCAACCCATTATGTCCCCACCGAGGGGCACGGGTCTCTTCCCTGAGGAAGGTACAGGCCATATTCCTCCACGGGGGCAAGTCCGGATTGGAGGAGGAATTGAATGAGTCCTATTTTTCTGACCTGAGTAGTTGCCTCTTCGTCCCAGCCGCTTCAACCTCACGCCGCAGCGACGCCATTTGCTTGAGGTTGTCCTGCAACTGCTTCAGTTTTGTGTTGAAGAATTGCTTGACAGGGCCCAGCTCCAACTTGTCCAGCTTCGTCTCGATCTCGCGCTGGATGTCGTCCAGCGCTTGCTGCCAAAGCTCTTCCTGAAAGATTTAGTACGCCTTTTAACCGAGATCTATGACGTGGAGAGTTTGATGTTATTTCAATTAGCCTCCGCTATTATATAAACATAAAAATTTATTTTTTACTTTAAAAACTTCACAACTAGCGGTTTGTTTACATTTATTTTATAGAATCAGGCGTTACTTTGCTGAAATCCATAAAAGCATTAAAATGAGCAAGACACGAACACACTACCACCGACAACAACTTCTTGCTTCTGCTTGAAAAAGTGGGATGGGCGGTGCATTAGCTAACCGCATGGTGCTTGTGGGATATTGGCGGAATTTAGCAAAATAATTTTCTCATTTTAATGTTGTTTACATTTTTAAAAGGTACCGATTACATTTAATATTTTATACAATTTAATCAAACTTATCCCGGTCCTAAACTAGGATACTCTAATGCCATAGTAACCAGGCAATGACATCACAAACATGGAACACTTAGGTCATTTGTACAAATGTGTGTGGTCCCAGTGGGAATCGAACGCACGACTCGAGACCAACGAGGCAGTAAAATCTCTATCTAGACCAGGGATTTCCAAAGTGGTCGATATCGACCCCTTGGGGTCGACCCCTTGGGGTCGATATTGGTTTCCTAGGGGTCGACATAAACGAAAACTGATTTTGGGGGTCGACGAGGTCTAAAAATCGACCCCTATTAAATTAACACAAGTTCTTATTAAAACTTTCAAAATTGCTAGTTAGGTATTGTTTATGTTGTGTTACGTGTACTAAGAATAATTAATATTTTTGTAGGAAATATCATTGTTGTAGTAATGTAAAGTCTCAATTTCGTACAAGATGAAAAACTTTAAACTTTACTCACTTAACCAAGTGCAAAGTTTTCCAATTGGTACCTTAGTAAAATACAATTAAAATCAGTTAACGATTCGACCAACCTCGGTAACTGTCGTGAATCCCTCATCTCTCACATAGAGTTATCAATTTACAGACACGAAATTTAATTATATTACTCCTTGTCTTATTGAATAGGTACAATACAAGAACAAAACCTCCTATGTAGCTCAATACTAACACAACCTTTATATTGAAATAAGAATTAAATAATTGACTATTTTGACAGTCAGCCTTCTTAGTGTCAATAAAAAAAGTTTGACGTATAGGATACATTTATGTTTATGAACGCTAATTTCATTCGTGAAAATATTCGATTCTATCAAATTTTACCACAATTAGCTTACAATCAACAGTCTTAATACAATTCAGTCAAAGAATAAAGCCAATAGAAAACCTAACTAAGAAGAACCAGAATGAACGCATTAAAGATTCAGACGTAACAATTTTTTTAGGGCTATTAAATGACAGGCAACTTACGTGGAAGCCACACATTGAAGAACTAGCAAAAATTTGCTCTATACAAACTTTTTCACACCGTTAGCGCAGAAGCAGTACTTCTAGCTTATTATGGCTTGGTGGACTCGACACTTAGATATGGAATAATGTTGTGGGGGAACTCAACAGATAGAGACATTATATTTAAAGCACAGAAGCGGTGCATAAGGGCAATGTGTGGTCTTAGGACAACAGACAGCTGTAAACCACATTTAAAAAAACTTAATATAATGACATTAGCATCATTATATATCTAGGTACGAGATAGCAGTCTTTGCGAAAACAAATCCATGTCGGTTTTTACGACCATGCGATGCACATGGTCGAAATCAGCGTGATAAGACCCGGCTATGTCTAAGTTCCAGACACACAGCACTTTTAAGTAAAAGTGTCTTTTGCATGGCGCCGAAGATATTTAATAAACTCCCACCGTCAATTAAAAATCTTAATTTTACAATTTTTAAGAAGAAACTTAAGGATCTGCTGATAATAACATAACATAACATTTACATACATGCACATACATAGAGAAATGTTACTACACAGTGAACGATTTTTTGGCTGACAAACTTTAATCTTTATTGTATAATCTTTATTACTTGACATTACATTAATTATTGACATTATACATTTGCATTATATATTTGGACATTACAGAAATTAAATGTAAGATTAATTTATTTAAGACTAGCATAGTACGCCGAAATGGCAAAATTATGTAACATTATGTACAAAATTATGTACATTATTATGTAACATCTGCATGTTGTAAATATGTACTCGTGTTTACGCAAATAAACTTATTTGATTTGATTTTTTTGATTTGATCGTTATGAATCATGGCTTCAACAAATTTAAAGCGTGGTAAAAAAATTGTTGCTCAATTTTGAAGGAATACGACAAGCCTCAGATCAGTCAAATTCATGTCGCTTCTGCATAATAAATTTCTTAATTCTACCGGTTAGTAATGTCATCTTGGCAGGTGCTATACATTGCGTTTATGATACTTCAAATTGAATGCTACCTAAAAGAAATCGCGTTAATGTATTTCGTGTCATTTCCGTCTCCGGATTTAGGCGATCATATCCGAGAAAATCCGAATTGTTAACTGATTTTAATCGTATTGTACCTAGGTATATTGTATCAATAGGAAAAAACTGAAGATAGGCCCCCTTATTCATAATAGTCTGCTAACTTAAAGCATTGCCAATTCTCACTCTGTCTTCTTCTATTGACCCAAGTCAGAATGAAAAATAACACCCGTAGCAGCTGTTTTAAGTTAGCGGACCATTAGGAATAAGGGGGTTGATCTTAAAAGTAGGTAATTTGGCCATGGGGGTCTAAGGTAACAGTTCATTCTGGAAAAGGGGTCACTTGTCCAAAATAGTTTGGGGATCCCTGATCTAGACCAACCTCGCGAATTCAGACACTTTCTTGATCGAAGCTTTATAGAATAGTTAATAAATGTTTATATTATATGGTACCATTTTAAAAATAAAACTACTTATCTAAACATAAACATTTCAAAATTAGGAATTGGCACCAAAATGGCCTGTGCCTCCACTGCCGTCATAAGAGAAAAAGACGCAACTAAAATTTTTGCCGAAATTGAGTTATATACAATGTACAAAAAAATACTGAAAGATGCGTCTTATTTTCCTCGTTCCGAAAAAAAGACTCATCTTTCAGTATTTTTTTTATTTAGATAGGAGCATTTTCTGCGAAGTTAGAGTTAATAAAAAGACGCGTTTGACAATGTATTTAAGTTAAAAAGGCGTTCTAGACTTGAACTAACACAAAAAAAAAATTGTCAATTACTTCTGTAATACGATAGAAAAATGAAAGAAGTTACTAAAGTAAACAGACGCATACAGTCCCGACCTGAGTGAAGGAGCTCACCTGCATGTTGAGTTTGCCCACTGCGTGCTCCAAGCCGCGCGACAGGTCATCGCAGGCCAGCTCGAACTGGTCGTGCGAGACCTTGCGTGCCAGCATCCGCAGGTCTGCCTTATCAGCCATGGCCTCCACCATATCCTCGCGGTCCAGCTTGATTGTCTTCAGGAGCTCGATTTGCTCCAGCAGAGCCTTGAGGCCAAGGGAGATTAAGTATTTTGAAGACCTTCAAGCGGCCTCCCAAAGAGCCTGACTGGACTGAAGAACAATGGACTTCTTCTTGTTGTTGTTTATTTGTTATCTTGTCTTTTTGCCTTGGCGGTTTTCAGGGTTCCGTACCCAAAGGGTAAAACGGACCCTATTTACTGAGACTCCGCTGTCCATCCGTCCGTCCGTCTGACAGCAGGCTGTATCTCATAAACCGTGATAGTTAGTCAGTTGAAATTTTGATAGATGATGTATTTCTGTTGCCGCAATAACAAAAAGTACTAAAAAACACAATAAAGGAAATATTTAAGGGGGCTCCCATACATGCTCGTTTTTGCTTAATATTGTTCAAGGCGACATGCTTGTAGACGCTTGAAATATTCCAAGAAAATTTAGTTCCATATAACTTCAAAAATAAATAATAAAAAGAAAATAAAATTAATACCTATTTAATTCTATGCACGATCAAATCTCGATGTGTTAAACGTTAAGTTTCATTCCAATCCAGCATGGCGTTTGTTGATAAAGAACAACTACTTTTTATGGGAATTGCTCCTTGAGTGACCGCCTTAAGCATTTGGAAAATTTGTCACGACAAATACGATTTCTACCTACCGGAAATAGGATCTATACTTACGTCCGTGTGAGATTGCCTTTCTTCCTTTTCAGCAGCCAACTGCAAGGCTGTCTCGTGTACTTTGTTCAGTTGTATTTGCATCTCTTGTACCGTCTGGAATAACTGCATAAGACCTAGAGACACATGCATTACTCATTGGTAAAAGCTCCAAAACCATATAGAGGATCTAATAATTTCAGCATGTAGAAGGTTCTGGCCATTTCAAACCCTAGTTTCTCTAAAAATCACATTTAAATAATTAAATTAAATTTAAAAAAAATATGTTGACCTACGAAAAGATTGATGAATACCTTGCAAGTCCTTGATTAGGTCCGGCGATAGTTTTCCACCACTGAGGTCGCTTCCTAGAGCTGCTACTTGCTTCATCAGTCCTTCTATTTGATCTTGGAAGTTTTCAACCTAACAAATTTAATTTTTACTAAATTTACTTTCGTTTGTAGTGCATAAGCAGCTACCGCATGCCGTAATCTATAAACCACGAGCACACGATTTTTGAGGGGAACTTGTGAAGCAGCTCTATTATATGGTAGCATTAGTGTACGAGTAGAAGAGTTTTTGGGGAGAATCAATCAATCAGGCCGATCCTCTTTCTGACCTCGGGCCATTCTCCATGCATCCGGCATAGAGCGTGAGAATCTAATTTCCTAAATTTAGTAATTTAGTGATCCCGAGTGTTACCGTGTCTTTTACAACTCCTTCAGTCTTGTTCATTTTCTCGCAGCATTTCTGCATCTTCTTCTCAAGCTCGCTGATGCGCTCCCAAATCGGATTGGTAACGGCCGTGAAAGATACGCGAGCACCAATAGCTGCCAAAGGTATTGTAGTTCGTAACCTTGAATCTTGCAATAATATTGTAGTAACTTTAGTATTTTGGCCACATCTACCTGCTCACATTCATGAGAGAGAATGCTCTATTTGACTCTTGGACCCTAATGTTAGTGAACAAAGTGGGATTAAAGTAGAAACTCACAAGCATCAGCTCCAGCTCGACCTGGGGCACCTGCTCGTCCCGGGGCGCCCGCGGGCCAGACCGCGCCGGTTTGGCCGGTAGCCCCCACGCCGCCGATGCCGCCTGCCCCGCCAGCTCCGCCCGGGCCCCCACCCGCCACCTGGCCTGCCCCGCCGGCTCCACCCGGGCCCCCACCCGCTGCCTGGCCCGCTCCTCCCACCGCTCCCGCCTGCGCTGTGGCCCCTGCAGTGGCATCAGCACCCGCGCTTGCTCCTGCCCCCGCCGTCCCGCTTGGTGCTCCCACTCCTGAACCTGCGCCGCCTGGCCCTACCGCACCCCGCCAAGTACCACCGCCCCCAGGCCCCCCCGTACCAGCACCTCCCACCCCTCCCAGTCCACCGGCGCCTCCTCCTCCCCCAGAGCCTCCAATCGCGTCCCTTCCGTCTCTGCCAGCGGCCCCCGCCTCGCCCGCAAGCCCCGCCGCTCCCGTTAGCCCTGCTGGTCCGACCAATCCTCCTCCGCCTGCCATTATTCCTCCTCCAATTGCTCCCCCTCCTGAAGCCTGACCACCAGCTTGAGCAGCTGCCAACAAAACGCAGGCTTTTATTTATCTTTACTAAAATTATACCTAAGCCTAAAATGTTAGTCCGCACCTTGAAGATCGGTTAACAGGGTGTTCATGGTGTCGATAAGCCAGCGCGTCTCAATTTTCAGTTGTTCGATGTCTGTCTTCAGTATATTAATTTCTCCGGTGGCGTAGTCAGGTGGTTTTCCTGGGCCGCCCACTGCGCCTGGCTCACCAGGGGCGCCCGGGGCGCCACGACTCCCTGCCGCGCCCGCCTCGCCCAGCAAGCCGATTCCGCCTGAACCTCCAGTCCCTCCAGCCCCTCCAGCCGAGCCAGCCCCACCAATCCCACCGGCGCCACCAGCGCCCCCTGGCGCACCAGCTGCACCCGCAGCCCCCGGTTGCCACGGTATTCCAACCACACGCCCAGCAGAGCCATAAGCTGTTGGCCTAAAATAAATAAGTGTTACATAACGAGGCAACGACGATGTTCTGTGTACCAAAGTGTAGACAGACGTCTGATGTCAAGTCTATCTGTCTGTACCATCTGGATTCTTACATGCCGTGATTGGTCATGGTGTCCTGCACATCGGCCATTTCGTTGATGAGGTCCTGCACGAGCGAGCTGAGCTTGCCTAGTCCCGCCTCAGCCGCCTCCAGACGAGAGGACACGTTCAGGTTCGTCCACATGTCAGCTATAGCGCGGACGTTTGTATGGGACCTGAAGTAAGAATTACGATTCCCAACACTTCCAAGGTGTAAGCAATGCCTATTCCATTGAGGGAAAGTCTTATAATTTTAGGTAGGTACTGTACCATAAGCGGTCTTCTTTTCGGAAATCTAAGATAAATGTTCAAAATATAGAACTTTTCTGTAATTAGGTACATAATAATATGTGGTATCCAGCAGATTTAACTTACCTCACCTCCCGGATGATGTCCTCGTTTTTCGGCATTACCCCGTAAACCGTGTGCTTCAGGTCATTTACCGTATTCTCGAGCAGCTCAAACTTGCTTAGGGTCACCAGTGTTATTCGGTCACTAAGATGCGCCGTGGTGTGAACGGAGGTGCGGTGGGCGTGGGAAGTGGTCATTGTGACCCCGCCTCCAGAGGGCGCCGGGGACACTTCGCGTTGGGGCGTCTTGCCCTCTGGGAAGCAGTAATAACAAATTACATTTTCCTGGTGTACATACACTAAAGAATATCTATCTATCTGATGTTGGGATCGAAACATTTAGGGTGTGAATGGGCTGCGCGCCACCTGATCAGCCTCTTCAAATTTGGCATATCTAAGGGGGGTCCTGGCCGCTGTAAAATATTGGTCTATTACACCATATACTTACCATTGCACGTGCTGAATAACCCGATGAGTTTAGGCGTAGATAGGGGGAGTTGTAATGGTTTTGGCCGCTCAAGCCAACGTGTACTCTACTCAATTGAGTAATTTGTGGGCGATTCTTCAGATAACAATTGAACGTTTATCAACACCTTTTAATTTGCAAAATCATTCATTTCAAATAAGAATATGTATAGGTAACTACTTACCGGTTTTGTGTTAGTATACTTACGTGTTGATACGGTCTTTCTGACTCTCTCCACTGCAAATGTAAAAGTAGAGTCAGATTTTTTTAATTTTGTAATATGATAACAATTTTGTGTTGTTTTATGTGGACTCACCTACTAAAATAGTGTTTTGATCCGACTGTGCTGGTTTCAAAGCTGAAAAAGTTAACGTAGAAGGAAATGTCGCAAATATTTAACAATTTTATTGCGGCTGGGAAAAATACGTACACATATCCTCTTTTTTGTCCTGAAAAGAAAAGAAGACAAAAAAATTTCGGGCATTTCTCAGAACAAAATCTTGTAAATGTTCCGGTGAATGTTCTTGGGCCACCTACGTTCAAGAAAAAACGTCCTGTGTTTAAAAAAAATACTACTATTAAAAATTAGCATGGTTTTCCAAAAATACTCTTTAGAGATGTAATTACCCAAACAGTACCGAAATGCAGTCTTGCTTTCCTTCCTAAACAAGGGCACTACGAATGTACTTTAATGAAATCTTCTGATATCTAATATAGTAAGTGAGTAATATAATAAGCCTGTGTTTCACCATGTTCAAATAAAGTTCCAGATAAGCTATCCGCAACCAGGGCTGCCGTTTGTTCGAAATTTAAATAGATTTTCCTATATTGCGTGTGTTCGTTTATGGGTTCATATTTTAGAACAAAGGGCAGCCCTGGTTGCGGATAGCTTATACGGAACTTTATCTGCAGATTGTGAAACAGACCCTAAGTAACAAATAACTTAAATAGGTAACATGTTTGTTTACTTGATCAGTATCGATGAGATACTCGCTGACGGCTATGGTCTGGGCGTTTTCACGGGTCATAGGTAGAGCCGCCACCGAGCCGCGCAGTTCTACGTTCTTGCCAAGGATCCGCATCTGCTGCGCCAGGCAGTGGAGCACCGTCTGCAGCATGTTGAAGTCCACCACGCCCACCTGGAAGACATTGGTGCTGATGGGATTTCCTTCAATCCTTTCTTTTTTTTATTTAGTGTTCGCCAAACTCTCCACAGACATGAGTCGGTGCTTTTTACATTATATATTTCTGTTCTTACGCTTTATTTTTTTCTTCTCCACGGGTAGGTCTCTCTCACTTTAAATTTTTTTGTTTTATTACCTAGGCCTATATTATAATAATATATATGTACCTATTCTATTTTTATATCAATCCTTCCTTATCCTTATCAATCCTTCCTTCCTTTTCAATTGATAAAACACGGGTATCAACATTTTATAAGGGGAAGTAAAATAGGTACTTGTGGTCGCATTTTCTTAAAAATCACTATGTCTTACAAGCCTCCACCAATCCGGACTTTGTCCCGAGGTGGAGTATGGCCTATCCCTTCTTCAGAGAAGAGACCCGTGTCCCTTGGTCGGGACATAATGGGTTGATGATGAAGTAACTTGACTGGAGCGTGGCACTTAGCTCGGAGATCTGATGACCGTTGGGGCGAACAAGTTCTGACATGGGTACAGAAAATACACGACTTCCAGAATGTCAGCTAAGTCTTACTGTGTCTGGATATTCAGTACACCAAACAATCTACAGGATCATTGTTATGTACCGTCGAATAAGGGAGAAGTAGATAACTTGCCTCTGGCGTCCCAATGGCGAGGTCGATCATGTCGCTTATGTTGACAAGCACTGTAGACGCTGTAACACGTAAGGACGTAACTGTCATAATGGGTAAACAGTAGACCCGCATTTTGCAAGGACTGTCGACTTGCGAGTGGCTCGAGTTCGATCTAAAATGGTCCTCAAATACATGTGATGTTAGAGACTACAATAAAAGTGCATAAACGCTCATTCCCGTATTGTGTCTATCGGCCGCTCCTGGCCAGTTCTTTTTTGCCTTAGTATTGCAGTCTCTATGTTACAAGAATTAAGGGTTATTTTAGTTTCTATCAATGCGCCCGCACGTCGTCGTCGCCAGCCTGTTGTAATGTGGATAGTCCTTAACCACTCGTCTGTGGCGAGGCCCGATTTGGACATCGTTGGTCACATTTTCTAATATGTGTTGTGTATTAAAGGACACAAATACACCTATCCCTTTTACACTCATTACGGTGTATTGCCAGTGAAAGAGGATAGATAACAAACTTAGCCTTGAGCTGTCATCATTAAAAAAACCCGCGCAATCACCAGTGTAGTGCAAGACTAGCCATTATGGTCTGCCACTTAAAACCGTTTTCTTATAATTTTTCTATATTGCAAGGTATATAACTGCTACTGTTTAGTAATGCTAAGGGGTAACGGCCTGCAAATAAAGCTAATTAGAATAAATAATCCTGTTTATTTTATTTAAAACACTATAATATACCACTATAATCCATTAAAATTTTGATGTTCTTGGATTGCTCATACTTGTGTGCCACAGGAAAAAGATGAACTGCATAGTGATGTTTGTCACTAGATAGCAAATTTAATTAAAATACAGTTTTCTACTAAACAGTGGCTCTAAAATCAATAATAACGAAAGAAATTGCATTTTAGTAGCTACTGCTACTAAAACACCTACTGGTGACCTGACAACCCTTGTCTGTGACGAGGCCCGATTCAGGCTCCACAGACAACGGCTTTTCGCCATTTTTTTTGCCACTGACGAGTGGTTACGAGTAATTCGATGCTGAACTAATTCGAAAATTTTATATATTCGTGTTTTCTGCAATCTTGTATGAACTTCTAAAACTACACTTACGTACGCTTTTATCATCATCAACCCATTAAGTCCCCACCGAGGGGCACGGGTCTCTTCCCTGAGGAAGGTATAGGCCATACTCCACCACCGGGGCCAAGTCCGGATTGGTGGAGTGGCTTACGCTTTACTTTATGGAGATAAATTCCTTTTTACTTTACTGAATAAATTGAAACTATACGCAAGTAGACTAATGCGAGAAATATAAGGCGAGTACGTGACATAATGTTCCTACAATAATATCTAAAAACAACTGTAGGAGTAGGAGTAAGACCGGCTGACCGCGGCCATGCGATCTGACTTAGGGCCTTTCTCCACTGCTCCGGTCCGGCAAACGTTAATTACCGATCCGATTTAGAAACACACAAGAACACTGATAAGCTTCTCCACTACTCTGGCATCCGGTTTTTAACGGTCCGATAATTTGCTAGATCGGAACGGTATTTTACTGGTCCGAAGTGATCGATGTACAAAAGCAATATCTACACGTTTTTGCACCGCGCATACAACTCAAAAATGTTCCCATACTATTTAATTTGATTAATAGAATGTGTGGGAAACGTCCCCTGCCTCGAATAGAAAAACCGAGGAATTTTAATAAAGCACTGCGTCACGTCCATTGCCGATTATAATCGGATGAAGAGGAGAAGCATAATCCGGCATCCGATATTTTTCTCATGACTGATTCCGGTTCTGACGCCGGAGCGGAGCAGTGGAGAAAGGGCCTTAGGGTGCTTATACACGGGCGGCACGTTGTGAGCGACAGTCGATTCGACGCTGACATGTCTGTGAAGAGCTATGGAGCGAGCCATGCTAGCTAGACTAGTGGATGGGGTAGGTACCCAATGTCATCATCCGACGTTGGACGAGGGTCGACGATATTGGTGACCGGATATAGAGTCTGAAATTGCGACCAGACAGGACAGGATTGCGACGACAGGTGGACCAGGCCGAAGTGGCGGCCGAGAAACAGGTGGTGGTTAGTCTAGGAACCAACAGCGCGATGGTCGGGCGATGTGGCCAGGTTGGCGAAGGGCCCGTGGATGCGAATGGCGAGAGACCGCGAGGTGTGGCGTGATGGGGACCAGGCCTATACCCAACAGTGGGTAAGGTGGGCTGATCATGATGTCGGCGAATGCCGCCGAACGCGTCGACGGTTGCCGTCGAAGAGTGTCGACGGCTGATATTATGGCACTATCGTTCGCAAGGTGCTGCAGGGTGTATTAGCGCCCTTATCTCCGGTCTACTTATGTATAATATAATACGATTCCTCTAAAACGAGATTATACAGCATTTGGGGGCACAACTGCTCTTTACCACATACTATTTAAATTGCATCTGAGGAATGTTTTAAGGGATGTTTTTGTAATAACAAGTTAGACGGTAATAATCGAAAGGCGTTTGTAAGTTAAAGTGGGTGTACTTACTCATTCTTAAATTAAAATATTGAATAAATTAACAAATAGGAATGTAAGTAATTAAAGCTAAATAACAAGCTCGAAAATATTTACAAAACAGAGAGCTCAAAATGTCTGACAGATTTGATTAGTTGACAGAAAAATAATAATCTTACATAAAAAAAAACCAACTATGGTTTTCAAATGACTTATTTTTCATGTCAATCATCGATCTACCGACCTCTTTCGGTCATGGAATGTCTGACCTCCATGGAGGTCTCCGCATTGCGCGGCGCAATGCATTTTGGGCTATAGACCTCCATGGTATCGGTTGGTAATCACCAAGAGGTCAGTGACTCAGGAAATCAGTTTTTTTCACGGATTTGGTTTTTTCAATGATTACGGTTTTTTTTTTGGACTGTATTTTGAATTTATTATTTTTTATTTTTTTGACTGTATTTTGGACACCTTAGAATAAGTTGGACACCGTGGAGGGAGTAAAACCCTCAGAAGAAGGAATACCATAGAAGGAGCGTTAAAAAATGAACACGTGCCACATAGTCTGTTTCGTTAAGTTAAATAGCAGCAAGCTACGTGTTAGATAGAGAAAAATATAGTCGTGTCTTTGTTGCTTTTTTCGAGCGTACCTACAACCCTTAAACGTCAGTTGGTTACCTTTGGTTACCATTACGCTACCAAATTAGAACGGCTCAGAAAATGACGGCATGCAATGTGCCGCCCAATGACATTGATTTGGCAGAGGGTGTTCTATGTTTGGCAGTGTGTTTGACAAGAGGTTTGGGAGTGCGCCGTTTTCGAGAAGATTGTGTATTTTATATTTATTAGAGCACCATTTGAAGTGAATTTTAGTGGATTTTCATGGTATATAGTATAAGTAACCATTGGCATGGCGTGTGTTGTGTTAGAATGTATATCTCATTCTTCCCGAGAAGATAATGAAACAACATTCATCAGCTTCCACCGGTAAATCTCAATTTTGTGTACCTAAAAGAGTATTTTCTCTAAGATTTCAACTACATGGTACTAGAATTGCAAATTAGCTATTAGAAAATGGTGTTTTCATCATGATTAATGTGATATTTTCGATATAAATCATAATACAAGTTTGTTGTTTGTTGCAGGGGAATAGGGATGGGAGTTTCCCACTTTCTCAGTGAAAAAAATTATCGATAGTTCGTAGAACATATTTAGTTATCTCTTGCGTTTGTATAGTTGTTTTAATTGTTAATTATCTATTGCAGGTTACCCGAAGACAGCACAAAATAACAAGTGTCTTGGAAAAATTTACACCGCATTTACAGCAAGCGACTGTTTCTTATACAATAGCAAGTGGCGTAGGTTGGAAACAAGTGCCGTACCTACTTTACGCTTTTCCTTAGCCCGCAGATCATTGGTAAGGTTATAATTATACATTATAATAACACTAAAAACAAAATAAAGTCTACATGCTGCACAATTATGTCGACTGAGGTGCACGTTTTACTGTATGTATGTACATCAGGAATTTCACATGAGACCCGACGGTCTCGTTGGTCTAGTGGTTACTCCACTTGGATAAACAGGTTGTCGATTCCAACCCGCAAGGCGCCGTATATCACTTGTAGAATTTTTCCCTGATTATTCCTTGACTGGGTGTTTTTTTCTATCCTGGATAACGTTTAGCAGTTAAAGGTCATAACTAGTTTAATACTATCATAGTCTGATTCTGGTGGAAGTGATTTTTATTATTTTTTATGTGGACGTAATCAACGTGAAGTACTTAAATAAAAACAATTTTCAGGTTGCGACCTCCGTGTAAATGGACGACGTTCGTGAGCTGCAACCAAGCTGATTTCAGTTTAATTTCATAAAATATTATCTTTTACACTATGGCTGACACATTTTTGTGAAAAAAAAAAAAACGTTACTACAGTCTGTAAAATATAGCTTGAGCTCCACGACAGCTGTCACACTGACAGGGCTAGGTTACGAAATTGCTTAGACATCGAATAGTGTGCAGTAAGTACGGAGTTTTCACAGTACAAATATTCTGTGTAAAAATTCAAAACTTCATGAACACAAATGTCCTTGACAGCTGTCGCGGAGCTCAACCCATATTTTACTATAGGTATAAGTCAGGGATAAAAAACATAATTATACAGTATAGTAATAGGTGTTGGTTTCTTCTCTATTGAGCTGCAACCTGCCACTTTTTATGTGAAAAGCTTGAAACTACGTACTTTATTTGATGCCAAATAATCTTGTACCAATAAATCGTTTGGTTTTTGAATTTTTATTTTATTCCATCGAACCTGGACTGATGATGTTATTACAACGGGTGCCTTGAGTAACTATGCTAGGTGGTAGGTATTTATTGGAAACAAATACGTAATCTATTAACACGACACAGGGTATCCTAGTGTGGGGCCAGAAGCAATCTATGTGCCTGTGTGTAAATGTTATGTTATGTTATTAAATAGTTTTTCCTATTTTGGTCTTGTTTTATTCATTATACTTTCTTACAGTGCCACCATCTCATATGTTCAGTTGATAGCGGCGCTAGTGGAGAATTTAGTAGTAACATTTGAGAAATTTACCTAGAAAAATGAGAATATTTTAACCCATCTTTCAATTTTAACGAACATATATCTATAAACCTTAGTAAATGAATAAATAAAACAAAAAATGGGGAACAGGATTTACAATTAATTACTTACTTACAATTTTACCCACCTGAACAGATAACTTGGTGGCGCTGTATATGGTGATTATTGATGATTTGCAAACATATTAAAAAAAAAAGGTTCTATATTCGCCGTACATATACATTTTGCCATGTTACCACATAACTCGGTAAAATCTTTCTTCGATTCGCTATAGCACTATTAGTCCCATTTATATTATTGAAACCCTGATGTAGAATTACTTACCGTTAGTTATGAATATTTATTGTAACTTATATTGTATGTACCACACCTAATAACATAACCGTAAGGGGTTCCAGCTGGTTCACTAGCACCACCAAGGGAAATATGATATTTTTTTAGAGATAAATACATTGATAATTAGATAGATAGATAATGGTGATAATAGTGATTATCATGGGCCCATGACTGTAATTTAATTTAATTGGAATTGGAATAATGGAATTTAGTCGTAGGTTTTTTGGTACACAGCCATGGGTCCGAAAAATCACTATTAAACATGGTGATGGGATTGAAAAGATACTTTTTGCAAATTGTGTAAAAGAGCTATGATTTTTTTATCATTTAATATTAATACTTAAGATAAGATAAGATAAGATAAGAATATTCTTTATTGTACACGAGGAGAAACACAAACATAAAATATTTACAAGATAACAGTACAATTGGCGGCCTTATTGCTAAAAGCAATTTCTTCCAGACAACCCTATGATGGAAAAATTTCTGAAGGAAAAAGGAGACGGGTAGTCGGTGCAAACATGAATATTAATATACATACTTACATAAATAGCAATACACCTACATAAACCATTACATACATATATAGTTATGATAAACATAAATATATAATAATAAATAACCTACCGGAGGAGGAAATAATAAATTATAATATACCTACTTACATGGGGAAGAAAAAAAAAAAAATACACGACATAGAATAATGCACAAATATCATAGAGAGAGATAAAATTAAATAAGATAAAATACTTAATTACCAACATTCATTTAAAAAAATACACAGATTATGTAGATCGGAATAAATAATATCGACATCTTTATGGTGTTTGTCCCAGCCCTATCGATTTTGGCTTTGTTTAGTAATCTGTGGCAACCGTGTACGATTGTAACATTTTTAGTGCATGAGTACACTACAGCTGTCTCTTTCTGGCGCAGAGATTTATCGTAAGAGTAACATGGACAGCTATACAACTGTTACTTTATATTTTATTCCTCCTTCTATGGTACTCCTTCTTCTGAGGTCCCAGCCCTATCGATTTTGGCTTTGTTCTGTAATCTGTGGCAACCGTGTACGAAGGTAAGGTTTTGAGTGCATGAGTACACTACAGCTGTCTATTTCTGGCACAGAGATTTATCGTAGGAGTAACAAGGGCAGCTATACAGATGTTACTTTTTATTTAAGCCTCCTTCTATGGTATTCCTTCTTCTGAGGTAAAACCACAATCAACGTTGGACCTCAGAAGAAGGAGTACCATAGAAGGAGCGTTAAAAAATGAAAACGTGCCACATAGTCTGTTTCGTCAATTTAAATAGCCGCAAGCTACGTGTTAGAAAGAGAAAAATATAGTCGTGTCTTTGTTGCTTTTTTCGAGCGTACAACCCTTAAACGTCAGTTGGTTACCTTTGGTTACCATTACGCGACCAAATTAGAACGGCTCAGAAAATGACGGCATGCAATGTGCCGCCCAATGACATTGTTTTGGCAGAGGGTGTTCTGTGTTTGGCAGTGTGTTCGGCAAGAGGTTTGGGAGTGAGCCGTTTTCAAGAAGCTTGTGTATTTTATATTTACTAAAGCACCATTTGAAGTGAATTTTAGTGGATTCTCATGGTATATAGTATATATAACCATCGGCATGGCGTGTGTTGTGTTAGAATGTATATCTCATTCTTCGCGAGAAGATAATGAAACAACATTCATCAGCTTCCACCGGTAAGTCTCAATTTTGTGTACCTAAAAGGGTATTTTCTCTAAGATTTCAACTATGGGCTACTAGAATTGCAAATTAGCTATTAGAGAATGGTGTTTTCATCATGATTATTGTGATATTTTCCATATAAATTATAATACAAGTTTGTTGTTTGTTGTAGGGGAATAGGGATGGGACTTTCCCACTTTCTCAGTGAAAAAAAGTATCGATAGTTCGTAGAGCATATTTAGATATTTCTTGCGTTCGTATAGTTGTTTTAATTGTTAATTATCTATTGCAGGTTACCCGAAGACAGCACAAAATAACAAATGTCAATTACGCAGTATCACGTACAAAGTAGTCTTGGAAAAATTTACACCGCATTTACAGCAAGCGACTGTTTCATAAACAATAGCAAGTGGCGTAGGTTGGAAACAAGTGCCGTACCTACTTTACGCTTTTCCTTAGCCCGCAGATCATTGGTAAGGTTATAATTATACATTATAATAATACTAAAAACAAAATAAAGTCTACATACTGCACAAATATGTCGACTGAGGTGCACGTTTTGCTGTATGTATGTACATCAGGAATTTCACATGAGACCCGACTGTCTCGTTGGTCTAGTGGTTATTCCACTTGGATAATAAAACAGGTTGTCAGTTCCAACTTGCAAGGCGCCCTATATCACTTGTAGAATTTTTCTCTGATTATTGCCTGACTGGGTGTTTTTTTCTATCCTGGACAACGTTTAGCAGTTAAAGGTCATAACTAGGTTAATACTATCATAGTCTGATTCTGGTGCAAGTGGTTTTTATTATTTTTTATGTGGAAGTTATCAACGTGAAGTACTTAAATAAAAACAATTTTCAGGTTGCGACCTCCGCGGAAATGGACAATGTTCGTGAGCTGCAACCAAGCTGATTTCATTTTAATTTCATAAAATATTATCTTTTACATTATGGCTGACACATTTTTGTTAAAAAAAAACGTTAATAGGTACTTGTAAAACAGAAGTCAGGGATAAAAAACATACACATTATAGTAATACTACTTCTTCTCTATTGAGCTGCAACCTGCCACTTTTTATGTGAAAAGCTTGAAACTACGTACTTTATTTGATGCCAAATAATCTTGTACCAATAAATCGTTTGGTTTTTAATTTTTATTTTATTCCATCGAACCTGGACTGATGATGTTATTACAACGGGTGCCTTGAGTAACTATGCTAGGTGGTAGGTATTTATTGGAAACAAATACGTAATCTATTAACATGACACAGGGTATCCTAGTGTGGGGCCAGAAGCAATCTATGTGCCTGTGTGTAAATGTTATGTTATGTTATTAAATAGTTTTTCCTATTTTGGTCTTGTTTTATTCATCATACTTTCTTACAGTGCCACCATCTCATCTGTTCAGTTGATAGCGGCGCTAGTGGAGAATTTAGTAGTAACATTTGAGAAATTTACCTAGAAAAATGAGAATATTTTAACCCATCTTTCAATTTTAATGAACATAACATCTATAAATCTTAGTAAGTGAATAAATAAAACAAAAAAGGGGGAACAGGATTTACAATTATTTACTTAGTTACAATTTTACCCACCTGAACAGATAACTTGGTGGCGCTGTATATGGTGATAATTGATGATTTGCAAACATATAAAAAAAAAAGGTTTTATATTCGCCGTACATATACTTTTTGCCATGTTACCACATAACTTGGTAAAATCTTTTCGATTCGCTATAGCCCTATTAGTCCCATTTATATTATTTATATTATATTACTTACTGTTACTTAAAATTATTTATTGTAACTTATATGGTATGTACCACACTTAGCACATAATAACATAACCGTAAGGGGTTCCAGCTGGTTCACTAGCACCACCAAGGGAAAAATGATATTTTTTAGAGATAAATACATTGATAATTAGATAGATAGATAATGGTGATAATAGTGATTATCATGGGCCCATGACTGTAATTTAAATTATTGGAATTGGAATAATGGAATTTAGTCGTAGGTTTTTTGGTACACAGCCATGGGTCAGAAAAATCACTATTAAACATGGTGATGGGATTGAAAAGATACTTTTTGCAAATTGTGAAAAAGAGGTATGATTTTTTTTATGATTTAATATTAATACTTAATTACCACCATTAATTTTAAAAAATACACAGATTATGTAGATCGGAATAAATAATATCGACATCTTTATGGTGTTTGTCCCAGCCCTATCGATTTTGGCTTTGTTCAGTAATCTGTGGCAACCGTGTACGATTGTAACATTTGTAGTGCATGAGTACACTACAGCTGTCTCTTTCTGGCGCAGAGATTTATCGTAAGAGTAACATGGACAGCTATACAACTGTTACTTTTTATTTTATTCCTCCTTCTATGGTACTCCTTCTTCTGAGCGTTGGACATAGCCACAGAATAGGTACGTAGCAAGAAAAAGTAGTGGTTACATTCTCTTTGCTTTGAACGTCAAAACTCAGGAAGTTACCAACCATGCTTTAAACGATAACTATAAAATACCGCGCAGTCATGAGTTTGCGATGGACACGAAACGTATGTGCATTTTTTATTATAAGTATTTGATAAAACTTAAGTCTGAAAAATAGTTTCTGTACGTCCATGTGAATTTATGTCACTGCCATTTTTGGTCAAGTTATTTGTAGGACTTACTTATTTTCAATAGGATTTAAAGAGCAGCTCGCGGCTGCGGGTAGGCAGGGTGGACTTGCGTTGTTACAGCTCTCTCTAAAGTATTTTAAGCCGCAGGCTTCAGAGTGCTTTGTTGTGTCGGTCGGAGCTTGGCCATTCGCTTTACATTCGTGACCAGCCTTAATAAAATTAAAAATGTACCATGGTCATCGGTTTTCTGCTAGATTGCACTCCCAATGCGCCTCAAATATTATACAATAGAGGTTTGAGGTTCGAGCCGTCGTAGCGCAGCGGCAGAGCACATTCGGGAGGTCGTAGGTTCGCATCCCGGCATGTACCAATAGGCTATTTGATCGATTTCTGAAAACCATCTCATCTTTTTTGTTGGTGTTCATGGAGTCCTCAGAAAGTAGTAATTTTAAATTCTTTCGTGTAGGTACCTAGTTCTTCTAAAAAAGGCAAATGAAAATTTACTTTTTAAATAAGCCGCCAAAACGCTATCTTGGGCAATATAGCGTCGCACAGGAATAATGACGTCACTTGCCAGTAAACCAACCAATAAACGTGCAAACGAATGAATAAAAGACGCCATTTTTACTGGCATGTGACGTCATCATAGAATCGGCCAATCCAGGCCGTTTTCGATACAATGGCTGCTACAGATCAATGCAGATACATAATTATCAAATTTTATAGTGTGTTTTTTTACAAATGATAATTGTTTCTTTAGTTAAAATGCCTTAAAGCGGCTTTAAGCGGTTTATAACTACGTATAAATATTACTGTTTTTTTCATACTGTCAAATAGACTATTACATTGTTTTCTATTTTAAGTTGCACTCGCTAAGAGTGAAGGAAAACGTGCAATCTTGAAACAATGATTTATTTGTTTCAATACTTTCTGGTTCTCGCGACACGGGGTGGCCTAGTGTGGGGCCAGAGGCAATGTATGTGCCTGTATGTAAATATTTATGTTTATGTTTTAGTTACATACTGTTAGATGAATGTCCAATATTAGCGTTCGACAAATAAAAAAGTACTGATCTACTGTCTATGTACATACTTACCGTTCAGTGACTTATTGACTTTTCCATCATGTTGACTTAGGATATAAGCAGTCCCTTCGGTTTTTTATTGCTTACCATCATATTGTTTCCCTTAAGGTGAAGTATCATGTTCAAGGTTCATTGTTAAAGTTTACATACAGAGTTCGAAAGAAACAGGTGTAAAAACTATCTCCCCAGCCGTGCTAAGTAACTGGCGCACGCATTAAAAAGAAAAAAAATCAGCTAAGTGCGAGTGAGACTTACGCCTCGAGGGTTGCGTATTTGTATTGTGGTTCTGTGCCGCCATTTATACAGGGTGTCCCAAAAATGACACGTCACAGTGACACCGGAGGTAGACCTGCTCAAAAGGCATCGAACTAACCTAACGTGACCTCAGTAAAAGTTGCACGGTTTTCGAGATATACCCAATTTAAAGTTGTTCTAAATTTTCACTTTTTTTTAACAAGTTTAGCTATGCTAGCACTTACGCTAAGTTAGTAAGTTCGTGACCGAGTACAAATAAAAAACCAAACACGTGGGCTATTTAACTTAATGCTAGCACTAAACTTGTTAAAAGTGAAAATTTAGAATAAGTTTAAATTGGGCATATCTCAAAAACCGTGCAACTTTTACTGAGGTCATCCTAAGTTGGTTCGACGCCTCTTGAGCAGGTCTATCTACCTCCAGTGTCACTGTGACGTGTCATTTTTGGGACACGCTGTATAACTCGAAATCACCACCGACTTGTGATATTCGTGGTGTCGACGGTTTCCACCACACCAGGAATATCACAAGCGTGTCCGACCAAAACAGAGATGGCAGGACGACCTCACGACCGGGTTGGCATAAGGAGGAGAGCTATGGGGTGGCCTTTGCCCAGCAGTTTGACATCTTATCTCATATTTTATGTAAAATAATACGTATTGAATCGCTCGTAGCCTGGGTTGCCTGAATGATGTTAAACGATCACTAAGGTTAAGCAACATACGGCGCGTTCAGTCCATGGATGGGTCACCGTCTATGACTAACGCTAGTGGCATTTTTCCGAGCGGTTCCGTGCTTCGCAAGGCACGTTAAGCAGTTGGTGCCGGCTGCCGTAGATAGATGGCAGTCGTTAAGCCAAGTCAGAGGCCTCAGGGGGCGGCTTGAGAACTTCTGACAGTAAGACCAGCCATTAGTCTTACAAACCTCCAACAATCCGGACTTGGCCTATGCCTTCCTCAGGGAAGAGACCCGTGCCTCTTGGTGGGGACATAATGGGTTGATGATGAATATGTATTTCAAGATTTTTGTTGAATAAATATCGCACCTCTAGATGAAAACCCCACTAAGTCGAAATAATTTGTGAAAATTTAGTAAACTACCTTTCGACTTCCTGACCTTATACCGGACCGGACAATATAACTCCCATAACGATACCTTCAACTTGAAGGAGATGTTATGGGAGTTATATTGTCCGGGGTTTTCATCTAGGGGTGCGATATGTTTACTAATCCCTGTGAAAATCAACATAACATATTTGGCTGCTTGGCATTATAAAAATTTATCCAATGAGTTCCACACTACATTACCTAATATCTCATTATTCGGACCCGATTTTAGCTAATTAACGTACTTTTTCTATGAGCTAGAAATAACTTTATACTTCCTTTATAATGAAAATTTGGACTGGTTCGTTTCGTTTATCGGTCAAAAAGCTATCGCTTTGATGACGGCGCATTGCAGGCTTTTTAATAGAGTCCTGTTAACTCCTGTTGGTACCCTTCGAGTACGGAACCCTGCCAGAGCGTAATGTAACTTGAAAATGGATACTGGGAACGGGGGTCAGTTTGTATCGTTGATTACAGGTCGAGCGCTAAAATGAGCTCTTTGTTTGAGCCTCTCATTATCGAGCGCGCGCTAAACTTGCTCGAAATGAAAGAAAAATTATGGGCATGTGGTCGTCCAACACCAACTACGTTTACGAGCCTTCCAATGATAGATAATGCCCCCAAATTACAGTCTGCGGTGTACCGACCTAACCTGTTACCACATCAACAAGATTGTGACGAAGAAGAAATAGTACCTATCCAGTGTTAAGTCCGTATAACAGGAATGTTTGAGATGCGTTGTGTCTACTGTTGACCTCCAAATCAACACCACATCAACACTAGGGTGAAAAAAGGTGTTGCTACAAAGAAGTCTTCTTTCGTCGAATCCGTTCTTCGGCGATTATATTTTTGAGATTCTTTGAGTAAGCTCTGTAGAGCAGCGCGCGGGAGCGGGACGGAGGGTAGCTCTGCTGATCTCGGCAAGGATCCATCGTCGGCACTCGCTTCGGCACGGCAGACAGTCTCGCGTCGGCTCGACTTGGAGCCGACCGTCCGTTCGCACCGCGTGAGATCTCCTCAATCCTCTAAATAAAAACTTTACGTAAATACCTCCGGTTTTGTGACCATAACTTTCAGTAATACTCCTTAGTTCTTCCCTTACATCTCAGTTCTAAGCTGGCATGTCACAGTGTTTTTATCCTTGATCTGTTTTTTTCTTATTTGCTGAGGTCGTGTTTTAAATTTTGTGGAAAGAAAGCAGCCGCGTTGTCGCTGTGCCGAGGATCCTGTTGCACCTTTTGGTAAGTGCATCCTGTACCTAAATTAAGATACGTAGCTATATCCTCGTAAGGCCCGACCTTGAAAATAACAATTGATTTTGTGATCACTTGAAGACATTGGGCCTCACGAGGATATACCGACTTTATCTAGCTTCTTATTCTTAATAGCGTAACAGATTTTTGTAGAGAATAGTTAGCAGTAAGCGACCAATGCTAAAACCAAATCATTACCATTCGTAGTTTCCTCCAAAACATTATTTTGAGAACGGGATTCCCAGAATTTTGCTTAGGAGCATTCTGTGGTAGTGCAACTTGAATATTCTGCTAAACGCACGGAACTCTTTCTTTATCTATTCATGCATTTGAATTTTAATAAGATAATTGATTAAAGACGGTTGCATTGCATGACTGGCTTACATTTTATGGAAATACCTACTTTCTGTCGTGATTACCTACTAAGTATTTGGTCTCCAGCATCGAATTTCAAGTAAGGAATTCAGTGATCGACAACTACCTAGCTATTTAATTTTTTACATCAGTAAGCATCATCAAAACCTTTGCAACAGTTTTGATGCATTTTATATTATGCTCACCCCTCCTAACAAATCGGTCTGATATAACGTAGTTTTGAGATTATTCATGATCTGATAACACAGTGATGTCACTCTATATGTATAGATAGAACCAGGCAGGCTATTATGTGTGTGTCGGTCGGTACTTATTTAGATAAAACATGCACTGCAAACTTGTTACATGTCCGTTCCCCGTGGTTGACGATTGGTCAGGCTAGCTGGCAGGACTATCCTAGCGGTCTGTCTGACAAAGAGCAGGTTTGTTTGCCACAATGGTTGATTGAATGACAATAGCGCTTCGCTCCACCGCTGCCCTGCAGGAGCGTGCATCACACGATTCACACGCAAACTGCCAGCTCCGAACTTTATTTTACAAATTGACCTAGTTTTTCGGCTCGTTAAAACGGGATTGGGTCGGTCGGTCGCATAAAATGTCCAGCTAGTGCGTTTTTGGTATTATTATGGAACACCGGGAGAAGCCTAACTCCAATGTTACCCAACTGTTTGTTGGTGTGTTTTCATGATTAGCGTCAAAGAATAGTTTTTCTGTCTTATCATTGGCATTGTATTCAGGGTCTTGGCGATGCGACATTTAGGCACCTTCACCTTAAAATTCTTGCACGTCCCTTTGTTGGCACTAATCATCCGTCGTCATAGAAATATAATATAATAATGTACTGGTCAATTTTGTACTGCGAATCCATTATGCCGTTTCTCAAAGAGTCAGTATTAAACATAATGATGGAGGGTGGTAAATAATTTTGGTCTTTAGTAAATGGTTATCCGCTCTCCTTTCTTTTGAGGCAACGAACTCTAAAGTAAATGAGAAAATATTGCTTTTTTCTCATTTACGTTAGAGAAAAAAAACGGAACGAACCGGAGAAAACCGTGGCGGAGATGGAAACAATCCGACTTAAGACGTTACAATGGATCCTCAAAGAAAAATGCTTTGAATAATGACGAGATTAATTTACAAAAGTCATGGTATGGCGTGGTGTCACCTTGTCTCTCGTTCTGAGCACACTTTTTTGCTTCAATTTATAATGCAAGTAGATGCCGTCGAAGTAAGATTCGATTGGGTACCTACATACTTTACTGTAGTTTTGGTGGCATGTGGCGAGGTCCCCTCGAATAATTATATTCCAATAATTTACAGTAACAGGGACAAACGCATGATTTTTTTTAGTCATTTAGTACATTTTAGCCGCCAATTGTACTGTAGCTACTATGCTATTGTCAAATTTTATGTGCAATTTCTGTTGGACATAAATACAATAAAGAATACGTCTAGATAATGACTTTTGGTGAGATTCTGGACCTATTTTCTCTCATATGATCTCAGACAATTAACGATTCCTTAGGTAGATACCTATTAGGTACCTAACTATTTTTATCGTTTTCCCAGTGCTAGACATTTTCCACGATGTTTGAGCAGGGAATGTTTTATGGCGGTAAAAAATAAGACTCGCCACCTCTTATACTCTCATACGTACCCCTTATCTTAAGTGCCCGTGTCATGGGAATCTATGACATTGTAAATATAGGGGATGAGCCCATATTGAGATGTTATGAAGCGATCTACGGGAGCGATAAGCCCCCAGTGACATTGGAGCTGTGTTAGCTTAGTATGTTAACTTTAGCAATACATGCTTCGGTAAAACAAGCAAGACTTTTCTGTGAAATGCTCATCATAAACGTCATCATAAAGATTGTTCGAGACAGTCGTGGTCGTTGATAACGTCTCACCGACTCTCCAATTGATCTAAGGGGCAAGAAGACTACATAATAATATTATGACAAGAAAACTACTAGATACCTAACAACCTTTAGGTACACGAAACATTGTGATCCATAGCATGATTAATTAAAGTAAATAACTGAGCAACTATTGCCTTCGCTTGCAAAATAGCGTCAGGGCCGGGTTATCCATAAGGCGGAGTAGGCTGCCTAGGGGCCCCGTATCCGCCATAGGGGCCCCGCGCCGGAGATTTTTAAATGTTCTCGGTTTCTATGGAAAATTACTTGACTGACTTGATTAAAAAACTTGACATAAATTCTGTCTAGTCAAAGTTCAATGATATGATGATGGGTCAAGGGTCCTAAAACAACATAATCGAAATATTTTACGCTTTTAGCAAATTCGGTCTGCAAAATAAGAGATAATTATTTTTTTCACTGGTGGCGCTTGTTAGCTCTATGGATCCTCTTAAGTACCTACAATCAATAAAGTATTTCTCAGTTTTTCCACAATAAGCCCGTGAATTTTACCAAAGTTAGTATGTGAAGTATAATATTTATGGACAATTTTTTAACTAAAACTTTCGAAAGCACTACGGGATTCCGGATACAGTAAACAAAAACATAACATAAACATTTACATACAGGCACATACATTGCTTCTGGTCCCACACTAGGATACCCTGTGTCGTGGGAACTAGAAACATCGACGTCACAAACATGTAAACATCCAAGACCTGGAGTTAGAAGGACTCTTCCGACAAAAACATTGGTAGACACCTACTTATAAAACCGAAATACAGTTTTATTAACTTTATTTATGGATACAATATGTACTATACTATCATCATCAAAGGCCTTTGCTTTGCATCTATTGCAGATTATTTATGTAGCGTTTTGGGCATTTATGCTCGGGAATATTTTTCTTTCCAGTTTTACTACATTTAAAGATGTTAGAAATATTTTTAAAATTTTATTCTACTGTTTTTTGGCGTGTTTAATAATCAAAATTTCAGCGGACAGACAGACATGGCATAATTTATAGTTCCGCGGTCCTTGTTGACTGCGTGACCCTGAAAATTTAGTATAGTTTCCCGAGACTTGCATTGCCTAGGGGCCCCGTCATACTTAATCCAGCCCTGTAAATAAATACAATTATTAAATAAATGGAATTTTTGTGCTACTATACTATTTACTGGACTTATTTGTTAAAAAGGAATTATTTTTTGAACTACAACTCTTGAAAGCACATTATTGACTTGAATTTGATGCGAGATGCGTCTTTACTAATGAGAGCAAGCAAAATCTCTTAAGACAAAAACGTATGTAAGTTATTCCGAAATTAGGTACTTACTTATTAAGTTTCCAATGTATGTAAGCTGACGTTAACGCAACACCACTAACATAACATTAGCATACAGGCACATATATTGCTTCTGGCCCCACACTAGGATACCCTGTGTCCTGGAAACCAGAAACAGCGACGTCACAAACATGTAAACATCCAAGACCTGGGTTTCTTTTTTTTGTCCCCAGCCGGGATTCGAACCCAGGACCTCTCGCATGGTAGGCAGATGCACTAACCGCTGCGCCACAGAGGTCGCCACTGCGTTTGGTCTTATTGTATCTTTTTTTTCGTTATAAGGCATTCCATCCCGTCATCTCGTGATGTATTGTGTGCCAGTAGACACTTAAGCCTGAATTACACCGGGGCAACACTGTGTGGCATTGCGGCTTGCCACAAGGCCGCATGCTACAAAGGTGCGGCAGAAGAAGAAGAAGAAGCTGCGACAGTTTGCCACATGACGCAAGGTGTTGCCATGCCACAAGGTTCTTGCCACAATGTGCGACGTTGTAGCATGCGGTCTTGTGGCATACCGCAATGCCGCACGGTATTGCCCCGGTGTAATACAGGCTTTAGACATCGGCTTTTATTTTTTAAATTTCCAGCGGGTAGGGGCGCCATCCCTCTTGCCGACCTTGGTCCGACGACGGCGGTTGGACAAAAGGTACCACATTCTATTCTAAACAGTTTATGAATGGCGTACATTCTTTGTCTATCCCCTATTATTTCATTCATTCTCACCTTCAGTAGTTAAGCCCCGCCAAAGGGCTTTTGGTCATCCAAGCGACATTGCTTTAATCGCTATCGTAAATTAATCGCTATCGTAAAATAGCAGGTAAAAAGCAAACAAATCTTGAACGCAGAGTAAGGCCTGGTTTACATTTGCTTTATTTTCATGCTTTTTTTTTAGCATGCTTTCCATAGAGCTAGAATAGAATAGGGACGCCAATACGGCATTTGACACTATCAACAATAAATTATTTGAGACGCTCGATTAAAACAACAATTACAAAATATTTCGGAAAATGTATTCTTTTAATAATTTACTAGTTATTACAATTTTTAAATAGATGAAACATAAAAAAATGCTTTGAAATATGACGTCACTAGCAGTATTTTCATACAAAATTCCGTTTTAAAAGTAACTCATTTGACATTTTGTCAAATACCCAATTCTTTTATAAGTACATAAGTAAATAATAAATCACTAATGGTTGGTTGTATAATAATTACTTATGTACATAGGATTTTTATAATATGGTGCGTAATAAAAGCTATGATGAATCGGCATGTTTTTGCCGTCTCTATTTGATTCTTTCTCTATGAAAATCCTGCTAAAAAAGCATGAAAATAAAGCAAATGTAAACCAGACCTAAAGGCAGAAAGATTGGCGAAGTATGAGTATGACGACTTCTGTGGCGTAGCGGTTAGCGCATCGACTACCATGCGCGAGGTCCCGGGTTCGGATCCCGGCTGGGGACAAAAAAAGAAACCCAGGTCTTGGATGTTTACTGTTTGTGACGTCGCTGTTTCTGGTTCCCACGACACAGGGTATCCTAGTGTGGGGCCAGATGCAATGTATGTGCCTGTATGTACGTAAATGTTATGTTATGAGTTATAATACGCACCGGGAGTTCTATTCCGTCTTACTTAGTAAAATTGCGCTTTCTTTATCAAATCACACTTGTTTAGACGGTTTCTATTATTTCTTGTTGTGCAGTCGACAGCACATTATCCTAAACACCCATGCACTCTACTCCGTTGCATTACGGGTGACTTTGCAACTAAAACGTGAAGGTTGACGTGCTGTCGACTGTACGAGTACTATAGGGATGAATAATCACACCAAGTTGGACACTTGTTACTGTTTTTACGGTAGAGCTATTCTGCCCTCGTAAGGAAGAACTTGGATGCAAAATTGAGCTCCCTGGTGGTACATCTATAGGTGAAATAACCTGAAATTTCAGTAAGAAAATATGCAGTTATGTCATGAAATGATATGTTTGTGATATGTTTTTCGCTATTTACTCAAAACTGCGTTTTTACGATTACTGCGTTCTTCCTTACGAGGGCAGTAATACTAGCTGACCCAGCAAACGTTGTTTTGCCAGATAGGGGTATGAAAAATAGATAACAACCTATTCTTAGACCTACCGAATATACAAATCAAATTCCATCAAAATCAGTCAAGCCGTTTACTAGGAGTATGTGCCCTAACACGTGAGTGGTGACACGAGAATTTTAATATTAGATTTATAGTCTATTATAAGTTAAATCAGGAAATAGACCGGAATCGGAATCGACTTTTTATTAACAAGAATGTTAGTCTGTTCCATCTATGTATCGGTCAACTGATACAGTAAAGAAACAGCTCAGAGAGACCAACAGACAGATGTCGTAATAATTGGGTCCCGTTTAGCACACTTCGATGCGGAACCCTAAGTAGCGAACTGTCCGTTCTCCGCTTCACTAGGAAGGAAAATACATTTAAAAAAGTAGTTTGATTGTAATCAATTAAGGGCGCCTTGCACCTCGATTTTTAAATACCTATGTTTAACGGCTAATGTATTTATTTCTTATAAAATAGTATTTATTTCTGCCACGCAGTTTGGCGAATAATTTATAAAATGTAAAACCTTGCGATAGAAACGTGGGCAATAAGTAAAAAAAATAAAAAAGACTGTCATTGTACTACACTGCATTAGCAGAATGTAGACCTTGGTCTCTCCTTACCCCTGCGGGGTACAGGCGTGGCTTTATGTTTATAGCTACGTCCCGAAGGCCGTAACCACACAGAAGTGAAGTGGGGGCGCGGATCAGGGTGCGGTTATAAAGAAACAGGTTACCCGTACCGGTAAGTCCGTACCTATGTACGGACGTACGTATGTACTTGTCGGTACGTATAGGTACGGATTACCTGCATTGATCATACCGGTTGAAGTCTTTGCCTGAGTAGGGTGTACCTATATGAAAGAGATATTAGTAAATTTGTCAAAATTTCTAGTAAAATGGCTACTAGCATTTTTCCGCTCCTTTCCCATGGTACACCTGCGTAGTCCACCCGGGTGGACCACGGTGTAATTTTTTTGCCCGTGGTCCAATGGGTGGTCCACCTATTAACTCGTTATGGTTATTAGAATCTGTTTGCTGTTCTGTCTAAGATGCTCACATAAGTTTAATGGTTTATGTTTTAAGTCAAGGAATATACCTTATAGGTTTCTAATTAAGGAATATTATGTACTTTTATTTTAATCACCTTTTTTAAATAAAGACTCTGAGTGAGAGCATGCTTTTGACTGTGATTGTATACTCATAGACACACAATTAGCATAATCATAATTATAAATAAAGACAGATGCTTTTTCACTATGATTATTTTTTCATATATTATACATACAATTACCAGGTTTTTAAAAATTATTTAAATCATATGAAAGGTGGACCACGGGCAAAATAATAACCCCGTGGTGGTCCACCCGGGTGGACTACGCAGGTGTACCATAGGAAAGGAGCGCATTTTTGTACCTACCGATGTACCTACCTATGCCGATGTATGTGTCGTGTCGATGTATGTGTCGTGGCAATCATCGACGTGGTTACATGGAAGTATAAAAAAATCTTTATAGGAAACCAGTTACGTAAAAGGATAAAAAAATCCTTTTAAGAAACGGTTTCCAAACACTTTCCTAAACGGCTGAAGGGTCAGTACGTACGTATCAGCATTCAGCACCGACCCGTACCGGGGAACCTGCTTCTTTATAACCGCACCCTTGTATAGAAATCGCGGCCTTGCACGTTCCTTCTGTGTGGCCCGGGACGAAGGCAGAGGAGGGTGGGTGACCTGACCGATATGGAATTCCCGAGGGAACGCAGGCAGGCCTATAAGGCCAGAGCCAAAGACGGCCTAAGGAATTTCATGCCAACTTTGCTAAGCTATGTGCTTAATTAAAATATTAGGTGTCTTCTAATCCCGTCCTAACGCATTGTATATTATATGCAAAGCGTGTTCGTAAACCTGCTAGTATGTAGTAACCTCATGATGATTATTTAAGGGAATAAATTTTTACAACTGTTATTTAAACAATATTATCATGATCAGTTGAAAAATTTAATGGGCAGTCATTTAATTTTTCGGCGGTTAGTAAATTAGTAAGCCAGTAAAACATAAGCAGTAAGTAATAAAAATATTGGTCTGTTATTTCATCATTCAATGTCAGTGCAAAAATTACTCAAGCAGTTTTATAAATGAATAGGCAGTAAAACGGTTGGAATGGGCAGTTCACAGTGGGCGGTAGCATCCGAACGTCACTTTGAATGAAAAGAAGTTAGGTTATGTTGTGAAAAATGTAAAATAGGTTACGTTAGGTTGGAAAGAATAACCCTATAGGTTAGGTTAGGTTAGAACTTTACTGTGATCAACACACGGAACACAACACTAGGAAAATTCTATCCATTTGACTAGGAATACATTTTACCGTCTAATAGTTTATAGAACTGCTTAAAATAAAATTTATTACTAACCAATTATGATTTGTTAACTGTACGCGCCTAACCGCCCAGTTCAACTTTTCCACTGCTCAGTATTTATTGAACTGCCCGTTCAAATTATTTTACGCCTCATTTATATTTAGTTTACTGCTCAGTTTTTACTGCTAAACTAGTTTGCAAACATGCGTTTTTCATTTTTTTACCTACCATAAATCAAATATTGAACTGCCGCTTTAATTCTATGCCATTATTTAATAACTAGACGAAAACCCGGCTTCGCTCGGGTAAAATGTAGACGCAAAATAATATTCCACTATGTTTTTTTATATGGTGACGCCTCTGTATTTATCAACCACCAGTAGATATAAATATCTTAATACATTCAGATACATAAGCTCACACCTGTATCCTAGAGGGGTAGGCAGAGACCACGGACTGTCACCTGCCACTATTCTGACAAATCACTTTCGCTTCATCGACATCCATTAGTCGTTGCATGTACCCACATCGGTTTCGGGTACTTTTCATCTTGCCCTTTGCTAATACATCGCCTATTTGGTCGAAGTATGTCCAACTGGGGCGTCCCTTACCGGCCCTTCCACTCACATTCACCCGATATATTTGCTTTGTCAGTCTTTCTTCGTTCATCCTCTCCACATCTCCAAACCAACGCAACATTCCTTTTTTCAATTCTAGTCACTCACTACATCCTCTTTCTCTACATCCTCGGTCTCTGATCACACTATTGCGTATTCTGTCATTCAAAGTAACACCACACATATTTCTTAAGGATCTCATTTGCACTGCACTAATCCTACTTTCATGATTCTTCTGCCATACCCAAATCTCGCTACCATGCTTACATCAGTATTGGAACCAGCACACTATTACGGATAGCCAATCTTGCTCTTTTGGACATGTTCTGGCTACTCACGAAGGAATGCAAGGCGAAAATCGGATACTTATCATAACTTTGTCATGGGTACCTCATCACAAATTACTAACTAAATGAGCTTCCTTCATAAACTTAACAGCTAGTGAATCTAATGACGTATTCAATGAGACGTAGAATCCACTTGGCTAATCAACTAAAAACGGCCCCCCTCTTTGGCTTTACAGCTTTTAGTTTTGTATTGACCATGTTTTTCTTCATCATTTTAATTTTTGGTATTTTTCTTATCTAGTGGCTTTTTCATTTCAATAAGTTTATTGGTACCTATAACTAAGCAAAACAATAAAGATCAATGAGGCGTTTTCAAAAAAAAAAAACTAGTTCCACAACACTTACTAGATGGCGTGAAAGTCAGAAAAATATATCTGTCAAATCCACCCGACAAAACATTTTATGTAAAAAGGATGCCAAGACACAAGCTCATGATGTGATATGTATGCGTACAGTTTAAAAAGTTATCAGAACTCATGCATGACTATCTATGTTACATAATTTTATTATCATTTTATTTATTACCTTAGCTTAAGGCTTGGCCGTTACTTCTTAACTAAGGAAAGAAATTGGGTATTGTAAAACGGGCAAGCCCTATTCTTTACCATGATAATTGTATGATTGGTAAAATTAGGGCTTGTTTTGTCATCCTTTTTATGAAATGTTTTTTGTAGGATGGTTTATTTATTCGGGCTGTGTTTTTATTCCATACAAAAGTTTTCGTCGCTTTCTGACTTTTCTAGTAATCTGACCTAATTTGGCCCCATACACTTTCTATCCCTATCAACAGCAAAATTAGATGGTATGATGTAGGATTGGTACTTAATCTACGAAACACTTCAAGAAGAGGTAGGTGGGTGAATCTACTCAAATTGACGGCGTCATTGTCCTTGGAAGTGTCACACTTATATTTTGTCAGTGCAACAGGTTGTTAAAGATATTTTTATTTCTATATTAGTTGGAGTTGACTGACAATCTTACATACTGTAACGTCAATAACTGTATACTTATTATATTTCTGTTGTGCTGAGAACTGTGAGAGATTAATGACAACAATGACGAATTAGCGACAATTCGAGGAGATTCACCCAGGTAGGTAGTGCACTATCCATCTTCTCGCGTCTTGGCTAGGGCGCTCCCGTGCCCCTAGAAGACTGCACAGACTAATTAGGAAATACTGTAATTTTGTTACACTGCTGTATGTAAGTTTTTACTTACTTTTAGTTTTGGTTTCGATACCTTGTAAATTAGGAACTTTCTTTGAGTATACAAAAATGCGTACCTGTGCCGTTGTGACGTGCAAAAATACAGGAATTCATACATTCCCCAGTACCAATGAAACCCTGAAGCGACAATGGATCAAAGCAACCAGAGTCGATGTAAATCGAAAAATTGGATGGAACATGCGTAAACATTCATGTATTTGTTCGGATCATTTCACCCCAAACGATTATATAACATGTAAGTACGAATTTCTTCGTTTAAGTTCAGTAAAATAAAATATTAGTGAAGTTGATGTAAAATATTATTATTCAATTTTGCTTTTCTCTGTTTTTAGGTGGCAAACTAAGAATACCAAAGAAAACAGCTGTACCATCCATTTTTCCTTGGACGGCAATGGCTTCGACTTCATCGAGTGATATTGCCGAACCGAGAGATTCGGAACGGTCGACCTAACCAACACCCATTACATTAACTGTCAAATTCTCGCGACTTTTGGCGTTGTCGCGCGCGACTCGCGTCCTCGTACAGTGCCACCATCTTATCTGTTTAGTTGATAGCGGCGCTAGTGGAGAATTTAGTAGTAAAATTTGAGGAATTTACCTAGACAAATGAGAATATTTTAACCTGTCTTTCAATTTTAATGAAAATATATCTATAAATCTTAGTGACTGAATAAATAAAACAAAAAATGGGAAACAGGATTTACAATTTACATGTTAGTTACAATTTTGCCCACCTGAACAGATAACTTGGTGGCGCTGTACTACCTTTGCTGCGTCAAGAAGCGAGCGGTCACAACCACAGATTAAATAAAAAATGCTACGTTTATGACAGAACTATTTTCGCCAACTGAGCGCCATCTATTGAGTTTTTGTGTTATTAACTTCTTTTTTTTTTTTTTCTGAAGACGGCTCATTTATGACTTTGATTTCCTTTTTCAATTATTTTTCAGACCCTTCCAAAACTCATTGTCAATTATTGTCTTCCCGCCAATGAAAAACACCACAGATTTCTTACTACACCTTCTCAGTTGGCACAGATTATAATAACCTTCTTGGATGCCACGGTATTCCACACACCATGGAGTTAACAAATTAGATCAAAGGGCCGGTTTAGATTATCTTAGTGTTTAGGAGAGTGCTTTACTTTACACTCTGTTGCAACATTATGCTGAATCGGGCCCATTTTGGGGGCTCAACCTTTAATGTATTTTATTATTATTTTCATGTTGTACAGTTTATTAATTTTTACGTTTTTTATGCTTTCTGTGTTATTTTTTTTATTATTGTACGCACTCTGTGTGTGTTTTTTTGTTTTGTTTTGAGTATCAAATAAATAAATTTTCTTTTTTTCTTTCTTTCTTTCTTAATTTCTTTCTTTCTTAAGGAGAGTGCTTTTGTAGAAACGTGTAAGTGCCACTTGCTTTAGTACGTTTTACGGTATAGTACGGTTGTAGTTGCCTTTCAATTAGAATCAAAATAGAATTGGTTTCTATTGTTCTATCCAGTAACACCTGAGCGCGTTACTATCCTCGTTACTTATCTGTGTATAAACTAAAAATTTAGTGAGAACTTTAGGAGAGTGCGCAAGTGACCCGTGACGGGTGCGTGTTGTTTTCAATAACTCGATTTATCAAACTTACTTATGTGTTCCATTAAAACTCATAGTATTTTGAGTAGGATAGCGCATATTTCGCGATGTCGACGAAGTGACAATCTACTGGAAGAAATATAAACGTTCACTCGAACGTCTAGTAATGTACCTACTGATGCACTTGCCTCTCTAATTGTATTATAGCACTCTCCTAAACACTAAATAATGTAAACCGGGCATAACAGTTCACAATGAAAACTTGTGACACTAACACAACAATGATGACATTGACATGTTTACTTAGCAACGCCATTGTTGAATTTAATAATTTTTATATTGATGCTGCTCGATAATACGAATTTTCCGCCCATATGTTGTCGACTCAGATCAACTATTTTTTTACGCTCTTTCATTTGGTGTGCATATCGTTCGAGTCTACCGTAGACCCGAACGAAATTATTAATATGTATAGATTACAACACAACCACTTTATTTCGTTATGCTGCTATATCAACTTCTACGTATATTAATGTTAAAACATAAAATTCTCGTGTCAGTGTTAGTGCGCATACTCCTCCAAAACGGCTTGACCGATTTGTTGAAATTTTCTATGCGTATTTTTTTTTTCGT
Source organism: Yponomeuta plumbellus (assembly GCA_947310845.1). Lineage (NCBI taxonomy): Eukaryota > Metazoa > Arthropoda > Insecta > Lepidoptera > Yponomeutidae > Yponomeuta > Yponomeuta plumbellus. The sequence goes on along the minus strand of OX371198.1, from coordinate 14,806,336 downwards.
TTCGTTTACATACATGCACATCCATTGCTTCTGGCCCCACACTAGGATACCCTGTGTCGTGGGAACCAGAAACAGCGACGTCACAAACATGTAAACATCCAAGACCTGAGTTTCTTTTTTTTATCCCCAGCCGGGATTCGAACCCGGGACCTCTCGCACGGTACGCGGTTGCACTAACCACTGCGCCACAGAGGTCGTCATTCGTTAGGTCTGAGAATAGGTTATTCTTTATTGTTCACATCCCTAAATAATAAGGATGGTGAAATAAAGGAATATCGAGCAAATGTGTGTGGAAGGACCGGTAAGGGACGTCCCAGGCAAACATGCTTCTGCCTAATAAGAGAGTCCGAAACCACACCCATGGAACTTCTAATGAATATTGATGAAGCGAAATAGGTCTGTCAGGAACGTGGCAAACAATAGTCTCTGCTAATTCTTCCGGGATAGGCGTATTTTGTAATTTAATATGAAGCCCATCGGAAAATCATCCCGATTAAGCGGATTTTTGTTCACGTCACCTGCCGGGCACTATGGGCCAGTTTCTGACTTGGCTATTTGACCGATTTCTGAAAGCCGTCTCATATTATTTGAGTTGGTGTTCATGGAGTCCTCAGAAAGTGGTCATTTTAAATTCTTTCGTGTATTTCTTCTAAAAAAGGCAAACAAAAATTTACTTTTCAAATAAGCCGCCAAAGCGCTATCTTATGCCGGCGTCAGACCTAGCTTCACATATTTGAACACATCTTTGAAGACTTTGCAGAGACTTGAAAACATATTTGAACACATATTGGCGCAACCTGCCAGACATGCTTCGCAAACACTCTCTCCACAGTAGAACGCTTTGATGTGCGCTAAAAAACCGACACCGCATGGCAAAGCGCAAATGTTTCTTCAAACTTTGCAAAAGTCTTCAAAGATGTGTTCAAATATGTGAAGCTAGGTCTGGCGCCGGCATTAGGCAATATGGCGTCGCACAGAAATTATGACGTCACTTCCCGGTAAACCAACTAATGAACTAAGAAAGAAAATGAATGACAGACGCCATTTTTACTGCCATGTGACGTCATCATAGAATCGGCCAATCCAGGCCGTTTTCGATACAATGGCGGCAGATACAAAATAGCAAATTTTATCTTGTGTTTTTTTACAAATCATAATTGTTTTTTTAGTTAAAATGCCTTAAAGCGGTTTTGAGACACATAATTTATACGGATACGAATACGTATAAATAATATTGTTTTTTCACACTGTCAAATAGCCTAATTGAGAATTGCGTTAAGTAATCCATTAACTGTAGTGCTGTCTCGTCAAATTTCTCAGAAAAGAGCGTGAGAACGTTACTTAAAAAGTATTCACTTAATGAAATCCACAATTCAGAAAACGCCCCTATACGTACTAAGTAGAGTGCAAGTGCAAACTCTAGCCTATCGTCGAGAATATAAAGCTCTAACTTTTATTTTATTGCCGCCATTTACCAGTAGAAGTACGTATATCGCCGTCTTTAGCGCGCGCAGCTCGACCGCGAAAGTGAGTAATTTTCATCGCATTTTCTCCTGGTCTTTTAAGCGAATTGGCTGAATTGAACCCTTTCCTTTTAGCAAAATGCCCATTCTTGCCCCCTGGCCAGGCGCTTAAGTGGCGGGAGCAATAAAATAACCTTTGTGGCCGCGTTTACATTACTCTCCACTCCATTCCATTCCATTACTCCAGTTGCATTGCCGTGGTATGCCATTTCAGTAAAAATATAGTTTTTAAAGTTCTTTATTACACATTAAGTTTAAAGATTTTGTAACAACTTTAACTTTGAGTTCATAAAGTAAACATTTTGTTTGAACTTTGATTAAAAATATTTGAATTTGTAACACAATACTCTCCAATCGAGCTAGAAAACTGATACATGTCAAGAAAATGATAAGGTTACAAATATGCATTACGATGAGTTTAATAAACACTGCCAATCTATTTTCAACTATTGGCTATTGGGGTGGCTCAAATAACACTTTTTTATAAATAGACCTTTACAAATAAACTTTTATTTAAAAAAGGGCTCAACGTTCCACCCTAAATGTAATGTAAAAAAAACCCAGACGATACCCAACTGGTCAAAGGAAGCAATTTCTTCTGAAAGCAGTACTTATACAAAATCGAAAAACCGTATGCTTTTTCTCCGCACAATCTATTAGTTGTGAAAGTATCAGCTTTGACGTTCATAAAGTGAAAATTTATTTTTTATTATGAATAAAAATATTTGATTTCATTGTCTTAAAGGGTCTCCGTTCTTTACGACTGAAAATTTGTTGCAATAGTTGTTGCAGGAAATCGCTGGTGTCGAAACTTGTTCCTATTGGTAATGCCTTGTAACGAGGTAATCGCCTCGTTGCTTTTTTTATCATTTTCGGCCATCTACTATTCCAAATTTAACTATTTTATGACATTCGCCGCAGTGTTCGGACGTATTTGGCACATATATTCCTCAGCCTCCGAACTAAGTGAACGTAAACGAGATTCTATCTTTATTATAATTTTTATTTTAACACGTCTGTCACCTTATTCTGCGTACTTATATTATTTATCTACGAAATTACAAATATTATAAAGGCAAATAAAATTAATGTAAGTTTTTACTTTCGAAATTGTTTTTTTTTATTTATCTTTTAGACCGTAGTTAAGCTTTTCTATTTCTTATTGTTCTCAGGTGCCTTTTCTTTACCTTATAAATAAATCGAAGTTCTATCGTGCCCCTGGATACCCCTCTTTCATTACTACGGATCGCACCCTACTTAACCCCCGTGCGACAGCCTTCTTTTCAGCAGGTCTTTTAGCGCTGAGTCTTTTGCAGAAGGATGTTCTGCTTATGTATTTACTCCCATTACTACGGCACAGGGGTATGACGTAAAGTAAAGTAAGTAAAAAAACATTAGTACCCCGTCATTCAACAAACAGAATGTATGTAAATTCTTTACGTTGAACTAAAATTATAGAATTTTTGATTTGATTTATTGACACCAACAACAAAGCGGTTACAAGAAAAAAATTAAAGAAAATAATATACACATTTTTACATTTTATCGACGTAGTACGGTGACGAATAAGTGTATGCAAGCGGACAACTTATCACTACAGCCTGGAACGAATTCGCGTAGTGAAAAGGTATATAAAAAAAGCCTTTCTATTCTGCCATCGATGGATGGCAGTCGTTAAGCCAAGTGAGAGGCCTGGCGGCTTGAAAACTTCTGGTTCTGATAGTATACCAGCCAATAGTCAAGCCTCCACCAATCCGGACTTGGCCCCCGTGGTGGAGTACCTATTGCCTATACCTTCCTCAGGGAAGAGATCTGTGCCCCTCGGTGGGGACATAATGGGTTGATGATAATATTTAGGGGTGGGTTAACTAAGGGCAAGAAAACTGCATTACTCATATTTCGGTCAACACTATCGTAAATAATCTCGCTCATCTTCCTAAACCGTCGTAAAATGATTTCGTGAGCTAACTAAATCGGGAAACACCGAAAGTAGGCATTCACGTAGTACGTTTTTTTTCCATCTACAATAAGTAGGCACTATCTCTATGAATCACGATGGATTTCATCCAAAAGGCGCACCCCTGCAAATTCACAAAACAATTCGTTTTTCTACGCGAAAAGCAAAACATTGTCGGTAGGGAAAGCAAAACAAAACCAATCTTTTGCTTAGGTATAAAAAGTACAAAACACCCAGCTTCGAGCTCCTACAGTAGCGTCTTATCCTTTTATACTTTTGTTGGTAGCACTATCTATGCTCAGCTCTGTGACAAATGCCACCACGGTACGGTAGCGCATGGAGCATGCCAAGGGACTTAATGTAAATGCGGCTCACGCAATGGCTTCTGGGGGCAGGCTATGGGCTTTATCTACAATATCGGGGGTGCCGATCCGTCCGCAAGGATTATGCGCCTTTAATGGAAAACCGATGTCGTAGACAGGCAACTAGGCTCAGTGCCCGAACCTAGGCCCCTGTGAGGCTGAAATAAATAAAGCAAAGGCGCTCTGTGCGCGTCTAAAATGGGAATAGCGCGATTTATCTAGCTGGAAACATCTCGGCAAGCTCAGTCTAAACGGGTAACTCAAAATAAAGCAAAAGATTACAGTACTAAAATAGGTAGGTGTATTACGTTTCATTATGAAAACCCGCTATTAAAATAACGCCAGACCAGAATAAACTGTTTTCAGTTTCTTTAATATCATTGGAATATTGTAACAAGTCACAATATTAATTTCTGTGTAAGAATTTATTTTGTGAAGCGGCAACATACGGTCTACAAATTTTTTCTATTATTTTACTATCTACTATATTTTTAGAGCTAATAGCTTCGAAAATACTATATCTGTTAGAAAAAAAGTTGGCAACCCTACTTTCAATAGTTCCAATCAGCAAAAGTTTTGGGTATGTGAATGCGAGAGTATGAACAACGCCCTCGCTTCCTCTTGGCCTTGCCCAGACAATCATCATCAGCCATTTGACGCCACTGAAGGGCATCCCTCATTTTCCTAGTTTCCCGATCTTGTGCGGTCATCTAGCGACTCTGTCGCCGTAGCCATGTCGTTAGACCATATGGTGGGGTGTCCGTCCAAGCTGCGCTATGCACGCAACATCTGACATCAAGGTCTTACATCCATAAGTCATCACTGGACACACATTGGTGTCATCGATCCCCGGCTGGGGAGAAAAAAAAACTCCAGGTCTTGGATGTGTTTATATGTTTGTGACGTCGCCGACGCCCACCCTGTGTCGCCCACGACCCAGTATGTGGGGCCAGAAGCAATCTATGTGCCTGTATGTAGTAAATGTTTATGTTTAAGTGTATGTTTAAGTGTATGTTTATGTTTATGTTTATGTTTATGTTTATGTTTATGTTTATGTTTATGTTTATGTTTATGTTTATGTTTATGTTTATGTTTATGTTTATGTTTATGTTTATGTTTATGTTTATGTTTATGTTTATGTTTACTATACAGTTACATAATTATTATACAGTTTTGTCTGGAGACACTGAGATGTTTTGGACGCGAAAGTGTGTTTCAGTTTCCCAACGCTGCCCATCAGAGTGTTGGTTTCTATGAGTGACCTCTTTCTTGAAGTTTGACCTGTCGAACAAGACCTATATTCTGTTAATGCATTGTGGTACAGTCACCAGCATAAATATATGACGGTGGGCAGTAGTGCAAAAATATTTGATTCACCATTGAGATCGTAAGAATATGATGACACTTTGCCGGTAAAAATATGTGATGCTTTGTGGGCGGTATAAATATCGTATTTCACTAATTGCATAAATATCGGACCAGGTCGCTTAAAAATATTTGATCACTGCTCAAATCAAAATAATGTGTCTGCTCTTGCTGGAATATATATCTATTCACTGTGAAGGAATAAATATCGAATGATGGCAGGCATAATAAATATGTGTAACTTAAACACAAGCAAAAATATGTGACTTTGTCACAAAAACGAGCTACCCGGCTGGTTTCTGTCTTGTCTTGGAAAATATACCTATCAGAATTCTTGCTCAACCCAAATCACGTCTCTATTTAAAACCTTGACTCCCAATGATACCTATTTTCTTCTGGATAAGAAAATATGACTAACCAAAAAGTTGGTCAGTTTCTCTCCTGCACTGAGTGGTCCTACATGCTGCAATATATTACAATTGTATTGTAATTAAACTCTGCAGATACTGAGTAATTATATTTTTTATAAAATATTACAAAACAAAATACAAAATATTGAATGGGGGCCACCATACAGCAAACGTGATTTTTTTCCTATTGTATAATGGTACGGAACCCTCCGTGCGCGAGTCCGACTCGCACTTGGTCGGTATGAGAACTAGACATGGGTTCAAAACATGACAGTTCTAATTATCATCTTACTGACTCGAATTATGAAATGGTGTAGGTACAAAATATTATGTTTGTTTTATTGTGACAGACTTGACGGATAAAATGTTTTTTTACTATGTCAGTAAAGTTTTGCGTACAAGGAGGTTAACATAAATATCATCTCAGTAATTAACCTCGATTAAAAAAAAGATATCGGTACCTACACGGACACTGAACTACACGCACTAACATGAAATGACAAATCGATGGAATATTTTTGCTTGTGTTTTAAGTTATACATATTTATGACGCCTGCCATTATTCGATATTTATTCCTTCCTAATGAATAGATAAATATTCCAGCAAGAGCAGTCACATCATTTTGATTTTAGCAGTGATTACATATTTTTAAGCGACATAGTCCGATATTTATGCAATTAGTGAGATATGATATTTATACCGCCCACAAAGCATCACATATTTTTAACGGCAAAGTGTCATCATATTCTTATGATCTCAATGGTGAATCAGATATTTTGGCACTACTGCCCACCGTCATATATTTATGCTGGTGACTGTACAACGACAACTGCATGAACATGGCGATTTTGTTTCATTGCCGCTTCACGTCTACGCGCACATACTTATTAAACAACCTAGGCGTCAATGCATTGACCATTGCAATGGTATGAAAAAATACGTCACGTAACCGTTTATTATTCATGATTATTCAGTCTAATGTTAATAAATTCTATTCAATAAGTTGTTTACATTTTGTCTCAGCCCCAAATAAATTTGGTATAGTGGTCGACAACTTCGAGATCAGAGCCGCCAACGTGTAACATAACATTAACTTCCAGGGTCTCAGTCAAAATTACTATGTCATCGGCAAATCGAAGGTGAGTGATGTACTCGCCATAACAGCCTCATATTGAGGCGTCGCCATTGCCCGGACAATACAAATAAATATCGTTAGGCTACGTCAGCTTACTGCTTGTCTCATACATACACGCCCGAGTGTGAGAATCTAACAAGAAAAATATCCAGTTTAATATCTGCCTAGCCGATGCTATTTCAAATATTTATCTTTGCGATTTTCCGGCTGCAGATGTTATTTGACTGTATGATGTTTTTACCCAGCGAAAATATCGAGAAAAAAAAGAACACCTCAATAACTCTTAAATTGTTTTTTTTTTAATGCGTTCCAATAACTTTCTCGATATTAATGAAACCATAATTCCACCTTTCTCAGAAACCAAGAAAGCGAGATCTGTACCAAGATTTGCAAAGAGCCCGTTAATTTATCCGGGCGAATGGGGCCCTAATACGCGAGCATTCATCGCTTAGATTGCTACAAAGGAGGAAAGAATGGCATTCGTCCTTCGTAGACGTTTTCGCTTGCCACCTGCTGTTCTAATTAAATCCTAGGGCGTTACTCTTAAAAGGCCGCAATGCCCGCAATGGGACCGAGTTTTCTTGTATGAATTTCAATCGCCTTTCTATGACACATGCAAATGAAAGAAGGGTTAATGTTTTTGAAGTAAAACTTTCGTGAGCTCATAAACTCATTAGTACCTGGATGACCGAGCTTTACTCGGTTTTTTTTTTTAAATCGTGTTTTTTGGAAATTACACTCAGACTAAGGGACAAACCCCTGCACACTTTCACGCGCCAACCCCCAGCCGCTCCGAGTTTCACTCTCCGTTGCAGTCGGCCTAGGGCCTCGCTAGACACTTTTGATTGAGATTTGACGCATGGGAACATGTATGGTCTCGGCCTTCAGCCTCAGCCTCAACGGAGCCTCAGCGAGGTTCCTCTTTCCCGCCCGCTTCGCGGAGCTTGAGGCCTCGCAAATTTGTACCATCCGGCTTTTCATTGTTAATTTTACGCCGGAACACGGGACGTCTTGACGTTCAGCCTTGGCCTGAACTGAGTGCTATCGCTCGGCCTTCGGCCCCGCAAGTTTGTGCCATCTGGATTTTGCATTGTTTCTTTTACACCGGAACCTGACCCGGTACTGGATGGAGCTCAGCCTTTGGCCTCGCCTCGGTGGAGTTCCTCGTCCTCGTTTTGCCTTATCAAAGTTTTTCGTGCTCGCTTCGCAGGCTCGGCCTCGTTTGTCCCATCTGGACTTTGCATTGTTTCTTCGTCTTAGCCTTCGACCAGAATGGAGCTCGGCCTTCGGCCTTGCCTCGGTGGAGTTACCACGTCCTCGTTTTGCCTTGTCAAAGTTTCTTGTGCTCGTTTCGCGGGGCTCGGCCTTCGGCCTCGCAAGTTTGTCCCATCTGAATTTTGCATTGTTTATTTTACGCTGCCTGTTATATTTTTCAAATGCGACCCAAAAAATATTTATGTGATAATTTTAATGTCATAATGTTTCTTTTCTACGCTACGCTAACGAGCTACTCGAAATACTAATCCTTTGCAGACGAAGTCGCGGGCGCCAGCTAGTAAAAGATCGATGTCATTGTTTCATTCATTCACTTCGTCACAACACTATTTTTATTTCGTCAAAACCTGGCAACCCAGTAAACGTCAGTTTACTCCGTTTAATAAAAAATACGACTTTATAAAAAACGTAGATTCTCAGTGACATAAGGGGTATTTTTAGTTCCTATTTTTGATAATAGACGGCGATACATGTCCTGTTGGGTTGATATAAATCTCCAACAGATCGCGCTAGGTGTCAAGTTGCAGCTCGGAGAAATTTGCCTTCGCATTCTAATGAGCAGTTTTTTATTGCCCAAAACACTGATAACAGAACATTTTCTAAAAAGTAAACCTAGATGGATCAATTAATTGGCCTTGAAACTTCCTGCATCCTAAATTTCATGAAAATCGTTAGAGCTGTTTCCGAGATAAATTCGAGCTTTGCACCAATGCCACAGCTTTAGGAAAATGTTTGTTTTGCTTCGAATAAATGCCACAATAATTTGGGTTGTGACACGATTAAAAAGTATGGTTTCAAGCATTGTCCATCAAACAGCGCCTTAAAAAATAACAAACAAAATAAAAATTTATTTGCCAAGTCTCGAACCAGGGTCTTCTGATTACGGTATCGTCTTACTTCCCACTAGAGCTACTGCAAACTGACATATTGTTGCAAAAATTACCTTCTTATAGTGTAGCAGTTATTTCTTTGCCTAAAAACACGGTTAAAACGACGTTTTGTAAAAATGAAACCTACCTAATTCGACTAATCACCCCCGAAACCCCTTGCATACAAAATTTCATGAAAATCGTTGGAGCCGTTTCCGAGATTCTGATTATATACAAATATAGATACAAGAATTGCTCGTTTAAAGATATTAGATAAGCCTTGTTATAAGCTAATTTTTTTTAATTTTTTATTTCATAACTTTGCCATAGAGCTTGTATTTTTTTGTATGATCTCGTCGATTTCGATGACTTACTTCCTTCCTACTTTTTTCACTAAATAAAGCGGCTCAAATACGGCTCATCATCATCATCATCAACCCATTATGTCCCCACCAAGGGGCACGGGTCTCCTCCCTGAGGAAGGTATAGGCCATACTCCACCACGGGTGTCCGGATTGGTGGAGGCTTGTAAGACGGCTACATGCCTGCTCAAAATTATATTTGTAAAAGATATATTGGAAAACAGAACTTTTTAAATGAGACATTGCCAAATAAGCCACCTTCAATACTTCCAATAGATTTTTACCTAACAAGTAACCTACACATTTCTTTGTTCGAATCGCGTCATTTTTCAAGAATGCTAGTACTTATTGGGTTCTGAAAATTATTTATCAATATATTTTTTTATCGCCCGTAGCCCCGGCTGTCTGAATGATCTTAAACGATCACGAAGGTTAAGCAACATTGGGCGCATTCAGTGCATGGATGGGTGACCGTCTTGACTATGGGCGATACGCCCGGTTTCTAGAAGAGCAATCAAATGTTAATCATGTTAATCTCACGTCAAGCTAATTTCAGCCAATCACGGGCCTGTATTTTGAATTAATCTTAGATTAATCTCTTGTTACATTGTATTTGAACGCTCTTTCAGAAACTGAGGCTAAGGCTAGTGGCATTTTGCCGAGCAGTTCCGTTGCGTGCCGGCAGTTGGTGCCGGCTGCCGTCGATAGATGGCAGTCGTTAAGCCAAGTCAGAGGCCTTAGGGCGGCTTGAAAACTTCTGACAGTAAGACCAGCCACTAATCTTACAAGCCTCCACCAATCCGGACTTCGCCCCCGTGGTGGAGTATGGCCTATACCTTCCTCAAGGAAGAGAGCCGTGTTCCTCGGTAGGGATATGATGGGTTGATAATGATGATATATTTTTTGCATATTTTCTACTGGCAGAGGGATACAAATTCAAGAGTAGGCAACCCCCTAAAGTTACCAAGACGAGGGACACGGCAATAAATATCTTACTCAGACCTCTGTCGATTGGATTGTCTCAAAGGCTGCGCAATGCAATCACAAAGTAAACTCAGAACAGTTCAGTATTTGTAGGGTTCCGTACCCAAAGGGTAAAACGGACTGTTATCTCTATTGGGGAGATAAAGAAGAGAGAAGCCTGTAACAGAATAAAAAAAAATAAAGCCTTTATTACCACTTAAAAACATGAATTCTAGTAATAAAAGTAGTAAAAGTAAAAAAGTAGTAACATAATAGCAGAGTGCTTAGTGCGAGTTTTTTTAACTACTCGATCGCGTTAACGTAAACTCATATTCTATAGGAGTGACAAAGCGCGCCACCTAGTTGTCTCTTTGTCACTCCTATACAAATTGCAAACGCTCTCGCTATCGAAAGTGAATGAAAAAACTCGCACTAAGCACTCAGAGAGTAATTCGGTATTTACGAGACGCCGCCGGCTGGCAGAGCAAGAGAGCGCGAAGGCTCTATGAAAGATGGCATCATCATAGATGGCGCTTTAAATTGTTATAGAGAAATCGTAAAACGGACCCTATTGCTGAGACTCCACTGTCCGTTCGTCGAATCCATACACACGTACATACAGTCGACAGCACGTCAATCTTCACATTTTAGTTGCAACGTCGCCCGTAATGCAACGGGGTAGAGTGCATGGGTGTATACCATGATGTGCTGACGACTGTACGTCTGTCCGTCACCAGGCTGTATCTCATGAACCGTGATTATTAGACAGTTGGAATTTTCACAGATGATGTATTTCTGTTGCTGTTATAACAACAAATACTAAAAACAGGTTAAAATAAACATTTAACGGGGCTCCCTTACAACAAACGTGATTTTTTTTTACGATATTGATAAGGGCAACAGGTAAACGACAACGGCACTCGACGCTTCAAATATTGACATAATATCGAGTTATATTGGTCTTTACCTATGAAATTGCCGTTTTGTATGAAAAAATTTAAACGAATTTTTTCAATGTATTTTTTATTGTATTAATCGAAGCAATCACCCATGCAATCAATGCATCTTTGCCAACGCAGTGGCGGTTTATTGATGCCCTTCTTAAAGAAATCAGCTGGACGGGAGGCAACAAATTCTTCAAAGGCATTTTGTACTGCCTCTCGGGTATTGAATTTTTTTCCCGCCAAGAAGTTGTCCAAATTCTGAAAAAAGTAGTAGTCTGTAGGCGCAAGGTCTGGTGAGTAGGGCGGATGACGGAGAGATTCCAACTCCAGTTCTTGCAACTTGGAGACCGTCTGCTGTGCAGTACGAGGTCGCGCGTTGTCGTGCAGGAGCAGCGGAAACGAGCGATTGACCAATGCTGGTTGGAGATGTGCCAGTTTCTCCATCATTGTGTTCAGTTTTTCACAGTACATATCTGCAGTAATGCTCACCCCGTTTGGTAAGAAGCTGTGATGAATCACACCGGCGCTAGACCACCAAACAGTGACCATCAATTTTCTAGGGGTAAGTTTTCGTTTAGGACATTGTTTAGGTGTTGAACCAGGATCCAACCAACTTGCTGAGCACTTGCAGTTATCAAACAGAATCAATTTTTCATCGCAGGTAACAATGCGGCTCAAAATTCCTTCATTTGTGTATCTGTCTGTGTATCTGTCTGTAGTGTTAGCTCCGTAAACGTCGTTGATGTTGCGTGCCGCTTGTGCCGCGTTGCTGCTACAACGGTACCCATATTCCATAATTAGTCGAATTTTTTACGTATCCATGATGACGAAAAAGATTTAAATGCGATGAAAATGTAACACTAATCAATAAACAAATGACTACCTTTGGAAAAAGAATTCCATGTTCTTAAAATAAAATTAATTTGAAATTAGAATTCTTAGCCAAATAAAAATTATTTTGATTTGAAATGGCCAGTACTGCAGAACGGCAATTTCATAGGTAAAGACCTATTATTATTCACTTTGAAGTAAATCATCATTATTATCATCAACCCATTATGTCCCCAGTCCCTACCGAGGGGCAAGGGTCTCTTCCATGAGGAAGGTATAGGCCATACTCCACCACGGGGGCCAAGTCCGGATTGGTGTAAGACTAGTGGCTGGTCTTACTGTCAGAAGTTTTCAAGTCGCCCTAATCTATCGACGGCAGCCGGAACCAACTGCTTCGTGCCTTGCGAAGCACGGAACCGCTCGGAAAAATGCCACTAGCGTTAGTCATAGATAGTGACCCATCCGTGGACTGAACGCGTCGTATGTTGCTTATCCTTATTGATAGTTTAATATCACTCAGGCAGCCCAGCCTATGAGCGATTCACTTCGAAGTAAATAATTAAATTAAAATAAAACAAATATTTAAGGGGGGCTCCTATACAAAAAATGTGATTTTCTTCCAATTTTATAGTTGGCCGGTTTTTTGTTTTTATAATTGCAATGAGGCTTTCGCTACGCGGAGCTACTTTACAATCGCTCGTAATTCGAGGCATGCATTGTATTGTGTGCTGCTAGGAAGTTTATGAATAGCTTCGACTAGCTTTCAACAAGGATATCGATTTACTGATTAAAATCGACGAAATCGCATACATTTTAAGTTCGATTCGTGATTTGAATTTAATTTGGAATTCTCGGCAGTCAATGACAAATTTTTCAGTGTATAAGTAGGAAAGCATCTCTTTTTTGTTGTACGTAAAGACTCTACGTGTTCTTAAAATATTATGCATTTCACAGTCTTTGATGAAATCATTTAGTTAATAATTTCATCATGTTTCGGAAACGACACGTCATATAAGATCTTATCGCCTTCGTCCGGGATCGCCATAAATATGAAAGACATTCCATAGGTTGAGTCGGTGGCTTCCTGGATATTGCTAGGGATTCAGTTAGATTACATACCGACCGATGACAGTGGCCTAGGTAGCGGCTGGAAAAACGTGCGTGGCGTAGAAAAAAATGAGCAGCCAAAGATAGTCAATTTAATTATTACTTTGGTCAGCAGAATATATATAATATGCGTAATACACGTAAAGTAATGTAGGTTAGGCGGATAACCGCGGACTTTTTCATTGGGATGGATCGAGAAAATGACGATGAGATGAATTTATGATGGGAATCCATTTTTTCCACATCCAGAGAGTTAAACATAAAACATTTACTACAGGCACACACATTCCAGTTCAATTTTAATTTGGCGAAGATCTGATGTAGCCTTTCAATGATAGAGAACAGAACTATTCAATGGACAGCAGAAAGTAAGGTTTCAATTGGGGCATCCTTTACTAATATTAGCATGTTTCACAAAATATATCGTAAGTAGTACCATGGTAATTTGGTGATTGTTCGCAAAAAAAAACGTGAAATATTTTCATGTAGTGTTCTGAGGTGGGTTTTTATTTATTTAAAAGATACGCGGCACTTATTTTCAGTCAATCCGTATTGGGCGGCTAGAATCCTGATTGGTTGGCCACCCAAGACTATACAAGACTGTGTATCTCACATACCATAAAATTAAATGGTGTAATGTACGGACTGTTTGTAGCGTATCGCATTCCCTACCAGACACTTTTTGCAATTCAAAGTGTATCGCCAAAGAAAGCAAAGCTGCTCCTTTCTTTGGCCATATTGTTGCAGCAGCAAGTTTCCAAAGTGCGCACCGCTTCCACCATCATTACGTGTCCAACCAAATATAGACGGAATTATACTGTCACGTATTCAATGGAAAATGCATCGCGTGCTGAACGTCTTTTCTAAGGCGAAAGATAAACTAAACCGGTCTAGTAGCCATTCCATAAATATGAATTGTGCGCTTAGAAAAAGTAAACGCATCCGGAAATATCGCAGGCAAAATTCGGTCCAAGAATCCCACAATCTTGTATTATCGTTTGCATCAGAGAAATTCTCGCCAAAATATTTCACCACTTCGGGACTGTTTTGTTTGGTCGTTGTTTTGACAGATAACAGCCGAGAACGATTGAATCCAGTTACTGAGGCAGGGTCGGTTGCTTCCCGAGCGTCAAATATTTGATGCAAACATGTTGTGTAGCGCTGGATCAAGGCTTTACTGAATTTCGACGCTCTCCGTACATTTATTGTAGACCGTATATTATTTTCTGGTGTGTAAAATGTACCTGCAACAATTATTCCAATCGAAACTGCCGCACACTTGCAAGAACAGCCTGTTATTTCGGAACCCTTACGTTACATGAAAGCATTTTTTTAAGGTTTCAAAGTAATGGCCGAAAGAGATAGCGCTATAACGTGATGCAGTGTCTCTGTTGCTCATTATTCCGGCGTTTTCGGAGCAAATAAAATCTCGTTCAAAAAAAAATAATCTATGTATAAAAAATGGTTTTCTTCGAAATATCACGTTGTTCTTGCAAGGGTGTATCCAAGAGCTGTCCGATCGCTTTCTTGTTCTTAAATAAATCGAAACTCAGTTCGGTAGCCAGTGTCTAATTATAAACATCCAAATTAGCTTCTTCAAGATAACGAACAACCAGTTTACAAAATTATTGCGCCAAATTCGACAACTTGTAGGTTGTTTTTCGAAGACCAGTTTAACCAAGCACGTTGATTAATTTTCCATGCAATGCAAATTTAATAATTAACATAACATTACAGCATGTCTAGATTCGTGACTCTTTGTCTTGAAAACTTGAAATATTCTGAAAGGTCTCGATATCTCTAGCTTGAGGTAGAGACAAGTTCTGTGAGCTTGGAATTTTATTAGAGTTTAACACGGGGCGTGGAATGTCTCCGGGAAGGACGGGTCAGGCCGGCTTCGGACCCATATTTTATAAATTAGGTATGCCCAGACTTAGCAGACCAATATAATTCGCACGTTGCATATTCCAAATTCTATTTCGAATTTCCGAATTTTACGCATCAAGAAACTATTTTTTAAGTTTAAATTCGTAATAAATTCATGGGCATCATACCTAACATTAGTTCATATTATTGTTATCAAGATTGTCGAAAATTATTTTTGACACTGGTTTTATACAGTGCACAGTACACTCGTCATATTGGGAAAACTCAAAGTGAAAATCCAGTTTCTTTTAAAAAAGCTTTCATAGTTATGTACCCGAATGGTGCCCAATGGGACCCTATTAGTATGTCAATGACGGACGACTGCCTGTTTGACCTCAACATCAACCCATTATGTCCCCACCGAGGGGCACGGGTCTCTTCACTGAGGAAGGTACGAGTATAGGCCATACGCCACCACGGCGGCCTAATGCGGATTGGTGGAGGCTTGTAAGACTAGTGGCTGGTCTTACTGTCAGAACTTCAGAAGTATTCAAGCCACGCTAAGGCCTCTGACTTGACTTT
Source organism: Yponomeuta plumbellus (assembly GCA_947310845.1). Lineage (NCBI taxonomy): Eukaryota > Metazoa > Arthropoda > Insecta > Lepidoptera > Yponomeutidae > Yponomeuta > Yponomeuta plumbellus. The sequence goes on along the minus strand of OX371198.1, from coordinate 14,790,784 downwards.
ACGACTGCCATCTATCGATCTGTTTGACCTACAAATTCTTTTTTTCTTTAATCATGGTTGAGACTAGTGGTGGCTGACCTCCACGTCATGCTTATGAACGGGTGCTGTGCGAGCGTCTGAACTCGGCAAGAAATTTTACTAATGTTTTGACTTTTAAAGTTATCGGTGGCAATCGTGGTATCTTATATATCTTATCATATACTGAAGCTCTGATGTAGGTATTAAGTTTTAGTTATTTTAGAAGTCTGAAGAAGATAGTCAGACAGGAGATTTTTTTTACCTGCTGCCGTTATTCAGCCCGAAGGCAGCGGCTAACATGGTAGGTTCAACAAATAGAATGTAAATTCTTTACGTTGAAATAAATTATTTTGATTGATAGCACAGACTTAAAAAAGTCTGAGAATGATAGCTAGTGAGCTAAAATGCTTACAAAATAAGCATTAGGCGCATTACGCACAAAAAATAAACTTTTTTACAGTGATAAGAACAGTGTTCCAAGAAGGCTACAAACAGAGCGAACAATATTTTCTTTGGAACGTTTATCAGTATCCCTCAGTATTGTTTGAGATCAATAGTATAAAGCAACATGTTAACGTACGTGCAGTTAAAACGGTATGCTGACATCACCTTCAATGCAAACATTGTGAAGTTCGCGGAGTAATCTTAGCGCTTTATGTTGGAACCAACCTAGGTCGGCTAGACATTCCATTTCTTGTAGGTAGGTAGATTGCTTTGGTACGCTTGAAACGAGCCAAAATCGAAGATAAAACAAAGGCAGGAAGACAGCAGGATATTGTTCTATACTGAACTTGTACGCTGTACAAATAAATGTGCCCTGTACAATTTGTTGGTCAGAGTCATAAAAAAAACAGACAAGATTGAGACGCGCTCGCCCACCGAGTGTTACTTCTCTCAGATTTTTCCGAAATTTTCTCGAACTTCAAAGATATTTTTTTATGATTTAAATACAAAATTATGTAGTTGTAGTTTAAGATGTTTCACTGTAGAAGACGATATTATTTCACAGCTGTAGGTCAACAGTAAGATTAATTTTGATTCCCTTGAATTCGATTGTCGATAAATATACTCGTACGTTTTTTGCGCCTTAAATGACTCCGTAAGTATAACTATTTATATTTTTGTTCTTATTTGCACCGACTACCCGTCTCTCTTTTCCTTCAGCAACTTTCCATCGTCGGTTGCCTGGAAGAAATTGCTTTAAGCAATAAGGCCGCCAATTGTACTGTATCTTTTTATGTTTTGTATGTGTTTTCCTGGTATAATAAAGAATATTTTTATCTTATCTTGTTTTGACTGCCTCGTTGTTCTAGCCGTTAAGGCGCTTACCTACCAATATAGAAATCGTGGGTTCGAATCCCACTGGGGGCCGCCGTACATTTGGACAAATGGCCTCAGCCTGGATGTTTGTCCATGTTTGTAATGTCCTTGCCTGGTTACCGCAGCACAGGGTATCCTAGATTGGGACGAGGTCAAGTGATTGTGTTGTGTTGAAGTTATTATTATTATTGTATTTGAAGTTCGGTGGTTTCTTTGAGCTAAGCTGCCGACGGACAGACAATCGTACCAAAACTATAAAGGTTTCTTGAATAGATAGATAGATAGACTAAAGTCTATTTTTTAATTCAACGCAAAAAAATAAAACTGTCACGTTGACATCTCAATATAATCCAAAGGCTTTTTTTCTCTAAGATTTTGGCCTGGATATCCAAAGGCTGTCAATGTCTGAATGTTGCTAGGTAGGTAGGTGTTTTTTTTAGACTTTACTTTTATGAGGAATTAAATTTTAATGTCTTTGATGTGATAAGGATTTTGATCACGCGGGTCTTCTATTCACGGTAAAAAAAATCTACACCCTATTTACTGAAGCGAACGAGTAATTGTCAACATGTCAAACGTTTGGTTTTTCAATATGCCTCATTTATAACACTGCATAATATTTAAGAAAGTTATACAAAACGATATGGCTAATAAATGCCAATAAGCAATAAACACAAAAACACTGTTGTTACCTGATTTATCACTCACTCGCAGTTTATTTTACTAAATATTTTATTTTATCATGAAAATACCATTTGCTTAAGAGATCTATGCCCCAAAAAATACCTAAAATTTCAGTGGTCCTCAAATAAAAGCGATCCTACTGCTGCCAAATATCGCAACTAGCAAAGATGTAGGACTTTTGTTTAAAGGCCAATTATGATCGATTATTATTTTATGCTACTGCGCTACGCGAAGTGTAGGAAGAATGGAGAGCTGACTACGAACCTCTTTTTTAATTAAAGGCAAAAAAAGTAAGATAGCCGAAAACAAAAAGTACGACCCCGACGCCTTATTTACTCACGGTTGATGTTGATGCGAGTGCAACTTCTCTAAACTATTTTATTTTCTTAGTGTTTGTCTTGTCTTGTGTGGTTGTCTGTCCTTTTTCCTTAAACAGTACCTATCTAAACCTATGTGGCTATACGATGCAAGCAAAGCTGCGTGCATGAGCTATTTTGAGTGACATGTAAGTTTGAGAGATGCTGTGTCTTTGTTTACCTTTAGTCGTTCGCTTCAGTAAATAGATTGTATATATTTTATAGCGGTAACACGGCGTCATTTTTTTTGCATCGAAATAAAAAACGGACTTTTTTAGATAGGTGGACAGAAAATATCCACTTTATCGCCCTCGATACTTCATAAATTACGGATCGGCGTTTCATTCTACCAAATAGTAGTAGTTTTGCATATGGGTACTTAGTGCGATGTTTGCCATATTGGGAAAAGCTCGCTGAGCTTTTAGGAAAATAAGCCTCTTTTCAGAGATTGAAAGCTTTCCGTCGCTTTCGTGTAAGCACTTTTCTGAACTACTTTATTAACTGCTGAACTATGGGTAGGTTAGGCCTGGATGGTTACTTATTTTTTCAATATGCGTTCATAAGAAATATAGGGAAATCCAGACTAAACAGACCACTACTCTACGTACAACGGGTACTTACAATATATGACCATTGACCAGCCAAAGCAATCGGTTTTTTGGTAAGCTCAAAAATGTTCTTTGTCATCACAGTAGTGATAGCTATGAAGAAAATGTAAAATGAAAAAAAAATTAAGAGTTCGAAATACCAAATTGACCGCTACAAAACTCAAAATTGATCCACAGAATATTCGAAATTGCTCAATTGAAAATTCTGCATTACTCAATTGAAAATTCGAAATTCATCTTTACTTAAATCTTATTTGTATTATCTATATATATAAAAGGAGAAGCTGACTGACTGACTGACTGACTGACTGACATATCAACGCAGGGCCTAAACTATAAGGGTTAGAAACTTGAAATTTTGCACAAGGGTTCCTTTTGTAACGTAGGGGAGCATTAAGAAAGGATTTTTGAAAATTCATCCCCTAAGGGGGTAAAATGGGCGTTCAAAGTTAGTATGAAACTTTGCCGTTTTTGAATTTATTTTAATGAAATTTGGTAAGAAGGTTCTTCATTTAAAATGATGAAACACGTGTAAAATTGTTTTTTTAAAATCATCCCTTAGGGGGGTAAGAGGAGGGTGCAAAGTTAGTATGAAACTTTACCGTTTTTGAAGTTATTCGAATGAAATTCAATATAAAGTTCCGTTATTAAATGTTATGAAAAACATGTAAAATAGTGTTTCGAAAATCATCCCTTAAGGGGGTAAAAAGGGAGGCTGCAAAGTTAGTATGAAACTTTACCTACCTACCACAAGTTTGTACGCCCAAAGGCAATAAATAACATAGAGCGACTTGATTATTTTATAACATCTTGTATAATTTACCTATGCTTACAAATAAATTGATTGATTGATCAGCAGTATATTCTGAATTGATCCACTGAGATTGTTTTAAAGCTTATGTATCTACATGCTATTCACTAGTTCTATTATAGTAAAATCGAAATATCATCATTATGATCATTCAGCCACAAGAAGTCCACTGCTGGACATAGGCCTCCTCCATGGATTTCCAAAAAGACCCGTTGGAAGCGGTTTGCATCCAGCGTCTCCCGTGCCACTTGGATAAGATCGTCTGTCCATCTTGTGGCTGGTCGTCCTACTAGATAATCGAAATAATTATAATGGTTGTTAAAATAATAATTGTTGGCGATCGAATGCCTCTTTCTGCTAATGCCATTTTGCTAATAATCATTTAAGTGATTCTATAGAACAATAAAAGCTTAGAGGTAGATAAAGTCTAATCTAACTACTCTACATAAATAATGCGAAAAATCTGAGCTGACAATAAATAACCAAGTAAAAGACACCATTCTAAAATGGCTCATTTGTTACTGAACAAATTTTCCATCACATCCTCTTCCTCTTATTGGCTTTATACGGAATTAGGTGGATTCTGCAGTAGGTACCTACGTATGTTGAAATTGTAGTCTACACGTAAACCCAAGGCCACGTTCACTACTTGACCGATGGGCGACCTGAGATAAGGAGTCGCAGGCACTGAGGCTATCATCATAATGAAACTATATGGGACGTGTCTCAGACATCGTTAACCCTTAAAGGGTTGTAGGTGATCTAGCCATCATAAAGTTATGAATTTTGGAAAATACGTATTTTAAGGTCCAGAATAATATTTTATGAGTTTTGAAATTTATCCTTTATGGCTACTATGGTTTCTACCACGTGGGAACTATTTTCCTGTTGTCCTTATAAAATATATGCTTTTGGGATACTACATGAATATTCTTTTATTATCCCTACATCCGGGTAGGGAAGAATGATAGACATTTCGTTACATTTCACCATAGCAAATCATAAGTATCTCAAATCAGTAAGAAAATTATGCTTACGGTATTTTTTTCGACATTTTCGAGAAAAAACTGCACAAGCACGCAATAAAATTCCAGCCAACTGATGTTTTGACAGGGCGCGTCGGGTTTTTAATGTTTTTTGATCTGATCCGTTCAAATTCACCCATTTTTTCTTTATCATAGACAATTTTGTTAAAGTTTTATTATTTTCTGATCCCGATCTAGATTTCTTCCCTGACCCTTTGAGAACACATAAAAATATGTGGGAATAATTTTCCTACTGCACATTTAAGGGGTAAAGAATCTCCACTGGAGTGTGACTGGCATGATTAATGCTGCGTTTGTAGGAACAGCTTCAAATCTACACGGCACAGAGATCTACAGAATGCTGACAATTCATAAATTGGACTTCTCTTTTAGGAAGGAGAGGTAGAGAGGTCTAAATTCTCAAGGTGTCTATAAACGGTGTGCACCCTATATCTAAGATGCTATATTTTTTAATATGTTAAAAAAGTACACATATGCTGAGAGTTATGTTATATTTGACGACCTATATGGCGCAGCTGTTAGCGCATCTGCCTACCATGCAAGAGATCCCGGGTTCGAACCCCAGCTGGGGACAAAAAACCCCAGGTCTTCTTGGATGTTTGTGATGTCCCTGTTTCTGGTTCCCTCGACACAAGTTTTCCTAATGTGGGGCCAGAGGCAATGTAAGTATGTGCCTGTATGTAAATGTTTGTTTATTTGGTTTATGTATAAATTGCTTATAAAAAAAAATTGGTTGCGCGCATTATAGCCGTGATTGGCTCGATTGTATTTGAAACTGCATCAGTAGACTACAACGCACGATTATTGTATGTTATTCTGCACAATATTATGTGATTCTAATCACACGCGATTAAATTTTCACGAAAACATTTTCTTATATTGATTCATCATCATCATCAACCCATTATGCCCCCACCCAGGGGCAGGGGTCTCTTCCCTGAGGAAGGTATAGGCCCTATTCCACCACGGGGGCTAAGTCCGGATTGGTGGAGGCTTGTAAGACTAGTGGCTGGTCTTACTGTCAGAAGTTTTCAAGCCGCCCTAAGGCCTCTGACTTGGCTTAACGACTGCCATCTATCGACGGCAGCCGGCACCAACTGCTTAACGTGACTTGCGAAGCACGGAACCGCTCGGAAAAGTGCCACTAGCGTTAGTCATAGACGGTGACCCATCCATGGACTGAACGCGCCGTATGTTGCTTAACCTTAGTGATCGTTTAAGATCACTCGGGCAGCCCAGGCTACGAGCGATTATATTGATTGCTAGGTAACATAAATGAGGGTAAGGCGCGCGCGACTTGCGGAGAGTAATCTTGAAACAATAACAAACAATAATAATATTGTTTAAAGTACAAGATGCATAAGTTCAGACATACGGACAAACTGCGTCATAAGGTAATGTTTATTTTAATTTCTTGTCATGTGTGGCAGGGGGGCGCTAGCATGTGGTCAAAAATACCGTGGGAACCGCGTGTCCACATAATATTTACGCTATAATTTTAATATGATGCCGGAAACGGGCCAGAGTGACTGTGGTCTAGCTTGGAGCTCGTAAATACTCGAATGTCTACCTACCTACATAATGCCGCGTCCGTATCCCGGAAGGGTAAATCAGTAGGTACCATTTATTAACCGGCGAATAGCATAGCTTAGGGCATTTTTTTGCGGATTCGTCTGTATCAATAACACTGTTATTATTAAGTCCAGTCCTTTCGGTGTAACAGAGAAAGGAAATACTTTGCCAAGAATATGAACCCAGGCGAAGTTGTTGCGCTATCAAAGGATTAGAGAAAGATAAGGCATTAGACTTACTCGCGCGGTAGGAATGTGATTCTAAGAGCGAATATCGATAGTTAAAATCAATTTACCTTTGAGTGTTGCCTTAACGCAAGCCCTCCGTCGGCTTTGCCTATTTACCTATTAGAAACATTTTAATTGATTACGAAACTCAGTGCCCGAATAAGATCTAACGAGGTGCTCCAACGAGTGGATCGCGTGGCTTCCTGTCATTATTTCACGTCGTTCCACGAGCGCTCGTGCTTCGCGGATTCCGCAATAAACCTGGAATAGGTTAATGGGTCTTTTACCCAGCACTGAAGTAAACATCCAGGTCTTTACTCTGGGGAACAAATTATATGTTAATAAAACAAAGGTCGGCCAATATTCATATTTGGGCCATTCCATTAGTCAACAATGTGGAATACTTATGTCTCAGACTTGAGTCACGTTGTATGTAACACAAGTAAATCTTCTAATTTTCTTTGTAAATCTTTCGCTTACTGATTGCTACCTTACCGGTCAACAGACCTTACGTCAAAGGCGATTTTACGTGTGCCAAATTAAATTTAAATTACCACTTAAATGACATTTAAGAGGTGTTGCAAGTCGGCCGAATTACAATAGGGAATTGATGAAAATATCAGAATATCAGATGGAAAAATATTAAGATTATTTAAAAATTAACTACGAAGCCAAAAAAATTGAAACTTTTTTCTCGCGTTAAGGAAGATTATTCCTATCACCGAAAAAAATATCAAGCACTTCTGATATTTTCATCCATTCCCTATTTCCTTTTCTATGAGTAACAGCCATTTTCTCTTGCTAAAACGTCAGTAACTATGTTGAAAATCAGCAGAGACAATGCAGGTCTTTCTTTTTATTATTTTATTTCTCTAGTGCTATGAGTAACTCTCACTGGATCGGCATATCCACGGTTCTCAGCAAATTTATATGCAGCAATGGCATGTGCCTTAAATAGATTTGCACCGCTTTCAACGATTGTGGAATCAACGGGGCTCTTTATAGGATCTGTTTTTGCTCACATGGTGGTTCTTTAAGCTTTTAAGCTCGGTAACTGCTGCAGATTATTTCGCTGTGGCGTACTGTATGTAGCAAGTTGTCTCGGCAGACATATGCCACACGGCATGCTTGCTGCAAACTGCTTCGAATAAATTACTTACTTCGCTACCTGTTTGGTGTTTACATGCTGGGCTTGGTATTCATATCTCTGCGGTTGTGTAAACTCAAGTAACGGGCACACAGAAGTGGCGGAAAACGTTTTACCCCATTTCAAAACTTACTTCCGCGTTTTGAACAGCCGTGTTTTGAAAATGTTGGAACCAAAACAATATTCTTTAATCACATCTAGTTTCTAACTAGCTAAGTGTACCGCCTTATTTGAGAGTTAGTCTACAATATACCTAGTTTCAGTTAGCAATTAGCAACACTGGGAGTTTAATAAACCACGTCGGTAACACTTTGTGTATATTGGGACAAATCACCCTAACAATATAGGCTTCTATGATCAATATAGGTATTATTTTGACCCGGATACATAAGACGAATAGGTAGTATATTGCGCCGAAAAGTTCTCGAATGGAGACCACATATCGGCAAGCGCAGCGTAGGACAACCAGCCACAAGATGGACAGAAGATCTCATCCAAGTGGCAGGAAGACGCTGGATGCAAGCCGCTTCCAACCAGTCCTTTCGGAAATCCATGGAGGAGCCCTAATGGCTACCAGTGGGCTTCTTGTAGCTGAATGATGATGATGATAATATAAAATACTACACCACCACAACAAACACTCTAAACAGTTCTAAGGGCTAAATTGTATTGAACACCAAACTGTTACACTTGTTTGGCAAATAAATATTGAATTGAATTGAATTGAATCGATTCTTTATAAAAAAAAAACGAATTGTAAAATTTTCTTCTTGTTTAGCACTTTTTGTCAACTGTTGGCCGTATGCCTCTTTATTGCGATTGATCTTTAACTATTGTAGTCCAGGTCGACCCTGTAGTAGCCCCCCCTTGAGCGCTTAGCGTACACCCATGTGTAGGCTAACTTTTTGTGCCCCAACTGCTTAGCGTACACACGGGTGTACGCTAAGCGTTCGATGGATTTGACCTCTATTATCTATGGTGTTTTTATTCTCTATGGCCAATATCCGGTTTTCTCTTGACCAATGGTTACTAAGGATTAATTTTGTCAACCAATTAAATGCCATTCCAAAGAAAAAAATAAAGTTCTCATCGAAAAACAAGTGAACCCCGTACGTCGGCTTCTGACAGACGCCATTTTGTGTTTTCGTCGCGATTTGCTCCGCCCGCTTTTTATCTTTTTAACTTAACTTTTTCTTATTGGAAGTAATTTATTATCGATACTGAGCGATAGCTGTAGATATGAAAAAATCTATTGCCTACAACACGCAGAAAAATATTTAAAGTATCCCTAACTTAAAGTTCTCATAAGTAGGTAGGTACTTTAGGAGAATATTTCAATTATTGGATAAGTTTTATCTACTCGGCCGAAATTGAGAGCGGAGAAGTTTTAAGTTTTTTCTGGAGCTTATCAATCAAATAAACGCCTCGCCTCGCTTGTCTTTGTACATGTTATATCTTATGTAATGTCCTGTCAATTGTTTCGTGTGCAATAAAGTATAATAATAATAATAATAATGTAATAATTGTAGCTACCTCTATGCATAGGCCAGGCGCAGTCAAGTTTTTAAGAAAATAATTCATGTGCATTAATTTAGATTTCAGAATAATCCAATATGACTACTTTATTATGTAGTTTGCATTATATTGTATTTATTACATTCACTGTTCCAGGGACTGCCACCTGCCACGGTCCTGACATACCTACCACTTTCGTATTTATTATATTTATAAATAAATACGAAAGTAATCAACTACTATCAATTCACTAACAAGTAATAGTTTATGTAAGTATATGTCGTTTAATATTATGTTTCATATTTATAATATACATATAATTACGACCTTTTTCCAATAAATATCTTCCGGCACTACCCAATCCATAATCCCCATCACCAAAGGTTAGCTGGATGGAACAAAATACTTTTTAGTATTAAGCTCGCCTATGTACAAATGATTGTGCAATACAGAATGTTTCATTCATTCATTCATTCATTCATTCATAATAAACTATGTAACTCTGAGAGCTAAATATCTACCTTGTAGGAAGGAATGCAACTGAAAACAAAAACGTACTCAGGAATGATGAATGGCGCCGCTAAATTAAATCTAAGAGCTGTCAAACCATCAGTCAGTAACTCAGTACCTCTCGGTGCCAAGCAATGCCACTACAAACAAGATAACAAGCTGAAAGATGAACTGCTCCCGTTTACAAGCCGTTAATGTCATAGTTGTAATGAACATCAAAGCAGTATGTACTGCGACCACTCTTCCACTGAATAAAAATGTTACAGAAGGTAAAGATAGTTCAAATGATTGATACAGAATCATGTTGGATGGATTTTTGGATTATGACAGCGTATCGGAGAGTTGTAGGTAGATATTGAAGCTTTCTCCAAAACATTTGCACCTCAATCTAAAGTTTTTTTCATTTGATTTCATGAGCATAGGTCATTAGTTCACAGTGATCCTAAGGGCCGGTTTCTGAATTGACAATTTCATTCAGTAAATACTAACATAGATAAGTACCTAACGTCCTGTCACGCTCTTTTCTGAGCAATTTGACGAGACAGCACTAAAGTGAAGTACATAGTAAATTCTCAATTCAGAAACTGATCCTAAGAATCCTACACTATATATGTAAAGGATAGGATAGATTCCGAAATTTCTTTGGTAAGTACGTCATACATACAGGAAAACGAATGGACCTTCTGAAAGTTTCTATCAAATGAAATGTCGTTGTTCATATCCACATTGCTATTAGTGAAGCGAGCACTTGACATTGATAAACAGGAGCACGCATTACGAGTTCTGTCAGTTGCCAGTAAGTGAACAGTCGTAAAATTATGGTTCTCACTGATAGGTACACGGAGAACGTATCGGCCGACGTTTGATGGTGGTGTCAATAAATATCAATAAGAACAGGACATTTTAATAAGATATCTATGAGCTGTAAGCATTAGGTGCTTCTGGCGTAATGTAGTAACTGGAGGTTGTTAAATGCGGTCAGTAACGCTAATAACAACTTAGATTTACTTATCAATCGAGTGCACGGACAGAATGGAATTATTTGCTTCACCACCTCATCGCCTTCAGTTGAAATCAGACTCCTCATTGAGTTGACTTTTAACGTTCAAATAAGTCGATTTAATAAAAGTTATAACTCTAATAACATTTGTTTTAACTTTTTGTGTAACCCATTTTTATCAAGTTCGTATTTCTAAAATATATTCTGCGGTATACATAATAATCTACCTACCTGTGCTGAGAGGCCTAAAAGGTCCACGTATGTTGTCAAATAGAGTCAATTTTTAACTTCTGATATTTCAAGTTTAGGAATATGGCGGTTTCCACGTCTACCATCATAGACCCATATGATACTTCGATGTATTTAGGTACTTAAGATCAATAATTCGCGGTTGGTTTTCTCTATCTGGTGATGGGAGAAGATTGGTAGCATTGCTCAGAATTTCCACGTGATTGCCTCTGCGTGCGGTGGCCGCAAATTTTATCTCGTCTATCTCCTCGAATTAAGTTTATTACTGAACTTATTGATTCCAGTTAACTTGGGGCCATCTTGGAGCTGAGGCGTCACCATGAAGGCAGTTCAAATTGATTAAATCGCTTTTTCATCGTGTTGTCTCCCATCTTCGGTTGTCGTGGTTTTAACACGCCTTTTCAATTTACTTTCATGGAGTTATTTGCCTGCCTTCTCTTTAGTTAGAAATATAACTATTAAACTAAACGGTTTATAGGCAGTCGCTTTACAGTTTGGTTCTTTTGTGGTTAGGGCAATCAGTTTACAGTTAGGTGCTTCTTGATAGCTTAGCGTTTGCACGAGTTGAGTGTTTACGAAGTCTTATCTCAGGTACCTACTTTGACTAATAACTAATGATATAATACCATCATTATGATAACTATATACCTGTCCAGAAATCAGGTACCTGTTGTCGTCTTTCTTGAAATTTGTTTCTTGATCCAGTTATTACTCTTTACACTTTAATTCATGCGCAAACGTAGACAGTTTTTCTCAAGCGAAAAAGAACGAGAGAGTGAATGTATCGGTGAATGAAAGATTTCCTCGAATGAGTTGTTTGTTCTGTTCCTAAATGTCCTTCGGTCAATATTTGATTTTCAGTTATCAGAACAATGCCTAACACAATCTATGAGATCCATTTTTTTTATAACAAGAACTGTAAATTTTGTCTTTAAAGGTACACACAATCGCTACTAGCCCCTCTGCACCTGAGTACGTAGTCGTGCCCAACTTAAATCTATCTCGCTAGTCCGTCCCTGAGGAATAGAAAGAAAATATGTACGGTACTACCAAAGTATAAATTGTCTTCTACGTTAGCTTCAAACTATAAAAAGTAAAGTTTGTCTCAATGCCAGGGGGTTTAAATGAATTTCTCGCGCGTGTAGTCGCGAGCACTCGAGGGGATTTCACAAGACGTCGATGTGTAAGTAGTGGATCGTGTTATTCGAGGACGAAGCCAATCGCCGCGTCTGCAGCACGCCTCCACTAGCTTGCTTTGTTGCACGAAGCATGAAGGTATCAACTATATAGGTAACTGCAAAGTGGATACCTATACCTGGATATAGGTACTTGGTGCATTTATTACGGCTTTATGTTCAGGTTAGGTGAAAACTTTTGCGCGAACACAATTAGACACGAAAAATATCTATGTCAGCCGTTGGGCCATAGTTGAGCCACTAAATTAAATATAGTACTTATAGAACTCGGGAGTTTTCGCAGTTTCCGCAGAATATTTTCCTGATAGAACAGTTCAAGTTAAGATTTTGGAGGAAGTTTGTTTCTAAAAATCATTTCAAGTGAGCTAGCTTCACTCAAAACTGAAGCTTCACAAATTGGGTGATTAACTTATAATTTATGCGAGTTCATTAACTTTGGAACTCGGCGCTTCTCCAATAGACAGTGATTAACATAATTTTTGCAAAGTTTGTTGTTTTAGACTTTCTTCGACTTTAAAACTTTGCCTTCGGCTCCTGTGGTGGCAAAGTTACCTTAGAAGCTTTCCGCATTTGGGTGTTTCATAAGTACTTAACCCGGTACGTATCGGTTACTTTCGCCTTTTGCGTTACACACGTTGTGGATAACAATTTTCGTTGCTTGAGGAAGCAAAATAAAAACAATATTTTGTTTATTATTATTATGAAAACGGAATGTTTTGCGGCATGTATAGGTCGCGTGGACAAAACATTGTCAAACATTATTTAGAAACAGTCTGGAGTTCTTCGACCCATAAGCGAACATTAGGGAGTAGGTAATGTAATGAATACGCTATTTGACAGTGTGAAAAAAACAGTATTATTTATACGTATTCCTATAAATGATGAGTCTTAAAACCGCTTTAAGGAATTTTAACTAAAAAACAATTATTATTTAAACATAAACATTTACACACAGGCACATACATTGCTTCTGGCCCCACACTAGGATACCCTGTGTCGTGGGAACCAGAAACAGCGACGTCACAAACATGTAAACATCCAAGAACTGGAGTTTTTTTTCTCTCCAGCCGGGGATCGAATCCGGGACCTCTCGCATGGTAAGCAGACCACTTAAAATGACCACTTTCTGAGGACTCTATGAACACCAACAAAACATATGAGATGGTTTTCATAAATCTGTCAAATAGCCTATTGGTCGCATCAGCCAGCACAACCAACAGAACCAAATTGAATAATAATAATTAGAACAATTAAGCAACATAAAATCCCAAAATATCCATGGAAATACATTATGAAACGAAAATATGCACAGAAACAGATAAAGAACCGGTCACGTCAAACCCGCACGAAAGGTTATTTATACCTACAACATGAGCATATTTCAAGCATCATTTGTTAATATCGAGCATAAAACGGCAAAAATATACATACGTGGAGTAATATAGAAATAAATATTCTGTGAATATTTCAAGCGTAAAACGGAAAAAAATCACGTATTGGATTGTATGGGATATGCCCCCCCCCCCCTTAAATATTTATTTTGTTCTGTTTTTAGTATAAAAACAAAATTTTCTTTGAGTTTATTTGAGACAGTAAAGCATCATTTCAAAACGCTTGCTAAATATGCAACCGTTAAAAGGGGCTAAATATTCAAAAGTAAATGCAATATGCAAATGCATGTAATCCAGTCTCTAATATTATAATATATTTTATAAAAACTCACGTCACAGTGTTTGTTAGCGAACTCCTCCGAAATGTCTTCACGATTCTTATGAATATTTTTGTATATTTGGTAGGTCGTAGGCTAATTAATATCGCATAACATCTTTTGCCGTATCAGTTAGTAATACATAAATTATTATTTTTATTTAAAAGAACTTTACAGTACCTTTAAAATTAATTAGTGTAAACAATTAAAATAAAGGCAGTATCTTAACAATGAAGTCCTCTGCTTAGACTTTACTAACCTGCGCTCCGCTTTACAAACCTTCTTAATAACAGTGACATGGTACTAATAGCATTGTACTTTGTACATTACTAGTACATTGTATTTTGTACTAGGATATACCTACCAGCTTTGCTACTACTATGTATATCTGCTAGCTATTAGCATTCAGTGAGGAGCGGACTACCTAATTTCATTCTTCAAATACATGTTGAGAGCACTGCACTGCTCACAAACTCAATTTTGGTCCACACACACAACGTTTTTGTAAGTTCGGTTGGGGTATTCGAGGCATTGGTAGTGGAAATACTTAAGTAACGTTTGCTGAGAGACTAGTTTCAGCTTTGTGTGCGTTTTAATAGATATGTTTATGATAGGGTTATTATACAGCGATGATAACGGTATTCCGCACGTGTGGCTTGTTCACCTCTGCATTCATACAATAATAGATTTTTTGCTACACTTATGCTGATACTCTGAATTAGCTTACTTTCTATTTTCGGAGAATCAAAACCTACCTACACTACCCCAAGGAATGATTATCAGATGATATCGTCTGCGACTCGTCCCTTGTGTCCCAACATTTACAGCTGCATTTGTAGCAACGCTCCGAAGAGTACATAAATCAAGCGCGAGAGGTGCCAAGAGTAATGTTTATGTTCTAGCATTGAAAAGCATTGAAAGAGCATTGCCATTTATCAATTCTGCATAATACATACCTACGTTTCTATTCTAAATTATAGAAAATATACAAAAGCTATCGGAGAAGCAGGATATAAACTAGGAAAGTCCATAACAATGTAGGTATTTCATTAACAAATAATCCTGGTCAACTGAAAAGAGAGGTGCCATCAAGTGGCTATCAATGTTTCGACTGACTTTGCTGACTTCAACAGATAAAGCATAAGAAAATTTAATTTACTTTAAATTTATGCTTATACAATGTCATCCATTGGGACGTAGTGGGTGATGCCGGTAGGTGATTTACATCTGTATCAGGCTTCGAGGCAGGACCGGTTCAATTTGCTAAAAGCGGTTCCGATTGATGCGTCCGACGTGTATCAGTAAATAGACTCTTATGGGGCTTGAGAGAAAATAGACGAGAATTTTGCTGCCACTTTTTGCAATGGATAAACTCTATATTTGCAGGTCATTGGTATAATTATTATCATATTGATCGCCTGGATTATTTGCCACAGTTAGAAGCCATACTATTATGCAAAATTGTTCACTTCGAAGTTGATTGATTACCTACCCTAAGCGTTCGGTTTTCCGCAACGTTGTTTCAATGATTGATTTCTCTTTGTTTCAGACCCTGAACGAAAATGGCTCTGCAAAACAAGAAACACAACCGCTGGCTCTTTTTATTAACTACATAAGATGGGTTCTTTTATCGATTAGGATACCTAAAATCTTTAAAAACTTCATAGAAGTTAGCTTTATTGTGATAAGAATAATTTAATTATATTTAAATAAAACAAAATGAATTGGAAATTATTATCTTTACTGCTCACTTGGAACTTCATTCTAATATCGGCTAAGAAGGACTCTTCGTTGGAAGATGAGGAGAATGCTGAAACTCGAGAGATCAGGAACAGGGAGAACAATCGGAACCGAACCACCTTCAACGGGACCCTCATAGACGGTCCGGAGAAGAGGTACCTCCGTCACAGGAACAGCTCGAGGTACCGAGCCGAAAGGAAGCGGGCTTGGGAGCGCGAGCACGCAGAACTGAGACGCGATAGAAGAAAAGGTGCCGATGCAGAGGAAGACACGGTCGATACCCACATGAACCCTTTCAACACGAAGAAGGAGCGAGAGGAGAAACCAAAGAAACTGAACAGAAACTGGAATAAAAACCCGGAGAAACCTAACGCTCGAAGGCCAGCCTCAAACGCGTCAAAGAACCAGGACAAACCGCTGCCAATCAGAGAGAACACAACGCGCTCAAAACCCCGCTCCGAAGCGCACAGGCCAAATGGCTACATCCCTTACCCACAGCCCAGAGAGAGAAAGCCAAACATAATTCTCATTCTTACGGACGATCAAGACGTGGAGCTTGGAAGCCTCAACTTCATGCCCAGAACTATGAAGGCCGTGAGAAGTGCCGGAGCAGAGTTCAGACATGCGTACACGACCACGCCGATGTGCTGCCCATCCAGGTAATTTGTATATGAGTAAGATTCTGTGTCGCGGCAGACCTAGGCGAAGATCGCGGGACGACCTAAATGCATTCTTGCTGGGATGGTGCGAGGTGGCTGGAGACAGAGTTGGAAGAAAGGAGGGGAGGCCTTTGCCCAGCAGTGGGACACAAATCAAGCTGTAAAAAACAAAAAAGACTCAAAGACGACCTCTGTGGCGCAGCATTTAGCGCATCTGCTAACCATGCGAGAGGTCCTGGGTTCGATCCCCGGCTGGGGAGAAAAAAAAAACTGCAGATCTTGGATGTTTACATGTTTGTGACATCGCTGTTTCTGGTTCCCACGACACAGGGTATACTAGTGTGGGGCCAGAAGCAATGTATGTGCCTGTATGTAAATGTTTATGTTTATGTGTCGTTTCGCAAGTAAATAGAAATACCGTCACATTTCTTCAACATAAATCTGCATAAATGGAGAAAGAAAATGCAGCGCTGTGTGTAGGGACTTTTCAATCAAGTCGTCTTCTGTCGGGCTATCATTTTACGTTAGAAAGAAAGTAAGCTTGCAGGTTTTTTGTCGCCAGTGTAGAAAATGGACACCGATTTTAGCAATCCGTCAATAAGTGGTTCCGGCGCAAAGCCGTAGTAAATAAATCAACATTGCTATTTTAATGGATTTTGAATAAAAATGGGATGTTTTATTTACAGGAGTTCTCTGCTAACGGGAGTGTACGTGCACAATCACAACGTTTATACGAATAACGACAACTGCTCTTCACCTCAATGGCAAGCTAAGCACGAGACCAACACATTTGCTACGTACCTTTCGAATGCGGGGTATCGTACGGGTAAGTCCACTTTTTTCTACTCAATTCTTACACTAACCGAAAGTAACGTCTAAATATTCTCATTATTTAGCAGCATTCATTGTTAGGCGCTGATGACAACCTAAGAGGTTTTCCGCAGAATTTTTTTTTTTTATCAGTTTGGTTTTCTTAACTCGATATCCATGAATATCTCTGCATACCCCATCAGGATACAGGCGTGAGTTTATGTTATGTTTGTTATTCTCAATGACGTCCTGCCAGTTAAATTATTTTTGGTTGTATTTGATTTCAGCGCTTGGAGGTGTTGAGAAAAATAAAAATTTTACAGAGAACATAGCTTTTAGGGTAAAGATAATTTACACTACAGAAAAATTGGGATAGAGGCTCAAATGTCGTGCCTAGTCCAAAAATAAATAGGGCAGGGCACTTCTAAAAATTATGCAGGGTATTTCCAAATATTATACTGTAAATGAATTCTGTCATCTGAAATAATATTAGAATAAAACCTCTTTTTGACATTACTTGACGAAAACTGGCAGCAAAACAAAAAAATTCAAAACCCGGAAAATTATTACTTGGTTAGAAACATAACATTTACATACAGACACATACGTTGCTCCTGGCCCCACACTAGGATACCCTGTGTCGTGGGAACCAGAAACAGCGACGTCACAGACATGTAAACATCCAAGAGGTTCTTTACATTAAACTTTTTAAATTAAATATCATTTAATATAATATAACATAACATTTACATACAGGCACATACATTCCTACTGGCCCCACACTAGGATGCCCTGTGTCGTGGGAACCAGAAACAGCGACGTCACAAACATGTAAACATCCAACACCTGGGCTTCTTTAAATTAAACTTTTTAAATTAAATATAGTTTACAGTTTTGTTTTGTTCACGTTTTGTTCCGTACCCAAAGGCTAAAGGACTTTATTACTAAGGCTCAATTCACACTAACGCAGAGTCGAAGCGAAGCGTCACGTTTTTGACTGTTCTAAATTCATCTCTATTTCTCTATCAATACGGTACGAATTCGTGATTCTGTTTGAAAACCCAAAATTTGAAAACCCTCAGCGACGCGCGTCTTCGCCTGCAAATTTTCAAATTTTCGCAACACAACGTACCGTATTGATAGAGAAATAGAGATGAATTTAGAACAGTTAAAAACCGCGACGCTTCGCTTCGACTCTGCGCCAGTGTGAATTGAGCCTAAGGCTCCACTGTCCGTGTATCTGTCCGTCCGTCCGTCCGTCTGTCTGCCTGTCTCTCTGTCACAAGGCTGTGTCTCATGTCATGCATGAACCATGATAGCTAGAAAGGTGAAATTTTTACAAATGATGTATTTCTGTTGCCGCTATAACCGCAAATATGGCTTAAAATAACAATTGAAGCGGGGATCCCATACATCACACGTGATTTTCGCCGTTTTTTGCTTTGTAATAACAGCAACAGGTGACGCTTCACCATTCATCATCAACCCATTATGTCCCCACCGAGGGGCACGGGTCTCTTCCCTGAGGAAGGTATAGGCCATACTCCACCACGGGGGCCAAGTCCGGATTGGTGGAGGCTTGTAAGACTAGTGGCTGGTCTTACTGTCAGAAGTTTTCAAGCCGCCCTAAGGCCTCTGACTTGGCTTAACGACTGTTATCTATTGACGGCAGCCTTCACCAACTGCTTAACGTGCCTTGCGAAGCACGGAACCGCTCGGAAAAATGCCACTAGCATTAGTCATAGACAGTGACCCATCCATGGACTGAACGCGCCGTATGTTGCTTAACCTTAGTGATCGTTTAAGATCACTCGGGCAGCTTAGGCTACGAGCGATTCCACTTGATGACGCTTGATGTACTTAAATTTTGTATAGATAAGGGTACCCACGGGAGAAACGCTTCGTGCGCAGGTCCGACTCGCACTTGGACGGTTTTCTTCAATACCTGTGCCTTTTAAGAAGTTTTTCGCTAAAGGAAAAGTGAAAATTAGGTTCCACTTAGCCGTAAAACTGCACGTTACATACTTATGGCATCGGAGGGAGGCACTTACCCACGTTTATAGCCGTCAGCCATAAACATTAACCGGCTATCTCATTACATTCCGGTGAATAGGTCCTGTCGATGTCGATAAAGTCGTTAATAAGCTGACGGTGCTAAGCGCATAATCTACACTCCAGACTAGTGTTGATGAGGATACCGCCTCCGCTTGCACATAATGCGGAAGTTCCGTTATCGTTTCCCCTTCCCTTAAGAAAGAAAGAAGAAAGAAAATTAATTTATTTGACAACACAATACATACTGAAAACAAAAAAAAAACACACAAAACCATTACAATATGCGTACATTTCAGAACGATTAACACAGAAAGCATAAAAAATGTGGGTAAAAAATAAATAAACGGTACAACACGAAAACAATAAATAAGAAAATACAAGAGGATATTTAAATAATAAATGAAAGAAACCCTCTTCCTCTTTCGCTTCCTCTTAAATAATCAAGATCAATTTCATCATTTGCGTCACCACCTTGAAAAGAACATTAAAATTTAAAAACTATTGTTATGGTGCGCCAATTAACCCGCCAAAAATTCCACAGTTAAAGAGGAATTAATAGGTCCAAGTGAAAACGCTGCGTTTTCACTTAAAGTTCTGGACCGCATTATCTTTAAGGGGGTGCAGTGGGCAAACGTTAATAAAAAAAAAACTCCTTTTTACAGGCCGTATTTATTTGTTAGATCTCTCAGTTATGTTAAAAGTAATTTTCAGGATCGAAGAAAAGGAAAGGAACCTACGATCGCTAACCTGAAACTAGATAGCATTTATGCTCATAACGGCCATTTTTTTACAATTTATTTTTCTCGCCGATACCTTATGGGGTATTGTCAGATTAGTCCTTCGAAAATATTGTGTGTGTACGAAGACCATCCTTTTATTTAGGGCTCTATTTGCGAAATATCAAGCTTTATAGCGCAATTTTATGTCCGTACCTACAGGACATAATTTCCTGGCTAAACGGTTGATTGTAGAAACGAGAAAAAAAATCAAAGTTGTAGCACACAATACATAATGAACTGAAAAGGAAAACTATCACGGCTAAGTAGGCTTCACAAGTTAACGAGTACCTAATAGGCGACCAACAAACAAAAGGAAAACTTCGTACAAAATCCATTTAAAATTACTTTTTTGCTTTTTTAAAAAGTGGATAAAACCCCCTCTTTTGGCCCGACACACATTTGGCTTTTTTTTTACTACCCCTTCTATAGCGGATAATAAGTATTATTTCTGTTTCTGTAAAATAAGTTCTATTCTTCAATACGAGCAACATCACTATCCAGAAAATTTCGAACTCACGAAAAAACTAACAGCTTTTTAAAAAAAATTGAGCCTTGTGAGAAATTTTACGGAATAGGCTTAAGAGACTTTAATTAATTCTGTATTTATTTAGGGTAATACCATCGATTTGTAACCTCTTTACATATTAGTCGATGAGACCGGGATCTGATATCGTTTGTAAATTAAAATCCAGAATCCGATTGAGACCCCCTTAAGTTACATTTTTACCCACCTGGAAATGCATCTTTATACAGCGCAGGTGCTCTAACTTACTTTTATCGTGAAAAATATCGGTACGGGTAAGCAGTATTCTGAGTAAAGTGCTCGCCCGGTCATAAAGTTTACCAAGGAGAGAATTTTAAGGTACCTACGCTTTCCAACACTCGAAGATATGATCTATTGTTCGAATCTCGCACTTATGCTGTCTGGGATACGTGCTGCGTTAAGTTATACGAGTACGATAAGTAGGTGGCCTACTGTAACTCCATTTGGAACTTAGGCTAGGCGAGGTCCAGGTTTTGCGATTATTCTACTACTGACAGATGAAATGTATGGACAAAACTATGTAGGTATGTCTAAAGTTGATCCTTAGATTATTATTAAACTAAACTTATTTCTCAAGATGTCTGATCCAGATCCTACCTTTTTAATTTTTTATTATTTTTAATTTTTTTTATACACATTTGTTTTTCTTTTAAGTTTGTTTGTTTTATTTAGACGAAAAGTAAAAAAAAAAGGTTTTCTCAACTTCAGGGTTTTCCGTAGATTACTTGATCTCCGGCTACATAACCTAAGTTTGCGAGGCTTAAATAATACACTTGTGTGCTGTAAATTCCAACTGTGTAAATAAACAGAAAAGTCGGTTAAAATAGAAGGAAACAGAATAAAATATGATTACCAAGTAGAGAGTTGTTAGTTCATGATCTCGTCAAAAGGGAAGTGGGAATAAATATCTTAAGAAATCTAGAAATGTGTGACGTAATTTTAAATTTTCATTTAAAACTGATAGACAGATTTAAAAAAAATGGTTTAAAAATGTTTATAATAATAATAAACTCACGCCCGTTATCCCCGAAGGGGTAGGCAGAGGCACCAGTCTCTAGAACTGGACCCACGTTTTGCCGAGTCGTTTTGTTGAGCGGTGGTGGCGTAGTGGGGTTGACCCTTGCTTCTCGATCATGAGGGTCTGGGTTCGAACCACGCATGTACCAATGACTTTTAGTTACGTACATTTGTTTGTACAGCAACACCATTCGCTGATAAATTGTGCCCGGATAACGGCGACAGGCTTGCCACTTGTTACGTTTGGGACCTAATAAACTCGGCAAAACGTGGGTCCAGTAAAAATGTTTACACCGCTAAAAGTTTAAAGTTCAGTTAAAGTACTGGAACCATACAATTTTACGATTTCAAGTCCTCCGAATGTTTTTTTAATAAAACTAATGAATGGATGACAGTGTCTTTCTTGCATTGCTTGACATTGTTTCACGATAGAGAATTACTTTTCCTGTATAGCAGTAATGCAGTCACGCGGAATGGAGACGGGCGATGAACGCTTATCCGGCTAGTTGTAGTCAGTAACAAGTGACGTAACAAGGCAAGGAATGCCGACTCGTCTTATAGGAAGGCAAAGAAGGTCCAGGACCGAGATTTTGATAATGGATTGTAGTACAATGGCAACTAGGTACATATAAACATTGCGATTTAGTTTCATTGCCGCTTTAAGTCTACGCGCTCACGCATATCAAGCAATCTATACCATATTCATTTAGGTCTTATACAAAATGTAAACAACATTTCAGTACTCTTTATACTATTTTCATTGTCAAAAATTAGTAATTATTGTAAAATTTAGTAATTAGTAAAAAAAGTAATTTTCAAAGTAAATTAGATGTTATCTAATCTATTTTACTTGTTTATTAGTGTAAAAACCGAAATAAAATTTTATGACAATGAAAATAGTCTAAAGAGTACTGAAATGTTGTTTACATTTTGTCTAAGGCCCAAATGAATATGGTATACAGGTGTCAAGAGTATGAAAAAACACGTCACGTGACCCGAACGTGTATCTGTCATCGTGTTATAATGCACTAACAAGATCGAGGCCAAGGTATGTGAGTGCGTTCTTCTGTACAGGAACCTCAGACTTTCTATTAGGTATAAATAATAAAAACACAAATGCCTGCTTATTTTAGAAATATTTAATTTTTATTATTAAGTATTTTTTTGACATTATGTGGTTTATTTGTACTTATTTTTGGAACTAATTTTATTGAGGTGAATCCTTTAACATGCTCACTTGGACATTTTCGTTTCTATTATTAGTAGGTACTATTACACTAATTTGTTCTTTTGTATGCAAACAAATAAAACAATTGAAATTACATTTTATTTTGGTACCTACCACAAGTTTGTACGCCCAAAGGCAAAACATAGAGCGACTTCATTACTTTAAAACATCTTGTATAATTTACCTAGGTTTACAAATAAATTGATTGATTGATTGACTCTTCCAAATAGTCAAGGAATTGTATGCGGAATAAAGTTGACAGTGTATTAGGTACTACATTATATGTGAGGGCACTCGAATCACATCCAAGACGTGCTTCTACATTTTCATTATTCCTGACGTCGGTCGGTGTCTCCCCGACACACAGACACTGGAATGGAGCCGACAAGGATGCTATTAAGCTAACCTGCATCATTATACAAGACCCTTAATTAGAGACTGAAGTACACCTAACAACTTTCTTTAAATAATTAACGCGGTGTTAGAAGTAGGCCTTTTGCCGAGTTGTGAACTACCGTGGGACAATTGGGTATGCTACATTTTTGAAAATGAATAATACAATTATTTTAGGTACTATTAAAATAAGTATATATTTTTTAAGGTATTTTGACATTTCTATGAAGTTAGCAGACACACTATCCCCCCGGTTTCCCCTAGTTAAATCTACTGTTAACAGCTGACAGTTGGCCAAAGTGCATACGAAAAAAAACGTTTGACAGCAAGCTGTTAACAGAAGATTAACAGATTGTTTGCGTACGAGAAACCGAGCGTAAGAGTTTGAATCCTTTGCCTTAGTTACAAAAAAAAACTTTTTTTTAATGTAGGCAGACTATTTCTTTATCATGCTCCGATGACTTCACAAACACCAAAATTTTAGAATAAAAAATAGACATAGTTAATGAATAAAACTCAAAAATACCGAAATCAGTTTCAAATTGGTCAATATTTATTAATTACTACTTAGGTATTTATATTACTGGCTGACCCGGTAAACGTTGTTTTGCCATATTAATACGACCTACGACCTATTTTCAGAGCTCACAAATATACACAAAAAAAATATAAATCGGAGGAGCCGTTTCGGAGGATTTCGATAACAAACAATGTGACACAAGATTTTTAGATGTACTTGTTACTGGTTTATCCAATGCATTATAGTTCAATGAGGTTCTCGTCGGGTCACGGGACATGTTTTTTTTTAAACCATTGACGCCTAGAAGGTTAAGATTAAAAGCAGTAGGTAATGAAATGAAAACGAATCTAGGCCTATGCAATTTTTTCAGAATATGTGCCATCTCCGATCTTTGATAAAAATCTCGAGTCGCGTGTTTATTACCAAACTCCTGCGAAACGACTATACCGATTTTGTTGTTTTTATTTTTGTAAATATTTAGGTAGGCCAATAATTAGGTAATTATTCTGAGGTGATAGCCCAAAAAAAGATTTGCCGGTTCAGCTAGTATTGAGTAGGTAGGTACTTATAAAAATCTGGCAAAATCTCTGCACAGAAAATTGTTTAATAAGTGGCCAAAGAGGCGAAAACCTCTTTCGTAAAAAATGTCTGTCAAATTTTCAAGCTTAATTTTATCAGGTTTAGAAATGAGTACCTACGCAGGATAAAAGGTAAATAAACGTGGTAATTTTAAGGGTTCCGTATCGAAAGGGTAAAATCACTAAGAATCCACCGACCGTCTTTCTGTCTGTCACCAGGCTCTATCTTTTATGAACCGTGATAGGTCGAGAGTTGAAATTTTAACAGTTGCTTTAGCAAAATACTAAAAACAGAAAAATAAATATTTAAGGGGGCTCCCTTAAATGAACTTTTTTTTCCCTTTTTTAGCATGATATTAATAATGGGCACAGGTAGACGCCTGAAATATTCAAATGATGTAAAGAAAATTGTACGGAACCCTTCGTGCGCGAGTCTGACTTGCACTTGGCCGGTTTGTTCTCTACGGCTAATACATTTCTTTTTTATTATAACCCGTCGTCAAGTACCTAAATAAGTCATGCATGAGCTCCAAAAATACACGATGATGCCGCAACTTGCCGTCTTTTAATGTGTTAGCGTTATTTTGCGATTTTTGAGTTAAGTATATAACTATGTGTTTTTTGAAAAAAGGGTGTTCTTCATATACACGGTTACAAGGCAATGATGCAATGTACCTAATGAAAAAAACAAAATATACCTAATAAGTTTTTAAGAACAACCTGTATAGGTACCTAACTAGTTAGCATTTTTTGTGACCCCGAAAACTGTTAAAAATGATTTTTATTTTTTACCATTTTTTTATTTTCTGTCTCCTTTGGTAGATGTAAAGTAATTTATGTAAAAGTGATGTCAGTCCAATCTATGATAGACGATAAAATTCCCCAGAAAAAAATGCATATTTGTGAGATGTATCAAGGAGAATTAAAGGATGTATTCTGTTTTCTATCTGTGTTAAAATAATATACCTAAAATAATCGATTGTTGCACTCTGCACTTGCACTCATTTTAATAAGTAGGTATGTGACCCAATAAATGAGTAGTTCTAATTCGCCAAACGCTCATTGGGTTCACCCAGTTATTATAGGCATAGAATTAAAGCGGCAGATCAATATTTGATTTATGGTAGGTAAAAAAATTAAAAGCACATGTTTGCAAACTAGTTTAGCAGTAAAAACTGAGCAGTAAAGTAAATATAAATGAGTCATAAAATAATTTAAACGGGCAGTTCAATAAATACTGAGCAGTGGAAAAGTTGAACTGGGCGGTTAGGCGCGTACAGTTAACAAATCATAATTGGTTAGTAATCAATTTTATTTTAAGCAGTTCTATAAACTATTAGACAGTAAAATGTATTCCTAGTGAAATAGGATAGAATCCGGCGAGTGCTAGGATAGAATTTTCCTAGCACTCGCCGGCCGCCGGCCGCTGCCGCGGCACGCTCGCTACGCTCGCTCGGCTCGTGCGTGTGTTGATCATAGTTCTAACCTAACCTAACCTATTTTACATTTTTTCCAACATAACCTAACTTCTTTTCATTCAAAGTGACGTTCGGATGCTACCGCCCACTGTGAACTGCCCATTCCAACCGTTTTACTGCTCATTCATTTATTAAACTGCTTGAGTAATTTTTGCACTGACATTGAATGATGAAATAACAGACCAATATTTTGATTACTTACTGCTTATGTTTTACTGGCTTTCTAATTTACTAACCGCCGAAAAATTAAATGACTGCCCATTAAATTTTTGAACTGATCATGATAACTTCTGTATTGTTTAAATAACAGTTGTAAAAATTTATTCCCGTTATTATATTGCGGAGTCAATAAATCAATAAACGAGCTTCAGGCGACAGACAATGACGTAGGTAGTTAAATATGTATTGACAAAGTGCGGCTGCAGTTCTGAGACAGGGTCTGAAGCAGATCCCCGTTAGGCTCAATTCACACTGACGCAGAGTCGAAGCGAAGCGTCACGTTTTTAACTGTTCTAAATTCATCTCTATTTCTATAGAGAAATACGGTACGAATTCGTGATGCCAATATTTGAAAACCCTCAGCGAAGCGCGTCTGCGCGCTAATTCGCGCGTCTTCGCCTGCAAATTTTCAAATTTCAGCAACACAACGTACCGTATTGATAGAGAAATAGAAATGAATTTAGAACAGTTAAAAAACGCGACGCTTCGCTTCGACTCTGCGCCAGTGTGAATTGAGCCTTAGCGTAGCGACTACATAAGGATGGCCAAGGACAGAAAGGTGTGTGACT
The DNA here is from genome assembly GCA_947310845.1 of Yponomeuta plumbellus. Taxonomy (NCBI): domain Eukaryota; kingdom Metazoa; phylum Arthropoda; class Insecta; order Lepidoptera; family Yponomeutidae; genus Yponomeuta; species Yponomeuta plumbellus. The sequence continues at coordinate 14,764,228 of OX371198.1, read as the reverse complement.
TCCGGAGGCCTATGTCCAGCACTGGAAGAATATGGACTCGTTGGTGGTTAAAGTGCAGGTAAACATGGGACCACGCATTAAGCAGAATCATCATCAACATATCGCAACCTTGCAAGAACAACGTGATATTTCGAAGAAAACCATTTTTTATTCATAGATTTTTTTTTAACGCAATTTTATTTACTCCGAAAACGCCGGAATAATGAGCAAAAGAGACACTGCATCACGTTATAGTGCTATCTCTTTCGGCCATTACTTTGAAACTTTAAAAAAATGCTCTCATGTAACGGGTTCCGAAATAACACGTTGTTCTTGCAAGTGTGCGATATTATGTCCCCACCGAGGGGCACGGTTCTCTTCCCTGAGGAAGGTAGGTATAGGCCATTCTCCACCACGGGGGCCAAGTACGGATTGGTAGGACGGAGGTCCGTCTCTACATAAGAAACTGTCCGCGGTTCAGCCAGCCTAATTGAGCAGTACCCTTGAGATGACTGTCATACTAGGCAGTGTGTGTAAAAGCACTATGCAAGAAACAATGAATATTGATACAGCGCCACCAAGTTATCTGTTCAGGTGGGCAAAATTGTAACTAACTAACTAATTGTAAATCCTGCTCCCCAATTTTTTGTTTTATTTATTCACTTACTAAGATTTATAGATATATTTTCATTGCAATCAAAAGACGGGTATTCTCGGGGATTCTCATTTTTCTAGGTAAATTTCTTAAACGATCCTACTAAATTCTCCACTAGCGCCGCTATCTACTGAACAGATAAGATGATGGCACTGTACAATGAGGGCTTTTCAATGACAGCTGTCAGTTGAGTTCATTAAAAAAAAGCTAGATGGCGTTGCAAGAAGATCAAAATGTCATCATGTTTTTAGGTCTGTGGTTTTAATCGTTATTAATCTGTGATAGTCTAAACATCTCTTTGTAGTCTGTGATCTAAACTAGACTTTGGTTCGACTGTTGAAACTTGAAAGTTATCGAAGTATTTTTACTTTGTTTATTACATACGTACGTGAATTGTGTCTTTGCTCATGACTAGCCCATGCATTATGCATTTTTGTAAAAACATAGGACAGGAACCACAGATATCAGCACCATCTATCGGTAATTTGCGGTACTATTTTTTTTTATGACGCTCTGAAAAGCACTCATTAAGCAGAATAGTGTTACGGGCTAGGGTTCTGGATTTGGATGTAAAACGCCAATGACAACTTCTTAGGATTTATTCACGCAGGGTCCGGTCTGCAGGTCTTCACGACACGAAGTCCACACGTAGAATCCAATCGCAGGTCCAATCGAAGTCCAATAGTATCGCTGAGGTCGTAGGTTATCGCTCGTATCGCAGGTATGTTCGCTCGAAGTTCACTCTTCGCTATTCCAAACGGAACTGACTGCGCGCCGCGGCGGCCGCTATTTATATCCGGCCGCAAGGGCTCTAGAACATTCCCGTACCTACGTGCCTACTCGAGGCAACGTCGCTCGAACAGTAACACATTCAAAGACTTTTGAACCTTACGCTAGTGGACATACGAGTCATTATTGCTTGCAGCGTTTATTGTTTACTAAAACGCAGCATGCGGCGACTATTCGGTAGGCTTCTAGAAGGCTCTATTCTAGATGGTTCGGGATAGGACCGCGACAATAGCATTTGCAAATCGTCCTCAACCTGCTTTTACCTGTATTAGGCTAATTTTAGGCCGATCGGCTCATCATCACAAGGTAAATTGATTGCATAAATTGTTTTTCTCAGGGTCGTAACACAACTGAGGTTTGAGCGAATCCTGTGAAAGACAAGATTCGTTTGTTTTATTATACACTAGCAAAGTAAAAAAATAATCTTTCAGTCGACCAAAGTCCGCTTCCAGACAATCTTGATCCAACAGTTATTTCATACTTTTGGATATAAAGACGTTGAAGCACAGATTGAAAGTCATCTTAAATATGTACCTAAAACCAAATAGCCCGACCAAAACTAGTCATTTCGTTAGTATACCCGGACAATAGGGTGGGCCGATGAAGTATGGTGAAAAAAAAAAATCGAATTCACTAACCCAAGAGGTGTCAAAAGTTGCAGATTTATGAGTAGATTCCAGAGGTACATATAGTCAGGTTTTTAAAATTAAACTGTCTTGAGCCCTCTACCAGCTGTCAAAAAATCAAGTTTTTTTGAAATTTCAGTAAATAATCAGACAGCTGTTACTATTAATTCTTTTAATTATATATTACTTTTATAGTGTAGAAATATTTATAAAACAATAAAAAAAAGTAATCATGCAAAGTTTTATTCAAATTATAAATGAAGTTACAGTAATATCAACAAAAAAATTATGTTTTCTTAGGAATTTTGAACTGATTTTTAAGGTCGAACTCGGGCATTTTGCCGCGAGATTTTAATGTGTTATGTATCAGCCCGTCTCCCTCGCCGATTCTCATATGACCCTCTGGGCAGCCTCTGTCACCAAATTCACATACCTCTCTACACTTTGTGTATGGCAAGGGTAATTTATAAATGTGATGGATTCAGTCCTTTAATAGTGGTTGCGCCTTTATGTAGAACCACACTGGTGCATAAACTTTCATAATGTACGCCACGATGCTCTGTAACTATTCTGAAGGCGCGCATGTGGTTATGTATAGTCTCAAAAAGCGATTCAAAAAGGTGAGCCACCTCGAATGAGCCATTTTCCAGGCTGCCGACAGTTTCCCAAGAACGCGTAAAGCAAATGCTGAAATTTCACTTTGATAGATAGCTTTCACTAATAAGGTACCCAAATTCGGGGTAGTATGCTGGATTTTTATTGTTATTTTTCCTGTAATCTACATATCCTAATGCACGTTTTAAGTGGTCTTGTCATACCAAATTCCAAAAAAAGTAAAATCGGCCCACCCTACCGGACAAGTATTTTTACCTCAAAGGACCGTTTCTAAATTGAGAATTTCGCTAATTAACTACCTACTTAAATGTAGTGCTGTCTCGTCAAATTTCTCAGAAAAGAGCGTGACAGAACGTTACTTAAGAATTTACTTAGAGAAATTCTCAATTCAGAACCAGGCCCTTAGTCTCTATTTGACCTATGCTCTCGCACATACCTCTGGTATCTGAGCAACCTACCTACTTCTGGTGGGCGGCACGTGGCCGCCGGACGGGACCGATTTGACCGTATCACTCGCTCGCGACCGCTCCTCAATCTAGATGGACGTGTCCTTGCTAAATATTCGGGGGAACGCGCAATCTTCGAGTGTAGGATATTTCCCAGGAAGTGAGCATTACATATTATACATACATGACCCAGAAAACACGTTGTAGAGGGTAGAATGCCATGCCCAGTTTTGGGATCTTGTACGAGCATAAAATACAAACTAATTTAGGCGTTGTCAAGCAAGCATCATGAAGATGTGGCGATATGGAGGGGTAAATGTCGCCAAAATACTTCACCTGACTCGTACGACTTGGAAAAATCGTTACCGACAGTGCACTTATCTTGTTTTACTTAGGACCTCTGTGGATCTTTACAAAGTTATAAACATACAGGAGTTGCAGACTGTACAAAAACGTTTCTTTGGGCCCGATAATCCTTTGCCGTACAGTTATGGTTTATTTATGACTTCGCAGAATAGACATCACTATTATAAGATTTAAGATTCAAGAATACTGGGTCAAGTCAACTTGTAATGATTAAGAATGGAATCTTGAAACTAAGCAATTCAGCAAGCCTTGGAATTTTATGCTAACATCGCGATATACCTAAACAGACTTACAAGCTTGCAAGCCGACCGTTTAGCTCTACTAACGAATGCGTATTTTAAGCTGTGTCACTAAGCAAGAGAACATGCCGTCGATTTATCACTTAACTCCGAGTCCATTTAGCTTGTAAATTTATGTTTCTACGAGCGAGCCATAAATCCACCTTAGTGCTTTCCCTTCCGGGCCCTCTTGTGGGACCTGCAGCATTACCTGCTTCACGATCGATGACTCTGTCTACTGCGCGTTAAAGGTCAAATTTATCTGCGCTAACGCAGAGATTTGTCAGTGCGTATGTAGGCGCAAGGGCTCGCCCACAAAGCCGACTATTGCTAAACTCAGAACTATGATTTGTAAAGAAACCGCCAAGCAGTTGGCTGAAGATTACCTCTTCCGGTAGATGAAGAAAGTGAAGAGGGCGCGTGGGAGGACAAATTTAACACAAGTATATAAACACCACGTTACAACACACGTCTGACTAACCTCTAGTTGGAATGACTACTTTACTGACGTACTTTAGAATGATGACGTCCATCTTATTGAATCATACCGCTTTAGGTATAAAAGAAACATGCAATGGAGTAAGAAAAAAGTACCTAAGCTCTATATTGATATTTAATAAACAAGCATCTGCGTAGGTAGTACGATGAAGCGAGTTACGCGTTTTGTGGCGCTAAAATGTCAGAATTTGACAGTTAATGTGCTGGAAAGTCGCGACTTTTGTCGTTATGGTGCGCGACTCGCGTCGTCGTACTGGATCATTTAAAGAATGTCTATAAAATTACTTGTGTGCAAGAGACTATCTATTAGACGATGATTGAGTGCAAGTTGTTTGTTCTTGACACCAAGACGATGCTGAAAAGATCACCAGGTCAAGTAATGCAGACTCGTTCGCTGCCACACAACTGACAATTTTGTGCGATATAAGTATTAGATGGTATTAGGTATCTACCATTAGTGATGCAGCGTGACTTTGAATTTGTTCGCAGTTTTTAAGGGTATATTTTTACAATAAACGATATCCCTTCACCAATCTTGTGTGTGTAGGAACATGGCCGGACCGTGAGTTTAGAGGTCCTTAGGGGCCCACCTAATCACTCAAAGTATAGGAAAAAAATAGGACAATAAAATATTTTATTTATAATTGTAGCGTTGAATTAAAATAATTGATTGGGTTTGAATAATCACAGGATTAGCAGGGCTTAATAAAATTATGGCGGTTTTCTCATTATCGTCTATTTTTTACTTTGACTTGACGTAGCTGGGGCCCTTGAATCCATGGGATCCTGGGCTAAAGCCCAAAATATGGTATGGTAGATCCGGCACTGTGTGGGAAGATACCACTCGACGCTGCATTACGTATGCAAATACCAAAGTTTTTGACCATGATTTAGATACGAATGGCATAAGGATCAAAACTAAAGGCCGGTCAAAAAAAATTTTTGCAACCCGATGATATTGAAGTATCTTTGAAAAAACTGTGGTACGAATGTCTTATGGTCGGCGTCGGTCTAGTGGCCAGCGGAATTGTTAATTCATGATCGTTCTCCCTTGCATTTGGTTATGCATATCGGGCAACAAAATCTTAAAATTTAACATAATAGCTATCTAAATTCAATGATAATAGAAAACATTTTTCAACGTTATCACTTTGAATTTGGATTCACAGTTTCGAACCAAAGTTCGGATTTCAATTTTAAGTTTAAATACTTACTTACATTCGTAACATAATAATGATTTTAACATTATGAAAATAACATTCCCTCAAAATATTGCTTACGATTTCAGAATCACGCTGTAGTGAAGACGCTGTAGACGCTGTCTGTTTGCAATAACTACTAACTATTTTACGACGCGCTATAAAGGCAACTTTAGAGTTAGTAAATGACACGTCGCCAGTACCTAAGTCACAAATTGTTTAATTTCCACAAAACTACTTATATTGAAGTATAGCTTTTGTGACCTTTTCTCCAGCTTTGCTAACTAAAAATGATCGTCACTGAGTGTGCCGTGCCGGCGCAGATTGCAGTACCTAACCTAATATCTTAATGGAGTGCTTGTTGCATCGGTGCGTGGGCGCAGCTCTAGCGCCGATCCGTCTAGGCTTGGATAGATATATCAAGACGGACGACAAGCGACCACAGAACTTTTGTACTCAGTTGTTCTTTGTTCTGTAGTAGGCCACCAATAAAAACTAGGTAGTTGCTTACCTATTATGTAGAGCTATTCTTAAGGGGGCGTCCATTAATTACGTGAGGCATTTTTAAGGCGGGGTCGCCTCCCCCCTTGGTGAGATGTCGTAAGATTTTTCTCGACCCCGTCCCCCAATCTTACGTGAGATTTTTCAATGAGTCGCGCATGTGGATATGGCTGATCAATAGGTTAAACAATCGAAGAGCTACTGTGCTGTTCTGCGGCGTTCGGTCAAATATAACAATTATGACAAATATAAATTGTGTTAGATTTTGTCATATTTTATTCAAGATACGTTTTAAAATTACGTGATATTTGCTAAGATGAAAAAAAATTTGAGATTCAGTTCTAAGTACGGGGAACCCCCAAAATTTATTGTTTTTTTTCTATTTTTGTATGAAAATCCTTATGTGGGTCACAGAATACATTTACTTTTACTAAGTTTCAATAGTATAGTTCTTCTAGTTTCGGAAAAAAATGGCTGTGACAAACGGACGAACAGACAGACAGATATGACTAATCCATAAGGGTTCCGTTTTTTGCCATTTCGCTACGGAACCCTAAAAAAGAAGTTGGTGAAGAATATTTTATCAAGTTTTCTAAAGCGTCTTCAAATGCCTTCGGCAGACGGCTAAAGGAAACAATTATGCTGTAGACACGTAGGTATTTGATTTATCTACATTTGCATATTATTAAAACTAGGTACACGTAGCTTTATAACGCAACACAATGGTCACTTCCTGGAAAAAAATGGAAATGACTTCAGCAAAAACCCTAATAAGCACTCGAGCACCTTTTAAAGATGCAGTCACGGTCGCGATAAGCTAAAGCCTGTGTAAATTTCAGCGATGTCAGCTGTTGAATAGTACCCAGTCTTGACGCTTACTCTTCAGCAAAATTGTAAACTTTTAGTCCGGATCTACTTACGGGTGTTGTTTTATCGGACGAGTCCGACCAGGTTTCGCTCCGATTCGCAGAGCTTAACCATGGTAAGCAGAGACGGAGCTCGCATCGTCGGTTGCTCGTCTCACACTCTGCGCTTGTATTATTCGTCCACCACGTGAGGGTACTGTAACGAATTACTGGATTGAAATACGCTTGTTGGCAAATAATAACTTTTTATTTTGCATTTTTTATCAGAAAGCCTACGGTACTTAATATGTGAATTCAACAGTTGCTACGTTGAGCCTTAAACCAGTTTAGCTTATCGTGTCATGATCAGTCTACACAGATCTATTTTAACATAGCCAGACACATCCGCCGGCATAATTATCAAACATGAAATTCTCCATTCCTAGCGCGATTTTTCACGCTGGTCATTGAGATGATACGCATCAAGACGCGCTTGCGTAGGCGCAACCGCGCCAGTCTGTCTACTAGGCCACGCCTGACCCCGATGCAGCATTATCGCTTTACAGCACAGCTGCGGTTTGTGTTACGCACCACGAGTTCTTTGTTCGGTGGAGCTGTGACAATACTAGATAGATAGATATATAGGTAATTCATTTATTTACAAGACACACACACGTATACAAAAAAGCAAAACACATCTAACTTCTGTTTCTGGTTCCCACGACACAGGGTATCCTAGTGTGGGGAGAAGCATTGTATGTGCCTGTATGTAAATGTTATGTTATGTTACTTCAAGTCACAGCAATAAGAAAGCATAGACACAAAATTAATAATGATCAACCCATTAAGTCCCCACCGAAGGGGACGAAGTTAATAATGATACACTAAAATACATAAGAAGCAGAGACACTAAAAAAGAGAAACCCGGGTCTTGGATGTTTACTTGTTTGTGACGTCGCTGTTTCTGGTTCCCACAACACAGGGTATCCTACTGTGGGGCCAGAAGCAATGTATGTGCCTGTATGTAAATGTTATGTTATGTTATGTTACATAGACAATTGGCCATACACGATACCGTACTGTACCTGGACAATGGACAGTAAGTGGCGAACGCAGGTGTGGCAAATGTAAATGGGCTCCGACTCGGCATGTCCTGCATGAAAGTTCCGGAAGAACTTCAGCGCTGTTAATCTGCCGGTACCCGTAAGATCGGGGTGCAGCGCCAAGAGAGCTGAGGTGTGGCGCACAAACAGTTATCGGACTGTATTAAATAATAATGTCTTACAAGCCTCGACCAATCCGGACTAGGCCCCCGTTTTGGAATATGGCCTATACCTTCCTCAAGGAAGAGACCCGTGCCCCTCGATGGGGACGTAATGGGTGATGATGATTAAATAATGTAATGAAAAATATTACGCGCACTTTAGGCTGGAACTTCACCTGGCTATTCGTATTGACGTATCAGCTGATGATTTAGAATACACTATACAGGTTAAACCAAAATCTGTGCTTAAGATTCGTCATGATAATCTGCAATGTATGGTTAATACATATTTGCAAAATAAGGAAATACAACTGGCCAAGTCTGGTACAGGTTTGCGATTCCTGTCGTCTAACTGTCATATTAGGTACATACAAATTTAGATTGGAATCGGTCATTCATGATTGTTGCGCATGACAAGACTCCCGACTTATTATCCGGTTAAATTGTTTAACTCACGACTAGGCAAAATCATTAAAAGACCATCTAGGTACATCAACATAATTTTGTGCACAACGGTGTATTAAGAAATTAATGTTTTCACGACACAAAGGCTGTTTACTCAACTGCGGAAGCAAAGGAGTAATTGCGCACTTTGGATGGCCGGTAACATGATCTTTATTACGAATATTTATTACTTGGCTAGTTGTTAACGAGCAACTCCGCTAGACCACGTGTATCTATTTGACGACCTCTGTGGCGCAGCGGTTAGTGCATCTGCCTACTCTGCGAGAGATCGTGGGTTCGAACCCCAGCTGGGGACGAAAAAACCGCAGGTCTTGGATGTTTACATGTTTGTGATGTCGCTGTTTCTGGTTCCCACGACACAGGGTATCCTAGTGTGGGGACAGAAGCAATGTATGTGCCTGTATTTAAATGTTTATAATATTATGTTTGTTTAAGTACCTAAGTAGTACTACATATAACAATATTCACAGTAAGCGTACGGCCCTAATCCGCTACCTATAACTTGAATCTATTTGGACGACCCCTGCCGTATCGTTCAAGTAGGTTCAAATTAGTGATTTCCAAAGCCCCCGACATTCCGATCGACCCGAGCTGTATTGACCCTCCAGGCAACTTTCTCGTTACGAGTCACGATCTCTGGCTCAACAGGAAAGAGTTCAAACAGATAGAAAAGCTGCAGACACCTACATACTCACAAAATAGCAATGTAGAGAAGCGTGGCTCCTCCTAATGGTGAATTATTTAGGAAGACGGTAGATTCATAAATGACGGGTGGCAAACTACTTGTGAAGAAGGACTTCTATATTTACACATAATTATGTAATTTGAAAATGGTGAATATCTACAAAGGTATCAGCGTAACTTCTGCGTCTTTTTTATGTGACGCCTGATTAGATCTACCTGCTTTTGGCCTTTGACTCTACCTGTCAATACTTTATCTTGATGACCTCTACTTCATCGGTAAACCAACAAATAGATATAGAACAGAAGACTTATAAAAAGGTGTTTAGTAGGTCCTTTATTGCACACATAAAAGACATAGGTACTAGTAAGGCACCACATTTACAAAAAACTCCAAAGTGCAGAAATCTTTTCCAGCCAACACTTGAATGAAGATTATAAACGAGGGGGGGGAAGTGTACAATAATCACTGGGTATTATAAAGTTAAATCGATACCGTCATACATATCGTCGCTGTAGAAAAATAACCTCAGTCAAAAGTCAGAGGCCTTAGGGTGGCTTGAAAACTTCTGACAGTAAGACCAGCCACTAGTCTTACAAGCCTCCACCAATCCGGACTTGGCCCCCGAGGTGGAAGAGACCCGTGCCCCTCGGTGGGGACATAATGGGTTGATGATGAATATTAGAATGTCCTTGGTTGTAGCATTGATTTTTATACAGGAAGATAGCAGCTTTAACAACATCTATTGTACAGCATCCAATGCCCTTTTTAGATAAATAACGGTGTTTCGAAGGGCCTCAGAAGAGGTCATCGAGGGTGCCAGTGCCAGCTAATGAGACAAATAGCTGTCAAAAGCATGTAAGTCAAACTCAAACACAAACTCAAAATGATTATTCAAAATTCAAACAAAATGTTTACTTTATGAACGTCAAAGTTGTTAGTTTCACAATTAATAGAGTAGGTACGTGGAGAAGAAACTAACAAACTCCACGTTTAATCTCAGAACAATCTGTCCTAATACAAATTTAGAAAATCAAACAGGTACCTTACCTACCTTTTTTTGCTTTTTTATACTTAGTGTAGCTAGGTATGCCTTTTTTAGCTAACCTCCTGAAAATACAGTTCCCAAAAAAACAGCCCAGTGGGTAGAACTATAGACTCGCAAGCGAGAGACTCAGGTACGATTCCCAGTGCGGGCATGTAACTATGATATTGTTTTCTAAGTTATGTACATTTGTGAAGCTATAGTAGCAATACCACTCACTAACCGTGAAGAAAAACATCATGAGGAAGTGTCTGAGCTATTCACATACCTGGGCCTCAATCTTGTTAGTGCATTATAGTTCGATGACAGATACACGGTCGGATCACGCGGTGTGTTTTTTCATACCACTGACGCCTAGATTGCTCGAATTGAGCGGGCGATTGTCACTGTACTACAATCCATTAACAAAATCTAGGTCCTGAGGGCTTGAAGTCGTTAGTGCGCGGTGGGCATGCGCGGTTTTTAAGCCCATACGAGTACCCGGTAGGGCGCAGGCCTTCTCGGCTATATAGCCTGCTTACTCTACAACTATACAGGCGAAGATGCCTTCAATAGTTAATAATAGGCAATAAAAAAGAAAGTAGTAAAGGTCAGTTAGCACACTGCTGAAAGCTCATGAATTTGAGAGCCCAGAGTGCTTATACTGAGTTTTTTCATTCACTTTCGATAGCGAGAGCGTTTGCAATTTGTATAGGAGTGACCAAGCGCGCCACCTAGTTGTCTCTTTGTCACTCCTATACAAACTGTGAAGGAAAGTGAAAAGTGAAAGTGAAGGACAAAACTCAGTATAAGCACTCTGATCAAAAGTAATTACTAGACATGATGCGTGCTGGGCGATCGATATTTCCGTTAAGGTAAGTATTTTTAATTCATTTTATAGACCTTCGTTTATAATAGTTACGTACAACGAAAATGTTTTGATTAGCTATGGGCCGTTGGATTCGTACTATCAACAATAAGTCACCCTTTACGTTTTGGCTACAAAGTCACCTGTAACTTAATCGAAGTTTTTATAAAAATAACATTCCTCGAACTAAAACAAACATACCATTTTTTTTATAACACGTTCAGTTTTTTGTGCTACTTTGAATTTAAAAAATGTCTGACTTTTACACGCGTCACACTGCACACTGATAAAGGTCGATGGCTACATAACATAGACTTCTGTATCCCCGAAGGGCAGACAGGCAAGGCCAGACCAGAGGCTCCCACGATCTTGACAAATCACTTTTGCAGAGTCATTGGTACCAGTGAATTTAGATCTCCACTAAATCGTAGCCAACTTCAACCAATTTGAGTGCTGTCCCGTATGTAGGACGAAAATCTCTTGCAAGGATGCGGTTGTTTAGCCCGCATGAAGCAGGCTAATTGAATCTAATTCTACTTTTTCATAATTGCGCTCGTCGACGCCGTCTCATACGTTCTTTATGGCATGGCACGCCAATTGGGGCAATTGTCCTTTTAAAATATGGCCCTAATAATAGCCACAGGGACGTCCTGCTTACTTGCCGGAAAGGGACTAATTCGTGCGTGTGTTGATGAATCTGGTCATCGTGTTCGTATTATCCACATTTGATAAATGGATGGGTGAAGTACCTATATTTATTTACAGTATTTTTTATGTAACTACCTACCGGGTAATTCCTCGGATAGTTACTCCGTTTCATTACATCCGATAAAAATCGAAAGTTCATCATCAGGTGTTAAATCTGTATCAGTAGCCAAGCCTAAACCACCTAACTGACGATGATATCGGTTGAGCTGTATCTGCATATATCCATATTATATTGACTATACTCAGATAATGCCTAAGTAGGTAACTCCAAAACCACAGATATCTCAATGTAGGGAGATGGGAAAGTCCAAAACCGTGTAGCACCACAGCATTTGCAGAAATGTCCTTAGATACTCGTAAGCATGACTGACAACGCTGTCATTCATCTATCCGTGGGTAAGTAAGTATCTATTTATCAAGTCGCCCTAGAGTTTCCAAGAGTCGCTGTGAGTTGCAGCATTTTGTCACCAACATTAGAGCGTCCATTACAACGCGACAGTTGATACGCGTATTATGTAAATGCTATGGAAATGGCATCGTAACGTTTAAGAGCATTTCGTGATGGCCCATTCATGGTAAAGTCCGCGTAAAAGCATCAATGAACGACGGGTCCGCCCACGCCAGCGCCGCCACATGGGCGGCAGCATGTGAACTTGTCGTTCCGAACAAAGTGTTAGCCCATTTACATTTAACCACCTGTGTTGCGTGTGCCTTGTAGAGATCAGTCCTAAAGGAGATAAACAAATATAAATTGAAAACACAATTTTATTATAAGAAGAGGTACTGTTCATTAATAAATTTTAATTATAAGTAAGATTTGATGGGGACGAAATCTATGATATGGGGTTGAAGTTAGGCTTATTTGTACTACGAAGGAAGAAAGTGATCAAAATTGTCTTGTGCAATAAAAATAAAAGATACGTTTACCGCCACTATTTTTCGTTTAAGAGTTCATTTAATGTAACTGTTGCGACGAATAAAAAAAATATAAACTTCATAAAACTGTTTACATCACTCCAGTTGCAGTGGGCGTAACGTAAACCTATTATAATAGCAACAAATTGGGAACTACGTCGATTCTATCGTCTCATTCATGTTTTTCATGATGAAATAAGTTCATTCAGACAGAAAGCTGTTGTAGGATGTTATTTTGTGATATAATGTATATGTGAATAATGCGACATGATATGAAGGTGACAGGTGGTTTAGATTTAGATGGCAGTTTTCCAGCGATAGTTTCGTCTCAAACATTAAAGCGTATTAATAAGACAGAGTACGGCAGAGTATACAAGTCACTAAAGGGCTGTAGCTAAAATAAAATATTGCACGAAACTATGAGATGTTGTCTTGTAAAACGTTTACATAAGCACTGAAGCCAGAAGCACTGGAGATCTCTGATATAACAAGATAGCGTTTGGGTTAAATAACTCATAGGTCATAAGCCAATAAGCTTGTGCCCTTTGTGTCATGTTGCGTGGATTTTGGCTGCATAGAAATGACAATCAGAGGCCTAAAGTTATAAAAGTGTACCTGTTAAATTCCTTACTAGGTATTTGCTATCTATGTAATTGTCAGGATTCCGAGATGATTTGGAGTGCGTCACCGGTCATAATGTGAGATTATGGTATTTTTTTCTGAGCAACGCAGCACTACAATGTAGCGTCGGACTGCAAGTATTTTGATTGGACTATCGCAGTTAGATGTTGCAATGAGTGCCAACGCTCAAGAAATCCCATTCTCTCAGTCGACAAGGCGGAAGAAACAAGATGATTTGCCAAGATCCCCGATTCTTATCCTCGTTTCCAAGTGCTGGTTTGGGCTTGTTTTATTTTTGCCCGGTAAGGCGTCGGCGTGGCGGTGACGGCCTCTTTAAGCTCGTAATTGAACTGTCAATACGTGGCTGCCCCTGACTCGGCAGTCTTAAAAGAGCACTTTGCTTAATATCCGACTTTCCTGCGTATTCATATTTCCCTTCGCATTGCGTCTCTTTCGCTGCGTCCTCACACTGCTCTGTTGTGAAAATAAATCAAAACTGTTAAGGTAGGTGGGTAAGTCATACAGCTGCCGATAGATAGATAAACACATTTTTCATTACGTTAGATTTATGGAATAACGCGCTGGCGACGTAGCCTCTCCCACGCGAGTCAGCGTCACTATACAAAATACATTTACATCTTATCGCAATTAGGAAGAAATACAAGATGGAAATACCAAAGTTTAAAACTTCGGTAAAGTAGTCAAGACCTCTCGCGTTATTTTGGATACAGCCAGGCAATGTTGTGATTCGATTTTATTTTTCATTTCGTCGTTTGTAATGATATTAATCCTTGTACCAAATTTTCACGACAACCAAGTATAAATTGCTTTTTTAAATAAAGTAGCCATTAACTTCCACCTTATTTACCCTCACTAGTTAGTGATATCTTCAGCTTCCGGCACCGGGCTCACCAGCTTAGAGAAGCTCCCAAAGCGTGACGGACATTCACTTCTCCTATACAGTCGACTCGACCTGAGAAGTGTAAAGTATGCCTATTATCATTATTGAAATTAATATCTTAAAGTAAACGAACGAAGTCATAGGTACACTGTGAATCGAATGTGGGTCTCTCGTTTTCGTGTCAACTGTTCTACCTACTGTTGTATAAAATCTCATTACGTAAGTAGATGAAAAAGGCTAATATTAAATTTTTAAGTAAACGCATCTTACGTTATTTTGTAAAAAAAGTAAAAGTAAAAAGTATTTATTGCCATAAAAAGGTACAGTTTTACTTATAATCTGACCCCCACACTAGGCAAGGCCTGTCAAGTGGGGGATGAAAGAACATTACCCGATTACCTAAAAATACGTGAATAACTGTGTATGTGTAGTGAACAACTGAGCGGAATCAATTGGAAGAAGATTTCCACCGACCCTATAAGTCTGATTTTTAATTCCGTAGAATTCTGACAGTTATCATTTTTTGACATGTCAGAGATTAGAAACATTTTTTGGCCGGGCACATGTTTCAATTTCAATACGAGTGTGAACATCTGAGTCTACACATTTAATTTGTTAGTGAATGTATCCATTTTATTAAGTGTGGAGCTCCAAATTAAAAGCGAATTTAAAGCGAGTGACAATTGTGTCCCTTTTCTTTACAGAAACAGTAAAAAAGTACAAGTAAAGAAAACATATTTTTATTAAAATATCTAATCATCATTAATACTACTATCATCTAATATCTCTATCTTCATCATCATCGCTGACATGAATCATTATGAGAGCTAACAGCGGCATACTTCACTTTTCTAAAAAGGTTTACGAAACCTTGAATTCGTAGGCAGTGATGCCAGATAAAGAATAAAATAAAGTAATTAAAGTTAATTCGATACATTGTTCGTGATATTGAAATATTTGTTATTTTTGTATTAAGTCACTTGAGTAAGTAAATATTTAGATTAACCTTTTTGTAGGTAAAACATAAAAAATACGTAGCCTTTTATTTTTTATTGCCCTCAAATGGGTTAAATTTGTCCCTTTTTCGGTGGAAAACTTTTTCAGTAGCAACACTTATGAAATGTCAGAATTCTACGGAATAAAAAATCAGACTTTAGTTACGGAGAAAATTGCGAGAAAAATGTAAAAGTTGGAGAACTGTGGACTGTACCTAAAACTTACAGCCTGCGTGGGCGCCGGCACGTGGCGCTGGCGGCGCTTGAACAAGTGCTACAGAAGGTCCCATGATAGAATACAATAGACTATTTGGCGGTATAAAAACAGTATTAGGTATTTATACATATTCGTATAAGTAAATTATGAGTATAAAACTCTGATTTAAGGCAATTGAACTAAAAAACTGATCATTTATCCAAAAAACTAGAATAAAATTTGATAATTACGTATTGCCAATTTATCGAAAACGGCCTGCATTGGCCGAATCAATGATGACGTCACAGGTCAGTAAATATGGCGTCTATCATTCATGTTATTATTACTTTCGTTGGCTTTGTTTATTGATTAGTGACGTCATGATTCCTGTGCGAAGCGATAATATTGTATAACCCAAGATATTGTTTTGGCGGTTTATTTTAAAAGTTATTTTTTGTTTGCTTTTTAGAAGAAATACAGGAAAGAATTTGAAACTACCACTTTCTCAGCACTCAATGAACACCAACAAAAAATCCGAGTAGGTTTTCTGAAACTTGTCAAATAGCCTATTATTATCACAACAGAGTGACGCAGGTAAGCAGGAAATGAAACAAAAAAAAAATTCCTAACAAAACCCCTACTCGCTGTTAAGAAATGGGAAAGTATGCATAGATACGGTACTTTCATCTTTTACATTGAAACGGCCATTCAAGCTTCGTCAACATAAGATGTCAATTAGACGTCAATGGCTTACCTCCACCATTGTGTTCTGATTTTAGGCCTATATATTTTATGCAATTGAGTACGTGCCTATGTCGTTAAAAGCAATCAATACCCAAGTGTACCATAGTGCAAACATGCACTTGAAATAGCTCATCCGCTGAGGACACGCGTGACGAATAAGTCCATACTATGTCTCTCTTAGAGAAGACTCATGTGGAACGCTGAGTCATCTATGCTGTTCGCGTTTATAGATGATGCTCTACATGCATCTAGAATGTCGATACTTCAATAATGCACGAGGTAGAAAGGTGAAACATCGAGTAGGGCAACCTCCTTACACTACACTGACCGCAGGGTTTGAAGTCTATTTAGCAGTCTCGATAAATCAATCTACGCTAATTGCAATGACAGCAATCCGAGTGCCGGCCCATGACTGCGCCTAACGAGCAGGCAAAATTACAGTCATCGCTGGAAATACGAGTCTTCTGTGTACTCATTGAAAATTACCGTGGTCAAGCCGATAAATAAATAAACTTGGATAATGTAAGACTCTTATTTTATCCACAGTAATCTTGAGCAAGTAGAAAAATTATGCCTGAGAAAAATAGTAGGAATAAATTAACAGAAAGAACGCTAAAGTTAATAGAAGATAGGGAATCATATAGTAAATACATATAACCAAATAGACAGGAAGGTAAAGCGTAGCATACGGAAGGACCTCAGGTCTACGTAAGAGGCTACGTAAAAAAAAAATCTTGTTTTTAAAGTATTTATAAAAAAAAACTGGTGACTTTCCTCTCCGTTGATCCCATAATGACCAAAGCTGGCAGATCGGTAACAATCCACGTCGGGAATTATAGTTAGTTACTGTTAACTAAATCAATAATTTTCTATCAGATTTTTGGGAAGATGAAATGTTAGAGTTGATTTCTAAAGCTAGAGAATACCAGAATTGCCACCAAAAGACCTGAATTGAGAGAGTGCCAATGCTTATATCGGTAAGCGACCCACAAGAGCAGCTGCAACGATATTGCCGGCAAAATTATTAATGGGCAATATCAGAGTAAACGACTTCGATTATACCAGTCACGGCGTAATAATGAATTATTATGTTTATTATTTGCAGACCATTAAAGTCGCGAGCCTTTAAAAGTCCCCTCAGACATAACCCCGAAGGACAAACCCCCGGTTTCTGGTACGCTAACAATCTGTTAATCTACTGTCAACAGCTGTCAAAAGTTTTTTTCGTATGCACTTTGGCCAACTGACAGGCTGTTAACAGTAGATTAACAGCTTGTTAGTTTACGGAAAACCGGGGGTGAGCAGACGCATCTTTTTTTTTTTTTTTTCGGAGACAACACAGAGACATGCCACTTATATTAAACTTAAGTGCTAACATTATGTGCTAGGCATGCCTCCAGAACATATCTCATTAAATACTTAAATACTATTTTATAAGTTAAAGGTGAGGGCGATCATTGAGTAATCTATGAAAATCTAAACTTTCCAAATGAGTTGTTCATAATACGTACCTTTGCTATTAGTAAACGTAAAGAATATAAATGACAATGGTTGTTCCACGTGGAGGACTCTCGGAGCCCGGGGGCTGCAGGGCTTCACGGCTTCACCCCTCTCGGATAATAAAGTCGAAACTGTGTCACGCGGCGCCCTCCAAAATGCGATGAACTTTCGTTTCGGTGCGGAGACGAGACTTCATTGTCACAATTCTCAAGAGGTCGGAATTTTAATATGCTTGGCATGTTACCTTACCTTATAAAGGATCAACGGGCCCTCCTGTAGGTCCTCCGAAGACCGTGTCGCGTTGTGACACCCATTCCCTCCAATCCCATTGTAAATATTAGTTAGGCAGGAAGTGCGCTAGTTCTAAGTAGCTTGTGTAAATATTTTAGGGCAATAAATACTTTTCTTTGTTCCCCTCATTTCCATATTTTCATTTGTTAGGGACTACCTATCATTTAAGTCCCTCCATATTTTCAGAAGTTACCCAACACAAGGTCTATTCTGTAGCAATATAGATAGACTAGACGGGCAATAAATGTGTTAGCCAAGTCACGACTCGTTCTGCGTCCTAATTTTATTTGGTCGTCCAGCACGTAAACTCCGCTAGCATTTTGAGCTAAGCACTAAACTTCCTATTTTAAGACACAATTAAAGTTATATTTCCGTCAGTCTAGGTCACACAAAGGCGAATGCAGTCTTTGGTAATAAATTCATTGTTGCGTGAACCTTATCATAGGGTAAAGTTCTTGGCTTTCGAGCACAGCTTTGTCTCGAATGGTCCGTACATTTGAATTAGATAAGGCTAACGTCTTTTGGTCATGACTGAAGTTGAGGCGATTACACTTCGTTCTAAATGTCCTTTACTGGAAAATTGTTACTAACTTATTCATACTGCGAAGGGAATTATTAGTGCAAGGAAACTAGAGGGGTCGCCCACGACAACTTTAGTCGAGATGTCGTATCAGATCGTGTTTTTTGATAGCTCAGGGAATGTAGTCTAACCGACCTACTAGTTATATATATTTTATGTAAAAAAATTACAGACAGAGCATGGCTTAGTATGGGATATATATCTACTAAAGTAAATACAATTATATATTTTATTCGTAGACTATTCTTACAGACAAGACAAATATTTTTTAAATTATTAAGCTTCAAATAGAGTTAATTATCATTTGTTAGTCTCTCGGAGCAACACCATCTTTTTATTTTATTCACACTTAGACATAGATATTTTACATACAGGCACATACATTGCTTCTGGTCCCACACTAGGATACCCTGTGTCGTGGGAACCAGAAACAGCGACGTCACAAACATGTAAACATCCAAGACCTGGGATTTTTTTTTCCCCAGCCGGGGTTCGAACACGGGACCTCTTGCAGCTACGCTACAGAAGTCGACACATTCCTACACCATAACATTCTATAGGCAAGAGTCAAATAGTTGTCCATTCCTTTCCTTTAACTCAGAATATTTTACGTTTTTCTTAAGTAATCGTGACAGCCGGCAGCCGCCTAAATCCTTTTTCATGAAAGAGAAAGCCTGACAAGTCGGCTTGGCTGAATGACCGCCCAGCTGTCAACGTCATTCCCAATTAGATTAGGTTGCTGGACACCAAATTAAATTCCGACCTGAATGCAAAGTATTCGTGGAGGCAGACGGATTAAAGGAAGGGATGACAATTAGAAGCACCATCTTGTTTATTCAGTTGATAGCGGCGCTAGTGGAGAATTTAATATTAACATGTAAGAAATTTACCTAGAAAAATGAGAATATTTTAACCCGTCTTTCAATTTTAATGAAAATATATCTATAAATCTTAGTAAATGAATAAATAAAATAAAGAATGGGGAACAGGATTTACAAATTATAGTTAGTTTTAATTTTGCCCACCTGAACAGATAACTTGGTGGCGCTGTAAACATATTTGCCGGTAGTCTATTTGGGTTCTTTTTCTGGAACCTGAATTCTGGGCAAGTTCTATGTTGTGGGTGCTAAAAATTACAGGATTATTGTGAGATTGAACAGACACTTTTAGAAAAATCGATCTTTGAAATAGATATGATTTTTGCTCTCGGTGGCGCTATGTAGAGTTACCCCCTGGAGACCCATCACACAGTGATTTAATAGGTACATAAATAACACAACGTCGTCTAAAAATTCGATGAAAATTTAATCGAAAACGGTATTTTCAGTTTTTCATTTCATTGCCTGATGTAAAAATAGGGTTGTTTCATTAGTCTCCTGAAACTTTGTACTTTTGGAGTTAGCAGCTTAACACTTTTAGACGACGATTGTGCTACTTACTGTAGAATCTACTGTACAAGAATCCTATCTCAGATTCTCACAACTTTTACATTGCTTGTGTTGAGCATAAAAAAGACCTGTCCCTACCTAACGAACTATTGTTTGAAATGGATGTGACATGGTTTACGAATCACGTTTTCATTTACAAATTAACTCTAGCAAAATAGTATGGGTTCTATAGGTAGATGATTCGCTACCTCCTGCACCTTCCTTTGAATTCGTCGGTGATGTGGAATTAAATGATTCTATGTTACTTCAAACCAAAAAAAGATAGCTAATAGCAAGTGTTTTACTACGAAGATAACAGTCTGTGAAACAGTCGAAGCCCGACAAGGACAAAACCTCCACTTGATTTCCATTACAGCTCACGAAATAAAAATTTTAGCACCATTGTCTCAGGAACAGAATTCTTATTTCGCTCGTAGACCTTTTAATCTCGCCTCCATTTCTATACCATGCAGTTTTTTCATTTGGGTCCGACAATCTTTGTTTGATTGCAAATTATTTGAATGAAGATTCAGACAAAAGATTCTTACAAAAGTGCAATTAAAAGAGTAACTAACTAGTAGCTTCTGAACAGGAGGAGCTTCTGAAAAGTGACAAGTTGGAAGTAGGTAGGAACCTTCTTAATTTCAAAATGAAGACCGCAGAGATCTCTACTTTGTTAGGTATCATACATGTTTACCTCTAGTAGGTAAGCCCAAAAACCGTGATGCTATTATTGTGTTTGGACTTCGGTTTGGAGTTTGGACTTAATATTCTGTTTCCCACTAGACTAGGTATCTGCTTCCAACACTGACAAAATCCTATCTCACGTAATTTACCTACAATTTGCAAATATAATCGTACTAGACGAAAACCCGGCTTCGCTCGGGTAAAATGTAGACGCAAAATAATATTCCACTATGTTTTTTTATATGGTGACGCCTCTGTATTTATCAACCACCAGTAGATATAAATCTCTTAATACATTCAGATACATAAGCTCACACCTGTATCCCAGAGGAGTAGGCAGAGACCACGGACTGTCACCTGCCACTATCCTGACAAATCACTTTCGCTTCATCGACATCCATTAGTCGTTGCATGTACCCACATCGGTTTCGGGTACTTTTCATCTTGCCCTTTGCTAATACATCCCCTATTTGGTCGAAGTATGTCCAACTGGGGCGTCCCTTACCGGCCCTTCCACTCACATTCGCCCGATATATTTGCTTTGTCAGTCTTTCTTCGTTCATCCTCTCCACATCTCCAAACCAACGCAACATTCCTTTTTTCAATTCTAGTCACTCACTAAATCCTCTTTCTCTACATCCTCGGTCTCTGATCACACTATTGCGTATTCTGTCATTCAAAGTAAAACCACACATATTTCTTAAGGATCTCATTTGTACTGCACTAATCCAACTTTCATGATTCTTCTGACTTCTGACATACCCAAATCTCGCTACCATGCTTACATCAGTATTGGAACCAGCACACTATTACGGATAGCCAATCTTGCTCTTTTGGACATGTTCTGGCTACTCACGAAGGAATGCAAGGCGAAAATCGGATACTTATCATAACTTTGTCATGGGTACCTCATCACAAATTACTAAATGAGCTTCCTTCATAAACTTAACAGCATTGAATTTAGTTAACAGCTAGTGAATCTAATGACAATTGAGACGTAGAATCCACTTGGCTAATCAACTAAAAACAGCTCCCTCTCTTTGGATTTACAGCTTTTAGTTTTGTATTGACCACATGTTTTTCTTCATCATTTTAATTTTTGGTATTTTTCTTATCTAGTGGCTTTTTCATTTCAATAAGTTTATTGGTACCTAACTAAGCAAAACAATAAAGATCAATTTATGACTTTGATTTCCCAAAGGTCTGTGTGATTTCCTTTTTCAATTATTTTTCAGACCCTTCCAAAACTCAATGTCAAATTATTGTCTTCCCTCCCGCCCTCAGAAGAAGGACCTTCTTCTGAGCTCCCGCCAATGAAAAACACCACAGATTACTTACTACACCTTCTCAGTTGGCACAGATTATAATAACCTTTTTGGATGCCACGGTATTCCACACACCATGAAGTTAACAAATTAGATCAAAGGGCCGGTTTAGATTATCTTAGTGTTTAGGAGAGTGCTTTACTTTACACTCTGTTGCAACATTATGCTGAATCGGGCCCATTTTTGGGGCTTAACCTTTAACGACCTCTGTGGCGTATTAGCGCATCTGACTACCATGCGAGAGGTCCCGGGTTCGAATCCCAGCTGGGGACAAAAAAAAATCCCAGGTCTTGGATGTTTACATGTTTGTGACGTCGCTGTTTCTGGTTCCCACGACACAGGGTATCCTAGTGTGGGGCCAGAAGCAATGTATGTGCCTGTATGTAAATGTAAATATGTAAATGTAAATTATTATTTTCATGTTGTAGTTTATTTTTTTTTACGCTTTTTATGCTTTCTGTGTTATTTTTTTTTATTGTACGCATTCTGTGTGTGTTTTTTTGTTTTGAGTATCGAATAAATAAATTTTCTTTCTTTCTTTCTTTCTTTCTTCTCTCTCTCTCTCTCTCTCTCTCTCTCTCTCTCTTTCTTTCTTTCTTTCTTTCTTTATTTCTTTCTTTCTTAAGGAGAGTGCTTTTGTAGAAACGTGTAAGCGCCACTTGCTTTAGTACGTTTTACGGTATAGTACGGTTCTAGTTGCCTTTCAATTAGAATCAAAATAGAATTGGTTTTTATTGTTCTATCCAGTAACACCTGAGCGCGTTCCTATCCTCGTTACTTATCTGTGTATAAACTAAAAATTTAGTGAGAACTTTAGGAGAGTGCGCAAGTGACTCGTGACGGGTGCGTGTTGTTTTCATTAAAACTCATAGTATTTTGAGTAGGATAGCGCATATTTCGCGACGTCGACGAAGTGACACTCTACTGGAAGAAATATAAACGTTCACTCGAACGTCTAGTAATGTAATAATGCACTTGCCTCTCTAATTGTATTATAGCACTCTTCTAAACACTAAAATAATGTAAACCGGCCATAACAGTTCACAATGAAAACTTGTGACACTAACACAACAATGATGACATTGACATGTTTACTTAGCAACGCCATTGTTGAATTTAATAATTTTTATATCGATGCTGCTCGATAATACGAATTTTCCGCCCATATGTTGTCGACTCAGATCAACTATTTTTTTACGCTCTTTCATTTGGTGTGCATATGGTTCGAGTCTACCGTAGAGCCGAACGAAATTATTAATATAGATGTATATAGGTTTGGTTGAGTAACTCCCATAATACGTACAGAGTACTTCATTGATACAATTCTATGCCCTCTCATACTTAATGCCACCTTTCCTAAGCTCTTTTGTTTTGGAAATTCATGTAATTTGTTGAATATTGTTTTTATCTTCCACAGGTTACTTCGGCAAGTACTTGAACAAGTACAACGGCTCCTACATCCCGCCGGGCTGGCGGGAATGGGGTGGACTCATAATGAACTCGAAGTACTACAACTACAGCATCAACATGAACGGGAAGAAGATAAAGCACGGAGACGATTATCAAAAGGTAGGTAGTGTAAGGAAGGATCCACCGCTAGCTTTGCTACATTTCACAAAGTAGGAATACCTATTAGGTACATAAAACTGAACGAAGTATGTCACAAACAAAAGCAGATTATTATTTTGTAATTATTAGGACTGTTAAAAAAAACCAGGAGTTAGAAAAGCAACATCAAGTACCCAAGCATTCAATTCAAGTACCATGACGATCTTTTGTGCAAAAATCTAGATTTTACCCTTTTTATGTATATTATTCTTTATTATAATCACTCGGTTTATTTTTCAGGACTACTACCCAGATCTAATAGCTAACGATTCCATCGCGTTCCTGCGCGCTTCTAAACGTCGATTCGCGCGCAAACCAGTGCTATTGGTGATGTCGTTCCCAGCTCCCCACGGACCTGAGGATTCGGCGCCCCAGTATTCGCACCTTTTCTTCAACGTCACCACACATCAGTAAGTTTTCTTGCACCAGAAAGCATTCATAAAAAGCACTCAGACTTACATTCACGAAAGAAAAAAAGACGCAAAAAAGACTTGTGAAGGTATATTTTTAGACACTAATCTCCCTAATGGTTTGCACACCTGATACCCAATTGAAGCGCCCTTAATATCTTGCTTGCCCCGGTTTGAAACTTTACACCTAAATTAAAACTTGTTCTAAAATAAGGGTTCCAAAGTATAGGCAGTTAACATAAGTAAATAGCTCAATGTCCTTTCAGCCCTTTGTAGACAAAAGGTCGTCCACGCAATCGATAATGTAGCCCGTTTGGCGCCGACTTATTTTGCGAGGTTCCAGCTTCAGTTGTGTAGCCTGGCATATTTTGAGACTCTTATTTCTCACGGCCTTAGCAGCATGCCCCAAATAAGTCGCACAAAAAGCGTTAATTGCTGGAAAAGGTACACGGGCGGGCGGCCATCTTGCGTCTCGTTAAATATTTAAGAAGTGGACAGGGCGGTTTTTTCGCACAAGTGACGGGACGCAAAAGCTCCCGAAATTCACGTGTAGCGGCGTGCCCTCCTGAATAATTTTACCTTTACATGACTCGGTCGGCGCTTGATCTATGTTTCAAAGGAATGTTTAGTCACGGTATGGCGGGATCTATTACGGCTTCGTCGCTGTTAGTGTGAATATTTTATACTACGTATAAAATAACGCTCTATATAGAGTCATTATCTCGGAGCAACTTTGCGTTGAAATCCCAATGGCCTATGTCTGGCTCAAAGTTTAATATTCAAAGAGAGACAGTCCTAGGTATTTTCTATTCGTATGCAGACTGTTTACCGTGATGTGAGCTTTCCTTCTTTCGAGGTAAATAAGTGGGAACTCCACGTTTTGTTAGTCAGTCATACGGAGTCAAGGCATATTTCTCGTCAAGAGTCTTATATTAAACTCGTGACAGCTGCGACCGCGAATCATCGCCATATTGTTGTGGCGGAATACCCGCCTCGATTGCCGCAGCTGTAGCTGGCTTATTGCTTTTGCGAGCTTATAATAATAGCAAAAGCTATTTCTCGGAATACAGACTTGACGCGATGAATATTGAATTGATTGCTTGTTTGCTTAGTATAGTTCTCATAACAACAATTCTAGAAGCTTTTAAATGTGAGAACAGTACACAATGGTCTAAGTAACCAAATGCCTACGTGTAGATATTGACAAAGGCCGGGTTTCCAAGTCACATCCGAGCTCATTCGAATCTACTTATTTGCTGTCGATACGATGTCAACAAAATTGATTGGTATTTTAAGATCTTATTAGTTAGGTACTTATCTCAATTTATTATAGGTATCATCATAAATTTATCGATTAATAAGCTTTGAAGGTTTGTAAGTAGCAAGCCCTATTCAATCCAAACTTCTTTCTCTTTGCGAGCTTGAAACTATGAGACTCAATACATCCACCATATCTCACGCTGAACAAATCCGTTTCTTGGTATCTTCGGCTGATGCCCTGGAGACAAACATAGAATTTTTGTCTTGCCAAATAACGAAGTATCTTAAGCCCACTTCTTCGTACCCGCAGAGAATAAAAGATTCTATCAAGAGAGTTTACTGAGCCTAGCCGTGTTGTTCGTGTTTTCGACAAGCGATCCGCTTCAGTAAACACGCTACGGAAGTTTCCCGTGAAACAAAAACAACTGTAGTAGGTACCTATTGTTTGAGTTATTGCCTCTGAGTCCCGTATTCCTATCCACAAACAAAGCCAAAGTTTGTGGTACCAAACTGGTGATTCTTACTTGTGCTGCAAAATAGTTTTCCAAATAATTTACACTTGGGCAACATTCAGAGTCTGGATCCAATCAAATGTGGACGGACAATTAACTGACTGTATAGACAACAAAACGTACTCAACAATGCGTGCATAAATATATGACGGTGGGCAGTAGTGCCAAAATATCTGATTCACCATTGAGATCATAAGAATATGATGACACTTTGCCGGTAAAAATATGTGATGCTTTGTGGGCGGTATAAATATCGTATCTCACTAATTGCATAAATATCGGACCATGTCGCTTAAAAATATGTGATCACTGCTAAAATCAAAATGATGTGACTGCTCTGGCTGGAATATTTATCTATTCATTAGGAAGGAATAAATATCGAATAATGGCAGGCATTTCGTATTAGTGCGTGTCGGTGCGTGTAGTTCAGTGTCCGTGTAGGTACCGATATCTTTTTTTTTAATCGGGGTTAATTACTGCGATGATATTTATGTTAACCTCCTTGCACGCAAAACTTTACTGACATCGTAAAAAAACTTTTTATCCGTCAAGTTTGTCACAATAAAATGAACATAATATTTTATACCTACACCATTTCATAATTCGAGTCAGTAAAATGATAATTAGAATGACAGTTTTGAACCCATGTCTTGGTCTCATACCGACCAAGTGCGAGTCGGACTCGCGCACGGAGGGTTCCGTACCATTATACAATAGGAAAAAATCACGTTTGTTGTATGGTAGCCCCCATTCAATATTTTGTATTTTTTTGTGTAATATTTTATAAAAAATATAATTACTCAGTATCTGCAGAGTTTAATTACAATACAATTGTAATATATTGCATATG
This sequence comes from Yponomeuta plumbellus, assembly GCA_947310845.1. Classification (NCBI taxonomy): domain Eukaryota; kingdom Metazoa; phylum Arthropoda; class Insecta; order Lepidoptera; family Yponomeutidae; genus Yponomeuta; species Yponomeuta plumbellus. Next base: position 14,737,598 of record OX371198.1, on the reverse strand, counting down.
TAATATACAGCATGTAGGACCACTCAGTACAGGAGAGAAACTGACCAACTTTTTAGTTAGTCATATTTTCTTATCCAGAAGAAAAATAGGTATTATTGGGAGTCAAGGTTTTAAATAGAGACGTGATTTGGGATGAGCAAGAATTCTGATAGGTATATTTTCCAAGACAAGACAGAAACCAGCCGGGTAGCTCGTTTTTGTGACAAAGTCACATATTTTTGCTTGCGTTTAAGTTATACATATTTATTATGCCTGCCATCATTCGATATTTATTCCTTCACAGTGAATAGATATATATTCCACCAAGAGCAGTCACATTATTTTGATTTTAGCAGTGATCAAATATTTTTAAGCGACCTGGTCCTATATTTATGCAAATTAGTGAAATACGATATTTATACCGCCCACAAAGCATCACATATTTTTACCGGCAAAGTGTCATCATATTCTTACGATCTCAATGGCGAATCAGATATTTTTGTACTACTGCCCACCGTCATATATTTATGCTGGTGACTGTACCTACATACACTAGAAATTATTAGATAAGTATCTCATTAATAAATATTTTTTGTCTATAGAGCTTGAAATTATTCTAAGTCCCAATCGCGACATTTTGCTAAAGAGACATTCTGCGAAAGAGACATTGTGCGAAAGAGATCTTTTGCGAAAGAGGTATTTTGCGAAGTGTACAGTCACCAGCATAAATATATGACGGTGGGCAGTAGTGCAAAAATATCTGATTCACCATTGAGATCATAAGAATATGATGACACTTTGCCGGTAAAAATATGTGATGCTTTGTGGGCGGTGTAAATATCGTATCTCACTAATTGCATAAATATCGGACCAGGTAGCTTAAAAATATTTGATCACTGCTAAAATCAAAATGATGTGACTGCACTTGCTGGAATATTTATCTATTAACTATGAAGGAATAAATATCGAATGATGGCAGGCATCAAAAATATGTGTAACATAAACACAAGCAAAAATATGTCGATTTGTAATTGTTCATTATCCGTATAGGTACCGATATCTTTTTTTACTGAGATGACATTTATATTAACCTCCTTACAGGCAAAACTTTACTGACATCGTAAAAAACATTTTATCCGACAACTATCTAGTCTGTCAAAATAAAATATATATCAATATATACAGGGTGTCCCAAAACTCAAAGTTAAGCCGGTACCGGGTGATAAGGTAAGTCATATTGGTTAAAATGGAAAAATAGAAAAAAAAATCAATGTTTAGAAAATTATAGGCATTTAAAAAATTTAAAATCCTGTTGCCATAAATCTTTACTCTTTTCAATTTTTTTTCGTAACTCTGAATAACGCTTCTTTAAATTGTGAACAAAATTTCAACACCAGCTGCTCCAACTTGGAAGAAAAGGAGACTTAAAAAAAAAACATAAAAAATTTGCCCATTTTCAATTTTAGCTTTAATTATGTTCGTGAAATTTCTTGAATAAATAATTTAAAAAATATATTATTGTACTAAAAAAAAAGATTTAATAATTGCAGAAGGCTACACTAGATATTGATATCAAGACTGCGCGATCAATCTCGTTGTTAAAACCTCTAATAAAAAGTATTTTCGCTAAGAAATATAGTTTTAAAGTAAAGAATATTTTAGCTTCAGGCGACAGGCTTGCCACTTGTCACGTTTGGGACCTAATAAACTCGGCAAAACGTGGGTCCAGTTCTAGAGACTGGTGCCTCTGCCTACCCCTTCGGGGATAACGGGCGTGAGTTTATTATTATTATTTTTTTATTTTTATATTTTAGCTTAAAATAAAAAATATCATTACTCAGTATCTGCAGAGTTTAATTACAATTGCAGCATGTAGGACCATTCGGTACCTAATAGGTGTATTTTCCAAGACAAGACCAGCTGGGTAAAGCTCGTTTTTGTGGAAAAATCACACAGGGTATCCTAGTGTGGGGCCAGAAGCAATGTATGTGCCTGTATGTAAATGTTATGTTATGTTAAATGTTCCTATTTATTCCTTCTATCGATATGTATTCCTTCATAGTTAATAGATAAATATTCCAGCAAGTGCAGTCACATCATTTTGATTTTAGCAGTGATCAAATATTTTTAAGCTACCTGGTCCGATATTTATGCAATTAGTGAGATACGATATTTACACCGCCCACAAAGCATCACATATTTTTACCGGCAAAGTGTCATCACATTCTTATGATCTCAATTTTGAATCAGATATTTTTGCACTACTGCCCACCGTCATATATTTATGCTGGTGACTGTACGTTCTGCGAAAGAGACATTATGATAAAGCGACATTTTGCGCCTGGTAGACATTTTGCGAAAAATACATTTTGCGACTAAGCCCGGTAAACTTCCCATGACAAAAAGACTAACAAGAGCCGGACCCGTAAATATTTGACTTGTCGATACGACCGCAAAAAAATTTGATCTTCCAACCCGGCTAAATCTGGACACCTGGTAACCCTCCGCACCTTCTGTTCTGTAGACTAGTCCTGACTTGGAGATATAAACCCACCGTGCCTTCCAGCTTAGACAACCACTTCATAAATCGTAACTCATGTTTATAATCTTTTCTACAATCTTTCACAAAAGCAATCTTACTGACAACGTGCTACTTATACCCATGTGGTTATAAGAACGGACTGGCATATGGCAAGCTAAACAGCTACCTATAATACAGCAGAAGGTAGCTATAGGGATAAGTTTTGGACCTCCTCCGGGCGGCATTATCGTGTCAGGGGTGGTCGACCGTCTTTGAATGCATAAAATTTGCATAACCGTTGCCTTCTGCAAAATATTGATTCGATCCTTCGCGCTTTTATAAACTCCTGTTCAAGCTCGACTCATAATTTCCTCTTTTGAAATTTTTTTTTTAACCGGATAATGACGTAAGTAGGTACCTAGCAATCGACAGGTTTACCGACAATACCGACAGGTTTTATGCCCAAAGAAGTTATACATCATTTGCCGTCGGGACCGCTGTGCGTCGGGAGGGTGTATTCATGTGACATATTATGTGACAAGGGGGTTACTGTACTTACCTACTTTGATGACCTTGCGTAACTTAGTTTCTGATAGTTTCTAGTGTATGTAAATAATAGATCTAATGGAATTTGTATGTATCTTACTACAAGCCTCAAGTAGCTTTTATTATGCTTCGTTTCAGAGACGATTTAGTTACACTAGTTTTTGGTTTGGTTGTTAAGTTCTATCTTGATGAGACGTGTCTTTAGTCGGCATTGTGTACATAGAACATCCTCTCCGAAACTATCGCTCCCGTAATTAATAAGGCTTTCAGTAAATGCGAACTATGGCAGACTACACTGAATTCTCCAATTCTCGATGCATCCATAAATAAGTTAACAGCGCCCTAGATAAATGGGCCTGCCATGGAGAATACAGGGCTGCTTCGACGCGAGACGTTCGTTTAGTATTCAAATATTCGCGCATTGTGTGGTCATGAAACCAGTCCTCGCCCTGTACTCGAGATCGCATACCTATCTATACCTATGGAGGTACGTACGGCTCCGTACAATCTGAGTTCACCCGGTGAGAATGTTCTAAATGCCTTTATCAGACGATGTCTGAATTTGATCAATCCTACAAATATTGTAAATGTGAAAGGTTTGGATGGTTTATCACCAGAACAGATTATGGAATCTGGATAAAATTTGGCACAAAGGTGATTGTCTCAAATAGCACATAGGATATTTTTTTTCCACGCGAATAAAGTCGCAGGCAAAAGCTTGTGTCCTTATCATTCTAACTTACTACGTATAGGGACTTATTTCACGCTAAGCTCTATCTTTGGAATAAATTGCGACGAGCACAAGAAGCGAGTTTGTTAGCTGGGTTCTGTCACGATAGTATGATTTTTGACACATTTTTGATCAGAAAAATCAATTTAAGAAACCGCATTTTGCCATTTTTTATCAACAACGACCAATGTATCCAATGTGACCCGATATTCTCATAAGCCACTCATTTGCGTTAAGGCCGACTTTGCAACAAAAATCTCAAGGGTCACGAAGAATCAAGCGATGACAGTTAACAGACCACCATTACATCCACAGCACCCCAACGTATGACATGGCGCCAAATCCCGACAAACAATGGATCCTACGTGTGACGGAGAAGATGAAGCCCGTCCACAGACAGTTCACTGATCTTCTAATGACGAAGCGACTGCAGACGCTCCAGAGCGTCGACATGGTAAGCGCCTTTTAACGACTTCTTTTCAGTTTTTAGTGCAACAAAAAAAACCTGGAGCTGCAATTTATAGGTGCTTAAGTGCTTAAAGGTACTAGTTTTTATTACGCTCGGCGTAAGTCGACGTACCTAAGTAGATTTAAGTAAGTAATTGCTAAGAACAACTTTACTGTCGGCATAGACATCACATCCAAAAGCTAAAGATGCCTACGAAGCTTTACCGGGTTAGTCTTCTTGAAGACTATCTTTCACTTGTTTGTTATTTATTCATGTCCCTTGTATGACACGAACATTAAGCCATGAAAGCTTTGGAATATTTTGTAGTTCATGGCACTGAAATTATTTTGTAGTAGTTTATGTTAGTAGTTTTCATGCTGTTAGAGCCATTTCTAAATTAATTTCCAATATTTAAAAAATCCCTTGCGAGTCTGTCAAGTTCTCGACGTAATCCATTGTCTCTCGTTTCAGGCAGTGGAGCGAGTGTACCAGGAGTTGAAGGCTCTGGGAGAGTTAGAGAACACCTACGTAGTGTACACGTCAGACCATGGATATCACCTTGGTCAGTTTGGCCTGGTCAAGGGCAAAAGCTTCCCGTTTGAGTTCGACATCAGAGTTCCTTTCCTCGTGAGAGGGCCTGGCGTGGAACCGGGGACTGTGTAAGTGTTTTTTACCTAAAATAGACTGTAAGAAATCAGAAATCATATTTCATCATCACCATTCAGCCACAAGAAGTCCACTACTGGACGTAGGCCTCCTCCATGGATTTAAAAAAAAAACCGGTTGGAAGCGGTTTGCGACTTTGAATACGTCGGAGATGTTGGTTCGGTCTTCCTGCCACTTGGATGACATCGTCTGTCCATTTTATGGATGGTCGTCCTATTAATCATATTTCAACGCAAAGAATTTGACTTTTGTTTGTTGTATGTCAACGTACAATGTTAGCCGCTGCCGGTCGAGTTAAGTGAAAAGACAGCAAAAAAACTCTTACCATTAGTACCTACCTACTAAGTAAAATCATGTATATATGTCGTAGGACGATTTGATAAATTGGATTTTTGCAAAAATCCTAGGTGTATCGCGAAAACACGGAATATTGGATAATGGCTTTGACATTTCTCAATATTACGGAAAAAAGATAGGGCTTTTGCAAAAACGCGAGTTCTTTTAGTAAGATGGAATATCTTGAACTCTGATTGGTTTGATTTTGGTTAGCAGGCCAACACTTGTTGTGATTGGTCCCTGGTTTTCCTTGTTGGTTTCAGGTATTTTGTCATAGAGTTATAAAGAATAGGGCAAGACAATCGAAACTATAGTATCATTACTTCCCCCCTGCCCCCTACCTCACGCGCGTATGTAGGTTAATAAAAGTATATATATCTACTTTTGCAACCCTCTTTTACCCCCTTAGGAATTGAATTCACAAAAAGGGATGTTGGCAATAAATCATTATTAGGAACTTATGACCCAAATACAATATTTTATTGAAATAACTTTAACGGTCTTGCACAAGTTAAGGAACATTGTTATAATTGGTACCGATATCAAATATTTATATTTTAGGCTATCTATAAATTTTATCTCGACCCTCATGTCCAGTCGATATATTATTATGTGCTTGAAGAATAATATCATAATACTTATTTGTTAGAGGTACTTGAATAACAGGAGAGGTAAGATGTTGTCTTTTCAAAATCAGATTTTTTTTCTCCCTACAATCACCCCGTCGTATTTTGTTTAATTTCTATAGTTTTGTTGCGTTTTTTATTGTTTACTATGTTCCAAAGTTAAATCCTTCTATTGAAGCAATCACACTATTTATCCGTTCTTTAGTCCATTCTGGTTTAGTATTTCCGACCTGTCTATTAGCGTAAAACTTTCTTAATTCTATGTTGACTTTTTAGGTTATTCTTTCCTTATCAGACATAAATTCAAAATTGGTTTCCTATTCGGCATTAATTTCACTTGTATCTGTCATTTTGAACTCACAAACACACCTTGTATTACTTGGCACACTATTTAGTTATCAGATAACAGCGAATGCAAAAACATAAAAACATCGCAAGTAAAGTCCTTGACAGAATAGAATAACGGGTGAAGCATCAAGTCGTCAACCAATCAGAGAAGACGTTGTTTTGAGCGATGCGATCGACCAATCAGTGTGCTTAGGTCATAATAACCAACGACTCTTTTCGCAATCTTTCTAAAGGAGCCAGCGTCTTTGCAAAAGCCCTATCTTTTTTCAGTAACATTGCGAAATTTCAAAGCCATTATCTAATTATCCGTGTTTTCGCGATAGCCCTACAATTTTTGTGAAAATTCGATTTATCAAATCGTCCTACGACATATACAATACACTTTTAATACGTGAGTACACTCTAATCAGTTAACGACCTTGCAACCCAAATTAAAAATAACGTATATTTATTATTATTTGCAAAACAAATTGTGGTTAAGGAATATCAAACGGGTTGTTGCTACTCACTTTTATTCTGTTGACCGAAATAATAGTCCAGTCAAAATAGGCGGGAAAAAAAAACCCTGACGTTGCATTAATTCCGGGCAATCTGGATTCTTATAGATCTTAACCCGTTAACTTAACTCTGCAAGTGATACCTAAGTTGCCTTGACACAAGGGCCTTTAGAACGGTTAATGAATATAAAGTTTAATTTCGCTTTCGAGTACCCGCTACCAAATTTGGTAGCCGCCGAGCCGAAGGGTTAATTAAATACGATGTTACAAATGCTATGTCAAAAATCCCCATGGATCCCGTCCTTAGTCCCCATATAAACATGTTCCAGCGTGGACGATTTGGTCCTTAACATCGATTTGGCGCCAACGTTCCTGGATATGGGCGGAGTCGACCCTCCTCCGCATATGGACGGTCGATCTTTGCTGCCGCTGCTGCAACCTCGGCGGAGGCGACAAGCTGCTGCTCATTGGCCGGACACATTCCTTGTTGAGAGGTACCTAATGATATCAAATATACGTAGGTAATATGTACGGAGGTATAGTTATATGTTTTTAATGATGTCAAGAAATTATGCTGCGCGGATTTTTTTAAGACTTACCCCAGGATTACACAGTATGGTCCTGGCACTGAATCCAATAGGTATCTGTCATTGCAGCTTAATAGCAATATTTATGATATCCTTGACAGTGTATGAATTTCGTCCTGCTCATCGGACTGTACGGTGTACTAATCAAACTATTATTTTGTATAAAGCGCAAATTCAACATTAAAATTGTAATTTTTTTTAAATAACACTTTCTGTGTTTTCTTTCTTTGAACGAAGGGCAAACAAAACAGATGCGCTGACAATCCACGTGCCTTGTTTGTAACATGAAACAAAGAAAGATATTTTTATTTAAGCTCTGGACGCCGCGAGACTCAAGCCCACTATGCGGAAGCACGTCTCCGTGCAGAGAAATACAGTCGCGAAATGAATCATATGGAAAACACATCAACGTCGCAACCAATCAGCGAACACGACGATTTATCGTCTGAGGACTCCGATTTTGATCTCGAAGAAGACGATGACGATTTCTTAGATGGAGACGAAGAAGATGAAGAGGTAAGGGCTACAGACAAAAATGACGGCACAATAAGCAATACCAAATCCAATTCATTATCCGTCGTCTGAATTTAACTTTTCCCGTAAGAATGTAAAGTACGTAAGTAATGGCAAATTCCCCTTTGCAGGATAGTACAGAAAAAGACATTAGCCAAGGAAACAAGATCGGTGAACCATTAGTAACGAATGAAAGCCACAATCCAATATTAGAAGCAAATTTGGAGAAAGTACTCAATGGTGAAGAAATCAGCCAAAATTACCCACCGAATTACATCATTGCGAAGTCATTAGATCGTAAGTTACATATAATCTTGTGGTCTTCGCTTGCTTCTTAATCAATATATTTACAATATCTTCAAAACTTACAGAATCGGAGGACGCAAGTATAGCGAGCGGAAAGGCAGCCCGTTTGGCCGTGGAGTGTTCAAAGGCAGAGCTTCGGGCCCCTTGCTCGGCCGGGAGAAAATGGAAGTGCGTCCTTGTCAACGGCCGATGGCGACGGCACAAGTGCAAATATGAGGTACGAGTATAAGTACTATAATTTTCAACAACAGATTTATAAGACTTGTTTCATGACCTAAGCTGATCCAACATTTATTTTTACAGCCCGAAATAAATGTGTCACATCCAAAGATGAGCACGAAAAAATGTGCCTGTTTCACACCAAGTGGCTTAGTCTACACAAGGCTAGAAACTGATGGAACGATTGCAAGGAGACCAACTCAACCAAACCATAATAGTACTAGATTCAAACGGTCACTGTACAACGATGTTTTCGAACCAAACACCGTAGACACCATACTCGAAGAGAATCCAAGTATTGGACATTTGACGTACAAAAATCAGTACAATGATGAGCTGGAATCAAGACAAATAAACGATAAAATAGATAAATTGATTAAAGAGACTGAAGCTTTTCTAGCAGCTTATGAACGTACCAAAGATAATATAAATCATACGAGAATAAAACGTCGTGCACAGCATTGGGAGCATACCCAACACAAGAGGAAAAATGAAGCAGTAGTTAACAGCAATGAATCTACATTAGAATGTAAAATAGAAAAGGACGGCCAGGTCAATTGTTCTCAAGTAATATACAATGATCTGAAAGCTTGGCATACTAATAGATTAAGCTTAGAAGATCAAATCAGACAGTTGCGGACGAAACTAGACGATCTGAAGGAGATCAAAAGACACCTAAAAATAGCAAAACCTATTGCTGGTTTAACTAACGTTGAAACACAAACTGTTCAGCCCACATTTCTGGACAACCACTTTGATAAGAATATTACGTCTCCAGTACTCAATACACATAAGGAACACTTTAGAAAAAATCGAATTCATCGGTTAAGGGCTAAACATAGAAACGTAACCACATTGGATAAAAAAATAAGGCATTCAAACGAATACGTTCTCCCAACAATAAACGCAAACACAAGAGATGATATATTCGACGTACAACTCAAAAATATCACTGAAACTACCAAATCAGTTAATCCAGGGTATGATAGCGATACTTATGATGTACAAACTACAAACAGAATAGATTATGAACTACCAAAGCCGCAAGTTACTACGATAATCATAGAGAACTACACCGACGCAACTGAATTAGACAGAATCGACGAAAACACCATCACTACTGCAGATGAAGATACAACTACAGAATTCAGTCACCACACACCAGTTTCAAAATTAGCTACAGATAGTGACCAGTCTAAACCTGTTGACGAATCCTCTGTGAATTATTTTAATAGAGAGTTAGATAAAGTTATTACAACGCATAGAACTAGAACAGAGAGACCTAAGGAGACTAAACCAACGACATTGAAACCCAATACATTAACAACCGGTCCAAGGAGCCTAGGACCAGCAAGGCTTGATGCTTCCGAGTTCGAACACAGAAACCCAAACAGGGAGTCTGTGACCAATATGGGTGTGTTTAGCAGACCCGTAGACTTTTTCCAAAGACGACTTCATCCACTCTACATTGAAAATGAAGACAAACATGTTTGTTACTGTGAAGAAAACAGGTGCGTTCATAATCGTGCTTGCTAATTTACTCACAATGGCGCTGCAACCCGTTTGGCGTATGGGTCTCCGCCACATTTTCTTTCAGTGGTCCTTGAGGTGTAGCTTGGCTAACAGTTGGTAAACTTTCAAAAATCCTCTTCTGCTGTAAATTCACTGTTTCTTTGGTATGCCACTGGGCATTGTCTGCTGCAGTATTCGGCATCATGTTTGCTGGCTTGGAGTCCGGCATCCTCTTCCTATGTTCCTATTTATGTGACTTACAGAATTTCCCAAGTTTTATGATAGATTCATACTTCCAATATAATTATGACCTGGTACGTTACATGGTAAGCTTAGAAGAAATAGCGAGCCATTTCGAATTTAGGAGCTTACAAGCACCTCTTTGCTGCTACTATCTTAGAGATTACTCATCTTCGGTACTTTTCTAGGCATTGAGCTTAACCTTTTGCTCAATTTTACTGTTAAGGAGAGGTATTGTCTTAACTGCATTTACCTGCAGCCCAAAATTTACTACGTTCCCAAGCATCCCATACCAATTCAGAGTCCTCACAACTGTTTCACTTTTAACATACTTGCAGAAAACAACGTGGACCCGGAAATGCTTACTTGGAAGCTGCACAAAAAGCGAGAGACGAGCGTCGCAAGTTTAAAGAACAAAGACTACGGAAGAAACTACGTAAAGCTAAAAAGAAAGTAAATAACTAGGAACTTTATAAAATACCTACAATACAATATTTTAAAAAACTTTAGTGTGATCAAAGTGTACAAAAAAGGAGCCAGCCTAGGTAGTACGACGACACGCAGGTCACGCGCCAGAACGTCAAAAGTTGCGACTTTCCAGTACAGAACGTGGATGCACTCTCTGGGTCCTCCCACCGAATAAATCTATTTTTCTTTGACCAATACAACTATCAACATTAATAACTATGTATCAACATTATTACTTTTTTCATCTATTCTCGCGGAGTGGATTATTTACCTATTAAATCCAGATAATATCGGGATATTAATATTATCAATGTGGGTGACCGATAGATTCAATGCCGATAGTAAGCGAAAAACATAAAAAAACGTTTCTCAAACTACACCGAGGTCATTTCTCCAAATCATTCTAAAATGGTTCCTTATTTACAGGCTGAATTGGAACGTCTGTGCGAATCGGAACGGATGAACTGTTTCCGTCACGACAACGAGCACTGGCGCACAGCCCCGCTCTGGACAGCAGGCCCCTTCTGCTTCTGCATGAGCGCTTCGAACAACACCTATAACTGTGTCCGGACTATCAATGCCACACATAACCTTCTGTACTGCGAATTCGTTACTGGCCTAGTCACTTATTACAACTTGCGTATTGGTAAGTAAAATTTTGTAAGAAGTATCAAAAACATTTCTTTAGACCTCCCGAAAAAAAAATTGTTTAGAATGGATTGGTGATTACATATTTTTAGATTTGTGACCTCACAACTGCAACAGGCTTGTCTTTGTCTCATTACTTACATACCTACTAATCAAATCCCTGATGGGCATCTATTAATCGGCAAAATGTGGGTTCAGTTGAAAGTTTACTTGGAGTGTATTTTCACGAGGCACGCCTATCTACAATACCTGTCTATTTATGATTTTAATATGTGCGAACGAAGCGAAGCGTCAGCTAATCCGCTGTTAGAGTTTAATTGCATGTTCAATGTGTTTCCAGATCCATTCGAGACACAAAACAGAGTTAAGCATTTGACATCAGCTGAGAAAGACTATTTCCACAATCAGCTTCAGCAGCTTTTGACTTGTCGCGGCGCGTCGTGTCGGCGGTTTTCACACTCAAATCCTCAAAGTAAGTTTTATTTTTGCAACATAACATTTGGGTCGGCACAATGTTAAATTATAATGGATTTTACCTTCTTTGCAGTTAACGACGACTTAGTCAGTCGGCGTTTTGAAGAACAGCATTTACCTAGAGGTGACTCGGTGGGATACAATGAAAGGTAGAAAGTTTTGGATTTTAGAAAAAAAAACTGTACGTTCCGTATTCAAGACCAAAAAAGTGACACGCCCTTGCACTCATGTTAAACTCCGACCTGTCAAAATGTTTAAAAAGAAATCGTAAGTTTTGTAGAATTAAGCCATCAATTGGATGGAGAAATTAATGACACCTGCAACAAAGTAAGAAGAGGTAATCATATATTTGATTCTTTTTCTGAGATTGTTTTCTATGCAGATCGTGGCGATGGAGTGGCTACGGACGGCGGTACGCGCGAGCAAGAGAACTGCATCGGCGAAGGCATACGGTGATCTAAGCCACACACATAATAATTTGGGAAAAACAATTGTATTCGTGCACCGCTCATGTTAATCGGAGCAACGGTTCTAAAGGGCTGCGGCTCATGGATGAAGTACCTATAAGGTTAATTTAAACGAAGAAAATACAGAATTGTATAATCTTTGCAATATTGTAATACAGGATCGGCGTAATTCTATGCATCGAATGTTTTCGGGCTTCCGTTGTTGTGTAATAATACCCTTTGCCTTGTAATAATTATACACGAAACTATGGAATGTTTGGGTGTTTTCTGACCAGGTATCATTCTTTACTTTTTGTGATCCCTACGCTATTCTTATATCGAGCTAATGATGGTTATATTTTTTTTTTATACACGAAACTATGGAATGTTTGGGTGTTTTCTGACCAGGTATCATTCTTTACTTTTTGTGATCCCTACGCTATTCTTATGTCGAGCTAATGATGGTTATATATTTTTTTAAACTAAAGGTAGTCTACTTCCTATATTGTCATGTTATAAAATGAGTCATTCGTGAAACATCTCGTTTTTTAATACTTTCATTCTTACCTTATTTTGTAATAAGTACCTAGACGGTGTATATCTGCTTGCTTTGCGAAACAGTATTTTTTAGATATGTAATTCCTAGAAAAACTAAACAGCAAATTTATTGTAATTTATAGCTGTTTATGTAATATTTGAAACTCATTGTAGTAATTATGATATAGATATGAATTAAAGTAAATAGTACCTAAAGAAGTTCTGTCGTGGTAGTGGTCTTTATAACATAGAGTAGATGTTACAAAAGTGATATGATAATGTTGCCATTGTGATGAAACTGTGTATGGTTTTCATAATAAAATATTTGTGGAAGCGAAAAGTAAATCCATTTTATTTCATTAACAGTAATAACTGAGCAATTAAAAGTTCAACACTTCATCTAATTCATTATCATCACACAACGAAAATATATTTTGTAAATTGTCCTTACTCAAGTTTTCAGCTACCATAGAATCAGTATTGATTATTTGTTCTTTAGTTTCGATAGCTTCATCTTCAGAAACAAATTGTCCCCATTTAGAGCTGTTTTTCGCTGTTTTAGATTTGTTTTGCATACCATTTGTTGTAGCTATGTACGATTTTGAAGAAGGCTGATCAGACAATTTAGTTTGCTGGTAGTGTGAATCAAGATACATAACTCCGGTGTCACTGTCAGCAGTACCTATAGTAAAATCATCCCATTTAGATTGATGTGTGGATGTCTTGATGTCTGTTGCAAGTTTTGGAGGGACAAACTTCTTAGGTTTAGACTTTACATCAAAATTAATAGTATCAGCTTTCATGTTGCTTAGTAGTTCAAAAGAGTTAGAAAAATCTTCTGAACCATTAACATCTTTACTATTCTTCTTAATACTTCGATTCCATGGTAACTTCTTAAAAGAAGCTTTATTAGCACACAAATTATTCCCAAGATTCTTTTTTTTGCATGTTTTTGGTGATTCTAAAACCACCTCCATATCATTCAAATACATTGTGGAACTTGGTACTTCTTCACATTCAGATTCTTCTTTACTAACAAAGTCTGTCCATTCACTATTACCAGCCTTTTTTGTCTTTTTATTATCAGCTGTTAATTCATCATCCTCGGCTTCATCCTCTTCATCAGAGAGTAAATCAATGTTTTCTTGTGATTGATCAATGTTACCTCTAAGAAGATTTAATTTTTGGACATGAATTCGGCATTCTTTGCCAGTACCAATCCCATATCGCCTTTTGATAGATTGTTTCTCATTGCACATTTTGCATTTCCATTTTAGAGATTTTTTTGCAAGATGTACCTACAAATATAAACATCCAAGATGTTACAGAACCCAGTTTAAAAAAACAAATACTATCGAGACAGCAGGGTTAATGCAGTAGAAATGAGATCCTTGTGTTATGTTGAATGACAGGATAATAATATGTGGGATACAGATAGGTATGTAGTACTAGAAATATAAATGATAATGGTATGTAACGTTGGGTTGGACACATGAAGAGGACGAAGAAAGAAAGATTGCTAAAATAAATATACCCAGCTAATGTGGGGAAAGGGCCTGTAAGGGGCGTCCTTACAGCAAATAATAAAATTTGCGGAAACAAAAAAGCGCAGGTTATTTCGTCGGCTTATTGCAAGAAGTCATTAACTGCCAAAAATTATTAACTGCTTTTTTTAAAGGTTTGGCCGTATTTTCACATCATCTACAAAATTTAGATAATTTATCTAATTTAGATAGAGATAAGTGAGTTTTTGCATTTTGTAGAGGATGTCAAAATACGGCCAAACCTTTAAAAAAAGCAGTTAATGATTTTTGGCAGTTAATGACTTCTTGCAATAAGCAGACGATTTATGATATTTGCATACACAGAAAAAATTGTACTAAAAAAATCAATCATTAAAGAGGTCAGGTAGATAATCCTGGCTCTGTCACTGACTTTTCAGAGCCAGGATTATTTTATTTTATGCAATTAAAAATGTATATTCATAGTCAACCCATTAAGTACCCAGCGGAAAAATGCCACTAGCGTTAGTCATAGAACAGTCACACATCCATGCACTGAACGCTCCCAATGTTGCTTAACGTTCATGATCGTTTAAGCTCACTGAGGTCACTTTTCACTTAAGTCCGCCGAACAACCAAGGACTAGCAGAGAGCGGACCGGACAAAAGTAAGGGCAAGTCGCCGAAAAAAAATAGAACTCGTGTGACTAGGCGTAGCAACGCGCACGTCGGACTTATAGTCCGCGTTGGAATATCCATTTGTTGTCAGGGGATAGAACCAGTATTTCGCACGACGTGTGCGTTGAGTTCGCGGTAAATCCGCGGAGGACATTTTATTCGCGAAGCGTAGGTACTTTTTTCCCCACCGCGGAGAAAAATCCGTCGTCTGCGCAGGCCTTTAGAGATAAGTTCGCCTTGGTAACAATGCTATCTAATTCATGGTTTGCACAGCGTTGCCGTTAGCGTACATTTCGTACATTTGACGTACGTTTTAGGCCTCGCATGTACGATGTACGATTTCATCTCTTTACGTACGTTTTGAACTTGACAAGAAGAGAGAAGCTGTATTAAATTATTTGTAGTAAAAACAATCCTCATGTACGTTTTTAACCCAAAGTGTACCTTTTCGGCGCTCGACATGTACTTTTTGGGAACTCAGTTGCGGCAACACTGGGTTTGCAATACAGTTTATACAATGAGAATGGTGTACATACCTGAAATACTTCGCATTTGAAACATCGCAATACTTGAGACATTTCTTCAGAAAATTAGTTAAGAATTATGCTTTTGATTTATTCAAGCTTACAACAAACTCGCTTTGATCTTTACTAGCCTGTTTTTAGAATAAAATAAACCATAAATTTAATTAAAAACACATCGAAACAGTAGACATGTAGCGAAAGATTCAAAACTTTAATTCACAGAATAAGAAGAGATTCTACTTTAGTAGTGCTGCCAGATGCTGGCCGAGGCCGGCCAATGTCGCCAAAATGAGCGATTTTCTTAGAGCTCATTAAAAATAGTAGATTAGTAGCCAAGGGCTGTAAGGCATCAATTGCAGCCAGAGATATGTAGGCGCACGAGCGCAGCGAGGGCGCCTATAGTTCGAGGGTGCAATTGATGCTTACACCCGAGCTAACTACTCTGCTTTACATCTCGATTGTGAGGAAAGTAGAAAAAAATTAGGTACATAGGTACTCGTTTTTCTTTTCGCCACTTCATGAACTCGTCGGAAGTTTTCAAATATCTCTCTTTAGAACTTTCAGGCAAAATATTGTTAATTGCTGCTTTAGCTTCCATTTTCATTGAATCGGGAGTGCAGCTTATATCTTCATCACTTACAGAACTCATGTTTTTTTTCTAATTAGCACGTAATTATAAAAAAAATCCCAAAAACAAACCCTTCACACAAACCCCAACAATATTTAAAGTAAAAGTTTTCTATTCCCGCCTTTTTTCATTTTTTTTTTTAATTATATTTTTCAAGAACAAAATTGAGCTTCGCCGTTCGATATTTAAAATTTTGACTGTTATACTCATAAGAAGACAAGGCTGAATAGCGAAGCGCCCTCTTTTGTCATTGGGCTGAATGCATGATGTCTATTGTCAGTATGATGTTTAGATGTACGCGAACTTTTTGAAAGAGTGAAGAGTTTTTTTTTTTAATTACTTACCGCCCTAGGGCTTATCTAGCTACATTATTACCCTAGACCGCTAATTGGTCACCTACAAGCCCCATTTGGGGGTAATAAGGACCTACTTACCGAATATGAGTGAACGCGTGAACATTTATGTATTATAAGCGGACCTCAGAATTTTATTCTGAGAAGCGGACCAAATAAGTGACAAAACATACAGTATCTCTTTTGACATCTCTATGTGTGACAGCGACTATCTGTCTTTTCGGAAGCTCAAAAGGACTAAATTAAAGCCAATTTAATAGGTCACATTTGACACTTCATCAAAATTCGTCAACGTAACCTTGTAACGCAGGGCACACAATATTATTTATTTTTCAAAGTTAGGACTGCACAATTGCTTCACTTTTTTCAGTTAATAATACATAATTATTTATTGTAATAGTGTCAGAAGAAGGCATTATTACAATTTACTTTGACTAATAAAATATTAATAAACAATGTTTGTCCTAAAAAACTGAACTTCATCACAAGGTTGTGTCGGTCAACCCTTTTTGTTTTTAAAAACTAGGGATGTTAACGTGAAAATCAAAGGAATCATCAGTCAAAACGTTGAAAAGTCATTCAGCAATGATTACCTGTAAAGGAATGTATAGCCATACATGATTCCACATTGTGATTATTTTATTAGTATATTGTACAACTAGTACGCTTATGTGATCATAAAGACGAACTTTTATAGCATGAGTAGTGAAAAATATTATTATATTATTGTTTCAATAATCTAAAAAATACAAAAATAATTGAATAGAAACAAAATCCGTTCCATTATTTATTTATTTTTAATCTCGGAGTGGTCTGAGGTGGCACAAGACAGAAACATCTGGTCTGAGTTGGGGGAGGCCTTTGCACAGCAGTGGGACACAATCGAGGCTACGTAAAAAAAAACTTGTGTTTTTGCTAATAGCAGAATAGGCAAAGGACTTTCATCCGTGCAGCCAGGTCTAACGCTTTTCCTTTTTCTGTATCCGAAGACAACTTGTAAATACAGATAATCGTTTGTAGAAGACCAAAGCCAAATCTTTGTTGTGTTTTATAAATAACAACATAACATAACATTTACAGGCACATACATTGCTTCTGGCCCCACACTAGGAATATCTTTTTCCTGTTAAGGCCGAGACCCGTTTCAATATATTATTACACTTTTAGGAAAAAAAAAAACTCGTAGGATGTTCTTGGCAAAGTCGTCGAGAAGACAAAGAAAATAATTTTCGATGATTTTGAACGAGATGTGAGAATAGATAACATTATCGAAGAATAATTAATTATATCTCTGACAGCGGACAGCAGTGATGACGATGACAACGCTCGTTATAATTTTATTGTATTAGTTCTAGTAAATAAATGCATTTTTTCTTGGTCAAATTATATATGCGTGTCTTATTTTGTCTTATATTTAGGTCAGACAATAATGGGACAGGGTTTTGATTAATAATTGTTTATTTGATTTGATTTTCAATGGAACTCAATTAAAATTACAGTACCTATACGTTCTTTTTCACAATAACTGCATTCGATTCACAAATGTTTGAAATCCGTATCGATTCATTCGATTTAATCAATGTTTTTTAGTAGGTCACCTCACTATGAAGCTAAGGCTGACACCATTTAGGATTCCGTTTTCAGCCATCATGGCGTAAAGTTCGATTTTTTTGTAACAATGTTTCCCGAACATCAGTTAGGGCTAAAGTTTCGTACAGGCCCTGTAAAATAAAGATTTAATAATAATAACTGACACCATTTATTGTTCGGCCGCTGGGAGTATACGATCCTGACACATATGACTAGTGATGGGTGAAAATCAACGTTATCATTCCTTACGTTATTCTTAACTAGCTTTTGCTACTGACTCACGATTAAGTAGTTTTGTTTTTTAGACGACCTTCACTCAGTCATCTCTTGTGCCATTTTCGCAGGCATTTTAGAAGGGTCATCATCTTTTTTGTGCCGAATGGCGGTGAAGTGTTGTGGCGAGCTGTGCGACCTTTTATTTGAGCCCAGATCAGCTCAATCGCTTTGTAAGGCAGTGGTACGGAGAGATTCTGAGAACGCGATGATCATCTAAAGCCTGTTCATCAACTTTGTATCGTTAAAGGGACCGTTATTATTTTCGTTATTTTTGGTACGTCACTACAAAAAAATACTTATTTAACATTTAAATCACTGTGCAAAATATAACATTGATTGTAAGTTTACACAATGGTATAGTTTCAATGACAATTATTTGCTAGTAGGATAAATAGGACATAAAAATATTTTAATCGAAAATTTAACGCCACTTCAAGGTTACGTCGCGACGTACTACTAGCAAATAATTGTCATTGAAACTATCGTCCGCTCTAACATGACCTGTCAGAATCGTAGTCTCCCAGCGGCCGGACGGTAGTATCGGACCGTTAAACCTTAAAAATAAACTGTCTTTTCGGTGCATCCACTGACAGTTCCTCAATGAAAAGTTTTATTGCGCGAAAATTTAACGAGAAGAAATCAAAAAGTTTATCTTTACAATCGTTTAGGAGATTATTTATGCAGACAAAAGCTCAATGGTAAGTATGTAATTCATTAACCCTTAGAACATTGTATTATCACGATGAGTCAATCGCACGAAAAAACTTTCCCAGTACATTACATATTTATCAGGAGACGATTCTAAAATTATCGTCTTATTGCACATTATGGAATTATGTGACGATGTACCCCTACTACTTAACAATCCATCCAGAACGGAAGGTTTTGGATGTCCGAGTAAAAAAACCATGAAAGTGTTTCTTTGTACTTTCACACGGCCTATTAAGCGGCCCAGTCTCTCGACTAGTTTTAACCTAAGAAATGAGTGAAATGAGTTGGTTGGGCAATACTAAATGAAGCATAACTGATGATTGATTGTATACCAAAACGTCGAACCATTGATGTAACCCGTCGAAGCATCTATGTACGTCGCAAGATCGCAGTCCAACTGAGACAGGTGCATAGATATTTTGCTGGGTAGCACTGATCTTGCTCTGATAATAGTTGACAAGCCCCGCCTACCTTCCCACAATTAAATGGGGTAATTTTTAGCACTAGTTAGACATGTATATTTTTCACTAACACTATTTTGGATATTATGTACAATATTAAATAGATGTTTACATTAAATTAAACAGCACAGTGATTTCTTTACTGTCATTTTCCTTCACTATGAGATAGGTAGGAAATTAATTTTCTCTAAACTCATGCCGCAACAGTTCATCTGTAAAATTATAGGAAGTTTGAAAACTGGAAACATAACACCATCTCTTGACTTTCAAAGTATTTTATAAGCTACAAGCTGTCATGGATGCAGGATTGCCCAGTAAAAATAGTTTATGTTTGTATGTTATGTACCAGGTTAAATCTATTGGTAATCTCAGTTTTCAATTATTAACTAGACCAGGTACTTATCAAATATTTACCAATCCATTCATCATGAATCTCCAGATCTACAGGGTAATAAAAAATCTGCAGGTAATTAGTTGAGCTGTAGAATATTATCTAATAGCTGTCTGACTAAGTAATATTCTACAGATGAACAAACTTGGCCCCGTGGTGGAGTATGGCCTATACCTTACTCAGGGAAGAGACCCGTACCCCTCGGTGGGGACATAATGGTTTGATGATGATGATGAACAAACTGCGTACCTGTTTTTTTATCCTGTAGTTCTGGAAATTTTACGATGACTGGTTCATAAAACTTCCTAGATATATGCTATTATAAGGGATATTTAAAAAACCGCCCAAGTGGGAGTCGCACAAGCTTAAAGGGTTCCATACCATTAGGTATCTTTACATAATTTTTATATTTCAAGCGTCTACCTGTTGTCGTCATTAATAACGAGCAAATATTCACGTTTGTTTTACAGGTCCTCAGGTCCTCTCATATATTTATTTTATTTCAATTTAGGTATTTATTTTTAATGTGTAATTTAGTAATAATTTTTTGTCGTTTTTAATATTAATAATGGCAACAGGTAGACACTTCATATAAACATAAAGAAACGGATCTTTTAGTAAAAGTGCTAGGACGACCAGCCACAAGATGGACAGACGATCTCATCTAGTGGCAGGGAGACGCTGAATGCAAGCCGCTTCCAACCGGTCTTTTTGGAAATCCATGGAGGAGGCCTATGTCCAGCAGTGGACTTCTTGTGGCTGAATGATGATGATGA
The DNA here is from genome assembly GCA_947310845.1 of Yponomeuta plumbellus. Classification (NCBI taxonomy): domain Eukaryota; kingdom Metazoa; phylum Arthropoda; class Insecta; order Lepidoptera; family Yponomeutidae; genus Yponomeuta; species Yponomeuta plumbellus. The sequence goes on along the minus strand of OX371198.1, from coordinate 14,717,062 downwards.
TGAAAGGACACTAAAAAGAGTTTCTGACTTTATCTTATGATCTTTAAAAAAATATTTGCTTTATTTTAGGGATAAGATCTGTAAACAAGTCATCTCCAAGATTGGTACTTTTGAGGTAAACAGATTTGCAGAACTTTATGATGAATATTTGGCATGAAGAAGTTGGGGAATATTAAGCCATCCATAATTTTACATTTTCACTAGCTGACCCGGCAAACGTTGTTTCGCCATATATATTTTATCCGCTTAGGGCTATGAAAAATAGATAACCATCTATTCTCGGACCACATCACACCATAAAGTTTCATCAAAGTCGGCCAAGCTGTTTCGGAGGAGTATGCGCACTAACACGGTGACAGGAGCATTTTATATATTAGGAAAAGATAGATATTGAGAGAGATTAAACATACACAGGTTTTTATTTTCTTATATTCACGAAAATTCTATTTGTAGGTACGTTACACATAATATATAATGTACATACATACATTCACATGTACAGAGTGTGGCGTAAAGAAGTAATATCTAACCTGAAAAAAGTTTCTTCAATACCTGTAATAAAATTACTCTCAATACATAAGCAAACTTTAATATCTTCAGTTTATTTTTTCTTACTATGTTGAACTAAATTATATTATTCTCTTAGCCGAAAAACCAATGATCACCAAACCAAAACCAAACCAATGAATCATCATCATCATTCACCATCATTCAGCCACAATAAGTCCACTGCTGGACATAGGCCTCCTCCATGGATTTCGAAAAAGACCGGTCGGAAGCGGCTTGCATCCAGCGTCTTCCCGCCACTTGGATGAGATCGTCTGTCCATCTTGTGGCTGGTCGTGTTGTGCACACCCCAATAACAGTGGGGAACTCGACTCTCGAAGTTGTAGACGAATACGTCTACTTAGGACATACAGTCCAACTAGGCCGGTCCAACTTCGTGAAAGAGGTCAATCGTCGAATCCAATTCGGCTGGGCAGCATTCGGGAAACTTAGAAAAGTCTTTTCCTCCGATATACCTCAATCCCTCAAAACAAAACTGTACAACCAGTGTGTGTTACCAGTGATGACTTATGGCACTGAAACGTGGTCTCTTACTATGGGCCTCATAAGAAAGCTCAAGGTCACGCAACGAGCTATGGAAAGGACTATGCTCGGAATTTCTCTACGAGACCGAGTCAGAAATTATGAGGTCCGTAGATGAACGAAAGTCGATTAGTAAGTTGAAGTGGCAGTGGGCGGGGCACATAGCACGCAGAACTGATGGCCAATGGGGCCGAAAAGTTCCCGAATGGAGACCACATATTGGCAAGCGCAGCGTAGGACAACCAATGAATATGGGGTGCAAATTATAAACTTTTAGTCCGCGTTCAGTCCATGGATGGGTCACTGTCTATGTCTATGACTAACGCTAGTGGCATTTTTCCGAGCGGTTCCGTGTTTCGCAAGGCACCTTAAGCAGTTGGTGCCAAGCAGGCAGTCGTTATATAGCAAGATGGAAGTCGTTAAGCCAAGTCAGAGGCCTTAGGGCGGCTTGAAAACTTCTGACAGTAAGACCAGCCACTAGTATTACAAGCCTCCACCAATCAGGACTTGGCCCCGTGGTGGAAAATGGCCTACACCTTCCTCAGGGAAGAGACCCGTGCCCCTCGGTGGGGACATAAGGGTTGATGATGAGATGTCCAGGGACGAGTACGGGCTGACTGATAGATTCACTATTTGGAAATTGGAAACTTTGGCTTATTGACATATTGTAAATTTTTCTCCAGATACACTGCATGTCTTAATCTTGATAATTATTCTCTGTTTCTGGTTCCCACGGCAAACAGTAGTCTAGTGTGGGACCAGAAGCAATTTATGTGCTTGTAAATGTTTATTTATGTTATGTTTACTTACTTATTTAGTCAGAATCAGGTCGAACTCTTCCGATGAAAAGTCAAGTAAGTGTATCCAGAGAATAATTTCTGTGGCACCCTCTGTGGCGTAGCGGTTAGTGCATTTGCTTACCATGCGAGAGGTCCCGGGTTCGATCTCCGGCTGGGGAGAAAAAAAACGCCAGGTCTTGGATGTTTACATGTTTGTGACGTCGCTGTTTCTGGTTTCCACGACACAGGGTATCCTAGTGTGGTGCCAGAAGCAATGTATGTGCCTGTATGTAAATGTTATGTTATTTACATTTTATTATTGACAGTTGTACAAATTTCAGGTACTGAAGAAACGGTTTTAGGTTTTTCCATTCTTGTTCTGACCTAGTACTCATTAAAGATCAAAATTAGTACAATGCTATGTAGTTGAATGGTTAATCGTGATTTTACCTACCGGTTAAGTACATATTACAAGTAGAAACCCATAGGTCTGCAGTCGTATGATAGTTCAACCCGATGTTTAGTTTATGGCATTATTAAATATTTAAAGTTGTAAGTATTATGCAAGTCTGCCAAAAAAAATCTGAATACTTGAAAGTACATTCATACCTAATAGATTTACTAAATGGAATAGCTTGAAATAGGTAAATCCTGCTAGTCAATTCCTTTTGTAAATTCATTAAGTATGTGTTAAACTTAGGGATTTAAGAAGCCTATTTCATACTGCCACTGCTTACGATGGCATAAACTCAAATTTAGGTACATAGATGAAATTAATATTTCACTATATATATATCTAAATCTCCGTTAAATATTAGTCCACCCATAGTCCTTCCTAAACTGTATAAGTAGGTATATAAATTATGTAAGAAGTAATTAATTTAGTACATTATTATTCCAGTCTCTCTTCTCTTGCCTTAAATATAGTTAACTTACATTATTAACAGATAGATAATTTAATGTGTCAAAGTTAAATAAAACTTAACATAACTTACAATCAAGGTAAGAGTAACAAAGAATTAACAAATGAAACATGACATTTTTACACTTAAAGTTCAACCGTTCCATGACATGAACCGTAGACCCAGTTTTAATTTTATTATTGACGGACCGTTTTGGGGCGTACGATTGGGCTCGACATTACCGTCCGTCAGTTTGTGTCATGAAAAAAAAAACTGAGAGGCTGGTACACTGGAGACACATATACTGTCAGTCCAATCGGTCGGTGCAATACTGAGCACGTCCGTTTGCTTCTATCTAACGCGCTAGACCGGCGGTCTCCATACGCTGAGCTTCTTATCTTTCAGCACATTTTTTTTATATGGTCTGTATTATTTTTTTAATTCATGCTAATGCAATAAATTGATCAACACGTATATTACAAGCTAAGCCTTATGGTTATTAATTTCTTTTTGAGCTGGTTTTTCAAATTTTCTGCGTAAGTTTTGATTTAACTGTACTTAGCTAATTTACGGAAAAATATTGTTCAAGATTTCATCTCTCGATCAAGTACGTTACAAAAATTACAGTCGTCAATAACAATACTCTCGATTTTATCGACCTTTACAAAATGTATAGCCTGGATGGATTGGCATTGATTGTAGACTTTGCCATTAAAGTCGTAAATATGTATTGAACTTTTTGAATATTTTTTTTAATATTCCATGTTGCGTGGAAAATGCCCCAAATGTATGTAAGAAAATCATGAATCATTTAGGTCATGAGTAAATGCAGTTTTAAAGTCCGCAGTGCGTAGCAATACAGGGTGTTGATTTGTACAGTTAAATCCGACTCAGGGGTGGCTATTACGTGATACTGACGCAAAAAAATATTTAAAAAAAAATTTTTTTTAGTAAAAATCACCTAAAAATCATCAAGTTACATGGCTTAGCTACTATCGTTTGCACTTGACAGGTCCGGCGGGGGTTTCGCGGGGCGGGGCGGGAGAGTGCGCCAAAACCGGGAATTTTAGGTGATTTAAAAAAAAAAAAAAAAATTTTTATATATTTTTATTTTGCTTCAGTATCGTGTAAATAACCACCCCTGATTTAACTGTACAAATCAACACCCTGTGTACCTACGCGCACGTACGCTCGGTCCAGCACTGTATTGTACGGTTTTATGAATTTTCATATAAAAGACAAGCGCGACTGACGTACGCACCGACACGGTCGGTCGAGCACTGTATCCGGCCTTAAATAGCTGAAAGCTGATTGTCGTAACTGTCTTTATCATAGATAGCACCTATCCATCCTATGGAGTACATCCATAAAAAAGAAAAAAAAAAGATATTAGCAATATAGCTACGCGTGCGTAATGTTCGGTTCAGCACTGTAAGGTTTATGAATTTTCTGTCGTAGCTGACTTTTTTTTAGAAACTATCCACCCAATAGAGATGCATAAAAAGAAAAAAGATGGATAGGTAGTCGTCACAACGATTTTTCTTTACGACTTTTCATAATAATATAAGCCGTCGAAAGGTAACTTTGAAAAAAAGCCATGAGTACAAAAACCATGCAGTATAAAAAAGATCCATGCATACATATCGGGTGTAGACTACGACTTCACGACCTTATTATGAAGTAGGAGTCTGAAACTTTTTGTGTTTACATTCTTATCGAAATAATAGCTTATAATAATTTCAAAATATATCTAATAAGATTTTATTATTGAAGTAACTGTATTTCTAATTTTTAAGTCCTGTAAAATCCCGGTAATTTAGATTATTTTCAAATTATTTACATTTTTTTTATGTCGTTTTTGTTGTAGTAATATCAACTCAATATACCTAACTTTGAAGCAAGTTTCCCATTAGGTTGAGTATGAGTTATTATTCAAAACAATATTAAAAATAAAACATATTGTTGTAATATTTAGGTATACTTAATGACTTACAACAATTATGTAGCACAATTATTTACATCTTCACGAGATGTTTTACGATACACCGATTAAAAGTTTGGCAAAAATAGTAGTCCCCTTATATGCAATTTATCTTATCTTACATGCACTACAATAATTTACAAAATGGACAAATATTTCGCACCTAAATTTCGTTAAATGACAATTGGCAACATGTATTAATTTGGCACATACAATGAGCTGACAACACGAAACATACAGTATTTAAGTAATTAGGCCATTAAACCTAGTAAATACACCCATATTATTATATTAATAACTTCACACGAAAGCGAAACTTAAGTCAAGTACATTAAACATACTGTTTAGACGTTTACAACTAGATCGAGTCACCCGAGTTGCTATAATTAAGGCTTAGGGTCGGTTCAGATGGACCACGCGACAAGCACTTTTCAGCTACAAGAATCTTCCCAAGCGAGAACAAAGTATGCAAATGTTGTATTGGTTTACATTTACATGAACGACGGGTCACTTCAAGCAATTGCCGTTTTCAGAGAAAAAAATTGTACTCTGCGACATTTTTGCCGCTGTTGTGTGGTTGTCACGTGGTCTGTCTGAGCTGACCATTACAGGAACTATACCAGTGAGAGAAAGGCTCTCTTAACGCCTCCGGTCCTTAACGACTAAATGTCAAAATGTTATGATTTCATTGTAACTGAATTTCAATTCGTCTTAGTCCCATAATGCCTGAAATCTCAAATGACTTAATTTCAATTTGTCCAAATTTCAATCCGCCTTAATGCCAAAATGCCTGAAATCCGAAATGGCTTTATGCTACAATGTCTGAATTGCAAATTGTCTCGTGGATGTGGTACAGTTATTGAGAAAATAGTGGAAAATCAGATACCCTCGGTGGACTCGCACTTGGCAGATTTTAATTATTTGTTATTATTAAATCTAACGTAGTCGGAATATCTTCGTTAAATGGGGACTCCCATTTTTATTATTTTTTTAGTAATCCGTCATAATTAGGGGTCGGAATAGGCAGTTCTAGGCGGCGCTATTACCCCGATTACATTTTTGGCAAACATTGAAATTATTAAAAAACGGTTAGGTACCGAACAAGAGAGCTTATAATTTATTTTAATTTATTGAGGAGTTTTCAGTTTTCATATTTTTCTTAGCTTATGGAAAGGTGATTTTGTTTTATAATAATTATTTATTTGTTAAGCTAACTAAAGTTACACTTTGCGTTTTATTTCGCTAGGATACAATAATTATTAATATTAATCAGAGTTTGATCGCAACTGTACAACATTCATCATTTTAATTTTTCAGACATTGTAGTATAAAGCCATTTCGGATTTCAGGCATTTTGGGATTAAGGCGAATTGAAATTTGGACAAATTGAAATGAAGTCATTTGAGATTTCAGGCATTATGGGACTAAGGGAATTTGAAATTCACTTAGGTACAATGCTCCTTAGCACCAGTTGAACATGGTTCAACTGAGTGCGCCCCATATTTAGAGTCCTAAATTGCGCCTCGTGATAGCCAGGTTCAATTTTTATTGTGTACCTATAGGTCACTTTTTGGCACTGAAAGTTTCGATCCCACTTTATTGATAACAAGCTGTGCCTGCGATTTCGTTCGGGTGGCTAGGTTTTACAAAAACTAGTTCTTTTCCTTTCTCTGGATTCAATTCTTTCTTCTGTAATGCGTCTTTATTTCCTTATCAAAATCTGTTCAGAGAATGAGGCGTGAAAGGTAACAGACGGAGTTATCTATTTATAATAGTAGGTCGGTACTAATGATGTACTAGTCAAATGGTTTAATTAGGAAGTTCACTGAACGGCACTAACATTGTATGGTAGCCTACCATTCATATACCATTGGTAGGCGAGCCATTTTGTTCGAATTAAATACCGCGTATCAATCTATCTGCTTATCAATCCCGTTTCCATGAGCCTAATAATCTGCAGGTTCGAATTCAGTTGCTTTTTCGACCCTGAACTTCCTGGCCTTTTAGCTGAGAGGTTGATTAAGCAGATGGCTTCTACAGTCGCGGTATTCCGTTTCCACAGACTTATGGTCCCCGCCTACGTCCTACAATCTGTGACCGACTTTATGTAGGAGGAAAATAGAACGTAGTGATTGCAATAGTACACGTCCTACAAAAAGTCGGTCAGAAATAAAATCGGTGTATCCTGACCGATCCCATAGTTGGTGAAAAATGGAACGTCCGGAAATGTATGCCTTAACTCACACTGCTCACCGATAGTCGGCCAATATACATTCTTATCTATGGCTTGCACTTGCCAGGGAAGGGCGTTGTGTGTCAATGAATGTCTGTATATCCACCTTCCTCCTAATATCTATGACGTGCTACTACCTCGAAAGCTTTAGAAAAAGTGTCGGTCGACTGCGTTGAGTCGGTCGTAAAAATCGGAGGAAAAACCTGCCCGATTATCGGTCCTACAAAAAATATGACGTGGGTGGCCACTATTACACTGGTCGTGGCTGCGGCCGTCGGCGCTATGTGTGCATAACAGTAGTGCGGCGCGTGTAACCGCGCCTCGCTGGGCCTCCAGCGCCTTGAGCCTCCGCCTCCTCGCACTCGCGCCTCACACGGTTTATAATGGAGGTCACCAGCTGCTCCTCGCGCGAACGCTCCTCGTCCCATTCGGCTTTGTTGATCAGAACTTCGAGATCTGTGGAGCCATGAGACAGCGTGCTTTATATTAGGGCCTTGTGTCGAGAGATTTTTTTAGTACTATTTTATTTTGGATTTGGTACAGCTCTCTTCTTTTTCATACGCTATACTCTACACTTATTGCACAACTTTTATTGCTCAATCAAATAGGTGTTTCAGAGATTCTGAAACTTTCTCAGTACATATATATAATCTTAGGCAACCACAACATACATGCCTCGTAGGTATATACTTACTTCTGTTATTTCTGAGAGGCCTTCTCGGTTCAATGCCAGAAGCCTGTTTTATTGTAGTTGTTGTCACTCTAGGTAACTCTTGCGCTGATGGAGGTTCTAGATCTGGGTTTTGTTTCTCTTCCTTCAGCCGCATCTGCGTTGCTTCCTTCGCGGACGCCTCGGCTTGTGTGTTTGTTAATACAGGGTTTGCGTCCGATAAAAATTCACTATGTCTGCTAGCTAAGTGGCCGATGTAGCCTGAAATGTGCAGGAAGATTATTAAGTTTATTGTTCCGTAGGCGTACGTACCCAAAATAACTCCCTGTTTTTCTTAAACTACCAATATATTGTTAAGAACTGATGACGGTTCGCCATATACAGAAATAATGATTAGGTAACAGCAAATGACGCTGTTAACTGTAGATTGATGAAGTGTTCATGATCACAACCCATTATGTCCCCACCGAGGGGCACGGGTCTCTTCCCTGAGGATGGCATAGTTCATACTCCACCACGATGAAGTGTAAAGTACGAGTAACCTGGAGTAAATGCAGGTACATAATAAGATTTGTAGAGAATATAATCAGCAAATAGTTTGTTAGCCTGCCGCTGATATGTTCTTTAAAAACCACCCAGAAATTCGGATTCTCTCGAGTTTATATTGATGGTAGGGAGTGCGAATAATCATGCACTTTTGGGAAACCGCTGATTTATTTTTTTAGTACCTACTTACACGCAGACTCAGGGCAAAAAATAAAATGTGTAAAACAAGTGAGTTATAAGCCCCTCGCTTCTGTACCAACTTACCTTTTCTACTCTTGAAGAATACCAAACACTGGTCGCACTGGAATAACGGGGCCGGGTTCATCGGAGGTACCACGTGCAGCTTGTACTTGTGCCTGTACCAGTGAGTCCGGCTCTGCAGAATCTCCCCACAGAGCTTGCAGATCACACTTCCATCGCTCCTCGTCAAGTACTCCATAAAATCCTGCCTTGGTTTCGACTCTTGGTCGTGATCCCCAGTTTCGATATCAGTTTTGACATCAGATTCGTCGTTTTCCTTCTTCGTTATGAAATGTGAACCAGCAATGTTGGATTCGGAATTAGCTTTGTTTATATCTGATGGCTCGTCGATGTACTCCCGTTTTATGATGGTGTCGGAGCTGGATTCTGAGAGTACTTCTAATGTTATTATAGGCGTGGGAGTGTGGTCGACGTCGCCGTCGCTGGTGAATTGGCTGAACGGCTGAAGTAGCTCTGAAATGTTTGAATTTTCGCAATGATTTATAAAAAAAGGCCCTTTCGTTATATATTTTTTTTCATGGACGCGTACGCTGGTATGTATCAAGAATGTATCAAATTTTCATCCTTGAACTGCGTATTGCAACGCCAGCGTCAGCAGCGGCGCGCGTCGCAGTGCATTTTATTTCGCCTAGCTAATGGTTATTTTGTATGCTCGACGGCGACCGATGCTAGTGTAGGAGAAAATCAAGTCTATATTCCGTGACCTACTAAAGACGATTAGTAAAGGACACTCAGCAAATAAACGAGGTTAAAAACAAAAAAAAAAAAACTTCAATCATCTACATAAAATTATAAGTACCGGAGTTCATATAAAATAAAAATATAATTATACTGAATTAAGTGTCATAAAAATTAATATACAAGCATCTTACCTTTTTTGGGTAAATTCTGTCTAATGAATGCTTTTGAAAATTAGATTGAAATTAATGCCTAGTCTGTTGTTCTTTACCTTTGATTGGTTAGTTTAATATCATTAGCGTTGATATTCATATAAGCTACACAACTAGCTTAGTAAGATTTCACTTAAGAATATACAAGGTTATTTCTAAAATGCCCAATTCCTGAAACGTTGTAAATTGCGTGTTAGTGTCGGTAATTTACAACAACTTATTATGTACGACTACAACTATTCCGACTTCTGTTTATTTGTGAAATACTTTTGTAACACAGTGTTTTTTCTCTGTAGTGGTGCTCTCTGTTAAAAAGAATGGATTTTTCAAAGTACCTAGGACAATAAGTTACTGATGAATGTGCTATTGGTAGCGAATCAAAGCGCCAATTTCATAAAATTAAGTAAACCGTGAAATTTCAAAAAATATTTTAGAAACGTCGTAAAATCAAAGTTGTCGTAAAACAATTAGTTGGAGTTTTTCAGGAATTGCGCGTCTAAATAACCCTGTATAAATTATTAACAATGGTTCGTACTGAAAAAAAAAACGTTTGATTAAAAGCCTTTTCTGGGTAAACGGGAAAATTATACAGTATTTACACTTAATTTTTTTATTTGGATTACTCGTATTGTTACACATTTTTCATAGTTTTAAGCCCTATGGTAAATCATCTTTATTATTACAAAAACAAACTATTTTTGCCTTGTTATACATAACAAAATAAATTTTATCTTCCATGTAGAATTGTTGTTAAAGCTTTGATATTTGCTACAGTACAATAGACATTATCAATTAATTTGTTTAACATTATAAGAGATACTTTACGTAGGTTTATATTTATAGCTTTATTATTGATAGACTTTCGGAAAATATAAACGTATTTATCATCTACCAGAAATAATCTACATAGACATTTACCTACAAGTTTTGGCTCACATACATTAAAGACATGTATGTAGAAAGTTAACAAAGGCACTTCTGAAAATTAATTAGACAGAATTTTCAAATTAGAAAGATGTCTATGAAATACATAATAACCTTTTTAGAAAAATCAGAGGTAGGAAGATCGTGATAGTCAGTCCCATTAGTACAGGAACTTATGGTCATTATAAAATCTGGTCGCAAAAGTTTGTCTAGGTAAATTATACCAACCTACAGCTATAAAATATTAAACAATTAACGCTGATTATATATAACTTCTTAATTGCACTCTAAATACAAAAGTCGCTAGGTAGCTCGTTACTATTAAAGTTTAGGCACTGTTATAATAGGTATATGAATAAAAATTAGTATGTAACTGTATTGGGTTATTTTTAACAAAGTGCAAAGCTTCCACACGTCATTAAATATAAATCATTTACCCCTAGTTTCTCGTACTCTACCAGCTGTTAATCTACAGTTAATAGCTGTCAAATGTTTTTCTGTATGCGCGATGGTCAACTGACAGTGTCAACAGTAGATTAACAGCTTGTTAGTGTACGAGAAACTGGGGGTTAGCCTACTTACTGATTAAAGGCCTAAATTCCAGGTTTTAAGTAGGACGATGTTTAGCAAGGCTGTATTGATGTATACCTAATACGTACCTAATAAATGTAAATTATTGTAGGTTTAATAAAATAGTTCGGGTTTTAGTTAAATAAAGAAAACCGCCAAGTGCGAGTCGGACTCACGCACGTAGGGTTCCTTACAACGTTAGATACTACATTTGAACTCTTTATCTATACTAATATTGTAAACAGGAAAGATTTGTATTTGTATGTGTATGTTTGTAATGAATAGGCTCAGAAACCACTGGGCCGATTTTAAAAATTCTATCACCATTAGAAAGCTACATTCTTCGTGAGTAACATAGGCTATATTTGATTTTCAAAAAGTTTAGGGTCCGTACGAAATCTCGAATAATGTAACCCAAGGTGTAAAATATTACTACCCGGGGATTTTACACGGAACTAATATAGGTTTTTCCGTGGAAACGTTTTTACCACCCGTGCGAAGCTGGGGCGGATCGCTATTATTGTATTAATATCGAGCAAAAAAGGCGATAAATTACTTGCTGTTAGATAGATAGATAGATAGAGAACATTTTATTGTACGTGAAAAAGGAAATTACACAGGTATTATAAGGTTGTTATATGGGAGCCCCTCATAAATATTTATTTTATTTTAATTATTTGTTTTTAAAGTGATTTCTCGCTATCTCGGTTCATGAGATACAGCCTGGTGACAGACGGACTGACAGTGGAGTGACAGAGCCTTTTTTAATTTAACGGAACCCTAAAAAATCTTAAGTTTTTGACGAGTTTCTGATTTGCACTTCTTAAAAATAACCCTGAAAGTATAATTCTGGGGCCTGGTGCTAATAGGGCCAATGTCAGTAATCCCCATCCTCACTGCAGCCCTTTTAAAACTAACAAAATTTACTATTCCGGTAGAAAGTCATACACCCTACATTGGCCTCTTACGTACATCTCATCTTTGAAAATATTGTCGTTGCACTTACGCCCTTTTAGCAAAAATAAATATATACATTTCAATACTTTGGAATCAAAAGCTGATTTTGGGCAAAATCTGACTTTGGCCCTTTTAGCACCAGGCCACAGAATTATATGGGACGTCAATGAAGAACAAAATAAAATCTATGCCGCCTTGCAGCTAGAGTTGAAAAAAAGTAAAGAAAGAATCATAAAAATCAACAATGAATATGAAGCCAACTAAGTTAGCACTAATATCACAAAATAAAATACTACAAAAATAAAGACAAAAAAAGAAATAACGAAAGTTCTGTCAATCTTGCAAAAGATTAATTTAGGTATGTATGTAACGGTCTTAAATACGTTAATTTTAATATATTTTTTCATTTGCGTAATGATAGAGTGGTACCAAGTTTAGCAACTAAACTAACAAGTAAAATACTCATGGATAAGTTGTCAGCAAATAACTTAACTATTTAAAAGTCTTTAGTTTTTAAATGTTCCAAAACATTTTACTTCAGAATATTTTTGTGCGAGTAACTGGCGCAGATATACTTACATAAAATCACACAGTGTTTGTTAATACCTTCACGGCGGATAATAACTCTAAAAATAATAATATGTACTCTTAATTATATACACGAACGTAGCTTATCTAAAAACTCTTCTTAATAAATTTAACATAATCAATCTAAGTTAATCAACTGTTCAGTAAGGTTGTGCGCTAAATCTTAGAATACAGAAACACCAATTTATAACGACCAGTACTATAAAATCTTACAAGTTAACTTGAAGGTCTGTTTACTGCTTAAGACATAAAATTCTTATATAAGTAGGTAAACTTCTCAAACGTGAACTTAAATAATAAATGGAGATTAGTCTTTACACTAGGTAATATAAAATATTTCGCCTTATAATTGGAAGAACTCTGATTTATTGTTTTGGTCCTAGCAGAGCTAGAACATTTCGTTAACGTCTAAAAGAATCAATCAATAAGTAATCAAGATAAGGAAATGTTTCTTAAAGTAAATAATTAAACAGAACTAAATCAAGTTATGTGCTATGGCACTCTTAAGTGTCGCTACTTCACTTTTAATTATATAAAATAAATGAATCAATATTGAACGACATTGGAATATAATGTTATGTCATGCATGTCGTATTTAAGATCTTGTATACAATTAATGGAACACTTCAACACACAAAACACACATGTAATAGAAAATTAACAATGTGTCCAGTAAATAACAGTAACTTGCATGAAGGTTAACTTTTACTCCTATCTAGCTCGATATAACATCTAATAATGTGCATTACATATTTTTTGGCGTATGCACCCATAAATTATGGGACGTATACTTATTAAAAAAAAACAATAACTAAGTATTGCATAATTATACGGGAAGGCACATCTCCACAGCACCCACTTAATCTTATGATATTTTAATTGCATGTTTATTGCGTAACTGGCCTCGATTATTGTGAATTACACATTATTCGCTAAAATTTGCACAACCATTCTTTGCAAAGACACCTATTTACTTATTGTCCCTGTCTAACAAACTCGAAAGAGTAAATGCATAACAGTATCAATGGAAATTGTAAATATGTATATAATTATGTCAATTAACACGAACGACGTTTTTTGCTTGAACGCATTTTAAAATTTTACTCCAAAAATAGAACAAATACTTTTATGTAAACTCCTACTAACAGACACCTACCTCTCTAAAGATAAACATGAACATTTTAAAATTAAGGCGTTTCCTAAAGGCACAATTTACGAAGTCTCCTCTCGCACAATAAGTTCCCAATCAATACTTATATTCTTTTACATAACCTTAGTTACACTTGCGTTGGATCTGGCGAAGAGTGGGATGGCGTGGAGCAGTGTGGCGATCCCATGGCCTCCAACTTCATCCCCGGAGGCAGCTGGGCCTCCATGCCTGGTATCAAATAGAAGGCATTAGGCGAGTAGACACAATCTTTTGGCACGTAACAGTCGTGTGTTGTTTTCATGTGGTTTTTCATCTTATCCGGTCTAGAGAACTCCTTACAGCACACGGGGCAAGGGAACACTTTTCGCTGCTGACCCTCGTGATAGAGGAACGCATGTCTCTGGAATGAATACTTGTTCTTGAACGTTTTCTGTATGTTCTCTTTAGCGCATTCGGTGCATTGGTAGACGCCCTCGTTTACCGAAGCGTACCGAAATAAGTTAAGACCTCTGACTGACATTTCAGTCAATTGTTCAGCCGGGTCGTTCGATGCTGAGTTTGCTCTTCTCCGAAACCGTCTCCTGGCGGCTGGCCTCTGCATATTTCCTCCAGATTGTAGCGTGTTATTGTTAATGGAGTCGTTCTGATAGTCGCCAGAGTTGGATGTAGTAGGTGTCTGGGTGGCCGGGTTCACTCTTATCTTAACGTCACTGGTGGGTGACGGAGCATATTTTATATCTTTGTGGTCCGAGTCAGGTGTCCCACGTCCTGAAATAAACAACAGTGCCTGTTTTAGTTACAGCGGAACCAATATTCAGAGTTGACAAAGTTTGTAATTAAGTACACTACAATAACTTTCACAAAAATATCGTGCAAAATGATAATGAAACGAGAGCGCAGATCTACAAATCAATAACTCACAGCCGTACATGGGTTGTGTCTGTGAACAAAAACAATAAAAGAAAGGAATCAAAATAAATTACACTTTATTTGTTCAAAGAATGAAAAATTACATCATGAATTAAAATAAAAAACATGTAGTCACATAATATAAAACATACCGTGCAGCGAATTTACAAAAACCCATGAAACGCCCAAAGGGTATGTGAACTCAGTGTTCGCTGATGCGAGCACGGCTATTAGATAGTATTTAGGTATTTATATTCTGAATGAAACCGAACTGAATATTTTAAAAACAAATGTAAAATTGCTACATTCAAAACGGCTTAAACTACATAAATATTCTTAATAGCTAACTAATAAATTAAAAAATAATTTAACAAAAAAAGAACATTACTCTATGATATAATAGGACTCAAGTATTTGCATTTGGAACTATTTCGGCAAGTTTTGTAAGTAGATAAAAAAATTAAATAACATTCGGCTAACTTAGTAATTAAGATCACATGAGGTGGGCTTAAGTTTGAAGCAATTTAACATATAGATTGTTTTAAAAAAGTCGAGTTCTCGTAAGAGATAGGTAAAACGTAATTGAAGGTGGACTTACGCACCCTTGCAAGAACAACGTGATATTTCGAAGAAAACCATTTTTTATTCATAGGATTTTTTTAACGCGATTTTATCTACTCCGAAAACGCCGGAATAATGAGCAAAAGAGACACTGCATCACATTATAGCGCTATCTCTTTCGGCCATTACTTTGAAACCTTAAAAAAATGCTCTCATGTAACGTAAGGGTTCCGAAATAACACTTTGTTCTTCCAAGTGTGCGAATGATGTCTATCTATTAAATTAAAACAAATAGTTAAGCAACAAAATGAAGTCATTATAGCCTCTTCAGATTCACATGGGGATGTTACAAATGATATTAAATAACCAAAGCAATTTGTACTGATCGAATACTTTTTAACATAAGTAGCGTAAATTTGAGCAACATAGAAAGCGTGTTAAACATCGTCTAGTTCTAAACACACCAACTACAACGCAGAGTAGTGTTTTCATTATGATAACATACCTGGACAGTCCTGCCTTCGTGACTAATAAAGCTTTCTACATTTCAAAATGTTCACTTCTTTGTTAACAACACTAAAATTAAATCTAAATCTTAATTTAATAACTATTCTTTACTAATAACCCGTGTTGTTACTTTGCTACCGTTACATTATTTTATTAGTTAAAATTACTTTTCCTGAAAATCGTTGCTGACAATCACTATTTGTATTGAGTTGAGTTGCCACTGCCTTAGGTACTAACGAATATTTAGCTCGGTATTCCCATTGTTTCGCGTTTAGACAACACATACCAGAAATTCACTAGTTATACTCGTAAGTATAGAGCATAACGTACATACATCCATTAGATTAGAATTAGGATCAACAAAAAACAAGAATGAAAAAAAATCACAATCAAAATATTTTATAAATTAAAAGGAACAAGATTGATAAAGAATAAAGAAAAATGAAACAACAACAAATGAAACTTAACAAACGATAACAGCGATTGAAAAGATTTATCTGATATTTTCTGTAACTTTATTTATCTTCTTTAAAGTTTCTAAAAATAGTAATTAACACCTTATAATTGTATTTTATTAACAATGCTATATGTTGTAACTTTCAAATCTAAAATCGTCTAAATATTACTCTTTGCATTTCTATAATATTGTCTAGGTGCAGGTAACAAAAAATAAAGTACCGATTTTCAAAACGTTTGGCTAATGATCCTACACCGTATTGTTGAGTTAATTATAATTAACTAGTATGCAATTTATTCAAAACTTCTATACTGGTTTGAGGAATATATGAAATCTTTGAATACATAAATTGTAACTATATAAGTATTAAACAACTTCACAGTGCATGAATAGTCGTAAATTATTACGGAGAAACTTTGCTTATATTTGTAATATTTAGCGACTGTGCTGTTTTCTAACAGAATAACGCTATTATGACTTGCATCAAAAACTATTTCATATAGATTTAATCGATCATTCATAGCCGCCTGTACATAATAATAATACATAATAAGTATTGTTGATGTATAGTATTCTTATATTATATGATATTTAACTTAAGAGTTTTATTTGAAACAAGAGTAAATCATAATTCAAAACAACAATATCAACAAACTATGTTTCCAGGACAATCAACTGACCTCATTATAAATATTACATTTTATGTAACATTCTCTTAAGTATAATTTAGCACCAATCGATGATATACATATTATGTAAATATATAAATAAGCATTTAATTCTTGAAATTACACAAACCATTATCTAAAAAAATAAATGAATCATTCTTAAGCTTAATAGCATCTTTTGGAGTATCATTCCTACACGAAAATAATAACAATGAAACAATTTAACTGTTCTTGGTGCTGATAAATACAAAATGTTATATTTATCTTTTAAGTATAAAACGTCAAGTTAGTGAAGCTTATAGGCACTGGCTAAATTGACTATCATAAGTTTTTTTTATATCGTGAAACTACTTTAGCCTTACCGTTTAAGTCCAAAATTTTCTATTTAAGTACCTATCATTTTTCGAGATAAATTTTGTATAAAGTTTTATGAAAGTAGGTACAATAAATTCGTTTTGATGAATTTTTATACAGTCTTAAGATATTTATCAAGACCCGACAACTTACAATATATATTTTTAAATGTTTCCAACAGTTACGGATATTGTGAAAGGTGTAACGACATACCTATGTATGTATTTTCTGCTACTTTTCTTAGAAGATTTACAACTACACCTAAGGAAGCTGTTAAATATTTCTCTGAATGGTGACACAAATAATGGATAAATCTCTTAATTTAGCTAAGTCAATAAAATATATTAACTTATCATTATACAAGTAAAAGGCACACTAATAGGCAAGCGTTTCCAGGACCTACGATTTTACTTGAATTGGAAACTGGGAGTATGGTTCTTCTTAGGTAGGTGGTTTAATTGCCGTTTAGGATAAATATTTTGTTACATTTTCGTTTAAAAACCATGGTTTTACCAAGAAAACAGTTTTCTAGTAATATGGAAGACTACACTTGTTGCCTCTAAACTACGTATTATAAGTACCATCACTTATTCATTATTTAAGGCATTTTCATAACTATTTGAATAGTTTTTATAAATCATCTCATGATTCCATTAATATTTTTCTCTAAGCACCTTGCTGTAATCACTATAATATAAATATATTTTCAGAGCTTTTTCCTCTTTGTCAGAAGTTGAAGCTTTTTTATTAAGAGTCGGTTTGTATTGTCCGATCATTAGTAAATATTTTAATTTTTCTCTATTTCAATGCCCCTATTGTAATAACTATTTTGGGGCCCTGCTAGGTACTTTCATAAATAAATTCAGGAACTGAAGTATTTCTACAATATGCTACGGTTTTTCGCTGTTTATGAGATTGAAACTATTTCGGCAATAGTGACTAAACATTATTGTAACTATTCAAGATGTATATCTACATATTTAATTTATTTTATAGTTAAATAATTTAACCAATTAAATCAACATCGATAAACTATTTTTAAATTATTCTTAACAAAACTCTAGAACATAAAATCATAGCCTGTGTTGAGTTTTACTTCAAAGAAGTCAAAGTCTAGGTATATTTACATCTAAAATCACTATCGAAGGCAAGTTTTAATGAAAATGCATTTACACACCACTACGCTAATAGCGTGTTGATTGTTTTCTTTTTACAAATTCCCCGCTGTGTGAAACAATTATAACACAATATCTGCAAATAAATCATGAGTTCCAAGTAATAATAGGATTAGTTTGACAATTGTCCTAAATTTTCCGACCCCGAAATAAGTGTGTAGAAAATGAGAGAAAATCTGTCAATTTAATCTTATTAGCAGTCTGAACGCATAATAATCTACTTCTCATAATGTGCTTCAACCATTGATCATTTCACTGCAGCAAATGATTTGGATTAAATTAAATAAAGCAATGGCTTTAAGGACGAATTCGTAAAAAGATTTCTATCTTTATAACATATACAAATAATTTATAAACAACTAAATCTTATCTAATTCAGTTCAGTAAATTTGCAGACATTTTAGCACGTCGAAAGTTCTGCTCGAACAGCCTACTAATGGATTTATAAAATCACCACAAATAACTAATTACCTTTTGTACCCTGAAAATTTTGTAAGTAATAAAATTAAGTAACAAGCTAACTAGTAAAGGTAAAACAACAAGTAAGTAATGTATAAACTCTCTATTCGTAGAGAAATAGAACCAAATGTGTTTAAATAAGGGCAAGCTAACAACAAAATGACTCTAATATCATTATTAATATCAACAAACATACTGAATTGATGAAAATTAGAGCTCGATTTCTATTTAATCTATTATTATCGGCTTTATGTGTATGGGATAAGACAAATGAAGCCTTAATCAGATCTTTTACTAAATGAACGTATAACCCACACTAAATTGTATTAAGATTCTTGTTTAGCCATCTGTTCGGTGACATGAGGCTGGTTTTTGTGGATGATTTTCAGGTGCGCGATCATATTGTCCTTTCTTGTGAACTCCTTGAAGCAAATTGGGCAAGGGAACACCTTCACGTCCTTCTTGTGAGAAGTGACGTAATGTCGGCAGAAGTTACTGATGTGAGTGTAAACGCGAGCACATATTTTACATCTAAAAACGTTCTCTCCTTCTTTAATGCAATAGTCTCTAACAGACTCGTTAGTTTCATCGTGGAAATTGCCGATATTACCCATGTTATTTTTCCTTATGGGCGATGGGAATATGCGGTGCTCCCAGTTCGTCTGCGCCAAGTCAGTGATATCACTGTTGGGGAAGCCAATGCTATTTTGCTCTAATTCAGCTGCGAACAGTTGGGTTGCTAAAGCTGGCATTAGTACAGTCTCGGGAGGGAATTTATCAAAATTGTTGAGAGCGGGGTTTAAGTTGGACAACCCAGACAGTTGATTAAACAAATTACGAGCTCTAACTTTCGACAAGTGGGGTAGGATCTTTTTGTTATTCTTTGGTTTTAAGTTACGACCTAGTCTGTTTTTATCGTCACAGTCATTTATAGGACCCTCCTGAGAATTAGAATTATCGCGGCTTATATCTGGGTTGAATTTATACTCGATCGGTTCATTGTAGCCGTCGGTGACGTCATTTGCAGGCTCCTGCTTGATAGAACCGTTCTCTATTGCCAGCATTGGTCCATTCGATGAATTATTATGTTTATCCTCTTTTGGGGCTTTTTCGCGATCTGAAATGTAATATTTCAGTCTTCAATTTTTTTTAAGGGATATACTACGTAGGGTTTTTGGAAATATTGTAGTAGGAACGTAATTATGATTTTCATGTATTGTTCGTAATCTTAGACTGACTAGAATATTTCCAAACGCATTTATGAAGGAAAGCTATTGGGAATAAGCCTTGTTTGTCTTCCCTTTTTCGTGATAATAATATAAAATATCCTTTTATTTGAAGAAATTATAGTAAGAAGAAATACTTTTACTCAAACCATTACCACACCGAATTTGCCCCTGGCCATTCCTCTAATAGCTCTCCCCGAAAGCAGAAAAGCAAGCAATAGTTAAATTGTCGATTTTAAGAAGAAAATAAGCGTCAGTACTCTATGTCAAAAATAATTTTATCGATTATCACTTACCCCTGTCGAATATAGGTATTTTAAATATATAAAAAATATGTTCGAATGACACTTCACATTTTCACTTATTTAAAAATCCTAATATCAAAGCTTATATCCCATTAGCTTTTCCCTTTTCAAAAATATTTCTGTACGGATGGAGTCAAATTGTACAGTGTTAGGACATTGGAAAGGAAAATTAATATATTTACAACAGGTAAGCCAGTTTATAAATTCTTCATACATCGTACGTTTTTTTCGGTATTATACACTTAAACCATTATTACACTTTTAGCATTTGTAATGGAGATTTTCTTCTAACAATATACACTACGTGTGTTTTTTTTTTGGAAGCTACAGGTAACAAGTGATAATTAACCATACATTTAATTTACAAGATAACATACCTGTAGACTCGGAGTCCTTGTGTGGGCCGTCGGTAGACTGCGCATCGTCACCCTCGTCTATGAGCAGAGCCTCACCCGCCTCCTCACCACCTGACGTCGCACCATCGTCTCCACCGAAGCCATCCATTGACATCTTCACTTCCAGCATCTCTGGAGAGCCCCTGATGATCTGGTCTCCACTTCTGTTAGATTGAACGTGTGCTGCAGATTCAGGTACAAATTCGCCAGGAGGACTCGCTACTGTGTTCAATGCGTCACTTGAGCTACCGCTCAGTTTTCTCGGCCTTCCACGTTTTCGTTTTGGTTGGGTAAGAGCGTTACCCAATAAAGGCATAAGTAAATTTGGGGGTGCTCCGCCGGTCGGCATGCCAGAGCTAGGCCTTTTCTGGTTCATATAGGTATGTATTCGGTGTAATTGTGGCGGCGGCGTGTGGGCAGATACGTTTGTTTGTTGTTGTTGTATCAAAGAGTTTGTCAAGGCCGGTATGTCACACTTCTCTTCATTCACTTCTGTGAGACCTTTTATCCTTAGACTTTCTGCTACTTTCAGGAAAGCAGTCAGCCTTTCTTGGTCCACACTAACTTCGCCTCTGTACATAAAATCTAGCAAACTCTTCATGTCTGCGTATGGAACATCCTTCAGTATGACGATAGGATGTTTTTCTTGGTGGTTGACAAATAAGGCCTGGAAGTACGGACTGCATGCCGACAAAACCATTTTGTGTGCTTTGAGCAATTGGCCGTCTACTGCCAATGTGACATCAGTGAATGTCTCTGCATGTAGCAATTGATCAAATACAGATAGCATATTCGATTGGTGGTTGTTCCACCTCAAACAAAATCTTTGTGAAGCCATCTTGCCTTATTTTTTATCCCTTTCTTTGGAAGATATGATTGTCAGCAGTCCTCTCTTAACATCTAATATATCAATAATTTCGCATAGATGTATACATAGATATTCTCTCTTGTTCTATGAACAATACAATAACACGTCAACAATAGTTAAAGATTACTTTTCATTTCATATTCTCCTGTTCCGTGAGTTCATTTTGTCCAGATAGAGGTCCGGGGTCCTGTAACGAAAAAAAAAACTAGTTTGAGTTTTATTAATGTCCCTCATCCCATCTCAGGAATACAACGTCTATGAACGCCTTGATTAGATTTTATTGAACTATTATAGACTATTACGTTCATAGCACATAACGCTTCAAATCAATCTAAAACACTGTATGCAAAGTGCTATTGAAATAACGCAATTTTTTAAACGCCATCCTATAACCATAAGTTGAAAAATATCTTTTGATAAACAAATTGATCAACCGGAATCTAGGTTTGGGATTTTCAGGGGGAAGCTTAAATCAAGGAGGTGGAACTATGGCGCTGGGGCACATTAGACGCAGAGATTTTTCCTTGCTCTACAGCTGGGTAATACCGCCAGTGCCAGCGGCATGGGAAACTTGGGTCGGATATCTCTGAGCGCTTTTAAATTGACTACGATTGTACAATTTTTTTATTTCCTTTTTTCCGGATATACGATATTTTTGAGCAACGTTTCGATATTCATCATTTTCATCGTCATCGTCATCATCAGGCTATAATAGGCCACTGCTGGACATAGCCCTTCCCTAATGAGCGCCATCACGCCCTGTCTTCAGCTTGCCGCATCCAGTTTCGAGATAAATTTAATCGAAATAAATTTATTTATTTTTCATATGATCCTATATGATAAGGGTTGTGAAAAATAAAAAATAAAAACCACGGCGCAGAGTCGAAATTCATTCACGTTTTAGACGATTCCTTACTAAAAGAACAGTTTTCAAGTTTGGCGTATTATCAATAACACGTTGTGTTTTGTAGGTATTTTGATAGATTATCATAATTTTTTGAGACATAAGCACCGTTTATGATTTCTCTGTTTCGTGGGGTAATTGTCTAAGATTAATATGAAAACGCAATTTGAAACACATGCATGTTACGTATCAATACTCTAAATACGTACTTAAATGCTTGTTGAACTAATAAATTAAACGGCATTGCGCAACAGGAATTTAATACTTCATTATCAAATTGTTGAAAACGACGGGTCAAGCAACGGTCACAGTATTCTGATAGTTGGCGAATAGAGTCAAAACATCCTACCAAAATGGAAACGTTTAACGAATATCTTTAGTTTTTTTAGTCTTATCGTTCACCCGGATAAAAGAACATTTTGATATCCTTCATCATCAACCCATTACGTCCCCACCGAGGGGCACGGGTCTCTTCCCTTATAAAATATTAATACCTATATCTTCCCAAGACACGATAAACACAGGGTATGTAACAAAATCCCGATACACATCCGAAAATCGAAAATATACCTACCTAAATTTTAATGCAGCAATTTTAATAAGTGGCATTCACATAATATTTATTATTAAAAACATTTAAAATATTATTTAGTTAATACATGTTTATAGGTTATTTATTATTTCAATAATTATGTGTAAATATTATGAAACACCATTTACATAATATAAACAACTACATAATATGCTTCGATGTTATAAAGTATTGTGCTATGAGTGGGCGATAGGTTGTGTGTCCAATGACTGATGCCAATTTTCGTTATGATCAATTCACTTAATTATTTTACATTATCTATTTAATTGCAATGTTAGATAGAAGTAATGCCCATCAAATTTTCACTAAACTTGCATACAGCGAAACGCGTCTCTGTACGGTCGTGATTTCTCATAGTATTTTTTTATTTTCTCATTTTTAATTCACAAGGTTAAAAGTGGAGGGCGCCCCTAGCGGCAGTCGGCTAAACTGCACGAGCAGGAAAAGTCTACGCCACATAGATAGGTATGTACCTCCCACATCCGCAACCCGTCGGGAATTACTGTTCAACAACGTCATAATGCCTTTAAACCTATAAAAAAATTCTTGAGATGAAATTATTGTTACGAGTATGTAAGGCACTGATTTTCTGAGCCGACTTGAGTCCTTATTAGAATCTTATCTGACAAGCGCTTCGTTAATTAAAGTCTAAAAACACTTGTACATCATGCATGTGTGCAATATTAGTTTGCTATACACATCCACAGGTGCTGACCACGAATGTTATCGCTGTGTATAAACGGACTCTCGAATTATTACTACGCACCCAGTGAGCGCGTTACATTACGTCATCACAATGGCATTATTGCCTACGATATTCACCTCAATTCCGACGATACGCGGTGATAAACAGACGTTTGCGAGCAATTATTTCACTGCACTAATATAAAATGAACGTACCACACGAATCTGCATCACAATCAACACGACCCTTTTATGGGAATGAGGATCAGCCCTTCCGCCATAGTCCGACTCCGCGTTTGCGTCGCACCCCGCTCACCCGACGACTGACGGCCGCGAGCCCGCAACCCCGCGCTCGAACACCGAGCACAGCCGCGACTCGAATATCTCACAAAAAATACTCCGTCATCATCATCGAAATGGCGGCAGATATTTTGCTCCTATATTCAGCGCACCCTCACGGTAAAATATTGATTTATTGAAATTTATTGATTTCCTCTCTGGCAGGGGAAGGTTGCCCTTGCATTTTAGGATTCGCATCTATTTTAGTCCCAAGCGAGCCTGTTTTCGCGCCTTCTAGCTGCTCCTTTTGGTCGGAAGGGCATCGCCTCATTCTAAGTACCTACTAGGATGTAAACACTTGAATTAATAAGACCTACCTTCAAAGATTACTGAGTTCAGGGGATGAAATTTCCACGTGAAAAGCATCAGTCCATTCGTCTTGTCGCCATGTCAGCACGGTTTTCCGTCTCTGTTACTCGCGGGCGGGGTTGGTCGCCCTCCTCGCGGCAACTGTCGGAGATGGCCGATCGGCCACTTTTCGCACCCGAATCCACCCGAGTCCGCGCGGAAAATAGAACGCAGGGCGCACTTCAATGTTTTTATTCACTTAATCCACAAAAAAATATTTAACCAAGTATAAAAGTGCTTAAAGCAAATAAAACATTAATGGAAAAAACTGAAAGCACTAAAAAAATATATTTCCACCTCATTAAGAGTTAAAACTTCTGAAGTCGTCATCAAAATAAAAAAAAATAACACGCGGTCGTATTAGATTTTGTCTACAGGAGTATTTTTATTAAAATGGCCTACCGCCTCGGCGGGAGGAGTGGCAATGGGCAATGAGGTCGGTACCCTCTCTCTGGTTGGCACCCGCGCGCCCCTCCCTGCCGCATCACTCCGGCACAGGGTTAGAAAGTTTCAAAAGTGGAATCGTGGAAAACACGCGACACTAAAATAAATATCGCCCCTGGAGTATGAAGCCCGAGGAGCATGCTGTAGGCCCTTCAGGGTCTCGCATCCCATTTAATGTAAATAAAATGTGATCACAAATTAATGGGCACTCATTCACTTGTGATCACATCCTATTTTATTATATTAAAAGGATAAATAGATAAAAGTACATTGCAAACATTTGACAAATAGATAAAAGTAAGATGACGAGTAGGTACTGCATCCTTACATAGCTGAAATACCTACTAGATGTACCTACATCATACATTACATGCTGTAATTGAACTATAGTCATAAAAATAATAATGTATTATTCATTCCAGCCTGTCGTATGCAAGCATTTAATTTGACAAGTACACAAATCTGGAATCGTATTACAAAAGTCTGTTCATCTGTCACACGAGCAGGATAACAATAGTTTTTTATCCTGCTTAACTAAAAATATACTGATGACAAGACATACCTACCTGATAAAATATATTACAATTGTGCATTCCATTTATAATGTCATTGGGCAACTAAACTGAGGATGTTTCAGTCGGGGTGCTGTTTAAAATTTTCACACCTGCCCTCGATGTAAACTGGCTGTAGGTATTGATTGTTGCTGGAAGCGGGAGGCATAATTCAGCGCTGACCTGACCTAGGTCATCGTGCCAGTGTTAGCTGAAATCCTTACAGGGGGGTGACCTAGTTTTTGAATAAGACCAGCGGCGTAAAACATGTAGGCTTTGCCTTACTCTGGCTTATTATACATCCATCCTACTTATAATATTTTACAAAATGTGAAAATATGTGAAGATGTTTGTTACTCAATACGCAATAACGGCTGAACGGATTTACATGAAACTAAGCATAGGCATATACCTATTTACAAAAAGATCTGAATTGAGACATACTATACTTTATACACATGTAATCCTACGCAGAATAAGTCGCGGGCACCAGTTAATTACCTAGAATTTACAAAAAACATGGTTTTGAAAGATGTCAGGATAGATTAAAAAATATTCTTCATTTTGCACTTGGGTTTTGGATGAGCAGAGCTGTGGAATTTCAAAAATTACAAAAAAGTGCCATTTTATTTTTGCGAGTATGTGTGCCTAACCAGCCTAACGTGTCAGGCACCTGTAACATGAATCCGACTGATAATAAAACGAATCCGCAAAAACGATGGCCTCATCTAACGCCTTTCAAAAATTCAATGAATAAGCAGATTCTACTGTAACGGCTCACGGCGAATGCTCGAAGGTAACTGTTAAATTACACGAGTGGTAAAAGCTGCAAACAAAAAGAAATCCTTCAGCTTTCTAACGGCGACGCCGTTCTATGACATGCAGTCTCTTTGACTCTGGTTGGTATATAGGAAAATGAAAAACGACACAAGTGCTTGCATACTCTCAGTTTTTAGATCTTGAGAATGATAACGCATGGTCGTTGTTGAAAGGTATTGGGGACAACACCAGTAGGAGGAAGTAGAAGGGCCCCGTCCTGCTAGAATCGGTGCGCCTAACGGTCGAGTTTCGGTTCATTGACTCGATTCGGACGCTCAATTTTCGCCGTGTACTGTTAGACATCTCACCCGCAGCCTATGCAGAAGATGTATATTCTTTGTATAAACCCTGAATTTAGTAGGTACAATAATATCTCAGATATCAACGCTGAAATTGAGTGAGACGTGTTATCTTCCTTTGATAAGCACCATCATGATGGAAACAAGTGAAATGAATGGACCGGTCTGATCATAATCAGGACTGTATTCGTAGGTCTTGCCACAAAAAAAATACCTCTCGATTACTCAGGCCAACATAATTTAGCGTCCTTCTGATTAGACATCATAATGAACCAATACTTGTTTCGGGTGCGTAAAGCCTAACGAGTTTCACCACTAATGCAATTACTTTAATGATATTTTAGTGTGGTTAATTAACTAAATACTTGACAATTATACGCGCATACTGTCATTACCATTCGATTATAACTTACATTTAACTAACGTTCTTGGATGATCATGTTCAGGTTCATGAAAAATATCCGGATTGACTACCTATCTATAAAGCATAAAAATACTCACGTAAAGTTAAATATGGACCTCATCCGATAGCTAGACGCCTGAGTGCTATCCCGTTAGTGTTATACAGAGGTCCATTACTAATCTCATCTCACGAAAGCACAAGTTTCGACGTCGAATCGATTAACCGGAAATAATATCCGGTGCACAAGCAATTTTAGAAAGTCTCGTCAGTTTAGTTTTAGGGATTCAGGAGGATTGGTTTTTTTTCCGTTTCATCTTAGTATTGCAATAATTGTAAAAAAGCTTCTGGAATTACAAACGTAATGTGACGGTATTTTACTTAGCTATTTGGACTTAAAGATTTATCTTCGATGAGGACGATATTTCCCATGTGGTAAATGCTGAAGGGTTAGCGCCAAAAAAAGGCCTTAGGATTAAAAGCTCTATTCATGACCCAGAGAAGATGGAT
The DNA here is from genome assembly GCA_947310845.1 of Yponomeuta plumbellus. NCBI lineage: Eukaryota > Metazoa > Arthropoda > Insecta > Lepidoptera > Yponomeutidae > Yponomeuta > Yponomeuta plumbellus. The sequence goes on along the minus strand of OX371198.1, from coordinate 14,689,748 downwards.
TCCAAACAAATTTTCTCTTATCGATTAAGCAACGTAGGTATTCTTACTTTACGCCCCATATGCATGATACTTTGACCTGGGTCACCGGTCCGTCTCATCGCATCAACTGCCAGTTGTATTGACCAGTAAAGATCACTTAGGGAAGATATTGATGCACCTGATAAGTATAGTTCGACGATAAGTATAGTTCGAAGTATAGTTGACGGCCTCTGTGGCGTAGCGGTTAGCGCATCTGCTTACCATGCTAGAGGTCCTGGGTTCGACCCCCGGCTGGAGAGATAAAAAAAAAACTCCAGGTCTTGGATGTTTACATGTTTGTGACGTCGCTGTTTCTGGTTCCCACGACACAGGAGGGTCCCAGTGTGGGCCCAGAAGCAATGTATGTGCCTGGGTGTAAAAAAAATATGTAAATGTTTATAGTAAATGTATTATGGGAAGTAATCAGCTTCGGTTTATGATAGGTACGTGAGTTGTAGGTACTTGTCCGATTTTTGAGATGTATGATGTGATGATGTAAGTACCTACTTACTATTACATTTTGGCTTTTGTATGATTTTTAGTTTCTGAGTATTGTGTCGTCGAATAGATTTGTTTTCTTTCTCTACAATTTTATTAGTCTACTAATCGTTTATCCAGCTATTTAAAGGGTCTAGCAAAGGTAACACAGAAACAGACTCTTACAAAACGGGCGGGCAACCAAGATGGCGATACGCGGAGGCGCGCGCCCAAGTGGTTGAGATTGCGCAAGCGCACAGGGCCGATTTCTAGCGCGGCTCCCACGCGACAAGGTCAGCGATTCGGAGGACTTCGCCTGAGACTTCTATTCTAAAGGTTTATTTAAACCTGTTCATATTATTATATCTACGTGGCAAAGTATAAATGGATCCCAATGAGAAAGTGCATACATGGAACAATAATATTTTCAGCGAGGTGGTGCATTCGAAACAATCGCAAGAATTTTCTCCTTACATTGTTTAACCACTCGCAATAATAAACATCTCTAGTCTCTGCCATCAGTCTTAATTTTATATGACTTTCACGTGTCTATGAGTATGAGCATTCCGCGTTTCAAACATCTCCGTGTCGCAGAAAGGTAGGTTACGCGTATTCGTCCTAAGTAATTTGCTTTTAGTACCATTTTATCGCTATGTTTTATGATTCGGCGTGTGCATCAAAGGGATTAATCATTGCTTGCAAAAGACCTATGCCTTTTATGTATATTCTTCGTAGTTATGGTAGGTTAGATGTAGGTGGGTCCGTAAGGTAAACACGAATTATCTCTGCTACCGCCATGCGCCACCGTTCTGTGAGACCTTGAGAGCAACGCCTACCCACTTTTAATGAGGCTCTATTCTAACAGCGCCAAGCCAACCGAGCTTTGCATTAACATTGAATGGAATTATGAATTCAAAATATAAAGCGAAATTTATTTTACATAATTTTGCTGAAAATACGAATAGGTACATATTTAAGAGGAGTAAAAAACATGATATGCATTTTCCGTAAACATGGTCATGAGTACTCATGAGTACCTATTTCATACGTAGGAACATACCAAGTAGGTGCGGTGCCGTAATAAAATGCAGTAAAGGGCGATAACCAACGCGCCTACACCGTAGCATCGTAGCCACGTCCACACAGTTCGCAACTTACTTGAGAATCGTACTTAGGTACCTACTAATTAAAGTTACCAATATTAGAGAAAATATTGTAACGCAATAAAATGCAAATAATAAATAAACCCACATTCATCATAGATAGCAAGTAACAATATATTTTTTAGCACTAGTCTTTATTTTTGTGCGATTTTCGTTACTTAGAAAAAACAACCTGTGAAACTTTCTATTGGGCAGGTTGGTGTTATTTTTGTAACATGTTGCGATGTCGATTAGTTATCTGGTACGTTTTATTCATCAACAAAAACGGTAGTTAGGATGATTCGGTTAATTCTCTAAGGATAGGATGTAAGGGCTTTAAAATATAAATTACGTATACTAAAAAATTGCGTAATCTTACAAAATCCTTACATCTAGAAAATATTTTAAAATTTAAAAATCATCATAATCTTTCTTATCGTCCTCGCTACGTCAAACTGTTTGCAATACACTCAAGATTTGGTCGATTCTAAAACATGTGGTTGACTAAGAAAATGTGCCACATAACTTACCCACCACACCCTTTTGTGGACAGACCTTTGGCAATCTTGACAAACAAAACCTTTGACAATCAAAACCTACCTTACGAAAGTTTCACCGGTTTTGATAAACAAAATGTAATTAAACTGCGCGAAAAGTAACAAAGTGCTCAAAAATTGCGCTGTTCCTTGTTATCTATGAATATCAAATGAGAAAATTAAAGCGGGTAAATTATCTACAACTAGCGGTACCAAAGCATTCACAGAGAGTTGGCTGGCCAAAAAAATAAAATAGCACGAAGCAAACAATCAAGAGAGATAAAAAAGACCTAGAGTGAAAAAAGTGTATTCCTTTTCTAATACGTTTCCATAGCTACGAGTGAAAGAGACGTTGAAGAAAGGAATCGGATAGCAAAAGATAGACTATGTACCGAGTAAAAAACTGGCAAACATGATACGAAAGTTAACTGCGGGGTCTTTTCCTGAAAACCTTTCTAACTTACATTCTGATAAATGTAAAAATGCAGCTAAGGATTTTGCAAAAGGATTGGCGGCTTTAATCATCATGAGCAACAACCAAGTGAACAAAAACCACTTCCTAGATGGAATAGATTTTTTTATAGTTAAGTCGCCTCCACCGCCTTCACAGCATGTGATGTGATGGTGTGCCGAGATGGCCCGGTGCGGCGGCGGTGCCAACGCGCACCTGTGAGAATGAGCGGCGCAAGCAGTGGGGCAATATGAATCGCCGACATGCTAGACAGGGACGTAACATGTGAAATCAGGGTAGTTCCACGTGGGTCGATGACCTTCCGCGACACGAATATAGTTTTTTATTTAGTCAAATTTTTTGGGACTGGACTACTGGTCAGAGTCTATAATACAGTGCCTACCGATATTGGTCGGCAATTTGAGCGTGCGCTTGGACAGCTTGCTTAGTGAACCTTTTGACCGGTTGATCCTTTCATTAAAACATGTGTAATAATTAATCTGCCACCGTGTCGGACAGAAACACCCGTGACCGGAGACACGAACAGTCGCGGGTGGCATTAAGATAATAATTATTTAATTTACATATTCGTATACATAAACAATAAATTGATCGTCATGGCCTTCATGGCATTAATATTCACCCCTCATACCTCGGAATTATATGTAACTAATAATAGTCGACGAATGTGTTGTGTGCTGAAAATTCAATTTAATTTTGAAATCAGATAGAATATCCACATGTTTGAAAATATTTACAACTTCTTATTAAACATACATACGTACTACTCTACGCAAGTCACAAGAAATCAATAATTATTTTACGATATTGTTTACTGTTTACTTTCTTTGCCGATGTCAGTCTCTCTTTATTGTTCTTTTCTTTGATTACACCTTTCACCGATTTTATATTGCTGCTGTTTACAAGTATCAGCTTTAATTTGGTCTGGCCCCCTAAACAGAGGGTAGTGACCGAGCGCAAAGCGAAGTGTGCCGCCGTGGAGCCGTGAGTTGCGCAAGAGTGCCGGCCGCTTCCACGTGTAGGCTTCAATTCATCAGTGGAGGACATTTACGGACGTTTGTGCTGTGTCCGCTATCATCTCCATTTGTGAATACTCAATTCAAATTTCATATACGAGAGAACTGTATCAGATTCAAGAGGACCTGGTTTTGGCCATTTTGAGAAAGTCTTTCGAACTCGAAAGTATTTATTTACATGTTAGTATTTATCCGTTATTTTTCGTTTTAAAGATACGATTATCAGTCGTAAAACAATGAGAAACTGTTAAGCCGTCGTAGAAGTTTACAGCTTTTCCTTTTTTAAATGCTCGTCTTAGAAATGATCCTATTGTCTAGTTTGTCTTTGTAGTTATGGACTTTGAAATAAATCGATCAATGTGTGCCTATTTAGGGCTCAAGTGTATGGTATTATGGGCAGTCACACACTTTGATTTCGACCTTAATGAATAATTCGTATGGTCCTATGTTATCGCATGACCAGCAAGAATTTCAACCTTTCTCTTTATGGTAGATACTTCTCAGCCCATGGTCCGAAGTTTGGTTTGGGAACTGCCTTGCGCAAACTCGTCCCACATTATATGTGAATCCGAAAGGCGATCTCATCATTTACCGTTATTTTTCTTACTTTTCGGATGTATTAGTTTCATCTACCAAGTACTCACTACGCCATGTAGGGACTATCTGTTACGAATAATCTCTACTTTTTCAAGCATTACTCCTCACCCAGTCATCTGAAACTTTCATGAACTGAACCTCTGGCCAAAAACATAAATGATTTCGGATGCTTTGTTTCCTTGTCATCGTTTCCTCTATAGGGGTGACGTCAGTGTGATATTACAGCAAATTCCCTCGCAAAGTTTATGGTGCCCTCTACGAGGAAGCGTCATAATTACAGGCAAAATGTTGGCGGCGGCGGCTGCGCGGGCAGAGATTGAGGGGCCCCTAGCGGGTGCGCTGGCGCAGCTAGCTGCCGCGCCCTCTGCACCTCGCCCCACGTCCGCCCCGCTCCCCGCTACGCCCTCGCCCCTCCGCGCGCCTCGCCTGCCCCACGCGATCGCGGGAAAATTTACAGACGCAGCCATCACGTGATTGAAATATCCAATGACATTATCGTCTTATCATTTGAGCGCTCTGCTTGTGCAGGTAACCTTGTTATCCTGGGAATTAATCAGTAATTACTTGGTAATTTTGCTTCATTTAGAGAATAGGATCTAAACTTGTGCAACTTTTGGTAGAGGTAATTGTAAATATGACGCCAACCCTCGATTTTTGTAACGTGGTAGGTTGTTACAAGTGGTCAGGGTCTAAACTGAAATACGAGAATTTGGCTTAAAAACACGTTCACCTTGACACTTGGAAATCTAGCCTTGTTGGCGGCTATTACCCACAACAAGAAGGAAATCCAAGTTAATGCCTCTATTGTCTGCTGCAGGGCAGGTATTATAATTTCCCTGATTTCTTGTGAAAAATAATTTTGCAAGGATTTCAGTTTGTGATCTGTTATGAAAATTATTTTAAATTCTCGAAGGCCTCTACGATGGATCTTGTAGGGAAAATGCCATAACAGTTGACCGCATTTTGATATTGGCAGTAGCGCTTCTACCTCTCCGTATGTACACAAGCTGCCATGTACATACTTGACAAGTAGGTGCAGTGAGTTTAGAGCTCAAGCAGGACGCGAGGGGCGAGCGTGTCCTACTATAATCAGAAGGTCACGGCAGGGTCTCTGTTGCAACGCAACGATAAGCGTTCCATTCCATAACCTTAACGAACATCAGCTAATTGCGCTTGTAATAATTTCAGAACATGCCTGTTTCGGTTATCCAGTTTAGGTACTTGTTTGAAAAACAGTTCAATGGGATACGACATAATTAATTCAGGAATTATGAGTTAGTTCTGTATTAACTCATAATTCCTGAATTTCGTAATTATTTCGAATCCCATTGAACGGTATTTAAGTAGGTAGTTAAAGTGTTATTTAATGATATTTTTATCAAGGTACTCGGAGTGCGCCTAGCCAACTTCTCGTTCGGCCCACACTCTGCAAACGATTCGAGCCATTTTTAACCCCCTCTATGTTTAAAGCCAGCAATATCGAAGGACTGAACTATAGGGTAGTTTCCAGGGTCAAAATAATTAGTCCGTATTTTAGATTATAAAAAAATATTGGACACGTATTTTTTCTTTTTTCGATTAAACAAAAAATAACAAAAATATAGCCCATTAAAGTTACGTGTGACGTCACACCGTGCTAAAAAATGCAGCTCGGCGTGACGTCACACGTAACTTTAATGGGCTATATCTTTGTCATTTTCGGTCTAATTTACAAATAAAAAAATACGTGTCCCTTATTTTTGAATTATCTAAAAGACGGACTAATTACATTTTTTAGGGCTACTAGCCCATTGCAATTCATTGCATACGAGTACAGATTAGTGAAAAAAAACATTGATCTGAATTTCATGAATCAGAATCAGAAATTTATTTCAACGTAAAGAATTTACATTCTACTTGTTGAATGTCAATGTACATACAGTTATGTATAATGTTAGCCGCTGCCTTGGGGCCGTCTGTAGTGGAGAAAAAGGCAGCGAAAAAAAAAACTCCACTCTGACCATCTTTTCTCAAATCAACTTAAAGCTAATACAAATAAAACTTACAAAACAATATCTTGGATGTGTTGAACACTAGACACATTTATCCTCTGATTAAATTTAATATTAAACTACTATTTAAAGCCATACGTCCTTGTCTTCTAAATAATCGTTGATTTTATAATAAGCTTTTTTGCAAAGAGTGTGCTTAACACAATTCTTAAATCGCGTTGGAGGTAACTCTAATATATCTTGGGGTATCTTGTTGTAGAACCTTATACAGTGCCCCATAAAGGAAGTATTAACTTTTGCAAGTCTAAATCGTGGAAATGACAATTTATGTTTATTCCTAGTATTAACGTTATGATGGCTACCAAGTGTTTCGAAGTCTTTAATATTTTTCCTAACCTACATAATATTTTCATAAATGTATTGGCTTGCAACTGTTAGGATGTTGATTTCTTTGAAAAAATTTCTTAGTGTGTCCCTACTACCTAGCTTGTAAATAAATCGGATCGCTCTCTTCTGCAATATGAAGATAGTCTCAATGTCTGCTGCCCGGCCCCATAGTAGTATACCATAGGACATAATACTATGGAAGTAACTAAAATAAACAAGCCTAGCAGTTGCAACGTCAGTAAGTTCTCGAATTCTTTTCACGGCATAATTATGCTGCGGAGCTAAGTCTATGTGCTAATTTTACAATATGTGGGCCCCATTGTAGTTTGGCATCGATTGTGATGCCCAGAAATACAGTATCTTCAACAAATTCTAGTTTTTCATTTCCAATCACAATGTTATTTTCAACTAATTTTACATTACGTAGGGTAAACTTCATACATTTTGTCTTTTTTGAATTTAACAACAGATTATTTGCTGTAAACCAATCTAGAACGTGCGAGAGAGCATTATGTTCCCGGATAATATAGTTTCCAAGACATGTGCTTAAAAATCGCCGTTTTCGGCACTGAAAGTCTAGAGGGTACTTGTAAATTTAACTAATTTGAAATGTTGAATTACTTAAACAGTGTTTAATAAGTAGGTAACGGGAAAAAATTAAGATCATGAAAAAAAGACAGGGTGACCATGTATATCAAGGTCGTAATTTATAGGGTTATCCGTCGTTGAAAGGGAAAAAAGTTTGTTGGAAGACCTAAAGTTATTTACATTTACACATTTTGAAAAATGCCACAGTTGGCCAAACTGTGACAAATGACAATTATGCTGTTCCAAACTAAAATAATTTTAGTGTGATACCGACCAAAAATTTGCATTAAACTAAAATTATTAATACATACAAACATCAACAAGCATTTGTATGGCAACAAGCTAGTGATGCAAGTCGGCCTAAATAGGTACTCTATTTGGGTACTAAACTACTAAAGTAGTTTTCTAAGCAGGCTTAGGTAGGCCTACTTAGAAAACTAGGCAGGCAGCAGAATAGAATAGGCAGCAAAAGATTTGTCTTTCGCTGCCTATCGAAGAGTTCCCTTCCAATAATCTCAAGGATTTCACGAGATCCAATGGAACTAATCGGACACCATTCCAAAGGAAAAAATGTAAAAATCTGTTTACATTTGACAGAGTTACGAAGAGTCAAAGCCAACAATGTCTTGGTGTTTCATACAAATTATTTACCATTACAAATATCTTTGAATTTATATCGAGTATGTATGTATGAATTTCCCGAATGCCAATCCGGACATGGCCCCCGACCCCTGCCCCTCAGTGGAGACATAATGGGTTGATGATGATATTAATTCAAAGGGGGATCTAAATCCGCTGAGCAAAAATAGCGCCATGGGGGAAAAATAATATATTTTCATGAAGATCGAATTTGCAATAAACGTCTACAATCACTCAGTCATGTTAATCGTGATTTTTAGAACCCCTCAAGTTGAAACTAGGACAAAAACCCTAGGACTAGAAAGTATTAACACCAATATCGACCGATTTTTGGTCTTGCTGCTGCATAAATATAAAAGAATAAATGCTGTCTTGTAAAAAAAATCTGACTTATATTTACGGACCATAGTTTTCATAGTTAGTTAGTTGTATGGACCACCTATTGGCAAGTTTTTATTAAAAACTATTGAAAATCCTTTAAAAACCTGCCAATATTGGTCTGTAAATTTAAAGGTTACATTTTAATTCCATACCTATCTGTCAAAATAAAGCATATCCCGTGTAGGCAAGGATATTTTTTAAACGAGAAGTTGGCCTCTATTTTACGTACCTGTTATTGGTTACGGACTTAAGGCCTCAGGAATTTTCTCCCAGTCAACCGCAGAAGTTAGAGGAGTATTAATCTGAGAACAAGTCTAACTTACTTAAATAAAATTGGGCTATCAAAAGTGGGCTATCAAAACTAGCATCAGCTTGCTATGAGATTTCAATTCAGCATGATTTTACCTCGATGATATTTTGTTCTAGATGTTCCCTGTTGCTAATGACGAGTTTACAGTAAAATTAAGTAAGCTTTTTAACAATTTCTTTTTGTGTTAAGGTTACACCAAAACCAGTACCTACCTAAGTACTCTCTTCTGGATGAGCTTGGTCAAATGGTCCAGGTGTAACGAGAATTTCCGCGTTTAGTTTTCCACTGTAGTGTATGTTACTCGCCTCTTTATTTTGTTTCTGTAATGTCTCTTGTTGGTAGGTATATTAAAGTATTCCTTCTTTTTCTTCGTTTAGCATTTTGATTAAAATTTCTTTCAAAGTGTTGGGGGCTCGCAAGAGTAGTTTAATTATTAACATGAAAGAAAATAACAATTCTTAAACAACAACATCGACCTAATCATCATTTTGATTTTGCAACATTTTTCTAAGACAATATTTATAAATATTTATAGATTTTAATGAGTAACAACATTAACAACAAGAATAATGTAGGTGTACCTACCTCCATTATATTTTGGTATCAAGATATCAAGGATTTCATAACCTGCCAGTATTTGATGCTCTTGGTTGTACTGTAAACATAAAAAATGGTAAAGAAGATAAATCCTAGAAAAGTTTCCTTTGAATTGATTGCACTGCAACCATTTGAGATAATCATAAAACATAAACATTTACATACAGGCACATACATTGCTTCTGACCCCACACTAGGATCCCGTCAGATGATCCATAGAAATTTTATCCTTGCTTCTGACCGCAATTTACCGATGTTTTACGTTTTAGAACCTGGCTCTGAAATGACAGGACTACAACGTCAAAGTAACAGATATTGTCGAAGCAAAGTAAATCGCTCGTAGCCTGGGCTGCCCGAGTGATCTTAAACGATCACTAAGGTTAACATACGGCGCGTTCAGTCCATGGATGTGTCACCGTTTATGACTAACGGCTAGTGGCATTCTTCAGAGCGGTTCCGTGCTTCGCATGGCGCGTTAAGCAGTTGGTGCCAGGTGCCGTCGATAGATGGCAGTCAGTCGTTAAGCCAAGGCAGAGGCCTTAGGGCGGGGGCGGCTCGAAAACTTCTGTCAGTAAGACCAGCCACTAGTCTTACAAACCTCCACCAATCCGGACTTGGCTCCCGTGGTGGAGTATGGCCTATACCTTCCTCAGGGAAGATACCTGTCCGTGTGGAGTTTCTGGTCTTCCATCCGACGCCTCCCCCGGGTGGCGGATAGAGGAGCGCCCTCCAGATATGGTGGGTACCGGCTTCGGCCGGCGCGGACCAAAACCAGAGGGAGGGGGACGTCCAGTGGCTTGCGCTGCTGGATGTCCTGCGGGTTCCACTTTGGGCTCCGCACCCGTAACCCCACACTGAGTGGGGCCGGGGGCCTTCGGGCCGCGAGGAGACAACCTTCTTAAAAAACACACGGTGGGGGCCCTAATCTATGTCCCTCTGTTCAGCAGAGGGCATAGAAGAGGTTGAGGGAGGGTCACAGACTGCAGGTTGGGGGACCTTCCATCCGACATCGTGACGGGAGAAGGGGGTTGGGGGCCCATGCCCCTTCTCCAGTGAAGGTGGGCCCGACTCTTTGCGAGTCGGGTCGACGTCGCCGTTGCGCCGCTGTAGCATTCGCAACGTGGTCCACCACAAGCGAGATCCGGCGGCGCCCCATTGCACGAGCGACAGGACGGCCCCCGGGGTGTTTTAATCGGTATGCCGCTCCTATTATTAGGAGAGGAGAGTCCGGTACACGGCCGTCGCCCTCCCCGAAGGGTGGCGGTGTCATGGTGCGTAAAGCATTTCACCTCGTCAAAAAAAAAAGGGAAGAGACCTGTGCCCCTCGGTGGGGACATAATGGGTCGATGATGATGATGAAAGTGATATCATTATGAATGGAGTCACGGGAAGGGTTCGAGTTTCGTAGCAATATCAGACTTACGTCATTATTAATGTACGTCTTCAAAAACTCTTGCAAAGTTTCTTCCAATTTCATTGTATCACTATTTTTGTATTGAAATTACAAAGATTATTTAATTCTATTATTTCGATTAAGAAGATTCTAATTTTTAACCAGAATAGACTAAGTTTTAAAGTTTTGTAATTGGAACCCAAAACCGGAAGACCGGAAATACCACTGATACAAACCAGATAGTAATCGAAAATTAATTCACATGAATTAGAATCCGGGTTCGAATAATATGATATGACAACACATAAATAATTGAACGAGTTTTTACCTCATTGATCTTGAGGTATGAGCCAATGTAAATAAAAATGTTTAAATGTAGTATATGTTCCAAGTATAAAATCTTCCTCATTAAAATGGTTTGCAATACAATTCTACAAAGAGTGAAAGGGAAAGTGAAAGTTTAAAACATTTATTTCTATTGTAACACCATAACACAAAATGACCATAACACAAAAATAAAACAATATTATGAGACAAACGAAAACACAAAAATAGCATTATGACCTAATAAATACGAGTACTTTAATAGAAACAGGCTGCAGCTCAGCAAAATGCTAGTCAAAGGCGACTAGCGCTGGTTTTCTGCTGCACCTGATTCGCTGTAGTAAATAGTAACTAAGGAGTAGTAAATAGTAACTAATCAAGTCGTCTACTTTGAATTTTCTCCTACTAACATTAATTAAAATTAATATATAGGGACAAACCCTAAAGCCGTGTATCCATTACGCGCTCCTGGAGTGCGCGCCATGAATGACCGCGCCGAGAGAGCGCTCCGCGGAACGCGTTCCAAACATTTGAAGTATATCAACTAAGCGCGCCTGGCGCGCGTGCCAACCGTTCCAGTGTTCGACCCTTCATCATGGAAGCCAGTCGTGTTCGAGAAAAAATACAACGACCGTCTCAATTGGCGCGCGCGCCACAATTTGATGCGTGCTAAAAAACCGACACCAGTCGGAACGGACCGTTCCGTGTTCGCGTGCTCCAACGAACACATTGGTGCGCGTTCCAAAATGGTAACCATTTCGCGCGGCTGGAACGCGCGCCAATGTTCGCCCTCTTGGAGCGCGTAATGGATACGCGGCTTAACCTAACACTACCCTCTATGTATAAGAATATTGATGCAATAGTACTGAGGTACTACTTCCTCTTATTAAAATTGCAACGCAAGTAATTATGTTTTTACTCATCATCAACCCATTATGTCCCCACCAAGGGGCACGGGTCTCTTCCCTGAGGAAGGTATAGGCTCCACCACGGGGGCCAAGTCCGGATTGGTGGAGGCTTGTAAGACTAGTGGCTGGTCTTACTGTCAGAAGTTTTCAAGCCACCCTAAGGCCTCTAACTTGGCTTAACGACTGCCATTATCGACGGCAGCCGGCACCACTGCTTAACTGACTTTACTGACGTTGCAACTGCTAGGCTTGTTTATTTTAGTTACTTCCATAGTATTATGTCCTATGGTATACTACCTGTGGGGCCGGGCAGCAGACATTGAGACTATCTTCATCTTGCAGAAGAGAGCGATCCGATTTCTTTACAAGCTAGGTAGTAGGGACTCGCTAAGAGACTTTTTCAAAGAAACTAACATCCTAACAGTTGCAAGCCAATATATATATGAAAATATTATGTACGTTAGGAAAAATATTACAGACTTGGAAACACTTGGTAGCCATCATAACGTTAATACTAGGAATAAACATAAATTGTCATTTCCACGATTTAGACTTGCAAAAGTTAATACTTCCTTTATGGGGCACTGTATAAGGCTCTACAACATGATACCCCAAGATATATTAGAGTTACCTCCAACGCGATTTAAGAATTGTGTTAAGCACACTCTTTGCAAAAAAGCTTATTATAAAATCAACGATTATTTAGAAGACAATGACGTATGGCATTAAATAGTAGTAATCAGAGGATAAATGTGTCTAGTGTTCAACACATCCAAGATATTATTTTGTAGGTTTGATTTGTATTAGCTTTAAGGTGATTTGAGAAAAGATGGTCAGAGTGGAGTTTTTTTTCGCTGCCTTTTTCTCCTCTACAGACGGCCCCAAGGCAGCGGCTAACATTATACATAACTATATGTACATTGACATTCAACAAGCAGAATGTAAATTCTTTACGTTTAAATAAAATTATTAATTTGAATTTTTGAATTTTACGTGCCTTGCGAAGCACGGAAGCGCTCGGAAAAATGCCACTAGCGTTAGTCATAGACGGTGACCCATCCATGGACTGAACGCGCCGTATGTTGCTTAACCTTAGTGATCGTTTAAGATCACTCAGGCAGCCCAGGCTACGAGCGATTCTTTTACTATTATTATTAAAAACAATATATTTATAGTATTGTAAATATTTTGTGTTTAGTATATTAATTATTATTTTATAACGACGGAAATTATTTTGCGTTTAATGTATTTCTGCTGAAGGCTTTAATTTAATTTTAGGTGTATGTTAGGGTTTAGGTCCCCCAGGGTAAGGACCCTATTACAAATACTGCACTGTCCGTATGTCTGTCTGCCTGCTTGTGTTATATATAACACATATAAAATGGAAGCGTTACCTATTTACGTTTTATGCTTCGTAATGGTACTATAATAAATTTAATTAACCAGGAATTTATCAAACAGCGCCGTTACGAGGGAGAAAACCTATGTAAAAAAATCGATTTTTTTTTAAATTTTACAATAACACAACATCGCACACTTACAAGAACAGCGTGTTATTTCGGAACCCTTACGTTACATGAGAGTATTTTTTTAAGGTTTCAAAGTAATGGCCGAAAGAGATAGCGCTATAACGTGATGCAGTGTATCTTTTGCTCATTATTGCGGCATTTTCGGAGTAAATAAAATCGCGTTAAGAAAATAAATATCTATGAATAAAAAAATATTTTCGAAATATCACGTGGTTCTTGCAAGGGTGCGACATAACATTTACATACAGGCACATACATTGCTTCTGGCCCCACACCAGGATACCCTGTGTCGTGGGAACCAGAAACAGCGACGTCACAAACATGTAAACATCCAAGACCTGGGTTTATTTTTGTTTGTCCCCAGCCGGGATTCGAACCCGGGACCTCTCGCATGGTAGGCAGATCACTAGGCACTAACCGCTGCGCCACAGAGGTCGTCAATAAAAGTGGTAGTAATCTCATGTTTCAGGAATAGCGTTTCTTTAGGTATCCCCTTACATGGTACAGATCGAGTAGACAGATAAATCGTTAGGTAGAGAAGATATAAAAACCGGCCATGTGCGTGTCGGGCCACGCGCAGTGTTGGGTTCCAAAATTGGGTTTCTGCTTTACAGAACTAACAACTTCATTAAAGTATTTTTCAATGTATTTTGTACGAAGTATTCCTTAGTTAGTTGGTCGCCTATTAGTCGTTAACTTGGAAGTTTTGCTTTTAAGTTCATTACAATTTGATACTACTCTGATTTTTTTCACGTTTCTACAATCAACCGAGTGGGAAGGGGGGACGCCCTACTCGGTCAAAAATTGCGCTGTAAAGCTTTACATTTCGCAAACGGAACTTAAAATAAAAAACTACTAATTCAACAAAATCCAAAATATGGTTTAGGCGAAAAAAACATTTGCACATTATAATATTGGTGTAGCCCCCTACACCACAATTATAATTCTAAAATCTAAATGAATTTTATATTTAGGTATTACCGTTTTAATATATGTATATTAGGTACATTACATTAATATGTATGTCTTTGCCAAATTTCAGCTTTCCAGTACTAAGGGTTTTGAGCTAAGCCGCGGACAGACAGACAGACGGACAGAAAAAATCAGACTATAGCATCTACGCAACAAAAATCCGAAACAAGTGTCTTTCAATTTCCACCAACAAAAAGTCAGAAACTACCGTGACCTCGCCATGTCAGGCAGGGATTATAGTTGTGTATTTTCCAAAACTAACGTTTTCAGTTTCGGTACCCAGCGCAACATCGGAAATGTCAAAATTGGTATGTTACAGATAGTAATCGAAACAAAATCAAATCACATAATGTGAGGGCACGCGAGTTCGAGTGGTGTGGCAAGCCGGAAGTGAGCTATGCGCGAGGGGTTCTAAATTTGATTGTAATGCAAATTCCCTACATCCGATGACGCTCGGGAGGGGCTTTAACAGGTGGGGGTCGCTCCACCAGACAACTGTAATGTCTGACCGATTAAAATAATTTGCAATGTAAATTGTGACAGTTTCCAATGGGACTAGGGAGTAAGTAAGATGTTTATGCATAAAGTCTACAATGCTTTTGTGTTTTTTAAAAAAAAAAAAGATATTCCTAGGGCATGAGTCAACATTATTAATTCTTCGGGCTTATTAACAACGGAAGACGAGTGGTAACGTAGCATTTATAAATACTTGTATAGTAGGGACGTTACAGACCGTCGCCCAAGCGTGCGCGGACGCAGGGGGCGGCCACCCCGGTGCGAGGGCATTCACCTCCCTCCCTCTCCCCGTCGCCCTCCCCCGCGAGGACCCCTCAGCAATTACAGCCCTTTGTGCGTCCGAGGGCTACTTGCTGAGGGCAAGGACTCCATTTTGTTTCTTTGTTTTGAAATGCCTTCTAACTCGAGAGCTCCCTCTGCAGGTAGATCCTAAAGCCGCTGTTTTTTTTTTATTAGTTTCCTCTATGGTTTATTTAGGTTCAAATTGAGAATGCTCCTTACAAATCGTACAGTGTGATTGATTGATGCATTGGCACTTGAAATCGATCGGGGGAGGGAATGTTAAGTAGGACGCTCAACTTAAGCTTCCTGCACTTCCCCTACAATTAGTCCGTTGTTTAACATTTACATGTGAACTTAGCATGTTACAACGGTTTCATGGGAAAGCGCTCTCCCATGCGATCTAGAGCCACCCTCCGTAAATGTAAAAAGATGTTAAACGTTACATTCGCTTTAAAAAATCAGAGGGTGGCAACAAGTGCATGACGGTACATGGAAGTAGACAAGGCATTACTATGGAAATTACTTTTGTTTTACCTCGTAGTCCTTGCCAGTATTGTCGTTAATTTTAGATATATTTTAGCTAAACAATTAGCTGCGATGTTATGAAGCTTTTTTAAGTCAATGTTTAATGAAATAAAAAACTTTACCACAATGCCTTTGTTAGGTGTCCAGTAAACTGGCAGACTGCAAATGAGGACAATCTGTCCTGATTAGACAGATGTGACTAGCTGATGAAACATTTTTCATTCGTGATGATGAATTAAATTAAATTAAAGAAAAAAGTTAACAATACTATCACTATGTTAGGTGTCTGATGTTAGATGTTAGAAACTGCCTAGAGTGACTGGCGATGAGACTAGAGTGATAAATACCTAACTTATCAAAAGATCATTCTTACTGTCTGTACTTTACCCGTCTCATCAGTTCTGACTCATGCCCTAAAAAAAAAAATGCACCCTTCACCGTCTCAAATCGTCGAGTAGTCGCCGCGGTACGATTAAAAAAAACTGATGTAGAGCACCCTACCCGCATGCTTGCGCTCGCGCCGCGCCGCCGCCGCCCTCCCCCTACGTCGAGTTGCAGCGATTCGGTCGCCTCAATTCGATCTGAAATTATACCATTACCCTGTTTAAATGCTTAATGGCATGCAAGGGCACACCGGATGGGGGTGGTTCGGGTGTTATTGTCTCTTTATTCAATCAATTCTTTATCGGCTTGAATATCCTTATTGTTAAAGTTCTCAACCCGTTATGGGGTGTGTGAACGAATTGTTTAACAGATTGTTGCGATGAGCTTTTGAGTTCACAATCAAGGAAACGGTTTCTGAATTGAGAATTTCATTTAGTAAATACTTTAAATGATTTGGCACGCTCTTTTCTGAGAAATTAGACAGCATACAGCGCTATAGTTATAAGTAACTGCTTAGCGTAATTCTCATTTCAGAAACTGGTCCTAACAGAATTACTACTTGCGACTCTTCATCTGGAGAGCAGCCTACGTAAGTAGGCTGTTCTAAAAAATACCTAGCTTTTAAATAAATAAAACGTAAAGAATGTATAGAAAGAAACTCTTAAAAATGATAACATTATTCTTTATTGCAGAAACCGAGAAACACAAAAAAACACAGAATAGTTACAAAGATGCCATTGAGGCAAAATGCCTTTTCTCTCTTAAATAGTAAAGTTACTTTGTGATTCACGTGATCCGGAAAACATTAAATGACAGCGTGGTCTTGGAAGGCGTCGGCGAAGCGTGACGCAGGGTTTCTTGGAAACGGTCTTCAATATTAGGACCTGGGACCTCATAAGTCCTTGTGAATAAGGATTTACTTTATTCGACCGTTACAAAATGGTCTAGAATATCGTCCAAAAATATCGTAGGCAAACGTATTGTTTACACTGGTTAACTGTTAAACATGACTGGTTTATAATGATAAATGAAACAAAAACCCTCCCCTCATGTCCAAAACGTACTTAATAACCTGTAAAAATATGTGGTCACGACTGACAAGTGTCAGCGGTTTCCACGATCACAGGCCGATACGGACTGTCACGCGACCACCACACATAAATAGAAGTGGTACAACTTGAAATAGCTTTTATTGCTTTCAACTTAAGAATCTCACGGCTGAAAATAGCCTTTCAGTAAAGTGGACTCTACACATTCATTCATGTAATTGTCAATTATTAAACGCACATGAATGATACAACACATTACATTTCAATGCCACGTCGGCAATAAGTATGTAGGTTCGACACGAACAGGCAGTGGAAAACGTCCTTCGATTACCGACAAGATCTTTTTAATCAAAGTTTCAGCTTTTTGCTTCCCTTGACTACCCACAAAGTTAAGCCACAGAACTGAGTAGCATAACCATGCTCCAGAGCGCCTAAAAAAGGAACAAATGTACTCTCTCACGAAATTGCTGTCGAGTCCCGGTAAAAGGGGAGGACACAGGGAGGAAAAGGACGAATAAAACATTCCTGGGAGCCAGAGCAGCGGGAGGTTGGATGCTTTTGTAGGACCTACAAACTTTACTTTACTGTCTTTCACAGATCTTAAGTCGACGACATAGAGGCTCTTTCATTGCATCACCTGCACGTCTATAGTTGCGGTGTGTACTTTGAGTCTCGAGTCGAGGGGGTTGACCGGCTTTTTGTTATTTTTGTTCTTCTCATTTGGGACGCTCGGACGTTGGTCATTTTACTTGATGCAGGGAGTTCAAGTTGTTTTGTTCTCTGGAAAAGGGTTCATTGCGTTATTTTTTTCAAGTTGTATTTGTGTATTTGAACCTTTGGTCCGCTGGACCAAAGATCTGAAGCAGATAGCCGGTAGCAGCGACTGGATGAAGATGTAAAACAAGGATTCTAAAAAATATATTTTTTACTACGAGACTTAAAATGCTGTAGAGCCCCGTTATTGTCCATTGCGTTGCATTTTAATCACTATTTCAGGCGTCCTTTCCCTCGTTCTCGAATTCAGGGACGAGACACGATATAACAGTCAATATATGGCACCCTCAGAGTAGCTAATTAAGTAGGTGTGTTTGATGCGGGCACTATCGCTGTATCGATGGGGGGTCGCCACCCCCGCCCCCGATAGTCACCAGAACACCACGGATATTATCTATCTGCGCCGATCAATACCTACGTGGAAATCTACTAGCATGTAGAAAGCACTATGTAATATATGTAACTATCCACTTGTAATATGGAATGACCAAGAGAACATTAACGAGGTTTTTGAAATCATCTACCTGTTCTATCAATATTACCTACGTTTCGGAATCTGAGAAAACTGTACACCACACGACGCCGACGTCATTGGAATGCGTTGGCTCATAAACTTAAAGAATAGCAGAGGAAAATGTTTTTCTCAACGTGGTTCATGAGATGTATAGGAGTGAAAATTACGTCCTACCTATGATAGGTACACTATTAAAACTAATGATTGCACTCAGAAAACGCTCTTTCTTTTGAGATCAGACTTCAGTGCTATGTTCTTGACAATCATGAGCGTTCTCAGGTGTGGTTAATGATTTTCTTGGGAGTCAGAGTTGCGGTAGAGCCATCACGATCTTAGAGATAAGAGCACTTAATTAATACAACCCTTACCGGTGGAAACGTATCACAACATTGATGATATTATGAGTTGACTAAAGTTCCTAATTTAGCCACATTGAGCGATACCGTCGCGGCAGTAGGTTCCTACTACAGGGCCTCTCCCACAGTAGTCGGGGGGTCTCATTAGCCTCGATTATCTATGTGCATTAAGTCGTGGGATCGTTTTCATCATACCATGCCTCGCTTCTGGTGTAGGTACCGTTCCGTGTGGCAATTATTAAAGAAGTTGTAAAAAAGCTATTTCAAAACAAGAAATAAAAATTGACGTCGGTGGACTGTTGTCCTGTGTGAAAATCTAAGCCTATTAACAAAGATGACATAAGCACTTACAAATATACTTTGTAAGCGTGTTCATAATGTCCGCCAGGCCACTCGGGAGGTTCGCACCTTGCCGCGAGGTACTCACCCACCTGCAGCGGGCGCGGCGGTCTCGCTGGGCAATAGCCGAAGTTATCGCCATGCGTTGACGCAACCAAAAACAGGATCCACCTCCCAACAAAAAGTTCCACGGCCACTATTTCGAAACTCGTGCGCACCTAAATAGAGAAAGGCATCTATGTGCTTGTACATCATTTGTAGAGCCGCTAGTCGCAACCCACGGGGTACGGGGTGAATGCCCTTAAAATCCTCCGTCCTCCTCGTGCATAGCGCTCTCCTGTTCTCGCGCGCGGTGGATCCCTCTTCATTGGGCTCGGAAAGAGGGCACGTATTTGAAAGCTTTTGAGGAAATTCAACTCAGTAATCGTGGTTTTACAGTTGTGATTTGCTCGCAGTGGTGGATGGGGACCATCGCTGTGTACAGTTAAGGGTGTGTGCGCACGCGCAGTGCGTTTGTATTCAAATGAGGACAGTGCGTTCCGCGCCGGAGAGCACTATGATTGTACTTTTTAGTCCATGAGGCGTAATCAAGTACAAGGAAATGAGCATCCTTGGGGGGTGGCGCGCTAGCGGCTAGATGCGCGCGGGCACCACTCGCCTATTGAGGGCACCAGCTCGTTAACACGCGACAATTACGTGCGACAATTCGTATTAAGGGGATTCAATTCACTGACTGAAACTAGTGCCAATTAGAAAAAAAATAGATCTTCAGATCATCGATCAGATCAATTCCTTCCTTTTTATAAAAATATCGTGCTACGGTATGACCAGGAGGACATGCATATCCTCGTAGTCATACTGATATGACATATTAGTATGACCACGAGGAAACGGCCGAATTTGCATATAGTGTCTCTTCGTGTACAATGTATCAATCATGTTAATATTGGTTGTTATAATCCATGACCGTGAACCTTTGATCGAGATCCTAGAACTAGTTAGCATTTACCTATGCCGAAAACGGCCGCGTTTGTCTTAGGTCTTTAACCTTAGGCTTACATCACATCAATGTGTTCTAAAAATCACCATTAACATGGATGAGAGGTTGTATAGACACCTTTTGCAAATTGACTCTTTAAAAAAAAGATATGATTTTTTCCCTCGGTGGCGCTAGCTCGAGTCAGTGGATCCCCTTAATGGTTGCGCTGCTGAATTGATACCAGGACATACGTTCATTTATTGGTGCTTCGTTAAATTGATCGGTTTCGCGTGATTTAACGTTACCTACCATGGGAGACTGTCTAGCGATCTAGTGGTAGTCGTCAGTTTTCCACCTGCTGTATTTATTCCTCTCTTAGCAATGAGAAAGGACTGCATGACTAGTGGTGTTATTGTCTAATAAATAAGAAACTAAAAAATTTAAAAGTTCAACTTGCTTGATTTTTTTTATAGTTGCAAATTTTCACTATTTTCATATTAATTTTTATTTTATTTCTTCAAGGAAAAATATCATCATCATCATCATCAGGCTATATTAGTCAACTGGAAAAATATGGATATGGGTGAATATACGGTATTTGATTTTTTTGTGTCCCAGAAGGAAATGTAATCTGTTCCATTCAATATTGATAATTTCTCTATTTGACACAATTTTTAAATGTTTAATGATGAGGGCCAGAAGATTTTCAATTTTTTTTGAATTTTATAAGCACTAGAGGAAAATTGTTACCAGAGGACTGGCACTATTGGCAGAGTAGTCACAAATGAAAGCAGGGAAGTAACAGGCCATTGATTATATCTAAGAAAGGGGACACGTATTAAATAAAATATGAAATATGCCAGAGGAGTGACGCCCACAGGAGTGACAAAATCGCACAAAACCTACAAAAACATAGCACTCGCTTTACTGATCACCGTATAACGTAATACATTACATCTACACACAATAAGCATTGCATTGTGCAAATATACAATTTCGTAACTATAAAATACAAAAAGATAGACTTGCCAGAGGAAATACTCCAACGACTGGCAGAAACATGCTTTCCTACAGTGAATCGTAAATTGACGCTATATTATAGGAATTTCGCTCAACGTCATTAGCTTGTTTCTAACTTAACACTATTGTATGCGCGTAGTTCATGGACAAAAACATACCTTTGCGGTTTTAAGTTAAATTTTACTTCTTTGAGTTTCGGCAGATGAAGTGACATGATTGTAACGTGTCAGGAAAGTAAGTTATTTTTCTTTATATTAATAAAACATTTTAGTGTATATTTTGATGAAATATGTTTCGATGTTTATAAAAACGTATGATCATATTTAAAAAAACATAATGGCATACGTATTTAAAAATATCTCGCCATAAAATCATTATAATCTAGAAATGGGGAGGCCAGAGGAGTATACATTTACAACTATTTTTAACGATTATGTCTTAAATTAAACAATTATCGTGAATAGACTATGTGGGCCAAATAAAAGACCATATTTTTTAATGCTTAAGCGTACGGACGCAATAATATAATAAGTTTAACATAATATTTGTCCATGGACCATAGAAATTCAAATAGCGTATATTGACCCATATGACAAATAAATAAGATAAATATTAACATAAAATGCACTAAATGGACCTTGTCATCTGAAATTAATTTCTATTTCAGGGTGTGGGATATGCCCCTAGCTTAAATCGTAACGAGATTAGTTTTGCTCAAAGAGAGCCTGCATCTTCAAATACTTTTGGTAATGATTGGACACTAGTATTTTAATTTTTGTAGATTATGATTCTGAAATATTATTAACTACCTCGTTGATCTAGCCGTCTACCAATACAGAGGTCGTGGGTTTGATCCCCACTAGGGACCGTCGTTTGTACAAATGAAGGGCCAAATTCTAAAAGTCCTCAAGTCCATTTTTTCATATTTTGAACTGACAACACCATCGTGTCCGGAATCGTGTTTCGGTCCTTCAAATGGCCTGTTTGGATGTTTTTCCAGGTTTGTAATGTACTTGCTTGTTTACCATAGCTCAAGGCATCCTAGTTTGGGACCAGGTCAAGTGAGTGTGCCGTTATTATTATAATATTGTAAAACTATTAAAGATACCTAGTCAAACTTTACTGTATTTTAAGTCCCGACGCGCGCCCCCTACAAAACAATGCTCTGTTAGCTTCACCTACGCACACAAATGCGAAGTTCTCTGTTCCTCATTGAGAACAATCGCGATGGATAATACAAACATTGCTCTCGGCGTGCTCAGGGTCGTTCGTCGTGTAATTGTCGTAACAGGCGCAGGACTACTAAGGCCGTGGTGCGCCCACGTCGGGGTTTGGAAGTAAGCACTGCTGCACGCCTGCTGTTAGACTGATCTCGTCTGATTACTGTTTAAACGAGGATGTTATGTCTACATAAGAACCATTTTAGTAGGTACGCGGCCCGAAGGTCTGATTTAAAGATACTACGGTGACTTTACCTACACACGACAAAGGATCTAAATAAAGCAACTCCACGGGGAAGCACTTTAGATTCAAACAAACATTGTAACGCACTACACGAGCAACATGGAAGCCAATGTAATACGTCACCGACCGACGACGGCCCTGCCCTTTCCTAGCTAAGGTCAGCGGTAGGATTTGCTATCACGACATAGAGCTACATTTTATAAGGTACCTACATCGATCGACTTGGTAAATAGGTACCTACTAATTTACTTGGCTTATAATTAACTAAAATGCAGGATGCCCTTAGTAACAGACTGGTATTCAGGTAAACGAATTGCTATCAATTACTTAATAAGTTCCTTGTCAAACTGTCGTCGTCCTGATCACAAACTAGGATACCCTGTGGAAGGATACCACAAATATGAAAATTAACCCAGACCGAGAACATGTCATTTTGTACTAATGTACGGCGGCTCCCAGTGGGAATCGAACTCACGACCTCTGGCACGCTAATCAGACGTGATACCGCTAGATCAACAAAACAAACGTTGAGCTGCGACTGCTTCGCTGCTAATAAAGCAGTTTTACGAAGAGTCAATAAAAGAAAAAAAGTATGTTAGCAAAATCAAACCGAACATAAGAATGTTCAAAAGTTGCATCTAATTGGGTGCCTATAAAACTTCCACCTCTATTCTATAAAAAGAGCGTCGTCTTCGGCGATCCGAATTGACGAACGGCCCCAGCACCCACGCTGGAGTTGACTATCTCCAGATAAATAACGTTTAGCGGTACCGGCATGGCTCAGCAATAAAATATTTCTTTTTATGTCCCCCCGTGTAACAACACGTTTGAGCCCGGTCCGAGCGTTGCGCAAGAGACGATACATTCCGTATATACGGGTCGCCCTCGCGCCTCTCGAGTCTCGCCTAACCACTCGTAGGGCCGAAACCCACCGAAAGGTTTTAGAGGATATACAGTCGGCCACAAGTATTACACAACAACGGAGCGACATCGGCTCGGCAGCGGCAGCAGCGCATCGCATGTAGACTATCAATGACCGGTATAATTTTTTTGTTCCGTTCTACGCATGTTATAAAAAAAACGATACTGACGAAAGTTGGATAATTATTTGAGATTTACAACGAAAACTAAAATATGTTTTATTTATTCATGAAACAGGTGTTCAAGTTTTTTTTAGTTATTAGTTTATGTGGCAAACTTTATAATTTACATAAAGTGAAACGTACCTACACGTTTCTTCTTGTTTGTACGAAGAACGGAACGTAACAAATGTCAGCGCTTAAAAAGTTACTTGTGTTGTGACCTTCGTCGGATATTATTTTGTTTAGAAATCGCTATTTTGAAACAATATACCTATGTGACAAAATGAGGAAAATGCACTTCACTGCCGTGAAGAGGAATGTTTATGCTTTCATTGTCCATCTGGCCATCCTCTGTTGGTGTTGCAGTACTTGTGAAAGCACAGTTCATGCAAAAATTATGTTCGACACTGCTCAATCGTACCCAGACCTCTGCGTAGGCAAGGGAATCTCCGTTTCCAGCTGCTATAAGTTCTTTCGACCACATTCCGTGTCTTGGACTTTTCTCCATGAAAGTGTGTGGGCAGAATTACCAAGCGCACCCACACCAGACTGGTGATTTCTAGTACTGAGGAGTCGGGTTCCCTCATGAAGTTTCCCTACACAGCTCCTATGTCTTGATAAGAAAAAAATAAAATAAAATAAATAAATAAACTCACGCCCGTTATCCCCGAAGGGGTAGGCAGAGGCACCAGTCTCTAGAACTGGACCCACGAACATGAACATGAATGTTTCTTGATAAGAACTTGTTGAAATAATGGGATGATAATATTTTCCACGAATTCTAATTTGAATCACTTTATTATGCGATTCAGATCTATACAAATCCTTAAAATAAGGATATAGAATGTCTATAATATGCAAAGGTGGAACACTGATGTTAAGGCTTATGTCATCATCATCATCAACCCATTATGTCCCCACCGAGAGGCACGGGTCTCTTCTCCGAGGAAGGTATAGGCCATACTCCACCACGGTGGCCAAGTCCGGATGGGTGGAGGTTTGTAAGACTAGTGGCTGGTCTTACTGTCAGAAGTTTTCAAGCCGCCCTAAGGCCTCTGACTTGGCTTAACGACGGCCATCTATCAACGGCAGCCGGCACCAACTGCACTTTCGTGCTTTGCAAGGCACGTTGTGCAGTTGGTGCCGGCTGCCGGAAGGCTTATGTGTTTTCATTAAATACAGGTTCCTAAAACTGGTCGGTTAGAGTGTCATAGTCATTTATAATAACGGTAAAAAATTAAAACCTGATATGTACTGAAAATTAAAAACCTGAGAAAACAAAAGTTGTTGTCAGGAAGATTGCACTGGCAGGGAGACAAGGGCAGTGACAGCGAAGAACAGGACAGCGGTCAGTGGGTAGACCGATGGCCCGATGGTCGGACAATGGGATCAAGTCGTCAAAGGGCTCGTGGATGCGAACGGGGAGAGACCGCAACAAATAGCATATAATGAACCTAAAGCCTATACCCAGCAGTGGGCAGGGGTTGGCTGATGATGATGAAAAGTGGTTCCCAGACACTATTTTTTTTTCAATTGAGCACTAACACGGTGACACGAAAATTTTATATACACATATAAACTCATGCATGACCGTATCCCAGAGGGATAGGCAGACCAGGGACTGCCACGATCCTGTCTCATTACTTTCCCTGCATCAACATTCATTAGGTAGGTAGGAATCCTTATATGCATAGGTACACGTCGGTTTCGCCCTTTGCCAATACATCCTCTATTTGGTCGAAGTACCTATGTCCGCATTTTGAAAATAAACTTGTATAATATCGTCCTAATAGTCAATACTTTCGATTATATTCATTTTGTAATAATATTGCAATAATCACGAAACAAAACAATTCATAAGGAAAATCGATGCTCAAGCGTGGTCGGAACCACGCTTGAGTAAATACAGATTTGATCTTCACTTAAGTAGAGATCGCTACTCAAGCATCGTTCTCGAATTAGCGTTTACTCAGTTGAGTTGCGATTCGCAAGTGTCAACTCAAGTAACGTTCTAAAATCAAATCGATACTTAAGTCTAGTTTTAAGCAGAGATCAGTGCTTGAGTACGATTCTGTAATACGGGCCTTAGTGTCGCTTGTACCCAAAAATCAACTTTTAATCCAACCTTTCTGGTAGTTTTGTCTGTAACTGTAATTTACCGGGGTAGCTTACACTCGGCGTCCGTCGTCGGTCCCAGTCGATCAACGGAGAGGTTGAATACGTATACAACATTAGTTACTTCGTTGCACTTCGTTGTTAGTGGTGTACTTGTGTCTAAATGCTTTTCGAGCGTGCTTTTTATGACGTGAGAGCGTTCACATTTATTGGCTGTAAGGCCATATATTACGGCATTACCTAACTATTTTGTCAAATAACTACACAGTAAGTGGGTTTAGATCCTACAAGTACATCAAATGATTCAGGGGGTAATCTATTTTTCCTGTTCCCACTATTACTCGTCAATCATCACTCGAGCACTGCTGATTCAATGCACCTTATAATTTGAGACGGAATATATGAGAACAGAAATTTCTATTCTCGATTCCTATCGCATTAGCGTGATGCCGAGCACGGCCTCGATTTACCCCGCTGTCTCCGTAGTTTCCATTTGCACCTGCAAAAAGTTGTGAACGGTAGAGCAACGGGCGGGGCGTCGTCGCGTCGCCGGCGTCGGCAGCTCTACACGGCAATGATAATAGTTTAACTTTGATCTCTATCAGCAGACTAGGCGCACCCCGCTCTCGTCTGATTCGCAAGTAAGTGGGGGGATCACTGCAGGCTCAGTCGGCTGGTCGGAGTATAATGACACATTGTTGGCAATAGACGGGGAACGGTGCTAGATATGAGAGGTTCTTGTGCGCACTGCAATGACGCGACGCGATGCGCGGGCGCTCACCGTTATCCTATTTCCTCCCTCCTTTATGTTAATGTCTGTATGCATTGTGCTGTCGATTACGTCGGGCGTAGACATCGTGGCAACAGGTTTGCGGTAGTTCGTAAATTAAACTAGCCGTGAATGTCATCAAACTGTCGCGGAAAGTATTGGTTGCTTTTTTCGGCACCGCATAGCAAAGCATGCCGAAGTATAAAGGCATTGATGAAAAAGGAGTGTTCCTCATAGTGACAAGATGGTGATTCTATCTGATCTGTGTCAAGTAATCTTACAAAACAGGAACAAAAACACACCTTACTTTAATATATACCTAATATACATTATTTCTTATGCATGAGGGAAGTAGAATATGGATATATCTAGGAACTCCTACTTCTGACTTTTACAGACCTTTGTTGCAGAACAGAATAATTATTCTTTATTCTGTTCTATTCTATTTTAAAGGCTGTGGCCACTGAGCGTAATGAATGGTTTACCGTTTTATCTATAAAACTCTCTAACCAATCAATTTTTAGTACAATGCGAATACCTTAATGATTCTAACGCTAACGTAAAACGAGACTCGCAACTAAAGAGAATACTTCAATGTGAAGAGTTACTTTACTAGTTGTAACATTGAAGTGTGCTTTTGTATGAATGGTACCAAATATAGGCAGGTAACTTCAATGGGAACTTGCTCATGACAACTGCACTCTTCGCGCTCGATATGATAGATTTTTTTACCATTGATACCGTTCTGACCGTAACATCACTACAAATTCAAATAGGTACGAACGAACGTACGAACAGTCGACAGCACATTATGGTATACACCCGTGCACTCTACTCCGTTGCGTTACGGGCGACTTTGCAACTAAAATGTGAAGATTGACGTGCTGTCGACTGTACCATTACACGGTTGTATATTTTTCAGGGGTGCAAGTACGTAAGACTCCACTGTATGGAGTTGTCTGATTTAGCCCTTTTGTTCCCGGTATGTCACACCACCTTATGTCACACTGTTACATTCTGGGACTGTTTTTCCAGTAGGTATCTCATACCACTATTCCACCAATCCGGACTTGGCCCCCGTGGTGGAGTATGGCCTATACCGTGCTCAGGGTAGAGACACGTGCCCCTCGGTGGGGACATAATGGGTTGATGATGATGACTCCTACTCCGAACTGTCATATAAATTCTTATTTTGACTCTTTCGAGTTTTCTAAATGCATAACCTGATATAGTGGAAAGTTACGTAGTATAAGGGCAATTCTGACCTAGCGATTGCCTTTAGTAGCAGTAGTTCGGTTGTTAGTTCGATTGTCCGAACTAATGAAACTTTTCAGTAGCAGTAGTTCGGTTGATGTAAAGCACCGAACTGTTAGTTCGGTTAGTAGTATTAAGAAAATGAAAACCAGGTATTGTACTGTAATTACATACGTATCGAATCGTGTAGTATTATTTAAAAATAAATACGTAAATAGCAAGAGTTTGTATATCTCAGGCGAAATATGAAAAAAAAAATATAATGAAAAAAATTAATTAAAAATAATGACAAATAAAAAATAATATTTATCTGTCATTTAGACATCTGTTATAAAACCTTTGTCAAAGTCTCATTAAAACCTGTTGATATGGCTAAGTATTCAGTGTAACACTACTAACCGAACTATTGGTACCTACTAAAGGCTATCGACAGTTCGGTGCTTTACATCAACCGAACTACTGCTACTGAAAAGTTGCATTAGTTCGGTCAACCGAACTAACAACCGAACTACTGCTACTAAAGGAGCGATTGCGGACCGGACAACGCAGCTTGGGCAGGTCCTGCAGTCGCTCTGGATGCGGCCGGGAAGCTTGGAAAACCAGGAGTCCCCTATACCTACCCTGCAGCAGTGGACATCAAATGGCTGATGATCATGATAACTGATGATTTCAATGCCGTTGTATGGCACTTTAAAAAAAAATGCGATTCAGTAATTTCTACATTTTTTAATCTTGTAGATTCCCTTGTATGCTATGACAGGTAATTATGTAACTAGGTACTACCTCACAAGGCCGTAACATGAACGAATGAAAATAAATACCGCCAGTTTCAGAGAGGAAGATGGCCAGAGACAAGGCTGAGCTTATAAATTAGCATTTTCTGTAAGTTATTTAAAGCCACGTGTATGCTGATGATTATGTAAAGCCAAGCTGCGATGATAAATCAAAAGGCCACGAATAGATGGGCCCATAAAGTTGGCCACAAAAGCCGAAGTTTTAGAGCCCTTCAGAAAGTATGTCGACGGGCCGCCTAGCCCCCCGTTCCCCACTCACCGCCTCTCGCGGCGAGAGGCTCGCCCGCCTGAACTGGAAAACGCATCCATGTAAGTGTGCATTTTATAGTTTTCCGTGAACGACAGAGATCTTTGATCTAGAGAGGATACGTTTTAAGTGATTGTTCCGATGGACTCATCCTACTTGTTGACGCATAAAATTAAAACTGATTTATTAATTAATCATTAATGCTTGTATTTCGAACGTATGATTAACTATTGATGAGATCTGAGTAAAAAAAACCGTACTTAACTCGAATGATCTATCTACTAATGGGTCAATGTTCCATTAGGCATGCGATTGGTCTAGTGGGTGAAATCCTAGACGTACATACGCATTTGCTTACCTTTCCTCTCAATAAAACAAAACGTTTCCGTTTCACCTTGACAATGCGTATAAATGGCTCCTAGTGCAATTGTGACTCCTATTACTTGATGCTTGTTAATCCGCAATTGACTCAAAAAGACTCATAACAGGTAGGTAAGTAGGTATTTTTGTTATTACCTATGCAACGTAATGTGATGTATATCGCCTTTTCAGCTGTATTTTACTTTTGCCTTGCCTAGCTGAATTCGATTACAACACGAAATTAACTTAGCGTCGATTAATTAATATCGACAATCCGGACAGCCCCGCCCGTTTTCGATGTCGAAAAACGTGGTTTTCGATCGGCCGCGCTCGAGGGGAGAAAAAAGCCAAGCGAGCATTGCGCAAGAAGGCGATATTACACCCGGCCGATACAGCCCGGGGTCATACGCCTGCACCTACCACCGTCGCCTGCGCAGACGTTTCTGGGAACTCTGACGTTAAAAAGAACCATTGTGATTTGGAGTTAAGGCGAACGCGAGGTCTGACAAAGGAAGCGATATCGGAGTTTTAGAAGCGTGCCATAAGGTGGGGCGATACGGTATTTGACACTATCAACAATAAATTATTTGAGATGCTCGATTAAAACAAAAATTACACAATGTTTCGGAAAATGTATTTCTTTCAATCATTTACTAATTATTACAATTTTTAAACAGATGAAACATAAAAAGAGTGCTCTGAAATGTGACGTCACAAGCAAGTATTTTCATACAAAATTCTGTTTTAAAAGTAACTCATTTGACATCCTGTCAAATACCCAATTGTATTGATATTGTTTGTCATACCTATACTATTGACGACCTCTGTGGCGAGGTCCCGGGTTCGAATCCCGGCTGGGGCAAGAAAAAAAAATCCAGGTCTTGGATGTTTACATGTTTGTGACGTCGCTGTTTCTGGTTCCCACGATACAGGGTATCCTAGTGTGGGGCCAGAAGCAATGTGTGTGCCTGTATGTAG
Source organism: Yponomeuta plumbellus (assembly GCA_947310845.1). NCBI lineage: Eukaryota > Metazoa > Arthropoda > Insecta > Lepidoptera > Yponomeutidae > Yponomeuta > Yponomeuta plumbellus. The sequence continues at coordinate 14,659,670 of OX371198.1, read as the reverse complement.
GTAAATGTAAAAAAAATATGTTACTATCCTAAGTATGGAAATGGAGGATCTTGTTGCAGTGGTGAGCGTGCTTAATTTGCTATTAAAATTGCCAAATAATATTCATAAGCCAGCTAGTCCAAAAGAATACGCGAAGAGCGTCGAGCGTTGTGAGACAGCCGAACGGTGGCTAGGTGATCCAGGCGCGTCGCGTCCACGCAAGGATGCGCGGGCGTCGCCGCCGCCGCCGCTCGCGTTTCTTTTTAGAAAGCGGCACGTGGCGGGGTTGTTCACCCTAACCGATCCGGGTCACGCAGCGCTCGCCCGCTGCGGGTACTTTACTGCACCGAGACTAGTCCTTGATAAGGGAGACGTCAATGGAACACCATAATCGGACGGAACGAGGTCGCTGCCGGATAAGGCGCTCTTTGTGCCCGTGAAAGTTAAGGACTTGATAATATTTCGTCGGGGAGCTAAGTGGGTCGCTACTTGCTTGACTTCTGGGGGACTTAGTAGGTCGGCTGTTTTCCGAACCGGATATCAAACGCTTTACTTTCTAGGAATTATTTTATTAAGTAAGCACATAAGATAAAACATATCGAACGCAGAAGTACAGTCTGTTAGCTTTCAGAATATACCTCGGGCTCTAGAGCAGGCTTCAGTTTTCGCCGAAAGCACACGAGTGTAATATGTACTAGCTACTTCCTGCTCTGTATAAAATTTTCTTCACTATTTTGAAAAGATATGTAAAGTTATCAATTACAATACAAAATATACCTTACCTCTGCTACTATCGGATAGAATCGATTATTTCTATCCGATAGTAGCAGAGGTATATTCTAAAAGCTAACAGACTGTATGTATGCCTACTAAACATAATACATTAAAATCCTAATTAATGTGATGTTCTTGTAGCTACTAAAATATACCTGACCACAAATCTACTTCCATAACTTCACAAACCACTAGCTAGGTACCATAAAATATAATTTACTTCTACAACTAGATAGGACTAATCTCAGTCAGTGTGCCAAAATCCTTCCATCATCATGTGTAAGGTCATCTGTAAGTCCGCCAAAGTCAGTCTCCTCAGCACGTGTGATGCTGTCCGTCAGTGCAGCAGAACTCCTTGCCAGCAGAGAAGTTGGTGGCGAACCAGTCGCTGCCGCAGTTCCTGATGAAGAGGAATGCCTTCTCGCGGTGCACGTCGCGCTCCACCGCCCCGCAGATCACTGGCCCCGCCCGCGGCAGGTACTTGAGGATCTGGTGGAGTGAAAACAGTCGATAGTTATAAAATTGTACGCCTCTAACGTTTCATTGACCTTAGGATGATGTTGGCAATCGTTGGCGTTTGGAGTTGGGGGTGGTTGGGCACCATACACTACTGTGTGGAGCCCTGCTGCCGTAGATTTAAAAAACGGTTGTTTGTTTTCCTTTGTCTCTATTTTATTTTTCTTGTTTTTTTGACTCTTGTATATTTTGTCTATTATGTACTTTTGTCTTCATTGTGTTTCTGTGACAATACTAATAAAATCTTTCTTTCTTTCTTTCTTTCTTTCAATCGTTTAGTTAAAAAGTTAGCGTAACGTAAGCAGCCTAGGTGATGTAGGTATCGTCCTACTGAAGGGCACAGGCATTCTCTGAGAGAACCGCAGACGGACAGTTGGAAGCAATGAAACCTGTGAACACCACCTGTGACGTCATGCGAAAAAACAGCGCCTTTCGACGACCATGATTGCATACAAGTGATGCACGGTCATTGGGCTTGGAGCATATTTTCTGTATATTTAAATTACGAAATCCTTGACGTAATGCAATGAAATTGGCGACCGCTCTAAGTAGCCTGCTAATGACTCTTTTTAATGGCTATACAGGGTTTCTTCTAAAATGTGTTGAATTAATTTTATAGTGAATATAGTGTTAAGTATTGACGATTCGCGTAGGTATATTCGCACCTTGCAACAAAATTATGAAAACCTTGATAATTTGAAAAATGCAAATCGGAGAAAAAACTTGTCGAACAAAACTTTTAAGACCGCCATTGGGGGTGTATTAAAAGGTACGTATTTATTTAGATAACACTATTTATAGCTTGGTAAGTATATTGGTCTATGTTTTAAATAACTATCAATAAATTGGTTTAGCTGTTATTTTCTGATTCATACTTAATGCATAGCATCAATGACGACCGCGACCTAGCTACCCTTGACGAACTAGCGCGTCTGCATACCATGCGAGAGGTCCCGGGTTCGAATCCCGACTGGGGACAAAACAAAGAAACCTTGGTCTTGGATGTTTACATGTTTGTGCGGTCCCTGTTTCTGGTTCCCACGTCACAGGGTATCCTAGTGCGGGGCCAGAAGCAATGTATGTGCCTGTATGTAAATGTTATATTTTAAGCATCAACCCACATTCACATCCAGCGTTATGTCCGACTGAAAATCTTCACCACATTCCTCTTCGTGCCTTTTGAATTAGTCGAATGCTGTGAGTGAATGTTGATTAGCTATCAACACTCAAGTTAATGGCAATAAAAGATCAGCGTTAACGATGATCCACCACCGAACGATAATGAGGGATTCAACAGGCTCGGCTGCTTAGAAATTTTGCCTACATTAGGTATGGTTTGCTTGCAAGCCGCAACTGCGCTTATGCCGGCCCACGTGCAAGAAAGTAACTGGCTCATTTGATCGCGACTGAGTTGACATTCGAATTAGTCTTCAGTGCATCGACTATGTTAGTTCTAAAATCGTCCTTAACATAACTGATTACAGTGCAAGTGTGTAATAACTGTTGATGTGCTGTCGACTGTGCACACCACAAAACATTTTTTCTGACATTGTTGGTCTAAAGCCTGCATTACACCGGGGCAACACTGTGCGGCATTGCGGTATGCCACAAGGCCGCATGCTACAACGTCGCACATTGTGGCAAGAACCTTGTGGCATGGCAACACCTTGCGTCATGTGGCAAACTGTCGCAGCTTCTTCTTCTACTTCTGCCGCACCTTTGTAGCATGCGGCCTTGTGGCAAGCCGCAATGGCGCAGTGTTGCCCCGGTGTAATTCAGGCTTAAGGGCGACTTGTGCCAAGTCACTGGATAAGTACCCAGGTACTTACGTGTCCAGAGGTAGATGAACAAATAGCTGATTGGCAGCATTTTGAATCATACGATTTGTCTAATGATAGCCCTGCAGTTTCCGTGGTGCAAGACTCGTTTTGAGCTTACCTAGCCCTGGATATACTAATAGGGGTTTGCTATCAGATAGCGTTGGGTCGATGAATAGGCTATTAGCCAGTGTGAAAATAACGGTATTATTTATACGTATTCCTATAAATTATGAGTCTTAAAAGACGTGAGTGGATGAAGATGATAAGTGCATTTTTTAGGTTTTTAGTAAATTGAAGTTAAAGTTATGCTAAAATTTTTTTCCACACAAAAAAAGAGGAATCCGAAAATACGACATATTACCTTCATCCACTCACGTCTTCAATTATTATTTGTAAAAAACACAAGATAAAATTTCATACTTTTTTATCTGCCGCCATGGTATCGAAAACGGCCTGGATTGGCTGATTCTATGATGACGTCACATGTCAGTAAAAATTGCGTCGTCTGTCATTCATTCGTTCTTACGTTCATTGGTTGGTTTATTCGGAAGTGACGTCGTAATTCCTGTGTGCAACGCCATATTGCCCAAGATAGCGTTTTGGCGGCTTATTTCAAACGTAAATTTTCGTTTGCCTTTTTTTCAAGAAATACTCGAAATCATTTAAAATGACCAATTTCTGAAGACTCCATGAACACCAACAAAAAATATGAGATGTTTTTCAGAAATCTGTCAAATAGCCTATTGATGCAAAGCAAAATAGATTTCAGACATTTTGGACCTGACGGGCCTGGGGCCTGCTTTGCCTTTGCTGACTTTGACTCTACCGAAATTATCTCCCTGTCTTTGTATAAGTAAAATAAGATAAGAATACTCTTTACAGTATCGTACTGTATTTCACCAGATCACATGACAGAAAAATAGGAAATTACCTAATTGAATCACGGGTAAATGTATGGATAGCTGATTGGATTGTCAGTCTTACAACCTTCATCATCATCATCATTCAGCCACAAGAAGTCCACTGCTGGACATAGGCCTCCTCCATGGATTTCCAAAAAGACCAGTCGGAAGCGGCTTGCATCCAGCGTCTTCCCGCCACTTGGATGAGATCTTCTGTCCATCTTGTGGCTGGTCGTCCTACTCTGCGCTTGCCGATATGTGGTCTCCATTCGAGAACTTTTCGGCCCCATCGGCCATCAGTTCTGCGTGCTATGTGCCCCACCCACTGCCATCTACGGGTAACATCATCTATCAACCTTATCAACGGGTAACAGCTCTGCGAATGAATGTCGTGATGCAAGATATTTTAATACGTATTCACACTGGATTAAACTCACCCCTGGATAAATCTAAAGAATAGCAAGCATTGACGCAAGCCAGCCTGAGTCGTGGATATCCGATCGTGAGCGATCTGTGACTTAGCGTCGTGTAGTCACGCTAGAAGCTAAAGGAAAACGTCTTACCATTTGCTGATGCAGTGCTTGACGCCTCCGTTACCACAAGGGTAGGTGGGAGATTCCGTGTCGTACGTGACCACCGGCTTACAACCTTATCTACGGATAACAGCTCTATGAATGTCGTTGTGCAAAATATTTTAATACTTCTTCAAACTGGATTAAAGTCACCCCTGGATAAATAAATAGAATAGCAAGCATTGACGCAAGTGGATATCTGGTGTGAACGATCTGTGACTTAGCGTCGTGTAGTCACGCTAGAAGCTGAAGGAAACACGTCTTACCACGTCCAAGCATTTGCTGATGCAGTGCTTAACGCCTCCGGTACCACAGGGGTACGTGGGAGATTCCGTGTCGTACGTGACCACCGGCTCTCCTTCGGGGGGACCACGGGGTCGACTGCGGCGGCCCGCCTTGATGCCAACTTGCTGAGACATGAAAACTCCGCACTGGCAGGACTCTATCTGAAAGATAGAAGTATTTAATTAGTAGGTACATAATTAAGAATCGCTCATTGCCTGGGCTGCCTGAGTGATCTTAAACGATCACTAAGATTAAGCAACATACGGCGCGTTCAGTCCATGGATGGGTCACCGGCTATGACTGTCGCTAGTGGCATTTTTCCGAGCGGTTCCATGCAAGGCACGTTAAGCATTTGGTGCCGGGTGGCGTCGATAGATGGCAGTCGTTAAGCCAAGTCAGAGGCCTTAGGGCGGCTTGAAAACTTCTGACAGTAAGAGCAGCCACTAGTCTTCCATCATCAACCCATTATGTCCCCACGAAGGGGCATGGGTCTCATCCCTGAGGAAGGTATAGGCCATACTCCACCACTGGGGCCAAGTCCGGATTGGTGAAAGTTACATATCTGCATTAAATATTAACTTTAGATTTTTATAACGCCACAGATGCAAATTTTACGTAAAGCGTAAAGCTTAAAAGAAAGGTTTTATTTAAAAAACAAGATATTTTTTTAATAATATCGACAATTTAAAATTTTATCCACCCCAAACTGGGCTGTTTTGCCCATTGTTTAAAAAATCTTTGCTCAGAAAATCCAAACTTAATCGTCATACTTTCTGATTGTCTTCTATGTTACTTTGTAACGTAAAAATGTTCTTGTAATGTCACCAATTTAACATTTTATCCACCCCAAACTGGGCTGTATTGCGCATTGTTTAAACAATTTTTCAATTTATCAATTACATTGATTACTAAGTTACTTAAATATTGTGATTTTCTTAAGTTTAGTGGTAATTCACTGATGACGGATAGCTATGAAAATATCTTTTGATAAATTCTAAATGATACGAGACTGAAAATAGATAATAATAAATGTAAACTACTATTATAGCAACTGGCAGATAATGGTATGTTTTATGATTCTAAATATATCAATTCAATATTCAAAAGGACACATTTTCTGCCAGCTGCTACAATAGTAGGAAGTAATAATTATGTTTATGTTGTAAATTACACAGTTTAATTACTAAGACCAAGGCTATTGCAACCTAAGTTACGAATAAATAATAATAAGCCGATCTCAAAATAATTATAATTGTTGATCTCAAATACAAGACGATTCATACATAATAAGTCTATTATTTTATAAACTTCAATCCACAAAAAATTGGTGAAATAATAAAGATTTGAAACCATATTTTGCTTGTAAAAAATACGTCTGTAACTTTCGTGGCGACTTTAGTAACTTTCGTGGGCAAGAAATTTCAAAATAATATATCTTTGTAGTTTATGCACCGATTTACAAATAATAAAAATTCTACCCATTATTTTTCAACGCCCTAAACCCATTTATTTAAAGATAACTCTAAAAAGAAATTTCGCCACGAAAGTTACGCGGAGAATACTTTTGAAGAACTACTCAGCTATTGCCATGCCGGGAATATCCCTGTATTTCTTGTTATTGGTGTTTATTGATATCTCAAAATGTATTTATGATTCTTTTAATAAAAATAAAAAAAGTAGCTAAAGCAAAAAAACGGCTAAGTACTAAAGTCTGTTCGCTATCATAGTATCACTTTGGTATTTACCGCCACGGCACGTGGCGGCTTTTCACAAAAGAAATTAAAGGAAGCAAACACACCAGTGAATTTGGCTCGCAGCTTGTCTCATTTTACTATTATGTAGATCACGCAATTAAAGAAGTAAATCAATCAGTATTTTAGAATGGATTTATAACGAGACGATCCTGCATCACTTAGGTACTCGTAGGTACCTACTCTAAATACCGGTGGAGATGAATATTCTGAGGACACTTCGAGTGACGAAGAGTAGTATTTTATTTTGTGCTTCATTAGGTATGTTGTGTACCATGTTTTTTTTCTATTTAAAGTATTTTTGCCTTCTAAGTTATATTATTGAAATAAATGTTTTTTTTATTAAAACCAGGATTGAATTCGTGTGTACCGACACCACCTAAGCGAACGGTCTTTGCAAGTCCACGTTTCGGAAACTCCTGGGCCGCGTTTCATAAATCTAAATTCCATAGTTCACAATTCAATATCAGAGTCGTGTTTCATGTTTAATGACAACTCCATGTACATTGCGTAGCCGAGTCTGTTGGATAAGTGAATTTGCAATGTAGGTAGGTACCTACCTACATCGAATTGTAATAGAAAACAATGAATCTTGTTATATGAAATAGGGCCCTGGATAATCAAACTGTCTAACCACGTGGCGCCATCTATCGCACAGCCTAGTAACAAGTTATCCATGGAGGTAGAGTCTCAATGTAAGTAGAGACCGATGCGGTAAGCAGAGACATCTATATCATCATCGTAGAGTCGTCCGCAGGTCAAGCCTAACATGTTTGTTAGGGCCTGCGCAGACGACGCGTCGGACTTTTCTCCGCGGTGGAGAAAAAAGTACGCTCCGCGAATAATAAGTCCGCCGCGGATTTACCGTGAACTCTACGCACGCACACGGTGTGCGATCATTTGTTGCCCGGAAATGTAGAGAAGTGCACGCTATGGAAGCAAATATTCAGAGGTTACGTTGTGTTGCAAATGTTGCAATTTACATGAAGCTTAAGGGACTCCACACACGGCGGCTATAAGGTAAAGATGTATATTATAGCACGATATATCCCATTACATCTTTCCATAGAAATCGTCAGGAGACCACACACGACAGCTATAATATACATCTTTACATCTTCGTATCTTAAAGGTACTGAGCGATACGAAGATGTATATTTACCTTTCGATACATCTTAATATATCTCAATACCGTTTGGTATATTACGATACATCTCTCTTTGAACAGGGTGTTCAAAAAGTTTCTTGGTGATTCAAAAACTTTTTTATATTCTTTACTTTAATTTAAGTTTAATTACGGTGTACGCTAAAATCATAGCTGGCAGGATAGCCATAACTATCCTGCAGCATCAGTTTAGGGTGCGACCCATTATTAGATAGGCTGTACTTGTAATGTTAATACAGCATGTTAACTACTAACATGATACTATCTGGTAATAAATTATTTTCATTTCATTTCAAATCTAGTAATATGTAGGTAACTCGACAGATCTATAACAACACCCTGTATAACATCTTAGCAGCCGGGAAGTGCGTCCATCGAGACGTATGCCAACGAAATGTAGCGAAATATACATTACGTTACCTGTTCCGTGTGTGATACTTTAATATAATGTAAAGCTATACATCCCGGAATGTAATGTACATTAATGTATATTATAGCTGCCGTGTGTGAAGTCCCTAAGAAAAAGAGAACTGAAAAAGACATACTGTGTCCATCCCCTTATATCGAACCGATAACAAATGGATATTTCAACGGGGACTAAAATCCGCCATGTGCGTTGCTTCGCCTAGTCAAACGAGTTCTATTTTTTTCAGGGATTTGCTCGTAGTTACTTTTGTCCGGACCGCTCGCTTCATGTCCTCGGTTATTCGGGGGACTTTATGTACCCCGTACATTTAATCCCTCGTTTGCGTTACTCGATACTGTTGTAAGCGATTGTCTATTTTAGCGGATAAAAAAGTCCGCGGTCAAAAATCCCTCGTCTGCGCAAGCTATTATAAAGTCGCCCGTATGTAACTGAACAGAGAGTATGTAAATATTTATGTGCTGTCAACTGTAAAATCTAGATTCACTAATTGTAATTAATACCGACCGAGAATGTAGTGGAATTTGAGAGTCGCTGGATGCGGGCGGCATAAGACCGGGAATCTTGGACAACTACTTGAGAGGCCTATGTTCTGCAGTGGGCGAGAAATAGCTGAGGATGATGATATGGGTTTTAATAAATAGTCCTTACCTCTTCATAGATTTCTTCCGGGACTTCCTCAGGCTGCTCCTCGACCTCCTCTTGGTCGTTGGACGGAACGTTCGCCAAATCGTTTCTCTTGACCTTCTTCTGGGCCTTAGATGCGACCGCCAAACCCAGCACGGCAGCTAGGACTAGGCAGCTGAGCAAACCGCGACCCATGTTGGAAGTGCTAGAATGGGGGACTTGCGTTAAACTGCGAGTTAGCGAGCTTAATTATATGAAACTAGCTGTTGCCCGCGACTACGTCCGCGTGGGCTTTAGTTCAGTAAAGTGTTTGCAAATAAGAAAGGGAAACTTTTAGCGCATGCGAAAGAGCTTTCATACTTCGCAACCCTCTCTTACCCCCTTAAGGGATGATTTTCGAAAAACTACTTGACACGTCTTTCATGACTTTCAATGACGGACCTTCATGCTGAATTTTCAACTTCAAAAATGGCTAAGTTTCATACTAACTTTGCACCCCCCTTTTACCCCCTTAAGGGATGATTTTCAAAAAACTATTTTACATGTATCTCATAAATTTTAATGAAGGAACTTCATATTGAATTTTATTCGAATAACTTCAAAAACGGCAAAGTTTCATACTAACTTTGCACCCCGAATTCGAATTTCTTGAATTTTAATTTGGACTTAAAATACAGCAGAAAAGGTAACAATTTTACTCAAAAACCCATAAATACAATGAGCAAGTAGCATGTTTCACCAGTCACACAAAAACACACAAAAGTTTTAATAAAACCTCAAAATGCGTTCTACTAAAGGGGAGATTTTTGGAAAGTAAGAATTGGGTAATCGTTGCAATGTTTTGAAGGGTGGGAAAAAGGAGGTTTTCATTTTTGTCCCACCAGTCACAGTTTGACTGGTGGGACATTTTTGTAAAACTTGTTATGAACTGTTCTAAGCATTTTTAATCCATTCCTAACTTGTTTCTATGGTTTTTTATGATTGTAATTGCTTTTTCTGCTTTTAAGATGAATGCTGCAAAGGTAGTACGAGGACGCGAGTCGCGCGCGACAACGTCAAATGTCGCGACTTTCCAGTACATTAACTGTCAAATTCTCGCGACTTTTGACGTTGTCGCGCGCGACTCGCGTCCTCGTACTACCTTTGCTGCTGAGCGAAAAAGGAAAACTAGAAAAAAAATTAAGAGTGATGAAAGTAAGTGGAAGACTGCTTCAGAAAACCAAAAAATATATGATCAAAAACTATGATAAAGTAACTTAAAACTATTGCATTTATTTAGTATTTAATTATAAAGTACTATGTGGATTTTCTTAAAGATTTTAATAATGTAGGGGGTAGGCAGAGACCTAGACTGCCACCTGCCACGATCCTGACAAATCGCTCTTGCTTCGACATCGACATTCATCAGTCGATGCATGCACGTACGTCGGTTTCGGATACTTTATCTTCCCTTTGCTAATACATCCCCTATTTGGTCGATTTTAATAATAATAATTGTTAATTTGTTATGATATGACCATAAATTCGAGAACTTTAATTAACAAACAAAATAATATTGATAATGAAGAAACTATAAATTAAATTACCAGAAATAAAGATTAATGATGTGATATTGGTTTAATAGTTATTAAATAATTCTAAATATGACATAAATAAAACGAGTAAATTTTTTAGCCAATTTCCCACTTGTCCCACCAGTCACAACACAATGTCCCACCAGTCACAATTTCTACTTTCCATATTTGCTTGGTGCTAATTTTTAGTTTCTTGTGTAGTTTATTTAATCATTTAATAGCATAGTAAAAGACATCTGGCTATGTATACTATTTGGGCTAAAATCATAAGTGACAGTGCAGAAGGCGGAGGTGAGGTATTTTTGAGTGTCCCACCAGTCACACTCCTTTAACCACTGAAATGTCACCAAAATATTTTTTATGTAATATATTTCGATAGTGAAGTTTTAAAGCCGGTTCATAATCTATGGTAAAATAGCTATTTCATCCTTATATTAGATCAAAATACAAAATCTATTTCTATCATTTTTTTTATTGTAAAATATTAAGACCAAATTGCTTAGCGACATTCTCAATTCAGAAGCCGGCGGTTAGTCATGCTAACAAAACAAGAGAGAACTTTTAGGTAACTTACCTTATTAAAATAGCACAACGACAGACACAAGGAACATTTACTAGTGACACAATGCCCAGCTTTTGCATGAATAAAGGTCTTATAAGGAGCAATGGGCAGGTTAATCACAATAGAGGCTTAGTCAGCACTCTTACTTCCTAGTTTTGTGGAACGTGCCATCGGGCGGCGGCTGCGCACGAGCTCTGGTACTGTACGTGATGCTGCGAAAATAATTCGAATAATTTTGCGAGTTCCAACCCGAACCCAGAATAGGAATGGGCCGTTTTAGGGTTCCGTATCAATACATTGCTTCTGGCCCCATACAAGGGTACCCTGTGTCGTGGGAACCAGAAACAGCGACGTCACAAACATGTAAACATCAAAGACCTGGGTTTCTTTTCTTTTTTTATTGGTCCTCAGCCGGGATTCGAACCCGGGACCTCGCATGGTAGTCAGATGCGCTAACCGCAGCGCCACAGAAGTCGTCAATCTTTGTAACTACATGTATTTATTTTACTATGTTATCTTTCGGGTTAGGTGGTCACTCGTCATTTTGCCTAATTCGTCAATTTCACTAATTGGTCACTTTCCCGATTCGTCAATTTCTTAAGAATCTTTAACTAGTCAATATCTCTAACTCGTCACTTTACCTGATTCGTCAATTGTTGTTTTATGTTGTACTTGTTGTAATATGCTCTGTGGTTGTACAGTCAAGCTCTGATGAGGGTAATCAATTGGAGTGTTATGTATGACTTAGGGTTATGGGTGTATTAGGTGTATAGGATGATGTGCTGTTGGCTGTACAAGTACCTACAGTACGGAACCCCTTGATGGGTGAGTCCGACTCGCACTTATCCGTTTGATTTTAGGGTTCCGTACCCCAAAGAGTACGGTACCCGTACGGAACTTATCACAAACATTCCACAGTTCGTTTGTCGGTATGTCTGTCAGCAAGCTGTATCTCATCATGAACCGTGATAGTCGGACAGTTGAAATTTTCACAGATCATGTATTTCTGTTGCCGTATAAAGTAGTTATATAACCAACAGTGTAAATAATAATAAACTCACGCCCGTTATCTCCGAGGGAGTAGGCAGGCACCAATGACTAGAACTGGGCCCACGTTTTGTCGAGTTTATTGGGTCCCAACGTGACACGTGGCAAGCGTGTCACCGTTATCCGGGCACAATTAACATTTACACACAGGCACATACATTGCTTCTGGCCCCACACTAGGATACCCTGTGTCGTGGGCACCAGAAACAGCGACGTCACAAACATGTAAACATCCAAGACCTGGAGGTTTTTTTTTTCTCTCCAACCGGGGATCGAACCCGGGACCTCTCGCATGGTAAGCAGATGCGCTAACCACTACGCCACAGAGGTCGTCGTTTATCAGCGAATGGGTGGGTGTTGCTGTACAAACAAACAAATGAGGCATATAGAATCAAAGGCTGCTATGTGCCATACTTTCCAAATATGAGCCATCTAGTGTATTTCGAGTGTAAACTATGCATTTTTTCTATTTAGTTAACTACAAAATCAGCAAAAGACCACTTAAAACCTTATACAATATGAGATATTGGGTTCAAAGGCTGCTAAGGGGCTACCGTGTTGGAATCAAATACGGCAAAGTGGCAGAGTTTACTTTGTGGTACTTTGCAGCCTTTGATTCTATATGCCTCAAATGTACGTAATTAAAAGTCATTGGTATTTGCGGGATTCGAATCTAGACCCTCATGATCGAGAAGCAAGGTTGAACCCCACTACGCCACTACTGCATATAAATATGTACCTTTAGGCGACTTACAACAAAAGTGATTTTCTGCCAGTCAGTTTTGCCAGTGCTCGATTGCTTTAGTTAACAACGTCTTATTGTATTTATTTATACGATAGAATATTCTCTCCTTTTGGAGTTTATATGAATAATCAAGGGATAAATATAGTGATTTCTTTTATTAAAACACGGGTATTTAATAGAACTCTAAAAGTTACCTAGCTAAACTTATGGTGGTACGGAATTCTTGCGATAGTTCCGCTCACACTTGGCTGGTTATTCCACTGGTTGGGCACGGGTGCCGGCGTTGCGTGTTTTACAGGGTCCTTGAGGCAGTTGACAGCACGTCAACATTTTAATTGCAGAATCGCCCATATCGTAACTTAGGTACTATTTGATTTGATTAAAATAATTAATTTCACGCTGTTATTACTTTCTTTTAAAATACTATGTCGCTCCGGTCCATTAGATACAAGTTTTTTATAGATCCAAGTTCATTATTGATCAAATTCCCATTTCACTCAATATCCGTTTCAACCAATTCCCATTTTACACAATTCCCATTTCACACAGTTACTCCTTGATTCACAGCGGTTTCCAGTACGCCCCGTCGCACTTATGGTGTAGTCCAGAGCGGTTAAAAGTACTAGGGTAACAAAAGTTAGTAGGTAGTAGTAGTAAACAACCCTGTTTAATACTGCGCAGTATTAAGCAACACCATGAACTAAGCCGCATGTTTTTCATGAGATTTTATTTTAGCCGCAATCTCTTACATACTTCTGCTACCCTAGTACTTTTGTACTATTTACTGTAAAATTATACGTAAGTCAGGATAGTCAAGAGATACAATACGTCGACGAATATATTTACTTGGGCCAGATAGTTTCCTTCGAAAACAGGCAGGAAAAAGAGGTCGATCGGCGTATTGACAACGCCTGGAAGAGCTTCTGGTCCATGAAGGAGCTGATGGAGGGCAAGTTACCGCACGCCCTGAAGCGTAGGCTCGTCGACGTGTGTATATTGCCTATCCTAACCTACGTTGCTCAGACCTGGTCTTTGACTGAAAACCAGAAGTCCAAACTCATGGTTTGCCAGCGGGCCATGGAGCGCAGCATTTTGGGTGTGAAAAGAATAGATCGTATCAGAAACACGACGCTGCGCTCAAGGGCTCAAGTTGCAGATGTTGGTGTTGCGACCGCAAAGTTAAAGTGGAACTGGGCTGGCCATGTCTGCCGTTTGAGCGAAGGTAGGTGGGCAAAAATTGCGACAGACTGGGTTCCGCAAAATGGCCACCGACGTCGCGGCAGACCAAGGCGAAGATGGCGGGACGACCTAAATGCATTCTTACCGGGATGGTGCGGGGTGGCTGGAGACAGGGAGAGATGGAAAGCAGAAGGGAAGGCCTTTGCTCAGCAGTGGGACACACGAGAGGCTACGTAAAAAAAAACCGTAAAGTGATTGTAAAAGTATTGTAAAATTACCCGTTTCCAGCAGTGGAAATTTGATGGCCGATGATGATCGTGACAAAAAACATTCCGCGCATGACTGTACTTCGTCATAGATTCGGGTAAAATTTGAATGTGTGTCTAGTTGACGAAAACATTAAGATGATTTTTGGCCATTCTTTCGATTGGCATCATAAAAGTGGGTATTATATTTTTTTACATTTAAGTCGGTTCGATTCCCAGACGAGGCAAGTAATTTTTAGGAAATCTTTGAATGCAGTATTACTAACTTTAAAAAATAACATAAAGTCTTCTTCAGCAAAATACCCTATCTACGATATTTAAGGTACTTTCCCTTCATGTCCCATAACTTTGCGACGCCCTGTATATCAATAATACTTGTATTGTCAAATAAACTAAGAATGGCAGTTTTAGAACACTCGACCCGACTACTCAAGTCCTCCACTGTATGGAGTTGTCTGGTTTAGCTTACTCCGAAATGACAAATAGGTACACCTGCATATTTTGACACTTTCATTATCAACCCATTAAGTCCCCACCGAGGGGCACGAGTCTGTTCCCTGAGGAAGGTATAGGCCATACTCCACCACGGGGGCCAAGTCCGGATTGGTGGAGGCTTGTAAGACTAGTGGCTGGTCTTACTGTCAGACGTTGTCAAGCCAGCCTGAGGCCTCTAACTTGGCATAAGGCGGCCAACCGTCCCGTTGTGACAGTTGTAATCCCGCATAAATAGTCCCACAAATCATCTAAGGTGTCCCATATGTCCCGCATTCCTCGATTCCCATCGTCTCGCTCGCATAAGTATTCCACATAAAAAGAAGCCGCCCGCACGCCACCACCCAATTCCATCTAATCCTCAGTCTTGATGTGGATAGTGGTGGGGTGTCCCGCAATGACTTATCATAAAGTTGGGCGCCTTAACGGAGTGGCGCAGCGATTAGCGCATCTGACTACTATGCGAGAGGTCCCGGGTTCGAATCCCGGCTGGGGATAAAAAAAAAAGAAACCCAGGTCTTGGATGTTTACATGTTTGTGACGTCGCTGTTTCTGGTTCCCACGACACAGGGTATCCTAGTCTGGGGCCAGAAGCAATGTATGTGCCTGTATGTAAATGTTAATGTTATGTTAACTTGTCTTGACGACTGCCACCTATCGACGGCAGCCAGCACCGACTGCTTAACGTGCCTGGCGAAGTACGGAACCGCTCGGAAAAATGCCACTAGTGTTAGTCATAGAACGGTCACCCATCTATGCACTGAACGCACCCTATGTTGCTTACCGAACCTTCGTGATCGTTTAAAATCAAGACAGCCCGGGCTACGAGCGATTTGATTGACAATTTGGAGTCTTCTAAATGCTTAGCCCCTTTCAACTCTATCAGTGGAAATTTACTTGATACAAATGCTGGATGCGCAAAGATAATAACTACACGACCTCTGTTGTCGGAGGTGCGGGATGACACCTTATTCGTTTCATAGTTACCTTGTAGGTAAAATTAGCCATATAGGTATGTAATAATTCAAACCGTCAAGAAATATTTCATAGTTATGTATATATCACGATAAAGTTTATTTTTCTGTCTATTAAAATGTCCGATAATACTATTCAAATAAGTAAGAGTTATAAGCTAAGGAACCAACCACTCATATCAGATTTGTTTGTAATAAGTAACTACAATTAGGGCACTAATCTAGCGATCGCCACAAAATATTTAAAATTTCACAACAGTAAGGAAATAGTTTCAATTATAGGCTATCTTCACTAAATACTTCAGCATTTCTAAGTTCTACGTGCTTGACTAGAAAAGAGACAAGATGTCGCATTAAAATGTTTCTAAGTAATCCAGTAAATAATATGTACTATACAAAATAATAAAAAAAAAAACAAGCAAAATGTTTAATAAAAAAGTAAAACATTATTAACTTTATACTTACTGAAAAGAAATAACAGAATCTTATTTTTATTTACAAAGTGCAATAATCCAATTAAGTAGTAAAAATGCAAGAATAACAAATAATACGAAAAAGGCATGCAGTATGAGACTATGTATTTGCGTACTCATAGTACAGCAATCTATAAAAATGTATAACAGGTTTATAGTCTTTATATTCGACTAAGTATCGATCTCGTAATGAAAAGCAACAAAATAAAACATGCTAGTGAAATCAACTGCAAATTGTGATTGCAACTAGAGGTTGATGTTCTAAAATCCATAAATTGCAGATATTCCGTCGGTATTAAAAGAAAAGTTAATCTATCAGTCTTCATTAATGACAGATAAATTTTGGCAGTAAAACAGACACTATGCCATTTTAATTTCATCTTATTGTTAACAGTTTTGTCAGACTGACGACTCTGACAGATAACTTAAACTAAATTGTACTTTTTGTGGGTTAGCATTAATATACTTTAGTTTGAGACATTCTCACTTTTATACCACACTGCTTTTGTTTTGACACTTCTGTAGATATAACATCATAAGTAAACTAACACCATTCTATTAGACATCTTTTCATTCGCAACAAGTTAATTGATTGCTTTAGCTGAGGACTTACAAGAGCATTCGCTGAATGAAAACATATTTCAGGTAAAACACTTGGCATATCATCAATACAATTAGCAATGGAGCATTTGCATTTGCTTACATGGAGCATTTGCATTTGCTTACAATAATGTTTACATGAACCGAATGCTCATGGCAGTTATCAGCTTTCGTCATCAACCCATTATGTCCCCACCGAGGGGCACGAGTCTCTTCCCTGAGGAAGGTATAGGCCATACTCCACCACGGGGGCCAAGTCCGGATTGGTGGAGGCTTGTAAGACTAGTGGCTGGTCTTACTGTCAGAAGTTTTCAAGCCGCCCTAAGGCCTCTGACTTGGCTTAACGACTGCCATCTATCGACGGCAGCCGGCACCAACTGCTTAACGTACCTTGCGAAGCACGGAATCGCTCGGAAAAAATGCCACTAGCGTTAGTCATAGACGGTGACCCATCCATGGACTGAACGTGCCGTATGTTGCTTAACCTTAGTGATCGTTTAAGATCACTCAGGCAGCCCAGGCTACGAGCGATTCGTTATCAGCTTTAGAACTAAGAAATAAATTAGCAAATTGATTCTTAAGATTAACAGTCTTTGGCCAACATAAGTTTGGCCTCACCTTCAAACACAACCTTCTTTTCTTCTTCAACAATGCAAAAGAACTTTACTTTGAGAATCTTTCTTACATCCACCAGCTCGACACTGATTGTCAATTTTTCGCCAACAAAACACTTGTTTGGAAACTTCATAGTCTGTGAGACAAGCACAGTGCCAGGCCCAGGCATGTGTGTTCCAATCAGCCCCGCTACAAGGCCGTTTAGCAATGCCCCATGTACTATTGGCCTTTTGTTTCCATTATTTTTATGTAGATGGTTGTGGTCACTTGTGAGATTTGAGAAAGTGTCTAGATCCTTTTGTGTCAATGTCTTTTGTATGCGGATCCTATCACCAGCCTTGAAAGCAACATTGCTGAATGATGTAGTATGCAGTTTGCATATTTTTTGATAATTTTTGTTGTTTGCAGCAAGGTATGGAAATCTATTTGAAAGCATCTTGTTCATTTTTTGCATAAGTTGTTCACTTGTATATTTATTCACAAGATATATCTAGGGCTTCTTGACATCTTCCAAAAATATAGTAGCCAAGTTTGATAATCTTTTGTCTTCAGATATTTCCAAATTTTGAATTATGTGTAGAGCTTCAGAATTAACAATTTTAGCCTTTGTTGCACCATTACAAAGATAGAGCAATGTGGTGATAGTGTTTGCTAGAGTCTCAGGATCATTTCCCTTCAATATTCGCAACAAAGTCTCGAGGCCCTGCTGTTCCAGGATATATGTTGCATTCAATGGATCTGAAATTGTACAAATTTAACATTATTATATTATTCAATAATGTAATTAACACTTTGAACAGGTCGTCAGACCATCGGGTTATTGCTTAATGTGGTTAAAGGGTTAAATAGGTCTAAAAATAAAAACAGCCCTTAACACAAGCCCTGCAAGGCACTGCATATTTTTCACATAACTTAGCAGGAGCCCAATTAGTAATAATTGAATGTAGAACGAACGACACATACCTAAACACAGGTTGCAGATTCCCGCGCAAGCAAAATGTAACAGTTTTTCGCTAGTTTCATTCTTCGCAACATAAAGAAATACGTCCAGAACTCCGACATTCCGAATGTACTCGTAATTTATTGGATCGTAGGCGAAATTTGCTAAGTTAGCCAAAACTTGGCATTTGGCATCTGTAAAATGAAATTAAAGTCATGAAATGTTGTAATCAATGAACAGAAATGGACCAAAAGGGTAAAGAGCGTTACCGTAAGACGATGAATTCAAGTATTCATCCACTAACAGCGATAGGAAGTTTTCTCGATCTGTTCCATTATCTGGGGTTCTTTTCAAGAGCTGACTTTTGCTACTGAACATCTAAAAACACTGCAATATCACTAACAAACTGTTAAAATTGATTTATTTAAAATTCAGTCAAAAACAGGGACAGAACGCCATATTGAATTGATTGAACAATTTTTGACGTTTTACTTCTTTTTATTTCCTTTATGGAAAAGGCTAGGAGCTTAAGCCCATACCGCCTGGTCTTATTTTAGTTTCATTTTACTTTTTTCAAGTCGCGTGGTTTTGGCGCCTTTGTGTAGCCAAGATACATTCAGACATAGATGATTGGGTAAAGTCCGTTCGCTTAAATAGTGTCGGTACACACGAAGGCAATCTTGGTTTTAGTAAAAAAAAATTTATTTCAATAATACAACTTAGACGGCCAAAACACTTTAAATAGAAAAATAACATGGTACACAATATACCTAATGAAGCACAAAATAAAACACTACTCTTCATCACTCGAAGTGTCCTCAGAATATTCATCTCCACCGGTATTTAGAATAGGTACCTACCTAAGTGATGCAGGATCGTTTCGTTATAAATCCATTCTAAAATACTGATTGATTTACCTACTTCTTTAATTGCGTGATCTACATAATAGTAGAATGAGACGAGCTGCGAGCCAAATTCACTGGCGTGTTTGCGCCGCGTCGGCTTCCTTTAATTTCTTTTTTTGAAAAGCCGCCACGCGCCGAGGCGGTAAATATCAAAGTGACAATATGATAGCGAACAGACTTTACTTGCCGTATGCCTTTGATGGTTTCACCAGAGAGATAAAATAATTTATTCAGTCCGTTCAATCAATGGTGTTAGGAGACTAAAGTGTAGTCGATAGACTAACAAAACGTCTTTGTTTTTGATGTCTCTCTAACCGCCTGGCCACGGGGGAAATCGCCCACGTATGTACGTAGCATGCCACGCGGTTGACACCCCGCCGTTCGCGCCACGCGATTTTTCGCGCGGGCGATTTCCCCGTGGCCAGGCCGTAAGACAGTTTGTCCAGAAAAAGTAGACATTAAAGAGTAGGTACTGTTTAGCTCAGCTGGCAGATGCATCCGCAGATGAATTTGCACGAGCTGTCCACACGTCTGTAGGTCGATCAGTCTATGTTCATTCCCGGCAGACGAAACACGCCTTCGCCCCGTTTAAAAAAATGGATATTGAGACCGTAGCTGCCGCAGCTATTTACTTATAACTACTACTTGATTGTATAGTCGACAGCACATCATCATATACACCCATGCACTCTACTCCGTTGCATTATGGGCGACTTTGCAACTAAAATATGAAGGTTGACGTGCTGTTGACTGTACCTACATCGCAGCAGAGTTATTAAGAAGAAATGGAGAAGAAGAAGGTGGTGGATGTTAGCTATAGGTACCTACATAATTATTTTTATTTTTGTGATATTTATTTTTTGGATTCCATAGATAGTTTTCAGCTTGATACAGCTCAATAAACCTAAAATTTTCTCGGCGCTCATATTGTTCGTAATTTCGGGGGGAATTAAACCACAAGAAGCACGCGTGCACTCTCATTCGCAACTACGATCAAACTGATGCGTCGGCAGACGTGTGGACAGATGCCGGACCTTCGCGCCGAAACCCTTTGATGTGTGCCACAAAAACCGACAACAATCGGATTCGAGGCAGACGTCCGCGGACGCGTCTGCAGACGTTAAATACCTACCACAGATGCACAAATCACCCCCTCTACACGTCGGCGGACGCATCTGGAGATGACGTCTGCAGATGCATCTGCCGACGTGTAGAGGAGGCTTCAGTAAAGGTAGTATGAGGACACGAGTCGCGCGCCTCAACGTCAAAAGTCGCGAAAATTTGACAGTTAATGTACGGAAAGTCGCGACTTTTGACGTTGTCGCGCGCGACTCGCGTCCTCATACTACCTTTGCAGGAACAGGAAAAGAACGAAAAGTACCTACATACCTTCCACTCTTGGAACTACTTCATTCCTTTAGTTCCAGTGCTTCCGTAGTTACCAATAGAACGATTTAAAAAGTAGTGCTTATTTTTATAGAAACTCACGTTATATTTTTATTTAATAATAGATACGAAACATGGTGCTTGTTTTGAAAAAAAAAAAAAATAGTGTCAATTTTTTTATCTAAGTATTCAAAATAACTTCACCTAACGATAATCAAATATCTAGAGGAAAAGTAATAGAAATAAAGAAAAACTGTGTTCCGAGCGTCTCGTAGTTGGTATCAGCCAACGTAATAGGCTATTTGACAGTGTAATAAAAAAGTATTATCTATGCGTATTCGCATAAATGATCGATGTTGAAACCATTTTAACACATTTTAACTAAAACTATGTATTATTTAAAAAAAACGATAAAATTTTATAATAATGTATCCTTTCGGAGTTATATTGTATTTAAAAAAAAACTAACATTTTCAATAAAATATAACTCCGAAAGAACAAACATTTGACTTTTGGCGTCATAATAACTTTTGTTCAGCTCGCTGAGACCTATTTGATGATGTATCACACATGGCTATTGGGCTGAGGTCCAAAATTGCATTCCTTTGACAGTCGTTAGATTTTTTTTTAGTTCTTCTGAAAACGGCTTATTCACGTACGTATGTAATGAAAGTAAAAATACTTCGATAACTTTTAAGTTTCAACAGTTTTGAAACAAAGTCTAGTTTAGATCACAGGCTACAAAGAGATGTTTAGACTCTTCTTCTTCGGTCTTTTAACTCCTAGGGGAGCATAGGGCCTTAACCACAGATTTCCATTTTTGACGGTCGTTCGCGGCAGCTTCCAATTCAGGCCAGCTAGTGCCGATCGACTTGACTTCTTGGGCTACAGATCTTGTCCAGGTTTTCCTAAGCCGTCCCCTCTTTCGGTTGCCCGAGGGCGTGTATGTGAGGGCCTGTCTGGTTAGGCATGTTCTGTCCCGGCGTAGTGTGTGGCCTATCCACCGCCATTTTCTCTCCTGGATTTTTAAGTGGGCAGGTATCTGGTTAGTGCTCCTCCAAAGATCTTCATTCCGAATTTTTGTGGCCAGAATATCGCCAGTATCTGTCTTAGACATTTGTTTATAAATACCTGGAGCTTGTGAGAGATATCTGAACGCACAAACCAGGTCTCGCAGCCGTACAAAAGGACCGGCACCACTATACTGGTCCACCAAGCTGCCCAGGTAACATAACTTTTCGACCAGCTCTACATCTATACCACTCAGATTGGTTGGCACCGTGTCAGACGAATTGATGCGCATCTCTTTAGTTTTCTGCACATTGACACGAAGACCATACTTAGCGGATTGTGCTTCTAGGTCATTTGCTTTGAGCTGCAAATCGTTCCGGTTTGTGGAGAGAAAACAAAGGTCGTCGGCGTAGTCAATGTCTTCGAGTTCCTTGTCACCTGCCCGTGGCAAACCTCTTCGCGTGCCGTCAGATGTTTGGACTATCACAGATTAATAACGATTAAAACCACAGACCTAAAAACATGATGACATTTTGTTCTTCTTGCAGCGCCATCTAGTGTTTTTTTAATGAACTCAACTGACATCTGTCATTGAAAACGCGGTCCGCCATTTTTGTCTATGGTTTGAAGTCCTAAAGGTTTGTATATAAAGTTTGACATTCAGCATAAGTAGAATTCGTCGTGCCACGAAAGAAGTATGAGTTAATGAATTTTGGCTTTTATTGTTATGGCCTTAAAGATTTTACCGTGGGACTTGTTTGGTGAAACGATCTTTACCTAGTCCTAAAATCTGTTAGTGATCTGTGAGCATAGTGAAATAACAACAACGCAAACATGATTTCATCGAGTTTACATGCAAAATATATTGCATTATTCGAGAATGCAAAAACACGTCAATAAAGACCGCCGGGAAGTCGCGGATTCGTGTACGGAGTGAAATAACCATACGAAAAACTTGGCTCAAACTTGCCAAGAGAGACCCCGATTCTATGACGACTGAAACATAGGTGTATTTTATTTTTATATTATTTTATAGTATTTTTTTCTTAGGAAGATCACTTTGATGTAAGTCCTGTAATATGTACACAGAAACTGTTTTTAGCTCTAATAATGCTTAGTTTGCTGGCTGGTTAGCTAGCTAGCTGGTTTGATTTGGTTTGGTTTTGGCAAATTGGTACTATCTTCTTGCACGAATCCAGCGTCCATGATTGCGTTTATCAATAAAATGATAAGGCACTAACAGCACAAGAAGAATTTTTGCAAAAACACTAAATCCAATCCAAATCACAATAGAACCTACGCACGCATGACTGACAGATGTTTGTTTAAAAACCGAAGGTGCCTTTAAGATGGCGGATAGTGTTTTCACCGTTCCGAATTAAAAGCAAAAGATATTTTTTTAATTTGCAAATTTTACACCCATCCTGCATATTTACTTAGCAAAGTCAATATATTTCGGTTTCTTACGTTAAATACTACAGGAAATATCCATTTACCGCGTCAAATTTGATACGAGTCAAGTAGCGTATTGAACGATGAACGATCGGAACGAGCGTGGAACGAGTGGGAAATGTAGTAACTGGGGTCGCACAATGTACGGGCATGTATGAACGCGTTGGCCAAAAAGGACTAAAGAAAATCTCATTTTTACCTATATCTCAAAGTTGAAAATTAAAGATGAATAGTCCCTTCATTTGATTTTAGGCTTTTGAGGGTAAGTGTCAAATTATTTACTTGCCAAATGATGCTCAATTCAACTATGTTGACGCGTCAAAGATTGTGCTGCGTTATTTACCTTCGAGTTGATCGCTTTGTTCTTAAAGTTTTCTTCGCATATCTGTTGTTGTTTACTATGGATATTACAGCTACTGGTATGTACTCATGATGATGTTTAATATAGTTTCATTTTGATGCCATTATGTTCATTAATAATCCATTTATTAGGACATCTGTTATTTAGTTACAATAAAATATTCTCTTAGAGTTTTGACAGTGTTCTACAAATTTCTACAGTATAGTTTCTTTGTAGGAATGATAGCCTCAGATGTCTATTTTAGTAATCAAGAAAGAAGTCTGCTGACTTTTGTTGACATTAGTACAACTTAGGTCAAAAAACTGACTAAAGTCGTACCGTGAGAAAATTAAGTTAATTTTTTTTATTGTTATTTTAGTACTTTACAGTAATAATACTATCGTGCTTAGTTACGTTTATTTGCAGCAATCCAATACCTACCAATACTGAAGTGATTGGCTTGTCTAAACAAACTTAATAGGTACTTGATCAATATATTCTTGAACTTCTTTTGTGTGGATGTTTATGTTCTAATTTTTTTAGGTGTGGTAGCCATAACGAAGCGTAAGATGATGATTATATTTTTAACCACCCAGCTAAGTCCTTTGAAGTGAAATTGAAGTATTTAATAGAGCATTTAACTAAAAAAACCACTGTCCCGAAGAAGAGCTGAGACATCTTAAACACCCACTAAGCAACTTTAGGACCCGTTTTCAAAGAAAATATTCAGAGGTTCATAAGAAAATTATAGTAAGAAAATTAAGACGAATATTTTATTATATATTAATAACAATATCATGCACGTATCCAATTAATGTAGAGGTATTTAAGAATTATTGTTTAAAAACCGCAGTAGTTTACTTAGGTAAAGTTGTACCCAAGGGTAAGGTTGTACATGCCTACTGCTGGGTTAGGGAGTCACTCGTCAGTTTCCCTAATTCGTCAATGTCACTAATTGGTAATTTTTCCTAAATGGTCAAATCTACAACTCGTCAACTGTCATTCTCCGTACATTCATCTATAAAAGTCGGCACAGGGCGATAGTCGGCATCGCGCTACTGTATATTATTATAATATATTTTGTACGAGAGTTTGTCACCGTACTCCTCCTAAACGGCTGGACCGATTTCGATGAAT
Organism: Yponomeuta plumbellus; assembly: GCA_947310845.1. Classification (NCBI taxonomy): domain Eukaryota; kingdom Metazoa; phylum Arthropoda; class Insecta; order Lepidoptera; family Yponomeutidae; genus Yponomeuta; species Yponomeuta plumbellus. Next base: position 14,635,157 of record OX371198.1, on the reverse strand, counting down.
GAGGTCTCAAATTAAAGGTATCGATCTCTCTCACAATAAATTGTATCAAATCCACAAATTGCTAATTCATGGTCATCAAATCTTGCCCATTGGTGCTCTCTCTGAAGAAACCCAAGAATGTCGAAATAAAGACATAAAACGGTATGGAGAAAATTACTCTAGGATGTGATCTCGGGTAACTTCAATTTCTGACGTTTTCAATCGTCTGATGAGTTCGTCACACCCATTGATGATGTAATGAATATGATGATAAATCCCGAGGATCCCGAAATTTCCACTTCTGTTATCAGGAGTCGCATGGATGACAGTGAAGTTCAAACCGACTACCACTTGCAGTCTTTTTCTACTGACTCATCTGACTTAAATGTAAATGTAAATAAAATAATTTAATTATGTTTAGAATCGCTCGTAGCCGGGGCTGCCTGAGTGATCTTGAACGATCACTAAGGTTAAGCAACATACGGCGCGTTCTGTCCATGGATGGGTCACCGTCTATGACTAACGCTAGGGGCATTTTTTCCGAGCGATTCCGTGCTTCGCAAGGTACGTTAAGCTGTTGGTGCCGGCTGCCGTCGATAGATGGCAGTCGTTAAGCCAAGTCAGAGGCCTTTAGGGGCGGCTTGAAAACTTCTGACAGTAAGACCAGCCACTAGTCTTTCAAGCCTCCACCAATCCGGACTTGGCTCCCGTAGTGGAGTATGGCCTATACCTTCCTCAGGGAAGAGACCCGTGCCCCTCGGTGGGGACATAATGGGTTGGTGATGATGAATTATGTTTGTAATATATTAATAACTTGGTCAAAGTCCATGTTTTTTTATTCATTTTATTAAATACCAGCTGAACCGGCATACGTTGTTTCGCCATATCGTCGTCTAAAAGTGTTAAGCTGCTAACTCCAAAAGCAAAAATTTTAAGGAGACTAATAATACCATCCTATTTTTACATCAGACAAAGAAATAAAAATCTGCAAATACAGTTACGATAAAATTCGATGAAAATTTCATCGAAAACAGATTTTCAGTTTTTCATTTCATTGCCTGATGTGAAAATAGGGTTTAAAAATGGTAGGGTAATTTTTTTTTTTACTTTTGGTGTTAGCAGTTTAACATTTTTAGACGACGATATATATATTTTTTTCAACATAGGGCTATGAGAAATAGATAAAAACCTATTTTCAGACCTACCGAATATACATATAAAATTTCATGTAAATCGGTCAAGCCATTTCGGAGGAATATGCGCACTAACACTGCGACGCGAGAATTTTATATATTAGAAATAAAACACATAAACATAAAACACAAACAAAAAGTGAGAAAAATTAAAATAAACAGATTTCACGTACAAAATAATAATGGCCAACGCTCTCATACATGTCCGTACAATGTGAGTCGAAGCACTCAAGGACTCGCTACGGAACTACCACAGAACAGAGTAGCGTTGCCGTTAGCGTACATTTCGTACATTTGACGTACGTTTTAGGCCTCGTATGTACGATGTACGATTTCATCTCTTTACGTACGTTTTAAACTTGACAAAAAGAGAGAAGCTGTATTAAATTATTTTTAGTAAAAACAATCCTCATGTACGTTTTTAACCCAAAGTGTACCTTTTCTGCGCTCGACATGTGCTTTTTGGGAACTCAGTTGCGGCAACACTGGAACAGACAATACGGCGGTACGGAACGGATAAGTCGGTTATCGTGGTGTTCATATTTTACGATGAAACTTACTTTGTGATAATATTTCAAGAAAAATGAGTACTGTACCGTGTGTAGCTGGTAAGTCTTTTAGAATTGATAAATAACAACTCTTAGCTAAAACGCCGGTAAGAAATATTGAGGTTAACTTCGGCCACATATTGATATTCTCTCAACCATTTGCAGGTCTGACCAGCAAGGGGATAATACTGGTAGATAGTAAAGAACCCTACCAAGAAAGAACATTGAGGGACGAGAGCACAGCCAACATCCGAAGCATCGTCTTCAGCCCTAAGGGCACATACTTGGCCTATAGGGCTGACAAAAAGTTGGTAGAAATTAATTGATCATTTTCACTTATTGCTTCGTTTTCAAAATCCAATAGGTTAATAACTTATTGGATTTTTCCCCAAGATATCTCTTATTGCTTTTTTGCAAAGTACAATAGGTTTTAACCTATTTTTATAAGACTAATATATAGTTCCAAAATTTACTTAATATAAATAATTTCAGGGCTGAGATAGTAAAATGTTTGGACTGGAGTACAGCTGCGTCCATAAGCGGAAATATCAAAGACATGGTTTTCTCCCCGCTGGATAATTACTTCATGGTCTGGGAGATGTTCGTGATGAACAAAGACAATCCTCAGGTAAATCTACTGTCTCAGTTGGTAACTATGTATTTTAAAGAATTTATCTATCAATCTGTCTCTTTATTTAGATTTTATTTATTAAATTCTTTTAATTATGTGTTACATTTCTAAACAGGTATTTAAATATTTTTGACCCTCTTCATCATCAACCCATTATGTCCCCACCTAGGGGCACGGGGTCTCTTCGGTATCGGGAAGGTATTGCCCTCTATTTTATAAACATAAAGGAAGGGCCATGGAAGTCGTAACAGTAAAGAAGAAGTAAAATTTTCAAGGAAAACCAATTTTTCTAAACCCTTATGGATAGATAGATAGATAAAACATTTATTTGGGCTTATGATGTCCTCCACAACGATTCCGTTGACGGCGACACCTTGGCAATTATAAATTTAGACCCGAGCATGCGCACGGATGTGAGATGCAAATCCGAATTTGTTTTTAAATATACGGTCACAGCGGACGCAATAAAGTTGACCGTTTGAGTTAAATGTGTAGTTGTAGGAGGGCTTAGGACGAGTTTTCCGAATCTGGCGTTTGGCATCGAGGTCTTCATGACGCGCTTGTTCAAAAGCAGTGGTGCCTGTGGTAATAGCTTTTCGCCATTCTGGTCTTATCTCGGCAAGCTCCTCCCACGTCTTGACCGATATATTGCTCGAAACTAGGTGGCGCTTCAGGACATCTTTATAACGAAGGTATTGACCACCTATTGTGCGTTTTCCGCAACTAAGCTGAGAATAAAAAACAGCCTTTGGCAGTCTCGAAGAGTCCATCCGCACCACGTGTCCGCACCACCTCAGTTGGCCCCTCATTAGGAGGCACTCCATGCCGGTCATTTCAGTTCGACGTAAAATTTCCGTATTAGGAACACGATCCTCCCAGCTCACACGTAAGATAGCCCGAAGGCATCTCAAGTGGAAGGTGTCAAGGCGCCGAATGTCACCTCTGTAAAGGCACCATGTCTCCGACGCATAAAGCAAAAGTGGAAGGATAATTGCTTTGTAAACGAGCAGTTTGGTCTGAAGTTTCAGATCGTGTTCCTTCCAAACTCTCAGTTGGAGCCTGCCAAATGCCGCTGCAGCTCTAGCTATTCGTGTAGAGATTTCGGATTCTAGACGGTTGTCACCACTTAGTAAGCTGCCGAGGTACCGGAACGATTGCACCTCTTCTAGCTTCTTGCCGTTGAGTGTGAGTGCAACATCGCTCGCAGGTCTACCTCTAGCCGGTTGCTTAAGGACCTGGGTTTTAGAGGCACTTATCACTAAGCCAAAGTTGCGACAAGACTCGTCTAGATTGTCCAGATATTGCTGCAGATGTTCCATAGTGTCAGCCATAAGGCAGACGTCATCGGCATAAAGAACCTCCAGAATGGACAGTTGTGTGACTTTATTTTTGGCTCTGAAACGCGACAAATCAAAGATGCTTTTGTCGGACCTAACGCTGAGCATAATTTGTCCATTACAGTGCTTTAGAGCCTCCTTCATAACGGCAGCGAAATAGATGGCAAAAAGCGTAGGAGCCATAACGCAGCCTTGTTTAACGCCGCTCGTAACTGGGAAACGGTCCGTGAAGTCGTTCTCGTGCTGCACAGTGGCCATCATGCCATCATGAAATTCACGCACTATCTTAACGAACTTCTCGGGACACCCTATTTTTTTTAAAATGATCCAAAGAGCAGCTCTTGGAACTCGGTCGAAGGCTTTCTCTAGATCTACGAAACACATGTAGAGGTCACGGTGTTGTTCCAAGCTTTTTTCTTGGAGCTGTTTAACCACAAAAATTCCATCAACTGTGCCTCTACTTGGACGAAAGCCGTACTGGGTTTCTGGAAGAATTGTCTCTGCCAGTTTGTTCAGTCTCATATTCACAATATGTGAAAGGACTTTGCCTGCTACGCAGATCAGAGATATGCCTCGATATGAGCCACAATCTGACATGTCTCCTTTTCCTTTGTATAGCTTACATATCGAGGCATCTTTCCAGTCTTGTGGTACGGCTTCTAAATCCCATGTTTTCAAGACCAGTTCAAACAGCCTGTTATGTATGTGTGGTCCCCCATATTTATATAACTCGGAAGGCAGGCTGTCGGAACCGGGAGTTTTGCCATTTTTGAGTCGCCTTATTGCCTGCATGAACTCGTCAAAAGAAGGTGGATCTTCAAGTTCACTTGATAAGGGCAAGCTCTCAAGTGACTCTAGGTAGGCAAGATCGGCACCGTGGCTCTTAGGGTTGAGCACTTCTTCGAAGTGTTCCGCCCATCGTGAGAGAACTTCTTGAGGGTCTGTAAGTCGCTTGGTCTTATCACGCGAGAAGACTGGGGCTGTCTGTTTACGTCGAGGACCAAAGACAGTTTTCAAACCCTCAAAGAATTTACCAGTTTGGTTGGAGTCTGCAAATCTCTGAAGTTCTTCAGCTTTCAGCTGCCACCAACAATTCTTTAAGGCCCGCACTTTGCACTTAAGATCTCGCTGAATTTGTCTACGCTGCTGGGTAGGGACTGTCCTATTAGTTATAGCATGTCTGTGTTCATCAACAAGTTTCCGCAGTTCCGCATCAGAATCATCAAACCAGTCGTGATTTTTCTTTTGCGGTTTGCCAATAATCTGCTGAGAACAGTAATGTAGAGCTTTTGAAAAATTGTGCCAATCTTCATTTACTGAAGAGTCTAAGACAGCGCCGCACTCAGATTTACCAAACTCAGTATCAAGCTCTTGCTGTAATTTCTTATCGTGGATAAGCTTCCCGACAGCTAGTCTCACAGGGATTTTGTGTTCTGCTCTGCGTGGGGGCTTGTAGGATATCCTCATTTTGGACCTAATAAGACGATGATCAGTCCAACCCTCCGCTCCTCGCATGGCTCTGGTAATAAGTACGTCATTAAGGTCACGTCTGCGTACTATAACATAGTCCAGCAGATGCCAGTGTTTGGAGCGGGGGTGCATCCAGGAGGTCTTATACTTCTTAGGCAACCGATAGAATGTATTGGTGATGCTGAGATCAAATTCCGCACAGAAAGATAGAAGGTCGATGCCATTTGTGTTGCACTTCCCAACACCATGTCGTCCCAGTACATCCGACCAGGCATCATAATCGGTACCGACGCGTGCGTTGAAGTCTCCGAGTAGAGCCACTTTATCGCAAGATGGAATTTTGTACAAAGATTCCCGCAGATCCTCATAAAACATCGTCTTGTTCTCGTCAGACGCTTGAAGTGTAGGTGCGTAGACACTTATCAGATGGAGATATTTTCTGGGGGCGATATGTAAGCGCAGTGTCATGAGCCTGTCATTGATACCTTTAGGAGGCTCGACTAAAGATTTTGCCAGCTGGTTTTTAATAGCAAAACCAACACCACTTGCTGCTTTTTCCGAAGAAGGCTTACCACACCAGTAATAAGTGTACCCACCCAAATCTTCGCAAAGCTCTCCACTGTCCGCCAAATGAGTTTCGCTAATTGCTGCAATATCGATATTGTATCGCGACAATTCTCGAGCTATAAGGGCAGTCTTTCTCTCAGGGCATAAACTTCTGTCAGTGTCTAATAATGTTCTTACATTCCATGTTGCGAGATTTAGAGTTTTAGGTTTATTACTTTTATTTTTATTACATTTACGACCGCGATTATTTGGTGCCTAGGTGACCGCGGTTTGACACCTAGGTAGGGGTTGAGACGAACTATTTTTAGGCCACCTTTTCTAGGCCCCTCCCCGGATTGGGGAAAGCAGAGCGATCCTGAATAGGGCTGCTTTGTCGTCGGAAGAGCTGCCGAAACCCGGACTCCCGCCTCCATCGAGTCCAGGAGCGACCATCACCGTCCGACCGCCATACGTGCAGAGAGCTAACTAGGAGCCGGACTCACCAGTCCGAACTCCTTCCGTCACCTCCCCATCGCCGTAGGACTTGCGATAAGAGTCGTAGTCCAGTTAATTGCCAGGAGTCATCTGCGCGTGAATTCTTTTAAAGTGGACAGGTGGTTGCGCAGCCGCAAGCCCACTCTCTCGCCCTCCACTCCATGCTACTGATGGATTGGAAAACCAATACGACCAGTAAAGAGAAGAGGGTGCAGGTATCTACGGAAGTACCCTGCCGGGTTTTTAGTCGAAGTTTTCCTTCTTCTAGACAGATTCTTGTGAGCAAAAGGCTAGGGGTCTGTCACTCCAGGGAAAGTAAGGATAGGATGAGATAATTAGGAGGAGGAAGGAATTAAGTTTTGGGATACCACTGTCAGCAGAAGGTTGTTGGAAGCCAACAGCAGCAGCTCGAGGAGGCCGGGGTCGCATACCCGTATACTTAGCAAGTAATCTTGCAAGTACCCTCTGACCCAATTTGGGCTTATAGACACACACCCATAAAGCATTACATACATATAAAAAAAATATTACAGTAGTTTTGGCACAGGAACTTACAAACTAACTTAGGTGTACAAGCTTAAGCTTAGATGGTACTTTTAGGCCACATATGGGCGTGCCACAAAAGCTCAAAAGGGCCGTATCTCAGTATTATAAGAATCCACTTTAAATAACTAGATACTTCACTGATTTTCAGCTACAGCCACTGGTTGTGAGAATGGCCGTGATCAATATGTTATTATATTATTAATTCACTAGGATGATACATTTAAGACAATATAATATTATTATGTTAGTGCTACTAAGGCCTCAGACAAGAAATTCCTGATAAAAGTAAGAGTACCACTCTGCTATTAGGCTTTTTATTTACATTCAGTCGTAGCAAAAATTAAACAAAGAGAACTTTGACATCATCAAAAGCATCAGACTTGCCAAAATATGTGACGGCTAGATATAAACCCGACTTCTCTCAAGTAAAATAATAATAATATTCAACAATCTTCTAATATTATATTAAATTCTCATGTCTCAAATGTTAGTCATACACCTCCGAAACGGCTTCACCGATTTTCATTAAACTTTACATGTATATTCGGTAGGTCTGAGAATAGGTTGTCATCTATTTTTCATAACCCTAAGTGAAAAAAAAATATGGCGTAACAACGTTTCCCGGGTCAGCTAGTCTTTCTTTCTAATATATAAAATTCTCATGTCTCAATGTTAGAATGTTAGCGCATACTCCTACAAAACGGCCTGGCCGATTTAGATGAAATTTTGTAAATACAATCGGTAGGTCTCAGAATAGGTTGTTATCTATTTTTCATACCCCTATCTGGCAAAACAACGTTTGCAGGGTCAGCTAGTTTTTTTTTATAAAATGTTGATGATGCTTCTGTAGTTATCGGTTCTCAACAAATAATATTTTGGCTAAGCATAGATTTGTGTGCCATATACATTACTCCCACCAATCCGGACTTGGCCCCTGTGGTGGACTTTAGGTTTATTCGTAATTCTTAACATATTGACAAAATAATTAAACACACGTTTTAACTTACAGGTCCAAGTTAAAACGTGTGTTTAGTTATTATTTTTTTATTTCGAACCTAAGCAATTACCTATGCTTTTTAGGGAAAACCCAATCTTCATGTCTACAAGTCTGCCACCGGTGAACTAGTTGCCTCATTTGTGCAAAAACTTCAGACTAACTGGTGAGTTTTAATTCAATAACATATCAAATAAAAAATAAGTGATTTTTTTATGATTTCAAAATTAATGGAAGTTTCAAGTTGAGTGTAGGAAGTAATTGGCGTTGTCTTAAAACTTTTGTTTTATATGTTTATCGAGGAAATAGAAAGTTTTGAGATCCTGTGTTGAATATTTCGAATTGGGCTGTTTTAAAAAAAATTTAAGCGAAAATAAAAGAAAAGTACGAAACCGGAAGTAGGTACCTACGAAATGCACCAAAAAACGTAATTCACTGAGATCCTACAAGCAGTCAGTTTCTATAGATACCATGGCTCGATTCAAGACCAAGTTAATGAGACTCTTACACCTGACAGTTGGCCAAAGTGCATATGCATACGAAAAAAATGTTTGACAGCTGTTAACAGTAGATTAACAGATTGTTAGCGTACGAGAAACCGGGGGGTTAGTTCGTGAAAACGTAAATGTTTTTTTTTTAATTTTTATGGAATGAAAAAAATGAAAGTACTACTTAAAAGTATGCGTGACACGAACGTTATGGGGTCGAATTAGTGTCACATTTATTCGCAAATCACACATTTAACACAAAAAATCAGTGAATATTGTTAGCTAATAATTGTAGCATTATATTCTTCAGAGAAGTATCATTTGTAACTATTGACAATATTGAGGACTACAACTTTCGTAAGCGTGACTTTTTGCCGTCTCTGACAGAGACGAACAACCGACGTCGCGAGCTCCGTCTCTGCTCACCATGATTAAGCTCTGCGAATCAGAGCGAAACTTGGTCGAACTCTTCCGACAAAAAGTCAAGTAACAAAAAAGTGTATCCGGAATAATGTTAATAATATTTGAGACAATGCCCATTAGAGCTGTTTGTCCACCAAATCTCTTAAGTAATCTGCCTACCATGCCAGAGGTTCCGGGTTCGAATCCCGGCTGGGGACAAAAACAAAAACCAGGTCTTGAATGTTTACATGTTTGTGACGTCGCTGTTTCTGGGTCCCGTGACACAGGGTATCCTAGTGTGGCGCCAGAAGCAATATATGTGCCTGTATGTAAATTTTAATGTTATGTTGAGTAATGATTATAAACATAATTACGGATCCACTTATGTACTTACTTAGTTTAACGTCACAACGGTCCGGTCCAACCAGCCCTTATATTATGTAACTTTCCACTCTATCGGGTTAATCATTTAGACAACGCGAAAGAGTCAAAACATGTATGTATATAGCAGTTCGAAGTAGGAGAAAAATATTCCTACTGGGAAAAAAATGTCCCAGAAAGTAACAGTGTGACATAAGGTGGTGTGATATACCGGGAACAGATGGGCTAAATCAGACAACTTCATACACTGGAGTCTTACGTAATTGCACCCCAGATTTTGCTTAATAGTACAGGTATACATAATAGTACAGGTACAGAAGATTCACTCCGCAAAATCAATTAAAGAAAAAGGGACTCTTGCAACGATACAATTAGGTGCAATTCAGATCGCACGGCGCCAAAAAAGCTACGTTATATTCACCTAGATGTTGCCTCTCTTTCTGCCGCGTAACTCTTACCTCTTCTGGCGCCTGAATTTCTACCTATTTGCCACGCCGGAGTGGTCGCTGCATGTACTTACGCGTTCGATACCGACACGCGTAGCGAAACAGGCCTGGTAGTACAGACGAAAGTCAAGTAATAATACCTAACTTATTTTATTTTTTTGCTCTCTCGCCACAGGGAGCCCCAGTGGTCATCGGACGAGAAACTGTTCGCGCTCCTAGTGGGCGGGCGTGTCCAGATCTACGAGGACGGCAAACTAGACCGCTACGCCAAAGTGATTCAGGCAGAGAAGCTCCAGTCATTCAGTCTGTCTCCCAGCCCGGCGCCCAGCTACTACTTCTCTGTCTTCACGTTGGGTAGGTATACCTGTGTAATTTCCTTTTCACTCCATCTGCTCGAAACTGAACCGAAACCACTTACTGAACTTCCAAACTCTTTGCTGCAAAACTTTACCGGCAACTTTATACGGTATTTGACAGTATCAACAATAAATTATTTGAGATGCTTGATTAAAACAAAAATTACAAAATGATTCGGAAAATGTATTTCTTTTAATCATTTACTAGTTATTACAATTTTAAATAGATATAAAAGGAGTGCTCTGAAATTTTACGTCACAAGCAAGTATTTTCATACAAAATTCCGTTTTAAAAGTAACTCATTTGACATCCTGTCAATTACCCAATTATTTGAAATTGGAACGCAAGTGTACGCATTTTCATTCTTCTCATGCCTGGGCCGCACTCATCGCGATAACATTCGGGCGATAAACTTCGTCTAATCCTCGCGGCCACACAATGCGCGATGTACAGTTTATCGCGATGTGCAAGCGACGTCAAATGCAAAAAAACAAAATGGACGCCGCGGTTGCTCTGTATTTTATGGCAGCAAATAATGATTTTTTACATTAATGTCGTAGTTATTATTTATTTATTCGTAGTTTGCAATAAATTCTAAAATTTTATCATTACTTCAATCCTAGTTACGCTTCAGCTTATGCACCTACTCTGTGAAATAACACGTCCGCCACGTTTGACAGGTGCACGCTGACTGAAGTGTGGCCGCTCAAGCGAAGTTCATCGCGATAAAACTCTTTGATCTGTGAAAGTTTACCGACAGCTACGCGAAGTCCTGACGAAGCTCCGAAGTATACGCGAATACTTGGCTACACACATCGCGATAGCCCGAATCTTCGGGTTATCGCGATAAGTGCGGCCCAAGGGTCAGATGGTAGTGAAAAGCAGAGTGTTCTACATGGGCGCAAATCATTTTCGGTCTCGGTAGTGTTGAATCTCTCGCTTCTTCAGCGATTCTTCGCGAAGAATCGCCTCAGTTAGCAGAACAATCTACTATTTTTATCTATACTTCTATTAAATCTTTTCTCTTTATAATGTACTAATATTATAAAGAGAAAAGATTTGTATTGTTGTGTGTGTAATAGGATCTGAAACTACGGGGCCGATTTGAAAAAATCTTTCACCATTAGAAAGCTACATTCTTTGTGACTAACATAGGCTATATTGGATTTTCAAAAAGTTTAGGGTTCCGTACGAAATCTCGAATAATGTAACCCAAAGTGTAAAAAAATGACTACTCTGGGAATTTTCCACGGAACTAATATAGCTATTTCCACAGTAACGTTTTTACCACCCGTGCAAAGCCGGGGCGAGTCGCCAGTGTACAATAAAGTGTTCTCTATCTGTATTTATCTATATTGTGAGACCTTGTATCTAGTTTCCAAATAACCCTGTAGCTACTTGCACAATTGGGCACACACACAGGCACACATGTTTCATCATTAACCCATTATGTTCCCACCGAGGGGCCCGGGTTTCTTCCCTGAGGAAGGTATAGGCCATACTCGGGGGCCTACTCAGGATTGGTGGAGGCTTCTAAGACTATAGGAAGTTTTCAAGCCGCTGAAATATTTTAGTGGTTAGTTACCACTGGTTGATGATCCCATGGCATGCTAGGTCCCTTTCAGGACATTCGGCATCTCGCTAGGACCAGCGAGGCTTGGTCTAATTGACCCTAGCTGACCGGGCTTCTCTGTGTGACTTATCACAACGTTACTACAGATCTATTTCAAGGCTCCTTTTCTCTTCAGGTAAATCAGGCCAGCCCTCCTTCTGGCGCGTCTACCAGTTTCCCAACTTCGACCAGGCGCTGGTCAGCCGCTCGTCCTTCCAGGCGGACAAGGCCGTGTTCTACTGGAACAGGCGCGGTACCAACGTGTTCGCTTTGACGCAGACAGAGGTGAGTCCATCTTAAACTGGGTGTGATCGGGGAAATCTTAGCCGTAATGTATGATATGAGAGGAAATGTCATCAAAAGTTGAAAAATTATGTTTTTCGCCGCCTTAGGATTTGCTTTGCTTTTTTAAAAGGTTTTTAAGACATTTAGATTAATATTTAAGGCTCCAGTTACATTTAACATGCTTTCTCGCTCGTAGAATTTAAAAAAATATGATTTTAACTGTTAACTGTAACTGTTTTTACTGAGGCCGTGTTGGATAATAAACTACGGACGTTTTTAAGCCGTTTTTCTTTTCCTATGCTTAGATTTAATAAAAAAAAGTTGTGGTATGTACAGGATAAGAAAAAAAATGTCTTGAATATCCGTCATTTTATTTGAGAACAAACCCTCGGACCACCTTTATCAATAATATATTATTTTTTACTATCATTAAAAATGTTTCAGGACGTCACAGCAGCCTTAACGAATATACTTTGCTTCACTTTTCAGGTAGACAAATCTGGTGGGTCGTATTACGGAAAGCAATCGCTGTCTTATGGCGACGTCAAAGGCAAAGCTGGGAATATGTCATTCAGTAAGTTACAACAATCGTTCTTTTTCTCTGTTCGAAAAAAAATCCACTTTTGATCCGAAAACCCAATTTTTTCCAGCACTTTGTACTAGTTAAACATATTCCTTCTAAACATAATTCAAATTACAATTTTTTTATTTAAAGTAACAAATAAATTGTGAAAGTTACAAGGAAATATAGGTGTCCATTTGAATGTCGAGATCATTGTCTAGAATAATGTCTCAGGTACTACAATGTCTGAATCCACTTCAACGTTTTCGGTAACTGACAGACGTAAAGATAACGCACATATTATAAACCATTTGTAATTTGGAGATAACCTAGGGTAGGTTATCTAAGGGTGCACTTCGGAGGATGGATTTTAAAAATCTCCAAATTTTTTCACACTTTATCCCAGATAAAATGGCTGGTACCGTTTATATGAAAAAAATGTCATCGTTTACGTGTATGAAGTGGTAGGCGTAACATCATTCAAGTCTCTTCAGTAAAATACATTATTAATTAAACCGTCCGCCTAAGTGCCAAAGTTCCAAAACTACTTGAAATTGATAGATAGATAAATAATTTATTTGCATTTACACACACATGCAATAAAAACAATACAAAACAGGTTATACAGTAGTAGAAAAAGCAAACAACATATCGCACCTCCTCTAGAAGACTGTCATATCACAAAAAACATGGTTTTGAGAAAAACACAAATTAAGTGATTTCGGTCTTATATTTCTTGCTATTGTAGTAAATATTATAATTTACCACAATGTAACATTATAATAAATTTACCACAATGGCAAAAATTTAAGACCGAAATCACTTAATTGCCTTTTTCTCAAAACTATGTTTTTTGTGATATGACAGTTTTCTAGAGAAGGTGCGACATACAAAACATAATGAAACAGTATAACAAAACAAAAACATCGAGAAATAAGACATACAGCGCATTGAACTCTGTTCCCAGGCAAAGAAGGGCCAATTCACGCGATCGCCTGGAACCCTGGCAACTGGAACGAGTGCATCGCCGTCTACGGCCACGCGCCCGCCAAAGCTACGCTCTACAACGCCAAGTGCGAGCCGCTGTTCGAGTTCGGAACCGGATCTTGGAACTCCATCTACTATGCGCCGGAGGGAAACTATATCCTTTTCAACGAGACGTCACTTATTCTAGGGATTGAAAGTCAATGGGGAACTTTGGTCGGTTATGCTGCGTGACTTTTGGCATGTGACCAATAGTAGAATTTCAAAATTAATGAGTGGAGTGCTATGTGATTTTTGGAGAAATCTTATACCTATATAAAAATGGATTGCTGTTCGTTAGTCTCACTAAAACTCTAGAACGGCTGGACCGATTTACCTGATTTTTGGTTTTTTATATTTGTGGAACTCCAGGGAAGGTTTAAATGGTGAGAAAATATGGAAATATTTGGCGGTACGAAGTTTGCCGGGACAGCTAGCCTTTAATAAGATTTAATAAAATCTAATACTAAATAAGCAAGTCCGCCTACTTACTTAGTAGATACTGTACCTATTAATTAAATTCTCAATACCTATAGAAACCATCGAAAATACTTTATTTCAAACAAAAGTATTTTCACAATTTATTCATGCTAATTACAGAAATCACCAAAAGTGGTCTGTTAGTGTACCTAATTAATAATCAACATCTAATTGGTGGACAAATCAAAAACAGGTCTAAGTAAATTGCTTCGTGATACAGGGAAGGGGGGCAACAGCATTTAATGCGGTTTAAACTATTTTTTTTTTGTTTATTTAACAAAACTCCACACCACAGCAATGCAGTTACACTTAAACAAAAATTCCTCAGTTAATTGCAAATACTGCCAATAATAATTGTCTTTTTTATGTATCTTATCTTGTAAACCCTCCTTAACTCCGGCTACACATGTCCTGCTTGGTGGCTTCGGCAACATAGCCAGCGGCCACATCGAAGTGTGGGACACTCGCGGCTACAGGAAAATGGGCTCTTGTGCGGCACCAGCTACGACCGCGCTCCAGTGGGATCCACGCTCGGAGTGCTTCCTTACCGCCACCACTTACCCTCGCCTCACCGTCGGCAATGGGTGAGGGCACGCAACACCAGATTATCTTCACCACTTACCCCGCCGTACAGTCGGCAACGGGTGAGACTACACAACACCGACTTACCGCGACCACTTACCCTCGCCTTGCAGTCGACAACGGGTGAGAGCACGCAACACAGACTTACCGCCACCACTTACCCCCGCTTTACATTCGGCAACAGGTGAAAGCACGCGACACCAGTGTCCCCCAATTCGCTCCTTGATTGAGTGCCCACAGCGAAGTCTGGAACACTCGTGGCTGCAAGAAAATGGGCGCTAGTGTGGCGCCAGCGAGCGAAAACGTAAACGTAAATCACTTAAATAAGTTCGTGTCAATAGTTGGTTCCAATACTTCTCGTGACCGTACACGAGTCTCCATGGACTGAATTAGATAAATTTTCGTTTAACTTGGTTTAACTACATATTATTTAATTTTATCGCTACGATTTAAGATTACAGCAATATTCGAGTCCTTACTAAATAAAAGTAATTAAGAAAGTTCGAGTCCTTACTAAATAAAAGTAATTAAGAAAGTTGTTTTTTTTTTGGGAAGGGGGAGGGGGTCGAGAAAAAACTGACGACATCTCACCAAGAGGGGAGGGGTGGCCAAAAAATCCTCAAAAATGCCTCACGTAATGGACGTCCCCTGACTCAAATATTGATAAATGCTTCATACGATGCCTGAATTCTATCTCACTCTTTTCTCTTCCAGCTACAACATTTGGCACTACACGGGCGTTCTGATGCACAAGCGGACCTACCCCGAAAAGGAGTACCTGCTAGCGTTCACATGGCAACCGGGCGCATTCCCTAAGAGTGAGCTGTCAAGGACTGCTCCCAAAGGGATCGAGGACACTACGCCGAAAGCCACTGGCGCTTACAGGCCGCCAGGGGCGAGGAATAAGCCTTCGACTTTCACGCTGCATGAACACGAGATGCCGCATAAGCCTGGCGAGACGGCGAGTGGTAAGTGATAATGGCATTCCGTAAAGTACAACACTGGTAATGCTGTAGGGAATAGCAGTTCTCTAAGGCACTACTAGTAGTGTCACACGGTTGTGCTACGGATGAGAAATGCCCAAGATACTTCAATAGAAACTATGCAGTTTATAGGTGGTGCAAATGGTAGTGTTGTTGGGAAACTAAATGCATCAATGATCACAATACTATGGTGCCTACAAAATTCAACTATTAACCCATCAACTTGTTCCATTTATCTATCTATCTAATCAGGAGTTTAAAAAAAACACTTTATTATTTTACGGCCATAGATATAAATTCCCTTTTAGGCGTATACTGTCATCTAAAATGATTGGTATACAAGGAAGATACTACAGACCACATACTCGTAGATCTCCTCTTTCAACTGTCAAATCGTCAAGCCGTATGGCAGTCTCTCAAAGGACTATTTTCTGGTCTGGTCCAGCCTCATTTGCTAATGTTATCCACACCAAACGGATTGACGGTTCAAAATGTAGCTAAAATAACGTCACATCATTTCTGGACTACTACTCAGTTATAAATCAACTGTTTCCTTGTATAATTCAATTGTTTCCTTGTCAGTACGGTCAAAGTAAAGTGAAGTATAGGTGGTCAGTGATATTATAGAGGTTGAAATAATACTTATCCTTGCCGTCAAAATATGATAGTGTGACTGCGAGGAAAAAAAATCGTCTGTGTCACACTCGTGTGACTGTGAGGGAAAAAAATCTTCTGTGTCACACTGGTGTGACAAAATAGTGTGACAGCGAGTCCGCACCCCCCAATCCCCATACTCTTACACACATTCCCTCCCAGCCGGTCCCTCGAAAGCGGCCATCAAGCAGAAGGAGAGGCGTGAGGCGCGCAAGGCCAAGAAGGCGGAGGAGCGCGCGCAGAGGGAGTCCACCTCCGCCCCCGCCGCCTCCGCTGCCCCCCGCAACACCAGCACCACCGGAGACCCCGAGATGGATAAGAAGATTAAAAATTTGAATAAGGTACGTCGTCATCACCAAACACTACTGTGTGGAGCCCTGCTGCCGTAGATTTAAGAAACGGTTGTTTGTTTTCCTTTGCCTCTATTTTATTTTTCTTGTTTTGTTGACTCTTGTGTATTTTGTTTATTATGTACTTTTGTCTTCATTGTGTTTCTGTGACAATACTAATAAAATCTTTCTTTCTTTCATCCATTTGACGCTTACTGCATAACTTAGTAGCCCGCGTCCATCGATATTTTATTAGGTGTACAGAACAGATCACAGCCATAACATGACATGTATAAAGTTCTACTCGTAATATGGTATAAGTACTAAGTTGTACACACAACATCGCCTAATGTAATTTTCGGCATCTTAATAGATTAACAGGTATTAAATGAATCGCTCGTAGCAACATAGGGTGCGTTCAGTGCATGGATGGCTGACCGTTCTATGACTACTAGTGGCGTACTAGTCTTACAAGCCTCCACCAATCCGGACTGGGCCCCCGTGGTGGAGTATGGCCTATACCTTCCTCAGGGAAGAAACCCGTGCCCCTCGGTGGGGACATAATGGGTTGATGATGAAATGGGGTATTAAATGTTAGGGATAAGCATTTGTGATAAAACTATACAATTCTGTGAATTCAGGATTTCGGCTGAGCGTCTTTTGAACTTAGTAAAATGCGCGTTGAAAATATTGACTTCCGGGCTAGTGGCCGCAATACGGTATTTGACACTATCAACAATAAATTATTTGAGATGCTCGATTAAAACAAAATTTACAAAATGATTCGGAAAAAGTATTTCTTTTAATCATTTACTAGATATTACAATTTTCATAGAGATGAAACATAAAAAGAGTGCTCTGAAATGTGACGTCACAAGCAAGTATTTTCATACAAAATTCCGTTTAAGTAACTCATTTGACATCCTGTCAAATACCCAATTTCGTTGTAGAGTCTACACATTTTCACTATCGGATTGTACTCGTAGTATGATGTGTTATTTTTAATAACATTCAAAATGAAAGGCCTGTAAGCTCGAGACTTGCACCGAATATTTATTGTCAGCTCAGAAAGTAGAAACTCTGAATCCACGCGACCATGTAGGATTTTATGTGGATATGCTTTTATTTAGAATGCGGGAGTAAGGTTCGTCTAGAAGGAATTATTGATATAGTCCAGCGTGCCGTACTATGGAACTGGCTATGCTTGAAATCTCTTTTTATTGGAAAGGCGAAGAGTGTGGTGAGGCGCTAAATTGGAAACCTCCTCTGCATTTTCCTCCCCTATTTCGTATTCTACTGTAACTTACAAATGCTTACGCAAATGTAAATGCTCATTCCAGTTTTTAGTCAAATTATAATGTACTAAACAGTAACTTAATATCAGGACGGCGGACGAGACATACACAAGTAGTTGTGATGTGACTAAGATCAAGCTTAACAAATGATACAACGGTCGCGGGGTATCTCCTGGAACTGACTGAAAATCAGCGATGAAGGCTTGTCCATCAGCATAATGCTGAATCAGTTGCCATTTATAACAGCAGTGACACGCTGTGACCTTTATTTCTGTTTTCCTCTGATTTTTTGTTTTGTAGGTACTATTTTTTGTTTTATTTTTGGATTTTTTTTGTTATTGTTTTTATTATAATTTATTCTTCTTCTTCTCTATTATACAAGAGATCGATTTATTGTCTCCCCAAAATAATCAGCGCGCTCATTACCATTGACCCATCTTTACAATTTTACCAGGTAGAGGCACGAAACGGTAGTTTCAGAAAGAACATTAGTCCAAATTTTGTGTGAGTGACTTATTGTTGTCTATGGTATCCTTGAGGGTAGATCTACAGATCCCTATATAAAGAACATTAACCCAATGAATATCAATTGAACTACGTGTACGTACTACGTCTCAGTAGACGCAAAAATAACATTAGTCCCACTGAGGGGTCAGTTTTTTATGTTTACTGAAAAGTAAGCAGATTGTGACTAATGTTCTTTCTGAAACTACCGATTCAGTTGTTCGGTGTGCAATACAATACATATTGATTGTAAGTTGATCCGGACTAAATGTTTACAATACATATTCGTTATCTAAATGCCTCAACCTTCCCCACCAGAAACTGAGCGACATTGAGAAGTTAAAGCAGATGAAGGCAGCCGGCAAACAGCTGGAGGTGAACCAGAAAGCCAAGATCCAGACGGAAACGATGCTGAAGCTGGAGCTCGCTGAGCTCGAACAGTTCAGGTTATGAGACCTTTGCGGTGCTAACTTAGATTAAGTAAGTTGTATTGTATCAATTTTCTTAGTTAGAATATTTTTTTAATTATGTTGATTTTTAAAAATGATTGATTGAGAACTTTTATTCAGATCAATTACAGAAAAATATATGAATTGTACTTCTGCCAAACTGCATAATAGTTTGTTGCCGGCTGTTCCTGGTCTTACAATTTATTTTGCTCTTAAATAGATACGAATACTAACAGGTGTAAAATTAATTATACCCTCTTGCCCTACGCCTAAGGTCTAAGTTCAATCACAGTGCCACAAACAAGAGGGCAGGTAGGCTGGGCAGATTTTAAAATAACCAACTACAAACGCTACAGTTTAGTACAACAATTGTCTTCACAAAATAACAAAATCTGCTGAAAAGGAAGACGAGTCCATGCAATATTTTACTATGAGGACAACGTCAAGTAACCAAAAATCCACCTCGAAATCGTGGATATTCCCTTTCTTTTATTAGTAAATTAGCACAGTAGCAAAACCAACAAATCAAATATCATAAAGCTCCAGCCCTTCTTAAGTTATACGTAAACTTATGATGGAGTAACTAACCCGACTTTGTTCTTAGTTCTACCTTTTTCATTTAACTGCAACTCATAGTCTACTATGACAATTCGTTCGGTGTACATTGCAAAGACGATTAACACACAAATTCAAAATAAGCAAGACTGCTACGCAATGTACAACGACTTGTGATTGTTAACTACGATTGTAGTTTAAAGCGTTTGACATTTTCATAACAATTTGCTGTGAAATAGAATAGAATATTCTTTACTTTACACATAAATTACAGTAACGGAAATGAATAAAAAAAAAATTAATTAAAAAATAAGAAGTTTAATTTTAAATTATTAGTTTATTCTGGTGTTCCTAATGTAATTGTCGGCTTGGACTTAGCACAAACATTTCGGACGATCATTGCTCTGGCGCGTTAGGAGTCGTGTACATATCTCGCATTAAATGGGGTTATGAAATCCCCATGTAAGTCCGAAAATCGGAGGATTGCTCGTCCTTGGAACATTGAAATCGTGTAATTAATGTCAGCTGTTCCATACAAAATTTACCACCTGTCGTCTAAGGCCTTAGAAAGCTTAATTTTCTTCACGATTTCAAAGTTTCCACAATTTTTTTACCCGATTTTCGTACGTATATGGGGGTTTTTACCCCCTACATTTCTAAATCCAGTTTCAAGGGTTACATGCTGAGCGTGCTTGAGATTTTTTGCCGCGCGATTAATTTCAATTAGGTACTTCGTTTAAAGTAATTTTCTTTGAATGTTGGGATCGCGCTCATCTCATTGTCCTAAGTGTCATAACCTTTTACATTATTGTTCTAAAGTCACCCGCCACGGTTAACAACGTAGCTGATCAGAGTGCATACATCCTACTAATATTATAAACGCGAAAGTTTGTAAGTATGGATGGATGGATGTTTGTTACTCTTTCACATAATAACTACTGAATGGATTTAAATTAAAGTTTACAATAATATAGCTTATACATCAGAATAACCCATAGGCTACAATTTATGAAGATATTGTGTGATTATCGCAAATATGTCGGTAAGTGTCAAGTAAGTAGGAAAAAAATTACCATCTGCGAGCTATTCTGGCGTGCGCTGCCAAAACCGCTAGAGTTGCACGTAATATTTAATTAATGATGGAAATGTTTATCCTACTAATATTACAAACGCGACACTAATAATTATAAGCTACTCGAAATACTAATCCTGCGCAGACGAAGTCGCGGGCACCATCTAGTAATAATATAAAGGTCTATGAGCTGTCGACTGCGTATCACTTAATTTCCATTGAAATAATCGCGCGACCAAAAATTTCTTCGCACCAGAAAGATCCGGAGTCTGCCAGACATTGTACAGGACACCAATTTTTCTTTTCAACGTTATGAAATTATAATAACAATTAGGAGAGTTAGGGGCAAATGTGCACCTGTGTTTGCGCGGACATTGTCTTGTAAATAAATAGTCAGATCCCAGTCGCTGTGGCCGTTACGGTCAGGATACATATACAGGGTGATTGGTACAGGACCCGCCATATATTTATTTTAAAGCCTCATAACTTTTTTAGTTATCTACAATTATCTACCAATTTTTTTAACGTAGTAAATGACTCCAACGGTACCCCGAAAATTTTTGACGGTCCATGCACCAAATACCCTGTGTATAATATTATTTTTTAAGAAATCATGTAATATAATATGGTGTAACTATTATGTGTGAAGATACCCTAAAAAAGGGCTAAAAACATTAAATTTTATGTACAGTTATTCTCCTTAAACATAAATATAAAATGTTTATGCGATTACATTGATATCATATTATGATAATTGGTTTTGTTAGCTTTTCAATACTGAGTATAAAGAAACTATTACTCAATGTATAGTACAGGTATTATCCTACGATTCTGTTGCATTTGACTGAAGCTAAGTGTGCTGCTGTTATTGTTGAATAAAAATGTAAATTTGTATGAAGACATAAAATTAAGATTACAATGACATACATATTTTATTACCTTGTTTCTTTTCACAGTCGTAAACAGTATCTTTCCTTTTGGCCATCTAACATATAGATGTTAGATGGCCAAAAGGAATTCATAGGAATTCATTAATATCAACGTTTTCTTTTGTAATAAATACGATACAAAGACATTACAAACATCGCACAGTATTTCGATGTTTGTAATGTCCTTGCCTGGTTACCATAGCACAGGGTATCCTAGTTTGGGACCAGGTCAAGAGATTGTGTTGTGTGGAAGTTATCGTTATATTTTTTAGTTAGTGCAATAAAGTGTAACAAACAGTACGTTTATTAAATACTGATCATGTACGGCTCCCTCCAGCGGGAATTCAACCCAACCTTTCTTTCTGTAGCCAAGCGCGTTACCTGCTAGACTACGGGTGAAATGTTTTAGTGCTGTGCACAGTCCATGTTCATTCATCACACCGAGTTTGTACATATTTATTTACCATTTTACGACAACAAATCGGATACTCATTAAAATGCCCTATTGTTTGGCTGCCATTACAACGTGCTCCATATTCGGCCGCGGTACCCTAAGAACAAAATTTATCGAGAACAGATTACATATAAGTCAACAAAGTACGAAAAAATCCCATCACGGGGACGGTAAACTGGAAATTAACAAGTGCCCTCCTTAAACTTGCTACCTACCCACCGATAAGATACCGATATTGTCGATACGCTGCCGAAGCCAGCACACCGGTCGCGCCTTCGACTATTGACACCAAGATAAGGGTGTGATTTGTTTACGCGCCGATGTAACTGGAGGAGCCGCAATCTAGTCGATTCTCCACCGCTACGAGCAAGGGTCAGGACGTCCATGCAATTCCAACGAGGCGGAAGGGCGCGAATAGTTATTTTCCAATGGATAGCGGTGATAAAAAGCCTGATGAAACATCCAACCTGCTGGGTCAGTGTCTCGATAATGTGTCTAGAACAGGAAGTGAATCTGAGGGGCCAGTGTCTTACGATAGTTCTATAGTGTTTGATGGGAAAAATATGAAGACGTCAACGATAGCTGACGACTTGGCTGCGACGTGGGGCGGCAGGAGGTTGCAACCGGATTCGGGGCGGCTGAGACGGGCGCAGTCGTGGTCTGGAGGCTCGCCGGATGATGTCAGCTCGGAGATCAGGATATTACGAGAGCGGTAAGTTTTCTCCTCTATTTCTAATTAGCTTTGTAATAGGCCACTTGTTTCTTATTGGCTATAATGCTAGAAAACATATGCACAGTCGCACGTGTCATTGATATAATACCGTGGTAGCTATCTTAGGTAGGTACGCACGCAGATAATTAACACGATAGCTTGATAAATCATTGTAGTAAATACGTACATTGTAACAGCAATGATGTTTAACTACATTAAGTGTCTGCTAAGCCTTCCTGTTCTTGTTATATCCTATTTGCGAAAAGATTAGGTACGAACAACAGGATCACATTTTGTAGCATTCAATATTTTTGCTTGGTTGTTTAGAATCCTATCCCGGGAAGTTTGTGAGCTGAAGTTATGTGCACTACTTACCTAAATAATATTATAATGAGTACATATCGATGTACCTACTATACCCACAGTACACTTGCAGCTCTGTATGATTCATATATGTATACTCGTACATGCACCCGAATACCGTTACATAGTTTTGAAGGTCTAAAAAGATCCTGATGCACTTTAAATATCTAGGGTATCCTAGTGTGGGGCCAGAAGCAATGTAGGTATAAGCCTGAAATATATGAAGAGATTAGAGGGTGGTAGACGGGCAGATAGAATGATACCAAAAGTAAGCCGTTCACGGTGCACGTAATAAAAAAGGCCTTTCAGCCAAGTAAGCTTACTTACCTGCTTATGTTGCAATAATAAGTAATGTTACAGTAAAGTAATGCAATTAGTAATTTGCTTCAGTTACCATACTACACCTCCCCCTTCAGCGCTGATTCACTGACTGAAATTCAGCGCTAAAGGTTTGTCCATCAGCATAATGCTGAGTCTGCTGCCATTTATAACAGCAGTGACACGTCGTGACCTTTATTTTCCTTCTGTTCTCTTCTGATTTTTTGTTTTGTACTATTTTTTGTTTTATTTTAGAGTTTGTTTTATTATTGTGGTGTATGTAGGTACTGTTTTTATAATACATTTTTCTTCTTCTTCTCGTAAATTCCCTTCAAGCCTGCATGTAAATGTTTATGTACATAATGTAAATATTGAATCGCGGACGGACGCAGACCAGCTCGGACGACACACCGTGGGAAGGGTCTCGATCCGCGGTAGCACAGACAGACGACAGGTCAGTTGGAAGAGCCTCTCGTGGTGCGTGGCTGTCCGTGGTCGTCGGCCGTCCGCGTCCGTCCGCGATATCGCGGACCGTGGGAAGCCAGCCTTAGTGGAACCTGTCCCCAGTCTGGTGCGGACGCAGACGCGGCCGCGGCCGGGCGCGGTGCGGCACCTCTCGCGGCGCCAGCGTCTGACGCTCGCGTCCTTAGCGCTCGTGGATTTCATGAGCTTCTGCTCTATGAGCATCATGGCGCCCTTCTTCCCGCGAGAGGCCGAGCTCAAGGGCCTCTCGGACACCATGTGCGGCCTCGTCTTCAGCTTCTACGCCGTCGTTATGTTCATCACGTCGCCCTTCTTCGGGAAGTTTGTGAGTGTTTTTTGTTAACTACTGTTTTTTGATTATTTATTCAGGAAACTTCACAAAAATACATATTAGGTGCAAAGTAAAGTTGTAAAGTTTACGGTAGATACTATTGAAGCGATGGTAACCCAACGAAAGTGAGAGACCCAGATTCGATTCCCAGAGCGAACCTATGATTTTTTTAAAGTTTCCGACGTGCATTTGTGAAGTTATAATAACAATACCACCACCGGTAATTGTGAAGGAAAATATCGTAAGGAAACCTGAGTGTCTCATACCTCAGAGCTTCTTGGAATCACCAATCTGCGATGAGCACGTGTTGTGATTGAGCACATAGGTACCTGTACTTCACCGAGAGAAGTGAGTGAGCTATTCACATACCCCAGTGATTGAAATTGCCAATCCGCGGTGGGCACGCGTGGTGATTAAGCCCATACCCTCTCTCGGAGAGAAGGCCATAGTGCTTATACTGAGTTTTTTCATTTCACTTTCGATAGCGAGAGCGTTTGCAATTTGTATAGAAGTGACAAAGCGCCGCCTAGTTGTCTCTTATTATTTTAGTAGACCAAAGAATAGAAAGAGCTTTGAATTAAGTTTTTTTCGCTGTAAGTATACTTATAAGTTTGCACGTACCTACGATTAGATCTAAAGATTTAAGAGGGGTAGGGCCTTAATTGTACAATGTATCTGTGTATGACCGTGTATCTGTCATCCTACTACAATGTACGGTAAATTTGCCGAATCACGGCTCCACCTCGAAAGTGCTCCAAATTTTTTTTACTGCTTTTTATCACTCGGTAATGGTGTACCATGCAATAATATGGTGGCGCATGCTATCGAACCCCATAGAAATTAATAAAAACACCATACATCAAGTCGGCGATGTAAAGAATACGTGACAACAGAAATATAGGTGCGACGACGCGTCGGAGCGTTAGGTTCTCTATGTAAGATCGAAAACAGACTCGACTTTGATGCGTTCTTACCTTGCCTCTTGTTTTTTTTTATTTTACGGGTCCAAAGCCATGCGCCTCCTCAATATTACTCGGGATACTCTGTATTAGTGGTGAAAAACAGCAATAGAAAAAAGTTTGGAGCACTTTCGAGGTGGAGCCGTGATTCGGCAAATTTACCCAATGTACTAACAGAATCGAGGCCCTGCTAGGGTGTATTGAGTGTACCTATAAACAGAACTAAAATAAGTTTCCCTATCTAGGCTATTTTGGTTTTGCCTGGCTGATAACTGAGTCACGTCACGGGCGAGTACTTATCACGAATGTCTCCGCTACGCAGTCCGCTGAGCTACATACGTACCTACCTATGTAAATTCATCCATAGCGTACTTACCTATTATACCTACCGATGTAAGCCAACTCTCTTCAGGATAAAACTCACCAACGCGGCCGCGATCGCGGTGGATGGCGGTGCGTGCGGGCCATACATTATCTAAGTACTTGACCGAAGAGCAACTAAATAAACTTGAGCGCCTACAAAATGTTCCAATAAGGTTCATATTTGGTTTACGCAAATATGACCATGTCTCCGATTATCGCAGTAAGCTCAAGTGGCTGCCTATCCGTCTTCGTAGGAATGCTCACGTAATTTCTCTTCTCTACTCAGTACTGTTCAATCCAGCCACCCCTCTATATCTTAAAGAATGCTTTATCTACCTCAGTGTTTCCCAAAGCCGGGCACTTCGGTCTGACAAGAGTCTGATGCTGAAGATTTCAAGTCAAGTCATTCGACAAGGTTCTTTGGCAACTCATTTGCTGTTAGGGCCGCCCGACTGTGGAACTATCTTTCTACTCAGTTAAATATTTTTATTTATTTTAATTGTTTTCCTGAATGTAGGTGTCTTATCTTTTGTCCTCTAGTAGAACTTTATGGTATATGTATATTATGTAACTTTATGTATAAATATTATTATTAAGTAAAAGTATTTATATCAATATTCTTATTTGCACCGACTACTCACTTTTCCTTCAGCAAATCTCCATCGTCGGTTGTCTGGAAGAAATTGCTTTAAGCACTAATGCCGCTAATTGTAATGTATCTTTGTAAAAGTTTTTCCTGGTAGAATAATGAATATTCTTATCTTCTCTTATCTACGTCATTACGGTATCAGCCGTAGTATTTTGTAGGATGACCACAGCCACCGCCACCACGACCGCTTTGGTGCGTTTTATCCTATGCAGTTTCATCGCTTTCTCCTTTCAGTTGCCGAAGCTTGGTGCCAAATTCATGTTCACAGCTGGAATCTTCATCGCGGGCGCGTGCAACGTCATATTCGGGTGGGTGCATGGACGTATACGTAAGGCGAACCATCCTCTGTCCCGCTCCACACTCTAGTGCGAGAAACCGCGAGAACGGTGTACACTGGCGCACACTCCTAGGATAATCATAAAACTATTTGCTATAATAAATGAAATGTATATCGTTCTCGCGTGTTCTCGCGCGAGAATGTGGAGCGGGCGCAGAACTGACGTGACGAATAGGTCTTTCTACTCCTTCGCGGACTAATTACATAATACCTAGGTACCTAGAGAACCTAATGACTAAATCGAGCGTATTCTGGCAGAATCGAATAAGTACAAAATAAAAATAAAATAGTTTCTAATGCAGTTTTGACTGAGTATTGAAACTGAGTATAAAACTGCATTAGATATTTTTTTTGAAATTTTGTACTTATTCGGTTCCGCCAGAATACCCTCGAAATATGAATATTAATAAAAAAAACACTATCTAATAAAGAATATTGTATGTATCTATCTCCGAATATCGCGTGAAACTCAAGTGGCTCCCTATCCGCATCCGTAGGAATGCTCACACTCTTTCAATTACCTACCTATCTATTCGGTGCTGTTCAATCCAGTCACATGTGTTCCATTATATAGCCGTCTCTAATTACTACCACACGACTAAAGCTAGGGATACACGATGACAGTGACACTAGACACAATTATCGATACTCGTGCCAGTAGCGTCTACATGCCCCCGTGGGGCCCCGGCTGAGGACAAAAAAAACCTCAGGTCTTGGATGTTTACACGTTTTTGATGTCGCTGTTTCTGGTTCCCACGACACAGGGTATCCTAGTGTGGGGCCAGAAGCAATGTGTGTGACTGTATGTAAATGTTTATGTTTATATTTTGAGTAGGTATCTAATGTCAGGTGTCGTCGTGTATTTACACTTTTACAGTGCGCCGTCTGCAGGCCGATTGAGACCTCATCATCATCATCAACCCATTATGTCCCCACCAAGGGGCACGGGTCTCTTCCCTGAGGAAGGTATAGGCCATACTCCACCACGGGGGCCAAGTCCGGATTGGTGGAGGTTTGTAAGACTAGTGGCTGGTCTTACTGTCAGAAGTTTTCAAGCCGCCCTAAGACCTCTGACTTGGCTTAACGACTGCCATCTATCGACGGCAGCCGGCACCAACTGCTTAGCGTGCCTTGCGAAGCACGGAACCGCTCGGAAAAATGCCACTAGCGTTAGTCATAGACGGTGACCCATCCATGGACTGAACGCGCCGTATGTTGCTTAACATTAGTGATCGTTTAAGATCACTCAGGCAGCTCAGGCTACGAGCGATTCATTGAGATTTGAGATCTACTGTTTATTATTCTAGCACTCTAGTCCTGATTGAAGACTCTCTAACCTTCACGGTTCTCTGCTTCGTGGTGCGCGGCCTCGAGGCGCTGGGCGCAAGCGCATATTCGACGGCGAGCTACGTGTTCGTGGTGAACTCGTTCCCAGACAACATCGGCTCTGTGCTGGGCATACTCGAAACCTTTGTCGGACTCGGCATGTCAGTCGGCCCGGCCATCGGCGGACTGCTCTACTCGGTATGTAGCAAGAAAAGCGCTCGAATTACAATCATTCCTTTCTGCAGGGGCAGTTTCTGGATTGAGAATACACTATGTAACTTTACTAAATACTTAAGTAACCGTACTGTCACGCTGTAAGCATATAGTGCGCGTTCAGTGCATGGATGGGTGACCGTCTATGACTAACGGAACTGGCATTTTTCCGAGCGATTCCGTGCTTCGCAAGGCAAGTCAAGCAATCGATGCCGGCTGCCGTCGATAAATGGCAGTCGTTAACCCAAGTCAGAGACCTTAGGGCGGCTTGAAAACTTCTGACAGTAAGACCAGCCCACAGATCACCCGGGTGATCTGTGGACCAGCCACTAGTCTTAGGTACAAGCGTACTCCAATACGTGTGTGTCTAATAGTGGTGGAGTTACTATACCTTCATCAGGGAAGAGACCCGTGCCCCTCAGTGAGGACATAATGGGTTGATGATGATGAATGTTCGGTCACGATCTTTACTGAGGTGGAGAGACGACATTCGCAAAGCGGTGGGTAGTGACTGGAAAGGAAGAGCCGAAGATCGGGCTCAGTGGCGTGTCTGGGGAGAGGCCTAAGTCCAGCAGTGGACTTGACATCGGCTGATTATGATAATAATATTATTATTAAAATTATTTATTGCGCCAATATGTGTACAAGGGCGTGCTTAATGCAGGAAGCATTCTCTTCCAGAAAAGCTTTGGTTTAATATGATAGTGATGAATACTTAATTTACCCCAGTTCTTGGATTTTGCGTGTTTGCGATGTCGCTGTTTCTGGTTCCCATGACACAGTGTATCCTAGTGTAGGGCCAGAAGCAAAGTATGTACCTGTATGTAAATGTTTATGTTTATTTGTACGGTGTTCTTTTTTTGCTAACTTTTGCCGCAATTTTCTGCGAATTACTTAGACAATAACTGGAATGCAATGTTACGCAAGACCGTAACATGGACATATTCCAACATTTCCAATCAGAGTTTACTTACTTACGTGTCTGGCTCCGACCTTTGAGCATAAGTGTGTTTGTCTATGCGGACGTAATATCGAAGCAAACAGCCACTTAGCACTCTCAATAATCAGTGTCCGTGAAGATTGTGGCTCTTTAAAAATAATAAGTAAATATACCTATCCTGTTAACATTCGGAACTGCACCCATTGGCAAGATTAGAAGCTCGTTAGGAACCAAAAAGTGTCCTCTCAGCACAACGCTGAGTCAGTTGCCTTTTGTGACAGACCACACCACAGCCCTTATATTGCGTAACTTTCCACTCTATTGGGTTAAGCATTTAGACAACTCGAAAGAGTCAAGATAAGAATGTTTAATGACAGGTCGGAGTAGGAGTATGAAACAAAGTCCCAGAATGTAACAGTGTGACATAAGGTGGTGTGACATACCGGGAACAAAAGGGCTAAATCAGACAACTCCATACAGTGGATCCGGGATCTCCGGGATCGCAGACGCCATTGTCCACGGACTCCCTTATTCCGTCCGACACGATGAGAAGAGACCTTACTCTGGAGCTAACCGAGTTCAAAAAAGAAATGAAGGATATGTTTAATACATGGATGGCACAGCAGGAGAGGAATGTGGCTTCCATCAAACCGACCCTCAATAAAATTGAAAGCTCTATTGCTTTCCTTTCCACCCAGTATGATGAGGTTTTAAAAAAGGTCGAGGTACTTGAATCCCGCCGGAAAACAGACGAAGAATGTATATCAATCCTGGAAGAAAAAATAGAGGACCTACAAAAAAGTAACCGTAAGTCCTGCCTGGAGTTAAAAAATGTCCCGAAGTCGGTACATGAATCCAAGGACAAACTTGTTGAGATGAGCATGAGTCTTGCCAAGATAACCGGTTTTTCCCTGAGCAAAGATGACGTCACCGATGTTTACAGGTCTCAAGGTAAACAAGAAGACAACAGACCTATAGTGATGGAATTGTCCTCAACAATCAAGAAAAATGAATTATTAAAGGCTACAAAAACATATAATGCCAGGATCAAAACCAAAAAACTGAATGCGTCACATCTCGGCTTTCAGAACAACACAAACCCGGTCTACCTATCGGAACGTCTAACAACAAAATCAAACCGACTATACTACCTGGCAAGAGAATTGACAAAAACCGAGGGATTCAAATACGCCTGGACCTCTTACGGAAAAGTATTTGTGAGGAAAGACGATTCATCTCCTCGTATACAGATTAAATCAGAAAGTCAAGCTGCACTACTCCGGAGCGTCAAAGTATGACTAGTTCGGAGCTATCTATTGTTCAATTATAAGAACTTTCTTGCACTCTTAAGAACTGTATTTTACAATGCTTATTATACACACTCACCCTTGGTAACACCAAGCCACTCACACACACACATACACTCATATCAAATTATTGCACAATCAACACATACACTGACTCACAAAACATTCTCGCGTGCAATAAATACATTTACTCAGATCGAATACATAATTATTATCATATGAAACCACACCCTAGAGTTATAATAATATGTAATTTATATGACTTATCGATATCACACGGCTGGATAGAAGCTTATACCTCATATATATTTTATACATTAGTACCATTATATTTTTGTTTTAAAATTCGCTTCATTAGATATAAACAATGAAATAGATACGTTTAGCTCCGCTAAATCTATTAAATGTAATTCTGACCAATGCACACAATATTTGACAAATAGCCTACCCAAATTCTTATTGTAACTCAGAACGTCAGAAGTATATATAAGAATTTGGACGGATTTCAGGCTATTCTCACTTCTTATAGCGTTCTACCCGATATCATAGATATCAAAACACTCCGCAGCTAACAAACTACACGTTCTGCAACACTAAGTCCTTGGTAAACAAAAACGACGGTGTTGTGATTTATGTTAAGAATGGTTTGAAATTTAAAACTGAGGAACCTATGTTATCGGGAGCCTCGTGCCTAAAGATAACGTTAAATAACCACGTTGTCTTGGGTATTTACCGGTCACCTTCTAACTCTGATGCTTCTGATTTTCTGTACTCCCTAGACGCTCTATTAAGTTCGATCGACCCGTCTTTTGACGTTGTCCTCACAGGAGATATAAATATTGATATCGCACAGTCTGGAACCGATAGAAATAGCTCGAAATATTTAAATCTCCTCGCATCACATGGTCTGCTGCTCGGCCACACTCATCCAACACACGACAAAACTTGTCTTGATCATATGATGCTGAGAACTATAAGAGAAGCCTTTATCGTAGTTTCTGATACCACCCTTACTGACCACTCTACTGTTTTTCTTAGCTTCACTTCTAACATAGTACACAACGAACCACGCAAATTTAGATTAAAGCTTAGCTATGATCTGGCTGCTAATTCCTTGCTAGACTCCAATATCAACGATGTTCTAAATTACACTGATCCAAATTAAGCTTCTGAGTTGTTGGTTTTAACCTTAAAAAATATTATATTTAGGTGTTCGGAAAAACAATTCATACCCTGCAGACAACGAGTAACTCAACCCTGGGTAACTCCTGGCATACTGCGCTGTATTCGAAACAGGGACCGACTACATAATAGAGTTAAAAAAAACCCAATGACCCTATACTAAGTATCACTTACAGGCGCTACCGAAACCACTGCAATAATTTACTAAAAAAGATGAAGATTAAATAATTATGAACAAAATCAACTCTCCAAATCCGCAAATAATCCCAAATCATTATGGAAATGCATTAAAAACATAGCCAATATCCAGTCTTCCAAAATAGTGACTTACTTCATATAAAGTCATTAATCATCATTATGCAAACATTGGAAACAATCTAGCAAATAAAATCATTAGTCATCAACCATCCCAATCAAGCATTCCTCACTCAGATATTCCTTATCATCCAACCTCGTTTGTCCTTTTGGATACAGATCAGAAAGAAGTCCTTGCTATTATTAATAACTTGGAAAGCTCCAGTTCAACGGGATGGGATAACATTTCTACTAAGTTCCTTAAGTCTAACAAGCACGTATAGCTCCCATTCTGACATATATATACAACTTGTGTTTCCAGAGGGGCACATTCCCAAATGTTTTTAAGCTAGCTGTTATCCATCCCATTTACAAGGGCGGAGACAAAGAAAATATTAATAATTATAGACCAATATCTGTACTTACGGTTTTTTCCAAAATACTAGAAAAAATAATAAATAATAGATTAAAAAAGTATCTTAATGCTTACAAAATCCTATCTGATCACCAATTTGGCTTCAGAAAAGACGCTGTGCTTGCACTTACTGAAAATCTCGTGAAACACCTGGACAGTAGGCAAAAGTGCATCGGGGTATTTCTCGACCTATCAAAAGCATTTGATACCGTCTCTGTGCCCATTCTCGTAAATAAGCTGACACGAGTCGGCATTCGTGGTAATTCGTACGCAATAATGGAGAGCTTCCTCTCCCACCGCCAACAGCGAGTAAAACTTCATGATGCCTTCAGTTCGGATTCTGAAATTAATTACGGCGTCCCGCAGGTAGCGACCTCGGACCGACCCTCTTCCTAGTCTACGTTAACGACTTATGCGATCTAACCTTACGTAACTGCAAAATAATCTCATACGCAGATGATACTGCTTTGATATTTCACGGCGTGGATTGGAAAGAGGTCACACGGCATAATGAGTCCGGACTCCATGCTGTTTCACATTGGCTTGCTATGTAATAAAAAGGAAGAGCGGGGTATCTGTAACACAGGTCTCGACCTAGTACAGAGCCCCAATCATGTGTTTTAAACTGTAACTTCTGTGTACTGAATAAAGATTTTATTATTATTATTATAGTAGAGTCGTACGTAATTCGGTAGTTGACACGTTCAACAATAAATTATTTCATATGCTCGAATAAAACATATTTGTTGTTCCAGCTAGATCGGGGGCTTCGGTCTGCCCTTCTACACACTAGGGGTCATCATGGTCGTCACTGTGCCCATCAACTACTTCTTGCTCACCGATTGTGACGGTAGGTAAAAGTATTGGGCTTAATGTTGGGGCCGCACCTGCTTCTATCGTGACAAAGCTTCGCGCCAGTACTCTGTGGAATGTAGGGACTGATTTGCCCGTGGCGCGAAGCTTTGTCACGATAGACGCAGGTGCGGCCCCAGCATAACAAAATAGTCCCATCTTCCTGAAAGATTAGTTACGCTTTTACGCTAGCTGCGCTATGACCATCACACTCACGAACGCACACGCCATCACACACAACTACTCACCCACATCGTATAATCACACAACAAATCTATATTTTGTCCCTACTATAATCCCTCCACAACGTAAATTACCGTAACCCTGTTAATGTCTTAGCCTGGTATACACATGGTATAAATCTACCAGCTAGAGGAGCACAACGTCACGATAAAAGTTTTATCCCATCACCGGCTAGCGCCATCTTACTTTATTTCACCGCGTAAAGCGAGATGCCGCTACCTGATAGTGGGATAGAGCCTCGTATCCACTAGGCAACATTTGGCGCGCGACAAGGTTGCACAACATGTTGCCAAACAAGTTGAGAACCAGCGCGGAACATTTGTTTAACAACGTTTCCGATTTTGATCATGAACTAGTGTTGATTTCAGCGGCAGTGGTAATAATTTTATGAAAAAAAAAATCATCAAAGAGAAAAAAAAACACGTTGGTGGGTTAACAAAATGTATTCAGTGATCTCCGTATGGTTGATGGATATTTTACATTGTTGCGCGTCATGTCTCCACTTGTAAACAATTTATGATCAACTGCATGCATTGTTGCACGGACACAAACAACATGCCGCGCGTCATATTGCGCGCTACCTAGCAACGTCGCGCGCTGTTATGAGACGTTGCCGAACATGTTGAGCGGCACGTGTTGCGCGCCAAATGTTGCCTAGTGGATACGCGGCTTAAAACTTTTATCTTGACGTCCACGTGTCCACATGCATGTAACATAATTAATTTAGCGATAAAGATTTTTTCTTTATTTTATTTTTTATGCTCCCTTAGCAAGGCGAGTGATTGTGTTCTATGGACGTTGTTTATTTAGATTTGTAACAACTTTGTCTTTACAGAATTCGTCTCCGGCTCCAAAACTGGTTCCATCATGCGTCTCTTCGCAATCCCATCCATCATCATTACCGGTCTGGTCATCGTGATCGTGTCCAACACTTGGGCCTTCCTGGACCCGACCCTGGAGCCACATCTGCGCCAGTTTGGCCTGTCCACCGAGCAGATTGGCCTGATCTTCCTGCTGTTCTCCAGTCTCTATGGGATATTCAGTCCCATATGGGGTTGGGTGGCTGATAGGTAACTTTTGGAACTTACTATGATAGCAAACCTAGATCGTAGAATGTACCTAATTTAATAGAGATCTTACCGATACGGATGGTCGGACGATGTCGTTCAGTCGGCGGAAGGTCCGTGGATGCGAATGGCGAGAGACCGTGTGTGATGGCATTTGGGGGAAAAGGCCTATACCCAGCAGTGGGCAGCGGTAGGCTGATGATGATGATGACCAAGATGCGCCCTAAAATTTATGTATTAAGCTAAACCTAGTAGCACCACTACTTGCTAACCTTGAAGGAAGACATCGACAAATGGCCTAAAAGTACCATTTAACTTTATGTTCGTACACATATGTCAGTTTGTAAGTACCTGTGCCGAACCTATTGTAGTATTTTTTATATGTATGTAATGCTTTATGTGTGCGTGTCTATAAGGACAAATAAATGTTTTATCTTAAGCAGTTGGTGGTTGGTAGGCACGTTAAGCAGTTGGTGCCGGCTGCTGTCGATAGATGGGAGTCGTTAAGGCAAGTCAGAGGCCTAAAACTTCTGACAGTAAGACCAGCCACTAGTTTTACAAGCCTCCACCAATCCGGACTTGGCCCCCGTGGTGGAGTATGGCCTCTACCTTCCTCAGGGAAGAAACCCGTGCCCCTCAGTGGGGACATAATGGGTTAATAATTTTTGATTTCTGAAAAAAAAATGATGAATGTTTTATCTATCTATCTAACAATTTTTCAATTTTGTATTTTTGTTTTAGGGTACACAACCACTGGTGCATGATGGTTTGGGGACTATTCCTTTCCACTGTTGGTCTCCTGCTCCTCGGACCGTGTCCTTTTATACCGGGTCTATCCACGTAAGCGAAGAAACATCATAATATGATTTAACTATAACATCTTCTTGGTACTTGTCTAAATGTTATTTTTGTTTTAGAGACCTATGGTTGGACTTAGTAGCGTTATCTATATTGGGCGTGTCGGTGGCGCTGACGCTTTTACCAACTTTTCAAGGCGTCCTCACTAGTTCTATGTAAGTACACGTAGCACTGGCGCTACTGCGTAACTTCTCCACTGTGTGAAATAGCCCGAGAGAGAAAAGCAACTTAATAGTGTAACAACAGATTTATTACACTATTAAGTTGCTTTTCTCTCTGGATTCAAAGAAACACTCTCGCCTTAAAAAGAGTTGAAAGGAAACAAACCGCGAGCCGAATTAAAATAAAATGAGATCGAAAGTCCAAAGATCAGTATCCTGCGCTAAAAATGTGGCACCTACCATACTAGGTAGATTGTATCTTATGGGAGTAAAATAATATTTTTACGGCGTGGGCGCTTTTTTTACTCCTGAGTGAAGTGAGGGATTCTGGAGTAGAATCCTGAACGTAGCGAGGGATTCAAAGTACGTCGCCCGAGCTAAAAATATATTTTTCGCCCTAGTGATACCTACTTACATTCTACTTTTCTCACCCACTATGAGAAATTAAAAGGCGCCTCATATTTTATTCCCCCGGGATTTTGCAGATTAGGTATCGATCACATTTCTTGCATCAGTTCTAATACTTTCAGGAGTTAATTCTATACTTTCACTGTCACTTGAAGAACTCATTTTTCAAAACAAAACCATGAATTTGTAACAATTAACAATCCGTCAAAATTGACGAAAACGCGGGCTGTAGTTCGCGCGTTTTTAATTTAATTTATTTTTATTCAGCCGGCGGGCGGGCGGCGCGACTATGGGCCGTCGTACCAGCCAGTCTTAATTCAAACAATATTTGCGTTCGAAAATGTACCAAATTCAAAACGGCGCACTTATAAAGAGGATTAAAAACTCATTACAGCCCGCTAAAAGTTTCTTATAGAAAACACCACCTTTGGGTGCACTTAATAAAGGCGAACCAAGTCGTCCTTTACGAACAGATGGGATGAAAATAAATAAACGTTCTATGTATGTGCCTGTATGTAAATGTTTATGTTATGTTATTTTATTCTCGTTTATAGTTGCGCTTTTCGCTCTGGATTAAAAGAAACGCTTTCGCCTTAAGCCTATGCGCACACTAGGCGACACGCGGCAGCGACAGTTCGGCGACTAGACGCGACGACAGGTTACGGCCGTCATATATTTTGTTCGCGGAGTCGCGACGGCAAGACGCCAGAAGCAAATGACAACGTCACGTCGGCGACAAGTCGCCCTGTTTGCGATGGCTCTAAGAATAGTCGTTTGCTCCCTGGGTAAACAATGTACTATTGCCACCTAAGGAAATGCTTTTACTTCCACTCTAGTTACGAGGGCGGGTGTCCGGAAGCTTTGGCGACGTACAGCGCCGTAGCTGGGGTGTGGTCGTGTTGCTACTCGCTGGGGGAGGTGCTGGGGCCGGCGCTGGGGGGAGCGCTCGCGCAGCGTTATGGATTCCCGCTCTGCGCTACATTGTGCGCTGCCGCTTGCTTTATTATGGTAACTCAACTGTTCGTATACTACGCGACACGAGTTATGAGCGCTGACCTTGAATGCCCAGAAGTCATTTGCCTACTCACACAAATGTACACAATATTTTCTCAAAAAAAAAGGTTTTTTTTTAAACTAATGCCAATAAAAAGGTCGTTTTATGAAACTCCGTCCAGGTGTGTGCACATCTGCCATGCCATTTTGAAAATATTGACTGAAACTAATTTCGGTAGTTTTTTCATTGTCTATTTTTAATATTCATCTAAAACTAGCTGACCCGGCAAACGTTTATTGGGTGATGGGCCAGATGGTTGTAACAAAAATGAATAACAACCTATTCTCAGACCTACCGAATATACACATAACATTTCATCAAAATCGGTCAAGCCAAGCACTAAGGCTCAATTCCCACTGGCGCAGAGTCGAAGCGTCGCGTCGCGAAGCGTCACGTTTTTCAACTGTTCTAAATTCAACCCTAGCAGGCGAAGACGCGCGCAGATGCGCGTCGCTGAGCGTTTGCAAATTTTGGCAACAGAAATTCGTACCGTATTGATAGAGAAATAGAGATGAATTTAGAACAGTTGAAAAACGTGACGCTTCGCTTCGACTCTGCGCCAGTGGGAATTGAGCCTTTT
The DNA here is from genome assembly GCA_947310845.1 of Yponomeuta plumbellus. Lineage (NCBI taxonomy): Eukaryota > Metazoa > Arthropoda > Insecta > Lepidoptera > Yponomeutidae > Yponomeuta > Yponomeuta plumbellus. Next base: position 14,598,161 of record OX371198.1, on the reverse strand, counting down.
TTTTATGACGGGGGGAAATCTTTAAAAAGATACCCGACTTCCTGGGGGGAAAGTCGAGTTATGTGGGGTTTTTACCCACTAAAACCCCCCGGTGGCATTCATCCGTGCTTTGTGGGGAGCAGCGGAAGCTAGAACACTTCCAGTGCTCCCCTGCACCGTGCGTGCACCCTTCTCTGGGCTGGCTGGGCCATCCCAAGTGCCATCCTATGGCAACGAGGAGCCACTCCAGGTTGCCGCCTTCCCGGAGTCGCTTGATGGACGGATCGAGCCCCCACTCTCACCGGCCACGACTCCGAGGTCCCCTTTTAGTCGCATTTTATACATTAGTATTTGGTGTTGTATCATCGGAGCACGATTTAAACTCTTATTGTGTTTGGTGACCTCATACAAAAGTCATTTAAGGTCAAGGCTTTTTATTGAATATCTTAAAAAATATAGACTTATTTAAAAATCTGATAAATCGTCCCTTTATTGGTAAAGCCGATTATCTCCACTTTTTTCAAAAATGAGTTATTTACACCAAGCTACTCAACTTTTTGAGCTCTATCTATAGATAGAGCTCAAAAAGTTGTAAAAAAAAGTTTAGATAATCGGTTTTACCAATAAAGGGACGAAATAGAAATTGTACTGAACTGAAAGATAGATAGATAGATAGAGAACACTTTATTGTACATAAAAAAGGAAATTACACAGGTATTTAAAGCATACTTATCGAAATGGTTTTGAGATTTCCGTTCATGTTCAAAAATGTAGCATGGCCATGCCAATCTCTTTACACCCCATAAAGGCCGCCTATACGCTTGGAGATATAACGTGCTCCCTTTCCAGGGTATAGTGACGCTAACATTCTTCTCCCTCCGCGAGTCGGGCAAGCTGTCGCGCTCCGCCAGTCTGTCGGAGTCGCTAGCGTACAGTGACTCTACGTGGAGTAGTAACAACTTCTGCCGGACTGAGAGCGCGCCCGTCCGCGCCGGAGAGCGCTCGCCGCTGCTCCAGCCCTGCTGTTGTTCGCCGAAGAACGGTAAAGAAACAAAATAACATAGCTACAGTCTGTTAGCTTTTAGAATATACCTCAACTGAGCAATCAAATACCGATTATATTGCAATAAGGTAAGGTGTATTTTGTATTGTTACTTATAACTTTTCAAAATAGTGAAGAAAAGTTTTATACAGAGCAGGAAGTACTATTGCACTCGTGTGCTTTCGGCGAAAACCGAAGCCTACTCTAGAGCCCGAGGTATATTCTAAAAGCTAACAGACTAAAATTTCGAATTTAGGATGCAAGCCGAAAAACACAATGATGGGCATTCCCAATATGATTATTTAAATATAAAGGGTTTCTGGATTTTCTGAAATGGAGTGAACGCGCAAAGAAAACAGACGTTCTTCTCTCTCCGCGAGTCGGGCAAGCTGTCGCGGTCAGCTAGTCTGTCGGAGTCGCTAGCGTACAGCGACTCCACGTGTCCGGCGCGGACGGGAGCGCTCTCACTCCGGCAGAAGTTGTTGCTACTGTGGAGTAGCAACAACTTCTGCCGGACTGAGAGCGCTCCCGTCCGCGCCGGAGAGCGCTCGCCGCTGCTGCAGACCTGCTGTTGTTCGCCGAAGAACGGTAAAGAAACAAAATAACATAGGTAAAATTTCGAATGCATGCCGAAAAAAATGACATTCGGTAGGTATTTGAAGAATATAAAAACAAAGCGTTTCTGGATTTTCTGAAATGGAGTGGACGTGCAACGAAAACAGACGTTCTTCTCTCTCCGCGAGTCGGGCAAGCTCTGCAAAATAATATGTGTAAAATTTCGAATTTAGAGTGCAAGCCAAAAAAATATCATGGGCATTCCAAATTTGATTATTTAAAGATATAAAAACAAAGGGTTTCTGGATTTCTCTTCATTTTCTAAAATGGAGTGGACACGCAAAGAAGACAGACGTATTTCCGACTCCGACATACGCCGGTGGAGCGTCGCTTCGCCGCTGCTGCAGCCCTGCTGTTGTTCGCCGAAGAACGGTAAAGAAACGAAATAGCGTAGGTGAAATTTCGAATTTAGAATGCAAGCCGAAAAAATATGTGGGCATTCGATATTTAAAGAATATAAAAACAAAGCGTTTCTAGATTCTAGATTGTCTGAAATGGAGTGGACGCGCAAAGAAAACACTCTCCGCGAGTCGGTTAAGCTGTCGAGTTCTGTCAGTCTGTCGGAGTCGCTAGCGTACAGCAGCGTGGTACCTAACTTAAAATCAAAAAGAAAATTAATCAATACTGAAAAAACGGCAAAACTTGTTAAGTTTTTTGCGGGTTTTTTTAATTTGTTCAAATTAAAGTTTTTTGTCGGGCATTATAATGAGTTTACTTGGAGAAGAAAAGTTGAAGAGAATTGTGATTTAAAGGGACCCATAGGGCTGGGGTACAAAATCATTCTATATTCTTTTCTATACAGATCGTATTTGTAAAAAAATGTTCTACAGTCTCTCAATAGGTTAATAGTAATTCTTTGGACCCACGACAGATAACTAGACAGCAATTACATGTGCCCAAAACGCCCACTTTTAACGTTAATGCTATGTAGTCCTAGATGTTTTGCCTCAAATTCATGGCCATGTATCCTAAAAATTGCTATTAGGGACGTAGGTACCTACTAAAGTTTGATGATGAAACAAAAGATGATGTTTTTCTTTTGGTGGCGCTAGTGAACCGGATGGAGCCCCTTAACATAGTCTGTAGTGAAGATAGTGTTGTGTTAGACGCATAGAAGCCGAAAACCAAGTCCTAGATAGCCTAGGAATAAAAACGTAGGACCAAGCATTTTGCACTAAAACATTTTTTTTTTAAATAAATCCCAGTAGGTATCTTGGGCCTAGGTAGTCAACATTGCTATTTACATGATTATGAACTTAATGATTACGAACATCTAACAATCGCGTTCTCTTTCAGGCAATTACGGAGCCTCGTTGTCGAGGCATTTTTGCGTGGCACGCGGCAAACACAACAAAAGCGGCTCCGCAAGTATCGCCGATGGCATCGCCTACATCCTCAAATTCCAATACCTCACTAACGCATTCGCCTGGATGCGACGCGCCCGCGACACAGCGCCCTCTAGTGCTCCCGACACGGAGCTTTACCAAAACTACCTCGCTACAAAAGAGACGGGGAGCCGAGCGAAGAAACGTTTGTCTAGACACGAGAGGAATAATAATAGGGTACAGGCGAAATCTCAACTGAATGCGCGGGAAATTGAAACGGCTGAAGAGCGCAACAGGTACATGAAGTTTTTGGAAGATACCATTTTTGGGAGTCCGGATGTGGTGGAAAACCTCGAATACTTGGTCGTGAAGAGACACAATAAGGGTCTCGTGTCGAAGCTCCTGTCCTCGGAGACCAGGAGGCCGTCTGAAGACATCCTCAGGCATAACTTGGAGAAAGTGGTATTTTACGAGCAGAATCAAGCTTGCAGCACCCGGGATGATATTTTTGTGAGTTCTTTTACATACATTAAAGTTCATATTTATTTATTTACTAATAGGTATGTACATGGAAAACCAACAGCTTAGATTACATAATAAGTCGAATCATCTACCTGAACTGCCCTTAGGCTAGATAGGACTATCTGCTTTCATGGCGTGGAAAATAGTACCAGACTGTAACAGTGTGACATAAGGTGGTGTGACATACCGGGAACAAAAGGGCTAAATCAGACAACTCCATAACGTGGAGTCTTACGTAATTGCACCCCAGGATTCCGCTTACGCCATGTGCCATTAAATTATTAGTACCTAGACAAAATATTATTTTATAACGCAAATAATATGATAGGTATCTAATAGGTGCTACCTGTATAGTATCACAAAAATAAAAATATACCCATAGCTAACATCCACCACTTTCTTCTTCTCCATTTATTTTTAATAACTCTACTGCGATGTAGGTACAGTCGACAGTACGTCAACCTTCACATTTTAGTTGCAAAGTCGCCCGTAATGCAACGGAGTAGAGTGCATGGGTGTATATGATGATGTGCTGTCGACCGTACACTCAAATAGTAGTTAAAAGTACTAAATAAATAAATAAATAGCTGCGGCAGCTACGGTCTCTCGGTCTGTCTGTTGTCGTGTAGAGGAGCCTACTCCAAACCGTCATATACATTCTTATTTTGACACCCTATATAGTGGAAAGTTGCGTAATATGAGGGCTGGTGACTTTTTCATGACCCCTGGGTTCTCCGGAATCCACTTTAGGAATCGCTGGACTAAGGACTGTAGCATTGCTAGAGCATAGAAGTAAGATTCCTCTTTTAATATTTTTTCCATCGAAACTAATGTGGGTGATCATCTATTACAGTTCTCCACAAATAAATTAATATTTAGCGTACCTATAGCCAAAACAATGGACTCGTAAGTGAGAGACCCTGGTTCGATTCCTAGACCGGGTGTGGACCAAATACTTAGTTTTCTAAGTTATGTACATTTGTTAAGTTATAGGAGCAATACCACTCGCTAACCGTGAAGGAAATCATCGTGAGGAAACCTGACGTCTGAGCTATTCACATACCTCAGCGCTTGAAATCGTCAATCCGCGGTGGGTATCGTGTTTTCATTAATAAGACGGTAAATCTTTATCTTATCTCTTGTTGCAGGATGCCTGTGTCTGCCGCGACGGTGTGACGTATGTAAGAGGCACTGTAGCATTATCGTCAACAGGAGCGTGTGAAGTTTAATACTTAGTAGATAATTTAGTCAATCAATAATTAAGTTTCCAGGTAATGATACCTAGTTTCTTTGAATAAGCTCAAATATTTTTATACAAAGACACTAATCACTTTTATAAACAGTATAAACACTGATTCTTTTAACTTTTTCTCAATGAAAAGTTTTTCAAATGTAGTACCAAATAAAGCATTTTGGTCAGCAATACAATTCATTTGAACAATACCTCGTTGGTTGACAGACAAAACAAAATTGAACAGCAAATTAATAAAATAAAAAATTAGAAATTGATCAGTTGAAACTTCCAAAACCAGCTTCCAAAAATTATATGAATTGATTTCCTGGTTCAATTTATTTGCTGAACACGTGTTGCTCATTCTTACTACCACAATAATAATTCTGCAACTGGCAAAAATAAAATTATTAATTATTCAGCTGACCAACATTACTATTGGCTGATCAAATGCATTTATTGCAGATGGGTGTTTTCTTTCTGCTCTCCATTTAATAACTTCCGCTTATCAATATAGTGTGCGCAAATTTAGCTCCTGCCGAAACGCGATAAGCAAATACGCTCCAAAGTGTCGGGCGTTCTCGCTTTACGAGTTGCGCCTTGAGAAAAGCGCCGAGCAAAAATGTTATCCGAAGTACGTAGTCTCACCCGTAGCGCAGAGAACCGAGGAGCTAAAAATTCCTTCCCAGTTTTGCACACGCGCCACGTGCGAATAGCTACTCCCGTTTCCTGCGACCCTAGTTAAATCGACCTCTGCTGACGATTTCGCGACGTTGTCTCAGCGATTTGGCACTTCCCGTGACCACTGTCCACTTTCACTTTATCATTGGTTTCATCTGGCTTTCCCGAGATGACGGAAAATTGCTGCTGGAAAGACTGCAACACCCTGTAGTGTTCCCAAGCGCAAATTCTGGGGCCAATCGCGAATACACTTCTACTAGGAGGCGATAGACTACGAAGAGATGTTATTGCGAACATTGATCGCCGGAATAACTTTACGTACGTCGTGGGTTGTTTACTATAAGGCTACCTAGCAAGCTTTGTTTAAACAAAGTAGTTAAACATTCTGCAACTAAGAAACAAGTAGGTAGCTATGTGCTAAAAAGTTTTAAATGCGAAAAGCTTCATCCACAAAATGTCGATTACTAATATAAACCTCAAATAAGTCTCGTTATGTACCGAAAGTATTTAATCCGTTCATTCATTGAGCATCGCACTCCGCTGTTGCTGGTCGGTTGGCATCAACCTGCTGAATGGTTAACGCGTCACAATTACCAGGATAGCATAGAACATTGAAGGTGCACCCACAATATATTTCTAGGTAGTATTGATTTTATTCAACCCGATACTTTGGGGGTGGTATCCCTCGCTCCGCCTCGTTGGGGGTGGAACCGAATCGTTGAGGGTGAAATCCAAACAATAGTTAGGGCGGGCAACTCCTCTCCCTCACTTTGATACCACTTCAAAGTCATGTGCTCCTGGTATCGGTACAGTTCTATCGGAGTAACAATATTTTCGAGACTAAACTGGGTTTTTGCTGTGTTCATTTTATTATCACATAACAAACTGTAAGCAATAAATAACTCTGTATGAATGTGGCCTTGTCATGTGTTCAGGGGATCAAATTACGAAATAAATAGATAAGTACGACTGAACAGTCGATCTGTGTCTCGCTAGTGTGCAATCAGCCATCGACATCACGAACGGCTCGAACCAATATGAAAATCGTTCTGTTATTGTACCTGTTTATACTTGTCGCGGCGGAGAAAAATGATAAAAAGCCCGAAGAGAAACTCGAAGAGGGAAAATGCGAACAAATCGAAGTGCGTAAAAAATCTCACAGGAAGGAAGTGATAGGGCGCGGTTTAAATCGACCGTATCAGTTGGGAGTACAGCACGAAGATCACAAGGTCTACTTCAGTTTCAATGAAGGCTCTGACGAGACGGACTCCTTTGGCATCGGATACATTGAGAAGAATCACACAGGACATAAGGTGCTGGAAGGAATCACTAACGGATTCGCAATAGCTATAGACAATTTAAACCACATGGCCTATTTCGGGGGAAGCGACGGCATTTACAAGCTACACGCAGCCAAAAACAGTACAATAAAAAAAATACTGGACAACCATAACATCTGGGACATGTTTTACAAGAAGGAGCTTTATTTCATCAATTATCCCGAGCAGCATCTTTACAAATGGAATGTCCACAAGAATGGATCAAGCCCTGTAAGAGTCAAAGAGATTCACGAGGAAATATTCCAATTCGCGATAGACGCAGACGGTGACCAATTCATTACTAACGCCACGGGCCTCTACCGGATTAAAAGCGGATCGAAGCACCGGATCTTTTATGAAGGACCAAAAGTATTCCGTGCTATCGAAGTAAGCAATAAAGGGGAAGCTTATTTTTCCGGACAACATTACATTTACGCTGCTAACAAAAAGGACGACAAAATGGAGAAAATCGTCCACGTGACGAATGTCTTCGGCCTGGCTTTTGGCCATGACGGGGACATTATCTACTCGGATCCTCATGAGATCATCCGATTGGTGCCTGGAGAGTGCAAATAATGTCCATTTTCGTGCAATTTTATTGTAATAAATGATTTATTCCTGTCTAGCTTTCGTCAATTTATCTTAACGCATGAGGTTCGTAATATAAAATCCGAAATTAGCTACCCACATCACTCACATTCTAAAGGGTATATATAATATTTCATGCACAGGGTTACCTTTAAATTGGGTAGTTGACTTTTAAAACGGAATTTTGTATGAAAATACCGGTTTATGACGTCATATTTCAGAGCACTCTTTTTATGTTTCATCTATTTAAAAATTGTAATAACTAGTAATTGACTAAAAGAAATACATTTACCGAAATATTTTGTAATTTTTGTTTTAATCGAGCATATCAAATAATTTATTGTTGGTCGTGTCAACTACCGTATTGCGACAAACAAATAATAATGTAGCTAGTAAGTACCTAATATACGATTTAATGTAGCTTCTGTTGACGGATCAAATAAATTAATTAAAAATAAAATAAATAAAAACTTGATAGTTTCGTAGAACTACTTGTTCTATACATTTTTCTCAGTTTTATTTCTCGTATTGGGATTACATAATTTTATTAAATTTCCGGTTTACGCGCTGCCAATGACTCTAGTTAGTAGTTAGTTAAATTAGTTCTTCAGCGTTTACAACACGGTATAATATTCAGATGTTTTTAACCGTCTTGTATATTATTATTAAAGAAGCCACCACGATAAAGCAGAAGGACACAAACAAACAAACAAAACTCTTCGAACAAAAATTGTAAATGACGATATCCAGAATAGTTGTACTGTTAAATGAGAATGTACATACCTACTCTACGTATAGGTAGTTTTACTCGTAATTACGAATAAGTTTTACCATATGAAAACCCCTGTTCATCACACATCTTAATACCCTCCAATGGTAAATTAAGTATGAAACAGCCTATATATTTTACGCTATTAATTCACTCTGATAGACCTGATAGTCCTGTATGCATCACAGCAAGTAGGTAGGTACAGTCGACAGCACATCATGGTATACACCCATGCGCTCTACTCCGTTGCATTACGGGCGACTTTACAACTAAAATGTGAAGGATGACGTGCTGTCGACTGTACTTTCTTTATTTTACTGGCTTTGGATAAACTAAATGTTGAATGCTAGCGACACACAGTATACGTAATATTTTGCTCCTCGTGAGGCCCAATGTCTTCAAGTGATCACAAAATCAATTGTTCTTTTCAAGGTCGGGCCTCACGTGGATATCCACATCTTAGCTTTAGTAGAACGAATCATCGAGGGGAACCCACTCCCTCTCTCACACAGTCACCCTATTTAGAGAGGGTGTGAAGCGAGCTACGTCACAGGTCGCCTTAATTTTACGCCCTAGGCGTAGGTTGTATTATTGTATATGTCGTAGGACGATTTGATAAATTGGATTTTCGCAAAAATCATAGGTGTATCGCGAAAACACGGATTATTGGATAATGGTTTTGACATTTTTCAATCTTAATGAAAAATAATAGCGCTTTTGCAAAATCGCGAGTTCTTTTAGTAGGATTGTATATCCTGAACTCTGATTGGTTTGATTTTGGTTAACAGGCCAACACTTGTTGTGATTGGTCCCTAGTTTTTCTTGTTGGTTTCGGCTATTTTGTCATAGAGTTATAAAGACTAAAAGAATAGACAATCGAAACTATAGTATCTTTAATTCTTATTGAACACTAGCTGTTGCCGGCGACTTTGTTCGCGTGGGCTTTAGTTAGGAAAAGTGTTTGCAAATAAGATATGTGTGGTCATTTACATACATCTTTATTTTGCCTAGCATTCGTCGAATAATAATTGAATTAATAATCGAAGCGACTTTTAATGACGTCTACTCGCGTTCGGGTTGCCCACTTGTCGACTACGTACAGTCGACAGCACGTCAACATCCACATTTTTATTGCAAAGTCACCCATAATGCAACGGAGTAGAGTGCATGGGTGTATGTATAGGACGATGTGCTATCGACTGTACGTCCTGCAAGAAATGTAGAAAATCTTCTATCTACCGGGCCGCGCGTGCGAGGTAAGGGGCTACCTCGCACGCGCGGCCCGCTAGATAGAAGATTTTTTACATTTTTGAATCCGATACTTTAAACGGAGTAGGATATCGCCAATAATAATAATTAGGAACTGATAACCTAAACACAACATTTTATTAAAATAACTTTAACGGTCTTGCACAAGTTAAGGAACATTGTTATAATTGGTTCTGGTATCAAATATTTATATTTCAGGATATCTATCATTTTATCTCGACCCTCCTGTCTGGTCGATTTATGTGCTTGCAGAATAATATCATAGTACTCATTAGTTGGATGTACTTGAATAACAGGAGAGGCAAGATGTTGTCTTTTCAAAATCAGTATCCTCATGAAATCGTATTTTTTTTCATGTCTGTACTTTTGTTGCGTTTTCGATTGCTTAAGTACAGTTCCAGAATAAATCCTACTATTGAAGCAATCACACTATTTACCCTATCTTTAGTCGACGAATCTGGTTTAGTAATTCCAACCTGTCTATTAGCGTAAAACTTTCTTAATTCTATGTTGAATCTTTCCTTATCAGACATAAATTCAAAATTGGTTACCTATTCGGCATTAATTTCACTTGTGCCTGTCATTTTGCACTCACAGACACACCTAATATTACTTGGCACATTATTTAGTTATCAAAAAACAGCGAATGCAAAAACATAAAAACATCGCAAGTAAATCCCGTGCCAGAATAGAATAACAGGTGAAACGTCAAGTTGTCAACCAATCAGAGAAGATGTTGTTTTGAGCGATGCGATCGACCAATCAGTGTGCTTAAATCATAATAGCCAACGACTCTTTTCGCAATCTTTCTAAAGGAACCCGCGTTTTTGCAAAAGCCCTGTCTTTTTTCAGTAACATTGAGAAATGTCCAAGCCCTTATCTAATTATCCATGTTTTCGCGATAGCCCTAGAATTTTTGCGAAAATTCGATTTATCAATATCGATGTCCTACGACATATACAAATTGTAGAGCTTAGCTTACTAATTCCAATATGCGCTGTTGGCAGATTCGCGAAGCGTTTCGTTAATGTTGGTAGTTAGTAAACCTCTAAATAAGTATGTGTACGAGATTTTTAGGTCTGTATACCTATGGGTATACCCAGTTATTTCCATAATGCACAATTGGGTATTTGACAAAATGTCAAATAAGTTACTTTTAAAACGGAATTTTGTATGAAAATGTTTCATCCATTTAAAAATTGTAAAAATAAATAAAATAAAGTCACGGCCGTTATCCCCGAGTGGGTAGGCAGAGGCACCAATCACTAGAACTGGGCCCACGTTTTGCCGAGTTTATTATGTCCCAAACGTGACAAGTGGCAAGCATGTCGCCGGTATCTGGGCAAAATTTAAAAATTGTGATAACTAGTAAATAATTAAAAGTGATACATTTTCCGGAACAATTTGTAATTTTTGTTTTAATTGAGATCAAATAATTTATTGTTGATAGTGTCAAATACCGAATTCCTGGAACGTGTTGGTAGTTATTTATATTTTGCAACTTTTTTTCTACAACTTTTTGTGCATTGCCTTTAAAATTTCAAGTTCAGTTTTTATTTATTTATTCGAGAAAATAGATAATTTGAAAAACTGGGCTGAACATTTCGATTTGGGCTAATTAATTTAATTTTTAATGGGAAAAAAGAACCAGGGTCTAACGAACCGGAAGTACGTCGTGCACGTAAATGGTTGATGGTTCGATACAAGAACTCTTTATAAACAAAACTAAAAAGCTTCCCTAATTTGTGCAAACGTAAATGATTCTTAAGATTTGTAAAAGGTTTTGTTTTTTATGTAATACCGAGATGTCAATAACTTTGCATTCTTCATTCAAAAATATTAAAAGTATTTTCATTATCTTGTGAGGTCGAATTAGTCATACCTAAGCGAGTATACTCAGGGAAAATACTATGAGGTTTAAACTACATAAATCTATCTTACTGTAAAGTACATGTACCTACTTTCTTTTGTGAAAAATCCGCACTCGCACTATTTAGAGTTAGGAAAATAAGGCTGTCGGAAAATTAAGAATAGATAAAATTAAGAATTTCCAACTATTAATCCGCAGAAATACATACTTGAGACATTACGAATTAGGAACTTATCGTCGACATCAAATTTGATTCGGTTGCCATACGTACCTACTTTTTCTGGCTTCCCAATTTTCACCATTTATCAATCTACTTTTCCAATTCCGTATACAAATTGACTAATTGACTTCACCGTCTACAAACATGCACGAAACTCACACTTAGCTAGTCCCACTTTCGCTGTTAACATCTGATACTCGTATTCTATTGTTAACAGCTGCCAAATATTTTTTTTTATTTTTTCATATACATTTTGGAGAACTCACAGCTGTTAACAGTAGAATATCAGCTTATTAATATAAGAGAAGGGGGTTACACTTCACGGCGTGGCGACAGAGTCCCACCCAGGGTGGCGTTTCATAAAACTACAATATTTTAGTTTATTTTTATAATACGATGTAGCCGATTAGTGCATTAGTACTTACTACTTATTAATCTGTGGCTTACATATAATTTATGAAAGTACCATGTTATACCTGTCATCATAGGCCTTCGAGTCCGCTACAGATGATTCAAGCAGTGCCTAAGGACACAGGACTTGACACTTTTTCGAGTGACTGAAAAGTCCAATTCGAGAGCGGCAGCCCCTACCGCATGTAGGACATATATAAAGGGAGGGTCCGGAGTCGGGTCAGTTCGGATTTGGTGCCTCCTGGTTACAGTTTCGGCTATACAGTTTTGTGAAATAAGCACCCGGTAGTTGGCGGAAGCCATATTAATCTATTAGTTACTACTGTTACAATTTTGGAAGGGTAGGTAAAGCGCCGTTTTTAGGATAGACAAATTGTATTTTAATAATCTTTAAATTATGACTTAATTGTACAATACAATCACACAACACACTCAACAGTAAACAATATCTTTGGTATAAAACGACAGATATAATACTATAGTTATAAACTTATACAGTAGTAGAAAAGGTGCATATTTCAACTCGATATACCTAATATTTAATAAGATATTTAATACTAACTATAATCGTAAGACTTCCTAAAGACTTCCTAAATTTAGTTCAAAAATTTACTTTTTAAAGGTATTATAAGTTGTTCAAGTGAAAATAATTCAGGACGGAGCACTTGTTGCAAACAAATAAAACGGTTCCAGCATCTATTTAGATGCATTGTGTCTACTGGAACCATGTAGCCAGCCTTGATATAAGGACAACATAGGGCGCGAAACCTCACTTGCAAAGCCATGAGATTTACAAATCCTACGAAAAACTGAAGTTACAGTCTAGAATTCAAGACGACGCGCCTAATGCGTAAGCTAAAACACAAGACAGAATTGAGAACACGATGTCTATCATCGGTCTACCTGCGCCGTTTCCACAGACCATTCTTCTAGAAGCTATAGACAAACGTTTGTTCTGCAGTAAGTTGTGAACGGATTCTATGTCCCTCCTGTCGAGATAACTCGGGTCTCTTGAGAAGAGTACCGAGTACAGCTGAGCCGGACGGCCTTCCGATGCCTCCTCGCAGAAATTGAGGACCAGGTGGTTGCTTACAGCTTTCAGGACCTGAATTGTACCGCTGAACTGTTGGTAGTGCCGCCGAGACGCCATTGTCCCTGCGGAAGAGATAAAACTTATCGTATTAGAACAATAGGTACCGATACATAAACTGCGCAGAAATTGTGCATCAGAGGCAAACGCTATAACATTATTTCATAAAAAAACAGCAAAGTTTCAGCTTTCTAGTACTAATTGCCTCAGTGTTAGGGCGCGGACAGTTAGATAGATAGACGGAAAAGGGGTACTTGCAAGGCCGTCTTAACCGATTCTGGAGCCCTTGGGCATACTAGAATTTGGAGCTCTTATGGCAACAAATGGGGGCCTTTCGAAAGTAGATTAATATACTAAAATTAACATAACATAACATTTACATACAGGCACATACATTGCTTCTGGCCCCACACTAGGATACCCGGTGTCGTGGGAACCAGAAACAGCGACGTCACAAACATGTAAACTGGTTTTTTTTTGTCCCCAGCCGGGTTTCAAATCCGGGACCTCTCGCATGATAGGCAGATGCGCTAACCACTGCGCCACAGAGTTCGTCAGTTTCTTCGGTCGTCAATTGTTCTTCTATTTATTATGGTCTCCATTAGCATTGGCACGTGCTGACCATCTAGTTTCCGAAAGAGAATTCAAAGTTTGGTCGAAGCCGAGAAAAAAATAAACAATTGTTTTTTGTAAAAACTAAAACAGTCCCTCTCAGGATGGAGGCCCTGGGCACGGGCCCCGTGTGCCCTTATGGTAAAGACTGTAATGGGCACTTGTTGACTACGGAACCATAAAACAGACCAAGACTGAACAGTCTGTTACCGTCCGGCCGCTGGGAGAATACGATCCTGACAGGTCATGTTAGAACGGACGACGTAACCTTGAAGTGGCGTTAAATTTTCGATTAAAATATTTTTAAGTCCTTTTTATCCTACTAGCAAATAATTGTCATTGAAACTATATCATTGTGTAAACTTACAATCAATGTTATATTTTGCACAGTGATTTAAATGTTAAATAAGAAGAAAACAATATTTAATGTTCGTGCGTAAAATCCTTACTACGTTGTCACAAGGTTATGTCAACCGTATTTTTTTGTAGTGACGTACCAAAAATAACGAAAATAATAACGGTCGTTTTAACGATACGAAGTTGATGAAGAGGCTTTAGAAAAAGATCATTGCGTTCTCAGAATCCCTCCGCACCACTGCCGTACAAAGCGATTGAGCTGATCTGAGCTCAAATAAAAGGTCGCACAGCTCGTCACAACACTTCACCGCCATTCGGCACAAAAAAGATGATGACCCTTCTAAAACGCCTGCGAAAATGTCACAAGAGATGACTGAGTGAAAGTCGTCTAAAAAACAAAACTACTTAATCGTGAGTCAGTAGCAAAAGCTAGTTAAGAATAACGTAAGGAATGATAACGTTGATTATCTCCCATCACTAGTCATATGAAATAGACATGTGTCAGGATCGTATACTCGTACTCCCAGCGGCCAGACAATAGCTTTTAGAATATACCTCGGGCTCTAGAGTAGGCTTCGGTTTTCGCCGAAAGCACACGAGTGTAATACTACTCTCTGCTCTGTATAAGTGAAATGAAGTGTCATATTAGGTAGTTCCGATTTCAAAATTAAGTATCAAGTAGTTCCGATATTTCTATTACACGAATATATCCGATTCTATCCAATAGTAGTCGAGGTATATTCTATAAGAGCTAACAGACTGTACCTACTATAACTTAGTATTTATTAGTGGGTATTATTCAGTGGGTAGGCGACCTCCCGATGGGTCGATGACATATGGAAGGGGGTATGTAAACATGAAACATCCAAGACCTGGGGTTTTTTCTTCCCCAGCCGGGGTTCGAACCCAGGACCTCTCGCATGGTAGGCAGATGAACCAACCGCTGCGCCACAGAGGTCGTCAATTAATAGTAACAGTAGAATTGGCGGCCTTATTGCTGATATCAATTTCTGAACTAAAACTTTCGTAAGCACAACACATTGTAAACTTTTAGTCCGGATTTACTTACGGGTGTTGTTATATCGGAAGAGTCCGACCAGGTTTCGCTCAGATTCGCAGATTCGATTACATAATGTAAATCCGGACTAAAAGTTTACGATATCAATTTCTTCCAGAAAACCCTATATTACGACAAGTACTAATAGATACATCAAACTTAAGGTGCAACACAGCATGCATAATTAATTACTAACAATGTTAATTTATATTTTACATGCTTAAATATCTAAAGAAAAAGTTGATATTATGATAGATACAAATAAGGGATTACATATAACACAACATAACATTTACATTATGTAATCACTTCAGGGCCCTTAGTGCGAGTTTTTTCATTCACTTTCGATAGCGAGAGCGTTTGCAATTTGTATAGGAGTGACAGAGAGACAACTAGGTGGCGCGCTTTGTCACTCCTATAGAATATGAGTTTACGTTAACGCGATCGAGCAGTTAAAAAAACTCGCACTAAGCACACAGGCCCCACACTAGGATGCCGTGTGTCGTGGGAATCAGAAACAGCGACATGACAAACATGTAAACATGAGGTTTTTTCCCAGCCGGGGTTCGAACCCGGGACCTCTCGCATGACAGGCAGATGCACTAACCGCTGCGCCACAGATGTCATCAATTAATTGTATCAGTACAATTGACGGCCTTATTGCCTTATCAGGAGTCGCATGGATGACAGTGAAGTTCAAACCGACTACCACTTGCAGTCTTTTTCTACTGACTCATCTGACTTAAATGTAAATGTAAATAAAATAATTTAATTATGTTTAGAATCGCTCGTAGCCTGGGCTGCCTGAGTGATCTTAAACGATCACTAAGGTTAAGCAACATACGGCACGTTCAGTCCATGGATGGGTCACCGTCTATGACTAACGCTAGTGGCATTTTTTCCGAGCGATTCCGTGCTTCGCAAGGTACGTTAAGCAGTTGGTGCCGGCTGCCGTCGATAGATGGCAGTCGTTAAGCCATGTCAGAGGCCTTAGGGCGGCTTGAAAACTTCTGACAGTAAGACCAGCCACTAGTCTTACAAGCCTCCACCAATCCGGACTTGGCCCCCGTGGTGGAGTATGGCCTATACCTTCCTCAGGGAAGAGACCCGTGCCCCTCGGTGGGGACATAATGGGTTGATGACGATTGCCTTATATATCAATTTCTTCCAGACTACCATATACTACGACAAGTACTAATTGACGAGTACATCAAACTTACGGTAATGATAAGTTGATTAAGGTACCTTACTTAGTAGGCAGCGATAGGCTGAAGACGACGATAGATAGATTCAAAGGCTTAGAAGCAAGGGCCAACACTAACCGTTTTGACCATCCAGGACCTGCCAGTATCCGATGGAGTCATTTCGGAAGTAGAGCGCATACTCCACGTTCTGGCCAGCCTCGTCCCACAGCAGGCGCAGGTAGCGGTACGACTGCCGGAACTTGGCCTTCATGTGCTCCACGTGGTACGGGGGCTGCACTGATGATGGCTGAAATGAGATGATAAGGATGACCATCCGAGATTTCCCGGTTTCGAACCCCGGCTGAGGACAAAAAACACCCCAGGTCTTGGATTTTTACACGTTTGTGATGTCGCTGTTTCTGGTTCCCACGACCAGGTATCCTAGTGTGGGGCCAGAGGCAATGTAGTATGTAATATGTGCCTGAATGCAAGTGTTTATGTTATATCTTCTTCTTTATTGTTGAAAAGATTCGTCTCTCTCTTGTGAACCGTCGTAGGAATACGCAGCTGACCCTGCAATCGTAGTTTTGTCATATTAAGTAATTAGCCTACGACCCATCTCAGACCTGACAAATATACACAAACAAAATGTCATAAGAATCGGTGGAGCAGTTTCGGAGGAGATCGATACAAACATTGTGACATGAGAATTTACCTAATATAGGTATTAGATGAATAAAAACACGCTTTTTTAAAACACTGGATAAAAGCGAATTAAAATAGTATGTGGTGGAGGTTTTCCAAGGAAACGACAATCACAGATTAAAAATCCGGTTAAGTGCGAGTTGAACTCGCCCAAAGAGTGTTCCGTACAAACTCGTAGGTACATGGTTCAGATATCTTTGTAGAATTTTTCAAGCTTATCGCGAACTTTCCGAAAGCACGATTTTTTTAATGATGTAATTACAAATGAATACCCAGATTTTTCCTTTATTCCCGGAGTGTCAAAATATTCGTTTTTTGCGGCATAAGCGGCGCTATCTTTTTTTGTATTAATCTATACTTTTTTGATAAAAATCTCAGCCCGGGAGAAAGGGTCCTGACACACAGACGATAGGACCACAAAATCTTTCCTAGTATAGGCATAGGGCTCAAATTCGTCAAACACGCAATCGAAGAGCGATTGACTGCCAAAAGTTTCAGGAGCAATCGTAAACACAAGTCATCCACTAAGACATAAAACTAAGTCGAAGCAAATTAACTGTCCTTTTTATTACACCCTCCCGAGGTATATAAAGTTGAGAGCAAACAACGTGTTTCCATTGAATAGGTAGATATTTCCAGTTCAATGTCGCGATGATGAGTCAAGCAATTTGATGGCTGTCCGGCCGTACGTAGGACGCACGGCCTGACCTTACACCTTTCTAGATTACTTGTTAACCGTTGACACAGTTACACACAGACAAAATTAAATGCCCAAATGATGTCCTGTCTTTATACAAGTGTTATTGATGACCCCTTAAGCCATTAGCCAGTAGGTTCAGCATCATTTCACAAACTAGAAATTTTTTTCGCTTGGTTCGTGAATCATGAAGAGAGCAGATAAACAAAAATTACAGCAAGTCAATTTTACCTATTCCATGTTTTAACCCAAGGTGATCTATCTCTATGTTAAATCTTAATCATATCCGTTCAACCACCTACTGTAATGTATTTACCATGCTTTAGCAAATAAAATGTTTTATCTTTATCTTATAGACTGTTGAACTCGTTTGTTGAATGGCTAACATCAAACATAAAAAATGTAGGTAAATATGTATAGGTTTGTGTAATATTTGTGCAAGATATGCAATGAAAAAGTATTTTCCTATGTTTGAGTAAGAGTATTTGTATTAAAATACTTATAAACAAACTTACATTTACGTTGTAAACTTATCAATTATTTGCATTGTTACGTTGCACTTGCATACATAAGCTCACGTCTGTATCCCAGAGGGGTAGGCAGAGACCAGGGACTGCCACCTATCACGATCCTGACAAACACTTTCGCTTCATCGACATTCATTAGTCGTTGCATGCATGCACGTCGGTTTCGAGCACTTTTTATCTTGCTCTTTTCGGTAAAAAATGGGAACAATTTTCCAGTTACGGAACCTCGGTGGGTGAGCCCGACTCGCTCTTGGCCGGTTTTATTACGTAGCCTATTCAATAAACGTCCCACTGCAAGGCACAGGCTTAAATTTAGAGCAGTGCCAGTTTCATATCACAAACAACGAGCGGACTGGGAAAACACTGTTTGATATCGAAAAGCACATGACTTTAGAACATCTAACTTGCATTCAGCAAAAAAATACACATGTTTGAGCGATTCTCGCCCTTAAGTTGAGGTTAATAAGTGCTTTAGTGTTCTGCCTCGATGAGTTTACTTATAGGTCTACAGCCTATGTTAAAATTATAGGTGTGGCCTGCAAGTGGACGTCGTGATGAGCCGTTTTAATTGAACTATTATCATGGATGTGACTCAGTTAGATTTAGAGGTGGGATCAATCTCTTTGTTTACTCAAGCGCCAAGTTTGAGGTCACAGGCTCTAGGGTTCGGCAAGTAGAAACAATGTGTTTTTTATTAGGGCATGGGATTATGAAGAAGAAAAAGAGGAAGAAAAATTTTATTATAAAAACAGAACACACGCCACAAAAACGAAATAAATCCAAAAATTAAACTTATTAAAAATTAAAAAAAATTAGTACAAAACAAAAAATCAGAAGAAAACAGGAGGAAAATAAAGCTGCCATTTATTATAGCAGTGACACGCCGTGACCTTTCACGGCGTGTCACTGCTATAATAAATGGCAACTGACTCAGCATTATGCTGAAAGACAAGCCTTCAGCGCTGATTTTCAGTCAGTGCCAAAAGATATTATCGTTTTGTAGTTCTATGTTTTGTAAATCAAAGACCGAAACACCATAATCATCTACTATGGTCTGTGAAACAAGATTAGGAAGTAGATATCGCACCACACTATCAAACTGCGTGTCTGAATCTAACGACCGGATAGCACAATATTGGGAAGGGGTCCCGTTAGGAAGGGGGTCCCGGGATTCCCGCACCAGACATCGGAAGTACACTTGGCCAAAACAAAATGCACATCTAAGGGACTAAACGCACTACGGCATTTGCCCGCCACCTCATCTGGTGATTGATGGGAAAAGAAATGCTATTCATCATCATCATCATTCAGCCTCAAGAAGTCCACTGCTGGACATAGGCCACCTCCATGGATTTCCAAAAAGACAGGTCGGAAGCGGCTTGCATCCAGCGTCTTCCCGCCACGTGGATGAGATCGTCTGTCCATCTTGTGGCTGGTCGTCCTACGCTGCGCTTGCCGATATGTGGTCTCCATTCGAGAACTTTTCGGCCCCATCGGCCATCAGTTCGCTGATGTTCGTTCAAAATGCTATTTTTACGAGCGAGCGTCAATACATTACAAATTTTATCTTCTTCTTCTAATATATAAAATTCTCGTGTTACCGTGTTAATGCGCTTACTCCTCCGAAACAGCTTGACTGATTTTTATGAAATTTTAGATGTAGGTATAATCGGAAGCTCTAAGAATAGGTTTTTATCTATTTCGCAAACCCCTATCTGGCAAAACAACGTTTGCGGGGTCAGCTAGTTTTTATATAAGTATTCTGTAAATGCCGGCGTTATTCCGGATTAGTCTCTTTTAATTATTTTCTTTTCTATTCATTCTTTCATTAAATACAAAATTACAGAGCACTGGAAATTTCTACATTGTTTTAACGTAGTCTAACAACAGGATGGTCTACGACATTTGTGGCTCTTTTGAAAAACGCCCAGGCAGATAGATAGATAGAATATTCTTTATTGTATGTACACGAGGAATTACACATAAAAGGAGGACCAGACAAAATGGTCCTTGATACCAATAACCACGTGACATATCTCGTTAGAAAGGTATTCCTATACTCTACAATAGTTACTATGGGAGCTCGGTTCAAAACGCTGTGTGAAAAAAGTTATAGCGATATAAAAAAAAAAATTTCATAGACCATTTTAAGCAATAAAAAATATCTTTTCACTTTTAAACGGCATTGGCAGTCGCTTTGTGAGTACCTACGTTACAAGTGAATTTCTTTGTATTCTTGATTGCCGTGACTATTTTTGACCCGACTTTGATATTGGACTTTGCTTTTCCGTTGACCCTAGGCTTGTTATTGGAGGATCGTTGCTTACTACCTATTGAAAACGGTATTTACCTATATTAGACTCGATATCATAATCTGTTTTACCTTTGTTTATCTAAACATAAGAATCCGTTATTTGTTACTCACATTGATAATAATAACAACAATGATATGATACCTAAAACTAATGAAGCCTTATAATTATTATTATGTAAAACTTCCCGATAAGGCGAGCTAAGTGTCCCTGCACACGAGCCACTCGCCACAGCCACAAACGCCGCCACAAGAAGCTAAAAGCGGCTATAGAGTGGCTGAAGCGCGCGACATCCACTTGTGGCCGGTGGCCGACACTTGAGGTCGGTGGCCGCTACTTTTTTATTTAACCAGTGCGATCGCAGGACGGCATTGAATCTCTGATATAAATTATTCTATATCCATATTTATTTAAATGAACAACAGACTACGTGGCGTTGCTGTCGACTCGAACAGGTTAACTGAGGTAAGGGAGAGAGGGGTGAGGAATAGCGCGAGTGGCGTGTGTCGGCATTAGTGGCCGGCGTGGGCCACAAGAAGCGAGCAGCGACGATTGTAGTGTGTGGCGGCCACCGGCGTCAACCGTGTGGTGCGGGTCGAATAGCGAATAGCGCCCTTCAGCTTGCCGCATTCAGCATCTGCCTACAGTTTTTCCCAGATCGTCATCCCACCTGGTCGGAGGGCGTCCTACACTACGTTTGCCGAGTCGTGGTCTCCACTCAAGAACACGTTTACCCCAGCGGTTGTCGGTTCTTCGCGAAATATTGCCAGCCCACTGCCAATTGTCTGAGCTGATATAGCTCAGAGAATTAGCAAGCTGAAGAAGATTGCTTTGGTTCTCTGTCGGATGTATTCGTTACGAATCCTATCCTTCAGAGAAACTCCGACCATAGCTCTCTACATAGCTCACTGAGCGACTTTGAACTGGTGGACCAACCCTTTCGTGAGTGTCCATGTCTCGGCGACGTAGGTCACGACAGGTAGGTAGGGCACACTGATTGAAAACTTTCGTTTTCAAGCATTGTGGTATAGATGACGAGAAGACTCGGCGTGGTTTCCCAAACGCTGCCCAGCCCAGCTAGATCCTCCTCTTGGCCTCCTTCTCGAAATTGTTTTTACCTAACTGCAGAATCTGCCCGAGGTAAGTGTATTCGTAAGTGGCAGTGGGCCAGCCATATCTACGAAGAACTGATAACCGATGGGGTAGACAAGTTCTTGAGTGGAGACCGCGGATCGGTAAACGTAGTGTAGGACGTCCTCAGACTCGGTGGAACGATGATCTTCGCAGGACGGCAGGCAAGAGCTGGATGAGAGTAGCCGAGGACCGTGCTCAGTGTCGTGCAATGGAAGAGGCCTATGTCCAGCAGTGGACAACCATAGGCCGATGATGATGATGATGAAGTGTATTCGGAAACGATTTCGAGAAGGTGATCATGTACGACGACCGGTATTGGATCAATGTAAATATTGATCATGACTTTGGTTTCATCTTATCTTATTTGGTTTTAGAAAACTATATTTTATCAAAACTTGTTTTATTTTACGTTCTGATAGAGATTGACCATCACCCTGCACTTTGCATCCCCAGCAATATTCATAAACATATTTTAACTTGCTCTATAATGTCATCGAATATGAAATAATTATTTTTATTGCTTAAAAATCGTCTATGAAAAAAATATTGTTTATATCGCTATAACTTTTTTCACACAATTATTTGAAGTGAGCTCCCATAGTAACTATTGTAGTATATTAAAAAACCGTCCAAGAACCAATAACGACGTGACATATGTCATTTGTCACGTCGTTATTGGTTCTTGGACCAGCCTCCATACATGTTTGCCGGTTCTCCTTTGATAATAACTAATAATTTGGATGTTTACATGTTCGTGACGTCGCTGTTTCTGGTTCCCACGACACAGGGTATCCTAGTGTGGGGCCAGAAGCAATGTATGTGCCTGTATGTAAATGTTATGTTATGTTATGCTAACTGCGGTACTGCGGTTAAAATATTTTTGTTTGATACTCGACCTAAATGGTCCTAAATCGTTCGAGGAACTATAATGAGAAACACATAAGCTTCAGGTATTTATTGCCTGTCTACCGGACTACAAATAGACAGTAGGTATAGGTATCATTTGGCAATGTCTAGAATCTATTTTGCTGTGAAGGTATTCTATTTTATCTTATCCTCGTATTCTACATCATAATTATGGACTCGAGCCAGTCTTTAATAAATAACGTGGCCTGTATCTGTACCACCTTACCTAAGATAAATTTATACGTTCAGCGCTTAGGCCTGGTTTACATTTGAGGAGCTTCTGTTCAAAAGGAGATAGATCCACTTTTTTTTTATTGTTCTCTATGTTCGAATACACTAACTTGTGCACACGTTTTGCTTCAAAAAGCCATATTTCCAATACAAAAACGACGTTCAGATTTCAAGTTTCAATCAAAGAGAGTTATTTCCGAACGATATTTTTAGAAATAAATGTCTTGAACAAAATGTGGAGCACATTTGCTTTATTTTCATGCTTTTTAAGCATGCTTTCCATAGAGGTACAATAAAATAGAGACTGGAAAAACGTAGGTATGTCGATTCACAGTTTTCATTACGCACCATATACCATAAAAGTACTTTAAAACAATATTAAATACGTTGTTTTGCTGCGGCCACACTTGAAGGCGAAGATTCGTGTTCGCGTTGTCGCGACAAAATTTCGTGTTCGCTCTACGGCGAAGAGCTTGGCCACATCAAATAAACCTTCGCTACGTCGCGACAATCTAGAACGTTGCTAAATTCATTTTGCCCTTTGATATGCGGTATTTTACCGACAGCAGCGCGAAGGGTGTTTGTATTCGCGATGATGATTCGCGATAGGACAAATTTTTTGGCCAGACATGTCGCGACAACGCAAATCTTCGCGTTATCGCGATAGTGTGGCCGTACCATTTCCGACCGACCGATCAACCTTTTTTATGTTTTTAATTTTTTCCTTTTTTTTATATACATATGTCTAATTTTAAAAATATAATTACGACTATGTCAGTGCGATTTGGACAGAAAAGATGAAATAGAAAGGATTCCTAAAAGTTTCTATGCGTTTTCTTAAATTTTCTACGTGCATACGTTTCAACATAGTATAAAACCAACCATTACTGATCTATTATTTGCTTATGTACTTAAAAGGAGTTCGCGTCTCTATTCTATCCTATTTAACCTCTATGGAGAGCATGGAAATAAAGCAAATGTAAACCAGGCCTTAGGTATAGTCGACAAACTCAGGTCTTCATTTGTTTCCTACAAAATTATGTTAGTAAGATGGTACCTAATAATAATTTCCTCAGCCCTTGCATGGTCTGAGGAATACCCTGGGATACCCTGTGCTGCAAGGCAAGGACTTGGGAATCAACGAACCGACGACCTGATTTAACTAACGAAGCACTATTTTTTTTTAGCCTAACCTAACCAAGAACGTTGCATGTGGATTTACACCGTCGGTTTACGAGTTTAGTAAAGTTAAGTTAAGTAGTTTTGACTGTCTGTCGCGTTCTCCTTTGAGATTTTTTTAAGCAGAGATACTTATTGAGAACGTACTTCGTGGAATGCTCAATTCCGAAGTCGGCAGAAAATTACGAAATTACATGATGCATACGGTGATGCTCGTACGGTAAAGGCAAGCTATTTCGCGCTGAATGTCTCGCTGAATTACTCCACAGAATAGAATGCTAAACTGTCGCGATTGACTAGAAGGTCACTTTATTGAGCGAGAAGCTCATTCTTTCCCCGAATGAACGCTTGGTCAATGACTCTACTCTCCCATTTGCTTGCACTCAGATTTGCATTTGTCACTCTAGAAGTAGTTTGGAAAACGCAAATATCGTCTAATAAATTTCGTCTAGGTCTCAATTTGATGAAAATAACGCCGAAGTATTCCTTTTAAGGACTACTTCCCATAAATTGAATAAGTTATTTCAGTTTCGCCAAAGATTATCGTCACTCTTGTTGGTAGGTGCATTGATGGAAAACCGATTAAAGTCCAACTTTTTGGCCCTTGAAGGCTAAATTTAAAGTTTTTTAGTTACAGATTAAAGTTTCCAAAATTTATAAAATTTAACGCAAAAAAATAAAAAATATATTATATGTTGGGCACTTAAAAAAAAGTTATCACTCTAGGAAGTCACTTTTAACACATTGAGTGCCAACTTCTTACTGTGGGAACCGGGATTGGATTCAATGTTGGCAGCCAATGTGTTAGGGTTTGATTATTATTTTGGTTTATTTATAAAAAATATATCCCTCTGAAATGCAGTTATAGTTAAAACCTTGAGTAGGAACTATTTTAGCCACAGTTGCTTGTAAATTACTCTTGTAAATACACTCTAGGGCAATCGTGTTTAAAAATAACATTACGATTCTTCAAAGCATATAAAATCAACATACCCCGAACGTAGAAGTCGGTATTTCATCCGACTCCCATATCGTGGCCACCGGGCAGCTATAGAACTTCCTTACACCTTCATTGGCAATGTGCATGTAGACTTCGAGCACTTTCCAAGAGCCGATCACCTCTCGAATGTCTAAATCATTGTAAAGGTCTTCGTTTTCACAAGAAACTGTTATGTTTTGGTCCGTCGAATTAGACACCCCGATTGCTTCACACATTGTCAACACTGCGACCAACCAAGGCAACATAGAGATCGACCGACCTTGAATTGCCATTTTAAATAAAAATGTTTACATGACGTGGTATATTTTACAAAATTTAAGTTCAATACAATAGCGTAATATTTTTCAATTGTTTTCTTATTCGGGTGCGCAAAAATGTTCCGCACTATCGATCGCTGCGCGTGCGCACTGAATAGACTGAAGAGGCGCGCGCGCCTGACTCATTCACTTCTCTTACTTGCCTGATGTTATCACATTTGACCCTAGGTCTCGAAAACTGTAGACTTGCCGCTGTGACTCGAGTTTAACTACGGATCCCTGGATGAGATCATGCTTTGTTCGAATCAATGGAGAACTTGCACTAAAAACGTTTTAACAGAATAGAAAAGATAAATTAACGTGGTATTTTTTTCTTTAAGAATATTACTTTTAATAATACCTGTCGAAAAGTCAATATAGTCACGACACGTCAAAAGACTATAACGTCACTCCCTCATGTAACGTGTCATAATGTATGTAGCGTTTATAATATTTCAGTTATTTCGTAAAATAATTTTTATGCATCCTTATAACAAAACGTTTACAATTTAATAAAGAAACTATATGCATAAATATTTTATTATTATGTTAACGTTATTGTTTACCTTTTTTGTGAGACTGAAAAACCTGAACAAAAATTATAGTTTTTATATTTACAATTTTGTTTTTACATGTCTTCTGTGCTGTCAGTAGACTTGCGCAAAGTGTGTCCTTAGAGGGAGTTGTTATATCTCATATCTTTGATCACCGGGACACATTATATCCCAATCATATCTTACTCACCGTTGTATCCTAGCTCATACGACGAACAACAGAGTGTGAGTGGAGATAAGAGCCGTGCGACACAAGTGATGAGTCTAGTCTACCTATTTCCTACTATATCCAGCTCACAATTTCTTTCATAATCACAACAGATTGTACCTACTATATTTTCAAATTTTCTTCATACTTTACAGACTTAGGACTGACAACCTGAACAGAGTTAATATAAATGTATCACTTTAGTAGCAAATATACGAACAAATTAGACTGTGAAACATGTTGAGGTGCCCATATTTAAAAGTTGAAAATATACAATGATTAAAAATATTTAAAATCACGTCAAATCAGATCGCTTGATGACCTACAATCGCAAACTAACTCAAAACAAGTATTTACGTAAACAATGTATTCGCGTTTGTGCCTAATTTTAATTGCTTTTTTAACTTTACCGTCTGTGACCTACATAAAGACTAGTTTTGACTTTCCCGTGCTATGCACCAAAGTAAGATATCGAAAAGATCACCAAAACGATATATTTAGTATGAATCTGGTGACCTCCGTTTCACAAATCGGTAATTAAAGCGTGACAAACATATATGATTATCTTCTTAACCGTTCATCTCATTAATACGAGTATTGCGCCCGAATGCACGATGTTAGCCGAACAAGCCAGGCGTACCAATAGCGATCAAAAAGGTCACCAAGTCAATACATTCTTAAGAATCTGGTGATCTTTCTCTCGTCGCTCGTTTGTTACTACGACGAAAAATGCGGCCGAATGTATCCGATGACAGCCGATCTCGATCTCGCTCTCGCGCACTGTGTATGAGCTGGATAAAGTAGCAGGAGCTTAGTAGGAGAGGGAGCCAGATATAATTGAAATCTCCGAGATATAACAGGGACACACTTGACGACTGGGGAGATATGTGTCCTATCATATCTGGCTCCTGAGTTACCCAAGGCTAGCTGTCAGACGCAAGTTCCCCACTGTCCATATTGAGGCCTTGGTTTGGTGTTCTGTTTAAGAATGGGTGGTGGCAATCAAGACTACTTAACACTATATTACCTAAACATTATTATCATCACATATTTCATTATTGGCTTATTTCATTATCATAGAACTGTTATTTTTTTTAGGATGAGTTGCTGAATTCTTGCACAGATTCGTGCTCAATATACTTACCTTTTAAAATGTAGTTCGCTGAGATGACTTTGTCTCTATTACCAAGTATCACTTATCGATTAATAGGCCTTATTGACTTTGGTCTTATCTACTCGCTTAATAGCTCTATGGTCCCTTAAACTCCTAGTAGTTGTCGCTATAACAGGGTAGAGACACACTAATGAAGACCATTTACTGTTTTTGTTTATTATCAAAAAAGAGTTTTACAAAAGAGAAGTGTTGTTTAAGATTTATTATTATTATTTGATACACTAGCAGCTTAGAGCTGATGCGTGTATGTCTTGTCACTGCACTTGATTGTTTTCGTTTTTATTGATAATTTTTGGTTTTTATATAATCGAATCGTGTGATTTTAAAACAACACATGTCCTTTAATTACAACTTGTTAGGAAATAGAAAAAACTGTTTTATTAAATCGATACGTAGGTCTAAATAATTTAATAAAAAAATGGACAAATGTTATTTTAAAAACACATGTGAATTGTGTTATTTTAAAATCACACGATTTTATTATCCAGTCTATTTTTAAAACAGTTCACCGAGTCTGCACTAACAATAGAGTCAGGAAGTTTGTTCCACTCTCGCACGACACGGTTTGGAAGGAAATGCTTTCGAGAGTTACTTGCACAAAGAGAGTTGTTTAGTTTAAGTTGGTGGCCTTTAAGGTGGTAATTTTGGTTCACAATGTAGATGTTATGATTGATATGTCGGTCTTGCATGTCATAGTAACCTGTGAGGATTGTGTATAATATGTTTCTATGAGGTCTCCACGTTGTCGTCGTTGCTCAAGCGTAGTGAGCCCAAGTGCTTCCAGTAATTGCTCATAGGATTTCTGACGCAGTCCAACTACCATTTGTCGAACATTCGGATACCGTATTGTCACTTATTGTAAAGGCAAACAATCTTCATGTTTTATGGCATTCTGCACAATCTAGTACATTTATTCACGTAAGTATAGTCGACAGCACTTCAACCTTTATACCTATAATTATTTTTATTGCAGAATCACCCCTAACGCAACTAATTACAGTGCATGGATGTAAAGGTAGATGTGCGTAGATACAAACTTACGACAGAAATCCTTTGCACTCGAATAAAAAACCGGCCAAGACCGAGTCGGGCTCCCCTACCGATGGTTCCATACTCGCATTCTTTTTCTATAATTTAATTACAAATGTATAATTTTCAGATTTTTTCTTGTATTTGTAGTATAAGACCGTACATTACTTGCCAAATTTCATAATTCTAGGTCAGCGCAAAGTATCTTATGAATTTTTATTCTCTCGAGTATCGAAACATTTGTTTTGTGGCATAGACGGCGGTACCTTTTTATAACGTTAACTTCGCGTTTGATTTTTTTCGCAGCTTCATGGGCCTGTAGATCTACGTACATGACTTTAATTTCAACTCTATTCTTCCACGTGTTTCCGTGATAAAGGGTCTTGAAAACAAACGGACGGACAAAACGTCACCAAACACCAAAATTAGGATCACTTTGGTGTTTGGTGACGTTTTGCTAAGCGTTCCGTTTTTCCCTTTTGAGGTACGGAACTCTGAAAAGAACATTGGTAACTTCAGGAGCACCTGAGGCGTTTAGAATCGAGGGTGGCTGGGCACCATACACTACTGTGTGGAGCCCTGCTGATGTAGATTTTTTTTTAAAACGGATGTTTTGGTTTAATTTGTTTTTATTTAATTTTTCTTTAATTTTACTTGTTTTGTTGACGTTTGTGTATTTTTGTGTCATCATTGTGTTTTTGTGACAATTCTAATAAAATCCTTCTTTCTTTCTTTCTTTCTTTTAGTTTGCCAACATAACACACCGAACATGATATCGACTCCTTACATGAACATGACAGCAATTACGGGCAAAATTGTGTACTTAATCGAATTATGGGCACATATAATAAGATTTTCAATTAAATGGATTTATTTTTCTTGCTAAATGCTAATCACTGTCCCATTGTCTTTATTAGCTATGAGCAAGTCTTTTCTCGTGTAAAGTCGTTTATTGA
Organism: Yponomeuta plumbellus; assembly: GCA_947310845.1. Lineage (NCBI taxonomy): Eukaryota > Metazoa > Arthropoda > Insecta > Lepidoptera > Yponomeutidae > Yponomeuta > Yponomeuta plumbellus. Next base: position 14,569,112 of record OX371198.1, on the reverse strand, counting down.
TTTTTCATAAGTGAACCTAAGCACAAATGTTTTATCTATCTAACCTATTTTTGGGCCTTACATTGCAATTTTTCATGTACTGCTTTGTTCTGTACCGTGTCTGTTGGTTTCCTAATGAATAACATAATAATAATACGATCGTGTTATCTAAATAGGTGAAACATTCATATAATCAGGAATTTCCTGACCTTTCAGGGAATTCCTATTTGTATTGAGCGCGATGCAAAGCAAAATATATTGAAGATTGATTATAATGCAGATGGGGGAGTGGTGTGTGTCTGGTACCAATGTAAGCAAGAAATTTAATAACAAATGAGATTTATTATATAGTACCCGGTTGACAACATCACACACACACCCAATCACTTGAACTGGTCCCAAACTAGGATACCGTGTGCTTGGTAACCAGGCAAGGACATTACAAACATGGATAACATCCAGACTGAGGCCATTTGTACAAATGTACGGCGGCCCCCAGTGGGATCGAACCCATGACCGCTGTCTTGGTAGGTAAGCGACTCAACGGCTAGACCAATAAGGCAGTCATTACGAGTTAATGTGTTATTCAAAAACACATTTCTTTGAAACACTTCCCAAATTCAGTTTAAATAGTCGATGATAAAGGGAAAAGTTGGTGCCGGCTACCGTCGATAGATGGCAGTCGTTAAGCCATGTCAGAGGCTTTAGGGCAGCTTGAAAACTTCTGACAGTAAGACCAGCCACTAGTCTTACAAGCCTCCAGTAATCCGGCCCCCGTGGTGGAGTATGGCCTATACCTTCTTCAGGGAGACCCGTGCTCCTACGAGACATAATAGGTTGATGATGATTATAAAAAAATCGTCTACAACTCTTCCTGCAGTTTAAATAATGTGAAGTGAAGTTGTTCGTCCTCGTCACTAAGTATGAATTTCTAAATTAATAAACATTAATCGAATTCTTTCTACTCTGGATTGGACATAGTTGCACAATTTCATACATTTAGTCCGGATCAACTTACGGGTGTTGTTTGTGTGTTGTGTTGTGTGTTGTAATGTTTTGTGCTTACGAAAGTTTTAGTTCAAAAATAGTTGCACAATTTTCATATAATAATATGACGTTTAATCGAATTTAGTTTTTACTTCTCGTCCTTTGGAATCGTGTTTTTAAAAATGAAAATAAGACGTACAATTCACTTCCATTTTTGTAACATTAGGCCGGCCACATACATGCGTTTTCCGCACACGTTTTTTCGCTTTCGTTTTCCGTATTCGGGTTCTCGAATGCTTCCATCAAATCTAAATAAAATGCATTCACTACCGCACACATACGTCTTTTTTCCATACGCAAAAATTTTCCTAATTTAATGAAGAAACACTAACGTCTGCGCAAGGCTCACGGATATACGAATCTATATTCCGCATTAGGAAAACGAAAACGGAACACGAATGTATGCGGCCAGCATAAATGTCTGAAAATTTCTAGGCATGCAAAGCTAGTAATCGACAGTGAACTCACCTGATCCACAGGCTCCGAAATGTGTATCACGATGCAGGTGGGCGACAGCTCCACTCTCGAGTTTCCCGCCAGGTGCTGGATCATCTCTATCCCGTACCACATTCCCATGAATCTGTCCTCGTAGAACTGAGTCTGGGGCGACCGGTTGATGCAGTACTCTCCATTGCTCCTCATGAAAGGCATCTCGTAGGAATTACTTGTGTAGCCGTTGTAGCCACCGTATCCATCCCCATACCTCGCACCCTCGCCATACCGTGGCATATTGTAGCTGTTGTAACCCTCTCCATAGCGCGCGGTGTTATAAAGCCCGGACTGAGAATACGGACTTCCCGAATTCTGATAACTCGATCCGTACGCATTGTATCCTGAAGTGGTGCTATACCCGTTGGCGTTATAGTTCGGATATCTTGTCGCTTCGATCGGTATCGAGTCTATGTTGGTGGAGATGGAGCCAGCCTTGTAGGGGTACTGTTCTCGGTTGAAATAATTCGATATAGTCGAATAAGGGTATTGACTAGTCGATTCGCCGTATCGTAAATAACTCGCGCCGTTCACTGTTGTGTGTAAAAGACACAGCAGCGTGCATATTTTTGTACACATTTTTGTGCGGCACTCTGTGGTCGCGTGTCAGGATGGTGGCCGATTAAGTGTGGACGCGCCGGCGCAGCTAGGAGAGCGGGACGTAAAGTAATTTAGCCGGAGTTAATTTACCGGCTGATGTGTCTGGGAACAAATGGTATTAAGTCGGGCGAGTACTTGGTAGAGTTTAGCTCCCCTTTTATTGGATGGCTACGCAGAACTTTACTGGTACTTTAAAAGCCCGACCACAAATGGAGGGTGGCTTGAGCACGCAAACTTATCATTTTGTGCCACAACATGACATCGAGAGTAAAAACATTTCATGGAATAAAACCGGTCAACGCCGTGTCATGTCACACGCAGTGTCGGGTTCCGTAGAAAGAGGAGGTTGTATCTACTTTAAAGAACAAACAACTTCATCCAAGAAATATTCAATGGATTTTGTACTAAGTTTTCCTTTTTTAAGTTGGTCGCCTATTACTCGTTAACTTGTAAAGCCTACTTAACCGTGACAGTTTCCCTTTAAGTTCATTGTGCTGCCCTGAATTTTTTCACGTTTCTTTTAGCCGGGAGAGGGGAGGGCGGACGTTTTACTCTAATAAAATTTGCGTTTTACTGCTCAACATTTCGAAAACGGTACCGTAAATCGTAAAATGCTCTTCCGACACTCACAATCTTTAGAAATAAGTCCGCCTTTGCACGTGGTTTTTATCACAAACCTGTTATTTAACTTATACAGGAATATTTTTTCACCAGTACAATAAATCAACATACGTAATACTAAGTCCAAAATACAAATACCAACATTTTTTGTTACTACCCCGTCGGTACAAAAAAACAAAGATACCAATGTCTGAACTTATCCGCAAATCTTAAAGAAATATGGACTCATTACGCATGAGCACAACTAAACGCACGAACTGGCAACTGCGCGCGGCTTGCGGAAGGAAATGAAGCGGCGGCGGCGGCGCGATGACGCCTTGTAATGGGTGCCCATGAGTTACAAATTGGATGAAGGATAAATTAATGAAAATGAAAAAAAATATATGGTTATTTTATTCGATAAATGTAATCTATTATCGATACCAAGGATATGGTAAAATTTATTGTACCGGTGAAAATTTCACCCGGTATTATGTATTTTCTTTTGTGCAATAAAGTGTAACAACAACAACAACAACAATATTGTAAACGACCAATCTAACAATACTTACACTCACACTAAGCAAGAAACAAATCATCCCTAATTTAGTTGTACCTACCTTGCCTCGTGATAAATTAAATATGTAACACCAAATTTCAGCTCTCCAGTACTTAGAGTCTCTATGCTTAGCCGCGGACCGGCAGACAGACGGACATGGCGGAAGAGAAAGGGTTCCTTATTTACTACGTTACCCTATTCAAAACGGGTCAAGTGCAAGTAGGACTCGCGCACGAACGGTTCCGTACAAAATACGGGAAAAAATAGAGCAAAATACGGCAAAAAAATCACGTTTTTTCATGTTTGTGACGTCCATATCAGGTTAGTAAAATATCTATATCATTTAGGATCTATGTAGGCATTTATGTATGTTGTATGTATGTAGTTTATTTTTTGAGAGTTGTTTTTCTACTTTATCTGCCCTACCCCACTAGAAGTGCGACAAGTGAGTCGTGGCTCAAGCTTTTGGCGGGAAATTTAAAAATCTTTTAGTTGATAACCCTGCATATCGTCTGAATAAACCATCTTGATACTTTTGCTTAACTTGATTATTTGTTTAATTAGTTTGGAGTCTCCAATGAATTTTGTCCAAACATAAATAAATATAAACAAAACGAAAACATTAACTACATCAAAACCAACATTTCCACTCCACCAAAAACAGGGATAATAAAGATGCACCACATAAACTTATAAACATTTATTAATGCTGAACCATAATCAAAATCTGATTCATATCTTTTTTCTCAACATCTTTGAGTTCTTCGACTAAGTCTTCGATCTGACGTTTAACATTTTCGTCATCCGACAGACCTTACAACAAGAAATAATTCCTGTTTGCTTTAAAACATTATTACTCGTATTTACATACTAAAACATAGGTAAAATTATGTTGAATAGAAACAAAAGTTTTTTTCTTGTTTAAATCTGGGACGAGTATCAAACTGTTTGGGCTGTACTACTTGCAGCTGAAATACCTAATTTTGACAGTCAGAGTGTGGCCATATGAAGAATTCGAAATAAATCGCGTCCCAGGACTCGCTTGTCAGACTCTATCTTATTTAACATTCCAAAATTTCTAGGCTGGCTGGAACAAATTTCTTTGTCGTAACATGTAATTTAAGTTATTTTATGTATTTTTGTTTTATTGTGCAATAAAGTGTAACCACAACAAGCAGCACAAGTGATTATTTAGTTTCGAAAAGCATTATTCAGGCACTTACCTAATGTCACTTATGTTTAGTCCTAACCCGGTACGTCCAATTGTGACAATTAGCACATTGCACCTCGTGCCCCGGATATGCTGGTCCCGTGAACCTGCCCCAGGGTCTTGGCCCCATGATGAGGGGTCACAAGACATCCTTCACAACAACACGATTAGTGCAATTAAGGAGTAACGGCACAGGACGTCGCTTTATTGCTTTCCTGTAGGCCTTTGGAAGGAAAAGCTTTGCCGGCCGGACTTTCGTCAGGGATTAATACAGGAGACTTAGCTAAACGCGGATATTATAGTCAACTGCACAAGGACCTTTGCAAACTTACAAACAGACCCTTTTTTTTGCATTTGGTAACACCGCATGCGATAAGAAATCTTTCAAAATAACTCGTTCGGCCCGAGCTGGCAGATCAAAAGGTCACGATACGAAAATAACAATAAGATAATAGTTAGACGGTGATTTAACCCTCAGTCTCGTCAGTCTGCGAATGAGCATTTCAGAAAGATTCCGACAATTTGTCAACAACTTAATTTTTTAAGAAAAGAAAAGTTGTTCCTAAACTGTACAATACAAAACTAATTTTAAATTCTGTCAACTTCTAATGTGTTTCGACAAAGAGAGGCGTTGAAATAGGAAATGGAAATATTCCTACACATGTGTAAGATGATGAACCACTTGAACCAGAGGGTGAAGGTATTAATTTTGTGACAATGAACAATCCCCAAATGCACCTGGAGAGCATGAAAGACGACTGACCTTATGACAAAACATCTGCGAAAGCATATGAATTAATTCAAGAATATGGACTTATATGCATCCTAAAATGCTTAGAACTGCGGTCTACGGGAGAATCCGATGAAACTTTTCTTCCGGTAAAGATGTGAACATTAGATTTGGTTAAAAAAATAAAAATAGGTAGTTGAAGCTTTAACATATGAGATAGGAAAAGTGCAAAAAAACTGCTTAGTATTTCCGTCTTAAAAAATGTTAGCAAAAATGAGCAAAACAATCTTACTACGCAGAGACGGGCGTTACTTTACATCAGTTGGGGCTACAGTGAAGATACAGAACCTATGCTGCCCTCGTAACGAGAAATACAGTAATAGCCATTACTGCGTTTTACTATAGATTATAGCCACCATTATTTTTTACTCCAAAAAATGCCTCCAAGTAACTAGCTTATTTTTGCATTCAAAAACACATTTTGTGTTTCTCGTTACGAGGGCAGCGTAGATAGCACGTACCTACCTTGCAAAATTGTCTCTACTATACAAGCTAGGATCACAAAATCTCTACTTAAATGGGGCTGTGATAGTACTTACATAAAAAAATAACCAACACCAGATTAATAGGATGAAAATGGCATCAAGCATCGTGTTCATCATCAGTCCACTATTATCGTCCAATACTGATAGTTTGCAAATAGACTCCGGAAAAAACAAAGCGGTTGTTGGAGATATAAAAATAAAATTTAAAGAGCTACAAGATTCACCAATAAATAATATTTAAGAATTTGTTATGATTCAACATGAAACCTCTGACCGAAAAGTGGTTAAAGTTCTTACTGACACAGTTCGAAGGTGTCTGTGGAGCGACGCCAAAATAAATGAACGATTTTAGCAAATGTGATGACGAATACAATGCACGAGTGTGATATTCTACTATGCATGTTTGGATTACAAGTTTTGAATTAATTTAACATATCGATTGTGATCTGGCAGTACGTACTATCTCTAATTTGACAACTTTACATTAAACAGTATCATTATTTAAATATTGGTTTGCGGCAACGACCGAGAAAAAAAATTAGAATATTATTAGACTTGGTAAACAAATAAAACAACACATAAATCGACGAATAAGGCACCATTAGCTTTTGCTACGACTGAAAATATAAGGACTATCACAAAATTTTAATGCGCCACTAGAAGAATATCTTGTCATTTATTAGTACAATAGTTCCCCATTTTAAACTTCATGCATCGCCGACGTTTATTTAATGGCAGAGGGTATTGTATAGTATTGTTGTAAAGTCTGTTCGCTATCATAGTGTCACTTTGATATTTACCGCCTCGGCAGGTGGCGGCTTTTCACAAAACAAATGAAAGGAAGCCGACGCGGCGCCAACACGCCAGTGAATTTGGCTCGCAGCTCGTCTAATCAATCAAGTAAATCAATCAGTATTTTAGAATGGACTTATAACGAGACGATTCTGCATCACCTATTCTAAATACCGGTGGAGAGAATATTCTGAGGACACTTCGAGTGATGAAGAGTAGTATTTTATTTTGTGCTTCATTAGGTATATTGAGTACCATGTTTTTTTCTATTTAAAGTATTTTTGCCGTTTAAGTTGTATTATTGAAGTAAATGTTTTTTTACTAAAACCAAGATTGCCTTCGTGTGTACCGACACTATCTAAGCGAATGGACTTTACCTATAACTGTCTTGTACCGAGTATTTCCTTTTGGGGAACGGAGCCCTCAAAAGAAAATTAGCTGTCGAGTGTAACTATCATGTATCAACTCAGATGTATCTAACTGTACTTTCGTAAAGCAATTATTTTTTCAGCTATTTTGTAGGAAAGCCCTCATTTACATTAGCTTTATTTTCATGCTTTGCATACAGGTAAAATAGAATAAAGACGCCAATAAGTAGATACATAGGCAAATAATGAATAAGTAGCAGTTGGTGGTATATTATGTATTTAAGATTTTTTTAAAGTACTTTTATAATAAATGGTGCGTAATAAAACTATGAATCGGGTTACGTTTTCGCCGTCTCTATTTTATTCAACCTTGCTTTTTTAAGCATGCTTTCGATAGAAATTCTAAGTGTGAACCTATAATTGGCTTTCTGTATCCCTACACTATATTCTATTTTATTGTAATAGATATTGGTTCACCATAGATCTCTAAATAAAAAATAAATGAAAATATAGCAAACGTAAACCAGGCCTAGTTAAGTCAAAATAGTGTTACTATATCAGACTCCTTTGTATCTACCCTCGTGTGTAGATATAATCCTATTGGTAGTTTCATAAACTCGCTTTCTTGAGCGCGGTAGCGGTTTATTACATCCCTTTGGATAAGCTCCTTCTGTTTGGATGGAGAATAGACGTCATAATCGGCGGTTTATGGAGATCATGAAATCACTTAGCCAGGAATGTTCGCCCGTTATGTCTAATACTTAGTAATGGGTTCACTACGCCAGTCCAAAACACGTTTCACCGAATTACATCTCCACTATGACGACTCATCGACAGTTTGTTTGTTCGATACTTCAATTTATCTAATGTTTGATTCTACGAATGTCGTTTGCTCGGTGCTACGTTTCACCTAAACACTATAGCGCCAATGAACGATTCGTCTTGCAACAATTCATCGAAGCACCATAGTGCAAAGAGTCATTTCACCTAACATACCATTTGTTCAGTGCTAAGTTTCACCTAAACACTATACTACGAAATATATTTTATCGAAGTACTATTAACACTTACTATCGCATCATCAATAGCACTTATCTAAATTCTATAAACAAAACGAAATTCGGACAGATAGTTAGACCTGAGATTTCCGCACACAGCCTCATAGTTGGGCCATTGTACGTACGTATATTAATACTTCAGACACTAGGGTTTCCTCACAATGTTTTCTTTCACAATTGGGTTGACAAAATGTCAAATAAGTTACTTTTAAAACGGAATTTTGTATGAAAATAGCGGTTTATGACGTCATATTTCAGAGCACTCTTTTTATGTTTCATTTATTTAAAAATTGTAATAACTAGTAATTGACTAAAAGAGATACATTTTCCGAAATATTTTGTAATTTTTGTTTTAATCGAGCATATCAAATAATTTATTGTTGGTCGTGTCAACAACCGTATTAGCAAGTGGTATTGCTACCAAAAACTTCACATGTGCACATAACTTTTGTGCATTTGTGACTTAACTTTAGCAAAGTCGTTGGTACATGGCAGGATTCGAACCCGCGACCACGACCTCTCGATCGAGAAGCCGGCGTTCTACCGCTCCGCTAACACCGCATAGAATTCCAACAGATATTGTAATACTACCTACATCATAAACCTACGTAATTTTTTCAACTTTCACAACACCACATTTCTTTTCATTCCCCATCGTTTCCTCTACACCTTAAGATATTTCACATCAAGTATACCTCCATGTCCCCGTAGCAGTCCTGACTGCTAGTGACACCTGTGTCACCCATAGCATTTATTACATACTTAGGTATTTTAGTCAGTACGAATACCTGCCTATTCTAAAGTAAGATAAAATGTTAAGATGATCAAACGAACCTTGTTCAAATGGCAAGTAGGCGAACCATCATTTGACCTAATGAACTGCAAGCAAAATAAACCATCGATGAAATGTCAAAAGGTGAAATGAAGCATCGGTGTAATATAATTTGTCCTAATGAAACTTAGTTCAATTAATCTTAAGGCGAGTCGTCATAGTGAAAATGTAATTCGGTGAAACGTGTTTTGGACTGGCGTAGTGAACCCCTTAGTAATACGGTCCATTGCAGATTTATGGGGGTGACCGTGAATATTATTATCATCCCCAATGTTTCACAAACAACACACACACACACACACACACACACACACACACGCACACGCACACGCACGCGCACACGCACACGCACACGCACACGTACACGCACATACACCACACACACACACATACACACACACACACACACACACACACACCCACACCCACACACACACACACACACACACACACACACACACATACACCCTCACACACACACACACACACACACACACACACACACACTCACACACACACACACACACACACACACACACACACACACCCTCACACACGCGCGCGCGCGCGCGCGTCATAGTGTCATGAAGTTTACAGTTCACTATGACAATTCGACATACCTTGCATTGTGATTTTTAGCTCTTTAGAGTGATTTTAGGATCCATGGCTGTGAACCTAATGAAAAAAACCTAGGACTCGATAGCATTCACGTCAAAAACGGCCATTGTTGACACAAATACTATCTAGACTCAGTTTCGTTATCCTAGGCTTTTTTTCGTGGGGGATAAAATTCACTATGAACTTGATTGTGACATTGTAGTAAATTTTTGCAAATACGATGTGTAATTTTTTTTTTATCTCGAATTGCGCGAATTTCTTGAGCCCCTTCCATCTGATCGCGATATTCAGAAAAATCAATCACCTATGGAAAAAGTTCGGCTAAAAATAAATCGATCCCTAAGTTCAGGGGTGCAATTTCGTAATTCCTCCACTAAAATACACAGGACATAATGGGAAACGAAAACATAAAAGTCTACTTACGTCACATTAAAAGCCATTAAAATTTACTTTCGAACGAAAAAGCTAGCTACTTAAACCTAGCTTTTAACTAAGATTTTTCGCTCCATTTAAGAAAGTGGTATACATCGACCTAAGTACCATTCGAATAAAAAATAAAGTTATTGTGTACAAATTATTTGTCTAAGGATATTCTTAAAACAACATGAATGTCAGGTGACAATAGGGTTGCACAAAGAAAACCAAAATGAGTTCACACCCTAAAATTTAATGGTTCATGTAGTTACAACAAAGTGGCGAACGGGTTTCAACAGCAACTCTCAACAAAAAACCAACAACAGAGATGCACTAAGCAAAACCCACAATATTCCAGAGCTGATTCGAGCTCCACTTGACGCATCACAGATAGCCGAGTGCCTGACCACAATTGGCAGCTGATAGGTGAATAGTATCTTCCTAATATCGTACCAGTCCCAACTGGCCATAGGGGAGGGGGTGCGGTGGAGTACCAGGGAGAACGCTCGGGCGCCACCGCCATGGGAACAGTGGTATAGAATCAACAGGTTCGGTGTTCCCTTCAGAATGTAGATGTACTCCGGTCGCTTGGGCGGGTCGTCTGGGCGCCATAGGTCTGAAATGCAAAGGTTCTTATGAAGTAGCCTGTTGATACGGGCGAGAACAATAAGGAAATCCCTCTATGGAATACGGTCCTTCCCGAATATTTTGGTTCTTCGCTATACCTAAAATATTTTCAAGGATAATAATTGAAATTTCGATAATGTTGTATCACGATGTTGGTTTAAAAACATTAAGCCGTTAAAGTAGTGATTTTAGTTCTAACACTTCTTTGTTGCTTAATTCTCAATTCGCGCTGCTTAACATACTTACATAAAATCTCGCGTAATCTCAGAGGGGTAGGCTATCAGTAGTAGACCAGAGATTGGCAATTGCCATGATCCCGACCGATAATATTGGACGTGTTTTTGACCTAAACTAGGATAGTTAGCAAAACACACGACTCAGTCCGGAGATGAAGCGAAAGAGGATCGTCAGGAGATATGGCAAGTGGCGATGTTCTCTCTCTGTGTACCTAACTCTCGGGTACTCTCTCTAAAAGTCCCAAATGAAACTGACCTAAATTAGCCAGTCCTCTAGCGTAAACTTCGCTTTGCTCAGGATCCCACTGTTCCAATCTCCACACATTCGGCTTCGCCGGCGAGTAAATGTAGTTCTGCTCTTGCGTCTGTCCGTCTTCGTCCCAGAAGACCTGGAGTCTTCTCTCTCCGTGGGGGATCTGTCTTTTTTCTCTGTGCCTGATCTTGTAGTCTAACCAGGACCCTGATATCGGGGTGTCGGACCACGGGTTGGTGTGGGGAGACTGCCAGTCGGGGTTCGACCAGTTTCTTCTGTAGAACTGAAAGTTTTATGTGATTTGAATTATAGTTGTTGATTGCCATTGAACAAAGTTAGCTAGTGTAAGTATGACTTGCATTGTAGGAAGGTAAAAAAATCTAAGTCGCAAGGTATTTTCATCCTTCCTAATAAATACAAAAGCGAAAATGCAGCGAAATTAGGATTATCCAACTGAAATATTTCAAACATTAAATACATTGCATTCACACAACACAAAAATTACATTTACAAAAAGTTCACATTATAACGCTTCACTAACTCACAAAAAATTCAAAAAGTCTGACTGAAATTGTATTCCATAATGGACAACTGATAAGAATCCATATTTCCATTTTTTTATGTGAAAAATCTTATCTTTGTGTAATAATGGTGCAGAAACATAAAGCACATTATTCTACGCCAGAACTCAAATATTGATAAACGCTTCATACGAGCAGGGAGCGGCATAGATATCCACATATTATTATGTAGTGTAGAGCTTACGCCTGAGGTAAACATGCGCATCAGAACGAATGCAGCTGTCTGTGTTAGCTACAAATTAAAAATGACTCACGGCAGGGTCAATCCCAGTCCAGTCCTCGCGAGGCTCGTCGGTGACGTCACTGATGTACAAACTGAGACATCCTACTTTATTTGGCTTGTTGGTCAAATCAGGGATGTGCTGTGCGTATCCGACGCCGAACCACATCCCTTGGACGTCGTCCATAAGGAAGTTGTGCCTTCTGACGGCGCCGGTGCAAAAGGCGTCCAAGTTCGTGAAACATGCCGCTAGGAGCGAGAATGTTAGAAACATGGTCGCGACTGGAGTGTTCAGATGAATCTGGGGCAGTAATGCTCTTGGCCGGCGTCCAATTAGGTAGGTTAGTGCAGGTAATGTAATGTTGGTTCGATGATGGTTTACGGAGATGAATAGGGCGTAGGTACCGATTCAATTAGGTTAGCTTGTCTAACCATTTCTGAAGACAATAATTTTTACTAGGTAAATAATAGGCTATTAGACAGTGTGAAAAAACAGTATTATTTATACGTATTCCTATAAATTATGAGTCTTAAAACCGCCTTATGGCATTTTAACTAAAAAAAAAAAGTTTATTTAAAAAAAACACAGGATATTTGATAATAATTATCGCAATTATTAAGTAATTAGCAATTATTACGTAATTATTACGCATCTGCAGCCATTGTATCGAAAACGGCCTGGACTGGCCGATTCTGTGATGACGTCACAGTTCAGTAAAAATGGCGTCTGTCATTAATCTCGTTCTTACGTTCATTGGTTTTTTTACTGACATGTGACGTCATAATTCCTGTGCGACGCCATATTATTATTACCCAAGATCGCGTTTTGGCGGGTTATTCCATAAGTAAATTTTCGTTCGCCTTTTTTAGAAGAAATATCTACACGAAAGAATTTAAAATTACCACTTTCTGAGGACTCCATCAAAACCAAGAAAAACATGATATGGTTTTCAGAAATCTGACAATAGCCTATTTTTTAACTAAATCTTTCGTAAGCACTATTATTATCCATAAACAAGATCCATTTTTTAATAATAAATTATTGAAATCAAGTGAATGTCCTGAAAAAAATAAATAGGTTATACCTAAATAGTTTTCAATAATATGTCCCGGTCTTCTTTAAGACGGACTAATATCTACTTAAGTACTTACCTATTCGGTGAAATTCAAAATTCATCGATTTATCCATCGAGCAATAACAACATTAATTTTATAAGGGATGTTACGGTACAGTCGAAGCAGGTGAACATTTGCATTGTTGTTGCAAAGCAGTCTTTAACGTGATCGATACGGATGTGCTGTCAACTGTACGGAATGAAACCACAGTACAGGGTTTCCTAATTTGGGGTGTTATGTGGTCTTTGATTGGATTACTTGTAAAAATAATTACAGCCATCCAGAGTGACATAAATTGCTGATTGATTTTGAAATGTTTGCGGGCCATGAGTTGCTGATCAATTAGCTATTTCTGCTCACAGATTATATTTTTCTGCTCACAAAAATACCAATACTATGCTAACCATTTAAATAACACCCAATGTTATTATGCTATCGAACAAAGGAGAAATTAATCGAAACACATTTCTAAAAAGTCTTATATTTTTTCCGAAGCTACAATTGACGTTTAGTACAAAAATATTCAAACAATATTTCCTTGATATATAAAAATATAAAACAAAGCCTTAAGGTCTGTTCATTTATTGAGCTAAACGAAACGGCCCCCGTTTTAAAAAACTATGAAGGCTATTACGATTATAGATTATTACGACAGTTCGATATAAATTGCATTGCCGATTACATGTGGCAGTATTAACCATCACATTTCACATACACTGAAAAGCTGTTAATCTACTGTGAACAGCCAGTTGGTTTTTTTTATAAGGATTTGTATTACGGATGTTACCAACTGGTTATTAAGGGTTGATCTTCTTAATTGTTAATCGGTGGTATAATTAGTTATGCAATCTTCATCAAATTGTCATAGTAAACTATGAACTGTATGTACTTTTAACTACATGAGGCCAAAGACAAGCGCCCGAACGAGTCTTTCGTTCTCATAGATGGGAATCGAATCTAATTCTTCTCATGTACAGTCTGTTAGCTTTTAGAATACCTCGGGCTTTAGAGTAGGCTTCGGTTTTCGCCGAAAGCACACGAGTACTACTTCCTGCTCTGTATAAAACTTTTCTTCAATATTTTGAAAAGTTATGTAAAGTTTTAGTTTCGATATTTCTATTCATCATCAACCCATTATGTCCCCATCGAGGGGCACGGGTCTCTTCCCTGAGGGAGGTATAGGCCATACTCCACCACGGGGGCCAAGTCCGGATTGGTGGAGGCTTGTAAGACTAGTGGCTGGTCTTACTGTCAGAAGTTTTCAAGCCGCCCTAGGGCCTCTGACTTGGCTTAACGACTGCCATCTATCGACGGCAGCCGGCACCAACTGCTTAACGTGCCTTGCGAAGCACGGAACCGCTCGGAAAAATGCCACTAGCGTTAGTCATAGACGGTGACCCATCCATGAACTAAACGCGCCGTATGTTGCTTAACCTTAGTGATCGTTTAAGATCACTCAGGCAGCCTAGATTCTATCCGATAGCAGCCGAGGTATATTCTAAAAGCTAACATACTGTAGGAGACGGTCAGAGAGTAGCCGAAACCGCAATAAATGAACAGCCACTCAATGAATTCACTTACAAAAAATACACATCAGTCAGTCCTACGCGAAATTAACAATGCCGTTAGCAACAACATGACAGTCGACAAGGCAACTTGGCCAGCTGCGTTCTCGCACACCCTCTTCAAGCTCGACGTCGACAGATTTTTGAGCGTAAACACGTTGTGTATGCTAGCCAAGTCTTCTGGCGTCAACTGGTTTTCGTTCCTGGAGAGCACAACGCTGAAGAACTGGGAATGGGGCAGTCTCATGCAGAAGTTGAGGACCAGATGGTTATTGGCCACCTTCAGGACTTGGATCACGCCGCCGAAGAATCGGTACTGTTGCTCCACGGCTGCAAACGGTTTTTTTTGTTATTAAAATGCAAAGCATTTTACGGACGACCTCTGTGGAGCAGTGGTTAGTGCATGTGCCTACCATGAGAGAGGTCCCGGGTTCGAATCCCGGCTGGGGACAAAACAAAGAAACCCAGGTCTTGGATGTATGTTTGTGACGTCGCTGTTTCTGGTTCCCACGACACAGGGTATTCTAGTGTGGGGCCAGAAGCAATGTATGTGCCTGTATGTAATGTTATGTTATGTTAAATGTTTAAAGCTTAGCCGCATACTTATAAGATCGAAATAACTTTATTAGTCTAGAAACATTATCGATTGGGTATTTCCTTTAGTACCTACGTTTAATATGAGTACGTAAGCAGGCAATGTTATTCAACGCTTTTCCGATATGATAAGACTTGACCGTGACCGTCATTAAGTTGGTAAACTGGACAATAAAATAAATTACCTATCGATAAAAATTTGCTGGAAAATCAATAATGCTTGGAAAAATGTTAGTCTATTAACACCTGATATATATTTTACTTTATTATACATAACAAATGAATGTTACAAAAATATAATCCTAATGTAATAGGCGAGCTTATTTCTATAGAAAACCTGATATTTGTATCCAGTTTTTAATTTCTTTACAGCCAAGCGTAAGACCAACTTACATCGATCAGGAACGTCTGTAGGCCAGAAGCCCCTGTGCGACGTGTTCACTTTCACATGATAGTCATCTTGATGCAGCCCTTCGTGCCACTCGACGACAAGGTGGCGTACTCTGTGACGCTCCGGGAACAAAAGGTTCCGATTTGTGGTCAAGTACGGCGAATATGTCATCACTGACGGGTACGGGGTTGGGGGCGTAGGCTGGAAACAAAAAAAGTCAGTTTTTTTTTATTAAGTTGTAAAAATAAAAAAGGCGTTAGCTGAAAAAAAATTGAGCGTTAGAAAAAATAATAAAAGGGGGATTAGCCAGCAATTAGTTGAAAGCATGGCTGGAAACAAACAAGTTTTTTTTTTAATGAAACAGCCGGTAAAGAAAAAACGGAAAATTCGCCAGTAACGTTGTTTTTAGATCGGCAACTGCAGTGCAATGGAAAATTCCGCTTTAGAATTATTGCATTAAAATATAATGATATGATGATCTCATATTGTGAATGATATGAAAAGAAACAAATAAGCTAACAACACGCACCAAGTTTCTATTAATCAGCCCTCCATACATGAAATCCTCTAATTTCCTAATTTGAACAATAGGGCAGTAGGGGTTGACGTCAGTTCTGATGGCACTATCCTTGTGGTATATGTATTCGTGTATAAACCACATGCCTAAAAGGGTATCTTCGTCAAAGTCGTGCGTGGGTTTCAAATAGGGACAAAAGTTTATATTCGTAGTTACTGCGTTTGCGACAAACAAATTAATGAACCACAAGATGTATTTTTGAGTCATCTTGAAACTAATCAATTGAGCAACATGTAATTTGGTGAATTACAAGATGTTAACTCAATTAAGGTAGCAGAACACCGAGCTTAATACCTCGTCAGTGGTTAATTGGATGACATTTGTACAGCTCTGTCTTGTTCGTAGGAGGTAATTGCGGAAGATGACTGTACCAACTACTGACCGGTTTAATTGAACAATTTTCTTAATTTCACTATTACACGTTATGAATGTTGATGAAGCGAAAGGATCTGCTAGGATCGTACAAGTGGCAGACCCTGTTCTCTACCTACCCCTCCGCGATACAGGCGTGAGTCTATGTATGTACTTTATGACAGCAGTGGTAGAGCCTTTCATGTATTTCGACACAGGGTATAGTGTGGGGCCAGAAGCAATGTGTGTATTGTATGTAAATGTTAAATGTAGATATTTTTTGGATTTTGGCTTTCCTTATCTTCTCTCTCTGTTTTGTATCTTTTAACACAAAAGACGTACATCATATAAAGACGTACCGATTATCTTCCATAAGATGTATAGGTACAGTGCCCGACAAATAACTTTACCAAATTACTCTAACTTCTCATCGCCGTATTTCGGGTTTCACTGGCGGGGGACGCGGGGTGTGACTTGGAATTCTTCATACTTTAGTTTCGTAATAAGATAAGATAAGAATATTCTTTATTATCAGAAAAAAAAATGCTCTTACGTGTCCAATGCAAACTCATCCCGACTGCGCAGATATTTGCTCGAGACTAGTTATCTGTCCGTTATAATATTATATTGCAATATAATATTGCAGTCTCGTGTTAATAACTATGCGATCACTGGTATATTAGTACTGTTAGTTTATCGGACGTAACGTCATAGTAAACAAGTGAGCCAGCTGAGCTACTCACTTATAGCCAAGCTAATAATAAACATAGCGAATATTTTCAGAAATCAGCGAGAACTTTGGAAAAACAAAATTATTATAATTTAATTTTATAGTCTGCATAATGAAACATAATTATATACGTAATGAAAGTTTTGAATGAACGTAAAGAAAATAAAAAGGATTAAGTTAGTTTGGCAACAACTTTTTTTCTAGGAGTTTTTTTCACCTCCACATCAAAGTATAGTCGTATTAAATGCGTTTTATACTTTCTAAGCGCTCTAAAAAAATGTAAAATTTAACAAAAAGTTGTTCTAAGGGACTTGTCACGTTTCATGGATAGCACATTTTAGAAATAACCCTGTAGACTCACCTCGATGTAAAGCTCCTTGATGTCGATATAAAAACATTCGTTCGAACGTTCGATATGGTACTCGCCGCGGTTGTGTGAAATCTTCTCGACGCCATACCACACGCCCGCAATCTGCTCCAAATTAATATCACCAAAGTACGGCGATAGATCATCGCAGTACTGCTTATTGTCAAACCATCTGTTATTTGAGTAATAATCACTGTTGTAACAAGCCACCAGATTTATGCTGGCTAACAGGAGAAGCAGGTTAAACGCCATTTCGGGCTTTAGAAGAGATAAACCCGGATAAAACCGTCGGATAAACGGAGCCGAGAGTACCAGGCGACTATACTTCAAAGGAGGTGCCAATCGGATTAAGTCGGCGGATAGAGAAAAGCGAGGCGGCCGACTGCTCTACGTAGGCGTGCTCCCGTATGAATGAGCAAGTGACTAAACTGGTACCGCACTCGCCACTTACCGCTTGTAATTTACTCAGTTGAATACTTCCGCAACTAATCGAGACCCCCTCCGGTCGTAAAATAATAAAAAACATCGCTGCAGTTTGCCGATACGGGACTGTTGAAAAAAAAAATGGTGATACAAAACTAACTGCACGATTACTTCGAGAAAATTTGTGAAAATCTTTTCATGCGTTTTTGTCTCCAAAATTATTCGCAGGGCCTCTTAAGGATTTCCCAGTGGCTTCTCAAGTTTTCCACTAGCGGGCGCTTTTCTTGGCATACTTAGATACCAGGGCAGCAGAGACTCTAAGCATATTGGCCGTGGAAAATCAATAACCGCGGCCGACGTCACGAGAGGGTTGCAATAGCACCCACTATTGATCTGCCCACCGACGCTCGTCTATCAACCCACACAGATAACCCCGGTGCGCTGTTTGGTTTTGTTTGTGTGGGCATATCGTATTTCACACTATAACACGAAGCGGTGTAGGTATGTGTGGAGTACAGTAAACACTGTAATTATCATTTCGTGACTTCTCGTAGGTATCGCATATTGTTATGTACTTTCAAGGTGCCCGAAATTATAACAAATTATTTCATATTAAAACCAACTTTAAGATCTAAGTAAATCACTGAAAATGCACAAGAACTACCCATTAACAGACTGGTTACAGTTCAGTTGTTGTATTTATTGTATCACAATAGCGTAATACAATAAATAATAGGTTGGGAAAAAGTCTTTTCGCATATAATATGTATCAAACTTGTAATAAAATCTCTGTGGCTATACTATTTGTACCTGGCTGGTTATGGTATCATTTACAAGTTTAAATTTTAAAGAAGATAATTGCAAATTCCAATTAGGAAGATGCGTGATTTTCATTATTTTTTCTTACCGTCAAAATGAATGAATGTAATGAAGAAATTAGATTCATTTTAAAATTTTACTACAAAAAAAAAGTAAAAATGTAATGCAAGCCGCGAAAAAAATTTGCGATGTTTATGGACCTAGTACAGTGTCGGTGAGAGTAGCACAAATTTGGTTTAAGCGTTTTCAGTCCGGAAATGTTGATGTCAAAGATATGCACGTCGCTCTGGTCGCCCTATTACGGATAAAATGTATAGTAGTTACGATGTAGGTGAAGAACTGGGAATTGACCACAAAACAGTTTTGGCGCATTTGAAAAAAATGGGTACACAAAAAAGGTCGATATTTGGGTACCTCACGAGCTCACTGAAAGAAACCCAATGAACCGTGTACTCATTTTGTGATTCTTCATTACGACGTAATGAAACCGAACCATTTTTGAATAAATTGATAACTGGTGATGAAAAGTGGGTCACCTACGACAATAACATGCAAGAAAGGTCGTGGTCAAAGGCCGGTCAGGCTTCAGAAACTGTGGCAAAACCCGGGTTAACTCGCAACAAGATGATGCTGTGTGTTTGGTAGGATTGGAAGGGCATTATTCGTTACTAGCTTTCGCCCGCGACTCCGTCCGCGTGGACTTTAGTTCAAAATGTTGCAACCCCGTTCACTCCCGTTAAGGGTTAAATTTAGAAAAACCGTGAAACACGTGTTCAATCAATTGTGTTGAAGAGTATTTATTTCAAGTTTCAAGAAAGTCTGACAACATTTTTTTATACCTCCATACAAACTTTAACACCGCCGTTTACCCCTTTAGAGGGTGAGTTTCAAAAAATCCTTTCTTAGTGCTCCCCTAGGCTCCCTAAGGAACTCCCATGCCAAATTTCAAGCCCCTAGGTTCAGTAGTTTGGGCTCTGCGTTGATTCTAAGTCAGTCAGTCAGCTTCTCGTTTTATATATATAGATAGAAGACTAGACGAAAACCCGGCTTCGCTCGGGTAAAATGTAGACGCAAAATAATATTCCACTATGTTTTTTTATATGGTGACGCCTCTGTATTTATCAACCACCAGTAGGTAGATATAAATATCTTAATACATTCAGATACATAAGCTCACACCTGTATCCCAGAGGGGTAGGCAGAGACCACGGACTGTCACCTGCCACTATCCTGACAAATCACTTTCGCTTCATCGACATCCATTAGTCGTTGCATGTACCCACATCGGTTTCGGGTACTTTTCATCTTGCCCTTTGCTAATAGATCTCCTATTTGGTCGAAGTATGTCCAACTGGGGCGTCCCTTACCGGCCCTTCCACTCACATTCGCCCGATATATTTGCTTTGTCAGTCTTTCTTCGTTCATCCTCTCCACATCTCCAAACCAACGCAACATTCCTTTTTTCAATTCTAGTCACTCACTACATCCTCTTTCTCTACATCCTCGGTCTCTGATCACACTATTGCGTATTCTGTCATTCAAAGTAACACCACACATATTTCTTAAGGATCTCATTTGTACTGCACTAATCCTACTTTCATGATTCTTCTGACTTCTGCCATACCCAAATCTCGCTACCATGCTTACATCAGTATTGAAACCAGCACACTATTACGGATAGCCAATCTTGCTCTTTTGGACATGTTCTGGCTACTCACGAAGGAATGCAAGGCGAAAATCGGATACTTATCATAACTTTGTCATGGGTACCTCATCACAAATTACTAAATGAGCTTCCTTCATAAACTTAACAGCATTGAATTTAGTTAACAGCTAGTGAATCTAATGACGTATGAGACGTAGAATCCACTTGGCTAATCAACTAAAAACAGCTCCCTCTCTTAGGCTTTACAGCTTTTAATTTTGTATTGACAACTCTTAGGCTTCACAGCTTTTAATTTTGTATTGACCACATGTTTTTCTTCATCATTTTAATTTTTGGTATTTTTCTTATCTAGTGGCTTTTTCATTTCAATAAGTTTATTGGTACCTAACTAAGCAAAACAATAAAGATCAATTTATGACTTTGATTTCCTTTTTCAATTATTTTTCAGACCCTTCCAAAACTCAATGTCAAATTATTGTCTTCCCTCCCGCCCTCAGAAGAAGGACCTTCTTCTGAGCTCCCGCCAATGAAAAACACCACAGATTACTTACTACACCTTCTCAGTTGGCACAGATTATAATAACCTTTTTGGATGCCACGGTATTCCACACACCATGAAGTTAACAAATTAGATCAAAGGGCCGGTTTAGATTATCTTAGTGTTTAGGAGAGTGCTTTACTTTACACTCTGTTGCAACATTATGCTGAATCGGGCCCATTTTGGGGGCTCAACCTTTAACGACCTCTGTGGCGTAGTGGTTAGCGCATCTGACTACCATGCGAGAGGTCCCGGGTTCGAATCCCGGCTGGGGACAAAAAAAAAATCCCAGGTCTTGGATGTTTACATGTTTGTGACGTCGCTGTTTCTGGTTCCCACGACACAGGGTATCCTAGTGTGGGGCCAGAAGCAATGTATGTGCCTGTATGTAAATGTAAATATGTAAATGTAAATTATTATTTTCATGTTGTACAGTTTATTTTTTTTACGCTTTTTATGCTTTCTGTGTTATTTTTTTATTATTGTACGCATTCTGTGTGTGTGTGTGTTTTTTTGTTTTGTTTTGAGTATCAAATAAATAAATTTTCTTTCTTTCTTTCTTTCTTTCTTTCTTTCTTTCTGTGCTTTTGTAGAAACGTGTAAGCGCCACTTGCTTTAGTACGTTTTACGGTATAGTACGGTTCTAGTTGCCTTTCAATTAGAATCAAAATAGTATGTAAATGTAAATATGTAAATGTAAATTATTATTTTCATGTTGTACAGTTTATTTTTTTTTACGCTTTTTATGCTTTCTGTTCTTTCTTTCTTTCTTAAGGAGAGTGCTTTTGTTGAAACGTGTAAGCGCCACTTGCTTTAGTACGTTTTACGGTATAGTACGGTTCTAGTTGCCTTTCAATTAGAATCAAAATAGAATTGGTTTCTATTGTTCTATCCAGTAACATCTGAGCGCGTACTATCCTCGTTACTTATCTGTGTATAAACTAAAAATTTAGTGAGAACTTTAGGAGAGTGCGCAAGTGACCCGTGACGGGTGCGTGTTGTTTTCAATAACTCGAATTATCAAACTTACCTACTTATGTGTTCCATTAAAACTCATAGTATTTTGAGTAGGATAGCGCATATTTTCATTTTCATTGAATCGGGAGTGCAGCTTATATCTTCATCACTTGCAGAACTAATTTTTTTCCTAATTAGCACGTAATTATAAAAAAAAACCCAAAAACAAACAATATTTAAAGTAGGGTGGTATTTAAACGCACATCAAAAAAAGTTCTTTTTGTATGCAAAAATAATCCAAATTTTCATCAAACATACTGATTGAGCAGCAAAATTCGCAACTCAAAATATTACTAAATTAACATCAATTTATTGTCGTAGCGTATCGCTATTTATCTGAAAGTAAAGTTTTTTTATTAATGCACAGCTAATAATTACTAACGCACATCAAACCAATAAACTCTTTTTAAAAAAAAACAGCATCTATTTTCATAATAACATACAGCAGTTTATATGAAACAGAATTCTATTTGACATGTTGTCTTATTATTTATTAAGTACAATACAATGTAATCAGCAATATACAGGGGTAGGCACTCGAAGTGTTACCAACTTTAAGTTGCTATAGAAAGCAAACTGTTTACAGTATGGCGCCCATTTTCTCACAGTCGTAAGTCTATTGTATTGTTCCTAAACACACAGAAGCTCATTGTTTTTCGTCGCTGCTAAAAAAAGTTATCCAATTGGAATTCAAACGCCACAGTGTCATTACTTTATATTTGGCTGGAAAATCGCAACCAGCCATTGTTAATGCGCTACGACATTTACATCTGCAAAAAATGTTTGTGTATCGGACCATCACGCGTTACAATGATACGGGTAGCATCAAAAAACGCCATGGAGGTGGACATCCAACAACAGCAAAATCATCAGAAATGGTTCGAAAGGTAAAGGCTAGAATTGAACGAAATCCACGACAAAGCGCAGTTAAATTGGCAAAAAGTTTTAATGTATCTGCCCGGAACATAGGACGCATATTAAAAAATAAACTACAACTGAAGCCTTACAAAATACAAAAAGTGCAAGACTTGACACTTGCACAAAAGGCAGTTTGCCTAGAAAGAGCTAAGGAGTTAAAGCACTTGCACGTTGATAGCAAGCTTGAAAATTTGGTATTTTCCGATGAAAATTTTTTTACGGTTCAGCAATATGTGAACAAACAAAATGATCGCGTATGGTTAAAGTGTAAATCAAACGACAATTTAGACCAACGAATTGCTCTGCGAAAGCAAGCACCAGCATCAGTGATGGTTTGGACCGCGGTAACTGCTACGGGACGTTCACCTTTCGTTTCCATTGAGCAGGGTGCAAAGATAAACCAGCTAATCTACCGTGAAAAGCTTTTAAACGATGCTTTGTTACCTTCGGCACGTAAGAAATTCGGTAGAAACCATTGGACGTTTCAGCAAGACTCGGCACCATCCCACAAAGCCCGGGAAACCCAAATTTTTTTGCAAGAAAAAGTTCCAAGCTTCATTTCTTCGCAACAATGGCCACCATATTCGCCGGACTTAAACCCAATGGATTTTTCCATATGGTCAATTCTAGTGGCCAAAGTGTCAGCAAAAAAAACATGAGACAGTCGATGCCTTAAAAATTGCTTTTCGCCGAGAATGGAACAAAATATCAGCAGACCACATTCGTGCAGCGTGTGAAGCCTTCTCGGACAGATTCGATGCTGTTATCCGCGCTAAAGGTGGCCACATCGAACAATAACTTTTTCTTTTCAATTTTAAATGTTTTTTTTCTATATATTGAAGTTTATAAATATAAAGAAACAAAATTGACAAAATTACAGCATTTTGAATTGGTAACACTTCGAGTGCCGACCCCTGTAATATAAAATCAGATAGTTTGTATGGTAACTTCAAAATTTTAATTAAGATAATGTCGGGCGGGTCTTGCTATGATGTCGGGGCGTCAGCGCTTAATTTTTTGCCCAATTGGCACATTTTTGGCTCCTGCAAGTGGTTTTACGTACTCAGACGGATCGCAAGGCCAATGACATGCTTGCATTAAGTTCTTAAAAAAATTGGGGCAGCTACATTTTTCGTTTATCCAGTCGCTTTGTTGTATTGGTAAGGCAACCGTTAAAAGTGTAAAAGTGATCTTGCTTGCTGCTGAGCTTGCTACTATGTATGTATTTAGTACGGATTGACCATTTAATTTGCTCTAACGCAGGAGGTATACGGTTAACTTGCGGCATAGCTTAGCGCTATCTCACTTGCTCGCTTCAATCTGCATAGATAGGAACAATTTGCTGTGACGAAAAAGCGAGCGAAATAATTTTTCAGTTATTTTGCTCTGCATATAGAAATACTGCAATGAAAGAAAAAATTGTTGCTGTAATAATTATTAAATTTGCTAAACATGTTCTCTTAGAGATCAAGACAATTATGATGAGCGAGTTTTGAGGTACTTATTAGGATATACGGTACTCAGATAGTTATTTTGCTGTGAGAATGAGATAATTTGCTGCTCAATCAGTATTTTTGATATGACTGTCGTATTTTTATAGCAACAGAATTTATTTGTGTCGCATTAGAGGAAAAAAGTAATGTAGTATTGATGAACATTTTCGAATTATCTGGAGTACTAGTTTTGCTAAATATTTTGTTTATTTGTTGTGAAGTAATTTATTTGATGTAAAGAAAATAAGTGATGAAAATAATTTGATGTGAGATTGTTTATTTGATGTGCAATTAATAATTTCCCTTTAAAGTAAAAGTTTTCTATTCCCGCCTTTTTTCACCTTTTTTTTTAATTATTTTTTTCAAGAACGAAATTGAGCTTCGCCGTTCGATATTTAAAATTGATGACTATTATGCTCATACGAAGACAAGGCTGAATAGCGAAGCGACCTCTTTTGTCATTGGGCTGAATGCATGATGCAAGGATTTTATAATCAAAGAGGATAGAGCACTACGAAAAACCTTCCATAGAAAACTAAACTCTTTGTCTTCTCAAATAAAACATAAAATCGTATAAGTAAGCAACTAGAGTAAAGTGTCCAGAGCGAGAGCCACAAACTGAAGGAGTGTGTCTTACTCTTACTCATTTTATGTGGAATACTATGACCATGATGTTGTAAAATGTAGGCCATGTGTTTGATTACCTAATGGTCTCTTTTCAGTTTTCCTAAAAACGAAAGCCTACGGTCTTACTTACCTAGGTTGAAGGAAGATGCTGTACCATTTGTAGTGGTGAGTAAAAGGCTTCGAACCTCTGTAGCATACATACCTAAAGTTTGTAAGTTTGTATATGAAAAGTTGCCGTTTGGTGTACAGGTATAAAACATTATGCCAATCGATAGAGAAAATAAATATCACAAACAACAAATACTCTTTGACAAACTGTCCCCAATTTATTACTAGTTGTAACGCAAAATACTTTAAAATGATGATAATGGACAATTGAATGAATTAAATTATTATTTTTTTATTATATTTTATATTTTCAAACGGGAATAACTCAGAAAGTATCACTTAATTTACTTTTTATTGACGTGCTTACCAACCCCTTTAGGTATGTTGCACAGGACTTTTCTGTAACCTTTGTGTTTTGTTTGCTAAGAAGTTTATTAGAAAGTAAGTAATAAATAAATATTTACAGCCTGTGGCGAAAAAAGTAATGGTACTGAGCGACGCAAGAAAATGTTGAACTGGAAGAACTACCAACGAAGAAACCACGGCTCGATTTAGGTGCCCAAACTGACTGAATGAATTCCCCAAAAGAAGAAGCTTTGAATATTATGTTTGAATAGAAAAATTGTCAGGAGGTATAATAGAATATTTAATTTAATACTTTATAATTCTATTCTATTTTGTAATGTTTAGCTTTAATATTTTAAATGTAAAAAAAAACATTCAAATGTTTGTCACCAATCTAGCTACATGAGTTTTATTCGCATTGGCAAGTTAGATTTTTTATCTGAAATTACAATTTGTACACTAAAATTTGTCTGCAACATGTTGAATTTTTAAGTTAACCCTTGTCGAGACCAAGAGTACCATAATGATATAAAGTTCTAAATTGGTTAACTGAAAATAGTTTGTAGACTTATGTAGATCAAAATATGATTAAGTTAATTTCGCAGAATGAGTGCGATTTCCGCGATAAAAAGTAGCCTACTGTAACTGATGATAAGAAATGTAAGAAAAGTTCACTATTAATAACTGTGAATGTAAGTAAAGTTCACTATCTTGCATGTATCCATGCAAGATAGTGCACTTTACTTATTCTCAAATTAAAGGCCCAGACTCGAATCGAGCCATGAATGTATGCTAAGTAATTTTTGTAGCAATACCACTCATAAGGTTTTAAAAGAGTTTTTTAACATGGTCGAAGTCGAGTTTTATCTTTACTCTTCTCTCTACTCTTCTTTTCCACTACAAACCTTATTTGAGGGCAGTATGTAATGTACTGTACATACAAATACATTAAAAGTAAATACATTTAAATGAGTTAATTCTTTGTGTTTATTTTTAGATTAAAGCAAATTTTATGGCTTGATTTTGGCTTTCATTTTATAATGTTAAAACTTCGTTAAATGAAAATATAAGTATAATTAAAGTTCTTCAGTTAATGAATATACCTACCACTAGGTACTGTGTCGCCCATTATGGAAGTAAATGCCCAAGTTACTCCTAAAGAGAGAACTTCGCTCGTTCCTTCCGGCTGGCTTCCCTTATGTTTCGTCCGGTTATCATTGACACCAAGGTCACCCTACTTAGAAAGAAATGGCATTCTCTAGTTCGAGCCTCCTTGTCAGGACATTTTTTTGTCAGAGTACTCAATCCTCTTTGATTATTACATCCATGGCATGATGTCTATTACCAGTATGATGGTTAGATGTAAGATAACTTTTTGAAAGAGTAAAGTTTTTTTTTCATTACTTACCGCCCTAGGGCTTTTCTAGTTACATTATTACCCTAGAGCGCTAATTGGTCACCTACAAGCCCCATTTGGGGGTAATAAGGACCTACTTACCGAATATGAGAGATGTAAAGGTATTTTCAAAATCAGGTGTTAATAACAATAGGGCGAATCTCTTTGGTTGGCGCCATCTGTAATAGTACATTATGATATACATAAGTGCGGTAAGTTGAAAATTACAGCCGAGGCGATATTACTAGCCCGAGCCATCGGCGAGGGCTATAAGGAAGCAGAGGCTGTAATTTTCAAAGCGCACGTATGTCATACGACGTTTTATAACATATTTACGAGGAAATTAATAAAACTCTGACTTGTGAGCTTACTTACCGTTGAGCTCCCTTTTGATAGGCTTGTAAGTATCTATCGGTCGATTTTTCAGGCAAGAGGCTTAGAGTAGCCTTTTTCGCCGCGTTTAAGACTTGTGGCGGTGTCAAATTAATAAATTCATCACTACTTGACGACATTTCCAAATAAAAACAATACAGCGAAAAGAAAAAGCGCGCGGATTTATTTTTACTTGTCCACAATTAAGCGATGCGCGCGCATCAACTTTTTTTTTTAGGCAAAGGTACAAAACCAGCCAGTATTACTAATAAAGTAAATTAATATTTTTGTGGTTTTGTTACCGATAAATGGTTGTAATTTATTGTCAAAATTAATTAAATTAAAGAATAAAATGTTTATTTGTTATATTTTATTTCCCAAAGTTAATTTTATTCATAAAATATTGACCACTTTCTTGACATAAAACCTCTTTGCTAAGATTTTTAAAAGTATCGTTCATTTTTAGACGGAGTATCTTAAAACTTTATTTAAAAAAAAACACGTCTCTTTTACATTACATTATCGCACAAGTACGTAATGAGATACATTACGATATTGAAATTGGTGTAATTACAACTACTTTACGAGCAAATATGTTATAAAATTAGTTTCGTTCGTTAGGTTGACAAAACATGGCCGGGTGCACCGGTTAATAATAATAATTGATGCACCCTACCCCGCCATATTTTGACACAATGGCAAGCCATAGGTCACCATGGGCGGGCATTACCCCTTTATAAGACTAACATGCTTTTAATCTACATTTACATAATTGTTGTCTAGGTGTATCCTTTTTTTTTTACGCTTAAAGTTTACATATAAACGTGGGCCCAGTTCTAGTGATTGGTGCCTCTGCCTACCCCCTCGGGGACAACGGGCGTGAGTTTTTTTTTTATATATATAAATCTTAAGGCGTTATTTTCCATATTTTATCCATTTGTATCAAGAGTTTGTTCATATGCAGACAAGAACTGAATGAAATTAGTTTTATTATCAACCGCTATTAGTTGGATAACATTAATACAAGCCATACAACCCATACAAGAATCCGGCATTTAGTAAAGGAAACTCCCCAATATAATTTCTTTATTGGTAGATTAAGATTAAGAAAAAATGCACTTTGCCGATACAACATGCTGTTTGGGAATTGACTGCATCTACTTTTAAGATTGTAAGTTTAGTTTTATAGACCGGTTTTCATACGGCCTAGCTTTAGGCGCAATTTTTTTGTCGACGTAGTGTGTGGAGAGCGGCTGTCCCGGCTAAGCGGTTCATTGTAGAAACGTGAGCAAAATCAGAGTAGTAGCACAATAACAAACTTAAAAACTATCATGGCTAAATAGGCTTTAAGCTTGTAAAACTTGTAATTAGCTTTTTTCAGCCGATAGTTTCAACCGCCCAAATCTCGATCGAATCGTAGGCTTTTTCGTAGTCCACAAACGTTAAGCAGAGTGGAAGATTATACTTATCGGTCTGCTGCATAATCTGCCGCAGCGTGGGCATGTAGTCCAACGTACTTACTAGTCTTTTCGGAAACCTGCTTGCTCAGAAGGCATTATTGTATGATCGCGTAACTTTCGGAACGCACTCGGTCCATTTCTTGAGTATTTTGAATATAGATATTGTGCACACTGACTGACGGAATTAAAAGTGTCGTTCTGTAAATTTCTGTATAATGCTCCTCACTATACGAGTATGTAGTCGTAGGTAGGTCTGTATACGTATAACAGTACAGTATGAGTTCAGTGCAATGCACTCAAGAACGAATTCTTTATGTACCATGATCTACGTGTCTCGCGATATTTCCCATCTTTATTAGTTTCGAGATTTGTCGCCTTTTGTGTAAGAAGCGTTTCGTATAATATATGTATGAGTGTGGGCACTAGGTGGATCATACACAGATCGTACACGATTTTGTCTCTGTCCGTGTGATTGGGAAATTGGAGCAAACAGCCTCTTGGCGAGCGGGGCGCCGGTTCTCTAGTCTACCTAAGTACGAGGGCACCATACGAAAATTTAGGTCACAATCTCGTTTCTAGACCTAAGCCCTCCCTCAACTTTATGCTGCCTTGATCCTTAGGCTTCTTGTGTTGTGACGTGTTCTAGAACCGCGCACTTTAGGGTCTGAATAAATCGTAATCACTGGAAGTAAAACTTTAACAAAGTAATGAACTGCACTTCTATCAACGTTTAAACAAGTGAAGTGCAAGCCATCTAAACGTTGCTAGGACTATGCATTTATTAAGCGGTTATTTCAACCTATTGGTAAAATGACTACTAAACTTTTTCTACAGATTTTAAAAGCCCATAATTGTCCATTCAAACTTATTGTCTTATTATAGGAAAATTCAAACAAACAACTGCTGATCGTGCCTTTCAACAATGCATTTTCCTGTTATAAATCGGGGAACGGCTACCCTCAGCCCCGGGGAAACCCCATGGGGTCGCCGCGGAGGCTTTGCGGTGACCTCTACCAGGGGCGCAGGAGCGCCGAAGCCTACGCTCGTAGCGTCGCAGCCTACGGAGCGCGTAGCTCGTAGCAGCGCGTAGCACGCGATAGTTCAACCAACTACGAGCCCTGGCTTGCTACTTTATTTTTAATTAGTTTACAATGCGTAGGGGTTGTTAAACTTCCCGAGGGTTATTAGCATATTTTTGTAATATCGTTGTCTTACTTTCTCAAACTCGTATCTTAAAAGAATGCATCAAAAATGCGTCTATACTAAAGCTAAAAAAAATAGTGTCTTAGTTTTACCAAGTTTTACATATTAAATATTTATAGCTAATAGTCCACATGTAACAAACGGCATTTAATTTTTTACCGAAACTCCATAGTATAAAAAGACAGTTTTATTTCTCTCCTGAAAAGTTGTCTTTTTTAAGATACGAGTTTGAGAAAGAAAAGCAACGATATATGGATACTAAGGTCGGCTTTCATCAGCTATTCTTGGTCGAACGTGGAAGCACACCGAGACTTCCACTTGTACAAATGTACGGCGGCCTTTAATGGAAATCGTGCCGACAACCTCCGGCATCTTAATCAGACGTAGTACCGCCTAGACCAACGAGGCAGTCAAGCTGTTATAGGCAGTGAATAAACATATTGATAATGTACGAGATTTTCCCCCAGTTTTTCGAACGGTAACATTCTGTTAACAGATTTTTACAACTGACAGCTGTTAACTTAACGATAGATTGACAGTCTGTTAGCGTTCGAGAAACCGAGGATAAGTTGGACGTAGTTTCGCAGAAAGGTTCCAACCCACACAAAGTGAGTTTTGAGATATTTGAATTTTTAGGTATAAGCCAAGGAGAATTAAAGTGAGTTTTGAGATATTTGAATTTTTAGGTATAAGCCAAGGAGAATTAAAGTGAGTTTTGAGATATTTGAATTTTTACGTATAAGCCTAGGAGAATTAAAGTGAGTTTTCAGATATTTGAATTTTTAGGTATAAGCCAAGGAGAGTCTTTAATTCTCCTTGGTATAAGCTGATTTACGCTATCCATACATGTGGGTTAACTATATGTGTCATAATAACTTTGCACATACTCATCGGATCGCTATGCAAGTCTTTGATTCTTAAAGTTAGAGAACAGTGATCATTTTGGTATCCTTAACTCAAAAATGACGATGTTGTGGGTTTTAACCATTTTTGCTTACCTACGTTCAGTTTACCTAAAAAACAATCGCGATTAGACCCGTTAATTGTACAACTAAATTCGTTCGTTATTCGGCTCTCGAATGGTGTTTCATTAATAAGTTGGTTATCCTTGATATTGTTTGTACTCTTGAACGGCCGTGGCCCCCGAATCGCTCAACGAAGACCTGTTGGCAATGCAGAGGTTATTTTACTAGGGCCACATGACTGTCTAAAAAGTAGACTTACCAGTTTTGTGTTATGAAAATAAAAATATGGAAGCACTCTGATTCTAGTGTTTGTAGACGTGTAGTGTAATTTGCACCGTTAGTAGTGCTCGTTAATTACGAATAATTTGTAGTATGCAAAATTACATATTATGGAAAATAAAAGTTGTGTTTAAAAAATATACACGATAACAAGCTGACCCGGGAAATGTTGTTTCGCCATGTAAATTATTTTTAAGGGTTATAATTTTAAAAAATGGGATGGACCACCCTTGTCAGTATCACTTAGGGCTATGAAAAATAGATAACAAACTATTCTCAAACCTACCGATAAAGATATAAAATTTCATCAAAATCGGCCAAGACGTTTCGGAGGAGTATACGCACTAACACTGTAACACGAGAATTTTATATACTAAAGAAAAGACATAAATTCCACATAATTTATCACTTGTCCATTAAATCATCAAGTCAAATCAAACGGTCTAAAACTAGTCTACCCCGTGCTGTAGTAGCAAACAGACAAGGCATCACAAACGTGGAAATTCACCCATATTCAAGCCATTTGAATACATGTACAGGGGACAGCAGGTACACCTTCACATTTTAGTCGCAAAGTCGCCCGTAATGCAACGGAGTAGAGTGCACGGGTGTATACGATGATGTGCTGTCAACTGTACGGCGACCTCCAGTGCGAATCGCACATTCGAACAAATCCACAAGTTGCGGATTGGTAATCAGATAAAATACTGCTAAACCGACGAGGCAGTAGGTATTTATTTCAATTTAACGAGCGTAGAAATTCATTTCACGTTTACTGTAGACTTTGGGCATATCAAGTGAAAAAGCCTGAAGAACTAAAATCCTGCGTTAAGTACTTAAAACTGATCGTCGATCGATCGTACAGTCAAACGGAGAATGATCAATTTACTATAGGAGTTAGTCTATTTTTGCGTCTTCTTGCGCATTGATGAAACCAACGGTAAACTATAAGAAATTAGCTCTGGATTATGCAGGAAAAATATTATGAAATAACTATGAAATCATTTTTCAAAAGAAACATTTTGAGGTATAAATGCTTAAAGCGCAACGCAAAAGCCACATAGACTGTTTTTGGTCATTCTCCTTTATTTTTAAAATCTATACGAAATTTACTTTTAAAATAAACCGTCAAACTGCTATCTATGGTAGAATCCATAATTCGAGATACCAATTTGACAGTTCATTTCGCACAAGTGTTGCAATAGTTAGGCCAGTGCTGTTCTTGTCGATATTTTAATCGGCTTTGGTAACCATTGGTATTTATCCCTTTGTTAAGATGACTTAATGAAATTAATTTAATATTTACACGACATAAAGGCTTTTTGCAGATGTGGTCGTTTTGCGATCAAGTCTGTATGTGGTTCTGGTCGTTTTGAGAATCCAGTCGTTTTGATACCGACCCTAAATTTTTAACCTTCTCATATTATAAGTAACATTGTGTAAAGTGATTTAAATAAATAAATAATAAGATAATAAATTGATGTATCATTAAATAACTAGCGTATAATGTCCCATCGCAGGACACAGGCCTTCCCTCAGAGATAGAGTATGGGGCTTAATCACCACGCGACTCATAGGAGTTGCAAATATTCTCCGAAATAAATTTATATCACGCATAATTTACTTTTTATTAAGTTTTTTTACTATCAAAGTAATTTTGGACGATTCGAAAAGCTTCTACCAAGAACGACAAAACAAACACTTTTTATTTTTCTTTGTTATATTGACCCTACATTTGTTATACATTTTTGAAAAGGTATATTAAAACCTTTAATTTGATACCCATGACAATGGAATGCTATAATTTTCATTTTTGAAGTCCTCACTATAGAACCCCACGGCTGCCATATATAATTTCTTGGCTAATTGAGAAAAATTAAACGATCCTCATTTGTCAAAATCAGATCAGTCGTTTAGGCTCTGTGAGGGAACAGATTAACACACAACATACGAACATTCATACATAAATTCATGGAAAGAGTGCGTCAACCACGTTGATTAGTATTCGTTCGATTTATTATAAACGTCTCTGATGATGATGAAATGAGAGGATCATAATTCTGAATAAATGGTACTAAAAAATGAAACATCGCTGTGTCTCCGCTTACTCAAACTGCTTTCTTCTTTCTAACTTAGTACTTAAGGATCTATAAAGAGGATGGTGGCTTTCAAACTTAAAAAAAAATATGGTATTCTTTTGATCGATAGATGGCCAGGCGAAGTTATCCAAACTATTTCGTGGTGGATACGCTGGCTTGCTCCTTGCTTCTTACTGTTCCCAGGCGGGGTTGCGTACTGCGCCATTTGATAATTTTTGGTGAACCCAACTGACAACAGTCAAAAAAGCTTACCTGAAAAGGGCTTATTGCAAATTATAATATTCGCTAATTATTACGACTTAGCAAACCAATTGGTCGAGTCGATATTCATTATCGATATTGGCTACGTCACTATTTAATTTTCTCTAACCCTGGTAACCCTTTATCCGTCAAACAGTTGTCAATTTAGTCTCTCGAATTAAAATCTGACCGTAGACGATATGGCGTCGCACAAGAATCATAACGTCACTGATCAGTAAACAAAACCCATGAACGTAAGAACGACATGAATGACGGACGCCATAATTTACTGAGCTGTGGCATCATCATACATTCGCCCAATCACAGCCGTTTTCGATAACGACATAATTATCAAATTTTGCCTAAGTTTTTTTTATAAAGTATTCATTTCCTTGTAATTAAAACGCCTTAAAGCAGTTTTCCAGACTCAAAAAATTACTTTTAATAAATAATACTTTTTTTGACAGTGTCAAATAGCCCATTGCGCCTAACTGTGCGAAATGCTACGCCCTCGGCACAACTGCTACGCCTCGTAGCGGGCACATTTCCCGCGAGGGGTCTGGGCGGTGACGTAACAACGCCCTACGCCGTCACCCGGCTTGCAGAAGGCGCCAGGCGGCGCCAGCCGACGCGGCGTGACGCCAACTAGTCGGCGCCCCGCGAAAGCTAGTGCACTATAATAGGGGAGCATAAACGCTGGCGGGTGTCGATAGTTAGGGCAACTATCCGCGGGGTGAGTGCGGAGGTGGGGTTGGTGGAAAATGATGTCTGTAGTTGACGAATGGGCGGAATTAAGCGACTCGAGAGGGTGGGTGAATCTTATTAACCCTAGAAAGATAATCTACGTCAAAATGACTCCGTGTGTTTCTAAATATTGCTGTCTCTCTTTAATTCTCGCGAATCCGGCGCAGTGCTTTACGGACATTTCCGATGCTGGGTGGAGCGGAGCTATCGAGTGGTGGTCGCGGCACCGAAGTAAGTATTCCCGTTTTCGAAATTCAACAGGTGTTGGAGTCAAAATGACGTATGATTATCTTTTACGTGACTTTTAGGATTTTTGTATGCGTTCAATTAGGGTTCTTTTCGGCAACTTTTCCTTGTTTTAGCGATAGTTTTAACTTTATTTTATATTTTATTATAAATATAATAGAATATCCGGTTGCAATGAAAATTCATAATTTACAAGACGAAAGCATCCTGGCGGCTCTTTTAGTGAGCGATGAGGATCTTTCATCTGCCGACCGTCGTATCATGTGTGACAGTGAGCTCGAGGACCATCTCAGCTAAGTCGACGTGCAGAATGACGTTGAGGAGGCATTCGTCGACGAGGAGAGGGAACAAGAATTAACAGCATCCAGTCTACCACCTGAAGGAAATGCTGAACAAGTACTACCATCTACAGCTTCTCGTTGTCTGCATCTAATCAATCTCCGTAGATTTAAATCTTAAAAATCTATAGTCTATTGTTTCAAATTAACAGTATTACTAGAAATGACTGATTAGTCTAAAAAATGTGATTTCATAACTACAAGAGAAGTTCCTATATTTTGTTACTTTAAAATGAAGGCCAGTTTGTTTCGTTACTTTTTTAAATAATTAATAAACGGTACTTATATATAATTATGTTGTATTCTTAATTTAAACTAATATGAGAAATACATACACACCATAGTTCATCAAATTAAGTAAATAATCTTTGAAATAATAGCCATTTAAAACTAAGGAGTCATTTTGACGTATGATTATCTTTTCCGTACATCTAAATAAGATTATCTTTCTAGGGTTAAGTACTAGAACCATTGTTATTATTGCTTCACGGTAAATCAATACGAACTATAAGTGCGATCGACAGTAAGTTTACGATCCAGACGCATTTTCGCTTTGTTGACCGCAGCGCAGTAAGCCCAGAATGACATGAATTTCTTCCTTTCGCTACTTAATGAAATCTTTAATGAAATTAATAAGTTAATGTGAACTTCACAAAATACTATAAGCTCAGCGAGCAATCTTCTTTTTTACTAAATTACTAGCATTCGCCCGCGACTCCGTCCGCGTGGACTTTAGTTCAAAATTTTGCAACCCCGTACACTCCCTTAAGGGTTAAATTTAGAAAAAACGGCGAAACACGTGTTCAATTAATTATGTTGAAGAGTATTTATTTCAAGTTTCAAGAAAATCAGACAACATTTTTATACCTCCCGTACAAATTTTGGCAACCCTTTTCGCCCCCTTAGGGGTTGAATTTCAAAAAATCCGTTCTTATTCCTTGCCTACATTCCATATAGATCCTCTGTGCAAAATTTCAGCTTCCTAGGTCAAACGGCTTGGGCTGGGCGTTGATGAGTGAATGAATCAGTCAGTCAGGACTTTGAATTATATATATATATATATATAGATTTGATTCGAATTAATTGAAATTGAAATTAAACATACATTGTCTTTTCCACGATTTAGATTTTCAAAAGTTAATACTTCCTTTATGGGGCACTGTATAAGGTTCTACAACAAGATACCCCAAGATATATTAGTGTTACCTCCAAGGCGATTCAAGAATTGTGTTATGCACACTCTTTGCAAAAAAGCTTATTATAAAATCAACGATTATTTAGAAGACAAGGACGTCTGGCATTAAACAGTAGTTTAATATTAAATTTAATCAGAGGATAACTGTGTCTAGTGTTCAACACATCCAAGACTAAGCTTGAAAGTTTGTTAATTAAGCTAAAACTGTTTTGAAAAGAATAAATGTGGAGTTTCTTTGTTAGTTTCTTCTCAATGTAATCTATTAATTGTGAAACTAACAACTTTGACGTTCATAAAGTAATGACTTTGTTTCGCCTTTGAATAAAATATTTGAATTGAATTGAATTGTTATTGAGGCTCCAATCTCGATGGAAAAATATCACAATACACAGCAAGGCTCGCTACGCGCTACGAATTTCGTAGCTGCAGCTACGCCTAGGCGAGGCCTACGAGCGCTTACGAGGCTACGTCGCGTGACGTCAGCACGGAAAAATTCGCTTAGATCTTAGCCGCCCTGCAACCCCGGTGAACGCTGTGGGGGAGGGATTCCGCGAGCGCCATTTCGTTTGCGGGAGTATTGCTATTCGCAAACCACAGGCGTCACAATGAATCCTCAATTCAGCTGTTACTAAAATGTTGATGTAATTTTTTAGTGTTCAGTGCATTTTTGTCTAAATTGTCCTGAAACATTGGGTAATAACAACTAAATATCATATATTTAGAGGAGTCATTTTCACTTTGAACCTATTCAAAGTGAAAATTACTCCTTACAAATAAATTTGAAAAATGAAAAAAAAAACAAAGTTTTAATTTGTATCGCAGTACTTTTTATTAACTAACTAACTAAACAAACCTTTTTGACACATGTTTTATATTATGGTGCCAGAAATGAGACAATAACAAGCACAACGTAAATGTATATAATAATACACATGTATAATGTATATAGGCATATGAAATCCTTGGACACCCATAGTACGATAAAAATCATAAATTTTGTTTGTTTTTGTACAGAAATGCCCGTTCATGTATACCTACTTTCTTTAATTCTTTGTGAGCGTCGTCCACATCACAGGTAAGTAAGTACCTACGCCAAGTTAGTAGTTAGTAGTAGTTGTGTGGGTGTAGCGACAGCCAACTCACAAACTTCTTATCCAACTTTTTATTTCAAAACTAAAATTACTTTTCAAAATCAATGACAAACAACGAACAACATTATTTTATTCCGCTCTATTTAATCTATTGTTAATTTGTTTTTTTTTTCAATAAACAGCTCTCTATTAGCAAACCAGTTCAAAATTTTAATAGCACCTTTGATAAGTTACCTCCTTGGTTACACCCGCCATGTTTCGGAGTAAGAGAAGATTGTTCCATTTTCAAATTACACGACAGATAAGAGTTTACTCCACAGAACAAAAAAAAAAGAGTAGAAGTAGTGACATGACCTATCAGTAGGAAAACCAGTGTGACCAAACCCACACACACAAATCAAACGCACACTGTGAATGCTAAGCTGCCATTGGCAAATAAAGGCAATTCTGAAAAGGTCTACATCACAAAAGTTCCAAGTAAAATATGAACCTTTTCAGTCATTATAAACAATGATCAAAATCAAATAATAATGATGAAATTAAGTTTGACATACGATCTTTGTTTTGTAGTACCGCTACTCTACATTAGATGGAACTACCGCCGCGTGTGATCGTCGAGAAGCTTTTAGTTCTATGCCATAAAGTCGAATATGGAAAAATAACTATCTGCTATGTTGCTACTCAGGCTAAGGATGGGACATATTGCCATATCGACAAATTTTAGAACTGTTTCATAAAGCGACAGTTGAAAATGAATTTGTTATGACAATGTTTCTTAATCATTTATTTTTTTAGTACCTACATTGACAAAGTAACATAATGTATTCCCTTCTGCCAAATTACGCAGCCGGCTACCATATTAACTGTCCTTCTGGATGATTGGCTACGCAATGTACCTATAATGGAATTCTCATAATCTAACCATAGTCGCTTTATGAAACGAAGCCCAGCAAACTTATCGTGTACAATTTATAGAGAATAAGAAAGCCTATTGTATATATTTTTTTTAACTGTAACTTTTATTTGTCTCTTGCTTCTTGTGTGCAATAAGGAATATTCTTTTTTTTACGTAGCCTCGATTGTGTCCACAGAACAGAAAAAAATAGTAGAAAGAGTGACATCACCTATTAGCAGGAAAACCAGTGTGACCAAACTCACACATAAGCCAAAACCCACACTATGAATGCCAAGCTGCCATTGGTAAATAAAGGCAAGCCGAAAAGGTCTGCATCATAAAAGTTCCACGTAACATATGAACCTTTTGGTGATATAAACAACGATCAAAATCAAATGATAATGATGAAATTGAGTTTGACATTAGATCTTTGTTTCGTAGTACCGCTACTCTACACTAGCTGGAACTCCCGCCGCGTTTGACAGCCGAGAAGTTTTATGTGATAGACCATAAAGTCAAAAATTAAAAAACAAGTATCTGCAATGGTGCTTCTCAGCTATGGATGGCCTATAGACAAATTATAGAATTGTTTCGTAAAGCGACAGTAGATATTTAATTCAATTACAATTCGATGTAAATTACGCAGCCGGTTAGTATATTAACCTACCTTCTGGATGATCGGCTACGCAACGTATATGGAATTCTCATATGAAACTAACCATAGTCGCTTTTTAAACGAGGCCCAGCAAACTTATCGTATGTATAGTTTGTTTAATGTTTTATTTATTTATTTAAAATGTCATTATCCATCAACGCTTGTGCTTCACTTATATTATGGAGATGACATTTGCCAACGAAAGTCACGAAAGTTCCCCATACATACATATAAGGAGTAAGAGTTGATTAAATTATCTAGACCCCCCAGATGATTTTACTACACGAGCACATAAAATCATCTAACTTTGAAATTATGCATGCTGGTTTAGTTTTGATGACAATACGCCAATCTATACTAATAAAAATGACATGTTTTTTGAACTAAAACTTTCGGCACAACACATTGTAAACATTTAGTCCGGATCTACTTACGGGTGTTGTTTTATCGGACGAGTCCGACTAGGTTTCGCTCCGATACGCAGAGCAGTAAGTGGGTGGTGAGCAGAGACGGAGCTTGGGTCGTTCGGTTGCTCGTCTCAAAATGGGATGGGTAAGTTGATCCGGATTAAAAGTTTACAAAAATGACATGATACTGCAGTCAGGACCACATTCTCGCAAAGCATATAAACAGCGTCAAGGAACATGGACAATAAATTTTGCGCAGTATCAATAATAATTGCAACTAAAAATGTGTTAAATAATAATAAAAGATGATAATAAACACTTACATACAGGCACATACATTGCCTCTAGCCCCACCCTGGGATACCCTGTGTCGTGGGCACCAGAAACAACGACGTCACAAACATGTAAACACACAAGACCTGGGATTTTTTTTTGTCCCCAGCCGGGATTCGAACCCGGGATCTCTCGCATGGTAGTCAGATGCACTAACCACTGCGCCACAGAGATCTTCAATTAAAATAAAATAACGACAATTATTTTCCCAAAGTACCTAATTAGACGCAGGTACTCTACCTAAAGTACCGATAATTATTTATTACTGCTAAGTCATAGACAAAATATTATCGATAGATTTTTATAATGTTGTATCCCAGCTGAATTGAGTAGCATTTGAGTAGCATTCAAATGTTGACAGAAATTTGTAGAAAAAGTACACAGACTTCGACGAAAATTGAACATTATATTCCAGTAAATAAAGGTGGTTTTACTTTCACACTTTCGGATTGCTTTCCTTGTTCATGTCATTACAAATTTAATTTCTATTAAATTAAATACAATGAAAATACTACTTACCGATGGAATGTTACGGCATGATCGGTACATTTTGGTCCCCAACTTTTATTTTTGCACTCTAACACAGCACAATAAGGCATTTTAGTAGAGTTTTCACAATTGTTTTCTTTACTAGAAGCGCACGGCAACTGAGGTAAGAAAAACTGTCATAGACTACGCTTATGCAATACATTGCTAATGTGAGGCACGCGGGCACCGCCCACTTACGATTTCTACTCTTTTTTTTTTGTTCTGTGGTTTACTCTATGTAGGTATAATATGTAATTTATTTGGAGGCTAAAATACGCCAGATATGGATTTACAATCACAGAACAAAAAAAAGAGTAGAAGTCGTAAGTGGGCGGTGCCCGCGTGCCTCACATTAGCAATGTATTGCCTATCCGTAGTCTATGACAGTTCTTCTTACCTCAGTTGCCGTGCGCTTGTAGTAAGGAAAACAATGTTGAAAACTCTACTAAAATGCCTTATTGTGCTGTGGTATAATGCAAAAATAAAAGTAGGGGACCAAAATATGCCAATCACGCCGTAATATTTCATCGGTAAATCGTATTTAATTTGTATTTTAATTAAATTTGTAATGACATGAACAAGGAAACCAATTCGAAAGTGAGAAAGTGAAACCACCTTTATTTACTGGAACGTAATGTTCAGTTTTCGTTGAAATCTGTGTACTTTTTCTAAAAAAATCTGTCAACATTTGAATGCTACTCAATATTACAGATGGGACACAACATGATAAAAATCTATCGATAATTCGGTAGTTGACACGACCAACAATAAATTATTTGACATGCTCGATTAAAACAAAAATTACAAAATGTCTCTTTTAGTCAATTACTAGTTATTACAATTTTTAAATAGATGAAACATAAAAAGAGTGCTTTGAAATATGACGTCGTAATTCGGTATTTTCATACAAAACTCCGTTTTAAAAGTAACTTATTTGACATTTTGTCAACTACCCAATTGTCTATGACTTAGCGACTGCTAAGTTGACTGCTATTATGACTATAGATAATTAACGGTTTTGGTAGAGTAGGTGCGGTCTACGTCTAATTGCCATGATACGTTTTTGAACATGAACGGAAATCTCAAAACCATTTTGAGAATTTATGCTTTAAGTACAATTGCTGTTTATCAGATGTTGTTAAAGGCATAATAATATGAATATTAAAACCTTTGCCTGTTGATAGAAAACGATATTGTAAATAATTAAATAAAAAATAAGATAAGACTATTCTTTATTGCACACAAAAAACAAATAAAAGTTACAATAAAAAAAAATTATACAATAGGCGGTCTTATTCTCAATAAATTGTACAGGATAAGTTTGCTGGGCCTCGTTTCATAAAGCGACAATGGTTAGTTTCATATGAGAATTCCATATACCATATACATTGCGTAGCCAATCATCCAGAAGTACAGTTAATATGCTCGCCGGCTACGCAGCCGTTGTCAATGTAGGTACTAAAAAAATTAATGATTAAGAAACATTGTCATAACAAATTCATTTTCAACTGTCGCTTTATGAAACTGTTCTATAATTTGTCGATATGGCAATATGTCCCATCCGTAGCCTGAGTAGCAACATAGCAGATAGTTATTTTTCCATATTCGACTTTATGGCGTTGAACTTAAAGCTTCTCGACGATCACACGCGGCGGTAGTTCCATCTAATGTAGAGTAGCGGTACTACAAAAAAAAAGATCGTATGTCAAACTTAATTTCATCATTATCATTTGATTTTGATCATTGTTTATATGATTGAAAAGATTCATATTTTACTTGGAACTATTGTGATGTAGACCTTTTCAGAATTGCCTTTATTTGCCAATGGCAGCTTGGCATTCACAGTGTGCGTTTGATTTGGGTGTGTGAGTTTGGTCACACTGGTTTTCCTACTGATAGGTCATG
The DNA here is from genome assembly GCA_947310845.1 of Yponomeuta plumbellus. Classification (NCBI taxonomy): domain Eukaryota; kingdom Metazoa; phylum Arthropoda; class Insecta; order Lepidoptera; family Yponomeutidae; genus Yponomeuta; species Yponomeuta plumbellus. The sequence goes on along the minus strand of OX371198.1, from coordinate 14,527,358 downwards.
TCACTACTTCTACTCTTTTTTTTTTGTTCTGTGTTTACAATACATCTTTTTCTGCTTGCATATATTTGGCCAGTATAGCCATTTAGATTTATTTCGAAGAAGGTTGTCAAAATATGCTCAAATTTCCAAGCATATCTGAAAAATTGTTATTACTCCTCGTTAATCCTGTTTCGTTTATACGTCGTTTTATTTGTTTGTTTTTTGTTTAAACATATTATCATAAGCCAAGTTAGAATTTATTTGGCGGTTAAATAAAGATTTTTTCACTTTTAACTAACGTAGCAACATACTTTTTGATCTACGCAACGAAATCTCTCAAAAGGTTAACCCAAGAAAAGTTTGCCTCAAAAAGGGGTGCGGGGCACTACTTTTCCGCGGACCCGATTCCCACAGCACCAGGCACGGTCCATCATGTGTCGGGGAGGCTTTTTTGCTTTCAACACACCAGGAGTTCATAGAAAATAACTGCAAAACGGACCAATGAGGGTGCTCTGCGCACAAATAACGTGCTTCCCGAAGTACGACTACGTAGAAAAGTGGAAGGACTCGAGGAAATAAGCTTATAATGATAGATAGATTAGCTTTAAGAACAAGGCGAACAAAACGAAAGTGATCTATCAGGATCCTGGAAGTGTATGTATGTATAGTTTATGAATGTATGTGCAGAACGCAACCAAATAAGTTGTTTAATTAGGTTACGTGGGGCATGCTACCCGCTCGAACATTTTTATTTAATTGATTGTAATAATATTATATATCTATCTATCTTCTATATATATATATATATATAATTGGTTTTGTTTACTTTAGTTACTAATCTGTGCAACGGGACGTCAAGCTTTATTTTGGTTAAAGATGGTTCTGTGTAACTGTCTGATGATTATACTGTGTAAGCTGTCAAAGCTTGTGTGAAATCTGTGGATAGCACTTGATGGTGACTCTGTGGATGATTAGAAAAAAAAGGAAGAAAAACGAGAGGTTTGCGGAACGGAAAAACATTTTTAAAAAGTCTAAAGAAAACCTAGTGCTTTTCCACAGGGATCACCGCGTTTCGTGCCACTTCGATGGATAGTTATTCTCCGCAGAGAGGTGAAGATCCCTCGCCACCTGATCCAGACCATAATCCGACATATATAATATAAAATTCAAAGTCCTGACTGACTGACTCACTCATCAACGCCCAGCCCAAGCCGTTTGACCTAGGAAGCTGAAATTTTGCACAGAGGATCTATATATAATGTAGGCAAGGAATAAGACCGGATTTTTTTTAATTCAACCCCTAAGGGGGCGAAAAGGGTTGCCAAAATTTGTATGGGAGGTATAAAAAATGTGGTCCAATTTTCTTGAAACTTAAAATAAATACTCTTCAACACAATTGATTGAACACGTGTTTCGCCGTTTTTTCTAAATTTAACCCTTAAGGGAGAGAACAGGGTTGCAAAATTTTGAACTAAAGTCCACGCGGACGGTGTCGCGGGCGAAAGCTAGTTATATATAAAATTAGTATACTTTTGACAAAAGTGATCTGAGGCAATAACATTACGAATATTCAGCATATTTTTCTTGTCGCGTATTTTTTGACAGTATTAGATTGAGAATATTTTATTCCAAAATTGATGATTTTGGAAACATGTCTTTGTTTAAGGACTCCTTATAGCACAGCACGTACTTAAAATGTTCTTAATTTAACCCTCAGTCTAACATTACCCTCCCCAAATCCTGAGCCATTCTAATCGTCTGTCAAATTAGTTATGCCATTACAAAAAAATGGCATAGTGCGAGCGAGACAGCATAGTTGATTCAACATCAGCTTAGGAGAGCAAACAATAACCCTTCTCATTGCCTCGGATGACATAAGTTACGTCATCTTGGATAAGGAAGGATTTTTTTGTTACTGTAGTGGCACTTACTTTACTAAGGATTCTAACAACACCACAAAATACATGTAATACCTATATACAATTTGTAAAAGGGAACTGAAATAAATTAATATAGCGGTTAATTTTACTTTTGCGTCAATTGGAGACAAGAAATAGAATCTATTTCGAGTACTTCAAAATTGATTTGTTTTTGGTAATTTTTTTCTCTAATTTTGTTAATAACTAATATTGTTTGTTTTAGAGAAAAAAACATATTATTCATATTATGAGCATTTATTCGTAACTTATAATGTTTATTAAGTCGTAGTTCTGCATTACTTTGAATAAAATTATGTTTACTTTAACTTTTCTTTTTCTTATTCATTCGACAGGGATGTGTCGCGTCCCCGTGGTTGGTTGTCCCCGTGACAGCTGCCTGACTGATTTGAGAGAGAATAACTGTGGGATGAGGATGGGTGAGTTACTTGTTAAATGTTTGTTGTACGCCGATGATCAGGTTTTGCTCGCATCGTGTGGAAGAACTGCAGACACAAGTAACAGTAATGGATGAGGCATTTAGAAGGAAAGGAATGAACATTAATGTGAGTAAGACGAAAGTAATGGTCTTCGAAAAAGATGATGATATGACTGAGTGCAAGATAATGATTAGAGATGAAAGGGTGGAACAGGTGAAAGAATTTGTCTATTTGGGGAGCCTGTTTACAAGGGATGGTAAGTGTGAAGGTGATATAGAAAGGAGAGTAAAAGCGGGAAATTGTGTAAATGGTGCCTTGCACTCCTTCGTGAGTAGCCAGAATATCTCCAAAAGGGCAAGATTGGCTATCCATAACGGTGTGCTGGTCCCAACACTGATGTATGGTAGCGAGACTTGGGTGTGGCAGAAGAATCATGAAAGTAGGATTAATGCAGTAGAAATGAGGGCCTTGAGAAATATGTGTGGTGTTACTTTGAATGACAGAATACGCAATAGTGTGATCAGAGAACGTTGTGGACTGAAAGAGGATGTAGTGACTAGAATTGAGAAAGGAATGTTGCGTTGGTTCGGACATGTGGAGAGGATGAAGGAAGAAAGACTGACGAAGCAAATATATCGAGCGAATGTGAGTGGAAGGGCCGGTAAGGGACGCCCCAGGCGAACATACTTCGACCAAATAGGGGATGTATTAGCAAAGGGCAAGATAAAAAGTACCCGAAACCGGCGTGCGTGCATGCAACGACTAATGAATGTCGATGAAGCGAAAGTGGTTTGTCAGGATCGTGGCAGGTGGCAGTCCCTGGTCTCTGCCTACCCCTCTGGGATACAGGCGTGAGCTTATGTATGTATGTATGTATGTTATTCATTCGTCTCATTAATTCAAGCATCTGAAGAGATTTATAAATCTCTTCCGTAAATCCTAGCAAAAAAGGTACAACAACAACGAACGGTTTTAATAGAGTTTTGTACAATAAAATGTTGCTTGCGCAAGTATTTTACAAGAAGAAAAAACAAAAGTCGATTTACAAAAAAAAAAGTTTCGATTAGCAAGGGGGTTGCATAGGTACTTTTTGGTAGGACCAAACAGCCTATTATATTTTTTTTTACTTTTGAACCAGCCTTCTGGTTACCATCAGTCTCCAAAGTGCACATGGGGTGGGCAATGTGCGCGCAGGTTCTCGAGGGTAGTTGTACGCCTCGCCCAGTATGCGGCCCTGGTAGAAAAGGTCACAAGCAAACGCTGACGTGTCACTATCTTGCTCTCGTAGGGGTAAATTAATGCCGTGGGGATGTGTGTATATATTCAATCAACCGCTATTTGAGGATTTCGGAGAGGTGGGGGCGGCGAATGGTGTATTTGTGACAATAACAACAAATTTATGAAAGTTTAGCCAGTTTATGGGGCGAGTTATTTTGTGAATAACGCTGTTAATTTTTGCGATCGACGCTGTTTATGTCACTTTTTTGTCTTGTTTATAGCAAATGGTTGTGTTAGTTTATCGTTATCCACCCACCTAAATATGGTAGAAATTGTATTTAGTGTAATAATGGATGAATCACTTAGCGAGTGACATTACAACTAAAATAAAATAATCTTACAAAACGAAGTAATTGGTAGGTACATACCGGTATTGAACCGACTTTGAACGCAGTTCAACCGACGGTCAAGGTTGTTATTATTGCATTGAAATATTATTTGTAGTACCTAAATTTACATACTTTTGACTGCCTTGTTGGTGAAACGGTAACGCTTGCCTACCAAAACTTTCTTGGTCTTGGATTCCATTCTCGCCAGACGACGCCAACTTGATTTACACACATCCTTTTAGCCTCAGTCTGTGTGTACTTCCAACGTTCATGATGTTCTTGCCTGGATATCATAGAACAGGGTATCCTAGTTTGATGCCTGTGCCTAGATATTGTTAGTGCATTACAGTACAATTAGAGTTACATGGTCGGGTCACGTGACATGTTTTTTAATTCCATTAACGCATATAATTACGAATAATTACGGCAATGAAACTAAATCGCCATGATCATGCAGTTGTCATTGTATTACAATGCATTAGCAGAACCTGCGCCCAGGACAAGTGCACGTAACGTGTTGTGTTGAATTTATTACATGATAGTTTGAAACAATAGGGAATGGATGAAAATATCAGAAGTGCTTGATATTTTTTTCGGTGATAGGAATAACCTTCCTTAACGCGAGAAAAAAGTTTCAATTTTTTTGGCTTCGTAGTTAATTTTTAAATAATCTTAAAAATTTTCCATTCGTAGTTCTGGGCTCAGTACGGCTTAACAGACATATTCCTTGGTCCGCTACGTATTAAAAAAAAATTCTGTGGTGACATTAACAGCTTTTCAAGGTGGATTTTTTTTCATACGTAGCGGACTAAGGAATATGTCTGATATGCCGTACTAAGCCCAGAACGACGAATGGAAAAATATTAAGTATATTTAAAAATTAACTAAGGGGCCAAAAAAAATTAAACTTTTTTCCCGCGTTAAGGAAGGTTATTCCTATCACCAAAAAAAATATCAAGCACTTCTGATATTTTCATCCATTCCCTATTGTTAGCTAGCTCCGGTTTTACGATATTTGCTACCGGTTTCTCGTACGTTGACAATCTCTGTTAATCTACTGTTATCAGCTGTCAGTTGGCCAAAGTTCATATGAAACAAACGTTTGACAGCTGTTAACAGAAGATTAACAGATTGTCAACGTACGAGAAACCGGGGGTTGGTGCCGATTCTCAGTAAACAACCTTCTTTTGCCACAATTTATTACGTGTTAACTAAGATAAAACACAATCTTAATAAGGGGTGCGTATACCGTTGCGAAACACGCAGTGACGTCATCTAGGACGACCTTTATCCCGGCACAAGGCAGTCGCTTCCCTGGCCGCCCTTGAGGTCGATTTTACTAGGAGCACAGAATCGACAGCATGTGATCTCAAATACTGCGCGTGTGCTGTATTAATATTGCCGCTACAGATGTAAAGCTAGTCAGTCTATAAGTCAGGTGAATAGGAGGATATTTCCCTGTGCGAAAAGAGTGAAGCAGAGAGCGTAAACCTAGGACAACATAAAATTACTAGGTACTGTTGAGATGCGCATTTTTCCGCGGAAAATTCTTTCAACTACGTTTGCATGCCGATATGAGTAGCAGCCCATACTCAGTGTAGGCGTTTTTGTACAATAGAGAGTTAATTTCATATTTATTGTCTACTAGCTGTGCCCTGCGGTGTACGGGAAAATAAATTGTGTATTAACAGTCACAATAATAACAGTTCTTTTCACATTTTTAGGGATTTTCCCATGGGAATAAGATGTTTTCCCGCAGTAAAACGTAGCCTATGTGTTAATCCAGTGTGTCAGCTAACTCCATTCTAAATTTTATTAAAATCGCTCCAGCCGTTTAAATGTGAAGAAGTAACAAACACACACACTCACAAACTTTCCCCTTTATAATATTAGTGTGATGTGATGGTGTGATATTGTCGCTTATACTTCAACACCGCGAACATGCATTTAGACATCTTTGCAAAAGACGAAAAAACTTAATTTATTTTCTAAAATTAAATAAATTACAATAAAAAATAGGCAGAATTTTTTTTATCTGAGTCGGAAAAAATGCACGGTAGAGTGCATTTTTAGAGTGTTATTGTTTCAGATTTTTTGAGCTATTTATTTGTAGAGTGTTAAAAATGCATATTCGCGCTGTTGAAGTATAAGCGACGAATGTCCAATTATAATAAGGCCCATATTAGATTATCATAGAACTTTGATCATAGGTGATGTACATTGCTGGCTTATAATAACAAAATAAGGATCAAGACACGTGTCGACAACAGCAATGGATATCGCCTAGGATTCTATCTATGAACTAGTGTAATATGGCCCTAAGGCATCGGCCTTCTCTCAGAGAAAGAGAGAGAACAATAGCCGTGTCTTCGCGATTTCAAGTGCGAAGTATGTAAACTTCTCAGGGCCAGTTTATGAATTGAGTATTTCGTGAAGCAACTAGGTATGTAGTGGTGTCTCGTCAAATTTCTCAGAAAAGAGCGTGACAGAACGTTATTTAAGTATTTACTTAGTGAAAATTCTCAACTTAGAAACCGGCCCTCAGATTTAAGTAGAGATTGCGTTAAGGACATAGTTCGAGAAGACTGTCTCCTTAATCATCGGCAGACGACGCATTCCTCACAAACACCAAAATACCGAAATGGGATTCTTAAAATGGTCAATATTTTCAAAATAAATTATAAAAAACCATATATCTTATTGCATGGCCATAAAGATAATACAATCACTTGCCTCAAAACCTTTCAAAATGCCTCTTACCAAATTTAAAGCACAATTATACAAATTCCTATTAGAAAATATATATTATAGTATACAAGAATTTCTCGATGACCCACTCAACTAAGCACTAACTTTACAACTGAGTTTTATGAAAAAATAAGTTCCTACTAGTTTAATTAGATACAATGTTTGTCATAATAGTTTTAAGTTGTTTTTCTATTACATTTGTATCCTGTTTGTAATATTTATTTTAAAATTCTTATTGTTATTTAGATTATTAAAGTTCCTTTAATATTTGCACACCTTAGCCGGTAGAGCATGCATGTTCTTATAAGTTACTTTACCACCTACTGTAATGTATTTACCATGCTTTAGCAAATAAAATGTTTTATCTTATCTTTATCTTATCTTATCAAAAATAAATAGCATTTGGAGCTGCTTTCATTATTTTTAAAAGCAAGAAAACAGAATCCGACTCTAGGAAACCGGAAGTACGTCATTGCAATGAAGTTACTTCAACGACAGACATCTCGGTTATTGAGTAAAGGTAGGTCCTACAAACAAACTAAGCTAAAAATCCAAATCAACATCATTAATTTTATTCCGGACTAGCTTTCGCCCGCGACTCCGTCCGCGTGGACTTTAGTTCAAAATTTTGCAACCACGTTCACTCCCGTAACTCCCGTTAAGGGTTAAATTTAGAAAAACGGTGAAACACGTGTTCAATCAATTGTGTTGAAGAGTATTTATTTCAAGTTTCAAGAAAATCAGACAACATTCTTTATACCTCCCATACAAATTTTGGCAACCCTTTTCGCCCCCTTAGGGGTTGAATTTCAAAAAATCCGTTCTTATTCCTTGCCTACATTATATATAGATTCTCTGTGCAAAATTTCAGCTTCCTAGGTCAAACGGCTTGGGCTGGGCGTTGATGAGTGAATGAATCAGTTAGTCAGGACTTTGAATTTTTATATATATAGATAAATAAAATATACAGTGTGTCCCTGGATAAAGTGCAATCCCGAAAGGGGATGAAACTAGACCATTAATCATTGACTAGAAAAATATTAAAAAAAAATATTGTAGGATTTATTGGTATTTTAAGATTTTCATGTTTCATTAAGGACTCTATGTACAAAAGTATTGATTTCTTCCAAAATAATGGGTCTATTTCTTTGAAATAAAAAAAAACAGTATGCCTAATACCTGGCGATGACCATGAAATAATAAATAGTCCTCAAAAAAGTAACTATCTTGGGTAAAAAAATGTATTTTTATGAAAAAAATGATTTTTTTTAGACGTTTATTTTAAAAAACTTCAAATTACTAAAAAAATGTGCCCTATAACTATGTAATTTTATAGCTTACTTTTATTCTTTACCATTTTAGCTTCCAAATAAAAAAAAACAATGTTCTAACTAAAAAAACACGCTATCTACGAACTTTTAAAGTGGAGCCTAATCGTGTTACCGTGCAGGTAGAGACCGTTTTTTCCATTGTTTCCGTCCTACTCTGTGCCCTTCGGCAGTCGCAGTCCTTTTGTTCTACACTCAGGTAGAGGGAAGGCGAGGGGAGGGGAGGCAGGGGGTGCCGATTCTCAGTAAACAACCTTCTTTTGCCACAATTTATTACGTGTTAACTAAGATAAAACACAATCTTAATAAGGGGTGCGTATACCGTTGCGAAACACGCAGTGACGTCATCTAGGACGACCTTTATCCCGGCACAAGGCAGTCGCTTCCCTGGCCGCCCTTGAGGTCGATTTTACTAGGAGCACAGAATCGACAGCATGTGATCTCAAATACTGCGCGTGTGCTGTATTAATATTGCCGCTACAGATGTAAAGCTAGTCAGTCTATAAGTCAGGTGAATAGGAGGATATTTCCCTGTGCGAAAAGAGTGAAGCAGAGAGCGTAAACCTAGGACAACATAAAATTACTAGGTACTGTTGAGATGCGCATTTTTCCGCGGAAAATTCTTTCAACTACGTTTGCATGCCGATATGAGTAGCAGCCCATACTCAGTGTAGGCGTTTTTGTACAATTCGTTCGTTCGTATCGTTCTCGAATTAGCTATTACTCAGTTGAGTTGCGATTGGTACTCGTAAGTGTAAACTCAAGTAACGTTCTAAAATGAAATCGATACTCAAGTCTAGTTTTAAGCAGAGATCAGTGTTTGAGCACGATTCTGTACCTAATACGGGCCTTTTCCTAACGAAGTCCCTCTCTGTTAGCAATTGCGTTGCTGCAAAAATCACAGACGCACGTAACTTGGAAAATTCGAACCCAGAAATTTACTAAATGTCAAACAGGTCTGCCCACTAACCTATGAGGCAAGCTTTAACTAATTAAATTAGGTGCTAATTCTACTGAATACCCACCCATCCGGAGCACAGTGTCATATCACTAAATACCTATACCTACATCAACACCCAACGAGAAATTTTCCTACCCGCCCCAGTGCCGGGCTGGAATCGGGGGTGGCGCTGAATTTTCGTCACGTGGCATTGTTACTAAGGCTTCATGGCGAACGAGGAGGTTAAGGGGATTTTCGGCATGAGCTAGGCTTCGCCTTGACTCAAAAAAATTTTAGACGAAAATACATCGCACCGAATGGGCATTGTCTTAGAAAGAAAACGTTTTCTTTACAATTGTAAGTTTTTTTTTCAGACATATTAGGTAATTTTCAGATTGTGGTCCGAATATTTCAATTGGCCAAGCTACATTTTCGAACATGAACGGAAATCTCAAAACTATTTCGAAAATTATGTTTTCTATCCATCAGATTTGTAAATAAATAGATATATATTTTTTTTAAGATATTCAATACAAAGCTTAAATGACTTTTCTATGACGTCAGCAAAGACAGTATGAGTATTAATCCTTTGCCTTACAAAAATATACCAAACCTAATCAACTGACGTTAAGGACATAGTTCGAGAAGACTGTCTCCTTAATCATCGGCAGACGACGCATTCCTCACAAACACCAAAATACCGAAATGGGATTCTTAAAATGGTCAATATTTTCAAAATAAATTATAAAAAACCATATATCTTATTGCATGGCCATAAAGATAATACAATCACTTGCCTCAAAACCTTTCAAAATGCCTCTTACCAAATTTAAAGCACAATTATACAAATTCCTATTAGAAAATATATATTATAGTATACAAGAATTTCTCGATGACCCACTCAACTAAGCACTAACTTTACAACTGAGTTTTATGAAAAAATAAGTTCCTACTAGTTTAATTAGATACAATGTTTGTCATAATAGTTTTAAGTTGTTTTTCTATTACATTTGTATCCTGTTTGTAATATTTATTTTAAAATTCTTATTGTTATTTAGATTATTAAAGTTCCTTTAATATTTGCACACCTTAGCCGGTAGAGCATGCATGTTCTTATAAGTTACTTTACCACCTACTGTAATGTATTTACCATGCTTTAGCAAATAAAATGTTTTATCTTATCTTTATCTTATCTTATCAAAAATAAATAGCATTTGGAGCTGCTTTCATTATTTTTAAAAGCAAGAAAACAGAATCCGACTCTAGGAAACCGGAAGTACGTCATTGCAATGAAGTTACTTCAACGACAGACATCTCGGTTATTGAGTAAAGGTAGGTCCTACAAACAAACTAAGCTAAAAATCCAAATCAACATCATTAATTTTATTCCGGACTAGCTTTCGCCCGCGACTCCGTCCGCGTGGACTTTAGTTCAAAATTTTGCAACCACGTTCACTCCCGTAACTCCCGTTAAGGGTTAAATTTAGAAAAACGGTGAAACACGTGTTCAATCAATTGTGTTGAAGAGTATTTATTTCAAGTTTCAAGAAAATCAGACAACATTCTTTATACCTCCCATACAAATTTTGGCAACCCTTTTCGCCCCCTTAGGGGTTGAATTTCAAAAAATCCGTTCTTATTCCTTGCCTACATTATATATAGATTCTCTGTGCAAAATTTCAGCTTCCTAGGTCAAACGGCTTGGGCTGGGCGTTGATGAGTGAATGAATCAGTTAGTCAGGACTTTGAATTTTTATATATATAGATAAATAAAATATACAGTGTGTCCCTGGATAAAGTGCAATCCCGAAAGGGGATGAAACTAGACCATTAATCATTGACTAGAAAAATATTAAAAAAAAATATTGTAGGATTTATTGGTATTTTAAGATTTTCATGTTTCATTAAGGACTCTATGTACAAAAGTATTGATTTCTTCCAAAATAATGGGTCTATTTCTTTGAAATAAAAAAAAACAGTATGCCTAATACCTGGCGATGACCATGAAATAATAAATAGTCCTCAAAAAAGTAACTATCTTGGGTAAAAAAATGTATTTTTATGAAAAAAATGATTTTTTTAGACGTTTATTTTAAAAAACTTCAAATTACTAAAAAAATGTGCCCTATAACTATGTAATTTTATAGCTTACTTTTATTCTTTACCATTTTAGCTTCCAAATAAAAAAAAACAATGTTCTAACTAAAAAAACACGCTATCTACGAACTTTTAAAGTGGAGCCTAATCGTGTTACCGTGCAGGTAGAGACCGTTTTTTCCATTGTTTCCGTCCTACTCTGTGCCCTTCGGCAGTCGCAGTCCTTTTGTTCTACACTCAGGTAGAGGGAAGGCGAGGGGAGGGGAGGCAGGGGGTTCGAAACAGGACTTACACAGTCGCTCCGATATTCTCGCCGCTGCTACTACTGTTCTCGTTCTCGCATTGTGTTCTCGTTGATTTGTTATTAAGTTTTTGTTACATTGTTGACTGTTACGTTTTCTACTGTTCGTTACGTTTGGACTGTTCCTGTTCTGCTGTTAAGTGTTGACGAAATGCCGCGATTGACAGAGTTCTCACCTCGAGAAATAGCCGACATGCATTATTATTATGGCATGTCACATGGTCGCACAACAGTCGCTCGGACTGCATACATAAATGCTTTCCCGAGCAGACTCATACCCTCAGCTCGAAATTTTCAAGAGATTCATAGGAGGCTCTCCAACATTGGACTTGGTTTGGCACGAGATCGCCGTGAGCAACCAGCTGTCGTTATTGACAATGCGATAGAAGAGGCCATTTTAAACGATCTGTTTGCTGACCCTACAACAAGCATAAGACGATTAGCGTTGCGTCATGGCATATCGAAGACGTCTGTCTGGCGAATTTTGAAAAAGGAGGGATTGCATCCTTTCCATTACCAACGAGTACAACATTTACACGAAAATGTAGATAATCGTCCAAGATACGTAATGTCGACGTGGATTCTAAGAAAAATTAGAGCTGACCCAAATTTTCCCAAACGCATTTTTTGGATGGACGAAGCGACATTTACCCGAGACGGCATTACAAACTGCAGAAATTTGCACCAGTGGTCTCACGAAAATCCACGATTGAAGCGGGCATCTACTTTTCAAGTAAAATTTTCAATAAACGTATGGGCAGTCTTAATCGACGACATTTTAATTGGTCCAGTCATTTTACCCAGAACCCTAAATGCTGAACGTTTTTTAGAATTACTACAAAATTTACCCATGTTGATGGAAGATGTTCCCCTGGCTACGAGACGGCGTGGGCGTATGTATCTCCAAATGGATGGATGTCCTGCACATTATGGGCGGGAGGTGCGGCGATTTTTGAACGAAAATTACCCGAACCGGTGGATTGGCCGAGGAGGGCCAGTAGGCTGGCCAGCGCGTTCACCTGATCTGACACCCCTAGATTATTTTTTATGGGGTGTCATGTAGCAAAGAGTATACAGCACGCCAATAAATACCGAGGCACAGTTGCACGACCGAATAATTCAGTGCGCAAATGACATTAAAAATGATCCAGGAATGATTCGCAGAGCCACTAACCAAATTAATATTCGTGCAGTAATGTGCTTGTAAAATCGAGGAGGCCATTTTGAACATTTAATGCATTAAATAAAAATGCAAAATTGTAAATTACGGATAATTTTATTAATAAAGTTATTGTGATTAAAGTCTGACTTTTATTACCTACTAAAATGTAAATAACTCCTACCTAGCCAATTTTTTAGTTAGAACATTATTTTTTTTTTATTTGGAAGCTAAAATGGTAAAGAATAAAAGTAAGCTATAAAATTACATAGTTATAGGGCACATTTTTTTAGTAATTTGAAGTTTTTTAAAATAAACGTCTAAAAAAATCATTTTTTTCATAAAAATACATTTTTTTACCCAAGATAGTTACTTTTTTGCGGACTATTTATTATTTCATGGTCATCGCCAGGTATTAGGCATACTGTTTTTTTTATTTCAAAGAAATAGACCCATTATTTTGGAAGAAATCAATACTTTTGTACATAGAGTTTTTAATGAAACATGAAAATCTTAAAATACCAATAAATCCTACAATAATTTTTTATAATTTTTTTTTTTTATTTTTCTAGTCAATGATTCATGGTCTAGTTTCATCCCCTTTCGGGATTGCACTTTATCCAGGGACACACTGTATATAAGATAGGCCTTTTTCGTTAGAAGAGCCCGTCCAGGTTTCGCTCTGATTTGCAGAGCTTAATCATCATCAGCACTGTGAAATCGTCCCCTTCAGGAAAACGACTAACATACTAACATCACATACTGCCTCCACTACCTCGATGGTATACTGGTAGCACGTTCGACTACCAAGATAGAGGTAGTGGGTTCCCCACCGAAGGCCGCCGTACTCGATTTGTACGAGTGACCTAAGTGGGGATGTAGATGAAAACCATCGACTGTGGCGTAGTTCGTAACGCGATTTTTAGTGAGAAAACACTTCGAATTTGTGTACTATAGGTGTGAAGCCTGTGAAGGCGCAGTGAAGCAATTTATTAGTGACCACAGTATGCGGAATATGAATCATTATATATTATTTTACAGCGAATATAGTTGTGCAAAATAACAGATATAATGGTGCTTGAGTTGTGAGCAGAAAATATCCCAATGACATATCCCCGGTCTCACAAAGTAAATAGCTTTTTCAAGTGAGGTACCTACTAGCATTGAAATCTACTAGGATTACATTGAAACCCCTACAATTTTAATAAAAAAAGTAAAATTCAAATAAAAATATTCGTCCCAAAAGTCATTAAAAGTCCGTAAAATCAGAGAAAAATGGAAAGCACTCAGAAAAAAGGCTCAGACCTCCTGCGGTCTGCCCACGAGAGGGGATTGGGCATTCACTAAAACGGAGACAGACCAAGACGACTACCCCGTATGCCGTCTATAAGCCTAGATATGTTACAACGTTACAGCTTGTCTCAGTGAGTGGTCGCCTCCAAGGCTGCCCGCTCCGCCCTAGCCCGCCCAACAGACCCGTAGGGCGGCAACGATTTTCCATGGGCGTCTTTGTTACTAGGCTGTGATGAGCCACCAGGAGCTATCACTATAAAAGGAGGCTTACACGCATGCGCCAAACTTCACGGCTACTACGACAAACGCTGTGTACTGCAATTTGTGGGGTAGATAAGATACGATATATCAGCCCGTCTCTCCCCTACTAACACTTACAAACGAGCGACGTTAGGTGTCGCATAAACGGTCACAGAATTCCCTATGTAGTGGGAGTCTTCACAAAACGTGCGGCCATTAATTTATGTTTCATACAACGGCCATACACAAACTACTACAGTAAAATTATGTATGGACCGCCACTGCCACCGCGGTGGTGTGCTTCATTCTTTACTCGTGCCGTCATTCTATCCATGAAATGCTGGAATATCCTTAAAATTATAAAGCCGCACTGACGCAAATGACCGCCGTAGAGTCGTACGTAATGACGACAGTAACCTCAGGTGAAATTTCACTGGTCGCGATTGTGGCAGCCGGCATCGGGAGGAAGAAGTATCGAGCCACGGTCAGCGTCGTAGGTCGTGACGCGGCGCCGCGTGACGTCATCGCGCGGGGAGGGTGCAGGGTGCGACCGCCGAGGGTAGTCGCCCCTAGTGAAAGTCAGCTCTGCCGGCTCGGTGACGTCAGTACACCCTGAGCCGCCGGCCAGGTTGCACGTCCGCAATCCAACCGCCGCGATGTAGACTGATCAGATAAACTAACTCAATAGTTATATCGGCGTAAAATTGATATAAATACAATATCTGCTCCGCGTTGGCAGATTGGTTCCCATTGGTTCCGTATGTAAGTCATTTTCGATAATATAATTGCACTTTTGTTGTGACCATGTAGTTCATAACTGTGGCTTTATATGCTAAAAGTTTCATGGCAAAGAAACATATCGTTTGATACGCGTATGACTCTTGGTAACTACACTGACTCCGACTCAATTCCTCATCATGAATCTGTCTATAAATACAAGGCCCTGAAGTCTCCTCGAGCGGAATAAATACTATTGGCGGCGAATTAAGTACAATCACGTGTGGGCGAAACTTAATTAAATCAAGTTAGAGAACAATTTGTCGATGATGGTCACTGTAGTGGAGTAATGCTTGACCCAGTGGTCCAATTAATGAGGCCCACGACTCCCGTTAACCCAAAGTTTTATTTACAATCTAATTTCAGCGTCGATGCAAGAAAATTGCTAAAAATAGCGGGGGTTCGCGTGCTCCCGCCTCGACGCGGCCGGTCCTCGTTTTTCAGTCACTAAACTATTTCTGTCCATAGGAAAGCAACAACTTGCACTACATGAGTGAAATTACCGTGACTCTGAATCAGTGTGGACAATGCGAAAAGTGCGAAAAAAGAAATAAATAGCCAAGGGGCTCTCCGTTGCGCCGTGCACTTTTTGTTATGGTGTTATAGACAAGCGTGATTGCAGAGCTTCTAAGCAGGTTTGTCATTATTAAATTGTGACGTTGTGGTGTTGATTCTTGTTTTTCATATCGGATCACTGAATTAACTAAGCATTTCTCTTTGTCTTTATGTAATGTGAAATTGTACGGCTTAGTAAGTAAAAATGTTAAGATTGATCATGAATAAACATTCACGGAAATTTAATGTTAAAATTGAATAAGAAGTTAATTAGAAAAAATATTTATTAAAACAATTTGTATACATATACCTACCGTTAATTAGCATAATGTAAAAAAAATCTATGCATTCGATAAATAAACAATTCTCTACATAAGTAGACTATCTTCTATTTAATTTATAAGTACTATTCTTTGAGCACATTTTTTCATAAAGTAAAAATCTTAAATTTGTGCACATAATAATTATAGCAAAACCTTTTTTTTCATATTTTAACAATCCTTGTTTTCTTATATGAGTAACTCATATATACTGTTGTAGACAGATATATAATAATAAATTTCAGTATATGCCTAAGGCACTATCAGTGTCTAAATATTACTTCGACCTACAACCTACATACATCCATAACCACTACTAAATGTAACTTTTAGTCAACTACAGATAACAAAGTAGACAAATAAAGATATCAAAACAAGTTCAGATACTTAACAATAACAAAAGAAAAAGAACTAAGTACAAAGAGAAAATTTGTTACAGCTAAACTGTAAGATAAGAGTTCTGAGAAACTTAACAGACACGATTTGAAGCATATTTTCAATAATATAATTAATTTGTAGGTAGCACCATTATGGAAATAGCTTAATCTGTGGTGGGCACGCGTGCTGATTAAGTCCATATTCTATGTATGCTCTTAGTGGCACGCATAATAGGCTGCTTACAAAAGGAAATTTGTTCAAATAATTTTACTGTACATTTCTAAAGACTTCAATCATTTCCTCTTTATCATTCATTTCAATACTGGGTTGAACTGAGAAGAACACAATATTTGTGCATAAAATACATTGTGAATAAGTAGTAAGTAATTCTTTGGAACATGAAACACAACTAGTCTAATGACTACAGTATTTACAAGATCTCTAATGCCCAGTTAATATGTGATAAATTATTTAGTAAACAAATACATTTTCACTTAATTTTAAGTATATACTTAACAACACGAACAACTATGGGGTCAACCTAGATATTGCGAAAAAAAAGAGCTGTTCCATATTAAAATTCAATACCTGAGAGCTGTTTTTTTTTAAAGATTTTTAGAGTTAGTCCCATAGTAAAAGTTGTTTGTATTGATGAGTAGAAAGTACCGTGAGGCAGGTCATCATCATCATCATTCAGCCACAAGAAGTCCACTGCTGGACATAGGCCTCCTCCATGGATTTCCAAAAAGACCGGTCGGAAGCGGCTTGCATCCAGCGTCTTCCCACCACTTGGATGAGATTGTCTGTCCATCTTGTGGCTGGTCGTCCTGCGCTGCGTGAGGCAGGTGTTACTTTACAATTCAACATCTTGTATAATAATTACACAAGGAAGCCCTCAGCAGGCAACTCCGCTGTGCGGCTAGTAAACAAAAAAAAATTATTCTAGTACATTTCTTAATTTCAAACAATCATTATCTTTTAAAGTAAAAATTTTGTGAACTACTAGCAAAATTAACACATGTAAACTAGTCTTAAGTGCATGAATAATAAAAATATCTACTTATCTCTATGTGCACAAATAATAAAAAACTGATGTATAGAACAGCCTAGTAAAAGGTATAATAGAATATAATGTTATTTCTTAAAAATAGGATCTAAATATTTAGTCACTTGTGGCCATATTTCGTCTGAAGTGCGGCCAGTAAACTCCTTCAATATGCCTTTTTCTTTATAAAATTGAATAACAGGTCTAGTTATGCTCTCATATATCTCCAGTCGCTTCTGAACGGCTTCAGGCCTGTCATCAGGCCTTTGCACAAGATCCTCCCCAGTTACATCATCTTTACCAGGGTTTTTTGGTGTGCTAAAACCAATGTTGTAGACTCGTCCTGAAGGTAGATGCACCCAGCGGTTCTTCACTCTATCAATGATAACTTCAAAGGGTACATTCAGATTAAGCACCACATCAACAGGCATTTGTTTCCAAAGAGAATTTGCCTGGTCGACTGTCCTTGGAAATCCATCAAGGAGCCATGGTTTGCTTTCAACTGCCTTTAATTCTGCTAGCATAAAATTTATAATTACATCATCAGGAACCAGTTTCCCTTCGTCCAAGTAACGTTTAACTTCCTTACCCAGGGCTGTTTGTTTTTGAATATGGTCCCTCAGCTTGTCTCCACTAGATATGTGTTCTATGTTGTATTTTTTTACAATTCTTGAAGAAATTGTTCCTTTTCCCGAAGCTGGTGCACCCAAAATCAAAGTTTTCAACAAGTTACTTTTTACACCCATCTTGGCTCAAAAGTTGACCTTTATCACAGCGCTGTACTTTGACACTTCGCATTTACCTACTCCGGTATTTATAACCTATTTGTACCTTACTATAGACCTACTTCCACAAGTTTTACTTCGACTAAACAAAAATCTTATTAAAATTATAAAGTTACAAAGATACGCTCATATAATAAATACACTTTAGTATCAAATAAGATAAAAATATCTACGATAAATGATAAGGATAGCGATAACACGTCTGAATTTTGGAGATTAGTACTAATAATATGTTCAGACCCCTTTCTTCAGACCTCACGGCTCTTCTTCTTGTAACTTTAATTCATTTCGTGAAGGAAAAACCAAAAAGTTATAGAAAAACTTCTAATTTTAGTTCTAGCCGACACAACAAACCTCACGAAATGTCAAACGTTAACTGGCTCGGGCATTTGCGCAACGCGCGTTTGCCTATAGTTGTAGATAGGTCGTTGGCTCGCGTGCGTACAGAAATCGATTACAATTCATTTCAGCCCAAATAACAATGTGAAGATAACTCAATAACAACTTCAGTTAGCGTAAATAACAGAAGAAAAAAATACGATAAAGGTAAACTATTACTCAAAAAATTACCTCCAAGTTTGACGCGTTTCAAACTTCGTAAACGCGTTTCAGAAAACTTTAGCGCGGCAAAGCGCAAATTAATTGGGTGACCGAGCTTTGCTCGGTACTTTTTTTGTATGTAATATAAAATATGTAATATAAAATTAAAATAATCCTTTTCAACAAAAAAAGAACTTGGAAAAAAAAACATCATGACTCGAACCGGGTCTCTTGAAATCGGCCCGAAACGGGACGATCGTTTTCCCCGTCAGAACTATCCCAACCTTGCAGATAGACGCGAAATATACCTCTGTATGTTATCATAGCAAATTTCAATTGGCCTAAAACACGGATTAAACAACGTTTTCTAAAAATGTTACCTAGTTAGATCAATTAAACGCCCCCGAAAGCATCTGTCTACAAAATTTCGTGAAAATCGTTGGAGCCCTTTCCGAGATTCTGATTATATATAAATATATATATATATATGTACAAGAATTGCTCGTTTAAAGAGATTAGATAGATTATTACATCGTCATCAATTCATTCAATTTAGCAGAATTTGTCGACACTGCTTGTTTTGTTGGTTGGTTGCCTACTTTATTTTTTATCTTTATATAGTAGGTATGTAAGTTTATCCAAAATCTATGGTTTATCCCCAATATAACACGGTTATTGTTCTACTAGTATGGTGTTGCCTTTTATTTGTTTGAGGAAACAGTTATCGAGTTCCTTTCTTTAATTAGGTAACATAACGTAACCTTAACGTTAAATTATTATTAACATAAGTAATTTACGAATTCTTAATACATTAATAGTAGATTAGTAGCCAAGGGCTGTAAGGCATCAATTGCAGCCCGAGATATTTAGGCGCACGAGCGCAGCGAGGGCGCCTGTAGTTCGAGAGTGCAATTGATGCTTACACCCGAGCTAACTACTCTGCTTTACATCTCGATTGTGAGGTAAGTAGAAAAAAAATTACTCGTTTTTCGCCACTTCATGAACTCGTCGTAAGTTTTCAAATATATTTCTTTAGAACTTTCAGGCAAAATATTGTTAATTGCTGCTTCAGCTTCCATTTTCATCGAATCGGGAGTGCAGCTTATATCTTCATCACTTGCAAAACTCATATTTTTTTTCTAATTAGCACGTAATTATAAAAAAAAATCCAAAAACAAACAATATTTAGAGTAAAAGTTTTCTATTCCCGCCTTTTTTCATCTTTTTTTTTATTATTTTTTTCAAGAGCTAAATTGAGCTTCGCCGTTCGATATTTAAAATTGATGACTATTATACTCATACGAAGACAAGGCTGAATAGCGAAGCGACCTCTTTTGTCATTGGGCTGAATGCATGATGTCTATTGCCAGTATGATGGTTGAGTATGACGCGAACTTTTTGGAAGAGTGAAGAGTTTTTTTTTAATTACATAGGTACCGCCCTAGGGCTTTTCTAGCTACATTATTACCCTAGAGCGCTAATTTGTCACCTACAAGCCCCATTTGGGGGTAATAAGGACCTACTTACCGAATATGAGAGATGTAAAGTTTTTTTACAGGCATCAAAATGGCTCTTGTAATGTTGCCATGCGACCTTCCCTGGTGGACATCAGTGCAGCGCCACCTGAAACATCTTCTTTTGTCTTCGTCTCCGACTAAATTAGCAACCAACATGTTGAAGATTCACGAAATGTGCAAGTATGTACCTACTCATTACAGCAAAGCGAATATTTTAACTTAAAAAGTAGCCTATCATCAAATGGCTTAAAATACTCTTGGCCCACACAGAGTGCCCAGTATCGCTTTTTAGGTTCAGACCTCGCTTAAATAAATAAATAAATAATAAACTCACGCCCGTAACCTCTCTTAAATACGTTAATATCTATGCTTATCTCTTATGGCTCCTACACACTATGCCGGCGGGTAGAAAGCCGCCGGCAATGCCGCACAAGCCGAGCCGCCGGCCGGCGGCAGTTCGTTCCCGGCATTCGATTGAAAGTGTTGTGCGCCGGTTTATAAGGCTGAAAACTAGAAAATGATGCCAATGATGCTCTGCGGTAGCCAGCGGCAAGTGCCGGCGGCATACCCGCGCGGCAAAATGCCGCCGGCCGTCAGATATAAGGTCGCCTTTATACCTATGTAATATCCTGTTAAGTGTTTCGTGTGCAATAAAGTACAAGTACCTGGGTGACCGAGCTTTGCTCGGTACTTTTTTTGTAATATAAAATATGTAATATAAAATTAAAATAATCCTTTTCAACAAAAAAGAACTTGGAAAAAAACATCATGAATCGAACCGGGTCTTTTAAAATCGGCCCGAAACGGGTCGCCCGTTTTCCCGTCAGAACTATCCCAACCTTGCAGATAAACGCAAAATTTACCTCTGTATGTTATCATAGCAAATTTCAATTGGCTTAAAACACAGATAAAACAACGTTTTCTAAAAATTTAACCTAGTTAGATCAATTAAACGCCCCCGAAAGCATCTGCCTACAAAATTTCGTGAAAATCGTTGGAGCCGTTTCCGAGATTCTGATTATAATATAATATATTATATAAATATATATACAGGAATTGCTCGTTTAAAGATATTAAATAGATAGATAGATAATAATACAAACAGAAACTTGTATGTTGTAGAAACTGTACTTATACGAAAAGCGCCAGATTACCTAAAGCCAAGGATACACTAGGGGACAAATGTCCTGCGACACGTGTCGCCAGCGACGTCGGGTGAAGTAGCGCGACGTTGCCGGACCTCGCGCGACATGTCTGGCAACATCGCGCGACACGGGTCGCCAGGGGCGTCGGGTGAAGTAGCGCGACGTTGCCGGACTTCGCGCGACATGTCTGGCAACATCACGCGACACGGGTCGCCATAAGACGACATAAGTCGCGCGATGTCGCCAGATATGTCAGGCGAAGTTGCGCAAAGTCGCACGACTTCGCCTGACGTCGGTACGGACATAAGTCGCGCGATGTCGCCAGATATGTCAGGCGAAATCGGCCGGCTTCGCTTGACATGTCGCCGATACATGTCGCAGGACATTTGTCCCCGATACATGTCGCAGGACATTTGTCCCCTAGTGTATCCTTGGTTAAGCGAGACCACTAATATATATTTTTTTATTTTTCGCACAATGACGGCACTAAAATTCAATACCTACGACAAAAAAATAATGACAGCGCTATTACTGTTTTATTTATTTATCCTATATTAAGTTCCCACCGAGCCGTGATGCCTTGCTCGATTGCATAATTATGAACTTCGACACTAAACTTATTATCTTTATTTACTTGTAGTATCGGCATAGATCCAGAAGATGAAATAAAAGATCCAGACCTTATGAAAGGCCTGGAGGAGTTCTTACTCGAAGAACTCTCGGACGAGGAACGCAGGACTGTTCTCGACAATACCATCAGGATCATGGTCACCCGCGCACTACACCTCAAAAGATGGCGCCCACCAAATGGTCTCATGTTCAGCTTGCAACAACAGAGTGAGTTCTATTCTAGCACCAGAACTTAAGTTAAACGAGGAGTTCAACTCTAATACTCTCTGATTATCGTATCATAATACCAATTACGTACAGGACCCGTGACGTATTACCAGTGAAAGCATTACCATTAGTGCGTGCCAATGAAAAAAACGTCAAACACTATGTACCGTTAAATAAATAATTTGGCATTTGATTTTTACCAAGTATCTCTTAGAGCAAGTGCCGTCACTAGCATTCCAAGGAGAAGACATTGTATGCAATGTCATAAGGACTTCAGTTACGTATTACAAGTACCTACCTATACTTAAACCATTACAAACGTGCTAACCGGGTCATAAAAGTCTGATACTAATGTTTATGACTCAGTTCGCACGTTTGTAATGGCTCAAGTTAAGGTAGTCTGTAGTATGCTCAACTCATGGTTCACCTACTGTCTACTGTCAAGATCCTGTTATCCGTTTTTCCCGAATTTCCAAGAAGGGCATCCAGTCCAACCCTGAATTTAATTTTATGTCATACCAATATACAAACAATACTTTCATGATGGAACTGAGCTTTACAATATTTTCTCCACTTTTCAGGTGATGTGACGGAACTAGACTACAACTTCGTGTCATCACTCATCGCTCACGCATTCTTCTCGACTTTTCCCAAAAGAACGCTCAAGACCCACCCTACGTTACAAGACTTTAATTTTACGCATTTTTTTAAGAACTTACACAGGTCAGTGGAGATAAGATTTTAAGGTCGCAAATCAAAATACAATTGTTATGTGTTTTATGTTCGTCATAGTCTGGTAAAGAAAACTTAAAGTGGTCCAGAATATTGAGAAATTCGTAAAACGTGAAAGAGTATTTTGTATACGATTTCAGAAATCGATCGCATATTAAATGTAATTTAAGAAAGCGTTTGGTTTAGTGATCTGTATGTTTATTTAAAATATCTCTTTAATTGCAGAAAATCACAAAGAAACAAGCTAAAGAGTCTGCTTCACTATTTCGAGTGGCTGGACAAACATGCCTCTGAAGGGTCCATTAAAATTAGCCGACAGGTATTAACATTTTGTTTCTTGCATAGAAATTAATACGTATACGAAACCATTGAATTTTCAAAATTCAATGACGCTGAACATGAATTAATGATTCGCGATGCTCATACTTAGTTGAACTTGCCATCTTAGCCTATCCATTACATCAAAAACTAGTTAAGTTATTAAGCAGGTAATCTTAACACCTTATATTACAAAATACAAAATATTTATCCATATGATTATATTTATTACCACACTACACGTTTCCCTTGATTCCGTTTTAAGTATGAAACATCTGCGACAAAAAAACCCGCTTGCCTTAGGACTTCAACTGGTTGGTTTTTGGTATTCCTGTAGTGTTGATATGGCCTCGCAAAACGTACTTTGCTCACACTATCATCATCGTCAGCCATTTGAGGCCCACTGAAGGACATAGCCTCCCTCGTGGTTATCCAAGCTTCCCAGTTGTATGCCGCCTACATCCAGCGACGCCCCGCCACCATAACCACAGCATCATGCCCCGTGATTTGGCCTTAAAAATTACTCGAACACCTACAACTACCATCACTATCATCATTAACCCATTATGTCCCCACCGATTGGTGGAGGCTTGTAAGACTAGTAGCTGGTCTTAATGTCAGAAGTTTTTAAGCCGCCCTAAGGCCTCTGACTTGGCTTAACGACTGTCATGTATCGACAGCAGCCGGCACCAACTGGTTAACGTGCCTTGCGAAGCACGGAACCACTCGGAAAACCATCGGAAAACCACCAGCATAAGCAAATACTTTGTCTTTCCTCTAACAAACACAGGTGATGACGGCAAAGCAATGGCTGACAATCGAGGACTGGTTGGAGTGCAGTCTACCGCTCTGTAAGCTGGTGGTGAGGCACGAGGGTCGCCCTGAGCGGTGCGAGACTGAAGACGCACTGAGGGTCTGCTTTGCCTCGAGCAGAGTCGGTGGGGATGTGCTGATCGATGGAGAATCTCAGGTAAATACCTCTAACTGGGTATCTAGTTAGTGGAGATTAATCTCATCGCTCATGCGAGGATTGATTGGCGATTGATGGCGATGGGTATTTTTGCGACAAAATTTTACAAAGACAACAGTCACATACCAAGTACGTCTATAAAATTACATTAAATAATTACTAAAAACACATTCACAATATCCACCAAATATTTTACTAGGTATGTCTGAGTACATTTAACTTCACTTTACTTCGAGAATAACCTGTAAATTTACCGACTAAGATAAGGTGAAAATATTTTTTACTGTACACATGATCATATGACATAAAAATTTGGAAAGATGCAGAGTATGATTGTGTGGCCTTACTGCTAATAGCAATTATATTTTTTTAGGAATCCCTATCAATGTTTATGATGCCCGAACTGCTACCGGCTTTGCTATCGGTGGAAGCTTTGGAGGATAACGAGATCCTGAAAATTGAAGGGGTTAGACTCTTCAGCCGCATCAGCGACAAGACGCAAAAAGGCAAAGCTGACCTGCTCGAGGAACCGAAAACAGTAAGAAACTAACTGGCTTTCGTCATCACTGAAATATCCTTGCTTGGTTTTATCATCTTCAACCAATTAAATTCCCAACGAGGATCACGGGTCTCTTCCCTGAAGAAGGTATAGGCTATACTCCACCACGGGAGTCAAGTCCGGATTGGTGAAAGCTTGTAAGAGTAGTGGCTGGTCTTACTGTCAGAGGTTCTCAAGCCGGCCTCAGGCCTCTGACTTGGCTTAACGACTGCCATCTATCGACGGCAGCTGGCACCAACCGGTTTATATCGCTTGGCAATACAGAAAATGTTTGGAAGAAAATCTCCAATATCTAGATAGGTTTCGTATCGTCTCTCCTGTGTGAGCAAACTACTTTAAAATGCGACCCTCAAAAAATGAGAAAATGCTCAGCTTACATAACTGCCCAACATTCCACAGGTGACGGTGTGCCTGATGGATGCGGAAGACTACAAAGCCTTGCCTCTGAGCCAATGGGAAGAGGACAACGTCCTTCGGGAGCTCAATAAAAGTCTTTTGGCCTTCCAACAAACCCCGATGAAAGGTCGCGATAACCATAGAATACACGAGCGAAGGCTTTCTCCTATTGGTAAGACGCTTAGCAAATAAAACGAACCTGAAAAAAGGATGTTTGTTTAATGTTTGTGTCTTTCTCAGGGGAATCCTTTTGTCACACTCCACCAGAAGTGGAGGCGACAGTCATGATCAAGCAAGCCTCCTCGTGTAGTACGATCAACAGCTACAATAGTCGGAGCCCTTCGCCACAAGCCTATTGCGCTGCTACCCTCAATCTAAATGATCCTAGTAAGTTTTTCATTTGAAACAATCACAAACAAGAATTCATTCAGTAATGACCGTTAGTGAATTACTTTTTTTTAAAAATAAAATGTAAAAACTGACTTCAAAACGCTACGGCACTAAAAATAGAGAACTTATTTAAACGAATATGACCTTTAAATTATAGTTTGGAGCAAGTGCCTAGTTACAGGACTAGCACATACAATTTGGGCACCGACGCCAAAATGTTTCTGCAATTTCTACCTAGAATTTGAAGGTCATATTCGTTTAAATAAGCTCTGTTAAGTGATGTAGTTTTAAAATTTGTTTTTGTTATTACAAAAAAAATCCCCGCTTTCTTGGTAATTTCAGTTCAGTTCAAGTTTTTCCAAAGAAAATGCACGAATCCGTATCAAAACACTCAAATCGCTTCAAATGCTTTGGAGTTCCCTCGATTTTTCCAGGGTCCCATAGTCAGGTCCTAACTTGGTGCCTATGGGACCAACTGTGAAGTAGACCAAACAAAAAAATAATTTTCCAAATCGATCCACGCGTCTTGGAGTAATAGGGAAACATACATAAAAACGATCCCGACGAACTGAGAACCTCCTCTTTATTTCGTCTCTTAAAAAACTTTCGTTTTTATGACTGCTTACAGGCCTAGAGTTATCAAAGCGCAAATGCTGGCTGTCCCCCGATGGTGCCACATTGAACAACCGCCGTGGACGCTTCATAGTTCTGGGTTCCTCCGGCGAATGCCTGCCTGTCACCAGGGGGTCCAAAGACCCGGACTTGGACACGCAAGAAGACAGTCTCTACTCCAGCTGCAACTCGAGTGACGACGAGTATCACAGCGCCAACGATAGTTTTGATTACGGTAAGATTTGAACTTGATACAAAAGCAATGTTTCTGGTCGATAAACGTTCGGACCAAGAAGTAATTTCTGAAAGAGGATAGGTAATCAAATAGGTATTAAATATACCTACCTGTTTAAAAAATTTCGATGTTAAAAAGTTAAACTTAAGAAATCATTATTTTTTACCGGAATCGAAGACGAAGCCAAAAAATTGGGTATTTGACAGGATGTCAAATGAGTTACTTTAAAAATGGAATTTTGTAAGAACATACTTGCTTGTGACGTCACATTTCACAGCACTCTTTTTATGTTTCATCTATTTAAAAATTGTAATAACTAGTAAATGATTAAAAGAAATACATATTCCGAATCATTTTGTAATTTTTGTTTTAATCAAGCATCCCAAATAATTTATTGTTGATAGTGTCAAATACCGTATTAGGGTCAGAAATATAGCCATAAAAACTGTGCAAATATAAAACTGACAAAACACAATCACTTGACCTGGTCCCAAAGGAGGATACTCTGTAACCAGGTAAGGACATTACAAGCATGGAACTCAGACTGACGCCATTTATACAAATGGGTATTGAGCCCACGACCTCTGCCTTGGTAGTTAAGCGCATTAAGGGGATCCAGTGAATAGAGCCAGCGAGGAAAAAAGTAGAATATTTTTTAGAGATCGACTTTGAACAAAGTGTCTTACAATCTCTCGACCAGACTCGACAGTGATTTTCAGGACTCGCGAAAATGAACCTAGTTGTACAGACTGTTTTAGCAAATTCTATCTGTAAAAAATATATCGCACCCCTAGATGAATACTCCACTAAGTCGAAATAATATGACTGTGACAATTTAGTTACTTTTTTGACTTCCTGACCTTATACCGGACCGGGCAACATAACTCCCATAACGATACCACCAACTTGAAGTAGACGTTATGGGAGTTATATTGTCCGGTCCGGTATAAACTCAGGAAGTCGAAAACGTAGCTAACCAAATTTTCACATATTATTTCAACTTAGTGGGGTTTTCATCTAGGGGTGCGATATGTTTCTTTTCTTCGGTGGCGGTAGTATTACCCCCTGGACTATGTATAGACGGATTTTGGACTGAGTGGAACATCGGCCATGTTCCAGGAAGCGAAGACGAAGGCCGCGGCGAGAGTGCTCGCCCCACCTCATTCCAGTACTGCAAGGAGTTGTCCACCGAGGAACGACGCCAAAGCTTCGCGGGGAGACTGCGCGAGGCCCTACGAAGGGAGGCGGAGAACTCTACCACGACTAGCACCACTGGCGACTGGTCCACCGACAGCTCAAGCTATGCTGTTGGCATCAGTATATCCGGGGCCGAGGTCAACGACAACGATATTAGGTAAGGACACCCATGGGCTAGTTGCCCTAACAAATGTAATTAGTCTAGTAATTAGTATTTTTTTTATTTGTAAATTAGATCAAAAATGACAAATATATTAAAGTAACGTGTGACGTCACGCCGTGCTGCATTTTTTAGCACGGAGTGACGTCACACGTAACTTTAATGGGCTATATCTTTGTTATTTTTTGTTTAATCGAAAAAAGAAAAAATACGTGTCCAATATTTCTTTATAATCTAAAATACGGACTAAAAAGAATTTAATTATTTTGACCCTGGAAACTACCCTATTATTTATTTATTTACTGAAGTCTGTTTTTTAATTCAACGCAAAAAAAAACTGCCACGTTGACATAATATTTTATTATTATTTATTTTAATTTTCTCCACTACATTCGGCTCCAAGGCAGCCACAGACATTATAAGTACATTGACATTCCACAAACAGAATGTACAATATTCTTTACGTTGAAATAAATTTATCATTGTTATTTCGGAGTTATCATGCAGTCAATGCTTAATATCAAGCAAAGCCTCAGTGTCTATCCAAAAAAAATCTACCGAGTAAACATATATTTTATAGAGATAACATCGGA
This sequence comes from Yponomeuta plumbellus, assembly GCA_947310845.1. Lineage (NCBI taxonomy): Eukaryota > Metazoa > Arthropoda > Insecta > Lepidoptera > Yponomeutidae > Yponomeuta > Yponomeuta plumbellus. The sequence continues at coordinate 14,499,249 of OX371198.1, read as the reverse complement.
TCATTTTTTTCATCGAATTAAAAGACTGAACATGGTAAACCAACATCTTCAAGACTGCATGATAGCTCCGAAATAACAATGATAAATTTATTTCAACGTAAATAAATAATATACATTGTGTTTATGGAATGTCTATGTAGGCTGCCTTGGGGCCGTATGTAAAGGAGAAAAATAAAATAAATAATAATAAAATAATAAATTCTCGCCCGTTATCCCCGAGGGGTTAGGCAGAAGAGGTATATAGTGGAGAAAAAGGCAGCGAAAAAAAAACTCCACTTTGACCATCTTAATACAGGACTTCAATCAGGCTGTGACGGTTGCAGGGTAAAGCGAGGTGGCTCCGTGGGCTTCGTGCTGACTGACCAAGAGACGATGAGCAACGGAAACGCGCTGGGACGGCACCCGCCGCTGGGCAGACGCCAAACGGGGAACAGCTCCAAATATAGCTTCAGCACTGAATATACGTGAGAATCCCATTTATTTAGCGACTCAAAACGTTCCCAATGACATTTACGAAATATACGCTTTTTGAAGTTGATAATAAAGAGTATCCGGAACTGTATCACGAAGATTAAGCAAAATAGGGCGCGTTCAGAGCATGGGTGACAGTCTAAAACCAATGCTAGTGGCATTTTTCCGAGCGGTTCCGTTCTTCGCAAAGTGCCGGCTGCCGTCAATAGATTGCCGTCGTTAAGCCAAGTCTGAGGCCTTAGGGCGGCTTAGACTTCTGACAGTAAAACCAGCCACTAGTCTTACAAGCCTCCAGCAATCCGGACTTGGCCCCCGTGGTGGAGTATGGCCTATACCTTCCTCAGGGAAGAGATCCGTGCCCCTCGGTGGGGACATAATGGGTTGATGAGGATCCGGAACTGGGCGTGCGTGCAGAGACTAATGAACGTTGATGAAGTGATGGATCAGGGTCCCGATTATGTTAGTGCATTATAGTACGATGACAGATACGCGGTCAGGTCACGTGACGTGTTTTTCCGTACCATTGACGCCTAGAAGGTTTGATATGTAAGCGCGGGTGGACTTGAAGCGGGAATGAAACTAAATCGCCACTTGAAGAAGAAGAAGTAATCACATCACACTAATATTATAAACGTGAAAGTTTGTGTGTGTGTTTATATGTTTGTCAGTCTTTAGCGCTGAAACGGCTGGACGGATTTTAATAAAATTTGGTATAGAGTTAGCCGATACCCTGGATTAAAACATAGGCTACGTTTTACCGCGGGGAAATAATATCTTATTCCTACGGGAAAATCGATGAACCGCGGGTAACACCGCGGGGCACAGCTAGTATTTATTATAAAAACAGTATAATAAATATTTCTTTTTTTATTATAAAAACTTCATGCTGTTGTCATTATACCTACTACAATGTATTAACAGAATCTAGGCCCAGGATCGTGGCAAGTGGCTAACCCTGGTTTGAATTTAATTTATGTAATGTGAAACCTTACGCCCGTAAAACTAACACTGTGAATCGCTCGTAGCCTGGGCTGCCTGAGTGATCTTAAACGATCACTAAGGTTAAGCAACATACGGCGCGTTCAGTCCATGGATGGGTCACCGTCTATGACTAACGCTAGTGGCATTTTTCCGAGCGATTCCGTGCTTCGCAAGGCACGTTAAGCAGTCGTTAAGCCAAGTCAGAGGCCTTACGGCGGCTTGAAAACTTCTGACAGTAAGGCCAGCCACTAGTCTTACAAGCCTCCACCAATCCGGACCCTCAATGAAGAGACCCGTGCCCCTCGGTGGGGACATAATGGGTTGATGATGATTTTAATTAACAGTGCTATGTCTGTCACGGTTACACGTCTCCTTGCAGGTCGGAGCTAGAAGAAGTGTATGAGCAATTCAACCAATGGCTGAGCGACCCTATAGTCGACGCCGAGTCTGGGGAGCACAAGCAGAGAGAGTTGGACTCCAGAGACTTAGCTGTGATAAGGTGAGTGAGTCACATTTTTAAGACGAATAAAAAGAATGAGTCAGAAATCCGGAAGTACGGCAGGAACGGAAATACGTCATAAACTCGGAAAGACCCTATGAACTGTCAGTTTCTAGTGATGCAAAAGTCTTTAAAAAACTAAACTAAAAAGAATTTTAATTATTGCAAACGCAAAAGATAACTTATATTTGTGTTTTTTATACGGAATACGGAGATGTCAATGTTTTGGCTTTATTCATCGAAAAATATTAAAGGTAGGTTTTCATTCACACGTGAAACGAACTTTCGAAGATCAAGTTAGTCACACTTATATTCACAAAAGTACAAGAAATCTAGTTGTAGCATTATATTCACTGACCTTACACCTTCAAAAAGATTTTCAATATTCAGGAATACCAATATTGTACAGCATCGTGCTAATATTTATAATAACAATACGATTAAAATCAGTTAACACTTCGGCCAACCTCGGTAATTGTCGTAAATCCGTCGTCTTTCACATAGAGTTATCAATTCACAGACATGAACTTTAATTATATAACTCGTTGTCTCATTGAATACAATACAAGAACGATATGAGCAACAAAACCTATGGAGCTCAAAACGAACACCAACCTTTTTATTGAAATTAGAAAAATAATTGACTATTTTTACAGTCTGCCTTCTTAGTGTCAATAAAAACAGTTTGACGTATCTGATACATTTATGTTTATGAACGCTAATTTCATTCGTGAAAATATTCGATTCTATCAAATTTTATAACAATTAACTTACAATAGTTATGTATCATGGCTTCAACAAAAGCGTGGTAAAAAAATTGTTGCTCAATCTCGTGAAATTGTAAATAATGTATATGTGAAAATATTCGATTCTATCAAATTTTATAACAATTAACTTACAATAGTTATGTATCATGGCTTCAACAAAAGCGTGGTAAAAAAATTGTTGCTCAATCTCGTGAAATTGTAAATAATGTATATAACTATTTTAGAAAATAACTTAATATATTTAAAAAAGAGAAAGTAAATATCATAAAAAAATTTTGGACAGGATTTCTGAAGCAACCGGAGTTTCGAAAAGCAGCGTGTTAAAAATTTTGAAGGAAAACGACAAGCTCTCAGATCAGTCAAATTCATGTCTCTTCTGCATAATAAATTTCCTAAGTCTACCGGTTAGTAATGTCATCTTAGCAGGTGCTATACATTGCGTTTATGATACTTCAAATTGAATGCTACCGAAAAGAAATCGCGGTAATGTATTTCGTGTCATTTCCGTCTCCGGATTTAGGCGATGATATCCGAGAAAAGCCGAAGTGTTAACTGATTTTAATCGTATTGTAACTCTACTGCTGTCTCCTCAGAAAAGAGCGTGACAGAACGTTACTTAAGTATTTACGTAGTGTAAATTCTCAATTCAATTCAATTCTCAATAGATATTAATCTCGAGTTAAGACTCGCCCGCTATGTCCAAAAATGTCCGTTTCCCCGGCCAGATTCGCGGGCTCTCTCCTGAAGCGAACGCTGAGCGAATCCTGCGCGGGCGGCGGCACGGGCGCGGTCCACGGCGCGGACGCAGCCGAGCTGTACCCGCGAGAGCCCCGGGACAAACCCTCGCCGAAACGCATGGCCCTGGCCGCGAGGTCCTTGTCGCTGGAACTAGCAAGGCACAGGCATCGGCTGGCGGCGCAGTTGGTACGATATTTGCTTGGTTTTATACAGTTGCCATAAGAGCTTGAGGCTGGTTTGTTCTATAAATAGAGTTACATCTTAACCCGTCCGGCGAGGCGCGTCTAGACTGCCTATAGTGTGCCCATGTGTACTGCCTGACTGGCCCTAACGCGCTGCCATATTTTTTTAAATAAGAGCCCCGTGACGACCCCTCGCCGAAACGGTTGGTTCTGGCCGCGAGGTCCTTGTCGCTGGAACTAGCAAGGCACAGGCATCGGTTGGCGGCGCAGTTGGTACGATATTTGTTTTTAAATAGTTGCCATAAGAGCTTGGAGCCGGTTTGCTCTTCCAATTGTATTGTTTAGAGTTGCGTCTTAAGAGCCCCGTGACGACCCCTTGCCGAAACGGTTGGCTCTGGCCGCGAGGTCCTTGTCGCTGGAACTAGCAAGGCACAGGCATCGGCTGGCGGCGCAGTTGGTACGATATTTGCTTGGTTTTATACAGTTGCAATAAGAGCTTGGAGGTGATTTATTCTCCCAATTGAGTTACATCTTTAGGGCCCCGGGACAAGCCCTCGCCGAAACGCATAGCCCGGGCCGCGAGGTCCTTGTCGCTGGAACTAGCAAGGCACAGGCATCGGCTGGCAGAGCAGTTGGTACGATATTTGCTTGCTTTTATTGAATTGCAATAAGAGCTTTGAGGTGGTTTATTCTCCCTATTGAGATACATCTTTAGGGCCTTGGGACAAGCCCTCGCTGAAACGCATAGCCCTGGCCACGAATTCCTTGTCGCTGAAACTAGCAAGGCACAGGCGTCGCTGACGGCGCAGTTGGTATGATATTTGATAAGGCACATAAAGAAGAAGCAGTAACAATAGATGATATTCGTGGTGGTTATTTGGAGCTTAGCAGTAAATTGCGTTCGTCGCATACTTTATAAAGTTACTACACAGTACTGATACTGAAACTATTTTCATATTGATTGGGGAATTGCATAAGAATGAAATGTAAGCTAAGCTATTTCAATACATTGTATTTGCTCGTACAAAATATGTATAATGCAAGTGTATTTTATCAGGAAGTTTGATACAATTGACCTACAATGAGTTGTCCCAACCGTCCGCACCTCAATCCACCGTATGTGTGTTTTGACAGAAACGCAAAGTAAAAGAATCTATTCCCGAAGAGATATTGCAGCCGAGGGACCGACGAAAGGGTGTCGACAATGAGCGGTCACTCAGTACCTCATCGACAGAGACTGCCTCCACACAAATATCCAACCCAAACCTTAGGAAGAAAAAGTTGAACTGGGTGATAAACATGATAGTAGAAACGATTGAAGAGAGCGTCGAGTGCGAGCCGGTGACGCTAAAGCTCAGAAAACCGAAGGTCAGACGTGTGTCAATGTAACGCTAGCTTCCCCTCTATCACGCACCAAGTAATCACTAACAAATTGGTTTTGGTCTTTGCTTTCTGTCGAAACATATGTACTGCTCCTTTACTTGTTTATTACTTCACATTTTTACACACCCGGCACATCAATATCATCATCAACCCATTATGTCCCCACCGAGGGGCACGGGTCTCTTCCCTGAGGAAGGTATAGGCCATACTCCACCACGGGGGCCAAGTCCGGATTGGTGGAGGCTTGAAAGACTAGTGGCTGGTCTTACTGTCAGAAGTTTTCAAGCCGCCCTAAGGCCTCTGATTTGGCTTAACGACTGCCATCTATCCACAGCAGCAAATCATTATGCTACCTCGTTTTTTCACATTCAAATTCAAATATTTTTATTCACAATAAAAAAAATGTTTACTCTACAAACGTCAAATTTGTTAGTTTCACAATTAATAGAAGTATGCGGAGAAGAAGCTAATGAAGAAACTCCACTATTATTCTTTTCAAAACAGTTTTAGCATTAACATTCAAACTTAAAAATAAATTATTAGTAATGGATGTCACTAGACACAAATCCTCTAAGTACATTTAATACTACTGTTTAACCCGAGAGCCGTTTATTCTAAACCCCTACTTTACCTGCGACATTAATAACTGCTAAAGAGCGAATTTTATTTCACAAACAATTGAATGTTAATCTGAAGGAAGTAACTTTCCTTACCAAAAGTTTTTGAAGTTTGTCCCATAGCAAAAATCCAAGGAGGATTTTTAATCTGCTGTCCAGTTATTCCACTATAAACACTCAGAACTGAATCCGACCCTAAACTCCATCATGTTAATTTTGCGCCAAAAATATTATGTTTTATGTATCTTGCCACGCTCGTATCATCATTATACATATTCCGCACTCTCCCGAGTTACTGTGGATGGGACCTACACCATAATACGATTGTAATAGGTACCCTTTTACGGTCCCCACAGCTGACCAAGCTACCCCACAACTACTTAGACAGAAACAGCATTTTAATAGCATTGTAATAAGACACAAATTCCATCGCAGCTCACCCAACTAGCCCACAAGTTCGTAAGTGGCAGTTCGTCCCGGCCTGTGGCTACGGGTAATTGGGGCTGCGGGCGACGGCTTCGCGGGCACCCTCAGTTAAAGCTCATCGTGCAGTGGCTGGCATCCAGTGTGGCTGGGGTGCCGGCGCTCATTTACTACACCTACGGGAACGAAATGCTGTTCAAGGTATTCCAGTATTCCAGTCTTTCCAGTATTTTGGGATTACTATGAATGGGCTAGTTGCCCTAAAAAACGTAATTAGTACGTCTTTTAGATTATTCAAAAATAAGGGACACGTATTTTTTTATTTGTAAATTAGACCATAAATGACAAAGATATAGCCCATTAAAGTTGCGTGTGACGTCACGCCGTGCTGCATGTTTAGCACGGAGTGACGTCACACGTAATTTTAATGGGCTATATCTGTTATTTTTTATTTAATCGAAAAAAGAAAAAATACGTGTCCAATATTTTTTTTATAATCTAAAATACCGACTAAATAGAATTTAATTATTTTGACCCTGGAAACTAACCTATTCAACATTTTGCGAATTAAATATTTTGCGAATTCAACATCTCAGGAATTCAACATTGTGAGCCGGAAGGTGTTTTCAGACTACACCCTGCTACACAAGTAACGATATACCGTAGCGATTAAATTGTGCTTGTCGCAGTAGTTAGCAGGCTGAACTCTTTTTTATTTATTTTTATTTTTTAGGTCCCAGAGCACGAAACATGCCCTCTCTGTTTTGGGCTAGGCTATTGACGCCTAGCCCAAAATAGAGAGATGTGAAAGAAACTTTGTAGGAGTCATGAACGGAAGAAGAAAATATGGTCTCAGCCTGAGTCTTCTAGTATGGTTCGTAGCTCATGGTATTTTAGGGACTAACAGTGATTGTACTGTGTTTGAATATCAGAGAGTAAATTTATTTTTTACATAACTATTTTTATGTTTTAAAAACAATATAAATATAGGTAAACATTTACAGAATACCCTGTGTCGTAGGAACCAGAAACAGCGACACCACAAACATGTGAACGTCCTTTATTACTAAAAATTTTACAGTTTTAGGCAAATACAGAAACTAGTCTTTGACAAACGATTCGTCGTAGCGAAGTTTGTAATGCATCTAACGTTAGGATTTTCTTTTCCAGCTGGACACGTTAGTGAGGGTGCTAGTAGACAGAAAATGGACAGTGGGCCAACTAGCGCGAGCAGTGCTCAAATTCGCGCGACAAACTCTGCACGAGCCGAGCGTCATACCCGACAGCCACAGCCTTTTTGACGAGCTTATCGGCATAGAAAAAGTTCCGGACAACACCTAGCAGAACAGCTTTAGGCTACATGCCGTAAGAAATAGAATTTAAATTCGTTTGATGCACTTTTTTGAAACCATTATCTTATAACTCATTGTTAATTTGATGCTATAACGTTTATTTGTGAATTTATGCATTTATAAAACCATGCCAGTTTTAGAACATAGAGTTTATACTATGTTCAAACAACGCGGTACGTGTAATCGCGGTGCAATAGATTTCTTAGATAGATTTATAGAGTAAACTACTTTAGAGAGAAAAAAAGCAATAAATAACAGTAATCGATAAATACAAAACTTAATATTTTTATACACAAATATCAATTAAAATGTACAAGTTAATTACGAATGGTTAAAGGGCGGATCAAAGGACGATGCAATACATGCAACTTATACAGGTCACTGTATTGTATGTTCCTTTTGTTTCCCACATTAAGATTAAGTAATTGTTTTTTATTACTTCGTATATAATTAAAAAAAACCCCTGTATAATCTTAGACGCATGTAACCTTTATAATTTTGCCATGTATTCTACTTAATTTGGATTGGGAAGAATTTGTAAATATTGGTTAAAACTTTACTACTATTGTATATTATACCTATACAACAATTTACTCAAGTTTCAGGAAAAATCGGTTTCAACGTATTCACTAGTCAGCAATGGTATAGAAATAACCTCATTTTGAAGTGGTCTTCCATAGGATGAATCTCAATGTGTCCAAAATTTGCTAATTTTGTGTAAAAACAACCTGTATAAATTATGGAATACTCACGGAGAAGACGCGAAATAAAATTATTGCATAATAATTACATTTAGTTTTATTACTGAACCTTAATAGAAACATTTATAATTATTTTACACGTCCGTTGACACACTGTGCAGTCTGTGCACTAATTCTTCTAAGCACACCGCAATGTTCACAATGAATCATATAATATTCAGACATAGGATGAATGGAACATACAATTCCCATAAATATGATTATAAAATACATAGACCATCTTTTCCACACACCCTACTTCACCTCGGATTTCATTACTTTATCATGGCTTAGCCCGTAATCGAGTATTAAACGCCCAAATATACGAATTAGGTAAATGTAAATTTAACCCGCCACCGAGCGAAATTGTGTCGTGAACGGGTTGGCGGAACTTATATAACATCGAATTCAACTTTCGAAGGCGCCAGTTGCCCCTGTAGGCGATATTAGCGACTGGCCTAAAAGAAGAACACTCACAGCAAAATTCGACTACACAATCGCTTGCGGTATCGTAAACGGGTTGGCGGAGCCAATACAAAATTGGATTAAACTCGCGAAGGTGGCATTTTACTCCCGTTGGTAATATTAGCGACCGGCCTAGAAGAAGAGCGCTCGCATGCGTCTGCCCATCCCCTGTCGATCGTAGAGCACGTTGAACCGGTTGACGAGCTGATTGATGGCGTTGCAGCCTTTCGTGATGGTCCCCAGGTATGTCATGAGGGCCACGTCGTTGCATTGCTGGGGGGAACAGGGCGATGTTGAGCCGTTGATTTTGTGTTACTTAATGGCTAGGTTAGACCGAAAATTAAGGGCTAGATTGCGGGCACGCAGGCAAACCATATATTAGTAATATAGCACTAAAACATGTATAAGACAGGCTATAAGCGATATGGAGGTTTAAAAGATACACTTTAAAAACCACAAGAAGCCGCAACGCATTAAACCGAATAAAATATTATTTTTTTCCATCATATAGAAAAAAGCATTCGACAAATAAGTAAGATGCTTAGAAAACCTAAACGAACCCGTGCAATAAGAAATTAAACTTAGAATTACTGATCACAGACAGTAACGCTTGATTCAAAATCAAAAGTGTTAAAATAAAAATCCGCGTGAGAACCGCATACGAGTCGCAGGAAATAAAAAGCTTTCGCGCATGTAATCTAACAAAACAGTAACAGATTATTTTATTTTATATACAACGTCATTAGTTTTTTACAAAAAATATACCCTGATAAACCCAAAACAAATTAGGTAATAAGTTTCTAGATGAAATGGTCAACACTTGTTGGCCCAATAATCTAAAGAAACGGGATGAAAATGATGAAGATAGTAAAAGGCGTGTTGTGAATCACAGGTAATATGACATGTTGTCATTAGAACAAGCCTCCACGTCTGTTATAGTCCAAAATGTAATATGGTGTTAATTCCAAAACACGCAATTTCTAGGAGTCATCAGAAGCAAACTTCCAATGTCGTGATTTTTAGATTCCCATCAGTTTTTAAATCTATTGTCCCGATGACATTAAACAAAAGTGTTAAAAACTGTTGCAACGTCAGTAAGAGTGTACAAAACGAAAAAGCAAAGCCAAGCAACAAAACACTCGCCTTGTAGAAGTCAGTAAGTAGACACAACAAAGCAAAGCTTCGACCGGCTTACACCACCGACTAAAATCCATTTAACTAGTTAAACAGAATTTTGACAGATAGTGTATGGCGGAACTGTCAAAATTCTGTTCAACTTAAAGTTAAATCGACTTTAGTTGGTTGTGCAAGCGGGTCTTAGTTTTACTTGTAACATTCAATACAAGCATGAAGATCAATGAAACGGTAGCCCAGTGGGTAGAACAATGGACTCAGAAGCGAGAGGCCCAGGTTCGATTCCCAGTGCATGCATGAACTTATGACTTTGTTTTCTAAGTTATATACATTTGCAAAGTTATAGTAACAATACTACTCGTTAACGTGAAGGAAACCATTGAGAAAACCTGAGTGTCTGAGCTATTCATATACCACAGTGCTTGAAATCGCCAAACCGCGGTGGGATGGTGATTAATCCCACACTCTCTCTATGAAAGAATGCATGTGCCCTACAGTGGGATATATAGTTACAGGCTGTTCACATTCATTCAAGTTTCTGTGTTACGTTAAACCAAGCAGCAAAGTCACTCACGTTATAGAAGTGCGTCCGGAACTGTTGCGATGTGAGCAGAGGCAGTCGGTTGGACAGCGCGCGAGCCTCACGCAGCAGCGCCGGCCGCGGCGGCAGGTTGCCGTCACGAATCGCCCTAACCGTCGCCAGCACGCAGCGTACGCGCGACACCAGCATTTTGATCGCGGAGCGCTGAGCCGTCAGGTGCTCCGCCACTGTGTTGATTTGCATAAGGGGACGGTTACATCACAACAGTCTTAGTTAAAAAAATGATTACTAAAGACACTCCACAGAACTTAAAAAAGTAAAAATCATTCACACAATGTCTGGTGCCCGCCAGCTACACTACAAGGGAGCATGGATAGTCTGTTGTAAAGGGAGAGATATCACTACAGATTAATGTTAACTGCCAGCAACAAAGAATATTGTTATCTTATCTGCTTCTGAGGAGTGTTTTAGAGGGATTGTTTTTTTATAATTAAGACTGCAGTGCAGGGGTTTACCAATGCCATTTCCCATTAACGGTTTTGAAGTGTAACATTTACACTCCAGTTTATCAAATAAATTTAGCCGGCCTTTTAGTGAAATGGCAACAGCAAAGAAAAGGTTAAGGTTTGTATTGCTTGGTAGGGCAGCGAGTGGGCAGGGTCGGACTAGTTTATGCCGAAGGGCTTACAACTCACCTAAACTGTTCAGGGCTCCTTCTCCAGATGACACTCTGGCAACATGGTCAACGCCGATGCGTTCAGCCTCCTCGGCTGCCAAAGTGTATGTCAAAGGTGCAAGGAGCATTGTAGCTCGCCCATTCACCACATCTATTACAGATTCATAGAGGACTACTGGCAGTTGCTGAAAGAAGGAATACAAATTCGTTTTTAAATCTTTAAAATGTCACAGTTAATTTATTGAAACATCTGTCACCTCATTCTCTTCTACCGGTTCTTTAAATAGCTTGAGAAATTGGTTTATAATGTGTAAGTGTAACATGTAGTGTGTGTGTGTGCGTATCCATATACACATTTTTGCAATACCCAACTGAACCTTGCAAATTAATAAACTCCAGTTTCTGGATGGAGAATTTTAATACCTATGTAGAATTAGTATGAAGTCATCACTATGTCTAGTTTTTTATTGAGAAATCTTAAGACACAGACCGGTAAAGAAGTATTTACTTACTGAAAATCTACAATCAAAACAAAACTAAACTAAATGAAACAAACAAACGGTACGTCTTATAAGATTACTTATAAGAAACAATTTTTATTCTCCAAAAAAGGGCTATTAGAGGTATTTACAATTTACCTGCCAGACACTCACTACGTAAGTTTTTTAAGGAAAAAGGACTTCTTACGCTAGTTTGCCAATATATATTCGATAACTGTATGTACGTAAAAACATAACTACATTTAAGCTAAACAGGGATAACCTCGTGTGGCCCAATGTCAAATAAAATGTACAAAAACATATTGTTATTTTCAAGGTCGGGCCGCAAGAGGATATACATAACGTTAACACCAGAAATCGAAACAAAATTGCCTCATGTAGATTCAGATTAGCCAAGGTAAATACATCATTTGTAGGATATAGTGTACGTTTTTATAACAAAATTCCTGAAAGTATTCTATCCCTGCCAGGAAATAAATTTAAATTTGTTATTAAAACTGCGCTGTGTAAAAAGGCATACTACAGAATAGATGACTTTATAGATGATAAAAACCCTTGGCAGTAAACCAATTCCACAACGAGCTAGTTATTGGTATTCTAATAATATATAGGGTTTAATAAATATCATACATATGTACAGACGCTGTGATTGCATATCAAAACTATGCTATTATTATAGATAACTGACAAGAACTTTATCACACAAGTTTGCCAAAGGCCATGCGAATGCTGGCGCGGTGGCCGGGTTGCCTATCTCCCTCTAATATGGTTGAGACTGGTGATGGCTGACCTCCGCGTTACGCTCGTGAACGTGTGCCGTCCGTGTGTCTGGCCGCAGCATTGGTGTTTTATTACCTTTTAAGAATATTAAATGATGTTTGACTATGCAAGTATTGATTGCACTCATGGATCTTGAGATTCTTGGTATACGAACACTCATACCTAATTTGTATTAGCTTTAAGTTGATTTGAGAAAAGATGGTCAGAGTGGAGTTTTTTTTCGCTGCCTTTTTCTCCGCTACAGACGGCCCTAAGGCAGCGGCTAACATTATACATAACTGTATGTACATTGACATTCAACAAGCAGAATGTAAATTCTTTACGTTGAAATAAAAATTTTTGAATTTGAATTTGAATTTTGATTAAAAGGATAAAAAAATCTTACACTAGTATCTCCATTCCTTCCAGCTGGATTAAGCATAAGCATGACTGGACACTCATTGATGTCACATATCTGTCTGTGAACTGCAATGTCTCTCTCTGTTGGGGCCTCCCCTGTTGTGTACCAGCCTAAGAAGTCCATGTCAGAGAATACTTGCTTAACTGCAAAGAAGCACATATTTTAGAGTACCTGCAGTATATCAGAGTATTAGTCAGGAATAAACTTAATGTTTACTGAACAAGTTTACTTACATTGTTCTTCTTTGAGGTTGTAATATTCTCTATCAATAACAATGTCACCATCTATGACACTAAATACAAGTTCGAATGAATTCATCACTTCAATGTTACGACCTTTCTGTTTACCAATAACAGCTCCAACCACTGAAAAGTTATTCGTAATTGTATTATTATTATACAGTCAGCATTGTTTATCAAATTCATAAGAACATAGCAAAATGTAGTAAGGTGGAGGCTTAAACTAATTTTAGGCGGAATAGAATGCACCACACCAATCAGTTACACTTGAGGTCAAACCAACACAACTGGCCGTACCTGTTTGTGGCGAACCTTCCTGTGCTCTCAGACGTGTCCAGTGTTCCGATACGTTCATTATAACAAGCGGGTGAAGAGACACAGTAACAGAGCCAGACGTGGCGGTGGTTACCACCACGTTCTTCGAGCCCCCAGGAGTTGGCGGCGCAGGAGACGCAGGGTTAGGTGCATCGACGGCCGGTCCTGAAGATGCGCTCTCCACTTCTACTTCCATTTCGAAATCTATTCTGTCCGCGCTTGTCATGACTACTATAAGCTGCAATGGGTAGCAAACTGGTAAGATCTCTAAATATAGGAAAAACTTATGTATTAGGCACAAAATAAAAGAAAGAAAGAAAATTATGTAGGTACCCGTTTCAGCTGGCTAATGTGACCATAGGCAATAAATAAAACTTTTTTTTAGAAGAATGACATAGGACAATTACGCTCAAATACCTACGTTATAAAAAATTAATTTATAGTTGCGAATTATTTGAACTCACTGCATAAAATATTTCAGTTGAAAAATATTATTTTAATAAAAATCCAAGTCACTCGAGTAATTTATAATGGTACAAAACGAAAAAGATTTTTTTGAATTTGTAATCATTGATCGTAACTAAGTAGAGACTGCCTCACTTTTCGAACATTTATTTCATTTCAACCACGACGATCCGTTCAATTACTGCTTTTTAAAAGAAGATTATAAAAAAGTGTGAGTGTAGAATGAAATAATAATAAATGAAATATTTGAATGTACATTTATATACATTGAAAATTAAATTGTTTTATTTTACTGTCAAACGAATTCAGCCATTTCTTTGAAATCAATAACTTTAATAAATATTAAAATTACAAAACAAAACCTTAGCTTAACTTTGTAGAGAAGAGATTAAAAATCAAATTTCAGAACGACTCATGTTGTGAAAATGTGTTCATACTTCATGTTGAATTTTATTCATTTGTGGTTGATTGATTTTGTCGTAGACTCGTCGTAGTACCGTAGTAGTTCCAGAATTGCCGTGATTACTACTAGATTGTATTAGTTTAAATATCATCCAAGATATACCCGCTACCGAAGATAATTGCATCGTTGAGGTGTAACGCCAGGTTAGACTTCCCGAATTTAATTTTCCTACAATGGCAGCTACTGTGGCAAAAACAGTTGGCATCGCCAAAGATATCTCTCCCTTGTACTACAGGATCCTATCGAAATTCCCTCAAAACTTTTCATTCTGCTTTGCTTATGGATCTGCTGTGAAGCCACAAATCTCCAACCAGAAGAAGCAGAACATGATTGACCTGATCTATTGTGTTGAAAACTCGCATCGATGGCACGGTGTGAATATTCTACAAAACCCTTCCCACTACTCTGCATTAAGGTTTCTAGGCAAAGGGTTTGTTGCAAGATTCCAGGAGAAATGGGGTGCCAAGGTGTACTTCAATACACTGGTGGAGATCAAGGAAGAAAACATCTGTATCAAGTATGGTGTTGTGTCACAAAAAGACCTCATTGCTGATCTTCTGGACTGGAATGATTTGTACCTGGCAGGGCGCTTGCACAAGCCTGTTGAGATCATAAAGCAAACCAACAGCTCTCATCTTCAGAATGCTCTTCAGTCCAACCTGCGCTCTGCAGTGCATACAGCACTTCTTACTCTGCCTGAAACATTCTCAGAGTTTGACTTCTACTTTGCAATCTCCAACTTGAGCTATGCAGGGGACTTTAGGATGACATTTGGGGAAAATAAAAACAAAGTGCGGAATATTGTTCAGCCCCAGTTGTTAAACTTCCGCGAGCTCTACCGGCCAATCTTGCAGCAATTCCATGCCTATGTAGACTTTCCCACGGGAGAGGCACAGTGCCATCAAGACCTCAACCCTGAGACTAAGCTGCACCACCTCATGCAGCTGCCAATGGTTCCCCAACAGAGGATAGTCAAGTTCTGGAACCGTGGCGGTCTGCAGCAGGATATGGAAGATGTGCTCCGAGCCGTTGCCCATGATATTGACTGTGCTGTGATTTTGAGACAAATACTGAAAGATCTTGTTTGGCAATCTAGTGTACGACAGTCACTTAAAGGGATTTTAACAGCTGGATTCTTAAAATCTGTTCGTTATAGTGCTAAAAAAGTTGCTAAAATGTGGCAGTAAGCATTACGGAAAGGTTTTGTAGTTAACTATTAACCTTAATATTAAGTAGAAATAAAGTAAGTTAGACAAATGATAATTTTTTTTCATTCTAGTAACACCCAATATTTTTTGTTTCAAATATTTTTCAGGTACAAAAATGATTTCTGACGAATCAAGCAGTGATTCTGAGACAGGTAGATTCAAGTCAAGTCAAGCCGAAAAGAAAGTTGAACAAAACCGAAGTGTAAGGGAGGATAATTTCAGATCATCAGCTAGAGGGAAGCCTTCTGAAAATGATCGATTTCGCCGAGATTTTGATCGCAGACGTGATGTTCGAGATCATAATAGACGCGACGACCGGGTGCAGAACCGACGTCATGATCGGGATCAAATTAGGGATCGTCACGAAAGACCTCGTGAACCATATAGACCGCCAAGGCATTCACCGCCAAGAAGACAGCTTTCTAGAGAGAGGAGTCGCGATAGCAGGAGGCCATCGCACGACAGATACAAGCCCTACGAAGACAGTCGAGGCCCTACTCCGCGTGAAAATAGAAGTAGCAGCAAAGATCTAAAAAGACATCCACCACAATCAAGGACACACAAATCTCCCGAACCAAAGAGGGATTTAAAAGAAGAAATAAAACGAACCATCCAACCTCATTCATCCAGAGAGGAAAGCTATAAGAAACATGACAGAGGCAGGTCGAGAGATAATTTATCGTCCTCTCCTGATATGAGGAGTAAAAGGTCAATAGTGCAAAAACCTATGCATGTAGAGCCGCGGAAAGGTATAAAACCTGAAAGCCCTATCGATGTTGATAAACATGCAAGCAGTGAAGAAGAAGAGGTCCAGGCTGGTTCATACTACAGCATGAAACCAGCTGTTGTCAAAGAAAAGTCTGTAGAAAAAGAGGTCTCTGATGAATCTAGTGAAATAGACTCTTCCGACGATGAACGACTACGCGCGAAGCTTTTAAACTTAGAAAGAGAGCTCAGCAAAACCAGAAAGAAAAAGCACAAGAAGAAGCACAAAAGGAAAAGTTCCAAGTCAAAAAATGAAAAAGACAAAGATCCAGCTCCAGTTGAAGTAACAAGTACCACTGATATTGAAGAGAAACACATTCTCCAGGGCACGGATAAAGTACCAGACGTCGAAGTCACGTCGACCCAGAAGAGTGCTCAAAAAGACAGCAGTGAGGAAGGCGAGATATCGAGTGGTGACGACTCTCAAAGCAACATCGACATTGATCCGACTGATCTAAGACACAAACTCAAACGCACAGTGCCAAAAGCTGATACGAGCGGATCCCCTGATCTTCGCGAGCGCCTAAAGTCTAAATCTGATATTAGTGGTCCCATGCTTCCACCACATATGGATAAAAAAGCAAGGAGTGCGTCTCCTGACGTGGAAGGGCCAGCTTTGCCACCTCATCTCAAAAAAGGAGGCAAAAGAAATATTGGTAAGCAATTTACCTTCATCTCATTATTCAAGTGTTGCTTCAAATAAACTTTATTCCAATATTAATTTCAGGACCGTCCATTCCCAATGAGATGCGCAAAATTTTTGCCGAAACTGACCCTGACGATGTCAAATACGTTAGTTCAGACGAGGATGCTGGGATCGGCCCATTGCCTGCCGGCGCAGAGAGCAAATGGACTGACGCGCATAAAAAGCTAGAAGAGCGCGCATTGGACATGAAAATAAAGACATTAGATGGTCACACGCTGAATAGTTCAAATGTAAAATCCCGCGAGAGTTGGATGCTGGAGTTGCCCGAAGCTAAAGCCAAGATTATAGGACTGGAAGCTAGAAGCTTTAGGGCAAAGGAAGGCCCAGATATGTCTGATAGGTAAGAAAACCTTACAAATAACTCTTTTTTTTATTCTTCTCGTTTCTTCGAGTCTTAAAATTATAACAGCCCATATTACTTGTCAGTAAAAATTGACAATATAACTATTGTGAATTACATCTTTCTATGGAAAGGCTAAAATCATATTTAATAGAAATAGGTATATGGTTTTATGCACTACAAAATGAAAGGGTTTACAAATGGCCCCAGTCTGAATATATTTGCATTTTTGTAATGCCTTGTCTGGTTATCATAGCACAGCTTGCCCTAGTCTGGAAGTTCTGGAACTAAGACAATTGATTTATTAATGGTGATGTGCGGAATTTACTATTACCATGGACGTCACCAGAATCTAATTTAATTCTCTTTCAATCATCTTTCCCAGGTCATCCTGGACAGATACCCCGGAAGAGAAAGCTCGCAAGGCGGCGGGTGAAGTCCCCAAAGAGGACAAGACCGTCTCCCTGCACAAGGAGGCTCAAGCGAGGCATATTGAGAAACGAGACGAAGAACAAGAGAAGGAAGCTAAGTGAGTCTAATCACACTATCACACTTCACATCACACTAATATTATAAAAGCGAAAGTTTGTGAGTGTGTGAGTGTGTATGTTTGTTACTTCTTCAGGTCTAAACGGCTGGAGCGATTTTAATAAAATTTGGTATGGAGTTAGCTGACACCCTGGATTAACACATAGGCTACGTTTTACTGTGGTAAAATATCTTATTCCCATGGGATCAAATAATAATGTAATGTATGGGAAACTTAGTACATAACTTTTTCAAAAAATTGTTTACAGTTAATACACAATTTATTAATACTATTTGTGAAACTACTATTATTAACTATTAGTGAAACTACAATATTAATACACGAATCGCTCGTAGCCTGGGTTGCCTGAGTGATCTTAAACGATCACTAAGGTTAAGGAACATACCGCGCGTTCAGTCCATGGATGGGTCACCGTCTACGACTAACGCTAGTGGCATTTTTCCGAGCGATTCCGTGCTTCGCAAGGTACGTTAAGCAGTTTGTGCCGGCTGCTGTCGATAGATGGCAGTCGTTAAGCCAAGTCAGAGGCCTTAGGGCGGCTTGAAAACTTCTGACAGTAAGACCAGCCACTAGTCTTACAAGCCTCCACCAATCCGGACTTGGCCCTCGTGGTGGAGTATGGCCTATACCTTCCTCAGGGAAGAGACCCGTGCCCCTCGGTGGGGACATAATGGGTTGATGATGAACACAATTTATATTCCCTAATAAACCGCGGGTAACACCGCGGGTCACAGCTAGTAAAAAAATATTTTGTGAAATCTTATTACGTATCTATCAAATGAATATGCAGTGAAACTCAAAATTTTTATGTTCACTCATAAGGTGTATTTTATTTTCCTTATTTATATTTGCATTTAAAAAAATGTTTAGGAGAATAACTTTTTGAAATTTGGAAATTTCATGATTTATTTGGCTATTGAAACTTCTCGATCGAGT
Source organism: Yponomeuta plumbellus (assembly GCA_947310845.1). Classification (NCBI taxonomy): domain Eukaryota; kingdom Metazoa; phylum Arthropoda; class Insecta; order Lepidoptera; family Yponomeutidae; genus Yponomeuta; species Yponomeuta plumbellus. Next base: position 14,480,613 of record OX371198.1, on the reverse strand, counting down.
ACCCAATGTCGTCATCCGTCGCCGGGCAAGGGTTGATGACATTGGCGAAAGAGTCTCAAGACTGAAGTGGAAATGGGCGGGACACCTGGCAAGGCGGGAAGACCGAGCCGGTGGACCAAGGCAATCACAGAGTTGTGGCCGAGAACAGGACGACGGTCAGTGGGCAGACCTGCGGCCCGGACGATGTCGTTGAGTCGGCGGAAGGTCCGTGGATGCGAATGGCGATAGACCGTGTGAAATGTCATTTGGGGGAAAAGGCCTATGTATACTCAGCAGTGGGCAGCGGTAGGGCTGATGATGATGATGATGATGATTGAAGCTTCTGTTGTGTGGGGAACGCAGGGCAGGGCTTTTATTCGTGAATTAGGGTGCCGATTAAGGGACCGTGGCATGGACGTTCGCTCTGGGGCATATCTGAGCCAAAGGATTTCCCTTGCTGTGCAGCTAGGTAACGCACCCAGTATTATGGGGACTTTTGGGTCGGATGTGGCTCGGAGCGGTTTATTTGGTTAGGTTTTTTTTCTTTTTTTTTATATTATTATTACTATTTTTTATTTCTATTCTGTAATATTGCCTTGAGATGTTGTATTTTTATATTTGAAATATGTCTGAAATTAATATGAACTTATTTTCTTCTTAAATATGGCTGTTGTATCATACATAACTATTGCACTTGTTACAGAAAACACAAAAAGAAGCACAAGAGAGAAGAGAGCCTCTTGGAGTTACACCAGAAGAAGCTGAAAAAGAAGAAAAAGGTAAAAATTGAACTTTGTGATGCCTATCGATAAGTTTTTGTAGACTTTGCTAAGCCCGCTATACAGTGTAGCCTAAGTAAGTCAGGGACTCCATGGGCCTTTCTCCACTGCTCCGGTCCGGCAATCGCTAATTACCGATCCGATTTAGAAACACACAAGAATACTAATAAGCTTCTCCACTACTCCGCCATCCGGTTTTTAACGACCCGATAATTTGCTAGATCTGAACGGTATTTTACCGGTCCGAAGTGATCGACGTACAAAAACAATACACGTTTTTGCACCGCGCATACAACCCAAAAATGTTTCCATACTATTTATTTACATTAATAGAATGTGTGGAAAGCGTCATGTCTATTGCCGATTATAGTCGGATGAAGTGTAGAAGCATAATCCGGCATCCTATATTTTTCTCATGACTGATTCCGGTTCCGACGCCGGACCGGAGCAGTGAAGAAAGGGCCAAACTGGCCCCCGAACGTGGATGCGCCAAGATCATAAGGACACGCCCTTGTAATCAGTTGCGCTAAGACCCTAAAAAGAACAAGTTAAAAGTACGGTCGCCGCGATATAGGTTCTTCGGGTGCGGAGGCCACCGGGAAGCATATTTAAATATTTTTGCTGTACCCCCATTAGATTAAGTAAACATTATGTAACATGTAACCTGTTGGTGAATAAATAATTTGTATTTGTAAAACCATTGTTATGGTAAGCGGCCCACCAAAAATTCTACAGCTTAAAAATAGAATAAATAAAAAAAATATATAAATAAACTCACGCCCGTTATCCCCGACGGGGTAGGCTGAGGCACCAAACACTAGAACTGGACCCACGTTTTGCCGAGTTTATTATGTCCCAAACGTGACAAGTGGCAAGCCTGTCGTCCGGGCACAATTTAACTGCGAATGGTGTTGCTGTACAAACAAACAAATGTACGTAACTAAAAGTCATTGATACATGCGTGGTTCGAACCCAGACCCTCATGATTGAGGAGCAAGGGTCAACCCCACTACGCTACCACCGCTTTCTAATTTATAATTTTAAATTACATAACTTCAAGGTCCAGCACAAATAATGAATGTAACACTGGAAGTTGAAATTTTCGGACTTGGAGGCTCTTAAAAAAGCTGGATTAGAAATACCCACAGGGTGCACTGAGACCATACCCGCAACCTCCGGCATGGTAGTCAGATGTACTAGCGCTAGACCAGACCAGAGGTTCTCAAACATATTTTTCTCGTGGACCACTTTCAAAGTTTTACTATTTTCGGTAGACCCCCTGCTGGTACATTTATACTGCATTCCCAAAACTCCTAAAAAATATCACCCTAAATTAGAGGTGTTAAGAAGAAATAAAAAGTAGCACATTTTCTTGTGTCCTATTTATAAAAATAATACTACAAATAAAACTAATACAAAATTATAAACATTTATTATTACAAACAATCAACAATTGACGTTGATAGGTAAAATTTTTGCTTTTTACGACGAGAAAATGTTTCGTGGACCACCATTTACAACTGGTGAACCCCTGTTTTCTTTTCACGTCTACGTGGACCCCCGTGTGGTCTCCTATGGACCCCTGGTGTCCTCCTGAACCACTTTGGGAACCTATGCGCTAGACCAACGAGATAGTTATTTATTTTTTCTGTTTCATCTTCTTCAGTGCCTCTCGACTCTTTGCCAAACAGACGAAATAGACGTTCGACGCCAATCGCATTCGTGTTTTAGCGTGATGTAAAAGCAGTTTATTTTATTTTTCTCAGAAGGACGATAAGGATGAAGGTAAGAAGGAGCGCCGTCCCTTCAGCCGAGATGTAGATCTGCAGGTGAACCGGTTCGACGAGGCGCAGAAGAAGTCGATCATCAAGAAGGCGCAGGCGCTAGACACACGCTTTGGCCGCGGCGAAGCTAAGTACTTATAACGATCTTACCTTTCAAGCGGCCTACAGACCAGTGGCGGATTAGCCACGCAGTAGGGGGCCCCGCACCACGCTTTCTGGGGCTTGTTTCGTAGAACTAAAATTCATGGTTTAATATGACAATGACGTACATTGCGATGTTGATTGAACCACAGACTATCAAGTATGAAGACTGCTACTCAGTGTATCTTAAATTGTTTCCCAGTAGGTGTCTCATACTCCTACTCCGAACTGTCATATACATTCTTATCTTGACTCTTTCGAGTTGTCTAAATGCTTAACCCGATAGAGTGGAATGTTACATAATACATATGAGGGCCCTTGAATAATTTTGCTACGGGCCCTGCGATGGCTTAATCCGGCACTGCTACAGACTATTGAAAGGCGACGCGACACCACGTATCGACACCCCGTTCTACATCGTGCACAGTGCCAACACGCGATGCCCAAAATGATTCTGATCATAGAAAACAGTAGATTTGATTTGACTCAACACGCGTCACGTTGTGTCGGGTCGCGTCGCGTTTCCATAATGTGTCTCCGCCTTTAGTACTCCTGTATTAGTTTTAGAGATGATAGATAATAGATTTTAGTCGCCCTCAACGAATTTTTAATAGATCAGTCAGTTTTTCTTATTTTAAAATGAATTCCCATTTTTTCCCGTTGTGCGGTTTGAATTGTCATTCGGAGCAACTTCATGAGAAGATGCTATGATGAATTTTGTACTTAGAAAATGTATTCTTACATAACTCTGCGTCACAGTTTTCTGTAAATATCTCGGCTACATTGAACAAAGGCGAAGAAGAAATACATTTATCCATAATATAAATTTATGATCGAGGGTTGTTGTAATACGTATATTTCATTAATACAACTTTTTTAAATATGTCAAGTATTTTATTGTTCTCCATTCTCATAAGGTGTAAATTCCATCCATTGATTTTATTTCAACGCGCCGAAATCCCAAATAGCTTCTGTATTGTTTTAGCCAATAGATACCTCTCCCTATCTGTAGAGTGAAAATTGAGATTTCAATAGACGTTCTAGCTAGCTCTACAGTTAAAGACATAATGTACTTTGCATCTATGGCACTATGGTCTTAGATGTGGCTGCGTCTGTACCGTTGCCCGCTGCTAGAACAGAGGCGCAGACGATCGCCTTGGAGTTATCGCAACACAGCGGCTCTTCCGCCGTCATACCGGCGTACGTCCAAGGGTTATCGCCGACCTTGTAAAACGCTGACAGCTGGAATTGCAAAGACATTGTTAGACAAGGTAATCCAACAAGTAGGCCTGAAGGATTAGCTTGAGAAGATGTCATTCTGTGTTAAGAAGCTTGGGGGGTCGGGATGAAAAACCAGAAAAGTAGACCCATCGGATGGATAGCACGCACGATTTGTATTATGAATAAAATATTTAACTTTGATGGTACATACTAGAAGGGACTTGAAGAATCATATTAGCTACGACCTACTACCACCCTTAAAATTTTTGCTCGCCCAGAATGGTTGTCTGGAACAGTTAGTGGTAACCTACATGGTGTTGATCTGTACAGTTTAATCCGACTCAGGGTGGTTATTTACATGATACTGAAGCAAAAAAAAATATTAAATAAATATTTTTTTTTTTTAGTGAAAATTACCTAAAATCCCCGGTTTTGCGGCGAGCGCGCGGACGCACTCTCCCGTCCCGCCCTGCGAAACCCCCCTCGGACCCGTCAAGTGCAAACAATAGAAGCTAAGCCATATAACTTTATGATTTTTAGGTGATTTTCACAAAAAAAAAAATTTTTTTTTTTTATTGCTTCAGTATCATGTAAATTACCACCCCTGAGTCTGATTAAACTGTACAAACCAACACCCAGTATAACCTTAGTCAAGTTTCAACTGCAATTAACTGTATAGTCGATCAATGCTATTAGCTAAGATCAAAAAAAATCTATAAGGCCAACCGGTCTTTGCCGGTTGGCCGTCTCAAGCCGGGTCCGCTGCGCCATGTTACGCGTGTTACAAGAAATGTAACACGTTATTAAAACAAAAATTGGGAGTGGTATTAACACTTTACGTGTTACGTAACACGTAACGTAACGTTATGTAACACGTAATGTGTTATACCACGCCCCATTTTTATTATATTTACGTGTTACGTATTAATTAAGTAAAAATTGGGAGTGGTATTAACACTTTACGTGTTACGTAACACGTAACGTAACGTTATGTACCACGTAACGTGTTATACCACGCCCCATTTTTATTATATTTACGTGTTACGTTTTTTGTAACACGCGTAACATGGCGCAGCGGACCCGGCTTCAGATATCGTCGGAAAGAGGATGAGGTCAAGGACCTGCATGAGCTCCAGACAAGCGACTGGCAAAAGGCCGCACAGGGGTGCAATTACGCAAGTACTCCACTGTATGGAGTTATCTGAATTCGCCGCTGTTCCCGGTGTGTCACACCACCTTATGTAACACTGTTACATTCTTAGACTTTCTTTCCCAGGTGTGTCATTTTCCTACTCCGAACTGTCATATACATACATATTTTGACTCTTTCGAGTTGTCTAAGTACCTTAACCTGATAGAGTGGAAAGTTACGTAATATACCTAAGGGCAGGACATACAGGTCAGTTAAGTAAAGCTGGCACGTTCAACACATTTACACGTTGCGCTTGTGTAGTGTCTGTGAATAAGCGCGCGGCGTGACTTGTACTGCATGCGCATCATGAAAAGTCTGCCCGTCTCTCTTGCGCGCGGTCTAGCTTATGAGTGTGAAGGGGACAGTTATAATTTTACTTTGGCTACTGTTTATAAATATAGCGTGATCTTTTTGATATTCAACCGTATGTGCGTTTCAATGAGGGATTTTTCTGACAGCTAAGTAAAGTAGTTCCAAATGAGCCGTTTTCAGAAGAACTAAAAAAAATGAATGGCTGTCAAAGGAATGCAATTTTTGACCTCAGCCCAATAGCCATGTGTGATACATCATCGAATAGGTCTCAGCGAGCTGAATAAAAGTTAGTTTATAGTCAACAGCCAAATGTTGGTCCTTTCGGAGGTATATTGTATTGAAAAAAAACTATCATTTTCAATACAATTTTACTCCGAAAGGACAAACATTTGGCTGTTGGCGTCATAATAACTTTTGTTCAGCTCGCTGAGACCTATTCGATGATGTATCACACATGGCTATTGGGCTGAGGTCCAAAATTGCATTCTTTTGACAGCCATTAGATTTTTTTTTTTAGTTCATCTGAAATCGGCTCATTCATCCGTAACTGACCACTGAGCGTCCGTGACCCTTTGTTGTTTGCTAGAACAACACAAGCAACCATTTTTTCAAATTTCACTTTTCAACGGTATTCGATTGACCATAAAGCCACATTTGCTGCAAAAATCACACAAATCCTATGGGGTTTTCATAGTAGAAACGTGTTGCTCTTAGCACAGAATTATGCCAAAACAACACACCTCCAGCCATTGTGTTTTGCCATCACATGGCAAAACCAAAATTTCTGCCGCAAGTTTTGATGACTGTGCCTGTCCAGATGGTAAGAAACCATAAAATATTAAAAAAAAAATTGAAAATTAAAGATTTACATGCCGGACGAGGACCATATTAAAAACTTCTATGAAGAAATTTTCAACTGGCCAACCACAGAGAAAGACGATGTAGAGGTGTCTTAGATTTTAATTACATTAAGTACATACGTATTTCATAAGTTATAGTTTCTAGTAATAAATCTGTGACCTTTTCTTTCAATTCTAGGTAGTGTTTTTGCAAAACAACACATATCCAGTTCATAAAATGCTCAAAAAAAACATTCACACTAAAATATTTTTACAAAATGTGACTCAAAATTGTAAGTGGTAGTTACGTGAACGGTTTAGCGACAAAAAAAGTAAAAATACAGCAGTCTTTTGAATCTTAAATCCTTTTTCCCTCTTCCCCAAAAATTTGGTTCAATGGATTTGTGTTGTTTTAGCAACACATGATTCAATTAAATTGTTGAGGATTTCTGGGATAATTATTTTCTCTTTTTTATTTTAGTTATTTGAAATTATTTTTGTTCATGTGAAAATTTATTGAAAATTAAAACTATCTTGTGACCATTGATTCCACATTATTTTTAATACTTTTCGCTCGAATTTGCTAAAAGTATATTATAACAAGTAACACATATATTTGTATTTATTTATCTACAACGCACCCATCTTACTAAAACCTAACTCTAGTCTACACTTAAACTAGAGTCGCATTTTGAATTAAAATCATTTATTTTTAAACATACTGTATAGTGAAATTGCATAAGTGTGAGTGTGAGTACTGTGAACGTGCCAGCTTTAGATAACTGACCTGTACACAAGTAACGACTTCTTTTGTCGGAGGCCAAAGCCTACTTCTGCGCCAGCGGAGTATAGTAATATCTTTTTAACTGTACAAAGCTCATTAGGTTGCAGACTGTCCAACTTGGCGAAGATTTTTTAGCACGTAACAGCTGACTTGAAACTTCAAAAGTATACCTTTAACTCGTCAGCCGTTTTCAGTTTGTTGCACAGTATCTCAGGCCCCTTCGCCTTTGTGGCCGTTCCCAGCGCGAGGCACAGGCTCTTGCAGGTGTTCAGTCCCTCGTCGTCGATCTTGACCTCCAGCCCGGGCATCTGGGACAGCGTGGGAGCGGCGCCTGCTTCGGGCTTATCGGTTGGGAAGCCCCCGCACGAGCAGTTACCCTTAGGGCCATTGTCCGCGGAAGGGGAGGCTACAGGACTAGAAATAAGTGTTGGATTAAATAATGCACAATATTGTTTGGCTGCGGAACCTGTACTAGTCAGAGGAAGATAAGGTTAGCCTTTTGAGCCTGTACAGGACATCAGTTGAAATCAATATTGATTTTTGATATTTTTCTAGATGATAATTATGTTTATAAGCATTTTCTATCCGGTGGAAAATGCTTTTAGAAAGCATTAAGTCCGCCACATTGCCTTTTACTTACGTGAAATTAAGGTACCTATTAATAATAATCATAATAAAAATGTGTTCTTATTGAATAGGTAGTACCTAACTATGTTATTAAATTAGTTGCAGAAGATTTTGAGTCATAAGAATCGGTGGTGCCAACTCAAATGCCATCCAGGACAAAGGCGTACTATATATACAGGGTGTCCCAAAAATCAACGTCAAGCTGGAACCAGGTGAAAAGGCAAGTCATATTGGTTTGAATCAGAAAAATAAAAAAAAATAAAAAAATCCTGTTGCCACAAATCTTTACTTTTTCCGATTTTGCAATTGTTTTGTAAATCTGAATAATGCTTTTCTAAACTGTAAACAATATTTCAAAACCAGCTGCGCCATCTTGGAAAAAAATTATACTAAATAAAAACTTAAAATTGCCCATTTTTTATTCTACTATTAATTTTACTTTAATTTTTTTTTGGTGAAATTTCTTGAATAAATAATTTAAAAAAAAATTACTGTACGGAAAGAAAATCGATTTTTTTTATATTTTTCTGATAACCAGTATGACTTGCCTTTTCAGCCTGTTTCGGCTTGACGTTAATTTTTGGGACACCCTGTAGATATAGGTAAACGATGGACTGAAGACCACATTGTGTCCTCCAGATTGGCGATTTCAACTGCTAAAGTAGGTGGTAAATATCTGCTTACGACGGTTTCTTCACGGTTAACACAGACAACAAAATCCACCGCTTTCTATTCCATTCCAAAACTGGAAACTATTATTTAGGTACATAGTAGGAAGCATTTGGAATAAGACCGAACAAGGATACCCTGCAAAGCAATGCGAATATGTATTGCGATCAATCGTCAAGAATACTACAGTGATTTTTTACTTCTAGATTTTCTATTTGTAGACATTGCTTCACTGCTGATTCAGAGCTCTCCTAAAGATAAATCAGTGACTTAAAGTCTAAATTAAATCCATCGAGCAATGTAATGCAATTCGAAACAAATTATGGACACACAAGTAGTTACCTAAAAATTACGAATGTATCCAAGTTTATACTTCATTAATACCTTTGGGCATCGACGAAGTGGAGTCCAAAAATCATGATGATGCAGAAATCGCACAGGAATACCTTGGTGGAGGACATGGTGCCTGTGTGGACTGCGTTGCCAATCGACTGTGAGATAGGCGGACAGTTGACACCGACTTTATACTGAGTCTACCGTTTGGTCCTTACGGGTGACCATGCTTCTCAAAGATCGAGGAAATGGAAGGACGACACTTGAAGAAGAAACTGACTTTGAATTTCTCAAGCCTTCATAGCATAACAACAATTCGTAATGAAGATCTTTGGAGGAGTACTAACCAGATAGCTGTCCACCTAGAAATCCAGGATACAAATGGCGCTGGATAGGCCACACACTACGCCGGGACAGAACATGCCTGTCCAGACAGGCCCTCATATACACGTCCTCGGGCAACCGAAAGAGGGGACGGCCTAGGACAACCTGGAAAAGATCTGTAGCCCAAGAGGTCAAGTCGATCGGCACTAGCTGGCCTGAATTGGAAGCTGCTGCGAATGACCGTCAGAAGTGGAAATCTGTGGTTAAGGCCCTATGCTCCCCTAGGAGTTAAAGGACCGAAGAAGAAGAAGATAGCTTCAGCTTGTTTTTTACTTTTTATGCCCCACCCCAAAAGCATGCACTTCTTCTTGTGGATTTCGCTTCAATAATTCTTCGCCCCAGCGTACCACGCAGAAAGTTTTTCGCCGCAACGTTTGTCGCTACAGCGTCATTCGAAACACGTACCGGACCCTGCGTTAGGTACCAAGTCATCGTGATTGTTGTCCCAAATTAATTAACATTCATGGTAACCCACTTTGTTTTCGTACAACTAACCGTGTGTTTGGTTTCGTGCATCGGTACAATACGCTGCTACTTGCGTGCAGGAGATTTGTTTTAGTAATCCGACAAGTGTGGCTTGTTAAATCTCATTTTTCACCAAATGAACCCATTGACGGTTGTTATCTTCGCTGTAGAGTAGTTAGACTCGGTGGCTAATAATCGCTCGGATTTCCTGGTTGTGGGTAATTTGGAGTAAGTAGGTACCTACCTGTTCAGTTTGAATTAGTCTAGAAGTAGAATCAAGGAGTACTTCATCATCAACCTATTACGACGACCTCTGTGGCGCAGCGGTTAGCGCATCTGACTACCGCAAGAGGTCCCGGGTTCGAATCCCGGCTGGGGACAAAAAAAAAAACAAAACCCAGGTCTTGGATGTTTACATGTTGTGACGTCGCTGTTTCTGGTTCCCACGATACAGGGTATCCTAGTGTGGGGCCAGAAGCAATGTATGTGCATGTATGTAAATGTATGTGTATGTTTATATGGCCCCACCTAAGGGCACGCGTCTCTTCCCTGAGGCCTAGTGCGGATTGGTGGAGGCATGTAAGACTAGTTGCTGGTCTTACTGTCCGAAGTTTTCAAGCCGCGCTAGGGCGTCTGACTTGGCTTAACGACTGCCATCTATCGACGGCAGCCGGCACCAACTGCTTAACGTGCCTTGTGAAGCACGGAACCGCTCGAAAAAATGCCACTAGCGTTAGTCATAGACGGTCACTAATCCATGCACTGAACGCGCCCTATGTTGCTTAACCTTCGTGATCGTTTAAGATTACTCAGGTAGCCGGGGCTATGAGCGATTCGATAACTAGCGCTAAGAAGTACTTGGTAGAAAGCAATCCTCTCAGTAAAATATTATTGAAGTAACTATCTTTGTGCCTAGCTACTATACTCTGCTATACTCTGTTCCACAAGTGGAACTCCTAGGAAACCAAATACTCGCATGTTATTGGTCTATGCGCGAGATAAGAAAAACAATAAGCGAAGACTGTCCGTTTCATCGAGTCGGACTGTCGCTTACTTCTAGCCGCTCGTATTCACCAATGAAACGAGAGTATTCGGTTCCCTAGAAGGAACAATTTAAAGGTATAATTTGATGGTAATCGTTCAGCCTTTGGTTCATGCAATACTTATAGGAACTGTACTGTATGCTACAATACTTATAACTTGTTTTTGTTATAAAAATTGTGGTTAAAGTTTAGTTATTTCTACCATCCAGCGATAAAAAATAACTACCCATAATTTTTTTCAACCTATCATAACTTCTCGGATATTTAAATAACAGTTATAACTGTTTGTTTTCGTAGTTACGTACAGGTCAGTTAATTAGAGCTGGCACGTTCAACACATTTACACGTTGCGCTTGTGTAGTGTCTGTGAATAAGCGCGCGGCGTGACGTGTACTGCATGCGCATCATGAAAAGTCTGCCCGTCTCTCTTGCGCGCGGTCTAGCTTATGAGTGTGAAGGGGACAGTTATAGTTTTACTTTTGCTACTGTTTATAGATACAGCGTGATCTTTTTGGTATTCAACCGTATGTGCGTTTCAATGAGGGATTTTTCTGACAGCTAAGAAAAGTACCTAGTTCCAAATGAGCCGTTTTCAGAAGAACTAAAAAAAAACGAATGGCTGTCAAAGGAATGTAATTTTTGACCTCAGCCCAATAGCCATGTGTGATACATCATCGAATAGGTCTCAGCGAGCTGAATAAAAGTTACTAACTATGACGCCAACAGCCAAATGTTAGTTTTTTTTTCAATACAATATAACTCTGAAAGGACAAACATTTGGCTGTTGGCGTCATAGTAACTTTTGTTCAGCTCGCTGAGACCTATTTGATGATGTATCACACATGGCTAATGGCTGAGGTCCAAAATTGCATTCCTTTGACGGCCATTAGATTTTTTTTTAGTTTATCTGAAAACGGCTCATTCATCCAGTAACTGTCCACGGAGCATCCGTGACCCTTTGTTACATAATTAAATTATAGTTAAATTGTTGAGGATTTCTGGGATAATTATTTTCTGTTTTGGTAAAGATTTTCTTAGGTGAAATTATTTTTGTTCATGTGAAAATTTATTGAAAATTAAAACTATTTTGTGACCATTGATTCCACCTTACTTTTAATACAGTGAGGTCCAAAATTGCATTCCTTTGACAGTTATTCGTTTTTTTTTTAGTTCTTCTGAAAGCGGCTCATTTGGAACTACTTTTCTTAGCTGTCAGAAAAATCCCTCATTGAAACGCACATACGGTTGAATACCACGCTGAATATATAAACAGTAGTAAAAATAAAACTATAACTGTCCCCTTCACACTCATAAGCTAGACCGCGCGCAAGAGAGACGGGCAGACTTTTCATGATGCGCATGCAGTACACGTCACGCGCGCGCTATTCACAGACACTACACAAGCGCAACGTGTAAATGTGTTGAACGTGCCAGCTTTACTTAACTGACCTATACCCACATTGGTTCAGGCAGGTACTGTTTAAGGAAAACAGACAGACAACCAAACAAGACAAGACAAACACTAAAGAAAACAAAATAGCTTAGAGAAGTTGCACTCGCATCAACAACGTCAATCGTAAGTAAATATGGCAGCAGGGTGGCTATTTTACTTTTTTTGCCTCATATTAAAAAAAGAAGTTCGTAGTCAGCTCTCCATACTTCTTCCTACGCTTCGCGTAGCGCATTAGCATAAAATAATCGATTATAATCGGCCTTTAAACAAAAGTCCGTCATCTTTGCTAGTTGAACATATTTGGCAGCAGTAGGATCGCTTTTATTTGAGGACCACTGAAATGTTTGGTATTTTTTGGGGCATAGATCTCTTAAGCCAATGGTATTTTCATGATAAAATAAAATATTTAGTTAAATAAACTGCGAGTGAGGGATAAATCAGGTAATAACAGTGTTATTGTGTTTATTGCTTAATGGTATTTATTAGACATATGGTTTTGTATAACTTTGCTAAATATTATGCAGTGTTATAAATGTGGCATATTGAAAAACCAAATTCTTGACATGTCTTGAACTGACACTTACTCGTTCGCTTCAATACAGTGTAGGTAGGATAGTACAATAGCGATAGGCTGCATTCCATGAACGGGTCGGGTGCTCGCATTCATATCAAATATTTAAGGCTTTAATGGAATCAATGACGACGACCTCTGTGGCGTAGTGGTTAGCGCATTTGCTTACCATGCGAGAAGTCCCGGGTTCGATCCCCGGCTGGGGAGAAAAAAAAAACTCCAGGTCTTGGATGTTTGTGACGTCGTTGTTTCTGGTTCCCACGACACAGGCTGGTTACACGACATCATATAAAAAATGTTATGTTAATGAACTACAGACCCGTCAATCTGTGATTGTACTAAAATGGATTTGTTCCGGACTTGTCGTTTTCCAGATCGGTCGTACTCCAGATTTGTCGTATTCCAGATCTGTCGTACTCCAGATTCGCCGTAATACGTACAGTTGAGCAGGCAGATTTTTTTGTTTCATTTTATACATTTAGTGAGTTACGAAGTGTTTTGGTTCTATCGAAGAGAAGTTTTTGTTCCATTGCTTTAATTTTTGTTAATAAAAATAAGTAACAATTTGTATATTGTTTTTTTATTTTATAGCGAGTAAAAATGGTTTAAAATGAGTAAATTTTCTATGGTGGACTGTATTACGGCGAATCTGGAATACGACAAATCTTGAATACGACAGATCTTCTGGAACACGACAAGTCCTGAACAAATCCTAAAATGCACTAACAGAATTAAACACACTTCCCATTTAGGTAGGGGTCGAAAATTGAGAAACAAGATACCACCAACCAAGAAAGACCCTATGGACGAGAGTATCTTCAATCCTCACCTCAACACTTAATAGGTAAAATACAATTTCACTTTTATTAATTATTGTTTATCTTTTGAAAACATAGCAAGGCTGTGCCTAAAACTGGAGGTAAAAATTGAAATAAGATTTCAAGCACAGCGTAGATAATTTAAATTAGCTTTATTTAAAGATTTTCTATAAATATAGTTAGTTAGCATGGCTTGCAGTCTTGTTAATTACCGTCTAGATAGATACACAGTTGAGGTATTTTCGTAATAACCTTAACAATCACATTATGGTAGTAAGAATAATTTTACCTGTGTTATTGGCAATATATATAACGATATATACATGGATATCATAATATATATTATATATTTATTTCTACGCATCAACAGAAAGTTACCATTTAAAACTATAAATAAGTTGAACCAATGATAGCCTAGTCATAGTATTGTCCACTCACAAAATATGATTTTGTTAGTGTCTTATATAGGTAGGGAGGGGCTGGAAAGACAGAGTGAGCCGTCGAATAATAATGATTTAGTCAATAGAATGAGCCCACACTTAACAATAGTACTCTTCCTAGATAAATGAATGGAATGATATGTGAAAATGAAAATGAAAATAGCCTTTATTTGCCAATAATCTTATGTACATTCTATTAATTGCATTTTGCAATAACACAATCACATCTGCATAGTAAGTATACACGCACAACCACCACAATCCCATTCCCTCTGCAATTATGTCTGAAGAACAGTTTGATGTACAATCAAACTGTTTCTTTCCGTAGGACCTAATACATATTTTGGAAGGTGCGAAACCCAATCTATGCCAGAAGGCTTTGCTACAACTGACATCACATTCACTATAATTGCAAATGCATATTGCAACCAGGGTCAGCATTCTCCTATCTTTGTGGAGCTGGCTTAGGCTTGGGCATCTTGGAGAGTAATCCTTGGATTTCTTTCTTCTCATCGTAGCTTTTCCACATTTCATATAGGTTTATAATGGCTCGCACAATCTCTTGGATCTGTAACATACAATATTGAGCGATCTAAATTCACACGTATTTTCCTTTGCTTTTGGGGTGGAAATCGTCTTTTATTAAAATATTACCTTGTCCATGTCTACATTGAGCTCAGCAAACCATGGCTTTAAGTTTTCTTTACTGAGCATCACACAAGCTATGTGCAGTGCTGCTATCGCGATCTGAAATTAGACATTGTTCATTGTGGTTGCATATTCAGTTCAATAAATCATTGCTTCCTACTGATATTTCCTACAGCTAATCTCATGTCTTGCCACTGATTTCTATGAATCTCTTCCAATAAAAATCAAGTAAGTTCACCCGGACCATATGTTACAATATTTGTGTATATTTGGTAGGTTTAATAATGCTAATTAATATGGCAAAACATTAGTTGAGTCTGTTCAAAACAATATTATGTGTGTCTTCTTTAAATTAAATCAAATAAAGGTATTTCATCACAGTATCAGTAAAAGTAAAGATGGGGTAAAAACTCGAACTATGTACCTGATATGGTGGGTATATCAAGCTGACATCTGTTCTCAAAGAGTCATTCACTATCCTCCAAGCATATGTCAAGAGTTGGTCATCTTGGCCAATGTCTTGAACAAATAGCAGCAGAGGCCTGTAGGGCTGAAAAACTATTAGGCAGCAATCTAGATTCTCTAACAAGTAGAACTCACATTCCAGTATATGGTTAGTTCTGTAAGGGAATTCTTGCTGACCATATGCATAGCTAAACTTGTTCTTTATCACGGTCTGACAAGTCGTTATAAGGCGAGAGTTAGATATGACCCCAAACTCTTCCACTTTTGAGGCTAGAAACACGCATGTTGGCGCCAGAAGTAACGGATCTATGCATTTGAGTGAATTCCTCGCATAAAACCTTTTGAAGTATACAGTGGCGGTCGCTATCACTTGCTGACGAAGCTTCAGCTGTTCTCCCAGGACTTGAATTATGCTGGCAAAGAAATTGAATATCTTTTGGTACTCTTCTTCATTGAGTATACCCAAGTCATGCTGGCGGTCTCTGACTAGATCCTGTTTGTCTAAAATCCATTGCTGGTGATGTGAGCTTTGCCAGAAGTTGCCTGCCATTGTTTTATTACTGATGTAGCTGGTAAAAACTAGACGACGATGTGAGAACGAGCCACACACAAACAACACAACACAGCAAGTCAAATTGTTTGACCACAGATCAGAATTCTTTATTTTTTTTACATGTGTTTGACAACACAATGGCAGTGCTGCCAGTTACAGTGGGCCCAAAAATCCAGATATGGAGAATCTTACTAAGTATGCCAAATCGCTTGTCTCAGTAAAGCCTGTATGTATACAAATACACTAGTTTTTGTTTTAGTCAAAAATACCTAGTAGTTTTGATTTTATAGGCATTCAAAGTTTCGAAAAATATCCCGTCCCGCTAACAGTCACGAGACCGCTTGTGACGTCATATCACAACGCGCCGCGCGGCCCGCCCGCCTAATATCAAGTCGCCAGCGGTTATAGTAGTAGGTGTAATAGCTTGTGCAGTATTTTGTTGTGTTTTCTTTCGCGTATTAAGTTAATAGTCATACTAATAGTAAATATTATTCGAGTAATAAAATGGATGAAGGATTCGAAAAAGGGCAATCGGATAATCTATCTAAAATAGATGGATTAATGGCTGCGCATTATTTATCAACAAATAGTGATTTTGTTTGAATAAAAATGCAAAGGTGAGACGACCTCTGTAGCGTAGCGGTTAGCGCATCTGCTTACCATGCGAGAGGTCCCGGGTTCGTTCCCCGTCTGGGAAGAAAAATCTCCAGGTCTTGGATGTTTACATGTTTGTGACGGCACTGTTTCTGGTTCTCACGACACAGGGTATCCTAGTGTGGGGCCAGAAGCAATATATGTGCCTGTATGTAAATGTTTAAAAAAAAAACTTTCCGTGCTACTAGTTATGCTTAATAGTTTATCTGTTATAAATTGTTTTATCAAAACAAAATACCCAACTAATGTCATAATGGAAGAATGTAACTCAAATAGTAGAAGTACCTAGTTACCTACTATTAAATTTTTACGTTAATGACAACAAAATTCTTATTATAGTTTTGTAGCTATTGGTATGTATACAGGGTGGTCCAAATATCATGGATCAAATGAAATGGGGAGTTAGCCAAGGTCATCTTCTACCAATAAAGTTCTATACAGGGTGGTAAAATTCTCAACGGTTTTGAACTTACGATTGATTTTCGGTTTTTTTCAAGAAAAGAGTTCCTACTACTTATTAAGAGCAATAAAAAAAAAGGACTTACTTTTGGTGGTTGTTTTTTTTTTGAGAGTGACGGTCCATGATGAGAATGTAACAAAAAAAAATTCATCGTCCCTGTCTTTATAGATCATGAGAAATCAATTAATTTTTTACGGATCTCGTATCATAATTGTTTGATCCAACATTTTCGTCATTGATTTAAAAAAAAAAAGTGTACTGCGGAAACCTGCCCCAGTAGTAGAAAAACTGGACCATTTCATGAGGATTGTAAAAAGATACAACTCAAAGCCCTATCTCTCCTGAGTCTTTTATTATTGACCTTTATTCTCAGCAAAGTTGCATTTTTTTAAATCAAGTTTTGGTCCTAACTAATTTAAGTTACAAAGTACTGTTCTAGGACATAAAAATAAGTCGCAAAAGGATAAAAAAATTACACCAGATAATTAGAATAGACAGTTTAATCAAAAATAAAAAAATAAACTTTTTCATAGAAGATGTTCAAAATTTCTACCTCTCACTCGGTGGCAGAGTCGACATCTTCTAACAAAATTTCTTTTTAACAATCTAAAGGCCCGGTGATTATTTTTCACCTGGTGAGTGGCCGCTGATATTCGTCGTCGAAGCTGCTGCTCCGTGTTGCACTCCTTTTCGTATACCACTTCCTTGAAGTAACCCCAAAGAAAAAAATCTATGGGGCTTAAATCGGGTGAGCGCGGTGGCCATTGAATAGTTCCACCGCGACCGATCCAGCGATTTGGAAATACTTCATTTAGGTGACTCCTCACGTCACGAGCGAAGTGCGGAGTTGCGCCGTCATGTTGCAGCCACATAGCGCTTCTTGTTTCAAGAGAAACGTCTTCTAATAATGGGTCGAGTTCCTCTTGTAAGAATGACAAATAAATTTGACCATTCACTCTTGCAGGCAGCTCGTGTGGTCCTATTAACTGTCCTTCGACGATCCCGGCCCACATGTTGACTCCGAATTTGTGTTGGAAGTGGTCTCGTCGAATAATGTGAGGATTCACATACTCGTAGTGGTGCAGGTTGTGAATATTAAAAACACCAGTGCGTTGAAACATACTTTCGTCCGACCACATAATTTTATTTAGAAATTCGGGATCTTCTCTGTTGCGCCGGAGCATCTCTGTGCAAAAAAGTTGTCTTTTTTCGTAATCAGCCGGCAGCAGTGCTTGCACGCGCTGGACATGATACGGATGCATCATGTTCCGTTTTAAAACGCGTTGCACAGTCATTTTTGGGACACCTAATGTTCTTGAAATTTGCCGTTGACTCGTCGACGGGTCATTCGATATTTCTTGAAGAATTTGATCTTCCATTTCCAAATCATAAACCATAGGGCGCCCGGTTCTCGTCGCGCTACTTCCAGGAATATGGCCCTCCACGTAAGCGTTGTGTACTCGCTGGAATACTCTGTAGTCGGGATAGCGATCACGATTCAGGAAACGTCGCCGATATTCTCTAGCTGCTTCACGAGCGTTTCCGTTACAAAAACCGTACACAAAATGCATGTTAGCATAGTCACGGGCTGAGTAAGCCATTTTTAATAGTCCAAATTCACTAATACACAACTGAGTCCAGTAAGAAATGCCAAGTTTGTAGGTGAAAATCCAAAACAGAGTCCAGTAAGAAATGCCAAGTTTGTAGGTGAAAATCCAAAGCAAAGTCCTGGGAGAATGCAAAGTTCGAAGCGATAAAAAAAGAGTGACAACCGAATAACCGTGTTAAGTAGCGAACAGCAAGCAGAACACTAAGTAAAAGTTGCTGGAGGCGTGTAAAGGGTCACTAGCAGGTAGCTAGCGCAGGTAGTAAACCTCTCTTTGTTCCTAGGACCCCATGTCCAACCGGTAAATTCTCAGAATACAAACAAATAAGCTTTTGTTTAGTGTTATTTTATTAACTGGTGGTACCACAAGAAAAGTGACAACGACGGGACAAGAGCTACGAAAAAAGATCGTAACGACCTGTCCTCTGTTAGAACTTAATTTTTAAATTCTTATTTGACTTATTTTTATGTCCTAGAACAGTGCTTTGTAACTCAAATTAGTTAGAACCAAAAGTTGATTTAAAAAAATGCTACTTTGCTGAGAATAAAGGTCAATAATAAAAGACTCAGGAGAGATAGGGCTTTGAGTTGTATCTTTTTACAATCCTCATGAAATGGTCCAGATTTTCTACTACTGGGGCCGGTTTCCGCAGTACACTTTTTTTTTTAAATCAATGACGAAAATGTTGGATCAAACAATTATGATACGAGATCCGTAAAAAATTAATTGATTTCTCATGATCTATAAAGACAGGGACGATGAATTTTTTTTTGTTACATTCTCATCATGGACCGTCACTCTCAAAAAAAAAACAACCACCAAAAGTAAGTACTTTTTTTTTATTGCTCTTAATAAGTAGTAGGAACTCTTTTCTTGAAAAAAACCGAAAATCAATCATAAGTTCAAAACCGTTGAGAATTTTACCACCCTGTATAGGACTTTATTGGTAGAAGGTGACCTTGGCTAACTCCCCATTTCATTTGATCCATGATATTTGGACCACCCTGTATATAGGTAGGTACCGCTCTTCTTAGTAAATTTAAATTAATACATACATTGATTTATTGCAAACTAGCTTCCGCCAACAGCTTCGCCCCCGTTTCCCTCGGGAACTGTACATTTTCCCAGGATTAAAAGTAGCCTATGTGTTATTCCAGACTTTATCCAGATCCGTTCAGTAGTTTTTTCGTGAAAGATAACAAACACACACACACACACACACTCACAAACTTTTGCATTTATAATATTAGTAGGAAGTAGGATAGGTACTTAGGATGTAGATGTAGTGGGTTGAACGTTACAGATGTATAAACCTTTTTTTTTATTTGTATTTTTTTTACTTCCAAAATACGTAAGGCCATTTATTTTTATTTGAAACTTATTTCATGTCGGCAAGAGACAGCTATGGCGATGATGCTATTGGTTTTGTTCCAGCAAAAAGAGTAGGTGATGTATGTACGGTGAAATGTAGAATCATGCCAGAACACCGCGTACGTACCACACCTTATCATTGCAGTTTAGAATGCAATGAAAATAAGCAAGAAGTTTTAAACGTAACCTGCGAAGATTGCGACACAGGTTATCCTAGTGTGGGGCCAGAAGCAAAGTATGTGCATGTATGTAAGTTTTATGTTAAGTTATTGTGCCGCCAGCAGAGGTGGCTGTAAACATACTAGGTATAGCATTTTAAATGTGGCTACATCGTCGAAGCAAGGAGCCTTCAACTACTGCTACCAAGTGTTATTGGAAAAAATCTAAGCTTTTAGGTATTGGTACCAAACTGAAAATGATTAAAGCTAAAGATTTAGGTACAAGTTGTATACCACTTCTATCTAATCTAATCTAATCTATCTAGTCTATCTATCTAATCTAACCTCTTCTTCGTAGCTTTCATCCATTTTTTTCGCATTTTAACGTCTTTTGGAACTATAAAAAACAATTTTTCCGGCGAATTGGTAGTTGTATTTTTACATTTAGGTACAACACATGATTTCCTAGTATTTGGATTGGACATTTTTAAAAGTATTTAGGTATAATTTCGACAGCACGGGCGCGCGACTGCGAGCGGACTAGTGAGCCAGACTGAGCGTGTTGTGCGATGACGTCACACCGTAACCAGCGGCCCGCATCGTACGGTTACAACTTGTTTTACTTCTAAATCGGAAACTAATTGACGTATCGAAGTAATTCTTTCACTAGTATTTTTTATTTTTGACAGAGAATATGAAGTGCTAATAATCAAAATTAGTTAACATTCTTCATTTTTCATTGTTACTGTAAAATTACTTTTTTTATTATTGCCTTACCTACTTATACTTGCTACGCGTACTTGGGTAAACGACCCACAGACACGTGGATATGTTGCAGGCAATTCGGTATTTGACACGATCGACAATACAATTTGTCTAGAAAGAGTAGAAATTAAAGAGTATGGTTTCGCTCAGACTTTTTGTCTGTGTTCGTTGATACACTCGAGAGCAAAAGTTTCGGGTCACTAGCATTTACTTCAATATCTTGAAAACGAATAAAGCTATCGTATTGAAGTAAATTGAGCCTTATAGACAATTTAATGTTACTCAAATAAAATGCATTACATTTACTACTGACCATTTATTGTATTATGTTTAAAACGACAAATTAAAAATGGCTTCATTTTGCTTGCAAAACCAAAACTGAAAATATTGAACTTTTTATATTTACAAGTAGTTTTAACACAGTTTAGTACTTGGTACGGCATGCTGTACACCAAGTTTCTGAAACACTGTTTGGGAATGTTCTCCCATTCCTCTACCAATGCATGTTTCAAGTCACGAAGCGTAATTAAAGGAGGATCTCGTTGTCTTACACGTCGTCCGAGCTCGTCCCAGGCGTGCTCGATCGGGTTGAGGCCGGGGCTACGTGCTGGCCACACCATAGGATGAATATTCACCTCATCAAGGTAGTCTTGCACTACACGAGCAGTGTGGGGACGGGCGTTATCGTGCATAAAGATGGCATTCTCACCAAGTCTTGCCATAAATGGACCGACGTGCTCGTTGAGGATTTCGCCATTGAGAGTACCGTTTTCGATCAGTACAAGCTCTGTTCGGGTTTCCGCAGAAATTCCAGCCCACACGAGAACCGAGCCACCACCGTATGCCACCTTTTCTTCAATACAGGCTTGCATAAATCTTTCACCTGGTCTTCTGTACACCTTTGCCCTTCCGTCGTGTGTATACAGCATAAATTTTGATTCGTCCGAGAACACGACATTTGACCAATTTTCAATCGTCCAATGCGAGTGTTCGCGTGCATAAATTCGTCTTGCTGTACGATGGTGCCTCTCGAGTTTCGGACCATTTGCGGGTCTAAATGGTTTCAAATTACCTTCAGCAAGTCACCGTCTAAGCAAGTCACCCCTAAAAAATGATGAGTCAGTGCTGTTCCCGTAAGAAACCGATTTCGCAGCATAGAATTGACTAGATATCGATCTTCCCGTGCCGTCGTACACCTGGGTCTGCCTGTTGTTGGTCTGCGTAGGTTCGAACCAGTTTCTAGAAACCGCTGGCGAACACGCTGAACTGTAGACAACGATACACCACTATTCTTGCTGTTTCTCGCTGACTGCTCCCATTTTCCAGGATCGTGAGGATTCTCGTACATTCCTCAGGTGTGACTGACATAATTACTACTTTAATAATGACTATTGGATACCTGGAAGACTTCTTATAAATACATTTTATGACAGAACAAAAACAAAAGCAAAAACAGTTGCGAAAATTAGAAGTTCTGATTTGAAAAAAAGAGATCATTATGTTTATAACTTTTTTAATGCCGTTACTTCCCGCCAACCAAAAAGTTTTTATACGTGTAATGAAGGATTATTAAATTGTCAATTTTCTCAATTCTCAATTTACTTCAATACGATAGCTTTATTCGTTTTCAAGATATTGAAGTAAATGCTAGTGACCAGAAACTTTTGCTCTCGAGTGTAGTCGAGTTGCACTTACAAGCATTATATAAATTAAAAAATTTCATCTGTTACATAAGGTATTGTGCTTCAATAAATATAGTGAATGTTCAGATTTTTCGATAAAACAAATAGTAAACATTCACTTCCGTTTTCTAGACTTTATGGACAGGCTGTAAATTATTTGATATGCTCGATTAAAACAAAAATTACAAAAGGTTTCGGAAAATGTATCTTTTTTAATCATTCACTATCTAGTATAATTTTTAAATAGATGAAACCTAAAAAGAGTGCTCTGAAATGTTACGTCATAAGCCTGTATTTTCACACAAAATTCCGTTACCTATAAAAGTAACTCATTTGACATTTTGTCAAATACCCAATTGGTATGATTCCGCGGTTCACAAACGGCCTCATCTGCTTAAAAATTGAAACGGACCAAGCCGTTTATTTATTTATTTATTTGTTTAAAGACATCTTGTTTCGAAAAAAATAAAATAATATTTTAAAAATTATATACCCTCACCAGGCCTCACCGTCTAACGCAACATGCCGTAGAAGTCCGTAAGTCCCATAACTCGACTTGGTACATAGGGACTTCTGCATCTGGCCCAGAAGCCCCTAGTCTTGTCCCCTAAGGACTTCTGCATCTGGTTCCTTCAATTCGTAGTTTATTATGACAATTCGATGTACACTGCGTAATCGAGTCTTCCTTGTTACTCTAGAGTTAATTGGCTTAGCAATGTTCATCGAGTTGTCATACTAAACCATGAATTGTAGTTCTATGAAATAAGGCCCGTAATCCCGCATAGGTAGTACGACGAACGCGAGTCGCGCGCCATAACGTCAAAAGTCGCGACTTTCCAGTACATTAACTGTCAAATTCTGACGTTTTAGCGCCACAAGACGCGTGACTCGCGTTATCGTCGTAGGTACTTACTACCTATGCTGGTTGGTTGGCTACTAATGATTAATTTCTGTCAAGTTAGTTTTAAAAGTGCCTTTTTTAAAAATACAACTCTCTTCAAGACCCTTTATTTCGGGAATGCGTGGGGATATCGTGTTGAAATTAAACCAGATACCTACTTATTGAGGTCTGCGACCCCCCTGAAGCTATAAATATTCATGGGACTAGACCTGAAGTAGTTATCTGTGAGTTAACGTAAAGTAGATACCTAAGATACGGCCGTATAGGTCGCAAAAAGGTACTCAGGGCAATCAAAATTTTTAGGGTAACTAGATACAACCCGCAAGAGTCAACTTGAGACTTGAGTGGAATCGCGCCACCCCCAACCCCAGCGCGTCTTAACGCTCTCACTAATTAGATTTTTCATTTATCAATCAACCACAACGGGTACGTACGACGGACAACATACTTATGTATGTACGAGAAATTATTCTTTTTTGAGTCAGCGCCGCACACGTCACATCGGCTGAGTGTCAAGTCTACTTGCGGTTTGTACCTACCTTCCGTTCTGGCAAGTAATGTCGTTTTGTACTCAAATACAGAGAGACATTTATAATTAAAACATAAAAAATATTAAGATAAGATAAGAACATTTCTTTATTCTTTGAAGTTCGGTAAAAGCTCAGAAAAAAGGGACTCGATTCCTGAACATTTATAATAATAATATTATGTACCTAAGTGCTACCAGATTTGTACGGAACCCTCACTGGGCGAGTGCCGCGCTTGTCTTAGTTATAATTGCCTAAGAAATCTTAGATTAACTTGCACCACTCCTTAAATCAAAATTCAAATTCAAAAATTTCAAAATTCAAATTTTATTTAAATGCTATTTAAGCCACGTTTAAAAAGTGGTGTAAGGGATAAAATGACTTTGTTCGCGAAATAAAAAACAAAAGAACGTCACCTATAAGACAGGGAGTTTGAATGAAAAAACCACACCATAGTTCAAATTATTTATCATTAGTTAGTAGCACATGAATGTCGTTTTTTTCACATTTTTCAAACGTTTATCTAACGAAACACATCTGAAATAGGATCCGGATCTGGACACGGTCAAATTGGCTTAGGGCAAAATGTCAGCAAGAGTGTAATCCTTAAGGATATCGTTGATGATGACGAAAAGCTCACGGCTCAAGATCTCGCTAACGTTTTGGACCTCATTCTGGATCACGCTTTGTGTAAGGTTTTGGATGAATGAGCTAATGAAGGCGTTAATCAAGTTGGATCCGACCATACCATCGATTGCGATCTGTAAAAAAACATGTCGCTGTACTTTCATATAATATGATAGCTACGAGTATATCCAAATGTATAAGTGCTAGTGCTCTGATTTTTTTATGTTATTTCTTTAGCCTGGAAAGTGGAGGGGTATCGGGAGGACTACTAAAATTAATGCTTCAAAGCTTCATATTTCGCAAATTTCAGCTTTCTGTAGTACGTACTAAGCGTCTCGAGCTAGTCCGCAGACACAGACATACGTTTTGGACTTTGTGGATCTGTAAGGGTTCCTTCGACTACGGAGCCCTAAAAATCCAACCACTTACTATTCGGTGGTAGACATAGTAATTTTAAATTTCTTACTTGGGTATCATGAATGTCGAGCTTGACTGCAAACTCCCTCAATGTTAGGTGACCACCGCCGAGGATGTTAGTGCCAAGACGACCATCTACACCGACTTCGATACGGTTCAGGAATACTCTGTTGCGGTAAAGTGAAAAAAGTGAATAAATAGAGAGTCATGAGCACGACCTCATTAAAATAAATCCCTTGGACAAGAGCTTTACCTGAAGTTTCCACCAGCACGGTGGTTGATGAAGAGAGCAAGTCTGGCCTGAACGTCGTAACCGCCTGGAGAATGTAAAAAACAGTCAGCATAACGCTTTTACTATTTACATTTTGCAAGCGAATATGTTTTCCTCAGTGAACTCACCAACGAGGGTAAGTCGGGGAATGGTTGTGTGGAAGCCAAAAGTGAGACGGAAGATGTTGAAGCTGACGTCATCGGCCACGAACCAGCCAAGGCCGGTGAGGCTGATGTCGCGAGCGTTGGCGGTTACACGCGCTCTGGAACGAAATCGGGTCCATATCTAATTTCCGAACAAATACTTAGACTTAAAGTCTCTCATCAAATACCTACAGAGAGCACATTTTTAATTGATTGCTACCAGGAAGCTACACTGATTTAATATTCATCACGCAATTATCCTATTCTTAATACAAAGTATGCAAAATAAGTTATACCTACTGTGCATAATTATTATTGATTTCATGTGTCAGTTAATCACTTGCTATTTTATCTTCTGACTGATGAGGCTAGATTACTATCAAACCATGTCTGTAAAAACTACTTGACCACAAAGGTGAACAGCAGGAACATACCAATGTGTCATCAATATCGATGATATCCACAAAATCTTATTGAATTCTTAATATCAGTATATTCGGTGCTATTCTCGCAATATTAGAACCCGTACCCTTATCACAGAAAAGCATAAATTAACCTGCCAAAAACCCTTACCCAGTCGTGGTGAAAGTATAAGGTCCAACTGTGTTGACAACCAACGGATCCAGGGGTGGAAGGTTTTCATTGCCGTTCCATATAACGTCCCTGAAGCTCTCAAGTAGGTTGATGACGGTGTCAGTGATGATGTTCCTGCCTTGAGCCTGCTCAATTGCTGCCAGTTGCTGTGCCAGCTGGGTATCGTCACCCTCCTCACCGAACGCGCGCAGCACGATTACATTGTCCTGCCAGTGGCCCTCAACCTTTTCTATTAGGACTGCAAGAATATTAAGTACTCTCGTATCATTGACATCTTTGTTACTAAGTTGGTGCGTAGTTGCATAAGTAGTAAGCAACCTAGGTATATACAATGATCCACCACTGGTAGGGTGTTTAGGGGGAGTTGCTTAAGAAAAAACATAAAATTATAAAATTATCGATATCTCTTTATAATGAAGTTGCAATATATTAGTAAACAAGGATAAGTCAGATAAGCTAACACCTTAAACATTTTAATTTTGCTGCTGTATTTACACACACTTATTTATGTGTATCAAAAGTGACATTAATGCCAGTTTTGTGATACAGGGTCTTCATTTTTCTTTTTATTTCATTAGCTTTATTTGGTCTCTGGACTTTGCTTTGTAATCATCATTAACTTACCATCAGTGGGTTCGAACTGGAAGTCTGTGGCGGCGTTTGCGAACGCGCAAGCGGCTATAATCAACAACACTGTCTTCATAATGTTTTGTTTCTTACTTTATGCCATTATGCTATTTGGGCTTTATATAATGCCAATTAGACTCATCGATCAAGTGATTATACTTATCTTAAATATTAACACCTGCTTTTGTTGGATCATCTTCCTTATATCTAATAAAATCACAGCAATCGCTGCGTAGGTACCTAGCTACTTAATTACTTTGATGTGATTTGTTGTACCTACCTAGGTATTGCTTATGAACAAAACTCCTTTGTTGAAATTTAGATACTAGGCAATGTAAGAACAACAAATTGTAGTAACGTAGTGCCACCAATTATCGACACTTAGGAGATGGTGGGCTTCTTTACAACAATAAAGATCATTTAGTCATATTTAAACCAAAAGTAACGATTGAGTACGGTAAGGTATATTCTTGAGATAAGAATAGGATGTATTATTTTTATTAACTATACATGGGCTAGAAAAAAATCGCAAAAAAGGAAAAAGTGTATAAATCTCCAGTCATCGACACCGAATCTCCAGTAATCGACCCCCAGTCATCGACAGTTACCAGTTACCGACACCCAGTTATCGACTATTACCTATAATGTGTATCTGCCAAATCACAACCCCCTTAGTGGTTAATTAAATTATAATAACTGTTATAATAATAATACTTATTATTCATTTATTGTCCACAGTACAATGTTCATATATTTCTTTCTAAATCATACAAATACACACATAGTGTACACACTTTTCTAATATAATAAAAAACGTCAATGTCAAAAAGTTTAAATTGCAAAAATCAACAATATTTACTGTAAAGTTACAAATACTAATATTGCAACGAATCGGTACCTAGTAGGATCCCATTGTTATGGAAACAGGAATCATAGGGGCAAATGCAAGTCAACTTCCTCGAAAGGGAGGGGTTATTCTTGATGAATTCATTCTTCAAGAAAAAGCCCCAAAGGAAGTGGACTTGGCAGAGCCCCGACACTATTACAAAAAATGAGATCGATTTCATCATAACGGACGAGAAGCGTATATTCAGAGATGTCTCAGTGAACAATAGGTTTAATACCGGAAGCGATCGCCGACTTGTGCGAGGCTCTCTGAATATTAATTTTAAGCTCGAACGTGTCCGTTTAATGAAATCCAGGCTCCGACCAAACCTGCACCAAACTATAGTGGGATCTGAAAAGTTCTAGTCTAACCTGGAGAACCGATTCGCGACCGTGGAAACCACAAATGACGTTGACATTGACCAGGCCCTCGAGAATGTAGTCGGAATCCTCAGGGACGCATATGCGGCATAAAGGCACGAAGTCGAAATTTTCGGAAGAATCACTCAAGCTTATGGAAGAACGACGTGAACGCCCACCAGTCACTGCGTCAGAAAGGCATGCTCTAAACAGGAGAATTGGCAAACTAGTTCGACGCGATCTCCGATGCTCCAACACTCGTTCAATCGAGCAAAATAGGGGATCGAAAGTGTTTGTTCAATCTCTTGGGAGAAGCCATGTGACAAAGTTGACCACCACGGATGGAGTGGTTGTTTCCTCCATACCAGAGGTTCTTTCGGAAGATGAAAACTTCTACGGCCAGCTGTACGCTGCGCATGCATCTCGGCCTGATCCCCAAAATGAAGATTCCAAAGCTACATTGACACGCCACTATACTGAAGACTTGCCAGAAGTCAGCCTAGACGAAATCGCGATGGCTATTAAACAGCTTAAAAAGAGAAAAGCCCCTGGAGAGGACGGTATTACAACTGAGCTCTTGAAGTCCGGCGGTAAACCCGTAATGAAGGAGCTCCAGAAGATCTTTAATGCTGTCCTCTTTGATGGGAGAACTCCGGAGGCGTGGAGTAAGTGTGTTGTCGTGTTGTTCTTCAAAAAAGGTGATAAAATCCTTTTGAAAAACTACCGACCCATTTCAGTCATCACGAATCGTCTTGCGAGGAGACTCGTTCAGCCACCTGAGCAGGCCGGCTTTAGATCGGGTTACGGAACCATTAGACCACATTCACACAGTGTGGCAGATTATACAGAAGACCGAAGAGTATAATCGGCCCCTGTGCTTAGCGTTTGTGGACAATGAAGAGGCCTTTGACTCGGTCGAAACCTGGTCTGTTCTGGAATCTTTGCAGCGATGCCAAGTCGACTGGCGATACATCCAAGTGCTGAGAGGTCTATACAACGCCGCTACTGCGGCCGTCCAAATCCAGAACCGGCAGTCTGAACCTATCCCCATACATCGTGGTGTGAGAACAGGGGATGTTATTACCCCCAAATTGTTCACAAATGCTATGGAGGATATGTTTAAGACGCTGGACTGGAAGGGGTACGGCATTAATATTAGCGGCGAGTACCTTTCACACTTGCGATTTGCGGACGACATCGTCATCATGGCGGAAACGCTGCAAGATCTGCAACATATGCTGAGTAGCCTAGCTGATTCTTCCCAACGCATTGGTCTCCGGATGAACTTGGATAAAACCAAGATTATGTTCAATGAACATGTAAATCCGGAGCCAATTGCTGTTCAAGGCAATATTCTCGAAGTTGTTAAGGAGTACGTTTACCTCTGGCAAACCATGCAATGAGGTAAAAACAACTTCGAGAAAGAGGCCAATAGAAGAATACAGCTGGGCTGGGCAGCGTATGGGAAACTACGTTGAGTCTTCACATCGCCAATCCCACAGAGTCTAAAGACGAAAGTCTTCAACCAGTGCGTCCTGCCCGTCATGTCATACGGTGCCGAAACGTGGACACTCACGGTGGGGTTGATCCACAAATTTAAAGTCGCTCAGCGTGCTATGGAAAGGGCTATGCTCGGGGTTTCTCTGAAAGATCGAATTCGAAACGAAGTCATCCGACAGAGAACCAAAGTCACCGACATAGACCACCGAATTAGCATGCTGAAGTTGCAGTGGGCCGGCTATATCACCCGAAGAACTGATAACCGATGGGGTAGAAGAGTTCTTGAGTGGAGACCGCGGATCGGTAAACGTAGTGTAGGACGTCCTCAGACTCGGTGGAGCGATGATCTTCGCAGGGCGGCTGGCAAGAGCTGGATGAGAGTAGCCGAGGGCCGTGCTCAGTGGCGTGCAATGGGAGAGGCCTATGTCCAGCAGTGGAGAACCGTAGGCCGATGATGATAGTTTAGGCCCAGCGTTGACATGTCAGTCAGTCAGGTTCTCCTTTTTTTATATTATAGATTATAAAGAGGAAAAATTGTATTTTTGTGTGTTTGTAATGTACGCTCAGAAAGTACTGAGCCGATTTTAAAAATTCTTTTTTTTGCCACCCGTGCGAAGCCGGGACGGATCGCTAGTAACTATATATTTTTCTAACTGGTCGGGAGTATAATGTTTTCTCGGAGCCATCTGTAAGAACCAGTCATCGACACTAATTATCGACACTTGTCGATTACTGGTAGCTCGACTTTGATTAGTTTACTTCAAATATCTACCAAATAAGCAAAATAAGAAGAACTATATTCGCCTGCCAAATGTTAATTTGTTAAAAAAAATTATTATCGACACATGTCGATTATTGGAAAAGTCGGTTTGAAAAATAAAGTGTCGGTTATTGGTTCTTGTCGGTCATTGGTGCCACTACGTTACAGTCAAATAAGTAGATAAGATCTACAATAAATATATCGTGTGGACAAAATCTCTGAGCTCTCATAAGGTCCTGTACCCTGCAATGTGCCGTAAATATAATTCATCTTACCCAGTTTTCACTTATTTTGAAGTACCTAGTCGGTAAAAAAATTCAGATCCATGATTTGTTCATATTATCTAGACAAAAGCATAAAATAGGTATCAGGAAAACCTCACACCAATTATTATCTAATCTGATTAGTTCTGACATTCTTCTTGGGGGTGTAATCCATCCGTATGTCGCAGTCAATTTGTGTGATTTCGCGGTTTACAAAACGGCGTCACCCGTTTACAAACGCTCGTTGTTTTGAAATATGCCGAAGGCAAATTGTCTTACAAATCGATCACTATAAATTGATCACTATAACACACTGACTATGACAAAATAGAGGTTGGACAAGTTACACGTTTTTTCAGCAATCAGGTGCATATTCAAATAACTTAAAATACGCATGCATTACATTTATGTAACAAAAAAACATTGCTAAAAGCGAAACATTAATGAGCGCTTTGCCAACTAACTGCTTTCCAGTTTGAGGAAATTGTTTAATTTTATTTAGGTTTTTTATTTTTAATAAATAAACGTATAAAAAGATGAAAAGTGACAAAAGTGAAAGTTTAGGATATTCCGACGGAATGACATGGTGAGCAAAAGCAAATCCAAATAAACTCGTGCCACATGCTTTTGGAATAAACAATTTGGTACAGATGCTGTGATATTTAAAAAAATCGCAAAATATTTATATTTTACTACCTGACCCAGCCAACGTTGTTTTGCCTGTTAAGGTATCTGTCGAAGTACCTAGTTAAATGTAAAATCTTTATGGAATCAGGATTTGGTACGCATAATAAAGAGTAAGGCAATTTGACTGGTACCCGCTGCGATTATGTTTCCTATGATTGATACATATAAAGTGGTGTTTTATAGTAAATTGATTTCAATGTCCATAACCGTGCAATTTCTATTTAACTACGTGTATAATTTATACGTCCGTATTGAATCAAGAGATTTCGAGAACTAAAAATGAAGTTATTTCTGATAGTTCTTTGTGTGATTCTTTTAAAAGTGTCTGTTGGAGCACAACTGATAATTGCATTAGGTAAAAATGTATTATGTATATGTGATTCAGCATGGGTGGTACGATGGCGCCGCCAGTCAAACGTTTTGTGGCGCTAAAATATCATAATTTAACAACTAATGTTCTGGCCCTCAGCATGATGCAACATGCTGAATAGGGTCATGGTGATAGCTCACTCCAAGCATCTTAGTTGAGATTTCCCCAAAATTCGGATTTTTTGCATCCCAAATAACACGTTTCTCTTGATACAAACTAATAAGTTCAAGCGATTGTTCGTCACTCCGTATCATAACGTCCACACGACACAACCGTCACGAACGCCGTCCAAATTGTCCAAACGAGCCTGTGAAACGAGCACTGCGATATCGCCTTTGTATGAGCCGTTTTCAGAAGAACTAAAAAAAAAAAAAAAATGGCTGTCAAAGGAATGCAATTTTGGACCTCAGCCCAATAGCCATGTGTGATACGTCATAAAATAGGTCTCAGCGAGCTGAACAAAAGTTACTATGACGCCAACAGCCAAATGTTTGTCCTTTCGGAGTTATATAGTATTGGAAAAAAAACTAACATTTTCAACAAAATATAACTCCGAAACGACAAACATTTGGCTGTTGGCGTAGTAGTAACTTTTGTTCAGCTCGCTGAGACCTATTTTATGATGTATCACAAATGGCTATTGGGCTGAGGTCCAAAAATGCATTCCTTTGACAGCCGTATTATTTATTTATTTTTTAGTTCTTCTGAAAACGGCTCATTCCCTCAAAAAACTAACAGACGGCCGATGGATCGGCCCGAGCGCGGCGCTAACGATACATGTAATGCTCGTAGTGCGCCGTGCCGTGCACACGTACAATTCGTGTTACACGGTGGATTACATTACACGCTACACTCGTCTGGACCCGGCTTTATCCCTCGCATGAGAAGTAGAGAAAGAGTGATTCCTCCATAGTGGACGAGAAGAAGTCATTTTCTATCTCGCGCGCGGGATAAGAGGTCATGTTAAGGGGGCTGGAAAGTTTTCGAAAAAGAAAAATATTTCACATTTAAAACTAGTCATCATCAACCCATTATGTCCCCACCGAGGGGCACGGGTCTCTTCCCTGAGGAAGGTATAGGCCATACTCCACCACGGGGGCCAAGTCCGGATTGGTGGAGGCTTGTAAGAGCCTAGTGTAAGATTGGTGGAGGCTAGTGGCTGGTCTTACTGTCAGAAGTTTTCAAGCCCCTAAAGGCCTCTGACTTGGCTTAACGACTGCCGTCTATCGACGGCAGCCGGCACCAACTCACAGTGTTTTTTTAGCCCCAAAAAAGTGACATCCGCAGTTTATTGCTCTAATTTATTCAGCTATGTGTTTAAATGACACGAGTAGAACTCCCAGGAGTCCAATGATCATAGATTTTTTTTTAAATCAAAAAGTTTTCGTGACCTGCGTAGTAATAAAATAAGAAAAAAAAATCCTGTAAAAAAATCTATGAAGGCTTGAATGATCGTTGTATCTTGGGTGCTTAGAGCTATTAGAGGCACATATTTAAGAGCTATTAATTTGTTGAAACTTTGCCTAATAACGAAGCAATAATTATTTTTATAGTTTTTGGTTTTTATTTTTATATCTTTTCAGACTTTGAAGTAGAGCATCTGACTACAACAGACTCATTCTTTATTATAAGTAGCACCTACGACAAAATTTGCAGATTCTAACAACGCAGTTCTTTGGAGATATGATTTAATTTGTTTCCAAGTTCAAATATGCAAGAGGGTTGTCACAAAGGTCAACATCTATTTCATTTACACTTTGTGACTTGTTTACGATATTTTTGTCATGGCTTTTAAGTTGTCAGGTTTTTTTGTTTTTGTAAGTACCTACTTAACTACTTTTTTAGGGTTCCGTAAATAAAGGGTGCCGGACGGGTCCTATTATTCTGCCTCCGATGTTTGTCTATCGGTCTGTTCGTCAGTCAAACCTTTTAAAGTAGCTACCTATTAAGAAACCTTAATAGGTAGCTACTTTAAAAGGTTTACAACATGTTTGTCTTTATGGCGAATTACCTATAAAGTGATAAAAATAAGGGGGTATCTATGCAACAATCAAGTTTATTTGCAGGTTTTGTTTTTTGCTCTTGCTTTTGATCTTAAAAACGTAGATACGAGTACATACAGTTGTTAGTGTGATTGTAGGGCTTATATTTTATGTGATATAATTACATATAATAAAAAATGATTAAGTGCGAATGAGACTCGCGCATTTTGGTGACGATGACGATGATGATGATGGTACGGCGAAGCCCTTGGTACACATAAACTTGGCCCTTTTTTTGTAGGACTCCTCAAATGAGTCATTTTGTTTTGTCAGTATGACCGAAAAATCATCTTCTTCATTTAAAATCTCATCTGATCTACATCCAACGAATCTTCACCGACCATTTGTATTTCGCTTTCTTTAGGAGGCTGTTGAAGATTTTACACAGCTGCTGGCAAAAACAGACGTTTTGAAAAATTTCGGCCCACATTGAAATTAAAGAATGACTCCAAAGCTCGGTGAAACAAATCAGTTATAGTTGTGACTCTGTCCATCTTTCTGCAATGACGCTCTCTATCTCGGCGCCAGAATTTATTACGGGATTCTGCAGCCTGTTCTGACAGCATCCCTATTGGGATGGAATGAGCGTCTATAATGTCACCACCATGTACCAGAATTTTGTGTATTGTTACTGTCATGGGGTGCCAGTGGCCATATGAATTCATATATTTTTCAGCTAGTGAGCGACAGAACATGGCAAACTTGTTTCTGTCTATTGGCAAGTCGGAATTTATTGTCACCAAAATAATGTGCAGTTCGTCTACAAGCCATGTTTCTAGACCCAGAATATTGGCAAACAAATGTCGGTAATAGTCATGTGCGGCAAGTGTGCGCAGCGAGTAAGTGTACGCACTCGAAGTATCTCGAAAACGGTTTATAGGTACGAACCGACAACCCCCCCTCCTCATGCCGCACACAACGCCACACGTAGTGCACGTGTGTCACTGTCCGCCGATGCCCCATTTTGTTTTCGCAGGTGATTATTGTGTTTTGCTTGATTTATTGCGATTTTTGTTACAAATTAAGGATTCATTCTTTCTTAACATATTCATGTCTTGAAAATATACTATATACCATCGAACAATACATATTATCTACTATAAGTCGTGTCTAGTGTTTTGGTAATGACGATTACGTAAAATTGCTCAGTTTTGATTGAATTTCATTTTGATGGTTTGGGGCAAGTGTGCGCATACGCTTGTCGAGTAAGTGATGACAAAATGACGAGCAGGTTTTTTTTCCCCTCTGTGTGGAGAAACATACATAATATCCATCGAATGAAGACTGGATCCAATGCAGCGTCTGAAGGAGGCTGGTGGCATGAACAATGCAGTAACTTTGAAAAGGGAATATTTGTTTGTGATAATTGTGCTACAGAGTAGCATTATTTTTGTTTAATTTAATTATAACATAAGATATTGATCTCACTGATTTATAATTAGGTCGAGGATATCTATTTTCTAGTTTATTGTATGAGTCTGACTCTAATTTCTGTACTTTTATATGCTGCGTACACTTACCCGCACTAACTGCGCACAGTTACCCCTATACTTGGGTAAGTGTGCGCATTTGAACTGTTTTAATTTTCTTAATTTCCAAAGAAATTGTGCCATTGACAATTATTTCTTTTGTGTTTAAGTTGTTGATTAATAAATATTGTAACTAATAAACCTTGTTTTGTTTCATTTAACTTCACATTTTTTATTATATGACACTTCAAACCTTAAGTGCGCACACTTGCCCCACATGATCTTGTCTGAGAGTGCAATTTGCGCAGTGTTGCCGTCATTTGGGGTGCCAGCATTCGGACGAACAACAGCCACTAATAATCCCATTTGGCTTCTAATATCACCCTGGATACGAAGTTTTCTTTGTTCCACAAGACGACCTTCATCTGAATATTTTTTGGATTCTCCATTTTTGCACAGCTGGATCTTTTTTATATGCTAGGTGAGTTGTCTGTAAAAAATGTGATAAAGCTGAAATATTTCAGGAATAAGTCAAAAACTGTGATAAACCTGGTAGATGGCATGTGTTACGGAAAATGTATTTGAATAAAAGATGTACCTATTGGCTCTTAAAATTCGTTTATATGGTTAGCCAATCCATTTTAGTGTTAAAAAAAGTCGGATATATTATTTTTTCGGGTACGTACGAACAAACAATTATAAAATCGAAGGTCAATTTGAGTGATAACCCTGATCAAAATATTCAAAATTAAATCTCTCCAAAAAAGTAGGTGCTACTCATAATAAAGAACGTGTCTGTTGTAGCCACAGGCTCTACTTCAAAGTCTAAAAAGAAATAAAAAATAAAAACCAAAAACTATAAAAATAATTATTGCTTCGTTATTAGGCAATGTTTCAACAAATTAATAGCTCTTAAATATGTGCCTCTAATAGCTCTAAAAACCCAAACCAAAACGATCATTCAAGCCTTCATAGATTTTTTTTCTTATTTTATTTCTACGAAGGTCACGAAAACTTTTTGATTTAAAAAAAAACTATGATCATTGGACTCCTGGGAGTTCTACTCGTGTCATTTAAACACGTATAGCTGAATCAATTAGAGCAATAAACTGAGGATGTCACTTTTTTGGGGCTAAAAAAAACACTGTGCAACTGCTTAACGTACCTTGCGATCTATCGTCGTCTTCAGCCTATCGCTGCCTACTAAGTAAGGTACCTTAATCAACTTATCATTACCTTAAGTTTGATGTACTCGTCAATTAGTACTTGTCGTAGTATATGGTTGTCTGGAAGAAATTGATATATAAGGCAATCGTCATCAACCCATTATGTCCCCACCGAGGGGCACGGGTCTCTTCCCTGAGGAAGGTATAGGCCATACTCCACCACGGGGGCCAAGTCCGGATTGGTGGAGGCTTGTAAGACTAGTGGCTGGTCTTACTGTCAGAAGTTTTCAAGCCGCCCTAAGGCCTCTGACATGGCTTAACGACTGCCATCTATCGACGGCAGCCGGCACCAACTGCTTAACGTACCTTGCGAAGCACGGAATCGCTCGGAAAAAATGCCACTAGCGTTAGTCATAGACGGTGACCCATC
This sequence comes from Yponomeuta plumbellus, assembly GCA_947310845.1. Lineage (NCBI taxonomy): Eukaryota > Metazoa > Arthropoda > Insecta > Lepidoptera > Yponomeutidae > Yponomeuta > Yponomeuta plumbellus. Next base: position 14,444,377 of record OX371198.1, on the reverse strand, counting down.
CATAGACTGAACGCGCCGTATGTTGCTTAACCTTAGTGATCGTTCAAGATCACTCAGGCAGCCCAGGCTACGAGCGATTTAAAACTAGTGTCACCTTACTACAGAAAAAAGCATACCGTAACCTAAGTCTCGCTTAATTTATTTTTTTAGATGTAGAATCTCTGTTATCTCGAGTTTTACTCAATCAGTAACTAGGTACTAAATATATACACCTAAAACCCGCGATTAATATCACATTAGGTCCTAAATATGGAATAGTGTAAGGCCTAGTCATAACTGTTACTTTTATGAATCATTTCTAATTTTCAGCAAATGGGGAAAGAGTAAAATTTGGCCCCTTAGACGTTCGAGTAAAAGTAGGTCAGCTGCCACCGAAGTATCCAGTGCTAAGCAATGTTGATTTAACGGCTTCCAGAAATCTAGTGAACTACTTAGAGCAAATGCGGAAATCCTTCGCAACTGGCACTAGCGAAATGCCTCCTCTTGATCCCTTTTTAAAAACTGAGATCGAACCGTTCGATGTGGAAACGGACTTAATTTTGTAAGTAATATTAGATCCATATGGCATTTTTCCAAGGCATAACGCGTAATGTATTGTCTTCGCCTCCCTCAATGGTCTAGCGGTTAACATGCATGACTATCGTTGGATATGGCATGGGTTCGATTCCAGTTGGAGGCCGCCGTACTTAATTTGTACAAATTACCTCATTCGGGTTAATTTCCGCGTTTTTTTTATGCCCTCGGTAATCTCGGTATCCACAATACAGGGTATCCTAGCTTAGGACTAGGACAAATGATTGTGTTTCGTGGAAGTTATGGTTACCTAGGTAGGTATTAGGTAAGCATTAAGTTATGATGATGATGGTCTGACTGACGACCAGTGGGCGCAGCACAAGCGTGCGCGAGATATCCTGCACGCGGCACGATGTGACCTATGTCGTTTGTTTTGTCTGCAAGTCCAATAGTATTATCATAAGTGTGAAAATGAAGTGACTGAAGACAAAATAAATAGCGGTTTAAATTTTTTATGGCAGTCTCTGAATAAAACCACTGATTTATTCACATCTTCTTTTATAATATGCAAAAAGCAGTGATTAAGTACTAATGTTTTCTCCATACTTAGCTCCGGACACCTAGCCTCTTGATATACATATTTACCTACCAATTCTAAAACCTTTCACTCTGCCATCTGACTGTCACACTGTTATTCTATAATTCTAGAGGAAGAGTTGCTCTAAGGAACGTGGAAGTTTCCGGGCTTAGCAAGTACATATTACATAGTCTTGAGACCCGCATGAATGGGTACAGAATCGACTTTAACATCAGCTTGCCTGCCCTCGAGGTTGATGGTATGTTATTTCACCTTAATAATTAGTTGATACAAATGAAATATTGAATTAAGTAACTAACTAAACATTGCTCGTAGCTCCGGCTGCCTGAGTGATATTTAACAATCACGAAGGTTAAGCAGCATCTGGCGCATTCAGTGCCTGGATGGGTGACCGTCTATGACTAGTGGCATTTTTCCGAGCGGTTCCGTGCTTCGGGCACGTTAAGTAGTTGTTGCCGGCTGCCTTCGTCAGATGGCAGTCGTTAAGCGAAGTCAGAGGCCTTAGGGCGGCTTCAAAACTTCTGACAGTAAGACCAGCCACTAGTCTTACAAGCCTCCACCAATTCGGACCTGGCCCCCGTGGTAGAGTATGACCTATATCTTCCGCAGGGAAGAGACCCGTGCCCCTCGGTGGCATAATGGGTTGATGATGAACTAAACATTTGGTCATCCTCTTTACAGTTGATTATATAGCAGCCACGACACTAAGCGGAGTTCTACCTCTCTCTTTCACTGGCCATGTTTAGTAAGTAGACACCAAACTCTGACTCCAACTGAAGGGTGCAGGGAAAGAACAAGGTATGTCCAACTGAGTTAATTGCGAGAAAAACGCTTTCCAAAGTTTGAAAGTACGGACATTTAGTATAAGTACGGGCATTTGTATTGAGAAATCCATTCCGACCAATCAAAACACGTACTTTTTGCGACATTCCATGTTGTATTTCAGTATTCTGAGATTGTAAACAATGCTACCCAACGAATGTGTTGCGACTAAAAACAAATAAAAAAAAAAAGACATTTCTTGTTCTTTCCCTGCACCCTTGAACTGTTTTTGAAGAACCGTTTCTATTCAAACTTCTAATTTATAGTGGACAACTCGTTAATATGAATCTGTATGGTGCAACCCGTATCGAAGCGGTGCGGTATCTCAGCAATACAGTATTCCAAGTGAGAGCGCTCGACGTGCATGCAACTGCTGACGATGTCGAGGTGCGTACCTATCACTTGAGTCTGGGCATACAATAATCTAATCATGCACGGGTACTACGATGATGCGAGTCACGCGTTTTGTGGCGCTTAAACGTCAGAATTTGACAGTTGATGTACTGGAAAGTCGCGACTTTTGACATTGTGACGCGCGACTCGCGTCCTCGTACTACCTACCTTTGCTGATAGTTTTAATTTTTTCAAGTAACACGGGCGCCATGATGTAATTACGATTCGATAAGTTAACCCTGATTGCTACAAGTAAAATACTGTCATCAACTCATCACCAAGGCCTGTTTCGTAGAATATGATTTACTCTTCATCTTCTTAATGCGATGAACAAGACAAAGTCAATTAACCCACAAATTACAAGTGGATTCAGCTGACAGAATTACATGTAAAAAACAAATTGTTTTCAGGGTCAAGTAACCGGGCTGAATTTGGGTGAAGCCGCTGAAATTTTGGACAAAGATAATTTGGGAGCAAAAAATCCTCTCATACAAGTGGTGAAGAAAAAGGTTGCTGATTCTGTCGCCAAAGTGGTGACTCAAGAGATAAACGAATTTCTTTTGAATTTCTCAGCTTCAAAGATATTGAAATATTTTTACACGGGAAAACTTACTCAGTTAATGAGAAATTACCAATCACAATAAATTAAGTGCTTAGTTTGATACATATTTTAATTCCCCTTCCAAGATCACATTTTAGGAAAGTACCTATAAGCCGAATTTACATTACGAAATTAGTGGCATGCATGTTGACCTCAGTTTCATGAAAATAGTTTCGATATATGCGAAATTAATTTCGTAAAATAATTAGTGTCGTGAAATCGTCAGTACCTATCGCAGTAACCTTGAAGCGCGCGAAGATAGGTACATTTACACTCCATTTGTCTATACTTGACTTTTTTTCCAAACTTTAAACGGCACTAAATCAAAAACCTTTAGCGGTAGAAAACCCGAAACAGTTAGCAAATTTAGTACTAGCTAGCATTAAATTTGTAGACTGTTTCGAGTTTTCTACCGCTAAAGGTTTTTGATTTAGTGTCGTTTAAAGTTTGGAAAAAAAGTCAAGTATAGAAAAATGGATTATACATAGTTACGTTCGCACAACCCAGGCGCTTTCGCGACACTAGTTTCACGTCGCATCTACATGAAATAGGTGCATGACACTAATTTTACCAAAAAATCGCGCAGGCAGGACACGAAATTCATTAGTTGTCGCGAAATTACCTAATGCATGCTTTCCGAAAGTACTAAATTACACGTGAAAATTTTGATGAAACTAATGTCACGACATTAATCTCATGCCACTAATTTAGTAATGTAAATTCGGCTTTAGTAAAATTCTGTACCAGCAGTCGATTGTTACACCGTCGACTGCACATGTGTGTCGACATTTACCAACATCCGTCCATTGCATTAATAACTAAGTCGAAGATGAAAATGTTGAAGATTTGCACGATGGGAACCACTATGGAGTGCAGAGCTGCTATGGGGCGATTGGGGCCTGTTTCATAAAAAATTGCAACTTCTACAGATTAACAAAACGACTTGGCTAGGTACGCAATGTAACACTCGAATAATCTAATCAACAACGAATAGGGAATGGATGAAAATATCAGAAGTGCTTGATATTTTTTTCGGTGATAGGAATAACCTTCCTCAACGCGAGAAAAAAGTTTAAATTTTTTTGGCTTCGTAGTTAATTTTTAAATAATCTTAATATTTTTCCATTCGTAGTTCTGGGCTCAGTACGGCTTAACAGACATATTCCTTGGTCCGCTACGTATTAAAAAAAAATCTGTGGTGACATTGACAGCTTTTCAAGGTGGATTTTTTTTTCATACGTAGCGGCTAAGGAATATGTCTGATATGCCGTACTAAGCCCAGAACGACGAATGGAAAAATATTAAGTATATTTAAAAATTAACTACGGGGCCAAAAAAATTTAAACTGTTTTCCCGCGTTAAGGAAGGTTATTCCTATCACCAAAAAAAATATCAAGCACTTCTGATATTTTCATCCATTCCCTATTGTAGTTTTGTGAAACCAGCCCCTGTCGTCTGCATCATCTGCACAAACATTGGGACACGAAGCGCCTTCAATCTTCACAATCCCACATGAGAAAAAGAAAATTATCTCTGGGGGACAGGTGGATGAGCACATAATCGCGAAAATTTAAAGCATTTACAGCCTATCCATAAAGTCTAGAGAACGGAAGCGAAGTGTAACTAGGTAAATATTGTAGCTACGAACTTTTCAGGCCATCTTCTATTCTAATTTAAGCACAATTATTGTAACTGAGACCAAGGTTAAATTCTCCTATTGCTGACACTATGTCTTTTAGTGCTAAAAGTTTGGGTATGGAAAATAAGAGTACTTATTAGCAAAATCGGACTTTTTAATTTCTATTCTTTCTGATCAAACTATACTCCTGATTTTACTTCAAGCATTACTCTCGCTCGTACATACATTCTAAGGTGTAATTTATTAAACCACGTTTTATAAACACCCTAGAACTTTCAGGCAAAATATTGTTAATTGCTGCTTCAGCTTCCATTTTCATTGAATCGGGAGTGCAGCTTATATCTTCGTCACTTGCAGAACTCATGTTTTTTTCCTAATTAGCACGTAATTATAAAAAAATCCCAAAAACAAACAATATTTAAGGTAAAAGTTTTCTATTCCCGCCTTTTTCAATCTTTTTTTTTTAATTTTTTTTTTATTTATTTATTTTTTTCAAGAACGAAATTGAGCTTCGCCGTTCGATATTTCAAATTGATGACTATTACACTCATACGAAGACAAGGCTGAATAGCGAAGCGACCTCTTTTGTCATTGGGCTGAATGCATGATGTCTATTGCCAGTATTATGATTAGATGTACGCGAACTTTTTGAAAGAGTGAAGAGTTTTTTTTTAATTACTTACCGCGCTAGGGCTTTTCTAGCTACATTATTACCCTAGTGCGCTAATTTGTCACCTACAAGCCCCATTTGGGGGCAATAAGGACCTACTTACCGAATATGAGAGATGTAAATAAATAAATGTCATTATGATGGAGCGAAAGAAATCACTCAGGATGGTGGAAAGTATCTGTATTTGCCTACAGGCGTTAGTTTATGTTGTGCTTCTTTAAAAATACCACCATTAAAATTATTGATTATTATTTTACATAGTACAATCGAAGTAATGAAGGTCGAAGCCGGAACAGCCGACGGCACCTCCGTTATTAGGCTGCGTCCCCAGTAAGTAGGTAAACTGTTCGCCGCTGACTGAGTGACCAAAGAACTGAAAAGCGGCATAATCAGAGCGAACTAAAACTAGGTATTTCGCCGCCGAGTGGAACAGGCTTTTCTGTGAGTCAGCCGCCCACTCTGAGATAGTCGGCGCGCGCAACGCTGCAAATTGCGTATATTGAGCGCAAAACTAGCAGACTGTGAACACTCCCATACTGTGAACTGTGAACACTCACATACTAAACCGATACGCCCCGCTAAGTCAGTCGCTGTTTGCCAACTGGGGACGCAACCTTACAGTTCCTGTACAACTTACGAGTGACTGCAGTTAAAATATAGATCATGCTTGGTCGGCAACATCGCGCGACACGAGTCGCCAGGGACGTCGGGTAAAGAAGCGCGACGTTGCCGGACTTCGCGCGACATGTCTGGCTACGTCGCTACGGACATAAGTCGCGCGATGTCGCCAAATATGTCAGGCGAAGTTGCGCAAAGTCGCACGACTTCGCCTGACGTCGGTACGGACATACAGCGCTACCAAGTTATCTGTTCAGGTGGGCAAAATTGTATCTAACGAATTAATTGTAAATCCAGTTCCCCATTTTTTGTACTATTTATTTAATTACTAAGATTTATAAATATATTTTCATTAAAATTGAAAGACTGGTTAAAATATTCTCATTTTTCTAAGTAAATTTCTTAAGTGTTACTACTAGCGCCGCCATCAACTGAACAGATAAGATGGTGACACTGTAAGTCGCGCGATGTCGCTAGATATGTCAGGCGAAATCGGCCGGCTTCGCTTGACATGTCGCCGATACATGTCGTATGTAGGACATTTGTCCCCTAGTGTATCCTTGGCTTAAACCGCATATAGCAACAACATAGTTACTCCATTTTAAATTTACAGACAGGCACACTGGCACATACATTGCTTCTGGCCCCACACTAGTAGATACCCTGTGTCGTGGGCACCAGAAACAGCGACGTCACAAACATGTACATCCAATCCCTGGGTTTTCTTTTTTTGTCCCCAGCCGGGATTCGAACCCGGGACCTCTCGCATGGTAGTCAGATGCACTAACCACTGCGCCACAGAGGTCGTCAATGTTATTCATGTTGACGCTTCACATTACACGTTTTTTAATAAGTGTTAAAGATTCGCCAGAAAATCCGACAATGAAATCATTAATTTGCCTTTAGAATCATTAAATACCTAATGGTACGGATCGGAATGCCAAAATCGAGAGTAACGTGATGCGTTGTGCAATCCTTTGCTGTGTGAACTGGTTACGTCCATGGCCCAAACTGATGTGGCAACATTTTATTAAAAATGTTACTGTCAAATTGACATTGACACAGATCAACAAAAAAATAACCTGCCGGCCTGGATAAATCTCAAAATAGATTTTATTTCTGTAAATATAGATCAGCCAGGCAGGTAGAGAGGGGCTTCATTGGATATTGTTTACTAGTAGCCCTTATAAAATTCTGCACAGCACCTGGTCGATGAAGTTTACCAGCCATGGGACATCGGAGTTTTCCTCAAGAGACATTTTATCAAGTGAAGAAAATGTTCACATGGTCTTTTCTGAAGAATTTGATCACTAATCCAGCACAGCTGCCATTTGTGGCGATTCTTATATTAATTGCGGAGCTTATTCTTAATGTACTAATAGTGGAGATATGGGCATACACTGAAATCGACTGGAAAGCATACATGCAGGAGTGTGAAGGATTTCTAAATGGAACTCTCGACTACAGCCAGCTGCGTGGTGACACCGGACCTCTAGTGTACCCTGCCGGGTTTGTCTACATCTACTCGGTGCTGTACTTCCTTACAAGTCGGGGTGAAAACATAAAACTTGCTCAATATGTATTTATTGCCATTTATCTCTTGCAGCTAGTGTTTGTTCTTAGAATTTATATAAAGACAAGAAAAGTTCCTCCTTATGTGCTTGTAATAACCATCCTCACATCATATAGGATTCACTCTATCCATGTTCTGAGACTGTTCAATGATCCGATAGCTGTGCTTTTGTTGTATATTGCACTGAATTTCTTTATGGCGTCACGATGGAATTTAGGTAGCATTTTCTACAGTTTAGGTGTATCTGTAAAAATGAATGTCTTACTGTATGCCCCAGCTTTGTTCTTCTTTTACCTTACTAATCTTGGTTTAAAGGATACTATAAAGCAGCTAATCATTTGTGGAGGCATTCAGTTAGTACTGGGCCTACCTTTTCTCATTGGAAACCCTGCAGCTTACCTAAAAGGAAGTTTTGATTTAGGACGTGTGTTTAATCATACTTGGACTGTTAACTACAGATTCTTAGATGTTGAAACCTTTGAGAATAGATGTTTCCATTTAACTCTGTTAGGGTTGCATGTTTTATTGCTGTTCATATTTTTACCAATGTGCATAAAATATTTCCAAAGTTATTGCCGTCTGCGATATGTTCAAAAGCAAGTGCAACCACAAATTGATGCAAAGAACCGTGAAGTGAAAGAAAAGGCTAAAACTAAGAAGAATGCCAAAAAGAAACTCACGAAAATGGAGGAGGAAAAATTAACAAAAGAACAAGAGGCCTTCTTGAGTTCATTTGAAACATCATTGAAGAAGTCCTCAGGAGGAAAGAAAGTGGCTAGCAAAAGGCCCTCTGAAACAGAAGATGAGCCCCAGAGTCTTTACAGTATCAACTATGATGTTATTACTCAACTTTTCATCCTCCCCATGTTCATAGTTAATTTCATTGGCCTGGTTTGTGCCCGGAGCCTTCATTATCAGTTCTATACTTGGTACTTCCACAGTTTGCCATATTTGCTATGGTCTAGTAACTATACTGTAATAGTCAAGTTTTTAATACTTGCTTTGATTGAAATGTGCTGGAACACATATCCCAGCACTGCGTTCACAAGTGCCTTGCTACACATTTGTCACGTAGCTGTGCTCTATGGTGTATACACAAAAATGTCTGAGATTAAAATGGCATCCAAGGTTCAATAAACCTAACGGTTTGTTAATTAAGCTGAACAGAAAATGAAAATACTGAAAATGTTTACTTTCTTGTTTCATTTAGGCCCTTTACACACTGCGACTTTCAGCATCGATGCAGTCGCAAATGGTCCACCTTTACACACTTGCGCCCCTTCAGCCACGTTCGTAACCAAATTTTCGTAACCAGTTACGAATGTGGACTTTTTATCGCTGTTTCGTAACCAGCTACAAGCCAGTTACGAATGTGGATTTTTTTTTTCATTTTCGTAACTGAAACCTCTTAGCCATGTATGGTCTCCTGGTGCTTCCACATCAATCCGGCTCATTGAGGCTTTATATCAAATACCGCTTCATTATACCTTAGTCTAAATGGTACCCAAAATGGAAGAGAAAAAGGAAGACTCGCACATAAACGGACAATATGTCGCCCCTTTTTATTTTCGCATAATCATCACTTCTTTTGCCTTCTTCCACACCGCCCTATTAAAATGAAAGTAGCATCCAGATACAACAGCGTCAGGAAAAGTTTTCTTTACAGCGTTCATCTGTCCTTTTTTGAAGTCGCATTGAAAAAAGTTTGTATTAATAGTTGATCCCGTACTATAGTAAATAACCTCGTCTCGTGTCCGTTTTTTCAGTCTTGTCAGGGAGACTTAGAGGCAAAAGAAATTATTGTCGGCCACCGTCTAGATATATGTAATTGCACCGTTCATGTTTTAAGTTGATGGAGATATAAATTTATGTTTTAAGTTGATGGAGAAGTAACCGATAAGTTTTCTTACAAAATGACAAATAAATCTATTCATTTATTCATATTTTTGTTTTTGTAATACTAGTGTCGGCATTATATAATGTGTAAGTACCAGGAGACCAAACATGGCTTAGAGGTTTCAGTTACGAAAATGGAAAAAAATCCACATTCGTAACTGGCTTGTAGCTGGTTACGAAACAGCGATAAAAAGTCCACATTCGTAACTGGTTACGAACGTGGCTGAAGGGACTTGCGCTACTTTTGCATCGATACAGTCGCAATGCTATCGCGATGCAGAAGCAGGTCAAAGGAATGCAATTTTGGACCCTGTGTGTGATACATCATCGAATAGGTCTCAGCGAGCTGAACAAAAGTTACTATGACGCCAACAGCTAAATTTTTGTCCTTTCGGAGTTAGGTATATTGTATTGAAAAAAACGAACATTTTCAATAAAATATAACTCCGAAAGGAGGAAACAGGATTTACTATTAGATATTTAAGTTACAATTTTGGCCAGCTGAACAGATAAATTGGTGGCGCTGTAGTACGATGACGCGCGTCACAAGTTTTGGGGCGCTAAAATGTCAGAATTTGACAGTTAATTTACTGGAAAGTCGCGACTTTTGTCGTTATGGCGCGCCACTCGCGTCGTCGTCATACTACCTAGGCTGGTTTCGCGATGCTGTCGCGCGGTTCAGAAACGCGTGACTGCATCGATGCTAAAAGTCGCAATGTGTAAAGGGCCTTAATTATTTACTTAAATCAAACAGCAATGTAAGCGCTTTTGAGATTGTTTATTATGAATCATATTAATACAACTAAACAAAGGAAAATCTAATTATAGTCTTAAATTTAGAAGAGGCGCGTAAATACTTCCTCTGATATCACAAAAACACACCATTGCTTGGATTCAACGCCTCCTCATCCAAGCTTACCCAAAATATTTTAGCAAGTACCCATCATACTCTATGATATAATTTTACTATATAACAAAGCTATATAAACAGATTAAAATATTTTTGAATATTTTGAGTCTCTTAGGTCATACCACTTTTATTCACCATCAAGCTAAATAAATAATGTACACAGGAAACACAACCAAATGCACTTTATATTAGGCCTTTATGTTACATAAAGATAAAAATAGTAACGAAAGAGGTAAAGAAAAAAAATCAAAAGATTTAGTAAGAAACTAGTATTGGCTGAATCATGATGATTGTTTCCAAGACGCTAATCACTTATTTCATCTAACAGGTCTTATGGCTTAAAAGTTTTACCTCTATGCAAGTATGGACTTGTGCGGACTTTTGCGTCATCGGAACTCGTAAAAATAAAATTATATTGAATATTACTATTCAGTCAAAATTAGCCAGTCACATCCAATAGTTACGTCCAAGTAGATTTAAGAGAACACTAAATACACATATCATCAGTTATCTATAGTTTATTATTTATAAATACGGTTATTGGGTGTGGTTCTTTTGCTATTGGTGAATGTAGTATTTGTAGATTGAGAGGTTTAGGAACCAACAGTCTTGTATGACTGGGCTTACGAACTAAGGGAATCGTCGAGTTTATACGAAGCCGAAGTTTTTAGTTTTGATGGCGAGTAGTAGCTTATGCTTGAGCACGTGGCGGGAGGAGTAGAGAGGTATGTAGAGGCGCGAGATGCAGGTGTTTGCAGTGGGCAGGTGGGCGTCGTCGGCCGGTCGGATCGTCACCGTCGGCATCGGTTGGAAGCCTTCCTCCGAAGCTGGTAGAGCGGGCGAGCCGGTCCAGAAGTATACCTGATGGGCGTGCAAACATGTATGAATATCACACGCTTTTTAAACTGACATTGTGATACACACTTTCCTTACTATTATACAAATATTGAAATGAATGAAGGCAATTAATAATAAATAGGTACAGTTCAAGAGAACCAATCATCATCATCATCATCATTTAGCCACAAGAAGTCCACTGCTGGACATAGGCCTCCTCCATGGATTTCCAAAAAGAGCGGTTAGAAGCGGCCCACTTGGATGAGATCGTCTGTCCATCTTGAACCGATGGGGCCGAAAAGTTCTGGAATGGAGACCACACATCGGCAAGCGTAGCGCAGAATGACCAGCCACAAGAGAAACAGTGACGTGGCACAATTTTATTGGTATTTTTAAGACCAGCATCTAGTTTTTTTCTTCTACATCCATCAATTCCTGAGGGATCTATCAGACAGAGAGCGGTCACCGGCGGTTTTGGTTGGTGTTCTGCGTTCGAGCGTGCAATTTCTCACGAACCCTGCTGTTGAACGGCCGACGCGGTACCACTAGTGTCACCATGATTTTGAGAAACAACAGTGAACGCGTGAACGCTTGCGTTCCATTTGACCGACGCGGTCAGAATGCTTCCTGTGTGAGTATAATATCTATGAAATGTAATATAACACAAAGAATGCAAAACTGACCGCTTGACCGCGTGACCACTCTCTGTCTGATAGATCCCTTAGCGAGACCTAAAACTAAGTGACTGAATGTAGTAAAGAAAGCTCTTGATGAACAAGGGAGAACTGGACAGAAAACATATTTTCTGAAAACTGAGTTGGAAGAACCAAACCTGTGTTCCCAACGATTCACACCCCAACGTGTAACAGTGGGGCTAGTTGGGATTTTTTTTTGTAAGAATTCCCAACCAGTCTTGGGGGTGTGACTCGTAGGGAAGAGGGAAGGACAGGATTTTTTTCTGGTGACACATACTATTATCCTTAGCCCGTCAATCTTACCCTGTATTTGAACTGAAAATAAACCGGCAGCACACTTACTAGATCCTGCCTCTCCAAGTGGGTCATCTTATCAACGATGGCCCAGAGCCAGCGCTTGAATCGCGCGAGTCGCTCGGGCTGTTCGCCGCTCTCGTCATTGAAGCTCGTGTAGGAAACCAGCGCAGCCACGTTGATGTCGCCGACGCCGTTAAGAAGCAATCGAAGGTCCTCCGCCGTGAGACCGGCCAGTGCCGACTCGGGGAGTACGTCGAGTACGCCCACGCGCATCGCCTGGCGAGGGGAAGTTGGTTATGTAACGCCTTCGAGAAGTCATAGTCGAGCCGTTTTTTAGAGTGCCGCTTTCAGTTCGCAACTGTGTAACAGCACCAAGCTTTGAATCAATGTTTTAAAAACAGAAATTTGCATTGTACCATGGTTTGATACCTCATGAAAACACGAAACACAGCGGTTTCTTTTCTATTACAAAATGGATCCGAAAGGAATCACATAACATAGTATATTGACATTCAACAGAATGTTTCACTCTTTACATTGAGACAAATTTCTGATTTGTGGCCACAGTAAAATCGGTCATACTTCATCTCCGAATCAATATTTTTATAGACAAAAACAATAGCCTATTTGACAGATTTCTGAAAATCATCTCATAATTTTGTTGGTGTTCATGGAGTCCTCATAAAGTAGTAACTTTAAATTCTTTCGTGTATTTCTTCTAAAAAAGGCAAACGAAAATTTTTACTTTTGAAATAAGCCGCCAAAAAGCTATCTTGGGCAATATGGCGTCGCACAGGAATTATGACGTCACTGGTCAGTAAACAAACCAATGAATGACAGACGCCATTTTTACTTAGCTGTGACGTCATCATAGAATCGGCCAATCCAGGCCGTTTTCGATACAATGGCTCCAATGGCTGCTAATCTTTTTTTTTTAAATAAAATGCCTTAGAGCGGTTTTAAAGCTTACAATTTATACGATTACCTATAAAAAATACTGTTTTTTTTTTCACACTGACAAATAGCCTATTCGAAGTAAGTAAGACTGCATATAAAAGCGGCACACACCTCCAGGGCTTTTTCCTGGGCGATCAGCATGCGGTGCTGGGCGTATTTCCGCACGTAGTCGTACATGTTTAGAGCGGCGACCTCGAGCTCGCGCCCGCCCGCCACCAGCTCCGCGCAGCCTCCTCCTTCCTCGTCGCACATCTCAAGACTGCACACCAAATACATAGCTTGTTAAATCATGCCGCGAATAGACTGACACTGCCTTGAATGGGTACATCTCAAACAGTCACCCACTGATTTAGCGGTGAGCTTTTACCAAAAAGTCACAGTAGCGAAATTTTGATAAAGGGATGTTTTTCCCGAACGTTTAAGTGCACTGTTAGTAAAATATGTTATCATCATCGTCAACCCATTATGTCCACACCGAGGGGAACGGGTCTCTTCCCTGAGGAAGGTATAGGCCATACTCCACCAAGGGGGCCAAGTCCGGATTGGTGGAGGCATGTAAGACTAGTGGCTGTCAGAAGTTTTCAAGCCACACTAAGGCCTCTGACTTGGCTTAACGACTGCCATCTATCAACGGCAGCCGGCACAGACTGTTTAACGTGCCTTGCGAAGCACGGAACCGCTCGGGAAAATGCCACTAGCGTTAGTCATAGAACGGTCACCCGTCCATGCACTGAACGCGCCGTATCTTGCTTTACCTTCATGATCGTTTAAGATCACCCGGGGCTACAAGCGATACATTTATTTCATAGCTAACTGATACCCGCTTTTGTCTGTGCAGGATTACCGGGTTACCTAGTCTATGCCTCAATTCATATCATTGTCTATCTGAACGGCAAGTTTCATGTAAATCCGAGCAGCCGTTATTGCGTGATTGAGTAACAAACATAGTAACATCCTTTGACAACTTTGACAATTAGTAGGATGAATCCACGTAAAAGTATTGCTTAGCTTATACAGAAGGTCTTCATAAAAGAATTCCACTACTTGCTCGGCCTTGTGTGGGACGTCAGACTTCGCAATCACAGAATCAATCCCTCTAGCGTCACTCTTCATCTTATCTTACTGATCTTTCTTCTTACTGAACCTTATCAACTTAACCCTTCATACTATCTATGCATTTAAAAAACGGTTAGGTCCGGTCGAGATTTAGGAGAAGAATTTCGACGGAATCGTTTCGGAATGACCTGTTATTAAGAAAAAAAAATTTTTTCTCGGTGCCACTTCTCAAGTCGAATAAAACTGACCAGCGCAATTTTCATTCAAATTGTCAACCTCTGATCTAGTATCTCGACACTAGATTTTCAGGTTAAGCTAGTCCCCATCATACGCACCTGAAGTTAAGATCGAGCGCCGCAAATAGAGAGTGCGAGTCCCCGGTCTCGGCGTCGACGATAAGCTGTCGCAGGCTCTCGTAAACCACGGGGTCGAAAAAGGCGAGATCGTGGAACCGCACTGGTCGCCCCAGCAGGTATTTGAGTACATGCCGGTTCAGGAACATCGGACACAGTTCGTTCTGCAGCAGACACAGGCCGATGATCCTGCGAACGGGAGGCGGATTAGAGATATTGATGACTTGACAGGAGTAAGTAAGGGCGCGTTAACTTATTACTTAAGAAGGTCAGAGGAGAGGGTGTCTGAAGAAGTTTTTACTTTTATCATTCGTGATTTGAACAAAGATTGAATTTTGTAGGTTCGGTATGATAAGTTAATTTAGGTTTGTCTTTTTTTCCCATGTACCATACAGAATATTCTTATCTTTCGTATCAATTCGGCAGTCACAAGCATTGACAAGCCAGACACTGCTGAGTTGCATTAATTGACAAACAATTTAATTTATTTTTCCAGCAGCCGTTTCAAGGTGGTGGCTAGATGGGGATGACAGATTGATTTATTTTTTAATGAAGGTCTACTGGACGGACTTGTCACGTTTAACTCCTGGAAGACCGACTAGCCAATTACACCGTCAATATTAATTATCACACAACATAAAACAACATCATAAATTGAGCAGAAAGTGTGGCGTGGCGTTCTCAGTGCCGTGAAATGGGAGAGGCCTATGTCCAGCAGTGGACAAGCGTAGGCCGATGATGATGATGAGCACATGGTGACGCACAATGAGCTAAAAAAGAGAAATTATAGTAAAGAGCGTTAATTCCCAGCCTCCAGCCCTAAGTCCGTCCCAACCACTCCATATCATTACGTAACACAAACTAAATTACACTGGCTACATTGATTTAAAAAAAGAAAGAAAGAAGGATTTTATTAGAATTGTCACAGAAACACGATGAAGACACAAGTACGTAATAAACAAAATACACAAAAGTCAACAAAACAAGAAAAATTAAATTAAAAGAAAAAGAAAAATCCGTTTTTAAAACATCTACGGCAACAGGGCTCCACACAGTAGTGCTCAGCCACCCTTGATTTCGAACGCCTCAGGTGCTTCTGTGACGGCAAAAAGGGGGGCTCCAACTCAGCATAAAACGGAGTCACTAACCTGCCAACATTCCTGAACGCGTTGATCCGCTCGGGCGTGGCCCGTCCCTGCCGCGGCGAGTAGTACCCTCGCTTGCCGGGCGAGTAGAACAGCGGGGCGTTATCCTCGGCAGGGGGCGCAGGCGGGGCCCCGCTCGACGACGGCCCCGGGGCGCCCGGGCCTCCACTGCCGCCGCTGCCACTGCCACTGCCGCCACCGCCGCCGCCGCCGCCGGCCCCCGTGCCCCCGCCAGCGCCGCGTTCCGACAGCGAGAACACATCCAGGTCTGTGTGGGGATGTTCTAAACATATGTCAAGGTCAAAGTCGATGTTCTATTTTGGTGGAAATAGCAAAGACGCTGCGAGTTATTGAACGTTACAGATGAATTTCCTTAATGAACTAAAATATTGTATTAATAGCATGTCAGCAATTTTACGTTGGCAAGTTAATGTTGAGAGTCTAGATCGTTTTTCCAAAAATTTTTTAACAGAGTTTCTGGCAAGTATCTTATTGTAGAAATTGTATACGTCCCAAGGCTACACAACTTCAGTAAGTGTTGATGCAGGGTTGATAAGGATGCAAAAAGGGGTTTGGGTAAAGTTGGCGTCGTTTTTAATTTTGGCGGCCATTCATGAAAGTTGTGTTTTTCGAAAGAGCGGCATAAAATAAACTATTTTTATTATGGAGTATATATAGCTAAATAATATCGGAGCCGAGATATCACAGTTCATAATTTAATCATAAAACCTAATAATTAACCTAATAAGTAAGTAACAACTACTAATTATTAAGTTATTTCTAGTCGAAATGATCGAGAAACCATGCGAGATCATTCATCTATATCATGGGTCACCAACCTTAAGTATAGGGCCCTCGCCCACGGCGACTTTTTGCAGCGATGCTGTCGCGCGTTCGCCGAAATACAGTTGTGATGCGGTCGTTATCTGTGTGCCCTCGCCCACGTAACCGTGATTCAATCGCGATGCAAACGCGATTCCGACGCGCTTCTGTCGCGATTCAAACGCGATTCAGTAACCTAGGGGCCCTCCCTCCATTCTTTCCCCGATGTCGTCCGAAACGGTCTACGAACTACTAACGTGCTATGGCCCTCCCCTGATGAGCGCCATAGCGCCGTCTTCAGCTTGCCGCATCCAGCATCTGCCTGCAGCGTTCTACACTACGTTTGCCGAGTCGCGGTCTCCACTCAAGAACACGTTTACCCCAGCGGTTGTCGGTTCTTCGCGAAATATGGCCAGCCCACTGCCACTTTAGCTTGCTAATTCTCTGAGCTATATCGATAACTTTGGTTCTCTGTCGGATGTATTCGTTACGAATCCTATCCTTCAGAGAAACTCCGAGCATAGCTCTCTCCATAGCTCGCTGAGTGACTTTAAACTGGTGGACCAACCCTTTCGTGAGTGTCCATTGTCTCGGCTCCGTAGGTCATAACAGGTAGGATACACTGGTTGAAAACTTTCGTTCTCAAGCATTGCGGTATGGATGACGAGAAGTCTCGGCGTAGTTTCCCAAACGCTGCCCAGCCCAGCTGAATCCTCCTCTTGGCCTCCTTCTCGAAATTGTTTTTACCTAACTGCAGAATCTGCCCGAGGTAAGTGTATTCGGAAACGATTTCGAGAAGGTGACCATGTACGACGACCGGTATTGGGTCAATGTGACCATTGATCATGACTTTGGCTTTATCCAAATTCATGCCAAGACCAGCATCTGGTTCAGCTCCTCTAGCGACTTCGCCATTAAGACTATGTCATCTGCAAATCGCAGGTGTGAGATGTAGTCGCCGTTTATGTTAATTCCCTTTTCTTTCCAGGCTAGCGTCTTAAACACGTCTTCCAACGCGCTAGTTAATTCTGTGTTAGTCATCATCATCATCATCAAGGATTTCAGAACAGCCCAGGTTTTGACACAGTCAAAGGCCTTCTCATAGTCCACAAAAGCAAGACACAAGGGGTGATTATACTCTTCGAGCTTCTGTATAATCTGCCTCACTGTGTGAATGTGGTCTATGGTGCCATATCCCCCGCGAAACATGGCCTGTTCCGGCGGCTGGAACTCGTCGAGTCTCCTGGCGAGACGATTCGTGATCACTCGTGAAAACAGCTTATACACATGGCTCAGGAGCGAGATGGGTCTGTAATTTTTAAGAAGAGTTTTGTCACCCTTCTTAAAAAAAAAGCACCACCAGACTCCCGCTCCATGTCTTTGGAGTTCTCCCACTGTGAAGGACGGTGTTGAAGAGCTTTTGTAATTCTTGTATAACAGGGGCTCCTCCAGCTTTCAAAAGCTCTGATGTTATTCCGTCCTCACCGGGCGCTTTTCCATTTTTAAGCTGCCTCAGAGCTAGCACGATCTCGTCTTGACTGATGTCAGGCAGTTCGTCGGTGTAGTGGCGCGTCAGGGTGGCTCTGGAATCTTGGTCGTCTCGTTGGTAATAAGGGGCATGTGCAGCGTATAATCGGCCTTAGAAATCCTCTATCTCGGCGGAGATCTCCGGCTTTGACAATACGGTCCTCCCGTCGTGCGTTGTATAAGCTTCGTCGGGTGGCTCCTGCCAAGCTGCTGAGTGAATACTTTGGACCCTCGGTTTTGCGCTATTGCCTCTCCAATGAGGCGTGTGTTGGAGCTCCGAAGGTCGCGCCGTACCATCTTTGCAATTCGCTTGTTCAGGTCTGACCTCTCAGACGAAGTCGCTTGGGTGGTTTCCCGTCTTTTTGTTAGCAACCGGAGAGTCTCAGCCGAGAGTTTGGATTTCTTGCCTAGCCGCTGCGTTTTGCAGAACTTGATGCCCTCGTCCCTCAGAGTTACGACCAGATTGTGTAGGGTCTCGTCAGCGTCGTCGGTGGGCTCCAAGGCAACAAGTCTATTCCCGAGAAGCTGCTGGAACTTCTCGGTGCCCGCCATGATTTGGATTGGGTTGGTCGGAGCGTGAACTTCATCAGACGGTTTCTCTCAAGCTTCAACTTGATATTCAGAGAGCCTCGGAGAAGTCGGTGATCGGATCCGGTATTGAACCTGTTGATCACTGAGACATCTCTGAATATACGCTTGCTATCCGTCATGATGAAGTCCACTTCCTTTGAGGCTGTTTCTTGAAGAAAGAGTTCATCAAGAATAGCTCTTCTTTATCAAGGAAGTTGACAGGCATTTGCCCCCTGTGATTCCTGACTCCATGCCCCTACGTTACTGAATCGCAATTGCATCGCGACAGAATCGCGACGGTAACGCCTTTGCATTGCGACTGAGTCGTCGTTACGTGGACGAGGGCTACGTGATCTAGCGACCGCGTCGCGACTGTATGGATGCGAACGCGCGATAGCATCGCTGCAAAAAGTCGCCGTGGGCGAGGGCCCTAATTCAACCAATCACCATGCACGGTTCGAATACGCTGGACGAAAGACCTTGCCCTTCCATTTTAAAAGTTGAATGATTCATGAATAATCTATATATCCGTAGCACACTATTTATTGAGATCAATGATATTATCGTTGATTGAGAGGTTCTGTATCACATACCTAGCATTTCAGGCCATTAGAAATATTAACTTTTCGAAAAGTATGACGAGCGCAGGGCAATCTGCTTGCACGTTCCATAATTTCTCAGAATAAAACATATTTTTTTCTGCTTTTTGAAGTGCCATAACTTTTTCCGATATTACTTGCAGCTAATCTTATTTTATACATATGTTAAGGTAAATTAGTATTACAAATAAGCACCAAAAAGAAAGATGGCCGCTCAAAAAAAAAAATTACGCCAACCGTCCATACAAAGTTACCCAAACCCCTTTAGACATCCGCGAATGCGGATGCGGATTATTAGAAGTTCATATCCGTGGATGCGGATTTGATGCGGATGCGATGCGGATACGGATTTTAAAAGGATAATTATTTCAATTTTAAGTGCATTAATGACTGAAAATAAATTTAATTTTCACTTTTTATTTTTTTAATCATATTTTTGTAACAAAATTACATAAGTTTTTAGTTTTACTTTTGACACAACAGAATTCTAAGCTTCGAGTTTCATAATCAAAAATCTTTGTTTAATAATTAAACTTAAAAATTGGTGAATTATATTTAAGTCAGTTACCGAATGAAGTTATCAATTACCAAAACAAACGCGAAGCACGTGCCACTCTGGCTCCGCCCACTTTCTTTACATGTAGGTACTTGTTGATGTGAATCTACATCCGTAAAAACTCCGCATTAGTTGATGCGAATGCGGATGCAGATGTCTGAATTAATGCGAATATTCCGCATTTACGGATGCGGATGCGAATATTCGTAACACCCCTGATGCGAAGCATACATAGCTGCATTTTGAATCCGGACAAGAGCGACAACAAAACACGCAGTGTTGGCTTATTGAGTACATTGGTTAGGTGACACATTTCTCCCTTCGCAGAACTTGGTCTATTAGATAAAGCTAGCCATGACATTCAAGGATCGGTGGGCCATGGCAGACAAGTCAAATAACTAGTTTTAACAATGACATGACCTTAATTATTTATGTGGTGCAGGACATATTAGGCCTTCTTCGAATGGCTAATGATAATATGGCACCGAACAACAATATAATGCCAATTAGACTATGTTTTTTTTACTAATATCGTAAAGAGGAAATGTTGGTAAGTAATCAATCTTTTCAAAAATTATTCTACTAATTAGAATGGACCTTCAGGTTGGTCGTAAGCTACTGGCTAAGCCGTTGACGCGAACGTAGTCGGGGTCACAGCTAGTACATGAAATAGTTGGGAGGCTCACCTAGTATTGCCTCGGAGGGGTGCATCACAATGAGGTCCATGGCCTCCCGTACTTTCTGCCGAAGCGCGTCTTCGCTGGCTAGTAACACTAGTAACTGCGCAGGGGTCAGCTCTAACAGCATGCCCGTAATCTTGCCCGCGAACGTCGGGTGTAGAGAGTGCACCTGGCGACAACAAAAGTCATGAGATTAGAAATACCTTGTTGGATCTAGTGGCTCTACCTGCCTATCACCTACACTACATAATTTGGACACAACTGTACTAGCGGAGCGGTGGTACGCGACTAGTGTCGCTACAACATGAAGAAACTGATTACTCGACAAAACTGTGCGTGCGCAGACGCTACAACCTAATAGAATTAGGCTTTTTGACAGCTTTCTGAAAACCATCTCATTTTTTGTTCGTGCCACTTCCCGGTAAACCAACCAATGAACGTAAGAAAGAATGAATGGCAGACGCCATTTTTACTGCCACGTGACGTCATCATAGAATCGGCCAATCCAAGGCGTTTTCGATACAATGGCGGCAGATACAAATTATGAAATTTTATCTAGTGTTTTTTTACAAATCATAATTGTTTTTTTAGTTAAAATGCCTTCAATTGGTTTTAAGACATAATAATTTATACGAATACGTATAAATAATCCTGTTTTTTCACACTGTCAAATAGCCTATTAGAAAATACCTAATCGAATTATTTATGTCACGGGGATCTTGCGTCTTTCTTAGATTTGTGTGAGATTGCTTTTATATAAAAGACATAAAATAAGAATATAATCTACTGTAGATCTACAGCCACCACTATTTTTACTTTTAGATATCCCACAGAGTATCTTATTTTTGCATTCAAAGAAAAAAACGCACGAATGGCTATTACTGTGTTTCTCGTTACGAGAGCAGAGTTGTTTCAATCCAGTTCTTTTCCATTCTATCTATTCTATAAATTAGCAAAAGCTTTGCCTATCAAGGCAAAGTATTTCTTAGCTTCTGATACAAGTGCATACCTTAGGATAAAGTCTTTCGCCCAGTTGAGCTTGATGCAGTGTGAGGTGTTCGTTGTGGCCTCCGGGCCGGTCGCCGCTGTAACCTGCGCCCTCTGTGCCCGGTGCCGCCTGCGCAAAGGAAATCTGAGCATAAGTACAGTCAAAATAGAGGTCATCATCAACCCATTATGTCCCCACCGAGGGGCACGGGTCTCTTCCCTGAGGAAGGTATAGGTCATACTCCACCACGGGGGCCAAGTCCGGATTGGTGGAGGCTTGTAAGACTAGTGGCTGGTCTTACTGTTGGAAGTTTTCAAGCCGCCCTAAGGCCTCTGATTTGGCTTAAGACTGTTAAAACTCCTTGAGTTTAGACAATCACGTTTGGTCTAATAAAAACTTTATTTCTTTAAAATCGTAATATACTTCGTTATCACGCTGTATTCCACTGTCAGCTAAGCGATCACCCTGCTACAAAGACTGCCATCTATCGACAGCAACAGTACCAACTGCTTAACGTGCCTTGCGAAGCACGGTACCGCCGCGAAAAATGCCACTAGCGTTAGTCATAGACGGTGACCCATCCATAGACTGAACGCGCCGTTTGTTGTTTTAATTATTTACAAAAAATGGTAAACTAACTAATTAATTGCTCGAAATGGGCTCCATTTTCTTGGATACACTTTATTCTTCTAACGAATTCATTTCTAGTAACCTTTAATAACGTGTTGTGGTGAATGTTATAAATCGTATTCTGAACTTCAACTCTCAACTCGTTTACATTCTCATAAGATTTAATGTAAATTTGATTTATTACATATCTAAGTTATGTCGCATCTAAGAAAGGAGTCTGCATTACAAACACGTCCAAATTGCAATCGTCTTATCTAAATAGTAATTCGTCATTTTAATTAATAAATGACGTCAATGATAATTATTAATAAATAACATAAAGAAACGGATCTTTGAGTAAAAGTGCTTTAACCCGTCCGGCGCGGAATCTAGACTGCCTATAGTGTGCCTATGTGTACTACCTGACAGGCCCTAACGCGCTGCCATATTTTTTTACATTTTTTATGAGACGCCGTACCGCATTTTTCAAATTAGAGAAAGTACTACATAATTATTCAATAAGTGTTATATATATCTAGAATCTGCATAAAATTTCCTATCCAATTATTATATATTTTATTATAATAAAACTTACCTGTTTTCCAAATGACGAGGTGAATTTCCACTATCTACACCATCCTTTACCACTTTGAACTTTTTTTCATTTTTTTCACTTGCACTTTTCACTAGCACTGAACTAACACTTATAATATGATTTGCATATTATTTATAACTATTTTATTCTATTTTTTAATAAAAATCACCAAAATAAAGCTATAAATGACGAAGAGATAAATGCCATCACGGGCCGCGCAAACTTTGCAGAAAGTTCGAGGCTTGTTTTCACTTTATTTTCAATGAAATACAACAAAACTATTACTTGAAACATAATCTACACACTTTTCCCAGTAATTTGATATATAACACAAAACAAATACTATCTGCTTTCCTCTCGAAATAACTTATAAACCTCCAGCGGGCGGAGCCGAAACGCCTGACGCGGCACTAAAAGTTCGAGGCTTTTTTCATTTGATTTTCCATCAAATACAACAAAACTATTATTTGAAACATAATCTACACACTTCCCAGTAATTTGATATATAACACATAAACAAATACTATCCGCTTCCTTTCGAAATTATCTAAAAACCTCGAGCGGGCGGAGCAAATCGCGACGAAAACACAAAATGGCGTCTGTCAGACGCCGACGTACGGGGTTCACTTGTTTTTCGATGAGAACTTTTTTTTTTTTTGGAATGGCATTTAACTTGACCCATTGAACTAATAATTTAAGATTTCATTGTTTTCCTTTCATTTAATTTATGAAATTTGTTAAAGAGATTTCATCGGTGCAATAAAAGTACAGGCTGCAACTTTCACAGATTTTAGTCGGTTCAATCACCGGGTGCGGAAAGCGAATTTTTGAAAATCTTTGAATGCAGTTTTCTTGCTTTTCAAAAATAAAGGAATGTTTTCTTTGAGTAAAATTTTCTATCTACTGTATTAAGAGTACTTCCCCTTCAGGTGGCATTACAAAATTCCACTCTGTATATATAAAATTTCATTAAAATCGGTCAAGCTGTTTCGAGGAGTTGCGCACTAACATGGTGACACAAGAATTTTATATATTAGAAGAAGAAAAGAAAGAAAGAAGAAAGATATAGATAGATATATTGTGAACAAACCATGTTTTCCATGTGTAAAATGGACAAACACGAGGAAGGCCTATATCCTGCATTGGCCGTGAAACCTGATGATGATGAGTCCTTACCTGTGGTGAATAAGGCCTAGCGTCGATGCTTAGCGCGCGCCGCGGCTCGCGGACGGACGGCTGGCGGGGCGCGGGCCTGGCCGGCGCGCGTCGAGCGGCGTCCTTCGACCTCGCCCGACCCACGGCCACGTTGTATCTGTGAACGGACAGCCGCGTCTTTTACGTGTTCACAACAAAATATACCTGTATTTTTGTAAATGTTTTGCGTGTTTTTCCTGGTACAATAAAGAAGGTGGGTGTAAGATAAGATAAGAATATTCTGGGTAGTTTGATAGCCATAGCAAAATGAATGTGTCTTAACAAGAGAAATCGGGGGGTTTATCTGCTTTACAGAAATAACAACTTCATTAAAGTAATTTTCAATGGATTTTGAACGAAGTTTTCCTTTTAGAAGTTGGGCTCCTATTACTCTATTACCAATTTTTTCTTCGCACTGCTTTCTTCTTTTAGCGTCTTTGGGTAATAGATTATCACACTTGTTTTTGCAATTTACCGCTGAACATAGCCTCATTGTGTATTAAAATCTTAAAATTGTATTTTTTGTTTAGGAAAAACTATGGAGTTTGACATATATTGTGGTGCACGTGGCGTCATCTGAAGTGAGCAAAAAATAGTTTTTAGGCTGCGTCCCCAGTTGGCAAACAGTTTGCTGCCGACTGAGTTAGCGGCGTATCGGTTTAGTATGCCCTTCCATATTTATGTACTTTAAATGGAGTTCACAGTCTCACAGTTCACAGTTCAGTTTTGCGCTCAATCTACGCAATTTGCAGCGATACGCGCGCTGACAATCTCAGTGGGCGGCTGACTCACAGCAAAGCCTGTTCCACTCGGCGGCGAAATAGTTTTGTTCGCTTTGAGTATGCCGCTAAGTCGAATTTCAGTTGGCTACAAATTCGGCTCACTCAGTCGGCAGCGAACAGTTTGCCTACTGGGGACGCAGCCTTAAGGCCATTCACAAAAGGTTGGTTATGTTAAGTGACATACCTAGCTCCACTACTACTGCCCCCGCCGCCGGCCGACGCGCCGGCCGAGCCGGCCGTACCGTTGGTGTTGCCAGTGCCGCCTCCGCTCCCTGTCGTCGGCTCTAGTGGGGGGAGCTTCTCGTTTGCTAGCAGGGCCTGGGAATAGTCAAATTCACCGATCCTTAGACAAATTAACTTCCCTACCCCCTCAGGGATAATGGGCGTGAGTTTATTTATTTTATTTTTATTCTAGGCGATAGCAAATAAAATCATTCGATCAATAATCTTTTATACAACTTTCATATCATTTGACTTTGTTTTGACGTTTGTGATGTACTTGCCGGGTTACCATGATTGTAACGTGTGGAAGATATTACTATTAACTAACACTATCGACAATACTTCATCGGCCTTACTAATAAAGGTTATGAGCTGTGTATACAGATATTATGCGAGGTCTGACGAACTGGTTATTTGTACCAGTATAAATTGATGTCAAATAGTTATTCAGAGTGTATAACTTATTTATTAGTAAGGCCGCATGAGTCTAAAGCATAGATCTCAGTGACGGAAGTATAGAAGCAGCGCGCGACGCCGCTGTTCCGTGTTCGTCACAGGTGACCCGAACGCGGTTCACGGCTACTCGCGTGATTTGGGCGCGAAGGTCGTAGTTTTCATCTCCATGCTGCATGTAAGAGCAAGACTAAAGTCTGATTTTTAATTCCGTAGAATTCTGACAGTTATCATTTTTTGACATGTCAGAGATTAGAAACCCTTTTTGGCCGGGCACATTTTTCAATTTCAACAATAACAACATCTGAGTCTACACATTTAATTTGTTAGTGAATGTATCCATTTTATAAAGCGTGGAGCTCCAAATTAAAAGAGAATCTAAGGCGAGTGACAATTGGGTCCCTTTTTATCACACAACAGTAAAAAAGTACAAGTAAAGAAAACATATTATTTATATTAAAATATCTAATTATTATTAATACTAATATATCTTCATCATCATTATCATCATCGCTGACATGAATTTTTTATAGAGCTAACAGCGGCATACTTCACTTTTCTAAAAAGGTTTACGAAACCTTGAATTAGTAGGCAGTGATGCCAGCTAAAGAATAAAATAAAGTAATTAAAAGTTTTTCAATTTCAACAATAACAACATCTGAGTCTACACATTTAATTTGTTAGTGAATGTATCCATTTTATAAAGCGTGGAGCTCCAAATTAAAAGAGAATCTAAGGCGAGTGACAATTGGGTCCCTTTTTATCACACAACAGTAAAAAAGTACAAGTAAAGAAAACATATTATTTATATTAAAATATCTAATTATTATTAATACTAATATATCTTCATCATCATTATCATCATCGCTGACATGAATTTTTTATAGAGCTAACAGCGGCATACTTCACTTTTCTAAAAAGGTTTACGAAACCTTGAATTAGTAGGCAGTGATGCCAGCTAAAGAATAAAATAAAGTAATTAAAAGTTAATTCGATATATTGTTCGTGATATTGAAATATATGATATTTTTGTATTGGGTCACTTGAGTAAGTAAATATTTAGATTAACCTTTTTGTAGGTAAAACATAAAAAAACGTAGCATTTTATTTTGTATTGCCCTCAAATGGGTCAAATTTGTCCCTTTTTCGACGGAAAACTTTTTCAGTAGCAACACTTATGAAATGTCAGAATTCTACGGAATAAAAAACCTGACTTTAGGATTGAATTACATGCGTCCGCGCGACCGAGCTGTTTGGCCGCAGATTCCAGCGGTCGCGGCCAAGTCGCTTTTTGATTTATATGAAGCGGCCCGAGCGTCTCTGCTCTTCACACGTTCTCACAAACAACGAAAGAGCGTCCCATCCGCTTCAAATGCACCGATACCAGTGAACACGTTGAAATTCGTCCGAGCAGCCGGGCTCCGCGACTACCCCGCTCGAAGGCGCGACCGCGCCGCTATTTAAATAAATCGTTACACACAACTGCTAGTAATTTTGTGGTGTAGCGGCCGGGCCGCTCGGTCGCGCTTACGCATATAATCCGCTACTTGACTCTTTTTTCAAGTATGTCTTAAATGCTAAATATCTCTTCCATTAGACCAAAAAATATTTTAGTATATTTTTTGAGGACCTAAAAGCAACAAAAACATTATTTTAAAACGTTGCTTTGCTAAACAGCCAAAAACGCGGTCCGCCATTTTTGTCTATGGTTTGAAGTTTTCTATGTTTGTAAACAAAGTTTGACAGTCAACATAGGTAGAGTTCGTGCCACGAAAGAAGTATGAGTCACAATAGAACCTACGCACGCACGACTGACAGATGTTTGTTTACAACCAAAGGTGCCTTCAAGATGGCGGATAGTGTTTTCACCGTGCCGATTTAAAAGCGAAAATATTTTTTTTTATTTGCAAATTTTGCAGGCATCCTGCATATTCACTTAGCAAAGTCAATACATTTCGGTTTCTTACATTAGATACTACAGGAAATATCCATTTATCGCGTCAAAGGATGATGGGCAAAAATGTATGAAGCGTGGGCCCACCTCCAATAAAAATGGCTTGTTTATTAAATTAAAGGTCTACATACATACGTTCATTATCGGGCAGGCGGATGCCAGAATTCGCTGTGTGTCTGGAGTTGTTTTATTTAGAAAAAGATGATGTTTTTGGTTATAAATAGAAGTTTTATGGTTTATAAAACCATTTGTGTCGCTTATATGTAAGCCACCTAATGCTACATCCTGTATAAGATAATAAGTTGAGATTTTTAGGGTAGGAAAACAAAAGTTTTTGGTTTATAGAATGAAAATAATATATTTATAACAGACCAATAATTATCGGTATCCGTGGCATGGGTGGCGGAGAGGTCTCCACAGTAGCATCGCCTCACGCGCACTCATCTAGCACGCTTCACGAGAATTAAAATTAATGATCGATTTGGAGCCGATCTGCAAGTACCTAACACAATTATCAGATTTTTCTTAACATCATCATCATCATCATCAACCCATTATGTCCCCACCGAGGGGCACGTGTCTCTTCCCTGAGGAAGGTATAGGCCATACTCCACGGGGGCCAAGTCCGGATTGATGGAGGCTTGTAAGACTAGTGGCTGGTCTTACTGTCAGAAGTTTTCAAGCCACCCTAAGGCCTCTGACTTGGGTTAACGACTGCCATCTATCGACGGCAGCCGGCACCAACTGCTTAACGTGCCTTGCGAAGCACGGAACCGCTCGGAAAAATGCCACTAGCGTTATTCATAGACGGTGACCCATCCATGGACTGAACGCGCCGTATGTTGCTTAACCGTAGTGATCGTTTCTGCCAGATCACTCAGGCAGCGAGCGATAATAACGTCATCATCCTAGCATTATCCCAATTTCCTAGTGCGCTAACTACACTAAGTTTTATGGCGAAAATACTAATATTTACATGGTCAAATGGATATTATTATGCTGGAAAAGGAAGACCGAGGTAAAGGTGGTTGGATTGTGTGCGTGATGATATGGTGATAAGAATGTGAATGCAGAGATGGCGAGTGATAGGGACGCATGGAAGAGAATGACATACTGCGCCGACTCCAAATAATGGGAACAGGGCAAGAATATGATGATTGTTTTTTACATGAAGCGATTGCTAGACAACCCAAAAGGGCAACCAGATGTGTCTAGGTCATGTATGCAATGTAGTCTGTGCTTAGGTCTAAATGGCCGTAAGTCACCCCTTACGACATCCATAAGCTGAAATGGGTTGGTCATTTACTATTACAGTAAATGATGTAGCATTAAGTGGTTTACATATTAGCAAAAAAATGGTTTTATAAGCCAAAAACTTCTATTCATAACCAAAAATATCAACTTTTTCTGAATCGAAAAACTCCAGCCACACAGCGAATTCTGGTATGCACCTACCTGATAATGAACGTATGTATATAGACCTTTAATTTAGTAAACAAGCCATTTTCATTGGAGGTGGGCCCATTTTGCCCATCATCCTTACATAGGAGGCAAGTAACGTATTAGAGCCTTCGGCCGAGTATCGAAGTTCTTACCTCAGCGACGCTGGTGTAGAAGGACCGCGCGACGCCGCTGCCCTCGCCGGGCTCGTCGCGGAAGGTGACCTTGACGCGGTTCACAGCGAGCGGGGGCTGCGCCGAGTGCGCGCGCCGGTGCTGCCCGGCGAACGCGTTGTTCAACTCAGTGAAAGTCTGCTGGAGTAGCTTGGCGCGGTCGCGCTCCATCTGGTCAACAAAAGCGATGTGTTAAAGTCGAAAAGAGGTACCGGGTTCGAACACCGGCTGGAGAAAAGAAACAGGTCTTGCATGTTTGTGATGTCACTGTTTCTGGTTCCCGCGACACAGAGTATCCTAGTGTGGGGCTAGAGATGTATGTGCCTGTATATACATGTAAAAAAAAAGTTTGTTAATTAATGACTCGCGATGCTAGCACGTTGTTCAAACACGAGGAATCCAGTGCTATAGTGTACGTATAACCCATATCTCCTCTCTCCATAACCCATAGACCCTAGTTTCCTGCACCCTGCCAATCTGTTAATCAATTGTTAACAACTTTACTGTCTCTATAATGTTGTTTTGTACATATTTTAACAATAAACAACTAAAACTACCTTACCACCGTCAACAGCTGTTTACAGAATGCAGTCTGAGACACCGGGAGTCTCTATTCACTATACATTAAAAACCACATTTCGGACCCAAGACACCCCCAGAAGACACCCCTGGCAGTGCCACGGGAACTTTGATTCGGACCCGTGGCACCTCTAGATCAATGTGATGTGCTTTTGATGTCTAAACTTGTTACAATATATACTAGTATATTGTAACAAGTTTAGACCTAACTACCTTATAATGTAATATAATGTTAAATAAATATTAAAATTAAACTATTGAGTTTTTTTGGCACTCATGATACCTCAGGTACAAAGTTGTACAGTTGAATCAAAGTGCCCTTGGCACCCCCAGGGGTGTCTTCTGAGGGTGTCTTGGGTCCAGAATGAAAAACCGAATCAATAGTACATAAAATATGCCCACCTTATGGAGAGTGAGATCCCGCTGCTGAGCGTTCCTCAGCTTTTCCATGTCGCGGCGGAACTTGACCTCCTTGACAGGGAAGCCGCCCAGCTCTGCCACCACGGAGCCGGGCTCCAAGCCCACGTCCTCGGTGAACACCCGCCCGAACAGGTCCAGCGAGAGACGCCAACGACCCAGCAGCAGGTCGTGGGAAACTGACGCGCCGAGCGACGGGCACGCGCGACTGTGGGAAGACCATTATTATGCAGAAAAAGAAAAGGTAATAGTCTCGTCTGGTCAAAGTGGCCAGACGGACGCCCTCCGGCTGAGGAGTCCAAGCGGCCGGAGGTCAGGGCGACAGCGATATTATTAAAACTCTTTATTGCACCAATATTTGTACAAGGGCGTGTTTAACGCAGGAAGCATTCTCTTCCAGCAAACCTCTGATTTTGAAGAGACTGGCGACAGGTAGTGCAAGAAAAAAAAAAAGATGATATAAACAATAAACTTACATAAGCATACGGTAATACGTTAACCTAGACCTATAGGAGGGGCGGGGGGGATTAATAGAAAATATGATAAACCTACATAAATTATAATACACAAATAAATAAATTAATAACAATAATACGTATCATGTTATAAATAATTACTGACCATAGGACTGGATTTAGGATAAGGCGATTAACACACTGCCGCATCCACGCAGCGTAGCGCGTGAGTGCGTGTCTTACTGTTTGAAAGTATCTCCGTTTGTATAGTATAGAAAACACGCACAGTCCAACACACAGAAAATGCATCCACACGCGTTCGTGCAGATCACGCGCCTACAAGCGCAGAAACATGCACCCCTCGCGTGCGGGTCGAGACGCAAGGTATGGCACACCGAGCCCCGCAGTGTCGTGCGTGATTTTGGAAGGGCATGACGTGTGCTTTGAATGAAATGAGTCAAAGTCGCGTGAATCCATAAAACGCAACCGTGAGTGCGTGAAAAACCCGCACGATGATGCAGATCTGCACTCTCGCAAGTACGCACGCAACATGCAGCGTGGTGCGGGGCAGTGTGCGAATCGCCTTAGACTATGGAAATCGCGACGAAATTTAGATTTAATTTCATAGATTACACGTGTGACTATGGAAGTGCTGAGGTATGTGATCGACGGATTCTATCGATGCACTATCACCGCTCCTATTGCCGTCCGGATTTTCGGAATCGTAGGAAAGAATGTTTGTATTTATGGTTGTTTTTTGAAAGGTCAATCAAGAATATTAGGGATTACCTTTTCGTTTCCAAGCAATAGTGAAAGTAGTACTGTACGCGGTTATAAGATTTTATAGTAAGCAACTTTGCAATGATAAAAAACACAATACACTATTATTTGAAAGTTTGATATATAGCGTAATAAGAACTGTACGTCTTTACAATCGGATACTACGCGAAATGGACGAGTCCATCGTGCTGGACTGTAGCATCTGATGTCTTTATCTGATTTATTGATGCGTGTTTATTCTGTGGCAATTTTGTGCATTTCTAATTAAACCAATATTAATGAATCATTAAGTTTCTATGGGGTAGACGAGTTCTTGATTGGAGACCGCGGATCCGCAAATGTAGTGTAGGACGTCCTCAGACTCGGTGGAGCGATGATCTTCGCAAGGCGGCTGCCAAGAACTGGACGAGGATAGCCGAGGACCGTGCTCAGTGGCGTGCAACGGGAGAGGCCTATGACCAGCACCGGACAAGCATAGCCCGATGAAGATGATGAATTTTCCATTGAAGTCATTGGTTAGACCGAACTTAGCGAAATGACCCTCTCCCGGGCGAAGAAATCTGGACTTACGGCTGTGCGGGAGCGGCGCTGGGCGGGAGATGCGGCGCGGGCGGCAGTCCAGTAGTCTCCACCGTCACGTGTGCCGATATCTCCTGAGACTCCAGTGGGTCTGCGGCGCTCAATAACTCGCCCTGTGTGCGGAAATGTCTAACGTCAGAGGGGGATCTTGTGCACACCCAAAGTTTGAATTCTCGATCTATATTTTTTTACTTTCAACATAAAGAATAGGCTATTGGCAGATTTCCGAAAACCATCTCATATTTTTTTGCGGTGTTCACTGAGTCAACCAGAAAGTGGTCATTTTAAATTCTTTCGTGTATTTCTTTTAAAAAAGGCAACAAAAAAATTACTTTGGAAATAAGCCGCCAAAACGCTATCTTGGGCAATATTTCATCGCACATAATTATGACTTGTGACTGGTGGTGAGTAAACAAATCAATGAACGTAAGAACGACATGAACAACAGACGCCATTTTTACTGAACTGTGACGTCATAATAGAATCGCCCAATCCAGGCCGTTTTCGATACAATAGCTGCAGATGCATAATTATAAAATTTTATCCTGTGTTTTTTTTATAATTAACTTTTTTTTAGTTAAAATGCCTTAAAGCGGTTTTAAGACTAATTTTTCACACTGTCAAATAGCCTATTTACATTTAGTTTGCTGAATGTCAATGTACTATGTTAGCCATATGTATTGTGTACGTTT
The DNA here is from genome assembly GCA_947310845.1 of Yponomeuta plumbellus. Classification (NCBI taxonomy): domain Eukaryota; kingdom Metazoa; phylum Arthropoda; class Insecta; order Lepidoptera; family Yponomeutidae; genus Yponomeuta; species Yponomeuta plumbellus. The sequence goes on along the minus strand of OX371198.1, from coordinate 14,412,138 downwards.
CAATATTGTACTCCAACAACTTCCTTGAGCTCAAGGCGACTATTTCAGACATGTAATGTCTATTTTACTCTTGTAACTCCTTTCCATAGAAATTCAGAAAGGTCCATGCATCTATCATATTGACCCAAGGTTTAGTAAAGTTGGTCTAATTAGTAAATCAAGTTCTAATGAAGCTAAGTCCAATTGGGTTAGGCGTTGGTATAAATTTTGATAAAGAAAAAGTCCCCCAAAGAAGTGGAGTGACTTACAGCACGTACAATAACAGTCTTGGCTGGACTGCGTGAAGATGAGGCGCGGACTTCTGAGGACGGGCCAGCGGCGCTCAAACCTGCGAAGGAGGCAAATTAAAGTTAAGTAATTCGGTTTAACAAATCTAATTTAATGACGCGCACTGAGCGACTCCAATCGTTTTATTGTCAAATTCCATACGTATAGGGGCTGAGATAAACGTAAAAACCTTACAATATAAAATAAAAGTTCTAAAACTGCTGATGTACAGTTAGATCAAGTAAATTTCAAAATGGCTTAAAAAATACTGAAAACAAAATGGCCGAAAAGTCACTTCTGATTGGCCGAGACACCATTTTATTTATGTTGTGTCCACTTTTTTTATATATTTTTTTGTTTCTGGCTAGTTAATACATTTTCAGTGGACTGAAATGTCCGTTAGTAAGTATATTTTTAGATATCAACTACGTTTTGAAAACCGCATTTGTCTAAACAATAACATAGAAAGACGTTAACTGAAGTGAAACATACCTGGTAAATTAGAAATCCCTTGCTGATGTGGCGCATCGATGATGGAACACGCCGTATCGACCAGAGTGTGGAACTCTGACGACTGTGAGCTCTGTTCTTGCATGGAACTCCCGGCAGCTGACAATGTCACTGAGTGAGGTTGCCTATCAAGTGAGAAAGACATTGAGGCAAATGTAACCATTTGGCATGACGCAATATTAAGCATTATTTTTTGCTTTCTATGTTATGTATTTATAACAAAGGAATAAAGAATAAATAAATAAAATAACATAGAAAGCATTAACATAACATTATATTACCATTACAGGCTTGCCTAATTCGATAGTGCAGGAACATGAAATCACAAAAGTAATATAAAATATCTGATAAATAGAGCATATTGAGTTTCGAAGGGTACTAATTCTGGACAAGTCTGGTGCAGGTGAGGTTTGCAGGGTACAGGACAGGTCTTTATATTTATTTATTTATCAGTGTTGATGTGTAGTGTTGATATGTAGCTTTAATTAACAAATCATCAATCATTCACCAAAGTGCGTGGCAGTTTGTTGGCGAATTATAGCGTCTGTCTTCTGGCCCATCCGGTGTCGAGGTGCAAGTGCGCGAGTTGACCCAGTTTTATATTTATTGAATCAAGTTTTTGAACTAGTGATGCTTTTTCCGGGAAATCTGTCTGGCCTCATTCTACTCTGAGTACTAAAGGTATTCCTCATCAGTGGCCATTCTTGGTGGCGGTTCCCTGAGTTCAGATCAGACCTTATGCCTCGTCCCGAGCGCGGTCCAGCGCGGGCGGACCCAGACTTCTTTGCTTGTGGAGTCAAATCCCACATAACTTCCTGCTTTTTCCTGGAAACCTGGCCTCATTCGAGTCCATCTTGGTGGTGACAGTGTCTTTAGTACAGGACTTGCTAGGGACATTGCTTTAGCGGACCCTAAGATTTCCCTGCTTTTGGAGTCAAATTCCACAACAAACTTTTTATGTTTTTCCTCGTCTACAATAAAGAATATTCTTATCTTATCTTACCTGTGATGCTTTTTCCTGGGAATCTGTCTGGCCTCGTTCGAGTCGGAGTCCGAGAGGTATTCCCCGTCGGTGTCTATGTCCATCTTGGTGACAGTGTCCTTGGTACAGGAGAGATCCTGGGGTTCATCGCGGGGGAGGTGCGAGTGCGCGGGGGGGGCGGAGGCGGGCCGCGCGGGGGGGGACCAGCCGCGGTCCGTGCCGCGGGTGGACAGCCCTAGGCGGCGGGGGACCACTGGAACAAGGCGATACAGGTTAATGTTGAATCACGCCTCAAAATTCGATCGGAAAGCACAGTCGACAGCACATCATCGTATACACCCATGCACTCTACTCCGTTGCATTACAGGCGACTTCGCAACTAAAATGTGCAGATTGACGTGCTGTCGACTGTACGCTTAGAAAAACATAGGGCGCGTTCAGTGCATGGATGGGTCCGTCTATGACTAACGCTAGTGGAATTTTTCCGAGCGGTTCCGTGCTTCACAAGGCACGTTAAAAAGCATTTGGAGCCTGCTGCCGTCGATAGATGGCAGTCGTTAAGCCAAGTCAGAGGCCTTAGGGCGGCTTGGCGGCTTGGCGACTAGGCCCCCGTGGTGGAGCCCCTATACCTTCCTCAGGAAAGAGACCCGTGCCCCTCGGTGGGGACATAATGGTTTGATGATGAGATATAGCAGCAACAGAAATACATCATCTGTGCAAATTTCAACTATCTAACTATCACGGTTCACGAGACAAAGCCTAGTAACAGACGGACAGAGGGACAGACAACGGAGTCTCAGTGATACTTAGGCCATACTGAAAGTTTCTGGAACGGACTAGTTACAAAAGGAAAATAAAAAAAACACTGATAGGGTTTGAACAAGAAACTCTCTGTCAGTACATTTATTTTTAAATTGTGAGTCTGTCATTTGTTTTTTCATCGTGGCGTTGTTTTGAAATTAGTGTGTCGCTATTACAATGAATTTAAGTCGAGAAAATTTCCGTACTATGATTTTTTACGATTTTCGCTATAGCTTAAGTTAGCAAGAGAGTTGTCAAAGACTTCAGTTAGCATTTGGTGATGAAGTCCCATGTCGTAGCTCTATTTATTCGTGCTTTGGTGAATGTAGACGAGGACGTGATCATCTCTATGACGTTAAACGTGAACGCCGGCCGGCGACTGCGGTTACCGATTTTAATATTGATACTGTGCGACAACTAATTGAAACGGATAAAAAAATTACCTGTCAGCAAATCCGCACTACCTTAGGCATTGGAATGAGCCAAGTGCAAAAGATATTGCATGAGCATCTGAAGGTTCGGAAACTTTGCACTCGATGGATACCGCATGATTTGTCCTAAGATCAGAAACGACTGCGTGTAGAGTGGTGCCGTAAAATTATAAAAAAATATGACGGAGGACAATCAATGGCTGTGTATAACATTGTAACAGGTGATGAAACTTGGGTGTGCTGCTTTGAACCAGAAAGGAAAAGTTAATCGGTGGAATGGGTCTTTCCTTTTGAAGAGTTGCCAACGAAAGTCAAAAAAAGCCGCAGCACTGGCAAGAAAATGGTTGCTTCGTTTTTCGGCAAATCAGGCCATTACATCACTGTATCGCTTGAAAACCAAAGAACCGTAACTATAGATTGGTATGTTAATACATGTTTGCTTGAAGTGTTTGACAAAATACGCGAAAAGCGTCCCCTGAGCAAAATAGTCCTTCATCATGACAACGCGTCGGCACATTCCGCTAAGGCAACGAATGCGTATTTGAAGGCTTTAAAAGTAGAATTAATGACTCATCCGCCATACAGTCCAGATCTAGCACCCTGTGATTTCTTTCTGCTCCCGAATATAAAAGATAAACTCAGAGGTTTACGTTTTACAAGCCCGGAAATGGCGGTGAATGCTTTTCACAAAGCCATCGAAGAGGTCCCTAAGGAAGACTGGAACCCCTGCTTTTCACAATAGTTCCAGCGAATGCAAAAATGCGTAAATTGTGAGGGTTTAAACTCTGAAAAACAATAAATGTGTTATAAAGATAATAGGTAGTATTATTTACCAGAATCCAGAAACTTTCAGTATGGCCCACGTAGGGTCCGTTTTATCCTTTGGGCACAGAATACATAATAGTACAGGTACAGAAGATTCACTCCGCAAAATCAATTAAAGAAAAAGGGACTCTATAGTTCGTGCCAGATAAACTTGCACAAAAGTCCATTGAACCTAGTCTGTTGTAAAAACCGAAAGAGAGTAACTTAAAAAAATATATTTTCGACGAAAAAATCTTGTTTTTTTTCTATTCTGATTGTTCGTAGAAACAATCTTAACTTAATAATCTTAACTTAACTATTAATGTTTGCACCGACTACCCGTCTCCTTTTTCCTTCAGAAATTTTTCCATCATAGGGTTGTCTGGAAGAAATTGCTTTTAGCAATAAGGCCGCCAATTGTACTGTTATCTTGTAAATATTTTATGTTTGTGTTTCTCCTCGTGTACAATAAAGAATATTCTTATCTTATCTTATCTTATCTTAATTTATTTTCTCATTTTATTAATTTTAGTGTAGTAATGACTGTAACTTTATAAAAATGTCGTTCATCACGGTAAAAATGTCTTATTTTATGTTTTATTTTGTGACTGGCAATCAATTAACCCATACTGTAAATATTGTATTTATAATAAATCTATTTGAAGCATTATAACAAGGTATTTTAGACTTGTTAAAATTACATGATCAAAAGTGAAAAAAAAATATTTACTCCATTTCATTACTGACTGCAGACAGACGAAGTATGCAGCGGTGCACAACTGTCGGCCCCCGTTTTGTCGTTCAATCGCTCGCTCGCGTCACAGATTAGAGAAAAAATGTTTTTTCGCGTCATTCATTCGAGCGATTCTGTGCTTTCGAGTCGGGAACACAAAGTACTGTATTAGTTCAGTCATTATAGATTTTGACCCGTGAATAATCAGTTCTTGGATTTTTTTCGTAGGTCCCTCGGGGACCTCGGGGGGGGGGGGGGGGGGGGGGGTCACTGGGAGTGTAAATTCAAAAAGTAGACTTAATCAGGCTACTGCGTATATTCGAAAAATGTTTTCATTAAAAAAAAACGGTTTTTCTTAAACAACTCGGCCATATTTGATTTTACAGTAAAACTGTGAGAACAAAAATTGTAGGAAATTTGATTGTCTACAAGTTTGGCTCTTACAATGTTTCTGAAACAAAGTTTCTCTTCATTCAATTGTTCAGAATCAAATTCTGAACAATTTTGGTTCCCACCTTTTTTTCCCCCAAAATTGATATTTTATTCAGGTTTAATTTTCAAAATATCGATCCTAGAAGAACAATTGTAAGGACTAAACTTGTAGAAAATCAAATTTCCTACAATTTTTGTCCTTACCGTTTTGCTGTGAAATCAAAAATGGCCTAGATATTCAAGAAAAACCGTTTTTCGAATATACACAGGAGCCTGATTCAGTCTACTTTTTGAATTTGAATTTTGATGTAGCCATAAGGCACGAATAAGAATTAGCAAAAATGCAAAAATCTCCAAAAATAATATCTAACTTCACCTCAATATCTCAGAAATGATGAGGAGGATGTGGTTTTCGGAGATGTCGGAGATTTTGTTACACCCGTGTAACTCATTATTACTTTTATCCAATAAGGGGCTTTATTCTTTAAAACATAGTTAACTATGTCAAATTTTCCAAAGCATAGATCTCGATGGGTATTTTTATATTGAGACTATATTTTATACTAGCTCTACCTCGCGGTGTCACCCGTGGTGTATTAGGGAAAATAAATTGTAAAATAACAACTATTCACATTTTTAGGGATTTTCCTATGAGAATAAGATATTTTTTCGCAGTAAAACGTGGCCTATGTGTTAATCCAGAGTGTCTGCTAACTCCATACCAGATTTTATTAAAATCACTCTAGCCGTTTAGACGTGAAGAAGTAACAAACATACACACTCACACACTAACAAACTTTCGCCTTTATAATATTAGTGTGATTGCCTAAGGTTATTTCCCCTTGGCCAAGACACCGAAAGGTCAATGGACTTTTGTGCAAGTTTATCTGGAATGAACTATAGCAGCGATACAATTAGGTGCATTTCAGATCGCACGGCGCTAAAAAAGCTACGTTATATTCACCTAGATGTTGCCTCTCTTTCTACCGCGTAACTCTTACCTCTTCTGGCGCCTGGATTCCTACCTATTTGCCACCCCGGAGTGGTTGCCACATGTACTTACGCGTTCGATACCAACACGTGTAGTAAACAGGCCTGCTCTGGGTACCGAACCCTAAAAACGGTCTTTAGTAGAAATTAAAGAGTGCGATTTTGCTAATACTCTTATTTTCCATACCCGAACTTTTAGTACTAAAATACATAGTCTGAGCCAGGAGAATTAACCTTGGTCTCAGTTACAATAATTGTGCTTATATTAGAATAGAAGATGGCCTGAAAAGTTCGCACAATATTTAGTTACACTTCACTTCCGTTTTCTAGCCTCGTAAGGCCCGACCTTGAAAAGAACAATTGATTTTGTGATCACTTGAAGACATTGGGCCTCACGAGGCTAGACTTTATGGACAGTCTATACGAGTGTGGGCACTAACCTTCGAGCTAATAAAAATAACAAGTAGGTATCTACCTACTGTTTTTGTTGAAAAACAGAGTGCAGAAAAACAGGAAAGGAAACTGAAGAATCTGCAGAACTCCAGGAACATAATTATCAGTGATAAATAATCTGTGATAAATAATTTAGTGTACTTTGTCTGTATCTGTGTTTAGTGTATTGTGTTGTCCAAGATATTATACAACTTTTACAATTTTAATTTTAAATTTAGACGCTACCGTAATAAGTATAGATATAGTAGACATTATAAGCATTTGACAAATCATGTCACGAAAGTATTAGGATTTCATGATTTTAAAAAATCTATAGAGGAAAAGGACTCTATCTCTGATAGGGGTAAGAATGTTTTTGAACTAAAACTTTCGTAAGCACAACACATTTTAAACATTTAACCCGGATCAATTCGGAATTAATTCGGAAACCTGGTCGGACTCGTCCGATAAAACAACACCCGTAAGTTGATCCGGATCAAATGTTTAAAAGGTAAGAATGATATTTAAGAAAAAAACCTTCGAGCGGGTTGGCGAGGCCGGGCGGGCCGCCGGCGGCGGCGGGCACGGTGACGGGCTGGCGCGGCATGCCGAATAGCTCCTCGCGCCGCGCGTTGGGCTGCAGAAGTTGCGGCTGGTCCGCCAGCGGCAGCGCGTCTTGCATCGTCACTGAGGGCCAAGGGTTAGCGGGGGATTGATTTATTGAAAATCCTTTATGCTGCGGCCACACTTGAAGGCGAAGATTCGTGTTCGCGTTGTCGCGATAAAATTTCGTGTTCGCTCTACGGCGAAGAGCTTGGCCACATCAAATAAACCTTCGCTACGTCGCGACAATCTAGAACGTTGCTAAATTCATTTTGCTCTTTGATGTGCGGTATTTTACCGACAGCAGCGTGAAGGGTGTTTGCATTCGCGATAGGACGAATTTTCTGGCCAGACATGTCGCGATAACGCAAATGTTCGCGTTGTCGCGATAGTGTGGCCGTACCATTATTGCACAAAGGGATCCCCTACGCCGAATCGAATAACAATACATCGATTGCCAATGGATCGACAACTTCAGATCGACCGTTCATTACATCGATAGCTTCATAAATCGAACGTTCTAAAGAACGCTGTATCAATGTATCCAATACTTAAAACATCGACGTTTCATTTATGTTCATTAGATCGAAACATCCAATATACTCCCGAAGTGTATATTTCATTTTATTTGGACTTTGCTCATTCAATTTGACTTAACCAAGAAATGTGTACAGTCGACAGCAGACCAGCATGTATGAACCAGACCTCTTTGATTTCAATCAAAGAGGTCTGGTTCATACATGTCACTGTGGGCTACCACATTCTGGGCTTACTTTTAGGCCCACAACTTCGAGTTTAGTGGTACAATTGAAGAGATCGGGTGGAGGGTAGCCCAATATAAGCGAGGAGTCTGACCACTACAAGACAACCAAGCGCGTACTCACGTTCACTATCGATCTCAACGATGAGGCTCCCAACCATATTATAATCTCCATTATATCGTTCTAAGGTTAGATTAGATTAGATTAGATTAGAACTCTAGTTAGTTAGTTTTTGCTTAAATGATGCACAACTTCGTTAATGTCGTGTGTATTATGCTTACTAATAAACGGATCAGGTGGCGGGCATCCCAGACCAGGAGTGGAGTCGGACCACTGCAAGGTGTGACCACGTTCACGCGCGCCTTCACTTTCACTATCGAACTAAGGATGAGGGTCCCAACCATATATTCTCCTCTACATCATTCTAGGTCTACTTTTTGCTTAAATCGCGCACCACTTCGTAAATCTCCTGTATTACTCACTGTTAAATGGATCAGGTGGCGGGCATCCCAGACAAAGCGTGGAGTCGGACCGCTGGAAGAAAGTATGCCCGCGACCGCGCGCCCCTTCGCTTTCACCATCCGACTCGGCGGCGGCGTTCCCGCCGACCACCATTTCCTCCTCTCCCTCCTCGTTTTCGTTCTCGTCCTGAAGTAAAGAGAGCTGTAGTCCGGAATGGAGACTGTCTCGAATCTCAGTCATGGAAAGGGATGAGTGGGCTTAGCTAGTAAAAGTTCGAGGATAAAATAATATTGTTCGAGACTTACATTCGTCAGATCTATTTTTACAAGAACATCGATTGTTGTAGTTACTATTGTTCACAAAAGTTACTCCATTCTTATTTGCAGGCGCGGCTCCTGTGATGTGTTTTTATTAAATGTGTTAATAGTAGATTAGTAGCCAAGGGCTGTAAGGCATCAATTGCAGCCCGAGATATTTAGACGCACGAGCGCAGCGAGGGCGCCTATAGTTCGAGGGTGCAATTGATGCTTACACCCGAGCTAACTACTCTGCTTTACATCTCGATTGTGAGGTAAGTAGAAAAAAACCGGCATTACAAGAATAAAACATTTACATACTCGTTTTTCTTTTCGCCACTTCATGAACTCGTCGTAAGTTTTCAAATATCTCTCTTTAGAACTTTCAGGCAAAATATTGTTAATTGCTGCTTCAGCTTCCATTTTCATTGAATCGGGAGTGCAGCTTATATCTTCATCACTGGCAGAACTCATGTTTTTTCCTAAAGCACGTAATTATAAAAAAAATCCCGAAAACAAACAATATTTAAAGTAAAAGTTTTCTATTCCCGCCTTTTTTCATCTTTTTTTTTTTTAATTATTTTTTTCAAGAACGAAATTGAGCTTCGACGTTCGATATTTAAAATTGTTGATTATTATACTCATACGAAGACAAGACTGAATAGCGAAGCGACCTCTTTTGTCATTGGGCTGAATGCATGATGTCTATGCCAGTATGATGGCTAGATGTACGCGAACTTTTTGAAAGAGTGAAGAGTTTTTTTTTTTATTACTTACCGCCCTAGGGCCTTTCTAGCTACATTATTACCCTAGAGCGCTAATTCGTCACTTACAAGCTCCATTTGGAGGTAATAAGGTAATAAGGATGTAAAATGTATTTATTTGTGTCAAAAATTGTACATTTCAGACGTTATCAACTAAATCTTGTTTCAAAGATCCTTTAACTATGTAAGCAAGCAAATAAGTGGGGGCCTGGTCAGTTGATTTCGCGTACGTAGCTTAAGGCTTAGTTCACACTGGCGCAGAGTCGAAGCGAAGCGACGGGACGCGAAATAATTCCCACGAATGCGCGCGTCTGCGCGACCCGAGCGACCCTTGCAGGTGAAGAAGCGAAAGAATTCTCGCGCAGACACGCGAATCCGAGCGACCCTTGCAAGCGAAGACGCAGACGCGCGTCTCTGAATATTTTCAAATTTTCGCAACACGAATTCGTACCGTATTGTAAAGCCGCATACAGACATCGCGAGGCGTGCGACGCGAATGGTTCGTCTCGCATGCCTCAACCTGAGGAATGCGACGGTAAATTTATACGTGCGTCCCGAACGACACAATGCTCAAGCGGAGCAAGCAAACCACCACGCACGGTGTTCGTCATTAGGAACGCAAACAACACCTGTCCGTCAGTCCACACGGAGCGCACGGCTCGTACTGAGGCACGTTCGCAACGATCGTACGACGCGAATGCTCACTGTGAGCACACACGTCCACACAGCCGAGGCATGCGAGACGAACCATTCGTGTCGCACGCCTCGCGATGTCTGTACGCGGCTTTAGAGAAATGGAGATGAATTTAGAATTAGAATCGGTCACTGTAAATTTCCGGCTCATCTCAGCAGACTTAAGTTAATAAATAATGCATCCTGCACGTATTGTAATTCTAGCGTAGAAGGTAGTTTACAACATATATTTTTTCAATGCAATGAATTGGAACCCCAGCGTGAAATATTTTTAAGAAAGTGTTGTAAAATTTTGAATATCTCACGTCAACGATTTTTAGGTTATAACGTTCAGAAACTTATCTCACGCAGAAATATATGTACCTATATTTGAATTCATTTCTTCATCCGCAAAGAATATTTAATCCAAATTAGTTTACTCTTCAATTTTAGTTCAGGTTAATCCTAGATTAGTTTCATAAATGTAAAATAGTATAAGTTAGGACTTAAGTTTCGTACATGGTCCTGTAAAATAAAGATATAAAAAAAATGAATTTAGAACAGTTGAAATACGTGACGCTTTGACTCTGTGCCAGTTTGAATTGAGCCTAAGGCTTGAATTATATGCGTCCGCGCGACCGAGCGGTTTGGCCGTAGATTCCAGGGACCGCGGCCAAGTCGCTTTTTGATTTATATGTAGCGGCCGAGCGTCTCCGCTCTCCACACGTTCTCACAAACAACAAAAGAGCGTCCCGTCCGCTTCAAGTGCACCGATACAAGTGAACACGTTGAAATTCGTACGACGGGCGGGCCGCGCGACCACGGCGCAATTAAATAAATTGTTACACACAATTGCTTGTAACTTCGTGGTGTAGCGGCCGGGCCGCTCGGCCGCGCGGACGCATATAATTAGAGCCTAACGAAGAACAGAGGGTGGCGAGTGGACTGACCGGCGTCCAGAGATGGTGGTGGTGGTGCGGCTGCGGGTGCGCGGCGCGCATGTAGTAGACGAGCGCGTCGAGCACGTAGGCCACGTGCTTGAGAGCGGCCACGTCGAGCACGGGGAGCTGCTCGGCGTGCTCGCCGCTGTGCGCGCGCATCAGCGACAGGCAGTACGCGAGGAACTCGCGCCGCGCGCTGCCCGCCTCCACGCCTAAGGGGGACAAGGCCAATAACGTAACATTTACATACAGGCACATATAGTTTGACCAGAAAGAGTAGAAGATAAAGAGTGCGATTTTTAATTACATAATTGATTTTATAATTGGCCAGTACAGCAATTTAATGAGAAAAATATTTTTTCTCAAACATGCTTGAAAATTTGAGCATTATTTCGACAACCTTCTTCGAGATAAATCGAAACTGCTGTACTGCCCAATTACACGCGAGCAGCGGCCGGAAAAAGTTCTATGAAGATTCATCACTGTCGTGTTTTGCGGCCAAATAAATTACATACTAAACTCATATCTGGCGTGTTATTAAAAAATGGAACGATCTCTTACTCCGAACTATGACAACCAAGGAGGCAACTTATCACAGGTTTTATTTAAATTTCGAACTGGCTTGCGATAGAAAGCTGGATATACTTAGTGAAAAACAAAGAACACTTTAACGCGGCAAAAATGTTTTTTTTTTAAATTTCGAACTATTTCAATTTATTTAAAATTGAAACTATTGCCTCCACGCCTAAGGGGGACAAGGTCAGTCTGACACATCGCACATCATCATCATCAGGCTATATTAGTCCACTGCTGGACATAGCCCTTCTCTAATGAGCGCCATAGCGCCCTGTCTTCTTCTCCATCGCACATCGGACCGTAAAAAATTCCTTTCGGCCGTTCTCGCAACCGAGATTCGTAGCCAGTTGGGAAAGAAGAACAAAGTCCTTGATCGCAACCAGTTGCGAAAGAAGACTTTTTTTCTTCTTTGCCAACTGGCAACGATTGAAGGCACATATATTTAATTTTCGCAAAAACTATTGTTACTTTCAAGGTCAGGACTGAAGAGGTTAAAACAGAATCTTCGTGCATCGATGAAAATAAGTAAGAAAAAAATAAAGATTATGAAGAAATAGATATTGTAATACATTCTTCAATAGAGGATTTAAGGAGTGACTTAATAACTCTGCCCTCGTAAGGAAGAACGCAGTAATAGCCATTACTGGGTTTTTACTTTGGATGCAAAATTGGGCTCCCTGGTGGTATATCTATAGGTGAAAAAATAATGGTGGCTGTAGGTCTACTAGAAACCTGAAATTTCAGTAAGAAAATATGCAGTAATGTATGAAATCCTTCTAATCCTAAGAAATGAATAGCGATTTACTCAAAACTGCGTTTTTACGATTACTGCGTTCTTCCTTACGAGGGCAGAACTGTGGGGCACTGTATCGAAATTATTTACCCATATCGTCGTCTAAAAGTGTTAAGCTGCTAACTCCAAAAGTACGTTTCAGGATACTAATAAAAAAACCCTATTTTTACATCAGGCAATGAAATGAAAAACTGAAAATACCGTTTACGATAAAATTCGATGAAAAGGATGATGGGCAAAATGGGCCCACCTCCAATAAAAATTGCTTGTTTATTAAATTAAAGGTATATATACATACGTTCATTATCAGGTAGGTGCATACCAGAATTCGCTGTGTGGCTGGAGTTTTTCGAATCAGAAAAAGTTGATATTTTTGGTTATGATTAGAAGTTTTTGGCTTATAAAAGCATTTTTTTGCTAATATGTAAACCACTTAATGCTACATCATTTACTGTAATAGTAAATGACCAACCCATTTCAGCTTATGGATGTCGCAAGGGGTGACTTACGGCCATTTAGACCTAAGCACAGACTACATTGCTCATGACCTAGACACAACTGGTTGCCCTTTTGGGTTGTCTAGCAATCGCTTCATGTAAAAAACAATGATCATATTCTTGCCCTGTTCCCATTATTTGGGGTCCGCGCAGTATGTCATTCTCTTCCATGCGTCCCTATCACTCGCCATCTCTGCATTCACATTCTTATCACCATATCATCACGCACACAATCCAACCACCTTTGCCTCGGTCTTCCTTTTCCAGCATAATAATATCCATTTGACCATGTAAATATTAGTATTTTCGCCATAAAACTTAGTGTAGTTAGCGCGCTAGGAAATTGGGATAATGCTAGGATGATGACGTTATTATCGCTCGCTGCCTGAGTGATCTTAAACGATCACTACGGTTAAGCAACATACGGCGCGTTCAGTCCATGGATGGTTCACCGTCTATGAATAACGCTAGTGGCATTTTTACGAGCGGTTCCGTGCTTCGCAAGGCACGTTAAGCAGTTGTTGCCGGCTGCCGTCGATAGATGGCAGTCGTTAACCCAAGTCAGAGGCCTTAGGGCGGCTTGAAAACTTCTGACAGTAAGACCAGCCACTAGTATTATAAGCCTCCACCAATCCGGACTTGGCCCCCGTGGAGTATGGCCTATACCTTCCTCAGGGAAGAGACCCGTGCCCCTTGGTGGGGACATAATGGGTTGATGATGATGATGATGATGTTAAGAAAAATCTGATAATTGTGTTAGGTACTTGCAGATCGGCTCCAAACCGATCATTAATTTTAATTCTCGTGAAGCGTGCTAGATGAGTGCGCGTGAGGCGATGCTACTGTGGAGACCTCTCCGCCACCCATGCCACGGATACCGATAATTATTGGTCTGTTATAAATATATTATTTTCATTCTATAAACCAAAAACTTTTATTTTCCTACCCTAAAAATCTCAACTTATTATCTTATACAGGATGTAGCATTAGGTGGCTTACATATAAGCAAAACAAATGGTTTTATAAACCATAAAACTTCTATTTATAACCAAAAACATCAACTTTTTCTAAATAAAAAAACTCCAGACACAGCGAATTCTGGCATCCGCCTGCCCGATAATGAACGTATGTATGTAGACCTTTAATTTAATAAACAAGCCATTTTTATTGGAGGTGGGCCCACGCTTCATACATTTTTGCCCATCATCCTTTAATCGAAACTTTTATTAGTCTCTTGAATATTTGTACTTTTGGAGTTAGCAGCTTAACACTTTTTGACGACGATATGAAACATAGTTATAGTATTGTTGTGTGTGACATAAAACTGTAACTCCACTTTTTGCCTTTTGTTAAATAATTTGAAATATGGTCTTCAGTTGAAAATTAGGACTATACTTTCTTCTATCGCTACCAAACATTTTAAGAAGTTATAAAGTCTTGATTCGAAACCAAGTTGCGAAAAAAGAACGAAAAAGTATTCTTTCGCAACTGGTTGCGAACAAGGACTTTTTCTTTTCTTTCGCAACTGGTTACGAAACTTGGTCGGACAGTAAAATTTTTTGCAGTGCACAAGCGCCCTAAAGGCTATATTACACCGGGGCAACACTGTGCGGCATTGCGGCATGCTACAAGGCCGCATGCCACAAAGTTAAAAATGGCGCACATTGTGGCAAGAACCGTGCGGCATGGCGACACTTTGCGTCATGTGGCAGACTGTCGGAACTTGTATCCAGGCACAATGGATTCCATGCGACATTTTTCGTGCGTCAAAACAGTTTGTAGATTATTTTTTTGTTTGTATTTGTTTTGGAAAGTGAGAATTATCGGACATGGAGTGGTGTAGCGAAAAATATTTTGACTTTATTGAGGATATTAGAAAAAGTAAAGTGTTATGGGATGTCCGCAATTCAAATAATAAAAATATTAGAGTAAAAAGTGCCGTTTTAGTTGGTCTTGCAAAAATATACAATTTAGATGAACAGAGTGTCAAAAAGAAAATAAAGAACCTAAGAACTTTAGAAATTATTCAGGCACGATGTTGCCTTGGCGTAAAATAGGCTTGACGTATGCCACATTTTCTTTGACTTTGACTTTTCATCTCCACCTCCACCAATCCGGACTTGGCCCCCGCGGTGGAGTATGGCCTATACCTTCCTCAGGGAAGAGACCCATGCCCCTTGGTGGGGACATAATGGGTTGATGATGAGATGCCACATATGCCGCAAGTGCTTTCTATTTGTAGCATGCCACAATGTGTAGCATGCGGCACTGTCGCACATTGTTGACTCGGCGTAAGCGAGCCTTAAGAGCTTAGCCCGTATGTAACGTACCCTGCTCCCGGTCCCTGGCGCGGGGCCCCTCCGAGAAGCCGATGATCCGTGTGGCCGGCGACGACAAGGCCGTGGCGCGGCGCGCGGCCGGCGCCGCCGACCGGCCGCTCTCGGCGCTCGCATTGCTGGCGTTGTTCGACGTTAGGGACGCGCCGAACCTGATAAGCGGCTCGTGTGTAAGTCCATTTAAACAACACAACATAACGTCAGTTAAGTTCTAACAGTGCGTAAGTAAAAAATGTCAACTTTACAGGAGAGCGAAAAAACTGTAAAATTTCTATTAGCTACATTAGAGGTGTACATTATTTGGGAAAAGTATTTAAAATCAACTTATTGAAGATAAAATAAGATTGATAGATAAGATTGGTCGGAAAGAAGCGCGCCACTTTTCTTCATCCAATGGCATCAAAAGGTCGAAACGGCTAAAAAGGACTTTCGCACTGTTAGAACTTAACTGACGATAAACATTTACATACAGACACATACATTGCTTCTGGCCCCACACTAGGATACCCTGTGTCGTGGGAACCAGAAACAGCGACGTCACAAACATGTTAACCTAAAATCCAAGACCTGAAGTTTTTTTTTCTCCCCAGCCGGGGATCGAACCCGGGACCTCTCGCACGGTAAGCAGATGCGCTAGCCGCTACGCCACAGAGGTCGTCAAATTTGAAGATAGATAGGATAGTTTTGCACAGAGAGAAGTCGGGCGAGTCATTAGGAAAGACTAACGGGATTAATGCACAAGAATGTAAAACTAAAAGTAGCGTAAATAAGTCTTGCGCCACGACACAATCTTTCAATGAACAATACAATGTCTAGTGCTTGTTCATGATGTTCATTTTTGTCAAAAATGATCATTTTTTGCAACCAAGTGTAACGGTTTGGCGTTCATTACAATTCAGCGCTTAGAACTTAGTTGCCTTTTACTTTTCTAATGAATAAATTACATTAGCATCAGTACATCATTACATTATTGTCATCGTGATTGTTATTAAACATTATTATTGTAATGAAGGTATACGACGTATACGACGAACAAACGATACCAGTTGTGACCAAGAACGTTTTACCCAATGGACGCGACACAGTTGAAGTTTTCGCCTATTCCCCGCGTGCCACTACCGTGGTTAAATGACCTCGGTTCTGAATTTTTACTGTCAGTGTGACATCAGACTTTCGAGGAAAAACGTCGAGAAAAAAGTGCAAAAATATGACGAAGTGCGCAGTGTTGTTCTGTAAAAATTACAGCAATAAAACAGCTAACGTTTCTTATCACCCCTAAGTATGATTTTGTACTTTTATATGCGGTATTTCTTTAGAAAATTAATAAATGTGCAACATAAACAACATATAATACGCCGAATTTAAATTTTTTCGTGTATATGACAATATAATGGCACTTTGACATTCTGTAATTTATGGTACAATATCATTCATTCAGACCTCATTCCGTTCTTTATGAGTATTTTTTTCTTGCAATAGGGTTTGAAACAGTCGATAAAATATTTCGATATTTCAATCGACGTCACACCAAGGACGTAGAACATTTTTTTTTCTATCGCTCGGTGTCGACTCACTCGTTGATCTAGCGGTGTCACGTGATCACGTCTGATTTCCAAGCCGGAGGTCGTAGGTTCGATTTCCACTGTGGGCTGCCGTACATTTTGTACACATGTCGTTAATGTGGGTGTATTTTCATGTTTGTGATGTCCTTGCCTGGCTACCATAGTACCTAGTTTGGGACCGGAACAAGTGATTGTGTTGCGTGGAAGTTATTTAATATTTATTTATTGATACTTTTATTGCACTGTATATTAAGGAAAATCGTATCGTTATTTCTTACTTATTTAGTTTTATTATGTAGATTTTCAGTAGATCTAGTAAGAAAAAGAAAGTACGAAATAAGTACGTAATTTTTGAATGTATGTTACTGCAAGAGCAGCAAATATTTTTGTAGTTCTTAAAATTGATCTATTTGTAAATATGTAAGTAATTTTCTATTTGCTGTTATAAATGTTTGGTAATCTGAGCAGATACAATTTTTGTTGCTATAATTTGCATAGCTGACTATAACTAATGCTATTTGCATATAACTTATGTCACTAAGAGTCTTCGAAATAAGTCAAGTCCTTTTGTCATTTGTAAAAATAAAAAACTAGAGAAAGTAGCTCTTTATTGCTTTTACCTTCACAAACTGCATTTAAAAATTAGTTGTACGAAATGGAAATAAGACTGTTCTTACAGAAATAAATAAGCTCAATCTACTTACTAGTAGATTGAGCTTATTTAAAGTTCGTAGTAATAAAAAACTTCTTTATTACTACGAACTACCTACAACTACATAAAGTTCACCTCATTCCTCATCCATTCATTTCGTTCACTCATCATTTATCGATAATATTTTTATCGACATTTGCAAGCACTAAACTGATATTTTGACAATGACAGCTTCCTCCCGCCCCCCAAGTTGGTCGCATGTGTTTTCCTACAAAATGTCAGTCATGTCATATCCCGCGGCTAAAATATCCTTCGTTGTGACAGACCATTTTGATGGGCAAGATTGAAGGAAAGGCAAGGCCGGAAGAAGAAGAAAGCCGATTGTGCAACATCAAGGAGCAAAGTGGATTTAAAACCGCGTAAGTTTTAATGAGTTGAAGAGTTCAGAGTTGCACTGACAGCAATGTGAGCTGACGGGCAATCTACAGTAATGAAAAAGAACTTCACAACAAGAAGAAAGTGACCTCTTTAATAAAGAGTTTGACTAAAACTATCATGATTTATGGGTATAAGAAATCCCCATTTACAATCAAAATAGGACGGTGTTGAACCATCAATACGAAACGAAAAAATCCACTGTTCCATGAATGTTATAATACCGCAGGTTTTATCAGTATGATATTATAACACCAGCAGAATTTAATTCACGATTTCAAAGTTTTGCCTATCAGTTTTCTTACTTGAGCTGAGCCTCCGTGGCATCCATAACGGTGACAAGCCAATCCCAAGTCTGCTTAAGTTGGCGCTCGAGGTAGCACTGCAGTCGCAGCGCCTCTCGGTATGCCAGGGGCATCATGCGAGGCAAGGGGAGGGATATACGCTCGTACTCCCAGAGAAGGTCGGCGATTTGCCGGATCACTATGCCTGCGGGACAATGGGATCAATTAGAATTTGTGAATGTTAAATTGTACAAAACTTTAGTTTGAAAATTAATTAATTGGAAAATTCTATTATATTGCATATACATCTATTTTCAATAATGCTGAAACACTCTTTGATTCGGTATTTTCCAGAAAAAATAGTTTTTTTTTTTACATTTCTTTCATAGTGCGGGTGCCGCCAGGAACTGTAAACTTTACTGAAGATACACATTTCCATTTTTTATCTCTATCTCAAAGCGTGCGGGTCGTGTGTCCGGTGGCGGTGGCCGAGTGGTCTGTGGACACCAGCGAAGAGCCCCCCGCCAGCCGTGCCTCGCCTAGATGCTAATATTTAAGACACTTCACGCTATTTTGGGGATACATGACAGTACGCATGTAGGTGTAATCCGCATGGTAACTCACCGATAGCCCTTGCGAGGCACGAGGGCGTGGTGGAGGTGGAGGTGGAGTGCGGGTCGTGTGCACCAGCGGCGGCGGCTCGCCTTCACGCTCCTTTGGGGACACATGACAGTACGCATGTAGGCTGCATGCTTACTCACCGAAAGCCCGCGCGAGGCACGAGGCCGTGGTGGACGTGGAATGCGGGTCGTGTGCGGCAGCTGCCTTCACTCTACTTTGGGGACACATGAAAATATGTATGTTGGTGTAGGCCGCATGGTAACTCACCAAAACACCGCGCGAGGCCGTGTGCGGCGGCTCGCCTCCACGCTACTTTGGGGACACATGACAGTACGCATGTAGGTAGGTGTATGCCGCTCAGTAACTTACCGAAAGCCCGCGCGAGGCACGAGGCCGTAGTGGACGTGGAGTACAGGGAGCCGATTCTCGCCCATGCGAATTGAAAGCGTAGACGCCAAACATTCGAAGGATTAGACATTTGTCTCATAAAAATCAGTTTCATGTATTCTCACAAAGTCGTATACGCAAATTTGTGTGGTATGCAAGTGGACTCGCCCTACGTTCCCTGCGTTGACGTTTCGTTATAAGTAAAATTTCAGTTGAAAATTTTAAGAGTTAAGTGTATTAAACTTTTAAATAACGTATATTTTGTACCTAAAAAGTTTCTTAGTTTATAAAATAATACTCAAAGTAATAATTTGCCGCAAAATGTATCAATTTAAAAGTGAAATTGTAAATGTTTTAAGATTCGACTGACTTTCAATTTACAATCGAGAAAATGGAACGTAGGATTCACAGATTACTGTTTTAGTCGTTAGACATTTCTTTTTTCATTCGAATTCAATGTCGCATGGTGTTCAGAATACAGAATTTGGGTGTCGTTCGACTTTTTTAGGTAGAATTCAAGTCATACGCCTACGTATTATTTGCTAATGAAGTGAGAATTGGCCCCCTGGTCGTGTGCGGCCGCTCGCCTTCACGTTACTTTGGGGACACATGACAGTACGCATGTAGGCTGCGTGCTTACTCACCGAAAGCCCGCGCGAGGCACGAGCCCGTAATGGATGTGGAGTGCGGGTCGTGTGCGGCAGCTGCCTTCACTCTACTTTGGGGACACATGACAGTACGTCTGTTGGTGTAGGCCGCATGGTAACTCACCAAAACCCCGGGCGAGGTAGGAAGCCGTGGTGGATGTACAGTGCGGGACGTGTGTGCCAGCGGCGACGGCTCGCGCTCACGCTACTTTGGGGACACTGACAGTACACATGTAGGTGTAGGTAGGCTGGATGGTAACTCGCCGAAAGCCCGCGCGAGGCACGAGGCCGTCGTGGAGGTGGAGTACGGGTTGTGTGCGGCCGCTCGCCTTCACGCTACTTTAGGGACACTTGACAGTAAGCATGTAGGTGTAGGCTGCATGCTAACTCACCGAAAGCCTGCACTAGGCCGTGGTGGACGTGGAGTGCGGGTCGTGTGCGGCGGCTCGCCTTCACGCTACTTTGGGGACACCTAACAATGACAGTACGCTGTAGGTGTAGGGTAGATGGTAACTCACAGAAAGCCTGCACAAGGCACACGAGGCCCTAATGGATGTGGAATGCTGGTCGTATGCGGGAGCTGCCTTCACGCTACTTTGGAGAGACATGACAATAGGTGTAGGCTGTATAGTAACTCACCGAAAGCCCTTGCGAGGCACGAGGCCGTCGTGGACGTGGAGTACGGGTCGTGTGCGGCAGCTGCCTTCACACTACTTCGGGAACACATGGCAGTACGCATGTAGGTGTAGGCTGTATAGTAACTCACCGAAAGCCCGCGCGAGGCAGGAAGCCGTGGTGGATGTGGAGTGCGGGTCGTGTGCGGCGGCCCGCCTTCACGCTACTTTGGAGAGACATGACAATAGGTGTAGGCTGTATAGTAACTCACCGAAAGCCCTCGCGAGGCAGGGAGCCGTGGTGGAGGTGGAGTACGGGTCGTGTGCGGCGGCCCGCCTTCACGCTACTTTGGAGAGACATGACAATAGGTGTAGGCTGTATAGTAACTCACCGAAAGCCCTTGCGAGGCACGAGGCCGTCGTGGACGTGGAGTACGGGTCGTGTGCGGCAGCTGCCTTCACACTACTTCGGGAACACATGGCAGTACGCATGTAGGTGTAGGCTGTACAGTAACTCACCGAAAGCCCGCGCGAGGCACGAAGCCGTGGTGGATGTGGAGTGCGGGTCGTGCGCGCCGGCGGCGGCGGCGGCGGCGGAGCGGCGCAGCGAGGCGGGGTCGATGAACACGAGCGAGGAGCCGCCCGCCAGCCGCACGCCGCCCGCGCCGCCCGCCGCGCCGCGGCTGGCCTCGCGCGACCTGCCCGCCACACAAACACAATCATGAGCACCTCGCGTTTGGAGTCGGGGGTGGCTGGCCGCGATACACTACTGAGTGCGTATACTGAGTTTTGTCATTCACTTTCGATAGCGAGAGCGTTTGCGATTTGCATAGGAGTGACAAAGCGCGCCATCTAGTTGTCTGTTTGTCACTCCTATGCAAATCGCAAACGCTCTCACTATCGAGAGTGAATGAAAAAACTCAGTATACGCACTCAGTATGGAGCCCAACTGCCTTCGATTTTACATGCCTCACAATTGTTTCTTCCACGATTGTTTTGTTTTGTTGACTTTCGTGTACTTTGCTTGTTACGTACTTGTCTACATTGTGGTTCTGTGACAATCTTTAATAAGTCTTCCTTATTTCATTTACTAGCATAACCGGCACACTTTGTTTCACCATAATAAATTATTCGTAAGGATTATAATATCACTTAGGGTTATGAAAAAAAAGTAACAACCTGTTCTCAAACCTACCGAATATAGGTATAAAATTTCATCAAAATCGGTCAAGCCGCTTCGGAGGAGTATGTTATTAGACATGTAACTAAAATGACATTTATTAGCAAACCTATTTAAATTATTAGATCTTAATTTTATTGTATGTTATGTGTATTTTGTGTCTAAATTATTAGTAATATAGTCGATAATTGTAAAACGCAATAAGTATACTGCAAGGTTCTACGATTTAAATGAATAAATAATAATAACAGAAAACAAGACAAATCAAACTGTTAGCAGCGATGCGGCACAATACAACCGAGCAATCGGAGCTAAAGTCCGTTTTTTAATTCGATGCAAAATAAAATTACGCGGTGTTACCGATATAAAATAATAGATTAACTCAGTAGTTTTTTTTTTACCGTGGTTAGAAGACCTTTGTGACCATAATTTTTATCACATCAAGGACATTAAAATTTAATTACTCATAAGAGGAAAGTCTACAAAACACACATACATAGCACACAATTTTTTAAAGGTGGTTATTTGGTTTAGCAACACTCAGACATTGACAGCCATTGGCTTGATGTTCAACAATCCGCATATCAGTTTTTTTTGCATTGAATTAAAAAAAAAATACTGTAGTGGATCCTATCTTGTAAGTGCAACAAACCGTATAGCCCACTGCATGGAGTGCGGCGCGAGGTTGGGCCTCGCGGGCGGAGCGCTGCGCCGTTCCAGTTGCTCCCCGTCATGCAGGGGCGGCTCGCCCTCGCCTTCCTGCTCGTCCGTCTCGCCCGCCTCCGAGTCCTCGTCCTCGGGCTGCGTCGAGTCGCCACTCTCGTCCTCCGGGTAGAGCAGCAGCGACGCTATGCCTGTCGCGGTGCAGGGAATTATTGAGAACGCAACGCTTGGCCAGCGAGTGCTGGGAAGTGGAAGTGGGAATTCTGGTGTAGAGTAAATAATATTCAATCTTGCTATGGCTATTTGAATTTAGCTCTACGTGTTTGCGACAAGAACGGTTCAAAGAGTGAAGCTTAATCTTAGTAACGTGAACTAAGCCGCGGCGCGGCTGATTGACAGTTGCGAACTAAAGTTTCTCTCCACGCTAGTTAGGTGAATTAATGGAAATGCTGACTGTTCAATAGATGTGCGATTGCACCGTACACAATACCAATTCCAATTGACAACAATGCAATTAACTATCAAATTAGTATGAGATTTGACAGTTAGACGATTGGAATCGGTCAGGATTTGCGCGTGCGTAATATGGATGTTCAATAGGTGTTCAAGAGATGTCTGATGTAGTGCTAACGGCCAGCGTTCATTAGTGGAGATGCACAGGGAAAAGAAAGTGCAGCTTCTCTATATACACCAGCCATTCTGGATAGAACTAATTAATAACCACAGCTCGGGTCATTTCGGGTCGTCGTCAGAATCGCTCTTGGTTTCAGCCTCGGCCAACAAGTCTAATTTCTATCTACACTAGAAATAGTACCTATACAGTTGCCACTAGATGTGTAGGTAGCCAAAGGTATGATGCTCATAGACATATAGTCCAATAGCACAGGAGTCCACATACCAGCGTCAGAGCCCTGCGTGGCGCCGGTCTGCACGCTGCGCTGAGCTGATTCGGCGTTGTCCTGGTCGTCAGAATCGCTCTCGGTTTCGGCCTCGGCCAACAAGTCGAGTTCGCTCTCGCTTTCGCCACCCTCGGCGCGTTCGGCGCCGTTCTCCACCACCACGTGCTGTTCTTGGCCACTGGTGATGAAGAATAATGTCTCTTAGTTGAGAAAGCCCGAGCAATATAAAAAATTCAATTAAATATCGCAACTGCCAATGACGATCCCCTATGAGTTGACGTAAAGATTTAAAGATAAAGTTCCATTTGGTATCCTTAACCCGTCCATATTGCATATTATTTTTAACTATTTTAATCTATTTTTTAATATAAATCACCAAAATAAAGCTATAAATGACGAAGAGATAAATGCCATCACGGGCCGCGCAACCTTTGCAGAAAGTTCGAGGTTTGTTTTCACTTTATTTTCCATGAAATACAACAAAACTATTATTTGAAAAATAATCTACACACTTTTCCCAGTAATTTGATATATAACACAAAACAAATACTATCTGCTTTCCTCTTGAAATAACTTATAAACCTCCAGCGGGCGGAGCCGAAACGCCTGACGCGGCACTAAAAGTTCGAGGCTTTTTTCATTTGATTTTCCATCAAATACAACAAAACCTATTATTTGAAACATAATCTACACACTTTTCCCAGTAATTTTATATACAGTGTGGCCCTGGATAAAGTGCAATCCCGAAAGGGGATGAAACTAGACCATGAATCATTGACTAGAAAAATATAAAAAAAAAATATAAAAAATTATTGTAGGATTTATTGGTATTTTAAGATTTTCATGTTTCATTAAGGACTCTATGTACAAAAGTATTGATTTCTTCCAAAATAATGGGTCTATTTCTTTGAAATAAAAAAAAACAGTATGCCTAATACCTGGCGATGACCATGAAATAATAAATAGTCCGCAAAAAAGTAACTATCTTGGGTAAAAAAATGTATTTTTATGAAAAAAATGATTTTTTTAGACGTTTATTTTAAAAAACTTCAAATTACTAAACAAAATGTGCCCTATAACTATGTAATTTTATAGCTTACTTTTATTCTTTACCATTTTAGCTTCCAAATAAAAAAAAAACAATGTTCTAACTAATAAATTGGCTAGGTAGGAGTTATTTACATTTTAGTAGGTAATAAAAGTCAGACTTTAATCACAATAACTTTATTAATAAAATTATCCGTAATTTACAATTTTGCATTTTTATTTAATGCATTAAATGTTCAAAATGGCCTCCTCGATTTTGCAAGCACATTACTGCACGAATATTAATTTGGTTAGTGGCTCTGCGAATCATTCCTGGATCATTTTTAATGTCATTTGCGCACTGAATTATTCGGTCGTGCAACTGTGCCTCGGTATTTATTGGCGTGCTGTATACTCTTTGCTTCATGACACCCCATAAAAAATAATCTAGGGGTGTCAGATCAGGTGAACGCGCTGGCCAGCCTACTGGCCCTCCTCGGCCAATCCACCGGTTCGGGTAATTTTCGTTCAAAAATCGCCGCACCTCCCGCCCATAATGTGCAGGACATCCATCCATTTGGAGATACATACGCCCACGCCGTCTCGTAGCCAGGGGAACATCTTCCATCAACATGGGTAAATTTTGTAGTAATTCTAAAAAACGTTCAGCATTTAGGGTTCTGGGTAAAATGACTGGACCAATTAAAATGTCGTCGATTAAGACTGCCCATACGTTTATTGAAAATTTTACTTGAAAAGTAGATGCCCGCTTCAATCGTGGATTTTCGTGAGACCACTGGTGCAAATTTCTGCAGTTTGTAATGCCGTCTCGGGTAAATGTCGCTCCATATCCAAAAAATATCCGTATTCATATAATATTCGTATCCAAAAAATGCGTTTGGGAAAATTTGGGTCAGCTCTAATTTTTCTTAGAATCCACGTCGACATTACGCATCTTGGACGATTATCTACATTTTCGTGTAAATGTTGTACTCGTTGGTAATGGAAAGGATGCAATCCCTCCTTTTTCAAAATTCGCCAGACAGACGTCTTCGATATGCCATGACGCAACGCTAATCGTCTTATGCTTGTTGTAGGGTCAGCAAACAGATCGTTTAAAATGGCCTCTTCTATCGCATTGTCAATAACGACAGCTGGTTGCTCACGGCGATCTCGTGCCAAACCAAGTCCAATGTTGGAGAGCCTCCTATGAATCTCTTGAAAATTTCGAGCTGAGGGTATGAGTCTGCCCGGGAAAGCATTTATGTATGCAGTCCGAGCGACTGTTGTGCGACCATGTGACATGCCATAATAATAATGCATGTCGGCTATTTCTCGAGGTGAGAACTCTGTCAATCGCGGCATTTCGTCAACACTTAACAGCAGAACAGGAACAGTCCAAACGTAACGAACAGTAGAAAACGTAACAGTCAACAATGTAACAAAAACTTAATAACAAATCAACGAGAACACAATGCGAGAACGAGAACAGTAGTAGGAGCGGCGAGAATATCGGAGCGACTGTGTAAGTCCTGTTTCGAACCCCCTGCCTCCCCTCCCCTCGCCTTCCCTCTACCTGAGTGTAGAACAAAAGGACTGCGACTGCCGAAGGGCACAGAGTAGGACGGAAACAATGGAAAAAACGGTCTCTACCTGCACGGTAACACGATTAGGCTCCACTTTAAAAGTTCGTAGATAGCGTGTTTTTTTAGTTAGAACATTGCTTTTTTTTTATTTGGAAGCTAAAATAGTAAAGAATAAAAGTAAGCTATAAAATTACATAGTTATAGGGCACATTTTTTTTGTAATTTGAAGTTTTTTAAAATAAACGTCTAAAAAAATCATTTTTTTCATAAAAATACATTTTTTTACCCAAGATAGTTACTTTTTTGCGGACTATTTTTTATTTCATGGTCATCGCCAGGTATTAGGCATACTGTTTTTTTTTTATTTCAAAGAAATAGACCCATTATTTTGGAAGAAATCAATACTTTTGTACATAGAGTCCTTAATGAAACATGAAAATCTTAAAATACCAATAAATCCTACAATAATTTTTTATAATTTTTTTATTAATTTTTCTAGTCAATGATTCATGGTCTAGTTTCATCCCCTTTCGGGATTGCACTTTATCCAGGGACACACTGTATAACACTTAAACAAATACTATCCGCTTCCTTTCGAAATTATCTAAAAACCTTGAGCGGGCGGAGCAACTCGCGACGAAAACACAAAATGGCGTCTGTCAGACGCGGTTCACTTGTTTTTCGATGAGAACTTTATTTTTTTCTTTGGAATGGCATGAAGTTGGTTGACAAAAGTAATCCTTAGTAACCATTGGTCAATAGACAATAAAAACACGGCAGTAATCTAAGTCAAATCCAGTCTCTCGCTTAGCGTACACCCGTGTGTACGCTAAACAGTTGGGGCACAAAAAGTTAACGTACACACGGGTGTACGCTAAGCGCTTAAGGGGTATTTCCAGGATTATAGTACTACCCACATTAAAACAGGCCGGAAGTTACTTATAGTTAGGGCTGGATTTTTCTTGAATTAATGAAACAAATTAATATTCACCTAAACCTAGCAAAACACCTGAATAAACATAGTACCCGTGTTTCAACTACTCAATCAACGATTTTTTCAAAGAGAATGCAGAAAAGAAAGCTGCATAAAATAAAATATAGACACGAGTGGACCCCGGCTGCCTGAGTGATCTTAAATGATCACAAAGGTTAAGCAACCTAAGGCGCGTTCAGTGCATGGATGAGTGTCTATGACTAACGCTAGCGGCATTTTCCGAACGGTTCCCTGCTTCGCAAGCCACGTTGAGCAGTTGATGCCAGCTGCCGTCATAGATGGCAGTCGTTAAGCCAAATCAGAGGGCTTAGGGCGGCTTGACATTAAGATCAGCCACTAGTCTTACAAGCCTCCACCAATCCGGACTACGCCCCCGTGGTGGAGTATGGCCTATACCTTCCTCAGGGAAGAGACGCGTGCCTCTCGGTGGGGACATAATGGGTTAATGATGAGAAGTGGAAGAGGCCACGGGCCACTGCAACTCACCGATCACCCATAGCGTCGTCATGCTGCACGTTTTCCGTCGGCACGGCGGCGGGCACGTTGGGCTCGTCAGTTTCCGAGGCGTCGTCGTCAGCGCCCAATGCCTCCCCGGCGACGTCGTCGGCGTACTCGGTCGCCACGGGCGTCGACGAGCGGTCCTGGACCAGGGTGGAACTGCCGATGGAGGTCCCACCGGCCGCAGCGCCGCGACCGCCCGCGGCGCTCGAGTCCCTTCATGGGTGATGAAATGCGAATAAGATTAGTACTATACTGTACTGTACCGCACTACTTTATTAAAAGATGCTTTTTAGCAGTAATAACTTTTACTTTGTATTTTGTAATATATTTATAACTTTTACTTTGTAAAAATGATAGTGTCTATCAGACATAGCTGTAAAAGAAATAGGATGACCTGACCAAGACCCGAGGCTTTATAATGCGCACTAAATCCTGTCGCAATACTGACCTTCGCGATAGCAATTAGTATGGAATTTAACAGTTACATGATTGGAATCAGGTACGCGTGATATTGGAGCAGACTTGTAATCAACACCTATGTTTATGATAAATATTTTAATTTGATTTTGATCAAGCACGAAGGGCGACTGGACGACAAGCCAAAGGGACAAAGGATTAAAAAGCAATTGTGTCGAACTCGATAGCACGATAATGTACATGTTCTCGCGGTACTATTTCCAGTTAGACTATGGACAGGCTGAAGCGTGCCCTGTAACGAGCTGCCTTTGTAGCGAGACTAAAGGCCGTAGAAAAGGCTCTTTAAGTCGCTCATTATAGCCGCTACGTAGATAAGCTGATTTAATCAAGTTAAACCAGGCAAGACACAATATTAATATTTTTTATTATACACTAGACATTTAAAAATAGAAAATACGCAGTGAAACCACATACCTTCTAGAGTGAGCCAGCCGAGCATGTGACGTAGACAAGGGCTCCACCCCGAACAGATCCTCGCTCCCGTTGACGAGGTCCACATAGGTGGTGGCCAGTGGGAAAGGCGCAGTGGGCCTAACGACGCCGAGCCGCACGGGCGCTAGCAAGGCGTCCGCGGCTTCGACTAACTCCTCGACGGCTAAAGCCACGAGGGCTGCGAAGACGCGGCGGCAGCGGACGAGAGAGGCTGTTATTGTCACGGGCCTGTGGGGAAAGCAATGTTATAGTATGTAATGTCCTTACATGGTTACCGGAGCAAAGGGTATCCTAGTTTGGGGCCAGCCCCAGTGGCAAGATCTCTTATCCCGCGCACGAGAAGTAGGGAAAGAATCTTCCTATCCTGCGCTCACGTAGCGGACGAGAATTAAAACAACTTGAAACATAAGACAGTATGTGTCGTGTCGTGCAGTGCCACAGAAATTTTAAAATGGCATGGCTATGCTTATGGCATTAAATGCGTCAATACAAACATCTGGCAAACGCATAACGACACCCACCAGCTCGTTGGACCGATGATCGGAGGCAGATTGCTAGCAGTTGCTGTATGAGGTTGGAGATTGCGCGGCCTGATGGATTGGATGCACATTCATTAAGTGCAATAAAAATACTAAGAAATAAAACTTACCCCTTCTTCTTAGCGGCACCCGGAGCCATCTCGACGCTGAATATGACGAATATTCGGGCGACGGAGCGCACGAAGCGGCGCGCCACTTCGCGCGCTCGCTCCGCGCGTCCTGGGATCGTGTCGTTTTGCTGCTCGCGGATCAAAGTGTGCAGGAGAGTGTCTAGCATCTGCGAGAGAGAAGAGTTTAGGTTAGTTATAGATAATTCAGTTTTATAGATGTGCAAGGTGTATATTTTTCACTTTTTTTGGTTTTGTCGGCCTTGTCCGCAAGGTTGGGCAGCTAACATTACCAAAATATTATACACAGGGAGTGACGAACTGAGTAAAAATAGGTAAATCAATCCGAGTCTGCCCACATAGCTTTTGAGGCATGCGAATGCATGTGTCTGGCACTGCTCCCATACTTAGAGTGACTATTATTCTCACATGTATTAACCTTTAAACTCGCAGCAGAGACAGATTTGTCTCCGCGCATATATGGTAATGTGAAACGTCCAACAGAGATAGAGTTGTTCTAAAAGGCAGCAGACCAAAAAAGGCTAAAAAGTACGTTAGATTTTCGTACTCAGAATGCAAGGATTTGCGTGTCTGAATTATGATAAAGTTGTTATTGTTTAGTAAGGTTATTCTAGAGTATAATTCTTGTTCCAAACAAATCCGTACATTGGTTACATAATAATTTGATACTACAACCTGGTCATTTATATTTTTTTAAGGCGCCATGACACCCCTGCCAGTTAATGTCATGTGGTGAACTGGGGGCTGCGAGTGAAGAGGTTAAACATGACAATAGTTAAGTTATGATAACCACATTGAGAAACACAGGCATAACGACATGATTTTGTTGGGTCTCTGTTTCTATGTGTGTAAATTTTAATGTGTTAGTGATATTTAAGCTGTTAGTTTTCCTTGTAAAATAAAATAAAAATAAAATCACATCATTGAAAAAGTGACGCTCGATGATGAGCGTGTGCGTGAACATAAAGTGAACTGAACACTTTAGTAAAGTGGCCCTGGACTCAACAACTCTCTCGTAGCCCAGTTAGGACTGTATTCCATCACAAAGCAGACTCACCTCATTGGTGCACTTGACGATGAGCGCGTGGGTGAACTTGTCCAGCAGTGTGGCGCCCGACTGGTGCGGGGGGGGACTGCCGGCGCGCCCCTCCGGTTCGGTGGGGGCGGGGGCGGGGGCGGGGGCGGGCACGGGGGCGGGGGCGGAGGGTGGTGTGCCACCCGCGCCGCACATCACCGCCGCCTCTACCGCGGCCCAGTCGCCTGGGGGAAGGGAGCCGGTTGGAGTTATAGTTTGACCAGAAAGAGTAGAAATTAAAGAGTGCGATTTTGCTAATACTCTTATTTTCCAAACTTTTAGTAGTAAAAGACATAGTCTCAGAAAGGAGAATGAACCTTGGTCTCAGTTACAATAATTGGGCTTATATTAGAATAGAATATGGCCATGTTAGGCCACGCCTATAATAACAATGTTAGGTGTTTGCTAACACGCTAACATGGCGCAACGGACCTGGCCTTAGGCGTGTTAGCAAACACCTAACATGTTATTACAGGCGTGGCCTAGCACGTCAGGGGTTAGCAAACACCTAACATGGCTCAGCGGACCCGACTTTAGAAGGAGTGTTTAGGAGGGTGTTTCATATTGATCGCAACAACTCGTAGGAATGCGGTTTCAAAGCAACAGTAGAAATTGAAGTGTTTTTTAAAATATTGTGACAAAATAAGTCATATTCGAATCACTCGTAGCCCGGCTGCCTGAGTGTTCTTAAACATCATGAAGGTTAAGCAACATAGGGCGCGTTCAGTCAATGGATGGGTGACCGTTTATGACTGGCGCTAGTGGCATTTTTCCGAGCGGTTCCGTGCTTCGCATGGCACGTTAAGCAGTTGGTGCCGGCTGCCGCCGATAGATGGCAGTCGTTGGGCCAAGTCAGAGGCCTTAGGGCGGCTTGAAAACTTCTGACAGTAAGGCCAGCCACTAGTCTTACAAGCCTCCCAGCACTGTGGACTCGGCCCCCGTGGTGGAGTATGGAGTATGGCCTATAGCTTCCTCAGGGAAGCGACCCGTGCCCCTCGGTGGGGACATAATGGGTTGATGATGATGATAACATATTTTACTAAAAGTGTACTTAAAAGTTCGGGAAAACATCCCTACTTCGCTACTGTGACTTTTTACTAAAAGCTCACCGCTAAAGCAGCGAGTGATTGTTCGAGATGTACCCATTCAAGGCAGTGTCAGTTTATTAGCCGGATCCACACCAAATGATCCAACGGGCTCCGATCGCGCGCGGCACGCAGCGCGCTCTACGGAGCGTTTGGTGTGGATGCGCGTCGCGCGATCCAAGTCGCAGAGTTGGCGCGAGCGCGATCCGTTTGTTGTCGGTTTTTGTTCTGCCTAACGGCCTGGCCACGGGACAATTCTCCCGCGCGGAAAATCGCGCGGCGCGAACGGCGAGGCGTCTTACCGCGTGGCTTGCTACGTACATTTCTATGAGTTTGTTTCAGTCGCTAGTCGCAGTTCCGACTGAAACATACTCATAGAAATTTACGTAGCAAGCCACGGGGCCTTGCCTCGCCGCTGGTCGTACCGCGCGACTGTTGTCGGTGAACGGGACGCGCTCAAAGGCGCCTTAGTGTGCGCTGTGCGTTCTGTGGGGATGGTAGTGCGTTTGGCTCGCGAGTTACGAAGCTTTCGTTGATATAATTTCGTAAATATGGACTCAAGGAGCCTCGATAAACTTAATTAAATTATATGCTTTACCGGCGACGTTGCGAAATCCTAAAAAATATTTTTTTAACTAAACAGTAAGCCAATTGGAAGATAGCTGCAGCAGCACGACTATCCATTTTAAATTACTCGGTAGAACTGATGGCTCGGCTTGCTTCGCGAGCCCCGCCTCGTTGTTTCCCGGTCAATTACG
Organism: Yponomeuta plumbellus; assembly: GCA_947310845.1. Taxonomy (NCBI): domain Eukaryota; kingdom Metazoa; phylum Arthropoda; class Insecta; order Lepidoptera; family Yponomeutidae; genus Yponomeuta; species Yponomeuta plumbellus. The sequence continues at coordinate 14,380,510 of OX371198.1, read as the reverse complement.
AGGCTGCCTCGCGAGCCAGCTTCGGCCGAACCGGTCGCCCGAACGTGTGTCGCGAGCCCATTCGCCCGGTGGGGACCCGGCCATTCGTTTGCTGTCGGTTTTTTGTCCTGCCTCAAAGGGGCCTCAGTCTTTTGGCGCGCGGTGTGGACGCGTTGTGTGACTTGTGCGTGATTCGGGCGAAGCGGCATCGGCATTGTGACGGGTCGCCAACACGGCGGCGGGGCGCGGCGGGCACTCACCGAGCAGGTGCAACAGGGCGCGGCGCGCGAACCGCGGCGGCTCGAGGTCGTGGTCGGGCGCGTCCACCTCGGCGTCGGAGCCGGGCTGCTTGCGCGCCGAGCGCCCGCGCCCGCCGCCGCCGCCGCCCCCGCCGCCGCCGCCGCCCGCGCGGTACTGCCGCTGCTCCACGGCCTGCCGCCCCACCGTCTGCACCAGGAACAGCAGGATCGACTCGCCCCTGGGAAACGCCGGGGGGCTCGGTTTACTTAGGCCGGCTTGCACCACCGATTGAAATTCATTTAACTATAGGTTAAATAGAATTTTGAGAGATAAAGTATGGCGGAGATGTCAAAATTCTTTAACTTAATGTTAAATGGATTTTAGATTTTAGTCGATAGATGGCAGTCGTTAAGCCAAGTCAGAGGCCTTAGGGCGGCTTGAAAACTTCTGACAGTAAGACCAGCCACTAGTCTTACAAGTCTCCACCAATCCGGACTTGGCCCCCATGGTGGAGTATGGCCTATACCTTCCTCAGGGAAGAGACCCGTGCCCCTTGGTGGGAACATGATGGGTTGATGATGAAATGGATTTTAGTTGGTGGTGCAAGCAGGCCTTAGCCGTGGAGCTTTAGTTCAGTAAGAACATCCCTACCTATTTGTACTGTATAGACCAAGAATGTAGATGTAGTAAAGTAGGAAAAGAGGCGACAAAATTATTAATATTGTAAAACAAAAAGCACAGCCCCGCGCAGTGTGGAAAGTAGAATTATTAAAAAAACAAAACGCCAGAGAGCCTATACACTACTGCCACAAACTGAACGGTTACTAATTTAATTTTGTATTTATTTATTTACAAAGTTCTTGTAGCTTAACAGTTTACACCAAATCATTACTATTAAAGACAACCTCTCACAAGAATCTCTCTAACATTATCTTAGATTCATTCATCATTTTACAACAACCACAAACAAATCACAGTGAGGGCTACCGCCATCAATTTTTGTCATCCTCTGAACAGTTGTCTCGATTGCTACACGATCCCCCATCATCAGATCCTGACTCAATGGCTACGGAACCATCTAGGAGGTCAACACTTTCCTCAAACGAAATCAGTCCTGGAGTGTGCGAGTAATTGGGGAACAAACATAAAAAGTCGTAGCGGAGCGGGGTAGATCATTTAGTACATTCATGAAGTTATAGTAGCAATACAACTCGGTAACGTCGCAGGAAAACATTGTGAGGGAAACATTGTGCCAAATCACTGGATAAGTAAGAAGTCAGAATATTTATCCAAGTATAACTGAATAAACAGCTGATGGACAAGGTTTTCATACAATTTTATTTAACAATGCAAAGCGCAAGGTATCGTAATTTTTGTAATTGTTTTGCCATCGACATGCTAAGAAGAACGTAGCTACTCGTACAGTACTCTTCTGGGAGTTGAAGTGCGCAGCAAGATGCGTGTCGCGAGCAAATCCAACCACTACCGCAGTAAACTACGATACAAAGTAGCTAGATGCACTAAATCATAGCTGGTTCCACAGCTGTGGCCACAAAATTTTACATTTGATTTTGTTAACATTTATGTTTATCAAATTTTTTATTAAATTTGTGATGCATATGCCATTTTATTATTACTGTTTAAGTATTTATATATTTTTTACATACATATTTGTTACTATTTTATGTCTGTGTACATTGTACAATAAATATTTGTCTTATCTTATTATTAAATTATATAAATATACACTGCGCCGCACAATTGGGACACTTACGGGACATTCAGGCACTGACTGAAAACCAGCGCTGAGGGCCTACACCCTCAGCATTATGCTGAGTCAGCTGCCTTTTGCAGCAGCGGTTACACACCGCGACAAAACTGTATAAATGTATTTCCTTATGTTTGTACCTCTTTTTATCTTTAATGTTTTCTTCTCATTTGTATTTCGTATTTTTGTTGTGTGTGACTGTTGGTGCAATAAACGTTTCTCTTTCTCTTTCTTTCTTTCTCTTTCTCTACCTGGAGTTGAAGTGCGTAGCAAGTTGCGTGTCGCGCGCCAGCCGAGCGAGCAAATCACACCTGGCCGCCCAGTTGCCGCCGACCAGCGCTTTGCAGCGGCACTTCTCCCAGCAGTCGCAGTAAGCCGTTGGTGACGTGCGCTTCAGTTTGCAGTCGTGGCCTTTGTGACACACCTGCGAAGGGAAATATGTTACTTACTGGGTTTGTAGCAAGGAATAAGTTTGGTAACGAAGCGATTAGGCAATGTACCGGCCGATTGCCAAGTTTTAGTTAAGACATTCGACAATCATAGAGCATGGAGCTGTGGGTTACTTGTCTGTCTGTATGTTGGTTTTATGAGGTTGGCGTGAAAGGCAATACGAGGTTGGTGTGAGAGGCTCAACAAAATTAGACGTTGAATGGTTTAAAATCATATCATCATAAATTCTGTTTATTGTAATGTTAGTCTTCTATAAAATTAAATAAATAAATAAATCGCCAGAAGACTTACTTTGGCACATTCTGTACAGCAGCACAGGGATCCAGTAAGCCCACAAGTCTTGCATTCGAAGATGTCCTGCAACAAACATTAATGGTTAGCACGATTCTAACATACTGAAAGATAACGTCAGTTTACAACAACTAGGAAAGATTGCGCTTGATAAAGGCGCGGATCAAGAGCTCTTCAAGTTAAATTGAGCATCGTATAAATCAGTTGATCACATAGATCACGTGGTTGATATGGTTTTTGTCCAGTCTAAGTAAAGCTATCAAGAGGTATCATTGCAGAACAGGACAAGCAATGGAGAATGGTTCGGGTGGGACTTTAGGGGGTTTCGGAGATGGCTAGGACCACCAGCTTCCAGTCTCACCTGGTTGATATGCTCTTGTCCAGTCCAAGTGAAGCTGCAAGTATCGTTGCAGCACAGGACAAGCAATGGGGAATGGTTCAGGTGGGACTCTAGGTGCTTGCGGAGATGGCTAGTACCACCACCATCAAGTCTCACCTGGTTGATATGCTCTTGTCCAGTCCAAGTGAAGCTGCAAGTATCGTTGCAGCACAGGACAAGCAATGGGGAATGGTCCAGGTGGGACTCTAGGTGCTTGCGGAGATGGCTAGTACCATCAGCTTTAAGTCTCACCTGGTTGATATGCTCTTGTCCAGTCCAAGTGAAGCTGCAAGTATCATTGCAGCACAGGACGAGCAATGGAGAATGGTCCAGGTGGGAATCTAGGTGCTTGCGGAGATGGCTAGTACCACCACCATCAAGTCTCACCTGGTTGATATGCTCTTGTCCAGTCCAAGTGAAGCTGCAAGTATCGTTGCAGCACAGGACAAGCAATAGGGGATGGTCCGGGTGGGACTCTAGGTGGTTGTGGAGATGGCTGATACCATCAGTTTTAAGTCTCACCTGGTTGATATGCTCTTGTCCAGTCCAAGTGAAGCTGCAAGTATCGTTGCAGCACAGGACGAGCAATGGAGAATGGTCCAGGTGGGCGTTGGGCGCTAAAATTACTGCGGACCTCGCTAGAATCACCAACCACCAGTCTCACCTGGTTGATATGCTCTTGTCCAGTCCAAGTGAAGCTGCAAGTATCGTTGCAGCACAGGACGAGCAATGGAAAATGGTCCAGGTGGGCGTTGGGCGCTAAAATTACTGCGGACCTCGCTAGAATCACCAACCACCAGTCTCACCTGGTTGATATGCTCTTGTCCAGTCCAAGTGAAGCTGCAAGTATCGTTGCAGCACAGGACTAGCAATGGAGAATGGTCCGGGTGCGCGTTGGGCGGGAAGATGGCCGCGGAACGCTGGGCGTCATCCGCGTCAGGGCACGCTCGGATGGCGTCGAGGATCACGAGCGCCGCGCGGTAGGCGCGCTCGGCCACCGCCGCCATCAGGGGGGTTTGGCCGACGCCGTCCCTGTGAGAGGATCATTGTTTTGAAAAAGGGGTTATTTGAAGATTATTTGATATAGTCCCTTAGCTTACAACACCGCTCAAATCGAAAATTGGCGGTTTTCACATATGAATGCCGTTAGATGTTGTTGTAAGCTTGGGGACGATAAATTTTGCTATTACTTTCATTAGTCCACTATTATTCAGTACCTAAGTAGGTGCCCCCACACTGATCCGGCCCGAAGGACCAGTGTGGGGGCTCAGCATTTTTTAATTGTCTTTTTCAAAGTCATAACGCAATTGATTAAGCAAAAAAAAAACTGTCACGATTATAACATACTATTGTTCACCCAGTACGGTACACTATCCAGACGATGGACCACCTCTTATCGTGCCCTGCGTGCCCTTCACGAACACCTGCACTCAGGAGGACCTAATGATTGCAAATTATGAGGCAGTCAGCGTCGTAAAGTTCTGGGCCGCAACTGCCTAGTAGAAAGCTCATAAAAATTGTTTTGTCATCGACACGCTAAGAAGAAAAAATAGTACATTGTTCACCGAGAGGAGAAAGTGACCGATTACCGTCGAGGGTGTGTCGTTTGAAGCCCGAGCCGTAGGCGAGGGCTTTAAAACACCTGAGATCGGGAATCGCAGTTTCTCTCGAGTGATACATAGTGCTTTATACTACACCTACAAGGAAAATAAAAAACGAAATCTTTACTAATTGAAATTTATATTGAAATTGTTGCTAGAGGCCAGTGTCATTTTGCGAACTTGGAGATAAAAACTTTGATATTTAGGTTACCGGCGCATAGTCTTAACCAAAATTAAAAAAGAAAAACCACGTAAGAAATGGATTTTCATACACTTTTCTCTCCCGCTCAGATGCGTTTTCTCCCCGCATATTTGTTCGATATGCAATGACGTACTTTCCACCGTAAATTTGATAAAGTATCAAGGTACTTTCCAAGCAGGTGTAGTATAAATAAAAATAACATACTTGGCAGTGAGCAGAGCCATGAGGAAGGGCTGCAGGGGGGGGCTGTCGCACAACGCGCGAAGGGCCGCCAGCGCGTTGCCGCGCCGCTCGGCCGGGTCCGCGCTCACCGCGCCGCCGCCGCCGCCTCCGCCCGGCATCTTGCTGCAAGCACAACCCTACCGTCAGCGCCGGACTGTTCACCTTGCTTTATGCCGAGTTTTCACGGTCTTAGTACGCTCGGACAGAGTGCGCCATCGGAGTAAACTAAACCTTCTGATTGGACGGTTTTTCGTCCCAACACTAAAATGGCCAATCAGAAGCATGAGTTTACTCGGATTGGGAACTCGGTCCGAGCGCACTAAGATCGTGAAAACTCGGCTTTAACGCACAAATAGGTAGTCTGTTCGCTATCATAGTGTCACTTTCATATTCACCGCCTCGGCACGTGGCGGCTTTTCACAAAAGAAATTAATGGAAGCCGACGCGGCCGCAAACACGCCAGTGAATTTGGCTCGCAGCTTGTCGACTTAGTATTTTGTATTGAGTGTTGATCGCTGCATGTAGAGAAAATGTTTTTTAAATGGGATATGTGGGAAAGATGTGTCGATCACGCAATTAAAGAAGAAAAACAGTATTTTAGAATGGATTTATAACGTGACGATCCCGCATCGTATAATCTAAATACCGGTGGAGATTGATCTGAGGGCACTTCTAGTGATGAAGAGTAGTGTTTCATTTTGTGCTTCATTATATTGTGTATTTTTGCTGTCAAAATTGTATTATTGAAAGAAATGTTTTTTTACTAAAAGCAAAATTGCCTTCGTGTGTACCGACACTATCTAAGCGAACGGACTTTACCTACATCGCTGTTTTCGTTTTTTTACCTATGTGGTCGTAGTTAAGAAGAATAAGAAGAAAAAAGTTTATTACAAGACACATCACAGAAAACAAAATAAACAGACAAGTAACATAATATATGTAACGCAAGAGAAAAAAAAAAACAAAACCATAGATATAGTCTGTGGTATGTTTATTAGTTAGCAACAGGCCAAAATCAGCGCTGAGGGTCCTATCATTTGCATTAGAGACACCGCGACAAAATTTTTAAAGTTTGTAACATTTTTTATTGTTTTCTACTGTACTGTCTGTGTGTTTTGTTTTTGTGTGTTGGCTGTTGTTGCAATAAATGTTTATATTTCTTTCAATCAAGATCCGCGTCAGCTATTCAGATTATACGAAAAAGGAGGAAAGAGGGAAAGGATGGGGGAGGCGGGAGAGAGAAAGGGAGGAAGCTAGAATAAAAGAAGAAGAGGGAGCAAGAGAGGGACAAAGAGAGGAAGATAATAACCACACAGGTGTTCAAGACACTAAGGGGGTGAGACGTAGAGTAGCCAGAGTTAACCAAACGAACTATGAATCCTAACTATCTGAGATTGCTTTGTGGCAAGCATATGTCAACTCTGCGCGCGCACTATAAATTCCTAAATCAAAGTGTTACACATGACATACTTAAATATAACGTCCGACTAACCACAGTAGGTAGGATCGGCCGTCCCTCTGCCTCTGTGATCAGATAAGATCTGCCTGGCAGGAAATTTCCCTCTATAGTGCAAGAGCACGATCACCAGCTCTTCCCTGTAGCTTTGCGAAACACATACCCGCTGTTAGTGAGTCCCATCAGGCTGTCCTCGTCCCCGGAAGCAGCGTCGAAAGTCTCCGGTGGCCACGACAGAGCTGGCACCGCCTCTTCGGCGCTTGCCCCACCGCCCACGTTGCCTAGGTTCGGTAAAGACGAATTTTCCACTGTGGACAAACAGTTACTCTTAGCACTTTCGATCAACTGCATAACCTTACATTATTTCACCACATCTCAAGAAGGTAGTGGCTGAAAACCAGCGCTACGAGGAGCTGTCCCGGGACACACCAGCTGAGTCACTGCCATTTGCCTTAATATATGATAACCTAGTTTAGTCGTATTTTGGTAACTACAAAAAATCGCGGAACATACATGGGGGTGATTCGCGTAACCCTAGGGGTGCTCTATCCCTGGACCTCCGCTACACTATTTTTTTGGGACACCCTGTATAATGCATAGAGTCACCAGGTGGGCGAGTGTCTTATACGCTGGCTTGACCTGTGCAACTTATGATTCAATCTCCTTTATAACAACATAACATTATAACATTTACATACAGGCACACACATTGCTTCTGGCCCCACACTAGGATACCCTGTGTCGTGGGAACCAGAATCAGCGACGTCACAAACATTCTCCTTTGTAATGCTACTTCACTCCATTGAAAAATTATGCGTTTATTAGACAACTAGCGACCCGCCAGCTATTTAGCTATATTAGTTCCTTGGAAAATTCCCGGGGTAGTAATTTTTTTACACCTTGGATTACATTATTCGAGTTTTCGTACGGAACCTTTTTGAAAATCCAATATAGCCTAGGTTATTCACGAAGAATGTAGCTTTCTAATGGCCCAGTAGTTTCTGAGCCTATTCATTACAAACATACACACACACAAAAATAGAAATCTTTCCTCTTTAAAATATCAGTATAAATGACAGTCTCAAATTATCAATTAAGCTTACCTATGTCAGGTTCTTTGTTAGACGTAGGCGCACACATATGTACGCAAGCGTGTAGAATGTTTCTGTTGCCGTCGCAGCGCTCTTGTAAAATGGCAGTGATTTGTTGCTCTGAAAAAAAAAAATGTATTCGTCCAGAGCTACACTTCAGAAACAACGTGTTTAGAGTTCAAAATGGACTTGAAATACTTACTAGTCGTATCGTTCTCCAACTGGTGCAATAGCTGGCGGATGCCGTCAAGATCACAACGTAGCACACGCGGCATCATCAGTTGAGGTTCTGGCACTATTATTATCAGTGCAACCTGCAAAGATTTATCAAAGTCCATAGAGAAAACGCCTGAATTCGATCATGTCACTGCTTATGAACTATTCGGAATATTATTTCAGCTCTATCAATCAATAAAACGGATCTTAAGTTACAGAAAAACGACTGTTTTAAACAGCTAGCTCTGCAAAGTTTCTAGTCCATAATTTCGTTTTTGCAATAAATATAACAAGAAGCTAAGATCCGAAAGGACGCATACTTCTTTCTTTGAACGTCGCTTTGCATTCCTAGAAAGTTCAGTTTGTGAAAAGTTGAACTTGCAGGATGTTGAATCTAATTATGTTGAATTTGCAGAAAGTTGAATTTCTAAATGCTGAGTTAGTTACAAGATGAATTTTCAGAAAGTTTAAATCTTTTAAAAAAATGGGCCGCCTATCACTATTTCAACTTTATGAGAGTTCAACATAATATATTGGAAAATTAAAAAATTCTTTGGGAAAAAAAAATCGTTTTGGGAAATTATGTATTTCGAGATTTCAACTTTAGGAGAATTCAACATTTTGCAAAATTGAAAAAATCCTACACTTTGGGATATCAACCTTATGACTATTCAACTTTCTGAACCGAAAGGAATGTCATTCTAATTCTCGCGCCGTTCTCCGCGCCCTCGGGCCGCGTCTTTTCTGTGTGTAGGCCGATTTATTAATGGGAATTTACACTAAGTAAATACTTAAGTAACGTGCTGTCTAATCGCTCGTGGCCCCGGCTGCCAAAATGATCTTAAACGATCACGAAGGTTAAGCAACATTGGGCGCGTTCAGTGCATGGATGGGTGACCGTCTATGACTACCTAGTGGCATTTTTCCGAACGGTTCCGTGTTTCGCAAGGCACGTTAAGCAGTTGGTGCCGGTTACCGTCGATAGATGGCAGTCGTTAAGCCAAGATGAGCCAAGTTAGAGGCCGGCTTGGAAACTTCTGACAGTAAAACCAGCCACTAGCCTTACAAGCCTCCGCCAATCCGGACTTGATCCCTGTGGTGGAGTATGGCCTATACCTTCCTCAGGGAAGAGACCCGTGCCCCTCGGTGGGGACATAATGGGTTGAGGAGGACTGAAATACTTAAGAAACGTGCTGTCACGCTCTTTTCTAAAGAAATTTGACGAGGCAGCACTATAGTTATGTAATTTTATTACTTAGCGAAATTATCAATAGGCTATTTGACCGATTACTGAAAGTCAGCACACATAGTTTGTTGGTGTTCATGGAGTCCATAGAAAGTGGTCATTTTAAGTTCTTTGGTGTATTTCTTCTAAAAAAGAAAACGAAAATTTACTTTTCAAATAAGTCTCCAAAAGGCTATCGTAGGCAATATGGCGTCGCACAGGCTTATGACGTCACTTCCCGGTAAACCAACCAATGAACGTAAGAACGAATGAATGACAAACGCCATCTTTACTGACATGTGACGTCCATGGCAGCAGATACATAATTATGAAATTTTATCTGGTGTTTTTTTACACATAATTAATTGTATTTTAGTTAAAATGCCTTTTCTCAAACATGCTTGGAAATTAGAGCATTATTTCGACAGGTGGTGGTGTCTTTGGTGTATTTGAGGTTATATGCCGGCAGGGTTCCGTGTAGCCCAGAATTTGCAAGTAGACTGGTGGTGGTATCTTTGGTGTATTTGAGGTTATAAGCCGGCAGGGTTCCGTGTAGCCCAGAATTTGAAAGTAGACTGGTGGTGGTGTCTTTGGTGTATTTGAGGTTATAAGCCGGCAGGGTTCCGTGTAGCCCAGAATTTGAAAGTAGACTGGTGGTGGTGTCTTTGGTGTATTTGAGGTTATAAGCCGGCAGGGTTCCGTGTAGCCCAGAATTTGAAAGTAGACTGGTGGTGGTGTCTTTGGTGTATTTGAGGTTATAAGCCGGCAGGGTTCCGTGTAGCCCAGAATTTGAAAGTAGACTGGTGGTGGTGTCTTTGAGGTTATAAGCCGGCAGGGTTCCGTATAGCCCAGAATTTGAAAGTAGGTACAGTGCTACACAAGAAATAAGTCTCGCGGATGTACCTGCGCAGATGAGGAAATTTTGGATGTGCGGCAAGTTGATCCAATCAGATAGTTTCATTTTATGGCAGGCCGCGCGCCTTTGTTGCTATTGGTTGATTCAACATCATCGATGCAGGTGACATAGTATTGGCAACATTATCGTGACCGAAATAGGTAGCGCTACTGCGGCAATCAATTCTGCACCTTAACCGTATCGGTTAAAGATCATGTTGAATATACTTATCGCTTCGGGTACTTTCGTTACACTTCTTCCTAGTCTGCGCGAACGTAGATTCCTGAAGGGACTTTTATGATGTCTAGTACTGTACTAGGCTTGCACTCGCCCTCGGGCCGCGCCCCAGCCGCGTGTAGTACCTGGGACTTGAGCGCCCTGTGGGGGTGCGCGTGGTGCGTCTTACACTCGCCCTCGGGCCGCGCCCCGCCCGCGTGTAGTACCTGGGACTTGAGCGCCCTGTGGGGGTGCGCGTGGTGCGTCTTACACTCGCCCTCGGGCCGCGCCCCGCCCGCGTGTAGTACCTGGGACTTGAGCGCCCTGTGATGGTGCGCGTGGTGCGTCTTGCACTCGCCCTCGGGCCGCGCCCCGGCCGCGTGTACACGTACCTGGGACTTGAGCGCCCTGTGGTGGTGCGCGTGGTGCGTCTTGCACTCGCCCTCGGGCCGCGCCCCGGCCGCGTGTACACGTACCTGGGACTTGAGCGCCCTGTGGTGGTGCGCGTGGTGCGTCTTGCAGTCGCCCTCGGGCCGCGCCCCGGCCGCGTGTACACGTACCTGGGACTTGAGCGCCCTGTGGTGGTGCGCGTGGTGCGTCTTGCACTCGCCCTCGGGCCGCGCCCCGGCCGCGTGTACACGTACCTGGGACTCGAGCGCCCTGTGGTGGTGCGCGTGGTGCGTCTTGCACTCGCCCTCGGGCCGCGCCCCGGCCGCGTGTACACGTACCTGGGACTCGAGCGCCCTGTGGTGGTGCGCGTGGTGCGTCTTGCACTCGCCCTCGGGCCGCGCCCCGGCCGCGTGTACACGTACCTGGGACTTGAGCGCCCTGTGGTGGTGCGCGTGGTGCGGCGCGTGCGGCTGCAGCGGCAGCGCGTGCGCGGCCAGCGCCCGCGCCGGCGGCAGGTTGAGCGGCGGCGGCTCGCGCACGCAGCCTACGCAGTCGCGCGCCACCGGGTACAGCGCGCCGTTGCCGTCCGCCATCACCACCACCGGCTCGCTGCCCTGCGACACGACACACCGACAAAACAACATTATAACAGTTTCATAATCTTAATCATAAAGCATTTATTTGTGGAACATAGGTATTTTTAGGTACATTTGGTGTTCGGTCAGTATTCAGATCGCTATGTCCTGCCATAAAGGCGTACAAATATATTTTACATCTCTCATGTTCGGTAAGTAGGTCCTTATTACCCCCATATGGGGCTTGTAGGTGACCAATTAGCGCTCTAGGGTAATAATGTAGCTAGAAAAGCCCTAGGGCGGTAAGTAATAAAAAAAAACTCTTCACTCTTTCAAAAGTTCGCGTAACCATCATACTGGCAAAGAAATCATGCATTCAGCCCAATGACAAAGGAGGTCGCTTCGCTATTCAGAATTGTCTTCGTATAAGTATAATAGTATCAATTTCAAATATCGAACGGCGAAGCTCAATTTCGTTCTTAAAAAAAAATTTAAAAAACAGATGAAAAAAGGCGGGAATAGAAAACTTTTACTTTAAATATTGTTTGTTTTTGGATTTTTTTTTATAATTACTTGCTAATTAGGAAAAAACATGAGTTCTGCAAGTGATGAAGATATAAGTTGCACTCCCGATTCTATGAAAATGGAAGCTGAAGCAGCAATATTTTGCCTAAAAGTTCTAAAGAGAAATATTTAAAACTTACGACGAGTTCATGAAGTCGCGAAAAGAAAAACGAGTAATTTTTTCTACTTACCTCACAATCGAGATGTAAAGCAGAGTAGTTAGCTCGGGTGTAAGAATCAATTGCACCCTCGCCTCGCTGCGCTCGTGCGCCTAAATATCTCGGGCTGCAATTGATGCCTTACATACAGCCCTTGGCTACTAATCTACTAATTTTGTCGGTATACATGTGAAAATCTAATAGTTAATGTCACATGCAATTAAACAACTTGAAAGTCAAAAACTGTAAACATATTGAAATTAAAATTAAGCATAATAAGAATGACATATTATAGAATAAATTAATGAGACAGCACAATGATTAATTAACATTAATAATATGTCTAAAGTGTACACAGCTGGAGATATACTTTGACCAGCTCAGCCTATGTATTTTAGTACTAAAAGTTCGGGCATGAAAATTAAAGACTATTAGCAAAATCGCACTCTTTAATTTCTTCTCTTTCTGTGGGCTCATTATGTAATTTTCGCAACGGATATTCATACGTCAAGTCACGTCAACACAAAAACCGACGCCGTACGGAGTACTGTCTCGCTCTAACATAGGGTCTTAAAAAAAGATAGTGCTATACAGCAGTGGTATACATGACTTTTTAAGGCGTATGAATATCCGTTGCGAAAATTACATAATGAGCCCACAGAAAGAGTAGAAATTAAAGAGTGCGATTTTGCTAATACTCTTAATTTCCATACCGGAACTTTTAGTGCTAAAATACATAGTCTGAGCCTCAGTTTCTGAAAAAGTGTTCAAATGTAACAAGAAATTAATCTAAAATTAATTCAAAATACCGACACGTGATTGGCTGAAATTAGCTTGACGTGAGATTAACATTTGTTCGCTCTTCTAGAAACCGAGCGTGAGCAAGGAGAATTAACCTTGGTCTCAGTTTCAATAATTGTGCTTATATTAGAATAGAAGATGGCCTGAAAAGTTCGCACAATATTTAGTTACACTTCACTTCCGTTTTCTAGACTTTATGGACAGTCTATAATTAACCTTTGGCCTCCCAGATTTACATCTGCACTCGTGACGAGAAACATAGTAACAGCCATTACTGCGTTTTTAGTTTGGAAGCAAAAATAAGCAAACAAATGCTCGAATTTGTTTGTAGTTTGGACTCCGTGGCCATGATCACTAAATTTAATGCAGAACTCATAGATCTCTTCTACAGACATGCGCCAATAAGAACCATTCGAACTGGAAACCGACGATTCTTACCCTGGGTAACAGATACGCTCAAATTTACTGCTAACTACTACTAACCTCAGCAGCTGTAGCCAGCATAATGGCCTGTCCATCCGAGTGCCCCAACAGCGCGCTATTGTCAGTCGGGAAGGTGCTATCAGTGAGCGCGCGAGTGGCGCCCACGGCGTAGACGGCGTAAGCCAGGGCGCCCCCGGGCCGCCGTACAACGGCGTGGACCCCGCGACCGTCCACCTGGCAACAGAGAAAAGATTTATTGTATCAGGATTTGTAGGATGGAGTTTGAAAATTTCGTGGCGTTGTGCTTTTTTTTTTGTTTGGACGGTCCACATGTGTAAAGTCACTAAAGAAAAACAATTGCTATGATATTGATTAAGGAGAAATCGGACGATTGACTCCAATCAACGACGACGGTCATTCGATTCTTCGCTTATTTACTCTTACATTCCTTGATTACAGAACACAATCAAAATGCATATACATTTTATAATAATATTGTCAATTAAAAAGCTAATCATGACAGATACCATTTACTTTGTAAAATTCTTAATTCGAAAACTGGCCACCACAGGCAAGCATTGCTGGGTCTCAGTCTGGATGTATTTCCATGTTTGTGATGTCATTGCCTGGTTAAAAAAGCACCGCCGAAGAGAACCGCCTCCCAGTTCTAGAAGCAAAACGCCAAGCAAGGAAGATGAGACCAAACACCTCCTACATCTACACTTACAATGAAGACGGGCATGTTCCAGCCACCTTAGAGCACACGCCAGGAAGCAGCGACGGTCGCTGTCGTCGGACACGACGAGGAGGCCATCATCATCATCACAAAAGCACACGGAACGTGGATTGTTGCGTGAAAGTTATTTATTAAGCATTATGCAACAACTCACCGCAATGGTCAAGACTTGCACTTCGGGCGGCAAGGCGATCTTCCTCGGCGCCCGCTGAAGGCAGTCCGGCCCCCGCGGGCCGGTGGGCCCGCCGGCGCCCCACTTCACAGCCACCAGGTCGTCTTTGCGGACCAGACGGCAGTCTTGCAGCAGAGTGTTCCAGTCGTCGGGCGTCGTTGGGACGACTTCTTTGCCGTCTTTGCCCACGGTAGGGAAACGCACAGCCGCGTACGCTCCGTCCACCTGAGGCGAGGTTACGGTGTTATTTATGTCTCTTGCCGGAGTACAAAGACGCTCCTCTGAAGCTATTTAAATAGTAAGGGAAAGATATAACCACAGAATAATTACACTGCCTCAAAGGGTCTTTTAGTGGAATCAAAATGTTATAATAATACAAGTCCTTAGCGTGTTTCCACATAAGCTGTGATTATACATATAAAATTTAAGGCTTTAAGATGCAGTTAATAATAGCCCTTAAAACTATATACTAGGAGGTTTAAGTAAACAAATTCTTATACACCTGAAATGGTAGATGGACACTGATCTAAATATAAGCAATAACGACCGGTAAATATAACATATCAATCAATCAGCCCATTCCAGTCCACTGCTGGACATAGACCTTCCCAAAGACACGCCAATTGCTTCTCTCCTCAGTCATCCTCGTCCAGACACTACCATCTATCTGTCTCCGATTGTCAGTCCAGCAAGCTGTTGGGCGTCCTACACTGCGCAGGCCATCCATTTTCTAACACAATTAATTCATAAAAATGAGTGAAATTAATTCACCTTCAGGACTCGACCCAAGGGCACACTCTTGACGTCCTCAAGGAAGACGACCTCTTTCAGAGGCCATTCCTCTTCGTCACGTTTCGAGCCGTCGTTGGAAGAGCCCTCTTCGCCGCGTACTGTCATACGTTTCGCACGTTCTGAAACAGAATACATGTCAAAAATGATACGGTCATTGCGTGAGATTCCATAGAGATTAAATTATACTTAGTGATGTACCTTGACGCGGGGGTTAATGTGTATTTCTGGTTCTATTATAATTTTACGGTGTCTAGGCAATAGTGTAGAAGCACAATATGTGAAAATTATATTCCACTATAAGTCGCTCAAATGGGAAGCCGTTTTTGGACTTATTCACTGGACAAGTGTCACCTCTGAATAGACATAATCCTGTGAGAATCCTGACGTTTGCATTAGCGGTAACTGTGGAATTTGGCAGTTTGGCAGTAAGACGAATCGTTCAGAATTTTGTGCGCACAATATAGAAGCTACCGCTATATTATGCGCACCAAATTCTGAGCGATGCCAATCGCGTGGAATGTGACAGTTAGACGATTGAAATCGCTTAGGATTTGGGCGCAATTGGGCCTCTGGTAGCGAAGGCCTCCTCAGGGAAGAGACCCGTGCCCCTCGGTGGGGACATAATAGGTTGATGATGATAGCGACGGCTGGAGCCAGCCTAACCGCCTGGCCACGGGGGAAATAACCCGCGCGAAAAATCGCG
Organism: Yponomeuta plumbellus; assembly: GCA_947310845.1. Lineage (NCBI taxonomy): Eukaryota > Metazoa > Arthropoda > Insecta > Lepidoptera > Yponomeutidae > Yponomeuta > Yponomeuta plumbellus. The sequence goes on along the minus strand of OX371198.1, from coordinate 14,364,965 downwards.
CGGCGCGAACGGCGGGGCGTCAACCCCGTGGCTTGCTACGTACATTTCTATGAGTTTGTTTCAGTCGCGGCTGCGACTAGCGACTAAAACAAACTCATAGAAATGTACGTAGCAAGCCACGGGGTTGACGCCCCGCCGTTCGCGCCGCGCGATTTTGCGCGGGCGATTTCCTCCGTGGCCAGGCCGTAAGGGTGGGGACTCACTGTGCGAGGTGCTGGTGTCGCTGCAAGTGGAAGAGGCGGGGCTCGGCGGCGGCGGCATGTCGAGCCGGTCTGCCATGTCCTTGTTGCTATCCTTGTTGCCGTCCTTGCCGCCGCCGGCTGAAGACGAGGCCTTCACCGAAGACACGGTCAGCGGGGACTGGTTCTGGGTGAACAAGTGTTCGTTTCAGTATGTATTATCTTCCCAATCATTTATTTAACTTTTGACAGATGCACACTCACGACGTTCTTTATTTATTTGTCAGGAAGCCGATATTTTTTTACAATAGTGATGGAAGTGTTTTGCTAAAATATTATAACGAGTAAATTGTGTAGCGAAGACTATTCAAGTTGGTTTTATATAAAATACAAACTTCTTATTTATAAAAACATGATTCTTAAATATGCTCATTAAAATAGGCTGTGGTGGAGATTTAACGAGGAAAATACGTGGAAACAGATTATAAATACAGAGTTTTAGATTGATTTTAGTGGAATTGTGTTTTATAAATAAGGCCGTTATACTATAATTAAGTTTTAAAATCCATTATAAACATAAACATTTACACACAGGCACATACATTGCTTCTGGTCCCACACTAGGATACCCCTGTGTCGTGGGAACCAGAAACAGCGACGTCACAAACATGTAAACATCCAAGACCTAGGTTTTTTTTTTTCTCTCCAGCCGGGGATCGAAGCCGGGACCTCTCGCATGGTAAGTAACAAATTATTAGAAAAACTCATTTGGTAGTTATAAGTTTATCACGCTCAGCATAGGTAGTACGATGACGCGAGTCACGCGTTTTGTGGCGCAAAAATGACAGAATTTGACAATTAATGTACTGGAATGTCGCGACTTTAGACGATATGGCGCGCGACTCGCGTCGTCGAACTACCTATACAGGTAGACAAACTATAAAATATGACAAGAAAATAGCAATGCAATCAATCGATTATCATAAAGAATCAAATCGGCAGCCTCACAGATAGTCCAAGATTTTTAGATGTCCGCTCTGCATAAAATTCGATTTTTTGATTGGATTATGTCGGAGGGTGCCCCCCAAGTATAAAACCGAGTTTCTGTCGCCCAAAACTGCGAGTGTTAGCCGCCATCTTGGAAAACGTTTTTTTGCATATATCTCGGAAACGGTAAGTTTTACGTTAAAAACCGAAAAGATCTTTTTTGTAGAGAACAAAATTTCCCATCTTTTTTATACCAAAATTTTCCCTCTATTGTTGATATTTTCCGATATAATTAAGTAAAAAAAAACATTTTTTTTTGTTTTTGCAAAGTAACTCAATAATTTTTGGAGATACGAAAAAAATGTTTGAATTAAAGTTGGAGAGCATGAAATTTTCTACAAATTTTTGCATAATACTTTTTCTTGCAAAATGATTAGTTGCTGAGTTCTAGCGCAATAAACGATCATGAAAATCAGCGGTAAGTGGTAATACGTTACTCTCGCATGCAAACAAAAAGTATAAGTAAATTCATACATTCTTCTGATGCAGGTAACATGGACTTGGAAGAAGAAAATTCGCAAACCTTCCAAAATCGCCCTTCCGGTTGTAAACAGCGAAAAATTTTATAAATCTAACATCGACGAATAAAATTTATCAAATACAATTTATTCAATTAATATTCTGCGATCCTGATTTGTAAACAGCGACTTATATCGCGCAAATGATAATGAATTTGGATACATGAATAAATTTTCATTAATTTTTCCAATAATACGTTAAAATATTTTTATTGTGCAAAATTTCCTTTTTAATCTTTCATTTCCCTCTTTTTCACGATAAATATAATAGTTACCGTCTCCATGATAAAATTTTTCGATTATACTTTTTGGTTTGCATGCCAGAGTAACGTATTACCGTTCGTCGCTGATTTTCGATTCCAGGTGACAATTTTTAATCAGCTAGAACTCAGCAACTAATCATTTTGCAAGAAAAAGTTTTATACAAAATTTGTAGAAAATTTTATGCTCTCCAACTTTAATTCAAACATTTTTTTCGTATCTCCAAAAATTATTGAGTTACTTTGCAAAAACAAAAAATTTGGTTTTTTTTACTTAAATATATCGGAAAATATCAACAATAGGGGGAAAAGTTTGGTATAAAAAAGATGGGAAACTTTGTTCTCTACAAAAAAGATCTCTTCGGTTTTTAACGTAAAACTTACCATTTCCGAGATATATGCAAAAAAACGGTTTCCAAGATGGCGGCTAACGCTCACGGTTTCGGGCGACAGAAACTCGGTTTTATACTTAGGAGGCACCCTCTGACATAATCCAATCGAAAAATCACGTAGAAGGATTTTATGCAGAGCGGACCGATTTTTGGTGCTAAAATTCCTGGACTAAGAACCTCACTGACTTGAGCTGTCAAAAGTTAAATAAACGGTTGGGCCTACAGTAATAAAAGTAATTATTTAAAAACAAAGTCAAACCGAATCTTTTTTTGTCCATTTCAACAATCGACAACGGGAAAAGTGCACTCCATTTAAAAAGAATAGTCGTTTCTTTGTCGGTTTGTTTCACACAATAATCTAACTATCAAATTTTACTTTTGCTACAAGATTTTGATGAACGTTATTTTTAGAATTAAACTTGTGTAAGTGGTAGGACTAACAATTTAAGTATTTCTGTAAGTTAAAAACGCTAATTGTATGTAACTATTTTCTTTTTCGTTGTTATTATAATTATGAAGGTATGAGAGTGGATAAAATTTAGACACACAGTACTTAGTTTGTAAAGACCATGTGTACATTATGACCAATTCCATACTTACGTAGCCAACATTGTTATGTAGGTCCTAAAATGTATACATCTGATAATACAAAAGTAGTGTTAGGTTAGGTTAGCAGAGGTCTTAAGAAATTTAAAATGAAATACGTGAAGACAAACTCTCATTCACATTTAAGTGAATGACTGATTGAATGAAGAACCATTTATTGCCAGAAATAGATATTTCATACTTATAATAATAACTTATGAGAGACTAAATTAATAATATACTATTTTATACAAGATCTAAAGTGGAATTGGCAATAGGACTGTCGCTTAGCCTGTACTGATAGATGCTGGGCATCCTACAGCGAAATGCCAATCTTTTAGTAACAGTGTACATTATATTAAAGGTAAAATACAGGTAGAATACCAGCACAAACTAAAAAGAAATTTAAATCTATCAATACTTTACTATTCACTTCGTTAACTATTATTAACTATTTAAACTTCACATTGTCAATTAGTTAGCATTTATACAGTGAATAATTCGCAGGTATGTAATATTAAAATTATTACTCGAGTAATTTATTTTACAAAAATTAGAAACATGTACTTCATATAAGAATGATAAAACAAGATGGCGCCTCCCTTTCTTTTTTTTATAATGACGTCATCACATGGAGGTTTCATACCTTTATGTTTATCTAGGTGGCAAAGTAAATTTCAGTACCAGTAAATTAGTCATTCAGTCAATTACCTTCCTCAGGGAAGAGACCCGTGCCCCTCGGTGGGGACATAATGGGATGATGATGAAATTAGTCAAATTAAATGAATTAACATTGTTAGGAATACAATAAAGTTATTAATATCTAGGTGTTTATGTCCTAGAGCGTCGCTGACAACAGCATTATCGAAATAAATTTCGTCACAAACCTGCAGATCCCTCTTATCCTTGTCGGAGACGGAGCGGTCGGGCTGCGGCGGTGGCAGCATCTTGAAGCGACACATGTCCGACAGATTCCAGGCCGCATTCTGCAGGATGCCCACTTTCGGCACGCCGCTAGACATGTTGAAACCTGTTCGAAATATAATTGACTTTAATCTCTTATGCATTTAGGTTGCATTTTATCTTTCTCTTTTGGAGGGCAGTATGTATGAGCCACTCACATATTGTTATATTTTCCACTGACAGCGCTTACACGCGCGACCTAATAAGTTTCACCTTCACTATTCCAAACTCTGTTAATATTTTAATTAGTGCACTATAGACAGTCACACCAATCGGCTGTGTACTCACTGCCAACTCCCCTGTCAGTGAGTTGTCTGATATGTGAGGTGCTTTATTAAGCTCTAAGTCTAGCAAAGGATGAATCTAAGTTGATCAGAAAAATTGTGCTAGTTCAGAGAGTAAAGCATACTCCCTGACTGCACCGGGCTTCATGGTGATGTTCACGGGCCTTTTTTTTTTTATAACTACAAAATCGCGGATTACTATGACTATTCTTTCCACATCACCCATGGTTAGCTGGAAGAAAATATTTTTTAGTATTAAGCTCGCCTTTGTGCAGATCTTTTTTGTGAAATAAAGAATTTTCAATCAACCAATTATTTGATATACATTCGAGTTACACTGCGTGGCAGAGTCGTGTTAACAGAGGAGTGTTAATCGGTGGATTAATAGACCTATTGCAATGTACTTTGATTTATCGAATTGTCGGAATAAACCATGAACTGTAGTTTTATAGCACTTGGCCCAGGTAGACCGGCGCTTTTCATGCGAGGCCTACAGAGCAATACTCACTGATAATACAATATGTAAAATTTGTTTCTCTGGTGTGTGCGATTAGAACTCTTTCATTCTAATCGAATGTAATCTCACGCAGGACTCAACAACTCCCACATATTTAGCAGACCTCACCAGTAGACTGTTGTTTAGTAATGGCGCTGCTTCGAAATTCACGAGCCGTACAAGTCAACAAATAGAATCTAGGTTAAACACTCACCGACAGCGCCGGGCTGGTACATAGGCGCATTCTTCATGGTGACGCTCTGGCCAGCTTGCAGATCCTGCGGAGTGGCAGAGGAGTGCCCCCGCTGTTGTCTGCGGGAGCGCGCACGATGCTTCTCCCACAGGCGGGCGCGCTGGCCCAACGGGAGTACGCCCCTATAAAATAAATGGTGATTTATTTGTTTATTCAGATTGGTCAAACCTAAGATTTAATGTCTGTATAATCAGCTCATAAACAGAGGCCACTAGGTTCGCATACAATTTGTCTTTCACTCCAACCCATTCGGTCCTTTGCTAGCATCGTCCTATTCTTTATAGCTGTCTTCACGTCGTGTCGCAGGGCTGGTGGTCAGCCCACAAACCGTTGATCCATGTACATGTGGACATTGAACTAGCTAAGAGCGGAAATCTCACGATTAATATTCAGATTTTCGGAGCAAAGTGACCTCTACAGTTTTACAAACTGTATTGTGAATCTCACCGAGCACCGATATGAGATTTTTTTTAACACAGGAACTTACGAACAGTACTATTTAAAACAAATACAGGGTGGCCGGGGGATTGACGTCAAAAAAAAAAAATTAGGTCCCTCTTGTAATGGGGTATCCGAATCACCCCCATGTATGTTCCGCGATTTTTCATAGTTTCGGAGTTATGATTTTTTTTCTGAATTTTACTGAATTTTCGCATATCAATTTTGAAAATTTCTAAAAAAAAAACTAGAAACTTTTTTCAATAATTTTTTTTTGTAACTGAATCTTCACAAGTTGTTCTTCTATGCATAAAATAATCAGCTTCGTAACTTTGATAAAAGTTATTAAAGTGTTGGTCTAAAGTCAAAAATTTACGTTCGGTAAATTATGACTTGAATTTTCAAAAATAAATTAAAAATCCAAACAGATGTTTTAATGGTTTCTTAGTTAGCCTCAGAAATGCGCAAGACTCTCAGATTTCATAATCATTAAAAAATAGTACTGCTTAACGAGCTACTTTGTGTACATTCGGCCTTCGAAGACAGCGAGGTGAAGAATTATTAAAATTAACAATTTTGTTTTTCTGCCATTTCGTCTTTTCTTAGTTTATTAATGAACGAGTCGTCATCATCATGATGAATAAAAGTGGTTTTGTCAATAAAACACAGATTAAAATGTAAAAAAAATGTTTATTATAATAGGTTTTCAAAGTTGCCACCTCCAGCAGCAATACACATTCTACACCTATGTAGGAAATTATCTTTTAATCGTCTAAAAGCTGCTCTGTTTTCCTTTACAACACGTTCGGCTTCTGTTAATTTCTGCCTCAGCTCTTGTTCACTCCCACTTTCTCTGGCGTATGCTATTTCCTTAAAATAGCCCCAAATAAAAAAATCCATGGGGTTGAGGTCAGGTGAGCGTGGAGGCCACGATATTGGGCCGCCGCGTCCGATCCATCTATTGGGGTACGCCTCATTTAAATAATTTCGGACTTGCGTTGCGTAGTGACATGGAGCGCCGTCATTTTGAAGAACCATGGTTCGTCTTAGTTCAATATTCACGTCTTCTAGCAACAATGGAAGTTCATGTTCCAGAAAGTGTCGGTATCTTTCTCCATTTAATCTGGACGGCAATTCAAATGGACCAAAGAGTTCGCCATTGAGAATACCAGACCACAAGTTAACGCTGAAACGATGTTGAAACGTCGACGCTCTCATTTCGTGTGGATTTTCAACCGCCCACGTGTGGTAATTATGAATATTGAAAATTCCAGTGCGCTCAAAACGTGACTCATCTGACCATAAAACTTTATTGAAAAATCCAGGATCTTGTTGTTCTTTTTGTAGCATTGTTTGGCAGAAATCAATGCGCAATTGGTAGTCTGTAGGCAGTAAAGCTTGGACTCGTCGGATATGGAACGCATGATATCCTTCATCGTGAAGTATGTCTTGGATAGAAGTTCTTGGGATGTTCAGAGTACGAGCCATAGCTCTGGTACTCGTGGAAGGATTTCGTTGAACTTCTTCGAGCACAACTTCTCTGCGATCCGGGTCAACTCTAGGGATTCCTTCCCTATCGCCTCGTTGGCTAGGAATGCGGCCTGCCATTAAGGTATTGTGCGTGTTAATAAAAACGCGATGGTCGGGATAATGCTCAGGTTGCGGCCCACCACGACGTTGAAGTTGTTCGCGATACAGTCGCGCTGCTTCAAGGCCGTTTCCTTGTGCAACTCCATAAAAATAGTGCATTTCTGCGTATTCACTTAACGTGTAACTCATCTTTTACACTTCCAAGTAAACAAAGTCCAAATCAGTATGCAAGACACAGTCCAATTAACGAGCAAAGTAGTCAAATAAGTAGGCAGCGGAATCCGCGGACAAAGCGAGACAGTGAGGTAAAACAAAATGAAGACACGTGTAGCAGTAAACACAAAGTGAGAACGACTGAGGTACAAACTTGTTTTGTGTTCGCTTCTGCTGCGCTGCCCCTCTCACTCTTACCGCTGAGAGTGAGAGAGATAGCAATAGTTCGGCGGCCTCCTATCCTCAAAGACTATTGTTATTACAGGTAAAAAGTTGCGTCTGCATTTACAACCCATGACCCACGAGAACGGACCGCGCAAAATTAATTACTGTAAAACGGAAAATGCCTCCAAATTTTTTAATCTGTGTTTTATTGACAAAACCACTTTTATTCATCATGATGATGACGACTCGTTCATTAATAACCTAAGAAAAGACGAAATGGCAGAAAAAAAATAAATGTTAATTTTAATAATTCTTCACCTCGCAGTCTTCGAAGGCTGAATGTACACAAAGTAGCTCGTTAAGCAGTACTTTTTTTTAATGATTATGAAATCTGAGAGTCTTGCGCATTTCTGAGGCTAACTAAGAAACCATTAAAACATCTGTTTGGATTTTTAATTTATTTTTGAAAATTCAAGTCATAATTTACCGAACGTAAATTTTTGACTTTAGACCAACACTTTAATAACTTTTATCAAAGTTACGAAGCTGATTATTTTATGCATAGAAGAACAACTTGTGAAGATTCAGTTACAAAAAAAAGTAATTGAAAAAAGTTTCTAGTTTTTTTTTTTAGAAATTTTCAAAATTGATAAGGCGAAAATTCATAAAAATTCAGAAAAAAAATCATAACTCCGAAACTATGAAAAATCGCGGAACATACATGGGGGTGATTCGGATACCCCATGACACGAGGGACCTAATTTTTTTTTTTGACGTCATTCCCCCGGCCACCCTGTATATGTAGAGCATAATAAAAGCTGGCATAAAGGTAAGAATCACAAATATCTAAAGTCTAGCACAAGTACAAAGTGTAAGATACATACCACCAGTACAAGGCGCCCGATTCCAATCTAGCGACGGTGTACAGCGAGCACACGTGTAGCGATATGGCTCTGTCAGTCCCAAACTCCGTGAACGTCTGCAATGGATGCTCGAGACGAGCCGCGCCCGGAGCGTGCGCTGAAATTACAAAGAAAGTTAATATTTGGATTTTATCAGAAAGGACCAATTGGGTATTTGACAGGATGTCAAATGAGTTACTTTTAAAACGGAATTTTGTATGAAAATACTTGCTTGTGACGTCACATTTCAGAGCACTCTTTTTATGTTTCAACTATTCAAAAATTGTAATAACTAGTAAATGACTAAAAGAAATACATTTTCCGAATCATTTAGGTAATTTTGGTTTTAATCGAGCATCTCAAATAATTTATTGTTGATAGTGTCAAATACCGTATTATGTAATCAATTTGTCAAGCGATTCGGACTTCGATAAAATTGACATTAGGTCCAGTAGAACTATGCAATGGGTGAAGAGTGGCACAATTAGTAGACTTACTACTTATATTTCCAAGTTGTCTTATGGCATGCCCAAGAGAACTCCAGGAGTCCTATAATTTTCTACTCACCAATAGACTCGTCCAAGAAGGTGGCGATGCGTCCGGAATCAGTGAGCACGGAGACGCGGATACCGGCGGCGCTAACGTTTACGATGCGCTCTCCCGGGGTCAGGCCTAGCCACGAGCCGCGCGGGTGGAAAGTGCTGCCGGATCCTGTGGCCTGTTCAGAAATAAAAATTGGAAAAATGCTTTACTTACAATGCTTAGTGCTTTTCTTGGTGTACATACAATAATAGTAGATTAGTAGCCAAAGGCTGTAAGGCATCAAATGAAGCCCGAGATATTTAGGCGCACGAGCGCAGCGAGGGCGCCTATAGTTCCGAGGGTGCAGTTGATGCTTACACCCGAGCTAACTACTCTGCTTTACATCTCGATTGTGAGGTAAGTAGGAAAAAACCGGCATTACAAGAATAAAACATTTACATACTCGTTTTTCTTTTCGCCACTTCATGAACTCGTCGTAAGTTTTCAAATATCTCTCTTTAGAACTTTCAGGCAAAATATTGTTAATTGCTGCTTCAGCTTCCATTTTCATTGAATCGGGAGTGCAGCTTATATCTTCATCACTGGCAGAACTCATGTTTTTTTCCTAAAGCACGTAATTATAAAAAAAATCCCAAAAACAAACAATATTGGCGGGAATAGTAAAAGTTTTCTATTCCCGCCTTTTTTCATCTTTTTTTTTAATAATTTTTTTCAAGAACAAAATTGAGCTTCGACGTTCGATATTTAAAATTGTTGACTATTATACTCATACGAAGACAAGGCTGAATAGCGAAGCGACCTCTTTTGTCATTGGGCTGAATGCATGATATCTATGCCAGTATGATGGTTAGATGTACGCGAACTTTTTGAAAGAGTGAAGAGTTTTTTTTTTAAATTACTTACCGCCCTAGGGCTTTTCTAGCTACATTATTACCCTAGAGCGCTAATTGGTCACTTACAAGCTCCATTTGGGGGTAATAAGGACCTACTTACGGAATATGAGAGATGTAAAGAATATATAAATAAAGAATGATGATGATGACAAAAAAGCGGCCAAATGCGATTCGGACTCGCCCATGAAGGGTTCCTTAAATTTTAATAATTAACAAACTTTGTCTAATTTAATTTATATTAAAGTAATTTTCAAAATCAATATTGTAATACTGTAAGAAAATTTGGCCTTTAGTTGTCAATAAACGAATTGAATTATTATGTTTTTTTTTATATTTGAGTTAGGTTGAGTTAATGCTAAAGCGCTACTAACGCGCTAAAGCATCGCGGTTGTATCGATGCAAACGCGGGGCCGGATAACATCGGAGAAAAAAGCCCCCAGGTTACGGAATTGAGTTTGCCTCGCGACAGAAGCGCGACCGTATCGCGCTTGCATCGCGACTGAATCGTGGTTACTAAGGCGGGGTATACAGCTAGCGACTGCATCGCGACTGTATCGATGCTAACACGCGACAGCATCGCTGCAAATGACGGCGTGGGCGGTGGGCGAGGGTCCTCTTGTCCAGGCAGTAAGTATAGCACAAATGATTTTGAACATTGCCTTTAGTCGCAAATCCAATTTTAGCCAAGAAAGGCATGTAAGAAGCAGCATGTATTAATTCCACAGGCGACTTTTCAACTACGAGCTTGTAAAAGGATGATTTTGGGACTTAAGCTGTTGTGCTGATAAAGATATACTGTAGTCCAGAGTCGTCCTAGAAAATAAAGCTCGCCATATACTTATTTCTCTTGACCAAGGTGTTGTGAAGAGATGTTTTGATACTCACGTCATTTCGCTGATACGGTTGGGCGTGGGCTCGCTTAGGGCAAGGTCGTATGGTACTACCCACATACGGCGATCACGAGAGGCGTGATTTAGTTCAAACCCTCATTGCACTGGACTAGAATGTGTGAAGGGATAGTTTAAGACTTACATCATTGCGCTGATACGGGTGGGCGTCGGCCCAACGCCACTGGTGCAGCTGTCCCTGCGTGGAGATTGCGACGAGCTCGCCATATGTGGCCGCGATGTGGGTGAACCGCGTGCTACTGTCCCAGTACTCCAATTCCTCGGACACCCAGAGCGGAGATGCCGCCATGGCAGAGTCCTTCTTCTTGCTTTCCACTGGGAGAGGAAAAGGGGTGGTTATAGAATTAGGTCTAAAAGTAGACATGAAGAGTTTCATGATCTCATTAACAGATCTTAACCAAATTCATAAGGCTGATCACCCTTGAAGTGCCAAATATTTTCCAAGAAAAGTGGTCAAAACATTAACACAAAATACATAGTTACTACGCGACCTCTGTGGCGCAGAGGTTAGCCGATCTGCCTACCGTGCGAGAGGTCCCGGGTTCGAAACCCGGCTGGGAACAAAATAAAAAAACCCAGGTCTTGGATGTTTACATGTTTGTGACGTCGCTGTTTCTAGTTCCCACGACACAGGGTATCCTAGTGTGGGGCCAGAAGCAATGTATGTGCCTGTATGTAAATGTTAAATATACACGTCGAAAATACATAGTATTGACTTCAAGATATCAATGTAAAGATTATTCGTTGATCTAACGCGGTATTTTGCATTTTTGATTTAGGTGTTGAGCTTACTCTCCATTAAAATCTCCCAAATAAATCTTAATATAATAACAGTTCCAGGTATTGACCGCGGTCACTAGGTCAGAACTTTTGCGCCCTAACGGCCATATTAGTTTTCAGATCTATATGCTCCGCACACTGCCACTCCAACTGAGCAATTCATAATACTGTATTAGTAACTCAGGTTCTCTGTGGTTCATTCCTTCATTCATTCCTGGGTCCATCAGGCAATAAAATTCGTAACATATCTGTCTCTCCTTACCCCTCCGGCATGCAATCGTGAGTTCATACTATCAGGAAGTACAGTGTCATTTCTCAAATCAATTTCGAAGTCATAATTTTAGTGGCCAAATTGAGTATAGGATAACAACATCACTTTTACTTTTACTTTCTAGCACTGCTGCAGTGCACTGCTGATTCGCTCGTAGCCTCGGCTGCCGGACTGATCTTAAACGGTCACGAAGGTTAAGCGAAGCATTCAGTTCATGAATAGGTGACCGTCTATGACTAACGCTAGGGGCATTTCCCGGGCAGTTCCATACTTCGCCAGACAGGTTAAGCAGTTGGTGCCGGCTGTCGATAGATGACAGTCGTTAAGCCAAGTCAGCGGCTTTAGGGCGGCTTGAAAACTTCTGACAGCAAGACCAGCCTTACAAGCCTCCACTAATCCGGGCTAGGCCCCCGTAGTGGAGTATAGTCTATCTATACTTTAATCGGGAACGAGACCCGTGCCCCTCGGTGGGGACATAATGTGTTGATGACGATGACTGCTGCAGACCACATCTGCTTTTTTTACGCTATAACGTACTAGCGAGACCCACGCCACATGCAACCTTAAAGCTACCACAAAAAAGATAGTAAAATTCGGCCATTACTTTGCTCACCTCCGTCCTTGTCCCACGAGGTGTCGCGGAGTGCTGTCTCGAGCCACCGCCGCGGGCCGAAGTACTGGCGCTCGCGCCACCGGCTGAATTCAGCCGGGCGCTCTTGCGCGGAGCTGGCACCCTCGCGGCCGGCCGTCCCGCCCCGAGCGCCCCCGCCGCCGCTGCCGCCTCCACTGCGACTGCGCAAGCGGAGAAAAGAACACTGTAACCGCAGCGTGGCATCTTGGGCCTGGATTCTGTTAGGACTGCGGTCTCGATCGCACATTTGGACAATTCCGCGATTGTACAAAATGAGGATACTTTTGATAGATCTTGAGGTCTAGGTCTCAGGCTTTGCTAGGTGTTAAAATCGTGGACGTTTATAACCTCCTCAGTCCCGGGTACACAAAGTAACAATAGAAAATTATTGTTATTTTCAAGGTCAGGACTGAGGAGGTTAATGCATCTTCGTGTTTGTGTTCGTTCTAATTTTATATAATTTTAAATGTAATATTGTATAATGTAAATAATGTATAATTTTCAATGCAATTAATAACGCAATAGTTTTAACTGTAATGTAATTATTTTTCTTGCAATAAATAAATAATAATAGGTACTTTGTTTGTGATGGAGGAAAGTTGGTTCAAAAATTTCCAAATTTATTATAGTGGGTGATGTTCACAATTAAAACCAAAATAATAAGATAACAAACATATATCTTATATTTTCGAGATTTCATTATCGAGCAAAGGCTCAGACTACAGGAATTTATCTATAGTATACTCATTTTAGTACAATCATAAAAAAAAAAATATGTGCGGAATGCCAGTCGTAACAGCAACCCTAATGCATTGTAGTACAATCATCTGTATGAACCTGAACGAGTCGAATTCATTTCAATGCCTGCCGCTTCAAGTCTAAGAGCACTCACGCGTCGTCAATACGACGAAAAAACAAGCCACGTGACCTGATCGTGAATCTGTTATTGTAAATAGATAGAATGTTCTAGCAGAATGTACTACAATGCACTAAGAGAATCGAGGCCCCGACCTCTACCGGATCCCAAAGCGCAGCGACGCACAGCCGGGCGAATGTATGGGAGAGGTTGGATGCGAAGAGATTTGTCAGGATCGCGGCAAGTGGCCAGCTCGGTTCTTGCCCACATCACTGGGATATAAGGATGAGTTTATTTATCTGCAGTTTGGACATAGATGTCCCGAAATAAAAAGTAACGAACAAAATATAATCCACATCTTAGCATTTTTTTTTTTTTCATAATAGGAAATGTGTCTTGGAGAGACATGGTATTTAAACTATAGTAAAGGGTACAGAAAAAATCACTAAAATAAACCATAAATATATTTCTACGGGATTTTCCATCACATCAATCAAGTTAATCTTGTAACAAAAAGATTATCAATTTACAGTTTCAATTGAATTCCAATATTTTTTTAATAAGCGTGCTAACACATAATCTTACGAGTTAACTCAAATATTATGAATTCCATAAATATGGAATTTCTCTTAATGAGAAGCATGCACCTTATTCTCACATTTATTTTGTACCTGTACAAGAAAAAATTCTTCAATTATTACTTCATTGTTTTTGTGTGCAATCAAAACACAATTTACAATATTTCTAGACTAGACTTGAAAACTCCTCCCGTACATTCAATCGGCTGTGTGTTGTGTCGCTCATATAATCATTATATATTTAACAGATCTAATCGGAATAGTTTATTCTCGATTAATTTCAATAAACCATTAATTATAATTAAGGCAATTAAGTTTACCTAATAAATAATTGGTATTAGATCTGTTATATGTATAACTACATTCTTATTTTGACAGCAGCGGAATGCCTGCCTCGCTTATACCGGAAATCGTATCGAATAACAGATATCGGAGAGTCAGGATACTGATTAAGTTACGAGGCGGTTTGGACCCAGTAGAGTTCAATATCAGAAAAAAAAACTGACATTCAACAACATCGAACATCGAGAACAGTTCACAACACTTACAATTCAACAAAGACAACACATTGGGAGACTGCGTAAGCAAGAGGGCGTGCTTCAGATCGGGCTCGTGTGGGGTCAAGAACTACTGAGGATTATGCGTGAGTGGAGGAGTGGGAGCGTAGCGTGACGGGTGTACCTTCTGATAGCCGCGTACCCGAAGATTTCCTCCGAAAACATGGCGTCGGCGTCGATGATGACGGAGTGGTCCTGCTGGGTCGCGTGGAAGCCACCGTCGAGGAGTGAGATGAGGTCCTCGGGCACATAACCGTCGCCGCCCTCCCCTCCCTCGGGCTCCTCACCCTCCTCGTCGTCGCGGGACAGCAGATTGTTCACCGCAAGATTCACGTCCAAGTTCGTGCGCTGAAACATTTTTCGTACACGCTTTGCGCTGTTACGTAGGCCAAGGGGGATGTCGAGCCTGTAGCGGCTCAGTGACGGCGGTAAAGAGAGCGAACAGGCTCCTTTTTTTCTTTAGGTGCAATCTCCTATTGAGATTAGCAATCAATTCCGCTATCGTAAAAGGAACTGGTACTTGATAATACTGAATGTTCTATTCGATCCACAAGTATCTGTTCAAACCACCGTCGTAAGTTATGCAATCATGCAGTGGAGTCAGTCTCCAGCTAGAATACTCAGGCCTAGTTTACTCAGTAAAGGTCACCGCACACATATCAACTCGGAAAGGGATCGTCACCGTATCGCCTCGAGCCGTTCAGCATTGTTTGTATGAAACTCCTTACTCCAACGCACACTAATCGGAATCGTAACGTAATCCCCTCGCTTCGGAACAGGCTCCGAACCGCGATGCGGTGCGTGGTCAACTTGCAGTTCCCGCGCTTACGGCTCGTCGTCCCCGCGCTTACGTCTCTCCGTACCCGAGCTAACGTCTCTTCGTCCACCCCAAGTATTACTTTAGAGCAATCTGGTAAGTACCAGTGGTCGGCGAGCCGTAAGCGCGGTGTCGCCTAGCCGTAGCCGAGTTGACGTACAGGAGCTGCTGATACGCGTTGGTTACGATGCATACGTCAGGTTGACGCCTGGTTGACGGCGAGGCGAAAGGCGATACGGTGACGATCCCTTTCGAGTTGATATGTGTGCTGTGACCTTAATTGTCTCCTATCAAGATATATCTATCAATTACAACGTTTACAATTTAAAGGGCAACGAATTTGCATAAATAAACTATGCCCTGGATAGTGACTAAGGATATTTCAATATGCCTCATATGTCTCCATTCTGAACTGAAGTCTTTATTGTTCTACTAAGATGGCCGTAAGGCCGTAACAAGGCAAATCATTAATGGACTTGCTGCGACAGCAAGAAGCAAAAAACGCGCTCACCTGCAGCTCGCGTATGATGAGACTGCGGCTCTTGCCCTGCAGCACGACCTGCGCCTGTGTCACCAGGTCCTCGGGCACGAAGGGCGCCGGCACAGATACAACGCGGCCGGAGCCCGAAGCGCCGATTATCACGCCCGTCGCGCGCGATGTCGATCCTGACACAAGGTTTTAAGGTCTTATTATATCGGTGGAACATACGTATTGTATACGTAGAAAAAGTATTGTGTACTGTTAAGGTTCCCGTATTAAAATATCAAATTCAAGATTTGACTTAACTTCAAGATTCTAAAGATACCACTACCTAACAGCATAAGCAATCAAACGATTGTGAAAAGCGTTGCGTAGAACGCCAGTGATTTTCCATGGATCACACGGAACTTTACAAATCGCTGGTGAAGTGAAGCTTGCGAGTATACTTCTTACAAGAGGCAGGTCATACAAAGTTAGGGCGAAGATGGAGTAAAGACGCGACGAATTGCTCACACTCACATACGTCAGCCGCCCGCGACATTTTATCGGCTGCAAGGAAATCTCGCAGCCCAAGAATTAATTTCAAGTGCCTTCTTCGCACATTATCCCGTAAGATTTACCCTGCAGTTTCTACGAAAATTGGTAAGATCTATGAAAGCGTCGCGTCGCAAGCCCTATAGAAAGGTAGAACCAAACTGTTACTTCGTACACGACGCCATGTGCGATCTACACGCTTGAATTTGGGGTGGAGGATGGAGGGTGACTTCTGACGAGATGACGCGCATTGGCGCATCCAATGCGATTAGAACGGAGTGAAATGAAGTCTTGTTTGAGATTGATGACAATACAACCCTTGATTTTCATAAGTGATATGATTTAATTTATATTACAAACTGCATTACATATACTGACGATACACTCTTTTATTACCTTTTCTTACTTATTCATTCATACTTATTCATTTAAAAATTACTAACTTCAGAAATATCGTTCTCAAACTAGCTCTCAGAGTCATAGGTACAACATATTTTGCAGAGGTTATAGAGAATTTCTAGTGGATCTCGAGAAGTGAAAACAGCGTCTGGTGCCAAATACGCGTCATTTAGTTTATGACAAGTGTGCAAAGTAATCTCGAGGTCGGCTCACGTCGATCATGTATTTATTATCATCAGTATGGGTCTACCTTGGTCCAATAGTTCAGGCCGACTTCTACCTTACATCCCATCCTCGCCATAAGTCTTGTTTTGGACATAGAACTTTTGTGGTAAAGTTATTCCTACCACAACACAACTAGCGGTGACTTTTATCGGTGCTCATCAAATAATAATAAAAATTGATTAAAAGCCCATTTCTAATATGGCAATAAAATAGTATTATGTAGCCCCTACACCAAATTTTTGTGTACAATATTATCTAAACTACTACCAATTAGCCAGAAGCTTCAATACAGATCTTCTATTATGCTTAGATATAAAATGTTACTGAAATAATTATTATGACATAATTTGTTGGATTTTTCTGCATGTAAGTTTATCAACTTAATAGAGGCAAAATATATTTAAAAAATCGTAATTTAACTTTAAAATAATTGCTGGAATTCTGCAAGGGCAAACTACACTAAATCACGATTGCCATATTATATCATCAATCACTGACTCATAGGAAAAATCTCAACGACACAGAATGTATGTGATAAAACCCATACCTTGTGAGCTGTGATGTGCAGCCCTGATCGAGTTCCTCATGATTCGGGCTCTGGTTCGTGGCTGCTGCCTCGAACCGCAGCCGCTGCCGCTTCCGCCCTGCTTGCCCCCGCTGGCGCCGCCCCCGCCGCCTCCACTGCCCCCTCCGCCATTCCCGCCGCCTTTGCTGGCATCTGCTTTGCTCAGATCCAGTCTGTCCGGGATGATGGAGAAGGCGGCGCGGCAGATTGTGCCGTCTTCGAGGAGGCACGCAACATGGGCCGGGCCCGCTGCGACGGCGCGCACGCCCCGCAACTGGCTGAGGGCCGATGAGCCAGCCCCCGTGCCATGTCTGTTCCAACGCTCCGCTACTTCCTTGAGCCTGAGATAGAGATATCACATAATAATATGTATATAAGATACGAAAGAGATGGCCTGAGAATATTGTCGTCTGGAAACTGCTGCAAGAATACACAAATATTGCTTCATTGCTCATCAGTGTTAATTCCTCCAACATAAAGTTTGGCCTTTGGGCATAGATAGATGTAGTCAGGATATTGGTCAGGTAGGGCTGGCAAGGGAAATCTAATAATACCTATGCTTGCTCCAAAAACAGTAATGGTATCTATTGAATCATGTGTTGCTAAAACAACACAAGCAACATTTTTTCAAATTTCACTTTTCAATGGTAATCAATTGTATGACCGAAGAAAGTCACATCGAGGAGAGTTCGTCGTCATCGTCAGAAGAGTTCAGCACCATCTAGACAACATTTGAATATTTCAAGCATCTACCTGTTTCCGTTATTAATATCAAACAAAAAAAAAACATGTTTGTTGTATGGAAGCGCCCTATACTCATTTAATTTTGATTTATTGTTTACTTTTAAAGTGAATATCCAACTAAACATTCACCCCCTTATTCATAAAAAAAATTAAGCATTGGTTAAGTAAACAACTGATTAAATGTCATGCTGTCCTTGACAGATGTCATTGAAATATAAAAGACAACATGACATTTAAACAGTTGTTTACTTATCCAATGCTTAAAACTTTTTATGAATAAGGGGGTCAGTGAATATTTTAAGCATCCGAGCTCCCATAAATGTTTTATTCTGTTTTTAGTGTTTGTTACTATAGCAGCAACAGGAATACAACAGGTTGTGAAAATTTGTTTACTTTTAAAGTGAATATCCAACTAAACATTCAGTGAATATTTTAAGCATCCGAGCTCCCAAAAACTTTTTATTCTGTTTTAAGTATAAGTTGGTATAGCGGCAACAGATATACAACAGTTGTGAAAATTTGAACTGTCTAGCTATCATAGATCACAAACAGACTGACAGATGGATGGATTGACTGACAAAGACTGTAGAGACATAGTAATAGGGTTACGTACCCTTTGGGGTACAAACCCCTAAAAAGCAGTAGAATCCCAATTATCAAAATCAAATAAAACTGGATACAGTCGACATGATCTTAAATCCAGTTAATGGGTTTTTCAATTGAAACATGTATTTTAAAAATTAACTTAGGGCCGATTTTTCAATAGTCAGATAACTTTTATATGAGGAATAAAAATGGTGGTTTGACAGCTTCTGTATGCAAGTTATGTCAAACCATTTTTATTCTTCAAGATAAAAGTTATTGCACTATTGAAAAATCAGCCCGGCCTAAAGAATTAAAAATTGAAACTAGGTTATCACAGTTCAGTGACTCTTTGATGTATCTTTTGTTATTATCACTAACCGCGAGATGTGGTGAAATGGGGAAAAGGCCTATACCCAGCAGTGGGCAGAGGTGGGCTGATGATGATGATGATGATGATGATGATTATCACTAATATCATTCATTGTAAGAGCAAGTTTGAGGCAGCTATAAACTCGTCAAACCAATTTTTGGGTGGTCAATACATTTTTGATTCGCCAATTACAGCTATACAATTAGTTTAATAGTACTAATAATAAAATTATTATTCAATTATTACTGCAATTATTATTTTCTAGATCAATGCTATTCTTTTTTGTGCTGAAATTTAAATTGTTGGTATTTCATCATACTGAGAAATAGGAACAAAACATGTTCGGACAAAATAGTATGACCGCACCAAGATCCATGACAAGTAGCAACATGTCATGTTGGACGCCAAGCCTAAGAAGCAGAAAACTATGTGCAGTTTAATAAGAGATACTTTTCTTCAGGAACATGCCAATGGGTCTTGATGTTATTACATTAAATCCACATAAGCTTTATGGAAAAGCTAGGTTAGAGCTATCGGTAATAGGTAAGAACTATCCGGTTCTGACATTGCCATGCATAGTGTAGAAGAGCAATGATTCTGTATCTGCAATGAGTAACCTCTCAGGCCTAGAACACTTTTTCTTTCAAAGCTAAGTGAGTTATTCACAGAGTAATATTTGAGATCTATCACAGTTTTCAAAGAATAAAATATGCCCATACAACTTTACTGTGGTCTATATTATCATCTACAAAAATCCGATTCAAAGTGCCTTTGCAAGACCGACCCACCTGCCGGTCTACAGGGGCTAATACAATGGGCCATAGCTTACATCGGACCTGCCGGTGAGTCCTCGGGGCGTGAGGGGTTAATAATGAAATGATAAGGCCCAGATGATATGTGCTTAGGCAGTACAGTAGAAAAAACCTAAATTAACCAACATAATATCGCGGGCTTCATATCATAGGGGCGTATGCCCAAACACATACTTTTCAGGAGAGACAAAAAACTAAATAACATCGTACGTAGAGAAGTTATCGTGCTAAAACTTGGCATACAGCTTAACAAGGCGACTTTGATTTGTGCCCTAACATCATTATTATCTATCTAAGCTCTAAGATCAGTTTCTGGTATTTACGCCCATGCACTTGTCAAAAATTACTCAATTTAGTCTTATTATGATCATAAAGTGCATACGAAAAATAGGCGTATAAAATCACTTTTTATTTTGATAACTTATACCATCACGAAGGCCTCTGGTAATATAATGTTTTATCTACATTAATCTCACAGTAACATTCGTCCCAAATATTATTATTTTCATATTTTTCAAATTTTATACGTCCGTATGATTTGGCACAAATATTTGACTTGGGCCACTTCAAGAACATTTTATTCAGCTGAGAAACACGATAGACGTCTTGGGTATTTATTGTAAGGTATTACAAATATGATTATATCAATGTGAGATCAGAATGAACATGATTGTTACTGCTGCCACTATGCGCCTTTCTGTTTCAACAAAAAGTCGTTGTTATAATAGATACGCCTTTCGATTTTTAATCAATAACTGAAAATATAATTT
This sequence comes from Yponomeuta plumbellus, assembly GCA_947310845.1. Taxonomy (NCBI): domain Eukaryota; kingdom Metazoa; phylum Arthropoda; class Insecta; order Lepidoptera; family Yponomeutidae; genus Yponomeuta; species Yponomeuta plumbellus. The sequence goes on along the minus strand of OX371198.1, from coordinate 14,344,361 downwards.
TTCAAAAAATAAGAAAAAAATACAGAAGATGCCAACTCCAAATAGGAATCGAATGATATAATAAAAAAAAATGCATTTTTGGGCATACGCCCCTATGATATGAAGCCCGCGATATGAGATCCTTATGGATGAACTAAGCTTGCCAACCTACTGCACCAATATGATAGTTGTATTGCATGAATAATTATTATTTTGCACACCCATGCATAAAAAAATCCATTGTCTGATCCATTTGAGCTTGGCAAATATTGACCTGCCACAAGCAAAGCATGGGCATAGAAATTAAGGTAGAGTCTAATCAGATGATTAGTAGTACAGAAAATCATGGTGTCATAAGATAGGTCAATGTGGCTGAAGCAGTAGTTTATATTAACATGATAATTTGATATAAATTCATACATGTTTAATCTAAGGTGAGCATTTTTATGTCATTTTGCAGTGCAGCTCGGCTTCCACGCGGGAGACGGCCGCAAATAAATCATTGATCAAAACAGAATTCGTCAGGTAGGTACGGTTACAAGTAATTAATGCTTTGCCGATATCGGGGTTCGCAAATTGGTCGTAAGATCATGACACCGACAGATTACGCCATTCCAAATTTCACTGGCGGGTCAGACTCGACGACAAGAAAAAAGACATGTCAGGTAATCGTTTGACGTTGACTCCCCAGAAACGTGGCTGGCGAAAAGCGCCATGGCATGCAAGCATAACGAAATGTCGGATTCATGAGATGAAGCAATGTAATGGAGTCAACTAGTAAGTACTGTTTACCTATCAATCAATTGATCCTCCGTGCCAGGCAAGGGATGGACCACAAAATGCATTGAAGACATTTCCCAAAGATTGTCCGTATTCACAATTTCAAAGAGAACACTACAACATTTGATACAATTCACTGTGATTGCGCAAACAAAAGAACACCATCATTATTCACTTCCAACCACCATATTTCTCGAGGTTTCTCTCTAATCTTTTCTCGTTCTTCTCAAATACATGTGAGTCGGTGTATGACGAAAAAAGAAAGAAAATAACCTATATGGCGTCCGCGATTGTTATGATGTCATGTTGGTACGCTTGATTTCTAGCTGCGTTCGTATTTAACTTGGCGAATAGGTCCGCACTCTTGACTTGACTACCGCAAACTCTTTGCATTGGCATTCGAAATACAATTCCATGACCAATGGTTGAACAACCGATCGTTCGCTTGATTCCGGCTCTTTGAAATTTTAAAATGGACTACGACAAGTTAAATGAGCCGTTTTCAGAAGAACTAAAAAAAAATAATAATATGGCTGTCAAAGGAATGCAATTTTGGACCTCAGCCCAATAGCCATGTGTGATACGTCATAAAATAGGTCTCAGCGAGCTGAACAAAAGTTACTACGACGCCAACAGCCAAATGTTTGTCCTTTCGGAGTTATATAGTATTGAAAAAAAACTAACATTTTCAACAAAATATAACTCCGAAACGACAAACATTTGGCTGTTGGCGTAGTAGTAACTTTTGTTCAGCTCGCTGAGACCTATTTTATAATGTATCACAAATGGCTATTGGGCTGAGGTCCAAAAATGCATTCCTTTGACAGCCGTATTATTTTTTTTTTAGTTCTTCTGAAAACGGCTCATTAGATGCGAAAGCTTTTTGATAAATAAGTACAAACGATAGTTGTAAGAACCGTTAAAAAAACATTTTAAACAATAATAAATAATAAATACCGAGACTGTTATTGCTGAAATACTAACAAAATGGGGTATAATTGTTACTTTACTAAAGAACATAATTACCTAAAAGTTATTTCATTTCATGAAACATTAGTGTTTACTAGTAGAGTTTAGAGTAACATTTAATTAACTGACCATATTTTGGGCAGCGATATTTCTCAAAAAATCTAGTTAGGAAAAAAATTCATTTGCGTCCATAATTTTTTTGGTGAAAGTAGGTATCATATTGATGGATACCTACTATCATTCTCCAAAGTATGGTTAGCTTAATTAAATGGCACCTATGTATTAGATCAATTTTTCAGCGGCACTTAAAACTCTAGCTGCATTGACTTTTTTTTCCAATCCTGAAGAATATAAATTCGACAATAATTCTAGTAATGTAGACTCGAAAAAGGTTTCGGTGGAAAAATGTGGAATTCTCCATAATATACCTCGATTCCTATTCAAATCTATGGAGTAGATTACGCTCTTCCAAATATTATTTATTGAACAAAAAAAATATTACTTTTGGCTGTAAGTGTGTAAAGGTGGACCATTTGCGACTGCATCGATACTGCATCGCGACAGCATCGCGACTGCATCGATGCTAAAAGTCGCAGTGTGTAAAGGACCTAAGTGAAGCTTGATTGTACCACAGAAGACCTTATCGTACTCATCGTAATGAGCCGTTTTCAGAAGAACTGAAAAAAAATCTAATGGCTGTCAAAGGAATGCAATTTTGGATCTCGGCACAGTATCCATAAGGGACTTCACACACGACGGCTATGATATACATTACATCCCGGGAGGTATAGCTTTACATTATATTTAAGTATCACACACGCAACAGGTAACGTAATTTCGCTTCATTTCGTTGACATACGTCTCGACCGACACACGTTCCGGCTGCTAAGGCGTTATACAGGGTGTTGTTATGGATCTGTCGACTTACTTACTACTAGATTTAATAGATAGGTAGTTCATCAGAAGATGATTGAGATTTTGATGCGCGTATGCGTTGGCACATGTGCCAAAAATAGAACGATGTGCATTGAACATCATATAAAGTAAGGAAATTTCCGAAGAGTTTCAATTATATGCGGAATTATCAGACATCGCCAGCTAGTGGACAGGCATGATATTATTACAAAATTGATGACCACTGTGTTGCTACACTTTTTTTTCTTTTCTTGAGGTAGATTGATTTTCGTTACTATCCTTCATGTTAACGGCAACTTTAATGTTATATTCCATCACTATATACAAGTTGTAAATTCCTATGTTATATCTATAAAATCATAGGTCATCAATCGACTGAATCGTGACAGAACGTTATTTAAATATTTAAGTGAAATTCTCAATTCGGAAACCGGCCTTTGGCGAGACTATTTATATGGAGCAAATTTATGTGGAGCAAATGATTTTTTTGAGATAGGACTCTGAATACCTATGTCGTTTAGCGACATAAGACTCCTAGTGGAGTTTTTGAATCACCAAGAAACTTTTTGAACACCCTGTTCGAAGAAAGATGTATCGTAATATACGAAAAGGTATTGAGATATATTAAGACGTATCGACAGGTAAATATACATCTTCGTATCGCTCAGTACCTTTAAGGTACGAAGATGTAAAGATGTATATTATAGCTGTCGTGTGTGGTCTCCTGACGATTTCTATGGAAAGATGTAATGAGATATATCGTGCTATAATATACATCTTTACCTTATAGCCGTCGTGTGTGGAGTCCCTAAGTAATACATTATCGAATAGGTCTCTGCAAGCTGAACAAAAGTTACTATGACGCCAACAGCCAAATGTTTGTTAATAAATGTTACTTAACCGTAATGTTGTCTCGCCAAATTTATGACTGGTCGGACTCTTCCATAGACGTAATAAAGTCCTTGGACTCTTCCGACAAAAAGTCAATTAAGTGTACCTATTCGGAATAAAGTTGATAGCTGCCAGCGCGGATAGTGCTAGCAACGCGCCGGCTGACGTTTGAAACGTAATTACGTGTGTTTGTGGCAGTCAATGCATTTAAATAGAAGTGAAGCATTCGAGAACCCGAATACGGAAAACGAGTGCGGAAAACGTATGCATGCATGCGGCCGGCCTAATCCAGAGACGAGAGGATTTTATTATAAAGGCGCCGCTTCACCATGGGCCATCACGATGAGCCACTATGATGGACCAGCGTGTGGAGGGTATAGTGTTGTGGGATGGCCGTGGAGTACTCAATCAACGGGGATGGCTTATGGCGCGTGCGATGGTTGTGGGATGGCGTCGGTGTTGGTTTTTTGGCCGCACATCAAAGGTAGTAGGCCAGCGATGGCGGTACTACGCATCTACACGTGGCCCATTCCTCAGTGCCTGCTCGAGCGTGGTTGAGTGTGGACGTTTACGCTTTACGAGTATTAGCGAACTTTCAAAATAACTACGTGGCCACATAATAACATAGCTTGGGGTTGAGAAGTGTGCAGTTATGCATGTGGAAAGGGGGAGGATAACTGATTCTGAGGGCGTAGATCATTCTATGCCCGTCAACTTAAGAACCCTCTCCGAGGCTGAAACATACCGGTACCTGGGTATGTCACAGAGTATCAACGTCGTGGAGGCGGACATGAAACAGTCAGTTTGCAGCGTATTCATCTCGCGTCTGACAAAAGTGCTTACGAGCTATTTGTCAGGCGTGAATAAGATACGCGCTTATAAAGGCTGGTTCATGCCCACCATCATGTATACGTTCGGCATACTCAGGTGGAATCAGACTGAACTACAAACCCGGGATAGGAAAGTCCGCACAACTATGACTCTCCATAGAATGCATCACCCGAAGTCGTCAGTGATGAGGTTGTACTTGCCGCGAAAGCATGGTGGTCGTGGGCTATTGAATGCCCAGACCATGCACAATCACGAGGTAAGCAACCTCCGTAACTACTTCCTGACGATGACGGACAGTCCGATGCATAGAGATGTCATAGGGTGTGATAAACGAATCACCCGACTGGCCTTAGCCAACGAGCAATGGCAAGACCCGGTAGTGCTGAGTGTCTCTGGGCGCGAGGACATATGGAAGGAGAAAGAGCTGCATGGGAGGTTCTTCAAGGCTCTACATGAGCCCCACGTGGATACGAAGGCCTCCCTACACTGGTTACGATTCGGTGACCTGTTCGGGGAAACCGAGGGTTTTGTCTGTGCAATACAAGATCAGGTTATTAAGACCAACAACTACAGGAGATACATCCTGAAGGATGGCACTGCCGATATTTGTAGGACGTGTCGCTTTCCCGGTGAGTCACTCAGGCATGTTATATCCGGTTGTTCGGCGCTTGCTAACACTGAGTATCTGCATAGACACAATCTCGTAGCCAGGATTCTTCATCAGGCGCTCGCTCTGAAATATGGCCTTGTCGCACAGGGACTACCGTATTACAAGTACGCACTGGAAGCCGTGCTCGAAAACGACCTCGCCAAGCTCTACTGGGACCGGCCCACTATCACGGACAGGTCTATTCTTGCGAATAAGCCTGATATTGTGGTGGTGGACCGGGCGCAGAACTGGGCGTTTTTGGTCGACATCACTGTCCCGCATGATGAGAACCTGGTGAAGGCTGAAACAGATAAGAAAACCAAGTATCTGGACCTGGCGCATGAGGTTGCCGACATGTGGGGGGTGGTGTCAGCCGAAATCATTCCTATAGTCCTGTCCGCGAATGGGTTAGTTCCAACCAGTCTCGCTAACCATCTGAGGCGGTTGGGACTCCGTGTGGGCATGCTTCCGGCTATCATGCAGAAGACAGTGCTGCTTGATACAGCCCGGATAGTCCGGCGTTTTCTCTCGCTGTCGTCCTGACCTCCAGCCACTTTGGTCAGACGAGACCATTAATTTTTTTTTCCCCACAATAATAATAAATGATGGATCTACTAAAAATCACATGTGACTTTAGTGAATCCATTAAGATGGAGCTAGGGGTTGAGAATTGTGCAGTTATGCATGTCTAAAGGGGGGGATAACGCAGTCTGAGGGCGTAGAACCCTCTATGCCTGTCAACTTAAGAACCCTCTCCGAGGCTGAAACATACCGGTACCTGGGTATGTCGCAGAGTATCAACGTCGCGGAGGCGGACATGAAACAGTCAGTTTGCAGCGTATTCTTCTCACGTCTGACAAAAGTGCTTACGTCCTCTTTGTCAGGTGTGAACAACATCCGCGCTTATAACGGCTGGGTCATGCCCACCATCATATATACGTTCGGCATACTCAGGTGGAATCAGACTGAGCTACAAGCCTTGGATAGGAGAGTCCGCACGACTATGACTCTCCATAGAATGCATCACCCGAAGTCGTCAGTGATGTGGTTGTAATGGCCGCGAAAGCATGGTGAGCGTGGGCTATTGAATGTCCAGACCATGCACAATCGCGAGGTAAGCAACCTCCGTAATTACTTCCTAACGATGACGGACAGTCCGATACATAGAGATGTCATGGGGTGTGATAAAGGACTCTCCTCTCTGGCCTTAGCCAACGAGCAAAGGCAAGATCCGTTGGTACTGACTGTCTCTGGGCGCGAGGACATATGGAAGGAGAAAGAGCTGCATGGGAGGTTCTTCAAGGCTCTACACGAGCCCCACGTGGATACGAAGGCCTCCCTACACTGGTTACGATTCGGTGACCTGTTCGGGGAAACCGAGGGTTTTGTCTGTGCAATACAAGATCAGGTTATCAAGACCAACAACTACAGGAGATATATCCTGAAGGATGGCACTGCCGATATTTGTCAGACGTGTCGCCATCCCGGTGAGTCACTCAGGCATGTTATATCCGGTTGTTCGGCGCTTGCTAACACTGAGTATCTGCATAGACACAATCTCGTAGCCAGGATTCTTCATCAGGCGCTCGCTCTGAAATATGGCCTTGTCGCACAGGGACTACCGTATTACACGTACGCACCGGAAGCCGTGCTCGAAAACGACCTCGCCAAGCTCTACTGGGACCGGCCCACTATCACGGACAGGACTATTCTTGCGAATAAGCCTGATATTGTGGTGGTGGACCGGGCGCAGAATAGGGCGTTTTTGGTCGACATCACTGTTCCGTATGATGAAAACCGTACGTGAAACAGATAAGAAAACCAAGAATCTGGACCTGGCGCATGAGGTTGTCGACATGTGGGGGGTGGTGTCGGCCGAAATCGTTCCTATAGTCCTTTCCGCGAATGGGTTAGTTCCAATCAGTCTCGCTAACCATCTGAGGCGGTTGGGACTCCGTGTGGGCATGCTTCCGGCTATAATGCAGAAGGCGGTGCTGCTTGATACAGCCCGGATAGGCCGGCGTTTTCTCTCGCTGTCGGCCTGACCTCCGGCCGCTTGGACTCCTCAGCCGGAGGGGAGTCCGTCTGGCCACTTTGGTCAGACGAGACCATTAACTTTTTTTTCCCCACATGATAATAATGAATTTACTTACAGATATAAGATTTACATACAGGCACATACATTGCTTCTGGCCCCACACTAGGATACCCTGTGTCGTGGGAACCAGAAACAGCGACGTCACAAACATGTAAACATCCAATACCTGGGTTTTTTTTTGTTCTCAGCCGGGATTCGAACCCGGGACCTTGGTAGGCAGATGCGCTAACCACTGCGCCACAGAGGTCGTCAAGTGAAACAACAAAATTTTTAGAATTATATCGGGGAGAAAGCATGATATGGAATCCCAAACATAAACAACACAAAGGTAACGTCGGCTGGCCGACCACGTCCATCTCGACCAACGTAAAGATCACAATTCACAAATGAATGTCACCATCGTGAAGTGGCGATTCAACAATCGCATGGCCATCTCGCTGGGCCAGCGCTGGCCCATCATGAAGAGGCACCATAATAAATTGCTTAAGTTGGCATTGCCATAAGGGTTGTGCTCAGAAGAAGGAGTACCATAGAAGGAGCGTTAAAAAACGAAAACGTGCCACATAGTCTGTTTCGTCAATTTAAATACCCGCAAGCTACGTGTTAGAAAGAGAAAAATATAGTCGTGTCTTTGTTGCTTTTTTCGAGCGTACAACCCTTAAACGTCAGTTGGTTACCTTTGGTTACCATTACGCGACCAAATTAGAACGGCTCAGAAAATGACGGCATGCAATGTGCCGCCCAATGACATTGTTTTGGCAGAGGGTGTTCTGTGTTTGGCAGTGTGTTCGACAAGAGGTTTGGGAGTGCGCCGTTTTCAAGAAGCTTGTGTATTTTATATTTACTAAAGCACCATTTGAAGTGAATTTTAGTGGATTCTCATGGTATATAGTATATATAACCATCGGCATGGCGTGTGTTGTGTTAGAATGTATATCTCATTCTTCCCGAGAAGATAATGAAACAACATTCATCAGCTTCCACCGGTAAGTCTCAATTTTGTGTACCTAAAAGGGTATTTCCTCTAAGATTTCAACTATGGGCTACTAGAATTGCAAATTAGCTATTAGAGAATGGTGTTTTCATCATGATTATTGTGATATTTTCGATATAAATCATAATACAAGTTTGTTGTTTGCTGTAGGGGAATAGGGATGGGACTTTCCCACTTTCTCAGTGAAAAAAAGTATCGATAGTTCGTAGAGCATATTTAGTTATTTCTTGCGTTCGTATAGTTGTTTTCATTGTTAATTATCTATTGCAGGTTACCCGAAGACAGCACAAAATAACAAATGTCGATTACGCAGTATCATGTACAAAGTAGTCTTGGAAAAATTTACACCGCATTTGCAGCAAGCGACTGTTTCATAAACAATAGCAAGTGGCGTAGGTTGGAAACAAGTGCCGTACCTACTTTACGCTTTTCCTTAGCCCGCAGATCATTGGTAAGGTTATAATTATACATTATAATAATAATAAAAACAAAATAAAGTCTGCATACTGCTCAATTATGTCGACTGAGGTGCACGTTTTGCTGTGTGTATGTACATCAGGAATTTCACATGAGACCCGACTGTCTCGTTGGTCTAGTGATTACTCTACTTGGATAATAAAACAGGTTGTCAGTTCCAACCTGCAAGGCGCCGTATATCACTTGTAGAATTTTTCCCTGATTATTGCCTGACTGGATGTTTTTTTCTATCCTGGACAACGTTTAGCAGTTAAAGGTCATAACTAGTTTAATACTATCATAGTCTGATTCTGGTGCAAGTGATTTTATTATTTTTTATGTGGAAGTTATCAACGTGATGTACTTAAATAAAAACAATTTTCAGGTTGACCTCCGCGGAAATGGACAATGTTCGTGAGCTGCAACCAAGCTGATTTCATTTTAATTTCATAAAATATTATCTTTTACATTATGGCTGACACATTTTTGTTAAAAAAAAACGTTAATAGGTACTTGTAAAACAGAAGTCAGGGATAAAAAACATATAAATTATAGTAATACGTGTTGGTTTCTTCTCTATTGTGCTGCAACCTGCCACTTTTTATGTGAAAAGCTTGAAACTACGTACTTTATTTGATGCCAAATAATCTTGTACCAATAAATCGTTTGGTTTCAATTTTTATTTTATTCCATCGAACCTGGACTGATGATGTTATTACAACGGGTGCCTTGAGTAACTATGCTAGGTGGTAGGTATTTATTGGAAACAAATACGTAATCTATTAACACGACACAAGGTATCCTAGTGTGGGGCCAGAAGCAATCTATGTGCCTGTGTGTAAATGCTATGTTATGTTATTAAATAGTTTTTCCTATTTTGGTCTTGTTTTGTTCATTATACTTTCTTAAAGTGCCACCATCTCATCTGTTCAGTTGATAGCGGCGCTAGTGGAGAATTTAGTAGTAACATTTGAGAAATTTACGTAGAAAAATGAGAATATTTTAACCCATCTTTCAATTTTAATGAACATATATCTATAAATCTTAGTAAGTGAATAAATAAAACAAAAAATGGGGAAGAGGATTTACAATTAATTACTTAGTTACAATTTTACCCACCTGAACAGATAACTTGGTGGCGCTGTATATGGTGATAATTGATGATTTGCAAACATATAAAAAAAAAAGTTCTATATTCGCCGTACATATACTTTTTGCCATGTTACCACATAACTTGGTAAAATCTTTTTGCGATTCGCTATAGCCATATTAGTCCCATTTATATTATTGAAAACCTGATGTAGAATTACTTACTGTTACTTATAAATATTTATTGTAACTTATATGGTTTGTACCACACTTAGCACATAATAACATAACCGTAAGGGGTTCCAGCTGGTTCACTAGCACCACCAAGGGAAAAATGATATTTTTTTAGAGATAAATACATTGATAATTAGATAGATAGATAATGGTGATAATAGTGATTATCATGGGCCCATGACTGTAATTTAAATTATTGGAATTGGAATAATGGAATTTAGTCGTAGGTTTTTTGGTACACAGCCATGGGTCCGAAAAATCACTATTAAACATGGTGATGGGATTGAAAAGATACTTTTTGCAAATTGTGAAAAAGAGGTATGATTTTTTTATCATTTAATATTAATACTTAATTACCACCATTAATTTAAAAAAATACACAGATTATGTAGATCGGAATAAATAATATCGACATCTTTATGGTGTTTGTCCCAGCCCTATCGATTTTGGCTTTGTTCAGTAATCTGTGGCAACCGTGTACGATTGTAACATTTTTAGTGCATGAGTACACTACAGCTGTCTCTTTCTGGCGCAGAGATTTATCTTAAGAGTAACATGGACAGCTATACAACTGTTACTTTTTATTTTATTCCTCCTTCTATGGTACTCCTTCTCAGAAGAAGGAGTACCATAGAAGGAGCGTTAAAAAATGAAAACGTGCCACATAGTCTGTTTCGTCAATCTAAATAGCCGCAAGCTACGTGTTAGAAAGAGAAAAATATAGTCGTGTCTTTGTTGCTTTTTTCGAGCGTACAACCCTTAAACGTCAGTTGGTTACCTTTGGTTACCATTACGCTACCAAATTAGAACGGCTCAGAAAATGACGGCATGCAATGTGCCGCCCAATGACATTGATTTGGCAGAGGGTGTTCTGTGTTTGGCAGTGTGTTTGACAAGAGGTTTGGGAGTGCGCCGTTTTCAAGAAGCTTGTGGATTTTATATTTACTAAAGCACCATTTGAAGTGAATTATAGTGGATTCTCATGGTATATAGTATAAGGAACCATCGGCATGGCGTGTGTTGTGTTAGAATGTATATCTCATTCTTCCCGAGAAGATAATGAAACAACATTCATCAGCTTCCACCGGTAAGTCTCAATTTTGTGTACCTAAAAGGGTATTTCCTCTAAGATTTCAACTATGGGCTACTAGAATTGCAAATTAGCTATTAGAGAATGGTGTTTTCATCATGATTATTGTGATATTTTCGATATAAATCATAATACAAGTTTTTTGTTTGTTGTATGGGAATAGGGATGGGACTTTCCCACTTTCTCAGTGAAAAAAAGTATCGATAGTTCGTAGAGCATATTTAGTTATTTCTTTCGTTCGTATAGTTGTTTTAATTGTTAATTATCTATTGCAGGTTACCCGAAGACAGCACAAAATAACAAATGTCGATGACGCAGTATCACTTACAAAGTAGTCTTGGAAAAATTTACACCGCATTTGCAGCAAGCGACTGTTTCATAAACAATAGCAAGTGGCGTAGGTTGGAAACAAGTGCCGTACCTACTTTACGCTTTTCCTTAGCCCGCAGATCATTGGTAAGGTTATAATTATACATTATAATGATACTAAAAACAAAATAAAGTCTACATACTGCGTAATGGACGACCTCTGTGGCGTAGTGGTTAGCGCATCTGACTACCATGCGAGAGGTCCCGGGTTCGAATCCCGGCTGGGGACAAAAAAAATCCCAGGTCTTGGATGTTTACATGTTTGTGACGTCGCTGTTTCCGGTTCCCACGACACAGGGTATCCTAGTGGGGGTCAGAAGCAATGTATGTGCCTGTGTGTAAATGTTATGTTATGTTATGTTACTGCACAATTATGTCGACTGAGGTGCACGTTTTGCTGTATGTATGTATGTATATCAGGAATTTCACATGAGACCCGACTGTCTCGTTGGTCTAGTGGTTACTCCACTTGGATAATAAAACAGGTTGTCAGTTCCAACCTGCAACGCGCCATATATCACTTGTAGAATTTTTCCCTGATTATTGCCTGACTGGGTGTGTTTTTCTATCCTGGACAACGTTTAGCAGTTAAAGGTCATAACTAGTTTAATACTATCATAGTCTGATTCTGGTGCAAGTGATTTTTATTATTTTTTATGTGGAAGCTATCAACGTGAAGTACTTAAATAAAAACAATTTTCAGGTTGCGACCTCCGCGGAAATGGACAACGTTCGTGAGCTGCAACCAAGCTGATTTCATTTTAATTTCATAAAATATTATCTTTTACACTATGGCTGACACATTTTTGTGAAAAAAAAACGTTAATAGGTACTTGTAAAAAAGAAGTCAGGGATAAAAAACATATACATCATAGTAATACGTGTTGGTTTCTTCTCCATTGAGCTGCAACCTGCCACTTTTTATGTGAAAAGCTTGAAACTACGTACTTTATTTGATGCCAAATAATGTTGTAGCAATAAATCGTTTTGTTTTTAATTTTTATTTTATTCCATCGAACCTGGACTGATGATGTTCTTACAACGGGTGCCTTGAGTAACTATGCTAGGTGGTAGGTATTTATTGGAAACAAATACGTAATCTATTAATACGACACAGGGTATCCTAGTGTGGGGCCAGAAGCAATGTATGTGCCTGTGTGTAAATGTTATGTTATGTTTCCTATTTATTCTAATATTGTGCTAACTGTGTTAAGTATAATCATATACCTTTAGTCTTAGAGCGCATTAGTTTAAGCTGTATAATTGATAATTTTTATTAAGATTAATAAATAAATAAATAAATGTTATGTTATTAAATAGTTTTTCCTATTTTGGTCTTGTTTTATCATTATAATTTCTTACAGTGTCACCATCTCATCTGTTCAGTTGATAGTGGCGCTAGTGGAGAATTTAGTAGTAACATTTAAGAAATTTACCTAGAATAATGAGAATATTTTAACCCGTCTTTCAATTTTAATGAACATATTATATCTATAAATCTTAGTAAGTGAATAAATAAAACAAAAAATGGGGAACAGGATTTATAATTAATTACTTATTTAAAATTTTACCCACCTGAACAGATAACTTGGTGGCGCTGTATATGGTGATTATTTGATGAATTGCAAACATATTAAAAAAAAGGTTCTATATTCGCCGTACATATACTTTTTGCCATGTTACCACATAACTCGGTAAAATCTTTCTTCGATTCGCTATAACCCTATTAGTCCCATTTATATTATTGAAAACCTGGTGTAGAATTACTTAATGTTACTTATGAATATTTATTGTAACTTATACGGTATGTACCACACTTAGCACATAATAACATAACCTTAAGGGGTTCCAGCTGGTTGACTGGCACCACCAAGGGAAAAATGATGTTTTTTTAGAGATTAAGACATTGATAATTAGATAGATAGATAATGGTAATAACAGTGATTTTAAGGGCCCATGACTGTAATTTGAATTAATTGGAATTGGAATAATGGAATTTAGTCGTAGGTTTTTGGTACACAGCCATGGGTCCGAAAAATCACTATTAAACATAGTGATGGGATTGCTACTTTATGCAAATTGTGAAAAAGATGTATGATTTTATTATCATTTAATATTAATACTTAATTACCAACATTAATTTTAAAAAATACACAGATTATGTAGATCGGAATAAATAATATCGACATCTTTATGGTGTTTGTCCCAGCCCTATCGATTTTGGATTTGTTCTGTAATCTGTGGCAACCGTGTACGATTGTAAGATTTTGAGTGCATGAGTACACTACAGCTGTCTATTTCTAGCACAGAGATTTATCGTAGGAGTAACAAGGATAGCTATACAGATGTTACTTTTTATTTTAACCCTCCTTCTATGGTATTTCTTCTTCTGAGTACTCCTTCTTCTGAGGGGTTGTGGCACAGGTTGTGGCAACACTCGTCAGCTGTCAGAAAAAATATAGTTGAAAAAATGGCGGCCAAGTCAAAGAAGCGGCCGTCTAAAATAGAAAATAAATTATTGAAATTGGAAAAGTTACAGTTAAAAGACGTAATATGCTCTATTTGCCAATCAATCCTCATTGAACCTGTAACCTTACCGTGTTATCACAATTTTTGCCATGCCTGCTTTAGTGGAAGTGTCGAAAACAATGCTTTGTGTTGTCCTCTATGTCGTTTGCGTATCGGTTCATGGCTGAGAACAACAACAAAACAGAATAGCCTGGTGAATGATGAGTTATGGAGCTTTTTAAGCTCAAAATTTGCGAAGGAAATTAAAATTAAATTAAAAGGTGATGACATAGTACTCCCTGAAGGTAAGATGTCTTGCTTTGTCTATTCGCACACCAGCTGTTTTTGAGATGAGTTACTTAATATCTTTTCATGCTACAGAACAACGCACGCTGCGGCTGAGCGCGCCGGGAGAAATAAGGTCTGAGTATGAAGCCGAGATTATGAGGTTACGGAATGAGCGCTTGCAGATAGAACAGAAGCAATTGAAGGAGACGGAAAGTCTGATCAAGTACGTATTATGTAAATAATTTGTTTTAAAATTATATTTACGTATTTTCCTATCTACTGAAATGGCTAATCGCCAAATGAAATGCTGAATCGCCTTAAAGCCGTACTATGTATCTACTGTACTCACGGGCAGTTTAATAAGAAACAGAAAGATAATAAATATGTAATAACTTCCACACAACACAATCACTTGAACTGGTTCCAAACTAGGGGTTCGGTATAGTGACTGCCTCTTAGACTTTAATAATTAAACTCTACGAGGCAGTCACAATTATTATGATATAAAATATAGAGGGTTTCAGAGTTAAATAGCACCCATTTCGCGTATATTTGAATATAGGTGCTGCGATTTTAATTCATTACGATTAAATCAACAGTTATGAAATATTAGCAAAAGTAAAACATCAGTCATGGTGTAGCAAAGGGTGTGCAAGGGTTTTTTTATTTTATCAATGTTCTAACCTAACGTAACCTGCAGTTTTTGCCCACAATTCGACCTATAGTAACCCACTCTTTTATTTGCTTTTATCAACGTTCTAACCTAACCTAACCTACAGTTTTTGCTCACAATTCGACCTATAAAATTTTAATCGACTTTAAAATCTGAAATATTTAATTTAGAGATTTTTTTAAGGGGGCAAAGTTGCTCATTTTGTTGCCCCCCTTTGATTAAAAATATAAAATAAGGGGGTTACGGGGACCCTTTTTTTTTTGCGAAATTCAAAGTCTGAAAATGCAGTCTTTTTTCCCTTGCACACCCTTTGCTACACCCTGGCCAAAACTTCTTCCGTCAAATGTACTATCAATATCAACAAATCAACAAAGGCCGCAGATTAAAATAAACTCGAGTCCGACTCGCACACAAAGGATTCTGTACCATTATATCTAGTATAAAATGGCAAAAAAATCACGTAGGTTTTATACCTAAATATTTTATTCCGTTTTTAGTATTTGTTGTTATAGCGGCAACAGATTTATATCATCTGTGAAAATGTCAACTGTCTAGCTATCACATATAACGCTGGTTCATGAGGTACAGCCCGGTGACAGACAGACAGATGCACAAACAAATGAGTGAGCAAAAGCGGAACGCAATTATGACACGAAATTTACTGTTAAGAGCAGATAGATTAACCTAAACTAGGATACCCTGTGCCAAGGTAACCAGGCGCATATATCACAAACATGCAAATACACCTAGACAGAGGCCATGTAGGTCGCCATGGCCGTGATGCCATACATCTTATGGAGAACCCACTTCTGGTTTGGTAATAATCTGTTGTTTCATAATTCTCCTAATGACAGACTGATAGACAGACAGAATTTGAACCTGAGGAGGAATCACGTTTTTATAAATTTACATGCACATGCACCCTAGCAAGCAATTTATTTATTTTCTACAGGAAAATTCATGAAGAAGAAACTGAAGCACATAAAAAATATTTGGAAAGGTTAAAACAGGATGAGTTCTTAGCGCAACAAATTCAAAGGAGTGTTGCAAGAGAGGAAAGTTCTATGTCATCCAATACTCCTAGGAAGCAAGCCGCTAGTGCAGCAGTTCCTAGGGGCAAGCCAAAAGTAAACAAGATTGACCATTACTTATGTAAACTTAGTGTTCCTGAAGCTACTGCTCTTAAGAGGTACATATCTAATTGGTCTTCATTAAATAGCCATTATTTGTCACTTAACCTTATCAAGACTTATTTGGATTTATTCATTTCCAGCAGTCCTCAACTAACAGATGATAACACAAGTACTGCCAGCTCAACTCCCAAAAACCTGGAGAAATCCACTAGCCGAGCCTCCCCTGAGATGGTCCCTAGCTACAGCAGATACCTCAAGAATATAATAGACAAAAAGATCAAAAATGTCTCTGGCCTATGGAATAAAGAAAATGGCGCAACCAAAACTATACCAGAGGAAGTGGAGAGAGATAAGAGCAAACCTAGAGCTGCAAAACCATCATTACCTGTATCATTGCCTTTCACAGGTGTACTTCGACACAAAAAGAATCGCCTCAACAATATCAGTAGAGATAGTGTAGATTCTATGAGACTGGAGCTGTGTCACTTCAAACCTATTGAAGCTACCACACCAACTAGGTAAGTTATTATTTAATTAATTTGTAATTAATTATTTTGAAAATAATTTACGAAGCATTCTAATTTAAGCATTCAGTAAATTTACGAACCTGATGAGGAAGCGACCAATTGGATTGATGGATTTCCTTTCATGTTATATCCAACTGTATACCATTATGTTAAATAATAATCATAATCATTAGTTTGTTTATCCACTTTGAAACAAGCTGTTTAAATGACATAAATATTTGCTTTGAGAGTTTTTTCAACAACTATGTAATAGTTTTCATTGTATTTAACAATAGTCGTGTGATACAACATTCTCCATAAAAATCAAGAAGTGTAAGCTGTGTTGTCACAAATTGGTTGAGATGATACCTTAAAATGTATGAAGCATTTGGCACTCTTAAGCTGACTTTTGACGACCTCTGTGGCGTAGCGGTTAGCGCATCTGGCTACCATGCGAGAGGTCCCGGGTTCGATTCCCGGCTGGGGACAAAAAAAAAAGAAACCCAGGTCTTGGATGTTTACATGTTTGTGACGTCGCTGTTTCTGGTTCCCACGACACAGGGTATCCTAGTGTAGGGCCAGAAGCAATATATTTGTAAGCTTGGTCTTATATGCTAGTAAGATTGAGGATCTCATTGGTGTAGATACGAGGGAGAGCCAGGTGGGCCGGGATGTGCCCACCTTAGGATGTCAATTCAAGCTTGTACCAATACGCCATTTAAAATGCCTGCAACTATCCATAATACTGTTTTGAGAAATTCGATTGGAGTGGTGTCGCTTAAGTATGTCGGTGAGCTCGTGGCAGGCCATTTATAATTTTCGACAGTAGTATTGTGTCGGTGGCGGTACTATACCGGCGATACTATACCTTGGTACTATATGCAAAGAGATCGCGTGGACGCGTTTTATCCTCTTAACCTCTTCTCATAAAGTTGTCACGAATGTTGATGCCTTAAAAAATGCATGATTTTGTTTAGATTTAATGATAATTTTATCACTAAGGTGGATAGCGCATCTGGGTTAATTAAGTAGAAGCCAAATTAAACCCTCAAACTTAAAGTTTATGAGTGTCCATTCCATAAACAAATTCCTTACAGAAGGTTGTTTTTGATTATAGGTTTACTATCCGCTGGCCTCTGTTTCTTTACCACTACTTAAGTTTGTCTTTACCGTAATTTCAGTTTTAAATCGGGCGCCGGGCTGCCTCTACGCGTGCCGTGCGTTCGCGCCAGTCGCGAGCCACCGCCAGCCGTGGAGCCCGCGCCGACTCGTGCGCAGTACCTGGAAGGACTTTGTCGTCTACGCAACCTGTCGCTTGCGCAAAATCTGCCGTCCGCCTTCGCCATAGCTCTCAATATTATTTGCGCTAAGAAGGTGTGTTGATATGAATTGAATATTGCACAAAGCCAAACTGAACAATTCAGTAGCAGAATAATGATACCTCTCTTTAAATTTTAACTGGTCAAATTCGAATTTTGAAAAAAAAAAAAAATTTGAAAATATTTAGTATTGAGAAATATTTTTTTCTTTCTCCAGCAATTAACATCAAAACCAGAAACGAAACCCCGAGGCAGTAAGAAGACTAGCCCAAGCATACCTACAAGGACTACAGCCAGTAAGAATCAGTCAGAGACACAAATTGATGGCATTACGAAGTTAGGAAATAGTAAAACGCTACGACGCACTCGTTCCATGGGAAGCATAGCGAAGGCGGCCAATGAAACTACGCCCAAGAAATCCAAGATCAAAGAACGACAAGTTGTCTCAGAGAGAAAACGTTACCTTAGGAGCGACTCGAAAAAAGATTGTGCCAAACATTCAATGAGTCCAATCATTGAGGAGACTATTAACAACAATAACAAACTCAATTTAGTTACAAAGAAATTGTCTAGTCCATTAGAGAGCTGTGACGTGAAGCACATACTGCAGGAGCAACTGAGGATTGAGAGAATGATTCAACAAGAGAAGAACGATTTGGAGCTGGCTCGCAAGATGGACGCCGAGTTGAATGGCGGAAGGCAGCTGCGCCGCACCGCCGTCAAGCGGCAAGTGACGCTCAACTACGCGCTACGCCCCGCCAAGAAGCTGAAAGTGTGATTCTCCCCTTCAGACTGTCCAACTATACTCTGTACCCAATTAAAATTAGCTAGATTTAAAGCTAAAGATCCACTTGCACAACTTCTTAAATGTCAATTAAATTTGAACTTTAAATAATTTTACTTAAATGCTCTTAAGTCACACGCAAGTTGATCTAAGGCTCCGAAGTTTTAAGACAAGACACTCATTAAACGTCATAAAACATCGATCAATATGGTTAAAATACTGATAAACATAAAACATAAACATTTACATATTGCTTCTGGCCCCACACTAGGATGCCGGACAGCGACGTCACAATCATGTAAACATCCAAGACCAGGGTGACTATGTTAGGCCTAGGTCATTCATGAATCTATACAATTTTCATCTAAGGACAGAGTATACTCGTAAACTTTATTTTCGGCATCTGTAGACTAGGTGTAAAATTTATTAGTCTAACTAAACTTGAAACAATGATCTTCATTAGTCTTTCGGGAAATCTACTATATAAAATAAGTTACATACACTTTTCTGTATTTTATTTGAGAGATGTTGTTTCTATTGCATGTGATGTATAATGAGTGATGAAGGTATCTGCTACGATATCGGATATTTTCATGTAAAACGATAAAGACTTACTATTCCGATTTGTTAAGTGCATGTAATGCCATATAGTTAAAATTGTAATGTACTCATGTATTGGTAATGTAGTATCCTAAAAAAGGCCTCGGGCTGTGATCACATTTGCAAATGTGCAGCTAGTAAGCTTGTTCTTAGGCTAGATATAATATGAAGAAGTAGTCAATAACAATGCGCTTCTATTTGCGATAGTGTTCAGTCAGTAGGTTCTTGGTTGTGGTATTGTTTTTGTATTGTGACACAGCCTAGAAATAAATGATTGCTGTGATATGCCACAAGCACTGCCCCTTTGTCCTATTCAACTGCAAGATGGTGCTTGTGGCAAATGATAATTAATATCAGCTTATAAATGTATAGTTTTGAAGTAACATTACGGATCTTATGATTGTTTAATGTTAGCATAGAAAATTTGTATTATCTCTGTAAATAAACCAAATATAAATTTTCAAAATGTATTCTCATTATGATCAGTATGTAATACAAACTAATACTAATATTGTAAATGTTATAGTTTATAGTTAATGTTAGCAAAGTCAGAGGCCTTGAGGCGGCTTGGAAACTTCTGAGAGTAAGACCAGCCACTAGTCTTAAAAGCCTCCACCAATCCGGACTAGGCCCCCGTGGTGGAGTATGGCCTATACCTATCTCAGGGAAGAGACCCATGCCCCTCAGTGAGGACATAATGGGTTGATGATGATAGGTATTTTAGGTGCTCAGCAAAGGTAGTACGAGGACGCGAGTCACGCGCGACAACGTCAAAAGTCGCGACTTTCCAGTACATTAACTGTCAAATTCTGACGACTTTTGACGTCGCGCGCGACTCGCGTCCTCGTACTACCTTTGCATGCGTTTATTACCCTTAGGATCGACAAAAGTTGTAGGTATAGGCGTGAACGTTGTCGCAGGCACTGCAGCATAGGTAGTACAGTTTGTTAGCTTTTAGAATATACCTCGGGCTCTGTGTAGGCTTTGGTTTTCGCCGAAAACACACGAGTGTAATACTACTTTCTGCTCTGAGTGCTTAGTGCGAGTTTTTTCATTCACTTTCGATAGCGAGAGCGTTTGCAATTTGTATAGGAGTGACAAAGAGGCAACTAGCTGGCGCGCTTTGTCACTCCTATAGAATGAGTTTACGTTAACGCGATCGAGTAGTTAAAAAAACTCGCACTAAGGGCCCTGTATAAAACTTTTCTTCACTATTTTGAAAAGTTACAAATAACAATACAAAATAAACCTTACTTTATTGCAATATGATCGGTTTAATCGATAATAGCCGAGGCATATTCTAAAAGCTAACAGACTGTACGATGACGCGAGTCACGCGTCTTGTGGCGCTAAAATGTCAGAATTTGAAAATCGCGACTTGACGTTATGGCGCGTGACTCTCGACGTCGTCTTTATCATAGCTTTGCCCGCGACAACAGTCAAATAAAACCACCAAATAAAATTGAAGAGTACTGATATTATTGTCTTCAGAGAATAACAGTGTCAAGCACAGCAAATCTTTATCAGCATCATCACATCACCGGATTTCATATCTCGTGGTCGGTATCCAGCTGGTCTGCTCCCACTGGAAAGACACATAATTTAATTTACTATCTATAACATTAATACATTTTCAAGGTCGGTTCTCAGGAGGTTATGCGGGTTATAATCTGCGCCTTATATTACATTAATAGCAACAAATTTCTATTATAAATAACATTATCACTTGTCCTGGGCCTCGATTCTGTTAGTGGATCCATCAGAACCTCCTATAATAGCTCTAGAATCTAGACTACATATTATTATAGCACTCTTGAGTGACTGAATTGCTCAATTAGTGTGACCTTGCAATGTGAGCCACGTTGCTTGTGACCAATAATTATCTATCAAGAAAACTAAATTTAAACAAATTATTACCTGATAGTTTCTCATCTCAGTTGATGCAGCCACATTGTCCCTAGTTGCAATATCATTGATCCCATGCCATCTGAAAGCTAGTAACATTATGAAACACAAAAAAGTAAGAAAAAATTATGTAATTACAATATAAAAATGATTTTTTAAATATCAATGTCTCAATATACTAATACAACCGAAGCGGTGGTAGCGGGGCGGTGGAACGCCGGCTCTCATTCGGGAGGTTATAGTCCAAAGAATATACAACATTATAGTCCGAATCCCGGCATGTACTGACTTGACTTTGTTTCGTGTAAGAAAACGAAGTATAGTCATTTGTGAAGATATAGCAGCAATAGCACTCGCTAAGGATGAAGAAAAACATAGAGGAGAAACCATAGTGTCTAAGATATTAAATATGGTAATAATAGGTACAATGGCCCAACTATGAGGCTGACGCTCGGTTTGTAGAAGAGCAATCAATTGTTAATCTCACGTCAAGCTAATTTCAGCCAATCACGAGCCGGTATTTTGAATTAATCTCAGATTAATCTCTTGATACATTTGAACACTCTTTCAGAAACTGAGGGTAAGTGCAGAAATCTCAGGTCTATCTATAACTAACCCAATACAAACTTTCCATTCCTCGTATATTTTATAAGTGGCATTAGATTCATCCGGGTCATCATACAGGTCTAAATCTTGTGAAAATCAACAGCACCATCTTCAAACTCTCAACAGCTACAGAACAGAACAAAAAAACTTATGCATATTATGTTCTGAAAAGTTATGCCGTTGTATTAACACAATTAAACCTAAAAAAAAATAATCTTACTCACGTCTCGTTCACTACGTAGATTGGAGTAGGATGGTCTGTCAGGCTTTTTTGTTCTCACTCTACAGCAGACTTGACCAAGCTTTCTAATGTGACCATTGAACACCTTCACAAATTTTAAAAATCTTACAGGAGTCCCAGCAATTAATTTCCTCATGGAAAATTTAAAATTTTACAGCTTTTACAGAAATACAAATAAATACAAAAAGGTCCATACCTTCCACTCATCAATAAATATTAAACAACTCACTGAATTAGCTGTTGCATACAATACTATAAATTGTCTATTAAATGAACATTTAAACTTACATTAAAGTGCGATAAGACTTTTCTGTATCAAACATTCTGTATTTCTTACATTCTTCAATAGAAGAATCTCTTTTGATACCAAAACTTTCCTGATAAAATAAAAAACATCCATCTCAAATGTAGTTCATACACCTTTATTAGAGAATTGTCTTCAAAACAGACCACATCACAAGGTAACACACATAATAATGCTCTAAGTCAGCTTACAACTAATTATGTCCCATATCCTTTCTACCTGTACCATCGACATACCAATAGCACTCCATATTACTTAGCACATTCTTTTCAACATATAAACAAACTAACCCATTCCTCTCAATCTTATATACTGGGTTGAAAATATATTTTACTTTTTATTACATTTCTCATGTACTTTACACGAGTGCTGCAGCATGAAACTTACAGATTTCATACTGTTTTGCACATCAGTGAAACTCATTTAACATAAAATAACTAATTACCAAGTGCTGTTATAACTAAGGTCGAATGCTCTTCCGAGAACTTCGGCTGGCAAGTGAAACTCACCTTAGTGTTCATGTCTGTGGTTTGTTGCTCCAGCCACTGTTGGAGCCACTGGAGCCACCGCTATTACCTCCCTGCCCGCTATTACCACTCCAGTTCTGTCCATTGGGCCAGTTTCCCTGATTATTCCAGTTATTTCCACTCTTTCCATTCCACCCTGGGTTGCTGCCCTGGTTCCATGACTGAGGGGGGCCATTTTGGTTCCAGCTTTGATTTGAGCCGTTCCAGTTTTTACCAGTATTGCCCTGTGGCGGTCCACCTTGCCAGTTGTTACCACCATTGTTGGGTCCGCCGAGGAAACCACCCCAGCCAGCCTGGTTCAACGCTGCAGCAACTAGACTAATAGGTAAATTGAAGTTAGCTGGTGGGCCACCATTAGGGTTGATACCCAAGTTCTGCATATTTAGAGTGTCAATATTTCCACTGCCTCCTCCTCCTCCATTATTGGAGCTTCCTGATGGCCCACTCCGGTTACCATCCCAGTTGTTTGAAGACCCATAGGTAGATTCTTTCCAATTATTTGACTTGGTCTTCATCTTAGGAGCAGCACTTGATACTGACACAGATGCTCCTTTAATTACATGGTCTTCACCACATAGACTTTGAGCAACTTCAGGGTCCAAGAAAGTAACAAAGCCAAATGCTCTAAAGGGTCGGGGAACGAAAACATCAGTAACCTCTCCAAATTTGGAAAAGTAGTCACGTAGATCATCTGCAGACATGTCCTCAGTGCATCTACCAACAAATACTTTACAAGGCATCTGCGGAACCACTCCTTCTTTGGAATTTGGGACCCTCACATCAACCCATCTCCCATCAATATTATGTCTCTGAGCTAAAGCTCTCATCTGTGAGGCATAAGTGGCGAATCTGACGAATCCAAAACCCTTGAATGTTCCATTTTTGTCTCTTTTCAACTGGACCATAACCACTTCACCAAATTGCTCAAAGTACTGCTTTATTGAATCTTCAGTTGCTTTCCAAGGTAGCCCAAGGCATATTAAATCCGAACAGATGAGTTTCTTCTCCAAACGCTTTGTTTTAGCAGCGGAATTCTCGGGTGACACGTCTTCCATTTTACGTTTATTTTCTTTCGGGAACACGCATATATACAAAAGCTTACCCCAGCCCGCTTCTGATGGAGGATGTAATTTCCCATCACTAAGCCGTATTCCTCTTACGGATTTACTATCCGGGTGGCGATATTTCAAACCACAGGCTCCAGGGAACTGTGCCACGAGTGTTGAAAGCAATAAAGTGCCGTCCATTTCGCAAGGTATTTCTACCGCATTGCTGTCGTCTTCATCTTCACTTACTCTGATATAATCGAACAACTCGTCGTTGAAAATTCCTTCTTTGTTGTGATTCATTTTGAACACCAGCCAGGACAGGACACACCTTCTAATATGAGAATCTCTGAGTTCACGATTTTCGATTTTGGCTTCTCTTTCTCGAAAAATACGCTTCGTTCATCTGCAGTCTGACTGACAGTAAACTTAAGATGGCGGTAAATTAAATCGATACATTTTCAGGAAATAATCGATATACATACATATATCGGCGATTTTATTTTATCGATATACATTATTTTCGGATATCAAAACCGATGTATTTTTAACAGCTCTCTCCGCTCAAGCTTCGCTTTATGTATGCGAGAAATTCGACCATAACCCCAGACATGGTTACAACTTCGCAACTTAATATAATACACGACCTTATTGCTCTTTTAGGCCCCAATAAATAAGCTACTGAAGAAATAAGAGTGGTGCCGATTATGTGACGGCAAGTTTTTCCATTTCTATATTAAATTTAGTTTGGCAGGAAAATGATCAAGCAGTTCCATAGACCGTGTAGGGATAAATGTAAAACAGGCTTTACTCAAAAAATAGAAGAGAAACCAAGTCCTTTAGAACGAAATATGTACTTAACTCTCAGTAGCTACTATTTTGGACCCTCAGTTCAAGCGAACCCACAATAGAGCAGACTGACCGGGGTGGACATCAAACAAAGAGGGCTATCTAATGATGTCCATACCAGATGAATACTGGTTTGAATGATTTCAAGTCAATACTTATAGCATTTATGAAAACTTAAATGAAATAATAAATGTATCACATGCGTATTTACTTTTTTTTAGTACATTTTTTGTTTTGACCGTATCTTGGAAAAAAATGTCGATATATCGAAATATTTATAAATATCATATCGATATATTTTATCCGCTTGCCCATCCCTAAGGGACAGTGCTGCCAACAATAATATTGAAATTCCGCCGACTTTGCCAGAATCTCGGAGTAGAATAGTTCGTTCATAGTTCTATTTTTTGCTCAAATCGGTTCAGAGGTTTAGGCTGTAGGTGGGTACATAGAATGGACATACATACATACATACATAGTTACATACATACATACATACATACATGAAAGTGAAAAAAAAATCCCTCTTTTTGGGTTGCGAAAGAAAGAAATGTATGATACGATACTTATAGGTAGGTATCGTTTTCATTAAAACATCCATTATTCATTTTATTAAGACCGTTGGATAAGAGATGTTACATAAAAAAATAGCACCTCAGTTTAAAGTATTTTTATCGATGATACGATACTAAGTATAGGTACGTATCGTTTTCATTAAAACATCCATTATCAATTTTACTAAGACAGTCCGATAAGAGATGTTACATAAAAAATAGCACCGCAGTTGTGAGTATTTTTTTATCGATACATATTATCGACCTGTTGCCGTCTCTGGCACATAGTCTCGTAACACCTCGTTACACTAAACCAGCGAACAGCGGTACCTGAGGCGGTGTGCGAGTGAGAGAGCCAGGGGCCAAGTTAGCTTGGCTGGGTCCGAGGGACTCCCTACGAGACTATTAGTCTCGTGTCGCTTCGAGTTGTTCCCGCCAATTTTTCTATTTTTGATATTTTTACTTCATGTAAGAGTAAAATACGTAAGAAAATAATCACAAATGGAATGTTACTCCATCCTTTTCACGGCTACATGTTGTAGATATTTTGTTGCATCCATCTACGGCACAAATCGGAATTTTTCTTGAGCTCTGCACTGACTAAAATCTTACACAGAAATGGTAAGGCAACCGAGACTCAACTAGTTTTATATAACGCATACGATTTAAAATCATATACTTTGGCAGAGGGGTAAGCTCCTTCATGGCGCCTCCAGTCCTAATTACTCCGAGGCCAGAATAGTAGTATCATCATCATCAGCCTATGATATGATATTAAAAAATAAACAAATAATTGTGTTTATTGTAACATTTACATGCAGGCACATACATTGCTTCTGGCCCCACACTCGGATACGCTGTGTCGTGGGAACCAGAAACAGCGATGTCACAAACATGTAAACATCCAAGACCTGGGTTTCCCTTTTTTTTTTGTCCCCAGACGGGATTCGAACCCGGGACCTCTCGCATGGTAGGCAGATGCGCTAACCACTGCGCCGCAGTGGTCGCCAGCCTTACCTGGCCACGGGACATTCGGCCGTGCGAAAATTCGCGCGGTGCGTGCGACCGGCGAGGTGTCCTTACCGCGTGGCTTGTTATGTACATTTCTATGAGTTTGTTTCAGTCGATAGACGCCTCGAATTTTCGCGCGAACGAATGTCCCGTGGCCAGGCCGTTATGTAAAATAGGGCTTTCATTTAGGGCGGATTCGACCAAACTAGGTATATCCTCGTGAGGCCCAATGTCTTCAAGTGATCACAAAATCAATTGTTCTTTTCAAGGTCGGGCCTTAGGGGGTTAAGGTAGATATACTCTTCTACACTGGACGGCGTTTGTGGCTGTGGCGAGTGGCTCGTGTGCAGGGACACTTAGCTCGCCTTATCGGGAAGTTTTACATAATAATTATTATAAAGCTTCATTAGTTTTAGGTATCATATCATTGTTGTTATTACACTGGACAGCAAATAAACTGGGCCATGCGCTACTTTGGGACTCTTAGTCGATTTTCTCCAAAAGTATAAAACTTACAACTATCACAATTATAATTACAAAAAGTGCATTTCATGCCGGTTAAAATGATTGGAAATTCATTTGGCTTAGTCAGTTGTTTAAGTGTTTAATCAGCATTTTACAATCAAGAATCATTTTCCTGTCGTGTTAATCGTTGGTAATCATAAAGTGAAACAAAAATGAAAGCGAAAAAAGCAGTAAAATAACAAAAAAAGTTTTTTATCAGTATTCAGTGTTTCCTCCCCTTGCTCGGATAAGTGCCTGCATCCTCGTATTCATCGACCTCACAAGCCTGACGATGAAATCTTGAGGTATTGCGTTCCACTCCTCTTCAATTGCAATTCGCAGCTCATGAAGGTTTGCTGGAGCAGGCACTCGGGCTCGAACCCGGCGTTTCAGTTCATCCCACATGTGTTCTATCGGATTTAAGTCCGGGCTTCGAGCTGGCCAATCCGTCGTACGAATGCCGACGTCTCGCAGGTACTGGGTCACCACATGTGCAACATGAGGTCGTGCGTTATCTTGCATCAACTGCATATCCTGCCCGATATATCCTGCGTAAGGGACCACATGATCACCGAGGATTTCTGTGATGTAGCGATGGGCAGTCAATCCACTTGTACGGCCCGTCGGTTCGATGAAAACTAACGCTGTATGTGCGGTCAACGAGATACAGCCCCAGACCATTACAGATCCCCCTCCATAAGCAACAGTTTCCTCGATGCAACACTGAGAATATCGTTCTCCGGGACGACGATATACTGTCTGACGTCGATCACTTCCATGTAGACTCACCCTGGTCTCATCGCTGAAGAGTACATTGCCCCACTGCTCTAACGTCCAAACCCTATGCTCTCAAACAAATTCCAGTCATGCCTACGGTGGGCTACCGTTAATTTTGGGCCTGCAGCAGCTCTTTTTGGAGTCAGGTTTCGTTCAACAAGTCTTCTTCTAACAGCATATGAACTTATGACCACTTGGCGTTTGTCATGTAGACTTTGTTGGACTTGAACTGCGTTGAGGCGGCGATTTCGCAAAACAGTAAGTTGGATATAGCGATCATCTGCAGCTGATGTAGCCCTAGGTCTGACCGTACCTGGTCGGCGATCGAATGCTCCAGTCTCTAAGTATCGTCTGTAAACCCGTTGTACCGAAGATCTGCTGATTCAAAGTCTCCAAGAGACTTCAAGTTGCGGAGCACTTGCTTGAAGTAGTGCTACAGCTTGAGCTGCTTCTAGAGGTGTCGTATCCATTATTGACCGAAGAAAATAACAAAAATACACGCGTCTGGATGGCAAGTAAAGAAATCGTAAGAAAAACCATTAAGTCCGCCGCGTTGCCATTGTAATTTTTACTTATGTGCAATAAACATATTAATAATAATAATAATAATAAAAACCCGAAAACCCTCATTGCAGAAAACAAGAACGCTAATCGCAAACTCTAGTCAAAACAGAGCAAATCGTTGTTTCGTTGGTAAAATGCTGATTAAACAGTTAAATGACTCATTAATCCCAGTAAATTTCCAATCATTTTAATCGTTATGAAATGCACTTTCTGTAGGTATAACTGTGATAGTTGTAAGTTTTATACTTTTTGAGAAAATAGAATCAGAGTACCAAAGTAGCGCGTGGCCCAGTTTATTTGCTGACCAGTGTATATACTCTGGAGTAAATCTATATCATGTTCTACCAACCACTAATCCCGGGATAAATCGCACTACTCCGGGTATCGCAAATTGCATTCGTAGTACAATGCCATTGAATTTGATTCAATGACAATACAGTGCGACCATCTTAACTGTTCAGTTGATAGCGGCGCTAGTGGAGAATTTAGTAGTGACATTTAATAAATTTACTTAGAAGAATGAGATTATTTTAACCCGTCTTTAAATTTTAATGAAAATGTATCGATAAATCTTAGTAAGTGAATAAATGAAACAAACAATGGGGAGCAGGATTTACTATTAGATAGTTAGTTACCATTTTGACCACCTGAACAGATAACTTGGTGGCGCTGTACCTATTATACTATGTAAGGTTATTGGCACTTAATAACAAAACAGGCCCAATAATAAGTAGGTATGTACCTGGGTCAGGCCGTAGCGTAGACAGGGCCGTAGATTTTGCCACTTTTTGCACAGTCGAATGTTTATTATTTATTCTATACAGTGTACACTTTATAACAACCGAAGTAATTTTATCTTTTAGAGTGGTACTTAAGGTAATAAGTTCAGTTAACAATGTAGTTGCAGCTATACGGCCTAGCCACGGGGATCGGCGGTGCGAACGGCGCGGTGCGGCGGGCGGGGCGGCACACTGAAACAAACTCATAGAAATGTACGGAGCAAGCCACGCGGAGCGGCGCGACTGGCGAAATGTACCGAGCGGCGACTGGCGGCGACTAGCGGCGCGGCCGGCGAGTGAAACAAACACATGAACAAGTACGGCGCAAGCCACGGCGTCGAGCGGCAGTCGCGGCGACTAGTGCAGAGATCAAACGAGTTTAGTTGTTTTCGCCGCGAATAATAAATAGCGAGACTGTTATTGCTGAAATACTAACAAAATGGGGTATATATGTTACTTTGATAAAGAACATAATTACCTAAAAGTTATTTAATTTCATGAAACATTAATATACAGAGTAACATTCAATTAACTGACCATATTTTAGCAGCGATGTTTCTGAAAAAATGTAGTTATGAAAAAAATTCATTGATACCTACTATCATTCTCCAAAATATGGTCAGCTTAATTAAATGGCACCTATGTATTAGATCAATTTTTCAGCGGCACTTAAAACTCTAGCTGCATTGACTTTTTTTCCAATCCTGAAGAATATAATTCGACAATAATTCTAGTAGACTCGAAAAATGTTTCGGTGGAAAAATGTGGAATTCGCCATAGTATACCTCGATTCCTATTCCAATCTATGGAGTAGATTACGCTCTTCCAAATATTATGTATTGAACAAAAAAAATATTACTTTGAGATAAAGACATTTCGCTCTTGACCGGCCTGCCCTACTCAGCCCTACTAGTCGCGGCGGCAAACGCGCCTGCCCGTGGCCGGCAAACCGCGCCGCGCGAATTTTCGTCCCGCTTGCCGCACCGCCATTCGCGCCGCCGTTCCCCGTGGCTAGGCCGATAGCCGTTCTTTTTTTAAGAAAAAATTACCTCACATTTTAATTAAAAAAAAAGTGTACTATTCGTAAGCAATCGTCAATTTGATAAGCATTTTTTTAAATTAGGTTCATTGTGTCAAGTTTATGGAAAAGTACGATAAATGAGCTACTTAATCCAACATTGCTGAATGTTTAGACGGTGTCTAGTCAATAAACACCGTCTAAACATTTATGATTTTATGATTTTTTGAAGATTTGTGTCAAGTTTTTGGACTTTTATGTTACTAACGTGTTACTAGGTTTATGTTACCAATATTGCTAAGTACGCACGTGTTAAAACAGTTATTGTTAGGATGGCAGCCCTGACGCCAATTCTCACTAAATATTTAAAAAGTGCGCCTTAATTTTTGTGTAAGAGGGTGTGAAACCGGGTACACTAGTTGTGGTCAAGAAAAATAGAAAAGTGTTTTTAGCGCTTTTGAGTGATTTTCCAAGTTCAGTAGATATTTCTTATGTTTACAACATTGCCAATTTGTGCGCATAAGTTTATTTTAACTGAAAAAGTAAGCTTAATCTGGTAAATCTGTTTATTTTAGAAATCATAATCTAAAAACTTCAGTGAAATTTCGCTTTTACGATACTTTTATGATACTTTTACGTGACTTTTGAGTTACCGGTAACGTAAAACTTTTATGTTACGTAACATAGACAATGTAAAGGCTTATACACATTGAAATTTCCTACCTAAGCCTACATACCTACCAAAGCCACGTGATTGCATGAGTTTGGCTATCGAATGCGTTAAGGCCTGGCCAAACCAACGCGTCCAGCTCGCGTCCGCGGTGGCGTGCGCGGTAGCGATCAGTTGTTTTGTTGCGTACGAACTTGTAGCGACGTGTTCACATCGAGGCGTCCACTGTTTGGCCGCGGCGTCCCGGTGCAGCGTCTGCACGCAGCGGTGGCGATCAGATCGCGCTTGTCACAGAGTACATTGCGCTTGTTACGTTAGGACGCTGCACGCAACTATTTTTGTTGGGAAAAACTGTGTTTTTTAATTTTTAAAGTATGGTGGTACCGGAAGTAATTATAAATGAGGTTCACAAATACCCATTATTGTATGATACGTCTCAGTCTGATCTGATTATAGGAATACTAGAAAAAAGGAATAGGTGTGGGACGAAATAGGTTCCTCTTCATCTCCAATGAGAGCAGACAAAAGTAAAACTTCTTCAATTTCACTATCTGTATCACAGAGCATTGTAGTTAATGACGTGACTCCAGCCTGGTGAACGCAAGAACAAACGCGACAGTGTGAACAACTTTTGCACGCGCAGTAGGGAATGGATGAAAATATCAGAAGTGTTGGATTTTTTTTGGTGATAGGAATAACCTTTCTTAACGCGAGAAAAAAGTTTAAATTTTTTTGGCTTCGTAGTTAATTTTTAAATAATCTCAATATTTTTCCGTTCGTCGTTCTGGGCTCAGTACGGCATATCAGACATATTCCTTGGTCCGCTACGTATAAAAAAAAAAGAAATCTGTGATGATAATGACATTGACAGCTTTTCAAGGAGGATTTTTTTTTCATAATTAGCGGACCAAGGAATATGTCTGTTATGCCGTACTGAGCCCAGAACGACGAAAGGAAAAATATTGAGATTATTTAAAAATTAACAACAAAGCCAAAACAATGAGCCGTTTTCAGAAGAACTAAAAAAAATAATAATAATACGGCTGTCAAAGGAATGCATTTTTGGACCTCAGCCCAATAGCCATTTGTGATACATCATAAAATAGGTCTCAGCGAGCTGAACAAAAGTTACTACTACGCCAACAGCCAAATGTTTGTCGTTTCGGAGTTATATTTTGTTGAAAATGTTAGTTTTTTTTTCAATACTATATAACTCCGAAAGGACAAACATTTGGCTGTTGGCGTCATAGTAACTTTTGTTCAGCTCGCTGAGACCTATTTTATGACGTATCACACATGGCTATTGGGCTGAGGTCCAAAATTGCATTCCTTTGACAGCCATATTATTTATTTTTTTTTAGTTCTTCTGAAAACGGCTCATTGAAACTTTTTTCTCGCGTTAAGGAAGGTTATTCCTATCACCAAAAAAAATATCAAGCACTTCTGATATTTTCATCCATACCCTGTTATCGCCACCGCGGACGCGACCTGGACGCCTTGGTTTGGCCAGGCCTTTAGAAAGTCACTACTGGACCAAGTGAGAGCTTTTGTTTATTAAAGACTTTTCGTCCTTTTTTATGATGCCAATGACACCGGCTGAAAAACAACGAAAATATAAAAATAGGCCTAAAATTAATAATCCGGAGAAGTATGAAAAAGAAGTCTCCAGAAAATGCTTTGAAATATTACAGAAATAAAAGAGATAACTACACACCAGAGCAAAAAGAAGAATAAAAACGGTTTTTATATATTTTTAAGGTAGTTTGAAGATTTTATTTTTATTTTCTATGATGAAGCCTTCTTTTGCGTTAATATGCTAGAGATTAGGAAGACACTATTTTGTTATTGCACAAAGTGGGCAAAGTAAGTAGGTGATTCCATTTCTTACTTACAATGTTACAAGTACACAATAAATTTTAGTTGTTATGTTCACAGCTTTACTAAAAATTACGTTACTTTAATGTTACTTTTATGTTACCGTAACCTAAAAAAAATTATGTTACCTTATGTTACAAAGTGGCAAAATTGGCGGCCTGGCCCACCTACACATCTTTTTTAATTTATCTTAGTAATTACAGAACATAATTAATTTCGTTATTCAGACACTACCCGGACAATCAGTGCACCACTGAGACACTACCCTTCAATGTTGTTTTCGATTTGGTTGAAATGTAATACATACTAATATTATAGGCTATTTATGTAGGTTATCTGCGATACGAAAGTAAAGGGTAATGTGATTTAAATACAATTATTATTCATAAGATGCAGATTTATTTAAGTATTTTAACATGCGTAACATGGCGCAGCAGACCCGTCTTAATAGTACAGTACTATCAATACCTGATATTTATTTGGAATACATATGTTTTGCCATGTGTACCGTACACATGGCAAAACATAGGTATTTAGAATAAATTGCTGCGCAGACCAAGTCGCAGAAAAAGGTAGTTTTAAATGAAATCCATCGAATAAAACTTAATAATCCGATCATTATTATCTTCAGAGAATAATAGGGGTCAAACACAGCAAATCTATCAACATCACATCTGATCACATCACCATGGATTTTCTCAACTCGGGGTAGATTTCTGGTCTAACTGGTCTGCTCTTGTCTGCTCCAACTGGAATAGAACACGTATTTTTATTACTCGCGTGATGTATTGAAAAAAATATGCCATCTTAAAATCGTAATGATTCCCAAATACACTTTATCTGCCCCCTCCCTGGGTGTTATTGAAAACTGTAATGTTCAGCCTATACTTGAATTCACAAATCCGGAGTATCGTTTGACAGTCACTATTGTCAAATTCTAGAATAATGTTGCCATACTTACTTCACTAGTACTGACCACGTGAATGAGTTCATTCAAATTAATTCGATTAATTCGTTCAATGCAAGAGAAAAATCGGTTAAGAATACACGACCTCTTTGGCGACCTCCGTGGCGCAGCGCATTTACATGCCATGCTACATTTTTTAACTTGAACGGAAATCTCAAAACTATTTCGAGAATTATGCTTTCCGTACAATTTCTACTTATGAGATTTAAATAAGTCTTATTTTTTTTAAGATTATAGATTGAGATTTAAATTAATTTTATATGACGTGAGCGAATTCAGTATGAGTATTACATATTCCGTTGCCTTAATTATAAAAAAAATACCAAACCAAATTGACAGACCCAGCATTTTACGAGCGTCGCCATTGTGCCAGCGTCCGAATAGGGTCGACGCAACATCAACGCGACGCCCGTCTGCCCGTCTACCGAACACGGGTTTACGCCACCAGCGTCGTAAACTTATCTTATGCGGTAACCTTCTTAGAGTCTCCCGTTTTGAAATCGTATGACTCGTATCGTTTTGTAAGATACCGGAAATACACGTAGTGTTCTCAAGACGGGGTCGTAGTGCCTGCGCTCATTCATGAACGCATTTATTCTATACCCCCAGCAAAGGTAGTATGAGGACGCGAGTCGCGCGCGACAACGTCAAAAGTCGCGAGAATTTGACAGATAATGTACTGGAAAGTAGCGACTTTTGACGTTGTCGCGCGCGACTCGCGTCCTCATACTACCTTTGCTGGTATCTAAAGCGGCCCACTCAAAGCCCGATCTGCTGGGCCTGCTTGCAGGCACTGCCACGATACTGCCGCAGGGTTGATAGACACACATGTCCCTGCAAATCATTTCACGCCTGAACACCTTAGTGACTGGACGTATATTCGATATTTACCGCTAATTGCGCAGATATGGTTCCAGTGTAATCAAAGCATAAAAAATAACATATTTGCTTGCATGTAAATGTTTATATTAAGATAAATGTTTACATTGATTTCTGGCTACATATTATAAAATTTCCCATGGCTCTCCACACTTTTTTTCACGGGGTATTTTGTTAAGCTACACCCAATAGAGATACAATATTATTATGTATGACACAAACAAAACTACTTTATCTTTCTTGGCAATTAGGCTTTCCAAAGGAAGGATTACGAAAAAGGAATCAGAATCATGAAAGATAGAAAAATAAGATAATTAGATACCTCTAAAAATAATTTAATAAATCTAATATATAAAGTTCTTGTGTCACACATACTCCTCCGAAACAGCTTGACCGATTTTGATGAAATTTTATATGTATATTCGGTAGGTCTGAGAATAGGTAGTTATCTATTTTTTCACAGCCCTACTAAGTGAAAAAAAATATATTTGGCAAAACAACGTTTGCTGCGTCAGCTAGTAATTGTAATTGTAATTTATTAGGTATTATGAGTTCATTCAGTGGCAAAAACGTAAAAATTTGACTTTCTTTTTTTTTTAAGTCGCACACAGACCAAACTGATTGAACAAATCGGCTCGATTGCCACATACATGGCCCTGCTTGTAGAATGTGGAGTGGGGAAATCGGCTTGTCGGGTGGCAGGACGACTCTGCGGCCCTGCCGCAGGGTGAACAATAAAAATATCGGGCCTGCGGCAACACACACAGTACGATTTGGCAGTGACACTGCAAGCAGGCCCTGCAGATCGGGCTTTGAGTGGGCCGCTTTAGGTAATAAAGGGCAAAAATAAGAAGCATGTCCAATTAAATAAGAAACTCAACAACAACCACAGTAACAACTTAACAATAACAGAAAATAACTTAACAAAACTTAAGCGGCCCACTCAAAGCCCGATCTGCAGGGCCTGCTTGCAGTGTCACTGCCAAATCGTACTGTGTGTGTTCCTGCAGGCGCGATATTTTTATTGTTCACCCTGCGGCAGGGCCGCAGAGTCGTCCTGCCACCCGACAAGCCGATTTCCCCACTCCACATTCTACAAGCAGGGCCATGTATGTGGCAATCGAGCCGATTTGTTCAATCTGTTTGGTCTGTGTGCGACTCAAAAAAAAAGAAAGTCAAAGTTTTACGTTTTTGCCACTGACTGAACTCATAATAATATGTATAAATTAAAATTACTAGCTGACGCGGCCAACGTTGTTTTGCCAAATAAATATTTTTTCACTTAGTAGGTCAGTGAAAAAACTACCTATTCTCAGACCTACCGAATATACATATAAAATTTCATCAAAATCGGTCAAGCCGTTTCGGAGGAGTATGTGACACGAGAACTATATATATTAAATTTATAAATTTTTTAGAGGTATCTAATTATCTTATTTTTCTATCTTTCATGATTCTGATTCCTTTTTCGTAATTCTTCCTTTGGAAAGCCTTATTGCCAAGAAAGATAAAGTAGTTTTGTTTGTGTCATATATAATAATATTGTATCTCTATTGGGTGTAGCCTAACAAAATACCCCGTGAAAAAAAGTGTGGAGAGACATGGGAAATTTTATAATATGTAGCCAGAAATCAATATAAACATTTATCTTAATATAAACATTTACATGCAAGTAAACATGTTAATTTTTATGCTTTGATAACACTGGAACCATATCTGCGCAACTAGCGGTAAATATCGAATATACGTCCAGTCACTAAGGTGTTCAGGCGTGAAATGATTTGCAGGGACATGTGTGTCTATCAACCCTGCGGCAGTAGCGTGGCAGTGCCTGCAAGCAGGCCCTGCAGATCGGGCTTTGAGTGGGCCGCTTTAAACGATGTAAAGCAAGAAAATAAAAACTCAAAGAAAACTGCAACTTACTCGTATCTCTAATGAAAATATTCGTGCTATGAGACCGGCAGGAAGACAAAAGAAGTACCGAAACAACTACCCTCCTGTGTAAACAAGATGGTGTTGGACGGCGGACATACCTGTGTAGCGTCCTAATGACAACCTTTTGTGAGATTTTTGCTTCGCGTAATTAATTATGTATGATTATAAATTTCTCATAGCCCGGCTGCCTGAGTGATCTTAAACGATCACGCAGGTTAAGCAACATGGCGCGTTCAGTGCATGGATGGGTGACCGTTCTATGACCAACGCTAATCGCATTTTTCCGAGCGGTTTCGTCAGTCGGTCGGTCGTTAAACGGCAGTCGTTGAGCCAAGTCAGTGGCCTTAGGGGGCGGCTTGAAAACTTCTGACAGTAAGACCAGCCTTACAAGCCTCCACCAATCCGGACTTGGCTCCCGTGGTGGAGTATGGCCTATACCTTCCTCAGAAAAGAGACCCGTGGTGCCCCTCGGTGGGTTGACCCATTATCTATATACAGTGTGTCCCTGGATAAAGTGCAATCCCGAAAGGGGATGAAACTAAACAATGAATCATTGACTAGAAAAATATAAAAAAAAAAAATATAAATAATTATTGTAGGATTTATTGGTATTTTAAGATTTTCATGTTTCATTAAGGACTCTATGTACAAAAGTATTGATTTCTTCCAAAATAATGGGTCTATTTCTTTGAAATAAAAAAAAACAGTATGCCTAATACCTGGCGATGACCATGAAATAATAAATTGTCCGCAAAAAAGTAACTATCTTGGGTAAAAAAATGTATTTTTATGAAAAAAATGATTTTTTTAGACGTTTATTTTAAAAAACTTCAAATTACTAAAAAAATGTGCCCTATAACTATGTAATTTTATAGCTTACTTTTATTCTTTACCATTTTAGCTTCCAAATAAAAAAAAAACAATGTTCTAACTAAAAAAACACGCTATCTATGAACTTTTAAAGTGGAGCCTAATCGTGTTACCGTGCAGGTAGAGACCGTTTTTTCCATTGTTTCCGTCCTACTCTGTGCCCTTCGGCAGTCGCAGTCCTTTTGTTCTACACTCAGGTAGAGGGAAGGCGAGGGGAGGGGAGGCAGGGGGTTCGAAACAGGACTTACACAGTCGCTCCGATATTCTCGCCGCTGCTACTACTGTTCTCGTTCTCGCATTGTGTTCTCGTTGATTTGTTATTAAGTTTTTGTTACATTGTTGACTGTTACGTTTTCTACTGTTCGTTACGTTTGGACTGTTCCTGTTCTGCTGTTAAGTGTTGACGAAATGCCGCGATTGACAGAGTTCTCACCTCGAGAAATAGCCGACATGCATTATTATTATGGCATGTCACATGGTCGCACAACAGTCGCTCGGACTGCATACATAAATGCTTTCCCGGGCAGACTCATACCCTCAGCTCGAAATTTTCAAGAGATTCATAGGAGGCTCTCCAACATTGGACTTGGTTTGGCACGAGATCGCCGTGAGCAACCAGCTGTCGTTATTGACAATGCGATAGAAGAGGCCATTTTAAACGATCTGTTTGCTGACCCTACAACAAGCATAAGACGATTAGCGTTGCGTCATGGCATATCGAAGACGTCTGTCTGGCGAATTTTGAAAAAGGAGGGATTGCATCCTTTCCATTACCAACGAGTACAACATTTACACGAAAATGTAGATAATCGTCCAAGATGCGTAATGTCAACGTGGATTCTAAGAAAAATTAGAGCTGACCCAAATTTTCCCAAACGCATTTTTTGGATGGACGAAGCGACATTTACCCGAGACGGCATTACAAACTGCAGAAATTTGCTCCAGTGGTCTCACGAAAATCCACGATTGAAGCGGGCATCTACTTTTCAAGTAAAATTTTCAATAAACGTATGGGCAGTCTTAATCGACGACATTTTAATTGGTCCAGTCATTTTACCCAGAACCCTAAATGCTGAACGTTTTTTAGAATTACTACAAAATTTACCCATGTTGATGGAAGATGTTCCCCTGGCTACGAGACGGCGTGGGCGTATGTATCTCCAAATGGATGGATGTCCTGCACATTATGGGCGGGAGGTGCGGCGATTTTTGAACGAAAATTACCCGAACCGGTGGATTGGCCGAGGAGGGCCAGTAGGCTGGCCAGCGCGTTCACCTGATCTGACACCCCTAGATTATTTTTTATGGGGTGTCATGAAGCAAAGAGTATACAGCACGCCAATAAATACCGAGGCACAGTTGCACGACCGAATAATTCAGTGCGCAAATGACATTAAAAATGATCCAGGAATGATTCGCAGAGCCACTAACCAAATTAATATTCGTGCAGTAATGTGCTTGCAAAATCGAGGAGGCCATTTTGAACATTTAATGCATTAAATAAAAATGCAAAATTGTAAATTACGGATAATTTTATTAATAAAGTTATTGTGATTAAAGTCTGACTTTTATTACCTACTAAAATGTAAATAACTCCTACCTAGCCATTTTTTTAGTTAGAACATTGTTTTTTTTTTATTTGGAAGCTAAAATGGTAAAGAATAAAAGTAAGCTATAAAATTACATAGTTATAGGGCACATTTTTTTAGTAATTTGAAGTTTTTTAAAATAAACGTCTAAAAAAAATCATTTTTTTCATAAAAAATACCTTTTTTTACCCAAGATAGTTACTTTTTTGCGGACTATTTATTATTTCATGGTCATCGCCAGGTATTAGGCATACTGTTTTTTTTTTATTTCAAAGAAATAGACCCATTATTTTGGAAGAAATCAATACTTTTGTACATAGAGTCCTTAATGAAACATGAAAATCTTAAAATACCAATAAATCCTACAATAATTTTTTATAAATTTTTTTTATATTTTTCTAGTCAATGATTCATGGTCTAGTTTCATCCCCTTTCGGGATTGCACTTTATCCAGGGCCACACTGTATATATTACAATGTATACTTAAAATTCACAAGAACACTCCAATTAACCCAAATATTTTGCAGAAAAGAAAACCGCGCGTGGTGAAAAGTAAATTTGTTAGAACAGTTTCTATAGCCAGGCAATTCTGTTTCCAAGCAACCAAATTATATAATAAATTACATAGGATTTTGAATATATATACCATGACTTATCGTGAATGTAAAAAAACCGTAACATCGTGGCTGAAAGAACTAAATTATAACGAAACTGAAAATTTATTGGACTAATTGATTTAAATTGGAATAAATTATTATTTTAGGTTTTCATTGAAATAATATGAAGATCACACACACTCACTCACACACACACTCACTCACTCACACACACACACACACACACACACACACTCACCCTCACACACACACACACACACACACACGCACGCACACACACATACACACACACACAACAAAAACACCAACACACACGGAATGAGCATGCTTACATACATAAAATTTGTTTTGTTCCTTTAGGCTAAATTAGACTAAGTTAAGCAATGCTCGCTCGTAGCCTGGGCTGCCTGAGTGATCTTGAACGATCACTAAGGTTAAGCAACATACGGCGCGTTCAGTCTATGGATGGGTCACCGTCTATAACTAACGCCAGTGGCATTTTTTCCGAGCGATTCCGTGCTTCGCAAGGTACGTTAAGCAGTTGGTGCCGGCTGCCGTCGATAGATGGCAGTCGTTAAGCCAAGTCAGAGGCCTTTAGGGGCGGCTTGAAAACTTCTGACGGTAAGACCAGCCACTAGTCTTACAAGCCTCCACCAATCCGGACTTGGCCCCCGTGGTGGAGTATGGCCTAAACCTTCCTCATGGAAGAGACCCGTGCCCCTCGGTGGGGACATAATGGGTTGATGATGATTCAAACAATGAAAACTTAATAATCTATCTTGAGTAGACCCCTTTCTATGTTTTGTTTACCTACAAGTGTAAATTTGTGAATCAGTAGAAAGAGCGGGCCTCTTCTAATACAGGTTTTTAGACTTAGACCCGGTTTCATCAAACTCTGTTTGTTAGTGGTAAACGCGGCATTTATAAATCAGCCGTCAAAACTAACAAGGATGTTAAAGCAATGTTAAAATGTCCATGTCCTATGAGCTAAATTTAACAGACCATTAGTAAATCAAGCATTACGTGAATGAAACGCAAACCAGTCATTCAAATTCCTGTCAAACGTCAAACATTTGCGTCTGTGGTTCAACGCTTTTGAGGTTGTGAAAACTTGGAAAAGATTTTTCTGGTTTGTTTTGTTGTGATTTTGTTAAATTCGTGCGTTTTCTAAATTAAATTACAAGGGATGTCTAAGAAAACACGATAACCCAATTTTTCTGCTAACGAAAAGGATATCCTCACCCATATAGTGTCAAAGAACAAGGATGTAGTGGAAAATAAAAAAAAACAGACGCCGTTACGTACGACTTCTATGAAACACAAAGGATGGCTGCAGAAGTCCAGGGCCTAGATTCTGTTAATGCATTGTAGTACAATGACAACTGGATGAACGTGGCGATTTAGTTTCATTGCCGCTTCAAGTCTACGCGCAAACTCAAATCAAGCAATGAAGGCTTCAATCGTATGGAAAAAGACGTCGCGTGACCTGACCGTGGATCTGTCATCGAACTATAATGCACCAACAGAATTAAGGCCCAGGTCAGCGTATTCGTCAAAGTAATCACGCTGTGTTTTGAAAATCTTATTAGGACGGCGTATAACGTCCTCCAAATTATCCAAATTTTCTAAAACATCTTCATTTTCAAAAATAATATTGTAGGCAGCGTCCACTTTGTTAATTTTGACGGAACTAAATCGACTGTTAATGTTTTAACGGACCTCCAATGCCAGGATTAGATTTGATGCTTTGTTAAAGAAGTTAACGGTCCATTAGAGCGTGGTGGGACACTCGACAGCATTTAACAGTCCGTCAGAAGATGTAACAGACTGTTAGACCATTAAAAGAGCTTGGAGAAACTGGGCCTTAAGAGAGACCCAACCATTATTATTATTTGATTGGTTATGTAAATAAATAATTTTGAATTTTGAATTTGAAATATCGTACCAACAAGGCAATGTATTCGTTCACTAAGTGAATGAGCTAAATTACCAACTTTGGTCATCACTATTTATTTTTCGCCGACATCTGGTATCACAGCAAACGTCAAACGATACTCCGGATTTGTGGATTCGAGTATAGACCAGCGCCCGCCGAGCCAGCCAGCATAGAGCCTGACTAGCAGTAACGTTTGCATAATGTCACTGGCATAGCCCCACTTCGGACTGGCTGGCTGCGGCCTGCGAGTGTCAAGATAGCAATGCCTGCCTATTTAAGGTGGCCCCTCAAGGAGAAATCGGCATTGTCCTAAAGTCAAAGGAAAGGAAGATGCTTCCTTGCAATTAACTCAATGAGCCGTTTTCAGAAGACCTAAAAAAAAAAAAAAAATGGCTGTCAAAGGAATGCATTTTTGGACCTCAGCCCAATAGCCATGTGTGATACGTCATAAAATAGGTCTCAGCGAGCTGAACAAAGGTTACTATGACGCCAACAGCCAAATGTTTGTCCTTTCGGAGTTATATAGTATTGAAAAAAAACTAACATTTTCAACAAAATATAACTCCGAAACGACAAACATTTGGCTGTTGGCGTAGTAGTAACTTTTGTTCAGCTCGCTGAGACCTATTTTATGACGTATCACACATGGCTATTGGGCTGAGGTCCAAAATTGCATTCCTTTGACAGCCATATTATTTTTTTTTTTTTAGTTCTTCTGAAAACGGCTCATTGATTGCAAGGAAGCGTCTTCGGTCCACGGCCACGCAGCCGAGCACGAACGAAACGCTCGTAGCGCGCTCGACCGAGGCTTGTAAAGCGGTCCAGACAAAGTGTGTTCGGCTCGCCTAGCGTAGACGCACCTTTAAGGTAGACGATACCCGATAGTAAAGAAAAAAAATGCTAACCTATAATAACCAGGCGCTTTCTGAGAAAATTTTGGTTAACGTAAAATAAATGAAACCGCTGTTATTAATAATATTTAATGATATTTAACCGCCGATAATGATATTTTTAACACGTACGCAATAAACACTACTCGTACAACAGTTTTAATCGAAAAACAGGAGCGATTATCTTTCCTGAGTAAATATTCTTTGTGGCTCTGCTAGAGAGTATGCTCCGGAGCAGAGCCACAATGTCTATTTTATCATTACCTAAGGCAGGTACAGCCGATAACGGTATACCTACGTTTATGTTCGTTTGACGTACATCCTTCTAAGATATAAATGATCAGATTCTAAGGTGGTGGCTATGCTGCAGAGCACCACACAAATATGCATGTAAATATTCACATCTAGCGAATATTCATTGTCAGTCGCCACCTTTAGACGTTGCTATTACAATTTTAAAATGTATTTAGAAGCCAAGACTATTAAACGAGAAAAATGCAAATTAATAGCAATTATTGGTAGGTATGTACTACGCAGGTTAATAAACTCATGTTGCTTTAATCTTTAAGTTTTTTGACCAACCATACAAATTATATTTATTAATATTTATTCCCCAAAATGTAATATACCTACTAGGCAACTTACCAATTGAAGACGTGAGTGGATGAAGGTGATGTCGTATTTTCGGTTGCCGGTGTTTTTTGTGTGGAAAAAAATTGTAGTAAAACTTTAACTTAAAAAAAAACTCACGCCCGTTATCCCCGAAGGGGTAGGCAGAGGCACCAGTCTCTAGAACTGGACCCACGTTTAACTTCAATTTACTCAAAACTGCAAAGCGCCGACCATACGCCTAAAGAACTGCATTGGAAAGTAGAGCCTTGACAGCTGACACTTGAGAGCGATAAAACGCGCGACTTGGGCCCTAGGGTTACGTACAGTCGACAGCACATTATCCTATACACCCATATACTCTACTCCGTCGCATTACGGGCGACTTTGCAACTAAACATAGGATCACATCATAATATCATTCGGGGAACCACATGGAACATCATATTGAGAATAATAAGGGCCCTCGCCCACGGCGGCTTTTTGTAGCGCTACGGTGGCGCGTTCGCCGCGCTACAGCCGCGATGCGGTCGCTAGCTGTGTGCCCTCGCCCACGTAACCACGCTTCTGTCGCGATGCGAACGCGCCACCGTCGCGCGGCCGTAGCGCTTCTG
Organism: Yponomeuta plumbellus; assembly: GCA_947310845.1. Lineage (NCBI taxonomy): Eukaryota > Metazoa > Arthropoda > Insecta > Lepidoptera > Yponomeutidae > Yponomeuta > Yponomeuta plumbellus. Next base: position 14,301,070 of record OX371198.1, on the reverse strand, counting down.
TCGCGATGCAAACGCGCTACCGTCGCGCTTCCAATCGCCACAGTTGTAAGATGGACTCCGTTGAGGCAACATTAGTCACGTTGTCTTTGGTGCTGCTTTTACGTAAGCAGCCGAAGCGCCGACAACGACAGCGATGTCACGTAGCCCCGGCTGCCTGAGTAATCCTAAGGGCCCTCGCCCACGGCGGCTTTTTGTAGCGCTACGGCCGCGCGACGGTGGCGCGTTAGCAGCGCTACAGCCGCGCGCTTGCATCGCTACGGTGGCGCGTTAGCAGCGCTACAGCCGCGCTACGGTCGCGCGTTGCAAAAGCCGCCGTGGGCGAAGGCCCTAAGAGATTATAATTATATAAATTGTCATGTCCATGTGATGAATGATAAAATCACACGGCTATCACAATTATCACAGCACAATGGATATTATCCCATAATAATATCACTGACAAAATGCAGTACCTACATACCTACTAGTTCTTTCATCTAGTGGCGGCGATGATTGCCGAACCTTCGCGCCAAGCACCCGAGGGTGTCCGATCGATTTATTGAAAACCGCGTGATTAGACCTCGAACTGCTACTTTCATGCAACTCGGATCACCATAGTTTGGTATTATAGATATTTAGATATAAATTCAGGTAGTTACCTAGATATAAGCAACTATTATGCAAACCAAGGTTGAAAGTGGTTTGGTGTTATATTTGAAGTGTAATATTCGTGTATAATGTAATGGTGCAATGGGAGAGGCCTATGTTCAGCAGTGGACAACCGTAGGCCGATGATGATGATGATGATGATAATGTAATGCTTCTTTCTCTAGTATAATATTGATGTCATGATTCTGCGATATTGCATTTGTAATATTACGAGCATCACTTATCACTTACGCATGTCTAATTGGTTGACCAATAGAACCATCAGTGTTTAAAAGACTATATTAAGAAAATTATAAATAAAAAAATACCTTTTAGTTTCTTGGCCCAGATGAAGCAGAAGCAATGTTTCCTTGTAGCAATATCATAGCACCCACGCAATTGCACATCTGAAGGAAGTAAACAATTATTATAAGAAGTAAAACAAGAAAAAAATGCGGAAAATATATTAAATAATGAATCAATGTCGCATTACCCCAATAATCACAAACTCTCAATTCGTCGCATATTTTATAACTGGCATCAGACGCATCATGGTCATCATACGGGTGCACCATCTTCAAACTCTCAACAGCTACAGAACAACAAAAAGCTTACGCATATTAAGTACATAAAAATCGTACCCTCATATTCGCAAATGACTCTGAAGTAGATAAGTCTTACTCACATCTGGCTCACCAAGCTGTTTGCAGTTGGATGTTCTCTCAGTTTCACACTACAGCAGACTTGCTCAAGCTTCAAAGATCATTGAACATCTTCACATGCTTGGAAAATCTTACAGGAGAATTTTCTCATATAAAAAAAAGATTAATATTCAGGTTTTACAGAAAAGTACCTTTCACTCAGCTTATTTATTAAGTTTTTGAAGGTCTATACTTTTAACAACTCATTTATTGGTTGCATGCTATGCTAATAAATGAACAATCAATATAAATGTGATAAGATAAAACTTTTCTGTATAGTCCGCACTGACCTATTTGGCGGTGAAGTGAAGATAGTCACAGTTTGCACATCAATTAATAAGTTCCGGCAAGGTGCAAGAATCGGTAATGTTACTTACCATCTTACATTATAATTATTATGAGAATGTTTTAAGGTATTTTACATGTTAATTAATTTATGTTCCCCAATTTCATTAGGTTTATTAAAAAAAAAAAATTTTATTTAATAGGCTGCCAAAGTAGAAAATAATGTGGTACTCATATTGTTGTTTTTAAATTGGGAAAATAAGACTTTTAGCTAAGTAGAGAAGCTTACAAAAATAATTTAAAGAACCTCTAACAGGAACTTTTAAGGAACCTCTCAGGTTCTACGACTTCCATAGACATAGAGGGTCAAAGTCTAGTATAATCACTTGTTCATCCATCATGGTACATGCAGTGACTGTCGGGAGGGGCCCCAGCTTCTCTTAGACATCTAAAATTAGTCATAGCACATACAATAAATTCACTCATCCACCAAAAAGATCTATGCGGACTATGACAAACATTCTGTGTTTCTGGCACTCTTATAGATAAAATAAGGCAAGAATCACTTTTTATACCAAAACTCTCAAGACAAAATAAAAACATCCATCTCAAATGAGGTATGTACAATACATTTATTAGAGAATTGTCTTCAAAACAAACCACATCACACAATAACACACAAAGTCAGTTTACAACTAGTAACATCTGATTTGAATGTAAAATTTACATACCAATAGCACTCCATATTACCTAGCATTCTTTTGAACATAATTATGAAAAAAAAATAACCCATTCCATTGAATGTTATAAACTGGGTTGTTTTTTTTTTACACCACAGTGCAAAACTCAATGGACATAAAATAATTTATCATTACCTAGGACTGCTACAAACTAAGGTTGAATGCGCTTTGACATCAGTAGGCAAGTGGAACTCACCTCAATGTTCATGTCTGTGGTTTGCTGGAGCCACCGCTATGGCCTCCCTGCCTGCTATTACCACTCCAGTTTTGTTCATTGGGATAGTTTCCCTGGTTATTCCAGTTGCTTCCACTCTTTCTGTTTGATCCTGGGTTGCTGCCATGGTTCCACGATTGTGGGGGTCCATTTTGGTTCCAGCTTTGATTAGCGCCATTCCAATTTTTATCATCATTGCTCTGTGGCGGCCCACCTTGCCAATTGATACCACCATTGTTGGGCCCACCAAGGAAGCCACCCCAGCCAGCCTGGTTTAGCGCTGCAGCAACTAGACCAATAGGCAAATTAAAGTTAGCAGGAGGGCCACCATTAGGATTGATTCCCAAGTTCTGCATATTCAGGGTGTCAATGTTGCCAGTACGCCCTCCTCCCTCATAGTTAGAGCTTCCAGATGGCCCACTCTGGTTATTATTCCAGCTATTTGAAGATCCGGATAATAATTGTTTTTCCTTGGACCTTATTTGTGGATCAGCACTTGATACTGATACAGACGCTCCTTTAATGATATGGTCCTCACCAAATAGATTATGAGCAACTTCAGGGTCCAAGAAAGTAACAAATGCAAATGCTCTGAATGGATTTGGGACAAAAACATCTGTGACTTCACCAAATTTGGAAAAGTACTCCCGAAGAACATCCGCAGTCATGTCCTCGGTGCGTCTACCAACAAATACTTTGCAAGGCATCTGCGGAGTAACTCCTTCCTTGGAATTTGGGATCCTCACATCCACCAATCTGCCATCAATCATATGTCTCTGAGCTAAGGCTCTCATCTGTGAGGCGTAAGTGGCGAATCTGACAAAGCCAAAACCTTTGAATGTTCCACTTTTATCTCTTTTCAATTGGATCATAACCACTTCACCAAACTTTTCAAAGTACTGCCTTACAGAATCTTCAGTTGATTTCCAAGGTAGCCCGAGGCATATTAAATCCGTACATGTTTGTTTCTTTTCCAACCGCTTTGTTTTAGCAGCGGAATTCTCGGGTGACACGTCTTCCATTTTACGTTTATTTTCTTTCGGGAACACGCATAAATAGAAAAGCTTACCCCAGCCCGTTTCTGATGGAGGGTGTAATTTTCCATCACTGAGCCGTATTCCTCTCACGGATTTACTGTCCGGGTGACGATATTTCAAGCCACAGGCTCCAGGGAATTGTGCCACAAGTGTTGAAAGCAATAAAGTGCCATCCACTTCGCAGGGTATTTCTACCGCATTGTCATCGTCTTCATCTTCACCGACTTTGATGTAATCGATCTCATCGTAAGAAATTCCGCCTTTGTTAGGATTCATTTTGTCAGAAAACCGGCCGACCGAAATAAATAATCCCGATCGCAACCTGCGCTGCGCCAATAGCCAGTGTTGCCAACAAGACTCCGCCGCCGTATGGAGTTGTCTGATTTAGCCAATTTAGCCCTTTTGTTCCCGGCACCTATGTCACACCACCTTATGTCATAGTGTTAGATTCTGGGACTTTTTTCCCAGTAGGTATCTCATACTCCTACCTAATCCGAACTTTATTAGTATTGTTTACAAATTGTAATGGTAGTAGCTGTATGGTCGTATCCTAAAGATTGAAAAGTTTAGAGTTTGTTTTTATAAATAAAACTGTAAGGCTTTACGCATACGGTTAAAAATAAACAAAATTTCGGCAATAATATTTTAATATTAAAATTGTGATCCAGTAAACAATTTTAATGCTCGCATTCCAGGAACTCCGGCACTCGAACCATAACCATTTTCCGTCGTCGATCCCCCTAAATGTCAGCCTTTTTTTTCTCTGGAGCAGAGATTTGCTCCCGATCGTATCAGCCGATTCTTTTTCTTTAACTAATTTACTTTATATATTAATTTTGGAATTTTTTTTTGGTTTTTTTTTATACAAATCTATTCTATCTATCTATGTATCTACGCACAATGTGCTCTCCAACACCTGTAAAATGGGTACATGGGTACGGGGAAATTCATGTTATAATATTTGGCAACACTAACCCGATCACTTTTTTTTTTTCAGAAAAATTGTTTTTCATTTCGTGTACCAAGGAGAATAACAAAATCCAAAGCTGGCAACCCTGCAAATGTCAGTTTGTTGACCAAACTGACATTTGGAGGGTTGCCAGTTTTCGATTTTGTTGTACAATAATGTTCTCGAAGACTATCGAGATATTGAAATGAGATATGATTCGAAAGCCAGTATTCGGTTTGGTGATTTGAAAAAAAAAGTTGCATAATACATTTATGATTTTTTTCCTTAAATTAATTTAACCATTTTGAAAATGTCACTGTAGTTAGAAATCAACGCTACTTTTATTACTGATCAACGTAAATTAAGATTCTAAAATTACTAATTTTAATAAATTTAAAAAAGAAATGTCTTGATCACTCGGATGATACTACACTAATTTTTTTCATTACGATAAGTTTTGCAACGCAGTACTTAGATATCATTAAGCAAATAAAAAGTAGAATTTTAGCTGAGAATGTCAAGATCGAGAACTCGGTCGAGACTCCTTGAGCTGGCAACATTAAAAAAAAAGAGTGTTTGCGGTGTGGTCAGTTTGGTACAGCGTTGCCAGACGTACGGTAATTACCGTATTTGTACGGTATTTTCAAGCCTTGTACGGTAATCTATCGTAGTACCAAAAACGTACGGTAATTCTGAGAACATTGCCTAAATTCGACAAATTGTACGGTAATTTGAAATTGGCGCCTAATCTTAGTCTATATTTCGCTATTTTCTTTCTTCATTCATGAATGATTGTACGAATATGAACGATCCGAATCCGAAACTAAAACTGAAAACGAACTAAATCTGAATATAACGACAAAATCTGCTTTTTCTTGGGTAAGAAATATCTCTGAATCATCAAATTGGGGTATTAAACCAACTATGTACTGGTAAAGCAGTTTCACTTTCATTGGCAAAAAGTTTTGAGTTACTTTTACCGAATGAAACTACATTATTATTTAAGAAATAAAACTTACTAAGTAATTTACGACTAGTTTTCTGTTTAATAGAAAATAAGTAATTATCTCATCTAAATAGCAACTCATCATAAAATCAGTGTGTACGATTACATATGTGGTACGGTAATTTGTACGGTAATTTTAGGGTACATTTTACGGTAATTCTGGCAGCACAGTCTGGCAACGCTGGTTTGGTACATAAACGAAATGAAAAATCCGAGAAAGTAATTTTAATGCTATCGGCATTATTTGTGTCATATAACACAAATCAAGGAAAAAATAGACGCCGTCTACGCAGCTACACATAAAGTAGACACCGATGAATATTGATAAAACCGGCCAAGTGCGAGTCCAATTAGCGCAAGAAGGGTTCCTTACCATTATTTACACAACATTTGAATATTTCAAGCGTCTACCGGTTGCCGTTATTCATATCGAGTAAAAGAATCACTTTGTTGTATGGGAGCACCCCTTAATTTTTATTATTAGTTTAGTTTTACCTACTCGGTTTTTTGTTACAGCGGCAACAGAAATACATGATCCGTGAAAATTTCAACTATCTAATTGTCACGATTCAGGAAATACTGCCGGTACAGCTGATATACGGACGGACGGACAGATATCCTACACGCAGACAGAGTTGTTGTTGTTGTTACACTTTATTGCACAAAGAAAAAATACATAATACATAAAATGACATAAATTACAGGTTTGTGATAATTAATAAGATGTATATGCGCAAAGGCGGACTTATTTCTAAAGAACACTATGTATGGTTTAGGCCTCAGAATAAGAACTAATCTTATTCTGAGGCGTAGGCAGTGGCGGATTTGCCCTAAGGCCCAGTAGGCCCGAGCCTAGAGCGGCAGATATTAGGGGCGGCAAATCGTGATGAACCTTGTAGATGAAGTGTTTGCTTCCGTGAAACACATTTTCAAAATGTTTATGACATCCTCTGTTGTTTGCATATGTACTATCGTCATCACCCACCAAACTGATTCCAACTCTTGTTTTCCAAGTTCACAAATTGCAAACGTTTTGTGTGCATAATTAATACCTATACCTAGTACTAATACCTAGTACTAGACAAACTGGCGCGGCGCGGCATCGGCATGGTGAAACTATACCTAAGGGTTCCTTGTAGACTAGAGAACCCTAAAAACCACTTATATAATAAAAAAACACTGCAAGGAATCTAGAAAAAAATAGAAAAAGCGAATTCTTATTCGCAGTTACAGAAAACATGACTTTATTTAAGTTGACTAGGTACTTCTGTAATGTCAGTTGTTGAACTTTTGATCTTCTTCGTGAACAGGTTAGACCGGTCGACGGTCATCGATATTTAAAATTGAAGTTGGTAAGTATGTTGAAATCGTCCATCCACTTAGGTACGTTATATAATAAACCAAAAATACATCTAATGAAGTCGGTACCTAGGTATGAGCATTACATGTGCATGCTAAGTAAACTTTATTACTGTAGGTTAGTAGGTAACCATTATTTACGTTCGAAGTACCTAAGTGTAGTTAAATGACCATGACTTCCGGTAAAACACCGAAACATCAACACCCTTGCCTACTTAGAAAACACTTCAAATAGTTTCTTACCACAGCTGGCGCAGACAAAACGAAGATAGGCCGGCTGGGCCTAGATTCGGCTAATAAATTGTAGTGCAATGACAACTGCATGATCATGGCGATTTAGTTTCATTGCCGCTTCAAGTCTACGCGCGTACAGATATCTAACCTTCTAGGCGTCAATGGTATGAAAAAAACAGGCCACATGACTCGACCGTGTATCTGAGTGCGTATACTGAGTGCGTATACCTACTGAGTTTTGTCGTTCACTTTCGATAGCGAGAGCGTTTGCGTTTTGCATAGGAGTGACAAAGCGCGCCATCTAGTTGTCTCTTTGTCACTCCTATGCAAATCGCAAACGCTCTCACTATCGAGAGTGAATGAAAAAACTCAGTATACGCACTCTGTCATCGTACTGTAATGCACTAACTGAATCGGGGCCCTTTCCCCCGATTCTCTTAATGCATTATATGAGTCATATAGAAGCATAGCAACATCCACTTTAACTGAAAGCGTACATAAGATATTTTTACTTACAATTATAATGTAGTAGCTTCTAGTTAATATGAGTTTTATACAGTATGTAATGTAAAAGTAATGTACTAAAAATACCTTATAAAAAAAGTCCTGAAAGAAGTCTGATTATTCCGTAAAATAGCTAATACTTTTGAATGTGAAAAAAGTGGATGTTGCTGACTTTGCATCTATATGACTCATATTTTTCAATTACCAGTTACATGGTCGGGTCACGTGACATGCTTTTCAATGACAGCTGTCAGTTGAGTTCATTAAAAACAAACCAGATGGCGCTGCAAGAAGAACAAAATGTCATCATGTTTTTAGATCGGTGGTTTTAATAGTTATTAATCTGTGATAGTCTAAACATCTCTTAGTCTGTGATCTAAACTAGACTTTGTTTCGAAACCGTTGAACATTGTTATCGAAGTATTTTTACTTTGTTCATTACATACGTACGTGAATTTTGTCTTTGCTCATGACTAGCCCATGCATTGTGCATTTTTGTAAAAACATAGGACAGGAACCACAGAGATGGTACAGTGATGTCATGTCAATTTTGACGTATTATGTGACGTCAGTACCATCTATCGGTAATTTGCGGTACTATTTTTTTTTAATGACGATGAAAATACCCTCATTCACTTGACGCCTAGAATATATCAATACGCGTACGCGCTTTGACTTGAATTGGCAACGAAATGAAATCAACGCGTTCATGCAACTGTCACTGTACTACAATGCATTAGCAGAATCAAGGCCCTGGTCTCCAGTCTACCTGTTGACTACCTGTTACCCTTGCGATACAGGCGTTCGTAGGTACTTGGTAACTTAAAAATGTAGCTAACTGTACGTATTAGCTTTTGTATGACCTTTCCTCAAATCCACCACATTCATTAGAATGTGGTGGATTACCGAATAGTTAACCGGTTTCTATTAAGAAACCGGTTAACTGAAAACCGGCTAAGCGCGTTTCGGGTCACGCGCAGTGTCGGGTTCCGAAGATTTTATTACTTACATTTGCTTTACATAAAAATTATATTTATTGGTGTGTAAAACAGGTAACAAACAATCTATAACATACAGAGAGAGCTTAATAGAGTAGATCTAGAATGTCACCCAAAGGTACAAACACAATGAGAGCAGTAAAACGTAATAGATAAGCTTACAAAACCAAACGACGTAAATAACACCTTTAATATCAAAGTGGCGCTTTAAAGTTTAATATTTCGCAAGCGGATCCCTCAGCCCCAAAATGCTTTTATTATTGTAGTAGATAATATTTTTTGAAGGACCAATCCGACGATACTCCATAATACGAGGAAAAATCTACGGTCTATCTAAGGGAGAGGATTTTTAAGTTAAGTAATAGTTCTAGGTAATTGTACTATTTTGTCGGCGTGATTAATATGTGTGAATCGCTCGTAGCCTGGGCTGCCTGAGTTATCTTAAACGATCACTAAGGTTGAGCAACATACGGCGCGTTCAGTCCATGGTTGGGTCACCGTTCTATGACTAAAGCTAGTGGCATTTTTCCGAGCGGTTCCGTGCTTCGCAAGGCACGTTAAGCAGTTGGTGCCGGCTGCCGTCGATGGATGGCAGTCGTTAAGCCAAGTCAGAGGCCTTAGGGCGGCTTGAAAACTTCTGACAGTAAGACCAGCCACTAGTCTTACAAGCCTCCACCAATTTGGACTTGGCCCCCGTGGTGGAGTATGGCCTATACCTTCCTCAGGGAAGAGACCCGTGCCCCTCGGTGGGGACATAATCGGTTGATGATGATGATTAATATGTGTCCTTACCTTTTTTTTTTTTTCACGCTGGTAAAAATGCGTTACGCATCTCCTCCCGTCGGGGGACGGAAGGAGTATGTGAGACTCCCCGGGAAAGTGGTTCCCGGTATACCCACTAAACAACCCAGCGGCACTCCCTCTTCACCTTGGTGGCGGGGGTCTGGGAATCTGGCACTTCTTCCAGTCCCCCGCCGGCGATTGCCCGCCTAGACACGGTGGGCCCCTCGCGCCCCTCCCTTGAAGGGGAGAGGCCCGAGGACGACCGGGAGCGCACGGTCGTCCTCGTACGGCGCGGTGATGAGCAGTGCAATGCGGGCGAGGGCGCCCCCGCGCCTGTCGCTCGCTGCCCATCACCATGGGGGCGAGAGGGGGTGGTTGCGTATCCGCCCTCTCCTGCCCCTCCGTCGTCGGCGGTGCGGCGGCGCGAGAGGATCGTTCTCCCGCGCGCGCTCCGCCTCCTCCTTCTGTGACATCACGTCCTCACAGAAGGAGGCGACCGCCGTCCACGCCTCCTCGCTCCCCAGCATGGCATTTACCACGCCGGGAAGCGAGAGGTCCGGCCCAACCACGGCAACAAGACTGCGGCGCCGCTCGGACAGCGACGGGCACACCTCAAGGGTGTGCTGCACCGTGTCGTCCGCCACGCCGCAGCCGTGGCACCCCGGGCTCTCCTCTCTCCCGATCCGGTGCAGGTACGATCCGAAGCATCCGTGCCCGGACAGCACCTGCACCAGTCTGAAAGAGAGGAGACCGTGCGGCCGTCGAGCCAGTCTTGCAGGACCGGCCCGAGCGCGTCTAGGGTTCGGCGGCCGAATGTTGCGGTGGCGAGGTCTGCCGTCCAGTGATGGACGATTGCCTCCCTCGCCTCCCACCTAACGGCCGCCCGTTCCTCAGGGGCGGGGTGCTCCCCGAGCGCCTTTCGCCCCGCCGTCCATTCGTATACTCTGGCGAGCACCCACGCCTCTAGCTCCCAAGGCGGGGTGCCCGCCAGGGCGCACGCGGCCGCAAACCCTACCGTCCGGTAGGTTCGCGCTACCCTCTGGGCGATGGCCCTTTGAGGCGTCCGGAGGGCGGTGGCGTTCTCCCTCCTTTGGAGGGAGTCCGCCCAGATGGGCGCCCCGTACAGGGCCATACTCTTTAGTATGCCGGCGTACAGCCGCCGGCATCGCCCGCTCGGCCCTCCCATATTCGGCATGAGCCATGAGAGGGCCCTCGCCGCCTTCAGCAGGCGCGACGACAGTCCACTGAAGTGCGCACCGAAGCGCCACCTGCTGTCCAGCGTCAGGCCCAGATACTTCATCTGGGCCTTCACCTCAATCCTGACGCCCTCAACAAAGATGTGGGCGTCAGATATGTGTACTTACCTACGCCAAGTTCCAGCCGACATAATAGCCGATATAATACAATACAAAGAAGAGCCGATATAATACAAGAAAAGCAAAGTGGAACTTATTTAAAGAAGAACTAAATAGAAATTTAAACGAAAATCTAATAAATATTGAAAAAATAAACGAAATAAATACTACAGCGGAATTAGAAGATTACATTAATAAATATATTAAGGCAATCGAGAAATCATGCGAAAAGTCTATCCCAAAAATAAAAGAAAGAAAAGGAAGAAAACCAGAATGGTGGACACAGGAGATAGAAACATTAAAAAGAGAAATGACTAAGAAAAAAAGGAGAATAAGATGTGCTGCACCCATAAGACGGAAATACGTTATAGAAGAATATGTTAAAGCAAAACAAATTTACGAAAGTGAAGCTCAATCAGCCCAAATAAATAGTTGGAAAGAATTTTGTCGGAAACAAGATCGAGAGAGTCTATGGGATGGAATTTACAGAATCCTTAGAAAGAACGCGGCAAGGAAAGAAGACCAGCTTCTGATCAAAGATGGTGAAGTTTTAACACCCCAAGAATCGGCGAAACTCTTGACAGAAACATTCTTTCCTACAGACGAAATAGAAACTGATCATGGAGTTCATACGAAAAGGCGGAAACTGGCGAAAGAAAGTTGGGAAGTAAAGGACACGGACAAAAGAGACCCACCATTTACCACACGAGAAGTAAGGGAAGTAATGGAGAGCTTTCACCCAAAAAAGGCTCCGGGACCTGATGGACTAACGGCCGATATCTGCGTTCAAGCTATCAGCTTCGACATACAAATTTTTAAGGCTTTAGCCAACAAGTGCCTAGAGCTCTCGTGGTTTCCGGCGGCGTGGAAGGTGGCAGTGGTCACTATTCTCAGAAAACCTGGGAAGAGTGACTACAGTCTACCTAAATCCTACCGGCCCATTGGTCTTCTCCCAATACTGGGAAAGATCCTAGAAAAGATGCTTGTGGCTCGCATCAGATGGTATATATTACCTAAGATAAACCCGCGACAATACGGATTCGTACCCCAGCGCTGTACGGAGGACTCCCTCTACGATTTGATTATGCACATACGGAAAGTAGTCAAACAAAAACAAATCGCAGTAATGGTTTCGCTAGATATAGAGGGAGCCTTCGACAGCGCTTGGTGGCCAGCAATCCAGACTCAGTTAGAACACTTGAACACACCGGGCAATCTTCGCTTGATCGTAAAAAGCTACTTTGAGAACAGAAAAATCTGTCTCAGGTATGCTGGAGCTGAGAGTAAGCGAACAACTACAAAGGGATGTGTTCAGGGCTCTATCGCTGGCCCCACTTTTTGGACTGTACTTATTGACCCATTGTTGAACGAGCTAGACCGGTTGCACATATATAACCAGGCCTTTGCAGATGATATTGTGCTTGTGTTTTCGGGACACGATATGACAAGAATAGAAGACGAAGCTAATAGAGCGCTTGATCTTGTTCTTCAATGGGGAGATACAAACAAATTAAAATTTGCACCACATAAAACCGCTGCTATGATAATCACAAATAAATTAAAATACAATAAACCAAATTTAAATATGGGAGGGAAAGCCATAGAATTAGTAGAGGAAATTAAAATTTTAGGCTTAATAATTGATTCGAAATTAACATTTAATGCTCATGTGTCATATATTTGTAAGAAAGCACTAGATATTTATAAGAAAATCGCAAGAATAGCTAAAATTAGTTGGGGACTGAGCCCTGAAGTTATTCGACACATTTATACAGCAGTGATAGAACCGATCATATTGTACTCGGCAAGTGTATGGGCCCCATCAACAACCAAAATAGGCATAAAAAAGAAATTAAATATGGTGCAGAGAGGGTTCGCTCAGAAGGTATGTAAATCCTACAGAACCGTCTCTCTGAGTGCAGCGCTGGTACTGAGCGGACTGCTTCCGCTCGATATGCGAATCCAGGAAGCGGCAGCCATATATGAGACTAAGAGGGGTAGACCACTTGGATACTTGCCAGACGATAGAGAGCTGGAAATCAGAGTTAGTTTTCTGATGAATCCACATCCATCAGATATTGCAGAAATCGACTTTGAGTGCCTTGACAACCTTGATCCTCAAACCGTCGAAACACATAAAATCGAGGGAATAAATATATTTACAGACGGCAGTAAAATTGAGGGCAAGGTGGGTGCTGCAATATCCTGTTGGCGAAATGGCAAAGAGTTTCGAAGCAAAAAGGTAAAACTGGAAAATTATTGTACAGTATTTCAGGCGGAGATGCTGGCGCTTCACACAGCAGTACTTACCATACTGAAACAAAAAGAAAGTCGGTACAATATATTTAGTGATTCACGGTCGTCACTTGAACTCCTACGAAGTACAAAAATTACACATCCACTGGCTTTTGAAATAAGAAAAAATTTAAGAGAGGTCTTAAAACAAAACAAATTAGTAAAACTATTTTGGATTAAAGCCCACGTAGGAGTTCAAGGAAACGAACGTGCTGACGAACTAGCAAAAGAAGCTGCACTGTTTAAAAGGACGGCACCAGATTACGATAGATTTCCCCTATCATTCGTGAAGAAATGCATTAGACAAGACACTTTAATTAAATGGCAGACAAGGTATGCGGAGGGAGACACGGCTGAGACAACAAAACTATTCTTACCAGATGTAATACAAGCTTACAAGACTATACGAACAATCAATATCACTCCAAAGCTCGTACAAGCATTCACCGGCCATGGTGGCTTTGCACATTATTTAAACCGATTTAAATGTAAAGACGACCCAGCTTGCATTTGTGACCCTGGAAAAGAAGAAACAATATTACATTTATTGTTAGATTGTCCAATGCATGGATTGGATAGGTATAACTTAGAAATAGAATCTAGTGTTAAGTTAAGTAAAGAAACATTGTCAAAATATATAGCCAATAATGAATATATTGAGTCATTTAAAACATATTGTGAAAAGATTGTAACAATAGCAAATTATAGAAATAAAACATAATTATATATAATAAGAGAAAAAATATATAAAGAATAGGCATACAATTATATACAAATAGATATTAATTATATACATAGAGTATATTACTATGTAATATACAAGATATGTATAAACCATGTTAGCAAACAAGTTTTATAAAATATATTACAGAATATAAAAACGCGACAGTTTTTATGCATTGATTACGTAAGCTAATTAAATGTATAAAAATAAAAGTGATAAGCACTAAAATATATATATATATATATAATACAATAACATAAGATAGAATACACATAAGATAGGAAACTGATGCTAGGTGTATTGAATCTGAAGTACATGTTCATGTGCCGAAGATACAATATACAAAAAGAAAAATACTGTAAAAAAAAAAAAAAACATTGCAAAAAAAGCAAAAAAATAACTGTAATAACATAGCGAAGTCGTTATTCTATCTCAAGTACATTGGATACTTACGATAGAATATCAAAGCCCATAATATTGTAAATCTAGACTATAAGTATGTAAATACATGAAATGTAAAAAAACAAAAGAAAAAAAAAACTATTAAGAAATAAGTAACATAATTATATTTGTAAGTAATACTTACCTTTTATCAATGTAATTAATCTAAGAAATATAACTAATAAACATGCACACATAACACCAGGACACACAATACCAGCAGTACTCAAACAGAACTATAATAAAAAACATACTTACACATTGCAGGCGTAGTTTACCAATGTAAACATACGCAAAAATTACGTAGAGCAAACATGAAAAAAATAATAAAAAAATATATATAATCACAATGTTAGTCTAACAAAGTCTCTGACCCATGTCAGAGGATTTGCGGCGAAACATACAAAAAAAAAAAAAAAAAAGTTCCAGCCGACAGACAGACTGACGGATAGATTGATGGACGTTCCGAAACTTTACTATAAGGATTCCTCCTTGACTACGGTGCCCTAAAAATTAAGACGAGTTCAGTAACTGGGTGTCAACCATGCCTTACGTAGGTATCAAAACTATATTTGGAACGTGAAAGGTCAAGCGGCGGTTTCGCAACGAAGTTGGAACAAAAGCTTGAACCCCTTCACTACGAGCTGGCGACAGGAAGCTACCTCAAGGCGAGCCTGACGCCTTCAGCACAGCAATGCAAGGTTGACTTGCAGCAAGCAAACCCCTTTCACGTGCAACGAGCAGATGGCAGTTACCTTTGTTTTGTTTGTATCCTAAATTGGTTCAAGAGCTTAGGATATGTAGGTTATTTAAGATGTTACTTTCCCATTACCATCCAGTAGTTCCCGAGAGGGTAATGTCATACTATTGTATGACATTTTATTTTATGATAACTAGTATTTCACACACGACCCGGAATGATTAAAAAGCCAGTTTTAGGCGAGTAGGTACGTAATAAAGATTTTAGTAACGTGGTTCAAATGATCCGAAGGCTTAATCTTTAGGTAAATAGTGTGACTCGGAAAACAATATGATTTTCCTCTACTTTGTACTTAAACCAAGATTAATAAATTATTAATCCGCATGCATGTAAAATAATTGATTTGGCAATAAATAATTTTAACTTTACTTCTAAATCTACAGTCCCTTGAAACTGTGAAAGAATTAAACTATTACGTTAATGTAGAAAAAACATACGGCTGTTTATACTGCAAAAAAAAATATATTTCAAATCGAAATTCAAAGGTCGTTGGCCGAAAACAATGAAATTTGGCACGTTATATGTATGGTCGTTCATTGCAAATACAGGGAAAAATCTAAAAACTATACATTTGTAACTAAACCATAAAAAAGTCTTTGAATTTCGGGAAAAGTTCGGAAAAAACTGCGACTACGGAACCTTCGGTAGAAGATAAGACCGACTCGCTCTTATCCGGTTTAAAAAAAAAAGTGGTATTTGCTTTATGTTACTGCTTACGAATTCATTAATATAGGCAGATCTAATAAACAATTACCTATGCAATGTTAAGTTTATTTTATAAAGTAGGTTTACATTCTACGCCAACAAGGCCACCCTGATTCCATCGCTGCTTGTTAGAATGGGGAACTTGCATCAAAATTTTATTGGAAAATCGTTGTATTTTACGTATCATAGATAGAAGAAGGACTGTTATGTCCAGCAGTGGACTCCTTGTGGCTGAATGATGATGATGATGATGAAATAGAAGAAATAGAAAACTTCAGGATATATAATAAGGATGTACTTAGTAGACATTAAACATACGAGATAAACCCAAATATTGATACTTGCTTCATGCATTACGTTCATTACGTGCATTACATAAGGCGTTACGTTGTTACCTATTGATAAAAACACGAATCCTCTTAACTCTTAATTCTCAGATGCAATTTAAAAAAAAAAACATTTTCTCTGTACTACTTTGGTATTGGCATCTCCGTAGCACCGCAGTGCGTGAAACATTTTTAGGTGGAGTAGGCCTGCCTGCACCACTACCATCCTAACAGCTTAGTCGGCCTAGCCAACAGGAAAGACAATTCAATACTGCTTCCGAGACCATTGTTCCACTGGACTACCATCGTTCTCTTCATCACAGAACATACTGTAGACTGAGAAGCGTTTTAAGACATATTTTTTTCAAAATAGTCCTTGATTCACATTTCTCTTATCACTATTTAGCCGCCCACGGAAACCTATTGGTGAAATAGTATGAAAAGTATTAGGTCGACTTATATATCTTTATAATTATGCAAACTCAAGGTTTTCCAGCGGGCAATGGAGCGCAATATCTTGGGTGTGAAAAGAATAGACTGTATTAGAAATACCAAGCTACGCTCAAATTGCAGATGTTGGGGTTGCAACCGCCACGCCCCAGGTTAAAGTGGGACTGGGCTGGCCATGTCTGCTATACAAGCGCAGATGGGTGAACCAAAATTGCGACCGTTCCTCAAAACAGACACCAACGTTGCAGCAGATCAATGCAAAGATGGCGGGATGACCTAAATACATTATTGCAGGGATTGTGCGAGGTGGCTGGAGAAAGAGGGAGGTGGAAAGCAGGACAGGCCTTTGCCCAGCACTGGGACACAAAAGAGGCTATGTAAAAAAATATATTCACTTATCTTTCTAAATGAGATAAAATCTTTTTTTTTGCAGGTTCTCTATTATAGCGGTAAAGAAAACTTTAGTAAATGCATAGACAGACTGGGTAGACTGACGTGCGTAGTACACTGGTACAGTCGACAGCACTACTTACATTATGCGAATGTACAAGCTAAGCGGACATAGGTACTATACGAACATTAGATAGGGGGTGAATTAGCAAAGGGTAAGACGAGAAGTACCCGAAATCGGCTAGTGTGTCTGCGGCGACTATGTAATTAATGATGAATTATAAAATATTTTATTTTATTTATTCCACCACTCAACAGATAGAGAACTTCGAAGTTTTTATTATTATGATATACTAGTTCATTATAGCCAACAATGTTTGTCTTGATCGTGGCAACTTTGTCCGGGAAACAGTCGTCAGTTTATGTACGTGTGTAAGGCAGATAATTTGACCCAAACACCCGTATTGTTGTGTTGAGTTTGAGAGCAAACATTTTTTTAACTGACTTTCGAAGATTTTTAGGGTACCGTACCTGAAAAGGAAAAAACGGAACCCTTATACGCTCCCTTTGTTGTCCGTCCGCCGTGTGTGTCTGCCAAGACACTATCTCGGGAACGTGTTGTCTGACAGGGCCTACATTCTGTTAATGCATTGTAGTACAATGACAACTGCACGAACATGGCGATTTAGTTTCATTGCCGCTTCAAGTCTACGCGCGCACTCAAATCTTGCAATCTAGGCTTCAGTGGTATAAAAAAACACGTCACGTGACACGACCTTGTATCTGTCATCGAACTTTAATGCACTAACAGAATCGAAACCCTACCTGGGTTTCGATTCTGTTAGTGCATTAAAATCCCTTGAAGTTGCGAAAAAATCTAACTTCCAAGTTAACGTTAAAAAAGATACGGCTATTTATGTATGTCGCATATAAACATTTAAACGTAATAAGCTCGGCAAAACGTAGGCCCAGTTCTAGAGATTGGTGCCTCTGCCCACCCCCTCGGGGATAACGGGCGTCAGTTTATTTTTTAAATTTATGAACGTTTATTTCGACACTCAAGGGTAATATTCATATCATACTTTTCATTGCCTAAGAACAAGGAAAGGCAAATGTACCTAATATTGTCTTACACTACAAGTATAGGAAAAAAAACTGAAAATTACATTTGTAATTTTATTAAACTACTAGCTGTGCCCCGCGGTGTTAACCGCGGTTCATCGATTTTCCCGTAGGAATAAGATATTTCCCCGCGGTAAAACGTAGCCTATGTTTTAATCCAGGGTATCGGCTAACTCCATACCAAATTTTATTAAAATCCGTCCAGCCGTTTCAGCGCTAAAGACTGACAAACATATAAACACACACACAAACTTTCACGTTTATAATATTAGTGTGATTAAAAAAATGTTCTTGAAGTCCCGATCTTCAAAAGTTCTGAACCCTCGCTGGGCGAGTCTTACTCGCACTTGTCCGGTTTTTTTACTTATCTAATAATAATTCTAAAAAATGCACGTCCGGTCAATGCAAGGAAAATGCAAGGTTTACTTGCTGTCGACTTTACTTGGGCTGGGTTTTATTATTCTGTTTGCGTATTTCTGTGGATTGTGGCTGGAATTGCGCCGCCCGCACCGCCTCGAGGCCGTTGACATCGACCCAGGCTGCCGCTGCACCCAGTGGACACCATGGATGTAATAATCAAAGAGGATTGAGTACTCTGACAAAAAAATGTCCTGACAAGGAGGCTCGAACTAGTGAATGCCATCTCTTTCTCAGTAGGGTGACCTTGATGTCAATGAAAACCGGACGAAACATTAGGGAAGCCAGCCGGAAGGAACGAGCGAAGTTCTCTCTTTAGGAGTAACTTGGGCATTTACTTCCATAATGGGCGACACAGTACCTAGTGGTAGGTATATTCATTGACTGAAGAACTTTAATTATACTTATATTTGCATTTAACGAAGTTTTAACATTATAAAATGAAAGCCAAAATCAAGTCATAAAATTAGCCTTAATCCAAAAATAAACACAAAGAAATAACTCATTTAAATGTATAGAATTTACAACTTGCTTATTGAGTGTTAATGTACAGTACATTACATACTGCCCTCAAATAAGGTTTGTAGTGGAAAAGAAGAGTAGAGAGAAGAGTAAAGCTAAAACTCAACTTCGACCATGTTAAAATACGTTTTTAAAACCTTGAGTGGTATTGCTACAACAATTACTTAGCATACATTCATGGCTCGATTCGAGTCTGGGCCTTTAATTTGAGAATAAGTAAAGTTCACTATCTTGCATGGATACATGGATACATGCAAGATAGTGAACTTTACTTATATTCACAGTTATTAATAGTGAACTTTTCTTACATTTCTTATCATCAGTTACAGTAGGCTACTTTTTATCGCGGAAATCGCACTTATTCTGCGGAATTAACTTAATCATATTTTGATCTACATAAGTTTACAAATTATTTTCAGTGAACCAATTTAGAACTTTATATCATTGTGGTACTCTTGGTCTCGACAAGGGTTAAATTAAAAATTAAAAATGTTGTTGCAGACAAATGTACAAATTGTAAATTCAGATAATAAATGGTATACATAGAAGTAGAAAGAAATTGTATGAATTGTATGAAGAAAAACAATCAAATCAGGATCCGAGTTTTAAAGAATATGTAAAAAAATATTCTAAAACCTTTAAAAAAACCTGCTCTATAGCTAAAGCTCTCAGTATAAGTAAAAAAATAGAAGCGTCATCGAATAAAATAAAAACGGTTTGGCAAATAATTAACAAGGAGACAGGCAAAACTAAACCTAGGGATCAAAATTTTGTACTAAGGGTAGATGGGAAAGTAGTTGACACAAGTGAGGATATCGCAAAAATATTCGAAAATTTCTTTACAAACATCCCCCTCAATATAACAGCGTGTTTAAATTCTTCCCCAGAGTCAGCAGAATCCTTGATGTTAGAAAATATAAAACCGTGCACAATAGCATTTCAATTCTCCCACGTTAGCCCCCAAACCATTTTGAAAGCATTTAAACAAATAAATATAAAGAAAACCGAAGATCTCTGGGGACTATCAGTTAAATTGATATCCACGGTAATTCATATCATGGCACCACACCTTGCTATAATTTTTAATAAATGTATTGATCAGGGGACGTTCCCTGATCTATTAAAGTTTAGTAAAATTGTTCCTTTATTTAAGTCAGGTGACAGTGATGATCCGAACAATTTTAGACCCGTAGCAATACTTCCAGTATTTAGTAAAGTATTTGAAAAAATCATTTTACACCAATTGCTGACACACTTCACATTAAATAAACTCTTTCATAAAAAACAATTCGGTTTCACTAAGGGTCGTTCAACGACAGACGCAGGTGTGGCGTTGATGAATCACATCTTTGATGCGTGGGAGGAGGCGCAGGATGCCATCGGGGTTTTCTGTGACCTATCCAAAGCTTTTGATTGCGTAGACCACAAAACCCTCCTTCGTAAGATGATCAGATACGGTCTCAGTAATAAATCTTTAGAACTTCTTAGATCGTATTTAGCTAATAGAGTGCAGAAAGTTGATATTAATGGAGTTAAGTCAGCCGGATCCGATGTTAAAATAGGAGTTCCTCAGAGTTCAATTTTAGGGCCGTTCCTTTTCTTAGTGTATGTTAATGATCTGCCGTACCTAGTTGAGAAATTGTCACAAATAGTATTGTTTGCGGATGACACTTCTCTAATTTTTAAAATCAAGAGAGGTCAATCTAATTTAGACGATGTAAACAATGCTCTTTCTAAAATTCTGAACTGGTTTAACGTAAACAATCTTATGTTAAATGCCAAAAAAACAAAATGTATTAAGTTTTCATTGCCCAATGTCAAAAAAGTGGACACAAGTTTAACAATAGCTGGTGACAGACTAGACTTAGTTGAGACAACGGTGTTTTTAGGCATTACAATAGACTCAAAACTACAATGGGATCAACACATAGAAAAGTTAGCGGGTAGGTTGAGTTCAGCTGCATTTGCAGTTAGAAAAATTAGACAACTAACAGATGTAGAAACTGCGAGGCTAGTTTATTTCAGTTATTTCCACAGCATTATGTCATATGGTCTGCTACTATGGGGGCGGGCGGCAAATATAGAAACAATTTTTATTCTCCAAAAAAGGGCTATTAGAGGTATTTACAATTTACCTGCCAGACACTCACTACGTGAGTTTTTTAAGGAAATAGGAATTCTTACGCTAGCTTGCCAATATATATTCGATAACATAATGTATGTACGTAAAAACATAACTACATTTAAGCTAAACAGGGATATACATAACGTTAACACCAGAAATCGAAACAAAATTGCCTCATCTAGATTCAGATTAGCAGGTAAATACATCATTTGTAGGATATAGTGTACGTTTTTATAACAAAATTCCTGAAAGTATTCTATCCCTGCCAGGAAATAAATTTAAATTTGTTATTAAAACTGCGCTGTGTAAAAAGGCATACTACAGAATAGATGACTTTATAGATGATAAAAACCCTTGGCAGTAAACCAATTCCACAACGAGCTAGTTATTGGTATTCTATTAATATATAGGGTTTAATAAATTTCATACATATGTACAGACGCTGTGATTGCATATCAAAACTATGCTATTATTATAGATAACTGACAAGAACTTTATCACACAAGTTTGCCAAAGGCCATGCGAATGGTGGCGCGGTGGCCGGGTCGCCTATCTCCCTCTAATATGGTTGAGACTGGTGATGGCTGACCTCTGCGTTACGCTCGTGAACGGGTGCCGTCCGTGTGTCTGGCCGCAGCAATGGTGTTTTATTACCTTTTAAGAATATTAAATGATGTTTGACTTTGCAAGTATTTATTGCACTCATGGATCTTGAGATTCTTGGTATACGAACACTCATACCTAATTTGTATTAGCTTTAAGTTGATTTGAGAAAAGATGGTCAGAGTTGAGTTCTTTTTCGCTGCCTTTTTCTCCACTACAGACGGCCCTAAGGCAGCGGCTAACATTATACATAACTGTATGTACATTGACATTCAACAAGCAGAATGTAAATTCTTTACGTTGAAATAAAAAATTTTGTTTTTTTTTTTTTTTGAATAAATAAATAATAAAATCTAACTTGCCAATACGAATAAAACTCATGTAGCTAGCTAGATTGATGACAAACATTTGAATGTTTTTTTTTTACATTTAAAATATGCATAAAAGCTAATATACATTACAAAATAG
Organism: Yponomeuta plumbellus; assembly: GCA_947310845.1. NCBI lineage: Eukaryota > Metazoa > Arthropoda > Insecta > Lepidoptera > Yponomeutidae > Yponomeuta > Yponomeuta plumbellus. Next base: position 14,278,930 of record OX371198.1, on the reverse strand, counting down.
AATAGAATTACTAAGTATAAAATTAAATATTCTATTATACCTCCTGTCAATTTTTTTATTCAAACATAATATTCAAAGCTTCTTCTTTTGGGGAATGCATTCAGTCAGTTTGGGCACCTGCATCGAGCTGTGGTTGCTTCGTTGGTAGTTCTACCAGTTCAACATTTTCTTCCGTCGCTTAGTCATTTCGCGACAGGCTGTAAATATTTATTTATTACTTACTTTCTAATAAACTTCTTAGCAAACAAAACACAAAGGTAACAGAAAAGTCCTGTGCAACGTGCCTAAAGGGGTTGGTAAGCACGTCAATAAAAAGTAAACTAAGTGATACTTTCTGAGTTATTCCCGTTTGATTCAATTCAATTCAGTTCAAAATTTTTATTTCAACGTTTACACTCTGCTTGTTGAATGTCAATGTACATACAGTTATGTATAATGTTAGCCGCTGCCTTGGGGCCGTCTGTAGTGGAGAAAAAGGCAGCGAAAAAAAAACTCCACTCTGACCATCTTTTCTCAAATCACCTTAAAGCTAATACAAATTAGGTATGAGTGTTCGTATATCAAGAATCTCAAGATCTATGAGTGCAATCAATACTTGAGTCAAACATCATTTATTAATATTCTTAAATGGTAATAAAACACCAATGCTGCGGCCAGACACACGGACGGCAACCGTTTACGAGCGTAACGCAGAGGTCAGCCATCGCCAGTCTCAACCATATTGGAGGGAGATAGACGACCCGGCCACCGCGCCACCATTCACATGGCCTTTGGCAAACTTGTGTGATAAAGTTCTTGTCAGTTATCTATAATAATAGCATAGTTTTGGTATGCAATCACAGCGTCTGTACATCATCATCATCATCAACCCATTATGTCCCCACCGAGGGGCACGGGTCTCTTCCCTGAGGAAGGTATAGGCCATACTCCACCACGGGGGCCAAGTCCGGATTGGTGGAGGGATTTACATTTAGTCATTATAAATCTGTACATTTGTATGAAATTTATTAAACCCTATATATTATGATGATCTACACTCCAGAATACCAATAACTAGCTCGTTGTGGAATTGGTTATATTGTACAGGAATTGGTTAAAACTGCCAAGGGTTTTTATCATCTATAAAGTCAAAAAATCTTTGAAAATATGAAATATAAAAAAAAATAATTTAATTGATTCAATTGTCCATTATCATCATTTTAAAGTATTTTGCGTTACAACTAGTAATAAATTGGGGACATTTTGTCAAAGAGTATTTGTTGTTTGTGATAATTATTTTTTCTTTCGATGGGCATAATGTACACCAAACGGCAACTTTTCATGTACAAACGTACAAACTTTAGGTATGCTACAGAGGTTTGAAGCCTTTTACTCACCACTACAAATGGTACAGGATCTTCCTTCAACCTAGGTAAGTAAGACCGTACGTAGGTTTAAAATCTTATTTTCTTAAATACCGGCTTTTGCAGGCTTCACAAAATGCAGGATTTTGTGATGTCGAACCAGAGCCTCATATAGCATCCATCCATTTTAAACGTAAGCTTTCATTTTTAGTTAAACTGAAAAGAGACCATTGGGTAATCAAACACATGGCCTACATTTTACAACATCATGGTCATAGTATTCCACATAAATGAGTACTAAGACACACTCCTTCAGTTTGTGGCTCTCGCTCTGGACACTTTACTCTAGTTGCTTACTTATACGATTTTATGTTTTATTTGAGAAGACAAAGAGTTTAGTTTTCTATGGAAGGTTTTTCGTAGTGCTCTATCCTCTTTGATTATAACATCCTTGGTGGACACACACACACACCAAGGAGTTTAGTGTCGGCACAAGTATCATTCAGTTTTGGTCTAAGCAAAAAAAAAAACAAGGAAAACAAAAAAGTTTAAAAAACTTAAACTTTAACTTTTTTTAACTTTGGTAAGCATCCTGCGGAGTCCGTTTTCAGCCATCATGGCGTAAAGTTCAATTTTTTGTATCAAATGTTTTCCGAATATCCGTTAGGGCTAAAGTTTCGTACAGGCCCTGTAAAAATAAATATATAATAAAATAATAACTAAGCATCCTGCTAGTTAAAAAAAACAAATCGTTAATGTCCAATTGATAAGTTAGGACTAATAAGGATTTGTATTTTTACTATTTAACGAAGTATCCTGCCAGTGTAAAAAGACAAAATTAAATCCTTCTGGGCCTAATTTATTAGACATATAGTAGGTAGCTAGGTAAGTTTAGGAGTTAAACATGAGATAGAATAGAGCCAAAGCCGCCATTTTACAGATTTCTTTGTTTACATGTAGCCCAAAGCTGAATGAATGACTTTATTGTACACTAAATTAGAAAACTTTTCCTACCAATCTTTGTGTCGCAAGCTTAACTGGCAGCAATCCAGTTCCTTGGGTTCCTTGCCAACTACGGCACCCTAGAAATACAGAAATGAGTGACTTAGGTGCCTCCTTAGTACAAACCAGAAACGACATCAAAATTTGTTAACTGTTAAGGGTGCTCACCGCCAACTCTTCCCACCCCGGTAAATATTTTCTCAGGTCGTCGCACCATCTTCGCCACGGTCTTCCGTGTCGCCGTCGCGCCAGTAGCCATCGCACGGCCGGGAACAGGAAGGGGTGGATACTGGAATTCTAAAGGGGAGGCCTTTGTCCAGCAGTGGGACACAGAACTGGGTGCTCACATCACAACAAGTTTTAATTACCTGTAAGTAGGTATTCTATAGAACCTATTTCTACGCAGATTGCCGTTAACGGAGTTCCAACAAGTAATTAAAATATTGCTATCAGTCGGCGTGACTATATGAATCTTGATAAGCGTTGAAACATTCTTGCAATATACTGTTAAGTGTTTTGCAAATCCTAAACGGAAATGCCTTAATCTAACAAGATGTCATTTCATCCAGTTTTTCCTTAAATAAGCTCACGGTTGCTTCCCAGTGGGGTGTTCCTCTGTGGTTAGCGCATCTGCCAACCATGCGAGAGGTTGCCATCCCGAAACTTGATGGTGGAGAGTGTGGAGGATTTCGTAGTCATACACAACACAAACACAATCACCGATCGCCACCAAAAACCTCTGCAGTTTAATTGATCCTTAAATTTTCTTTTTACATTTTTTGGTGCTAAGTGCCCTTCTTCAAAGCATTTTGTTCTTCAATTTCCTGCTGCGAGGGGCATTGCACTCACTCCAAAGCCTCTGCAGTGCTGCTGCGCTGACGCTTGCGTGGGCGCAACCGGTTCTCTCACATAACTTTGTTTGCTCTCACAAAAGAGGTTGCAAAACTTATTGCTGATGAAACGGTTGACTGGCTGTTGTCGGTAAGCCCGATTTACACTTCAACAGGTAGGTAGATAACTTGCACCGTTCTCGGCGAGTTAGGAGAGGTGCACAACCATTTACCTCTCGCTCGTAGAATAGAATAGAATATTCTTTGACGCACACTAGAAAAAACAAAAAGAAACACAAAATAATTGTAAAGGTTCATGGTACAATTGGCGGCCTTATTACTAAAAGCAATTTCTTCCAGACAACCTTACTATGGAAAATAGCTGAGAGAAATTTGAAAGACGGTATTACGATATTTAATGTTCTTCATCGTCTGTTTTTCTGTTTTTCATCATCAAACTGCATCAAAAGCTACGCCTGTTGATTTGACAGTAAGTAATAGTTGGTAAAAGGTATACCCACTGCAGGACATATAATAGGCCTCCCTCATGGTTTCCCAAGCTTACTGTGGTCTTGTGCCGTTCGCATCCAGCGACTGCCCGCCACCGTAATCAGGGCCTAGATTCTAATAATGCATTGTAGTACAGTCGACAGCACGTCAAACTTCACATTTTAGTTGCAAAGACACCCGTAATGCAACGGAGTAGAGTGCATGGGTGTGTACCATGATGTGCTGTCGACTGTACAAAGACAACCGCATGGACGTGGCGATTTGGTTTCATCGCCGCTTCTATAAATCTACGCGCGCACACATATCAAACCCTCTAGGCGTCAACAATGGTATCAAAAGATACGTCACGTCGTACTGTAATGCACTAACAGAATGAGGCCCAGGTCGGCACGGGGGGCTGGGCTGCCCACGGTGGCTAGGAATTCTTGTAATCTAAATAAATAAATACGAAACAAACAGATGAAAATACGAGCAAAGAAAATAAAATCAAGCGCAATATTGCATAATATTCTAGCGTGCCAGTTTTACAATTTGCAAGTGCAATTTGCGCTTAAGAAATTCGATTTAGCTGCAAAACCAGTGGTGGTGATTACTAATTGGGTACTGCTCAAGTTTTGCAACATTTAATGAGACAGCGTCTGGAATTTCTTTGTTGAAAGATTACGGAAGCAACGCCACGGAATGTGGTATAAATTTAAATCGAAAAACACTTTGGTGAAGAGTAGGTAACTACTAGATAGACCTTGTTTTATGCATTATCCAAGATAATTATTATTAAATTAGCGTTGGCATAAATATTGAATTTTACTATGGCATATCAAAAAAATCGAAATAGAAAAAAAATAAGAACCGTCTTTAGAACACAGCATTAAACGCAGAATTAATGAAATACGTATACATTGTATGTATTCATCATCATCATCATCATCATCATCAACCCATTATGTCCCCACCGAGGGGCGCGGATCTCTTCCCTGAGGAAGGTAGGTATGACTCCACCACACCACATTTGTTGTATTGTATTGTAGAAGTATATCTTGGGCTCAGTGCCCAAAATGTAAGTGCTAGTCTGGGACTTGGTATCAAGTACAAAATATACTTCTGCAATAGGTAGGTACCTACATGTATAGATGTAGTTAATTATTTCTGCGTTTTTAGTGGTGTAGAGTTCTGAAGTCGGTTTTTATTTATTAAAAATTTTTTCGCGTTTTAAGACAATAATCACCATAATGGGACTAGGTACTTACTAACTACGGATAGAATGGACCGTTTTGTCGCTTGTAGCCTTTACATATAAAAAAGTTTAGAAATACAAGTATTTAAAATATTTTTTGTCTTGTAATAAGTTTTTTTTACAAAGGCACAGTTAGTTCATTAGTTTGACCTGCGGTGCCCCTTGCCCTCCGCCCCAGTACTCTATTTTTGTAAAAATAATAACTACACAGTTATTGTATTGTGGTGTTCCACGTTGTGTACATGAATACAACAGATGAAAAAAGCGCGTGGCGTGTGAACTACATATGTAGTAGCATTTTCCTACAAGGTTTGCTCTTACCGAAGACTTATTGGTCTATGCCGAAGATCTTGAATCCAAAATATTAACAAGGCTTTTAGAAGATAAAGGCGCCCGTATACGACGCACTCCCTGCCCGGTTATGAAATCTGTTCAGATTATTATTTCCTTTGTTCCTACTGTAATTCCATTGAGTTGTTCCATTGGACTTGAACTTGTAATTTGTCAGAAACCAAACTGTTATCTACTCTATTCATAATGTATTATCTGTCATTTATTTAGCAGGAAATCACGGCACAATTTATTTATCTTCTTCATAACGTTTTGTTTTTATCACACTATCTACCTAGGTAGGTACTAGCCGTTTCCGTTGTTTCGTATTTGTAGATTTTTATCGTGTCTTGATTTTGGCATGTGTGAATTATGTGATGGACCATGATGGAAAATAATGTAGATCGTTTCGCGATAGTGTGACGGCTCACACTATCGAGAAACAATCTACATAATTTTCGTACAAGCGTACAGGCGTATAATCTAAGAAAGTATAGGTACCCAAGATATCTAGATTTATTTTTGTGAACAAACGATTGTAGGACAAAATTTGTGTTTATTTATTTTGAAGTTCCTTTTTTGACGTCGGTTAAAAATAAAACGATTATGTAGCAGAACTACAAATGTATGATGTAAGAGGAAATGTAGATATAGCTGTAAAAAGAGCTGTACAATATCTAGGACGGGTTGTCACGACTGGTCTTTATCAATAGGTACTAGCTAGGTACCTACTGGGCTGGTTATCACCATGTAAAGTCGACCATTACTTTTGTGCTTCCCTTTGGGTACAATTTGTGACTGACGACAATATTTTCCTGGCAGACTCTCTTATTGAAAAGAAAAGAGGACATTTAATTTTATTAAAATTTTTACAGAAAATACAGTGTTCCCCAAAGTGTAGCTGTGGTCCTTAGTAAAGTTGGTGTGCCACGGCCCACGAACACTTAAAAGTTTTTGCAAACAATGCCGTTTTTAGCGAAAATGAAATTTTGTATTGTAAATTGTTGTTGGCCCCAGATCGTGGGACCTATAACCGAAGTTTGTAGGCAGAAATCTAATTATTTTCCAGATTACAATTTTCAGCAAAATCATGGTAGGTAGTTATCTAATAATAGCCTTTTACTGATTGTTAAAAAAATATTTTTGGTATAAGTAGGTACTTCTGAATTTTCCTGATTTTGTAGGTGTAGTTGCAGTTCAGCAACTGTCCTAATGCTGTAGTGTGAACTATCTAAATTATTTTACGCAGCTTTAATACCATAATTTACTCAATCGCGAATGTCGCGTTAGCCTGAGTAAAGTGGAGGGCACAACTTTATACTCGGACAGATACATACATATAATAGGTATAATATGTCGCAATGCAAAGCAGTTGTCCATGACACAGGGATTCGTTTATGAAATATTTTATTCGTCTATAGGTAGGTAGGTACCACTGTACCTCGGGGCGCCGCTGTAGCATTCGCAACGTGGTCCACCACAAGCGACATCCGGCGGCGCCCCATTGCACGAGCGACAGGACGGCTCCCAGGGTGTTTTAATCGGTATTCCTCTCCTATTATTAGGAGAGGAGAGTCCGGTACACGGCCGTCGCCCTCCCCCAAGGGTGGCGGTGTCATGGTGCGCAACAGCATTTCACCCCGTTAAAAAAAAAAAGTTACCACTGTACCTAGGATCAATATTACTTACGATTTCTTAATTCCACAGAAGCTACTACTTTAGCAAACGAAAAACTCTTTTATTATAGAGCTCCCATGTTCTAATATTATGTAGGTATATCCGTTAAACCAGCAATGCAGTAGGTATGTCTTGTTAATATGCAATATCTGCAGCGTTTCTTTCTATCACGCTGACTAAAGAAGAGTCCGTCACGTGCATTTATTAAGAGCAATATTTCATGTATATCTTTGTATCCCTAAAACATAATCATAATACATAAGCTCATGAATAACCTTATCGAAATCGAAATCCCTTTATAAAAATGCCCAAGTTGTAGAAGTGATCGATAAGAAAAATGTTGTAGCGTTTAAGTTGCGCGTGCTGTCTTCATTGTCTGCCGATGCTATCATCACGGCTGCCCAGTGAATATAAAACCGAATGTTTCAAGCGTCTACCTGTTGACTTAATTAACATCGAGCAGAAAAAAAAATCACGTTAGTGGTATGGGGGCCCTGTCTAGCTATCACAGCCTGGCGACAGACGGGCAGATGGACGGACAAAGTTACGGCCAGTCTTATCTTATCTTTTATCTTAAAAAAAACAGTCAAGGCCAAATATTTGTGACAAACAGTAAAATTTATGCAGAGATTACGGAGCTGCCCCGTTGGGAGGCCAAAGCGTTTCGCACCCAGCGCGTGCGCCACCGTCTAGCGCCACACGCGCCTTTCTCTGTTTCACAACATGCATGAGTTGCATGACCCAGTTTATATCTAGCTAGGGGCGTCTAGCTAGCGACCTCTACAGCTAGACATTTTTTTAAACAATAACATGACCGCTGTACGTAAACTCATGCCTGTAACCCCCAGAGGGGTAGGTAGTTACCAGAGTTTGCCACTTCCCACAAGACGAACTTCTTTCGCTTCATCAACATTAAAAAAATAAATAAACTCACGCCCGTTATCCCCGAAGGGGTAGGCAGAGGCACCAATCACTAGAACTGGGCCTACGTTTTGCCGAGTTTATTAGGTCCCAAACGTGACAAGTGGCAAGCCTTCATCTTCTTCTTCTTCATTTTCTTCTTTCGCTTCATAAGATTAATTCAACTTAAATGCTTGAATACATCTAGAAGTGTGTTGTTTTACTTACATTATTGCGGATAACTTAGGGTACCTAGAAGAGTCGTGTTTTATTTTGTTTTTAATACAAATTATAATAACTTAAGCGCATACTAGTACAAAAATAAAGACTATATCTAGGTGGAACCTTAATTGCCAATACATCAACAGAAAACAAAAATTCCTGGTAAGATCCATTAGATCTAGATAATGGATCCAATGAATTTCAAAGGGAATATATTTAAATTGGGTATAACAAAGAACATGATTATCAAATATATTTTTTTATGTTAACTATACAATTTTCATAATTATGTGTATGTTTGAGCGCCACGAGACATTAACTGTTTAGAGAGCATGTATGAAAACGTTAATGTGCTGTTAACGACTGTTCATGTTGAGTGGAGCCCACATAGCTTGAGCTTTTATTGCTAAAATGGGCAGTTTCTGAAACCTTAACACGTTTCTAAAAAACGGTGTCGCTAAAATCAGAAAAACCGAAAAAAATACCTTATTAGGAAATACGATACTCTATTGAGTATCGTTAAATTTTGAATTGTATTTAGTTTATTAGATGGATAATAATTGAACAAAGTAAAATTTGTAAATGAAAATCTCTTACTGATGTGTTTCAAGAATTTCATATCTGTATAACCCTGATTAACCCTGTATATTTTTAAGCTCTCTATGATATGACGTCCAATCGTATCGACTAGATCGGTAATGTCAGTGCTAACTGCAACTTATTGAGAAACTGTTGTTTTGCGATTTGTTCAGAGGTACAATGGATATCGTACTACGGGATCACAGTCGAACGAAACCTTGCGAAATGAAATTGACTTTCTATTGACATGTTGTATTGCAAAAGGTACAGTATTGTATTAACGTTTCCAGAAATGCACTTATTGAATGAACAGTGGACGGAACGTCTACTTTTGCATTCGCGCTCTAATCAGGCGACTTCGCAACATCAACGAAACTGTGTAAAATATTGATAGTATACTAATATTATAAAGAGGAAAGATTTGTATTTTTGTGTGTGTGTATGTGTTTGTAATGCATAGGCTCAGAAACTTATGGCCCAATTTTAAAAATATTTTCACCATTAGAATGCTACATCCTTCGTGAGTAACATAGGCTATATTGGATTTTCAAAAATTTTGGGGTTCCGTACGAAAACTCGAATAAAATAATCTAAGGTGTGAAAAAATTACTACCCCAGGAATTTTCGACGGAACTTAATATAGCTATTTCCACGGAAACGTTTTTGCCACCCGTGCATAGCCAGGGCGGGTCGCTAGTTATACGTAACTAGCTGTCGCCCGCGACTCCGTCCGCGTGGACTTTAGTTTAAAATTTTGCAACCCCGTTCACTCCCTTAAGGGTTAAATTTAGAAAAACGGCGAAACACGTGTTCAATCAATTGTGTTGAAGAGTATTTATTTTAAGTTTCAAGAAAATCAGACCACATCTTTTATACCTCTCATACAAATGTTATGTTATAAATTATTATGTTTTCTGAATTAATAACTTATACCTACTTTATTGTTTTTATGTACTGGACCTTGAACATTATGTTAGAAATAACATGTACAGAGGCGAGCTTTTCTCAGGAGAGAAGAGATTTCTGCGGCTGGTCCATCAACACATAATGCATAGTGCTACTGATCGGGGAGGTAGTGTATGGACCTTTAGTCTAGACTGCATAATATAAAGGTATTAGATAGACAGGACCAAGGTCATCCAATGGCGGAACTCTATAAATAGGAGATTACAAGCCATAAGTTAGTGAAAGAAACGGGTTTTCTCTTTAAACATTTACATAACGGCGGAAGGTAGGTACACAATCTACGAATAGGTATAACGAAAATACATCACCACTTAGGTATATTTGGAATGTAGTGTAGAGGACCTTAAGTCTAGAGTCTAGACTGCACAAGTGTTAGTTAGATATAGAACCAAGGTCAGGTAATGGCGGAACTTTGTAAGTAACAGTTCAGTTATCTTGCTGCGTCTAATCGGCCGGTATCAATCTGTACTTAACAAAATCAACCCAATGCCGTGCGTTCTACTGAGCACTTTTCGTGCGATAATCGTCTATCTAGAGATACCTAGTGCGATTGTCCAACGCAAACACAATAAACACTTAAAATTATTTCTGTACCTAGGTACTCCATCGAGGAATACCCGTGTTTACTTACACACTCAAACTGGAATCAACCAAGGACGTCATCGCGTCAGTAAATTCTCGGACAAAAGTCAGAGAAGTTAGATTTTTAAACAGTCTTATTTATAAAAAAAAAACTGGACAAGTGGGAATCGGACTCGCCCACCGAGGCACTATTTACATATTAAAAACTAGCTGGTGCCCGCGACTCTTTCTGTGAAGGATAGTGCTTCAAGTACAACATTTCTATTATACAACTAGCTTTCGCCCGCGACTCCGTCCGCGTGGACTTTAGTTCAAAATTTTGCAACCCCGTTCACTCCCTTAAGGGTTAAATTTTGAAAAACGGCGAAACACGTGTTCAATCAATTGTGTTTTTTACATTTGTATGGGAGGTATAAAAAATGTACTGTCATTTTCTTGAAACTTAAAATAAATACTCTTCAACACAATTGATTGAACACGTGTTTCGCCGTTTTTCTAAATTTAACCCTTAAGCGCGGGCAAAAGCTAGTAAGTTATAATATTGTAGTAAAGTTTGACTAAAATCTATTCAGTAGTTTTTTGAGTAAAACAGTAACGTACATCCATACATACTTACAAACTTCCGCGTTCATAATACTAATTATTATCTAAGTTTAAGATATATAATATATTATATGTACTAATATCCTCCTGAGAACCGACCTTGAAAATAACAATGGTTTTTGTATTTCTCTTTCTAAATTGGTTCTCACGAGGTTAAATATTATATACTTTGATAATATTACAATAATATTATTATGTCCATGTTTTCCTTAATATCAAGGCCCACGAGGCTGTTTTAAAGCTCAAATTGAAAGCTCTCGAGGTTTTGGATTTGGGCTGGCACTGCAGAACTCAGACTAGACGTTTAAGCTTGACATTAATCTTGTCTCGTATGTCAGCACATCATCCTATACATACATCCATGCACTCTACTCCATTGCATTACGAGCGAATTGTAATAGTGTGGGGCCAGAAGCAATGTATGTGCCTGTATGTAAATGTTAAAATGGAAAAAAAATTGTAACTAAGATGTGAAGGTTGACGTGCTGTCGACTGTACATAAGAAGGAATGAAATGCGTAATAATAATACGACATTTAAAAAAAAACATCAGCGTTATAGATCGAACTTATAATAAATCAAGAAAACTAGAAACGCCCACTTAGGTTAAAAATAGTTTTAATTAAAGATTCACTTTTTTGTAAATAAACATAAACGTTTACATACATTGCTTTTGATCCCACACTAGGATACCGTGTCGTGGGAACCAGAAACAGCGACGTCAAACATTTAAACATCCAAGAGTTTTTTGTCCCCAGCCGGGATTCGAACCCGGGACCTCTGGCGTAGTAAGATGCGCTAACCGTTACGCCACAGAGGTCGTCGATATAAATAAGACCGTCCGTTGTTGTCCAAAACGGCGTACTAAGTACTAGTTACTATAATCCATTTAACTATACTAGGCATTTTTTTAGACTGTAAACGACACTGAATCAAAAACCTTTAGCGGTAGAAAACCCGAAACACTTTACAAGTGCTAGCTAGTACTAAATTATCAAACGGTATCGAATTTTTTACCGCTACGGGTTTTTGATTTAGTGTCGTTTAAAGTCTGAAACAAATGCAAAGTATAGATAAATGGATCATACGTACTTTTGAGGCAGTCAAATAAACCTTTTGTAAAATTACTCTATTGGCTGATTTCTGAATTGAGAATTTCGATAACTAATTACTTAACTGTAGTGCTGTCTCATCGAATTTCTTTAGAAAAAAACGCTAACGGAGAGCTGTGTGAAACAGTCAATTGAACATACTTGTTTTTCCAGAAAAAATAAGCAAAATACTATTTTAATCTATTTATCTTGTGAAGAACAATAATTTTTAGACAATTTGACTAATGTGCCTTAGTCCGCCCACCCTAGAATTTATTAATAAATACCTAAATGTTCATAATACTATACAATTTTCTTAGCATAGAAATTATGGCGTTATTTATAGGTGTATTAATGAAAAGAAAGTTTTTTTGCTAAAAATTATTTACTTACTAAGTTTTGTAACATAATAATAAGAAAGAAAATAATAAAATTAGGATGCATATTGTATCGTATAGAAAAGACCTGTTAGACAGACCATAAAATTGCACTTAATATTTCTATAAAAATTCAAATGCTCAATAGAGGATATTATTAATTTACATAATTAAGTATCACAAGATAAACATATAACATAATAATTTAACACAATTATACTGTAGATAAAACAAAGTATTATTATGCTTCTGATAAACTCATCCAAGTTCATATTTTTAATTTGACTAGTGTAATCATGCCAAGTAAAAAATACTTTTTCGTTTAATTACAAATGTACTTCATACTTAGGTACCTGTCCTGCGCAGTACAGCCAGATATAAATTCTTGTTAATTTCAACGCATAATGATAATTTCTGTACAATACATATAAAACAATATTTCTAAAAACAATGTGTAGATTGGTACACATATCTTTAAGGTAAATACCTACCTAATAACTTCGTGTTCCAGTTTTAAATATCTATTACTCACCTTTACAAAACTACCTTACTTAATGAAGGTAATACAATCCAGAGTAATGAATAAGGGTGGCTGATGCTCAGCAAGGATTGATGCTAGCTTGATAGAATAAAACCGCATGTAAAACCTAATTTATTATCACGCATATATCACTACGTAATAACAAATTTAATGGTCTTTAGGGTTATCATATCATTCACATAGCTGAGAAAGATTTTGTCAGTGATCTTTAATCATTGCTCTGGTGTGTAGTGTTAACATTTTTGTAGAATTCTTCATATCTTAGGACCATTGTAACATCTGGCCACTACCATTATAGTAACAATATACCTATAAACATTCAAACAGAGGGTTGAACTCGCCATGTCATGACGCGTCAACGACTTTTTCTATGGGCAAAACTTTTAAGATGAAAAAAATCAGTAGTATATTGTTTTGTTTATTTTTAAATGATAACCACACCACAGTAAAAATCGCTTAGATTCACTAGTAGAGCCTCACTTTTCGAATGTATTGGGGATTTCAATTCTAAGTGCGATAAATTGCGAGTTTTACTTACACGATTAGAATTATTATACCTTGTAGAACCCGCAATAGTTATCATCTACCTATTAAAATATATCTGTGGTGGGTCTAGGTAATGGGGCCTTACCCATATGTGAGTTGTCGCAGTGTAAAATTAGGTAGGTATACTATAAAAGTAATAATTTATTGTCCTAGCGATTTCAGGCGACAAATTATACGTATCGAATATGCATACAAATTACGCTATGTAACTGATAATACCTACTTTTTCTCATGTATACAGGTAGTTCGTCTATTTATGTACACATTGAACACGTAAATTGAAAAGAAAAATATTGTAGCGCGTTATTTCATTCAAGTTAAGTATTAATACTAATTGTAAAATGCAATGAAGTTTAACACCTGTAATTCCAATCAACTATTATGGTATTGTTTCGCAATGCCAATCGTAAACCGCGGAATGTTCAACGTTAACTTTCGTTCTATGGAATATTTTTCAGCTACCTACCTTATAAAAGTTTATGACAAATAGAATCAACACAGAAACGGACTTGGAATGCTAGCTGAAAAACAAATTTGGGAATGGTTTGATGCAATGTAAAATGAAGATCACTCTAAAGTATACTCTTTGTGCAATTTAGAGCACAAAAATGAACAAAGCGTAAAATTATAATACAGTTCAGTAAACCATCTTGCTTGGTATATATTTACATTTGTAATTTCGTAATGTTTTGGTACGTTGTTGCCATAATGACGAACAGATTAATTTCAGACAACAACAGTTTACTCTGTAATTTCCTCAAACCTACAGATTGTAAGTTATCACATCATCATGAGAATGAGATCGCGCGCTGCACGTCTTTAGAAAATGAACATGCAATCATTCCACGGTTACCGACTTGGCGAGATTTCTCGGGCAGTCGACGTTGCAGCCGCGCAGCACCGCGATGTGGTAGGCTAGCAGCTGCATGGGTATAACGGTGAGCACGCCCTGCAGGCAGTCCACAGTCTTTGGCACCTGCAGACAGCGGGATGCCAGCGACATGGTCTCGTCGTCGCCCTCCTCACATACCACGATAGGCCGGCCCTGGCGCGCCGTCACCTGCTGCAGCGCGTTCATACACTTCGTGTACACTGGGTCACGCATCACGATCATCATCACCGGCATCGAGTCGTCGATCAGCGCCAGTGGCCCGTGCTTCAACTCGCCCGCCATAATGCCCTCGCTGTGCATGTACGTTAGCTCCTTCACTTTCAGGGCACCTTCCAGGCACGTGGCGAAGTTGTAACCGCGACCCATGATGAGCAGCGACCGCTGCCGGTACAGGTCCTGTGCCAAGGCGCGCACCTCGTCGTCCAGAGCCAGGACTTGGCGGATCTTGCCGTCGAGCTCGTGCAATCCCGCTATGATGTCTTTGCGCCTCTTCTGGAGGGAGATACGGTCTTCGCTGACGACTAGAGCGAACATGACGAGGGACAGGAACTGCGATGTGTAGGCCTTGGTGGAGGCGACGCCGATCTCGGGCCCGGCGTTGATGTGCACGCCGCAGTGCGACTCGCGGCAGATGGAGGAGCCTACAGTGTTAGTGATGCCGACGATGAGCGCGCCGTGCCGTTTACAGTAGCGCAGGGCCATCAGCGTGTCGGCCGTCTCGCCCGACTGCGAGATGAAGAAGCACACGTCGTCACGAAACACAGGCGTGTTGCGGTCCAAGAAGTCTGAGGCCAACTCCACCATGACTGGCAACTCGGTGAGCTCTTCCAGCAGCTGGCGCGTGGCCACGGCGCTGTGATAGCTGGTGCCGCAACCGATCAGCATCAGCCGCCGGCAACGCTTGATTTCTGGGATATAATCCTTGATGCCACCCAGTGTCACTGACCCACTTGCAAAGTTCAGACGACCTCTCATGGTATTTACAACAGATTCTGGTTGTTCAAAGATTTCCTTCTGCATGAAGTAATCATAGTTTCCTTTCATGATCTGTTGCAGTTCCAGCTTCAAGGTTTGAATTTCACGCTGGTGTGGGTCATTGCCAGAGCCAGATAGGCGGTGAATGCTCAGGACACCGTCCTTGACATGAGCAACATCATCATCCTCGAAATAGAGAACTCTATTAGTGTGCTCAATGACAGCTGAAGCATCAGAAGCAAAGAAGTATTCAACATCTCGTTCCTCTTCAGGCTCAAAGTGGGCATGGCTGTTGACTCTTGGCACAGTGGGTACCACTCCACGTGTAGCCTTGTTGTTGGTGTACATGATAGGTACATGGTCGCTGGAAAGACGACGGCGAGTCTTGATCCCCACCAGCAAGGGGCTACCACGACGGGTCGCCACACACTCATTAGGGAAATGCAGGGACTTGAAGCAAAGAGCAAAAGCACCTTCCAACTGTAGAATTACCTGCTCCACAAGTTCTTGGAAGCTGTAGTCTTTGTGCTGGTTGTAGATGTGATGCACCAGTTTGGCAATAGCTTCAGTATCCGTTTGTGACTCGAACTCATACCCCTTCTTCTCCAGGAAAGTCTTGACGGCCTTGTAGTTGGTTATGATGCCATTGTGAATAACAACAAATGCATTGTCGAGGCCGGAGCGCTGCGGGTGCGAGTTAACGCTGCTGGGCTCACCGTGAGTGGCCCAGCGAGTATGCGCGATGCCACAGTGCGAGTCAACGCACTCCTCTACGGCGAGTTCCAGGCTGCGCTCCTGGAGTAGCTCCTCAAGCGCCGCTACCTTACCGCTGCGCTTCACCACTGAAATGTCCTTCTGGTCGGCCGCGTCCACGGCGACGCCGGCCGAATCATATCCGCGGTACTCCAAGCGTTTCAATCCGTTGACCAACAACTCAAGAATTTCGCGCCGCGTCTTAGGCGTGAGGTGGTTAATGTATGCGAAAATTCCACACATGTTGAGCGAAGTAGAGCGTAACGTTGAACCGAGCTATTGTAACCGCGGCCCGCGAGAGACTGAATAAACAACACAACTTACGAGCGATGTTGAAGGCGCTGTGCGCTGCTCCTACCACTAATCAGTTACTTTCACTTACGGCGGAGCCCACGTCATCGTATTTCGTTATCATATAGACCAGTATCGTAAATATCAGCGGAAAACAGGATTTCTGACCATCGCTCAACAACACGATAAACAACTGTCAAAGTGACATGTTTTTTTTTTACTATTTTTTTTTAATCTTCTTATTTTTTATATATTTATTTTTACAGGGCCTGTACGAAACTTTAGCCCTAACGGATGTTCGGAAAACATTTGTTACAAAAAATTGAACTTTACGCCATGATGGCTGAAAACGGAATCCTTTAATCTTCTTTATCTGCTAACAGCAGAATAGGCAAAGGACTTTCGTCCGTGCAGCCAGGTCTGACGTTTTTTAGGTAATTCTTTGTAGAAGGCCGAAGCCAAATATTTGTAATGTTTTTTAGATATCTTTTTCGCCGAGGCCAAATCTTTGTAAAAATTTTTTTTTTACTAAGAAGGATTTTTGGCCTGGATATTAGTCCTTTGGGCCATAGTGACATGTTTTTTTTTTTATAAAGGTTTTGGCCTGGATACTAGTCCTTTGGGCGTTGATTGAGTAGATCACCATAGATCAACAAAGGTAGTACGAGGACGAGAGTCGCGCGCGACAACGTCAAAAGTCGCGACTTTCCAGTACATTAACTGTCAAATGAGCCGTTTTCAGAAGACCTAAAAAAAATAATATTACGGCTGTCAAAGGAATGCAATTTTGGACCTCAGCCCAATAGCCATGTGTGATACATCATAAAATAGGTCTCAGCGAGCTGAACAAAAGTTACTATGACGCCAACAGCCAAATGTTTTTCCTTTCGCAGTTATATTGTTTTGAAAAAAAACTAACATTTTCAATAAAATATAACTCCGAAACGACAAACATTTGGCTGTTGGCGTTATAGTAACTTTTGTTCAGCTCGCTGAGACCTATTTTATGATGTATCACACATGGCTATTGGGCTGAGGTCCAAAATTGCATTCCTTTGACAGCCGTAATATTTTTTTTTTTAGTTCTTCTGAAAACGGCTCATTCTGACGACTTTTGACGTTGTCGCGCGCGACTCTCGTCCTCGTAAAGCGCCACCAAGTTATCTGTTCAGGTGGGCAAAATTGTAACTAACTAATAAATTGTAAATCCTGTTCTCCATTTTTTGTTTCATTTATTCACTTACTAAGATTTATAGATATATTTTCATTAAAATTAAAAGACGGGTTAAAATATTCTCGTTTTTCTAGGTAAATTTATTAAATGTTACTACTAAATTCTCCGCTAGCGCCGCTATCAACTGAACAGATAAGATGGTGGCACTACCTTTGCAAGCCACAGTGTAACCGGTTTTGCGTCGGTGAATATTATTTCTTTGTGTGCGTGAACGTTGCCAGAGTAAAGTGAATTTGCCATAATGTGTGCTAAAATATTTCAGTCGTTCGTAGGACGTGAATAAAAATGCAATGGTTTTGAACATTATTATTCATACAATAAAATACGTCTAGCAGTAGAGTTGTCAATTAAACGGCCGCTAACATATTCGTATTATTAAATACACTTTTCTCACTGATTTACGGTAGTTTCATTTACATTTTACAGGTTGCATTTTAATAATATTAAGTGTAACACTCGTGAAAACTTCAGAAATTTCTAATGTGGGTACAAGAAACGGAAAGAAAAGTAATTTTGTTTTTCTTAACATTTTCATTTTCTTATTAACACCTGAAAATACTATTGTTAAATAACTTCACGTTCTGGTGTCTAATTTGTTTGCCGTGCCTTTACTCCCTAAATGCCGCCTATTCTATGTTTTGCCAGGCGGCATTTAGGGCCGCCTGGCAAAACATAGAATAATTTGTTACTTGAAGACTTGTAGCAACTTTAGTTGAAATGTACAGAGCATATTCGAGCAGTTGATGTGGGTGACCAGTTCTCTCTTCCACATGCTAGCACCCATTTATCCAGAACAGGAGTATTTTGAAGAAATCTGGAATGGAAACATTGTGAAATTTCGTAAATATTGTAATAGATCAAAATATAATCATATTATTGTAATTGAATAACTGCTGGCAGATGCTGGATGCGGCAAGCTGAAGACAGGGCGCTAAAGCGCTCATTAGGGGAGGGCTATGTTCAGCAATTATAACTTTTGATTAAAGGCGATATAAGTATGTAAAAAAGTGAATAGTATATGAAAGTAGTAATGGTCTCCAAGATGATATTCAGATTTGTTTAGTTAAATCTTACTCGAAAAAATATTAACTCATATGTTTTTTTCTACAAAACAGAGTTCTCAACTGGAATTCATCTATTGTAATGCTTTGCATAACAATTTAATTTCGTATGTATTTGACTGCCTACCAGCTAAACTAACTTTTAAACTCTATTTAATAATACATAGTTAAAGTAATGATCGGGATTCTCAACATGCACGAATGGCAACATTTTTTTACTCTTCGGTTCAGTATATTAGGAAAGTAAATTCTATTAATATTGCTTTCCGTAGGGGAGCTACTAGTTTTAACTTAACTAAAATACTCAACATAAAGCAACTTTCGGCTTAGCACTCATTGAAACACAATCATTGCGTACCTGTGAAAGGAAACTTCTCCCAAAGCACATTCTCGACGATTTCTGCATCGTAATACACTACGATTCACCATAGTTTCTCTATTTAGGTCACTTTTCACATATCATTCCACAAATAAACGATTTCTCTTGGAAAAGACTAGCGTAGCGTTAAATGTGATTAAATTTCCAAAATCTTGTCGTTTGTTTGCCCCCAAGAAACGTCAACTTGACACGGGGGCAACCAAAAAAAGGCAGTTACACTTTTGCCTTTTATTCTGTCTCTTTTTCACCCATGATCGCTACGTAAGTTTCTTTCATTTACATCTTGTATGTGTGCGTTGTGGCTTGCTCCATGGTTTTACTCCCTCCCTCAGAAGAAGGAGTACCATAGAAGGAGCGTTAAAAAATGAAAACGTGCCACATAGTCTGTTTCGTCAATCTAAATAGCCGCAAGCTACGTGTTAGAAAGAGAAAAATATAGTCGTGTCTTTGTTGCTTTTTTCGAGCGTACAACCCTTAAACGTCAGTTGGTTACCTTTGGTTACCATTACGCGACCAAATTAGAACGGCTCAGAAAATGACGGCATGCAATGTGCCGCCCAATGACATTGATTTGGCAGAGGGTGTTCTGTGTTTGGTTGGCATTGGCAGTGTGTTTGACAAGAGGTTTGGGAGTGCGCCGTTTTCAAGAAGCTTGTGTATTTTATATTTACTAAAGCACCATTTGAAGTGAATTATAGTGGATTCTCATGGTATATAGTATAAGTAACCATCGGCATGGCGTGTGTTGTGTTAGAATGTATATCTCATTCTTCCCGAGAAGATAATGAAACAACATTCATCAGCTTCCACTGGTAAGTATCAATTTTGTGTACCTAAAAGGGTATTTTCTCTAAGATTTCAACTATGGGCTACTAGAATTGCAAATTAGCTATTAGAGAATGGTGTTTTCATCATGATTATTGTGATATTTTCGATATAAATCATAATACAAGTTTGTTGTTTGCTGTAGGGGAATAGGGATGGGACTTTCCCACTTTCTCAGTGAAAAAAAGTATCGATAGTTCGTAGAGCATATTTAGTTATTTCTTGCGTTCGTATAGTTGTTTTCATTGTTAATTATCTATTGCAGGTTACCCGAAGACAGCACAAAATAACAAATGTCGATTACGCAGTATCATGTACAAAGTAGTCTTGGAAAAATTTACACCGCATTTGCAGCAAGCGACTGTTTCATAAACAATAGCAAGTGGCGTAGGTTGGAAACAAGTGCCGTACCTACTTTACGCTTTTCCTTAGCCCGCAGATCATTGGTAAGGTTATAATTATACATTATAATGATACTTAAAACAAAATAAAGTCTACATACTGCACAATTATGTCGACTGAGGTGCACGTTTTGCTGTATGTATGTACATCAGGAATTTCACATGAGACCCGACTGTCTCGTTGGTCTAGTGGTTACTCCACTTGGATAATAAAACAGGTTGTCAGTTCCAACCTGCAAGGCGCCGTATATCACTAGTAGAATTTTTCCCTGATTATTGCCTCACTGGGTGTTTTTTTCTATCCTGGACGACGTTTAGCGTTTAGGTCATAACTAGTTTAATACTATCATAGTCTGATTCTGGTGCAAGTGATTTTTATTATTTTTTATGTGGAAGTTATCAACGTGAAGTACTTAAATAAAAACAATTTTCAGGTTGCGCCCTCCGCGGAAATGGACAACGTTCGTGAGCTGCAACCAAGCTGATTTCATTTGAATTTCATAAAATATTATATTATCTTTTACATTATGGCTGACACATTTTTGTGAAAAAAAAAACGTTAATAGCTACTTATAAATCAGAAGTCAAGGATAAAAAACATATACATTATAGTAATACGTGTTGGGTTCTTCTCTATTGAGCTGCAGCCTGCCACTTTTTATGTGAAAAGCTTGAAACTACGTACTTTATTTGATGCCAAATAATCTTGTACCAATAAATCGTTTGGTTTTTAATTTTTATTTTATTCCATCGAACCTGGACTGATGATGTTATTACAACGGGTGCCTTGAGTAACTATGCTAGGTGGTAGGTATTTATTGGAAACAAATACGTAATCTATTAACACGACACAGGGTATCCTAGTGTGGGGCCAGAAGCAATCTATGTGCCTGTGTGTAAATGTTATGTTATGTTATTAAATAGTTTTTCCTATTTTGGTCTTGTTTTATTCATTATACTTTCTTACAGTGCCACCATCTCATCTGTTCAGTTGATAGCGGCGCTAGTGGAGAATTTAGTAGTAACATTTGAGAAATTTACCTAGAAATATGAGAATATTTTAACCCATCTTTCAATTTTAATGAACATATATAAATGAATAAATAAAACAAAAAATGGGGAACAGGATTTACAATTAATTACTTAATTACAATTTTACCCACCTGAACAGATAACTTGGTGGCGCTGTATATGGTGATTATTGATGATTTGAAAATATATTTAAAAAAAAGGTTCTATATTCGCCGTACATATACATTTTGCCATGTTACCACATAACTCGGTAAAATCTTTCTTCGATTCGCTATAGCCCTATTAGTCCCATTTATATTATTGAAAACCTGATGTAGAATTGCTTACTGTTACTTATGAATATTTATTGTAAGTTATATGGTATGTACCACACTTAGCACATAATAACATAACCGTAAGGGGTTCCAGCAGGTTCACTAGCACCACCAAGGGAAAAATGATTTTTTTTTAGAGATAAATACATTGATAATTAGTTAGATAGATAATGGTGATAATAGTGATTATCATGGGCTTATGACTGTAATTTAAATTAATTGGAATTGGAATAATGGAATTTAGTCGTAGGTTTTTTGGTACACAGCCATGGGTCCGAAAAATCACTATTAAACATGGTGATGGGATTGAAAAGATACTTTTTGCAAATTGTGTAAAAGAGCTATGATTTTTTTATCATTTAATATTACTACTTAATTACCAACATTAATTTAAAAAAATACACAGATTATGTAGAGCGGAATAAATAATATCGACATCTTTATGGTGTTTGTCCCAGCCCTATCGATTTTGGCTTTGTTCAGTAATCTGTGGCAACCGTGTACGATTGTAACATTTTTAGTGCATGAGTACACTACGGCTGTCTCTTTCTGGCGCAGAGATTTATCGTAAGAGTAACATGGACAGCTATACAACTGTTACTTTTTATTTTATTCCTCCTTCTATGGTACTCCTTCTTCTGAGGTATGAAGAAACGAATGACGCCATCTAGTGTATCTCAAGGAACTAAGAAAAAAAAAGAAAGGAAAAACGCCCATTAAAAAAAAACATAGATTTAATAAAGGAAAACCGAGGACGCGAGTCGCACGCGACAACGTCAAAAGTCGTCTGAATTTGACAGTTAATGTACTGGAAAATCGCGACTTTTCACGTTGTCGCGCGCGACTCGCGTCCTCGTACTAGTCGTACGTACTACAGCGCCACCAAGTTATCTTTTTAAATTGTAATCCTGTCCCCATTTTTTGTTTTATTTATTTACTTGCTAAGATTTATAGACATATTTTCATTAAAATTGAAAGACGGGTTAAAATATTCTCATTTGTCTAGGTAAATTTCTCAAATGTTACTACTAAATTCTCCACTAGCGCCGCTATCAACTGAACACATACGTGGGGCGCAATAAAAGTTTCCGGAATGAATAAGAAAAAAATACTATTAAAGGCCAAAAATGATTTTTTTTGTGTCTCAAAATATTCTCCCTTTGCGTAAATGCACTTTTTCATTCGATTAAACCAATTTTGAAAACTTTTTTGCCACTCCTCCGTGGTGACCTCAGAAACGTGTTTTTCATACTCTTCGACAGCCTCTTCTGGGGATGAAAATCGTTGACCGCGTAATTGGTTTTAATTTTTGGAAGCAGAAAATAGTCACAAGGTGCCAGATCGGGACTGTATGCAAGATGGGTCATAAGTTCTACGTTTTTCACCTCCAAAAATTCGTTTGTCTGGCCGTGTGGGAATTAGCACTGTCGTGGTCCAAGATGATACGGCGTTTACGGTTATTTTTACGGAGTTCGTCAACAATTCCCGGCAAACAAATAATGGTGTCCTAGTCACTATTCACCGTACGACGATTCTCTAAAGCGACAGTAGCCACGTGTCCATTTTTATTTAAAAAAATATTCGATTCCTGCTTTGTTTTGGGATCGCACCCATAAATCCATGTTTCCTTACTTGTTACTGTCCTACACCAAATTTGACGCATTTTGGTTGAATCTGGTAAGCATGGCACTGCACCAAGTAATGCGGTCCGTTTTTTGAGCCTCGGTCAAATTGTGTGGGATCCACCTACAGCTTTCTCACACCCAAATGTTTGTGTAGGATTGATTGTATTTGACTCATTTCTATGTCTAAGGATGCGCGAATCTCATGGTAGGTTACATGCCTGTCTGTTTCAATCATAAGGCGCATAGCATCGATGTTTTTGTTGTTCACAGCGGTGGACGGACGACCAACGACCATCGCAAGATTCGTCACTGAGATTGACACAACCGCGCTTGAGTTCTACAAACCAGCTATAAATAGTCATCTTGCATGGTGCTTCATCGCCATAAGCAGATTGAAGCCGAGCGATGCTCTATTGAGCTGTCAAATTACACTTAAAATCGTAGAAAATCAGGGACTCCACACACGACGGCTATAAGGTAAGGATGTATATTATAGCACGATATATCTCATTACATCTTTCCATAGAAATCGTCAGGAGACCACACACGACAGCTATAATATACATCCTTACATCTTCGTACCTTAAAGGTACTGAGCGATACAAAGATGTATATTTACCTTTCGATACCTTTCAATACCTCCCAATACCTTTCCGTATATTACGATATATCTTCCTTCGTAAAGGGTGTTCAAAAAGTTTCTTGGTGATTCAAAAAACTCCACTAGGAGTTTTATGTCGCTAAACGACATAGGTATTCAGAGTCCTATCTCAAAAAAATCATTTGCTCCACATAAATTTGCTCCATATAAATAGTCTCGCTAAAGGCCGGTTTCCGAATTGAGAATTTCACTTAAATATTTAAATAACGTTCTGTCACGCTCTTTTCTGAGAAACTTGACGAGACAACACTAGAGTTAAGTAGTTACTTAGCGAAATTCTCAATTCCGAAATCGGCCGTAAGCTACGTTTCGTAAGCCTGAGGAAGGTATAGGCCATACTCTGCCACGGGGGCCCAAGTCCGGATTGATGGAGGCTTGTAAGACTAATGGCTGGTCTTGCTCTATGGCCTCTGACTTGGCTTAACGACTGCCATCTATCGACGACCAGCACCAACTGCTTAACATGCCTTGCGAAGCATGGAACCGCTCGGAAAAATGCCATTACCGTTAATCATAAACGGTCACCCATCCGCGCACTGAACGCGCCCTATGTTGCTTAACGTTCGTGATCGTTTAAGATCACTCAGGCGGCCAGGGCTGCGAGCAATTCTTCGATTCAGTCGAGTACCAGTCAGTTGACTGGTAGAAAATACTTGTAGCATTAAGTCCGCCGCGTTGCCATTGTAATTTTTACTTATGTGCAATAAACGTATTAATAATAATAATAATAATAATTGATGACCTATGATTTTATAGATATAACATAGGAAGTTACAACTTGTATACCGGGTGTTAAAGAACCGCAGCCGGATCGGGAAACCACGCATTCTCTACATCATACCGAACATTTTTTCTTAAAACACCATAGCTGGGAAATCAACGGTTTACGAGATATTGAGGTGTAAAGTCGGGCCTATTTTTTACATTTTTTTGCAGAAAGAATCGTATAAACAATAATTCTCCCATAGAAAGTCCATGTGAATTATCAATATTTCAAAACAAAAACCGATTTTGAAAATTCACCGCGCAATCTATTCGCAACCCTTCAAAGGTCGTCGTATCCATCCTTCACATAAACATAGCTACGCAACTATCGCGCGCGGCGCGGCACTCGACCGCGCGCCCCGCGCCTCACCCGCTATCAGGTGTTTCGCGTGGGTTCCTTGACCCGGGCCGACCGGACGCTCGCGCACGTAAGTAGGTTATTTCGTTCGATTGTCGCACGTATCCCGTGCGTAGTAAGAACTACCATTTATTTACAATGACAGTGGTGTAAGTCCGGAAATTTTACAAACCTAATGTTTCTGTATGAACCCGATTCTCCTGACATCACAAACTCGTCAAATCTGGAATAATAATAAGTTTGTGATGTCAGGAGAATCGAGTTTCTAAAGAAACATTAGTCTAGTAAAATTTCCGAAGTTACACCATCGTATTCGTCCAGAATCGCTCGTAGCCCGGTCTGCCTGAGTGATCTTAAACGATCACTAAGGTTAAGCAACATACGGCGCGTTCAGTCCATGGATGGGTCACCGTCTATGAATAACGCTAGTGGCATTTTTCTGAGCCGTTCCATGTTTCGCAAGACACGTTAAGCAGTTGGTGCCGGCTGCCGTCGATAGATGGCAGTCGTTAAGCCAAGTCCTCAGGCCTTAGGGCGGCTTGAAAACTTCTAACAGTAAGACCAGCCACTAGTCTTACAAGGCTCCACCAATCCGAACTTGGCCCCTTGGCCCTTATACCTTCCTCATGGAAGGGACCCGTGCCCTTCGGTGGGGACATAATGGGTTGATGATGATTTGTCAATTTAACGGGAGGACCTACCTACCTACTTACCTATTACGAAAACCTAACACAAAAAATAACGTCAATCAAGAATATTCGGACCGAAGTAGGTATCAAACCGAACATGGTTCCGTAGAATGGCAGCTTGTGTCTGATAAACAATCCACACGCTCCCGCAGTTTGCCGGCGCCGGCGCCGGCGGCGCAAAAAGTACCGACCTACAATACGCGCTGCTGCTGACCGCCGCAGCGCGGCGCTGCAGATGGCGCGCGCTGCACACCGCGGTGTAGCGGCGGTAGCAACATTTTACCTAATATCATTGATAGTATACCTAACTAGATTTTTGTTATAAAAAAGAAAACGGCTTAGTGCTACGCCTGTCAACGTAGGACACGCACGCACATTATACCTACGCGTCGCGGTTTTTTTAGTTGTGTACTGCGCTCTTTGTGCTACTAAACTACAATGCCTTATCAATACAGTGCTAGGGAGTATCTGGATATGATATTCTGCTACGGCATAGCAGAGGGAAATGCAGCTGAGGCCCTGCGTTTGTACGGCATCAGATACCCCAACGCTCATCAGCCAACGGAATCCAGGGTGATTCTACGAGCCGTTTATCGGGTCTTGGAAAATCAGCCGGTCGTGCCCGTTCCAGAAGGTGATGGTCCTCAAATACGTCCTGCAACTGAACAGGCAATCCTCTCTGTGATGGAAGAGAACCCGCGCTTGGGTGTACGGACGGCGGCGCGCGTGCTGCGCCGGCGGCACGGTCATCGTGCGCGGCATCGGGTGTCTTACGTCACAGTGTGGAAGGTTCTGAAGAAGGATAGACAGCGGCCCTATAAAATCCACAAGGTGCAAGCGCTCGTGCCAGGCGATGCAGGACGCCGTATGGCGTATTGCAGGTGGTTACTGCAGCACAATGAAAATGACCCGGATTTTGTTCAAAATGTTATTTTCACTGATGAAAGCACCTTCACCAACAACGGTATGTGGAACCGGAGAAACGCCCATTGGTGGGGTTCCGAGAACCCATTTCAGATACAGGAGACGGGGTTCCAGACAAGGTGGAAGTGGAATGTGTGGACCGGTATCGTTGGTGAAAAAATTCTGGGCCCTGTTTTTTTGCCGTCCAGAATGAATGGTGCTGCCTACTTGGAGCTGCTCAACGGTTACGTAGCAGATTGCCTTGACGAAATGCCCCTGGCTTGGTTGCAGCAAACGTGGTTCCAGCACGACGGCGCGCCACCACACTGCACGCTGCTGGTGCGGCAGCGGCTAAATGAGCTGTTTGACCGTCGCTGGATCGGTCGCCATGGTCCTCGCGCTTGGCCAGCACGTTCACCCGACTTAACCCCACTGGACTTCTTTTTATGGGGTTATGTTAAAGAGCGAGTGTTTGACCGCCCATGTGAGACCGCTGAGGACATGCGAGAAAAGATCATCGCGGTTTTCGACGACCTGAAGCGAGTATCAGCACGGGAAGGGCTGTTACAACTGGTTCACCGCCAAACGTTGCACCGGGCGCGCGTTTGTCTTCAAGTAGACGGTCGCCAGTTCGAGCCGTATCTTGTCCGCGCTGAGCGGCCTCTTCGTGACGAAGACAACGAGTAGGTAAGTTATTAAGTTAAAAAAACCTGGATATAAATTATACCTACTCAACAGAGCTTCAAAAAATAGGGTACCCCATAGTAGCTCTTATCGCACAGGCATAAGTGCGTCAATCAAACGATAGACGAGTGAGTGACTTGAGACCGAATCGTTCGCGGTCGCCGCGTGCCGTCACCCGTCGGCACCCCGCCCCGCCCGCCGCCACCGCCCGCCGCCCGCCGCCCGGCACCGGCGCTTTGTGCCTTGTACATGCATGCGTTTCATTGCGCCCTAGTAGAAAGTATTTATTTTGGTACCTAAAAAATAGAAATAATTTCCCAGCGGTATTTTTTGGTTAAAGTATCTTAATTTGTTGTCAGATATGCATACGTTTCGGCTCTGGCTGCAGTTCTTTAACACCCTGTATAGTGATGGAATATAACATTAAAGTTGCCTTTAACATGAAGGATAGTAACAAAAATCAATCTACCTCAAGAAAAGAAAAAAAAGTGTAGCAACACAGTGGTCATCAATTTTGTAATAATATCATGCCTGTCCACTTGCTGGCGATGTCTGATAATTCCGCATATAATTTAAGCTCTTCGGAATTTTCCTTACTTTATATGATGTTCAATGCACATCGTTCTATTTTTGGCACATGTGCCAACGCATACGCGCATCAAAATCTCAATCATCTTCTGATGAACTACCTATCTATTAAATCTAGTAGTAAGTCGACAGATCCATAACACCCTGTATAACGCCTTAGCAGCCGGAACGTGTGTCGGTCGAGACGTATGTCAACGAAATGAAGCGAAATATACATTACGTTACCTGTTCCGTGTGTGATACTTTAATATAATGTAAAGCTATACCTCCCGGGATGTAATGTATATTATAGCAGTCGTGTGTGAAGTCCCTCATACTACGAAAATTTTCCCTAGTTAAATCCATGTTAATGTAGACACGCATTTTTTAAAATGGCGCAACAATGTAAAAACAATTGACAGTCACATGAAACAAACTGTATTTGACAGCCAAAGAGTTCAATTTTCAAATGCTGTAATTACTTTTTAAATATTGTTCATGTAAGTGCCCGATTCCGGAAACTTTTAGTGCTACCTAGACGGTTGTACCTTTGATGATCTATGGTTCAACCTCAGAACTCAGAAGAAGGACTCCTCAGAAAGTCAGAACTCAGAATTATTCGTTTGTTCAAAAACACTAGAAACCGGAAGTGAAAGTTTACTAATTGTTTGATTGAGAAGTCAAAACATTTATAAATTTATTGAAGCACAATACCTTATTTTATGTAATAGGTACCTAAGTTTTTCATTCATATAATGCTTGTAAGCGCAAGCTATTAACAAACAGACAAAAACTCTAAGCAAAACACAAACAACCCTTTAATTTCTACTCTTTCTACCACGGACAAAAAACATTGCCTTTGGATCTAGTCTATCTATCGGGTTAGGGGTTTTCCCCTACCTAATTCGTCAATTTCACTAACTGGTCACTTTTTCAAAATCTTTAATTAGTCAATTTCCCTAATTCGTCATTTTCCCTAACTGGTCAAATCTACATCTCGTCATCTGTGTCTCCGTACAGTCATCTATTTAATAAAGTCGGCACAGGGCGATAGTCGACATCGCGCTATGTACTGAATCTTATAATATAATTTATTATAATATTCAGTAGCGCGACAGAGTACCTACAGAATATTATTCTGTACCAACGTTTGTCACCCTACTCCTCCTAAACGGCTGGACCGATTTCGATTAACGAGGTCTCAAATTAAAGGTGTTGATCTCTCTCACAAGTTTGTTGGTATAAAACGACGTTTTTTCGTACTTTGTATGGTACCTACACGTGTTGCATGTTGCGCGTTGCGCGTTGGGCTTTGCGCGCTGTGCGTTTTGTCTTCGATAGTACAACATTTTGAGCAGTTAGGGAAATTGACTAATTAAAGATTTTTGAAAAGTGACCAGTTAGTGAAATTGACGATTCGAATTAGGGAAAATGACGCATGACCCCCTAATGGTAGAACCACGGACACAAAATATTGCCCTTGGTTCTACCAGTAGGACTACGCAGTAGTACCACGGGCAACAAAGGGAAAAACAAAATGCGTCGATATGTACCAGTAGCTTCTTTATTGGTTGTTATCAGGAATCAGGGGTTCTTACAACGTTACTGAGAAGTTAGTAAATTGAGTTATAACTAAGTACAATTTTGTTTATTAAAACATGTAAGAACTTTCTAAAACTGATATCGATTGCAACAGCGAGAAACCACGACTCTGGATTGGCTTATTCTTGAAAGTTTAAACCTTCACACACTAAACACATTCGTTCATAGAACCTAAATGAGCATCACATTGTGTCGGTTGGCTAGGGTTTTACGCCCGCATGCAGCCTTGATCAACATGCGTGCCAAATACATTGCAGGGCACATTTCTTTCAGCAAGCTCGTATGAATAAACCATGTTTGGGCACGTATGCTGATCAGGTCCTTAGGAACAAAAAATTACACAGTTTACCTAAATATACATTTTTGATATAAAACGTTTTTAACGTTTAGCTTACGCTGCCAACACTTTCAACAAGAAATTGGTTTAAAACCGCTTTCCATTTAAACCTACGCATTGTTACCATCACACTGTGGAAACAATAAACTACAATTTTGAAGAGATCCGATAGATGTTGACTTACTTATATCAATTTGCTGATACATCCACAGTATTGTAAAATTACAAATTATGAAAGATATGCGTATCTAAACACAAACATGTATACCATCAGTCATGTCCTACAAACATTGAATAGATCACCAATTTTACATTGGGAGTCAGGCAAGAGCGTCAACTTTTCAAGCAGTTTGCTCTACAAATCAGTTCTAGCAGAGGAATACCTAAAACAGATGTCAGAAGAGAGCACAGGACAGAAGACAGTGCAGACAATCCAATAATTAAACACATAATGTACTTAAAAATAACAGTCCTTGATTTCAATACCGTGACATGGTTTAAAAATTCAGCTGCCTCTCCGTGATTTTTCCTCCTGAACTCCTTGCGATGGAAAAAGAGAACGTAACGAGCTTTCAAGTGCGGAAACTCAAACTTGGCAAGTAACTTACGGCTAAAACAATCACAAAGACATAAACTTAACACATAATCGTAACTAAAACGTACTAACTTCAAGAATAGGGTGCGATAAATGGTTATGCCGGAGACGTGACCACTGAAGAAGCTCCGATCGCTAGGGGACACTGGGGACAATAGGGGCGGGGGCGCGGCCGCCGACCCACGCTGCGTTGCTTTGTTCAAGGTGCCCCATAGTTATTTCTTCTTCTGCGCCTTCTCGGCGGCTTTGGTAATTTTACCCGTTGTCACTTCCTTGAAGTTGACGCTCTGGAAGCGCAGACAAAATTTATGTAATAGTGATAAAAGTTAATTGAGGCAATTTGGATCCGCGACAGTTCCAAAATCCAAAGTTGAAGGTTTTGGACATAATGGAAAAATTATGCATGATGTTTGGCTCTACAGCTGCTCAGATTGGTCGATACGAGCGGCGTAGAAGAGGTAGGTAAATACTTATTTAAAAAATACTTATTGATTTAATCACAGGCTGTGCAAATACCAAATTCGGAACGGATCTAGATGAAATGGTAAATGCAAATGCTTATTAATACATGCAGTCGGTAATATTTGCACCTCGCTTATATTTAAGTACAAATGTGTAAAAGCTGGAGGGACTCCCTGTACATCGGCTGGATAGACTGCAGCTGCTACTTGTGCAGCAATAAGAAATCAGAAATTAATTTCGACGTTAAGAATTTACATTCTGTTTGTTGAATGTTATTGTACCTACACACACTTATAATGTTAGACGCGAAACGGCCGAGCGGCGGGTACTCCTGGAAGGACTCCAGGCACAGAGGCTTGGTAAGCTGCAGCTGCTACTTTTGCAGCAATATGAGCCTTGACTTTGTAATAATAAGTGCTTACCCGATTGACGCTGACGGCGACAAACTGACAATTGTAGCGCACGGCAAAGCGGCCAAGCGGTGGGTATTCCTGGAAGGACTCCATGCACACATGCACAGTATCTTGGTAGGCTGCAGCTGCTACACTGTCCAGCAATGTGAGCTTTAACCCTATAGCAATAATGACTTACCCGGATGACGCCGACGGCGACGGTCTGACGCATGTCGCGCACGGCGAAACGACCGAGCGGCGGATACTCCTGGAAGGACTCCACGCACAGCGGCTTGGTTGGCACCAGCTGCACTATGGCTGAGTCGCCGCTCTTCACCGCCTTCGGGTTCTCCTCAATCGTCTTGCCTGCCGAGGGCAAAGCGTTTTGTGAGACCAAGTTTTAGGTCAGTGTTTGAGTCGGTAAATGACAAAAAAACTGTTGGTTCTACGTCGAGAAAAAATTGCGCTCATAAGGGTAAGCTAAGCTTAGAAGTCCGAGGAGTCACGTAAAATCTCACGTTGGTCTGAGTTAGGGATGACCCCGGAGAAGAGCGGAAGGGAGGAATTTTTAGTTTTGTGTTTTCTCTTTTCTTTCAAAAAAACTATCTACACACAGTTGACAACTAATCATTACCTACTAACGATTTTCTAACAAAATCGCCCCTGTCGTAACTAGTCCGCGATCTCAGCAAACTTGCAGTCCAGCATCGGAATATAGCCGTTGCTGATCTGATCACTATCACCTGCCAAATCAGCACTGTCGTGGCGGTCACATTGGACTGGATCACAAATCAGCGCTATTGGTTCAGCAGTCACCGGACCATTCAGCACTGTCACGTGCCATTATTCACCAAGCTTTGCAATGTAATAAAAAGGAAGAATCGCTCGTAGCCTGGGCTGCCTGAGTGATCTTAAACGATCACTAAGGCCTGAGTGATCTTAAACGATCACTAAGGTTAAGCAACATACGGCGCGTTCAGTCCATGGATGGGTCACCGTCTATGACTAACGCTAGTGGCATTTTTCCGAGCGATTCCGTGCTTCGCAAGGCACGTTAAGCAGTTGGTGCCGGCTGCCATCGATAGATGGCAGTCGTTAAGCCAAGTCAGAGGCCTTAGGGCGGCTTGAAAACTTCTGACAGTAAGACCAGCCACTAGTCTTACAAGCCTCCACCAATCCGGACTTGGCCCCCGTGGTGGAGTATGGCCTATACCTTCCTCAGGGAAGAGACCCGTGCCCCTCGGTGGGGACATGATGGGTTGATGATGATGATGATGAAAAAGGAAGAGCGGGGTATCTGTAACACAGGTCTCGACCTAGTACAGAGCCCCAATCATGTGTTTTAAACTGTAACTTCTGTGGGCTTAGTGCGAGTTTTTTTAACTACTCGATCGCGTTAACGTAGGTAAACTCATATTTTATAGGAGTGACAAAGCGCGCCACCTAGTTGTCTCTCTGTCACTCCTATACAAATTGCAAACGCTCTCGCTATCGAAAGTGAATGAAAAAACTCGCACTAAGGGCCCTGCTTACTGAACACTTACCGGTGCGGCGGTCGCACTTCTCCTTGATCTCGGCGAACTTGCAGGCGATGTGCGCGGTGTGGCAGTCCAGCACGGGAGTGTAGCCGTTGCTGATCTGACCCGGGTGGTTCAGCACTATGACCTGACAATTCATATTACGTTACAGCCCCTCTACTCTCGACGGTAATTTAGGCAACTTGCGATTGCTTTACAATTGAGTAGGTACCTACCTATTTAAGTTACCTACAGTTTGGCCAATATATTTAATTTTTGATGCGTTTAAGTTCCAATTAGGTAGGTACTTTAACTTTATTTATTTGTGATTCATTGCATTTAAATGTGACGCAATTTTTACACAATAACTTCGAGAGTAGCGGGGCAGGTTTGTTTAAAATGTATAAGGTAATTAAATTAAAATATTAATAACGTTATAGTGGAGGGAGTCGTTGAGAAATACTATGGAAAAAATAAATGAAAAAATATGTTTCTTAGTGAGGGGCAACGATATTCAATGGAAGGATACGCAGTCGAGCAATAGGTAGCAAACTGCAATCTTCGGTTGGCAGGCAGTTATTATTATATTATTATATTTGTCTCATTTGTTGTTGCAAAGATTAGATCTGCTGGAAAAAGTCAAAAGTGGGAAAAACCTGTTGCCACGATGGAACACGATTTATAGATAAGGAAAAATAAATACTAGTTGGAGAACTTAAAAACTGTTCTACCTCAAAATTCTTGTCTACGGGGTATTTAAAATCGCCGCACACCTTACCTACATTTGAAAAAAGGAAGGTCCTACTGGTCAATACATCAGTGTTAGTACGTATACCTCCGAAACGACTTGACCGAT
Organism: Yponomeuta plumbellus; assembly: GCA_947310845.1. Classification (NCBI taxonomy): domain Eukaryota; kingdom Metazoa; phylum Arthropoda; class Insecta; order Lepidoptera; family Yponomeutidae; genus Yponomeuta; species Yponomeuta plumbellus. The sequence continues at coordinate 14,245,428 of OX371198.1, read as the reverse complement.
TTTAGTGAAATTTTATATGTTCAGTGGGTCTGAGAATAGGTTGTTATCTGGTTTTTCATATGGCAAAACAACGTTTGCGTGAATTCTATAAAGTACCTTATACTGCCAACCGAATAAATCAGTTTGTTATTGCTCTAGTGTTAGAGGACAGTCTCCTAAGAATATTTTCTCAGCCATGGTAAACGCTCTCCTGACTCAGATTACCACCCTGTAAGTATACTTCCAATACCACGGCGCAGGAATTCATTTAATTAGGCGAAGCATTCAATTAGTCAGGTAAGAAGGGCAAGTTTCGTAACATCAATTATATTACAATAAGTCAATAATGTTGTAAACACATTCCTCTCGAAAATAGCGTCGTTATAATCCAGTTCCAATGAGACCAATGAAGATCATCGTTTATTGCAGGCAGCAAAACGTGTAATTTTTAGATCAACATTTTTTAAGTGGGCGTTATCAGTTCTGGGTTCTGAAGGCAGTCGAAGGACAGACGGCTTTTAAAAGAAGCGTTGAAAATAGAATACATTCCATTTACGTATAAAATGCATAAAATTTCTTAGATAGTAATACAATAAACTCGGCAAAACGTGGGCCCAGTTCTAGTGATTGGTGCCTCTGCTTACCCCCTCGGGGATAACGGGCGTGAGTTTATTTATTTTATTTTTATTTTATAATACAATAAATTGTGGATTTGTTATTTTTATTCTTAAAGTGGGTCATTTCGACTTACTTTAAGAAATGCAAGTTTGAGAACCTGAGTTGTAGATGCACAGATTTGCGATATAAATATCTGTGCAAGCTAGGAGTATTTTTAATACTGCTTGGTTCCAGTCATGACACAATAAAGTTGTGTGATGTAATGTGAAAATTTTACTTCCGGGTTTGGATCCGGACCGTCCATTGGGTTTCGGCAAATTTCACGAAATATCACAAGGGGGAGGTGGGTGTGTAATAAGAAATCACTTGTATCTATTTATTCGTCACTGAGACACGAGATTATAATATGAGACCCACCTGAGCTGTAAAGTCCGAGGCGCCCCGAGGCGGATTGTTCTTCGAATCGCCGGCCACGTAGCCTCGCCGCAACTCCTTCACCGATACATTCTATGGAAACAGTACAAAGGTCTCGACAAAAGTGCACAATACGCTTCCACCAAAGCCTGAAATAAGTTTTTAGAATAGAATACAAATAGGTTAAACCTAAATAAACAATTTTAAAAAGCAGCAATTTGAGAGGTTTAGGCTATTTGACAGTGTGAAAAAACCAGTATTATTTATACGTATTCGTATAAATTATGTGTCTTAAAAACGCTTTAAGGCATTTTAACTAAAAAAAATATATATGATTTGTAAAAAAAAACAAGATAAAATTTGATAATTTGTATCTGCCGCCACTGTATCGAAAACGGCCTAGATTAGCCGAATCTATGATGACGTCACATGGCAGTAATAATGGCGTCTGTCATTCATTCTTTCTCACGTTCATTGGTTGGTTTACCGGGAAGTGACGTCATAATTCCTCTGCGACGCCATATTGCATAAGATAGCCTTTTGGCGGCTTATTTCAAAAGTAAATGTGAGATGGCTTTCAGAAATCGGTCTAATAGCCTATTGGAGAGACCTCAACTAACATGTTGGTTACGACCAAGTAGTAACCAACGCTGATTTTCAGCACTCCCCAGCTCTCTTCTCTACCTTCATATTACAGTCAGTATAGTGAGGTTATCTTTCTGGCAGCACTCCTTTTAAGGCCAGCCACATACAGTCGGAACTCGGAATTGATCCGCTGCGGAATGTCGATTCGGGATTCCGAATCGCGACATCGCAAACATGGAAAACACCCGGGCCATTTGTGCAAATTAAAGTACAGCGGCCCCCAACTGGAGTCGAACAAACGACCTCCGACATGATAATCAAACAACTTATACATGTCATACCAGTATACATGACATGACAGTAAACGTGGCATTAGACCACAGTCTTCCACAACAGTAACCTAAAGATTACGTCTACAAGATTATTACCCAATTAATGAATCTAAAAGCGTCTGCTAATTAAACCAGTGTATAAATAAGTCATCACCTAAATGTGTTTTATAAATGCGAGAATTTTAGCCAGTCTGTTAAAAACGGACTCTTCCAAATAGGTCCACCTCTCTCATCTGTCTGTAATGATAATGTCACTTTTGCATATTTGCCGTGATGTAACGGGTAGTTTAGCAGAAATTAGGAGTAAATAATATAATTCTACAATTTTGGAAATTTAATTAAGAATCTGAAATACGACGACCTCTGTGGCGCAGCGGTTAGCGCATCTGACTACCACGCGAGAGGTCTCGGGTTCAAATCCCGGCTGGGGACACAAAAAAAGAAACCCAAGTCTTGGATGTTTACATGTTTGTGACGTCGCTGGTTCTGGTTCCCACGACACAGGATATCCTAGTGTGGGGCCAGAAGCAATGTATGTGCCTGTATGTAAATGTTATGTTATGTGAGTTAGCAGGCGGGACCCAAAGGTTACTGTGCTGATCATCAGTGCTCTACTGACGTACGTACGTTACGATAAGTTTGTACCATTCAGTGATCTCTTCTCCTGACCAACAAAAGGACGGGCTGGTACACTGATATTATAAGGCTAATGTATTATTTGTTTTTCTGTGTAGGTACAATAGAGTTCATTTCTTTCCACAGCACGTCGGCCGACCGATGGAACTGTTACAGGATACTACTGAAATCACTTTTTTTAAAAAGACTTTTTTTAACACGAAAAAAATAGAATATTACAAAATTGGAAAATTAGACTGGCGACCGGCTTTGAGGATGGATGTAGGCGAACTAACTGACTTGGGTGATGGCCGCTGAAGGCGGGCATATGCTGGTGTGCTGATCCAGCACTTCTAACTACAAGGGCAAGTTATAACAGCTCCCCCGAAAAAGAGTACACTTAGGGGTTGAAGATTAAGTTTACGTAGTGTTCAGAATATAACTCAATAGTGATCTCTCAGTCGAGGAAGTGGAATAGCAACTTCGACAGGATTAGCGACTTCCGGCTCATTTCCGGTTTCTAGAGTTTCAGGGTTTTCAGTTGCTGAAATTGTATTCTGAATTCTAAGTAGGGGATGGCAACCAGTCTTACAATACATCTTAAAAAGAATCAAACTTATAAGGCTAAGTACTATGATTAACATGATAAGTACAGTAACTATAGTAAGACTATACTGATAACCGTATTTGACAATGTGTGGTTTTTCCACAATTTGACTCAAATCTTTCAACATGTTATTTCTTATGTCATTATTTGATTTTAAAGACAATAGATAAATATTTTCTAATTTAGCGTAAGGTATTTTAGAAGATATTCTTTCAAATTGGTTTACATTACAGCAAGAGACATTAATTAGACTCACGTTAGGTTGAATTACATTGAGTTCAAGGTAATCAGTAGATTTCGGATACAATGTTTTATCATTACTGTAACCAATACAATTTTTAGGCAAAGTAAGTATTCCAGTATCAGACAAATCTATTTCTTGCAACTGGGAATTTTCACAGTCAATTGTTAATTTAATATTTTCAGATTGGACATACAACCATTTATTACCATGTACAGTCTGCCAAATGTTTATGTGGCCTTTCATGAATTTGTAATCACATGATTCTGGTAATTCTTTCAGTGTTTTGGTTAGAATCTCAGTTTCACAGCAGGGACTTGCCTTTACAGAGGTAGGGTTTAGGTACATTTTCACAAAGGTAATTATTTTCAGACACCAGTTTGCAATTACCTAGGCTATTCAGACTACAATAGTGGGTCTTATCTTTTGTTGTTGCCAAATAGTTATGAGTAGGTATGATAACAGCATATGATGTTGGGTTTTGCAAGTTATAAGCCGCAGGGTAAGGAATACAGCGATATAAGTTGTACACATAATTGTCAACCAGCGGAATCAGTAATACAAATATAATTTTATTATCGATATAGAAACTCACAACGCTAGATATGTTTAATAACACGTTAATATTACTTAAATCCAAAGTAAAGGGGAACTCACTGTAGCTTTTCAAGTGATGATAGTTTTCTTTTAGTTCATTGAACAGCTGATTCGGCGTTATAACAGATAAATGTAAAACATTTGTTTTACTGAACATAATTGAGTTAATTATATCTTCTAACTTAAATGAAAGATTAAGTAGAGCTCCTTCTAAAGCATTTATAATGTAGTTTATCCTAGTCTTAATTTCTAAGTTATTACTTAAATTGGCCATTTTCAATGATAAGTTTTCACTAGGTCATAAAAACGGATAGACAGCGGTTCCAACATATTATGGCACTCATTTTGCTCAAAAATTTTTCTTTGTTGACAAAAGAAACGGCATGTTCCAATAACGGTTTTCAAATTATTTATGTGCGAATCTATGTATGATATATCAATGGGAATAATTACTTTCAGGTGTCCGTTAAAAGTTTTAATAGATCCAGTAGGGTCGAAGTAAATGCCTGAATTTTGAAGAACTGGTTTTATGAAATTCTGGATTGAAGGTGTCGCCCAAACGCTGAAACGTTAAATAGCTATACTTAGTTATGTGCAAGTTTAATCTGGTCATAATGATGTTTCACGTGTCGTCTGTTTATAAGTAAGGTCAGTGTATTGTTACCATTTATTTTAACAACCTTATAGGGACCTTTCCAAACTGGGGACATGGCTTTTCGCATACGCAAGTGATTTTTCAAATATACATAGTCACCTGCTTTGTATTTGACAGCGCGTGAATGTCTGTCATAGTAGCCTTTGGAAATTTCTTTAGATTTAAGGATATTTTCCACAGCTTTTTCTCGACAGTATTTCAGTCTTTGTTGAAGGACCTTTACATACTCTGAATAAGTGGGACCAAGTTGAGCATCATAGATAGAATTTGGCAAGTGGGGTTTTTGGCCAAATAACAATTCATAGGGAGAGTAATTAGTAGTTGTGTGGACACTCGTGTTGTAAGCAAGCATGGCTGAATAGACATAACGAGGCCAATTATCTTGTAATTCATTTATATAAGATTTGAGATATTCCTTCAAGGTCGAATGGCTTCGTTCTAGTGCCCCTTGCGTTTGCGGGTGATAAGGGCTAGACCAGGTCTGTTTAATTTTAAGGAATGAACAAGTTTGTTTGAACAGATCAGCTGTGAAATTTGTCCCTTGGTCAGTGACAATGGATATTGGTATGCCAAACAGGGATATGAAGTGGACCATACATTCACTTGTTTCTTCGGCAGTAATGCTTCTAATGGGGTATCCGATCGAGAATTTTGAGAGATCGTCCTGTAATGTCAGTATATATTTCAACTTGGCTGTACCGGACTCCGGAAGGGGGCCGACGACGTCAAAGGAAATCTTTTCAAAGGGCTTTGTCGCTGTGCTAGTTATTTGCATAGGTGCTTGATTGGTTTTCCTAAGGGCCTTATTGGTTTGGCAAAGCTGACATTCTTTTACATATCTTTCAATATCGGAGCGCATTCCTTTCCAATAATACTGTTCAGCTACACGTTTGAACATTCTAGAAGATCCCAGATGTCCAGCGATAGGAATATTGTGATTTTCGAACAGGATTTTCTTGATTTCACTGGGAGCTGGGTAAATAATTTTGTTATGATAGACATTCACAACAATGTTAGTGTCATGAAAGAGATAGTTAAGCATCATGTGGATTTTAAGAAAGGAATGTCTTTGAAACGGATCTTTAAAATCTGAAATTGCTATTGCATCAGGGTTTTCGTGAATTAAGATGTTATTTCTTACCCTTTTTAGAGTATCATAAATATCGGGGTAAGAGGATTCGTCAAAATGGTGAACCTTGGTGAAAAGGAAGTAATATACTTTATTGTCGTGATCGATTTTCAAGAATGAGTAGAGTTCTCGTTCTTTGTCAAGAACTTCTCTATTCGTGATGCTGCCAAGGATTTGTTCTACATATGGATTGGATTCGTCCAAGTAAATAGAAGTTGGAACGAGAATTACTTTTACGGGGCTCTTCATAAGAGATTCATTATGTTCCACTAAATTTGTTTTAAATGTCTGAGTTTTATCATTGCAGATCTTTAAGAAGTCGGAATAGTTAGTATCATTAAGAGTTACTTCAGGTTCAACAGGGTTGACAGGTGTTTCGACGGGCAATGGATCATTATTAGTATTGGTGCTCACGGGAGGTGGAGATTCCAAAAGGATATTGTCGAAATCAAGATTAAGATCTTCACTAAGTGGACTAATGTCGAGATCTTCCAATTGCAGAAGGTCTTCATCAGGGACTTGGGGATCTGCAGTCTCTTGAGTTTGTGCGGAGTTTGTACCAACATTAGGCGTAGGTTTGCCACCTATAAGTTGGTCACGAATAGGGTTTACAGGATAACGGGATAATGCATCTGCATTGCAATTGATCCTGCCCTTGCGGTAAATGATTTCATAATCATATTCTTCCAAGGATAGTCTCCAACGTTGGAGTTTACTACTGGGGTCGTTATGGTTCATTAGCCACTTTAAGGGCCGGTGGTCTGTGACGATTTGGAATCTACGACCATATAAATATGGTCGGAAGGTTTTACAACCAAAAATGATCGCCAATAGCTCTTTCTCTGTTGTTGAATAATTACATTCGCTTTTATTAAGTGTTCGGGATGCGAATGCAATAGGTCTGTCTTTGCCTATATCGCCTTGGGACAGGATGGCACTTATGGCGTAGTTTGAGGCATCACAGGTCAAGACGAAAGGTTTTGAGAAGTCAGGATATATTAGCACAGGGGCTGTGGTGAGTTTGGACTTTAGTTGGTCAAAAGCAATTTGTTGCTGATTCTGCCAGCTAAAAGGGACGTCTTTCTTTAATAGGGACGTCATGGGTTTTGCTATTTTTGAGAAATCGGGTATAAACCTCCGGTAATATGAGACGAGGCCCAAGAATGACTTTATGTCCTTGGGACATTGCGGTACGGGAAATTCGGATATGGCCTTGATTTTGTTTGGATCGGGTTTAACTCCTTCGTCGGAAATTACATGGCCTAAGTATGCGACTTCTTTATGGAGAAACTCACATTTGTCAGGCTGGAGTTTCAGATTAAATTGACGGAGTCTCTCAAAGACAGAAATGAGGTTTTGGATGTGACTCTTAAGGTCATGTGAATAAATGACGATATCGTCTAAATAAACACAGCATTATCCGGCCTTATAGGCCGGATAATGCTGTGTTCATTAGACGTTGAAACGTCGAAGGGGCGTTTTTCAGCCCAAAAGACATTCTTGTGAACTCAAAGTGCCCTTGCGGGACACTAAATGCGGTTTTAGGGCCGTCGGCATCATTCATGGGAATCTGGTGAAATCCAGATGCAAGATCTAGGGTGGAAAAGTATTTACTGTGTCCCAATTGGTCGAGGATTTCTGATATTTGAGGGATTGGATATACATCACCAATGGTGATGTCGTTCAGCTTGCGGTAGTCAATGACTACGCGCCATTTGCGTTGACCAGATGCATCGATTTTCTTCGGTACAACCCATATAGGGGATGACCATGGAGACATGGAAGGTTTAATGATGCCGTCGCCTAACATTTTGTTGACTTGAGATTGTACTTCCGGTTTATGGCATTCCGGGAACCTATAGGATTTTACATGAATGGGGGTAGGAGAAGAAGTTTGAATTTCGTGTTTAATGGCATTGATATGGGATAATTTGTCACCAGGGACATGGAAAATATCAGAATAATCTGTGCAGGTTTCGAGAAGAACGGCAGTTTCTTCTTGATTTAAGTGGTTAACGCGCAGAAGTTCTCTTACTTTTTGAGCGCGGTGATAAGAGTCATTTTCAAAGGTTTTCTTCGACACTTCTTTGAAATCAGTGTGGTCGTCGTATTCGATGAAAGGTGATAGTTTTAAGTTTAAATTTGACTTGACGACAATAGGAGATTCAGAGGTATTAACGACTGAAATGTTGATACGGGAGTTATCTTTGACTTTAACTACACAGTTAGCGATGAGTAATGACTCTATGGGATTCTGATCTAGGACTAGACCTTCCTTTATTTCGGGATTACTGTCTGAACATTCTATTACTGTTTCAGTGCGAGCAGGGATAGTGTAAATAGGCTCATTAATTTGCATCTCCATTTGAACATTATTAAGATGCAAGGAATTGTTGGTATAATCAATTTTACTTTGCATTTTATTGAATAGGTCATTTCCTATAATGCCGTCATAGGTTAGATCGATATTATCAACGATGTGGAAATGGTAGGACAACCGGTTTTCTTTCACAGAAAAGGTTATAGGGATATGGCCTGAGGTGGTTATACATTCACCTTGAGAATCAATACCTTTTAATTTGATTTTGTGGTCGATGACTTCAGGAAAGGTCTCGATTGATGACCTTTAAACAATGCTGACAGATGCGCCAGTGTCAACGAGGAAAGATAATGCTTTGGAGGACACTGAAGTCTCGACTTTGACGTAAGGTAGGAATTTGTTTTTTGGATTTGAAGATATTTCATGTATTTTATTATCATCGTTTTCTTTAACTTTTTTAGGAATTACAACATCGTGGGAATTACTACAACTTTTAGTTAAGTGTTTAGAGTTGGATTTTTCAGGATAATTACGATGTGTTTTATTGATTGCACTTCCGATTTGGGGCTGGTTACCCTGCTGTATAGTGCAATCGGATGAAGCTACACTTCCGCTTTGGGGCTGGTTACCCTGTTGTATAGTGTGCTTGATTGGATCATCAAAAGTAGTACTTCCGCTTCGGGGCTGGTTACCCTGTTGTATAGTGCATTCGGATGAGGCTACACTTCCGCTTTGGGACTGGTTACCCTGTTGTATAGTGGGCCTATTAATGACGGTAGTACTTCCGTTTTGGGGCTGGTTACCCTGCTGTATAGTACTCCGTGGAGGAGGAATAACACTCTTTGTGTTTTTTATGGTGCCGGTCATGGATATATATGGACTCGGGTGGCACCTTCTCGAGCCATTTTTTAGTTTAAAGTTTCAGGATCTTCGGGTGATAGAGCTTCAATTGGCTCGGAGGTATCCTCCATGAAATGTACCCGATTTTGTTGGAATTGGTATCTTTTGTTATTATACTCTCTCCTAGAGCATTTTTCAAGGACGTGGCCTGGCATTTTGCAGTATCGGCAAAACATTGACGATGACTGATTTTGGACATTATTAAGCTGCGGTCTAAATTCTGAAGGATGCTGATTCGGATTTTTCGGTTTTGGTTGGAAATTTGATTTAAAAGCAGGACGATCGGAGGACGGACGAGGATTTCGTTTTAGAATGAATTGGTTCATTTTGTCCTCCGAAACAGCGATGTTAATAGCATCGTTCAATGTTTTTGGGGATCGAACCCGAACATTGCTCGAAAGACGTGGATGAAGGCCTAGAAGGAAAGTATTTAAGGCGACCTCCTGCATAGCTGCTACTCTGCCGGCCAATTCGCTCTTTCTGGGACATGACAAGTTTACTTCGGTTAGCAGCTGTGCTAGGCAGGTCTCTAAATTTAAGGCATACTGAGTTACAGTTTCATTATTTTGTTGCCTGCACTCTTGGAGATCAGTGAGTAAGTGGGCATAAGTTTTCTTCTCCCCAAACTGGGTTATTAAAAACTCTTTTAATTGGGACCAATCGTCAAAATCTTTAATGGAACAAGCCGTCTCAGCTTTCCCTTGTAACTGGCTGATAATGAATTGGAATAGGATCCTTTTTTGATAAGCTGAAGCTAAAGAAATTGCATTTGAGCAATTGTTGAAAAAAGGTTGGAGCTGCTCTCTAGAGCCGTCAAAAGGTTTTACAAATTTTAATAGCACGTTGAGATCAACCTCTTTTACACTGGGTATAATTTCTTTGCTAGAACCAACCTTAGGGTCAGATCTGGCGTCAGCCTTAGGCTGTTTATATTCCTCCTTGCTATCGGTCATTGTTATGGCTATTTTATATTACACACAAGAGATAAGAGTTTGTCGCGACGCTTCGCTGGAACTGAATTGTAAACAATGCGATAAGCTTTCACTGGACACTGCGCAGGTGTTCGCTGCACGGATAAAACTTGGAATAATAAAGTATTTGACTCACAGGACACACAAGACAATTGCTTGCCGCAGAAACATTTAGACCTTTCAGGATACTCAGGATCTTCTTTCAGGATAATTGGACGACATGCCAGGCCGTTTGCTGGATATGGAAGTGGAAGTTTTGCTAGAATAGTGCTCCCGCTGGATGGAGTCCGCCGCTCGGTTGCCAGGGATAACGAAGTTGGATTCGGAGTTGTATGCTTTCCGCTTTTCACAATTTTCACTGCACTAGTAAAGTTGTTTCACTGATTTTCGGGTCTTTTGATTCACGGACCGAGAATGAAGCGTTCCTGGGATTTTAAAATCCCTTCAAGCTGCCACCAATGTTACAGGATACTATTGAAATCACTTTTTAAAAAAAGACTTTTTATTACACACGAAAAAAATAGAATATTACAAAATTGGAAAATTAGACTGGCGACCGGCTTTGAGGATGGATGTAGGCGAACTAACTGACTTGGGTGATGGCCGCTGAAGGCGGGCATATGCTGGTGTGCTGATCCAGCACTTCTAACTACAAGGGCAAGTTATAACAGAACGAATGCGGACGCGCCCGATGCTCCTAGTACAGTCGACAGCACATCATGGTATACACCCATGCACTCTACTCCGTTGCATTAGGGGCGACTTTGAAACTAAAATGTGAAGATTGACGTGGTGTCGACTGTACACATTACACGTGCGTACGGTCGGTCCACTACGGTTTTATGAATTTTTATATAAATGATGACAAGCGCGAATGACGTCCCCATCGACGGCCGTTCTAGCACTTTAACTGGGTTTGGTAGCTAAAAATCAACAGTCGGGTTGTTGGTATTTTTTATGTCAGTTTTTTTTTATCTTTCATCCAAAATAATGCAGAAGCGCCCCGGCTAGCGGCTGCCTGAGTGATCTTAAAAGATCTATGACTAACGCTAGTGGCATTTTCCGAGTGGTTCCGTGCTTCGCAAGGCACGTTAAGAAGTTGGTGCCGGCTGCCGTCGATAGATGGAAGTCGTTAAGCCAAGTCAGAGGCCTTAGGGCGGCTTGAAAACTTCTGACAGTAAGACCAGCCACTAGTCTTACAAGCCTCCACCAATCCGGACTTGGCCCCCGTAGTGGAGTATGGCCTATACCTTCTTCAGGGAAGAGACCCGTGCCCCTCAGATGGGACATAATGGGTTCATGATGATCCAAAATAATGCAACAAACCTTGACGTTGAATCCGACGTTGTCGCCCGGTACTGCTTCCTGCAAAGCCTCGTGATGCATCTCAACGGACTTCACTTCGGTAGTGATGGCGGCCGGAGCAAAAACCACCAGCATACCTGACGCATGTGACAAAAGAATTCATCAGCTAAGGCAGGGGTTCTTAATATTTAGTCGTGAAACGTTTCTCAGTTCGGTAGTACAGGTCAGCTATCTAAAGCTGGCACGTTCACAGTACTCACACTTGTGCAATTTCACTATACAGTATGTTTAAAAATAAATGATATTGATTCAAAATGCGACTCTAGTTTAAGTGTAGACTAGAGTTAGGTTTTAGTAAGATGGGTGCGTTGTAGATAAATAAATACAAATAGGTATATGTGTTACTTGTTATAATATATTTTTATCAAATTCGAGCGAAAAGTGTTAAAAATAAGGCGGAATCATTGGTCACAAAATAGTTTTAATTTTCAATAAATTTTCACATGAACAAAAATAATTTCACCTAAGAAAATCTTTACCGAAACAGAAAATAATTATCCCAGAAATCCTCAACAATTTAATTTTAATTTAATTATGTAACAAAGGGTCACGGACGCTCAGTGGTCAGTTACTGGATGAATGAACCGTTTTGTGTAGTGTCTGTGAATAGCGCGCGGCGTGACGTGTACTGCATGCTCATCATGAAAAGTCTGCCCGTCTCTCTTGCGCGCGGTCTAGCTTATGAGTGTGAAGGGGACAGTTATAGTTTTACATTTGCTACTGTTTATAAATACAGCGTGATCTTTTTGGTATTCAACCGTATATGCGTTTCAATGAGGGATTTTTCTGACAGCTAAGAAAAGTAGTTCCAAATGAGCCGTTTTCAGAAGAACTAAAAAAAAACGAATGGCTGTCAAAGGAATGCAATTTTTGACCTCAGCTCAATAGCTGTGTGTGATACATTCACACATTCCTTGTATCAATTGCATTCTCAAATGCTCATTTCATCACGCTGTATTTATAAGCAGTAGCAAATGTAAAACTATAACTGTCCCCTTCACACTCATAAGCTAGACCGCGCGCAAGAGAGACGGGCAGACTTTTCATGATGCGCATGCAGTACACGTCACGCCGCGCGCTATTCACAGACACTACACAAGCGCAACGTGTAAATGTGTTGAACGTGCCAGCTTTACTTAACTGACTTGTACGGGGGGTCACTTGCTAAAACCGCATCCAACGAAAACAGACGAAGACTGTATCTCTGTAAATAGGTGTCGTGTGCAATTAATGGGAGCAACTTAACCAATACTAATATCCTCTTGACTCACAAGTCATGCCGCTAGATGGCGCCAGTGCCGCGTAACACATTGCGAAGTTTGAGCAAAAACGCTTACGTAGACGATTCAAAGAAAACCAACTGCCGTGCAACCCAATATAGCCCCAAGAGTGTTTTTTTATTATCTGTCCGACAGTCGTAGTCGTCCAGGGGTGTAATTACGTAAGACTCCACTTTATGGAATTGTCTGATTGAGCCCTTTTGTTCCCGGTATGTCACACCACCTTATGTCACACTGTTACATTCTGGGACTTTTTTCCCCAGTAGGTATCTCCTACTCCTACTCCGAACTGTCATATACATTCTTATTTTGACTCTTTCGAGTTGTCTAAATGCTTAACCAAGCCAAGTCCGGATTGGTGGAGGCTTGTAAGACTAGTGGCTGGTCTTACTGTCAGAAGTTTTCAAGCCGCCCTATAAAAGTATCGACGGCAGCCGGCACCAACTGCTCAACGTGCCTTGCGAAGCACGGAGCCGCTCGGAAAAATGCCACTAGCGTTAGTCATACATGGTGACCCATCCATTGACTGAACGCGCCCGATGTTGCTTAACCTTCGCGATCGTTCGAGATCACTCAGGCAGCCGAGGCTACGAGCGATTTATTTTATTTAAAATGTGAAGGTTGACGTGCTGTCGACTGTACACTTCATAAGGGTCGCGCTCACCAGGCTTGAGGATGCCGGTCTCGACGCGGCCGACGGGTACGGTGCCGATGCCGCCGATTTTGTACACGTCTTGCAGAGGCAGACGCAACGGCTTCTCCGTGGGACGGGACGGCGGCTGGATGGCGTCTAGAGCCTACAACCACAGAATACATGTCATAATAGTAGAGGTACAGAAGATTCACTCCGCAAAATCAATTAAAGAAAAAGGGACTCTAGCAGCGAGACAATGGGCTAGTTGCCCTAAAAAATGTAATTACTCCGTCTTTTAGACTATTCAAAAAAAAAGGGACACGTATTTTTTTATTTGTAAATTAGACCAAAAATGACAACGATATAGCCCATTAAAGTTACGTGTGACGTCACGCCGTGCTGCATTCTTTGTTGTTTTTTGTTTAATCGAAAAAAGAAAAAATACTTGACCAATATTTTTTTATAATCTAAAATACGTACATAACTAAATAGAATTTAATTATTTTGACCCTGGAAACTACCCTATTAAGTGTAATTCAGATCGCACGGCGCTAAAAAAGCTACGTTATATTCACCTATGTTGCCTCTCTTTCTACCGCGTAACTCTTACCTCACCGGCGCCTGAATTCCTACCTATTTGCCACTCCGGAGTGGTCGTCGCGTGTACTTACGCGTTCGATACCGATACGCGTAGCGAAACAGGCCTGCTACAACGGACAAGTCAAATGACTGTATAAGTTGTATTTCTGGTATTGCATTGCAGTTAAACTTTCGTCTAATCTATATAAATCCGACACGATCTGAAAACTATTTTTATGCTGTAAAACTTTTCCACGACCCCGTTGCAGAAAATTCAAACTATAAAAATTTACGTTTATTTCCATTACGATTACCAAAGATCCAATATAATAATTGTAAACATTATAATTATAATTACTGTGTCGGCGAGTACCTAACTATTAATCATCAATGTCACAGCAATGTAGCAAACCATTCTCGAGTGGCCAGTTTACATATCAACTTCAAGAAGTTTATATGTATAGGTACTTAGTTTGTTCATGAGAAAAAAAATCCCAACTGTTCTATAGAACAAAATGGGAAAAAATGTTTCTATTTTGTTCTATAGGACAAAATTTAGTATGTCAAATGGGACCCACCCCCTATATCTATAGGTACAAAATTGCTGGGAAAACATTGAAAAAAAAACGGGTTCGTTTTCAATGCCTTATTGTGCAATTCTTATTTATCTTAGTGTTTTTCGCATAGCTTCGTTTTGGTACGGAGCGTAAACAAAGAGCGCTTTATCCCCTCTTACAGACTTTGGACTCCTGGAACTGGGGATCACAATGAGCCCTCCTTGCGCTCGATAACCTTGAATCAGGGTATCTTGTCGGTAGCTGCACTAGGCGTCTAGACTTAGCAGGAACAAAGGAGTCTGTATATCAGCCTGTTACCGCAATGAGCGTCATGCCCTCGACTTTCCCCTCTTTACGCTCGTCCATCCACCCCTTGAACCAAAGCAGCTTGTAACTATCCAAACAAGGCGTCTAGACAAATAATAGCAAGTCAGTTACTTGTGTAACTAAAGTCTGATTTTTAATTCCGTAGAATTCTGACAGTTATCATTTTTTGACATGTCAGAGATTAGAAACCTTTTTTGGCCGCGCACAAATTTTTCAATTTCAATACGAGTGTGAACATCTGAGTCTACATGTTTAATTTGTTAATGAATGTATCCCTTTTATAGAGTGTGGAGCTCCAAATTAAAAGAGAATTTAAGGCGAGTGACAATTGTGTCCCTTTTCATCACACAAACAGTAAAAAAGTACAAATATAGAAAAAATATTTTTTTATGTAATATCTAATTAACGTTAATATTCATATCACCTAATATCACTATCTTCATCATCATCATCGCTGACATGAATTATTATGAGAGCTAACAGCGGCATACTTCACTTTTCCAAAAAGGTTTACGAAACCTTGAATTAGTAGGCAGTGATGCCAGCTAAAGAATAAAATAAAGTAATTAAAGTTAATTCGATATATTGTTCGTGATATTGAAATATTTGTTATTTTTGTATTAGGTCACTTGAGTAAGTAAATATTTAGATTAACCTTTTTGTAGGTAAAACATAAAAAATACGTAGCATTTTTTTTATTGTCCTCAAGTGGGTCAAATTTGTTCCTTTTTCGGTGGTGAACTTTTTCAGTAGCAACACCTATGAAATGTCAGAATTCTACGGAATAAAAAATCATACTTTAGCAGCATGTTACCTCAATGAGCGTCTTGCCCTCAACTTTTCCCTCCTTGCGCTCGATCACCCACCCCTTGAACCAGGGCATCTTGTCGCTAGGCTCCAGCATGTTATCGCCGTGCCAGCCCGAGATGGGCACAAACGCCACCGCGGCCGGATTGTAGCCTGCGCGATAAAAACAATAATCATGTCGCTGGAACGTAACGGCGCGGGTTGTAAAGGTCGCCCGCGGTCGCCTAGCTAGGTCATGGCCGAATGACGAAATAAAACAAGAGTTCTGAGCTTTCCTAAGCTAAGCAAGTTTGACGCGTGATGTAACAAGGCTCGGTGAGATTCGCAAACGTAATTGAAATCTAGGTCGCTATGACACTTGAAGCCTAGAGCTGGGACTGACGAATTCGACACACAAAAATAATAATTTCTTGGTAGAAGGCTTCGGTGAAGTCCAAATTGCCTATTTCAGTTGCGTTACGACCTCGGAAAAGTACAATTAAAACGTATTGTTATGGTGAGGCGATCGGCCATCTAAAACTTCTACAGATTAAACCATCTGCTTCCAAATACCTTATACTTGACGCGGCGTTGTCATTTGCTTCTGGCGTCTTGTCGTCGCGATTCCGCGACTCTGACGCCAAGTGTGCGGATTTTCGAACAAAATATATGAAAATTGACGGCCGTATAGCGTCTAGTCGCCGAGCTGTCGCCTGTCGCGTGTCGCTAGTGTGCGCCTAGGCTTAAATACATATGCATAGTGGAGGCTTGGACTGAGTGACCGGAGCCGCCACCACGGAAGAAGAAAACTGACCGGTCTTCTTGATGTACGAGGACACTTCCTTCTTGATTTCCTCGTAGCGAGCTTCGTGGTAGGGAGGCTCGGTGGAGTCCATCTTGTTGACGCCCACAACCAACTGCTTCACGCCGAGAGTGCAGGCTAGCAGCGCGTGTTCGCGTGTCTGCCCGTTCTTGCTGATGCCAGCCTCAAACTCGCCGGTGCCGGCTGCCACGATCAGGACCGCGCAATCCGCCTGTGGGCGGCCGAAGTATTTCCATTGATTGGATGGCCGACCATTGACGTAAATTGGGGGGAAGTGGGAGAGCCGTACCTGTTTCAGATTATCTAGTACATAGGTACATGCAATGCATGCACAGTGGTTTCGGTGTGAATAGATTATCATGGCGTCCATGATGACGGTCAAAGAGACTGAACAGCAAAGTCCCCATAATAATGTTTTTGATGGAGTCCTGATGTTCAGGAGCGTCAATGATTGATGATAGTTACTTAGTGCTTGGCCGATCCTGACTAAAGTGACCAAGAAGTCCTTAAAAGAGATTGAACTGCGAAGTCCTCGATCATGTTCTTGATGATGGGATCCTGATATTTAGGAGCATCGATGACGGTGATCACTTAGTGCTCGGCAGACTCTGATTAAAGTGACCGAGATGTCCTTATAAGAGACTAACCTGCGAAGTCCCTGTGATCATGTTCTTGATGAAGTCCCGATGACCAGGGGCGTCGATGATGGTCACGTAGAACTTAGCCGTCTCGAACTTCCACAGGGCGATGTCGATGGTGATGCCGCGCTCGCGTTCAGCTTTCAGCTTGTCCAGCACCTGATTAAGTAATAAGTTGTGATGCCAGTAGGAGTACCCAGCTTCAAACACCTCTGCGCAAAAACCTTGAGTTGAAATAAAACCCTAGAATTAAAAAGTTTGAAGCTAAAACGTTTTCACGGATCAGGCATCTTTAGGATCTTTTCGAAATCACGGACAAGTGTCATTGCGCGATTTACTGCGTGGGCCAACTTACTACCTTCATATTTATTTCTAATATTTGTGGGATTAGGGTGCTATATGGCGTTCAGTGTTTCTTTGATGTACAAAACAAGACACTTGAAATAATAACACCGCTCAACCAATAGCTCGTGCGGCATCGTCTTTAACGAGCTCAAGCGATGGAGTCACACCGCGTTCACTCGGTACGTAGGTAGTAGGTACGTAAAAAAGGCGCTATTAGGAACATTTAGTTCAGAAACATTTAATTATGTTACCTAGCTGTCGAATTGAGACAGTGCCAGCCCGAAGCACTGAAAACTAGTCTACTCACCCAAGCGTACTTGAAGGAGCCCTTGCCCATCTCCTGGGCCTCCTTCTCAAACTTCTCGATGGTGCGCTTGTCAATGCCGCCGCACTTGTAGATCAGATGACCGGTAGTGGTGGACTTGCCAGAGTCCACGTGGCCGATCACCACGATGTTGATGTGAGTCTTCTCCTTACCCATCTTGTCTTAATTTGAGTGTGTTTTAGTAGCTTGATACCTATTGGACGGAAATTGTACCATGAGGTGCGTAAAATGACAGCTTTAAAATATTTTGTCTCGTTTATCACACATTACGCATAAGCCTTACAATAAATAGGCATGTGGTATGCACGGCCGACCGACCCTAGAGATAGGCATATTGGACACCAAAACTAATATGTATAGACCCTATCCATATGCCAACGACAAAAGACAAATGAATTTAAGAATAGTTTTTTTAATAAAAAAATATTCGTAATAGTTTCTTTTAAAACCAGAATTGAAATTCAATGCTTGCTTTATAGAAAAATCTAACCGCATTTACCTACTACATACCTTTTTTATGTTACCTATAGCTCAAGTTTTTTCATTAATAATAATGCTTGTAAGTGCAAGAAATTAACAAATAGCTATATACAAACTGAGTAAAACTTCTACTTTTCACTTTTTTTGGACAAAGTGTACCTATTTATTTATATTTACTTTTTGACTGAACAACTAAATAATTCGATAACTGAACCTTTACGGCCGAAACTCTTATTATTGTACAGTCGACATCACATCATGCTATACACCCTGGACTCTGCTCCGTTGCATTACGGAAGACTTTGCAACTCAAATGTGAATGATGACGTGCTGTCGACTGTACATTGTATTATTGTTGCATGCCAATTGCATGCTTTACTACATCCATGCACACTAGTGCATGGATGTAGTAAAGGATGATTGACTGCAAGTCTAGACAAAGCTTCATAAATTCTTTGTTTTCGATAAAGTCATATTTTTTTTATTGTTTCTTTTATCACGTCTCTCTCCCCATAAGCGCAGGAAAATCAATAAGGCCGACACAGGAGCAGATCGAACATGACAGCGTCACAAATAAATCAGAACTTTACGTCGAGTGACTTTGGTTTAATTACGCCCATCTCGCCGCCGGGAACGTGGCCGGCAGCGCCCGGGCGGCGTGCGCAAAGCAAAGCCGGGACATCAATACAGCCAGCCTTTCATCTCAGAAATAGATTTGTTTTCCAGCTACACCGTAAACTATTATATAAATTGTAGGTACCTAGGTACTTTTTAACAGACTTCTTTTGGTTATGTTAGGTACCTATACCTTCATGAAATCTTAACCGACTTGGACATTTATTTTTTTGTTCGATTTAGTATAGCGTCCATTGGTCCCATTTTAATTTGGTGATAATCTGATGTAGACTTTTAGAGATATAGAACGGAACTCTTCAAGGGACAAAAGAAAATAAGGTCTATTCGGGGCAATCCTTTACTAATAATATGTATATACCTATGTTTTACAAAATACCTATAGCGTAAGTGGTGGCAGGGTAGGTAGGTAAGTTGGTGATTATTCGCAAAAATAAAGTTTAAAAAAAAACGGTTACCGACCACAGCACGTACAAGTACATTTTGGGCACAGAGTCCAAAATATACCCACTTGAAAAACAAAAAAAAAAAACCAACAACACACATTACAGAAACAAAATAAACAAACAAGTAACAACATTATGTACTGGATAATTATGTAAAAACCAAAAACAATCAAGTGCAATGACAAGACATACACGCATCAGCTCTAAGCTGCTAGTGTATCAAATAATAATAATAATAATAATAATAATAATAATAATAATAATAATAATAATAATAATAATAATAATAAGGCAAGGCAACAGACAATAAAATAAATGGAATCAATTTGATACCTACGTGTATTATACGAGGTATTTAATTTATTTCTGCGTTTTTGGTGTTGTGTAGTTACAGTCGACAGCACGTCGACCTTCACATTTTAGTTATACGCCCGTAATGCAACGAAGTAGAGCGCATGGGTGTAGTACCTATAAGATGATGTGTTGTCGACTGCACTACAGTCGGTTTTTTTTTTAATTTCCTTGAATAAGTAACTAATATTTTATTTATTAATACTTTATTGCACTTACATTTAAAAAAATAAAATATAGTACAAAGCGGCGGACTTAATGCTATAAGCATTTTCTACCAGTTTTATAACCATACAAAATAAAAAGGAAATAACTTTGATGCTACGGAAATCTGTTTAAAATGAAATAGATAAAACCTACATAATGTTAGAGCCATTATTTACTCTTCGTATTGAAACAACTGTTAGGTAAGCCTGCAATAATATAAACCCCCAGTAATAAAAATACACTCACACCTGTATCCCAAAGGGGTAGGCAGAGACCAAACAGGAGAGAAGACATCCAACTAAACAATAATTTCAGTTTTTATAAAAACTATTGATTATTTACAACACTATACAAAATAAAAGCTTCAATACCTATCTAACACGCTTTAGAAAGCTGCTTTTTTTCACACAGTTCAGTGGTGTTGTGTCAAGATTCTGATGCGGTAGCTTCGGTCCATAAATGTATCTACATACATTTTAAATTTAAGTATTAGCAGAAGTTTTTTTAATATAAGTAAAAATTTAAGAAACAATTTGTTTCTAGTTACGAGTAATAGACGTTTAAGTGTCGAAAGATCACAAGGTACAGTGCCACCATCTTATCTGTTCAGTTGATAGCGGCGCTAGTGGAGAACTTAGTAGTAACATTTAAGAAATTTATCTAGAAAAATGAGAATATTTTAACCGGTCTTTCAATTTTAATGAAAATATATCTTAGTAAGTGAATAAATAAAATAAAAATGGGGAACAGGATTTACAATTAATTAGTTAGTTACAATTTTGCCCACCTGAACATATAACTTGGGGGCGCTGTAGGTACAGTTGAAAACCTCTTGTTACATTGAAATACCTAAGTACCTACATGTGTATTTAAAAAGCAAAAGTTAAATACACATGTTTAATTATGCCTTGCCAGGTTTCGAAAATTCGAACAGAGGAACCTAGTGTCTAGATGTGCATCTATCTATAATAACATTGAGTTATCGCATTACCCCCGCTCCACCCGCACAGTCGCAAAAATGCACCTACCTATATTGATGCGTCGTCGACGCGACGGTGAATCAGTAGGTATTTGAGAGTGTAGCTACTTATAAGTATGGATTAGCTCGGTCTTATCAAGAGCCAAAAGAGCGCACATTGTCTAGAATTAGCTCTCGTAAGCTGTATAGTTTGTTTTATATTTAGCAATGCATGCGGCTTCGTGAGTGCCGGTGATGTGCACATGGGATGCTGCGTCCCTTCGCAGCCGCACGCCGGTCGCCCACCATCTTGTGCGTTGCATTTCGCATCCATAACAATGGAACTTCGATCAATCGGGTCGGGACACGGTGAATTAGGTGTTGCCTCGTCTTGTCACATGACAAAAAGTTTCGCCAAAAATTCGCGCAGTGGACAAAGTGGGTGACAGTCACGCTTCATTCAAAATTAGAATCGCATTAAGTGAATCTATAGGATGTCAATGAGAATCTTGGGAATTTTTAATTTTACTTAGCACATTTTCTAAACACATAGGTAATAATATTTCTCTACGTCTCCTACATAATAATTACACAGTTAATGGCTCTCTTTGAACTAGGTGTCGTGATATATTTTTTTACCGATAGACCTCGACTTTTTTCCTAAGAAAATAACAGTTCTTAAAATTAATATAGAAAAACGGCTATTCTTACGAAATACGAAAGTAAATTGCGTAATTTTAAATGCATTGCCGGCAATTTTGCGACTACACAGTCATTCTGCGGTTTATTGCAAATGCCGACTTATGAAAGTTCCTCGTAATTTTTTAACCCTGACGCACAGTTGGTCTCTAGTATCTATACTAAATATATTAATAACAAGAATATTAATAACAACATACATGTAAAACATAACAATAGAAGGAAAAATTAAGAAACTCACCTTACACGCTCGCAGCAGTCGCAAATTTTCCCAACAATTTTCGAGCATGCGCAGTTGTCTGCTGCCCGGGAAAAACAATCAATACAACCGATCGAAAAACTTTTAAGAGAAATAAAGACAAAAGAAAAACAAATTTCCACTAACGAGACTTGTAAAAAACAGTCTCAATTATTATAAATGTAGCCACACAATTTCATACTCTATACAATTACATTGTAATAATAAGTATCGTGGAAAACCGGAAATGCTATATTTGTGCAGCAGGATGTGATCGGTTTTTTAAATCAGCCAGCTGGAGATATGCCTTGGGAAGGCTATACAAACTTCCTTCTAACGAAAAGGTTGCAATTTGAATGTTTCAAATGGGTACCTCTAGCAGGGTACCTTTTTGCAGGTGGTATTGGAAAACGTCTAGATTTTCCTGAAGACCATTATTTTCAAACCAATGAAAGTGTTATGAGTCCATTGAAGCTTTATAGCAGGCGGTAGGTATTGTATCTCTAATCTGTGATGACCAGTACTACTGTAGTCACAAACTTTTAGACATTCGTTATCTAAAAATTTAGGTTTTTATTTTTAATAAATAATGATTGAATGACCTGCCGTCCCTGCCGACGATAGGCCGGCCCCCAGCCAGGTGGCGTGACGACATCGACAAGGCATAGGCAGTAGGAAAGACCTGGAGAAGAACAGTGCAAAACAGAAACGACTGGCGCGCTTGCATGAAGAGGCCTTTGTCCAACAGTGAATATCGACTAAGGACGTTGTAAATTTAATACAACGTCCTTGATATCGACAGGCTGAAGATGGTGAATGATTGAATTAACATAACATTTACATACAGGCACATACATTGCTTCTGGCCCCACACTAGGATACCCTGTGTCGTGGGAACCAGAAACGGCAACGTCACAAACATGTAAACATCCAAGACCTGGGTTTCTTTTTTTTTTCCCAGCCGGGATTCGAACCCGGGACCTCTCGCATGGTAGTCAGATGCGCTAACAGCTGCGCAGTTCTGTTCACAGAACAAATGGGAACCTCTATTCGCACCTGTTCTATTGAGTAGTTGGGAATATCTGAGATTGAAGCAGGGTGTAAAGCATAACATCGGCAATAAGGAATAAAACCTAGTAGATTATGTGGACCTCGCCGACCTCGGTGAAGGCACCTTGTCACTTACGAAGGCACCTTGTAGCAGGTTCTAATCTACAGGGTGTCCCAAAACTCAACGTCAAGCCGGAACCTGGTGAAAAGGCAAGTCATAGTGGTTAACAAAAACATAAAAAAAAAACGTGAAAAAATAATAATAGGCATTTAAAAAAAAAACTGTTGCCACAAATCTTTACTAATTCCATTTTTTTTTTGTTTTGTATCTCTTAATAATGCGTTATTTAAACTTTTAACAACATTTCAAAACCAGCTGCTCCAGCTTGGAAGAAAAGGAGCAATGAGGAAAGGTCTGTGAAAAGGAGACTTGAAAAAAAAAACTTTAAAATTGCCCATTTTTAATTTTAATTACATTATGTTTGTGAAATTTCTTTAATAAATAATAATAAAAAAAAATATTGTACTTAAAATGTAAAAATCGTTTTTTTTTATATTTTTCTGATAACCAGTATAACTTGCCTTTTCACCCGGAACCGGCTTGACGTTGAGTTTTGGGACACCCTGTATATAGTCTGTGACTATAAAACCCAGTAGAAGAGTAGAAGTAGGTAGTAACTTATTTACTATAGTGAAAAAACTGTGGTTTATTCAAATGATTTTATTATTCTTAAAAATAACAAATATGGACACCCAAAGAAGCATAATATTATTAATAGAAATAAAAAAAAAAAACATACGAATGTGCCAACTCTCCAAATATAACCGAATGTGAAACGATCTTGTAACTTCGAAGCATTGAATTTAGATAGAGAAAATTCAATGCTTCGAAGCTATATCAGCAACAGAAACATAGGTATTATTTTAATCTCTGCTTGCCAATACTGGTCTAGCTCTAGATTGGAATGTGTAAAATAAAAAAAAGGCATCCTTTATCAAAACTGGCACATTTGTATCAAATATGAATTCAATTAATAGCAAACCGAAGTAAAATAATTACTAATACTGGATATAATAAGTTTCCGACATGTCCCTAAATTAACATCAAAATTACAATATTTCAAGTCAAAGTAAATAAATAATAATATGATTGTAACCTTTTTTTAATCAACTCCATACGATAAATCTGCTCGCGCCTATCCGATTGTAAATCACAGATAATTCAAGTGCACACAAAGTAATAGTGAAATTGTCACATCAATGCGTGCCATATCCTACTTTCCCCCCGGCCAAGGCAAATAGCTCCCCCAGCTTTTCCCTGGATTCGGATCTGCACCTGAAAATAGGGAACTAGCGTAAAACTTATAGTAGATTTTAGCTGCTAACTATAGAAGACATACGTATTAATGCATCCAGTAGAACGTATATTGTACTTAAAAACTATTGAATATTTTATGTGTTTTGCCGATGTAATGCTTAGTTTTGTGTACCTCAAAATAATTAAAAAATAGAAAAACTCAGAAAAAGTATACTTAACAAAAACTTTTATAAATAACAGAGTAATAAAATGTTCTAATAATTGACATCTTTTCATCACAAATACGTACTGATGTTATTATGATTTTTAAAAGATATCACAAAGATAGGAGACACGTATTTTTTTTTTCTGAAATACGGACGTTTTCATACATTTTTAATTTTAAAGTTTAAAAGATTTTTACCGGAAGTGACGAAACAACAAGGCTCACAATACGTTTTCTTTTGCCTATAATCGGTCCAATCATTTATTTAACTTTTGACAGGTGCACACCCATGAAGTTTCTCATTTATTTGACAGAAAATCACAGGCGAAAAATGTACCACATCATGGACACCTTTATTTTTTCACAATAGTGATGCGACATATTTTGCTACGATATTTTAAAGAGTAGATTGATGTATCGAAGAAGATAAAAAATATAAACCTTATTACAAAGATCTATACTATAAGAAATTAGTTTTATTAATAAAATAAGTTGAAAATAATTATGACAACCCGTTGGGTAATTTTTAAGTTCATCTCGCTCAAACTATAAAAATATCAAAATAAAATAGCAATGCAACGAATCGATTAAAACTTTAACGTAACTTAAATCGATTATGTCATAAAAATCGAATCGGCAGCTTCATAGAACATCACTAAATTCACCTGTCAAAAGTGAAATAAACCATAGGACAGACAATAACATCCTAAAAAAACATAGTTACATTTTTTTTTGTCATTTTAGTATTGCCAGGACCGTGTTAAAGTTAACAGTTTCTGTTATTTTTTTTAACATCTGCAAATATGTTTTTCGTTTATAAAATTAAATCAGCTCAGTTCAATTCATCATCCCTTATGTATATAGTTCTTGGTTTTTTGTCTTTATAACGCCTTTATCTGCGTTCGAAGGTATTTGCTACCAGATTGTCTCTTTTGTCACAGAATACTATGCTTTAGTAGCTACTTTTTCAAGGTTACTGATATGGTAAGTATGGTCACCCTGATAATACGAGTATGACTTAACTTTTTTTTTCTATATCGTGGCAAAGGCGTGTTCACTGAAAGCCACGGTGTGAGGTCATCAGCGTATTTTTGTGTTTTTACTATTTTCTCGGAAATGCAACCATAGAAAATACTGAAAGTAATTTTTACGTGCTTTACAAAGAAAAATCTCGAAAAGGTTTTCGAATTAGAGCTACATACAATTTAGAAAAGTTGTCAATTCACGAATAAAATTTACAGGTCTTGAAAATTTACTTTATAAACTGATTTATAAACGCTTTCTAGTAAGGATGTAAATTCATAAAAACACTTTTTACAATATAACTAAAATATTGATAGTGGTTCGTATTTTATGGCGTAAGGCTGGTTTTAGAGTCACGCTGACCACGCGTTGACCGTCAGCGCTGATAGATAAAATATATGGCCGGTCAGCGCCGAATGTCAGCGTGACTCAAAAACCGGCCTTATCTGCACCATTATAATATTTGCAGGCATTAAGCCGTCGTGTAGGATGGGCTTTTGTACCACGTCACTAAGACTACACTTCGACTGGTCACGGTGCTCACACTTATTATGAAACGATTAAGTACTACGACTATTTATCTTTTAACATGTCATCTCTAATGCGATTAAAAAAATTGTACTAGTTCTCTTGAATCAGCAAGCGAGCTAAGAGCACTGGACACTACTAACCGAAGATAGCAAAGGAGATAGCTCCTTCCTTCAGAGAAAAGGTTAAATAGGTACATACCTTTTGCGACCGCATTGATTTTCTGCGTCTCCTCTGGAGTGAGCGTAAGGATCTTCTGCAGTACTGGGACCAGCCGGCTGCGTTCATCACCGGGTGGCAACGTCACGAACTATATAAACAAAACACGGCATGGATGTAAAAAAATCAATGAATATCTTTGTCAATAAATTTATTGATATTACTCGAATTAATAAGATGAACCAACAACTTGACAAACATTATTTTGTCTCGTTAATTTACCGGTTTGTATACAAATAAACAAAAGCTGAATTATGTTGGGTGTTGATTTGTACAGTTTAATCCGACTCAGGGGTGGTTATTTACATGACACAGAAGCAAAAAAAATTCGCGTTGTCAAATTTTCGCAACACAAATTCGTACCGTTTTGATAGAGAAATAGAGATGAATTTAGAAGAGTTGAAAAACGTGACGCTTCGCTTCGACTCTGCGCCCCAGTGGGAATTGAGCCTTATACTGTCGCGGAACCCCAATTTGTATCAACCCTGAGTCCGGGCTTACCGGCCCTTGCACAGCGCCACCTTTCGTCAAGCCTTCCTTCACCCTTTACATTATGTCCAGCAAAATCACATGAAAGCCGGCTTAAACAGTAGGCACGGTAGGTAAATATAATATACTAGCTTTCGCCCGCAACTCCGTCCGCGTGGACTTTAGTTCAAAATTTTGCAACCCCGTTCACTCCCGTAACTCTCGTTAAGGGTTAAATTTAGAAAAACGGTGAAACACGTGTTCAATCAATTGTGTTGAAGAGTATTTATTTAAAGTTTCAAGAAAATCAGACAACATTTTTTATGCCTCCCATACAAATTTTGGCAACCCTTTTCGCCCCCTTAGGGGTTGAATTTCAAAAAATCCGTTCTTATTCCTTGCCTACATTATATACAGATCCTCTGTGCAAAATTTCAGCTTCCTAGGTCAAACGGCTTGGGCTGGGCGTTGATGAGTGAATGAATCAGTCAGTCAGGACTTTGAATTTTATATATATAGATATACATACCTTGAGCGTAACATTCTTCATATACTCGGCGTTGTGCGCATGCTCGGTCCGCTCTAGTGATCCGCGCGCGCGCCGCACTTCCGCTTTGAGGAGTTCGTTCATTTGTGCGTATCGGGCGCACTCTCGTTCAGACTCCGAGAGTAACATCGTCACGTGCTTTACCCTGGAAATAACGCCTGTTTTACCACCGTCGGAGCCCTAATTATGTTCATAAAATCATATCCAACTTCTGAAGTTTGCGATGGAAATTAGGATACAATTGAAATCTTTCAGCATTTGGTGTTATATGAGGTCAAGACCCATTTCGTGTCGCTGAGTAAGCGGAGTAGTAGGAGGAATATAATAGTGGTTATAATAAAAGGTGATCAGAGTGGAGTTTTTTTTCACTGTTTTCTTCTCCACTACAAAGCTGGGCATGGGCATTCTATAATTTTTCAAAAACTGATCAAACCAACCTAATTACATGTCTGCTAGAATGCAGAGAACTCCACTGTAACACAGGCTTCCCGCGGGAATGAAAAGTACAGGATGATTTCAGATGGGGAAGCAATGAAACTACTCGGACTTTTTGTAGCTGCTGAAAAAGTTATTAGGAGGCCATATAAAATCTTTAGAGATATTATGCAAGATGAACTACCTAATTTGTTTGAGCAACTGTAAAATGTTCTTAGAAAACCAAATACAATTTTTTTGTATTTTTTTTTCAATAAACTGAATTGAAATCATGAGTAGTTCTGTTTCAAAATACAAATCCGCCTTTGTCCAGGTCTTAAAAACATCTAACATTAACAATTAAGAATTAAAAAAAGCGACTCCCTTACCTCTGCAACTGCGCTTGCATCTTTCTCCGCAGCTCGACTAACTCCTGCTCCGGCGTGAGCGCTAGAGAGCCGGCGTCTAGCGACTCGTCCTCGGGAACGCCCTCCTCGAGTAAGCGCTCCAGCGGGACCGGGGAGCGTCCGCTGGCGCCGCCCGTCAGAAGAGACTTCGTCAGCGGCGGCGAAGGCGCCGATTCGGAGCCCTGACGGGGCGGGAGAGTCGTTAACAGTAAGAAAGAGACCTCAAAATTTGATTGGAGACGACAATTTGGAGTACATTGTATTCAGACGATTTCTTGTTATAAAGTAAATAAAAGATAAAAACACTACCAAAAAATATGAATTATGGAATTTATTATCAGATTACGAAAGGTACCTATTATGGAGGAACAAGATGTTTGCCCAGTTCTTACGTATTTTTTTCCAGTAATTCTCCTCAGAACATCCGTACAAAAAAAACTAACCGCGAATATAGAGAAAGAACCTAAGTTCTATTAGTTAGATGTAGGAGGGGTAGATGTTAAGAGGGTATAATGTATACTAAATACGCATTGCACTAAGAAAACTTTATTTTTTTAAACAGGTAAATTTGAGAGCCTAGGCTGAATATTTCAATTTATACCAGCTTGCTGTAGAATCTCACAATCGTGTAAACAAACCAATTCAATCACGATTACTCCGTAATTACTTACATTTGAATATCAATCCTGATCATAATCACATTTCAAGGAACCATTCATTGTTCTTACAATCATTTTTAAACCAAATAACTTCTTTAGGATAGTTATTTTGATAAAAAATACTCGGACGACGAAAATTTCAATAGTTTGTAAAGCTGACGTATTACTTTTTACTCATCAAAGTCTTATTTGTCTTTGGAAAGTTAGTGTTGTTCAATGTTTTGATTTGATTTTAAAACTCTATGATTCAAATGTTTCAATATTTGAATCAATAAGTCAGTTCGAAAAAATAAACTTTAATATAATTATGGCTAAACTCTAGTTGCGAATTGCGTGATTTTTTTAAAAGCAAAAGGTATTGAAACTCAAACTTAGCACAGTGGGGTTTCTAACTTTAAAGCGTAATTATTTTAATAACAAACAATTTTCTGTTACCACTTTTATCACCCATGACGTGTCACCGTCCTGTGGTGGGAATGCATGGTGATCGTTTATCATGTTTGTGCGATAGTCACTTAGTTAAATATTCCCATTAAACATTTGGACAAAAGTGAATCCTGATTTTATAGAAAAAAATCGATAGGTACACAAAAAGTGTATCTTGATTTGAATTGCTTCATAATCATTTTGGATTCATTCAAATATTTAGATAAACCAACGAACAGTGAACCATATCCCATATCTCATTGATCAATGCTCAATCACTCACTTTGACATCAGTATAGGTACAACACTATCACTGTCTATCGATCATAGACAACTGACAAATAATTATCTTGTCTATGATTGCCGGATTCTAACTCAGAAGAAGGAGTACCATAGAAGGAGGAATAAAATAAAAAGTAACAGTTGTATAGCTGTCCATGTTACTCTTATGATAAATCTCTGCGCCAGAAAGAGACAGCTGTAGTGTACTCATGCACTAAAAATGTTACAATCGTACACGGTTGCCACAGATTACTGAACAAAGCCAAAATCGATAGGGCTGGGACAAACACCATAAAGATGTCGATATTATTTATTCCGATCTACATAATCTGTGTATATTTTTAAATTAATGTTGGTAATTAAGTATTAATATTAAATGATAAAAAAATCATAGCTCTTTTACACAATTTGCAAAAAGTATCTTTTCAATCCCATCACCATGTTCAATAGTGATTTTTCGGACCCATGGCTGTGTACCAAAAAACCTACGACTAAATTCCATTATTCCAATTCCAATTAATTTAAATTACAGTCATGGGCCCATGATAATCACTATTATCACCATTATCTATCTATCTAATTATCAATGTATTTATCTCTAAAAAAATATCATTTTTCCCTTGGTGGTGCTAGTGAACCAGCTGGAACCCCTTACGGTTATGTTATTATGTGCTAAGTGTGGTACATACCATTAAAATAAATATTCATAAGTAACAGTAAGTAATTCTACATCAGGTTTTCAATAATATAAATGGGAAGAAAGATTTTACCGAGTTATGTGGTAACATGGCAAAATGTATATGTACGGCGAATATAGAACCTTTTTTTTAATATGTTTGCAAATCATCAATAATCAGCATATACAGCGCCACCAAGTTATCTGTTCAGGTGGGTAAAATTGTAACTAAGTAATTAATTGTAAATCCTGTTCCCCATTTTTTTGTTTTATTTATTCATTTACTAAGATTTATAGATATATGTTCATTAAAATTGAAAGATGGGTTAAAATATTCTCATTTTTCTAGGTAAATTTCTCAAATGTTACTACTAAATTCTCCACTAGTGCCGCTATCAACTGAACAGATGAGATGGTGGCACTGTAAGAAAGTATAATGAATAAAACAAGACCAAAATAGGAAAAACTATTTAATAACATAACATAACATTTACACACAGGCACATAGATTGCTTCTGGCCCCACACTAGGATACCCTGTGTCGTGTTAATAGATTACGTATTTGTTTCCAATAAATACCTACCACCTAGCATAGTTACTCAAGGCACCCGTTGTAATAACATCATCAGTCCAGGTTCGATGGAATAAAATAAAAATTAAAAACCAAACGATTTATTGGTACAAGATTATTTGGCATCAAATAAAGTACGTAGTTTCAAGCTTTTCACATAAAAAGTGGCAGGCTGCAGCTCAATAGAGAGGAAACCAACACGTATTACTATAATGTATATTTTTTTTATCCCTGGCTTCTGTTTTACAAGTACCTATTAACGTTTTTTTTTTTCACAAAAATGTGTCAGCCATAATGTAAAAGATAATATAATATTTTATGAAATTCAAACGAAATCAGCTTGGTTGCAGCTCACGAACGTTGTCCATTTCCGCGGAGGGCGCAACCTGAAAATTGTTTTTATTTAAGTACTTCACGTTGATAACTTCCACATAAAAAATAATAAAAATCACTTGCACCAGAATCAGACTATGATAGTATTAAACTAGTTATGACCTTGAACTGCTAAACGTTGTCCAGGATAGAAAAAAACACCAAGTCAGGCAATAATCAGGGAAAAATTCTACAAGTGATATACGGCGCCTTGCAGGTTGGAACTGACAACCTGTTTTATTATCCAAGTGGAGTAACCACTAGACCAACGAGACAGTCGGGTCTCATGTGAAATTCCTGATGTACATACATTCAGCAAAACGTGCACCTCAGTCGACATAATTGTGCAGTATGTAGACTTTATTTTGTTTTAAGTATCATTATAATGTATAATTATAACCTTACCAATGATCTGCGGGCTAAGGAAAAGCGTAAAGTAGGTACGGCACTTGTTTCCAACCTACGCCACTTGCTATTGTTTATGAAACAGTCGCTTGCTGCAAATGCGGTGTAAATTTTTCCAAGACTACTTTGTATGTGATACTGCGTCATCGACATTTGTTATTTTGTGCTGTCTTCGGGTAACCTGCAATAGATAATTAACAATTAAAACAACTATACGAACGCAAGAAATAACTAAATGTGCTCTACGAACTATCGATACTTTTTTTCACTGAGAAAGTGGGAAAGTCCCATCCCTATTCCCCTTCAACAAACAACAAACTTGTATTATGATTTATATCGAAAATATCACAATAATCATGATGAAAACACCATTCTCTAACAGCTAATTTGCAATTCTAGTAGCCCATAGTTGAAATCTTAGAGAAAATGCCCTTTTAGGTACACAAAATTGAGACTTACCGGTGGAAGCTGATGAATGTTGTTTCATTATCTTCTCGGGAAGAATGAAATATACATTCTAACACAACACACGCCATGCCGATGGTTACTTATACTATATACCATGAGAATCCACTATAATTCACTTCAAATGGTGCTTTAGTAAATATAAAATACACAAGCTTCTTGAAAACGGCGCACTCCCAAACCTCTTGTCAAACACACTGCCAAACACAGAACACCCTCTGCCAAATCAATGTCATTGGGCGGCACATTGCATGCCGTCATTTTCTGAGCCGTTCTAATTTGGTCGCGTAATGGTAACCAAAGGTAACCAACTGACGTTTAAGGGTTGTACGCTCGAAAAAAGCAACAAAGACACGACTATATTTTTCTCTTTCTAACACGTAGCTTGCGGCTATTTAGATTGACGAAACAGACTATGTGGCACGTTTTCATTTTTTACGCTCCTTCTATGGTACTCCTTCTTCTGAGGGATTCTAATGAACTCCACTATAGACTGCTTTAATTAAATAAAAAAAAACAGAACCAGAGTCTTCGAACCCGGAAGCACGTCAGGCAGCGAAAAACGCCAAGTCGTCTTTTTCTAGTGATATCATGGCTCGATACTAAGAACTCTTAAAATAAATCTGCAAATGCAAATACACCATATTTGTTTTTTTTTAAACGAACTTTAAACGAATTAGCCACACTCTTATTTACAAAAATACAGGAAAACAGTTAATATTATTAATTCATAGTGTAATATTATATTCGCCGTCCTTTAAAATGAATTATCATTTGTAACTATTGTCAATATTTATGACTATGCTTATTTTACAATATCATAAAAAATTCACTCCTGTCAATGCAAATGTCAAAACGAACAAACAAACGATGTACAATACGTACCTCTCCCTCCTCTCGTGGCAGCATAGTCACGTTGATGTCCATCTCACCGTCGCTTTCCTCCTTCGGTATGACAGGCAGCATGTACTGATCGTTCCGGTTCGCTCGGTCCAGCGGCGTAGGACCAGGATGGGTCTTCGCTTGGGCGGCCATCGCCAGCTGCTTCTTCAGCTCCTCTGTGTCCTTATGCAGCTTGGTTTCTAACTCGGTAATTTGTGTCTTGTAGCACTGCGTTAGAGTCGATAACTGGAACACAGTTGATATGTTGTCATTCGTGCCGCTGTTGAGTTTTCAGGCGTGAAAAATTTAGGAGAAACCAGGGGTTAGCGGTGCGGGGGCAGTGGCGTAGCGTAGTGGGGGCGGGGCGGTCCGCACCGGGCGGCACTTTTAGGGGCGGCAAAAACGCAATAACTAATATATTTTTAAAAATATATTACAGAAGTAAGGGGTATCTGTACAAGACTGGGAACATGAATTAAAAAATTCAAATTAATATCACAAACACAGTTACTGATACGGTAATCAACAAGAACAAAATATCCTGGAGACAATTTGTATAGGTTTCACACTTTTATATAGGATTTCTGATATATTGTTCTATTTCCTCTCAATGGACAAGTAAGAGTGCGGCAAATTCTTCCGCCCCGGGCGGCTGATACCCACGCTAAGCCACTGTACGGGAGGTTGGCAAAACAAGTACAGTAGCAGCCTTTTATTGTGAAAGTAACTCGATAACTTCGCCAAAGTCCAGTGACACACAAGGTGTATTGAATAATGTAATGTATAGGTACCGCCACGAGTACTAATAAGCAAAGATTTTGAATGCGCAGAAGTAATTTTTTTGGACCGTTTAGCGAGGAGATTATGCCGTCATAAGGTAAAAAGACGCAGGTCGAAACTGAGAAATTAAATATTAAATATTTAAGTTTTTAGAAGCAATTATTGTTATTTGCGTTTTATGCGCTTTTTACTTTAGTAACTTCATTCGTTTTTCTATCGTATTGCAAAAGTAATTGACCAAATACGTTTTTTTATCTAACTATCAAGTCTAAAACGCCTTTTTAACTTAAAAAACCAACAAAATACGTTGTCACATACGTTGTCCTTTTATTAACCCTAACTTCGCAGAAAATCCTATCAAAATAAAAAAATACAGAAAGATGCTTCTTTTTTTCTTCGTTCTGAATATGTACTGTACCTAATAACTCAATTTCGGCAAAAATGTTAGTTGCGTCTTTTTCTCTTTATGACGGCATTGTGTGGGGCGAACAGAGAGACGGCGAGCGATTGGTAGATCAGTCTCCGTTCTTTTCCCGCGTTTTGCGCGCACATCTCTAAAGTCTGATTTTTAATTCCGTAAAATTCTGACAGTTATCATTTTTTGACATGTCAGAGATTAGAAACCTTTTTTGGCCGCGCACATTTTTCAATTTCAATACGAGTGTGAATATCTGAGTCTACACATTTAATTGAATCGGTTATTTTGAAAGGGGCGCAAGTCCTAGAAGTAGAAATTTTCAGGAGCAACAAAAAACTGTCTATTGAAAAATGTTGTAGGTTTGCATATATTTTTTCTTAATTCAGTATTCGCACTATATAGACACACAATACATATTAAACTTTTAATTGATGTCACATGCGCAGTTACAACAAAAATTTAAATAAAGTTGATGGACTTGTGCCCTTTTCAAAATATATTAGTAATTTGGGAAAAAATTATGAATTTATGTAAGATATTTTATTAGAAAATTACAAATTTCTTATCGTACAATAAAAAGGTATCATTATAGCTACTATTCGCCATCTTATTCTTCAGTTTCTACAGTTGTTGTTGCCCAATAGACTATTTGACCGATTTCTGAAAGCCATCTCTTAATGTTTGTTGGTGTTTATAGAGTCCTCAGAAAATGGTCATTTTAAATTCTTTCATGTATTTCCTTTAAAAAAGGCAAACGAAAATTTTATTTTTCTAATAAGCGGTCATAACTCGTAGACGAAACCATGGACTAACGCCGTTTTCAGATATAATATGCGGAGGCCTTAGACAAACACAACTACATTCATCACTCAGTTTGACCAAAATATGTGACTTGTGCCCTTTTCAAAATAACCGATTCAATTTGTTAGTGAATGTATCCATTTTATAAAGTGTGGAGCTCCAAATTAAAAGAAAATTTAAGCCAAGTGACAATTGTGTCCCTTTTCATCACACAAACAGTAAAAAAGTACAAGTAAAGAAAACATATTTTTATTAAAATATCTAATCATCATAAATACTAATATCACTATTTTCATCATAATCATCATCGCTGACATGAATTATTAAGTGAGCTAACAGCGGCATACTTCACTTTTCTGAAAAGGTTTACGAAACCTTGAATTAGTAGGCAGTGGTGCCAGCTAAAGAATAAAATAAAGTAATTAAAGTAAATTTTACATTTTGTTCGTGATATTGATTAATTTGTAATTTTTGTATTATGCCACTTGAGTAAGTAAATATTTAGATTAACCTTTTTGTAGGTAAAACATAAAAAATACGTAGCATTTTAAAGAAGATCTGGTCAATTCAATACATAGGCAACAGATATATTCCAGCCTACATCTGCCACACAGAAACCTTCCCCAAGGAGCACCACATTAGAATGAGGATAGATCCTCGTCTCTTCGAGTCAGGCCGAAAACATCCCAACGAAAAGAAGATACAAGGCACGCTGCAATCCATCCACGACCATCCACTGACCTGCAGATAGTGCTGGCGCCTCGACGAGTCAAGAGAAGTCGCATTGCAGACGCGCCGTGCCTAGTGGCATGGTACTCTGGTACATTATACCATGACCTCGGAAGCGCTACTACTTCACATCTTTCTCCAAGACCCTCTAGATTCTATCTACTGAGTTCACCCTCGCGACAGGTGAGCTTGCAGATGCGCTGGTCTGCCCAAAATTTACCACAAACTTTCTATTTTCACCTTTTCCGAGGCCATCCTCCACCGTCCACTGACCTGCAGCTTTTGCTGGCTTCTCTCCGAGTCCAGTTGAGCGGCGAGGCGTGACAGGTCGGCCTGCAGACGCGCCGTGCGTTGCGTCGCGCGCGCAGCCTCCGCAGTGGCTTCAGACGCACGCCTACGCTCCAGCTCGGCCGCCGATTGGAGCTCGTTGCACTTGTCCCTTTAAAGTGTTGGTTACGTTTGAAAAAGATTCATCATTAACCCATTATGCCCCCAGCGAGGGGCACGGGTCTCTTCCCTGAGGAAGGTATAGGCCACTGGGGTCAAGTCCTCGCATGAATCGCTCGTAGCCCCGGCCGCCAGAGTGATCTTAAACGATCACGAAGGTTAAGCAACATAGGGCGCGTTTAGAGATTGGATGGGTGACCGTTCTATGACAACGCTAATGGCATATTTCCGAGCGGTTCCGTGCTTCGCAAGGCATGCTAAGCGGTTTGTGCCGGCTGCCGTCCATAGATAGCAGTCGTTAAGCCAAGTCAGAGGCTTTAGGGCGGTTTGAAAACTTCTGACAGTAAGACCAGCCACTAATCAGGAAAAAGGATTCATTTAAAAAAAACAGCGAAGTGCGAATCGAAGGTCTCGAAGGTCGCGAAGGTCGCCACAAAGGGTTCAGTACCCGCAGTTTTTACCGAACTTCAAAGACAATTTTTTAGTGATTCGAATTGAAAATGTAGTTTTCAGATTTTCCCCCGTATTTGTAGAAGGTATATCAAGATATTACTTCCCAAATTTCACTGTTCTTGGCCAATGGAAAGTACCCTATGAACTTTGCTTCCCTTGAGTGTCGAAATATACGTTTTTTGCGGCACAAACGGCCGTATTTTTTTACGTTAACAGAGATTCAGCATTTTTCGTATACGTTCCCTTGGGCGACTGCACACAAAAACCCAATCCACACTGGTCATCTTAGTCAGGCAGTCAGGCCGTCAATGGTTTATATGTCGACGTTGACGGACCAAACTATACACAGATCGAATTAAGGTATAAATTGTGATCTTACTGCATAGAGTTCAATTTAAATGTGACAGAATCAATCTGAGCCCTTAAAGCTGCAGCTTCTTCTTTCAATTGCTCCTCTTGACTGTGGTCCACAGTTTGATTCTGACGAAGAACCGATTGAGCTCGGACCTGAAAGCATTAGAAGTTTGAGTCTTAATTCAAAGACAGGACAGAACAGTTTACTTTGACGGACGAGCATGTACCTTGTAGCTAGCATAATCGGTTTTCAGATCCTCCAGTTCAATATTAGTTATTCGAAGCTTCTCTTCCAGGTCAGCGCACTTGAACTCCACTCGCTTCAATTTGTTATTCAAATCCATCTTTTCTTCGCCTAAGCTTACGATCCGTTTTTCTTTGTCACCAAGTAGTGTTGTCATTTCTACGTTTACCTCCTCACTTTTACGCTTCTCTTCTTCGAGGTCCTGTTCCAATTTTGTAATTATTCCATTTTTCACTTGATTTACATTCTCTTTCTCCTTCGCCTCTTCTAAGGCGTGATGGAGTTCTTCTTTGACAAGCCTGTTCTGGGTCTCTTCTATTTTAATTTGCTCCTCCAGCAGTTTGATTTGGGTCTTCATCGCTGTTATGGTTCCTTCTTGAGTATCAATTGTGGATTCCATCTGGAATGCGACAGTATTGTTAGCTGTGGTAAAGTTTAGTCATCAGCTAATGTTCGTCCAGTGCTGAAGACGTGCTGACTATGGGGTGGGGAAGTATCTCTATATAAGTAATCTCGTGTCGTGTTAGTGCGCATACACCTCCGAAACGGCTGGACAGATTTTTATGAAATTTTATACGTACATATAATTGATAGGTTCGAGAATAGGTTGTAATCTACTTTTCATAGCCCTAAGTAAAAAAAAATCCGAAACAACGCTTGCCGGGTCAGATAGTATGAATATGAAAAGATAACATTTCACAATGAGGCAATTTCTTAACTATGTAAGAATAAAAAATTGCTTTTGGACCACATCATCTAAAATTATTTTAGATTATGCTGTCCAAGTTCGAAGTTCACCTGCTCAAGCTTCGGTAGGCTGAACAGAATACGAAGATCAGAATAGCACAACATTAAATATTCATCATTAACATAAGGCCACTGCTGGCCACTGCGATCCGCATCCAGGGACCTTACCTACTGACAATGTAAGAATTAAGGCAATTTGACCGATTTCTGAAAACCATCTCATATTGTTTGTTGGTGTTCATGGAGTCCTCAGAAATTGGTAATTTTAAATTCTTTCGTGTATATCTTCTAAAAAAGGCAAACGAAAATTTACTTTTCAATTAAGCATCTTGGACATTATGGCGTCGCACAGGAATTACGACGTCACTTGCCAGTAAACCAACCAATGAACGTAAGAACGAATGAATGACAGACATCATATTAATGGCATGTGACGTCATCATAGAATCGGCCAATCCAGGCCGTTTTCGATACAATGGCGGCAGATACATAATTATCAATTTTTATGTTGTTTTTTTTACAAATAATAATTGTTTTTTAGTTACAATGCCTTAAAGCGGTTTTAAGACTCATAATTTATACGAATACGTATAAATAATACTGTTTTTTTCACACTGTCAAATAGCGTATTATCTTGACCTTAACATACCTGCACGACTTTTTTTTTGTTCTCCTCCATTTTGGTAGTGAGCTCCTTCATTGACCTTTCATAGTCCTCCATCTCCAGACTCAGAACGCTTCGTTTCTTTACGTCACGCCGCGCTTTCTCCAGGGCGTCCTTAGTCGCCTTATGAGCTTGCAGTTCGGCATTCAGTTGCTCGGTCTTAGCAACTAGTTCCGCTGAGAAATATATCACAAAAATTTAATATTCTTATCATACATTGGTGACCTGACTGTTCTGTATAGCTTTGGTCCTAGATTCTGTTAATGCATTGCAGTACAAAGACATCGAATCGCTCGTAGCCCCGTCTCCCTGAGTGATCTTAAATCGTAGAGTAAAATAAATGAGGTTCATTAAGTTTCTACAAACGATTGGTTAAGATAGTCTGGTGAATGCTAGGCGAGTAAAATAGAACCGTACCTTTAATGGTATCAATTTCCGAGGCACCATTCTTGCTAGCTTCTAGTGCATCAGAGAGATTCTTCACTTTCTCTTCCAACTCAACGACGTTGGCTTTAGCCTCTTTGTCGTCGTTTCTTCCAGGGCCATCAACGACGTCAGAGGACACCGATTTGTTTGAGGCAAGCATCTTTTCTAGCCTCAGTTTATCTTGTTCTGTATTTTGCAGTTGCGTGTTGGTCTCGTTAAGTTTTTTCTTAAGCTTCAGTGCGAAGATTCTGAGTTTGCTGTATCTGTATCAAAAATGTATGTTTAACCACATGTTTTATTGGAAACTGATTTAGTAGGAAATGTATCTTTAAATACTTACTTGTCCTCAAAAGATTCGTCCAAATCCTTCATCCTTGAATTTTCATCGGCTTTTGATATCGTTGAAGTCGACATGTTATCATCATTCGGCAATTCGGCTGATGATTGTTGTTGATTTTCCTTCATCTTTTCAATCTCTTCTCTTAGCGATGTGATAATGGCTTCTTTTTCTGCTGCAAGTTTGAATGCGTTATTTCGCATGGTAGACAGTTGTTGCTCAACCTCAGCATTAATGCTACTTGACGCCTGTACGGCGCTCTTCAATTCATTTTCCAAGGCATTTACTTTCCTCATCAATTCCTCTTTGTCCTTCCTAGATTCATCTCGATCCTTTTCTAGAGTTTCAATAAGTCTCTCCATTTCGGCGATCGCTTTCTGTAATTTCGAGATAGCTTCACCACGCTCCTTAAGTACTTGATTTATTTCTTTCATCTCGTGCAACAGTTCTGTGTTCTCTGTCTTGTAACTAACCAGTTTGTTCTTAGTGTCTTCATAATCAGCTTTTATTGATTCGACTTCTTTTATTTTGACGCGAGATTCCTTCACTTCCATCAAGAGCGAAGCATTTTCTTGTTTGTAAGCAGACAATTTGGTTTCCAACTTCACAATATCAGCTTGCAGCGAAACATTGAGGTCCGACAAATTATCAACCCCATCATTTGGCTGTTCCAAGGACATTTTTAAAGTTTCCACTTCATCTTTCAACAAACCATTTAAATCATTCAAATGTTCGTGTTCCTTCTTAAGCAAGTCATAACATTCCTGTAACGCTTGCTTCTCTCGTTTTAATGTGTCGATTTCGGAATGTGATCCTGTGGCGATATCAGACTCTAGTTCTTCTTTTTGTTTAATAAGAGCTGCATGCTGAGCGTTAATGGCTTCCAAATCTGACTGCAATTTATTAACTTGTTCTACTAAAGTTTGATTTCTATTATCAATTTCTACAATACTTTCTTTAGCGTTAAGCTTCTCCTTTACAAGAGTCGCCTTTTCGCTTTCGAGTGCTCTTATTTGCATGTTAAGATTTCTTACAGTCTCACCGTTGTCGTTTTGCATCTTATTTTGAAGAGCTTGCAGCGAGTCACTCAGTAGTTTATTCTTTTTGTCCACATCATGCATTGCTTTGTTCAGTTCTCTATTAGTTGTGGAAATTTCATCTATCTTGCGAGTCGTTTCATTCAGTTTATCTTTCAAATTCTTGTTCTCATCTTTTAAAGTTGGCAGCTGATTGTTGAATATATCTTCATATTTGAATTTTACATTTGTGACTTCGCCATTTAGTTCATCATTCCGTAACATAAGATTTTTAACTTCATTTTGTGCCTCAAACAATTGGTCTTGTAAAATCTGTTTCTCTGAAACTAAATGGGCTATTTGCGTCTTCATATCTTCAGCCTCTTTATCATTCTGAGGTGTAGTAAATTCAAGTATCTTTTTCTCTAACTCTTGTAATTTGAATTTCAAGTCATTATTTTCTTTATTCAACTCATTCAATTGTGTGTCTAGGAATTTAGATGCCTTGATTATATCGTTTTGCCATTTAGGGATACTCTCTGAGTATTCCTTGACAGTTTTTGATAGGATGAAGCGAGTGTTCTTTAGTTGATTAATGCAAGCAGCACATTTTAGTATTTTGTCCTTGTAACTTCTCAGCTTAACATTTGCTTTTTCTTTCTTATCCTTCTCAGATTCATAAAGTTGTGTCACTTCTTTGATCTTACTTTCGAAAGTCGTTAAATGATTCTGTTGTTCAATATTAGCTGTGGTTCTTGTTTGCAATTCTGATTCCAGCTCTTTAATTTTATCTTTAAGTTCTTCAAGTGATCTTTCACTTTCTCCATCTTGGACTGGAGTCGTACCTATTAATATGGAATAAATAAATAATACAACAGGTCTTTACTTCCACTTATTCTAAATTATTCTTAGAGAAACAAAACTCTTTACTCCATTAAAGTCCCATCACTTTTATAAGTAGCCTCAGCATTGTCTTATGGCGCAGAATAGCGCATCCCCCGGCGACTACAACCGAATGAAAATATCAGTGAAATAACGAACTCTTTGCAACTACATGCTATTTTAAACCCAAAAACAGCCAGCTGGACTCGTGCTATATCTCGCGCAGACAAGTACCCACGAACGAACCCACTACCGAGACGCCACGAACTCAAACAAAGCGCCTACGCATTAGCCAATAGTGGACGGTTTCGTTGGCATGTCTACATGGCGCGTTACGATTGGCAGGAGATGATTGTAATTTATAAAAGTGACAGTACTCCATCCAGTAAGCTTAAATTGATAAATACATATTTTACAAATACTACAAATGTAATTATGTAGTACAGGTTTTTTTACCAGCTGTAGCTTGTTCTTCCAGGATGCGAAGTTGCTCTCTCTGCTGCAGGCCTATTTTGTTAAACTCTTCAATCCTGGCCTCCATTTCCGTGAGCTGACTAATCAGTTGTTCATTTTCGTCACTGAGCCTGTTGTTTTGCCTTTTCAGGGATATTACCTCACTATCTATGTCAGATAGCTTCAGTAAAACTTCTGCAATTTTTTCATCCTTCTTTGCCAATATGGCATTGCATTTGGCAATTTCATTCTCCTGAAGAATAGACTTACTACTAAGTGCTTTGACCTTGTTCTGAGCAGCATCTAGTTCGGTGATGTAAGTCAGCTTCTGCTCAGTGAGAGAGTTGACTAGCTCTTGCAGGGTTTGAACAGTTTCTTGGCTTGCTTTCTTCTCTGAATCGGTTTTCTCAAGTTGCAATTTACTCCTTTCCACTTCATTTTGTAACTCTGAAATATGCCGCATGCAATTGTAGGAATCGGAATATTTAGTCGTAACAACTAAGTTAAGAGAGTAAATTATTTAAATGTATGAAGGTGTCCAACTGTATAATAACTTACCACCTGAAGTGAAGGATACAGAAAATATAAACGCTTTTAAAAATAAACTTAAGCTCTTGTCTTAAATTTATAATTAAGATTGATGCTACTTTAATGCATGCCATATAATTTAAGCTAATTTTAAGTTTTTGTTTTTCTCATTAATTAAGTGAACTGTAAGTTATAGAGAAATAAATGTCTTTGAACCCAAATATCCCATTTAATTGATTAAAGATTCAGTTAATTAATAAACATTGATTATGCTTTTAGAAACATAACTGTTTATAAGAACTATGAAAATAATTAAATAAAACTATGTTAATAATAAGGTGAAAGATGTTTCTAAAATAAACTGTGCTACACATAATGTGCAGCAGCGGGCTAACAATGATGATAATAACACAATAGACTTACCTGATTTTGCGTGCTTTGCCTTTTGGGCAATAGTCAGCAAGCCTTTACACTTCTTGATCAGCTCTTCCCGGTCAAGGTCATCAAATGGGCCTTTCTTGGACCCATCTTCATTGCCCTAAATACATAAAACTATTATTCTCAGTACAAATGAACTCAACATAACCATGATGTGATTATGAAAGTCCTTAAATCCTGCCCACACATGGGCGAGGTTGCGGAAAATGTGTGACGCTCATGACGCACTGTATAGAGGCCTCGTCCGGTCTCTTCTGTCTGGGCTTTGTCCCTCCCCTTCAGTACATGTAGTATGAAAGTGAATTGGAAAGAAGACTACAGCCTCATTGGTCAGCGGTTAAGACCGGGTGTATTTCAATGTTTCGTGATGTCCTTGCCTGCATGGTATCTCATTTTGGGACCATAACAAGTGATTGCGTTGAAATACAAGTTATTATTACTCTGTGTAACTCAGGCCTTAGAAAACAGTGGTTGTTCCTACTAGTAATTTATCACTAAGTTTCTTTGTTTGACTGTAACTACAATAAACTTAATGGGTTTTATCTAGCTTATCAGTTAACTATACCTGTGAAAAAATTACTGTGAATTAAAGTTTAGTATGGCTTTACCTCTGCAGTTTGATTAGATAGTGATGAGTCTGAGCCGACAAGGCTTAAATATAATGGGCAATTGTATTAGAGTTACTATATTGTAATGCAACGAACAACATTATAATATAGGTAATTCTGGCTTAAAGGAGTGTTCTGGCAGCAGACTATATACTAAGCAAGCATGGAGAAAAGCTCCATGCACAAAACATTTCATTCATGGCTTTGGGAAGCAAAATAAAAACATTGTTTGGACTTAGAAAACCAAATATTTTATCAAATATTTGATGACAAACACAAGAAGGATACAGCTATAATGCAAATCGAATATAAATCAACATGCTGCAGTGTGTAGGTATATATGATAATACCTATAACTAAATTATTACCCTAAGTATAAGAGGTGGTTAAGTAACCTGTTCTAGTCACGAGCACACCATACATACTATGACAATTAGGACAGCATAAAAAAAAGAAAAATCCAAACCAAGGTAATTTTGTATAGCCGTCAGTATCGAACCCACGGCCTATGTGGGAGCTACTCAGCAAACTAACGAGGCATCAACAGAATAAATTAAGTGATAAACAACTAGTAGGTAGGTACTATCACGACAGGAAGGATATGGCGTAAAAAAAGGAAAATTGTGTAAGTACCGTGTTTTCAGATGTACTGTCCATTCTGCCGGTCACCAGTAATGTACATGTCCAATTTACCAGTGCTACTATGAAAACAAAGGAAGAAAAATTAGTTTGAAAACATTTAGCAAGTAAAATTATGAGGAATTTAGTTGATGATGACGATTTGACGTTATCAATATTCCACTTGCTTGTCAAAACTTTGTCAAACCAATGTGAGGAATAGGTCTGTGTGTCAAACAAATGTCAACCAAGTGTCACTTACATACATACAACGTGAAACGTAACGCGCACCGTGCTCACACTACACGCTCAGTTCCTTTATACAAATGCAAGTAGGTTTCTTGTTTGGTGCACATTATGTTACCGCCTGGCCACGGGGTACATTTCTATGAGTTGGTTTCAGTCGCGGCTGCGACTAGCGACTAAAACAAACTCATAGAAATGTACGTAGCAAGCCATGCGGTTGACGCCCCGCCCGCCGCCCCATTTTTCGCGCGGGGCGATTTCCCCCGTGGCCAGGCCGTTAGGCCCGCGCCACCGCGCCGAGCGGAACAGGCCGCAGCGCATCGCTATAATGATTGCTTAACACATTAGTGACGGGCCGGGCAAGCAGTGCTTTGACGGATTTACGTTACGGCCTGGCCACGGGACATTCACCCGCGCTAAAATACGCGCGGTGCGACCGGCGGCGCCGGAGCGTCTTACCGTGTGGCTTGCTACGTACATTTCCGGGTATA
Organism: Yponomeuta plumbellus; assembly: GCA_947310845.1. NCBI lineage: Eukaryota > Metazoa > Arthropoda > Insecta > Lepidoptera > Yponomeutidae > Yponomeuta > Yponomeuta plumbellus. The sequence continues at coordinate 14,201,197 of OX371198.1, read as the reverse complement.
GCACAGATTTTCTGTTATTTAATGTAGTATATTATTTTTAATGAAAAAATATTTGATAAGGCGTAGGGCCATCATGTGAACGCTGCAGCATAAAAGACTGATCGTGTAATAATATTCAGGCGAGAAAACCATAGACATTTTATTTAGTTTTTTTTATTTATCTAGTCTATGAACATCAATGGCGGCTCAAGACATTTCATTTTCAGTGTGTTTGTATAAAATAATTTTACGTTAATTTGTGTTACAATTGATTGAAATGTGATAAATGTTTATACTTATTTACTTTTTATAGTCATTTTCAAATAAATATCTGGTAAGTGTTGTAACAATAATATCAAAAATGCTGTTTCAGCTGTGATCCTACGGGGCGCGTCCATGAGTAATAATCTGGGTTTTACATATTGTTTTGGGTTCATGAATGCACCAACCTCCCTCGTAAATCTTCTCATATTTGCAACCTTGATAGATTAGTGAAATTCAACCGGGACTAACTGGAATGGTACATCCTATAAGTCTTCACAAGCAAATTTTTGAGCTTTTTAGGATGAATACGATGACTGCTGGCAAGATCGTTTTGATATGCTAAAAACAAATTCGTACTCCTCGCCTCAGTTAAATACAATGTCCTCGGTAGGGTTGTTTTATTTGTAATACATTGTTTTTCGTGTGTAGACCGAGATGTCAAGCGACGAAGACAAACCTCCGGCGCCCCCAGTGCGCCTCACCAGCAACCGAGGTACTGACCGCGGCGACTCGGTCGCCTCCGTCGATATGAGGCCCTTACCTAAAGGTACAACCATAATATTATTGTAATTAGCTGTCATACATTCATGCAGTGTCCCTATTAGTCAAGCAATTACAATATTTCATTTGGTACTGCCATGCAATGCTTTTCAATTTGGTTTTATTGTTCTGTGTGTTGCAGAGCCCGATGACGGAAGCGACAGAAAGAAGAAAACACTGAAAGCCAAAATAAAAGGATCTAAGAGTACTGCACACAATGATAATAAGCCAAACATCAGTTATCCAACCAACTTTGAACACACAGTTCATGTGGGATTCGATGCCATCACTGGAGAGTTTACGGTAAATAAATATCTCATTCTTTCAAAACAACTTCAATAAATCATTCACACTAAGCCATATTCATAACATTTGTCGGCATTAGATTAATTTGCATTAAAACCATGACTTGTCACGAATCATTTTAGATTATGTTCATGCTGATGAATGAAATGAATTAACTGATTATACTGTTGCAAGCCCTGACAATTATTAACACAATTATAACTACTTGTCAGAACTTTCAGACAACAACCTCAATCAAATTTGCAAAAACTTATGTTTGGTTAGTTATTGTAGGGACACAGTGCCAAGCAGTATTTTATAGCTATCAGTGTCAGTGCTCACATTTTGTCAAGCTTACTGCATTAAAACAACACATCACACTACAGCTTTACTTTGCTTTGCTTTTTTTACTTTGAAATTGGCAAACGAAACACCTATTTGCATTTGTCATATTATTTTCGTCCCAATGAATCTGGCTGTAAGGCACATTTTTCTTCAAAGCAGTTTAGTTCCAAGCCCTTCAGTCAGTACTAAATAAACTATCACTAACTCTGGGAGATATTTTCACAAAGAGAGTCTTTAGTCTAATAATAAACTGAGAGAAATCTCAAATTATAACAACATATTCTGAACTCATCTCCATCTCATCTTGCATACTATAACACTGCATTTAGTAAAATAACAAGCTAATGGAAGCATGGTTTACATAAATTTAGTGGGTATAAATTTAGAACTTGAGTCCTGATTCTAACTCAAATACATAACTACAATGCTTACAAACAGGTGATGGGTTTCCAATTCCAATTAGTATCCTGTTTGAATAAGCAATAGTAATTGGTATACAGTTGAGTAGGTTTTACTAATTTGTATGTATTTCGATATTCCGCTTTTGTTTCAAGCTGCCTATGACAGTAAGTAATAGCCTGTATTCTGAGTGTGCCTTCCCATTGATTTTCTATCTATAGGTTGATGAAAAGCGGCTTATCTTATAATTACTTGTTAATTATATTAGCAATAAAAAGCTTGAAAGCTAAAATATCGACGATAAATCACCTGGAAGTAATTAGATGCATGCTCTCTCTAATTTCCTAATTTTGCTTCAATCTACTTTGCAATCTTTATGTAGTGTAGGTAGTATTATTCTAATTACTAGCTGAAAAATATGCACGAATCTAGCGTGGGAACAATCTTTGAAATATATTTTAATCTCAGTGAATGCTAATGATTTGATAACAATAAATGAAGAAACAGAAAGGTACAGAAGGTCGACTTAAAATATGCTTCTGTCGGTCTAAAGGGATTAAATTGCTCCATATAATATTATATCTTTCCCAATCAATAGCTTCTCATTTGAGAGGTCTTGGGTTTGACACCCCACATATTTTTTAAGCTACTTACATTTGAAAGGTACAAGGCTATTAGACATTACAAGGCTAGAACGATGAATGTCCTTTTCCCAACATTTCGAGATAATCGAGTTTGAAGTTTAAACTCTCAGCGTTACTGCTATGGAGCGGAATATTGCTTTTTTATACATTTCTTGACTCACAGCGTTCTAGTGTTTGATACGGTATCAAACGATAGTATCAATGATACCTAGACGAAATGATAGAGATCCATAAGTGCTACCATAAACAATAAATAAAAAAAAATTTTTTTGGACGTTCATCATTCTAGCCTTGTACCTTTCATTTGTTAAGTTATACTGGTAATGCCACTGTCTTAACTTGAAGGAAACCATAGTGAGGAAACCCTAGTGTCTGAGATATTTACATTATGTTGGCACCTGGTACGTACAAATAGTCCAACTAGGAGGTTAAGTACAGAAATCTCAGGTCTAACTAGATCTCGTTCAATGAAACTGCACATCAATAAAATTCAGTGTAAATAAAAGAATATATTTTATTGTATGTAGACCAGGAATAGTAAAAGTAGTACTAAAAACTACCAGCCTACTGCGAATCGGACTCGCGCACGAAGAGTTCTGTAGCATTATGTATATTTGAATTTGAATATTTCAACTATCTCCCTGTTGCTGTTATTAATATCGAGCAAAAATTGGCAAAAATCAGATTTGTTGAGAAAAAATCATAGCAATGTTATCGGTGCAAATAATATAGATAGCTCTAGATACCTACATATGACAAAATTTTATTCCAGATATACTGAAAGTTTCATTAAGTGTAGTTGTAACAAAAAGTAACTAACCTCACAGATTAACCTACACAGGTTTGAAAGACTACTTTACACATCTTTCATGACTTTCAATGAAGGACCTTCATACTGAATTTCATTCGAATAACCTCAAAAATGGCAATGTTTCATACTAACTTTGCACCCCCCTTTCATCCCCTTAAGTGATGATTCTCGAAAAACTATTTTACATGTGTTTCAAGACATTCAATGAAGGACCTTCATGCTAAATTTCATTCGAATATCTTCATAAACGGCAAAGTTTTATACTAAATTTGCACCCCTTTAAGGGATGATTTTCGAAAAACTATTTCACATGTATTTCATGACTATTAATGAAGGAACTTCTTATTGAATCTCATTTGAATAACTTCAAAAACGGCTAAGGTTCATACTAACTTTGCACCCCCTTTTTCCCTCCATAAGGGATGAATTTTAAAAAACTATTTTACACGTATATAATATAATATATAATTTTTAATGAAGAACCTTCATACCAAATTTTATTCGAATAACTTCAAAAACGGCAAAGTTTCATACTAACTTTGAACCCCCATTTTACGCCCTTAGAGGATGAATTTTCAAAAATCCTTTCTTAGTGCTCCCCTACGTTACAAAAGAAACCTCTGTGCAAAATTTCAAGTTTCTAACCCTTATAGTTTAGGCCCTGGGTTGATATGTCAGTCAGTCAGTCAGCTTCTCCTTTTATATATATAGATATGTATTTTTGTGAAATGTTTTGAATAAATAATTTAAAAAAAAGCATGATTTAATTAATCAGTATACCCACTGGGCTACAGATTACAAACCTTATTAAAGATAATCGCGGTTTGTTTTAACTTCCTCACTGTGCAAGTAGAACTTCCTGTACCTCTCTACTAAATTCCTTCCACCCGGCCTATCCTGAACCCTGGTTGTTTTGTCACAGGGGATGCCAGAGGCATGGGCGCGGCTGCTGATGGCCTCCAATATCAGCAAACAAGAGCAGAAGAGCAACCCTCAAGCGGTACTTGATGTCCTCAAGTGGTACGATGCATCAGCCACACAGCCACCACCTTCCAAGTATATGACCTCTGCCCAAATGCACACCACGCATTCTGGTAAGTTTTAGCTTTATTTCTACTAGCATTATTTGTGCCCCACTGCTGGGCAAAGGCATTACCTTTATCTTTCCACTCCTGTGTTACTCCACGTAACTCGCCATGCCCTGGCATCCCAACAGGAAGATTGTGAGGTGGTCCCGTGATTGTGAGTATAGGAAAGAGATCATGCTCTTCCATTATAAAGGGATTTTTCCCGCCAGGCAGATAGTATGCCTGGGGACGGCCAGTCCAACTGTTGTTTGTTGGATGTTGTATAATACTTTCCTTGCGCGATGGAGTTTATTGTGCTGGCGCAAAGTTGACATGTGCTTGCCACATGAGTTTTTTTTACTCTAACACATTGTAAAATCTCACAGAGCTGTAGAAATCTGCCATTTCTGTTGTAGATTAGTGATCCAATTAGTTTCAAATATGCTGAGCCGAGCAAACAAATTATGCGAGTGAACCTCTTATGTCCCCAGGATCGTCGGTGTCGCGAGTGTCTTCCAGCAGCCCCTCATCATCAACGCCCACCGATACGGAGCACCCTGAGCCTCCGCCCCCGCCCCCCTCGCGCCCCGAACGCACCAAGAGCATTGTAAATATAATACTTACGATTTATAATCAGTATTACATCCCACTGCTTACTCTCAGACAGAGAGGGGGAGAGAATATGGACTTTGAGCTTAATCACCATGCTTTCCAACAGTGTGTGGTACAAAGGTGTCGCTTCACTCAATATGTGAAAATTATAAATCTTTTTAGACGCCTCAAGATAAGTGTGTTCCTTCATTCTTTTATGTTCAAAGTTCAAAGCTTAGTTCATAATCACTGTAGTCTTTCCCCTCTTTGCCCCCGAGGACGAGATTGCCCCTGGCTATGTTTGTTTTAATGTATCCAGTCTAATGTATCCAGTTTAATGTCCTGCCAGACTATTCTTTAACTAGTCACTGTATTAGGTTATTCACTTTGACGTTCCGGAAGTGGCTGAACATATCCATAAAGTAGACAAATAACAAAGCGGCCTTGATTAGTAAAATTCAAAAGTTGGTGGTCTTACATTCTCCGTTGTTTCAGTACACAAAACCTATCGAAGAGGAGGAAGTAACGCCACCGCGGCCGGCGCCGGCGCCCGCGTCGCCCCCGCACGTGCCTCACCCCGCCCTCACCACTCACTCGGTAAGTCTGAAGAATGGGGAACTTGCGTCTAAAGCCTGGCGTCGACGAAACCAGAAAGGCGTCGAAACGAAGCGAGTCGAATTTATTCCTAGTTCGTCAGTCTCTGAAAAACGATTCGAATTATTCATTCAACGCAACTCTTCATCAAATTTGATCATTCTGCTCGGATGAAGACATGTTTTTATTTCAAAATACTTTTAAATGCAGAAGAGGAGAAAATAAAAAAGGAAACTGCGTGCACCAAGTCAAGTTTTATATCATAAAAGACACTGAATTTTTTTTAGTTGTTTAATTCTAAAATATAGTTTTATTTTAAGGGAGTAGATGGATAAAAACACTATTTTGTTGTTTTAAATGCATGTAAATACAATACTTTACTTAAATTCATTATAAGGTGTTCCATGCAAGGTGTGATTATATTGACTTTTTGGGTGGTTGTATTGTGAGAAGTATCAGTAGTACAGACAAAATTACATTTTTGTTTTTTTATTTTTATTACTCCTTTTAACATCTCTAAAATTATATTTTTAGTGCAAGTTCTCCATTACTCCTCTAATTATAGAGCTAATGGCCATAGTCATTAATTCTAGACAATGCCGAATTAGCTAATAGGATGTTTCATTTGGGAGGTACTGTAGACTGTCAATCTGTTCATATCTGTTCTAAGTCATTAATTCAATTGAATCTATTTATCTATACAGTCCATGAAAGGCCTATCCCGCTTCGTGTATTGAGTGTTTTTAATTTATTCGCTAAGTTATTTAAATATTATATGTCACATGCTATTCAAATAACATCAACCTGATAACAGTTTCCTTATCTTGTTGAATTTCGATGACGTAAGCCGGTGGTTGCCGGTTGCCGTCGATAGATGGCAGTCGTTAAGCCAAGTGAGAGGCCTTAGGGCGACTTGAAAACTTCTGACAGTAAGACCAGCCACGAGTCTTACGAGCGTCCACCAATCCGGACTTGGCTGCCGTGGTGGAGTATGGCCTTAACCTTCCGCAGGGAAGAGGAAGAAGGAACACATTGATGATGATGATAAAATTGAGAATATTGCCGCTGGTTTCCCAAACGGTAACATTCTGTTAATCTATTGTGTCAGGTGTCAGTTGTCATGAGTGCATACAGAAAAAACAACTGACAGCTGTTAACAGTAGATTAACACACTGTTAGCGTTGAAGAAACAAAGGGTAAATCTTCTATTTAATGGGAGTGGTTTAATTAACGATACTGAAGAAACTGTTTTCAGGGCTTGCGTAATGCGTAAAATGTTCTGCAAAGACCTAACTCTTTGAAAGAGTATAGATAGACTGATAGATAGATAAAAACTTTATTTACTATACCAAAAACACAATAAATATAGCACTATTTAGCGCGAATTTGTTAGGTCGATGTTGTTTTATTTGAAACTTCATGTCCTAACAAGAAAAACATCAAGTAACCATCCGAATTAATTTTATTTATTTAATATTGGGAAGACTAGCATATAACACCGATTAAAAAACATTTAAACGTACAGAAGGCCAATTATAAGTCTCCACTATTAGAATTATTCCCACCACTATTCTCTACTATTATAATTATTTCCTGGAAGTAGTATTCTCATCTGATTATGGTCAATTACCAACACTCCATAAATACACTGTCTATTCGTTAGGGTTGAACTCGTTAGGATTGTCATTAGGCCATTAGCATCAAATCCTAATGAGGGTAGATGTCTGCTAGTAATTGTGTCAAAACGAGTGGAGGGTAATTTAATGTGCATGTATAACACATCGACAGCAACATAGTCTGTCGGAAGCTCTACTCCAGTGCGTATCTGTCAGGTCGCGAGAGCTTTCTGTTATCTGTATTGTACCTAAAAGTATTCTCCGAACAGTTAAGTACTACTTGTGTATTTGAAGATACCTATGCAGACTGCATAGTTGTGGAAATACCGATAGTGTCGTGGAGGTAAAATAACAGTTATTCTGGCCGCATAGTAGGACATTTCATAGCCCTTTTTGCTTTTCAATAAGTCTTGTATAGTCTCGAAAGTTGAATAGTATTCAACACAAACTTCTTGAGTTTCCAAGCCACGATACAAAAGGTAATTTACATTAATTTAGAAAAATTACACAGATATTTCTTACCGAATAGTCGAGATGAGTTTGCGATGCACAATTAAAACAAAGTGTTGTTTCATCTGTAAGACCTCAATCTGAACATTGAACCTACTGTTTAACTAGAAACAATGGCATGCTTTTCTTATCTACTAATTTTGTTTGACCTCCACATGTATTTTTTCATCCACATATGTATGTACTTTATTAGGATTTTGTATGATCATTGTTCGTTTCTGTTACCCCGTTGACCGCCCGTCCGGTTCTTGACCGCCAATCGTTTACTGCCATCTTGGCGCCTAAAGTCGTCGAAGGTCTCTCGCGGAAGGCGTAATGGGGTTATCCCCATCCTCCACTAGAAATTTATTTTACACTATTACAATTACAGCATTTTTATAAATCAAAGCACAATTCTAGGGTTGGCGGTCTAAAGCACATTTAATAAGTCAAATTGTTGAAAAATTTGTTCTTTACAACATAAGACAGATTAAAACAGTTTGCTTATTTTTGGTGGCAAAACAAGTATGTTCAATTGATCGTTTCACGACAGCTCTCCGTTAATGTAATAAGGATAATAAACATTGTTTAGAGTCATTTTATAAAAGGTTTAACTTACTGCCTCGAAAATGTAGTGTTTTGGACTTAGGTGCTTTAATCCGCCGACCCTAGAATTGTACTTAGATTTATAAATATTCTCTAATTGCAATACCTATGTGTAAAGTAAAGAATATTCTATCTATCTAGACATTATCCCCAGTACGCCTTTCGCGAGGGACCTTTGACGACTTTGGGCGGCAAGATGGCAGTAAACGAGTGGCGGCAAGAACCGGACGGCGGTCAGTGGGGGACCCTAGAATGGGCTAGTTGCCCTAAAAAATGTAATTAGTCCGTCTTTTAGATTATTCAAAAATAAGGGACACGTATTTTTTTATTTGTAAATTAGACCAAAAATGACAAAGATATAGCCCATTAAAGTTACGTGTGACGTCACGCCGTGCTGCATTTTTTAGCAAGATATAGCATCTTTTTAATTTTTTGTTTAATCGAAAAAAGAAAAAATACGTGTCCAACATTTTTTAATAATCTAAAATACGTACTAAATAGAATTTAATTATTTTGACCCTGGAAACTACCCTATTATACCCAGCGCTGGAAAGAGGTGGGCCGATGATGGTGAGGAGTTTCCGTGTACCAAATTAGTATTTCCCTTGTAGATATCGAGTCGCGTGGAGCCGCCGCCGTCCCTGGATCGCAACAAGAACCCGGCGGGCGCGCCCGCGCCGCAAACGCCGCCCGCGCTCGCGCCGCACCCGCCCCCCGCTAACGGCGCGCCGCCCGCCGCCGACACTGGGTATGTTATGTAAGCACCGCTTGATACTAACTCTAGTAGTTCGTTTGTTACTTGAGGGGTGTAAAAGCAAAGCCGACTCTGTCCATGTAGTGTCAAACTGAGTTATAAATAAGCGAAATTCGGTCTTTTTAGTCAACAGGGGTCATAGAAAAAGTTTGTTTGTTTAAGGAATTAAAATAAAGTCTAAGATATTCTAAGGCTGATTTAAAATGCTTATAACATTCGAATATACGCAGGTACAAACTAATCTACATTCACAGGTTAAAATATTCAAAAAGTGGACAGAGTTGAGTTTGCTTTTATACCCCTCACTTGCAAATTGTTGCATCGAAAACATTACTTCAAAATATGTGTAAAAGTAAAAATGAGATTAAAAAAATATACAATAACGTACTACCTATCAGTGAAGTCAGTGTCTGTGTATTAGACACAGGTTATGCTAGTGTGGGGCCAGAAGCAATGTATGTAAATGTAAATACAAATGACGACCTCTGGCGCAGCAGTTAGCGCATCTGCCTATGCGAGAGGTCCCGGGTTCGAGTCTTGGCTGGGGACAGAAGAAAACCCCAGGTCTTGGATGTTTACATGTTTGTGACGTCGCTGTTTCTGGTTCCCACGACACAGGGTTTGTCCTAGTGTGGGATCAGAAGCAATGTATGTGCCTACATGTAAATGTTTATGTTAATAAAATGTTTATGTATGCTCAGTTGAAGTGGCAGTGGTCGGGGCACATACAGTTAAATCCGACTCAGGGGTGGTTATTTACATGATAGATACTGAAGCAAAAAAAAAATAAAAAAAAATATATTTTTGTTTAGTGAAAATCACCTAAAAATCATAAAGTTATGGCTTTGCTTCTGTCGTTTGCACTTCTGGCGGGGTTTTCGCGGGGCGGGGCGGGAGAGTGCGCCCGCCCGCTCGCCGCCGGCGACGCAAAACCGTGGATTTTAGGTGATTTTCGCTAAAAAAAAAATATTTTTTAATATATTTTGTTTTGCTTCAGTATCACCCATTCTGTATTACCCATGAACAAATCATGGGGAAGGTCAGGGTCAGCGTCTGGAAGTGACAGGCACCATACAGGAAACATTCTAGCAATAAACAACACCCAAATAAAAAAAATACTTTTATTATGAAGTATTTATATCCTCTTGCGGCCCGAATTGTGACACGCAACCTTCTTATACTTACTTATTTCACTGTACTTGCATAATACTTGCGCGTGCATCGATTACAGTCATGTAATCTAACACGACCGACAGCAAATAGACGCAATACCTGCGAGTAGAGTAAACAAAAAATGCCATTTTATTGTTAGATCGCTCCTCTGTCAATGTTTTCTATTATTGCAGAAGAGCGACGGCCCAACAGCAAAGGAAAAAGAAAATGAGCGACGAGGAGATTTTAGAAAAGCTACGCACTATCGTCAGCGTCGGCGATCCCAACAGAAAGTACACGAAGATGGAAAAGATCGGTCAAGGGTGAGTAGAAAACATTCTGGCTCGGATTTATGTTCCAGCATTTTTAACTTCAGTCCTGTACAAGTCCATCCTGTGTCAAGTTACGTACATATTTGTGACTGAAATGTTCTTCTTGATGCGAAGTAACTAAAGTTTTGTTTAATTTGGTAGTAGTAATCCTTGTAGAATTTAACTTAGTCTTTAAAATATGGAAATGGGTGCGCCGCGGATGATACACCATCTGTTTCCGTCGTAATTATGCGCAATAAGTCCCAGTGAATTCCCGTAATACAGGGGCAGAAAGGACACTTTTTTTTTATTCTTACTAGCTCAGAACTAATAAGGTTGATAAGATAAGAATATTCTTTATTGCACACTGGAAAGAACACAATTGGCGGCCTTATTACTAAAAGCAATTTCTTCCAGACAACCTTACGATGGAAAATTGCTTAGAGAAAATTTAAAGACTGTTAATATGTATTCGTATTAGCAAAGCAAAGGTTTAGGCCATTGATATCTCTATGGTATCAGAATTTAGACTGCATTCTTAAAAGGCAACTTAATCTTCGCTATTTTGACGTTCATATTGATTGTAGATTTTCGCCATTATAGAATTATTAACCGATGTGAATGGCGACGTCTTTTTTCGAAAACTCTCCTCAGAAGTAGTAGAAGTAGTTAAACAATCTGTGGTATGTCTTTCCCTTTACCACTGACTAATTAAACTACCCCTAAGTAGTATTTTAAGGAATTGTTAGTATTTTAAGGGATCGTGTTTTTATAAATATACACTATAACAAATTAAAAACGTTGTTACCCTGATTGTCCCGTGTGCCGTGTTTGCACTGTTCTAAAAACCCACTTCCATCCCGCAGCGCGTCCGGCACCGTTTACACGGCGATCGAGACATCCACTGGCATGGAGGTGGCCATCAAGCAGATGAACCTCGGCCAGCAGCCCAAGAAGGAGCTCATTATTAACGAGATCCTCGTCATGCGGGAGAACAAGCACAATAATGTCGTCAACTACCTCGACAGCTACCTCGTCAATGAGGTGAGAGACTTGTTTATTTGTTACACCTTACCACGAAGCCTGCTTCCAGCATCTGGCTCAAAAACACGCGAAGATGCAAGCACAGGCCTTATCCCTTAATCAAATGCGAGCCTGTGGAAGGATAAATGAAAAACTAAGATCGGTTTTAGGGTAATTTTGGGTCGTAGATTTCAAAAACCCATTGGAGTATACTAGCTTGCATTTGAACAGAGAGTAGGCTCTTGAATATTAATTTTTTTTAACATATTATGTTATGAAAAAAAGTAGCCTACCTGGCAAACGACGTCTTGCCGTATTAATTGTAACTATGCTCTTACCTACTAGATATGCACAAAAAGATTTAATAAAAATCCGTTTCGGTGGAGTTCGATCGACAAACACTGACATCTGATTTTTATATATTTTAAACATTGCAATGATTGCGAAAGTGTATAAACTACTCAGGCCTCAAGCCTTGGCCACTTGCAACGATTCCGACAAAAACCCCTTTTGAAGTCCCTTTTCTTCATCTTAACACCGCCAAACTTCTTTATCAATCTCAATCAAAATCCCCCAGGAGCTATGGGTAGTGATGGAATACCTAGCCGGCGGCTCTCTAACGGACGTCGTGACCGAGACATGTATGGACGAAGGTCAGATCGCGGCAGTCTGTCGCGAGGTCCTGCAAGCGCTCCACTTCCTACACACCAACCATGTCATCCATCGCGACATCAAAAGTGATAACATACTGCTGGGACTCGACGGCCAGGTCAAACTGAGTAAGTGTCCTTCTCGTTATAGTAAGACCTTAGATATCCATACTTAGTTGTATACCCCAGGTCTTGGATGTTTACAATATGTTTAAATTGTCGCTGTTTCTGGTTCCCACTTTATTATGACGTCACTTCCCGGTAAACCAACCAATGAACGTAAGAAAGAATGAATGACAGACGCCATTTTTACCGACATGTGACGTCATCATAGAAACGGCCAATCCAGGCCGTTTTCGATACAATGGCGGCAGATACAAATTATCAAATTTTATTTTGTGTTTTTTTACAAATCTGGTTTATTTTAGTTAATATGCCTTAAGGCGGTTTTTAGAGACATAATTCATACGAATACTTATAAATAATAGTGTTTTTTTCACACTGACAAATAGCCTATTGCTGCTATAACTTCGCAAATGTATGTAACTTAGAAAATAAAGTCATTGGTACATGCTGGGATTAGAATCCACGAGCTCCCGAATGAGAAACCGGCGTTCCACCGCTCCGTTACCACTGCCGTTCCATTAAACCTAACTCAGCTGTGAGTCAACAAGTTGACTGTCGCTGATTTTCATTTAGGGTCTGTAAAGTTTAACAGTCTATATTTTGCTAAGCCGTAATACAAATGACTATAATGAATGAACAGAGAGTGAGTGCCTAGACAAATAACAGGAATGAAATTTTACTTAACCCGCTGACTTGGCGGCTACCAAATTTGGTAGCGGTCACTGGGAACCGAAATTAAACCTTATATTCATTGACTCGTTCTAAAGTCCCTTGTGTCAAGGCAACGTATTATTTGCAGAGTTGAGCCAAAGGGTTAAACAGATGTAATTTAAAGAAACTGTTTTTAAGTAGAATAAAAGTTATACCTGCGGGTATTGACAGAAAAAAAAGGTTTTTAAAAGAAAGTTGTCTATTTTTCCTCTGACTTCAGTCCTAACTTTGACGTTATGTTTCCAGCTGACTTCGGTTTCTGCGCGCAAATATCCCCCGAGCAGAACAAGAGAACGACCATGGTGGGAACGCCCTATTGGATGGCGCCCGAGGTCGTCACGAGAAAGCAGTATGGCCCTAAGGTAACATACACTACCTCGAAGCTGAAACCTTTACCGCTCACTTTAATTTTCCGACGTAACTTGAAATATTCATTAGGGAATGATTTGCACTCGCCATGACCACTCACGTAGTGCCTTGATGCCGTGGGTGTACCCTATCAAACACGTTTAGGACAATCTTAAAAGGCGAGTGGAAATCATTCATATTAATACATTAATATCAATCAATACATTAATATTTCAAGTTACGTCGGAAAATTAAAGTGGGCGGTTAATTGTGCCTCTGAGTTATTTGTTACAAACTACTACTAGCGAAGCACCTCTTTTGCTGCTCTCGTCCAAATTAAATCGGTAGATGATTTGTGAGAAGTATGGATGGTAGTGGGACGGTTGCTCGGATGTTGGCCTTCGGACAGGAAGAGAGGGAAACCCTTTGACCAGCAGTAGTACATAAGAAGCCAAGTAAAAATAGACGATAAGAATTGGGAGGGAACCACGAGTCTTCATTTTATTATTAATTCAACTTCTCACAAAAGATCGTGTAAAAAATTTCATATTGTAGGGTTGAAATAATGGCTATTTTGTCTTACGTGGGGGGAAGGATCGAAAAGAGGTAAATTTTGTCCAGCCTACTAAAAGACCTTATTAAGACCCATCCTGGGCATTGGTGAAACCTGGCCGAACTCTTCCGACGAAAAGTTAAGTAAGTGTATCCGGAGACCAATTTACAATGAGTGATATTCTATGTTTGTGATGTCCTTAATTATTAATATAACACTTACATACTGGCACATACATTGCTTCAGGCCTTACAGAAATTCAATTTGTTCAATGAAATGTGAAATTTTGCCGCCTAACCTAACCTAATCCGCCAGGTGGACGTATGGTCACTCGGCATAATGGCGATAGAGATGATCGAGGGTGAGCCGCCATACTTGAACGAAAACCCGTTGCGAGCGCTGTACCTCATCGCGACGAACGGGAAGCCTGACATCAAAGACAAGGAGAAGTTGAGCGCGGTCTTCCAGGACTTTCTCGACCAGTGCCTCGAGGTCGACGTGGACCGGCGCGCCACAGCGCTGGACCTTCTCAAGGTAAGACCTCTAGCTATACCTTGGACTGAGAGCCGTCTTCGATGAAGACGACTTTCTCAAGCATTCTCAGAGGACTTGCGATTGCTGACCGGAGCATATAATTTTTACTGACGAATTAAATCAGAAATTCGAATGATATATTGGTTTCAGTAATTCTAAGAATTTGGTTTTTAATTTTAAATTTGGAGATAATGAGCGAGTGTTTATTAGCTCAAGATGGTAACAAACATATCACATACAAAACTGTAGTTAACTTTCACTTCTGTTGAAACCTAATATTAAGATCAGATGACAAAACCTCTCCACTGTGTAGCTATAAGAAATTGATAACGAAAACCTTTTTTTTTCACTTTTTGTTTCTTTTTATACTCCGGTTTCTAATCGGCCCGTTTCACTAAACTTTAGTCGACCTCAATCAAAATACACGACGGTCCGTATTCTCGCAGCACCTGTTCCAGAAGTACTTTAACCCCTCAGGCCCCTAATTTTTCATTCATAGCTAAATTAGTTATTCACAGAGTAATATTTGTTTATCAGTTTCAAAAGAATAAAACATGCTAATACAACTGTGGTATGTATCATCTTCAAAGTTTGATTCAGAGTGCCGTTGCAGACCTACCCGCCGGCGGGTCTACGGGTCTGACGGAATGCGCCGTAGTTTACACTGGACCCGCCGGCGGGCCTCAGAGCTTGAGGGGTTAATAGAACTTTTCCTGTATCAAAATACACCCCCAAGTACTTCACCGCTAACTGGTGGCTCGTATTCTTGCAGCACCCGTTCCTGAAGCTAGCGCGGCCGCTGGCGTCTCTAACGCCCCTCATCATGGCCGCGAAGGAAGCCGCCAAGGGGCATTAACGCCGGCCGCCGCCGCCCGACGCGGCGCGCGCGCCCTAGCGCCCTCAGTGCCTACACAGTTATCCTAGTACGTGTACATGTTTCATTTCACTCAGATTTTTGTCTGCACGTGAACGGACTGCTGGTAGAAATTGGTAAAATACGAAACGCTCCTTCAAATGGCGATGTAGCAGATTCAATGGCTGCCTGGACAAATGCCACCTGTATCAAATTATCTTGTTAAAAGATTATACACACCGTAGCGGTAGATACATTACATACGTCATTTACTGCGGCAGTATTTATATGAACGTATGCATGGACCGCCACCGCCTTGGTGTGTTTCATTCTTAATTTGAGAAATGTCACATTAAATTACATAAACTTACCTCCTGAGGTAGTAGGCAAAGACCAGAGCTAGCCACGGTCGTGACAAATTTGACAAATCCAAAAGTCTACTTTTATTATTACTACAATATTATTATTTTCACGTTGCTAGTACTTTAAAAAATACTTTGTTTAACCCAGACAAAAGCTGAATGAGATGTGAACATACAGGCGTACACACCACGTTAAGTTGTATCGGTAGACTAGATCCGGCGCCCGCGACACAACTCTCCTCAAGTCACGTTATGCCTGCTAGCATGGATTCTATACGGCACAGCAATCAAAAGAGAAAGATCGAGCCTTATATACAGCATAATAAGCCCGTGTAACGAATTCATGATAGTTTTGATTAAAGCTCGTTATTCGCAATGCCACCCCGAAAATGAAGAATTGTTCGAGTTGTATGTGATTGTTGTTATAAAGTTAATCGTCGAAGTTATACCTACATTGTGCACGTGTTTTGATCTTGTGAGATTGCTCGTGGTGACATTGCGGTGAATAAAAATAATTTACGAAGACATCAACGTTATAAATCTATAGGAGTAGTTTATAAGAAGTCGCCTGAGTTATGTATGATAGAAACGATCATATTTTTTCATAAAAGGGTAATAAGTGTAAGCTGTCCAGTAACTACCAAAAGTTGTGTCGCGCATTGGCGTTTGAATTCTAATTAGTAATTACACTCATTTATTGACGTGTTTCATTCGACTGTAGAGCCGCAACGGAGCGGTATTCGATGTAGATAGCATTAGACTTAGATACAAATTGTACGAAGTAATTTAGCTGCGAACAAAGACTGGCAGTTTATGTTTAGGTGACGTTGTAAAGTATGAAATAGTATAGTATCGTAACATAGATGTCCTTTAGTAGTCCAGCTTCTCACTGTGATCGTGTCTGAGATTGCGCAGAGCAGGGGCCGGTGGGTAGAAAGAAGGTTCGTACTGAGGCTGGCGATGATCCAAATTCGCCACGGAATGTCCCGTCCCATAACGCCTACTCCATCTAAAGTATGTGCCAGGGACTACAAAGACTAAGTGATCTCCAACCTAGTGTTAATGGGAGCTATTAATAACTTGTCCTTGTTCCATTCTAAGATATCCTGTGATATGGTAACCAGATAAGACTGTCACAAACATGAAAACACACCCAGACAACGAGAGTCTTGTAAATAAAAAGTTTTGTTTTTATATTTAAAAAAATTGGTAATTTTAAAAAAACCTAAGCCGAATATTTCGACCTACGCTATTTTAATTAATTTTTAAAGCGAAAAGGAAGACCTCGCGGCTGCGAAACTGGAATTACGTCCGCTGTGCACTTAAAATACTAACAACCAATACCGATCTCGGTGTTGCTTTCTAGTAATACTATAACAAAGTACCACCTTTTCCCGGTATGGGGATTGTTACTCTCTGTAAAAATCACGATCCATAAAAGCTATTACCCCCATTACTTTGTTTTCTATTTCACAGCTGACTTGTGTTACGAAAAGAACATTTGAGAGTGGGAAAAAGCCAAAATAGCACCGTTTCAATGGCAGGCGACGTTTGAATACACTGGGAAAAGGCACTGATCTTTGTAACACGGGTACTTTACCTAGCAGAGATCAGGAACTTAACATTTTAATGTTTTAATGTGCTTAAATACTTTTTTTATCTTCTCTATAAATGTCGATTTACAGGCACGACGTTTTGTAAACGGGACGTTTTGCAAACGGGACATTCTGCGACGAATCCAATGTCCAAAAAGAGCGCTCCAAACTGTTCCAGCTACTAGATTTAGCGCCGACTGATATTTGGAAAGTCCAATACTAATTCAGTTTGGATGGGGCAACTTGTTTTAAATCTTATGCATTCTGCATAAAGTAGCAACATTGTACATGCGAACCTCGCAAGTTATCTGCTAAAGATAGTAAATGGATTAGGCATAGTGTGTACTAAGTCATGCAATCATATGGTAAGGACCACATAGGACATTATAATAGTTATTATTATGACTGGAGGCATATTATGTTTCACATGATTTACGAGTATTTTTGCAGTAACGTTTATTGCTTTAATTTTTAGCGAATCGAGCTATCATGAGTGAATGTGATGACAAATGTATGAGTGTACATTAGATTTCGTGATCTTATTAAAATGTCCACAATTCATTTACAAAATAGTGGATGTGGATAGTATGTGAATTCAGCTATGGTTATGTTGACTAACTGCTTTCTAGTTTTTATAATTATTATTGACTAAGTGCAGTTCGTTATATTATATTTAGTTATCATTGCTTTTCATTTTATTGGACTAGTTTGAGACTACGATACTATTTACCATTTTCTTGCTTAGTTATTATTATTTGAAGAATCCATGGTCTTGTTTTGATCATTCAATTTTTTTTAAGGTTACTGTTTACGGAAGTTTAATTTGCATTTACTTGTAGTATTAAGTTTACAAAGTTTATTATAAATTCTAATTTTCTCATTATCCCCCACAGTTAACGGCACAAACGCAGGGTGGGGTATTATGTGACCTCATTTGTTGCGCGTCAAATAACAAATTCCGTTATTAAAGAACATGACTTGAGTTTCCCAACAGTTCTCTCATAAGTGACAATAGTAGAATACAATATTATTTCTTATTTTTTATAATTACTATTTTATGAATTATTTATTTGTAAGGTTAAGATTTCGCATTCTCTCTGCTTTATTGTGTAGGTTGTGCCAACAGACGCTGTTTGTAATTATGTTTTAATTAACTATGTTTTACCGTTTATTGCTACGACGGCATGAGTGTGATAACTTGATAAGAGAAAGGATACGGAAAGAAAGCCAACTGTAAAGTGTACAGATACAAAAATAGAAAAGAGTAGATTATTAATTGACAATATGAAGTGACCAATTAACGCTACGGAGTCTGTGCAGACGTCCCGGGTTTATAAAAGGTTGGTGCAAATGTTATTTTTAACATTACCACAATTTCACCACAATGGTACCTACCATTATGGCGAAGTTAAGACACTGTCATGATAGTAAACAAAAGATAAGCGTATAATTTTATACGGCCGACACCCGCTGAATAAATATCTATGAAATATATTATCAATTTGCTATCTTGTAGGTAAATTATGCAAGTAGTTTGATTACCAGAGACAGATCAGATAAGACATGGCCTAAAAACTCTGGTCTCGAGTTCTGGTAACCTTTTCGAGGAGATAAGATAGACTGGCCTAACATATTAAACCCTATTTTTGCACCAACCGCGACAAAAAAACGTGCAATAATGTAGAAATGTATAAATTGTAGTAGCCAATCTTCAAGAGAGCTTGAACAAAGTTATTCAGTATCTAATATTACTAAATTATTGTATGAAACGTATTAACTGATGTGATCTTGATGATGAATTTGAGTATGTTAGATTAGGTTGAGAAAGTATCTTGTAATTATGTATGTAGCCTAAGTTGAAATGTATTAAACGTATTAGTTATATTGTACAAGGCATTCAAGGCGGATAGATTTTTTTTTCATGATTTTCGACAGTTGTAAATCACCAGTGCCATGTATGAGCAACTTGTGCATATAAATTACAACCATACATACGTATTATAATAAAAGACTCACCATGAATAACACAAATGGTTTCATTGCTTTTCTATTCCTACGATTATAAACTAAAGCTAGATATAAAATATTTTTAAAGATACTGCAATACATATTTTACACAAAAATATTTATTCAGTTACCTCAGAAGACTATAATCTAAGATAGGATTCGTGTAACAATATAACATTGCTCTTTGTACTCATATACAATATAATCACATAATTTTCGGAATAAATAATAACAAAATAAGTAAATCAATGGTAACTTAAGTTAGTGACTATGGAGCATCACAAAATGTTTACGAGGTAATGGACGCCTGGCGAAAACATCTAGAAGCTTTCACACTACTCTATTTAGCAGCACAATATTAGTCATACCAATAATTAAGGCCACATTCAGTCCACACATTTGGAAATGATAGCCTAGACTTAAATCAAATACATAGTTTACAAAGAAAGAACAGCTTGAATATTATTTAAAAATAAAAGGACAAAATGTACCGAAATTGTAACAATGATAAAAAACATCGAGTGGCTTCTATATCAGCAGTAGTAAGATTCTCACAATGACTATCTTATATGCTAATCATATTACATAACACGACATTAATCTTTCCTTTCTTTAGCCGGAATAAAGTCCATCGACGCGGAATTAATGCAATAGCGTTTCTTGGTGGGCTGCGGGCCGTCATCGAACACGTGGCCCAGGTGGGCCGAGCACTTGGAGCATCGCACCTCAGTCCGCACCAAACCTGGTCGCGTTAAAACCAGTAATATATTCGCTCCCACTGTGTCGGGCACACCGGCACATATCCCGTAAGCCATATGTATTTACATGTCAATGTGTGGTAAAACAATGGATGATCATGAGCATTGTCACGGATGGTCCCGGAGTTGATGTCGTGGCGTGTACCCGTCGAGTTGTCCGGCCGGCGGCATCCGGGGGATGAAGGATGAGGGTGGAGGGGGGCGGGGGACAGAGGACAAACGCAAATTAATAGTCATGCACATTCCAAAATTATGTCAATTTGAGTATGATAGAAGTGCGTGTGTGATAGAAATCACAATGAACATGTACATAAATTATACGAAGAAAAAAGTGCACATACGCATGATTATGGTTGGTTATTGTTTGTAACCATTCAACCGGAAAAGTTACAACCGTGAATATGTGCGACGGACAACGCGTACAATTGAAATTGAGGGTATGAATAGCGGTGTGTATTATGGTGTCGCATTGTGTTATGTGTACAATGTAAGTAAATAAATAGACAAAACAACACAATACACAGGTACAGTACCAATTAACAGGCGCGACTTACGATCGTCGTGGAGTCAGGATTTTTCGGAGGGTGGTCAAAGGTACAGGAAAGACAGACAGAAAAAGATAAAAAAAATGCATTAGCACCATATTCCCAAACAAAATTGCACAAGGGTTTTATCAGGGAGAATATTATTTACTGTAATGTCACTAAGCCAGACTGATACCAAAATAATTTGTGTGTCAGGAAAAAACACTATTGTGATAACAATTGCATTTTTTTTTCAAAAGTTTACATACATGTAATTATAAAAATTAATAAATATCATACCATATTGGGATATGCCACAGAAAAATGGAACATTTATCTGCTTACTAAACTTTACATGGCGTAAAGAATCGTCTGAACTATCTCCAGGGCCTACATTCTGCTAATGCATTGTAGTACAATGACAGTTGCACAACTCCTTTCATTTAATTTCATTGCCGCTTCAAATCAACGCGAGCACTCGTATTTGCAATTCTAGGCGGCAATGGCATTTTTAAAACATGTCATGACCCGACCATGTAACTGTAATTGAACTATACTGCACTAACAGAATCGAGTTCCACATATGTAAAATATTTAATCTTAAGGCTGTCCATGTGTGGAGCATGCTGTCTCGCTCGCACAATTTAACATTTTTAACTATTGTAATAAAATTAGTAAACTGTTGATGAATGTGGTCTGAGGGTTTGATGGCTAATTAAATTGCGGATATTCAACGTACATTTTTCTTAGCCAGTAATAAGTTTTTGAGAAAATCTGATTCTAAAATTAATTATTTTGGAAAAGACTTTTCTTCATTTAACTAAAGGAAACTTTAGGAAAACAAAAAATATACCTCTTCAAAACGATCGTAATTTAATTATCAAACCCTCCGACCACATTTAACAAAGGTTTAGTTATTATATTATTAATTAAAAAATTTAAATTGTTCGAACGAGACAACATGCTAGGAGATTAAATTTAATAAACCTAAATAAAATAATGCCTAAGTACAAAATCTAAGAAATATAATATATTTATAATATATTATATTATTTATTTGTTATATTAATTTTAATTTACACAAAGGTAAAGGAAAATGCCCGAAAATGTATGGAACCTGGGACCACCCTCCAATAGCAATAAGATATATCGCACCTCCAGAACTAAAGTGACCTAACTCAAAATTTGGGTAAAATGAGTTAAGCACTCAGAATGACTCAAAAAGGCATACTCTATCAGGCCTATATTAAAAAGCCGACTTTATTTGGTCAGAGAGAGATAGAGGAATATTTCGGTCTGTTTTTTCTTGAGCAACTCGCTCAGAGCGCCGAATACATTTTCTTCATTTCCCAAAATTTGCAAATTTTGAGTTAGGTCACTTTAGTTCTGGAGGTGCGATATGTCGTTGGATAGGTCTTTTCTATAGGAACAACAATTGTTAACACAACTTCGTTGTAAAATTGTCCATTCAGAGTTATGAGACTTCAAAGTTCAGAAATAAAAGCACAAAAAAATACTTTTTTGGAGGGGAAAATGTTAGTTTTGTTGGTACTGACTGTTATGTACAAATACAGGACTGTCAGTTTGGAGTTATGCTACTTTTAAGTTCAGATATAAAAAAAATGGAGGGAAAAATAATAAAAACACGAAAAAATATTTCATTATTTATTCTTCAATCATATTTTATCATCAAGGCTTATCTATAATGTCATCATTTAAGTGTATTGCTGGTGTATTAAATCCTGCATGAGTTGCATACCCTAAATACCATATAATGGAAATTATGGGTACACATGTCATATGCCCATCGTTTGCCGTTCTGATAGGCATGTACAAATGTTCGACAATCTCTGTCGCGCAGCGGTTAGTGCATCTGCCTACCATGCGAGAGGTCCCGGGTTCAAATCCCGGCTGGGGACAAAAAAAAGAAAACCAGGTCTTGGATGTTTACATGTTTGTGACCTCGCTGTTTCTGGTTCCCACAACACAGCGTATCCTAGTGTGGGGCCAGAAGCAATATGTATGTGCCTGTATGTAAATGTTATGTTATGTTGTTATAATACAATGTTGTTTCCTTTGTCTTGGTCATTGTTTATCAAAATATAACGATAGTAAGTCTTTCGTCTCACATGACGTGATTGAATGCGGCTACGCAAAAGCCACACATTTTCGAAAATACTATAGTCAGGCAGATCGTCTAACCGATGTTGCTGATATCTTCCGCGGTAGATGGTCCGCCGACATATAACATAGTTGGAATGATTTTCCATCACAATTACCTGATCGAGATGCAATTCAAAAGTCCAGTATGATATTATTATTATTAGTATTTATTTAGTGCACAATAAAAGTGTACAAAAGGTAGATTTAATGCTAAAGGCATTAAGTCATAGCGGAATTCAATAAACAGAGAGCAAAGACATCAGTGTCCAATATCAATGCCAGGTCAAAAAGTCCCAAGGTAGAATCGAGTGAAAAAGAATAGAACGGAACGATAACTCGCAAACATTGGCAAAGAACGACTGATACATCATAACCAGTCTGGTCAGACCAGCGCTCCACCAGCGCGCCGCCGCGCGCGTTTCTGTCACCGATTTTAAAAGAGGGGAGGGTTCCCGTGGCTACCTATTCGCGTACGCGCGTTGGTACATTGTCTAAGCGAGATATAAGAACATGTGTATAAAAATATTAAACATACTTATACTTTAAAAATTGTTTTTAAAATATTTTTCTTCAGTAATAAAAAGTCTCATAATTCCAAATGGACAATTTTGGCAACAAAGCTGCCATAACAATTATTGTTCCAATTAAAAAGACCTATCCAATGACGTATATCTTATTGCTATTGGTGGGTGGTCCCAATTTGGGCATTGTCCTTTACATAAAGGTAAAATAATACAATGTAATAAGTAAGCTCTACTCATAATGTGTGTTAGATAAAGCATTGAGGGTGGCCTTGCTTGTGGTCGTCACTTGATATGGTGAGGTAAACAATACATGCTCTGACTTATATATTCAAGTTGAGGGTTAAATGCAGCCATCTCAAAGGTCATGTTTACATATATGGCAACAGTATGAGACAGTGAAACATTAATGAAAAGCTTGCAAAGGAAATGAAGGTTACGAAAAGGAAGAATGATGCATAGGCCACCACTTGCAGGACCTTGGTTAAAGAATGGAACAGCCTATATTTGTGGAAACACTATGAATGGACCCATTGTTCAATGCTACCGAGCATTTGGTTCTGCATGAATGATTTTGTCAATGACATACTCAGCTCGTGGCTGAGAATTTGTTTAAGTAGCTACTTGATTTCATTTACTATACCTGTTACAGCCAGTGTCTGAATTGAGCTGATTTGGAAAAGGTAACTGATTACCTCAATTATTTTTAATGAAAAGTAAAAATTGAAATGATTCTTCTAAGATTTTTAACTTTATTTGCTTTATTCTTACTTGAGTTATGAAATAGTAAATTCTATTTCACTTAATAATAGTGTTCTTAAACATATTAACAAAATTATTTTAAATTGAGAAACTGGCAGTTTGGTTGATAAGCATAGTATTTCACAATATTAAAGAAATATCTTGCATCATTAATAAGATAATGACTACACTACTAATCTTCAGTTACCTAATATGCATGATAATTTAGGGTATTATTAGAAAAACTTGACAGTTATTGCATGTCATTGTTGTAAAATGATACCAAGGATTAGAGAACATACCTGCGCTGGCATCCTTGTGCAGAGTAACCTTCTCCTTGGCTAAGACATCATTGAATGCGGGCCAGCCACAACCAGAGTCATATTTGTTCTTTGAAGTGAAAAGCTCTTGCCTACACACCACACACACATACATGCCCTCATCATACAATTTGTTGTAAATTCCTGAAAAAAAGGAATAAACAAATAATAGACAAGACATTTCTAATGTGACATATTATGGAAAACTTTCATGGCTGTATGCAAACATAATTCTAGTGTCAAAGAAAGTAGACCATTTCACTAATAATTATGTCCCTTATTATTGTGTTTGTTATCAAAAAGTCAAAATAAGCCTTAGGAATCTTTCTGTTGTTATCATTTACTTTTGAGTCATGGAAGTGTATGAATAGTTCACAAATTCCTATAGGATAGCATTGAGCAACAATCCAAAAGTGTAAGCAAGGTTACTTCCTACTTGAATAAAAAGAAAAGTGCACACCAACTCACCAGTGTAAGGTCTCTCGGTGCCGGCCTCTTGAGTAACATGGTACTGCATAGGAGTGAGCCGCTTCTTCAGGGATTCCTTGTCCTCCATAGCTCTCCAGACTAACGCTAAAAATATAAGCAGATATGTTGACACAGCGAAGTTTTCCTCGGAACTGGCGCGCTTCCAAAACAGCAGCGAGGTTTTCCGTGTTTGCGAGAGCACGCACACACCTATAATGAGCGCTAGATAGATAATTTAGGCGAGCTCGTCCAAAGGATCGTCGGTGCAAGTGACGTCCGACTTACCTGTTGTAAACGGGTGCTTCAACTGGACCGCTTTTGGATATGCTAACTTTCTAAACGCTATTAGCGGCCTAAGTAGACCACGCATAACTCAAAATACCAATAAATTTAGTTTATTTATCGAGAAATCACTTCAAAGAGAAATGAAAACACCTGGCTCAGTCGGTAAAATGAATTAAATGAATGCAGTGTTGCCGCAACTGAGTTCCCAAAAAGTACATGTCGAGCGCAGAAAAGGTACACTTTGGGCTAAAAACGTGCATGAGGATTATTTTTACTAAAAATAATTTAATACAGCTTCTCTCTTTTCGTCAAGTTCAAAACGTACGTAAAGAGATGCAATCGTACATCGTACATGCGAGGCCTAAAACCTAAAACGTACGTCAAATGTACGAAATGTACGCTAACGGCAACGCTGAATGAATGAAGTAAGTGAACGAAATCGCAAAACAAAACCAACAAAGGTAGTATGAGGACGTGAGTCGCGCGCGACAACGTCAAAAGTCACGAGAATTTGACAGTTAATGTACTGGAAAGTCGCGACATTTGACGATGTCGCGCGCGACTCGCGTCCTCATACTACCTTTGCAAAACAAAACCACATTGAATGAAAATACTGAATGAATGAAACTCTGTGAAACTTTGTATGACACCTGTCACTCAGTGTTGCCAAACGCTAGCCGATAAATATCGCCAAAATTTGGAAAAATAGTCATCCATATGTGTACATACCAAGGATGTTATAATCAAAGAGGATAGAGCACTACGAAAAACCTTCCATAGAAAACTAAACTCTTTGTCTTCTCAAATAAAACATAAAATCGTATAAGTAAGCAACTAGAGTAAAGTGTCCAGAGCGAGAGCCACAAACTGAAGGAGTGTGTCTTACTCTTACTCATTTATGTGGAATACTATGACCATGATGTTGTAAAATGTAGGCCATGTGTTTGATTACCCAATGGTCTCTTTTCAGTTTAACTAAAAATGAAAGCTTACGTTTAAAATGGATGGATGCTATATGAGGCTCTGGTTCGACATCACAAAATCCTGCATTTTGTGAAGCCTGCAAAAGCCGGTATTTAAGAAAATAAGATTTTAAACCTACGGTCTTACTTACCTAGGTTGAAGGAAGATCCTGTACTATTTGTAGTGGTGAGTAAAAGGCTTCAAACCTCTGTAGCATACCTAAAGTTTGTACGTTTGTACATGAAAAGTTGCCATCGAAAGAAAAAATAATTATCACAAACAACAAATACTCTTTGACAAAATGTCCCCAATTTATTACTAGTTGTAACGCAAAATACTTTAAAATGATGATAATGGACAATTGAATGAATTAAATTGTTTTTTTTTTATATTTATATTTTCAAACGGGAATAACTCAGAAAGTATCACTTAGTTTACTTTTTATTGACGTGCTTACCAACCCCTTTAGGTACGTTGCACAGGACTTTTCTGTTACCTTTGTATTTTGTTTGCTAAGAAGTTTATTAGAAAGTAAGTAATAAATAAATATTTACAGCCTGTGGCGAAAAAAGTAATGGTACTAAGCGACGGAAGAAAATGTTGAACTGGAAGAACTACCAACGAAGCAACCACAGCTCGATGCAGGTGCCTAAACTGACTGAATGCATTCCCCAAAAGAAGAAGCTTTGAATATTATGTTTGAATAGAAAAATTGACAGGAGGTATAATAGAATATTTAATTTTATACTTAATAATTCTATTCTATTTTGTAATGTATATTAGCTTTTATGCATATTTAAATGTAAAAAAAAACATTCACATGTTTGTCATCAATCTAGCTAGCTACATGAGTTTTATTCGTATTGGCAAGTTAGATTTTATTATCTGAATTTACAAGTTGTACACTAAAATTTGTCTGCAACAACATTTTTAATTTTTAATTTAGCCCTTGTCGAGACCAAGAGTACCATAATGATATAAAGTTCTAAATTGGTTCACTGAAAATAATTTGTAAACTTATGTAGATCAAAATATGTTTAAGTTAATTCCGCAGAATGAGTGCGATTTCCGCGATAAAAAGTAGCCTACTGTAACTAATGATAAGAAATGTAAGAAAAGTTCACTATTAATAACTGTGAATATAAGTAAAGTTCACTATCTTGCATGTATCCATGTATCCATGCAAGATAGTGAACTTTACTTATTCTCAAATTAAAGGCCCAGACTCGAATCGAGCCATGAATGTATGCTAAGTAATTTTTGTAGCAATACCACTCAAGGTTTTAAAAACGTATTTTAACATGGTCGAAGTTGAGTTTTATCTTTACTCTTCTCTCTACTCTTCTTTTCCACTACACACCTTATTTGAGGGCAGTATGTAATGTACTGTACATTAACACTCAATAAGCAAGTTGTAAATTCTATACATTTAAATGAGTTATTTCTGGATTAAAGCTAATTTTATGACTTGATTTTGGCTTTCATTTTATAATGTTAAAACTTCGTTAAATGCAAATATAAGTATAATTAAAGTTCTTCAGTCAATGAATATACCTACCACTAGGTACTGTGTCGCCCACTATGGAAGTAAATGCCCAAGTTAATCCTAAAGAGAGAACTTCGCTCGTTCCTTCCGGCTGGCTTCCCTTATGTTTCGTCCGGTTTTCATTGACATCAAGGTCACCCTACTTAGAAAGAGATGACATTCACTAGTTCGAGCCTCCTTGTCAGGACATTTTTTTGTCAGAGTACTCAATCCTCTTTGATTATTACATCCATGGTACATACACCATAGGTTGACAAAATCGCCGCAGCAGACTACAAAGATGCCGCGGTGACTTGACATTCACAAGTTGTGATGAATCCTCTGAATTAATCTCACAAATATGAAAACGTGTGGTCCTCTGCAGCAGAGCTACCACCTTAGAATGTGATCACTTAGGCTCAATTCAAACTGGCACAGAGTCGAAGCGAAGCGAAGCGACGTGACGCGAATTATCTCGAAAGGATGTATGTACGTCAAACGAACATAACGTACGCCACCATCTTATCTGTTCAGTTGATAGCGGCGCTAGTGGAGAATTTGGTAGTAACATTTAAGAAATTTACCTAGAAAAATGAGAATATTTTAACCAGTCTTTCAATTTTAATGAAAATATATCTATCAATCTTGGTAAGTGAATAAATAAAACAAAATAAGGGAAACAGGATTTATAATTCATTAGTTAGTTACAATTTTGCCCACCTGAACAGATAACTTGGTGGCGCTGTTATCGGTTGTATGTGCCTTAGGTAATGATACAATAGGCATTGATTGTAGCTCTGCTGCGGAGCCTACTCTCTAGCAGAGCCACAAAGAATATGTACTCAGGAAAGATAAACGCCCCCGTTTTGGATTAAAACTGTAGTACGAGTAGTGTTTATTGCGTACGTGTTAAAAAATATCATTATCAGACAGCGATTTTATATGAGCCCATGAGAGACAGAGCGGCCGGCAGCAGCGACCTAACTGCTTTTAAAAGTCAACGAGAAAAAAATAGAGACCTAATTCAAATTATAACTTTGGTAAATCAATTTATTTCATAATTTTTGGCTGTATTACGCACTTTTTATGTAATTAAAATTACCCATGGACCCGGTGGATGGGTCGACCCACCGGGACCACGGGTAAACACTGGTCATTTCACCTTCCCAGATAGCCCAAAGGGCGACAAATCGCTTCGTCTTGTAGCACTGATTAAGCATTACGATTTAATATCGAGTTGAGTGAACGATAACGAACTCCACTCTGACTTCGTCTATGTATGCGCTATTTTGGTCCTTCCTTAATCTGAGATTTTGGCTCTAAATTATGTAGGTGGTAGGTACTATTTCCGTTTCGGAGGGCTTTTCAAAATTAGAAAAATAGACACACATTTTGTAAATTTTTATTAAAAAATGTAAACCGTAGTGCAAATTAAACAATAGTCCTTAGGCATGCATCCACTTCTGCAGAAGGCATATTCTTCCATCTAGGCTTAACTTTACTATTTCTGAAGTTTACTTGAACAGGCTCTGGTATTGGCGACCTGCCATTGTTTTCTCTTGTGAGCTTTCTGTAAAGACAAATAATGATATTTTACCTTTAGCATAGAAATAGAATAGCTACCTTTACGTACCTACTTATTCGATACTTATTACAATCAAGAAAACTGGTTAAAAAAATCTTACAGCCAGTGACTCCCTACTCTTTTGCATTCGGGCGAGCACATAGTCCGTGTCGTCCTGTTCCGAATCAATAAATGAGGACGCCTCAGGTATCATCGCTTTCCGTTGAGCCCCTTTTACTAGCAGTGGTTGCATCTATAACGTATAGAGAACTTTTTACATTTACTTTTTACTATAGAATTAGGTATTAGAACGTTAGGTTTATATAATGAGCAGATTAACCCAAAGAGAAGAATAGGGTTGTATGTACCGTCTCAATCTGGTTATCATAAGCAGTAAGTGCATGACTCCATAGTTCCGTGGAAAGTTTTTCGGCCTGCGTGGTCATCCAGCGCCGGGGCTCACCCTCGCGTCGAGTACCACGTGGCCTTGATGAAACCTACGTAGGTTGAAAGTGGTTTATGATGTCTTCCACGAGCGGACAGCGGGTGGACCACTGGTTGACCACCCGCTGCTCGCATGCTTGCCTCGCGTTAACTGTGCATCGACAACGCGTGTGTTCAGAGTGGACTGCGCGCTGCCCATGAGTGATTCACCGTTCACGCGAGGACAATACGTTGCCTATGCGCCGCTCCCCACCCTCCGAACTACCAAAATTCGTCGAACAAGCGACATCCACTCGTTGACCGCGCGGGGTCCACTGGTTGACGACGCGTGGTCCACTGCTTGACCGCGCGTCATGACGCGGCGTCCACCCGTGGACAACGAGTGGACGCCGTGCGACGAGGCGGTATGGAGTCAATTCAAATTCAAAAATCAAATTTTTTTTATTTCAACGTAAAGAATTTACATTCTGCTTGTTGAATGTCAATGTACATACAGTTATGTATAATGTTAGCCGATGCCTTAGGGCCGTCTGTAGTGGAGAAAAAGGCAGCGAAAAAAAAACTCCACTCTGACCATCTTTTCTCAAATCAACTTATCAAGTGGGTGCTGGGTGGCTCTAATGAGCTATGACCTTTAGACCTTATTGAATTCGGTATTAGAAGTAGAAGTAATGATCCACTCACGGTTCACACCACAGTCGGCTACAATTACAGTGTGATGGTTTACGATCTTGATTGAATAGGGGATCAACATTACCTGAAGATCCTGCACTGTGCTGAAGACACTAGGGGTGTCCAAGTCAGTATCGCTACTCTTATCATTCCGTTTACGAAAGATTTTATTTAAGTCGGAGCAAGCTTCTCTGAACAACAGACATGGCAGCATTACGAAAAAGATTATGTTCAGGCCGAATTCCACTGGCCTGAAATAAAGCCAAGGTAAATAGCACTTCATTCTTGTACTTACTCCTTCTTTTAGCTACTTTAACAATTAATATTATATATTCGCTTCTTCGAAACGCTCGTGGCCCCGGCCGCCTGAGTAATCTTAAACGATCACGAAGATTTAGCAACATAGAGCGGGTTCAAATAGATGGGTGACCGTTCTGTGACTAACGCTAGTGGCATTTTACCGAGCGGTTCCGTGCTTCGCAAGGCACGCGAAGCAGTGGTGCCGGCTGCCGTCAATAAATGGCAGTCGTTAAGCCAAGTCAGAGGCCTTAGGGCGGCTTCAAAATTTCTGACAGTAACACCAGCCACTAGTCTTATAAGCCTCCACCAATCTGGACTTGGCCCCTGTGATGGAGTATGGCCTATACCTTCCTGAGGGAAGAGATCCGTGCCCCTCGGTGTGGACCACAGAACAAAAAAATTTTTTTTGTTCTGTGGTGTGGACGTACCTAATGTACCTACTCTTTCCTTGAATTACGACTTCGAGGGAAATTTCCTGTGCATGACTACTTTTGGCAGGCATCTGATCATCATATCTCCGTAAGCATTACTATAAACTGTAATTGAAGTGCCCTAACATGGCTCATGTTGAGAACTATACTATTTATAAAACTAAATATGTTTCTCATGAGGCAATAAACGATTGAACTTGAACTATAAAAGAGCTTGTTAGAGCTAAATCTACGTACCTACTACAGATTTTACAGATTTAACGAGAGAAAGAGTAAAAATTTCAACCAGGTTATAGCATGAACAGTTCGCTTCTTCGTGTCCGGATGGACAGGCCACCCCTCCTCATCATATTCCATCTTGCGGGATCGTAGCCATAACTCCTGGTAATTCCGCAGTGGAATAGGTAGCTGCACCACCTTGTCGAGACCATACATGCCGATGGAAGTTATCAGCAACCCAATCGAGGCTTTCAGGAAACCTTGAAATAAATTCCTTGCCTAACTAAGTGTAAATAGTCACATACCCACCAGAGTTCTGCAAAATAATGAAGCCGAATAGTTAAGGTAAATACCTAAGCGGAAAAAGCGGTATAGTAGAGTGCTCTTATACTGTCACCAATAATACCTAATTGGAATTAGTCTCGCGTCAGGACGAGCGTAAGAAAGAAGACTACACATCTACTCAAAAGTGGGTGTCTAATTTATATAAGCCATGAGGTCCGTGCTCACCCTAGAATCTAGCTTCTTTAACGGACGGGCGCATGGACCTCCTGGCTATGGGCCTAAGCCCAACCCAGAATGCTGGGATGACCCTTCGTCTCAGTCAATTCACCGCGAGGATGGGACGGAGGATGGGGGCATATGCCCACCTTCTTCCGCCTCAGTGAGGATCAGCGGATTGTGGAATCCAGCCACGAAGCGGAGCAGTGTGCTAAGTGTTCCTAGGGCTCCGCTTATGCTTGGACTACCCTGGAGCCAGGACTGACAACGGTGGAGTTTCGGAAGATTGCGAGGGCGTCCCCCGCGGCTCCGCCGAACGGCGTGGGAAGGACACCATGGGGTTTTAGCCGGTAAGAGTCCGGCGTAACCCCGTCGCCATCCCCAGCGACAGGGTATCCATGAGGATTTTCCCATGTAAAAAAAAAAGGATAGGACTCCTTGAATGCATTGGAATTCAGTGTGGGGCCAGCCCCCTGGAACATAACCCTATATAGGTACCCAAAGAGCTCGCACAGTAAACAAAAAACTGTGATGTCTATTGTCTGATAGAAATGAATATTTCATCTTTTTTAGTCTTGGTATCGGAGCTTACCCAAAAACAATAGAAACATCAGCATGCCCATGGGCACTCCGATCAGACTCCAGGTCTCATCCTCGCACTGGCGCGTCACAGAGCGCGATTGCCGCGGCCGGTCGCGCTTCAATAGTCCAGCCGCCGTCATCCTTGACTTTGGCATCTCGCGGCAGAGGAGCCTAGGATCGTCACCTAAGATTGTTTCACGTAAGTAGTAGATAATTCTGCTTAGTCGTAGCATCCTGACATGACTGAGCGATGTAATTCTAACTGGTGGATAGCTCTCATCAGGGTAATGCTGTCTCGGTTAGTTATGCCCAATATGTATGGCCTCTTGTAATCCTACAAACTGTCATACTTTGGGCAGATCCCTCCCGTAGCTTTTCTGCTTCTTTTAATTTGTTTTTCTTTGGCTTGAAACTTGGCCAACTTAATAAGAAAGGGGATCGGGGATTACTCGATCAGTAGAACATAAGTTGTTATGGGGACACTATTTTAATTTAAACTTAATTTAAATATCAATTTACCGAGACAAACGCAGTCACAATACCACACGCAGAAACAGCGGTCGTCTCTTTTGACGGTCACGTCTCTCAACGCTACAACGACATCTTCATCGTTGACCAACGAAACTGCAAATATATCGCACATCATGGACTATGCAATATTGTATTGTGATAAAACATTATGTGACTTCAACTAATATTTTAATGAGCTTAATTTTACCGGAGCAAACAGCGGCGTTGTCTGGCAGATCAATTGGCAACTCCACCTTGATGCGCTTGGTGTGATGGGGGGGAATAAGTGTACGTCCAGTCTCGGTCGAATCGATGTTCTTGTCATTTATCAACCTGGATATTTCTGGACTGCAATCCTTTGCCACTACTCTGGTGATCAAAACCGTACTGGCTAGGTACTTGGTACCTATTATGGTATTTACGACAACTTGCTAATATGAAACCCAGGTTACATTTCATGCAGTGCCTCAAGTCACGCACAAGTAAGTGACGTAGAACACGACTTATGTGAGATTATAGTGATTTACAGTTGAAAGGACGCGCAGCGCAACGAGTTATCAACTGTGTCAGAAGTGAAGGTACCTTAAAATATGGAATGAGTACCAAATATACGTCCACCCACCTGAATCTAGCGGCGGCTAAGCCCGTGTTTGTAGCTTGCACTGTAATGATGGTCCTCGAGCGTCGGGTACCGTCAGATATCACCATGGCAATACGCCCCGAATTTCTGTAAGTAGGTAAACTTAGAGTCCGTCTTTTCATTTGTTCGGGTTAACATAGGTAAATCTCATTAGGCTCTCACAAACAAAAGCTTTTAACATTTTGCTGGTGTTAAATAAACCAATGAGTTTTTCTTAAGCAACATTTTGAAAACGTGTCTGAGTATCATCATTGAATTATTTAAAATTCAATGCAACAAATTGTTATGGAGTGGATGCACTTTTCCTATGTTGAGAAGTTGAATCCACGGAAGCGAATGACGGGAGACCATCCGATCCCTAACATCATCATAGGGATTACCAAGAGTACTCAATGTGATAACAGCGTGCCCACTGCGGATTGGCGATGTCAAGTGCTGCGATATGCGAATAGCACATACCTACTAATGCCACATAGCGAGTGACCTTGTTACTATAACTTTACAAATGTACCTACGTAACTTAGAAGACAAAGTCGTAGTCCCTTGTTCTAAGCACAGGACCACAGCTCTTTTAAATTGGCGTAACATTTTAAAGTTTTAAATTAACACACGCGGTTTATTCTGTCTTCGAGGACTGCTTTATTTTTTTAACAAATAAATCCGTCAGTCTCACCCGACACGAACAAGCTGATTGTCGTCGGCTCTCGCTTCGAGCTCGATCTGCGAGCGATGCCGGAGCCGATGCGGCAGCGTGAGGTATTCTCGAGAGCCACGCTGCACTATCGCCAGCTGGTCTTCGCTGCTGCGGACCCACGCTCGGGACGCGTGGATGACCACTCGCTTTGGCTGAAAGAAAATCTTTGACTTGACAAAGGATTTCAGACGCACGCGGCTACAGACATGGGGCATAATCGGGCCGAATGGAAAGCCGTGGTGGCAAAAACTACTCGTAGTCAAATTTCTCAGTGCAAGAAGACGATAAATTGGATTCGGGCTACATAATGTTCCTGCTAACTGATACATGTCGTTATGTCTTGCCTTTTCGTATTCAGACTTTTCCGCAGAGTAGTTTTCAGAAAAGTTCGCTGTGCGTTTCCTCAGTATATCGCTGCCCCCAATTATGTCTTCTACCGGGACAACTATGTAGTGGCTCTTAGAGTCGGAATCTGGAAAAATGAAGTTTTCATCACTTTGGGTCAGGAAGGGAACAATGCGGGCAAGCAACTCTCATAAAGCCCGTTAGCTTTCTCATTGATTTTGTCTTTAAATCATAACTGTATCTGGTGGGGAACTATAGTTCCAAACCTGAACTTTGATAACGGGGAACTTTACAGACTGTAAAGTTGCCAATTACCTAACACAGTTTTTTTTTTATTTACTTCTTCATGGATATAATATTATCAGAGTTCTGACCATTGCATTCCAGGTTTCAGCTCCCACCTGGAAAGGACTACAACCTCCTTGCTTACGTATGGATGATGCAGTTTAAAAGAGAACATCAGGAGTAGGATTTCTACAAGGTTTCATATAATATAAGGTAGGTACTTAACGATAAACGTAGCTAAACTATGTAACCGTACAATCAATTAGTACGGATTGTACGGATATAGAGGGGAAGCTGGAAGGATCATACCTACTCAACCCAGAATCTTGGTTACAGAATTACTACAAATATATTGGGATCAGCATATCTTTCCAGCTGCCAAGCCCCCATGGAAAATGATCCTAGATGCTTATCTAGGGAGGGAAGGAGGAGGAATATAGCTGTTTGGTAGCCCATAATCCTAACGCTAAGCGTCAAAGTCTGTCACGTATTACCACGGCTCGAACTCTGGTCCCCGTGCGGAATTAGCAGGCAGAGACTGGACTTCTTGGGCAGGGTAAAGTCTCCAGGACCCACCCAGTCCAACGGCTTATAACGCACAGAGAGGTCATCACCACTCCACGCGGGCGCCGTAAGACCGACACTGAAACAGCCCAAATGGATAGATACCAAGCTTTTAACTGGAACTGAGCAATAAAGGAAAGTAATTATTCTACAGAATCGTAATCGTATTAAAAATACTATTTCCAACTAATAGGTGATGATTTTTAAGTCATTCTGTGTTTGATTGCCGCAGAAGCAGGCTTCAGGCTGTGTGTATTATGTGTATGTGTGAGTTTCCTGCCTAGTTATCATACCACAGTGCATCCTTTCCTTGTCCTAAGGCATTTTGTGGAAATTGTTTCCAGCCGTGGATTGCATGCTAATGGATAACTAAGCAAAAGGTTTGCTTACTCAGCTGTCTTGCCGTTTGTAACATCATCCCACACGACTTTTCCCTCGTCGTCATTATATTTCTTGTATAGCTGGATTTGCACCGTATGCCACAACTCCGGGTCACGGATCGCGTACAGGATGAACTCATCCTCGGTGTCATTAATTTGGTTGGGATTCCTGTTTTTATCGACCGCTGGACTAGATTTCCTTTCAAAACTATGAAGGGAATGTTTAGAACTTG
The DNA here is from genome assembly GCA_947310845.1 of Yponomeuta plumbellus. NCBI lineage: Eukaryota > Metazoa > Arthropoda > Insecta > Lepidoptera > Yponomeutidae > Yponomeuta > Yponomeuta plumbellus. The sequence continues at coordinate 14,165,356 of OX371198.1, read as the reverse complement.
AGACTTTTCTTTGAAATTTTTCATGTCCGCCTATTTGCACTTCATTAGGGGGTTCTTCTGTTTTTATAGGAGCGTGGTTTTGTTGATGGTGCAGGCTATCAACCTGATCTTTTAGCATCCAGACAGGCGTCTTATCATCATCTACGTTGTCTTCGATGACGATGTCATGCTCTCGCCGCTTGCTGTGCCGTAGATCCAGGAATTTATTGGAGCACGCGTCTCTTTCATCTGAGAGAAGAGGAACCGCATGAGTAGGTATTTGTAGTTAACCATTGGTGGTGATTGTGTTTTGTGATCATAATGTTTTGCAATCAAGTATATCAATTAGTATTCATATCATTTGCTTAATGTACAATGTAATGTAGGACACGGATATATACATTTTGTTCTACGTTGGTGCGTGCGTACTGTAAGAGTTACGGAAGTAATTATGACGGCAATTTGAAGAAAATCTGCAGATAAAGTAGGTAGTTAGGTAGGTTTTGATACATTTTTATGTTTGGTTAAATCGTAAGTTTTCTACAAAACATTCCAATCTGATCACGACAACCTCTGTGGCGCAGCGGTTAGCGCATCTGATTACCATGCGAGAGGTACCGGGTTCGAATCCCGGCTGGGGACAAAAAAACCCAGGTTTTGGATGTTTACATGTTTGTGACGTCGCTGTTTCTGGTTCCCACGACACAGGGTATCCTAGTGTGTGTGGGGCCATAAGCAATGTATGCGCATGTATGTAAAAATTAAAAAAAAAAAAGATTTTGTCGCCATTTTTGGGCTGACGGACCACTATTTTAACTACCTCGTTTTACAGGCTTCATAACTTTTAGCAAAGTACAAATTAAAATTAAATCGTTGAGCACTACAAATCCGAATTTCTCACAAAGGAAGGTGAACGAGTTTCGAGCGTGACGGCCGCCGGCGGCGGAGGGGCGGCGACCGCGAGCGAGGCGCGCGAGCCAGTCGAACCGGTTTCATTAATGCCGGACGCACTCGGCGAGCCGCTAACTGGTTTACCAGCTAGTTGGCATACTCGTCGGGCCCGTGTGTTCGATGTTTTGCTGCAGTGCTGAGAACTTCTCGCAGAGGGAACATCATTCTTAGAACCACAGAACTCTCGCTAAAAACCGAAAAACAAATCCGTGCAGGCGTTGACAGTAAAAATACTATAAAAATATTATACTAGATCCTGTCATGGAGCTGTTTATTGAAGCTGTGCGGTTACACCCTTGCCTTTGGAACCCTAATCATCCAGATTACAGAGACTTCGTTGTCAAAGACGAAGCGTGGCGACAAGTCGTGGAGGAGTTCGCAAACAAGAAATACATAAGCAACAGTAAGTAGCAATCTCGACACTAAAAGAGACAAGCACGAATCACTAATGGTTGTTGCCTAATCAATGACTGACATTCATGAAATATCTAGCAATTATCTATATCTAAAGTGTGGAGTTAGCTCCACAACTCCACATAGGAAAAAGTTGGTCAAAGTGGGATTCGAACCTGCACTTCTTATACTATAGGTATATAAATGCCAGCGTCTTTCTTTTGGACCTCGCTAAGGGCTCTTATTTTCTTTTTTCGCCCTTACGACCCTTCTAATGCGACTCAAATTTTAATATCAAACAGACGAAACATCCTAAGCTCTAGTGTCTCGTTTTTTATTCGTTTGTCTAGTGAGGTCCATCCCCAGCTTATTGGATTACAGACACATACCATACCTACTTTGGGATTCGGTGCGGTACGCCATCGCATTCAGAGCCCAACAATAACCCAAGAATGCCCAAGACAGGCCAATAATAAGCTCAGACAATAATAATAAAGAATCAGTCTGTACAAATATGACGAAGCAGTTTGAATTTAGGTACCCCTTTTGCCACAAACACAGCTATTGATTTTATACAAAATTTTTCTAATTGTATGAATGAACTATTGAGAACTAGGTATGCTGTGTGTAAGTATCTCTGTACATTTGGCTGATTACTACTTTGTAATAAAGAGTTATCCTACCAATATTAAAATGTGAACGTTTGTGAAAATATTTTGATGTTTGTTACTCAGACGACCTCTGTGGCGCAGCGATTAGCGCATCTGCCTACCACGCGAGAGGTCCAGGGTTCGAACCCCAGCTGGGGACAAAAAATAACCCTGGCCTTAGATGTTTACATAATTGTGAAGTCGCTGTTTTTGGTTCCCACGTTACAGGGTATCCTAGTATGTTGCCAGAAGCAATGTATGTGCCTGTATGTAAATGTATATATTTAATCACACAATAATGACTGAACGAACTTACATGAAACGTTCATCATCAACCGATTATGTCCCCATCAAGGGGCACGGGTCTCTTCCCTGAGGAAGGTATAGGCCATACTCCACCACGGGGGCCAAGTCCGGATTGGTGGAGGCTTGTAAGACTAGTGGCTGGTCTTACTGTCAGAAGTTTTCAAGCCGCCTAAGGCCTCTGATTTGGCTTAACGACTGCCATCTATCGACGGCAGCCGGCACCAACTGCTTAACGTGCCTTGCGAAGCACGGAACTGCTCGGAAAAATGCCTCTAGCGTCAGTCATAGATGGTCACCCATCCATGGACTGAACGCGCCATATGTTGCTTAACCTTAGTGATCGTTTAAGATCACTCAGGCAGCCCAGGCTACGAGCGACATGAAACGTGGCGTACAAAAATAAATTGAGACATGATAAAAATAAAAAACCTACGCCCGTTATCCCCGAGGGGGTCGGCAGAGGCACCATTACTAGAACTGGGCCCACGTTTTGCCGAGTTTATTAAGTCTCTATTGAGACAATGTCAATGTAGAACTGGGCTCACGTTTTGTCGAATTTATTATATTCTATTTACTGAAGCGAACGACTAATTGTCAACATGTCAAAAATTTGGTTTTTCAATATGCCAAATTTATAACGCTGCATAATATTTAGCAAAGTTATACAAAACGATGTGCCTAATAAATGCCATTAAGCAATAAACACAATAACACTGTTATAACCTGATTTATCCCTTACTCGCAGTTTATTTAACTAAATAATTAATTTTATCATGAAAATACAATTTGCTTAAGAGATCTGTGGCCCAAAAAGACCTAAAATTTCAGTGGTCCTCAAAATAAAAGCGATCCTACTGCTGCCAAATATGTTCGCAAAATCGCAACTAGCAAAGATGACGGAATTTTGTTTAAAGGCCGATTATGATCGATTATTTTATGCTAATGCGCTACGCGATGTGTAGGAAGAAGTATGGAGAGCTGACTACGAACCTCTTTTTTAATTAGAGGCAAAAAAAAGTAATATAGCCACCCCGACGCCATATTTTTACTCACGATTGACGTTGTTAATGCGAGTGCAACTTCTCTAAGCTTTTTTATTTTCTTTTGTATTTGTTTTGTCTTGTTTGGTTGTCTGTCTGTTTTCCTTAAACAGTAGGTAGGTACCTACCTTAACCTATGTGGGTATACGATGCAAGCAAAGCTGCGTGCATGAGCTATTTTGAGTGACATGTAAGTTTGAGAGATGCTGTGTCTTTGTTTACCTTTAGTCGTTCGCTTCAAAAAATAGAATATAGGTCTCTATTGAGAAAATGTCTCAATAGAGATATGATAATTGATATCCGGTAATCCTGCGCAGACTAAGTCGCGAGCACCAGCTAATACAAATATGTAATTATAAATTAACAACGTAATCGTCTATAACAAAAAATCGTTAGGAATTTTGTCGCTTTGAGGTTTCAATATTTATGCAATAATTATTACGGTGTAAACGTTATCGTTTCAGTACAAGTAGCGAAGATGGAATGGAAGAAGCTACGCGACAACCACAGAGACGCCCTCAAGCGCGCGAAACTCGGCAAGAACAAACTGCTGCCGGCACACATCACCACTTGGAAATACGCGAAGGCGATGCAGTTCCTCGAACCCCACATGAAATACCGGATCACCGAAAACATTGAGACCATAGATCCGTTCTCATTCCCAGCCCCGGACAAGGTAGAAGCTGACGTTTCAACCACGGAAAAGCCTGTCGTGACAGACAATCCGGCAAAGAGGAAATGCAACGAAAGCACCGGCGTCGATGCGCTAGATTCCTTCTTCAGCTGCATGCTTCAGAGCACCAGAGAGATGCCGCTATGGATGCAAACGCAGGTCAAGAGGAAGATATTCAACGTGATAATAGAAGCCGAAGAGGTTCTCGTGTCACAGAGGCATCAAACGACAAACAACTATGTCAGAACTACTGAAAGATTGCGGCTGGATAGTGAAGGAGAGGGCGAAAATAACTGCAAAATGGTGATAAAGACGGAAGTTACGACTGATGATGATTGAGAGACTATGAAAAGTTCTTACCCTGGTTACTTTGTTTGCGAGATGTTGTAGTGGTTGTTTGTGGTCGGCTGGAGGACGTTGGCGCTTTTGATTCCACTAAAAGTCTGAACCCTTTGGTCCAGTGTAGAAGAAAAAAAACATTCACTTTAGTTAAAAGTAGGTAGGTATGGAGACTTTCATAAAATTTATACTAAAATAACTTTGTGATGTGTAAGTTCCGTGCGAAGTGAGCTGAGGCCACATGTTTGGCAGTAAGTTTAAAAATCTTGGGTCCTTTTCTGAATAGTCTACCTATAAGGTCTCTGTTACCATGTATTTTCAAATGTTTTAATGAAAATTGTGGAAAGATACCTAAATCATGTAAATCCGTACTTATCAGATAAGTTGGTCGAATTAAAAATATATTTCGATCGACGCTTACCACAATCTTTAGGTTTCAACAAGCCACTCAAGGTAGAGTTACTGGCAAAGAGCGATTCCTTCGGTTCATTCAGTTTGACGGAGAAGTTGCTATGAGCCGGATCGTGGTCCAGGGTAACAAAGCCCGCGGGCTCCATCCGATCCGACCAATCGCCGTCTTCCATTTGATGGTCCAAATCTCTCTGATGGCGATTCTAAAATTGTAGTTAGGTACATTGCAGTTTTTGAATATTTTCGTAAGCACTAGAGAGAGCGAAACCGGTCGGACGTTTCGGACAAAAAATTTAGGTAAGCGAATCCGAAATCGCTCGGTTTGTTCCTCAACTGTAATAAATATTTCAATTAACTCTATTACTTACATCTTTGTTATCATTCTCGTTAACGACTTTTTGATTATTTCGATGATTTTGTTCCTTATCTGTCAATACAGCCAGTATTCTCTGGAAAAAAATACGTCTAAAGCTAAATGGATGAATACGATGAATAATAACAATCGCATCTGATGAAGCCTGCCGTCTTTCGTCGGTTCCCTCGAACAGGCAAGAGTCACGACAGGCCTTAACAGGCGTGGCAATGTATGACGCGGCCTATCAGTGGACGAGCCGTGGGACACGACCCAATACACAAAGAAATAAAGGTTACATCGACATGTTGTAGGGCGTAGGCCTGCAGGGGCGCGGTGCGGCGCAGGCGCAGAACGTAGGGCTCCAGCAGGCGCACGCGCCGCCGGCTCGGCCCGTCGAACACGTGCTCGATCGGGATGTATTCTTCGCTGCTGGTATCCTGCCGAATGGGGGCGGCCCAAGATCGGTAACTCCGCAGTAACTAAGCAAATTCTAAGGAGTAGAGGCATCGTCACCATGATTTATTTCTGGAGTGGTGGAGAATAGAATACCTACCTACTATTGGAATTTGTAGTTTCGATAAAATTAAGCGAAATACATCATCGTGACTGTCAATGACATCATCATGTAACTACTATTTTCGATAGTTTTCTCTGTTACTTCATATGATGCCATGATTTTGTTTGGCAAGTGATACCATCACTTAGAATAATGTCTTTTGTTTCACAGAAGACTTAGATACGATTTTTGGCGATAGTTAATATTACCAAAATTTTGTCACTAGGTATAGACCGTTTACATAGGCTGCTACTTATGTATGCGGAATCTGGGATTCCAATAATTTTAAACGCAATGTCTCCATGGTCAAATTCGTTCTTTTTTTAAATACTGGCCGCTAATATTTTTCTCTTATATACGTTAGTGTTTTGTTTTTGTTAGGTTTAAAATGTCATATCGCTGAAAAAATGGAACTCACTCGTGAAAATATTCGTGCTATGATTTATTACGATTTTCGACGTGATTTAACGCAACAACAGTGCGTAGATCAATTAACTTCGACTTTTGGTGGTGAAGCTCGATCAAAAACAACTGTGTATCACTGGTTTAGTGAGTTTAATCGCGGGCGCAGTAAGCTCACGGACGAAGTTAAAGAAGGTCGCCCGAAATCGGTGGTTGTGCCACAAAATATTGAAGCTGTGCGGAAACTAATAATGCAAGACCGCCATGTTACGTATCGCGAGATAGAGGCTATTCTGGGCATATGTATGACGAGCATTCATAGGATATTGCATGAACATTTGTCTGTAAAAAAAATTTGTTCGCGTTGGATCCCGCACAACTTAACTCAGGATCATAAAGATGCTCGCGTCGAATGGTGCAAGAAAACCTTAAAAAAATTCAACGGAGGCGACTCAAAATCTGTTTATAATATCTACACAGGTGACGAATCCTGGATCTACGCGTACGATCCCGAAACTAAACAACAATCAACAGTTTGGGTGTTTCAAAATGAGCCGAATCACACTTCACCATGACAATGCCAGCTGTCATAATACATCTCAGGATACAACTACATTTTTGGACGGTCAAAAAATAGAATTGATGGGTCATCTACCGCACAGCCCTGATTTGGCTCCCAATGATTTCTATTTATTCCCAAATGTAAAGAATAAATTACGTGGTCAACGATTTCGGACCCGTGAAGATGCCGTAGATGCGTTCAAACAGCACGTTTTGGAGATACCTCAATCAGAGTGGAAAAAGTGTTTTACAAATTGGTTTCATCGAATGCAAAAGTGCATCGATCATAGTGGAGAATACTTTGAAAAACAATAAACGCATATTTAGCCATATATATATTTGTTTATTTTTTCTATTCCGCATACATAAGTAGCAGCCCTCGTATTTATGCAAAAAACGAAAATGACCTTTTTGCCGATACAATGATTTTGTAAGAGCCGTCGAGATTATGGCAAATGAGATTATGAAAATATCATGATATGAAAAGTGTGTTCTGCCCAGCCTCTGTGCGCTGCAGTGGGACCGTAAAGGTATAGCTTCATTGTGTACAATGTAAGCAAGATATTATCCTTATTAACCTAGCGTTAGGCGTAATTTCACGACCAACTAGATCTATATCTGTGGGTAAAAGCGTCTGTGGTAAAAGCTCTGGGGTACAATTACGTAAGACTCCACTTTATGGAGTTGTCTGATTTAGCCCTTTTGTTCCCGGTATGTCACACCACCTGATGTCACACTGTTACATTCTGGGCCTTTTTTTCCAGTAGGAATGTCATATTCCTACAGCGAACTGTTACATACATTCTTATTTTGACACTTTCGAGTTGTCTAAATGCTTAACGCGATAGAGTGGAAAGTTACGTAATATAATGACTGACCCCAGGCGCGCTCGACAAGCGGACAGTGAGCGCGAGCTTCTTCAGGCAGTTGCGTAGAGCGTCGTGTCTGAACAGCTCCTCGCGCTCGAAACGCCGCAGGTCGCTGTCATCGTTGGTCTCTTGAGATTCCTGTGCAAAGATTGCGTTACCTATACTAATAGGCTATTTGACAGTGTGAAAAAAGAAGTATTATTTATATATATTCGTATAAATTATGAGTTTTCGAACCGCTTTAACCTCTGCCATGCCGGAGCTACGCGCGCGTGCATACTATTAATTTTAATACGGATGGGTTACCATTTCTATGTCAAATAACAGTCATTGGTGGGCTCAATAGCACTATACAATCACGTTAATGACGAGTCTATGCGTTTAGTAGACTGAGCGGGTCCAAGCTAAGATATGTGTAAACAAAATAAAGTACCTATCGAATCCGTATCGATTACCTTCGAATCGTTAGAGTCTTGGCCACACTTGATGAAGACGGCCCTTATCTCGACTTGCGCGCTACTAGGGCTCGCATCTAGCTCATCGTCAATGTCTTGTAGCAGAACCGCGTTGGTAAAGAGCATCACTGCTGCTAGAAGTGTTATTCCTGGAATATACGACATTGTAAGGAAATGTTTCTTAGTTCACCCCTAGGGTTCTGAGCTCAGCGATGTAGGCTGTGCGTTGGTTGTCTGACAGGCGGCCGGCCGGTCGGTAGGTCTTGGACCACGGTGTTTATTGAAGCTTACGTCCAAAATACAAACGGTACTTATACCGGTATAACCATGGACTCATATGAAGTATCAATTTTAGCAGAAACATTGGTACGCACTTACCCATACAGCTTGATAATTTCCATTCATTTCTATAAATCATTACCTATTCAATTGCTATTATTGCAACAATACTATTTCGACAATTTGTGTAGTGTTTTGTTGACCTCGGGTTGTGACTGTAACTTGCATTTGGCATCTGCCATCACGGATTTGTATTTCATGTCTGCCATTTAGTTTGTGACTTTGTCACAGTGGAGAATTTTCAGGGTTCTGTTGTCTGAACTATACATGTCATTACTCATTACTTTATCCCCTCAAGTGGAGCGGAAAATGGCGGATTGCACCTGCATAGTGCACCTGATTTTGTACGGGAGCAAACGTATGGGGTATATACAAAACCTTTTTATTCAATGTTTACAATTTTTTTTATTTCGCTCCATCGAAAAAATGGTAATAACACAAGCGTCAATATTTGAGTGACTATAATGCCGTGCAGAAAAATGGAGATGGGAGATCCCTTCTACGACCCCTATGTCCCTGACAAGGGATAAGAGGAAATCATCATCATCATAATCATAGTGCCGTGCAGTCTAGGAAGCGTGTAGAAACAACATAAAAAAATGTTATATTGTGAGCCTGTAAGGGTCCCGAGCTGAAGCATAAAAAAAATTCATTTCATGTGTCCTATAATACGTCCCACAGCAGGGCATAGGCAAAAATGTACCCATACTCTTAGAGAGTATGGGTACATTTTAATAGCTACGAAATATTATATTTTGTTGGGACGGAACCCTTGGCGAGTCCGAACATTTTTTATAGGTACTATGGTAACTTTTTCTTCCCATTAGTTTCTTCGAAATGATTGGAAGAAAAAGGTCAGGCTTGTCCCTTTCTAGGGTGACAGGTTAGTGCTGCACGTAACACTGGCTACTTTTTTACAATCAATCAAGAAGAGGTTTTATGGTCTGACGAGTATTCCGCATTCTAACACTCTGAATATTCCCTTGGTGGGGTATTCTCTTTTAATAATATTGCAAAGCACATTAAATAGAATTTCCTCTTCAAATTTACTAATATTCGTAAACATGCATAATCTTTGTTATACAATCAGTTACGGGATCTATGATATGACAAATTAGTATGACCACCAGGAAACGGCGATATTGCCCCATATCTATCTAATCTCTATAAACGAGCAATTCTTGTATATACATATATTTATATATAATCAGAATCTCGGAAACGGCTCCAAAGATTTTCACGAAATTTTGCAGGCAGATGCTTTCGGGGGCGTTTAATTAATCTCTTTAAACGAGCAATTCTTGTATATATATTTATATATAATCAGAATTTCGAAAACGGCTCCAACGATTTTCACGAAATTTTGTAGGCAGATGCTTTCGGGGGCGTTTAATTAATCTCTTTAAACGAGCAATTCTTGTATATATATTTATATACAGGGTGTCCCAAAACTCGACGTCAACCCGAAGCCGGGTGAAAAGGCAAGTCAAGCTGGTTGTCAGAAAAATATAAAAAAAAAATCTAAGTTGTATAAATTCAAAATTATAGGCATTTTTTTAAAAATCGCAAAATTACACACCCTGTGACAGTCTTTTTACCATTTTGGAATCTTTACTAAATGCGCCAACTTTTGACATAACTTGCCAAACTCGCGTAGTACATTTTTTTTTCAATACAGTCAGTTAAAACTAGGCAATTTTTTATTTTGAAAATTTTCTAGGAAATAAGTCCTACTTTTTATGCAAGCTAGAGCAGCTGGTTTCAAAATTTTTATTACAGTTTAGAGAAGCATTATTCAGGGTTACACAGCAAAAAAAATAATTGGAAAAAGTAAAGATTTGTGGCAACAGGAGTAAAAAGACTGTCACAGGGTGTGTAATTTTGCGATTTTTAAAAAAATGCCTATAATTTTGAAATCATACAACTTAGATTTTTTTTTATATTTTTCTGACAACCAGCTTGACTTGCCTTTTCCCCCGGCTCCGGGTTGACGTCGAGTTTTGGGACACCCTGTATAATCAGAATCTCGGAAACGGCTGCAACGATTTTCACGAAATTTTGTAGGCAAATGCTTTCGGGGGCGTTTAATTGATCTAACTAGGTTACATTTTTAGAAAACGTTGTTTTATCCGTGTTTTAAGCCAATTGAAATTTGCTATGATAACATACAGAGGTAAATTTCGCGTATATCTGCAAGGTTGGGATAGTTCTGACGGGAAAACGGGCTACCCGTTTCGGGCCGATTTCAAGAGACCCGGTTCGAGTCATGATGTTTTTTTCCAAGTTCTTTTTTTTTGTTGAAAAAGGATTATTTTAATTTTATATTACAAAAAAAGTACCGAGCAAAGCTCGGTCACCCAGGTACTATTATATAAATGTACCAAAGAACCATTCTGTCAGTATACGTAGTTATTAAGTATAAGTTAAAGCGGAACTTAGTTTAACAAGCAATCCAAAGATAAATCAGATAAAACCGCATCGGTTCAAATATAATATTTCTCGTCATCAAAACCATGACCATGACGTCGCCGGCTTAAACGGATAAAGTGAAGTTCCTTCATTCGGAATTATTAAAGGAACTAATGAGAAGGAAAAGTGCCATTAGTTCCCTTGAAGGAACTGCCAAAAGGAACTACTGGGAATAAACGAATCCGACTCGCTTTTGGTCACCTACATTTTCGAGGAATACGTAATTAACTTTACAAATCAAATGGCATAACTTGTGTATTACTTTCATTTATTTCAATGGATTAAATCGAAAATTATTTATTTTAAGTTTTTATGAAATGTAATTCAAATGAGAAAAGGAAGCAGTTTAGAATACAGTACCTACACTTTAGGTGGATGAATTGTAACAAGTTAAATTAAGTTAAATTAAATAAAAACCGAATGTCAAACAGATCCCTTTCTCATTTCAATGTACAGAACAAATCTTAGCAACATAATTTCAGTCTAGATTCACTGTCTGTGCGTCGGAGAGCCCTTTGGCTGCGCACGTTTTCAATTTGAAATACTATCCCTATGAACTAAGCAATTAAATTAACAATAGATCCAAGCGGTTTTTAACCGTTAACTCAGTGAATCGAGGCTAAAGCATAAAGCCACGAGTGACTTACTAAGCATACTTTGTTCAGTCGTAGCTCCATGGTAACAATCAAATAAGCGAAAAAGACCTAACCAATTTAGGAACAACACTACCTACTATATGAAATGTTACGTTATCTTATGTTCATGATTTAAAAAATACAGTAAATATTGGTTAGATCTTCTTCTAATACGTACACTAACTATATCTCAGATTATAATGTATAATTGATAAAGACATAATTAGATGGATAGAAATTTCACACAACGACGTGCTCATTTGAGTCACGCTGGCTATTTCCGCGCGCGTTTTTTTTATCCCCAACCAAACTATCTAGGCGAATACGAAACATATTCACCAAAATGACGGGTCTGAAGCAATCTAAACGCCGAAACCTTGTCACGTGCACCCCTGCTGGTAAATTACGCGTGGCCTCAATATCGACCATAGTAACATTTACGAAAATTAATAAATAAGTTTATGAAAACTAAAATTTGTGTGAGTGTTTTTGTGTACCACATATTGTCAAAATAATATTCAATCTTTTGCGATGACTAAAAAAAATTTTAAAACGTGCGAGCGAGAGACAATACCAAGCTGTCTTAACAAATGCAATGCGCACGCGGCGCTCGCTGTTAGAAAAATACGCAGAAATAGCTAACCTGAAGAGCTCAATTTGGTTCTATTGATAAAAAATTACATCTTCTCAATGTCTGTTGATGTTTACTTTTTGAGTCAACAAACATAATGAACATAGTCAATCTCAGCTACGCTAAAACAGGAGATCTAAGTATAAAAATAACAAAATAAAGATTTTTCAACAAATATGAAGAATATAGTCCAATAGGTAGACAATATCACTTCAGAAAACATTTGGCATTTCGATACCCATTTTGAAACATACTCCAGAAAACGATTTGCGGGGCGATAACATGTGTGTGTGTGTGTTCAAGAAAATATAAGGTAATTACTTAAAAACTAAACTAGTTTAACCAAGAATTATACATAAGCTCCAAGTCTAAGATTCGGGGTCCGTTGAAGAGTAGGTAGTCGCTTTGCTGGTCTGAAAGTTATAGAGAAAGATGCTAGTCAGTCTATAACCCCTTATAATAAAAATACATCCAATAGCTAAATACTCGTAATTACTGACCATAAGTTATTCAAGTTAAAGTTATCAACAATTTATTGCTTTCAAATGTTCTTTAAGATGATAACATGATTTAGACTGTGTCATAACAAAGATTTAAACCAACCGCTGAACTGATCACTTAGGCCTAAGCTCAAAACTCTTGGAAAATTATTTTACTACAGACAGCTGAAGTCAATTTCCTTAGCCAAATAGACTTTCGGTTATTTTCACACTTAATTAGACGTTTTGTGGTCAAACCTGCGACCCAATAGTGCAAGTTTTATAAGAATTTAGTTTTGAATCTTGTTGACTTCTGTGGTAAAAATGATACTCAAACGGTGTTCCGGCCACTTTTAGGAAGTGATGCCAGTCGGCCCAAGTCATTAGATTAGATTAGATTAGTACTCTTTACTATACACACCAGAAAAACATATACCTACATTAGGAACTTTACATATGTAGGTGTTACATAAAATTAACATTAACTTTTATAACCTAAAGTCCGATTTTTGTTCAGTAGAATTCTGACATAAGTGTTGCTACTGAAAAAGTTCTCCACTGAAAAAGGGACAAAGTTGACCCATTTGAGGGCAATACAAAATAAAATGCTACGTATTTTTTATGCTTTACCTCCAAAAAGGTTAATCTAAATATTTACTTACTCAAGTGACCTAATACAAAAATAACAAATATTTCAAAATCACGAACAATATATCGAATTAACATTAATTACTTTATTTTATTCTTTAGCTGGTATCACTGCCTACTAATTCAAGGTTTCGTAAACCTTTTTAGAAAAGTGAAGTATGCCGCTGTTAGCTCTATAAAAAATTCATGTCAGCGATGATGATGATGATGAAGATAGTGATATTAGATGATATTAGTATTAATGATGATTAGATATTTTAATAAAAATATATTTTCTTTTCTTGTACTTTTTTACTGTTTGTGTGATGAAAAGGAACACATTTGTCACTCGCCTTCAATTATCCTTTAATTTGGAGCTCCACACTTTATAAAATGGATACATTCACTAAGAAATTAAATGTGTAGAGTCAGATGTTCACATTCGTATTGAAATTGAAAAATGTGCCTGACAAAAAAGGTTTCTTATCTCTGAAATGTCAAAAAATTATAACTGTCAGAATTCTACGGAATTAAAAATCAGACTTTAACACATTTAATGTAACAAGGGCAAAATATTTATTCGTTGAAAGAGCGGGCCTCTCCTAACACTGTTTTGTAACTTAAAAGGAGAGTCCCAACTCCTGTAAAATGCATCCCGTACATGAAATATAACTCTTTGTTATGCCCGAGACGGTCTATATTGAAACACACTATTTTTCTTGATCATGTAACAGAACATTTGAATGCAATAAAATATTGTGTACATCAAAGTATTGTCGCCCAAACCAATGTACCACGTTGCCAGGGTACCGAGGGGGATTCAGAGGGACAAAACTAAGCAGTGAACTCTATTCATGGGATGGGTAACAAGAAAGTGGACTCACCTCGCAGCTATCATAGAATTGATTGAGCGTTGCAGAGTCGTAGAAGGTAGCTGTAACACTCTTCTCGACCGGTTCGCTCGTGAAGTCTTTGCCCGACCACGAGCACGTGTCTTCAGTCATCTGCAAAGTGAAGAGATTATTAGTCCGATCCGCGTCCATTGGTTTTTTTTGGTGCCTGAACTAGCTTCTAGATCTTTATCTCAGACAACAGTGCTCTTCAACATTCAATACCTTGTTTGTGTAGCTTAGACATGATGTGTAAGTTTAAATATGTAGTACTATACCTAATCAGACATCATAGATGATCGGACACTACTGTATTTTAAGATATTCTATAATATAAATTAAGGTTTTTAGTTGCAGTTTTTAGTTGGTGTATGGCTCTGTGTGTTTGGTGAGTATGCTTGAGTGTGTGTGAGAGGGTGTAAGTAAGTAAAGAAGGACAACTCAATGTTTGCAACAACATCAGAAACACACAATCACCTAGAGAAGCAAACTGTCAAAGAAGTAAACCTGCTTAGATTAAATTTGTCTTGCAGCGTCTACCTGGAATATCAAACAATCAATAGTCTTTATATTTGAATGATGATGCAGCTTGTATACGTTCTTCTGTAGGGCACAGGCCAGAAAGAAAATGGGCTTAATCGTTACGCGTGCCTACCGTGCATTGGCAATTTCAAGGGAGAGGTATGTGAACACCTCGGACAATCAGATCTCCTCACGACGTTTTCCTTCACCGTTAGCGAGTAGTATTGCTACTATTACTTCGGTAATTAAAACAATGTCATTGTTACATGCTGGGAGTCGAACCCACGACCTCCAGAATGAGAAGCCAGCGTTCTATCGCTCTGCAGCCACTGGCGTATTAAGGCCTGTGCATGATGTGTTTAGTAGCACAGAATACATAATAGTACAGGTAAAGAAGATTCACTCCGCAAAATCAATTAAAGAAAAAGGGACTCTAGCAGCGATACAATTGGGTGCAATTCAAATCGTACGGCGCTAAAAAATCTACGTTATATTCACCTACATGTTGCCTCTCTTTCTACCGCGTAACTCGTTCCTCTTCTGGCGCTTGAGTTCCTACCTATTTGCCACTCCGGAGTGGTCGCCGCATGTACTTACGCGTTCGATACCGACACGCGTAGTGAAACAGGCCTTGTGCTTAGTGCGAGTTTTTTTAACTACTCGATCGCGTTAACGTAAACTCATATTCTATAGGAGTGACAAAGCGCGCCAGCTAGTTGTCTCTCTGTCACTCCTATACAAATTGCAAACGCTCTCGCTATCGAAAGTGAATGAAAAAACTCGCACTAAGGGCCCTGGTAGTAGCCAAACACAAGTATAAATACGCACCTGGAACTCTGTCTCCGTGTAGATCATCATATCGGCCAGTATCTCGCCGGTGTGCGCGTCAGTGACGAGGATTTTCGGCGCGCACATGTCCTGGTCGTAGAGGACTTGAAGCTGCGCCTCTTCGCACTCAGTCTGTTCGCCGCCCTGCGTCACTACCACGTGGCCGTAGCATACGTAGTAGGCGGCGGACTCTTCGTCCTGGGGGACAGGGAGACCAGAGTCAATCACAGCGGGCAGGGATTCATCTAAATCGCTTCAGGCGTTAGTTAAAAAGTTTTATCTTAAAAAAAAAAAGTACGAGTCGGGGTTCGAGGGTTCCGTACAAATTCGTAGTAAAGTACATACAATACATACATAGGTTGAAATAACTACTTATAAAATATTATAAATATGTATTTCAGGGATCGAGTTTCGTAATTCTTTCAGAGCTTTTCCCGACCATAAAAGCATTTTTTTCATGTTGTAATTACAGATATAAAGTTTTTTAGATCTCTCCCTGTACTAGTAGTATAGGACGATATTATTTGCAAACTTTCATAGTTCTATGTCGACGGAAAAAAAATTGATTCGTACGAGTGTCGAGCCGTGCCTTTTTTTGCGTTAACTTAGAAGTCTAATATCCTCATAGCTTCAAAGGATAAAGGGTCTTGACAGACACGAGGACGGACAATTAAGGGTTCCGTTTTTCTCCTTTTCAGGTATGGAAGTCTTAAGATAGACAAAAACACAATAACAATCCTGTGAACACATCCCCTTTCAGATAGTTGTGTAAAAATAAGATTTCAATAACGCTATACGAACAACTCACCTCATTGTAATAATCCTCATAGTTCTCGTAATCCTCGTAGTTGTGTTCATAGTCCTCCTCATCATCAGCGTGGTCCTCCTCGGCAACCGGCTCCTGGACGTGTATTCGGGGCTTCTCCGCGACATCGCCGTTCGCCGATTGGCTGTCGCGGGCGCCGCTAAAAGCCGATTGACTGCTGCGGTCGCCGCTCGCCGCTGATTGGCTGGCGGAGTTTTGGCTGTCTGCTGATTGGTTGGCTTGCGCAGCGAGCTGTTCGTCGACGCGGGCGTTGACCTGCAAGTGCTTGGGCAAGCGCAGTGGGGCGACGCTATCGAATGAACGTTGAGCGTCCTTCTGTTCTCTTATCGCTTGTGCGGCTGCGGCTTGCACTTTCTGTTGGGAGAGGTTTTGTTTTTGTTAAGTGGCGCTGGAGTATCGATAGGAGCCTTGCCACACGAGCAAAAGGTGCGTGCGTTCGACATGTATCTATGACTAGCATTTTCTAAGTTACGTATGTTTCATTTCATTCAGCTACGTTCATAGATATCGCCAAGATATCAACATCGACAATCACTTTCTTGACTTTGATAATATAAAAAAAAATACACCATGATCAAAGCGGAATTACAAAAAAGCATGTATGTAACTGAATCTGCAATTAAGATAATAGAGCGAAATGTATATTAAACGAAATATATATAGAAAATATAAGACGGCCACTCATGACTTAGTTGGCTTCTCACGTATTGACACTGTATTTAATGTAAATTAAACCAACAAAGCTGAGAGGCTGGTATATTTACAGTTACTGGGCAAGCCTACACATTTAAAAATATGCTGAATTGAAACATTGGACGAGACTAGCAATGGACCGGATGAGTTGATGTGAAAGAAAAGAGACTTATGCCCAACAGTGGGCTATGTTTATGCACTGATTAGATAGACTACAGCATCAGTTCACCAGCGAGTACCCTGGCTTAAGCCGTTAACGGCAGCACTGCATGTCTATTACACAATGTATTTATTATCTACGCCATGTATTATGTTCTTTAAATATCTTGCTACTTGTCAATATATTTTCGAATTTCTTATTTATGTACATCCTAAATATCCATACCTACCGACTATGTTCTTCCTGCAATTCTCTCCATCCAAAGGTTGTCTGGAAGAGGTCGCTCTAAGCGATATAACCGCCAATTGTATACCATTACTTAGACATGAGGAAATTACAATAATTGTGTGTCCTGGTTGAGCAACAAAGTGTTACCTATCTATCAATCTAAAATCTACTCACCCTAACACACTCGACGACTTTCGCGTGGAAGGCGGCGGCCAGATCCACCGACTTGAAGCGCACAGCCAGCGTCTCCTGCTCTCCTGCGGGTATCTCGGCATAGTTGCGGCCGGCCCACGTCCACGCGCGATCGGAGTTCTTCATAGGAAGCAGCTCAAGGTCCGGGAATAGCAGCATGTTGAGCACCGCTTTGTGGACCTGTGGGAGGTGGTGGTTGAGTTAGAAGGGCGATAGTTGTCTTCAAAAATTCAAAATTATTTATTTACATAACCAATCAAATTATAATGGTGGTTGGGTCTCTCCATTTAAGTCTAATAACCTGTATTAGGAGAGGCCCGCTACAGATTCACAAATTTACACTTGTAGGTAAACAAAACATAGAAAGGGGTCTACTCAAAAACTCTTCAGGCCACAGAACTGTCTGCTGTAATACAGGCCATGAGCCTAGCACAGCAGCGGATGCTAAATAATTTTTAATTTCAAACCAAAACATTATGTAAAATTTTAGTTTTAGTCTAGTATAAGTCTTTTAAGTCACAAATAAATTACTTACTTACTTACAGAATTACACGGACCAAATAGTGAGAAAGGTCAATACACTGTGCATGTGTGCAAATGACTTCACTATGGATGTTTGTAATGTTCTTGCCTCGTTACCATAGCACAGGGTATCAGAGAGGTTCAGTTGGAAGGAACAATCTAGTGTTATGAACTAAGTAAACATCCTCCGACGATCTTTGTGGTGCAGCGGTTAGCGCATCTGACTACTATGCGAGAGGTCCCGGGTTTGAATCCCGGCTGGGGACAAAAAAAAAGAAACCCAGGTCTCGGATGTTTACATGTTTGTGACGTGGGGCCAGAAGCAATGTATGTGCCTGTATGTAAATGTTATGTTACATGACCAAAACGCCCACTCACAGAGCAAACGCGGCGCAATATTTAAGTTGCCCCCGCAAATAATTCACGCCTTACTACGCAGTGTGTCATTCTGTAATTAACTTTGGTCTCCTAAAATAATTTATTTTAATAGGAAATCGCCCGAAGCCATAAATTATCCGTGTAAGTCAGCTGATTAAGGTTATTTATTAGCTAAATTAAACAGTTTGGACCTGGAATACAGTTCTTAAATAAACAAATGTTCTGGAACCAGTTGCAGAGGCCTCCTGTGGAAAGCAAACAACCTCAACCTCTATGTAATGGTTTATGTAGGTGTATTGTTATTTATGCAAGTATTTATGTTAATATTCATTTTTGCACCGACTACCCGTCTCCTTTTTCCTTTAGAATGTTTCCATCATAGGGTTGTCCGGAAGAAATTGCTATTAGCAATAAGGCCGCCAACTGTACTATTGCCTTGTAAATATTTTATGTTTGTGTTTTTCCTCATGTACAATAAAGAATATTCTTATCTTATGTTATCTCTGTTTTGGCAGAGTGGTCAGGTAGTTCCCCTTGCCAAACGATGTTAAATCACTGACCTGTTCGCGCCGCAGTAGCAGTCGATAGGAGTTGCGCTCGGGGTGGTAGAGTAGTTTCATCTCGCCGATGCCGCGCTCTTTCCACTCCTTGGTCTTCTCGTCGTATCGGTACAGCTTGCAGCGCTCGCCGAATAACTTTTTCTAGAACAACGACGGTTTGTTGTTAGTCGACAGCATAAGGTTTGACGATCTCTGTGGCGTAGCGGTTAGCGCATCTGCATACCATGCGAGAGGTCCCGGGTTCGACTCCCGGCTGGGGACAAGAAAAAAAAAACCCAGGTCTTGCATGTTTACATGTTTGTGACGTCGCTGTTTCTGGTTCCCACGATACAGGGTGTCCTAGTGTGGGGCCAGAAGCAATGTGTGTGCCTGTGCCTGTATGTAAATGTTACGTTCTGTATAGAGATCGCGTGTATTCTACTTGCTTATGTAAACAAAGTCGAAGTATCGTAGTACTCTATCTACTAGTAGGTAATAGTGAAACATACTTATTAACAATCATCACATATATCACAATATCTCTATATTGTTCTGGCACCTTTTTAGGGCGGGCTCATAACTACATGATTTTTATTAAAACATTCAAATGGGTCCAATCGAACCACTCATGTATTCATACATCTGTGTCCATTCCAATCTCTCTTAGCTCTTCTTCGCCATTAGTGACGACGATCCTGCCAGGAAGCGGCACGATGGGCTTGTATTCTACAATTTGCAGGTATGTGGCCATCTCAGGGCTACCCAGATCAACTTACCTTGTCTTCCTCGTCAGGGGTGACGACCATCTTGACAGCCAGCAGCATGATGGCCTTGTGTTCTACATTCTGCAGATCTGTGATCACCAAGGACCGGAATTCTTCATAGCAAAAATCACTCGAACACTTAATTCCAGTCACCAATAATTGAAGGGATTTTAAATATAATATATACTACTCTTTTGAGAAGGTTCTGGAATTGGCAATTAAGTGCACAAATGTGAAAAAAAAATTGGAATTAAATTGCTTATCAAAGAGGTCAAATGTTACAGAATAATCGCATAAGTCGATATTCTATAATATTACATAACATCGATAAGTGGAATTGTCGATAAAACAATTTGGTCATTCCCTATGACAGTTTGATTTTTGCTATGTAGAATTCCGGTCCTTGGTGATCACCTCAGGGCTACTCCGATCGACTTACCTTGTCTTCCTGGCCAGTGGTGACAACGATCCCGTCAGGAAGCGGCACAGTGAGTATTCTATAATCTGCAGGTCTTACCTCGTCTTTCTCGTCAGTGGTGACGACGATCTTGTCAGCCAGCAGCACGATGGGCTTGTGTTCTACATTCTACAGGTCAGTGTCCATTCTAGGGCCACTCCAGTCCTCATACCTCGTCTTCCTCGCCAGTGGTGACCACGATCTTGTCAGGCAGCGGCACGATGGGCTCGTAATGCGGGTCATACTCCTCGTCGGCGGCCGCCTCGCCGTCGTCAGCGTCGCCGGCGCCGCTGGCATCCTTCCGTTCCTTGTCGCGCTGCGCCTTCTGCGCCGCAGTGAACAGCTGCTGCCCCGCGCCCTCCCAAGAGAAGTCGGCTGGCTCTACGCGAGAGGCGGGAAAAAGAAAATTAAAAAAATGTTGCATGTTTATTTTGCTAATAAAATCTGCTAATCTTGCTACTAAATTGTAGTAGTAAGATTAGCAGATTTTTTTATAATATTATAAATGCGAAACATTGGACACTTGGCTTTTTGTTACTCAGTCTCTGCAGGTGGTTTCGGATGAAATTTCGCATACAGTTTATTCAACTTGAAGGAGATGTTATGGGAGTTATATTGTCCGATCCGGTATCATGTCAGGAAGTCGAAAAAGTAGCTAACTAAATTGTCACATATTATTTCGACTTAGTGGAGTTTTCATCTAGGGGTGCGGTGTGTTGAATTAATAATAATTAGAAAAGGGGAATTATAAAACGAGCGATAAAAAAAAAGCTTTGCGACTGATGATGACATACTGTATTAATAACTTGAGCGGTATGAATTTGAGTAAGCGAAAAATTTACCAAACTAACGACGAATATTGATTAATAATAAAATTCAGAATGAGCTTACAAAAAGTGGATTGTGATTAATCCATTTCCTATATTAAATTTTATCCGAGCGACTATATTACTAAGTGAGCGACTGGAAATACAAAGAGGGCAACTTCAATATTAAGATAGATTCGAGTTTTCTAAGTGAGGTTATACATAACGAACTACTAAAAACTTCACTTTGAGCAAAGTTTTGTAAGCTGCTTTATTAATGATTATTGGTTACTGATATTCTATTTGAGGGCTTATGTTTTTTATTTTGATACGTATTTTTAATGAAAACTACAGATTGTTAAATGCGCGCGAAGTTAGTAAGTTTTTATTTTTGTTAGTTGACTGAAGCGTCTTTGTTTATTTTTGTTCATTTGATTTAAGTAAATGCATACTACTTTATTTTTACGAAGTAGGTATATTGTTTTATTTAATTACCCTTAAACAATAATAAAATTTCTTAGCTAATAGAATAGTGTTTCTTCAAATAGTTATTGCATATAAAAATTTTTTTTAAATGTGGGCTCCTTATACTCTGCTCATTAGTGTATTTTTCAAAGTGGTTTTTGTATTCGAAACACTTCATTTAACATAAAATGCCGCTCAGTATAAAAACACATTTGCCAAATATTGAAAAAAATGCAGGACGCAAAGTTGACACTCAAACAAATATTAGGTCGCTCAAATATTACGAAGCTGCTCATTTTGTATTTTAACTAACTCAAATTAATGTTCGTAAGTTACTGTTCTGTTGATTTCTCGTCACTTACAGTCAGTCCCTCACTTAGTAATTCTATCATCATCATCATCAACCCATCATGTCCCCACCGACGGGCACTGGTCTCTTCCCTGAGGAAGGTATAGGCCATACTCCACCACGGGGGCCAAGTCCGGATTAGTAATTCTATAACCCAAATTAATTAATTTTGACACTTAAAACTGTAATTTACAGTCACTCGTTTTATTGCTACCCATTAGAAAAAAGATACCAAACACTATTTACTGTTACGGGCAATTTGGTGGCACAACTATTAATTTATTGCGAGCTCATTGAGTGCAGTCAAAGACGTAATAAAAATCATGGTAAGGATAATTAGCGTCAAGTAATTAACTGTAAGTAAAACTTACTCTGAGCCACGAATCCTGGTCCTCCCGTCGACAACGCGGCAAAGGATAAACTGTTGTCAACTTTAAATGGAGTATCCTTTTCATCTTTGGGTTTCGCTTCTGCCACCGGCGGCTTTATGCTGCCGAAAATACTGACTTTCTCATCTGTCTTTTGGTTATTAGATTTCGAATCATCTGTCGGCTGTTTCGCGGCGCCAAATACAGGCTTGGCGATTCCAAACGTCGGCGCTGCGTTGACCTGAGTATTGCCAAGTATAGAGTTTCCTGTTGATCCGAATATGTTGCTAGTGGGTTTATTTTGGTCGCTCGCGGGTGCCGGTGGACCGAATAGGCTTCCTTGCTGGAAACTGAACAAGTTCGCTGGCTTCTGGTCTACATCGCCACCGAATAACGACTTCACCTCAGGCTTTGATTTGTCACCCTCTTTGTTACCAAACACTGAATGGGTGCCGAATGCAGGTGTACTATTAGAAAATATTGATTGACCACTGTTGTTATTTGCTGAGCCAAAGGCAGCCAAAGGTTTATTGCTTGCCGAATTTGCGTCGCTAAATAGTGATTTTGCATCGGTGGAAGATGGAGAGCTAAACACTGATTTAGCGTCAGTGGAAGCAGCTGCAGCGAAGATGGACTTAGCATCGTTGGAATTGCTGATGCCAAAAACAGACTTATTATCATTGGCACTGTTACTATTTCCAAACAGGGGTTTGTTTTCACTAGTATTCGTTACGCCAAATGGCTTCTGGATGATTCCACTAGCACTTCCGAAAACTGGTTGCGCGCCGAATAAAGATTTAGGCTCGGCTGTCTGCTTCTCACTTTCTTTTAGAGCATCGGTGTTCAATTTTGGTGCAGCTAATATGGAACTTTTAGTTGTTGTTGGTGTTTTTGCTTCATTTGTGATGGGTGGATTTCCGAAGATAGATTTGTTATCCGCGCTTCCGCCGAAAAGATTTGATTTCAGCGCAAATGCATTTTCTTTATCAGTGACACTGTTGGTGTTCTTAATGTTGAAACCAAACATTGGAGTAGATTTGTTGGTGTTTGAGCCAATAGTATCCAGTGGCGTGCGGAAGATTGAGGTATCTACAGTCTTATTAAAGTTACTTGGTGTTCCATAAGCTGATGTCGCCGGACTGCTGAACGATGGAGTTGCATTTTTAACAGGAGTAGCAACAGCTGTGTTTCCAGCAGAAGATGATGATTTGACATCATCTTCGTCCTCGCAGCCTCTGCAGCCTTGGCACGGTTCTTTATTTTTGTATGTGTAGAAATTCTCGGGAAGCATTAGATCTTTTGCTTGTTGTTTTTCCTCTTTCGTAGCCTGAATTTCTTTAACGAAGACTACGTCGTCGCTGCTGTCGCTCTCCTTCTTGGCCAAAGGCACAACTTTTCCTCCTACAGCATTGTCAATCGCCAGCTTGAATTCTGTAGCAATTTCTTTAGTTTTGAACCTTAAGCAGAATTGTTGCAAGCTCAGCTCTCCTTCGCTGAAATCGTTAGCAGCAAACATCCAAGACTTGTCCTCTTTTGGTGTGTAGATGATGTCTGCGGTTAGGGCGTGATTCAAGCAGATTTTCAAAACTTGTTCTCGTCTCATCAGAACTCTGAAACCAATAACAGATGTAAAAGATATTCACAATAAAAACAGAGTGTCACAAAAAAAAAAAAGAGACCAAAGTTGTTGGAAATATACTAACCTCAACTTTCCTGTATTTTTGTTCTTCAGTATTTTGACGATGCCGATTCCGCGTTCTTTCCATTCTCCTGATATAAATCGGTATAACTTGGCTCTGTGCCCATACAGTTCGTCCTCGTTCTCTTCTCCTGTTACTACTTCTACCTACAAAGATACAAAGTGTTACTTATACAGAAATTCGAAATTACATTCAATAATATTTTAATAAAAAGTGAGGCCTACCTTATCAGGCAATGGAATCACAGGGCTGAAGTGAATATGATGTCCTTCATCTTCTGACGCGTATTCATTGTCGTCGCTTTCAGCGCCTTTGTCGCTCTTCGGAGACTTCACTGGACTTTTGCCTTTGGCAGGCGTTTTAGGCTTGAAGACGAAATCAAATGTGCTGCTCTCTTTTCCGCCAAATGCTGACGACTCTTGCATTGTCGACAAAGAGGACGTTTTTACTGGTGTCACAGTCACCGTCAGATTTTCGTTCTTCTTCAGACTAAAGTTCAGTGGCGTCGCCTTAGCTTCATCGGGTTTCTTTGGCGTAGCAAATATCACGCTGCTACCTCCCACAGGTGTTTGGACACCAAAAGCGAGCGCAGGCGATGATCCCTGAGTGGTAGGCACTCCAAAGCTGAATTTGTGTGCACCAGTACCGTCGAAAATAGATGCCGGTTGAGCTGGTTGCGTGGGTGCTGCAGCGATGCCGAAGTTAAACTTAGGTCCGGATTGGGCAGCACCAAATAGAGATTGGGGCTCTTTCTTTACAGCTTTAGGATCTTTAGGACTCGTACAGGCGCTGCATTGATCCAAACTTTCTTCATTTCTGACGAAACATTGTTTGCACTCCCATGAACCTTCCTTAGGTTTAAACTTGTCTCCCCAATTGGCCGCGGGGGCGGGTGGGGCGCTAGATACAGGTGTCACAGTATTGGATACTTTAAGAGTGGCCGCAGTTTGTGAAGGAATCCCGAAGCTGAACTTCACTGAACCTCCAGAAGCTGGAGCGGCGTCTTTCTTGGGCAAAGATGGATCTTTAGGGTTGTTACAAGCGCTGCAGTATTGGATACCGGAGTCATTGCGAATGTAACATTCTGAGCATTCCCAAGTGCCCGCTTTAGGTTTAAATTTATCTCCCCAGTTCAAAGGAGTGTTTGGAGCTGCAGCAGAAGCCGTTGAAGCACTGTCTGATTTGCCACTATGCGGCTTTGGTTGTTCGCAGCAAGCGCATTTTGAAAACGATTCTAAATTGTTAGTGTAGCAAGCATTGCATTGCCACGAACCTGCCTTGGGTTTGAACTTGTCACCGAATCCAATGGTCTGGTTGCTTTGTTTGGCAGCATTTTGTTCTTCTTTTGCGGCTTTAGTCTCGTCATTCAATTTTAGTTGCGCTGATTTGACAGCAGCAATGAATTCGTCACATATTTGCGCTGTTTTGAATCGCAGGCAAAATGTTTCGGGTACCAACTCTCCTTCAGAGAAGTCTTTCGCACACCATGTAACTGCTTTATCCATGTTGGGTCGCTTTTCGAAAGTCATCTCCTTGGTCACACCATGATTGCAGCACACCTTCATGACTTGCTCTCGTCTCATCAATAGCCGCAGTTTCTGACTGTTATCTTTTTGGACAAGGAGTTTCATGTTGCCCAATCCACGTTCTTTCCATTCCTTTGTAGAGCTTTCAAATCGGAATAACTTGGCGCGGTGTTCAAACAAAATTGTTTCATCTTCCTCACCAGTCTTGTGCTCTATAAGTGCCGGTAGTGGCACGACGGGCTTGAACTCGACAGTCGGTTCAAATTCTTCAATAGTGTCCGAGTTGTCTAATTTGCCCGACTTTTCCTGCTGCAATGGGCTACTTGTAGCGAGGTTGCTGCTTTGAGAGGTGGCCACATTGAACAGTTGGTTAAACGGCGAGCTAGTATTGGGCTTGAAAGTGAGAGCGCTAAAAGGATTGGCCTTTGTAGTTGGCACTTCCACAGGCTTTACCTCAGGTGTCGGTTCCTTTACGCTCTTGAAAGTAGGCGTACTACTAAACGTAAAACCACCAACCACAGTTTTGCTAGTTTGATTATCTGCCCGTTTTTCAACGTCCTTCTTTATAGGTGTCTTTGGTTCCGCAGCTAGTTTAGAAGCAACCACAGCTTCACCCTTGGACGGCGACGATTTTGCATCCTGGCGAGCTTTTTCAAATGTCTCATAGAAATCTTTCGCTATATCAGGGGACTTGAACCGAATACAGAACTTTTCAAGCACAACTGTTTCGTCAGCAAAGTCATTTGCCACCCAGAAGTAAGCCTTACTTTCGTTTTTCATTGGTTGGATTTCAATTTCCGGCGTTATGAGATGGTTAGCGCAGATCTTATGCACTTGCTCTCGTCTCATAAGTACTCGCACTTTGCCAGTTACTTTGTGTTTTAGTAGCTTCATCTCGCCAATTCCTCTTTCTTTCCATTGCTTTTCCGTAAAGCGGAAAAGCTTAGCTCTGGCACTGAATATCACCGTTTCATCTTCTTCACCAGTAGTCACTTTAACTTCAGCCGGTAATGGAACAATGGGTTTAAAGTCTGGGCAGGGATCGTAGTTTTCAACAGATGTGTTACTTCTTTCCGATAAGGTTCTTGATTTATTGAGGCTTGTGTTAGGCGAAGCACTTGTAGCCAGATTTCCGTCCACAACAGTTATAGAGTTATCAAACAAGCTCGATTTCGAATTGTCTAAAAACGAAAATGACAAACTATCGACTGTGGAATTAGCAGACGCCACGGTACCAGATGAGAATGCAGCTTTGAAAGCATTGGCTTGATTCCATGATGTAAATGGTTTCGTGCTAGCGGAAGTTACGGCACCCCCAAGTATGCCAGGAATAGATGGGGGCTTGACGTTAGCTTCGCTTGTAACGGGCATGGCTATTTGGTAATTATGCGGTATTCCCTTTATGTGTTTAGGGGGTATGGTCACGCTGAGCACAGGCTGTGGCGCAGTTGTCGCAGTAGGCAATGGATCAGACGACGTAATGACTACATTCACTGGAAGATTTCGTGTAATTTCTTTTGGCTGAGCAGTCGGCTTGGGCACTGCCACTGCTGGTGCAACAGGCGGAGGAACCGAGACCGGCACTGGAGGTACAGTAGGCATGGCAGGGACAGGCGGCTGCGTAGGCGCTGGCGCGGCCGCAGGCGGGATAAGGTGAGCCACGTCAGGATATACTTGCTCTGGTGTAGCATACACCCCCGGGAAGTTTACGTGGGCGCGGGATGGATCGAAAAGTGGCGCTGCACCAGGTACTGGACCAGTTTGAGAGAATTGTGAATATTGGTTGTACAAGTTGTATAAATTCTGTCCATAGAATTGATACGGATTTGGCGGCAATGGAAACGGCGGCACAAGTCGCTGATTGAATTGTGGCAATACTTGGGGTGTAGGGAACGGTAACTGCGGAGCAAAATTAGATGCGCTGTCGTTGGTTCGATACTCTTCGTCTAAATTGTAGAAATCGTTTTCATCAATATTTTGCTCTGATGATGCTTTCTTCAACTTGTTAACTTCCTTCTTCAATTCTGCAATTTGTTTTTTCAAGTCGCCTACATCTTTGCATTCACTCCTGCATTCATCTATTTGATCTTTCACTTGGTCAACAGATATTTTCAATAGCTTAAACTGGTCAGTTGTGTTTTGGATGTTGGAATTGATGGTACTTATTATCTGATTGCCCAAGTTCTTATTTTCCTCAAACCAATTCTTAGTTTGCTCCATAAAAGAATTTATGGTGCAATCTCTTTTCTGCAAACATTTTATTTCCTTTTCGATTCTTTCTAAAGATCTGGTGTCAATGCGGGAATTGTCAAAAAATTGAGACTCAACTGCAGTGCGATAGTTGGTCGCATTCGCTGTAGATCGATGTTTGGGAGTGGAGCTCAAGTTGCGGAAAGCATTATTGTTGGTATGCATTATAACATGTTCACTACCAGCTGACGAAACATTCTCATCTGAAGAATATTTTCCATCTACATCATTCATAATTGGTCCAGACAAATCTGCATCTAGTCCATTTAACTGTGTTTCAATGTCCTCAATCAATATTTGGGTGTCAGTAAAGAGAGGATGCTTAGTGTCCTCTTGGATATCTTTTAATCTGTCAATTGTTTTATAAGCATAGCTCCTTGACTTAGCTAGCAATGTCGCATACTTCGACTTTGCCTCATTATCTGTGTGGTCTTTTGACACATTTTGTTCATCAAGAGCCATTTTTCTATAAGTCTGACTAAGCTGGAAGTAGGCTTGTGGGGACTTCAAATTGGAGAGTATTTCAACTGCTTTCTCATATTCACTTTCTCTGACAAGATTGACAGCAACATACACTTTACTCTCATCTAAGAAGCCATTTAATACTTTGTTGCTGAGTTCCTTGTGGGAATAATCAAACATTCTCCTCTCAGGTACTTTCACTACTAGTCTGCTCTTGAGTTTTTCTAACAAAGGAATAGCTGACGAGTAGTATAGTACAGCTCGAGATTCAAAGCTATTCTTTTCATCAACATTAGTTGACTTTTCGGCCAAATCAGTGAATATCCGGCCAAGTTGACAAAGAAGCTCAGGATCCAATCCATGGTTATCAACACAACGGACCACCTCAATACCTCTGCTTAGAGTTGCTCTGATGTCTGTTAATTCTGAGCCAAGTTGATTTTGAGCGAATTTGTAGGCACAGTCCCACCATTTCATCTGAGATAATGTACATAGCAAATCAGTTATGTTTGCTGGCAGCAACTTTGGTTTTTGGGTTGATTCATAAGAGTTTGAATTTGTTTTCTGATGTTTAGCCGTATGAGCTGAACAGAAGAGAAATGCAAGCATGTCACTTTTGTTGAGTGTTTCCGGTCCACAATTTAAATAGTTACGTGACTTGGGTGTCAGCATATCAAATATTGTGCACTGAAATTGTGCAAAGTTTTTATAATTGAGAAGCATCCATACAAAATGGTGCAATGAGTTAGGATTTTGTCTTTGAGCATCAGCATCGTAAGCTTCAACCTCAACTTTTCTCGGAAGCCTCAGAGTCGGGCTGTTGAATGCATCTGAGACAAAATGGGAGGTCCTTATTTTTGCCAAATGATCTCTGCCGTTAAAAAGTAGGTTATACAATTTATCCTTCCATTGTGGGCCAGAGCATACTTGAGAAACTACATCCAGAAATGATTGTGTTTTATCTTGGATGTTAGCCAGAAGGTAATGACCTGCTTGAGAGCATCTGTAAGTTCCTTCAGAATACCAGCGGTTAACAGCATTCTGAAGTTTCTCTGGGGCTCTTGATAGCCAGCCAACCTTGGTATCCAAAGGCACATTGTGCCATGCCATTAGCATCAATGAGGCAGCAGTTTTCGTGGCATCACGCCAGCTGAGTTGATCTTTCTTGGCTTTTTTAAGCAGAAATGTTGCTGCATGCAAAGCAAACTGTCCCCGGTGGTGGTGCAACAAGGCTGTATGGAACTCAGCAAAACCAGCAGGTGCTCCAGTTTTACTAACACTTTCTAGGGCCTGGTCATACAGATGTAGAATGTCATTTGACTCAACCAAGCTTTTAGATGTTCCACTCGGTGTTTCAGAAAGACTAAGAGTGCACAGTCGCTCCCGGACTGTCAAATGAAGTAGTTGATAGAGCCAGCCACTGGTGTCATGGGCATTGTATTTCAGAAGTTCTGCTAAAGTCTCATACCATGCAATATTGTTGTAGAATGGATTGCCTTCAAACTCAACATTGCAGCTATGATCAAATGCTTCCTTTATTTTATTGCTTTGCAGGTATTGCCGCAGAAGTCTTGCATGTAGTGTTGGGTCCTTGGGGCGTACCTTTAGCTCTGCTGTTAAGAGGCTGATGAGCGCAGCAGGATCTGGGTTAGCAAGAGCCATCAGCTTCTCGCGTAGCCGGAACGTCACTGGGTGTCTAGGGAATGTTGCTTCAGCCTTTTCACACCAATACTTAGCTCGGCCAGGGTCAATGGACACATCATCAGCGAGGATTTCACAAACTGCAAAAAACATCAACATATTTAGTGTTAGGAGAAACAATTTTACAGATAAAAAAATTATAACCTATAAAATTATAAACGTACTGTCCAATATCAGGCTTGTTTGTGTAGGGTCTACGTCTAAAGATGTCTTGTATTGTTCCAGAGCTTTTTCATTCTGACCCAATTTCTGTAAAGCTTGACCAAGAAGTTTGTGTGCCGCTGCATTGTTGTCCTTCTGACTCAGGTATTGCTCAACATACTTTTGGCAACTGGTGTAGTCGGCCACTTCAAAATAGAGACGTGCGACAGAATATGCGCGCGATTTGAACTGAAAAATAAGCCAAACACATTTATTACACTCATTTACGGTTGACAAAATTCAATTCAACGTTTTTGACATTCGGGATTCTTCCATCTTAGGATTTCTTACTTCTTTCAGGGACAACTTCGCTATCAAGCCTTCAACGTGTTTATCAACGTCCTTTTTGCTCCTGTACATTTTCACAACAAATTCGGAAGATTTTACTATTAATAACTAGAGTAACGCGTGGTAAAAATCAAGCAACGAACAGCGGCATTTACCCGACATCGTCACTTAAATATTTTTTTTTTAGAAGATTTTGGCCTCCCTCTCTTTTACGTACGTCAGTGTTGCCACTTTAGTCACTTAACTTCACAGAACACACCTCTTAACTTGAGCTTAACCCTAATAAAGATCTTATTCTGAGCTTAAACCCCTTTCAAGAGCGCAGCAGATAAAATGTTAAAAAAAGACCAGTCGCTTTTATCTTTGTAGGCGATTCTATGTAGCCCAGACTCTCTATCACGTAACTGTCAACTCCACCGGGTTTTAACCGTTTTGATGACTTTAAAATTATATTTTACCCCAGCCGGGGATCAAACCCGGGACCTCTAGCATGGTAAGCAGATGCGCTAACCGCTACGCCACAGAGGTCGTCGTTAATTACCTACTGGACAATAATTCGGGATTTTTTTCCTTTGCTGTATATGAAAAGGAAGCTAAACTGGATAGCCCTACGTTCTTAGTTTTTACCTCAGCTAAGATTTTCATTCATGATTTTGGTTTTGAAAACCTTCTCATTCTAAAAGGGCGTATAAGCAAAACGGAACGGAATAATAGTCGTGTATCCATGCCATCCATGAGGGTACTCCTTCTTCTGAGTGAGTACTCTGACAAAAAATGTCCTGACAAGGAGGCTCGAACTAGTGAATGTCATCTCTTTCTAAGTAGGGTGACCTTGATGTCAATGAAAACCGGACGAAACATAAGGGAAGCCCGAAGGAAGGAACGAGCGAAGTTCTCTCTATTTACTTCCATAATGGGCCACACAGTACCTAGTAGTAGGTATATTCATTGACTGAAGAACTTTAATTATACTTATATTTGCATTTAACGAAGTTTTAACATTATAAAATGAAAGCCAAAATCAAGTCATAAAATTAGCTTTAATCCAAAAATAAACACAAAGAAATAACTCATTTAAATGTATAGAATTTACAACTTGCTTATTGAGTGTTAATGTACAGTACATTACATACTGCCCTCAAATAAGGTTCGTAGTGGAAAAGAAGAGTAGAGAGAAGAGTAAAGATAAAACTCAACTTCGACCATGTTAAAATACGTTTTTAAAACCTTGAGTGGTATTGCTACAAAAATTACTTAGCATACATTCATGGCTCGATTCGAGTCTGGGCCTTTAATTTGAGAATAAGTTAAGTTCACTATCTTGCATGGATACATGGATACATGCAAGATAGTGAACTTTACTTATATATTTACAGTTATTAATAGTGAACTTTTCTTACATTTCTTATCATCAGTTACAGTAGGCTACTTTTTATCGCGGAAATCGCACTCATTCTGCGGAATTAACTTAATCATATTTTGATCTACATAAGTTTACAAATTATTTTCAGTGAACCAATTTAGAACTTTATATCATTATGGTACTCTTGGTCTCGACAAGGGTTAAATTAAAAATTAAAAATGTTGTTGCAGACAAATTTTAGTGTAAAACTTGTAAATTCAGATAATAAAATCTAACTTGCCAATACGAATAAAACTCATGTAGCTAGCTAGATTGATGACAAACATTTGAATGTTTTTTTTTACATTTAAATATGCATAAAAGCTAATATACATTACAAAATAGAATAGAATTATTAAGTATAAAATTAAATATTCTATTATACCTCCTGTCAATTTTTCTATTCAAACATAATATTCAAAGCTTCTTCTTTTGGGGAATGCATTCAGTCAGTTTAGGCACCTGCATCGAGCTGTGGTTGCTTCGTTGGTAGTTCTTCCAGTTCAACATTTTCTTCCGTCGCTTAGTACCATTACTTTTTTCGCCACAGGCTGTAAATATTTATTTATTACTTACTTTCTAATAAACTTCTTAGCAAACAAAACAAAAAGGTAACAGAAAAGTCCTGTGCTTTCGAAAAGTGATACTTTCTGAGTTATTCCCGTTTGAAAATATAAAATATAAAAAAAAAACAATTTAATTCATTCAATTGTCCATTATCATCATTTTAAAGTATTTTGCGTTACAACTAGTAATAAATAGGGAATGGATGAAAATATCAGAAGTGCTTGATATTTTTTTCGGTGATAGGAATAACCTTCCTTAACGCGAGAAAAAAGTTTCAATTTTTTTGGCTTCGTAGTTAATTTTTAAAGGAAGGTTATTCCTATCACCAAAAAAAATATCAAGCACTTCTGATATTTTCATCCATTCCCTATTGGGGACATTTTGTCTCGCTCTGGACACTTTACTCTAGTTGCTTACTTATACTATTTTATGTTTTATTTGAGAAGACAAAGAGTTTAGTTTTCTATGGAAGGTTTTTCGTAGAGCTCTATCCTCTTTGATTATAACATCCTTGTTGGTGGGGTCCATTATCTCTGTCTACGATATATTTAGTAGGTCTGTGTATGGTATTATCTCATCTGTCTGTGGTTTTGGTTTGGTTTGGTTGATTGGTTGCCTGCACACCGGTCCACCTGGCTAAGATCCGAGTGAGAGACAGCTCCCTTTGTGAGTGTGGTTTGGACGACGGCTCTGCAGAACATCTGCTTTTCAGTTGCCCCAATCTCCGGTTTTCTCTTATGGATGTCCTGCCTGACAACATTATCCGACCTACTAATCTTAAACTTATCCTCTCCCAGGCAAATTCCCCTCTTGTTTACATTTTAGCTAAATTCCTTTCAGACAACAATATCAAACTATAGATTAAAAAAAAATATAAAAAAAAGAACAGTTCTGATTTACTCAAAATTCTGACCGAGCCTTGTTCGCTTGTGATTGGCTATAGTCTTGTCTAACACAGGATATAGGGAATGGATGAAAATATCAGAAGTGCTTGATATTTTTTTTGGTGATAGGAATAACCTTCCTTAACGCGGGAAAAAAGTTTAAATTTTTTTGGCCCCGTAGTTAATTTTTAAATATACTTAATATTTTTCCATCCGTCGTTCTGGGCTTAGTACGGCATATCAGACATATTCCTTAGCCGCTACGTATGAAAAAAAAAATCCACCTTGAAAAGCTGTCAATGTCACCACAGTCAATGTCACCATTCCCTATTGGCGAAGTTGTACTGGACAATCAGTGCATTGAGTCCATAAAACAGAATAGGGAATGGATGAAAATATCAGAAGTGCTTGATATTTTTTTGGGTGATAGGAATAACCTTCCTTAACGCGAGAAAAAAGTTTCAATTTTTTTGGCTTCGTAGTTAATTTTTAAATAATCTTAATATTTTTCCATTCGTAGTTCTATGTTCAGTACGGCTTAACAGTCATATTCCTTGGTCCGCTACGAATTAAAAAAAAATCTGTGGTGACATTGACAGCTTTTCAAGGTGGATTTTTTTTCATACGTAGCGGACTAAGGAATATGTCTGATATGCCGTACTAAGCCCAGAACGACGGATGGAAAAATATTAAGTATATTTAAAAATTAACTACGGGGCCAAAAAAAATTAAACTTTTTTCCCGCGTTAAGGAAGGTTATTCCTATCACCAAAAAAAATATCAAGCACTTCTGATATTTTCATCCATGGTTGTCTGTCATCATCGTCACGTCAACTGTTGTGAATGGTTGTGAAAAGATAGGCTTATTTTTTATGCTTGTGATATTTCCGTCTGTGTATTTCCGCTGATTTATATCTGAAATTAGTGTTCTGCCTGCTCATGCCGTAAAGGCGATTACTACTATTACTTCTCACGGGCTAAAACCATGGGCGACTCCGAATTTGCTTACGGGTCTTCCTTAACCATTGATTCCATGAAAGTAATAGCCGAGACTGTAGGCATTGCTAGCCTTGGAGACGATGCTGCAAAGGAACTAGCTGATGACGTCACATATCGCCTAAAAGTCATTGTTCAAGATGCTATCAAATTCATGCACCACTCTAAGAGGCAGAAGCTTACAATCACAGACATTGACCATACCTTGAAGATAAAAAACATTGAGGTTTGTTTCCAAAATTCCAACCTCTACGAACTTCGTAAATAATTTTAATTTTATGACACCCTCAGTTTCTTAAACGCTAATCTAAAGCTAAACAATTCTTAAAGCTAAACAGTAGCCAAATGTGCATAAAAAAAAGCAACTGACAATTGTTAACAGTAGATTAACAGACTTTTAGCATACGAGAAACTAGGTGTTAGTATCACGGACCTACTTCGTAACATGATTTTATTAATTTTCAGCCTCAGTATGGCTTCGTTCAGCCAGACTCGCTGCCTTTCAGATTTGCGTCGGGTGGTGGGAGGGAACTCCACTTTATTGAGGAGAAAGAGATTGATTTGTCTGACATCCTTTCTGCCCCGCCTCCTAAAGTACCTCTTGATGTGTCAGTGAGGGCACACTGGCTGAGTGTTGATGGGGTTCAACCCACAGTGCCTGAGAATCCTCCACCGCTGTCCAAAGAAGCACAGAAGCTGGACTCTGTTGATCCAATTAGCAAGCTCAGCAAGCCCACAAACAAGGATGCCGCTGGTAAGATATTTATGATCAAATTGTCCAGTCATGACACAGCCGTTATAGCATAAGTACTGCATGTATGTCTGACTTCATATCTCCTACAAAGTACTGTAGGATGCACTGTCGAGAAATATTGAAGAGCACACAGGTACAAAATCTATAAAGATAAAACCGAGCAGACTAGCCTATAGCCTACTGCAGCACTCCCTTCAAGGTGTTTAACAAGACAACACACATGGGATGTGTTACCTATGCATACTATTTCAACCTAATAGTGGAAGGGGGACAGATGACGTAACTGACCTTCATAAGATACAGTTTAAAAAATCTATGAGTTGGAAGTATACCCGCTGTTTCTTGAATGATCTCCTAGTGTACTTTTCGCTCGTCGTATACTGTATTGTATATACTATACATCATAATGTTAGTTAGTCTTTACTGGTACCAGTCGGCCAAGTTTAACTAAAAAAACTGTCAGCTGTTGATAGATTGTTAGTTCATGTAAAATGGGGTTAATATACTAAAAACGTTTGGTATACTAAAACTACTTTAAATATGTATATACTTATATGGTAGACAATTCTTTGTAGCCTGCATACCATTCTGGCGGTCATCATCAATATTTACATTTTTTATCTACCTCTGTTGCATATTTGCATTTTATATAGTTGCATTGCATTATAGGTAAATTTGCAAGATTCTATATAACTAGTTAAATCTATCAAAAAATGAGGTGAGCTAATGAGGTAGGCTCATTAGTTTTCTTCCATAAGCACTAATGCATATTACATGAAGGAAGCATAGTGTATTTCATTCACTTGAACAACTGAAATCAAATCTATAACATATGGTAGTCTTATTAAACTGTTATTACATAAAGTGTTGGTCTATAATGGAATTCATTGGTTTTATGTAGGACATTATCAATGTTATAAATCCCTGGTCTCTGCCCACCCCTCTGGGATACAGCCCTGAGCATTTGTTAAATTATAAATCACTGGTCCATCTAGCTATTATTGTTTGTTTAATACTCGATTCTGCCACACAGGTAAGCCCGTATGTGGCAAAGCAGCGCGGTTGAAGGCCTCAGAATCTGTGCATGTGAAACAACTGGCGACGCACGAGCTCAGTGTGGAGCAACAGCTCTATTACAAGGAGATTACCGAGGCTTGTGTGGGGAGTGATGAGGCACGCCGAGCTGTGAGTATTAGAGAATTTAAAAATAATATAAAAATTACTGAAAAAAATTCTTGTATATGTACAAAACAAACAAAATAAGGTGCATTCTAGGATGTTTTATTCTTTATGAAAATGCCCCAAGCCTACCTAGCCTACTAATACATTTTAGGTTGGTATGTTTTTTTACTGAATATGTGGCTTAATAATTTTCATTAAGCAAATCTAAACAACTGAATAAGACCGCGGACGGAAAAACGGACTGATAGTTGTACCGACGGCCATGGCGAAACTATAAAGCCCACCATTCACTACACGCACCGCGAGCCGAGCCTCGAGCCGTACCCATACGTGGACAAATCCGTCATCGTCCACACACTACACAAGCGCCGAGCTGCTTACTACTTTATCTCCAGACGGCGAGCGCCGCGCCGAGCCGTGAGCCGCGCACCGAACCGAGAACCAACACATTCACACGCAGATTTCTCTGCGGACTTGTCTTGTCGCCAGCGAGAAGTCCGGCGGATGGGCGCGCCTGTGAATGGTGAATAGGGGTGTTTGTTGACTACGGAACCCTAAAAAGTTACAAAAAGTTTCATCATCAACCCATTATGTCCCCACCGAGGGGCACGGGTCTCTTCCCTAAGGAAGGTATAGGCCA
Source organism: Yponomeuta plumbellus (assembly GCA_947310845.1). Classification (NCBI taxonomy): domain Eukaryota; kingdom Metazoa; phylum Arthropoda; class Insecta; order Lepidoptera; family Yponomeutidae; genus Yponomeuta; species Yponomeuta plumbellus. Next base: position 14,128,696 of record OX371198.1, on the reverse strand, counting down.
TACTCCATGGGGCCCAAGTCCGGATTGGTGGAGAACAAAAAGTTTATCTCACTACAATCAGTCTCTGCTGCTTTCGGGATTTTTGTGATCCCCTCTGTCCTTTCAGCCTCACTTGAATAAAACATAGATGATCCGACTCATAAATAGCTCAGTTTCAGAAAGTACAAACCTAACCTACAAACCTTTTCTTTTATGTCTTGGACGTTTACATGTTTGTGACGTCGCTGTTTCTGGTTCCCACGACACAGGGTATCCTACTGTGAGGCCAGAAGCAATGTATGTGCCTGTATGTAAATGTTTATGTTTATCTTTCAGGAAGCTTTGCAATCGCTGGCCTGCGACCCAGGTCTTCATGAGATGTTGCCCAGGATGTGCACATTTATCTCCGAAGGGGTCAAAGTCAATGTGGTGCAGAACAACTTGGCTCTGCTCATCTATTTGATGAGGATGGTTAAGGCTCTTCTTGACAACCAGTCGCTCTATCTTGAGAAATATGTAAGTACTTTAGAGGAAACCTCACAGTTCTGAGGGCCCCCATGATGGTGTTAACTATTTTAACGAAATTTGTTTTAACAAAACGACCTCTGTGGCGTAGTGGTTAGCGCATCTGACTACCATGCATGCGAGAGGTCCCGGGTTCGAATCTCGGCTGGGGACAAAAAAAAAGAGACCCAGGTCTTGGATGTTTACATGTTTGTGACGTCGCTGTTTCTGGTTCCCACGACACAGGGTACCCTATTGTCGGGCCAAAAGCAATGTATGTGCCTGTATGTAAATGTTCAATGTGAAAAAACAAAAACACCATACAATTATATAGCATTCAGAGCAGCTATTCTGAAACATTATTTGGGTCATTCCTCTTTACCTTCATATTTGGACATACCAAAATCCCCATATTTTTCCAAAAGTATAAGTTATTGGACAATACGGACAAAGTTAACTTAGGAAACAACTTGAAACAACAAATCGTGAAAAATACATCAACATCATCATCATCATCCCACCTCTGCCCACTGCTGGGGTTAAGCCTTCTCTCCATCACGCCATCCTTCGCAGTCTCTCGTTTTCGACCGATCATGGCGAACATCAACATCATCTGCTCTTAGATGTTAATAGTACATTTCGTGAGTTATTTCTTTCTAAATGTGTAAAAAGACAGTGTTACTGTTGCAGTAACGAATTTTTAAGCACATAAACAATTTTATTCCACCTTATTTATTTATTGATACTTTTGTTGCACCTACATTTATAGTAAAAATACAGTACAATGCGGCGGACTTAATTTCACAATGCTTAATGCTTATTATTCCACTTTTCCATTCGAACCTAGAACCTGCTCTGCTCAGTTTTATACTCCGTACATTCCACATTCTAACCGGCAATTTCCTTATTTAGCTTCACGAGCTCATCCCGTCCGTGTCGACTTGCATCGTCTCGCGGCAACTGTGCATGCGGCCCGAGATTGACAACCACTGGGCGCTGCGAGACTTCGCCGCGCGCCTCATGGCCCAGATCTGCAAGACATTCAACACCTCCACTAACAACTTGCAGACTCGCGTCACACGGTAAGGCGTGCTTAACCAACAATGTTTCTGCTTACACATTTTACACAAAGAACCACTAGGCCTTTCGGAGGCCCAGATTTCAAGCTTTTGTGATACACGCATACCTGCAGGCTATTCCACAAGAGATTAGATTCTGCTACCTACCTATGTATATAGTTTCGACAAACATGCGCCGAAAAAAGTCTTTGACCACACCCTATTACGATTACTACACGCATTGGTGCTTGACTGAAGCAGCGACGCACCTTATTTTATTCTGCTACAGTGTATGCCATAAAGCATAGCATAAACTCACGCCTGTGTCCCAGAAGGGTAACCGTAGACCACGGACTGCCGTGTCCCATGATCCTCCATCCGCTTTATGGACATTCATAAGTCGTTGCGTACACGCATGCCGGTTTCGGGCCTTTTTATCTTGCCCTTTGCTAATATTTGGTCGTAGTTTGACCGCCTGGGACGTCCCTCACCTGCCCTTCCACCCACATTCGCTCGTCGGTAAATATGTTTCGTCAGTCTTTCTTTTCTGTTGCACTGTTGTTTATCAAAACCAGGTTGTCGCATCAATGCATTTTGTTGCAGTCTGTTCTCGAAAGCTCTGCAGTGCCCCTCTCAGACGAACGACGAGAGTGGAGGTCCTTCGATGAACACTAGTATGAAGGAGTCTGAGAAGACACCACTCGCGTCCCTCTACGGAGCCATACAGGGCTTGGCTGAACTTGGGCCGGAGGTTGTCAAGGTATGGTTCTTATTGAGGCTTGTAAGACTAGTGGCTGGTCTTACTGTCAGAAGTTTTCAAGCCGCCCTAAGGCCTCTGACTTGGCTTAACGACTGCCATCTATCGACGGCAGCCGGCACCAACTGCTTAACGTGCCTTGCGAAGCACGGAACCGCTCGGAAAAATGCCACTAGCGTTAGTCATAAACCATCCATGGACTGAACGCGCCGTATGTTGATTAACCTTAGTGATCGTTTAAGATCACTCAGGCATCCCAGACTACAAGCGATTATACCTATACTTAAAAGTAGCGTCATAATTTTAAAATCCAAATGATAATCTGGGACAACACAAAACACTTATCGCGATTAACTTCACAGACAAAAATACACAATTATCACATTAAAATTAACATTGTAAAAGTTGTAAAAAAGTTTTAAACAATCGGTAGGTACGACACAAAAAACACTAAATACTACACAAAAACACTAAGCACAAAAATATAATCACAGGTAGAGTTTATCACAGCTTTATTTATCCTGCAATGTAAATTCGGCTTTAGGGCCCTGCCTCACCGGGACGCCATGGCCACGTCGTCAGCGACCGTATCCAAGCAGTTAATATTTAAATGTACGTTGCCAACTCACTTGGCGACGGTCTGGCAAAGTCGCCATTCATACAAACTGCTTGGATACGTAGCTGGCGACGTCGCCATGCGTCCTAGTGAGGCAGGGCACTTAAACACAAGTTCCCCAAAGATAAAGATAAAGATAAAGATAGATTTATTTGTCAAACATGTGTACAGAAGGTTGGAATTGACAATTTAGATCAGCATGTTTTGCCATAACAGGCGTACAATTTTTTTCATTATCATAACAATAGCATTATAATATCAACTTTAGAATATGTCACAAAATACAAAATAAAAACAAAAACAAAACCATTCCATGCGATAATAAAATTAAAATGTCAAAGTAGAGAGGTCACGAGTCACGTCACAAATATAATGTCATTGTTAGGCACAGGTACTTAGTCAATATTATTATCGGTCAGAAATTCAGTTATTGTATTTTTGCTTGCAATTTGTGCTTGAACAAGCTCAAATTCAGTTCTCGTAATGCACTAGGTAGCTTATTGTAAATTACATAGCCCATACAAAATACACTCTTTTGCAGTAGGGCTGTATTTGCTTTTCGTAGACATATTTTAGTTTCATCCCGCTGCAATCGCTGACTGACCTGTGAAAATAAAATAAAAATAATAAATAAATAAATAAACTCACGCCCGTTATCCCCGAAGGGGTAGGCAGAGGCACCAGTCTCTAGAACTGGGCCCACGTTTTGCCGAATTGACCTGTGAAACTCTTTTGAAAATGTCGGGATTCGATTTTACGAACAAATCCAGGTGTTCATTCTTCCCCGCGTGCGCTGGCTCGGCGAGCGTCTCGAGGGCGCGCTGAGCGGCGCGGGCGGCGCGGACCGGCTCGCCGCAAGCAACCTCAAAAACCAGTTGCAGCGAGTCGTGGCGCCCGTCATCAGGCAGCTGCGCCAGCCGCCAGACCTGCCCGAGGAGTACAAGTCAGTTTCCGTAGTGTTGGGTATTCTGTACATTATTCTGTCCGTAGATGCAAAGGTTTTATGGGGCCGCTGAATAGAGTCTTGAAATTAATACTACAAATTCAGGTTTTATTTCAGCGGCCCCACATTCTACAGTCCCTCTAGTGTTTAATTCTGTGGCACCTATATACCATGGTGTATTTTACCTATGTATTGTTTTCATTGTATATATGTGTGTAGGATTATAAACATAGGAATACCATATCCTTTTTAAAGAAACCAGCCGCCAAATATCGTGTCCTCTCGCTCTAATCACATTGCCCAGGGAGGCCAAGCTTGATGCTCTGCGTGTTGTTTAGCGGCTTTGTTTTAGATGGTAATCTTTTTTTGCAAAAATACACACGAAATACCATCATCAACCCATTATGTCCCCACCGAGGGGCACGGGTCTCTTCCCTGAGGAAGGTATAGGCCACACTCCACCACGGGGGCCAAGTCCGGATTGGTGGAGGCTTGTAAGACTGGCGGCTGGTCTTGCTGTCAGAAGTTTTCAAGCCTTGGCTTAACGACTGCCATCTATCGACGGCAGCCGGCACCAACTGCTTAACGTGCCTTGCGAAGCACGGAATCGCTCGGAAAAATGCCACTAGCGTTAGTCATAGACAGAAACCCATCCATGGACTGAATGCGCCGTATGTTGCTTAACCTTAGTGATCGTTTAAGATCACTCAGGCAGCCCAGGCTACGAGCGATTCCGTTCAGTGGGCTCATTATGTAATTCAGTTCAGTGGGCTCATTATGTAATTTTCGCAACGGATATTCATACGTCTTAAAAAGTCTTGTATACCACTATCTTCTTTTAAGACCATATGTTAGAGCGAGACAGTTACTGGAGTACTGTTCTCCGTACGACGTCGGTTTTTGTGTTGACGTTACTTTTTAAGACGTATGAATATCCGTTGCGAAAATTACATAATGAGCCCACTGGCTCTAAACTCTGTTAATGCATTGTAGTACAATGAACTGCATCAACATGGCGAGTCAGTTTCTCTGCCGCTACAAGACTACCCGCGCACTCAAATCGCGCAATCTAGTCGTCAATGGTATGAAAAAACACGTCACGTGACCCGACCGTGTTTCTGTCGTCGAACTATAATGCACTAACAGAATTGGGTATTTGACAAAATGTCAAATGAGTTACTTTTAAAACGGAATTTTGTATGAAAATACTTGCTTGTGGCGTCACATTTCGGAGCACTCTTTTTGTGTTTTATCTATTTAAAATTTTTAATAACTAGTAAATGATTAAAAGAAATACCATTTTCGAAACATTTTGTAATTTTTGTTTTAATCGAGCATCTCAAATAATTTATTGTTGATAGTGTCAATTACCGTATTGAGGACCAGATTGCCGCACTCTAGCATTCTCTAGTCAGCCTATCTTTTCCCAGAAGGCTGCTAACTGATATTGACCCGTGATCTAGCTTTGCGTAGCTCGCAGGAAGAGCTGTAGGTATGAAGCTGACTAGTGTCATGACGCCCGTCATCAGGCAGCTGCGCCAGACCTGCCCGAGTAATACAAGTCAGTTCCCGTTCAGAGCCTAGATTATGTTAATGCATTGTACCTAGTACAGTGACAACTGCGTGAACATGGCGAGTCAGTTTCAGTACAGATTACCGCACTCTAGCATTATCTAGTCAACCTTCCAAGAAGTTCGCTAACGCCGAACAATAAAACATCGACAATAAATTCCCAACATATCAAACAACACTCCACACAATACATACCTACAACATATTATTATTATCGTATCACCATTTCTTTGGTGTAAAAACATGTTCCATTCCAGCCGGACCAAAACGCTCAAGTATCCAGTTGACGGCAGATTAATATCTCGTGCGGTATAATTACAGAAAGAAACTAAAATCCTAAGAAATCTTTTGTAATTCTTTCTCCTAGTTGTGCAATAAAGTGCGAACTATCTATCTGTCTAAATTCCCTGTGAGTTGGATAACGTCACGCCAGCCATTTACTTAGGCCTTAGGTAGCGTCATGAGTTATTAGCGCTCGACGAAACTGGTCTCTGTGTATAATCGCGCACAAAACTTCTAATGGCTACGCGCCGCGTTCATACATATCTACTGCGCGGCCCTAGGATTGGCGCTGAACTAAAGCGATCGTTGAAATACGACTAAAATTCGAAGTCAGCTCTCATAACTCGTGACGGGTAGTACCTATATCAAATCGTGGTAAGCGTCGCTGTTTGTACAATTACTTAAACTACTTTATTGTTACTTGTACAATAGGCTATTTGACAGTGTGAAAAAGACAGTATTATTTATACGTCTTCGTATAAATTATGAGTCTTAAAACCGCTTTAAGGCATTTTAACTAAAAAACAATATTATTTATTTGTAAAAGAAGACAAGATAAAATTTGATAATTATGTATCTGCAGCCATTGTATCGAAAACGGCCTGGATTGGCCGATTCTATGATGACGTCACATGCCAGTAAAAATGGCGTCTGTTTTTTATTCTTTCTTACGTTCATTGGTAATATCCATATTAAGATAGAGTTCTGGCGGCTTATTTCAAAAGTAAATTTTCCTTTGCCTTTTTTAGAAGAAATCCACGAAAGAATTTAAAACGAACACATTCTGAGGACTCCATGAACACCAAAAAGTCAAAAATATGAGATGGTTTTCAGAAATTGAAAGAAAGAAAGAAAGAAAGAAAGATTTTATTACTATTGTCACAGAAACACAATGAAGACAAAAGTACATAATAAACAAAATACACAAGAGTCAACAAAACAAGAAAAATAAAATAGAGACAAAGGAAAACAAACAACCGTTTCTTAAATCTACGGCAGCAGGGCTCCACACAGTAGTGTATGGTGCCCAGCCACCCCCAATTCCAAACGCCTCAGGTGCTCCTGTGACAATAAAAAAGGGCTCCAACTCAGCATACTTCACTGGTGTGTGCTATGGATAGCACAACACCAGTAAAACTGATTTTCAGTTGGGACCATAATTTTTTTTTTTTTTTGGCACCCGGAACGTAACACATATGTATATACATACATGCATGCCACAAAACATATATACAAATAATAAGTACTTAAATGGATACATTAATATGTTGTACAAACAAGATACACAGTATACTAAGGCTATATATAAACTAATATCACAAGTACTTAAATAATTTCAATAATATATTACAATAAATAAGTAAATACCCAAGTAAATAGACAATAAGTGCTGGATTAGGGATGGGTTCAAATAGCCTTTAGTTCAGATTTTTTCACGCTGTCAAATAGCATATTGTTTATTTGCCCAAATAAATAATGGCTCCGCTCGGCGGCAGACGCGACTATGGGTACCTGGGGCCGAGCCTGCAGCAGCAGGTGCAAAAGCAGCGCGCCTCGCCGGCGGGCGGCGGCGGTGGCGGCGGCGCGGTCGCCGTCGTCACTTGCACGCCGCCGCTGGTGCCCTCCGCGCCGCCCACGCCCACCACTCCGCTCACGCCCTCGATGCCCAAGAGCGGTCAGTGCTACATTCATTCATCACACTAATATTATAAACGTGAAAGTTTGTGTGTGTGTTTATATGTTTGTCAGTCTTTAGCGCTGAAACGGCTGGACGGATTTTAATAAAATTTGGTATGGAGTTAGCCGATACCCTGGATTAAAACATAGGCTACGTTTTACCGCGGGGAAATATCTTATTCCTACGGGAAAATCGATGAACCGCGGGTAACACCGCGGGGCACAGCTAGTTCTTTAATAATGGTCCCGACCGATTTCGGTCACGGCGACTACTTCAGCTCCTGTTTTGGTGTCGTTGGTGCGCTCGCATATGGCTCGCATACCCACCCTTTTTTATAAAGGCTCTGCCACACCGCAGACATGTGAGCACGCCGTCGATGTAATTATAATTTATCGCAGCAGGTGGACGGGCTTTACAGGCATCTCTCTTCGCGTCCTGCTCAGACTTCTTCATTCTTTATTGTAAGAAAGACAATACAGGGTGTTGATTTGTACAGTTTCGTCCGACTCAAAGGTAGTTATTTACAGATACTGAAGGAAAAAAAAAAATTTTTTACGGGCGCACTCTCCCGCCCCGCCCCGCAAAACCCCCGCCGGACCCGTCAAGTGCAAACGATAGAAGCTAAGCCATATGTATAACTTTCAATCCGAACTTGGCCCCCGTGTTGGAGTATGGCCTATACCTTCCTCAGGGAAGAGACCCTTGCCCCTCGGTGGGGACATGATGGGTTGATGATGATGTATAACTTTATGATTTGTAGGTGATTTTCACTAAAAAAAATTTTTTTTTAATATTTTTTTTCCTTTAGTATCATGTAAATAACCACCCCTGAGTCGGACGAAACTGTACAAAACAACACCCTCTATGTTACAAAAATACAAGCGTACGTAAAATAGGAGTACTGTAGCAATTCCTCTTTGTAGCAACTGGCCGGCATATCAGTCTAGAATGATTTTAAAACGATTGAAAGGGAATCGCTACGTTTTTTTTAGAGGTAAGTCGATCCCTAGCTAGGCTAGGTGATGCCGACGAAAAGAGAAAAATGATATATTTGCAAACAAGCGTATTTTTGTAAAGTAGTGCGCATGGACCGTCAAAAAGGGTACTGGTGGGGCCATTTACTACCTTAAAAAAATGTTGTACATTTACAAACACAACCGAAAAAGGTATGAAGCTTTTTAAAGCCTTCTTTCAAAGCTGTATTTTTTCGGTATTTATACCGAATCATAGGTAATATTAGAAGGAATATTAAAAAAATCATGTCTCCATAACCGTAACTCACAGAGTCCAAGGGTGGAAAAGTAGTAGAACCCCACCAGTATCCTGAAAATGTTTGACGGTCCATGCACCGAACACCTTGTATAGTAGTAAATTTTGAGTATGTAAGTTTCTTTTTGCATACACTAACGACCTCTGTGGCGCAGTGATTAGCGCATCTGCCTAGCAAGCGAGAGGTCCCGGGTTTGAATCCCGGCTGGGGACAAAAAAAAAGAAACCCAGGTCTTGGATGTTTACATGTTTGTGACGTCGCTGTTTCTGGTTCCCACGACACAGGGTATCCTAGTGTGGTGCCAGGAGCAATATATGTATGTGCCTGTAGGTATGTAAATGTAAAAATGATTGTTTATACCCCTTGTATAGTAACTAGCTTTCAGAATTATTGTATGAATTCTTTTGTTGTTTAAGTGTCTATTTGACTGATTCGAGTTCTTCCTTCATAAACTCATTGTTTCGCACTGAAGATTGAAAACCAACTAAGCACCGCAAATAACTACCTAACGTGGTCTGTCTCCCGAACAGATTTAATACCTCAGCGTAACATGGTGATCAGCGCGGGACCGTCTGCCGCGTCTGCGCCAGCCGCGCCGCCGCAGAAGTTCGTCATTGTCGCCTCGCAGCAGAAACAGCAACAGGTATGTGGCAGAATCCATGAAGATTTCGTTCGAGCCCAGACTCACCGGTCATATTCATCATCATCATTCAGCCACAAGAAGTCCACTGCTGGACATAGGCCTCCTCCATCGATTTCCAAAAAGACCGGTCGGAAGCGGCTTGCTTCCAGCGTCTTCCCGCCACTTGGATGAGATCGTCTGTCCATCTTGGGGCTGGTCGTCCTACGCTGCGCTTGCCGATATGTGGTCTCCATTCGAGAACTTTTCGGTCCCATCGCCCATCAGTTCTGCGTGCTATGTGCCCCGCCCACTGCCACTTCAACTTACTAATCCGTTGGGCTATGTCGACAACTTTCGTTCGTCTACGGACCTCATAATTTCTGACTCGGTCTCGTAGAGAAATTCCGATCATATTATGATGTCAGCAAATCATTATCTATTGTTAGTATTTAACCCCTCAAGCCCTGAGGACCCGCCGGCGGGTCCAATGTAAACTACGGCGCATTCCGTCAGACCTCGTTGATCGCCCGGCGGTTAGGTCTGCAGCGGCACTTTGAATCGAATTTTGAAGATGATACCTACCACAGTTCTAAGTGCATGTTTTATTCTTTGAAAACTGTGATAAATTTCAAATATTACTCTCCCTCCACCATTCCGGACTAGGGCCCCGTGGTGGCCTATACCTTCCTCAGGGAAGAGACCCGTCCCCCTCGGTGGGGACATAATGGGTTGATGATGATGATGATGATGATGATGATGATTACTATGTGAATAACTAATTTAGCTGTGACAGAAAAATGTCCTAGGCCTGAGGGGTTAAACAAAATCCGAATGAAATTGAATATAGATTTGCATGGCACCACAAGATTATCGGGGTAGCGCCTGACGCTCGTTCATGCACTTACTTTGCTTGCGCATGTGTAGCTGAAGTTTAAAACTGTAAAATACTAATCGAGGACGATCATGATTAAGTAATCCTTAATGTAAATGATAAGCGAATATTAGTCTATGATTTTATAGTCTGTGGCCCAGACGGCTGTACCTTTACTCTGTGTAATCGCACCTCCAGAACTAAAGTGACCTAACTCAAAATTTGCAACTTTTGGAAAATGAAGAAAATGTATTCGGCGCTCTGAGCGAGTTGCTCAAGAAAAAACAGACCGAAATATTTCTCCACCTCTCTCTGACCAAATAAAGTCGGTTTTTTAATATAGGCATGAAAGAGTATACTTTTTTGAGTCATTCTGAGTACTTAACTCATTTCACCCAAATTTTGAGTTAGGTCACTTTATTTCTGGAGGTGCGTAATGTCATGCGAATAATACGGTAGGTATATGGATACACGCATCCGAAGTGAGTGCGTGAGGGAGCGTTGGCCGCTATCCATGAAAAAACTTATGACGCTATGCACGCCTATATTTAATTTCATTCAGATTTCCTTCAATTACTTACAATGATAAGGAATGTATATTATGGGGTTAATATTTCTTGAACTAACACATCTACCTTCTTACACGCAATTTTTTACATAATTTCTTTGTCTGGTACATATTTCAGTTATTGCTAATACAGCTAGTAATTGGCCGTTAAGTGATTTAAATAAATACGTTTAATGTATTTATGTTCTTTATGTTCGATAATAATATCAATAATTTGTGTCTTGAATCTGAAACGAGGCTTTCTTTCTGTATTATTCCGTCCAACAGGTACAGCCAGCCAGTAGCGCTGGCCATATAGTAGTGCATAGCTCGCAGCCGACGATACTACGCAATCAAAACGTTCAGGTGAGTTTGTGACTTTAGGTAATAAACGAAGCGTAAGAGTTGATGTTATGGATTTTTATAATACGCATGACAGACCGTAAAACAACTTGAAATAGTTAAATTGGTGATTCTAAACAATTTTTGAGTTATATCTAGGAGTAGAACCTAATAAACGCATTGTTTTTCATTAGATAGAATAGTATTTATTATAAATAATTAATATAAATATGAAAAAAAAAATATATTCAATTATATATACCTACCTAATATTATTTAAAAAATATAATTTCTAATATGAATATTCTTTTCTTTATTCTTTAGCACGACAATGGCTGTTATTTGACGTTATTTTAATTCTCCTTGATTCTACTAAGTAGTAGCATTACAATGTTTTTCCAATGGTACGAGTATAACTCGTGCCAATTAAATATAGGTACTCTCTCGCGAAGGAGAATTGGTTATACCACTGCATTGCGAATGGTTAGTAGACTACCAATTGTGTCAATGAAATAAACGTTACCGTACTAGTATAACTATCGTACAATTATGCATTCAAGAGCTTCACCCCCGTGGAACTTTTCAAGGTAGCTCTTGGTCCATATGGTGTCTTCATACCACGGCGATATCGTTAATATTTATATGGGAGAACAAAATATTTTTTCTCATATTTTGAAAAATGACAGTTGAACTTCGCATATCTTTGTGTTCTGATCAAAATTGCACGACCAGTTACAATATATTTTTTCATAAGTCGAACTGCATGTTCGCACGACGTTTATTTTGCCTTTATTGTAATGTTATGTATTTTATTATTAAACTCTAATATTTTACACAGTTTGGTATACAGGGTTATTTCTTAAATGTGCAATTCCTGAAAAATGACGAGCAGAATTTGGGATTTACGACTTTGGTCACCTTATATCCTTGTATTCGGAAAACAGTTTATAGTGACCTTGGTCAAGTTTGTTAATATTTTTTACGGGTTTTTTGGTAGATTACCTAATGGTTAAAACCATAACGTACTAAATAGAATGAACTTTCTTATATCTAGGACAATGATTAACTGAATGCTGCAACTTTGGTGGAGCTATGAATCCAGATATTTTGAAAAATATTCATTTGCTAAAAACTCATCGAACAAAAGTTGTTTTAAAGCACTCTAATCGGGGTGTATAAGGAATTACAGATTTAGTAAGTGACCCTGTAAATGTTTCTTTAGTTTTGGGTGCCCTCTTAATCCCAGTATGTACTTGTGTGTGTAGTTTCTAATCCTAATAAAGTTCTTGCAAATCACGAGCGCACAAGGTTCAGCGCAGCCAATCCTGAACCCTAATTCCATCCAATTTTGTCACTAGGCCGTGTTCAAACCAAACGTATAGTCAGCCGCAGAATGTGAGTTATTAGTTACGCCAAAACGTAATAAAGTATTGTCGGTTAGATGTGAACGAAAAAGTAAATATGTATGGAAATACATACAATAAACTACGTAACGCTCGCTCACTTTTGGCGGCTGACAGTCAGTTTGGTGTGAACTCAGCCTAAGTTAAGTTACTTGACTTGCAAGAACTCTACTGTACCTACATACAGTCTGTTAGCTTTTAGAATATACGTCGGCTAGTATCGGATAGAATATTCGATAGATATATATATTCGGTAAGATAGGGTTTATTTTGTATTGTTATTTATAACTTTACATAACTTTTCAAAATAGTGAAGAAAAGTTTTATACCGACCAGGAAGTAGTATTACACTCGTGTGCTTTCGGCGAAAACCGAAACCTACTCTAGAGCCCGAGGTATATCCTAAAAGCTAACAGACTGTATTGCCATATTAGATATCCGCACCGGCAATCTATGTATTTCTGGATATCGTTAAGTAAAGATTTATTCAATTACCAAAATGCGGATGCTATGTTTCCGAATTTCCGAGAAGGCCGTTTTCTGAATCGAGAATTTCACTAAGTAAATGCTTAAGTAACGTTCTGTCACGCTTTTTCTGAGAAATTTGTGGAAACAGCACGAGAGTTAAGTAGTTACTTAGTGAAATTCGCATTTCGTGACTGAAACTCACTCATCAGTGACTGAGCTAAGTAGTTACTTACCGAAATTGGCGCTAAGATTACAAAGACTTAATAGTTTCTGAATAGGAACCTAACTCAGTTATGAGTCAATAAGTTGACCGTTGATTTTCAGTTAGGGCCTGTTGAGTCTACTAGTTTGTATTTATGCTATACCGCAATACAAAACACCTTAATGTAATGAACAAATTAAAAATTGAAAAATTGAAAAATATGGTTTCTAAAAAATATATCTGAGACATCGTGAGAATAGAAGTGAAGAACCACGATTTCGGCGTTTCAAGATTTTAAAATTAACAAAGATTACGTTTTTGAAATGTTCTCCAGCCATCCTCATTTTCTAAAGACTCCACATTGACGTAGGAAAAAGTGTCCTTATACCTTTGAGAGAAGGAATAATAACATTACATACCTACTTACCTTAGCGATACGTTCGATACGCCGAATAATGAAGGAAATAAAGAATCCCACAATCAATCAACATAGGAATCAACAACCCTATTCTCCAAATTCCAGTAACATAAGATTGCCGGGTCGCATACCTAAAGTCTGTTTTTTACTTCAATGCAAAAAAAAATACCGTCACGTTGACATCTCAATACAATCCAAAGGCTGTCAATGTCCGAGTGTTGCTTGTACGTAAACACCAAATAACCCTTTTTTACTTCCAAGTTAAAATTGTGTGTGCATAGGTGTTTATTGTAGACTGTAGAGTGATTAAAATTTAATCTCTTTGATGTGATTAGGATTTTGGTCACACGAGTCTTTTATTCAAGGTAATAAATAATCTACCGAGTAAACCTATATATTTTATAGTGGTAACACCGCGTCACATTTTTTTGCATCGAATTAAAAAACAGATTAAGTACATGCCTAGTATAATAGTAGTCCAGCGACTGAGTAGCGGTGTGTGCATGTCGCTAGTCGGTGGTGGTGACTAGCGGGCCGCCCGGCGGCGCCGCGCCCCCGCAAAAGGTGGTCGTGGTGGGCGTCCCGCCTGCCCAACAGCCGCCCGCCCTACCCAGCCTACAGCTCAGCCAGGTAAGCCTACTGACCCATGCTCATTGCTGAATCGAATCGCACATCGTCATTTAGCAAACGACACGCAGCACATCCCCCTTTTCCCTACGTTACATGAGGTATTGTGTCACAGTTTTTGTATTATTTTAAATTAAAAAAACATGTTACTTTTAAAACGGAATTTATATGAAAATAGTTGCTTGTGACGTCACATTTCAGAGCACTGTTTTTATGTTTCATCTATTTAAAAATTGTAATAACTAGTAAATGATTAAAAGAAATACATATTCCGAATCATTTTGTAATATTTGTTTTAATCGAGCATCTCAAATAATTTATTGTTGATAGTGTCAAATACCGTATTCTGACAGCTCACTTTCGCTTCACCAACATTCATTAGTCTGCCTATTCCTGGGGGACCCAGGTGTGAATTTATGTAACCTTTTTTTTACAGGAGAAAAAAACTTTTTAATTTCGTACACAGTTTTTCGATATTCCATAAAAAAAGGACTTGGCACGATGTTACAATTTTTGAAGCGCTTGATGTACATTAATTGATTTACTTGCATGCTTGTTAAGCATGTTTTACATAGAGGTAAAAATTGGAATACAATTATAGAGACATCCGTTAGTGACAGCGTTTTTTTTTGTGTTACCATACGAATAAAATAAGGATTACTATGAACACTATGATTACGTTTTTTTGGGTTAAGGATTACTCTGATTAATAATTTATTATTTATTATTATGAACTTGTTTATGGTATTTGTGAATTACCGACCCTACAAAACACCAAGGCCACTACGTTATTAACTATCTAAAATGTTAATTTGTATTCGTGTACAATATAAGTAATTTCTATTTTAAGACAATAGTACGATTTTATGCCTGATTTACATGGGCTTTAATTTTATGCTTTTCCTAAATATTATATACATACTACAGTGACTGTGGCCACGTTATTCCCTTTACGTTTGTCTATCTAATTTGGCTCTGCGAAGTGTTCATTTGTTTTTTTATAATAATAATATAGTTTTAGGCCTCTATTTTTAGGGCTCCGTTCTGTGAATTATTGCATCGTTATTCTCCTGGAAAACATACCAAGAATGTAGCTTATGTCTGGGGAGGCCAGTCAATTGCATGTAAATTAGTTTATTTCATACTGACACAAATATGTTACAAATAAATTTGGTGCTTTCGTAGTTTGTATGTTGTATTTATCGTATCAGACATAATTGGAAATGTCACATCGAAACATCGTAAGGTGATGCGTTTCTGTCCGATTTCCAATCACTATCATCTCACAGCAATATCACCCGAAGCCATTATGTATCGATCATTCAATCACTGGTGGAAAGGAGTAGGTATAGTGTGGCCACACGAGCGTAATTTTTTAAGTAGTGAGTCGCGCAATTTCGGTCGCGTAATTTCTGCTACGTTCAGTTTCATACAAAAACCCCTTTTTGCCACACGGCGACGCAAAATGAGTTGTCTGCCGACCAGATTTTCTACTGAGCAGAAATTACGCGTCCGAAATTGCGCGACTCCCAACTCAAAAAATTACGCTCGTGTGGCCTCAGCCTAACGAAGGCAATCTGTCGCAGGCGCCCGTGTCAGTGGTGTCGAAGCCGGTGTTCTCGCGGGGCGCCGCGCCGCAGCACCCGCCGCCGCCGGAACTCGACGACCTGTCCCACCTCGCCTGACGACCCCTGCCGGCGCTTGTGCTCATCAGCGGCAAGAAATAGGGACTATTTTGCAATGGCCGCGTACTGACTGAGCCAGACTAGCCGTCTTGACCAGCCCCTGTACCACGCGCACCAAGTTCTGAACGACTCCAATCGTTTGTCTGATACAAATATCGTCCGGATTCCGACGCACAGGTCTGTCGACAACATGATGATTTTTTCATGCGTGCACTTTATTTAGTTACCTTACCGGCTTCTAAAATGTAAAGGGCGAGCTGCTGTCGACTGTACCTACTAGTAAGTTTTGTGGATTTAATTCGATTTGCTGCTCCTAATATCTGACCGCCCTAGACCTTACCGGGCGTCGAGACTTACCAGGGTTACCGTTCGTAGATGACGAATACGTTCGATGTTTTGTCTATTGAATAATGTACAGTTATTGTGCAGATGTACAGTTGATGATCAAATGGTTAACTATTTATAGGTAAGGAATCCAGAACATAGCAGTAGAAAATTTGTAATCACTAGAAACAAATTATTAATACGTTTATTGAACATAAGTAAACTTTACAGCAGCAATTTATTAAACGAAATGATCACGACGTTTTAATTAGTGATGGCTGGCTTCTAAGAATTGAATAGGATTAGAAGGCCTAGCCTTGGAAAAAAAAGTATTGGTATACTCTTCAAAGTCCTCGAAAATACAACTTCTCACTGAACGTGACCGAAGTGGCGTTAAGGGCAAAGACGAAAGCTCTACATCGGGTAATTTAAGATCATTTCCTGGGGAAATTCTATATAAAAACTAGCCGGACTGGGTAACAAAAATTAATGGAAGTTAGTCAATGCGTTCATAACGTTTTTTCCTCGATTTTTCCCATGTATAATATTATTCTGCTATTTGGTGCAGAGTCAAATCAAAATATATAAAAAACAGAGCCAGCTGTTTTTGAATTTTTTGAACTAAAACTTTCGTAAGCACAACACATTGTAAACTTTTAGTCCGGGTCAACTTACGGGTGTTGTTTTATCGGACGAGTCCGACCAGGTTTCGTTCCGATTCGCAGAGCTTAATCATGGTCGTACTCGTCCGATGAAACAAGACCCGTAAGTTGATCCGCACTAAACGTTTCTAAATTATTATAAATGGTGTAACTAACCCGCCTTTGTTTTATTAATAATACATATTATAGATTCGTACATTCTACCGAAAGCGATGGTGGTCTTATCGTGGCGATTTTAGTTGTCTAGTATGGGACCTTAGTCCTGTTCATCGGGAGGCTATTCAGTCAGTAGCCCTAGCCATACATAAGGATGTGGGTCGAGGACGCGTAAGAAACGCTTCGACTTTCGAATTAATTTTCATACAAAAAGTACTAAAGAGATGGGAGGAGGCCCACACAGAAGAGATGGGCTGAGGGCGCGAACTCTATGACAGCCGATTCCCGAATTATTTTGGCTACGGAACCCTTTTTGGTTCACCGTTTCTGCGCAACCCCTCCAGCTCAAGTAAGAAGTAAACTAACTGCAACAACGTAACAATACGCACTGACTGCACGAATGCTCGATGTTGTGGAACATAAGATACCTATATATATTTCGGAATACATCATTTTAAAATAAGACAGTTGAAACTGGATAATAATTACGTCCATTGATAAGATTACCATGCTTAATGGACAATATTTCTATGGTCACGAATCAAGAAAGTTTCTTCTAGGATATGGATATGAGCGGTCACTAAATAAGAATGTATTTTTTGTTTATTTTTAGGAGCTGTAGTTTTCGAGAAAATAATTTCTTTATTTAATTTCGCTCAGTGATACAGATCATTACGCCTTCACAGATTCATACAAAGTCAGAAAGTATCATTCATTCGAATCTGTCAAAAGTAATTAGTCTGTTGCCTTTAAAAAATAAATACTGAAGTAGGTACAGCGCCACCAAATAATATGTTCAAGTGGGTAAAATTGTAACTAACTAATTAATTGTAAATTCTGTACCCCATTTCTTGTTTCATTTATTCACTTACTAAGATTTATAGATATATGTTCACTAAAATTTAAAGACGGATTAAAATTTTCTCATTTTCCTAGGTAAATTTCTTAAATGTTACTACTAAATTCTCCACTAGCGCCGCTATCAACTGAACAGATAAGATGGTGGCACTGAAACGAAATCACTGACAGAGCAGTGACAGTTTTTTTTAAATGCTTCAACGTTGGATGGCGTGGATACACGACTATTATTCCGTTCCGTTTTGCTTATACGCCCTTTTAGAATGAGAAGGTTTTCAAAACCAAAATCATGAATGAAAATCTTATCTGAGGTAAAAACTAAGAACGTAGGGCTATCCAGTTTAGCTTCCTTTTCATATACATCAAAGGAAAAAAATCCCGAATTATTGTCCATTTTCAAAAGAAAAAAAAACATCGAAATGTTGAATTTTCGCGGAACCCCTGAGAGCCTTTTACGGAGCCCCTATGTTCCGCGGAACACCGTTCGGGAACCGCTGCTCTATGCAATGCGACACGTTTTTTTCGCGCCCTCTCCCCACGTCCTTTCTGTGTGGCGAGGGCCAGTCAGTACCCGGCTTATGGAGTTAAGGAAGCTGCCTAATGTTGCCGAATTTGGTGGTATGTATTGGTAGGTTGACGCCGTATAATGTTTGCTATTAATGTGTTTCAGTATCGTCTCAAACGGAAATTCACTGTTGATATTGTTCTCTCGGTCTATGATGTAAGGAATTAATTAATTTGTGCACACATGTCAACTCTTTGTTAAACTTTGCTAAACGCTGTTTAAATGATTTTATTCGCACGTGATAGGTTCATTCCGTGGACTTTTTGTTTCATCATAATTAAGTTCGCATACATAATAGCATTGAATTTAGAAGTAAATAATAGTTAATACAGATTTCGTTTAAATACATAATGTATAAGTAATAAATAATATAAGAATGATTATAATCGATTAAAATCCTTATCAAAATACGATATCTATTTCAATTCAAAATCACGAGTACAGAATTTCCCTTTAGTAAGTACCTATTTAACTTCTATTTTACTTTAGCATTAGGTACGAGGTAACTACCTACGACATACGAGTAGTTTTCGTAACGCTTTTATCAGACTCTAGAGCTGAGTTTCATAAAACTACAAGGTAGTTCATTATTACAATTCGAGTTACATTGCGTAGGCGATTCTACTTGTTCATTTTTGGGCTAATCAACATTCCAATGTACCTCGAATTATCACCGTAAATCATGAATGGTAGTTCTAATGCCCGGTCTGCTATTAGTAACGAACACGATGCCACTGGAGGGTTACTAGGAAAGCCGAGTGGCTAGTGAATGGGTTAGTAAGCATCCGAATCCGCACATAATAGGCGCAATGCACACCACAATGAGTGAATGCCCACTCGAGTGAATTGATAAAGTGGGCTGTGCCGCGTCGACGACGGGCGGCGTACGTACACTTAGTGAATACAACAGAATTACAGCTTAACATAGAAAAATACTGGTTACAACCACGAAAAGGGCTGAAAAGGAATCCTTATAATTTCTTAGCAAAAGCAAAGTTATTACTACTTTAAGTATGAAACATATCTGTTCTTGGCAATAAATGGTTATTCTATTCTATTCAAATCTATCTAATCTCTTTAAACGAGCAATTCTTGTATATATATTTATATATAATCAGAATCTCGGAAACGGCTCCAACGATTTTCACGAAATTTTGTAAGCAGATGCTTTCGGGGGCGTTTAATGGATCTAACTAGGTTACATTTTTAGAAAACGTTGATTTATCCGTGTTTTAAGCCAATTGAAATTTGCTATGATAACATACAGAAGTAAATTTCACGTCTATCTGCAAGGTTGGGATAGTTCCGACGGGAAAACGGGCGACCCCTTTCGGGCCGATTTCAAGAGACCCGGTTCGAGTCATGATGTTTTTTTTCCAAGTTCTTTTTTTGTTGAAAAAGGATTATTTCATATTACAAAAAAAGTACCGAGCAAAGCTCGGTCACCCAGGTACTTATGAATAAACGGCCAACACTGCTGAGCTCAGGCCTCTGGTAGAGAGAGTTCTAATGAGGAAACGAAAACCTCCTCCACCTCAATAATGAGGATATCGAGGCATTAGAAGGATACCAAAATGAAAAGTTAAAAAGTCACAGAAACTATTTGAAGCTTGCCAAAAGCATTATCTCTTGTGGTACCTCTGTGGGGACTTGTTTTGTGCAGCGGGGGAGCGGCGCGTGGCCCGCCCGCCCGTTCGCTACGGGGGGAGCTTCAGACTACAACAGTAACGCTGCCTACGGTTGCGCTGTCTCTGAGAGACAATATGGTACATACTTAAATTTGTGTTTGGGTGGTGGTGCCTACAATTTACTAATACCTCTCGACGGATTACATATTGGGAAAACCTGAGTTTTTGAAGTGTTCACGTACCTTAGCGCTTGGAACCGCCAATCCGCAATGGCCGTGGTTATAAGCCCACGTTTTCTTTCTGCGAGAAGGTTTGAGCCCTGTAATGGCACATGCTACATGATAATTATGTTTCCCATAATATAGGCCGCTTATGACATTGAATTCTACGAATGTTTATTGATTACATGGTCGTATTTAATTACAATCTGTCAAGAAAATGTAAACATTAAAGAGTACGGTTTTGCTCGGACTTTTTGTCTGCATTTGTTAATACCTTGCACTTACAAGCATTAAATAAATTAAAAACGTGTGCTTTTACATAAATGAAGGTAATGTGCTTCAATAAATATATTAAACGTTTAGGTTTTTCAATAAAACAATTAGTAAACTTTCACTTCCGGTTTCTAGTATTTTTTGACAAACTGTAATGTGGAATGTTAAGAAAATAAAAAAACTGCGTACGAGAGTGTTTATTCTTTGACCGGTCACTGATGGCGGGCGGCGTGGCGCGTTTTCCCCTGACCATTGGCCGTGCGATCGCCAGGAGCCTGCATTCGGTCGTAAACTGAGCAAGCGCGCGCTACACGCGCGGGACTCCGATCCTCAGGGAACGAAATCATCTCGCAAACTTTTCTTTTCGCGCCAAAATATCGCGTCTTTTGTGTTTTTTTATTTTTTTTTCTACGCTGACATTTTGTTGTTTTTTATTTGTGATTGATTAAAAGTGTCGATTGAACTTTTTGAAGTCAACTGTGATGCGTTATTTTGTTTTGGTTTTAGCTTTATTTCTTGTGTTTTGGCCCGAAGATACTCAAGCGATTCGATGGCTGTAAGTATTATCATGTTAATTTATTTACTTAATTGAATTAATTGCTTAATAATGTAAGATAAAGAAGAGTAAATAGATGATATATCTACAAGTAGAGAAGATGCAATACCTGTCCATGTCTTAAATGCATTAAATGTCTTTGTCATTATAAAAAGTTTATCATCATACGTACTTATTTGTGAAAGAAAATTGTCGAGGAAGCCAACACCCTCAACGTGTTGTAGAATCACAAGAAGTAAGAAATTATTGAGGTGCATACCTTTTTCGTTCAATTTGTCACAAATCCAGTCAGTACGAGTCCTCTCCGGGATAAGATACTCGTCGCTATGTCCTCTTAATTTTATTTCTATACTTTGATAAGTACTTACATATTTTTCCTTGTGCTTCTGCACATAAGTAAGTTGTGTAATAAATAATTTTTTTTTAATTTAAACCAGTCCCCAAGATCCTCTAAAATAATTTTCGTTTTGCGTTATGCACCGTAGTCTTATTATGACAAGTTAACGTGCCAAAAGTGGCACTTAAAATCCCTAATTAGGTGAAATTAGGGAGCGCCTAATAACATGTTTTACCCGTGCTGTAACAACGCAATTATCTTTACACAAACCGACATGGCGCCTGTAGCCCGCTTACTACAGAAATTTAACTCAAGATACACTTACACGCATAATCTGCACGTCTTTGGGCCGATTTCTGAATTGAAAATTCACACTCAGTAAATACTTAACTGTAGTGCTGTCTCGTCAAATTTTGAGAAATTTGACGAGACAGCACTATTGATTACTTAAGTATTTACTTAGTGTGAATTCTCTGTTCAGAATCGAAATCGGCCCCTAATCTATTACCTACGTCTATCGCCAATACTAATGCAATAAATTATCAGTTACGTGTCGGTTACAAATCGGCGTAGCTGCTACAGATGAACTCTTTCTTAGCAAATATTTTTTTCCCATTTTCGTGGGCAATAATATGTAGGTACACTGAGCCAAAGAAACTTATATGTGAAATTTTAATTTGAAAATTTTAATTTAGATTTGAAAAGATGCCAAAAAGAGAAAATTAAACCGTTTAAAAAAAAAACTGTCCTTCATGGTATAAAAATGCCGCAATTTCATGGCCTGTCCCCCAGCTTACTTTGTTTTTACCTTAAGTGTTTATGTAATTTACTAGTGTACAAATTTTATAATACTCTAACCTAATGTATTCGCAATAAAAGAAAGTTTCACTTAAATTGTTGTTGTATTCAAATAATCATCTACAGGTGAAGTGTGACTTGTATGGGCATTTTTTTTAAAAACGTCCACGAAATTATTTAGGTGTCCTACAATACTTGCCTTTATATTTCCATTTTGTAACTTTTCCATCCCACATATACGTAACCAAACAAAATGGAAGTAACGGACCCATGATACTCGATCCGAAATTGCGTGTCTCGTCATTTAAGACTGTTACTGTTGTAGCCACTGGTGTCTCAATAATTATTGAGTCACCAGTGGCTACAACTGTCTTTTTAATTAATTATAATTCATTAAAATACAATGAACAGCTATCATTTTGTTTATTTTACTTTACATAAATACAAACTTATCAGCTAAAATCGTAGTTACAAAACTGAAGAAAAAAACTCCACGGTAAAGTCCTTTCGCTTAAATAGTGTCGGTACACACGAAGGCAATCTTGGTTTTAGTAAAAAAACACTTTAAATAGAAAAAAAACATGGTACACAATATACCTAATGAAGCACAAAATAAAACACTACTCTTCATCATTCGAAGTGTCCTCAGAATATTCATCTCCACCGGTATTTAGAATAGGTACCTACCTAAGTGATGCAGGATCGTTTCGTTATAAATCCATTCTAAAATACTGATTGATTTACTTCTTTAAATGCGTGATCTACATAATAGTAGAATGAGACGAGCTGCGAGCCAAATTCACTGGCGTGTTTGCGCCGCGTCTGCTTCCTTTAATTTCTTCTGTCAAAAGCCGCCATGTGCGGAGGCGGTAAATATCAAAGTGACACTATGATAGCGAACAGACTTTAATACTGCGAGTTCAGACACGAATTAGTGAATAGGACGCTCTTTGACAACTAATTTAAAACGGTGCAATCGATTCGTAATTTTGCTAGGAATAAAATTCCGTGATCACACAGTAGTTCTTTTTAAAATAATTTTGCTTTTTAATATGATGGTCGTCATATATTTAAACATAATTAATCCAGTTTTACCCTTCATACAAACCAAGATAAAAAATAAACTAGAATCAAAACTTTGTCAGATACTGTAGGACAAACATTTAAATAGGGGTCTCGAGAACTAGTTCAGTCTTATTTTATGATGTATTACATTGAAAAGCCCTACAAACTCTTTTTTCATCAAAACTAAAAAAAACTGAAAATATTTAGAAATGGGCCGATTTCTAAGAAAATTATTCATAAACTTGTGGGACACCCAAAAATTTTCGTGGACGCTTGCCCGTATTTCGTTCGTCATCATCACAAGGTTTGCGCTACCACAGAATCAAGCTTCTGTACTGCATATTTTGCAGCTGTAGGCTGTAACGCGATGCGCCCCTGCGCCGCGTCCGTCCGCGTTCCCTAATTGAACTGTGGACTAATGAGCGGCGTTGTTCATCGCAAACCACAATTATTCGCACCCGAGATTACGCTTTACGCTTGGAAATAACACTCAGTAGGATGATCATTTAGTAGAAAGCCTAAAAATGGCAAGAGACGGGAAAAGTTTTGTTTTTAAAGTTCCGTACCGTACCCGGGGACAATGGGTCCCCATTGTTATACCTGAGACGTATGTCTGTATGACCTCGCGCACGAAGGGTTCCATACCATTATCTATAAAAACGTAAAAAAAATCACTTTTTTGTATGGGAGCCCCCCTTAGATATTTGTTTTATTTTTATTTAAATATTTTATTTTTAAAGTGAATATGTAACCAAATATACTGTGAATATTTCAAGCGTCTACCTGTTGCCTGTTATCTACCATCTACCTGCCTACCTGCTATCAATATCGAACAAAAACGAGCAAACATTTACGTTTGTTGTATGGGAGCCCCCTTATATATTTATTTATTCTGTTTTTATTATTTGTTATAGCGGCAATAGAAATAGTTACATCATCTGTGATAATTTCAACTGTCTAACTATCACGGTTCATGTGATAGGTACAGCCTGGTGACAGACGGACGGACAGACAGCGGTGTAATAGGGTCCGTTTTACCCTTTGGGTATGGGACCCTAAAAAGTAATAACCAAATATCCATGAGAGTTTTTGAAATGCACAGTACTTCAGTAAAGGAATGTTAGTGCTATGCAGCCTAGAATATTGTCCCACTGTAAGAGACAAGCCTCCTCTCAGAGAGAGAGTATGGGCCACAGATCGTGCTATGGGCTTACGCGTCCCGTCCCCCCCCACGGATTGGCCATTTTAAATTTTAATATAGTAGGTACAAAAAATGATGGAACTGTCTTCTCCTCATGACACTGTCATGTCACCTTGTGACAAAAGTTCCCAAAATATAATTAGATTAAAAAAAAGGTACAAAAAAGAAAAACAACAATAATGGCGTTTCGATTTTGTTTTATTCATAAAATGTACCATAATAATTATGAAAACCTCTATTTTCAAAATAAAGTAATGAAAGTCATTAAAAAAATACCGAATAACAATAATGGCGTTTCCATTTTGTTTTGTTCATAAAATGCACACGGTGGATTTTTGAGACAGGTCAGTATGGGCAGGTACCTTAATCGTTATAGTTACAGGAAAACGTCAAAAATCCACCCTGTATATACGAATAAAAAAATCATTAAAGGTACTTTAACATTAGAGGTTTCCATAATAATTATTATGGGAACCACTATTTTCAAAGTACATTATACTCACTAATAATGTCCGAACCGTCTTTCTGTAGCTTACCAATATGAACTTCTATTGCGTAGAATTTTCCGGGAAATGCTTGCATTGAGCCTTCGGTAAAGAGGCAATTTGCTCCAACAAACAATCCCCATAATTGGTTCATCATAGCTGCAACTGTAAGCCGCATTGTAATTTCTACCATAAAAATATTGCGCTTAGCTTACGGGATTGCCATTGTTTTGTTTGCGGTTATCATACGTGCATTATGTTATTATCATGCAGTTATACTGCCCCCAGTGTCAATCAAAACATTTTGGGGTATATTTAATTGTACATGAGGTTAGTTGCAACTTGTAATTCTTGTAATAAATTATTTACCCTATAATATTTGGGAGAGAAACTGAAATGCTTTTAGAAATACAACTTGACAAAAAATTCTGTCAAGTATCTTTAAAATAAAAATAATTGTTAGGGCCCGAAGTAGAATTCTCCGTAATAGGTAGGTACGTCTAAAGTACATTATGTTCCGAGAGCCGAAATTTGCCGAAATCTTTAACTGTAAGAATATGAAGACATTGATTCTAATTGCTATAGAAAACGAAGTAGGTAACAAGTAAACAAATAAAATACACGAAAAACAACAAAAAACAAAACAATCGTGAAGAGAACGTGTGAGGTATATTATTACAGAATCGTATTCAGCCAGGTAGGGTATGGCTTAAACCGCAACGGTCCACGAAACGCAATTCCTGTAAACCAATCTAAAACTACATTATTTTTTTTAATCAAAGACTACATCTTTTCCTTGTAAAATCTCCACCACGGACTATTTTAATCAGCGTTTTTGGAGTGTCTTAAGGAATAGAGTTTCCATAAATAATACCGTAAAGCGTAGGGCCGGTGTCTGAATTGAGAATTTCACTAAGTAAATAGTTAAGTAACATTCTGTCACGCTCTTTTCTGAGAAATTTTACGAGACAGCACTACAGCTAAGTAACTACTTACGCGAAATTCTCAATTCAGTAATTGGCCCTTAAACATTTAAAGTAGGTAGGTACACGAGAAATTAAAGTTAAAAATTAAATAGCTAAAGTTACACGGAAAGAAAACAAAAGTCTTTAAAATTTTTGTACTAAAACTTTCGTAAGCACAACACATTGTAAACTTTTAGTCCGGATCTACTAAGGGTGTTGTTATTAACTAAAATTAACTAAACATATTTGCCACTCGAGTGTGGAACACACTGTGCGTCGGTGGAATTAAGAAACACATTTTAAGACTTCTTTTTCGTTATGTAATTCCAATGCAACATTTTTTTCACATTGCTAAGTAGCAATATTTATATTAGAGCCATTAATTTAGAGATTTTATTTTTGGGTAGCCACGTCCGCGACTACGTTTGCGTCAACAGCATATGTCCACAATGCTGAAAGATTTTTTGAAATATATCGGATGAATACTTTCTGAGATTGGGGTACCCTGTACACAAATACATACATATACACAGTACACATTTTCCCTCTTTATAGAATAGAAGAGACCCACTTGGGTTTCTAAAAATAATCAAGAGATCAAACATTGATACATAGAATTGCCTATTGCAAGTCCACCAGGAATTAGGTACATAAGAAACGAAAACCAAAATAATGGGTACAAACCCCTTGACGAGTTCTCTACATCTCGTTAGAGATTCCGAACACAAAAGCTCGATAAGTCCTCGAAGAGCGCTCAGCAAGGAACATCACATTGTCACAAAGATAAAGGGAAATTGAAAAGGGCTACCTACCTACGTAACATAAGCTAGATTTATCCACGGATATTATTATATTTTTCCGCGCAGCCCGGTACCCGAGAATGAAATTAAATGTCCTCTATGAAAGTGATTCCCGTAAGAGGTCGGCTCCCGATTTCGCCGAGTTAGCAAGGGCCGTGTGTGGCAGACCGAAAAAAATGATTTCCTCCGCTCGAACAAGCGTCCGTGACTTTTCCAGGCGCTCCGGCCGTCCCGTGCATCTGGCGGGACCTATTATTAGGGGACGGCTCTTAATGCTTCCTTAGGTATTTTTATATGGCTGCCCCGTCTTAGTTTTTACGATTGTGATTTTTATTGAATTCCTCGATCCGTACTACGTGCCGGCTGTAGTTTGCGGGCGAAGGTGATATACGATCCACTTTGCCGGATTTATTTTATAGCGCTGTTTCGGACACAGGTTCCTTGAAACGACGAGTGGTTATTTTCTGAACGACAAAGGATTTAGCTAATGGAGTATACGCAGTTTCGATATTTTTTATACGTATCGGGTTCAGCAATGCACTTAAAATGTTTCTGCTGCCGTTAGGCATTCCTGTGAACGTCTTGCTCACTTTGTAGTCTCACACATTCATTCAACCTGAATGTTATTTATTTCTCGTACATGCTCATAAAGCTATTTGTTCTACTTGAACTGAACTTTCTCTTAGGAAAACCCACAACAACTCTCAGTTTTGCTAATTTGTATGGTTTCACAACTTTGGGTGTGCGGAAGTTTGCGGTCAATGTTTGTATTCGAGTTAAGGAATAGTTAAAAGGGGTTAAGATTATACGTGTACCTATCTACAATACCAAAGCGTGGTGGCTTATTTTAAAGACAAACAAAGTCATATTCGCAATTTATCTCGCGTGGCCGGTTTTCACGAATGGCTGTTGTTATGGAAGGAAGGAACAAGCAATAAGTGCAGCAAATCGCCGAGTGCACGATTCATTTGATCTGACGTGAATTTATCCGCGCCGCGGCTCTCTTTATTTACACAACGCCGTTGCACACTTTGTCCTGACAAACTCAATAAATTACCAACATCCTCGGCGCGGCAACAGATTTGCTCGGCTTTTATTTTTGTCAAGCTTTTCTTGTTCGCCCGTATCGGTGGCTCGACTTGACACCACTTTGAAGTGTGCTCCATCAATCAATAAATGTTTGCACAATGCACGAGTTGCATTATGCATAGTGTGTAAGTGCGTAACTTTTGTGATACTGCTAGCTACATATGGATTTTTTTTTCGTTATTGTGCACAAAAAGTGTAAAGCTGCAATAATCGCTCATTAGTGAGGTAGACGAGTCGGGGGGTGCACCGTCTGGCGAACGTTGACTCACGCGCGGAGTTCCCGCCCGCCCTACGGCTCTTTGAAAGCGCTACCTACAAACTCTACATTATAAAATACTATTAGTCTCGAATAGAAAACTTGCTATTTTTCATCTTCTATTTTTTCACTATCAGCCTAATCTATCCACCACGAAGAGTTTGCAAGTATATGCCTTAATAATGCATAGGTCTTCTACACATAATGTAACGGTCTAGGCCTCGCGTCGACATGTCCTTATTCGTCGACTCACCGATTTTAAAGTACCCTTTCCCAAGATAAGGCACGTTACTTCCCCTAGCTTACGACTTGCGTTTTTTGCACCACCAATAGGGGTTAAAACAGTTAAAACAAACGATACAAAAACATGTAGTAACTAGTACTCGTAAAATTACAATGTAGGGCAACTGAATTCTTTAAAAGGGGTAGGTGAATATAGGACGCACATGTTGTCCGATACTGCTTTGAATATCAATAGGTACTATTGATTAATAAAAAGGAAAAGACTTTTAAAAGTCCTGTTACACCCATAAAATCAAATTTGTTCCAATAACACAGCAGAATTATACGCTTCAACGCAGCGACTTAGACAAATCGCTGTTGTATTGAACAATTTGTTGAGTAATCCCAGCATTAGTTTCAATTATTCGGGCTTCCTACTTGATGGCAATTTACATTCAAATTGGGAAAGGGATTTGCCGTAGTGTAATTTAATTTAATGTTTGTATCTCACCGTGAATTTCTCATCGAAATAGAGCAAGAGAGCCCCGGGTGATGTTTTAATAGTTTCCCTACCTGCGGCGTTATGGATTGCAACTATTAACCCAGCAATTGATACTAATTCTCTATTATAGTATCAACTAATGTGCTTCATTTGGCAGTCCTACGTCAAATCCATGCGCCCTTTGCTAATTGTGAGGCTTTATCTAGGTTATTTACAGCCATTACCATCATTACATTCGCTGCGCGTGCGTTGAATGGTCCATAATTAGAGTATCATTGTCCCGTGATGTAATGAAGCGTGCTGCACCGCGGGAACTCTGCCCCTTGCGTCTGATTATAACGAATTGAGCGATTTCTTTCGGTAATTCACTTGTCCGGTGCCCCGACTGAAAAGATGTGGGTTTATTAGATACGATTCGTCTGTTTTCATTAACTCGTTAAGGGTGATTTTAATGCTTGACGTGAATAATACAGGCTGTCCAAAATTACAGTCAGGTGAACGATCACCTCCGTGTATGTTTTGCAGATAAGTTTTTAGGGTTCCGTACCTCAAAAGAAAAAAGCCCTTATAATTTAAGATCACTTTTTTCTCTGTCGGTCTAATTGTCTATCAAGGCCCATTATCTCTGGAACGCGTAGAGGTATAGAGTTGAAATTAACACCACTTAACAAATCTAAGCAACTTTAATGTACCTGTAGGGGCCATCCATAAATTACGTCACACGAATTTCATGATTTTTTTACCCCCTCCTTGTCACAGCTGGTCAAATTTGTGAGACTCCTCCCTCCCTAGAGTGACATCACATATTTTGCAATTTTACATGCAGATTTCTATTGGATTAAAACAGCAGTTCCGAAGTTAGTTTTATTTCCGATAGAGTTAGGAATAGATAGAGTTGCAAAAGTTTTTGTATTTTTCGTTGATAGTTCTAAGTTCATGTTTTAACACTTAGATTAAAATATATTTTTAAATGTGACGTCACAAAATGTAAGACCCCTCCCACCCTCTTGCCACACCATCTTACACTTCGTCGACCCCCTCCCTCTCCCTTAGTATGTGACGTAATTTATGGATGGCTAAGTGAAAACATTTGAAACCATACATTTGTAATTAAATCATGATAAAATTTGTCATTGAAGTTCGGGAAAAGCTCTGAAAAACTGCGAGACTCGATTCCTAATCGAGACTCCTCCAGCGCCTTCCACAACTTCCTATTCTTTGCGAAAGGATTTCTCCTACCCGCTGGGCTATCTCCGCTTGTGATATACACTTAAATTCAAAGATTAGGGCAATGCTTTTTTTCTTATGCTCATCGATTTCTTTTAGATTAGGTAACAGTATGTAATATCGGCAATAGAATATGTTTCTACGTATGCAAGGAGCTTTTTGGATTTTATTAAAAGTTCAGGTCTCTATATCAGTTTTTAATATCAGTCTAATCAAAAAAACTCTTTTAAAAATCATAACGATCGTAATAAATACGAGAAAATGCCATAACTCGGTATCTACAAAAATGGCGGAGCGATAGGGTTGACTTGGATCGCGCTGTGAGTTCTCTAACTTTACTTTCTGCGACATCTTGTGCCAAGAAACATATTTACCTACAATTTACGCAAGCCCCCTCTGCAATTTGAAGACAACGACATTTGGCGAAGTTTAAAAGTTCCGTTCAGCCCCTTGCCGTGCGCGAGCACCGTGGCAAGGGCGCCCACACCGGTGACGCTGCACGCAAGGCGATGTCGCACAATCATACAGCATTTAATCATCATTAAAGTGGAATCAGGGCCCGCTGCAGCCGCAACGGCCGCAACGGTCATGTTTCGTGTTTTTGCATCCTCGTAGAATTGCCGCCACGTTTCCCGACGAGCGTTTTAAAATGAATTTTCAGACGGGAATGTTTTGTAACGTAATTACATTTCGCTTTACTCCGACCGCGTCTGTTCCATCTCATTTAGCTCATTTGTAGAGTTTGGGCTGTATTCAAAAGCTATGTAGATACTTATTTCTATTTTAATCTTTGCACAACAAGCTATTCGGATCTCTTTGAATTCATCACGGTACAAAGCCATCGCGTATCTACAAAGAGTTAACAAAATAAAAAGGTCTGTGGTCTTTTGTGCCGAGCGACCAGTTATGACAAAGCGGATCCCTTTGCCCCTCGGCGGCTCTTTGTCTCCTAGATCGAGATAGACGCGTAAAATTTGATTCGGGAATTATTTTATTAG
Organism: Yponomeuta plumbellus; assembly: GCA_947310845.1. NCBI lineage: Eukaryota > Metazoa > Arthropoda > Insecta > Lepidoptera > Yponomeutidae > Yponomeuta > Yponomeuta plumbellus. The sequence goes on along the minus strand of OX371198.1, from coordinate 14,097,664 downwards.
ATATCCAGTACACGTGCGCGGCGTGACGAACGCGATAATGTCCCGGCACCAGGCTTACAACGGAACAATTACATTCCGCATGAATTAACCGTAATAGTGTGGCGGCGGGAGCGAAGCTTTGAGCCCGCGCTGGGTGACGCGATGTCCGGAGTCAATTGCTACTATCCATTTATCTATACTTGGCATTTATTTCAGACTTTAAACTTGCTTTAAACGAAACTCAATCAAAAACCTTTAGCGGTAGAAAACTCGAAACAGTTTATATAGGTACTAGACGAAAACCCGGCTTCGCTCGGGTAAAATGTAGACGCAAAATAATATTCCACTATGTTTTTTTATATGGTGACGCCTCTGTATTTATCAACCACATATAAATAGATAGATAGTAGATATAAATCTCTTAATACATTCAGATGCATAAGCTCACACCTGTATCCCAGAGGGGTAGGCAGAGACCACGGACTGTCACCTGCCACTATCCTGACAAATCACTTTCGCTTCATCGACATCCATTAGTCGTTGCATGTACCCACATCGGTTTCGGGTACTTTTAATCTTGCCCTTTGCTAGTACATCCCCTATTTGGTTGAAGTAGGTCCAACTGGGGCGTCCCTTACCGGCCCTTCCACTCACATTCGCCCAATATATTTGCTTTGTCAGTCTTTCTTCGTTCATCCTCTCCACACCTCCAAACCAACGCAACATTCCTTTTTTCAATTCTAGTCACTCACTACATCCTCTTTCTCTACATCCTCGGTCTCTGATCACACTATTGCGTATTCTGTCATCCAAAGTAACACCACACATATTTCTTAAGGATCTCATTTGTACTGCACTAATCCTACTTTCATGATTCTTCTGCCATACCTAAATCTCGCTACCATGCTTACATCAGTATTGGAACCAGCACACTATTATGGATAGCCAATCTTGCTCTTTTGAACATGTTCTGGCTACTCACGAAGGAATGCAAGGCGAAAATCGGATACTTATCATAACTTTGTCATGGGTACCTCATCACAAATTACTAACTAAATGAGCTTCCTTCATAAACTTAACAGCTAGTGAATCTAATGACGTATTCAATGAGACGTAGAATCCACTTGGCTAATCAACTAAAAACAGCTCCCTCTCTTTGGCTTTACAGCTTTTAGTTTTATATTGACCACATGTTTTTCTTCATCATTTTAATTTTTGGTATTTTTCTTATCTAGTGGCTTTTTCATTTCAATAAGTTTATTGGTACCTATAACTAAGCAAAACAATAAAGATCAATTTATGACTTTGATTTCCTTTTTCAATTATTTTTCAGACCCTTCCATTCCCAAACTCAATGTCAATTATTGTCTTCCCGCCAATGAAAAACACCACAGATTACTTACTACACCTTCTCAGTTGGCACAGATTATAATAACCTTGGATGCCACGGTATTCCACACACCATGGAGTTAACAAATTAGATCAAAGGGCCGGTTTAGATTATCTTAGTGTTTAGGAGAGTGCTTTACTTTACACTCTGTTGCAACATTATGCTGAATCGGCCCATTTTGGGGGCTCAACCTTTAATGTATTTTATTATTATTTTCATGTTGTACAGTTTATTTATTTTTACGCTTTTTATGCTTTCTGTGTTATTTTTTTATTATTGTACGCACTCTGTGTGTGTGTGTTTTTTTGTTTTGTTTTGAGTATCAAATAAATAAATTTTCTTTTTTTCTTTCTTACTTTCTTTATTTCTTTCTTTCTTAAGGAGAGTGCTTTTGTAGAAACGTGTAAGCGCCACTTGCTTTAGTACGTTTTACGGTATAGTACGGTTCTAGTTGCCTTTCAATTAGAATCAAAATAGAATTGGTTTCTATTGTTCTATCCAGTAACACCTGAGCGCGTTCCTATCCTCGTTACTTATCTGTGTATAAACTAAAAAAATAGTGAGAACTTTAGGAGAGTGCGCAAGTGACCCGTGACGGGTACGTGTTGTTTTCAATAACTCGAATTATCAAACTTACTTATGTGTTCCATCAAAACTCATAGTATTTTGAGTAGGATAGCGCATATTTCGCGACGTCGACTAAGTGACACTCTACTGGAAGAAATATAAACGTTCACTCGAACGTCTAGTAATGTACTAATGCACTTTCCTCTCTAATTGTATTATAGCACTCTCCTAAACACTAAAATAATGTAAACCGGCCATAACAGTTCACAATGAAAACTTGACATTACCACGGACCGGCAACTTGCGAGCACTTTTTCAATAAAGTAATCCTTAAATACTTACGAAGTTAAAGACTACTTATAAACATAAACATTGTTTCTGGTCCCACGCATTGGGATACCCTGTGTCGTGAGAACCAGAAACAGCGACATCACAAACATGTAAACGTCCAAGGCCGAGGTTTTTTTTGTCTCAAGTCGGGGTTAGAACCCGGGACTCTCGCATTGGTAGGCAGATGCGTTAACCGCTGCGCCACAGAGGTCGTCCTATTTATACAATACAATCCATCAACAGCCATCAACAGCCAGCCGTGTCGTACTCGTCGGCTGCACGCGGCCGGCTTTTTCCGATGGTATTCCTAGTCTCTAACTATAAAGTATGTAGGGTTTATTTTACTTTTTAACGTTGGACCCGTACGTCGCCTGCCCGTTGTGATGTGGGCCTTCAGAACACTCGGCGGTTGGCGGCCAGCTACCGACTTCTTGCTGCTGCCGCGTTGCCAGAATAGGTAGTACCAGCCAGCTGCAAAAGTTACTCCATCGCCGCCGCCGTAGCGAACGATCATTTCCCGACTTGCATGTGCTACGAGCACGTCAATCACGTTGATATTCGCGTGCGTCCGCCTGATCCCTCATCGCATTACACGGGTATCAGGTTTCAGAACGATACACAGTAATTATTCATAGCAAAAACTTCGCCTCAACCCTCAGCAGCTTTGACAGGTCTAAAACCGGCGCTGCCCTTTCCATATTCAAATAGGTCGGGATTTTATGGACTTCATTTAGTTTTTGATGAATACCCAGAATTTCACACAAAAGCTTTCATTGCTTACCGTTCGGTTTGCTGTTGGTGGCATCTTCTTGCAATTTGCAAAAGCTGCATTTAGTGTGTCTAATAAGCTGTCTGGTGGGTGCAGCCGGGCTATAAATTATAGTATTTTCGCAACGGACCCGTCGTCGCGCGGAACTAATGCATCGATAATGAGTTCTGCCGGGGCGGACAACAAAGCAGCTTCATGCATCTTCATTCTAAACCTTATCATAACACAACAAGTAACAAAATCACGCAAAGCTAGTGCGTCACCGAAAATGGAACAATCGCAATCGGCTGAGCGTGTCCTTGGCGGGCACGGCGGGACGTCAATGAAATTTAATATTCCATCTACGATAACCCAGATATTGTAACGTAAACCGTGAATAAAAATCGTCGGTTACCGTACTAACTGGGGAAATAGGGATGGTAGGTTCGCACGGTATTGCCGCCCAGTGAAGCGAGCCCGCCCGCCGCAGCTGCACGTAAGCTCGCAAGCTACTAACTTACCGTTTTGTTGGCACGCACGCACCACTTCCTGCTATCTAGACACTGAAAACCTGACTCTGCATTATTTATCCAATCGGGGACACAACACCGCCTAGTTTGTTGCGGAAACGGGTTTTCCTGCCACTGTGTCCAGTTTGAAGTTCTTTTAAATTAATAAGTAGATAAGCGACGAGATAGCACTAGGTACCACTCCGTTTACAAAGCTCTGTGAAACTTTGCCTTGTTATTGTAAGTGCTGAAAGTTTGGAGCGAAATGAATGGGGTATAATAATACGAATGTTCCATGCGCTAACAGTTGCTTTGTTCGCGACTTCCTTCCTAGAACACAAGTATGCACTACAGTTGAAAATCGTTTAAGTAAAGCGGGAATAAAGGTTCTCCAATTTTGTTACAGTTCTTCCAGTTCTCTGGATGGTGTGATTGAATTGAAGAGATGCTTTGACATAGACTAGCGTTGGAATCCTCAAAACCTCGCGTTATAATGAGTTTATTCGTCGACTTGCGCCAGATCAAGTCTTCAGTAACAAACCTTTCGGAAATGGTTGACAAGATCTCTACTTCTGTGGATAAAGATAAATCTCAGTGTTTGACTTCCGGAGAGCCTACAATGTACCGAAGTTCAATATTTAAACCAACCTTAGGCTTGGGAGTAAAATTCTCGCAAAGTCAAGAGGATGTTTATCAGAATATGCCATCGTCCAGATTGAGGAGTCACATGTCTCTACCGAATCTGGACAAAGAAGAAACCTTGGAAAAGCTGCGAAATGAGAGACGCTCAAAAATCACCGAGATACATGACGAGCAAAATGAATCCAAACGACCCATCATTCAAATATCGACAGAGAATCTGAGCGAGTGGATTGTAGCGACCACCAATAAGCGCCCTAATTTCGATGACAGCGGTCAAACGCATCCAATGGACTTTATAGAAGATGTCAAGTACTACATATTGGAACTTCACATGGCACCAGAAAAACAATTGCCCTTTGTCATATCCTGCCTTTCCGGAGTACCACTCATGTGGGCACGTTGCTTCAAGAGCGAGTTCAACGACATCCAAAGTTTCCTCAATGCTTTTGAACAGGAGTTTTGGGGTCCGGATCGACAGAAATCGGTCCTCTACGACATGAAGCTGGGGAAGTACGATGGGGCATCTTCGCGAATCAGTCTGTCCGAATATTTCCTACACAAAGTATCGAACTACAGACACTTGACGCCTCCACCTTCTGATTTGGAGATAGTGTACTCATTGGCCGCTCACTTCGACTCTGCTATAGAGCTAGAGCTTCGCCTGTCACCAAAACCCTCTTTGAGAGAGGCATATAGAGTGCTTCGACGTCGTGAAGGCGACGCAGCCGACTTCTTGCCCAATTACTTGTATGAGATGTGCGAGGCATTCCAACGGGGCCAGAAACCTGAATCGGCACGGAGAAACCCGCCACCGTCGGCGCGGGGTTTCTCGACTGAATGTGAAACGCAAGGGAATAAATGAAATCCAAGAGTTTTCAATATTGAACTATTTGTAATATTCACGAAGCACGAAGATAGTATTGAAATCAGTAAATCACGCTACGATAAATCGAAGTATATTAAAATTTAATAGTGAGACGGGCTTTTTTATTTCCGTGACCCAAATGCCTTTAAAGAAGTGTCCTTCAACGTGCGCCCCCAAAATTCAAACTGTTCGATGTACTGTCCTCTGTTTACACACATTATGAACAGACAAGTTTGTGGTCCATAAGAGACTTTCACCTGGGTATCTTCCCCTTATTTTCTAGGGTTCCGTACCTCCAAAGGAAAAAACCAAACCTTTAGGTATAGGATCGGTTTGTTGTCAGTCTGCTATGTGTCAAGAACTCAAGACCATTTATCTTCCGGAACGCGTTGAGGTATCGAGTTGAAATTAAAACCATATCCGCAAGTCTACGGTCCCTGTGAAAGTATCAGACTTTTAAGTTAATACAAAAAAAAGATACGGCAGGGTACTTCCCGTTTCCGTGTGGAGTTTCTGGTCTTCCATCGGACGCGTCCCCCGGGTGGCGGATAGGGGAACGCCCTCCAGATATGGGGGGTACCGGCTTCGGCCGGCGCGGACCAAAACCAGAGGGAGGGGGACGTCCAGTGGCTTGCGCTGCTGGATGTCCCGCGGGGTCCAACATGGGCCCCGCACCTGTAACCCCACATTGAGTGGGGCCGGGGGCCTTCGGGCCGCGAGGAGACAACCTCTATAAAAAACACACGGTGGGGGCCCTCTCTATGCCCCTCTGTCCAGCAGAGGGCATGGAAGAGGGCTGGAGGGGCGCGAGATCCACAAGCCGGGCCTGGGAGGGACATTGCGGGAGGTAAGCCAGGGACCAGGGACTGGGCACCCCATATGGTCTCCGGCCGAGGGGTGTCTTTTTGGGAGGGATTATTAGATGGGCCGAGGATCCGGGCAGAGGGCCACAACGGGTCCTCGGTAGTTGGAGGCTTGCGGAGCTCGCGCCTCTTCGCCGGGAGAGCCGGTGGCGCGGGGGACGCCGCGCGGAGCTTGCGCCGCCGGTTGGGGGAGGGTCACAGACGGCAGGTTGGGGGACCTGCCGTCCGACATCGTGACGGGAGAAGGGGGTGGGGGGCCCATGCCCCTTCTCCAGTGAGGGTGGGCCCGACTCCTTGCGAGTCGGGTCGACGTCGCCGGGGCGCCGCTGTCGCATTCGCGTTGTGGTTTCACACCACTTGCGAGATCCGGCGGCGCCCCATTGCACGAGCGACAGGACGGCCCCCGGGGTGTTTTAGGAGGTATGCCTCTCCTATTATTAGGAGAGGAGAGTCCGACACACGGCCGTCGCCCTCCCCCAAGGGTGGCGGTTATGGTGCACAAAGCATTTCACCCCGTTAACAAAAAAAAAAAAAAAAAGGGTACTTCCCGTTGACATACGTTGTATACAAGTATATGAAAAAATCTGAAACTGTACATTTGTAATTAAATAAAAAAAATGTCTCTGAAATTCGGGAAAAATTCCGAAAAAAAACTGCGAGTACGGATTCGGTGGGCGAGCCATACTTGCTCTTGTCCGGATTTTTCGCAAGTTATACACAATATGCTTACCAATTCTACTTTATCCACTTTTAAATAACTTTACTTCTCTACTTGTATAATATCATCTACTCTGTTTTTTGTTATTTTTACACTGACCTGCACTTATATTTTTAGTGTACCATGACAGCTGGTCGACCTATAACTCTAAATTCTTTGTAGGTACTTCAGTCTGTTCATATCAAAGAGACAGCGTTGAACAGTTAAATGTGACGGACACTGTAAAGGTCGACGTGATGTCGTGTGCACTCACTGTAGATCTCCAATTCTACTGACGTAAACACGTTCATCATCAAACGATCGTCGATCAAACGATCACCTCTGTAGGCGACGGTGTACGCGCTAAGCTGTATTCGTGTTAGCTTAAGTTTAGCTCGTCCTGGACTTTTTTTTATTAAATATACGAATAAGGGTAATGTGGCAAAGCAGATACGCTGGTCGCCCGCCTTGGGGGCCGTCCATTAGTCACGTGATCTTTTTTTAAGCCCCCCTCCCCCTTAGTGATACATGGTGAGGTTTAAGACTACCCTCCACCCCCCACCCATCATCACGTGTATTTTTCGTATCTACAAAAAATCTTGATTTTTTTAGAACTAGAATTGTCTTGCGCGCGCAAGCGCGTGTGTAGAACGCGTGCGCGTTTGAAAAAATAATGAAAAAATAAATACACGTGATATCTTACTACACCCCCCTTCCCCCCTTGTGGCATTTCGTGATTTTTGTCAAACCCCTCCCCCCCCCTTTCAAGCCTCACGTGATTAATGGACGGCCCCTTGCCAAATCAGTCTCAATACGGCCACCAACGAGTGAACCACGCACCCGCCTCATGTAGATATAGGTACTCTGTATTCATCTCTTTTATTTCATTATCCAATCTCTGAGACATCCTCATCTGCATTCCTTACAACCTCAGAGCCCTCCACGAGAGCGAAGGCAACTGGACGGAGAGTGATTGCACGGAGGCGCGGCGCGGCGGTGCACTATGGGGTGGGCAGGCGCGCGCGTGCCGCAGGCAGCCTGCCGCCATGCCGCACGTGGCAGCGGCCGCGCGGCTAGCCCGGAGCGCCTGCCTCTCAACACACGCCGGAGACCGATGGAACTGCTCGACCGTGGAGCTGGCGCCGAAGTTCACGCCCGATCTGCTAACTGGTGAGTTCTCCGAGACCTTAATGATTACCCTGGAGAGTCTGAAGTCAAGATGGTTCTGGACATGCACTCCGTAGAGTTCGCCTAGAGTTCAGGTGGTTGTAGTCAGTTCTGACTTTTTCAACGGGTTACGAAACGTTAAGTAGGTAGGTACTAAATCTGATGCTGAGTTCTGTGACTCAGTGCTAGCTAAGCGAGTGGTAAGTACCGAGACGAAGCGTGGAGTGTTATAGCTACGGATAACACCGTACTTCTAGGTTACCGTTAAGCCTTGTTATAATGTTATATATATGACGTGGTCAGCTCAGCTGTGCTGTGGTGCACAGTCAACAAGGCGGGGACTTATAATACGTAATACGATGCCCATGGACTTCAATATAAGCTTTTCGGAAGCACCTCGTAGACACATTGATATTGATGATATCGCCCAATCAATTCAATCAAGTTAATTCACGAGCAGTTCTACTGTAGTTAGCTCTAAACTCTGCTTTGTAGTGCCCTGATCACTAACCTGATCATTAGGTTCTTAATGTATTGTTTTGTCTAGTATGTACAACAAAGAGTTCTATTGTAATCTGATCACTGCCATTTTTTTATTAAATTTCTTGGATTACCTATCCAGGAGAGAGAGGCATACGCGTAACGCGTTGATATGCGTAACAACATCTTCAGTAAATTTGATGCAGCGGGCAGACGTTTCTGAATTTCTTAATACTGATGTAAAGTCACTGGTTCTTAGCCAGTAAAAATTGGATATTTGTGTGGTCTAAAGAGCACACGTGTCACACGTCTGTGCTGACTGGAGGTCGCGTAAAAATATCTCAGTAAACGCTAACTCTTCCAACAGAAAAAATGCATTCTGTCACCGTTCATCTTCCTTCGGGAAAGTTTTATTACTTTTAAGTTTCCAGACCATTCTGAATGCAGGGCTGAATAGACTAAATTGAGGTTCCTGTGGAAGTCACATGGGAAAATAGGAAATGGAAGAGTCTTAGCGAGCACAAAACGTTCTGGTTTCATTAACATTCTAAACGGTAGGGACGGAATCTACGTACCGTCTAGAGCGGCTTTATAACTTCCGACAATAATGAGAGATAAGGGAAGGGAAGTTTGTCCGGAGTCTTTTAAATCAGCGGCGATGTATTGTGCGCAGCCGGCGCGCGGAACGCCGCGCCCTAGCCGCGGACAGTCCACCCGTTCCGCCGCGCGCACTCTTTTTATTACGTGTCACATCTACATTTATTTATTGCTCTTTGGGTAATTAATTTTCAAATTAGTTCATTGTTTTCCCGTTTGAATAATTGAATTTAGACGAGTTGGTCCGTTCGTGTTTTGGCTGCGAACGCCCTGCAGTTGGGGGCTTTCACAAAAATTAAACTTTCCTGAAACAGTTACGGCGACGGCACACATCGCAGTTGCTTTGTTTTTCGTGCATGCGATATCCTTTTATAGCATCTTATCGAATTACGGATGAGACGATGTCACGCGATGACTTCCTACTCGGAATCGGCACGGAGGCTCACCGGCTTAGTCCGTAAATATTGTGACTGTCGCATGCTTTCTTGTATTGATTGGGCATATACTTTTGCGAAAACTACCCCACTAGGTATTCTAATGTTTTATTGTTACCGCAAAGTAAAAACGAATCGAAGTACCTTCTTAATGAGATAAGTTTCTCCCAGAATTTACGAAAATTATTAGCTACCATGGGGAAAATAAGATACCGGGATATCCAGGACATTGTTTTCGGCTTTTCGGAGCGGAGTTTTTCCACGCCAGCGAGGCGGCAACGAAAAACAACTATGTAAAACTTAGGAATAGAAGAAAAGCAAACAATGGCGAAGTTTTTTCTACTTCCAGGCTGCGTGGTCAGGCGATGTTGTTGGCAGGGCGCCGCCGAGCGTCGACTACGAAATACGGCCATTGTTTTCCCTCGCCACTTCTGCGGCCGTCTGCCCACTTTAGGAAATTAATTGACACAGAACGTAGCCGGCTCACAAACAAAACCTTTTCGACTCTTCAGACTTCTCTCTGAGCTTGATACAATTTAATTAAAAGTTTCACTAAAGCGGGTAATGTCTGCGGCAACGAGAGAGAACAAACAATATCGCAAACATTTAAAGGCAATTTATAATGCTCGAGAGACACTCTCTTAAGTCGCCATTGAAAGGAAAAGAAGATTTATTTCCGCCGTTGCTGGTACTAATTTCAGGACATAAATCACTTTGTAAATCCATGTACAGTCGGATTATTGTGAAAGCCTCGTCGTAAGTTATCTAGTCTGTCAAATTAAGAAGGCTATCGATAAAGGACCAGTGGCACAAAGCGATCAGCGGTGAGGGTCGAAGGCACGGCGAGTCGGACAAAAGATTTAATTACACGCATGAATCAAGCGCGGAGGGTTGGCGGGGCGGGCGCGGGCGCGCGGGCAGGGGCGCTGTACTGAGCGATAACCGTGAGAGGCGCACTCACGCGCGCGATCTTCACTCGCGATCTAGCGTGCGATAGACGATGCTGGTGGCCATTGTTCAAGGACCCGGGACCTTATCGCAACTGGATTGACAACGGCGGAATTGTTTTTATTTCTACCCGAGAACTTTGTATGGCGTGACTACAATGGATAATGCCGGTGCATTAATCAATTAACTCTCACAAGACGAGACAAGTTAATTATTGTTAGGGTCTCTCGTACTTGGTTTGATTAAGACGCGTTTTTATTAGTACTCTCTCTGCAGATTGAGCAATAAATAACTCAATGAGTTAAAACTGCCAGGGAAACTGGAGACACTCAATAAAAGAGTCGAATGATCGGTTAATTTCAATTTAGGTTGTAAAACAAGAGCAAAATGTTCTCTACTTTCAATTAACATCAAATCAACCTTTACAACATAAGGCACTCTATTCAGAACCGCACTGAATTATATAAATACGTAGATAGCTTAACATTTGCTTACAAGCCTGACTATTGACTGCGTAGGTCGTACGTATCGTCATAAACTCTCTTCCCTGAGGAAGGTGTAGGCCATACTCCACCACGGGGGCCTAGTCCGTATTGGTGGAGATTTGAAAACCAGCAGTGGCTGGTCTTACTGTCAGAAGTTTTCAAGGCCTCTGACTTGGCTTAACGACTGCCATCTTTCGATAGATGCCGGCACCAACTGCATGTTGCCTTGCGAAGCACGGAACCGCTCGGAAAAATGCCACTGGCGTTACTCATAGACGGTCACCCATCCATGAATTGAACCCGCCCTATGTTGCTTAACCTTCGTGATCGTTTAAGATCACTCAGGCAGCGGGGGCTACGAGCGACTCTACAAACGTACCTACTGACCTTGTGGACATTATATTGCTGCACTTGCAATTAGGCATACCCTGCGTCTCTTAAGATTTTGAGATTATATTTATTGGTTTTTATTAATCACGTGTCACATGAAGAACGGTGGTGGTCCTGTGGGTAAAACCATGGACTTGGAAGCGGAAGACCCAGGTTCCATTCCCAGTGCGGGAATGTATCTGTAACTTAGTTTTCTATGTACATTTGTAAAACTTAATAAGTACTTAACTTACATAACATAGAAAATCAAGTGGTACTGCTAGTTTAACTATAGGTACTAGCAGCAGTACCACTCGCTACCTGCGATGGAAAACATCGTGAGAAAACCTACCTAAGTGTCTGAGCTGTTCACATACCAACCTCAGCGTTTGAACCCGCCATACCTCGGGGGGCACGCGTGGTGATTAAGCCCATACTGTCTCTCTGAGAGAAGACCTGTGCCCTATAGTAGAACCTAGGTATACAGACTGCTTACAATCCGTGTCATACCTATGTATGTCTTTGGGCCACTTTCTGAATTGAGAATTTCGCTAAGTAACTATGTACGGTCAGCATATAAGATAAGATAAGAATATTCTTTATTGCACATAAGAAACAAGTGACATATACTGAGTACATTGACGCACAAGGTAAATTGCGCAAGTATTAGCAAATGAGCGGACGGCGCAGTTCACCTTTGCGATACATTAGGTTTTTAGGTTTAGTTATAAAATAGCTCGCACATAAGAAACGTTATAAACATTAAACAAGTGAAGATTCAAAATAACATCTTTGATTGGTCCAACATCCAGTCACATTAACATACACATTAACTGTGGGAGTTCGCAGTCACTCAAACTGCGGCCCCTACAAACTACTTAACTGTAGTGCTTTCTCGGCAAATTTCTCAGAAAAGAGCGTGACGGAACGTTACTTAAGTATTTACTTAGTGAAATTCTCAATGCAGAAACCGGCCCTTTGTGGTGTTAGATAAATGGCTTCTTTTTTAAGTTGCGTGAAAAGAAGAAGAAAACCGCGAGGAAAGTCAATACGCGATGTAATAGGCTATGTGACAGTGTGACATAAACAGTATTATTTATACGTATTCGTATAAATTATGAGCCTTGAAACCGCTGTAAGGCATTGTAACTAAAAAAAAATATCATTTATAAAAAAAAACACAGGATAAAATTTGATAATTATGTATGCCCGATTCTATGAAGACGTCACAGCTCAGTAAAAAATGGCGTCTGTCATTCGTGTCGTTCTTACGTTCATTGGTTTGTTTACTGACCAGTGACGTCATAATTTCTGTGCGACGCCATATTGCCCAAGATAGCGTTTTAGCGGCTTATTTCAAAAGTAAATTTCCGTTTGCCTTTTTTTAGAAGAAACACACGAAAGAATTTAAAATGAACACTTTCTGAGGACTCCATGACACCAACAAAACATAATAATATGAGGGTGATTCTCAGGAAATGACTCAAATTGTGTAATTCATGCATGCGCATGTTTTTTCATATTTACTTAATAAAAAGTAACATTATATTGTAGGTTTATTGGCCCCTGAAGATTGTATTGTAACGTATGTGTTGTGTAGGTTTTAGTGGCACCTACTACAATATAAGTACAGTTTGTCCAAAATTAGAAGAAACCGGAAGTGAAAGTTTACTACTTGTTTTATCGAAAAATGTACTTGTCATGAGTTATGTAATAGCCCAAGTTTTTAATTTAGATAATGCTTGTCAAGTAAATGCAAGCTATTAACAAATACGGAAAAAAGGACTGATCAAAACCGTACTCTTTAAATTCTACTTTTTCTGGACAAACAGTATGTTACTTTTTATTGAGTTAATATAAAAAAAAAATGCGCCAAAGAAATGGGCTAGTTGCCCTAAAAAATGTAATTAGTCCGTCTTTTAGATTATTCAAAAATAAGGGACACGTATTTTTTGCACGCTTGCTGCATTTTTTAGCACGGAGTGACGTCACACGTAACTTTAATGGGCTATATCTTTGTTATTTTTCGTTTAATCGAAAAAAGAAAAAATACGTGTCCAATATTTTTTTATAATCTAAAATACGGACTAAATAGAATTTAATTATTTTGACCCTGGAAACTACCCTATTATGCAGTTCTGAGAATCACCCATGAGATGGTTTTCAGAAGTGTGTCAAATAGCCTATCTATCGACCCAGGCACCCGCGAGCAAGCGTACGTATACGCGGCGTCGGCGGCGGCGCTGGCGTGGTCCCTGGCGCGCGCGTGCGCCGCGGGATCGCTGCCGGCGTGCTCGTGCGCCGCCCCGCCGCGCGCGCCGCCGCGCCCGCCGCGCCAGGCGCAGGTCTCGCCCGCCGAGCCGCACGCGCGGTTCAAGTGGGGCGGCTGCGGCGACAACTACCAGTGGGCTGAGAGGTAAGACCCGGGCCTCGATCCTGTAAAGTCGGGTTCCCACGGTCCGCGATATCGCGGAAGGACGCGGACCAGCTCGCACGACACACCGTGGGAAGGGTCTCAGTCCGCGGTAGCACAGACGTCTGTGGCGGTGCGCCGTACTGGCGTGCGTGGTGCATGGCTGTCCGTGGTCGTCGGCCGTCGGCAGAATCGCGCACCGTGGGAAGCCAGCTTTAGTGCATTACAGTACAATCACACTAATAATTATAAAGGTGAACGTTTGTGAGTGTGTATGTTTGTTACTTCTTCACGTCTAAACGGCTGGCGCGATTTTAATAAAATTTGGTATGGAGTTAGCTGACACCCTGGATTAACACATAGGCTACGTTTTATCGCGGGAAAATATCTAATTCTTATCTTCACACCATATTCTTTTTAATGATTATTTTGTTTGTTCGCTCCCTGGCTTGATTGAGTTTGATCAAACCTTGATTGAATGTAAAACTATATAAAAAAACTTATAATGTTAGTCTAAGTAACTCGTCTAAGTTCAATTTCGAAAATTGTGATCATGCTGTGTACACATGTTTTGGAGATTAGTCTGGATCTTACATATATAATAATGTTACCTTGATAATGTACTGGCTAATATCTGTTTTGTGTGCCTAATAAATAAAATAAAATAAAAATAAAATAATTCCCATGGGAAAATCGACGAACCGTGGGTAACACCGCGGGGCACAGCTAGTGACAGATAAATGGATCTATAACATTGGCGCCTAGAAGGTTTGATACGTGCGCGGGCTTAGACTTAAAGCAGCAATGTAGACATAGTGATTGATTCAAGTGATTGGGGCGTGTGGAAATTATTATTAATTATATTATAGGTACTTATATAAAAATAAAAACTTAAAAAAATAATTATAATAATTTTTTTTGCAAAATGGGGGTACCGCTCATTTCCACACATACCCTCACGTTCCCCAGTCTCGCCGAAGACTCATTATTTATTCCTTGGGCTCGTTCAAACTTTAGTCAAAATTCTTACTTCATTTTTAAATCTTGTGTGCTAGTTTGCTTGTTTGTTTGCTAGTTCCAAACAAAATAAATAAATCGTACCTACACTCCCAGATTCGCCAAGCAATTCCTGGACGCGCACGAGATAGACGTGCGCGACGGCAAGATCGAGGACCCGTTCGAGATCGAGACCACGACCACGGAGGAGCCGACTACGCCCACGACCACGCCGCGGCCGAGGCCGACCACTCCGCCGCCCGAGGTCATCCTCGTAGACGACCAGCCGGCGCCTGCAAACGGCTCGCGGCCGCGGGGTAAGAAGGGGCGGCGCGGGAAGAAGCGCCCCCCTCGCTCCCCCCGCCGCGGTCGCCCCACCAGGAAACGGTTCAGAGACAGGTTAGTACCTGTGTAACTTCCTTTTTTATCACACATCACATCACACTAATATTATAAACGTGAAAGTTTGTGTGTGTGTTTATATGTTTGTCAGTCTTTAGCGCTGAAACGGCTGGACGGATTTTAATAAAATTTGGTATGGAGTTAGCCGATACCCTGGATTAAAACATAGGCTACGTTTTACCGCGGGGAAATATCTTATTCCTACGGGAAAATCGATGAACCGCGGGTAACACCGCGGGGCACAGCTAGTTTACAATAAAGTGTTATCTATCTATCTATTTACTACACGGCACACGGCCCTGGATCCTTTACTATTAACTGATCAAGACTTTGTTTTTACTAATACGATAGCTGTAAAAGATAATAGAAGTTTTTAAACTTTGTTGGGTAACGGCACTGATACTCACGGAGCCCCTTAAAACCATGTTTTTGTGATTCGGTCTTGAGAACTCTACGTCAGAAGCATTGGTCGTGTGTCATATATCGTCGGCTAAAGTCACAATTTGTGACTCACAAACCTCTTAACGCCATTTTTTTTTAAATTTAAGAGATTTGCTATAAGATGCACCCTGAAATTTACCTACATTGTAAAAATGCAAAAAAAAATATTTTGAAAAAAAAATTGAGTTAAGAGGTTTGCGACTTTAGCCGACGATATTATGTTCGATTCCGACGAAAATGACTTTTTTACACCTGAAAAGAAAAGAAAATAAATAATTCATAATAATATATTTTTTTTGTTTTAATAAATAATATTAGCTCGTCGGGTTTTTTCTGACCATACGTGAAACATATTACTATCTACGCTATTGCTGAGATGATTCAATTGTAGGCGCATAGTAACTTGTAGGCTCGCTCCCCCGTAGCCCGTACTATCAAAATAACAATTCCGACCAAATGCCTCTGAAGTCGAGAACTTCTCTCCGGTCAGATATTCATACGACGATATGAGCTCGCGGCGGCGTAACATCGAGTACCGCATGGCGGCCGACGACCCGCGCTTCGACCCGCACGTGGACCTGCGCACGCGCCTGCAACGGCTTCGTCCGCTCATCGCTTCGGCCAACCTACTCAACTACCGCTTCGGCCGGAAGGTACCGAAATTATCTTTGCACTATTCTCTTTGTGTGCACAGGCTGGAAAGAAAAACACAGAAATAAAAGTTACAGTGATAAAATATCTTATCTTAGAATATTCTTGTCTCATCTTCTAAGAGAATGGCTCCTTAGACAACCGTGTGAAAATATTCCGCACATTTGCTCAGTTGCATTTATCAACCAATCGTGAAATATTTATTGTCGTAAATTAGGTACAGTCGGGGTCTGAAAATAACCCAAGTCAGAGGCCTTAGGGCGGCTTGAAAACTTCTGACAGGAAGACCAGCCACTAGTCTTACAAGCCTCCACCAATCCGGACTTGGCCCTCTTGGTGGGTATGGCCTATACCTTCCTCAGGGAAGACCCGTGCCCCTCGGTGGGGACATAATGGGTGGACGACGATGAAAGAATAAAACTCTTCAGCGCGCCACCACAGAATCTTCCCCCCCAGGTGGTATCGGCGGGCATGCGCACCAAATGCACGTGCCACGGCGTGTCGGGCTCGTGCTCGGTGCGCACGTGCTGGCGCGCGCTGCCGCCGCTGGCGCGCGTGCGCGGCGCGCTGGCGGGCGAGACGGCGCGCGCCGGCCCCCTGCGCCCGCGCCGCCACGCGCGCCGCGCCAAGCCGCGCCTGCTCTACGTCACGCCCAGCCCCGACTACTGCGAGCCCGACCCCGCCGCCGGCTCGCTGGGAACGCACGGCAGGTGAGCTGAAGGTGTATATACGAGGTGGTAGCCGAGACCGTTGGCGCCGACGCACGCGCCGCGCCACGTCACGCCCAGCCACGACTACTGCGAACAGGTGAGCTGAATCACACTAATATTATAAACGTGAAAGTTTGTGTGTGTGTTTATATGTTTGTCAGTCTTTAGCGCTGAAACGGCTGGACGGGTTTTAATAAAATTCGGTATGGAGTTAGCCGATACCCTGGATTAAAACATAGGCTACGTTTTACCGCGGGGAAATATGTTATTCCTACGGGAAAATCGATGAACCGCGGGTAACACCGCGGGGCACAGCTAGTGTGTATATAATACGGGCACGCGCGTAGCGCTTAGCCGGGCTCTGTCACGCCCAGCCCCGACTACTGCGAGCCCGACCCCGCCGCCGGCTCGCTGGGAACGCACGGAAGGTGAGCTGAATGTGTATACAGGGTGTCCCGTAAATCGACGTCAAGCCGGAACCAGGTGAAAAGGCAAGTCATAGTGGTTATCAGAAAAATCAATAAAAAAAAATTGCACGAAAAAAGTTATAGGCATTTAAAAAAAAAAACAAAATCCTGTTGCCACCACTCTTTCCTTTTTCCAATTTTTTTTGTTTTGTAACTTTGAATAACGCTTCTTCAAACTGTTAACAAAATTTCAAAACCAGCTGCTCCAGCTTGGAAGAAAAGGAGACTTTAAAAAAAAATAACTTAAAAAATTGCCCATTTTTAATTTTAATTTTAGTTTTCATTATGTTTGTGAAATGTCATGAATAAATAATAAAAAATAAAAAATTACTTTTTTTTATATTTTTCTGATAACCACTATGACTTGCCTTTTCACCTGGTTCCGGCTTGACGTTGATTTACGGGACACCTTGTATAATACAGGCACGCGCGTAGCGCTTAGCCGGGCTCTGTCACGCCCAGCCCCGACTACTGCGAGCCCGATCCCGCCGCTGGCTCGCTGGGAACACACGGCAGGTGAGCTGAAGGTGTATATACGAGGTGGTAGCCGAGACCGTTGGCGCCGACGCACGCGCCGCGCCACGTCACGCCCAGCCACGACTACTGCGAACACTATCCTGCTTCTGGCTCGCTGGGAAGGTGAGCTTGTGTCATAAGCGTGGAGGTGGAGAGTCCTATGTCAATGTATGTGGCTGTATGTAAATGTTATGTTATGTTGTGCTATATAGGCCCTGGCACCGAGACTGTGTGCGCAGATACACGCGGCGCGCCAAACCGCTGTACGTCATGTCTAGACCCGACTACTGTGAACCCGTCTCTGCTGCTGGGAACACACGGGAGGTGAGCTGAAGGTATATATAGGCGCTGGCGGCCGATACCGTGTGCGCAGACACGCGCGCCGGGCTCAGCCGGGCCACGTCACGCCTAGCCCGATTGCTGTGAACCCGACTAGCTAGCTGGTAACGCAGCTGGTGAGCTTGTGTCAAAAACGTGAAGGTGGAGAGTCCTATACAGGTTCTGGAGTCCGAGACCGTGTGCACAGACACGCGCGGCGCGCTAAGTCGGGCTACGTCACGCCCAGCCCCGACTTCTGCGAACCCGACCCGAGGTGACCTTGTGTCATAAACTCATAACACATAAGCCTGAAGGTGGAGTCCTACATAGGTAATTTATACATATTTACTAGCTGTCCCGGCAAACGTCGTACCGCCAAACTCACCATTTAAACCTTCCCTGGACTTCTAGAAATATAAAAAACCAAAAATCAGCCAAATCGGTCCAGCCGTTCTCGAGTTTTAGTGAGACTAACGTTACGAGCAGCATTCCTTTTTTATACATAAGATTTTTAGTGAATCTTCAGATACACTAACTAATTGGACACAAACAAATTATTCAATAATTCGACCGTGTTTTTCGGAATCGTGTTTTTATGCCTACACTTTTTACACCGTCCACCTTTTGGCCGCGCTTAGGAAATGCAACGCGTCCCTGGGCCGTGTTTTTCGGAATCGTGTTTTTATGCCTACACTTTTTACACCGTCCACCTTTTGGCCGCGCTTTAGGAAATGCAACGCGTCCCTGGGCTCGGGCAGCGGCGGCTGCGCGCGACTTTGCTGCGGCCGCGGCCGCCGCGCCGTGCGCTCCAGCCGCCTCGAGCGCTGCCACTGCAGGTACCACTGGTGCTGCCGCGTCGACTGCCAGCTGTGCCGGCTCACCGCGGAGGAGCACTTCTGCAACTAACGGCCCACTAATCAGTAGCCTCCGGTCTGGAGCGAGGCAACTAGAGGCTACTAGACCCAGTAACCAGTAGTCCTCAGTCTGGAGAGACCCCCATGCAGTCTACTAGGTCTTTGCGGACTTGGATCGAGCACTGTCACTGCAGGTACCACTGGTGCTGCCGCGTCGACTGCCAGCTGTGACAGCTCACCGCGGAGGAGCACTTCTGCAACTAACGGCCCACTAATCAGTAGCCTCCGGTCTGGAGCGAGGCAACTAGAGGCTACTAGACCCAGTAACCAGTAGTCCTCAGTCTGGAGAGACCCCCATGCAGTCTACTAGGTCTTTGCGGACTTGGATCGAGCACTGTCACTGCAGGTACCACTGGTGCTGCCGCGTCGACTGCCAGCTGTGACAGCTCACCGCGGAGGAGCACTTCTGCAACTAACGGCCCACTAATCAGTAGCCTCCGGTCTGGAGTGACGCTACTAGAGGGCTAGCGCAGACACGGGTCACTGGTGCTGCCGCTTCGAGTTCACCGCAGAGGAGCACTACTGTAACTAATGTCCCCAGCTTACAATGGTCTTATGCAGAGGGTACTGCTGCTCAGAATACCAAAAGTCTAGCGCAGACACTTGTGGAAGATCACCCTAAGCATAAGAATGCAGAGCCTACTGCTGCTCAGAATAACAGAAATCTACCGCAGACATGGGTCACTGGTGCTGCCGCGTCGACTGCCAGCTGTGCCGACTTACCGCGGAGGAACACCAACTAAAGTCTCCAGTGTGTATGGGGAAGTCTATATTATTGTGAAACTCAGGCTACTAGAAGTCGTTGCTGCATGGGTTCCAGTCATCTTGATAGCCGGATGAACTTTCATTTTTACGTTTACTATCAGCCGTTTCAGTCCTGTTTTCATCGTCAACATCGACAGTGAACATAATTATGTATCACTAAAAATTCGATTCTTTTTCTGCTTCGGAGGCGCTTTCCGAATTCCGCACTTCTGGTACTTTCATTTGCCAAAGAAATTTATACCCTAAGTCATCTACAGACGAGTCTAATGAAAGGTTATTTCAGACTTTGCTCTCTTCCTGGATTGTACAATATCCGGCTCAATGGAATGCATGTGGCTTGCTTAGTTCACGTCAACTTCACGAGTTTTCTTCGGTTAAATGTTGTAAACCGTAAATAGTATTTCGAGATACTAGTCATTTCGTCTATTTAGTAAGTAAGATACATGGTGTAAAAATTGTCTTTGCAAAATAAGTATTTTATTTCTTAGTTTCAGATTTATTTTCTATTCGAGTAAAATTATACGAATGTAGGAATTAAGCTTCGTTTGAGAAGATTTGTTTTAGTTTAGTAAACGTAGAGACTAAGCTAAGTTAGAATGTTTGCAAAAATCCCACCAAGGTGTTTTAAAATCATGTCCAGTACTTAGGATGCCAAAGATTGTTTTGTTATACATTTTTTTAAGACTGATTTCTTTTTAAAATATCACTAAACAATAAAACCGGTTAGAATTAGAAAGATATTTCGACAATAAATGTTTGTAGTGCTAGAGTTTGAATGCTATAAATATAGCTTCTTAGTATAGAGTTAAAGTGAAGTTCGTTTTTGTGTAAGGTTAGTTGTTAGTATTTGCTAAGCTTGCTGTATATATTCTACGTCGTCAGTTACTAATATAATATCGAACTATTTAATATCAATCATTATTTATAATTCCTAATTGTCTAGGACTGATTTTTCACAATTTCAGATCTACCTTTCCATTCATTCAATTCAAGTGTGTCATTCTGTGAAACTCAACTTTTTGTAAATAAAAATCGTACTTAGAATTATTTTGTTTTTATTTCTTTCACATTTTACTTAGTCTTGGAAATTATAAAAGTAACCACGTTACAAATAGGCCCCTTGTCCTTAATCAACAGAATGTAACAGAAACACTTTATTTTAGGAAAAAACTAGACCAATTAATTTAATGACTTTCATGGCTAACTTAAACACGGAGTAAGTAGTGGCTAAGGAAAGAAAACCATAAAGTTAAAGATGCAGGCACCTGAGCGAAAGTTGGGTGCGATAGGTCGTGCAAAAGATTAGAAAAAAAATGTGACCTATAAAATTGTGTCAAATCTGGTAAATTTTAGTTGTTTATTCAGAGACTGTAGATTAAAGAAGTACGGAATACGGCATAATAATAAAAAAAAACGAAATTAGTTCTATCGATAAAACATCACCGAGACGCTTTTGTTTTTGTAAATCTGTAACGAGGTTGCGATACCTCGTCTACAAACCTGTTTATTAGGTTACCTTTTATGTTAAGGCTATTTACTTTTAAATCGATCGATTCCGTTTTCAATTTCAAATAATTTATCTTTTGTTCGTAGTTCACTTTAAATGATTGCTCGTATGTAATAAACCTAAGGCACTGGGCGTGCTGCCTTTCCAAGGTCTGGAGATCGAAATGACCCCGATGATGCCATGACAAATAAAGTGAACTACGAACAAAATAATTTTAATTTGAAATTGAAAACGAAATCGATAGATTTACAAGTACCTAGCCTAAACATAAAAGATAAACTAATAAACAGGTTCGTAGACGAGGTATTACAACCTCGTTAAAAATCTAGGTAATATAGGGTACTAAAACCTTACATTAATAGACATTGTGTTAAAGAAACTAGAACTAAGAAACCCATTCACGTGGTACCTGCGTCTTAACTTACTGTAAAAATGCATAAAGAGAAAGAAGTACTATAATAACAAGTGGTGTTTGCAATGACTCGCGAAGTTCATAGATAGTATATTTCGTTACATTCAGCTTTGGTATAGATGTAAACAGCCCGCTATAGACATCGTTAAAATGGGGGCATCGAGAAAGTCTATCAAGTTGTTTGCTCGTTCATATCAAGAAATATTAACTCTGATATCCATTTTTTAACGTTGACAGGTTTTCAGATCCAAGCTACATAAATGCAACGAAACATATAAGGACGTAGTTTAGCAAAAAGGTTACAACCCACACAAAGTGGGTTTTCACATATTTGAGTGTTTAGCTTTAAGCTGATTGAGGGCAGCGGTTATTTTAAGTTGAGGATTTTCACTAAGTAAATACTTAAGTAATGGTCTGTCACGCTCTTTTCTGACAAATTTGACGAGACAGCACTACAGTTAGGTAGTACTTGGCGAAAATTCTCAATTCAGAAATTTTCCCGGGTGTCCGGTGGCAGATTTAGGATCTTCAATTTAAATTAAAATAATACTGCTAGGAATATTCACGTAATAAAAGAAGTTATGAACAAACGATAAGTGCGGATTTTACTTTTTTTTTTATTAAATCACGCAAATGTTGACCATAACGTCTTACACACTCCTGAAATTAACTGTGTTACGCGCGACGCGCGAACAGCTAGTGAAATGGCCCTCACTTCGCTTACAATAGCATACGCAGGCTGAATGTTCGTCCACTGCGACATTGTGACTAATTAATCCTCACTAACGCTGAATCGAATGTGATGCTTTGCAATAGTCTATCCTCAATAGTTGAAAAAATATTCTAATTTCAAATCCTAATTCTGCCACCGGACACCCTGTACATGTGGGTTGGACTAAAGTATGTATGTTCGCTATCATAGTGTCACTTTGATATTTACCGCCTCGGCACATGGCGGCTTTTGACAAAATAAATTAAAGGAAGCCGACGCGGCGCAAACACGCCAGTGAATTTGGCTCGCAGCTCGTCTCATTCTACTATTATGTAGATCACGCAATTGGGTAGTTGACAAAATGTCAAATAAGTTACTTTTAAAACGGAATTTTGTATGAAAATACCGGTTTATGACGTCATATTTCAGAGCACTCTTTTTATGTTTCATCTATTTAAAAATTGTAATAACTAATAATTGACTAAAAGAGATACATTTACCGAAATATTTTGTAATTTTTGTTTTAATCGAGCATATCAAATAATTTATTGTTGGTCGTGTCAACTACCGTATTAAAGAAGTAAATCAATCAGTATTTTAGAATACAATTATAACGAAACGATCCTGCATCACTTAGGTAGGTATCTATTCAAAATACCGGTGGAGATGAATATTCTGAGGACACTTCGAGTGATGAAGAGTAGTGTTTTATTTTGTGCTTCATTAGGTATATTGTGTACCATGTTTTTTTTTTCTATTTAAAGTGTTGTTTTGGCCGTGTAAGTTGTATTATTGAAATAAATGTTTTTTTTTTACTAAAACCAAGATTGCCTTCGTGTGTACCGACACTATCTAAGCGAACGGACTTTACCATGTGCCATAACTTTGTCATACTCATCGGATAGCTATGAAAGTCTTTGATTTTTAACCCGTTGGCTCGGCGGCTACTAAATTTGGTAGCGGGTACTCGGAAGCGAAATTAAACCTTATATTCATTAACCGTCGTTCTAAAGTCCCTTGTGTCAAGGCAACTTGTCATTTGCGGAGTTAAGCCAAAGCCATTTGCAGAGTTATACTTTAACTAAAAAATTACCATGCTGCGAGTTGGAACCTGTTTCCTAAACTACGTCCATATATTTCACGGGCGATTAGACCCGCCAATATGAGCGTGTATTAACAAAGATTCTAAGTAAAAGCTAACTCTCGCTTATGTACTAAAATCACAAAATTTACACTTAGCATAAAGGTGGATACTACGTGTGAGTGATCATTGAAGGGGATTTTGATTGATATTATTGGTATGAGGGGGTCGAAATTATAGAAAACCTTGAGCAACGAGAACACCGCACTTTGATCATCTATCATGAACCTACGCCAGAATGTATCCCAACATACATAAGCGCAACATCATCTTGTAGAATTGAATTAATTTACATAAGATTTACTTTAGTTCATCATAACTCTGTGTGTTCACTGGTTTGGTGAGTTTTACCTGAAACAATAATACAAAAAACGTGACTCTTGTGTTCGCAACTCAGTCAAAACATGTACAAAGGGCCGGTTTCTGAGTTGAGAATTTTCACTAAAGTCTGTTTTTAATTCAATGCAAAAAAATAAAACTGTCACGTTGACATCTCAATACAAAACAGGTTGTCAATGTCTGAATGTTATTAGTACGCAAAAACCAAATAACCCCATTTTACTTCCAAGTAAAAATTGTTTGTGCTACGTAGGTGCATCGAATTATGGTAGGTGTTTTTTTTAGACTTTGCTCTTATGAGGAATTAAATTTTAATGTGTTTGATGTGATAAGGATTTTGGTCACACGAGTCTTCTATTCACGGTAAAAAAAAATCTACCGAGTAAACCTATATATACAGTGTGAGTCTTCATAAAGTGCACATCAAAATCAGGGAAACTACACCCATTTCATCGACGGAAAAAAAAAATATTTTGATTTTGATATGTGCACTTTATGAAGACTCACACTGTATAGTGGTAACACCGCGTCATTTTTTTTGCATCGAAATAAAAAACGGACTTTAAGTAAATACTTACGTAACGTTCTGTCACGCTCTTTACTGAGAGATTTGACGAGATAGCACTACAGTTAAGTATTTACCTATTGAAAATTCTCAATTCAGAAATCTACCCAAAGTCAAAGAAATAATTGCAGACGCAATAGTCACTTAAGCGTATCGATGACAAACGATCGCCATCGTGGTGAAAGGATTTCCTATACAGCGACACGAGTTTCTTCACGGACTAAGGATAAAGCCGCGTATCCACCAGGCAACATTAGGAGCGCAACACGTGCCGCTCAACATGTTTGGCAACGTTGTACAACAGCGCGCGACGTTGCCAGCGGGGGCGCAACATGACGCCCGCCTAGTTTCGCGTCGCAACAAATGTCCCGCGCTGTCGCTCAACATTTTGCGCAGCATGTTGCGCAACATGTTGCCTAGTGGATACGAGGCTTAAGGCGTCGTATTGTATCCACTAGGCAACATTTGGCGCGCAACATGTTGCACGACATGATGCCCAACATGTTGAAAGTCAGCGCGGAATGACAACAAGCCGACATGTTGCGCGCCCGCTGGCAACTTCGCGCGCTGTTGGACAACGTCGCCGAACATGTTAAACGGCACGTGTTTCGCGCCGAATTATGCTTAATGGATACGAAGCTTTATATACCATATCTTAGTGACTGAGCGAACTCACACAATGGGTACCTAATACAATTAAAAATTATACAACTCCTGAAGGGGCCAGCGATCAGCCCAGCGGGCAAAACCAGCGCCACCGATGAAATAAAACCACTGTTGCTTTTTTTGCAACAAGTGTCAGAACAATAAATCATGTGAATAGGGATTTTTAGGACGCATGGCCCGAGAACCTGAGATATAAAACGATGAACAAGATAGCCTTAAGGGTAAAAAAGTCGTTCAAGATCCTAGATTCTCGACCAGGAGTCCCTAAAATCCATATTAAAATAATTAATAATAATAACAACTTCTGCACAGCACAATAATTCTAATAATCCCAAATTAGGATACAGTGTTATGGCACCAAGAAGAGGTCATTACAAACATGGAAAAACACCATATTGATCTGACACTGCACAAAAACGATCTGTAAAACAGTAATTTTTTTTTGTTGATCATGTACCAATGTCATTGTTTTATATGTTACGTATATTTGTGAATAGCGAAAAAAAATTGTGAGGAAACCTGTGTGGCTGAGGTTCATACACCTCAGCGCTTGAAATCTCTCTCAGCGCAGCGAGATAGATAAATACAGTGCAGCTCACCGCTCTCACCCTGAGAGAAGGTATATACCCTACAATGGGACGTAGAATACTCGTAGGTTGCATTATTAACCCCTTGACAGAAGGCACAATCTTGGTATGAATGCTTAGAGGAAAAAAATATCGAGAAACGATCATCCTTCCACAGATTAACACTGAGCCTGACCACTAACTGTTATCTGTGGTTCAGTACCTATCTAATCTGTGTGAAAGTGAAATGGGACATAATAGTGTCAATTTAATTTAGCGGTAGCCATTATAAGGGTCATCGTCCGTGCCACTGTGCACACTGAATAAAGTAAATTAAATACACTTACTTGAATCACTTTCACTGGCTCCACTTTCTTCGTGGAAATTCTCCAACTCCTAAAACAAAATGTCGTAATGTAGAAATTGTATGTTATGTAACTATGTACATAATGACTGTATTTTATCATCCTAAATAATAGGATTATTACGTAGCTTATTTATCCAAATAAATAAAATTAATCGAAAAGCCTCAAAAGAAGGAATTCAGCACATTCATTCTCTTTACAGTCTCCTTAAAAATTAAATATGTTGAAATGCGCAACCGAAACCACATTCTCCACGTAAGAAGAGCCTTTAGGCACGTTCATTTTACTATGGCTTTCAAGCCACCCAAAGTTCATTTTGTGGCGAGGTGGTTACCTGATCGTGATCGGCGGCCTGGTAGAGACCGCGGCGCACGCGCGCCATCAAGCCCTTGATTTCCTCGTCGTACTCGCGCCACTCCGGCACGATGCGCATGGCCGCCGACAACTTCGCCTCTTTCGTCTGTGGGTTGTTGCACTGGGGAACACGGGGGACTAATTAATCGGCTATCATCGTCATCAACCCATTACGTCCCCACCGAGGGGCACGGGTCTCTTCCCTAAGAAAGGTATAGGCCATACTGCACCACGGGGGCCTAGTCCGGATTGGTGGAGGCTTGTCAGACTAGTGGCTGGTCTTACTGTCAGAAGTGTTCAAGCCACCCTAAGGCCTCTGACTTGGCTTAACGACTGCCATCTAGCGAAGGCATAAGGTGCCGGCTCGGAAAAATGCCACTAGCGTTAGTCATAGAACGGTCACCCATCCATGCACTGAACGCGCCCTATGTTGCTTAACATTCGTGATCGTATTAGTCGGCTATGCCACAGTATAATGAACACCAGTGGGCAATCTTAACCGTCCGCTGGATTTAACTACGTACGCTCGCTCGATTGGAGTGAGCGTTACAGGGTTGACGCGCTTATGTTTCGAAGTCGATACCACAATTAAATAATTTCGTCTCATGTACGGCATGTACCAGGTATTTCGAGAGTGGTAGGTAGTTATTTATAAAAATTGTGTTTATTTTTATGTGCTTGTTCAGTAATTGGGTATTTGACAAAATGTCAAATGAGTTTCTTTTAAAACGGAATTTTGTATGAAAATGCTTGTGACGTCACATTTCAGAGCACTCTTTTTATTTTTCATGTATTTAAAAATTGTAATAACTAATTAATGATTAAAATAAATACATTTTCCGAAACATTTTGTATTTTTTGTTTTAATCGAGCATCTCAAATAATTTATTATTGATAGTGTCAAATACCGTATTTAATTATGTGCTTATTCCGTATGAAGTCTAATAATTTGATACGAAATTATATGCCTAGTCACAGCTCACAATGTAACAGAAAGATGAAGTTTGCAATACATTCTCATTTTCGTCTAGCTAGCCGATCTGACGCGTCGCCAGTCTGCACTCACGCGCGGTGAAGACCTGCGTTTAACCCGAAGCTCACGTATATTGTATATGCGCCTTTCGGACGTTAGTAGGAAGATTGGTACCTGCTTCTTATTTAAATTGTGGCTATGCTATTGGAGCTGGGACCAGAAACTTCAAAAGGACAGGCTGAGCGAAAATTGCCACATACTACCACCTGAGAAAACAGACAGTCTAGTCAGGTAAGTCCAACATCGAGAAAATGGTCTTTCGTAGAATCCAACTCGGATGGGCAGCGTTCGGGAAACTAAAGCACATTTTCGCGTCCAAAATACTTCAGTGTCTCAAGACAAAGGTGTATAACCAATGTGTGTCCAGTAATTAATGACTTATGGATGTGAGACCTAAATTGACGTAGTTCAGGAATTATTTATGCATGTTAGAGGAACCCCCTTGAGGAGCGCACAATTTCTCTGAGAAATTGCCTATGTATGTAGGTATGTTTAAAGGGTAATATTTTGAAATAAGGCAGAAAGGGTAACCACCTGAATCTTTGTATGTAACTACTAAAACACGTTCGGTGCCATTACGAACTGTATTCACAGACTTTAGAAAAATGGTAGTCGGTAAGAAAAGTGCTACTCACTTTTTCATGCAGGGATTTGATTTTATAATATTTTCAAGTGTGTTTGTGTATGTGTGTGGGTTAAGAAGTTCAAAAAATATATTTCTGTATCGATTTATCTGTCATGACGCCATTAGATCTGCCTGCCCTTGTGGTCGAATAATTTACTAGCGCCTCTAGCGAATTATTACTAAAAGAAAGAAGAAAGAAAAAACTTTTATTATACCAACAAAACACATCACAGGAACAAATTAAAGGGACAAGTAAAATAATATAAGAGCGGCAACAGACAAAAAAAGTAAAAAATAAAAAAAACCATTGATATAGTCTGTGGTGTGTCCAGGTTGCCACAAAAGGCAACTGACTCAGCATTGTGCTGAGGATGTTCACCCCCAGCGCTGATTTTCAGTCAGTGCCTACGATAACTACTACTACTAGGACTTACCAAATCGATAGTCTTCGCGTATGGTTTTGATTTCTCATCGCACCAAGTTTCACACCACAGCCACTCTTGCGGCAATGACTTGATGGCGACTTGGTGGATCATATTGTTTGGCAAATCTTGATCTGTAACAAAAGAACAACAACTAAAACCCACCTGCCAAATGGTAAAATTAGAAGACCTCTGACTTTGCCTAGTTATTCCCACCAAATCCTATTGGAATCCGAACATTTGGGATACCAATTCTGTGGTATGAAATTTGACAGTTTTCAGAATGGAATCGTTTAGGATTTACTGCGTTTTATGTAGAAGAACTGGACTTTTTGTGTGGAAACCTCAGTTTACGCGTCAAAAGGAAATTATTGCGTAAGACAAATGCTCAGCAGTCGGGTTGCTTAATTATGCATTAAATCATCGGACCATATATTTTATCAAAAGTTTTATTAAGCATGTTAAAATTGTGAGAGCGGAATGTAAGAAGTTCAGTCTTAACGCGACTTACCCCCGGTTTATCGTACACTAACAATCTGTTAAAGCGGGTACACACTAGGCGTTTTGAAGCGCGCGCTTTTGTAACGCGCGTTGTAAGAACTATGAGGTCCGATTGAGGTGTACACATGCAAACGCGCGCTTACTGCGCGTTTGCATGTGTACAACGCGCGTTACAAAAGCGCGCGCTTCAAAACGCCTAGTGTGTACCCGCTCTAAATCTACTCTTAAAAGCTGTCAAATGTATTTTTCGTATGCACTTTGGCCAACTGACAGTTGTTAACAGTAGATAAACAGCTTGTTTGCGTACGAAAAACTTAGGCCTCCCTTACCCAAGTTGGACAAGCTGTTGGGGTCTTGGCTGAGCGCCTGGTACTGTCCTCTGAGGCGGTCGCCGGCAGCGATGCGACGGAACCGCTTCAGATCTACCACATAGAGGGCGCTGATGTGGTAGCTTCGACCTTGAAGGTGGTTGCGCCAGTAGCCTTGCTTCCAGAACCTGGCGGGAAGACAGACTTGTTCAGCTGGGCTGGCTTACAGGCCCCGCTCTACTGCACGTTACCGCGGTGTATATGACACATACATACATAGATGAACGGACGGACCGACGACGGACCGTTTATCCGTGTTTTAGGCAACTAAACAATGATCATTAGATTACGAAGGTAATTTTCGCATCAATCTGCAAGGTTAAAATAGCTCAGATAGGAAATCGAGCGGTCCGGAAACGAAAATACCCCGGTTGAAATCCTAATATTTCTTTTCTGTTTATTTTTTTCAAGTTCCTTCTTTTGCGAGAAAATCTATTATTGGGAGCTCGAAAAACCAGATTACAAAAAAAACGAGCAAAGCTCGGTCATCCAGGTACTGTTAGATTCAGCATCATCATCATTCAGCCACATGAATTCCACTGCTGCACATAGGCCTCCTCCATGGATTTCCTAAAAGACCGGTTGGAAGTGGCTTGCATGCTTGCTTGCTTCTTGTGGCTGAATGATGATGATGATGATGATACCACGGAAACCGAAATATTTTTCATTTAGGGCTAATTTTTCAATAGTCAGATAACTTTTACCTGAGGAATAAAAATGGCGGTGTGACAGCTTATGTTTGAAAGTTATGTCAAACCGCCATTTTTATTCCTCACATAAAAGTTGTTTGACTATTGAAAAATCAGCCCTTAATCGTTTAAATTTAACCTGTTAGATTAATTGGGGTAAAATGCAAAAATTGTCAGAGTCCGAGAAACGAGGGGCAAATGAGTTGAAGGTAGAACATGTAGCTAACGGGTTTGTAAGACACTACGTAAATCCAAATGGCATCGTAAGCTTTTAGTCCGGATCGACTTACGGGTGTTGTTTTATCGGACGAGTCCGGCCAGGTTTCGCTCCGATTCGCAGAGCTTAATCATGGTGAGCAGAGACGGAGCTCGCGTCATCGGTTGCTCGTCTCACACTCAGCACCCGTAAGTGGATCCGGACTAAAAGTTTACAATGTGTTGTGCTTACGCAAGTTTTAGTCCAAATGGCATCATAGCCACATACTATACATTCTAACCAGTATTGGGGCGAGTAACTTACCTAAAGCCTTCCATCTCCTTGCGACTGTCGCAGAAAGGCGTGTATCCGTACGGAGCGCCTCCCAAGTCTAGATCAACCAACTCTTTCAGGTCTGCGCGAACGATCTGCGAAATATCAATAAACTCTGTAGCAACGATAATGAATTTGTATGTATTTACCTTTAAGTTATGAGCAATAAACCATTTTTTACTTTACTTTACTTTTTACTGTATGTAATGTATACATCTCAGGACGCGAGAATATGTTTGCTTTGATCTAAAATCTTTTGAGACTGTTTGAGGTTCTAGTCTGCATATCAAAAACTGTGGTATTATTGTTTTGACATAGCAAACTGTGTTCATTGCACTCATGGGTCACGGAATTCTTAGGTATATAGATATTAAAACCAACTTATGTATTAGATTTAAGGTAATTTGAGAAAAGATGGTCGGATTATTTTTTTTCGCTGCCCTTCTCTCCACTACGTTCGTAAATTCTTTACGTCGTAATACATTTCCGATTTAAAATTGCTGAATGCTGTAACCCTTGATTGTGCACTGGGGTGCCACTGCTGCTGGTAATGTCGCACTCTTACGAATTACTTAGTGAGACAGATAGCCTCAGACAGAGGGAGAGAGTGAGGAGTGACAAAGAGTGAGTGAGTGAATGAATGAGTATTATCAGGATGCAAATTATTGTTATTTTTTGTTTTTTTTAAATACCGGATTTTCTAGACCGACAAAATCTAGACGCCTGATGCGAGCCAAAGCGATCACTGGTTCGCACTAGCAGACCTGATTCTTTCTAAAGCTGGCTTCCCACGGTGCGCGATTCTGCCGACGGCCACGGACAGCCATGCACCACGCACGAGGCTCTTCCCACGGTGCGCGATTCTGCGGACATCGATACGACCACGTACCCACGACCGGTACGGCGCACCGCCACAAACGTCTATGCTACCGCGGGCCGAGACCCTTCCCACTGTGTGTCGTGCGAGCTGGTCCGCGTCCGTCCGCGATATCGCGGTCCGTGGGAAGCCGACTTTAGATTAACAAAGGGCCCGCGACGTCCACGGCCCGATTCTATATAGTCTATATCTATAACTATATCATATAGAGTTCCCAAAACTCGATACTGATTAAAAAACTGGAGGGAGATGAGTAGCAATAATGGAAAAAGGGAAAATATACATAGATGCAACAAGAGCAGCTATACAGAGAAGATTTAAAGCAACGAATAAAAATTTGCATTGCTATACTTACGGTTTCTTTGCGATCGAATGTAAGGATCGTTTCTAAAGACTTAACATCGTGCAAAAAGCTGCAGACACATAAATGGCGCAATTTCATTGGTCGTTAACTCGTTCGGTTTACAGCATACGGGAAGTCCCCGCAGGCGACATAACAACCAATGAAAGTTATAAGTCGATACGTGTTCGTTACATCGCCTGCAGGGATTCCCCGCATGCTTTATACCGACCGTGATATCGCCCAATGAAATTCATCAGTCGATATACAGCTTGCGGGGTGGGGTGTGAGTCAAATATTTTTTCATTATTCAATTTTATTCGTGAGTGCTTGTTGAATTAGAAAGACGCTCCGCAAAATGGCTAATCGCTTTACGGATTCGCAAATGTTAAAACTTGTGGAAATCTATTGTTAATAACTGGCGACGAACATGGAGGTTCTCCTACATGCGGACCCTATCGACTAATGAAAACGGTTTCCCCGGATGCGGGCCCTGTGGCACGCGTTCCAGAAATCTCTCGCACCCCGCATGCGGGCCATATCGACTAATGAAAACGGTTCCCCGAATGCGGGCCCTGTGGCACGCGTTCCAGAAATCTCTCGCACCCCGCATGCGGGCCCTATCGACTAATGAAATTGCGCCAAAAAGGATAGAGTGCTACCTGGTCGGCATCCACAAATATGATCTTCTTGACTTGAAGCGGGAAGAGCACGTCGAGGAACAGAATCTTGTACCCCCAGATGGTGCGCTGCCGTTCCCGCTGCCGTTGCAGCCAGCGCGGCCACTGGTACTGCACCAGCTCGTACTCGAAACCGTACTCCTGCGCCATGTATGGGAGGCTGTCCTGTGGACGAACATAAACATAAACATGTAGGAGGATACTCAGCCATAGTAATTTAAAGACAGCAAGGTTCGGAAAAACTGTTACTTCTTCAGTGATCGCTCAATCAACCTTTCACATCGGTTTTTAGCAATAGGGTAGTTTCCAGGGTCAAAATAATTAAATTCTATTTAGTCCGTATTTTAGATTATAAAAAAATATTGGACACGTATTTTTTCTTTTTTCGATTTAACAAAAAATAACAAAGATATAGCCCATTAAAGTTACGTGTGACGTCACTCCGTGCTAAAAAATGCAGCACGGCGTGACGTCACACGTAACTTTAATGGGCTATATCTTTGTCATTTTTGGTCTGATATACAAATAAAAAAATACGTGTCCCTTATTTTTGAATAATCTAAAAGACGGACTAATTACATTTTTAGAGGAAACTAGCCCATTAATAATTAGTTTTAAACACCTTCAACTGCAGTAATGAGAGTATCTCAGGAGCAATACTGCATGCGCGTCGTTCGTCGGTTGATCGGTTGATCGTCATCATCGGCCTATGCTTGTCCACTGCTGGACGTAGGCCTATCCCATTGCACGACCGCCACTGAGCACGGTCCTCGCCTATTCTCATCCAGTTCTTGCCAGCCGCCTTGCAAAGATCGTCGCCCCACCGAGTCCGAGGACGTTTACCGATCCGCGGTCTCCACTCAAGAACTCGTCTACCCCATCGGTTGTCAGTTTTTCGGGTGATATGGCTCCGAAGAACTGATAACCGATGCAAGCAGCCTACACAGAACTCACCTTCAAAGCGGGACTGAGGTAGTTCTTCAGGAACCAGAACTTGACCGGCGACTTGGTATGCTTGAGGACGGACATCATCATGATTCGGAGGAAGCGCTCGTAGAGGTGCCCCGAGGCCACGGAGAAAACGTTGATGGTCTCGTCTCCCGCGTCAGCATCATCGCCGCCGCTTAGCGAGCTGCGTGTCGTAAACGGGGTAGATTTAAAAACAAATCTGACTTCGTAACAAGAAACAGAGTAATAGCCATTACTGCGTTTTTTGGTTAGATGCGAAAATAAGCTATACTTGAGACATTACAAACATGCGAACTTAGTCATAAACATTTGTATCAGACCTCTCTCTCACACATATAGGAGGCATATCAGGCTTATCGGAACTCTCGCTCGCACTTTTATGACTTCGTTCGCACGTTTGTAATGGCTCAAGTATAGATACTTGCAGTAAAAAAATAATGGTGGCTATAGATCTACTGCAGACACCATAATTTGACATCAGACAAAAAAAAATGCTGTCTGTAGATCTACAGAAGATCTATTGCCACCATTATCTTTTACTGCAAGAAATGCCTCTAAGTAGCCTATTTTTGCATCCAAACAAAAAACGCAGTAATGGTTATTACTGTGTTTCTCGTTACGAGGGCAGAAATATAAAAGCATAAAAAAGGTGATTCTCAGAACTGCATAATTTCTTTGGCGCATTTTTTTTATATTAACTCAATAAAAAGTAGCATATTATATTGTAGTAGTTCCCACCAAAACCTACAAATACGTTACAATACAATCTTCAGGGGCCAATAAACCTACAATATAATGTTACTTTTTGTTGAGTTAATATGAAAGAAAGTGCGCCAAATAAATTATACAATTTGAGCCATTTTCTAAGAATCACCCAAAAAGCATACACATACAGGCACATACATTGCTCCATACAGGCACATACATTCCTCCATACAGGCATATACATTGCTTCTGGCCCCACACTAAAATACCCTGTGTCGTGGGGGCCAGAAACAGCGACATCATAAACATGTATACATCCAAGACCTGAGTTTTTTTTGTCCCCAGCCGGGGTTTGAACCCGGGACCTCTCGCATGGCACGCAGATGCACTAATCGCTGTGCCACAGAGGTTGTCGCGCTGCGTCACATCCGTTGCAGACCGAAAACATTTTTGATTGCCACTAGTAGGTTTGGAGGAAACTCAGCCACTCAGTTTACACACAATGCGAAGGACAATTGGCGGTCACAAACAAAAGAGATTGATATTTTTTTTGTACGCTATGTTTTATTATAATATTATTAAAATCTTCATCATCATCATCAACCCATTATGTCCCCACCGAGAGGCACGGGTCTCTTCCCTGAGGAAGGTATAGGTTATTAAAATCTTAAGTTATTCAAATACAACATATACAATACATACATACATAAGCTCACGCCTGTATCCCAGAGGGGTAGGCAGAGACCAGGGACTGCCGCCTGCCACGATCCTGACAAATCACTTTCGCTTCATCGACATTCATTAGTCGTTGCATGCACGCACGTCGGTTTCGGTTACTTTTTATCTTGCCCTATGCTAATACATCCCTTATTTGGTCGAATTATGTCCGCCTAAATAGGGAATATATTAGCAAAGGGCAAGATATTAAAGTTTAAATAAAGATTAAAGTTCGTTCAAAGAACATTCGCAAAAAGCTTTGTCAAACATTGAACACTTACAGCCTTATTAATAAAAACGATCTATAGTGTGCTTGTAGTGTACTATAACTAAAGTCCTCTATTAGACATATAGCACGCTCTAACTTTTTCTTATAAATAAAAGTACAACAATCCTACTTTAACTATAGGTAGGTGAGCTTTTACGACCTGTCAATTTGGCAACGTCGCGTTCTAAGAGTCGTTCATTCTTTTAAGTCTGTGGAAGTGTCAAAACACGCAGATTGTATAAGCTATCAAGTAAAAAAAGTTTTCAACTTTTCGTTTGAAAGTTTCTGAAGAAGATACCTAATATGGAAAATCAGGAAAATAAACCTCCGAAGGCAGAAAAAAGCCGCGGCAGGAACTGCATTTTTTCTGCTATTTCCCTTTTGTACCTCTGACACCAAATTAACTAAATTTTGTTTTTTCAGATGCTTCTAAAACGTCTTTTTCATGATCGGGTAAAAATTATTGAGAACAAAAACACAGACACAAACATTAACAAAAAGAAAAAAGAAGCAACAATTTGACAAGTGCACACTTTTGTAATCTGTGCTTTTGCAATCACAGATTAAAGTATCGCTTTTATTAAGCTTGCAGTCGAGTTAAAGTAGGGCCATATCAACTTTAAGTTATAGCAGGGGTATAGTCCAGTTATAATGGGGATTTTGTTTTATTAATAACGTTTTTGTTCAACCCTATTATAAACATCTTATAAGGCGACTATAGCAGTGCTTTTAGTGAACTGATTTTTTATTAATAAGGCTGTTAAAGTCTGTTCGCTATCATAGTGTCACTTTGATATTTACCGCCTACGCACGTGGCGGCTTGTCACAAAAGAAATTAAAGGAAGCCGACGGGGCGCAACCACGCCAGTGAATTTGGCTCGCAGCTCGTCTCATTCTACGATTATGTAGATCACGAAATTAAAGAAGTAAATCAATCAGTATTTTAGAATGGATTTATAACGAGACGATCCTGCATCACTTAGGTAGGTACCTATTCTAAATACCGGTGGAGATGAATATTCTGAGGACACTTCGAGTGATGAAGAGTAGTGTTTGATTTTGTGCATCATTAGGTATATTGCGTACCATGTTTTTTTTTCTAGTTAAAGTATTTTTGCCGTCTAAGTTGTATTGTTGAAATAAATGTTTTTTTACTAAAACCAAGATTGCCTTCGTATGTACCGACACTATCTAAGCGAACGGACTTTATACTATAACGAATAACAGAAAGGACGCACACACACAAATATTTTCTTTGTGGTATCATAACAAAATGATACCACAAAGAAAATAAGCCACCACAAGAGATATCCGACGCAAAGGTACCCGTTACGCTGGCAGCGTTACCTCGCTGCACAGCAAGAGAAATCCTCTGCATGAGATAGGCCCAGCGGCAGTCATAGCCACGGACCCTCAAGGGGCGGATTGATCTTTTAACACAATAGTTTTAATTCAATGCAAAAAAAAAATGTCACGTTGACATATCAATACAAAACAAAGGCTGCAATGTCTGAGTGTTGCTAGTACATAGAAACCAAATTACCCCATTTTACTTCCTTGTTAAAATTGTGTGTACTCTACGTAGTACTGTTTTTTTTTTGCTCTTACTCGTATGAGTAATTAAATTAGAATGTTTTTGATGTGATAATGATTTTGGTCACATGAGTCTTCTATTCACGGTAAAAAAAGCTACCGAGTAAACATATATATTTTATAGCGGTAACACCGCGTCATTTTTTTTGCATCGTATTAAAAAACGTACTTTAGATTACAATAAGTATCAGAAGTACGAAGATTCCCAGCAAAAAAAATATCGGAAACAAGCTCTACAGGTTTAACCTAGAATAGCGGTGAACACAAGACAGTGATTGCATTACGATGGTGTGAGCTGAGACAAAAAAATTAAAGTACAGTCAAAAGGTGACATTATTTTTCTTCTTTGAAGGAAAATTAAGCTACCAATTAAGTGAGTTTTTGGATCATACCACTGTTTCACGTTTCACCGCAAAAGTGCATCAACTCTACACACTGCATGCAACGTTAAGTGTGTGGTAAAATTGTAATAAATAACGTACTATAAAAAATGTCCAAAGCTGCAGACATTTAAAAAAATGCATTAAGATTTGATTAGAACTGTATTTAATTAAAACTAAAAACAACTATTTTCTAAAATCATTCTGACAAAAATCAGGTGTGATCGTCACCGCGATCATTGAATTTAGATAAAGAAATTCAATGCCGCGACTACAACTGTGTGAACACACAGTGCGTATACTGAGTTTTTTCATTTCACTTTCGATAGCGAGAGCGTTTACAATTTGTATAGGAGTGACAAAGAGACAACTAGGTGGCGCGCTTTGTCACTCCTACACAAATTGCAAACGCTCTCGCTATCGGAAGTGAATGAAAAAACTCAGTATAAGCACTCAGGACTTAAGAGGTAGACTAATAGCTGACTCCTAAGTAGGTATTCAAATAAATAAGCCACCGACAATTGAATGCGTCGCCCGTAAAAGGTATTATGTCGTTGGCTTAAGTCGCAAACCTCTTCCATTTTTCTTCAAAATATATATTTTTTTTGCATTTTTGCAAGGTAAATTTCTGGACGCATCTTATAGCAAACCTCTTAAATTTTGAAAAAAAAATTGAGTAAAGAGGTTTGCGACTTAAGCGATAGACGATTGAGCGCCTGACGATGTGTTTTTATAGCTGTTTTTTTTTTACAATTTTTTACACTTTTACAGCTGACTTACACTTTCTTAAAAATACGTTCTGCCCACAATGTATGAAATACATTCTTTTAGAGGCAATGCATTCAATTAATAACCAAAAATAATATTACAAAATTTGATTTTTATCACAGAAAACTTTATAGTTTGAGAGAACTGTATTTTTGTTACGAGTACATTACATCGCAATCATCATAGCTTTCATCATCATCGCCTTTGCGTCCGTAAAAGACGATTAACTATTTAAGCAGTGCCTATAGTAAAAAAAACATTCGAAACTTTCAATAGGCTATTTGACAGATTTCGGAAAACCATCACATAATTTTTTTGGTGTTCATGGAGTCCTCAGAAAGTGGTCATTTCGTGTATTTTTTCTAAAAAAAAGGCAAAAGAAAATTCACGTTTCAAATAAGCCGCCAAAACGCTATCTTGGGCAATATGGCGTTGCACAGGAATTATGACGTCACTTGCTAGTGAATAAACCGATGAACGTAAGAACGCATGAATGACAGACGCCATTTTTACTACCATGTGACCTCATCATAGGATCGGCCAATCCAGGCAATTTTCGATACAATGGCTACAGATACATAATTATCAAATGTATCTTGTGTTTTTTTACAAATCATAATTGTTTTTTTAGTTAAAACGGTTTTAAGACTCATAAATTTATTACAAGACGTATAAATAATACTGTTTTTTTTACACTGTCAAATAGCCTATTGTGTCTTATGCATATAGCACACATAAAAGATGAGACCGGAGTCGGGCCGGTGCAGATTTGAAGCCTTATGGCTAACGATAGGTTATTTATAGGAAACGGCTATATACACAGAAATCCTAACCTAACCTCTATCTTCACCGAGAAAACCCACCCTTTCTCACCTAGTAATAGAGTTCCAAATGCCGCCGGTGTTCTGTTCGTCGTTTTCCACGAGTAAGTCCATATGCTGCTTGTCCTGCTTCTTGCTGACGCGCAGTTTGATCACGTGACTCCGGAACGAGGACATGAGGACCTGGATGTCGGGGCTTCCGGATGGCGTGTCTGTATTCTCGTGCCTTTAAGAAGAAAGAAGTATTTATTTTTTTAGAGAAGGAAAAACCGCAAACAAAAATACTATTTTTTTTTTTATGTAAGCGCAATAAACGTAAGTAAGCTGCTGTCACCTGAGCGATCCACAGACGACCACGAATGTTAGGCAACATAGGGCGCATTAAGTGCATGGATGGGTGACCGTTCTACGACTAACCCTAGTGGCATTTTCCGAGAGGTTCCGAGCTTCGCAAGGCACGTTAATCAGTTGGTGCCGGCTGCCGTCGATAGATGGCAATCGTTAAGCCAAGTCAGAGGTCTTGGGGCGGACTTGGCCCCAAGGCGTATACCTTCCTAAGTCAAGAGACCCGTGCCCTTCGGTGGAGACATAATGGGTTGATGATGATGATGATGAAAAAAGCTTAAAAAAATCTTAAAAATCACTGGCCGTTTCGGAGGAGTTGGACAACAATCACTAGACACGAAATTTTTAAGCAAGCAATTAAAATTTCGATCACCTATCGATTGTGCCTAAAACATCATAAAAGGATGTCTTAAGAACCTGTTTTCATGGTGAGGACATACTCATCAGCCCACTGCTGCCCGTGCTGGTTACGGACCTACACACAGTTTTTTGCTAAGATTTCCCTATGTTTTTTTACTTCACAAACGAATCGCCTATACCTTCCTCAGGGAAGAGACCCGTGCCCCTCGGTGGGGACATAATGGGTTGATGATGATGAAACGAACAACCACCAATCGCCCACCACCTACGGCCGTAGACTGTACCTACCTACAAATGTTCACCAAGGGCGCAAACAAAATTTTTGCGTCTAGGTTGAGAAATTGAATCCAGAGCGAACCGAGGCGATTCTTGCATTAAAGCCCGAGCGAAATAGATATAGACGAATCCTCAAGAGTGAAAGAGAAGTCCGACTTTTTAGTAAGTGAGTGCATTAGTATATAAATTTAAAATTGGATTTTGAGTCTATTTACTTAAAGGTAAATAGATACAAACCCCGATTTTGAGTCTATTTACTTTGATTCGTCATAGCTGGAACAACAATAGCGTGTTTTGGGTCCTAAAATCGGGCATCAAAATGCATCATTTAGAGCAGATGGAGTGAAAATAATCTTACAAAATAAACTCACCCAACAATCTCATAAATCTCCTCGGAGCGGCCGGGTCGGAGCCTCAATATCCAGGCTCCGGGGTTGGCCTTAAGCTGGAAGTAGCCGAGATTGGCCATAACGATCGTGTCCATAAGGTCGGGCCGGTCGCGGGTACCCAAGATCAGCTGGAGACCGCGAGGGGGCGTCCCGAGGGTCGTGTCCCACGCATGACCTTCTAGTAACAGGTATTCCAGCTCGAACTCGCTGTGGGCAATGATGAGGCGTTATAAATGGAATCTTATTTACCCAAATAACTGTCACGTTTCCGACTCACAATCAAAGAGTTTAGACCTAAATGGATATAATGGTCTTAATGGAGCTCAGAGTGCGTATACTGAGTTTTTTCATTCACTCTCGATAGTGAGAGCGTTTGCGATTTGCATAGGAGTGACAGAGAGACAACTAGATGGCGCGCTTTGTCACTCCTATGCAAATCGCAAACGCTCTCGCTATCGAAAGTGAATGACAAAACTCAGTATACGCACTCAGAATACAAACCTGTGACACTTGTGACGCGTGATGACGTGACACCAACGTGACATTGACATTGAATGAATTAATTGCTTTATAATGGCGTTGCGAAGTGGCCATTATAAAGCAATTAATCCATTCATTTTTATATTGAAATTATTCGATCGACAAATTTTTTACGCTCTTCAATAGGCTATTAGACCGATTTCTGAAAACCATCTCATATATTTCGTTGGTGTTCATGGAGTCCTCAGAAAGTGGTCATTTTAAATTCTTTCCTGTATTTCTTTTAAAAAAGGCAAACCAAAATTTACTTTTAAAATAAGCCGCCAAAACGCTATCTTAGGCAATATGGCGTCGCACAGGATTATGACGTCACTTCCCGGTAAGCCAACCAATGAACGTAAGAAAGAATTAATGACAGACGCCATTTATACTAGCATGTGACGTCATCATAGAAACGGCCAATCCAGACCGTTTTCGATACAATGGCGACAGATACAAGTTATCAACTGTTATGTTGTTTTTTTTACAAATAATATTTTTTTTTTTAGTTAAAATGCCTTAAAGCGCTTTTAAGACTCGCAATTTATACAAATACGTATAAATAATACTGTTTTTTCCACACTGTCAAATAGCCTATTTGATTTTGATTTCCTTCGAGTCTACCGTAGACGGGTCCTAAATTATTAATATAGATATGTATATCCCACTGAATCGCTCGTAGCCTGGGCTGCCTGAGTGATCTTAAACGATCACTAAGGTTAAGCAACATACGGCGCGTTCAGCCCATAGATGGGTCACCGTCTATGACTAACGCTAGTGGCATTTTTCCGAGCGATTCCGTGCTTCGCAAGGCACGTTAAGCAGTTGGTGCCGGCTGCCGTCGATAGATGGCAGTCGTTAAGCCAAGTCAGAGGCCTTAGGGCGGCTTAAAAACTTCTGACAGTAAGACCAGCCACTAGTCTTACAAGCCTCCACCAATCCAGACTTGGCCCCCGTGGTGGAGTATGGCCTATACCTTCCTCAGGGAAGAGACACGTGCCCCTCGGTGGGGACATAATGGGTTGATGATGAATGATGATGATTTTTTTTTAGTTAAAATGCCTTAAAGCTCTTTCAAGACTCGCAATTTATACAAATACGTATAAATAATACTGTTTTTTTCACACTGTCAAATAGCCTATTTGATTTTGATTTCGTTCGAGTCCACCGTAGACGGGTACTTCATTATTAATATAGATAATGTACATCCCACTGCGCGCTGAAAGGCCCATGAAACTCTAAAAGGGTCTCACCTATGCACCACAGTGTCGACGTCAGCCAGCCGGATATTGTCCAGGTCGTAGACAGACTTGACGCACTCGACGAGCCAGTTGGTAGGCGTGCGCAACTCGAGAGACAAAAGGGGGGCGTGCGGCAGCCGGGCGAAGCGCGCCAACGCGCCCCCGGTCTGCGCGCCCGCAAACGTGAACTGCAGCTCCGGATCGAGCACGTAGCGGTAAAAACTGCGGACGGAGTAAGGGACCGTCCATTAATCACGTGAGGGTTGAAAGAAGGGAGAGGTTTGACAAAAATCACGAAATGTCACAAGGGCGGAGGGGGGGTGTAGTAAGATATCACGTGTATTTATTTTTTCATTATTTTTTCAAACGCGCACGCGTTTAACACGCGCGCTTGCGCGCGCAAGACAATTCTAGTTCTAAAAAATTTAAGATTTTTTGTAGATACGAAAAATACACGTGATGTTGGGTGGGGGGTGGGGGGTAGTCTTAAACCTCACCATGTATCACCAAGGGGGAGGGGGGGTTGAAAACTGCTTAAAAAAGATCACGTGATTAATGGACGGCCCCTAACGGCATTATCAATAGGTATAGTTCTGTGGCCTGGTGCTCATAGAGCCAATGTCAGTAATCCCCATCCTCACTGCAGCCCTTCTAAAACTAACAATTCCTACTATACCGGTAGAAAGTCATACGCCCAGTGGCCTCTTTACATCTCATTTTTGAAAATATTGACGTTGCACTTACGCCATTTTAGCACAAATAAATATATATTTTTTCAGTACTTTGGCATCAAAAGCTGATTTTTGGGAAAATCTGACTTGGCCCTTTTAGCACCAGGCCACAGAGTAGAATCGCTCGTAGCCCCGGCTGCCCGAGTGATCTTAAACGATCACGAAGGTTAAGCGTTGGGCGCGTTCAGTCCATGGGCGGCCGTCTATGACTAATGCTAGTGGCATTTTTCCGAGCGGTTCCGAGCTTCGCAAGGCACGCTAAGCAGTTGGTGCCGGCTGCCGTCGATAGATGGCAGTCGTTAAGCCAAGTCAGAGGCCTTAGGGCGGCGTGAAAACTTCTGACAGTAAGACCAGCCACTAGTCTTACAAGCCTCCACCAAACCGGACTTGGCCCCCGTGGTGGAGTATGGCCTGTGCCTTCCTCAGGGAAGAGACCCGTGCCCCTCGTTGGGGACATAATGGGTTGATGATGATGATGACGTCGGCGAACGACGGGGAACGGGAGCGAGCA
Organism: Yponomeuta plumbellus; assembly: GCA_947310845.1. Taxonomy (NCBI): domain Eukaryota; kingdom Metazoa; phylum Arthropoda; class Insecta; order Lepidoptera; family Yponomeutidae; genus Yponomeuta; species Yponomeuta plumbellus. The sequence continues at coordinate 14,054,717 of OX371198.1, read as the reverse complement.
ATCCTAATGGGTAAGAAGCCCTCCGCAACGTGTGAGCAATGCGGAGTTATAGAGGATCACATGCATTTCTCGCTGGAGTGTGTTCTGAGCAATCAATTAAGAAGAAGAATGTTTCATTCAACCCTACATGGGGGGGGAATTAAATATTTTTTTGTCTAATCCTCTTTCGCTGTTGCGATGTATGACGCCATAGCGGGGTCAGGCATCGCAATAGCTCCTTTAAGGTAAATACCATGAGGGTGCTATGACTGCTCAATGGTAGTAAATGCCTCGTTAAAAATTAGAAAAAAAATCCTCGTTGGGTAAAACTAGCCTGGCGAGTATTAATCTGTGGTTCAGCGACCTGCAACTACAGTATGCGAATAGTCATGTCAGTGATACGGTATCAAGCCTCTGTATGGATGACCAACCGCGTGATCGCACGATCGGCCGAAGTTAAAAAGAAACTGTTCGCTCGGTAGTAATCCGAGAAGACAAAATTAATCCAGGCGAACGGAATATATTTAGACTTGTACGTAGTCAACAACTCTGCTGTGTGTTCACTTATCCATCTCGTGACAGTGAACATAACATTACCCACAGCATCATCTATAATAAGTAGTACTACCAAAAGGAACTAGTAAAAGTTACGTCTTAACAAAAACCTTTGTACATAGACGAGCTTAATACTAATAAGTATTATATTCCAGGTAACCTTCAATGATGGGGACAATGGATGGGGTAGTGCCGAAAGATATTTATTGGATGTTCATTAAAACGACATGTACTCCTATTACAGAACTGTCCAATGAACTAAAACTTTCGTAAGCACTACACATTCCAAAATCTGGCCCGGATTAAAAAAACGGATTAGTCAGTTAATCCGGGCCATATTTTGCACTGTCCTATTGTATTAGGTAATCCATTATTACGTTTACGTTTTATTTTGTTTTCTTCTGACAGTAAGACCAGCCACTAGTCTTACAAGCCTCCACCAATCCGGACTTGGCCCCCGTAGTGGAGTCCTCAGGGAAGAGACCCGTGCCCCTCGGTGGGAACATAATGGGTTGATGATGACGATGATGATGATAATGTTGATGACGTATCCGAAGTGTCAAAATGTCTTTAGGTTAATTCAGACGAGGCCGTACAATGGAGGAAATGCGTAGTAGCGCTCAAGTGCTCACCTCTTCAGAGGCATATCGGAGTTCTTGTCCTGTGGGTTGAGGAACAGCTTCACGCGGCAATTGACAACCTTCCGCAGAACAAGAAGCAGCGGTGCCAAGCGCTGTGCCGCCGTCGACGCCGGGTCCACCACTGCCACTATCTGTTGGGACACTCCGTACGTCACTTGAGGCCTTAGGGCGGCTTGAAAGCTTCGGACAGTAAGACCAGCCACTAGTCTTACAAGCCTCCACCAACCCGGACTTGGCTCCCGTGGTGGAGTATGGCCTATACCTCCCTCATGGAAGAGACCCATGCCCCTTGGTGGGGACATAATGGGTTGATGATGATGATTGCAAGTGGGTACGGACATTGATATTAATAGCGACGGTATTGCAGCATTTAGGCGACGGCTAACTGTGATCTTTTTTAGGAGTGAGTGAGTAGGCTCTCTTCACATCTTAGCTGTATATATTTCCTTTTCAAATGCTTACATCTTAATTTATTCTTCACTAACACCCGTTCTTGCGGTAACTTAATCGTTGGTTTTTCTTAATTACTGGTTTTAATATTTTGTGGCTATCAGTGGAAGCCTGTTAATGACTTTCTGTTTTCATATTTTTAAATGGTATTCAGCTACATAATTAAGGGGACTATTATGTAGGTATGTTTGAATTTTAAAGATGTACGTAACTGTACAATCTGCTTTGAAATATTGTTTGTTTTGTCACTAGTTTTTCTAAATATTACATAAATAAATAAGTAAGTCTTCAAGTTACCTCGACAGCCGCCTCGCTGTCATACAGCGGACGCAGCTCCACGAGCGAATGCTCAGTCCGAAGGCCGGCCGGCAAGGGCGTCCGCGTCTTCGGACTGCGGGACGCCAGTACCGCTATCACTTTCAGACGCTCGTCCGCCGACAGAGCGGGGGTGTCGTCATCTGTTTGAGGGGGGAAGTTTAAAGGTGACTTGCATATCTCGTAATATCTCGACGTCACAAGCGTATGGTCGTATGTTTTATTCCGACGAAAATCATTTTTTATGCATGTTTTTCCTCAGAGACCCGTGCCGCTCAGTGGGGACATAAAGGGTTGATGATAATGGATCTCGTCATAATATATCGACGTCAGACGCATGTAGTGGTAGATTGATTACGACGAAACTGACTTTTTTATGGAAGTTTTTCTTCAGGGACTCTTCCCTGAGGAAAAACTTCCAGGTCTGTGCCCTGTGCTGTGCCCCACAGTCGGGACTTAAAGTGTTGATGATGATGGATCTCGTAATATCTCGAAGTCACAAGCATATGTTCGTATGTTTGATTCCGACGAAAATGACTTTTTTATACATTAATTCGGGAACATAATGTCAGGCTAGTAACTTGTAGGCTCGCCGTCTTGTAAAGTATAAAAATGACAAATCCGACCGAATGCTTCTGATATCGAGATATAATCTGTCGCAAAGTAATTAATGATGTCAAATTTAATCATATTGCATTATTAAACGATAAATAATGGTGAAACATTTTCTCTCTGCGACCAATACTTTTCAAAACGTCATCAACTTCATCAGCCATGCTCACTGCATGACATAGGCCTCCTTGATGGTATTCTAAGAACAAGTGACTAAAAAAATTTTCATCAAAATATAACCTGTTGAAATGTAAGTTTTCAGCACAGACATCTGAAGTAAAGGAGACCGGACCTATCGCCAAATTTGTATGAGAACTGGGTGTCGCAAGCCCGAGTTACTCACACAACGCTACGAGATGTGCGCACACTTCATGGTACGCACCCACACAAAGACACTCTAGCTGGGACAGATTTTAGTCGATAAGTTGTCGATAATTAGGTGCATCTAGTAGCTAATTTCTGTGTGTCTGAAGTCACGAGAAATTTAATTGTTTGTGCAAACATAAAATATGTGCGTGGCGCCTATGTTAGAACTGAAAAATATGTGGCAAAAGGTTGAAAATAAATAACACGTCTAGGCATTTCTCCAGAAGAGGCAAAAATGGCTGACTTCGGTGGTCGTTTTTTTTTTCGTCTTTCAGGAATTTTATCGATTGTTTTGGATAAAAGGCTAAAAACTGTAAAACATGATATATTTTGGGTAGTCAGATTCTCGGCTATAAAACGAAATATTTAAATCACCGAAATCAGACTACACCGAAATCACCGAAAAACTGGGCGAAAATAATCAATCAACTTGTTTATTGTAATTCTCATACATTATTAAGCTCTAAAGTACCTCCTTCATTAGGTACTTCTTATACCGAAAATCACTTTTTTTCAATCAGCTTTTTCTCATCTCTCAGCTCGTCATGCAAGCGCCAAAACTCTAACACGAATTGCGTGAGTGATTTCTGGCTAACTATTTTAGAACGAAAAATAATAATCCTTCCAAAAAAAAAAAGCCAAAATTTTATCAAAACACGCAATAAAGTCAAGTAATTAAGTATGTTAAATTATACATTTTTGTCTCAGTATAGCCTTATCTTTATAAAGTGACTACACCAGAAACAAAAAGCAATTTAGTTTAGTCATACGGAGGTTAGTGTACTTTCTGTTTGTATTGTACTTATGCTGTTAGGTTGATATCATACCTATGTAACTTTTCTGAAATTGGTTGTTGGTAAAAACTAGCAGTCAAATCTTGAGCTTGAATTACAATTTACATCTCAGTGATCTTGTAACTAAAATTTCATGATTTTCTTCAGAGAACTTGGCAGCACCCATAAAGATCTCAATTCTTTTGTCGGCGAAGTCGATAACGACGTATGTTCTTAATACCTATTAAACTTGGCTCTCATATCATTCACATTTATGTTTTTGATGGGATCTATCATACACAATGAATCTGGATATGGCGGCGGCGCCGGCGGCGGAAGTACATATTTAATTATCGATATTGACTTCCTACATAATTATCTCCTCACTAGTTCCGTCACAAATTGTTTCTGTCTTTCTCACGCTCATCCGTTTAGAATGAGAAAGAAACAAAGAAGTGTCTCCATGGTTACGCTATCTATCCGTTGTTGTATCATTACGACAAAAATATTATTTTATTAGAAATAAGTGGTGTTTTAGGCATTTACCTGTGAAATGAAGTTCCATCGGTCTGGATGTTGTTTTAGTCACTGTGTCTTTTGCAAAAAACGATCGCACAGGCCGGCATTTCTAACAAAACGAAATTGTTTCTGACACGTCTGACGCGCTCGCTCAGATGCCCCAAATGAGGTTAGTGTTTGCACCCTGTGCAAGCTTATTTCTCAAGCCTTGGAACGGTATGTCCAATCTCTTTACTATTCAGATATCTATGGTTTTCAGCCACGAGGTACTAAAACGCACTGTAAAAATCGGGCTAAACAGGTACAAGGTGCATAATTTATGAAGCGTTTATAACTATTCGACCGTTACATAAAATAATGTTTAATCAGTCTACATCTTTGTCACCTTTAGAATGAAGTGAAAATACTTTATAAAAACCTTATTACTCCAATCCAAGGTTCACACAACTCGTTTATTACTTCAGTTGATATTTGTTTCGAGGTAAAGTGTTGAAAAAGCTACCTACTAATTAAATATAAATATACGCTTAATTGTTTACCATCATCATCGTCCAAGACATTGTTACTCGTTCCTTTCTTCTTTTTCTTCTCAAATACTTCAGACAGCTTGTCGGCGTACGTTTGACTTGTGAATCTGTGAAAAAGCCACAAATCTCAATACCAAGACAAAAACGGGGAAAAAGTTTGACTCTCGAGCATTTAGTTAAGGTGTATCTTTGAAAATAAACATAAATCATAGACATTTACGGACATAAAGGCACATACATTGCTTCTGGCCCCACACTCACAATATTTTATGTTTGTTTTATCCTGGTGTATAATGAATAATATTATTATGATGTAATGTAATTGTGAATTAATCTTATTATCAATAAACCAATTTCAATTTCATCATCATCATCATCACACCATTATAACTCCACCGAGGGTCACGGGTCTATTCCCTGAGGAAGGTATAGGCCATACTCCACCACGGGGGCCTAGTCCGGATGAATACTAATGAATAAGATACCTGTTATATTTCCTCTGTGCTCTTAGTTATCTCGGGCAGTGATGGCACACTTGGTTATCAAGCCCACACTCTGTCTCTCTCTCTCTCTGTGAGAGAATCTCTGTGCCCTGCAGTGGCAAGTATGTGACTTCATAAAAAAAACATAAGAATCTTACCTCTCTAGCAAAGTGAAGTCTTCCAAGCTAAAGGTCTCCGCGTCACTAAGCGGACCAATCAAGCGCGCGTTGTGCGCGACGGCGCGCGAAGATGCGCGCAGATGCAGTGCGCGTGCGCAAAGGAGACGCGCCGCCTTCAGCACCCACTCGTAGCGGTTTAGTAGCGGGACTAGTTCCGGCTGCGAAATGTCTCCGTTAAAAAATTCCTTGCAAAAATCTCTATAAGCATAAACAATCATAAACATTTACATACAGGCGCATAACACTTTTTGCCCATTTTTTTAGGTGCCGACTGACCTTCCTAGTTATTGTTACACTATTATCTGTCTTAATAGCATAAAACTTTTCTAGATAGCCAATTAAAGTATTTAAGTATATTATTCGACATAGCATCATCATGCAACGCCATCTATTTACAGATAAACATAAACATTCACATACAAGCACATACATTGCTTCTGGCCCCACACTAGGATACCCTGTACCGTGGGAACCAGAAACAGCGAAGTCACAAACATGTAAACATCCAAGACCTGAGTACACTGCCATGACTTCAGCTCCCATTCGTAGCGGGACCAGTTCCGGCTGGTAAATGTTCACTAAGCAACTCTACGGTTTAGTAGCGAGACTGGTCCCAGGCTGTAACATGCACAGCTGTCTCCCTTAAAATTGTATGTTGAAAAATGTCTATGCCGACTTCAGCTCCCACTCGTAGCGGGACCAGATTCGGCTGTAAATTGTTTGTCCAAAAATGTTTACGGTTACTTAAGCAACTGCTTGTAGCGGTTTAGTAGCGGGACTGGACCAGCTGTACCATGTCTCCCTTAAAAATATGTGTCGATAAATGTCTATGCCGACTTCAGCTCCAATTAGTAGCGGGACCAGGTACGGCTGCAAATTGTCTCAGTTAAAAATAGCTCCAAAACCGTCCCCTTCAAAACATCGACTTCAGCACCTACTCGTAGCGATTTAATAGCGGAACTAGTTCCGACTGTGAAATGTCCCCGTTAAAAGTCTCCGTCAAAAAATGTCGACGGTCTTTGAATAAACAAATTTTAAATTTGAATGAGGAGAAAACCGTATAAAAAAATTATTGTTATTGAAGATCAAGAGAGAACAAGGTCTCTCTGTTGTCAATAATAATTTATTGCGTGCGTAGTCACTGGTGCTGCAGTGGTTTTTTCGTTAAATTTTCGGCTCTGTTTGCTTCTGCGGTCACCAGTTTCCATCGTGGTGGCGACGGTGTGGTGCTTTAACCTGTCAAATATTAGTCTAGGTCAAATAATGTTTAGGCAAAACACTCACCAAAATATCACAGTTCTTTTTCTCGTGGCAGCCTTCATTCTCCAACAGCTGCGCGACGTATTTGGTAGCCGCCGCGGGCTCCAGTGACGTCACGGCCGCCACCACCACCTTATTCAGCGACTGGTCGACACTCGACGCGCCGTCGACGTTCGGAATGAACGCTACGCGGACGCCGCCTGATTCGCGCTGGAAGAAAGTCGTTGAATCAGGGAACCGCGTGTAGACTTTAAAAAAAGCTTAATATAAAATCAAAGATTATTTAGAAGACAAGGACATCTGGCATTAAATAGTAGTTTAATATTAAATTTAATCAGAGGATAAATGTGTCTAGTGTTCAACACAAATGCAAGAGTATATATTTTTTAAGTTTGTAATTTAGGCTAAAACTGTTTTAAAAAGAATAAATGTGTAGTTTCTTTGTTAGTTTCTTCTCCATGTAATCTATTAAACTAACAACTTTGACGTTCATAAAGTAAATATTCTATTTGTACTATGAATAAAATATTTGAGTTTGAGTTTTGACTGGTGGTCATAATCATTCCACATCTGAAGCGAGGGGGGGAAGAAAGAGGTACAAAAGGAGAAAAATATGTATAGAAAGGGAGGGAGAGGCAGAGGGGGGTGATGGAGGGGAGAGACAGCGGAGGAGATAGAAGAGGAGGAGAGACGGAGCTGAAAGGCGGAGGGGGAGAGAGGGTGGGGTGGCAGAAATGGGAAAAACGGAGGGGGAGTGACAGAGGGGACAGACAGAGGGAGGAGAGAGAAGTAGAGTGCACGAAAAAGAGAGGGTGGAAAGAAGGAGAGGGAAGAGTTCTAAGTTTTGTGCATAAACGCTTTTCTCATACATACTGACTCTATTCATGTGATTTCCTTCTTCGCTTAACTGTTCGATACATTTGCGATGGAGATAAAACCATAACATAAGCGACTCCAGTCCAGACTTACCATGAAAGTCAAAGCGTCTCTCAGCAGAGTCCTTGATTCTTTTTTGTTGAGGTCGCCGATCACCCAGATGGTTTGGGTGATTTTGTCAAGTTTCCCGGGCTTAGTGAAGTATTTCAGAATAGGCAAAGCTGTAGCCAGTGCGTCGCGGCCTGTGTACAAATTTATCAATTAGAAATCAAATCTGAAATTTCTCTTTTCTAGCATTTTATTTACCGTGTCTAAATGCATTATTTTGAAGGCGCTCGGTCCGACAAACTCCAAGGCCAGATCTAATCATCGCTTCATCAAAAATTTATTTCAGCAGGAAGTATTTTGCATTCTTTTTGTTGAATATAATTGTTTGTCGTATCGTCATTTATACTTTACTAGCACTTAGGGTTATGAAAAATAGTTAACAACCTAGTCTCAAACCTACCGAACATACAATAAAATTTCATCAATATCGGTCAAGCCGTCGGAGGATTGACACGAGAATTTTATATATTAGATTGTACACAATAAATAAATGATACAAAAATATACAGGCGAGTACATAGGCGAGCTCGGGTCGATAAGTGATCAAAAAAATTTTGATTTACTAAAAAGCTGTTAAATTAATTCTTATCAGTAAAGTTAAATAAATACCAGGGCGCCGCGTGTGTGTGCAATAAATATAATAATAATAATAATAATAACAGAGGCATTGCCAAATGGTAATTCTAAGGGGTAAATTTAGAAAATAAATCATCAAGGTGTATGAGCCACTCGCACATTGTTATATTTTAGAAGAACTAAAAATAATAATAATAACAAACTCACGCCCGTTATCCCCGAAGGGGTAGGCAGAGGCACCAGTCTCTAGAACTGGACCCACGTTTTGCCGAGTTTATTAGGTCCCAAACGTGACAAGTGGCAAGCCTGTCGCCGTTATCCGGGCACAATTTATCAGCGAATGGTGTTGCTGTACAAACAAATGTACGTAACTAAAAGTCATTGGTACATGCGTGGTTCGAACCCAGACCCTCATGATCGAGAAGCAAGGGTCAACCCCACTACGCCACCACCGCTTTAGAACTGTTAGCAGAAATATTCTCCAGAATAACATACCTATTCAACTATAAGTATATTTTTTTACTAAAACTTTCGTAACTACTAGATTATAAACTGTATTCGGGATTCTCTTAGTAGACTTTTTGTCGGAAGAGTTCGATCAGGTACGTCAGAGACGAGCAACCGACGACGAGAGCTCCGTCTCTGCTCACCACAATAAGCTCTGCGAGTCAGAGCGAGACCCGGACCTAGATTCTGAATCTTTGAAGAGCACGAACCATATTCTTATTTATCAATATCTTACCTTATTAACTTTTTATAAACCAACAAAGTCGCACAAAACCCTCCGGCCGTTTTCGCAACTGCATTTCTTAACTGGTTGCGAAACAAGAATGTTTATTCCTTGTTCGCAACCAGTTGCGAATCAAGACAACTTTTTCCTTAGCCGCAACTAGGCATCCTAATAGTTTATGTTTCGCAACCAGTTGCGGCAAAATATTATTTTTTCCTTATTCGCAACCATCTTTGTCTGTTTCAATTTTGTTGATTCGTATTACAAACTTTTCAAAAAGACACTAACGTCTACAATTATATCAATAGACAATATCTAGTCTTGACAATATACCTTTAAGAGTACGTCAGTGTGGAGAAGGCCTTCCATAAAATGTTTATTTTATTTTAGTTTATTTAACTTGGTTAAGAGAACTACATAAGATTACTTTGTTGCATTACAAAATATAAATAATTGTGTTAAGTAATTAAAATTTCTTAAGATTTAATTTCCTTTCTCTTTGAATTATTATATTAGCCTTTGGTTGCGAATAAGGAAATTAATTTCTCCCATCACAACTCTGTAAGTTTGGGAAGATCGTATTCTTCGTTCGCAACCAAGTTGCGGCTAAGGAAAAAGTTTTCTTGTTTCGCAACTGGTTGCGAACAAGGAATAAACATTCTTGTTTCGCAACCAGTTACGAAACGCAGTTGCGAAAACGGCCGGAGGGAGAAAAAAAATTGTAAAGTTTAAAGGCCAGTTATGGCTTCGTATGAAATAGAGGGTTAATGCCCTGTAGCACAATGACAACTGCCGCTTCAAGTCTACGCGCGCACGCATATCAAACATTCTAGGCGTCAATGGTATGAAAAAACACGTCACGTGACCCGACCGTGTATCTGTCATCGTACTACAATGCACTAACAGAATCGAGACCCTGGTCGGACTCTTCCGACAATAAGTCAAGTAAGTGAATCCGGAACACAGTTTATAATACTCGTATATTCTTTTAACAACGGATACAAGCCAGATTTTTACTAAAAAAATTAATATTAATAACATTAACATTTACATTTACATACAGGCACATACATTGCTTCTAGCCCCACACTAGGATACCCTGTGTCGTGGGAACCAGAAACAGCGACGTCACAAACATGTAAACACCCAAGACCTGGAGTTTTTTTTTTCTCCCCAGCCGGGGATCGAACCCGGGACCTCTCGCATGGTAAGCAGATTCGCTAACCACTACGCCACAGAGGTCGTCACTTGTCACTGTTAGCTTTACCTGTAAGGTGCAGAAGTTTGTGCACTTTGTCTTCAGTGAACAGCTCGCTAGAGGTAGGGGTGCCTGAGAGGTCCAGATATTGCGACGATTCCGAGCCAAGGATGCGACGGTTTAACCTGTTAATAAAAATACGTTATTTTGTTGGTTCAATCACTCGGTGTTTCATTTGGTTTCCACTCTTTTAACACGACCGCCAAACAAGAGCAGCGCATCGCAATAAACTGTCTACTGAAGACCGTCTAATGGAAAAATATCCGTTATTCTCTCATCATCATCATCATCATCATCATCAGCCCACAGTTATCCACAGCTGGGTATAGGCCTTTCCCCCTAAATGCCATTTCACAAGGTCTCTCGCCTTTCGCATCCACAGACCTTCCGCGTTCAGTGGATTCGTCTGTGTGGATTCTGGTTATTCACTCACCTTGGCATTATATGCGGCTGCCGCATCAGATGCTCGACCGCGTCATCGGTGTTCGACAAATCGCTGCGGAAGACCGGGTGACACTGTGATGTTACCAACAAGAAACTAGTAGGAGACATTACCAGTGCCCTACAACTCACTGCAAGAGACTGCCAACTGAAAATTGTCTAATGGAAAAATATCCGCTATTCTCTCATCATCATCATCATCATGAAAAGGCCTATACCCAGCTGTTGGCCCACCGTTGCCCACAGGTGGGTATAGGCCTTTTCCCTCAAATGCCATTTCACACGCTCTCTCGGTCATTCACTCACCTTGGCATTATATGCGGCTGCCGCATCAGATGCTCGACCGCGTCATCAGTGTCCGACAACTCGCTGCGGAATACCGCTCGCTGGAGGCGGCCCGTGTGACGGGAGAGTGACGTCACTAACGCCTCCTCGAGCATCTCCACCGATGACGTCACGGCGATCGAGCCCTCGTCCGTCAAAGGTACGCCGTTGATCAGGACCTGGGTGAGAGGAGACTGGTGTGAACTTGGCATCCACAGTTTGCAATGTCGGTGGAGAACTACAATTTTTTTGAATGATAAAAACTGTGTCAGAATTGTGGCAAGTGGCAGTCCCTGGTCTCTGCTTACCCCTCTGGAATACAGGCATGAATTCATATATAGCGTGTCCCAAAAATGACACGTCACAGTGACACTGGAGGTAGACCAGAGGCGTCGAACCAACCTAACATGACCTCAGTAAAAGTTGCACGGTTTTCGAGATATGGCCAATTTAAACTTATTCTAAATTTTCACTTTTTTTAACAACTTTAGTGCTATGCTAGCACTTACGCTAAGTTAGTAAGTTCGTGACCGAGTACTAATAAAAAAACCAAACACGAGGGCTATCTAACTTAATGCTAGCACTAAACTTGTGAAAAAAAGTGAAAATTTAGAACAAGTTTAAATTGGCCATATCTCAAAAACCGTGCAACTTTTACTGAGGTCATGTTAGGTTGGTTCGATGACTTTTGGGCAGGTCTAACTCCGGTGTCGTGTCATCTTTGGGACACCCTGTATGTATGTATGTATTTATTGATGTATGAAGTATGTCTAAGTTTTCTCCATGCTAGGGATAGATTACTGTTATTTAGACTCTGATTTATTAATAAAGCGTAGTACACGTTTGCAATCATCATCAACTCATTATGTCCCCACCGAGGGGCACTGGTTTCTTCCCTGAGGAAGGTATAGGCCATACTCCACCACGGGGGGGCAAGTCCGGATTGGTGGACAGTCCGGACTTGGCCCCCGTTGGCAAAATGTATCTGCTTACCCCTCTAGAATACAGGCATGAGTTCATGTATGTATGACAGTATGTATTTATTTATGTATGTTGTATGTTTATATGTATGTATGAAGTGTCTAAGTTTTCTCCATGCTAGGGATAGGGATTTTTTAAATACAGCTGGTATCTTACTTGCGGGAACTTATTATTCCCGATCTTGGAGACAAACTCGTGAGCCAGTTGGCTGCCGAAGTTATACTCCGAATCCTCAGAGAGGACCTCGTCCACGTTGTCACCGGATTTGGCGTACTTCCTGAGAGTGGTCTTGACGAGGTCGACGTTCAGCGTCTCCTTTTCATCGCCCAACAACTGCAATAAAACGTGACGATTATGTCTGTACGATCTAAACAAAACATAAACATTTACATACAGGGACATACATTGCTTCTGGCCCCACACTAGGATACCCCGTGTCGTGCAAACCAGAAACAGCGACGTCACAAACGTGTAAACATCCAAGACCTGAGTTTTTTTTTATCCCCAGCCGGGGATCGAACCCGGGACCTCCCGCATGGTAGGCAGATGCGCTTACCGCTGCGCCACGGAGGTCTTCAAAGCGTCTAGCGTCCCACATTTGGCTTACGGGTTTTACCTACTTTTGTATCGGCTTTTATGGCATGATAAGCTTTTTCGGTTGCCTCATTGTGTTGTATGGAAGTTATTATTATATGTATTTACATAGTTAGGTAATCTCGTATAATTAAGTTAGTCTATCGTTTACAGCAATAGAGACATGAACCGTCAACATTCTACCTATATGAAGATTATCAATAGTCTAGACCCACACGTAATGGGCTAAAGACTGTTAGCTTTTAGAATACACCTCGGGCTCTAGAGTCGGCTTCGGTTTTCGCCGAAAGCACACGAGTGTGATACTACTTCCTGTTCTGTATAAAACTTTTCTTCACTATTTTGAAAAGTTATGTAAAGTTACAAATAACAATACAAAATAAACCTTACCTTATTTATTAGAATATATCCGATTCTGTCCGATAGTAGCCGAGGTATATTCTAAAAGCTAACAGACTGTAGCATGCTTTAAGGAGATTCTCGCAGAGTTTCAACGTGATTTTTTATTGTTAAATACACCAAAATGGCACCAGATAAACACTTCTAAGTAGTTATTTTGTATGTTATAAATGTATGTATTTTATTATTTTGTAAATACCTATATAAGTATGTTATAATTTGTACGTATATGTATTATTATCAAAATATATGCATGTCACGTATCACGTATTTATAAGTACCTACTTATGTTCTTTATATCTTGCTACTTGTCAATATATTTTGCGATTTTTTTTTATTTATGTACATCCGAAAATCCACACCTACCGACTATGTTCTTCCTGCAATTCTCTCCATCCAAAGGTTGTCTGGAAGAGATCGCTCTAAGCGATAAGACCGCCAATTGTATACCATTTAGACATAAGGAAATTACAATAACTCTGTATTATGGTTGAGCAATAAAGTGTTATCAATCTATCTAGATACATACCTTGAGTTCAACTGAGATTCCAAGCTCTTACTAAAAGCATCACACGTGGCAGAGATTTGATCGTCACACACGCCGGAATTGAGCAGTTATTTCCGGTTCACAACGGTGCCAACAAGGAGGTTTTTTTTATTTTCGAGAAAATAAAAAACCTCCTTGTTGGCATCCTTCTCTTGGGCGACTTAGTTGAAGGCGCTCCGTAAGGCCTACTCCAAGTCTAGATCTAACAAGTTTTTTCCGATTTACACTCAACTGAGCGAGAAATTTAAACGCCTCCTTGTTGGAATTATTCTCTTGGGCGACGTAGTTGAAGGCGCTCCACATTGCCCACTTCTAGACCAGATCTAACCAGTTATTTCCAGTTTCCACTCACGTGAGCGGGGAAACGGAATGCCTGCCTCCTTGTTGAGATATTTATGGCCGACTCCAAGTCCAGATTTTCGCCCTCATATAATCCTTATAAACAGCGAAAATAACCAGATATTTCCAGTTTCCACTCACCTGGGCGAGGAACTGGAAGGCCTCCTTGTTGGAATTTTTCTCTTGCGCGACGTAGTTGAAGGCGCTTCGTATGGCCGACTCCAAGGCCAGGTCTTCGCCCTCACGCCCTGCGACGGGTGCTAAGACCAAGCCCACGCGGACTGGAGTAGCATGCTTTAGGAGAGTCTCGCCGAGTTTCAGCGGGGGCGCGGACGCGCGTGAGATTGGATCTATTACCATCACCTGTGGGCAAAACGGTGAAATGAATAGAGGAATAAATTTGACAAAAAAGGGACAATTTTTGCTTCTTTCCTTCCAATTTCTTCCCATTTCTATTTATTTTTCTTCTAGTCCGAATTGGAATCGGCCCGTATTAATTGATTAATGGATATAGGTCTCAGAGGCATTCTGATTTAGATCACATCGGGCAAGTTTTATAAGAATCGTCAATGTCAAGAATGTTAAGAAATACAGTCATGTGTAATTTCCTTTTCTATGTACAGTAAAGTGTTTTCTATCTTACTAACTTTGTGAAATAACAATAAGGTGAACAAACTTAAGCCTTAAAGGCAAAAATGATTGATTTGTTAATTTTAAACAGATTGAGAGGTGATTCTCGCCAAACTGAAAGACTTTTGTTCTGCAACTTTTCTTAGTTCGTGAAAAAAACTATCATCATCATCATCAACCCAATTATGTCCCCACCGAGGGGCACGGGTCTCTTCCCTGAGGAAGGTAAAGGCCATAGGCCACCACCACTTGGTGGAGGCTTGTAAGACTAGTGGCTGGTCTTACTGTCAGAAGTTTTCAAGCCGCCCTAGCCGCCCTAGGACTTGGCTTAACGGCTTATTTATTTATTTTTTGCAGTTATATTATAAACGTAAACCAGGCCTCAAGCAGGTTTCAGGGCTACTCACGTAGTTATAAATATTCCTCCTCAGATTCCTGAGCATTCCGGGGTAAGTGGGTCTCAGCAGCTCCATGTAGGAAGTGGGCCAGCGGCGGTACCGCTCGTCAGTCTCAAGGTCGTTCAGCCATGTTATAGCCGAGTCGCGGATGTCCAGTCCGTACTCCTCCCATGTGAAAGTCTCGCCCAGTTCCAACGCCATTAGCGTGTTGATCAGGTGCTTTGGTAAACCTGTGACGAGGTAAGATAAGAATATGACTTATACCTGTATTAAATAGCCAGTTCTTTCTAACGTAATTATTAGGTAACGCCAGTAACGAAATAACCCGAAATACATACATAAAGTCACGATTTTATATAGGAAAAGTAGGCAGAGAGACCAGAACGTGTCACTTCCAACGATCCTAAAAAGCTCTTTGGCTTCATCAACACAGCTGTTTTCAGGTATTTTCTGTTTCAATAACCCTAAAAGATATCTCTTAAAACACCTTTGCCTTTTCAAAACCTTCGAAAGGAATAATCGAAACTTTTTCTTGAAGTGTTCGACTAATGTATATATGTCAATGAAGCGAAAGTGATTTCGTGGCAGGTGGCAGTCCCTGGTCTCTGTCTACCCCTCTGGGACACAAGCGTGAGCTTATGAATCACCCATCCGCTGTGACCATGCATGGTGATCAGTCCATACTCGCTTATAGCAAACTCCTAAGCCTTGCAATGGGATATTTATATGCAGTTTATAAGAAATCCAGGGATGTGTTTTATGGTAGCTCACACAAGGGCAACGCAACCCTGGCGGACAATACTTGCGATATAGGGATGTTCTCCAGTGACATCTTAAGGCCTGCAACATATCAACTGATCACTGGGAAGATCTTGCAAGTACACGCCAGGAATGGCGAATCCTAGTGCACAAGCGTGTAGAGAACTTTGAAGAGAACCGCCTACAAGTTCTAGGAGCAAAACGCCAAGCAAGGAAGATGAGACCAATGACCTCCTACACCTACAATTACAATGAAGACGGGCAGCTCTACTGTGCCGAATGCGACGGAACATTCAAAAAAATGTTCGGATGTTCCAGCCACCTTAGAGCACACGCCAGGAAGCAGTGACATCATCATCATCATAAGAAATCCAACTCACCCATAGCGTGCAGTGAGTTCATGGGCCCAACATCCTCTCTTAAAGCGGCCAGGAGAGCCATCACGTCCACATCCTCGGCGTCATACTGGACGCCGGAGACCAGGAGAACAGACTCAGCGGGGCGTAGACCGAGGTTCTGTGCCCATAAGTCCTGGTTGTAGAGGACCTCATCACGGAGTGGACGTGGCACGTTCACGTGGACTAGGGATTTTGTCTGTGGACGAAGGCTGTGTTAAGAAACGGATCGATGTTTAATGTTTAATGTTTAATGCTGTTTAATTTTAGTAGCTGCATAGGTTCTGCGCGACAGAGGCGAGCACTTTTAGCACTTCATCGCTGCCAAAGTGGGCGGCCACAATCGCAGCCGCCACTTGCTTGATCAGAGCTTGCATAACAGATTAAAATGGTGGTCCATAGGTACTATAGAGTGGCAGGCAATTTAGGGTGGCCATTCGTTAATTCACTCATTCATTCGTGAGCTAATTTTAATACCTGCATAGGAAAGTTCTGCGCGATAGAAGCGAGCACTTTCAGCGCTTCATCGCTGCCAGAATCGTGGGCGTCTACAACCGCGGCTGCTGCTTGCATGCTCAGCGCTTGCATCTGCCACACCTTCAGCGGTTCTAACTCCTCGCTCGACTCCGACAGATGGCGCCTGAAGCGTTCCAGTGGCGTGCGGAGTGCTGGGAACAGGTTCCTGAGAAGAAGATTGAGTAGCTTAGAGAACAATTTACTGAACACAAAAAAAGTAAAATATATTTTTTTAGACAATGCGGATTAAATGTACTTAAACTAAGCGGCACGCTTCAAAACCTACGCGGAGTCATCCACAGCGTTCAATAGGGTATTTGACAAAATGTCAAATGAGTTACTTTTAAAACGGAATTTTGTATGAAAATACTTGCTTGTGACGTCACATTTCAGAGCACTTTTTTCATGTTTCATCTATTTAAAAATTATATTAACTAGTAAATGATTAAAAGAATACATTTTCCGAAACATTTCGTAATTTTTGTTTTAATCGAGCATCTCAAATAATTTATTTTTGATAGTGTCAAAAATACCGTATTTCGACAATGTAATCTAAAAGTCTTATGGAAAGTTGGGACTTAAGACTCATCGATTGTCAAATGATGACCTTTTAGCGCCAAAAAACAAGTAGCTCGTGCCATGGTGCTATCCATGCCGGAGTGGTCTAATAGTCAATGAATTTAATATATAACATCCGTAGGTATATCTGTAAACGTGTAATCGGCTCGGCGCGTCGCTAATTGTAACAGTTTCAAAGTCAATCCATAGCAGGAGAATTTTCACGATTCGACTCAGCTTTTCTAATTAACGCTAGCCTTTAGTCATAAATTGAACAGAGTACATAATATGGTTCCATGAGCGCAAATCTATGGTCTAACGGAATTAACTGCCAGCCGGATTGGAACAGGAGAATATTCTCTATGGAAAGCTAGCGAGGACTAATGAAACTTCAACATTCAATCAGTTTGATTTAAACCTAACTATGCGCACCAAATCCTTTTGGAATCCTGACTGTGACGATCGCAATTAATACGAAATATCATTGTTGGCTCGCTCTCGAATCGAATCGCTCGTAGCCTGGGCTGCCTGAGTGATCTTAAGCGATCACTAAGGTTAAACAACATACGGCGCGTTCAGTCCATGGATGGGTCACCGTCTATGACTAACGCTAGTGGCATTTTTCCGAGCGGTTCCGAGCGATCTCAAAATCATTTCGAGATTTTGCTTTCAGTACAATTTCTATTTATCAGATTTGTACATAAGTATAAAAAGCCTTGACTTTTCTATGACGTCAGCAAACACAGTATGAGTATGAATACTTTGTCTCACTTAGAAAATAAATACAAATGACATTTGTTTTTTTTTTATGTAGGCAAAGACTAGTTTTTTAATCAGGCTTTTGACATTTTAGATTCCAAAATTTTAGAAAAATATAAAAAATAGACATAATGAATAAAAATCAAAAACACCGAAAATTGTTTCTTAAAATTGATAAAAAACAATAGGCTGTTTGACAGTGTGGTAAAAAAGGTGTTATTTATATGTATTCATATAAATTATGAGTCTTAAAACCGCTTTAAGACATTTCAAGTAAAAAAAACAATTATTATTTATAAAAAAGCACAAGATAAAATTTGATAATTATGTATCTACAGCCATTGTATCGAAAACGGCCTGGATTGGCCGATTCTATGATGACGTCAAATGTCAGTAAAAATGGCGTCTGTCAAGTTCATTGGTTGGATTACTGGCAAGTGATGTCATAATTTCTGTGCGACGCCATATTGCCCAAGATAACGATTTGGCGGTTTATTTCAAAAGTAAATTTTAGTTTGCCTTTTTGAAGAAACACACGAAAGAATGTAAAATGACCACTTTCTGAGGACTCCATGAACACCAACAAAAAATATGAGATGGTTTTCAGCAATCTATCAAATAGCCTATTATATCAAAAATAGCATGATCAATTGGAAGAGAATCGATCTGGATTCGCGTAATATAAGAGCAGGTCATCCAATAATGAATGGGCACATACCAATGAGGCTTAAGTCTTGGCCCAGCACTTTAGTACACCGTACTGACTTACTTCAGTCTCCCAAAGTTGAAGCCGTCAATCTGGTTCTGTGGGTCGTTTTCATCCTCCTCCTCTGAAGGAGCTGGGGCTTCCCCACCCTCGGACTCCTTGTGGGTGGCATCATCCTGGCTCTTGTACTCAGTACTCTTCAGCTGGAGTTCCACACCGTAGCCCGACAGACGCAGCTTGGGTTTGCCGCGGGACTGAGGTAACAAGATAAGCCAGAGATTAGCTCGCCGATGAATGTGTTATTTCTTATGTAATGCCTTCTTATGTCTTAGTGCAATAAATTATGAAGAGTGTATTTATAAACAAAAAAAGTAGTGGTAACGAAAGTTTGAGTTCTAGAACAATATAATGTTAACTTGACTTTCTTTAAGGTTGCCATTACATCTGGCATACCTACACTGTTGCTCGTGAATTCCAAAAAATAAATGAGAGAAATAATTATTTAAGTAATAATTAATTATTAATAAAATAAATTATTTATTTTATTACTCAGCAAAGCCTCAGACCACACTGAGTTTTTTTTGGATAGATTAAATATTTAGATTAAAAAAAAATTGCATTTATTAAAAGTAAACATCTTAATCGCCTTATACCAACTGTTTAGTGTCCGTATAGTTGGCTTTCACATGGTCGATTTCAGTAATTTCGAATATGCCACAGAACTTTGTATTAATAGTGCCTAATAGTACTACAAGGCACAATTAGCTAGGAAAAATATTTCAGGAGATATTAAGGCGACTCACTGAGGCAGCCAACTAGACGTCTACTTAGCAGACACATCACGAACGGCTGTATATAGAGTTATGATTTGTATGCCAGATAATTGTGCGCTAATAGTGCTCCCTACATGCCAAGTTTCCAGAATAGTGCTTCAATACAAGCTGAGAAAACATACCCTATTGTTGAGGCAGCCAACTAGACGCTTTTTCTTACCATGATTCCTTCGTAACGGCGGCGTAGAGTTTTAAAACAAAACCTATACCAAAAAACTGTGCGTTAATAGTGCCTCTTAATGAAACACAAATGCCCCCGAATCACCTATGCGTTTAGCCAAGAAATTAATGTGAACTTTTACGTACATTGAGGTTTTGGTACATGTAAGAACAAAAGTGAAAAAATAATATAAATCAGCAAATATGGCACGGACTTAAGTATCCGGAGTCGGTATATTAATTTAACTACATACTTGTTCAGTTTTCCTATCTAAATTAAATGTTAATTTTCGTTAGTTGCACTGGCAACACAAAACTAGGTTTTTCTATTGCTTTTTTCGAATCTGCCTGTCGTTTTCAAACCCTTCTCGAGGCAACAGCTTTTTCGTTGTGCTGCTGTTTGCCGCCGTTTTCGACACCCTATCGATCTCCTATCTATCGTGCTCGTCTCATTATCGTCGTGTGTGCCAACGCAAAGACTGAAGTGCTGAAGGACGGACCCGGCTCAATCGTCGTCAGATCAGGTTACGCAACTCACGGTGGGCGGTCGTGGAAAGTAAATCGAGGAGCTGGAAGCGGCTCCCGCCCGAGGTACGCTGACCTTTGAACCTTCCTAATATTCCGTCTTCAAAGGCACACAATAAATAACCTACCGACGGTTTCATACAGTCCACTTAATTATCGCGCACCACGAAATCCCCGAACTAAACACTACTAAAGTAAACTACTATTAAACCTTTCCGAATACTAGTTACCGAATCACTATGAATACTCTGTACTATTTCTTCTTTCTATCTTTCCCACTTCCAAACATATGGAATTAATCACTCACTGTGGTGACATTAATCTATTGGTGAAATTAATAATGTACAATTTTTATAATTTATGATAGTAAGACGCTGTGGGTAGACTCTTCTCTCAGAAAGCGGTGAGAGAATTAGAGAAATGACGAACGAAGCCTTCGACATTAACTAGTACAATTTTTTTTTCCATGAACATGAATTTAGTTAGCGCTAACCAGGGATCAGTTTTTTTTCGGTCATGTGACAACATGCTAGCTGATTTGACTCTTCCAGCGCAACACATCGGCAAGGGTTTTCGTCCTGCGTCGATTTATTATGAGTAAGTATGTACTGTGTGCAGTAATATACATCAAAATTATCTTTCCAAAAAATATTTAAAAAAAAATATTTTATCTCAGAAACTATACGATATGAAAAAAATCTTCGTCTCCAAATCAAAAACCTCTGTTTTAATTTTTTTAGGTAATCTGCCTTAGCATAACATATTATTGTGTGAAAATTTCGACTGGTTACTGCTAAGACACAGCCCTTAGAAGGTTGAACAGGGAAGGACAGATAGTAAACGCAGAGTAGGTAAAAGAGTATCGTTTGGCACGCTGGGTGCGACACGTTAAAACGGGAACATTCCACTAAAGCGGGGCATCTGCCGCATCTGGACATACGGTACTTACAAAATTTGAAATTTAATCCTCAACATCACCAGCCCACTACTGATCAACAATGCCCAAGACGCACAGTGTACTAAACCAACTAGCCATTAGATGGCCGTGAGTGACACTCACCGTGTTATAATCACTTCTCTGCTTGTCGGTATCAAATACTTGTTGCAAACAATTTTCACCCTAATTGCGTTTTCATAAGAGTTCATTTTAAATTTATTGCAAAATTATTGTTTAGTACGTAGCAGTTTCCATAAATTTCTTATCTAAACGCATAGGTGATTCGGGGGCATTTGTGTTTCCTTAAGAGGCACTATTAACGCACAGTTTTTTGGTATAGGTTTTGTTTTAAAACTCTACGCCGTTACGAAGAAATCATGGTAAGAAAAAGCGTCTAGTTGGCTGCCTCAACAATAGGGTATGTTTTCTCAGCTTGTATTGAAGCACTATTCTGGAAACTTGGCATGTAGGGAGCACTATTAGAGCACAATTATCTGGCATACAAATCATAACTCTATGTACAGCAGTTCGTGATGTGTCTGCTAAGCAGACGTCTAGTTGGCTGCCTCAGTGAGTCGCCTGAATATCTCCGGAAATACTTGTCCTAGCTAATCGTGCCTTGTAGCACTATTAGGCACTATTAATACACAGTTCGATGGCATAGTTGAAATTACTGAAATCGACCATGTGAAAGCCAACTATACGGACACACTGTTTAAACAAACTGTAGTAGACATTTGACACATTTGCAGCCACTCATGTGGTTTACTTTTCTGTGTATTATTGAATGCATCATCTGGGCGGGAACACGTTAAATAAACAATCACCTTTACATTCCATCTCACAACATAGTTGATGAGTCCCTTGTCAGCATAGCCGGCCAGTATCTTATGCTTGGCAGTGAAGTCAGCTGATCCGAGTTCTCCATACAGTATGGCAGTGAGACTGTTGTTGTCACTACTGGGGTAAGTATGGTCCAGCAAATAGGTCTCCAATGTGTGCTCCTCCTGAGAAAAATTAAAACATGCAGTAGCAGTAGGTGATGACCAGACTTGTAGACTTCGCTACAGTACCAAAGAGGTTAAATAGATTGGAAAGCAAAACATTTTTTTTTAATAACAGCCAACGCTTATTATTTGCACATCAGTTAGGCGAAGGAAGTACTCAATTTAAATGCATTATCTAAGAGCAATACCACACGGGCGTTGCGGCTGCACTGCGTCGTCGCAACGCAATAATAAAAAATGCGGTAAATGCCACACAATCACTGCGTCGGCCCAGTGTCAACGCAGCTACATTCATATACGCCACATTTATGCTGCGCTGCCAATTCGTTTTTTCATCGTAGCTTTCCCGCGTCGTCTCCCTCCTCTCCTTAGGATTGTATCTCTGTCCGTCACTTCATCGCATTGTGTGGAATGTCACAGATTTGCAAGTAGGATGACAGACCACTCTATCAACGCAGTGCTAACGCAACGCACGAACAAGGCCCGTGTGCCACCCCTTTAACTCATTAAATTTCTATATTGGAAAAGTTAAGGCTAAATTAATAATTTATGCTGTGATGCATACTGTTATTTCACAAAATTTACATCACACAACTAATAAATACTGACACATTTTTGTTTTATATGGTGACTAGTAAGAAAACTTCTTTATGTTACATACTAAAAGATATCTAATCTTGTGTTGAAAGCAAAATCCATTCATGCAATTCACACTGTTTGTAAAATTATGAATTCAAGGCTAGTAATAATTGCTTGAATAGCATGACAAAACCTTGTACAGCTATGAAACTGCAATTATAATTGAGACATGTTAAACAATATTTTGCTGTTGCCTTGAATGTAAAAAAGTAATTTAATATTTGGAGTATCATCACGGGGCACGGGTATTTGGAGTATAAAATAAATAAATTGGTACTTATGAATTACCACAAGTTCCAAGCATGTATTGTTTTAACATCATCCTTTTTAATGTCAATATTATATACTTCGAGTGTGTGAAGGACTAATGTGAAGGACAAATCAAAATAATGTCATGATAATCAATGATAACTGTGCAAAGAAATTTACTGCTTAAGTCACAGATTTCCCTAGTTTAGAAGTTAGATTGATAGTTAGATTGAAAATCGCCTAAGGGATTAAAAGGAATGTGACAAATAGCAAACCCTGGTAAACAGGTGTGAATTTATATGTATGCTTTCTGTAGTGTATTTTAAGTAGGTAAACTTAAAATAAACTATTAATAAAGTAAACCGACAGACCTCACAGGAGAATAAGGTGAGTACTCACAGGAGAATAAGTGTGAGAGACTTTCAGTACGTCTCGCAGGACATCATTGTCACACACTTTCCTTGAAGCTACGGCCACAAATGTATCGCAAGGAGCGTCTTTGGCCCCGTTCTGTACAGCGATCTGGTCGAACATGCGGACTGCTGGTGATGTGATGTGCATGGATAATGCAAGCTTAGCCATGCGCAGCTGAGCTGGAGCCAGCAGTGTTGTTGCCACACCAATACAAGCGTCATACTTCAACTTGTCAGTCTCTGAAATAGTAAAAAATGTGGCAACTTTAATCTGGCCGAAAGTAGTTGTAGTATTAGTATGTAACATATTAGGGCATTTGTATATTATAGAGCTCTGAGTGCTCACTTCAGCCAGCCTGTCTCTTTGTAGAAAGTCAACAGTGCTCTAACGTCACTGCTGGCCTCCTGAAGGGATCCAAGCTTCCTAACAAGGTTGCTGAAAGTAAAAAGGTATCCTAGGCCCTACTTGTCGGAAATATATTAGCCACTTGAAGGATTGCACATTATGACAGTCATACTGAAGAGACGGACAAGACTATTTGCCTCTCGCTCATTAAATATTGCTATTTACATTGAGTGAGCAATAGTTATACAGTCACTTTCTTAAATTAACCATACAACACCTCTTCACCTCACTTTATTCTTAGTTTAAATCGGATAGAACAGCAGCGATGCGAGGGTACGACGCCTGATGGGGAATCCTTGTTCTTTATGGTGCCTTGATATTTACGATGGAAACATCATACTTAGAGCAACAAAAAGTCGTTAAAAGGGTAAACAATCGCCTTGGTTACACTTACCATAGTTCTCTAGACCGGTTTTCAAGGAATTAATTCCATCCACAAAGGACCAGAAAAGGTCTGAAGATTCACCGGAGAGATATTCAGCCAGCTCTAACACAGTGGGAGTTGCTTCCCATTTGGCGCTTACAAATGTTGTTACGGATTTGGATCTCTTCTCCTCCCTGGCCGGTGGATCCACATTGCTAGCTAAACTAAACACGAGAGCTGATAATGTAACAATAATTCCACAAACGCCGGTCACTCTCATCTTTCGGCACAGATCGATAGCCGTCGGCGACTACTCTTTAGCGATTTTATGTAAAATAACTACTTTGATACTACGATACGTCTTGAGTTCATTATCAATTTTAGGTTTCTTTGTGTTTCACAAATTATCTTCGCATGTTTTTAGACAATTTTTATAACTTCAACAAATTCACCCACCAATGACAGCACAACACGGGTGAACCTCTGTGTTGCCAGACATTGGCTAGCCAATTTCGCCAAAATTTGGAAACCAGTCGAAAAACATTTTTTTTTTAATCGTAAGGCTTGCGCAGTATTGTTCGCAAATGTTGTATAAACTTCTGTTAATCAATGTTTTTTGCCATAATTACTGTTTTGATTCACAAAATTATAATATTATTATCCTATGTTATTCTTAAAAATATGGAAACACCTTTTCAGGGATCCGTAGTCAATAATGAACCTTTACAGTTTCGCCATGTCACACACTGGAACGATCCCATAGAAGCGCTCGGATATAGGAGGCTTGGATTAAAAAAACTTCTGAAATAGAAATTAAAGTATGCCAATGACTTTTATTCAAGATCACCTTTAAAAAGTACCTTTTGGTAATTTTGCGTAAAACTTATGATTACAGAGTAATTCGAGATTTTGTTATTTTATTGTATGGGAGCCAAGACATTTTACGAAATAACTCTTATGGTTCACCTGGCTTCACTTTTTGGTTTTAAGAAATGAAGTAAGCATATTATTTACTACAATTCGTGCAAACATACTATACACCGCAACCGACCGCAAAGTACCTCAATCGAATAAAAAATGAAAAATAACTATTTGTATTAATTATTTGTCCGTAAAACTTCTTTTGCAACTTGTCTTATGAAATTAATTCGTTGCTACCCAGAATCTCAATAAGAATAGACAATTTTAACATTTTATCTATAAAAGAAACGCGTTAATTTGTTTAGTATCGTGACCAAAATCAAATATGGAAATCTAACATAATTGCAATTAGCTTAATTAGATCAGTCGCTTACTGATGATTCTTTCCTGATATCGACAAATTCTATTTCGCCCTTACAAATTATAATTTCAAGAAATAAGTAGCTTGTGAAGGATGTCTTCATTACAAGTGATTTTACTTATCTTTCTTGAATGCCCCTCTCTATATTTCCTAAATCCTTATTCCTCGCCTCAGATGGTTTTTCGGAAAGAAATCCAATGGGAACTATTGAGAGATTCTCAATAATCTGTAATCCATGGATGAGTATCTTATGTAAGCTTGCAGGCATATAATAAAGGTTCAATTGAATGTTCCTATAGTTCTCGGTTTCGATGCAGTACCTATTGAATAAATTTGTCGATGCGTAATTGTTCTCCAGATGAAATGCATTGCAAAATTACTGCCATTCTTCTAATAAGGTTAGGATCTAAGCCCGCTAATGAAACACTTTTATTTGGATCTTCAAAGAATCGTTGGGTTATATTGCAGTCATTGGTAGTTCCACTTCCTTGCTTTACCAAATCCAACAATAATCCAGTTTGTTTCTTAAATCGTCTCTGAATAATAGCTTCTCTCTCCTGATATTGCCTTTGCTTGGTGGTTCAAAATAACATCGTACATAATTATCAGGAACAGCAAGATCAGTTTGTGATATAATAAAAAGCTTCACCTGGATGAATAGTCTGGAAATAGTGAAGAGGTAACCAGTCGCTGAAGACATTGTACAGTCGACAGCACGTCAATCTTCACATTTTAGTTGCAAAGTCGCCCGTAACGCAACGAAGTAGAGTGCATGGGTGTATAGCATGATGTGCTGCCGACTGTACCTATATATGGCATAAGTTCAATTCATGCCTGGATTCGATTCATGGAGTGCCTATTACATATTGTCCACAGAATCGATTTTAAGACATGGAGAGCTACTGGAGCCACAAAGCAAAGGCAATTGCAGGAGAGAAGCTATTATTCAGAGACGATTTAGAAAACAAACTGGATTATTGTTGGATTTGGTAAAACAAGGAAGTGGAACTACCAATGACGGCAATACCACCCGACGATGCTTTGAAGATCCAAATAAAAGTGTTTCATTAGCGGGTTTAGATCCTAACTTTATTAGAAGACTGGCAGTAATTTTGCAGCGCATTTCATCTGGAGAGCAATTACACATCGACAAATTTATTCAATACTGCACCGAAACAGAGAACTATACATTCAATTGAACCCATGGTATTATATGCCTGCAAGCTTACATAAGATATTCATCCATGGATTACAGAATATTGAGAATCTCTCAATAGTTCCCATTGGATTTCTTTCCGAAAAACCATCTGAGGCGAGGAATAAAGCATTGAAATATAGAGAGGGACATTCAAGAAAGATAAGTAAAATCACATGTAATGAAGACATCCTTCACAAGCTACTTATTTCGTCTGATCCCGTAATTTCAAATATTTGGCCAAAAATTTAGCAAAAAGGTCCAAGCCTATTTTTAAAGAAGTTCTTGAACTTATAATTCGTGGTATTTCTTACCAGAAATACCGCAACGAATTAATTTCATAAGACAAGTTAAAAAAGCTGTGTGGTGTCGGCCTAGAGAATAGCACCAACCCATCTCTTCCCGCGGGTGTCGTAAAAGGCGACTAAGGGACACAAAACCAGTACAACTCTACCGCACTGCGATCCCCAACCCGCATGCCCAGCGTGGGGATTATGGGCATTACTCCCAATGATGGCACAACAAAGGAAACGGCCCCCAGTTCCCGGCCGCCTCGCTATTCCTGGTCATCGTGGCAGCGGCCATGGTAACGGCGGGGTAGGGGGTGCTAAGAATCACCGGGCTACCTCAGGCTGCCACAAACATCTGACCCTGGCAACGTTCAACGGACGCACTCTGAGGCTTGACCATCATCTAGCGCAGTTGGAAGTGGAGTTAGAGAACATTAAATGGCATGTTCTGGGGTTATGTGAAGTCCGTAGAGAGGGGGAGGACACCGTAAGCCTAGACTCGGGCCATCTTCTCCACTTTCGCGAGGGTGATAAAACATCCCAGGGTGGCGTAGGCTTCCTCGTCAATAAGGCCCTCTCTAACAACGTTGAAGAAATCTCTAGTGTGTCGACCAGGGTAGCGTACCTGATCCTTCGGCTGTCCAAGCGTTAAAGCATTAAGGTCATTCAGGTTTACGCACCGACCTCGGCACTCTCGGATGATGAAGTTGAGGATATGTACGAAGACATATCCAAAGCCTTACATAACACCACGAAGGCTCACTTCAACGTTGTTATGGGGGACTTTAACGGCAAGGTGGGAACCCAGTGTGGCAACGAGTTCCGAATAGGCCCGCATGGTTATGGAGTCAGGAATCACAGTGGGCAAATGCTTGTTAACTTCCTTGAGAAAGAGGAACTATTCTTGATGAACTCTTTCTTCAAGAAACAGCCTCAAAGGAAGTGGACATGGCAAAGCCCCGACACTGTGACCAAAAATGAGATCGACTTCATCATGACGGATAGCAAGCATATATTCAGAGATGTCTCAGTGATCAACAGGTTCAATACCGGATCTGATCACCGACTTCTCCGAGGCTCTCTGAATATCAACTTGAAGCTTGAGAGAAACCGTCTGATGAAGTCCACGCTCCGACCAAACCCAATCCAAATCATGGCGGGCACCGAGAAGTTCCAGCAGCTTCTCGGGGATAGATTTGTTGCCTTGGAGCCCACCGACGACGCTGACGAGACCCTACACAATCTGGTCGTAACTCTTAGAGACGAGGGCATCAAGTTCTGCAAAACGCAGCGGACAGGCAAGAAATCCAAACTCTCGGCTAAGACTCTCCGGTTGCTGACAAAAAGACGGCAAACCACCCAAGCGACTTCGTCAGAGAGGTCAAATCTGAACAAGCAAATTGCGAAGATGGTACGGCGCGACCTTCGGAGCTCCAACACACTGTGTTGGAGCTCCTCATTGAAGAGGCAATAGAGCAAAACCGAGGGTCCAAAGTATTCACTCAGCAGCTTGGCAGGAGCCACCTGACGAAGCTTACAACGCACGACGGGAGGACCGTATTGTCGAAGCCGGAGATCTCCGCTGAGATAGAGGATTTCTATGACCGATTATACGCTGCACATGCCCCTTATTCCCAATGAGACGACCAAGATTCCAGAGCCACCCTGACGCGCCACTACACCGACGAACTGCCTGACATCAGTCAAGACGAGATCGTGCTAGCTCTGAGGCAGCTTAAAAATGGAAAAGCGCCCGGTGAGGACGGAATAACATCAGAGCTCTTGAAAGCTGGAGGAGCCCCTGTTATACAGGAATTACAAAAGCTCTTCAACGCCGTCCTTCACAGTGGGAGAACTCCAAAGGCATGGAGCGGGAGTTTGGTGGTGCTCTTTTTTAAGAAGGGTGACAAGACTCTTCTTAAAAATTACAGACCCATCTCGCTCCTGAGCCATATCTATAAGCTGTTTTCACGAGTGATCACGAATCGTCTCGCCAGAAGACTCGACGAGTTCCAGCCGCCGGAACAGGCCGGATTTCGCGGAGGATATGGCACCATAGACCACATTCACACAGTGAGGCAGATTATACAGAAGACCGAGGAGTATAATCAGCCCCTGTGTCTTGCTTTTGTGGACTATGAGAAGGCCTTTGACTCTGTCGAAACCTGGGCTGTTCTGGAATCCTTACTGCGATGCCAAGTAGACTATCGTTATATCGAGGTGTTGAGATGTCTGTACGAAGCCGCCACCATGAGTGTCGAAGTACCGGGCCAGCAGTCTAAACCTATCCAACTGTGCAGATGAGTAAGACAGGGGGATGTTATATCCCCGAAACTGTTTACAAGCGCGTTGGAAGACATGTTTAAGACGCTGGACTGGATAGAAAAGGGCATTAACATAAACGGCGACTACATCTCACACCTGCGATTCGCAGATGACATAGTCTTAATGGCGGAGTCGCTAGAGGAGCTGAACCACATGCTGGCCAGCCTAGCATCAGCCTCGCGACGCATCGGTCTTGGTATGAATTTGGATAAAACCAAAGTCATGATCAATGGTCACATTGATCCAATACCTGTCGTCGTACATGGTCACCTTCTCGAAATCGATTCCGAATACACTTACCTCGGGCAGATTCTGCAGCTAGATAAAAACAATTTCGAGAAGGAAGTCAAGAGGAGGATCCAGCTGGGCTGGGCAGCGTTTAGGAAACTACTCCGGGTCTTCTCGTCATCCATACCGCAATGCTTGAAAACGAAAGTTTTCAATCAGTGTGTCCTACCTGTTATGACCTACAGAGCCGAGACATGGACACTCACGAAAGGGTTGGTCCACCAGTTTAAAGTCGCTCAGCGAGCTATGGAGAGAGCTATGCTTGGAGTTTCTCTGAAGGATAGGATTCGTAACGAATACATCCGACAGAGAACCAAAGTTATCGACATAGCTCAGAGAATTTGCAAGCTGAAATGGCAGTGGGCTGGCCATATTTCGCGAAGAACCGACAACCGCTGGGGTAAACGTGTTCTTGAGTGGAGACAGCGACTCGGCAAACGTAGACGCCCTCTAACCAGGTGGGATGACGATCTGCGAAGGACTGCAGGCAGATGCTGGATGCGGCAAGCTGAAGACAGGGCGCTATGGCGCTCATTAGGGGAGGGCTATGTCCAGCAGTGGACTAATATAGCCTGATGATGATGACTATGATATAGGTCGCAACAACTATTGCCAAAGATTTGGATGCTACTCTGGATAAGGACCTGTGTAAAAATCTGATTCTGCATGCTCACTTAGGGTTCAAGTAGAGTCTATCTATGTACTCAGCGATATTAAGTCTTAAGCATACAATTTTATATAAACAGAAAATTCCAATACCTTGTGCATGAATTGTTAAATCAATAAATGCTTTCTATTCTATTATATTTTTGAATATAATCTTGCGCTTTCCTGGATCTATCAAAGGCCTATGACCTGATCTCGTTTGAGAAACTGAAGAGCAATCTGAGAAGTGAAACTGACCTGCCAGAGAAATTTCTCGCACTTTTCACGTATTCGTATCAAAACCAAATTAATTAATGTGCTTTGATGGGGTCCAATGCGGAATAATTCAAAAGTAAAAAAAAATTTTCCTTAGCTGGTTTGGGACTGGTACACCCACCTTACCTATAACTTGAACAGCTTAGGTAGGGTGGGTGCCCAGTCCCAAACCAGCTAAGGAAAAATTTTTACTTTGAAATGTTCTGGACCGGTATAATGAAGTTTTAACTTACAAATGTATATTTATAATGGTTTATTATTTACTAACACTTCAATAATGATAAACTATTTGAGTCCAAAATTTTCAGTTTTTTATAGAGTTCATGAACAATACCAAAAACGGGGACGTGCCTAAGTTTTACCAGTGCGCTACAATAAATGACCACTTTTGCAGCAATAGTGGACCACTGAAATACTATTAAAGTTAAATAGAATGAAGAAATTAAAAATAAAACGCTATTATGTATGAAAAATTTACTTTTATGTATTTTAAAAGATTGTCTTGACTTTTTATTAAAAAAAACTAAAGAATCACATGAAAGTAGGTATTATCTATGTACCTAATAAAATACAACTTTCCCCTAGCCCAGTCATCTGGTATATTTCGCGCTATTTTAAGTGGAATCCTTTTGTAAAATGCCCACAGTTTCTCAATTTATTCAATTGATTACGCGAGTGGTCAACCACTGGTACATGGTTTGGGACTGGTACACCCATCCTACATTAACAAATTCATAGTAAAGCTCAGCAGCACCATGGTTGGGTGATCTATTGATGGCAAAGCAATCAATCACATTAGTTAAATAGATGACATGCATGGTACTGCTAGGCTACTCAATCGCAGCACTAAGAAAATTGATCAGGATCTGTGAGCGACATGCAGATTTCCAGGGACTCAAGTATAAGGCAAAAAAAAAACTAGGTTTTCAAGGCTAGAGGGAGAACGGTAACTGATATACCTAACACCTGTCACTCTCCGTAGAGTACTATTGAAAAGAGTCAAAAAATCACAGTTAAATACCTGGGTCACTAGGTGACCAACGATCTATCAAATAATGCGGATTCAGAAAGGGAACAGAGGGCGCTGGCGGCTAGATGCAATATTCTGGCCCGCAGATTTTCAAGATTTGAAAGAAGTCAAAATAACTCCATTTAAAGCTTTTTGTCAAAGCTTCTATACTTGCAGGCTGCGGGTGTTATTTGCATAAATCACTGAGCAGCCTTCGCGTTCATTATAATAATGCACTTAGGATGCTGATGGGGTTGCTAAAACACTGCAGTGCATCTGACATGTTGACTGAACCCCACGTTTATGACTTTCATGCCATTCTCCGTAAACGGGCCTCAGTGATACAGAAAGTATTCCCGATAAGCTGGGTTGTGCATACTTGTTGTGTCTGTGTGTTGTGGGGATACTTGATGCAGCTAGATGGTAGCAAATAGTGCATAAAGACTGAGCGACTTTAGTGTACCTACGTAGTAGAAATAAGTTTGTTTTGTTCGTACTAGGTTTAATAAAATATATTAAGAAATTATTGATACTAACAAATTTATGGGGGGGGGGGGGGGTTTATAGCCTGAAATAATAAATTAGTTGTTTGTTATTTTTTAGTTATTGTTTATGTAATAGCTCAAGTTTTTTATTTACATAATGCTTGTAAGACAAAAAGTCTAAGCAAAACCGTACTCTTTAATTTGTACTCTTTCTGGACAAGCTGTACCTATAACTTATAATGATATTGTTTAAATTGTCCAAAATATGTATAACAATAAGTGTCAAGTAGAAAAAAAATGTGACGTTATTTAATTTCATTGGTAAAGAGTAATCAAAAGACTGGGGCCATTTTTTATAAGTAGAAGGCGCAGGCATAGGTCGTCGAATGCTATAATTTCTTAGATTGCCTAAATGGCGATCAATTGCTTTATCTGGCAGCACTAAGAATGACATATCACTTAGTTTTATTCTATTCCAAAAAGAAAACACTTTTCATACCGCAGGCCCCAAAACCCTGAAAGCAGAAATTTTATTAGTCACTATAATTTATATAGAACAGATTAACCAATCAGAAGTATCGATGGTCAATGGTGCAGTTGAGTTCGCCATAAAGGTAGTAACGAAAACAATGTCTGAACGAATTTCATCAAACCATTCATTTCACTCATTCATTGGCCGACAAAAAATATAATTTTTTATTATATATTTATTTTTACAGGGCCTGTACGAAACTTTAGCCCTAACGGATGTTCGGAAAACATTTGTTACAATACAAAAAATTGAACTTTACGCCATGATGGCTGAAAACGGAATGACAAAAAATATAATACAGTTTTTTGAAAAATAAAACTGTCAACTCAATCAATTTCTTTCCAGTAATAATGTACTCTGTGGTCATCGCCCCTGTTGTATAGTTCGTCCGTTTCGTCTCAAATATTTTTTTTGTTTTACCCTATTAGCAAATAGATGGAATAAATAAATTATTACGATATTCTCTTTATTGGCTTGTAAGTAATACCCACCTTTTACACATGCTTGAAACATTTACTAAGACTGCATCCTATAATTCATTGAATCGCTCCTTTCTCTCTTTATTTTTAGATTGATTGATCCTATTAATTGTTATGTACCGATTGTTAACTGTGTGGGTGATCTGCTTACGGTTTTCAGCTGGCTAATTGGTCGAGATGCAGTTCACGTCGGAGGAAGCCTATGCAAGGCTCATCAGCCATAACATGACAGTGCCACAAAGGATTAAGGTGAACACTTAACATTTACTCTACTACTTTTAAGGGATTTGCTTCATAAAATCAATGTAAAAGAACCGGAGACTAGAAAACAGTGTACTAGTTTCTCTTTTCATGTTGAAGAGTTTGGTTACCCTAAACTAACCCTATGAACACCAAAGACTTCTCATTAGGATGCTTGCTCTACTTAACCCTGGAGTGGTCGCGTGGATTACAATGTAATCTTTATTTTGTTTGTTACGATTTTCTGTAAGAAAAAGCTTGAATTTAAACACTTGAGTCTAAATAATAAATAATAAAAAGGATATGTACTACTTGTTTTTTGTTACTTATATACAGCGCGACTACTGCAGGGTTAAACTAATCATTGTGAATCATTGGCATTCTTTTTCTTTCAATAACTCATCTATAGTGTCTTTTTTTTTCTGGTTTACACCATAGTGTAACAATTTAATAATACATTTCAGGCTACAGGTGACATTGGTGATGATGACAATGGACCAAATGGTATGGTCGGCGGTTGGGATTACTCTAATGAGAAATTTGACATGAAAGTTCCTGAGAGAATACTTGTTGTTGGACAAGATCAGCATTTAGGTAATAAACAGAGCATGGACTTAATTCAGTTTCTATGTTGGAAAAATGGGGAGAATATAGATTTGAACTGAATCCCAACATTTGAATGATAAAAAGTATAAACCTCTTCCAAGTCAGTTAAAAAGTACTTATGGAGCTATCCATAAGAATGATTTTACTTTCAGGCCCTAGTATTAAATGAGCCTTAATAGATCCCCAAATACCTTTCCAGACCCCCTGCCCACAATTTGTTTTATGTAATAAATGGACAGATTTCAACAGAATCCGTACATTGGCTTATAAGTGATTGAGCAACAAAAATACAAAATTTATATGATATGTTTGTAGATCTTACTGCTGACTCTATCACAGCGACCTTTTCCTAGTGACATAAGTGTGAAAGTCAACCAAACTCACATATTCATATCCATCCTAATAAAAGATGCCTTGTTGAGTTGTTGATTTTTGTTGAGACAATAAGGATTATTATAACTGTACACATTAAAAAGGTTATGTGGGTTATGTATATCTTTTGATAACTGCCTGCACTGAAGTTATGACATCAAAGTATTCCATTGGTGTACAAAAACCATCTCACATAACAAATGTAAATGGTGAACCCCTAATTTGAGCTACAAACTTGTGCCTGCGTCTTCCACAATTTATAGTGTGGATACTTTGCAGCTCCTCCATCCTCCATAAATCTCATAACCCAGGTCTTTGACTGTGCATTGTAATAAATACTCCCAATCATGGCCTTTCCAGGCACCAAAGCGCCACCGAGGGAGATCCAGCTGGAGAATGCGGTGCTACCGACCGACCCGGGCATGATCCGCGTGAGCACACCGCCGCGTGTCATCACTCTAGACCAGCACTACTTCCCGTCAGCCGACGACTTCCAGCACGGCGTGCCGGCGTCCCCGCCGCGCAACCTTAGCCGCCCGTACCGCCCGCCGGGTGACGGCGCGCGATCCACCACGCCGCGTCCGGACAACTTCAACGAGTCCACCATGACTGAATCGCGACTCATCCTCAGGTAAATCAGGGTATTTTGGCATTGGTGACGGTTTTGGGAGTCCGCAACTCGACTGCTATCTAAACTAAGTCAGGGTAACTGACTAATATCTAACAGAAGGAGGTGGGTCATGGTTCTGCTTCATGGCCCTAAAACAGTTTAGGAGTTTCTTGTAGGTCGCTGTTGATTACTCTTCTCTGGTTCTGGCAATGTATGTAAACATTATGTTCTGTTCCCTACTCACCTAGGGAAGCATCTCATCATCTACTCTAAAGAGGTAACAACTCCTAATCATAAATAAAATGTGAATCATTACAAAGATTATGGTGCTCTGAAGTAACCCTTCCAAGATTATACTAGCAGGAAAACCACAAACCACACTCAGAATGAGTGATAGCAATAATTAGGTGCAGATTTTTGAGGCTCCTTAATGATACGTAATTTTGAATGAAAGTTGTATTATTCTTTTTGCGTTACAGCGGACCCCATATCCCCCACTTGGCAACAATAAGATCCAGTATGTTACAAATACAATTTTTTTGTTACAGAGACCCAACCCCACCCATGGGCAATGGTGAAGGTTTATCTGTATCTGAAGAGATGGTGCACCTGCGGAGACAGATCGTGAAGCTGAACCGACGCGTCATGTCCATTGAGGCAGAACAACTACAGAGACAACAGAAAGAGAAGATTGCGTACGCGATGGGCATCGCCTATCTAGTATTCAAAGTAATTGCTTGGCTCAACAGGTCTTAGAAAAAATCTCAGTATGAGTAGATTAAATGTAAGAAGTTGAAGTATATAATGTAATGACACAACTTCATGAAATTCCTGAACGTAAACCATTTTATGTATTGGATCACTGTCCCTGCAGTTGTAGTGATCATAATTGAAGGTGAAATCGTTGGAAATTAGTTTCTTAGCATTTAGGTAATATTTTTTTGTAACACTGTATGTACATTTCTGTAATCTTGTACAGTAATATAACATACAAGTTTACGATTTCCCTTGGCATTTCCTCATGTAGATGTACTGTTAATGAACTCAGGAGGACACAACCTTTGTTGAATTAATTTAGGATAGTATGCAATGGGTCAAGTTTTATTTAAATAAACTATGGATTAAACTTATTCAGTTTTTTTTCAAACTATTCCTGGGTATGTTTCATCAGAACTTCATCAAAGGTAATTTAGTTCAAAGACAATTGCCAGGGTAACACACAATATATTCCAGAAAACTCCACAATAGCTTGATGCATCTATGTCATTTGTGTACATCTTCAGGTTCATCCAATAGGCCGTGCTGGAAATTGCACACATTATTAGCTGGACATCTAGGACAACAAAATTATATCAGTTCAATTGGAGATAAATTATCCATATTTATGGTTCTGCTAAGTAGTGGGTTTGTCTTCATAAATGAAAATGACTGAGAAAAGGGGTCCGCCCAGGCGCTGTGCAAGCCAAGCATTCTTTACAACCGCCAGCTTGAGTGAATCAACAGCTAAGCGGGCATTGAAGTTTGTATGCAGAGCTCTGCCCATTCCTTCTAGTACTATTAAATCTACTCCTCGAGTTCTAAACTCTGTGCTGAGACCTGCAACAAAGCAAAGATAATCTTTAGGCATTTCTCAAAGTAAAAGAAAACAAAACTACATTTATATTGCATCCTTAAAAGTTGGTACTTGCCTACACTAATGGTTTTCAAATCAAGACATGGGCCCCTCTGGCTATTAGATCTTACAATCAAGTCGCCGGTCGCCAAGGCTGCTGCCAGCACAGGGCACACCAAAGCTGCTCTTTGCAAGATCTCCTCCAGCTCCACATTAGTGACATCATTGAGAGCAGGCCACTCATTTGCACAGAGTATTACTGATGTACCTCGTAGCAACAGACCTCTCACAAATGGTAATATTCCTAATACAATATCAACACCGCTGTTATCTACAAATACTGCGGCACAATGATGCACTGTTCTCTGAAAGAAAAATATCAAACATAAGCACATAATTATAGCTTGTTCTGTCTTAGGTAAGGTAAAAAGGATACCTCAAGTTTATCAAGCCACTTGTCTAGCCCATCGTACAGCCAGGGTCTTTTTTGTATCTTGTCTAATGCTTCATGTAATCCAAAAACTGCATCTTGTTCCAATATTGCCGTGATTGCTTGTGCTCCCCAATCAAACATGTTGCCTAGAAAAAAATAATATAAGTATCCAGAAAAACTACAGATTGTAACACAAACTCAATATTATATCCAGTACCTGCCAAGACACCTCTGCACAGTTCAATCCATCTCTGTCTGCTCTCCGGAAGAGCATCCAGCTCTGCCAGACGACTTTTGAGTCTAGTAAGTGCTGCATCATTTTCATATTTCTTCTGCTGTTTCCACATATCGAAAAACCCTTGAGATCGAAGACATGTCTCGTTTATATCAAGGAGCAATCGTATTGTCAACTGTCCATGAGCACTGAAATTGGGAATTAAAATATGCTTAAAATATTTCAAGTGCAATAAAATCGCTAATTTTATTCATAGATTTCATTTCACTCAGCTTTATAAATGTAAACAAACTGTTTGTAGACATTGTTGAAATGCAGAAGAAATAATGTCCATCAAGTTCAAGACAGGCATTCACTAGTACCATTAATTTAAGAATTGTGAATAGTAGACTTACACAGGGTTTATTCTAATCTCCTTGAGAGCTTCTACATAGCAAGTCTTAAACTTGAGCGCTCGAATCTCCACCGTGGGGTCCTCCGTATTGGCGAGCGCATATTTAACGTACTTCTCCACCAACTTCTCACAAGTGTTGATCCAATACTCCCGCGCCTCTTCATCAGCCAGGAGGTCCAAAGTATCAGGGTTATATTTCTCAGGCTCGTACAACACATGAGACAGGCCGAAGTGCTCCATCGTTAGATGTCTACTAACCATCTAAATATAAATAAAGCATACCACGGTTGCCTTATCACATTGTTTTATTTTATCATTGTGTAAATCTAGCTTGTTTGATAAACCTTAACGTGATGAGTTTAATTACCATAACAATTATAAAGCTTCCTGAATTATTACATGGGAAAGCGAATAAAACTGTAATACTTGTAACCTGCAGTGAATTAATCTGAATTACCACTTCGAAACAAAGAATATACTAAACACTGAAAAATGAGAAAAATCAAACCCAAATGTACGATACGAATAGCACAGTCACAGAGTACATGAGCACAGTGCTGCCAGCCCTAAATTTCAGAAAAGGACGCGGTTGTTACTTTTTTATTGTTTCATTTCATTTGCATTGGTCTGTTTTTAATTCTAATAATAATAAACAAAATACTCACTTTGACATTTGTTGGGGTCGTAAACCATCACAAGCTATTACATACTCCATATAGGCATTAATTGAAATATATTTTATAAAATCGTGACAGAAAACAGCTATAAACGATAATATCGCGGGATGTTTTATTCACACCATTAATAGAAAAGCAACTGAGAATTCCCCTTTATTTATTTTAATAATTTACCCCCTTATTCATAAAAAATTTTAAGCATTGGTTAAGTAAACAACTGATTAAATGTCATGCTGTCCTTGACAGATGTCATTGAAATATAAAGGACAGCATGATATTTAATCAGTTGTTTACTTAACCAATGCTTAAATTTTTTTATGAATAAGGGGGTTAGTTTTTTATATGATTTTATGCGTCGCTTAAAATTAGAGTTAATTTCACATTCACACATCACATACTTGCTTTTTTTATTGGAACAGGCCAACCAGGGTTTGCTCAGATTCGCGGAGCTTGTCATGTTCACAATATGTATTAAAAAAATATATTTTCAGCAAACTTATTAAATTCTTAAAAAAAAAAACTTAAAAAATCAGTATTTAATATGGTCGCGTTAATATAATGAGCCGTTTTCAGAAGAACAAGAAACTAATGGCTGTCAAAGGAATGCAATTTTGGACATCAGCCCAAAAGTTACTATGACGACAACAGCCAAATGTTTGTTCTTTCGAAATTATATTGTATTGAAAAAAAAAACTAACATTTTCAATACAATATAACTCCGAAAGGACAAACATTTGGCTGTTGGCGTCATAGTAACTTTTATTCAGCTCGCTGAGACCTATTTGATGATATATCACACATGGCTATTGGGATGAGGCCCAAAATTGGATGCCTTTGACAGCCATTCGTTTCTTCTTTTTTTTTAGTTCTTCTGAAAACGGCTAATTCAAATTTAATTCATGGGTAATTTCCTTTTTAAGGCTAGCTCGGCTCAAATCGCGACCTCGACTACTCATTCCGAGTTAGCTCAAAAGGTGATAAATCTTGGCATTTGGCAACACTGTTGACAGATGCACACAGAGTGTTCAGTTCAGAATAACTGAACGATAATTGAGTTTTTGAATGAATGAGTTAAAGTTATAATGGGGAACTTGCGTGTCACTTTAAACCATACTAGCTGTTGCCCGCGACTTCGTTCGCGTGGGCTTTAGTTAAGAGAAGCACACCCGCTTTAGTTAAGAAAATTGTTTGCAAATTTTCAATTGTTGAAAATTTTGCATTGTCTAGCATTCGTCAAGTCTTAACTTTTTCTTAAACGACTGCTTGTACAGTAACGTCTGAAAACTAGGGCTATAAAAACGTGTTGTACATTGTACACTCTATGTAATAAAAGGAACCCCTTCGATGAATCAATTATTAAGGAACGCTTCATTCATTGTTATTAGTATTTATTACTGATAATATCTTGAGGAGCTTCCGGGAATTCAAAATGAAAGGTTGGATTCGGTAGACAGCTTCTTGCGTGTATTCTTCGAGTAAATCGATCCGGAACAAGAGGAATGTACATGGTTCCGTTTTCTTTTATATTAAGTCACCCCTCCCACTGATATCGAAACTCGCGCCACCTAGACGTAAACGCGCAAACTAAGTTAGTTCTAGGGAATATTATGTGTGGCTTGTTAGCCCACAGAGGATTAGAAGTTCTAGCCATTATCGTCTAGATGGCGTTGTTTAATAATTTACAGTAATTATTAACATGCTCCCAGAGGGGTTTATGTAGGTATTACATGGTATGTACCTATATAGGTATTATGAAAATCTACTTAATCATCATTGATCATAGTGAATAATTAATTTGGTGTAATACAGTCACGAGAATAAATTGAAATGTATTACTTATGTGTTTTAATTTAAATACCTACCTTTAGATAAATATTAATTCGATTAGGCAATTTGGACATTTTATTGTGAACAAATTACAGCCTGTCAAGAAAATGTAGAAATTAAAGAGTACGGTTTTGCT
This sequence comes from Yponomeuta plumbellus, assembly GCA_947310845.1. Classification (NCBI taxonomy): domain Eukaryota; kingdom Metazoa; phylum Arthropoda; class Insecta; order Lepidoptera; family Yponomeutidae; genus Yponomeuta; species Yponomeuta plumbellus. The sequence continues at coordinate 14,014,685 of OX371198.1, read as the reverse complement.
CAGACTTTTTGACTGTGTTTGTTAATAGCTTGCATTTGCAAGCATGATATAAATTAAAAACTTGAACCTTTCCATAAATTAAGGTATTGTGTTTCAATAAATACAGTAAATGTTTAGATTTTTGAATAAAAATATTAGTAAACTTTCACTTCCGGTTTCTTGTATTTCTTGACCAACTGTACGAGTGTTAAGTAGTTAAACATTACCTACCTATCTATTATTTTGTTTTGCTAAGGTTAAATAAAAGAAAAAGAGAATATACTTTTATTTGTCGTTAAGCAACACAATCAAATATTTTGATACTAGGAATTACTATTCTATACTAAAATATATGGTTTAAAATTAGGTAATTAAACAGGAACCGATACCTATGTAGTTGATTCTAAGTTTCTATTACATAAGCTGCCTTAATTTAGGTATTATTAAGCGATCAATTTAAGTATGGGTTTAACTTGAAAACATGAGTTATTTGGGTTTGAATTAAATATAAGATACTTATACTATTTTAGCTTAAATATTTACATTACATTTTACGTTTGTGTTTTTACATTATCTATAGGTAAAGGGCAAATATTGTTGAATGCTCGCTTGATAACGCCATTTTGAGTCTGAATAGACGCCACTCTTGTGACGCCATCTCGCCCGTTGTGGTGCTCGATGATTCTTCCGATCCTCCATTGAAAAGGCGGTAGTCGTTCCTCCCTCACCAGGACCAGCGTGCCGATTGCTAGACCCCCTACGTGTTTGGTCATCCGGCGACCAACCTCCATCGTACGCTGCCTGCAAGGGAAACCTAGCTACGTGGAGAATCACGCAACGACGACGAATCGGCGTAAAACTGGCACGTGGCCACGAGGTCGGAACGTGGTATCCCGAGGCCGCAGACTGTACCCTGGGTATCCAGCAAGGCTCCTCAGTTGTGCATCAGAGTCCACAGACCGTGTCGGCAATCCGTATCGTCGGGAAATATCAAGGAAAGCTCGAAAAGGTGTCCGCGCGCGACCACGCGGCATTAATTTTCAGCGCTCCAAAGCTTCAATCGGGATTCTACATCTATCTATCGTGAAAGTGAACAAGCAGCTACCTATTTAACGAAGATTTATCTGCATCGCCGAGTCGAAACGCAGCAAATACCTACCGATAAGTATCTACCGATCACGTGAGTTGGCAATCCCTTTCTTTCCCTTCCCCTATACCTATAATTCATAGCTTTCATTTTAAACAGTGTTACATAAATTTTACCTAAAACTGTATATATGTTAGTGTAGGCATATACCTATTGTTTGTAGCACAGGCGGCTTAGAAAGATATTCTTATTGCAGACCCTCATACGAAAAAATGTCGAGTTCCGAGTCCGAGGCAGGAACAGTCATTCAAATTGACGAGTTAAAAACCTATACCCGAAGACGCGCTTCACTTAAGGTGAAGCTAACGCCTTTTAAAAAATATCTGTCTAAGCTGCCCCGAGCCCAACTGTCTGCAGAACAGATAATTGAGCTGCAACAGCGGTTAGAAAAAATAAATTTAACTTTTGAGCAGGTCCAAGACCATATGGATACTGTGTGTGAAAATGTAGAAGAGCAGGAGGAGGAGAGAGAAACCTTTCACGATACCTATTTTAATTCTACATCAATAGCAAGGACCCTCCTTCAAAAACATTGTGAGACAACAGCGCCTAGCAAACCTGAGGAATTATCCCGTAAATCTATTGGCCCGGAAGCCTGTGAATCTATCAGGTATCCCGAAATTCCGTTACCCACATTCTCAGGTGATGTTAGGTGTTGGGTCGAGTTTAGGTCGACGTTCGACGCGCTAATTAATCAAAGTAATTTGAAAGATATCCAAAAATACAAGTATTTGCGCAATTGTTTAAGGGGAAGTGCTCTCGAGGTTTTTTTTTTTTTTTAAATTGTGGAATTTGTACTGCCACTATTTATAATGTGGCATCCTTGATTTCTTTATTCTTATTAAAATATCGTCGACGTCATACCCTTCTTCCTTTACATTAGCTTACTTATTTACATTTGTGCTTATAAGATAGGGATATTATGATTATTTAGATTTTATTAATTCTAAATTGTCTTATATTTATCTTCCTTCCTTTTTTTTTTTTTTTTTTTTCTTTTTTTTTTCTTTTTTTTTGCGTTTGCGTTTGCCCCCTTTTTTTTTTTTTTTAAACCCATTTACATTCCGTCAACGATAACAAATTCCATGTCAATACAGGTACAATTTGATTTATATGTCATAAGAATTACAATTGAATAAAATAAAAAATAATAAAAAATAGGATGAAGTTAAGTAAAATACTATGTCATTGAAGCTAAAATTAAAGTTAAAATGGAGTATGATAAAATTAAGATACATTATCATTAAAATTAAATTTGAATGAAATTACATTAACTTAAATAAGTTGAATACATTAGGTGTGTTCCCCGGCGCCTTATCTCTGTCTACTCCATCGAGTAGTCACAAGCAAGGCGCCGGGGTCCTATAATGATTGGCAACTTAAAATTTTATTTGTCTGTATAACAACTTCCCCTCTCGCTCGGCCTGACCAAATTAATTTTGTAGAAGTTGTAGAAATGGGTATTTGGGTCGCCCGGGTTAAACCCGGCTCCCGTTCGCCTTTGAGGCCGCGCGCGTCACGCCCAGGGTGAAGGCGAGGAAGGCGTCTCGACTCTTGGAGTCGGCCATAAAGGCGGCGAATGCCTCGCACCTCACCGCCTCTCCCAGGAGTATCTCGCAATCGGCCCTTGCAGCTCCGAAACGGGGGCACTCCTCCAGCAGGTGCTCCAGCGTTTCGGGAGTCACGTCATCACATATGCAGGACGGACTCCCCGCGAGCTTGAACCTGTGGAGGTACGCTCGAAAGCCGCCGTGCCCCGTCAGGAGCTGCGCCTTGGCATTGCATGCTCTCGAGGTTATCAGCTCATTGGAATGAGCCGTTTTCAGAAGAACTAAAAAAAAAATACGGCTGTCAAAGGAATGCAATTTTGGACCTCGGCCCAATAGCCATTTGTGATACATTATAAAATAGGTCTCAGCGAGCTGAACAAAAGTTACTATGACGCCAACAGCCAAATGTTTGTCGTTTCGGAGTTATATTTTGTTGAAAATGTTAGTTTTTTTTCAATACTATATAAATCCGAAAGGACGATTTTATGATGTATCACACACGGCTATTGGGCTGAGGTCCAAAATTGCATTCCTTTGACAGCCGTATTTTCTTTTTTTTTAGTTCTTCTGAAAACGGCTCATATACCGATGAAAGTCACAAAAGTTAAGTTAGCTTGGCAACTGATGCGAGCGATTTAATAACCCCAAGATCCTCTTAAATAATCATCTCAGAGGCCTTTTCATAAATCCGGTTCCCACTACTTCTGAGGCCCTAAGAGGTCTAGTCGATAACCTCTCCAAACACCTAAGGACTATAAAAACCCTCAATATACCTACTTCAGATTGGGATATACTCGTCATATTTTTCACACTACCTAAGCTCGAAAAATCCCTACAGCGAAAATGGGAAGAAAAGATCAACTCAAGAGAATTGCCTTCCTTACAGGATTGCAAAAATTTTTTGAGGACACAGGCCGATCTGCAGGATGCACTAGCACCTACACCTGGAGTCTCAACCGAGTTTGATGCTCACAGGGGCCACGCCGGGAAGGTCCTGGTAACCACGTCCTCGTCCAAAGCTAACCCCGACCAGACGGTAAAGCATTTTAATAATCTATGCCCCTACTGCAATTTAAAACATTATATCAATCGATGTTCAAAGTTTTTGGCTTTGAATGCAACGTCACGCATTCAAGCCGTGAAAAGGGTCGGCTGTGCCTTAATTGTCCCCGAGCGGGCCACGCGTTACCGATGTGCCGAGCCAGTCAGTGCCGCGCGTGCAAAGGTAAACACCACACCCTACTTCACATTACACCTACGAACGATTCGTTCAAACAATTTCACAGTGAACCGAGTTCACAGCAAATACCGAACACTTTTTCACAATCCGTGAACCCAAACCGACAAGTAAGTTTACATCTAACGGAAACAGTACCTACCAATTTAACGAATCACACACAAACGCGTGTTGTAAACGCCACAACCTCACAAAAAAATACCGATCAAAACCTAAGCAAATCCATCATTCTGTCGACTGCACAAGTATACCTGAGCGACAAACACAACCGAGTGCAAACATTAAGAATCTTATTAGATTCGGGTTCACAATCAAACTTAATTACCGAAAAAGCCTTTAAAAAACTTGGCCTACCACAACATAGAACCGAGATGGAGGTCATGGGTTTTAATCAAACCGTGACAAAGGTCACACATCATTGTAATATTGAGTTACAGTCAACCGATAATACCCACAAGACTAACATTTCCTGTCTCATTGTACCCACAATTTGCAGCTTACCAAACTTAAACATTGACCGAGAAAAACTTAACATTCCACAGCGATTCAGACTAGCAGATGACAAGTTCTACCAGGCGGGTGACATCGATGTCGTACTAGAAACTGAGCAATTTTACAGCCTCCTGCTCATTGGCCCACTGGGTGATGGCCTACCTATCCTACAAAAACACGACTCGGATGGGTCGTCTCAGGCGCGATTTCGTTAACTGCCCCTACTAAAAAGGTATGTTGCAATTGTTGAATGCTCGCTTGATAACGCCATTTTGAGTCTGAATAGACGCCACTCTTGTGACGCCATCTCGCCCGTTGTGGTGCTCGAAGATTCTTCCGATTCTCCATTGAACAGGCGGTAGTCGTTCCTCCCTCACCAGGACCAGCGTGCCGATTGCTAGACCAGGGCCCTTGGAGCTTCTCCACTTCGTTCGTTGCTGGAGCAGACCAATGTAGCCCTGGACCATCTCTTCCAGAAGCCTTGTTGTAGCTCTCCTGGCGATGAATCGTCGGAGGGCTGACAGGAACGCGGCAGATTCTAGACCGTCTGGTCGGGGTTAGCTTTGGACGAGGACGTGGTTTCCAGGACCTTCCCGACGTGGCCCCTGTGAGCATCAAAGCCTGTGTCCTCAAAAAATTCTTGAAGTCTTATCGGTAGGTATTTGCTGCGTTTCGACTCAGCGATGCAGATAAATCTTCGTTAAATAGGTAGCTGCTTGTTCACTTTCACGATAGATAGATGTAGAAGCTTCAATCGGGAGCTTTGGAGCGCTGAAAATTAATGCCGCGTGGTCGCGCGCGGACACCTTTTCGAGCTTTCCTTGAATTTTCCGACGATACGGATTGCCGACACGGTCTGTGGACGCTGATGCACAACTGAAGAGCCTTGCTGGATACCCAGGGTACAGTCTGCGTCCTCGGGATACCACGTTCCGACCTCGTGGCCACGTGCCAGTTTTACGCCGATTCGTCGTCGTTGCGTGATTCTCCACGTAGCTAGGTTTCCCTTGCAGGCAGCGTACGATGGAGGTCGGGCGCCGGATGACCAAACACGTAGGGAGTCACCAAAAATGTTAATATCTTGAGGAGCTTCCGGAATTCAAAATGAAAGATCTGGAATTCGGTAGACAGCTTCTTGCGTGTATTCTTCGAGTATATCGATCCGGAACAAGAGGAATGTACATGGTTCCGTTTTCTTTTATATTAAGTCACCCCTCCCACTGATATCGAAACTCGCGCCACCTAGACGTAAACGCGCAAACTAAGTTAGTTCTAGGGAATATTATGTGTGGCTTGTTAGCCCACAGAGGATTAGAAGTTTTAGCCATTATCGTCTAGATGGCGTTGTTTAATAATTTACAGTAATTATTAACAATTACGTGACGGACGGACGGAATGACGTGATAAACGAAGGCCGATTTTTAGGGTCTGTTTTTGTACCACGTACTTATTTTGACTTATCGTCTGGTTATACTATAAAAAGTAATTGTGTGTCTCCTATTCTATTAAAACATTTTTAGTCCAAAACATTCGACGCGGGGTCGATATGTCGATGGCCCTAGATTCCTGTATTTTTGTTTGAAGATGAAAAATTAAAAATCGACGCACACTAGAACGATCCCCGGAGCTCTCTGAGAGGAGTGAGTGGTGTCGATCGACGCGGGCGGGAGCACTTCTCGATTTCTTTGCGATCGGCGTATTGACCGTGTGAAGAGATCATTTCATTCACTTTTCGTTCGTTCATTTCTTTGAGTAATCTGTGTGACTTATTTCATTCGTTCTTTGGTTTTTATGCTGTGCGACGGGAATTTTGCTGAAATAATTTGAAATGGAGAAAAATAATTACATTCGGAAGAGATTGTGCTTTGCGTGATATTAGGAGTGAAAATTGTGATGAAATGTTTTGTTGGTCAAGTGTGTTGTGTTTTTATGATTGATGTAACAAACCAGTGTACGGCAAGATGGACGAATTGTCTAAGGGCATGACACAAACAGGAAGCGCCGCTCCAACCGACAAAATTCAAGAAAGCAATGGTAATGATATATTCCTTGTTTTGCTCCCCTACTTGGGTTTAACCAAGGCTGCGATTTGAGTCTCCTGTATATGTGCCAGACAATTTGTAAACACAAACCTTGCCACTAGGAATAAAGCTTGGCTTTTTTTTGTAAATAAACTAAGGTTGGTGGGTAAAGTTGGGCTAATCTTTACACTTGACCCTTGCGGTAACGCTTTGAATATTTATTCAGGTAAGCTTATCAAATCTATACTTTAATATATACGTTATAGACAGACGTCTATAACGTCTGTGGAGAAGTCAAAGAATAGGGACTCTTGGTTTACATTTTATCAGCAAAAGAAGCCTGCAGTGAAGCAAGTATAATAATATATATTTTTTATAAATAAATCATTTCTCCATGGCAGAACTGTGGAGAAGCACCAGTTTGTAGTGGCCATGAAGTTATTTACAGTGTTTTCTTTATAGTACCTTGATAACTTTTTGCATATATTTTTTTAACGATGTTACAGTATTATTGTGAAATTCCTTGGTTTTGATTAGAAAATCTCATCAGTTTGTAGATTTGATGAGATCATCAGTTTATTGTTTATCGATAATAGGGACAGTATATTATATTAGGGACTCTAGTGTGTTTGGGGGGCTTAAGAGGTATGAAGGTTTGAGGGAGAGGGAGATGTCTCCCCTTAAAACCCCCTGCCTAGAACAGTTGTGGCCGAAAAGCAAAAGATGGGTTAATGTAAAAGAATACTAATAATAATTAGTTTAAAAGATTTCCTTCCTTTAAAGAATCTTACTAAACTCCTTGGTTTTATAAGAAGCACTTAACTCATACTTTGGATGAATGTAATTACAAGGTTTCACATATGGGCACAGTTTAGCAAAAAGGTTTCAACCCACAAAATGGTATTTTTTTAGTTAATTGCACCAAAATGATCACTATGCTAGAGCATAGTGATCATTTTTAGAATCAAAAACTCTCACAACAAACTGATGTGTATGTGTAAAGTTATGGCACACGGTAGTCCAACACAAATGTTTAAAGAGTGTAAATCAGCATTTCCTGTAGTATCTAACGTAAGAAACCGAAATATATTGACTTTGCTAAGTAAATATGCAGGATGGCTGCAAAATTTGCAAATAGAAAAAAAAAATTCGCTTTTAAATCGGAACGGTGAAAACACTATCCGCCATCTTGAAAGCACCTTTGGTTGTAAACAAACATCTGTCAGTCGTGCGTGGGTAGGTTCTATTGTAACTCATACTTCTTTCGTGGCACGAACTCTACCTATGTTGAATGTCAAACTTTGTTTACAAACATAGAGGACTTCAAACCATAGACAAAAATGGCGGACCGCGTTTTTGGCTGTTCAGCAAAGCAACGTTTTAAAATAATGTTTTTGTTGCTTTTAGGTCCTCAAAAAATATACTAAAATATTTTTTGGTTTATTGGAAGAGATATTTTGCATTTAAGACATACTTGAAAAAAGAGTCAAGTAGCGGATTATGTCAATTAAATAGATAGATAGGTAACTCTTTATTGCAATTATCAATCTGTGATTTCATCTAAATTAATAATCCCTGACCCTGAGACTACTCTTGTCAGCTGACATGCGATAACCGTGGTGACCTTGTGGTTCCACAAGATAAACAGCAGTCAAAGTTATACCTACAGACCCTCTTGATCTCTGCGATTGACTGTTAAAATATAAGGAAACAACTCGGCTCCACAAGGTTATCGTAAGGCTTTTGTTACCACTCTGTTTATTAATCCAAAGTTAAAGGATAACAACAACATTGGTGAAAAAACTAGACAGAACTGGTTTAGCTGAATTAACATGTCTTGCTTTGATGTTTCATTGAATTTCTTTTTAATTGGTTATCTCATCAGACTCACCAAAAAGCTTGGCTTTTTTGCAGCATTTTAATCCTTCTTTTGGGTATTACAATGTGGGATATTTTTTATGAATGATATTAAATATTTTTTTTGTCTAAAGATGTTTTCTGTTTTTCAATTAAAACACAATTTTTTTAAGATCTACTGATGAACGCATTTAATTTTTATAGAATCTGGTGTGCTTCGAACTAAGTACACATTCATTGTCAATATTTATCTTAGTATGTGTCACACAGTATTTAGGTACACCAAACTCTGCACTACAAACCATGAAGATGCAAAAAATAATTTCAGTAGGTGTTGCTATATTGTAGTTAAGTAAATAAGTTCCGTTATGCTATGTACTTTCTTATTTTTAAAATCCTTTTACTGCATTTAAAACATAGTGCACATCGGTGAGCTACTTAGCCTTACTTTGTATTTTCTTCTACTCTTTAATAGTTTTTCACTATTGCAATCATCCATAGAAACTTAATTTACTAAAAGGAAGTTCTGTTTGATGTTACTGGAGTTTATTTAAATCACTAACCAGTCACCAACCATAGGTGCGTAGCTTGTGTATATTCGAATAAGGCTATAGAAAATGTTGACATTATAACACAGTGCAGAGGAACGATTGTTGAAAGTCGTGGCTTTTGCAGATGGCGTAAAGCGTGGTTTACGACACGCAAGCCAACCATGCTAGCGTTGGTAGAACAGCTCCGGTCATACCTCGGCGGAGGATGTGAGTCCTTAAAATGAGTGAAACGCGCATGACACTATCGCCATCCGAGTGTTGTGCTCCTAGCAAACTCAACATCTTACATAACCAATCGCCTAAGTAATCAAAACATATCAACAATTACTGTAAAAAACATTGCAAATTGTGTGGAGAGAACATTATCAATTGTTGGCAGCTTAACTAGATGCATGTAGCTGCAAAAACACACGGTTGAAAGTCTAGACTACCATAGATAAGCATTTGATTGATGAGTTACATGAATTTCCATCACCTTCCATCTTACGACGATAATTTAGATAATAGACATTAGCATAGCATACATTGGAGATGTAGGTACCTAGTTATGTTACTTTCAAGTGTTTGTGCAATTTGCATGGCTTTATAAGCGGTATGTTGTGACTGTACAATCTACAGAGTACACATTTTATGTGTATAAAATATATTTTCAAGTGGTTTGATTTACTCTGTAAAGGTTTTTTATAGCCACTCTATTTGCAAATAATAGTTTTAAAGTCTTCGAACTACTCGTATATTGCGTAATATGCCGTAGCGGGCGTAGTTTATTCGCTGTGGAAATATGATTAGACACACCTTACGATGCCTAAAGGTCAGCGTAGTTCAACAAGGCAACACAATAAAACTCGGAGTCTGCTTAAAGCAGTAAAAGGCACTCGATCGTCAAAAATAAAACGTCACCTGTTGAGTAACATACTTAATTTGAAAGTGAAGAAATTGGACACCTGCTTGGCCTCCAGTAGTGCTTACTGCGCGTTGTATTGGATGCCAAGCCACCCGGGCCGGGTGTTCCCGGTGTGGCAAGCGTGACTCAGCGACCCTGAACCATTAACGTGGGAACGCGTCCCGAGAGGTCACATCGCACTACGTTGCTTATTTTGTTCAAAAGATTCCTCGCACCCACGGCGGTATCGGGACGTGGGCGGCGGCCGCTGCACACTCTTGACAAACTCTCAGGCTGATGGACGTGAGATACGCACAGCTGTAACTACCTGCCTACTCTGTATAATGATTGTAATTTTAGATCTGATAGCTTCTTCAGACTAACGAGGCGAAGCAGATAAATATGTAACGACATCTAAGCGCGCCGTCGCTAAGTCCTCCGGTACAATAAATATGTGCTATTATCATTTCTCTCTCATCGCACTGCTCTATCTATGTGTGACAGACATGGCCGATGTACCGAAAAATCATTTTGGTTTTGCTCTGTGTCTAAAGTGCTCTAAAATCGTATGAATATAAAGTAAATGTGTGCCATTGACCGGCGTTTTCGTGGTCTCGAATGTAGACATTTGTAGTGACGAAATTCCACAAGGATCAAAGGTAGGAAGCACGCACCACTTGCGTCTGCTTCGTTTCGACGCAAATTTGTCGTAATCAGATAAATTGTCTACACGCTCACGACTTCCTTGTGTCGTGTACTTAAATGCCTTTTTCGGAGACTTCTTTTTACTTTATTTAGGTCTTACGGTCCTGTTGCAAATTGTTTAGCGTCGGCTCATTAAACCTACGTCAGTAGACGATCCTTTTGTTTCAATGTATACCGAAGGATTCGTCCTTACTGTGTCTTCTTAAGCCTTTTACTAACATTGAAGTCAAACTACGAAGGCTACAGTGAGGTCGCGAATTCAGAGATGATTTTTATGTTTACAGTTTTGATTTATCAGCCAAGAAGTCGATCACTTAGAGATTTCACTGCCTCTATTGTATTTGTGACCGTGCGTATATTGTAAAATTTAGTCTATTTCGGCCACCCAAACTTCATAAGAGAAGCCAGGACTTTGGGGTGTCGCTGCAGTCGTCCCGAAATGCCCTCGGGTTTCCTCGAGGAAAGTCACCTCTCTCAAGCGTCTCCGAATTGCCGGCAGAGTGGTCAGCATGTCACCATCGGTTGCTGAAACGTGTGTCTCCCCAGGTTCGTCGTCGTCAGTGGTGTACGTGAGTGACTCGTGCCTGGAATGCGAGCGGGTCCGCGCGGCGTGCGAGCGGCTCGGGGCGGCGGCGGCGGCGCCGCCCGCGGACCTGCTGCCGCCGCCGCCACCGCCGCCCGCTCCGCCCTCCTACCTCGTCACGACGCCCTTCGACGGGGAGCTCTTCGACGCCGCGTACAAAGCCAAATACAGGTCAGCCGTTCGTCCGTTGAAGCGAAATCTAAGTGCGTAGACCACAGAGGGAAGTGAGGTGAGGCGGAAAAGACAACGCGTTGTAGAGTCGTTGTACAGACCTTAGAGCTACCACAGTTTGAGGACTGTGACTCTATACAACGTCTGCTCCTAGGTGCTGTTTCTAGGTGCCCACGCCTTACGATTCGCTAGCATTAATGTTCACTCGAGTTGACCATTCAGTCCGTATATTATGTCCAATGCTGGACACAGGCCTCCGTCAGGCACGCCACTTATTTCTGTTCACTGAGCGGTAGTTAAGTATTTAGTATTTTTTTATTCCTTGATCACACGAGATTTGACTATCTCGTCGTATTATCCTTTATGTAACACGGTCGAATAAGAAAGCGTTTGAACGACTAATTTCCTCTCACTCACTCATACTGACTGCCTCTTTGGTTTAGCGGTTAACATTACCAAAACAGAGTAGATAAGCGGGTTCGATTCCCACTGAAGGCCACCCTGCTTTGTGCGCATATGGCCTCAGGTAGTGTTTTGTCATGTTTGTGATGTTCTTACGTGGTTACCATTGCACTACGGATGGCAATTATAATATAACGTGTACACAATACAATCACTAATCCTGTTCTTATATTACGCGCACCAATTCCTGAACGATTCCAATCATCTAAACGTCAAATTTTTATTATTATTTTATATGTTATTAATCCGTCAGGATTTTGTATAATTAGACCTTTGGTCACAAACTAGGATACTCCGCCTAGTTTGGGACGAGATTACATTGTGCAAAAGTTATATTATTGTGTTGCTTTCCGTATTGTGTAAGCTAGATTCAAACAATCGATTCCTTCAATTGACCGTGTTGTAAAACACGAGAGCAAAATTGAATGACGTAATTCGAATGTACGTTCATTCTATGTTTAGACTTTTCACTTTTCTTTCATTCTGGAAAAAATAAATATGACGTATTAACCAATCCAACATTTTCGGTCCTGCTCGCTCATGAATTCGTTCTGGATTCGACGTTTATTTTGTGTTTATATTATTAATACCGAGTGAAAGATGCGGAAAGAACGAAAAGTGAACCCTGATTATGACTCTACAAACACCTTTCAAAACGTTGATAACGATACGCTCGACGAAGTAAGCCTGACAGTTGTGTTATTTTATCTCCTCTTCGCGATCTTATAAAAAGTACAATCTCAAGTGTAGGTAGGTGTTGTAATGCAACGCTGCAGCGTTACCATTGTGCCCGTGTGTAACGTCTCAGATCGGGGCAATCAAAACCGAAAATAGAAAAGGGAAAGGTGCACAGACTCTTGAGAATGTGTGAAACATCTCGGTAACAAGATGGATCGTTATGACATTTATTTTGGCTCGCTCGGGCGGCTTAAACTGCCGCACGAACTCGCCGACCGCGTCTTCGACTGTATCGAACGACGTCTATTGTCATTACCCTGATACTCTTTACTCGCAGCCGGAGCGTTAACGAGCACGACTAATGCTTTCTTGCGCGCTCACGTTGACGCCTCTCTGTCTTCTAGTACCTGGCATTACCCACGGCTAGGCCAATGACGTCTCTACCTACACATCCTAAAATAACGCTCATTAAGATGAACCGACCTGATAAGGAATCTCTACAGTGGACCTCATTATTTCGGACACACCCTTGATTTCACTTTGATGCCAAGAAAACCCTATTAGAGGTACTCTAGTAGCAGGTCTGGCGACTTTTTTTTGTGCCAATTGACTTTAATGATACTGTAATAGGAGAATTGAATTTTTGTGATGTGTTCACGATGCGTGACTCGTTCCGCCGGTGTGGCCTGGCAGCTCCGTGTGCCGTTCGCCGCGTCTGTCCTGGGTCTAATGCTCACTATAAAAGCTCTATAAATGAGGGCTTCGTGCGTCTACACATTAAAGTTTAAAAACTGCTCCCTCCCCCGCTCACATTAAGGGCAAAACCGTCCACCTGCGCCCCCTTTGTAGCAGGAAGTCACGTCCGTTTCGATTCCTACACCCCTCCGAGAGAGCTCTATTTACGTCGCTAGCTAAAGAATCATAACATCTACAACCCGTAGTTGTCGCCGCGTTCGTAGTGGTTGTAAATTCCCCTCCGGCCGTTTTCGCAACTGCGTTTCGTAACTGGTTGCGAAAGAAGAATGTTTATTCCTTGTTCGCAACCAGTTGCGAATCAAGAAAACTTTTTCCTTAGCCGCAACTTGGTTGCGAACGAAGAATACGATCTTCCCAAACTTACAGATTTGCGATGGGAGAAATTAATTTCCTTATTCGCAACCAAAGGCTAATATAATAATTCTAAAAGAAAGGAAATTAAATCTTAAGAAATTTTAATTACTTAACACAATTTTATCTCCACACTGACGTTGATGTTGTCCTCCTCGTCGTAGTCCGACGACGGCGACCTCAAGTATTGGTAGGACTTCTGCGGCGGTGGGCTCGGATGTGACTAGCGAAGCCCAGCTTCTTTTTGAAAGTTCGGTTACATTGGCCGCAGTAAAGTTCACCGCGGTCATTGTACATATAAGAATAAGTGGCCTTCGGAATTGTTTTTCGCTGCTGTCAGTTGGAGTAGAGAGTCTCGAGCCGCGCATCTTCGAAATCCCTCACTTTCTTGTAAATGGTGGAGCGCCATTCGCTGCGTCTATGGGCGGCCTTTTCCCAGCTATCGGGAGGAATGGCGGCAGCTGTTAGGTGCTTTATAAGGACGTCCTTGTAGCGGAGGTGCTGTCCACCGACTTTACGTGCACCGTTAGACAGCTGAGAATAGAAAACTGCCTTGGGCAATCAGTGGTCTTCCATGCGCGCCAGCTGACGTGCTCTTAAAGGTATATTGTCAAGACTAGATATTGTCTATTGATATTATTGTAGATGTGAGTGTCTTTTTGAAAAGTTTGTTATACGAATCAACGAAATTGAAACAGACAAAGATGGTTGCGAATAAAGGAAAAATAATCTTTTGCCGCAACTGGTTGCGAAACATTACCATTAGGATGCCTAGTTGCGGCTGAGGAAAAAGTTTTCTTGATTCGCAACTGGTTGCGAACAAGGAATAAACATTCTTGTTTCGCAACCAGTTACGAAACGCAGTTGCGAAAACGGCTGGAGGGGTAAATTCTCCGACACGCGAACACTTTATTGATTTACGGAGCAGCTAACCCTTATCGCTCGTAGCCTGGGCTGCTTGAGTGATCTTAAACGATCACTAATGTTAAGCAACATACGGCGCGTTCAGTCCATGGATGGGTCACTGTCTATGACAAACGCTAGTGAAATTGAAATTAGTGAAGTTGGTGCCGGCTGCCGTCGATAGATGGCAGTCGTTAAGCCAAGTCAGAGGCCTTATTGCGGCTTAAAAACTTCTGACAGTAAGACAAGCCACTAGTCTTACAAGCCTCCACCAATCCGGACTTGGCCCCCGTAGTGGAGTAGGCCTATACCTTCCTCAGGGAAGAGACCCGAGCCTCTCGGTGGGGACATAATGGGTTGATGATGATTAACCCTTATCGCTCGCTGATTTGACCATGCCGCTTTACAAACCTCTGAACGAATTCTGGAAAGTTACGTGTTTGTCGAGTGCACGAGTGGTACTCGTTATTGCGATTGAAGTGCAGTGCACCAGAGCCCTCGTACATTGTTGAATCAGCGTTGATGAGCCTTAATTGTTTATTGTTTAACATCTCCCCCGCACCGTAGCCAGCTTGTTTATAAGAACCGAGTAAACATCGGGAACTGCTGCCCGCGAGACTACCTTCGCGCTCTCGTTGAATCATTCATCTTAGAATCGTAAAGAATAACAACGTTTATGAAATACCTACACATTCGAGGAACCGATGCTTATGGCGACCGACGGGGAGCTTCCGGGACTTGCCATATGAAACTGTACGAAAATAATAATTATTAAACGGTTTATTTTCATTAGTATTCTTTAAACAGCGGCACTTCCGCTTGGAAAGAGCTAGTGCATGCATACTCTCTGCACGCATCATTCATTCTCTACCAAGAGGTAGATATTAGTTGGATCAATAGATAGACTTTTCCATTCAGCGCGTGCCAACACGCTAATGAGAAGTAACAAATTATTTGTGACGGCCTTACCCTCGTCTACGCTAACCTGAGGGGTCGGTGTAATGTTTGCTCGCGTGCGGGTAGCTTCCACTCGTAAAGAGTTTGAACGGTGAGCGTGTCCCACAGACTGGAGTAAATAAAGGTGCGCGTATGTGGAAGGCGCGGTGAGGCGAGGGGCTACGCGAGTCGCGACGCGCGGCGTAGCGCGCGCGAGGGTCGCCCTTGCCGAGCGCGACGCTCTCGCTATTTTCGGCCTCACATTCCTCGCAACTGTTTTTCAATCTAACGTGGAAAGCACAACGCGCTTGCCGCATGCGTCTTTGTTTTCGCGTCGGGACATTTTAAACGGTGTTAATTCTTTCTCGAACTCCTGAGTGGACTTTAATTAAAGTTTTCTGGCAATCAGTGGATGGATGTAGATTTTTCCTGGAAACATTGAGTTTGGCGGTTGGATTGGTGTGATGATTCAAAGAGAGAGTGCAGTGAGTGAGTGTAGTGTTTGGCGGACTAGTGCTGGAAGTGGGTGAGATGGGCCCCACGCGGTTACCGCCCACCCCTGAGGAGGAAGAGCCAACGCAGGAACTCGTCCCCCTAACGATGCAACTCGAGCGGAAACCCCAAGACCAGATCGTGCCCAACTGCGACATGTAAGAGAAAAACATCTGATTCTGCTATTGTGAAATAGTACACAGAGGAAACTTAACTTTGCCGCTTCGTTCAGTCAACGATGCATATTTCACATATGATTTGAATACATGAATATTAAATTGGTCCAGCGGCGAGATGAAGAATTCTTGTCACCGACCCACTAGTAAATTGCAATTTTATTTGGATGATGTCATATGTAAACTCTTTGAAATTGTTTCTACTATAATACAATAGAGAAAACTCAGATGTATTCAAGATTATTTGGTCAGATTAGCCAACATTTTTTTCATTCAACCATCCCTTGAAGATGGTACAGCTAATTTGTAACAAATTGTGTCCCTTGAACTTGGTGTCGGGAACTAGGAAATAAATATTTTTGCTGACTTCCCACTAAAAGTATGTAGCAACAATAGAAAAATCAATGGATCGGACTACACGTGCGCCAATGTACGCCATGAAGTGTTTTGACTATTCACTAGCTTTCGATTAAAAGTTTTAGTTAAAAAGTTTTTTGAAAATATTAGATGTGGAGCTTCTTTGTTAGCTTTTTCTTCATCTATCTAGTTGTTCATGTTGTATATTTACAACAATATCGTGTCACAGTGGTTCACCGATGTTTATGATTTTTTTGTGTATATTTGATAGGTTTGAAAATTGGTCGTAGGCTAATTAACTATGACATTTTATAGTTTATCAATTCTGAAATTAAAGATTTTGACGTTCATCATTTTCATGATTTCACTAGCTGTGCCCCGCGGTGTTACCCGCGGTTCATCGATTTTCCCGTAGGAATAAGATATTTCCCCGCGGTAAAACGTAGCCTATGTTTTAATCCAGGGTATCGGCTAACTCCATACCAAATTTTATTAAAATCCGTCCAGCCGTTTCAGCGCTAAAGACTGACAAACATATAAACACACACACAAACTTTCACGTTTATAATATTAGTGTGATGATTTGTACAATATTTTTTTCCGCAAAGTTGCTTTTAGGACCATCTTTTTTTATCCCATAGAAAAATATATATTCCATGTATTTTGTTCCTTTACCATAGTAAATTTTAAGTGGGAAGTCAAGAAACCATCTGGAAAACTAGAATGACTTCTCATCCTTTGATAATGGACTCCAATTAATTGAAAGTTAGCTTTATTACCACCCCTTTCAAGGAATGGGTCGAATTTACCATCTTTTGTACATTACAGGGCCTCGATTCTATTACTGCATTACAGTACGATGACAGATCGGTTGGGTCACGTCATCACGTGACGTGTTTTTTTTTCATACCATGGACCCCTAGAAGTTTTGATTTGTGTGCACGCTTAGACTTAAAGCGGCAATGAAACTATATCGCTGCTTACAATGTGGTTGTCATTGTACTACAATCCATTAACAGAATATAGGTTCTGGTTTGTTTCCAATTTAACTTTGCTTATATCCCGAAGTGCGTCACCAGTGAAACTTGGGCATTAATGGCCGTGGTTTCGTAAGTTCTCTTATTTGCATTTGAATGAATCTAGCTGAGTCCAAATCCATTGATAAAATCTCACAAACGCAGTCAACAACGAAGATCACCTTATCTTTTTAGGGAACACCTGATAGTGACTCGTCGAATTGTTTACATTCAGTGGAAATCAAAAGTAAGTCATCGGCGTTACTATTTGTAAGGTGCCACGTACTCGGTCGGTGTATGTGGCTTCCTGTCGGCGCGGGCGCCGGCGGTGCCGCTGTTCGGCGCGCATGCGCACAACTCGCGCGCGTCACCGACACCCACCACATCCAGAGACAATTTTATTCATGTCACAGGAGAAATTACGTGCCCTATTAATATAATGTCTCTCTCGGTTTAAACTTCGCCCGAGATTGATGCCGGGGAACTGGGAGCGAAGCCCAGCCTTCGCGACCTGCCGACCTACTTGAGTTTTATACGTTCTTAATAGTCACTGAAAGGAGAATCTGAAAAAAAAAAAACAATCGCGTTTGCACCCATTTAATTTACTGACCATCGTCATTGGAGAATCTAAATTGATAATACTTAAGTTTTATTTATAGGACACCACCTAATCGATGTCAAAAACGTCTTTTTATATCGTCGTTGGCAACAGTTAACTGGACCAACATTTTCGCTATAGTTCAGTATATTTTATTATTGTAACATCTTCTCCCATTCATAAAACACAATGTCATGTAACAAGTTCAGCTGTGATCTGCGCTCGCGGCCCTCCCCTACTTCTGTCATTCACAATGCAAGCCGAATGTGCAAAAAACTGCGGCAAAATGCCCTGACGTCAAGATGTCTTGGCAACTCGATACTCACTACCGGATAATTGTAAAACATCCGTCATTAGCACACGATTTTGTATCTATTTGTAACACATTTGCAGAGTGTTGAAAGTTATGGGCAAAAGAGCCACGAAATAGGTATTCGCGTCCTGGCAAACAACAAAATATTCAACTCACGAACATTACCAGCTATTGTTGTTCTTTACAGAAAATACTTTTCCAACACACCATGATAGTAATCATATACAGCAGTTGACAGTCACTATTACTCGTAAATTACATCATGAATCGCTCGTAGCCCCGGCCGCCTGAGTGATCTTGAACGATCACGAAGGTAAAGCAACATAGGGCGCGTTCAGTCCATGGATGGGTGACCGTTCTATGACTAACGATAGCAGCATTTTCCGAGTTCCGTGCTTCGCAAGGCACGTTAAGCAGTTGGTGCCGGCTGCCGTCGATAGATGACAGTCGTTAAGCCGAGTCAGAGGCATTAGGGCGGCTTGAAAACTTCTGACAGTAAGAACACCCACTAGTCTTACAAGCCTCCACCAATCCGGACTTGGCCCCCGTGGTGGAGTATATGGCCTATACCTTCGTCAGGGAAGAGACCCGTGCCCCTCGGTGGGGACAAAATGGGTTGATGATGATTAAATTACAAGTGCCTGTACGTCTGACATTCAGAAGATGCACTACTTTGTTTAGCGAGAGCTCCTTTGCTGATTGGTAATTGGAATGGAATGAGTATCTACTTAGAGTTGTTATAACAGGTGGTGTAAACAGGTAAAGCGCGGCCGTTGTATGATTTGTACTACGAGGAAGCTCAGCCAAAAGTTAAACTGTACCCATAAAGATCTTGCTGCGTAGGTGTGAACTGTAATTAGAGGAATGTTTTGGCGTCTGTCCCGCGACCCTGCCATACCTTTTAGTAATTGGATAATAAGAGCATTGTCATAATCTGTGTCACTGATAGCGGATTTGAGTACACGCGGCTAGAACTATAGATACTTGGGACTGTTTGTTGGACCATGATAAACCGACACATTATTTTTTGTGCCGTTTTGATGTCATGTCTTGCAGTACCTACCCAGGATGTTATGTTAGATGTTCGAATAAAAAACAGTAATTGATTGAAGTATTGAATATCTAGTTAGAGTTATTTATGTATACAAGCGACTTGGAAACTTGCTTCAAACTTAGATTGAAGTGACATTGTATTTGTATCATAATGGGAATAGAAAAATAAAATAAGTTTTCTTCGGCGTATTTCAGAACTCGCAAATTGCGGAAAATAAAGTTACTCAAATAATAAAAAACTCAGCCATGTAGCGTCTTAATTCAAGACCGATTTCTAAGGCACTTTTTCGTACCACATGACTAAAATCACATTTCGTCCGGTCATTATAATTTATTAGTCGTAGAGAAAAAAAAACCTAAACTTAAACATTTACATACATGCACATACATTTTACCTTACCTTACTTACCTTTAGACATCGTCCAATGATATTATCTTTTTTTATTGCAAGTTCTCCATTATAAAATCCGCTGCATCCTTTTGCGTGTATGAAGGGAAATCGTTGCCTAAATAAATGGTTTATTCGGTAAGTACTAAGGCCGCACAGCTTACGTGCACTTGTGATTTTAGTTTGTGAAATTGAAGTGCTGGACAATTTTATGTTATGATCTTATAAATTGTTTACGTCATGATCAATTACTGTTGGGCGCAGTATTTACTATCTTCGTATGCAGTAGATTGTTAAAGTGGAGCACCGTGATAGAATAGATTTTATCCTCTATGCATACGTATTTTACAAGTGTTTATAAATTCAATAAAGTGCGACGATAACATAGTTCCTAACCCTGATATCGTTTGTCTATTTGCAGGAGCGAGATAGACATTCGATGTGATTAAAAATGCCCTCAATGAAGAAAAATCTGCTTAGGAAAATAACAAAAAGGCTTCAACAATGTAGGTCAGTTGAACTAATAGCTTAGGCTGTACAAATTGTTAAGTTTTACAGCGAGTTGGCTATCTTTACTACGTTTAAAGTTTAATTACCTGGTTTACAATGAGATTCAATTTCTCGCCGCAGTACCATTGTTCTAGCCGTAATCACGAGTGTCGCCTAGGCCGCGTTTCATAAAATTTGAAGTCTTAGTTATTATGCACAAAACAAAAAAAAATGAGTAGAAGTAGTGACATGACATATCAGTAGGAAAACCAGTGTGACTAAACTCACACACACAAATCAAACTCACACTGTGAATGCCAAGCTGCCATTGGCAAATAAAGGCAATTATGAAAAGGTCTACATCACAAAAGTTCCAAGTAAAAAATGAACCTTTTCAATCATATAAACAATGATCAAAATCAAATGATAATGATGAAATTAAGTTTGACATACGATCTTTGTTTTGTAGTACCGCTACTCTACATTAGATGGAACGACCGCCGCGTGTGATCGTCGAGAAGCTTTAAGTTCTATGCCATAAAGTCGAATATTGAAAAATAACTATCTGCTATGTTGCTACTCAGGCTAAGGATGGGACATATTGCCATATCGACAAATTATAGAACTGTTTCATAAAGCGACAGTTGAAAATGAATTTGTTATGACAATGTTTCTTAATCATTTATTTTTTTAGTACCTACATTGACAAAGTAACATAATGTATTCCCTTCTACCAAACTGTACCACAGTTCGATGTAAATTACGCAGCCGGCTACCATATTAACTGTCCTTCTGGATGATTGGCTACGCAATGTACCTTTAATGGAATTCTCATAATCTAACCATAGTCGCTTTACGAAACGAAGCCCAGCAAACTTATCGTGTACAATTTATAGAGAATAAGAAAGCCTATTGTATATATATTTTTTAACTGTAACTTTTATTTGTCTCTTGCTTCTTGTGTGCAATAAGGAATATTCTTTTTTTTTACGTAGCCTCGATTGTGTCCACAGAACAGAAAAAAAGAGTAGAAGGAGTGACATCACCTATTAGCAGGAAAACCAGTGTGACCAAACTCACACATAAGCCAAAACCCACACTATGAATGCCAAGCTGCCATTGGTAAATAAAGGCAATGCCGAAAAGGTCTACATCATAAAAGTTCCACGTAACATATGAACCTTTTGGTGATATAAACAACGATCAAAATCAAATGATAATGATGAAATTAAGTTTGACATTAGATCTTTGTTTTGTAGTACCGCTACTCTACACTAGCTGGAACTCCCGCCGTGTCTGACCGTCGAGAAGTTTTATGTGATAGACCATAAAGTAGAAAATTAAAAAACAAGTATCTGCAATGGTGCTTCTCAGCTATGGATGGCCTATCGACAAATTATAGAATTGTTTCGTAAAGCGACATTTGATATTTAATTCAATTACAATTCGATGTAAATTACGCAGCCGGTTAGTATATTAACCTACTTTCTGGATGATCGGCTACGCAACGTATATGGAATTCTCATATGAAACTAACCATAGTCGCTTTTGAAACGAGGCCCAGCAAACTTATCGTATGTATAGTTTGTTTAATTTTTCATTTATTTATTTAAAATGTCGTTATCCATCAACGCTTGTGCTTCACTTATATTATGGAGATGACATTTGCCAACGAAAGTCACGAGACTTCCTCATACATATAAGTAGTAAGCGTTGATTAAATTATCTAGACCCCCCCAGATGATTTTACTACACGAGCACATAAAATCATCTAACTTTGAAATTATGCATGCTGGTTTAGTTTTGATGACAATACGCCAATCTATACTAATAAAAATGACATGTTTTTTGAACTAAAACTTTCGGCACAACACATTGTAAACATTTAGTCCGGATCTACTTACGGGTGTTGTTTTATCGGACGAGTCCGACTAGGTTTCGCTCCGATACACAGAGCAGTGAGTGGGTGGTGAGTAGAGACGGAGCTTGCGTCGTTCGGTTGCTCGTCTCAAAATGGGATGGGTAAGTTGATCCGGATTAAAAGTTTACAAAAATGACATGATACTGCAGTCAGGACCACATTCTCGCAAAGGAACAAAACAGCGTCAAGGAACATGAACAATAAATTTTGCGCAGTATCAAAATTAATTGAAATTAAAAATGTGTTAAATAATAATAATAAAAGATGATAATAAACACTTACATACAAGCACATACATTGCCTCTGGCCCCACCCTGGGATACCCTGTGTCGTGGGCACCAGAAACATTGACGTCACAAACATGTAAACATACAAGACCTGGGATTTTTCTGTGTCCATAACCGGGATTCGAACCCGGGATCTCTCGCATGGTAGTCAGATGCACTAACCACTGCGCCACAGAGGCCTTCAATTAAAATAAAATAACGACAATTATTTTCCCAAAGTACCTAATTAGACGCAGGTACTCTACCTAAAGTACCGATAATGAGCGTTTTTCTTTATGACAAATTTAGTTTTAAAAGGATCCCTAGGTGGCGCTGCCGTACCGTAATAATAAACGTCAAAGCAAAAAATAATACTATGGTTCTGTGGAATTTGTGATGGTTGGTTAGGTACCGAAAAAAAAATGCGGTTGTCGTTTGGTGATAAGTGCGCTTTTCAATACTTTGGAGTATTTGCTATGGATTGTGGGCTTGAATTTTTATTTTTATTACGAGAAACCTCGCCCGAATAGCAACCCTGGTTCCTTCTCTTGTTTAGTAATCTGTGAACTGACTTTGACATTGATTGCTATGAATCACAAATTCGTATGAAGAAACGAATGACGCCATCTAGTGTATCTCAAGGAACTAAGAAAAACAAAGAAAGGAAAAACGCCCATTATTTATTACTGCTAAGTCATAGACAAAATATTATCGATAGATTTTTACAATGTTGTGTCCCAGCTGCAATTGCTACTCATTTGAGTAGCATTCAAATGTTGACAGAAATTTCTAGAAAAAGTACACAGACTTCGACGAAAATTGAACATTATATTTCAGTAAATAAAGGTGGTTTTACTTTCTCACTTTCGGATTGCTTTCCTTGTTCATGTCATTACAAATTTAATTTCTATTAAATTAAATACAATGGAAATACTACTTACCGATGGAATGTTACGGCATGATCGGTACATTTTGGTCCCCAACTTTTATTTTTGCACTCTAACACAGCACAATAAGGCATTTTAGTAGAGTTTTCACAATTGTTTTCTTTACTAGAAGCGCACGGCAACTGAGGTAAGAAAACTGTCATAGACTACGCATAGGCAATACATTGCTAATGTGAGGCACGCGGGCAACGCCCACTTACGATTTCTACTCTTTTTTTCTGTTCTGTGTTATTATGACATTTATATATGTACATTGCATAGCCATACTCATCTTTGCAATGCACATTGAACTGTCACAGAAATCTATGACTGGTAGTTCTATAAAATAGGGGTCGTAGCCCTTGTGATCCGCGTCATAAGTGCGAATATCGAACAATTGAGACCTAGCGTCGCCAACCGTAAATGCAATGACAGTACCGCGCAGCGTCCTGTCATATTTGCAATAACTCCACTCCCTCGGGCGTTGATCCGTGACGCTATTTCTTAATTTTCCTGTCGGTACCAATTCAATCCCAGCGGAATATAATACAGTGAACTGCGTGCAAATGGACGGGCAAGTAATACTCTTGCGATATTACGCGATTGCGTTCCCGTGGTATGCCAGAAATGTAAACACGCTCTCCAAACACTGGACGCGTGTGTCTAAGTTTGGTCTCGGAAAAATAAGTTATAGTAAACAGTGTAGCCTTACAAAGTTATAGTAACTCGTGTACAAGACCTCAACCTTGTCCTCCAAACGTCTTCTCTTCCTCCTTCGCTTACGCCCATTGCATAGATTTTGGAAACTATGCACCTATACTGCAAATTATTCGACATCTTCGTTACTTGGACACTGGCGGTTTTCGAACGTTTTTGGGGAGGCCTATGTTCAGCATTGGTCTGACTGAGTATTGATTGACTGTCTCATGAATTAATGATCTTGGATTGATATTTATTGAATAGTATAGAATAGAAAAGCTTTATTCCAAGGACAAAACACACATGATAAAACAAAACTATTTTTGAATAGGTTATTTGACAGATTCCAGAAAACCCTCTTATATTTTTTTGTTGGCAAGTAAGTGGTCATTTTAAATTAGTTCGAAAATTTTTTCTTAAAAAGGCAACCGAAAATTTACTTTTGAAATAAGCCGCCAAAACGCTATCTTGGGCAATATGCCGTCGCATAGGAATTATGACGTCACTGGTCAGTAAACAAACCAATGAACGTAGGAACGACATGCATGTCAGAGGCCATTTTTACTGCGCTGTGACGTCATCAGAGAATCGGCTAATCCAGACCGTTTTCGATATAATGGCTGCAGATACCTAATTATACAAGTTAGAAGTTCAAATAAATTTTTTATCTATCTATCTATCGATCTACAATTTTACCCTGTGTTTTTTTTATATAAATAATCATGTTTTTTATACTTAAAATGTTTTTTTTTCACACTGTCAAATAGCCTATTTTGATGCTTATAAGGAAACCAACATTTCCGGTTTTTACGGTGTTAAATACAATGACAGTGTCTCCCCAACAGGGTGCTAGGGCCGACGGCGGTACTGCAGCTGGCCGAGCGCGACGAGCCGCCGCCGGCGAACGCGCGGCCACTCTACTCTCTCGCCATGCGCGGAGCCGTCATCTGTTTCTCCGGATTCCGCAAAAAGGATGAGCTCGTAAGTGCTTCCTTCCAACAACAGTTAATTAAGAAATAAGACACTTTCTCCACCAATCCGGACTTGGCCCCCGTGGTAGAGTAGGGCCTATACCTTCCTCAGGGAAAGACCCATGCCCCTCGGTGGGAACATAATGGGTTGATGATGATGAAGACATTTTAATGTGCAACGAACATCAGATAATACATGTCATAAGTATGTATGTAGTACAAGACTTAACAGATAGGCGTGTAAGTTGTGTTATTATGTTTTCGCATTGATAGCCATACTAGGCGAGCTTGTATCATCGGTTGAATTAAAGAAATGGATTGTACAGAAATAATAATAAATTACAATAATGCCGTAAAGCATAGCCGCGCGTTTTGTTCGTCAAAAGTCGTGACTTTCCAATATATTCCAGTGTATGTTAATAATGTTACACTGAAATGGCATTAATTCGCCGTATTTTGTTAGACTGATAGAGGAAAATTCAATGATAGAGGCAAACAGTTATTTAGTAATAATAATTTAGCTGTTAACATGACAAATAATCGCGATTAGACTCATTGAATGTATAACCAAATATTTAGGTATTCAGTCCCTTTCTTGTGCCTTCTTACAGTGCTATAAAGCAGCAGTTGCTTTAACGCTATGGATTTATTTTACGGAACCCCATATTAAAACATAAAATTTGAGATTTAATTTGTATTCAAGCTTGTAGCTTCTGAAGATACCGCCATTGCCCCATTACATGTAGCCGAGAAATAATACAATGATTAAATGACTGTCACTTTGCCGGAACCAAGCTTAGGGATCGCTGATCTAAGGGACTAAACAAAAAATTGCTATAAACAAAAATAACTTTCTGCTACTCCTATTGAATGTCATCATGAAGGTTGTAGATAATTGAACGCGTGTGTATCTAAGTAACCGGTGTGCTTCGGTTTTTGTGATTGTAACACGCGTCAGACTCTATGCTTAACAAACATCGTTTTCTACGATTACAGAATGCGAACGCACGCCGCTACGCAACACAATTGTTTGACGCGAGAAAACCCATTGACATTTAGAGTAATGTGACGCGACTGCATTTTTATTACTTTTGCCATAAGCTTGATCTTGATCGAACTCTGTTCGAGTCAGTATCAATTGATCATTGATCAGCAACTTATGTATTAGCTTTATGGTGATACTTGGGGTGATTTGAGAAAAGGTCAGACTGGAGTTTTTTCGCTGTTTTTTCTCCACTGCATTTGGCCCCAAGGCAGTGGCTATCATAAGTAAATTGACATTCAACAAACCAAATGTAAATTTTTCACTCTGGAATTACTTTCTGATTTCATCGGTTTTCATCTTTATTTAAGGAATTTAGGTCACTTACCACTGTTTTAGCAGACTTTAAAAACAAAGCGCCTTATTTACTTCATTGATATTGAATATTTACATAATAATTTCTGAATGACGCATTTTAAAGTATACAGTACCTTGCCTTGTACATCTCTTCATCAATTAGCCCGTTGTTTAGCTGCCGTACATAGTCTTTTTTTGTTGACATGGGGGAAATCTTTTAAAGATATCCGACTCTTCGGAGACAGAGTCAGGTTATGTAGGATTTCCACCTACTAAAACCCCCTCGGCGGCCTACTTCGTGCTTGGTAGGGGGAGCTCTAGGCACTCTGACGAACCCATTCGGAGCTCCCCTGGCACTTGGTGCTTAGTGCACCTCGCCCCGGCATAGCCGCAGCCCTCCACGAGTACCAGTGCACTCACGGCAACGCAGTTCCACGATCGAGTCCCCGCTCTCACCGTGCGCGACTCCAAGGTCCCCACTTAGACGGCTCTTACGACAGGCAGGGGATACCGTAGGCCTATTCTGCCGTACATAGTACTACCCCAAGGCGCGCCGCTTCTTTCTGTACTCGGCTACGCTCGTCCAGCCTCTGCTACCAATCTGCCTCATATCTTCGATCCAGCCTGATGGTGTGCGACCTTAGTTGCGTTAGAAAGTTCGTGGTCAACACACATACCATCGACCACTGTTCAGTTCATTGTCAGTCCAAGACAATTTCTATTTATCGGATTGGAAAATAAGTCTATAATTTTTAAGATATTCAATAAAAAGCCTTGACCTAAAATTACTTTTCTATGACGTCGGCAATTACAGTATGTATGAGTAATAATTATTTGCCTTTCATACAAAAAAAATTACCAAACCAAATCAACTGACGTTTGTTTTTTTATATGTAGGCAAATACTATATTTTTAATCATACTATGATAAGTCACATACATCAACATTTTAGAAAAATCTTAAAAATAGACATAATGAATAAAACTCAGAAGTACCGAAATGGGTAAATTATAAATTATATAAAACACAACACACAGGTGCCTGTGTCGCGCATTTGTTCATTAGGCACCTTTCTCTTGCTCCTAGCTTCCAGTATCCCATCTACCCTCGGATTTTCGGCATACGTGACACTCAGTTATCGTGTAACGCAGACACATTCCAACCCACAATACGGATAACACGGAATAATAATTTAAACAGAATTTCTTTTTCTCGAAAGTTACTAATTGCGGGTTGTATTTTTCACTTGTCTCAATCCGAACTCCTCCCCAACAGACGTACCTGATAACCCTGATCCACTACATGAGCGGGTCGATCCGTAAAGACATGTCGTCTAAGGTGACGCACCTGATAGCCGCGGCGGCCACCGGCGACAAGTACCGCTATGCCTCGGGCTTCGGGCTGCCCGTACTGGCGCGCACTTGGGTCGACGCGTGCTGGGAACGCCGCGACGACACCACCTACTTCGCCACCGACGATGCGGTCATTGTAAGTGGATTAGTCAGTTTATTTTTATTGTTTATTGACCAAAGTATATAGATTAGCCTCTGTTGCCGAGCTAGGCATAAAACCTGTATTAGGGCATCCAAATCCCCACCGAATATAGCAAGTTTTAACTACTATTTAAATGAATAAAACTTGCTTTATCATCTTGAAAAGAACAATAATTAAACTATTGCCATGGTGACCCGATCCATCTAATATAGTACAGATGAAACGGGATACTGAAAAAAATTACGACGAAGTTATGGCCACTAGCTTCGAAGTTGACATCTTTAAGACAAGGAATTTTGCTTAATGAGAGAGATAGATACACATAAGACTCACAAATTTAGAAGAAGGGCGGCTAACATTCACAGCTAAGTCAGATGGTTCTTTACTAATTATTTCGCTTTATCGAGAAAATGCTCCAATTTATCTAAAAAAAATTAATGGATTGTAAGATACTCAAAATTACGCATAGTGTTTGGTTCTAAAAGTTAAGATACAAAAGTAACTTTGGTCCCACCTGGTTATGTTTAAAATTTAATTAATGCTTGCCTTGCTTAACCCCTTATAAGGCAGAGCTAGTCTTAAATTTTCATTGGTTTTGAACTCTATGTCAATGCAATAAAGTTCAAATTACGGTGGCATTATATGGTACACAGCCTTATAAAGTGTTAAGACATAATTCGGGTTTTTTTATTTTTTATTTGAAGCTTTTCCATGGCCTTGACATGGCACTGAGAATAAGAGAATATGACAGATGAGCTTATGCCGTCCGATTTCTGACCGCCACTCCATAACTACCCTATCTAACTACCGATATAACTAAGCAGTTGGTTATGGGTCAATAGAACAAGTAGATATATGTACTCGTGCTTACACTTGCAGAAGGAACACAAGTTGCGCGTGTTCGCTGGCGATTACGTCTGCTTCGAGGGGTTCTCCGAAGAGGAGACACAGCATATGGCGGAAGTCCTCGTGTCCAACGGCGGCGTGGTCTGCCAGCGAGACGACCCCGTCTGCACTCATGTGGTGAGTTCCTCCTGTAGTGCTCTTTAGATAAGTGCATAGAACCGTGTTACGAATAGACAAGCAAGACAAGGCGCGAAGTGATACCGAGTTTATAGCTTGATGTATGTCAAAAATATATTTAATTTAAATTGATCGAATCGAATAAAAGATTATATCGAGTTTATGGTTTGAAATGTTCAGGCTCTGTTTATCTTCGCGCCGTGTTTGTAGAGGGGTCAGATTCTAAGTGAGGGCGTGACACACTTTTGAAACGGCTAAAAGCGTTTGCAGGTGTATAATTAAGTAGAATAACTACTTTTTAAAGTATATTTGCATTACTTTTTGTGTAAAGATACTTTTCCGTTGTTACCACTTCTATTACCTTGTCCATATCTCTTCTTTTAGTAATTTACCTAAGTATAATTAAAATATTGATTTAAATTCAAAACAGACGTAGTAATTGATTGGGACAAAGAGCTCTGCATCGTATTGTTTCGCGTTTCGTAAAAGTGTTCTGCCCTCGCCCTCACGAATGAGTTTGTGTATCAAACTCTAAGGCCGCGAGGGGTTGATTCATGATCGGTCCGCCACTAAAGTGAATTTGCTTCGGCTGACCGCAAGTACACGCTTTACGTTCGATTTACGTTCCTGTTTTGACCGATGAGTCAATCCTGACGAACTTGAAACTGAAACATTGAGGACTGTGCTTAGAGTTTGAAATTGTCTACAGGCGAGGAAGGAGCGAGTTATTTCTTAACTATTCTGAGTACAATCCGCGTAATTGAAATTAAGGTTCAGCACGTGCACAATGCGAGCGTGAAACTGGAAACGCGCCGTCGTAGGTGTTTATTGTTTCTTAAATTGTTCCGCGGCCCTGATGTAACATTTGTCATGCGCAGTTTAAACGCTGTCGTTGTGGACGTGCATTGATTACTTCAGACCAATTTCCGTAAACTATAACACCTGTCGGGTTTCCGCAGGTTCTCGCTTGGCTATCCTAAGGCCTCTAGCTTTCTTGGAATTTTAATTACACCTCTCATAAACTGAGAACAACAACTCGATTGCAATATTTACTTGGCCAGTCACATAAATTCTTCAGCTACTAATTTTAGTTTTACGAAGTAGGTAAAGCATGCACGTAGTACACACCTTGGGTACACAAATCACTTGTAGTTGCAATGTAGACTGGTTATAAATTAGTTTAGTGGTGTAGGTATTACATTGCATTGCTCGACGCTACATATTTTATTCTTTGATGTTCTTATTGCGTTCCCTCGTACGGCTGCATTATTGTTGTAATATTTTCAATGTCAGTATCTGTTAGTACAATAATTTACATACAAACAATAAATCGTCAGTTGTGTGACAATTCAATGTCAGTAGCCGGTGAGGTTACGTAAACTGATGATGCATCCCATTCATTTTCGCGCGAATTTCGTTTCTTTTTATTTAGTAGCTCGCCGTGTTTTGTTCATTATGGTATCAGCTGGAAACGGAGGTCCGCCGACACACTTAGATATTCGGGCAGCCATCGCCACCGCTTCCTCTCCCAGCTCCACGCGACAAAGTCGACCCATTGTTCACTTCATTATGTTCGGCTCATTGATGTGTCACCATTTTAGTGTTGTAAATATCTTTCACTTTTCTTCTATCCACAATTTCACACAATCCATGTACATATAACATCCCATCTATGTGTGTATTTTGTTGTTATATTGTCCGAGCACGTTGTCACATTGATAGTTACCTACCTTCAGTAAATAATAGGTACCTGAGTTTATATACTCAATTTTTATTTCATTTATCCTTTTAGTAATTGGTTGCTGGAATCGCATAATAAATTATGTACTGATGTGTATAATTGTCTTTTCCTTATGTATAATTTGTCCCTGTATGTAAATAATACTGTATGTGAGAAATCTGAACAAACATTGAAGATAACATTAGACAAAAAAACTACCTCTATCTAAAACTATTTACTGATTAGAGACAGAACAGCAATAATAGCTGTGAATTCTGTTAGATAGTCGCTTCTCTGTGTCTAACTGCCTCTATCACGATAACGTTATCGTTATTGCATGTTTGTAACTGGAATGGCTTCATTACATCATTGCGTGGTGTGTTTCGCACATGTTTCAGGTAGTGGCCAATGGGGAGACTTACGGTCATTCGCTTATCCCAACGCCCCATCCACTTAGCCCGTCCAGCGGCGCCGGCAAGGCGTCGCGGGCTACTCCCAACCGTTCCCAAAGCACCCCTAAGACTTCGCTTTACCGCCGTCTCTCGGCGCGACTCTCGGGCCGCCGCAGTAGCCCCCCCAGGGACAGCCCTGAAGACCGCGAACAACGCATACAAACGGCCCGTTACAGTCTCAAGAACAGAAAGGCCGCGCCTTGTGATGACGTCGATTCCAGTATTAGCCGCTTAGGACAATCATTCATGGACGAACAGTATTCCTTTGACGATCATACCGATGCGGAGCATGTGGAGGTGCAAAAGAGCAAATTCTCAAACAAAGAGAATAAAAACGTGTCCCAGCCCGTCTACTGCACCGCCAGTAGAGTAAACCCTAAAGAAAAAAGAGAGGTGTTCAAAAATAAGTCGATGAATGTGTTCAATATAGTAGACTGCCTCACCGAGCCAGCGTCACTGCGCTCGTCGCTCACGAAGAGCCTGTGCGAGCTGGACTCGAAGGAGGAGCCCGGCTTGCTGTTGCCTACTTCGAAAGGAAGTAAAGATTTGCAACACTCCACGACCACCATTTCTTCTGGAAAGAAACGGAGTCGCAACTCGACCGATTCTAACTTTCAAGTTAACGCGGCCGATGCCAACGTCTCGCCGGACAAAGGAGAGGATAGCCACTGGAAATCTATCAAAAGACTGAAGATTAAAGACTCGTTTAAGTTTAAGAATAGGCCTACTATATTCAAGAGAACTAAGAAGGACTCTGTGTCGAAGACTGCGGGAGATATTACAGTGGAGCCGGTGAGCCCAGAGAGCGTGAAGCCTACGGACCCGGCTGGAGAGTTCGTCGCCTCGACGTCTTCACCTATTCGCGAGGACGAAAACACGTCTATTTGCTCAATGAATACAAGCAAACAATCGGGGTTTTTCGACATATCGTTCGCCTCTATTCGCAGCGCGAAGACAGTCAAATCCGCCTCGAAACTCCGTAGAAGCGTCAAATCGTTCACTGCCTCCTTCCGCAGCGAGAGAAAGAAGAAGTACGAGAAGAGAGCCGAGCGCAACACTGTCGACGTCAACCCCAGCCATCTCCCGCATGATTTCTACAACGTATCGACACCGAAAGCCGGGCTCAACGAAATGTCTCTGGACATATCCCCCGTGCAAGTGGACACAGTGGACAGCACCAACATGGCGACTCCGATAAGGGCCAGTGTCGATGAGTTGGACGACTCGGCGATTTTTAAGACGCCTCAGAGAGTTTGGCTGAGGACGCAAAGGCATTCGATATGCGGCGGCGTCGAGATGCGCCAAGCGATGTCCTCGGTAGGGATGCCCCCCTCCCCCTCCCGCCCGTCCCCCTTGCCGCCCCCCCCGGCCGCCCCGGCCGCCCCGCAGTCGCCGCGCTCCGCGTCGCCCCCAACCGCCGTCCGCGCCATATCGCAATGCCATGGAATATCGCTGCCGGTACTAACACCATTTAATATAGTACAGTAACTTAGACATCAGCTTACCGTGCGACACGACTGTCAGGGGACACCAATAAGTATGGATGACGTATGAGGATTTCTTATTCGTGCGACTGCGTCGTCCGTTGAAATTGTAATGTGACAGAAAGTCTACTTCATTCATACTCATGATTTTTTGCGGCTGTTATCTATCGTCCCGTCGGCGACTACTTCTCTCTCGAATAGCCCTTCGCTTGTTTGCATGCCTACCTACTTTATGGAAGTATAACATCACCATTCTCTATTGCGCATCATTGCCGACCGGCGTGCACGAAGGGCGGAGCTATTTTCTTCACTACGATTTTAAACTTCAACGTGGTCACACTTAGCATTTCTCGAAATCAGAAGCGCGAAGATGTCAATTTTAGAAGGAGAGCTCATTTTGAAACTGAGTGTGACCGCGTCACATTTTCCGGTGTTGGTAGACTCTAGTGTCACAGCTTTAAGGTTCAAAGTGTAAGGTGTGTTTCTGTGTATAGGTAGTGGACGAGCACAATACGGCGACAGCGCCGGAATGCTCTCAGCGAGTGCACGTCGTCAAAGCCGAGTGGTTCTGGGCCTCCGTGCAGAACGAAGAGGCTCAGGACGAACGGGAATACCTATTCAAAGACGTAAGTGTCATTTATATTTTATTTAATTCAGCTTTGGACTGTATATATGTCGCAGTAAAGTAGTTAAATCAGAGAGTCAAATGAATTTCTAGACAGTCAATCAAAGATCGATATTCAATCAAGTCGCTAAAATTCCGTCAGACAAGTGAGTGAACGAAACGCTTAACGAGTTTCCTAAACGTTCCTAGGTATTTCAACTTTGGTAAGGTGACCAAGATATTTGATTGGAAACTCACTACGAAAACAAGACTCTTCTTCTTAATTTTGCTGAGTAACCATTTACAATAAAACAAAACACGGAATTTCCAAGCTCTCAGTTCTTCACGATGACACCGAAATAACAATAACAAATGAAATAATTGTGGCGGAGTCGACAACATGTTTACAATTTTACCAAAGACCACAATTTGAAACAAAAAACCACTTACACAACAAACTAACGTTGCACAACGTTTGCCAAAAGAAAGACTCTAAAAGTAATCAGCTGTTGTCGTGACCGCCATCTTGTTTTACATTATTAATCAACATGCTGGCTTCCGGTCAGTCTGATAGTTAAACGTTTTCGACGCTGCTTTATTTAAATCAAAATGCTAGCGACTTGATTGAATATCGATCTTTGACTGACTGTCTAGATTTTCAATTGACTCTCTGATTTAACTACTTTACTGCGACATATACATAAACAAGCCTTTGATAGAAATAGTTAAAATTTGAGAAGCCCTATTGTACAGCAAAAAGCTAAAGTTGTTTGTTCAGTCTAGTCAGTTTCATCTTATTATTGCCTCGTTGGTATAGCCGCTAAGAAACTTACGTACCTATACAGAGGTTGTGAGTTCGATTCTTACTGGAGGCCGCCGTAGATTTGCACAAATGGTCTCATTCTGGGTGTTGTTTCTTAATTTCATTTTTGTGATTAATAATAACTTCCACAGAACACAATCACTTGACATGGTCCCAAACTAGGATACCCAGTGCTATGGTGGCCAGGCATGGACATTCATCATCATCATCAACACATCATGTCCCCACCGAGAGGCACGGGTCTCTTCCCTGAGGAAGGTATAGGCCATACTCCACCACGGGGGCCAAGTCCGGATTGGTGGAGGCTTGTAAGACTAGTGGCTGGTCTTACTGTCAGAAGTTTCGCCTAAGGCCTCTGACTTGGCTCAACGACTGCCATCTATCGACGGCAGCCGGCACCAACTGCTTAACGTGCCACTAGCGTTAGTCATAGACGGTGACCCATCCATGGACTGAACGCGCCGTATGTAACTTAACCTTAGTGATCGTTTAAGATCACTCAGGCAGCCCAGGCTACGAGCAATTCGTAAGGACATTACAGACCCGGAAATACACCTAGACTGAGCCATTTTTAAATAAACGTGACAGCAACCTTAAAATAAAGTCCGTTTTTTAATTCGATGCACAAAAAAAATGACGCGTTGTTACCGAGCTATAAAATATATAGGTTTAATTGGTAGTTTTTTTTTACTGACCAAAATCCTTATCACATCCAACACATTAAAATTTAATTACTCATAAGAGCAAAGTCTAAAAAAAACACAAATAATTTTAAATTTGAAGTAAAATGGGGCTATTTGGTTTTTACGTACTAGCAATCATACCTTTGGATTGTATTTAAATGTCAACGTGTCAGTTTATTTTTTTTGCTTCGAATTAAAAAACAGACTTTAGACATATTGGACCTCCTTGCTACACCTTGCGGACCTCCTTCCAGTACCTAGACGAGATCTCGCGCCGCTCGTCGGTGGGCGGTCCCTGCGCGGCGACGCCGGGCACGCCGGCCGGGGAGCCCGGCGCGGGCGCCGCCTCCGGCTCCGCCGCCGGGCAAACGCCCTCTCAACTGCAGCGCTTCCGGAAGCGAAAACTCAAGGGCGGCGACGCCAACTTGTACAAGAGGAGATCGTCCGTCGGCGACGCTGTCCTGCTCAGCTTGTCCGGAAACCTGTTGGATTGCACGCAGTCTCCCGATGGCAAGCAGTTGTTGGAAGGTGAGTTGCTTTTATCTTCCCTTAGCTTACCATACTCGTAGCTACAGCGCTTCCAGAAATGGAAGCTACGTGGCAGTCAGACGTTTACTCTAGAACTTGAACAAGAGAAGATCCGCCATCGCTGCAGGCTTGTTCGCTTGTCGGGGAACCTTTTGGATTGCACGTAGTCGTAATCTTTGTTAATTTGGTTGAAACTTTGTTAATTTGGTTAAGGTTGAACAAGAAAAACATTACTTAGTGACGCGGTTCTTTCTTTAGCTCGTTGTGATACCTGATAGATTGTATGCAGTTGTCCGACGGCATGCAGTCGTTGGAAGGTATCTGTCCTTTGTTACTCAACATCGGACAATGTCCTTGCGCCGGCAGTGCTTTCGGAAATGGACGCTAAATAGCGTCGACCCCAGCTTAGACAAGAGAAGATCATAATTGTGCGCAACATATCTAACATCTTGTAGACGTAAAATAACCGTTACCGTCATTTGGTCAATGAACACCTTACGTGAAATTCAAGTAGTGCACAATCCCAGAATTTGAAGAAGAAGAAGAAGAAGAAATATTTATTATAAAAACAGTACACACGCCACAATAACAAAACAAATCCAGAAACAAAACAAAAAAAAAACAATAGTACAAATCAAAAAATCAGAAGAAAACAGAAGGAAAATAAAGACCACGGCGTGTCACTGCTGTTATAAAAGGCAGCTGACTCAGCATTATGCTGATGGACAAGCCTTCAGCGCTGATATTCAGTCAGTACCATCTACCCCCGCGAACGTCACAAACCTTAATACGGTATTTGACACTATTGAACAATAAATTATTTGAGATCCTTGTTAAAACAAAAATTACAAGATGTTTCGGAAAATGTATTCTTTTAATCATTTAATAGTTATTACAATTTTTAAATAGATGAAACATAAAAAGAGTGCTCTGAAATGTGACGTCACAAGCAAGTATTTTCATATAAAATTCCGTTTTAAAAGTAACTCATTTGATATTTTGTCAAATACCCAATTTAATTGCTTATCAAAAGCATAAGTTCCTGTCTAACTGGCATATCAGAACGTAATTAATACTTACATACTTCTGCTGTCGTTTCAGAGTCGGAGGTACCCGACAATGTCGTGCGGAAGCTGATGTCCCCGCGGCAGCAGGTTTTCATGGAACTGCTGCAGACTGAGTCCAATTACGTCGGCATACTGCAGACCATTGTCGATGTGAGTTCCTACTTTACTTCTGAACATTTTTTCAGATCCTATAGGGTAAAATCGCTAGCAATATTTTGGGATAATGATTATTTTAGTGTTTATAAACAAAGATTAGATAAACATAAACAATTGCACACCAGTAATTGATAGGGATAAGATAGTAAATTTGTAGTCATATTAGGTAAAAAATAATAGGTATTTCTTCTGCTAAAAGCGTCCTCTTTCAAACAATCTCGGGATGACCAGGACTGAAAGTGTTTATTGAAAATGAGTGTTTATTTTATTTTAGTAAACGATTCTGTAAAACGAAAGTGTAAAACGATTCTGTAAACGAGACGAAACGAACGATAAACGAGTAAATTCTTGATTTTGATTTTTAATTTTGATTTTGATCTCGATTTTTAACTATTGAAATATTTACACTTGTCTATCGCCCTATACGTAGAGAAGTAAAATAACAACTAATAAATACTGTGCTTTGTGGTTACTTTGATGTATTTGAAAACTTATAAGAAACCCTAGTTTCCGTAAGTCGTTTCGCTGGCGCACTTTGGGGTCATCACTAATGACTGTTATTTGCGATCCGCAGATGTTCAAACAGCCCTTGGAAGAAATGGCTGAAGAGGACTGCAGTAACGGGAAGAACATACCTTTGCTCAATAACACTGAACTAAAAATTATATTTGGAAACCTTCCGCCTATTTATGAATTACACCAGTGAGTACTAAAATGTTATGACTTCTATTATTATGAATCATCATCGTCAGCAGACTACCGCTGTCCATATTACAGTTAAATTCAATCTTTATTATAGTAACATCGCATTTGGTAATTTTTTTATTATTAAAGTGTTTTTTTTTATTTACATACAGGCACACACATTGCCTCTGAATATGAATTCGCCGGTGCCAAACTATCGGTGCCTAACTATTAACTATCTCCAATTTCAGTGTCTTTTCCCCACTACAAACTCTTTCCAGGGAGACAACATTTCCCATTCAACACGATGTAAATTCTTGACATGGGTTTTTTTCCTGACTTAATTCTTCACTAAGGATTCGGCCAGCCAAACGGCCACTGGCTGTCACTTACTATTGCTCAAGAAACATTCATGTTGTCCAATCAATCGCAGACTGATTCTGTACTGGATACTTACTCTACAGCAAATCTTGCACCCATTTCATTGATGAAGACTAACCCAGAGGACTGGCCGTTTTTGACTCTGAATTATGTAGGGAGAAATAGTTCTATGATGTTTTTATTCATAGTGTGGTAGCGTTATTTTTATTATTCACCGAATGTTCACAGACGGATGTTGGAAGACCTGAGGCACGCGGGCGCGCACTGGAGCGAAGAGGTGTCGATCGGGCGGCTGATGCTTCAATATACGCCCGACATGGTGAAAGCTTACCCACCCTTCGTCAACTTCTTCGAAACCACCAAGGACATGTTGCAGCAGTGCGACCGTGAGAACCCCAGGTACGTCTTCCGTCTTCTTAAAAGAGTGTGGTGGGTCGAAATCTTGTCCAGACATTTTTGAATTCTATTCGACTGATGTTCGGTTACGCTTTACTTGCGGAAGAATGGACGCTTAATTTGTTAATATTATTAACTCCTTTTTGCGTGAAAGAAATTGTTCAAAAGTAGAGCTTATTGGTGGTTAAAGGTGGGAAAATTTCATTACCTTAATGCTAATGGATTTTACTTGTTCCGTTCTAAACGACGGCGATTCTGAGCAGTAGTAGCATTCGGGTGGTTTCTGAATCAGTTTGCCAATTCATTTATTAACTCATTAGCTGAGAACACTGGTACTTCTAGTGCTTCGCGATCTCAAGAAACAGGTTTGCAATTTCTTGAGATCGCGAAACACTAGATAGTGGCGCCGCGTGGGTGAGACGTGAGCGAACGTGCGTCTTGTAATATATACGTACTATTCACGACCTACGTTGTTCCCTATCCACCGAATACCCCACGCTTGGCCTGGATTGTCAGTCTAGCTGTGATTCGGACTTCAGTCTCGGTAAAACACGCGTAAACAATCTATCTGGTACATTACAGAAATGTGTTTTGTTGCAGATTTCATGCATTCTTGAAGATCTGCCAAACCAAGCCCGAGTGCGGCAGGCAGAGCTTACAGGAGCTCCTCATCCGACCAGTGCAGCGACTACCTAGTATTAGTTTATTACTTGATGGTAAGTGCTCACAAGTTTCCCTATGCATTGGTCTTCTTTATCGATAGCGGATGTTATTACTTGTTAAATGTAAATCTGGAGAACGAGGGTGGAACAATTTTTTATACTAGCAGTCCAAATTATGACGACTTCGAATTCATACAAAAATATGAATTTAAAGTTTTCCCGAATTCATCTTCCCTTAAAAACCATCTATTTAACAAACTTTAACTTTAACGCGCCCTTCCACGGTTACCTTATTTTTAATATCGCTGGCCCGAGAGATTTTGGGTTCGACGCCGGCATATACCAATAATTTTCAAAGTTGCGTCCAAAGCGCAAAGTCTATTGTCCTCCTACCGTCAACAAATGGGGGCCCACCCACCGAACGACGGCCAGTTCTCTGCCCCCACAGTGACTGCCTTCGTCCACAGACGAGAAGACTTCGTCTAATTAGATGTCCCGCCCATCTCCATTACGCTTTTAGTGTATCCTAACTAGAGCCTCTCTTCGACAGATATATTGAAGCACACGCACAAAAACAACCCCGACCACGCAGCGCTGGTGTCGGCGTTGGCCGGCCTGCGCGAAGTTATGTCCCACATTAACGAAGACAAACGGAAGACCGAGGGCCAGCTGCAGATGTTTGACATCTACAACGACATTGACCAGTGCCCTGTGAGTCACTGATTTTTTTTCTTCATTACTCTTCCTTCGTCCTTTAGAGGTGAGAGGTGAGGAGAGCATCGCGTAGATTTTTTAGTGTAAATGAATTTGTTAGAAATTACAAGAAGTATTGTTATACTTCTTGTACAAAAAAAACGCGTGGTCTGAGCTGGTGTCGGCGTAAATAGAAATTCCGCAAATAGACGATTAAAAGTAGTTATTAGAACAAACAAAACAGTACATAATATGGTATGGAGTACTGATTAGAGAGTAAATAGTAATAAAATAAATTTGTATTGAAAAACACTTAAATTTTTGAAACAATTACGTGATATTGTAGAATACCTATATATCAATAGGCTATTTGATCGATTTCTGAAATCGATCTCATATTTTTTGTGGTAATTTTAAATTCTTTCGTGTATTTCTTCTAAAAAAGGCAAACGAAAATTTACTTTTGAAATAAGCCGCTAAAACGCTATCTTTGGCAATAGGGCGTCGCACAGGAATTATGACGCCACTTGCCAGTAAACCAACCAATGAACGTAAGAAAGAATGATTGGCAGACGCATCGTCACTGGCATGTGACGTCATCATCATCATCGGCCCATGGTTGTCCACTGCTGGACATAGGCCTCTCCCATTGCACGCCACTCGCTCGTAGCCTGGGTTGCCTGAGTGATCTTAAACGATCACTAAGGTTAAGCAACATACGGCGCGTTCAGTCCATGGATGGGTCACCGTCTATGACTAACGCTAGTGGCATTTTTCCGAGCGATTCCGTGCTTCGCAAGGCACGTTAAGCAGTTGGTGTCGGCTGCCGTCGATAGATGGCAGTCGTTAAGCCAAGTCAGAGGCCCTAGGGCGGCTTGAAAACTTCTGACAGTAAGACCAGCCACTAGTCTTACAAGCCTCCACCAATCCGGACTTGGCCCCCGTGGTGGAGTATGGCCTATACCTTCCTCAGGGAAGAGACCCGTGCCCCTCGGTGGGGACATAATGGGTTGATTATGATTGCACGCCACTGAGCACGGTCCTCGGCTACTCTCATCCAGATCTTCTCATCATAAAATCGGCCAATCCAGGCCGTTTTCGATGCAATGGCTGCAGATACATAATTATCAAATTTTATCTTGTGTTTTTTCACAAATCATAATTTTTTTTTTAGTTGAAATGCCTTAAAGCGGTTTTAAGACAAACAATTTATACGAATATGTGTAAATAATACTGTTTTTTTCACACTGTCATTGTAAAAACTTCGGTTCCGAATATTACTCGTTCTTTATTATGTTTTATTTTGGTGCAGCCCCACCTAGTGTCGTCGCACCGATCGTTCGTGTCACGCTGCGAGGTGGTGGAGCTGTCGAAGGAACTGTCGGGCCGCGGGGACCACCTTGTGCTGTTTCTCTTCACCGACACAATGGAGGTCTGCAAAAAGCGGTCCAAGGTTAGTGCTCTCGGCTGCCTCTTTGTTTTAACGGTAACACTCTTGACTACAGACACAAAGGTAGTTTCAAGTCGCGCTGGTCTTCTATTTCACAGACGGTACGTTTTGAGAACAGATAATTTGGCTATATTATCTTAATGTGGGCCCAGTTCTAGGGATTGGTGCCTCTGCCTACCCCCTCGGGGATAATGGGCGTGAGTTTATTATTTATATTTTATTTATTTATTATCTGTATGTACCTATCGATAGTTTATGTAACTTGGATAGTCGATAGCTTATATAACTTGGTTAGTTAGGCTTGCATAATTAATATATCTCAGGAATTATTATTTTACTTATTTTGTACATCTACTTCCTTCTCCAATATTTTGCTCCAGTCCATCCAAAGGTTGTCCGAAAGATATCACTTTTAGTGATAAGGGGCCGTCCATATATTACGTCATTCTAAATTAGGGGGGGGGGGGTTGGTCTGCGGATGACGGTAAATGATAGATGGGGGGGGGGGGGGGTGTTTCGAAATTGACGTCATTCTTATTTATTTATTTATAGTTTATTTTTCACGTACAAAAAGATTATTTCTAAAAAGAAATTTCTTCCCGCACACCTAGTAAAATACTACCTGCCCGCCCCGGCTTCGCCCGTGGTACTTACATGTATTATACATATAAACCTTCTTTAAGAATCAGTCTATCTATTTAAAAAAACCGCATCAAAATCCGTTGCGTAGTTTTAAAGATCTAAGCATACATAGGGACAGACAGCGAAAGCGACTTTGTTTTATACTATGTCTTGATAATAAACACAATACTTAAATAATAACTACAACATTACATAATTAATAAAAGTACATATTAATACTATACTTATACTTAAATACATGTCTCATACTAACGAAAGATAATGTTCTTGTGATATTTTGCAAGTATTTAATGGTATTAATTATTGAACTCATTATTTATTTATTTATTACAAGGTCAAGGCATGTCTACATTATTTTTTTAAACTATAAATAACATCGTACCTATGAAAATAGTTTGTATGCGACACTGTGTTTATTAAACGAAGATTGGCGGCGACTCGGAGAATAAAAGAAATCGGCGCTGTTTAAACAAAGTCTGCTTCCTTTGTCTTTGGCGCGCACCGCCACCAGTGCGGACCTGCGGCCTGCGCTCTAGACTTGCGCAAAGTGTGTCCTTAGAGGGAGTTGTTATATCTCATATTTTTGATCACCGGGACACATTATATCCCAATCATAAAATAGATGAAAATAATAAAAGGTGATTCTATAACCAAGTGTTTTAATCATATAATACCCTATTTTTCTCAAATCTGCAATGTTTTATTTTGTCAAACTAGTAATGACGTCAATTTTGGGAGAAGGGGGGGGGGGGTCATTAAGAAATGACGATAGGATGATTATAGGGGGGGGGGGGGTCTAAAATCTGAAAAAATCGATGACGTAATTTATGGACGGCCCCTAAGGCCGCCGTCTGTACCCTTAGATTAAGAAATACCCGTGAAATCTCCTTTTTTATCTATGTATAATAAAATGTTCTCTATCTATCTATTTTGAGAATAGGACGTTTATGAATACGACTAATGGTCTCCTCTCTCGAGGTTGCTATGCCGCTGTCACCTTCGTCAATAGAAACAAAGACCGAGCAGCCTGTGGGACGGGCCTTACCAAAGGCAAAAGTACGGAAAGTACAGACTGAACTACTTAAAGCGCCAAAAGCCTCGCGAGGCAGCACAGCCTAGTTACAGCCTACTACACCTAGATAGAGAACACTATTTGTACATAAAAGAGGAAAGTCACATATCGTCGTCTAACAGTGTTAAGCTGCTAACTCCAAAAGTAGAAATTTTCAGGAGACTAATAGAACCATCCTATTTTTACATCAGGCAATGAAATGAAAAACTGAAAATACGGTTTTCGACGATTTTTTTTTTTCGAATTTCATCGATCCGATGTAAAGTGTGCAGCTAGGCTTGAGGGGTTAATAAACAAATCGTTCCTGGCAGGCTTTCAACAGCAAGAGCCCCACGAATGGCACGGGCACG
Organism: Yponomeuta plumbellus; assembly: GCA_947310845.1. NCBI lineage: Eukaryota > Metazoa > Arthropoda > Insecta > Lepidoptera > Yponomeutidae > Yponomeuta > Yponomeuta plumbellus. The sequence continues at coordinate 13,972,055 of OX371198.1, read as the reverse complement.
ATGCGGCTGGGAGCCAGCAAGCCGTACCGGCATATCTCGCTCATGCCGCTCAGCACCGTCAAACGGGTCGTTGACATACGGGAGTCCGAAGGTGAGTTGTCTTACTTGTTTTTGAGATTTTTCTTACAAAATATGCATGCTTTCTTTTCTACTTTAAGTTTGACTGGTCTCGATTTTTTTGTACCATTTTTTTATGAGATTTTTGTTGAGATAATTACAAGAAATACTATCTCTCCCTCTCCCTCTCCTACTCTCTCTTCCCTCCCTTTCGCTCTCTCTCTCTCCTACACTTTCCTCTCTCTCTCTCTCTCTTTCTCTGAGAGAAGGCCTCTTCTCCCAAACAGTTGGAATGCTTTTGCCTTTTTTTTTGTACCTCTACATTTCACTTCGCTCAGCGATGTTTAACGCGTCATCGGCATCCGAGTGGTAGGTGAGTAGTTTGTTCAAATCAAGGTTTGCTCGTACTAAAGACAGACAATAACATTATACAAATTAATATAATTTTTTCGTTACTTTCTGAACTGTCTTTCATTCGAAATAAATAAAAGTGTTTACATACACAGATTTAATTTCCTATGACAAAAGAATACATGCATCAAAACGTCTGTATAATCACCGCACCGGTTAAGACAAATGGTTGAGGTCAATACCTGTTTTGTGAAGTCATATATTTTAATCACGAAGATAGTTTGGAGAGTTTTGGTAAACGGCAAGATAATTATTATTTATACACCCTGGAAAAACTGTGTTTTATTTGTATGAGTGATAAAAAAACAGAATAAAGGATCATTTCGCAAGTAAATTTTTCGGTAGTACTGTTTGTCTCAAAGGTTTGACACAACTTTAAATTTTGAGTATAACAATAATAATTGTTATACTGTCTTATAATTATTAATTATTAAAGAAATAAAAAATGGTATGAAAATGTTTACACCATAGATTTATACTGTCGTCTCTCTAACTAATAATTTTGTCCGCAGAATGTCACAACGTATTCGCGCTAATGTGCCGGAGCAACCAGGAGCTCAAGGAAAAGTTGTACTCGTTTATGATCGCGGACGACGCTGTCGACAAGACGCACTTCCTGCGGCAGCTCTGCCGGCAGATGGCCAATACCGTCTGTAAGGCTGATGCGGTAAGGTTTTATTTCACACCACTAGAAAAAGATCTTTCCACACTAAGGTCTAGTCAAGTTTAAAGGAATTTGTTGAAATTTCTTGTAGTTAATGACCGTTAGCGCATCTGATTACCATGCGAGAGGTCCCGGGTTCGATCCCCGGCTGGAGAAAAAAAAAACTCCAGGTCTTGGATGTTTAAATGTTTGTGACGTCGCTGTTTCTGGTTCCCACGACACAGGGTATCCTAGTGTGGGGCCAGAAGCAATATGTGCCAGTATGTAAATGTTGTTGTGTTTGTTGTTATCTTAATTACATTGGTTTGCTAGCTTGGTAGCTGAATAGCAACTTAGCGCCGAGTCGTCCTGTAAAATTACTTACTCAAGGGCCTTATACAAGTGTCTAAATATGTAAGATAAGATAAGAATAAGAATATAATCATAGATCATGGCTATAAAGCGCCCCATGATATCTTATAATACTGATAGCTTGAAAAAGTTGAATTTCTAAAAAGACGTTTTATTGTCTTTGGAGATCTCAAGGTTTTTTTTTAGTCAATGTTGGCTTTACTTGGCAAATTGAGCGCGGAAAAACATAAAATCTACTGACGCTCTGTCGTCTGACGCTATTATGGAGAGAATAGAAACAGTAGCCCTACTTATGTCTATTTATTTAGAAAGATATAAAGATCTGTAAATAACTCAACGCTTACAGGATAAGTTCCTCGCGTGCCTCGAGTCGCATCAGTTGGACATAGACACGAGCGATCTGGCGCTCAGTACGTTCTCGAAGGTGTCAAAGTTCGCCGCCCGCACGCGAATTAAGGTAACCATTCGGCGGGGGCCGATTGGGACATACTCTGATACTACTTTATGACATGCTCTGCCCAAATATAATATATTATAAAATTATTTGTTATTCATGGTTTTGCAAAGTGGTTTAGAAAGGTCTTGTGTTAGATAGATAACACAAGAATATTCATGGTACAGTCACCAGCATAAATATATGACGGTGGGCAGTAGTGCAAAAATATCTGATTCACCATTGAGATCGTAAGAATATGATGACACTTTGCCGGTAAAAATATGTGATGCTTTGTGGGCGGTATAAATATCGTATTTCACTAATTGCATTTAATATCGGGCCAGGTCGCTTAAAAATATTTGATCACTGCTAAAATCAAAATAATGTGTCTGCTCTTGCTGGAATATATATTTATTCACTGTGAAGGAATAAATATCGAATGATGGCAGGCATAATAAATATGTGTAACTTAAACACAAGCAAAAATATTCTATCGATTGTCATTTCATATTAGTGCGTGTAGTTCAGTGTCCGTGTAGGTACCGATATATATTACCGATATATACATATTTTTAAGCGACATGGTCCGATATTTATGCAATTAGTGAGATACGATATTTATACCGCCCACAAATCATCACATATTTTTACCGGCAAAGTGTCATCATATTATTATGATCTCAATGGTGAATCAGATATTTTGGCACTACTGCCCACCGTCATATATTTATGCTGGTGACTGTACATTAGAAAAAATACAGTGTTTTTGCAACAGAAAAGGTATAATTGGCGACGTTATTGCTAATAGCAACCAGGCGGCTTCATATTGAAATGTTTGCCGGAGAAATAGAGACATAAATACTGTTCTTTAAAACAACAACTTCTGTTGTGGGACGAATCTTAGAAATGGAACAGCTAATGTTTCATTCGGGATTTGACAGTTGATCCAATAATTACAGTAGTTATTTATAACCTCGTAAGGCCCGACCTTGAAAATAACAATTGATTTTGTGATCACTTGAAGACATTGGGCCTCACGAGGATATGTAAAATAACCCCTTTACTTTCTATAAGACCTTTCTGAAACACTTTATGCAGTTTGTCTGCCGAGATAATTTACTTTTGAGAATCTGCTAAAGATTTCTGAAGAAAAATTAACATGTTTTCTTCTTTACTTGATTTTACAAAGTCTAGTAGTAGCCATTATCAGCTACACTGGATGGTTGAGGCGATCAGAGCAGATTCTTCAGTTAGAAGCTCTAAATAAAATAATATCTTAAATAACCGAGGAATTAAATTATCTTATCTCGACCACAACCATACTTTGGTTTGAATAAATTATTTTACTGAATTTGTATTGAATTGAATAGTGTTACACCATTTATCAGAAGTTAAAATACTGCAGATTGGATTACATTTGAAGCCATATTATATGTCCTAAAGCATGGGTTAGTTAGTGTACAAAAGTAGACATACTTATTCCACTTTAGGATCCCTGTAAGATATTTGTTAAAGTGGAGTTGGTATGGTTAGCATTCACCGAAGTAACAAAATAATACAGTCATAAGCCTCGCGATGTACGCGAGACGATTCGCGCCGTAATATCCGTCGTAACTAAGGCATGGACATGAACTTCGAAATGTTTGCAACAGTTCAGTACTAAGTTTGATTTTTCAATGTCCTAACCATACTACAGCTAGTCACGTTCACGGTACATCCTCATAAAGTAACATTCACAATCGGGGATGTAATATGCACGAACGATCAGACAACCAAGGGCAAGTTGATTATGTTATTTTCAGGAGCCAAGATGAGATGAGAGATACTGGTGGAAAACAAAACTGACGTCCGACCCGAAAGCTACGTATTCTGGACAGCACGCATCAGACAAAAACCAAATATTTTTATATGTTATTAAAATATTAAAACGTTTAACACGCAACGGTTGCGTAATTCAGCGTTCTTACATACGGATCGTAAGTGAACCTCGTTTGAGGTTCCGCTGATTTGAATAAATGCCACATTGAAATTAAAAATTCAGTTACTGTAAAAAGCTTAGAATTTTGAGAAAGGTTCCCTAGAAAGAAGTGTTCGGTAAAAGATCTAAAAGTATGTCTCCAAAGAAATCAAATGCTACTTTAAAGCTTTCTTCTAAACCAATGATTTCCCGGGTATGGTTCTCAAGTAACAAATGTTCGTAATGATGCAGAGATATCCAGAACGTGGGTTTCGGGAAGGGCGTTGGTAAATTCATACCTTATAATGTATCTCTAAACTCAAGACATGGTTCAACTCAAGAAATGGTACAACTTGTGGTAATACTAGCAATGTAACCCCGTGTACAAATCGTAGACCTGCTATTTCACTTATGAACCTTTGTGCTGTCTGTGGTTTGTAAACATCAACGATTCTGAGTCACACTAGCACCCAAAGCACGACCGACCCGAAAGAGACATGTCTATAATTTATTACCTAAACTAACTTTTGATTTTACGAAAAATATTCTTTCCCTCGGCAGGATCTCATTCTTTCCAAATACAGTGGAACTCAACGTCTGCTACACCCCTATTTTATTTAATCTCGAACTTATGCAGAGTTTCCACGATCTTAGTGCACTGAATGGGCTGAAATGGCCACTCGAGTGCTACTCAAATCGTGTACGTCAGCAATGTTAAATTTTACACTCTGTTGAAAACAGCCAATTTTTCTACTAAGATCGCCGATGTATTTGATACGAGCAGCTAAAATAAGTGACTATATCCGAGCGTACTGAGGTTCCAAAAACGCGGCTGCAAAAACAGCAAAGTAGATATGGAGTACCCAACGAGTCATCATGCTAGGGTGCTAGGGTAAAACTCGTATCTGTGAAAATACGGCACAGAATGTAAACTCAAGCGTAGCGCTGTACAGTTACCAAGCAACATAGCCCCCCAGTAAAGTAGTGTGTCAGTACTCGCACAGTAGTGGACCGCCGTTGTGTTGTAGCTGGAGACACTGGCCGGACTGCGCGGGTGGCTGAGCGCAGAGCCGAACGCCGGGCTGCTAGACACATGGGTATTGCGCGCTCACTTTCTCGCACTCGCACAGGTCTGCCCCGCCGGGATTCGCTCCTCGCCCTGACCCCTATTTGACCCCCGATCCTCGTCTCGTCTCAACTAATTGTCGCGCACACTGATGCCTGTGTTGTCTTGTCTTGTCCACCTCTTGATGTTGCTATGCTGTTGCTATCCAGATGTAGCAATAGAGTTCGCTTTTGTAGAATTTTTATGCTCGTGGTTATAAAAGCCAACAGAATAATTAATTGCCGAATCTTTCTGTACAGTCTATCGACCTTTCGATGCGTGCACAATGATTGTGAAGTTGCGGGTGACTTTACAATTAAAATGTAGAAGGTCAATCTGTCTTGTGATCAATGACTAAAATAATTTATCAGTTACTGGACTGGATTGGTTTTCTATTGTTTAATTTTTTTTTAATTCGTCGGGATAAAACAACATAGCACTTTTTTAATAATGAATTAACAAAACTTATCTTCCTTTCAGCACTCTAAAGCTTGTTCTAAAATGCAGGTATCAGTGTTTTGTGATTGGTAGCTTCCATTAATGTGTCTACGTGCCCAAGCCAGTGGTATGAACCCGCTTGGCGTAATTAACTCGTACATTACGTGTCATTTGTTAACGTCATTGTAGCGTTGCATCGTTTGGCGATGGATGTTGGGGTGTAATGTTGTGCTGGTCCACTTGTTTGTCCTTCGAGGGGTCGGAGAGGAATGTTTGACTAACGCTTCGCTTCGGTTCATTTGTCTTAATTAACTTTGAGCACAAAGTAAGAATAAATAACCTAAGAAATACCACTCCGTAATATGAGCTGTATTTTCTGTGGTGCATATTATTTTGTGCTGTTTTGTGTGAGCGTGCCATACCATTTTGGGGATTTTGGGGTTCTTCGATCATCCACATCTCTGGAGGCCATTCTAATACTCATCGTTGTCCATTGAAAGGTCATCCTCGACTTTGACCTCTGTGCTGAAATTGTTTTAACTGTTTGTCACTCTATGATAAGTGGTTTTAGTATTAAGAACTTTTATTCCAATTTAAATTACCTTCTTAGTCTCAATTTCAAGCCCAATTTTCGTTCTATTTAGGAAAACAGGTATACGAGTAACAGTAAAAAGTTTTGCTCCAATGCACAGCATGTATCTGCACAACTAATAAATAACCCAAGAAATACAGCATGATTGTTAATATACAAAGACTAAATTAACAACAATATTGATTTTTTTTTTCATTTATTGACATTGTGAGCTGCCGGTACAGTAAGCGATAGTGTGCTCGTTTTTTTCTCACTTGTATTCTTTATAAAATTCAAAATGATTAATTATGCTTCATGTGGCTGAACATAACTACCTGATCTATCAAGTATCTACTCAGTACTTCTAACTAAAAGTTCGATCAAAACAAACTATAAAATGTAGAAGTTACAATTGAAAACAAAGGTAACCCTCTAGTTTTTTGTACATTAAGCTGTTGTCAGTTGTTTTTTATGCTGTATCACACATCCAGATTTTAACAAATGTTTATTTTACGGCAGGCCGTGGTTTTTTTATTCACCATAAGGGTGAAGTGACCTCTCGACCGCCGAAATGCCTGGAACGAATTCATAGATGGATAAGACTTGTCAAACGCCTTAACTCTCCTAAACATACAACCAGTGGTATTCATAACCACATAACAGTAACTGGACTAAATGTAATCTCTTCAGACGAGCATAAATATTAATAAGGCCTGGTTTACATTTGCTTTATTTTAATGCTTTTTTAGCATGGTTTTCATAGAGAAATAATAAAATAGAGACGGCAAAAACGTTTGCCGATTTATAGCTTTTAAGTACGCAGTATATTTAAAAGTACTTTAAAGAAATCCTAAATACACAGTATACAACCAACCATTACTGATTTATCCTTTGCTTATGTACTTAAAAGGAATTGGCGTCTCTATTCTATTCTAGCTCTATGGAAAGCATGCTAAAAAAGCATGAAAATAAAGCAAATGTAAACCAGGCCTAAGCCAGCCGTATTGCCATTGTAAAGTTTACTTTAGTCCAACAAACCTAAATAATAATCATAATACATATTTTTGTATTTTTTTAATCAAGTGACGAAAGCACGAGCAAACCTTCGTTTAGCAAAACCGTGGCTTACTCCCCCGATCGCAAGGTCCATAACCGGTTGCCTCACGCAGGTGGGCCGCGCACTCTCGTTCAACAAGACTCCCTCGAAGCTGAAGCGCGCCATGTCTTCGATGATCTCGCCCTTCGGCTCCACGTCCAACCTCACGCCCGCCACGCAGCTCGCGCAGATGCGCCTCGCCAGTTGCAATAACATCAACGTAAGTTATTAGGGTTGATAAATGAATCGCTTATTTTCATTATCGCACTTGTCAATTTTTTTTATTATTATTATGGCCACACACTCATTTGCCCCAGCCGCATGTTCTTACGAAACCAAGCATTAGTCCCACTGAAAGTATGAGATCTTTCTTTTTCGTATACCTTTTTTTTCGTTTTGGAGGCCTAGCTGGTGATCCAGGCTCTTTTTTCAGATTTTATTGTTCCATTATGTAGAAGCTGGTCCAGTAGAATCACGTTGCAATAAAAATAACCAAAGAAACTGTCAAAGTAATTTTTGACTCTGACACAAGTTTTATTAACCAAAATGCATATGTCCCGGACAAGTGTACACGTTATAGTTACCAAATAGCACATGTCCAATTTTTGAAAACAAAACATCTAAGAAAAGGCAATAGCTAGACAATAGTTTCTTCTTACATTATTTTAGTATATTTTAGGTTTTTTTTTTAGACAAGTTATATTTTATCAAGTTATAGTTGCAAAGCCATTACTCCTCATGATAAACCGTTTTTTATGTCCCCTGTAAAAAGAGCTTTTTGGACAAGTGCGATAATGAAAATAAGCGATTCAAATGAGATGTTGGCCTTGTCATCGATGATCTTGCCCTCGGCTCCACGTTCAAAGTAGATCGCTCAGATGCGCCTCGCCAATTGCAATAACATCAACGTGACATTTAGCGGAGGTTTTAGGCCTATATTTGTTCTACCAAAATAGTATATACAGTTTGAAATTTGTTCAGGCCCGTTCTAGAATGATCGCTTTTCAAACAGAACCTTCAGCCAGCGAGTCCTTATTTAATTACAAAGTTTCTGAACAAAAGTGGCATACTGCGTTTTAGATCTGTGCTAGTTCTATAGAATTTATTATTTACTTTCGTCCCGCATATGCTCAACGACGTCCCCAAAAATTAAGGTCAGTGAAGCCGAGGAGTTCGATAACGAACACAGTAACACGAAATAAGTTTAGTCCCACTATCCGGTAGCGCCATGTCGCTTTACGCGGGTAACTAAACCAAGATGGCGCTGGCCGGTAATGGAATAAAGCTTTTACCGTGATGTTATGCACAAGCTGATGTAGCTCATCGTATCTCCCCAGGAGATGGGCACGAGCGCCGGCGGTGTCGGTAAAGACAACAGTGGCGGCGACGTTCTGGTGGCTCCGTTGTCGGTGCAGCCCACGCGGAAGGCCACCGCCGGCGCGGCCGCGGCCCTGCGACGCTTCTGACGGCGGCCGCGCCTGCGACACACGCACTAGTCAACCCGCGACCGCACTCCGGGGTCAATCAGGGCCTTTTGCAAAACTACTATTCACAGTTTATTAACACAATTCTATGTACGCAGACTTCCCACTCGTTGATCTGTGGGCTCATCGGCGTTGACAAGTGGGAAAGCTCGGCTTCGATGTACTTTGAGGCCTATTCAAACAGCAGAGTTATCCGCTACCGACGGCGGTCGCGGAATCCGCGAGTAATACATAGATGTTGAGGCGGTAGCGGATACTGCGGTGCGTTCGGTCGAGTTCAAGGTAGATTTTCAATGCATAAAAAAATATTTCATAAATTGAAAGAGAATGAATGGCTAGCAGGGAAGCATTGTTTCGCCGAACACGCGATACCGTACCGCGTACCGTTCTGGTATGCGAGACCGCTTTCGCGACAGCTGCGGAAACCCCACATTAAGTACCATGCGGAATATCGCTTGGGTATTACCGCTACCCACGGCGGTGGCGGACAACGCTGCAGTTGCAGTAGGCAAATAAACTATGAATTGCAGTGCTATGAAATATGGCCCAGCTGCGTTTTCACGGCAACGCGTGACGACCGTAATGGTGGCAAATGTATCACTTTCCCAGTGTACGTCACTTTCCAAAAGTAACTGTCTGTAGTCCGTGGTAGAGACTTTACAAGGGAAAGACTTTACCACAGACTGTATAAGTACTGCTTTTATGGAAATTTAATCGTGTTTTTATACATAACACCGTTAGGCTTTTCAAGCAATTTTGCGACCTTTTGGCCGTCAGGCGTTACTGTGAGAATGTTGCCAGTTTCCAAAACCCCTAAGTGTTAAGTGACTGTTTATGTACAAACTGTTTGGGTACACAACTCGAATCGGCCAAAGTTTCTCAAATTAACCGCGCGTACTCTACGAACGAGAAGACATTATTCATAGGATTATATTGAGTTAGTGACGTATCGACGCCTCAGCCTTGTGATATTATGAGCGCTCGTTATTACAAGACGAATTTGTAACTTGAATGTTATACCAGTATTTTAGTCAATACTATGTCTACATATTTCAGTAATGTAAATTTAATTTATACACCAGTGTTTTTTAATAATTATGAAACGAAACGTTATAGGGATTAGGGATGTGGCAATTGATTCTAATTTAGCTGATAAAGGAATTGATTGTGTATAGGCAAGGCCAGTTTTGAAAGTGTGCTAGCAAGTGCCTTAGTAGCAGAATCTAATTGTGCTCTGTTCGAATTCATATCAACGAGATGTTCCAATGTTGCTAAACTAATTAGATCCTTTGGAAAAAGGAATTGTTTTACAATTATGCACCGAAATTGCTGCTGATTAGTAACGAAATATTGATTAATATTGCGCTTAGTCATTAAATAAAAAAAATGACCTAATCACTGATTTTATTATCTATAAAAGATGCCTTGCCAAGGCCAATGACGGTAATGAATATAGAACTTGCGCTGACGGGTTAACTTTCTATACGTCTCACGATTGCGTTGGGAGAGTAGAGCATTTGTAAAAATTGAAGTAGTTTTAGTTGCTCCCGACACACGTCACCAATCGTAACACATTAAACAAATATGTTATTGAGATTACAATGAGCGTCAGCTTCAGTCTTCACTTGTTTAGATTGTTATAATAATTTGTACATATTGTGATATTTTTGAATTGTGAATAGGCATTTGATCGTAGATGATAAATAAATAGTAGTCAAGCAAGATATCCGTCTGCGATTGTTGATTCTGAGTTCTGAGCGTTCCTAATATTTGCCTTGTAGCTTCGTTATGAACGTTTAGTTAGCAAAAGCCTATCTGTTAATTATTGTACTTGGGTAATTATGTATCAGCCGACGTCAAGTCGGTCTCATATTGTATATAGCGTGCTTGTGAGCCTCGGTGCACTGATCAGCCTCGAATGTGTATTCGTTTAAGTTTTTATCTTTAAGTTCTATGCGAGTTTCAGGCTGCTATACATGTCTATAGGAAATCATCATAATGTACGCATGTTGCATTGTACAAAGAACTATATTTATAAATATTTTTAAATGATTGATATAATAAACATTTACTTTTAAACAGACGTGTTTCATATTCATCTTCATAATATTAAACTTGCATCTATAGAAATAAGCAACAAGTCAATAAATCATGAAATTAGTGTGACGTAATTTGTGGATGGTCCCTTAGTCGTTGCATGCACGCACGCCGGTTTGGGATGTGTACTCGGCTCGGCCCACTGTTAAATGTGCACCAATCCGAAAGAAAAGTTTCTACCACGGTGCCTAAGTCCCACGACGTGGCGTGGGTTTGAGGAAACTGTAGGCGTTGACGCAGGCACGGACGGGCACGGCCAACAGAACGCCCACAAGCGGCAGCGCGCCGAGCCACATGAGGGGGCTCGGCATTTCCGCGTGCACCAGCGAGATCATCTTAACCACCACGATGAACTGCGGGAGAGTCGATTTTGAGATTCAAGTGGCTTACAAATCTGGCGTGTGAATAGATAGATAGATAGATAGATAGAGAACACTTTATTGTACATAAAAAAGGAAATTACACAGGTATTTCTTAATATAAGAGTACAGACGGCGGCCTTATCACTAAAAGTGATCTCTTCCAGACAACCTTTGGATGGACTGGAGCAAAATATTGGAGAAGGAAGCAGATGTACAAAATAAGTAAAATAATAATTACTGAGTTATATCAATTTTATTATACATGCCTAGGCAACCAAACTGTTATAGTTATAAATATAATATAAATACTATATAATATAAATACTATATAATATAAATATGAACTATCAATAGATACATACAAATAATAGAATAGGATAGAATAGAATAGGCTATTTGACCGATTTATGAAAGCCATCTTATATTGTTTGTTTGTGTTCATGGAGTTCTCAGAAAGTGGTCATGTTAAATTCTTCCGAAAATTGACTTTTTAATTAAGCCGCCAAAACGCTATCTTGGGCAATATGGCGTCGCACTGGTATTATGACGTCACTTTTCAGTCAATCAACATTGGTTCATTGGAACGTAAGAAAGAATGAATGACCGACGCCACTTTTATTGACTTGTGACGTCATCTTAGAATAGGCCAATCCAGACCGTTTTCGATACAATGGCGGCAGATACAAATTATCAAATTTTATGTTGCGTTTTTTTAGAAATCATAATTCTTTTTTTAGTTAATATGCCTTTAAGCGGTTCTTAGACACATAATTTATTCGAATATACGTATAAATAATACTGTTTTTTTTTCACACCCAAATAGCCTCCAAGAACCAACTAGATTACCACCAGGCGTGACTGGGGTCAATTAACCTGTCCTAATAAAAAAGAACAACTACGCTGTAAAGTACGCCCAATACTCACCAGACAGACCACAGGTATGATTTGCCACTGGATCCCAATACGTGAGGCGCAAGCGTTGTCTTCAGTCGCCACATCGATGTCGGAAAGGAAGTCGGGGCTACGGTATACCCACACCAGACCGAGCAGTTCCATGAAGCAGATGAACGGCATCGCCACGCCCGTCATTAGAGCATCGATGCCCTCGAGTAGGGCTAGTCCACCCTGGAGATGAAAAGCTATCGTTGACCACTGCATTACAATATGGAAACTACAGTACAGCCGCGTCATTGTACCTACGTCAATCATGCTGTAGAGTCGAATGTTTTGCTTACAATCAACAAGGTATTGGACATTGGGGAAAAATATGCACTTCACAGTATTATATGTCATGGTCAGGCTAAATACTGCCACTGCTCAGGGGCAGTATTTAGCCAAGTCTTGTCTCCGGTAGACAGAGTTGAAGAAAATAAATAATTCCACTCAACACAATCACTTCACCGTCCCAAATAAGGATACTCTGTGCTATAGTAACCAGGCAAGGACATAACAAATATGGAAATACACATAGACTGAGGCCAAATGTACGGCGGCCCCCAGTGGGAATCGAACCCACGACCTCTGTCTGGGTAGTTAAGCGCCTTAACGGCTGGACTAACGAGGCAGTCGCAATGCAAAAAAAAAATGGACCCGGCTTGGACAAAAAAACATGATGTAGCGGCCGTGCAGGACAGTCTTGTTGTAAACTTGCTATGTTATAATAAAGTATGTGACGTTGGATACATCTATATAAATAAAATTCAAAGTCCTGACTGACTGATTCATTCACTCATCAACGCCCAGCCCAAGCAGTTGGACCTAGGAAGCTGAAATTTTGCACAGAGGGTCTATATTTAATGTAGATAAGGAACAAGACCGGATTTTTTGAAATTCAACTCCTAAGGGGGCGAAAAGGGTTGCCAAAATTTGTATGGGAGGTATAAAGAATGTTGTCTAATTTTCTTGAAACTTAAAATATATACTCTTCAACACAACTGATTGAATACGTGTTTAGCCGTTTTTCTAAATTTAACCCTTAAGGGAGTGAACGGGGTTGCAAAATTTTGAACTAAAGTCCACGCGGACGGAGTCGCGGGCGAAAGCTGCAGAATACTTACACTGATAATACATATAAATAAGCTTACTCCCAGGCAAATTAAGACTAACGCAGCGACTATGAGCTGTTCAATAAATCTGAAACACAAAGTAATCAGGTTTCATTAACCTGGCATATATTCCCTACACTAAATTATATTGAGGTAGGTGTTCTTGGTGCATGCTCACACTAGCTTCACTCTGTATTCAAATATTATGTGAAGGGCTGTCTTGAGGATGATGAACGCCGGGATGACATGTGCAAAAAACAGACCGCCGAATACCAACATAGTCCTGAAAATATACATAAAGAGTTATTTCTAAACAGAGTGAAACTGTAGTTACGTGAAATAAAAGTGTCTTACGCAAAATGCGAGTAGTCTCCTATAACCATGCATTGAGAATACATAGGAATCAACCAAAGTTTGCCTGAAACACAATTACGAAACGGTTTAGGTACTATGACATTTCAGGTACCTACATTGCGTAGCCAATTTTCGATTTAATGTTTTATGAAAAACGGCCCGTTTCAAACGGCCGCCGATAGTGACTTGGGGAAATACGTCCCATCGAGAAGACGAGTACAGTTGACAGAACATCATCAACCTCATGCACTCTATTCGGTTATGTTACGGGCGACTTTGCAGCCAAAATGTAAATCAACTGTACCGCCACATCTATCCAACATTCAAGCTTCGTAAAAAAGATCCTGAATTCCTGAGAGACGAAACCGAAGAGATTTCGTCTAAATTTATGTAAGCATTCATTGCGTACACACACATTAATCTTTTAGTCTCTTTACAAACCTCTCCCCTCGCTTTGCAAATTAGCGATATCTTGAGGGCCGAGCAAAAACAATACAGGGTGGTCCAAATATCATGGATCAAATGAAATGGGGAGTTAGCCAAGGTCATCTTCTACCAATAAAGTCCTATACAGGGTGGTAAAAGTTGTATCTTTTTACAATCCTCATGAAATGGTCCAGTTTTTCTACTACTGGGGCAGGTTTCCGCAGTACTCTTTTTTTTTTTTTAAATCAATGACGAAAATGTTGGATCAAACAATTATGATACGAGATCCGTAAAAAATTAATTAATTTCTCATGATCCATAAAGACAGGGACAATGAATTTTTTTTTGTTACATTCTCATCATGGACCGTCACTCTCAAAAAAAAAACAACCACCAAAAGTAAGTACTTTTTTTTTATTGCTCTTAATAAGTAGTAGGAACTCTTTTCTTGAAAAAAACCGAAAATCAATCATAAGTTCAAAACCGTTGAGAATTTTACCACCCTATATAGGACTTTATTGGTAGAAGATGACCGTGGCTAACTCCCCATTTAATTTGATCCATGATATTTGGACCACCCTGTATATCATAACAGCGACATACGACAACAACATCAACTCACTGATTCAGACGGCCAGCCGTTAGTTCGTTTGCGTCACATCCTTGCTTCAGGCATTTCTTTTATCTCAAAATCAGTGCTACTTGACATTACTTGTGCTGTGGTATTTTTTCGAAATACACACACGAATACAGGGTTAAACACATGAAATATATGAATACAGGGTTAAATGTATGAACTGATGCGCGCATCTCAAATATGAAGCCATATAATGTAATGGTTTACCAACATACCATCAACATGCATACTTCACATTCATACGTGCACTGATTACATTCGCTCACATGCATATTCATGTGCGCATTTATTACACATTGATCTTTTCTATCACAACAAAAGCGTACGGCTTACTCTCGTGCATATCGCGGGGCGAGTTCTTGCTCTCAGGATGGATGTAGTCGACGACGGCGCAGACGGCGGCGCCAGAAGTGCTGAGGCAACAGAGGAGCAGCAACAGCCCCGAGTGCCACACGTTCTCATTGTTGAGGAGTGGGTCGATGTGTCCTGACGCTGGAATGTATGCAATAAGATAACCTGCACCACTATTAAAAATTTAATTTTTGAATTAAATGCCCATTTCCTGAACTGAGAATTTCGCCAAGTAACTACTTAACTATAGTGGTGTCTCGTGACATTTCTCAGATAAGAGCGTGACGGAACGTTAAGTATTTACCTAGTGAAATTCTCAACTAAATTCTCTAACGGCCGGTTTCCGAGTTGAGAATTTTCACTAAGTAAATATTTAAGTAACGTTCTGTCACGCTTTTTTCTGAGAGATTTGACGAGACAGCACTACAGTTAAGTAGTTACTTAGCGAAAATTCTCAATACAGAAATTGACCCTAAGTTCAACTCTACGTAATCAGCGTTTAAGAAAATGGCGCGCGGTTCGTTGTTGGAAGAACATGCTAGAAGTTCGCCTCGCCTATTATAGATTGATAAGTAACGTACCAAAATAATTCAATCCTTTTCCATGAATCAGTTCGGTCCCAAGACTAGACGCGTGTACGTAGAGTGCTACTTCGAGAGCGTCGGCGATGCCCTGCGCAACAGTCGAATACTGTCTTATAACATTAATTCAAAATAATATAAGTAAGAATCGCTCGTAGCCCGGCTGCCTGAGTGATCTCAAAACGATCACGAAGGTTAAGCAAGCAATCAACATAGGGCGCGTTGAGTGCATGGATGAGTGACCGTCGCGGTTCCGTGCTTCGCAAAGGCACGTTAAGCAGTTGGTGCCGGCTGCCGTCGATAGATGGCAGTCGTTAAGCCAAGCCTTAGGGCGGCTCGAAAATTTCTGACAGTAAGACCAGCCACTAGTCTTACAAGCCTCCACCAATCCGGACTTGGCCCCCGTGGTGGAGTATAGCCTATAACTTCCTTAGGGAAAAGACTCGTGCCCCTCGGTGGGGACATAATGGGTTGATGATGAATATAAGTAGCCAATTAATTACATTTCACGGCCAGTGACAAATGTGATTCGGGGAACCCCAGTGACTTCTCAAAGGATCCATCGAGTTCTGACCAACCCACTTTAGAATTCGATGGTCTGCGGTAAAAACTGCACCAAAAGTGACAACTCACCCAAAGAAACTCCTTGGTGCCGACGCGGAAGACTTTGACGAACACCTTGTTGATCTCGCCCAGATGGAGCACGGCCACTGCGACCAGCACCAGCGACCACGCCCACGGGAGGTACACGATCCACGAGTACACGTTGTTCCAGATCAGCTGGATAGTTTGATGTATAGGACCGAGATGGAATTGGTAGGTAGTGTAGGAATATGAGTACTTATGTCAAGGGTTACGAATGTGAAATCGATACGCAAATGGATTTTGGTCAGCTGACAGCCTGTCAATAGAATGTACTTGCGGGGATCTGGGGCTAACCACGTGTTTTTTTTAATCTTATTTAATTTAATTCAGCTTTACCCAGGGTAATCTTTTTAAATAGGTGCTAGAAAGTGGATAAGTGGATAATTAGTAGGGTTATCAAACGACTTGATATATAAACATTTACATAAAGGCACATACATTGCTTCTGGCTCCACACTAGGATACCGTGTCGTGAGAACCAGAAACCGCGAAATTACAAACGTGTAAAAATCCAAGACCTTGTATTTTCCGGGATTCGAACCCGGGACCTCTCGCATGGTAAGCAGATACGTTAACCACTGCGCCACAGAGGTTGTCTAGTATGCCTTTCGATTTTTATTAAATAACCAAGTAAAAATAGAATAGCGTGGAATGGTGTTCCTCTAAAACACTCCTTACAATCTGCATCAATGTGGTTTGAGTATTTCACTTACTCTGCCGTAGGTAAGTCGTTCTCGGATCATCAAGCACCAAAGGACTGCCCAAGTGGCAATAGTACATGCTAGGAAACGCATATTACAGTGTTCAAAATCTATGTTACTCCGGAATTGCATGACTTCCATATTGTAAAATAATAATACACAAATTAAGAAAGAAGAAAGAAAGAAAGATTTTACACTTACTCTGCCGTAGGTAAGTCGTTCTCGGATCATCAAGCACCAAAGGACTGCCCAAGTGGCAATAGTACATGCTAGGAAACGCATATTACAGTGTTCAAAATCTATGTTACTCCGGAATTGCATGACTTCCATACTGTAAAATAATAATACACAAATTAAGAAAGAAGAAAGAAAGAAAGATTTTACATAAATGAATATACCTACTTTAAATGCAATAAATAAAAACGATCATAATATACGAATAAACGTCGACAAAGTTGTTAATAAAACCTGTCTTATTATTTATAAATCTTACATAAGTACATTACATTAACTAACGCCAGCACCGTAGCTAAGCAGAGACCAGGTTTTGCTCCTTGCCAGGACAAACCTCGAAAGGCAAGATAAAAAGTACCTACCCGAAACCGCGGAAAATAACATCCCTATTTAACCCTATTTGACCTTGAAAATAACATTAGAAAACCGTTGTTATTTTCAAGGTCACAACTTTACTGAGGAGGTTATGTTATTTTGTGATGTTTTAAAAACTAAACTTAGTTAAAAGTACTTACTAGAAGAAGTTGTACGCTGGTGAGCTATAGAGTGGGGGATATGACCCTTCGAACATCTCGTTACACACTTGTATGTTCACTATATCTCCATCTAGGGGTCCCGCGTTCCGAGGTCTGCAAAAAAAAGAAGAATTTTTAGAAGAAATACATAAAAGAATTTAAAATTACCACTTTCTGAGGACTCCATGAACACCAACAAACGATATGAGATGGCTTTAAGAAATCGGTCAAATAGCCTATTTAGTAGCCGCAGGACAAAATTTGTTATAAATAAATGACGAATTCCAACCGAAACGTTTCAGCAATATCGTATTTTCTAAAGAACTCTGTGGGCAAGACAGTGAAATATCCCGACCAAAAGTAAAGAAACAGTAAAATGCGTCACACGGTCTTAGTCCCTAAAACAATTAAATTATACCTAGTTATGTTAGATCTTGTAAACGTGCGTTGAGGGATCCCGAGTGCGTCGGATCCTTGGTCATTGATTTCGTCCTCCAGCATTGTAAATTTGTCCTAAAATAGTCAATAATGTTCTTTTGACACCGCTTGACGAATAAGCATTACAATGAAATAATATATGTATTATGTAATTTATATTTTTAATAGGTAATAATTATAATAGTTACCTCTAGTGAAACCACTTTAACCGGCTTCAACGTCGGCTCATACGGTTTTAATTGAAAATCTCTGCAAATACAAATAAATACGTTTGGATATATAAGGATTTATGAGGGTATTTTGAAAATTAATAATCTTAATATATCTGAAAATTGATCCATGGTGGAAGCCTATGTCCAGCAGTGGACTTCTTGTGGCTGAACGATAATGATGATGATGATCTGATAATTTCAAATTACTGCAGACCCTTGGCGTATGTCTGTCTATCTATTATCGCGGATTTCATGACAAATAATATGCACAAAATATAGCACAGGGTATCCTAGTTTGGGACCAGGTCAAGTGATTGTGTAGTGTAGAAATTATTAAAGTCAGGACCGGATCTAAAGGCCAATAGGCCAAGTCGGTCGGCGCTAACTGGCCTGAATTGAAAGCTGCGGTGAACAACAGCCGGAAATGGAAATCTGTGATCGAGTCCTTATGCTTCCCTAAAGTTAAAGAATAGAAGAAGAGAAGAAGAGAAGAAGAACATTAAAATCGGGGGTCCGAGAAACGTTTTTTTTTATTGCTCGTAAATACAGTAAAACATGCGGCCCAGGCATCACGCAAAAATCTAGTAATGTTTAAGTGATGCCTTATGAAATGTAAATTAATTGTGTTGTCAATTAAATATTTGTACAAACAAACAATATACCAGCGTCAAACTATGATTATTTACCTGCAGAAAGTGAACGGTAGCGGCGCGCAGGAGGCAGAGTGCGTGACGTAGACGGCGGCGATAGCCGCGATGCACACGCAGTATATTGCGCGCACTATTGCGTTCATGCAAATAGCTATACCAATACCTGGGAAAGCCGGACACACAACACAAGCTCACGCCTGTATCTCAGAGAGGTAGCCAGAGACCAGGGTTACGCCAATTGCCACGATCCTGACACGTAAAGTACTGAATTAGGTATGCGTAAATTTCCGAAGTGTTCAGTGAGATCTCGGACACCGGGGGGGGTTTAGTGGGTAAAAATCTCACATAACCCAGTTCCTAGAAAGATTTGGAAGATTTCCCTCCGTCAACAAAAAAAAAGGCAGCAAACACTTTATTGTAAAATAAAATCCTTAAGAAAGCTGCAAACGATAAACTAAACATCTAATTAAATTTAAATAGGAATTTCTTATATAGCAAGAAGTAGTAAAATTTTGGAGTCGGTCGGTGGCCAAATATGCAACGTTATTTTAGGCCCCCAACTATCCCAATGCTTTAAGTGGTAAAGTTACAGTTTACAGCGGCGATTACTAAAACGTTTAAGTACTTTTTTATTTTACGGAACACCATGTCAATATTTCAATTCTAGGATATGTATTTACTTTAAGCTCTACGCTTGTAAATGTGTCACATACGGTGACATTAACCTCCTAAGTCGAGTGCTTATACTGAGTTTGTTCATTCACTTTCGATAGCGAGAGCGTTTGCAGTTTGTATAGGAGTGACAGAGCGCGCCACCTAGTTGTCTCTTTGTCACTCCTATGCAAATCGCAAACGCTCTCACTATCGAAAGTGAATGAAAAAACTCAGTATACGCACTCTGAGGGCTTTGGAGGTTAATCCCGGAATCCCACATAATATTTGAAGCTGAGGAATAATGTCAATGAAAATGTAACGATCCAATAAAAAATGTGATTAGCGGAACTTCAGTGACTTTTCCATGAAACTCAGGGGTTCGGCAGGAGCCAGGAATCTTTGGTAATCACTGGTTTGGACAACTAACCATCAAGCATTGGGATCATGCGGAACGCGCGGCCCGGCCCGCTGATGCTCCACTGTCCCAGATACACTTCAAAGTGGCGCATTGGGTTCGCCAACAGAGCCACTGCTGCTACCAGGAACACCATGAACAGAACTGAAAGAAAATATATTATAGTAAGGGGCGCGTCACAAGTTTTTTTCTCGATAGCAGTGGAGTATTTCAGCTAGCGAAGACGTGAAGAAACCAGCGAGTTTTCTGTTTCAATCTGCTTTAAGCTTACGGGCTTAAGCTGGATTTGGATTCGGAAGTCCTACGAACACGAAATCACAGACATAAGCACGTGTAGAAGAACAATTTCACGCTATGGTTGGATTGCAGACCTCGCATCCTGTCGTCTAACGGCCGCCCTAATCTCTGTCTAAGGCCTATGACTGGCTTAACGACTGCCATGTATCAACGGCAGCCGGCACCAACTGCCTAAAATGCCCTAGTGGCCCTAGTTAGTCATAGACAGTGACCCATCCATGGACTGAACGCGCCATATGTAGCTTAACTTTAGTGATCGTTTAAGATTACTCAGGCAGCCCAGGCTACGACAGATTCCTTGCCCATTACCTATGCCTTCTAATATAACAATAGTTTAACAATGGCCGCCTGCCCGCTGCGGGCGTTTGGGAAATTTTGTAGAACTTACAGAAGCCATCAGTGATGGCGGAGGCGGCGACGCGGCAGTGCATGGTGAGGAAGGAGCCGAGAGCCAGCGCGCCGTAGCGCAGCCGTCTTCGCCCGCGTGCGCGCCTCGTCGCGGGCCCGCTGCCCGTCGCGTTGTCCATGTTTGGGATGTTGTCCGTCGACCATACCACTGACCATGTGTCGCTGACCTGGCCAAGGAAGCAAGTAACCGGTCCTCTGATCATCAAGACGGATATTTCGTTTCACTCAGCTTTGGCTTTTGTCAATTAAATGACTTTTACTATGGCTTCATCTTTCTTAGGCTGGCCCACGGTGCGCGATTCTGCCGACGGCCGACGCCGGCCGACGACCACGGGCAGCCATGCACCACGCACGCCGGTACGGCGCACTGCCACAGACGTCTTTGCTACCGCGGACCGATACCCTTCCCACGGTGTGTCGTGCGAGCTCGTCCGCGACCGTCCGCGATATCACGGACCGTGGGAAGCCGACTTAAGATTAACAAAGATTAACGACCCGATTCGATATCTATAACTACATCACATAGAGTTCCCAAAAGTCGATACTGATAAAAAAATTGGAGGGAGATGAGTAGCAATAATGGAAAAATACTCTAAGGGAAAATTTAAAGATTTAAATATAGAGAAGATTTAAAGCAACGAATAAAAATTTGCATTTGCATACTTACGGTTTCTTTGCGATCGAACGTAAGGATCGTTTCTAAAGACGGTGCCCTCGGCATCTTCTTAGTTGATGTTTAGGACTTATAATTTAGAAATTCAGTTGAAAACATTTAGCACAGAATGTTGTTTACAAGGTTCTGTCGAGACTCGAGAATAATACCAAAAGAATACCAAAACCTATTTTTAGGGTTCTGTGCCCAATGGGTAAAAACGGGACCCTATTACTCGAGACTCAACTGTCCGTTGGTCCGTTCATGTCACCAGGCTGTATCTCACGAACCGTGATACCTAGACAGTTCAAATTTTCACAGATGATGTATTTCTATATAAACAATTCAACAAACTCAACACAGAACTATTTTCGCTCTAACAACAATACTAAAAGCAGAACTAAATTAGTATTTAACGGGGATCCCATACAATAAAGGTATTTTTTTTTTGCCGTTTTTTGCTTGATATTAATAACGGCAACAGGTAGTCGCTTAAAATATTCACAGAATATTTATTGCATATTAACTTTAAAAATAAATATTAAAGTAATATTAAACATTTAACCATACAACAAAAGTGATTTTTTTTCGTAGTTTGCTCGATATTATATCGTCTGCTTACTGCTAGAAACGAATAAATACACTTTTTGGCAAAATTGAGTTATAAATGCAGTTATATGTAATTTTTTACGGGCTTCCCACTGGTAAAACCCAATAAACGATAGGACCAATAGTAGCGAAGATACTATTTTTAAAAACGGATAAGTGTATGAAATTTAATCAAAATCATAGTGGTTTAATATAATAAATAACAATATCATCTAAATGGTAAATTTTTTTACAGGCAAATTAACATAAACATGTTTAAAAGGTTTTTCTGGTAATAGTGCCGAGTATGATTATCTAAATAATAACTGGTAAAAACCGATAACTGGCATTTATTCATTCGAGCTTCTTATATTTTTATTATTAAAAAACAATAAAGCTGATTATGATTTTCTTCCGGTAGTATTACAGGACTCCATTCATTTATGTCTACAACTAAAACAAGATAAATGCCAATATCCGACTTTTACCTGAAGAACCCGATGATGACAATGTTACTTATTTGAATTTCTAAGAACTTTTGCACACGCGTTTTTCTAAATTAAAAGGATTTTTTAAGTGGTTTAAGAACTTGTCATTTGAAAACGCCATGGAATCAAGAGGAAAAAGATTGGTATCAAATAGTAGGTATCAATGATCAACCAACTAGAAACTGCAGATCTCTTCGACATGGGATAAATTACATTTACAGATTTTTATAAATCTAAGTACAATTGGCGGCCTTATTACTATAAGCAATTTCTTCCAGGTAACCATAGGTTGAGGTTATGTTGCAAAAAAAAACAAAAATTATGTAAAACAGAAGCCAATTCACTGTGTCCACGGTTATGTTATGGCATGTCAGTAATAAAATTGACTATTGTGGGCTCTCTCTCTAATAGAAATAGGTCTAACCTAGTTCTATTGTTATTGTTTTACATAAATTACATACATTTACATACAGGCACATAAATTGCTTCTGACCTCACACTAGGATACCCTGTGTCGTGGGAATCAGAAACAGCAACGTCTCAAACATGTAAACATCCAACACCTGGGTTTCTTTTATGCAGGTATGTAGGTACCTAGGTGCTGAGGGCGTAATTCTTCTCAGTCTCGTTTTGTGAGGTGATAGCTGTGAGAAGATAGCAATATACAGTGAAAAGCACATCACGGTATAGGTACATGCACTCGACACTTTGGACCCTTACAACAAGGACACAGATTTGGATTGGAATCTACAGTGTACCTATACCGTGACGTGCTGTCCACCGTATGTGCGTAGTCTTTATTTATAAATAAGCCCTTTGTGAGTCCCCTCCGAGGTACACCGAGTGGGAGATTGGTGGAGGTTTGGAAGTGCTGTGTTACATACTCATTGGCTTATGCAATAAAAAAATCATTCCTGAAGAGCTTCACGGTTGGTTTTCCTCATTGCCCACAAACAATGAACCGGACCGTTTACCCGAGCCTGCAGCTGATGCAGAATCTTCTGAAGAATAAAAATACGTAATGATAGTACGACTATTAAGTCACCTTTGGTTGAGGAGCAACTCCCAACGATAAGATTGATATTTTTTTCTTCTCCAATTGTATAACTACCTAATTACTAAAATATATTTTAATTTTTAATGCATTTTACTTACTAATGGCTTTCACCAACTATAATTATTGATATTATTATCGAACAACAAGAAAATCCTTAGTTATTTTTTTATTTTAAGGGTGATTTTTTGTATAATTTTCTGATAAGTGTAAATAAAAAAAATGTGTACAAGTAAAAACCGATAAATAAATAAATCGTTGTGATTTCCAAGAAGAAAATAATAGAAGGAATGTCTTACTTCTGCTAATATGACTATGATTTAGTTATTAACAGAATAAACATTAAAATAGCAAGTTACAGCATTGATTTAAGAAGTTATTACATATTTTTGAAATTCTGGTAAAACCAGATATATGCAGGTACTTCGACAATAATTGTGTATTTTAATCTATTATATTGTACAAAAATCTATAAAAACTTTATTATTTACAAGGTTGAAAGTGGTATGCACAATTTCTCTTAAGTACATTTGGTCGTTCCAGGGACGTAACATAGATAAAATTTGGTTTGAACTTTCAATTCGCATTTACTCAAAACATCCAAAGCTGCATTTAATCGTTTTTACCAACAAGCAGACGATATAGGGGAGAGGAGGGCTAGATTAAACAGGGGTAAGTATTAACAAGTCCATAACTACTAAATTAAACGACGATGCTGTCAGAAGTTCAAGGTTATAAGTTCGGGTGACTTCGGCGAACAAGTCGCGACAAGTCAGTTGACCGCCGGCCGCCGCGTTGTGAAGTTGTCACATGTCGGTGCAAATATACAGGTAAGCGAACATTTTAAGTCTCGAATTTTTTTGATTCGTGCTTTAATTATTTAGTTTTTCGATTGCAGATTTTTATATAATGAATGGTTATTTAGTTGTTTATTAAATTTGCATGTTATTCAATGAAATATACGTATAGTTATTTTTTTAATATTACTTATATTTGAAAAGTTCCTCGGGGGCTAGTTTTAACAAAAAGAACGGGGTAAGTATTAACCGGTTAATATTTGCTCCCGCGGTAGGTGTGTCGGTACAAGAGTAAAATTGATAATTGTTCTTGCAGAATGCGGACGTATGAAAGAAAAACCACACGGGGAACCACTTCAAAAGAAGTGGAAGAAAAGAAGAAAAAATCCTATACAATGGACAATTCTGGTACTGATTGGATTCAATGCATGTCTTGTAAGGAATAGGCTCATTCTACATGCATTAGGGGAGACACTGTACATTTCTTATGTATAAATTGTGATTCTGATGATGACGATTAATATTTTTTTTATGTGCGAGTACGTTGAGTAAAGAAATATAAAAAAATGTTGTTAAGTAAGTGATATATTTTAATAATGACGAGTCATTTGTTATTTTATCAGTTATAACTGATTTTTTTTAATGTATGAAAGTTTAAGCTGTGAGCAGAGATCTCAATTTATGTTTTGTTGATTTTTTATAACATTAAGTTTGTTTAGAAGTTTAAGAGCAAATTTATTTACTGATAGTTGTAATAAATATCTCAATGATACACTAGCATTAAAACATTTTAAATTTAAAAGCTTTTTCTAAGACTGATTACTTAGTTACCTGAAGTAAGGTAAAGATTTATGTTATTTGAGAGAAGTTTTCATTGTTCTTTAACCGAGGTATGTCAAACAGTAAATAAATTACCATTTTAATATTGTTTTGTTTTTTACTTTTATGGTTAAACGAAATTCTTAAGAGTTCACTAGCGTTAATACTCACCCCGCCACTGTTAATATTTGCCCCCGAAACGGGGTAAGTTTTAACCGCTGACTTTTAAAAAAAAAATCGTATCCCTTTGAGTCCAAGTAATTTAGATAAACTTTTAGCTTAGTGCAAGTCATATAAATTGCCGTTACTCGGGTACAAAAATAATAATATAAAATTTTCAAATTAAGAAGATATACAACAATATTTTAAATCTGTTAAAACTAGCCCCCCTCTCCCCTACTATAGTGTTTATTGTATAGATAATAATGGTACGGACCCCGTCGTGCGCGAGTCCGACTCGTAATTAGCCAGTTTTTTATTATCTATGACAAAACGTGAAAAAGTTTTGTCTGTGCAGATTGGTGCAGATTTTGAACTTTTTGAAGGCCAACGTATGGTTTCCAAGGATACGAGAACAGTCCATACGGCCATAGAGTATAGTAATTCAAGGCCGGGCACATGCAGTCAGAATTCCAAACGCAGTAAATTCATACAAAGTCAGGGACCTACCACATACGGCAGACTGCGACTTCGTATGTGCCCGCCTAAGTTTACTCGACAAATATAAAGAAAAATCGGGATTAATGACAAAAAAGATTTATTTTCATAATTTACATTCTCCACTTTCTCTTAATACAAACATGAGCACACGTTAAAGATTGTCCTACGCACACCTCGTCTCTGTCAATCAGACGTCAAGTAGACCTTAACCTACCGTGCGTGCGTGTACGCGTACAAGGAGTGGCAGAGGTAAAAAACGGCTACGGTGTGGACGACGATTGATCAGAAAGAGAAGAGAATTTTATTGAATTTTGAAGGTTTGTTTTAAAAGGTTTTTAGGCGTGGAATCGACAAGCTGTTTACGTCCCATCCCCGGGTCGACGGCCAGAAGGAAAGACAAGATAAGAATATTCTTAATTGCACACAAGAAACAACAGTTAGAAATAAAGTTACCTTTTAAAAAACAACAATGGGCGGCCTTATAGCTAACAGCAGTAAGGCACACCGGTGGCACTTCTGGCCACAAGCCGCATGCGGGTACTAGCTTGTTAAGTGTAAATTGCAGTATGGAGCCGAGGCGACGCTGATCCGATGCCGAGTCGATATGAGTACGACAACCTTAACAATGTACGACTGAGACATAACTGTATGAAAACATACGACTATCTCCTTTGCGTTCCAAAGTAGATAGGAGAACGCCATTCATTATAATATTATAACAAGTTATTTACAGATATTACTGAAATAAAACGAAGTTCCTTTGCGATCAAAACTGTCTTCACGCATACATAGACCATTTAAAGGTTTATACTTCGTGTTTACCAAATATAAAGTACATATGTAAGCTTTTTTAAAGAACCTGCTTGAAAATCCTAACATCAATACTAGGTTGTGTCCTGGAGTACTTGAGTCCAAGAGGGTAACGCCTGTCATTGATGTTCCTTATATGCCTGTTGCGAGGGTCTAGATGAGACCTGTGAGTGTTGTCAACATCTTCTAGCAAGCTTCTAATATCAGTTTTGATTAGGTCCATTTTAGCTATTGAGTCCAATATAGTTGCAGATATTATGCAGTTTCAAACTTTTACAGCCTTACTAATAAATAAGTTATAAACTTTGAATAACTATTTGACGTATATCAATTTATACTGGTTTAATCGCATTTAGCGTACAAATAACAGCTCATAACTTTATTAATAAGGCCGCTAGGGTTTCAAGGTACCAGTCGCAGCACCTGGGCTAGCAGTAAGCGGCGAAGTAGGGCGACGACATTGCGTCTTACAAGAGCGTGACATCGAGCCTCAGTTGTGATTAGATCCTTGTATAGATTTTGAGTCCAATCTGGTATGATGCAGCTTCAAACTTTCCTATTGTAGTAAGGTGCCAGTCGCTAGGGCTAGCAGTAAGCGGCGTCTTACAAGAGCGAGGAGATTACATAAGGATAGATCTTGATTAGGTCCATCTAGTCCAATTGTTTTGCAGGTAACACTCATTAGCTTCAAACTTCCTCCCTAGACTTCCAAGGTGGCAGTCGCTAGGGCTAGCAGTTGGCGGGGAGCTAGGGCACCGACACTGCGTTTTACGAGTGCGTGAATTTGATGAGCCTCAGTTTTGATTAGGTCCATCTATAGGTATTGAGTCTAATCTGGTTGTAGATATAATACAGCTTGAAACTTCCTCCTTAGACTTCCAAGGTGGCAGTCGCTAGGGCTAGCAGTTGGCGGGGAGCTAGGGCACCGACGCTGCGTTTTACGAGTGCGTGAATTTGATGAGCCTCAGTTTTGATTAGGTCCATCTATAGGTATTGAGTCTAATCTGGTTGTAGATATAATACAGCTTCAAACTTCCTCCGTAGACTTCCAAGGTGGCAGTCGCTAGGGCTAGCAGTTGGCGGGGAGCTAGGGCACCGACGCTGCGTTTTACGAGTGCGTGAATTTGATGAGCCTCAGTTTTGATTAGGTCCATCTATAGGTATTGAGTCTAATCTGGTTGTAGATATAATACAGCTTCAAACTTCCTCCGTAGACTTCCAAGGTGGCAGTCGCTAGGGCTAGCAGTTGGCGGGGAGCTAGGGCACCGACGCTGCGTTTTACGAGTGCGTGAATTTGATGAGCCTCAGTTTTGATTAGGTCCATCTATAGGTATTGAGTCTAATCTGGTTGTAGATATAATACAGCTTCAAACTTCCTCCGTAGACTTCCAAGGTGGCAGTCGCTAGGGCTAGCAGTTGGCGGGGAGCTAGGGCACCGACACTGCGTTTTACGAGTGCGTGAATTTGATGAGCCTCAGTTTTGATTACGTCCATCTATAGGTATTGAGTCTAATCTGGTTGTAGATATAATACAGCTTGAAACTTCCTCCGTAGACTTCCAAGGTGGCAGTCGCTAGGGCTAGCAGTTGGCGGGGAGCTAGGGCACCGACACTGCGTTTTACGAGTGCGTGAATTTGATGAGCCTCAGTTTTGATTAGGTCCATCTATAGGTATTGAGTCTAATCTGGTTGTAGATATAATACAGCTTGAAACTTCCTCCTTAGACTTCCAAGGTGGCAGTCGCTAGGGCTAGCAGTTGGCGGGGAGCTAGGGCACCGACGCTGCGTTTTACGAGTGCGTGAATTTGATGAGCCTCAGTTTTGATTAGATCCATCTATAGGTATTGAGTCTAATCTGGTTGTAGATATAAGACAGCTTGAAACTTCCTCCGTAGACTTCCAAGGTGGCAGTCGCTAGCGCTAGCAGTAAGCGGCGAGCTAGGGCGGCGGCGGCGCGGCGGGCGGCGCGGCTTCCTGAGGGAGCGTGAAGTTGGTGAGCAGATCCCTCACCGCCGGCCACAGAGTGCACTCCGTGTGGTTCTGGTTGAACTCCCCGAATCTGAGAAGGGATTATGAGATTTAGGGCGGGTGTCAGTTTGAGATTGAGAATTTCACTAAGTAAATACTGAAGTAACGTTCTGTCACGCTCCTTTCTGAGAATTTTGACGAGACTGCACTACAATTAAGTAGTTACTTAGGGAAATTCTCAATTCAAAAACTGGCCCTTAGGAATCTCGCATTAACTCCTTGCTTACGACGGTTTAAAATAGGTCCTTTTGCGCAGCGTTGCCATAGTTTTTGTGTCCCTGTTGTCAAGTCCATTGATATTACAAATGCAATTTAATTTTTGGTGAAATGACCACCAGCCGATGTCGACAAATAGCTTAAAGGACTTTGATTTCGCATAGACATATTTCGGTTCTCATTACCGGGTACGAAGAATGTGACTTAGAATTCCTCGTCTGATGTACGAGGAATTCTAAGTCTTAGTCAAACTAACAAGTAATAAATTATAAAATAAAATAAAAGTTATTTAAATAAAACTCTTACGTCTCCATATTATCTACAGCGCGGACTTTTTCCCAAGTGCCGGGCATTATATCAACTTGGTATGTTATGTGACTGCCTTGGGATTGGGTATTTTTCTAATCTTATCTCGTTTCAGAACAACCGGCAAGTTTAAAAAGCAACTCACCTCTTGAGATGCAGGTTGACCGCGTGGAGATGTGGTAAGGTGTCTCGTTTATCCGCCAGCTGGGTGACGTTGGACTGCATGTCGTAGACGAGGGGAAGGACCAGCTGCGTCTCGCCGCGGGTAAGACAAATCTGAGACAAAAATATTATAGTTCTAGAGTCGAATACAAGAAGAGTGTTCACCATTGAACATGGCATTATAAGGCCGAACAGCCAACAAAAGGATTCAGCAGGATCGCAAACCCGAAAACGCTTTTTTAGATATTACATCACCAATAGAAAAAAAAAACTATTTTGATGGAAACAGTTCACAGAAGATATATTCGTGACATGTTCGATGGGACTTTCAAGATTGTATTGTAATTGTAATTTTATTATAACATTTCTAGCGTCCGTTTTTATTGCCTCGAGTAAATTATTAGTACTCATAAAGACAAGAAGATTATGGCGCCGCTGGCATAATATTTATCAAGTGAAACAGCGCGAAGACATCAGAGCTAGAAAATTAAGCATCGATGTGAACGATTTATAGTAACAAATTCAAGCTGATTCCTAAGATGGCCGCAATAATTATAGTTTCGCGCCCCCTATCGGCGATGTGACACATTATGTATTCGTGTGTTGGAACTTGAGACGAGTTGCGCTCTAGCTTCGTGTTCCCGTGTTTCTTACAATATTTCATTATTTGAAGACTCTGGTTGTGCCAACGTGCTTAGTTTCGCCCTATGGACGTTTGAGAGCAATTTGTGAAGCCTGGAAAGGTGTGAAAACGCCGCGCCAGCCTACAAATACGCAGAGCCGCGAGCCTGACCGTGCAAGAGTTGAAGGTGCGGGGAACGGTGAGTTGCCAGGCCCATACAAATTCTCTTGAACAGTTTTTATAACAAATTTTTCTTCTACTACTTCTTCTTTTTCTAAATAATATTACATTTTCAAGATGGCCGCCACAGCAGTGTCCACCGAGATCTTTCAAGACGGAAACGTTTTGTCGCCCTAGGCCCTAGACCAGTCATACTCTAAGTGTGTTCCGCGGAACCCTGAGTTCGGCGATACCCCTGTAGAGGTTCCGCAAGAATTTAGAAAAAATAAATAAAAACGTTTCGACGCGGCTTATCACGAGACCCAGCCGATCATAGTCGCCACCCACAACAGAACAATTATTAGTAGCAACGTTACATTGTACTTTTATTATGCTTATACATAAATAATTAAAAAACTATTGTTTTATTAACATAAACATAAACATTTACATACATTTACACTAGGATACTCTGTGTCGTGGGAACCAGAAACAGCGACGTCACAAACATGTAAACATCCAAGACCTGGAGTTTTTTTTTTCTCCCCAGCCGGGGATCGAACCCGGGACTTTATTGTAGTGTTCCGTCAAGCATTTCGCTTTCCAAAAGGGTTCCGTCGCCAAAAAAGTCCGAGAAGAGCAGCCCTAGACAATCCAGCGGTACTCACAAAAACGAGAAGCTTATGCTTGATGAGCACGACGGCGGGCTGGCCGGCGGGCATGATCTGCGGCGCGGCGGGCGGCATCCTCAGCGCCCACTGCAGCGCCCAGTGCGCGGCCGGCGGCGGCGCCAGGTCGGCCCGCATCAGCGCCACCAGCGACGGCAGCGCCGCGCCCGGCGCGCCCCACATGCGGCCCCAGCCCTGCAGCGCCGTCGCGCGGTACGGGTAGATCGCCACGCGCTGCTCGAAGAACTTCTCCATCACCTGGGGCGGAGGGGGTGCTGCTAAAACGATTGTGTTCATCCTTCAGACAGAAGCGCCCAACGAAACACTCAAAGTTCAAAAATCGTGGAGCTGGTAGAAATAAACCAGAATTCTCTACATGCGGCCCCAGCCCTGCAGCGCCGTCGCGCGGTACGGGTAGATCGCCACGCGCTGCTCGAAGAACTTCTCCATCACCTGGGGCGGAGGGGTGCTGCTAAGCCGATTGCAAGTATTGATTGCACTCACGGGTCTTGAATTTTGAATTTTTTATTAGATGTAAGGTGATTTGAGAAAAGATGGTCAGAGTGAAGTTTTTTTTTGCTGCCTTTCTCTCCGCAATATTCGGCCCCAAGGCAGCGGCAAACATTAGTATTATAAGTACATTGACATTCAACAAACAAAATGTAAATTCTTGAAATTAATTTCTAATATCTGATTGTGTTCATCCCTCAGACAGAAACACCGAACGAAACACTCAACGTTCAAAAATCGTGGAGCTGGTAGAAATGAAACAGAACTCCCTACATGCGGCCCCAGCCCTGCAGGGCAGTGGCGCGATACGGGTAGATCGCCACGCGCTACTCAAAGAACTTCTCCATCACCTGGGGCGGAGGAGGTGCTTGGTTTATAAAAGGGTGTTTTATAAAACGATTGTTCCCGCAGACAGAAGCGGCAAGGTAACGCCCACGCAGATTGCGGGGGGTCAAGTAAAAAAGTTCAGGAATGGAGCTGGTAGAAATCTCCACCCCTGCAGCCCAAGTCGCCCGTTAGGGGCTGCTCAAAGAACTTCTCCACCACATGAGATGGAGGGGGTGCTCCTAAAACGATTGTGTTAATCTCAAGTAAAAAGTTTAAAAACTCGTGGAGTTGGTAGAAATAAAACAGAACTCGTTTGCAAGGGGCTGGGAAAACGCCGAGTTCTGAACAGGGGCATATTCACGCTCACCAAATTTGGTGCGCATACTATAGACGTATGTAGAAAAGAATATTCTTTATTGCACACAAGATACAAGAGTTAACCATTTGTTGCGTCTTTGTACTTTGTGGATGACAACGTATCAAAAGGTTTTGTGACTATGACGACCCCCTACCTTATACTCGGGCAGCGGCGTGAGTTGGAGATGCAGCGCCTGCATGCACTACAGATACAGATACGACCCAGCGCCGTCGCTACATAATCTTAATCTATGCTGCATATTTGACTCGTTATTTGACTGGCTAATTTCATGCTAGTCTGGGACAATGTACAAAAAATGCGATATGCCGCATTTGTAGTAACTCTTGCTTCCAGCCGATAGTTGTACATTCTTAACAATTCGTTTGTAACGTAAATTTCAAAAGCGTATTTATTGTAATACGCTCTTGGCAGAATATTAACGTTTTATTTTTTCTTTTTATCGAGAAAGCCTAGCCTAGCTAGCCCTCGACTGACATCTCAACAAAAACGTAGCGATTCTCTTTCAAAATATTTAAATTCATACAAGACGGCGGTGCCAGCCAGTTACTATAAAGAGGAATCGCTACATTACACATCTATTCGCGTCAGAAAGCTGATTCCGCAGTGTATATTGCCATCGTGTACCTGCAGGTCATCTGGAGTCCAGGTGTCCTTATGCTCGGGCAGCGGCGTGAGTTGCAAATGCAGCGCCTGCATGTGCTGCGGATGGAGCGCCACCCGCGCCACCAGGCCGGCCCCGTCGCAGCGGAATGTCAGGCTCATGGCTTCCACGGACACGCCCGTAAGCTGGGGGAGGAGTGGGGCTTTAGCTAGGCTTATGTTTTCGATTGTTACTTTTCATCAGCACGACATTGTGAAAGCGGCTGGAAGACAGTGGACGAGACTAGCACTGGACCGGATGGGTTAGCGCGAAAGAGAAGAGGCCCGACAGTAAGCTCTATTTACGGGCCGACCCGGACCCTTTTGGAGTAGTGTAAGATTACCGCGAAGAGGGCCCGGGTCATTGTGTAGCCCTCTTCCCGAGGAACCTATCGCTTTCCGTAGGAACGGACTTAACACCGGGACTTCCAGGCGGTAATTTTCGCTAGGGTCAGTATAGTATTCAGTATTCTTGGGGGAAAAATGGGTTTTAGCTGGGTTTGTGCTAGACGCACTGTGCCGTGGGAGTTATGCGCTGAATGATCCAATCACAGAGTAGTTTACTCTGCCGCACTTGTGATTGTTTCATTAGTAAAGTATTAGTCTTTTGGATTATTATTATTAACGTCTACAAGTGAGCATTAAAAGGCACCGGCGTCATCACAGACCTAGCTAAGGCGACATGTTTCCGTGCGTTTTCAGCAAGTGACCAGCCACTACCAAACTGAAAAACGCTTCATGTGAACGCATGAAGGTTTTCCTACCATTATCTATACAACATTAGACACCATTCGTTTCACCAGTTACGGCTTGCAAGACCAGTGACTGGTCTTACTGTCTGAAGGCGCCTTGAAAGGCTTGACATAACAACTACCATCTATCGACGACGGCAACCGGCACCAACTGCTCAACGTGCCTTGCGAAGCACGGAACCTATCGGAAAAATACTATCAGCGTTAGTCATAGAACGGTCACCCGTACATGCACCGAACGCGTCCTATTATACAGGTATTTCTTAATCTAATGTGGCCTCCACACTACTCGCGAAGTTGACCGAGGTTAGGCGAATACGGTAGGTGTGGAGAGGCACTTCGTCTTACTTCGTCCAACCTCTAGGTCCTTTATGCACCACGAACCCAATACAAAGGAGTACAACTGTTCACAAGCTACCGAAAGAAATAAATGATTCAGAAACACTAACGGGATTTAAGTTAAGATTAAGAGGTCAGATGAAAGAAACATATAAAATGTAATATGTAAATAGACATGATATGTTGCAGGCTTAGCTTAATGTTTACAATACGTTACTTAGATTATTGTTTGTCTCATTTTAAGTGAATCAAATGTTAAATCGTTCTTACGAGAAATAAATACTTTAAACCTTCAACCTTAACATCGAGTGTGTAGCTACGTACTTCGGTCAACTTTCCCGAGTACTTTGTCGAGGAACATCGCGAGTAGTCTGGAGGGGGCATAAGGCTCCTTACACATGGCGCCGCAGCGGCAGCGGCACCGCCACGCTAGTCCCCATTGGATTTGTATGCAGGCTTACTACTACGGCAAGTCCGTACCAAGTCTGTAAGCAAGTCCGGCGGTGCCGCTGGCGCTGCGGCGTAATGTGTAAACAGCGTAATGGTACGGCCACATTATTGCGATAACGCGAAGATTTGCGTTGTCGCGACATGTCTGGCCAAAAAATTCGTCCTATCGCGAATCATCATCGCGAACACAAACACCTTTCGCGCTGCTGTCGGTAAAATACCGCACATCAAAGGGTTTTATCGCGACAAAGTTCGAGCGGTTGGCTACACTTCGCGCGCTTTATTTGACAGCGAGACTCCGATTGGTTTGGACGTGTTTTAACTATGGATTGGAGCAATGAGAAGATAATTGAATTCATACAAAATTATGAATCTGAACCAGTTTTATCCACCATATCCATCCATCATCGCCTGCTATTCCTCTTTTTAACATTTTTATTTTTGTTGAAATAACCTCTTCAGTCCTAAGGTACACAGAAGTCCATAGTTATTTTCAAGGTCAGGACTGAAGAGGATAATAAAGATGCTGTAAATAATTATTTGCCGCCATGCGATACAGAGCAACTGCCTCTTCCATGTTTTCCGCAAAACGAATTTAGCAACGTTCTAGATTGTCGCGACGTAGCGAAAGGTTTATTTGATGCGGCCAAGCTCTTCGCCGTAGAGAGAACACGAAATATTGTCGCGACAACGCGAACACGAATCTTCGCCTTCAAGTGTGGCCGCAGCATAAGAAGTAGAAGAAACGGTCCACTCACGTAGTCCTCCTGCTGCACGTGGCGCTGCAGCGCGCGCTTCATGTAGACGCAGGCGAGGAAGCGCTGCAGCGGCGCCAGCGCGGGCCCGGGCGGCGCGCCGGGCGGCGGCTCGGCGGGCGCGCACAGCGCCTCCAGCGCGCACACCGCCAGCGGGCTGGCCACGGCGCCCGCCCACGCGCGCCCGCCCACCAGCACGCGCCCGCCCGCTGGCAACCACGCAATACGGTATTTGACACTATTAACATTAAATTATCTGAGATGCTCGATTAAAACAAAAATTACAAAATGATTCGGAAAATGTCTTTCTTTTAATCATTTACTAGTTATTACAATTTTTAAATAGATGAAACATAAAAAGAGTGCTCTGAAATGTGACGTCACAAGCAAGTATTTTCATACAAAATTCCGTTTTAAAAGTAACTCATTTGACATCCTGTCAAATACCCAATACTAGATTAGTAGCCAAGGGCTGTAAAGGTAAGCGTCGGCAAGAGGCTGCCGCGACCCAGCAGCCGCTGCTCGGCAGTCGCCGCACTGCTTTATGGGGATTTGTATGACACACCGTCCGACGCAGGCGGCTGAGCGGAGCGACCGTGGGGCGTGGCCAGGGCGCGACCTCGGCCGCGCCGCCGAGCGCTTTTAATGAAAAAAACTACGAATATTTAGTGGAGCTTGCTAAACATCCAGGCTTTATGATTCCAACTGCCTTCCTCAGCTCTGGACGTATACAATGAATAGATTCTACTCCTTTTTGATGAAAGTAAAATCATCATTAATCTGCTTCTTCGTCCTGAAGCAGTTGCTCCACGAGTTTTCGCTTTCGTATATTAAAATACGCTACTTGCCTCGTATCAAATTTGACGCGATAAATGGATATTTCCTGTAGTATCTAACGTAAGAAACCGAAATATATTTACTTTGCTAAGTAAATATGCAGAATGGCTGCAAAATTTACAAAAAAAAAATATTTTTCGCTTTTTAAATCGGAACGGTGAAAACACTATCCGCCATCTTGAAAGCACCTTTGGTTGTAAACAAACATCTGTCAGTCGTGCGTGCGTAGGTTCTATTGTGACTCATACTTCTTTCGTGGCACGAACTCTACCTATGTTGAATGTCAAACTTTGTTTACAAACGTAGAGGACTTCAAACCATAGACAAAAATGGCGGACCGCGTTTTTGGCTGTTTAGCAAAGCAACGTTTTAAAATAATGTTTTTGTTGCTTTTAGGTCCTCAAAAAATATACTAATTTATTTTTTGGTCTAATGGAAGAGATATTTAGCATTTAAGACATACTTGAAAAAAGAGTCAAGTAGCGGATTGTCAGACATAGTTCTTTTTAATAATACGCAACCGAATCACACAAGCACTGACTCTGTGACTACTGCACGTGGCGTCGGCAGTCGCCGCCCGGTCGCGCCTATCCGAATGATTACGGCGGCGCTGCCCAGCAGTCACGTTCGGCGGCGGCGGTCGGTCGCGGTCGCTGCGGCCGGGCCGCGGCAGCGTCTTGCCGAATGCTAGCTTTAGGAATCCTCAAACCATAGGCGCCCTCGCTGCGCTCGTGCGCCTAAATATCTCGGGCTGCAATTGATGCTTACACCAGAGCTAACTGCTCTGCTTTACATCTCGATTGTGAGGTAAGTAGGAAAAAATTACTCGTTTTTCTTTTCGCCACTTCATGAACTTGTCGTAAGTTTTCCAATATCTCTTTAGAACTTTCAGGCAAAATATTGTTAATTGGTGCTTCAGCTTCCATTTTCATTGAATCGGGAGTGCAGCTTATATCTTCATCACTTGCAGAACTCATGTTTTTTTCCTAATTAGCACATAATTATAAATATATGAGAGATGTAACAGTAGATTGTTCACCAAGGGCGCAAACAACATTTTTGCGTCGAGGTTGTGACATTGCGAAGAATCGCTGAAGGAGCGAGGAATTCAACACTACCGAGACCAAAAATGATTTGCGCCCGTGTAGAACACTTTGCTTTTCACTACCATCTGAGAGGAATGAAAATGCGTACTGAGTGCGTATACTGAGTTTTTTCATTCACTTTCGATAGCGAGAGCGTTTGCGATTTGCATAGGAGTGACAAAGAGACAACTAGGCTCTGTCACTCCTATACAAACTGCAAACGCTCTCGCTATCGAAAGTGAATGAAAAAACTCGCACTAAGCACTCTTGTATTCCAATTTCAAAAATTTGACAATTAGGTACTTAAAAGTTTTGCAGCAAAGAGTTTGGAAGTTCAATAAGTACCTAGTTCCAAACTCGGTTTTAAACGTTATTGCTTGGGTTGAAGCGAAATAAATATAGGACGAATCCACAAGAGTGAAAGAGAAGTCCGACTTCTTAGTAAATGAGTGCATTAGTATATAAATTCAAAATTGGATTTTGAGCCTATTTGGTTAAAGTTAGCTAAAGGTAAATAGATTCAAAACCCAATTTTGAGTCTATTTACTTTCATGCATCGTAGCTTGATCAACAATAGCGTGTTTTGGGTCCTAAATTTGAGCATCAAAATGCATCAATTCGAGGAGATGGAGTGAAAAACTCATTGTAAACTTTTAGTCCGGATCAAGGTTCGAGACGAGCAACCGACGACGCGGGCTCCGTCTCTGCTCACCATGATTAAGCTCTGCGAATCGGAGCGAAACCTGGTCGCACTGGTCCGATAACAACACCCTTAAGTTGATCCGGACTAAAATTTTACAATGTGTAGTGCTTACGAAAGTTTTAGTTCAAAAATTAACGCAAAACTCACTTGCACACCGTACTAATACTAATCATCAACATCAACCCATTATGTCCCCTCTTTCATTCCCTCGGTGGGGGAATGACATTGCACTGATAAATGCTTGAAGACTGCCAAATAGAGGCATATAATAACTACTATCGTACTTGCATCATTCTAATGAAAACCTATGTGTGTATTACATTCTAGGACCTGGTTCATTATTATCAACCCATAACGCCCCCACCGAGGGACACGGGTTTCTTTCCTGAGGAAAGTATAGGCCGTAATCCACCACGAGGGCCAAGTCTGGATTGGTAATCCTATCATTAGTCCAGCCGTTAAGATGCTTACCCGCCAAGACCGTGCCCTGTCAGACAGTGCCGCTTGTCAAGGCTCTGCTCACACAACTTAGGTAGGCTATTGGCGTTAGTGTTAGCTGCTAGGTTGCTCATATCTTGGCATCAACCCATTATGTCCCCACCGAGGGGCGCGGGTCTCTTCCCTGAGGAAGGTATAGGCCATACTCCACTACGGGGGCCCAGTCCGGACTGGTGAAGGCTTGTAAGACTAGTGGCTGGTCTTACTGTCAGAAGTTATCAAAGCTTCGGACTTGGCTTAACAACTTCCATCGGCACCAACTGCTTAATGTGCCTTGCGAAGCACGGAATACTAGGCCATGCTAATGTTGGCCACCGCGCCACCATTTGCATGGCCTTTGGCAGACTTGTGTGATATAACTTCATTCACAGGGTTCGTTTAATCATTGGCAGTATTAATAACACGGAAGAGATTCACTTATATCGTGCACAGCAATTCCAGAGGCCAGTAGCGGTACCAGAAAATGATAAATAAATTGAGGACCTATTCATCATCATCAACCCATTATGTCCCCACCGAGGGGCACGGGACTCTTCCCTGAGACAGGTATAGGTCATACCCCACCACGGGGGCCAAGTCCGGATTGGAGGCTTGTAAGACTTGTAAGACTAGTGGCTGGTCTTACTGTCAGAAGTTTTCAAGCCGCCCTAAGGCCTATCCATAATACATTTAATTTCAATAAGTTGCGGTGGTGGCGTAGTGGGGTTGACCCTTGCTTCTCGATAATGAGGGTCTGGGTACGAACCACGCATGTACCAATGACTTTTAGTTACGTACATTTGTATGTTTGTACAGCAAGTTTATTAGGTCCCAAACGTGACAAGTGGCAAGCCTGTCGCCGTTATCCGGGCACTTCCGGGCGCCGTTAACTCGGCAAAACGTGGGCCCAGTTCTAGTGATTGGTGCCTCTGTCTACCCCCTCGGGGATAGCAAGCGTGAGTTTTTTTTTATATAAGTTCCCGGTTTAAGTATATATCACCAACGCACTACGCCATACCTTTATGGTCCATATGGTGTCTGGGCGAGGGGTGGTGTCCGGGCGAGGGCCGCGGCAGCGAGGGAGAGGCGGGCCAGCCCGTGAAGGGCGAGGTGGGGGGCGGGTGCGGGGACGCCGCGGGCGCCCCCAGCGGGGACGGCGCCATGGGGGACGCGGGGGAGGCCGACACCCCCGCGCCGCCCGCGCCGCCCGGCGGGGACGTCAGGCCGAAGGGGCCACCTCCCATCTGCGGGTTGTTGTTGTTGGTTGGTTTGTCCCGTGGTATTGGAATAACACACAACTTAAAAATTATCTTCAGTATCGGTAAATTAAAGCACTTCTCAAAAGCAGAATCTTAAAATTGAATTTTTTTTTTACTTTTCTGTGTTATATTTATTTTACTATTAATAAAATATCAAATATAAATTTTCTGGTGTCTACAATAAAGAGTTCTAATCTAATCTAACACTGAAAAAGCTTTCCTTTTCCAAATAACGCAAAATTTTTCCATGACAAATTGTAAATTGTGCCACAGAGCAAGGCCTGCCATTTGAAGAGAGTTCAGTATTTAACTTCTCAAGAAAGTATAGTACTTCTCAAGCTTTCACTGTAATAATAAGTCCAATTAACGTTACCGTCATCTAAGTAGTACTCAGAATGAACCAATCTGTGATTTACTCTGCCGTAAATCTTCCACACATTTCGTTAGTCTAAGACTACTGATCCTGAAAGGCCCCTGATCTTTCTTTAGTAGACAACAAACAAATATTGCTGGAAAACTATGAAAAATCTAGAAAAATTTGAAGCCGTAATTACAGCTTCACAATGTACAAATGTAAATCGTAGGTGATCCAGAAGTCCCGAATTGCTCCTCGATGCGTCACTCACAGTATAATGGCAGTAATGCACTTTCGATGCGAATAAAAATCAAAGAAAAGGTCCTAACGCAGCTTTGAAAACGTGACACGAAATAAAAAATATAAAGAAAAAGGAAAGACATACGGCGTGTTGCGCGGGGGACGCGGGGTGCGGGGTGACGGGCGCGGAGTGCGGGGTGTGCGGCTGCGGGGGGGTCATCGGCGCTGAGAAACGGAGCCCTCCTGCAAATACGTCACGGCTTAAGATACTTCTTCTTAGATTTAAGTTTCTAAGAATAAACACAGTAACAATCATCATCATCATCATTCAGCCACAAGAAGTCCACTGCTGGGACATAGGCCTCCTCCATTTATTTTCAAAAAGACCGGTTGGAAGCGGTTTTCATCCAGCGTCTCCCTGCCACTTGGATGAGATCGTCTGTCCATCTTGTAGCTGGTAGGGTCGTCCTACGCTGCACTGCTGGACATAGCCCTCCCCTAATGAGCGCCATAGCGCCCTGTCTTCAGCTTGCCGCATCCAGCATCTGCCTGCAGTTTTTCGCAGATAGTTATCCCACCTGGTAGGAGGGCGTCCTACACTACGTTTGCCGAGACAGTAACAATGCCCGTCACTTTCTTTAATTATACAAGAAATATAAAGCGATGTCTTCATTTTTAAAGCGAAAGCGAGAAACGCTTGTCATCCCCAGCTAACGTCTTCGCGCTAATAGTACCATACCGACATATCACAACAGATATATTCAGTACTTGCGCATGTTCGTCAGACTTGAAGTAAGAGGTCACGTCGCCGCTGTGCGGACGCTGGCACGACGACGACGCTCGAAAGACGCTAGTGTGGGGGGTCTCGAGTTACAGACGTCGTGGACGGTGACAATGACTAAAGCGCATTTTAATATTTTATTACCTGGGGGCATAGGCGACACTGGTGATGGAGGGTTGTCATCTTCAGCCAACAGCCTGGAGCTTATAGGGTCGGTATCGACGTATCGCGACAGGAACATCTTCAGCCCTTGCGCGGGCGCGAACTCGTCCACCACGGAGCTGCGATCGAACTTGGAGTAAGAGCCGTCACGGATGGTGACCACGCCGCCGCCGCGAATGCAGACCTCGAGTGAATACACGCCCGCGTAGATTATGCGGATCTGTAGAAAAATGAGGATATTATAAACTTAGTTTGAAGCGGGACGACATGGTGAAATTGTGTCTTTTTAGCTAAACGGATAAAGGAATCTCCACACAAAGCTTTCTGGTCAAACCTAGGCCCCCGGTCGCCCTTAAAGGCACTTTCAAAGTTGATACTCGTATTCTGATTTGATTCAAGTATGATTTCCTGATTGCCAATTCAATAGAGAAGCTTCTCTAGTGGTAGGCTTACCCGAAAGTTATATTTGACACAATTTGTGTGTTATTGTTATATATTCTTGTTATTTATTCTGCCGCCAAGTGTACCATGAACCTTGATAAATATTTTATTTTTGTTTCTTTCAGTTATCTTAGAACACTTAGTAGGCTCATTTATCGACCGGTATCTCACAGGAAATTGAGAACATGGTGTGATCCCAGCTATGGTAAAGTATAAACTTATGGAGCTAGACTCAATTACCCAAGTCAGATCACCGCCACGGGGCGTCACGTCGCTATTCCAGAAGAGTCGCAAGCCGGCAGGTCGTAAAGTTCATGTCCCAGTGACTATATTATTTGGAGTTTTCCTGAATAATCAATCTAAAGCTACACGCAGGTCTTATTTACAGGAATCTAGACTCCAACACCTAAGTGATAAGACACTCACCTTGCGCCACGAATGCGCTAGCAGCGTGAATGTAGGCGTGGGCATCTGTGTGCGGACGTGGTGCAGTCCCAGTTGTGGTAGCGTCGGAAGTCGGCTGAGCGCCAGTAGGGGAGCGTAGGTCTCGCGTAGTACCACGCCGAGAGACATGAGATCTTTGTGCCTGGGAAATAAGAAACAAGAAACTAAGTTTAGTGCACAAATGAGATATGTAAGACGAATGGATTTCAAAAAAAAATTCTGAATCCAATAGTTTTGGAAGCCTCAAACTGCTAAAGTCTGAGTAGTTGCAAAATCTGATTCTTTTTTGTATGATAGAACGAAGAAGACTATATCAACGGTAAAAAACTGTTGTGAAACGTCTGGCAAATTTTATAGAAGCAATTATATAGAGAGCCAAAATACTAATCCAGAGACACTAGTTTTTTTTTTGTCGGAATATTCAGTATATAAATAGTAATCGCATCACTAGTTTAGATAATACATAGGTAGTCCAAATTCTGGTGCAATGCATAATACCCATGGTAAGGTGGTAGTGTACAGAGAACATCAATCTTCTGGCCGTAAGTCTACGAATCAATTTCGACGGCGGTCCAATTGAGTGGAGTGGCCACATTATAGTGCTTTGTGGAAAACTTTTTACAACACTTCATACTAGCAATAACTATCGGTGAATTCACGGCACTCATCAGTTGAGATAAAAGTCCAAATTATGGTTTAAAACGTGACGCACGTTGGCAGACGATACGGCCGGTGTGCCGGGGACCAGGGTGTACCACTTAATGGACACCTTGAGTGCATGAAAGGAACCTCTTTAAATGATAATCACATAAGATAATGGTCCAAATGATAATGTGTAATGCGCCTTGGCAGCCGGCTGGTGTGCATGCAGCAAGACCATGACTTCTTTCTTCTAATAACTACTCTAACCACTACTTCTAACCTCTGTTGCAATCGATA
This sequence comes from Yponomeuta plumbellus, assembly GCA_947310845.1. Taxonomy (NCBI): domain Eukaryota; kingdom Metazoa; phylum Arthropoda; class Insecta; order Lepidoptera; family Yponomeutidae; genus Yponomeuta; species Yponomeuta plumbellus. The sequence goes on along the minus strand of OX371198.1, from coordinate 13,929,561 downwards.
TGCTGAAAAGAATACTCTGTTCCAATGACAACTATTGTAGTTTCACCTGTCCTGAGACTATAAGTCATTGATATGCTGAGACGAATACCTTAGTTTGGCCTGCATCGTGGCGCTTATATCGTGCACCTTCAGCGCCCGGTAGCGGTACCAGAAAATGATAAATAAATTGAGAATCTGCTGGTCTATCCATTATCATCAACCCACTATGTCCCCAGCGAGGGGCACGGGCCTCTTCCCTGAGGAAGGTATAGGCTCTACTCCACCACGGGGGCCAAGTCCGGATTGGTGGAGGCTTGTAAGACTAGTGGCTGGTCTTACTATCAGAATTTTTCAAGCCACCGCAAGGCCTCTGACTTGGCTGCTCAACGTGCCTTGCGAAGCACGGTTAAAATTACGAAAAATGGCACTAGTGTTAGTTATAGAATGGTCCCCGATCCATCCATCCTTCGTGATCGTTTAAGATCACTCAGGCGGCCAGGGCTAAGAGCGATTCGAGCGTGTTAGTAATTATACATAATACAGTATGAAGAATACCCAGTGTGGAAGAAAACATTTGGTGTTTCACCAGCCCTGAGAATACGAGAGCACTCACCAGTTGAGATAATGGTCCAAGTGATGGTGCAACGCGTGATGCGCGTTGGCCGCGGGCTGGTGCGCCGGCGTGGCCACGGTGTAGCGCTGCGTGGCCGCATTCCACTGCAGCACGGCCGTGGCGCGCTGCGCCGCGCCGAACCCAACCACGAGGGTTCGGTAAGTGTACGAACGGATGCAGATGCCGCTCCAGAGTGTCTCGCGCTCTGCGGGTAAAGCCGCGTTTTCACGGTCTTAGTGCGCTCAGACCGAGTACGCCATCCGAGTAAACTAATGCTTCTGATTGGACGGTTTTTCGTCACGACATTAAAGCCGCGTTTTCACGGTCTTATTGCGCTCGGACCGAGTTTACTAATGCCCGGTTCCTATAATATACGCCTACCGGCTACGATCCGTTTTCCCTACAATTTCTTGACGGTTCGTAGGAATTTCGTAGGAATTGTAACCGATCGTAAGCAAAAACGAAGCGTTTTGTGGATATTGGAACCGGGCATATGATGACTACTAAGATGCTACTCGTATCGTGTACACTGGCCATAAGGCAACGGCTGGTGAAGGAAGTGTAGTAAACCAGCAAAGGTAGTACGAGGACGCGAGTCGCGCGCGACAACGTCAAAAGTCTTCAGAATTTGACAGTTAATGTGCTGGAAAGTCGCGACTTTTGACGTTGTCGCGCGCGACTCGCGTCCTCGTACTACCTTTGCAGCAGGACATTGTTTCAGAAACAAAATCAAAGAAGTAAATATAAAACAACTTCCACACAACGCGATCATTTCTCTTGGTTCCAAAGAAGGATACCCTCTATTATGGTCACCAGACAAGGACGTCCAGACAAGTAAATACACCCAGACTGAGGCCATTTGTACTAATGTTGGCAGCCCCCTTTAGAGAACCCACGACCTCTGGTTTGGAAATTAAGCGCTTGAGTCCAGCATAAAATCAAAGGCTTTTATAGTTAGTTCGGAAGCGACAGCTACTTCTAAACGGTTTGAGTTTATTTTAGTTTTATTTTGTGCTCTCCGACGGCTCCACATAATAGAATAGAAAACCTCCAAGCAAATGCTCCATTATGCGGAAATTTTAGTGTTTAATTTCTGTACCTAGCGTCATCAAAGTCCGACTATGGAAACAAGAACAATTTGTAAAACTCAAATGGACCGTCTTACGCAGAAACATTGCAGCCCACAATAGATAACTTGCAAGAACATAAACATTTACAGACAGCCAAATGCATTGCGTCTGGCCCCACACTAGGATACCCTGAGTCGTGGGAACCAGAAACAGCAACATCATAAACCTGTAAAAATCCAAGACTTGGGATTTTTTTTGTCCCCAGCCGGTACTCTAACCCGGGACCTTTCGCAACGTAGGCAGATGCGCTTTGCTTCGTCACAGACGTCGTGAATAACACTTTTTATGTATGTGTCACATTGTTTTGTCCCATATTTGTGTTCAGACGTGTTATATTAATAGTCACTACTGAGACAAAAACAAGTCAAAGACAAAAAAGTTATTCTCGAATGTTACTTATTACGAGTTGCAATGTTTATGCGTAACTTCAATTTCAATTCGAATACGGCACACGATCACGAGCATGCGAATGGTGCACGATATAGACAAATGAGTGTCACAAAACACAATCATAATTCGTACACCGAGCGGGCAAACCGACCTTGTCTGGGCCTCTGCATGAAGTCGTGCAGCAGAGTGTGCAGATGCACTATGGCGGCCCAGTCGGCCAGGAAAGCGTCCGCCGTGCGGCCCGCATCCGTCCCCAACTCGTACTGGAGATACACGCAGCGTCTTTCGCCTGGAAAATAAGTTGCTATGCAGGTTCGAAGCCATAAGGACTCAGGGAACGTACGTAGGTACGTGTAGAAGTAGTTTGAAGAATGGACTACATTACCCAATGTTACCCAACTTCGATGACCACCGTATGTATATGCCAAAACCTCTCTAGTTTTAAATAATTCATAAGTATCATCATCATCAACACATTATGTCCCCACCGAGGGTTCGGGTCTCTTCCCTGAGGAAGGCATAGGCCATACTCCATCACGAGGGCCAAGTCCGGATTGGTAGAGCCTTGTAAGACTATTGGCTGGTCTTACTGTCAGAAGTTTTCAAGCCGTCTCCTAAGGCCTCTGACTTGGCTTAACGACTGCCCTCTATTGACATCTATTCATAAATGTCTTTATTTTTTTTTTGCAATAAACATAAGCATTTATATACAGGCACAGACATTGCTACTGGCCCCACACTAGGATACCCTGACTAATAAATAACTAAGAAAGGAAAAAAGTCATATATATTTTTCTTTATTAATACGGCGACGCTTGCCGTCTGACGCCAATCGCCAAGAGTGTGTGTATACTGATAATTTACAAGTAAACAAGTGGAAAGGGGCCGTGGCAGATGGCATTTGATGGAAAAGGCCTATACCCAGCAGTGATCAGAGTTGAGGTGATGATGATAAACAAGTGAAAAGTACAAAAACTGTTAGAATCAGCTTTCCGTCATATGCGTCGGTGTACCTGTGAGTATAAAGCGCTAAACACTGCGCGCTTTCATTTGAGTATATATCTCCTTGTTATGTAAAATAAAGTTTTATCTATATCTCTCTCCCTTGCTCTGTCTCTCTCTAGCTCGAAAAGCGCGAGAGAGACCTCCCCCAGTCCCTGTTACAAAGCATGCTATTTTGAAGACCCACTCTGAACGTGTCGCATAATATGATTTCCCTTAGCTCTACTTATGAGATGGAACTAATGATATCAAAACACACTATTCGCAAGTCCAACTCTTAAATATAATAAACGCATAATGATATTTGGGCGAGCCTGAAGTACTTTTTATTTTTCAGCACTGCCGTTTCACGCAAAAGAAAGTGTACGCTTGAAGAACAATGATTAGCATCATAGTAGGTAATCAGATTGAAGAGAGCTTTCGTCCAGCAACAGCAACAGAAAGTCTGAACGAAAGGTTTGCTTTATCAAATATAGTATCGACCGGTCAGCCGTGGAACACAATCTCAGCCGTCCACACCCTCGCTTGGTTCTTTGTTGGGAGCCGCAGCGAAGCAGCTAGGGCGTTGGGTGCACACATTGTCTCACTTCTCTACTCCGTGCTGTTCCATCCTGCCACTCCTATTTATCTCAAACAACGCTTCATATTTCTCAACTATTCCCACAGTCGCACGTTGCGATCGGCTCAAAGGCAGTTGCTGAAGACACCTACTCATTCGACGAAGTTCTTCGGCAACTCCTTCTCAGCCACAGCCGTCCGACTGTGGAATGAGTTGCCATTAGCAGGAAGACAGTCCCCTTCACCAGCGGTGTTTAAAAGGAGGGTGAAAGAATATTACCTGTCTACTGCATAGATAATGCAGAATTTGATCTAGGTATCCAATATTATGTAGGTATATTATGTTATTTCCTGTTCCCACATTATAATTTTTATTATTACTATGTATGTATGTTTATTTATTGCAATATTTATGTATGGTTTAAGTAAGTTTATATAATTATAAAAATATTTCTTAATTTCTCAGTTGCACGACTACCCGTCTCAAATTTCTTTCTTGTCTCCGTCTACGGTTGCCTGGAAGAAATTGCTTATAGTAATAAGGCCGCCAATTGTACTTAGATTTATAATAATCTGTAAATGTTATTTATAAGTACAATAAAGAATATTCTGTAAACTTTTAGTCCGGATTTACTTACGGGTGTTGTTATATCGGATGAGTCCGACCAGGTTTCGCTCCGATTCGCAGAGCTTAATCATGGTGAGCAGAGACGGAGCCCGTAAGTCCTGATTTACTTACACCCGTAAGTAAATCAGGACTAAAAGTTTACAATGTGTTGTGCTTACGAAAGTTTTAGTTCAAAGAATATTCTATCTATCTATCTATCCAGCACTGACCTTGCTCCTTCGGGTTGGGCGTACGGACCGGCGAGCCGTGGAACACGATCTCGGCAGTCCACACCCTCGCTTGGTTCTTTGTGGTGAGCCGCAGAGTGGCGGCGAGGAGTCGCAAGCGCAGGGCGTTGGCCGCTTTGTGACACGCGCCGTCCGGGGTGGGCAGGGCCACTATACGCATGCCCAGTGCGGAGCCGCTCCACTCCGGCTGGACTCCCCCGTGCGTCACGCCGCGGTTAGCCAGCTAGAAGTCATAGACGTTTGAAGGAAAGATGTCGGTTGGTAAAACGACGCCTACTGCTTAGTAGATCGGCTCTAATATAAAAGTAACGCGTTACATGTTCTAGTATAGCTTAGCCGTCTTTGAACTACATTGAGCTGACTTGAAAGGGTAAGTTAGAGTAAGTTTTAGCTCAGATTTTTATCTTTTGTAATAGAAGTTGATTGATTGATTGATTGATTGATTTGATTGATTTTGATTTTACTACCTGACTCGGCAAACGTTGTTTTAATTAACTTATAAATAGAAAAATATACATTACATAAGAATTGGTGAAGCAGATTCAAAGGAGATTGATAATAAATACTGGGACACGAGCCTTTATCTATAAGATTAAATTGGTGCAAACATCCAATATCGATATAATTCCACGTCATTCTTGCCACGTCAATTTTTGCAATTGTTGCAACCACGTCATGGTTGCAACAACCATGATTTCAAATGTTGTGTCAATCTGCAATTCCGCATAATATGTATTTGTGTCCACAAGGCCATGCACGGATTAAAAGAACCCTCTACACGGCGGACCCTCCACTGAGGAACACTCAAATCAAATTATGTTAGCAGTCGCGGTGGGACTCACCTCCTGCGCCAGGTTGACGAAGGGCACCCGCTCGTCGGCGGCCGCCACCACGTGGGCCAGCTCCGGTATGAAGTATGCGGGCTGGCGGCCGCGCACGGCGCGCGCCGGCGCCGGCGCCAGCTTACGCTTGCCCGCCATCATGCCTGGGGCACAGGTTGCAACAATAGATATAGTTTGACCAGAAAGAGTAGAAATTAAAGAGTGCGATTTTGCTAACACTTATTTTCCATACCCAAACTTTTAGTACTAAAAGACATAGTCTCAGCAAGGAGAAATTAACCTTGGTCTCAGTTATAATCATCATCAACCCATCATGTCCCCACCGAGGGGCACGGGTCTCTTCCCTGAGGAAGGTAGGTATAGGCCATACTCCACCACGGGGGCCAAGTCCGGATTGGTGGAGGTGGAGGGTTACAATAATTGTACTTATATTAGAATAGAAGATGGCCTGAAAAGTTCGTACAATATTTAGTTACACTTCACTTCCGTTTTCTAGACTTTATAGTCAACCTATAGATAGATGGATAGATAGAGAACACTTTATTGTAAAAAAGGGAATTACACAGGTACTTTTTCTTAATCTAAGAGCACAGACGGCGGCCTTATCACTGAAAGTGATCTCTTCTAGACAACCTTTGGGTGGACTGAAGCAAAATATTGGAGAAGGAAGCAGATGTACAAAATAAGTAAAATAATAATTACTGAGATATGTATATCAACTAGCTTTCGCCCGCGAGTCCGTCCGCGTGGACTTTAGTTCAAAATTTTGCAACCCCGTTCACTCCCTTAGGGGTTAAATTTAGAAAAACGGCGAAACACGTTTTCAATCAATTGTGTTGAACAGTATTTATTTTAAGTTTCAAGAAAATTAGATAACATCCTTTATACCTCCCATTTTGGCAACCCTTTTCACACCCTTAGGGGTAGAATTTCAGAAAATCCGGTCTTATTCCTTGCCTATATTATCTATAGACCCTCTGTGCAAAATTTCAGCTTCCAAGGTCCAACAGCTTGGGCTGGGCGTTGATGAGTGAGTGAGTGAGTCAGTCAGGACTTTGAATTTTATTTATATAGATTTGATTATATTATCTATACGTATTAATAATTTCGTAACGGTCTACTAAATGGAGTTAAAGACAAAAAGGTTGTGATTGTTGGCGCCACTGTACGATGCATCAAAAGAAGATATTTTGTTTCTTTGTTCAGTGAATTTGTTTGCTTAAAATAACAACTTTAAATGTAATCAACAATTATTTAAAATGTTCATCACATAACCTAGACGAGCTACTAAGCTGCCATTATTTTCTTCGTAACAGATTTCTCCACTGCTTTCTTCTTTTAGCGTCCTTGAGAAATAGATGATTACCCCTGTTTTTGCAATTTACCGCTGAATTTAGCGATATGTTATGTTTTTTTTAGACTTTACTCTTATCCTTCGGGGATAACGGGCGTGAGTTTATTATTATTATTATTATTATTTTTACTCTTATGATTAACTAAATTTTAATGTCTTCGATGTGATAAGGATTTTGGTCACATGAATCTATTACGTAATTAGAATTACGGTAAAAAAAAATCTACCGAGTAAACCCTTTTATTTTATAGCGGTAACACCACGTCATTTTTTTTTGTCGAATTAACAAACGAACTTTAGTCATACCTGGCGTATCGAGCGGCGTGAAGGGTCCGTGCGTGAGCGTGAAAGTATCGAGCTCCACCAGCGAAAGTATCTTGAAGAAGGCCCGCGCCACCCCAGCGGGCGCGGCGGGCGCTGGCTGTCCAGTCAGCTCTTCCTCACACTCCTCAGGCGTACAGCGCTTGGCACCGGCTAGGTGGAACGACAGCGCCACCGAGCAAGCGGTGCCCGAGTTGGAACTGGTGCTGTTCGTCGCTAGAGTGCCCGCAGCCACTTCCTTCATCTCCACGATCTGGAAAGTGAGTTGAAGCTAGAAAGGCTGCTAGGATGTTCAGTGGGAGAATGACTGTTGATAGTCAATTAAAACATGGCAAAACAGCGTGGTCAATTAAAACACCGCCCAAGTGGGAGTCGGAGCGATGCGAGGCGTATGGGAGCCCCATTTAAATATTTATTTTAATACTGTTTTCAGTATTTGCTGTTAGAGCAACAACAGATATATATCATGTGTAAAAATTTCAACTGTCTGTCTACCTATCACGGTTCATGCAATACAGCCTGAGGAGAGATAGACGGTCAGTGGAATCTTAGTAATAGGGTCCCTTACCTTATGGGTATGGCACCTTAAAAAGGAACTACTAAATTATTTATTTAAGGCACACCAACAGAAAAGATACTAATATTACAGTAAAGCTAAAACAGTGTATATTCTAGTATGTTAGCTAATTACATGTGGGCATAACATAAGGAACTGAATAGCTTTGCCTCTTGCTGACACAATATAAACGGCCATATTGTATGATCGAGAACCAAGTAGTTTTCTAGACGCCTTCTTTAATTAGGGGGAAATTTATCAACAAAAAATCGTTTTATGACTCGCAATCCTCATACTGTCACAAATAAATCCGCTAAATGTTTACGGCTAGCTAAACCAGCAATATTTTTGGCCAATCAGATAAAAAAGTAATATCTAGGCAGCAAAATTGATTCGTTAATTCGATTAGGCACATCCTGACCGATGAGTAATCGTGATCACAAATCCATTTGTGCCGCTGACAGAGAGCTCGCCTGGAAATAAATAGCCTTAGGCAATCTGGAAATCTTGGCCCCCGTGGTGGAGTATGGCCTATACCTTTCTCAGGGAAGAGACCCGTGCCCCTCGGTGGGGACATAATCGGTTGATGATGAATCTGGAAATCCCTGAACCAGCTCCGGACCCGTGACGGCCGAAGTGAGGGTAACCTGTCCGGGTGGGAGTTCGCGGAAAGTACTTAATAATTTGAACTGTCTGTGCGGTACTTCTTGGAAAATTTCTCATCGTGTCCTGCGTGCCCTAACATCTGTACTCAGGAGGGCCTGGCTGCGTTATCACTTGAGCGTGACTCAACCTGCGTAGCAAGTTCTGGGCCACAACTGTTTAATAAGGACTGTATTAAAATTTATTTGATAAGCTGTGAAGAAGAAGTTTCAAAACATTATGATCAAGATTAAATACTTCCAAATAAAACAAATGTCAACTCCTATCTATACTCACCAGTATATGATCTGTATGCCGGTGCAGAATGACATAGAGGCGGTCCGAAGACAGTTTGCTGAGCGGGTGCTCGGGGCCGTGGAGGAAAGGCAAGTGCTCGCAGACGCTCGCGGGAAGGTGCTGCAGAGTCTTCTCGCAGCGGCGCGCCACTAGCCAGAACCTGATGATATCGTGATAAAGTTAAATAATAAGGGTGTTTTGGAACTACTTTCGTAAGCATTACACATTATAAACTAAGCACGATTAAACTCTGGGAATCAGAGCGAAACCTGGTCGGACAGTTTATAATAAGGGGGTTTTCTACTGTCAAATAATTCGCCATTTACCTGAATCGACTTTGTATGATTAATTTTAGTTAAATGTTGTTGTAAGGAAGTGGTGCAACTCAGCGTAAAACAAGTTTCCCTAAAACACTCGATTAACGCCGACTAAAATAGTCTAAAGACGAAACCACAGATTATGAACTGTCTCTGAGAAGTGCGATTTATAAATGAGAGGAATGTATTTCGATAGATGCAGGATTATTTCTAAAATGCGGAATTTCTGCGACCCCACACATAGAGTTCATGCTTAGGAACAAACTTTACACACCATTAATTTCTTATAATAGAAGACATTAGTCTCTTGACTAATACATATGTGGCAGATACCATAGGCGCAAGAGGTTGCTTGCGCGGAAACAGTCGTCTTTCCCGCCTACTGATATGAGCCTATGAAATTCTCGCAGCCCCGCCGGCCATCCCGTCCCCGGCCCGAGCGTGATCTTAAGCGATAACGAGGGTTAACAAACATAGGGCGGGTTCCGTGCATGGATGGGTGACCGTTCTATGACTAACGCTAGTGGCATTTTTCCGAGCGGTTCCGTGCTTCGCCTGTCACGATAAGCAGTAAGTGCCGGCTGCCATCGACCGATGGCAGTCGTTACAAGCCAAATCAGCGGCCTTAGGGTGACTTGAAAACTTCTGACAGTAAGAACAGCCACTAGTCTTACAAGCCTCCACCAATCCGGACTTGGCCCCCGTGGTAGAGTATGGCCTATACCTTCTTTGGAGAAGAGACCCGTGCCTCTCGGTGGGGACATAATGAGTTGATGATGGTGATATGAGCAACCTAGAAGCTAACACTAACGCCCATAGCCTACCTAAGTTGCGTGAGCAGAGCTTTGACAAGCGGCACATGTGTGGCAGCCAGTGCGGCCGCCAGATCGGCCATCTTGGGCGCGTGCGGGTAAGCGGGCACGCGCGCGCGCAGACGGCCGCCGTGCGCGCCCACTGATATGAGCAGCTGCTCGGCGCGCAGGCACGGGGACACCACGCTGCAAGCGAGGACGCACGGCCAGCCGCCCACCACGCATTCCACCTAGGGACCAAAAGAGTTTTTTCATCCCATCTATTCGAAAAGGACGACTTGGTTTGCCTTTAATGCACCCAAAGGTGGTGTTTTCTATAAGAAAGTTTTAGCGAGCAGAAATGAGTTTTTAATCCTCTTTATAAGTGAGCCGCAATAATCTTTGCCGCCTACTTTTTAAATTTGGAACATAAAAAAAAATTAAAATAATAAATAAAATAAAATTTATTGACAGAAAATAATTATTACAGTATTTATGTTTTTACAGTGACTACCACACAAGTGCGAGCCTGAATCGTAGTAGTCGGGAAGATAGTTGCTTTCCAAATTGACAAAAACGCGCGAACTACAGCCCGCGTTTTTGTATTTCTTTCAATTTGAAATTCATGAGTTCTTCAAGTGACAGTGAAATATAAGTTTTCATTTTTTGAAATTACTCTCCTAGACGTTCTAAGACAGTGAGAGTGTAAACTCACCCCCAGATCGCTGAGCAGAGCCTTGAGGTCGTTGAGCCTTTGTCGCGAGCGCACATGCACGGTGTGCGCCAATAACCGTTCCATGGAGGGCGCGTGCGGTGCTAAGGCGGCCGACACACGTTCGCCGCCTTGCAAAGCCGGCACGTGCCACACGCACAGCGCAGAACCCTCACAGCCGATTACAAGGCGGTAGCCTAGCTCGCAGCCCAGCTCCCTGACAAGTAATGTAGCAGTTTCAGCACACATAAATCTCGTGTGGCAGAAAGAAAGAGTTGTTTATGGTGACATTGTGATAGAGCTACTGAGAACTGTCTAACACAATACAAGAATTAAGCTCTCATAGTTTTTTCTTCAGTGATCTTCTACCACCGTCGCAGCTCGAAATTTTAAGATTTTAAGAACTATAATTTTGTTCTAAGAGTCCAAACTGACCTAGAATAAAAGACGAACACACACTTGGATAATCTTCCACCTGTAGACGCTTGGGTCCGTAAAATCATTGTAGGCCTCAGTGTTTACGTGGACGGTAGACAATGACTGAATCTTGACGGCGTCACTTCTGGCGACTATAATTTCAATGCATTACATTGAACTAACCTCCAATAGGAAACTTGCAGTCGCTGCCCGGGCGTGTATCTGTCCACCTGGAGGTGCTTGGACAATCTGTCGCGACACAGCCTCAGAGTCTGCGTGTACAGCAGTTCAAGCGATAGGGAGCGGCAGAAGAACCGCAGCGCCGCTAGCGCGCCGCCCAACCCGGCCGCCGCGAGCCGTGCCTGCGCCACGCCACGGAGCCAGTTTAGCTGGGAGGTGTGCACTAGGGCTTTGCCCTCTGGAAAGGAAATGTTATGATTGATTTTTTGGTTTTAAAACGGTTTCAAGTAACATCTGAGTGGAGTCTAGGCTGAGCCGAAACAATAGCCCCCGTGGTGGTGTATGGCCTATAACTTTCTCAGGGAAGAGACCCGTGCCCTTCGGCGGGGACAACGGGTTGATGATGATGATGAGAATGATCAGGGCGGTGTCTCCAAGTTCACCACATGATGAGAATGATCAGGGTTTTGTTTTCAAGTTCACCACGGTGATCGCGACAAACTGCACCATACTTGTCCGGATCCAGAAATCTCAGGTATTTGAGGTCTGTCTCTTGAGACCTCGTATTTGGACCATTTGTATGTAACACCTAAGTTTGCGTCTAAGGGCCTTTACACATAAACACAATCCGACGTCGTGTGTCGTGCTACGCTACGACGCATGCGTTTGAGTCAAATTAACGCCAACGTCTGTCTCCAAGAGAAGGACAGTGCCCTGCAGATAGTACAGGCATTATTAACTGGTTGGAGCACGACGCTACGTCGTATCATGTTTATGTGTAAAGGCCCTTAGACGCAAACTTAGGTGTTACATACAAATGGTCCAAATACGAGGTCTCAAGAGACAGACCTCAAATACCTGAGATTTCTGCAATACTTTGCTATGGAACGTTTCTAAGCTTAATATACTCTGTAAACGTTAAGTCGTAACTGACCTCCAGTCTCATTATCCTGCACCAGAATGGCGATATCTAAGAGTCGCCACGGCAAGTTGGGAGCGTCGCCCATCACGGTCAGAGAAACACTGAAATCATGGCCGACTGTGAATGTCGCTCGGCCGTTTTCCACCTGCAAATTAATAATAGTTTTTTTTAGTAAAATAGTAGTAATAATAATAGTAATTGAAAATATTTACTTTATGATTTATTTTATAAATAAAAGAGCTACAAATATTTAAAAACATAAGACATGACTTTCGCAGATATTGTCTAAATGCCTTTGATTGGTTATCATTTCAACATGATTGTACTAGTGTTTGTGTGTTACACTTGTAATGCAAATAGTTTTTTGATTGATTGATGACAGAAAATGAGAGAAACTGAATAATTAATCTTTTTCACCTTCAAATCTCGAACATCATTGGGCAGCGAAGCCGTGGTCAACCTCTGACGCACGACATGAGCTAGCGCCCGTAAAGTGGACCTTTTTTCAGTGGCCGTCAAAGATGGCGGCGGGACAAGGCGCTCGCGCACTACTGCTGGTAAGCGACTGTAAGTACCGAGCGTGAGAACCTCTACCGCTGCCGCCATGTGGAATGTCGGGAGTCTGGGGACAAAGAACAAAGGTCACAGGGTTAATTCGCAAAGACTATTTTTTTTCTTGAGGGCTGAATCAAAAACCATTTCGAGATTACCATTATGTAACCATATTTTCTATATTTCAGATAAATCTTATGGAAGATGAGCGTTATTTTTGCAAAAACACAATAACCTTCATTTGACCTTCTGATGACGTCACATTTTAAAGATAAATATAACTTATGGCAACACTACGCTACTTAAAAAAAGACTTGCTGTCATCAACTGTCATGCATGCATGTCAAACTTTGGTTTGTGTTTTCCCAGTTCTCCGTACTAGTTATTTCTTACATTATTTTTATCCGACGACTTTGCATACACCCTGGACACCGATTGGAAGCTTCTTCATAGACCCGGGTATTTACTCACGGACTTCTCTATCGCTTAACACGACGAACTCTCTTAGAACCTGGATTTAGATTACCCCACGAAAATGGACCAATACGTTCGAACCACCTCTAATAACTTGCCAAAAATGGACAGTATGATGATACTGGAGTATGTTGCTGCTAGTGACAAGCATAACGTGGCTGAAATACGCGGCGCTAAAGCTTTAATGTAAGTATATTTTATTAAGGTTGTGTTTGTACATTATCTTTCCGAAAATGCATTACTAACTATTTACTTCTTTCTTTAAGGTCTTCAAAAGACGCGTACGTCGATTCTGCTGTGGGCTTCGTCGAACTAAGGCGAACAAACTCAAATTGTAGTGTACGGTGTAAAGTAGTTCCAGAGCACAAAGTAAATAAAAAACATTATTTAGTGACTACTTCGATAGACGAAAGAGAAGGAGTTATACTGGACACATCGTGCGATGGTTGTGCCGCTTCTGCAGGTGGATGCAAGCACTCTCTGATGTTTCTTTATTGGCTAAACAAACGAAGCAGCGAGCCATCTTCAACATCAGTGGCATGTTACTGGAAAAAGTCAGCTCTATCAGCAGTGCAATTGATTCCAATAGCATAACTTTTTGGGCGAATGCAAGAGACAAGGTGTCTCAAATTCACTAGCCATATGTTTTACGATGACAGATAAAAGTTATAATGTCTTTGATATGACTTTAAGATATTTTCAGGAAAATGTGCAAAATGATGGCAATGTGGATTTTATAAAGTTCAAAGAAATGTTAGATGAGGAAGTACTGGATGCTGTAGACAATAAATAAAGATACCCTGGGACAAGTAGACAGCAAACTCTGGTACAGCGTGCGACAGGGGAGAATCACCGCTTCCAAGCTTTATGAAGCTTCACAATGTAGAAGCGATGGTACTCTCGTCCAGCAAATTTTGGGCAGATACAAGGTGCCAGAGACAGAAGCTATTAAAAGAGGTAAAAGGCTGGAGTCCTCTGTATTAAAAACACTGGAAGACACATTAGGCCAAGCCATAGAAAAATGTGGTTTCATTCTAATCAATGGCTTGGTTGGGGCCTCGCCTGATGGTATTGGGGATAACTTTACAGTTGAAGTTAAATGCCCCATGACAGAAAAAACATTGAAAAATTATGTACACAATGGAGTTGTAAAAATAAAAGTAAAAACACAAATGCAAGCACAAATGATGGCCACAAAAAAAAAAAAAAGGTGTGTTGTGTGTAGCTGATCCTACATATGAGCAGACAAAAAAGTTCATATATATTGGATGGAATTTGATAAAGATTTCACAACCAATATCATTAACGAAGCCGTTAAGTTCTGGGAACAGTATGTGTTCAGTAAAATAATAAAAAGTGCAAGTTTAATTTATTAAAATTATATTTACTTAAATCCACATGTTATTTTCTTTTAATTATCTCACTTTGTAGGTTGATTAAACCACATGTTATCAGTACTATGTGATCCAAGTACACTACATGTTTGTTATGTACTACTGAGTGTGGTTTAAGCAACCTGAACTCCCGGATTCTTCTAATCACCCTCTCTATATGCACCCTCAAACTTGCGATAACTTTAGTTTGTATGACCTCCTGCTTAGTTGGTTTTATATTTGCAAATACGCTGGGAGGCCGCAATAATGTACCATTTTTTGCAATTAACAAAGATTCTATTTCTTTGAATCCTCTGTCCGCCATGATTACTGCATTATTAGGTAAGATTAATAATTATTAATCCACATGCATGTAACATAATTCATTTGGCAATAAACAATTTTTACTTTACTTACTTACTTTACATTCAATTAAATCACTCTTATATACTAAAGCCTTATCTGAAATTCTTCCCCCATACCCTTTTGAGATAAAAGTCACAAAGCCATTAGGTGTACATCCAATGAGGTACTTGACAGTATTGCAACTTTTGTACTGAGACCTTAGATTAAAACAAAAAGGGGAAGATAGGGTACGCTCTTACAATCGTCAACTAAAAAATGGTCTCGGTGCACAACTACTTACTCGAACGACACACACACAACTATGATTGAGTCACGCTGACGGCGCCGAATGACAAAGAAAGAGAGATGAGCTTTGACAGCAGCGCGAGCGAGACAAGCGTGCTCCTTTCGCGCGCCGTCGCAACAATTCGGGCACATTCGGGCGTCTCCTCACAGGTATCGTGTTGGTTGCATGCAAGTAGCGACAGCAAAAAAATTTGGAGATACCGCAGTGTTTCTTCATATGATTTATTAGACTTTTCATGGGCAACATTTGGCATTTGGCAACAGAACATAATTCTTAACATAAACAAGTTAAATCGACTCTGTTGATATTTTTTAGAATAGAATAGTTACTTACATATAACACTAATAGTAAAATAGTCAAGCGCGAGTCGCACTCTAAAAAAAACCTTATATTTTTAATATTCAATTTATTGAATATATTGAATATAAATATTAATAAAATATATACCCTCGAGCATGAGCTGTAGGTTAGGTTATAGGTTACACTGAAAACTTTGCGGAGCGACTGAAGCATTTTCTAAATGGCTGCCCGTCGATTGGGATCCGAGACATTGTTTAAATTGGATTGAACGAGTAGTGATCCGTGTAAATAAAGTGTTTTAATTTTTTTGTTTACTCATATTTGGAATAATAAGGAATGTGTTAATGCGCTCTCACTAATGGGTTCCGTTCGTCCCTTGTTACTCACTCTAATAATGATTTTATACACCTTCGAATAAAGATAATTTATTTCTTTTCTGTCTTTTAGTGGATTTCGATGTGGCCGGGTCTATTTTATGCAAATAATGAAGCCGAACATCACAATACTTATCAATTATCGCTCTCAATAGGTGTATCCTGTGGTTGAACGTGACCGGTTGTTCTTTTGAATGTATTTGTAGGCTAGACAGTATGTCTGTGTGGAGAAAAGATTTTATTATGTTCAGTTTTAATCTACGAATTTGTTTTTCACAAACCAAATGTAGAGTTTTATTTTCTCTAATAAACATTTTAATTGTTTTTTCGGATTTCGTACATATTTCGAACAGCTCAAGAGATGGGTAACACAAGCCACCCATATCTTTAAGTTTTATTAATTTGTGAAAACCCAGCTTTTCATTGGTTATTAGTTCTGAAACGCATGTTTCACACTTAATTGTTTTGATTAAAGCCCTTGCTACCCACCCAGCTAGGTATCCTATGATTTGCTCTTCTGGTGTATCATAATGACGACGTTCGTTATTCAAAATATCATTCAATATTTCTATATTGCTTTCAGCAGTCGTATCACTGGACTGACATTTTTTTTTTGTATCTCTGACTCGCCTATACGATTCTCCACGTGTCACTTTATGCTTTTGAAATGTTTCGCCGTCGTACAATTCTGTTAATAATTTTTCTTCATCTTCTTGGTCCAAATCAATTAAATTTCTATTAACAGTACGATTTATACTGTCTACAGCTGATGAGCAAGTGAGTATCGGAAAATTGTCCAGAGGTATACAGTTCCCTGACAGAGAAGAACGAAGTTCCAAATGTCCCAATACCCTTTTATAGATCCCCTGAAATTGACGTGTGTTGGGATTATTGTTGTAACCACCTTGTCTCCGAATAACTCCAAACAATAATTCTAGGTGATCTTGACTTAATCGGTACATAGAGATGTATTTCAAGCTATTAGTTTCAACTAAAGTCGAGTACAAATGTTTTAAGCTTTCTATACAAATGATAAATCCTACAAAACCTGTTTTACGGGCAGACAGCACCAGTTTTCGTTGTGAAATTTTCATAGTCACTGAACGTCTGAAGATGCGTCTTCTCTTTACAAAGATTTTCAAGGAAGATATGTACTCTTTCATATAGTTCAAGAATTCAAAAATTTCGTCTTTATTATCTGGACAGATGGGTTTCTTGAAACCAAATCTACCACGTTTTCGCGAGTTCATAACGTCAAACAAGTTATTGAAGTTTTCAATAAATTTTACAGTGGCTTCTGTATTTAAAAAGTGTCTGGATGACAGTAGCTCTCCACACAATTTTAATGATGTGGCTACACTTTTACTTAGTAGCTGAGTGGCGAGTTTAACTTTCATGATTTGATTACGAAAGTCAATATGTCGCGGTGTCAACTTATTGGCGAATGTGAGCGTTTGGCTGCTTTGTAGATTTAACAATTTTTTTAAAAACTGCCATTTTACTTCACCACCCTCGTTGTCTTTTATCAATCTTTTAGACTCAAAGGTATTTCTTACAAGTTTCACCATATGACATGGATCTAGAAAGACTGCTACATCGATGTCACATGATGGATGCTTGAAGGTTGTTTTTAAATTTTTGACATCATTAAGTTTGCATCCTAATAGATTTGCGGCATTAATGTTTGACGGGCAGCCATCGAAAATCAAGGCAACGACGTTTACTCCTGCATCCCAGCATTTAGTCAAACAAATATTAACTAAATTAGCTTTGCATTCCGCTGTTAGTCCGTCGACAAAGAAATACCCCACGGGCAATTTCCAGTTTTCATGCAAACTAACTAACATCATCACAAAAGCCTGGGAAGCAACTTTGTCGACGTCTAAACTTCTATTTCCATAATTTACGAGACCTAGCGTCTTTTTGGTATTCCAAGTGGTTTGTTGCCTGATAGCCATTTCATCCATGACGAGGGAACACAAAATTTTCGTGCTGGATGTGGAACATTTTTTTTTGAGAACGTCAAAGGCTTCAGCTGTAAATCCTGGTGCAGCATTTAGTTTCTCATACCATTTTCCTAGAGTTCGAGGGTGAGGCAAGGCGTCTTCAAAGATCTTACGCACGTATTTGTAACCAGCCGGGGAATAAAAATTTAGTGTAAGGGCAAATTTTCTCAAAGCCGGATCGTATGATGTCCTCAAATTCTTATTTTTCTTTCTTTGTTTAGTCATTCTTGAAAACAAATCTGCTGCTTCCGCTTTAACACACAACTCCTGGAATTGGTCCTCACCTAAACTAAAGGTCTTCTTCAATCTTGCAATACACTCTTTGAGAGATTTACATTTTTCAGTGAGTCTTTTATTTTTTCTTTTTAAATTTTTGTTCTCTTTCAAAATTTCTTTCTTGTTATTCTGAATCCTACGCATTTTAAGTTTTAAATATGATTTACGAGGCGTATCAAATATTGATTCCAGATCCGAAATGTTTTCGTTTTGTAATGAATTTGGCGAACTCGGTCTCGAAGAACAGTAGTTTGCGGACTTCATTGCAGCCTAAAACAGAAAAACCATAGTTAACAATAAATAGATAATAAAATAATTAATTGTTTACCATACCGATGAACATAAACTTAACATAACCATAACATCCGAAATCTACATCACACGGAACACAGAGCAGATAGTTATTTGCTAGACTCTTTATTTAATCCTGCTAAATATCATAAAAAGTTATAAAAAATAATTGTCCACCGTCCCCCCCCCCATATAATACGTATGAATACTATGAATACCTTTCGTTTTCACATAAGTACACATTACATTGCCGGACATATAATGCCTACCATCAAAATATTTAATTTTTATTCAGTTTTTGTAGATACATACCCGAAAATGAGGTACAGCCCCTTTTATGATTTTTGTCAATCCTTTCTTGGTTTTATATACATCAGATGGGTTGAAATGTATTGAGCACACTCTACTATGGGTGGTAGGTGTCGAGTCATGTTCGCGCCTTTGGTTGCGAACAACGACCAGCCACTTATGTCTCCACAATTCATCTTGAGGAAATCTGTAAGATAATAAAGATTTTATTATTGAAAGAATTGTTTACTTACCTTACAACACACACTTGTAAATTTGTTCAACCATGGCGTCATCATAACATAGGTCCGTAGTTAATACCTGTATAAAAATTTATTTCTTTGTGTATTATTATGCTGACCGTACATGACCGGCAACATGGATTTCGGTAATTTCTTGCAGCCATGCAGCTGATCGTGTCGCTCTCACATGTTTTGTGTAGTTTTATCTCGCTTGCTCAAAAATGTCGGAATGCTAATCAGCATCTTATATGAATACATGAAAATATTAGTTTTTGGCATACTTACGAGTGAAAAGTGACTCCGAGTATCTTGTTTTTGCGCCTTGAGTGATTTGTGCACTGAATGAATGCACAGGAAGGCATTTTTTCGTTAAAAACACTTGTTTCAAGATCGCAATTAGTCACAATGCAACACATACACACAGGTCACTGTTCTGACGGAGACTGAACGAAGTAGGTCCATTGGACTCAGTTTTGCAGGACCACGCGCGCTATGCAGGTACCATATCTTCCCCTTTTTGTTTTAATCTAAGACTGAGACCAAGTTTGAGCCTGTTGCATGGGACTGTGTAGCTTTTCTATTTCAATTTCAAAAGCGTCCAATATTAACTGGACATTGGAATATCTAATTTTGAATACCAGGGGTAAGTTTTGCCTAATTTGTAAAGGTGTTGGCATATAAATCAAGTTTTGAAAAAAAATTGCCAATGCTTCGATGCTCAAATGAAAAAGTTTTATAAATTTCCCCTTTGATATCTCAAATTGATCACAAATTCTAAAAACTGTGTCATTCTGTTTGATTTTTAGTAAAGTTATTATTATATCAAGCTCTTTTACTTTACTTTGCACAGCAATATGATGTATGAGCCAAAAATATTAACAAACAAAAAGGCACTCTCGAAAGAAGAAATGAAATTCCTTGTCTGTGAAAAAAACGTCTGTGACAGCAAATCACAGAAACAACGTGTGACAGTTGGCGCGACGTTTCGGCGTGTGCACTCGAAAAATATGACGTCACGCTTTCAAATATTTTAAATAAATAATTTATACTAATATAATTAACAAATCACTGAAAAAATGAAATTAGTCTCTAGAAATTACTTCTACTTTATGAAAAAAATACAAAATAAGAACAAAATAAAAAATATACTGCCCGAATTCAATATGTCTTGGTCTAGAAAAATGTATTTAAAATAAAGTAGGACTTTAAGTATTGACTAGACTGGCTGGCTCAGTGCTTATATTTTTTTTTAATAAAAGATAATCAGATTTACTAAAACTAGAATTCACATAGTTTATTACATTAAGACAACTGATATTTTCTTATGTTAGTTTCCAGAAGCATACTTTCGGGTGCAATAAAGTATAGTAATATATTGTGTCGCCAAACCCTATATTGGCCTGTTCATATAACTATAAATTCATGGATTATAGTTATATGAACAGGCCAATACAGGCACCATTATGGATAATACAGCAGAGCATCAAGTATGTAACTTCAGTCAGTGTTTCTATCAGAAACCTAGCAGAGCTGGTCTTATAGTTTCATTTCTAGACTAATCATCACTGTTGTGCTGTACAACACATATCTCACATTTTTTCCTCTCCCATACAAGGTCCAGTATGGCAGGCCATGCTTATTGCTAAGACAAATAAAAGAGAAGAATTACCTGGCATGTACAAGAGTCTCCCTAGCAACTCTAGCCAGTACATCAGCAGTCTCCATGAACAGTAGTGCCTGCTTGTCCAAGAAAGCCATAATGTGTGCCGAGCGGTCGACCTTCGTAGCACTGCTAGCCCACTTCACCAATGCCAGCAAACGCACGAAAAGCTGGCGTGTACGAGCACTAAACTTGTAGATCTCAATTTTACGCTCCATATCAGTTTTTCTTGGTAATCTGTAAGATTGGTTAATAAAGTTGTTTAAGTTGGGACTTTTGAAGTTGTGGATAGGCTGGCCAAGAAAGCTGTAATGGATGGTTCTGTATTAGTGTCACTACCCTATTCTAGTGAAATCACTTCATATTTCAAAAGAAGAGAAACTGGAAAAGTGGGAGTATCATTTTGGAGAGCATGTTGAAAAGGGTATTGGTCTCTGGTACAGAAGTATCCAATGTAGACCAAATCTGGTGCCATGGTTTGATTGCTCCGATTTCTACAGATCTACAGATCTAGGCTTATTCAAGCATTTAGGCTTCGTTCACGGCACATTCCAGTAAACAAATTTTAGTTCCTAATGGGTAAGAAGCCCTCCTCAATGTGTGAGCAATGTGGAGTTATAGAGGATCACATGCATTTCTTGCTGGACTTGCTGTGTTCTGAACAATCAATAATGAAGAAGAATGTTTCATTCAAACCTACATGGGTGGGAATTAAATATTTTATTGTCCAATCCACTTTGTACAGGAGCTGTTGCGATGTATGACTTCGCTCGTGCTTCTTTTAGACTAATGAAGCCATGGCGGGGTCAGGCATCGCAATAGCTCCTCTAAGCTAAATACCATGAAGCTGACATGACTGCTCAATGGCAGTAAAAGCCTTGTTAAAAATTGAAAAAAAAAGGCCAGTGTCTTAGGTATTTAAACACAGAATATATAACAGTAATAAACTGAATTAATCAAAAATATTGCCCCTGGACACACCCAACCCAAAAGATCCCACAACGTCAGCAGCGTTCCCCCGCTATATGTATAGGGAAATCTTTTTCATCACCTATGCCTCATAACCATACCAAAGACTCTTCAGGTGTTGTAGGAATGGCTCCTGGAATGGTTGATGAGTAGTTCCAGGTCCTCTAGGATGTGATGCGCTACCACCACCGTATATTTAACAAAGATGTAAAAGATTTAAGAGAGATAGAAACCCTCAACTGCCCCAAATTGAATTATAAATTTATCACATTTCATAACAATTTGGTAAAAATATAGGTAATCTGAGGGACGATTTGTACAGAACTTACAACTCAGCCAGCACTGTGAGTTCATCGTAGGTCCGTTGAACGATAAAGTCGATCAGCAAAGCCAGGGAGATGGAGCCGCCACGGGCTCCCTCCGTGCCTTGCGCACAGCCCTCAATCGCTACGGGAACCATGGTCACTGCCCACTGCTCACTACTATGTGTTACTATTTATTGAATCGGCGTCATAGAAATCATTTGCATGATGAATTCTAGTGGCAAATCAGATTTTTTAGTTTTAGCAACAACTCAACAAGAATCTTCATCACAGATCTCCATTGCAATTGTGTTCTGTGAAACTGACTGAATGAAATAAATAATTGAAAGGCGAATGAAACTGAAGTGAATGAGTGAATACGTGCTGAATTTTCTCCAGAAGTGTTGCTAGGAAAGGGGATTTGTCCCAATGAGGGCTTTTCAAAACGTCATTAAAAAAAATACAGTACCGCAAGTCACCGATAGATGGTGCCGACGTCAGATAATATGTTAGAAATGAAATGACATCGCTGTATGTACCTTCTTTGTGGTGTCTATCCTATGTTTTAACAAAAATGCACAATGCACGGGCTAGCCATCATGAGTAAAGACACAATTCACGTACGTATGAAATGAACGAAGTAAAAATACTAAGATAACATTTTACATACATGCACACACATTGCTTCTGGCCCCACACTAGGATACGCTGTATCGTGGGAACCAGAAACAGCGACGTCACAAACATGTAAACATCCAAGACCTGGGTTTTTTTTTCTAGTTCCCAGCCGGGATTCGAAACCGGGACCTCTCGCATGATAAGCAGATGCGCTAACCGCTACGCCACAGAGGTCGTCACAAAGTTGATAACTTTCAAGTTTCAACAGTTTCGAAACAAAGTCTAGTTTAGATCAGAGACTACAAAGACATGTTTAGATATTGTACAACATTTGAAACGTATAATGACATTTTGTTCTCCTTGCAGCGCCATCTAGTTTTTTTAATGAAATCAACTGACAGCTGTCATTGAAAGGCCCAGATTTTTTTATAATATTTATTCATTAATAACATGCAATGTGTATGAAATTACCTTAAAGCTAAAATACACATTTATAGTAAATAATGTAATATAATTTTGGCTATTTCGGAAGTAGAAAAGGCGACCAAAAACCACAATCCGCAAAATATTGTCAATGGGAATCGCAAGGATGATTTGAAATGTATCAGCTTGGAATACTTTTCTTAATTTTTAAATCTAATAAAAAGAATCAGAGTCTCCGAAACCGGTAATATGTCATGCACGGAAATACGTCCTCGACTGACATCTTAGAACACATGTAATATCAAGTTCTAAGGCAAGCTGTCAGTTTTTTTGCTATATTAATCTATAAATAACAATTCGCAACTCGTAGTTGTTACTGAAACTGCAAAAGCTTAAAATACTTTTACTGCATTTTTAAAGTCCAGTCTCTCATTCTGGGGCCCTGTCATAAAATATTAAAACATTCACGGTGTAACGTGAATGTTTCACTTCAGAAACAAACTGGCCGGAAAAGTGTGGATTAGGCCACGCACTATGTACGGTGCTATAGAAAGATTTTGTACCAACTTATATTTGGTGTACAGAACTCAAAGTATTCTTAATAGATTTTGTACGAAGTTTTCCTTTGATAAGTTGGTCACTTGTTACTCGTTAATTTGTTAAGAATTTTGTCACTTTTTTTTAGCCGTATTACGGCTAAATACTGTTATCGATTGTTTTTTTCACGTTTCTAAAATAAAGACGGGAGAAAGGAAGGCGCCTCTCCCTCTCTTGTTTAGCGAACGGAACCCTCAATCGAAATAAGTTTATGTTAACACCGTTAAGCTATGTTAATAATATATGAAGAGGAAAAGTATAAAAATCACCTACATAATTTTCTTATAATAAATATTTAATTAAACATGGTAAGTACCATACTTAAGCAAATATTCGTTCTATTATATTTAGAGATTTAACGTTTGAAAATTGGGGCGACCAGATTCATTACAAATTTTTGAAATATTGGCAATATCGGTTTTACAGCTTCTGGCAATACAGTCTTTTACGCTTAGGCAAGGATGTTATAATCAAAGAGGATAGAGCACTACGAAAAACCTTCCATAGAAAACTAAACTCTTTGTTTTCACAAATAAAACATAAAATCGTATAAGTAAGCAACTAGAGTAAAGTGTCCAGAGCGAGAGCCACTAACTGAAGGAGTGTGTCTTACTCTTACTCATTTTATGTGGAATACTATGACCATGATGTTGTAAAATGTAGGCCATGTGTTTGATTACCTAATGGTCTCTTTTCAGTTTTCCTAAAAACGAAAGCTAACGTTCAAAATGGATGGATGCTATATGAGGCTCTGGTTCGACATCACAAAATCCTGCATTTTTCCAATTAAAATCCTGCAATCTTATTTTCTAAAGTACCGGCTGTTGCAGGCTTCACAGCCTGGTTGGTCTTACCTAGGTTGAAGGAAGATGCTGTACCATTTTTAGTGGTGAATAAAAGGCTTCGAACCTCTGTAGCATACATAGGTACCTAAAGTTTGTACATGAAAAGTTGCCGTTTGGTGTACAGGTATAAAAAATTATGCCAATCGATAGAGAAAATAATTATCACAAACAACAAATACTCTTTGACCAAATGCCCCCAATTTATTACTAGTTTTTATATTTTCAAACGGGAATAACTCAGAAAGTATCACTTAATTTACTTTTTATTAACGTGCTTACCAACCACTTTAGGTATGTTGCACAGGACTTTTCTGTAACCTTTGTGTTTTGGTTGCTAAGAAGTTTATTAGAAAGTAAGTAATAAATAAATATTTACAGCCTGTGGCGAAAAAAGTAATGGTACTGAGCGACGGAAGAAAATGTTGAACTGGAAGAACTACCAACGAAGAAACCACGGCTCGATGTAGGTGCCCAAACTGACTGAATGAATTCCCCAAAAGAAGAAGCCTTGAATATTATGTTTGAATAGAAAAATTGTCAGGAGGTATAATAGAATATTTAATTTAATACTTAATAATTCTATTCTATTTTGTAATGTTTAGCTTTAATATTTTAAACGTAAAAAAAAAAATTCAAATGTTTGTCACCAATCTAGCTACATGAGTTTTATTCGCATTGGCAAGTTAGATTTTTTTATCTGAAATTACAATTTGTTCACTAAAATTTGTCTGCAACAACATTTTGAATTTTTAAGTTAAACCTTGTCGAGACCAAGAGTACCATAATGATATAAAGTTCTAAATTGGTTAACTGAAAATAATTTGTAAACTAATGTAGATCAAAATATGATTAAGTTAATTTCGCAGAATGAGTGCGATTTCCGCGATAAAAAGTAGCCTACTGTAACTGATGATAAGAAATGTAAGAAAAGTTCACTATTAATAACTGTGAATGTAAGTAAAGTTCACTATCTTGCATGTATCCATGCAAGATAGTGAACTTTACTTATTCTCAAATTAAAGGCCCAGACTCGAATCGAGCCATGAATGTATGCTAAGTAATTTTTGTAGCAATACCACTTATAAGGTTTTAAAAAAGTTTTTTAACATGGTCGAAGTTGAGTTTTATCTTTACTTTTCTCTCTACTCTTCTTTTCTACTACAAACCTTATTTGAGGGCAGTATGTAATGTACTGTACATACATTAACACTTAATAAGCAAGTTGTAAATTCTATACATTTAAATGAGTTAATTCTTTGTGTTTATTTTTAGATTAAAGCAAATTGTATGACTTGATTTTGGCTTTCATTTTATAATGTTTAAACTTCGTTAAATGAAAATATAAGTATAATTAAAGTTCTTCAGTCAATGAATATACCTACCACTAGGTACTGTGTCGCCCATTATGGAAGTAAATGCCCAAGTTACTAGTAAAGAGAGAACTTCGCTCGTTCCTTCCGGCTGGCTTCCCTTATGTTTCGTCCGGTCTTCATTGACACCAAGGTCACCCTACTTAGAAAGAAATCTCAGAAGAAGGAGTACCATAGAAGGAGCGTTAAAAAATGAAAACGTGCCACATAGTCTGTTTCGTCAATCTAAATAGCCGCAAGCTACGTGTTAGAAAGAGAAAAATATAGTCGTGTCTTTGTTGCTTTTTTCGAGCGTACAACCCTTAAACGTCAGTTGGTTACCTTTGGTTACCATTACGCGACCAAATTAGAACGGCTCAGAAAATGACGGCATGTAATGTGCCGCCCAATGACATTGATTTGGCAGAGGGTGTTCTGTATTTGGTAGTGTGTTTGACAAGAGGTTTGGGAGTGCGCCGTTTTCAAGAAGCTTGTGTATTTTATATTTACTAAAGCACCATTTGAAGTGAATTATAGTGGATTCTCATGGTATATAGTATAAGTAACCATCGGCATGGCGTGTGTTGTGTTAGAATGTATATCTCATTCTTCCCGAGAAGATAATGAAACAACATTCATCAGCTTCCACCGGTAAGTCTCAATTTTGTGTACCTAAAAGGGTATTTTCTCTAAGATTTCAACTATGGGCTACTAGAATTGCAAATTAGCTATTAGAGAATGGTGTTTTCATCATGATTATTGTGATATTTTCGATATAAATCATAATACAAGTTTGTTGTTTGTTGTATGGGAATAGGGATGGGACTTTCCCACTTTCTCAGTGAAAAAAAGTATCGATAGTTCGTAGAGCATATTTAGTTATTTCTTGCGTTCGTATAGTTGTTTTAATTGTTAATTATCTATTGCAGGTTACCCGAAGACAGCACAAAATAACAAATGTCGATGACGCAGTATCACGTACAAAGTAGTCTTGGAAAAAATTACACCGCATTTGCAGCAAGCGACTGTTTCATAAACAATAGCAAGTGGCGTAGGTTGGAAACAAGTGCCGTACCTACTTTACGCTTTTCCTTAGCCCGTAGATCATTGGTAAGGTTATAATTATACATTATAATGATACTTATAACAAAATAAAGTCTACATACTGCACAATTATGTCGACTGAGGTGCACGTTTTGCTGTATGTATGTACATCAGGAATTTCACATGAGACCCGACTGTCTCGTTGGTCTAGTGGTTACTCCACTTGGATAATAAAACAGGTTGTCAGTTTCAACCTGCAAGGCGCCGTATATCACTTGTAGAATTTTTCCCTGATTATTGCCTGACTGGGTGTTTTTTTCTATCCTGGACAACGTTTAGCAGTTAAAGGTCATAACTAGTTTAATACTATCATAGTCTGATTCTGGTGCAAGTGATTTTTATTATTTGTTTATGTGGAAGTTATCAACGTGAAGTACTTAAATAAAAACAATTTTCAGGTTGCGCCCTTCGCGGAAATGGACAACGTTCGTGAGCTGCAACCAAGCTGATTTCATTTGAATTTCATAAAATATTATATTATCTTTTACATTATGGCTGACACATTTTTGTGAAAAAAAAAAAACGTTAATAGGTACTTGTAAAACAGAAGTCAGGGATAAAAAACATATACATTATAGTAATACGTGTTGGTTTCTTCTCTATTGAGCTGCAGCCTGCCACTTTTTATGTGAAAAGCTTGAAACTACGTACTTTATTTGATGCCAAATAATCTTGTACCAATAAATCGTTTGGTTTTTAATTTTTATTTTATTCCATCGAACCTGGACTGATGATGTTATTACAACGGGTGCCTTGAGTAACTATGCTAGGTGGTAGGTATTTATTGGAAACAAATACGTAATCTATTAACACGACACAGGGTATCCTAGTGTGGGGCCAGAAGCAATCTATGTGCCTGTGTGTAAATGTTATGTTATGTTATTAAATAGTTTTTCCTATTTTGGTCTTGTTTTATTCATTATACTTTCTTACAGTGCCACCATCTCATCTGTTCAGTTGATAGCGGCGCTAGTGGAGAATTTAGTAGTAACATTTGAGAAATTTACCTAGAAAAACGAGGATATTTTAACCCATCTTTCAATTTTAATGAACAAATATCTATAAATCTTAGTAAATGAATAAATAAACAAAAAATGGGGAACAGGATTTACAATTAATTACTTAGTTACAATTTTACCCACCTGAACAGATAACTTGGTGGCGCTGTATATGGTGATTATTGATGATTTGCAAACATATTAAAAAAAAGGTTCTATATTCGCTGTACATATACATTTTGCCATGTTACCACATAACTCGGTAAAATCTTTCTTCGATTCGCTATAGCCCTATTAGTCCCATTTATATTATTGAAAACCTGATGTAGAACTTCCATAAATATTACTTATGAATATTTATGGTAACTTATATGGTATGTACCACACTTAGCACATAATAACATAACCGTAAGGGGTTCCAGCTGGTTCACTAGCACCACCAAGGGAAAAATGATATTTTTTTAGAGATAAATACATTGATAATTAGATAGATAAATAATGGTGATAATAGTGATTATCATGGGCCCATGACTGTAATTTAAATTAATTGGAATTGGAAGAATGGAATTTAGTCGGTTTTTTGGTACACAGCCATGGGTCCGAAAAATCACTATTAAACATGGTGATGGGATTGAAAAGATACTTTTTGCAAATTGTGTAAAAGAGCTATGATTTTTTTATCATTTAATATTAATACTTAATTACCAACATTAATTTTAAAAAATACACAGATTATGTAGATCGGAATAAATAATATCGACATCTTTATGGTGTTTGTCCCAGCCCTATCGATTTTGGCTTTGTTCAGTAATCTGTGGCAACCGTGTACGATTGTAACATTTTTAGTGCATGAGTACACTACAGCTGTCTCTTTCTGGCGCAGAGACTTATCGTAAGAGTAACATGGACAGCTATACAACTGTTACTTTTTATTTTATTCCTCCTTCTATGGTACTCCTTCTTCTGAGAAAGAAATGGCATTCTCTAGTTCGAGCCTCCTTGTCAGGACATTTTTTTGTCAGAGTACTCAATCCTCTTTGATTATTACATCCATGCGCTAAGGTATGTTCTAAAACGGTATATTGTAGTCCTAAACTTAAACAACGTTTTTAAATCAGCGAAAGACGTTATCGTATTTTAAATTAGGTACAGCTTCTTAGTAACCAAAAAATTTTAATTAAATATTAAATAGTTTTTCTTTTCAAATAGATTTTTTGAATCCCGATAATGTAAAAATAAGAATTGCGATGTAGAGAACGTGCAGATATTCAAACGTACTGCATTTTTTTGACAGTAGGTACTTTAACAATCTCTCTTTAGTCTGTGTCAGAAACATTTATATATCATTCATTTCTTCGTAATATTTCCACTAATTGTGCAATTTATTTCAATTTATGTTTTTAGTGTAGCTTGGAAGTAACTTATATTTATTTCATTTTAGTGTTTTTTTGTGGCCGCGTAAATTGTCGAAGGAGCCAGTGCTAGACTTCCAACAAATCGGTGAATACATTTTAACAGCAAGGTTATCTTTTTCTTCATTGTTTCCATAATTCATTATAATTTTGGGCATTTATTCAGCCATGCGGTAAATGATCATCGTAATCCGAACTAACCGAGTAAGGCAGCTATCAAGTTTCTTCAAGTGGCCTATTTGTTTGTGGAAACAGCAAGTGTCTAAAATGGGGCTACTGACGGAAGGCAGCCCTCTGTCATGGGAGGAGACGAAGGCGCTGGCGGAGCATGTGCGGCAACACGGCGTCGAGCAGTTCATTAACCTGTACAGCAAGCTGCGAGAACGCACTGGTGATGTTCTGAAGTGGGGGGATGAGGTATGTGGTAGACTAATAGGGAGTGATCTTTACTTGATAAGATTCGGGAATAGGTTGGTTCTATCCAGCTTTGGTCCCCATAGACCAGATCTGATCAGGGTCCTAATTATGCACCAAATCTATAGCAATACCAATCATGTAAAGATCTGTCAAATTACATACTGATTGTGCAGTTAGGCAATTGGAATTACTCAGAATTTGGTGTGTGTACATTATGTAGAGGTTGGTTAGCATGCAATGTCGCCTGTCTGGGGCTGGTTTTCTGAAATTCCACTTCATTCCACTACTAGCTGTCGATTTCTGAATTGAGAATTTTGCTAAGTAATTACTTAACTGTAGTGCTGTCTCGTCAAATTTCTTTGAAAAGAGAGTGACAGCATGTTACTTAAGTATTTACTTAGTGCAAATTCTCAATTCAGAAATCGGCCCTATAACAATTCAGATTTGATTAACCCACAGATTAACACTCTGACACTTCTTCTTGAAGACCAGCCACTAGTCTTGCAAGCCTCCACCAATCCGGACCAGGTCCCTGTGGTGGAGTATGGCCTATACCTTCACGAGGGAACAGACCCATGTCCCTCGGTCGGTTGATGATGATGAACAAAACGACTCTGCTGTGCATATACCTACCTTGAATTGTCATAATAAACTGCAAATAGCAGTTTTATTACACCTGGCCCTTGAGAGCAATCACTTGATCAGTTACTGTCTTCTGCTACCCATTCTCCCTCAATCTTTAGGTAATTTAATTATTGTTTTTGGAATTTCAGAGCCCAGATTATTTATGAAATCATTGGTTTCAGGTGGAATATATTATAGTAAAGTTTGACGACGAGAACCACCGTGCCACAGTCAGCTTGAGGGCCGATGAGATTCTCCCTAAGTTGCAAGAGAAAGAAAATAAAGATCCCCACAGTAAGTATAAATGTGGCCTGGTGCTAAAAGGGCCAAAGTCAGCTTTTGATGCCAAAGTATTGAAAAATGTATATAGTTATTTGTGCTAAAAGGGTGTAAGTGCAACGAGAATATTTTCAAACATGAGATGTGTAAAGAGGCCAATGTAGGGTATATGACTTTCTACCGGTATAGTAGAAATTGTTACTTTTAAAAGGGATGCCGGGAGGACGGGGATTACTGACATCGGCCCTATTAGCACCAGGCCACAATTATGCTTTAAATATCCTAAAACCAAAAAGTGTAAGTGCCTTTGTACACTATGTTTGTAAGGTCTTGTAAAATCGGCACCTATTACTAAGGATCCACTGTCTGTCTGACTGTCTGTCCATCCGTCAGGCAGTAACCAAGCTGTAGCTCTTGAGCCATGATATCTAGACATTTAAAATTTTCACAGGTGATTTATTTCTGTTGCTGAAATAATAACGAATACTTAAATCAGAATAAAATAATATTAAAGGGAATGTTTTTTAGGGTGCCTGAAAGTAGACGGCGAAAGGTAGACACTTGAAATATTCACAGAATGCATATTCACTTCATAAATAGATAATGAAATTAAAATAAGGGCTTCCACACAACAAAAGTGATTTTTTTGAAGTGTTTTTTTCGATCGAATAACGATAACATGTGAAACTAGTAAAAGAGGCTATAATATTGTGTCTAATATTACATACATAAGCTCACGCCTGTATGCCAGAGGGGAAGGCAATTTCGTTTCGTCGACATTCATCAGTCATTGCATGCACGCACGTCGGTTTCGAGTACTTTTTATCTTGCCCTTGTCTATGGAACCCTTCTTGCACGAGTCCGACTCGCTTTTTTGGTTGGTTATATTAATGCGCACTACGCGTGTATAACCCAAACAGAATGCTCAGCAAACACAAGGCCGCCGGCACTTTGTAACCTTTGTATTGTAACCACACTATCCTTGTATTTTTGATCTGCTAATATGCGTTTATAACACATGCGTTAAAAACACGAGTCATCAGAGAATAAAAATACGTCGTGTGCTAAAGCTAAGTTCCGAAAAATCGATTACAAAGAAACTAAGTATGTAAAGTAACTAAGTATCTAAAGTAACTAACAAAGTAACTAACTAGTTGAAATATATGTTCTATAAAATCCACTGCAAAAGCAAAAATATTATGTAATCTTAGAAAAAAGAAACTGGTTGTTACTAAGACTATATTCTGTGGTAATTTGAAAATGTTTGTCTATGAAATTTTGGAGATTATAAGGGCATTTTGTCCTGTTTTCGAAAATGACCTAATGTCTTTTAAATGAATATTAAATTGAAAAATATCTTAGTATCTGTATTCCTGTTAATGAGCCTGTTGTGTTGAAAAGTGAAACAATATGCTTCGAAAATATTTTATCACAGATAGGTCAGTGACTAGTAAGGCTCTATCTGAGGAAATATAAGTACAGTCAGAAAAGATAAAATATCTTACGTAATCATTTGTCCTAAGACTAGCAGCTAAACAGGTATAACATTTGTCTGTCATGATTAATTAATGATACATTATTGTTTTACGACTGACATACACAAGACCATTCAGACTTGAGTGTTGCTTGGGTAATAATTTTCTAATATGAATTGCCCATCTATGTACTTGTAGTTGGCATATAATTCAGGTAGTATGGGTTCCATTTTACTAATATTATACAGCTATAACACGATATACTCGCTGACTGATTGATTAATCATCTATAATTCAATCATTGGTTTGGACCTCTCAGAGAGGAAGTATGGACTTAATCATGAATATCTGTAATTTATCTGTACATTAAGTACATTATATCACTAATTGCCAAAATACAGGACCACCTAGTTTGGCGCTTAGCTGAATTGATAACTGTACCAATAGCCTTTAAGTGATTTTATAAAGCCCCCAAGGCTCGTAATACGTTGTTTGTTGGTTTTGTTTTTATGGTGAGAAATAAACTGTACTTTAGTAATTACCACGCGTGCTCATCGCGGATTGGCAATTTCAAGCATTGAGGTATGTGAAAACCTTATACACTTCAGGTTCCCTCGCGATGTTTTCCTTTACCTTGGTTTTACTTTCAACAATTTCGTAGTCTTACCACAATGTTCTGTCCTTAGTACAATGTTCTAAATATTTGACACATCTGCTGCTTACTAAATAAATTACTTGTTAGCAACTTAGCACTGACGTCAGCCACGCGGAAAATCGCTAAAGATCGTTTTCAGCAGCGAATGAGTTAACATATTAGTTATGAGAATTAGATCATTAGAATCTATAAAGCGAATCTTGTATCCTAACCAGTGACTCTGTGCAGCTACACAAACTGATGAACCGGTATTGCATGTTACATATTATTATGACTGCGATAAAAGATAAGGTAGACAATCATTAACCACATTATCTGTAAAAAATCTTCTAAAAATCTAAAAAATCTTATAATTATGCCTTATTAAACAAAGATTATAATGAAATTATCTATCATTATTAATTATTAGGTAACAATGGATATCTATAAGTCTGTGAATTTATTCTGGGAAGTAAAATCACAGTTGTGATGCTATCTTATTGTTAATGTGATATTTTTAAACATGAGTTGCTTAAAATGAGCAACGCTTCAGGCGACGTTTTCTAAAATTTCACAATGTGCGAGCAACAAAGATGCCACATAAAAGACAACCTTCTTCGACCGTATCCCCAACACAGCCTCACAAGTGTTTTAAAATACATTTTTCTCTTTAATGGTATTTAAAATGTGGAAAAAAATTATATTACTTTTCAATATCTTAGAGTATAAAGTTCTATAATCTAGACTCATGTTTGCTATTTTTCATCAGCCCAGATTTATTTATTGCCCAGCATACATACCTACAATACAACCACATTTGGCTATCCAAATATTGTAGCTATGCTGGGTGGATACTAAAAAATAAACCAAACCTATTGTCACTTGACGTGTTAGTAAAATTTACTACTTTTTCCCTAAAAGTTCACTCTCGCAGCGTAATAAATTCCAAAGAAATCGTGCGGTCGTAGAACCCAGCGCCAACGTCACTAGGTATTTGGTTGGTCAAATTCTCAAATCAGAAACTGCAGATATCTCTGTTCCTTCCCCAGACGTGAAGTCTCTATGGCGGCCGGAGTACGGCGCCTATATGGTGGAGGGCACGCCGGGGCGGCCCTATGGTGGCCTGCTGGCCCATTTCAACATCGTCGAGGCCAACATGCAGTACCGGCGCGCTGAAGCCTCCACCTTCTTGAAGGACGGCGAGGTTATCATGAGCATCACCAACTTTCCCAGGTGAGGCATTAGTCGCGTTTCATAAAACTACAATTCATAGTTCATTATGACAATTCTATGTTGAGCGTCACCAACTTTCCCAGGTGAGGCATTAGTCGCGTTTCATAAAACTACAATTCATAGTTCATTATGACAATTCTATGTTGAGCATCACCAACTTTCCCAGGTGAGGCATTAGTTGCGTTTCATAAAACTACACTTCATAGTTCATTATGACAATGCTATGTTGAGCATCATCAACTTTCCCATGTGAGGCATTAGTCGCGTTTCATAAAACTACAATTTATTGTTCATTATGACAATTCTATGTATACAGTGTGGCCCTGGATAAAGTGCAATCCCGAAAGGGGATGAAACTAGACCATGAATCATTGACTAGAAAAATATTAAAAAAATATATAAAAAATTATTGTAGGATTTATTGGTATTTTAAGATTTTCATGTTTCATTAAGGACTCTATGTACAAAAGTATTGATTTCTTCCAAAATAATGGGTCTATTTCTTTGAAATAAAAAAAAACAGTATGCCTAATACCTGGCGATGACCATGAAATAATAAATAGTCTGCAAAAAAGTAACTATCTTGGGTAAAAAAATGTATTTTTATGAAAAAAATGATTTTTTTAGACGTTTATTTTAAAAAACTTCAAATTACTAAAAAAATGTGCCGTATAACTATGTAATTTTATAGCTTACTTTTATTCTTTACCATTTTAGCTTCCAAATAAAAAAAAAAGCAATGTTCTAACTAAAAAAACACGCTATCTACGAACTTTTAAAGTGGAGCCTAATCGTGTTACCGTGCAGGTAGAGACCGTTTTTTCCATTGTTTCCGTCCTACTCTGTGCCCTTCGGCAGTCGCAGTCCTTTTGTTCTACACTCAGGTAGAGGGAAGGCGAGGGGAGGGAGGCAGGGGGTTCGAAACAGGACTTACACAGTCGCTCCGATATTCTCGCCGCTGCTACTACTGTTCTCGTTCTCGCATTGTGTTCTCGTTGATTTGTTATTAAGTTTTTGTTACATTGTTGACTGTTACGTTTTCTACTATTCGTTACGTTTGGACTGTTCCTGTTCTGCTGTTAAGTGTTGACGAAATGCCGCGATTGACAGAGTTCTCACCTCGAGAAATAGCCGACATGCATTATTATTATGGCATGTCACATGGTCGCACAACAGTCGCTCGGACTGCATACATAAATGCTTTCCCGGGCAGACTCATACCCTCAGCTCGAAATTTTCAAGAGATTCATAGGAGGCTCTCCAACATTGGACTTGGTTTGGCACGAGATCGCCGTGAGCATCCAGCTGTCGTTATTGACAATGCGATAGAATAGGCCATTTTAAACGATCTGTTTGCTGACCCTACAACAAGCATAAGACGATTAGCGTTGCGTCATGGCATATCGAAGACGTCTGTCTGGCGAATTTTGAAAAAGGAGGGATTGCATCCTTTTCATTACCAACGAGTACAACATTTACACGAAAATGTAGATAATCGTCCAAGATGCGTAATGTCGACGTGGATTCTAAGAAAAATTAGAGCTGACCCAAATTTTCCCAAACGCATTTTTTGGACGGACGAAGCGACATTTACCCGAGACGGCATTACAAACTGCAGAAATTTGCACCAGTGGTCTCACGAAAATCCACGATTGAAGCGGGCATCTACTTTTGCCAAACCAAGTCCAATGTTGGAGAGCCTCCTATGAATCTCTTGAAAATTTCGAGCTGAGGGTATGAGTCTGCCCGGGAAAGCATTTATGTATGCAGTCCGAGCGACTGTTGTGCGACCATGTGACATGCCATAATAATAATGCATGTCGGCTATTTCTCGAGGTGAGAACTCTGTCAATCGCGGCATTTCGTCAACACTTAACAGCAGAACAGGAACAGTCCAAACGTAACGAATAGTAGAAAACGTAACAGTCAACAATGTAACAAAAACTTAATAACAAATCAACGAGAACACAATGCGAGAACGAGAACAGTAGTAGCAGCGGCGAGAATATCGGAGCGACTGTGTAAGTCCTGTTTCGAACCCCCTGCCTCCCCTCCCCTCGCCTTCCCTCTACCTGAGTGTAGAACAAAAGGACTGCGACTGCCGAAGGGCACAGAGTAGGACGGAAACAATGGAAAAAACGGTCTCTACCTGCACGGTAACACGATTAGGCTCCACTTTAAAAGTTCGTAGATAGCGTGTTTTTTTAGTTAGAACATTGCTTTTTTTTTTATTTGGAAGCTAAAATGGTAAAGAATAAAAGTAAGCTATAAAATTACATAGTTATACGGCACATTTTTTTAGTAATTTGAAGTTTTTTAAAATAAACGTCTAAAAAAATCATTTTTTTTCATAAAAATACATTTTTTTACCCAAGATAGTTACTTTTTTGCAGACTATTTATTATTTCATGGTCATCGCCAGGTATTAGGCATACTGTTTTTTTTTATTTCAAAGAAATAGACCCATTATTTTGGAAGAAATCAATACTTTTGTACATAGAGTCCTTAATGAAACATGAAAATCTTAAAATACCAATAAATCCTACAATAATTTTTTATAATTTTTTTAAATATTTTTCTAGTCAATGATTCATGGTCTAGTTTCATCCCCTTTCGGGATTGCACTTTATCCAGGGCCACACTGTATAACTACATTACGTAGCCGAGTCTGCTTACTTGTTAATATTTGGGTTCATCGACTTTGCAATGAACATCCAATTGTCATTGTAAGCCATTATTTTAATTTGAAACTGGTCAGATGTCACTGATTAGAAAATGTGCTATAAATAGTGTGACGCCAGAAACTTCGAAAAATAATCTTTAGGCTAGGCCAACCACAGAAAGCGATGCTATCTGCAACAGGTATGGTGTTCAAGCACATTGCTTAAATATCAATTTTGGATTTTTTCAAGCGATAGAAATAACGAAATGTAATCACATTGGCGGCGAAATCGAAGCGAATCTTTGCGAGTCACTTACAGTATTACTAGTATGTACACACATACTAGTAATACTGTATGGCTACGGGGACCTTAGGGGATTGTCACTTATCAAAGTCGCTGTGAAACGTAAAACGTAGCCTTGGCCTATAGTTAAGATAACTGTATGGCTACACTAGCAGCGAATTTCCGGAGATGACGTGATTAAATCTCGGCTCATAATGCTTCATTCACTAGTCATGCAAGTAACATAACATTTAGATACAGGCACATACATTGCTTCTGGCCCCACACTAGGATACCCTGAGTCGTGGGAACCAGAAACAGCGACGTCACAAACATGTAAACATCCAAGACCTGGGGATTTTTGTCCCCAGCCGGTGTTCGAACTTCAGGTAATCTACCCTCTCGCATGGTAGGCAGATGCGCTAGCCGCTGCGCCACGGAGGTCGTCAAAATTCCAGTGTCAAAGTGGTAGTGATCACAGTGATAATGCCAGTTTTAAGCGTAACGCAAAGACGTGCAGAAATGCGATGGGTCGTAGTTACAAAAGAAACAGTCTTTATACGATCCACTGCAGCCCACATCCCGTCCCTTACAGATAGAGAGAGTACGATCATAACAACCACGGATGCTTTGCTTATCGAGAATCGGGAAATTTAGAAGCTGAACGTGAACATCTCAAATCTGAGTGCTCTCGATATTATCTTCCACATGCAACAACGCGATAGGCTTAGAAAATCGACGCAATGGCATCGTAATCCAAGAACTGTGAAATGTAACCGTTTAAAGGTCACAGCACACATATCAACTCGGAAAGGGATCGTCACCGTATCGCCTCGAGCGGTTCAGCATTGTTTGTATGAAACTCCCTACTTCAACGCACACTGATCGGAATCGTAACGTAATCGCCTCGCCTCAGAACAGGCTCCGAGCCGCGATGCGGTGCGTGGTCAACTTGCAGTTCCCGCGCTTACGGCTCGTCGTCCCCGCGCTAACGTCTCTCCGTACCCGAGCTCACGTCTCTTTGTCCACCCCAAGTATTACTTTAAGAAGCAGTGGTCGGCGAGCTGTAAGCGCGGTGTCGCCTAGCCCTACCCGAGTTGACGTACAGGAGGTGCAGATACGCTTTGGTTACGATGCATACGTCAGGTTGACGCCTGGTTGACGGCGAGGCGAAAGGCGATACGGTGACGATCCCTTTCCGAGTTGATATGTGTGCTGTGACTATAATACGGTATTTGACGCTATCAACAATAAATTATTTGAGATGCTCGATTTAAACAAAAATTACAAAATGATTCGGAAAATGTATTTCTTTTAATCATTTACTAGTTATTACAATTTTTAAATAGATGAAACATAAAGAGTGCTCTGAAATGTGACGTCACAAGCAAGTATTTTTAATTTTTCATACAAAATTCCGTTTTAAAAGTAAGTCATTTGACATCCTGTCAAATACCCAATTAATACGTTTTATTTTTCAACAGGCTAGGGTGTTCAAACTTTCTCTCGCCGGCGCATTCGCCGACGCCAAACAGTGGCGTCACGCGGTCCCATTTCTTTCCGGACGAGGGCATATTCCCTGGTCACCCTCGCTTCAAGACACTGACTTCGAACATCCGCGAACGACGAGGCGAGAAAGTGGCTATTAACATACCAGGTAGGTGAACCGGAATTGAGATGTGAACTACTATAGTATTGCGTATTTTTTTTAATTATATTTTTTTTTCTTTTTTCTCCTGTCTGCTCCATTACAATCTGTAGTTATGACTACAATAAGTAACTCTGGTGTTTCGTTATAACTGTCGTTGCGTTAATTTAAAAACTAGCAGAGTGAGATCCATCGACCTCCTTCCTCCTTCTTTAATAATTTAGATCCAGTATATTTATCCTACGTATTGATTGTCTACTTGTACAGCATATCTCCCAGTAGACCAAAAACAAATACAAGGCGTAAATTAATTTATTGAAAGAAATTTATTTTGTGGGACACACGAGAGGCTACGTAAAAAAAAAATATTTTGTAAAACATGTGTATTTGATATGGGGCCGGTTTGTGAATTGAGAATTTCACGTGAGTAAATACTTAAGTAACGTTCTGTCACGCTCTTTTCTGAGAAATTTGACGAGACAGCACTAGAGTTAAGTATGTACTTATTTAGCGAAATTCTCAATTCAGAAATCGGCTGATGGTGTTTAAAATTGGTTTAAAAGTAGCAATCTCCGTCTTATTTTCTCAAGTTTATACAATAATATACTCACGCCCGAAATAGTTTGTCACCTCAGAAATAGCAACAAACATTCATGAGTCGCTGCTGCATGCAGCAGTTTCAAAATAAAACAAATGCATAATAATAATTGCCATGGCAATAAAACCTCTGTAACTGTAATCACCGTTTCACTGTACTCAACAAGTTTATTAAATCACCACATGCAACGCAATTATTTTTATGGCGCATTGTGGACAGGTGATTTATTCTGATTGATATTAGTCTATAATACTGTAAAAACATGGTCGCTCATGAATATGAGCGACTTAACGCCACAAAGTGCCACAACTTAACCTTCAGGAATCTGAAGGTTAAGTTGTGGCACAGAATTGTGACGTTCTTGCCTGGTTAGCACAAGACACGGTATATTTTTTCAACTCCTTG
Source organism: Yponomeuta plumbellus (assembly GCA_947310845.1). Lineage (NCBI taxonomy): Eukaryota > Metazoa > Arthropoda > Insecta > Lepidoptera > Yponomeutidae > Yponomeuta > Yponomeuta plumbellus. The sequence continues at coordinate 13,890,320 of OX371198.1, read as the reverse complement.
ACTTTTTCGTCAACTGTACATTATATCAAATGTACGCTATACAGTCGTACCTACATACCCATACCTTACAGCAAGACGGACGGCCAACACAAAACCAAGAGAGTCCCAAGAAGTACAACAAACAAAATTCCTCCTCAGTGTTCAAAGACAAAGAGACGAAGATCCCAGTGGACAACTCGCACGAGCTGGAGCCCGGCGTGGCGAAGCCCGACTGCGTGTACATGGACGCCATGGGCTTTGGCATGGGCTGCTGCTGCCTGCAGCTCACTTTCCAGGCCTGCTGCATCACCGAAGCGCGGACGCTGTACGACCAGCTGGCGCCGCTCTGCCCTATCATGGTGAGTCTTCATTCGTGGCTTCTAACCTCTTAGATCAGTCAGTCAGTCAGTGAGTCAGTCAGTGAGTGAGTCAGTCAATTAGTTTGTCAGTCAATCAGTCAGTCAGTGAGTCAGTCAGTTAGTCATTCAGTCAGTTAGTTAGTCAGTCAGTTAGTTAGTCAGTCAGTGAGTTAGTCAGTCAGTTAGTCAATCGGTCAGCCAGTCAATCAGTTAGTCTGTCAGTCAGTCAACCAGTCAGTCAACCAGTCAGTCAGTCAGTCAGTCAGGTAGGCAGGCAGGCAGGCAGGCAGGCAGTCAGTCAGTCAATCAATTAACCAGTCAGTCAGTCGTTAATCTATTGTTAACAGCTGGCAGTTGTCAAAAGTGCATACAAAAAAAATACAAAAACAACTTTAGGGTTCGAGAAACCAGGGGTCCGTCAGTCTGTCAATCAATCAATCAATCAATCCATCAGTTAGTGAAAAGTCAACACAATTATTTATTATAACATGTCCTATCCAATGAGATTAAAACATGTTTTTGTGCAATCTAACAAAATTTTACCTAGATACCTACTCTGTGCTAAGGTAAGCAGGCAGGGACAGCACGAACGCGAAAATTTTGTCTAAGTGAGGTCGTTTGTACAAATCAAGTACGGTGGCCTCCATAGGGAGCGATTGTACGACCACTGGTTTGGTAGTCGAGTGTGTTAGGTACTGCAAAAAAAAGGAAAATCCGCAAACACAATCAACAGCTTAAGCTTTACAGTAGTACCCAAAGGAATTGGACTGTCGCTGGAACGTGACCTTGAGGTCTACCGACTCTTGTCATTTCCACGATTTAGACTTGCAAAAGTTAATACTTCCTTTATGGGGCACTGTATAAGGTTCTACAACAAGATACCACAAGATTTATTAGAGTTACCTCCATCGCGGTTTAAGAATGTGTTAAGCACACTCTTTGCAAAAAAGCTTATTATAGAATCAACGAGTATTTAGAAGACAAGGATGTCTGGCATTAAATAGTAGTTTAATATTAAATCAATCAACACATCCAAAACTAAAACTGTTTTGAAAAGAATAAATGTGGAGTTTCTTTGTCAGTTTCTTCACCATGTAATGTATCAATTGTGAAACTAACAACTTTGACGTTCACAAAGTAAATATTCTGTTTGTACTATGGGTAAAATATTTGAGTTCGAGTTTCTTACACCCGCTATCTTCATTCTAGCTGTAGCTCCATTTTTACAGTATCATTTTCCCTGCAGCTGGCGCTGTCAGCCGCGTCGCCGATCTACCGCGGCTACCTAACCGAAGTGGACTGTCGCTGGAACGTGATCTCGGGTTCCGTGGACTGTCGCACGCGCGAGGAACGCGGCCTAGAGCCGCTTAAGCACGATAAGTTTCGCATCAGCAAGTCACGGTATGACTCCATCGACAGCTACCTGTCGCCCGAGCATGAGAAGTGAGTTTATTTATTGATCTGTAATAATATAATACACTCAGAGGCACAATTAACCGCCCACTTTAGTTTTCCGACGTAACTTGAAATATTCATTAGGGAATGATTCGCACTCGCCATGACCACTCACGTAGTACCTTGATGCCGTGTTCGATAGGGATACAATCGAACACGTTTGGGTCAATTTTAAAAGGCGAGTGGAAATCATTCCTTAATTAATATATAGTGGGCGGTTAATTGTGCCTCTGAGTATATTATAAAGAGAAAATGTTTGTGAGTTTGTATGTAAAGAGTAATCTCCGAAAGTTCTTTTCGAAAGACTTTCAGGGTGGATAGGCCATTCATTTATAATTGGAATCAGCCGCGAACCACGGTCAGAAGAATCTGTGGTTGAGGCCCTATGCTAAAGGACCGAAGAAGAAAATCTTTTTTTGCGATAATAGACAGCTGTACAACAAATGCCTATGCAACTCATTTCACGCACACACACACACACACACAAACACACCCTCACACACACACACACACACACACACACACACACACACGGTCGTGATGGCAATCTAAAACTCATCCTATTAGACATGTAGAGATATCAACACATTTGGTATCTCTACATGTCTACTCTAGTTTCTAATCACTCCGTTTCATTTCCACGGTATTTCAATATTTAACTTCCCTCACCAGATACAACGACATTCCAATAGTCCACGACCCGGCGATCTACCGGCGGCTGCGCGAGGGCGGGATCGACCACCCCCTCGCCATGCACGTGGCGCATCTCTTCATCCGCGACTCCGTTTCGCTCTTCTCGGAGAAGGTCCACCAGGATGATGCCAACGACACCGACCATTTCGAGGTACTATAATACGAATAACTTCCATACAACACATCACTTTTTTTTTATTATAAAGAACTAGCTCTGCCCCGCGGTGTTACCAGCGGTTTATTAGGGAAAATAAATTGTGTATTAAAAGTAAAAATAATAACTAACTATTCCCATTTTTAAAGCGAAATAATTTAATTTTCCATTTAAAACATTTTTTTGAAAAAGGTATGTACAAAGTTCCCCATATATTCATTTTCGCAATCTCAGTACAATTTCCCTTCACAGAACATCCAATCAACGAACTGGCAGACGATGCGCTTCAAGCCGCCGCCGCCCAACTCGCCGATCGGGTGGCGCGTGGAGTTCCGGCCGTGCGAGGCCCAGCTCACCGACTTCGAGAACGCCGCCTACGTCTGCTTCGTCGTCCTACTCACTAGGGTCATCCTCAGCTACCATCTCAACTTCGTCATGCCCATTAGCAAGGTTAGTAACACAGACACTCTCAAGAACAGAGATAAAATAATGAAAGTCAACATATACCTCACACGAATAATTAAGAGATAAGATCGTCTTTTCGTTCTTTTTTACACGATTTGAGTTTTGTCTGTACAAGGCGTACCTCACCTGTCCGTAGTGCTGCTTAGGGTGCGTCCATTAATTACGTGAGGTATTCAGGGGGGGATAAAGCCGAATCTTACTAAATCTCACTTGGGGGTCTTAGCATATATCACGCAGTTTTTTTTACAGGAAAATGGTGTGAAATTGCGTGAAAGTCAAGTTAATTTATAGTTGAACGAAAGTGTGTCTTGAATAAAATATGGAACAGTTATGTTTATCATATTTGTCCGAACGCCGCAGAGCGGCACAGTAGCTCTTCGATTGTTTAACCGCTATTGACCAGCCGTATTGACACGAAATTTTGAAAAATCACACGTGGGTTTGGGGAAGTGGGAGGGCGTCGAGAAAAATCTTACGACATCTCACCAAGGGGGAAGGCGGGTAAAAAAAAATCATAAATGCCTCACGTAATTAATGGAGGCCCCCTTACGTCTGCTTCGTCGTCATACTCTCCATCTCAACCTCATCATGCTTATTAGCAAGGTTAGTAACACAGACACCCGAAAGCAGAGATAAAAGAATGGAAGCTATCGCATCCCTCAATCTCACATAATTATCATAATTATGTTCACTTTGACGTGATTCCAAGTCGAAATTCATGATAGTATTATTATACGAGGCGTAGCAAAACGGGGCTTACGTCTGCTTCGTCATCGGAAGGCCGAAAGACGACAGGTGGACCAAGGCAGTAACGGAGTGGCTCTCGAAAACCGGACGGCGGTCAGTGGGTAGACCTACAGCCCGATGGTAGGACGATGTGGTCAGGTTGGCAGGAGATGGCGTGATGGGGAAAAGACCTACACCACAGAATACATAATAGTACAGGTACACAAGATTCATTCCGCAAAATCAATTAAAGAAAAAAGGACTCTAGCACCGATACAATTAGGTACAATTCAGATCGCACGACGCTAAAAAGCTACGTTATATTCACCTACATGTTGCCTCTCTTTCTACCGCGTATTCCTATTTGTAATTCCTACCTATTTGCCACTCCGGAGTGGTCGCCGGATGTACTTACGCATTCGATAACGACACGCGTATTGAAACAGGCCTGCCTACACCAAGCAGTGGGCAGAGGAGATGACGATGAACCCATGTTGAAATTAAATACATCCAACCTGTCGTTACTTCCCACCCTCAGGGGGACGAGAATATGCAACGCGCACAAAGGCGCGGAGCTTGCGTGAGTCTATGACTAGTCTATGACAAACGCTAGTGGCATTTTTCCGAGTGGTTCCGTGCGTCGCAAGGCACGTTAAGCAGTTGCTGCCGGCTGAAGTCGATAGATGGCAGTCGTTAAGCCAAGTCAGAGGCCTTAAGGCGGCTTCAAAACTTCTGACAGTAAGACCAGCCACTAGTCTTACAAGCCTCCACCAATCCGGACTAGGCCCCCGTGGTGGAGTAAGGCCTATACCTTCCTCAGGGAAGAGACCCGTGCCCCTCGGTGGGGACATAATGGGTTGATGATGATGATGATGAACCTGTCGTAACTTCCCACCCTCAGGTGGATGAGAACATGCAACGCGCACAAAGGCGCGGAGCTTGCGTGAGTCAGCGCTTCTGGTTCCGTCGCGACGTGGGCGCCCCGCCGTCGCCCGGCGTGCGCCCGCCGGAGAACCCCTTCGAGTCGCGCGACAAGTACGAGGAGATGACCGTCAACGAGATCGTCAACGGGAAGGTAGGAGGCAAAAAAGCTGTCACGTTGACATAGCAATACTAAGCTACAGCGCCACCAAGTTATCTGTTCAGGTGGGGAAAATTGTAACTAACAAATTAATTGTAAATCCTGTTCCCCATTTTTTTGTTTTATTTATTCACTTACTAATAATTATAAAAATATTTTCATTAATATTGAAAGACGGATTAAAATATTCTCATTTTTCTAGGTAAATGTCTTAAATGTTACAACGAAATTCTGCACTAGCGCCGCTATCAACTAAGATGGTGGCACTGTAAAGGCTGTCCGAGTGTTGCTAGTACGTAAAAACCAAATAACTCTAATTTTCTTCCAAGTGAAAATTGTGTGTGCTACGTAGGTGTTTTTTTAGACTTTGCTCTTATGAGTAATTAAACTTTAATGTGATAAGGATTTTGGTGACATAAATCTTCTATTCACAGTAAAAAAATCTACCGTTTTTTAATGCGACGCAATAAAAAATTGACGGGCGTGCGGTGGACACATGGCCATGGTAAAATGTATGTAACGCTAAATCGGCGCCGTCATCTCGTTTTCGGTGACGGCGGCAGTGGACAAACTGCCTAAACCTATATATTTTATAGCGGTAACACTACGTCATTTTTTTTTGCGTCGAACTAAAAAACGGACTTTAGCTGTCGAGTGTGTTGAGCCAGCGCTTCAGTATGAAAAGATGATAGTCAACGGTAGGATAGCTATCTCGCACTCTTACTAGTGTGTATACAGCCACGCTTCTCGTTCAGGCGCGACCGGGCGAGCGGCCGCCTAAGAATCCCTTCGAGTCGCGCTACCAGTGAGAGAGTGAGAGGAGATGACCGTTAACGAGAAGGGACACGTACTAGATGTCGAATGTGTTAAGTCAGCACGTCTGGTTTCGCTGCAATAAGGTGTGGGACCAGTACGAGAAGATTACTGACATTGCTTCAACGGCAATGTAGCTTACACTTGGTAGCTGTCCTATGTGTATCTAAGGCCAGGTTCTGGTTCAGGTTCAGGCCAGGTGTTCCTGGTTCCAGTGTGGCGCCCGATCACGACAAAGAGGTAACTATCAACGGTAAGTACGACGCCATTATACTAGCAGTAAAATGTGTAAAGCCAGTAACGCTTTTAGTTCCGGTGGGCATCAATACGAACCAAAATCGACCGGATAAAGTAACTATCTCGCACTCTTACTGTGGACAAAGTGTTTACAGAGCCAGCACTTCTGATGGGTTGTGGCCCAGCCACCGCCCCGCGCGAGAATTCTGTGTTTATTACGCGGAGGCGCGGAGGTGACTGTCAACGAGATTATAGTTGAGATTCTGAAGTCCGCCTTCGCTATTCGACCGACCTACAAATTTGTGCGGACGGTACGGAAACATTTTGAGTTTATTACACCAAAAGAACCCTAATCCTTAACGGAGATGCAGTCCTTTTCTCGCTAGTACTGACTGCGACGTATTGTTTCCAGGAAGGCGTGTTCCCCGGACTGATCCCGCTGATCGAGTCATACTTATCCGGGATGGACGTGGATGCCGACACACATTGCTCAGTGCAGCAGTATCTGAAGCTGATATCGCGGCGCGCCGCCGGCGAGATCCCCACAATGGCGACCTGGATGCGGGACTTTGTCACCAGCCACCCACACTACAAGTGAGTTCAGCCGCGAGTCGCGCGCCATAACGTCAAAAGTCGCGACTTTCCAGTACATTAAGCCATCACAAACAGGGCGACTTGTCGCCGCGTTCGTTTGCGTCGCCCTGTTTGCGATGGCTCTTATCTTGTCGTCGCGACTCCGCGACTCTGACGCCAAGTGTACGGAGCTTCGAACAAAATATATGAAAATTGTCGGCCGTACCCTGTCGTCGCGTCTAGTCGCCGAGCTGTCGCGTGTCGCTAGTGTGCACCTAGGCTAAGTGTCAAATTCTGAAAGGATGATGTGCAAAATGGGCCCACTGTTTTTATTAAATTAAAGGTCTAGATACATACGTTCATTATCAGGTGTGTGGCTGGAGTTTTTCGATTTAGAAAAAGTTGATATTTTTGGTTATAAATAGAAGTTTAAAACCATTTTTTGCTAATATGTAAACCACTTAATGCTACATGATTTACTATATTAGTAAATGATCCCCTCCGGCCGTTTTCGCAAATGACCAACCCATTTCAGCCTATGGATGTCGTAAGAGGTGACTTACGGCCATTTAGACCTTAGCGCAGACTACATTGCATACATGACCTAAGACACATCTGGTTGCCCTTTTGGGTTGTCTAGCAATCGCGTCATGTAAAAAACAATCATCATATTCTTGCCCTAATCCCATTATTTGGAGTCGGCGCAGTATGTCATTCACATCCATGCGTCCCTATCACTCGCCATCTCTGCATTCACATTCTTATTAACATATCATCACGCACACAATCCAACCACCTTTTCCTCGGTCTTTCTCTTCCAGCATATCCATTTGACCATGCAAAAATTAGTATTTTCGCCATAAAACATAGTGTAGTTAGCGCACTAGAAAATTGGGATAACGCTAGGATGAGGACGTTAAGAAAAATCTGATAATTGCGTTAGGTACTTGCAGATCGGCTCCAAACCGATCATTAATTTTAATTCTCGTGAAGCGTGCTAGATGAGTGCGCGTGAGGCGATGCTACTGTGGAGACTTCTCTGCCACCCATGCCACGGATACCGATAATTATTGGTCTGTTATAATTATATTATTTTCATTCTATAAACCAAAAACTTTTATTTTCCTTTTTCTAAAAATCTCAACTTATTATCTTATACAGGATGTATCATTAGGTGGCTTACATATAAGCGAAAAAAAAAAGGTTTTATAAACCAAAAACTTCTATTTATAACCAAAAACATCAACTTTTTCCTAATAAAAAAAACTCCAGACACACAGCGAATTCTGGCATGCGCCTGCCTGATAATGAACGTATGTATGTAGACCTTTAATTTAATAAACAAGCCATTTTTATTGGAGTTGGGTCCACGCTTCATACATTTTTGGCCATCATCCTTTAGCGCCAAAAAACGCGTCACTCGCGTCATCGTACTACCTATGCAGGATAAAACACGGTCGCGGTTGTGGTACATACATTCGTCATTCACGGCAGTAGTATTTTGTATGGACAGCCACCGCTTCCGTGGTCGAGGTAGCGGTGATAGTGGTAGCCTTATTTATCGACACTGATATTATAAAGCGAAAAAAATTCGTAAGTTTTTAAGATTTTATACTGTAGGGGGACTTAAAAAAGTCTTTTAACCAGAATGGACCTTCAGGGTGGACATAGGCTACGCGTGATGTGTGAGTATAGATTAAATCCTTTCCCACGCAAACATAGGGCGATGCCACACGGGCGTTGCGAAGGATTTCAATGCCGTGAATGCCACACGAGCACTGCGTCGGCGTCGTGTCAACGCGGCGATTTCTTCATAATTATAAACAACAAAAATACTGCGCTACTGCTGCGTCGTTTCAACGCAGCTCCCTTCTCCGCCTCGTCTCCCTACTCTCTTCGTGCGTTGCCGTCCGTCATTACAACGCATCGTGTGGCATGTCGTTCAATTGTATACGTAGAATGACGGAGCGTCACCGCTCAGTCGACGCAGCGCACAGACGACCCCCGTGTCTCATAGTCGTGGGCAGCTAGTTCATTAGGTTTTTCAATAGACTCACGACTGGCAAACCTTTGTGAAAAGTATTTTATGAAAGCACAGTGTAGTCATTCTGCTGAGCGAAGCTCATTCCGAAACCTCCACAGGAAAGACTCGGTGGTGAGCGAGCGGATAAACTACGATCTGCTGAAGATGGCCCACGGAATCCAGACGGGGAAGATTGCGGCGCACACTTTACTGGGCGCCAGCGTTGTCTCCAAGACTAACGAGGACATCCCTCAAGCCTTCACCAAGATGCTCAACAAGGACTGCCCCTAGGGCCCGAGCCAGCCCACCGCCAGTGCCTTCACGCCACTATTTCCCCTTTCCTATAATCGTTCCGTCGATAAATCGAGTCGAGCCTACAGACTTAAGTCCGATCGATACTTGCCCTTTTACCGTACACTTACTATCTGTTTATCCCCTGCTGAAAACAGTGTCAGATGACAAATGGGCATACAAAAAAAAAAACAGACAGCTGTTTAGGGGTCCAACAGACGAACGACAGTCGCTGTAGCTGTCACTCGTCTGTTGGAGCCCTAACGGGTGATTTAGACTGTTAGCGTACGAGAAATCGGCGTGAGAATTTCGTCTACGGGTCAAAGAAAGAAATTGCGAGTTTGCCACTAAAATAAAGATTTTGTCAGAGTATTGGAAAGTTATAGCTGCGCTTAATTCGTTCGTATAAACGTTCTTATTGTTAAACGAAGAGGAATCAAGAGAATAGGCGAGATTCTCAGAGGACTTTAATGTCGACATTTGACATAAGTTGTACGGCGAACTGACAAGTAAAGATTTGTTTAATTACCGAAATGAGGTTAATTATATTTCTAACAGTTATTAAATAACATTACAAAGACTTAATAAACTTAGCAAGCTTTAACTATCAGTAGGGTTATCTATCGATGGATCAGTTATAGGGAACGGTTATATGGGGACGGCAACAGATGACGCCATCGCAAGCTAGCCAATCGGAGAACAGGACTCGTCTCGTCAGATGGTAACCATTTACAGCTTAAGCACGTGCAGACTTCATGTGTTGATGCAATAAAAATGCCTTATCCGACTTGCTCAACAAAAGTAGAATCAAGGCTCTTGGTAATACTTTTGGTGAGTCCGCTAGACTAGGTTATGCTTGGTGGACACATTAAGACGCGACAAAGTTAATAATTTGAAAACATTTGTCTAAGCGAGTATATGCAAACCAACGCTGTATCCAAAGATATATTCCTAAATTATTTTCTCTATTCAATTCAGTATACCTAAGCATTCTACAACCTTACGATGACGTCATCTGTTTTGATTTCGCGTTGCCGACCCCAATGCTATAAAATTCACAGATCACACAGCCTAATAAAATCACACTGCCCCAGTTGTCTGTGTACACCCTTTGTGCTCATGCTATTAGCCTGTGTGGTCTGTGGTCGATTGAAGTGATCCTCGTGCACAACGCAATAAGCACAATTATATTAAAATCCATATTCGAAGATGTACTTATCTATAATATATTATAATTATATTGTATAGAACTTATAGAATAAGTCTTATTTATAAAAACACGAGTCCTTAACTTTAGTCTTAATAGTCTGTGGAAACGGGAAACACTTTCCACAGACTATTCAAACGGCATCTGAGGACTGTTTTAGAGGAATTGTGTTTCTATAAATAAGACTGGAAGTCTCTGAGGTGATAATTGTGATCATTAATTAGTTTTTTTGCTTTTAATTGATTAATTGACGGGCCCATAAAAATAACATTCTTTAGTGCAATATTATTACCAGTTATTTTAAACGACAAGCATTTACTTGAGTATTATCAATACTAACAATAAAAGTAGTTCCATTCCAAAGGTATGACTTGGCGCTGATTGATCGCGTTCAATAATAAATCTCTAATTGTATACCTCTTGAATAACGTAAATATATCATCACACAGGTTGTCCGTGCACGCCAACGCAAAGCTACTTTTACGTTACGAATACTTTTTCAAAGTAATGTTTTGAGGCTCTCCCCGACAGGCGCGTTATTCGGTTGATAATACCGGATGCGTTATTGCGATATCTGTTTTTAGTACATTATGTATTAACACCCTGCTGCGATAATAACCATGCAATCCCACACACAGCCGCGAGATTGTTAGTACGTCAAGGCCGAAGTTTGGTTTTACCGACGGTAACAGCAGTTTTTGGGTTAAATGCTATTATCTAGTCCCAAGTTCTTGATACTTGGTTCCTTGTCATGGGTCCTAAAAATCACTGTTAAAATGATTAAGAGATCGTACAAACACCTTTTACACAAACAACGTGTAAATAAATAATTTCTATCACTAGCGCTAGTGAACCGGATGGAGCCCCTAAAGATAGGGTTACAGAGACTACTTTGATAAAATAGCTAATCTGCCCGTCGTTAGGGAAAAACCTAACACAAACATGAAATAGAATTATCGGACGATAAAAACACAGTTGAGCGCAAGAAATCGGGACGCATTATGGCAATAACGCATGCGGTATTATCGACCGATAATAACGCGCCTATGTGGGACAGTGTTAATAAATAATTTTCTGTGTGTCGATTATTACCGTTAAAAGTATGGTTGTGAGTGGCAATATCTACACATACGACACTAATAAAGTTGCTGGCAATTTATGATAAAACATGATCTATCTTAAATATTCCGAATTTTACAGCATTTATTTTATAGTGTCTACAATGAGTAGGCGAGGAAATTATTTGTAAAGGGTTTAATATTAGACTAATATCCCACTCATTGTGGGTATTTCTATACTATATATTATAAGAATGGTTGCAATAGGTTCCTAGTAAAGGGTTTATAATAGACGAGATATAGTTATATATGAATTTATAAGTATTTGAAGACCCCAAAGCGTATTGTCACAATTTGTTAGCCACACTTGTGATAAAAAAATTGGTTCAGTCACATTGATTTTATTTTTTTACACATGCAGACCCAGTGAATGATTCTGACAATCGATTTAAACACCTGATTTTACTAATGTGTGTCATTATTGTTTACGTTTACACTTTTATATTTTGTTCAATGTTAGTTATATGTATGTAGATTTAGTTAGTATTAAATATCTTATCCAATAAAGGTATTTTATCGTTACGTTGGCTTTTCTTCAAGAATAGTCTTTTATCTTGAGTTAAATTAGGTTTATTTGGATAATATTATTTTAGGACTTGACTAAGATACATTTAAAACTTATCCACAAGTTGTAGTATATGCTGCTGTTCCTGTTGCCGCCACTCGTCGCTACCGGCGTCGCCGAGGTTGCCCGCATACTCTGCACAAATAAATGCGACGTCAACATTAGCCTCGTACGAGTACATACAGCGCGAACAAATGCGACGTAAACATCAGCCTCGTACATCCAGCGCAAACAAATGCGACGTAGACATTAACCTTATACATATAACGCAAACACATGCGACGTAAACATCAGCCTCGTACATCCAGCGCAAACAAATGCGACGTAGACATTAACCTCGTGCATACAACGCAAACAAATGCGACGTAAACATTAGCCTCTTACATACAACGAAAACAAATGCGACGTAAATATTAGTCTCGTACACACAGCAAAAATAAACGCAACGTAAACATTAGCCTCGTACATATGGCGCAACAAATGGGACGTAAACATTAGCCTCGTATACACAACGCGTAGAAATGCCACGTAAACATTAGCCTCGTACCTACAGAGCAAACAAATATTTTAAGAACCCAACTTTACCGGGATGACAATACCACAAACTAAGCGTTCAGAAGAAGCGCGAGCGACTCACCTCTCATAACATGCCGAATGATCTTCAGCGATCCACCTCTCAACGACAGAACTCTTTGCACCCGCTGTTTGACTGGAGGAGGACCCGCCGTACACACCTACGAGACCAGAACATAGTCATTACAGGATCATCCATTTATAATTTAATGTTATTGAAATAAATGGAGATGTCTGGCTGCACATTCATAATCTATTTTTAATGTATTTCTAAACTGTTGGCGTTTTTGACGTCATCGAGCATGATGTGTTTTGAAGAGATATTATTTTCCTACATAGGTACCAAAAAGAAAACAAATGTAATTTGTAATTTTTTTTTGTAAGTAAGGCATAGGATTCATACTCATACTGTGTTTGCTGACGTTATAGAAAAGTCATTTACGACGAAGCCTTTTTATTGAATATCTTAAAAAATATAGACCTATTTACAAATCTGATAAATAGAAATTGTACGAGTACTGAAAGTATAATTCTCGAAATAGTTTTAATGTTTCCGTTCATGTTAAAAAATGAAGCACGGACAAACTGCATTCGCACACTTTTTTCTTCAGTACTCCTATAGGACTGGCCCGTCTCAAATTATTATTGGCCTGTATCATTCATGATACATCATTATCCTACCTCCAATATAATTCTGTCAATCAGCTGCAGAGTGAACAGGCCGCCGGAGAGTCTCTTGAGGTATTGGGCGTCGTCATCTAACTCCTCTGGATCTTGCTGTAACATTTAAACCATACTTAAAGTAGGGAAACCTATTGTCTACTGCGAACAAAACAAATGCAAAACTTAAATGACCGAACAAAAAAAAAACACAAGCATATCTGTGTAAGCAGAAAACACAACATATCGTGCGCATACTCCTCCGAAACGGCTTCGCTGATCTTAATGAAATTTTATATGTATATTCGGTAGGTATGAGAATAGGTTGTCATCTATTTTTCATAGCTCTAAGTGAAAAAAAAACATCGAAACAACGTTTGCCGGGTCAGCTAGTAATTATATAAACACCTTGTATCATAGAGTTTATATTATCGAACTACTCTAAAAGTACATTACCGATTTATATGATTTTCTTGTGTATATTTGGTAGGTCCGGGTCTTTCGCTAATTATTATTAATTATCCATACAATCATTGGTTTATTGCCATATGGTAAAACAACGTTTGCAGTGTCAGATAGTATTTCGTAAAAATAAAAAAAAGAACAGCACCCATCCAAAACCACAAAGGTGAGCTTGTTTGAGCATACACCGTGATTAAATCCTCTCCCGCCAAACAAATTCGTCCCGTCTTCAAATTCCTCTCAGCAATTTTCCATCGTAAGGTTGTCTGGAAGAAATTGCTTTTAGTAGTAAGGCCGCCAACTGTACCATGAACCTTTGTAAATATTTTGTGTTTCTTTTTGTTTTTTTAGCGTACAATAAAGAATATTCTATCTATCTATCTCGAATTAGGGCCTTTTTCCTGTCACGCGATTAGCTGCGGGCGCGCAACCCGCGTGCGCGCTATCCGGATGCGGGGGTGATCTTCTGCCTTCAGTGTTGTTTTTACTGTGAAGCGGGTTGCACGCATGCATTTTCATGGCCATGTTTACCCACTGGCGACACGCACAACACTGCAGCAGCAAACGAAATCTTTGTCCTGCGTGTGGCCCGGAGCGTGCTATCACCCGCATGCGGACGAGACCCGCGTGCGGGCTAAAATACGCGTGACAGGAAAAGGGCACTTAGGCTCACCTCCATCTCCTTCTCAGTGCGGTCGACCTTGTCCATATACTTGAAGTGCAGTTCGAGCAACCGGTCCACCTTCTCGAAGTCGTTCTCGGAGAACTTGGCCAGCAGCCGCTGCCGCTGCCCGCCCTGGCAGTTGCGCAGCATCGACGATATTATCGACACCACGTGCTCTGCTCATGTTGACAATATTAACATGGATTATAGAAGAATTTCGACTCGGCCTGGGCGGCAAAATTCCACAAAAATAATATATTTAAAAAAAAACATATGACAGAAATAAGGGGGGTATCTGTACAAGACTGGGTCGATGAATTAAAAATTTCAAATTAAAATCACGAACACGGCTACTCATATGGTTATCAACAAGTATGAAATTTCCTGGAGGCAATTTGTAGTTGTAGAAAAAATAGGTTTCACACTGTTATATAGGATTTCTGACATCTTTTTTTATTTCGTCCCACTGGACTAATAAGAGGGCGGCAAATTCTTCCGCCCCGGGCTACGCCACCCACGCTACGCCACTGACTGCGACACTTAATTGTAAAACCTAGAACGTAGGGCCAAGGACCTCGAATACATCGAATGTCTTAAATAGATAGATAGAGATAGAGAACAAAAAATATGAATATGAATTGTAGTTCTATAAAATGTGTCCTAGGTAACACCATAGTTAAGTATGCAAAAAAGTATGAGTAAGAGAAGAGAAGAAGAAGAAGCGTAACAAATTAATTTTGGTGTACCCTCATTAAATTAAGTAACATGTAACCTGTTGGTTAATAAATAATTTGTTTTTGTAATTAATAGCATCTACCCATCATGTCCCACCGACCGTTTCTTCCCTGAGGAAGGTATAGGCCATACTCCACCACAGGGGCCAAGTCCGGATTGGTGGAGGCTTGTAAGACTATTAACATAAACATTTACATACAGGCACATACATTGCTTCTGGCCCCACACTAGGATACCCTGTGTCGTGGGAACCAGAAACAGCGACGTCACAAACATGTAAACATCCAAGACCTGGAGTTTTACTATAGTGGCTGGTCTTACTGTCAGAAGTTTTCAAGCCGCCCCAAGGCCTCTAACTTAGCTTTACAGCTTTGGTAACCACATTGCAAATAGGTTCACCAACCTTCATGCTGGTCGACGGTGAGAATGCGCTTCCGCTTAGGAGTCTTCATGAAGAGCGGGAACACGGTGCGCAGACCGAGGATGTCCACAAACTTGTTACAGTTGTCTCTCCCATCCGGTCCGGCCAGTGCGTGATCAAGCACCTTCAGGGAACCGTTACGGGACATTTTCTTTTCTCTGATGGAAGAAAAATACCGTGGCATAACAAGGGTCTCGATTCTGTTAGTGGATTATCGTACGATGACAGATACATGGTGGGTCACTTGACGTGTTTTTCCATTCCATTGACGCCTGCAATTATGATAAATGTGCAACTTGCGTTTACTTGAAGCGGCAATGAAACTGAATCTCCATTTTCATGGTGTTGTCGTTGTACTACAATGCATTGGCAGAATCCAGGCCTTGGTCCTAGAGTCTAATACACACATAGGTTTTCAATAGAATGATATTATTACGATAGTAGTGGTTATATGCCTCTATTTGGTATCAAACAAAATTGTTTGGTATTTACAATGTCATTAGTACAAATAGTACTGATGTCAGTATTAGTATATCTCGCGAGCGGCCCAGTAAAGTTGCACGGGTTATAGGGTAGGCAGAAGCGCTTACCGCTGCGCCAGAGAGGTCGTCAAATTCAACCTTGTATAGGGTGTTCATACAAGTAAAAGTTGCGTATTGTGTAAATTTAGTCTCTATTTACCGTAGCATAAGGTTCATTAGCTGCAGCCCCTCGCCTCGCAGGAAGCGGTCCCGGTTGGCGGGCTCCATCAACGCGCAGCAGAGCGAGTCGAACATGTTTTCCATGGCTTCTTGCTCCTCCGCCCCCGCGGGGTCGTGCCGCTTGTAGAACTGGCGGGGGATTTTGGAACTTATTGCAATGGTATGAGGATTAAAATCAATCAATTAGCAATAGCAAACGTTCTCGGTCCTGATAATCAAAAATCACTAATTTATTTCAACGTAAAGGATAGGCTTTTTGACAGTGTGAAAAAAACAGTATTATTTATACGTAGAACTGGGCCCACGTTTTGCCGAGTTTATTAGGTCCCAACGTGACAAGTAGAAAGCTTGTCGCCGTTATCCGGGCACAATTTATAACCGTGGGCCCAGTTCTAGTGATTGGTGCCTCTGCCTACCCCCTCGGGGATAATGGGCGTGAGTTTATTATCTTTATATATAAAAATTCAAAGTCCTGACTGACTGATTCATTCACTCATCAACGCCCAGCCCAAGCCGTTGGACCTAGGAAGCTGAAATTTTGCACAGAGGGTCTATATATAATGTAGGCAAGGAATAAGACGGGATTTTTTTAAATTCAACCCCGAAGGGGGCGAAAAGGGTTGCCGAAATTTGTATGGGAGGCATAAAAAATGTCTGCATAAAAAATAAAAAAAAACTTAAAATAAATACTCTTCAACACAATTGATTGAACACGTGTTTCACCGTTTTTTTAAATTTAACCCTTAACGGGAGTTACGGGAGTGAACGGGGTTGCCAAATTTTGAACTAAAGTCCACGCGGACGGAGTCGCGGGCGAAAGCTAGTTATTTATACGTATTCGTAAAAATTATGAGTCTTAAAACCGCGTTCAGGCACTAACTTAAAAAAAATATTATTTGTAAAAAGACACAAGATCTTTGATAATTATGTATCTGCAGCCAATGTCTCGAAAACAGTCTGGATTGGACAATTCTATGATGACGTCACATGTAAGTAAAAATGGCTCTTGTCATTCATTCGTTCTTACGTTCATTGGTTGGTTCACTGGGAAGTGACGTCATGATTCCTGTGCGACGCCATATTGCCCAAGATAGCGTTTTGGCGGCTTATTTGAAAAGTATTTTCGTTTGCCTTTTTTATAAGAAATACACGAAACTATTTAAAATGACCACTTTCTGAGGACTCTATAAACGCCAACAAAAAGTAGAGTCTGACAAGCGAGTCCTGCGACGCGATTTATTTCGAATTCTTCATATGGCCACACTGTCAAACTTAGGTATTTCAGTTGCAAGTAGCACAACCCAAACAGTTTGATACTCGTCCTAGATTTAAACAAGAAAAAACCTTTTGTTTCTATTCAAAATAATTTTACCTATGTTTTAGTATGTACATACGAGTAATAATGTTTTAAAACAAACATGAATTATTCTTGTTGTAAGGTCTGTCGGATGACGAAAATGCTAAGCGTCAGATCGAAGACTTAGTCAAAGAACTCAAAGATGTTGAGAAAAAAGATATGAATCAGATTTTGATTATGGTTCAGCATTAATAAATGTTTATAAGTTTATGTGGTGCATCTTTATTATCCCTGTTTTTGGTGGAGTGGAAATGTTGGTTTTGATGTAGTTATGTTTTCGTTTTGCTTATATTTATTTATGTTTGGACAAAATTCATTGGAGACTCCAAACTAATTAAACAAATAATCAAGTAAAGCAAAAGTATCAAGATGGTTTATTCAGACAATATGCAGGGTTATCAACTAAAAGATTTTTAAATTTCCTGCCAAACGCTTGTGCCACGACTCACTTGTCGCACTCTATGAGATGGTTTTCAGAAATCGGTCAAATAGCTTATTTACATTCTGTTTGTTGAATTTCAATGTATTTAATAATGTTAGGCACTGCCTTGGGGCTGAATGTAGAGGAGAAAAAGGCAGCGAAAAAAAACTCCCATATGTCAAAAACAACTCTAGTCTGTTTTTTAGTTCAATGCAAAAAAATAAAACAGTCACGTTGGCACCTGAATACAATCCAATGTCTGAATGTTGCTAGTACACAAAAACCAAATTACCCCATTTTACTTCCAAGTAAAAATTGTTTGAGCTACGTAGGTGTTTTTTTTTACTTTGCTCTTATGAGGAGTTAAACTTTAATGTCTTTGATGTGATAAGGATTTTGGTCACAGAAGTCTTCTATTCATGGTAAAAAAACATCTACCGAGTAAACCTATATATTTTATAACGGTAACACCGCGTATTTTTTTTTGCATTGAATTAAAAAACGGACTGTAGTCTGTAAAAATATTCTTATCTTATCCGCTTGAAAATGGTAATGCTTTCATTTGTTATTTTCAAGGTTCGGACTTTGAGAAGGAGGTTGAGGAATTGGAATTTAATCGCCACCGGGTTTGGATAGTCGAATGAGCTAGAATCGCGTATCATTAATGCCTTCTCCTTTTCCCCAGATGTTATTCCTATGTTTGATGATATTTTTATCCAATTCTTCTTCTTGCCTCTCTCATTTGTTCAGCATCCACTGCGCAATTATTCTTGTGCTTTCTTGTGCTTCGCAAGGCACGTTAAGCAGTTGGTGCCGGCTGCCGTCGATAGATGGCAGTCGTTAAGCCAAGTCAGAGGGCGGCTTGAACACTTCTGATAGTAAGACCAGCCACTAGTCTTACAAGCCTCCACCAATCCGGACTTGGCCCCCGTGGTGGAGTATGGCCTATACCTTCCTCAGGGAAGAGACCCGTGCCCCTCGGTGGGGACATAATGGGTTGATGATGATGATGATGATGATTTTTTTTAGGTACCTTGGTTCTTTGATGCCATATCCTATTTAGAGTTATAAACTTACTGCAAGCTGTTGCAGAAGGACATCAATGCCGTCAAGTTCTCCCAGTAGTTTCCTGTTGTCTGGTGTATTTTGTAGCAGTATTGACAGGATTTCCGTTGCGTATAGTTTATTGCCATCGAATGGTACTTTGAGCTGCAAAATAATGCAAACTAAATGGTGTGGAGAAACAATCAGAACAATCGGCAAGCTAATTTGTGATGCACAAGAGCTAACAGATATTTTACAGACCTTTAATCTTTTTAGAATCCACTGCATAAAACCTTGCTTGGCGACTTCTGCAGACAATTCTGGTCTGAACTCTGTTATGTTTTCCACAATACCTAAAAAACAACACCATAAGTCAAATTACTTTGTACATCCAATAGTTTCAGTTAAATTCACTTTTAAAATAAGCCGCCAAAACGCCATCTTGAGCAATATGAACGTGATATGAACGTAAGAACGCCATGAATGATAGATGCTATTTTTAATGAGCTGTGACGTCATCATGGATTCGCCCAATCCAGGCCGTTTTGGATAGAATGGCTAGAGATAGAAAATTATCAAATTTTATCCTGGTGTTTTGGACAAATTATTAAGCAACGCGGTAATACGCCCCGCCGTTCGCGGCGCGCGATTTTTCGCGCGGGCGAATTGTCCCGTGGCCAGGCCGTAAGACCAGCCACTGGTCTTACAAACCTCCACCAATCCGGACTTGGCCCCCGTGGTGGAGTATGGCCTATACCTTCCCCAGGGAAGAGACCAGTGTCCCTCGGTGGGGACATAGTGTGTTGATGATGATGATAGTGAAGTCTCACCCAGAGTATTGTGGACGGCGTCCCTCTCCTCGGGCACGTGCTCGTCAAGCCGCGCCAGGTTGTGAAGTAACAGCGCAGGCGCCTCCGCTTCGACCAGCATCGTGGTTTAGAGACTACACTACTCTACTCTATTTATTCCTACAGACACTACACTTCCTTTTTTAATTGCTCTAGACTGCAGAGCCGTAGTCTACTGTATTTGTTGCTACATATGCTACACCACTGAATTTATGTCTACAGATGCTACACTAGAGTATTTAGTGCCCCAGATGTTACACAAAGTTAGTGCATTCTCACCCAGAGTATTGTGGACGGCGTCCCTCTCGTCGGGCACGTGCTCGTCAAGCCGCGCCAGGTTGTGAAGTAACAGCGCAGGCGCTTCCGCCTCGGCCAGCGCCGTTATCAGCTCGTCGGCGCCGTCCTCGCTCTCGTGGAGGATATCCACGTCCGTCAGCTCCTGCCCGGCGAACGGGGAGGTGTGAATCATAGACAGTATTTTTTATTTGTAGATTGAAGGGGTCAAATGGCGATTTTAAAGTATGTGTTTTAAAGTAGATGGGCTTAATCACCACGCGTGCCCACAGTGGATTGGCGATTTCAAGCGCTGAGGTATGTGAATAGCTTAGACACTCAGTTTCCCTCGCGATGTTTTTCTTCACGGTTACCAAGTGGTAATGCTGCTATAACTTCACTAATGTACATGACAATAGTAAGTGCCTTCCACTTTTACACTAGCTGCTTTCAAATACGTGAGCAATGTACCATAGGGCAGATATATCATACCTAATATTGTAAACCATATAATATTTATTATCTGTGACTGTATTTTCCCCAAATAAATAAAATTAAAAACTAAGAAAACAAAGTCAGGGCCTCATGCCCGCGCTGGAAATCAAACCAGAATCACTCCCTTTCTAGTCCATTGTTAATCAATAAATTATTTTTATATCTTTTTAACTATTTATGAGCAAAGAAAGTAAAAAAAAGGATTTTCTTGTACAAGAAAGTGGAGCCTCTGAAAGTGGAAACTGACAGCCTCAATAGTTTTGAAAGGTATAGAATCTGTCATTAATTCCATATCTTTCAGAATGGACTCATACAAATAGCAATGCAATCATTATACCGACCAAAATAATAATTACAGAATAAAAAACAAACCTGCAGTAAATTGACAACTCTGGTGGAGATGTCTGTGTTGTCATGAGATAGGAGTTCCAGTAATGAATTGATACATTTCAGTTCTACCAGCAATGGGTACTGATCCGGGACTGTTGCTACAGCACTTAGCTCCTGAAAATACAGTAGAAGTATTTTTTTGGTTAATTTGTTTAACTAGGGCTGGATCTACCATATGCCTTTTTGGGCTTCAGCCCAGGGCTCCGTGGATGCAAGGGGCCCCCAGCTACGTGAATTCAAAGTAAAAAATAGACGTTAATGCGAAAACCCCTATAATTTTTTAAAAATTAAACAGATCGTAACGTTTGCAGCCCTGTTATTAATCAAACCCATTCAATTCATTTAATTCAAGTCTATGATTACAATATAAATCAAAATCAATCGGCCTACAACAAATTCTACAGGTTAACTACCTCATTTTTACTATTTGACATTGTTAGCTATGTACTGCAATGTCTAATTATAAATGTTAAAGTTTTACTGACACTGCTGGCTTGCAGTGCAAAAAAATTAGTAACCATTTTACATCCAGTGTCAATTAGGGTTTGAGTAATTTTGGATGGCGATTAAATCGTCAGTTGGCGTCAAAGACACAAAAAGAAAGGCTTAAGACGCCATTGTTCACAATTTTGTATTGTGTACAGTACATTGTGTATTACTTGTAGTACCTTTTGTAGATACTTCTCTAACTTTTAAAGTGTTTAAATAAACTTTTTATTATTAAAAAAAAAACCTTTTTTTGTACAGCAAATACCTTACTGGCTACTACTAACAAATAATATAAAATTAAGTAATATCAGTGCCGAATTAATTTTTTTCATATGGTCTATAAAAAGTCGCTACTACCAGTTTTAATCAGTTGCATTGTGACTTTTGAAAAAAACAATTATAAACCATTGTTGTGGTGAGCAATCAGCCCACCAAAAATTCTACAGTTTAATTTGAAATCTCAAATGTCAGCCATTTAGGCTAAACCACAAAATTTACACAACATAAGAAAAAGAGAAAATCTTATTAGGTATTATCATCATCAACCCATAAAAGAACAACGTAACCTTACAGTGGATCAAAGGACACAGTGGCTCAAGGGGCAATGACGCAGCAGATATGCTTGCGCGAGCTGGCTCCGAAGCTACGGTAGAGGGACCCGAACATATACCCATAAATATCACTATTATTTTAAGTTTAAAACATTTGTACGCCTTATTGGCTAAACATAGCGTGCATTTTATATTTATAAGACCATGCATGTATTGTATACCTATGTTTGACAAATAAAGTATCTGATTCTGATTCTGATACTCCACCACAGGGGCCAAGTCTGGTATTAGGTATTTAGTAGTCATGTTTTTTGGTTGGTTTGGTTTTGTCTTATTAGGCTAAGGATTAGGATGTTTTTGGAAGAAACAAGGTACTTGGTAAATCTGTCAAACAGCGCACTTAATTATGTTTACTCCTCTAATAGCAGCTAAGGTTAAATTTTTCATAGGTCATTTTTTTTTTACTTTATTTCAATGTCATAATGATAAGGTTCAATTTATCGAGGGAACTATCGTTTCACGTACAAGTGTTGCATCTTACAATCCCATGCACACACATTTGTGGTTGTTTACCTGTAAGGCTTCATGTAGGTCTATCTCACTCTCCATAAACTTCTCTGGATGATCAGGAAACTTGATCCTCATCTCCCTGTTTTTCAGAGCTTTCTTCTCAAAGTTTAGGACTAACTTTTTTACTGCTGTATCATCCAGAACTTCTCCCTGGAATTAAATTCATGATACTTTATGGACTGTAAAAGATTCAAGCTTGTCTGTGTGTTAATTCTTGTAGAGAAAATGCTATACCTCAGTGGCTTCAGTTTCCACAAATCTCAAAATCTCTTCCCTTTCCTTATCTGTGATGGTGGGTTCCTTCGGCAATTCCTTGCTGTTGAGATGTGTGATGTCATTTGCTTTGTTTTTAGTGAGGCGCCGCATTTTAGTTGTGCGTCTGCTCTCTCCGTCAGAATCATCACTGTCATCATCGTTAGGCCTCTTAGGTGTAGGCACGGGCTGAAAAATGTGTTGAAGACACGTCAGAATTTATCTCACCTTTCCAGAAAATCTAATCCGTCATGTTAATGTGACACTAGTTAGAGTAGGTACTTTCATCATCATCATCATGAACCCATCATGTCCCCACCGAGGGGCACGGGTCTCTTCCGTGAGGAAGGTATAGGCCATACTCCACCACGGGGGCCAAGTCCGGATTGGTGGAGGCTTGTAAGACTAGTGGCTGGTCTTACTGTCAGAAGTTTTCAAGCCGCCCTAAGGCCTCTGACTTGGCTTCATCATCAACCCATTATCTCCCCACCGAGGGGTACGGGTCTCTTCCCTGAGGAAGGTATAGGCCACACTCCACCACGGGGGCCAAGTCCGGATTGGTGGAGGCTTGTAAGACTAGTGGCTGTTCTTACTGTCAGATGTTTTCAAGCCGCCCCTAAAGGCCTCTGACTTGGCTTAACGACTGCCATCTATCGACGGCAGCCGGCACCAACTGCTTAACGTGCCTTGCGAAGCACGGAATCGCTCGGAAAAATGCCACTAGCGTTAGTCATAGACGGTGACCCATCCATGAACTGAACGCGCCGTATGTTGCTTAACCTTAGTGATCGTTTAAGATCACTCAGGCAGCCTAGGCTACGAGCGATTCTTAATCGAAAAGTAGCCTATCATTAATTAGAAGAGAAGAGCATCCGTATTTATAATTAAAACCTACGGAAATAATAGATAAACACAGCAACGCGGTTCATACAAAATACTACTGCCGTAAATGACGTGCGCATGGACCGCCACCGCCACCGCAATCTACCTTGGGCGCGTTGGTATGGTTTATTCTTCAGAAATGTGGTAAAGGATGGAGTTCACAAACCTTAAATGAAAGCAACTCTCCGACATCCATCGTGTAAGTCTTGTGAATTTGAATGAATCTTCACTTTAGTGTGTCTAATTCTTTTAAATAAATTATTTAAAGCAACACAAAAAAGGCTTAGCAAATATTAAACAGAAAAACAACCTACAAGAGGAAGCCAAATAAATAACACTGACAGACAGTAAACTAAACAGTCAACAATAATAGCATGATCTCGAAACGCGTAGGTGCAGTTACACTAGACAAGATGTTCCGCTATTGCACATATCTATTTATTTCCGAAGAGCCCCGAGCGAGCCAGAGAAGTTTGTTATGATATGGCATTGTTTTTTAACTTTTATATTTGTTCACTTGTATATCAAGTTTTCTCAAGAGAGCGTAAACAAATTTATAGCACTGCATATGTACCAAAAAATACGTATTAAATGGCATAAGTCCGGACATTCCAGCACATAATCACACATTGTGACATTTTAGCACCGCACACAATCACACATTGTGACATTTTAGCACCGCACACAATCACACAACACAGTGTATGTACTCGTATTTTCCTAATACCCATGTTGGATGGAGTGGAGATAAGAATTTGTATTGTAGACAGAGCTATTGGAAACCACAGACTATTCAGAGATAGCAACTCTAATAAATGTCTCAAAAAAAAGTATTGCCGCGAAATTTTTGGCGGGAACTTAAAAAAAAGCCTAAACTTGTCTCCCACCCAGTGAAAGAAAAAACCCGAAGTTAATGGAATTGTGGAAATAGTTTTATACTTGCGATTAAAGGTAAACTTTAGGAACAGAGCTTTAATTAAAATGATGAAATATAAAGGCATTAAGAACCTTCTTTCTAAACTACGAACTGGGGATCAGATTGCAAAAAATGTCATACTGAAGGTATGTAAAATTCATGTTTACTTTTTCATTTCTGATTTTAGTAGATCTAAAATATAAAAATCTCGGGTCACACAGTGTCATCTCACTCTCCTCCGAAACGGGTTCATCGATATTTTTTTTAGGGTCCCGTACGTCAAAAGGAAAATACGGAATCCTCTTACTTATGATCACTTTGTTGTCCATCCGTCGGTCTGTCAATGCGTCTGTGAAATTAAAAGCTTTCATCGCTTCAAGGGCAGACTCGATCTACCCTTGAAGCTATGAAAAAATCAAACTTACAAACAAAAAAACGAATTTTGGCAAGTAATATCCGTCTTATACATCAAATACAGTAAAAATTCCAGTCACAATACATTTGTAATTTATGATAAATTTTCTTGGCAGTTCGAGAAAAGTTCGGAAAAAACTAACCCTCGGTGGGCGAGCCCGATGTGCTCTTGTCCGGTTTTTTTCTGTATGTATTTGGTAGGTCCGAGAATAGGTCTTAGGCAAATTAACATAAAGGATGATGGGCAAAAATGTATGAAGCGTGGGCCCACCTCCAATAAAAATGGCTGGTTTATTAAATTAAAGGTCTACATACATACGTTCATTATCGGGCAGGCGGATGCCAGAATTCGCTGTGTGTCTGGAGTTTTTTTATTTAGAAAAAGTTGATGTTTTTGGTTATAAATAGAAGTTTTATGTTTTATAAAACCATTTTTTTTGCTTATATGTAAGCCACCTAATGCTACATCCTGTATAAGATAATAAGTTGAGATTTTTAGGGTAGGAAAATAAAAGTTTTTGGTTTATAGAATGAAAATAATATATTTATAACAGACCAATAATTATCGGTATCCGTGGCATGGGTGGCGGAGAGGTCTCCACAGTAGCATCGCCTCACGCGCACTCATCTAGCACGCTTCACGAGAATTAAAATTAATGATCGGTTTGGAGCCGATCTGCAAGTACCTAACACAATTATCAGATTTTTCTTAACGTCATCATCATCATCATCATCATCATCATCATCATCAACCCATTATGTACCCACCGAGAGGCACGGGTCTCTTCCCTGAGGAAGGTATAGGCCATACTCCACGGGGGCCAAGTCCGGATTGGTGGAGGCTTGTAAGACTAGTGGCTGGTCTTACTGTCAGAAGTTTTCAAGCCGCCCTAAGGCCTCTGACTTGGGTTAACGGCTGCCGTCGATAGAGGCACCAACTGCTTAACGTGCCTTGCGAAGCACGGAACCGCTCGGAAAAATGCCACTAGCGTTATTCATAGACGGTGACCCATCCATGGACTGAACGCGCCGTATGTTGCTTAACCGTAGTGATCGATTAAGATCACTCAGGCAGCGAGCGATAATAACGTCATCATCCTAGCATTATCCCAATTTCCTAGTGCGCTAACTACACTAAGTTTTATGGCGAAAATACTAATATTTACATGGTCAAATGGATATAATGCTGGAAAAGGAAGACCGAGGAAAAGGTGGTTGGATTGTGTGCGTGATGATATGGTAATAAGAATGTGAATGCAGAGATGGCGAGTGATAGGGACGCATGGAAGAGAATGACATACTGCGCCGACCCCAAATAATGGGAACAGGGCAAGAATGTTTTTTACATGAAGCGATTGCTAGACAACCCAGAAGGGCAACCAGATGTGTCTAGGTCATGTATGCAATGTAGTCTGTGCTAAGGTCTAAATGGCCGTAAGTCACCCCTTACGACATCCATAAGCTGAAATGGGTTGGTCATTTACGATTACAGTAAATGATGTAGCATTAAGTGGTTTACATATTAGCAAAAAAATGGTTTTATAAGCCAAAAACTTCTATTCATAACCAAAAATATCAACTTTTTCTAATTCGAAAAACTCCAGCCACACAGCGAATTCTGGTATGCACCTACCTGATAATGAACGTATGTATATAGACCTTTACTTTAATAAACAAGCCATTTTTATTGGAGGTGGGCCCATTTTGCCCATCATCCTTTAGTAAAACAACCTTTGGCCAGGTCAGGTACCTACTTATAGGTACTTTATATTATATTAAACTAGCTGACCCGGCCAACGTTGTTTTCCCAGATACGGGTATGAAAAATAGATAGCAACCTATTCTCAGACACACCTACCGATTATACATTTAAAATTTCTTCAAAATCGGTTAAGCCGTTTCGGAAGAGTTTGCGCACTAACACGGTGACACTATAATTTTATATATTAGACTAGCTGACCCGGCAAACGTTGTTTTACCAGATAGGTGTATGAAAAATAGATAACCTATTCTCAGACCTACCGATTGTATATACAAAATTTCATCGAAATCGGCCAAGCCGTTTCGGAGAAGTTGCGCATTAACATTGTGACACGAGAATTTCAAATATTACAACCTATTCTCAGATCTACCGATTGTATATACACAATTTCATCGAAATCGGCCAAGCCGTTTCGGAGAAGTTGCGCATTAACATTGTGACACGAGAATTTCAAATATTACAACCTATTCTCAGATCTACCGATTGTATATACACAATTTCATCGAAATCGGCCAAGCCGTTTCGGAGAAGTTTGCGCACTAACATTGTGACACGAGAATTTTATATAATAGACTAGCTGACCCGGCTAACGTTGTTTTGCCATAACCCTTCATTTGGCGGTAATTAGCATAACAATAGTTAAACAATGGCCGCGTGCCCGCTGCGGGCATTTGCCAAGCGAAGGGTTATGAAAAATAGATAACAACCTATTCCCAGACCTACCGATTGTATAATTATATAAAATTTCATCGAAATCGGCCAACCCGTTTCGAAGGAGTATGCGCACTAACATTGTGACATGAGAATTTTATATATTAGAGAAGAAAATAATAAGAAGATATTAGACTAGCTGACCCGGCAAACGTTGTTTTGCCAGATAGGAGTATGAAATGTAGCATAATATAGATAAAAACCTATTCTCAGATCTACCGAATATAAATATAAAATTTCAATAAAATCGGTCAAGCCCCGCCCATGCACTAACACTGTGAAACGAGAATTTTATTATTAGATTTAAACTTAGGTGTATTTTTACTTAGACCACCTGTCCATAAAAGTATTACACTTACGAGTGGCTAATCTAAATGACCATCTATTGATGGTTTGCACGTTTTTAGGAAATGACTGACAGCATCCACGAAATCAACACGCAAGACCTGCAGCTACTCTTGGAGTTTTTGGTAACTATCGGCGAGATTAATTTGGAAGTGAAGCTCTTTGCTTTTCTAGCAATTTGCGTGACCACTAATGTAAGTTGTATTCTCTTTTGTTTTATAGTACCTCTCGCAGTCTCTATTAGTACTCTCAATGCCAATTTAGCCAACTTGAGTTACAATTTCAACTTGAGTTAAAATTTATATTTTTTTTACACTGCATTTAATTGTTGCGCAATTTGGAACACAAAAACGTCAACAGAAAAGTGTTAATCAAATTAAATGCATAATTACGCCCGGACCAATTCCTACTAAGTAATATGTATGGAATTTATTAGAGGAGTGGAATCTTTCCTCAGATTTGCTTATATTTTAGGGTTCCTCAAAAGGAAAAACGGAAACCTTATAGTATCACTTTGTTGTTCGTCAGTCCGCCTGTCTGTCAAGACCCTTAAATCTCGGGAACGCGTTGAGGTATGGAGTTGAAAAAAAATCATATCTATATTAATAATTTCGTACTGGTCTACGATCGAAATGCACTTTGTATCAAATTGAAGAGAAAAAATTGTCAATCCGAATCGACAACTTATAGGCGGAAAATTAATTATCAAGTATTTTCAATGTAAAAATGAACTTCCTATTTAATTGCATTGCGAAGTAAACACGTCAATGTGCTATGTTGCGTTGGTGTCACGTCATCACGTTTCACAGGTGCCTATTGTGAACTCTAATTTAATTTGATGAAATCAAAAAGCAAATGAATATAAAACTACCAGAAATTTAATGCTGAACTTAAAATATGCGATCAATACAATATTATTAAGACTACATTTTACGGTCCTTAAAGCTCTGAGAAAATCCAACCTCTAAGTTAACGTAAAAAATGATACACGTATAGCTACTATTTTGACACTCTAGGGTATCAAAATTCGTAGGGTACTTCCCGTAGACCTAGAACGGTAGAATTTGACAAGTAATATCGTCTTATACTACTAATGCAGTGAATTTTTTTAAAAGTAATTAATCATGTCTGAAGTTCCGGAAAAGTTCCGGAAAACTGAGGGTACGGAACCCTCGTTGGGCGAGCCCGACTCAATTTTGTCCAGTTTTTTTTTCAATAATTGTGTTCTTCTTTTTAGGATAACCACCACGAAACTATAGCTACTTACAATCCACTTTATGACAAATTAGAAGCTACTTTAAGCAGAGGCCTACCTTTAAAATCTACTACAGTATTGAACTTTATAACAGCTCTAGTATACATAGATGACGAAGCAAGCATCTATTCGAAGAGAAAGACGTTGGCTCTTCACGCCCGTAACTCGATCAGAGTTAGTGGTTGCCTTGGAGTTATGACTACTTTTTTCGCTAACTCTATGATGGTAAAGTAAAGCTGTAAATGTATGATAGCTTGGCAAAAAAGAGAAGAAATTGGAAAAGAGAATTGCTTCCGCTTTTCATTTTCATAACCGGTGTAAAAAAAATAACGTGTAGAAGTTCCTACTTAGCAAAATTGTACTTTTTACTTTTCTTCTTTTTTTGCCAGCTGTAGATCAAGGTTTCTGAAACTTATAGTAACCCCCGCAATAAAAACATCTAAGCATAAAATGGTTCAATGAGCAGAGAATGCTTCTTGGGAGAGTGGCGTGGCCGCAGTCCCCCATTTGTATTGTTGTTCAAGAGAAAACGACAACCCGCAATACCTACAACAATCTTGTCATGAACCCTTAGGCCTGGTTCAGGTACATATTGCCTTAATTTCATGCTTTCCATAGAGGTTGAATAAAAGCCTCTATAGAGGTAGAGACTGCAAAAACGTATGCCGATTCATAGCTTTTATTAGGCACCATATATTATAAGTAGGTACAAGGAATTGGCGTCTCTATTCTATTCTAGCTCTAGGGAAAGGATGCTAAAAAGGCATGAAAATAAAGCAAAATGTAAGCCAGACCTTATGGTCAATGCGTTCTATTGCGTTCCTATCGACGTTGACACATTCTGTACTATACGTGCGAACCAAGTCACAAAAGTGCGAGCGAGAGTTCCGATATGCCTGATATGCCTCCTATATATTATGTGTGAGAGAATCGCTCGTAGCCTGGGCTGCCTGAGTGATCTTAAACGATCACTAAGGTGAAGCAACATACGGCTCGTTCAGTCCATGGATGGGTCACCATCTATGACTAACGCTAGTGGCATTTTTCCGAGCGGTTCCGTGCTTCGCAAGGCACGTTAAGAAGTTGGTCCCGGCTGCCGTCGATAGATGGCAGTCGTTAAGCCAAGTCAGAGGCCCAAGGGCGGCTTGAAAACTTCTGACAAGTAAGACCAGCCACTAGTCTTACAAGCCTCCACCAATCCGGACTTGGCCCCCGTGGTGGAGTATGGCCTATACCTTCCTCAGGGAAGAGACCCGTGTGCCCCTTGGTGGGGACATAATGGGTTGATGATGATGTGTGAGAGAGAGGTCTGATACAAATGTTTATGACTCAGTTCGCACGTTTGTAATGGCTCAAGTATAGATACTCTTGTTACTCGCCGTAATATTGAACGAAAGCGTATTTAATTAAATGTGTCATCATCAGCTATTAAAGCTCACCTTCCCCCTTTACACGCGTAGGTACTCTATTTTCGTCGAAAGTCGGGTTTATGATATAACTGTACCTACGCCATAAAAGTTTGCTATGTATTTTTCTTTTCTATTCCTAATAAATAACTTTCAAACCGAGATATTTTATGCTAGCAATAGTGTTAACGAGTGTACAGTCAACAGGATATTAACTTATAGATACACGCGTGCACTCCCTGTAGTCAGTTACGTTACGGGCCAGTTTGCAAAATGTAGAATAGCAAATGTTGAACATTCATACCTAATTTGTATTGGCTTTAAGGTGATTTGAGAAAAGATGGTCAGAGTGGAGTTTTTTTCGCTGCCTTTTTCTCAACTACACACGGCCCCAAGGCAGCGGCTAATTCAACAAACAGAATGTAAATTCTTTACGTTGAAATAAATTTCTGATTTCTGGGTCTCGAGTCTGTTAGCGCATTTTAGTACGATGACCAATACACGGTCGAGTCACGTTTTTCATACGATTGACGCTAGAAATTATTTATACGCGTGCTCGCGTTGACTTGAAACGGCAATGAAACCGAGTTAATGCAGTCGTCATTGTACTACAATGCATTAGGAGAATCTAGACCCTGTTATACTCTGCCTCACTATAATATAATATGTATAAATATGTAACCACATTATAAGCCTTCACAGTGATATTCATGCAATGTTACTTATTTGTTGTGTAATACAATAAATAAAATAAAATGTCGACAGTTTCCAGATACATGGAAAGCTCTATGCCAATGCATAGCAGAGTGCTGCCGCGACTGTGATGTGAACAAGACGCAGAGTGGACATTTAATTCCCTTGGTAAACCTATTTAACTTCTCTGGTATTCACAGAATGACGTTTAATCAGAAATTATTATCGATTTATGATTTTAGTGTGTGCGTAAAAGTCGTCAGGGCTTCAGTGACGTCATCGTGGTATTGCAATCTCTTTTGAATGATCACCCCAGAAATGTGCAGCTATTCGTCAGTTGCAACGGCATACAGATTTTCTCCAGGCGAGTCATGATTATAATAAGATTGTGCTAGACTCAACTAGGCCATACGTTTATACTACTTTACTTACAGGGACATGCTACAAAATCTAACATGTTTAGAACTTCTGTCTTATCTTGTAAAGATACCGAAAGTTACATCGTTTATTTGTAAAACGGATATAGCCAAACATATAACTGAAATATTGCACTGGAATGGACCTCATTCTCAGGTAATTGATCCAGAAAAAAGCAATAATAGCAATAAATTATGCAATAGCTTATTTAAACGGAAAATTTTATATCAACAGAAGGGTCAATGGTGCACGATAATAATGTACTATCTCGATTCGTTTGACAAACGTGAGTATATCCCGAAATAAGGGCCTAAATTGTGATGATGTGCAATCGCCATGATTTTAACTGACTGGACAAAAAATCTTTCCCGTTTTTTGTTTTATAAATGACTAATTATTTTATTACTAATTAGGGAGAACTAACTACATAATTAACCTCCTGATTCTTGTAAACTAACAATATTTCTACAATGTAGAGTTACTGTAGTCTCACAAAGTTTGACACTTTAAGGGTATTACGATTTTGTGATACAAAATGATAAGAAAAAACTTTTCTACTAAGGAAATATTTCAGCTGGCATGTTCTAAGCGATCATTTGCATCAGGTAACGAATCAATTTTTCCCAGAACCTTTGAACAGCGTAGAAGACATAGAATCTGAGGAAGATGAAAATGACTGCTCCGTGGTGAAAGAACCTAACGCTAAAGTACTTTCCCCTATTGAAGATATTAACATCGATGTTGATACTACTGATAATAACACTAAACAAACTAATGACGATACAACTAAATTATTCCGAAATGTGATCAAGGAAATTCTTTACTGGAAATCTAAAGAGACAGTCGATCCTAACCGGGCTATTCCATTTCCACGAACTTTTATGAATCCTTCAAAACTCGACACAATGTGGCTAGGGGAGAATATACCTCCTGGATATTCTATTCAACACTCCACTCCTCCAACGCATACATCTCGGCATTTGGGCGTTAAGAAACAAAATATTAAAGGGAAGAAATATGACCAAAGGAAACATGAAAAAGAAAATGAAGAATTATCCTTTTCCTTTCTGCAAGAAGCGGACGAAACCAGTAACACGCCAGCACATAAATATCGACACAGTGGCACCCAGCCATCCCATAGCCGAAGTAATGTCATCTCAAGTAAAACACAAACTGTAGACCAATCGGTAAAACATCTCAGTGAGAAGAGTGTCCAAACAAACTTCGAATCCACATCAGCAGCACTTCTACAGCTAAACATAGAAGAAGAGAAAAGCACACTTGATTCAAATAAATTCAAACCACAGGTCATGTCGACACCAAAGAGAAAACGCCACTCTAGTAGACAAGTATTAGATAATTCTTTACCTAATCGTCGGAGAAATACTCAAAAAAAGAGAGCAACCTCCTACGTCCCAACTAGACATTTGTACCAGGAACGAAGAAAGAAAGTTTACAAAACTACGAGTAAATCATCCCCAGTGAAGCTGGCAACTAGATCTATGAGCGCCAGATTATTTAACGCTATTAATGAATCTTGTTCTAATTTGGTTAAAACTGTGAAAAACGTCTTTACCGCAGAAAAAAAAGATTCCACGACAAAATCAGAATACAAAACGAGTCAGAACATTGCAACCTGTAGTTACAGTTTCATGGACTACATGCGAAAAAGAGATGCCATATTAGGTGAGGATGACGATAGCAAACACACCCTGAAAGGACATGCCAGTTTCACAATACCAGTGAAGGAAGTTACTGCCTGCAAGACTTGTAATGACACAGCTATTTTGAAACAAAAACTTGATAACAACGAATATTTAAGAAAAACTGTAAAGAAGCTCAAATTGGGCATCAATTTATATGGATGCGATTTCAATGTGAGTTCTTATTTTGTGTAAATATGATAGATTATGTTACCGTAACTATTTTTTTTACAATTTGAGCATTTGTTGCAGAAAATATCAAAGACATTTTGGCCCCATGATACTTTTATGTCGCCAAAAATTCTTTACAACTTGTACAGAAAGTTAATACTCAAGTGAATGGATAGCATGCAATGTAAATATTTTAATACCACGAATAAAGACTTCGGAACCTATATTTCAAAAATAAGTTATGTTACAAACTGATAATATAAAATAAACCATAATTATTTACAGCTTGCTGTACGCTAATTCGTGACGGACCATATCTCTTGTTATGTCGGCAATTTTAGGTGTTCCTGCAACAATAAAATAGTTATGGCTTAGTTGAAATATAATTTGTCTCTTAATAAATAGGCTTGGGTAATACGAATTTTTCATTGATTTTGGACTTTTGTTCAACATTAAGGTGCAATTTAATGAGGGGACTATCATAATAGGATCATTGACAATAAATGACATATCATTGCCCTGTTAATGGTTAAAACCTTTTACCAGCAGTAGTGTCAATTGCTAAGCATGTGAAATACAAATCAGTGGATCAAAGCTTTGAGTTACACCAAAAGCTTTATTCTTATACATACATACTCTTACGCCTATATCCCGGAGGGGTACATAGGGTAGGGGATCAGGAAGACACCAGTGTTTGCCACTCTTGATTAATTTACCTGCTATTTGTAGAGTATAATCGAGTTCAGTTCTCAGTATATTTAGCATTCTCTGCACACCCGCTTGGCCGCCCACAGTCAGTCCCCAGAGCGCTGGGCGTCCTACGAATATGTTTCTCGCACCCAAGGCTAGGGCTTTGAAAACATCTGTGCCGGTCGTAACGCCCCCGTCTAGGTACACCTCGACGTTGTAGTTTTTCACGGCCTCCACGATTTCTGGGAGAGCCTCAATCTGAAATAAACAACCGTGTTAATGTTCAAGCTTCATGTCACCATTTTTGTTTTACTTGCAATATTTTATGTAAGTACCTAACGAATTTCATAAACACCGCTCAATTTCTTTTAAGGTAGAACTACAACGGGCGTATGCAACGACACAAACTAAGACAGTATTCACATTACAACGGTTCGGCTACAGACGGGCGCAACATTACAAACTAA
The DNA here is from genome assembly GCA_947310845.1 of Yponomeuta plumbellus. Classification (NCBI taxonomy): domain Eukaryota; kingdom Metazoa; phylum Arthropoda; class Insecta; order Lepidoptera; family Yponomeutidae; genus Yponomeuta; species Yponomeuta plumbellus. The sequence goes on along the minus strand of OX371198.1, from coordinate 13,855,843 downwards.
AATAAATATCAACTACTCTTAAAGTTAGAAACTTCAATACTAGCGCTAAATTCGTAAGTATTTAAGAATTATTTTAAATTGAAATGGTGCTGCACGAAAGTTGCCAGTACATTTTACAGCGAATAAACCTTAAATACCTACTAAAGGTTAGAGGCTGCTGAACAATTTTAAGATTTATTTTGTATTGTTGCAAGTCGCCCGATGATAGTATCAACGATAGACCTTAAAGCAGACTGCTAACTTCCCTAACTGGACATAATATATGAAACGTATTTTGAAACATTCACAGTGTGATCGTATGAGGTAAAAATGTAACGATAGAAATGTTCTGTACTCACCGTTGCTGGCACTCCATCTAGCTGCCTAGCCCCATGATTAGATACAAGAATACCAGAGCAACCAGCCTCGACCGCTTTTATCGCGTCGTCCGCTCTTAAAACTCCTTTAGCCACGATTGGCAAATTTGTAATGCTTTTGAGCCATTTGATCGCGTCCCATGTTAGATTTTTATCGAACAGGTTACGAACATACTCATTCAAGCCACTTCCTGAATATGTGTTGTGAATTTTGTTTGACAAATGCCCTTCAAAGTTGGCTAAGCTGAAGAAAAAGAAAATATTCGATTATTTCACAATATCTAGTGAAGATACTGGAAAATATTAGCTTCCTTGAAGCTTATTTCACAATAGAGTGCTATAACATATACCTTAGATGTTGTGGTAGCGTAAACTTGTTGCGTACGTCTGCTCTTCGAAGTCCAAACAGAGGGGTATCTACGGTCAGAGCAATAGCTTTGAACCCAGCTTTCTCAGCTCGCTGGACTAATTTCTTGGTGACTTCCCTGGGGTGGTAATCGCGCATATCATCATCAAAAGTACATAGCAAAATACATAAATATTTTGTTATGTTTGCGTAACGACTGTCATGCATGCCACGATCTTGAACTTGCTGATAACATTGAACAAGTGTTATCATTGTAACACCACTCTATGAAGCGCCATTCAAACATAACAAGCCTATGAAGCCTACACTAACCTGTCATTGTAGATGTACAACTGAAACCACTTGATAGCATTGGGAGCTGCTTTTGCCACGTCTTCTATGGAGCTGGTGGCGATTGTACTGAGAGTGAAGATAACACCCTCTTCTTGAGCCGCTGTAAGAATGCCATGTTAAAACTTAATGGATATGGATTTTCGCCTCTATTGCGTGCACAATAAGTTCCGTTTTAATATTATTTAACCCTTACCTCTAGCATTAGCTAGTTCTCCGTCTGGATGTGCCATGCGCTGCATAGCAGTGGGGGAGATGCCAATTGGCATGGAGACTTCTGACCCCAAGACGGTCGTTTTAAGACTATAGTCGCCAACACCGACTAAACATTTAGGTCGAATGCGCAATCTGTAATAGTAATAACGCGTAATAGCTTTTTTTATTATTTGTATGTAGAGAGAGATGCTAAAACAATCAGTGTGTGTAAAAACTTCATAATAATAATAATACTTTGCTATAATTTTCGGATGAAATAGGTAGGTATACGTTATACAATAGGGCGAATTCAAACCTGCGAAAGCAACTCCTGTTGTCTTGCAAAGTTTGCTCGTCGGTGGCACCGCTTTTATAGTAATCTCGAGTAGACTTCGGAAGAATCGCCAAAGCAGCTTCTTCCATTTCCTTTAAACTAATATATTTATCCATGTTAGTAGTATAAATTTCAAATTATTTTAACGTAAAACACTGCAGTCCCATGTGACTGCTGATGATGAACTGGCGTTAACGCTAAGAGATACTACGTCTCTCCGCTTATCGGTGAATTAGGTAATTACTAATTAGTTATTGCTTTCCCAAGAATAAATTATGTTCGTCGTTTCACAATAATATTTTGCACGTTACAAGGATGATTAGGATACCTGAGTGAATAAAACAACAAATTGAAAATTTTGTGAATTTATTTCTTGATTTTAATATTATAATATCTGTGTGAATGCAATTTCGTCAACATTCTTGTACGATGTCAAATGCCATTACTTACATGCTGTTATAGAAATGTTATACAAAACTGAAATGATCCTACAATTATCAATAATTACATTGTTCAGTCAAACTTGCAAAATATCATTCACTGTGGTTGTAACTTACTTGGTACGACTTTAGCGTTGCATTAATTTATATTATAAATGCCTTTACATGATAGTTGAATAATTAATCGTTTTTACCTTAACCAGCGCGCTGTGAACGCTACAGACTATGCAGTGTTGCGACACGTTTCACAGGTAATTACTGAGAGCGATTAAATAAATGCTGGTCACATTATGTTTTGAGGTCCTGTAACAGATGCTCGCGATCGAGCCTTCGTTATTGTATCGTTTTGCCTACCTAAGTCTAATTTCAATCACATTTTCGATCAACAGATAGCATTAACTTTTGTTTTACTATGATACAAAACATGTTAAAAACTAGCTAGAGGAAGGACCAGCGGACTATCCCCGTTTTTAATCCATCTTTGGTAGTATGAACTAAACAACAAATAAATTTTTCATTTGCTTTTAGTATCTACCGATACTTTTTGGTACTGAAAGCCAATTTTAAATATTTGTTATAGGTATTGTGGTATCTTAAAGCTTTACATTTGTAACATTACAATGTACCGGAATCTGATGTTATTCGGTAATACATTAATAAAAATTAATTAAGAACAAGTTGCAAGTAAGTAAATGCGCAAATAAAAACAAAGTAAGGCACGAGGTCATTATTTAGGATTGTTTTAGTACATTTTTGAAGATACTATGGAATTTAAACTTTATAATATTTTAAAACAAGAGCGCATCTAAGTTTAAGCTATTTAAAGCTACAAACAAAATCATAATAAAACTAACAAGATATAAAAATAAATAAATATATTACAAAGCAGAATATTGACATGTGGCAACATTTTCCTGTTAGACTAGTCGTTTATACCTATATATATCTACACTTTCAATTAATTAAAAACTAAAATATAATTTCATAATAGTTAATGCTAGTTTTCATCAGTAAACTGATATTTGCAAGAACAGGGGGCGCATACGGCGCATCGGCTGACAAGAAAATGTTCTGGTAAGCATTAGCTGAGTGCTAATACACTATATTCCGACAAACTTTCGCAATGAGATGCATAAACTTAAATATTTTTTAATAATTTATCAGAAGTTTTCATCAGCCTATTTCATCAATTGAACTGCAATTAACAGTAGGCACGAGTATTTATGTCAGAATCACTAGCCCTTACACAACACGCACAGTTTACCGTCGTTTCCTGTAAACCATTCATGGCTACTGACAGTTTATCCAGTCGGTCGACTTATCTTGAATATAGGAAACGAGCATAAGTCGACATTACTGGCGGGTTTTTTGGCCTAGTAAGCCATTGAGTCAGTATTCCTTAATGTTTTGTATCAGTATTTAATTTTACACTTTTTTTAAGTTTCATTCCATTTGCTAGCCATTACATACAGTTAAAAATTGCGCAAATATATAGGACGCTCACTTATGCTATCAAGAACTAATATGCCACTAAGTATAATTTAATATGAAGCTCCAAATTAACAGCCTTAAAATATAACAAAGATTTATAATAAAAGAATATTATGCATACCATAAATAAGGGAGATTTACATTAGGCTCATTAACTATTATTAAGTGATATATTTATTACAAGTCAAAAGCTAGCGTTGATTGTTATTATGTAAACGAACTACACGTGAACAATCCCATTGTTGGAAGAAACTGGCAATATGAGTCTATTTATACTCAATGCTACAGTTTCTCATTATGGCAAAATAACAACGAATAAAATGATATCTTCAAACTAGCTCCATAGTTCGCACGGTTAATTAGGAAATGTACTCTACAATATTATTTCATTAAATCAGTTGTTAGTTTATAGCCGTCTTACAAACCTTAGTAGCACCCACCTAATAACTACGTATCAATGAATCGTTTTGTTGTAACTATTCCAAAAAAATAATAAGCTAATGAAACGTTAATATCACGCTGAATATTTCACCTAATAAGTGACCATGTTAAGTTTGAAGAGATACATTTTCGAGGCATCGCAATGTCCACCAGTGTCGAACACGTTCTCCGGCAATCTTTTGACCGAGATCTTGTAGATGGTATAGTATTTTAATGTGATTTACTTTATACTCTCTTCTTACATAAACACAAAATGTAATAAGCTCATTATTGTACATTTTTACAAAGAAAAACATAAATTCTGAGATCACTGGTTTCAAAGACAAAGGCCATCAAAATGCTGTAGAAATAAACCTAACTTGAAACATAAAATACTGCCATATTAAACCGGAAATACTCTACATTTCATTTCATACAAAAATTAGGTAAAGAGTTTGTCACCTTAGCCCATGGGTTAATATTCCATCTCACCAATCGGTCAGCATTCGGTTGCAAGCTTAATTTTATTTCCGAAGCTTATACCAACGAGACTCGAGTAACGCTGAGGCGAAAATGACATTGAACGAATTTAATACTTAATCATAAATGCCTATGTAAAAGAAAATTTTATACACAAAATATTGTTAACATCACAGAACAAAACTATCAGCTAAGCGTAGTTCCACGTCGCCGCGCAGACTATCCGTTACTACTCTATAAGATTCGACCGGTAAAACAAGCGTCTTGACTTTTATGTAAATGTTTTCTTTTAAAGTTAATATGTACATGAAATTGGTAGCATTTATACAGTGTCAAAAGTCCGTCTGCAGGTCGCGGATGTTACCTGGGCGTTAGCAGGGCGACCCGCCGCCGATTTGCGAGCCGCGGCGGCGCGGGCGCGACTCTCCCGTCGGCGCGGGCGCTGAGGTAGAGGCCACAGGGCCCGAGGAAGAGGAGGGTACGGGTACGGGTACGGGTACGGGGGCGGGGGCGGGGGCGGGGGCGGGGGCGGGGGCGGGGGTGGGGGCGGGGGCCGGAGCGTTCTGCTCCCTGCAGGGCGGGGGTTCATCGTCCGGAGCGTCTTCGTCGTCGGCACTCTCGTCGCCGGCGTCGCCGCCCTCGCCACCTCCCTCGGACGTCTCACGGCCCTCGTCATCTTCTTCGTCGTCCTCAGGGCACAGCTGGTACCCCCTGAGAGAACAATTTCGATTAGTCACTATGCTAGACTCTGTGGAGACGACAGCACATAAACCTTTATACGTGTGCACTACTCAGTTGCGTTGCGAATAACAAAAAAATTAAAGGCAAAATTGTAAAATAAATTAGGTTCGGGAAGTCTTGTAAATTAATCGTTGTAGTAAGAATACCGTTTCTTTCAGAAGTATTATGTGTATTACGAAGTATTTAAAAAAAAGTAATTCTTCTTTCGAATTGTGCAATAATGTATTGTCAATCCTTCGAACGGTCGATCAGCTGTCGTCTGCACATGAAATAATCTCCCATATTAATAGGACATACTTCTCCAAGGTCTTTCTGGCAGAGTTGCTGCGCTCGAGGAAGTAACCGCTGGACGTCTCGTTGGACGTTCCTGGCGGTGACCAGCGGCCATACGAGTAACCACCGGATCCGTACTTCTAGAACAAGAAAAAAAATATAAAGTTCGCTTTGAAGAATGTGACAGGCACATGTCCTATGTCGCGCTTAAAACTTGCATGTCAAGGAACTACATAGAGTAAACGTCCAATGAATAACAGTCTGCCCAGTCGTCCCAAGATACGCAAAGAGCACGATTGAGGTCGAGTTATATAATTACTTAAAAAAATAAATTTCATTATTAAAATAAAATAAACACTTAAGGGGGCTCCCATCAAGGGCGTAGCCGGCTTATGACTAAGGGGGCAAAGGGGCAATATTATGGAGGATAAAAAATATGAGTTTAAAAATATGAAAGCATTTATAATTAAACCTATTCGACATAAAATAAAGTGTAGATAAAAAAAAAGGTTTAAAATCTGTAAAAAAAAACATGTTTCTGATTGCATTAGGAAATCAGTCACGCGTTGAAGGAGTTTTATATAAAAAAAATTACTTTTCCACGCTAGCAGATAAAATAGCCTTTTCCACGCAGATTTCGCGCTATAAAATTAGGTTTTCCGTGCGAGTGAGGTGAAAAAGTAGATTACCTGCGATAACATCGGGTTTGCAGCGTGTTAAAGTTGCGTACAACGCGCGTCGATTGCGCCGGAAAAAAACTTTGTGTGTAAGGGCCCTCGTAACGAGAAACGCAGTAATAGTCATTTAGCTGTTCGAGCCTCTGCTTGAACCACAGTTGAGATTACACTCTGAAATTCGCTGCAATCTATCTAATTCACCCGTCAAAACATAGATGGCGTTGTATGTCGTACCAGTGTGAAGTTTCCTCTGGAAGTTGCGGCGCGTGCAGCAGCCATTTTGTTCTATCAGTACGCTTTTGAAATTCGCACAGTTAAGACGTTTCACGAAGAAGGAAGATACCTTTAACAAGTGAGTATACGACATTACATTAATGTAAAGATGGTTTCCGCTCGACGCCCTTGTGCTCAGTGACGCGCCTGACCTAGGTCAGCAACAGTTAAAACTGAAATACCATCTCGGGCTGACTCGACAGTCAGTGCTCGACACGACGTCACGTGTCACATCGTATGTCGACACGTCGCTTGATTGGAGACAACTTTATTCGACGCCAACGTCGCGTCGAACTATTGATACGTCGTGTCGTATGATGATTCGACGCAGGGGCGTTTGATTTTATTCGACGTGATACATTGCATTAACTTACTATGCAACAATCTCTGACTCAAGTACCCATTTCTAATGAGGTTATGCTTGAATTGCAGATCATGGCGACAGTTACGCTTGGCGAACTGGCAGAAGTGGAAGTGGGCGAACTGGCAGAAGTGGAAGTGGCCGAAAAGGACAAAGAAGCTCTCCGCTAAATTATTCTGTCACTGGATACGCACTACCCACCTGATTGGCGTTCATGGGAAGTTCAAAATTTCTCATTCGAAGAACTGTTTGGGGCGAAACTAGACCAAAAAACTGACGCAAAGCTCAGATTTGCGGTGCCTACGATCGACATAGCACATGCTTTCGACCCCAAAGCACATTCTTTTTCGGAAAGACGATTTAGGAGCATCAAAGCCAAGTTGATCCAGTGGCCCCTCAGTCGGGCACTGTTATACGCACCCCATAGTATAATGGAGAAGATCCAATCAAAGAACTACCAGAAATTCATTGAGACAGTTAGACTACTAAAGCCAAAACTGCTGAACAGACAGGCAACGTCAACACTGTTAGAAGAACCTCGGGATAGAAACACAGTGGTCATGGAACGATCTTCTATTTCACGAAACAGCAGCATCTACGTCCCGGATAACGCATCTAGAGTGGAGAAGCCATCGCTTTTTCAGAGTGAAACCAGAAACCAAGAACAAAACTACCTCGCAAAGTTGTTCGAAAAACAAACAGAAATGTTCAACCAACTCCTGGCGGTATCACATGAGCAAAATCAAAATATAAAGCAATTGATTGCCAGGCAGGACTCTGGTTCCACTCAAAATGCAAACGACCTCAATGAATCATTTGGATCATTACCGGACGAGGTAACCGAGGTAAGAGGACGACAATCTGACGAGGAACCTGCAGTTGAACAACCAGATCCTGGTCCATCGATACTCATTACAAGTACTCGGGAGGCAGAACTCAAAGAACAAATATGTAGAGCCCAAAGGGAGTTAGTGGCTTTGAATAATATAAATGAGCACGATCATGCCATTAACTTTGATTTTAAGCCGCATACGATAAAAACCGAGTCCAAGTTAACTAAAACGAACCCAGAATTCCTGAGCCAGGGCATTGAATGCCAGCGATTCAATCAAGATGGATGGTCCTCCATAAGATATTCGGATACTCAAAAAGTGTTTCAAGCTACACCGGCTTTTTGTGCGCTTAAAAGCAATAATATTTTAGCAGGTGTCACTAACTCATGGAAGTCCACGGAAATTCTAGAAAGGGCTGACTTAACCCTAGGGGCGATCACTCATGGATTGCTACAACAGCGAAAGATTTTCCAAGATCTTCTCGACGGGCTCCCACAAGAAGTTAAAAACCAAGTTGGAAAGAAGTTTTTGGCAGCAGACTCAAAGTTCAGAAAGACCTCAAATGACTTGCTCCAATATGTCTGTGGCCGACGGGCAGAAATTATTCAAGAACGACGCAAGATGTTTAGGCCGTCGAACAAGGTTCTGCAAGATATATTGTCTGCCATTCCACCGTCTGAGACACATCTCTTCTCGGAGACAACCCTTTCCGAGGCGATCAACGAACAGGGCGGATTATACAATTTTTTTCCTACCAATAAGAGACCGTTTCAAAACAAAACAAAGCAGAGATTCGAGCCTAAAAGAGAGAATAGCAGGCCAGACCACCAAAACTACAAGAGGAGAAGGCTCTACGATAAAGGGCAGCCAAATTCAAATCGACAAATACAACACGGATATGACCAAAATAGAACTGGAGCCAGCCCTCAACCTAACAGAAAGTGGGGAAACAATAAAAAGTGACGCATTCGAAGCAAGTTGTCTAAGACAATTCTCAAATTTATGGAGCAATGCTCCAAACCTTATGTTCAAAAGATTATTTAGAAAAAAAAAATGCCTCTAAGAAAACTATCCAACGAAGACCTTGGCAACGGCATGACGGAAGAAAGCCAAGAAATGAAATGATATCATGCAATGCAATTCGGTCCAGCTTTCTGAGGAGGAGATTCTTGCCGAAAATGTTCCTGCGAACCAAACCAGATGGAACCTGAAGTCACCCAGACAAAGAAGTTCCGTCTCTTAAGCCACATGAAAGTGCATTAATTATGTAATAGACAGGAAAGATCACATGATGAAAATAGACCTTTCCCAGCCTATTTTCATGTTCCAGTGAAAAGCAGTCATCGCAGATTCCCCATGTTAGCTTATCAGGGTCAGACTTACGAGATGACATGCCTACCTTTTGGCCTTGCAAGCGCACCAGCGGCCTTCACAAAGATAACGAACTGGGGAGCACACCAGTTACGCTTGCAAGGATTCAAAATTGGGGTCTATTTAGACGACTTTTGCTTGTTCACCAAAATCCAGAAACATTAGTGCAGCAGGCTCAATTCAAATTTCTGAAAAATTTTACAATGCAACGAGTTGGATGGATGCGAAGATCATACTAGACCAATTGAATTTCGCGTCATTTGTCTTTCCACTCGGCAGATCGTATTGCCGTATTCCAAAAAGAATCCAATCGGCTTTCAAGGGAGATGAGACACAGAAGGAAGCTAATATCGCGGAGGGTGCTCCAAGAACTAAGTAGTGGCGCAAATTGTTAAACCCCAATTCACCCTCCGGACCCGGCAGTTTTTATAACAACGGATACTCCATATCAGGGTTGGGGCGCAATAGTGAATGGTCAACTACTCTGGGCCAAGTGTATGAGCAAAGAGCTTGGCACAACAACCAGAAGAAACTATGGACATTGTACCAGGCTTTGAGACGATCAAAGTCGGTCCTGAAAATGAAGTCGCTTGTGTGGCAAACCGACAATCGAACGAGTGTGGCATACCTAACCAAACAAGGCGGCACAAACTGCCGTACTCAGATACATTTATTAACTTTAATGGTTAGTTAAGAAAGGAAAATAACACTTATATACGCATAAAGACGATCATTAACATTTTTAATGAACATTACGTTAAATGACGTCTCTGAGTGCGGTCGAAAGGCTTTACGACTCCTGAAAACCACCACAATAAGACTAGACTTTTGTCGGTTGTTGGGATGCCATCTAATGGCTCGCTATATTCCAGGAAATGGCAACGGTCTTGCCAATCGCCTATCCAGAGCGAGGGCAATGCCAGAATGGCATCTCAAACAAGAGATAGTTTCCTGGATTTTTTCAACAACTGGGAAGGGCCCAACTAGACTCGTTTGCATCAGCGAGATCAACAGTCCTACCAAGCTATGTGAGCGAGGACGCGAAAGAGAAGAACAGCCTGTTTACGGACGCCTTCAGCAGGGTTTGGGACTACAGATTGGGCTGAATCTTTCCCCCTCCTGTTCTCATACCCCGGTTTCTATGACAACTAAAAACGTCCACAGGCCTTCTACTCGTCACGCCAAGATGGAAGAAAGCCTTCTGGGACAGAGAAATAAAGAGTCGAGCTGTTTGCATCCCATTGTCCATCCTGGATTTGAAGAACAACGTAATCGACCTTCAATGGACCTGCCGCCACCAGGAGTCGATCTGCTCAATTTAGTGATTTGGAAGGTACGGGCTGGGCAAGTCAGCTAACAGGTTAGAATGAAGCTGAGAAACATATTTTAGAGTCTTCTTTGAGAACATCAAAAATGAAACTTACAGGCCCGCTTTGGCCTAAATTGAAATATTCATTAGTCAATAACAAGCTTCAGATAATCTAAATCCTGCAGATATGTATAGCTAAATATTTTTGTCACCTCTTCAATGTTGTAGGTCCAGCTTCCAAAGCAATAGCTTTGGAAGAGGGCAATAGCCCTTCATAAATCAGTCATTACAACCCTTGTTAACCCTTGCTTCCGGCTAGATTAGAAGAATTCGGGCCACCCTTAGGTTCGACACACCCTCAAGAAAATCTTGCTAGAAAATCCACCCAAAAAGAAACTCATGACATGGCTAATAGAAGATTTAATTTATTTTCTAGATAATTATAACATTTATAACTATGAATAGTTTGTTTGAAGTTTCAAGCCATACCTGTATTTTCTTGTGACTGGCATCAGGAAGACCAGTCCATGACCTCACGCTCTTAAGTTTAGATGACTGGTCATAAGAGGATGATGGCCAAAGTTTGGGTCTAAGACTGATTTCGTCAATCACAAACAATCCGGAGGGTGTTTCAAATCATTTCCAGCAAATGAAAACCGGTGTTTTGCATAAGACAGTTAGTTTTACTATCCATGGCTAGGAGGGGAACAGTCAAAAACCTTTTTGTTTCGACCTGAGGAAACGTAAAACCTGCATTCCGATCTGTAATAGCAGGTTGGATTTGAACCTTGTTTCGTGAAGCTGGAATCTCTGCCTCGGCTGGTAGTTTTTACCAGTAATCACTATGAGATTGACGAAGTTTTAAAGCGAGGCAACTGAAAATCAAAACACGCCTTTTCCCGCTATTATTCGAAGAATTGCCAGATTCCAATTTATGTTGATTATATAGGAAAGAATTCTTGTTACCTATTTTTTATAACATAATCAGTATAATATATGGTTATTTATATTCAGAATTCATTATTTCATTGAAATCATGTATTTGTTTCACTTCCTTAATTGGGAAAATATACCTACATCATAGGTTTAATTGACTATAAGAATTAGAGTTCACAGTACGCTCATGCAGCGCCAGCAGAATTTAAACACTTCTCAACTGTGGTTCAAGCAGAGGCTGGAACACCTAAATAGACCCGTTTTTCCCCCGAAGCGTAAAAAACGGATATTTAGGTTTCAGCCGAAGCTTGAACCACACCTTAATAGCCTTGCTGGCTATAGTTGGTACTGATAGAACAAAATGGCTGCTGCACGCGCTGCAACTTCCAGAGACAACTTCTTTTCGTTCGTTTTGACGGGTGAATTAGATAGATTGACTTAGATAGAAGCTTCGGCTGAAACCTAAATATCCGTTTTTTACGCTTCGGGGGGAAAACGGGTCTATTGCTGCGTTTTTACTTTGGATGCAAAAATGAGCTACTTGGTGGTATATCTATCTATAAGTAAAAAAATAATGGTGGTTGTACCATTATTCATTTACTTATAGATAAAAATATAAATAAACACATGCCTCTTATCCCCGAGGGGGTAGGCAGAAGAACCAATCACTTAAGTCCGTTTTTTAATACGTAGCAAAAAAAAATGACGCTGTGTTACCGCTATAAAATATATAGGTTTACTTTTTACTTTTACTTTACTTGGTAGATTTTTTTTACCGTGAATAGAAGACTCGTGTGACCAAAATTCATATCACATCAAAGACATTAATGTCTTAATTTAATTTCTCACATAAGAGCAAAGTCTAAAAAAAAAACACCTACGTGGCACAAAAAATTTTTACTTGGAAGTAAAATGGAGTTATTTGGTTTCTGCGTACTAGCAACATTTAGACATTGACAGCCTAAGAATTTTATGGAGATGTCAAGTCAACGTGACAAATTTTTTTTTGCATTGAATGAAAAAACAGAAAAAATAATGGTGGCTGCACCATTATTCACTTATAGGTTGACCATAAAGTCTAGAAAACGGAAGTGAAGTGTAACTAAATATTGTACGAACTTTTCAGGCCCTCTTCTATTCTATTATAAGCACAATTATTGTAACTGAGACCAAGGTTAATTCTCCTTGCTGAGACTATGTCTTTTAGTACTAAAAGTTTGGGTATGGAAAATAGGAGTATTAGCAAAATCGCACTCTTTAATTTCTACTCTTTCTGGTCAAACTCTACTTACAGATAAAAAAAATACATAAAATCATGCCTGTAGGCAGAAGCACCAATCACTCGAACTGGGCCCACTTATACATGTTTCTGTGTTTCTCGTTACGAGGGCAGATTAGGAAGCTAGCGGTCGACTGTGAACTCACGCGGTCGAGCTCGTCCTGCAGCCAGGCCAGCAGCTGCCGCCAGCGGCGGCGCGCGTCGGGCTGCGCGTGCAGCGCGTGCAGCGCGTGCGGCGCGCGCGTCAGCACGCCCACCACCAGCTTCACGCACGCGTACGCGCGCTTCTGGTAGTGCCCGCGCGCGCGCCCCGCCGTCTCCAGCAGCCCGGGCCGCTCCTCCGACACGCCCTGCGGACAGCGGGAAATGTGTACTATGAGGCCGGGCACCAGACGTTGAGACTATCTTCGTCTTGCAGAGAGCGATCCGATTTATTTACAAGCTAGGTAGTAGGGACGTTTCCAAAGAAATCAACATCTTAACAGTTGCAAGCCAATACATTTATGAAAATATTATGTACGTTCGGAAAAATATTAAAGACTTCGAAATTCTTGGTAGCCATCACAACATTAAGGGCTGATTTTTCAATAGTTAGGTAACTTTTATCTGAGGAATAAAATTGGCGGTTTGACAGCTTCTGTATGAAAGTAATGTCAAAGCGCCATTTTTATTCCTCGGATAAAAGTTATTTGACTATTGAAAAATCAGCCCTTATACTCTTTGACGACCTCTGTGGCGCAGTGGTTAGCGCATCTGACTACCATGCGAGAGGTCCCGGGTTTGAATCCCGGCTGGGGACAAAAAAAACTCTGTATCCGGTTTCGCTTGTATCCGGTGTCGCTTCCAAAAGTCCTTACCTTGATAGCGTTGTGTATCCGGTGCTGCTGCCACGAGTCTTCCAACAGCAGAAGCGCGGCTAGCGCGTCCGAATGGCGTCTCAGCTCGTGGCAGTAAGCGTAAGCCATCTGCCACAATAGTTCGGAGAGCGCGGCGCGCGACCAGCCCGAGTGCTCCCAGCAGATGAACTGAACCAGACGGATGCCCTCGTCGCAGCCGCAGCACTCTTCGGTCAGCTTCTTCATGTAGGATCTGTGACAAAATCTCATGTTGTAACCTTCCTAATGCTACCTTTTTGTGTCCTATAAAGAGTTCTCTATCTATGGGCAATGGCAAAAAAAAAATAGTTTGAATATTTTTTCGAGAAAATATATAATTAAGAGAGCTTGGACGGAATATTTCAATTAAGGCTGATTAGATAATTTTTTAAAGAAAAATAAAAAACTGGATAACAAAATATTGATATTTTTTTCTTTGACAAACTCTCTGATAGCAGGTAGCCCGGTAGAAATATCTATCAGCAATACGGACGTCTGCTATTCTGGTGTGCCTTATTGTGATAGGGAATTTTGTTCAATCAACGAGTGAATACCCGATTCGAACAATAGGGAATGGATGAAAATATCAGAAGTGCTTGATATTTTTTTTGGTGATAGGAATAACCTTCCTTAGCGCGAGAAAAAAGTTTCTACGAAGCTAACTACGAATGGAAAAATATTAAGTATATTTAAAAATTAACTACGGGGCCAAAAAAATTGAAACTTTTTTCCCGCGTTAAGGAAGGTTATTCCTATCACCAAAAAAAATATCAAGCACTTCTGATATTTTCATCCATTCCCTATTACGGGGTTTGGCAGTGGCAGCGTCAGTAACTGGCAGCCCGCGCTTATTATACAGCGACGGACAGCGCTAGACCAACACACATTATTCGTAGCCAGTCCTGTTATACAGTACATCGGCAGCGACGAGAGACAGCGGAAGTCGCGTTTCGGGGTTTGGCAGAGGCAATAGCAGCGTCATGAACTGGCAGCGGTAGCGTCAATAACTGGCAGCGCTCGCTAACAACACAGGAACGGACAAGCGCTACACCAACGCACATTATGCGCACATTATACAATATATCGGCAGCGACGGGAGAAAGTTGGGGACGACGAGAAGCCGGCGCGACAGATAGTCGGAGGTTCGGCAGCGGAGGAGTCAGTAAAGGGCAGAGGTAGCGTCAGTAACCGGCAGCGCTAACGATACAGCAAGGGATTAGCGATATACCATTACGAAATATACGTACCCAGTCCTGTTATACAGTATATCGGCAGCGACGGGAGACAGTTGTGGTCGAGCTAGCGCAGTGTTGCCAGACGAGAGAGGTTCGGCGTAGGGGTTTGGCAGTGGCAGCGCTCCTTCCACCACGTTGGCCGACTGGCAGCGAGCGCTCACGTCACAGCAACGGACTAGGACCGACACCACCTGCGGAAGACACATATGTGTGATGAGAATGGATTTTATTGTGAGTGCACCTATACGGAGCCTTTACAAATTAAGTTTCAACTGGCTATTTTTAAAGCCAATATTTTATTAAGTCATGCCAACAGTCAAATATACATATCTTGACACTGCAGAAACGTTAAGATGCACAGTGGGCAGTTCATTATATACGGGGGCTGGTCGTAGAAACGTCACTCTAATCTTATGGTTGGCAGACAATCCGTAAGATTAGAGTGACTCTTTACTAATGACATAATAAATAAACTTTATACAGAATTAACCCCTCAGGGATAAAACATTATTCTTTCACAGCTAAATTAGTTATTCACAAAGTAATATTTGAAATTTATCAGTTTTCAAAGAATAAAACATGCTATACAACTGTGTATTTGTGTGCATGTATCATTATCAAAACTCGATTGAAAGTCCGACCCGCCGGCGGATCTGCGGGGTCTAACGGAATGCGCCGTAGTTTACATTGGGCCCGTCGGCGGGTCCTCAGGGCGTGAGGGGTTAGGACCATATCACAAGGTTAAAAGTAAATCTTGAAAGTTGGACATGATCGACAGTGTTGATGGTTGGATGCCAGTATCACATATCACACTAATCACACTATCACACTAATATTATAAAGGCGAAAGTTTGAGAGTGTGTATGTTTGTTACTTCTTCACGTCTAAACGGCTGGAGCGATTTTAATAAAATTTGGTACGGAGTTAGCTGACACCCTGGATTAATACATAGGCTACGTTTTACTGCGTGGAAATATCTTATTCCCATGGAAAAATCGGTGAAAATGAAAGTGTGTAAATTGATCTTTCCGATGCTCAAATTTAAGTTATTTTGCTACTAAAAATGTGAATAGTTATAATTTTTACTGTTAATACACAATTTATTTGCCCTAATAAACTGCGGGTAACACCGCGGGGCCACTGCTAGTATGAAATAAACGTCAGGGATTATGATCTTACCTGGTGTATTTTGGCAGATTCTGGGTGTTGATATTTTCCAAGAGACGACGTTGAGTCATCTATACAGACTGTCAGTACGATGTCCAAGATTTTTAACTGTAACAAAAGACGTGTCACATTAGTACAAGGTTGAAATGAAATCAAACCCAACAGTATACGGGTAGCAGGTTGCCCGTATCGATGACAAATGCAACGTACGCGACAAAAATGGTAGCGCGTTACCCCGTAAAGATGAATAGCGCAACTCACGCTATAAAAAAATGGTAGCAAGTTACCTGTAAAAATGAAGAGCGATATGCATGCATACATACGCCAAACCATTTTCCGATTTTCGTTTCTATTCATGCTTCACTTCCTAATCATCCCATATTACGCTACGTCCCTAATTTTGATAATGTGTTCATGCTATCTATCTCTGTGGTAAGCCACTGATAGACAGTTAAATGGACGTACCGGACGGCCGGAAAGCGGAAGAGCAAGTTTCCAGCATGAGGTGCAGCTTCTCGTGCTACAGATATAGATAGACGGACAGACAGTCGGAGAGCGGTAGCAAGTTACCCGTATGAGCTGCAGTTCTCGTGCGGCCCAAGAGCGGCGTACGCGTGGAGTAAGTTGAAGAGCAGCATCGCCGCTCCAGAGCCAGATAGATAGACGGACAGACAGTTGGAGAGACATTAGCAAGTTACCCGTATGAGCTGCAGCTACTCGTGCGGTCGTGGAACAATTTGAAGAGCAGCGTCGCCGCTCCAGAGTCAGATAGATAGACGGACAGACTGTCGGGAAGAGATACCCATATGAGCTGCAGTTTCTCGTGCGCGTGGAACAAGTTGAAGAGCAGCGTCTCCGCTCCAAAGTCAGAGAAATAGACGGACAGAAAGTCAGAGACATTAGCAAGTTACCCGTATAAGCTGCAGCTTCTCGTGCGGTCCAAGAGCGGCGTACGCGTGGAAGAGGTTGAAGAGCAGCGTCGCCCATGACAGACATACAGATAGATAGATGGACCGACTCATAAAATCGTAGCAAGTTACCCGAGCTGTAGCTTCTCGTGCTATAGACCTATCTAGACGGACAGAGGGTCGGCGAGCGGTAGCAAGTTACCCGTATGAGCTGCAGCTTTTCGTGCGAGCCGTGCGCGGCGTAGGCATGGAAGAGGTTGAAGAGCAGCCTCGCCGTTTCAAAGTTAGATAAATAGACGGACAGAAAGTCAGAGAGATATTACGTCAGCTAAGTTCTAACAGTCCGTAAGTAAAAAATTTCAACTTTACAGGAGAGCGAAAATCTGTGTAAAATTTCAATTAGCTACATTAGAGATGTACTTTATTTGGGAAAAGTATTTAAAATCAACTTATTGAAGATAAAATAAGATTGATTGATAAGATTGGTCGAAAAGAAGCGCGCTACTTTTCTTCATCCAATGGCATCAAAAGGTCCCAACGGCCAAAAATGACTTTCGCACTGTTAGAACTTAACTGACGATTACCAACTTACCCGTATGAGCTGCAGCTTCTCGTGCGAGCCGTGCGCGGCGTAGTCGTGGAAGAGGTTGAAGAGCAGCCTCGCCGCTCCAAAGTCAGATAAATAGACGGACCGACTATCGGAGAGACATTAGCAAGTTACCCGTATGAGCTGCAGCTTCTCGTGCTATAGACCTATTTAGAGGGAGAAACAGTCGGAGAGCGGTAGCAAGTTACCCGTATGAGCTGCAGCTTCTCGTGCTATAGATATAGACGGACAGTCGGTCGGAGAGCGGTAGCATGTTACCCGTATGAGTTGCAGCTTCTCGTGCTATAGACCTATCTAGACGGACAGACTGTCGCAGAGCGGTAGCATGTTACCCGTATGAGCTGCAGCTTCTCGTGCTATAGACCTATTTAAAGGGACAGACAGTCGGAGAGCGGTAGCAAGTTACCCGTATGAGCTGGAGCTTCTCGTGCGCGCCGTGCGCGGCGTAGTCGTGGAAGAGGTTGAAGAGCAGTCTCGCCGCTTCAAAGTCAGATAAATAGACGGACCGACTATCGGAGAGACATTAGCAAGTTACCCGTATGAGCTGCAGCTTCTCGTGCTATAGACCTATTTAGAGGGAGAAACAGTCGGAGAGCGGTAGCAAGTTACCCGTATGAGCTGCAGCTTCTCGTGCTATAGATATAGACGGACAGTCGGTCGGAGAGCGGTAGCATGTTACCCGTATGAGTTGCAGCTTCTCGTGCTATAGACCTATCTAGACGGACAGACTGTCGCAGAGCGGTAGCATGTTACCCGTATGAGCTGCAGCTTCTCGTGCTATAGACCTATTTAAAGGGACAGACAGTCGGAGAGCGGTAGCAAGTTACCCGTATGAGCTGGAGCTTCTCGTGCGCGCCGTGCGCGGCGTAGTCGTGGAAGAGGTTGAAGAGCAGTCTCGCCGCTTCAAAGTCAGATAAATAGACGGACCGACTATCGGAGAGACATTAGCAAGTTACCCGTATGAGCTGGAGCTTCTCGTGCGCGCCGTGCGCGGCGTAGGCGTGGAAGAGGTTGAAGAGCAGCCTCGCCGCTCCAAAGTCAGATAAATAGACGGACCGACTATCGGAGAGACATTAGCAAGTCACCCGTATGAGCTGCAGCTTCTCGTGCTATAGACCTATTTAACCTATTTAGAGGGAGAGACAGTCGAAGAGCGGTAGCAAGTTACCCGTATGAGCTGGAGCTTCTCGTGCGCGCCGTGCGCGGCGTAGGCGTGGAAGAGGTTGAAGAGCAGCCTCGCCGCTCCAAAGTCAGATAAATAGACGGACCGACTATCGGAGAGACATTAGCAAGTTACCCGTATGAGCTGCAGCTTCTCGTGCTATAGACCTATTTATAGGGAGAAACAGTCGGAGAGCGGTAGCAAGTTACCCGTATGAGCTGCAGCTTCTCGTGCTATAGATATAGACGGACAGTCGGTCGGAGAGCGGCAGCATGTTACCCGTATGAGTTGCAGCTTCTCGTGCTATAGACCTATCTAGACGGACAGACTGTCGCAGAGCGGTAGCATGTTACCCGTATAAGCTGCAGCTTCTCGTGCTATAGACCTATTTAAAGGGACAGACAGTCGGAGAGCGGTAGCAAGTTACCCGTATGAGCTGGAGCTTCTCGTGCGCGCCGTGCGCGGCGTAGGCGTGGAAGAGGTTGAAGAGCAGCGGCAGGTGTCGCTGCGCGTGCGCGTCGAGCGGCGGCGCGTGCGGCGCCAGCGCGCCGGCCAGCGAGCGCGCGCTGCACAGCAGCTGGTCCGACAGCGACGCCGCCTCCTCGCGCGAGCACCACGACCCGTAGCCGCGGCTCGCTGCCGGGGCACGCACGGATCGTCATTAACCCATTGCGTAATTGAATCGGTAGTTTCAGAAAGAACATTAGTCACAATCTGCTTACTTTTCAGTAGACATAAGAAACTGACCCCTCAGTGGGACTACTGTTATTTTTGCGTCTAGTGAGACGTAGTACGTACACGTAGTTCAATTGATATTCATTGGGCTAATGTTCTTTATATAGGGATCTGTAGATCTACCCTCAAGAATACCATAGACAACAATAAGTCAATCACACAAAATTTCAAAATTTGGACTAATGTTCTTTCTGAAACTACAGATTCAATTGGTTGTGTATTTATGCGGTTTAGGTAAAGTAAGACTCATGGAAACTACCCTATTAAGGTAGTTTCCAGGGTCAAAATAATTAAATTCTATTTAGTCCATATTTTAGATTATAAAAAAATATTTCACACGTATTTTTTCTCTTTTCGATTAAACAAAAAATAACAAAGATATAGCCCATTGAAGTTACGCGTGACGTCACTCCGTTCTAAAAATGCAGCACGGCGTGACGTCACACGTAACTTATCTTTGTCATTTTTGATCTAATTTACAAATAAAAAAATACGTGTCCCTTATTTTTGAATAATCTAAAAGACGGACTAATTACATTTTTAGAGCAACCAGCCTATTCAGACGAATATCTATACTTGAGCCATTACAAACATGCGAACTGAGTCATAAACATTGGTATCAAACCTCTCTCTCACACATGTAGGAGGCATATCAGGCATATCGGAACTCTCGCTCGCACTTTCATGTCTCGGTTCGCACGTTTGTAATGGCTTAAGTATAATAATTTAATTTCACATTGTCAAATAGCCTGTTACTTCAATATCACCATCATCAACCCATTATGTTCCCACCGAGGGACACGGGGCTCTTCCCTGAGGAAGATATAGGCCATACTCCACCACGGGGGCCAAGTCCGGATTGGTGGAAGCTTGTAGGACTAGTGGCTGGTCTTACTGTCAGTTTCCAAGCCGCCCTGAGGCCTCTGAATTGGCTTAACGACTGCCATCTACCGACGGCAGCCAGTACCAACAGCTTAACGTGCCTTGCGACGCACGGAACCGCTCGGAAAAATGCCATTAGTGATACTCAAAGAACGGTCACCCGTCCAGGCATTGAACGTGTCCTATGTTGCTAAACCTTCGTGATCGTTTAAGATCACCTAGACAGCCGCGGCTACGAGCGATTGAGATTGATAGCGAGCGAGAATTGGTGGAGTCTGCAAAGTGATAGTATGCCAGACTAAGCTAAGTAACGCGATGCACTTAGATCACTGTAGTGAGTGGCCTTGACCTCTCTGGTTTTATCCTCATCAAATTAATTTAAATAGTTTGCCCAATTTTTGTAAAAAACAACATGTAAATGTTCAATTTATTGTTTTATGACAGCTCTACGTTGATGCAATAAAGATAATGAAAATACTACAGAGTAATTTTATAACAGGTTTTCTTTCCTGGCTTAGAAAATTGTGTTTTAGCCTTATGTGCTTTACTGCGCCGCTGACCGGAGATTATACACTCCACGGCCGAAATCATGCACCAAATACTCGAATCTCATTGGTCAATGCGAGCGGCTAGAGACAAGCGAAACAATACGCGAAAACGGTCCGCTTCATAGGTTAGGACAGTGGCTAAAGAGGGTTACGCGCAATAACCAAAGGGCGCACATGGATGGTTGTCTTCGTGAGCGATCACCACGACCCGTGGTCAAGGGCGGCTAAGGGACGAGAGTTGATGAGTTGGCATGAGCTTACGATACACATCAACATTTGCAACGATGGAATGAAATCGAGGTGTAAGGGTGGAAATATTTCGACAACGAACCTTATTAGAAAGAAATAAAGCACTTTTTCAAGAAACTGACCTGGTGGATCGTTGATGGAAACGTGTGCCAAGAAGACAATAATCTTCATGAACACTAACCGCACTTCTGCCGAGGGACACGACAGTAGCAAGTCGCATAGTCTGCAACAAATGTAAACATTATCAATATAAGAAACAGTACAATAGAGAAGATGCTATTGTATGAAGAAAATAAAGATGCATTGCGTACCTGTGTGGGTGTTTGAAGAGATCCGTGGCGAACCACAACCTCACGGCCTGGGAACACCTCAGATGTTGACACAAGATATCATACCTAAAACAAAGTTAGTGTTCTTATTATTCTTACACTTATTACACTTGCCTACAGTACCAACACAGTCATGAACTATGTAAGCTACAACTTTCGCAAGGACTAGACATTAAAACCTTATTCTGGATACACTCAGTTGACTTTTTATGAAGCAAGTCAAGTAAGTGTATGCGGAATAAAGTTTATAGCTATACTGTACATATTAGTTCTCCATTTAGAATTTCAGTCGCTCTAATGTTTTAAAGCAGATGTTTGAAAAGATAGATGTTTCATTACCAGTCACTAGCAGGCCCGCGTAATGTCTTCTTCGTCCGGAAGCCGACTTGGAACAAGAACTTGGTCGCTAATTGCACAGCCGCCATCGACATCTCTTCTTGCTCAGGGCCCTGTACAATGCAAAGGATCATCACAGGTCTGAGGCATAACTATGCTCACCAAATAATTTCGAAATAATGAGCTTTAGGATTTGGTTCGCGTAATAAGCTGCCGCTGCCCGCTGCCGAAAGCAGCTGAGAAAAAGGCAGCGAAAAAAAACTCCACTTATTTTTAGAAGTTTTTTAAAATAGCTTTTAGCAACAAGGCCGCCAATTATACTATGCATCTATGTAAATATTTGTGTTTTTTCCGGCGTATAATATAGTTAAAGCTCGATAAAGTAACGATAAAGTTATTATCTTATAATTTTTTTTAGTTATGATCAGTAATGGAATTTGAATGAAAATGATGATGCGAGTAAATATCCCAAGCATACATTATATCCTAACATAATGTATGCTTGTAAATGTAATGTAAGTACTTCACGTCGAAATAAATTTCTGATTTCTGATCGACGTACCCAGACAGCCGTCTGCGAGCCGGGCGGGACCTGCAGACGCATGCAGCACAGTTTCTTCATGAAGTTGAAGTGCTCCAAGCTGAACTGGTCCTGGTTGTGTGAGAAGGCGATGTTGCTTCGCCGCACCGACTGCCAGATCGGGCGTGGTATGGCACTTTCTCTGTCAGAACAAATGGGACTTTAGAACGATGGATATATAAAACAATTTCTAAATCAATCCAATTTATAATTCCTTCATTCCGTTGGCTCTTGAAGGCTCGTTGATATTTTGTTTGGAAAATGAGTCATGGCGTTTCTAATAAAAATATATCTCTTTCCCCGTTTCCCGTTTGCTACCATCCTCAGTCTCCCTGGAGCTCGCAGACGCATCTCCACTATGTTTTTCCAGCGGTACCTGGGACATCTAACCGGGCGGACGCTCTATTGGTCTCGTTGGTCTAGCTATACTTCATTCAACGAAACAAGCTCCGAAAAGCAAATCGTCCATGTGCGCTCATTGGTTAATGCGAGTGACCTTCATAAGCCACTGTCCAACCAAATGAAACGGACCGTCTTCGTTCATTGTTTCGCTTATCTCTAGCCGCGCGGATTGACCAATGAGATGAGTTTTTTGTTCTCTAGAATTTCGACTCGTGGCGGTCGTTAGAGTACTAAGAAGGTCAATGATCTAAAAAGAATTTTTTAAAATGGAGCTCACTAAGCTTAGTTCATTCATTATTACTTCATAAACCTAACAACACCATCAACATTTTCTAGACTTTAAATCGACTCACTGCGAACTACATTCAAACTGATCTACCTATCAGCATTTCCCTTACTTGAGAGTCAAGTCCTTCATAGCCTGCGTGAGGCTCGAAGTCTCGATGGTATCCTTCCGCGTGTAGAAGAGCATGTACGCGTTCCACCACCGCTTTTGCCGTTTGTGGGACACGCGCTTTAGCATCGGGTCGAATACCTGGAACGTTCAGAGACATTACTGTGTCACAAAGCAGCAAACTTTCCTGAAAAAAGCTGTGCCCACCGCTTCTTTCGGATAGAATGTTGCTTATTGTTATTATTATGTTACTTAAGAGTCAGAGTTAAAACCACATCAGTCTCAAACGCAACTCATTTAGCCCAGTCACTTAAGCATGAAAGAAAGGGTGAAACTTGATTATCTATGAGACATAATAAGTTGAATATTATTCCAAAATGTTGGTGTCCTACATTTTTATGCGTGTACACCAAAATCATTATAACATTATATATAACAGGCTAACATTATACATAACTGTATGTACATTGACATTCAACAAGCAGAATGTAAATTCTTTACGTTGAAATAAATTTTTGATTTCTGATTGATTTCAAAGTATATACGAAAATTCAGCATTTTATCTCTCATTCAGAGACTTATCGTTCAATTGACTAAACAAATTCTGATCACATTCTCAATGTCAGCTCGCACTCTTCCAGCTACACTTTTAACTCGCCGCCGATGCACTGCACCTTCACTTCTCAATCTTAGCTCACACACTCTCCCCGTCGCTCACCTTGGCCATATACTTACCGCCAAAGCACTGCGCGTTTATTTCTCAATCTTGGCTCACACATTCCCATCTGGCGCGCTCACCCATACACTCGCCGACGAAGCTCTAGAGCCTTTATTTCTCAATCTAGCTCACACAATTTACCAGCCACGCACCTCGCCCATACACTCGCCGCCGAAGCACTGCGCCTTTATTTTTAAATCTAGCTCACACACTCTCCCAGCCAGCACGCTCACCTCTCACATATTCACCACCGAAGCACTGTGCTTTTAATTCTTAATCTAGCTCACACACTCCCAGCCAACACGCTCACCTCGCCCCTTTATTTCTCAATCTAGCTCAGACTCTCCCAGCCAGCACACTCACTTCGCAGACTCTACCAGCCAGCACACTCACTTCGCCCATATACGCAGAACCACTGCCCCTTTATTTCTCAATCTAGCTCACAGACTCTCAGCCAGCACACTCACCTCGCCCATATACTCGCCGCCGAAGCACTGCGCTTTCATTTCGTCGTCGTCGTGCATCGCGCACTCGGTGACGTCGCCATCGTCAAGCTTCACCCAGCGGCCCGACTCGCTGCCGTTGTCCCTGCCAGCACACGGGACTATTACGGAGGTAGCGCTTGACCAAAAATTCGGCGTGAGTGGAATTGACAAGGGAAACAGTGAGGGAAAGTTTGAGTGCGCTTTGGTATGGTTTTCTCCCAGCTATTTCGGAGTATTTTTGCTCAAGTTTCACACAAAAATATTTGATGATATAAATAAGCTGCTTCTCAAGGCGAAGTAAAACTCGCGAATCTGATGGGGGAATATTCAAATGAATTTAAAACAATTGATTCACTTGAATCTAATCAGCCAATAAACTGAGCCCATTGCTGAGCCCATCTGGTCCATCGCTAGTCTCGATCACAGTCTTCAAGCCACCTTCACAAAAACATCACCACAGTTCATCAAAGAGAAGATAGAAATCTAGAACCTAGTTCGAACAATTGACATCGATGACCTTTAGGCTTTAATTAAACTTTAATGTCTTTGATGTGATAAGGATTTTGGTCACACGAGTCTTCAATTCACGTTAAAAACAATCTACTGAGTAAACCTATATATTTTATAACGGTAACACCACGTCATTTTTTTGCATTGATTTAAAAAACTGACTATAGTTACCTGAGCAGCACATAGGAGTAGTAGTGTCCGCCGGAAGCCTGCCCCGAGTGCACGACAATGCCGCTGAGCTGGTAGTGCGTCTCCGGCGTGTGAGTGCCGTCGCCGCCCTCCCACAGCGTCGCGTCTCCCTCCGCCCGGGCCAGGCCCCACGCTGTTGTAACATACGATAAATTATTTTCCATTTTTGCTCTGAAAAATTAAATGTAATTCAAGAAATTAAAAGATTTTCAGATATTTTTTAAGGTAACGGTTAGATTTATGAACATCTTCAAATATTTTACTGATAATTCTTCGAGCTCCACTTACCGGTATAGGGCTCCACGTCGAGGTCACGTGGAAACTCAAAATAATCGTTGAACTTGATGGCACACACTTTCTCGAAGTCGTACTCGAACCGTTTCAGCTGTATAACTAGTACGGGGGGCAACTTGTTCAGGCACAGACGCTTCACTGTCACTACCTGGAACAATGGACTTACTGAGATCAAATAATAGAACACAGTCAACAGTTATCTGGCATCTGTTAGTGGCGTAAATCGAGCTACCGCTTTATTTCGTCGCCATCTTTGTTTCGTGACAAAGTTTATAAATTGTCAGCCTATTCTCAGGTTTAAAACCTTTTTGAACACACTAGAGAAGTCTAGAATCACTCCTTGAGATTTAAAAACAACACAAATTAGGAGTACACGTCGTTGCAAAGATCTTTGCAGCAGATACTACACGCCAGAGACTTAAATTAAAAAGACCTTCGTCTTTCCACCGAATTGTTAACATCATAGTTTAGATAGAGCAGGCACTGAACACTCACTTTTTTATTACACTTGTCGCAGAGATACGCGTCGGCTCCCTCCAAAAGCTCGCCTCTCACGTATGCCTCGAGTGACTCCTGCAACCGCGACATGTTTCTGATGTCCAAAGACACCACGCTGAATGGCTCTTCTTTGCAATACCTGCAGGAACAAGGACGACATTATTATTTTTAAATTGCATTCTTTTTTAAAGCACGGAACCGCTCGGAAAAGTGCCACTAGCGTTAGTCATAGACGTGCCGTCAATAGGCGGCAGTCGTTAAGCCAAGTCAGAGGCCTTAGGGCGGCTTGAAAACTTCTGACAGTAAAACCAGCCACTAGTCTTACAAGCCTCCACCAATCCAGACTTGGCCCCCATGGTGGAGTATAGCCTATCTATACCTTCTTCAGGGAAGAGATCCGTGCCTCTCGGTGGGGACATAATGGGTTGATGATGATTTCACTAAACAATCAGAAACGTTGAGATTTGGTCAGCATGACTTCTTTCGTGTCTGCAACATAAACGTAAACATTAACAGCTGACAACTGGCCATAGTAGAAAGAAAAAAACCTTCGACCGTTATAACATAGATAGATAAACATACTATTTGTATACGAAAACCCTGCTGTATGTAAGTTCGTTTCTCACCTATGAGGGCAACCTTTACAGATCTTCTGGTCGGAGTAAGTCCCGCCCATCGTTTTCGCCATGAGTTGTTCCTGTCCCAGACTCTTCAGCGCCTCATCAAGTGACTCTACGAGGGACATGAAGAATTCAACCGCGTCCTGTTGCTCGCGCAGGTTGACCGGCTCCCCTTGAAGGCGGAAATGCGCCCACAGACCGCGGGGCACGTAATACTGTAACTTGCTGTAGTGCAGATGGGCGAATATGGCCTGCACTTGCTTTAGGATTGTGATGTTGTAGTCTGTGTTGTTCTGAAACAAAGCGATAAGTTTACGAGTCAATTAATAAGTACGTTGAAGTACGTAAATGTTACTTATCTGTTTTTGTGTATTTTTATTATAAATAATGTTTACATTCTATATGTCTAACCCTCAGTTTCTGAGAGAGTGTTCAAATGTAACAAGAGATTAATCTACGATTAATTCAAAATACCGGCACGTGATTGACTGAAATTAACTTGACGTGAGATTAACATGAGATTATCGCTCTTCTAGAAACCGAGCGTATGTAGTTTATTTTTGGAGTCGAAATAACAAGTCGATTAAAAGCGGAATCTCTACTGGCCTAATATGATTACTCTGTGAATTATGTTTACCGCGATTTGACATTAGCTGTACGTTAATGTCTAAATTAATTTATTATTAATTAATTAAAAGTCTAAATAGATAATAATAATAAATAATATGCTCTAAGAAAGAAGCCATTGGGTTACTAACCTCAGTATTATTTTCCAAGACGATGTGATGATCTTCTCCAGAGAAATCTTCATTTGGGTCAGTCGCAGCACCTATGCAAATAACAAAAAATAAGTACATATTCATAGGTATCAAATATATTTTTTCTTGCAAGTTCTTCATTAAGTTGCAATGTTGGTGTAACGAATATACAACTGCCCCGTTAATCCGACGGTATCGCGTCTGATTACCATGGCGGAAGTCGTGACTTCAATCGAACCTACGGGGCCGCAGTATATTTGTACAAATTTGTTCCAATGCAAACAACTTTTGCAACACGGAGTTCATGTAGCAGGTGTCCCCGCGTCGCAGTGACTCACCGGGCACCTGCAGCAGTGCGTCGCGCACCGTCCGCACGCAGTACAGAGTTCATGCAGCAGGTGTCCCCGCGTCGCAGTGACTCACCGGGCACCTGAAGCAGTGCGTCGCGCACCGTCCGCACGCATTACAGCTGCTGCAGTACAGAGTTCATGCAGCAGGTGTCCCCGCGTCGCAGTGACTCACCGGGCACCTGAAGCAGTGCGTCGCGCACCGTCCGCACGCATTACAGCTGCTGCAGTACAGAGTTCATGCAGCAGGTGTCCCCGCGTCGCAGTGACTCACCGGGCACCTGAAGCAGTGCGTCGCGCACCGTCCGCACGCATTACAGCTGCTGCAGTACAGAGTTCATGCAGCAGGTGTCCCCGCGTCGCAGTGACTCACCGGGCACCTGAAGCAGTGCGTCGCGCACCGTCCGCACGCATTACAGCTGCTGCAGTACAGAGTTCATGCAGCAGGTGTCCCCGCGTCGCAGTGACTCACCGGGCACCTGAAGCAGTGCGTCGCGCACCGTCCGCACGCATTACAGCTGCTGCAGTACAGAGTTCATGCAGCAGGTGTCCCCGCGTCGCAGTGACTCACCGGGCACCTGAAGCAGTGCGTCGCGCACCGTCCGCACGCATTACAGCTGCTGCAGTACAGAGTTCATGCAGCAGGTGTCCCCGCGTCGCAGTGACTCACCGGGCACCTGAAGCAGTGCGTCGCGCACCGTCCGCACGCATTACAGCTGCTGCAGTACAGAGTTCATGCAGCAGGTGTCCCCGCGTCGCAGTGACTCACCGGGCACCTGAAGCAGTGCGTCGCGCACCGTCCGCACGCAGTACAGCTGTTGTAACACGGAGTTCATGTAGCAGGTGGCGCCAGCGTTCTTGAGACCGGCCAGCCCGGCGGCCGGCCGCGGGCCCACGCACGGCATGTACTCCCACTCGCTCAGCGGGGTGCTCTTGTCTGGGGACAACAGGAACCGTAATAAGTTTATAATAAGTTTATCTTTGCTTTATTCAGGAACTTATAATAAGTTTATCTTTGCTTTATTCACGACAAAGATTAGATAAATTTAGTACCGGTCTACGGTACACTCGAACGAAATGCACATAATATTGAAGAGCGTAAAAAAATAGTTGATCCGAGTTGACAAGGCAACTCAACATGTCAGCGAGCAGCGCGGCCAGCGCCGCCATGTTGTCCCGCAGCCGACTCACCGCAGTAGAACATGTCAGCGAGCAGCCCGGCCAGCGCCGCCATGTTGTCCCGCAGCCGACTCACCGCCGCCACGTTGGGCCCGCAGCCGACTCACCGCAGTAGAACATGTCGGCGAGCAGCCCGGCCAGCGCCGCCATATTGTCCCGCAGCCGACTCACCGCCGCCACGTTGGGCCCGCAGCCGACTCACCGCAGTAGAACATGTCGGCGAGCAGCCCGGCCAGCGCCGCCATGTTGTCCCGCAGCCGACTCACCGCCGCCACGTTGGGCCCGCAGCCGACTCACCGCAGTAGAACATGTCTGCGATCAGCCCGGCCAGCGCCGCCATGTTGGGCACGCAGCCGACTCATCATCGGCCCATGGTTGTCCACTGCTGGACATAGGTCTCTCCCATAGCACGCCACTGAGCACGGTCCTCGGCTACTCTCATCCAGCTCTTGCAGAGCCGACTCACCGCAGTAGAACATGTCAGCGACCACGCGGCCAGCGCCGCCATGTGAGGCACGCAGCCGACTCATCATCGGCTTATGGTTGTCCACTGCTGGACATAGGTCTCTCCCATTGCTCGCCACTGAGCACGGTCCTCGACTACTCTCGTCGAGCACTTGCAGAGCCGACTCACCGCAGTAGAACATGTCGGCAAGCAGTGAGGCCAGCGCCGCCATGTTGGGCACGCAGCCGAGCACGAGCGCCAGCAGCAGGTCGCAGGCGGCGGCGGCGGCGCCGGCCGAGCGGCACAGCGGCGCCGGCGGCTCAGCGCCCGCCGCGCCGCCCGACACCCACGCCCACGAGTTCGGCCACAGGAATTCCGTCGCTATTTCCTACGGGGAAGGGTGTTTCTTCTTGAGCACGGATTTTTAATTTACTCTTTGTCGATTGGCTGCGCAATGTCGTGGTTCGACAAAAGAGCAATACATACGATTTGTAATTGATATTTTTCGTGATTGTCTAAATAAAATACATCTAAAAGTGGGGCTATTTTATTACTTCGCGTTGCATATTTAGGCTCACTTTATGGAGTTTTGTGCACAATTTATTTATTTTTCATGCACACTTTGAGCTCTACCTGTTGCATATAATTCGAACTCTTATAGTCACAAGAGGCAAGAGGTAACCTTTTCACTTCTAATTTTCCATAACCAACTATTGGTGTTACTAAACTTTTTAGTACAGATTTGGTTTAGTTGCCAACATCCGATAGAAGATGGCATATAAAGAAGAAGAAACTTATCTTGTTTTGAAAGCAACAATGTCGTGGGATTGAGCAGATAAAGTAGGGAAAGTAGGCTTGATGGTCATACAGAAGCTATTATTACTTTGATCAATCCAGAATCAGGATGGTCTGGGTGCGCTCCATATTGGTGTTTCACGTTGGCCGGAACATGCGCGAACAGTTCCTTAGTTAAGTTCAGGTGCCCCTCCAACAGTGTGTCGTCGAGCGTCTCCGGATTGTCTTTTACTGCCCGCAGCCATTTCACCTGACGACAAAATGTTAAATTAGCACATTCCAGGGTTGTCTAAAATACAGAAATCCAATAAATCAAAGACATCGAGGCTATTTGATGGGATTGAGCTCTTGTTCGCAAAGGAGAAAAAAAACTTAAAGATAACAAACAGACAGTCTTACAAAACGGACGTTTAGAAGACGGTGAACGAATTCAAAATCACCCTATAGTTAAACACATACACTGCCAGATTACTCAACTAGCACAGCGTGGGCCTAGCCAGCGTGGACAACCGGCACATAAGTTGCAGAAACAGTTGCGCGTGCCTTATACAGCCAGATCATCCATAATTACACGAGCAGCAGGAAGTAAGTGCCTTTGCAACCACCCGTCGCACCACCAGCATGTAAGGATACACACCTGCACAGCCAGATCACCCGTAATCCGCGGCGGTACACGAGTCGCAGGAACTAAGCCGCGTGCGTTTGTAGCCACCCGTCGCACTACTAACACTCAAGGTTACCTGCACAGCCAGATCATCCATAATCCGCGGCGGTAAAGAGCTGCAGGAACTAAGCCGCGTGCCTTTGCAGCCACTAGCCGCACTGCCACCACCTGCGTCACACACCTGCACAGCCAGGTCATCCATGGTCCGCGGCGTGGGTCCGGCGAGCGCCACCAGCGGGCAGAGCAGCTGTAGAAACTGCTACGTGCCCTTGTAGTCTCCTGTCGCACCACCAGCACTTAAGGCTACACACCTGCACAGCCAGATCATCCGTAATCCGCGGCGCCACACGAGTGTTGCAGGAACTAAGCCGCGTGCGTTTGTAGTCACCCGTCGCACCACCACCCCTTAAAGCTACGTACCTGCACAGCCAGATCATCCGTAATCCGCGGCGGTAAAGAGCTGCAGGAACTAAGCCGCGTGCCTTTGCAGCCACTAGCCGCACTGCCACCACCTGCGTCACACACCTGCACAGCCAGGTCATCCATGGTCCGCGGCGTGGGCCCGGCGAGCGCCACCAGCCGGCAGAGCAGCTGTAGAAACTGCTACGTGCCCTTGTAGTCTCCTGTCGCACCAGCAGCACTTAAGGCTACACACCTGCACAGCCAGATCATCCGTAATCCGCGGCGCCACACGAGTTTTGCAGGAACTAAGCCGCGTGCGTTTGTAGCCACCCGTCGCACCACCACCCCTTAAAGCTACGTACCTGCACAGCCAGATCATCCGTAATCCGCGGCGGTAAAGAGCTGCAGGAACTAAGCCGCGTGCCTTTGCAGCCACTAGCCGCACTGCCACCACCCGCGTCACACACCTGCACAGCCAGGTCATCCATGGTCCGCGGCGTGGGCCCGGCGAGCGCCACCAGCCGGCAGAGCAGCTGTAGAAACTGCTACGTGCCCTTGTAGTCTCCTGTCGCACCAGCAGCACTTAAGGCTACACACCTGCACAGCCAGATCATCCGTAATCCGCGGCGCCACACGAGTTTTGCAGGAACTAAGCCGCGTGCGTTTGTAGCCACCCGTCGCACCACCACCCCTTAAAGCTACGTACCTGCACAGCCAGATCATCCGTAATTCGCGGCGGTACACGAGCTGCAGAATCTAAGCCGCGTGGCTTTGTAACCACCCATTGCACCACCACCACTTCCAAGTTACGTACCTACACAGCCAGATCATCCGTAATCCACGGCGGTACACGAGCTACAGGAACTGAGCCGTGTGGATTTGTAGCCACTCGTCGCACCACCAGCACTTAAGGCTTCACTTCGACACTTCGACAGCCACGACGTCCTTAGTCCATGCCATCTGTAGAAGCTGCTATGCCTTTGTAGCCTCGGCCCGCACTGCCACCACCTGTGCACACACCTGCACGGCCAGGTCGTCCATGGTCCGCGGCGTGGGCCCGGCGAGCGCCACCAGCCGGCAGACCGCTTGTAGAAACTGAATGCCTTCGTAGCCTCCCGCCGCACTGCCAACACTTGTACCACACCTGCACGGCCAGGTCGTCCATGGTCCGCGGCGTGGGCCCGGCCAGCGCCACCAGCCGGCAGAGCAGCTGCAGGAACTGCTGCGCGTGGCGCGCGTGGCGCTGCAGCCGCGGGCCGCGGGCCGCGCCGCCGAGCGCCCCCAGCGCCACCCGCGCGCCGTCGCCGCCGCCCCACGCGCACATGCACAGCAGCTGCTCCGCGCACGACACGCGGACCTGACGAAGACCAGCTCCTTTATTACGAGCACCGGAAAAAGGACGATTCCGATCGACAAATCGACTAAAGAGCCGTTTTCAGAAGAACTAAAAAAAAAAAAATACGGCTGTCAAAGGAATGCATTTTTGGACCTCAGCCCAATAGCCATTTGTGATACATCATAAAATAGGTCTCAGCGAGCTGAACCAAAGTTACTACTACGCCAACAGCCAAATGTTTGTCGTTTCGGAGTTATATTTTGTTGAAAATGTTAGTTTTTTTTCAATACTATATAACTCCGAAAGGACAAACATTTGGCTGTTGGCGTCATAGTAACTTTTGTTCAGCTCGCTGAGACCTATTTTATGACGTATCACACATGGCTATTGGGCTGAAGTCCAAAATTGCATTCCTTTGACAGCCATATTATTATTTTTTTTAGTTCTTCTGAAAACGGCTCATTCGTTGGAGACTGCTATAGACACATAAACACGAAACACGTACCACGATGCGACGTCGTTTCACGATGCGATGTCGCGTCGTGGAAATGTACATTCGACAGCACGTCAACCTGCACATTTTAGTTGCAAAATCGCCCGTAATGCAACAGGGTAGAGTGCATGGGTGTACAGGATGATGTGCTGTCGATGTGTCGATGTCTGATGTGTGTCCCGGCCCTCAGGGCTCCCACACATAAACACGATACGACGTCGTGTCGTACCACGATGCGACGTCCCGGCCGGCAGAGCCGGCATTATGTGTCCCGGCCCTTACTCGAAAAATGTCGACGACGCGTCAGTTGGAATATAAAAAAAATCCAATACAAATTGCGAGTAACATCATCATCAACCCCTTGTCCCCACCGAGGACATTCTTTCAATAACCCTGGTACAATTTCATTTTTACATATTTTACACTAACAAGCTTCAGCGCATGATTGACATCAAAACTCTCTCCCGCGCACGTTTCACTTAGTATTTAAACCAGAGTTTTCCGCACTTACATAGATAAAGAATACTTTATTGGAATTAACTTCATACTTGGACCGTTGTAGTAAGTTTTGAGGTATGTGAACTTTAGGCTAGTGAGTGGTATGGCTACAACCAATTCACAAATGCTTGTAACTTAGAAAACAAACCCCAGAACATCTAGTATGTGAGGCGATCTACCGATCTACTTTTAACACAATATACAACTTATTTTAATCCCCACAAAATCATCACAAATTTTATGACTTCCAAGAGACCATTATTATATTCCCATACAAGTAAGTTAAGCATTCAAAATCACCTGAGCATGAGGACAGTCAACCATTAGGTAGAATGCTGTTTCCTGCCACCAGGCTTCGTGTAGAAGCGTCTCTAGATGACCACCGCCAAGCGCCATACAGATCGTAACCACCTCCATACACTCGCGGACCACTGGAAAAATACGATCAACATCTTACGGCATACGCGCATGACGTAGTTGACATCATGTTCAAGATCTGACGTCACATCACGTTATCATTAAGTGCGATTGTTTTAGCGTTCTTAACTACCAACACAGGTCTTTTGATTCCCTCTGGATGCCGCTTATTCGACTTGATTCCTAATGAAGGCTGAGAAGTTCTTTAACACCCTGTATATCGAATGATGGCAGGCATCATAAGAAACTTGTTTGCTTGTGTGACACAAGCAAACAAGATTGCTTGTGTGACACAAGCAAACAAGATTGCTTGTGTGACACAAGCAAACAAGACATAAGTTTTGCTTGTGTTTACACAAGCACAAGCAAAGAATCGCTCGTAGCCTGGGCTGCCTGAGTGATCTTGAACGATCACTAAGGTTAAGCAACATACGGCGCGTTCAGTCCATGGATGGGTCACCGTCTCTGACTAACGCTAGTGGCATTTTTTCCGAGCGATTCCGTGCTTCGCAAGGTACGTTAAGCAGTTGGTGCCGGCTGCCGTCGATAGATGGCAGTCGTCAAGCCAAGTCAGAGGCCTTTAGGGGCGGCTTGAAAACTTCTGTCAGTAAGACCAGCCACTAGTCTTACAAGCCTCCGCCAATCCGGACTTGGCCCCCGTGGTGGAGTATGGCCTATACCTTCCTCAGGGAAGAGACCCGTGCCCCTCGGTGGGGACATAATGGGTTGATGATAGAAGGCTGAGGCCTTTTTAGTCTGGGTCATCATCATCAACCCATTATGTCCCCACCGAGGGGCACGGGTCTCTTCCGTGAGGAAGGTATAGGCCATACTCCACCACGGGGGCCAAGTCCAGATTGGTGGAGGCTTGTAAGACTAGTGGCTGGTCTTACTGTCAGAAGTTTTCAAGCCGCCCTAAGGCCTCTAACTTGGATTAACAACTGCCATCTATAGACGGCAGCCGGCACCAACTGCTTAACGTGCCTTGCGAAGCACGGAACCGCTCGGAAAAATGCCACTAGCGTTAGTAATAGACGTTGACCCATCTATGGACTGAACGCGTCGTATGTTGCTTAACCTTTGTGATCGTTTAAGACCACTCAGGGAGCCAAGGCTACGACAGATTCTTGTCTGGGTACATTTCCATGTTTGTGATGTCTGGCTACCACAGCAGTGTACCCTAATTTGGGATGAGGACAATTGATTTGACATTACACTAAGGAAGAAATTTCCCTGTATTCCTATCTGAGCCCCCTATTTTTGTAGACAACCCCTATCATCTATTTTGTTTAATTAAAGCTGAATGGACTTGTAACGTGCCGTTACACACGCCACACCGCCAGTCTAGTGGTAGCTGCGCGGCGGTCCACGAGCCATCGTGTGGAAGCGCCTGCCCACTCCCGCCGCCCCGCGAGCCGGCCCCCGCCGAGAACCCGCTACCCGCCCCGCCGCACCGCGTACAGCGCAGGCGCAGCGCCTATAAGAAGCCGTGCGCTCCGCAGTTCGTTGTCTGTCGCCGGACCAACTTTCCCTTAGCTGCAAAGGTTCGGCACCCGAATCTAGCTGCGGAAGGGGAAGAGTTAGGGCCAGCTCCACCTAGCTTTCGCGGTTAGGTACCCGAATCGCGGCTGGGGGGTGGAACTGGGAGGCTACGGGCAGTGTCGGCTTGTCCTCACGGACTCGCTATGCGGCTTGTTGATTCTTCCTCCGGCGATAGATCCCTGTAGTCACGCGGCACAGGATCCCCTTCAGGGACCGGTTGCCCATCTACAGGTCCGCGAAAGGGCGCAAGCCGAGGCTCCGAGCTCGGCTCGCCACCCCGCTTTCTTGCCCCAGCGTTGGGCTATGACAGTAGGACTTTCTCCTCCGTGTAGTGTTTAACCGTGGTGTTGTGGACTATATCAGACAGTTATAACAGTGTATCAGTGAAAGAGACAGTCGTATAGTATAAGTGGAAATATTAAAGAAATACTGTATGTTAAATAAATATTTAGTCTTATGTGGTTTTGCGTTTCCTTCACCCTCCCAACTGAGCTCGTACCCAATTAGAAAAACCTCCAGAAGGATCGCCCTTCGAGGTAGTAGACGGGGCAACGGGGATTCGATGCGCCTTCCCCCGTTATAGACTCTTCCGATTTAACTTTTTCGGGACTGCCAAACATAGCGGGTCGTCGAACAGTCAGAACGGACAGTATCGTAAATTCTCGTTCCCGGTATTTCAACCGAAATAAATAGTAAATTCAGTAATTCTGGTGTAAAGTGCTATCTTAACGCGTCGACTAAGGTCTAGGCTTCATAGTGGTGAAAATCCCATCAAGATCATCGTGGTGGTTCCGAAGATACAAGTGATTATTTGCGAAAAGTGGCCGTTAATTTTACACAGTTCCTGACCTACGACAACTTCGGCGACGCGAGAGACGCGGCAGCTCGACCGAACGAGGGAAGCGAGCCGGCGCGCGTTTACATCGCTGCGTTACACCTAAGCCTCGTTTAAACCACTTCACTTGCACTCTCACTCCAGCGGAGGTTTGTGGGCTTTAAAATGAACTGCCAAGTGTGTCGCAAACTGATAAATCTCAGTGATTTACTCAAATGTGCCGCATGTAGAAGACAATATCACTATCAGTGCTTAAACTTAACTTCTGCGAAGTACTCCGTATTATACGCAACTAAAAAGCAATGGAAATGCGAACCATGTTCAAATATTACCTTGGGTCGTGGGAAAAACTTAAGAAAAAACAGTACCCCACTCCTAGAGTCAGGTGAAATAAATAAGTCAAAGTCTAGAAGCACAGCGAATGATTTTTTGAGTTTCGAGCAAGCTCCGACAAGCTCAAAATCAGACGCTGCTAAACGCTTAAGTCCCGATAAACCTAACCAGGTGCAAAGAGGAAACTCGTTGGATGATTTATCTCATGAGTTGGAAAAAAGTTCAAGCTTTCTTGATGATACAGCAAAAAGTCTTCCAAACGTTGTTTCGTCACAGCTGAACGAATCATTGGTACAAGACCTGAAGGGACAAATTTCCCAGTTAACTATGGACTTAAACAGTGCTCACGAGGAAATTATTAGGCTGAATGAAGAAAACACTAGTCTAACATTAGTTGTCCAAGAACTCAACAAAAGAAATGCTCTTTTGCTTAAAATAAGTTCGGAGATCACCACTTCTACGCCAAAAGCTGCAGCGCCTGCGTCTGTTTCTAGACCTAGGAAGCTTTCTAAGAGGAAAAGCGTATTGGAGAATACTCCTCTTAAATCCACGCCAAAATCTGGCACTAGCCATACCGAATGTAAGATCGATACTGTGGATAAACCCCAAACACCACCCATACAATCTACATCAACAGCGCCTAAATCTTCAAACTCAAGGACGGGCAACAGCACAGCTACGGACAAGGAAAAGAAGAATAAAGAAGAATCCAGAGGTGCCTTGTCATTAGCAAATGGTTTCAAGGTGGAAATAAACAAACAAAACAACTTAAAACCAAAGCCGTCGATCCACATACTAGGGGATCAAGGTGCGCGTGGTATAGCATCAGAGCTGATTAATTTAAGGGAAAATCAAAGAAATGTTTCTTACGAGATATCTGCCACGGTAAAGCCAAACGCAATGTCTTCAGAAATTCTAAATGACCTAAATGATTTGATTGCCCGAGTCTCCGACAATGACATTATCATAATTTTTTTGGGTGCTAATGATAGGACAACTCATTTTCTTTACAAATTAGAATCTATTTTAAAGAAAAACCAAAACAAAACAGTCTTTGTATGCGAAACGAAAGAAAACAATTTTCTAAATATCAATAAATTAAAAAAAGACATCAAAACCATGATCACTAACCTCAAAAAAGACAAATTCATCGAGAAAAAAAGGGGTTTGGATTTCTGTACAAAAATAAATATTGAAATTGACTATTTACATTATGAAGAAGTATTCATCACAAACATTAGGAATCTAATTAAAACAGACAACCAAAACAAGAAAGGCACTATACCCTACCTTTTCAAAAAACAAGATGAAAAAAATAAGCAAAAGTTGCTGCAGCAGCAACAAGTAAAATCTAGTCTTCCAAAGAAAGGCACAATACCTTATTACTTTGGAAAAAAAGCCCTTTTAGTCACGAAAGAAAGCGTTACAGAAAAGGAAATGTTTTTTCGATACTAAAAAGAAAAACTGTACAAAGGTAGAATCGTCACAGTCAGGTATAAAAATAGCCCATATAAACATTCAAAGTTTAAATGATATAAAGCAGTCTCTACTTGAAGTATGGCTTCAATCGGAAGAGGCCAGTGGAGTCAAAATATTGTGTATAACAGAACATCACAGAATCAAGGACGATCTCGATAGGGTGGTGTTACACAATTTTAGACTGGCTTCGTCATTTTGTCGTACGCACCGAAACAGCAAGGGAGGTGTTTGTATTTTTTTACATAACGACCTTTGTTTTACTGAATTGTTGTCTCTGAAGGCAATTTCCATTACCAACATTTTTGAAATTTGTGGAATTTCATGGAACGGCATCTACGTAATATGCGTGTACAGGCCGAAAACGACGAAGGATGACCGCTTTTTGGAAAACTTGGATGGCCTTTTAAACCACGTCTTGGGCAGTAAACCTGGCAGGCATATTTTGATTTGCGGTGATTTTAACATAAATATAATTCTTAAAAGCTCTGAAACTAGAGATTTTTTGTGCCTCCTTAAGTCGTTTGATGTGAAACCTTTCGTTCACGAGCCTACGCGTATAACGGAGCATAGTAGCACTTGCATTGACAATATTTTAAGTAATTACAGAGTTGGTGACGTTAAAGTAGTCGAGCCCGGATTGTCGGATCATTGTTTACAATATGCTACAATAACCGGAAAAAATTGTTTGAAGTCTAAATGTCATAAATATGTTCGTGACCTTTCTGAGACAAATATAGCTGAATTGGACCACTTCTTGAGTTCTGTGGATTGGAGCTCTTTATATAAGGGCCCAGATACGGAACAGATATTTAACACTTTTCATGATATACTATTGGGTGGGTTTGACAGGTGCTGCCCTGAAATCAAGGTCAGAGCTGACGACAAGTCCTCAAAGCCCAAATGGATTACCCCTGGTATAACTAAATCATGTAAAAGAAAGCGTGAACTTTTTATTAATATAAACAAATCAGACAGTAACTCTTCAGACAAAGACTTCTATAAAAAGTATTGTTCGGTGCTACATAAAGTAATAACTTACGTAAAAAAGAGAGAAAATGAAACCCTAATAATGCAGTCAAAAGATAAAATCAAAGCTACTTGGAATTTAATAAATAAGAACATTAAAGGGAAACTTAAAAACAGACTACAGTTTGAAAACTTCAAGGGTCTTTCAGATGGTACAAACAAAATCACTAAGCTGTCGGAGGCACCTGACTTCTTTAATAACTTTTTTACAAGCATATCTAAAGCGTGTAATGATGCATACAAGGATGGTGCACTTGACCTTCCTGCGCGCCGTACAGAATCACTATTTATAAACCCTATAACTAGATCTGAACTGTTCCAAATTGTCTCACGTTTAAATAACAAAAAGTCAACTGGGTATGATGGTCTGCCAATTTTCATTATAAAGAAGGTGATAGTGACTATTGCTGATGTTTTGGTTCATATTATAAATCTATCAATTAGTACAGGAATATTTCCACAAAGATTAAAAAAAGCCCACATCGTACCACTACACAAAGGTGACAGTGCCTTGGATGTCCGGAACTATCGACCCATCGCACTGTTACCCACTCTCTCAAAAATCTTTGAAAAATTCTTCGAGAAGCGGCTAAGGTCTTTTTTAATAAAATACAGTATATTGTCCAAACAACAATTTGGGTTTCAGCAAGGTATGTCAACAATAGACGCCATCTTTGACATGACGGATTTCGTAGCTGATTCGCTAAATGAAAAGTCAAATGTAGTGACAGTGTTGTTGGACCTATCTAAGGCATTCGACCACGTAGATCATAAGATACTGGCAGTCATACTTGAGCGATATGGTATCAGAGGTTTGAGTCTGGATTGGTTGAAATCGTACTTAACAGATCGTACGCAGAGTGTTATTTTACCAAATATTGATAACCGTTCAAAAATTATTTCTCATCTCGAGTCTCTAAGTACAGACATAAGGTCTGGCGTACCACAAGGCAGCATTTTAGGTCCACTGCTATTTATTTTATATATAAATCATCTGCCAGAATTAGAAATAGTAAATAATAAAATAACTATGTTCGCTGATGATGTCTCAGTATTTTTCAAATTTGATAGGAAAGATAGCTCGCCTTCATTTTTGACATATGAGATATCTAAATCAATAGAGCATTTAATGAAATGGTTACAAAACGTGCGTCTAAGTACAAACATAAAAAAGACAAAAATGTTACATTTCAGGAATTATAATACTACAAAGATGGACCTAGATGTTACCGTAAATAATGTAAAAATTGAAATGGTGGAAAGGGCAAAGTTTTTAGGCATTGTCACTGACGAGCATATGAACTGGAAAAATCATATTGAAATGTTGGAAGGTAAACTGAGCAGCTTTACTTATGCATTGCGTTGTTTAGCCAAGGTTGCGACTAAACACGCTACGCTACATGCTTATTATGCCTATTTCCAATCGCGAATTTTATATGGGTTAGCAATATGGGGTGGTAGTGTGGATATAATAAAAATATTCACCCTACAAAAAAGATGTATTCGAATTCTAAGTGGCATTAAGTCAAATCGAGTATCCTGTCGCGACTTATTTCCACTACTCAAGATCCACACTATTACAGCGCTGTACGTATTGGAGCTCTGCAAGATGGTTAGACGGCTTCCAGATCAGTTTCCTATTGGCACCGAAAAAAAGAGCGCAAGGTTACAGGAAAAATACAAGCTTAACTTGAACGTACCGGCATGCACAACAACCTCATACAGTAGAAGTACTAAGCATGCGGCAATTTCAATTTATAATAAGCTTCCAACAAAAATTAAAGCTCTCTCGGGTAATCATTTCATCAAGGCTCTAAAAGATTACCTAATGGAAATGTGTCCTTATAGTATCCTCGAATTTAATAATTATGAAAGCACCCAATGAATTTTTATTATTGTAACTTAATTTTGATAAAGTATTTTATTTAATTGTATTCTTTCTCCTTTTGATAGGTGTCTTTTGTTTTTTTTTTTTAATGTATGTATTGTAAATTAATTAAATTAAATCCTTACTTTAAGTATTTTGCTACGCCTATATTGGTAAAATTACACGTGCAATATCTAATTATAATATCTATGAATACTGTAATTTATGGCAATAAATGAAATGAAAAAATAGCAAACGTCAAAATGAGAAACTGCTGTATTTACACGTGACGTCGTCGGGGTGCAACATCGGGCTCAGTTCTGCGGGCTGCGCCACAGAGTAGGCGAGCGAGTAGAGAGCGCGCACCGTCGTCGTCGTCGGAACGCGCCACCAGACAAGCGACGACACTAGGTCGATCTCTTCCGCCCCGCTCACAACCTGGGGACGAGGGAAAAACGAATTTGATCCTCTTACAATAAGACAGCTTTTCGAAGTGAGGAGAAATGTGTACAGCAAGATATCTACATTTAGTATACATTTATTGGGACTAACCGAGATTGATTTGCCCTGAAATGAACGTGCCCTGACAATAGCTATCGAATACAATAGTTAGTTTTTAAAAAAGGCACTTCTCAAAAATATCTCTACACGGACTCGAACCTACAAGATTTTTAACACTTTTTAAAAAATATTCGTCTAAAGTAATAGTCTAATAGATGGATTGCATAACCGCGACTTCCAAACCACCCAACTTTAGCGTGTATATGAACATCGCGAGTCATTAAAAAATACTAAGATTAATATTTTGTCCGTCTGAGATGATCTCTTAAGTCATTGGGCTAGGCCCTCGCCGAAATTGAGTGATGTAGGCGATAAACCTAGACAAAAAATAGCCTGTGGTTCCACCGCATTGACATAGACAAGACAATGACCCTTTCTTATTTTGATTATGTCTTGTGCGTTTGGTTTACTTGTTATTTTGATACACTAGCAGCTCAGAGCTGATGCAGGTTTATTTTCAAGAGAAGTAATAAGGAGGTAAAACAATGAAAAAGAATCATTACTCTCCAAGCTCTATTCCGCGCAACTTGATTAATTCCGTTCGTATTTATTCCACATGGTAAGTACGTCTTCCTCTTTGTACTCTACCGAAGAGTATTGAATTCAAGGGCAATGCGAATGGCGCGCGCAGTAAGTTAACCTACACCAGTATTATTAATCTCAAGCAGTAAATGGACTATTCACTACTGATGAAAAGTAACGAGTGTTTTTATTGGTGGCGTTTTATGTACGAATTAATATGAAGTTCTTATTTTAATATTTTTATGGTTAAGGTTTACGGGTTTTTACACTGTTTAAGTTGTAACAAACTATCAAAAAGCCTGCTTGAGATTAGCTACACTAGTAATAGAATAAAGAAAGAATTGGTCCCGTAATATACCTGTTTGAGGTTAAAATTCACCTGCTCGGCCAGCGTGTTCGCAAGCTTAACCGCGATCGAATTCACAATCAGCTCGCAGCTGTGGTTAGGTACGGTCTGCAGCGCTTCGCGTAGCACTGACACGTTTATCCTGCACCTGGATGAGGGAGGAATTATTAACTATTCAGGTTATAAACAGGAGTGGATTTTAAGGCTGCTGGTATGGTGTCTCACTCATTTTAACATGTATTGGTCACGTAGAACATAATTAAATTAAACAACACAAATCAACAACAAATTCCGACACATAGTAAATTATTTCCCAGCTGGGGACAAAAATATTACCCCAGGTCTTGTATGTTTACATGTTTGTGAGCTCGCTGTTTCTGGTTCCCACGACACAGGGTATCCTAGTGTGGGGCCAGAAGTAATGTATGTGCCTGTATGTAAATGGTTATGTTATGTTTGTTTATGTATGAGCGTCAAAGAAAATAAATGAAA
Source organism: Yponomeuta plumbellus (assembly GCA_947310845.1). Lineage (NCBI taxonomy): Eukaryota > Metazoa > Arthropoda > Insecta > Lepidoptera > Yponomeutidae > Yponomeuta > Yponomeuta plumbellus. Next base: position 13,813,317 of record OX371198.1, on the reverse strand, counting down.
AGCTAAATGTGAAGAAACTGAAGCAATGCAAAGAATGCTTACCAGATATCTTTGTCAGAATTGTCTATCTCCTCAGGAGCAAGCATTTCAAATAAATGTCCCAACGTGTTGAGGGTCAACTTAGCCAGTCGGACTAGAGCCAAAAAACCAACCCTGAAATTAAAACCACATATTACAACAATGGCTCTATTGAAATAAGAGACCTCTCATAGGCTAACTGAATCGCCATTTTAGTTTGGCTTCTTTTCGACTGGTTAGAAATATACTAGAATTATTAAAATACTTACCGTCTCGTGTGTGCTGCTGCGCCTGCTAAAAACTCCTTGTCGGAAAGACATTGTACCAACAATGGAGATTTCTTCACACACGCCAATTGAAAGTTACGATTCCTTTCCAATCTCATGTCTGACGATGGCATCACCATGCTGTATAGGACCTGACAACAAAATACATTTTCTCAAACATCCTTAGAAATTTGAGTATAATTTTGACAACCTTCTTTGAGATAAATCGAAATTGCCAAATACAGGCGAGCAGCGGCCGGCAAAAATTGTATGAAAATTCACATCTGTCGCGATTTAGCATCCAAATAAATTCCATAAAATATTCCAACATATTACACCGAAATAGAGCGTACGTTGCCAAAGGTTTTATTTAAATTTCGAACTGGCTTGCAAGAGAAAGCGGTTTATAAAAAAAAAAAAACACTTTAAGCACAGAAAAAAATTATTTTCGGCACCATTTCAGAGTAATTTTGTGTGGGTCACTATGAATGATATGAACCTTACCTCTACATTATATGCAACGGTCGGTGGGGCTGGTCCATACAACATATCTCTAAGTTTAGTGTTTTCTTGACAAAGTAGTGCTTCGGTCAACTTTTCAACCTGAGAAAAAATAAAGATTTAACTTAATAGTTACATTCTAAAGCAACTTATAATTTTTATTTGAGTTCAATGCCAGTGAATTGAAGTACAACAATGAATGTAAAATATGTAAAAGTAAAATAACAGTAATTTACGTACTGTCTGCTTATGCGCCGGACATAACTGTGACAGCAAATGCGCTGCCTCGGTGAGAGGAATGTGTCCTCTTGTAACGCCAATATGTTCCAACTCCAAGATAAAAGGCAGGTACCAAGTTCCTTGCGAAAATATCTGAAAGACAAGTTGTTAAAGAGTTAGGAATACCAGCGCTTTGAAAAGTATGGATTTATTACATATCAGCCTACCAAAATGTAAGTCACACAGTTCGAAGAGTTTGGCTTGTATAAATGAAACGGTGACGCTTGTTTGAGTAACACAGGATATTTTCCAATGTTACTCTTCTTGAAGTACACTACACCGTAACTATTTTTGTCTCGTGTCAATACTCACCACACCAGGCAAGGCGGTTTCAGGCGTCAAAGGCAGTGGCGGCGAAGACGTACTCGAGTCGCTGCTAGACTCATTAGATGATCCACAGCCGCCGCTACTAGAAACGGGGCCGTCGTACACCTGCCAAGATAATTATATGGAAATTATGAGAGTGGCGAAACAAGTAGGTACAATTTTCTCATAACTTAAAATTACTTTTAGTTCAAGGATTTCGTTACATGGCAAGGAAAGTGAAACTGTAAAATGTGTTATTAGAAATAACAGGTCGAACACTACTCTGAAATAAAAATTTGAGATTTTAGGGGGACCAATATTCTTTTCAGTAGAGAGGCGCTACAACTCATAATTTCATACAAATAATGAACACAGTCCCAACTACTGTCCACCGTAAAAAAAAAAATATATATACATATAAACTGCATTCCCCGAATCGCATCTCCGAGTACATTGATGCCGCAACTAAGCCGACACCAGGTCAGGTGCCCTTCATACGACTACATACATTAGTCCTGGTTGCACAATGGTGCGCAACCGTAGCGTTCTGGTGAGAGAGGGCTCTAAGGATATGTATGTGATATGATAACAAATAAATACAAGAAGTGGTAGAATGTATGCACACATTAACATACCTTCGCGATGATTATAGTCTTGTCTCTCAGGGGTATTTGCGATAGGATCTTCCGATCGTGAATCGAGTCCAGTAGTTCTCCATTTACATACAATTCTAGTTTTGCATATAATTCTAACTTGATTTTGCTCTCTGGGGCACATTTTAATCTGTAACAAACGTTTTACTAACCAGGTAAAATGATTATACAAATGTTTGCACTTAAGGTAGCGTAGTAAGCAGTTTCACAGTAATCGATGATAGATATTCAATTCGTTAACATTTTTAAGTCGTACAGTTAACAGGAAGTGGGTAAAAGGTACCTTGCAAAATTGGACCTAAACATACATTTGTTACAAGTTGAACAGGTTGAAACATGCAAGTTGAATAAAAGCGCAAGATAATCTATTCACTGGCGTATAGTAGTAAAAATAAAATTACGCACCTTCTTTGGATAGCAGTCCGTAACGAATGTAATGTCTCATTCGTGTGTGAGTAAATGTCAATGTCCTCAATTTGTCTTTGGCCGGTTTGAAAGTTAAATCTTACAATTATAGTACATTGCCGTCCCCGCCCCGACCGGTAGATCGGCAATATCTGTCTCTCCGAAGAGAATCTTCTATCACATTCGTTCACATATTCTTGTATGGCACGTATTACTCTACACATCCTTATGCAACTCTCCGCAGCATCTAAAATGAAGAATAAAGTATTGTTAATTTCATTCATATTATTCGAAATACCGAAACGATAAACCGAACTGTAAAATACGTTAAGTTCTTTTGATCAAAATATTCCAATATTCATGTACCTATTATTTCGAGAACTGGCATAAATCCAATAGTGGACAGACAAGTGTTGAAAAAGAAAAAGAGGAGGAACCATCTTTTCACCTCACTCGCTCGGAAAACCTCATTTTATAGCGCGAAATCTGCGTGGAAAAGCCTATTTTATCCGCTAGCGTGGAAAGTAATTTTTTGTAAATATAAACCTCCAACGCGCAAAAAGGTGTGTTCCGCATGGCTGCAAAATTATTTGTCGTCTCGTGTCTTGAAAGCCTCGCTACGCTCAGGAATCTATTTTTGAACCATTCGCTTCGCTCATGGTTCAATCTTAGATTCCTTCGCTTGCTCAGCTTGCAATTTCAACACTCGCGCCAAATAACCACTTTGCAGCCTTGCATAACAAATAACTATTATACTACACCTGCTTGGAAAGTACCTTGATACTTTATCAAATTTACGGTAGAAATTGCATATCGAACAAATATGCGGGGAGAAAACGCATCTGAGCGGGAGAGAAAAGTGTATGAAAATCCATTTCTTACGTGGTTTTTCTTTTTTAATTTTGGGTAAGACTATGCGCCGGTAACCTAAATATCAAAAGCCAAAAAGTTTTTACAGTGAGTTTTTATCTCCAAGTTCGCAAAATGACACTGGCCACTAGCAACAATTTCAATATAAATTTCAATTAGTAAAGATTTCGTTTTTTATTTTCCTTGTAGGTGTAGTATAAAGCACTATGTATCACTCGAGAGAAACTGCGATTCCCGATCTCAGGTGTTTTAAAGCCCTCGCCTACGGCTCGGGCTTCAAACGACACCCTCGACGGTAATCGGTCACTTTCTCCTCTCGGTGGACAATGTACTATTCCTTGCCTAGTATGAGTTTTGCTCAGTTTTCATTACTCTCGAGTGTATTTCAGTGTCACGCAGCACTGCGTGGGGGAGGCCTTGTGTCTAGACTCGCGCGCCATGTGCTGCCTTGTGCAGCCCGGAGCATACCTGTCTGCGACGTGTCAGGCTGCAAGTGCTGCAACCGCGCGCAGCACTGCGTGAGGAACGCCTCGTGTCGCGGCGCGGGCGCCAGTTGCGGCCCTATGCACGTCGTCACCTCGCGTAGCAACTCAATCCCGCGCGCCGAAATTTCGTCCTCGCACTCCGTTATCACCTGCGGGTTGAGGAGATGAGAAATGAAGAAAGGATACAGGGCAGGTATGTGGTTACCGCTTTACAATTTGCAACTCACCCGCCACAAGTAGTCTAAACCTATGAGATCCGCGTCGTTTAGTAGAAAGCTTCTCCGCTTAATTTTAAGCTTCTCCTCTTTAGAATTCACAGCTTTAAAAAATCTACAACAAACAAAACATAAACATCAACTGATAGATTGTTTCTGCAAGTACAGCGTAATTTATCAACCGTTTGACAGGAACTTTTAGCAGTAATCCAGAGCAGACGAAATTACGCTCACGAAGGAGTAGGTCATTGTCACTGTCTAAGCAAAACTATTTCTTACCTTTCAAAACACTTAATCCCTGCGTGAGTCAGGAGGTTCGGCGGCAGAGTCATGATGTTTTGCCGAAAAAATTGCAGGTTGATATTGGGGTCGAGGTCGGGTTCTTCGCCCATTAGCTTACTGAACCACCTGAAGCAAGCCTCGCGGTCCCCGAGATGGGCCGGCCTTTCCGCCAGGCATACCCAGATTTGCTTTGCCTAAAACACAAGGAAAGTTACAGCTTACGTCATAAAGGGAGGTTTTGCTGAAAATGAATATGAAGCCGAAGTGTCTGTGGTGTTGACAGACTTCAGAGTTTGAAATTGCCAATCCACGGTGGGCACGCGTAGTAATCAACCCCATATTCTCTCTTTCTCTCTCTGAGAAGTCCTATGCCCTACACTGGGACTTATATAGGCTACATACATAAAAAAAAGGTTGATCTAAGATGTCTGACTAAGGGCCGTTTTCTGAATTGAGAATTTCGCTAAGTAAATACTTAACTGTAGGTTGTCTGATCAGATTTCTTTAGAAAAGAGCGTGACAGCATGTTACTTAAGTATATAAGATAAGATAAGATAAGAATATTCTTTATTGCACATAAGAAACCAGAGACAAATAAAATTTACAATTAAAAACATACAATAGGCGGTCTTATATACTTAGCGTTAATTCTCAATTCAGAGTTCGGCCGTAAAAAAAGGCTTAAATTGAAAACTCCAGTTCTATAGAATTTTGCAACTTATAGAAGCGTTGACTAACAGTGTTGCATGTTGATGCATTACTTGAATGATTACTATGATAAGAAGAAATAATTTATCTATCGACACAAACATTACACAAGACATAGGAAACAGGAAAACAAAAAAAAAACAGAACGCAAAACACAAGATAAGAAATAAATGGATGGAGATAATTTACTTACAGGATACACACTAAGAAAGCTTGATAAAAATTACTTACAGAAAAACTTACTTGTTCAGCACACAGCCACAGGTGACCATCCTTCAAGAGAAATCTGAGAAAGCTCAATCGGTCGTGAACTTGCGCGCCGTGCGGGTATCTGCCGTCCGGGAGCCAGTTGTCCCAGTCGATCTCGCCCTCCTCTGAATTGTCAAACATTCATTTTAAACTAAGAGAACATTAAAGAAAAATCACAGTTTTTTACCAATAATAAATTATACTAGGAAGTTGTTAAATGTTTGTTTTAGCTTAGCTTAGAATACGGTATTTGACACTATCAACAATAAATTATTTGAGATGCTCGATTAAAACAAAAATTACAGAATCCGGCCTCTGTAGCGTAGCGGTTAGCGCATCTGCTTACCATGCGAGGTCCCGTGTTCGATCCCCGGCTGGGGAGAAAAAAAAACTCCAGGTCTTGGATGTTTACATGTTTGTGACGTCGCTGTTTCTGGTTCCCACGACACAGGGTATCCTAGTGTGGGGCCAGAACAAGGATATTTTAGCCACGGGATATGACATGACTGACATTTTGTAGGAAAACACATGCGCCCAACTTTTGGGGGGCGGGAGGAAGCAGTTACTGTCAAAATATCAGTTTAGTGCTGTCGATAAAAATATTATCGATAAATGATGAGTGAACGAAATGAATGGATGAGGAATGAGGTGAACTTTATGTAGTTGTAGGTAGTTCGCAGTAATAAAGAAGTTTTTTATTACTACGAACTTTAAATAAGCTCAATCTACTAGTAAGTAGATTGAGCTTATTTATTTTTGTAAGAACAGTCTTATTTCCATTTCGTACAACTAATTTTTAAATGCAGTTTGTGAAGGTAAAAGCAATAAAGAGCTACTTTCTCTAGTTTTTTATTTTTACAAATGACAAAAGGACTTGACTTATTTCGAAGACTCTTAGTGACATAAGTTATATGCAAATAGCATAAGTTATAGTCAGCTATGCAAATTATAGCAACAAAAATTGTATCTGCTCAGATTACCAAACATTTATAACAGAAAATAGAAAATTACTTACATATTTACAAATAGATCAATTTTAAGAACTATAAAAATATTTGCTGCTCGTGCAGTAACATACATTCAAAAATTACGTACTTATTACGTACTTTCTTTTTCTTACTAGATCTACTGGAAATCTACATAATAAAACTAAATAAGTAAGAAATAACGTTACGATTTTCCTAAATATAAGTGCAATAAAAGTATCAATAAATAAATATTAATTAACTTCCACGCAACACAATCACTTGTTCCGGTCCCAAACTAGGTACTATGGTAGCCAGGCAAGGACAGCACAAACATGAAAATACACCAAATACACCCACATTAACGACATGTGTACAAAATGTACGGCAGCCCACAGTGGAAATCGAACCCACGACCTCCGGCTTGGAAATCAGACGTGATCACGTGACACCGCTAGATCAACGAGTGAGTCGACACCGAGCGATAGAAAAAAAAATGTTCTACGTCCTTGGTGTGACGTCGATTGAAATATCGAAATATTTTATCGACTGTTTCAAACCCTATTGCAAGAAAAAAATACTCATAAAGAACGGAATGAGGTCTGAATGAATGATATTGTACCATAAATTACAGAATGTCAAAGTGCCATTATATTGTCATATACACGAAAAAATTTAAATTCGGCGTATTATATGTTGTTTATGTTGCACTTTTTATTAATTTTCTAAAGACATACCGCATATAAAAGTACAAAATCATACTTACGGGTGATAAGAAACATTAGCTGTTTTATTGCTGTAATTTTTACAGAACAACACTGCGCACTTCGTCATATTTTTGCACTTTTTTCTCGACGTTTTTCCTCGAAAGTCTGATGTCACACTGACAGTAAAAATTCAGAACCGAGGTCATTTAACCACGGTAGTGGCACGCGGGGAATAGGCGAAAACTTCAACTGTGTCGCGTCCATTGGGTAAAACGTTCTTGGGCCAGAAGCAATGTATGTGCTTGTATGTAAATGTTTATGTTATGTTTATGTTATCTTGTCAAATACCCAATTAATTGTCACACCTATTACGCCCCCAGCCATAACAAAAAGTGATATGTAATAATAATTATAACACAACCCAATCATTTTCTTGTGCTTTAGAGCCAGTCCAGACGAAGCGTTTTACGCGCGATGGTACTCGCGCGTAGACACTCGTGCGTTCTCGAGCATTTGGACGGGGTGTATGTAGCTCTAGTACCTCGGGAATGCGCGAGTGTGTACCCGCGAGGGGACTATCAGATTACTATCAGTAATCTTAGTAACCTGGCAAGGACACCACGAACATGGAAATACACCTGAAGGGAGTCCGTACGGCGGCCCCCAGTGGGAATCGGACCCACCACCTCATAGTAATCAGACTTGATACCGCTAGACCAACAAGGCACTCAGAACACTCGATAAATTCCTACCACATAAGCATTAAAATATCGTAGTATCAAGCCCATCACGTGTCCAATAGAAATAGTTAAAGCCCACTTATTCACCTGCCATCTTCCTCCTAACGCCGTCCATATAGTGAGTGAGTGAGTCGGTGACCAATATGACGAGCGCGTGCTGCGTGACGGAGCGGTCGATGAGTTCCTGCCGCGTGACGTGCGGACGCACGCCCGTCCCGCCGCCAGCCTCGTACAGACAGCAGATCTCGCGCATCATTTTGAGCGCCGGTAGCACCCATTTCTCGTTGGTTTTCAGCTCTTCCACACATCTGAGGGAAAATGCATGGGTAGTACGATGGCACGAGTCGTGCGTTTTGGGGCGCTAAAGTGTGAGAAACAAAAAATTGGCAAAAAATAAACGGGAAAGTCGCGACTTTTGACATTTACAACGCGGGACTAGCGTCGTCGTTGATGGAAATTAATTGTTAGGTAAGGTTATTGGTTTGTGAGCAAGGCATGCTATATGAATACGAATGTAGAGAAGCTCGTATTCGTTTTGAAGGTTTGCAGTGATTAATAAATTTCTGAAATCTTCTTGTCGAGAAAAAATCAAGTAATTAATCCGGAATAAAGTTACTAAAGTGTAGTGGTTACGAAAGTTTGAGTATGAAAATACAATTCTGATAGCTTAGAACTCTTCCGAATTAAAGCAAAATAGGAAATTCGCCGGCACTTATGATATGTAGCGGAAACACTATGTCCTACAATGTCGTGGCATCAAGCTCAATTCAAATCCGCATTCTGCATTGTGAGCAATAAAGTATTCTCTATCTTGGTGCAAGTATTGTTCGGTTCAAGATCATAACGCAACTGAAACTAAGTACTTTACTATGAAAGTAACGGATGGTAATAGGGGTTGACATGCTTGCTTTGAGGAGATACATAAATGACCTAGGAGTAGCCAACAACACGTTGTTTCCACCCTATTCCTTTTCGTAGTTTATCAACAGGAAAAAGCTGAATGGGAGCAATGTTTCATGAATTCTGTGTTCAACTTCCCTGGATAAATACGTCAACGCCTATTACGCTTTACTTTATTGCACACATAAAATACATACATGAAACACAAATTTACGAAACAAAGAAAAGTTCCCGAACTAAAGTCTGATTTTTTATTCCGTAGAATTCTGACATTTCATAATTTGTTGCTACTAAAAAAGTTCTCCACCGAAAAAGGGACAAATTTGACCTATTTGAGGGCAATAAAAAGTAAAAAGTAGAGGTATTTTTATGTTTTAACTACAAAAAGGTAAATCTCAATATACATTTACTCAAGTGACCTATTACAAATATTTCAATATCACGAACAATATATCCAATTAACTTTAATTACTTTATTTTATTCTTTAGCTGGCCTCACTGGCTACTAATTCAAGGTTTCGTAAACCTTTTTAGGAAAGTGAAGTATGCCGCTGTTAGCTCTCTTGATAATTCATGTCAGCGATGATGATGACGATGAAGATAGTATTCGATGATATTAGTATTAATGATGATTAGATATTTTAATAAAAATATGTTTTCTTTACTTGTACTTTTTTACTGTTTGTGTGATGAAAACGGACACAATTGTCACTCGCCTTAAATTCTCTTTTAATTTGAAGCTCCACACTTCATAAAATGGATACATTCAATAACAAATTAAATCTGTAGACACAGATGTTCACAGTCGTATTGAAGTTGAAAAATGTGCCCGGCCAAAAAAGGTTTCTAATCTCTAACATGTCAAAAAATTATAACTGTCAGAATTCTACGGAATTAAAAATCAGACTTTAGAACTTTTACAAGCACTAAACATTAGTAACTTAATCAATGCTAATCAGAGCGCAACTCGGTCGGATACTTCCGACAAAAAATTAAGTTCGTAAAAAGTGCAACATATAGGGAGCTTATTTCAGCAGAAATCTCTTTGAGCTAACCCTTCATATCGATAGCTCAGAGTGAATACCTCGGATGAGCATTTTTAGGTGATTTTATATTAAAATAAACGCCGTTGGGTCGATATCTTTAGATATTTGAACAAACCATGTAAAAACATTAAAATTACATTTGGGAACAATTTTTATGCAGTTTTTTGTGCCTCCTGAACAGTTACGTATTTTACAGTTACAAGACTTATTCAATATAAGCCAATGATATGGTGGTACGCAGATTATAAACGGTTATGATAACACTGTTCAAGTAAATTCATATAGAGGTGCTTACTTGTCCAGCCAAAGAGTCTTTTGGGCGTCGCGGTCTTGGCTGCAGCTGTAGTCGAGTATTTTGATCAGGTTCGCCAGCGCCATGTCTATAATTTCAGTGCAAACCTCTTCTGAATGGGCCAAATTCCAAAATAGCACTAGTACCTGTACAAAAGATATTTTTTGTTGGACACAATGAAGAAAAGAAACAGCATTGATTTTTCAACCAATCGGCTCACGCAGCGTAGGTCGCCCTGTGACCGGTTGGAGGGACGACATTCGCAAAGCAGTGGGCAGTGACTGGAAAGGAAGAGCCGAAGTTGGGAGGTATTGCTGGAGGAATGGACTGTTAGTGCCTTTTCACATGCACCGGGTTCATGTGAAAAAGCACTTACTGGCTAATTGGGTAGTTGACAAAATGTCAAATAAGTTAACGGAATTTTGTATGAAAATACCGAATTATGACGTCATATTTCCGAGCGCTCTTTTTATGTTTCATTTATTTATAAACTAGAAATTGACTAAAAGACATTTTCCGAAATATTTTGTAATTATTGTTTTAATTGAGCTTAACAAATAATTTATTGTTGGTCGTGTCAAGTACCGAATTATTAAGATGATGATGGCTCGATGAATCAGGTCGTATTCATCCACTGCTGGACATGTTTCTGTCCTCGTCCATCCACATGCATGTCAGTAATCTGCCTCACATCATCAGTCCAATATAATGTGACCAGCCCACAGCCCTTCAACATCGATTACATAGAAGTTGTAACCATATTATTAGACAGATAAATTTTTACCTTATTAGCCATTACACCATCTTTGTCATCCTCAGCTAGTCTCCTAATAACTTCTAATAACTTATCACTTTGTTTCTTGCTTGACGTGGCCCAGCTTGCCTACAAAGTAAAAAAAAAATCAGCACCTACTAACAAAGTAAAGAAAGTATATTACGAGTGTTTGTTGGACATCAAATTAACAACCACATTTACGAATACATAAAGTTCATGGTAGCTTTATTACTAAAAAAAAGCGATATCAAAGTACGTACAAATTAGTGTACTTTGTGTTGTGTGTTTTAGAGCCATCGCAAACAGGGCGAGTCGCGGCGACAAGCCGCCCTATTTGCGATGTCTCTTAGCTTGTCGTCGCGAATCCGCGACTCTGACGCCAAGTGTGCGGAGCTTCGAACAAAATATGTGAAAATTGTCGGCCGTAGCCTGTCGTCGCGAAAAATACTTACGGTCTTATTTATAAAATCACGATTCCATAAAATACTACAAGGCAGTTTCAATAATCTGTGTAAAAGTCTCTGTGTAGCGTTACAGAGAAATCGTGTTTTTATAAATAACTCTGTCTACGCAAACTCTGTCACGCTTTATGGTGCTAAAAGATAGGGAGATCCGTAAGCATAGAGCTAGGAGGACTTTCAACTGGTCAGAGGTATTTCTCTGACAGATAGAAGTTATTAAGGACAGGAGAATGGAAAGAGTACAACGATGATAAGATAAAACATACCTTGAAACAATCGAACAGATGATCTAATTGATAAGGCGTGAAGTCCCACGCCAATTTCGCCAGTAAGTCATGCAAATTCTTCACAATCGCCTCGTGTTTCCCGTGCTGCGCTAGCCAGATTGCGTCCAAGTCGTCCCTTGTAAGGGAGTTCTCCTTTATCATGAATCGAAGCATTTTCTCGAGCCTGTCGACGTATTGAGGCTGGTGGAGGGAGTCCCTCAGCACTATGTCAACTACTTTGTTCTCGCGGATCCACGTCTAAAAATGATTGGCTTATCATTATGACGAACATATCGCAAACAATATTGCTTCTTTATGTAGCCCATATAGGTCCCATAGCAGGGTTGAGGCCTTCTCTCAGAGAGAGTATGGGCTTAATGGTAATTAAGCCTCGTGGTAACGAGTGCCACTTCAACCGCAGAGGTTGGTAAAACCTTAGAAGCTCAGATCTCTCACAACTCATAAATGTACGTAACTTAGAAATAACTGACCAAAGCGAGTCTAAATCGCGCACGAAGGGTTCCATACCATTATCTATACAACATTAGACACAAAGATCGGGAAATACAAAATCACGTTTGTTGTATGGGAGCCCCCCTTAAACATTTATTTTTTTAAGTAAATATACATCTAAATATTCTGTGAACATTTCAAGCGCCTACCTTGCCGTTATTAATATCAACCTAACAAACTAACAGCGGAGTCTTAGTAATAGGGTCCAGTTTTTACCCTTCGGGAGTTAATGCAATCGATATTCGTGTTGGACTGAGTCTCGCATACCAACCCGCGTGAGTCTGTCTACACAGACTGCCTACGCAAATTGGCTTAATTCCCGGCAGAAACTGGAATATATATCGGCGCAGTCGTCACGAGTTTGCGATGCGTTCATAGTAAGACCAAAGTTCTTTTTGATTATCTCTTAAGTTAACTAAACTAAGGTGCAAATGTTTCACATTTCAAAGAAACATTTATGCTCGGCATAATAATTATATGAGTTTAGTATAGAATTGTCTGATCGTACGCAAAAAATCGAGAAGGCACAATAAAAATAGTATTTGATGATAATATAATAATTCATTGTTATAGAGCAGTGCCAGCGGAGCGGCAGAACGCCTGCTTCTCATTCAGAGGTCGTGGGTTCGAGTCCCAGCAAGAACCAATGACTTTGCTTTCCATATCTGTTAAGTTATAGAGCAATACCACTCGGAAAAGCATCGTGAGTAAATGCGAGTAGCTGAAGTGTTGAAATATTTCAGCGCTGGAAATTGCCAATCCATGGGCGAGGGTGGCGATTAAGCCCATACTCCCTCTTCGAAAGGGATGTACCCTGTAGTGGGAGTTATATAGGCTATCTAAAAATATATATCTAATTTTATTGTTACCGTAATAACAGCGGGCGTCAGCCACTCTGGCTTGGACTGCTGCGAAATGGAGCTGATTAACTGATTGATCTCGTTTAGAGCCGACATCTTGCCGTTGAACGAGGACATTTGCAGCAGCCGCAGAATCATCTTCAGGCGAAACATTTCCAGTGCTAAAACGGGAAGGTAATGTTGGTTACAACGGACGGAACATGGAAGAAAAAGTCGGCATTTAAGAAAACAGTTTGGATGACTTAGATGATGATGATGGATGATCGTACTCTTCCATCCGCCAGGCAGATGGGGGTAGGAGGCCAGTCCTACCATTTATCGCCATACGGTGTATTAATTGTATCATATGTGAAACCATAATTCAATGGTGAAACTATAGAAAGGTTTCAATGCAGGAATATAATATTATAGATAGATAGATAGATAGATAGAGAACACTTTATTGTACATAAAAAAGGAAAAGGAAGGATTATAGAGTGTGCTGACAATGTGCTGGCCACATATTCACCGCGTCTAAATCAGTTCAAGCGTTAAGTATAAACTTTGTAAGCCTAAAATTTGTTTTCGTTAAAGTTACACGACTTTGCCTAGGAATATACACTTTGTAACAGTGGATATTTAAGTTTCGCCACTGTCTAAATTCTCTCTCTTTTATACATTCTGATGGAAAGAGGGACGATTTTTTTAAATTTAAACTTACTTTGAACAACGCTAAAATAATTAACACTGGACTCTAATTAATGAATCCCTAAATAAATGTTTGTTGTTGAATTTTCTCGCAGTAATTCAGATCTTGCCCTAACATTACTAAATACTGCCCATATTCTCATTAATTAGAGTAATTTTCGAGGCCGACGAGGAACTGACGAACTGAATTGACTATAATTCACTACACTACACATCAATCATACCGCTGAAATTCCCCAAAAAAATTACAATAGCCTCTTACAAATAACTCTTAAATATACACAGAAAGAACACCAAAGGCACATAACGATGAACCACAGACGATGAGATGAGAGTGGGCAGGACACATACGATGTAGCAGCGTAGGGGCGGGGCTGGGACGGCGCCCCTAAGCAGCTACAGGGTTTGCGGCCTGCCCGCGTCGCGCTGCACTCGATGTGAGAACAACCTTCGAAACAAACGGCATTAGGGATTCAGGTTGATTGGGAGTTGTGGTAAAGTTTTCCCCGGGTATGTCCCGCCAGTGCACGGCTGTGCCCGCAGTACATTGGTCTCTCGGAAAGACTTATGCTATGGCTGCTGTTAAGTATGGCATCCACTTCGCTCCACATTTTTAGCGTAGCGTATTGTAAAGTAGTGTACTTTTGATTAATATGGTTGAAGCCATTGGAAACCATCGGTCTAAGGACATTTTGGCCATGTTTTAATTTCCGTACATTCAATTTTTTATAGGACATGGCGTAAGAGATTCGTAATTTTGGTGACCAATTCTCTTTATCGATAACAGCATAGTAGCAAAAATAATAATGTTCCTGATTTTAATTTCTAGCAAACACCTCAAGCCACATTAATTTGTCAAAAGTATACTAATTATTTTATATTAATTAGAAATGTTAGCCAAAGCAGCCTACAACACCCACCGTGGTTTGGCGAAATTCTGTACTGCAAATTATAGGTTTCCTCCGAATCTTTTCATTTCCTCTGGCATGGCTAAACATCAAATAATTTAACTGACAGTAACTTTTGTTTCATCTTCGTTTCAAATAAAACTTAAGAGTTATATTGCTGACAGCATAGTAATCTTCATACTTAATGTTAACACTTAACTTTACCACAACTCACATTAAACAAAACAAACAGTAATGTCTGTAAAATAATGGAGGATATACAGAAAGCCTGCGGTGATTGGTTGATGACAATAAAGACACAACTTACACTTTAGTAGACTTTGGTGCTGCGCTGTTTTGACAGAGACACTTTTGCAGGTCCGTATGAGACAGGACACAATGTCTGTCTTATTCTCGCTCCCGCGGGCCTCGCGCTTTAGCTCTTCGTCTGTTAAACTCTCCAAGAGAGTCGGGATGCATTCCTGGAAAAGTGTGTGTGTTTAATTCCTAGCTTCATCTAAAACAGCGGCCCCTGGTGATATTGACGGTCTTCTTCTGACATACCATACAATATAGCAACTTCATTAAAGAACCTTGACGCTGTGTGTTACACCCAGCGCGACGTATTCGTAGGCGTTGACGCTATCTCAAGTAACCAAACTCAATAAGTTTGTTTCCTTCCTAATATCTCTATCAAGTGTGGATCATATTCGCGTTATGTGAACTATCTGGATCGATACCAAGTCAAGTCAAGTCCACGGTATTCTGGTCGGGTATTTTAAGAATACCAATAGTCAGCACAGCCCTTGCTTCTTATTCTTCTTTTTAAATACTCCCATTGTGGGAGCTTTCTCAACAACCGGGGTTAATTACCTCTTAAAACGGCTAAAACATAATTATATTCTGTGTCAATAATACGCCCGACTTATTGTGCAGTGCAGGGGCCCGCTAGCCGACTTCAATTTATATTATATTTGTTCGTCTTACTGCATGAAGCAGTGAAAAGTGTTGCGGATACTTTCTCTTTAACATTATTCTTCATATCCAATCCTTCTTTTCTAGTATTTGCGTGTCCAATGTGGACATAGCGTGCGCCGTAATGCGAGCCACACATCCTCGCCACCAACAAAGGAGTTGAAGCAGTCCCCGTGACCAACATCGGTGGAAACCATCATCATCATCATCACAACACCTTGTACAAGTTATGGTTCCAATAAACTACGATGTCTTTTCTCTTTCTGAGGTACAATAGAGGTCAATCAAAATAGGTGACTTACCAGAACAGGCACCAAGTACGTGTTGACAGTGTGGGGCGTGAGAAACTCATGGCAGAGCCCGATGGGACGAAGCAGGTGCCAAACGGTTACCACGCGCGACTCCCCGTTCGTCGACTGCTCCAGAGACGATGGTTGCTCGCTGCGCATTGGCGTTGGGATCTGCAGGACGGCAAATGTGGCTTGGTTCATGAGAGAGGCATCTGGGGTCTAATTACGCGCACCAAATCCTGTCGGAGTTCTGACGTTTGCGTGAGCAATTTGTGTAAAATTAGACGTTGAATCGTCCAAAATTTAGAATAAAGGGGCAGAAGTTTGTCAGCACACTTGCAACAGACTTTTATTGCATTTTCTTAATAATTGATAAGCCAATGCCTGTTTTTAACAACTAAACCTTTACTTTATATTACCCCCCTAAAGAGGAAATATTCATTTCCCAAGAAATGAGGAAAGTACGAAGTAAAACAGTGGATGTAGAATGGTCCTTTTTCACTTACAAAAAGGTATTAAGAGATTGTAGACACTATAAATTTCTCTACGGGATATTTAGAGCAGTACTAGAAGTATACATTTGTAAAGGAAAATATATTTATATATATTTACACTTTATATATATTTTGTCATTTAAATTTACGCAGATAGGATTGAGTGTATTCCAGTTTCTCGTACGCTAATCGTGGTCCGGTCTCTATTTGTTACATACAATCAATAGTGTATGTAATTCAGATGGAAACACAATAATTTGATATCAAGCTGATCTGATGATTGAGCTGGAACGTGGTGAATAGTGGAGAACTTCAAGTGTCTCTATTGCTTCAACTATGCCCAATTTCACAAACTCAATTTTTTCTTAACCCATTTTAACGGCTACTTGACTATCATTCCGTCACAACGATGCAACGGGCCGGCGAATTGCGCACGGCACGATATAGATGTAAAGTAACTCTAAAACGCTACCGAAGTTAGGAATTTATTGCTAGGAGCTGAAAGTGTTAACACACTAAGGCTTATCTGCAAGTGGAACATGGTCCAAGCAATTAGGCTATTTTCAAATCACTTCTTCATTGGTTAAGCAGTTACATGTTTGAGTATTTTGGACACTGAGACAGAGTACATCTCAAACGATTTGCAAGTTTTCTACCATGGATATTTATATTTTAGAAGCCAGTATTTAACCTTATTATATTTTCTAAACACCCAAAAAACGTTGTAATATAATTAATCATAATAAAAGTATCGCCTGGTGATAACTTGGCCTTTTGCAGTTAGATAAGTTGCAGACCTACAAAAAATACATAAAGGTAAATTTATTCTATGTCATGTTGTCACCCTTGATAACATTACTGATCTCAGATTCCAGTGTGACAAGATCCATTCAATGAAGACTTGAAACAAGAGGCAATAAAAATCCCATTGACCGTCAAGATATAATTATAGATTGTTTACCTCCCTAAAATAGATCTGACACCCACCCACACACTGGAACATCTGAATTAGGTTACCTCAGTGGTTTCAGCAATTACTACTGGTTTTTCACAGTCATCTGTTTTGATCTTATCATTCTCTTTCTCCTTCTCTGTAGTGTCAATCTTCTCTTTCTCATCAGAGGATGAGGAGGAGGTGAGGTCTGGCTTGAGATACCCCATTATCTCATCAAATCTGTCCCTGAGTTTTACAAAACCTCCAGCTTGTCCAAAACTGTAAAAAAGATGCAAGGGTCAACGCAAGAAGGTCAGTTATGTATTGAGTCTTATTATGTCTATCACTCAAGTTAAACTTAACCGAACATGACTCATAGATAACAAGTGTTTACATTTTTTAAGGTGGTTAAGGTGCTAAGTTATTGTGTAACAATTGCTAAACTTACACATTGATTATGTGGACCAGCCACCCTCGTGGTGTGCGAGGGTCTTGATACCGTGCAAACACCTCCTCCTCCTGTTCTTGTGTGGGGCCCTGGCTGATAGTCAATGAGTTTGTCATCACTGAGAGTCCTTCGCAGGTTCGAGATGCATTGAATGTGTGGAATCTGGGTAAAAACAGGAAATTTTGTCCAGAATGTCTTGCTTAGAAAGAACAAAACTGAAAAGTTTAATTATAACACATCTTTTCTTACTTGTTACTAGGATTGAAAGCCACAGACAGAAGGTGCAAGAATCTCGGATCATCCAATTTCATAGCACATAGTCGGACTAGCTTTTCGCAATTTGCTCTGACACACTGCTGTATGTTGTTCTTCCAAGATGATACTGCATCGTCCGTTAGGATTTTTGTAAATGATAGAGTGAGGGCGTCATTATAAAACCTTTGGCAGAGGGCATTGTTGACATCTTCCCCTGAAAAGTGAAAATGCACTTAAAATTGATTAAAAACTCTACTACCAGCTAAAATAAAACTACAAGAGGCATAAAAAAATATTGTCAAATGTATTGTTGTATTGTGGTTTCTGCAACTCAACTGCTAGTGAGCCTATTTAATTTTTGTGATTTTGTGTATTGGAAAGTTTCATTCATTCCTGTCGCGGAGGACGCGATTCTCGAGCATTCGGTGAGCATAGACTACATAGTTTTTTACGTTGGCAACACTGAGAGAATATTTTTCTGTTCCTACCTTTTATGACATGCGTTTTTGAATAAAAACGGTGGGAACTGGTGATGGCTAAACCGGAGGTAAGAAAGCGAGCGAAGATCGAATGATGGAGCATGAGAGGTGAGCTCCCGGTGGCCGCTGTCCACCGTGATCCTGGTGAGTTGCTTTTGCTTACCTTCTTACTTTCTTTGCTTACTACTGTCCTGTTATGAATGATGTGTGATTTGCCCTCTCTGTAAAGCATGGCGACCTCGAGATAGGCAATCCGTAAAGTAATAGTTCAAAGCAATGGTGTAATGTAAAGTAATAGAGCAAAGCAATGATGTAAAGTGATAATGCAAAGTAATGTACAAGAGTTCATAGTGCAAGAGTTAAAAGTGCAATAAGAGCTGGCCTCACGCCATAAGAGGAGCTCTAGGGACGAGTACTGAGCATCCGTGTGGATTCCGTATGGAGAGGGTTGGACTATAGGGGAGTGTGGAGGTCCCGCGGCTAAAGTATCTGCCGTGGCTCAGTATTCGTTAGGGGTGTAACCATTTATGGTATGGCCTCCTAGGAGACGTGCAAAAGCCAGAGATAACCACGTCTTCACCTAGGCTCCGAGGGTGACAGGTCCACCCTACCTGTTCCGCTCCGTTCCAGCGGCCCTCATGCAGAGTAAAAGTAAGAAAAAAGGGCGATAGTTTACTATCATTATCTAACGAGAGAGGCTGTTCTCGGGGTAGCTATGGCTTTACCCCCTCATGATATTATTTTCCTATTCTTTCTTTATGTCGCTATTAATGTGTTTTGTACTATATGCGAAGCCCCCGCGACATAAATTGGTGGAGGAGCTGGGATCCTCTACTGTTCATGTAGGTCGAATGTTGTACAACCAAAGTAGAGGTTTGAAGTGTGCTCTGGAAGGAAAGGAGAAGGGTAGCCCGACGTATTGGGCCGCTAGTAAAGTACCTCTAGCGGGGTAGGCATGGGGAGGCACATGTGTGAGTAGCGTAGGCTTCGGCCCCCCGCCTTGTGCTGCCACGTTGATAAAAGTGAATGGTCGACGTGGCTGTAAACCCAGTGAGTTGATAATGTCGGGGAGGCACATGTGTGAGTAGCGTAGGCTTCGGCCCCCCGCCTTGTGCTGCCACGTTGATAAAAGTGAATGGTCGACGTGGCTATAAACCCGTAGCAAAGTATAGAATGTAAGTCCTACTTTCCTAATCCCCCTTCACAGAAAGCATTTTTTTAAAGGTTTCTAAAAGTAATATTCGACTAGGCATGGGCATGGGGGATCCAGCTCAATCTACAAATATTTACCCTCACATATCCTTTTCTACTGTTCGAAATTTCGAACAGTGGCGGCAATGATTCCATCGTTTTTTAAAACCGCGCGCCATTTTTTTACTAATGGTAACACTGAATAACAAAAAATAAAAAAAACTGAGCGAAAGGTTTTACTTTCTAATCTGTGGAACGATTGTTCTTGTTGTAATCGATTTTGTTTTCGAATCGATTCTAGACTCGCATCTCTTCATTATTTTATTCCTTTCCTTCACATAAATAAACATTTGTATCAGTACGAAGAGTGCATTTTTATTTCTTTGTTCTAAACGTGTATATTTACTGATTTGGTGTGTTATTGGTCGTCGTGAGTCGTGTTTGTATTACCATCGTGTAAAAGCATCGTGTAGTCACGGTCAGAAAATAAGATTAATTGTCTATGGTACCGATTGTGAAGATTACATGCTACGTCTACGGTGAAAAAATATTACTCTGTATTCTGTGGTAATAAAGTTTGACGTTGAATTTTATTTCACCGGGTATTATTTTACAAGTAGTTTTGAAAGTGAAGTAAAATTTTATTATAAAAGGTTGAAGTGAATTTGGTGCTGCGCTTGTGAAATTGTCATCGTGACCAGCCGGAGCCGTCGGCAAATTCTCAGACAAGTTGTGGGAAACTAAGAAGTAAGTTGCAACTAACGAAAACATCGACCGACGCCACCGACTCCATTTGCTATCGGTGATCCTAAAGTGAAAAATTCATACCTTACGTTACAGGTTATCCCGTGAGAGAAGCAAGGTAGTGCTATAGAACCGCAGCCGCGTCTTATTGACAAATTACCTCCTTACCAATCGCTGAAAACCACGCATCAGCGTCACTATGGAGGAAGCTTTAAGTGAGCGACTGCAATTACGGCATGCAAAACTTCTACAGTTGCTATCCCAAGCAACCGAAATGATGGAAAAGGAAGGTGGCGTTCAGCTGGAGGTGTTCTTGAAGCTGAAAATGGACTTGAGGTTGACAATAGAGGCTCTGGAGCGGCAGTCAACCCAGTTCATAGAGAAGTGCTCATCTGTCACCCTCCCAAACATGACGGAGTACATGGAGGACCAGATGAAGGCAGAGGACATGCTCACCTCCATGGAGACTGTCTTATCGACGAACAGGACAGAGAAACAATCACAAAACCAGGCAACACGGCTCCCGAAACTCGACTTGCTGAAGTTCAACGGAGATCCTCTGAAATGGACCGAGTTCTGGGATCGGTTCGAGGCGACCATCGGCTGCCGTTCAATTGGGGACGTCGAAAAGCTATCCTACTTGTTGAGCAGCCTGGAAGGTCGAGCATTGCAAACAGTGGAAGGTCTCGACACCACCAATGCAAACTACTCTATCGCAGTCGAGGCTCTGAAGAAAATGTTCGGCTCGAAGGACAAGGTGGTTGACGCCCATTACGACGCCCTCAACCAGATAGTGAGGAGCTCCTGCCTCGCGAGTGAATGCCGTCAAACACTTAATAAGATTGAGAAGCACCTGAGGGTGTTAGCGACGCTGGGAGAGGACGTGCAGGGCAGTCACCTGCGAGTCCTGATATTGAGCAAGTTTCCGGAGAACGTCCTCTATCAGGTGAACCTCATCACTGTCAACAACTCCACAGTACCGTCGATACGAGAAGCTTTGAACTCCGTTGTCTGTGCGCTGGAAAAGTCAGAAGTTACTGCAACTGCAGGACCGTCCGTGCCATCTAGTGCTGCCGCTACACTGCCGGCCTCCTCAGCAGCGGCCCTCCATCTTAAAGTGGAAGGCAGAAGAGAGTCGAGGAAGAGAAAGTGGCAGCCTGCCAGAGCTACAAAACAGAGGACGCAGACTCCACACAAAAGGCCCAAAAGGTTCTGCGTATTCTGTAACGGAGACTCCCACTATAGTGAAGACTGTCTAAAACACAAGACTTACAAAGAACGAATTACTATGTTGAAGGACAGATGCTACATATGCTTCCGCAGCGGGCACGTAGCTAACAAATGCACGGATAAAAGAATGTGTTCGCACTGCCATAGAAGACACAATAGAGCCCTTTGTCGACTTAAAACTAAAGGTGATAATAGCAATGAAGGGTCGGACATTGACATGTCAACCACAGCTACAACAATGACCAAGAATCTAATTCTTTTGCAGACAGCAGTAGCACAAGCAAGGGCGATGGACAGGAGCGTACCCTGCAGGATTCTGCTTGATTCAGGCAGCCAGAGAAGCTATATTACTGCAACGTTAGCCAAAGAATTAAGTCTAATACCCGATAAAGAAGAACATCTCACTATTTATACTTTTGGGTCCAACAAGCCAAGAGAAGTTTCCAGTTCGTCTGCGGAAATAACAGTCGTCACGAAACGAGGTGTTGAAATAAAACTGCGAGTCAATATTGTCCCACACATCACAGACAGAATACCCGTTGTCAAGATGGAGTCTCCTTCCGTAGATATCATGGCTGATGACGACTCAACTGGCGAAAGCATAGACCTTCTGATTGGTAACGACCTGTATTTTTCCTTCCTGAGGACAGAACGACTAAAGCTACAAAACAATGCGTACCTTGTTGACACAGATTTCGGCTGGATAGTTTCTGGGAATGTAGAGACCCAAGAGAGTGAAAAGGATACGCTGACAATAACTACATACTGTCAATGTCACGGTACAGGGTGCCCATATTTTACAGAACCTGACCTTCCTCTCCGAAGCATCGATATAAAGTTCCTGTGGGCCCTCGAGAGCATCGGAATCACAGATTCACCCAAAGCCACTAGAGAAGAGGAAGCTGTACAGCACTTCAACAGAACTGTTGAGTACAGCGATGGAAGGTACCAAGTTAAGTGGCCCTGGGTCCAGTATCCACCAGTACTCTCTGCAAACTATGGTCTAGCACTGGGAAGGTTAAAGAGTCTACTGAGAAGATCCAATGAAGAAATGTTGAATGACTACAATCGAATACTTCAAGAACAGTTGCAGTCTGATGTCATAGAAGTTGTCGATCCTGTCCCACTACATCAAATACCTCACCCGGTACACTACTTACCTCATCATATGGTGAAACAGGGTGACAAAACAGGACGGATAGTATACGACGCGTCAGCGAAGGTAAAGGATGAAAAGAGTCTCAACGAATGTATGTACAGTGGACCATCGATGTTGGAGGACCTGACCGGATTATTGTTGAAATTCAGAATGGAAAAAATTGGAATAACAGCTGATGTCGAGAAGGCTTTCCTGCAAGTTGGTCTTCAGAAAGAGGACAGAGACGTCACAAGATTCTTGTGGGTGAAAGACCCCACGAAAGAGTTGACAGATGATAACCTCATCCACTTCCGGTTTTGCAGAGTACCATTTGGTATCATCTCGAGCCCATTTCTGCTTACAGCAACTATTCGATATCACATGTCAAGAACTAAAGCAGCTCTACTTACCAAAATAGCAGACAAATGCTACGTGGACAACTTAGTAACATCAGCAAAGTCTGTAAACGAGGCGCTTGAACTTCAAAATGAGACTACAAAAGTGTTCAAAGAGCTTGGAATGAATATAAGAGACTGGACTTCAAACAACGAGGAGTTCATGGGAAAAATTCCCACTAAACAGAGAGCCAAACAGACTGATACAATTAAAATCCTCGGCTTGTCCTGGAACTTACAGAAAGACACATTGAGACTAAAGATTGACAACCTATCCATCGCCAGTGCAATTGATGAGAAAGGTGTGACAAAGAAGACTGTACTGAGTATCTTGGCTCGTGTTTACGATCCATGTGGCTTCGCGTCACCACTCGTGCTACCTGGTAAACTGTTCTTCCAAGAGCTCTGTACACAGAAGCTAAAATGGGACGAAGCCCTACCGGAAGAATCACAGTTGAAGTGGAAGACAATACTGAAGGATTTGGAAGCAACGAAAGATATCGAGATACCTCGATACGTCGCAAACGGAGTAACTGAAGAGGTCAAAGAGTACCAGTTACATTGTTTTACAGACAGCTCGAAAAACGGTTTCGCGGCGGTGGTATATCTTCGAGTCATTGCCAAAAACGAGACCAAAGTGTCCTTTCTCATGTCAAAGTCAAGAGTCACACCAGTAGAAGATAAGGATGACCTCAAGATTCCTAAGCTAGAGCTCTTAGGATACCTAATCGGTAGCAGACTGCTGAAATACATCAACAGCCACTTGGAACTAAAAGTCTCGAAAGTGTATTTGTGGACAGACAGTCAGGTTGTCTTGGCATGGATGAAAAGCAACAAGCTGCTGCCGCCTTTCGTATCCAGACGGGTGAATGAAATCAGACAGACGCAGAATGCCCTAGATATGGAGTTGTGCTATGTTAACACAAAAGAAAACCCTGCTGATGTAGCTACCAGACCTGAGCTGTGGCATCAGAAACGAGACCTATGGTTTCATGGTCCGAATTTTCTGTCCGAAGAAGAGAGACAATGGCCCAAGAATAAACAGTCCTCTCAAAAGGAAAACATCTGTTTGGCTGGGGAGGCTCTGGGCACAGTAGATGGCCCAGAGATGTCTATTATGGGCTATGAAGACGAGGACATGCTGGATGACCAGACTGGCCTTACAACAAGCTGTGATAGTAAGGAGGGACCAAAAGCTTCACAATCAACGACAGATAGTGACGAAAGCCTTACAGAGATTAAAGACCTTCAGAAGACTCACTTTCCAGATGAAGTTTCAGGAAAAGAGACGAACCTGACAAGGAATCTCGGACTCTTCTTAGATGTAGAAGGTGTACTACGGAGCAAAGGACGTATGGCACATACGAGTTGGCCCTACGACAAAAAACACCCAGTCTTGATACCAAAGGATTCTCCCTTCACAGATCGAGTCATTCAAAAGGTGCACCAAGACAATTATCACGTTGGAGTGTCTCACACACTCAGTTTACTAAGGGAGAAATACTGGATACCGCAAGGCAGAGCTAAAGTACAAAGGATGCTGAAGAGATGCCCTCAGTGTATAAAGCACGGAGGAGGCCCCTACCAACTTCCTCCTACTCCTGCATTGCCTGCAGAAAGAGTAAGGTTCAGTGAACCATTCACCTTTACCGGAATGGACTACTTCGGACCAATGTTTGTCCAAACATCGACAGGAACAAGAGAGAAAAGGTGGATATGTCTTTTTACTTGTCTCGCCGTGAGAGCTATCCATCTCGAAGTGGTGAGAAATTTGACAGCCGACGAAGGTTTAATGGCATTGAGACGTTTCATCGCCTCGAGAAGCAAGCCCAACCTCATCGTCTCCGATAATGCCACAAACTTCAGGCTGATGAGTGAGATCCTGACTGACACTGGCATAAGATGGAAGTTCATACCTCAGTTAGCTCCATGGCATGGTGGTGTATACGAGAGATTGATCGGACTTGTTAAACATTGCTTAAAGCGCACTCTTGACAAACACATGCTTCAGGATGGACAGCTTTTGACGGTGATGAAAGAAGTGGAAGCTGTGGTGAACACTCGTCCATTGACCAATGTAGGCGCCGAAGTGGAACAAATTCTTCGACCTGCTGACTTTTTGTCCCTTGGAAAATGTTTGGAACTCTCTCCCCATCAAGAACCTCCGTTGGAAGGAACCGACACCAAGATCGACCTCTTAAAGAGTTGGAAGAGGGGTCGAACGATACTGAGTGAGTTCAGAGAGATGTTCAAGGGACAGTATCTACCCAGCCTGAGAGAGAGATACAAGCAACACCTGAAGCAGCCTCGAGTAAAATCGACAAGGCAACCCAGTATCGGAGACATCGTACAGATTAAGGATGACTCTAAAAACCGAACTAACTGGAAGGTGGGAAAGATCACTGCTCTCTTGAAGGGCCAGGATGGTGAGTGCCGGGTGGCAAAAGTAAGAGTAGGAGATCAAGACTTTACTCGGTCAGTAGGACATCTTTATCCACTGGAGGCAGACATGAATGTTGAAGATGTCAGCCCTACAGCGAGTGTGGAAAAAAGTACGGAAGACATAATGATACCACAGCTCAACCATTCTACTGAGTTGAGAGTTATAGAGGTTCCCGATCTACAACATCCACCCGAGATTGAAATCACAGTACCAGACCAGCATGAAAGAAGGTTGAGTCAATCTCCAGAGTCCATGGAAGTTGACCTTGGACCTAACATAGAAGGTTCTCCTGTCCAAGGAGAAGTAGAGTCTGGTGAAGCTGAAGTGCTGCCGATAAGTATAGAGTCAGAGGCATCACAAGAAGTTGACATCACCCCAGAGTCCAGAGTGAGGAGAGAAGCTGCCATCCGAGCTCGCGAGAAAATCGCTGAGTGGACGCGCCAGCTACTGGTGCTCCTGTAAAGTTCCTTTTGCCTCGGGAGTGTCGCGGAGGACGCGATTCTCGAGCATTCGGTGAGCATAGACTACATAGTTTTTTACGTTGGCAACACTGAGAGAATATTTTTCTGTTCCTACCTTTTATGACATGCGTTTTTGAATAAAAACGGTGGGAACTGGTGATGGCTAAACCGGAGGTAAGAAAGCGAGCGAAGATCGAATGATGGAGCATGAGAGGTGAGCTCCCGGTGGCCGCTGTCCACCGTGATCCTGGTGAGTTGCTTTTGCTTACCTTCTTACTTTCTTTGCTTACTACTGTCCTGTTATGAATGATGTGTGATTTGCCCTCTCTGTAAAGCATGGCGACCTCGAGATAGGCAATCCGTAAAGTAATAGTTCAAAGCAATGGTGTAATGTAAAGTAATAGAGCAAAGCAATGATGTAAAGTGATAATGCAAAGTAATGTACAAGAGTTCATAGTGCAAGAGTTAAAAGTGCAATAAGAGCTGGCCTCACGCCATAAGAGGAGCTCTAGGGACGAGTACTGAGCATCCGTGTGGATTCCGTATGGAGAGGGTTGGACTATAGGGGAGTGTGGAGGTCCCGCGGCTAAAGTATCTGCCGTGGCTCAGTATTCGTTAGGGGTGTAACCATTTATGGTATGGCCTCCTAGGAGACGTGCAAAAGCCAGAGATAACCACGTCTTCACCTAGGCTCCGAGGGTGACAGGTCCACCCTACCTGTTCCGCTCCGTTCCAGCGGCCCTCATGCAGAGTAAAAGTAAGAAAAAAGGGCGATAGTTTACTATCATTATCTAACGAGAGAGGCTGTTCTCGGGGTAGCTATGGCTTTACCCCCTCATGATATTATTTTCCTATTCTTTCTTTATGTCGCTATTAATGTGTTTTGTACTATATGCGAAGCCCCCGCGACAATTCCTGCCACCCAAATTCTTCCAGGAAAGCCAACAGCTTCCAAATATATGATTACATACCTTTGGCTGCAAGATCTGTGGCAGCAATGAGAAGACACTCTAACTCCTGCTCAGGTAGTACAGGCACTACCCAGCGAGGGTGAGATATCTTCTCTTCCAATGCCTTCAACTTTGCCTCCGGGAACTCCATCTAATGCAAATAAGTCATTGTTAGTATCATTTAAGGAATAATAATTAAAATATAAGCAAGTAATTTAATCATTGTTACCTCCCCAGGCATTTGATCTTGCTCTTTCATTGATATTGTCATTATTCATCCAATGATTTGATCATTGCCTCACTCTGGAATAAAATATAAGTAAAGTATTATTAGGTTTGTGTTGTACAAACTTACATTAGCACGAAAAACGGTTTAGTAACTGCTGGGTAGTGAAATCATTAGAATGTCACATAAGAATAAATTATATGCAGTAAGATTATGTGTAATGGTTCATGGAATAGGAACTAAATCACTTAAAAACAGACCAGTCTACATAAATTGAAGCAAAAAAAGTTAGCGCATAAATAAACTAGTCGCCCGCCGCATAAAGTACCTTCTGCTCAAATAATCAATTCTTCAGTTTGAATTTTGTGTGGTTTTTCCCTTATGTAATTTTTTCAGTCTATGAAGATGAAATCGTGCGGTTTATAAGTTAATAAGCTTGAGTAATAATCCAGTTACGAGAAGCACGTATGTTTATACTCGCCGGTCGCAAAGCTTAACTCGAAAACTAAAATTTTCAATAGAATCAGCCGGCCGCGACAAAATGGCGTCATTACCCAAAACAAGACAAAGCCGAAAGTTTCAGAAAATAATGATCAAACATAATTTAATGAAGACCAAATGGAAAGTAGATAAAAAAGACTCACCACTTATTCCAATCACAGCGAAATTGCAGAAAAAACACTTTTTATTACAAACAAATGTTGTGCACTACACTTTTGACATTAGAACGAAAATAGATAAACTAGTGATGGGATTTTAAAGTGCTGTGCTGCTTCGTTTTAACATTCGTTCATTCATTGCTTTAGTGATGGACATAACTGTTAAATAAATGGATAGCATTCTAATATGTAAATGAAAGCAATATAAAATCACAAACATACAGTGATGATGTAAAAACAACTCTGCTGTGATTTTACTTCATGAAGTAATTTGAGCGAGTTTTGCTTCGCAATGATAGGAAGAGCCGACATCGAAGGATCAAAAAGCGACGTCGTCGCTATGAACGCTTGGCCACCACAAGCCAGTTATCCCTGTGGTTATGTGGTTGGCTTATCAGCCAACTAACTAGCTGGTTTTCGCCCTGGCAAATTCTGCACGTACCAAGTCATCACATTAGGTAACATAGAGGATAGTACGAAAACGGGTTAACAAATGGATCAGTTTTCGTGGATCTCGTAGCAGCCTACGATACTGTCATACTTGTAGATATCAAAAACCATCAACGAATGAGTTAGAAATCGCAGTTTCTATGTTTTCCAAGCTACGATTAAAAAACCATATTGGTACGTACCTAAGTATTTTCTTCCAACAAAATTCACTCTCAAAGACGATTTTGGTCTCTCGATTAGTCTTGTATAAATCACTTTGAAATTTAATATTTATTTGGTTTGAGAATAAATTGATTGAAATTTCTAAGTGTTATTTGAATTTGTAGGAGGTCTTTGGGGCTTTATTGAATAAAGTGAAGGCACTAGATATCCATTAGAGTATTTATTATGATTTAATAATCCACAAACACGAGTTTCCTGCATTGAGTCAGTCAGAAGAGCGATATGTCTAACATTCAAATTGACATACCACAAATATCAACATTCTATATTTAAATCTTGTGTCAAGCGTGAGTCGATTGCCAATTGAACCTCTATACTTTAACACTAAGGAGCAAAAATTATTTCAATGTTAACTTTTTTGCAGCCTACCGTCAAAAAAACCCAAAAAAAAGCATTATTCCAGTAGCATTCCAGCGCTGGACTGGAATGCTACTGGAATAATGTAAACCTGGCATAACACTAATGACAATGCTTCATCGAGCTGGATTGGCCGTTCACACTACTCTAGTGAGCGCTGGAATGAAAAATAGACCGTCATTCCAGTCAACTGGACTGGATTCGTCACTGGAATGGTACATTCCAGTGCAGGTTCACATTATTCCACTAGCATTCCAGCGCTGGACTGGACTGTTACTGGAATAATGTGACCCGGGCATTATGAAAAATTGCGGTATTTATTTTCATTCATTCATTTTCAATGTTCTACTTTATTCTGTGTACTTTTTGACATTTATTCCGATATTATGTAGGTACGGTCGACCCTTATTTTTTTAGCAAAGTCTACCTTATAGTAATGGAGTAAAGATCAAGGGTGTGAAGTGTAAATTGTTTGACGATTTAGCTTTATTTATCTGTGGGTTTAGCTTCGGCGAATCAATAATAATTTTCTTTTCTAAAATGAATCCTAAAAGTCCCGAGGCTCGTAGTCGAGATGATAAGCCTTTCGAAGGCATGGCAATTTCAGATACGAACATAATTAATAGTTTGAACGAGCGTAGTTCTTGTCCGAAATGTGGCAAATCGCGCATGTACTTCTGTTACACATGCTTTGTGCCCGTTGACCAGCTTGAGGGACGTATTCCTCTATGTAAAGTAAGAAACGCTGGTTGTATACATGTATACTAAGTGCATAATTTATCGATAACATAACCTGAAATTTACAGTTACCTGTCAAAGTGGATATTATCAAGCACAGAAGAGAGAT
Source organism: Yponomeuta plumbellus (assembly GCA_947310845.1). NCBI lineage: Eukaryota > Metazoa > Arthropoda > Insecta > Lepidoptera > Yponomeutidae > Yponomeuta > Yponomeuta plumbellus. The sequence goes on along the minus strand of OX371198.1, from coordinate 13,783,793 downwards.
TGACGGCAAGAGCACTGCAGCTCATGCAGCAGTTCTAGCTCCTGATGACGTCAGCATCTACACATACCCAGATGTGCCTGATTATGAAGATGTTAGCAAGACAGTGCTACTTTTCCCTGGTGCAGAAGCTAAAACTGTGCGAGAGTTATTCACAAAGATTGATAGTCCAGGGACATATACTGAAAAAATGCAAGCAGAACTACCATATGGCTGGCATGTGGGAACTCTAATGAAAAAGATATTTATAACAGAAGAGAACTGTAACAATGAAATATATCATGTGGAAGAATTTCCCATAAATAGAGTTGTCCTAATTGACAGCACCTGGAACCAAAGTAGAGGAATATATGCTGACAAGAGATTAAAGAAAATACCTAAAATAGTGCTACAGAACAGAGCCTCTCAATTTTGGAGACACCAAAAGGGTAGTCCTAGGTGGTACCTCTCTACTGTAGAAGCTTTGCATCAGTTGGTGTTGGAGTTGCATATTTGTGCCTGGGGTAAAAGTGAAAGTTACACTTCACACCTCACTTTGGATTACCCTGTACACAGTGAAGATATTCATTCTCAGTGCCAGCCATATTCTGGCCAATATGACAATTTACTATTTTTCTTTAAGTACATGTATGAGAAACTTCACACCCTTTACAAACATGAAGACTTGTTAGCTTACAAAAGGCCAATGACATAAATGCAATTATGAAATTAAATGTAATTTATTTTTGATTGCCTAAATAACATCATCAATCCTGCACAGGTTATTTACAATGTAGCTATACTTACTACTACAAGACATTATTATGTAAATAATACAAAGATATTTTCTCTCTAACTTAGTGGAATCATGGAGTGAATTTTGTATCTTTGTAATTAAGATTTTATTTATCATACTGAAAGTTGCACAAACCATTAATTTTTACTCAAAATTAAATGCATAAACTATTCAACCACACCTCCAAGAATACTTTGTCAAAGGACATACAGTCTTATTTATAAAAAAATTAAATACAAATTAATGTTTGAATTTTTTTTACGATTTATGAAAAGTATAGTTGAAGCGCTTATAAATGCACATATTCAATGTGTGTTGATGTCCCCACAAAAGCTTTTGATGTTGCAATTACAAAACATTCAAGTGTCTGATAAAGTAACAATTATTTCAGGTTGTTCTCATCAATGCATGATCGGAATAAAAACAACCATAGGCGAACAAGAACAGACAGACTATAAATTTGTTTAGTGTAAACCTCTACAACATGGACAATATGGATATTAGCCACATTGTGAAGGAGTTTTAGCAGGAATAAATTAATGCATTTTTTTTTCTGTAAATAAATATTTATATTTTAACACTTCATTGGCAGAAAAGGGAATCAAGAGGAAAAAAATCAAGATTGTTTTGATAATCATTACTTACTTAAAACCTGTTGTAAGAATGTTTTAACTGCATTTGAGGTGACATTCGGAGGAATTATTTTTTTGTAAATAAGACTGATATTTCTACTCAAGTTATAGTTTGCGTAAATCTAGGACAAACACACTACCATCACTAGCACTGGCTCCCACTTTAGAGCCCCTGGAGTTCCAACAGACTTCGAAGATGCCTCCAGTGCCCTTGTAAGAGTGTACTAAACTGCCAGTTTGTGTTGACCAAATATGGACACACTTGTCAAATGATCCACTGGCCAGAAACTTGCCGTCGGGGGAAAAAGCCACACTGTAAACTGGCTCAGTGTGCTTTGTTAAAGTGTGAATGCATACACCACGCTCCACATCCCAAAGTCTTACAGTGGAGTCAAATGATGCACTTGCCAGTATCAAATTCATGTTAGGATTCTGGGTCCCAGGTCCAGTTGGTGACCATTTGATTGTGTAAATTTCCTTGGAGTGGGCTTGCAGGTCATGAACACATGTGTCTTGCTTCATTGACCATATCTTGAGAGTCATGTCATCTGAGCATGAAGCCAGGAGTTGGCCTTGGGGATCCCATTTGATGGCATTTACTTCATTCTGCAAAACAATACTCATTGTTAGAAAAACATTTGGGACTGCCCTGTAAGGATAAGATATTCCTTAGTGGTACTAGCAGTTTGTTTCAAGCAATGTTACATAGCTAATCTTGTGGATTGTTCTCCTGCCACCTTCATAATGTCATCAACCCATCGGGTGACGGTGAAGAGACTTGTGCATAACAGAGGGTGTCTTTCATGGGCTGCAAAGATAAATAGAATATTACACTTACAGTATGCCCTTGGAAGCTCTTGATAGGTTTGTCAACATGTAGTCGACACACATGGATACACTGATCAGTGGAGCAAGAAGCAAATGAGGTGTTGGTCTGCCAATCCACATCCAGGGCTGGTGCTGAATGGAATGAAAACTGTTGTGTGCACAGCCCTGAAGCTGCGTCCCAAATTATTGTTGTCTTATCAACCTGCAGATGAAAGAAGACATTAAAAAGTGAAACTTCAAATTGAACAAAAATTTTCAGGTTGAAGTAGGAATCAAACTTGCATATTATGCATTATATGGTGCTGTTTGTATCTGACTCATGATGGAAATCTATTAAAGACATTCAAATTTGGCTGATTAATATGTGTATGATCTTTTCTCTACCATTCCTATCTCAATGCAGATTTGAGACTGGTCTTCCACTTACCCCAGCACTTAGGATGTAATTTCCCCGTTTATTCCACTTGAGTGCAAATATAGGGCCTTTATGCTGTCCCAGTGTAGATGCCAAGGTGCCATCTGTTGTCCAAATGCGCGCATATCCATCGTAAGAGCCAGTGGCTAAGAGATTCCCTTCACACTGAAACAAACATTTGGTATGTGGTCCCATACAAGAGAAACTTTTCCACCAGCATAGGCAGTTGCGACTTTTGTCTTAATACTACCAATGGAGGTACATTTTAAACAGCTAGTTTTATTTATATTTATCCATAGTCACAGTACATATTCGATTTCTGGGTTTTTAATTTTAGGCGTAACACAGTACACTGAACTTACATTCCAATCAAGTGATGTGACATCCTTGTTACTGGGCACCTCAGCACCACCCTTTTGGATACAATGTCTCAGAATTAACTGATTAGGTGTAGTAGCTGGGTTGTCTGACATATCCCATATTCTGAAAACAAGAACAAATACTTAAATACCCAAGCCGAGAAAATGTGAAGATCGAGGGGGGCAATAGGTCTTAAACAAAGCTCTTCTTTAGTCTAGTTTTAATTATGAAATCCTCACAATAACCAATAGGTATTTTGTGTTATATAGGTAATATGAGTATTTATGTCAGAGAATATGTTTAGTACAATAAAAGACAGGTTTGAACTAGTGTTATCATTAGTTAGAAGGCCTAATAAATACCAATTTTTATAATACCTTGCTGTGCTATCACCAGATCCACTAGCTAACAAATCAGTGCTTGGATTCCAAGCACAAATGAACACTTCAGATTCATGGCCCCGCAGCACTGTTGCTTTACTTGCAGGTATCTCTATGGACTGGTCTACTTCCATACTCTCTGGAGCATTGGGGGTAGCTGTGCCACTGGCTGTGTTTCCAGTACTGCAGGTTGTGCATGATGCCTGAAAGAATTTGATTGATTCAATAACTAGGTCATTTTGTAGAGCCATCTTAAGCCATTACAAATGTGCGAACCGAGTCATAAAAGAGAGTTCCGATATGCCTGATATGCCTTCTATATGTGTGAGAGAGAGGTCTGACTCAAATGTTTATAACTCAGTTCGCACGTTTGTAATGGCTCAAGTATAGTAATGTATTTGACATACATCAACTCCATTTTGCTCTCCACCAGACCCTGGTTCTGCCTTGATAGCCTGTTTCTGAGCGTTATGTGCATTCTGTCTAGCTGCAACTATGTCTGGCGTAACTGCGTCAATCAGGCTCAGGCTCTCTGTTAGACGCGTTTCAGAACCTGAAATGTATCGTTAGGATTAGATATTATTGTAAAGTAGGGTTGCCTTACATAGGAACATCGCATACCATTTTCACCGACTGAGATTTCGGCATTTGTGTATTCTACGCCCTTTTGAATAATTTTCAGGAGTGCCGCAGGCGGTACAAGAGCACCGTTGATGTTACTTTGGGATATATGCGACTCCATGCCAAATGTGTAGGCGGAGTGATGGAAACCTGAAAAACGGGCAAACGATGGTTGTTTCAAACAATTCCCAAGAAAATTGTAGTATTCGACGCTACCATAAAAGAAATCCAGTTCAATGAACCTTTACCTGACTCTTGTAAATAGCGATACACCAAAAAATTTACTTCGTCACTTGAGAAACTCATTTTGATATCCGATGGTTTTTATTTATTTATTCATAAATACATCAACTATATTACTTTATATAGTAATTCAGTGCAATTATAGTAATTCAGCCTAGTTTTTTATTATTTTTATTCCCGAAAACGTAGATACAACACCACAAAACACCGCCATTACTTATTGATGCATTTTTGAAGTTTGGTTGGTACTTGTTTGTTAGGTTGGTTGGTAGCTTGGTAGGACATGAAACGAACTTTCATCTATAATGTAGAAAATAATTTTATTTATTTTGTATTATGTAGGTAAGCCAATAAGTTATTATAATTTTTATACAGTTTAGGTTTTAGCCTTAAAAGGTAGCCAATTTAAAATTCACAAGGCACTTATAAATTCTTTAGTAAAGGATACTTATAATATAATAATATGTTTGTTTTCTTAGCCAAATTAGTTACATTTAATTTATTGTATCGAGATGAAAAAGTAATTCAAGAATATCTCAGTCTTCGTAAATGCTAGCTACTTTTTTGTTTTTTAGCTCCACAGCCTCCACAGACAGACGATGCCATTGGTCAGTTTTTGCAGCCAAACCCAAACTTTGTATTTACACGCCCAATCTTAACTTGCAAAGTCTGCAAAGTTAGTCAAAGTCTGTTTTTTGTGGCATAGGCAGCAGTTTACAGTACTTAACTTAGTTTTTCACAGTTTCAAGAGACTTTATTAGACATAATACCGCGTTCCCGAGATAAAGGGTCATTCATAGTAGACTGAAGGACGGACGGACAAGAATGTGATCCTACAAGGGTTCTTTGGGGTTTTTTCCTTTTGTGGTACGGAATCCTAAAAAGTAACCTATGTGCAGTGCAATGATCTAATTTGGTGACTTTCATCCAGATAGGTACGTTCAATAGCGTGTAGGTAGGTAACCAACAAAGGTAGTACTGTGCGTTCACATTAACTTGACGCGTGACCGAATTGGTAGCACTGATATGTTCTGAGTTACCAGGTTAAATAAGAAATCATTCCCATTACTTGGGGAAAATAAAAGGATTGAGGGTTTGTTTTACTATCTTCCGATTAGTGTCCAAAAGCTTATTCACATATTTTGTCCTTGTCAAAACTTATGGTTTTGTCAATACAATATATGATTAGAGTACATTAAATAATGAGGAAAACTATGAAAGGAAAGAAAAAAGCGAAAGAATTGAATTATTATTTATTCTTTAATAATAATTGTGATCCACCAAATGTAGAGGCACTTCGCATTCTTCAGCATCGTCATCGTCTAAATTATTTTCGCTGTCGCTTTCTTCACTGCTACTATCGCCAACACACAGTAAAAAGCGGTCACTCTCTTCATCTATTACGCTGTCCTTTTTGCGATAGTCTTCCTCTATGTGCACGACGTGAGTACACTCATTTTTCCATATATCCGCTTGTATGGAAGTAAAAGACTCCTTTACCAGGTGTTCAACTTCATCGTCCCTCTGGCCTACATTTTTTTCTGCAAAACGCCTTTTCATTACACTCCAAATCAATTCTATTGGATTGAGATCCACGTGGTATGGAGGTAATCGAAGGCAAGTATGGCCGTGTTCTTCCATTAATTGGTCTGCTTTATATACAGGCTTAGGCTTTAGTTTTTTTATTTGTTCATATAGAACATTTTTAAAGACGTTGGGCGAAAATATCAGACCTTCTTTTTCCAGCCATGAGACCATGTCTGCCTTTAAGCTGGCCATAGTTGGCGCTTTGTTTGTTTGGACGGTATGGTACGGAGCATTGTCCATAACTATAACGCAGTTAGGCGGTAAATTAGGCAAAATCTGCAATTTCAGCCATTTTAAAAAATTGTCGTGATTCATGTCATCGTGGTAATCTGATGATTTCGTTTGGGATTTAAATAACAATAAACCATTATTAATAAATCCGCTTTCAGTGCCAGCGTGAGCAATTATCCATCGGCGGCCTGTACCCGATTGCGTGGTTAATGCACCTTCGACAGATTCAGACTGCCAACATTTCTGCACCCCGTAGGAGGAATGAATGAATGTCTCATCCAAATAGACAATAGTCCGGCCTTCTTCCCGGAACTTTTTTATCTTAAGAAGATAATTATATCGCCAGGCCGCTATGTCCGTCCTCTCCATCAGTATCTTTCTTTTAGACTGGCATTTTTTGTAATTAAAACCCAATTGTTTTAATATTTTCCATAAAGAGGTACGCCCAAGCAGCTTACTGAGTGTAGGGATTTCTTTCCTAACAGCATAGAAGGACAGAATTTTTTGTCGAATTGCACAGGCATCGAAATCGTCAACCTTTATCTTTTTTTCTCGTTTCGGCCGCGACTTCCCAGGAGTAGAGACTTTGGAAGGCCCCGGAAGTTCTGACGTGGAACTGGACTCCCTATCTTGACGTAGGATACGGGTTACTGTAGATTCAGATACACCTGCAAAATAATAACATATATTATTTATATTGTTTATTATGACTGCCGCGTTGGTCTAGCGTTAGCAACCGCGACTGCTGAGCACGAGGTCCCGGGTTCGATTTGGGTTTTTCCACTAGGAAATCTCAGTAGCAGCACGGAGCCAGGAATTATGCCCGGTAAATGGCAATAGGCTCACCCCCTATCTCATGGGACTTATAATATAACATAGCCGGCGAAATGTGGGTGTACCTACTATAGTCACCTCTGCCTACCCCTTCGGGGAATACAGGCGTGAGTCTATGTTATGTTTGTATTATGTAGGTTTTACGGCTTTGAACGCCAAAAGGATCACCTGGTGACCCAAAAGGCTTTACCTTTACCTGGATTTACCAATAGGTTGAGTAGGCTTAAGCCTGTGGTGGCGATTTTAGAGGGGCGGTAAATTTGGGAACAGTTCAAAACTCAAAAAAGAAACTGCTTTGGGAATCTGGTAAGGGCGGCAACATTTTAATAGGTATGTAATCTGCGAAGTTATAAAAGCCTATGCGCGGATGTGTAAAGCCGCCATTGATCAAACGGTTAAATATAATGAATTTTGCACATATTGTATTGGTATGTAAATAAATAAAATATAATATTCCATTATTTTTTTGAATTGCAAATATTGTATGTAACAATATTGTAAAAATAATTGAATCCCATTAAAAAAATAGATATTGTATTTTTCGATATCCCATATTTATTTCCTGTCTTATAGACTAATAAATAATTTATTATACAGGGTCCCTCTTGTCATGGGGTATCCGAATCACCCCCATGTATGTTCCACGATTTTTCATAGTTTCGGAGTTATGATTTTTTTTCTGAATTTTCATGAATTTTCGTCTTATCAATTTTGAAAATTTCTAAAAAAAAAACTAGAAACTTTTTTCACTTTTTTTTGTAACTGAATCTTCACAAGTTGTTCTTCTATGCATAAAATAATCAGCTTCGTAACTTTGATAAAAGTTATTAAAGTGTTGGTCTAAAGTCAAAAATTTACGTTCGGTAAATTATGACTTGAATTTTCAAAAATAAATTAAAAATCCAAACAGATGTTTTAATGGTTTCTTAGTTAGCCTCAGAAATGCGCAAGACTCTCAGATTTCATAATCATTAAAAAAAAGTACTGCTTAACGAGCTACTTTGTGTACATTCGGCCTTCGAAGACAGCGAGGTGAAGAATTATTAAAATTAACAATTATTTTTTTCTGCCATTTCGTCTTTTCTTAGTTTATTAATGAACGAGTCGTCATCATCATGATGAATAAAAGTGGTTTTGTCAATAAAACACAGATTAAAATGTAAAAAAAATGTTTATTATAATAGGTTTTCAAAGTTGCCACCTCCAGCAGCAATACACATTCTACACCTACGTAGGAAATTATCGTTTAATCGTCTAAAAGTTGCTCTGTTTTCCTTTACAACACGTTCGGCTTCTGTTATTTTCTGCCTCAGCTCTTGTTCACTCCCACTTTCTCTGGCGTATGCTATTTCCTTAAAATAGCCCCAACTAAAAAAATCCATGGGCTTGAGGTCAGGTGAGCGTGGAGGCCACGATATTGGTCCGCCGCGTCCGATCCATCTATTGGGGTACGCCTCATTTAAATAATTTCGGACTTGCGTTGCGTGGTGACATGGAGCACCGTCATTTTGAAGAACTATGGTTCGTCTTAGTTCAATATTCACGTCTTCTAGCAACAATGGAAGTTCATGTTCCAGAAAGTGTCGGTATCTTTCTCCATTTAATCTGAACGGCAATTCAAATGGACCAATCAGTTCGCCATTGAGAATACCAGACCACAAGTTAACGCTGAAACGATGTTGAAACGTCGACGCTCTCATTTCGTGTGGATTTTCAACCACCCACGTGTGGTAATTATGAATATTGAAAATTCCAGTGCGCTCAAAACGTGACTCATCTGACCATAAAACTTTAATGAAAAATCCAGGATCTTGTTCTTTTTGTACCATTGTTTGGCAGAAATGAATGCGCAATTGGTAGTCTGTAGGCAGTAAAGCTTAGACTCGTCGGATATGGAACGCATGATATCCTTCATCGTGAAGTATGTCTTGGATAGAAGTTCTTGGGATGTTCAGAGTACGAGCCATAGCTCTGGTACTCGTGGAAGGATTTCGTTGAACTTCTTCGTGTTAGGACAACCTTTTTGTTGTTAATGTCAGACTTGTGTCAGACAAAAAAAGTGTTTTCCTTTTGTTTGATTAATCTGTCACTTCTTGAAAAACTACAAAATAAACTGGTCGATATATTAAAGCCACAATCCTTATTTTCCATAATCCCGTTTACTTTAACATGGTAGCAGAGTATTAAAAGTAAAAGAGCGGAAGTAGCTAAAAGTTCTGAGCAAATTTTGTACGGACCCGTAATCACCATGGACAAGGCGATCACCGAGGCATCCAAGGTACAAATAGTGCACTTAAATGGAAAGAACTATAAGCACTGGAAGTATAGGATAGAAACAGTATATAGGGCTATTCCCGGTGCGACAGAGTTGATCGAAGGGAAGATGCTAAAGCCCGCTGAGCTAACTGAAACGGCTGATGTTGCCACCAAGGCAAAATATGATAAGGAAATACGAGATTTCCAAAGTATTGACAGTGCCGTCTTAACATTGATGACAACGAACATGACGGATGAAACACTCGACCAAGTTATGCGTTACAAAAATGCTAAAGAAGTTTGGGATGAGCTAGAACGTCTTTATAGTGGAAGTAACGAAGACAAAAGTTACGACCTGTGTCTCGAATTCTTCAAGTATAAGAAGGACCCTGATCATGACATGAGGAAGCATATATCTGCATTAAAGAACATTTGGCACGATCTAAATGGCCAACTCGAGACAAATCTACCGGAAATACTGCTGATTTGTAAGATACTTGGCACTCTACCGCAAGATTATTTTGCTTTCAAGTCAAGTTGGCTCCTGATTACGAAAAAGGATAGGACAATAGAGAATCTTACCTCCCAACTAAGTGGATATGAGAAAGCCTTAAATAGCAAAACTGAAGACGAACATAACGAAGTGTTAGTCGTTAAGACAGAAAAGAAAAAGAGACTAGAAGTGTTTAAATGCAACTACTGTGGTGAAGTTGGGCACAGAGTACGCAAATGCCGAAAATGGATAAATGATGGACGCCCGCCAAAGCAGACAGCTGATACACAGAAGACCAATGTTAATCTCACAGTCTTAGCTATAGATGATGGATTGCCAATGGACAAAGTTAACTGGTATGTTGACAACGGTGCAACAAGCCACGTGACTAACAGAGGCGACTTCTTCGAAAGCTTCAAGCACTTCAACGGTTCACATACTGTAACTGCGGCGAATGGTCAAACCATCGAAGCCATTGGAATGGGCAATATACGTGCTGAAGCCAACATCAACGGACGAGTTGAACACATACAGTTAAAAGACGTTTGGTACGTCCCTAGCATTAAGAAAAACTTATTCTCAGTTCTCTCTGCACACGATATTTCATCCAAGAGCACGTTCGAGTCAGAGCCTACCAGATGTGTATTGAAAGTAGATGGACAGATCAAAATAGTTGGGACGAGAGAGATACGAGGCGGACTTTTCAAGCTGGAGCTTAAAGGTGTAGAGCCAACAAATCTAGAAGTCAATCAATTAATGACTAATCCACTACAAGTCTACCATGAAAGGCTAGTGCATCAAAATAAAAGACATGTTAAACAAGTAGTTGAACAAGAGTTGGGATTAAAAGTGGAGAGTACGCAATCAGATATTTGCGAAGGCTGTGTGTACGGGAAAGCTCACAAGCAGAAATTCGGCACAAGGATTAGAGCAACTCAACCAGGAGAACTAATCCACACTGATATTTGCGGACACTTTCCCTATTCCATCTCAAAGCTTCGATACTTCATCCTGTTTAAAGATGACTACACACGCTGTCGACACGTTTACTTTCTACGTCAAAAGTCTCAAGCAGCTTCAAAGCTAAAGCTTTTCCTTGCCGAAGCTAAGGTTGCAGGACATGTTGTCAAAGAAGTACTAAGCGACAACGGGGGTGAGTTTGTCAGCGATGAATTTCGGATGATCTTACAAGAGCATGGCATAACGCAACGATTGACGATGCCTCACACACCCGAACAAGCTGGATGCGTAGAGCGGGAAAATCGCACAGTAGTTGAAGCAGCGCGAGCCGTCATGCATGCACATGAAAGAATACCGGATGGTTTATGGGCAGAGATAGTGAATGCGACTGTCTACGTGTTAAATCGCACAGGGCCGTCTAGCATACAAGGCAAATCACCGTTTGAATTGTGGTATGGAAAGAAGCCAGCGATTAAACATCTCCGGATATTAGGCTGCACATGCTATGCGCACATCCCCAAAGCTAATCGCAGAAAACTGTCCAAGAAAGCTCAAAAAGGGATTCTTATTGGTTATGATGGAGACGAAGGCTACAGAATCTGGAATAAAGAAAATCTTAAGCTCATAAGGTCAAGAGATGTAACGTTTGAGGAAATCGCGTTATTGGGAAAACCTAAGGAGAATGAGACTGAACCAGAAAAGCCAACACCAGTAATGAAGAAAGAGCTACGTTTCGAGATACCGAATCTCCGAAAATACATCGATATGAACGATGAAAGGGAGATAGCCATTGATATGCACGATGAGCATGAAGCAGATCTTAGACTAGAAAGTGAAAGTCTTGAAGTTAGGGAACGACATGAACTTGAGGAGATCAGAGAACAACCTTCACAATCGGCGGCACATTACGAGGCTTATGAAGATAATGATCGTCCAGATGAAACAATGGACCCAGATCAGTCCATGTTTGAGTCAATCCACTCAGAAGAGGAGACGGAGGAACTTGAAAGAGAAGAACCTACCTTGACTGTTGAGGACATAGAAAGAGAAGGTGAAAGAACTCTGAGAAACAGAGCAAACATCAAGCCTCCGAGTAGATTCCAAGACTACATCATGGCGATAGAAGGTACTGAATTCATGTTCGAACCAAACACTTTCAAAGAGGCTATGTCATGTAAAGATAGTGAAAAATGGAAGACCGCTATTGATAGCGAGATACGTTCATTGAAAGATAATAAGACTTGGGAGTTAGTCGAACTACCCAAAGGCCGGAAAGCTATCCCCTGCAAGTGGATTTTCAAGATAAAGACAAACCCAGATGGTACGATCGATAAGTACAAGGCTCGGTTGGTCATCAAAGGATATTCACAGAAAAAGGATATAGACTTTCATGAGACTTTCAGTCCTGTGGCTAGAAGCAGCACTGTAAAGGCAGTCTTGAGTGTTGCTGCTAAGGATAAGCTGAAGCTGACACAGTTTGATGTCTCCACAGCATTCCTGTATGGCACATTAGATGAAGAGATTTATATGAAGCCACCTGATGGTCACACTACAGATCCAAAGCTTGTCTTCAGATTGAAGAAGCCTATATGGGCTAAAACAAGCACCATTTTGTTGGAATAGATGCATTTCAGACTACATAGCGTACATCGGTTTTATACAAAGTGAATCTGATCCCTGCCTTTTTGTAAGGAAGAGAGGGAAAGAGAAGATTATTCTTGCATTATACGTTGACGATGGTCTGATTGCTTCGACAAGTGAGAAAGAAGCAATAAATTTCTTGGAAGAAATGAGAGCGCGTTTCAAGATTACAGTGAAACCTGCAAGTTACTTCCTCGGGATGGAGATAAAGAGGTTCCCCGATGGCTCCATATTGCTACATCAGAAAGCGTATGCAGTCCGTGTATTGGAGAGGTTCGGCATGGATAAATGCACGACATTAAATACGCCGATTCTGAAGGCGAATGATGTTGTACATGATGGAGAACCAGCATCGTCATTCCCATACCGTCAAGCAGTTGGTGCGTTGGCATACTTGATGACAGGCACTAGGCCAGACATAGCCTTTGCAGTCAGTGTTGCATCTCGCAATTTAGAAAATCCAACGAAACCGAATATCCTTGGCGTTAAAAGAATAATGAGATACCTGAAAGGAACATTGGATGAAGGAATCACCTATAGACCTGGTCAATGCAATTTAGAGTGCTATAGTGACGCAGATCACGGAGGTGACTTATGCACCGGTAGATCAACATCGGGTACCATTATAATGTACGCTGGAGGAGCTATTGCTTGGCAGAGCAAGCGACAGTCTACAGTAGCCATATCTTCGACGGAAGCCGAGATTGTAGCTGCCAGTGAGACTGCTCGGGAGATTATTTGGATAAGAAGAATAATCAAAGACATTACAGGAGAAGAATGTCCAGCGTGCCTGTGTGTGGATAATGAATCAGCTATAAAGTTGGCAAAGAATCCACCAGAGTTCCACCAGAGGACCAAACACATCAGGCTCAGAGCATTTTTTGTGAGAGAATGCTTACAAAATGGAAGCATTAGCATCTGCTATGTTCCAGGAAGCAGGCAGATTGCAGACATGCTGACCAAACCACTTTATGGGCCCAGAATTGAAATGCTCAAGAAGATGGCAGGCATCACAAACAGAGGTGGATGTTAGGACAACCTTTTTGTTGTTAATGTCAGACTTGTGTCAGACAAAAAAAGTGTTTTCCTTTTGTTTGATTAATCTGTCACTTCTTGAAAAACTACTAAATAAACTGGTCGATATATTAAAGCCACAATCCTTATTTTCCATAATCCCGTTTACTTTAACACTTCGAGCACAACTTCTCTGCGATCCGGGTCAACTCTAGGGATTCCTTCCCTATCGCCTCGTTGGCCAGGAATGCGGCCTGCCATTAAGGTATTGTGCGTGTTAATAAAAACGCGATGGTCGGGATAATGCTGAAGGATTGTCTGTCTTTTTGCACTTTTAACGACTTTGGGCATCTTTGAAACTCACAAAACGAATAAACCTTTTAGTTAGCATAGCAACCGATCGTACCGAAAGCAAGATGGCGACTGAGCAATCAGTGGTACCAACCAATTCACAGAACACAGCTCACGCGTCAAGTTAATGTGAACGATCAGTACGAGGACGCGAGTCGCGCGCGACATCGTCAAAAGTCGCGACTTTCCAGTACATTAACTTTTGACGTTGTCGCGCGCGTCTCGGGTCTGCCTTTGCAAATCTTGTAATATGAATATGATACATAATTAGTCTGTGAACTTATTGCTGTCAAGCAAAGCAAACCTTCTTTGAATGCTTTATTATTCTAATCTGTGTCAAAAACTGACCCAAACAAAATTGGTCGTTTCTGTTTCTTCGCTTCGCGATTAAATTAATCAAGTGCAGACATTCTGAGCCTAATTAATATATCCTAGTTTTAAGATGTTCATCTGTTATAGTACATTTAGTGTACACACACTGTTCCGTCTTTCCATGTTAGAAACAAATCGCAAGTGATCCATTTAATTTCACATACCTACCTATGTTGTACTTTTGAATCTGAAGTCCTGCCATGGATAATTCTTCAAGTGTGGCTGATTGCCTTCAAAAATTATGCGGGTTGCTGTCATCCGATCCAGGTCTGTTCCAATTTCAAACAATTTGTCATTTGATGTCAGAAACCGGAGAGTGGATTGAATCTGAATCTTTGTTAGCTTTTGTATTATTGTATTTAATCATGAACAGTATCCAAGAATATATTAGCGATCTGGTATACAAGTTTCGAAGAGGTATTTACTGTAGGATACAGGACCCTATACCATCCTGTCACCTACTATTTTTAATATTTTTAGATGGGGCATACGAGCTGGCCATTTCGTACCTGTCTTCGACGGGAGAAAAGACCAGGAATGTTCAAGACGAGTCACTGCTGTGTCAGAAGGTCCACAATAAACTTGCCTCTGTCTCTGTCAAAGATGCTGACAAGTTTAATGAGTGCTATCTGAAAGTTAAGAACTCTGTGAGTATCTTTTGAAGAGAGTCCACATTATTGAATATGTCTAGATTGTGTCCACCTTTGAACCCTCAGGCCTAGAACACTTTTTCATTCACAGGTAAGTTAGTTATTCACAGAGTAATATTTGAAATTTATCACAGTTTTCATAGAATAAAACATGCTCATACAATTACTGTGGTCTATATCATCTTCAATATTAGATTCAAAGTGCTGCTACAAGACCGACCCGCCCACCGGTCTACGGGGCCTAATGGAATGTGTGCTGTAATTTAAATTAGACCCGCCGGCGGGTCCTCGGGGCTTATTGTGGTAGATTTGGTAGTTCGGGTAGGTAGGGACTACAAAAAATTGCGCTGTACTATAATTTTTATTTATAGTCAAGTGTGTGTCAGGTCCCCTCTGCCTCTAGAATTCTGTAATAATTATGTTTGCAGAAAAAATGTGTTTTGGTTGTATTCACTTTAATGTCCTTTGTTATTATTATTTATCAGTCAAAGTTTGATTATGTGTATGTATTACCAAGTTTGTGATAGAGTCAATAGTCTAGTACAATACCAATGCAAATTTGGTTTCCTCAACTTGACTACTGTGCCTATTTTGCATATTGAGATAAAGTAATAACAAAATACTATATGTTTGTTGTATGGGCACCTTTTATTAGATTACATTAGATTAGAACTCCTTATTGTACACACCAGAAAGAAATAAATACATTAGAAAGCTTACATGTCTAAGTTTTATTAGTTTTCTTTTATTATTACTTTATGTATTTTTTGTTGGTCAATCTTATGTAATAGGGTCCGGTTGGCACACTTCAAGTACGGAACAGAACCCTAAATTATCACTGAATACAGTATTGTTTATGCTTTTTGAAGCTTATTGCAAAAAAAAAACATTTTAATGTAAATAATAATATTTAAATAATAAATTCTTTTTTGTAATAAGGCCGCTAATTCTACTATGCACTTTTGTAAATATATAGTTTTTTTTGTTTTTCCAGTGTACAATATAGAATATTCTTATCTTATTCTATTTCAGTTTGTTTTGAAGCAGCGAGCAGCTGTTCTTAGCTTGTTACTTTCACTATCTGAGACTGCAGAAAAGTCAGAATCCACACAGCAGCTGTTCCCAATACCAACACTGGCAGTGGCGGTAAGTCCTCCATAACTACACTTTCACACATATCGTCCCCTAGCTTACAACACCGCTTAAGTCATTTATAAGAACTTTGTAGGTGTGACCAATGGTTAGACGCGCAATGAGCAGCTCCATCTAATGGCATTCAAATGTGAAAACCGCCAATTTTCGACTTGAGCGGTGTTTAAGCTAAGGGACGATATGTAGGTTTAAATTAAATGATCTCATAAAGTAATGAAAATAAATCTAATAACTATGGATAACAAATTTTGAATCTCTAAAAACTCGGCAAAAAGTGGCCCCAGTTCTAGTGATTGGTGCCTCTGTCTACCCCCTCGGGGATAACAGACGTAAGTTTATTTATTTTATTTTTATTTGGACACGTAATTCACTTACAATCTATAATAAGTATGTATTGGTTTTTCTTTTTAGAAACCAAACCCAATGTCTGCAGTGACCTCAAGTTCCAGTAAAAGCACTATGGGCTCCACAGGATGGAGTAAACAAGCTTCCAACACAAATTTGAACTCTGAGAGTAACACTGCTCTCATGTTGTTGAATAACGGTAATGAACTAGGTACATAAAATGCATGATTACTTTAGATAACATAAACATAGATACACTTTATATATTATAAAATATTAAGTATTTTCATTTTTGTTCACAAAATCTTTATCCTACAAAGCTTTATCCAACAAGAGGCTACAAGTACATTAAATGTACTTGTACTTGTACTATATAAATTTTATACACAGTGTTGTGGTCACCTATTTGCTGAGTCCATTCTTTATATCTTTAGGTATGTTTCATTGTAAACTTTTAGTCCGGATCATGTTTCATCTGTTCATGGAAGAAATCTTTGCCCTCATTACAATCGTCAAGTAAAGTACAGCCCATGAAAGACACTCACAGTTAGGTATTGGTCTCACCATCGTCACGCCGATTTCTCCTGTCAAAGCCTTCTTGATGCCTTTAGCAATCCAGGCCTATGGTGCCGATAGTAACCAAGTATTGGTTAAAAATTAGATATTTTTCATAGATAGATTGATGAAACCTTTTTTAAATGCGAAGGCCTTGCCTATTGCAGAGGTCAGCTTATAAAGAAACCTGTCATCATGTTCATCAACCCATTATGTCCCCACTGAGGGGCATGGGTCTCTTCCCTGAGGAAGGTATAGGCATTCTCCACCACGAGAGCCATGTCCGGGTTGGTGGAGGCTTGTAAGACTATTGGCTGGTCTTACTGTCAAGTTTTGAAGTCGCCCTAAGGCCTCTGACTTGGCTGAGGGCACCAACTGCTTAACGTGCCTTGCAAAGTACGGAACTGCTCGGAAAAATGCCACTAGCGTTTGTCATAGAATGGTCACCCATCCATGAAACGTGTACCATTTTATAAAACTGTTTATCTTTTTTTCCTTGCCTCAGAGAGTCAAGTGACGAACCGACAGTGCGTGCGCGATGCAGTGCTGGCTGCGACGGGAGTGAAGACGCGCTCCGCCCCTCAAGGCTCCCGGCCACTGCACGCGCTCTACGCAAGGATCGCGCATCTCGGCTTCCTGCACGACAGACTGAAGGAGTTCATTGACCCCGCCTCCGGGCTGATGCCGCAGGGTAGGTAGCCAAATGAGGAAAGGGGTAATTTTGGCATATTGGTCAGCCGCCATTTTGTTTTTTTTTTCAAAATGGCGGCGCACAATAATACTTTTACATCTCTCATATTCGGTAAGTAGGTCCTTATTACCCCCAAATGGGGTTTGTAGGTGACCAATTAGCGCTCTAGGGTAATAATGTAGCTAGAAAAGCCCTAGGGCGGTAAGTAATTTAAAAAAAATACTCTTCACTCTTTCAAAAAGTTCGCGTACATCAAACCATCATACTGGCAATAGACATCATGCATTCAGCCCAATGACAAAAGAGGTCGCTTCGCTATTCAGCCTTGTCTTCGTAGGGACTAGTCATAGAAAGCGCCCGAGGCGCGCGTACGATAGGTACGCAGCGTTTCGGACGCTCTTTAAAATTGTATGAAGTTCTATGCAACGGATTACATCAAGCGTCCGCGTCCGTGGTGCGCGCGTCATACGCGCGTACGACGCGCGCCCCACCTTCGCGGATTAGTAAAGCGTGCTCATCCTAGCATAATTGACGAGCGTACGATAGGCGTCCAAGTCCAACGCTCGCTCGACGCGCGCCCAAAGTGCAGCGCTCCGGGCGCGCGCCCCAGGCGCTTTCTATGACTAGTCCCTTATGTATAATAGTCATCAATTTTAAATATCGAACGGCGAAGATCAATTTCGTTCTTGAAAAAAATAATTAAAAAAAAGATGAAAAAAGGCGGGAATAGAAAACTTTTACTTTAAATATTGTTTGTTTTTGGGATTTTTTTTATAATTACGTGCTAATTAGGAAAAAAACATGAGTTCTGCAAGTGATCAAGATACTCGTATAAGCTGCACTCCCGATTCAATGAAAATGGAAGCTGAAGCAGCAATTAACAATATTTTGCCTGAAAGTTCTAAAGAGAGATATTTGAAAACTTACGACGAGTTCATGAAGTGGCGAAAAGAAAAACGAGTAATTTTTTTCTACTTACTTACCTCACAATCGAGATGTAAAGCAGAGTAGTTAGCTCGGGTGTAAGCATCGACGGGGTATTTGACAGGA
This sequence comes from Yponomeuta plumbellus, assembly GCA_947310845.1. Lineage (NCBI taxonomy): Eukaryota > Metazoa > Arthropoda > Insecta > Lepidoptera > Yponomeutidae > Yponomeuta > Yponomeuta plumbellus. Next base: position 13,765,360 of record OX371198.1, on the reverse strand, counting down.
TGTCAAATGAGTTACTTTTAAAACGAAATTTTGTATGAAAATACTTGCTTGTGACGTCACATTTCAGAGCACTCTTTTTATGTGTCATCAATTTAAAAATTGTAATAACTAGTAAATGATTAAAAGAAATACATTTTCCGAATCATTTTGTAATGTTTGTTTTAATCGAGCATCTCAAATAATTTATTGTTGATAGTGTCAAATACCGTATTGCACCCTCGAACTATAGGCGCCCTTGCTGCGCTCGTGCGCCTAAATATCTTGGGCTGCAATTGATGCCTTACAGCCCTTGGCTACTAATCTACTATTAAACATCAACTGGGGACACTTCTACAAACAAAAAAATATTAAGGTCAATAGGTATATCCGAAACTGTCACATTGAAAAAAAAAAGAAAATCTTTTTCAACTTGATTTATTTACAATAAAACCAATAATTACTTTCAGAATCATGGTTTATTGGTCAATTTGACATGTGTTTATGAATATAAAATCAATATAATAAATAATATTTGTGTAAATATACATAGGTACAACATACTTTTCCTAACACCCTGTAATTATTATTATACTATATGTATCTATTTATTTGTTTGATCTTATTTTCATAAATGTATGTTATATTGACCAATAAACAATGATTCTGAAAGTAGATAGACAGACAGACAGACAAAAACATTTATTTAACGACACAATACTGAAAACTTGACATTTACATTTTATACATAAAGCAATATAAATATAAATTTAAAGACACAGTAGATATAGTCTGACCAGAAAGAGTAGAAATTAAAGAGTGCGACTTTGCTAACTCTTATTTTCCATACCCAAACTTTTAGTACTAAAAGACATAGTAGCAGCAAGGAGAATTAACCTTGGTCTCAGTTACAATAATTGTGCTTAAATTAGAATAGAAGGTGGCCTGAAAAGTTTGTACATTATTTAGTTACACTTCACTTCCGTTTTCTAGACTTTATGGTCAACATATACATGATCGTTTTAAGAGTACTCGAAACTGATATAATAAATTCTCCTAGTATTAACAAGCAATAATAATGATAAAAACATAATGAAGGTTCATCAAAGGATAATTTATAAATAACTTGCAAAAAATTTCCATGCTAAAAAGAAAACAATCATCATCATCATCATCATCGGCCTATGGTTGTCCACTGCTGGACATAGGCCTCTCCCATTGCACGCCACTGAACACGGTCCTCGGCTACTCTCATCCAGCTCTTGCCAGCCGCCCTGCGAAGATCATCGCTCCACCGAGTCTGAGGACGTCCTACACTACGTTTACCGATCCGCGGTCTCCACTCAAGAACTCTTCTACCCCATCGGTTATCAGTTCTTCGGGTGATATGGCCGGCCCACTGCCACTTCAGCATGCTAATTCGGTGGGCTATGTCGGTGACTTTGGTTCTCTGTCGGATGACTTCGTTTCGAATTCGATCTTTCAGAGAAACCCCGAGCATAGCCCTTTCCATAGCACGCTGAGCGACTTTAAATTTGTGGATCAGCCCCACCGTGAGTGTCCACGTTTCGGCACCGTATGTCATGACGGGTAGGACGCACTGATTGAAGACTTTCGTCTTTAGACTCTGTGGGATTGGCGATGTGAAGACTCGACGTAGTTTCCCATAAGCTGCCCAGCCCAGCTGAATTCTTCTATTGGCCTCTTTCTCGAAGTTGTTTTTACCTAACTGCATGGTTTGCCCGAGGTAAACATACTCCTTTACAACTTCGAGAGTACTGCCTTGAACTGCAATTGGCTCCGGATTTACGTGTTCATTGAACATAATCTTGGTTTTATCCAAGTTCATCCGGAGACCAATGCGTTGAGAAGAATCAGCTAGGCTACTCAGCATATGTTGTAAATCTTGCAGCGTTTCTGCCATGATGACAATATCGTCTGCAAACCGCAAGTGTGAAAGGTACTCGCCGCTAATATTAATGCCGTACCCCTTCCAGTCCAGCGTCTTAAACATATCCTCCATAGCATTTGTGAACAATTTGGGGGAAATAACATCCCCTTGTCTCACACCACGATGTATGGGGATAGGTTCAGACTGCCGGTTCTGGATTTGGACGGCCATAGTAGCGGCGTTGTATAGACCTTTCAACACTTGGATGTATCGCCAGTCGACTTGGCATCGCTGCAAAGATTCCAGAACAGACCAGGTTTCGACCGAGTCAAAGGCCTTTTCATAGTCCACAAACGCTAAGCACAGGGGCCGATTATACTCTTCGGTCTTCTGTATAATCTGCCGCACTGTGTGAATGTGGTCTATGGTGCCGTAACCCGACCGAAAGCCGGCCTGCTCAGGTGGCTGAAACTCATCGAGTCTCCTCGCAAGACGGTTCGCGATGACTCTTGAAAACAGCTTGTAGACGTGGCTTAAGAGTGAAATGGGTCGGTAGTTCTTCAGGAGGGTTTTATCACCCTTTTTGAAGAACAACACGACAACACACTTACTCCACGCCTCCGGAGTCCTCCCATCAAAGAGGACAGCATTAAAGATCTTCTGGAGCTCCTTCATTACGGGTTTACCGCCGGACTTCAAGAGCTCAGTAGTAATACCGTCCTCTCCAGGGGCTTTTCCATTTTTCCATTTTTTCCATTTTTTTTTTTTTTCTTTTTTTTCTATTCCTGAAAGAAAACAATAATAAAAAGAAAATAAATACAAACATGCTCATTCAATAGTGCTCATGTTTCAGTTCAAAGTATTGAACCCCTAAAATGGTCCCGACTCAGCATGTGTTGTAGGGGAACCGAAGTACCTGCCTACAACGCTGATATTCTGTCGGGGCCACGCTGCGGTTAGTCGCGGGTGTGGGGAAAAAAAATGTGAGAAATAAAAATGACGTTCAAAACAATTATTGTTACACTTACAAAACGCGTGTGTGTTATCGTGTGTAGTGTAATGAATGTGGCGTAGTGTCTATGTGGTTGCTTATAAGAAGAAGAATATATGAAGAAAAACGTGAATAAACAAAGCGGTACTGTGGCGGTATTTTGTATTTTCGGAGGTGTGCGTCACTTTCTATCCACTAGGACCAAATAGACGCAAAAGGACCGCTGCGCTTATGGTACGCAAGCCAAGGAACTGTTATTAGCAATTTGTGCCTGTAATAAATATAACAGTTTTTGAAAGTAAACTTGTTTTTGCATTCACGGAAAGGCGGTGGAATATTGTTCCAACACTTGGTTGCTGCGTACCTGAAACTGCCCCGAAAGGCCGCTGTCCTATGCTTTGGGATACTTAAGGGTACAGTTGCCGCCCTTATCCCTTCGGCGTGACGGGATTTTCTCCAGGTGAGTTTATTAATTAAGTAGGCAGGGACTTGCGTTTTTATGACTCCGAATAGAAGAGTAGCCAACTGAAGTTTTTGTCTCGCTTGCATTTTGAGAATATTAGCGCTGTTAAGGAATGGAGTGACGTGAGTGCGAGGTGGTATGTGGAGGCAATACCGAGCACAGGCGTTCTGCACTCTGGACCAAGTTTTGCGTTTTCTTTAGCAGACAGGGGCCGTGCAATGTGGCACAATAGTTTAATTTAGACAATACTAGCATTTCACATAACCGAGTTCGTAGCGAAACACTAATAAAATCTTTAAGCGATAAAAGCAACTTTTAACTACCTCTTGAATGTACCTCTCAAAATGTAGCTCGCCATCAATCAAAATACCCAGATTGCGCGCCTCCGTAACGCGTATTATTTCTTGTTGATTTATATGTACTTTAATATTGCATTGTGCCAAGTTCTTCATTTGGTTTCTGGAGCCTAAAAACATATATTTCGATTTCGCTGGGATGACCACTAGGGAATTTCTCTCGGCCCATACCGCGATTCTTTCAAGGTCCTCATTTAGTCTTGACACAGTGATATGAGCCTCCAAAGGAAGATTTTTTGTGTACAGTTGCAGATCATCTGCGTACAAGTGGTGATGGCAGTTTTTTATACAGTCAGTGATATCTGCAGTATATATTATGTACAGTAAAGGCCCGATTATTGATCGCTGTGGAACTCCTCGCGTTACGAGCTTGTCTTGGGACACCATTAAAGAACCGTCCGATTTATGAAGGACTCTCGTTGTCTACGATCAGTTAGATAGCTCTCGAACCACTTTATGCTATCCGTATCAAAGTCGTAGTAAGACACTTTGGATAGAAGAAGTTTTATGTCAATAGAGTCGAAAGCACGTGAAAAATCCAACAGTGTGAGGATACTACCGTAACCAGCGTCTTGTGCACATAAAATATTATCCACAACATCGAGCAGGGCAGTCCCAGTGCTATGACTTTTCCTAAAGCCTGATTGGGTCTTCGGAAGAATATTATTATTTTCACAAAATCTCATCACCTGGTCATACACTATTTTTTCAAGAACCTTCGATGCTACTGGCAGTAAACTAATTGGCCTTAGATCGGATATTTGTGATGGGTTCGCTATTTTAGGAATTGGGTGGACCAAAGCCGTCTTTCAGAAGTCAGGGAATGTTGAGGTGATAATTGATCTATTGACAATTTCAGTGAGAGTTGCCAGTGAAAAGGGCAGCGTTGTGACAAGCATATCCAAAGAAATGCCGTCTACACCTTGCGCATTTGAGCCCAGTGCAAGAATTGCCCGAGATATAATTGTGTCATTGACTGGTTCTAATTTCAAAGTTGTGTTATTATGCCTATTGCTATCAAAGTATGCTAATATTGATTTATTACAAATTTTATTTCCGGGGATATTAAAAAAATGGTCGTTTATTTCTTTTGCGTCGTCAAAAAGGTCCACAGAATGTTTTTTTTATCAAATTGGGGCAGCGCTATTTCTTTGAGGGATTTCCATAATTTTTTTGGTTTGTTTATATTGTTGTTGACATGATTCTCAAAGAAACAACGCTTCTCCATGTCCAAGTTAACTTTCACTAGGTGTTTTAAATCCTTATATTCTTTTTTATGTGCGTCACACTTTGTCTTGATACACCTAACGTGTGCTTGATCTCTCAACTTAATCATAAATTTAATATTACTGGTGAACCAAGGCTTCTGCTTGTCCTTTATCACTATTGTTTGCAATGGCGCGTGTTTGTTAAAAATAGATAGTATTACTTCGGTGAACTCTTTGACGATTAGGTTAACATCCGACAAGCTGGACAAAATGTTCCAATTAATTGATTCCAATTCCGAATTAAAGTTTTGAATGTCAATAGTTTTCAAGGATCTGGTTTTGATTTTACGAGGCGGTATTTTGGGTTTTTTTATTTTCAGTTCAGCAGTCACAATAGCATGACTGCCTAAATCAGGGATATGGTCGCTTGTCAATAATATTTTGGTGGGGTCTAAGTCGGTACATACCAGGTCAATCGCGGTTGAGGAGTCATTTGTGAAATGCGTGGGGACACTAACAAGATTCTTTAATAGCGTGCATGTCAAAAAGTTTTCCAATTTATTTTTGTAAATACTGCAATATATTTACATTAAAGTCGCCCAGTACTATCACATAGTCAAAGTTACGAAAACTTAAAACGGACTTCATTAATGCGTCAAAGAAGGTATCGCAGTTTAGCCACGGCGGCCTGTAAGCTGTACCAATAGCTATTCGTGTGGAATTGACCCTAACTGAGATCCACATTTGCTCAACCTGGTCGGGCGCGGGTGGATGGGGCTCGGTAACGGCGCGCAAGCCGTGACGTACGTAGAAGCCCACACCCCCACCTCTCTGCCGCACAGCGTGCGGTCGTGGTACGTGCCGCAACCGGAATTCCGGTAGCGTTGGTGCCCGGCCCTCTTCCCCGTCTCTCAACCAAGTTTCATTGATACATATGATATCCGGGGAAATCCCGGAAAAAGCGACCTCAAACTCATCGTGTTTAGTTCCGAGTGAGCCTGCATTGAACAAACAAATCTTAAATCCTGTCTTAACCGCCTCTGTAGTTTCAAAATGTTGTGTGAGATAAGATTTTTATAATTATATTAAGATAATATTACTTACAATAAATAAGGGGATAACAAGATTTACATTTAGATACGATAATAAAAAGGAAGAGTGCATACCGTGTGTTATTGTATAGTGTTGTACGTTTTTTGTGCAACTAGTATGCAATATAAAAAATATAATTTCTCTATTCCGCTGGGACTTAATACTTATTAAGTGAGTTCTCGGGTACAGGCAATGCGACATCATATACACAAATGACCTAATTAGGCCTTTACAAAATTTTTAATGTCCGCCTCACTACGTAGCACACATCGAGGTGAATTATTTTCCTTTCGAGCGTAGACTCTTCCGTTCCTTGTCCAAATAAAGCGCCATCGTGCCGCCCGACCAGCGTCGCGAGCCATGGCGAATAGACCTCGATTGGACTTGGTCAACCGCTCGTTGACATAGAAGCGACGCGGTTCGTGCGGCGGCAAGCCCAGCCCAGCAGTATTGGCGCCGCGGCGCACACGCGCACCCTGCAGTAGCCCGTCGCGGAGGGAACGCCGCGTCAGCCGCACCACAATGGGGCGCGGGGTTGGTGCCGCGGCTCCCTCAACCATGCCGCGCCTAGGTCCAACTCGCACCGCACTAACAATGTCGCGTTCCTCTAGTGTCATGCCCAGTTTGGTTGCAGTTGTCATTACAAGGCCTAACGCTTCTCCTTCGTGCTCTGGGATGCAAGTTATTTCCACATCGTTTGTGAGGAGTCCTGTTCCCGATCATTCAGCTGATTGCGCAGGTCGCATATGGCCTCTGACATTTTAGTAACGTCCGAAACGCCGACGCTGCGCTCGAGGGCAGCAAACTCCTCCTTCAGTTTGGAGTTTTCATTGCGGAGTGCCACCACTTCTTCGCGGAAGGTTTCTCGAAGTTTCGCGAGTATAACGTTAAACTCAGTCGTTATGGAGGCTCTGAAATTGTCGAGCTTGGCGATATGTTATGACTTGTGCACCTGGGGTGGGATACGCATCCATAGCGGCCTTCTCCTCTGTCGCGGGAGACCCTTTCGCCAACTCAACCAGGGGCGCCGGCGGAGCCGGGCGCTGCTAGAACTGTTTCCGAGTCGGAGTTTCATCCCCTCTTCTGCGACTGTTACCGTTGTCGCAGCCCGGGCACTGCCAAACCTTTTTGTTCATCTCCCTGTAAGTAGCGGAGGTCATATTTAGACATTAGTAGTGATATCCCTTACTGCATGAGTAGCATTTAAGAGCCTCACTACCGACTGCATTGTTTAGGCAAGCTTCACACTTCATTTTGGGAGCGTGGTAACACAATTCTCCGAGAGACAACTCGGCCGGCGGTACTAAGTTTCGTGCCGTATCTTTTCTCGGTACTCTTTGTCAAATCACCAGTCACCGTCGAAGAATCACCGATCATACGCCACCCGAGATTCAACCGTATGTCGCGGCTCCAACCGCTAGATTCGCTTCGTTCGCACGACCGTTAGGCACAACACTGTACGATTTAGATTTCGCCGAGATACACTTTGTAAGATTGTTTTAAAGGCTTAATTTTATGTTTACTACGAACACTTGCACTTCTTTTTACTAATAAGCAGACTATAAAGTAGACTTTCACTGTTTTAATATTTTTAGGATTTAACTTAGCGTGACTAGCAATAACTCTGACGTTTATCAGCTGTTCGTCAAAGACTCATATATATATATGAGTCTTTGAGGAACAGCTGATAAACGTCAACTCTGTATCCTGGTTGAGCAATAAAGCAGGATACAGAGTTATTGTAATTGCTGTCTAAATGTCTAAATGGTATACAATTGGCGTTCTTATCGCTTAGATCGATCTCTTCCAGACAACATTTATTGAAGTAATTATTGGTTTTATTATAAATAAATCACTTTCGTATGCGAGATTTTCTTTTTCTGCAAATAACGCTGCAACGTGACCGATTCGGACATTTTGTATTTTTTTGTTTGTACAAGTGTCCCCAGTCGATGCACATAGGTATTATGGTGCGCCGCCATTTTGAAAAAAAAAAAAAACAAAATGGCAGCTGGCCATTGCCAGTCTTCCAACAAAAATCTTCAAACCCCTTTGGAAGTAGAGGTTTGTCAGGATTTTGTCAAGTGGGAAACGAGAGGTGGGCAGAGACCAGGCTCTGTCTACCTCTCTGGGATACAGACGGTCGGTTTGTGCAATTTAGTTATAGTACTATTTAATTTTGTTACAGTACTATGTTTCTGCACTTTTGCAGTGACTTAAATATTTTAAGGTTGTGTGCAAGTGTGAGTTTGTGTCACATTAGTAATTCTGTAGTCTGATCAAAATTTCATTTTCATGAACCGATTAGCAAGGCTCTATACTTAGTTTAGTGCAATATTAACTTGAAATACAATTGTTGCAGGTCTCATGGGGGAGGGTCTAGTTTCATCGATCAGGGATGAACTGACAGAGTATTACCGCAGTGTAGCGCTGTTACAATCACAGGTAGGCAAAAAATACACCGATTTTACACTGTTGCGACTGAAGTAAAAGTTGCGTTTGTATTAGTCTGTCTCATAATAGTAATATATTCTGCCAAGATTTACAATATACAATACAGTGAAAACAAAACATCTCTTGATGTCTCGACAGATACTTAATTTTGAAATGTTCATAAATTAAATCCAATGCTGTATGTATTCAAGTTGTAACAGTATTTTATCTCAGATGCAGATGACATACAGCAGAAATTGTCATAGTGATAGTAATTATTACTTAGTCTTATGTATTTGAAGCAAGAACGTGTCTAAACATCCTTGATTTAAAGGTGTCTCTTGGAGATGGTGGAGGAGGCACTTTGCGTCGCGTCTGCGTGTGGGCCCAAGAGCCTCTCCATCGATTGACCTGGCTCTCTAACATGGCACATACAGCTCATCACAAGAAAGGTAACCTAATACCATTGAATATTGAAGAATACTTCAGAAAATGTAATCTGCGGGCTTGATGGTTTTTTTAATTAGTGCTCTTACTTTTTTCCACACTCTTATTCAAAGTGAGTCACATAGTTTGTAGTCTCTAATTACAATACACCTGTGTGAGTGGTGGTTTCATTTTTAAAGAATGTGTGTACGTGGGTGTAAGGTGACCACTCTCGCTACTGGACCATTATGTATTCGACATTTTGTTACTGTCAAACTAAGGTCTGGCTGACTGTTGACTAAATTTTCTTTTGAGAAGGCATCGTAAGAAGCTTGTTAGTCTGACGTATTAACATACGTCATAAAATCGCTAATCTGCGGGGTGGGGACGCGTCGTGTTGAAGCCGACACACTTGAGAGAACCCTTGTGTCTCACTTTCTGAGGTACTTTTCAAATTGAAATAGTAATTTTTATCATCGTAAATAGTTTATTTTTATCATCGAAATACATTAAATTACATAAGAATCTATTACATTGGCTTATAAATGCTCAGCCTAAATGTTGTGTGTGAGTGATCAACACAACGCTGATTTTCAGCAAACCTCTTTTGTAACACAGGCGGCGAGCTGGCGTCGTGTGTGCACCGCTTCGTCCGCCACGGGGACGAGCGCGTCGCCATGTTGGCGCGTCGCCTGCTGACTGCGCTCACATATCCTCTGCTGCTGATGCTGACTCGGTGGTTGATGCATGGTAACACCTCGTCAGGGAACGGACGGCTGCAGCCAGCGTTGAGGACCTGTCTCGAGTGACCAGAATGTTTTATATATTTCCTAACTTCATAAATTGTTTTTGGACGCCATAACGCCCATTTCATACTGGCTCATACATTCCGTGTGTCGTGGGCACCAGAAACAGTGACATCAGAATTATGTACTATTTAGATAGAATCAGGTGTGTTTCCACTTTATCTGCCCTACCCCACTCTTTTGTTTAACATTCCAAAATTGTTAGGCTGGCTGGATGAAATTTCTTTAGAAATAAGCTTTGGGTTTTATTATGCGCATCTCGAGAGACTTTAAAAACATTAAAACATTGAAGATTTTATTTTGTACGTTTGTGAGAATTCACCTTGAATACGCATCTCAAGTTTGGAATCCTCGGTACGATGTGTATGTCAACAGTCTAGAAAAAATTCAAAAAAGATATATACGATATGTAAATTTCAAAAGTAACTGCGAAAAAGTTAGTTACCTGGAGTCGTGTCGTAGGCACCACCTTCTACCTCTCGAAAAGCGTCGCCAAATAGCTGATATAACCCTGCTGTACCGTATTCTATCTGGTCAAATCGACTGTCCGCGGCTGCTTGGTCAACTAAATCTATGTTCCTAATAGATCAAGGCGTGTAAATCCAGTGTTTCATCTGGAAAAAGTCTCATCTAGGTATAGGCAGACAGAACTCATTTTTGTGGAGGGTGTGTAACGAATTTAATAAACTGGCGAAGATTGGCGATCTTGACATATTTAACTCATCGGCTCATAATCTGAGGGTAAAACTTAGTGCAGATTTTTTCAGTTGTCAAAAGTAAATTTAATTTCTAGAATGTAGTATTAAGGTAATTTTAAGCTGTCATTTGAGTGCTTGCTCAAAGTGCTTTTTTCCTAAGCTGTTTCTAATAGTGGAGACTTAGAATTGACCTTCTGTGTGTTTAAATAATATGTTAATCATTTTTATGTGCTGTTAGTCTTCCTAATATTAAATAAATAAATAAATAAATAAGTCCTTTCTTAGAAGAATCTTGTCTTCCGTAAGTCCTCAGGATAGGTATACAGTGATACGATGCCTTGAATAGAAACTTAGGTTTTAATTGATTTTAAAAGGTGTACAAAAAGATGTTACGTGGAAGAATAATCTTCCAATGTGGCCGCTAGGCGGCGCAACAAGCGTATGAAATAAAAGTAATAGCAATAGCTATCGTATTTGGTAGGCGCCGACCTAAGTTTATTTATTTCATATTATGTATTTTTTTTTACTTACTTACTTACTGCGATGGCTCAGCGACCCGAAGTGGATCTTGGCCTCCGATACAAGAAGTCGCCACTTGTCTCTGTCCTGCGCTCCAGGCCAGTGACTGGCAGGAGACCCAGTCACTGGCCTGGAGCTTGCGCAGGTCCTTCGCTACTTCGTCCCTCCAACGATGTCTGGGGCGGCCTACCGGTCTTTGGCCGCTTGGAAGCCCCGAGTACGCTCTGTTAACTGCTCGGTCCTCTTCCATTCTTTCCACGTGACCAAGCCAACGGATTCGGTGGGATTTTGCTTCTCCGATGATGTTTTTTTTTTCCAATTTTTTTTTTACTGTGCAATAAAGTGTAACATCAACAACAACATGTAAAAATCCAAGACCTGGGGTTTTTTTTGTTACCAGTCGGGATTCGATCCTGGGACCTCTCGCATACTATGCAGATGCGCTATCCACTCCGCCACAGACCTCTATGTCAATAAGGACGGCGCAGGTGGTAAAGAGCACCTTTAGCCGCTTTCATAGCGATTCTCAATACTGCCTGAAAACTTTCTAGGCTAAACTACCAAATGATTGGTCTACTAATAAGCTAAGTAATCTAAAAAGCTGTGTGCTAACGATATATTGTTTGCAGGTGAAATCGATGATCCTTTCAACGAGTTCTTCATCGAGAGCAGGAGTGGCGTGCCAATCGACAGAATGTGGCACGACAAGTACAGAGTCAGGTAAGAATGTATGAATGTATGAAAAAGTAATCATGGAGAAATATCAATCATGGCAATTATGTTTCTCAGATGAGTGTCGAAGAAGGCTGTGGGAGTAGGGAGTCATAGCTTTTATTCCTACATTTATTATTATTTATTGATAATAATGATTTCGGAGAGTGAACGGTCCCCTCGTTCATGAGCCAGGAACTGAAACACCGACGGGCCAACGCCGTCTGTTCTCTTACATTAAGAAATGTTTGCGTAATTCCCTTTTTCAACTACACTAATATTATAAAGAGGAAAGTGTTGTTTTGTATGTTTCTATGTAAGTCTGTGTGTCGGGGGTAATCTTTCAAACTACTCATCCGATGGCAAAAATTCTTTCACCAGTATTTAGAACGGCTCTTCTGGATGGACATAAGGTATAGGCTAATGCGATGACGCGAACGTAGTCGCGGGCACTGTTTGTGTATAACAAAGTGTTCTCTATCTCATGCTTAGTGAAACATTGACCCATCAGTAGATAGGTCATTTGAGTAACGCACTTGCTATGACGGACTTATCCTACTTGTTGACGCATAAAATTAAAACTAATTAATTAATTAGTCACGGATGCTTGTATTTTGAACGTATGATTAACTATTGATGAGATCCGAGTTAAAAAAAACCGTACGTAACTCAAATGACCTATCTACTAATGGGTCAATGTTCCATTAAGCATGCGTAAAATTATGTATCTGAAACCCTCCCCTCTTCCAGAGTGGATGGTCCCCTCGTTCATGAGCCGCGAGCAACTCAAATTACCTAGCAACTAATGGGTCAATGTTCCATTAAGCATGCGTATAATCATGTATCTGAAACCCTCCCCCCTTCCAGAGAGTGGATGGTCCCCTCGTTCATGAGCCGCGAGCAACTCAAATTACCTAGCAACTAATGGGTCAATGTTCCATTAAGCATGCGTATAATCATGTATCTGAAACCCTCCCCCCTTCCAGAGAGTGGATGGTCCCCTCGTTCATGAGCCGCGAGCAACTCAAATTACCTAGCAACTAATGGGTCAATGTTCCATTAAGCATGCGTATAATCATGTATCTGAAACCCTCCCCCCTTCCAGAGAGTGGATGGTCCCCTCGTTCATGAGCCGCGAGCAACTCAAATTACCTAGCAACTAATGGGTCAATGTTCCATTAAGCATGCGTATAATCATGTATCTGAAACCCTCCCCCCTTCCAGAGAGTGGATGGTCCCCTCGTTCATGAGCCGCGAGCAACTCAAATTACCTAGCAACTAATGGGTCAATGTTCCATTAAGCATGCGTATAATCATGTATCTGAAACCCTCCCCACTTCCAGAGAGTGGATGGTCCCGTCGTTCATGAGCCGCGAGCAGGCAGCGCAGATCCTGGCGACGGGCAAGAGCGTGGTGTTTATGCGCGAGGCGTGCGCCGACGAGCCGGAGCCCAGTGCGCACGCGCATCACTTGCATCAGCTGCTCAAGCAGCCCACTGGTGAGAATAGATTTTGGTCCTTCACCAATGTTTCTCAGCTGCTTTCACAGTGACTCAATTAGACTTGTGCATAGTGTTTCCACTGGTGGCCGCCGAACCTACGGTATAATACAATACAATATCTTTATTTGTCAAATATGGGTGTAACATGCTGTTGATATAATTATTATTGTCGTCCGCCATATTTTGCCTCGCGCGGCATACAAATATTATTGTTTCTCTAGGTAGATTAAGCGTCTATCTAATTATTATAAAGATTAGATTAGATTAGAACTCTTTATTGTAAAGATTAAAAGTTTTTATATTACAACTTTCATAAGCACTAGGTACCCATTATAAATTGTAATGAAGTAATTGTATCCGGAGAACAAATTTACAGAGATTGAAAGTTTCTGTGTCAGGGATAATCGCCTAGTACAGTACTTATTGTACTTCGATTTATAATAAATCTGTGAATGTAATGTATTTTCAAAAATAAATTCTCCAGTACTTAGAACGGTCCTTCTAACCCGAGTGGACATGGGCTAATCCGCTGAAGCGAACGGGTACTGGTAGTTTATAAATAAAGCCGAGTCACCCCCAAGGTGTAGAGGCGGAGGCCGAGGGCACGGCGTGGTGGGACGCGCCGGAGCTGCGCGACGCCGTGGCCTCCGCGCACCTGGCGGCCTCGCAGCGGCTGCTCACTGCCCTCGCCACGCACCACCACCTGCTCGACCATCTGGTGGCGCATCGCCGGTACCTGCTCTTGGCCCAGGGCGACTTCGTGCATCATCTTATGACGCTCATGCAGTGAGTGGCTTTCGAAGATGTTGGGGGACCTATTGGTAGAAGTGGGTATGTCGGAGCCTCGCAGCGGCTGCTTCCAGCCCTCGCCACAGACTGCCACCTTTTTGACTATCTGGTGGCGCATCGCTGGTCCTTACTCCTGGCTCAGGGCAACTTCGTGCATCATCTTATGGCGCTCATGCAGTGAGTGGCTTTCGAAGATGTTGGGGCACCTATTGGTAGAAGTGGGTATGTCGGAGCCTCGCAGCGGCTGCTTACAGGCCTCGCCACACTGTCACCTGCTCGACCATCTGGTGGCGCATCGCCGGTTTCTGCTCCTGGCCCAGGGCGACTTCGTGCATCATCTTATGACGCTCATGCAGTGAGTGGCTTTCGAAGATGTTGGGGGACCTATTGGTAGAAGTGGGTATGTCGGAGCCTCGCAGCGGCTGCTTACAGCCCTCGCTAATTACCACTAACTGCTCGACCATCTGGTGGCGCATCGCCGGTACCTGCTCCTGGCCCAGGGCGACTTCGTGCATCATCTTGTGACGCTCATGCAGTAAGTGGCTTTCGAAGATGTTGGGGGACCTATTGGTTGCCTAGAGGAAACATCCTGATGTACATACAATAAAGAATATTCTATCTATCATTCTATCTAAATTTTTCAGAGCCTCGCAGTTCCTGCTAACCGCCCGGCGCAGGGCAATTTCTTGCAGCATCTATTATTATAATTATTTTAATTCTTTATGGCACAAATTACAAAGTAAATGTACAAGAGCGTGCTTAATGTAGGAAACACCTAAAGTATGTTGCACGAAAGTAAGTTATGTCTTACAATGTAGTGTTTGGTAGCAACTGACGTTACAGTAAGTTTTTTAAAGTAAATAGACTTGGTGGTTTAACTGGCTTTTGTGAGTTTTATACAATGGTTTAGCACTATCTTGTTGCCTGGAGAACAAGTTATGCTAGAGACTCGCAACACCATCCACAACCCACTGCTATCACCTACTTCTCTCGCAAGTTTACACTATTGCTTGCTTAGGTGGCAGTTTTATTGGTCTCTAACAGCTATTATTACCAGTTTGATGATTTGAGTAGCGTGTCAGAACGGGAAGATGGTACAACTTTATCTAGCTTGATAAAACAAAGCTTACGCTTGTTGAGGACGTCTATATTTCAATTTTGACGACTCAATCAGTAAGAAAATCATTAGATAAATTATTTTTAATCGTTACACGGCCACGGACTGATACACGTAGCCTTTCCCCGCAGAGAGGAGCTAAACCGTCCGGCCTCGTCGTTGTACGTGCACAATCTGTCGTGCACTCTGGAGTCGGCGGTGCGAGCGACCAACGCGCAGTTCGAGCCGCCGCACGTACTGGAACGCTTGCACGTCAACCTTTACCCCAACTGTAAGTTGGAGCCTTACCGTATCTAATAGAAATTGGGAATGGATGAAAATATCAGAAGTGCTTGATTTTTTTTTTGGTGATAAGAATAACCTTCCTTAACGCGAGAAAAAAGTTTCAATTTTTTGGCTTTGTAGTTAATTTTTAAATAATCTTAATATTTTCCCTTTCGTCGTTCTGGGCTCAGTACGGCATATCAGACATATTCCTTGGTCCGCTACTTAAGAAAAACAAAAATCTGTGGTGACAATGACACTGCCAGCTTTTCAAGGTGGATTTTTTTTATACGTAGCGGACCAAGGAATATGTCTGATATGCCGTACTGAGCGCAGAACGACGAATGGAAAAATATTAAGTATATTTAAAAAATTACTATGAGGACAAAAAAATTGAAACTTTTTTACTCGCGCTAAGGAAGGTTATTCCTATCACCAAAAAAAATATCAAGCACTTCTGATATTTTCATCCATTCCCTATTGCGAATGAAATGAAAGGGGAAACTAACCGAAACAGACTTCAGAACACTACAGCACTAAAAAATGAGAAATAATTTAAACGAATATGACCTTTATGATGATTCAATATTTCACAATGGACAATATTTCTAGGGTCACGAATCAAGAAAGTTTCTTCTGGGATATGGATATGAGCGGTCACTAAATAAGAATATATTTTTTGTTTATTTTTGGTGCTGTAGTTTTCGAGAAAATAATTTCTTTATTTAATTTCTCTCAGTGATACAGATCATTATACGCCATCACAGATTAATACAAAGTCAGACAGTATCATTCATTCAAATCTGTCAAAAAAAATTAGTCTGTTGCCTATAAAAATAAGTACTGAAGTAGGTACAGCGCCACCAAATTATATGTTCAAGTGGGCAAAATTGTAACTAACTAAATAATTGTAAATTCTGTTCCCCATTTCTTGTTTTATTTATTCACTTACTAAGATTTATAGATAATGTTCATTAAAATTTAAAGACGGGTTAAAATATTCTCATTTTTCTAGGTAAGTTTCTTAAATGTTACTACTAAATTCTCCACTAGCGCCGCTATCAACTAAACAGATAAGATGGTGGCACTGTACCTACGTAGACACGTCAAAGCAGAAATCACTGACAGAGCAGTGACAATTTTTTTAAATGCTTCAACGTTGGATGGCGTGGATATACGACTATGATTCCGTTCTGTTTTGCTTATACGCCCTTTTAGAATGAGAAGGTTTTAAAAACCAAAATCATGAATGAAAATCTTATCTGAGGTAAAAACTAAGAACGTAGGGCTATCCAGGTTAGCTTCCTTTTCATATACAGCAAAGGAAAAAAATCCCGAATTATTGTCCATTGTAGATGAACCTAAGAAGAAAGAAAGAAAAAAGCATTTCGCAAAAGCACACATAAAAAATAATTAAATTACACAATAACAGCAAAAAAAAACGGCTAGGTGCTAGTCGGACTCGCGCACATCGGGTTCCGTACCATTATCTATAAAAACGGCAAAAATACACGTTTGTTGTATGGGAGCCCCCTTAAATATTTATTTTATTGGTTTTTAGTATTTGCTGTTACAACAGAAATATATCATATGTGAAAATTTCAACTGTAACTATCACGGTTCATGAGATACAGCCTGGTGACAGACGGACGGATGTATGGACGGACAGTGGAGTCTCAGTAACAGGGTCTGTTTTATCCTTTGGGTACGGAACCCTAAAAATAACAATAGAACAGCTAATAGATTAGCAAACTTCTGATTAATGCACGACTGGCCTCCGAGGCCAAGTTAGAGGCCTAGGGCGGCTTGAAAACTTCTGACAGTAAGACCAGCCACTAGTCTTACAAGCCTCCACCAATCCGGACTTGGCCCCCGTGGTGGATTATGGCCTATACCTTCCTCAGGGAAGAGACCCATGCCTCTCGGTGGGGACATAATGAGTTGATGATGATGATATGAGCAACCTAGCAGCTAACACTAACCCCATTAGTCTACCTAAGTTGTGTGAGCAGAGCCTTGACAAGCGGCACTGTCTTACAAGGGGTCTTGGCAGGTCAGCATCTTAACGGCCAGATTGAGGATAGGATTGCCAATCCGGACTTGACCCCCGGGGTGGCCCCTTCCTCAGGGAAGAGGCCCGCGCCCCTCGGTGGGGGCATAATGGGTTGATGTGTGTCTAGCTGCAGCATTGGTGTTTTCATACTTGTTTAAGAAAATCAATCGATGTTTGACATTGCGAGTATTGATTGCACTCATGGGTCTTAATTTTGACCTTCTTAAAAGTAGATGGACATTTGTACCAAATATTGTATTAGACTTATGTTGATTTGAGAAAAGATGGTCAGAGTGGAGTTTTTTTTTTGCTGCCTTTTTCTCCACTACACTCGGCCCCAAGGCAGCGGCTAACATTAGCATTGACTTTTTTTTTTAACATTAATAAGTACATTGACATTAAAAAAGCAGAATGTAAATTCTTTACGTTGAAATAAATTTCTGATTTCTGACGATGATGGCGTCCGCAGGCGAGCGCGGGCTAGTGGAGGACTCCGGCTGGGACGTGTTCGCCCTGCAGTACCGGGTGGACGGGCCGCTGGGCACGCTGTTCCCGGCCACGTGCGGGGCGCGATACCGCTCGCTGTTCACGCAGCTGTGGCGCGTCAAGCGGATCGAGTACTCTCTGCACGACGCCTGGCGGCAGCATGCCATACTGAACAAGCGCTTGAAGTATATGCCGGGTGAGTTACTCTTTTGCTGTCTGTGCGTAGGACTCAGTCTTTCCTCAAATTACTTCTATTGTGCCATATTGTATCACATCTATAGTTAGGGAGGCGAGGTAGCTAAATGGCGTAATTCAACGGCGCGGTCGAGACCTATCAAAATCGAAAGATAAAATAATTTCGAAAAGAAAAGCTCCTATGGCAAAAACCATTTTAGCGGTGGGTTTGGCGTGTACGGTTTTTCAAAAATGTTAAAAAAAACAGTTACTTGGGCATACTCGAGCGCGTCAGATATTCATACTACGTATGCCCCGAGTGCCTCTGATAACAACGGTATACTAATCTGCCGGTTTGCGTGGTGGGGGTAGGCATATAAAGTAGTCAAAAATGCAAAAAAAAATAATTTACTCCTGCGCGTCAGATTTTCGGAAGGGGTGTTAAGTAGGCCCCAAGGAAGCTCCCTTTAAAAAAACTGACGATTTCGGCGTGACGATAAGTTACGATGAATTTTTGAAAATGCAAAAAAAAAAGTTTTTTTGAAATACTCGAGCGCGTCAGATTTTCATAGGGGAGGTTTATCTCGGTATCCTGAAAGCATATTTTTTTAATCTGACCAAAATGTTGGTGGGTTCTCTTAATCTGACCGAAAAAAGTTTTTCGGTTTCTTTTTTTTCCTTTCTTTCTCCTTGATAAAAGCAGTCAATAGTTCCGAACAAAACACACACTTCCTTTGATTATCACTCATCACGAAAATCTTACCACAAAAGTCGATAAACTACAAAAACATATTGAATAAACTGTGAGCTCGAAATACGCAAGTGTATAGTACACGTGTGCCGGATGCCGGCTGACTGAGGAATGGCCGAGGAACAAGATAGATACAGCGAGTGCGGGGCGGGGCTACAGGGGAGAAAGTTTCCAGCACATTCGAGAAATATACCGTCGGGTCTTTTCTCTCTCTTCAATCGGCGTCATACTGAGGGCACATAGGCCTACGTTAGGGGACCATAAATATATATTTATATATATACAGGGTGGCCGGGGGAATGACGTCAAAAAAAAAAATTAGGTCCCTCGTGTCATGGGGTATCCGAATCACCCCCATGTATGTTCCGCGATTTTTCATAGTTTCGGAGTTATGATTTTTTTTCTGAATTTTTATGAATTTTCGCCTTATCAATTTTGAAAATTTCTAAAAAAAAAACTAGAAACTTTTTTTTGTAACTGAATCTTCACAAGTTGTTCTTCTATGCATAAAATAATCAGCTTCGTAACTTTGATAAAAGTTATTAAAGTGTTGGTCTAAAGTCAAAAATTTACGTTCGGTAAATTATGACTTGAATTTTCAAAAATAAATTAAAAATCCAAACAGATGTTTTAATGGTTTCTTAGTGAGCCTCAGAAATGCGCAAGACTCTCAGATTTCATAATCATTAAAAAAAAGTACTGCTTAACGAGCTACTTTGTGTACATTCGGCCTTCGAAGACAGCGAGGTGAAGAATTATTAAAATTAACAATTTTTTTTTCTGCCATTTCGTCTTTTCTTAGGTTATTAATGAACGAGTCGTCATCATCATGATGAATAAAAGTGGTTTTGTCAATAAAACACAGATTAAAAAATTTGGAGGCATTTTCCGTTTTACAGTAATTAATTTTGCGCGGTCCGTTCTCGTGGGTCATGGGTTGTAAATGCAGACGCAACTTTTTACCTGTAATAACAATAGTCTTTGAGGATAAGAGGCCGCCGAACTATTGCTATCTCTCTCACTCTCAGCGGTAAGAGTGAGAGGGGCAGCGCAGCAGAAGCGAACACAAAACAAGTTTGTACCTCAGTCGTTCTCACTTTGTGTTTACTGCTACACGTGTCTTCATTTTGTTTTACCTCACTGTCTCGCTTTGTCCGCGGATTCCGCTGCCTACTTATTTGACTACTTTGCTCGTTAATTAGACTGTGTCTTGCAGACTGATTTGGACTTTGTTTACTTGGAAGTGTAAAAGATGAGTTACACGTTAACCTCTTCACTCGCACCCCCAATTCACCCCACTGACATTAACTGAAAGGGGTGTCATGGCGGCGCAAAAAAAATAAATGACCAGGTTGAATAAATATCAAATTTTTATCTAACCAATTTACGGATTTGTTTGAAATAAAAAGAATTATACTCTAGAATAGTTACATTACTAAGCAATAACAACTTTATCAAAATTCAGACTCACAAATTTTTACATTCAGAGTACGAAAATGCAATTACTAGAAATAAGGGCCTAGTGTCCCAAATTTTTGTGTGTGTGCGAACTATTACGTAACTTTAGGAAAAGATAATTTATGTAACAAGGTGCTGAATATACACCTATTCATTCTATCAAGCTTGTTTTTGTCTTCCCATATAAGATTTATTACCAAAACAGGATCAAACTTTTTGCGAGAATGCTAACGTTTCCTACTGAACAGTGTAAGAGGAACAATTTGAATTTGAAAATGTACTGTAATCGTGGGTCTTTACGAAGTGAAAACCACTTTTATTAAATGAAAATACTGTAATCTTATTGGAATACTATGCTTTTTATAGAAATATTCTACAAAATCTAGTAAAAATGAAAAATATCGACTGCATTATATTTTGTACCAAGGTCACAAATAAAAGGGTAAATGGAGAAATAAAACAGTAGACTCATAATGAAATATTTATTTTCCTTTTTTACACTATTTACAATAAATATTCAGACAAAAATAAAGAATAAAACAATAAAATAGTATTTTAGTTGTTTTGTCTTGTTTAGGAGGGATGGGGTAAGGGAGAGTTTTTATTGGGCAAGAATCGATAAAATGCGGGGAAAACAATTTTCGATAAAACGCATGCAGAGCGGGCTGACATTACGCAACATCTTCCTGCGCACTTCGTCATCCCCACTGCTGCTGCTGGAGAGCCTGCTGGAAAAAATAAACAGTTAAAAAAAGTAGTACTTTTAATTTTCTCTATAAATATAGAATAATTTACTACGATAATAATTACCTCTCATCCCGGGAAGCCAAATCTCGTACATATCTGTAAACAATAATATATTTATTATTTATCTACTTGCAAAAAAAAGTTACCTCTGCATAATCTAGATAGAAAAAAAAAAGTATTGTACCTAGAGGTAGAAGGTGGGACGCTCAGTGCCTCCAGTGGCACTAGCTCCCCGTCCTCTTCCTCCACCATGATGTCCATTGCCTGGAAGAAGTATAAACCTAAAATAACGGAACGAACAAGAAATAATACAAAATTAATATTTATAATTATAATTATTATAACATACCATCAGGTTTGCCACCCCAGTCTCCTCCTCATCCTCCTCCTCCTCCAGCTCAACCTCCAACTCCCCCTCGCTCTCGTCCTCTTCCTCATTGTCTTCCAATAAGTCGAGAAACTCTTGGGGGATTGGGTGCCCGGGTCTCCACATCTATAAAATAAATAATAATTATTTTCCTATGAACTACGAGTGTTATATTAGAATCTAATTGGAAATTTCATTCTAATATAACATTCGTATTCATATTCTCTGTGTATTGAAGTTGATAAAAATTAAATGTCGATAATCAATTGAACTAATCACTAAGCCCATCACTATAGAACCGGATGAGAAGGCCGGAGGTCGTTACCCTAATGGTCGATTTCCGGTTTACGAACTGATCGGAAAACAACGGCAAATGTTTTGTTTTTGTAATATTTTTCACTATTACTTAGTAATTCCACATAAAAATGAATAAAATAACAAAGTACGATAGTTTTACTGGCCAAATATAGTGGGTTTTATCCAAAATACTCAAACAATGATCAAAAATTTTGAAAGAAAGTACAACTCTTTTCAAAGTTGCTATATCGAACATTTTCTTGGGCCAAATTTAAAGTATTTATAGCATTCTTTAGGTAAAACTATGTGTAATGATTGAAATAAATGCATAAAGTAACACGTAAATACACTTTTCACTTACCTTTCTAACAAAAAACCAGTTTTTCTTGTAGATTTGTTCTCCGCTCTCGCCACTTTCTAACAAGAAATTTTCGACTAAGATTGACAAGTTTTTTTTTTAGGAAGTCTTAGAGTATTTTACCACAGATTAAAGGCAATTTCATGCCGAACATAAGCGAACAATAACCATAAACCGATACCATAGACCGTCAAACACATTTTCGCATTTTTTTGGTCTGTTGCCCTTTGGGACAACTCTGTCTCAGTTGCGCGTTTGACGTTACCCGATGCGCTGAGACAGATCTGTCTCTGCTGCTAGTGAGAAGGTTAAGTGAATACGCAGAAATGCACTATTTTTATGGAGTTGCACAAGGAAACGGCCTTAAAGCAGCGCGACTGTATCGCGAACAACTTCAACGTCGTGGTGGGCCGCAACCTGAGCATTATCCCGACCATCGCGTTTTTATTAACACGCACAATACCTTAATGGCAGGCCGCATTCCTGGCCAACGAGGCGATAGGGAAGGAATCCCTAGAGTTGACCCGGATCGCAGAGAAGTTGTGCTCGAAGAAGTTCAACGAAATCCTTCCACGAGTACCAGAGCTATGGCTCGTACTCTGAACATCCCAAGAACTTCTATCCAAGACATACTTCACGATGAAGGATATCATGCGTTCTATATCCGACGAGTCCAAGCTTTACTGCCTACAGACTACCAATTGCGCATTGATTTCTGCCAAACAAGGCTACAAAAAGAACAACAAGATCCTGGATTTTTCAATAAAGTTTTATGGTCAGATGAGTCACGTTTTGAGCGCACTGGAATTTTCAATATTCATAATTACCACACGTGGGCTAGTCCAGTCAAATTACGAAATAAATAAACATGAGCGAACACAGTTTGGGGATTTTGAGGATCGATAGGGGGGTGCATCGTGAGCATAAATTCCAATTTGAGGGGCTGTACTGAGGTCAGCTCAAGGTCATTTCGATGGAAACGCGTTTAATTCGATATCTCGAGAAATATCAGTGTTAGCCAAAAAATTGTAGAGACCTTTTCTCTTCTAAATGAAATTTATTAACTTTTTTATTTAAAACTTTTTTTTATAACATCAATATTTTTCAACTTATTACTCCCGCAAGGCAAAAATTTTATTTTTTTTCCTATTTTTCGTCGTTTTCTCCCCAACCATTCAATTTTATTGAATTTTACCGATCATCAACGTGAATATCTTTTAATTATGCACAATTTTGTTCTCAAACTTTTTTCTGTAATGCCAATACCTTCGGAGTTATACATTACTTTACCGAGCGAAATCCGCGCCACTGTCGCAATATAAAAAGAAAATCGATTAAACTATTTAAAAATTGGGTATTTAATTTGGGTAAATTTATGGGTTTGTTTGGGTAAGAAGTAAATTAACAATTAAAACTGTTTCACACATTTATTGATAAAAAAATAGGTTATGAAATTCGGAAAATTAAGCACCCGAGGTCGATGGAAGTGATTCGTGAATATTAAAGACGGTATCGGGGCATACGTCGTCCTCGTCCATTACGTCAAGATCATCATCGTCGATAATATTGGCGATATTGGAACAATAATTATCTTGGCAATTATTGCAAATCACTGAGCAAAAGAGGCCGGCCTTTCTGCATCCGCACGCTTTGCCGCACTTGGTTTTGCATTTGCACGCAATCGATCTCAGTAAATTATCCGGAGCTGGTTGCGATGACATCGTTATTGGCTCCAATCCACGGGGGGTTCGACGCCAGCCCCACTCCTCGGGTTCCAGATAATTTTCCAGCCAGTATTGTACTTGGTAAAAGCACCTCAGCGAGTGAAAAAATGCCGCATCAGAGGTAGGAGGAAGAGATTCTAATTTAACCCTCCCACTGCCTGCCATTTTTTTATATCCCTTATATCGGAGCTCGTTGAGATTGGTACAATTCGTGTCACCTGCCTTGCGATACAAATTCAAAATGAATTGTTCGCCGTTTGAAGCGATAGTTGTTTTATCTGCTTTGTCCTGCAGAAAAACTTCAGTTAACGGAACCAAATCCGGAGATTTTTTGAATGCGGTCATTGTTTTCATCTTGCCTAGGTTGAATGGTGCCGATGTTGTGTCGCAACCACTAATCGCGTGCAAAAATAATATTTTTTGCGGCATTCGGCCCATATATCGGTTTAAGGCAGTGTGGGTACACGTTGCGACAATGGCGTGGCTTTCGCTCGGTAAAAGAATATATAACTCCGAAGGTATCGGCATTACAGAAAAAAGTTTAAGAACAAAATTGTGCATAATTAAAAGATATACACGTTGATGATCGGTAAAATTCAATAAAATTGAATGGTTGGGGAGAAAACGACGAAAAATAGGGAAAAAAATAAAATTTTTGCCTTGCGGGAGTAATAAGTTGAAAAATATTGATGTTATAAAAAAAAGTTTTAAATAAAAAAGTTAATAAATTTCATTTAGAAGAGAAAAGGTCTCTACAATTTTTTGGCTAACACTGATATTTCTCGAGATATCGAATTAAACGCGTTTCCATCGAAATGACCTTGAGCTGACCTCAGTACAGCCCCTCAAATTGGAATTTATGCTCACGATGCACCCCCCTATCGATCCTCAAAATCCCCAAACTGTGTTCGCTCATGTTTATTTAACCCGTTTTTTTTCGTAATTTGACTGGACTAGGCGGTTGAAAATCCACACGAAATGAGAGCGTCGACGTTTCAACATCGTTTCAGCGTTAACTTGTGGTCTGGTATTCTCAATGGCGAACTGATTGGTCCATTTGAATTGCCGTCCAGATTAAATGGAGAAAGATACCGACACTTTCTGGAACATGAACTTCCATTGTTGCTAGAAGACGTGAATATTGAACTAAGACGAACCATGGTTCTTCAAAATGACGGCGCTCCATGTCACTACGCAACGCAAGTCCGAAATTATTTAAATGAGGCGTACCCCAATAGATGGATCGGACGCGGCGGACCAATATCGTGGCCTCCACGCTTACCTGACCTCAACCCCATCGATTTTTTTATTTGGGGCTATTTGAAGGAAATAGCATACGCCAGAGAAAGTGGGAGTGAACAAGAGCTGAGGCAGAAATTAACAGAAGCCGAACGTGTTGTAAAGGAAAACAGAGCAGCTTTTAGACGATTAAAAGATAATTTCCTACGTAGGTGTAGAATGTGTATTGCTGCTGGAGGTGGCAACTTTGAAAACCTATTATAATAAACATTTTTTTTACATTTTAATCCGTGTTTTATTGACAAAACCACTTTTATTCATCATGATGATGACGACTCGTTCATTAATAAACTAAGAAAAGACGAAATGGCAGAAAAAAAAAATTTTTCATTTTAATAATTCTTCACCTCGCTGTCTTCGAAGGCCGAATGTACACAAAGTAGCTCGTTAAGCAGTACTTTTTTTTAATGATTATGAAATCTGAGAGTCTTGCGCATTTCTGAGGCTAACTAAGAAACCATTAAAACATCTGTTTGGATTTTTAATTTATTTTTGAAAATTCAAGTCATAATTTACCGAACGTAAATTTTTGACTTTAGACCAACACTTTAATAACTTTTATCAAAGTTACGAAGCTGATTATTTTATGCATAGAAGAACAACTTGTGAAGATTCAGTTACAAAAAAAAGTAATTGAAAAAAGTTTCTAGTTTTTTTTTTAGAAATTTTCAAAATTGATAAGGCGAAAATTCATAAAAATTCAGAAAAAAAATCATAACTCCGAAACTATGAAAAATCGCGGAACATACATGGGGGTGATTCGGATACCCCATGACAAGAGGGACCTAATTATTTTTTTTTGACGTCAATCCCCCGGCCACCCTGTATATATATTGTACCGAAAATTAATTCCCTCCTACCGCTTCTTTCCCCACCATCCATGTTGCGAAATAAAGGAAAAATACTGGTAAGACGGCATATTTCCGCGAAGCGCTCAGTCTGTATTACATGTTTATGGCAAATTCCTCTTTTTTGCTTCAATTCTTGACTTCGTTTTGCTTACGGTACGTCCAAAAAACAATTTGAGGATCAACAGGCTATTGAATAATATAAATATATGAAACTGTACATGTTAATAATACTTTTGTATACAGATACGCGTAACTTTTTCCGAGTCCACGAAAATTGTCGAGAAGCTTTAGAAAAAAAAAAAATTGGAGATATAATAAAAGTCACATAATTTAATCATCGTTATTTCATATCAATTTTTTTTAACACGCTCAGTTTTCGAGATATACTCAAAAAACCGGGAGTTTGAGTTTTTATGATGCTTCAAGTCAAAAAGTTTTAACTTTGGACAAAAATGTAAAGAGACCTTTTTTGTGTAAAATAAAATTACCTTTTTTGTTTATTTAAACTTTTTTTTTTGTAAAATGTATCGTTCGCGACTTATATGCCGTAACGCGTTCTTAGGAAGACGAAATGGCTCCTCCACACTTCCGGTCATGCGGAAACCGGCAGATTTTGTATTTTTTGTGAGTTTTAGATTATATTCTTCAAAATAAAAAAATTAAAAATCGCGCTCGAGAATGCCGGATTAACGTTTTTTTTTTACAAGTTCGCGACCCTATAACTCGGTGGCGTCAAGGACTTATCGTCAGATTAGTTAAATTTAGTCTTTAAATACTAAAATCAACCCCCAATATCTTAATCTGAAACGCTCGAGTATTTCAGACTATCCATTTTTTTTTACTAATCTGATCGTCTATCATAGGCGCGCGTCACTACATATAGAGCTAAATACTTTACAAGGTTGTTCTATTACGTCTAAGGTATCTCTCATATCTTAAACTGCCACGCTCGAGTATTGCCGAAAATTCCCCTATTCGCCTCCCTAACTACTATTGTGCCTAATTTGTGGGTAGAGACCAGCCACAAGATGGACAGACGATCTCATCCAAGTGGCAGGAAGACGCTGGACGCGACCGGTCTTTTTGGAAATCCATGGAGGAGGCCTATGTCCAGCAGTGGACTTCTTGTGGCTGAATGATGGTGATGATGTATTGTATTGTATTGTGTTAGAGCCGGGGTAGCGGTGTAGGAATTCCGTTGGCACAATATGTAACTAGAGCGGGATCCACCAGACACAGGTTTACTATTCTTGGTGGGTTTCTGCACCTCATGCTGTAACATTACTGGACTGTTTTTTTTTTTGTATTTTGTATAACTATGGCCGGTCAGTCGCGTCGAGTATTCTCCTATCTACAAGGGGACTACGTTCTTGTCAAGCATAAACATTCAGTGTAACGTTCGGTGCGTTAATATAGCAAATTATTTCATTCACTTCTAATATAATGTAACGTTGACAAGCTTTGTGGCGCTGGCGCAGCGCTGGTCCCGTGTTCGAAAAAAAAACCCCAGGTCTTGGATGTTTACATGTTTGTGATGTCGCTGTTTCTGGTTCCCACGACACAGGGTATCCTAATGTGGGGCCAGAAGCAATATATCTGGATGGGGATCTTGTCCTTGTACTCGTCTAGATAGAGATGAGATTTTATTGGATGTAAAGAAAACTTTTACATTTACATTATTACTTTGGCCTAAAAAATCTTAGCGGGTTGATGGCAAGTAAGGTTCGCAATTTGTGAAATTATAAGTCTATATCTATCTTATATCGCTCGTTGCCCCGGCTGCCTGAGTGATCTTAAACGATCACGAAGATTAAGCAACATAGGGTGCGTTTAGTGCTTTGATGGGTGACCGTCTATGACTAACGCTTGTGGCATTTTTCCGAGCGGTTCCGTGCTTCGCAAGGCACGTTAAGCAGTTGGCGCCGGCTGCCGTTGGTAGATGGCAGTCGTTAAGCCAACTGAGAGGCCTTGAAAACTTCTGACTGTAAGACCAGCCACGAGTCTTACAAGCCTCCACCAATCCGTACTAGGCCCCCGTGG
Organism: Yponomeuta plumbellus; assembly: GCA_947310845.1. NCBI lineage: Eukaryota > Metazoa > Arthropoda > Insecta > Lepidoptera > Yponomeutidae > Yponomeuta > Yponomeuta plumbellus. The sequence continues at coordinate 13,737,514 of OX371198.1, read as the reverse complement.
TGGACTATGGCTTATACCTTCCCCAGGGAAGAGACCCGTGCCCCCCGTTGGAAACGTAATGGGTTGATAATGATGATATTATTATCTGCTCCAACCAATAGAGGTGTGGGGTCTCATGCGCCGCGTGTCGTGCCTACGCGCGGAAGCCCTCCGCCTGTGCGGGGACTTGCAGGAGGCGGGCTTCGTGGGCGCCGAGCCGGCCTGGGCGGAGCTACTGGCGGCCGCGGCCGAGCGCCGCCATCTGGATGCCTTGCTGGCGCTGCATCACGCCGCGCTCGAGAGGCAGTGCATTGACGCGATGATACACCAGACTACGCAGGTAATGTTCGACGCGATGATACACCAGACTACGCAGGTAATGGTCGACGCGATGATACACCAGACTATGCAGGTAATGGTCGAGAAATAAAGCTATTTGCAGCATCTGGACGCCTTGCTGGCGCTGCATCACGCCGCGCTCGAGAGGCAGTGCATTGACGCGATGATACACCAGACTACGCAGGTAATGTTCGACGCGATGATACACCAGACTACACAGGTAATGGTCGAGAAATAAGGCTATTTGCAGCATCAGGACGCGTTGCTTGTGCTGCATTATGCCGCGCTCGAGAGGCATTACATTGACGCGATGATACACCAGACTATGCAGGTAATGGTCTGAAAATAAGGGTATATGCAGCATCTGGACGCTTTGCTGGCGCTTGAATTACGCCGCACTCGAGAGCAGTGCATTGACGCGATGATACACCAGACTACGCAGGTAATGGTCGACGCGATGATACACCAGACTACACAGGTAATGGTCGAGAAATAAGGCTATTTGCGGCATCTGGACGCGTTGCTTTTGCTGCATTATGCCGCGCTCGAGAGGCATTGCATTGACGCGATGATACACCAGACTACGCAGGTAATGGTTGACGCGATGATACACCAGACTACGCAGGTAATGGTCTGAAAATAAGGGTACATGCAGCATCTGGACGCCTTGCTGGCGCTTGAATTACGCCGCGCTCGAGAGGCAGTGCATTGACGCGATGATACACCAGAATACGCAGGTAATGGTCGACGCGATGATACACCAGACTACGCTGGTAATGGTCGGCGCGATGATATACCAGACTACGCAGGTAATGGTCGGGAAATACGGTTATATGCAGCGTCTGGACGCGTTGCTGTCGCTGCATCACGCCGCGCTCGAGAGGCAGTGCATTGACGCGATGATACACCAGAATACGCAGGTAATGGTCGACGCGATGATACACCAGACTACGCTGGTAATGGTCGACGCCACAGAACAATGGTCGACGCGATGATACACCAGACTATACTCTATACTCCGTAGAATTCTGACATTTATAACATAAGTGTTGCTGCTGAAAAAGTTCTCCACCGAAAAAGGGACAAATTTGACCTATTTGAGGGCAATAAAAAATAAAATGCTACGTAATTTTTATGTTTTACCTACAAAAAGGTTCATCTAAATATTTACTTAGTCAAGTGATCTAATACAAATTATCCAATATTTCAATATCACGAACAAAATATATCGAATTAACTTTAATTACTTTATTTTATTCTTTGGCTGGCATCACTGCCTACGAATTCAAGGTTTCGTAAACCTTTTTAGAAAAGTGAAGTATGCCGCTGTTAGCTCTCTTAATAATTCATGTCAGCGATGATGATGATGATGAAGATTGATGTTAGTATTAATGATGATGAGATATTTTTATGAAAATATGTTTTCTTTACTTGTACTTTTTTACTGTTTGTGTGGCGAAAAAGGACACAATTGTCACTCGCCTTAAATTCTCTTTTAATTTGGAGCTCCACACTTTATAAAATGGATACATTCACTAACAAATTAAATGTGTAGACTCAGATGTTCACACTCGTATTGACATTGAAAAATGTGCCCGGCCAAAAAAGGTTTCTAATCTCTGACATGTCAAAAAATTATAACTGTCAGAATTCTACGGAATTAAAAATCAGACTTTACGCTGGTAATGGTCGACGCGATGATACACTAGACTACGCAGGTAATGGTCGACGCGATGATACACCAGACTACGCTGGTAATGGTCGACGCCACAGAACAAAAAAAAAAAGAGTAGAAGTAGTGGCATGACCTATCAGTAGGAAAACCAGTGTGACCAAACTCACACACACAAATCAAACGCACACTGTGAATGCCAAGCTGCCATTGGCAAATAAAGGCAATTCTGAAAAGGTCTACATCACAAAAGTTCCAAGTAAAATATGAACCTTTTCGATCATATAAACAATGATCAAAATCAAATGATAATGATGAAATTAAGTTTGACATACGATCTTTGTTTTGTAGTACCGCTACTCTACATTAGATGGAACTACCGCCGCGTGTGATCGTCGAGAAGCTTTAAGTTCTATGCCATAAAGTCGAATATTGAAAAATAACTATCTGCTATGTTGCTACTCAGGCTAAGGATGGGACATATTGCCATATCGACAAATTATAGAACTGTTTCGTAAAGCGACAGTTGAAAATGAATTTGTTATGACAATGTTTCTTAATCATTTATTTTTTTAGTACCTAAATTGACAAAGTAACATAATGTATTCCCTTCTGCCAAACTGTACCACAGTTCGATGTAAATTACGCAGCCGGCTCCCATATTAACTGTCCTTCTGGATGATTGGCTACGCAATGTACCTATAATGGAATTCTCATAATCTACCCATAGTCGCTTTATGAAACGAAGCCCAGGAAACTTATCGTGTACAATTTATAGAGAATAAGAAAGCCTGTATATATTTTTTTTAACTGTAACTTTTATTTGTCTCTTGCTTCTTGTGTGCAATAAGGAATATTCTTTTTTTTTACGTAGCCTCGATTGTGTCCACAGAACAGAAAAAAAGAGAAGGAGTGAGACCTATTAGCAGGAAAACCAGTGTGACCAAACTCACACATAAGCCAAAACCCACACTATGAATGCCAAGCTGCCATAGGTAAATAAAGGCAATGCCGAAAAGGTCTACATCATAAAAGTTCCACGTAACATATGAACCTTTTGGTGATATAAACAACGATCAAAATCAAATGATAATGATGAAATTAAGTTTGACATTAGATCTTTGTTTCGTAGTACCGCTATTCTACACTAGCTGGAACTCCCGCCGCGTCTGACCGTCGAGAAGTTTGAGTTGATGTGATAGACCATAAAGTCGAAAATTAAAAACAAGTATCTGCAATGGTGCTTCTCAGCTATGGATGGCCTATCGACAAATTATAGAATTGTTTCGTAAAGCGACAGTTGATATTTAATTCAATTACAATTCGATGTAAATTACGCAGCCGGTTAGTATATTAACCTACCTTCTGGATGATCGGCTACGCAACGTATATGGAATTCTCATATGAAACTAACCATAGTCGCTTTTGAAACGAGGCCCAGCAAATTTATCGTATGTATAGTTTGTTTAATTTTTTATTTATTTATTTAAAATGTCGTTATCCATCAACGCTTGTGCTTCACTTATATTATGGAGATGACATTTGCCAACGAAAGTCACGAGACTTCCCCATACATATAAGGAGTAAGCGTTGATTAAATTATCTAGACCCCCCCAGATGATTTTACTACACGAGCACATAAAATCATCTAACTTTGAAATTATGCATGCTGGTTTAGTATCTATACTAATAAAAATGACATGTTTTTTTAACTAAAACTTTCGGCACAACACATTGTAAACATTTAGTCCGGATCTACTTACGGGTGTTGTTTTATCGGACGAGTCCGACTAGGTTTCGCTCCGATACGCAGAGCAGTGAGTGGGTGGTGTGCAGAGACGGAGCTTGCGTCGTTCGGTTGCTCGTCTCAAAATGGGATGGGTAAGTTGATCCGGATTAAAAGTTTACAAAAATAACATGATGCTGCAGCAGGACCACATTCTCGCAAAGGAACTTAACAGCGTCAAGGAACATGAACAATAAATTTTGCGCAGTATCAAAAATAATTGCAACTAAAAATGTGTTAAATAATAATAATAATAATGATTAAAGATGATAATAAACACTTACATACAGGCACATACATTGCCTCTGGCCCCACCCTGGGATACCCTGTATCGTGGGCACCAGAAACAACGACGTCACAAACATGTAAACATACAAGACCTGGGATTTTTTTTTGTCCCCAGCCGGGATTCGAACCCGGGATCTCTCGCATGGTAGTCAGATGCACTAACCACTGCGCCACAGAGGTCCTCAATTAAAATAAAATAACGACAATTATTTTCCCAAAGTACCTAATTAGACGCAGGTACTCTACCTAAAGTACTGATAATTATTTATTACTGCTAAGTCATAGACAAAATATTATCGATAGATTTTTATAATGTTGTGTCCCAGCTGCAATTGCTACTCATTTGAGTAGCATTCAAATGTTGACAGAAATTTGTAGAAAAAGTACACAGACTTCGACGAAAATTGAACATTATATTCCAGTAAATAAAGGTGGTTTTACTTTCTCACTTTCGGATTGCTTTCCTTGTTCATGTCATTACAAATTAAATTTCTATTAAATTAAATACAATGGAAATACTACTTACCGATGGAATGTTACGGCATGATCGGTACATTTTGGTCCCCAACTTTTATTTTTGCACTCTAACACAGCACAACAAGGCATTTTAGTAGAGTTTTCACAATTGTTTTCTTTACTAGAAGCGCACGGCAACTGAGGTAAGAGAAACTGTCATACACTACGCTTATGCAATACGTTGCTAATGTGAGGCACGCGGGCACCGCCCACTTACAATTTCTACTCTTTTTGTTCTGTGGTCGACGCGATGATACACCAGACTACGCAGGTAATGGTCGACGCGATGATACACCAGACTACGCAGGTAATGGTCGACGCGATGATACACCAGACTACGCAGGTAATGGTCGACGCGATGATACACCAGACTACGCAGGTAATGGTCGACGCGATGATACACCAGACTACGCAGGTAATGGTCGACGCGATGATACACCAGACTACGCAGGTAATGGTCGACGCGATGATACACCAGACTACGCAGGTAATGGTCGACGCGATGATACACCAGACTACGCAGGTAATGGGGAAATACGGCTATATGCAGCGTCTGGACGCATTGCTGGCGCTGCATCACGCCGCGCTCGAGAGGCAGTGCATTGACGCGATGATATTATATCGGACCGAACAGAGTGCTTATACTGAGTTTTTTCATTTCACTTTCGATAGCGAGAGCGTTTGCAATTTGCATAGGAGTGACAAAGCGCGCCACCTAGTTCTCTCGTAATGGTATAGAAATAAGATGATTAAGGGAATTTTATTTCACTCCAGAGGGCATCGTGCATTCGTCAAACTAACTGCCGGCGTCATCTGGAGACCTTTCTGGCGTTGCATCTGGAATACTCACATGATAGTTCAGAATACACTGTTGCCTTATTGGCCTAGCCATAAAGTCGCGAAACCTGTGTCAATGCGGTTAGCTCTTGTAGACTTCACCGAGTAGGCGTGGGCAGAAATGCTGGATGAAGCTACTGCTGTGAACTCCACTGAAGCTTACTGGAGCATGACACATAGTGACACGAATTGCGACCTTATTACTAGACTTACAAGGCACACCTGTATAGCCTGGTGTCTCGTCGCTGTACTGCCCTGCGTCTCGAGCACTGTGTGATGCAAAGCACCGAGCGCACGGGGCAGAAGTTCTGGCTTATTTAGAAGAATAATTTTCCCCGTAACTTTTTAAATATAGAATTTAGGAATGTAATACTGTTTATTTCTGTAAATTGACTGATAAAGTCTGTTCGCTATCATAGTGTCACTTTGATATTTACCGCCTCGGCTTTAATTTCTTTTCAAAAAAGAAATTAAAGGAAGCCGACGCGGCGCAAACACGCCAGTGAATTTGGCTCGCTGCTCGTCTCACTACTATTATGTAGATCACGCAAATAAAGAAGTAAATCAATCAGTATTTTAGAATGGATTTACAACGAGACGATCCTGCATCACTTAGGTAGGTACCTATTCTAAATACCGGTGGAAATGAATATTCTGAGGACACTTCGAGTGATGAAGAGTAGTGTTTTATTTTGTGCTTCATTAGGTATATTGCGTACCATGTTTTTTTTCTATTTAAAGTATTTTTGCCGTCTAAGTTGTATTATTGAAATAAATGTTTTTTTCCAAGATTGCCTTCGTGTGTACCGACTCTATCTAAGCGAACGGACTTTGCCTTACACCTTGCAATTTACCCGGTTGAGAATTCATCAGCTTCCCCACTGGGCCTTACCCTTGATTCTACCAACAGGAACTGCAGTCTTACCTCGGCAACGTGCTAAACGAGACACTAGCCCTGTGCAGCTTCGAGTCAACACTGCACGCGGGCATCGATGCGGAGCTTGAGCGACGTGACGCTATCGAACGGATGAAAGCTGAAAGGGTAGCAAGAGGTGTGTCTTTAATACTTTCCTCATTGTTATTGTTCCTCGTTTTTGTTTTTTCTACATCGATGATTTATGGAGTGCTTACTGTACATAGGTGAAGTGGCAACTCGTATGTATGTTTGCCCGATACCTTGGTATAGGTGTTGCAGCTTAAGTCTGAGTGCAATCAAATAAAATCCCGGATATACAAATGATGTCAATACATGCGGAACCCACTAGCCCTCACTATAATTTCCTAGTACGTTAGCGACTGCTATTGCTACTTGTATGTATACTAGTCGTAGGGCTGTCGGAATTGGAATCTACTACCTTTTGCATGTTATTTTAATGATCAAATTTTTATTGCGATTTTAATAAATCTCTGTGATTGGTAGGTGAATACGCGTTCACAGCGGCCGACGAAGTACACGACAAGGAGAAACGTAAAATATTTCATCAGTTCTTGGCCAGCAGGAAGGCGGATTTGAACGTTTGGGCTAGAACTTACAGGTAAAAAACGCGAAATATTTTATAATATAATATTTTTTAATTATGAAAAATACTTCAGTTCGACGTTCAAGTTTTCTACGGTTCACCGCCTGAAAGGTCACAGTATCGCACTTGGGTAGTTTGAAGGGGTGCGATCCGTAAAGTGAAGAGGGGTGTCCAGGGGCACGGTAGAATTATATTTATTTAAATATAAAGTAAAGGTGCCTGGGAACAATGCAAATAAAAAATCTTAACAAAGGTCTAAAAATAAATAGAAAAATACACTAGGAGTAGAAAAGAAGGCAGGAACACTTACATTATGTGCCTTTAAAATATTTTATGATTGTTGGATAAGTATTATGCAGAATAATAGAATCCGGGTCGTGAAAAAAACAGAAAATAATGACGTTTAAGCTGAGGAATATCTGGAGCAAATACGTCCTAACACTGCAGCAAAAGTCAAATACTAATTAAATTTCAAATAGTAGATGGCCGAAAATGATAAAAAGGCAACGAGGCAAATGCACCTCGTTACAACAGCACACATATCAACTCTGAAAGGGATCGTCACCGTATCGCCTCGAGCCGTTCAGCATTGTTTGTATGGAACTCCCTACTGCAACGCACACTAATCGGAATCGTAACGCAATGCCTCGCCTCGGAACTGGCTCCGAACCGCGATGCGGTGCGTGGTCAACTTGCAGTTCCCGCGCTTACGGCTCGTCGTCCCCGCGCTTACGTCTCTCCGTACCCGAGCTAACGTCTCTTCGTCCACCCCAAGTATTACTTTAGAGCAATCTGGTAAGTACCAGTGGTCGGCGAGCCGTAAGCGCGGTGTCGCCTAGCCTTAGCCGAGTTGACGTACAGGAGCTGCTGATACGCATTGGTTACGATGCATACGTCAGGTTGACGCCTGGTTGACGGCGAGGCGAAAAGCGATACGGTGACGATCCCTTTCCGAGTTGTTATGTGTGCTGTGACCTTAATGCCGCCTTTGTCTCAACAGGGGTCACGTGACAACTCTAATACTAAAGTTGGCGCTGCATCAAGAGATGTCTCTCCAGATGCTGGCTTTCCGTCTAGACTACAGCGATTACTACAAGCGAAGCGACGCTAAGCTCCACGAGCCGCTGACATATCAACATAAGCGACTCAGCGAGATCGGGATGGGACTGGCGAAGGTGAGATGGGATACTTTCGAATATGGAACATCACGCTTTTGATATGAATAAAATGTACAGCGCCACCAAGTTATCTGTTCAGGTGGGCAAAATTGTAACTAACCAATTAATTGTAAATCCTGTTCCCCATTTTTTGTTTTTATTTATTCACTTACTAAGATTTATTGATATATTTTCATTAAAATTGAAAGACGGGTTAAATATACTCATTTTTCTAGGTAAAGTTCTTAAATATTACTACTAAATTCTCCACTAGCGCCGCTATCAACTGGACAGATAAGATAGTGGCACTGTAATGAGACTTTCGTATTTGGATTTTGGAACGTCACATGTTTGACGCTATGAAAAAATATCTAGGGTCTTTATGGCCAGTGTTTTATTTCTGTTATGTAAACTACCACAGTAAAATTATTTTTTCTTTTTTTTTACCAGGAGAGGTTTGCGGATCGGACAAGAAAAGTAAAGTGACAATGTTTGCCCGAGCCAGTCATTGATGGGGCAGTGTGTGCACCTTGGCTCTCCTTTATTTGTGTGCGGTCTAGTTGAAACTTCCTACTACATACCTTTACCTTTATTTTTACTAAAAAGCAAATGAGTTGATTATTCTAACTGTTCCTTAATTTTGGTCTCAAGTGGGACCTATTTTGCTATTGTGATAGTTTTGCTTTTAAAAATCTAATCTCAGTTTTGTTATGAATAACTGGCCAAATGACCATCAAGCTATGAACCCTTTCATAAGGCTTGTTTGCAATTGCAAAATGCTTTCAAACATAGTCAAAAGTTGTTTTCTGTTGTAGTGGGTTCAACAGATGTAATTACATACATAGACTTTTTATTTTAGTCACATATATATTGCTTTCTCTCTAAAACAATTATCAGGTACCTAATGTTTAATTTGCACCATTTCAAGAATTTTGTGCCATGAAATAATCGTAATAAAACCGTTTTTCACTAACCTAAATTTGTTTACGTTATCTAATCCATGGGTTAAACCTTTGTTTCCAAACCATAATAGAAACAGCCATTGCTATCGAGGTCTACCGTCAATAGAAGAGAAAGGATATATATTTCGTCAGTTAAGTTCTAACAGCGCGAAAGTCATTTTTGGCTGTTTCGACCTTTTGATGCCATTTGATGAAGAAAAGTGGCGCGCTTCTTTCGACCGGCCAATTTTTTATCTTTATTAAGTTGATTTTAAATACTTTTCCCAAATAATGTACAATTGTACACCTCTAATGAAGCTAATTTAAATTTTACACAGTTTTTTCGCTCTCCTGTAAAGTTGTCATTTTTTACTTACGCACTGTTAGAACTTCACTGACGTTTTCCGGATACACTTCTTACTTGACTTTTTGCCGGAAGATTCCGAAAAGGTTTCTATGATGTTTAGATGTCTAGTGCTTACGAAAGTTTTAGTTCAAAAGTAATCAGGTATTCTCTGGTGTGCATAATAAATACATAGTTCTAAACTAATCTAATCTATCTAATCTAGTGGTTCATACTCGCAGTCTATCCTTCGTACAGTGGACAGCACGTCAATCTACACATTTTAGTTGCAAAGTCGCCCGTAATGCAACGGAGTAGAGTCCATGGGTATATAGCATGATGTGCTGTCGACTGTACATAGGCATTTTATATATTCTTGATTCTTTGAACTAAAACTTTCGTAAGCACAACACATTGTAAACTTTTAGTCCGGATTTACTTATTCTTATTCTTGATTCCTTCAGTAATCCGGGCTGTGGTGTCCCTGTTTTCAGTGGTAAGGTAAACCATTTGAAACACGTATTTATCGTCGATCAGTAGGTATCTTTTGGAAATCTAAAAAGTATGTTCCGCACTTGACTCTAAAATGTACCCAATCTCTGTAAGCTCACATTATATTTCCGCACAATGTGGGAACCAGTATTTTTTTATTTGTAGGACGGTACTTCAATTTGAAAATACAATCTGTCCAACGAATGGTGCCACCATGCCCTAAGCAAATTTCAGGCCTATTCCAGGACTACCCATAGGATGTTAGCTTCCGGTTAAGTGGGATTCTCCAAAAAACCCCAGATAATGTAGGTATAAGTTGTGTAAGCTGTGGCAGCGTACACGCTTTTGAGCACGTTGCCACCGCCTGTTTTCACTGTTGGGTGAAATCCAGAAAAAGTTACGCAAAGAAAAGGTTTTGTGATATTTTAAAATTGTACCCCACAACCTCTATCTTGGTAGCTAGGTAAGCGCCTTAACGACTAGACCAACGACGCATACATACCTATTTCAATAACAAGTTTTGTAGAAATTGTAAGCGATGGTGCATCTTGATTACATGCACATCGATTTCGCCGCGCGCCGCCTACGGATGTTTGCCTTCACACCGCCACCGAAGTAAATCGCATCGGTCCACTTGTATTTTAGGAAGTCGTATTCTACCCGTCCTACACTTATCTTGATCCATTAACCCTTCTAATGGCGGTAATTAGCATAACAATAGTAAAACAATGGCCGCGTGCCCGCTGCGGGCATTTGCCAAGCGAAGGGACATCATCATACCTACGTAACTGCTAGCCACTGGGTTGAGGCCTTTTCTTTCGCCATCTCTCACGGTTGCTGTCTATCCGTATCCAAGGAATTTCGGTCGACTCCACGGTTTTGTCCGACCACAATTCGACTAAACGTTGAGCTTGAGCATGTCGGTACTAAGGTACTAAAAAAACACTGAAAACTTGTAGGGAAGCTAAAAAAGTTTTCAAATAATCGCGGGCTGTATGATCGATCCAAAAACAATACAGATTAAGGCGGATCCACTCCACCACAATCATAATAAATAATTGAACCCCATTCACACTACAAGGGTGGAGTGTGGCGCAACTCCCCTGTATGCATTAACTACGAAACAAATAATAACTAGACAGTCGTGCTTTATAGGATTGAACGTGGTCTACGCCAATCGCGGAAAAAATACTAACTTGCAATGAGCCGTTTTCAGAAGAACTAAAAAAAATAAATAATAATATGGCTGTCATAGGAATGCAATTTTGGACCTCAGCCCAATAGCCATGTGTGATACGTCATAAAATAGGTCTCAGCGAGCTGAACAAAAGTTACTATGACGCCAACAGCCAAATGTTTGTCATTTCGGAGTTATATAGTATTGAAAAAAAACTAACATTTTCAACAAAATATAACTCCGAAACGACAAACATTTGGCTGTTGGCGTAGTAGTAACTTTTGTTCAGCTCGCTGAGACCTATTTTATGATGTATCACAAATGGCTATTGGGCTGAGGTCCAAAATTGCATTCCTTTGACAGCCATTTTTTTTTTTTTTTTTAGGTCTTCTGAAAACGGCTCATAATTTCAATGATTCAAATTATAAAAGAATGAAGTCAACAAGATGACACAGCTAAGTAATATACCTATAGAAAATCTTAACTATCACTGCAGAAAATACATTTTGATAGAATGAAGAACTGGCAGTTTGAGTACTACGAGTTCTTACCAGCCAATCATGCTAGTCCGTTTGCCTGCCTAAATATTGATGATATGATAACATTTAGACTGGTAGACAATGCCAGTCAGAACCTCGACTTCCCCAGGCTATTACTCGTATAGTAAGGTCCGTAGCGTTCGCGTGAGAGCTCAGCTTGTCGCATCACCTTTTATTGTCTGGACCTGTGATAAAGCGTTCTGACGCTCGTGTTATCGAACGATGTCCGAACCGAACCTAGCCTACGTCACACCAATTACACGTCGCGTATCAATAAATAGATTCTTTTATGTAAAGAGATGCTAGTAACATAATAATATTGTCTATTATAATTTAATTATTTATAGAATATTTTAAATCATACTCAGTTGCTGTTGTTTACCGAATAGTTTATTTCAGTTATGTAAGAGTTTCATTATTTGAGCGCCAGCGAAAGTGGCGCCATCTCAAATTATATTCTTTTTAGTATGGTTTCGAGAATAATAATAGAACTAACGTAATTAATGTTAGACAAATTTCTACTATATAAATTTAATTAGGTTTCATACAGTTTCAAGTAAGGTTCCTCATTCATTTTACTTTAAAGCATCTTTAATCATTTTCGTACTTCCTGTTTTGAATACGGTATTTGACACTTCAACAATAAATTATTTGAGATGCTCGATTAAAACAAAAATTACAAAATGATTCGGAAAATGTATTTCTTTTAATCATATACTATATGAGGCATATAAAATCAAACCTGGCAATCTCCATATTTTTTTAAAACTAGTCTATGAACGCAGTTTTTTTTATTTTTTTTCGCATTTTAAAGCGGCCCACTCAAAGCCCGATCTGCAGGGCCTGCTTGCAGTGTCACTGCCAAATCGTACTGTGTGTGTTCCTGCAGGCGCGATATTTTTATTGTTCACCCTGCGGCAGGGCCGCAGAGTCGTCCTGCCACCCGACAAGCCGATTTCCCCACTCCACATTCTACAAGCAGGGCCATGTATGTGGCAATCGAGCCGATTTGTTCAATCTGTTTGGTCTGTGTGCGACTCAAAAAAAAAAGAAAGTCAAAGTTTTACGTTTTTGCCACTGACTGAACTCATAATAATATGTATAAATTAAAATTACTAGCTGACGCGGCCAACGTTGTTTTGCCAAATAAATATTTTTTCACTTAGTAGGTCAGTGAAAAAACTACCTATTCTCAGACCTACCGAATATACATATAAAATTTCATCAAAATCGGTCAAGCCGTTTCGGAGGAGTATGTGACACGAGAACTATACAGTGTGGCCCTGGATAAAGTGCAATCCCGAAAGGTGATGAAACTAGACCATGAATCATTGACTAGAAAAATATTAAAAAAAATTATAAAAAATTATTGTAGGATTTATTGGTATTTTAAGATTTTCATGTTTCATTAAGGACTCTATGTACAAAAGTATTGATTTCTTCCAAAATAATGGGTCTATTTCTTTGAAATAAAAAAAAACAGTATGCCTAATACCTGGCGATGACCATGAAATAATAAATAGTCTGCAAAAAAGTAACTATCTTGGGTAAAAAAATGTATTTTTATGAAAAAAATTATTTTTTTAGACGTTTATTTTAAAAAACTTCAAATTACTAAAAAAATGTGCCCTTTCCATCTTCTTTACCATTTTAGCTTCCAAATAAAAAAAAAGCAATTTTCTAACTAAAAAAACACGCTATCTACGAACTTTTAAAGTGGAGCCTAATCGTGTTACCGTGCAGGTAGAGACCGTTTTTTCCATTGTTTCCGTCCTACTCTGTGCCCTTCGGCAGTCGCAGTCCTTTTGTTCTACACTCAGGTAGAGGGAAGGCGAGGGGAGGGGAGGCAGGGGGTTCGAAACAGGACTTACACAGTCGCTCCGATATTCTCGCCGCTGCTACTACTGTTCTCGTTCTCGCATTGTGTTCTCGTTGATTTGTTATTAAGTTTTTGTTACATTGTTGACTGTTACGTTTTCTACTGTTCGTTACGTTTGGACTGTTCCTGTTCTGCTGTTAAGTGTTGACGAAATGCCGCGATTGACAGAGTTCTCACCTCGAGAAATAGCCGACATGCATTATTATTATGGCATGTCACATGGTCGCACAACAGTCGCTCGGACTGCATACATAAATGCTTTCCCGGGCAGACTCATACCCTCAGCTCGAAATTTTCAAGAGATTCATAGGAGGCTCTCCAACATTGGACTTGGTTTGGCACGAGATCGCCGTGAGCATCCAGCTGTCGTTATTGACAATGCGATAGAAGAGGCCATTTTAAACGATCTGTTTGCTGACCCTACAACAAGCATAAGACGATTAGCGTTGCGTCATGGCATATCGAAGACGTCTGTCTGGCGAATTTTGAAAAAGGAGTTATTGCATCCTTTCCATTACCAACGAGTACAACATTTACACGAAAATGTAGATAATCGTCCAAGATGCGTAATGTCGACGTGGATTCTAAGAAAAATTAGAGCTGACCCAAATTTTCCCAAACGCATTTTTTGGATGGACGAAGCGACATTTACCCGAGACGGCATTATAAACTGCAGAAATTTGCACCAGTGGTCTCACGAAAATCCACGATTGAAGCGGGCATCTACTTTTCAAGTAAAATTTTCAATAAACGTATGGGCAGTCTTAATCGACGACATTTTAATTGGTCCAGTCATTTTACCCAGAACCCTAAATGCTGAACGTTTTTTAGAATTACTACAAAATTTACCCATGTTGATGGAAGATGTTCCCCTGGCTACGAGACGGCGTGGGCGTATGTATCTCCAAATGGATGGATGTCCTGCACATTATGGGCGGGAGGTGCGGCGATTTTTGAAGGAAAATTACCCGAACCGGTGGATTGGCCGAGGAGGGCCAGTAGGCTGGCCAGCGCGTTCACCTGATCTGACACCCCTAGATTATTTTTTATGGGGTGTCATGAAGCAAAGGGTATACAGCACGCCAATAAATACCGAGGCACAGTTGCACGACCGAATAATTCAGTGCGCAAATGACATTAAAAATTATCCAGGAATGATTCGCAGAGCCACTAAGCAAATTAATATTCGTGCAGTAATGTGCTTGCAAAATCGAGGAGGCCATTTTGAACATTTAATGCATTAAATAAAAATGCAAAATTGTAAATTACGGATAATTTTATTAATAAAGTTATTGTGATTAAAGTCTGACTTTTATTACCTACTAAAATGTAAATAACTCCTAGCCATTTTTTTAGTTAGAACATTGGTTTTTTTTTTATTTGGAAGCTAAAATGGTAAAGAATAAAAGTAAGCTATAAAATGACATAGTTATAGGGCACATTTTTTTAGTAATTTGAAGTTTTTTAAAATAAACGTCTAAAAAAATCATTTTTTTCATAAAAATACATTTTTTTACCCAAGATAGTTACTTTTTTGCAGACTATTTATTATTTCATGGTCATCGCCAGGTATTAGGCATACTGTTTTTTTTTATTTCAAAGAAATAGACCCATTATTTTGGAAGAAATCAATACTTTTGTACATAGAGTCCTTAATGAAACATGAAAATCTTAAAATACCAATAAATCCTACAATAATTTTTTATAATTTTTTTTAATATTTTTCTAGTCAATGATTCATGGTCTAGTTTCATCCCCTTTCGGGATTGCACTTTATCCAGGGCCACACTGTATATATTAAATTTATAAATTTTTTAGAGGTATCTAATTATCTTATTTTTCTATCTTTCATGATTCTGATTCCTTTTTCGTAATTCTTCCTTTGGAAAGCCTTATTGCCAAGAAAGATAAAGTAGTTTTGTTTGTGTCATATATAATAATATTGTATCTCTATTGGGTGTAGCCTAACAAAATACCCCGTGAAAAAAAGTGTGGAGAGACATGGGAAATTTTATAATATGTAGCCAGAAATCAATATAAACATTTATCTTAATATAAACATTTACATGCAAGTAAACATGTTAATTTTTATGCTTTGATAACACTGGAACCATATCTGCGCAACTAGCGGTAAATATCGAATATACGTCCAGTCACTAAGGTGTTCAGGCGTGAAATGATTTGCAGGGACATGTGTGTCTATCAACCCTGCGGCAGTAGCGTGGCAGTGCCTGCAAGCAGGCCCTGCAGATCGGGCTTTGAGTGGGCCGCTTAAGTGTAACAAAACATTTCCAATCAAATCCAGCAAAATCCCCTACTAAATTGCAGTTGAACAATAGAGTTCCATTCAAACACGGCTTTCTCCTGTGTCGTTCGTTTCAAAGTTGGCAATCTCCGAGCCAACCAATCAGAGGCCGTGAAACTGACGCCATTGAAATGAAATCAGTATGGTGGCTCATTAGTTGTCGTTGTTTCTGTGCTCCGGGTTTTCTACTAATTAAATTGTGTCTAATCATTTTCGAAGTAAGATATCGTTCTCCAATCACAGTATGGAGTGCCCAGTTACTCCGTGTAACACTAAATTTAGCAGAAAACGCAAGGCAAAACCACAAAATTGGAAGAAAAACCAAGCAAAAAAAGCGCGGTTAGTACTGTACGACCGCGTTGATTTGATACTTTATATTTTCCGTTAATATTGTTGGTATGGTTAAGATTTGACGAAATGTAGGTGTATATTTTATACGTTTTTGTTTCACATATGACCTTTTTGTTTCAGTTACAAGCCGAATAATTTACCAAATAGACCGGATTGTAACCATACAAAAAATGCCTTTCAATGCTGCTCGTTGACAATGGACGACATTTCTGCGTTTTTTCGGGCATTTTACAAGCATGACGACAAAGTTACCCAAGATGCTATGCTACTCAAAAATTGCAAAGCTGTAACAATAGGAAGAAAAAGACCAAAAAATGGAAAACACGCAGGAAAATCCTTCCAAACGAAGTACACTGTTTATAGTAAGAGCAAGAAGAAAAGTATACCAGTTTGTCAAAGAGCATTCCTTCAAATCTTGGGCGTAACAAAACACAGAGTTCAGTATGTGATGAAAAAGTATTTTGAAACAGGAGAACCAGTTAAAGAAAATAGAGGGGGGGATCATAAATCTCACTTATTTAAAGAAAAAAAAGAGGCAGTCATGGCTTTTATAAACTTATTTCAGGCTACTGAATCTCACTACTGCCGTGGAAAATCTCAGAGGCATTACCTTTCTCCGGAACTCAGCATCAACAAGTTGTTCAGAATGTATAATGCCCAACAAGCAGCCGCAGCAGCAGAAAATTTACTAGTGAAGAAAGGATTTTTTAGGAGAACTTTCAATAGTAATTATTCTCTCGGATTTGGCAGTCCTCGGACCGACGTCTGCTCAACATGTATACAACTTCTCGAAAAAATTAAAGTGGAGAAAGATAACACAAAATTGCAAACACTAAGAGTAGAAAAAAGGTTACATGGATTGAGAGCAAAAGCATTTTTTGAGTTAGTCAAAGAGGAGCAATTAGATTTAAAGACTCTGACATTTGATTGTGAAAAGAACATGGCACTTCCAAAGATTCCGGACCAGAGTACTTATTACTCCCGACAACTTTACCTGTACAACTGTACAGTTGTTGAAGGCAGCTCGAAGTCAAAACTAACACCAAGTAATGTGTTTGCATACTGCTGGACAGAAAACCAATACAACAAGGGTTCGAATGAGATTGCATCTGCTGTGTATCACAGGCTATTAAATACAGATCTAACTGGTATAACGACAGTTCGTTTAATAGCAGATGGCTGTGGAGGCCAGAATAAAAATTCAATTATGTTGGCTATGTGCTCGAAATGGTTGGCGGAGTCTGCACCAGAGAATGTGAAAAGACTGGAACTTGTCTTTCCTGTTGTAGGACATTCGTTTATACCACCCGACCGAGTTTTTGCTCAAATTGAGAAAGAAGTTAGGAAAAGAGAGTCTATAATACGACCTGAAGATTATATGGATATCATAAGCCAATGGAGTACAGTAGTTAAGATGGGAACTAGTTGTGAAGTGTACGATTTTAAAAGTGCCATGTCCACCGTTATCAAAGATGTTGGAACATGGCATTTCCAATTTAAGAAGTGCAAGCGATTTTATATTAAGAGATCTAAACAAAGTGGCAACGTTTTGATTAAAGGAGATGTGAATTACAAGATAAGTGAAGGAACATTTAAGAAAGTTACACGCAAAAATAAAGTATCCAAAGACATAAAGCCAAAAACTATAAATATATGTCAAGTAAAGACCAATATCAAGAAATTAAATGACGTACAGAAACTGCTTATAACTCACTTCGGAGAGCAGTGGGAGCAATTACAGGAACTCTCATTTTACAAAAACGTTTTTCAGCAAAATGCTGGAAACACAGAAGATGATACAAATCATCTAGAAGATGTTTGTGAACTACAAGAAGAAGATTGTTTAAGGGTATAATTCATACTAGTACTTGAAAAAGTTTTTTGTTTTTACATTTCGAGCCATTACCGGTTTTTTTCATTAGTTTGTGTCATAAGTTAAGATAAGCCAAAAATGTGCCTAAACAAAATAAATATTTTTTTAATTTCACAAAATGATTTATTTTCACCTCAAGTATCAAGATCAGTCATAGTCCTGTTATAGCTGCTTTGGTCATTTCAAACTTGGCTTTCTCCAAGAGGTTCCATATCAACGACGGCAATCTCCTAATGATTCAAACAAACCTGGTAATCTCCAGTATAAAATTATAATTTGCCCTTCTTTTAGTTATTCCACCACTGCAAACTCTTCTGAATTAATATAATTGAGATGATTACTTTACACTTAAAGAAAAATATTCGGATCTTCCATCTAACTTTATTGAAATAATTGTTTTTTTCGCTTTTCCAACATCTAGGCACAGTGGAGATTGCCAGGTTTGATTTTATATGCCTCATATGTACTCCAAGTTTTAATTAGAAAACACTTTTGACGTACAGGAACTGTCATTTTGTGAAATAATGTTGCCAGACTTATTTTACTAGTGTTAACGTAAGTGATAGGTTCAGTAATTTCATTCGTTCAATTCATTCAATTTTAAACTAAAATAATCAAACTAGCGAAAAATATTAAAAATTTAACATATTACAGGAAAACAGTTTAATAGTAAGTTTGGAAAATTAATAAAAAGATGCTATGTAACTGCCACATTTATTGTTGCTATTAATTTGCTTGTTTTTGCTGTTTGCAATACCATGCATGGCAACAATAATAACATTTGACGACCTATGTGGCGTAGTGGTTAGCGCATCTGCTTACCATGCAAGAGGTCCCGGGTTCGATCCCCGGCTGGGGAGAAAAAAAAAACTCCAGGTCTTGGATGTTTACATGTTTGTGACGTCGCTGTTTCTGGTTCCCAGGACACAGGGTATCAAAATCAAAATCAAAATCAAGAATTTATTTCAACGTAAAGAATTTACATTCTGCTTGTTGAATGTCAATGTACATACAGTTATATATAATGTTAGCCGCTGCATTGGGGCCGTCTGTAGTGGAGAAAAAGGCAGCGAAAAAAAAACTCCACTCTGACCATCTTTTCTCAAATCACCTTAAAGCTAATACAAATAAAACATACAAAATAATATCTTGGATGTGTTGAACACTAGACACATTTATCCTATGATTTAATTTAATATTAAACTACTATTTAATGCCATACGTCCTTGTCTTCTAAATAATCGTTGATTTTATAATAAGCTTTTTTGCAAAGAGTGTGCTTAACATATATCCTAGTGTGGGGCCAGAAGCAATGTATGTGCCTGTATGTAAATGTTATGTTATGTTATTATTGGCTTGGAAGGGACAATAGCCGCCATCTTGTTTTTGAGGGAGGTTTTTCATTCGGCTCCTAACCACCAGTCTGAGTACACGAATGTTTTCTTTCCGGATGCGATCTGTTGTTAAGTTTTTGTTGAGTTTTTGTTTTGTTGCGTTTTGTCAGTTAAGTTTTGTAATAGTGTTTATGTTGAGTTTTGTTACGTTGTGTTTGTGGTCATTGTTAAGTTTATTGCTTCCTGTTACTATTGGAATGGAACCTCAACCGGGTTCATCCAAAGAACACAGTTTTCTATCACGCAAGAAAAAACAAAGAACATGTGCTTTCACCACGACAGAAAAGGAAATGATTCGCAACGTCTACAAATACGTATTCGATTTGATTCTATCAACTTTATTACCAGGGGTTGAATATCCGAACCAAAACGAATGTTCCATCAAAACTGCCGAGATTTTGGGAATATCGAAGTCCTCTGTAGTAAAAGTTATGAAGGAATATAAGACAACTCACCGCTTTCGCACCCGAGAAACCAGGACCGAAAAGATCGTTCAAAGATAAGCTAGATGAATTAATGTTTTCTGCAATGAGCTGTTTTCAGAAGAACTAAAAAAAAAAAGAAATCTAATGGCTGTCAAAGGAATGTAATTTTGGACCTCAGCCCAATAGCCATGTGTGATACATCATCGAATAGGTCTCAGCGAGCTGAACAAAAGTTACTATGACGCCAACAGCCAAATGTTTGTCTATTTGCGGATAAGTTCAGTCATTGGTATTTTTGTTTTTTTTTTGTACCAACGGGGTAGTAACAAAAAATGTTGGTATTTGTATTTTAGGACTACTATTACGTATGTTGATTTAAGTTGATAAAATTTCAGCTAGATTGTTTTATTCGTAATGTTGTCATTTCAACTATAAATTCGTAATGTTGTCATTTCAACTACAAATAGCAAAACCACTAAGATAACAGTTCACTAAGATAATTTATTTTATTTGTTTTAATTTTGAGTGTCGGAACTTCAAGTAGAAGGAAATTACAGAACAAAAATAAAATAATCATTCGTTCACCAAGTGAATGATTTGAACAGATCCTTTTAGTACACCACTATTAATTTTTCGTTGTCACCCACCTGGTAACCCAGTAAACGTCAAAAAATATTTCTAATTAAGACTTTGGGTATAGTTATTACAATTTTTAAATAAATGAAACAAAAAGAGTGCTCTGAAATGTGCCGTCACAAGCAAGTATTTTCATACAAAATTCCGGTTTAAAAGTAACTCATTTGACATCCTGCGGCTTTTCAACTGTATTTAAGCGACAGGCATTCGGTAGCGAGGACCATTGTAAAACCTACTACGAGTATTAACTGTAACACTGATACAGCGGAAGCTCTGCCCGAAAATATACTTAAGCACTTACACCTGCGTTTCACTCCGACCATCCCGAACTTGTATAACACTCGCGGGTTAAAATTTCCATTATGGACCATCGATTAGAGGGGTAAGGGGCGGGGGGAGGGGGTGAGGGGGGCGGGGGAACCACCCGGTACCATCCCCGCCCCGCGGAACCCCATGGTTATGGTGATATTCATGTTTTAAATTTTGAGAATTTTGAGGTTAGAATAGCACTATTTTGGTATTAAAACGAAATGGGTGGTAAAAAAACAAACACTACATTTGTTAAATGTTTTGAATATTAAAATGTCAATTGACCTTTTTTAATTTCACCAAATAATATGTTTCGCAAATGAAGCATTTGTCCAAATGTCATTTAACAAAATGTTGAACGCATCAAAGTCGAGTCTGTTTTCGATCTTACATAGAGAACCTAACGCTCCGACGCGCTCCGCTTCGCTACGCGCGTCGTCGCACCTATATTTCTGTTGTCACGTATTCTTTACATCGCCGACCCCCCGCGCACTCGCCAAAATTGCGTTTCGTTTTTACTCTCTAAACTGTGCTTCTTTTTTTTTCTTATCGTTGGCACAAGCGTGACAACACTTTGCAACACTAAAAATTAGCAAATGGGATGCATTTTACAATTTGTATGGAAACTTTAAAAATGTATATCTCGTAAACCGTGGCCCTCCGCACCTTTATATTTCGTGTTTGTATTTGTATTAATGAGTAATATCTACACAAAAAATATGAATATCCAAAGTGACGGTCCATAATGGAAATTTTATCCCACTCGCGTTCAAAGTGACATTCAACGAGCACAATCGCGGTCACAAACATGTAAACAGGCTTTTTGTGCATGCGCCCGTGCTTGTGCTTGCGCTTGCCGCCGATCGGGACGACTGTCGGTTTTTTCGACAAGTTTTGAATGAGCTGTGGCTGTGGCTGAATGTGCTTGCGCTTGTGCACATTCTGTGCTTGTGTAACTGTTCGCTGTATCTGTAACTGATAGCTTTTTTCCAATAAAAATAAAGCATCCTTAAGGGCCCTCGTCCACGGCGGCTTTTTGTAGCGCTTGCGACGGCATCGCTACTATCGCGCGTAGGTCGCTTTTGCAACGCGCGACCGTAGCGCGGCTGTAGCGCTGCTAACGCGCCACCGTAGCGATGCAAGCGCGCGGCTGTAGCGCTGCTAACGCGCCACCGTCGCGCGGCCATAGCGCTACAAAAAGCCGCCGTGGGCGAGGGCCCTTAGGATTACTCAGGCAGCCGGGGCTACGTGACGTCGCTGGCGTTGTCGGCGCTTCGGCTGCTTACGTAAAAGCAGCACCAAAGACAACGTGACTAATGTTGCCTCAACGGAGTCCATCTTGCAACTGTGGCGATTGGAAGCGCGACGGTAGCGCGTTTGCATCGCGGCAGAAGCGCTACGGCCGTGCGACGGTAGCGCGACGATGGCGCGTTTGCATCGCGACAGAAGCGCTACGGCCGCGCGACGGTGGCGCGTTCGCATCGCGACAGAAGCGTGGTTACGTGGGCGAGGGCACACAGCTAGCGACCGCATCGCTGCTGTAGCGCGGCGAACGCGCCACCGTCGCACGGCCGTAGCGCTACAAAAAGCCGCCGTGGGCGAGGGCCCTAAAGCAGTAGCTGCCACAATATGTACGTCCGCGTTGTCTCCCATGTTTGCACTGTTTAACGCAGTGATTATATTCTCTGTGGCACTGACTGCCATGCTCGCGAGCGTGTGAATAGCGTGCTTGGCCCGCCCAAGCGCACGAGCTGAGTGCACGCTGAGTGCCGGGCTGCTTGCCGGGCTGCCTGCCGGGTTGCTTGCTACGCGTCTGAACGCACCATCAAAAAAAGTGACTCATACTCTGTGGAAACTGTCATTCTTTTGTTTTGATTTCGAATCGGCGTTTTGGTTGGAATGATTTTTTTTTAACGAAACTTTCGTTGTTTGTTGATTGAGTTCGTACTTCGTCAGCTTTTGTTTTGATTACTTTAAAAGTTAATTATGGCTTCAATTAGTGAGTTAGAAGATCTGGACGAAGAAGTAAAAGAACTCTTACAAAATTATAAGTACAAAAAAGCCACAGCGTATGAGCCATGCACGCTGAAAAATATCAAGGAGTGCCTCATCGGACTTCACGAAGTAAGCGACCATCAAATGAAAAAGCTCCTTGCAAAAGAAGCACTTTATTTACGCTAGATTCGATTTTAATATCTCTTTGAATTTTACAGGAATTTGCTCTGTACAACATAAATTATTTATTCAATCCATACATAGACTTCGACGGAGATTCTTTGTCATCAGACGCACTGGTGAAGTTGATAAACTGTGTTTGGACACTCCTGCAGTACCACAAAAATGCCAAAGAAAAAGCTGACATGCTTTCTGAGCAGAATCACATATTGGAGCAGAATAACAAACATCTAAATGTAAGTTTATATTAGTTTTTTACGTATGCAACAATGCAAAGGACCTCTGTAATGCTGCCATTGTTATGGGGACCTTTGGGTCCAGAAGGTGTTGAGGCCGTTCAATTGACTAAATTTTGGTTTTCATGTGTGTCTATTCTAAAGGGCCCTCGTCCTCCGTCCTCGTCCTCACCCCTCCGCCCCTCAGTATCTTCGCGAACGCTTCGCCCCTCGTGGCGCGCATGGTCGCCTTCAGCGCCCATGCAAAGACTTGCTTCTTGAATCCCCCTTGCATTGTATGGCAGGCTATTCGGATTCCTTTACTGTGACAGCTGTGCGCCTGTGGAACGCGCTACCGCTGCACATACGCCAGGCCTCGTCGGCCGAAGTGTTTAAGAGTGCGATCCAGGAACATTACTTTGGACTTCAGAGCAATCCGACATAATTTATGTATATAAAGTATTTATTTATATATCTTTTTATTTATTTATGTATTTATAGTAGGTAGGTATGCATAAAATAATGGTACATATTTATGAAGTATTATAATATAGTGTGTAGTATACGTATTAGAAGTTTGCGAATTTGCAAGTAGGTAATTTATCTTTTTTTATTGTTTCTTATGACCTCTATAGCACTACCCTTTACTCTTTCCACATCACCCATGGTTAGCTGGTAGAAAATACTTTATAGTATTAAGCTCGCCCTTGTACAGAACACTGTTTATTGTGCAATAAAGAATTTTTCATTCATTCATTCATTCATTCATTCATTCATTCATTCATTATTCTATTATTTTATACTAATCTTGATAGATATATCGAACGAATGTCAGCGGGAGGGCTGGTTAGAGACACCCCAGGTGGGCCGACTTAAACCAAATAGGGAATGTATTACCAAAGGGCAGGATATATGGTACCTAGCATGCAACAATTAATGAATGTTGATGAAGTAAAAGTGATTTGTCAGTATTGTGGCAAGTGGCAGTCCCTGGTCTCTGTCTACCCCTCTGGAATACAGGCATGAGAGTATGTGTACTATTCTGCCCTCGTAAGAACACAGTAATCGTAAAAACACAGTTTTGAGTAAATAGCGAAAAACATATCACAAACATATCATTTCATGACATAACTGCATATTTTCTTACTGAAATATCAGGTTTCTAGTAGACCTACAGCCACCATTATTTTGTCACCTATGGATGTACCACCAGGGAGCTCAATTTTGCATCCAAAGTAAAATCGCAGTAATGGCTATTACTTCGTTCTTCCTTACGAGGGCAGTATTATTGACTTGTATTTTTAGAAAGAATTTTAATTAAGGAAATTTAAACCAACTCTGTAATCTAGATCCCAATATTTTTTGTGGTTAAGTAAGGAAAGTGAGTAATATCGAAATATCTTTTTTAGGCCATAACAAACAGACTTAAGGAAAAGGTCAACTTAGAGAAGAATGAGGCAAGAGCATGTGTAGCATCAGCGCAAAGGATATCTGACCGCTCAAATGTACTGTTAAAGTCTTGTACAGAATCTAGAACTAAAATCACACAGTTGACTAAGCAAAAAGACTCTATGGAAAGGAGTTTAAAGAATGAGATACAAAAGCTTCGATTGGAAAATGAGAAGCTAGTAGACAAACTTAGGTTCAAATCAGGTTGGTATTGTTTTTTACTTTTAGTCTAGGCGCACACTAGCGATATGCGACAGCGACAGCTCGGCGACTAGACGCGACGACAAGCTATTGCCAACAATTTTCATATATTTTGTTCGAAGCTCCGTCAGCGTCAGAGTCGCGGAGTCGCAATACCATAATATGCAAACGAAAACGCCGCGTCTGACGCGGTGACTAGACGCAGCGACAAGTCGCCCTGTTTGCGATGGCTCTTATTGTCATTTGCCAAGAATGATAGTCATTGAGACCAAACCATGAGCTGCTCTTAATGCCAGAAGTGACTATAGACCACCAGTTTAAATAAAATACTCGTAGTTACTTACATGGAAAACTTACATGTTGTTGATGCAACTATACTTTTACAGCCAAGGCAATCTGCACCAATCCCATGAGAGCACATGACCAATGCTCAAATATAATATTCACCATCACCAAACCTGGTCAGGTTATCTCATATCATCATTTATGAAGACCATTAAGTAATTTCCAAGAAACTTCTAAATCAAAAGCCTTTAAAGGCTTTTTTTTTGGCATCTATATTTTCTATCACCAAAATTTTTAATTGTCATCAAGTTGTATCACCTAATAAATAGATCTATCGCCACGAAATATTTTCGTTCTCAGATAAACAAAAATTGTTCCCAGGTATGAATTATCAAATTAATGTTAATATATGTGTAAAATAAGAGATCGATAACCAATAAAATTATATTGCATTACATGAATATAAACTTCGTTCTTATAATAACAGTTTTGTTACTTAAATAATAGCTCTGTGCTCAGAATGGTAGATCTGTCACCAAATAAATCGTGTAAAGAATACGTGACAACAGAAAATATAGGTGCGACGACGCGCGTAGCGAAGCGGAGCGCGTCGGAGCGTAAGGTTCTCTATGTAAGATCGAAAACAGACTCGACTTTGATGCGTTCTTACCTTGCCTCTTGTTGCCTCTTTAACATAATATGATTTATTGGTGGTCTCTTTAAATTAGTTTGCTTAAATACTTATTAGGACACACCTATTATAATACATACAAAAACATTTATTTGGTACTAGACCTTATATCTCAGGATTTTAGGTGATTTATTGTGGAACTGATTTTGCATTGTTTGGTGACTACATTTTGGTGACAGATCTACTATTTTGAGGACAAACCCTATTATTTAAGAAACACAAAACTAATTAAATTGGTGATAGCTTAAATGATACCCTTTTTTTTTCAATGTACTAGTGGTGGACACCATGATGATTTAGCATACCTAAGTCTCATCATCAACCCATTATGTCCCCACCGAGGGGCACAGGTCTCTTCCTGAGGACGGAAGGTATAATAGGCCTTACTCCACCACCATGGGGGCCAAGTCCGGTTTGGTGGAGCTTAACTAAGTCTAATACTGTTGATCTGTGTTGAACACCCCCTTATATTCATAATATTGTTGTTATTATTTTACCTAGAAATTTTATTTGTCTCTGGTTTCTTGTGTGCAATAAAGAATATTCTTATCTTATCTTATCTAGAAGTGACTATTATTAAAACTTGTGTAATGAAAGTGTTTGTGGTAATAATAGTTTTCCTTTATAGGTCTGTACACCCCATGTGCTGAATCCTGTGATGCAACACTTATGCAGCTTAAAGAAAGGGAGCGCAAGCAGAGGCAGGTGATAGCTAAATTGCAAGCCAATAACCAGGACCTCATCAGAGAAGTGCTAGCTTTGAAGGAGGAAATCATCCTTAGCGGCCTAAGTGATTACAAGATTGGGGGTAATAAGTAGTTGTAGTTCTAGAAGTAGTGTAGTGTGACGACATTTTACTTCCCAATTTTACATCCAATCAATGGTAAAAAATTAGGATCTTCACAAATTGGTCCAATTATAATAATATTATTAATATACAGTGTTACCTTTAAAATTTCTTAAAATCATCTTTTAGAGTTTGTGTTTTACGACAACTTTTGTTTTAGGAGTTTTTCATATCGAACATATTCGATAAAAAACTTTGACCTTTGCATTTATGTAGTGAGATAATTTATCCAGCGTATAGCGGCACCTTCACTCGTACTCTGAGTAAAGGGACCACCCGGACGCTGTAATGCCCTGGACATTATTTTAGATGGAGTAGGCTTGCCCAGCACCTAGGCCACCTATATTTATAGTAATCATTAATAATAATAATAAAATTTGGATTTACATAATTTTATTGACTTCCTTTGCACTCTACTATTGTCACACCCCTGTGTCTTAAACATTATCTAGGAGGCAGAAAAACCTATACCTCTTTTTAATTTGAACATAAATGATAATCTGTAATACTATAACATGTTTTAAAGGTAACCCTGTATAGCCGGCATTTTTAAGGCGTATAATGTAGCGTCCATATGAGAGCCATTGAATGTTGATTGGAAGGTGTTTGCCCTGTACCATAGTGTAGCGCCCATTGTGTTGTGAGCTTAAGAAACTAGTTGTACAATCACCATTCACTGACAACATTGAACATTGACATTAACAATCATAGTCGTCTTTATATTGAACTGTTAGTGGATGCTAAGTTAGTCCTTGTAGGAATAGAACCTAACAATTCTGAGTTGACCACAAAGTATTTGAGTAATGTCTGTATAATTAGTAGAGACCGGATTGTATGCAGTTGCATATTTAGCCCCATTTTAGTGGTTGTTGCATTTTTTAGCAAATGTTTCGTATTCATGCTTATTTACGCTATATCTCGATCTCAATCATGAGAAATAAGGAAAGTACAAAGAAAATCTGTCTCATGAATTCGTCGAGGCCCAAGCTGTTCCTATGTAAAATCAAAGAAAAGTTTGTTTCAAAACTGATTGATTGATAACCCAGTGATATCACCAAATTAGTTCAAATCAACCCAGACACCTCAGTGGACGTAGATTGGTCCTTCTCTCCACTCACAAAAAGGTATTAAAAGATTGTGCACACAATAGGCTGTTTGACAGTGTGAAAAAAACAGTATTCGTGTAAATTTTATGAGTCTTAAAACCGCTTTAAGGCATTTTAACTAAAAAAACAATTATTAATTGCAAAAACACACAAGATAAAATTTGATAATTTATGTATCTGCGGCCATTGTATCGAAAAAGACCTGGATTGGCCGATTCTATAGTGACGTCAAATGTCGGTAAAAATGGCGTTTGTCATTCATTCTTTCTTACGTTCATTGGTTGGTTTTCTGGGAATAACGTCATAATTCCTGTGCGACGCCATATTGCCCAAGATAGCGTTTTGGCGTCTTTTAACACAAGTAAATTTTCGTTTTTCTTTTTTTTGAAGAAATACACGAAAGAATATAAAATGACCACTTTCTGTCTGAGGACTCAGTGAAAGTCAACAAAAAAATGAGATGGTTTTGAGAAATCTGTCAAATAGCCTATTTGTCTACCTACGGAAAATACTTAGAAAAGTACTAATCATGTACCTACATTTAAAAAAAGTAAATTATGTAGGTATTTCAGCAGATATGATTTATTGTCCCCCAGTTTCTCTTATATTATATTATATATTTTCGGCCTTTTATGTTGCGTATAGTCCGATCTCTAATCTTTTACGGCCTTACTATTAAATAAGTTATAAACTCTGAATAACTATTTGACGTATATCAATTTATACTGGTTTAATCGCATTTAGCGTACAAATAACCAGTTTGTCAGACCTCGCATAACGGCTGTATACACAGTCATAACCTTTATTAGTAAAGCCGTTAGCATCCGGCAATTATTGACCCTTAAGATGAGTCTTTTCTAAAATAGGTGACTCAATGTTCATATCTGTAGAGTTTTGATGTTTCAATGAGTATTAATAACGCAGCTTTCAATTTGCATTGATGTATTAGTTAGTTTTTTTAACAAAATAATAAGAAATCTTTAAGCTCTGCGGTCTTATTTGTAAAAATACTATGGACGCCATTTAAAATCGTCTTTGGTGGAGAGTTTACCAAGAAAATACATAGCCACATTAAACTACTTCTGAGGGGTGATTTAGAAAAATAGATTTTTTGTAAATAAGTCCGTTGAAAATATAAGTATATCTTGCAAATTAGTATTAATAATTGATTGACTTTTTATCCGGCTCATTTAAACTTTCAGTCATTTAAAATGTTGGGCCTTACATTTCAAGTAAACAATTTACAAGCCATGCTACTTTTCCTACCAAGTATTATTCTAATTAAGTCCTGAATTGCTCATAACTCGCAAGGAGTTAACAAAAGTAAAGTAAAGTAAAATTAAACAAACAAATGGGATATTGGTATTTCTAGTGAACTTAAAATATGACTTAGTAGTTGACATAATATTATATGCTTGAGTAGGTCCATACCTAATGATCTCAATCATAATTGCCTAATGTGATATCTTGAACTTAATCTCATGTTGAAAATTGTTATAGTGTAATTCGTCGAATTTTACATGTTGGTTAATTACTTAATGTGCCTTATTGTTACAAACGTAGTAATATCTTAATTAACTTTAGAAGTGTACACTGTTATCAACATAATATTTTAATTAGCACACCATTTTTTTCCAATAAATAGATTATTCTTTACTCTTTTCTATTAATATATTGATAAATTATTCTGGTAATGGCACTTATTACATTTAATTTGCTGTTCAAAATTATGTGTTCTAATAATTCATGACTTAAAAATCATTAAATCAGATCGTTACATTAGTTAATACCTTCATAATAATCTGAATTCGGAAATCCATTACTTCGAACTAATTAAGGGTTTAAGTCTAAACAAGCTCATAGTGCCTATTATCAATGACTGGAATAAATAAATGAGCGGAGTATGACGCGGTTGCGGAAAACGTCGTCAGAGTATTTGAATCAGGCATGCGCGCGCGCAGCACCAGTAACGACCGCACTTGTTAACCACAGCGCGCGCGCATTGCACGCGCTGAATTTTCGCCGGCTCTATCTACGAAAAAGATATCGATAAAGACATTACATCACAGTGATAACAGTGAACGGAGGCACAATCTAGCCACTCAGAGTTTTATCGCTAATTTTATTTTCCCTTTCATTTTGCTCAAACTTTTCGTCGAGAGTGTTCTAAAACAATAGGTGCCGGTTGAATACCTAACAGTGTGTGATAATAAGTGTATGTCGGATGTCACGGCGCATGCGCCATGGCCTCGGCGAAGACAACAGTGAAGATCACAGTGGTCGGAGATGGTATGGTAGGCAAGACCTGCCTTCTCTTCGTCTACACACAGAATACATTCCCGAAAGAATATGTACCCACAGTGTAAGTACTTCTGTCACTTGTTGCATTCCAGCGTGTTGGCCGATTAGTCTCGGCGGAGAAGCAGTAGCGGGTTGCTTCACGCGGACAGGTGCTGTGGGTCAATAGAGCAAGCGGCCGCGGCCGGAGGTCGAGCGACTTGTTAGCGCGCTAATGTGGTAACATGTTATCACTGCTAAGCTACAATGATGTCACTGCACTATTTCTGTTTAGCCCTACCTAACCATAGGAAAGGTTTTTCCCATTATTTTATACCTACTCGCAAGTTTCCCTGAAGTTCCTCTTGACGTGCTATGTAGTTATCAGTGCGGCTGACTGTACTAGCGTAGTAGTAGTAACAACAGATTTGGAACTCATCAAAAGGACGAACGAGTCTCATAAAATCTTCAATTTAACGCGGAGGAAGTGATGAATCGATTTTATTAGTAATATTATGAGTGGTATTCATACATCTTACGTCATTACGTTTGTTTAGTAAGTAGGTAGCTAGGTACCAACTCACTGGACTATTATCGAGACGGTGACTAATGCCAACAGTACGTTTTCAGTAGGTGTCGTTATTTGAAAACGAAGGTGTGAAAATTATCACCGTTGTGTACCTAATGAAAACATCTGTGTGACGGATTTAATTGAGTTAGCAATTAATATATAGATCGATACAGTTCGATTCATATATAAGGCTTGTATTTTTTGCGCTATTGAAGATTACCGTTGCTCGTTTTACTGGACCAACTGAAGTCCTTTTAGGCAACTTGACATAATGTCCACTTGATACTCGACCGTGGTGGAGGCAGATCGCAAGTAGCAAGCCAGTCTATGCAAAACTTGGGTAATCCCAGTAGGCGCGCTAACTAAATTATAAGTTAGCAAAGCAGATCACGCAGCTGAGACTATTTAGGCGTCACTGTTTATAAAGTCAAATGCGACGAGGCGCATTGTTGTATTGTCTGACAGAGCCGTCCATTTCCTTCTTTTGAAATTGGACACTTGATTTCGTTTGCACGGTACGCCTACAATCGGTACTTCCTTGCGAATAGCAATCGGTCTCCGCGACGAATGCTAGCCCACGCGCTTGTAGGATGAGTCAATGACCGTTGCACTGTTCACCTAGATTTAGATCTCGGTAGAAGAGCTTCCAACTGCATGAGTGAGAATGTTCAGAAATATCAAGGTGAAAATTACGTTCAGTTGACAGCGTATTGACCATAACACGCGTGCACTCTACTCAGTTACCTTATACCTAAGGTACCTCGAAATGTAAATGTTGAGTTTTATCAGGGTAGCAATTACGTAAGAATCCACTGTATTGTTGTTTGATTTAGCCCTTCTGTTCCCGGTATGTCACACCAACTTATGACTGACACCTACTGTACATTCTGGGACTTTTTT
The DNA here is from genome assembly GCA_947310845.1 of Yponomeuta plumbellus. Lineage (NCBI taxonomy): Eukaryota > Metazoa > Arthropoda > Insecta > Lepidoptera > Yponomeutidae > Yponomeuta > Yponomeuta plumbellus. Next base: position 13,706,039 of record OX371198.1, on the reverse strand, counting down.
TCCTAGTCGTTATCTCGCACTCCCATTCGGAACTGTCTAATACATTCTTATTTTGATTCTTTCAAGTTGTTTTCATCATCATCATCAACCCATTACAACCCCACTGAAGGGCACGGGTCTCTTCCCTGAGGAAGGTATAGGCCATACTCCACCACGGGGGCCAAGCCCGGATTGGTGGAGGCTTGTAAGACTAGTGGCTAGTCTTACTGTAAAAAGTTTTCAATCGAGTGGTCTTAATGCAATTTATTGCCAAATGCACACCCTTTTCTTTCTATCTATCTTAAATATACCGTTAATCGTGCATCACTAGGTATCAAGTAAGTACTTGTCGCCCACATCTTTGTAGATATGTAACAATTTATTCACCTTATCATTTAGGTCTCTGCATTAGATCCAATAAAACATGATCCTTTAAATGAGAGACTTAACAAGCGTGTTCCTTATAGGTTCGACAACTATGTGGGTCACACGACGGTGGACGGTGAGGAGGTGGAAATGGCGCTCTGGGACACAGCTGGACAAGAGGACTACGAACGGCTAAGACCTTTGTCATATAGACAGGTACGAAAACATCCTACTTAGATAGTCTAAGCTCGCTGAGTTGCCTTTTAGGCCTACTATATTTCATCCCGTCAGTCACCGATAGGTACCATTTGATTCACATGGAAAAACCGTTCATTTTAATTACGTACTTATGAATACGATGCTCGAGAATGCGTGTAAATTGTGGCCGACCCCTCACTCATAATAGGCTATTGGTCACCATTGGCATGCATGCCATTTGTCAATATTAACATTTAACATTTTTAACATAACATTTACATACAGGCACATAGATTGCTTCTGGCCCCACACTAGGATACCCTGTGGGACCAGAAACAGCGACGCCACAAACATGTAGGTAAACATCCAAGACCTGTGCTTTTTTTTTTTTTCTTGTCCCCAGCCGGGATTCGAACCCGGGACCCCTCACATGGTAGGCAGATGCGCTAACCATTGCGCCACAGAGGTCGTCATATCGTCATATTATAATGTATGTTTCTCCGAAACCCCAAATTCCAGTTGACAGGAAGTAATCGGCGCGGAAATACGACGTGTTATCGTTAGGTGCAGGTTTCAGGTTTTGCGTTATGTGCGTTGTTACATTTAGGGGGCGGCAAATTTGCCCCAAAAAGTTAAATTAAAAAAATAAAATTCCTAAATGTTATTATATTTCGCCATTTAACTTAACTTGAATGTGGAAGACGTTTGCCAATCTGCTAATAGATTCTTTTTTATATTACATATTTGTGTAGGTAGTTTCAGGGGGCGGCAAATTTGTCTCAACATTTTTTTTGTCTAACAGAAATAATAAAAAAACCTGAATGTCAAACCTGATTTCACCATTTAACTTACCTGAAAAGTGGGTGACGTCTGCCAATCTGCTAATACATACTTTTTTATGTTACATATTTGGGTAGGCAGTTATTTTAATGTCGGCGGTGCGGAAACAAATGGCATGGCCATTCGCTAAGAGTATCTGGCCGGAATGAAAGCTGCGACATCAGTTTATCCAAACTTGGATAAATTTGGGTAATTTTTTTCTTACGTTATGTGCGCGTATTTACGTTGCAGTGGAAATAAAGCGGTGAAAGCGCATAGGTAGAACGCCTACTCATTCGGAAGGGTCGATGGCTTAGATCCCGGCCTTTACGTTGTTTTCTTACGTACATTTGTAAAGTTGTGGTAGTAATACCATGCGCTAACTGTGATGGACAAACATCGTGAGGAAATCTGAGTGTCTGAGGTGTTCACATACCTCAGCGCTTGGAATTGCCAATCTGCTTTGAGCCCGCCTTGTAATTATTATGTATTCTGTCTATTGTGCCCTGCAGTGGGATGTATTAACTTGAGTGTGTTTTGTTTTTATGAAGCCTAAAAACAAAACACACTCAAAAATATTTAATAGGCTATTTGACCCATTTCTGAAAACCTTCTCATACTTTTTGTTGGTGTTCATGGAATCTTCGCATAGGAATTATGGCGTCACTCGCCAGTAAACCCACCAATGAACGTAAGAACGGATGAATGACATACGCCATTTTTACAGACATCATTGTGACGTCTTCATAGAATCGGCCAATTCAGGCCGTTTTCGATGCAACGGCTGCAGATACATAATTATCAAATTTTATCTTGTGTTTTTTTACAAATAATAATTGTTTTTTTAGTTAAAATGCCTTATAGCGGTTTTAAAACAAATAATTTATACAAAGACATACAAATAATACTGATTTTTTCACACTGTCAAATATTTATATATTATTTCGAGTCCATCCAAGTTCTATTAGATAAGGGCTACGCACATTGCACCAGCCGTACTTAATACAGTTCGAGCTACATTTATATTCGACCTCCATATGACTCAAAATACTCAAAATCTATTAGACCAAGATGCAGTTCTGTACTATGTCTATAAAACTTGTTGGAGTTTTCGCTACTGAATTTCATTTGGAAAACATTCTTAGATCAGTCAACTGTTGCATGTATGACCGGTGAAATGCTGTGAATTGAAATTTTACCAAATTGCTTATTTAGTAGCAAAGGGCATAATTGTCTCTCTCTTAAAACAGATTAAGAAAGTTTTGCGTTCATGCAATCCCAATCTAATTCAGCTCCATAAAACCTGGTAAAGTAATCTAGTCGAAACAAGCAGACATTATTGCACCTGCATTTGTTAGTCCCCTTCCACAGTCTTCAACAGTCTTAATTAAATATCCCACGTTTGTCCTATAAATTGCGACTGTGCCAATATCGTAGTAAGTTTTCCATTCTCCCAGCGAGAACACTACTGTTATAAGATAAAGTTTCAGAACATTATTATCAGGAAATCTGACAGCACAAAATAATTTAAAATTATGTGCAATTTATTGTTGTTAAAATAAAAAAGGTAGAAACACATTCTAAATCGGAAATTATACATAGGTACATAAACCCACGCCTGTATCCTGTAAGGGTAGGCAGAGACCAGGGATTTCCACTTGCCACGATCGTGACAGATCTCTTTCGCTTCATTTATATTTATTACTCGTTGCATGCCGAGTAATAAATATAAATGGGGTTACCGCTGGGGTAAAAGTGTTCTTGAGTGGAGACCGCGACTCGGCAAACGTAGTGTAGGACGCACTCTAACCAGGTGGGATGACGATCTGCGAAAAACTGCAGGCAGATGCTGGATGCAGCAAGCTGAAGACAGGGCGCTATGGCGCTCATTAGGGGAGGGCTATGTCCAGCAGTGGACTATATAGCCTGATGATGATGATAACTCGTTGCATGCATGGTCGCAGGTTTCGGGTACGTTTTATCTTGCCCTTTGCTAATACATCTCGACACCATTCTCCGACGAAAACATTAATTCTTCCCGGCCTATCAATCGCTAGCAGACAGTATGGCGTCAATTTACTTATACTCTGTACTTTCTGTTGATCTTGGGCCTAGATTCTGCTAATGTAAAGTATCACAATGACAGTTGCATGACTACGTCGATTTAATTTTTTTCATTGCCACTTCAAGTCAAGGCGCGCACGCGTATTCCTATTTCTAGGCGTCAATGGAATTAAAAAACATTTTTTTTTGTTTTATTTATTTGTACAGCTTACTATTTTAACAGGATATAGTTTTAATGCAATAGTGGACATCGCAAACAAAAACAAGAGTAATTGAAAACTTATAAACAATACACTACTTACAGCACTTAACTTATAATTATAACACAAAATAAAAAGAGTGGTCTTTGTGAACTTATTCAGAGAACAACAGAAGATGTCTATTGTCTCACTAATAGAATTGAGTCTGCGTAGGGCTCGCGTGAGGGGCGCATTTTGTGGATTCTGGAGTCACCGGACTAAAGGATAAGATTAATATAATAGTTACTTTACTTTGAATTCTCAGACGGGCTGCTTCTTGGTGTGCTACTCAGTGGGCAGCCGACCATCGTTCGAAAACGTAGAATTGAAATGGGTCCCAGAGCTGAAACACTTCAGCGCGACAGTCCCCATCGTCCTTGTGGGTCAGTACAGTCAGTTAATAATATCCTACTAATAATAATAATAGTATCCTATAATAATAATAGTATCCTATCTGTACAGTGTCTTAACCCTTTGTAAGGCTCTGTACCATATATGGCCACCATAATTTGAACTTTATTGCATTGACCTAGAGTCCAAAACCAATGAAAATTTAAGACTACAGTCCGTTTTTTTAATCTATGCAAAAAAAAAATGACCCAGTGTTGCCGCTATAAAAGCTATAGGTTAACTCGGTAGATTTTCATTAGTGTCATCCACCTCCTGCGGTTGACTGATAGCAAATGCTTATATCACTAAGTCCGCCGCATTGCCACTGTAATGTTTACTTATGCGCAATAAACGTATTAATAATAATATTGTACTCATGCGAAATCACGACCAATAGGAGCGTATGACGACAAATGCAGCCGCGGTCAAAAGCTGCCTTATTCACGCTTACAACTGAGGATTTCCACTGAGACTGTGCTGTGACCAAATGCCTCTAAAACACACACGTTTTATTGAGTTGAACTTTAATTTATAGTGATGTTTTTCCTGTAATTTATTCTCGAAGTTATCTCGGAGGAGAGTGTCATATAGTTTGTACAAAGGAATATTATATGTGTATGTACGTATATTTAAAACTACGTAATACTCAATAATACGCTAGAGTATCTAATCTATACGGGTGTATAATTGCTCATTTATGTAAAAAATCAGGAAAATATAAGCTGGTCTATCCTATGACAGTTGTTTTTTAACTTTCCAAATCATCGTCATCATCATCATCAACCCATTTTGTCCCCAACAAGGGCCAAGGGTATCTTCCCTGAGGAAGGTATAGGCCATACTCCACCACGGGGGCCAAGTCCGGATTGGTGGAGGCTTGTAAGACTAGTGGCTGGTCTTACTGTCAGAAGTTTTCAAGCCGCCCCTAAGCCTTCTGACTTGGCTTAACGACTGCCATCTATCGACGGCAGCCAACTTTCCAAATAAATAGTTAATATTTTGAATAATTTACAGCGACGAAAACTGACTTGCGGAAGACAAACGAGGCTGTAATAACAACACAGGAAGGAAAGAAACTAAGGAAAAAGATAAAGTAAGTATCACCACTAACTATTCAATAGGACGCAACGCAAGCACAGTTTTGGTAGACGAAAGATCGGAAAACCCCTATTGTGTATGATAATAAAGTTGTCCCTTTCACGCCTCCTCCGTAGCTCAATAGGACGTAGTTAAGCAAAAAGGTTCCAACCCACAACATGGTGATTTTTCATACCAAAATGGGACAATGTCCTCCTATTTAGGAGGATCCTCTCGATCTTAAGACTCAAAGATTTCATAGCGATCCGATGAGTATGTGCAAAGTTATGGCACATGGTAGTCCAACCCACATGTATAGAGAGCGTAAATCATATTTTTTTTAAGTACAAGCTCTTAAAAAAAATATGTGAAAACTCACTTTGTGTGCGTTGGAATCTTTTTGCTAAACTGCGTCCAATAGCAGTTTTTACAAGAGAAACTTTTAATCGTGCAATTTAATTCGAACTTTTCGAATAGAATTTATAAAATTTCTGGATGGAAAGGGGGGGGGGGGGCAAAAATGTTGACGTAGGAAACTTGTTTGGACTAGTTACGAGATAAACATACTAAAAGTCCTCACCCCTCCGAGGTGATCCCGAGGGAGAGGGGCACAAAGAAGGTCCCGTTTTTGGGTTTTCTGCTTACATCTCAAAAACGGTGCGTCGTACGAAATTTGGTTGTACTAAATAATGAAACCTGATTGCCGTTTACTCTTTATATCTATCTCCAATCGTTGCTTAGCTATGAGCTCCGAAAAACAGCTGATTTTCAAAAATGTGTTAAATTCTCTGTAGCACATTGTAACAATACGAATTTGCCATAATCATTTCTTATTCTAGAGTAGCCGAGGACCGTGCTCAGTGGCGTGCAATGGGAGAGGCCTATGTCCAGCAGTGGACAACCATAGGCCGACGATGATGATGATGATGATATATAATGCAGTGCAGCCTATATAAGTGCTACTGCAGGGGACAGACTCGCACAGATAATGTCTAATCGGGAAGTCTATATAGTCTAGTCATTAAAAAATGTTAACGAACTTCTCTGAAAAGGCTGCACAGATTTTACGATTTTTGTGTAAGATCTATCGTGGTGCATTATGGTAGGTCTGTGATTATGTCGTAGGCTAATTAAATATGGCAAAACAATGTTTACCGTGTCAGCTATTAGATATTCCAGAGGAATCGATTTTTTTAATATTCTGATACAAATCGCCTTATCGCTTCTACTATAATACGCTAACGGTTATTCATTTCATCGCGAAAGGCCACTGACCGTATATAATTTCAATTAACAAATTTGTGACAAGTGAAAATTAAATTTGACGAGGGTTATCGGCGCGCGCGCCGGCAGCTCGCCATTGTCGTCTTATCACGCGCTGATAACGCGCTTTGTTGCTGATATGACGACATGGCGTGAAAAGTGTGTTACGATATTTCATGTTATTATAAGTAGTAAATAATTTCAAATCGCTATGTTAGTAACGGATGTTATAGGGTCTGATACTTCAGGGGGTAAACGAATGAACTATATATAAAGTAGAGTTACTCTAATACCTAGTATTCTATTATTACAATACAACAGGAAGAACTTATCGAACTAGCTTACTGCTGTTTCGTGTTTAAAATCTGCTATGTAACAATTATTTTTTTCAGGTGCGACCTTTTACTCTTATTTATTTATTGTTGAAATTAAAGCAATCCAAATAGTACATTTCACCTATTTCTTGAAGCTCGATAGAATAGTTTCAAATTGGACAATAGCCGTTGCGTAACGAGACATCTAACCTTGCCTTGTCAGACCATCGTATGAAAAAAATCGTACAGAGTGCACTGAGTTTTTTCATTTCACTTTCGATAGCGAGAGCGTTTGCAATTTGTATAGGAGTGACAAAGAGACAACTAGGTGAATGACAAAACTAAGTATACGCAATCAGTTTATGCACTCAGTTACCGTTTTCATCCGTTAGAAAACGACCATACAGGGAAGGTTTTGAAAACTGCCATAAGTAGCATTATAATAGCACAGAGGAAATATACCAGTATTTTTCATCGCATAACATGGTCAGAAATATCGCATAGCAGGTTTTGACCGCGCAACGAAGTTAAGCTTATTATACGTACAGATGACAGCAGATAAACCTTTACATAGGGGCACTCTAATCAGTTACTTTAAGGACGACTTTACAAACATCTAAAGTTCCTAGGCGAGGCCATATCAATTAAATATCCGATTTCACATCAAGCTTCTTGAGGAGCATCTTAATTATTCAACATCGGATTTCACAACGAACTTCTGAAGATGCTAGGTACTATTCCTCTATTTAACAGTCTTAACTAACAATCAGAATTATTTAACAGTGAAAATAAAACTACGATTATCGGCGAAAGCAACTTTAGGAATCGCCGCTTTAGATTACTTATCATTTACACCGGAAAAGGCAAAAGATTGTCTTAAATCATGGTTAAAATATTATGTTTACGAACTTCTGTTCCATGTGTGTCTCCGCGTTTCTTTTGCTTTAAAGTTTCTGGGCCACCAGTGAAAACAAATACAACTGATTTTTACTTAAAGTTTACTTATAAATGTATATGTTACGGCTAAAACCCGAAGTGCGGTTACAACTAGTTTTAGCCGGTTAGAACTAGGTGTAGCCACTTACTCTTGGTTAAATCTTGTATAAGCCGATTGTTTTCGGGTAAAACCGAGTCTAGCCGGTATCATTCCGGTTAGAACTAGGTCCAACCAAACCCTAATGGCTGGCTGGAATCTTGGCTGAATGAGGGTCACTGGTACATCAAAATATCACTATACTTCATTTAATGCACGCACTCGTGCACATAAGATTAGTTTTTGTTTCATCGAAATCGGGCCAGGACTTCCAAAGTTATAGCGTTGTAAAGGTTCACCGCTTTTTTAAATTTCTAATCTTTCGCGCGCAAGAAAGATGACGTCATGTGGCGCATTGTTGGCGGGTACGCCTATGCAGAGTGAGTTTGGTTCGTGAAAATTTGATTTGTAAAGTGGTTTGTACTTGTTATTTTAGGTTTTTTGTTTTAGCAGTTACTCTAAATAATATTGTGAATGTAACAAAGCGATGGAAGAGGGTTTTGTGAAAGGACAATCCAATAATCTTCCAATAGTTGACCTGTTTATGGTCACGCAATACTTGGCGGAGTAAGTGCTTACCAAAGATATTTTTGGTAAAGAAAGGCAGTTCGTATTTTTTCGTGATCAACAAGCTGGGGCAAAAAACATTTTCTTTACTGAATTTTTAATTATTTCAAAAGCTTTTTTTTTAGTTTTACTTGACGCGTTGTCTCTTTGTCTAATCAATCTTGAAAGCTAAAGACCCACTTTCTGGTTTCTGATTGAGCTGAAACTTTGCACACGTATGTCAATCGGATCATCATCATCATCAACCCATCATGTCCCCACCGAGGGGCATAGGTCTCTTCCCTGAGGAAGGTATAGGCCATACTCCACCACGGGGGCCAAGTCCGGATTGGTGGAGGCTTGTAAGACTAGTGGCTGGTCTTACTGTCAGAAGTTTTCAAGCCGCCCTAAGGCCTCTGACTTGGCTTAACGACTGCCATCTATCGACGGCAGCCGGCACCAACTGCTTAACGTGCCTTGCGAAGCACGGAATCGCTCGGAAAAATGCCACTAGCGTTAGTCATAGACGGTGACCCATCCATGGACTGAACGCGCCGTATGTTGCTTAACCTTAGTGATCGTTTAAGATCACTCAGGCAGCCCAGGCTACGAGCGATTCGGTCAATCGGATAACAATCCAATATTATTATGACATGGAGCTGATCCGATGATGGAGCCAGAAGGTGACCAAGGGAACTCTGTGATGAAAATTCGTACCACCATCGAATTTGGGCTCATTAGTTTTATCTTGACTAGTACTTTGGCCTATACGTTAATACTTTGGTTTCATCTATTTAGCTCTGAAGTCGGCTCGGCCGCTGACAAAAATGTACAGATAGATAAATGTGAGTCAAGTGCGATATCAGGAATACTGAATATTATTGTATACCTCGTCAACCTTTGCATATTTCTTGCAAAGTTGCCCCGGGCACAACCGACTAGAGTGCGTGCGCGCATGAAAAGGTTGACGTGTTGTCAACTGCTTTTAAGTTAAATAAACACACAATCAAAATCGGTTCATCCGATGCCAGACTGTCATTGGCATAGGATCGAGCTTGTAACACCCCTCTAAGTCGGGGATTAAAAATCAATATTTTTTTATTCTTACGGTCTTAATAAAAAAGTAAAAATAGGTTAAAACCGATTTTAAAAGTGGGTTTTTGTTTTGGACCTCACAATAATTTCAAGTGTTTTATATTTTCACTACTATGAACGTTAATGAACGAACGTTAATAATGAAAAAAAATTAATAAATAAACTCACGCCCGTTATCCCCGAACTACATACTAAGAACGCCCCACTGTACGTTAGCCGCGGAAGCCGGCACAGCCATTTTTCTACCTACATAATATTTGCGACGCGAAGCGTGCAAGCTACCGTGCTAACTTGTTGATTGACGTACTAATAACTACTAACACTAAGCCATTGTGATAATAACTATATATTTAATTAACATATGCTAATTTTTTTAAATAACATGTCATCGCCAACTCAAACTCAACATCGAAGAGTCCGATCGTCCGTTTTTCTCCGACGGCCGTGCCTTTCAGATCAATACCCTGCAAAGCACAGTTTCATGTTGGAAGGGCCTATTGCTCAAAAAATATTTAAATGTAGGTAGTAAGTAGGTACATAATAAACACAAAACTTACGTCGAAATGATCTTTAACAGTGCACGTGACTACAGGCTGTGAGAGGATCGGGTCTTTTCATAGTCTTCAACCACTTTTTTCGGACCTTTTCTTTACGAGGTGTGGAAAAAAACTATTTTTTGGGTGTTTTTTTTTCATGGAGTTCGTACACAATAGGTACTTCGGGACCATTTAGATAATCTACGAAGCGAAAAACAGCGAATTACAGCGAACAAGCGAGAAATGCAACGAGTCACAGTACGCAGATATGGAAGCGCTGAATCGCTCGCGCCTCGTGACGTCATCCGCGTTGGCGCGGCCGAGTTGGTTTTGCCTCGGAGGCCGTTTAAAATCGCAACTTTAACGTTTAATATCTCAGTCATTTTTGAAGATAGAAAAAAAATAAAAACAGATTCTTTTTCCAGTGATGAATTTTTCAGATATGCTAATTAAAAAGATCATCAGCATGGCTCATTACCTCTCTAGAATTTGGGTCTTACAATAACTTATGTTCTGTTAGTTATTTGCTAGATTTATATTTTTAGGAGTAGTAAACTCTGATTTGGTTTTATACGGTCGGTATTTTGTGTTGTAAGTATCATTTTATTTAGGATAAAATAATCCATAGCATTCATTGAATTTAAAATTGAATGACCATAGTTACTAAACTTAAGTACCTACCTACATACGTAAGTCCTGTCCAAAAATCTGCTGTAGGTATAATATTTCTTAACATTGAAAACCATGAATCAGCAAACTTTTTTGCCGTCTCTATTATATTCTAGCTCTATGGAAAGCATGAGATCCCTTCTACGAGCCCTATGTTCCTGATAAGGGATGAGAGGAAATCTCATCATCATCCTTTAAGAAAAGCATGCTTAAAAAGCAAATGTAAACCAGGCCTTAGTAAACTTGACGGATCAGAGAGTTTTGGCCAGCGAAAAGTGTCGACCGACAGCAATAGATAGATGACAGGTGCCAATGCCAAAGATTCTTTGGGGTTCGAATTCAGCCCGGTCTTTTCCCTATCAAGGTTCGTTATCAAGTGTCGCAACTTTCTTAAATGATTTCATATTGCAAACTAATTAAAAATACAAATTAAATACAAGTCTAACCCTAAACTACTTTCTTATTTTCCAGGGCCGTCCGGTTGGTGGAATGTTCAGCTCTAGAAAAGGAGAATATGAACGAAGTCTTCGAAGAAGCCATCCGAGCCGCGTTACGCAAGAAACCTGTGATCAAACGGACCTGCAACTACCTATGATCAAGTTGTTATACTATACTACACGCACGACAAATACCTAGTAGGTGAAGCCTTGTGACCTCACAAACTTAGTATATCAGGGGACTAAGATACAGAGTAAGATAATTTCACCTTCGATACTAAACGTCTTAACGATACTGAGTTCTGCGGTCATTAAAAAGGGCGCAGCACTCCGTATTTGGACTCCCTTAGGTTAGGACAAATCGGACTGGTCACTGATGGATTCTTTCGTTCGTTCAGACGGCACATAGCAGCGGTGCGCTCGATAATATGGACCTGTCACCCAGATTAGAACAGTTCGATTAGTACCAACATGTACCAATTAACTTTTTCCTCAGTGCTAACTACCTACTAAGTCATGTGAGGTTTGAACCAAAGACTCGGGCTCAATATTACATCCGTATTTGGACGTTAGTACTGGGCTGATTAAAGTCGGCCAGATTAATCCTTTGGTTAGTAGATTGTTGTAAATTATTTAGTTAAGTATTTAAGACATTACCATTTAGAAGTAAACGTTTCTATCTGAGATTATAGTTTATTCTTATCAAGAGATATGCGTAATCTAAGCTGATAGCAAGGTGTCTGTTCACAATGAAGTTATCATTAATGTTTAACAAACGTACCTAGTCCAACTTGGTACTTATATCTTAGATCGATCTGCATTAAAGAAAACAAACATGCATTGTGTATATGTTACGGCTAAAACCCGAAGTACGGCTACACCTAGTTTTAGCCGGTTAGAACTAGGTGTAGCCACTTACTCTTGGTTAAATCTAGTATAAGCCGATTGTTTTCGGGTAAAACTAGGTCTAGCCTGTTTCAATACGGCTAGAACTAGGTCCAACCAAACCCTAGTGGCTGATACTAGGTCTAGCCGATATAATGCCGGCTACAACTAGATTAAACCAAACCCTGGTGGCTATTACTAGGAGTAACCTATACAGGTTGGTTACCTTGGGTGGAAGTTATTCTACTAACTTTACAGAACCACATATTATATTATTGTAGCCAGAATAATATTATTATCATTCACACTTTCATAAATCAACACAAGTTATTTATTAGAACAATTCAAACTTGAACTGCCAAAAATAGTCTAAAGGTTTAAGATTTGTTCAGCTGATGAATAAATGAGCTTACCATCACGGAATTAAATGTATGTAAATGTTTATGTTTATGTTATTAAAAGATCGCCGAACCAGGCAATGATGTTTGGTTCTGATGTAATAAAGGTCGGGCTGAGATCATCTGATCTGGAGTCCTTGCAAATACAGAAAATGAGGCTCTGTAGAGTAAGTAGAACTGTAGCATGATATCGGCTAGACCTAGTACCAGCCACTAGGGTTTGGTTGGACCTAGTTCTAGCCGGAATGATACCGGCTAGACCTAGTTTTACTCGAAAACAATCGCGTCATACTAGATTTAACCAAGAGTAAGTGGCCACACCTAGTTCTAACCGGCTAAAACTAGTTGTAGCCGCGTCTCGGGTTTTAGCCGTAACATATATAAAACGTCAGAGGCATTGCATTTGCAAAAATTTCATATATATTGTTACTGTTACTTACACATACTTAGAAAAGAATAAAATAATATTATACCAAAACGTATTTTTGTAGATCACAAAATGAGTTGGTTTTTGTTATTATCCCTTCGACGTAAGCGTTTTCAGGGTTCCGTACCAGAGGGTTCCTTTATTTATAGAATCACTTTGTTGTCCGTCCGTCCGTTTGCCTGTATCGAGTTGAAATTAAAACCATAGATGCTGCTGTCCACGGGTAGAGTAAACGGTAAAGTAGAGCGGTAGAGTACTAACTATACCAATGTAGACAGCATTGGTAGAGTAGAGTACTGAAATTTGGTAGAGTAGAGTAACTAGCAACGTGGGCGAGCTACTCTACCACTTTCCTTCCCCCACTCCAGCGTCCATTCTACTCTAGAATACTCTACCCGTGTAAGCGGTTAGTAGAGTAACTAGTTCAAAAATGTTTCTTAAAATTTTTTGATATTCATTGTTCTAGTGCTTCTTACCTAGTGACAACTCTACCGACAAAATGAAAATTTACGTGTAAACAGTTACTCTACTTAAATTGGTAGAGTACTTGGAACTGGCAAAATAGTATGCTAGTTGACTCTACCGTTTACTCTACCCGTGGACAGCAACAGGCAGTTCGGAGTAGAAGTATGAAATACCTACCTACTGGGAAAAAAGTCCCAGAATGTAACAGTGTGACACAAGGTGGTGTGACATACCGGGGACAATAAATCAGACAACTCCATAGTGGAGTCTTACGTAATTGCACCCCTGGTCGGAGGGCGTCCGTCTACGTTTGCGAGTCGCGGTCTTCACTCAAGAACACGTTTACCCCAGCGGTTGTAGGTAGGTTCTTCGCGAAATATAGCCAGCCCACTGCCACTTCAGCTTGCTAAGGACTTAATCAAATTCTTCAAAATATTTTCTTGGGTCTAGATTCTTTTTCTTTCCAAAAATGTATCAAAATGCATAAAATTGTTGTAGATTGAAGAATTCAGTTCCTACAACATCTTTGTAACATTCATATTTTTTCGTAGGTACTAGGGAGGTCGTATCATCATGACAAAGGTTGAAAAACACAGTGCTGAGGTATTGAATAGCTCGGTTTTCCTCACGATGTTTTCCTTCAGATTACAGAATTATTGTAGTTTACATGACCGTCAATGACTGACAAAAGTGTACAATGCGATGCAATAAGCAGCCTTATTTAACCGCTGAAGCTTTAATTACGTACAAGCGGGTAAACTGGTCGTGGCTCGTGGCTGATCCCCGCGCCGCGCGCCGCCGCCGCCGCCGCCGCCGGTTCACGCACGAGTACCGCACGAGTGTGCGCGACCAATCGGTACGTAAGTAATGGTATACCTCTTCCAAGGAACCTTTGGATGGAGAGAATTGCAGGAAGAACATAGTCAGTGAAAATAATAAAATTTCGTTTCAATGTTTTACATTAGAGAGCGTGTAAGTATTGTGTCGCATTTTTTTTAAACAATAATAATACAATATTTTGGAACATAATAATAAGATAAGACAAGATATAAACATAACACAAACATTTACATACAGGCACATACATTGCTTCTGGCCCCACACTAGGATACCCTGTGTCGTGGGCCCCAGAAACAGCGACGTCACAAACATGTAAACATCCAAGACCTGGGTTTCTTCTTCTTTTTTTTTCCCAGCCGGGATTCGAACCCGGGACCTCTCGCATGGTAGTAAGATGCGGTAACCACTGCGCCACAGAGGTCGTCAATATAATAATAATACTATGTATTATGTTCCAAAATATTGTTTCCTATGGCACATTCTCTGGAACAAATTGCTAATAAAACTAAACAGGCGTTTTAAACGAAAATTTTAGCAAAGTGAAAGTAGCCTAAAACTACTAATATGCTAAGCACCTTTTTAACACGTAGGGTAGGAACCTACATAATACATGTTAATACATAATGTACATAATAAACAGTACATCAGATATCGAGATTTATGAAGGTGGCTCTCTCTGAGGTGGCATGCTGGACAGTCGGTCACATTTTTTAAAATAAATCCAGGCAGTCAATCATTTCTCTCTAAAGGTAACGAAAGCAGTATTTAGACTTACTATACATGTACACAATAACGGGATTTATTTACAGATATTGACAGAGACATACCTCAACGGAAAAAATACAAAGTAACTAAATTATTTTATGGTTTTCAACTTTCCTTTTTTTCTTTTCCTTTCCGTTTTTGATGTTTATTGGATTCCCGTTGGCTTCCCTTGGTTATAGTCAACCTTCTCATACATTATATAAAGGTTTATGTGTCGTGGACTGTGTCCCTGATAACTGTGAGACATCATTGGGACATGCAAGGTGCCAATCAACTTCCATCTGTTTGTCCTTTTGGCCTATAAAAGCCTGTTTACATTTTTAGACTATAACCAGCTGACCCAGCAAACGTTGTTTCGATATATAATTTAGTTTTTTCACTGAGCGCTATGAAAAATAGATAACAACATATTCTCAAACCTAATATAAAATTTCATCAAAATCGGTTAAGTCGTTTCGGAGGGGTATGCGCACTAACATTGTGACACGAGAATTTTATATATCAGAAAGAAAGAAGAAGATAAAGATAAATAGAACCGCTCATTTACATATTTTTTTCAGTGGCAAACTCTTGAGCAAGCTAAGCATGCACACTAACACTGTGACACGAGAATTTTATATATTAGAAGAAAGATATTTTACTGTGAAAGCAACTTTACCCTCAGAATAAGGACTTATTCTGAGACTTTACCGCTATCACAGATCGTATACTGCGCTACTGCGCAGTCGTATGTCGTGTCACAGACGAATTTAAAGGGATACTAAGTCGTGTGACGTCGCTGTGGACTGGATTTCGGCTTTCATAGACATCCGATCAGTAATGTCGAAAGTGGTGACTTTTATGCAAAATAGTACCATTATAGTACAGACTTACAAAAGGCTCGCTGGGATTTTTTTATTAAAAAAATTGTATGGAGCCGAAATAATAATTCAATATATCTCCGGTCTCGCACGATTGGGGCTAATTATTTTTCAGGGAGTCAATCTTTGAATTATTTGGATTTTTTTGACATATTGCATAATGAGCCCAAAGTTGCGAAACTTTTTTTTTTTTAATAATCGGACCTTTTTTTTATTGTATTAATAGTTTAACTTTATTCCAGCTTCACATCTATAACTAGCGCAATAAAAATAATACGACCACAAAAATATATGAGTAGGTATATAAAAAAAATTTATGTTTAAGTGACAATTATTGAACTTTTTAAAGAATCGTTTTTTGCGTTTTGTAAGTCTTAGTTATTACAGTTTGGCGTCTATAACTATGGCATAATAATGAGTACGATCACCATTATTAAATATCTATGTTGAACAAAAAATTTAAACGTTAGGTAATCATTATCGGCTTAAATCTATACTGTGAAATTTGCAAACAAGTAACTAATGAGCCGTTTTCAAAAGAAATAAAAAAAAAAAATAATACGGCTGTCAAAGGAATGCATTTTTGGACCTAAGCCCAATAGCCATTTGTGATACATCATAAAATAGGTCTCAGCGAGCTGAACAAAAGTTACTACTACGCCAACAGCCAAATGTTTGTCGTTTCGGAGTTATATTTTGTTGAAAATGTTAGTTTTTTTTCAATACTATAGTATAACTCCGAAAGGACAAACATTTGGCTGTTGGCGTCATAGTAACTTTTGTTCAGCTCGCTGAGACCTATTTTATGACGTATCACACATGGCTATTGGGCTGAGGTCCAAAATTGCATTCCTTTGACAGCCATATTTTTTTTTTTTTTAGTTCTTCTGAAAACGGCTCATTACATATTAATCTTATCAATAATATTAATGTCTCAAAGTACCTATTAATTAATCACCTTTTAATCTGTTAACCTTAATGACCCCATCGTTACTTCAATATCATTTACAGATTACATTGAGGGTAGTTAGCAAATTACTCGCGATTAGAGTGGATATTTGTATGCTACCCCAATATCTCACTAAGGTAGCTCCGCCTAAGATAGCCCAGCACCTAAGATAGCCCACTTTCAAAATTTCCCGCTTCGAAACGTCAAACTAAATTTTAATTTCGCGTTCATGTTCGCTTAGTGGAGTGGGAGGGAGACGCCATCTTTGTAGGAGTTGACAGTTTGTCAGTCACGTTACAAATTCTTTACGATTTACAACCTCACATTCGCAAACTTTTTAGTGCTACTTTAGAAAAACAAACGGATTTAGTGTTTATCTTCCATACAAAGCTACGTGACTTCCAGAGCAGTCTTACGAAGGTAAGTGTTGTTTGTTTAGTGTGTTGATTTTTATTTAAAAGAGATATTCCTTATTACCGGGAATAGTTCCTATGAAGGCCCACCTCTCGGTTCCTAGGATGGCCCGGTTGGATGGAAGGATGTTTCCACGAGGAATGCGTTGGGTTAACTAGAAATGACGTAGAGGTATTCATATGTCCTGTATGCAATTAAGTTATGTTGTAATGTTTCATGCGTGCATACCTTTTTTATAATTGCTCCTAACAAGGCCCATCAAGCTTTTGTAAAAAACAAGAGTTGTTAAAGAACAATTGAAATTTGATTTTTTTTCTTCAGATTATTGTTATAATAATCTGATAAAAAATGTTATTTTTTGTTCTAACTAACAGATTATTGTTTTAGAGAAGATTTAAGTTTTGCCAAGCCTAAAATGGCCCACCGTACAATTGTGATCAAAGAAACTTTTGTTAAAGACTGATTCTTTAAGAATCTCATATTTTTGTTTAAGTTTTACGTAAAAACGTGCTTATTGTTTAGTTATTGTTTCTAAATTACTTTATAAATATCGGGCCATGATAAGTCCCTATGTTCCCGAAAAGGCCCACAAAGGAGGTTTTAAAAAGATTTTTATTAGAAATGTAGTTTTATTTGTTGATTTATGTGTTGAATTCGTCCACAAATAAACGAGTAATATTCTGTTATGATTTTCTATAATGTCTTATTGCTATTTTTTTATTTATCGAATTATTGCAAAAAGTGGGCCTTATCAGGCGCACGTACCTTACTCAGTTGGCTTTGACGATTACAAGTGAATACATTTATCTAAAGAAAATGGAGAGTATCGTATCGTTATAAACTTAGATATATTCGTGATATTATGAAGTGCAAACAAAATAACAGACTTCAAATTTTTGTTCGAATCAGTGTTGTCACGATTGGACTGCAATTTATCCGAAGAAGATCCTGTGACTTTTCGGGAATTTTGCCGAAATTTTACTAGAGCAGTTGACATACGATGGAGTTTAGCAAGTCGGAAAGCGGACATATTCCGAAAGAAATATGAAAGTTGGCTGGAAACGAATATCGACTATCGAATATCGCCTAGCTGCATATTAAGCCAAGAGCAGGGAACTTCCACCTCGATAGCTTCAGTTTATGAAGCAGAGTCATCTACATCAACATCTTCAGTTGGGATTGGAAATATAACAAAAAGGAAGCATCCGCGGAAAGCGGATTTAGGCGAATTTTGCGAATTTAGGGAATAATAATAAAAAAGAAGAAGTGGCGACTTGGACGTTGAATGCAGTGATAGCAATAAACCAAGAGCCTCTAGAGGTGTAAATAGTTTCTTGGTGGATGGTGGTTTCATCATGAAGTCTTGAAATTTGCTAACTGACTCTTGATTCTTTATCATGTATTCAATAACGGAAGCCATATTTTCCCTTCCGGTCGCCTTCAGTTTTGATACAGCTGCATAAACCACTTCACTGCATTCACCGTCCAAGTCACCACTTCTTCTTTTTTCTTGCTTAGTTCTTAAATCCTCAAAAACTTTCCGTGGATGCTTCCTTTTGGTCGTAGTTCCAACTGAAGATGTTGATGTACATGACTCTGCTTCATAAACTGAATTTAACGAGGCGAAAGTTCCTTCCTCTTCACTTAATATGCAGCTAGTGTAGTCGATATTCGTTTTCAGCCAACTTTCATATTTCTTTCGGAATATGTCCGCTTTTCGATTTGCTGAACTCCATCGTCTGTCGACTCCTCTAGTAAAATTTCGACAAAATTCCCGAAAAGTCACAGGATTTTCTTCGGATAAATTGCAGTCCAATCGCACAACACTGATTCGAATAAAAATTGGTAGGCTGTTACTTTGTTTGCACTCCTTAATATCACGAATAAATCTAAGTTTGTAACTATACGATACTCTCCATTTTCTTTAGATAAATGTATTCACTTGTAATCGTCAAAGCCAACTGAGTAGTGACTAGTGAGATATTGGGGTAGCATACAAATATCCATTCTAATTGCGAGTAATTTGCTAACTACCCTCAATGTAATCTGTAAATGATATTGAAGCTCAGAAGAAGGAGTACCACAGAAGGAGGAATAAAATAAAAAGTAACAGTTGTATAGCTGTCCATGTTACTCTTACGATAAATCTCTGCGCCAGAAAGAGACAGCTGTAGTGTACTCATGCACTAAAAATGTTACAATCGTACACGGTTGCCACAGATTACTGAACAAATTTTTTTATTATATATTTATTTTTACAGGGCCTGTACGAAACTTTAGCCCTAACGGATGTTCGGAAAACATTTGTTTGTTACAAAAAATTGAACTTTACGCCATGATGGCTGAAAACGGAATCCTTACTGAACAAAGCCAAAATCGATAGGGCTGGGACAAACACCATAAAGATATCGATATTATTTATTCCGCTCTACATAATCTGCGTATTTTTTAAAATTAATGTTGGTAATTAAGTATTAATATTAAATGATAAAAAAATCATAGCTCTTTTACACAATTTGCAAAAAGTATCTATTCAATCCCATCACCATGTTTAATAGTGATTTTTCGGACCCATGGCTGTGTACCAAAAAACCTACGACTAAATTCCATTATTCCAATTCCAATTAATTTAAATTACAGTCATGGGTCCATGATAATCACTATTATCACCATTATCTATCTATCTAATTATCAATGTATTTATCTCTAAAAAATATCATTTTTCCCTTGGTGGTGCTAGTGAACCAGCTGGAACCCCTTACGGTTATGTTATTATGTGCTAAGTGTGGTACATACCATATAAGTTACAATAAATATTCATAAGTAACAGTAAGTAATTCTACATCAGGTTTTCAATAATATAAATGGGACTAATAGGGCTATAGCGAATCGAAGAAAGATTTTACCGAGTTATGTGGTAACATGGCAAAATGTATATGTACGGCGAATATAGAACCTTTTTTTTAAATATATTTGCAAATCATCAATAATCACCATATACAGCGCCACCAAGTTATCTGTTCAGGTTGGTAAAATTGTAATTAAGTAATTAATTGTAAATCCTGTTCCCCATTTTTTGTTTTATTTATATATTTACTAAGATTTATAGATATATGTTCATTAAAATTGAAAGATGGGTTAAAATATTCTCATTTTGCTAGGTAAATTTCTCAAATGTTACTACTAAATTCTCCACTAGCGCCGCTATCAACTGAACAGATGAGATGGTGGCACTGTAAGAAAGTATAATGAATAAAACAAGACCAAAATAGGAAAAACTATTTAATAACATAACATAACATTTACACACAGGCACATAGATTGCTTCTGGCCCCACACTAGGATACCCTGTGTCGTGTTAATAGATTACGTATTTGTTTCCAATAAATACCTACCACCTAGCATAGTTACTCAAGGCACCCGTTGTAATAACATCATCAGTCCAGGTTCGATGGAATAAAATAAAAATTAAAAACCAAACGATTTATTGGTACAAGGTTATTTGGCATCAAATAAAGTACGTAGTTTCAAGCTTTTCACATAAAAAGTGGCAGGCTGCAGCTCAATAGAGAAGAAACCAACACGTATTACTATAATGTATATGTTTTTTATCCCTGACTTCTGTTTTACAAGTAGCTATTAACGTTTTTTTTCCACAAAAATGTGTCAGCCATAATGTAAAAGATAATATAATATTTTATGAAATTCAAATGAAATCAGCTTGGTTGCAGCTCACGAACGTTGTCCATTTCCGCGGAGGGCGCAACCTGAAAATTGTTTTTATTTAAGTACTTCACGTTGATAACTTCCACATAAAAAATAATAAAAATCACTTGCACCAGAATCAGACTATGATAGTATTAAACTAATTATGACCTTTAACTGCTAAACGTCGTCCAGGATAGAAAAAAACACCCAGTCAGGCAATAATCAGGGAAAAATTCTACAAGTGATATACGGCGCCTTGCAGGTTGGAACTGACAACCTGTTTTATTATCCAAGTGGAGTAACCACTAGACCAACGAGACAGTCGGGTCTCATGTGAAATTCCTGATGTACATACATACAGCAAAACGTGCACCTCAGTCGACATAATTGTGCAGTATGTAGACTTTATTTTGTTTTAAGTATCATTATAGTGTATAATTATAACCTTACCAATGATCTGCGGGCTAAGGAAAAGCGTAAAGTAGGTACGGCACTTGTTTCCAACATACGCCACTTGCTATTGTTTATGAAACAGTCGCTTGCTGCAAATGCGGTGTAAATTTTTCCAAGACTACTTTGTACGTGATACTGCGTCATCGACATTTGTTATTTTGTGCTGTCTTCGGGTAACCTGCAATAGATAATTAACAATTAAAACAACTATACGAACGCAAGAAATAACTAAATATGCTCTACGAACTATCGATACTTTTTTTCACTGAGAAAGTGGGAAAGTCCCATCCCTATTCCCCTACAACAAACAACAAACTTGTATTATGATTTATATCGAAAATATCACAATAATCATGATGAAAACACCATTCTCTAATAGCTAATTTGCAATTCTAGTAGCCCATAGTTGAAATCTTAGAGAAAATACCCTTTTAGGTACACAAAATTGAGACTTACCGGTGGAAGCTGATGAATGTTGTTTCATTATCTTCTCGGGAAGAATGAGATATACATTCTAACACAACACACGCCATGCCGATGGTTACTTATACTATATACCATGAGAATCCACTATAATTCACTTCAAATGGTGCTTTAGTAAATATAAAATACACAAGCTTCTTGAAAACGGCGCACTCCCAAACCTCTTGTCAAACACACTGCCAATGCCAACCAAACACAGAACACCCTCTGCCAAATCAATGTCATTGGGCGGCACATTGCATGCCGTCATTTTCTGAGCCGTTCTAATTTGGTCGCGTAATGGTAACCAAAGGTAACCAACTGACGTTTAAGGGTTGTACGCTCGAAAAAAGCAACAAAGACACGACTATATTTTTCTCTTTCTAACACGTAGCTTGCGGCTATTTAGATTGACGAAACAGACTATGTGGCACGTTTTCATTTTTTAACGCTCCTTCTATGGTACTCCTTCTTCTGAGTATTGAAGTAACGATGGGGCCATTAAGGTTAACAGATTAAAAGGTGATTAATTAATAGGTACTTTGAGACATTAATATTATTGATAAGATTAATATGTAAGTAGTTAGGTACTTGTTTTCAAATTTCACAGTATAGATTTAAGCCGATAATGATTAATGTTTAAATTTTTTGTTCAACATAGATACCTATTTAATAATGGTGATAGTACTCATTATTATGCCATAGTTATAGACGCCAAACTGTAATAGCTAAGACTTACAAAAAGCAAAAAACGATTCTTTAAAAAGTTCAATAATTGTCACTTAAACATATATTTTTTTTATATACTCATATATTTTTGTGGTCGTATTATTTTTATTGCGATAGTTATAGATGTGAAGCTGGAATAAAGTTAAACTATTAATACAATAAAAAAAAATCCGATTATTAAAAAAAAAAATGTTTCGCAACTTTGGGCTCATTATGCAATATGTCAAAAAAATCCAAATAATTCAAAGATTGACTCCCTAAAAAAATAATTAGCCCCAATCGTGTGAGACCGGAGATATATTGAATTATTATGTCGGCTCCATACAATTTTTTTAATAAAAAATTCCCAGCGAGCCTTTTGTAAGTCTGTACTACATATAATGATACTATTTTGTGGTATGTATTTGGGCTTTTAAAACATATGCTGGCATAAAAGTCACCACTTTCGACATTACTGATCGGATGTCTATGAAAGCCGAAATCCAGCCCACAGTGCGTCGCAGTCTGTCTATGTGTCGCCGTACCTGTATTTAATCTGTGGCTTTGTGTGAATCTGTGAAACAAAAGTCGAAATCACAAAAAAAAGTAAAGTGTCAAACGTAGTGTTCTTTGTCGACGACGAAAGTTTCTTCTTGTGTTCTGTGGACGAAAGACTCTGAAGAGAGATTTTGCCTTTTCGCTGCGTTTTAAACACATTTCCCCTAGTTTTTTATGATTTTGTGGTTCCAATTTTCAATTTAGGTTCTTTGTAGTAAATTGAACTTCGTCCGAGAGTTAGGCTTTCGTGCTTGCATTTAACAAAATGAAACGCGGTTATGATTCGATGAATTCTTCTACTGAAATAAGTTCCTATCGGGATCAACATTTTAAGGTACATTTCGTTTAAGTATTCTGAAGAACTATATCTCTACATTAGTACGCTTAATTTATTAACAATTCCCATGTTTGTTTCATGTTTAGCATCGCACCAATTTATTTTTTTATTCTATTTACTCGAGCAATATGTTTTGACTTACCGTAATGGAAACGAAGCCATCGCAAACATAATTCTTTTTATTTTACAGGGATCCCGTGGCGAACAAGAAAAATTGTTGCGAATGTCTTCAACCTTATATGTAGGCAATTTGTCATTCTACACTACTGAGGAACAAATATATGAACTATTCTCCCGCTGTGGAGATATAAGACGTGTTATCATGGGCCTAGATAAATATAAGAAGACTCCTTGTGGCTTTTGCTTCATGGAATACTATACCAGATTAGATGCTGAGAACTGTATGAGGTGTGTAATTTATATTTTAATTTCTGACCAGCCAAACATTGTTAGCTTACAACTTATTATCAGACCTACCATACATACTCAAAAAATAATAAACATTGGTAAAGTAATTTCGGAGGAATTCCATTACAAACACTCACTGACACTTGATATCTTAGATTGATCCAAACTATACAATTTCTGTTAGTAAGATTATTAATGGGTCTTTTTGTTTTAGATACATAAATGGGACTCGACTGGACGATAGAATAATTCGTTGCGACTGGGATGCTGGCTTTGTTGAAGGTCGACAATATGGTAGAGGCAAAACTGGAGGACAGGTAAAAATTCTCTGGATCTTTCAAATAACTGCAATATAATTGCTTCACCCATCAGTAAAATTTGCCAAACCTTTCATATCCTGGCAACCCAATTTGTCGAAAAAAGTCTGAAGTCCAAGTTAGTTTTCTTGTACACAATAAAAACCCTATAAAATGTGAAATTGTTGTGATTGACACATTGTCTTGATGTAGAAGACATAATTTTGGCTGTCACAATATCAAGTTATGAAGTCTCTACACCAATATGTAAGGCTTCCTTTGGCAACCCACATGCACACAAAATAAAATATTTAATGTATGGGGCTGGTGCTAGGGAACGAAACATTCGTAGAATTTTAACACTATTTACTTATATTTTCTGCTCACAACATAGTCATTACTTTTGAACACCACGTCAGACCACATTGTTAACAGTATATTTATTATTTTACAATCATTGTAATATTGGAACAGTGCGGGAGAGAGGAATGCTAGAGGAAAAAGCAGCCTTCGAGGACCAAAAAAATATCAGTAACACCAGAATTTAGTTATAAAAAATGTCATATTATGTCCAAAAAAACATGACTTGAGTAAAAAAAAAAAATATTGATCTTGTTTTCTTCCCAAATGAGTCCCTCCCTATGTTATATGGACGGGCTGGCACCATCTTATAAAACGATGTTTTTTTTAGTGTAACACAATGGATTAAATTACTGACCACTGTGCTTTGCTTCGCTATGGTCCATAAAAAGAGGTGTTCGGAACCTTCACCAAGTAGACGAGGAAGTGACAGAGTGGATTGATGACCTCCCTTTTCTTATCTTAACCCGCTGCATACCATACTCAAAATTAAATAAATAGAGAGCATGTCTTCATTGTTATGAAAGAGTTAATTTCGAATTTGTGAATAAATTTAATAAAACTTTAAGTTTATAAGTTAATTTCCTACTTTTTCAGGTTAGAGATGAATACAGAACAGACTATGATGGCGGACGCGGCGGCTACGGCAAGATTATTGCTCAAAAGATTGTACCCAACACCCTGGAGCGCTGACATAAGGAACTAACATAAGATCAGAGAATGGATTTAATTTAGGTTAAGTTATTTTAGGACAATTTAGTCTCTATAAGACTGCAACACTGATATTCAATGCGGTCATGTGGTAACTTTCAATACTACATTATGTCATAAGGTTTTGTGATTTGGAATAAAACAATTTTTATTAATTTCTCATTTGTAAAGATTTTATTAAAAAAGCTGTGCTGTCGGTTATGCATAGCGTATGAGAGACAATGCAGATAATAGAATGCTTTTGGAAGCAAGGTCCTTGCGTGCTGAGTGAATCCATATTGACAGGCATTTAATAATTTAGAACAAATCTAACTATGCCTTTATTCTCACAAAAATCAATATTATTGTCAACATCTCAATTGCTGACCAAAAGAACTTTTTCTTTTGTAATGTGTAAAGCGTATAAATAAATGCATAAAAAAATAATTCACTTTGTTTCATTGCAAACTGAATTTTCTTCGTAAACGTATGTAACTTTTCATTTTTAGAACATTTGACCCTTTTAAATACAGGTGCCGTCTAAGCCTATTTGTTAAAATATTCGAGAAGCCTATACTTCATGTTTAGGTACTTAACTAATGGTAAACAATCTGGATAAGTCTTTTTATTGAAATATACACTTTTTAAATCAACATTTTTACAAATTAAATGTGTTTTTATGAAATTACATTTAATTTCACATTGAATTGGTAATGTGTAAAGATTTTGGTTTAATTAGTGTACATTTCAATAAAAAGGCGTATCAAGAATGTTTACCTTTAGTTAAGTACCTAAAAATATGAAGTATAGTAAGCGATAACTATGACGGTTATAACTATGAGACATCAACAAACAGTTAATAAACAATATAACAGTTGTAAATAAGCTTAGATATACATAAACATGACAAAATTCATAATTTTTCAATAGATCCATTAAAAGTATACCTAACTTTAGTTTGTATTTCTGTAACAGTATAAAAAACAAAGACACGTCCTGATTGTAGTTCTCTAAAATCGAAAAAATGACTACGTTCCACTTATTCACTATCTTTAACACTTGTATCTTGTCATTACTTCCGTAGAAAATATTCGCACAAACGAAACTATTCTGTCTCCTCGTCTGAGCCAAATTTCTCTTGTTTGTAATTGTTTTATACGAAGTTTGTTTATCAGACCTAAGACGGGATTCACGTTAAAATAAAAACATTGAATTCCCAAAACAATATGACATCATAATAAATATGTTTATTCTCTTGCTGTCTCAGGCAGCAGGTCCAGCCAAAGAGTCTTCGCTTCCCTGAAGTCATGTTGATTGAGATGTACTACCACCTGGGGACAAAACTTACATTGTAACATAGTAAAGACGATTTATTCTTTTGTACCCATCAAGGTAGAACTAGGTAGGTACACCGAATCTATACGAGTATAGGACAGGCTCGCGACGCAACGTAAGAAGGTTTCTACCTACATTAGTCATACGTACGCGATGCGAATTGGCAGTCAACTTTCGTTATGAAACTAACTCCCAAATATCAATATCGAAAATATCAGCCTTCCATACAAAATTTTTATCTTTCATATTTTCTACAGCGAACACAATATAATTAGATATTATGAAACAGCTGATATTTTATTTGTTCAATAGATCAGAGTATCTTTCATAATAAATGTGGTTTCTTTTTAACATTGACATACATTGCTTCTGGCCCCACACTAGGATGCCCTGTGTCGTGGGAACCGGAAACAGCGACGTCACAAACATGTAAACATCCAAGACCTGGGTTTCTTTTTTTTTGTCCCCAGCCGGGATTCGAACCCGGTACCTCTGGCATGGTAGGCAGATGCGCTAACCACTGCACCACAGAGGTCGTCACACTGGATGAAGGTGGCCGAATACAGGTAGAACTGACTTGCCTTCGACTAGGCTGATTTCCTAAAGTGTAAGAATTCATTCATTTAGCCACAAGAAATCAACTGATGCTCATAGGCCTCCTCCATGGATTTCCAAAAAGACCGGTTGGAAGCGGCTTGCATCCAGCGTCTTCCTGCCACCTGGATGAGATCCTCTGTCCATATTGTGGCCTGATGGCCGATGCGGCCGATAAGTTCTCGAATGGAGACCATATATCGGCAAGCGATACGACAATCAGTGAAATGAGAATTGAGAAATTTATTTCAACGTAAAGAATTTACATTCTGCTTGTTGAATGTCAATGTACATAAAATTATAATGTTAGCCGCTGCCTTAGGGCCGACTGTAGTGGAGAAAAAGGCAGCAAAAAAAAAACTCCACTCTGACCATCTTTTCTCAAAACATCTTAAATCTAATACAAAGTTTGGTAGGTACGAATGTCCATCTACCTAAGAATGTCAAAAATCAAGACCCATGAGTGCAATCAATACTTGCAATGTCAAACATTATTTGATTTTCTTAAATAAGTATGAAAACGCCAATGCTGCGGCCAGACACACGGACGGCACCCGTTCACGAGCATAACGCAGGGGTCAGCCATCGCCAGTCTCAACCATATTTGAGGGAAATAGGCGACCCGGCCACCGCGCCACCATTCGCATGGCCTTTGGCAAACTTGTGTGATAAAGTTCTTGTCAATAATAATAGCATAGTTTTGGTATGCAATCACAGCGTCTGTACATTTCTGTAAAACTTAACAAACAAATATTCATGATTATCTACGGAACACCAGCGACCATCTCGTTGTGGAATTGGTTTACAGCCAAGGATTCACATCATTCATAAAGTCGTCTAATCTATAGTAGGCCTTTTGACATAGCGCGTTTTTAATAAAACATTTAAATTTATTTGCTGGTAGGGGTAGTATATTTTCTGGAATTTTGTTGTAAAAACGTACACTATATCCTACAAATGATGTATTTACCTTGGCTAGTCTGAATTTAGATAAGGCAAGTTTGTTTCGGTTTCTGGTGTTAACATTATGGACATCCCTGTTTAATTTAAATGTTGTTATGTTTTTTTCGCACATACATTATATTATCGAATATATATTGGCAAGCGAGCGTAAGAATTCCTATTTCCTTAAAAAACTCGAACCGTCCCGATGGGGTCGAAAGGTTCTTGAATGGAGACCACACATCGGCAAGCGCAGCGTAGGACGACCAGCCAAAGAATACTGGCTGATTAGTTATGGCTACTGGCCGAGCTACCGAGAGGCTAACCTGGCCAATAACGGGGCTGCCGGCCAAGAATCCCTTATGCGTGGCCACGGTGACCTCGAGCTGGCGCGAATGTAGCTCCGCCAGCGGGATGGCCCACTCGAACTGCTCGTCGTATTCCGGCATGCAGTTGTCCTTCACCACCACGGTCTTTCGCTTGGAATCCTTCGAACGGCCCGGCAGCAGGTACAGTTTCACATACGGGTCCGGCACGTTGGTCGGATCTTTCAGGGGTATGTTCCTGGGGGTTGAAAGTTGGAGATAAATAATAAATAAGAAGCCAAGTCAGAGGCCTTAGGGCGGCTTGAAAACTTCTGACAGTACGACCAGCCACTAGTCTTACAAGCCTCCACCAATCCGGACTTGGCCCCCGTGGTGGAATATGGCCTATACCTTCCTTAGGGAAGAGACCCGTGCCCCTCGGTGGGGACATGATGGGTTGATGATGAATAAATAAGAAACTTTCCTTTTATAGCCTGTTACTCGTTAACTTGTAAAGCCTACTTAGCCGTGATAGTTTTGCTTTTAAGTCAATTATATTGTGTGGTATAACCCTGAAATTTTTCCACGTTTCTCCCCTATATCTAGGGTTCTGTGAGAGGCAATGTTAGTCGACGTTTATAGAGTATTTTAAGGAATTGTGTTTTTAAAACCATTATATCATCGTCAAGATTCTTGAATGAATGAGATAAATCTAAGACGAAGTTGATAGACCAGAAAACAATACGTCTGGAAAAATGTGTCTGAAATTACTCAACGCCCTCAATGTTCATAATAATTAATTTGTGAATAGTTATTTTTTCTACTCTACTACAAAGAAAGTGAGATGGCGCGACTAAACTTGGATGACTAAGACTTGGATGTAAGTCTACAGGTAAAACAAATATGTAGTTAAAATAATTCACAACAGATATAATTTACTTACATAATTTTGTGTACAACGACGTAGAGAGTCTGATTCTGCATGCTGTACCTCACAGACAGCAGGATGCGACCCAACCCGGCCTCGCCCGCCGACCTGAAAACATGCGCCGTGATAATGAACGGTCCTCCAGCTTAGTTAGAAAGTTACTGGATCGCTACAGGTTTGAAGTGGCAGTGGGTGGGGCACACAGCTCGGGGAACTGATGGCCGTTGGAGCGGAAAAGTTTTGAGCTGGCAACCGCGAACCGGATCGTCACGAACGAACGGACACATGGCAGTAAAAATGGCGTCTGTCATTCATTCTTTCTTACGTTCATTGGTGGGTTTACCGGGAAGTGACGTCATAATTCCTGAGCGACGCCATATTACCTAACGGCCTAGCCACGGGGAACGGCGGCGCGAACGGCGGTGCGGCAAGCGGGACGAAAATTCGCGCGGCGCGGTTTGCCGGCCACGGGCAGGCGCCTTTGCCGCCGCGACTAGTAGGGCTGAGTAGGGCAGGCCGGTCAACAGCGAAATGTCTTTATCTCAAAGTAATATTTTTTATACTACACCTGCTTGGAAAGTACCTTGATACTTTATCAAATTTACGGTAGAAAGTACGTCATTGCATATCGAACAAATATGCGGGGAGAAAACGCATCTGAGCGGGAGAGAAAAGTGTATGAAAATCCATTTCTTACGTGGTTTTTCTTTTTTAATTTTGGGTAAGACTATGCGCCGGTAACCTAAATATCAAAAGCCAAAAAGTTTTTACAGTGAGTTTTTATCTCCAAGTTCGCAAAATGACACTGGCCACTAGCAACAATTTCAATATAAATTTCAATTAGTAAAGATTTCGTTTTTTATTTTCCTTGTAGGTGTAGTATAAAGCACTATGTATCACTCGAGAGAAACTGCGATTCCCGATCTCAGGTGTTTTAAAGCCCTCGCCTACGGCTCGGGCTTCAAACGACACCCTCGACGGTAATCGGTCGCTTTCTCCTCTCGGTGAACAATGTACTATTTTTGTTCAATACATAATATTTGGAAGAGCGTAATCTACTCCATAGATTTGAATAGGAATCGAGGTATACTATGGAGAATTCCACATTTTTCCACCGAAACATTTTTCGAGTCTATTAGAATTATTGTCGAATTATATTCTTCAGGATTGGAAAAAAAGTCAATGCAGCTAGAGTTTTAAGTGCCGCTGAAAAATTGATCTAATACATAGGTGCAATTTAATTAAGCTGACCATATTTTGGAGAATGATAGTAGGTATCAATGAATTTTTTTCATAACTACATTTTTTCAGAAATATCGCTGCTAAAATATGGTCAGTTAATTAAATGTTACTCTGTATATTAATGTTTCATGAAATTAAATAACTTTTAGGTAATTATGTTCTTTATCAAAGTAACAAATATACCCCATTTTGTTAGTATTTCAGCAATAACAGTCTCGGTATTTATTATTCGCGGCGACAACAACTAAACTCGTTTGATCTCTGCACTAGTCGCCGCGACTGCCGCTCGACGCCGTGGCTTGCGCCGTACTTGTTCATGTGTTTGTTTCACTCGCCGGCCGCGCCGCCAGTCGCCGCCAGTCGCCGCCAGTCGCCGCTCGGTACATTTCGCCAGTCGCGCCGCCGTTCGCCGCTCCGCGTGGCTTGCTCCGTACATTTCTATGAGTTTGTTTCAGTTTGCCGCCCCGCCCGCCGCACCGCCGCTCGCGCCGCTGATCCCCGTGGCTAGGCCGTAAGATAGCGTTTCGGCGGCTTATTTGAAAAGTAAATTATCGTTTGCCTTTTTTAGAAGAAATACACGACAGAATTTTTATTAAAATGACCACTTTCTGTGGACTCCATGAACACCAACAAACAATATGAGATGGCTTTCAGAAATCGGTCAAATAGCCTATTGCCCTTTTTACATTACTTCCTACCACTTTGAATTTGTATTTACAGTCGTTTAGTATTTAGTAAAATCGGAAATCACGAATATTTCCAAATGTGCTATTCCGTTACCGATAAATAATTACTTTCTACGATTAATATTTACTTGTTTAATTATGAATTACCTTCCTCAGGTAAGAGACCCGTGCCCCTCGGTGGGAATATAATGCGTTGATGATGACGAATGATTAATGAATTATAGAACCGTTTTTCAATGAAAAGAAATTACTCTCAAAATATAGCTAACGAATTCATAATCAACCTGTACCTAGTTATACATGCAACTAGTCTAAACGCTATTATTTGTTAAGTAAACTATTCAAGTGATTAATAGTGTTATTATTGAATAACTACATATTTCCGAAACACACAATATAGACGGCATTATCGTAAGAGCGAGAAGCACACAGCCTTCTTTGTTTCCGTTCTTATCGATGACGTGACCCTTCATAATTTATGTAGGATATTTCCAGCTGGGTAGCGTTTCATAAAACTACAATTCATAGTTCATTATGACTATTCCATGAACATTGTATATCCCAGTCTTCCGACTAGTTAATATGTGGGTTAATCGGCTATGCGATTGAAGTAAAATTGTCATAGTAAACGAGGATTGAAGTTCTATGAAATATGGCTCTAAATGTTGACCGTTACGTCTGGCTACGAAAACTATGAGATTATAATTTAGTGGCTTTAAGCAAACTTTTGTTTAAGTACAATATGTTCTAGCCATTATAGCAACGGGCTAGGAATGGGCTTGGGAACTATGGCTAGCTTAGAAAGTTGTTAATTTGTAATTGGTTTACTTATTTTATTTTAGGAAAATTAACACATTAATTAACACGCTGAGATACAAATGAAAATACGATTTTTATTAATCGATTTTTGAAAGTACAAGGTATTTTTACCTCATACCACACCTGATACAAAAACATTCTCTTAACAACAATCAAAATCATCACATTGATGACGTCTCAGTGCCGACAAGTAAACTTGAGCGTTAGCCAGAATGGACCGGCACGGCATGACAGGACTCACGTGGTAATTGAAGAGGTCCTATGAACTAGTTTCGGCGTGTCCGGCACCGAGGATGGCGGCTCGCTCTCCAGAGCAGTATCTGAAACATAAAGAGCAATGGTGAAAACGATAAGTTATATCCTTCTAAGGCCCAATGTCTTCAAGTGATCACAAAAACAATTGTTATTTTTACGAGAATATAGGTATTACTATTAAAATTCTTTATTTCATAAAACATACAGTATTTCACAAGGGGAACTTAATGCTACTCAGCATTATCTACCAGCTAACCTAAGTATTGATGAAATAATTTGCAGTACAACTTAGAAAATAAAAATATATGTACTAATTTGACAACATAAATGATAAGATAAATGTGGTCCGTTGGAGACATCCAAGGGTTTATGTGTTATCCATCGGCTGTTACTATATTTACAACTGGCTTTTGGTATGTTAACAAGTTGTTAACAAATTATAAGTTTGAATTTCATCGCGATTAGAACCGCTAAATGTACAATAATGCACAGGGTATCCTAGTTCGGTGCAAGGTCAAGTGATTGTGTTCTTTGGAAGTTATTATTACATCATAATAATGTATGAGAATGATCACCTCATTAATTTATTTTTTTCATCAACCTATTATGTCCCCACCAAGGGGCACGGGTCTAAAACGGGTAAAAATACTTTTAATTAATTTTTGGCGTACGGTAAACAGAGTCCTGATTGGCTCTCAGAAACGCCATCTTTGATAAATGTTATTTTCTGATGATTAGGGCCATTCAATTTAAGTCATGTCAAAAGTCTAGTGTTAATATGGGGCATACCTCAACGAAATAAACATAAGGGAGATACTGTAACCTATCAAGTTTTGCTCGTAATTCTATAAGTATCATTATCTTAAAGATATAGGGGCTGAATTTAGATCGCAAAAAGTGTAATTAGTGTAAGTGTACCTTGATGTGCTATCGTAATATAATATTAACGTTGTGCAACCGACCTGTGGACTTGACTATTTGCTCCACCGGGACAGAGTCCTGCGACAAGTCTGCGACGCCGTCGTCAATGTTCTGAAGGTCTGTTGGTGCGGACGCTGGAAACAAAACGAGATTAGAGATCTCGTCGTACTGCCTACCTACGCCTATGACAAATTTGCATGAATTTGTCATAGGCTTAGGTTAGGTTAGGTTTACACAAATAAATAAAAAACAAAGTTATTCATAACAAAAAAACGGACAAGTGCGAGTCGGAGTCGTCCACCCAAAATTCCGTATAATACATACCTACATATTTGTCTTCTTTATAAATCATTAAAACGTCCACAAATAGTGTAATAGTTAAATAATGCCTCATTTAAAGAGACTCCGAAAGAGGCATTACATCATTGTAAACAAAGTAGACCGTAAGTATTTTCAAAAAGAACCTAACAGTGTCTCCCACACCACGAGATCTTTAGTTGCAGTTCTTTGCTAATAATCCCTAGTACCTAATAATTTCGTAGATCCTTCCTCTAAATCAACCAGTACTGACTTACTTTATACTAAAGTGCACACATTATTATGACACACTATTTACAATATAAAGTGTATATTGCAAGTTTATTTCAACAGAAACCTGTTACTCACGTGTATTATTGTCGACCAGCGGCGCGGGCGCAGAATCCGGGGCGTCGGCGGAAGGCCGCGGGGCGGGGGGCGCGGGCTCCTTTGGCGTCACAGGTGGCTCCTCCTCGTATTCAGCTTCCTTTATCGCCTCTTTTAGGATCTAGGAGAGATTGGCTCGTTAGAAAGTTTGTCCTACAGTTTGGTACAATAGGCTATTTGAGAGTGAAAAAAACAGTATCTATACGTATTCGTATAAATTATGTGTTTTAAAACCGCTTTAAGGCATTTCGACTAAAAAAACAACTGTGATTTGTGAAAAAACACAAGATAAAACTTGATAATTTGTATCTGCCGCAATTGTATCGAAAACGGCCTGGATTGGCCGATTCTATGATGACGACACATACCAGTAAAAATGGCGTCTGTCATTCATTCTTTCTTACGTTCATTGGTTGGTTTACCGAGAAATGACGTCATAAATCCTGTGCGAAGCCATATGCCTAAGATAGCGTTTTGGCGGCTTATTTGAAAAGTAAAATTTTCGATTGCCTTTTTTAGAAGAAATAGACGAACGAATTTAAAATGACCACTTTCTAAAGACTCCGTGAACACCAACAAACAATATGAGATGGCTTTCAGAAATCGGACAAATAGCCTATTCTAGTTAGACCTGAAATTTCCGCACTTAGCCTCAGGACCCCACGACCTCCCGAATGGGGAACCGGCGTCCTAGCGCTCCGCTAACCGCTAACCCATAAAGACTGTAATAAGAGTGGATGGCATCTGGCAAACATAGTCATCATCGTCTACCCCCACCGAGGGGCACGGGTCTCTTCCCTGAGGAAGGTATAGGCCATACTCCACCACGGGGGCCAAGTCCGGATTGGTGGAGGCTTGTAAGACTAGTGGCTGGTCTTACTGTCAGAAGTTTTCAAGCCGCCCTAAGGCCTCTGACTTGGCTTAACGACTGCCATCTATCGACGGCAGCCGGCACCAACTGCTTAACGTGCCTTACCTTTAGTTGCAAAGAAATAACGATTTTCGACTCGGGTCCAGACTTCATCAGCATGAGCGGTTGCGTGATCATACTCAGGTCTCTCTGCTTCAGGAGAGAGGCGATTGCATAGGTCAGCTGACCGAGCTGGTTGCCAGTCTTCTGGTCCAGTACCTGGCAAGGAACATAAACATAAACATTTACATACAGGCACATACATTTTTTTCTGGCCCCACACTAGGATACCCTGTGTCGTGGGAACCAGAAACAGTGACGTCACAAACATGTAAACATCCAAGACCTGGGTTTCTTTTTTTTTTTGTCCACAGCCGGGATTCGAGCCCGGGACCTCTCGCATGGTAGGCAGATGCGCTAACCACTGCGCCACAGAGGTCGTCGAATCTGCCATTGTAAACCATTCCCTGTGTCCACCCACCTTGATCTCCAAGTTGTCCACCTGGGGGTTGGCGACGAGGAAGGAGTAGCCAATCTCGTATACCGGGTCGTCGGTCCTCATCTGAACCGCTGTGTTCTCAGTCTTCTTGCCGACCGTCACTGTGAGGTACGGGTCTGGCCGGGACGTCGAGCGGGCGTTCTGGACAAAAATACTTAACACTTTACTAGGTAGGACAGGGAATTTTGGTGCTTGTTCTGTACAAAGATAAGTACTTTTGTGCGAGGTCGGAATCTCTCGACCCAGTGGGCCTAAGGCCTGGTTTACATTTGCTTTATTTTTATGCTTTTTTTACCATGCTTTTCATAGAGAAATAATAAAATAGAGACGGCAAAAACATATGCCGCTATGAATGCTTTTACGCTGCCCATAAATAATAGAATTAATATCATGGAGGTTTTACTTTTTTAGTTTTGCAATAAATCCTTCGTGGTAAAGATAGAACTGGCTGGTTGTTTCTGGTTTGCTTTTTTTTATATAGACCTTCCCCAAGGCACGAGCATCTTCTGTCGGTTTCGAAAGCTTGGTGCCCTACGCTGTATCTGTGACTTATGGTCTGCACTGGAGAATGTTTTTATTCCATTGATGACCTGCTCTTTGACAGTAATTTCTGATGATAGCACGCAAAAGTCGTAAATTCCAAAATAAGTCGCTCAATTTAACTTTTGCATGTATGTTACCAGTCATTATTGCAGTAATTTAATCCTCTAATACATAAAATTCTCGTATCACGTTGTTTGTTATTGAACTCCTCTGAAACGGCTTCAACGATTTCACTAATATACTTTGTAGGCTAATTAATACGGCAAAACCACGTTTTGTCACATACCACACTAATATTATAAAGCCGAAAGTTTGTGAGTGTGTGAGTGTGTATGTTTGTTACTTCTTCACGTCTAAACAGCTGGAAAGATTTTAATAAAATTTAGTATAGTTATGCCCATGTGTTTATAGCTAATAAACACAGGCAACGTTTTACTACGGGAAAATATCTTACTCTCGTGGGAAAATCGATGAAAATTAAATTTTGTAAATTGATCTGTCCGATGCTCAAATTTAAGTTATTTTGCTTCTAAAAATGTGAATAGTTATAATTTTTACTGTTATAAACAATTTATTTTCCCTAATAAGCCGCGGGTAACACCGCGGGGCATAGCTAGTATTTTATAAATATGACGAACTATTGGAAACAAAAGATAAATTTGAGCCAGTCTCACAAAGTGTACTCACAGGCAGTTTCTTGCAAGAGTCAATGTAGACGGAAAGGACGGCCGTGCTGAGCTCTGCTTTCTTGATGAGTTGAGTCTCCATTATAGCCTGAAACAAAAATATGACA
The DNA here is from genome assembly GCA_947310845.1 of Yponomeuta plumbellus. Classification (NCBI taxonomy): domain Eukaryota; kingdom Metazoa; phylum Arthropoda; class Insecta; order Lepidoptera; family Yponomeutidae; genus Yponomeuta; species Yponomeuta plumbellus. The sequence continues at coordinate 13,669,575 of OX371198.1, read as the reverse complement.
TCCAACTTATCTTCTAAAAAGTGTACATTTTCACAAAGTTACCGGATGTTACCGGTCAACTAGTATAACATTTTCGAGACAAAAAAATTAAAATAATTTACTGAAATTGACTTTGTATTCGTTTTTTCGGGGTCCATAGCTAAACCACTAAACTTGCAATAAACGAAAGTTAAAATAAATGATTATATTTTTTACCTTTTCGTACATTAGGCGAGGTCGATACATGTATGAAAAATAAAAAGAAAAAATGTAGAATTTAAATTTACTTATTGAACGCGGTTTAACCATCGACATTTAAGAGACGAATTTTATGAACTATGAACTTACTTGGCTTAGATCAGACGCGTTCGAAGAGAGTCTATGCCATGACAAACGCAGGTTGACTTTTCCATGCTTAGCTTGCTCGAGAGTTTGCCACTGAAAAAATAAAATGTGTAAATGAGCGGTTCTATTTATCTTTATCTAATATGTATAATTCTCGTGCCACCATGTTAGTGTGCACAACCCTTCAAAACCGATTTTGATGAAATTTTATATGTATATAATCGGTAAGTCTGAGAATAGGTTGTTATCTATATAAATAAATTTTTCATACCCCTATCTGGCAATACCTACAACGTTTGCGGGGTCAGCTAGCTGCTCTATAAAAAACAGGAAGCTTTGTGCCATTTTATTGAAATTCAAACAGTACGGAATTAAATAGGACCTACCCCCGGTTTCTCGTGCACTAACAAGCTGTCAACTGTTAACAGCTGTCAGTTGGCCATAGTGCATACGAAAAAAACGTTTGACTAGTTAACAGTAGATTAACAGATTGTTAGCGTACGGGAAACGGGGGGTAAGTGTATTAAATTCTGAGAGAAGGGCTGTGCCCTATTATAGTGGGCCGAATGGACTGCATAATGAATATTAAAGTGTATTTAACTTACTGTATCCACCCTTCCAGCACGTACTACTTGGGAGATATCGAGAGAGCATCTGGAAGTATCGTAGACCGATTAGTTTGGGGTTGATATGATAATATTAACGGTGTTATTTATAGGAACACGATGCCTGGAAAGCACTCCTAAGACGCAGTTTGAATAATCTGTGGCCACAGAACTTGAACTGTCTTTGATGAGCGTTATAAAGAATCGTGTCTTTATGAATAAGACCGTAAGTATTTATTTATTAACAGGTTCACTGTCCAAGCATGAAAGTGGAAAACTCACACGTCCAGTTGCGTTTTTATGAAAAGTAGTTTCCTTTGAGGTCCAAATGAAAGCGTAATGTTAAAATATTTTTTTTAAGTTTCTCAGTGATAATGTCCTGTCAAGTCCGCGCCATATACGCAACTATCCCCGTACGTCCACAACAGCTCCAAAAAGCCTAGAAGTTGTACAGTCGACAGCACATCATCGTATACACCCATGCACTCTACTCCGTTGTACTACGGGCGACTTTGAAACTAAAATGTGAAGGTTGACGTGCCTGCAAGCAGACATGTGGACTGTGAACGTGTAGTAGAGCTTTCAGTCTACAGACTCATATGGTCTGGGGACAGTGAACCTGTTAATGATTAGCTTTCCAAAGGGTTAAGAACAAACACAGGGTTAATTCAGCTCGCTAAGCACAACTATCGGTTTAGCAAACACAAAGGTACTAATTTGTTTGTGTTGTTTTTATTTATTGGATAGTGTAGAATAAACATTCCATTTAATTGTGGTTATTTATTGTTGCTAATGTTTCTGTGGTCTAATGAAAATGGCTATTAGCTATTCTAATATGTGGCTGTTATAAGGAGGTGGATTGGAATTGTTAAGGCGGTCTTAAGATTATACTAGACTAACGTTACGTATGGTCGTGGGACATTCTTTAGTGACCACTTAACTAATGATTGTTAATTAGTTTGCCTGTTGCCCATGTTCGTGAGTGGATTTCGGTGGATAAACAATATTATACATGAATATTTTACATCTGTACACAAATATTGAAAAAGTGACAGTCGTCAAGCATAGTGCGCAGTGTTGGTATATAGTGAGAATCGTTCATACAGTGTGACAGACAGTAACAGACACATATACAACATGTACATTTTGTCGCGTGCGTGCAGCCACTGACAGCGAGAGATACGAAGATGTTCTTCCACTGTTCATTACTTGTCACCCCTTTAAACTTTATCAGCGTGTGAAGTCTCTTCTTGTTTAATATTATCAGAAGTATTAAAAATATTTGGGTTGTAATGTTACTAACATCTAAGAGACTCTAATCTAAGAGACATCTAAGAGACACACTAGCGTCTTTTATGCGACGCCTGCGCTGTGTAAGCCCGCGTTCGGTAGACGGCCAGCGCCGGCGTCGCGTCGTCGTGGCTTCGTCGTTGCGTCGACGCTGGCACGACGACGACGCTCAAAAGACGCTAGTGTCGGGGGGGGGGGGTGTCTCTAACCTCTACAGGGTACAACAAAATCATCGAAGAGGGTGTTCTGTTTCTCGATACAACTTCTATACGGTGTCTAATTAAAATTATCAAATAAACTATCAGCTGTTCTCTGAAGTTAACGCCTAAGGCATTAAAATCTGGTAACATCTGGTAATTTCAATTTTTACTTTTCCATAGTTTAAACCTCCTCAGTCCTGTCCTCATTCTATAGAATATCTGTCCTCAGACCTTAAAAATAACAATGATCTTCTAATGTTATTTTCAAGGTCAGGACTGAAGAGGATAAGTAGGTCGTAATGTCGGATACAACTTTTTATACATGATACAGCTATTTAGTTACTTATTTTTCGTGCCTCATTCATTATTATTATTTATTGGACAAAGGAAATTCTACAAAAGGTAATTTTAATACAGTTAGATTGGTAGGTGTATTGTGGAAGTGCATCCCCGTATCTCTACGCAGTCCGTCAGTAGTTGGCCACCGACCTGCCGAGGTTCTCGTCGGGCCCAGCGACATCCCAGTCGAATATCTTCACGACCAACCGCTTCTTGCTGCACTTCACCAACGACTGCCACACCCCACCACAACACACATATTTACAAACGAAGCGCATACATCGATAAACTCCAGACCACATTAGGATATTGTTATAGTACATACAGTGTTAGTGTTAAGGTGTTAGGATAAAGAGTTACCGAGTCATACCAATGTTTGGACATTACTAATAAATACTGTACTTGTAACGTAGCCTGTTTAATTCCTAACGATACGCAGTATCACAAATCAACGCACACTGTAACAGAAAGCCGTAAAAACAACACGCAGCATAAACGCCAGTTAGAAAAAACACAAATAAAAACGCTACATTATGAAACTCAGTATCACCTACGACAAGCTAACTATGAACTAAAAATGGCTAAAACGGATGGTCGATAGAGGTGATCCTGAGCGTCATGCGACACTCAAAACACCGGGTTTAATGAGACGACAGTGCTAAAAGCGTACGGTTTGAGACACGGACCTGCCGAGATAATCATCGTTCTGAATGCCCATCCCTGGGTCCCAGTCCCAGAGCTCACATTGCAGCAACTGGCTCTTCCGCGAGCTTATAATAGCCTTAGGACAGAACACACCACAGACACGTTAGTTTCAAGGCTTCAGCCGGCCAGTTGTTGGGCTGCGAATTCATATCCACACATATTACGTTTAACTAATTACTCAAATATATTTTTTCGTTATATTCAATTGGAATACATGACTGGTATTTTTAACTCTTTTTTTTTTAGAAAAAGGTAAATTATTGATTCTAAAGATACATGTAAATATCCACAGATACATAATGCATTCCTTTGTAGCCAATACACCCATACAACTTACCAAATAGCAGCGCAGGCAGCCCGCTCACCAACTTAGACTAAAAGCAGGTGTTACTATGAAAGTGGGTTTATGAGGAAAATAAGTATGTAAATTACAGTTAATCTAGTGGAACTAATAATACGGGATGGAGTACTAGCCAGCCAGACTACAATCGTAACTAAACAATAAACTAATTTCACATTTTTACCAGACAAATAAAAATAGTATTTAATAGTTGCGACTGTGTCTGCCAAAACTCTATAGCCTGTATTTATAAGCCCAAGATGCAACACCTAGCACCATCTACAAGCTGAGTTGAGTACTAACATCCATCCTTGCTGACAGCAGTCGGTCCATAGATATATTCTCGTTATGACCAAGAATGTTTGCAAATCGAATCGAAGTCCCGAGTTCGAATCGTCTATTGATTGATTGACCCACGTACCGCGCGGGATAAAGTAATGAAGATCGTCATCTATCGGGATCGATACCCGCATAAGCGGCATAAGCCATCTAGTCTTATAAACACAGAGTTGTCCATTGATATCAGCGCGACAATAGTTGTTATTTACATCTATTTCATAGTCTACTCGGTGATACTCGTAGTAGTAAAATATTATTTCAACCCGCGCAAATTGAATAGGCGTCTCTGGCGAAGAAGATCAAATCGCGAGGGGCGCCGTTCTGCTCAGATTATACCATTGGAACGCGATTAGTTAACATACTCCCCCTCGCTGATAAATTGTGCCCAGATAACGGCGATAGGCTTGCCACTCGTCACGTTGGCAAGTTAGGTCCCAACCTAATAAACTCGGCAAAAAGTGGGCCCAGTTCTAGTGATTGGTGCCTCTGCCTACCCCCTCGGGGGTAACGGGCGTGAGATTATTTATTTTTTATTTTATTTTCACTCACCCCAATGTCTATGAGAGAACCATCATCGTACTAATATCCCTCTATTGAACAACCATGGATTTAAGAGACTCGCCCCTCGAACGCGCTTGTACGCTAAGGACTGTGAACAACAACTGTAAAATTATTTTTTAAGTTTTCGTAGTTCGGCAAAATAGAAAGAGAGCCGAATGAAAAAAAAAACTGGTGACAATGACAGCTTTTCAAGGTGGATTTTTTTTTATACGTAGCGGACTAAGGAATATGTCTGATATGCCGTACTAAGCCCAGAACTACGAATGGAAAAATATTAAGTATATTTAAAAATTAACGACGGGGCCAAAAAAATTGAAACTTTTTTCCCGCGTTAAGGAAGGTTATTCCTATCACCAAAAAAAATATCAAGCACTTCTGATATTTTCATCCATTCCCTATTGGTCGCCAGTCTCGGATAGGACACTGCATAAAAAGAAGTAGGATTCCGGAAAAAGGTCCGTGGACTGTGTGAGTGAACAAGGATGGATGCAAGCCGCCGCCTGCAAGCCGCGCGGCGCTGACCTCACCTGCCGAGCTTGTCGTCATCGTTGCCCTCGTCCTTGTCGAACACTTCGATTTCCAACATTTGGCCCAACGATTGCATTATGCGCGCCTGGGAGCAAACGCGCAATGGCCGATGCAAACATAGGTGAGGAAAACAAAATCATATTCACCAGGTATGAATGTGCACCATTCAGGAGGCACTTGAAGTAAGTGTTGAGGGTTGTACATTGAGTTTTAAGGAGTTTAGAGTTAGGGGGTTCGTTTCAAGCGATTAGCAAAGACAATTTGAAGGTTTCGTCTATTAGTTCACTCGTTAACGAGGAACAAAGCCACTTTTTCCTACTATACAGAGATAAGGTTTTGTAGGTCATAAGCAGTGACTTTATTTCAAAACTCACGCAAGTGTAGCTATTGCAAGAATGCAACAGCTTAAGCCGGGATTGAGATAATAAAACGAATGTAAAACCCCTGATGCAAGACGCCTAAAGCTTAGCTTTGATAATTGGCGGTTTGGATCGGGTTGTAATGCAAAAATGCATGCGAATTTTTGCGTTACGAACCGGCCGGCGTCGCCTACGACGGCTATAAAAAATTCGAAGAATTTAAAGTGATTATAAAACAATTTTGGCAATGGAACTTTATCACGAAGCTGTAAAATAAACCATAAAGCTATTGATTTCATACAATGTTTTATATGTATGGTTTTGAACGCTATTCATACAGCCTCATGAAATAGATGCAGCTACGATCGCCAAAATGCATGATTCAATCAATTTTAGAACTGATATGGAAATTATTTCTAATTCTCGTCACAATGAGAAATTGTTTTTTATGAGACTGGATTGTGCCAAAAAAGTTTAAGCTCAAAACAACTTTACTCACCAGGAGATAAGGCTTATGATGAAATCATAAGCGGACCATCAACCAGATATCTTTGTTATGTACAGATGATACACTATTTAGATGGGAGTATTAGTCAAATACGATGTTTGTTCACTAAACATTGTTATATCTGACACCTACTAAGATGGGGCACCTTGAATGAATCATAAATTCAAAATGCACAATCGTACTTGAGACGAGTACACGATGTATTAATCTAAACTACAACAAAAAATCTACACTTCGGAACTTTTTATATTAAGAAAATAGATATAAAGAGGTAAAGTTAGTAAAATTCCCGCTAAGTAAAATAATGTATTACACAACGGAATTCACCATAAAACATTTGCCGTTAACTAGACGCTCTACGTTAGTAGACCGTTAACTAAACTTCAATCACACTAAGAATGCCAATAACGTTTAATTTCAATCACCAAAATCCAATAATAAATAGATATAGACATTATTTATTGATAATATTGCTAAAACGTTCGTAAGCACTACACATTTTAAACATTATCCGGATCCACTTAATGATTGCTATCGGAAGAGTCCGACCAGGTTTCACTCTGATTCGCAGAGCTTTATCACGGAGCTCGCGTCATCGGTATCTCGTCTCTGACGAATCAGAGCGAAGTCTGGTCGGACTCTTCTGATAGAAATCAAGTAAATAAATCCGGATATTTAAAAAAATACTGCTTGTTAAATGCTAATGTTAAACTAGAAATCTGTTGTTTGTAATTATAAATTTAAAATAATTAAATTATTACAAGCAACGCATTACTTAGCGTTGCTTGTATTAATAATTTAATATAAGTAAAGCAATGTAATATCTGTATAAGTTTTGGTAATCGTATTAAGTTCTAGGATTTTTCATAAAACTGTTATTGGCATTCTTTCAACAACCCAGGTCCGCAGAATCCCAAGTGTAACCAAACTATGTAGTGCTAAGAAAACTTAAGAAATAAAATAGTAAGTAAAAGTAACACAAAGAGACAGGTCTTACCTCGCACCAGTACTCCCATCGCGGGTTGACGTTGTTGTCGATGTGCTTCGTCTTCCATTGCTGTGCGCCCACTGTGATAATCGCGTACGGGTCTGACTTACCCTTACCTGCAATGTAAACAAGCTAATTTATTCGAATCAAACGGACATAAACTTCAATTCAGAATGTGTATAGGTGCCACTCAAAACTTTGAAATCGCGAAAAAAGTACCCCATGTTCCAAACATTTTATTTATTAGATAGACAATGATAGACAGAAGATATAATGTTCTTAATGCTTCATATTTTTTCTTTCTTTCATAGACTTAGGCCGACTTGCACCACCGACTTAAGGATTTAAGGACTTAAAGTTAAATAGATATTTAACTTTAAGTTCTATTTAATTTAACGCTAAATGGATTTTAGTCGGTGGTGCAAATCGGCCTTAATGTACTTTAGCTTTTACACACGATTCCTCGACTCGAGTGAGAAATCTACTCAAGTGGAGGAACTGTATGACCTTTTATAATACCGATTTCCTTGGTCAAGGAAGAGTGGAGCCGAGGGTGGCTTTGGGGAACGGTTTGGAATACAGGTGTTATTCCAGCAAAACCTGGAGAGTCGGAAAAGCGGCAAAAGAAGAGTCTATATACTTGTGCAAAATAAAGTACAAAAATCCGTAAAGCCTGGTTTTCACGGGCCCAGAAGCTGGCGGTCAGTGAAGGACAGTTACTGTCTGGCAGCTACTGGGTCCGTGAAAACAAAGTTGAGCTAGTACTGACCGACCAGTTGCTGGCTTGTTGTTGTTGTAAACCAGGCTTTATGCAGACCTAGTAGTGAGAACACGTCGGGAAAGTGACAGTACTGTATAAACAGCAGAATGTACAGTTGCTGTCTACTGGGTGGTCAGTACCTGGGTCTGCTTAACAATAACTAACTTTAAGCAAAAATAAATACACTATCTTTACCAATATAAATAAATAAAATACATAGTTATAACTGTAGTTTTAATGCCACAAGTGGTAAGTTTAGTATGGAGCTGCAGAATCATCATCATCCCATTATGTCCCCACCGAGGGGCACGGGTCTCTTCCCTGAGGAAGGTATCTCACGGTGTATTAAACATCTATCATACTCATACCATGACCACACTTGCAATCCCACCCGCAAACCCATTCTTCGCTGTTATGAAGCTGCATAAAAATAGTTACTGACTCACCTAACATAGAGATATCTTTCTTCATGAGATTCTGGGCTTGGACCAGGTGGATTCTGAGCACGCCTTCTGGCTCGGGCATGCGCAGGTCGACCGTGGGGATTTCGTCGCTGAGCTTTATCGGCAGTTTGTTGGGCAACACCATCATCTTTGCCACTTGCTCCACGATGCAGCGGCGCAGGATGTCACTAAGAAAGAAAGAAAGTATGTTAACGAGTCTAAAACGCGTGAGTTCAATACGAATGGTTAACTAATTAGTCTCTATTTGTGAAAACTTGTGATTAGCTTTTTGTTGTCTACTAAATTCTTCGTTTTGTTAAGTAAACTTAAGCTGTAAGTTTTCCTAAAATAAGAAAATAATAAAAATAAAATAAGAAGAGGGTATGATTAGTGTCATCATCGTCAACCCATTATGTCCCCACCGAGGGGCACGGGTCTCTTCCCTGAGGAAGGTATAGGCTATACTCCACCCGGGGGCCAAGTCCGGATTGGTGGAGGCTTGTAAGACTAGTGGCTGGTCTTACTGTCAGAAGTTTTCAAGCTGTCATAAGGCCTCTGACTTTGGCTTAACGACTGCCATAGACGATGAATGCTCATGATGAGTGTAAATTATGTAAAAGTAAATTTTCTCAATACTTTCTCTAGCCTGAGAGTCGGTAAAATTGCTACTGCATGCCAGTCAATATTTCTGTTTCTGACTGTTTCTAGTAAGTTCATTGTACAGTCTCTAATGGCACTTTGTTTTTATTCCAGCTGCGGCTTTTGTAGGAGCAACGTGCTAATGAAACATGTTCAATGGTAATAAATGGCTTATCAAATTCGTACTGGCATGTTAGGATCTTTAGATAATAGGATTACACAGCACCTATTCCTACCATCTAAGTATTCTCTTTAGTGGATCACAAAACAAACAAGGTACCAGTTTTTTATCTAAAACTTTCTTAACCACTATCATCCTCTATTCATCATTAGCATAATTCCGGACCGGGTCGGACTATTTCGGCGAAAAAATCAAGTAAGCTAATCCAGAATTAAAGCGGAAACACATTATTGAAACGCGATGCGACGACGCGTGTTGAGTCAAATCAAATCCACTATTTTCTATGATCAGAATTAATATGATTATTATGGGATCGCGTGTCGGTCGGGTGTTGATACGTGGTGTCCCGTCGCGTTTCCATAGTCTGTTTCCGCCTTTAAGCTTATTTAATAAGACAGTAGTTAATATGGGATATTATATGATAAAATAAAAAGAATACCTGAAGCCAGGCAAGTCTAGCACATCAGCAGCGCCGACCAAGTTGAAGTCAATAGACGGATTGTTCAAAAAGAACACCTGCAGACCCCCGACTAGAGGCATCTTGGTTATCAGTGGCCGCATCACTACGCGGACCATGCCGTGAATCTGGAGCACACGAAAATTGCCTTAGTGTAAACATAGATAAATACTACTATCGTTTGCGGCGCTAGATATAAAATTACAAACACATCCAGATGGATCCATCCATATGTAGATACAAATGTGGGTAGAACATAGTTTGTATTGTATTGTGAACTTTTTATGAAGATTTACTGTTTGGTTAAATTTTCCAATTGCAAAATATATCCGTACAAGTGCTATGGATCTGCTTCGTCAAGTCTGTCTAGCTCGCACGATTTTGCAAGGTCATTGCTCTATTTTAGGCGTTTAGTCGCGAGCAACAGACTATTTATTTCTATCAACACAGCGCTGTATTTCTCTTTCGATCTAAGCGTGGAATACCAGAGAAATGAAGGTCAAGTAGAATCTAATCTTAATAGCTCTTTTTATCAAGCACAAGTGTGGTCGTTAACAAGTGCTTGCACCAAAGCTGATAAAAATTAATGGTTTGTTAGTTAGACGCACCTGCAGATCTTTGATGCCACCACGGATGCCTTGGAGGACGAATGAGATATCACAGTCGCCAGCGTAACTGTAATTTATACATAAATCACACTAATATTATAAAGGCGAAAGTTTGTGAGTGTGTATGTTTGTTACTTCTTCACGTCTAAACGGCTGGAGCGATTTTGATAAAATTTGGTATGGAGTTAGCTGATACCCTGGATTAACACATAGGCTACGTTTTACTGCGGGAAAATATATTATATTAATAATAATGTTTATAAAATATATTAGTAATAATGTTTATAATTTACATTAGTACCGCACAGCATATCGGCGAGAAGGCAGTGGCTGAAAACTCAAATTAAGAAATACCTGTGTAATTTCCTTTTTATGTACAATAAAGTGTTCTCTATCTATCTATTTATATCACAACCTAGTTAAGTTTTAATTTGTTCAAAATTTTATTTTGATGAGGCAATACATACTTTTGTATCTGATCTTATTCGTCAAATAGTGGATCAATAGTTCATAAAATAGTCTTTAATTAATTCTGCCGTCATAAGAAGAAAGGCCATAACTTCAATATTTACTAGTAAGAAAAAGTAAACTGCATTTGAATAAAAATAACACCTAAATTTAATCAAAAGCTTATGAAATTTGTAAATTTTTTTCTTGTGTTTTTCAAATAGTAATCATCGACGACAAGTTAGCAGACATGCTTGAAATTTAGTTTTTCACTAATTTGCTCGAGATCAAGTTATGGCCTTTTTTATTATGACGGCAGAATTAACTATGTTATACTCTCAGCAATATCAGGTAAGTTATAGCCGAGCCAAGCTGTGGGAGAGTGTAAGCAATGTTTTAAAGTTATTATCTTGACAGACACTTACAACAGATCTACATCCATGATGATTTCGTCCCTCGAGAGGTTCTTGTCGTAAACTTTAACACCGCCGATGCGGGGCGCCTACAATCAAACCAGATTATACATTTTTTTTATAAATTATACACCAAGCAAGATGTGCACATATAATTTCCTTGAATTGGCCATGCTAATTAGTATCGATTTTTTATTTTTATTTATTAACTATAGACCATTTTAAGAAACTAATTTTTGAGGTTTAATACATGTCTATTAGTAATATTTTTCTAAAATTTTGGTGTTTGTGACGTCATCAGAGCATGATTAAAGAGACAGTCTGACTAAATGCAATAAAAAAACAAATGCCATTTTTAACTATTTTTTTTTCAGTAGGTAAGGCAAAGGGTTTATACTCATACAGTCTTTGCTGTCGACATAGAAAAGTCATTTATGGTCAAGGCTTTTTCTTGAATATCTTAAAAAATATAGACTCATTTACAAATGTGATGCATAATTCTCGAAATGGTTTTGAGATTTGGCATGGTTCATGTTCGAAAATGTCATGGCCAATTTAATGTAATTCATATTACTTACAATAGTTCCTAGGATCATGCGCTCAAACTTGAAGCCATTCAATTTGAAGTTAGAAAGATTTTCAGCGACGGCCGGCTCAATAGTGTCCTTTATTAGGCTTCGCGCGAAGTGGTTTACATTGGGCCACACTTGCAGGAGTATCTAAAAACCAATACACGAATTAAATTTACGTTACGCAAAACCAATATACGAAAACCAATACGCCAATACCATTTAGCGTAAGCCAACTTACAGGGTTTACCTGTTACACTTTTTTCTGAATAAAGTATTATTAATATTAAATCTCCTCTACCAGTTGATCTGAACAACTTTTATTACTTTATTACAGAGGTTCCCAACTTTTTTTTCTCGTGGACCACTTTCAAAGATTTACTATTTTCGGTAGACCCCCTGTTGCTACATTTCTACTGTATTCCCAAAACTCCTAAAAAATATCACCCTAAATTGGGCTTGTTAAGAAGAAAAAAAAAGTAGCACATTTTCTTGTGTCCTATTTATTAAAATAATACTTGTGGTTATACAAAATTATAAACATTTATTATTACAAACGAACAACAATTGACGTTGATGGGTAAATCCAAGTCAAAATTTTTGTTCTTTATTATGAAAACCAGAAAATTTTTCGTGGACCCCCACTTACAACTTGTGAGCCCCTGTTTTCTTTTCACGTTTACGTGGACCCCATGTGGTCTCCTATGGACCCCTGGGGGACCACTTTGGGAACCTATGCTTTATTATAATGAAAAAATTAACTCACCCTGTTCAACCACTCGGCGCGCTCTATGTCTGGGAAAAATACCTGTCGAAAAACAAAAGATTTACTCATTACTGAGCAATAAGAAGTTTTATTGTCAACAGTTATTGTTGACGATTATATCTATTTTTACCTCTTTTGTGAATACTTATTACTTATTATTATAATTTCGATTAAAAATATTGTCAGTTGTCTCAAAACCGTCTTTTATTAACAGTTATTATTATGTTTTGTTTTGTTTTAGTTCATAGTTCATTCTCAGTCAGCAGTTTCGCTAATTTTCAGTTTATACTCTTATCGTGACCTATTTAAATGCTCACACTTTTTTTCATTGTTTGCGGTCTCGCTAATTTTCATTGTAATCTTATTGTAATTTCATGACCTTCAATGAAATTTCCTGCCATGCTTCCTTTAATTGTGATTACAGTTTGGTACAACTCCTATCACTAGGCAGACCGGGCACACTGATTAAAATACTTTATGCTTCAACACGCGGGAACCCTGAACTTTTCTTATTTTCTTTCATCATTGAAGAGAGAAAGAAATTAATCATTCGCTTGAAAATTAGATGAAAGAAATGCGAATGATGACAACTTGTACTTTTTTACTCAAGTAAACTTTAAGTTACTCAATTTTTTTTCAAATAAGGTGATTCGTTAATGTAATATACATACATACATAAACTCACGCCTGTATCCCAGAGGGGTAGGCAGAGACCAGGGACTGCCACTTGCCACGATCTTAACAGATATCTGTCGCTTCATAGACATTTATTGATCGTTGGATTTTATATCGTGCATGCACGCAAGCCGATTTCGGGTACTTTTTTTTAAACCTTCAATCCATGTAAGTTGTATTGCATTTCAAAAAATATATTCTCTATAATATACAGCGTGTCCCAAAAATTACACTTCACAGTGACACTGGAGGTAGACCTGCTCAAGAGGCGTCGAACCAACCTAACATGACCTCAGTAAAAGTTGCACGCTTTTCAAGATATGGCCAATTTAAACTTATTCTAAATTTTTACTTGTTTTAACAACTTTAGTACTAGGCTAGCACTTACGCTAAGTTAGTAAGTTCGTGACCGAGTACAAATAAAAAAAAACAAACACGAGGGCTATCTAACTTAATGCTAGCACTATCCTTGTTAAAAAAAGTGAAAATTTAGAACAAGTTTAATTTGGCCATATCTCAAAAACCGTGCAACTTTTACAGAGGTCATGTTAGGTTGGTTTGATGCCTTTTGGACAGGTCTACCTCCGGTTAACTGTGACGTGTCATTTTTGGGACACTCCGTATACGTGTACTAATTTCAGCCAACTTCACACGAATTCATACGTTCAGGCGTACGAGTCTAACATTACAAACAAGTGAGACAAGTTCTTCAGCCAATATCATACCCAAGCCGGCAGGTCGTCGATCCTGGCCAGCACCACGTCCTTCTCCGATGAAGAGGCGGTGGCTTTGGCCAGCGAGCGGCGGTACTCGCTCTCCCTGCGCCACTGGTCGCGTAGCACGGACAGTATGACCGGCGTGATCAGCCACGCGACGCTCCACTGCATGTAGCCCACCAGATACACTGCGCCCACCATCGACACCTGTGGACAAACATTTCCTCAATAACATACCCTCAGAAGAATCGCTCGTAGCCTGGGCTGCCTGAGTGATCTTAAAACGATCACTAATGTTAAGCAATATACGGCGCGTTCAGTCCATGGATAGGTCACTGTCTATGACTAACGCTAGTGGCTTTTTTCCGAGCGGTTCTGTGCTTCGCAACGCACGTTAAGCAGTTGGTGCCGGCTGCCGTCGCTAGATGGCAGTCGTTAAGCCAAGTCAGAGGCCTTAGGGCAGCTAGAAAACTTCTGATAGTAAGACCAGCCACTAGTCTTACAAGCCTCCACCAATCCGGACTTGGCCCCCGTGGTGGAGTATAGCCTATACCTTTCTCAGGGAAGAGACCCGTGCCCCTCGGTGGGGTCATAATGGGTTGATGATGATGATGATGGTGATAACCTCAGTGGGCCTACTTCGCCCACGCCTAGCTACGCCACTGCTGCTAACACAGCGACCGAATTCTACAGTAGCTTGTTCATGTTCTGTTATCAAATTTTAGATGAACATGAATGGATGAATGGGATAAAAATATCCTATGTGTTATTCGGGACACGCCGCTATACTACGCGCACCAAATTAATGCACGCACAATGTAGCCCACTCCATTACAAAGACAACGAGAGACGCGCTCATGGGCTATTTAGAGCACACCAAGCTAATTGCATTGCATAAAAGTCCTAATTGATATAAATTGTTACGCTCACACTGGACTAGTTCAAGGCTTCTGACACCTTTATCAATTAAAAGGTCCTGCATCTATCGCGCATCATGTTTAATGCATTCAATATACTGAGAGTATGCTAAACGGTGCGGGGTCAAAGGCTCAAAACAATAATAGGAAACATTTAAAAAAATGCATACGTAGTTGAAAAAGTATGAAGAAGATACGTTGGTCGAAGATACAGAGGCCCAGCATCACATGACACAGTATTGGTTTGGTTTTTACTAACATTCTTTACTAACATTTTCATTTACTTACATTCTTGAGTGACCCTTGAAACTTAACTATGTGGGTCAATTAATAAGTGTAAATATAATTTCTGATTGCCCCCCTATCACAATGTAGTGGTATATCTTCGGAATCTCGGTTGAATGCCCTAAAAACGGGAAATTAGAATAGAATAAAAACTAATGGCATAAAATAAGTGTTACCTCATTTATGATAACTGTATTTTATTTCGTGTCATCATCATCATCATCATCAGCCCATTATGTCCCCACCGAAGGGCACGGGTCTCTTCCCTGAGGAAAGTATAGGTCACACTCTACCATGGGGGCCAAGTTCGGATAGGTGGGGGCTTGTTATTATTTCATTTATTAAGTACCTAGATAATATTGCCTCATCCAATTATAGCTGACCACATTGGAATCGAAAATGTTTAATGTTTCCTGTTTTGTGGAGAGGCTTGCATATGATGGAATGATGATGTCATCAAGCTTCATTATGGCTCTGAATCAGTATGCAATACTCAACACTACTCAGATGGCAAACAAAGGGTTCACCTTGGAGTCACAAGTTTCTTTACTGATAAGCTATCCTGAGTGTTAAACTAATTTAGAAACTGTACAGGCTTTATCACAGTAATTTGCTAAGACGCATGCTGTGGACATAGTATCTATATTAGTTCAGAACAGCATTGTATAAGAGTGAAATTAAAACTCGGGGTTCACTACGGAGCACAAGGATGTTAGACTTATTTCAAGTTCTTATTGTATGTCAAATAAATAAATGTACTGTACTCTATTTTAAGATTTTATGTCTTGGAGTACTGCCAACAGTACATCAACCTTTACATAATTATTTTTTTATAATTGTAATGTAATTTTTTTCTGGCTGTGCAACATAGTCTAGTCTTAATTATATCTCAACTTCACCAAAGAACATCCTTCTATTTAGTTGTGTTACAGTGAACATGATTGTTTGAAACATCCTAAAATTTATTTAAATTCTGTTTCCTTTATTTACCAAAGCCTATTTTAACTGCAATATTCAAGGAGTATTTTTTTCAAATCATATTTTTGTTTGTACAGCAACACCATTCATTCGCTGATAAATTGTGCCCGGATACGGCGACAGGCCTGCCACTTGTCACGTTTGGGAGCTAATAAACTCGGCAAAACGTGGGCCCAGTTCTAGTGTTTTGCCTCTGCCTACCCCCTCGGGGATAACGGGCGTCCACGTGAGTTTTTTTATTCTTATATTTTTGTAATAAAATCTTTTTTTTTTAAATAGATAAATAAATTAGATGAGGTCAAGTTTATTGTGCTTGAGTCATGCATGATAATAATAATAAACAAAGTTAGAAGTTCAGTTTTTAATAAACATCTGAAGGTCAATTGAGTCTTGTTGATGAGTCAATAGCCAGCTATGCCTGTTGCCGCCACCAAGGTCGTCAAGTAACTCGGCGCGTCATCTCTCTCTATACAAATATTAGCATGCTTAACCCCGTGTTTCTAATCGTCGAATTTCACTAACCAAATACGTAAGAATAATTCTCAGGGTAATTTTCTCGAAACTTATTTAAGCTATAGAACTTTTGAGGGCAAGGTCATCAAGTAACTCGGCGCGTTATCTCTCTCTATACAAAAATTAGCATGCTTAACCCCGAGTTTTCGATCGTCGAATTTCACGAACCAAATACGTAAGAATAATTCTCAGGGTAATTTTCTCGAAACATGTTTGTCAGGAGCGTGGCAGGTGGCAGTCCCTGGTCTCTGCCTACCCCTCTGGGATACAGGCGTGAGCTTATGTATGTATGTATGTATGTTTAACGACGAATTATTGGGCGCCGTGCGGCTCGCCATTTTTAACCTGTAGAATTTTTCGTTTCAATTATGGTTCAACTCACCATAATTGTTAATTTTAATATAATTGTTCTTTCCAAGGTCATAGCACAAGTAATTAATGTTATTTTCAAGGTCATAAGTCATAACGCACCTGATTAAAATTTAAGCACACTAAATAAACCTAGAAGCAATCAGCCTTATTGCAAAATTATGCTATGAAACTATTAATCTATCTATCTATCTAATCTCTTTAAACAAGCAATTCTTGTATATATATTTATATATAATCAGAATCTCGGAAACGGCTCCAACGATTTTCACGAAATTTTGTAGGCAGATGCTTTCGGGGGCGTTTAATTGATCTAAGTAGGTTACATTTTTAGAAAAAGTTGTTTTATCCGTGTTTTAAGCCAATTGAAATTTGCTATGATAACATACAGAGGTAAAAT
The DNA here is from genome assembly GCA_947310845.1 of Yponomeuta plumbellus. Lineage (NCBI taxonomy): Eukaryota > Metazoa > Arthropoda > Insecta > Lepidoptera > Yponomeutidae > Yponomeuta > Yponomeuta plumbellus. Next base: position 13,652,353 of record OX371198.1, on the reverse strand, counting down.
TTCGCGTCTATCTGCTAGGTTGGAATAGTTCTGACGGGAAAACGGGCGACCCGTTTCGGGCCGATTTCAAGAGACCTGGTTTGAGACATGATGTTTTTTTCCAAGTTCTTTTTTTTTGTTGAAAAAGGATTATTTTAATTTTATATTACATATTTTATATTACAAAAAAAGTACCGAGCAAATCTCGGTCACCCAGGTACTACATAATTATGTAAGCTTGTATCTTTGTACCTACAAACCAAAAGTTTTTTATTTTCCCTATGAGTGAGCAGAAATATTGTGGCTTTGTTTGAACCACCAAATACCTATGCTGAGTTGGTGACCCTTTCTGCAGCATTTGCATGTTTGTCCTGTTATTATTTTTCTTGGTGTTGTCATTGTGTGAATTAATTAATTATTTTATGTGTGCTTTTGTGGCAATGTACATATGCTTTCTTTTCTTTCTATGGTTAAACTAGTCACTTTTTAAATAAACATGTATGTGACAAGAAACTGCTGGTTTTTATAATTTTGCAATGTCTGTATATGTATAGGTTGGTAGCCATAAGTATACCATGACTGGAAATAACACTTAATCAGTTGCGTTATGACCTTGAACAGAACAATTAAACACCATTATTATGGTGAGCCAATCGCCCCACCAAAATTCTTCAGGTTAAACTATAGAGATTTGAAACTTGTGCAAAAAGCATAATACAAAATCAACAATTATTTAGAAAACAAAGATGTCTGGTATTATTTAATATTAATATACTATTATTAAAGAGTATATTAATATTAAATGTATTCCAAGGACAATTGTGTCTAGTGTTCAACAAATTATAATATTTTTGAAGTTCGAAAGTTTGTTAATTAATTAATTTGTTAACTGTTTTGAAAAGAATAAATGTAGTTCCTTTAAGAGCTTCCTCTCCACATAATCTATTAATTGTAAAACTAACAACTTTCACTTATTGTGAATAAAAAATATATTACTTCACTATGATTTTATAGTGACAACCTGATCCATATCATGAGACTACTTTTCACGAATCCAACACGAGAAAAGTTGTGGTCAGTTTGTTATTGCATAGAGTCAGGTAGGTAAAGAAATTTTTTAATAAATCTTACCTTCTTAAAAAATCTATAAATTAAGGAAAGTATGCCTCCACCATCATCATCACTGCTAGCTAGTTTACTTGCTGCAACCATCTTGTCGTCGCTCGCCTGAAAAGAATTTGAGTCAATGAAACACCAGCAAAATCAATAACAAGCAAAGTAAAAATACATGTACCATTCCAACTGGAAATAAAATACAAGATTAGTACAAGTAAGATGTAGCGATCGCACCCGACCTGGAGCATGTATCGTGTCATTGTTATTAATAGAAGCAATAGGTATGGAATAATATAAAGTTCCTATCGAGGTTAGAGAGCAACGAGGAAATAAGGAAATCAATAAAAACCTCGATAGCAAACGTACCATGGCGTGGCGAGGTGTGGTGTGGACGGATCACAAACAACAACTAAATACTACTAACCGAATTCTAGTTATTTTCTTGTTGACATTGAAATCCTTGTGATGGATTCAAATGCGGCTTTGACTAGCGGCACTTACTGTAAGTTTTCTATTACGGATGTTGGATACGCCGAAGTGAGCTAAGTTCTAAACGAGGTAATACTCGCGTTCATTCGTAACTTCGTAAATTTTGTGAGGATTTGAGGAACGAGTTCGCAAATTCCGCATAAAAGTTTGACAGTACAGATGACAGTGACGTTAGTCAGTGTTGCCAGAGCCTACTCAGCCGAAGTTGCCATTTGTAGGTTTAAATGTTGCCATCAGAAGCCAAAAGTTGCCATTAGAAAACATCTATAAAATAATTCTATGCGTTTTTTTGTTATTAATATAAAAAATATTGGGTACTGTTTATCGCTCTGTATTTTAGTTGATAAAAATTTTAATCCAATCCTGTTTTCAAAAAATGTTAATCCTTTTGGTTGATAAATAATTAATTACCCGTAAGTAAATCCGGACTAAAAGTTTACAATTAATTCCACAAATTTAGTTTTTCTTAAAAATTTAAATCCATGTTTTCCAGAAAGTAAAAATATTATAAAATGTAAAGAAAAAGATAAAAACAATTATAAAATTTATTAAGACTCATATTTCACAACACACATTTTTCAAGAAACTGAAATGTTTTTTCAATGTTTTTTCTGAATACCTACAAAGTAATATTTGGAAATATTACTGAATTTAATTAATATTAAAAAAAAAGTATAGGCTGAAATTTACATTATTTGTGACAAAATCTAAAACTCCAAAACAAACCAAAAACACTCTTTAAACGACTCTATGAGCAACGTCTTATTCCTATAATCGGTCCAATCATTTATTTAATTTTTTTATTATTATATATTTATTTTTACAGGGCCTGTACGAAACTTTAGCCCTAACGGATGTTCGGAAAACATTTGTTACTGTTATTCAAATTTGTAGGAGGTCTTTGGGGCTTTATTGAATAAAGTGAAGGCACTAGATATCCATTAGAGTATTTATTATGATTTAATAATCAACAAACACGAGTTTCCTGCATTGAGTCAGTCAGAAGAGATATATGTCTAACATTCAAATTGACATACCACAAATATCAACATTCTATATTTAAATCTTGTGTCAAGCGTGAGTCGATTGCCAATTGAACCTCTATACTTTAACACACCCCCTCAATCGACTCTGCTTGTAAAAACATTAATAAGAATTTCTTTAATTAATTTAATTTACCTACTGCATCTAAACAATGTTTCCCAAAATTATATTTTATACATCATCAAATTAATTTCGAAAATTCACTACCCAATAATAACTCAACCTGTATATTTTAAAATACAATATCAAAAATATTCAACCTGTATATCAAATTTTCAACTTTACTATATAAACATTTTCACCCTGTATATCTTTCACCACAAACAATATGAACTATTTATTCCATATCTATCTCTATTTTCACCACTCGACACATCACGTCACCACTGACATAAATAACTACAACTATCTTGTTTTATCTTCATCTTCTCCCACTCATATCAACACCACTATGATATCATCATCATATAAGTAGTAAGTATAACTATCTATTTTATTTTCTCCCACTCGACTCATCATCATTATCATATATAAATACATAAGTATAACTATCATCTTTATTTTCTCCCACTCGACTCGACCACCATCATCATATATAAATAACCTCAACTATCTTATTTGCTTTTCTCCCACTCGACTCATCACCATCATATAAAAATAACCTCAACTATATTCTTTTATTTTCTTCCACTCGATTCACCATCACTAAACATATAAAAATACAATACCTCATATATATTCAATTTTAAAGATCTAGAAAAAATACTTAAGGATATCTTCAGAAAATGTGTAAAGAAATAAAAATTTTAAATTTTACTCTTCTTTTGACAAGTTAAATGTTAAATAATGATTCAATTAATATTACATTACATACACCCCCTTAAGTGAATCATTATTAAGCACCCCCTTAAATCTGTCATTATTAAGCACCCCTTTAAATCTGTCTGAAATGAAAATCGCCTTCTCGAACATTCTCAATATTTCTACTACTTACTATTCTTCTTAATATTTCACCTTCTCGAACACTCTCATTACTTCTACTTCTTCCTCTTTCTCTTAATATATCACCTTCTCGATCTTCGTTGTTGTTGACTCTTCCGACTTGATTTTCTTCCTGACTATTATCTATTCTTCTTTGTGTTGTGCCTTCACCAACTGACTCTTGATTTTCTTCATCCATCCTCCAAAAACCTCCACTTCTATCACCATTTCCTTCATTTAAATATATACCTTGCTCATTTTCATTTATTCTAACATCTCTCGCTTTTACAATTGTTTCAGTTTCATCCACCCATATTTTGTAACCATTCCTGACGTAGCCTATCAGGATTCCTTTATCACATCTAACGTCCAACTTTCGTACACCAGAGTTTATTTTATAGTAAGCTGTTGAACCAAATCTTCTAACATTAGATACGTCTGGCTTGATACCAAACCACATCTCGGCTGGAGTTTTGTCTCTGCCTTCGGTGGGACTTCTGTTAATAAGGAAGCTTGCAGTTAAGAGTGCTTCGCCCCATAGGTAGTTTGGAACACAACCATCAAACATTAAAGCTCTTGTTCTTTCTAATAACGTCCTGTTCAATCTTTCTGCTTTCCCATTTAATTGTGGCGTGTAGGGTATTGTTAAATCAAGAATAATGCCCTTCGAGTTACACCAAGACATTAGGTTATTGTTCGAATATTCCCTCCCATTGTCGCATCTGATTTTCTTCACTTTTGAATTAAAATGATTTTCCGCTAAAGTCACAAATTGTTTTATTTTATCAAAGGCTTCACTTTTAAAGGTGATTAAGTACACGACACAAAAATGCGTAAAATCATCTAAAAATGTAATAAAATATTTTTTGTTGTCCCAAGTGGGAGTTTCTATTGCTCCGCAAACATCCGTATGGATAATTTCCAAAGGAAATGTTGCTTTAACCCTATTATTTACGAACGGTTTCCTACTCATTTTGGCTTTAATACAAATTTCGCAAAATTTTTCTCGATTATCCCCCCCAATTTTAATTCCGTTAACTAATTTAGCTAGGCGCCGCACATCCGATACGTGACCCAGCCGACGATGCCAGGTATCGACAGTTTCAGAAAACAAAGCTTCGCGGACACTCTTTGCATAAAAACTTGTCTCATACAAGCCGTTTCTAGTTTTGTACCCACTCAATATAATATGGTTATTATTCTTTATAAATACCTTGTTTCCAGCGAAGAGTACAGATCCACCATGGTCAGTAATTGAACTTACAGAAATCAGGTTTCTTGATATTTCAGGAACATATAATACCTTTTGCAGGTCAAAAGTATTTGTATTTATCGTGCCTATTGCTTGAGCGACGAGGTTTCCAGCATTTGCACATCTTATTTCTGTGTTTATCTTTTCTGTAAAATGTATAATATTATAATCATTGAACATGTGGGAAGATGCACCAGAGTCAATAATCGCTTTGATTGAAATTTCGTTATCTATTTGTTCGCTTACCATGGTAAACATGCGACAAAACTTTTCTATGTGTCCCTTTTTATTACATTTCTTGCAAGTTTTTGTTGAAAAACATTCAATAGAAGTGTGTCCATTTTTATTACATATTGCACATTGTTTATTGTTACAAAATCTGGCAATATGTCCTATTTTGTTGCAGATAAAGCACTTTCTTTCATCGCTCTTAAAAACTTCATTAATATTAGCGGGTATTTCAGTTGTATTTTCGATTAACCGTATTTCCTTTTGAATTCTTTCTATGAGAGTGTGAATATTTTTATCACATTTCGGGGTTATTTCCCAAACTGTTCTAAAATGATTTAATGTTGTGGGCAAAATTGTTAAAATCTTTTGAATTATCATTTCTTCATTTATTTTATTTTGAGTAGATTCCAATTCAAAAGCCAAATTCTGTAGTTTACTTATGTCCTGTATTATATTTCCACTGAATTTGTAATTATAAAATTCAATGACTTTGAGATGACTATCTTTCTCGACGTTATAATTGTATACAATATCTAATTTCTCAAAGATGTCTTTTGTAGTTGCGCAATTAATAACATAATGTAAAATGTTTTCATCAATCGAATTTAAAATAAAATATTTTGATTTTGCGTCTTTACCTTTTTCCTCGCTGTCGTTTCCGATTCCTTTTGCTTCTAAAAACAATTTTGTAAGCTTCCTCCAATTGGGATAATTGGTATTTGCATTTAATTTATTAATGTTCTCCATAATTATTCAAGAAATACGTACAGTTTATTTCTTCTTCAAAATTTTAAAATGTCACCTTGGTTGCTATGCTTATTTTGTCAACAACTGTTTGGTTGCTATGCTTATCTTCGTAACTCGATGGGTGCGTTCAGGGAGTCGCTATCAGCACTAAAAACCCAAACGCTACTATTGCTGTTCGGAGAGCCAATTGCGTGTCAGCGATTGCAAGCTCCACGAACGCTATTTGCGTTGCGATCGTCGTGATCGCATTCGGCCATCTTGACACATTTGCGCGGGACTTTGCACTGTGCTTGAGTGAAACATGGAGGTGATGGAGGGTCGTAGTGATTTCTTGCGAATTTTAACGATGATAACGCAGGAAATTATGGACGTATCATCAAGTGACAGCGACGACAATGCCGAAGACTTGATTGTGCAAACCCTAAATAAAAGACGGAAAATATGCAGGGTCGCTAATTACGTTGAACGGATAGTACCGGGTTTGACGGCACAACAATTCAAAGCTCATTTCAGGTAAAACTTTTCTTATGTTCCTTCCGAATGCTTATCGTTATTACAGCTAGATTTAAATGAATTGGGGAAATGGTTTAGGATACTTCCTGGTACCTTCGAACATGTTTTGTCTCTAATTGCACCAAGGCTGCAAAGGGAGACCAGAGGAACGCCCATGATTTGCCCGGAGAAACAATTTTTGTTGGCACTTTGGAGGCTTGCAACTCCGGATTCTCTAAGGTGAATTTTAACAACATATATGTAACGTTACGTTGCTTGTAGCTGTAGCTAGCAATAACAGTAATATTCTTTTTTTTTTTGGTATAAAAATGGAGTAGTCGTCAACATGTACAATAATCTCTAATGTAAAGGGAGTATTCTCATCTGTTTAGATCTATCTCCGATCGATTTGATGTTGGCAGGAGTACGGCGCTGTACTGTACTCGACGCGTCGTAGACAGTTTAGTCCAGCTAGCGCCTTCGATAATCAAATGGCCCAATACTGAAGAAGCTGAGGAAATTTGGGCAGGATTTGAAGCTACAAGCGGCTTCCCAAAGGTCATTGGCGCTATCGATGGAACTCATATCAGGATACCAGCTCCAAAAGCCTATCCTGAAGCATACGTCAATCGTAAAGGTCACCATTCAATCCAGCTTCAGGTAATTCTCTTTCTTACTATAACACGAGTAGTTTGTTTGCAAATGGTTGATATTTGCCCAGCGTCGTTGTTCTGAAATTATAAGGAACGCCATAGCAGTTAAATGAGGTTTTGCTGAACTGAAACGAATTTTATCATCCATTAATAATTTTCTTTTCTAGGCTATTTGTGATCACAGATGTCGATTCATCCATTGCTACGCAGGTCACGTCGGTTCAGTACACGATCAGAGAGTTTTTCGCCTGTCTGAAGTTCCGACGTATTTCAACGACGTCGGCAAATTTCCGGAGCAGTGTCATCTGGTTGGGGATTCCGCGTATAAACTTCATCCAAATTTATTAACACCGTATCGAGACAATGGACACTTGACCGAGCGACAGCGAAATTATAATTTTTGCCAATCTTCTGCAAGAATTGCAATCGAAAGAGCCTTCGGTCTTCTGAAAGGTCGGTTCCGAAGTCTGCTAACGGTACTTGCAATCGATCGAGTCGAGAGGATACCGAAACATATTCTTGCTTGTTGCATCTTGCACAATATATGCTTAACCAGAGATAATGATCTGAACATTGAAGTAGAGGAAGAAGAGGCATTGGACTGTAACATCCCCGAAAATGAACGAGTACGCCATGCTGACGATGCAGGACTGATAAAAAGAAATGCGATAGCAGGACAACTACGTGTGAGAAATGTGTAGCTCGTTTTAATTTCCTGAGACATTCTCACTCAAGCAAAGTATATCTTTCATGGACATTTATGACTTGTACTATTAAAAGTGATGAAAGATATGAAATTTTTTTTAAGTATTTGTATGAAAAACAAATAAACAGAAATATATTAATATTAAGAGTGGATACAAAAACAAATTTAAAGTTAATATTTTATCACTGCATTCGAGATCCATTGTCGCAAAGTAATTAATGAATTATTCCTTGCTTGCAAGTTGACTAAGGAAATTTATCATTTTCGTTTGCATTTCCATCCTTTCTTTGTGTCTCCTCTCTTTTCCTTCTTCAGCTGCTTGGCGAGCTTCTAGAAGTTTGTCCAATGCGTCGGATGCTTTACGTTTGCCTAGAAGATTAATCGGTATTTTCAAAAATGCTTTACGCGGAAAAAATCATTGTCATAGTTGTTGAATAAATAATTTTTCATTTTTACTCACGAGTAACTTGGTTAGTTGTACTGGCAACTGATGTGCTACTACTCTCGACATCGTTCTGAGGTGCGGTTGAGGAAATAGTCGCCAGTGGAGCCATGAACGGTTTTTGCCCAATCAGACTTTCCATTGCCTAAAAAATATTCGAAATGTAGTAAAAGTAACGGAAATGGAGAACTCGAAGACATTTTTTGAGCTAGTCATATTTTCGAAGCAATTGCGGTGAAACTGCTATCTGAAAAATGGATTAATATAAATTGTCATACTACTTACGTCATAATACTTCCATGTACGCCTGTTATTGCCTGATTTGCCGTTGTGATCTTTGATGGCCTTGTACGTCCGCTTCATTGTATTCAGTCTTGTCATGCATTGTCTGCCTGACACGTTATGGCCTTTCAATTCCATTACGGCTGAGATTTCCTTCCAGGCTTTGACGTGACTAGTCTTGCCAGAAGACATCGAAGGTTCGCGGAGCCGATACTCTTCTAGGAGCAACAGAATGGCTGATTCAGACCATCTGAAGTCTGTAATATAAATTGAGCACTAGAATACGCAAAACATAATTGTGATAATACAGAAATAGATGATTTTATAGATTTACTTACTTTCCTTGTTTTCAGCGGCAGAATTCTCATTCATTTCCTCAGCTGCGTCGAGTGCATCCTGAGCATCTTCTGTAGAATAAGAAGATTCAATTAGTTATCGGAGCAGATTACGAAAAGCCACATAATCAATTTGAACAATTGCATACCGAGCATTGAATCATTTGAAGTAGCTTGGGAAGCCTCTGAAATTGAATCACCATATTAATGAATGCTAAAATCGTTTGATTGTTTCAAATATGCGTTGAGTAACTGGTGTAGATATTATGATTACATAGAAAACCGAAAAGCTCACCTGCGCCCGCAATACCAAGATTGTATTCTTGTCGGGCAACGTTCAAAAGGTTAGTTGCAAAAGCCAAATCTGTGTGCAATGTAGAAAAAAAGCAAATGAGAAAAAAAACATTCGCAATAGAAATATAGCGCACCGTCGTACTTTCAATGACATTTTTATACCGAGCAGATTGAACGTGCAATATTTGTTCATTACAAGTTCTTTCTGTGGAAATATTGCGCATTGGACATCGAAACGTATAAAATATGCCGTAATTATTAATGAAAAAAAAGCACGGGAGTTATAAAATTTGATGACTGGGAAAACCACTCCAGTTTAGAGAAATAAAAAACATGCTCACGAAAAGAGAATTACATCCATAGACTTAAGATTTCAATCAAGGTAAAACTTACCGTTACGTGCTCTTAGAGCAGTGTTCGGTGACAGTTGCAGCGTGTACTCTTCGTTAACATCAAGATCTTGAAAAACCATTTCGACGGAATTGTCCATTTTGCTGTCAGAATGCCGGTTGCTCGAAGAACGAAGGAGGTTAGGATCACGATGAGTAGTGATAGCGTTCGAGTTCACAGAGTTCGCAAACACTGACGCTGTCATCACACCACCTCGGAAAAAATTGCATTGACAGTGAATTGTCATGACGTCACACACCATTATTGATGACGTCACGAACACGATTGATAGCACCACCGTCGAGCTCCGTGAACAAATTTTAGCGCTAGATAGCGCGGATAGCGACTCCCCGAACGCACCAGATGTGTACGAAAAAAGACTTATATTTCTGAAACAACGAAAACGATTATACTGATCTTTAAAAGCTATTGCGAGCCCATGACCTGTTATTCAAATTTGTAGGAGGTCTTTGGGGCTTTATTGAATAAAGTGAAGGCACTAGATATCCATTAGAGTATTTATTATGATTTAATAATCAACAAACACGAGTTTCCTGCATTGAGTCAGTCAGAAGAGATATATGTCTAACATTCAAATTGACATACCACAAATATCAACATTCTATATTTAAATCTTGTGTCAAGCGTGAGTCGATTGCCAATTGAACCTCTATACTTTAACAGTTACAAAAAATTGAACTTTACGCCATGATGGCTGAAAACGGAATCTCATTTTTTTAACTTTTGACAGATGCACATCCATGAAGTTTCTTATTTATTTGACAGGAAACCACAGGCGAAAAATTTACCACATCATGGACACCTTTATTTTTTCACAATAGTGACGCGACGTATTTAGCTACGATATTTTAACGAGTAGATTAATATATCGAAGACGATAAAAAATATAAACTTTTACATTTTTTACAACCTTTACAACCTAAAACTTTAACGTATTATGTCATAAAAATCGAATCGGTAACTTCACAGAACATCACTAAATTGTTTTTTTTTTTTAGTTCGTCCCGCAAGGAGCCGGCTAAGGTCTTAGACCATGCTGCCACGTCTTTGGTTTCTGTTCTTCATTATGAGTTTTTGGGAGATTAGTCTTCAGTATAATATATTTTTCATGCTGCCACGTCTTTGGTTTCTGTTCTTCATTATGAATTTTTGGGAGGTTAATGTTCGAGAAAGAGGTTTTACAATTGTGGACAGACTGGCAGGTATGACTGTTGATGTACGTTTGAATGGAATGACGGCGAGTGTCTTGTCGGAGAAAATTTGATGTCAGCAGAGGCTGTAAATTGTTATTGATTGTTACTGTGGTTAATATACATTTGAGCATTATATCTACATGTATTATTGTGTATCAGGTGATCCCTTCCACTAGAGATAAAGAGTGGGATATAAAAACTCCACAGTTAAAGTCTTCAGTAATATATTTTCGTCTTCAGTTTTAATAAATAATATGTCCAATCCAATTTTAGTAAAATCCGTGTAATTTTACGTCGTGTCCGTCGTCCGTGTTTTTGGTCAAAACGTCAAAACAAACAAACCAAAAATATTACATAACCTTACAAATTCTAAATTAATTAAACAAGTCCATTTACAAAATATTTTACACGGCTAAAAGTCGTATTCGTCTATTAAACAAAATCAATATGCAAAAAGAACTAAATCTGTCCTACAGTGTTAATTATGAATTTGAACAAAGACAAAAATGTGGAAGTATTTACAAGAAGAGCCTGAATGGAGCGCGGCACTGACTCTGGACTGCTAAAGATTTCAATCAGCTCATCCATTAGCACAAGGCGCTGGATGCCAAAGGATGTGCATTCGAAGAATAGATGATGTAAGGATTGCTCAGTTAGGGAGCTGCAATGGTCCCAGAACGGACTCTGAACCATTTTTAAACGGAAGAGATGATGAGAGTTGATAACACCAAAAGAAGAAGAAACAGAATTACGATTTGTAAGAGAGTCATTAACTACATTATGCAATATGTTACAAAAACTGTTATATGCTGTCAACGGAGTGTAATTTCCAACCTGAAAATCAGACAGTTGTGTGTCTACATATTGTTCATATAATGTCCAATCGATCATTTTAAAGTTAGGATAGATGGGCAAAGGATTAGCACTATTGCTGTTTACAAGACCATCATCATTAATACTATTATTTACAAGAACCTTAATAATTACAGGAAGATGGTAGCTGCCAAGAGGATCATTATGTACAGACCAATCGCAAGACAGAGCCAGTGATGGGGAAGCCAGTGATAAATCCAAAGCATTGGGACGGCATGTCAAGGAGCCCACAGTAGTAACCTCGCCGGAATTCAAAACAACCAAATTTTTTTCATCAATAATTTCCAAAATATCTCTACCTCTAGGATTAATAGAATGGCACCCCCACAAAATATGGTGTGCATTAGAATCACCTGCAAATAACATGGGTTCGGCAATCGACTCTATTATTGACTGAAATTTAAGTTTATCAAAAGATGGGACAGAGTTTGTAGGACAGTAAAAACTTGCAATACTCATTTTTTTATTATTTACAGATATCCTTACACAAATGTTTTGTAATGAGTTGTCCGAATATGTATTATTTTTTTTATAATTTATACTATTACAGGTCGGCATTTAAGTATAGAATTTAATAGGGGCGCCACTGTCGACAGAGCTGGTAACACGCATAGAGTGATCACATAGTTTTGATACTTTGAAGTGTTTATTATGGAGTTATTAATATTGTTTGAACTATTACGTATTACATCTCGTAAAACTTAAAAAAAAATTCTTGTAAAAATGTATTGGAAATTTATTAAACACATTTTATACTTAGCTACATTTATTTTCAAAACATTCTGTCAAATTTAACATAAAGATTTTGGAAAATCTTATTATATTAATCTTTTTAAAGCTTAGACAGTACACAGTGCTCCATAAAACTTTGAAAGTCTATGTAAGTTTAGACTCCGGGAAATATCAATCTAGGAGGTCTTCATCAAGATATTCGACTCCTGAAAAATCTGTATCCATATTATTATATTCACTGCAGCTCGCCACAAAATCATCTTCAGAATCACTGCTACTGCTTGTGTCCTCCTGCAGGTTTATCACAAGTCGTTCCATATCATCGTAAACACTTTGTCCCCTCTCGTAGTACTCGTTTTCAATACTCTTTACGTGTCGACACGAATTCCTCCAATCGTCGACACTGATTTCTCGAAACGCACGCTCAGCTATTTCCTTTATATCAGTACCCCCTACATTACGGGCTGCCATTTTGTTTTTTGCAATTCCCCAAATCAACTCTATTTGATTGAGGTCACAGTGGTAAGGCGGAAGCCTTACCACTGTGTGCCCATGTGAACCTAACAGTTAATCTATTTCAAATTTTGGCTCTGGCTTGTGGCGTTTCACAATAACCAATAATTCCGGTTTTCTTAATGTTTTGTCAAATGGAATCTTATTTTCAGTCAACCACTGCTTTATATCAGCTACTTTTGTGGCAGAGGTAGGTGCTTTGTTTAAAACCACCGAGTGGTACGGAGCATTGTCCATAACTACAATCGATGCGGAAGGCAAATTGGGAATCAATTTTTCGCTGACCCATTTAGTGAAATTGGTTTTGTTCATTTCTGAATGATAGTTAGCGTTCTTGTTTGTTCCACTAAAAATGAGCAAAGCATCAGGAACAAATCCTTTTTCACCGCCTGCGTGAATAATGATGTACCTTTTACCTTTTGCGACGTTATGCTTCACTCCGCTTACATCCACAGACTGCCAACATTTTTTTAGTTTATATGACTGGTGGACATAGCTTTCGTCCAAATAAATGATATCTTTTTGAAGTTCCATAGGTAAATTCCTGTTTGCCAAAATAGTTTTTAAGAAACTTTCTCTTTTTGCGGCAATATTTGGCCTTTCCATTAATGCCGTTCTGTCAGACTGACATTTCTTAAACTTGAAACCCAGTGCATGGAGCACTTTTCGCAAATGTTCACGGCTCCCATCAAACCCTAGATCTTCTCTCACTAATGGGAGTAGTCTTCGTAACGTTGGGACCTAAAAATAAAATATGTTGTCACATATGATTTACATTAATAAACAATATAATATAAAGAAGTTTCGACTCATGAAGAACATATTGTTTCCGTAGTATACCTCTTTTTTCACCGTGTAAAAGAATTGAACTTTTTGCCTGATGGCACACAAGTCAAAGTCATCGAGTTGTTTTTTGGGTCGTCCTTGTTTGCGCTTCCCCGGTGTTGAAAATATACCTCCGTTATGCACTCCTTCCTGCGCAATTCTTTTTACAGTGCTGACAGATTTTCCTGTAGAATTAAGAAAATATCAATGACAGAAAGTATCAACACTATATGGGTACACTATCCGCGGTCCTGTTACAAAAAGTAAACATAACCTATGCGCCAGTTTTGTAAAGAGCAAAAGATCCCTGAATATCATCGATAGAAGCTTTTCAAATGTCTTGAACATAATCACATAACACTGAATTACATTCCTAACAATATAACAAACCTTCACATACCTGTCATATCGGCGGTTCTTTGATAAACATCGCTAAGTTCCGATAGAATAGATTTAGCCTCGTACTCCGCAAGACATCGCCTGTACACTTTATAAATTACTTCTCTGGCGGAGCTCCTAATGGTTTTATTCATTGTCTCTCACTTTTAACGTTTTTTAGCTATAAAAACGCAACAAATCGAACTGAAATAGTCTCAAGTTTACAGTATCATGAATCACAGACTAAATAGATAACTGATTAGAAATGTTGCCAGAAAATAAAAATTATTTAGTTCCAGATCTAAACATTTTTGCCAAGCTGTATGTATTAAAATTGCTACACCGTTATGTTTATTACGAATATCGTTTCTTTCTATTCGATATCCTTTTATGTTAAAAGCTTTAATAGGAGTTAGCCAAGTCTCTGATATTATTGCTACATGTATATCGTTTTCATAAATAAATTGTGTTTTATTGCTAATAATACTCTGGGAGTTCCACTGCATAATATTAAGTTGATCCATTGTTAGAAGAAGTGGTATTTCTTACAGTTTGTGCTAAGATTTATTTTATTGATGTAGAGTTGATTGGGGTGTTTTTGAATTACATTTCGAGAGCTGCCAATCAACGAAAAGATTTGTTTGTTGGAAAGGTCAGTAGGGACTGAGGTCCGTCCGCCAGGAAACAAGAAAAAATCATGTGATTTTTGTAAATGAAACGCGACGACCACGCTGCGCTAATAGCGGCGGCGATGTCGCACCCTCAGAAGAGGTTCTGAGCCAACCTGCTTCGTCTTCTATAGACGAGTCTTTGCTCTTGCACACATGCACAGTATTGTAAATGTGTTAGTTGCTAATTATAAAGTCGTCTCGTCTCTGGATTAAGAACACGGCTGGCTCTGCAGTGTAGGCCGAATCATCACTATTCAGAGTCAATAAAAAAAATAAAAACTTCGTTTCTAGACTCTGTGGTCGAGGTCCGGGTCGTAATCTGTGGTGTTATCTATGTCCATTCTGCAAGTTAGTGCCGAAATTATCGCATGGCTTTTCATCTGAAAATTTTCAATTTTTGTTTTTAGGATGAAAAGAGTACGAGAAGAAGATATTCTACGCAAGATTCATGATTTCCAAGAGGAGTTCAACGCTACGAAGCGGCAGAGACTGCAATATGCGAAGATCTCCGATGACGACGATGATGCAGGTGACTGGCACGCACAGGTCTTTCCGACCTTCAATTAACCCGAGAGATCGTAGAAGAGGTCCAGTGGTTAGCTCTTGGGCACAATAGATGCCCGACTGTCGGGCTACTTGTTTCCCAAATGACAGTCCGCGTGCCAGTTTTATCCAGAGGTTAACTCGGAGCTACTTGAACTCCTAAATCCGCTACAATCCAAAAGAGATCAAGTCGGTAACGCCAAAAACCCTGGATTGCCTTTCCTACAGTAAGACATGGCTGTGACAAAATATGCAATGGCCGTTCACGACGCCGCCAGACCTATAACCTCTTCGGTAGGAAAATATGGCAGGCGGACTTATAATATATATTCTCCTAGCACAGCTGGTCTACTAGTCCTTAAAAAACCCAACATCGGGCGAAAATAATAGAAGATCATCTTGATTTTCATGGATTAGGGGCAACAGGGGGGAAAACATAACCTATGACCTGTCAACCCATGCTTGATGCACATCATCTCCATATGTTCACGGGTAATCAAGAGGATTATTTAGATAGGGTTGACGAGAACATTACGGGTCCCCCAATACATGAGGAGTTGGCTAATAGTCATAATCAAGGCTGGATTGACCAAGGAAACTTTAAGTGATCTCCTGAAGGCCTATCCATCCCCAAAGATCTGCAATCTGGATGATCCAGAGCTTAATCAGGAAGTTGCAGCACGCTAACCCTACAGCTGTGGGATAGTCAGCAACAGCAAGGCCTTGTATCAGCAGCACTGTTAGCGGTAATATCAAGTCTTAATTCTGCTCAAGAGGCAAAAGACCCTTCGCTTGGCAAACGCCCGCAGCGGGCAGGCGGCCATTGTTTAATCATTGTTTAACTATTGTTATGCTAATTACCGCCATTAGAAGGCTTATGAACCTTACATACAATACAAAACTGTTGGCATATACTTCCTATAGGCAGTCACAGACAATATAGGAAGAATACTTTGCTTCCTGCCCTTGCTCTAGCTATAAAGTTTGTATCAACAAATCTGCCAGAAGATAGGTCCTTTTTTTTTGGAGATACATTATCAGAGCCATCAAAGATCGCAAAGTACCTACCAGCTCCCTAACTCGGAAGCACATACAAGAAACTTCACCTCCCCTTGCCAGTCCCAGATCTATCTTCCTAACAAGAGATACGCAAGAGAAATACAAGCACCCGCTTCCAGCAAAGAACAAGTTCCAGTGCCCAAAACACCCTTCAAAGAAACGCTAATACCTACCCTTTCAGGTTATAACTTACCTACCTCATGCTGGTTATTTCTACAAAAACTGGGAGCGTCTAATGTCAGATAGTTACATCTAAGCTGTGTGAAGGGTTATTAGAAGATACCCTTTACTAAGCCAGTGTACTAAAGATATATAGGTACCCCATATAGCAACTTATCTCCCAGAGAGTATTTAATATTTCAAAATGCTGAATAGAGTTACAGGAACAGGCTGTAATTAAGGTAGTACTACTCCTTAAGGATCAGTTCCTGCTTCTTATTTTCTTAATGAAAAAACCGGGACCGTTCTTGTAGGTTCATTCATAACCTCAAATCGCTGAATAAGTTCATATACCTACTCGGAACATTTAAAACTTAAAGACATTCGAACAGTCCTTAGACTGATAGAACGAGACTAGGTATCTCATGGGAAAATTTTTACCTTAAAATGCATACTTCCTAGTGAATAATTTTTATTATGACTCCTAAGAAATATCTTAAGGTTATCTTTCAGAGCAAGACATACAAATTCCAGGCATTTAGATTTAATACAACACCGTATATCTTCACGAAACTGCTTAGACCAGTTCTTGTCTATTAATTATTACTATTAATACTTTTATTACACACAAGTAAATATATACCTATTACAATGATCTTAAGACATTGGGGCTTAGGTATTGTCAGTTAACTATTTGGATGATTTTCTGTGTATTGCTCACAATTATGAGTTATCCAAACGCAATATAACAGAACAGAGTTGTACAGAACCCAAACACCGCTGCACTTTCTTAGGTTTTATGGTTGAAATAAAACAAACGATAGACCTACCTAATGACTATCACCGACGAGAAGCGTGTTATGCTTCATCGATATAACTAAACTCGTTTTTTAAAAAGAAAGTTGCTCAATTAGACAATTTGCAAAAATGATATGGATATTGGTGTCCGTCTGCCGGGGGTACAGCATCCTTCATACAAAGCTCTTAAAAAGACAGAAGTATATGGCATTGTCAGCCAATCTGGGAAGTTATGCATGATGCAGTCAGGCAAATCCCTAAAGAGTTTCTCCGAGACGTTAACTGGTGGAAAGACAATATTTTAACGGATTAAGGAATCATTACACAGGAGAAGACTATGCCTTAGATATATTTTCTGACGCCCTCTTTTTGGGGTGCGGGCGCAGCTTGTCAGGGCCAGGGGACACATGGATTCCGGACAGAACCCGAGAGAAAGAATCATATTAATTTCCTCGAATTACAAGCTGTTTTCTTCAGCCAAAATTTTTTGCAGTCTGAGAAACCTAGCTAATATAAAAATTCTTGTGTCACAATGTTAGTGCGCATATTCCTCCAAAACGGGTTGACTGATTTTGATGAAGTTTCATATGAACAATCGGTAAATCTCAGAATAGGTTATCTATTTTTCATAGCTCTTTCTGGCAAAACAATGTTTGCGTTTTCAGCTAGTAGTAGTATACAGTGTGGCCCTGGATAAAGTGCAATCCCGAAAGGGGATGAAACTAGACCATGAATCATTGACTAGAAAAATATTTAAAAAAATTATAAAAAATTATTGTAGGATTTATTGGTATTTTAAGATTTTCATGTTTCATTAAGGACTCTATGTACAAAAGTATTGATTTCTTCCAAAATAATGGGTCTATTTCTTTGAAATAAAAAAAAACAGTATGCCTAATACCTGGCGATGACCATGAAATAATAAATAGTCCGCAAAAAAGTAACTATCTTGGGTAAAAAAATGTATTTTTATGAAAAAAATGATTTTTTTAGACGTTTCTTTTAGAAAACTTCAAATTACTAAAAAAATGTGCCCTATAACTATGTTATTTTATAGCTTACTTTTATTCTTTACCATTTTAGCTTCCAAATAAAAAAAAAAACAATGTTCTAACTAAAAAATTGGCTAGATAGGAGTTATTTACATTTTAGTAGGTAATAAAAGTCAGACTTTAATCACAATAACTTTATTAATAAAATTATCCGTAATTTACAATTTTGCATTTTTATTTAATGCATTAAATGTTCAAAATGGCCTCCTCGATTTTGCAAGCACATTACTGCACGAATATTAATTTGGTTAGTGGCTCTGCGAATCATTCCTGGATCATTTTTAATGTCATTTGCGCACTGAATTATTCGGTCGTGCAACTGTGCCTCGGTATTTATTGGCGTGCTGTATACTCTTTGCTTCATGACACCCCATAAAAAATAATCTAGGGGTGTCAGATCAGGTGAACGCGCTGGCCAGCCTACTGGCCCTCCTCGGCCAATCCACCGGTTCGGGTAATTTTCGTTCAAAAATCGCCGCACCTCCCGCCCATAATGTGCAGGTCATCCATCCATTTGGAGATACATACGCCCACGCCGTCTCGTAGCCAGGGGAAAATCTTCCATCAACATGGGTAAATTTTGTAGTAATTCTAAAAAACGTTCAGCATTTAGGGTTCTGGGTAAAATGACTGGACCAATTAAAATGTCGTCGATGCCCATACGTTTATTGAAAATTTTACTTGAAAAGTAGATGCCCGCTTCAATCGTGGATTTTCGTGAGACCACTGGTGCAAATTTCTGCAGTTTGTAATGCCGTCTCGGGTAAATGTCGCTTCGTCCATCCAAAAAATGCGTTTGGGAAAATTTGGGTCAGCTCTAATTTTTCTTAGAATCCACGTCGACATTACGCATCTTGGACGATTATCTACATTTTCGTGTAAATGTTGTACTCGTTGGTAATGGAAAGGATGCAATCCCTCCTTTTTCAAAATTCGCCAGACAGAGGTCTTCGATATGCCATGACGCAACGCTAATCGTCTTATGCTTATTGTAGGGTCAGCAAACAGATAGTTTAAAATGGCCTCTTCTATCGCATTGTCAATAACGACAGCTGGTTGCTCACGGCGATCTCGTGCCAAACCAAGTCCAATGTTGGAGAGCCTCCTATGAATCTCTTGAAAATTTCGAGCTGAGGGTATGAGTCTGCCCGGGAAAGCATTTATGTATGCAGTCCGAGCGACTGTTGTGCGACCATGTGACATGCCATAATAATAATGCATGTCGGCTATTTCTCGAGGTGAGAACTCTGTCAATCGCGGCATTTCGTCAACACTTAACAGCAGAACAGGAACAGTCCAAACGTAACGAACAGTAGAAAACGTAACAGTCAACAATGTAACAAAAACTTAATAACAACTCGAACACAATGCGAGAACGAGAACAGTAGTAGCAGCGGCGAGAATATCGGAGCGACTGTGTAAGTCCTGTTTCGAACCCCCTGCCTCCCCTCCCCTCGCCTTCCCTCTACCTGAGTGTAGAACAAAAGGACTGCGACTGCCGAAGGGCACAGAGTAGGACGGAAACAATGGAAAAAACGGTCTCTACCTGCACGGCAACACGATTAGGCTCCACTTTAAAAGTTCGTAGATAGCGTGTTTTTTTAGTTAGAACATTGTTTTTTTTTTATTTGGAAGCTAAAATGGTAAAGAATAAAAGTAAGCTATAAAATTACATAGTTATAGGACACATTTTTTTAGTAATTTGAAGTTTTTTAAAATAAACGTCTAAAAAAATCATTTTTTTCATAAAAATACATTTTTTTACCCAAGATAGTTACTTTTTTGCGGACTATTTATTATTTCATGGTCATCGCCAGGTATTAGGCATACTGTTTTTTTTTATTTCAAAGAAATAGACCCATTATTTTGGAAGAAATCAATACTTTTGTACATAGAGTCCTTAATGAAACATGAATATCTTAAAATACCAATAAATCCTACAATAATTTTTTATAATTTTTTTTAATATTTTTCTAGTCAATGATTCATGGTCTAGTTTCATCCCCTTTCGGGATTGCACTTTATCCAGGGCCACACTGTATTATTGAGGGTCGAAAAAGGCTGTGACCTTAACTCTACTGCTCTGGCTTATATTAACAAAATGGGTAGAGTTCACCCTCCCAAACTAAACACGTTATCAAGGGAAATTTGTGACTGGCGCGAACAACGTGGGTTACCTACACATGTTTGTTAGCTATATCAAATCTAAGAACAATTTTGACGGTGACAGATAATCCGGGAAAAATAACATTGATGCTGACTGGGAACTAAATTCCACTGTTTTTGAGTCCCTAGTGAACATACTAAGAGTTTTTTTTTTCGAACTATAACTTTCGTAAGCACAACACATTCGGACTAAACGTTTACAATAGTAGGAGTCCTTAGTATAGATCCGTTCGCGACACGAATAAATGCCAAGTGCTACTCCTAGGTATCGTGGCATACCGTCCAGGTGCGATTGCAGTGGATGTATTCACTTTAGATTGGAGGAATTCAAAGGACGAATTCATTCATTTGCCTTAGGCTTGAGAACCGTTGATAAAATAATATCAGATAAAGCTGAGGGTATAGTAGTAGTCCCACAGTGACCCACTCAAACTTGGTATCCTGTTTTTTCTTATCGCGTCTAGTTTGCGAATCAGTAATACTATCACCTAGTATAAGGATTTGCTTCTCTCCTTTCAGAGACAGAGCCCATCCACTTCACAACGTCGGGGTGCCCCAGACGTGACCCTAGAGATATTGCTAGGTCTTTCCGCCTCGAGCATAAAGCAATATGAGGTAGTACTTATTATTAACTATTAGTGCTCCGCTCCCACATCCTGGGTTTTCAAATATTTTACACATAGGTACAAAGATTGTTCTTTCTACAATACATTGAATAGAGATAATTCTGCAATTTCCCTCCTACTGGACCCTCAGGTGGGGTAAAGACTAATGTAGATTGCGTTAGCAAAAGCCTATGGAATGCAAACTTTATCCTTGATTTTGATTCAAATGACAATGTTACTTCAACACGAATAGTAATCCAATTTCGAGATGAATCAAGAATTCTCATCAGGAGAAAACAGCCTACGTTCATATTCCCCTTCCTACCCATCAGCTCTATTTGCCCAGCAAAAACAGTACTAGATTACTTGGCAGCTACGAAACCTCTAAGAGTATCTGAATAATATATTTTTATCACATACAAAAAACCATCAAGATACCACTCAGACCCTGAGTCGATTCTTCACAGGTCAGGAATTGATGTTTCCAATTTTAAAGTCACTGCACTAGACATGATGCGACTTCATTAGCATACAGAAAAGGTGTACATTTTGAGATAATTCGTTCAACTGCAGTTTGGTTCCAAAACTCTTGTTTGCAAAATTTTATCATAGCTAGGATATTGTTAATAATCCTGATTCATTTGCTTTGTCTATATTGTCAAATGAGAATATATCTTGAGGTCAACATAAATTTTTCCTTATGGGAGCGCTAATACTATAGGTGCTTCAATTTTTTCATCACATTAAATATACCAGTTGATTTAAAATGTTAATTAATAAAATAATTCTTTAACATAATTACATCAAGAACTAACATTATGTCCTTCTTTGTTTTTAATTGATATGGTTGTGATTTGTGATCAGTTGATTGTAAAGTAAAACGTCCAGCTATGGCTAAACAGATTATAAAACGAAATAGACTGATTAAGTGTGCACAACTTTTAAGACTCTGAACATCGCCGTGTTCTTAATCCAGAGACGAGACGACTTTATAATTGAAAAATTAAGCGAGCTTACCTGTAAGTGAAGCTTGATTGTAATTATAAAGTCGTCTCGTCGAAGGATTAAAGTCCCGCCCTGAAAGTTCCCAACCCTGCACTAATAAAAGTTGTGGGCTGTGGCGGGAAACTTTAAACAGAATGGACATAGATAACACCACAGATTAAGACCCGGACCTCGACCACAGAGTCTAGAAACGAAGTTTTTATTTTTTTTATTGACTCTGAATAGTGATGATTCGGCCTACACTGCAGAGCCAGCCGTGTTCTTAATCCTTCGACGAGACGACTTTATAATTACAATCAAGCTTCACTTACAGGTAAGCTCGCTTAATTTTTCAATGAGCCGTTTTCAGAAAAAAAAAAAAGTTAATAACACAAAAACTCAATAGATGGCGCTCAGTTGGCGAAAATAGTTCTGTCATTAACGTAGCATTTTTTATTTAATCTGTGGTTGTGACCGCTCGCTTCTTGACGCAGCAAAGGTAGTACAGCGCCACCAAGTTATCTGTTCAGGTGGGCAAAATTGTAACTATCATGTAAATTGTAAATCCTGTTCCCCATTTTTTGTTTTATTTATTCAGTCACTAAGATTTACAGATATATTTTCATTAAAATTGAAAGACAGGTAAAAATATTCTCATTTGTCTAGGTAAATTCCTCAAATTTTACTACTAAATTCTCCACTAGCGCCGCTATCAACTAAACAGATAAGATGGTGGCACTGTACGAGGACGCGAGTCGCGCGCGACAACGCCAAAAGTCGCGAGAATTTGACAGTTAATGTACTGGGTGTTGGTTAGGTCGACCCACGGTCGACCGTTCCGAATCTCTCGGTTCGGCAATATCACTCGATGAAGTCGAAGCCATTGCCGTCCAAGGAAAAATGGATGGTACAGCTGTTTTCTTTAGTATTCTTAGTTTGCCACCTAAAAACAGAGAAAAGCAAAATTGAATAATAATATTTTACATCTACTTCACTAATATTTTATTTTACTGAACTTAAACGAAGAAATTCGTACTTACGTGTCATATAATCGTTTGGGGTGAAATGATCCGAACAAATTCATGAATGTTTACGCATGTTCCATCCAATTTTTCGATTTACATCGACTCTGGTTGCTTTGATCCATTGTCGCTTCAGGGTTTCATTGGTACTGGGGAATGTATGAATTCCTGTATTTTTGCACGTCACAACGGCACAGGTACGCATTTTTGTATACTCAAAGAAAGTTCCTAACTTACAAGGTATCGAAACCAAAACTAAAAGTAAAGTAAGTAAAAACTTACATACAGCAGTGTAACAAAATTACAGTATTTACTACTTAGTCTGTGCAGTCTTCTAGGGACACGGGAGCGCCCTCGCCAAGACGCGAGAAGATGGATAGTGCACTACCTACCTGGGTGAATCTCCTCGAATTGTCGCTAATTCGTCATTGTTGTCATTAATCTCTCACAGTTCTCAGCACAACAGAAATATAATAAGTATACAGTTATTGTCGTTACAGTATGTAAGAATGTCAGTCAACTCCAACTAATATAGAAATAAAAATATCTTTAACAACCTGTTGCACTGACAAAATATAAGTGTGACACTTCCAAGGACAATGACGCCGTCAATTTGAGTAGATTCACCCACCTACCTCTTCTTGAAGTGTTTCGTAGATTAAGTACCAATCCTACATCATACCATCTAATTTTGCTGTTGATAGGGATAGAAAGTGTATGGGGCCAAATTAGGTCAGATTACTAGAAAAGTCAGAAAGCGACGAAAACTTTTGTATAGAATAAAAACACAGCCCGAATAAATAAACCATCCTAAAAAAAAACATTTCATAAAAAGGATGACAAAACAAGCCCTAATTTTACCAATCATACAATCATCATGGTAAAGAATAGGGCTTGGCCGTTTTACAATACCCAATTTCTTTCCTTAGCTAAGAAGTAACGGCCAAGCCTTAAGCTAAGGTAATAAATAAAATGATAATAAAATTATGTAACATAGATAGTCATGCATGAGTTCTGATAACTTTTTAACTGTACGCATATATATCACATCATGAGCTTGTGTCTTGGCATCCTTTTTACATAAAATGTTTTGTCGGGTGGATTTGACAGATATATTTTTCTGACTTTCACGCCATCTAGTAAGTGTTGTGGAACTAGTTTTTTTTTTTTGAAAACGCCTCATTAATACCAGTAAAAAAAAAGCTTCTCAAATGTTGAAGTAGCTGGTCACACTGAGTCGGACGAGAACTTTATTCTAGCGATGCGCGATAATGAATGAAATTATAAGTCGACTAATCTTCTACTTACTAACGTTCGTATTCGACTTCAATATTAGTTATCACTAATCCTGATAATCGAATGAAACCACTAATTAGTAACCACTAACCACTATGTCAAATTGGATTCTGTATTACTTACTGCGAGAAAAATGGCGGTAATTTACGCGCGAAATTTCGTAGTTACACACAACGTTTTATGATTTTACTTTTAACTCCTTGATGTAAGGTTGAATTTGGCTTTTGCTTCAAAGTGGAAGCAAGCGATAAAACCGTAAACATTGAACCCCGAATCGTTCCGATTCACGACGGAAGCTCCCGAGTCGACCAAATTAGTATGCATCTGCTTGAATGATTCCCGAGTCAGTCCGAGTTGCGGCGGAACGACACGAGTCGATGACGAGTAGTATCTACCTATAGCGTTAGCGGTTTACTAGTACGAGTGTTAGGGGTTAGGCTACAGAACGTTAGTTACTAATCTGGATGTCTAATTCGACTAAGTCGAATGATTGCCATAGTCGAATGATATGATTAGTATCATTCATAATCGCCCATCTTTACTTTATTCTGTGAAGGAGTGCCCGCCATTGCAAAAGCGAAGTGCAAAACTGTGAATTGAAGTTTTCGTTGGTTTTTGTTTTGTTCTTTACCACGGAATTTCTGATAAAAATAGTATAGAGTGGTATTTCATTGGACTATTTAGATTTCCGTCTAATTAAGAAAAAGTTTTTGGACTTCGTTACGACAGGACGTTTTATTTTTGTGTGTAAGTTAGAAGTTAAGTGTAAAATAGGTATAGTTTACAGAGTGGCGGACATTTTTACGACAGAACGTTTATTTTTAGTTAGTGAGCTCGTGTTTAAAGTTAGTTGTTTGAGCTTTTGGTTTAGAATAATGTCTGCGAGCAACCACAGAAAATGTGCCAAGTGCGGTAGAACTCGTGCTGAAGACCATGACGGTGACCTATCATAGGTTTCCTGTTCCAGCTAAGACTGATGTGACCAAGTACGTGAATAAAATAATTTATTACTAAGAGTCTAAGAGTTCATGTACTGTACACTGGCTCATGTATTCCAATTTTTTCAGAGCTCGAGCTTGGGCCACCTACTGTTGGCCAAGCAAAGACTGGACTTCTGTAGAAGCTTTACAAGCACTCCATCTTGCAAATAAAGTTTTATGCGGAAGACACTTTGCTTCAACTCAATTTTACGACAACAACAGACAAAAATTGAGCAAATTTGCTGTTCCACAGTCAATTGAAACAGAGGAAGTGCTGAGTGAAGATATTATGAACCAGGTATATCAAAAGAATTAATTGTTTATTGTATACATAACGTATAGTTGAGAGAATTTGTGAATAGATAATTTGAAGTGGATAATAATTTAAACCATAATTTACAGAATATAAAACGAGCAGATGCAGCAGAACAGCAACGCTCACAAGTCCCATTTTTACAATTTGGCAATATGCAGACTGATGTTTTTGTTGAACCATCTACAAAAGGAGTAAGACAAAACAGGCAGCAAGGAACTGAAAATGAGCAGGTATTTATATTTAATCAACTAAGAAGATGTTTAATAGATCTTATTGACTGTGGTTTAGTGTAAAACACTGGGGTCTGGCGGACAGTTTTCCTGCGAAATAGGTTTTTATTTGAACGTAAATTTGTTATGTCTCTTATTTACAGAATATAAAACCAGACAATGAAGAAAGGCAGCCAAACCAGCCAGCCCAGTTTCACAACCGAGAAAAGACGACACACTCTGCTACATCTGCTAAAAGCCGTGGAATCCTTGGTTCACTCAACATCGAAAGAAAGGAAAATAAAGATCTTGAAAAATAAATGAGTTTGTAAATACTGATTGGTGGTTTCAATTAAGTCATAACTATAAAATATAAATAATATCAGCATGCAGGGGGTTCATAATTGTATGGGGTTTATCATTAAACTCCATACATTTATGAACTCTCTTCATGCTGTATTTTAAATAATAATTATGTTCTCCATTTCGAATTTTCCCGCCACTTAGATTTCTTGCTATTCCGCAATGGCGCTAGTGCGTGTTTGTGTGTAGCTCTGTGGTTGCATTTTTTTTCTATTGAGTTACCGTTCTTCTCCCGTAGGGAGTAGTATATTCTTTGTTCTGAGCACAGAGAACATAATCACTGCGTTTTAAGAGACGGAACTCCCATACAACGCTACGGTTTGCAAAAATGTATGAAGTTTATTCTACCGCCTTTACCAATATGACAAAACTAAAAAACTTGCTGACTGTAATAGTGATGTGCAAGATAGTCGTTAGAAAGTTCTAGTGATGTATCGATAGTTTTAAATTTATCGATATCGATATTCATCGGCTTTTTAGATGCCCATTTTCTATTATTTAATTAAAACACACTATTACATGATGCAGACTTTTATTTTAAATTAAAATCACGTACACAACGTTTCATTTAAAAAATAGTCTCAAAAAAGGAATAGCTAAAAATCCTTCTGATAGAATATTCATTCAGAGGCAGCAACAATTTGTTGCCACTGTGTTTTCTTCAAGTTTCTTCTTTGTTCCAGACTTTTGTTTTTTGTGGTACATCAATGTACACTTAGTGGGTGTTAGCTCTGAAAAGAAAAAGAAATAGATTTGATTGCAAATAATAAACCAATAGCTTTTTTACCCATTTTATTTTTCATGGTACAGGTAAAAGACCCATAGAAGTGATTATGTTGTGTAGAAGTTATGTTTTGTAACATACATACATACATACAAAGAAATAAACAAAACATGTAACCCTTCTTCTGAATTCTTCTAGTCCCGTAATTTAATACATACCTACCTACCTAGGCCATTACATAGTAAGAATGGTAAGATAGGCTATGCACATTTTTATTACCTGTGCTTTCCAGAAGTTTCCTCTTGGTTCCCAGATCTTCTTTGGATTTGGTATAATCTGCACACTTAGTGGGTGTTAGCTCTGAAAAAGAAATAGATATGATTGCATAAATGATTAAACAATAAAATTTGTCTACTTAGTACTCTTTTTTGGTGACTTGGTGCCTGGTGGCACCAGGCCGGATTTAGATCTGACTTTCTCGCTATACGGATAGAGATCCATGCATGCCCCTTGATGGGGATTTTAATTGTATTATTATGACACTATAGTTGAGCTCATCTAACCTGCAAAACGAAGTCTATAAACTTTTCCTTATACAGAAACGAAAGCTTTAAAATAATTACCATTTCTAGCATCTCAGCCCTGCTTGACGGAGTGCACATTTTTTTCTCAGGTTCCTCCAATACAGAAACTGAAATAACATACAGATGAGTGATGAAGACTTCTCCTTCAATTATTATAAATTCTTGAAATGTTTATAAAAATATTACCATAGACCAATTACTTATTGGTCTATGATATTACTAAGTAGTCTTGACACTACAGTTGAGCTTTTATATTACCTACAAAGATTTCTGCATACATGTTGCAGTTGATGCAACTCCTCTATTGGTACATGCCCCAGTTCTTCATTACCAACAGCTTTTAGCCAGGCTTTGCAACTGAACATGAAAGAGTAGAATAAAGAAAATGTTATTTTCAAATTCACAGTAACCGTAAGTAGGTACCTACATAAGTGATGAAGGACTTTCATACAGTACACAATAACCTATTATTGTTGTTGGCGAGTTAAGAAGCTTATTATGGGAAGGCTTAAGTATATAATGTACACTAAATGTACCGTTTTTCATCCAAGGGAAACTGCGCAATTAGAGAACCACACTCCTTTGCGCCACAAACACATATTCTGTGGCTGCCTTTACCACCCATGTTTTGTTTTCCGTCGGCAAAACACAATGTAACAATGTCAAGAGTCTCTATCTCACAAGCAGGAGGAGAAGTTTGCTTTGCTCGACTCAACGAAACTCACTAGTAAAAGAGTCACTATTTTACATGTCGGAGGAGCACTTGTTCAACTCAATGAATCATATCACTAAAGTAAAGCCAATTTAATAGGCCACATGACATTTGTGTCAGTTATTATTATTATTATATATTTATTTTTACAGGGCCTGTACGAAACTTTAGCCCTAACGGATGTTCGGAAAACATTTGTTACAAAAAATTGAACTTTACGCCATGATGGCTGAAAACGGAATCCACATTTGTGTCAGTCTTAGCTTCATAGTGAGGTGACCAGCTAAAAAACATCGATTAAATCGAATGAATCGATACGGACTTCAAACATTTGTGAATCGAATGCAGCTATTGTGAAAAAGTACGTATAGGTACTGTAATTTTAATTGAGTTCCATTGAAAATCAAATCAAATAAACAATTATTAATCAAAACCCTGTCCCATTATTGTCTAACCTAAATTTTTAAAACAATATAAGACACGTATATAATTTAACCAAGAAAAAATGCATTTATTCACTAGAACTAATAGAATTATAACGAGTGTTCATCGTTATAATTCTAATTCTGTAACGTCATCACTGCTGTCCGCTCTCAGAGATATAATTAATTCTTCTTTGATAATGTTGTCTTTTCTCACATCTCGTTCAAAATTATCGAAAATTATTTTCTTTGTCTTCACGACGACTTTGCCAAGAACATCCTACGAGTTTTTTTTTTTTGCTTAAAAGTGTAATAATATAATGAAACGGGCCTCGGCCTTAAAAACTAAAATACGTCTAAAATTTTTTACAGAGAATTGGCCTCGGCCTTAACACGAAAAAGATATTTGGCTTTGGCCTTCTACAAAGAATTACCTGTATTGACAAGTGGTCTTCGGATACAGAAAAAGGAAAAACGTTAGACGTGGCTGCACGGACGAAAGTCCTTTGCCTATGCTGCTATTCACAGAAAAACAAGATTGAAAAAACTATATATATAATGAAACGGATTTTGTTTCTATTCAATTATTTTTGTATTTTTTAGATTATTAAAAGAACAATATAATAATGTTTTTCACTTCTCATGCTATAAAAGTTCGTCTTTATGTGATGCGTACTAGTTGTACAATCTACTAATAAAATTATCACAATGTGGAATCATGTATGGCTATACATTCTTTTACAGGTAATCATTGCATTCAGTTCAACTTTTTGACTAATGATTCCTTTGATTTTTACGGTAACATCCCTAGTTTTTAAAAACAAAAAGTATTGACCGACATAACATTGTGGTGAAGTTCAGTTTTTTAGGACAAACATTGTTTATTAAGTTTAGAATGCTTTATTAGTCAAAGTAAATTGTAATTATGCCTTCTTTTGACATTATTACATTAAATATGTATTATTAACTGAAAAAAGTGAAGCAATTGTGCAGTTCTAACTTTGAAAAAATAAATAATATTGTGTGCCCTGCGTTACAAGGTTACGTTGATGAATTTTGATAAAGTGTCAAATGTGACCTATTAAATTGGCTTCACTTTAGTACTATATAAACGTATGAATGCTCTGACGCCATAACAGCACAACAAATAGAACTAACATTTTCAAGAACAAACAAAACAAATAAACAACAATGGGCAGACATTTTGTTTGAACTTTGAAGGTCAGTGTTACTATATAAAATACAACAATACTACTTTTTGTATTTTGCCCAGGAAAGTTGTTGAAAAATTATGCTTATTTTTGGTCACATTAATGACATTGTAGATTAGAAAGCTATGTGATATATTGCTGATAAAATTACTACTAATTTTGCTACATAAGAAAACAATTCTAAGCCGTACTCAAAAAGTTCCCATGTTTTAATGTATTTAATTACTGGCAACTTTAGCATTTTCTTTACAATGTTGGCTTAGAAAGGGAATAAATTGCATACAAAAATTTTCTAGTATGAAGTTTCGACCCCCTGGTTCTGAGGTCGCACCGTTCGCGTCGTCGACGACATTTTGGTACAATCCTCAGAATAATCCTTATTCGGAGGTACAATCACGAAAAAAAAGCGCGTCGGACTCGTGCACAAAGGGTTCCGTATCTACTTAAACAACTTTTGGATATAGCAGTTATTATTATCGAAAAAAAATCACGTTTGTTGTTTGGGAGCCACTCATATAGATAAATTTATTTTATTCCTTTTTTAGTATAGTAGGTATAATACAGCTTGGTGTTAGACAGGAGGAGGTGAAGTAGTATACAGGGTGGCATTTTCACCGGTACAATAAATCAACATACGTAATACTAAGTCCAAAATACAATTACCAACATTTTTTGTTACTACCCCGTTGGTACAAAAAAACAAAAATACCAATGTCTGAACTTATCCGCAAATCTTAGAGAAATATGGACTCATTACGCATGAGCACAACTAAACGCACGAACTGGCATCTGCGCGCGGCTTGCGGGAAGGAAAAGAAGCGGCGGCGGCGGCGCAGCCAGTAGGTATGACGTAGCAAAAAAAATCTTACTTGATTTCAATTCTTCCTTCATACTTGCACGGGCTTAGGACCGTCACCGGCGTGGAATGCTTGCACTGGTTGGTAGTGGTATGAATTTCCACACCACGTACTGGCTAACGCCGAAGTGCGCCGTGCGTGCCGCGTCGTTGGTGTTCCTTCTGGGGTCTTCCTCGAAGAACGCGAATATCTGTTCCTCGATCTCCACGGCCAAGGGAGGTCTCCCTCCTCGGCCTTGAGCGTGCGCTGGTGCAGTGAACTGTCCGTAGTCTAGCAAATGCTGCGTCACTCTCATGAATGTCCTGGTGTTGAGTATTTGAGGTTCAATAAAACCGGCATTTATCAGGCGGGGCAAACTTTCTTCAGCGTATACCCACCGAGCTGCACTGTATTTTCCCCACTGAGAAAGTAACTACGAACCATTTCGTAATACTCGCGGTTTGTAAACATCGTGTTGCGCGCGTAAGTTTCGACTGCAGGAAGTGCGGAAACGGCGCACGTGCACTCACCTAGGTCAATGCGCGCGGACCAAAGAGTAAAAATCTATTATCGATACCAATGATATGGTAAAATTTATTGTACCGGTGAAAATGTCACCCAGTATAATAGGGTCCCTTAGAAGTTGGGTACGAAACCGTAAAAACGGACAAGTGCGAGGTGGACTCGCCCACTGAGGGCCCCGTACTGTAGGTACCTAGGTCTTTTCCGGGCTTTTCCCGAACTTCAAAGAAAATTGCTTAGGATTTCATTAGTTTTTAGATTTTTCCTTGTAGCATGTTATAGTCCGTTAGCTTTTAGAATATACCTCGGGCTCTAGAGTAGACTTCGGTTTTCGCCGAAAGCACACGAGTGTAATACTACTTCCTGCTCTGTATAAAACGTTTCTTCACTATTTTGGAAAGTAATAAATTACAATACAAAATAAACCTTACCTTACTGCAATATAATCGGTTTTTGATTCCTCAGTTGAGGTATATTCTAAAAGCTAACAGACTGTACGTATTTTCTACGGTCTAAACGAATGCAAAGAAAAAAATATTAAAATAATATCATTTATTCTCATTCTCACTTACATAAACATAAGACTCTTACAAAGTAAAATCCATTTACTTAAAAATAAACATGCACAGAGATGTTTCCCATCAAGGTAACAACTTCATTGGGACTTAAAAAACGAAACCACTAGCGTCGTTGACTAAACATATTTTCACTAAAGGCACAAAACATAATATGGAATGCAAGTCAAAGTAATTTCGTTTATAATTTCACATGGCACCAATCTTAGGTATTTTTTAATCGAATGTAGTTTTAGCATTGTGATGTTTTGTAAACACACTGGGTCTTTTGAAGAGCAGTGGAATGTATGGGGAGGTCAAGTACGTTACATTGATAATCATCTCTTCTGTGTCGACAGAGGTTAGGCGTGACAGGTAAGAAGTATGTGACCAGCAGTGATGATGGGATGGAAACTATTTACGGTCTGAATAGATATAGCTAGAATAATCTTGATACCTACAAATTTTACCTTATCACAATAATAATTGTCTCACGTTGGTCTGGATTGTGTGCGTAAAAACACGTGCACGCTGTTTATGTGTGCGTGAGTTTGGGAGCTAATGGAACGCTCGCCCGAGCCGTTGTTTATGTGTGCGTAATTGTCTTAGGAGCCAATGGTGACATCAGGGGTGCTACTGGGCAATTTCGTCAAAGTTTTCACCTTGACTTTTTGCTATGTCCCATAACTTTAAACAGTTTGTTTTTGGCTGGAATCATTAATCTTAGAATAAATTTACATTATTTGATTATAACAGTTATTTTTGGAACATATTTTAACTTAAAACCTTAAGGTAAATAATAAACAAAGTAATTAGAGCAAATAAAAGTCAAAATAACTGCAATTATTCTGATGTCCCATGGCCAAAATGCAGAAAAGAAATCAAGTTTTCTTGAAAAAAACTCACACAGGCTATAAACTTTTTTGTCTCATTTTAATCCGAAGATGTTTATTTTACTATAAAATATATCTGTTTTACTGTATTCTTGATCAAATAACTTAAAAAACATTATTTTATATTATATTGAAAAAATGACTAAGTGGAAAGTTCCATTCCGAAACCAAGATTTTCGAAGTAAGAAAAAGAGTAAAACTACCAAATGGGTGTTAATTCAAAAGCTGACAACACATAATTTAATAAAAACACACCGCAATTGATATTCAGTCATTTAGTTGCGGCCTGGGGAAGTGTAGATAAGTGTATCTAGGAGACTCTGCTTTGGAACTTCCATATTTCGAAACCGAAATTTATGTTAAGTTACAGTTGTTTTTCTATTACGATTGTTTAAAAAGAACACAGCACTAATGTCGAAATCAGTTTGTAAGCCAAAACAGTAGGTATAGCTTATTATATTTTTTGCTAAATCTTTATTAAACTGTTACAGTCGCGGAGTCCGTTACCTCCATTCCGAAACCTACTACGGTTTCGTAGAAGCGGAATGAAACGGTCACGGAATGGAAACATAAAGCTTGGTTTACCTTGTTTTACCATCAGATTACATAAGGGACAAAACATCTTTTGCGGCGCTCGACGGGCTCACAACGAAGTTGTTTAGTGGATTTCAATGATAATAATATGATGCCAAAAAGGTTACGCATATCTAGAAATATAATGCAAAAAACAAAATAAAAAATAATTAAGTAGTAACCCTCCATTTTTGATAAATAATAATTACAATTAACTAGCCTCTCTGAACCTACTTATTTAATACTGTCTAGTGTCTACTGCTAGTCTGAGTGTTGATTGTCTACTGACTTTTTTTTTTTCAACATTGTGAACTATCCTTTACAAATCCATTCCGTGATTACAGATATCTCTTCCGTTACTGTCCTATTTTAGACGACTACTTATTATTTGGTTATTAAATTTTTTTTATTCTACGGAGACTAGTTTTTTTGTTAGATTTTAATGTTTATTTAGTTTTTGTTGAATTAATATTAAATTACTTATTATTAAGCGAAGGATTCGTGACTGAACGGGAAATAAATCCCATAATATTTACAAATAGTAACGGAATGGAACTAAAGGCTGAATTCGTTTAAGTGAATAAATGTTATTTTTTAAGATTGTATGTGTTTTTGTATTAAAATACTATTTAGAAGAGAATAAACGTATGTAAAAAATGTTAAAGTTGTTTTTATTTGATTGTAGCACCACAAGTTCTTGGTTGCGGAATGGAACTTTAATAAACTACAAGCCGCTTAAAAACTCAAGTAATTAGGATAATTAAGCTAATCTTGACCAAATTTTGGCTTTATTTAATGAAAAACATTATAGCGAATCGATCTTTTGCAAAAAAAAAAAAAACTTATTTACGTAGTTAATATTAATATACATATTTTTCACCACTGTCATACTTTGGCGAAACCGCCCTACTACGTAAATTCTAGCCTACTCCGGACTGCAATTACATACATATTGTGATATTTTGGAGTTATCCAAATGCCTAACCCTTCGCGGGGCCAAATTGCCCGTACCCTACGATACGTACATTGGGGGAGCCTTTGGCTCCCTTTGCACCCTACCTCTGGCGCCCCTGACCCAATAGAAAGTTACATAATACAGAAGCTGAAACGCCCGAGTAATTTTTTATGTGTGAATAATCTTGATGCGATCAGTATCGTACGAGCCATTCTATATACGACATGGATAAAATAACTACAATGCGGTTTAGTAACATGTTGGCAGGTGAGCCGTATTTGTAGTAGCACTTCCGCGGAAACAAGAGCTAGAGACACTGAGCACTTTATTCGTTTGTTTACTTAGGCACTACTGTTTAGCACTACTGGTTGTGCCATGAGACACTTTTCTCTTGGGTCCCAAGCTTACGCACACATAAACAATGCCTCGTACAGTACGTTCGCACTAAGATTACGAACACATAAATCTGGACGTCAGAAGCATTTGGTCGGATTTGTCATAATTATACTTCACAAGAGAGTGTGCCTTAAATTACTGTAAGCTTTCATGCGACATTATGCACCTGAATTATCTCAGCAATATAATAAGGTAGAAATGTGTTTTTAGATGGATAGATGGATAGAAATAAGTGGTTAGAAAGAGCTCTACGAGCTGAGGTTGACGACATAAAAAGTCAGCATCGTCAAAATCGAACATACGACCATAATGCTTCTGAGGTCGAGAATAATGACTCTGCTCACGATAGACCTTAACCCTCTAGGAAATCGTACTATAAATTATAAAGAATAAAGTGTATTAGGAAATAATAAGTTATTTAACTAAAATATAAAACAACATAGATTGCAAACCAAGGAAAACAAAATCAATAAAATCTCAATTATAAATTCATCACACATAAAGTGGTAATTTCATAAGTAGGACAGCACAATAAGTTATAACTGCTATTCCGTGCGAGTGACTTCATTCTCCTAGCCCTGTCCTAAAATTTTGGCGGGTGATAGGAAAAAACGAATGAGGTAGTCGCGCGGAACAACCCGCGTAGCGTACAGCTAGCGTTCTAAATAATATTATAATAATCTACAGTCAGTAGACTAGCATTAATTCTCAGTCAAACAGGTAAAACCACATCTTGTGAAGCTGACAAAATTGTACTCCCAACTCCAATATTAAGTTAAAATATATAAAAGGTTTTTCCTTATGAATTGTGTACAAAAGTACAGATCTAAAGCGAATTACATAAACAACGCAAATAAGAAGATTATTTTTAAAAGACAGTACAAAACCCACAGGTTACAAATTAAGTCAAGAAACAACATCAATATGACTAATTATGATTAAAATTACTCATTTATCTAGACGCTTGTAAAAATTTCGCTAAGAGGTGCTGCCGATTTTCAGAATCAAGCAGCCAGATTCTTAACCCTCTCCAGTAGCGCATCGCAAGTCTTCTTGGCGTCACCTAACAACATAGCTGTGTTGGGGTTGTAGAAGATCGGGTTGTCGACGGCGGCATAGCCAACACCCATGGAACGTTTCATCACGACCACCTGCAAATACATTTTTACATTTATTACACTTGCAATACTGCGGCAGTCAATATTATGCTACGTGGAAAGAATGTTTCTACAAGGAAACCTCATAGTTTCGCCACGTCCATCTTTACGTCTTATTGTCTGTTTGTTCCGTCCGTCTGTCTGTCTGTTATGTCCGTCCGTCCGTCCGTTCATCGAAATATTAATCTCTAAAGCGCAAATTTTTACCCGAAAGTCCCTCGAAAGAAAAACTATCACGGCTAAGTAGTAGGCTTTGCAAGTTAACGAGTAACGACAGACTCATGAAAGGAAAACTTAGTACAAAATTCAATGAAAACTTTGATGAATTTGTTAATTACGTAAAGCGCCTAAGCCCCTATGTTCTACGGAACCTTCCACCGTGCGTGGCCCGACACGCCCTTGGCTGGCTTTTTGTGTAATACTAACATTATTGGAATTATTATTTTGTGTGCAAATCTAGCTTAACACTAGACAAAAATATATGTTTACTTAGATTCTTACCCATTTTACTAGAATATAATTAAAAATAATTATTTACCTGTTGCGCCTTCCATACTTTCAAAACGGGCATTCCAGCGATCGGAGAATCAGGGTCGTCTTCTGCTGCGCTGTTCACCGTATCATTGGCTCCTAAATATCGAAAAAAAAAATATTAACTTCAAATGCTCTAAAAATAAGGTAGACTTTAGAATGGCGGTCTCATTCAACTAGTGGTTTTACATACCAATAACTAACACCAAATCCGTGTCGGGGAACTCATCGTTAATTTCTTCCATCTCGAAGACGTCGTCGTAAGGTACTCCGGCCTCAGCCAGCAGCACGTTCAGTTGCCCTGGCATACGCCCTGGGTACCAAATAAAAAAAAATTAAAAAATTGTCATGAAAGTAGGATCAGTGCAGTAGAAATGAGGTACTTGAGAAATTGTGTGGTGTTACTTTGAATGACCGAATACGCAATAGTTTGATTAGAGTACATTTTGGACTAAAAGAGCACCTAGTGACTAGAATTTATAAACGAATGTTGCGTTGGTTTGGGCATGTGGAGATGATGAAGGAAGACTGACGAAACAAATATATGGAGCGAATGTGAGGGGAAGGGCCGGCAAGGGCCGCTCCAGGCGGAAATACTTCGACTAAATAGAGGATGTATTAGCAAATGGCAATACAAAACATACTCAAAACCGAGGTGTCTGCATGCAACGACTAATGAATGTCGATGAAGCGAAAGTGATCTGTCAGCATCGTGGCAAAGGTCCCTGGTCTCTGCCTAACCCTCTGAGGTACAGGCGTGAGCTTGTTTATGTATGTAAAATATGTAAAGAACAAAAAATAGCATGATTGTCTATATGGACTGTATCTGTGCTGGTTTTTTAATGCTACAGAAAGCTTTGTCGCTACGATACCAAGTAGATGCCGATGCGATAATCAGCGTAGGAAGCATGGCGACGCGAGCGCGCATTTCGTGGAGCTAAAATGTCGCAACTCGCATCGTCGAGCTACCTATCGACTGTGATCTGGCATTACGTCCTATCTCTAATTTGAAAACTTTACAATACGGACAAAAAACCTGTTTTTAATTCGACATGAATAGGAGTTTTGTCTGCGCTTGCAAGAGGTATCAATATTTTTGTACGGATATCTTTTGAGAAAATGCAGACAACGTCGAGACTATTAAACTTTCATGAATTATCGTCTATGCGTGGAATATTCTGTCATATAAACAAACTATCACAAACTAATCAAGGTATTGGGAAAGGAGTCCATAAGTGAAATAAAAAACCAAAAACATTAGTCTGACTCGTGAAGGATTTGAACCTCCGCCCTCCGAGTGACAACAAATTTGAATATCGGCGCTCTAACCTACTGAGCTAACGAGTCCTCGAAATGACAACGCAAAAATAGTGAACAGTCTACGAATTCTGACGTCATCTTTCCGTGACGTCACCAGACGATGCGTCAGACGCGCATTGCTGCCAGCAACCTTGGCGCGGTCATCGATTGCGGCAAACCTGTTTGAGCTCTCGACCTTGTCAGTGCAGCGTTAGGGCGACCAGGTCCATTATTCTTTAGGGAAAGAATCTAAGAAAAGATGATAGGAGGAGTCTACTGAAGTCAATTTACACGCGAGGTTTGAAAAATATATTGTGCATAAATGTGGCTCGATAAAACTTTGTATATTGACAAGATGAAGTCAAAAAGTGTTTTGTAAAAAAAAAAGAGATAGGAGTTATTGCTGGATCACAGTCGCTATGCTGGTTTTATTTTCTTTTGTTTATTTACTTCAGGGTCTATGTACACATATTGATGATGACAGTACCATCGTGCCTTATCTTATGTTACTGCAAGGACGCACGTCTGAACAGACGGTTTTGGTTTCTGATAACTTACCAGCGACGGGGTGGATCGCAAAGCGCACTTTCTTGCCCATACTCTTGAGGTTCTCCACGAGTTCAGCTATCGGATACTGGGCCTTAGCGACACAGAGACCGTAACCTGGAAAAGATAAACATAAACATTTACATTCAGACACATACATTGCTTCTGGCCCCACACTAGGATACCCTGTATCGTAGATATTTAACTCTTAGAAAAAAAAAATGTGAATGAAATTTAGAGCCATCGCAAATAGGGCGACTTGTCGCCGCGTCTGTCGTTTGCGATGGCTTTTAGTTTGTCGTTGCGACTCCGCGACTCTGACGCCAAGTATGCGGAACTTAACGGAACAAAATATATGAAAATTGTCGGCTGTAGCCTGTCGTCGCGTCTAGTCGCCGACCTGTCGCGTGTCGCTAGTGTGGGCCTAGGCCTTTTCATTAAGGGTGGATTTCAGTAGCCTTTTTGGCTCGATCGGTGAGAATGGCATCGTGCGAGTTACCGCGTCAGTAATGGGATTTGCTGCAAATTATACGGATTGAGTTTATAACCTACCAGCTGAACCGACAGACGTTATTCTGGCAAACAATAAACTTACGCGTTAAATTGAAAACCTTCTGCTTTTTTGAAAATGAGCACGCATTATTCTTGCTTTCTTGCGGTTGAAAGCAAGAATTATGCGTGCTCATTATAGAATCTTGAGTTATGATTTAGAATATAATATATTCTTATTTATTTTTTATTCTCTTTTTTGTTTATATTATAAACAAAACCCATTCAAAAAAGAAACATCAATCAGTCCAAGGCAACTTTTTCATTTTTGTTTTAAAAATCTTCTATAAAACCACTTTCATCAAGCAAAGTTTAAAGTTCAACCTGCGTGCGTTATGAGATCAGAAACAAAGTAAAGTGTGGTGACACCTCACACACACATTCAGTCTTATAAGTATGTAATGTAACAGTACCTGGGTGACCGAGCTTTGCTCGGTACTTTTTTTGTAATATAAAATATGTAATATAAAATTAAAATAATCCTTTTTCAACAAAAAAAGAACTTGGAAAAAAACATCACGACTCGAACCGGGTCTCTTAAAATCGGCCCGAAACGGGTCACCCGTTGTCCCGTCAGAACTATCCCAACCTTGCAGGTGGACGCGAAATTTACCTCTGTATGTTATTATAGCAAATTTCAATTCCCTTAAAACACGGATAAAACAACGTTTTCTAAAATGTAACCTAGTTAGATCAATTAAACGTCCCCGAAAGCACCTGCCTACAAAATTTCGTGAAAATCGTTGGAGCCGTTTCCGAGACTGATTATATATAAATATATATACAAGAATTGCTCGTTTAAAGAAATTATATGCTCTCTTCTCGACAATACAATACACAACGTTACTCAATACAGACGGCCGTTTCAATAAACTCCTATAACCAAACCTATTTCAACATTACAAGAGTATGTTGGGTTGCTTCGTTGTATGCTTACATGGTAAATGATTAATAATGATAAGTTGTCGGCGCGTGATCAGGTTAGCGACGGAGTCTACATTAATCCCCATCGTTGTAGATAGGCTATGGTAACTCACTGAAAGAGTAGTCGTCTTTCTATGTTTCTTTTTTTCTTCTTCCATTCTTGGAATGGGTTTAGCTTGTCAAGGCTCTGTCTTACCAGGCGTAATGATGATGTTGGCGGCGCGTGTGATGAGATCAGCGACGGAGTCTACGTTGAGCTCCGTGTGGGTAGCGCCGGCCGCCAGCTTGGCCGAACCCGAGCTCGAAACGCCGTAGCCGCCGAGGATCACGTTCGGAAGCGAACGGTTCATAGCCTGTAGTGAAGAAAATTGGTTGGTTCGGGGTAATGGGCTAGTGGCCCTAAAAAATGTAATTAGTCCGTCTTTTAGATTATTCAAAAATAAGGGACGTGTATTTTTTTTATTTGTAAATTAGACCAAAAATGACAAAGATTTAGCCCATTAAAGTTACGTGTGACGTCACGTCGTGCTGCATTTTTTAGCACGGAGTGACGTCACACCTAACTTTAATGGGCTATATCTCTGTTATTTTTTGTTTAATCGAAAAAAGAAAAAATACGTGTCCAATATTTTTTTATAATCTAAAATACGGAATAAATAGAATTTAATTATTTGGACCCTGGAAACTACCCTATTGATCGTGAATGGGCAATTTTCTATGTGTCTCTGCTTCTTATGTGTTTTAGTGTATTATTATTTTTGTTTCATGGCTGTGACTTGTAGTTAGATGTGTTTTGCTTTGTTTTGTATACGTGTGTGTGTCTTATGTAAATAAATGAATTATCTATCTATCTAAAATTGGCTTGCTGTTGTTGTTGTTATAATACTTTATAGCACAATAAAAAAAAACATAATATATAATATTTAAGTTAAATAGCATGTTTGTGATAAAAACTTGGGTCACTGCTGTGCTTGGTGCCTTTATTTTGAAACGCAAAATGCGCCTTTGCTGTAAAGCTTCATTCTTGTATAATCACCGCACCGAAAATATGAGAAAAATATGGCAGTATGCTAGTGTTGTTTTTTTTTACAATATGTAACATTGTATTTTTGTCAAACATGAGATATAAGGTTATTTATTATATTGAAATACAAATGGAGAGATCCCAACCAACATTATTATTTGATTGGTTATGTATATAAATAATTTCGAATTGAATTTTGAATTTTTGAATACGTCCTGTACATTTTTCGCCCAACGGGACTTGCAGAATATTTCCGAGAGAGCACCATTGTTTGTCATTAAAATATGACTAAGACTATGAAGATAGCCACTGAGAATCGCGTTGGCGAGCAAACGATTCATTGTTTCTTTTTTGTACGAAAATAAAACCCCTTCAGTCCTGAAAATATCAATGGTCTTCTATTGTTATCTTCAAGGTTAGGACTGAAGAGGTTAAGAAGTCCCATTACCTACAAAGCAAGGAATAAAGTCTAGTTTAGCGCAGCAAGCCTACCTTGCACATGATGTAGGAGAGTATAGCGCCGGAGCTGCCTATGAGCGCGCCCACGATGGTCATAAGCGAGTTGTTGAGCATAAATCCTTCCGCGCACAGAGCCCAGCCCGAGTAGCTGTTGAGAACTGTGATCACCACTGGCATGTCCGCACCTGGAGGCAAACGTCGGCTGTGGTCACACTGTATGATTTGTGGCACAGAACAATTGTGGCAATTTCCTTCTTTTGTTTTTTTGTGCGTCTCTATGAATGGAGTTTGGCTGTTAAGTCAACGTCAAGCCGGAACCGGGTGAAAAGGCAAGTCATATTAGTTAATTATCAGAAAAATCCAAAAAAAAATAATTGAATGCATACAAACATAAAGGCATTCGAAAAAAATATTAAAATCCTGTTGCCACAAATCTTTACTTTTTCCATTTTTTTTGTTTTGTTACTCTGAATAATGCTTCTCTGAACTGTTAACAAAATTTCAAAACCAGCTGCTCCAGCTTGGAAGCAAAGGAGATTTAAAAATGGACCCGACTGAAAATCAGCGTTGCAACTGATCTTCCGGTTGCAACATTATGCTGAGTCGGGTCCA
The DNA here is from genome assembly GCA_947310845.1 of Yponomeuta plumbellus. Classification (NCBI taxonomy): domain Eukaryota; kingdom Metazoa; phylum Arthropoda; class Insecta; order Lepidoptera; family Yponomeutidae; genus Yponomeuta; species Yponomeuta plumbellus. Next base: position 13,610,679 of record OX371198.1, on the reverse strand, counting down.
TTTTGGGGACTCAATACTTAAAACTGCCCGATATTTTGTTAGATATTTTTTTGTAGGTTTGTCTTTGTGTTATCTACTTGTATTTCTACAGTCACCCATTTGTGTTTTCTGTTGAATGTTGTATTATGTTGCGTGATTTTGTGTTTTTGAGTATTGTGTCGTCAAATAAATATATTTTTCTTTCTTCTATTCTAAAAAAAAAAACTTAAAAAAATTGCCCATTTTTTATTTTAATTATTGTTGTGAAATTTCTTGAATAAATAATAAAAAAAAACGGTTCTGAAAAAAAATTATTCTATTATTTTTACATTTTTCTGATAACCAGTACTGACTTGCCTTTTCACCCGGTTCCGGCTTGACGTTAACTTTTGGGACACCCTGTATAAAATTCTCGTATCACCATGATAGTGCGCAAACTCCTCCGAAGCGGCTTGGCCGAATTTGATGAAATTTTACTATATATTATCGGTATCTGAGAATATCGTTATCTAGTTTTTGTTTTTATCTATTTTTACCCCTAACTGGCAAAAAAACGTTTGCCGGGCCAGCTAGTAATTATATAAATACTTGTATTTGACCTTTGTGAATTAGAAAGTTCGAATGTAAAAAAAAACTAAAAAAAAAAACAGGAAGAATGAGGAGCAGTCAACTTTCAACCGTCTAACGGTGTATCTATCAACGCATCGTTATAGCAAACTAAGTCACCTCCAATAGCTGCAGTCAAAGTCAGCCCCTGTATCCCACTGAGCGCAGCGACGGCGCCCAATAGCGGTAGGCCGGGCGCTTCGGGCATGGCCAGTAGGGCGCCCCCACAGCCCAGCGAGCCCAGCAGAAGCCCAGCGTTGATGGCGTGGCGGCCTGGCAGCATCAGCGGCGCGGACGACAGTGAGCCCTGAAGTTTGCCGTAAGCTACGAGGGAGCCACTGTAATGAGGGATTCAGGTAAAGCACTGGAACTTTTTGGTAAGCAGATGACCAGCACATGAAAATCAAATACTGATTCTACACAATTTTTTTATTTATTGTGATTAGTAAGACTGTCTTACATACAAGCCTCCACCAATCCGCACTTGGCCCCCGTGGCGGAGTACGGCCTATATCTTCCTCAGGGAAAAGACCCAAGCTTCTTGGTGGGGACATAATGGGTTGATGATGACTGATGTGATTAGTAAAACATTCGAAACATTTGAAACATCCGAAAGAAGGGACGACCAAGGACCACCTGGAAAAGTATAGTCCAAGAGATCAAATCGATCGACACTAGCTGACCTGAATTGGAAGCTGCCGCGAACGACCGTTAGGGCCCTGCCTCACTAGGACGCCATGGCGACGTCGCCAGCTACGTATCCACCCAGTTTGTATTGAATGGCGACGACGTTGCCAGACCGTCGCCAAGTGAGTTAGGGCCCTGCCTCACCGGGACGCCATGCCCAGGTCGCCAGCGACCGTATCCAAGCAGTTAATATTGAAATGTTTGGTGCCTAACTCACTTGGCGACTGTCTGGCTACGTCGCCATTCATACAAACTGCTTGGATACGGCCGCTGGCGACGTCGCCATGGCGTCCTAGTGAGGCATGGGACTTAGAAGTGGAAATCTGTGGTTGAGGTCCTATGCTCCCGTAGAAGTTAAAGGACCGAAGAAAAATAAAGAAGCAAAAGATTCGTGTCTTTGTAAAGTCATATACGTTAACTTAGCATTAAAAAAATCTGACTCACATTAATTTGTCATTTAGTAAACGTATGTTTGCGTGCGAAAAACCGGGTGTAAGTTACCTGAGATAGTTTTAATAGCGCTGTTGTCGTTGATACTATATCCTATTCCCAAATTAGGATAGTGTGTATATCATATTATAGCAGGGTCTCCTAGTTTGCGAATATATCCTAGATAGGTAAGGTATGTGGCCTAGGCTAAAAGAGTATAACGGCAGTCTTTTAAACTGGGATCTTTAGTACAAATGAGGGGTGTAAAAGCATAGCCGACTTTGTCCATGAAGTGTTAAACTGAGTTATAAATAAGCGAAATTCGTTTTTTTTTTAAAAAGTTTGTTTATTTAAGGAATTAAAATAAGATATTCAAAAGCTGATTTAAAATGCTTATAACATTCGAATATACGCAGGTAAAAACTAAACTACATTCACAGGTTAAAATATTCAATAAGTGGACAGAGTTGAGTTTGCTTTTATACCCCTCAAATATGAGAACGAGGCTCCCGGCGTTATCAAGAACTAGGCCGTAGAAAACCAAATACTCACGTGAAAGTGATGCCTCCAATGTAGGTACCGAGAAACAGCGAGGTTTTTAGCGTGGCCGCCGTAGGGTCCAGCGCCATTGCCGGGAAGTCGTGCATGTACGTGGCTAAGCACGTTAGCACGGCTGCCATACCCACCAGACTAGAAAGGGACATTCAGCCTTATTATTATGGCTTACAGATGTGACTTTGGCTTCTATCTTATTATTGTGATGTTAGAGGTGGTGACTTCGATGGAGAATCGGAATTTATTTCAGTTTAGATACAAACATTACTCCGCACACACACAGACACACGCGCGCGGAATGGCGGAATGGGGAGAGACCACGTCCTTGATTTTATTTTATTTAAGTATTGAGTTAAGTTTTATCGGAGTGATTCAATAATAATACTTTACATAAGAAGTAACATATACAAAGGCGAGCTTAACTCTGTAAGAAATTTCTTCCAAGGATTTCTTGATTTAAATTCTTAAATTATTTGCCAACAAGTGTGGCAGTTTGTTGGCGAATTGAAACTGAGGTTCGTTTTACCAAAAATCTCACAAGATCAACGCCGCGTACAGTCACAAGCAATAATATAATACACTGTCACATTTTGTAAGACGTACACATTTCATTTTGTACTGCACATGTGTACGACAATTTGTCCTAAATTAACTAACCATTGGTTACATAGTTTAGGACAAATTGTCGTACACTTCTTTCTAGATTGTTTTGGGTTAAGATTTCTAGAAAATGTGACAGTGTATATATTATTGCTCGTGACTGTACACAGTTAGTGGATAAAAAAGTGGCCATAAGTCGTAAAGCAAAATTCAACTCACCTGTGGAACCCAGCGACCAGCTGCGGTAGGTCAGTGATCTCTATCTTCTTGGCAATAGTACTGCCGATCAGGCCACCCATACCCGCAACGCCGATCATCTGCGCCAAAACCTCCGCGCTCGGAGTCAGCGCGCCTAGCGTCGCCGCTATACCACCGGTCACGCCGATCTGTCACAAAGCAAAATATTCTTTAAAACTAGAGACTAAAAGAATCAATTTGAGTGTGCCCGTAAGGTAGCAACCTCATATTACTAAAGAAGTCATCAAATAACCGCCAATAGAAGGAAGTGGAACCCAAGTTGCCACGTTAAGGGCGAGCATGTACAACTTTGAGATTACACTTATTTAGGCTTTGAAATAAGAGTGCGTTTGTGTGAATTAAAAGTTGAAGACGCAACTTAAATACTGCATATTTCCTTCACTGATAGATATTACATACAAGTAATATCTAAGAGGGAAGTCTATTATGCAGTAGTTTGCAAGTCGTTTCTGTCTCAATGCCTTTACAATGGTCAATAGATTGAAGCTAAAGCCATCAAGATTACAATGAGCGGGTCTCGGGCCGAGTCTATAAACTTCCTTACTAAAGAACGGAATGATTTATGTATGCCTTTTCTAATCATCGGTTGCAGGAGAAAATCTACTTTGTTTCTTTGAGAACAAAGTGTATATTCGCTTACTATCCCGAGGTAGTTGCCTTTGCGAGCCGTGGTCTGCGAGGCGAGGCCCGCTAATGCGCCGACACAGCAAAGAGACGAGGCGAGGTAAGCCATTTGATGCACTTCGGGGTAGCCCTGAAAGTAACACAAGAGGATTAACCCAACGAACGAAAAGCCTTAAAGGTCTAATCATGTTACAACGTGCCTGCCACGCGCGATATAGTAAATAATTTTTAACTAACTTACGCAGTTAGAGACTACAATACAAGTGTAAGCATAGACTGTTTCCGTGACGTGAGCGTGGGCGCACTTGGCCGGACTTTTTTGCGCTAGCACTGTAGTCTTTAACCTTAAAAGTAAAAGAGCACTTTAACGAACGGTCCAAGGCTAAAGAAATCTGGTAAAAAAACTATCCAATGCGAACCTCCCCGAGTTCCATGGTTTGAATCTGCTAGACTAGAGAGACATCACGTAATTGCCGCACACAGGAAGCGATCCGGCCAAGTTCCATTAAAAAAAATAGTGCGTACCTTATGAAAAAGGTGAGGCCCCCTAATTGTGGTGATTTAGAAGAAGATCTACATCACATTAATGGAACGTGACCATAATTTAAACAAGAGAGCCCGTATTATAAAATCACTGTAAGTGGGCATATTAGATGTATGCAGGCTTATTCCAGAGCATCCTAGCCGAACCTTTGTCAAAGGCAGCTAGAATAAATAAATAAAAATTGTTCATTGCCAATAATGAATTAGGTATGTTACATGCATGTGGATTAATTATTAATCTTAGTTTAAATTTTACTTAAATTAACATTTAATACCATTATGTAGTGGTGACGGTGTCCCCACACTAGGCTGAGCCTTTATAGTGGGCGACGATATTTTACTGGTTTTGGTTTTGTCATTTTAGACGTATAATATAGCTATATTGCCCGATTTATTGTTAGTGCACGCCAGATTAAATAAATTAATAATGTTGCACACTTTGTTGTAATTTTTAGACTTTAGTAATAGTACCTGGGTGACCGAGCTTTGCTCGGTACTTTTTTTGTAATATAAAATATGTAATATAAAATTAAAATAACCCTTTTTCAACAAAAAAAGAACTTGGAAAAAAAACATCATGACTCGAACCGGGTCTCTTGAAATCGGTCCGAAACGGGTCGCCCGTTTTCCCGTCAGAACTATCCCAACCTTGCAGATGGACGCGAAATTTACCTCTGTATGTTATCATATCAAATTTCCATTGGCTTAAAACACGGATAAAACAACGTTTTCTAAAAATGTAACCTAGTTAGATCAATTAAACGCCCCCGAAAGCATCTGCCTACAAAATTTCGTGAAAATCGTTGGAGCCGTTTCCGAGATTCTGATTATATATAAATATATATACACGAATTGCTCGTTTAAAGAGATAGATAAGCAGAATTTTCTTATAAGAAACGATGAAATGATTGATTACAATGATGATTGAAGTCGTCACTTGTAGTGTTCAAAAGTCCCTAATACCAAGGAGAATTAAAGATAAAGATTTAAAAAAACAATCAGGTTTATTCTTGTGCGTATCGTGACGCCCGTACGTCGCCGGCCTGTTATAACATAGCAGAATTTTAGTCAGAAAGCAAAAAGAAAGTTATATACCTGCATCGCTGTTGTCATGTATCCTCCAAGCAGAGCTGCAGCTGGTATGGCATAGAGATAGCCGTATTCAGGTGGGTCAGTGGGCCTGGAGAGAATGAGTCATTGATTTATTTACTGTCGAAAACGAAGTATTTTATCGTTATCATGGACGAATGAGACCTCACCTCTTGAACATGTCCAACATCCGTTGGGTGACCAGAAACCCACCGAAGACGTTCACAAACGATATAAGAGCCGCGGTACTGGCCAGCCACTGAAAAAGAGCATACATTTTTAGCACTCATCAATATTGCACGTAATAGGCTATTCTTTCGTGCGTTTCTTCTTAAAAAAAGCAAACGAAAATGTACTTTTCAAACAAGCCGCCAAAACGCTATTTCTTTTCATTATACTCTTTCTGGACAAGCTGTACGATGCTCTGTTCTGTTTCTGTTTTTGAATGTGTGTATGCTTTGTATTTAAGCCTGTGTCTTGTTTCTGCTTTCTTTTTGTATCTTCTATCTCATGTTATGCTGTGTTTTTAGTATTGTGTCGTTAAATAAATGTTTTATCTATCTATCTATCTATCTATCTATCTATCTTAGGCAATATGGCGTCGCACAGGTTTATGACGTCTCCGTGCGGAGTTTCTGGTCTTCCATCGGACGCGTCCCCCGGGTGGCGGATAGGGGAACGCCCTCCAGATATGGGGGGTACCGGCTTCGGCCGGCGCGGACCAAAACCAGAGGGAGGGGGACGTCCAGTGGCTTGCGCTGCTGGATGTCCCGCGGGGTCCAACATGGGCCCCGCACCCGTAACCCCACATTGAGCGGGGCCGGGGGCCTTCGGGCCGCGAGGAGACAACCTCTATAAAAAACACGCGGTGGGGGCCCTCTCTATGTCCCTCTGTCCAGCAGAGGGCATGGAAGAGGGCTGGAGGGGTGGGGAGGGGCGTGAGATCCACAAGCCGGGCCTCGGAGGGGAAACTGCAGGAGGTAAGCCAGGGACCAGGGACTGGTCACCCCATATGGCCCTGGCCGAGGGATGTTTCATGGGAGGGTTTGACTTGATGGGCCGAAGACCTGGCAGAATGCCAAAAAACGGGTCTTCGGTAGCTGGAGGCTTGGGGAGCTCGCGCCTCTCCGCCGGGAGAGCCGGTGGCGCGGGGGACGCTGCGCGGACCTTGCGCCGCCGGTTGAGTGAGGGTCACAGACGGCAGGTTGGGGGACCTGCCGTCCGACATCGTGACGGGAGAAGGGGGTGGGGGGCCCATGCCCCTTCTCCAGTGAGGGTGGGCCCGACTCCTTGCGAGTCGGGTCGACGTCGCCGGGGCGCCGCTGTCGCATTCGCGTTGTGGTTTACCACTTGCGAGATCCGGCGGCGCCCCATTGCACGAGCGACAGGACGGCCCCCGGGGTGTTTTAGGAGGTATGCCTCTCCTATTATTAGGAGAGGAGAGTCCGACACACGGCCGTCGCCCTCCCCCAAGGGTGGCGGTTATGGTGCACAAAGCATTTCACCCCGTTAACAAAAAAAAAAAAAAAAAGGTTTATGACGTCACTTCTCGGTAAACCAACCAATGAACGTAAGAAAAAATGAATGACAGACGCCATTTTTACTAGTATGTGACATTATCATAGAATCGGCCAATCCAGGACGTTTTCGATACAATGGCGGCAGATACAAATTATCAAATTTTATTTTGTGTTTTTTTACAAATCATAATTGTTTTTTTAGTTAAAATGCCTTAAAGCGGTTTAGTTATTTACGGTTCACATTATTTACACGAATACGCATAAATAATACTGTTTTTTTTTTCACACTGTCAAATAGCCTATTGCACGTAAGAACATTTGGTATGCCAGTGGCAAGGACTATTCCTGGCGTGTCAACTTCTTCAGCCATGATGTTGTTGACGACCTTATAACCAAACTAACAGCTATGCTCGGCTGAATGTATTCCACTTCCACAACAACTTAGCAAGAAAAAGTAATCCGATCATTCTTGGCTGCATACATGCAGAAATCCAATGTAAACTGTTGATAAATATAAAATAAAATATAGTTCCTTTATAAAGATACGAATGATGTCATCTAATTGATTTACGTTCATAACAAACATTATGCTGATGTTTAGATACTAAAATTAAATTTCAATTTTAATCTTAATTAAACTAACACTATAACTACTTAATTTGAAATATCTTAATGTAATAATAATAGTAAATTTTATTTACGCACTTTCAAATTTACAGATGGTATTTGGACATTTTGTGACAAGTAATTGCCTAATGAAATAAAAAAAAAGTAAATAAAATTTAACTGTTTGAAACACAAACAATGCTGAAACATTTGCTTATTTATCGCTAATTTGTTTGGATGTACATATTAATATTTCTTGTATAAATCAATGCATTATCCAGTTGGCGGAATAAGTGCATAAAAACATAGCCTATAATACCATGTTAATAAAGTCGATTCTTACTTGCACTGGGGTCTCGGGCACGTATCCGCCGCCCATAAGCAGCAGGCCTCCGACGGCCGTGATGCCGGAAACGGCGTTTGTCACAGACATCAGCGGGGAGTGTAGCGCGGGCACTACGCCCCAAACTGTGTGGTATCCCACCACGCCTGGGAAGGAGATCAAGATTATCTTTAAGCCCCTGCGCGTGTTTATAATTCAGTACCTGGGTGACCGAGCTTTGCTCGGTACTTTTTTTGTAATATAAAATATGTATTAAAATAATCCTTTTTCAACAAAAAAAGAACTTGGAAAAAAAACATCATGACCCGAACAGGGTCTCTTGAAATCGGCCCGAAACGGGTCGCCGCCCGTTTTCCCGTCAGAACTATCCCAACCTTGCAGATAGACGCGAAATTTACCTCTGTATGTTATCATAGCAAATTTCAATTGGCTTAAAACACGAAACAAGGAACAACGTTTTCTAAAAATGTAAACTAGTTAGATCAATTAAACGCCCCCGAAAGCATCTGCCTACAAAATTTCGTGAAAATCGTTGGAGCCGTTTCCGAGATTCTGATTATATATAAATATATATACAAGAATTGCTCGTTTAAAGAGATTAGATTAGATAGATGAGCATGGAATGTTGAGATTGGGAAGAAAATGTTGGTTTACTTTGGACCTATGAAGAGGATGAAGGATGATGGAGTGAATGTGGATGGAAGGGGCGGTGACGATGTCTAAGGACCGGTTTCTGAGTTGAGAATATTCACGTGAGTAAATATTTAAGTAACGTTCTGTCCCGCTCTTTTCTGAGAAAATTGACGAGACAGCACTACAGTTAAGTAGTTACTTAGCGAAATTCTTAATTCAGAAATTAGGCTGATAGAATTCAAGCAAATATTCAAATATCATGTAAAAGTGGTATGAAAATTGCATGTCATTTTATTTAAAACCATTATCCTTTATAATTTATGCATTTTTTTATAAATTAAACTTCCGTTGAAATTTTAACAAAAAAAAGCAAATATTATATTTTGTCGATTTTTTTTGCGACAATTTTGGTAACAGCTAGATTCCTTACATTTTCTAACTTGCAGGGCAACTTATGCAATTTTTCTTTCCTTAAAACCTTACACTAATAAGTACATACGAAAAAAATTGTACCATACACACTTTTATTGGAATTTTGTTACACCCTTTAAAATGTACAAGTACTAGTCAAGATAACTGAAACATTATTATTTTCCTGTGTATCAAACTCTCAATAAATGAAAAGGATAAAAAACACCTGCAAAATCGGACGATTTAAGAGTAGAAATGCGATAAAGAGTAAATAAACCTGGCCTTACCAGAGAGGGCGAGTGTAGTAGTCATGGTGGTGAATGCCGGGTTGGGAGAGGCAACGCCCAGTGCGATTAGCGACGCTAGACCTGAAACAATACAAGCATTTTAAAGGCCTCGCCAGACAGAACGCGTAATTAGCGCGCGTCAGGGCGCTAAAGCGTCCTGCGTTATAGCGTCGCGTTGTGTTGTACTGAACAGCTTACAACCTGTCAAACAGCGCTAGCGCGCTACCAATACGCGACGCTCTAGCGCCGCGTTGTATTATAATTTGTAATTAATATTAGTTAGCGCCTACTTAATAGCGTCGAAGCTGCCACACACAAAGTGTGCGACGTTACGGCGCTTTAGCGTTAGCGTCCTGACGCGCACTAACGCTTTAGCGTTAGCGCCCTGACGCGCGCTAATTACGCGTTCTGTCCGGCGAGGCCTTAAGGGTTTCGTATCTTATTTATATTATGAGACAGATACGTGATGTAACTGACAAAACAATTCATAATCTCGTATATACTACACTGTGTGAGTCAGTGATAGGATATTGTATCTCTTGTTGGGGTGGTTCAGCTAAGTCACATATCTTGCAACTCGAGAGAGCACAGCGTGCTGTTTTGAAGGTTCTTCACAGAAAACCTTTCCGCTACCCCACTCATTCTCTCTTCTTGGAATGTGAAGTGCTGACAGTTCGTCAATTGTTCATCATGAAGTCTGTTCTCGCAGCGTATAAATCCTTCCTGTCATCACCTAAATCACTACTCACTCACACAAAACGAGTCACTCGGTTGCCTGTCCCTGCCACGAGAACCAGGTTTGCCCAACGTTTTTCTTCCTTTTTACAGCCCTTCTTACTCAATAAACTTATTAAAATGTGTCCCATTATTAACCTCACGGTCAGAGAGGCCAAGCTAAACATAAGAGAGTTTCTACTGAATTTAAACTATAACTCTACAGAATCGCTCCTTGAAATTATTTCTTGACTCACACTTTACTCACGCACTTACACACACCATCTCACAAACCAAACCTACACCACACTGAATCACATTACACAACACATACATCACTCACTCAACCAATCCCTCAGAAATGCTAATTACTACCTAATTCTGATCTGAATCAAATTCACATTTGTTAAAATTCTGATTTGAAATAAATCGAATTATAATTAAATTGAAATTAAATTAATATATAATTTAATATAATTGAATAGAATTAAATTAAATGGTAGAATAAGTAATTTTTCATAAATTCATATCTTTTAAATTTTAAATTAAAAAAAAAAAAATGTTATGCCAATATTATTATTAAGTTGATTGATGCAACTGCAATCAACATTATTGTAATAGTGTTTTTCATACGCCATGTCAAAATGTTATGATATTTTCTTTCCTTCGGTCACCACTATACAGGTTTTAAGCCTAGTGTGGAGACCTCTGTAATGCTTGTATGTGCTCTCATGTTTTGAATAAACAATTTCATTTCATTTCATTTCATTTCATTTCATCTCAAAAGGAAAAAACGGAACCCCTATTAAAGGATCAATTAGGTGTCCTTCCGTCTGTCTGTAAAGACAAAATATCTCAGGAAGTATCGAGTTGAAATTAAAACCATATACTCAGGTCTTGAACCTGTTAAAAAAACCAAACTTCTATCGAAGTTGACTTAAAATCTGAACTATATATTTTGTAATTAAATCATTAAAAAAATTGTCATCAAAGTTCGAGAAAAGCTCGGAAAAACTGCGAGACTCGATTCCTGAACTGTTCATAATGTTTATGTAATTACCTACAAATTGGTACGGAACCCTCGTTGTGCGAGTCGGACTCGCACTTGTCAGGTTTTTAGAATAGGAGTTTTGTCTGCGCTAGCCAGAGGTATCAATATTTTTGTACAGATATCTTTGGAGAAAACGCAAAGTCGAGAGGCCTACATATAAACTTTCATGAATTATCGTCTATGCGTGGAAAATTCTGTCATATAAACAAACTATAACAAAATAATCAAGGTATTGGGAAAGGAGTCCATAAGTGAAATAAAAAACCAAAAACATTAGTCTGACTCGTGAAGGATTTGAACCTCCGCCCTCCGAGTGACAACAAATTTGGATATCGGCGCTCTAACCTACTGAGCTAACGAGTCCTCGAAATGACAACGCAAAAATAGTGGACAGACTACGAATTCTGACGTCATCTTTCCGTGACGTCACCAGACGATGCGTCAGACGCGCATTGCTGCCAGCAACCTTGGCGCGGTCATCGATTGCGGCAAACCTGTTTGAGCTCTCGACCTTGTCTGTGCAGCGTTAGGGTCCATTATTCTTTGACGACGTGATAAGACTCAACGGAAATTACTATTTTTTGTTCGGCCAAAACTCGGAAAAGCGTTCAGTCTGTTACATTTTTATCCTCCACTACGAGAAGGCGGACATATTACCGGGATGAAAATCGGATATCCTACATCAAGCTGTTCGCTATTTTAGTTTCTTGCGTGCGAAGACTCGTTAGCTCAGTAGGTTAGAGCGCCGATATTCAAATTTGTTGTCACTCGGAGGGCGGAGGTTCAAATCCTTCACGAGTCAGCCTTAATATTTGTTTTTATCTTTTTTGTTTTCAGGCTTCCGTACCCAAAGGGACATAAAACGGACCCTATTACTGAGACTCCACTGAACGTCCGTATGTCACCAGGCTGTATCTCATGAACCGTTAGACAGTTGAAATTTTCACATATGAGTATTTCTGTTGTTATACCAACAAATTTAAAAAGATTAAATAAAATTAATATTTAAGGGGGCTCACATACAACAAACGAGATTTTTTTGCTCGATATTGATAACGGAACCAGATAAATACTTGAATTTTTTTTTTAAGTACAATGGCCTAACTACGAGGCCAAGTGCGGAAACCCTAAGCCAAACTAACTAACTAGATACTTGAAATATTCACAGAAAATTGAGTTACACTGTTCACTTTAAAAATAAATAACATAACAAAACATTTACACACAGGCACATACATTGCTTCTGGCCCCACACTAGGATACCCTGTGTCGTGGGAACCAGAAACAGCGACGTCACAAACATGTAAACATCCAAGACCTGGGGTTTTTTTTTCTTTCTCTCCAGCCGGGGATCGCACCCGGGACCTCTAATGAAGTTAAAATAAAATAAATATTTAAGGGGGGTTTCCATACAACAAACGCGATTTTTTTTTGCCGTTTTTGTAGATAATGGTACGGAACCCTTCGTGCGCGAGTCCAACTCGCACTTGGCCGGTTTTTAACACTGTCATAGGTTTTTAATCGTGTTTATAAGGTTTTTTTTTTCTTTTTGCATGCAAATCCAGTTCTTCAATTTTATCCGGTGTATAACAAGTCGGTTTTTTTCTTCCAGTTATTTGCATACCATACCATACATGTTAAGTGTTGGAAACGTATCAGTGGAACCCTTACCTCACACGTAATGCGAGAGATCGTGTGTTCAAATGCGTTCGCCTAGTGCGGAGGCCACCGGGAAGAGTAATATCGCAAGTGAAATTAATTTTGGTGTACCCTCATTAGATTAAGTAAAAATAATGTAACTTTTGGTAAATAAATAATTTCGTCGGCTAAAGCAAACCTCTTAGCTCCATTTTTTTTTTGTTTGCATCTTTAGAAAGTTAATTTCTGGACGCATCTTCTTATAGAAAACTCTTAAATTAACAAAAAAAATCCGTTTAAATATAAAACGGAAAATATAATACCTCGGAACTCCATACCGCAATTTTGTTAAACGCAGACCTATTTTCCTCTGCTCAGTACTGTTTAGGATGGCGATTTTAAAGCACGTATTTTTTTCCACTGTTAGGTTGATATTATTATGTTTAACTTTCGGCGATAAAAGTGACAATTACCTGTTATAATAATTATTATTAAATTCTTTATTGCACAAAACAAATGTTTGGTATAAAGGCGTACTTAATGCTAAATAGCATTTTCTACCAGTCAACCTTTGGTTTGTTGAATCGCCTTGTTCTTCATACATAACTGAGTTACAGGTCAGTTATCTAAAGCTGGCACGTTCACAGTACTCACACTTATGCAATTTCACTATACAGTATGTTTAAAAATAAATGATTTTTATTCAAAATGCGACTCTAGTTTAACTGTAGACTAGAGTTAGGTTTTAGTAAGATGGGTGCGTTGTAGATAATTAAATACAAATATATGTGTTACTTGTTAAAATATATTTTTAGCAAATTCGAGCGAAAAGTATTAAAAACAAGGTGGAATCAATGGTCACAAAATAGTTTTAATTTTCAATAAATTTTCACATGAACAAAAATAATTTCACCTAAGAAAATCTTTACCAAAACAGAAAATAATTATCCCAGAAATCCTCAACAATTTAATTATAATGAGCGTTTTTCCTTTCTTTTTTTTTTCTTAGTTCCTTGAGATAATCTAGATGGCGTTATTCGTTTCTACGTACAAAATTGTGATTCGTAGCAATCAATGTCAAAGTTAGTCCACAGATTACTAAACAAGAGAAGGAACCAGGGTTGCTATTCGGACGAGGTTTCTTGTAATAAAAATAAAAATTCACACCCACAATCCACAGCAAAGACTCCAAAATATCCAAAATCACACTTATTACCAAACGACAACAGCATTTTTGTTTTTCCTTAATCAACCATCACAAATTCCACAGAACCATAGTATTATTTTTTGCTTTGATGTTTATTGTTACGGTACGGCAGCGCCACCTAGGGATTCTTTTAGAACTAAATTTGACATAAGGAAAAACGCTCATTTAATTATGTAACAAAGGGTCACGGACGCTCAGTGGTCAGTTACTGGATGAATTACCCTACTTTCTTTTCTTATTGCTTGCCACAGATAAAAACTTTATCACTGTTCTATCTTCTGCGAATGTTCTGTTCTCCTATTCTTCTTCTTTTTCTTCAATGTTTTTTCCATGATTTTAGCACAAATAGCAGTTGTCCGAAGTCCAATCACAATCAAATGCAAGAGCCAAAAGAAAAGAGGAAACACCACAGAATAAACTGGCAATTCCCATTAGAAAAACAAAAACCCTCTCTTAAAAATGTACTGACTAATGAGCCGTTTTCAGAAGAAAAAAAAAACGAATGGTCAAAGGAATGCAGTTTTGGATCTCAGCCCAATAGCCATGTGTGATACATGTTATTTTTTTGAAATTGAAAATTTTAGTTTTTGTTTCAATACAATATAACTCCGAAAGGACAAACATTTGGCTGTTGACGTCATAGAAACTTTTATTCAGCTCGCTGAGACCTATTCGATGATGTATCACACATGACTATTGGACTGAGGTCCTTTCCTTTGACAGCCATTCGTTTATTTTTTTTAGTTCTTCTGAAAACGGCATTTGGAACTACTTTTCTTAGCTGTCAGAAAAATCCCTCATTGGAACGCACATATGGTTGAATACCAAAAAGATCACGCTGTATTTATAAACAGTAGCAAAAGTAAAACAATAACTGTCCCCTTCACACTCATAAGCTAGACCGCGCACAAGAGAGACGGGCAGACTTTTCATGATGCGCATGCAGTAGACGTCACGCCGCGCGCTATTCACAGACACTACACAAGCGCAACGTGTAAATGTGTTGAACGTGCCAGCTTTACTTAACTGACCTGTACATAACTACACAGCTAGGCTGTAAACTTCATACATAATATTTCTATGGTGAAGTTTTTTGTGCCTCCTGTAAAGTTTGGTTCAACGAAGTTAAGAGGGTTGCGACTTTAGCCGACGGTTTGTATTTGTTTCATTGTCCCGGCATGTACCATTGTCATCGGTTTCTAAAGTTATTTGTAAAGCATTTGTGCATTTAACCCCTTAGGCCTAGACCAGTACTTTTTCTTTCACAGTTAAGGTAGTTATTCGCAGAGAAATATTTAAAAATTTATCACAGTTTTCAAGGAATAAAACATGCTCATACAACTGTGGTCTGTATCATCTTCCAAATTTGATTCAAAGTACCGTTGCAAGACCGACCCGCCGGCGGGTCTACGGGGTCTGACGGAATGCACTGTAGTTTACATCGGACCCGGCGGGTCCTCGGGGCTTGAAGGGTACCAATGCCCTTCACTAACGGTGAAGGGAATCATCGTGTGATAACCTGTGGGTCTAAGGCCCACCACGCACCGCGAGCCGAGCCCCAAGCCGTACCCATTCGTGGACAAATCCGTCATCGTCCACACACTACACAAGCGCCGAGCTGCTTACTACTTTAACTCCAGACGACGGGCGCCGCGCCGAGCCGCGAGCCGCGCACCGAACCGAGAACCAACACATTCACAGGCAGATTGCTCTGCGGACTTGTCGCCAGCGACATTATATCTGTGGGCTTAGTGCGAGTTTTTTTAACTACTCGATCGCGTTAACGTAAACTCATATTCTATAGGAGTGACAAAGCGCGCCACCTAGTTGTCTCTCTGTCACTCCTATACAAATTGCAAACGCTCTCGCTATCGAAAGTGAATGAAAAAACTCGCACTAAGAGCCCTGACGTCACCTAACACGTCACGTCAATAACACTAACGTCATCACCAATTTTTTTACAGATTGTACACATACCTACATACATAAACGCACGCCTGTATCCCAGACGGGAAGGCAGAGACCAAGGACTGCTACTTGCCACGATACTGACAGATCACTCTCGCTTTATCGACATTAATAATTAGTCATTGCATGCACGCAGGCGTTTTCAGGTGCACAGATAACAGATTGTTTTTCTAAAAAATGTCCGAACGAACTCTCAATCATCTTTTCCGCCGTTTTGATAAAGCGTTTACCGACATTCATTAGTCATTGCCTGCACGCACGCCGGTTTCAGGTAGACGATTATAGATTGTTTAAAAACATGTCCGACCGATCTCTCAATCAGTACAGTACAGTACATAGTAGAACGAATCCTCATGCGCGTGTGTTCGCCCCGATATCGAACTAAACTTGACAGCTTATCATGGAGCTTGGCATCAATAACCTTAATAAGCCCCTGTAGAGTGCATGAACATAATTGAACCTCGAGGACAATGGTAGCGGAGGACATGGTGGTGGGTTAAAGAACCATTGTCCCGTTACTTAACTTAACGTGCCACTTGTCGTGTAGACGAATGCATCCTAAGCGTATCATTGATAGATAGATAGATAGATAAAAAAATCATTTACATTTACACACACACATATACAAGAGTAACACAAAAGATACGCACAGTGTACATAAGCAAACAAAGAGAAACACATTAAACTGATACAGTAAACACAGAAAGAAAAGTAACGTACAATAAAACAAGAGAGAATTGTGGGTGTGGCAAATGTAAAAAGGTTTTGACTCGGCATGTGCTGGAGTGGGTGCCCACCTCAGCGCTGTTATTATGTCAGTACCCGATGGTAGACGGCGGCGTGTAGGGTTCGGAGAAATGTAGATAATTGATCGGGTAGGCACTGGCACCGGCAGTGTGTTCTCGTAACAGGTGCGGCAGCTTTAAAACCTATGTCTGATATTTTTAATCTACACTAGACAGTTTTCTATTTGGCTATAGAGCGTCTACGACCTACCACTATAGTACAAGAACGCCTCCTTCAGCGTGTCATTAAACGATTTAGCCTCGATAGCTTTAGCGGCGACTCGACATCATAGCTTTGCTACAATATGACAGTTTTCTATCAATCAGCTATAAAGCGTCTGTCGAGTGCAAGAACGCGTCCTTCATCGTGTCATTAAACGATTTAGCCTCGGCAGCTTTAGCGGCGACTCGACGTCTTAGAATAGAATAGAATAGAATATTCTTTATTGTATGTACACCAGGAATTACAGGAATTATTAGCTTTGCTACAATATGACAGTTTTCTATCAATCAGCTACAAAGCTAATGTAAGCCCTTAAGTGGCCTATGTTTGGATATTTTCACACAACCATATTTTATAATTTAACTTGTGCTGTGCGTTTTGTATTGAATTAAAAATAAAATAAAAATAATATAAAGCGTCTGCGACTCACCTGTAGAGTACAAGAATACGTCTTTCATCGTGTCACTAAACGGGTTGGCTTCGACGGCTTTGGCAGCGAGGGGCACGGCAGCGGCGGCGGTCGGAGCGCCCGCCATACTTGGCGGTGGGGGCGCCGGCCACAGCAGCTCGCCAGACTTCAGCACGACGGCGCCTCGGGTCACCTCGTCCTCGAGGTTGATGTGGAAGTGGTCGTCCGTGCCTAGAGGGAGGGAGGCTTGTCAGTGGGAAAGGAACGTACACAACGGTGTAAGAATCTTTGGGCAACGTGACGGGCAAGAATTATTCTTATCCGAGGAGTTCTCAGTTAGTCCTTTTTTAGTAGTTATTTTGAAGTTCAGGATTGAGGAGGATGATAATAATAAGATGACCCGGAACTAACTAGCGCTACTGATTGTTATCGATTATTTCATTTCCTTGTAGATGTCTTATTAAATTTCTTTCTTTCTACAATGATTATCATCATCAACCAATTATGTCCCCACCGAGGGGCACGGGTCTCTTCTCTGAGGAATGTATAGACCATACTCCACCACGGGGGGCAAGTCCGGATTGGTCATATTCTACAATATAACTTTGCAAAAAGAGAACATAATAAACAGCAATGATAGTTATAGCTATTTTAGAGTACAGGGCAGTGGCCCTTTAAGTAATTGTCAAAAGTCCTTGTCCTAGGTTCTTAGCCCTAAGTTTTATTTTATTTAATTCAGGACACAAACGGTCACACAGAAAAACTATAAAAGTGTGTTATGCAAAAATATCAATAATATGCAAGAATCGCTCGTAGCCTGGGCTGCCTGAGTGATCTTGAACGATCACTAAGGTTAAGCAACATTCGGCGCGTTCAGTCCATGGATGGGTCACCGTCTATGACTAACGCTAGTGGCATTTTTTCCGAGCGATTCCGTGCTTCGCAAGGTACGTTAAGCAGTTGGTGCCGGCTGCCGTCGATAGATAGCAGTCGTTAAGCCAAGTCAGAGGCCTTTAGGGGCGGCTTGAAAACTTCTGACAGTAAGACCAGCCACTAGTCTTACAAGCCTCCACCAATCCGGACTTGGCCCCCGTGGTGGAGTATGGCCTATACCTTCCTCAGGGAAGAGACCCGTGCCCCTCGGTGGGGACATAATGGGTTGATGATGATGCAAAAATAGACCTGGAGGTTCTATTTGGGTTCTAGCCTCTGTAAATTCTAAAGATGGCTATCACCCTTTTTGAGACGTACTTGAGTAAGAAGTTGCTGCTTTATGACCACCATATTTGTTTTAGTATTTTTTAATAGATAAGTATAGCACAATAGGTACACAATAAAAAAGATAAGATACATTATTTTATTGAAGACTCATTGCATCGGCCTCGTGACTCGTTCTAGGTAGAATTGGCTGGTGAATGTCATTAATTTTAAGTCCACGTTTTGTTCACATTCTTTTGTAGAAAAAGCGTAATAACATGAACATGAACAGACACTTACATTGCTTCTGGCCCCTCACTAGGATACCCTGTGTCGTGGGAGCCAGAAACAGCGACATCACAAACATGTAAACACCTGTAAGACCTAGAGTTTTTTTGTCCCCAGCCGGGATTCGAACCCGGGAATAATAAAGCCGAAGCATCAGAGTGGATATGGGTAATTAACCTACAGTGTAAACAGTTTGCCTAGTTGATTTATTAGCATATACTAGCGTGGATTGATTACATGTGATTGGCAGCAGAGACAAAATGACTGCCAAAATTATAGATAGTACTTTTTACCCGACTGCCGCGAATCCAAAAAGGAGGGTTATGTGTTTGTCTCGTAAGTATGTCCGATTCTATGTTCCCTCATAACGCCTTAACCAATGGTCAGATTTTGACTAATAAGATCTCAATAGAATGATTGTCGTGTTTGTGAGAGTGCCATTTATAAATCAGCATATACCCAAAAAAAACTTTAAAAAATCACATTTTATCAATAAAGTCTAGATTAAAAATAATACCAAATGCTAATTTTTTTCTGGCACTAGCCCATCGACTCATCGATTTTTGTAGTGTAATATTTTAAATTCAGAAATTTTCAATTCAACAACCCTACTGCTGATTACTAACTACTGAGCAGACGGGATCCAAATTCGGTATCGGACGCCGATACGATAACGATATCGGGCAAGTAAAATGTATGAAATGTGTGTCTTTCACATTGTCCGGCCCGATATCGGGTATCGGAGCCGACACGTTACTGGAACGTGGGACGATAATGTCTGTATGTGATGCTATACATGTATCTAAATTGTCTCTGTGCGCAGAGCCTGTTTGTGAGATGAATTAGCAAATAATCGAATGTAGATTCACTCATACTAAATAAATTGATTAAAAAACCTTTTAAAAAAACCTTTATCTAAAAAGAGTATAAGATGCTCCGTCTGAAATTGCTTTCACAATGGGATGTATCTAGTACCGTCTGTAAACCGATAATTTTTTATGTCTCAAATATAATAGATACAGCAAATAAAGTTTTCTATATGGTCTGCCATTAGAACCTGAAGCTATCGAGCATATGGCCATATCGAAACGATTTATCAGAAATATGTGAGAACAGCACATGGTGTCGGCATGTGTCGACAATCGTCGTCCGTTACCAATATGGGGTCGGATAATCTGAAAACGCTCTCAGAGCGTTGGTTATTTTCTATTCCAGTTTTTACTTATCATTGATTTTACAACAAACATGTAGCAATAAAAAGTTCTATGACCGGAATTTCATAGACGATAAGAAATTATTACATGGAAAAAATGTGTTTACGAGCTTTGGCACTGCGAATACGCTTATCGCAGGGATTACCTTGTTGGCGTTTCCGAAGCGAAAAAAAAAACATTCCACTATTTGACTAGGTCATAACTTGTCCTAACAATCCTTCTTTAACTTTATGCATACGATCAGAACGATTAGGTAGCAAAAGCGGTAATGTAACACACGATATAAGTTTTGTTAAGATTAAGGGCCGGTTCACTAAGTAGGTAACTAATAACTGTAGTGCTGTCTCGTCAAATTTCTCAGAAAAGAGCGTGACATAACGTTACTTAAGTATCTATTTAGTGAAATTTGCAATTCAGAAACCGTCTCTAAACTAACTAGTTTTTGCTTATTATGCGGTCAAGTGCTCGTATTTGTAGGATATACGAAAATCCCTCCCTCGCGGTGCGGATTCAAAGCTCGTAGTCGGATTCGCGGCGACTTGTGTTCTTTCATTCTGTAGGGACTTAGAACGCTGAGTCAACAGATTTGCAACAAAGTAACATAGCGCAACGATCAAGCGCGAACGTCTGTGTCCAGCCAGTCGTCCCCCGAATCTCTCACAGAGTAAAGTAGTTGTTTGACGTAAATTCTAAATGTGTATGTAACGTCCTGTGTAATCCGTGTAACCGTGTACCGTTCTAAATAAAGACTTTTCACCTTTTAAACCGCAATTCTCAATTACATTCCCCACACTGGTAACAATATATTTATTAGTACCCCCAAAATTCTTTCGGTGTTTTAGAAAATAAGTTCATTCAATATCGTGCTACCCCTAATCCGTAGACGTTTAGCAGGACTCACCCATACTAAAAAGTAATCCAGAAATGTTGTTAGCGTACAGGGTGGACGCGTGGGCCGGCATCCGACTCGGGAGGTCCGTGAGCCCGATGTGTGTGACGCCGTGGACCTTGGCGATCTCCCCCTTCCTCGTGGTTTGTATGTTGCCGCCCATCTCTGCTGCCAGGTCGACCACCACGCTGCCTGGGGCCATGTCCCGGATGGCATCCTGAAATTACGACTTATGTTTAAAGGAGTTGGTGCGAAAACGCTCACTGGCGCGTAATTCGGCCATATTTCTACAGTAAACGCACCAAAGTTAGATTGTAATTGGACGAAGTTCCAAGCCACAATATACAAAAATGATCATTATGCTCTATATTTTAAGAATCAAAGACTTTCATAGCGAGCAAAGTTATGGCACATGGTAGTCCAACCCACATGTATGGAGTACTCACAACCCACATGTATGGAGTGACCGCGGCGCTGATTAAAACGTCGGAGTAACGGGTCTCTTTGCACAATAGTGCCCGCTCCGCCTGCAGAAACTGCTGCCCGTATCTTGCCCTTCGATAAAACATCCCCTATTTGAAAAATGGAAACTACGGACTAAATCACCAGGTTCTAACCTCCAAGATGAGCATCGGCGCCGGTTTCCCGGGAATGACTGCAGTGCTGATGACAACGTCGGAGCTGCGGGTCTCCTAACACAGTAGCCCCGCTCCGTCTGCAGAAACTGCTGCGCGTATCTTGCCCTTCGATAAAACATCCCCTATTTGAAAAATGTACACTACGGTCTAAAGCAGCAGGTTCTCACCTCCAAGATGAGCAGCGGCGCCGGCTTCCCGGGAATGAGCGCGGTGCTTATGACGACGTCGGAGCTCCGCGTCTCTTTGCCCAAAAGCGCCCGCTCCGCCTGCAGGAACTCATCGCTCATCTCGCGCGCGTAGCCCCCTTCCCCGGCGCCCTCCTCCTGTTTGGTCGAGACGAGCATTATCCCCACGTTGTGTTAAGGGCAAAAGTCAATAATCACACTAATATTATAAAGGCGAAAGTTTGTAAGTGTGTATGTTTGTTACTTCTTCACGTCACGGCTGGAGCGGTTTTAATAAAATTTGGTACGGAGTTAGCTGACACCCTGGATTAACACATAGGCTACGTTTTACTGCAGGAAAATATCTTATTGCCACGGGAAAATCCCTAAAAATTATTATTTTTACTGTAAATACACAATTTATTTTCCCTAATAAACCGCGGGGCACAGCTTGTAATAAATACTTTCATACAATACAATCACTTGTCCAGGGACGCTACTAGTGTCCTCTACTGTATGGAGATGTCCGGTATAACCCACTCCAAACTGTCAAATACAAACATATTTACGGCTGTCCTTACGTGGAGCATGGTCTCTTGTTCGAACAAGTTAACATTTTCAGTGATTGTAATCAAATGTACCTATAACTTTTAATACTCTGTGTTACGACTTACGAGGGTTTGATGGATAATTAAAGTGCAGTTCTTCAAGGCCTATTTAAATTGTTTGAAATTGTTTTGATTCCAAAATTGTAAATTTAAAAGAAAGATAATATTATAAGAAACAAAAAACGATAGAAAAACAAAAATATAATTAAAATGTCCGTAACTTAATTATCCGTCTGTATTCTTAGTTTAAGAAATACCTGTGTAATCTCTTTTTTATGTACAAATAAAGTTCTCTATCCATCAACGCATCAAACCCTTATACACAAAAAATAACTGTTTTTTTCTAGTAACGCTCGCTAATTTTTACGTAGCCTCTCGTGTGTCCCACTGCTGGGCAAAGGCCTCCCCTTCTGCTTTCCATCTCTCCCTGTCTCCAGCCACGCTCGCTAATAATAGAGGAAAACGTCGTGGGAAAATCAGCGGCTAATTATTTCGCACGACAATGCCATACTTGCTGAGTAAACTGCCGGACGTATTAGTCTCTCCTGTGATTGTTGAGATGTCAAGTAATGTCAAGATTTTTTGTGTATACTTGGTAGGACTGAGAATAGTTCGTAAGCTAATTATTACTATTTCGCCGCCAGAAAACTGTGAGTCAGCCGCCCACTGAGATAGTCAGCGCGCGTAACACTGCGAATTGCGTAGATTGAGCGCAAAACTAGCAAGCTGTGAGCACTCCATTATAGTATATGGAAGGGCATACTAAACCACAGAACAGAAAAAAACCGATACGCCGCTAACTCAGTCGGCAGCAAACTGTTTGCCAACTGGGGACGCAGCCTAAAAATATGTCCCGGGCACTGAATGAGTGGTTATTTCGCCTATTTACTGTAGGTAGAAATTGTCATGCGTGATTTACATTCCAATGATAGTATTATTCCCTTCCACATCTTTATGTTCGTTGAGCCGTCGCGACCTCTTAATCAAAGAGATAAGGTGAAAGTTCAACTGATTTTATGCTACTACATGACTAGACACCAAAAGTATAGTTGATTTATCTACCAAATAGATGTTTCGATCCCGCACTACTTAATAAAAACCAACCAAATACTGGTTTAAAACCAAATACCAAACCAAACAATATAGTATATTTCACAAAGTAGCTAATAGCAACTTTGCCGCTTATATAATTCTATTGAAAAACTATGTATGTTTTAGGCTCTATGAGCTGGACATCTGACTGTGTTGTTATAATATGTAGGTTATTAGGTCATACATTATTATGTGACCCAGTTTCCGTGAGAGATACGTACAACCTTTCTTTTCAGTATTGATAAGATTTGAACACTTTATGGCAGGTGTTATGTATGCATAATAAACAATGTCAATGCATAAGCATGATAACTCGTTAGTGCTATCTCTGAAGCAAAGATAGGAAGAGCACACATAATATACAAGGTTTTTTTTGAAAATTCGCAATTCCTGAAACATGTCAGTTAGGAGTTCGTGTTTTGGTTTTGCTTGACCACTATATTTCATAGATAACGCTCAGAACCATTTGTTTATGTCACAAATGGTTAAATCCAAATACAAATGGTTCTGATAACACCAAATGACAATTATTTACTAACGTACGCGCGAATTTAATAACATTATGTAAACCCCGATACTTCAAAACATATAAATCTGAGAAAAACTAATAACAAAAGTCTTTTTACAAGACAGTCACTATAATTTGAATTGACATTTTCGTAAGCACTACACATCATTCCGGAATCACCGATCTGAATTTCAGTCTGAAAAGCCCGACCAGGTTTCACTTTTATTCGCGGAGCTTAATTCTAAATGGGATGTTTCAGGAATTGTGCATATTAGAAATGACCCTGTATGTCATGTTACGCTTGTAAGTCACTCGAAATGTAATTCCAAGTCCAAGGCTACCTCAGAAAAAGGCGCACTATCAAAGTTGATAGTAATTATTTACCTACTGAATTTAGCTGAGGCGTTAGCACATTTATGATGCAATGTAAGCAATAGGCGATTGGACATTTATACTGCCAAGACAAATATCTATATACACAATACTAGCTGACCCATCAAACGTTAAATACCATATTAACTGGCCTATGACCAATTCTCAAACCTACCTACTATACACAAAAAAAACTAAATCATAAAAATCGATAAAGCTGTCTAGGAGGAATTCGTTAACAAACGCTGTGACACGAAATTTTCAATCTGATTATATTCAGTAAAGAATATCTATCTATATTCTATATTATAAGCGCCTTAAGAATTCCGACATAATGCAAAAACAATCGTCATAATAATATTATCTCTTATCGCGATCAAATATGCATTTTCATAAAATTGAATTGTGTTCAAGATTAAAATGATATCAATGCACAATCAATTAACATTAAGCTGCTGATGGCCTCGGCTAATATAATTAAAAATTAAAAAAAATACCTAGTGTATTCCGAAATATTATACCACAAAAACGGAAGAAGATGAGCAATTTCTTTTGGAGGGCAACACTGTGCCCATCTTTATTTTCTTGGTGAGATACAGATTTAATAGAATGGGGCCCACATGGTATGGTCAAATTCATGAACTTATAAAAACATGTTCTCATCATGGATAAAGAGTTTTTTTACATACAACATGATACAACTATTACTTTTCCCATTGTTCACTTAGTCTGCAAACAAACAATACAAAAGTTGATACGAGTATGTACCAAACAAAATCCAAGAGTGCAATCAACCACTTGCAATTCACTGTAAACATTTAATCGGAATCAACAATGCAATTCTATAACTTTAGTCACTATTCTCGCAAAAGTGAGTGTGTAGCAGTAATGCGCCTTACGGGTAGTAACGGGAGACCATATCTCCAGCTTACGCTAAGTCAGAGCCCTTTTGTATTCGGCACACCCACAGTACATACTCATACTGGAACATACGCTGGTGTTTGAATTGAGTATTTGACAGAATGTCAAATGAGTGACTTTTAAAACGGAATTTTGTACGAAAATACTTGCTTGTGACGTCACATTTCAGAGCACTCTTTTTATGTTTCATCTATTTAAAAATTGTAATAACTAGTAAATGATTAAAAGAAATACATTTTCCGAATCATTTTTAATCGAGCATCTCAAATAATTTATTGTTGATAGTGTCAAATACCGTATTATTGTTTATATTTTATGTTTCATTGTAAATACATCCTTGCCGGGATGGCGCGAGGTGGCTGGAGATAGAAAGAGATGAAAAGTAAGAGGAGAGGCCTTTGCCCGGCAGTAAAAAAAGTTTTATTTGGTTTTATTGAATGTGTTGCTTTTCATACTATTGTATAGTCTACTTGATATTGTTTTTATTGCCTGTCTGTGTAAGTGCAAATAAATAGTCGTAGTCAATAAATGGTTCATTAAGAAGATGAAATGATGTTAGCTGGTTATGTGTGCATTTACAATTTAGTTTTGTTAAAAATATGTATGTACTAACTTGTGTGTTGTTTCTGGTCCATCCTGTTTTGAGAATTTTGTCATTTTGTTTTTTAACACTACTGCTCAGAACGTTGTATCTCTCTGAGGTAACCTATAATTCGCTATTAAGCTTGTCTATTCTAAGAATTAAGCTATATTTAAAAAAAAAATCTATCCAAGTATCCACGTGAATGGATATGGATGGATTACATTACCTTAACCATTACATGTTACACCTGTAATGTTAAGGTAAGATTTGGTGATACTATTTTTTATAGCAACTGTCTAAGCTCACAATAAACATTCTTGATTCTATGTACAGTCACGAGCAATAATATATATACACTGTCACATTATCTAAAACTCTTAACTTAAAACAATGTAGAAAGAAGTGTACTACAATTTGTCCTAAATTATGTAACCCATGTCATTGCTAAATTCAATGCCCATGGTTAGATAATTTAGGACAAATTGTCGTGCACATGTGCAGTACTTGGCAGTACAAAACAAAATGTGTAGGTCGTACAAAATGTGAGAGTGTGTACTAGCTAGCACTAAATTTGTAGACTGTTTCGTGTTTTCTACCGCTAAAGGTTTTTGATTTAGTGTCGTTTAAAGTTTGGAAAAAAAGTCAAAGTATAGATAAATGGAGTGTATATTATTGCTCGTGACTGTACCTATAATGTAAAGTATCGGGCACCGACCTTCATTTCCATGGTGATGAACTGCGCGCCCAGGCTCTCGATCTGCTCGCGCACGGCGGGGCGGGTGTCGAAGGCTCGCACGGCGGCGCCCATGCAGCGGGCTTGCGCCGCCGCCGCCAGCCCCGCCACGCCGCCGCCCACCACCAGCACCCGGCACGGCGGCACGCGCCCCGCCGCCGTCATCTGCCCTGGCTCGGCGACGTCATAACATTAACGGCCTGGCCACGGGGGAAATCGCCCGCGTGAAAAATCGCGTGGCGCGAACGGCGGGGCGTCAACCGCGTGGCTTGCTACGTAATGTACGTAGCAAGCCACGCGGTTGACGCCCCGCCGTTCGCGCCTCGCGATTTTTCGCGCGGGCGATTTCCCCTGTGGCCAGGCGGTCATACGGTATTTGACACTATCAACAATAAATTATTTGAGATGCTCGATTAAAACAAAAATTACAAAATGATTCGGAAAATGTATGATAGTTATTACAATTTTTAAATAGATTTAAAAATTCGTTCGAGCCGGTCGAGTTCGGTCGAGCTAACTGCGCACCTGACTCGGATGACAGTTCGGTCGTGTACGGTGTGCAAAATAGTTTATTGCATTACGAGTGCGGAAAGCCTGTCATTGAATAGAGTTTGAGTATGAGAGATTGAAGCCATGTTTATTATTGATATTTATATAGACAAAAGACTTATTTTTATCATGTGCTACACAATGTTATGAAAAATTTAATCGTTTCCTCATACTAGACTTGTAAAGTTGCGGAATCAGAGACCGCGCGCGACTGCTTATGTTCGGCGCAAGGATGCGACTACTGGAAGGTTAACAACCAAAAACGTAACAAAAACAGCAAAAGAATATTTAATATCGTGAAAATGAAATGACACGTGTTCCGCCAACGAGTATGCTAACAGTACAGGGCGACGACGGGTCGGGGCGTGGGGAGCGGGAGGGGAGGCGTTTGCAAAGCCAGGTTCGCAGTTAGCTCGACCGGGTTGTAAAAAGAGTGCTCCGAAATGTGACGTCACAAGCAAGTATTTTCATACAAAATTCCGTTTTAAAAGTAACTCATTTGACATCCTGTCAAATACCCAATTGGCTATTTGGCAAAATGTCAAATGAGTTACAGCTTGTCCAGATAGAGTAGAAATTAAAGAGTACGGTTTTGCTCAGACTTTTTGTCTGTGTTTGTTAATAGCTTGCGCTTACAAGCATTATATAAATTGAAAACTTGAGCTATTACATAAAATAAGGTATTATGGTTCAATAAATATAGTAAAAGTTTTGACTTCTCAATAAAACAATTAGTAAACTTTCACTTCCGGTTCTAGTGTTTTTGGATAAAATTAATTTTGTATGAAAATACCGAATTATGACGTCATATTTCAGAGCACTCTTTTTATGTTTCATCTATTTAAAATTTGTAATAACTAGTAATTGACTAAAAGAGATACATTTTCCGGAATATTATGTAATTTTTGTTTTAACAGAGCATATCAAATAATTTATTGTTGGTCGTGTCAACTATAGAAGACGTAGTTTAGCAAAAAGATTCCAACCCACATCATGTTCGTTTTTTAGTTAAATATACCAAAAATTATAACTATGCTCTATATATATTTTAAGAATCAAAGACTTTCATAGCGATCCGATGAGTATGTGCAAACTTATGGCACGTGCTAGTCCAACCCACGTGTATGGAGAGCGTAAATGAGCTTAAAACTAAAAACTCAAATATCTCAAAACTCACTTTGTGTGGGTTAAAACTCTTTTGCTTAAGTACGTCCAGTTATTAGTAATAATCATAATCGTTTATTGTTCATAAAATGAAAGTATATTTTTTTCCTTACTTATTAAAACTTAAAGGGCATAATAAAAATTAAATTTGTTTTTTTTAGATAATTAATTTCACTGTATCACAGGCACCAGCGTCCTCCGCCATTTCAAAGTACAATGATGGATTCAGATCTGTAATAAGCACAAGAAGACAGCTAACAATACTTTAGAATATAATACAGAAAAGTAGAAAAAAGTTAAAAACAGCGCATTTGCCACCTAAACCAGAAGATTATAGGCACCAGTCCCTAAAGTGTGTGACCGACCTTTTAGAGTATATCTTCGATTAGAGTTATATGTAAGGTCAAGGGGCAGACACGACAGATCCCACTGGGTCGAAGTCTCGCCGACT
Organism: Yponomeuta plumbellus; assembly: GCA_947310845.1. Classification (NCBI taxonomy): domain Eukaryota; kingdom Metazoa; phylum Arthropoda; class Insecta; order Lepidoptera; family Yponomeutidae; genus Yponomeuta; species Yponomeuta plumbellus. The sequence continues at coordinate 13,582,143 of OX371198.1, read as the reverse complement.
AACTTGTCGGCCCCCGAACGACTACTTAAGATAACGAGGAGGATAAATTGAAAAAAACGCCAAAAAAATACGTTAAAATTACTTATTTTTAAAGTTAATATACAACTAAATTTTTCAAAGTTTTTAAACAAATATTTTTTTAAATATAATCTCTGTTTCCGGCATAATTATCAAGTTGGCTCTGTGTATGTTGATCGCCTTTTGTTTAACAAGTGCAAACTAGTGCCAGAGCAGCAGTAATTTATTATTACACCGCACCTTCTCGATCGCCTATTGTTTTCGACTGTGAAACTGTACATAAAAGACGTCACACGTCCCAAATAGTTCTAAATATTATCGTTTAGTTGGCGTCGCAGCTGTGGATTAACAGCTATAGTCACCCACCTACAACAGTCTACCTACAAAATTGAACAAATTTGGCAATGTTGGGTTTGTTTAGACGACCTCTGTGGCGCAGCGGTTAGCGCAGACTACCATGCGAGAGCTCCCGGGTTCGAATCCCGGCTGGGGACAAAAAAAAGAAACCCAGTTCTTGGATGTTTACATGTTTGTGACTTCGCTATTTCTGGTTCCCACGACACAGGGTATCCTAGTGTGGGGCCAGAATCAATATATGTGCCTGTGTGTAAATGTTATGTTATGTTATGTTCGCACGCAGCTGTCACCAAATCCAACGGCATGATCTACTGTGATCTGTTAATTTATTCCAATGTCTTTTTTTTTTCTTCGGCCTTATAGTAAAGTTCGTGATTGATGTTAGTGTGATCACAACCAAACAAAATAGGGACTAGTCATAGTAAGCGCCCGAGGCGCGCGTACGATACGCTGCGTTTCGGACGCTCTTTAAAATTGTATGAAGTTCTATGCAACGGATTACATCAAGCGTCCGCGTCCGTGGTGCGCGCGTCATACGCGCGTACGACGCGCGCCCCTCCTTCGCGGATTAGAAATTCTTCCTCATAATAGGGAATGGATGAAAATATCAGAAGTGCTTGATATTTTTTTTGGTGATAGGAATAACCTTCCTTAACGCGGGAAAAAAGTTTAATTTTTTTTGGCCCCGTAGTTAATTTTTAAATAAACTTAATATTTTTCCATCCGTCGTTCTGGGCTTAGTACGGCATATCAGACATATTCCTTAGTCCGCTACGTATGAAAAAAAATCCACCTTGAAAAGCTGTCAATTTCACCACAGATTTTTTTTTTAATACGTAGCGGACCAAGGAATATGTCTGTTAAGCCGTACTGAGCCCAGAACTACGAATGGAAAAATATTAAGATTATTTAAAAATTAAAATTAAATTACCAAGCCAAAAAAATTGAAACTTTTTTCTCGCGTTAAGGAAGGTCATTCCTATCACCGAAAAAAATATCAAGCACTTCTGATATTTTCATCCATTCCCTATTGACGAGCGTACGATAGGCGTCCAACGCTCGCTCGACGCGCGCCCAAAGCGTACCGTTCCGGGCGCTTTCTATGACTAGTCCCTTACAGTTGAACATACCAGAGAAAAAGCGCGGAAAGTGCGCAGCGGCCTCAATGACGGCTCGATAGCCAGCCACGTTGGCCTGTGAACTTAGTGCGTCGAATGCCTGCGCTCGGCTGATGCGCGGCACGCAGTCCATTGCTGTAAGGAGGTTAAGAATAAAAGGAAAGATGTTTTTGGTAAAAAAAAAATTTTTTTCATCGCAGCAAGGAGGTTGACAGTAAGATGGTAAGGGACGAAATACTTTTTGTGTCGAAAACTGTTCTCTTCAAAATGTTCCACCGCTGCAATGAGGTGAACAGTTAGAAACTACACTTTTTGGTAGAACACATTTTGCTTTTTTTTTCCTTTACTGTACAGTCCGTTTTTTAATTCTATGCAAAAAAAAAAATGACGCGGTGTTACCGCTATAAAAGCTATAGGTTAAGTCGGTAGATTTTTTTTACCGTGAATAGAAGACTCATGTGACCAAAAACCTTATCACATCAAAGACATTAAAATTGAATTACTCGTAAGAGCAAAGTCTAAAAAAAACACCTGTGTAGCATACACAATTTAACTTGGAAGTAAAATGAGGTTATTTGGTTTTTACGTACTAGCAACATTCAGACATTGACAGCCTAAGAATTGTATGGAGATGTCAACGTGACAATATTTTTTTTTTGCATTGAATGAAAAAACAGAATATAGAGTTTGAGAAAGGGTGGCTACTGGCTATAGATACTTGTTGGTGGAAAACGTTTTTCTTAAAATAAACGGTTCTGCCATTATGGCAGGTAGGCTCCATGGAGGACAGTGATCGCTACACAGAGCTTGACAATAAGACTTGGTGGAAAACTGTTTTCTTCAAAATATTCAATCTCTGGAAAAAGGTGAAAATCGTGAGGAAACCCCGAGCTGTTCGCACACCGCTTAACCTTTCAAAACCCGGACCCTACTAAAAGAAAAGTAATGCGAAAACCTGCGATAGATCACTTCATACAGCAGCTATTGAAATCATAAAAAAAAAATTAAGCAGTATTTAAATGAAAATAAGGTTTAAACTCGAACACAGTCATCTGAGCCGGCGGGAGCTGACAGTATTTTTTTGCTGGCACCCCCGGTAGTCCGCGGGAATTGAGAGGTTAAATCGCCAATCTGCGGTGGGTGGTCGGTGATTAACCCCCGGTTTCTCGAACTCAAACAGTCTGTTAATCTACTGTTAACAGCTGTCAGTTTTTTTTAACTAAAACTTTCGTAAAACTCATAAAACTCAAAACTCATACTCATTGTAAAACTGTCAGTTGTTTATTTTTTGTATGCACTTTTGACAACTGACAGCTGTTAACAATGGCTTAGTAGACTGTTAGCGTTCGAAAAACCGGCGGTAAATGAGTCTTCTAACTTGGTAGGATTTGCAAGAATACTTTTACCAAAAAGTTTAGTGCGGTGTTAGGATCGCTGGACCCTGGCCAGGAATGTTACGTATTGTCTTACCAAAAGCATTAACTTTCTTAGCGGCCAATTGCTTGATTAAGTCTTGATTCTGCGCCGGGTACAGGAAAGATACCAGCGTTCCCTCATCTCTGACGCTTGCTACCTCGTTATTGACAAGTGGACGGACTTTGAGTATTATGTCTGTAACAAACACATTAATTGAGGTCAATTTAGTTTCGCACTGAGCAATGAATTTCTAGTCGAGAATATTATTCAGGGACAAGCCGTTTTTTTTTCAATCCGTCGACAGATCAGCTTGGCGAAAGTCCATATAGCAAATCAAACAATAACTGCTGGTAGAAGTATAATAAAAAGTAAGTACATGATCGACACAAATCATTATATTTTATTTCTAGAATTGTACACTTTCTGCTCGTTTCATCCAATCTCCCAAGTATTGCAGCTATTTTGAGATGCCCAAGCTTGCAATAATACTAACATCAGTAATTTATATTGACATTGTGGACGTTAGTAGATAGAATAAATAAAATAAAATAACCGGGAAAGAAACTTAGCAACTATAATGCCATGATCAACAATTTACAAGTATACTAATAATAATATGAAATAAAATATATTTGCATACGCATTAGATACAGGCTTACAAGCCTCCACCAATCAGGACTTGGCCCCCGTGGTGGAGTATGGCCTATAACTTCCTCGGGGAAGATACCCGTGCCCCTCGGTGGGGACATAATGGGTAGAAGATGAAACGCATTATTAGATATTTTCGGATAAACACGTGTTACTGTGTTGAACGTTTACAGAAATACAGATTATCATGACTCATGATTCATGAGGGAGGCACAGTGCTAATGACTGTTTACTGGATGTTAGTATCTATATGTGGATGTTACCTGATTGGAATGTATTTTTGAGGTCTGTCACCTTGGCGCCTGCTTCTTCGTAGGCCTTGTTGGGGAAATTGGCGGAAGCTCCCGCATTTTCCTCTATGTTTACATTGAAACCCTTCTTAACTAATTTGCTAACTACGGCCGGTACTATCGCCACCCTGAAAATAATGAGAATATGTACAACTAAAATACTTAAGGTCATTTAGGTATTGAAAAATTCGATAAATATTCGAAATTGAGGTAACTTCGTATTATTTACATCGCATTAATCTTTACATCGCATTCTGAGACAGGAAAGAAGACAGGTTTCTATATTAATTTTTGCGTGCAGTTAGCTCTAAGGTCTAAGCCCTCCTTACAACTGTTTGAGTGGTGTGTTCGTCCAGAATAAACTCTATGTACACCCATAGCGCTGTTGAGGACAATAGAAAGTTCATACAATCTTACTGTTTGCGTCGAAATACATATAGATCTGACTTCCTGCGAATTAAAAAATGGCTACTCAGAAATAAAAGTTGCGGAGTTTAGTACGGACTTCTATAATACATAAATCCACAGTACCTACTCGAAACCAGCGTGCGTGCAGAGATTAATTAAAATCGATGAAGCGAAAGAGTTTTGAGATACTTGTAAACTCTGCCACTATGCTTGCTATGTAATTCTTGGTGTACATACAATTAAGACTATTCTATCTACCTCTGACTACCCCTTCGGCTTACCGCGTGAGTTTCTGGACATTCATCGCTCGATTGCTAAAAGAGCTGTCTCCCAGCCAACCGTTATACAGAACGAATTGTTACAATGCTTAAGAGTTATCGCCGGACAACACACATTTCCTGCATAATCTCGTTTAGAGATAAATAGAAGTATGCGACACAATGGTCTCACTGGGATATGTGCCAGATCTAAATCAGAAGGCCTGCCCTACTTATTCGGACCATTTAATTATAATGACTCATTATTTGACTGTTTAACCTAACATAACACACTTAAACATTAGGCCTCGTCATCGTCATCCCCGCCTGACATCACGATAAACTTCTTATAATAAGCTGATTGATAATAAGTAGTCAAATAGAAACTACAATAACAATGATGAACTTTATCACTAAAATTTAAACGAATCCTTAATAAATCTAAAGCCGGGTCTAGACGAGTGTAACGTGTAATGTAATCCACCGTGTAATGTAACACAATCTCTACGTGTGGACGGCACGACGAGCATTACATGAAGCTCTCGCAGTGCCGTCCACACGTAGAATATTCGGTGTTACATTCATTACACGGCGGATTACATTACACGGCGGATTACATTACACGTTACACTCGTAACACAAATAGGTTATTTGGCCGATTCATGGAGTCCTCAGAAAGTGGTCATTTTAAATTCTTTCGTGTATTTCTTCTAAAAAAGGCAAACGAAAATTTACTTTTCCAATAAGCCGCCAAAACGCTATCTTAGGCAAAATGATGTCGTACAGGTTTTATGACGTCACTTCCCGGTAAACCAACCAATAAACGCCATTTTTACTGACATGTGACGTCAGGCCAATCCAGACCGTTTTCGATACAATGGCGGCATATACAAATTATCAAATTTTATCTTGCGTTTCTTTTACATATGTATAATAATAATTTTTTAGTTAAAATGCCTTAAAGCGGTTTTAAGACACATAATTTATACGAATACTTATAATTAATACTGTTTTTTTCACACTATCAAATAGCCTATTCTACGTGTGGACGGCCGAAGAGCATTACCGACGAGTACATGTAACGCTCTCAACTACCTAATTAACTTTAACTCGTCAGCCCCGGCCTAAACTTTTCGAGTGCGTGAGGAGTCTCTTTGTTTTCACGATCTACCGCGTCGGACGACATTCAAGTACGAAGAGCGTTTTATTTTTAAGTAACAGTTAAAGCTTGTTTTTTGAACTCCAATGAAAAGTTCATCAACTTGTCAGACTGGTGTTTCCTGGCGCCACTGTATTATTAACTCTACAATTAGTACAGGTTTGGCTGAACTTGACAATAAATTATTTGCAACTGGTTATCGAAATGTTTTGTAGAGTCTGCTTAATTTTTAGAGTTCCGCACCTCAAGAGGAAATACGAAATCCACATAGTATCACTTTGTTGTCAGTCCGTCTGTCGGTCAAGCAAGACTCTTTATCTCGGGAAAGCGTAAAGGTATCGAGTTTAAATTAAAAATATACCTACATATAGTCTACGGCCCCATGAAGCTGTAAAAAAATCACACTTCTAAGTTTGATCGAGTTGTTTTAAGCATCGTTTAACATTGTTTACGTACAAACAATGTTAAACGATGCTTAAAACAAAGTGGACGGCTGAATAGATTCGCATGTTTTTTTGAGAAACATCACATTTTTTCCTTTTCAAAAAACGTTTTAACTGTGACGTAATATTATAATTTACAAAATATGGTAGTACGGAACCCTACGGGCATGAGTGCAACTCGTACTTGGCCGATTTACGCTATATTTTCACGTTAAAAACCATTAAAAACTCTGTCCTAGTATATTTACAAAGTTTCTTCCAAATTCAGGTAGTTTTTTTAAAAATTACATTCTACTTAAAATCTCATTGTAAGAAACAATGTTTAAACTAGTTACTCCACCAACTGCTTACATGTGTCGAGTTTTCGGTAGAGTATAGCAGACGCTGAATTGGGGGAAGGAAAGTGGTAGAGTAGCTCGCCCATGTACGTTGCTAGTTACTCTACTCTACCTTTCAGTACTCTACTCTACCAATGCTGTCTACATTGGTATAGTTAAGTTAGTAAGATTACTGATACCGTTTACTCTACCCGTGGACAGCAGCCTGCAGCGATACTTAATATCCCAGGGCTAGCCACTTGCTATGATCCTGAAAAAGCTCTTTTGCTTCTTCAATATTCATTTGCCGTTGTAAATACGCACGCCGGTTTTACTTTCTTTTTTTTTATTTAATACATGTCATATTAAAATCTCACCTCTTTTCACCCTGGTATACCTCCTTGGGCACCCCTATAGTGAGCTTGGAGTAGGGGATTCCTGGCACAGTGGGTGGAGCTGCAGACGAGCTGGAGAAGCTGCGTTGCCAAGGCCGTGGCAGCGGCTTGCACGCACGAAGAATCCTCGTGCACCCGCACATCATTTAAAACCTACCAGGACATAACATAATACATAAATCTTTAATAGCGCGTAACTTAACCAGATACTTAAAAAAAAAATGCATCTTCTGTGGGTCAATTTCCATAGTAAAATATTTTCATTTCTTTCTATCATGTTTTCTATTAAAAAATGTTGTACTGATGAGAAGAATTTTCACTATTTTTGGATGTATGAGGGAGTTTGAATGCACACTGCCCACTATAGAGCTCCTTCCTTATTTTACTTGTAACATGATAAATAGAGCAATTTAAAATTTATTCAGGTATGTTCATCGACTCAATGGTATGCAAACTTAGGACTTTTTATATGGGATGATTACACAGGCGAAGTGACCACTCAGATGCTATAGTGGAAGACTTTTTTATTATTTGCAATGTACCTACATAATATGATATGTAAGAGAGACATTGTTAATTGAATTAGAAACAATATCAATGCATTTTGGTGGATGAAACATAAATTACTCAGTCCAACAGGAACAAATCCACATGAATCTATTGAAAATAGAAATCCATGAGCCATGCACATTATGTTTAGAATTCATGATGTTAATGATGAATCTAGGAGACAAGAAAATCTGTGATCACCTTTTGTTCAATACTTGTCTTAAAAAAACATTATTCCACCCAGGCAAATTACATTATTAAAACTGCCTCTAGGGAGTTTGAGACGAATCATGTTTTTATAATTACCTATAAGACGAGGCTTACCATACCTAATCAAAGGGGAAAAAACTATGGTGTGGTTTGAAAGAAGCAGATGCTGATTGATGTAAATGAAGTCCTACAAAAGCCCCCAGTAATGAACATTTCAGGGTCTGCAATCAATTACCAATTAAGGAGTGTAATGTGTGAAATGATGAATAAAACAGCAACAGCAAAACGTAACTGGCGACGTGGAACGTTCAAGCCACTAATGGAGTTGTAATAAAAACAAAACAAAATGTATAATAAGTCATACGAGCACTGATAAACCAATGAGGGCACAAAAAAACTAGCCAAATGAAAGCACAGTAAGCATCATACCTTCTCGTAGAGTTTGGAACAAGATGTGCGGAAAGTCTGGCAGCGAAATTCCGCGTGTAAATAAACAAAAAAAATGACGCTCACAAAAAAAAAGACGCGCAACGCCAGGCAACTAAAAGGTATCAAGACGCCGCGCACGAAATTAAAACGTGCCCGCCCGCCCCGCGCTCAACAGCAAAGCAACGCAACAGGGCAGCGAGCTGTCGGAGCCGGCCGGCGCGGCGAGTTCGTTCGTTGCTCTCGTAACTCCTGGCTCTACTCAAAGCTCTCCAGCTCGAGAAAACAGAAATCTTTTTCTGTCTCTGTCACTCTACTATGTTATCAGTCTTTGGTGAAATAGCACATCAAAACCAAGTTTTTGCTATCGAACCTGACAGACGATGTGAATCAACGAGAGTTTTGACATTTGACAGAGAACAATCAACTAACAAATCAAAACTAACATGTAATAATATTTGTATAAGGGTGGTTTTGGATCGTTCACTCACGTTCCCCCGGCTTCGCTCAGCCCATGCTCAGCCAGACCAGTGTGGCCAGCTTCGTTAATTTTTACAGGATTTGTATTTTTGTAATAAAAAAAGCGACGCGCACTGGTCGTGATCACCATCGTAGACAAAAATGCGACGCGACGCGCCCTGTATTACACCGCGTATACTGAATTAAAATACCCGGTAAACGCCGATTAATATCTCTGTAATGGTCATTTAACAAGGATAATACGTAAGCAGTAAAATGAGTATTATAATTTGGGTTATCTTAACTATTTTTAAAGAAAATAAAGATTGTGAGATTCGTGAGAAATACCATCAACTGAGATCCAATTAGCTGACAGTCTCTAGTGATACCATGGCTCACTAGAGCCTTAAATTACTTACAAGAACTCTTAAAATAAACAAAACTGAAAAGGAATTAGGAATTTGTGCAATCGTAAACGATAAACATACAGGAATATTTTTTCACCAGTACAATAAATCAACATACGTAATACTTAGTCCAAACACAAAAACCAACATTTTTTGTTACTACCCCGTTTGTGCAAAAAAACAAAAATACCAATGTCTGAACTTATCCGCAAATCTTAAAGAAATGTGGACTCCATTACGCATGAGCACAACTAAACGCACGAACTGGCAACTGCGCGCGGCTTACGAGAAGGAAAAGAAGCGGCGGTGGCGGCGCAGCCAGTAGGAATGACTTATGTATGACGTAGCAAAAAAAATCTTACTTGATTTCAATTCTTCCTTCATACTTGCACCGGCTTAGGACCGTCACCGGCGTGGAATGCTTGCATTGGTTGGTAGTGGTATGAATTTCCACACCACGTACTGGCTAACGCCGAAGTGCACCGTGCGTGCCGCGTCGTTGGTGCTCCTTCCGGGGTCTTCCTCGAAGAACGCGAATATCTGTTCCTCGATCTCCAAGGCCAAGGGAGGTCTCCCTCCTTGGCCTTGAGCGTGCGCTGGTGCAGTGAACTGTCCGGAGTCTAGCAAATGCCGCGTCACTCTCATGAATGTCCTGGTGTTGAGTATTTGAGGTTCAATAAAACCGGCATTTATCAGGCGGGGTAAACTTTCTTCACCGTATACCCGCCGAGCTGCAGCTGTATGTTCCCCACTGAGAAAGTAACTACGAACCATTTCGTAATACTCGCGGTTTGTAAACATCGTATTGCGCGCGTAATTTTCGACTGCAGGAAGTGCGGAAACAGCGCACATGCACTCACCTAGGTCAATGCGTGCGGACTGACCGGCCAAATCGTGCGACGGCCAGCCCGGCGCCCGCTCACTCACCCCACCCCGCCGCCCTCTGCCTCGCACCGCGATGACGCCTTGTAATGGGTGCCCATGAGTTACAAATTGGATGAAGGATAAATTAATGAAAATGAAAAAATATATATGGTAATTTTATTCCATAAATGTAATCTATTATCGATACCAATGATATGGTAAAATTTATTGTACTTGTGAAAAAAATCAGGCTGTATTAGTACATTCTTGACTCGACTGAATGTAGTTGACAGCACGTCAACCTTTGAATCCATCAAAGTTGCCCGTAATGCAACGGAGTGAGTAGGGTGTATAGGATGATATGCTGTCGACTGTACATGTGAAAAGATTTTCAGAAGGTTGAATTAGTCACCATAGATAAGAATCTAAATTGGGTAGGTCACACACTTATTAAAGTACAAAAAAAATCAGAGAATTATTAACTGTTCATAATTTATTAACTGTTCATTGTATTTTATAAGCCACCATTGTAAGCAGGGTCTGGGGAGCGAGCTCTGCGCACTTTGTGACCGCCTTGCAACCTTTTTCGATGGTCGCCCACCCCATGACAATCTCTATTTCCACAACCATCGGCCCTAGAGTGCTCGGGTTAGGCATAAACTGTAGAAAATTTTGTAATGAAAGTATAGAACCAAGATGCTTGAAAAACTCTTCGTTGTGGTAGCTTTTTCGAAAAAAATGAAATGAGTGCAACAATTTTGCAGGTTTTCGAGCACCATTGGAGTAGCAGGGTTTTCAGGTAGCAGCTAGTTTAGGTGTTAACTACTCTCAAGGGACCTAACAACATAATTATTATTAAAAAAATCGTAGTTACACGTATGTTTGCGATGTTTGCTTTGCTTGCTTCACGTTTGTGTTGATATTGACTGGCCTATGCGTGAATTGAATGTTTGAATGTTGAATGCTGAAAGAACTTCATTGTTGGATAAATAGTTATTTATACCTCCGACACTTAAGGAAGTATTTATACAATCATGAATCCCCGGGAGAAAGGCCTATACCCAGCAGTGGGCAGAGGTGGGCTGATGATGATGATGAATCCCCTTAAACATTAATCACACACACATTAATTTAATGGTCTATCGTAAAGAGAAAGACTAACTTTACTAAAATTACATTTGAAGAGTGTTTTAATAAGTCGTATTTTATATTTCTATAACAGTAATGTCATTTTTTAGAAATTGTGACTGGCAATATTTTCTTCATTGTCAATTCGAGTTTTGTTGTTGTGGGTGGGAGTTGCGTGGAATTGACCGAAATTTGGTAAGGCAACTGAATATTTTTTGTGTTTTGTAATAATGTAGAATTTATGACAATTTGTAGAATTTACAATGTACAATTTTTTGAAAAGTTGAGTCAAAGTTAGGTTATGTAAAGAAATGTTCACAATTTCTCGATCGTGGAAGCCTTTTTTTTCTGATAATACCAGCAATTAGTTGCTGGGCGCAAGAAGAGTCAATAGGAGAACATTTGCGCAAATGTTTCGATGTTGTTGATATTACTTTTTATATAGGATGTCATATATAATATTCATATAATCTTCTCGTCTACATGAATTTTAGTATGACTTACTACGAGGCTAACTTGGCGTCACCTTACACGCTTTGCATATAAAGTAGCCCAGAGCTGTACACGAACTGGCCTACACTTTTCTGAATTTTTGTAGTCAGTTTCTATAGAAAAAAAAACTTAGTTTTATTTATTACAACTTACAACCACGTATTTGTGAGCGAGTTTATTCTAGTACGAGTTATTATAACAATCAAAGTATTTTATTAAAAAAATGTACCCAGGGATTCTTTTCTATGTAATTTAATAAAAAAAATATCATTGTAAAAGCAAGATACTAAATACTAAACTATATGGTGTCTATATTCCTCTGCCACATAACTAGGCAGCCATATTTTACTGTTTGTTTATCTTGAATTATGTAGAATAGAATACTTGACAGACTTTGATCAAGCTCATAATGATACCAACACATTTACACTAGTAAATTAGATAAACCTATTTAGAAAAATTAACAAGCTGCTATTTTGTTAGTAGTGTTTTAGTAAGTAATCTTGGTCTACAAGGGGTAGGCCTCTGCCTTGCCTCTATATTCTTAGATTAATTCCTTATTCTTTAGAATCTTATACAGGGTGATATTTTCACCGGTACAATAAATCAACATACGTAATACTAAGTCCAAAATACAAATCGTCAGTTAAGTTCTAACAGTGGGAAAGTCATTTTTGGCCGTTTCGACCTTTTGATGCTATTTGATGAAGAAAAGTGGCGCGCTTCTTTCGACCGACTAATTTTTTATCTTCAATAAGTTGATTTTAAATACTTTTCCCAAATAATGTACACCTCTAATGTAGCTAATTGAAATTTTGAAATTTTACACAGTTTTTTCGCTCTCTTGTAAAGTTGACATTTTTTACTTACGCACTGTTAGAACTTAACTGACGAAATACCAACATTTTTTGTTACTACCCCGTTGGTACAAAAAAACAAAAATACCAATGTCTGAACTTATCCGCAAATCTTAGAGAAATATGGACTCATTACGCATGAGTACAACTAAACGCACGAACTGGCAACTGCGCGCGGCTTGCGGGAAGGAAAAGAAGAGGCGGCGGCGGCGTAGCCAGTAGGTATGACGTAGCAAAAAAAATCTTACTTGATTTCAATTCTTCCTTCATACTTGCACAGGCTTAGGACCGTCACCGCCGTGGAATGCTTGCACTGGTTGTTAGTGGTATGAATTTCCACACCACGTACTGGCTAACGCCGAAGTGCGCCGTGCGTGCCGCGTCGTTGGTGCTCCTTCTGGGGTCTTCCTCGAAGAACGCGAATATCTGTTCCTCGATCTCCACGGCTAAGGGAGGTCTCCCTCCTCGGCCTTGAGCGTGCGCTGGTGCAGTGAACTGTCCGTAGTCTAGCAAATGCTGCGTCACTCTCATGAATGTCCTGGTGTTGAGTATTTGAGGTTAAATAAAACCGGCATTTATCAGGCGGGGCAAACTTTCTTCACCGTATACCCGCCGAGCTGCAGCCGTATTTTCCCCACTGAGAAAGTAACTACGAACCATTTCGTAATACTCGCGGTTTGTAAACATCGTGTTGCGCGCGTAATTTTCGACTGCAGGAAGTGCGGAAACGGCGCACGTGCACTTACCTAGGTCAATGCGCGCGGACATGTGCTCTGTGGCGCGGACTGACCGGCACAGAGTACATGCTGACCGGCTCGGCTAGCGGCTCACTGAACTCGTGCGCCGGCCAGCCCGCCGCTCACTCACCCCACCCCGCCGCCCTCTGCCTCGCACCGCGATGACGCCTTGTAAGGGGCGCCCTTGAGTTACAAATTGGATGAAGGAATTAATAAAAATGAAAAAAATATATATGGTAATTTTAATCGATAAATGTAATCTATTATCGATACCAATGATATGGTGAAATTTATTGTACTGGTGAAAAAATCAGGCTGTATTCTATTTCAACTGTGGGGCACCCATGTTAAAGAGGCTATATAAAAAAGACTGTTTATTTTTATTTATGTGCTAAGTTTTATTTAAATTTCTTCTTTTTGATAAAGTTTACCCAGAATTTTTTTATTGCAGCTGAGCAGTGTGCTAATAGCTATTTATACTAAAATTAATTAATTAACTATTTTACAGGCATCTCAACCGACAGTAATTTAACTCACCTGCAAATATGGCCAGTAACAACACGAAGAAAATTTTCAAGTATGTAGCCGACCATGCAAGGCTTTCAACAAGGAACTGTAAGTACCTACTACCCAAAAAATTTAAACAAAGTTTGATAAAGTTGCTAAAATTAGATTGTCGACTATCTTGATAGCAAATTGTGGTTATCAAACTTGCCAAAATTCATTTTAACAGCAGGTTTAATAAATTGTCAAGGTCAGTTCTTTTGGAATCAGGTTTTATTCAAGCTGGCTATTGAACTCAAGTATTAAAGCATTTTGTGCATGTCTCATTTTGGTCACTTGACCTTTTAGAGATGAGATGTTTTGATCAACTGGCTAAAAATAGTTTTTATTGTGTTAGCACTAGATTGTACGAATGACAATGTAATGTACAAAAATATCATGCCACCAGTGTTTGTTATCATACTTGTCAGAAACAGCTACCGTATTACAGATACCGATTTAAATTATTTTTTCTCGTGTATATTAATTGATAGGTCTGAGAACGTAGGCTAATAAGTAATTTGGCAAAACAATGTTTGCCAGGACAGCTAGATAGATAGATAGATAGAATATTCTTTATTGTACTCATAAATAACATTTACAATTTTTTATAAATCTAAGTACAATTGGCGGCCTTATTACTATAAGCAATTCCAGGCAACCACAGACGGAGACAAGAAAGAAATTAGAGACGGGTAGTCGTGCAACTGAGAAATTAAGAAATATTTTTATAATTATATAAACTTACTTAAACCATACATAAATATTTCAATAAATAAACATACATACATAGTAATAATAAAAATTATATGTGGGAAGAGGAAATAACATAATATACCTACATAATATTGGATACCTAGATCAAATTCTGCATTATCTATGCAGTGGACAGGTAATATTCGTTCACCCTCCTTTTAAACACCGCTGGTGAAGGGGACTGTCTTACTGGTAATGGTAACTCATTCCACAGTCAGCTAGTCATTATTTAAATAGTTTTTTTTTTCAATGCGTATTTTTCCACTACAGTTAAGTAATTTTGTAGTTGATTGAATCAATTGCAATTGATTGTGTTGAAGAATCAGCCTCCAACCTTGAGTGCTGAATCAGTAAGATTTTTCAAAGTCCACTATGTAAATATGTAAATGTAATGTAATGTAAATATTTTTTAAATAAAAACGTATTACATAGTATGTTACTGTAATCTTTGCCTGTTACAATTATTAATTGTTATGTAAATACCAAAATCAACAAAAACAATAAAACATTTTAGTGAAAGTAATAAAATGAGTACAATTTTGATAAATTTGGTCATTCAAAACATATTTTTATTTCTGTACCTCATATTTGACTGATAAAATATGATTCCACAATTTCCACAAAAACTTTGGCAACAACTTTTCTTGTTAAAAGAAAACAAAAATGTATTTAAAACGTTAGTGTATTAGCATGTTGGGAATTGATTGAAATCTTTTCTGTAAGTCCTGGGGTGGCATTCACAGATTTCCACTACAGACGGTAGTGCGCAGCAGCTTAAAATGCGGCCCAGCTAGCGCTGATCGACTCTTCAGTTAAGGATCTTTTCCGGCTTGTCTGGTCAGGCATCCCTGGTCCCGCAGTAATATATGACCTATACGCCGCAATTCCCTATTTCGTTCTAATTTCGTTCATCCACTCTAAGCACGCGATTCCTTTCCACTAACGAATCACCTCATCAAATTTCAGATGCTACTGCCAAGAGAGTGGTAGCAGCCAAACCTGTCGTGGAAATGGATGGCGATGAGATGACTCGCATCATTTGGGAGAAAATTAAGGAGAAACTTATCTTTCCCTATGTGAAGGTAAATTGATATGCTGTTATAGCTCATCACGTATAACAAAGGTCCTAAGTTTTTATCGAAGTAAGTGCCTATGCGTCTTTTTTATTACGGGTTATTGACTCTATATCTATTCTGTTATTATCCTTTTAAGTATGTTATTCATAAATACACTCACGACGACTCGCGATCGTGACAAACCTGTTATTCCAGTTTCGGATACTTTTTACCTTGTCTTCGCTAGAAGATCCTGTATTTAGCCGAAGTATTTCCGCTTGGGACGTTCCCATATTTTAAAATATTTTTTGCCAATTTTATTAAAAGCATGAGGATCTGAATCGAGACTAGCGCCCGTGTGTACACCGCTTAGTGCCGTGAGACCCAGAAAGTTATGCGAATTATGATTGATTGAAAATTCGTTATTGCACAGTAAACCATTTGTTTTCTTCCAGCTCATCTTTGGTGATGGGCTATTGCAAGAAGATATTTTGTAGACCCAAAAAATATGTCCGCAAAATTTTATGGATCTAGGGACTTTGTTCTGTAAGTCGTTCAGTATTCACCCGTTTTAAAAATCCTGTATTTTTTCGTTGTCTTGTCTAATTAGGAATAATTAGGAATTGTGCATTTGTCTCACGAGATAAGAAAATGTGCAATAAATAAATTAGCATTTGCGCGCGCATCTTGTCAGTTATTAGTTAAATGCACTATGATCCATAGTCCAAGATATAAGATGCGTTTTAATCACTGACACATCCTCACACGTTTTATTTAAGCTAATTATCTTTTAATTATTTTCCATTATGTAACATTCGCAAATATGTTAATGTCACTGCCTACTTATACCTCACTATCTTATCATCTTGGCAGTAATATCTTCATGAACGTCACACGTATTGCTTTGGGATTTTCTGAACTACTTTTTATTAAGAACCAGCCATTCAAACCTGGCCTTTGCTTTGTTTGACATAAAAAGATAAATCGTTCATGCCCTGACGTCTCATTTAGATTTTTATTACGTGATAATGTAATTTGACTAACAGTTGTATCGTCACGAGCAATTACGTTTTCTAAAAATCTTAACTTAAAACAATCTAGAAAAAAGTCTACGACAATTTGTCCTAAATTATTTAACCAATGGTTAGAACAAATTGTCGTACACATGTGCAGTACAAACAAAACAAAATGTGTACGTCGAACAAAATGCTACATTGTATATTATATTATTGCTCGTGACTGTACCTTCTACCCATTTCATCAGAAAATACATGTGACTGTACCTTCTACCCATTTCATCAGAAAATACATTCCCATAGTCTCACTGCAAAGATTGCTTAGCTCAGCCACACGCGGGAACATCAACTTAGCTTGACCCTCACACAACAGTCGCCGTAGCCGGATCGGCATGGACGACATCAATCAATCGATCAATCAATCATTGCGCTGGCGTGGCACGCACTGTTATACATAAAAGTATTTTGACAGACTGACTGCCTCGAGGGTCTTGCGGTATCACGCCTGATTAACATGCCGCGGATCATGAGTTAGATTGCCACATATTTAGATTATTTTTAATAAACTATTTATCCTCTTTAGTCCTGACCTTGAAAATAACAATAGTTTTCTGTTGTTATTTTGTCGACACGGGACTGAGGAGGTTAAATAGCTCGTCTTTGTACCTTTCTTATGTATTATTCTGTTAATTGTTTGGTATGCAATAAAGTATTATTATTTAATAATATTTTTCTATAAAATATTAAGTATATTTGTTTACTTACATACACTTACTAAGTATAGGGTGGATTTACTCGACAAAAATTTCTCGGAACAAAAAATTCAAAAAAATTAAAACACATTGGAATGCTAGTAAAACCAGATAAAATCATTGTAGGATAACTATAATGTTCTTACATTGTGTTTAGACCAAGATTTTTAACGTTGATCCGAAGATATCAGCATTCAAATAAAAAGAGGTGAGATGGTGATGACGACTGTGGTATGGCGGTGATTTATCTATAGATGGTGATGATTTCGTGTGTATGGTGATGATGCTTTAACTAAGTAGGTATGTCAAATTAAAAACAAAATTATGAAAATCAAATGTTTTTAATGATATAATCAACACAATTCTGATAACAATCGTATACAGTCATTTTCTTCTACCTCTAATGATATAACTCAACACAATTTTACTAACAATCCTAAACAGTCTTTTACTTTTCGCTTAATTATTATCATTATATTTTTATGTTAATTGAGATTTGGTCAGCTTTTTTGGTAATAAGTCATGTAAAAAAACATAAATTATTGTACAAGTAACACGTAATCATCATTTTTATTACTAAGTTAATTGAAATTTGGTCAGTTTTTTGGTAATGAACTACTTTTATGTTGTTGATTACTGTTCTGTGTTATTCTACGATTGATTATATTACCAAGAAACTGACCAAATTTTCTTTTTTCATAATTTAACAAAATTCTCTTACATAATCATCACATTGGTTCGTTGTGGTCATCGGTGGTTTTTGGTCCATTTTTTGTAATCAAAGAGGTAACTATCTACTTATTAATTTTTTTGTCCTCATCATCATCATATTAGTACACTGCTGGACATAGCCACCCCCTAATGAGCGCCGTAGCGCCCTGTCGTCAGCTTGCCGCATCCAGCATCAGCCTGCAGTCTTTCGCAGATCGTCATCCCATCTGGTTGGAGGGCGTCATACACTACGTTTGCCAAGTCACGGTCTCCACTCAAGAACACGTTTACCCCAACGGTTGTCGGTTCTGCCACTTCAGCTTGCTAAATTCTCTGAGCTATATCGATAACTTGAGGTATTCGTAACGAATTCTATTCTTCAGAGAAACTCCGAGCATAGTTCTCTCCATAGCTCGCTGAGCGACTTTGAACTGGTGAACCAGCCGTATCGTGAGTGTTCACGTCTCGGCTCCGTAGGTTATTACAGGTATGGCACACTGATTGCAAACTTTCGTTCTCAAGCATTGCGGTATGGATGACGAGAAGACTCGGCGTAGTTTCCCATACGCTGCCCAAACCAGTTGGATCCTCCTCTTGGCTTCCTTCTCGAAATTGTTCTCACCTAACTGCAGAATCTGCCCGAGGTAATATTCGGAAAAGATTTCTTGATCTACGACGATCGGTGTAGGATCTATGTGGCCATTGATCATGACTTTGGTTTTATCCAAATTCATGCCAAGACTGATACGTCACGAGGCTGAAGCTAGGCTGGCCGGCCTAGCATCTGGTTCAGCTCCTCTAGCGACTCCGCCATGCTAATTGCAGGTGCGAGATGTAGTCGCCGTTTATGTTAATGCCCTTTCCTTTCCAGTCCAGCGTCTTAAACGTGTCTTCCAACGCGCTTGTGAACAGTTTCGGGGATATAATATCCCCCTGTCTTACTCCTCTGGGCAGTTGGATAGGTTTAGACTGCTGGCCCTGTACTTGGACACTCATGGTGCCGGCTTCGTATAGACATCTCAACACCTCGATAGAACGATAGTCTACTTGGCATCGCTGTAAGGATTCCAGAGCTGCCCAGGTTTCGACAGAGTCAAAGGCCTTCTCATAGTCCACAAAGTCAGTGATTGGATCCGGCATTGAACCTGTTGATCACTGAGACATCTCTGAACATGTACTTGCTATCCGTCATGATGAAGTCGATCTCATTTTAAGTCACAGTGTCGGGGCTTTGCCATGTCCACCTCCCTTGAAGAGGCTGTTTCTTGAAGAAACAGTTCATTAAGAATCACTCCTCTTTCTCAAGGAAGTTGACAAGCATTTGCCCCTTGTGATTCCTGACTCCATAACCATGCGGGCCTATTCGGGACTTGTTGCCACTCTGGGTTCCCACCTTGCCGTTAAAGTCCCTCATAACAACGTTGAAGTGAGCCTTCGTGGTTTTATGTAAGGCTTTGGATATGTCTTCGTACATATCCTCCACTTCATCATCCTAGTGTGTTGAGGTCGGTGCGTAAACCTGAATGACCTTCATGCTGTAACGCTTGGACAGCCGAAGGATAAGGTACGCTACTTTGGTCGACACACTAGAGATTTCTTCAACGTTGTTAGAGATGGCCTTATTGACGGGGAAACCTACGCCACCCTGGGATGTTTTATCACCCTCGAGAAAGTAGAGAATATGGCCCGAGTCTAGGGTTACGGTGTCCTCCCCCTCTCTACGGACTTCACATAACCCCAGAACATGCCATTTAATGTTCTCTAACTCCACTTCCAACTGCGCTAGATGATGGTCAAGCCTCAGAGTGCGCCCATTGAACGTTGCCAGGGTCAATTTTTTGTGGCAGCCTGAGGTAGCCCGGTGATTCTTAGCAGCCCCTGCTATGCAATAGCGAGGCGGCTGGGAACTGGGGGGCATTTCCTTGGTGGTGCCATCATTGGGGGTAATCCATAATCCCATAATCCCCACGCTGGGCATGCGGGTTGGGGATCCGCACATCATTTGTAAACGGTGATGATGCGTATGGTGATGACGATTCGAACATTACGTAATTTTTTCTAGAAAAGTAATATCAATAATAAGATACCGCTATTTTCTTTAGCATCTTCACTTACATCAAGATCTTATTGAAATTAATGGTAATGCTATTTTATGTACTTACCTTGAACCACAGTCTGACGGTAATGACGGCAACTTTGTCTAATCAACTTTTTTGGACACTCGCAACAAAATCTTTGCTCTCGGAGAGAGTGTTATGCACGTGCGACTCGCTTCGGAGTTTGCTATTGAACTGAGGAAGCAGATCAGGGTATCGCTGGCCACGTAAATGCAACGCATACAGAACTACCTTCACTTTGATGTTGCCGTGACGGTGTTGACGAATATCGATGCTAAAATTTTGTTAATTAATTGATCATTAATCTTACGAAGAAATTATTATTTTCTTTTCTATAAAGTTATATACAATATGGATAAACGTAAATAATGAATTAAAATCTAGTTCCTACGTCGGGTATTCGACTTTTTGCCGGCAAACGTCAAGAGTAGCAATTTTTTTCACAGACGGTGATGATTTTTATAGCAGTATTCATTTCATTACTAAAAATCTATTGATTTTGAGTATGTTTTGGTTAAAGCGCATTATAAAACAGGTATATTTAAAGCATGTAAATGTAAAAAAGTTACGATTATCGAGCAATATTTATTTTTTTATCCCCTCAACGTGAATTTTCGACAGGATTGTAAATCCACCCTATAATAGATTGTCATTTTTGTAATCATCATCATCATCAGGCTAAATTAGTCTACTGCTGGACATTGGACATTTTTGTAATATTGGCATTTTTTTTATTTGTGAATTTTATTTTTTATTATTATTTAATTTATCTTTAAATATTAATAAATTTAAATAAACATAAACATTTACACACTGGCACATTCATTGATCCCCACACTAGGGCAAACCTGTTTTGTGGGAACCAGAAACAGCGACTTCACAAACATGTAATTAATCATGTAAATCCACTTTGACTTGCAATGAATATTATCAATAAACAATGTCTATATCGATCAGATTTTGGTAAAGAATAACCCCCGGTTTCCCGGAAGCTGACAATCTGTTAATCTGCAACAGCTGTCAAACGCTTTTTTTCGTATGCGCTTTGGCCGACTGACAGCTGTTAACAGTAGATTAACAGCTTGTTAGTGTACTAGAAACCTGGGGTAAGTCTTTAGCTGTTACCAGCGCCTTGACGTCTAATGTGGCCTCCACACTGCTCTTTCCAGAGTACTTTCCCTCAGTTTCTGAGAGAGTGTTCAAATGTAACAAGAGATTAATCTACGATTAATTTAAAATACCGGCACGTGATTGGCTGAAATTAGCTTGACGTGAGATTAACATGAGATTAACATTTGATCGCTCTTCTAGAAACCGAGCGTGTAGAAAATTCGCAATGTAAGTGCCTGTATGTAAATGTTTATGTTCATTATTAGTGTGGAGGAGGCATAACATTGTTTACCATGCCCGCAGCTGGACTGCCTTTACTTCGACTTGGGGCTACCGCATCGCGACGCCACTGACGACCAGGTGACCATAGACGCGGCGCACGCCGTACTCAAGCATAACGTCGGCATCAAGTGCGCCACCATTACGCCGGACGAGCAGCGGGTTGAAGGTATTGTGACGCAGGTCCTAACTGTCACTGTCTCAGTATGTTCCTTAAAAAACCTCTCCTGTATCAAGTCTCACTCATCTTGTCGGAAACAATTCACCACTGAGGTCTGATGACCTCTATGGCGTAGCGGTTAGCGCGTCTGTCTACCATGCGAGAAGGGTTTGAATCCCGGCTGGGGACAGAAAAAAAACCCCAGGTCTTGAATGTTTACATGTTTGTGATGTCGCTGTTTTCTGGTTCCCACGACACAGGGTATCTAGTGTGGGACCAGAAGCAATGTATGTGCCTGTATGTAAATGTCTATGTTTATTTTTTGTGACAACTGTATGGGTATTTCCTTTATTCTGTGTCACACTCTGAGCTTACCGATAAATAAAGAATTTCACGAACTCAAAGGCACCCTTTTTCGACACCGATCAGCCTACATTCTCCGAAGAATTATATCTTTCTAACCCACTAGATCGTGGCCTAGCGAAGCGAAAGCTGCATCACATTCGCATATTGGCTGGTAGGGATTTATAGAAAAGTAATTTTAGATTAAGGCTTTTTATTTATTTAAGAATCGCTCGTAGCCTGGGCTGCTTGAGTGATCTTAAACGATCACTAATGTTAAGCAACATACGGCGCGTTCAGTCCATGGATGGGTCACCGTCTGTGACTAACATTAGTGGCATTTTTCCGAGCGATTCCGTGCTTCGCAAGGTACGTTAAGCAGCTGGTGTCGGCTGCCGTCGATAGATGGCAGTCGTTAAGCCAAGTCAGAGGCCTTAGGGCGGCTTGAAAACTTCTGACAGTAAGACCAGCCACTAGTCTTACAAGCCTCCACCAATCCGGACTTGGCCCCCGTGGTGGAGTATGGCCTAAACCTTCCTCAGGGAAGAGACCCGTGCCCCTCGGTGGGGGACATGATGGGTTGATTGAAAAAAAAAAATTATTTAAAAATCTGATAAATAGAAAGCATAATTCTCGAGATGATTTTGAGATTTCCGTTCATGCCAAGCTACATGGCCAAACTTCTCCAGAGTTCAAACTGAAGAAGATGTGGCTGAGTCCGAACGGAACGATCCGTAACATTCTCGGCGGCACCGTGTTCCGGGAGCCGATCCTGTGCAAGAGCATCCCGCGGCTGGTCCCCGGCTGGACGAAGCCCATCGTCATCGGCCGCCACGCGCACGGCGACCAGTACAAGGCACAGGACTTCGTCGTGCCCAAACCCGGCAAGGTAAAGTCTGTTCGCTATCATAGTGTCACTTTGATATTTACCGCCTACGCGTGTGGCGGCTTTTAAAAAAAGAAATTAAAGGAAGCCGACGCTGCGCAAACACGCCAGTGAATTTGGCTCGCAGCTTTTAAAAAAAGAAATTAAAGGAAGCCGACCCTGCGCAAACACGCCAGTGAATTTGGCTCGCATCAGCTTTTAAAAAAAGAAATTAAAGGAAGCCGACGCTGCGCAAACACGCCAGTGAATTTGGCTCGTCTCATTCTACTATTATGTAGATCACGCAATTAAATAAGTAAATCAATCAGTATTTTAGAATAGATTTATAACGAGACGATCCTGCACCACTTAGGTAGGTACCTATCTAAATACCGGTGGAGATGAATATTCTGAGGACACTTCGAGTGATGAAGAGTAGTGTTTTATTTTGTGCTTCATTAGGTATATCATATACCATGTTTTTTTTCTATTTAAAGTATTTTTGTCGTTTGAGTTGTATTATTGAAATAAATGTTTTTTGACTAAAACCGAGATTGCCTTCGTGTGTAGAGACACTATCTAAGCGAACGGACTTTAAAATAGTTATTATTTCTTTTCTTTTTTTTAATGGCAACTCGAATCGGTCCTGTTTTGGACGACTACTTCTGCCAATGACCTGTCAGTCATGGGAGTGACATACAATACTGATTAAGGTTATCGCACATTTGTCAGCACCGTACGCGCCGCACGCGCCGTTTTTTAAAATTGCATCGCATATTTGTCAGCAACGTACTCGCCGAACGCGCCGCATTTCCGTGTGTTGCCAACAATTTTTGCAGTTTTTTCTTGCCTCTGGTGTGAAACTGTGCGGTGACATTGTGCTATGGAAGAAATTGTTGTAATAGCCTGCTTATTGGCAGAAGAAGAAAAAAAATAAATTCCAAGAAAAAAAAGACTGGATTCACAACATTCATTCAAAAAGGAACCTATATGGAGCATATTCAGCTCTTCGGATCCGAATGAGGCAACACTGAGTGGCAGAACGCGCCGCACGCGCCGTACGCGCCGCATTATATGACGTCATCAGAATGCTTCCTTCGGAGTTCGGATGCCTACCGTATTTTACGAAATGCGGCGCGTACGGTGCGGATAAATATGCGAGATTTCATATAATTGCATACAACGAATTCTAAAATGCGGCGCGTTCGGCGCGTGCGGCGTATCAAAAAACAACACGATTCACTTCACAACTCTCACTTTTACCTCACTGTATTATCACGAACCACTCAATTCACTTCACAAATCTCACATCACTGTGTAATGACTTCACAATTTCACTTTTAATATAATCATAAATTCTTAAATCGGGCAGCGCTTCCGCCTGATCACAGCGCCAGAACAAGACTCTTAAATCGGGCAGAGCTTCCGCCCGATCACAGCGCTAGAACAAGACTCTTAAATCGGGCAGAGCTTCCGCCCGATCACAGCGCTAGAACAAGACTCTTAAATCGGGCAGAGCTTCCGCCCGATCACAGCGCTAGAACAAGACTGCCGGTTTATCGTCGAGCCCTCCCTTTTATAGACTAAAGGCGAGCGCATGGTATTGGTTGGTCTGGGCGCCATTTTTTGACAAATCCGTTAAAAATGTTATTCTATTCAAATGGCCACGTTTAAAATAATAAACTATTAAAAATGATCTTAAATACATCTTATAAATTGCCGGTCGTCCATTAATGTTGTAATGTTAAATTAAATAGAACCTTTGCCGCCAATTTATCAAAAATCATGACATTCGGCCATCCGATATCGTGCAAACCTCCGGTGCACGTAGGTAATAACAATTTTTAGCAGTCTATAACAACAAAAATAACAATAGATCACATATGACTGTCCGGCAAAGTGTTAATTAATTAATATTAATTTCACCAATTAAGACAAAACACCCTGTTTTGTAATCAAGCAATTCAGGTCAATCATGACATTTGGCCTTTGGCTTGTAAAATAGCACGCAAAATGGCGTAATCTTATATTATTTAATAACTGGGTCCTTATTCCTAAAATATCACTGCATTATTCTGCGTGCATTAATCTAGAGGCAATACCGTGTAGTTATCAGGGCCGGTCAGACTGTGACGGTCCACACTGCCTCCGCAACTCGACCACCACTTACTACGCTGGCTCAGCGACCCGAAGTGGGTCTTGGCCTCCGACACAAGAAGTCGCCACTTGTCTCTGTCCTGCGCGGTGCCCTGCCGTGCCTGGACTTCACGCTGGTCCTTGACCACTTATGTTTACATGAAACTTTAATACAGTTGTTAACAATGTTCTTTTTGGTTTGTTCTTTTTTTTTGTATTTAAATTTGTTTTGGGACTGTGACGATTTAAGAGCGCTTCCATAGTATTATAAAAAGCTGTGTAATATTCATTAATATTGTTATTGAGCATAATAATAGAGTTCCAATCAGTAATTTGTAAGGACGATTTGTTATTATCCAAATTGGTCTGTTTAAATATTATCTTTTTTTTAAACGGTAGGATCTTTCGCACTTGATATACAAGGAACGACAAACCGTTGACATCCGCGCCGAAAGCATCTCCAATATATCCCGTGGACTCCCGCTGCAGAACCCTATACCTTCTAAACCTAAACCCATTACTTCTGCAAGTGAAGAAATGACAATTAATGTTTATTTCCAGCATCAACGCTACGATAGCTACCAAAAGTGTCGAAGTCAGACACTTTTCGAAAGCCGCAGCGATAATTGTTATTATTTTGTCATAAAGTGTGTCTCTGCTCTTTCGGATATCTGACGTTGCTCATTCAATATAAAATATTCTACTTAATTTTCATTGGTTTTTTACTTTTAATAATATTAAATATTTGAATACAGACTGCAGTATTTCATCAATTTCTTTAGACATTAGAATGGTACTAGCACAATACTATTAGGCTATGGAACACCTACATGGTTCGGTACTCGGCAGGCTATGTACATCATAAAAGTAAAACTCTGAACACACCTACAGGACTCTGCACAACTTAGCACACCTATATGGCCAATTGTCTATTTAAATATCTTTTTTTGCACTTTTTATGGAAACACCTACAGGTTTTTAAATAATTTAGCACACCCACATGGCTCGCCCGTACTTTCGTAGTAATAGTCACTTTATGTTAGAATACACCTACATTATTCCACACAAGTAACACGGAACACACATACATGGTTCCGAACAATTCAGCACCCCTACATTGCTGATTGTTTATTACTACGTTATTAGATCACACCTACATGTATCTAAATCTACAATCGAGCACACCTACATGGCTCCATTAAATCAAGCCTTTCCAGCCATATGAGTGGAATAAAACTTGTCCATCCAAATATGTCTAAGTTTCATTGTCAGACGTTAATTTCAATACTTCAGATACTATTGCTATATTTAATGCTTTGACTTCTATGCTTGAGATCAATACGTTCAATAAGTTTCGAAAAATTACTTATTCCCAGATAATACGTGTTCGAGAAAACATTTGTAAGAAATTTTCACAGCCTTTGAAAATTTAAAAATTAGACAGCCTACATAAAGAGATCAGAAAGGACTCACCACAGTTTTTTGTTCTGTGGGACTCACGGACTCGGTATGAAGTTGCATCCCCACTTCTGGGTTAGGGTGTCGCAAAGGGGGGCCAGGACAGTAATCAGATAACACTATGTTTTAATCGCGGAAATGGGTCGAGGGCATCATCAGGAACATCGTTTGTATCGACGCTTTTTCTCGGAAACGATTTTCCACGAAGTTGTGACCTCCATTTTCAATGGCCAAAAGACATAATTTTTTTGCAAACTTAACAATAACACTATTTTCTTATTATGAAAATGGATCGAGGGCATCATCTGCAACATCGTTTGTATGGACGCTTTTTCTCGGAAATGATTTTCCACAAAGTTATTCAAGAAAATTGAACCTTCATTATGAAGGCACCAAACACAGAAAATTTCGTCCAGACAGTGTAACAAAGGGGGGGCAATCAGATAACACTATGTTTTAATCGTGGAAATGGGTCGAGGACGTCACAAGGAACAACGTTTGTATGGACGCTTTTTCCCGGAAACGATTTTCCACGAAGTTATTAAGGAAAATATGTGACCTCGGCTCAACCGATTTTATTGAGAGTAAAAATGGCTTCTGGACAAAAAAAACGCTACGGTTAGGTTAGCGAGGAGCGACCGAAGGGAGCGACGAGCGTTGGTTTGATATTAATAACCGCCAGAACCGACTCTAAGGCGTTTCAATATATAGGTAGACAAAAATGGCTAGGGCATTCCATTTTTTAACGACGTGGACAGTTTAATGAAGGTTCAATTTTCTTGAATAACTTCGTGGAAAATCGTTTCCGAGAAAAAGCGTCCATACAAACGATGTTCCTGATGATGCCCTCGACCCATTTCCGCGATTATAACATAGTGTTATCTGATTGCCCCCCCCCTTTGTTACACTATCTGAACGAAATTTTCTAAGTGTTTGGTGCCTTCATAATGAAGGTTCAATTTTCTTGAATAACTTTGTGGAAAATCATTTCCGAGAAAAAGCGTCCAAACGATGTTGCAGATGATGCCCTCGATCCATTTTCATAATAAAAAAATAGTGTTATCTGAACACGAAAGTTTGCAAAAAAATCCCAAAAATCAAAACTATGAAAAATTTATTTTTTTCAAAAAAAAATCTATCTGTTTCGTAACTCCTATAATTTTGAGTATTTAAAAAAAAAAAAGTTTTATTTTATATGACCCCCCTTTGCGACACCCCGACCCCACTTCTGATATATCAAAAAACAACACGATTCACTTCACAACTCTCACTTTTACCTCACTGTATTATCACGAACCACTCAATTCACTTCACAAATCTCACATCACTGTATAAAGACTTCACAATTTCACTTTTTATATAATCATAAATTCTTAAATCGGGCAGAGCTTCCGCCTGATCACAGCGCCAGAACAAGACTCTTAAATCGGGCAGAGCTTCCGCCCGATCACAGCGCTAGAACAAGACTCTTAAATCGGGCAGAGCTTCCGCCCGATCACAGCGCTAGAACAAGACTGCCGGTTTATCGTCGAGCCCTCCCTTTTATAGACTAAAGGCGAGCGCATGGTATTGGTTGGTCTGGGCGCAAATGGCCACTTTTAAAATAATAAACTATTAAAAATGATCTTAACATCTTATAAATTGCCGGTCGTCCTGAAATAATGTTTTAATGTTAAATTAAATAGAACCTTTGCAGCCAATTTATCAAAAATCATGACAGGCGCGTACGGTGCGGATAAATGTGCGACCAACTTAGATATCTAACGACAGTGACGTCTGTTACATGTCATTGTCATCATCATAGGCCTTCGCGTCCGTTACGGACGATTCAAGCATTGCTTAAGGCTTTCACACTTTTTTGAGTGACACTTTTTTTGTTGACGACTTTTTTGATAAAAGAGGGCGGACTAGGCCCCCGTGGTGGAGTATGGCCTATACCGTCCTCAGGGAAGAGACCCGTGCCCCTCGGTGGGGACATAGGCCATACTCCACCATGGGGGCAAAGTCCAGATTGGTGAAGGCTTGTAAGACTAGTGGCTGGTCTTACTGTCAGACGTTTTCAAGCCGCCCTAAGGCCTCTGAATTGGCTTAACGACTGCCATCTATCGACGGCAGCCGGCACCGCTCGGAAAAATGCCACTAGCGTTAGTCATAGACAGTGACCCATCCATGGACTGAACGCGCCGTATGTTGCTTAACCTTAGTGATCGTTTAAGATCACTCAGGCAGCCCAGGCTACGAGCGATTCGATAAAATTCTCGCGTTATCGTGTTAGTGCGCATATTATTCCGAAACGGATTGACCGATTTTGGTGAAATTTTCTATGTTGAATACAATAAAATATAAAATTGAATATAAAATTTCAACAAAATCGCTCAATTTGTTTCGGTAGGTTGAGAATAGGTTTGTTATCTATTTTTCATACCCCTATCTGGCAAAACAACGTTTGCCGGTTCAGCTAGTACTATATAAGGTCGTAACAAATCAAGCGCAAATATTTTAAGGGGTAGTCATATACAGTGTAATAAGCCTTTGAGCAAAAAGGTCCTCATATACATAATTCGGGGACAGGTGGAGATGGTGTACACAATGGCGGACGGCACGGTCGAGAAGCGGCTGCTGTTTGACTTCAAGACTCCCGGCGTCGCCCTTGGCATGTACAACTTGGACGACTCGATCCGATCCTTCGCACACTCCAGCTTCCAGGTGCGATTTTTATTTTATTTAATGCGGAACATGTGACAAACTTGCTTGAAGCGTGTAAGTAAAGTATGGAAGTATGTAAGTAAGTGAATCTAGAATTAAGTTAAAAAATAGCAAAAATATTGTTTTTGGGGTCATCCAGGGGGTAACACGTTAAGGGGGAGGGAGGTGGCGATGAAGTGTGATACTGTGTGTCAAGGGGGCGGGAGGGGTCCTAAATCTCGTGACGTCACAATTAAAAACAAAACACTCAAAACATTTGCAACTTTAACTGTTCCGAACTCTATTGGCAACTATCTGAACTAAATCTAATTTCTAGATGTAAATTATGTGACTTCACACTAGGGAGAGGGGGGGTCAAAAAGTCATATAAAATTGATGTGACTCTCCGTTGATATAAAAAAAAATTGAGCAAGTTTTCCATTCCAACAAACCCATAGCCTAAATATAGAGAGAACACTAACCCTAGATGAACGGATTATATACAATTGGGTATTTGACAAAATGTCAAATGAGTTACTTTTAAAACGGAATTTTGTAAGAAAATACTTGCTTGCGACGTCACATTTCAGAGCACTCTTTTCATGTTTCATCTATTTAAAAATTGTAATAACTAGTAAATGATTAAATGAATACATATTCCGAAATATTTTGTAATTTTTGTTTTAATGGAGCGTCTCAAATAATTTATTGTTGATAGTGTCAAATACCGTATTAGACAGATGGACAATCTTAACTTGACTGATGCTTGACTGCAATATTAAAACGTGTTCATTTTCAAACTGTTACTATCGTTAACACTTCATTCGTATTGTGATTGTTATATCGGATACTCTTACCAGCTTGTAATTTTGTCGGCAGAGTTCGACCTTTAGGCTGGGTTATCCGTTAAGACTCGAAGGTCTCGAAATATCTTTGTAATTGACTCAACTCACTAGAGACTTACATAATAAAGGCTCTTCACTCGCTGTGATCCGCTGCGCTAAATCGTGCCTGTAGTCGTCCGTGTAGTGTTTCCGTTTGACTACCAAAATAGAGGTCATCGACTCAATAACGGCTGGAAGTCGCTGTACTTTATTTGTACAAATGGCCTCAATCTGGGTGTCCTCTGTTTGGTGTGTGTCCATTGCCGAGTTTTATAAAACTACAATTCATCATTAAATTAACAGTAGTTTATTATGACAGTTCGAGGTACATTGCGTTAATCTGTGGGTTAATCGACTTTGCAATTTAGATGGAATTGTCACAGTAAACCACGAATTGTAGTTCCTAGGAAACAGGCCCCTGGGCATTCTAGTTTGGAAACAGTACGAGATGACATTTCAAGCTCTTAACAAAACGAACACCGATAAGACACGACATAGTGTAAGTCAATCAGTCCGTTCTCGTCCACTGTTGGACATAGGCCTCCCCCAACGCGCGCCCCTTCCTTCTGTGCTGAAATAGTTTATTTGTCTCTGTTTTGGCATCACTCATAGTCAACCTACCATCTTTGTTTCTGAACACAGGTGGCGCTCCAAAAGCAATGGCCGCTCTACTTGTCTACAAAGAACACCATATTGAAACGCTACGACGGCCGTTTTAAGGACATTTTCGAAGAGGTCTACCAAGCGTAAGTTTCTTCATACCCGAATGGCATCACGGTTTCGAGACAAATTACGCTTTTTGATATATTGATACCTTAATTCGCAAACCAGCCAACTCCATATACGATTTCTGTGGCGCAGCGGTTAGCGCATCTGACTACCTAGCGAGAGGTCCCGGGTTCGAATCCCGGCTGGGGACAAAAAAAAAAGAAACCCAGGTCTTGGATGTTTACATGTTTGTGACTAGTGTGGGGCCAGAAGCAATGTATGTGCCTGTATGTAAATGTAATGTTATGTCATTCTAACTCAAATGGAGTTGGCTGGTTTGCGAATTAAGGTATCGAATGTACTTTTAACTTCATGTATTGGTGGCCAAAACCTACTTGAGGTTGCTGAACCAGCGGAGTAAGTAATATCTAAAACCAGGCCCTAACTTCCCTAACTTCCCTAACTTATTTTTATTGTTGGCTGCAGTCTTGATGGATTCAGCCTTCTCTGATTAGTGCCTCACATCCGCATGGTATCACCTCCTTTTAAAACAAACGAACATCGCTTCCTGCATAGTTATATTAAACGGGTCTAGTCGCGAATTTTTAGGAAAAATGATGATTACCGAAATTATCGACGTCTCGGCCACATTGCAGCTGCCGTGGTCACGGCTAGACTAACGTGGCGTGTACACTCTATGTACAAGCCCGTAGGTACATATTCTACCTCTTATGTTTAGCCTTTTAGAGGAATACAACGGAAGCGCCCCCTCGCGCCAGTCACTATCTGCAAAGGATATTAATTATATTTCTTTTTAACCCAAAAATAAGAATTCTTTTCGTGTCAGCGTAGACACTTTAGATTGACAATTAGACCTGTTTAATATAACTATGTATGAGCAAGTCATAATAGTAGTAGTATTCTATATTTAGTATTTATTATTATTAGTATTTACTATAGTACATTACTGCAGCGGCTAGCAAAAGAGGTATTGATGGACGAACGTGGAAATGTGGGCCGAGGCGAAGCCGAGGAACACATACGTGAGTCCATCAATGCCTATGTTGTGGCCAAGGCTTGTATATGATTTTTCTCAAATAATGCGCGGAAATTAAAACTATGAACTCATTCTGTTAAATTCAATAAAGTTACAAAATCAGACGAACCACGAGCGAAAACAATAATTTTTGCAGCGTTAGTGTTTTTTTTTTTTTTTTTTCAATGACTAGGTATAATATTATCCAGTTTTCTATCGCAAGCCAGTTCGAAATTTAAATAAAACCTCTGATAAGTTAACTCTTTGGTTGTCATTGTTCGGAGTAAAAGATCGTTCCATTTTTAAATAACACGACAATATGTTTAATATGTAATTTATTTGGCCACAAAACACGACAGTTATGAATTTTCATAGAACATTTTCCGGCCGCTGCTCGCGTGTAATTGGCCAGTACAGCAATTTCGATTTATCTCGAAGAAGGTTGTCGAAATAACGCTCAAATTTCCAAGCATATTTGAGAAAAAATATAATATAAATCGCTTCTACCAGGGAGTACAAGTCGAAGTTCGAAGCGGCCAAGATCTGGTACGAGCACCGCCTTATTGACGACATGGTGGCGCAGGGCCTCAAGAGCTCCGGCGGCTTCGTGTGGGCCTGCAAGAATTATGACGGCGACGTCCAGTCCGACATTGTGGCTCAGGTCAGCATACCTCGCGTCACCAGAATTAGAAGGTTGAAGGTGTTCAGAACTCGTCGGGTTCACCACTATTGTATTGGCTACTATTGGCTTTACATGTTAAAAAGTCTTTGCTAAATAAATAAAAGAGTTGAAAAGAGTGCAGTCCGTTTATTTGGACCATGGGCTTCGCGCGCCACACCGCGACATTTCACACTGCATTGCTACAAATAAACCGTGCTGTGCGCTAAAATGCTTGTTTTTCATCTGGCGCTAACTTAAAAATAGCGCTGAGGGCTCAAACTCTTAGCACAGAGCTGAGTTAGCAGCCTTTTGCGGCCACAGATACTTTGGATGATAAAAACTTGTTTAGTTTATTTTTGTAATTCAGATCAAAGATGGCGTCACTGTCTATCTTCAAACGATTCTGTTTCTAACCTAAAAGCCTTAATTTACTTTTAAATTTACATCAGAGATGGCGACACTGTCTAACACATCGTCTCCCCACCAGGGCTACGGGTCCCTGGGCATGATGACGTCAGTGCTCATGTGCCCGGACGGGCGCACGGTGGAGTCGGAAGCGGCCCACGGGACTGTCACCCGCCATTATCGCATGCACCAACAAGGCAAGCCTACTTCGACCAATCCCGTGGCTTCAATCTACGCCTGGACCAGGGGCCTGATCCATCGCGCCAAACTGGACAATACTCCTGAGCTGGCCAAGTTCGCGGTGGCTTTGGAAGAGGTGAGATAACAGTGAAGAGCATACTTTGATCGTATGTACAAAAACTTCGTTATGGATAACGAAGAAATGGTTTTCAGGTACAGTAATTCCTCGATTGTTGAAATCTCGTTGAGTGCCATATAAATCTCGAGTATAGACTTACTGTCCACGCTATTGTTCAGAAAATTCATATTATTATGTTCGGGCTAGTCATGTGGAACCAATGCATAGCCTAGCTCCAATTTTTTTGCGACATTATACCCCGACTTACGGCCTAGCCACGGGGATCGGCGGTGCGGCGGGCGGGGCGGCAAACTGAAACAAACTCATAGAAATGTACGGAGCAAGCCACGCGGAGCGGCGAACGGCGGCGCGACTGGCGAAATGTACCGAGCGGCGACTGGCGGCGACTGGCGGCGACTGGCGGCGCGGCCGGCGAGTGAAACAAACACATGAACAAGTACGGCGCAAGCCACGGCGTCGAGCGGCAGTCGCGGCGACTAGTGCAGAGATCAAACGAGTTTAGTTGTTGTCGCCGCGAATAATAAATACCGAGACTGTTATTGCTGAAATACTAACAAAATGGGGTATATTTGTTACTTTGATAAAGAACATAATTACCTAAAAGTTATTTAATTTCATGAAACATTAATATACAGAGTAACATTTAATTAACTGACCATATTTTAGCAGCGATATTTCTGAAAAAATGTAGTTATGAAAAAAAATCATTGATACCTACTATCATTCTCCAAAATATGGTCAGCTTAATTAAATCAATTTTTCAGCGGCACTTAAAACTCTAGCAGCATTGACTTTTTTTCCAATCCTGAAGAATATAATTCGACAATAATTCTAGTAGACTCGAAAAATGTTTCGGTGGAAAAATGTGGAATTCTCCATAGTATACCTCGATTCCTATTCAAATCTATGGAGTAGATTACGCTCTTCCAAATATTATGTATTGAACAAAAAAAATATTACTTTGAGATAAAGACATTTCGCTGTTGACCGGCCTGCCCTACTCAGCCCTAGTAGTCGCGGCGGCAAAGGCGCCTGCCCGTGGCCGGCAAACCGCGCCGCGCGAATTTTCGTCCCGCTTGCCGCACCGCCGTTCGCGCCGCCGTTCCCCGTGGCTAGGCCGTTACGCGGTTCCATATATTGCGTAAGTTCAGGGCACTATTGTAGATAGATAGATAGAGAACACTATTGTATTGCGTTCTTCAATGAGTCCATGTAGAATCCTTTACGAAATAATAGATAAATGGTTCCACTTAGAATTTCTCAACTGTACCCGTTTTTTCTTGTTTCCAGGCGTGTGTAGAATGCATCGAGAGTGGCAAGATGACCAAGGACTTGGTGATCTGCATTCACGGCCTGCAGAATACCAAGGAAGGCATGTTCCTCCACACTGAGGACTTCCTTCAAGCTATCGCTGATCAACTTGAGCGCAAGCTAGCAAAGTAAAGCTTTAAAGCTTTAGTAAAGCGTTTAGCGATTGAGAACTACAGTGCTGCACGTATTTTCATGAACGTGGATGTCGACAAAGCGGTGCTGATAAAAGACCACGAAAAGTGACGTGTAATGTTTAAATTCAAACCCAAATCAGGGATCTCAAACTCTACCTTAAGTTTAGCCGTACACCACCTCTTAATTGTCGCTTGACGTAATACTTGCTGATGACCAATGGCGTTTGGTGATTATACAATAGATGTAGGAATTCGCGAATTTTCTTAGTCATTTTAAGAATTTTATTTTACATTTTATAGATCTACAAAGTAGGTGTAAGGTGATGTTCTGATTGGCTAACTGAACCACCCGCTTGAAAATATTTTTTTGATTGAAATATTTGCACAATCAGCCGATGCGCTATTCGCGTATTGTTTCCGGCCACGTTCGTTTTCATTCATGTGGCACTGTATTTTAGTAATAAGAGTAATTTTGTACCAGAATGACCACATAACATTTCCTTTAATGTCCTAGTGTTGGCATTTATCTGTTGGATCGTAACACATGAATTCAATTTTTATTTAATTAGTAACAATACAGGGTGTAACAAATTCCCCATTAGACAGAAGCAGAGAGCTTCCGTTTGTCAATACGAGCAACTTTTACTAAGAGGAGAACTTTGAAATCATGTCATCTGTTACATACTAAAGTTTCCAATCAGCGGCATTAAGTTCGGATTCATTATTTCAAAGTTTTCCCTATTGCACATATCCTTGACGAGTACCTAGAATCTCTCGTTTTTATGGATTTACATAGTACATCCGGAAATGGGGATTTCTTACATCCGGTTTAGAAGGTAGTCTTATGTGATTTCTCGTATTTTTGTGTATTTCTAGTAAGTAGTTAGACCTGAGTATTTTTGGTTTAATATTTTGGACTGCCAGTAAAAGTAATTTTATTTACTTAGTATTTTATCACATACTTAAATATTGTATAGTGGCCCTTCCAATGAATTCTTTTCATATAATTATATTATGGCGCCTCATAGAATATTCTTTATTTAAGCATGTATTTGTTTAGAGGTGCCGTGCGCTCATAGCACGTGGAACTCAACCTGATATTCAATTTTGATGAAGACTGAAATAATTGTGTAATGCATTAACAGTGTTAGATCGGTGCTACAAAAATTAATAATCACAATGTCTACTTGATAATTTGTAAACGTTTCCAATGTTTTCCTTAAAATATTTATTTTATGTAATAAAATATTTTGCATGAAATACGGGTAGAATTTAATTTTCGCTCTACCTATTTCCTCGTGAGGCCCAATGTCTTCAAGTGATCACAAAAAAATGTTATTTTCAAGCTCGGGCCTTACGCGGCTATGTAACATAAGGTTAGCAAGTGGTGTCGCCGAGATAAATGTTATAACGCTAACCGAACATTTGCCTAGGTATGAACGAACAAATAAGGCGACAAAGGATTTGTACCTAAAAGGATTACGTAAATTAAATAAATGTTAAATAAATTATATAAAGGGGGAAAACAGTTGTAATAGTTCAATTTCAGATCACATGAACCGACATGATATCTCTTTAACTCTCTCTTCTCTTAGTCCCGAAACGGGGAGCCGCTCTTGGCCCCCCACAGGCCTCCAAACCACCCCTTCTAGCCTGCCTCGACCTCCACGAGGAACTCTACCACGAAACGAGACGATACTCTGCTCGTTTTGGATTTACCCTCTCAACTCTTACAGTAAATCATCTCATCTCTCTCTCTCTCTCTAAATCTCCTTAACTCTAATACAACATAGAACGGTCTCACCAGATTGCTCTCGTCCAGCGCCCCTTTCTCGCACCGTCTCTCACTCCTCATCCACCTTTTCCGCCCTCTCACTTTTCACCACGTCCTTCACTTGTCCCTTCCCTCAACCGACTACCCATCATTCACTTTTCGCCTACCTCACCACAGAAAAAATAATCAAAACTACTCACAGAGTATCCGGTATCATG
Source organism: Yponomeuta plumbellus (assembly GCA_947310845.1). NCBI lineage: Eukaryota > Metazoa > Arthropoda > Insecta > Lepidoptera > Yponomeutidae > Yponomeuta > Yponomeuta plumbellus. The sequence continues at coordinate 13,545,753 of OX371198.1, read as the reverse complement.
ACATGCATTCGCGACGATTCGCGACAAGTGGTAAACATTATTTTTATCCTCGTGAGGCCCGACCTTGATAAGAACAATTTATTTTGTGATCACCTGAAGACATTGGGCCTCACGAGGATATCTGCGATGGTAACCGTAAAGCTTTCGCTGGTGCAAGTGCGCTTCGTGCACCTGTCCTGACGACCTCTGTGGCGCAGCGGTTAGCGCATTTGACTACCGTGCAAGAGGTCCCGGGTTCGAATCCCGGCTGGGGACAAAAAAAAAACAAAACCCAGGTCTTGGATGGTTACATGTTTGTGACGTAGCTATTTCTGCTTCCCACGTCACAGGGTATCCAGAAGCAATGTATGTAAATGTTTATGTTGTAGCCTCCCACAGAGTAGGTACATGAGCCTCCACTCTGTATCCGCAGTGTGGAGGGAGACTGAACGTGGCGCAGGCGCAGCGGATATTTCTTTCTTGTCTATGGGACAGTTGAGTGACGTTTATTCTTATTAGTCTGTGGTGAGTGGTGCGAATGCAACCAAGCAATCACTTTGTTTTGTTTTTCTACATTTTATGCTAATAAGTGTTGTATATTGTATAGAAACTGTCCAGTAACTTGTTAAATAAAGTAAAATGTTTTATACATTCAGCGTCGATTTTCAATACATAGCATTGATTAGCCTATTTGTTATTGTGCAAACTTCATCTTTAGATTCTTGCTCTACTTCTGATAATACTTGTTCCAAAGCAGGGGAGAACCGATACAGTAAAGGCAAGTAAATGTTAACAGTTTTATTTATAAAAAAAAAACATTCCGACCGATACCGTGATAGGTAGTTTCTAAATTTAAGGTTAAGTTTCACATTCAATATTTATTTTACTTTGTCATTATCCTATGGCCGATCACTGGTCACTTTTAATATAAACACGGCCTTTTCCCCTAACATACAACATAGTCTAAAAATGTTCATTAGCTACACTTGATACAAAAGCCTCGCATACTTAATCTTTATTTTACAGAAACAAATGAATGGGAATCTAAAATACGCAAGCAAATCAAGATAGCATTAGACGAATATAAACCATGTAAGAGGCAAAATTGTAGCTGCTACAAAGACGTCATGGAAAGGGATTTATCACCGTTTAAAGGTGGCATTTCCAGAGAAGAATTTACTATTGCTAGAACAAAGGGCACTAAGTACCAGGTAATCTAATTTGGTCAAGCCATTGTTAGGCGGTGAATGAAATATAAATGAATAGATTGGTACTGTAGCGATACCTCTTTATAGTAACTGGCTGGCACAGCCGTCTAGTATGATTTTAAATGTTTGAAAGGGAATCGCTACGGTTTTGAGGCAGTTCTTTGAAGAAATATAATAAAACAGTATATTGCCAAGTCAGCATAATATCTTTCAATAAAAGTAAAGTGCGCTACAGTACAAAGGATGAAATCATTCGAAGTTGTATAGGTCTCTTGTCTTTGCATGTGGGAGAAGAGTGAATATCTTTATATTTGTCTTTAGAGAGAGCTCTGACATCACAACATTTGGAAAGTGGGATAAATTAACAGAAATATATTCTAGGTTCCCACACCTGAGCCTAACACTTAGTGCAATAATTTTTTGCGGACTATATTGTAAACTTTCAAACGAAAGTTTTAGTTCAATGACTATATTGTATGTTTTCTTACAGATCATAGATGGCACACTGTTCCGTGAGAAAGATTGCCATTTTCCAGCTAGATGTAGTGGTGTGGAGCATTACTTGATGGAACTAGCACCACACTTGCCAGATACAGAACTGACCATCAACACAAGAGACTGGCCTCAGCTAAACCAGAAATGGGGACATCATAAGGCTCCCATCTTCTCTTTCAGTAAGGTTATAAAGACTTTCCAAGTTAAAATTTTCAGTTGGAAATTGTTTACAATCAATTAGTATTTCAGAAAATATATGTACAATTTTTTTCAATACAAAGCTGGGTCTCCTGCTCATGATTTTAATGAGATTTTACATACCTAAAATAATAGGCTGTTAATGCTCCAAATTTACTTTCTATTTTGTTTAGAAGCGGAATGTCTTGTCTAATGTTTTTTTAGGAGACACACCTTTAGACATTTTTGAAAATTCTAATAAGTATTTTAAAAATGTTGACCGATCCATGCAGTATTAACAGTACTGCCCAGATTTTAAGTCAACTTTGACCAAAAATCCAGTGTGCCAGGCATTACTTCCTGTCATTTTTCTAAATGCTTATTAATTTCAGACAAGTGACTACTATGACATAATGTACCCAACTTGGAGTTTCTGGGAGGGTGGCCCCGCCATCTCTCTATATCCCACAGGCATTGGGCGTTGGGATAAACACAGGAACTCAATATCTGCTGCTGCTGAGAAGTAAGGCTTTCATCATCATCATTATCTGCTCTACTTACTGCTGGGTACTAAGACTATTCCCATCTTGCCAACTTTCATGTTCTCTCGCTCTCCACTCCGCTCTTTGCCTTTGGTATACTATACCTTGTAAAACTATTTGTCTCTCGCTGATAAAATGTCATGAGCGCGAGACAAACAGGTGTTCAAAATATTTGTAGAATAGCATAATTTCATAGCAAAAGAAAGATAGGCTATCCTATTTGGTTGTAGAAGGTCACTGCGACTTCGTCTGCGCAGGATTAATACTTGAGTAGCTTATTTTCTTCTCCAAGGTATTTGTATTTATTATAGTCTGTGAGTTATTCTGATATATAAGCTTTGTTATAGTAAATGTTTCATTAAAATCCAGTCAATGCTTTTTACATAAAAGAGTAACTGACATGCATAGTTTCACATTCAAAATATGAGTAAGGATTACATAACATTTGTTTGTTGCTCAATCCTAAACACTATTGCAGTTACTTTTTCTTTTTGTACTACTTTTACTTGTCACCCTTTCAGTGACATATCTGGGGCTGAGCATACCTACATTATTATTGTTATATTTCTTTATACTAATCCTGTTTATTGTTTTAGGTGGCCATGGGCCAAGAAAGAAAGCATAGCTTTTTTTAGAGGGTCAAGGACAAGTGAAGAAAGAGATGCTCTGGTCTTACTATCTCGCGCTGAACCCGACCTAGTAGATGCTCAGTACACGAAGAATCAAGCTTGGAAATCTGACAAGGTTAGAAACAACTACTAATGTGCTCTTGGTAATTTCATTATTTAATGTAGAAGAAAGTAAAAAATACGGACCCCAATAGGGGCACTCATTACTGTGTGTAAATGTTTATGTTTATTACTTTGATGAAACCTACATAGTACTTTTTGTCTGTTTCAGGATACCTTGTATGCAAAACCAGCTGCAGAAGTGTCCTTCGAAGACCACTGCAAGTTCAAATACTTGTTCAACTACAGAGGCGTAGCAGCTAGCTTTAGATTTAAACATTTATTTCTTTGCAAATCTCTCGTTTTCCACGTGGGAGACGAATGGCTGGAATTCTTTTATCCTGCTCTGAAACCTTGGGTGCACTATGTCCCTGTGAGCCCAAAGGCTACCCAAGCAGAATTGAAGAGGTTGATAGAGTTTTTTAAAGACAATGATGAATTAGCTAAAGAGATAGTAGACCGAGGTTTCCAGCATATTTGGGATAATTTGACTGATAAAAATGTTAAGTGCTACTGGAGGCAATTGCTGAAGAAGTATTCGAAATTGTTACGGTATGAAGTAGTTAAGGACAATGAGTTAATTAGGATCAAGTGAAAATGGTAGTGCAATGCTCTTTAAAGTATAGGTAAGTATTTATTTAAGTACAGTGATTTTAAATACTGATTCTCGAATAAATAATTTAAGTTTCTAATTCAGTTGCAATTATTTATGATGTAATCAAGAGAAATCAAACTCGCATTAAATTAACCTAAAGGATTTATTACAGTATTAAAATTACTAATAGCAACTACGAAACATTGAAAGATAGGGAAAATACGGTCTAAATTACAATCACAGATTAAACGTAAGTCCCACAAAGATTTGAAGAAAGAATTAGACACAAGTTAGGGTGCCACGAAAAATACAAAAAAATAATGAAATTTCTTACGATTACAGTAATAATTCGCACTCCCGCTATAACACTGACACATACCTCCCAAACAACAGTGACTTTGGTCCAGCGTTGCCAGACTGTGCTGCCAGAATTACCGTAAAATGTACCCCAAAATTACCGTACCATGTATGTAATCGTACACACTGATTTTATGATGAGTTGCTATAAAAATGAGATAATTACTTATTTTCTATTAAACAGAAAACTAGTCGTAAATTACTTATTAAGTTTTATTTCTTAAATAATAATGTAGTTTTATTCGGCAAAAGTAACTCAAAACTTTTTGCCAATGAAAGTGAAACTGCTTTGCCAGTACATAGTTGGTTTAATGCCCCAATTTGATGATTCAGAGATATTTCTTACCAAGATAAATCAGATTTTGTCGTTATATTCAGATTTAGTTCGTTTTCAGTGTTAGTTTCGGATTCGGATCGTTCGTATTCGTACAATCAATCATTCATGAATGAAGAAAGAAAATAGCGAAATATAGACTGAGATTAGGCGCCAATTTCAAATTACCGTACAATTTGTCGAATTTAGGCAATGTTCTCAGAATTACCGTACGTTTTTGGTACCACGATAGATTACCGTACAAGGCTTGAAAATACCGTACAAATACGGTAATTACCGTACGTCTGGCAACGCTGCTTTGGTGTATAGACCACACTCAATTGAAATAAAACTATTTTTCGAAGGCTCGTGCTTTTAGAGTTACGCCATTATTTTAGCGGGAGTTCGAATTGTTTTTAACCTACGTTAATATATTAGTTGACGTCATACGATCGAACAGCGAGATCAGATACGATCGCGAAAGCTACTCTTAAGGGGTTCCATCCGGTTCATTAACGCCACCAAGAGAAAAAAATCGTATCTGTTTAACACATTGTTATTGAAATTTCTATCTGTAAAAAATTATAACATAAGATAAGAATATTCTTTATTGCACAAGAAACAAGAGATAGAAATAAAAAGTACAAAGAGCGGCCTACAATACAATTCGGCTGATATAATTTTGCACTGGATCCCCTTAACAAGTTATTCTAAGGTATCGTGACTACAGAATGCATTTTACACAATCTACACTAAAATTCGTCCCAATGCAAGAAGCAGTAACACTTCAGTCGTGAGGCAACTTAAATGCTGAATAGACTCAACTATGTTTAGGTTTCTGCAGCTGATATTGCAAGTTTATGTAGGTTGGGCTGCGGCCTAGCTAACCTATTCTAAATCATGGATTCAGTTCTGACAAGTGGTTCTTCGTCACAACTTTCGTCCAGAAAGGACCACTGATTGTTTTGTTAGCAAGGAACACAAAGCTCTCTCTTTGTGGTCCCTGCTAATTGCTTTTGCACACAAAGAAAAGTTAGTTATTAGATTCATACATTTATTTGAATTGAACAGATGTCAGTCATTTGCATTGATGTACTATCTTGCTTTCCTCTGCATGGATGATTTATCTCGATAGCGTTCAAAGCTTTGTATGGCAACTCCTGGTCCATTAGGAACCAGTGAGTTCGATCAAAGCAAGCACAAAACACGAAACATTTCATCATATGAGCTATCATAGGGAACAAGTGCCAGCGGTGCATGAAGACAGTGGAGAATATTTCCGTTTTTCGGCCTTTGACATGGCATACAAATATATCTGACTAAAACTGGCTAAAAGTTCTTGTTCTCCATCAAGGACCAATTATACCCTTCCATGTATTGAAATTCAATATAAATCCCATGTACATGTTTCAACGCTTCAAGCTTGAACATTAAGTATTTGAGTAGTTAATACAACAAAAAATAATCCGACCTACCCCCACGTAACTGTCCACTCTATTGGGTTAACAATAAATTGTAGTCATTCCCAAAATGTACAGTCGACGGTACGACAACCTTCATTTTTCATTTTAGTTGCAAAGCCGCCCGTAATGCAACGGAGTAGAGTGCATGGGTGTATAGGATGATGTGCTGTCGACTGTACGTCTTTGACAGTTCGGAGTAGGCTAAATCGGACAACTGCCTACAGTGGAGTCCTTATGTAGGGTCCTCGTGTAAAATAATTGACGACCTCTCAAATTCGGAGCTTGTTAAATAGGACAACTTTATACAGCGCAGAACTTACGCAGTAGCGCCAGTGTACAGTGTCAGATTGGTCTCTTCACCTATAGTGTAAGTGACGGTGCCACTAGATGCTGCATAAATAATTTCATTACGTAGGTGCGAAGGCCCTGTACAATAAATTGCGATTGAATTACAATACGCTAGTACACTCAAACCCATGTATGCATCCGCTAGCACGTAAGCTCAGCCCGAGATGTCCAGCTGGTTTAGTTGAAGTCCCGGTCGGGAAGGACGCAGGGCGCGATTAGGGTCCACAGGTAGAGTCCGACGCAGAGCCACGATGACGTCACCTTGATCCACATCGACGCCACGTTCTCCTTGGACAGCTGGGAGCTCGGGCTGAGGGAGAGGGTCCGAGTTACTATGTTATTGAGTGACGGATAGCAGTGTGCTGTGTAATTACTTACATACTTATTTTTTTGCGTGATTTTAGTCTTATTTGCACAAACAGGATTTCTTATAAGACCCCTCAAATACAGTTTAAATTGTCTTTCTCTTCGAGCTAGTTTAATTGAAGTTTATTCAGTGTTTCAGGAAATTATGGTTAAACAAAAGTTTTAAAAAGTACTTAAATCTAAATTTCATGACCCATTTACCCAATCAAATACTATTTGAAAATTAAATTATTTGGCCGTGATTTCATATTTAAGTGCCTACATTTCGTATATTTTTCTGAACTTTAGCATTTTTCAATCATAATAAAATGCAATGCCCCAGCAATACGCTATTGCATTGAAATGGCTATTGTTAACATCAGATCACTAACACATAAGACACACTTGTCAACTTACTTGTACCAATTGGTGAGTGTCATCATGATGTACAGAGTGGCAAGCGCGAACACGACGTGGAAGAAAGTCCACGAGTAGGCCACGCCTTCGTCCTCGTTGTCGAAAACCTTGCGGTCGCCCTCCCCGCGTCCCGCCTCGCCCCCGTCGGCCCCTTCTATGGAATCATACCCTGCGCTCAGCGCGATTACAACATGCAGTGTTAGTGTCAGGCGGTACAAGCTGTCAGGCCACTGTCCTACAGGCCTATCACACTAGCGATTTGAAAGCGATGCGACTGCGATGCGACGACACTCAGTAGAAAAATTGATTGATCTGACGAGGAAACACTACTGCTGGCTTTGTTACTGCAGAGACGCAGAAAACGAAAGTAGAAAAAAAGTCAACAACGAATCCCATTTCACGGAATGATTTGTGAATTTTATTTGTAAATTATCTTATCCGTCAACCTGTAATTTATAACAGTGGGGCGGGTCGGACTTTCGAAAGCGATTGTACAAAATGGGGTCGACGACGGTGACAATCGCGGCGACAACGCCCCGACCCGACCTCACAACGTCGTCTCATCTCTTTGGAATCGCTCGGAAATCGCTAGTGTGGTAGGAGTGGCCGTGACTCCTGCGACTAGTCAACGTATGAAACAGTGCTACTAAGTAGTTAGCGACGGAAAACAGTGCGAATATCATGTACCTACCTACGTTGCAAAGCCCTTTTTTTGAAGTGTTTGCTAAAAATAGGCGGAGGAGTCACGGCGTTTATTTACACAGATGTTTAGTGAAATTGAAACATTTGTGAAAAACAGTGGCTTGACACTATTTTGGTGCACTTACAGAATCTAGCGCTTGGCTTTAACTTGCGCGGTGTTACAGAAAAGGTCCGAATGAACGTAAGACTTGAAGCTGATCAAGGTAGTTACCTTAAGTCTGATATCAAAGGATATTTTGCCCGTGAAAGACATTTCTGTAACACCGTTTAATGTGGACCTATTTACATAATTATCTATCATCATCAGCCGTTTAACGCCACTGTTGGAGATAAGCCTCCTTCATGGTTTTCAAAGTTTCCCGGTATTATGTCGCCCGCATTCATATTACGTATGACAGTCCAATAAGCCAGGACAACAGATAATTTTATATTGTCACGATGTGTATTCTCTTTTGTTAGTTCCTGCTTTACTGGAATGTCAAGTGTGTAGGACGTGTAAACAGAACTTCCCGCGAAACGATGTATTGACTCAATCATAAGGGTACATGAATGATGGTAATCTCGGCAGCACATAGACTTTTACAATGTGAACTCTATTCAGTCACATTACGGGTTACTTAGCAACATTATTGTAAAAGTCGACCTGCCGTCGATAGTAAAATTAGTGCATCTAGGAATTACGAAAGAGTGCAAGTTATACGCCGGTAGCTACCACTACAATAGCCAAAACTACGGGTGTAGTTTTGGCTTGAATAGGGTTGCGCTCACGAAGTAATACTCATGAAGGAATTATACTAGCCTACTGCATATATATGTATCTAGCTAAACCAAAGCTTCCACGAGTCCGTGTCACACATTCTAAACCGATATAAGTATCTAAAACACCGTTACGGTTACGGCTCACCCAGCCAAATACATTACAGTGATCCCTCACATCACAAATGGCAAGTTTACCACAATACCGTTCCAAAAACACTACAGCTTGCCCGCCCAAGGACATTTACATCAAGCCCATACATCCCAAAGGGCAAGTTATTGACCTGAATTACCTTCGTTAACAATGAGCCCGCCTTGCCCTTCGCATCGTCACCGCCGCGCGTGTCCGCATTAAAGGGATAACATTTGGTTAGTGTTTCAGAATAGGTTGCAGCTATTACACGGCAGCTTAGCTCTGCCCAGTTAGCGAGGTAGTGGACTTGTAACTGTCTATAATTTGCTATATAGATAGCAAAAGGTGTAACAAAATTCCTTATATACATACAGAAATTGGGGGTTCTATTTGTCCATACAAACAATTTTTACTTTTAGAGATCATTGGAAATCACGAGAGTTATGAAGTCGCGTAAAAAGGCCTTTTGTTTGATACCTTTTGTTCCATGTGTCCGATCCAGATCCGATATCCGGTTCGAAGGACCAAAATAATGTGAGAAGCAAAGATAGCAAGTGAGGAGAAAATAGAAGAGTGTCATCGTTGACTGTATAATTAGCACTAAAATCACCTATTGTAATGCACATCGGAATATTGTCGTCAAGGTGGAATCAGAGTCAACTCTGTGCAACTTTATGATGTACTTTACACACCATATTTTTAACTTCAATACCTATCAATACGTCCAAGCGCAGTTAGTCATTTAGTCAAGTTCCGTGTCGGGTATCATACGTTTCTTTCATCCACCAAAACTTGAGAATTCTTGAACCAACTTAGCGTTATTAGGATCCTTATATCATTCAAAGACAAGGTAGTGTATTATGTGGAAGTTATTATCATTAGTTCTTCCGAGTAACATTTATTGGCACATAAAAAGGGGAAATTGACAGTCTGTTTTCTTTTTATATTTGTCTAGAGCAGTGGTGGGCAAACTTTTTTAATGGGGGCCACAAAGTTAAAGAAATTCTAGAGGAGGGCCAGAATTATAGAAAGCTAGCGGCTAGTTTAACTTCAGTTATAGGTTATGCATCTAATTTTCTACTAAGTAGAATGTTCTTTATACTTCTCGACCGTCAAAACGTAGTTATAGCGGGCCATATACTATTCATGTCGATGGACCCCGGCGGGCCGGATTAAATACTAAACTTTCGCGGGCCGGAGTTGGCCCGCGGGCCGTACTTTGCCCATCGCTGGTCTAGAGAGTATCGTGCAAAAAGGTGAAAAGCAAGCGGTAATCACCTCCAGTGCCTTCCTTGGCCAAGATGTGCTCGGACATGGTGATCTTGGAGGAGCTGGAGGCGGTGCGAATAGAAGAGTAGAGCACGCTGCACGCCCAGATGATCAGCCCGATGATGGACTGCTTGTCGAACGAGGCCTGGCGGGAAACGAGGCAAGGGATAAGTACCTTTATTTTTCTTTCGACTGCATCAGCAAAATTCGGGAGGGTCTATTTGGAATTACACTGAGCATGAACTCACAATTCGTGAGTGGATTAAATATTAAAATGATAAACGCATGTCGTCTCTTTACTTTTATTTTATATTTTACTTACTTCGGCGGGAAAATTCTGGAGGATTTATTTGGAATTACACTGAGCGTGAGCTCGCAAATCGTGAGTGGATTGCATAATATTAAAATGGTTTACACACTATTATTTTATTAACTACTGTGGCGAGAGAACCCGGGAGGTTTTGCTCGGAATTAAACTGCTCATTAATGTACAAATTGAGTAGATTAAACAATTTTTAATGGTGAATATTTTTTTATTTTTTTACCACTGCGGCGGGAGAACCCGGGCGGTTTTATTCGGAATTCCACTGCTCATTAACCCACAAATTGTGAGTGGAGTATACAAATGGTAGACGTTTTATTTTATTTACTGCTGCGACGGGAGAATACATTTTACTCAGAATTACAATCATTAACTCACAAATTGTACTTCAAAGTGGATTATACAAATGGTGAACATATTAAAAATAAGATGATTGTTTAGTCCAACTCCTACTTTCTTGGTCTTACATAAGATAATATGAGTTTGTTCATCTTATCTGGAAATAATCTCCCGTCTTCTCCTTGATAGTTTCTTTATTTTGTTGAAATAAAATGTGATACATCGTTTAACAGTAATTACAATTTATTTCACGTCTCAGCCTAATTTATACATACTTTCCATGGATAAAACGATAATCTGTTCTTTATCCGTTCTACTTTGTCTACCGCGATCCAGTTACAAAAACCTGCAAAACTTTCCGAGTAAAACATCTCGACATCATACGCTCTACTAAGGGATACCTATGTATTTACAGGAGAAATAGGTCAAAAATTGGTAGTACAAAAAGAAAAAAGTGGTCGGTCAGTTCATTGACCCGTGGCGTGAGTGCAATAAGAGGTAAGACACAAGCCATAACAAAAAAATCGCTAGCAAATTCTTGTAAACAAAATAGATAAGAGTATGAACGATAACAACTAATATCATACATGTGAAGTAGTGATATGGAGCTAAGTAATATGGTATACAAAACACACACTTTCATTAATTGTACCTACCCAATACATATCTGCCTTCGACTCCTGGACCTCGCATATAAATAAAACAAAACACATTGATACATCACACAGTTATAGAAAATTTTGCATTTCATAGAATATACGTGTAATAAATGTAAATATAAATAACCGCATATAGTAATAAGTGTAATCCCGAGATATAGTACATGACAACCTTAGACAAAAAGTTGATTTTCCAACAAAAATGCAAGGGTCGAACAGTTTTCAATTCAACTACGACTATACAGAGCAACTGATTGAAATCTCTTATAATACAAATAAAGTTCTCAATACTTTAAAGTAGAGAGTGGTATTCCAGCCATTCGACTCTTATGTTGATCGCTTTATTGCAAATATAAAGCCAATACATATAATTGTACTGTATCTTTTAATGTTTTGTATGTGTTTACATGGTACAATAAAGAATATTCTTACCTTATATTGTATAATAATTATATACAATGATATGTACTAGGATTATAGAGCCCATACTCTAGAACCATGTCAGTGCCAACACCCAATGGAATCTACACCATAGGATGCGCCACTCGTATAAGCGTTACAATCTTGTGAATCTCGCCGTATACTAAAATACGACACTTCCAAATCTGTCATGCCGCATCTTTAACTTGGAATAAAGACAGAAGTATATCCATTAAAAAAGCCAAAATAAAAGAGCCAGGAGGCACCTAATCCGTACAGACCCGACGCCGGACCTTCTCTTTATCTCCCTCCCACATGCGGTAGGGGCTGCCGCTCTCGAATTGGACTTTTCAGTCACTCAAAAAAGTGTCGAAATCCCACAGGATACTGCTTGAATCGTCCGTACCGGACGCGAAGGCCTATGATGATATCCATTACTAAATCAACTTTTCAGTGACCTGATTAAACAATGTTGAAGCCATCTATAATTTTCACCAAACCACGGATTAAAATTCGGATTCAGTCAATCCATTTTGCCACATTTAAGAATTTATTTGGGTTTGTTCAAAAATGTTCAGTTAGGTCATATCAACCAGGCAATGTAAACAAGGAATGAACTGAAGAATGTCATGTTTACCCGACTGAACATTGATAAGAGTGAAAGATTAACGCTCGGTTTCTAGAAGAGCGATCAAATGTTAATCTGATGTTAGTCTCACGTCAAGCTAATTTCAGCCAATCACGTGTCGGTATTTCGAATTAATCTTAGATTAATCACTTGTTACATTTGATCACTCTTTCAGAAACTGAGGCTGAGTCTTTTAGTGTCAGAGATGAAATAAGTTAAGGCCTTACCTGCGCGTTAGCCGTGTGGCTGGGATTGCAGTCGCCGGCCGCGTTCGACAAGGCGGACCAGGTCAGGTAGACAATGTAGAGCGACACCACGGAGGACTGCAGCAGTCCCGAACGCGGCTGGTGCTCCTGGATCGCGGGCGTGATCGACACTCCGCTCATTATCACGATCAGGATCAGGTTCACCGAGATTATGAACTTGGAAAGGTCGCAGCTGGTGCCCTGGAGAAAAGACAGAGAACGCTTTATTGGAGAACCAGGGGAAGTGGAGTCATCATCATCATCATCATCATCATCATCATTCAGCTACACGAAGTCCACTGCTGGACATAGGCCTCCTCCGTGGATTCCCAAAAAGACCGGTTGGAAGCGGCTTGCATCTAGCGTCTTCCTGCCACTTGGATAAGATTTTCTGTCCATCATGTGGCTGGTCGTCCTACGCTGTGCTTGCCGATGGAGTGGAGTGGAGGAGTTTATTATTAGCTTAATTCCGGATTCACTCACTACTTAGTCTTCCGACCAAAAATCAAACAAGTTATTTTGGAATTGAGCTAATCTGTAGGCTTTCAAATTTATAGCACCAAATACTGTATGATACGCAAATTTTATTAAGATAGTCGTAAATTTGTGGTAGAGTCGGAATATTTCGTTGTATACATCATTAAATGAATACTACAATTATTTGCAAACGTAAGAATGAACATTCATTTCAATATTCTTCCTAGTATGACATCTGTCGTATTTGGTTGGACTTTGGGGACCAAGAATGTAATCTGGGCACTGAATGTGTACTACGCAATTTAATGCTGGACTTCAAGTACTGTCACTTCCACATCCTTTTTTTGGAGAAAAAAAACTAACGTATTCAAGTGATATCATACATTTACATAAATCAGTTTTGCTGTTAATTTTTCCGACAGAGACAGATTGCCGGTGGCAGCTGAACGAGTATGGTTTCTTGACTTTGAGTACTTACAGTGGTGTAATAGACGTAAAGCAAAACAATGCCGACCAAAGTCAAGGCGTAGCAAGCGACCATCGCCAGCAAGAGAGCGGCGTACCAGCCGCGAGATTCAGTCTCTTCGTAGTTCGCTGGAAAACACACCAAATGTAGATTCTAATAAAGACCAACACTGCATGGAACTGCGTAAATTAGAGAAGTCATACTCACAAACCCACTTTTCAGCCCAAGTGTGAGCAAAGTCAACGATCAGAATTAGTTGAATGATAATAAAGCCGAACCCTCCTATCATTCCAAAAACCATCCAAGTTGAGGCAAATTGTCCTTCAGGGATGAAGAATGCTCCGATGATTCCACCAATCACAAGCAAGTATTTGATGCCCCAGAAACTGAAATGAATAATAGAAATTAGTGTTTTGATATACTAACAATCATAGTACTATCATTTGGCATGAATACATGTTATGCTTACCCATTTTGTAAGCCTGCCCTTGGATCTTTAGACGATCTAACACCAAGCATAATAAGTGCCATGAGTGTGAAGAAGAGACATGCTGCAAAACAGATCCTGGGAAAAATTGTTTCAGATTTCAATGTCACATTGAAAAATTTCAAAATGAATACATATAATGGGCAACTGCAATATTAACAAAACATCGGGAATTAAGATAACTAAGTTTAGCTAATAAACAATTACAATTAAATGTATAGCTTACCAGTGGCGGCGTAGCATAGGTGTCAACCCGGGGCGGTTTTCTATTGTGCACCCCCAAAATAAAACAACAAATACTTACTACACGTGTTTACGTGACTTTATTTATATTTTGAAATATTCAATAACTTTATCAAAATTTACTTTCCTTGTACTTTTCGATGGACAATTTGGAAAGATTGGTAATTCGCGCTTGGCTCATTGTAGATCGTAATTTTTTATTAAATTTAATTTAGAGAAACGTCTTTCACAAGAAGCCACTGACGCACAAATAGAGAAAAAAAATCTTAGGCAAAGCGCTAGACTTGGAACAGACTCGGGATAGTCCTGTTTTATAATGAACCAGCAAAGGTAAGTATGAGGACGTGAGTCACGCGCGACAACGTCAAAAGTCGCGACTTTCCAGTACATTAACTGTCAAATTCTCGCGACTTTTGATGTTGTCGCGCGCGACTCGCGTCCTCATACTACCTTTGCAGCTGTCCCTTGAGCTTTACGTTTAAGTTACGGATGTGAAATAATTGAAACATAAAAAATCGTATGTTTTAACATGTTTTATTTTGCAACCTACTAAATTTATACCCCTTTTTTACCCCCTCAGGGATTGAATTCACAAAAAGGAATGTCGGCATTAATCATTATTAGGAACGTTTAACCCAAATACAAAGTTGTCTTGAAATAATTTTGAAAATCCGAGAAATTTTTACTAACTTTGGACTCCTTTTCCATCCCCTTGAGGGATGATTTTTGAAAACATATTTTACACAAATTTCATGACCTTCAATGATTTCAACGTTCATACAGAATTTCATTCGAATACTTAAAAAACGGCAAAATTTCGTACCCCCTTTTGATTTGAATTCACATTGGGATTGAATTCACAAAAAGGGACACAAGCAATAACCATTATTAGGAAGGTACAACCCAAATGCAACATTTTATTAAAATAACTTTAAAAATCAGATAACTTTCATAATAACTTTGCACTTCCCTTTTATCCCTTTAAAGGATGATTTTTGAACAATTATTTTATTCGTAATTCATAACTTTCTATGAAGAACCTCCATACTGAATTTCATTCGAATAACTTCAAAACGGCAAAGTTTCATACTAACTTTGCGCCCCCGTTTTACTCCCTTAGGGGGTGAATTTTCAAAAATCCTTTCTTAGTGCTCTCTTACGTTATAAAAGAAATCCCTGTGCAAAATTCCGTTGATATATCAGTCAGTCAGTCAGCTTCTCCTTTTTTAAAGGTATACTAGCTGTTGCCCGCGACAACGTCCGCGTGAGTTTTAGTTGAATTGTTCGCAAATAAGTCACGGATACTTTTAACGAAATAATAAAAAGAAAAAATTGTGTGTTCATTAAAATTCATATTTATTACATAATTTAGATTTTATTGAAATAATTTTGAAAATCAGAGAACTTTCATATTAACGTTGCACCCTCTTTTATCCCCTTAAGGGGCGATCATAAAAAAATATTTTACTCGAATTTCATTACTTTTAGTGAAGAACCTTCATACTGGATTTAATTCGAATAACTTCAATAACGGCAAACGTTCATACTAACTTTGCACCCCCGTTCTATCCTGTAGGGGGTGAAATTTAATCAAATTTGATTTAGTTTAGTGTAATTTGATTTGTTTAATTTGCTTCATTTTATTGGATTTAATTGATTCGAATTTGATTTACTTAAGTTTTATCTAGTTTAATTTAATGAATCGAATTTAGTGTGATCTCATTTAAATTTTATTACATCTGATTCCAACATATAATTTACTTAATCTGGCGTGCACCAACAATAAATCGAGCAATATCAGCACTGCACGTCTAAAATGACAAAAACAATTTTATGTAAAATATCGTCGCCCACGATACAGGCTCAGCCTAGTGTGGGGACACGGTCACAACAACATGATGTTATGTAATATTAATTTAAATTCTGTTGTTAATTTAAAATAAGATTAATAATAATTAATCCACATGCATGTAACATAATTCATTTGGCAATAAACAATTTTTAATTTTTTACTTTAATTTCCAAAAATCTTTTTTTAGTGCCCCCCTACGGTATAAAATGCGCTGATATGTCGGTAATTAAGTTAATCTGCTTCTCCCTACTAAATTTGCACCCCTCTTCTACCCCCTTAGGTATTGGATTCCAAAAAGGGATGTCGGAATAATACAACATTTTATTGAAAAACCTTTGCTAATCAGAGAACTTTTATACTTACTTTGCACCCCCTTTTACCCCCTTAAGGGATGATTTTCGGAAAAATATTTTACACGTGTTTCATGACTTTCAGGAGTTTCATTCGAATAATTTCAAAAAACGGCAAAGTTTTATACTATTTTTGCACCTCCTTTTTACCTCTTTAGGGGGTAAATTCACAAGAAAGGATATCGGAAAAAAACATTTTTAGAAACGTATAACCCAAAAACCACTTTTTATTGAAATAACTTTGAAATGTTAAATGTTAATTAGAGAACTTTCATACTAGCTTTGCCTAAGGGATGATTTAAAAAATATATTTTACACGGTGTTTCACAACTTTTAAAGAAGAACCTTCGTACTAAATTTCATTCAAATATCTTCAAAAACGGCAGAGTGTCTTACTAACTTTGCACCCCCATTTTACCCCCTTAGGGGGTGAATTTTCAAAAATCCTTTCTTAGTGCTCCCCTGCGTTATAAAAGGAACCCCTGTGCAGAATTTTAAGTTTCTAACCCTTATAATTTAGGCCCTGCGTTGATATGTCAGTCAGTCAGTCAGCTTCTCTTTTTATCTCCAAGCTGCCCGAGCTGGACCGCTTCTTTAAGAAATACTGGCGGCTACCAAGTGGCGCCTCAGACGGAAAATCTCCAAAATAATTTCTTCCGCAGTAAATTCGTCATAAACCTTCGTAAACTATAATATCCCGAAGCTTTTCTTCTGTTGACGTTAGCAGAGATTTAGGATGAACAACGCCAAATGTATTGAGAATGTCATCCGTTGCCCTGTAGCGATAGTCTAGTTCTCCGTAAAATCTATCTAGACATTCTAACATAGCTCTCTGCAACTCTTCTGGAGTGAGTTGTCACCACGTTGTCACCCCTTGGTGCTTGGCACCCGGGGCGGACCGCCCCCATCGCCCCCCCCTTACGCCACCACTGTAGCTTACATCATACATTATGTGTGTATAACCTTTTATTTTTATTTACCTATACACTGCCATGTATCCAACAGCTTGGTCGCAGTCCACTTTAAAGGATGATGGTGTTATCCCCGTTGAGTTTGCACAAAAAGGTACCTGTTTGGTGAACATATTTGTATATGTAACTCAGTAACTAGATTTCTGTAATATAATTTTCTCATAGTCACTACAACGAAAGAAAGAACAGAACGATATGCTAACTGTAAAAGCGGTGACTGTTAGAATTGGATTCTAATTGCCTTTTATCCAAAACAAAGCTAGCATTTGAACTTGAATATCGCACTAATATTTAATAAATCAGAAACGAATAGATGAAAATGTCCACAAAATTTTCTAGCGCCTTACAGTACATGAGGAAGTACAGTCAAAGAACAACTGTACAATAACAATCACAAACATTGTTAGAATGTGCTAATGACGATTTGCTTACCTATTAAATAAAAATAGAATGCCAATACTAAAAGCAGCCTTAAGATAAGCTTTTGAGTACACCCATACCTTCTTCAACTCGTCATGCAGGCCCGGAGCAAGTGTGATGGAGGCCACCACCATCACGAGTAGCAGCATGAGCGAGTACATAAGCCTCGTGGATGTGGAGTTGGCGCACGATGGGCAGGCTGAGCAGCACAGTGAGCATGCTGCGCTGCCACAGCAGCATGCCAGCTGCAAGTCGGTGTTATAATGCTAACATGTCTATTTTTACACTAACACATATTTGTTATTTTACCATTATTTATTTATTTATTTTATTTGCGTTTTTTTGGGGAAGCTGCAAGAGCTTACATTACAAATGATCACATACTTGATTTAACTAAAAGCTAAAATAAGTTTCCGCACATGGTAACAATGTGACAAAAAAGTGCAAGTATTAATCAGTTGAAGCTAAGTTTAAACTACACTACAGCACCAACAATGCACCCTTGAATGGTTTTTAATTGAGAAAAGAAAATTCACCACTGGCATAAGGGGGTGTTCAAGTTCAACGCAAAAGGGCAGTTCAACGCAATTTGGGGGGAGGGGGGTCGTGTAAAACGTTACGATGCGTTACTTGGGTGGGTTCAAACAACCCGTTACGTTATGTTGTTTTTTTACTAAAATAAAAAATTCGGGAATTAAATTTTCCCAAGTGGGCAACCCTTTACGTTTAGATTTTACGGGGAATCCCTGGATTGTATATGTCACTTTTTTTTTGTTCTTCAGAGTTAGCTTTCGTTTATGTTTTACGGGGATTCCCTCGACAGTATTGTATGTTATTTTTATTTTGTTTTCGTTGTCAGTATTCGTCAAAGAATATACTACTCCCTATGGGAGTTATCCGTTAATGTTTACGCAAAAGCACATTGCTGTATTGAGTGAAGTGAATTCATACTGTAATGTCCTCAAAAGATAGAGAGTTGCATCATCGGCTATTCTTGGCCTATAAAGGCGCTCATGCTGACTTGCCAGCGCCAACTGTGCCAAAAAAATGCCAACGAAATTTGGAAAACTGCTAAAGAAAAACTAAAAAATAAAGAAAAGCTATGAACATGTATAACATTATTTATATTATAAATGATGTTACACGAGAGTTCAAGGTGAAAAGGCCACAAAGAAGAAAGCAAAAATGCTTAGTTATTTTACACAGGTAAGTTTACTGTAAAAATGTAATAATATTGGTCAGTATACATAAACCAAACCTATTTTTTTCACAAAAGAACTGGTCGTATTTATTATTAATCTTCAAAAATTGCGTTACATATTACTTGAACACCCCCTAAGACCAAATTAAACAGCTAGGTTACTCCAAGAATTATACTCATTGTTTACGTGTCAGAAAGGGAACCGAAATGATGTTTGGTGAATTTTTGCCTTAGTGTGGTAATGTTTGAATTAAACATAACTATTAAATAGATTACTCGCTCGAGCAAAGAAACTGTTTTGTCTATAGTTAGTCTTCGCAACAGTCATGCAATCTCAATGATCACGATCACGAATTGCACAACCAGCAATGCTTACAGACCCACAAGTGGACAAAATGAAAAGAAAAGCTTCAAAGAGGGAAGAGTTCTTAATTGTAGCTAAGTTAATAAAACTAATAAGATGAATTTCCAAACAAGATGTAAATAATAATTAAATCTAAAAAAACAACTAAACTTTAGAGGATTTTTTTGTGCTTTGGCGTTCTTAGCCACTTTTGGGAGATGCATATTCATATGTATAAACATGTATATTACCGACCGTGAGTCATTTTGTGATAGTCAGTGATAGTAATGACGATGGGTATTTACTTTATGGTACTTAATTATCGTGTATACAACCCTAGAACACCTACTTTGTCGCCACGATTCGACAAATAATGGTTTTGTAATGCATTATGGCAAAAATAAAGTCTATTCACGCAAGGTAAAAGAAAAACACGAGAAAGAATAACAAATTCAATTATGTACATACCTGAGCAGCTGAACAAAGGCCTAGAACGGCTCCCATTTTATTCACGTCCTAGCAATTCCTAGCTATACAAATCTTTATTATAAATTAATTTTATTGATTGTAAGTTGCAATATTTCACGGTTTCGCAGTGCAAACAATGACGAACAAACGCAAGACAAACAAAATCAATATTTTAATTGGATTGAGAAAAGATCAGTGTTGCCAGATGCTCGTCGGCCAAAGTCGCCAATTTTTTTTAATAAAAGCCGTCTGAAAATCGCCAGCAAATAGCGCCTTCCATCATAGTAGCCCAAAATTGCAGACTTTTATATGGCAAAGGTTGTAGTTTAGTACGCAGCGGTTTTTTTTTAATTTCTCTCAATGGGCGTTTTTTCTTTCTTTTTTTTTTCTTAGTTCTTTGAGATACACTAGATGGCGCCATTCGTTTCTTCATACGAATTTGTGATTCGTTGCAATCAATGTCGAAGTCCACAGATCATTAAACATGAGAAGGAACCAGGGTTGCTATTCGGACGAGGTTTCTAGTAATAAAAATAAAAATTCAAACCCACAATCCATAGCAAAGACTCCAAAGTATCCAAAAGCGCACTTATCACCAAACGACAACAGCATTTTTTCTTGTAGATAACCAACCATCACAAATTCCACAGAACCATAGTATTATTTTTTGCTTTGACGTTTAATAATACGGTACGGCAGCGCCACCTAGGGATCCTTTTAAAACTAAATTTGACATAAGGAAAAGAGCTCATTAAAAATTCTTAAAAAAATAAAAATCTTCAGGTTCGTATCTGAATCGCGGCAGACGAGCGATATGATTCACGCAAATATGCAAACCTTAACCACCATCTTAGCTACTTTGAAAGTCAGCTTTCTTAAAACGAATTCAGAATATAATTTTCTTTTAAAAGCATTAGTTTATAATAAATATCATCCAAGCTAATTTATTTTACTTTACTGGCACACCACATTGCTCGAGTATAGAAAAACCCGGTGTTTGGGAAATGAGTATAAAGTTTATGTTAGGTGATCGATGCCATTACTCCGATTTATGTCACTAAATTAGGCTTTTCTAGGAAATTACGCATTATGACTACATAATATTTATTTTAGAAAGGGATAAACTACATATGAAAATGAGTTGAATCTAATGTATCACATCACGATCGTTTTGAGAGCTTCATGAAATTCAGTGTCAATAAAGTAAAAACGGCAGACTAGCGGAAAAAACATTGAATTTTTAAAGTGATTTTTGTATTTTTAGTAGTGGAATTCTGGAATATCCAACAAGTTGTGGGCATAAAAATATGTGCGTTGGAACCTACTTTTCAACCAAGGACAATTTTCCTTTGATAGATACCGGAGTTCGATGGCCTGTAAGTGCCCTGCCTCACTGGGACGCCATGCGCCATAGCGACGTCGGCCAGCCACGTATCCAGGCAGTGTGTATTGAATGGTGACGTCGCCAACAGTCGCCAAGTGAGGTAGGCACTATAAATTTCAATACTAACTGCTTGGATATGGTCGCTGGCGACGTGGCCTTGGCGTCCCGGTGAGGCAGGGCCCTAACAGCCTAGCCACGGAGAACGGCGGCGCGAACGGCGGTGCGGCAAGCGGGACGAAAATTCGCGCGGCGCGGTTTGCCGGCCACGGGCAGGCGCGTTTGCCGCCGCGACTAGTAGGGCTGAGTAGGGCAGGCCGGTCAAGAGCGAAATGTCTTTATCTCAAAGTAATATTTTATCTTGTTCAATACATAATATTTGGAAGAGCGTAATCTACTCCATAGATTTGAATAGGAATCGAGGTATACTATGGAGAATTCTACATCTTTCCACCGAAACATTTTTCGAGTCTACTAGAATTACTGCCGAATTATATTCTTCAGGATTGGAAAAAAAGTCAATGCAGCTAGAGTTTTAAGTGCCGCTGAAAAATTGATCTAATACATAGGTGCCATTTAATTAAGCTGACCATATTTTGGAGAATGATAGTAGGTATCAATGAATTTTTTTCATAACTACATTTTTTCAGAAATATCGCTGCTAAAATATGGTCGGTTAATTAAATGTTACTCTGTATTTAATGTTTCATGAAATTAAATAACTTTTAGGTAATTATGTTCTTTATCAAAGTAACAAATATACCCCATTTTGTTAGTATTTCAGCAATAACAGTCTCGGTATTTATCTAGCGCCGTACTGGTTCATATGTTTGTTTCACTCGCCGGCCGCGCC
Organism: Yponomeuta plumbellus; assembly: GCA_947310845.1. Taxonomy (NCBI): domain Eukaryota; kingdom Metazoa; phylum Arthropoda; class Insecta; order Lepidoptera; family Yponomeutidae; genus Yponomeuta; species Yponomeuta plumbellus. The sequence continues at coordinate 13,523,801 of OX371198.1, read as the reverse complement.
GCCAGTCGCCGCCATTCGCCGCTCGGTACATTTCGCCAGTCGCGCCGCCGTTCGCCGCTCCGCGTGGCTTGCTCCGTACATTTCTATGGGTTTGTTTCAGTTTGCCGTCCCGCCCGCCGCACCGCCGTTCGCGCCGCCGTTCCCCGTGGCTAGGCCGTAAAACAAACATACCTAAAACATTTTTTGTAAATAAAATATGGTGCAAAACATTTTTTAGCTATCTGACTTTCAAATAAAATTTGTGGTTACGTGGTTGTTGTTGTTGTTGGAATTATTTTTTTAATAAACAAGAAAATAAAAAAATCTTTCTCCACTAGCGGAAGTTCACGAAAATGGTGGCAGATGGGAGAAACGTTATCCGCAATCATTTCGTGCGTTCGAATGGTGTTTAATTTATATGGCCATCCATCTCCGCTTTTAACATTCTTTGAATCTTTCCAACACAATCACTAATAAAAATTAAAAAAACCAAAAAAATCGCTAAGCAAACACACAACTTCGCAAAAAAAAAATCCAAGTAGCCCAAAAGCCGTCACAAATAAATTTGAGATAGCCCAATGAGCGTTATTCCTTATGTCAAATTTAGTTTTAAAAGGATCACTAGGTGGGGCTGTGTACCGTTATAATAAACGTCAAAGCAAAAAATAATACTATGGTTCTGTGGAATTTGTGATGGTTGATTACCGAAAAAAAAAAATGCTGCTGTCATTTGGTGATAAGTGCGCTTTTGGATACTTTCGAGTCTTTGCTATGGACTGTGGGTTTGAATTTTTATTTTTATTACGAGAAACCTCGTCCGATTAGCAACCGTGGTTCCTTCTCTTGTTTAGTAATCTGTGGACTGACTTTGACATTGATTGCTACGAATCACAAATTCGTATGTAGAAACGAATGACGCCATCTAGTGTATCTCAAGGAACTAAGAAAAAAAAGGAAAGGAAAACGCCCATTATCGCCTAGGCGGCGGCGCCCACAGATTACAATACAAATAGATAGGTCACTCGTGTTTTTTTCTGGGGGTGCGAAAGTGCTGCTTGCGGCGATCACGAACAGTACTAAAAACAAGCGCGGCAAATTTGAACTGGAGTCGTGTTATTTTTTTGTTAGAGCTGAAAATGGAAAAACTTGCAGGTGGATTAAATAAGAAGCTCTGAGAACTTCTTATCATCCACTTGCAAATGTTCCCATATTGGACCATGGTGATAAAATGGGATAAGATAGAAATAAAATACGAAACTGTGATGTCTTTTTTTGTGTTATAAATATAATTAAACCCTTTAAATGAATGTCGATGAAACAAAAATGATCTATCAGGATCGTGGCAGTCCCTGGTCTCTGTCTATCTTGTAACAATAGCTTTTTTGTAGCTTAAACACATTTATATCCACCGTCTTAGGTTACCTATACTGGCAGCATCTTCATAGTTTTGTCAACTTCCATTGGCACAGGGACAGCGTGTACATCAGTGGCAGATTGAGTCCACTGCAAATAAACAAAGACCACATGCATTGCATTGCATTGGCCGATTGCACTTTTGGTCGTCCATTCACCTTCAGAGATAGCTTAAATATTGATAAATCGCAACATTGGATAACACTGGAATAGACAAACTTTTTTTGACATTTTTTTTTGTTAGCAGGCTTTGTTTCATAGGCCATACAGCCTTGTCTTCTCTCAATGTCAAAGATTTGTCCATACTTCCCTTCACATGCATCGTGAAGGGAGTAAAACCCTCCACATGGACGCTCAGAAGTATTCTGAGCATGGATTGTTACTTCATTAGTGCTGCTACTGCTATGGCTACAACGATAATAATTTTATCTCTGTGCTGACAATCTTCCATAAAATCAATGGAGCATCGCTCCATTCTAACCATGATTAGAACGGGCGCCGGCATACATAATTCGAGAACAGGCATTGTCCTAACAATAGTTAGGTACAAAATTATATTTCATTTTAACGGTGAATAATCCCTCTGGCCAAGTGGTCCGTCCAACTGCCTTTGTCCTACCAATCCAATCGGTCGATATGAACTTTTCTTTCCAGTTGGTCCGATTAACTAATCGAACTATTTAAACTATCATTTGATCCCACCGATCGGACGACGTGAACTTTTGATTTCCGTTTAGTTCGCGTTGAAATCTATGGGAATGGACCGAGTACCTATTTCGAACGCCCGTGTGCATTGAGTTCGCGGTCTATGCGCGGAGGACTTTTATTATTTGCGGAGCGTACTTTTTTCTCCGCCGGAGAAAAGTCCGTTGTCTACGCAGGCCATAACAGCTAATCCGATAAACTATCATTTTCTAAGACCACGTGGTCCCACCGATCGGACCACGCATTCATGGGCAACGCGACTTGCATACTGCATAATAGGTAGGTAACCTTTGGCTACTGTACTACCCTCAGAAGACCTTCTTCTGAGGTACTACCCTTCATACCAAATCGACTTCTAACGTTCGTTTCACATGTCAATGAAAGTACATCTATATTAATAATTTCGTTCGGGTCTACGGTAGACTCGAACGATATGCACACCAAATGAAAGAGCGTAAAAAAATAGTTGATCTGAGTCGACAACATATGGGCGGAAAATTCGTATTATCGAGCAGCATCAATATAAAAATTATTAAATTCAACAATGGCGTTGCTAAGTAAACATGTCAATGTCATCATTGTTGTGTTAGTGTCACAAGTTTTCATTGTGAACTGTTATGGCCGGTTTACATTATTTTAGTGTTTAGGAGAGTGCCATAATACAATTAGAGAGGCAAGTGCTCATTACTAGACGTTCGAGTGAACGTTTATATTTCTTCCAGTAGAGTGTCACTTCGTCGAACGTCGCGAAATATTATGCGCTATCCTACTCAAAATACTATGAGTTTTAATGGAATACATAAGTAAGTTTGATAATTCGAGTTAATGAAAACAACACGCACCCGTCACGAGTCACTTGCGCACTCTTCTAAAGTTCTCACTAAATTTTTAGTTTATACACAGATAAGTAACGAGGATAGTAACGCGCTCAGGTGTTACTGGATAGAACAATAGAAACCAATTCTATTTTGATTCTAATTGAAAGGCAACTAGAACCGTACTATACCGTAAAACGTACTAAAGCAAGTGGCGCTTACACGTTTCTACAAAAGCACTCTCCTTAAGAGAAATCAAAGTCATAAATTGATCTTTATTGTTTTGCTTAGTTATAGGTACCAATAAACTTATTGAAATGAAAAAGCCACTAGATAAGAAAAATACCAAAAATTAAAATAATGAAGAAAAACATGTGGTCAATACAAAACTAAAAGCTGTAAAGCCAAAGAGGGGGAGCTGTTTTTAGTTGATTAGCCAAGTGGATTCTACGTCTCATTGAATACGTCATTAGAAGCTCATTTAGTTAGTAATTTGTGATGAGGTACCCATGACAAAGTTATGATAAGTATCCGATTTTCGCCTTGCCTTCCTTCGTGAGTAGCCAGAACATGTCCAAAAGAGCAAGATTGGCTATCCGTAATAGTGTGCTGGTTCCAATACTGATGTAAGCATGGTAGCGAGATTTGGGTATGGCAGAAAAATCATGAAAGTAGGATTAGTGCAGTACAAATGAGATCCTTAAGAAATATGTGTGGTGTTACTTTGAATGACAGAATACGCAATAGTGATCAGAGACCGAGGATGTAGAGAAAGAGGATGTAGTGAGTGACTAGAATTGAAAAAAGGAATGTTGCGCTGGTTTGGAGATGTGGAGAGGATGAACGAAGAAAGACTGACAAAGCAAATATATCGGGCGAATGTGAGTGGAAGGGCCGGTAAGGGACGCCCCAGTTGGACATACTTCGACCAAATAGGGGATTTATTAGCAAAGGGCAAGATTAAAAGTACCCGAAACCGATGTGGGTACATGCAACGACTAATGGATGTCGATGAAGCGAAAATGATTTGTCAGGATAGTGGCAGGTGACAGTCCGTGGTCTCTGTCTACCCCTCTGGGATACAGGTGTGAGCTTATGTATCTGAATGTATTAAGAGATTTATATCTACTGGTGGTTGATAAATACAGAGGCGTCACCATATAAAAAAAAACATAGTGGAATATTATTTTGCGTCTACATTTTACCCGAGCGAAGCCGGGTTTTCGTCTAGTTATTTAATATTTTTGAATAAAAATCACATTGAAGCAACGCCATTGAAAGCATTGAACGTTGAAAAATGCGCTCTATCGTTCGATCTCCGTGTTAACACTATTCAATCGCATTAAATGAACACTAAGAATGTTGCGTTGGTTTGGAGAAAAAACTCATAAAGCAAATATACCTATCGAGCGAATGTGAGTGGAAGGGCCGGCAAGGGACGCCTCAGGCCGACATACTTCGGCCAAATGGGGATGTTTAGCAAAGGGCAAGATAAAAAGTACCCAAAACCGACGTGCGTGCATGCAACGACTAAAGAATGTCGATGAAGCGAAAGTGAATTGTCAGGATCGTGGCAGGTGACAGCCCCTGGTCTCTGCCTACCCCTATGGGATAAGGCGTGGGCTTATGTATGTGTTATAGGCAATGTGTATAATCCGGCATTGTATAGAATGCCTAGGCATTGTATACATTGCCTAAAACGTTCAGGCAATGTGTATATACGATTCATTTCATACATTGCCTAGGAATTCTATACAATACCGAATACGCTGCCGGCAATGTGTGTAAATGACGACGAATAATAATATGTACACAGCAAAGTCGAGTCTGTTTTCGATCTTACATAGAGAACCGCTCCGCTTCGCTACGCGCGTCGTCACACCTATTTTTCTGTTGCCACGTATTCTTTACATTGCCGACCCCCCCTTTCCAAAAAACATCAATATTTCGTTCAATTTACTACCATCAAGTTACTTGCTAATTTTTAATTTTAATAAAGTTGATTTTAAGTAAATCTAGTGTGTCTTTTATACCCTCCTACTTACTTACATAACATTGATAAATACGGGCCCAAATATAGTTATTTTACACATTACCTATGCGTCAACCGGCATTCTATACAATGCCTAGGTATTCCATACGTTTCCTAGGTAAAGTGTAAAATAGTTGGAACATTCAATATCATTTCACAGATTGCCTGGACGACCCCGGCATTCTATACAATACCTAGGAAATGTATAGAATGCCTGCATTATACACATTGCCTATGACATATGTATGTAAATGAGCATTCAATTACAAAAAGGAGTACATTCTCAATTCGACGCGTAGGTATATTCCTTTTTGTATTCCATAGTCGACAAGGAACCCTAGTTTCGCCATGTACAGTCGACAGCACGTCAACCTTCACATTTTAGTTGCAAAGTCGCCCGTAATCCAACGGGGTAGAGTGCATGGGTGTATAGGATGATGCGCTGTCGACTGACTGATATTTTGGATACTACACTTTAAACATACTATTAATCACGCCTACAAAACGATCAAAACGTTTTTAGAGTGCTCCTTAGATAGGGTTACATTTTTTCTCGCCCTACAGCATAGTGTGGGGGACGTACTGTTATTGGTGGTTTAAAATATTGTGGGTGTAGTAAGACCATTAATTGATTTAGGATTTCGTTTGCGAAATATTAAGCTTTAAAATATTTTTTGTGCGAACAGGGCCTAACCACTTCTCCTGACCAAACGGTTGATTGTAGAAACGTGAAAAAAATCAGGGAAAACTATCACGAATAAAGTGGGCTTTACGAGTTGACGAGTAATAGGCGACTAACTTATAAAAGGATAATTTCGTACAAAATCCATTAAAAATTACGGCGATGAAGTTGTTAGTTCTTTAAAGCAGACGAAACCCCCTCTTTCTACGGAACCCTACACGCACTTGGCCGTTTTTTTTGCTGTATGACCGCAGGGCAAACTCCGTCAAATCATCATTTGAATTGGAGTAATTATGGGCCGGGTTCTGAATTGAGAATTTCACTAAGTAAATACTTAAGCAACGTTCTGTCACGCTCTTTTCTGAGAAATTTGATGAGATAGCACTACAGTTAAGTAGTTACCTACTTAGTGAAATTCTCAATTCAGAAACTGCCACTTAGGGCCAGTTCAGAAATTCTCAATTAAAAAACCGACTCTTCGTCTTAAAAATGGCCATATATTTGGTACTCTTATTCGTCTATAATTTGGTCGTTATGGGGCATAAAGTTTTCTTTTAGAGAGCATTAATTTAAGGGGTCGTCCGGACTTACGTAACACCCAGCAATGGAAAAAAACATGTCTTCTTTCATTTTTACAAAAAAAAAAAAACGTTTTATAGGTGTCAATTATGGTGGTAGAGAAAGACGAATAAAATAACCTTGAGGGTAGTACTTTCTGGGTGGTAGTTATTAGAACCTGCAGGCTTAGACATTAGAACCAAAAACATAGGATTTAGATAATCGATTTCCGCTAAAATCGGCTTATCAATAGTCTCTCGAATTTTGGCAGAATCCTCACCTTTTCGAACATGTGAAATAGCTAGCAAGGGTTAGTTAAAAAATACAACGTTAGTTCTAATAAGTATAATATATATTTCAAGAAACACACAAACATAATTCTAAACTTGTTGAGGTAAGTATTGTATAATATTTCAGGCAAAATATCAAGTAATGCTCAGCCACATAAAATGTTATTTTGGATTTCGTAGTTTTCAAAATCGTACAGAGTAGTGGTCGTCCGGTGAATGTGGAATCGAATGCAACCAAGTCAATTCCTACCCGGTTACAGATAAGTCGGCCGTCTATTACGATAGAAAATACAAGTATACAATATAATAATATATAGTTGTTTTAGAGAGCTATACAGGTGTAAAACGTAAGAGGCTGCATAATTTTGTGATGTTTAAACATTGTAATTTAATAATATGAATAACATTATTTTGATTTAATTTTATGAACATTTTCGTTTCAACATACTAACAAAAACGTTATACTTGGTTGTATAATATCTACTCTTAATAAAATCAATAATTTGGAACACATTCTGGACCTTTATCATTAAAATATAAAATAACATCTACTCTAATTTGATTTTAATATAAAATATAACTAACACACTCACGTTCAACATCGAAAGTCGTCATAAATAGTAATCTAGAAAATAATAATAAATAGAATTATGAATATCACAGTAGAATAACTGCCAGCTAGTTTCTGCTACAGTCACACAGAGAGTTGAGGTATGGTCGGTCAAAGACAAGGTACCTTCACGCGGACCCGAGGCTGACAGTTTCGGCAAAAACTGCTGTGATATTGACAACCAGGTAATAAAAACGGAAATAGATACGAGTGAAGAACAACATCGTTTTGTTTGATCATAAGCATAATCTTATACCTACTGGTAACCAACAATCGGCGCGGGGCCGGGTCTAAGGCGAAACTAACACTTTCTTACACGGTAATTCACTTAGATTCTAACTAAAATATTGCAAGTTGCATCAAACAACAGTTCAGCATGATATCGAGCTGTTTTCAATCTGCCATGTAGGGGACCAGCCTTTAAGATGTTCTCGATTCATCGAACCGGGTCACTTGATTGTGTATTACTTGTCTACATGTGTGTCGATCTGTACTGGCGATATAACAAAGATTTACGTCTCTAGTACATGATATAATGCTAAAAACTCTTTCAATTAAATAAACACGAATGGCTCTATTATTAAACACCTTCACAAACACTTCGCGAAAATCTTATGCATATTAGAATGGTAGGTTTAACAGGAGACATACCTATGTTATAAGCTTGCCCACATATGAATTACACATGAGTATGTATGTTACTCAGAATTAGGCTTATTTACAGTCAAAGTAAAAATAATTATATGCAATTATTATGTATTGGACAAATTAAGGTCTATTGTAATACCTATAGGTTCTGTGAATATTTTACAAGAAAAATCAAGATATAACTTATTTTACAATGAAATACAAATTACCTTACAAAAATTATTGTTGTTGTAAATTCAAAATATTAGATGTTATTAACGAAAAGGTGGTATACTGTACAATGCTAAGTCACGACAGGGACACCTGACGTCTGGTGTGTGCTTATGTATTTCGTTTTATATAAGAGCCTACGGGTTCCTAATTACTACATAAAATATATTAAGGAAAATATTGGTGTATTTTCTGGTTGGATTAAAATCTAATTTATAATAAATTTACATTATGTACACAACAGTAAGAAATTTGAAGGGAAACGGTCATAAATCGGTGCCTATGAGATAATATATGAAATTAGAATAACTTTTTGTTACTATTTTCAATGGGACAGATTTCCACGAGGCAGTGCTTGGTGAGTACTCTGTTTCGAGGATATCATCGAAAACACAGTACCAACCAACTACGATGCATGCAACACGCACAAATATCGACAAATATACAACACAATGAGACTTAGAGCTCGACTAGTCCCAAGTTAAGACTGGTTTGTTTAACCCCTTCCAGCATTTGCTTCAGAGTGATCATTATTGAGGCACAACGTGTTATTTTGAAAACTGCAATTGGTTTACCAAGCACAATTGAAGATAATTATGCTTCTTTGTACTGATATGCGAGTTATATTTTATTTATTAAAATATTATGACTTTGGTGTTGAGTGCAATACAACATTGAGCAAAAAAATTAGCTATAAATAAATAAAAGTAAGTATCTACGTATGCATGTACACAACATACGTAAGCAAAACTATTTACAAATTGTCTTAATAAAAATAAAAATCTGTCTTTATTTTAAAATTAAGAGAAACTAAGTTGGGCTATGCATTAGAATACAAACTTAAAAACTAAGTGAAGTTTTCTATTATATTTCTAATAGCTTCCAATTTGTTGAGATCGGTGTGTATTGAACGGTGTTCGATGAAAGCTGATCAAAATTATGTCAGAGTTTATTATGTATATGTACTGTGTCTTTTGTATTTCCCAAATGTACTACGGGTAAATTTTTGAATGTAATATAGGTACCATTATTTCCAAAATTATATTTTATAAGTATTGTTCCTCTTCAACAGAAATTAACATGAGACCGATTAACAGCGAAAGAAAACGAGATACCGCAAAGTTAGTGTATAACACGCGTAGCTAACAGCTATTCATTACGTCAACTGTAAATACACTTATTGTTTATTGTACCTAACATAATTTTAAATACCTATTATTATTATGACTGCAACTTAATTAATACACCTTAGATCGATTATATTATAATGATTCTTACCGTATGGCAGTTATCAAGTCGCTAGCTGAGTTGCATCATGAAATAAGGCTACAGAAGTTGTGGAGAGCGCGGGTTCAGGCGCGATTAGCTTTGACAACTGAATGAGGTGTATCACAACCATGATTGCAATGAAATTGTATTATTTTTTGGTACATAGGTGCAGGTACGTTACGCGTTGTGTTGTAGCACGTATAATGTGATATCACGCAACAACCACGTATTCAAAACTCCGCTTCGTAACGGGTGTAAACAAAATATAAGCAAGGCAAGGTTTCTCTATTCTCATTTTTAACGCATGAACGCTGTACATACTTTTTCATAAAAATATATGTTACATAGTAAGGCTTGCTATTTGTATTGTTCTGGCAGGTAACGATGAATGGTATTTAATAACTGAAAGTTGAGTATTTAGATAGTTCTTTTCATAGAAATAAATATCGAAATAAAGATCCAAAATGCGTAGAGGCACATCCACACTTAGTATCTAAGTAGTCGTGTGCGTTGTTTTTATCAGGCAGCACCAGACAATTTTCTTAGAAAAGGCAAAATTTAATGATTCAGGCAATGCCGAAAAAAACCCATAAAAGTCTACTCTGAGATTGGCACATTCGTCGTTTTTTTATGGTGTATAGTTAAACAAAAAGATATATTTTAAAAACACGTAATGGCTGACGTTTAAGACGATGTTTGGAAATCAATAACGTTTTGGTAACTACACAATAAATAAAAATACCGAGCCTTGACAATCTAAGTGATACCTAAGCTAAATCAATGTCTTCGCATTAATGTTTTATACGTATTCAAACATCTCACCACCAGTAAAAAGGTTTTCGATTTAAACTATCACATTAAGTAACAATATATTATCATGTTAATTAATTTTATATTAACAAATCTGTCATTGCTTTCAAATATATTTCTTTAAATTTATAATATAATTTTATTATGATAATATTTACAGTTTTTATGTTAGGTATATAATACTTATAAAATATTATTGCGGCTCGCAATAGCCTTCACTTTTATTTCTTGCTTTGTTCTTTTTGTCTTTTCCATAATCCTCTTACCCACTGTTATCACACCTTTCCACGGTTTGGGCCGGCCGGCTGAGGCCTGACCTGAACCGGACTTCAATAACAAATGATTTAATACAAGAATCGAATATCGTCCATATTAAGTGGCATGTCCCTTAGGTGACCATTCTCTGCACGCATGTCAAGTGCAGATTCGAAGATTTCATAAGATACAATATATTTAGAAGAGGGACGGCCTCCGTCATTGACATCATTAGGCAGTGATGATACGCTATCACTCCGTAACAGTCCCGTCAAAGGTCGCTTTGCCGCGCCATGCGAGTTCTCGTTAAGTACACAGCGCATGCGACAGGTCGTGTATGACCGCGCGAGCGACTGAGTATTGTCTCCTTGTTCAACGCTGAACTATATTATATACGACGCAGGATATGTTACCAAAAAATTAAGTCTAAATATTTGTCATAGTCTTTTCGTCAAATCTGAGATAACTTACAATAACATGACTTATTCAAATATAATTCAGTCGATTCAAGTTTGAGTGATTTATTACTGAAGTATTATCCAGATTCGGATATTATGTTCGCGAGTATGACGTGGCAGCATACTCACTGAGGTACCTAACTAACAGTGTGAAAACATTGCCTCCTACCGAACTACGGAACAACACATTCGAAAATGTGGACGGAATTGCAATTAAACTATAATGAATGTATAGCTGAAGTCAATATCTAGATGAATTCATAAAATAACTTCTCTATAAACTCTGTGTAGAGGTATTTGTTTTCATGAAAACATTGCTCAGTGATTGAATGTAGAAAAATAACTCTTTTTGTTTATACGAATGAATAATGGTGACTCTTTACTGTTTGGCGCACTTCATCGCTCGCAGCTTGGAACAAGTGTTTTCACACTGCGTGTAGCGTCAGTCTAGTCTTAAATCTAACTTAAATCTAATATTCACAGTCTCGCGCACGCATGTCCGCTTTTCGTATCCATCGTCACAGTAAAGGCGTACTGCACTACAAAAATACGTGGGCAATGTCCATAATAAAGTCAAAATGCGAGCCACATTTTAAGAGCAAAATATGTCTCTCTCAATATTCTTCAGTAATAATAATATCTTAAATAGTTATTTTATATTAATTCATAGAATCTGTTTAAATTTAAAATAAAAATTTCCTTTTAATATAATTTCACAGACTAACCTAGTAAGGGTCCGCACACGGAATAGTTCACGCACACGTTATAAAATCTCTCTGTATCAGTCCTGCCTCGTTTTAATTTTATGCTGTTGCGTGTAGTGAGATTGCAGGGCGAGGCGCGCAGGCGCGGGCGGCGCGAGCGAGCGGCGCCCGCGCTAGTCCCCGAAACGCGAGCAAGCCTTCTTCCACTTGCACTGAGTGCACCAGAGGTCGCGGTGCTCCATGCCGTACACTTTACGGCACTTCTTATTGTCGGAGCGAGGTCGCCGGCCCGGGCTGCCTGGCGAGCCCGATGCGCCCGTCAGGCGCATCAGTTTCTGCACACAAGACAAAAACATGTTGAACTATGCGCTCGCACTCGAACATAACAATGCACTGCGAGATTGGCTTCGAGCCAGCGCAGTTAATTAACTGACTTTGCTTACCGGCGAGTGTGAATTTGACCAGGAATGCATTACGGGAATGCTGATGGGCCTCGCAGATCCGTTCTGTTGTTGAAGCAGCCCTTGCCTAGAACAGATAGAATGTTGAAGTTAATTTGCGTTTCGCGAAACAGATCTAGAAGATGATTGAAAGTTTTCGATAAAATCCACTGTTTATTTGTTAACAAATTACCTAAATGAGCCGACCAGCTGCCTTTGATAGTCAGGGTCCTCGTGCGGCGGGCGGCACATGTCACGGTGGGACAGGGTGGGCGCTGCTGCCGGAGTTGCCACATCGCGCTCTGTGTAGTAGAATTCCTCTTCATGGTCACTCTCGCCCTCCTTCTTAGCTCTGGAAGAATAATAAGAAATTTATGTAAGTACTTTGTGAACTCTACCACAGTAGAGCCCCAAAAGGCACTTTGTCCTTTGAGAGATGACGACAAAACAAACCAAAAAAGAGAGTATAAAAACGTGACTTAAGCGGACTAAAGCTATTCGTATGGTTTCTCCTGGGCCGAAGCGCTCTAAAAGAAAATCACCCTTGACCTTACTTAGGGTAAGACCCGTTCACTTTCATAGTAATAAAAGAAGAGTACTTTTCGGCGTAACGCCTACCAATATTAAAGGCAAGTGGTCAATTGGGTGTGCATTATCGCAGTAAATCCGCTGTAGTAATCGGTAGCTAGGTAGTACAGAAGCATATCGCAGCAATTTATTATAATATAGAGGCAGACGTCGTCAGGGCACGGTTACGTAAGACGACCTTGCGCGGCGGGCGCGGGCGGTGGGTACGTAACCTTGTCGCGAAGCATCGCTTCCTGGTATAAAGGGCAGGCCCTTTGGCGTTCCAAAGTTAGCGCGATTTGCGATTCTAAACAAAATGTTCAAATTAGTGAGCACCGTAATTTACTCCCGAGATTCTCATGAAGAAAATCAAACTGAATCACTGTCACTAAGACTGTATTTTGTTACTATTTGCCATGATAATGCCCGGCAGGTGACTCGAACAAAAATTAGCGCAGTTGGGTGAGTTTACGACAAACTGCGGTATAATTCTAAGTCACACAAAGCGTCCCCGCCAGTGAGGTCTGAAATAAGTCCCTGCGTAGTAGTCGTTTGTTGAATAATTGGTCGCGGGAATTATAATAGTTATGCCAAGCAAGGCTGTGTTTACAGTCGCCGTCAGCTGTACACCGGCCGGCTCGTTGCACAATTGCGTCACTCACATGGCGTGCTCCACGTGACAAACATTTAGTTTATCTATTTATTATAATATCGCTGTTTTGCAGCACCCACACTCTGACTCCGACGCTGCACTCGACACGATTTGGCACGTTCATTAGAGAGAAACCGTGCACAAGGTGACCCGATGCACACGACAGCTTCCGCTAAATGGGGGACTGCCTTAAACTTAGATTGAAGCGGCACTGTTTTTGTCACAGAAGACATAAAGGAGCTCGGAAAAATAAAACTCGTTTTTACAGATATAAAAAGGCCTGGTCCCAGTCCTTGGTCTCTGCCTACCCCATTGGAAAACAGGCGTGAGTTTACTTGTGTAAGTAAAGAAACCGGAGAAGTGCGAAATTGGACTCGTGTACGATCTACAAAATATTAGACACTATAATTATTAATACATTATATTACACTATATTTATTGTGCGGCCGCTGGGAGTTTTGCGATCCTGACACATGTCTGTTTCATATGACTAGTGATGGGAGAAAAGCAACGTTATCATTCCTTACGTTATTCTTAACTAGCTTTTGCTACTGACTCACGATTAAGTAGTTTTGTTTTTTAGACGACCTTCACTCAGTCATCTCTTGTGCCATTTTCGCAGGCATTTTAGAAGGGTCATTATCTTTTTTTACCGAATGGCGGTGAAGTGTTGTGGCGAGCTGTGCGACCTTTTATTTGGGCCCAGATCAGCTCAATCGCATAGTACGGCAGTGGTACGGAGAGATTCTGAGAACGCGATGATCTTTTTCTAAAGCCTGTTCATCAACTTCGTATCGTTAAAGGGACCGTTATCATTTTCGTTATTTTTGGTACGTCACTACAAAAAAATACGGTTGACATTACCTTGTGACAGCGTAGTAAGGATTTTACGCACGAACATTAAATATTGATTTCTTCTTATTTCACATTTAAATCACTGTGCAAAATATAACATTGATTGTAAGTTTACACAATGATATAGTTTCAATGACAATTATTTGCTAGTAGGATAAATAGGACATAAAAATATTTTAATCGAAAATTTAACGCTACTTCAAGGTTACGTCGTCCGTTCTAACATGACCTGTCAGGATCGTAAACATCGAGCAAAAAATGCCAAAAAACACGTTTGTATTTTTTTATCCCTCTTAAATATTTATTTTATTCTCTGTTTAGTAAGTATTTTTTGTAATACGAGCAACAGAAATAAAACATAAAAATTTCAACTGTCTACATCACGGTTCATGAGATACAGAGTGGTGACAGACAGACGTACAGTGGAGTTTTAGTATTCATCATCATCATCATCATCAGCCCACAGCTGACCACTGCTGGGTATAGGCCTTTTCCCCCAAATGCCATTTCACACGGTCTCTCGCCATTCGCATCCACGGACCTTCCGCCGACTCAATAATAGTAATAGGATCCCGTTTTTACCCTTGAAACCATAAAAAGCGACAAATCAAATTACTGTAATATTAAAAATCTTTTTATATTTTTTTTTTCGCTGAATTCTGAACGTTTCCTCGTAAGGTTTTGTACTTATAGAAACATTATTTTACGAATAAATGAAGGGTCAGTTAATATTTATTGACTAACCCTTCATATATTATTACGAGGCTTTATCTAATAGGCACCAAGTGACGTCATAGTTGTACCACGTTACTAAAATTACTTTTCGATAGGAAAAGTATTACACGCAGAAAAAAAAATACCACGATTATTGACCTCCTCCACCTCCAGTGACCGAACAACAACAGTCATGTTCAACTTACCCCAGGTGTGTGTCCCTAATGTGAGCTTCGATGGAAGAGCAAGCATTAGTGATGTGACCACAGCCTCGCCATGTGCACTCGAATACAACGCTGTTGATCTGGAACAAAAGACACATTCATGAGTTCACCTCTTTTATACACACAACAAACATCTGGCCGTACACTTTAATGTTGACATATTCCCAGTTCAACAATGCAAACATAATTTATGCATGGATAGTCACAATGTCACTTCCTAGTCGCATTAGCTTAGCATAATGAAACAGAGCTGGGCAAAGTCAAACAATAACTTGTGGGATTTTTTTGTTTGCCTCGATGCAGCGTGAAGGATATTGCAATTACCGCTAAGGATTCGCATGATATCAATGTTAGCGTTCAGTTTAGAATAGAATAGAGCGATGATGTAGTACACGGAAGCGGCTCTAGGCCGTGGCCTTGCGTCCCGCCGCCCGCGCCGGCACGCGCTCTGCAACACATAGCTATGTATTACACAGATTGCCGCTCGCCTGGCAACCGGTCGATTGGCTAATTGAATAAAAATACGGACAAGTACGTGTAGGACTCGCGTCTTCAGGATCCGAATAAACGAATACAAGCTTAACTTTCTTTCTAGTGGAAAAGTATGGACTCTCATAGAAACCAACTGCAAAGTATCTAAGTAAGTCCTTTTTTGTGACATACCTTCGTAACAAACTAATAATTTCGCGAATTTCAACTCAGCCCTTTTATCCTGAGAAAAGTTTTGATAGATACGAACGGACGGATGATAAAGTGATCTTATAAGTAATCATTTTTTTTCTTTTCAACGTGTAGAACCCTAATACCCAAGTATGTTAGTATATCACTACATACCTAACTACTCAGTACTCTACTCTAACGGGTGCCACGATCTATTGTTTAAGTATATCAGAATCTCTTAAGGCAGCATAAGTAATGCGACGGATGTTGAAAAATAATAGCTTTTTGTTGTTTACTAAATTCGCCATTTTGTTAAGTTTAGCTGTAAGTTTTCCTTAAGATAAAAATAAATAAAATAAATAAATGATAGCAAAGTCTTAGACACCCACAAAGTTTTTTTGGGATATCAATAAGTAGGGCACGTGTTGAAACTGCTAGGGTGTGAGCAGGGAGGGAGCGGGCGAGGGGGGCATATGGCACAGGCACTTGCCAACAATTCTGCAGCGACCTTCCACCCAATGCCATGTTATTTCGGCCGCGAGCAAGATGCCACTGTGACGAATAACTAATTGCGATCCACACTGCGTCGTCTCTGTTGCTACGCCGCGCCATCCAAATCTGTTGCAAGCTCGGTAGTTTGACATTCTAACTATACAGTAAGATAAAAACAATGACACGGTAAAAACTTGCGGGAAATTATCATAACATTGTTCCTTTTAAATGGAGGCTACGCCTCTACTAGCTACGCCGCGCCGTAGCGCTACGAAAGTTGCTACGAAAACTCTATTTTGTGTGACGAATTTAAGTCAAATTGAAGGCTTTATGGAAAGGCAACGTTATGGGTATGCAAACAGCAGGGTCTAATTAATGTAGCGTCAGTGATTTGCGCGCGCGGCCACCCAGCGCAAGTATCAAGTGCACTCTTAACTGGGTCAGGTCGAGGGGGTTCGAGAGGCGTCGAGAGGAGGGAGATGGCAAACCAGGTCACGGAACCACGGCCAAGGGTGGTCCGCGAAGGTTGCAAGAGCCTTTGTTTCCGCCAAGACTAGCCACTTCAGACAAGGTTGCTGTGTAGGTATATTTTTGTTTCATTAATAAATAATTGATGTTTTTAGTAATGCGAGCAGAAGTGTATTTTCGCTCGCTAGATATCTTCATTTTTTCAGCTATCGTCATTAGTTCTGTGAATTGAGAAGGGCGTCAGCGGAGACGCGAGTGAATCATGTCTCTAGTTACACGCGCGGCGCTGACGTCACGGGCTGCAACGCCCACGCCGTCCGCCCGCTGTCCTTGCTCGAATACCTCTACCAAATTCCGATCAATACCTCGTACCATACCATACAATGCTCCATTTAGCAACAAGTTTGACATAATTCTTGCTCAAAAGTCCTATTACCTTGCTACATTGGGTAGTTGCGTTACCTAAAGGGCAAATATACATATACCGGTTTTTATGAAGTGTTGTTTATGCCAGTTTGATGCAGACTAATTTACAGGCACAAAAATATTTCGTTAAAATAAAAATGTGCGTGAAAATGCACCAAAAAAGTCACGAACGGGAAAATACTCGGTGGCAGCCAGATAAAAAATATTTTAATTTCTCTGACACAGCTTACCTTTCCCGTAGGCGAGGCAGGAGAAGTGCGGGGGCGCGCGGGGCCCTTCAGGAAGAGTCCACCCTCCCGCTGCACTACTGACCTACTTTCAGCTCTCAATGGCTAAGCCGCTCTGACGTATGTACGGCCATTTTATCTATCTACCTATGTAACATAGCGACCCTTTGGTTTTTGCCTATATACTAACCCTTATCTTATGTGTCGTACTTTCATTGTTTGAACTGTGGAATATTACGTTGGTTTTTATATTGGACCTTGAGTTGGCACGAGACTATTACGACTGCATCAGAGCTATACGTTCTTTGTTCTATGAACGTAGATAATGCAAGAGCCGCTTTGCGTCGGTGTGGGTGCGGTGTGTGGACAACTTACACGTGCCAGTTCGCTCGGCTGTGTGCAATGCAGTGGCGGGAGAGCGCAGTGGTTTGTGTGCATTCGGTGGTATGAGTGTGGCGCAGCGGGGGGTTGGGGGGGACGAGGTCTGCTAACACGTGTAGCGGCCAGCGGGGGAGACCCTGACACGCGGAAGAGGACGCGGCGGGGAGGGGGCTTGAGTGCATAGTGCGATCATACACTAACATACATCATACATCTTTGTTCTTTGCCCTAGTTTGACTGGACTAGGCCCAAGAGCTAATGAGTTGCTCCAATACGGTCCGGCCAAAGTTTAATGGAAAATCTGGGTTGGAGACACCGTTATGCAATTTGTGCCATTTGAAACATGCGCCACAGTTTATAAATTTAATGCCCTCAACGTCGTTAGTTTTGCTTACCTACACAAGATTTCATTTTTAATGACTGGTAATTAAGAATTTGCTATCGATGCATCTCTGCATGCATAAATAGCAAATTATAGCACGTTCGCAATTTATTGATAAGATACTGCTAGTCGATTTGACAGTTTTGCTTAAAACCGATCTTGCTCGTGTCAATCTGTTCGACAGCTTTCTTTTAAACATTGTAAAACTTTAAAACGATCTACTACAAAGCCAAGTAACATTAAAGTAGAATAAATAAATAAATATTCGAACAAAAGAATACATATTTTGTGGTTACAAATTTATTAACTATGTATGTATTTACCTACATAGTTTATCTAAGAACTCGTAAAAACAACTTTATACTATGGGCACCATACGAGTTTCCGTTGACGTCACGAGTCACGGGATTAACAAAATTACTTAGGAAAACTGCTTGTTATTGAACTAAAAGACGTTTCCACAACGGGACTCGCCATCTAGGAAATATCGCGTTCTAATTCAGTAAACAAAGTCAGTCTTACCCAATACTGTATTCTACGTCTATAGATATAAAGTTAATTTTCCATATTCTTAAGGAAACGAAGCCGGCTTCGAATGCCGGTTTGTTGTTGCTCCGTCTCTGTCTCACGCGAAGCACGCTCATGCCTAAGATGATATTGATTTGTTTGCTTTGCATCTCGCTTTTTCACACTGGCTTACATATGGTCGTCTCGAGCATATGACCTTCTACTTATTTCACTTCACGTAGGTAGTTGGTTAGATAGTTGTTTTCGCGACTTCGAACTCTAATGCTGACACTTCACTTGGCTATTCGTATTCGCCGACGATTTAGAATACAATGCAGGCTTAGCCAAAACCAGTGCTTAATATTCGCCAGGATGCCCAGCAATGGATGGTTAATATTTGCCAAATACGCGAACACTAATAGCGATGTGAAGTGCCACCGTAGGATTAGAGACGAATGGAGCGAGAAAGATGGCATTTCGTGCGATGAGCTAGCTAATAAATTGGTATGGTGTGGTGCGTAAGTCTCGAGCGGGCTCCGCGGCCCCGGCTGTTTATGTGTGCGTGAGTGTTTCTACGGCGTCACTGACTCTACCATAAACTTTTAAACTAGATTTTGTTCCGTTACAACGGGTCGTTTCTTAGTTCTATCCATTATGTCGTTTTGTTATCTACCATATCCGAGTGATGAGCTACACTGCCATTAGTTAATGTAATCTACGTAGGTAGGAGAACACTCTACAATGTTTTTGTCACTAGTATACCACCGAACGAACAAAGAAATTTTGAATTTGTCATTCCCTGTATTACGCGCACCTTGTCGGAATCCCAACGAATGCTATAGCAATCAGTATGGAATTTGATGGTTAGACGTTAGGAATTCTTCAGGATTTGGTGCGCTTGTAAACATTAATCGTCGTTATCTCGCTTGAATTTTCGTGAAAGCGCTGAAGTTTGTTTACAATCAAACGAATTGAGCAGGATGAAGTCGTTTAGTTCATTTTGTTGAAAGAGCGAGAAACAAAGAGCGGTTTAAGGCCATTTGATTTTAACGACTGTGTTGCAAAATGAAAGGAAGAAAGTAAGCGGAGACGTTTCCGTAATAATCACTAACAAAAAAGTCCATTACAAGCACACTCGTTAACTACCTAGCTATGTATGAATGAAGGTGCAGTCATAAAATGCTGGTTGTAGTATTGATTGCTGTAAAGATATCAATGGAACGCAATTCGAAACAAATGACACGGTAACTTTCTTTCTCGCGCAGGAACCAAAACACAAAGGAAGTGGAAGCAAGAAGGTTGCTTGTTTGAAGTGAGATAGATACACGCTTTGCACCCTATAGAGCCAAGGGAGGTGTAGGGCAGGTCACTGAACCTACGGTAGCTCCTACCCCTGCGTTTCGTAGCCATTCTAACTTCCTGTTGCTCTATTTTGGCCCCCTGCCGGTATCTAATAGCATTTCTGTATGTATTAAATTGCAAGCCACATAACGTTTCTCTACCAAACTACTTCTTGAAGCATGAAGCGAAGCGAATCATACTTTGAATTTTTTTTTTTGTAAAAGTGTTACAAAACTTGGTTAGGTACTGATTCACAAACTGGAATAATATCTTGGATAGAATACAGTGTTGAGCATAAGTTTGTTTGATACTATCCCGTAATACTTTTAAGAATAGAACTATCTGTGAATTTTGCGAACGTCTTACACCAATCATTCACCCATCGTACATTCCTATGTGGGTGACCAAACTCTGGTACGCAAAGAATACTCGCACACAATGATAAAATAATCAAAAGGCGAAATTCTACAGGTGGCGCTTTGCATGTGTTAAAGACTTGAAGCGTTGAACCCGTACCGAAATGTTCCCTCGTCCCGCGCCATTTAACCCCTCCTAACTCAACTAGGCGATACGATCGCATCGCATGACACCCTTGGCATGTATAAGCATAAATACCCACACAATACCGATTGGCAGAAATTTAATTCAGTTAAAAATCTTTGATGAATAAATGACCGGCCACCAGGAGGACTTTGTAATTTTTTCCCTGAATCGTACACTTACCCACAGTTCGATACAATCAAAGCAGCACACAATGTCACCTAATCGCATGAGGTCAGCACGTGACGAGTGCTAAAGTTGATCTAGAACCACGTCATTTGACGCGAGTCTCGACCATTTGCGTCACATTACGGTATGGAAAACACGGGCTTCCAAATGCCTAGGGTTTCTTCCCCACGTGATTTCAGCGATTTCAGAGGTGCATTACATTGCATAATGGTTATCCGCATGAGTCATGGCGTATTGCGTATCCGAGGAGGCGGTGTCGTGATGATGAATCAGTAGAGTGGTGATGGCGGGTCGTCGCCACCGAGCTGTGGGGGACTGTGATCGCCGACCCCAGCAGGTTCCGACTTGTTACAGTTTCACTTTTTCCTCTCCATTCGACGAACCTGCTGCGAGATTCTAATCGACAGAAATAATGCACTGCATACTATTTAAGCATATTAATATATTATTAAAGGTCCTCTTTAAATAGCACGCAATGCACGTGTAACAGTATAACACCCGATGGCAGTGTTCTGCCAAAACCACAAATATATTGACGAAGTTACATCACCGCGGCAGAACACGATTTGGCATATTATCAGCTACAATAAACTCGATATGTTATGTGTCGGTGTACAATCCAAGTGTTACAGATTTCGATGTCGCAAAAACATATTTTACTTTTAAAATGGGAGTTTGTTGAACCTGCGGGACTACCTCCTCATTATCGCGAGTGATGAACTCGTCCCCATTGTTCCCGTTGATACCTACACGCCGCATCGAATGGAATGTATAATTTGCGTGCTACCGACAGCCCTGCCTGCACTTATCGATGCTTCCATGACCGCATAATCGAGTAATACATCGATATGATAAAATGGCAAATAACCGTGGATACTTGAAGCTCAAATTAGTTAAATCGTAATCCAGTATGTATATAGAAGTTAATATTAAGTCCAGAAACGACAGAAAATTAAGAAAGTTATTGAGGTGGACACGATGACGCCATCACAATGGTATTCGGACTAAAATGATCCACATAGATGGGCCCGTGTGTATTGTAATAAGTCTACAGCGTGGGATAGGTTGATGCTCCGCATGCCTAGCGTTAGGCGTGAGTGAGACCCTTCGACAAGTAAACATTTGAACTGTCAAGAACGGGCAGCGCCCCAGGCCGGCATGTCATTGCCCTGCTGCTCGCGCCGGGTTAAAAAAACGCAGCGCCCCGGTCTATCCAGCGCCAACTCTAAGTAGAGACGTGCTTTTATATGAAAATTATAAAGAGCAACAAAATTGTGCTTCGGCTTTGATGCACACATAACCTCAGAGGTGTGTGGTAACATTATGCATAGGCAGACATCGTACCTATGTGGTGCAAGGACCTGATAAAAATTATACGAAACCATGTTAATTCGTTATGTAGACCATTGTCACCTTGATTAATTAAATGCCACCCACGAATTTGTCGTGCGTGCAACACGCAGCCGTAGCACTTCCTTTAAATTATTAAATTGTGCAAGGCGGAAATAATTGCTTAAAGTCCACGACCATGCTGAACCCTGCCGTGGACAGCTCTGCGGCAAATAAATGGTCAATGTCTTCTTGGGCGATGTCTTTGACCGCGCCAAGGCCGTCAGGATAGGGTGTATGAACTTTATGGCGCCACGATGCGCAGTAGCTTTGTTAGCCACTTTAATTACTGCGAATTCTGGGAATTTCCGGAGGGTGGACCGGCAAGTGCGTATTGCGGGAAAAAGTGTCAAATTTGTATTTAGGTGGGTTATTAAGACGGGGAGCCGGCTCGAGGGGCGTTGACCCGGCGAGTGAGACGGAGAGACAACAACCCTGAAGTTGCAGCGCGTCGGTGGCAAGCACGAATCCCAGGGCGGGCGCGGCGGCTTGCGCCCGACGTAACGCCGAAGCAACGCTCCTCTACGAACATTTTCTTTGTTCATGTTCGATTTAGTTTCAATGCAGTTAAATGTGATTGCTTTACACAAAGCTACTTTAGAAATTAGGCCGCCAAATTTAGAATGGTCTGTCCACAGAATGTAGAATCACAATGAGGCCTATTCAAGCACAAAAGGGCTCGGTACATAAATGTAATCGCTGCAACCGGGTCTCGTTTGTGTATTGATGTAACCTATTTTCGTTGTTGCACAACAGTATTCAGCACAGTTACGTACGACGTACCTAAATAAACTCGCACACATACTCCGTATATTTGGCTGAGTGATAGTGGCAGGGCGTCCTCAAACAAACGTTTTGTTATCCAATTGAGTGTTTATCAATTTGATTGCTGTGTTAGACCTGTAGCTAATGCTCCGATAGGAAATTTTAGAGCAATATAATCGGCAACAAGTGTGGCGGGCGGAGTTCAGGCGGCGGCCCACATTCGCGCGCGACCCACTTCGATACGTTATCGCGCGGACCCGCGCTTCGCGCTGGTACGCACAGCGGCTCATTTACGCTGCGGTTCACTGTCAACCACTCGCTAAGTGATAACTGCTTGTTTACATACAAACGACCACCGCGATAACGCAAACACAATAGAAGTAAAACAATAATTTAATTAAATAGGTACCTACTTGTTTCCTTACAATTGTACTCCTGTTATGTTTCATAATTGAATGCGTTTTTATGCTATGGATCCGGACCGGTATTATCGACTTATCATCGAAGCATGTAATGATGTAATGCATTGTAAATGGACAGATAATTGCTTGACAATGTATCGTGTCGACGACGCGGGCGCAGGGCACGGTAGCTTAATGACCGCGGCTTTATCCCTGTTGACCCTCAGAAAAATATAATTAAATAGCGATAAACGCCGCTTTTGAGCAAATGACAGCTTATCGCAATCAAATCACTTAGATTGTACGCAAGAGTACATCTAATTTTTCTTACTTTGTTTCGTACTCTCGAGGTACATATCTTCCTCTTTATTGTAGAGTCTTAGTGACAATAATAATAATAACTCTCACCCAACACAATCACTTGACTTGGTCCCAAGCTAGGATACCCTGTGCTATGGTAACCAGGCAGACACTACAAACATCGAAAAACACTATTTCTGAAATACATGAACTGAAATTATTGATTTCACCGCAATTGCCAAGTTCTCTGCATCAGAAGAGAAGTGCCCATGGTTGTGGAGTACGTCATAGGGCTGTGGTGGGCGCGGTCCGGCCACAAGCGCCCGCGCAGGAAGCGCGCCACCATAAATTAGCACCCCAGTGCGTTCCGCGGGTTACGCGACGCATAGCACCGTTTAATTTAAGCACGCTGGCTGATTACAAACCGCTATGTTTATTGGAAACGGCCTATGTTCCGACGTATCCTGTGGGGCGAGCACTCAGCTAATGAATATGTAAATAAGTGGTTCAAAAAACCTCGCTGGGCTTCGAGTTCGAGTGTTAACGACGCAGTTTATGCTAAAGCGCGTGACTAGCTAACTTTGCAAACTATTTTCAATGTCGAAGTTCTTTAGGCAGATCGTTTGTAGTCGAGGCCGCGCAGGGTAGCCATTGGCAGCTCCTAACTGTTTGCGGAGCGCGAGAGCCGCTAGAGTACCGTAAGCCTTCCGCATTTTAAAATAGAACGCAAAGGCCGCGCTATTATGCCCGACCCTGCCGCTGCTGTGACAACATACGAACAAGCGCTTGATAGTGTGTAATCAGCCGGTAAACTCCAAAATAAGGCCGTATTTCACTTTCCGTGTTGGAATGTAGAAATCTCAGAAAATCTTACAGCGTAAAATTTGAGGGGTCAGGTTTCCCTGATCCTTTATCCAAGCAAGCCTAACCTTGCGGACAATATATTATATGCATAAATAAGCTCAACAATGCACCTAATAAAAAATATGTTTTATAGCTTCCGATAAAAACGTATTTCAAGGCGAGGGCAATTTTTTTGCACGTGTGCATTGAGATAGCGGTTGCGGCGAACGATTTTATGGGCAAGGCCTCGGCAGAGTGCCTACAATAGTGGCTCGTGAGCGACGGTCACGTTGGGCACGCGCCGTCCTCACTCACGTGCAGTATTACCAGATCCAAAAATGAGATTCACGGTCAATTATCCTGTTTATTCAGCTTCCCAACTTTAAGATTAACGGTCAAAATTTCTATTTTTTTTTTTAATTCTGTACTTAAAGATTCACTGCCAAAATTTCTCTTTTTCATCAAATTTCCGGACTTTAAGATTCACGTTCCAAGTTTCTGTGTTTTCTGCAAAATTTTGAACTTTTATGTTTATGTTATACGCACGTATTTGTCTTGTCAAAGCCAGCTGTTCAATCTGTGTAAAATTTAAAAGTGTGGTAGTAGGTAAGTAGAACCCATTGTATTAAATCGTTTTCCTGACAGGGGATCTCAATTCCGAAAATATCTGAAACATTTCTGGTACCTGGTAACCCTCCTCACGTGACAGGCTGGCGACTCCGGCGTGCCTACAGCCTTGGAGCTAACTACTGATATGATAACATCGTCATATTACCATATCTCAGTACACTCGAGATAGAGCACACAGTATTTTTATATGAGGAAATGGTCGGAGATCATTGAGGTTACTCGTAAACTTCAAGCGTAGTAAGATCTACGAATAAAATGTTCATAGCTGTTACCTCTATACAGGGTCTTCATTACGGGACGTAATTACATTTACGGTAGGATATTGGTAGACAACGTAAAACGCGAATTTTATGATATTGTGTAAGCATTGACAATCTGAGAGATAT
This sequence comes from Yponomeuta plumbellus, assembly GCA_947310845.1. Taxonomy (NCBI): domain Eukaryota; kingdom Metazoa; phylum Arthropoda; class Insecta; order Lepidoptera; family Yponomeutidae; genus Yponomeuta; species Yponomeuta plumbellus. The sequence continues at coordinate 13,498,584 of OX371198.1, read as the reverse complement.
TTTACTGCTATAAAAGATATATCCGGTTTCGTTCGGGTTCTTGCTCTATGAAAGCTTAAACTAGTTGTAGCTATACCAATCGACGACAACAGTACAATGGCCGTGCGGAGACAAATAAAACTTGTGTGACGGCCTAACCTTTCCTCGCAATGACAATGAAAGGAAGAGATACCATCGAGGGTGACAAGAGCGTGTTATTCATTACGCGAACAATTACCGCGGCCATGAGCAACGCGGAAGTTGCAGCATCGGCGACATAGCAGATAACAAGCAAGCCGCGCTTTATCAGCGCGACTCCGTGACCTTGGACCGAGCACGCATTACTAGAACTGCGAGCGTCACTTAATGCGTAGGACACAATATTCTAGAAAAATCTAGGATATTCGCGAAGAGGCGGATAGTAACAAAACTACATAATTATTTCCCAATTATTCTATGACATTGGGAAAATCCGTCTTCACGGAAGTAGGACGATAGAATAAAATGGATATAATCTATGTGATGAAACTACGAGCTCGGATTGGCTGTTGGAATCTTATCAGCAACGAACTCGCTGATTGGCTATTCGAGGCTGCTAACTGCAATGTACTTTTTTTTCGTGTTGCCGTTACTCATTTGTTCAAACATAATAGTAACGGCAACATTGTTTTTCTTTCTGTTTTTATCTACAAAATATTAAAAATAAACGCAGTGTTTATCACCTAGTAATTGTGCCATAGAAATGTTTCTTGGACCATAATGATAACGAAAAAGAAAATCTTAATTACTAAGTTTCACATCGAAATAGCGTAAGGTTTTGAGACTTCTGAAAGTTTTTTGAACTAGACTTATGATTGATTTATTTTAAAACTAAAACTTAACTTTTAACTAACTTTTCGTAGCAGAAATGTTTGTTATAAATTTCGTTACGGCAGACCCCCTCCGCTTACTACGATATTTGTTCAAGTGTTATGATCACATTCGATTGTTTCAGATCATTTGTATAGAAATACACATTGCTGTGCGTTGTCAATTATTGTCGAACTTTGGCAGTACCTACTTGACGGATAACGTCACGAAACAATCCCTGGTAGCAAACAAATCAATCGTATTTGGTTCTGTTATTGCAACAATTTAATTTTCCATTTGCCACAGGCAATCTATTTCACACCAAAATGGTCTTTTCATTGCACAATTGCCTTGCATTAGTAAGAAACGATTTCCAGGTCTTTGTCTGCGCACCCGTCCAAATCCGTAGTAATCCGTGCCATAAACGAATTATCCAATGGTTCCGACCACGTCTTAAATCAGAGCGTGTTACCTTGTACAGCTCTACAGAATGTAGTGAACATATTCGAGTGTCTACACAAAATAAATTACACAGATATAACGCAAAGGAGCTTTTACGGGGCAACAACATAGGCTGTATTGCTGCAGTCAAGTTTAGCAGCAACGGCTCTGTATTTCTGCAATCAACTAGCAACACATTTATGCAGTCAGATCTAGCAGCAACGTGCGCTGCATTTCTGCACTGTCAAATCTAGCACGTTCACGATGTGTACGATCATTATCCTCGGCGCGATTGCGCGTGTCCCGCATGTTACACGTGTCGCGATAACGCACGTGTCGCTCGTGCACGTCACAAGGAGCTAGGCCGTATCGAACGCTAATTCCCAATGACGTGACCAAAGCAACAGCTTAAACTTGAACAATTATTGTTGCTGCACAGCTTATCGACGAACGAGACCGTGGAAATAAATCAAAAGACGGTCATGGATTGTTTGCTCAAGGGGATCCACTGAGTAAAACTAGCGCCACGAAGAATATTAATCATATCTTTTTTACAGATCAAATTTGCAAAAAGTTGCTGTACGATCTCTCGAACATGTTAATAGTGATTTTCAGAACACATGGACGTGAAGTTAAGGCAGGAAAAAAACCTAGGATTAGATAACACTAACGCCAAAAACGGCGGTTTTTGGCATAAATGTATCTACATGATTACGTGAGACATGACTTTTTGCAAACAAAAAGCGCGCTAGTGTTAAAAAGCTAACTTTGTTATAAGTCTACGTATAGTGTTTCCACTTCACGCATCGTAGTTGTTACCTCGTCGGTGATTATGTAATCAATATCTATTGAAACGAGCATACGTTTTGAAGTGAAACAGCTTGCACCATCAATTTATCACGTCAATACTTTAGATTAGGCTTATGCAATGGTCAGCAGGACGGGGCGCGTGCGGCGCGGCGTTGCAACGTAATGCAACACTCATCAGTACTGCTGTGGGCGGTGCGCAATCCTCATGGCTCATTAAATTTCCTTCACAGTTCTACATTATCTCGACCGGCGATAACGTAAATGCGTTATCGTCAGCAGCTGACGTACACTGTTTTATATCGACAAAACCAACCGTGGCCTACTCGTTACACGCGCACCTATTTCCACAGGCGAGCTCCGCAATGCCACATTAGGAGCGTTTCTCGGAAACTAATAATGGCTATGAACCAATCCACGAACAATTCACATCACGACAGTAAAGCTTACAGCGTGCACTTTTACGTGCAACAAAGGGCCCCTATTACTGACTGCTGCACTGCCGTTTAATAACTTTAATATTTGCCTGCCATTCTGGGCTGAGACATCAAAGCCTTGCGTGTAGTCGTGTTTAAATTCAGTGTATTAGGATAAACACTTATGAGGAAAACGAACTTTGGGTCGTAAATTTTAGTTTGAGCAAAAAGTCGCACAAACTGCATGCAAGCTCGCAAGGTTCTGCTCTTCGCTCTAATAGCTGCCGTGTCCCGAGCCAAGGTCTGCGCCTGACGTCAGCCAAGCTGTCGCTGCACTTGGTGCGGATTTTATTACAATCTAGCTTGTTACTATGCCAACACCGTGCAGTCGCTTTAGGGAAAAACCTCACAGAAGCTAAAGTTAATCAACGATTTAACTCTAATTCTGTAGAACGACTTCTGAGTAACGACCGAACGACCACAATGTGATTCAGAAGCTTAATCTTGCAGTAGATAGTATTGTTAATTAAACGAGGGTTTAATTGAAATCCCTGACTAAAACAGGCTGTTTCCTCGTTTCAATTAATGCTAATGGGATAGGAGATAATTTTTTCTCATCCAAAGGCGCAAATGCGCCGGCCGGCGACCGGTGGCTCGATGATCGTAACTGCCGTGAAACTGGTTCCCTAGCCCGCACCGCACCGATCACATGTGAGGGTCAGCGACCCGCCCGCGGACGGGGACCTCAGGCCGGGCATCGGGGAATGCCCCAGAGCTCCGACCGGTGAGCCACAAAAGTCGTTTGATTGAGCCACGATTGATTAGCTCGCCAATGACGATGCAAAGATTAACTCGAGGACGACCTTGTTTGATTATAATTCACTCTTCAATGTCAGCTAGTAAAGAAACACGATGTGTATCGGGAAATGAGTTTTTTTTATCTTCATCTAAACACTTAACATAATCATGTAATGTCATGAGCAATGTAGTGATTTAAGTAAAGATATCATCACATCTCGACATTTGCGCGGTGCAGCTTGATCACTAAGCGGATTCGCGCGCGTGTCATGGCATGATAAAAATACGTTGACATTCAGAGTATCGGTTGGCAACTGGCACGGTAATACGACGAGGCGACGCCGCGTCTGCGCAGAGCCATTGTATTGCTGCTGCACCAATAATAACGGGTCGAGTTGACAAAACGGACGCTTACGCATGTCGCATGCACTACGCCCTCATCGTCCATCATCCATACTAATGCCGTCATCATCGATCAAGGGCTGAGGTTTATGCTAAATGTAATTTCGAATAAGAGGGCGTAAGAAATTACCGGCGAACATGGTCATAATAATTAATTGCGATTTAATTTGCTGACCTTTTATCGGAACATTAAAATTGCATTAAATCTAATGAGTATTTAATACATAGCCTGTCTAAATGTTCTTAAGATGTATGGTGTGCTGCACGGGGCGTTGGTTTCTTCCATTACATAACACAGAGTGTATGAAGTAATTACATCTTGCGTGACAATGTCAGCAAGTCGCCTACAGCATTTGGCCGATTCACTACAAGGTTAGGCGCGTGGGCAAACGTCTCTACATTTACAATGCCAATATAATAACAACACACCAACCTACGGGAGAAAATAACTTTGTAGTTACTTCATTGAGGTAGGCAGGCAAACTTGTCAAATATTGTACCACGCTATGTGGCCGTTACATTATTGCTGTAGTGCTTGACCTTTCATAAAGTTACAAATTACATAGGCACGCATGTAGTATTCGTCTGATTTCCGTATGCTTCATAAACTCCAACCTTTGTAATAATGAACATAAAATTGAAAACTCGCCTGTCATGTCGGCCGTAAGACACAACAGTATAAATTATCTTCAAGGACTCTATTGTTTTTGTTTGTTTAACTATCTTATAGCGTGAGCCACTGCGGATTTTCCACTACGCGCGCGCCTAATAAGCACCAACTTATGCCAATAACATAACAGTGAATTATAGAAAACAACATCATAATCAAACACGACTTTGATAATGTACGATATGACAAAACAAACGACTTCCTCGTTAATGTGTGGAAAATATGAAAAAATACGGATGTGTTGATAAAGCAACAGTAACGACATCACGGTGGAAACGATCGAGTGAAAACTATACAATCGCCATCCGGCTTTTCAACTCACGCACAAAGCGTCGTAAAACTATTTATGACATTATTTGCCGATTGCATAACCGCACGGTAATGAGTTATACAGCTGAACCTTGACATTGCGCGGCACGCAAATCCGCTGCACGTGGATCGTAAATCATAATGACGACACTCATAATATGTGATAGAGTGCATAGTACACCGGCGGCGGTGGTAGCGAGCATCCATAGGTGACGATGATTGTATGCAAGAGCAATCAACGCTGCATGCTGTAGTTACCGAGCGGGAATCAGCTTGTGCTACAACGTTCCGGCTGCTAGCATAAGTCAGAAAACAAAGGCGTTGTAAAACATAATACGGTACCATTGAATTTTATAAATTCAGTGTAGCCAGCGACAATACATTATATTGACTTTTTACGATCTCCCCTACACGTGTAAACGTATTACTTATCTCTGACGAAACAGAATGTACTGTGTTGCGTGTCGTTCACTCGCACCAGTATGCATGTGTAGGCCATTCATCTTTTTACTATGTTGCAAAACAAACACCTGCTTCGTACAATAAAGGATAGCTAAATCATATCAGATTTAAAGGTAAATATTTCTAAGCCCCAATACAATTTGCATGCCATTAAAATTGCAAATGAAATTCATAAATATATCATAGACGTTTGAGGACAAGGCTCGTTTCGTATTCTGTGAGCGAGTGTGTAGGTTTCATTTAGCCATCGTAGCAAAGCCATATTAAAGAAAAGCTAGCTTCTTGTTTCTACGTGACCGTATTGACAACAACAGGGTCACGTAACAATGGGGTCTTTGAAATTAATGAAAATTATCGACGTGACCTCACTTTATGCAAAAACTCAAGATAATCCGGGTATTGTTTTAGAACTAGTTAGCGAGTTAGGCGCGGTGGGGCCTCTTACAGTATCCATACGTATTGCAAGCGCTTACGAAACAAGGAACAGAACCTGAATAGATAAACTTCACGTTCTAATGGCATTTAACGATGGCTGTACATTAGCGTGACACCATGCTTGTGTAAGCGAGCAGAAATACCGCAGCAAGTGGATGCGAATCATGCAAGGAGTCGGGCCGAGCTGTTGAAACAAAGGAACAAAGTAACTCTAGGGCTGCAGATGACGTGACGTCACCGCAGTATCATGCACGCAGCTGATGCCAGGTTGACTCACTTGCCTGCGTTTATGTCTCATAAAGAGATTTTATGCATTATTACCAAGTGTGTAGGCTAAGAACATTCTTTGCTGGTTTGCTAGGCCCCAGTTACATAATAATCTTAGTTGCTTTGTCTTCATGATTTAGCTTGGAAACACTACTACAAAATAATTCATCATCAACCCATTATGTCCCCACCGAGGGTCTCTTCCCTGAGGAAGGTATAGGCCATACTCCACCACGGGGGCCAAATCCGGATTGGTGGAAGCTTGTAAGACTAGTGGCTGGTCCTACTGTCAGAAGTTTTCAAGCCGCCCTAAGGCCTCTGACTTGGCTTAACGACTGCCATCTATCGACAGCAGCCGGCACCAACTGCTTAACATGCCTTGCGAAGCACGGAACCGCTCGGAAAAATGCCACTAGCGTTAGTCGTAGACGGTGACCCATCCATGGACTGAACGCGCCGTATGTTGCTTAGCCTTAGTGATCGTTTAAGATCACTCAGGCAGCCCAGGCTACGAGCGATTCTACGAAAAATAATTGTAAAGCACAAAATCTACTTTTAACTCGTTTACTCCTTTAGTGCCATGTCGGATTTCCATGCCAAAACATTTGGACTAAGCTTTACACGCGAAATTCAGTCCTAATGCAGTAAACTTAAGCCTACCTTTTTCTTGCGCGGGTGCAGGTCTTCATAGTCCATGGCAATGCCCTCATCGCTGAAGGAAGAAGATACTGGCGGCGGAGAGGGGGTGGCCGATCGCCACGAGGAGCCCGAGCTGCTGCTGGCGCCTGGAGACACTGAAGAGCGTCCGCCCCAGCCGCCTGGGTTGACAAAACATTAGCTAGAGTATTTCGTCAGGGCAACAAGGTACAGAATTACGTTGTTTACAGATATTGGGCGATGGACGGGGGCCTAATTGACGACCAAGTCCTGTCCGAAACCTAATGTTTGTGATAGCATTAGTACGGAATTTGACAGAAGATTGTAATCGTTTCTACTAAGGGCCAATTTCTGAATTGAGAAATTTCGCTAAGTAAATACTTAGGCAACGTTCTGTCCCGTTCTTTTTTAAGATATTTGACGAGACAGCACCACAGGTTAAGTAGTTACTTAGTAAAATGCTCAATTTAGCAACCCGCCTTAAGCGTCTAAAGGTTTGAGTAAATCCTAATCTCGATGAGTGTATTAGTTACGTACTCACTGACAATGAATTACTTAATGATAGGTATCGAGTTATCATACGCGTAGAGGTAAGCAAAAGCTAAGATAGCTAAGGAAAACTAAAACCAAGAATGAATTGCTTCCTGCATCGTAATCTGATACGAAGCCTTATTAAAAAGTCTGTTACTAAATGTGATCGCCTCTCAAAAGAGAAATTTAATAGCCGCATCTTTTAGGCGTATAATACATCTAATAGGCTCGGCAAAATGCACATACAACGCAGGCGTATCCGTATAATTAGACACAAATATAATTACGAAACAGAATTATGGCCAGCAACTTTCACTGAGTGGAACAGCGTGGCTATTTTCTCGCGCCGAGATGCGCCCGCGCCTGCCTGCGGAGATGTCTGCTTGGTTGCATAACGCTGTTTGATGGGTGCTGGACTCACATTTGCCGTGAACTATTTGTTGATGTAATAACACGATAGATAGATCGGTTATTTTTTATCTTCTTCTCATTGTTGTGCCGTCATCTAGTTTAATTTAAGCTATCAAATTTTTGAATGTTGTCTTGATTGTTTACTGTCATGCCTGTCGATAAATTCATTCGAAAAAACTTGAACATAACACAAAACAAACATTTACATACAGGCATATACATATATTGCTTCTGGCCCCACACTAGGATACCCTGTGTCGTGGGAACCAGAAACAGCGACATCACCAACATGTAAACATCCAAAACCTGGGGTAGTCTTTGTTCCCAGCCGGGGTTTGAACCCGGGACCTCTCGCAAGGTAGGCATATAAAAATCTCGTATCACATTGTTATTTATGGAACTCTATTTTTACAAAACTTTTTGTGTATATTTGGTAGGTAGAGGTTTCTGAGAAAAGATCGTAGGCTAATTAATATGGCAGAACAACGTTTGCCCGGTCAGCTAGTAATTATAATTATAATTATGCGTGTTCCTTCTTAAATCACCACCATGATGTCTTGGCGTACATTCAAGCTAAGTATACACCGCAATGGCCGTTTTCCAGGTAAAGCTGACGAAGTCGTGTGTGAACGTTCTTTTAACGATATCTGTGCGAAATAATAGCGCCATCCACGTATGCCACTAATGGCTTTTAAATTGTCGCGAAAACTTTTATTTAATGCATATTCTATAGAAATAGAAATTGGTGGTAGCAAGTTGATTGTGTTGTTAATCGCACACAGACACCGGTGCCGTATTTCTAAATCGTTAGCGCGTCCGTAGTCGCCAATAAATTAACTGCAGAGAGCTTTGCGCATATTTCTTCAACCTTTTGTTAGAGTTTTCGTAGCAGCACAAGCTTGTTTTAGCTAATTCTTTGGGATGGATTTCGTCTAACAAGATCGTGGTATGAACGAATGGAACAACACAAAATACCTGTCTAGACACCGTCTAGACCGTCGTGGCGGTCGCTCAGTCTAGACGTTTTCAGGACTGTATGGATATTACTTTTACAGCCACTCGGTGACTCCGTACTATACTGACATAATTTCCAGTTGGTAAAGCTTTGAATCTCTTTGCATAGTTGATTGTATTACGTCTGCTAAATTAATTTCTCAAATACATACAATTTGAAGCTTTAATAAAGGACAACATCTGCTACGGAATCCTTCGTAGTACTTTCGTAGCACGAGATTTTTTTGTAACTGTCTTTTCTAACTTATTTGCATAACGATTAACTTCTTTTTGTAACAGTTTCGTGATTTCGTTACATTAATTAATCAATTAATATGAGCAAGAAAGGTGCGTCTGAGACATCTGAGATTGGTTCCATCCAGAGCCTTCCAATCCACATTATAAAATATCTAGTACCCACAATTACACGCATCACTATTGGCATTGAATTGTGAAGATTGGTATCCTGACATTTTGCGGTAGCATTTAATATGGAAGTTAGCCAATTAGAATTACTCAGGAATTGGTGCGATTAACATAGGAGCAGACTAGAACTTGAAGCCCGTTATGACTATAAGGTTTATTTTAGTTCACCCGCACGTGCCCAGCCCATTGTAACGTAGAATGTTGTGGCCTTTATGGTGAGTACTCACTCGGTCGCGGCGAGTTGGGCGAGCAGCTGAGTGACATGAGCACTAGGGCAGCGTTGCACTCGTTCATCATGTCATCGCGCTCGCCATAGCCCAGGTCTCCGGAGCTGCTCGGGCGGCGCTTGCGCGAACTGAAACAATAACACCGCGCTCAGTATGATGCAGGGACAGCTTTCGGACGAAAGGGTAGGAGGGTGGTAGAATCATCATCATCATCAACCCATTATGTCCCCACCGAGAGGCACGGGTCTCTTCCCTGAAGAAGGTATAGGCTATACTCCACCACGGGGGCCAAGTCCGGATTGGTGGAGAATTGGTAGAGATAGTAGCTAGTTTTATTACATCTTGGGAAATCCTGGTTTTGATCTCGTATGATAGGGAGGAAGCGAGTTAGCCTAATCGTTGTCTCCTAACCTTATGTTGAGGAGCTCTCATATGATAGCAAAAAGGATATTTTTTGGTCTGTCATCGCGAAGAAACCCGGACACCAATGCGAATCAGGAATGCCACGATAGGGTTAAAGTGAAAAAAAAAAAAAACTGCAAAGTGCGAGTCAGACTGACTTGTGCACCGAGGTTTTATATATTGTCTTATTTAGTAGAAACGTGTGTTCAGTAATTCAGTTCCCGACCCTTAGCAGAAGTCCAACTCACACTTGGCCTTTTTTATTATTTGTTCTATACTATAGGTAATGCACTATAATCATACCCAGTTTTATATCTATATCCGTTTTTACGATAGAGTAAGAAAACCAATGAAACATTTCATCTGTTAAATTTAATACTTTTTAATGTTTTATTGGGCAATCAGACATAACAATGCATATTCTATTAAAATGCAATCAGCTACCTATTACGGTTTAAGAGATAAAACTAGACGAACAGCTTACCCTAAAAACGGAGAGTGTTATTTCAAGAAAATTCACAACGTTCTTTCTAATTTATTCAAACGTCCGCATTCAAACGGACAGTTTGTAGTTAAATTAAATTACATGGCAGCGGCTTGCAGTCATCATGAGTAGACAGTTATATTCCCGGTAAGAAAATTGCTTGTGAGGCCGCCACAGTTTCCTCCGTCGTGTAATGACAGTGCACGAGTACGTATGAAATGTAGAAACGACTCCGCACTGCCTTCGGCCATCCACCCACTTCCAACAATCAATACCTTCTACAATTCTGCTTTCTAGGAATAATCGATACCAGCGATTCATAATTTACTTTCTGCTCTATCCTGTTCTCTCTCTTTGGCGTATAGGGTTTAAATATTGGTGCATTATAACAAATAAGGGATGTATTAGCAAATATAAAGAATACTCGAAACCAGCGTATGCACGCACGCAACGGCTAATTAATGTTGATGAAGCTCTGATTGTGATGCTTCGCTTGATGAAAAGGTTCTGTCAGAATCGTGGCAAGTGGCAGCCCTTGGTCTCTGCATACGCCCCGAGGATAAAGGCATGAGTTTATATTATATTATGTTATGAATTATTTATTAAAGAAACCCAAGTAAACAGGCCATAGAGACTAAGACGGCATGGTAACTATTGAAATAGGCTAAGCGAGGTTCATCGACAGCCTCGCTAGAGTCGAAGTGACATTGGTGCGCGGGGTTGTCGCCTCAAGTGGGGCCGTATTACGCAACCGTCTGTGCCACAGACGAGCAGCTAGATTCGGTCGGATGTTGCGTAAGGACGATGCCTCCCCGTCTGGCCACCAACCCCGCACCAACCTTCAGAAGGACGGTCGTTCATCTCCAACAATGACACCGAAGGCATTAAAACCAGTAACTACACTTCACTTTTACTTATCGCGACAATATCAATTTGCATGTGAATACATCCAGTCGTTTAAGGTAACGAAACCTCGTTTAAATTACGTGATGGCGGCTTCGGCACTCATATCTGATGTCGTATACTTTTACACCAGTTCTTATGGGCCCCCTGGTTTACTTTATGACTGCGTAAAGAAATATTTCATTGATCGTAGGTGTGTGCTTGCCAAAGATAATGCAGTGGGTGCGACAGTGTGTTTCATAGGCTGACAATTATGACACAATAACGATAAAACAGCCTCGTTACATACATCACAGTGTGTCTAGTTCAAGCGTCTAAGTGCTTGAGTCATGGAGCGAATGACGTATTATAATGGTTACGATTTGTTGTTGTTACAGAGCATTACACGCACGGGGTGATATCATCACGAAGGACATTTCGCTAATGATCATCCGCCGAATTGACCTGTCCAATGTGACCATACTTTGTGAATGTGACACTGAATCTCATGACCAGTTTGGGTAGTCATAAAGGTGCTAGTATAGTTGGTAAACTATGCCTGAATAAACAAAAGAAAATCGCTGGTCGTTCTTCAAAGTTACGGGCGGCATTGGCAATGACACACATTGTTTCTGTCGGTAGCTAAGCAAATAGTGTGTTTACGAATGTTCTTGCTCGTGAGTTTCTTCTTTGCGTAGTACAGCTTTTTACAATTTAGTGAGACTAGATTGATTGGCGAGTCGGTCCTTTGACTTGCGGTCGGCGTGGTGCAGGGTTGTAGACAGTTCACCGACTCTGTGCGGTCTGAATGCTCCCTGATCACCCCGAGATGTTCGTTCACCTCCGCGGCGCGGCGCCCCCCGGCCAGCTGGCTTCGCCCAGCAACAGGTGCGAGTAACACTCTAACTTATTAACTCTCTATATCATAGTAATGTTAAAGGTTGTCGGTGTATTGACGTTTCACCCCATCAAGACGTGTTTAACGTCTATCGCAAATAAATGACACAATATCTTCAAGATAAAATTTATTTAAATTACGTTTCAAAGAATAGTTAATACATTTAACAAAAGTACATTCGTTTTTGTGATTTTTAAGAGGTTGTCATTTATAGAATCAGATTTTATAGCCATTATGAGCATTTTAACTTAACATTTTGCGATAAGGTATTTACACCTTGACCTTACCAGTTTTGAACACAACTGCTTCAATGTACTGCGTTCTTGAATATTTTATCGCATATCATATAGCTCTATTTTTTAAACGAAATCAGTCGCGTACAAGCTAGTTGCTTCTAATACGTGCTAACGCGCAAAGCGGTGTCAAATTAAGGCTATGTCTATGTCTATTTACAACACATTCATGTTAAATTATTAATTAAGCGAGGTGAATTTGAATCTGCATCGACCTTGTTGTCGTTCGCAGGATGTTTTGAATTTTTTCGCAGAGCCGCTGAAGGTAGGTTGTTTGCGCGGTGTTCAGGTGGTCGGGCAGCTGAGGTCGTTATCAGCGGGTGCGTCGGCCGCGGCCGCAGCGGCGTCCGGAGGTGACTCCACTGACTTTCGCGCGATAATGCCCCTCTGCGCTCTGCACCGCGCACCGCCGCCGACAGCCACCCGTTGACGTACCGGACCCGATAGCTGATCACGCCTACGCATGACTCGCGCCTACTGATTCTTCGTAGAGAGCGAATTCCAAAGAAGTATGTTACTCACGACTTTTCGAATAACAAGGTCGTGAATGGAAGTCTTTCTTGTTGAGTGACGTCAAGGCTCTATTGGAAGGATTTCAATTAAACAAGTGTGTTCGCACACGCTGCTTACGAGTCTATTATGCTCAGGGTCGCCGCGCCGGCCCGCGGGCGGCGGCCTTGCCGCTTGTTGTCGCATTCCCGGCAGTGGCGATGATAGGTATCAGCGGGTCGCTTTATTTTGTTTACGAGTATATGCGACACCGATCGCTTACGCAACCACTTTTGCGACGAAGTTTGTTCTAATCATTTATTCAGAGCAAAGTTACAGACAAAGATATTAATAAGTCTGCATTAGTAAACCCTTAGGTTTAGAATAAATAGATCTATCCACCGGTGCACCGGTGGAACTTGGCGGGAGCGGAAGGGTACCGCTGCGTAGCAAGCTGACAGCGATTTCTCTTTGCCGTTGCAACAAGTCGGCCGGTTTCTAGGCGCACTGCTCATGCGTCAACGCCACGTTCCGACGCGAAATGAGTTAAAAAAAGCATCACGTAGATTACACATTACCCGCATATCAAACACTAGTATGTAAACGTACTACCTAGTCGGTATACGTATCTACATACGACACCGAGTTTCATTACGTAGAACGTAGCATGATTCTTTATCCTATCGTTATCAGCACAATCGCTTACGCAACTGAGTGTGTACCTAATCGTCATGGACAGCTATCAGAGGCTGCCGCTTAGTAGAATGGCAGGGATTCGTTTTTTAAGTATTTTTCATGTAAAGAATGATAGCTCTGTGAATAATCAGAACGAAACCTGCTCAGACTCATCGGACAAAATAACTTCAGAGTTTACAAAGACTGGTAACAAAGTTTAGCTCCGAGATTTAAAAAAAAGCAGTAAAAATATTGAGTTGGCTTACCTTAAGAACCGTATCATAATCAATCAATATCATATCTAGCTTAGTGCCTCTAATAACTTGCGCTGCATTGGCTTCACAGATTTTTCGCTTAGTGCCCTGCATATATTATATTCATATAAAAGAAATTGGCTTAGGAATTAGGACCCCTCCTCCTAGCCTAGCAGACCGGCAAAAGTTGTTTTGTCATATGAATTAGCCTACCTTTTCTCAGACTTACCGAATAAACACAAAAAAAAAAACAAATCGGAAAAGTCGTTTTGGAGGAGTTCGATAACAAACACGGTGACACGAGATTTTTATTATATTAGATTAAATAAAGATTTCTCCTTAGTTGCCACTTTATTTGACTCAACAGTAGAGGCAGGTCCGGTTGATGTAGGTCGCGCATTTCTCGCGCTTTATAAAAAAGAACCAGCGGTACACGCCACGCCGACGTAGTTGGATGAGATCATCGCTAGTTTGACTCGGTGCATGAAGCCATTTGGATTTTTTGCTAGTCGAAACAGTTACTATGTCTTTGTTTGACTTGCGCTGGAAAAAACTCAATAATATTCGTCTAGTTTACGTGTTGATATTTGAACACAAATTGAAGGTAGAGTCGCTTCGGCTTAGTGGGAGCTAAATTTAGCCGTAGGCCTGCCCATCCGCGAGGGGACGGACGGTCGGGGTGACCTTCCAGGCTCTCGAGGCAACCTGTCACGGAATGACGTTGTTTTATCCGAGCCATAATCATCCGGCTATTAGAGTCGCTGCAACTGCTTTATTCTCGGTATTCCGATGAATAATCGTGCAGCGTGAGTTTTTGTTCCCGATTGCGGTTTAACAACCTGTCGGTAGGACATTGGAAAGTCAAGACCTATGTAGGACGTCCTGAACCGTTCACCACCCGTGATTGGGGCAAACTCCAACGTATTCACTTGTAGACTCTGAAGGTTCTCACTCGGTTTTCTTTTAGTAAACAGGTAGTGGTAACTTTGTTTAGTAACTAAATGACGTTAAAGTGGAACGTTTATGTAACACTTTCTCTACACGAGCGGCGTAGCAGCACCTGCCAAATGAGATAACGGGCCTCGCGGCACCAACGAAAGCAAACGTGTGCGCAACGGGAAAGTGCTGGCCCCCACCGCGGCGGAGGCGGGCGGCGTCGCTTGCCTTCTCTTTCGCGTGTTGCGCAAACGCACGCGGAATGCGGCGCCGACGAATGTTGAGGAGTCGTTTCAGCCGCCCGTGACACTCAACTGTTTCATTAACATAACTACAATGCTTAACTCGGCCGATGTGATTGGCGCTACTGTTTTCGGAATTGAACACATTTCACAGATTCCGTTCTATATACGTGCGTCTTTCGTACTGTTTCCTTTTAATTCCAGCTAGTAGAGTGGCTTGCTTGTTGGAAGTGATAGATGAAGGTCTCATCAGCTAGTATATAGTCCAGTGCGGGCGTATAATGTTCGTCCTGTTGCAGCATTAGCATGCGGGTCTCAGCACTGCGAGCTCTCTCGACTTGCTAATTCAGTGTAGAGACATCACAGAGAAGGATAATATACATTAACATACTAAACAGGAATGTTGCGAGGTGAAAGGTGCCGTAGGACAGGTACTAATCGCGTGGATCTGCCTGGCATCGCAATCTCGCCCTCGGCTAAAGTAGTGACAAGGTGCGGACGTCGCCGAATGCGGTATCTTTGCTAGCGCTGCGTTCCATTTTGAAACTAGGTCAGCGTGTCACATGGCCGCGCCAGCGTCGAACCGACTCGCTGCCGCCGCCATCTTTGTTAATCACACAACGCAATAGAAGTTTGAGGCCATCGAAAGTATATTTTGCCCAATACTACAGAATGATTACGAGTTGTTGGCGGCCGAGTTGGCGCGAATAGGCATTGAATCCGTCGGCCATTCACGAATACCATTAAACCAAAAAATGTTCCGACTGAGGCTCCGCGAGAGAAAAGCAAATCGAAACCGGACTTTCACTTCGTCGTGATTTGAACCTAATCATTGCGAAATTGGTTCCAATCACGAGTCAATTTTTGATTCAATCTTAGATTCTAATAGCAAAGAGAGTGTACTCACTAGCGTCGCCAGCAACTCTAATCAAACAACGCTGTCTTGTTATAAGTGTGTAGTGTATTTCTTTATTAGCTAGGCGATTAATAAATCGTTTGATATTAAGTAAGGAAAGCCAGTTGGCAGCAATTAGTCTTTTTGTAAAATATCAACAACTGCCTTTTAAGCTTATTTTCAAGGAGGCAAAAATAACATTAAAGTCGCAAAGACCTTACCATTTTTTTTGTTTTGACCTTTCCTTATTACAATAAAACAATTTATCCTATTGCTGGTGGTTTCACAATAGTCGTTTACATTGCAGAGTCGCGTTCTCACAACATGTAAGGTAGCTACGGACGACGCTACGACGGAAAGTAGTCTGAAGAATAATAGAGATCTGTTGTGTGGCGATTTTGTTGGCAGATTAAATCTGTTCACGTTTGTTTCGATGCTGGTTGTGAAATTTGGACCACGGCGGAGGTCTTGCCTCTCACCGCGGTTAGGTAAAAAGTGAAACCAAGCCGCTGCGCGTCACCTCGCCTCAGCACAACACTTGACGCCGCTAAATGTTCCGGTTCTACTTGCGTTTTACTTTGCATTGACCTCGCTGCATCAGCCTTTATAATTTATAAGGGAAAGCGAGTAACTAATCACTACCTAACTCGTATGTACGTTTGGCAATTAAGAAGTAGTTACTAATCGACTGATCCGATCACAGCACAAGGTGCTGGTTCAATATCGTAATCTATTGGAATTTTTTAATAGCTCTGACGGTGTTGCATTGTCTATCTCCCTCTCGGGTGTCGCAGAGGAGTGTGTCGGTGGGCGGGGGACGGTGCAGGCCGTAGAATGTAGGCAACTGTGACAAGGACATGCCCGTACCCGCGCCCGCGCCCGCGCCTATAGCACTTCCATCCAGTTTCTAATGTGCGCGAGGCGAGGATTTCACAACGCCGCCGCCCGCCCGCCCCTCCGCCGCATACTCTGCCATTCGTGAGCGATTACACTACAAGATCATCGCACATAATAGATAGGTCTGTACGTACAAACAAAGCGGGTCAACTGACATTTCTACGACAATAATGTGGCAATATAACAGGATAATAGACCGTAGCCGCTAACGTAATATGGGGGTTTCTAACCTAAAATGGTTTTCCGAGTATTTGCAGATAGCCTGCGTAAAGCGATGGCGGTGTATTTGCCGCGACAAGCAGTGTTTGTGCATTAGAAATGTAGTGGCCTTCTCGGCGAGGCGAGCCAGTGCGCTCAAGGCGACAGGCAACGCGCCGATATTTGTTAATTAGCTCCCGGCTCCTGATACAGCGTTGATGGATAGCCGCGTGATTCTGTTAGCCCTGGTTTGGGAGCGAGCCTCGCCGATTTCGAGACCTTGAGATACCATTGCTTGTACTTGCACGATTGTGACACTTAGCCTTGTTCTAGTTAGTCTATTGTGAGGCTGAATGGGGTCAGCGGTAGAGACTCACCCTTGTGGTTGCAGGTGCAGAGCCGGTACCTCGATGGTGGCGGAGGCGCGGCGGCGATCGCCGGCCATGTCGGCGAGGCGCGCGAAGTCCGTGTCGACATCAGCCAGCCGCGCCGACTTGCGCGACTCCAGCAGACGAATCTCATCTAGCTTTTTCTTCAGCTCAATATGCGCCTGGGGACAACGAAACACTTATCATTATTTTTTCGGTCGATTAGTCACATAGTCAACGCTTTGGAGACGCATGTAAGCCCTCCTGAAAAGAGGGTGCGGGCCTGAATCAATATGGCCGACCTTCGCGGAGCTTGGTGCCGGCCGGACGTGACGTCATGACCTGGGACGCCGGAAGTGGAGCGCGATGCGTTCCGTGTCACGGACTATGCACCTCAATACCATTATTACTACGGCCGTACGGACCACATATTAGACAATCATTAGATAATTCTATTGTACTCGCTCTATTGTTTTTCTATAGCAGTAATTTCGTCATAGAGTACGTTTTATAGCTGATTGCCGACGTAGGTCCTCAGGCTTAAGAAAAAACCGGAAATCTCCAATGTGATACCTAAAGAATTCAGTTGCATCAAGTTGCATGTATGGAAAAGGCAAACTGGTTTTGCTTTAGCGTCATTGGTGAACACGTCCATATTACGTATCGGTTTGATTTTCCGCATTGCATGGTATTACTTGTGTGAAAGGTCACGTTGGCCATATTAGTGACATGGTGTGTGAGTGAGTATCGTTAAGATGTTGAACTTGTGAAGCATACTGGAAGTGTAATTCAGGCCACAATACTCGTTTAGGTGGCCACCTCGCGGTCGCAAACTGTCAGGCGAGTCGATTATAATGTGCAGCGCTCGACGAGCGGTTGACATTGGCGGTGCCACGCATGGGCTCCGGGCAGCTTCCTACCGCGCATGTGCGTCGGTGATTGATGTGTGCCAACGCCTGCGCCACCCGCTGGCAATGGCACCGCTTTGCATAAACTGTGTATAAACTTAGGTACCTGGGATCAGTCCCGCTAATAGATAGATAGATAGAGAATACTTTATTGTACATTAAAAAAGAGATTAAACAGATATTTCTTATCCTAAAAATACAGACGGCAGCCTTATCACTAAAAGTGATCTCTTCCATACAACCTCGAATACTCAAACTCGGACGCTCAAAGGATCATTTCTGACGATCCGTGTCGCCGTGACGCGAGTGGTATAGGTACTTAAATAAACTACACTAATGGGTTATCGTTAGCCCAGTTTCCTTCAAATCATTGCTTTGATTCATTAGCCTATTTTCGCGAGCGATTAGGAAGTTCAGTCTTTGTGTTGATTCTGATTTGGCTTCCACATAACGGGCTATATATAACAAATGAGAACTATTGCTCGGCAAAGGTGCACATTAAACCATGCATTCAACGCTTAATTTCATTGTAATATCTAGGTGCAGTAATGTTGAAACTGGCGGTTAGTGTTAGCGTAACAGAGCGGAGTAGAATAGTGTAGATATTTTCAATAATGTATGTAACAGGCAGCGGGTGGAGGCCGCGGGCTCCGCAGTAAGTGCTGAACTGCTGATCACAGCGGACTTTCGCTTTTACGTGATTTCGTGCGAGTGCGGCGATCGAGGCGTGGACGTGGCGTTATAACGACGCACCGCGCCGCGCCCGCGCCACCGCCAATGCGGAAGTCTACGGCTACTGTCTATGTATTCTCTCACGTCTCTTTTCTCTGCCACATTGTAATGGCGCGGTTTCTAATTCTAACTCCTCATTTTGAGATCAAACTTTAAATTAACTTTGAATGTAAAGTTTGTTATATGTATAAAGTACCTATGTATAACGATGGTTGTCATCGACTCTAGGTACTAAGATGCAGGTTCTAAGACATCTCTTCTGTATCTGTTGCTAGTTCCGTTTGCCGCTCGCTAACGCGTTATGTAAAAAGTGACAACCGTTGCACAATAACTTTATCCGATGGCGAAACATGGACGCTTTTAAATGCCAGTGAAAGTTACCGAGTGACTTTGACACGGTAACTCTTTACAATTATTATTATGGCGTTAGCGTTTGAGACGGCATTCGTGGCTGCGATTTACGTAGACTCGTGTGCAGTTTTTTAGTTAGAGAATCGCTCTCCGTTTGTGCACAAATGAACACGAAGGCTCTACATTTTTACAGCGGATATAATTTGTCTTAAATTATCGAGATTGAAAGGGCTCGAGCTGGATAAAAAGGCCAGTAAATGTCGCCTATATAAATACCGCGATGACATTAATGATAAAGCGGATAATTTGTAACTGTTGTGAATTAAATGAGTTCTTATTTACCCACAGCCTTTTGCGAATATTAAGCTCACGTTCATATTCAGTTTGCACAGTTTTTATACCGACAATAAATTATTGTTTTTATCGGACAAAGGGCTCATCAAAAATTAATATACCAATATGCAGGAAACAAACAATAACGAATACTTGAGCTAATTTGACAATGAGAGTCAATGTCATTTAGTGCTACCTAATGTAAAGTCATTAATTATATCCGGTTGTTTGAAAGCCGTATATCACCGTGAACATTTTACTATTATGTCAACGATATCACAATTGGATTTTTATGACGAATCCTAAGCTCTATTTATTGCATTTATCGCTTCAATTCGATGATATTATCTACTTTATTGCTTTGTAGATTCATTTGCCACGTTATTTGTTTCCAGCGAGCAATCCAAACAAATTCTCTAGTGATGATTACTTATAAGTCCATTAAGAAATTCTATACGGTCGGGTAAGTATGAGCAATCTATCTGTCGTTTGCTTTCATTGCGTCGCGATCGGGCGAAAGTTATTGCTTTGTACGCGGTAAGTAAGAAAACAAGTAGATAGATCTACCACCGACGTAGTGCGGCCCCTGTGAGCTCTATTGCGGTGTATTAGGTGCGATAATGCTTCGGCTGCTTTGTCCAGTGTAGTGGCGCTGAGTGGTGTGTGTGAGTCAATGACTGGTGGGTGCACATGCGCGGTGCGGCGCCGGTGCCGACAACGACGCCGCGCGCCGGCCGGCGTTGCCACGAACCGGAATTAGGTCAACCCGACCCGCTCCATCGCCGCTTACCCGTTTACGATGAAATATTCCGTTTCTTTGTCCTGACGATACCAACACATCGAGGTAAATCGGCAATTAACAGAACCGAAATTACTCATAAAATGTGGAATTGCCGATTCATGGTTGTGTCGTCGCATACAAAGGAAAGAGAACAGAGTCAACGGCAGGACAATGCACTCGAATTCATTACTGACAACTTTTTTAGTTTGAGACAATAGCGCTACAGGCAAGCGACCGATAATCGTACCGATGGCTCCCGAGCTCTAGACTTATCGCGATGGTTGGAGATAATGCAAATATTCTAACAACTGCCTGGCCGCAAGTATTCAGCTCAAGGACATTACATAGCTACCGATGAGAAATATCGTGACGCATCTCGGAAGAATTCATTGTCAATTTTGATAAAGCAAATAATATAAGCAGAAATAATGTAGGTTAAGGTAGAGCATGGCCGTAATGCGACTATATGCGAATTGGTGTGTCCGAAATCGGCACATGAAATCTTAATTCAGTTTGTGGAAGCGAGCACAGCCGTAGGGCGAAAACGCGAGGTTCTCGACGAAAAGTCGTTCGTGACCGATCAGGTAACCTATTATTCCTTTATTAGATATTCAGTGAAGCTGCACTCATGTATACACGCATGCATAACCAATTCGGCTATCGGCAGGCGATCGTGCACCACTAAATAGTTCAATAGCTGCGTTGCCTCGCCTGCCCCGGTACCCGCCGTATTATGCCACGAATACCGTGTTCAACATGAGGCTGAGTACAAACAACTAGGTACTGTGATGTGAGGTGGTGACTACTTGCTCCATCATAATGGATCAGAAGAAGCGACGCTTTTGTTCTATTCCAACTTACACTAGAGAGTTCAAAGGTAGTTTTGTAAATAGGCAGTAACAATGGTGTATTGAATCGAAAATTCGAGTCCGAGGCTCACGTTCCACGCTAAGGTAATAAATAGAGCGAGCGACCTTCTGGAAAATCTAACGTTGACGGGCGTCTCCAGCTCAGATTAAAAAGACAAAGTCTCCGGTCATGGAATATCTGGCACATATAGCTCCAAATACAATGAATTTAAGTTATTCTATGACATTTACTGATATTGTAATGCAAGGTCCACGAATGCTGCTGCTACCATAGTTTGACTCACAAACGAGAGGAATAAAAAACAGCAGAAAATAGTTACCTACGAACGTAACATTAGAATCTATTTTAAAATCGAGTATCTCGTAGTACGTAATGTTGTCTCAGGTAGCAAAATGGAGTGCCTAAAATAGCACCGTAGGCGGATTGTTAGGTACCGAGCTCATAACTTGGCAGCTCGCACGCGCTAGACAACATGGCATCCTTGAAACAGTGTCACTGCCTTTTCAAAGTGATTAGATTAGGTTCTTCATTGCAAACCGTATTTTATAAAAGTACAAAGTAACGTGAATTACTTTCAGGTATATAGTGCATTGAAATAGGCTTAGTAGGTTCGTTTGATAGGCACAAGCGGCACAACGAAGTATAAATTACGTTGTTGGAGGACAGCGAAGCGCGTCGCAAGCGCACTCGTCGCGACCCAGTTACCGCTCGGCTCTTCTAAGCAATTACCATTTCGTAACCGTGAGCGCGGCGGCGCGGGCGCAGTGGTTATTGTAGCAGCCGGAACTTGAGCGAGCCAGCAACTGGCTAGCCACTGAATTAGGTTACCAACATTCATCAGCATGCTGACATGCTCCATGTTTTGATATCGGATGTGTGCAGTTAGTATGGCCAATGAGTCGGCACGGCAGCCTTGGTCAACTGGAATTGTAACACGTAGAGATTGCATAGCGGATGCGGTGGAAGCAGGGCAGCACGCGAGGTGGCCTGGCAGAGGCCCACAGAGCCAACCTTGCCCCCAAAATCCGTGACCTACATTACATGATCGTCAAAATGCACCAAACGTTTTTATTACAGCCATTCTCCTTGAAATGGCCGTTTCATTTACAGATTACGTTGACGCCCGAAACCGGCTTGGCAAAAAAGTCGTGAGCGTTCATAATGACGTGTTTCTAAATCGAATGTTTCGCCCGCGGGCACCGCTCGCCGTGACCGGCATACTATAGAGGGAAAAAAGCGATAAATAATTAACAAGCAGGATATTTTGCAGTGATTCATTGTGGATTCCCGGCGATGGCGTCATAGGGATCAAATTAGGCGTTGCAACAGCGAGGCTACAGCTTAGTCCTAGGTCAAGCTGATCAATATACAGGCACAAGGCAGGAGCAAGCAGGCAGCAGTGGCCTAGTTGCCGGGATGCGGGTCAGGTCGCCGGTCACTCGCTGCATCTAGGGCATGTGCATTGTGCTGTCTCTATCAATCCCGGCAAAACTATTTTTAGATGCCGGCCGGTGTAGCGCAATTGGATTGCAATTACAAAGCGATTTTACCGAAATCCCGCGAGGATTTCATACAGTTTACACAATCATATTGCTATATTATGTTTGAGATTGTATTAACAAACATAATAAAGTTAGAAGTGTTTCAATGTAGCTGAAGCAAATTGCGGTTGCGTAGTGGCACCCAGTGGTGCAAGGTGGGTGCGAACGTGCCCACGTTACATAGATTCAATGTTAGAAGTAATTTGATTTTGATGAGAGTGACGTCAGACGACGGCGAGGCGGCAACGACGTCACTGCGTCGGTGAGAGCGTCGCGCCGCGTAGGCGCGCGCGTGACGTCACAGGTGAAACGCTTTCGCTGGGCCCCGTGGGCGGCGTGTGCTGAGACGATCTTTGCACGTAAATATATCATACGCCCACGCACGGTTCGCTTACGCAACTGGACGTGAAATCTGCACAAGGACGCACGATAGACGCTTTATTTCGACATACATAGCTTCACCGACATCGCATCGCCTCATTTTACGTGCGCGGCTTAGCAAAGCGAGTCGCCTTGAGATGTTCGAGGATATTGGAAGTATTTGCTTAGCTTGGGTACTAACATATCATAGGACCTAGAGTTTCAGGAAGTGACTACGCAGGCGCTGTGACCTGAAGCTGACCCAAAAACGTAGTAAGAGCTACCGCGCCCTGCGTTACAAGTTGATAACGGATATGGGAACCTGTTCGCGTGGCACTACCCGCACGCACCGCGCCGGCCGGCACCGTTACTTGGCCGACCCCACGACCGGCTACCACCACATTGCCATTACTTAACCAGTATTAGCGGGAAGACATCTCCCATCGCGAAGAAACATAAACTACTATGAACTGAAAATTAATGGCGGTGGGAAATAATTCTACAGTTTGTAAGCTATGCAAGTACTCCAACATACTTTTGTTGAAGGACAGGCATAGGCAATAGGCATGTTACCGTGGTTTTTCACGCGAATTTCATCAAATCCAACTGCAACTCAAAGTTCCTTTAAAACTTGTGGAGACAAATATGAGCGCGGATTCTAATCTTGGAGGCCATAGACGTTGTAACAAATAAATTTAGGAAGGTTTCCCTTCCAAATGTGAAGGACCAATAAAAAGTTTGCGATAAGGAAAGAAAGCAAAATGCGAAGAAAATGCGAGTCGAGGTTGGTAGTAGTGCGGGCGTCGATGGTTCAATATCAGCGTAACTAGGTCAGTGGGTCGGCAGCGTGCCGTCGCGGCCCCGCGCGCGCCTCCGCCGCAGTCACCGCGCGCTCAATTATAACATATCCATTAGCTACTTACAAAACGATCTCGATACTGCCTAACTACCATGATCCCGACTAGGTACCAGCTCTGAGGACCCGTTCGCGATACGGTACTACAACCGACGTTCTTCACTAGAACGTTTACAGTGATTAGTTTGAAGGTTATTCTGTGTAACTGAGACTTGAGAGAAACGGTAGTTCGATCGAGGCGAGCATCTCAGCCAAAGCATTGACCGGTAATAAATTTGTATTACAGTGAGTCAAAGGTCGGTGTGATTTATTTATCGCAGAATTTGGGCTACGCAAGAATCAAACAATTCTAAAGGATATTTGCGTCAGGTAACGGTCCCAAGACTCAAGCCACCGCCCACTCACATTCTAACGGTTTCAGTGTAATACTGTTAGCTAAAAATCCAAGAACTGGTTAATTATGGCCGCCGAAGGTCACAGAACCTTGAATCTGCTGCAAAAGCATTGTTCAATGTCTGCCTATACTGCCTCTTTCAATTGAATCAAAGAGTCACCTACTCGTGTGTTGCACAGATTCTCTTTTAGATAGGCAGTGGGTACAGAAACCATTTAACTATTTCAAGGCGAAAGCAATGAGGCAACCCACAAAGGGTCGGCCTTGCCTTCGCTGCCGGCTCGTGGTGTGGGAGTACCGAGGCGGAGCGGCAAAAATAATCCAAGGTCCATTAGACGATACACGCAAAAACACAGGGAGATAGGCGTTGTATTGTGATGATTTTTAACACACTAAATTGAAGATATTTGCTACCATTATAGAAGCAAAGAGATTTAAATATCTCGAGTCGGTGCTAAATATATAGAATGTAAACCGACAATGAGGACAAAACGAAGCCACGACGCCATTAAATTCCGTCTAGAGAACGAGGAGCGCCAGCGCTTTAAATTTGCAACGGATCTTTGGCTCTATCAACGGTTCGGTCATAGTTGTTTTGGTGTTGTATGTAGGTCGAATGTATTAAAATGAATGGACAAAATGGAACATTGTGTTTGTATCATTGGTGTTTTGAATATTTAGATCGGTCCCCCGGAATTGAAGAACTGACGTATTTTGGTCAGATTTTGGGAACAATACTGTAGAATGATAACTGTGGTATTTATTTAGGTACTGATGCATGTGTTATTTGGTATGATAATGTGAATTTATCTAGGTAACAACGGAAAGAGATTGCGATACAAGTGTTACCTTGGCTGTACCTACGTGTAATCTACAACGCGCTGGAAGATTACAGATATCTTTAGAGCAACATATCGATGTTACGAAACGGCTCCACGGGAATCTTAGCTAATTCTCTGCAGTCTAACAATTTGTTACGCTCGGGCAAGTTTTATCACAGAGTTCGTTTCAGCTCTAACTGATCCAACTCCACTCTAATTTGTAACTATAATTGAGATACAATCGTAAGCGCAAGTTCTTAGGCAATTACTGTAAAACCTTAGAAGCCGGAGTAACTTGTAAATCAGGAGACCAGCAACGATAACTATGTAAGATTAATACTCGTTTGCATCGAGTTGAATGTAGCACGCGGTAAGTGCGGCTTAAGGTAAATTACGGCCGCTCGCCGGTGAGAGGAGGTGGAATACCCGAAGTTGCAGGGTTTAAACATAATAATCGACGGGAGCGGGCGTGTCCGCTTCGCGGCCCTCGGTCCTTATTCTAAGCATGCTTGGCCAATATTTGAGCTTTCAATTTGCTTTTTGGTAGAGTTCTCTTATCGGTAGGACTACGACCCGTTCAGGAGTATTCAAGAATTCGGACACCAGCTGATGCGGCCTGTTTACGTTTAATGAAGCATTTGATTAAAAATTCTATAAAGGATACATACGAGTTATTGCAGGAATATTACACCCGCCCGTTTGCTGGTAGGTAGATAGATATACATATACGACTTGTAATATATACCAAGTTTTCAAGTAGGAAAATAATGCCTTGTGAATCCAATCTACGACACATTCTAAGCAAGTGAATTTATAAGCTTTGTTTTTTTGCGCGTGTGCTTACGTCATGTCTATGTAACGTAATTATCACCCTGGTTCAAAATCTAGGCTAGTTTTTACAGTTACACGGTTAAGCTGATTCTAGGAGAATCATTATTGAATAACGGTTCTAATAGCCGCTAATTGAGGGTTAGACCGTCACAGTGCGTACACACACCGCGCGTCGCATACGCCACGAACGGGAAACTCTCTCTTCCCATGGCTTCGTTTTGCACCTCGATTACACATTGAGAAAACAGCGATAATGTAGGCTATACACTTGTGCAAGCTTTAGTACAACTTTCCGCTACTATGCAACTTTTTAACTCGATTTAAAATGAGCGTGTTAGTAATGCTCGAGGAATTTCCTCAATTGTCTGAATGCAACTTTATGACTTCTATAACTCTCGTTAACAAATTAACGTTCGCTTCTAAGAAGCACCGATTGTCGAGTGAAATTCGCCTCGTACACGCGATGGCTCCACGCAACGCTAACTGTTAGAAGCGTAAGTGTCTTATGTTGTGAAAAAAATGCGTAAATGACTGGAAAATCTGGAAAATGCCTATGAATCATTGCCGCTTTCGCCGCCGATGCAATTTTAATAACAACGTTTGCTGGCATGTTCGAACAAAATTTATGTTATACAATTTTGCAGTCAGTCGGTGGAGGGATAGTAGACAGAAAAAAGAAAGTCTGTGAAGGTTTGGGTGTATGTACTGGACTATTTTATAAATCGACAAATGTTAATAATTGAGGAACTATGATGGAATTACTAAATTGCTCGCCACCGGCAACGGCCCTCACCATAAAAGTGATAGAAATGTGATGGTGAAATCTAAGCGTCCGCTGATGAGCTTTGGTTGCTGTCGCTCAGAGCGCGTCGTATTACACTCATGCAACCGTTCAATCTTAAAAAAGAAAGTGGGTTTCTTACTATATCATCCGGAGAGCAGAAAAATATGAGTATAGGTATACTACTTTGATAACAAATAAACAAACTAAAAAAAAAATGTGGTACTGATATCTGTTTGCTTTTTGTATGACGAGAATAATTAAAACTTAGCTAGCCTCCTGGTGGCGACTAAATTTTGCAAAGCCCGACATGCAAGCACAGCAAGGAAAGTGATTGCCCGATAACAAATTTCTTCAAATGTACATATATCTAAGCCCGTAATGCCTCAAAAATAACAATTATAGAGACGCGAATGATCTGCTGTAATAAAATAACCCAGCTCGAATGACCGAAAAAAACAAACGTAATAAATAAATGAGTCAGACCAAAAAGCTCTGTGCCGGCCGGCGTCGGCCACGCTAACGGTACGCGGCTGGCGCTTGCGCACGTGAAAATAATTCTTGACGCGATTTTGTAACGAATACCGTTGCTCAGTTCCGGGCTTGCTGGTGACCTTATTTCTCGGCCGCGCACTCTTTATTTTTATATCTTTTTGGCTGACACATTATGGTTGCGCTCACGAGTCACCGTTAATTTTATCTCGAGTGTTATTTTGGGCTAACGATACTCGATAGCAGTTAAAATGTTTTCAGTATTGTCTTCCCAATTCTTCCGCACTCCATGTAAAGTTTATTGGATAAGCGGATGGTTGACTCTACGTCGTGTCGGAGCGACAACGACTTTAGGAAATCTATAATTTGGCAGCGGCGTGGTTCTACTAGTTGCATAACAAGTCGTTCAGGTGGTTTGTTTTTGTAGTAAAATAACAGGTTGATTCTAATATGTTTTGAAAGGAGTGCGCAAGTTAATGAGTCAGCTTTGTTTTGATAGAGTAGATTCCGAGTACTCTTCATAATAATATATAATAAAGAATTTGTTTTGGGTAAGGCAAATAACATGTTGCTGTCAGTAATCAGTTTTAAAATACTCTCAACCAAGCGATGAGTTGAAGAGGAAAACACGTTGTAAATACAGTGATGACGTCCAAGCCGGCCGGTTCGGGTAAAACGTAGTATCGTTGGGAATACCGCGTCACTCGCTTCAGATAAAACACTGCTACTCCCGTGATTACTTATGATTACTTTCGTAGAGACTTAGCCATGTACCCATACCACATTATACATAATTTATAAAAAAAAACTTTCAGTTTGAATGAATCCATTTCATTCATGATATAGCTAGTTATCAATCACGTATAACGTAGACTGGCGACCGCACCTTGAACTTTATTTATAACTAGCTTTCGCCCGCGACTCCGTCCGCGTGGACTTTAGTTCAAAATTTTCCAACCCATTCACTCCCTTTAGGGTTGAATTAAAAAAAAACGGCGAAATACGTGTTCAATCAATTGTGTTGAAGAGTATTTATTTTAAGATTCAAGAAAATTAGACTACATTTTTATACCTCCCATACAAATTTTGGCAACCTTTTTCACCCCCTTAGGGGTTGAATTTAAAAAAATCCGGTCTTATTCCTTGCCTACATTATATATAGACCCTCTGTGCAAAACGTCAGCTTCCTAGGTCCAACGGCTTGGGTTGGGCGTTGATGAGTGAATGAATCAGTCAGTCAGGACTTTGAATTTTATTTATATAGATTGGTAGACGTAATTGATAAAACCATAGCCATACGAATGGCGTCATTAGAGCGTTAGTTGTTGTTATAAAATCTGTTAAATGAAGTGTTGGTTATCGTATCAAAACATGTTGTGGAAGCCGCATTATTGCGCCTCTGGTCTCGTTGTAAACAGCCTGCGCTGTATTCTGATGTAGAACGCTGTTGCTTTAGAGCCATCGCAAACAGGGCCACTTGTGGCCGCGTCAAGTCGCTGCGTCAGACGCAACGTTGTCATTTGTTTCTGGCGTCTTGTCGTCGCGACTCCGCGACTTTGACGCCAAGTGTGCGGAGATTCGAACAAAATATATGAAAATTGACAGCCGTAGCCTGTCGTCGCGTCTAGTCGCTGAGCTGTCGCTGTCGCGTGTCGCTAGTGTGCGCGTAGGCTTATAGAGAGGAGTTGTTTAGTTAAAACCAATTTCCCACATTAAATTCGTACAGTGATTATTTCAAGCTTTTGATGATTTTAATAGTCGCATTTAACTTTAAACTAGATATTTGAAATATTCGCAAACCTCTGCCAAGGATTATTTTTACTGGGATTCACGTGTAGAGCATAGACAGTCGCAATAAGTACAGCGCGCGTCATGCGCTAGTTGCGTGCTACGTCACCGTGTTTACGCAGCCAAGGCCTCGGGCCTGGAATAGCTTCCTTATTGTTCAGTTACCGTCAGCAAATACTCAAATTTAACCAAAGACAATGGTCTAACCGGCTATTGTACTAGGCGCTTCCAACATAATAGAAACATGGTCATGCTACGCAAGTTTAAGTTCTAGAAAAGTAAGTTACTCAATGCGAAGAGTACCTTGCAGGAAGTTTTAACGAGTAACGGGCAATTTATTAGAGTCAAATATTTGCCGGTTCAGTAGAGCAACAAATGGAGTGAGCGAATGAGGCAAGCGTTTAGAGGTGTTTGTGTAAACAAATTGTCGCAGCAATTATTGCGATAGTGCGCGCACGTCGGTGACGCATGCGCGCCGGCCGGCAAGCCGCCACTTGTAAATAACATAGCATCAACAAAGTGTGTCCCGATAGCTGGCTGGTTTTCAAGCACTGGACGTTGAAGATAGTAGGATATGAGTTAAAATTGTTTACAAATTAGTTCTGGACTACAAAGCGCCACAGAAATGTAGAGTTAAAGACTTTGGACTACTTCGCTATTTAATCAAACATATCGTTTGTGTACTCTAAGCCGCGTAACTGTTTAGCCAGCCGCATTTATTTAGCACATACATGAGACAATGAGCTCTACCTAAAACGTGACAAGCTTGCGCCCACGCATTCAAAACTTCAAAATTCAAATATAAACTGGTTTCAACGTTCGGTTCTTGGATTGGCTACTGGATTGATAGACTTGAGTTTTTAGGTGACTATATAAAAAGAACTTCATTCCCGTGAACTTATCATTGGTATATACAGGGTGGAATTTTGTAATGCCACCTGAAGGGGAAGTACTCTTAATACTGTAGATAGAAAATTTTACTCAAAGGAAACATTCCTTTATTTTTGAAGAGAAAGAAAACTGCATTCAAAGATTTTTTTAAATTCGCTTGCCGCATCCGGTAATCGAACCGACTAAAATCTGTGATAGTTGCACCCTGTACTTTATTGCATCGATCGTAAGGGTCAATTATAAGGATGAAATCTCTCCAACAAACTTCATAAATTAAATGACAGGAAATCAATGAAATCTTAAGTTATTAATTCAATGGGTCAAGTTAGAGCACTTTTACTCAAAGATCCGTTTCTTTATGTTTACTTATGTTATTAATGAATAATTATCATTGACGTCATTGATCCATTAAAATTACGAATTACTATTTAGATAAGACGATTGCAATTTGCACGATCACCAGATCTCATACCTTTAGATTTTTTTTGTGGGGATATGTAAAAAATCAAATTTACATTAAATCTTATGAGAATGTAAACGAGTTGAGAGTTGAGGTTCAGAATACGATTTATAACATTAACCACAACACGTTATTAAAAATTACTAGAAATGAATTCGTTAGAAGAATAAATTTGTGTATCCAAGAAAATGGAGCCCATTTCGAGCAATTAAGCTTTTTTGCTTGTTTTTTTTTAATTAAGTTAGTTTACCATTTTTTATAAATAATTAAAACAATTTAAGATTTCATTGTTTTCTTTTCTTTTAATTTATGAAGTTTGTTAGAGAGATTTCATTATTATAATTGACCCTAACGATCGCTGCAATAAAAGTACAGGGTGCACCTTCACAGATTTTAGTTGGATCGATCACCGGGTGCGCCAAGCGAATTTTTAAAAATCTTTGAATGCAGTTTTCTTTCTTTTCAAAAATAAAGGAATGTTTTCTTTGAGTAAAATTTTCTATCTACAGTATTAAGAGTACTTCCCCTTCAGGTGGCATTACAAAATTCCACCCTGTATAAAGTTAGTATAATAGAGGAGCCAGTGACTATCTGCCGGTATCTGATGTAATAAATACACAAAGAAAATAGTTTAAGTCAGTTATTTTTCTTAAGAAATATAATATTTAGAGAGTGGAGAGTGTATTTAACTCTCCACTCAAAAGTCGGCGGAATAACTGTACAGTAGTCATAAAATACTATTTACTTCCATATTAACTACGTACCTAAATACATTAGAATAGTTACTTGTAACTATTCAGTTGTACCTACATCACTTGAATACAATGATAAATACAATTCATGAAATATGTATTAACTCAGGATGTATTCGTTTCTGAGGAATCCTGAGTGTTTTCGAGATATTAAATTATCTTTCTCTGAGAGAAGAAGTGAGACGTATAAAGATAGGTGTGTTTGTATTAAGTATGTTGGTAAATATTTAAAAACGTCGGTAAACAGGACAATTAGGAACCAACGCCATTTCGTTTTCACTGATAGAGTAATCAAGTAATCAGCATTTTAAAAAATTGACATTCAAAAGTTTCTGATAACCGTTTATCCAAGGCTCTACTCAAGGCCATCGTATCAGCAACGCGGATCGTGAATTATACAATTTGATATCAATATTATTGCGTTGCTACTAAAAATATTACGTTTTTTATTGTTAGCAGCTAAAAGTTGCAAAGGTCCGTAAAAGTTGTAAAAGTAGTTAAATAAAAAGTTATGGTTAGAATCCTGATAGATTTTAAATGAAAATGTTAGAGCTGGAATACCATACAACATATTATTTTAGTAAAAATACTTTACGAAAAAAAAATTCACGTTTTTTCAATTTCTATTTAAAAAAACGAAGAGGTTTCAAAAACTAATAGTCATGATTAAAAAAAAAAAGAATATTTATAAATCCGGGCACCGAATGACGCCCTTGGGTGAATAAACGTAATGCGAGATCAAAGACTACACACTGAGTGTGTTGACGCTAAATCCCCGTTCTAATGAACGATTAAAACCACAAATAAGATAGCGATAATAAAATGTGGAAGCACTTTTATTTTTCAATACCACATGCGGCTGACAATTGGCCGTGGCACTTATGCTTGATATGTTTTTTATTTTTGAAAATATTGACCATTTTAAGAAACTAATTTCAGTACTTTTGAGTGTTATTCATAAAGTGAATTTTAAATATGTTTCAAAAATTTTGGTGTTTGTAACGTCATCATAGAATGATTATAGAGATAGTCTTTGCCTATATAAAAAAAAGAAAAGAAAACAAATGTCATTAACATTACTTGATTTGGTTTATTTTTTTTTGTAAGGCAAAAGATTAATACTCATACTGTCAAGGTCAAGGCATTTTATTGAATGTCTTAAGAAATATAGACTTATTACAAATCTGATAAATAGAAATTGTTCTGAAACTACTGAAAGCACAATAAAATTTATGGAATGGTTTTGAGATTTCCGTTCATGTTCAGAAATGTAACATGGCCAATTAAAAAACTATTAAATCAAGTTTAGTATTAAAATACTAACGGCGTGTGTGTTTGTTATTAAACTCCTCCAAAATGGGTTCACTTTTTTTGTTTATTCGGTAGGTCTAAAATCAGGTCCTAGGCTAATTAACTTGGCAAAACTATGGTTGCCGGGTCAGCTTGTAATATGCGTATAAAGAATTGCAGTTCGTTAGTCTCGACAAAATTAGAGAACGGCTGGACCAATTTGGCATTTTTTTAACATTCATGGAAGTCTAGGGAAAATTTAAATAGTGAGAATAAAAAAAATAGATCAATAATTTAAATGGCTAACTCCTTTACATGTAGGTATAAGAAGCAACAAATGTAAAGTTTGTTATGTTACATTAACCACATCAGTACGAACGAATGTTGTATCCTTTTGTCAATGAAATGTCGTTCACGCAGTTTGCGCAGTGATTTTGCAGTCGTGTAGATTAATATTCAAAAGTGAAATAAGTGTGTGATTACGAAGTAAAAGCGTAACACAAATGTAACACACACGCGAGAGACGCCATTCGACCAAGCACTTACGCCTGTGAACAGTAAAGTTGATACGTCGTAGGATCATTAGATACTCGTATGGATCAACAACTAAGAATTTGCGCATTCCAAGTGGTACTTTAAGTCTGAGGTTTTTGTTTTATTCATTTACCAAAAAACCCACATTTATTAGAACACACGAGAAACTTAAAATGGCGGCCGTCAGCGGTCACATTATTAGTACAAAGTAAAAAAATCCATAATAGCATATACTAAAATACTACTATTATGGATTTTTTTAAATAAATAAATGGTCAAAGGATTTAGAAAGAACTTGTTGATTTAATACTTCGTATTAATAATGTGACCGCTGACGGCCGCCATTTTAAGTTTCTCGTGACGTCATACATATGTCCAGTGACAGGCGTGGACGCCTTTCGTTTGACACGGAGTTTTTTAAGGCAACATCGATCAAACAAAACGATTTTTACAAACGCTCGAAAAACAAAGTAAGAAAGCAAGATAAACAATTATTGCAACAACAGACTGCAGCAAAGATCCCATTCTCGTAAAAAAACATATGAAAAAAAAAGTTTTTTTAAACATGTGTTAGAAATGTGCACGAGTCTCATAAAATAGAACATTATATTATATGGTAACGTAAACTGGCAACTGTTAGTAAGCCTGGCGACAATACACAATGGTATCGCAATAAAAACAAACCGGCTTCACTCGGCTCTCCCTGAGGCAAAGCTTGGGCATACCAACTACGAGGTAGTCAATTAGTTTAAGCGCCATCTCTTACTAATTCAGGGAAATGACTGAAAAGGACGATTACTAGTGATATCGTACCAGATCCAATAATGTGGTGGGTTGTTATGACAAATAATTCGTATTGTGACGTCGTAGCTTTTGAGTGTAAACAAATAGTTTGCCTATCAATTATAATTTATGACAGTCATGATTAGACCCGTTAAATGCTATTAATTACTTGATAATAATCAATGACAAAGATGTTCTTCTCAGTAATCAAATCAAAGGCCAAAGACCAAGACTCTACGCTTAAAATGTTCCGGGTTTGATGCGTAGTTGGAGTGATTGAAATCTCTCTCTGAGAAGTGGCTGATCTAGTTGCCTGCAAGCCGGCGCGCGCGCACGTGGAGTGGGGTCAATAGCTCGCTGCACGCGCATCCCGACCCTTCCCGCTGCTCCTCGCGACCGGCGTCCTCCGCCCGCGCGACTACATCCAACCTTTGTCTATGCGAATAATACTTACCAGCTAAAGCGTAAGCACTGACGTAATTACGGCACAAAAACAGCACACAATATTGTGTATTTAGATACCGCCGCATTACAATGAAAAACAATAGCAGCCACCAACGCCATAACTGTAATAAAGCAAACAAAATTGCGCGAAAACAGCCCGCAGTACCGCCCGTAGCCGGCGCTCTACGACACTCGTAGCGGCGTAGCACGATGACGCGTCGATGTCTTTGCATATCGCTACGCACGTACCGAAGACATCAACGCGCTCACAGAACTTTAAGTTGTGGAAAGTTCCGTTCGTCGAACTGGATGTGGTGCTCGAACTTTATTTCTCGCCAGTGTTATAGATGAGTTGGGGTTTGGGATCGGTACTGACCTCTGAGGAGGGCGCGTGCACCTGAACGCGCAGCTCGTCGGTGTCATAGTCGTGGTGAAGCACGTCGGCGCGCACCTCGCGGCCGTTGTGTGTGAGGTAGACGCGCTGGCCGGCGCGCAGGCGCACGCCGTGCATGCCTCGGAAGCCGGGCCCGATGAGCTCGGCGTCACGGTACTCCCGCGCTCCCTTGCCGCCCTCGAAGCGCACCGTGTAACGAGTGTTGGGCGTCAAATTAATGCAGTTGTTGTTCTCCGGGAAGGGCGCCGGCGTCTTCACCGCCTGGATCATCCCCGAGTGGTACATGCCATCCTCTCCTAGCGCCGCCACGCGCGTGCCGATAATGGACCGCTTCGCCAGCCGCTTGCCCGTCGACATGGTGTCAGTTCGAACTCCACTCCTCTCTCAAACACTCCTAACTATTGCCACTCAGAAACTTCAAATCGCCCGGCGAAGTCGTTTCGCGGGGTAACCGTCACAGAATTTCGGAAAGTTGCGAGAATTCACACGATTTACACACTCTACACGCTGCGCGCGGTCCGGCTCTGCAATGGGCCGGGAATGATCGCGGATCTCGCGCTGAAACATAATACGGGGGCTCGATCCTTTAAGATCAGAACAAAGAAAAATCCTTTCGCGGTCGTAAACTTGGTGCGAGAGCTCACAGCGGACGACCTCGATAGACGCGGTTCAGAAGAGAACTGGCGTGCCGCTCGCACCGGCCGGCCGGTGAGAGGGAGCGGCGACCGCCTGTCTCGCTCCTTTGTTTTGATACTCAGCTGTTCGCGAGGCGAGACGCGCCGGCCGGTGTCGCGTGCGAGTGAGCGGGACGCAGCGGCGAGCTCGGGTGCGCTCGGCGCGGATCGGGCGGAGTCGGGGCGAGGGGCGGGCGGCGCCCACGGCCGCGGGCGACATTGAGGCGCGGCGACCTGCGAGCTCCTCGCACGTGAAGTGCTAACGGGATTGCACAACGCGCCCCGACGCCGCCGCAGCGACCGGTGCACGCTTGCCGGCTAATGCGTGACACAGTTTCTATTCGGATTCGGGGTCGATTAAAATGTCAAGCAGATTCACAACTCACTTATGCAACTCTGTCAGTATGACCTCTTTCTAAAGAATGCACAATTAGGTCAAACTTCAAAACTATGTCATTCATAACAAGTTTCTATGCGAGTGTGTGTGAATCAACAAAGTACTAGTTGATATCAGTTTGCTGACGACAGAGATAACATAATTGAAGTCTTTATAAACCCATCAGAAGTCATCAGTCGTCTCTTTACTTAGAGATTTTCTACATTGACAACGTAGCTACATAGCAATACCAAATATTATATACCTCGTCATCGATAAGAATGCATACGCGTTTACCAAACACCAAATCCAATTTATTACGACGGGACCGGCCGGCGCAGTCTGACAAGCGCTGCCCAATCCATGCGAAGCAATCATGAAATTAGAACGGTTTTATTCGCTATTTATAAATGCACAACTCAAAATAACTGATCCAGCAGAGTTGATGAGGGCCTAAGCTAATTCGAGATTAAACAAACCACACGGAGCTCACATAGCGGTGAAGAGCCATGTTAGTAAACGGAAAGAGGTCGGTCTTTATTTGTCGAAAGTGCGCGACATTTTCTTTGGCAGAGGCGCGATGTCATAAGATGGACTGGGAGCGTCACAAGTGGGCGTTTGTGTAATTACGCGGTGGAGCGAGCTTAACGTTCGCAGTGAACGGGTTAACTACCAAACGGTTTGACTAACGCAAACGCCTCTGCAAAACTATCCAGTTCTACAAAATCAACGTTTTGTTGAAATCGACAATGAAACTGCTTACAATGTATACATACATTATACGAGTATAAGATAAGATCGGAGGCGTGAGCAGATTCCAGGGTTGCTACTTGATAACTGCCGAACATCTTTCGCTTCATCAACATTAATTAGTCGTTGTATGCGCGCCGCCGGTTTCGGCTAGATTTTATTTATGCTTCGCTAAAAATCCAGTTTTGTTCAACAAAAGTTGGTAACGCTCAATTTTTTTTCCTAAAAATTAACTTAAGTTTCAAGATTGTGTAGAAAATGAAAAATATATCATTATTATTGCTGTTAGCAATAAGGCCGGCTTTTGTACTTATTTAAATTGCAATTATTATTTCTCTCATGTTTCTTGTGTGCAATAAAGAATATTCTTATCTTATCTTACTGTAGATAATTTTAAACTTATCAATAAGGAAGAAACAGTTTTCAGGTTTTGCGTTATTATAAAAAGTATAGAGTTAATATCCTGGATAGCACGGTAGTTGCAAAACATTAAAGTATTTACGAAATCCTTTATTATTTATTTATTTGCCAAAAAACTTAGAGCTAACATTACAGGGGATCCCTATTGCGTTAACCAGTTTCATAGCTTATGTAGAGACTACACCAGCATTGTGGCGAAGAATCGAAGATTAAAGACTGATGAATCTGTCAATAATCCTAACTAAGGCATTGTTCAGGAATTTCCATAGTTATATGTTCAGGATCTGAAGACGTCGTTAGTTTTATTATATTACCTGTATTTAATACCAGCGTATCTATAGTATACAAAATGTAGACTTAATGCTAATGGCATTTTCTACCAGTCGACCCGCAGAAGGTACAGGAGAGGCAAAAATTGAGGTAGACGTACAAAAAAGAAAGATAGATTATTTAAGTGAGGATTGAAGAAAGTACAAGAATTCTATTGAGTAAAGTACAAAAAAAAGTTTGAACGAATCGACTTCAGACGTTAGGATAGTAACCCACATTCTACGTACCTGCCTGTAAGGGTCTGTTTGTCCCTTCCTGTTCCTTTTCATAAAAGAAGTACCTGTTCACAAGGAACTTCTGATAAAAGAAAGCCCCTTTTGTTTTTATGCTTAAAACGAATTCGCAGATATATTAGGAAACTCTACATCGTTCAGTTACAGATTAAGTCACTCATTGTATTTCTTAGAAAATACAAATATGGATTGAAATACCTAGATAGGCACGTTCCCTCTCTTAGTTAAATACATTTAATCACGTAGTTTTACAGCAATCGTGTAGCAACTTCGTTATCTGACATAGTTTGGCTTGTGAGGTCTACGTTAACTTTCTTTAAATTATGTCATGTTTCATAAATGGACTAAACATCAATAAAAAACAAAAAAAAACCTTCAAACAAAAAAGTTGATAAAAATTGCGTATTCTTACTTGGGTTACAATTATTATTAGTTTAGTTTTTTAATGAATCTGAAATACATTGACTAATTATTCAATAGACCACACGACGATTCACACACATACTTAAAGCAATGTCTAAATCATTGCATAAAGTCAAAATCTTGCTACGAAGAAAAGGGAAGGCGCCTGTACAGGCAAATTTGAGACTTATATGGTTTACTCATGGATGCCATGTCAGAGCTGGACCAAATAGAAATAGGACCACAACTGGATGCACCAGTTTTCGAATAAAAAAGAAGAATGATCAAAATCGGTCCACCTAGTCAAAAGTTCTGAGGTAACAAACTTAAAAAAATACAGTCGAATTGAGATACCTACTCCTCCTTTTTTGAAGTCGGTTAAAAAGATCGATTGAATCGAAAGAAAGATTGTTTTGGTTAGCATGTAAAAGCTGGTTTTACTTTTATTGCTTTCCTTTTGCAACCTAAACCTTGAAGGTTCTCCTTCTAATGTAGTTGCTTTATAATAAGCAGCTGCTTTAACCTGAACAACCACAGGAGGCGGTTGTCTTTGAAAAAAAAAAACACGCGCAAAAATATGCTGAGTAGAAAAATACTCAAGTAGATAGAAACAGCTGCCAATGCAGACGCTTACGCGCAAGTCTAAATTATAGGTAGTATACGGAATAAAGTAATACAATCTGTCCTATCACGATATCGTATAGAAGTCGCGGAAGACCGTTCGCTGTGGAAATGAGCGACACAATGATCACGATCCTCAGGAAACGACAAGGACGAAGAACATAAAAACCAGGTCTTAATCTTAATCTTAAGGGGCTACTTAACGGTTGATTCGTAGCCCTTAAAAAAGATTAGGTGGCCCCTAAATCTTAAGTGTTGTTGGTGAAAACGGGCATAAATCTTTTTCAGTACCATCGCAGTGGGAGTAGTATTCCAAGACAAGCCAGCTCGAAGAGACCTTCTGTCATAGTATCAAGTGTCTGGAACGAAGACTAAGCAGGGTGCAACGCCCCGCGCACCCGGGACGACCGCTCCCGACTGCTCCGAGGCCCTTTCAACTACTTTTTTTGCCACTAACCTGTTCCTGCCGCCGCCCAACCCCTCGGATTGCGACCGGGCTTCTAAAATACCTGAACAATACACACACTTATGCAGATCAAATGCTCGCCACGATTCAAATTATCAGTAGAAGGAAAGTGGCCACAATGGATAAATAGCTGGTAAAGAGCTGATAGACAGAGATCTAATTTAAACTTTTAGGCTGTTTTATATACAAAATTTCATTATTTCATTTCATTTCATTTATTGATTTGCAGTAAACACGATACATATTGCAATCTGGGTTAGATAAATTCATCTGCTGATTTAATTTGTCCGTAGCTTGGCATAGCACTACTTTCTTCTTCTTCTTCATCGAGCATCTTCATCTAGCCGTTACCACCAATCTGGCTTAGATCGTCGATCCAGCGAGCTGGCACAAGTCCTACGCAGCGTTTACCAACTCGTGGTATTTTCAACCGAGAACCTTCTCACTTCACTGGCTATCGGTTCTTCGATAGATACGACCAGTCCACTGCCTCTTCAAAGTGCCATTCTTATAGGCTATGTCAATCACCTTGTTCTTTGGCGAATTGTCACATAATTTCTGATGTAACCATCAAAGAATCGGATCATAGCCCGGTCCATAGCACGCTGAGCGACTTCGTATTGGTGGTCTCGTCCTGTATAGATTTCGGATCTATAAGTCATAAACGGCAGTGTCAATAAGTTCCGAGGAATGGCAGAGAATAATATTAATTTAATTGATATCGCATCATAAACAATGCCTTCTCCACCTGACGACGGACGTCTCACTTTAGTTACGGATATGAAGAATAAAATGTGATTAGATAGGCCATTATTATTTTTAATGCTTAGTAAAGTATTTTGTTGAGTCGTTTACAAGCAGTCGGAGCGTTTTACAGCAAGTTTGAACGCTAATTGCCGGGCTTAGGGACTTGGCAGCCAGCCGCGAGCAAACGAGCAAACGCTTGTTAAACTGTGCGGTGCGCCCATACACAATAGCAAGTGAACATTGTAAATTGAAGCGCGTTGGGACTTTATCTTAGCCCTTGGGACGCTGGGGGTGACTCTGGACCAATGAGAAGTGAGCAGCGGCAGTCACGTGGTTTGGTAATGCCAATCAGCTGTTGGCGGAATGCTGATAAAAAACGTCAACAAACCAGCGCTGTCGGCCAGCGGGCCCAGTAGGCAGGTAACAAAGGAGCTGGAGATAGTGTGCGACTGTAACAACAATAATATTGGAGTGAATGCTCCCTGTCAATGCTCAATCTGTCAACCGAGAGAGGGGCCCTTTGTACGAAAAGTAAACTGGACATTATTAGGTTTGTTAATCATTCTATCCATTGGCCTAGATGGAGGGAGGTCCTGAGCTCAACTTTAACCCTAAATAGATACGCCGATGGTTCTATCTGACTTATTACATAGCCCATTGGTCAAGAGAGAAAACTTAATATTTTCCGAAGTAACTAGTGGGCGAAGCACAGTAAGTCATTGGGAACGCAATTATGGGACAGCTCCCTTAAAGTAGACACTTTTAGTAATTTATTCAAATGTATTTTTGTACAAAAGTCGATAGACAACACTTTAGCTGCGGCTGTGGAACAAAAACCGGCGAGCGTACCGTTATCTAGACCGCAACACAGCGTGGTCCGTTGTCGAAATCAAGCCTACTATCGTGAAATAATCGCGGTTTGTCCCCGAGCGCGGTGCGCGTCTTATCTCGGCGTGCGGTTCCCAAAGATACACCCGCATCTCTTTGTGCTATTTCTGTCAAGGTTCTCGTTAGCGAAACACACCAGTGGAAACCAGCCAGATAAAACGAACGTGTAACAGAATTCGTCACATATTTGTATGCAAGTCATGCAGGCGCTACTAGAAAAAGTTAGAATAAAAAGGCAAGCTACGAAGCGTGAGTGATTCCTTATTTTCTAGTTTCGATCTTGAAATCGTACTCGCTACCTGTTCAAGAACATCTAAAACTATTTTCGTCAAGGTAACAAACACAACAAATTGATATAAAAACTTTTACACTTTTGCGTTTTCACGAACACGAACTAACGGAATGATCGTTTAAGTAGGTACCTAAAACCTTTTTTTGACACAATAATTTTATGGGCTGGTGGGTATGTACAGTCGACAGCATCTATGCGCTTTTTACTCTTATTTACTTTACAGGCGAATAAACAGTAATCGCAAGGTTGATGTCGATTGGCGATACATTTGTCTAATCATTGACGTACATCAACCTGAAAACTTTTTCAAATACACAGCCTCTTAAGGAATTTCAACTATAAATGTTGTTAATTCCACTCGAACTATTGTAACAATAAAAAAAAAGAATACAAAAAGTTGGAGGCGCCGGGTATCGATCCCGGTACCTCTCGCATGCTAAGCGAGCGCTCTACCATCTGAGCTACGCCCCCTGTGACTATCGTAGCGAAATACGTAATCCCTTGTTGGAACAAAGCGCGAACTAAATTCTGGGCCGGCAGCGCACTTTTGTAATGCGAGTTGCTTTCACTCGCTAAGCCTTTGGACAAGGTTTCTGTACTTATCGTAATGGTTATCTACAAGGCGACTTGGGCTGCAAATTTCCGCTTCAATTTATCATGTCGCTTGGTCGGTGTCATAAAATCTAAATGCTGCGACCACAAGTCACGAAATAATCGGATAACTGGGTAGGTACCTATCACACAGCCGATTTGTAATTCCTAGGTAAATAAATGTCTAACGTATTTTGATCACACATATTTGTAATATAAATAAATTAATTTACAAACATGGCATTGATACAAAATTATTTGCCTTGTAGGTAAACACTACTACTAATTACGCGAGTAATAAAATAACGATAATGATTTAATTAGGGTCTCATTACAATTATCGTTTGTATGATACATATTTTTAAGGGTCGATTTTAGAATACCTACCAACCTTAGGTACTTTGGAATTTGGCGAATCGTTAATGAGTTCATTTGTTCCTCAAATTAAGTGTTTAAACATGCTTAATGAATAATGACGCACGGCTCAAGATCTGATATGTCAAGAGCTGAACGCGCTGCATTTTGGCAAAGAATCGAATGACGTACTTTGCATGGTTACCGAGAGAGGTCGCGACATTTGTTTAGCGTAGACGTGACGTCACGGGGTAAGGGCCCTGCAAGGCCGAAACCTTTAGGGTGAACATTTTAAGTGGCCGTCTAACTATAGAGGACATTCACGAGCGTGTGGGCGTGCTTGTAACTAAGGGCATTTCGTCGCTTGTACTTCAACACCGCGAACATGCATTTAGATTTCGTGCCACGAAAGGAGTCCCTGAAAATGAGTTAAGGACTCCACACACGGCGGCTATAAGGTAAAGATGTATATTATAGCACGATATATCTCATTACATCTTTCCATAGAAATCGTCAGGCGACCACACACGACAGCTATAATATACATCTTTACATTTTCGTATCTTAAAGGTACTGAGCGGTCTCTGAGCTATACATCCTGGGATGTAATGTATATTATAGCTGCCGTGTGTGAAGTCCCTTAATGAATTTTGGCTTTTATTGTTATGGTATTAAGGATCTTACCGTGGGACTTGTTTGGTGAAACGATCTTTACAGACTTTCCGGGAGATGAAAAATCTTCGTAATTTCTTTTCTATAATGAAACTAGCTGACCCGGCAAACGTTGTTTCGCCATATTTTTTTTTTCACTTAGGGCTACGAAAAATAAATAACAACCTCTTCTCAGACCTACAGATTGTTTAAATAAAATTTCATCAAAATCCGTCAAGCCGTTTCGGAGGAGTATGCGCACTAACATTGTGACACGAGAATCATCACACTAATATTATAAAGGCGAAAGTTTGTGAGTGTGTATGTTTGTTATTTCTTCACTTCTAAACGGCTGGAGCGATTTGGATAAAATTTGGTACGGAGTTAGCTGACACCCTGGATTAACACATAGGCTACGTTTTACAGCGGGAAAATCCCTAAAAATGTGAATAGTTATTATTTTTTTTGTTAATACACAATTTATTTTCCCTAATAAGCCGCGGGTAACAACCGCGGGACACAGCTTGTTTTATTTATTAGAAGAAAGATAAAAATAAGTAGTGGTTGAAAATTTTGAACCTGATTGGCAGAAAAAACAGTTCCGAAAGTTCAAAAAGTGTGTAAAGCTAATTATGCAGAGTCGCGGTTTTGAAGGATAAGTGATTATTATAAATACCTGAAGAATATTTTTTAGCAACAGTTGAATGTATTTGGCGATTTAGTAAAGACACGTCCATTTTTTATGCTCTCTGCGCTTGAAATCGCAAAACCCGGGTGGGGACACGTGGTGATTATGTCCATACTCTCTCTGTGAAGAAGGCATGTCCAGGGTACAGTGGGACGTATAATAGGTTCCTTATCTACATATTTATGGGAATACTTCCAAAATGTTGCTGGTACAGTCGACAGCACATCATGGTATACACCCATGCACTCTACTCCGTTGCATTACCGGCGACTTTGCAACTAAAATGTGAAGATTGACGTGCTGTCGACTGTATCCATAATTAATAGATGAAGTTTCTAAGAGAAAGTGAAAGGGATTCACTTATTGAAAATTAGTGAGTACATCTCAAGTACAGTACAGGATTCTTGTTTCAATCAGAGTACATACATACATAAGCACACGCCTGCATTCTAGAGGGGTATGTAGAGACCAGGGACTGCCACCTGCCAAGATCCTGACAAATCACTTTCGCCTCATCGACATTCATTAGTCGTCGCATGCACGCACGCCGGTTTCGGGTACTTTTTTATCTTGCCCTTTGCTAATACATGACCTATTTGGGCAAAATATGTCCACTTGGGCCGTCCCTCTCCGGCCCTTCCACTCGATATATTTGCTTCGTCAGTCTTTCTTCCTTCATCCTCTCCACATTTCAAAACCTCTCCATGCTCTCAAAGTTTTATGCTACTCTATTAGATATCTGAGACTATGCTAT
This sequence comes from Yponomeuta plumbellus, assembly GCA_947310845.1. Lineage (NCBI taxonomy): Eukaryota > Metazoa > Arthropoda > Insecta > Lepidoptera > Yponomeutidae > Yponomeuta > Yponomeuta plumbellus. Next base: position 13,454,967 of record OX371198.1, on the reverse strand, counting down.
TGTAACATCTGTTGATTTACCATTGATATCTAAATAAATATAAAAATATAATAACAAAGGTCAAGGCTCCTGTAAAATCACACGTTTCATCATTATTTTCTCGAGCGTACGTCGTGATTTATCGTGTTTTTATTATCTGTGTTATACTAATCAGCAAATCCCTTTGTAGTTGCTTGCAACATACACTCACTCATTTGCAGGCAATTAAGAACAAAGGATTCCTATTAATTGGGAGTTTCGGAAAAATACATTTACACTTTTATTTAGAGGGCTGTTAGTTGTTTTCCAGGAATGTGTTAAAATAAAGTCTCGCGTCACTTCGTGAACATTATTTTAATATTATGTAGGTACATCAACAACGATATAAAAATATGTTTTTTAAATAACAATAGCAGCTTACGAATAAAAGTAAGGCTAAAAACACATAGGAACGCATATCTTGTAAATCTTAATAAATAATAAAATGCTGAGCATCCAAGCGCTCGCCCTGTATCAACGCTTACAAAATGCAGCGACCTGCAACACTATCCTAGAGTATCGTTAATCATTGAAAAATGCCAACCCTGAAGTATAACAGTCTTTGCCTCTCAGAATGAACCAGTTCAACCAGAACTACCTGGCAAAGAAGTAACATCTTAAACCCTGGCATCCTTTACTATCAGGCGTGACCAGGTGCAAGTGAGTACCTGTACTAGTTTAAACTAGATGAAGATAAAAATCAATATTAGTGCTATTACGTTTGTGGCAGGCGGTCAGGAGAGCCGACCCTAACTAAAATAGGAAGAAGGAGTTTGTGGCAGGCACAAATGCGCAGCTGTTTAAATATTCCCCCAAAAATACGGTTGTGGTATCACCTTGGTTCTGAAAGCCTCTATAAAAATCTTGATAGTATCAGAGTTCGCATTTTTCATTATTTCAACTAACTACCTTACACCTAAATGGTTTATCTGTTACAACCAAATTAATACCACTACTACGACGATGGGCTGCTGATAAGAGAATCGATTTTTGACGTCGTCAACAAATGATATGCGCGTGGTACACTTCATTGATGAGTCTTATAAAATACTCAATGTTTTTATACAAAAATAGGATAAAGGTACTCAAGTGGAGACCAAAGGTCATGAACCGATATAGATAGAGAACAATTTACTTGGCATTGAAAGGCAAATCACACAGATAATTAAAACTACCTAAGGTGTTGAAAGCTACTCGAAGATTTAAATTACCTCACTCTCGAGTCTTTGCTCTCGGTCTTGGCTTCGGCCTCTAGAGCGACGATCTTGGTCTCCAGAGGGGCGAAGGCAAACTTTGACCCGTCACCACCCCAGCTAGGCTACGGCTAACTACACGACTCAGAAGCTTTCGGCCTCGGCCTCCTCGGTGACGATCGCGGCCTCCAGCGGAGCGAAGGCAAACTTCGCCGTGCTGGAGGCCGTCACCGCCCCGGCTCGTCTACGGCTAAATATGCGACTCACGAGCTTTAGGCCTCGGCCTCCTCGGTGACGATCTCGGCCTCCAGCGGAGCGGTCATCGCCCCGGCTCGTCTTCGGCTAAATACGCGACTTCCGAGCTTCCGGCCTCGGCCTCCACGGTGACGATCTCGGCCTCCAGCGGGGCGAAGGCAACCTTCGCATTACTCGACTACGGCTAACTACGCGACTCACGAGCTTTCAGTCTCGGCCTCCAGGGCGACGATCTCGGCACCCTTACCGACGGCCTCGCCGGCCTTCGCCCCGCTGACGGAAGCCACCACACCGTCTCGCGGCGACCGCACTACGTACTCCATTTTCATCGCTATCACCACGAAGAGGGGCTGGCCTTTTGTCACCTAGAAAGGAAGTTAGGTAAATATTTTAATTCGACACCAGGAAATAATATTAAAAATTTTGAGGAAACTGTAACGTAGAGGGAATAATTCGTAGGTTTGATGATGATTATGTACATAATTATTTGACGATAATTTAATAAGTACTTGTAGTTACCTAACGCTCTAATTACGTGTAACAAACAGTTCTCCTGCTAGGAGATAAATAGTAGCAAGGTGACATCAAACTTATCTTTTAATTAAATTCAAGATGAAAAAGAATGAAAGTATGATTTCATTCTGCCGAACACGAAAATCATCAGAAATTTTTTTGAAGTAAAACTTTCGTAATCACTACACATTATTAACTTTAGTACCTGGGTGACCGAGCTTTGCTCGGTAGTTTTTTTGTAATATAAAATTAAAATAATCCTTTTTCAACAAAAAAAGAACTTGGAAAAAAACATCATGACTCGAAAACCGGGTCTCTTGAAAGCGGCCCGAAACGGGTCGCCCGTTTTCCTGTCAGAACTGTCCCAACCTTACAGATAGACGCGAAATTTACCTCTGTATGTTATCATAGCAAATTTCAATTGGCCGTTTTCGAGATTCCGATTATATATAAACATATATACAAGAATTGCTCGTTTAAAGAGATTAGATAGATAGATAGATTACGGATCCCTTTATTACGCGAAACCTGGTCGGCCTCTTCCGACAAAAAGTCAAATAAGTGTATCCGGAATAAAGTTAGTATAATCAGAAAAATCACAGTTCGTCTGCATTTTCATTAAAACAGAACAAAAGCCAGCATTCTCAGCAAGGAACGTAGGAAAAGGGCCAGAAAGTTGCCCACTTCTGAATCTAAATATAGAACAATACGTTCAGAGGCGTTTAGCGTGCTGTGCCAAAACTATGACGGCTCGTCGCTCGTCATTCGGAGGTGTGCTCAAAAGTAGTCCATGACGGAAACATCATCAATCACTTGTTTGTCATTGATGGGACTCAACTGTCTTTACTGAAATTGTGGTCGTGAATTAGTGATACACGCTAACTGTGAGGAAAACCGGAGCCGTTGATATACCTTAGCGATTGAAATCGCCTATCCGAGGCAAGCTTGGTGAATAAACATACACTCTCTATCTCTGTCTGAGAGAAAGCCTGTGTGCTCTTCAATGGGTTGTAAAGGGTGGTTACATTTTAAGGGCCGATGTTGAATGTGAACCACACCTTTTTTTCTGCATTTCATTTCACATTTCTAAATTTCAGGCTTATTATGAAAATGGGCGTTCAAAGCCACAACTAGCCACACTATCGCAAACAGCAGCAAGTGGTTCACATTCAACATCGGCCCTTAAAATTTAACCACCCGTTATTAGGCTGCTTTCTTCTTTGCTCTTTTCAAATCACGCGTCTGACTCAGTTGCTTAGCACCCTGAATTAAACTAACCCCTATAGGTACTTACTAACATTATTCTAAAGTCCGTTTTTTAATTGGATGAAAAAAAATGACGCGGAGTTACCACTATAAAATATAAAGGTTTGATCGGTCGATCGGTTTATTTTACCTTGAATAGAAGGCTCATGTGTATTATATTGATATTATTGTTAATCTGTAAGTAAGTAATATATCTTTTCTATTTTACTTGGATTTAATTCCCTAGCACTACCCCTTATTCTTTCCACATCCCCCATGGTTAGCTGGAAGAAAATACTTATATAGTACTTATATAATACTATAGTATTAAGCTCGCCTTTGTGCAGATCTTTTCTTGTGCAATAAAGAATTTTCATTCATTCATTCATGTGACAAAAATCCTTATCACATCAAAGACATTAAAATGTAATTACTGATAAGAGGAAAGTCAGAGACCTTAGGGCGGAAAACTTCTGACAGCAAGAGCAGCCACTAGTCTTACGAGCCTCCACAAATCCGGACTTGGCCCCCGTGGTGGAGTATGGCCTATACCTTCCTCAGGGAAGAGACCCTTGCCCCTTGGTGGGGACACAATGGGTTGATCATAGTGAGCTGACGGAGCTCGCGTCATCTGACATGTTATTGAGTCATCGCACGGAATTCGCCACCTCTTAACCATTCCCGTGACGTTCGCCCGCTGCGGGCAGGCGGCCATTGTTTAACTATTGTTATGCTAATTATCGCCATTAGAAGACTTAACTCATCATCGCCATTAACATCTCGTCCAACATAAGTATTTCTATACCCCTAGTCCTTACTCCCGTATTCGCGGTGCGCCTATAGTTCGAGGGTGCAATTGATGCTTACACCCGAGCTAACTACTCTGCTTTACATCTCGATTGTGAGGTAACTAGAAAACTATTACTCGTTTTTCTTTTCGCCACTTCATGAACTCGTCGTAAGTTTTCAAATATCTCTCTTTAGAACTTTCAGGCAAAATATTGTTAATTGCTGTTTCAGCTTCCATTTTCATTGAATCGGGAGTGCAGCTTATATCTTCATCACTTGCAGAACTCATGTTGTTTTCCTAATTAGCACGTAATTATAAAAAAAATTCCAAAAACAAACAATATTTAAAGTAAGTTTTCTATTCCCGCCTTTTTTCATCTTTCTTTTTTTTTTTTTTTCAAGAACGAAATTGAGCTTCGCCGTTCGATATTTAAAATTGATGACTATTATACTCATACGAAGACAAGGCTGAACAGCGAAGCGACCTCTTTGGTCATTGGGCTGAATGCATGATGTCTATTGCCAGTATGATGGTTAGATGTACGCGAACGTTTTGAAAGAGTGGAGAGGTTTTTTTTAAATTACCGCCCTAGGGCTTTTCTAGCTACATTATTACCCTAGAACGCTAATTGGTCACCTACAAGCCCCATTTGAGGCTACTACTTGCCGAATATGAGAGATGTAAAAGTTTATATTGTACCTCATCTCCTTTGTTGACTAAGATCCTCTCAAGTATGCCCGGCGTGGGCGAAACGGCGCTGTTCCTCGACGCAGCGGCCTCACCGACTCCCGCCGTTTGAAATTTGGGCTTTGGCAATTCAACCACTGTTTGTCCGTTCTGAAATGCACAGAAAAGGTAAGTGCCACATTTTACGCACACCAAATCTTGAACGATCCCACAATCGACTGTCACATTCCATACCTACTAGAGCACGCGCCATGCCATCATTCTAGTCCCACGTAGAAGCCTTGTCTGCATTTACATAAGGACGAAAATGTCTAAACTCAACGGATTTTAGTAGTGTGGCGCGGACTCTTTGCTATCGCACACGTCAGGATTCCGACGGGATTTGGCGCGTATAATTAGGCCCCAAAACTCCGAAAGATATCAAGATATATTGTAAACAGAACGTAAATTCAGAATGTAAATTCTTTACGTTGAAATACATTTCTGATTTCTGATATCCCATTAATGTTGGTAAGCAAAAAAGTAAGATTTTGTCGAGCTATTTGTAACCCGATTTTGCTTTAGTATGATGGGTAGAAGCGACCGTCTAATGTTTCTAATTAATGTTTGAATTCGAATATAAAAGCTGCTAAGTATTTAGTGAGCGATGATAAATTTAAGCTTAAGTGCATTGTTCTTTTGTTTCAAATTTAAACATTCACTCCAAACAAAGAAAGTACGCAAAAAATGGGGACCGTTCTGCTAATAATATAAATAAAGGATGGCGTTATTGCAAAAGAAAAATAGAGATATTAAGCTTTTTGTTCTTCTTTGCTCTTTTATGGGTGGTTCATAGATTAGTGAAACATGTTAGAACTAGAACCACAAGCACAGAATGCTCACTTCATCGTAGAGATGCACTTGCCGCTCGTGCCTCAGAATGCCCACAGTTTTCCTCTTGTCACCCAGTTTCGTTGTCAACCTCAGGCCCTCTGCGGTCGACATTGAGGCTTCCACGTCCACCCATGGACCGTCGTCGACTTGCACACGGAAGGTGTTGGGGGCAGTGCCGTATTCTACGGATACTGCGATATCTGTAGGATGAATGGTTGGACATCTTGGAAAAGTTTTTTAATGATCTATATTACTCAGGAAGGTATCAAATAGGTGTAAAGATACTCAGGCAAGGTAACGTGATAAAAATATTTTATATTTTAGTCAAACCACTTTAGTCTGTTAGCTTTTAGAATACACCTCGGCTACTATCGGATAGAATCGGATATACAGGGTGGTCCAAATATCATGGATCAAATGAAATGGGGAGTTAGCCAAGGTCATCTTCTACCAATAAGGTCCTATACAGGGTGGTAAAATTCTCAACGGTTATGAACTTATGATTGATTTTCGGTTTTTTTCAAGAAAAGAGTTCCTACTACTTATTAAGAGCAATAAAAAAAAAGTACTTACTTTTGGTGGTTGTTTTTTTTTTGAGAGTGACGGTCCATGATGAGAATGTAACAAAAAAAAATTCATCGTCCCTGTCTTTATGGATCATGAGAAATTAATATTTTTTTTACGGATCTCGTATCATAATTGTTTGATCCAACATTTTCGTCATTGATTTAAAAAAAAAAAGTGTACTGCGGAAACCTGCCCCAGTAGTAGAAAAACTGGACCATTTCATGAGGATTGTAAAAAGATACAACTCAAAGCCCTATCTCTCCTGAGTCTTTTATTATTGACCTTTATTCTTAGCAGAGTTGCATTTTTTTAAATCAACTTTTGGTCCTAACTAATTTCAGTTACAAAGTACTGTTCTAGGACATAAAAATAAGTCGCAAAAGGATAAAAAATTACACCAGATAATTAGAATAGACAGTTTAATCAAAAATAAAAAATAAACTTTTTCATAGAAGATGTTCAAAATTTCTACCTCTCACTCGGAGGCAGAGTCGACATCTTCTAATAAAATTTCTTTTTAACAATCTAAAGGCCCGGTGATTATTTTTCACCTGGTGGGTGGCCGCTGATATTCGTCGTCGAAGCTCCTGCTCCGTGTTGCACTCCTTTTCGTATACCACTTCCTTGAAGTAACCCCAAAGAAAAAAATCTATGGGGTTTAAATCGGGTGAGCGCGGTGGCCATTGAATAGTTCCACCGCGACCGATCCAGCGATTTGGAAATACTTCATTTAGGTGACTCCTCACGTCACGAGCGAAGTGCGGAGGTGCGCCGTCATGTTGCAGCCACATAGCGCTTCTTGTTTCAAGAGAAACTTCTTCTAATAATGGGTCGAGTTCTTCTTGTAAGAATGACAAATAAATTTAACCATTCACTCTTGCAGGCAGCTCGTGTGGTCCTATTAACTGTCCTTCGACGATCCCGGCCCACATGTTGACTCCGAATTTGTGTTGGAAGTGGTCTCGTCGAATAATGTGAGGATTCACAAACTCGTAGTGGTGCAGGTTGTGAATATTAAAAACACCAGTGCGTTGAAACATACTTTCGTCCGACCACATAATTTTATTTAGAAATTCGGGATCTTCTCTGTTGCGCCGGAGCATCTCTGTGCAAAAAAGTTGTCTTTTTTCGTAATCAGCCGGCAGCAGTGCTTGCACGCGCTGGACATGATACGGATGCATTATGTTCCGTTTTAAAACGCGTTGCACAGTCGTTTTCGGGACACCTAATGTTCTTGAAATTCGCCGTTGACTCGTCGACGGGTCATTCGATATTTCTTGAAGAATTTGATCTTCCATTTCCAAAGCATGTACCATAGGGCGCCCGGTTCTCGTCGCGCTACTTCCAGGAATATGGCCCTCCACGTAAGCGTTGTGTACACGCTGGAATACTCTGTAGTCGGGATAGCGATCACGATTCAGAAAACGTCGCCGATATTCTCTTGCTGCTTCACGAGCGTTTCCGTCACATAAACCGTACACAAAATGCATGTTAGCATAGTCACGGGCTGAGTAAGCCATTTTTAATAGTCCAAATTCACTAATACACAACTGAGTCCAGTAAGAAATGCCAAGTTCGTGGGTGAAAATCCAAAACAGAGTCCAGTAAGAAAAGCCAAGTTTGTAGGTGAAAATCCAAAACAGAGTCCAGGGAGAATGCAAAGTTCGAAGCGATAAAAAAAGAGCAGCGCAAAAAGTGACAACCGAATAACCGTGTTAAGTAGCGAACAGCAAGCAGAACACTAAGTAAAAGTTGCTGGAGGCGTGTAAAGGGTCACTAGCAGGTAGCTAGCGCAGGTAGTAAACCTCTCTTTGTTCCTGGGACCCCATGTCCAACCGGTAAATTCTCAGAATACAAACCAAGCTTTTGTTTAGTGTTATTTTATTAACTGGTGGTACCACAAGAAAAGTGACACCGACGGGACAAGAGCTACGAAAAAAGATCGTAACGACCTGTCCGTTGTTAGAACTTAATTTTTAAATCCATTATTGACTTATTTTTATGTCCTAGAACAGTGCTTTGTAACTCAAATTAGTTAGAACCAAAAGTTGATTTAAAAAAATGCAACTTTGCTGAGAATAAAGGTCAATAATAAAAGACTCAGGAGAGATAGGGCTTTGAGTTGTATCTTTTTACAATCCTCGTGAAATGGTCCAGTTTTTCTACTACTGGGGCAGGTTTCCGCAGTACACTTTTTTTTTTAAATCAATGACGAAAATGTTGGATCAAACAATTATGATACGAGATCCGTAAAAAAATTATTAATTTCTCATGATCCATAAAGACAGGGACGATGAATTTTTTTTTTGTTACATTCTCATCATGGACCGTCACTCTCAAAAAAAAAAAACAACCACCAAAAGTAAGTACTTTTTTTTTTATTGCTCTTAATAAGTAGTAGGAACTCTTTTCTTGAAAAAAACCGAAAATCAATCATAAGTTCAAAACCGTTGAGAATTTTACCACCCTGTATAGGACCTTATTGGTAGAAGATGACCTTGGCTAACTCCCCATTTCCTTTGATCCATGATATTTGGACCACCCTGTATTCGTGTAATAGAAATATCGGAACTAATAATAACTTATAACTTTACATAACTTTTCAAAATAATGAAGAAAAGTTTTATACAGAGCAGGAAGGAATATTACACTCGTGTGCTTTCGGCGAAAACCGAAGCCTACTCTAGAGCCCGAGGTATATTCTAAAAGCTAACAGACTGTACTTTTGTCTATAAATACGCCTTACGAAATTGCTGATGCGTTGGTAACTAAATTGTACCCTCATACCTACTAGTACAAAACAAACTCAAATACTCGTATCTAAACTACAACAGACTTTTTCTTAAAACAGGGAACTTTAAACGTTCCGTTCCTTTTACGTTGAAAGTTGAAAAAATCATGAAAAAAGTCAATACAGTGACAATATTGTACGGGCGTAAAGCTCGTTCCACGAAAGACGTACCATGAGTTAATGAATTTAGGCTTTTATTCTAATGCAGATCTTACCATGGGACTTGTTTAGAGACGCGATTTACCTTTTTCGCCGAACTGGAGTGGTACTGTTTTCTTTAGTTGGTAGTTTGGTCGCCATGCGCCGGGCGATACTGAGATTCCTTTCCACGTGTCATTTGCTGTCTGGTTTTGTTGCGAACTCAGCAGCTGCAAAGGTAACAACGACAACTTTAGTGATGTGCTTTGGCAGGAGGATTTTTATTTTAGATCTCACATCTTCGTATAAAGGTTTTGACCAAGTGTAAGCTGTAAAATATATAAAGCTGACTTATAAAGTTATTAAAGAATAGCTTTGGCTTTGGCTTTCTGAGGTTATAATAGCCATGCTTAACTTTGTAATTCTGGTACAAAAAGAGACAATACATAATCTTGGCCTTTCCTTTTTTACCCATTGTATGTTATTTAAAAGAAGTCCCCAAAGTAACTTCTTCTTCATTATACAAGGTCACGAACTCCGCAAATAAATCAGAGAAAACACTAATAGAATAACTTGTTGGCAACATTCTTATTGGGATGCTTCTGAATGGCGCCTTTTTTAGGTATTGTGATATGACAGTACAGATTCTGTTATGTACGAATCATATTCTTATCTTCGAGATTTTATTTACGTTAAAGTTTTTTGTGCAATCAATAAGAAATAGAACATTATTTCAGACTAAATGTCCATAGAAGTAAGCGGTACAAAAAAAATTTATAAAAAAAACGTTTCTGAAGACGATATTCCCATAAAGATAATTAGTCTGTTAGCTTTTAGAATATACCTCGGCTACTATCGGATAAACCGATTATATTGCAATAAGGTAAGGTTTATTTTGTATTGTTATTTATAACTTCACATAACTTTTCAAAATAGTGAAGAAAAGTTTTATACAGAGCAGAAAGTAGTTTTACACTTGAGTGCATTCGGCGAAAACCGAAACCTGTTCTAGAGCTCGAGGTATATTCTAAAAGCTAACAGACTACAAAACGACTCACATAGCCCAACGCGCACTGTATGGCGCGTTCCTCGCCCAGTACAATCTCGGAGTCCGGGAAGAGTGCGGCCTCGTGTTCGGGAATGAACGCGGTGTGGACGTCGCCGGCTACGAACGCCGGGGCGCTGCTCAGGCGCAGTAGGAAGTTCACGTTGGTCTCTAGACCAGCCACCTGAAGACGTTGGTACACTCACTAGCAATAATATCGACGGTTAAAAGGTAAGGGCATAAGCGACATTTTGGGCCAAAATGTCGCTTATGCCCTATTACCTTTTAACCGTCGATATATATATACACCAAGGAGAATATAACCTTGATATACACTGTCAAATTTTGTACCACGTAAGTACACATTTTCTTTTGTACTGCACATGTGTACGACAATTTACTCTAAATTATCTAATAGTTGGTTACATAATTTAGGACAGTGTCGTACACTTCTTTCTAGATTAAGTTAAGTTGGGATTTTTAGAAAATGTGACAACATTGTCACATTTTCTAAAAATCCCAACTTATGTATACATATACATATTATTGCTTGTGACTGTACGTGAGACATTGGAGAGTTGCGGGTGCGCTTTGTAGCGTTTTCCTGACCACTTACTTACTGTTGTTCCTCAATAGGGTCCTTAGGTTTCAATAATGAAACTCAAAAAAATATTTAACATAACATAACATTTACCTACGTACAGGCACATACATTGCTTCTGGCCCCACACTAGGATACCATGTGTCGTGGGAACCAGAAACAGCGACGTCACAAACATGTAAACATCCAAGACCTGGGTTTCTTTTTTTGTACTCAACATCAAGTTTTTCGCAGATCGTCATCCCACCTGGTCGGAGGGCGTCCTACACTACGTTTGCCGAGTCGCGGTCTCCACTCAAGAACACGTTTACCCCAGCAGTTGTCGGTTCCTCGCGAAATATGGCCAGCCCACTGCCACTTCTGCTTGCTAATTCTCTGAGCTATATAGATAACTTTGGTTCTCTGTCGGATCATCAAGTAAATATTACCAATATTTCAGGCATACAGGTTAGCCCATAGTACCCTAGTCTATTAGCTGGGAGGCTGCCTCTAAGCGTCCTGACGGTCAAGAGGGTCAAAGTCACCTTGAAAATGACAGTTGAAGACCATACTTAGTTTCAAGGTCAGTGCTGAGAAGGTTATGTATACTCTGATTTTTAATTTCGTGTACTAAACTGACAGCTGCAAGCGCTCTTTCTTTTTTAAAATGTTGCTAGCTCAAGGAGTCTCGACCGAGTTCTCGGTCTCGGTCTCGATTTCGACATTTCAGCTAAAATTCTACTTATTATTTGCTTATTGATAACTAGGTACTGCGTTGCAAACTTATCGTAATGAAAAAAATAGTATCTATCAGCTGAGTGATCAAGTCGTTTCTTTTTTAAATTTACTAAAATAAGTAATTTTAGAATCTTAATTTACGTTGATCAGTAATAAAAGTAGCGTTGATTTCTATCTACAGTGACATTTTCAAAATGGTTAAATTAATTTAAGGAAGAAAATCATAAATGTAACTTGCAACATTTTTTTCAAATCACCAAACCGAATACTAGGTTGGCTTTTGAATCATATCTCGTTTCAATATCTCGATAGTCTTAGAGTACTTTATTGTACAACAAAATCCAAAACTGGCAACCCACCAAATGTGAGTTTGGTACACGAAATAAAAAATCGGAGTATAGTGTCAATGAGTCAAATTATTTTATCAAAGGGCATTCACACTTAGAGCTCACTTAGGACCTCAGGAGACCCTGGGCCTCGATTCTATTAGTGTATTATAATTGCAGGGGTGGAAACTGATCCCATGGTCAAAAATACTGACTTTACTGACTATAACCCTCTAAAATACTGACCAATTATTCATCATTGGGGCACGTGGCCTACATGCTTGTTTTAAAGTAATAATGTAAAATAATAAAAACGATTAATCAGCATCGAAAACTAAAATAAGGTTTCATAACAATATAGAGAATGTACGAAAAATAAGAACAAATTCTTAAATAAAGGTATGTTTGGAGATCTACCGAAAAATGTATGTTAAGAGATTTTTTAAAGACTCAAAAACGTCATTTTTTACCTCGATCTACAGAAACCTGACCATTTCTGGGTGGAATGTAACCCCTGATCCACAAAATACTGAATTTACTGACGATTTTTCAAAAAAGCTAACGTTTACTGACCTTCGTTAAAAAAACTGACTTTTACCGACTTTACTGACCACTTTCCACCTTCCAATTCGTGTTACACGGGTCACGTGACATGTTTTTTTAATTCCATTGTGTCGAAGCGGCAATGAAACGAAATCAACGCAGTCGTGCAACTGTCATTATACTACAATGCAGTAGCAGAATCTAAGCCCTGCTCTTACCTGATACTGAGCCAGCTTGGCCCTGGTCTTGGCAAGAGCCTCGTTGCGGTCTCGCCCCCACACTACCAGCTTCGCGATCATCGGGTCGTAATGTACCGACACTTCGTCGCCCTCGCGCACTCCTGTCTCCACCTGGGAATTAACAGTACTGTAATGACCTTGAGTTGTAGGCAGGCGACTGGCAATAGACCGCCCAGGATAGAGACAAGTGGCGACTTCTTTTGTCAGAGGCCAAGAATTCGGATCGCTGAGCGAATAAGGTAAAAAAGGCAAGAAGAAGAAATTGCGAAAATGATGTAAACACAGCTGCTCATGGATGCCGAGCCGATTTCTGTACACTACAATACCAACAAGGTCCAGGTCAAAAGAAAGTACCCTATAAATTTTGTATCTCTAGAGAGTCTAAATGAGTTTTAAAACTAAAAAAAAACATAAAATAGCCGCATATTTTTTTACGTTAACTTAAATGTCTTCTGATTTTTTTTCCTGCATTTGTAATAGAAGACGTTATTACATGGCAAATTTCGTAATTGTAGGTCAACGAAAAATACCCTATTAATTTTGATACCCTAGCTAGAGCATTGAATTTATGCCTAGAATGACTGTGTACCTTTCTGTCTGTGTTCCTAGTACTCCGCTCATAGCTCGAGAACAATGGGCAATGGAGGGGTCCACCAGGACTAACGCTGGCCGCGGAAGAATGCGAAAGCGTACCCTCGACCCCGCCATAAAGCGTGAGAAGGAACACCATGGGGTTTTAGCCGGTACGAGTCCGGCATAACCCTGTCGCGATCCCCAGCGACAGGGTATCCTAGAAATCCTGGAGAGAAAATGGCGCTGGATAGGCCACACACTACGCCGGGACAGAACATGCCTGTCCAGACAGGCCCTCATATACACGTCCTCGGGCAACCGAAAGAGGGGACGGCCTAGGACAACCTGGATACGATCTGTAGCCCAAGAAGTCAAGTTGATCGGCACTAGCTGGCCTGAATTGGAAGCTGCCGCGAACGACCGTCAAAAATGGAAATCTGTGGTTAAGGCCCTATGCTCCCCTAGGATTTAAAGGACCGAAGAAGAAGAAGAAGAAAAAAAAGGTTTAGACTATACTCACGCGGACGTTAGGCTCGACGTTGGGCTGCACGAGCCGATGCAGGGATCCCGCGCGCGGGAGGAACCCCGCGCGGGGCTCCTCCGCGTAGACTCGGCACTCGACCGCGTGCCCTCGCCGGATTATTTGCTCCTGGGTCAGGGGAAGCGGCTCCCCAGCCGCGACGCGAAGCTGCCACTCCACTAAGTCCGTACCTGTGTTAGGCCAGACCGGAGTTAGAGATAGACGCTGCACCACGCGCTGATTGCGCTATTAGGCTGTGGATCCAATTGGCCATGCTACATTTTTGAACATGAACGGGTATCCCAAAACCGTTTCGAGAATTATGCCCTAAATACAATTTCTATTTATCACATTTGTAAATAAGTCTATCTATTACCCTTCGGCTCGGCGGCTACCAAATTTGGTAGCGGGTACTCGGAAGCGAAATTAAACCTTATTCTAAAGTCCCTTGTGTCAAGACAACTTATCATTTGCAGAGTTGAGCCAACGGGTTAATATACTTATTCAATAAAAGTCTTGACCTTAAATGACTTTTATGACGTCAGCAAAGGCAGTATGAGTAATAATCCTCTGCCTTACTTACTAAAAAAAAATTACGAAACCAAATCAACTGACGTTAATGACATGTCTTTTTTTGTATGTAGGGAAAGACAAAAGTTTATCCGGGATAATGTTAATAAAATCTCTATTTGTATACTAAGTTAGCTGATCCGGCAAACGTTGTTTCGGCATATACATTATTTGAAGGAATTATAATTTAAAAAAATTGGGGTGGATAACCTTTATCACTTAAGGCCATGAAAAATACACAACAACCTATTCTCAAACCTACCGAGTATACATATAAAATTTTAATAAAAACCGGTCAAGCTGTTTCTGAAGAGTGCGCATACTAACACTGTGACACAAGAATTTTATATATTAGAATTCACTTTTGTTCTGTTTACCCTTGAAGTACTCACCGGTAATCATTTCACTTATGGGATGCTCGACCTGCAGCCTAGTGTTCATCTCCATGAAGTGGAAAGCGTGAGTCTTTCTATGCAAGATGAACTCGACGGTGCCGGCGCCAACGTAGCCGACTGCCTTCGCCGCGCGCACGGCGGCCGCGCCTAACTCTTGGCGGATCTCTTCGGATATGCCTGGCTGGAAAATTTAAAGGTATGAACAAGGAGAATTAATTCTCCTTGGTATGAAACAGTAGTAGATTGTATCTTAGGGGAGCAAAATAATATTTTTACGGCGAGGGCGCTTTTTTGAATGAAGAGTGAGGGATTCTAGAATAGATTTCTTTAGTAGGATCCTGATCGTAGCGAGGGATTCAAAGTACGTCGCCCGAGCCAAAAATATATTTTGATATGATGTGATATACTCTTCTTTTCATCACGCACTATGAGAAAATAAAAGACGCCTCAAATTTTACAACTAAATTAAAATTAAATAGTATCTAATAATAAAACAAGTAAAAACTTATATTTACAATTGAGACATTTTTCGCAATTATGAAAATTTATTTCTCCCGCGACTTTGCAGGTAATAGATTATCCATCACATTTCTTGAGTCAGTTCATTAGAACTGACTCAACGTCCTGAAAGTATTAACTTTCAGGACGTTAACTTTCACTGTAACTTGAAGTGAAGAACTCATTTTTCAAAACAAACCATGAATTTATAACAATCCGTGAAAATTGACGAAAAAGCGGACCTTACATACAGCGCCACCAAATTATCAGTTCAGGTGGGCAAAATTGTAACTAACTAATTGTAAATCCCGTTGTTCCCATTTTATGTTTTATTTATTCACTTGCTAAGATTTGTAGATATATTTTCGTTAAAATTTAAAGACAGGTCCTTGACTTAAGATTTTCCTATTTTTCTAGGTATTTTTTTAAAATGTTATTACTACTAAATTCTCTACTAGCGCCGCTATCAACTGAACAGATAATATGGTGGCGCTGTAGTTCACGCGTTTTTAATTTGATTTCTTTTTTTTTATTCAACCGGAGGATCCACTATGGACTGTCGTACCATCCAGTCTTTATTAAAACAATTTGTGTTCGACTTCTTTTGCGCTAAACACTAAGATGTTCCAAATTCAAAAAGTGCGCGGCAAATATAATTGCGTTGCGGCGCACTTCTAAAGAGGATTAAAAACTCATTACTGCCCGCTAAAAGTTTCTTACTTATAGAAAACACCACTTTTGGGTGCACTTAGAGGCGAACCAAGTAGTCCTTTTCGAATAGATGAAAAAATATTTCTGATGTACAGGATATCCCTCGCTGTGCAGCGTTGCAATGCTGCCAGTGTCATGGGTCGGATGTATCTCGGGGTGCGTTCAGTGGCGAAGCGTAGTGGGGGCGGGCGGAGGCGGCGAACCACCCCGGGCGGCAATATTAGGGGGCGGCAAAATTTCACATTTCATTAGATAGTAAATATATTTTGTAAATTTTTGAACCACTCAATATTTTTGTCGCGTGTACAAGACAGAGACGCTGAATTACAAATATCAAATTAATATCACCAACACAGCTAGCTACTGACACAGTAATCAACTAGAATAAAATGGCCTGTAGGAAATTTGTTTTTGTACAAAAAATAGGTTTCACGCGATGATAAGAGGGCGGCAAATTCTTCAACCCCAGGCGGCTGATACGCACGCTACACCACTGGTAAAGAATTTACACTCTATTAGTCGAATGTCAATGTCGTTGTACTCATAATGTTAGACGCTGCATTGGAGCCGAACGTAGTGGATAATAGTTGGCAAAAAAAAACTCCACGAATGCAATAACGAAATAAAATAAATAAACAAAAGTGCTTAGGGTACATACCGCTGGTGCTTCTTCAATGATCTTCTGGTGACGCCTCTGAACTGAGCAGTCTCTCTCAAAGAGATGGACCGCGTTGCCGTGCATGTCAGCAAACACCTATAACATGAGCATAATACTGCCGTAATAAGGCAGACGACCTCTGTGGCGTAGTGGTTAACGCATCTGTTTACCATGCGAGAGGTCCCGGGTTCGAACCCCGGCTGGGGAGAAAAAAAAAAACTCCAGGTCTTGGATGTTTACATGTTTGTGACGTCGCTGTTTCTGGTTCCCACGACACAGGGTATCCTAGTGTGGGGCCAGAACAATGTATGTGCCTGTATGTAAATGTTTATGTTTATGTTTAAGAAGAAAGGCCATAACTAACTACAATATTTACTAGTGAGAAAAAGTAAACTGTATTTAAATAAAAAAAACACTTAAATTTAAGCAAATAGCTTATGAAATATGTAATTTTTTTTCTTGTGTTTTTCAAATAGTAATCATCGACGACAAGTTAGCAGACATGCTTGAAATTTAGTTTTTCACAAATTTGCTCGAAATCAAGTTATGGCCCTTTTTATTATGACGGCAGAATAATCATCACGCGATGTTCACCCTGGAACTAATTTGAATGGTGAAACTATTGTAATGTACGTAAGTTTGGCATTTTAATTAAATATATAGAGACTAAGCTTAACTAAACTTACCTGAACTTCTACATGTCTCGGGTCAGTGATGTACTGTTCAAGCAACATGTTCTCATCACCGAAGGCTTTCAACGACTCCCTCTTTGCTGATTCCAGTTGAGGAAGGAAATCAGCTTCAGTCATTGCTATACGCATTCCCTGAAATAAAATATTATACATATTACAGGTCATTCATCCATGCACTGAACGCGCCCTATGTTGCTTAACATTCGTGATCGTTGAAGATCAATCAGGCAGCCGGGCTACGAGCGATTCTTTTTATATATCAGAATAATACAAATCGAATAATAATGCCTACCCCCTCGGGGATAATGGGCGTGAGCTTATTTAATTTTTTTTTTAATTTAATTCAATACAAATATGCTTAGACAAGCTCTAAAGTCTATACCAGTGGTGGGCAAACTTTTTTAATGGAGGGCCACAAAGTTTAAGAAATTCTAGAGGAGGGCCAGAATTATAGAAAGCTAGCGGCTAGTTTAGCTTCAGTTATAGGTTATGAATCTAAATTTCTACTAAGTAGAATCTACTTTATACTGCTCGAACGTCAAAGCGTAGTTATAGCGGGCATATACTATCCATGTCGATGGACCCTCGGCGGGCCGGATTAAATACTTTTGTGGGCCGGAGGTGGCTCGCGGGCCGTACTTTGCCCATCACTAGTCTAGAATATTACCCCCCAAGGAAAGAAAAACGTGGCCGTCCCAAACTAAGCTAGCCGCGCTCAGTGGCAGCAAAGATGAAGACGACCGGCCTAACCCTCTCCAAGTAATAGATAAATTAAAGTGCAGACCATTTAAAAGTTAGTACCTGGGTGACCGAGCTTTGCTCGGTATTTTTTTTGTATTATTTTTCGTGATTCTTGGAATAGTACATTACTGCAGCGGCCAGCAAGAGGCATTGATGGACGAACAAGGAAATGAGGGCCGAGGCGAAGCCTAGCATTGAGCATTGTCCTGATTAATTTTCGTATATTTTTAGAAAAAAAAAGTACTTGGATACGAATTAGGTGCGTTGATAAAGGGCTCCTGATAATAGGTTTACACACAAAAGAAGAAACTTGAAAAAAAAAAGAAAAGTCAGGTCTCGAACCAGGGTCTTCTGTTTACGGTATGGTCCTATTTCCCACTTAAGCTATGACAACCTTACAGATCTTTGCGAAAATTACCTTCTTGTAGTGTAGCAGTTATTTCTTTTCCTTAAAACACGGTTAAAACGACGTTTTCTTAAAATGAAACCTAGCTGGACCAATTAATCGCCCCCGAAACCCTCTGTTTACAAAATTTCATGAAAATCGTAATTTTTTTTAATAAAAAACCCTCTCCGAGTTGAAAGGCGCAGCTTAAGAACGAGAGGAAGATGTCTATCTAGCAGTGAGCGCTGATAAATAAATAGTAAAGTTAGGTATACCTTGCCTCCTCCACCGCGGACTGCTTTGATCATAAGAGGGAAGCCAATCTTCTGTGCCTCTGCCTGCAGCCTCTCAATGCTTTGGTCATCTCCATGGTAGCCCTTAACTATTGGCACTCCCGCCTTTGACATTATTGCCTTTGATGTACTGGAAAGACAACAAAGAAACTTAGGTCTGATTGGTTTTGTTTGACATGTAAAACCAAACAGATTTTGCAGTGTTTGGACAAGTGTTAGTGGAAATTAACAAGTATATCTAGTTATCACCTTGACATTTAGCAACCTTACAAACATGTACAAATATAATTTACAGTTAAGGAAATATTTACTTTTCAAGATTTTCAACAGAAATTGCACAAAGCAGTTTGTTTTAACTGTGCATACATTTTTAGGGTTCCGCACCTGAAAAGGAAAAAACGGAACCCTTATAGGATAACTTCAAAGTTCAAGGAACTTTACGGTTTAAGGAACTAACTATAAGCCATAATAAAAATCAAACATCTAAGATAAGTTAAAAAATAGATACGGCCGTTGCCGCAAAAAAATAATATTTCGACACTAAAAGGATTCAAAATTCATAGGGTACTTCCCGTTGAACTAGAACTACATATATGGCAAGTAATGTAGTCTTATACAACTTATACAGAGAAAAATCTGTAAACCAATTTTTTTTTAACTAAAACTTTCGTAACCACAACACATTGTAAACTTTTAGTCCGGATCGACTTACGGGTGTGGTTTCTGTTTGAGACGAGCAACCGACGACGAGAGCTCCGTCTCTGCTCACCATGAATAAGCTCTGCGAATCGGAGAGAAACCAAGTCGGCCTCGTCTGATAAAAAAAACACCCGTAAGTTGATCCGGAAAGTTTACAAACAAAACATTTGTAATTTAATCCTTAAAAAAATGTCTTTGATGTCCGGGAATAGTTCGGAAAAACTGCGTGTACGGAACCTTCGGTGGGCGTACCCAGCTCGCTCTTGTCCGGTTTTTATTAACCAAGATGTTTTTGCAAGCAGCCTATTTTCATCCCACCGCAAGGCACTTGTCTTCTCTCGGAGAGAGGTTGAACACTTTATTATTATTATTTATTAGATACTCTAACAGTATTTTCACAATTCATTTAAAAACTGAAACGCTCGTAGCCTGGGCTGCCTGAGTGATCTTAAACGATCACTAAGGTTAAGCAACATACGGCGCGTTCAGTCCATGGATGGGTCACCGTCTATGACTAACGCTAGTGGCATTTTTCCGAGCGGTTCCGTGCTTCTCAAGGCACGTTAAGCAGTTGGTGCCGGCTGCCGTCGATAGATGGCAGTCGTTAAGCCAAGTCAGAGGCCTCAGGGCGGCTTGAAAACTTCTGACAGTAAGACCAGCCACTAGTCTTACAAACCTCCACCAATCCGGACTTGGCCCCCGTGGTGGAGTATGGCCTATACCTTCCTCAGGGAAGAGACCCGTGCCCCTTGGTGGAGACATAATGGGTTGATGATGATTTAAGAACTACTTATTCTAATTATGTATAATTCAATGTGAAACACCTTTACAGGAGTATACATCTTTCAAAATTGGGTGTTCAGTAAAAATAAAAATAAATAAAATAGTTCATAAAAGTCCGAGTTTCGAATGTTGAGTAGGTAAAATTAAATTAAATTATGAATAAAAATTTGGAATGAAATTAATCACGTCTTACATTACATTGCTGGGTTTATGGAACCTTAATTACTTTACTAAGCATAACAAGTTATTTTTTATGTCAAGTTATAGTATATTATTGTTGGTGACTCTATGTTACATTACCTTTTAATCCCCATATCCCTTATAGCAGCAGTAGGTGGGCCTATGAAAATGACACCCTCTTCCGTGCATTTCTGGCAGAACTCCACATTTTCAGACAAGAACCCATAACCCGGGTGTACAGCCTGACTTCCAGAATGCTTGGCTACTTCGAGGATCTTGCTCGCATTTAGGTAGCTTTGCGATGATGGAGCTGGGCCTATGTGGTAAGCTTCATCAGCCTGGAAAAAAAAAATACAGAGATGACGCCACATTCTCTTTCAACTTTTGGCTATGAGAGGATTTGGTGTTTTGGTATTTGGTGTTTTTAGATTACAAATTAGCACCTGTTATATCTTACTAGCTTACGCCCGCGACTCCATCCACATGGACTTTAGTTCAAAATTTTGCGACCCCTTTCACTCCCGTAGGAGTTAAATTTAGAAAAACAACTAAAAACGTGTTCAATCAATTGTGTTGAAGAATATTTATTTTAAGTATTCTTCAACATTTTTTTACAACATTCTTTATACCTCCCATACAAATTTTGGCAACCCTTTTCGCCCCCTTAGGGGTTGAATTTAAAAAAATCCGGTCTTATTCCTTGCCTACATTATATACACACCCTCTGTGCAAGTTTTCAGCTTCCTAGGTCCAACAGCTTGGGCTGGGCGTTGATGAGTGAATGAATCAGTCAGTCAGGACTTTGAATTTTATTTATATAGATAGATCGCTAAATTTGTTTATAGGGTTTCATGCAACAATGGTGGTAGCGGAGCGGTAGCGCGCCGGATACTCATTCGGGAGGACGCGGGTTCGTTTCCCGGCATGTGCTATAAATTATTATGTAAATGACTTTATTTTCTAAGTTACGTACATTTGCTAAGTTATAGTAGCAATACCACTTGCTAACTGTGAAGGAGAACATTGTGATTCTAGTGTCTGATATATTTACATACCACAGCGTTTGCTATGTACAATGGCCCAACTATGGCTACGTGCGGAAATCTCAAGTAGAGCTAACTAGAGTTTCATGCAAACAGTCAGGCAGATTTTGTAGGCATAGAATACAAGACACAATCTGATACGAAATCTGCATGTCTGTATGTCTGAACCATAAAGCGCTTCATATCTTGAATCGTGAAAGGTAGGCATTAGGTTGCCTAAAGATAAAATTAATGATACCACCATGTCACACACCCACACACCCCATAGTGGTCAGTTATTTAAAGCTGGCGCGTTCAACACATTCACACGTTGTGCTTGTGTAGTATCTGTGTGTAAGCGCGCGGCGTGACGTCGAACCGAATGGACATCATGAAAAGTATCTCTGTCCCTCTTGCGCGCGGTCAAGCTTGTGAGTACAAAGGAGACAGATATTGTTTTCCTTCTGCCGCTGTTTAAAAATACAGAGTGTTCTTTTTTTAATTCATCAGTTGGCGTCAATCACCGTATGTTATTGTTTTGTCTGTGATTCATCATCAACCCATTATGTCCCCACCGATGGGCACGGGTCTCTTCCCTGAGGAAGGTATAGGCCATAGTCCATCACGGGGGCCAAGTCCGGATTGGTAGAGGCTTGAAAGACTAGTGGCTGGTCTTACTATCAGATGTTTTCAAGCCGCCCTAAGGCCACTGACTTGGCTTAACGACTGCCATCTATCGACGGCAGCCGGCACCAACTGCTTAACGTGCCTTGCGAAGCACGGAACCGCTCGGAAAAATGCCACTAGCGTTAGTCATAGACGGTGACCCATCCATGGACTGAACGCGCCGTATGTTGCTTAACTGTAGTGATCGTTTAAGATCACTCAGGCAGCCCAGGCTGCGAGCGATTCGGCAGCCCATGCTACGAGAGATTCAATTTTGTCTGTGATTGTTTACATATTTTATAAAGGCTCGGAGTATTGTTTCTCGATGATATAAATCTAATTTTCAGGGCCTTTTACAATGTCACTGGAGCTTACGTTGCGCCTTACTCTAGCCGCTCCAAGCAACTCGTCTTTAAATACAAATGATAGCATGGCGAAAAAGTGTTATTTTTAAATATACTGTATAGTGAAATTGCACTAGTGTGAGTACTGTGAACTTGCCAGCTTTCGTTAACAGACCTGTAGGTAAATACATTTATTTGGACATAACTAGTTACTTTTTACTTTACTTTGAAAAATACACAAAGCAAAAGAAATCAGGGAAGGAACAAGATAAAAAAAATGGGACTTTTACATTAGTAAAGTGTAGTTCCTGTAGTTTGTTTAACAATAAAATAATTAAAAACTGCCCTAGTTCAAATCGGAGTCCTGTTCAATACTTAATGAATCAAAACACATAACATAACATTTACATACAAGCACATACATTGCTTCTGGCCCCACACTAGGATACCCTGTGTTGTGGGAACCAGAAACAGCGACGACACAAACACAATATAAAATTTATGGTGGTTATTTGTTACTTTCTTGACAAAGACAAAAGTATTAACATTGTGGTAGGTTGTTTAATGTTAATAAACCTCACACAGTTTTAGGGAATGGTTTTACAAACCCTTCAATTGTAAATCAAGCCCCTTAAGTTAGTATGTAGAAGCAACTGTTTTCTTATTTTAACTACATACGTTAAAATAAGAAAAAGAGTGATCCATAAACTTTTTAAGGGCTGGATCTGTACCTAGGGAACCACTGGTTAAAACATAAAATGAATCAAGTAGCACATAGTAATGCAATCATTAATCTCACTCAGATCAAAGGTCAATCACTAATTACCATTTCCACATGCATTGCATGTTTGTCAGCATCTGAATACACAGCCACAGTCCTTATGCCAAGCTTACGGGCGGTATGCATCACACGGCATGCTATCTCGCCACGGTTGGCTATCAACACCTTGTCGATCTGCTGCAGCTTAACATTCTGCTTGATCTGGTGGGCATGGTTACAGCGTACCAAGCTTGGGATTGCATTTCTGAGGAAAAAAAACAGAGATTTTTGTTATTAATACAACTCATATTAATTATTTGATTATGATAAAACCTATATAATAAAAAATATAAAAAGAAATATTGTTGACTTCCATACAATGCTGAATGAAATTAAATATTATAGGTATGTACCTATGTTATTTTAGAAGGAAAGGAAAATGGTCTGCCACTAAGGATGGAATAGAAAGGGATAGTAAATAAGCTTACTAGAATTACAAATACTCCAAAAATAATTATACCGAGTTTTTGTCATTCTAATGCAGGCATTTTTAGACTATAATTTAATCTAATGTAGGCATGTTATTTACTTACTTGTAAAAACTAAGTTGCCTCAGATATGCCATGGTCCCTACGCACTGTTCTGAATACTAAGTGTTTTACGCTAACAATCAGATAATTATATTGTTTTTTCGTTGCCTTATCGCTGTTTGTTCGTTACGTCAAAGCCCGGCCCGGTCATCCCTCGGTAACAGAGATAATGAAATGGTGTGTGGCGATTAAAAGTAGGTAATACTGAATTCATTATCACATTTTATCACTAGGCATACATTATCCGTGCCGGATGATGACGATTTTGCCCTTTCGAGCAAAAACATGCTTTTGACATGAATGAATGACATTGTAAAGGGACAATTCCTGGCGGATACATAAAAATGCTGTAAAATGGTCTCAATTCGTTTTATACATGAATTATTCAACATTTTATCTTTTTACGTCTATTTTTGCACTATTTGTTTACAAACATAGTAATGTACTCTGTGACAAACATTACACCACAGAATAATAATTGACACATGACATTAAAAGTGTTGTAACAGATTTCATGAAAACCGGTGAAGACCCGGTTTATAAGAAAAGCGATAATAATCGGTGTTAGTCAAAAGTGATCAGTTACTTTTATAGTGTAATTTATAGAGCTGAGAAAAATTATTAAACGTAAAGCATAAAAATCTATATGCACTGCTTTAATCCTATCAGAAAACACAAATTCACATTTCTGTTAAAAACCCTTTTACCAACCTAAGTAAAGTTTTATAATATAAAAGCTAATTTAATGCTGCTATTGATGTTTTGCTTATCTAGTATTTAATTACCTAGTCAGTAATCATTATTTTTAAAGTTGAGCAGGCTATGGTATAATGCCATAGATCTGTTTTAGCTCCAAAATTATGATTTAATCACCAACCAGACAAAATATACTTTATTTGAATAATGCGTTTTCATGACTGTGAACAGATTAAAAGACATTTAGTGGAAAAGAAAAACCAATTAAACCGGTTTCTTGTAAAATTAGATTTTTTTTCTATTTATTTACTTATAATAATAATAAACTCACGCCCATTATCTCCGAGGGGGTAGGTAGAGGCACTAATCACTAGATCTGGGCCCACGTTAAATCACTAGAACTGGGCCCACGTTTTGCCGAGTTTATTAGGTCCCAATGTGACAAGTGGCAAGCCTGTTGCCGTTATCCGGGCACAATTTATTTATCAGCAAATGGTGTTCCTGTACAAACAAACAAATGCACGTAACTAAAAGTCACATTTAATCATTGTCAATAATTTGCGATGACCTGGAAATGAACCCTTAAAAACCATTGTTACTCCCTACAAAAAAAGTGAATATTATTAATTCATATTTGTAGCATATTCTTTGACTTTTGTTATGATTGTTTATTTATTTTAAGTTTTATTTAAATAGTACATTTATTCTTTTATTTTTGTAAATGTGCAATTTTTTTTTATTTAAGTTTCCGTGTGCATTGATTTGTTATTAAATTTTGTTATTACAATGAAACGTTAGCGGATTCTTAGGATGACTTAACTATAACAGAGAGTAATAAATGTAAGTAAAGCAATGTAGGTTTTTTATTGCAAATCAATGTGCAAAAAAGAAATTACTATAAAAAAATCGAAAAGACGTGCTAGAGGGAAAACCGATTTACTAAAATTTTTTTAATAATTTTTTTACTTCAATTTCTTTTTACAACTCTAGTGTTTAGTCTGTGGTTGGTAATGGTAACGAATTACATCTTTTGAAAGATTTTGTGGAAAACCAAATTACCAAAGCCTAAAAATATGGGAATTAAAGGTCTCTGGGGTGTTCTCACTCCATACAGCGAAAAGAAATCCTTACACGAGGTAAGTCTTACAAAGTCAAAGTCCGAGAATTGGGGCTGTTGAATAGACATGTCCACAAAATCTATTCTTCCAGATTCGAGGTGAAACGATAGCTGTCGACTTATCAGGATGGATTTGTGACAGTCAGAACGTAACCGACTACCATGTTCAGCCGAAACTGTATCTCAGGTAAAAGTAGAGACAACCAGTCTTTAAAAAACTCATTAAAACACTGCTCAAATGCTGTTTAAATAGTGCAGAGAAGAATGTGGTTTTTATAAAGAACACTGTCCAACAATTATTTTTGACAGTTTTGGTAATCTTTTGTAAGTTCAGCGTCTCCCTAAATAGGTACCGCTTATTTACTTACTTTCTTACCCAGTACTACCCATGTAAACTATACCCTCACTTGCATCACAGACAGCCCTAGAAACTTATTAAGAGTTTACGCAATAGTAACTCAAGTAAGCTATTAATGAGTTTAATAATTCGGAAAAAAAATGTGCTTGCAATGAATGACTCCAAGTTTGAATATTCAATATTTTTGCGTCCATTGCAGGCGCCATGCCATAGTCGCGGGTAGATAGGTAACTAGTGAGTACTTATAAATATTGGTAAGAATTCTGTTTAAAAAAAAAAGTTCACAAAACACTTTTTGTCGTTCACAAACTATTTCTTTGTGTATTTACTTACTGTATATATAGTAAGTAGATACAGAAATTATTTGTGTAATCGTGGTTGGAGTTCACATTTTAATTAATTTAGATACAGGTCAGTTAACCTCGTGAGGCCCAATGTCTTCAAGTGATCACAAAATCAATTGTTCTTTTCAAGGTCGGGCCTCACGAGGTTAAGTAAAGCTGGCACGTTCAACACATTTACATGTTGCGCTTGTGTAGTGTCTGTGAATAAGCGCGCGGCGTGACGTGTACTGCATGCACATCATGAAAAGTCTGCCCGTCTCTCTTGCGCGTGGTCTAGCTTATGAGTGTGAAGGGGACAGTTATAGTTTTACTTTGGCTACTGTTTATAAATACAGCGTGATCTTTTTGGTGTTCAACCGTATGTGCGTTTCAATGAGGAATTTTTCTGACAGCTAAGAAAAGTAGTTCCAAATGAGCCGTTTCCAGAAGAAATAAAAAAAAGAATGGCTGTCAAAGGAATGCAATTTTTGACCTCAGCCCAATAGCCATGTGTGATACATTATCGAATAGGTCTCAGCGAGCTGAATGAAAGTTACTATAACTATTTTGTAACCATTGATTCCACCTTGTTTTTAATACTTTTCGCTCGAATTTGCTAAAAATATATTAAACAAGTAACACATATATTTGTATTTATTTATTTACTACGCACCCATCTTACTAAAACCTAACTCTAGTCTACACTTAAACTAGAGTCGCATTTTGAATCAAAATAATTTATTTTTAAACATACTGTATAGTGAAATTGCATAAGTGTGAGTACTGTGAACGTGCCAGCTTTAGATAACTGACCTGTAACACAGTGCTTGCTTTTATTTGAGTTTAATTTAATTTCTATATGTTTCTAGAAATCTTTTCTTCAGAACGGTATATCTTTTACTGGCAGATGTAAAGCCTATATTTGTCCTGGAAGGCGACGCTCCAGAGCTCAAAAGGGATGTGATGGCTGCTAGGAATGCAATACAGTTTCGTGGTGCAGCCCCACGGAATGAAGCCTCTACTAATAAAAAGCCAGATGTTGGTAGGAAGCGGTTTAAAGGGGTATTGAAAGAAGTAGGTATTATTTAAATATCTCTTAAAGTTCTGCTATCTAATAGTGTTCGCTCATGTTGTTCTATAGTCTACATAAATACCTTCTGCTTTGCGTCTACCAGTGCTAGAATACCAATATTTTAGCCTTGTCTCTTTAGGATGCTTTCGTCCTAGCGTTCGTCCTATTCATGGATGTGGGGTTACCTTGAAAGTTAGCATTGTTACCTAAAAAGCACATTAATTTTGGTTAATCATTATTTCTTTGCAGTGTGAAAATCTACTAAAATGTATGGGCGTGAGCTGTGTAAAGGGACATGGCGAGGCGGAAGCTACTTGTGCTCAACTGAATGCTGATGGTGTTCGTATATTTTTAATTTTGTCATACACCATACAGGATTTTTCTTCCAAATATAGTACTCTCTACATATCTGTCTGGTTACCATAGTCCTGGCTGCATTAGTTTATCCAACCTGTTTATAGTGCAGTATAAACCATGGAGTGTTCATGTGGAGAGGATGAAGGAAGAAAGACTGACGAAACAAATATAGCGAGCGAATTTGAGTGGAATCGTCGGTATGCCCCAGGCGGACATACTTCGACCAAATAGGGGATGTATTAGCAAAGGGCAAGATAAATAGTACTCGAAACCGAAGTGGGTGCATGCAACGACTAATGAATGTCGATGAAGCGAAAGTGATTTGTCAGGATCGTCGGTGGCAGTCCGTGGACTCTGCCTACCCCTCTGCGATACAGGCGTGAGCTTATGTGTGTATGTGTATTTTTAGTATGTACCAGTTACAGTTTAGAAACCAAATACATCTTTTAACTATCACTGCATTTTTTTACCCCTAACATTAACAATGTTGAGCCAGAATGTGGCTTGCTGTAAAACTAGGTTCAGTTTTCACTTATTTGAAGTCATTTAGCTTAGTTGTAAGGGTGGTACAGAATAAAGCTGTACTGCTAAAATTGCTTAGTAGTAAAGTTGCTGAGAAAGCAGACTATTTACTTGTTCTTATTATTTTCTAGCTGG
Source organism: Yponomeuta plumbellus (assembly GCA_947310845.1). Classification (NCBI taxonomy): domain Eukaryota; kingdom Metazoa; phylum Arthropoda; class Insecta; order Lepidoptera; family Yponomeutidae; genus Yponomeuta; species Yponomeuta plumbellus. Next base: position 13,426,766 of record OX371198.1, on the reverse strand, counting down.
TAAATGCAGTAGTATCCCAAGACTCTGATTGCTTTGCGTACGGCGCTCACACGGTGTATAGGAACTTCAGTGTGTCCAATTCTGCTGGCGGTGGTGCGCTGCAGGGTTCTGTCGATTGCTACGATGCCAGGAAGATGATGGAGCAGATCGGTAGGTAACGCTATCTTCGCCTTGGTCAATTAGACAAGTTAATTTTAATGGGCCAGTTTTAATTGTGTCCTTATTATCTGAGTGAAATCGGATCTTTAATTGTTACAGATGCGTTTGACTTTGCATTCCCTACTTTTTCGAATCTCTACATACTATAATGATTATAGTAAGGTCATAAATACATAAGGCTCACCTACTCTCAAATTCCAGAAAAAAACGGTAATGTTTCAAATACCTTTTGCAAATGTTTGCTGGCTATGCGAAAAGGATTAGGGAAATGCATGCTTTTAAACAATCCCCACATTATGTAAATACACGCGAGTGCAAGTGTAGTCATAATAGTGCAAGTGGCAATACGACGAGATTATTATGCAATGTTGTTTTGTTAACATTATCCTTTTTATCTTTAATGTTAAGCCCTCGCATTTAGCTCTCCACTCCTCTTAATCGTGAGGGACGACCTCATCACGACGCCATCTCCGCCTTGGTCATCCACAAAATTTACATTTAACATTTACATACTGGCACATACATTGCTTCTGGCCCCACACTAGGGTACCCTAAAAAATGGAAAACAAAAAAAATAAAGAAATAGTTTGTTACAGGGTTTGGTCGCAATAAGATGGTGGCGCTGGCGTTGCTGTGTGGTTGCGACTACGGTGTCGGAGCCTGTGGGACTTCTATAGCTACTTGCGTTGCCTTCTTGAACACTGTTTCTGATGCTGACATTATCCCCAGGTACCAGTGCGTTTTTTTTACAATAATTAAACATGTAAAAAGTAAAATGGCAGATGTTGGGGTTACGACCGCCAGGTTAAAATGAGACTGGGCTGGCCATGTCTGCTGTCTGAGCATAGATAGGCGGGCCAAAATTGCGACCGACTGGGTTCCGCAAAATGGACACCGACGTCGCGGCAGATCAAGGCGAAGATGGCGGGAAGAACTAAATGCGTTCTTGAGGTGGCTGGAGACAAATAGAGTTGGAAGTCAGGAGGGGAGTTTTTTGCTCAGCAGTGGGATACAAAGAGGCTATTTAAAAAAAATGTAAGAATTTAATGGCGTGAAGGAACGCTGACGTAGAGTACGCGCCGTCACTCATTACCGACGGAGACAACTTTGTCTTCATTGAAATAAGAACGAAAATGTCTTAACTCATCGGCATTCAGTGGTGGTACGCGCCGTCACTCATTACCGACGGAGACAACTTTATCTTCATTGAAATAAGAACGAAAATGTCTTAACTCATCGGCATTCAGTGGTGGCGCGGACTTTAATGACCAGTTTCATCTCCAGGCTAGTCTCTTGGGTGAGCGAGCCCGAAGTGTACGAGGAGAAGGCTCGCTGGGTGAACGCGCTGGGCCGCTGCGATCGCTGCGGGCACGCTGGTCGGACGCACACCAAAAACGGGTGCCCCGTTTGCGTCACCCACAAAGGCTGTGAAGATACTGGACATAAGTGAGTCATAAGAGGTTCTAGTTGGATTGTAGATATTAGAAAATACCTATGTCGGTACTATACATTCTGCTAAAAAAACATACAAAACGTACAAATTTCGCAAATATTTTACTATAAATCGAACATGCAAACAGTACCTACTAGGTCTATCTCTGCAAATAAATAAAAATTCTCAAAGTATATCGCTATACATTATATGAAAGTATTTTTTTATTAACATTTTTACTAATCATTACCCATTCTTTCTATGTGTTATAGTGCTTGTTAAAACGTGAAAAAGCTAACGGATTTACCTACTATTGTTTTTGCCCTAGCCTGTGCCGCTATAAATACTCTATTTCGTAAGTGTAATTTATTTGAACATCCGAAAACGGCGCATGTGCAACAACTAATAATGTCGATGAAGCGAAAGTGATCTGCAGGATCGTTGCATGTGGCAGTCCCTGATCTCTGCCTACCCCTTTGATTCTGGCGTGAGTTTATGTATACCTACAGGGTGTCCCAAAAGTCAACGTCAAGTAAAGATTTGTGGCAAAAGGATTTTTCAATTTTTTTTAAATGCCTATAATTTTTTACACATTATTTATTTTTATTTTTTTTTATTTTTCTGATTACCTACCAGTATGACTTGCCTTTTCACCCGGTTCCGGCTTGACGTTGACTTCTGGGACATCCTGTATGTGTATACTTTTTCTTTGTCACTTTCATAGAATACCATCTATCCGTGTTATGTGCGAACCAGACACTTTGTTCTCAGAGCTAAAGTGGCAGAGGCCAAGCGCGAGCTCAGTCTTCGCAACCGTGCACTTACGTGCGGCTCTCCTTTCCCTGAGCCCAAAGTCATGAAAGAGTTCCGCAATACGCCGCCAGAGGCCGTTACATTGGATAACCTGAAAAAATCTGCACCAAGTTTGATTCAGTTTATAGTAAGTTTTTGCCTGTGTTTCTTCTTATGATTTTCCTTATAGGGCTTTTCTTTCCTAAGTGTGGGCCGGCGTTAGTAATTTATCATTCAGTTCTACGTAACAAGGGAGAACAGTATAGGCGTAACTAAAATCTTTGGAAACAATGGAAATCACAAATATACAGCTCTAAGATGTAAGGTTTCCGCTATGAAATAAAGCCAATGTCGATAACAGAAAATTGCCCTAATGTGTTACTTAAATAGTGTTATTAGTTATTAACTTGTTAAGATCCTAATATAGATGATCCGGGTTTAATGACTGATTTTAAAGATTTACTGATAAAAGACAAACTGTGATTTTAAAGATTCTAAATAGCCCTTCGCTTGGCAAATTGCCCGCAGCGGGCACGCGGCCATTGTTTTACTATTGTTATGCTAATTACCGCCATTAGAAAGGATAGAAGAAGAAGAAATAAATTGATTTGTTGTATTGTAAGTGATCTTAAAGCAAGTTAATTTTGAGAGTAGATTTATACTTACCTGTTGAAAATATATTGCTTGTATATTAGAAACGTAGTAGAAACAGTGCAGACTTAGGATTCCGTACCTCAAAAGGAAAAAAAAACGGAACCCTTGTAGGGTCACTTTGTTGTCCATCCATCCGTCTGTCTGTAAAGACCATTTATCTCTAGAACAGAGGTATCGAGCTGAAACTAAAACAATGTACTCGGATATCCACTCCCTTGAAGCTGTGACAAAATCAAATAATGCCGTAAAAACAACGTGTATTTTGACATTGCAGGGAATAGGGTAGTTTCCGTTGACCTAGAACTATGAAATTTGGCAAGTAATATCGTCATACTGCAAGTACAGGGAAAAATGTGAAAAATATATCATCATCATCATCACAGCCCACCTCCGCCCACTGCTGGGTATAGACCTTTTCCCCATTACGCCACATCTCGCGGTTTTTGCTTCTCGCTTCCATGGGACCCCAAGGAAAAATCCCTTCGCCAAATATTTGACGATTTAAATATAAATATGTATTTGTAGTTAAATTATAAAAGTATACTATTTGAAGTTTGAGAAAAGCTCTGAAAACACTGCGAGACTCTTCCTCAACTATTTATATGTGCAAGTTAAATAATAATAATAATATACAAATTGGTACGGAACCCTCAGCGGGCGAGTTCGACTAGCACTTGCCTGGTCTCTTCTACTATTCATTAGGGAGGAACAATCTTTCATCCAATGCAGAGAATTTCTTCAATATAGCCAGCATACAATGTTCTGCAATTATACAAAAAGAAGATTTGTTTGTGTTACAGAAATTAATGCGAATGAAACTGGATTGGACTGAACGTTATTGCGTCGAGAAGTTTCTGCCCCTTTTAACTAAGTACCATCTGCAAGACTGTGTGCCCTGCAGGACTTTAAAACCGGCGAAGATTAATAAGAAGCGAAATCCTCGAGGTAAATTTCATTAAAGAAATGATAAAACAATATTTTTATTGGTTTTTTCCTACTATATTTTACTTTATTGTCACAGGAGTTCCGAGTTATGAAATAATCTGGCATGATGTCGATGGGCAGTATGAAGGCTTAATTCCCGATGACCAGTTTGATGGTAAAAAGTGATTGTAACTTTCATGAAAAAAAAAATACTCATAAAGCATAATTTAGTTTTCTATTATTTACTATTTTATTATGTTAAACATAATAAAATAGTAAATAAGGAATGACATTCAAATAAAATTTAATTGAAAGTAATCGTGAACGGATAAATAAATAATTCAATTAATTTAATTATATTGAATGCATGCAAAAACAAAATTGCTTTGTTTTATTTATTTACTCACAAAGCAGATAAATTGTAATAATATTTTTTAGAGGACGAAGATCCAGCGCTACCTTGGACGACCACAGAGAGGCAAGATCTGATCCAAAAGTATTATCCGACACTAGCAGAAGAATATGAAGAATCGGTACGGAAAGCTGCCAAAGAAAAGAAACCTAGAGGAAGAAAGAAGAACGATCAAAAACAGGCAGAAAAGCCAGATAAACCTAAAAGAAAGTACACCAAGAAAATCAAACAACTTATACACGATGTGGTGGAAAACCTCAGCCGCTCTATGAACAATATTAGCATAAACAAAACCAGTTTGAATACAAGCAAAGCTAATGTCAGCGTAAAAGTAACTAAGCTAAAAAGAAAATTGAAAAATACGAAAGATAAAAAACAAAAAACTCTTCAGAGTTTCATGAGCAAACGGCGAAAATCTAAGAAATTGATGGAATCTATACGATGCAACGTCAATGACGTCGAGTGCGTCAACGACGATCAATTCGGCTTCCTTACCAAAGAATGTCGCTTATCAGTAGCACAAAGCAAAGAGAACAAAGTTGTTATAAAACCTTCCATGAGCATTATAAACATATCCGACGATGAAATAAACGAGAGCGATCTGTCCGATATCGTAGATACATTAATCAAGAAAGCGCCGGTGACGAAAACAGCAACAGTGGATAATAATACAGTAAGAATAGTGTTTGAAAAAAAATTCTCCACGCCGAGAAAGTCGTTTAGAAAGAGCGTGTTGAATGAAATCCATAATAATTGTTCGACACCAAGAGATAGTCCGCTTAGAAAGCAAAGTTTTGCTAATATTTCCAGGACTTCGATAAGTAAAGTGAATATAAGTTACTTCTTCGATAAATTGACTGAAGATTGTGATGCTTTTGAAATGTCGCTGGACAGTAAGAATATTAGTGATAGTGAGAAGACTGAGGATTATAGTGTACCCATTGATATTAGTTTACCTAAATGTGACATTTAATTAGCTTGTATCTCAACAACTAATAAGTATTACACAATACAGAATTAGATCAAACAATTCCCAAATTCTACGCTCAGTTTTTATTCAATCCGCAAGAATGTTTGCAGACCGTTTACAAAACTTCGCTTGGTTTCTTTGTGCGGTGCATACTCGTAAAAGTCTTGTTGATTGGATGGATTGCCAAACCTCTCCGCCATTGCAGAGTTACATACGCGTTCAAACTGAATTAACACATACCATTAGGGCGGCTGTGGCGACAACATAAAAATAAAAAATGCTCTTGGATACTGTCTATAATGGTTACTAGGTAGAACTTTTTAAGTGGCGCCTAGGATGTGCACTTTTCTTAATTAGAAAGAACTTAAAGGTACGTACAGTTTGTCCAAAAAGAGTAGAAACCGGAAGTGAAAGTATACTAATTGTTTTGTTGAGAAGTCAAAACATTTACTATATTTATTGAAGCACAATACCTTATTTTATGTAATAGCTCAAGTTTTTAATTTATATAATGCTTGTAAGCGCAACATATTATCAAACACATAAAAAAGTCTGAGCAAAACCGTACTCTTTAATTTCTACTCTTTTTGGACAAGCTGTACCGAGAATTCCATTTATCTGTGTGTATTGTTATTCCCCGTGGGCTGTGGCTTTAAAGGTTTCGAATGAAAGTAATTTATCGTAGAATTGGTCGCTTCAGGAGTCAGTAGGTACGTTTGTAATATTTCCGTTCTTAAGATACTACAGCTTTGGCATTGGTAGTTGTAGATGTGTGAGCCGTTTCCACTTTAACATTCTCTAGGTTGGGTACTAGGATGGGGTGGGCACTCCAGGGCCGAGTTTCATAATACCTACTACAATTCGTAGTTGATGAGAATTCGAGGTACATAGCGTAGCAGAGGGCCGAGTTCCGAACTGAGAATTTTCACTAAGTAAATACTTAACTGTAGTGCGGTCTCGTCAGATTTCTCAGAAAAGAGCGTGACATAACGTTACGTAAGTATTTACTTAGTGAAAATTCTCAACGCAATATCATCGAATTGTCATAAGTCATGAATTATTGTAGTTTAATAAAACAGGTCCTAGGATGTTGGGTTGTTGCTTACATGCAGTTCATTGTGATAGGGCATGGCTTTCTAGGGCCATCCCTCTCCTGAAAAATAACCTAGTTACGCCAATACCTACGGAGCACGAATAGGCGCCTGCCTAAATAATTTATTGGATAAGTTTATAAAGTTTTCTCGGTTCTTGTATCTTGGAATCTCTTGGGGTTTGATTGATTGAGTCATGTCATTTAAAAAAAAACTTGTGTCCTACGAGTGACGTTTAAAAAAAAAATTCTTAACAATTTTGACATTAAAAACCGGATAAGAGAGTCGGGCTCACCTCACCCAGCGAGGGTTACGTACTCGCAGATTTTTCCGAGCTTTTCCAGAAATTCAGACCATTTTTTCTTTAGATTTTTCCTTGTGGTTGTAGTACATATCAACGTGAAGTATCGATTTTGATTTCCTTGTGTTTCGAAATCGTATCTATATAGGACGTTTTCTTTTGCGGCTTAAACGGTCGTACCATTTTTTTACGTTAACTTAGAAATTCAATTTTTTCACAACCTTAAAGGACCATAGATTATTAGTAGGTAGGTAGGTAGGTAGGTATTGGTTTTAATTTCAACTCGATACATCTACGTTACATTGTCTTGAAAGTGTGTTACTAGTAAAGTGTAGAGAAAGAGTTGTATATGCGAGTTCAAGAATGTTTTAGCAAAAACGTTGCCATATTTCTCGCGGTAACGGTAAGTGAATGTGCGGGTTACACATCTAACATTTGCTAGCAGCATTCTACAGCTCCCACCTAGGCGCCGACAAAAGAACTTGTAAAAGAGAGCCTTTATTAAAATGCATAAGTTCGGAGAACGTTAATTTAGTAAGAGCTTACGTTTTCCCCAGAATACGTAAGGGAAACAAGTATTTTGCTGCAAGGTGAACCTCGGTGGGGAGACTCCGTTGGTCGGTAGATTACCGGCAGTTGGATTTGACATAAGTTGTAGGTGTCGTAGAACTCTTTTTTTTTTCTCGAGGAGGGTCTTTGGCTCATAATTATGTATTTATGTCCGATTCTATGTTTATAACTCCTTAACTAATGATCAAATTTTGATGGTCTAATGACTAATGATAAAAAAAATCGATTCGTCGTGTTTGCGCTAGTGTCACAGACTGTATCGTTGAAATGCCCTTTCAAACATATTGTGAGTGTAGTAGTAGGATTTTTTTTTTATTTATGCGAAATACTTTCTTTTCATATCAGTTATTCTAAGTTAAGTGTGTGCCTGTATGTAAATGTTGTGTAAATGTTATATTATGTTAAGAATATTCTTATCTTATGTTATTCAATGCATTCATGAACAATTACAAAATTACTTTGCTAAATTCCGCCAATATAGCTAATTACAAAATTATACAGTGAGATACATAACTACTAAGTTGAACATGCACCCTGTAAGGGTATAGCAGGTTGGCATGCGTATAAAATCGTAAAGCGAGCATGCACTTAAATAACTTACAAAAAGAAAACTTAAAATAAAGCTTCAAAGGATTTTTTTGTCCTAGCAGGGCGTCCCGTCTTACCCTCTCGGCTAAGCGATTGATTGTAGAAATGCGAAAAAATTGAGAATTTACATTAAGTAAATGTAAATACTTAAGTAACGTTCTGTCACGCTCTTCTCTGAGAAATTTGTCGAGACAGCACTACAGTTAAGTATTTACTTAGTGAGAATAATTATTATTACCTCAGAAACCGGCCCTTAATGGACTGAAAAAGTTATTACGGCTAAGTAGGCTTGTAACAAACAACATCATAATCATAAGCCCGCTGTTGCCCACTGCCAGGTGTAGGCTATATAATCCATTTGTCTATACTTGACTTTTTTTCCAAACTTTGAACGACACTAAATCGAAAACCTTTAGCGGTAGAAAACTCGAAACAGTCTACAAATTTAGTACTAGCTAGTACTAAACCTTTAGCGGTAGAAAACTCGAAACAGTCTACAAATTTAGTACTAGCTAGTGCTAAATTTGCAAACTGTTTCGATTTTTCTACCGCTAAAGGTTTTTGATTTAGTGTCGTTTAAAGATTGGAAAAAAAGTCAAGTATAGATAAATGGAGTGTACAAGTTTACGTGTCATAGGCGACCAACTTTAAAAGGAAAACTTCGTACAAAACCCATATAAATGACTTTGGTGAAGTTTTCGGTAAAGCAAACAAAACTCTTTCTACGGAATCCTTCACTACCCGGGGCCCGACTCGCGACATTTGGTCGGTTTTTATATTATTTTATGGCTATGGATCGATTCTTTATACGTATAAAACCTTTACATCTGTGCAGTTACGTAATGTTTAGAAAAATGTATTTATTTTTTTGTTTTCAAAATAATTAGCTTACATGGTTTTTTTTATCATATAGCCGCTCTCGGAAACCTTTTTCCCAATTTCAATTCCCCAATTCCAAAAAAGAAACCAATTTCAAAAGACTGGCTGTAAATATATTACTGTCTGACTCTTATACCTATGTACTTACAGTCTGTTTAGAATATACCTCGGCTGAGCAATCAAAAACCGTTTATATTGCAATAAGGTAAGGTTTATTATGTATTTTTGCTTATAACTTTACATAGCTTTTCAAAATAGTGAAGGAAAGTTTTATACAGAGCAGGAAGTAGTAGGTATTACATTCGTGTGCTTTCGGCGAAAACCGAAGCCTACTCTAGAGCCCTATGTTAACAAAAAATTCAGTAAGTGTATCCAGAACAAAGATATGTTAATAATATTTAATATGTTAAGAGCTACAGTTTTGAGGAACAAAGTGGTGGAAAATGAATTCCTTGTATTATAATATACTTAATTACTTAATTTACGAGCGAGGTGCTTCAAACTAGCTTGAATAAGAGCGTCCTTCATTGTACTTGAGATAGTCGGACGAGCTGTCTTTATTATACTCTTATTAGAAGCAAACGGCGAGATTAATTTATCATACTCGTAAAGACTGAGAAACTGAGAAATAACTCTACTGACTGAGTTATTGCGTTGTTATCTACTGAAGGATGTATTAGTAAGTATTAGTTATGTAGAAGCGCTCGTAGCCCCGGCTGCTTGAGTGATTTTAAACGATCACTAAGGTTAAGCAACATAGGGCGCGTTCAGTGCATGGACGGGTGACCGTCTATGACTAACGCTAGTGGCATTTTTCCGAGCGGTTCCGTGCTTCGCAAGGCACGTTAAGCAGTTGGTGTTGGCGCATTCAGTGCATGGACGGGTGACCGTCTATGACTAACGCTAGTGGCATTTTTCCGAGCGGTTCCGTGCTTCGCAAGGCACGTTAAGCAGTTGGTGCCGGCTGCCGTCGATAGATGGCAGTCGTTAAGCCAAGAAAACTTCTGACAGTAACACCAGCCACTAGTCTTACAAGCCTCCAACAATCCAGACTTGGGCCCCGTGGTGGAGTACGGCCTATACCTTCCTCAGGGAAGAGACCCGTGCCCCTCAGTGGAGACATAATGGGTTGATGATGAAGATATGTAGATGTATGTGAAAGATGGATCAGTTCATTGATTTTTATTGTGCAGAATATTTTCCTATTTAATTTAAGAGAACACTGGGCTTATCGGGAACTGAATTGCACTATTGTATTGAAATGGAAGCAAAGTACCCACATTCGCTACTGAAAATGGTCGTAGCCTACGATTAAAAAAACCCACTGGTCGTAGCGAGTTTTTTACGTTACTAACGCATGTGTGCAAAAAATTCGCTCCTATGGGGCTTCGAATTACATTTTACTGTCAGTGCCGTCGCCGGCGAAAGGCCGTCAGACGTAGCGAACATCTGCGCAAACATGTTACGGCTGTATTGCGCACAAAAACACAAAAAAACTGAAATACCTACTATTTTCGCACACACCATACATCGATTTGGTCCAACGATGTTATACTAGCAATGCCCGAGACTACGTTCGCATCAACGGATTAGCCTGTAGCCTATGTCCACCTTCAAAGTGCATTCTAAATACTGGTGAAAGAATGTTTGAAATCGGAAAGGTACTTTCGGAGTTTACCCCCGACAAACAAAGTTACAAACATACAAACTTTCCTCTTTGTAATATTAGTACATATTTTTATATCTATTTTTATATCGAATTATAGATATAAAAATCTCGTGTCACAAAGTTTAATATCGAATAGGTCCGGAACTATACAACGGGTGTTTAGGTTTTTATCTGTGTATGTTTGTAGGGGAGGCCTTTGCCCAGCAGTGAGACACACGAGATTGTACGCTAAAAAAAATGTATGTTAGTTATCTGAGATTAGGTCGTAGGCTAATTAGTGCCGATTTCTGAATTGAGAATGTAGGTACACTAAGTAAATACTTAAGCAACGTGTTGTCACGCTCTTTTCTAAGAAATTTGGCGAGACAGCAATAGAGTTAAGTAGGTAGTTAGGTACTTAGCGAAATTCTCAATTCATAAATGGGCCCTTAATGTGGCAAAACAACGTCTCTGAGCTAGGCCGCGGACAGACAGACAGACGGATGCACATGGTGAAACTACAAGGGTTCCTTGTCGACTACGGAACGCTAACAAACTAATTTTGTATACTAAATAGAAAGACCACGACGTGAATTAAGGGGTAATGACACTTAAAGGCAAACCGACGACCTCTGTGGCGAAACGGTTAGCGCATCTGCTTACCATGCGAGAGGTCCCGGGTTCGATCCCCGGCTGGGGAGATGAAAAAAAAAACTCCAGGTCTTGGATGTTTACATGTTTGTGACGTCGCTGTTTCTGGTTCCCACGACACAGGGTATCCTAGTGTGGGGCCAGAAGCAATGTATGTGCCTGTATGTAAATGTTTATGTTTATGTTTATAACTAATCCAACGCGAACGAAGTCGAGGAAACAACTTGCTTGTATAGGTACATATAAATAAAACGAAAACGCGTTATTTTATGACTAAAGAAGGGCTGTATCGATTTTTACGTTATGTAATCTGTCTCCGCATCGAATAAGAGAATAACCTACATAAGAAAATGTAAAGAAATAAAAGTTGTTTTTAAGGCTCTACAATGTTCGCTGGGCCCCAGCTATTTCCACGTAAATCGGTTTATTTTATATAGCAGTACCTACTAGTAGTAGCTGAGGTAGCGTTTGATTCCGAGAACACTTCGTTTCGCGAACTGCTTACTTTGCAGCGCTGCTCGAAAGGAAAAAAAACATGATTTTAATTCAAATTACAGGGCGCAATGAAGAAGCATTTTCTGTGGTCTGTGCCAAGTTTGTTACTTGTTGTTCGGTAGAGATGTAGATAAACGTAAAAGCAATAAAGTCTTAGGCGTTTTATTTATTAGTAATAAATAGACTTGCCCTTATATTCTCTCATTTTCCCTGCTATCGGGTTAAACATTTATATTCTATTTACTGAAGCGAACGACTAAAGGTAAACAAAGACACAGCATCTCTCAAACTTACATGCCACTCAAAATAGCTCATGCACGCAACTTTCCTTGCATTATACCCACATTGGTTCAGGTAGGTACTGTTTAAAGAAAACAGACAGACAACCAAACAAGACAAGACAAACACAAAAGAAAATAAAATATAGCTTAGAGAAGTTGCACTTGCATCAACAACGTCAATCGTGAGTAAATATGGCGTCGGGGTGGCTATTTTAATTTTTTTTGCCTTATATTAAAAAAGAGGTTCGTAGTCAACTCTCCATACTTCTTCTTACACTTCACATAGCGCATTAGCATAAAATAATCGATTATAATCGGCCTTTAAACAAAAGTCCTACATCTTTGCTAGTTGCGAACATATTTGGCAGCAGTAGGATCGCTTTTATTTGAGGACCACTGAAATTTTAGGTATTTTTTGGGGCATAGATCTCTTAAGCAAATGGTATTTTCATGATAAAATAAAATATTTAGTTAAATAAACTGCGAGTGAGGGATAAATCAGGTAATAACAGTGTTATTGTGTTTATTGCTTAATGGTATTTATTAGGCATATGGTTTTCTATAACATTGCTAAATATTATGCAGTGTTATAAATGTGGCATATTGAAAAACCAAATTCTTGACATGTTGACACTTATTCGTTCGCTTCAATAAATACAGTATAGGCAACTCCAAGGTGTCAAATTATGTGTATTTAATGTCCTAACAAATCAAGCGCAAATATTTGAAGGGCCAATAGAGTAAAAGATAAATCACAATTCAAAATGTTCAATACATCAATTAAACAATTATTATTAGAAATAATAGGTCAAATAAAAAATCTATCATCCATACTAAATAAACACCCTTTAAAATGTACACGCACACATACCCACACCGCCGCACTACTATACTCAGATTTTTAATTCGAGAGACTAAACTGATAACTGTTTGACGGATAAAGGGTTACCAGGGTTAGAGAACATTAAATAGTGACGTAGCCAATATCGATAATGAATATTGACTCGACCAATTGGTTTGCTAAGTCGTAACAATTAGCGAATATTATAATTTGCAATAAGCCCTTTTCAGGTAAGCTTTTTTGACAGTTGTCAGTTGGGTTCACCAAAATTTATCAAATGGCGCTGTACGTAACCCCGCCTGGGAACAGTAAGAAGCAAGGAGCAACACAGCGTATCCACCACGAAATAGTTTGAATAACTTCGCCTGGCCTTTCTTCATTCAGATAGGTGTTGCGTCAGCACCATCTATCGATCAAAGAAGTAACATTTTTTTTAAGTTTAGGTTATTAAGTACTAGGTTAGAAAGAAGAAAGCAGTTTGAGTAAGCGGAGACACAACGATGTTTTATTGGGAGTACCATTTATTCAGAATTATGATCCTCTCATTTCATCATCTTTTTAATTTCATCATCATCAGAGACGTTTATAATAAATCGAACGAATACTAATCAACGTAGTTGACGCACTCTTTCCATAAATTTAGGTATGTATGTTCCCTCACGGAGCCTAAACGACTAATCCGATTTTGACAAATGAGGATCGTTTGATTTTTCTCAGCCTGACAAATGGCAGCCGTGGGGTTCTATAGCGAGGACTTCAAAAATGAAAATTGTCGCATTCCGTTGTGACGGGTATCAAATTAAAGGTATTTAATAGACCTTTTCAAAAATGTATAACAAATGTAGGGTCTATATAACAAGGAAAAATAAAATGTGTTTGTTTTGTCGTTCTTGGTAGAAGCTTTTCGAATCGTCCAAAATTACTTTAATAGTAAAAAAACTTAATAAAAATTAAATTATGCGTTATATAAATTTATTGCGGAGAATATTTGCAACTCATATGAGTCGCGTGGTGATTAAACCCCATACTCTATCTCTGAGGGAAGGCCTGTGTCCTGCGACGGGACATTATACGCTAGTTATTTAATGATATATCAATTTATTACATATCTTATTATTTATTTATTTAAACCACTTTACACAATGTTACTTATAATATGAGAAGGTTAAAAATTTAGGGTCGGTATCAAAACGACTGTATTCTCAAAACGACCAGAACCACACACAGACTTGACCGCAAAACGACCACATCTGCAAAAAGCCTTTATCTCGTGTAAATTTTAAATTAATTTCATTAAGTGATCATAACAAATGGATAAATACCAATGGTTACCAAAGCCGATATCGATACCAAATCCGATTAAAATATCGACAAGAACAGCACTGGCCTGACTATTGCAACACTTGAGCGAAATGAACTGTCAAATTGGTATCTCGAATTATGGATTCAACCATACGTACACATGCCATAAATGTCATATGTCAAAAATTTGCATTGTTTACCGTCAGATACTTCAATCGTGGGTGTGTGTGTGTGCATGAAAACAGGATGATATAAAATGAATTGGTTTGGAAGTTTTATTTTTTGTTGTAGAAAAAAATTAAGCAAATCCTTTAATATTCTTCTATTTTTTTTGCTCAAAGGTATTAATTATTACACTATATATGACTACCCCTTAAAATATTTGCGGTTGATTTGTTAGGACCTTATATATATGTGTGTACAGTTCGAAATAGGCCAAATCAGACAACTGACTAGACTGGGGGACTTACGTAATTGCACCCCTGGTACATACTTGTGTGTCAGAAAACTCTGCTTCTTTAAATTTTTCATAACGACTTTTTTTACAGATTCTTGAAACAATGCTTTTCTTTCAAATATGTATAACCTAACCTTCCTTTGCTTTTGCAATCTGAAAAGAGAAACTAAAGTTCTAAAGTTCTTTAACTATCCTAACTTATGCAGCTACGTGCATAAGTTAGAATAATTAAAGTGAAGTAACATAGCTTGCAAGCGTTAGTAGATGAATCTTGTCAATATTATTTATATTTCTCTCCAATAACTTTCAATAACCATACTTCCCTATAATTCGGTATTTGACACGATCAACAATAAATTATTTGATATGCTTGATTAAAACAATAATTACAAAATATTTCGGAAAATGTATTTCTTTTAGTAATTTACTAGTTAATACAATTTTTAAATAGATGAAACATAAAAAGAGTGCTCTGAATAATGACGTCATTATTCAGTACTACCCAATTATTTGGAAAGTTTTGAGTAGGTATATTATATATTTGATAAATTTTGTCTTGTTTGAACATTGAGCTTTCATCATTAGCTTTTATGAGCCATAAACAGAGAAAAGCTCTTGAATCTAAGTTATTGCTATTGTCTGCACCGCCAAAGGTGACTTCCATTTTGTCTTTGTCGAGTTTGAGACAGATTATTTCATTACAATAGGCACCAACCATCCTATTCATCTGAGCTGTTTTTCATAAAAATACCATCGTTAATTAAGTAAGACAATTTGCTGTACTTAGATAGCATAGCCGAGTGTAAGGGTGTACGGCCTCATCCTTAACCTTCTTCTATAATACAGTTCTACTCTTTTTGACTGTCACATTGCTACAAAAATAATAGAATCTTGCACTGTCTTCGTTTCTACAATTAAATAAATAAAAATAAATAAACTCACGCCCGTTATACTAGGGGGTAGGCAGAGGCACCAATCACTAAGAACTGCGCCCACGTTTTGCCGTAGATTGGTACGAAATTATTAATCATCATCATCAACCCATTATGTCCCCACCGAGGGGCACGGGTCTCTTCCCTGAGGAAGGTATAGGCCGTACTCCACCACGGGGGCAAAGACCGGATTGGTGGACGCTTTTAAGACTAGTGGCTGGTCTTACTTTCAAAAGATTTTTTATTAAAACTATACTTGAGCCATTACAAACGTGCGAACCGAGTCATAAAAGTGCGAGCGAGAGTTCCGACATGCCTGATATGCCACCTATATGTGTGAGAGAGAGGTCTGATACAAATGTTATAACTCAGTTCGCACGTTTGTAATGGCTCAAGTATAGTGAGCTAAATTCTCCATTTCCAAATAAATCGCTACAGTACAAGGAAGAGTTCTTATCTAATCTAAGTATATAATTACTTTTTGGTAATAAGGCCAGTTGCACTGTACTATGTTATTGTCAAATCTAATGTGCGATTCCTGGTGTACGTACATTTAGTAGGACAGACAGAAATAGGTCTCCCTCGTGGTCCTACTAGTAGGACAAATCAGTAGGACCACGGGAAAACGGGGAAGAATATTCTATGTATCTAATCTAATCAAGGCTGAGCCTAATTCCAATAAATGCGCAGTAAATTTCTCTGCCTACCCCTTTGCGGGCATGTGATGAGGCATGAGATATCTGGGCCACGGGGCACCTGCCGCTTCCCAGGAATATCAATTTGCGCGCTCGCTCTATAGGCTCGCTCGGCAATTAGCTTGAGTAAACAACATAAATTGGTAAAAAACACGGCCAAGTGCGAGTCAGACTCGCGGACGAAGGGTTCTGTACCATTATTTATACAACACTTGAATATTTGTTTGTACAGCAACACCATTCGCTGATAAATTGTGCCCGGGTAACGGCGACAGGCTTGTCACTTGTCACGTTTGGGACCTAATAAACTCGGCAAAACGTGGGCCCAGTTCTAGTGATTGGTGCCTCTGCCTACCCCCTCGGGGATAATGGGCGTGAGTTTATTTATTTTTATTATTTTATTTATTACTTGAATTTTTCCATTTTTCGGTTGCCGTTATTAATATCAAGCAAAAACGGCAAAAAATCACGTTTTTTGTATGAGAGCCCCTCTTAAATATTTATCTTAATTTTCCTTTACCTTTATTTTCTAAATTTAATACACAAGTAAAATATACACTTATAAGAGATCACTTTTAGTGATAAGTCCGCCGTCTGTACACTTAGATTAAGAAATACCTGTTTAATCTCCTTTTTTATGTAAAATAAAGTGTTCTCTATCCATCTATACAACAAAATATTTAAATTGAATATTATACATGCGTATACCCTTTGTAAAACTGTATATTTATTTTTTATTTTATTTTTAAAACAAATTTCCGTACCCAAAAACATACCCTTTCGGTACGGAACCCTAATACTCTAGTCCGTCTACTTTATATTTTATTAAGAGGATTAATGACACAACAATTTTATTTTTACAGGTAGATAGATAGAACACTTGTTGCATAGAAAAAAGGAGATTACACAGGTATTTCTGCAAAAATGATTAGTTATTTTTTGCAAAAACGTAAATAATGTTTATACAACACAATCCGTTGTCCTGGTGTAAACTTGGATACTTTTCGCTATGGTTACCATGCAAGACGTAGAACCTAGGATCAATGACCGTGCGCTAGAAAACATCTCGCTAAAAACGGTAGTTTTTAGCGGAGATGCTATCTAGTCCTAGCTTTTAGGCTTTATAAAGTACTCAGTGTGGGTCTGAACAATAACTATTAACATGATCTAGGACTCACGACCAATCTGTCAGATGTAATTGTAATCCTCATTTACGCACTATCACCATTTTATTGTAGAGATTAGAAGGGCTATACAATAACATATTTCACAAGTTCCCCGGTGATTAAATATCATCGTAAACTACGACCCAGGAGCGAAACAAGCGGGGTGTCGTTTCGAGATATTCCCACTCCAGCCATACGTTACAATAAGACAGTATTTGTAGCCTTCGTCGGTAATGTAACAGTTTTATTGCCCCGAAAATAATACTAAATTGATATATCGGTAAACATGCCCTGAAAGCTAATTGATTAAATTACAAATAAGTGGAATTGGTATTTCTTTTTATTCCTTGCTCGTGTTTTAGCCGGTCTTTGGTCAAGTTTAATTAAATTATTGACGGCTGCGTCTGTTGCTCGGACGAATTTTATTCAATGTTAGTGTTTGCGGTAAAATGACCGCTTGGCGGAAATCCTTTAATTGAATACCTAATTTTGCGCTAAGGCCTTACAGAGGCGGAAGATATTCCTGATGGTTTTTGATCTTTGGAGCGTGACGTGACGAATCTATTGTTGTCGCCCGGGAGACCTTTATTACGATGCGCTACTCTTACTCGTCCTTCACAGCTCGCCAGGCGACTCCTGAAATCCGCTTCCAGGCCCAATAACCCCTATAACTGTCCTGGGTGTATAGTTTCTTTCAATTAGCAGGACGATCGAACTGAAAAGTGTAAATCCTTTTTAACCTCGTCACTGTGTTAGAAGGAGACGCGCAGCGGGTTTGTTCACCCCGGTCTCGCGAGATTTCGCAGATGGTCGGGAAAGATCGGGAGGCTGCGTCGAAGAGCGCGCGCGCGAACCCGGCCGCTTCGCCATTGCGACGGAGGGCGGTCGTGTGTCGGCGCTGCTCCGTGTGAGCACTCGTTCCGCATCGCGCCGCGTCGTGCCGTGCCGTGCTCGTGCCTCCGCTCCGTGAGCCCCTGCCGTGCCGTCCGTGCTGCCCGTGCCGCTCGCCGCACCGCTATCCGCAACCGCGCCGCGCGGAAGTGTATGTAGCCAGTGCCGCCGCTTGTGTGACCGCGCTCATCGGACCCGGCGACCGTGGCGCGATGTAAAGAAGCTGCGACCGTGAATCCATGTGTAAGTGGGTGCGTTGCGTGCGTCAGTGTGCCGCATGGCGATTGTCGTTGGCCGGTAACGATTTTCCGCAAGCTAAACGCTTCAGACCGGTGGCATTCGGAATAAAAATGAATGAATTACGAGTCGGCCCGTCCCGCTGGAGCCGCGCTTCTATTTTAACCTCTGCGCTGACGGCATAGAGTCGCGCACGTGCGCGCTTGTCTTTCATCAAAATGAATGTGCTCCTCGACTTTCTCATTTTATTTATGGCTGCCCTGTTTCAATAAGCAATTAAGGCTTTAAACTAATTAATGACTCCTGTCCGTCGCAATTTCATGGCTCCTTGAGGTACTTGATGTAAACAAGTGTCTAGTTCTTTGTCGGCGAGCTTTGACATTGAAACTAGAGAAGATTGGAACAAAAATCAATATACCTGGTTGTATTGACATTTTAGCAATGAATGAGCCGTTTTCAGAAGAAATAAAAAAAATAATAATACGGCTGTCAAAGGAATGCATTTTTGGACCTAAGCCCAATAGCCATTTGTGATACATCATAAAATAGGTCTCAGCGAGCTGAACAAAAGTTACTACTACGCCAACAGCCAAATGTTTGTCGTTTCGGAGTTATATTTTGTTGAAAATGTTAGTTTTTTTTCAATACTATATAACTCCGAAAGGACAAACATTTGGCTGTTGGCGTCATAGTAACTTTTGTTCAGCTCGCTGAGACCAATTTTATGACGTATCACACATGGCTATTGGGCTGAGGTCCAAAATTGCATTCCTTTGACAGCCATATTTTTTTTTTTTTTAGTTCTTCTGAAAACGGCTCATTGTGCAGGCTTGAAACAACTCTCTGAGTGCACGCAGCGGTCACCAAGCAAGGGAATTGTTCCCCCACACGTGCGTGCCGCAGTACGCAAATGAATGTGTGGGCTTATCGTACACTATAAAAACATTGCGAGATAAAAACAGCCTTGAATTAACTAGAGCGCCACTCCGTATAATACATGAAGCGGGATAATTCTTTGCGACTTATCAACGTCCGGGAAGCTCGTTAAATGTTACTGTCGCCTCTTCCGGGCTCACACTCATTATCTTAGATCTTTATGTATACCCTCAAATAAATAATGTATTTGAGCCGTGGATAATATCTGTTGACGACAGGAGTTACTTCACAGATTTTTCTTTCGGATTCATGAAAGAAGTAAATGAGTCCCCAAAGCGGACGGATTCCGGTTACCCGAAACCGAAGCTTAGAAGTTTACCGGCCCTTAATACTGCGTCATTAATGGGTCTTGCCACTTGCATTAACACAAGATGAATATTATATAAAGAGGATTTATAAAGGGCGGGTGCCCTTTATAAATCCTCTTGAAGCTAGACGACCTCTGTGGCGCAGCGGTTAGCGCATCTGCCTACCATGCGAGAGGTTCGAATCCCGGCTGGGGACAAAAAAAGAAAAAGAAACCCAGGTCTTGGATGTTTACATGTTTGTGACGTCGCTGTTTCTGGTTCCCACGACACAGGGTATCCTAGTGTGGGACCAGAAGCAATGTATGTGTCTGTATGTAAATGTTATGTTATGTTAAGTGTCATGGCTTATTACAGTAATTTGGTCATGGGAGCGTTTACTAACTAAAATAGAAAGAAACATATTGAATAACGTGATTGGACAATAATATAATTTAAAGTAACTCAACACACATTTTCAAAGTCATCTTCCGTAAGCTTTCGGATTTTTCGGACAAAATTATATAAGAATCGGAGTAATATAAATAGATAAATACCCGACACACGTAGGGAACATAAACATGTCCTCTGATACGCATCACTGCTTCGCTGAGACTAAACAAAACACATTATTTATCCTGCAAGGGAATTTTGCGCTACCTAGAGAACTACGTTGCGTACGTTATTTGGCTACGAGTCTAGAGTACGTGCTACGCCGCTACGCTACCGCTACGCCGCCGCTACGCCGTAGCACACGATATTTAATACAGAATACACTGATCCGCGTGTGACGCGACGTGGCGGCAACGTCAGGGTGCATACGCGCGTTCATAGTATGAGACTGTATTCACTTCTCAAGGTGTATTCTGAACAACTTTGTTAATTATGACGTCTCATTCTAAACTGAGAGTTCTTAAGAACATTTTTAAATTAATCAAAATATTATGTATGGGTGTCAAATGTAAGGGTGTCAAGAATATAGAGACAAGTGTATCCGATGGTGGTTTAATGAACTCTACCTTAAAATCTAGATTGTACAGGCTTACACGTGTGACCCGAATTATATCTAACCTGCAATACGTTGCAGGTTACATACAATTCGGGTCACACGTGTAAGCCTAAAGATGTTCATTAAACATAAGATGTGCATTCATTGTACAATATGTGACAAATAATATGAAGAGAGGAGTAGCATCATGATATTTACCGTATTAGTGCTTTTTGTATTGTATATTACATCCTATTGTCTAACCAAATCAATGAGTTGTTTCCTCTCCAACAAACAACACAATCACTTGACTTGGTCTTGAACTAGGGTGCCCTGTGCTATGGTAAACAGGCAAGGACATTACAAACATGGAAAAACAGTCAGATTAGGGCCATTTGTACAAAGGTTCGGTGGCTCCCAGTAGAAATCGAACCCACGACCTCCTGGTAAATAAGCGCCTTTACGGTTAGACCAACGAAGCAGTCAATTTAAAACAAACTAGAGCGTCGATATTCTTAACGTGACTGACCCGCCACAGGCGTAATATCTAGAAGCATACTTATTTTATGCGTGTTACAGTGTATATAATCCATTTACACAGGGTATCCTAGTGTGGGGCCAGAAGCAATGTATGTGCCTGTATGTAAATGTTACGTTTATGTTTATACTTGGAAATTTTTTCAGACTTAAAACGACACTAAATCAAAAACCTTTAGCGGTCGAAAATTTGTAAAATGTTTCGAGTTTTCTACCGCTAAAGGTTTTTGATTTAGTTTTGTTAAAAGTCTGAAAAAAAAAATGCCATGTATAAATATAAACATAACATTTACATACAGGCACATACATTCCTTCTGGCCCCACACTAGGATACCCTGTGTCGTGGGAACCAGATACAGCGACGTCACAAACATGTAAACATCCAAGACCTGGAGTTTTTTTTTCTCCCCAGCCGGGGATCGAACCCGGGAAAAGTAACAATAACATAAAGTCTTCTTTCAGCAAAATACCCTATCTACGATATTTAAGGTACTTTCCCTTCATGTCCCATAATTTTGGGACGCCCTGTATAAGTGGAGATGGCAATACCAATAAATTAAATATCGGCTTTCAAAGGATGCTTCCAGTCGAAAAAACGCAGAGAAATCTGGGTGTGAATGTGTTGGTTCTCGGTTCGGTGCGCAGCTCGTGGCTCGGCGCGGCGCTCGTCGTCTGGAGATAAAGTAGTAAGCAGCTCGGCGCTCGTGTAGTGTGTGGGCGATGACGGATTTGTCCACGGGTACGGCTTGGGGCTTGGCTCGCGGTGCGTGTAGTGAATGGTGGGCTTGATTCGCAGAGCTCGCGTCGTCGGTTGCTCGTCTCAGTCAGAGACGAGCAACCGACGATGCAAGATCTGCTCACCATAAAGTTCTAAACTTTCCTAATAGAGCGTAGAGCGTAAGACAAATATTGATAAGTATTTCATAAATTCGACGTTCGATTTTCCGATTTGTATGGCGAGTATTTGTACCATGTGACTTAGAATAACTTCGATATAGAAACTGTAGGCAGAGAAAAAAACACCGTTATTTATCTTTAAATATGGCCTTCAAAACATTTATTTGTGCAACTTCTAGAGAACAAAATTTAAAAATTTTATCGATAGTTTAAAAATGTTGAATTAAAAATGTTGCTTATTGAAGATAGTTTATTTTTTGTTTATCTATACTGAAGTCACAGTTTTCAGGACTTACGTCATTCAAACAACACTTTGTACATCAAATAACTGCAAAAATGGAACCATTAAAATCTTCGAAAAGCTGCAAACTTTTTAGGGAAATACATTAATCAAAACGAATTAAGCGTCTAAAGTGCAAAACTCTGTTATGTATTTCAAGAGGGGATTCAATTCCATTTCCTATACATAATAAGTGAGCCAGCGAAGCTATCTTGGGATCATGAGGTTAATTCCAAATCCTTATTTTTTTAACAACCGCAAGGCGACGGGGGACGGAGCCCTCCCAAGGAAAATTTACGTAGAATGAAAATAAGAGGCGAAACCAAATAAAAATTCTTGGGAAATGCAAAAGAAATATTCTCCTGTTGTAAGCGATTGTCAGAAGCAATCCCGTGCGGATTCATGAAAAGCCCTGGTCCCTCGCTTATTTTGTACGTAAATATAAGACAAGGTTAAAATTCTTCATTTCAGCGAAGCCTTTACCGACGCGCGTTGCATATTTTCGAAACTGTTTCATTATTCAAAATGTAACTAGTTGCGTACAAACCGTCGCTCGGGCTAACTTCACATTTGACGACCTCTGTGGCCCAATGGTTAGCGCATCTGCCTACCATGCGAGAGGTCCCGGGTTCGAATCCCGGCTGGGGACAAAAAAAAGTAACCCAGGTTTTGGATGCTTACATGTTTGTGACGTCGCTGTTTCTGGGTACCACGACACACGGTATCCTAGTGTGGGGCCAGAAGCAATGTATGTGCCTGTATGTAAATGTTATGTTATACTATGTTACATACGGTTTCTAAGAAAAACTTTAACTTTACTTTATCAAATAACATACTTCGTACAGTCAATGTACTGAAAACATACGACAAACTCTGATTAAGCTACTTTTCTCATCCCCTACGTACCTAACTACGCTGACCTGGCGTTCCGTTTTGCAAAAAGCTTTTAACTGTTAGCTCTTCAGCCTCACCGCCGATAAGCCCTGCTTAAAGTATCTCTATCAGTGTTCATACGCTCACTGAGTGCTACTGAAAAAAAAACCATAGCCGCTCCGACGTCACAAAAAGATCAAACAGGAAGGAAATAACCCAGTCCCTACCTATGTAGCTCCAATTCCCAATTCACTTAATTTAAGCAGAAATGTCATATTATTATATGTCAGGCAAATGAAGGAATATAAATATGCTGATATAAAACACTGAAGGCCTTTGTTGGGCCATACTGCACGAGGCGTGGCTATATGCAATAAGGAAACTGCGCCATGTAGTCAGCAGTGTACAAGGTGTGGCGTGAAGAATGGATACCTTGATCACATTATCTTTTATCGATACTTCTAATAAGCAAGTTTAAAATTTGAATTTGACAACTCCAACGACGTATTTCAAGGAGTGCTCATTTTTGAGGTAACTCTATTCATAATTATGGCCCCAACTATATTCAGTCACCCGTCGGGGACCTGACTGCAGAGGAAGGCTTTTATGTGATCTCACGTGACTGATAGGATTGCCAATTTTGCAGACATTGTGCGACAATATTCACTGCACGCTAGCACTTCTCCGACATGATGGGTGAAGGCTTAGCGAGCTCTGTTCTGCGTTTCGTCTGTCTAATATTCGAACACCTTTGTGGTTATGAAATGTCTCCACAGTGCCCGGTTTACCGGCAAAGTATTCCACTGTAACGACTCCAGGCCACAACTTTCATATTAATTGCGTCTGCAGCCATGGAGGTCAGAAGCAAAATGTAGACAAGCCATGAAGGCTTTAACAATCTCGAAACGCCTTACACGTTGGATGCTGCGTTTGAGCTGATGTTAGCAGCAAGTGAAAAAACGGACACTTCGTAGATCAGTGGCAGTTTTGCCACTTCTCCACCCCAGGATAACCGACAGCCCGATGCGCCAGGAATACCTCAAAGAAGATGAACATCCACCCACGTGACCGCTCACTTTCAATACACATTGGAGAAAGCTTAGGGAGGCGAGCGGTGATATCAGAGCTCTACTGGTTCTTTGGTGGAATGTAGACTAGCTGGAGTGTAAACTCATAACCTCGTTGCATGCAATGGCCCAACTATGTAGCTAAGTGCGGATATCTCTGTTGTCTGTGTCTGCAGCTTTACGTGTAAATTACAGACGTGGAAGAACCGCTCGTGTAGCCGGGCCCTATGGTTACGCACGCAGGAATTAGGGCGGCCGAAAAAGGGGGTGGTTGGGCATCCGTATTGTGGAATGCCACGCGTAACCGAGTTCACTCTCGTTGGGCCATTTGAGCCGCTAAACAACGAAACATTCGGAGAATGGGCGCGTGTCAGACACAAGCCTTGTCGTGGAAATAAATGGTATATGTGGCGCGAGTGACAACCGACTCACGCATTCAGCCAACACGACGACGGATATTTCAAACGCTGTGGCGGTCCTCCTTTCTGAAGAGAAACAATACATTAGTTAGGTGATACACGTGACGCGCGAGAATGGCGCGCAAATGTGTATTGACGGCTCTAGATAAGATTGGTATTCCCACGCGTAAAGGTGGACTCGCAGTAAATACATAGCTGCCAAAACGTATATACAGGAAGATGCCAAGTAATTAATATACTTAGGGCTAGGTGTTTGTGCCTTCACACGGGGCTACGAATGTTATTAATCTTTCCCAATGTCAGATATCGCAGTAAACGTTGACATTTAGGGACCACTCTTTTCGCCCTTTTTATTGCGCTGACCAACCGCAATAATATATTTGGGGTTTTTCCCGTATGCGTGGATTTTCTCGTCATTTCTATTAAGGATGACGATGTATGGGGGTGTGCAGAGGACTTTAATTTCTACAGGCCAAAAGAAAAGTTACGTTAACGGAAAGTAATTATTGATAACAAAATAAAAAATTAAATTTAACACTTTGTTTTATTTATTAATAACCAGCCGGTGTCTGCGACTTCGCCTGCGCAAGGTTACCAGGATATCAAGTATCCTATGTCTCAATTCAGACCTTTGTTCACCTACCACCGTAAATACGCCAAGTTGTATTTAAATCCGTTAGCCATTATTGCGTGTTTGAGTAACTAACATCGAAACATCTTCGAAAACTTTCACATATATGATATAAGGTACGAGTACGATACTAATGTAATCAGTAAGTACCTGGATGACCGAGCTTTGCTCTGTATTTCTTTGGTAAATCATGTTTTTTGGATTTTTTTGTATTTCTTTTAGAAAATATATTTGGATACGAATTATATAGGTGCGCTGATAATAGGGTTCCTAATAATAGTTTTTCACACAAAAAAGGAGCTTGAAAAAAAAAGAGAAACTTCATGCACATTGCACAAGTCTCGAACCAGGGTCTTTTGTTATAAGGTATCGTCCTATTTCCCAACGACTACGACAACGTTACTGATTAATGCGAACGTTCTTCTAAGGTAGCAGTTATTTCTTTCCCCAAAAACACGGTTAAAACGACGTTTTCTTAAAATTAAACCTAGCTGGATCAATTATTAATCGCCCCCGAAACCCTCTGTTTACAAAATTTTATGAAAATCGTTGGAGCCGTTTTCGAGATTCTGATTATGTATACATACATATATACAAGAATTGCTCGTTTAAAGAGATCGATAGATAGATGACGATACTGTTGTGGATTTGTTTCGTTCAAATTATTATTTGGCTACCATATAACATCTTCAATTATTCATCATCAATCCATTATGTCTCCACCGTGGGGCACTGGTCTCTTCCCTGAGGAAGGTATAGGCCATACTCCACCACGGGGGCCAAGTCCGGATTGGTGGAGTTCAATTATTAATAAACGATAATTCTGTAGAGGTATACAATTTATTGTATGCCAGGAAAAAAACGAACCTTAAACCGATAGCGATACCGTAGTGTAAATAAGTTGTAAGTACATACATAAATATTGCCCACACAGTACTAAAATGAATCCTTAGGAAAAATAAAGTTTAAACGTTATTTTATAGCAGTTTGTTTTACGTTACGAAGTCTATAAAAAGTATCTTGGTTGAAACGGCTAAAAGGACGTAAACAGAGGAAGGCCGCAATAAAAGTTAGCACAAGTATCAGTGGAATGTTATATTTTTAAACTACGATGAATTGCTTTTATATCGCAATTGTATTCCCGAGAGCGAGTTCAATTTCCAATAATTTGTTCGGCCGAGTTATGAGCGAACCATGTTTTGCCTATAAATAGGAAAATTCTGTTTTGGTCAACTCCCCAACCTCCTGGCTGAATAAATTGTAATCTGTCACAGGGATTTTCTAGTGTATCACTCCAGAAGCCTCAGAGAAGATAAGTTTGATTGACGTTTGAATATACGAGGGTCTTTAACATAATCTCTTAAATCTCTCAATGCTGCCTCAGAACTACGGCTATACAAATAGTTGATACGGTCATCAAAAAGTAGACAATCCACATAAAGTTTAGTCTACTTTACGTTATGTGAAAGTTCTCTGAAACCGGCAAACATTAAGCTTTTCGAAGACAATGCAGACAGAAGAGCGGAATATGAATGAGCTAGTTGTCTGACGTCGAAGTTTTCACGACCGCCTGGCCGACAACGCGTGCGCTATCACATCACGACTATTTGAGGACCGACTTCTATCAGAGACGGCGATGCACGCTACAATCCAATGCATACCTAATTTGTTATGCTTTTATGCATTATTTATTCATGAATGGAATTGGGTTTGAATGGAAACAATGACATTTAGGTAAACATCAACGTATTGGTTACCTAATTAAGCAATTTAATTTCCAAAACAAAACAAGACCCATATCTATATCATAGATCCTACATCCCATTGCAAGACTCATGCGTCTTCTCACTTAGACATAGGAGGCAATTAATGCTCTGTTCAATGCCTTGTGTGCAATGAAATATATCTATTTATATAAATAAAATTCAAAGTCCTGACTGACTCACTCATCAACGCCCAGCCCAAGCCGTTGCGCCTAGGAAGCTGAAATCTTGCACAGAGGGTATATACAGGGTGATATTTTCACCGGTACAATAAATCAGCATACGTAATACTAAGTCCAAAATACAAATACCAACATTTTTTGTTACTACCCCGTTGGTACAAAAAAACAAAAATACCAATGTCTGAACTTATCCGCAAATCTTAAAGAAATATGGACGGACTCATTACGCATGAGCACAACTAAACGCCCGAACTGGCAACTGCGCGCGGCTTGCGGGAAGGAAAAGAAGCGGCGGCGGCGGTGCAGCCAGTAGGTATGACTTATGTATGACGTAGCAAAAAAAATCTTACTAGATTTCAATTCTTCCTTCATACTTGCACGGGCTTAGGACCGTCACCGGCGTGGAATGCTTGCACTGGTTGGTAGTGGTATGAATTTCCACACCACGTACTGGCTAACGCCGAAGTGCGCCGTGCGTACCGCGTCGTTGGTGCTCCTTCTGGGGTCTTCCTCGAAGAACGCGAATATCTGTTCCTCAATCTCCACGGCCAAGGGAGGTCTCCCTCCTCGGCCTTGAGCGTGCGCTGGTGCAGTGAACTGTCCGTAGTGTAGCAAATGCTGCGTCACTCTCATGAATGTCCTGGTGTTGAGTATTTGAGGTTAAATAAAACCGGCATTTATCAGGCGAGGCAAACTTTCTTCAGCGTATACCCGCCGAGCTGCACTGTATTTTCCCCACTGAGAAAGTAACTACGAACCATTTCGTAATACTCGCGGTTTGTAAACATCGTGCGCGCGTAATTTTCGACTGCAGGAAGTGCGGAAACGGCGCACGTGCACTCATCTAGGTCAATGCGTGCGGACTGACCGGCCAAATCGTGCGCCGGCCAGCCCGCCGCCCGCTCACTCACCCCACCCCGCCGCCTTCTGCCTCGCACCGCGATGACACCTTGTAATGGGTGTCCATGAGTTACAAATTGGATGAATGATAAATTTCATTAATTTATTTAAAAATGAAAAAAAAAATGGTAATTTTATTCGATAAATGTAATCTATTATCGATACCAATGATATGGTAAAATTTATTGTACCGGTGAAAAAATCAGGCTGTATAATGTAGGCAGGGAATAAGACCGGATTTTTTGAAATTCAACCCCTAAGGGGGCGAAAAAGGTTGCCAAAATTTGTAAGGGAGGTATAAAGAATGTAGTCTAATTTTCTTGAAAATTAAAATAAGTACTCTTCAACAAAATTGGTTAAACACGTGTTTCGCC
Source organism: Yponomeuta plumbellus (assembly GCA_947310845.1). Taxonomy (NCBI): domain Eukaryota; kingdom Metazoa; phylum Arthropoda; class Insecta; order Lepidoptera; family Yponomeutidae; genus Yponomeuta; species Yponomeuta plumbellus. The sequence continues at coordinate 13,398,267 of OX371198.1, read as the reverse complement.
GTTTTTATAAATTTAACCCTTAAGGGAGTGAACGGGGTTGCAAAATTTTTAACTGTAGTCCACGCGAACGGAGTCGCGGGCGAAAGCTAGTATTATTACCTTGTATAGAAAACATGTTATTGGCATAAATATTTATAGTATCCTCATCATCAGAGCTCCTAAGATTTCAACTGCTTAACGTGCCTTGCGAAGCACGTATAAAGAACAACACGATTCACTGCACAAATCTCACTTTTACCTCACTATATTATCACGAATAACACAATTCACTTCACAAATCTCACATCACTGTATAATCACTTCCAACCTTCACTATTTAATTTAACTTTTATAGAATAGAATATAAATTTTTATTTGGTACCATTATAAACATAAAACTTAAAATCTACACATTTAAAAACTAAGAATTGGCACCAAAACGGCCTCCGCTCAGCTTTATGCCGTGGCCGGTAGCGACCACGACGCTGGTTTTCAGCGGATACCACAAAACAAAACAAACATAAAACAACACAATACTGACAATACAAAACTAAACAAACTTGGACACATGGAACGGCATCGCTATAACACAGAAGTTTAACGTCCATATCCGTAATATTTCAATGCATTTGCTATACGTGAGCGTGTGTGCACTTACTTGGAGTGAGTGTGGGGATAGTTTAAAAATAATAACAATAATAATAATAAAAAATATCGATACGTACTCACAAAAAATAAAATATAATAAAATTACAATATTGAATTTATTATTTAAATTATAATATTCATTGTAACGATTAATGATTAATAAAATTATAATATTTTTAGCGATCAGAAGTGGAAGAATTTTAAAAAACAGATCGTTACTCATACAAATTATTTATTTCATTAAACAATCAGATTTTAATCAAACTACAAATAATCACCGAAATCACTCAAATTAACCTAAAACAATTACACGAAATCAAGTAGAACTCACAAAATTTAATAAAGAAATGAAATAATCAGAAAAAGCACTTCCCAACACGACGCGTAGATCCGTTCCGTCCGAGCGCTGCCAGCCGAAAAAGCCGGGCGCCGGCTGCGCGCGGTTTATATACGAGCGCTTTTGCGGGGGACTGAAGTCGGGGAGCGGCTGGTAGGAGAACCGCTAACACGGCCTCTCCTGATCAGGTGTCGTCCTCGACGCCTTCTTGAGCCGTCCCTGGTGCGTCACATGATGATGGTCCAGCCTCACTATCATCTGTTTCATCGTCTGAAAGCATAACATGAGTTTTCAAACTGTCACAGACTTTGATAAGGCAGCTGTAAAAATCAGACACTTCAAACGAATATTAAACACGTCGATTAAGCGTAAACTTATGCAATTCATTTGGAAATTAATACAGCTCCACTCTGATTGCACTTACTACTGGAGAGGTGATCACACAAGAAAAATGAAATCAAGTAAAATAAAAAACATGTAAAGAGTAGGTTAGTAGAAAGGAAGGAGATTGGGCCCATTTTCTTACTACACCGTTGGCTAGCCTCACGAGTCTTCTCAGTCTAGCAGTCTTGCAGCAGGTCAGGTGTTGGTACTGGATCTGTGAACAAATCAGACAGAAGGCGTCCCAACTGCCTGCGCTCAGACGACATGCATCACTGAATCGCACGTCTGAGCCTTATAAGACGACATACAACCTTAAATTGTTTGTCTGCCTCCATGTGACAACGTGCGTCATTAAATCACACGTTTCACTTCGTAAGACGACATGCATCGCTGAATCGCACGTCTTACGGCATAAGACGACATGCATTGCTGAATCGCACGTCTTATGTGTAATGATCCAAAGGTGACATACGTCGTTACGTTGCACCTTAGTCAGAGCTCTCTTTACCGTCACTAATTTGACTTGCCATGTTTTTATCTCCCCAGGGAAGGACATGGAAATAAATAAATCTTTAAATGTATGAAGAGGAAAACAAAAGAGGGCTTGGTCTGAGTAGTCAGTTGGTCAGTACTCTATATGGGGGCGAACATGAGGGACAAGATAGGGAAAATAGGACTTAAACACTGACATGACAATCCAAATAATGAACTCACATTCAAACAATGTGGCACAGGCTTCTAGACTCCACTCCCCTCGCCAGGGTACCAGATTGAGCAGCCGCCTGGGTCATCTTTCCAAAAGACCCACTTAGTAACTGCAGACCTCCACTACGCGATATGGACCTCGCATTCCTGAGTGTAGCTTTCAACAACTCCACAGCCCTGGCTCGACACAGTCCCCGCCAAAAGCTTCGCGGTCTTGTAGCTGATTTTCAACGGCTACATCGCGAATCAGTAACCGCAGCACCAGTGTCGCAGCATCTGTTCCAACTAGGAGATTCAAAGCAGATTATTGAGTGGTTTTTTTTTTGTGATGTCGAGAACCAGCTGTAAGTACCAAGTTGTTCGGACGAGGATGCTGACTTATGTTTAACCTCAATCTTAATTGAGTAAATTCTAATAAATCAAATATACGACCACGGTCGGTTTTTAATAATTTGGGGAAACCAAAGAAGGCCATGACATTCGTGAATGTGCATTTTAGTTCACCTGCATCCTGACGGTGGATTGAATATAAAAGGCTAAACTTTGTAAAGGCGTCCATAATTAGTAAAACGAATTTAACCCATTGGATTCAGGCAAAGGGCCCAAAACGTTAAGATACAAGGTATAGAATGGCACTGTTGGTTTTTCTCAAGATGTAATAGGCTAGTGAGATGCGGTGAGTCTCGGGACTCGCTTCTTGGTAATGCACACTAGGCAGTGGGAGATATACTTAGCAACGAACAGACGGAGTAAGGGGAACCAGATGCTTTAGAATGAGATCTATTGTTTTATCGGAGCCAATATGTTCGTGTCCATCATGAAATATCCTTAACAAGCTCGGTCGGTGCCCTTTTGACACGAAACATAGCGATCTGGGTTCCTCGCCCACCGGCTGAACACAACAGGTAATTTTGTCACACATATCTACGGAAATCGAACTCACCGTCACGCAACTTTTGTAACAAAATTTTCTGTCTCATTGTTCGCGTACTGGGCGACCTGAGCCCAGTTTCGCGGCTTGGCTATCAAATGGACTCGTTCCCGCTCCGATCCCCAGCAAAATTCGACATTTTTTTTTTACTATACGCGAAATACAAGATGTCTTGGCGGCATAGTTCTTAATACAATAACGCCTGAAATATCGATCTTACCACTTAACTCCTAACCACGTAAGAGCGAATCACGGAAGGGCGACATCAACGCATCGCGAATAACTATAGTCCGACGCCACTGAAGTTCGAATATTCGAAATGCGACTCAAGGTCGAATCACGGAAGGGCGACATCACCGCATCGCGAATAACTATAGTTCGACGCCACTGAATTTCGAATATGTGAAATGCGACGTGTGAAGTGCGGTTTACTGAGCCACTTTACTGAGAACTGTTAGAGCTTTAAACAAAAAAATAAACAAAACTAAGATTCATTTGAACCCCGATGTGTTCTAAAAGTACCAGGGGCGCATAAAGTTGGCAGAGGTTTGTTGAACACCCAATGGGTACCATGACATAATATACCCTACCTGCCTTATATTTTTTTATTAGTATTTTTTTATTCTATCGTAGTTTATCTATACTTAACATTCGTCACATTTGTCTACACAATACCTACCTCCTAACAAGCCATATACTTCTGGCAGGTACTTATTGGCAAAACTATTCCTTCCTCTATTGGTTATTGCAGGGTATATAATGTCATGGTACCCATAGGGTGTTGAAAGCTGCCATTCGACGGGACAACACCTTAATTCCCAATTACACAACTGTCTCGTTTTCTTCATTAACCAAATTGTTTGCACTGCACAACTATTTTTATTATAATAGTTATGAAATGAAATGAAATTTAATAATATTGAAATATAAAATATTACTCAATGTCAAACGGGCCTTAAAAAACCTCTCATTTAGTCTATGTGCTCCTAGTATTTCTAGTAAAAAAAAGGAAAGCCCCTTAATAGCTAAATGTGGAAAATAATTCCAACCAGTAGGGATAGAATTTTAGTTGGTCCGTTGGGAATAGTAAATGAATAAAACATTGCATTTGCTGATTGATTTGAGTAGTTGGTCAGATAGGAAAGAAATCACATATTCAGTTCCACTCTGAACAATTATTAGTTGGTCAGAGTGGGAAAAGGGCTTATTTCTATGTTATTAAGTAGACATAAATTATTTAGATAGATGTTTTCGAAATTCAGTGGCGTCGAACTATAGTTATTCGCGATGCGGTGATGTCGCCCTTCCGTGATTCGCTCTTACGTGGTTAGGACTTAAGTGGTAAGATCCTGAAATGATCTTACCACTTAACTCCTAACCACGTAAGAGCGAATCACGGAAGGGCGACATCAACGCATCGCGAATAACTATAGTCCGACGCCACTGAAGTTCGAATATTCGAAATGCGACTCAAGGTCGAATCACGGAAGGGCGACATCACCGCATCGCGAATAACTATAGTTCGACGCCACTGAATTTCGAATATGTGAAATGCGACGTGTGAAGTGCGGTTTACTGAGCCACTTTACTGAGAACTGTTAGAGCTTTAAACAAAAAAATAAACAAAACTAAGATTCATTTGAACCCCGATGTGTTCTAAAAGTACCAGGGGCGCATAAAGTTGTCAGAGGTTTGTTGAACACCCAATGGGTACCATGACATAATATACCCTACCTGCCTTATATTTTTTTATTAGTATTTTTTTATTCTATCGTAGTTTATCTATACTTAACATTCGTCACATTTGTCTACACAATACCTACCTCCTAACAAGCCATATACTTCTGGCAGGTACTTATTGGCAAAACTATTCCTTCCTCTATTGGTTATTGCAGGGTATATAATGTCATGGTACCCATAGGGTGTTGAAAGCTGCCATTCGACGGGACAACACCTTAATTCCCAATTACACAACTGTCTCGTTTTCTTCATTAACCAAATTGTTTGCACTGCACAACTATTTTTATTATAATAGTTATGAAATGAAATGAAATTTAATAATATTGAAATATAAAATATTACTCAATGTCAAACGGGCCTTAAAAAACCTCTCATTTAGTCTATGTGCTCCTAGTATTTCTAGTAAAAAAAAGGAAAGCCCCTTAATAGCTAAATGTGGAAAATAATTCCAACCAGTAGGGATAGAATTTTAGTTGGTCCGTTGGGAATAGTAAATGAATAAAACATTGCATTTGCTGATTGATTTGAGTAGTTGGTCAGATAGGAAAGAAATCACATATTCAGTTCCACTCTGAACAATTATTAGTTGGTCAGAGTGGGAAAAGGGCTTATTTCTATGTTATTAAGTAGACATAAATTATTTAGATAGATGTTTTCGAAATTCAGTGGCGTCGAACTATAGTTATTCGCGATGCGGTGATGTCGCCCTTCCGTGATTCGCTCTTACGTGGTTAGGACTTAAGTGGTAAGATCCTGAAATGATCTTACCACTTAACTCCTAACCACGTAAGAGCGAATCACGGAAGGGCGACATCAACGCATCGCGAATAACTATAGTCCGACGCCACTGAAGTTCGAATATTCGAAATGCGACTCAAGGTCGAATCACGGAAGGGCGACATCACCGCATCGCGAATAACTATAGTTCGACGCCACTGAATTTCGAATATGTGAAATGCGACGTGTGAAGTGCGGTTTACTGAGCCACTTTACTGAGAACTGTTAGAGCTTTAAACAAAAAAATAAACAAAACTAAGATTCATTTGAACCCCGATGTGTTCTAAAAGTACCAGGGGCGCATAAAGTTGTCAGAGGTTTGTTGAACACCCAATGGGTACCATGACATAATATACCCTACCTGCCTTATATTTTTTTATTAGTATTTTTTTATTCTATCGTAGTTTATCTATACTTAACATTCGTCACATTTGTCTACACAATACCTACCTCCTAACAAGCCATATACTTCTGGCAGGTACTTATTGGCAAAACTATTCCTTCCTCTATTGGTTATTGCAGGGTATATAATGTCATGGTACCCATAGGGTGTTGAAAGCTGCCATTCGACGGGACAACACCTTAATTCCCAATTACACAACTGTCTCGTTTTCTTCATTAACCAAATTGTTTGCACTGCACAACTATTTTTATTATAATAGTTATGAAATGAAATGAAATTTAATAATATTGAAATATAAAATATTACTCAATGTCAAACGGGCCTTAAAAAACCTCTCATTTAGTCTATGTGCTCCTAGTATTTCTAGTAAAAAAAAGGAAAGCCCCTTAATAGCTAAATGTGGAAAATAATTCCAACCAGTAGGGATAGAATTTTAGTTGGTCCGTTGGGAATAGTAAATGAATAAAACATTGCATTTGCTGATTGATTTGAGTAGTTGGTCAGATAGGAAAGAAATCACATATTCAGTTCCACTCTGAACAATTATTAGTTGGTCAGAGTGGGAAAAGGGCTTATTTCTATGTTATTAAGTAGACATAAATTATTTAGATAGATGTTTTCGAAATTCAGTGGCGTCGAACTATAGTTATTCGCGATGCGGTGATGTCGCCCTTCCGTGATTCGCTCTTACGTGGTTAGGACTTAAGTGGTAAGATCCTGAAATGATCTTACCACTTAACTCCTAACCACGTAAGAGCGAATCACGGAAGGGCGACATCAACGCATCGCGAATAACTATAGTCCGACGCCACTGAAGTTCGAATATTCGAAATGCGACTCAAGGTCGAATCACGGAAGGGCGACATCACCGCATCGCGAATAACTATAGTTCGACGCCACTGAATTTCGAATATGTGAAATGCGACGTGTGAAGTGCGGTTTACTGAGCCACTTTACTGAGAACTGTTAGAGCTTTAAACAAAAAAATAAACAAAACTAAGATTCATTTGAACCCCGATGTGTTCTAAAAGTACCAGGGGCGCATAAAGTTGTCAGAGGTTTGTTGAACACCCAATGGGTACCATGACATAATATACCCTACCTGCCTTATATTTTTTTATTAGTATTTTTTTATTCTATCGTAGTTTATCTATACTTAACATTCGTCACATTTGTCTACACAATACCTACCTCCTAACAAGCCATATACTTCTGGCAGGTACTTATTGGCAAAACTATTCCTTCCTCTATTGGTTATTGCAGGGTATATAATGTCATGGTACCCATAGGGTGTTGAAAGCTGCCATTCGACGGGACAACACCTTAATTCCCAATTACACAACTGTCTCGTTTTCTTCATTAACCAAATTGTTTGCACTGCACAACTATTTTTATTATAATAGTTATGAAATGAAATGAAATTTAATAATATTGAAATATAAAATATTACTCAATGTCAAACGGGCCTTAAAAAACCTCTCATTTAGTCTATGTGCTCCTAGTATTTCTAGTAAAAAAAAGGAAAGCCCCTTAATAGCTAAATGTGGAAAATAATTCCAACCAGTAGGGATAGAATTTTAGTTGGTCCGTTGGGAATAGTAAATGAATAAAACATTGCATTTGCTGATTGATTTGAGTAGTTGGTCAGATAGGAAAGAAATCACATATTCAGTTCCACTCTGAACAATTATTAGTTGGTCAGAGTGGGAAAAGGGCTTATTTCTATGTTATTAAGTAGACATAAATTATTTAGATAGATGTTTTCGAAATTCAGTGGCGTCGAACTATAGTTATTCGCGATGCGGTGATGTCGCCCTTCCGTGATTCGCTCTTACGTGGTTAGGACTTAAGTGGTAAGATCTGAAATATCCGGCCAAGCCTAGAAATAGCCGTACCTGTCGAACATTGCTTGGAACCGGTGCATTGACTAAAGCCTCAACTTTACGGCGACTCGGCTTCACCTGACCACAACTTATTAATCGAAAAACCGGATTCTATTAAATTTTTTATTACGTCACATAATCGCGTTATGCCTTTGTTAACTAAAACGTGTCAACTAAAGAGCACTCGGTGCACAAATTAACGTTTTGCTTGTTTTAATATTGAGATTTTTCTTTTGCGAAGCAATTATCTTCAATGTGACCCGGTTTTTTACAAAAATTGTACACTACCTTCGAATTAGAATTATTAGCGCTAGTTTCCGATTGATTTTTCTTTTCAAGTCTGGGTTTCTTAGGGCACTGGTAAAATTTATGGCCCACTTGGTCGCAAGTATAGCACTTAGACTGGTTAGAGGGTCGATGGGTAAAATTTTGTTTCCCGGTAGTTACAATGTGAGAACTATTTTTGCTACGACTAGTCTTCGTGTAAATGCTGATTCCGCGTATGACAATAGCCACCATTAAGTCTGCACTAAGACCCTTTACAACACGCAGGCGTAACAGAGTCCTGCGTGCATACTCAGCATAGCTAAGATATTTGTCAGAGTTAGTTGACATTGTTTCGTACAGGATATTTGCATAATCAAGCCTGCGCGGGCAAAGTGGCTTAAACTCGCGCACAAAACTCGACCACGTTCTATCGGTAGTGACCCACTCGTTCAACCAGGTACGCGCGTCACCTTTCAAACATGATGAGACGCGAGAAAGGCCCTCAGAGTTCTGCCATCCATTTGCTATTTTGGCGCGTTCCACTTCACCACACCACTGGTCAATGTCATGGATCGCAGGATCAAAGTTGGAGACAAAATAGTTTTCAGACCGCGAGGAACTAAATGATATGAGCGCCTCCACCAATAAACGTGTCGATTCCGGAACTTTGTCAGTTTCACGTTCGGGTCGGATCGAGGAGTGGTCGTTACCAGTGTTTAACGCATTGTCTTTCGCACTTTTTGAATTATCTGCTGGTACGGGCCCACTCGGTCCGGCCCGATTCATGGATGTATTTACGCCTGGTGCGCTAGGAGTTGATTCGGGTCTGACTGCCAAAACAGTGTCGTTATTTACCGCGTTCGAAATGTTGGCCCGACTGTCTTCGAGGGCGCTAAGTCGGGACATAATCTTGTTCAAAGCTTGGATCAACGTGGAATCAGCGCGTCTAGGTGAAATCGGTGTTTGTGATCGATCCCGTGATCCACGGTGGTCCAAGACGTCCCGTCTCCGCGACCTACTACGAGATTCGCGCCCATTATTTATATGACGCGACCTACTACGAAAATGCCTAAAGCTATCGTCTCTACGCGTCCTGCTGCGCGATCTCTGATATTGATCGGACATAATAATGCAAGTAGGTAACTACAGCTGACTGCTGTTTCAATTGATAAAGGAAAACGAAAAATAAATAAAAAAATAACTACTGCGTGTAATTGGTGTTTTTTTCTCTTTTTATAATGGCAAAGCGTAATGAATAGGCCGTAGGGGCAAAAGTATCATCCCACTTCTGATTTTAGCGATCAGAAGTGGAAGAATTTAAAAAAAAAGATCGTTACTCATACAAATTATTTATTTCATTAAACAATCAGATTTTAATCAAACTAAAAATAATCACCGAAATCACTCAAATTAACCTAAAACACCAATTACACGAAATCAAGTAGAACTCACAAAATTAATAAAGAAATGAAATAATCAGAAAAAGCACTTCCCAACACGACGCGTAGATCCGTTCCGTCCGAGCGCTGCCTGCCGAAAAAGCCGGGCGCTTTTTTTTTTTTTTTTTTTAGCCCTATAAAGGGCACCCTCCGGAGGACACGGGGGAGGGAGGTGGTGAATGCTCATGCATGCACAGCACGGGCCCGGCCGTGCTGCCAATGTGGGACTCGCAGAGTGCGCCTACCCACTAAACACCACCTTGGTGCTGGTTTGGTCCTAAGGACCCCTAAACCTACATCATGAGCGACCCCCCTCGAGGCCGAGGAGGGCGCGCAGCGGAGCTCACTAGAGCTACCGCTTAGGGGGATTCGTCACATAGTGACAGAAACAGAAAGAAAGAAAAAATTTAAGTGAGAGTAGTGTCCCCGGGGACACTGTTGGGAGCGGGGGCTACATCTGACTGGGCCTGGGCCTCCAGGAGGAGGTCGAGGTCGGATGAGAGCTTATCGGGTGGGTCGACTAGAACGTTCCTGGGCCTGCGCACCAGGTAACGAGGATTAGTCGTGGGGGGAGGGTAAACTGCTGATTCGCGGATCAGGGGGTTAGAGTGTTCTTCAGCGCGGCTGAAGAACGACTCTGAGAGGGATCTAATAAACTGTTGGATAGTTGGAATCTCCATATCCCGATGGAGATCGGCATTTCTGACGCACCAGTGTGCGTTCAGAGCCCTACGTAAGAAATTATTCTGGACTATCTGAAGTTGATACATGAGATTGGGGGCCGCGTGTGCGAAAACGGGAGCCGCGTAGGTCATCACGGGACGAATGCAAACTTTAAAGAGCGTGCGCTTGTTTCTGGCTGTCATTTTACTTTGTCTGCCTACCATGGAAGATAGGCGGCCAAGGTAAAAACGAGCGGTCCGGGTTACCTTCCGGATGTGTGTCCTAAAGGTAAGTCTGTTGTCTAAGGTAACTCCTAAGTACTTGGCTGATGTTCGCCAGGGGACTGGGGTACCTAACATGCGGATGGGGGGGTCGCTTAGACCCCTCCTGCGTTTGTGGTCGAAACGCACTGCTGTGCTCTTTTCTGGGTTGACCTCAATGCGCCACAGCCTGAACCAGGCTCCTAGCTCATCGACCGCGGATTGTAGCCTTTTATGGATGTATGTCATGTTGCGACTTCTGAAATAGAGTGCGGTGTCGTCGGCGAAAAGTGACAGTTGGACCCCATTGCCTGGGATGGGGATGTCATTTGTGTACGAGATGTACAGAAGGGGGGAGAGCACGGAGCCCTGCGGGACTCCGGCTCTGAGAGGACGTGGGGACGAGAGTACCCCCTCGTGTCTGAAGCGGAAGGACCGGTCCTTCAGGAAGCTATCTATTACGCGGACAAGTCTGTCGGGGAGACCCAGCTCATATAATTTATAAACTAATCCGGCGTGCCAGACCTTATCGAAGGCCTTAGCAACGTCGAAAAATACAGCTACCGATTTTTCGCGCCTAGGGTAGAAACCTTTCAAAATGTACTCTACTATGCGGTGGACCTGTTGAGGGCAAGAGTGCCCCGCACGAAAGCCAAATTGGTGGGGAATGATAATGGGGGGACCCTCTGACGGGAATAGGTGGTTTCGCATGCGGGCGAGGATTACTCTCTCGAAAAGCTTGCCCATGGCTTTTAGGAGACTAATGGGGCGATGGTTAGACGCTACATTTAAGGGCTTACCCGGCTTGGGTATTCCTATGACTGTCGCCTCTTTCCATGCGGATGGAAAGTGGCACAGTTCAAAACAGGCATTGAAAATAATAGTTAGCAAAATTAATAATTGACTGGGGAAATTTTTGAGCGCTAGGTTGGCAATACCAGCCGGGCGCCGGCTGCGCGCGGTTTATATACGAGCGCTTGTGCGGGGGACTGAAGTCGGGGAGCGGCTGGTAGGAGAACCGCTAACAATATTAATTTTAATTATAGTATTTATTTTAATGATAAAATTTTCATTTTAATGACAATAAAATATACTATACGTAAACATATATTAGTCGTAAACATATAATAGTTTTAATATAAATATAAATTCTTAAATCGGGCAGAGCTTCCGCCCGATCACATCGCCAGAACAAGACTCTTAAATCGGGCAGAGCTTCCGCCTGATCACAGCGCTAGAACAAGACTCTTAAATCGGGCAGAGCTTCCGCCCGATCACAACTCTAGAACAAGACTCTTAAATCGGGCAGAGCTTCCGCCTGATCAAGCGCTAGAATTAGACTCTTAAATCGGGCGGAGCTTCCGCCTGATCACAGCGCTAGAACAAGACTGCCGGTTTATCGTCGAGCCCTCCCTTTTATAGACTGAAGGCGAGCGCATGGTATTGGTTGGTCTTGGCGCCATTTTCTGACAAATCCGTTAAAATGTAATTCTATTCAAATTGGCCACTTTTAAAATAATGAACTGTAAAAAATGATATTAAATACTTCTAAAATAATGTTTTACTGTTAAATTAAATAGAAACTTTGCCGCAAATTTATCAAAAATCATGACATTCGGCCATCCGATATCGTGCAAACCTCCGGTGCACGTAGGTAATAACAGTTATTATTATACTTGCTTTATTATGACCGAATTAATTAAGCAGTATTAATTTCACCAATTAAAAAAACACCCTATTTTGTAATCCAGCAATTCGTCATAATCATGACACACGGAATTGCTCGGAAAAATGCCACCAGAGTTAGTTGTAACTAAATAACTCCGTTCTGTAGAACGGTCACCCTTCCATGCACTGAACGCGCCCTATGTTGCTTAACCTTCGTGATCGTGATCACTCAGGCAGCCGGGGCTACGAGCGATTCACCAGTATACATTTAAACTTTATTCCGGATACACTTTACATTTAGTCGGTAGATTCAGACCAGAGCAGTTTCGAAAGCTTAATCAGTTTAAAATGTCTAGTGCTCATGAAAATATAGTATACAAACATGGTGATAAATATATTTAAATGATGGCAGTAGCAATCTGTGCTAAATTATGTTATTGTTTTAGCTTAATTTTGTTCTCAGGATAGTGTCTGATACTTAATTGATAGCACCATGTATACGATAAATGGGAAGATAAATAAATAAACTTACGCCCGTTATCCCCGAGGGGGTAGGCAGAGGCACCAATCATTAGAACTGAACCCATGTGGAAGGTATACTATTTTAAAATTCAAATATCTTCTATAATGTCCGCTGTAGGTATACATTGCGTATTGTAAGCGTGAAGATATAGCAAAACTTGTCCTTACAATTATATATAAATGTTAACTATGGCATAATTTGTCGCAAATAATCTCGCTGGTACCTCAGTAGTCAAGTTGGCAGTGAGTTTGTATAAGATTAAGAAAGACTTTACCTACGGGAGCCTCCCGGGCGAGCCGGAAAGTCGGAAAATCCCTGAATTAGAAGGTAGTCAGAGACGAGGCCGACTGTATCATATTGCCTCGCTTTGTCGCTCCATTCTGATATTTTGTTTAGTTGAATTTCATTGTCTTTTAACTAAAACTTTGTGCAATAATAGGTAATAGCTTCCAAATGTAGAAATTTGAATGGATAAATTATTCATATTTTATATTATCTACGTACGGACATTGCAATAAAATACTCAGGAGTACATTATACATACATAGATGTCTTGTTCGAACACTTCCGGACAAATTATAACCAGAAAACACTGAAAAAAGCTCGAGGAAAATCTGATTAAAGCTCATTAATTTAATTCTTCTACAAGAAACAGGTGCACTTCCAAAGAAAGAGTGTTGGTTCGGCGATTTTAAACGTACAAGTATGCAGAAGAAAGCATATTAATAAGGTAAACGACCCAATGCTCGACATCCTAATGCCCAATAGTTGACACGCATTTGTCACCCCTGTCGCTATGGCATGGCATACCTACGGTTGAAAATATCAAGTATTGGGACACTGTCGAGCACAGGGACATTTACCTTAACTTAGTTTTCACGGTTTTCTTACGAAAATTATTTTATTTTCATGTTTGCTATCAATGTTAGCGAGATGATTTTGCTAGTGCAAAAAGAAGTTAGAAAACAAAGTCATGAGTATGAGCTATAATTATGGGATCGGAACAGATGACACACTGCGAATCATCGACGACGGTTTATTTGTCGTAGGCGGCATGGAGAGACGTCTTTGTGGAGACGTAGCGATTTCCCACAGTTTTGGTTGATGGCGCCATTCACGATAGACGATATTTTATTTCCCAGTAGAGTTTGTCGAACATAAAGCCTTTATTTTGCGCAGGCGCCACGCGGTGATCAGAGGCGCGCGCAGACGTGATGGCGGCGCCGGCCAGCTGATAGCATGCGGGCGGCGGCGCGCCGGCCCGCCCGTCCCTAGCCGATTACACCACGAGCGCCACATTCACGGGTGAGTAGAGTACACCAACAAATAGCTTTTGACTGAAATGTCTGTCAGATCACTTGCTAACATCGCATACAACAAACACCTGTCGCCTCGGCGAGGGCTGTAACTCTGTAACTGCGGATCTAAAAAATAATGCTTGCCTAAAGAAATCAGTTGCGTTATGACCTTGAAGAGAAACCGTAATTATGGAGAGCAAATTGGCTCACAAAAATTTTCAGGTCACCAGCGGCCGTGTGTAACTCGCCCTTTTTACCTCACGGCAAGCAAGGGGTTATGGATTTTGGGCTTTTGTTTGCTTTAACTTTAAGACAACGCAACGTCCAACGTTGACCGATGTGATGTGTCAAAATCGGCGCATTCATCACTCAGGCAGCCGGGGCTACGAGCGATTCTCTTTAATAAAGTATAATTATTCTATACATATGTATTATCGTGTGATTACCTGTTGATATCATATCCTGTTAATAACTGGAGAATACGTAAGAAATAGTATACTCGTAATAGGAAGAAATCTCGAAGCGTCGGAGAAGCAGTTATAATATTTTGATAGATCGGCCTGCTTATTTGCTGCATGGTTGTCACCAGGCTGTATCATATGAACAGTGATAGACGACCTCTGTGGCGTAGCGGTTAGCGCATCTGCTTACCATGCGAGAGGTCCCGGGTTCAATCCCGGGCTGGAGAGAAGAAAAAAAAAACTCCAGGTCTTGGATTTTTACATGTTTGTGACGTCGCTGTTTCTGGTTCCCACGACACAGGGTATCCTAGTGTGGGGCCAGAAGCAATGTATGTGCATGTGTGTAAATGTTTATGTTATGTTATGTTATGTTTATGTTTAGCTAACCAATTGAAATTTTCACAAATGACGTTTCGGTTGCCGCTATAACAAATCCTGAAAACACAATAAAATAAATATTTAAGTCGGTCTCCAATACAAAAAACGTAATTTTTTGGGGTTTTTTGCTCTACATTAATAACGGCAACAAGTAGACGCTTGAAATATAATATTTATAAAATGTTTAGTTGTAAATACACCTTAAAAATAAAAAAAAGTTTTTAAAAAACATGCAACAAACGTGAATTTTGTCGTTTTCGCTTGATATTCATATAATATAGTATCTAAAGTTGTACATATAGGTAATACGGATCCCTTCGTACGAGGGTCCGACTCGCACTTGTTGGGTTTTGTTATTGGAAAGTCTGTAATATGTCTGGTTCTATCCGACACCGCCAAATAGTAGAAGTATTGGTTCCGTTAAAAGGTATTCATTATTTCAGGATATCTTCTAGTAAACAAAAAAAAAAAAAAAACTATCGAAATCCTTGATGCTGCGTTTGCGTGATCACGTGACAATATCATTACGTTTAGCTTTCTAATATTATTTGCAGTGGCGTGGCAATGGCAAGACCTAGTATCCCTCGTACGTCGTAATGATGGGATGGTTGGATCATCTCCAAGATACCCCACAAGGAACTGGTGATTGATACGAAATTAAGAGTGTCGGTAAAATGTAGGAAAGATAACATAATATTAGACAGGATATTATGATATGTTTAGCCGTTGGCGCCAGCTACCGTCAATAGATGGTAGTCATTAAGTCAAGTCAGAGGCCTTAGGGCGGCTTGAAAACTTCTGACAGTAAGACCAGCCACTAGTCTTACAAGCCTCCACCAATCCAGACTTGGCCCCCGTCGTGGAGTATGTCCTATACCTTTCTCAGGGTGCCTCTCGGTGGGGACATAATGGGTTGATGATGATGAATGAATATGATATTTATTTATTCTTCAACAAGGTGACATTGTCAAGCCTTTCGGATCTCTCCCATTATTTAAGAACCGTCTTAGATTTTGATATAAAACGGATTGCACAAAGTGAAAACTGAAGTACAAGGATGACTCTATCGAATGAAATCCATAAATTTAGCCGCCCCCACCAAAAGTTTATATCGGGACAGAACTTCGTCTGTAACAAAATTATTTTCATAATCAATTCTAAAGTCCTTCGGAACCCAAGGACTCCGGTTTGAACTAAGTTTTGGAGCCAAATAGTTTATGTGAAATAATTAAAAATCGGTGATGTAGTTTTCTGCACAATGGTTGCAGCTTGGCAAAAAGAGTAGGAACCGGAAATGATATCTCAACTAATATTTTAGTGACAATTGGCCGTGGTCGGCCGTGGTAGTGGCTACTTATTTTTGATATATGCTTTTTATAATTTATTTTGAAAATATTGACAATTTTAAGAAACTAATTTCGGTATTTAAGAGTTTTATTCATTAAGTCTATTTTTAATATTTTTGGAAAATGTTGGTGTTTGTGACGTCGTAATTAAAGAGATAGTCTTTGCTTATATATATAAAAAAAAAAAAAACCGTATTATGACTTCTATGACGTCAGGTCAAGGCTTTTTATTGAATATCTTAAAAAATATTATTTACAATTCTTAAAAGGTGAGTGTGGAGTCAGTTTGCGGCCCCTTCTCCATTAATGAGCTGAAGGTTGCTGTGGTCGAGGAGTGGGAGAATATATCGCAGTCAGATATTCAAGACATACCTAATGGGTGGTGTTCCGAATCGACTGGAGGAGGTCATAAGAGCCAGAGGAGGAAATAATCGTTATTGAAATCAATCATAAACATAAAAATTTACATGCAGGCTCATAAATTGCATTTGGCCACACACTAGGCTTAATTGATGTTTTCAATGTCAACAAAAAGTTCAAGAATGTTTTAAACACCTTTGTTTATTAATCGATCATATCGAACTTTTTTCATTATTAAAAAATTAAAGGAATAGCTAATTTACTTTGCTATATTGCCAAGAAAAAAAATTATTCTGATGAATATTTCGAGTAACGTCGGAAAATTAAAGTGGGCGGTTAATTGTGCTTCTGAATATATTAATAGGATAGAAACGGGGCGTTTACTATGTTTTCAGTAAGGTCATGGCAAAAAATTAAAGATTATACAGCCAATTAACTTCTTCAAGCGTAGACCGAACGAAGGGTTTTATGTAAGGAGGGTGTTCCATAAAAAAATACCCGTGTTACCTAATTAATCCGCGTCACGGCTAGAGATGGTGGCTCGCTTATTAATTTTTCTTGCGAAATGGCTTATAATTACCCGATTACGCAAGAGCCCCCAAAAGGAGGGAGTGTTTGACTCGTGTCTATGTTTAGTACGTTTGAGTTTATGTTCCCTCATAAATCCTTAAAGCCTGATTTACATTTGCTTTATTTTCATGCTTTTTAAGCATGCTTTACGTAGAGGTACAATAGAATAGAGACGCCAATTCCTTTTATAAGTACATAAGCAAATAATAAATCGGTAATGGTTGGTAGTATACTATGTATTTTTTAAAGTACTTTTATAATATCTGATGCGCATAAAAACTATGAATCGGCATACGTTTTTCGCGTCTCTATTTTATTCTATCTAATAAAGCAAATGAAATAATGAAGGTTAAGTACTGCTCTGGTGTAATAGACTATACGAGGCATATAGAATCAAAGGCTGCTAAGTGCCCTACTTTCTAAATATGAGCCATCTAGTGTATTTCAAGTTTAAATTATGCATCTTTTCAATTTAGTAACAAAATTAGCAAAAGACCACTTAAAACCTTAAAAAACTTGTGGTACTTTGCAGCCTTTGATTCTATATGCCTCATACGTAAACAGAGTAAATCCGAAAAAAAAAACAAAAACAAGAGATAAGAAAAAAAAAACCGAATTAAAAAAATAACCATCCTTCCGACAGCTGAGCGGTAACTACAAATCAGGCGGGATCCAAATTATACAATGTAACTCATTGCTTAGGCTGGTTCCGCCTGCTTAGTAGTAGATACTCAGCATTAACGGCAGTCGGGTGGTTGGTTACTTTTTATTTCAGTTTTTTTAATGGGAAACGCGGTGCGGCCTCTAAAACAGACTTTGTCCAAAGTTTGTAGCGCTCCCCTGACGGGCCTGTATAGCTTACAACTTGAGTGGTAGACGCGTAATACAAAAAGTTACTGCAGCTACTCCCTAAAGGCTCCGGGACAAATTGTGCCTGCCGTGCTACTTTGTACCCAATTCGCCTTTTGTGCTATCTCATTTAGGTACCTTAGTCGTAACTTGTCCATGACATGTATTATGCTGTGTTAGTGTTAGCTGACGTTATAATGCAGTGCATTTTTCGTGTATAACGGAAGACAATTTCAACCACTTTTGGAGCTCTCCTGATCATTGGCATCATCTCGCCTCTGTCCACTGCTGGGTGTCCACCATCCTTCGTGGTCTCACGGCATTCGCATTCACGGGCTCCCTGCCCAACTGACCAACACATCGTCCGACCATCGGGCTATTCGTCTACCCTCTGGAGCTTTCCCCTTGACCTTAATAAGATAAAATAAATAAGTAGTAGTTCAGCCCCTTATACGAGTATAATCCTAATATAACATAACCTAACATTTACATATAGGCACATAAATACATACATTTACATATAATGTAAACAATGTATGTGCACATATGTAAATGTTATGTTGTGTTATAAAAAAAATCATTAAATTACTTTAATAACATGAAAAGAATATGTTATTAGATGGGAGCTCCCATTGTGTATTTATTTTATTTTAGTTTAATTATTTATTTTTAAAGTGAATAATACAACTCAATATTCTGTGAATATTTCAAACGTCTACCTGTTGCCGTTATCAATATCGAGCAAAAATATCACGTTTTTTATATGGGAGCCCCCTTAAATATTTATTTTATTCTGTATTTTAGTATTCGTTATGATAGTGGCAACAGAAATTCATCGTCTCTGAAAATTTCAACTGTCTAACTATCACGGTTCGTGAGATACAGCCTGGTGACAGATGGACGGACGGATACGGTCCGCGGAGTCTCAATAATAGGGTCCGTTTTACCCATTGACTACGGAACCTTAAAAAGACAGTCTTTGTAAAAATTGTCGTAAATGACCATCAACCTTTGATAGTTGATGTGCTGTCGACTGTACCATTAAGGTTGCATATTATTCCTTCAATTAGACGACCTCTGTGGCGCAGTGGTTAGTGCATCTGAATCCCGGCTGGGGAAAAAAAATCCCAGGTCTTGGATCTTTACATGTTTGTGACGTCGCTGTTTCTGGTGCCCACGACACAGGGTATCCTAGTGTGGGGCCAGAAGCAATGTAAGTTCCTGTATGTAAATGTTTATGTTATGTGATGTTATGTTTATTTTTGAGTTCAAAATGTTAAATGTTGAGTTGCAGACGGACGTAATTTTTGGGAACGTTTCTTTGTGCACGAATAAAAATACGGCCCTACCAACGCTGAAGTTTCTTTACATGCATGAATAAGTAATGTTGAAGGAACTGAAAGGCCGGCCAGCAGTTTAGTTAAAAGCTGTGCACAAGGGGTACTATTCGTAGGTACCTATGTGTGTGGGCTGTCATGTGAAAACGTACGCGTTTCGTTGACTTTTTGGAAGGAGATGGTGTGTGAAACAAGTATAATTCAGTCGATTTGGTTCGGTAATAGGGCTCTTGGCAGCGGGGAGCGAGTGCCCTGTAATGTTTGTTTGCGTAGGACCGGGCTGTGCATTGGTTTGCTCGTCCACTAAGCGACGCCTTTACATGCCCGTTGATGTTGTTTATGATAATTTAACAAACTTGCTTTCCTTTCGTATAAAAAAGAGTAAAACGGTACGTAAATTATAATACACCAAGGCCCCATTTCATAGTGAAAACAAAAAATTATAAATTTATTTCAATGTAATTATAATGTAAGCCACATGATTTCATGGTTTACTTCATCAATATGACAATTTGATGTACAGTCACGAGCAATAATATATATACACTGTCACATTATTTAAAAATCTTGACTTAAAACAGTCTAGAAAGAAGTGTACGACAATGGGCGTTTTTCCTTTCTTTTTTTTTTTAGTTCCTTGAGATACACTAGATGGCGTCATTCGTTTCTTCATACGAATTTGTGATTCGTAGCAATCAATGTCAAAGTCAGTCCACAGATTACTAAACAAGAGAAGGAACCAGGGTTGCTATTCGGACGAGGTTTCTCGTAATAAAAATAAAAATTCAAACCCACAATCCATAGCAAAGACTCCAAAGTATCCAAAAGCGCACTTATCACCAAACGACAACAGCATTTTTTTTTCGGTAATCAACCATCACAAATTCCACAGAACCATAGTATTATTTTTTGCTTTGACGTTTATTATTACGGTACGGCAGCGCCACCTAGGGATCCTTTTAAAACTAAATTTGACATAAGGAAAAACGCTCATTTGTCCTAATTTATGTAAGCAATGGTTGTGCACGTGCATAATGGTACTGACACACGTGCTCCTTAGTAGCACGAAAGCATGCTTATATTGAGCAAGTGCTTTACTCCCAATCTTTTCTGTATTTTTGTATTCGACGTTTTGATCTATCCGTCTTCCTTTTTTTGATATTTGATAACCTAAGACTGCAGTGTTGTTGTCAGTGTTACTGTCTTAAGAAATCATAAACTTATTTCAACGTAAATAATTTACGTTCTGTTTGTTGAATGTCTAGGCCTACATACAGAAAAGATTGGGAGTAAAGTACTTCCTCAATATAAGCATGCTCTCGTGCTACTAAGGAGCACGTGTGTCAGTACCATTACAAAACAAAATGTGTACATCAGACAAAATGTGACAGTGTATATTATATTATTGCTTGTGACGTGACTGTACATTACAAAGTTGATTAACGTAGGTACAGATAAACAAGTAGGAAGATGACGGCTAGATGTGAATATTTTATTTAAGCCAAGAGTGACTTTTTGTGTAATTTATGAAGTTCCAGCCAGTACATTCGCAAGTTTCGTACGCAATTTTTTTTAGTAAAACCCTTTATTAACATTTTATTGTCTCTGGAGTGATTCACTTTACCTTTTTACGGAACAGTGAGTGTTTTTATAAAAAAAAATATGGATAGCTTCCAAGAAAAATATGGCTTTGTACCTTTGATGCTAAATTAATATTTTCCGCTTTACAGCTTGTGCCATTTTACACGTTTAGTAGTTGACGTTGCCATAATTAATTGGACGTAGTTTAGCAAAAGGGATCCAATCCACAACATGCCCATTTTTAGTAAAATATACCAAAATGATCAATATGCTCTATATTTTAAGAATCAAAGACTTTCATAGCGATGCGATGAGTATATGCAAAGTTATGGCACATGGTAGTCCAACCCACATGTATGGAGAGCGTAAATCAAATATTACTTTGTGTAGGTATGAACTTTTTTGCAAACATTTTTGTCCAATTAGTCTACGACCTATTTTTAGACCTACAAAATATACTTAAAAAAACATAAAAATCATTGAATCTATTTTGGAGGAGGTCGATAACAAACACTGAGACGAGATTTTTGTATCTAACATCTGTTTTGTGTCTAACATAAAAGTTGTAACACCCCGCTACTTACCCTGAACGAATGTAAGTAATCCCCTCAGATGTCTGTGGTAATCCCCATACTGAATTCTGCCCCTACTATACGCTGGCTCCTGAAGACGATATTATACCTCTGCTGCAGCTCTTCATCTTTGCCTCCGTTGCTTGTCTGAGATAGGTTTCTTTCATGGCAGATTCACTAAGTAATAAATGAGTATCTATGTAAGCTTCCTTCCTTCTATTTAAGCTCTGACTAAGTTAAATGTGTACTATGTAAAAGAGCAATTTCATAAGTTATGACTTAATTCTGAGAAAATTAAATTTTTTGGTCAAAATGTGATCGTCTAGATCGGGCCTGTTGTTGTGAAATAGTAACGAGGGACTTTTCGGCAACGGCAATTCTAAACTGCAGAATCAAGTTTAGTTAAATAATCTATTTATTTATCAAGATTTATCATAGGAAATTGAATTGAATTGGATTTATTGAAATCGCTCGTTGCCCCGAGCGCCTGAGTGATCTTAAACGATCACGAAGGTTAAGCAATATAGGGCGCGTTCAGTGCATAGTTGGGTGACCGGCTATGACTAACGCTAGTGGCGTTTTTCCGAGCGGTTCCGTGCTTCGCATGTTAATTAGTTGGTACAGGTTGCCGTCGATAGATGGCAGTCGTTAAACCAAGTCACAGACCTTAGGGTGGCTTGTAAACTTCTGACAGTAAGCCCAGCCACTAGTCTTACAAGATTCCACCAATCCGGATTAGGCCCCCGTGGTGGAGTATGGCCTATAACATCCTCAGGGAAGAGACCCGTGCCCCTCGGTGGGGACATAATTGGTTGACGATGATAGGGATAACACCATTTGAGGTTAAAAACTGATTTTAGTAAACACAATTTAACACAGGCTATAGATAACAGTATTTTTTAAAACATAGTTCGGCTATCGTTGAAATTTACCATTGAATTGTAAAAAATTAAACTTAACATTTTATTGCGAAATGACCCCATCTAGCGAAACTCTAGTACTACACCAAATATTTGATGGATTTTATTTATTAGTACCTGGGTGACGGAGCTTTGCTCGGTACCTTTTTTGTAATATAAAATTAAAATAATCCTTTTTCAACAAAAAAAAGAACTTGGAAAAAAAACATCATGACCCGTTTTCCCGTCAGAACTATCCCAACCTTGCAAATTTCAATTGGCTTAAAACACGGATAAAACAACGTTTTCTAAAAATGTAACCTAGTTAGATCAATTAAACGCCCCCGAAAGCATCAGCCTACAAAATTTCGTGAAAATCGTTGGAGCCGTTTCCGAGATTCTGATTATATATAAATATATATACAAGAATTGCTCGTTTAAAGAGATTAGATTAGATAGATAGATTAGATTGTACACAGAAAAGGATTATTATGTTCCCTTAAGTGAGGGGGTGGACGAAATGCAAAGGCTTTTGGAACGTTATAAAGTGACCACCTTCATTTGCTTGCTTGTTTTTGATACAAAGCTAGCACTTGATTAGCAAAATACATCTTACAATACATCTTAAATACAATAGCAAAATTTTTTTTTTTTGTTATGAATAATTTCAAAGTCATTCATTGTTATCGCACAATCATGTTGCTGGAATAGGCAAACAAACAAATAATTTCACAGAGCTACGGAGCCACTATTCAAAAGCTAGTGGACTCAAAGGGGTTCGGGCGCACAACAGTTGCTGAAGCATACAGTAAACTGTTGACAGAGGACGTACGGTCACCGGGACGCTCGCAGCGCTGTCCAACTCTGTTCTAATTCCGCCGTCCACGAACACAGCAAAGCCAACAGTGCCTAGACTATCTACCATGAAATTGAATTACTGGAGCTGGTTATAAACACGTGTGGTCTTGCCCACGTTCACACGAGTCCAGTCGCTCGACTTTTATTTATACTCAGACGGCCAACACCGCTCGCGTTTCTCGAAAACAAATTGCGTTTCCACGTTTGATGCTATGTACACGGTTGAATTTTCCAGATAGTTGCACCAGGTAACGCCAAATTAATTCTTCACTGTGAAATACTTGATTCTATGTGAGTAATAAGTTTTCGTATAATTTATTCAATTCGTGTTTAACCAAACCAAGTTGATCAATTAATTTGCTTCTTACTTAAATGTATTGCTAGCGTAATGAAATGTTCTGACTGAATTAAAGACGTGAGTGGATGAAGGTTGAAGAATCGTTTGGGAAAAATTGTAAAAAATTGTAGTAAAACTTTAACTTTAGCGAGAGGTCCCGGGTTCGATCCCCGGCTGGAGAAAAAAAAACTCCAGGTCTTGGATGTTTACATGTTTGTGACGTCGCTGTTTCTGGTTCCCACGACACAGATCCTAGTGTGGGGCCAGAAGCAATGTGAAGCAAAGAAGCAGAAGCCTGTGTGTAAATGTTATGTTATGTTAACTTCAATTTACTCCAAATCTAAAAAAATGCACTTATCACCTTCATCCACTCACGTGTTCAATTGTTGGTCGAGTCGTTAAGGCGCTTAGCCGCCAAGAGAGAGGTCGAGGGTTCGATTGACACTGGGACCCACCATACATTGGTACAAATAGCGTCAGTCTGGGTGTTTTTGTATTTGCGATGTCCTTGCCTGGTTACCATAGCACAGGGTATCCTAGTTTGGGACCAGGTCAAGTGATTGTGTTGTATAGAAGTTATTATTAAGTCGATGTTATAAAAATATATCGCTCGTAGCCTGGGCTGCCTTCTGCTGCTGCTGGCTGTTCAGTCTATGGATGGCTCACCGTCTATGACTAACGCTAGAGGCATTTTTTCCGAGAGATTCCGTGCTTCGCAAGGTACGTTAAGCAGTTGGTGCCGGCTGCCGTCGATAGATGGCAGTCGTTAAGCCAAGTCAGAGGCCTTTAGGGGCGGCTTGAAAACTTCTGACAGTAAGACCAGCCACTAGTCTTACAAGCCTCCACCAATCCGGACTTGGCCCCCGTGGTGGAGTATGGCCTATACCTTCCTCAGGGAAGAGACCCGTGCCCCTCGGTGGGGACATAATGGGTTGATGATGATAAAAATAAATATAGGTAGGTACATTGCAGGGTAGCTTGTGGCGAGCTGTTGGTGAACAGCAACAGCACAAAGCAATGAACCTCTGAGAGCTATTTGTTTGTAGCAACATCATGGCTCCAATATCCTCCGATAGTCGATGGGCTCCACGTCTTTGACTTGCCTTTATTAGCCTGCTGAAGTAGATTCAAGCATCAGGGTCCGTACAAACTTCACCTTTGGCTGGGCTTAACCAACAGTTTATAGTGGAAAATTGAGCTTTACGCTCGCAGGGTGAAAGCGCAATTTGCATCATCGGGAATTGGCACAGCCACTGTGGCTATAACTACAGTTACTGCGTAGAAAGCAATGTATATTACACCCTGAGCTGCTTACAAACATGTTGCTACGGCACCGGCTCATTTAGGTGGCTCATGTAGTGTGGGGAAGTCACATGTATGCCAATAAAAAATGACATTTTCCATGGTAGACATCCTTTGTCTCAAACCATAACCCGCGGTAAACCACTTGAGTACAATTCTTTCATTTTCACTTAATATGACACTCGGCGCGTTTAGTCCATGGATGGGTCAATTTTTCCGAGCGGTTCCGTGCTTCGCAAGGCATGTTAATCAGTTGGTGCCGGCTGCCGTCGATAGGTGGCAGTTGTTAGCTAAGTCAGAGGCCTTAGGAGGGCTTGAACATTTCTGACAGTAAGACCAGCCACTAGTCTTACAAGCCTCCACCAATCCGGACTGGGCCTCCGTGGTGGAGTATGGCCTATACCTTCCTCAGTTAAGAGATCCTGCCCCTCAGTGGGGACAGAATGGGTTGATAATGATGATGATGATGACACTCTCACGGGCCAGAACTACCTTCCTCGTCATATTTTGCAAAAGTTTTAAATACTTAAGAGGTACAATCCGGTAGGTAGGTACATCCTTGACATTTTGAGTAGTGAAATATGTAGTACTAAAAACCTCTGTGGCTTCGGTCCCGTGAATAGCTCAAAACACCGAGTCCCTAATGGGTGCGTGAATCTTAAGATGTAACAAGAATAATAACTAAAATCATTACATGGACGCGGTTGTTCTCACAAACAGAAGTTGCTGCGTGTCTATACTGCAGTACGCAAAGCGTTGAGGGAAAGTTAAAGGTGAATCGCTCCCAATTCGTCCCCGAAACCAAGAAAGCGACGCTTCCTTCGCACACAAGTATTTAGGTTGCAGGTAAACGGATCGGCTCGTGTAAAATGAAAGAAAATCTGGAACCGCACACTTAAAGGGAAATCCGATGTTTCCAATTTCGCGAGGGTCTTCCCTCGGGTGCGACGCCGCAGCGGCCGACCCGACCGCATCAGGTGAAAGTAAATGGATTGTCTCTTTGTTGCCCCAGTATGTCTGCATTTTTTATCTCCAAGCAAACGCACAGCCTATCTATTTCTGATGCCCGCCCTGCCCGATACAAAGCCGGGCGCATTTCATCTTTGTTGTGCTCGCCAACTCATGTCGTGAGTACAAGAAAATAAACAAATACCCGACATGGAGATGCAGAGTGGAGAGAAAAACCATGACATATTAGCAATTAAAAATTGTTTGCTTTGTAATCCCTCCAATATTTACATAAGCGATGAAACATGTTGCAGCAAATTACTGCTTATTCGGAGCTTCAGGGGGTAATCTGAAAAGTGGTTGCGATGGTTTAGCGTATTTATCTGCACTTAAGGAATCCGGCGGTGTTTTAAATGCTGGGATTCCGAACGTGCCGACGGCTGAAATACTCAATTTTGGAAGTGAAGCGCCCCGCGGCAATAATCTACATGCTCCAAGGAGAACTAATATGTATAGGAATGTGCCGCGGCCGCGACTCGTAAAACTAGGCACATTTACGAGCATGACATCGCTTGCGATACGCAGAGGCGAGGCGCGGGCCCACTCGTAAAATGAACACATAGATCTCAGTGACATTATGCGTTTTATCTACTTTCATGTTCCATCTAAACATAAAAACCTACGTTACCTAAAACCCTCTCTGCAGTACAGAACGGGACCTGGGCGCAGACGTCATTGTTTGCCACTGGATGAGATGATGTTCAGGCATTTTGCGATTTTCACTCTGAAACTCGTCCGATTTTTGTTGAGACGAAGTTACTCTACCATTAAAGCTGGATTTAAAAAAGATTGGCTTACTTAAAAACCAGCAAATCTAGTAATATCGTCTCGCGAGAGTCAACCACGGCCAAGGGAAAAAAATTCACATTACTGAAACCAAGCACGTGGAACGATCGTGAGATTTGCATCACGGCTTATGCTCGACGAGTTTTAGATAAACCGAAAGATCTAGACATAATAGAGATAGTAGAGTATTCCCGCCCTGAGCT
The DNA here is from genome assembly GCA_947310845.1 of Yponomeuta plumbellus. Taxonomy (NCBI): domain Eukaryota; kingdom Metazoa; phylum Arthropoda; class Insecta; order Lepidoptera; family Yponomeutidae; genus Yponomeuta; species Yponomeuta plumbellus. Next base: position 13,371,515 of record OX371198.1, on the reverse strand, counting down.
TAGTTTGGTATAAAAAGTACATCTCTAGGGAGAACAAGACTCCAGCCAAGTTTACACGCCAAAAATTACGTAACACACAAGTCTTGGAGCCAAACCGAAGCGCTAAGAAAAATGAGAAACAAAGGCGAATCAAATATTCCGACAATGCAATACGATAAGTGGGCACCCGTGTTTAATGTTATTTAGCCGGTGTTCAAAATATTAATGTTGTATACGATCGTGGTCTGAAAAGGAGAATGAAACGCCGCGGTGAGCAGCCACGAGTTGACAGCCTAATGCATTAACTAAAGTAAAAGTTGAAAGCTGGTTTATTTTTAGAGATATAGCAATGATTCTTTTCTTCATTAAACGTTAAATGTTATTGTTTTTTTTCCTATCGGCATTTGGACTCAGAGGCGGCTGGTTACCATACAATACTATCATGGTATCATATATAAACGGTAACATGCTGCCTTTTTATTCTATGTGGCTCACATAGTCTTTAATCGGTTGTTTTTTACTTGTGGGCTTTTTATTTGTTAACTTTGAAAAAAATGTGAATCTTTCTTTCTTTTTAGAGTTCCGTATCATCATCATCATCAACCCATCATGTCCCCACCGAGGGGCACGGGTCTCTTCCCTGAGGAAGGTATAGGCCATACTCCACCACGGGGGCCAAGTCCGGATTGGTGGAGGCTTGTAAGACTAGTGGCTGGTCTTACTGTCAGAAGTTTTCAAGCCGCCCTAAGGCCTCTGATTTGGCTCAAGAGTTCCGTATCTCAAAAGGAAAAAAACGGAACCTTTATTGGATCACTTTATTGTCTATCCATCCGTCCGTCCGTCTGTTTTTATCTCAGGAACGCGTGGGGATTGTAAAACCCGTATAGTTTTTAGCTTTTTCCGTATATATATACCACAAATATACAGTTATACAGGAAAAATCTGCAAACTATACTTTTGTAATCAAATCATAAAGAAGCACTATCTATAAAGATAATCATACTACCTGTCCCCGCTAACGTTGTTTTGCCAGATAGGGATATGAAAAATAGATAACAAAGTATTCTCAGACCTACCGATTGCAGGTAGGTATATATAATAATTCATCAAAATGGGCCAAGCCGTTTCGAAGGAGTATGCACTTACAAATTTGTACAGAACTCTGAGTGGGAGAGTCCGACTTGTCCAGTTTTTTGTACTTTTAATTAATAACTTACCTCTAAAATGCGCACACTTATATCGGAGTTTGTACTTTACAACGTAATTAAATGTTTCGTGTTTAAAAGATTAGGTAATTGCAACTGAAGTTTTTTTTGGAATTATGCAGTTAGGAGATAATCCTATAGTATATTTATATTTTATGTCATGAGCTTTGTGAAGATAAAAGTTTGTTCGAGATCGTCCAAATCCGGTCCGTGATCGGCACATTTATAGCCCGAATAAAAGCTCGATCCAGCACATAAAATAGAAATACTTATATATCCATTTGCGTAGGTGTCGATCTGAGCTATTTTCGACCGTAGGGGTTTGAATTGGAAAACTCAGCCCGTTCGAAAGTGAGTCAGGCTTACCAAATTATATAAGTTTTATGCGGAGGCGCTGTTCATGGAGATTGAGTAAGAATTAACCTTTAAATTAGTCGAGCAGCTGCGAACTATGTTCTTTATCTTGTAGAGGTTGGCTATCCTTTGTCGTGCCAATGAGTGAACAAGGATTTTGCTCTGTTTGAAATATATGGGCAATCATCATCATCATCATCTACCAAATATGTCCGCACCGAGGGGCACGGGTCTCTTCCCTGAGGAAGGTATAGGCCATACTCCACGGAGGCTTAGTCCGGATTGGTGGAGGCATGTAAGACTAGTGGCTGGCATGTCAGAACTCTTCAAGCCGCCCTAAGGCCTCTGACTTGGCTTAACGACTGCCATCTATCGACGGCAGCCGGCACCAACTGCATAACGTGCCTTGCGAAGCACGGAAGCGCTCAGAAAAATGCCACTGGCGTTGGTCATAGACGGTCACCCATCCATGCACTGAACGCGGCTTATGTTGCATAGCCTTCGTGATCGTTTAAGATAACTCAGGCAGCCGGGGCTACGAGCGATTCATATGGGCGATACCAGTCAAACCGTTTTTACTACTATTTGCCACTGCTTTTTCCTCTTAATCTACTTAGTGTACTGCATCCTCCTGCATACCGCCAGCAAGACAAGATTTTTCCATTATACATAAATTAAGCTTTTATTTGCCCAAGCAATAAGCATAATCTTATTTCAGTAGACTATATAAAAGCCCGGCAAAACTGGGCCAAAAGCGCCCAACCCCCGGCGCTGTTAGCGACTAACAATGATTAGCTTTAAAATGCTATTTCAGTACAGCATCGGATGTTGTTGCGAAGTTATTAGTATTTGCATAATTGCACGTTGCACTAGTGGGACTTCGTAACTACTTTATCATAGTCGAGGCTCATTCTAGCGCTAGTTACTGTGATGGGTATGCGAAATAGTCTTTTAGCGTTAGCGCTAGGTTACGTCTACGAGTATAGGTAGAACTAATGCCATCTATGTATAATAGCTAATAGTATCTGTATACTGCTCAAAAATCAAATCATCATTCAATCGAGTTACGCAATGTGGCAATTGTAAAGTTCCAATTCCAATTAATGCTCAGCCAAACGATACCTATTATTCGTGCCTAAAACATTGGAAAATTTTGCCATGTATGGATGAATGAACAATAAAAAATGGTATAGGAATGAAAATAAGAATGGAGTATGAAAAAAAAAACATTTTCTTGGCACACAACAAAACTTACAAATATGGACGAAAGATAAAAAACAATAATATAATTATGTGATATGGTAAATTGCCCAAAACGACAAATTTTAACTTTTTTAGGGTTGCGTAGTCAACAAAGAACCCGTATAATTTTGACAGTCCATCCATCAGTGGCTCAACTGGATTGGGCACCGTCTTATTACCGACACTCTTCCTCATATTTGCATTCCACCACGCTTTTGCGATCACGCCACCATTTGCATAGCCTTCGGCAAACTTGTGTGATCAAGTTTTTGTCAGTTATCTGTAATAATAAAATACATTTTGGTTTGTACTGAGTACATTTATGAAAACCCATTAAACCCTTAACCCATGAAATACCAATGACCAGCTCGTTGTGCAATTGATTTCCTGCCAAGGGCTTACATACATCATTTATCGTCTATTGTAGAAATAGGCAATTTTATATAGCGCCTTTTGAATGAAAATTTTAAATGTATTTGCTGGCAGAGATAGAATATGTTCTACAATATGTTACAAAAACGTACAGGTATATCCTACAAATTATGTATACAAATTATGTATTTACTTTTGCTAATCTGTACTTAGATGCGGCACATTTGTTTCGGTTTCTGCTGTTAACCTTATGGATATCCCTGTTTAATTTAAATTACACTATGTTTTTTCCCACGTACGTTATATTATCCAATATATTTTGGCAAGCCAGAGCGTAAGAATTCCTACTTCCTCGAAAACCTGATTGTCGTACTGATTGAACGTACTGATTGTCTGGCACGTAAATTGTAAATAGCTCTGAGCTACGATTGATATACACATTCACATTAATAGTGCAGCTCTGACAACCAGTTACTCCAAACATGCAAAGGCTACCAATTTGTTGCCCCACTTTATAAGCTGGGATTGCGGCTTTGACCTGGGTATTAACGAAATATGTGGAGTAAAGAAAATTAATGTAATCTAATCTTATTACTTTCTTAATCCACACAAGTAGGAGGTCTGAAAAACCCACTTTCTTCGGTCCAATATTTTTTCATCATTAAACATAAACATTTACATACAGGCTCATACATGGCTTGTATGTTGATTTTTATAAGAATTGGGCAAATTTTTACTTCCTCGGTTAGGAGTAGGCGGTGTTTTAAATGCGACTAATCTCTACAGCAACGGCGGGTAGGTCAAAGGGATTTGGGTCCGTTCTATGAAATTCTGTTTACCGACGAAAATTTACTAGCCGCGTCAGGAAAGTAAATCAATAACTAGGCAAGTTTGACGTCTCATTAATTGAATTCCGTCGGGTGGTTACTTGGACGTGCAGATATTTACTTGAATATTAATCTGCGACTGAGATATCTTAGTATTGTAGGTTTTAGTAACGGGTATGTCGCTGTAATAGATTTATATGGATTACCTACTTTGACTTTTTCATCAACAGTGACCCGATTCATCATCATCATCATTCAGCCACAAAAAGTCCACTGCTGGACATAGGCATCCTCCATAGATTTCCAAAAAGTCCGGTTGGAAGCGGCTTGCATCCAGCGTCTTCCTGCCACCTCGATGACATCGTCTGTTCATCTTGTGGCTGGTCGTTTTACGCTGCGCTTGCCGATATTATTCTCATTTTAATATTCCCGTCATCAAAAATAAGTAAAAAGGAAGTCCGCTGATTGAATATAAGTCAGCGTATCTTCCGCTCAAATTAAGCTTCCTTTTTAACAAGACTCTAGAGCCACGCAGACCGCATAGCTGCCAGGGCCATCCGAGTTATTCGATAAAACGTAATTTTAAGTTTGAGGTAAATATAAATTAGGCATAAAAATAGGGAATATTATTACCGAAGTTCCCGGAACGTGCGTGCGAGTATGCAGCGACTAATTAATGTCAATAAAGCGAAAGTAATCAGTCATGATCGCGGCACGTGGCAGTCCCTGGTCTTTGCCTATCACTCTGGGATAAGGCGTGAGATTATATATGGATATCCGTTTTTATTAAATCGTTCCCAGTTTTCATGTAGTTAACAAATGTTCAACAAGACAAATATTTCAATCATATTTCACTTATCCATAAAATTTATGAATAAGTGAAATCATTGAATGAATAAGTGAAATTTCATTAATTGAAATGAAGGATCACTCACTCACTTCACTCGATGATCTTTGGTCAGTGGGACTCAGTGGATGTTATTATTGTCATTTTGTTTATTAAGTTAGATTTAAAGAGCGAGATTCCTCTATAAATAAAAAGGTTTAATTTGATGTTACTGGACGGATGCAGAGCTTCGCTGCGAATGCTCTCAATTTATATTTTAATCAGGGACATGCACCCCATGTCACTCCGGATATGTCTGCCATCCGCCTCGATTAAGACCTATGACATTTGCGATTGATTTATTTGATACCGGTTTAATCTCACGTATTTGCTCATCTTGCGTGGGTGAATGATGCGATGGAGGTTTTATTAATGGTTTAAGTTTTATTTATGTACACTTACCGAACAGTATTGTAGGATGTAGGATAAAATAAATAAATGTTGTTTAATAATGCTGTTTATGACCCTATTATTGTTAAGACAATAGCACAGGGACCTCTATATATTACAAATTGTAAGTTAGGTGACACTTGCCAGCCTCTGTACTCAGAGGTTGTTAAAAGAACTAGTGCTAGGTTAAATTTGACCGCTGATTTAAACTGCCAGCGCAGACCAAAGAAAAGCCCCCCTTAAAAAACTTAATTTTAGTTAACCAGAACATACAGGGTGGTTTTTCTGGAAAGTTATTAGAATTAGAGTTGTTTTTAGGACAATATAGAGTAGATGTACTTTGCGTCACAGAACACTGGCTACTAGAGACTCAAATGGTTTTTTTTTTAAATAACTATAGCCAGTTGCTTCAATAGAAAGTCTGCAAGGCACGGGGGATCCCTGATACTTACAAAAAATCAGTTGAAATTTAAAGAACGGAAAGATATTTGCAGACTTTCTGTTGTAAAAGTAATTGAAATATCATGTGTTGAACTGTCTAGACACATTGTAGTAGCCATATACAGACCCCCTACCAGCGATTATAGTTTGTTTGAAACAGTATTGGAGGATGTTTTGAAGGTAGCCTCTAGAAGCAATAAAAAAGTCATAGTCTGTGGTGACTTCAACATCGACTTGATGGCAGACTCCGCTTTAAATACAAAATTGACAATTATCTTCAAATCGTTTAATTTAGTAAATATTTTTTCGGAGCCTTCTAGGATTACTGAAACTACTGCCACCTGCCTAGATAATGTTTACTGCGACTGCGATTTTTCAGATTATTCTACAGTAAATTGTTTAAAGTCAGACCACAGCGGTCAAGTTGTTAATTTTGAAATAGATACGAAAAATGCAGAAACGGTTATCCTATGCCGGCCCGTAACAAGTAAAAAATTAATTTCGTTTAAATCAGACCTAGAGAGTAGCATAAAGACTCAAGAAAGTTATCAAAATGCTAATGCTCATTATATTGAGTTATTCGAAGTAGTCTCAGGTAGTTTTAAAAAAACTTTAAATTGCGCCAGCAAAAAAGCAACGACAATAAAGTAGGATTTAGAGAATGGGCAACGTCAGGTATCTGACAACTATATGACAAAAATACGTATACCTCCGACACCAACTTCATACAATACGTGAAAAAATATTCCAAATTATTTAAGGCCGTCTGCCATAAAGCTAAATGTGATCATATAAAAAATAAAATCCTACAATCACCGAATAAAATTAAAACAATTTGGACAATAATAAATAGAGAAACGGGTAAAGCAAAATTAGGAGAACGAGATATTTCGCTTAAGATTGATGACAAAATAATAACAACAAATGAAGATATCGCTGCAGCTTTCGAACAGTTCTTCACTAATATACCAATTGCAACCACAGCTCTGTTGAACTCGTCACCTGATCATGCAGCAACGTTATTACAAGATCATGCGAACACGATTTCACGTTTAATTACATTAAGCCACATAACATAGTTAAAATTTTTAAATTATTGAATCTCAAAAAAACTGAGGACTTATGGGGTATGTCAGTAAAAATTGTTAGTTCAGTGATACATATTCTAGCATCGCCGTTATCAGAGATATTCAATAAATGCGTAGATGAAGGAGTATTTCCAGACCTCATGAAATACAGTAGGCTAGTACCTTTATTTAAAAGCGGTGATAAACAAGATCCAACAAATTTTAGACCCGTATCAGTCTTACCAGTACTAAGTAAAATATTTGAGAGAATTATCTTGGATCAATTACTTTTGCATTTCAATAATTACAAACTCCTTCATAGTCAGCAGTTCGGTTTTACTAAAGGGCGGAATACAACAGACGCTGGAGTCATGTTACTTAATATTTTCAGTGCGTGGGAGGATCATAGGGATGCTGTAGGAATATTTTGTGACTTGTCAAAGGCATTCGATTGTGTAGACAACAAAACACTACTCTCAAAGTTAAAACATTACGGAATTAAAAAATGCAGGATTAGATCTTTTAATATCGTATTTAGAACGAAGGGTTCAAAAAGCAGACATAAATCGTATTAAATCGTCGGGTTCACTTGTAAAAATGGGAGTCCCACAGAGATCTATCTTAGGGCCGTTCCTTTTCCTGGTCTATGTAAATGATTTACCGTTTATGGTACAAAAAATATGCGAGATAGTGCTATTTGCTGATGACACGTCACTTATTTTTAAAATAAGGAGACAGGAAAATAATCTTGACGAAGCAAATAATGCTCTCTCGCACGTTCTAGATTGGTTTACTGCAAATAATCTATTGTTAAATTCAAAAAAGACAAAATGTATGAAGTTTACCCTACCTAACGTAAAATTAGTTGAAAATAACATTGTGATTGGAAATGAAAAACTAGAATTTGTTGAAGATACTGTATTTTTGGGCATCACAATCGATGCCAAACTACAATGGGGTCCACATATTGTAAAATTAGCACATAGACTTAGCTCCGCAACATATGCTGTAAAAAGAATCCGAGAACTTACTGACGTTGCAACTGCTAGGATTGTTTATTTTAGTTACTTCCATAGTATTATGTCCTATGGTATACTACTGTGAGGCCGGGCAGCAGACATTGAGACTATCTTCATCTTGCAGAAGAGAGCGATCCGATTTATTTACAAGCTAGGTAGTAGGGACTCGCTAAGAGACTTTTTCAAAGAAACTAACATCCTAACAGTTGCAAGCCAATATATATATGAAAATATTATGTACGTTAGGAAAAATATTACAGACTTCGAAACACTTGGTAGCCATCATAACGTTAATACTAGGAATAAACATAAATTGTCATTTCCACGATTTAGACTTGCAAAAGTTAATACTTCCTTTATGGGGCACTGTATAAGGTTCTACAACAAGATACCCCAAGATATATTAGAGTTACCTCCAACGCGATTTAAGAATTGTGTTAAGCACACTTTTTGCAAAAAAGCTTATTATAAAATCAACGATTATTTAGAAGACAAGGACGTATGGCATTAAATAGTATTTTAATATTAAATTTAATCAGAGGATAAATGTGTCTAGTGTTCAACACATCCAAGATATTATTTTGTAGGTTTGATTTGTATTAGCTTTAAGGTGATTTGAGAAAAGATGGTCAGAGTGGAGTTTTTTTTCGCTGCCTTTTTCTCCACTACAGGCGGCCCCAAGGCAGCGGCTAACATTATACATAACTGTATGTACATTGACATTCAACAAGCAGAATGTAAATTCTTTACGTTGAAATAAAATTTTTGAATTCGAATTTGAATAGCTAAGGGTCAATTCCAAATGGCTGTTTCTAAAACAACCGTGACAAATAAACTTAACGTAACTTTTTGTTGCATGTACCTATAAACAAATCACAGCGACATTATTAACCTTTTGATACAGAAATGCATAAAACGTGCACGCGCCAAAGAATAATGTATAATAACAGGGGCTTAGAAAGTTTGATAATGTTTTCTGTTAAGCCGAGTCAGAGGCCTTAGGGCGGGCGGCTTGAAAACTTCTGACAGTAAAACCAGCCACAGTCTTACAAGCTTCCACCAATCCGGAATTGGCCCCCGTGGTGGAGTGTGGCCTATTCCTTCCTCAGGAAAGAGACCCGTGCTCTTGGTAGGGATATAATGGGTTGATGATGAATGTTTTGTCCCGTCTCAAGCCAGAATTGCTGGCTAACCATGCTAGGACATCATGAATTTGACCGACTACTTTGTCTAAAAAGTGGCTTTTTACTCTTGTAATCGTGATTTTTGAAGTTACGAATCTAAGAGCAAAAACCTGGAACTAGATAGGACTTCCGCGGAAAATGACCATTTTGCATAAGTCTTTGATTTTAAGTCCCGCCCGCCGTCCGTCCTAATGCTGGCTCTTTATGGCTAATAGTATTTGTCGACAATTTATGATACGTCACTGGTTATATCTCATCATTACACAAACTCACACCTGTGTCCCAGACGGGTAGGCAGACCAGTGACGGCTACCTGTCCCGGTCCTGACAAATCACTTTCGCTTCATCAACATTCATTAGTCGTTGCATGCACGCACGCCGGTTTGGGGTGTCTTTTTATCTTGCCCTTTGCTAACACATCCCTATTTGGTCAAAGTATGTCCACTTGACGCACGACCCTTCACCCACATCCACACGATATATTTATTTCGTTAATCTTTCATCCTTCGTCCTCTCCACATGTCTAAGCCATGCAACATTCCTTTCTTAATTTTAGTCTCTACATCCTCTTTCAGTGCCATCCTGTCATTCAATGTAATATCACAACAATATGTGAATAGGTCGTAAGTTTAAGGCAAATCAGTTTTTTTTAGTTCGCTAGTGACCTTAATGAAACCCTTTAAAGCGGAGACTATGGTTATGCATTTCGGCAATGCGATTGCTTTATGGTAGTCGGCACGTACCGCCATATTAACTCTGCTCCTTTTAGCAGCTTGGCCTGTTTCCAGCTCCTAGTTTGAGAGACAAAACTTTGCAGCCACTAATCAACCACTTACTACTTATTCGTAGTTCGGCCCCACAGCGGTTTGCGTCACGACATTCCGTACGGTTGTTATTGATGATAATGTCATTGGCTTATGTCCGGTTTATAGTACGCTAACAATCAGCTAGTAATAATAATAAATAATAGCATTAAAAAAATATTATCCGGATACACTTACTTGATTTTTGTCGGAAATATCAAGTAAGTTTTGTATTTGTTTTTCTTGCCTACAATAAAGAATATTCTAACTATCTATCTATCTTATCTTATATAAGTACATCCGGATAATATTTTAGAATGTGTAATGGTTAGGAAAGTTTAATTTCATAACTACTACGCAACCCAATCCTAGGAATTGTCCCAAAAAAGGATACCCTGTGCTATGGGTTACCATAAAAATGAAAATGTAGGTACTGTTAGCAGCGGTCACTTTTTTTTCTGTAAGCGCTTTGGCCAACTGACAGCAGTTAACGGTGGATTAACAGATTATTAGTACACAAAAAAACGGGGTCTGTCTTGGTGCTAAGAAGAAATATTTTAAATAATGGAGAATGTTACTAGGTATGCCAAATCGCTTGAAATGTTGTCTCAGTAAAGCCTGTATGTATAAAATACACTAGTTTTTGTTTTAGTCAAAAATACCTAGTAGTTTCGATTTTATAGGCATTCAAAGTTTCGAAAAATATCGCGTCCCGCTAACAGTCACGAGACCGCTTGTGACGTCATAATACAACGCGCCGCGCGGGGCCGCCCGCCTAATATCAAGTCGCCAGCGGTAATAGTAGTAGGTGTAATAGCTTGCGCAGTATTTTGTTGTGTTTTCTTTCGCGTATTAAGTTAATAGTCTAATAATAGTAAATATTGTTCGATTAATAAAATGGATGAAGGATTCGAAAAAGGGCAATCGGATAATCTATCTAAAATAGATGGATTAATGGTTGCGCATTATTTATCAACAAATAGTGATTTCGTTGCCGCCGAAATGCGAGGAATAAAAATGCAAAGGTGAGTGAACTTTCCGTGTTACTAGTTATGCTTAATAGTTTATCTGTTATATTTTGTTTTATCAAAACAAAATACCCAACTAATGTCATACATAATGGATGAATGTAACTCAAATAGTAGAAGTACCTAGTTACCGACCATTAAATTTTTACGTTAATGACAACAAAATACGTATTATAGTTTTGTAGCTATTGGTAGGTACGTATGTATATAGTATAGGTAGGTACCGCTCTTCTTAGTAAATTTAAATGAATACGTAGGTACATTGATTTATTGCGAACGAGCTTCCGCCAGCAGCTTCGCCCCCGTTTCCCTCGGGAACTGTAGATTTTCCCAGGATTAAATAGCCTATGTGTTATTCCAGACTTCATCCAGATCCGTTCAGTAGTTTTTTTGTGAAAGATAACAAACACACACACACACACTCACAAACTTTCGCATTTATAATATTAGTAGAAAGTAGGTTAGGTACTTAGGATGTAGATGTAGTGGGTTGAACGTTACAGAAGTATAAAAGGTTTTTTTATTTGTATTTTTTTTAATTACAAAATACGTAAGGCCATTTATTTTTATTTGAAACTTATTTCATGTCGGCAAGAGACAGCTATGGCGATGATGCTATTGGTTTTGTTCAAGTAAAAAGAGTAGGTGATGTATGTACGGTTAAATGTAGAATCATGCCAGAACACCGCGTACGTACCACACCTTATCATTGCAGTTTAGAATGCAATGAAAAGGATCAAGAAGTTTTAAACGTAACCTGCGAAGATTGCGACACAGGGTATCCTAGTGTGGGGCCAGAAGCAATGTATGTGCCTGTATGTAAATGTTATGTTATGTTATTGTGCCGCCAGCAGAGGTGGCTGTAAACATACTAGGTAAGTATAGCATTTTTAATGTGGCTACATCGTCGAAGCGAGGAGCCTTCAACTACTGCTACCAAGTGTTATTGGAAAAAAATCTAAGCTTTCAGGTATTGGTACCAAACTGAAAATGATTAAAGCTAAAGACTTCTATACAGGGTGGCTGGGGATTGACGTCAAAAAAAAAATTAGGTCCCTCTTGTCATGGGGTATCCGAATCACCCCCATGTATGTTCCGCGATTTTTCATAGTTTCGGAGTTATGATTTTTTTTCTGAATTTTCGCCTTATCAATTTTGAAAATTTCTAAAAAAAAAAACTAGAAACTTTTTCAATTACTTTTTTTTGTAACTAAATCTTCACAAGTTGTTCTTCTATGCATAAAATAATCAGCTTCGTAACTTTGATAAAAGTTATTAAAGTGTTGGTCTAAAGTAAAAAATTTACGTTCGGTAAATTATGACTTGAATTTTCAAAAATAAATTAAAAATCCAAACAGATGTTTTAATGGTTTCTAAGTTAGCCTCAGAAATGCGCAAGACTCTCAGATTTCATAATCATTAAAAAAAAGTACTGCTTAACGAGCTACTTTGTGTACATTCGGCCTTCGAAGACAGCGAGGTGAAGAATTATTAAAATTAACAATTTTTTTTTCTGCCATTCTTTTCTTAGTTTATTAATGAACGAGTCGTCATCATCATAATGAATAAAAGTGGTTTTGTCAATAAAACACAGATTAAAATGTAAAAAAAATGTTTATTATAATAGGTTTTCAAAGTTGCCACCTCCAGCAGCAATACACATTCTACACCTACGTAGGAAATTATCTTTTAATCGTCTAAAAGCTGCTCTGTTTTCCTTTACAACACGTTCGGCTTCTGTTAATTTCTGCCTCAGCTCTTGTTCACTCCCACTTTCTCTGGCGTATGCTATTTCCTTAAAATAGCCCCAAATAAAAAAATCCATGGGGTTGAGGTCAGGTGAGCGTGGAGGCCACGATATTGGTCCGCCGCGTCCGATCCATCTATTGCGGTACGCCTCATTTAAATAATTTCGGACTTGCGTTGCGTAGTGACATGGAGCGCCGTCATTTTGAAGAACCATGGTTCGTCTTAGTTCAATATTCACGTCTTCTAGCAACAATGGAAGTTCATGTTCCAGAAAGTGTCGGTATCTTTCTCCATTTAATCTGGACGGCAATTCAAATGGACCAATCAGTTCGCCATTGAGAATACCAGACCACAAGTTAACGCTGAAACGATGTTGAAACGTCGACGCTCTCATTTCGTGTGGATTTTCAACCGCCCACGTCATCTGACCATAAAACTTTATTGAAAAATCCAGGATCTTGTTGTTCTTTTTGTAGCATTGTTTGGCAGAAATCAATGCGCAATTGGTAGTCTGTAGGCAGTAAAGCTTGGACTCGTCGGATATGGAACGCATGATATCCTTCATCGTGAAGTATGTCTTGGATAGAAGTTCTTGGGATGTTCAGAGTACGAGCCATAGCTCTGGTACTCGTGGAAGGATTTCGTTGAACTTCTTCGAGCACAACTTCTCTGCGATCCGGGTCAACTCTAGGGATTCCTTCCCTATCGCCTCGTTGGCCAGGAATGCGGCCTGCCATTAAGGTATTGTGCGTGTTAATAAAAACGCGATGGTCGGGATAATGCTCAGGTTGCGGCCCACCACGACGTTGAAGTTGTTCGCGATACAGTCGCGCTGCTTCAAGGCCGTTTCCTTGTGCAACTCCATAAAAATAGTGCATTTCTGCGTATTCACTTAACGTGTAACTCATCTTTTACACTTCCAAGTAAACAAAGTCCAAATCAGTATGCAAGACACAGTCCAATTAACGAGCAAAGTAGTCAAATAAGTAGGCAGCGGAATCCGCGGACAAAGCGAGACAGTGAGGTAAAACAAAATGAAGACACGTGTAGCAGTAAACACAAAGTGAGAACGACTGAGGTACAAACTTGTTTTGTGTTCGCTTCTGCTGCGCTGCCCCTCTCACTCTTACCGCTGAGAGTGAGAGAGATAGCAATAGTTCGGCGGCCTCCTATCCTCAAAGACTATTGTTATTACAGGTAAAAAGTTGCGTCTGCATTTACAACCCATGACCCACGAGAACGGACCGCGCAAAATTAATTACTGTAAAACGGAAAATGCCTCCAAATTTTTTAATCTGTGTTTTATTGACAAAACCACTTTTATTCATCATGATGATGACGACTCGTTCATTAATAACCTAAGAAAAGACGAAATGGCAGAAAAAAAATATGTTAATTTTAATAATTCTTCACCTCGCTGTCTTCGAAGGCCGAATGTACACAAAGTAGCTCGTTAAGCAGTACTTTTTTTTAATGATTATGAAATCTGAGAGTCTTGCGCATTTCTGAGGCTAACTAAGAAACCATTAAAACATCTGTTTGGATTTTTAATTTATTTTTGAAAATTCAAGTCATAATTTACCGAACGTAAATTTTTTACTTTAGCCCAACACTTTAATAACTTTTATCAAAGTTACGAAGCTGATTATTTTATGCATAGAAGAACAACTTGTGAAGATTCAGTTACAAAAAAAAGTAATTGAAAAAAGTTTCTAGTTTTTTTTTTTTAGAAATTTTCAAAATTGATAAGGCAAAAATTCATAAAAATTCAGAAAAAAAATCATAACTCCGAAACTATGAAAAATCGCGGAACATACATGGGGGTGATTCGGATACCCCATGACACGAGGGACCTAATTTTTTTTTTTTGACGTCATTCCTCTGGCCACCCTGTATAATCTAATCTATCTCGTCTATCTAGCTCATCTAACCTCTTCATAGCTTTTATCCATTTTTTTCGCATTTTAACGTCTTTTGGAACTATAAAAAATAACTTTTCCGGCGAATTGGTAGTTGCATTTTTACATTTAGGTCCAACACATGATTTCCTAGTATTTGGATTGGACATTTTTTAAAGTATTTAAGTATAATTTCAACGGCACGGGTGCGCGACTGCGAGCGGACTAGTGAGCCAGACTGAGCGTGTCGTGAACCGGCGGCCCGCGTCGTACGGTTACAACTTGTTTACTTCTAAATTACTACTTGACACTAATTGACTTGGAAACTAATTGACGTATCGAAGTAATTCTTTCACTAGTATTTTTTATTTTTGACAGAGAATGAGGAGTGCTAATAATAAAAATTAGTTAACATTCTTCATTATAAAATGGTGCCTAAAATTTTTAAAAATCAACTTCTCAAGTGTCATGAAAGAGGAAAAAGATTACACCAGAAGTATCATTTAAATTTGAAAAATTTAATTAAATTTTAGCGCATTTAATAAACATGATGACGTTGAGAGTCTACTGTAGCCTGGCCATATAAACTGTGCTGACATGATTTTTGTATGAAATGTTATCGACAAAACGCAAAGATACTTCACCCTTTTGTATGTTCTATCGTTGCAATGTTTTTCGACAAACACCGTCTCAAGAGAGGTAAATAAAAAGTAGAATCTGGGCCCTCGCGTCCCTTCGCGGCGTGGACGCTGCTCACCGGCCCGTGACAATTAAGTGAAATCGTCCTCGAGGAGATATCTATCGCGCTATTGGCGCCAAAGCGCGCAGGAAGTGGGCCATTCTCCGGCCCATGCTCTGCGGCGTCTATTAACTCATAAATTTGTCGGACCGCATTAGCGGACGCCTCGGAATTTGCGCTCTAACCAGAACCCCGCCCTGCCGGCCAGAGGGCGCACGACCCCGCTCTCGAAACTCAAGCACTCTCAAAATATGAAATGTTGGGACTCGGCTACACTTGGGCCACACTTACGCGCTGCTACGTCTTTTTTATGAACTAGCTTCTGCTCTCTTCTGGGCCCGTATGGAACTTGGGTTCATAAAAATTCTACCTACTTCGGTAAGTGCTGGCATCGTAAACATGAGTGAACGGATGAATTTATTTATTTTGTTGCTAATAATATGTAAGTTATAGGCACATAGTAACGCTTACTGCGTTACCAAGTCACTGTAGTCAGACGCGTTCTGGGAATGTTAACGGAACATGTTTATTAAATATCTGCAGAGATCGATTTTACCTATGCTATTTTCTGAGAACAAATCAGTCGTAATTGTAATTACAAAATTGTAGTAACAATGCTTATACAATACATATTGTAATTACATTGATTACAGAATATTTTAACAAGTGTGATATGGGGACCCATCGAAATTAAACTTAAAATACCTATATATCACCTAGAAACAAAAAAATATCGAATGCAGAACCAAAAGCTCTATGTATTAAGCTTTTCTGTTTTATAGTGGCGCTGTCTCATAGGTGATATCTAAAACAGTATGTAGTAAATACGAGTAGACACTACATTCTTCTATGCATGATAATGATTTACCGGAGGCTCTACGTTGATAGAGCGTGTAAATAAATGATTCGAATTACTTAAAATTAATTATGTAAAACCTGATAAATAATTCTAAAAATATCAATCTCAACAAAAGTTGTTGTAAGGCACCTGCTCTAATTCACATATTTCAGGAATTGTGCATTTGAGGGGTTACTTCTGGTTAAGTAAATCAATAATAGTGTGAGTGATCAAATGGAGGATGGGTGGGTTGTCCTTATCCTTTGATTTGTCTGCTAATTCGATTACAACGGTCAAAGCTACGTCGGATTGCGCCACGCCCGCCCCGGTAGCCCGTTACCCGGTACGCACCACCGCCCGCGGCGAGCCGTGTATAAGCCACCAAATATCTGATGACCTTTAAATAGCGTTCAACTATCTTCGTACATAAATGCATTGCATGATTAATAAATGTTAAAATTAAAAAAAATTATAACATCTAAAATTTAAGTAGATATATAAATACTTTATTGCACGCGAAACGTTAAACAGAACATTACATAAAAAAACAACATGTACACAGGCGAGCTTATCTCTGTAAGAGATTTCTTCCAGCAAACCTTAGCGAGTCTGAGCAGCGGTAAGAACGGGTCAATATACGTGTACAAAATGTACTACATAAACTACAAAAATCATGAAATTTCCTACTTTATGCAGAAAATAAATACACTACATAAACAAGTTTTTGTTTATTTGTACAAATGAATAAAATACATTCATCATCATCATCATTCAGCCACAAGAAGTCTACTGCTGGACATAGGCCTCCTCAATGGATTTCCAAAAAGACCGGTTGGAAGCGGCTTGCATCCAGGATTGCATCCTGCCACTTGGATGAGATCGTCTGTCCATCTTGAATACATAATTAACAATACATAAATAAATACATAGCTCGAAATTATGATAGAGATAGATAATGCTCTTTCAGCGGCTTCTTGAATGTACCAATTGTGGGGCTAGCGCATGTTTTCTATGGCAGTGCATTCCACAGCCTCACCGTAATTTAAAGTTTAAGTTTTAAAGGTACTTTGGAATAATATCACATATTGATGTACAGATACGACCTATATAACTATGCTTACGATACCTTTTGGAATGTGGCGCTGTTTACTGTAGTACAGGCAATAAGCCTAGCTCAGTAGCAGATACTGTCTGTTTTTGTGCTATTGAACTTATCAGTCCTATTAACTTAGCCATATTTTTTATTCATTGGTCAATAAAAATATTCTTAAAACATAAATTATTGGAACCTCTTATGTATAAAGACGATCTTAGTTACATCCCGATCAACTATTGGTTAACTTAGGACAATAACTAATTATATTAATTACTATGCGACCCGCCCCGGCTTCGCACGGATGGCAAAAACGTTTCCGTGGAAATAGCTATAATTAGTTCCGTGGAAAATTCCCGAGGTAGTAATTTTTTACACCTTGGGTTTCATTATTCGAGATTTCGTACGGAACCCTAAGTTTTTTGAAAATCCAATATAGCTTATGTTACTCACGAAGAATGTAACTTTCTAATGGTGAAATAATTTTTAAAACGGCACATTAGTTTCTGAGCCTATTTTACAAACATAAACACACACGAAAATACAAAAATACAAATCTTTCCTCTTTATAATATTAATATAGAGTATAGATAATAACTTCCACACTACAGAATCTCTTGTCCTGGTCCCAAATTAGGATACCCTGTATTATGGTAACCAGGCAAAGACATTACAAACATGAAAAACACCCAGAGACCATTTGAACAAATGAATGTTACGAAAATCGTTAATTTCGTGACTTAAATACGGCAGGCACTAATTTATGCGGGAAAGCTTTTTTACTATGTAGCGTGCCATTAACATAATGATATCGTACCCACACGGAAGCGGATAACGCCGCAGATATACCTTCACAAAAGCAATTTATTTCAAACCATAAAGCCTACGAGTCTATACGTTACACCCGAAAATCTCTTGTTAAAAAAATACTACTCCATAATAACAATATCCATAAAACGGAACGATTTCAAACATGTGTTACGGAGAGCCGCAGTAATCATGTTCATACAATAATAATCCCAAATGTACGACCTAAACAATAGACGCACGGAATGTGGAAAAATTACAGTCATAAATTCACATAACATGGTCCATAAACGTAAGGGACTGGACTTTGGGAATTGAGCTGAAGTCAGTTTATTCGCAGTGTCTCTGATCGTTGAATAGACGTAGGTTTTAGCTTAAAAAGAAAGATCTATTGCAATAAAGGAAGTTACTTTAATCCCTTGAGAAATCTTTGTATTAGGTTCAACGTCTTGGATGTTTACATGTTTGTGACGCCGCTGCTTCTGGTTCCCACGACACAGGGTATCCTAGTGTGGGGCCGGAAGCAATGTATGTGCCTGTATGTATATGTTAATGTTAACGTGGTTACTTCAAAGATCAAGTTACACGGTTTGTTCAGTTTGTTTATCGGTAATGATAAGGCCTGTTCCGTGCCCAAGGAGTCGTATGAGACTTTGATATTCTTTGATCACAAGGAATGCTGATACGGCACAATCAAAGTATTAAGAAAATTTGCTGTTCGCGTATCCATAATCACACACGGAAAAAATAAAGAATGGAAAGGTGCCCCCGGGGAACTCTGATTGTAATTGAAATAAATACCATTATCTATCCTGGGGCAATACTTTTGACATCGATTACCTACCATTTATGTAACAAAGAAAACCGTTGCAATCTGGGTGGTTCGAAAGCTGCGGGATCGTAATTAGTTCTTAAAAAACGGCCAAGTGCGTATCAGGCCACGCGCAGTGTAGGGCTCAGTAGGAAGAGTCGGTTTTTGTTTGTTTTACAGAACTAACAACTTGATCAAAGTCTGTAATTATCAACGGATTTCAAACGAAGTATTCTTTTATAACCTTCTACAATTAACCGTTTAGACAGCAAAGGGGGGCGCCCTACTCGGGCAAAAATTTGCTCTTTAAGCTTAATATTTCACAAACGGAACTCTAAATAAAAATTAACACAATAATTTTAAACGAACAATACAACGACCACAGTATAATGTAGGCGAGAAAAATGTATCCCTAATTTAGGTGCAGTGGAGTATCATAACTTTTTTTTATTCGACCGTTTTGTTGCCGTAATTAATATGCATGTTTATGCTTTACGAAGCATGTACTAATCGTCTCTGAGCTAGGCCGTGCAGGACAGACATACAGGACATGGCGAAACTACATAATAAGGGTACCTTGTCGACTACGGACTTTGACATTGTGCCCGGATAACGGCGACAGGCTTGCCACTTGTCACGTTTGGGACCTAATAAACTCGGCAAAACATGGGCCCAGTTCTAGTGATTGGCGCCTCTGCCTACCCCCTCGGGGATAACGGGCGTGAGTTTTTTTTTAATGACTTTTACAGGGTTTCGTAGTCGACGTAACAAAAAAAAAATGTGTTGAGAAGACTTCTTTCAAAAAATTCTCGAACAATTCGTACCACCTCTCCGTCTACGAGAACAATAGCCCGTGGACGCGCGGTCTGCACAGTTGCACATACCGCTCTGGCTAGCTTCTAAGCCAGGTATTTTGTCCATTTTTTTAAAACAAACTAACGTATTCAATACCTATTGTTAAGGGACGTTCATTTTGCTATGGCCTTCTGACCACGCAAAATTCTTAATGTATAATAACCCGAGAAGTGCGCGAGGGACTCAGCTTGTAGGATTGCTGATTTTTTTAATTTTGTGTGACGCTGCCGTAATTGAACTTATGGATCGACAGTAACTGAAAGTAACTTTTGGCTGTAGAGGGGTTAACATCATAAACCGAAATATTTCCACCGAGGGGCACGGGTCTCTACCCTGAGTAAGGTATAGGCCGTACTCCACCACGGGGGCCAAGTCCGGATTGGTGGAGGCTTGTAAGATTAGTGGCTGGTATTACTGTCAGAAGCTTTCAAGCCGCCCTAAGGCCTCTGACTTGGCTCAACAACTGCCATCTATCGACGGCAGAGGCTTAACTTGCCTTGCGAAGCACGGAACTGCTCGGAAAAAATCCACTAGCGTTAGTCATCCCATCCATGCACTGAACGCGCCCGATGTTGCAATTGAGTATATAGGTAACGCTGAATATATAGGTACTTAAGTTTTGAGTGTTTCACAAAACGCAATACACTCGTTCGTAACATTCTCAACTCGGCATTAGTCCATGTATAAAATATTGTGACTGCTACAATCATCAGCAGTAAGATTATTATCACATCCGCAATAGATAGCTCGACGAGATAGATAGGATACCCGTAACAATTTATAGGCGGCAGGGTGTCGATAAATCCATGACTCACGTGAAGTTACTTTAGATTTTGCGTCCGTTGCGTAAGGTGCAGAGTAGGTTGACTGTCTAGAGTGTAAGTACATAACAAAGCATAAAGCACGCGGCCAAGTCCCAAGCGGCCCGCCGCCGCGGCCCTCCGGGTCCTTATCACAGACATGTTATTGGAAACTGAAAGTACCTATCAATTTACTGTACTCTTTTTGTCGGCATCACCGAAAGCTATGGCCACTCGCAGCTCTTTATAAATAAATACCCCTATCGGACGGAATGGTAGCTACATAATAAAGATACACATGGGCCACGGCTCCTTGCTTATTAAAATGAAACGAAATGAAATTGGAGATGCTGTATTTCATATTTGAAGCCTTGTGTGTACATTATTAATTTTTGCTTACATGTTTAAGGTCGTTACAGAATTAAAATGTAACATTACCTTCTTGTTACAAGGCAATAAAGAATAACATTAATAAGCTTGGATAATACAAGCGTTAAGGTAATTAGACTAGGTAGATTATATTAGATGATTAATATTACTTTCAGCTAAGCCAGTGAGTATTACGAGTATGTTTTAACTTATTTGAGCCACCTGAGCGTCCCGCGCTTTTAACTGCGTTTAATGCATTTTCAAGGTCTAATTCTAAGCTAGTCTGTTTTTTAATTCAATGCAAAAAAATGAAACTGCCACGTTTACATTTCAGTCAATGTCTGAATGTTGCTAGTACGCAAAAACCAAATAACCCTATTTTACTTCCAAGTAAAAATTGTTTGTGCTACGTAGGTGTTTTTTTTAGACTTTGTTCTTTGAGGAATTAAATTTTAATGTCTTTGATGTGATAAGGATTTTGGTCACACGAGTCTACCTACTGATCCAAGTACCCTTTTGGACCCTTCTTGTCCTCAGTAAACACGAGAGCCAAAATCTTTAACTTACAACTGGATTATTCGATGGTGGATCATTCGAGATTATGAAAACGAAGTGTGCCCGATTAGTACTTATTTCTTGTTTTGATTTCATAGTTTTTCTGTATTTACGTAAATAATGATAACAATGAAACACTATATTAAATCACACTACCCTCCGCAGGTTGGTTAATTCAAGCGCTAAATATCTTAGGCCAAGTTAACATAATTCAGAGTTAGGTAAACGCATTGTACATAAAAAAAAGAACACTTTGTACTCAAAAAATGTTGAAAAAAAAATCTGTATCACGAATATGTTAACAAAACCAACTTGTCTCGATGACAAAGTCTGTCATCGAGACAGGAATGAGACAAAATAAAAGAATTCGGATTGCATCGGAGAGAAATTATTGTACCGATTGTCTTTAACCAATCATTGACACTATGTAACGTAATGCCGGAACGATGGGAAACGTCCGGACGGCCTCACTTTAGTTCCGTGGGAGAAGGGTCGAAGTTTGTTGTGGGATGCGACTTGCGTATGCACGTTCGCGCCCTCGCATGTCGTATCTACTGCCGTTGCTGGTGGCGCCGCGGCTGAACTGGCTGCGAGACATAAGACCCAGAAGTATAGCTAGCTCATGAATAGGCTAGTTTCCTAAAAAAATGTAATTAGTCCGTCTTTTAGATTATAAAAAAATATTGGATACGTATTTTTTCTTTTTTCGATTAAACAAAAAATAACAAAGATATAGCCCATTGAAGTTACGTGTGACGTCACTCAGTGCTACAAAATGCAGCACTTTTTTATAATCTAAAATACGGACTAAATAGAATTAAATTATTTTGACCCTGGAAACTACCCTATTCTTACATATTTGTGCCGCTGGCTATAGAAACTTCTGGTGTATAGGGAGCGCAGGGCAGCGCTTTTATTCGGGAGCTGGGACGCCGATTGAGGGACTTTGGCATGGACGTTCGCTCTGGGGCATATCTGAGCCAAAGGATTTCCCTTGCTGTGCAGCGCGGTAACGCGGCCAGTATTATGGGGACTTTTGGTTCGGATGTGGCTCGGAGCAATTTATTTGGATTGAGTTTTTTTTTTGTTTTAATTATTATTTTATTATTATTGTTATTGCCTTGACATTCTTTTAATTTCATTCTTTTTGACAAAACTTTATGTGAATTTTGATTATGTTTGTAATGTATTTTTTTTATGTCTATGTAAATAATTTATGTACTCTTAATAAAATTGCTATGCATAAAGTTGTATAATAAACAATTTATTTTTACGTAACATAACATAACATTTACACACTAGGACACCCTGTGTCGTGGGAACTAGAAACAGCGACGTCACAACATGTAAACATCCAAGACCTAGGTTTCTTTTCTGTTTGTCCCCAGCCGGGATTCGAACCCAGGACCTCTCGCATGGTAGGTAGATGCGCTTACCGCTGCGCCACAGAAGTCGTAAGCCACGGTTTGTCGTCGAGGATTGAACCGCGTGTTTGGTTCCAGGCGCGCTGGAGGGCGGCGCGCTGGGCGGCGGCGGCGGCGGCGGCGCGCTCCGTGCGCCCGGCTCGCCGCCCGCGCCCAGCCTCGGTGCGAGTCGGCACAGTCTTATCGGTAAGCACCTTTAAGGGTAACACCTCCACCAGCCACTAACGCCCTCAAAAGAAAATTATATCTTTTATTAATTTAAGAAATAATTTTATTTGACGACACAATATACAAAAAAACACACAAAACCATAACAATATGTATTCATTCTTCTTCTCTGCTTGGCTCTTTCCCATTTTATTTGGGGTCGGCCCTCCGTATCATGCGTCGCCAGCCAGCACGGTCCTGGGTCGTCTCTTTGTTAATTTTTCCTTCTTCGGGGATCTTATTTACTACTGACATCCATGGGATTCGGGGTCTTGTCCGTCCTCGGGGCTTAGTCGCGATATCTAGCCCTTATCTGGTCATGTGGTCGGATGGTCGCCTCATAACGTGTCTGTACCACCGCAGACAGCTCTCCTGTAGTTTCTCTGGGATAGGTTGTGTTACTTTAAAGGTGCCTCTTATGTGAGTGTTTCTGACATGGTCCAGCCTAGTTACACCAACTGCCCACCTGAACATCTTCATCTCTGTAGTGTCATTTATATGCATTAATTATACAATAATTAACACAGAAAACATAAAAAACGTGGGTAAAAATAAATAATCGGTACAACACGAACGAAATCAATAACAAAATACATATAGAAAGGAAAAGGAGTAATTTTTAATTAATTAAACATGATAAAAACTTAAATAACACCATTAAAGTAATCTATAGACTAATTAATATAGAATAATTTGATAAATAAATAATTTAACTTATTGGTGTGTAAAACAGAAAGAAAGAAAGAAGAAAGTTACAAACAATCTATAAGATACAGAGAGAGAGCTTACAGGTCAGTTAAGTAAACCTGGCACGTTCAACACATTTACACGTTGCGCTTGTGTAGTGTCTGTGAATAAGCGCGCGGCGTGACGTGTACTGCATGAGCATCATGAAAAGTCTGCCCGTCTCTCTTGCGCGCGGTCTAGCTTATGAGTGTGAAGGGGACAGTTATAGTTTTACTTTTGCTACTGTTTATAAATACAGCGTGATCTTTTTGGTATTCAACCGTATGTGCGTTTCAATGAGGGATTTTTCTGACAGCTAAGAAAAGTAGTTCCAAATGAGCCGTTTTCAGAAGAACTAAAAAAAAACGAATGTCTGTCAAAGGAATGCAATTTTTGACCTCAGCCCAATAGCCATGTGTGATACATAATCGAATAGGTCTCAGCGAGCTGAATAAAAGTTACTATCAAGTCAACAGCCAAATGTTGGTTTTTTTTTCAATACAATATTACTCCGAAAGGACAAACATTTGGCTGTTGGCGTCATAGTAACTTTTGTTCAGCTTGCTGACCTATTCGATGATGTATCACACATGGCTATTGGGCTGAGGTCCAATTGCACTCCTTTGACAGCCATTAGATTATTTTTTTTAGTTCATCTGAATTCGGCTCATTCATCCAGTAACTGACCACTGAGCGTCCGTGACCCTTTGTTACATAATTAAATTATTGAGGATTTCTGGGATAATTATATATTATAACAAGTAACTCATAATATATATTTGTATTTATTTATCTACAACGCACCCATCTTACTAAAACCTAACTTTAGTCTACACTTAAGCTAGAGTCGCATTTTGAATCAAAATCATTTATTTTTAAACATACTGTATAGTGAAATTGCATAAGTGTGAGTACCGTGAACGTGCCAGCTTTAGATAACTGACCTGTAACAGAGTAGATCTAGAATGTCACCCAAAGCATATACACACGTGAGATCAGGAAAATGTAAACAAACTTACATTGCCCACCGAAGACACTAATCTAGAATAAGATTTTAACAAAATTAAAGAAATTTTATTATGTAAAAAATTATTAAAGTAAAAATTATTAAAAAATTATTAAAATATTTTCAAAAGTCTTAGGAATTTTGAAAATATTCTTTAACGAAATTACAGATCGAATTACATCTTTACAAAACGGTCTTTACAAAATCTTAATCATGTTAATACTCATAGTGTTTTTTAGAACCTATGTCCGTGAATCTAAGGCAAAGCACGAAAGAAAATACTAGTGCCCTGTCCCAATAACCTGTGTCGTGGGAACCAGAAATAGCGACATCACAAACGTAAACATCCAAGACCTGGATTTTTTTTGTCTCCAGCCGAGGAATCGAACCCGGGACCTCTCACATGATCCGCTAACCGCAGCGCTACAGAGGTCGTCATAGATCCGCTAAGCTAAAAAGACGCGACGCGTTGTATAGAAATAGCGCCCTTGCTCTGTCTCTTCTGTGTGGGCTTCCTCCCGTACCTTCAGTACATTTTGTGTGAAAAGCCTTCGCTCCACGTCCTTTCTGTGTGTCTCAGGCGTGGGTCTAAGAGTTGGGCTAGGCCTAGGCCTCGGTTCAAGTCCTAAACTGATTGTACTGCTCGAGAAAAAGGATGAATGAAAAGTGAGCATTTAAAAATAATGGCAACTCACTTCTAATTACATACAACAATTTTATTATCCAAAACTCAGTACAGCTCAAGTAAAACGGTATTTAGTTTTAAATGTGGTTTTAAAACATCTGCCTTTATGGGTACAGAACCACGTCTTAAAATGCCTCGGCCACTCGTGTATTCGGAAAATATTAACCATCAATAAATTCGATTAAATTTTTCAGTTGAGTCCTTAGCACTGATTATATTTATAAATCACAAATATGCAAATACGGATAGTCAAGTATGGCGCCAGCATAAGTGGCTGACACACAAGCGTTGGCCATCACAGTCGGTGTAGATAAAAGAATGATAAATGAATGACAAATTGACAAAAAGAGAAGATAATTAAGTGATAAACAAAATTCGTCTACGCACAAATAACACAACATAACATACATACAGGCACATACATTGCTTCTGGCTCCACACTAGGATACCCTGTGTCGTGGGAACCAATAACATAAATTAAATAAATAACTTAGAAATTATTATTATGATGTCATCCATGTCGAGGCGGCTACGGCGATTGTAGTTGGACAGTTGATTGATGCTAAATGTTTAGGGAATAAGATAGTGTTGGTGTGCTAATAACGTCCATCCGTCTGTCAGTCTGTCCGTGGCCTAGCTCAGAGACGATCATGTTGAAATTTGGCATGCACATGTATATT
Organism: Yponomeuta plumbellus; assembly: GCA_947310845.1. Classification (NCBI taxonomy): domain Eukaryota; kingdom Metazoa; phylum Arthropoda; class Insecta; order Lepidoptera; family Yponomeutidae; genus Yponomeuta; species Yponomeuta plumbellus. The sequence continues at coordinate 13,345,476 of OX371198.1, read as the reverse complement.
AATCACGTCGACGAAACGGTAAAATAATATCTTAAAAAAAACTTTTTACATCTAAAAGTAAACCCATTTAACCTAACTTACAGTTTTATTTTCACCTGCATCATATTCTCGTCATCGGAGGATTCTAATGCTTTAAAGCGCAAATTATGTCTGAGTAGGGCGTCCGAGGGGCTCTCATGTCTAAACTGTTGATTGTAGAAACGTGAAAAATTCAGGTTACATATAATGAACTTAAATGAAAAACTATCACGACTAAGTAGGCTTTACAAATTAACGAGCAATAGGCGACCAAATTATAAAGGTAAACTTCGTACAAAATCCATTAAAAATGGATAGATATAGGCATACAATCAAGGTAATCTAAAGTAGGTATAGATAATGTCCGTTCTCTAACAAAAATGTCGCTCTAACCAAACATTGTGCTGTAAAACTTAATATTTCGCAAACGGAATTCACAATATATTTAATCAACCAATAAAACGTGAAAAATTTATAAAATAATAATGTTACACTTTTTGTCGTTTGCAAATATTTTTTTATTACTGTAAATTTTAGGTTTCTAGTACTAGTGAGCTCTAATATTCATATAATAGGTCAACTTTCGTTTTTATCTTTCCTTTGTTTAAAAAAAACCTTTATCGTAATAATTTACTTTTGAAAGAAAAGAACGTTTAAAATGCAAAACGCCGCATTTCTTCAGGGTAGAATCCAACAATATTGAAGTCAATTTAAAAGTTATATAAGTACTTATTATAAACAAATGCGAAGTCGCCCGCTCAAAATTGCGTGGCGTGTTTCTTTGCGAGTTTCTGAAACATAATTTCCGCCGTAAATAATGTGGACCGCAACATTCCGCGTAGAAAATGGGAATACGGTGTACGAGTACATACTATAAAGAATATTCTATCTATCTACGGTATACCCTAGATATTCTGAAACTTTTACGGCCCTAGTTTGTTAGTCTGTTTTCTTTTAGTTAGTGGTATGACAATCAATGTACAATTTTATTATAATAAATGATTTTTGGGTTGTAGTTTTATGAAACGTTGCTCAGTTCATAATACGGAAAATACATGAATTTATAGTTTTAGTTTTACGATCTCGATTTGTCGGTCCCCGATTACTCAAAGACGCGAGAACCGATTTGGAAAATTATTTTTTTGTTTAAGAGGGTCGACTAGGTACACAAGTAGTCCCATAGTCACTAAGTCAGCTTCTGATGATAAGATGATGATAAGCTAAGATAAGAACACTCATACCTAATTTGTATTAGCTTTAAGTTGATTTGAGAAAAGATGGTCAGAGTGGAGTTTTTTTTCGCTGCCTTTTTCTCCACTACAGACGGCCCTAAGGCAGCGGCTAACATTATACATAACTGTATGTACATTGACATTCAACAAGCAGAATGTAAATTCTTTACGTTGAAATAAAAAAATTTGAATTTGAATTTTTTTTTTTAGATCCTGGTGAAATCACGGGAACTCTTCAAATTTTAATGGCACAGTTAACCTCCTCAGTCGTGACCTTGAAAATAACAATAGTAAACCATGACAATATTTCAAGGTCAGGGCTGAGAAGGTTAAACGATTTTGGTGTGTTTTTAATGACTCTTGCATTTTCTTCGGAAAACACAACTTGCCGGCGTCGTAGTGAAGGAGGAGGAGCGCGAAAATTGGAAAACCATGAGGTAGGCCTATGCACTGCAGTGGGCGTTAAATAGCTGATATTGGAAAAGACTCCGTTAAATCCGATATAGGTGTTGTAGAAATATATATTGGTGTTGTTGTCGGAAATCTGCATAGGTGAGCTGGTCTTGTAACTTAGCACCGGCTTCAAACTATACTTCTAGAATCCGTAGTAATGAAAGAGGGTATCCAGGGGCACGGCGAAATTAAGTTTTATTTATAATGTGAAGGAAAGGCACATTATGTGCCTTTAAAATATTTTATGATTGTTTGATCATAGTAATACGGAGAATAGGATAATCCGGGTCGTGATATAAACAGAAAATAATGATGTTTTAGTCCACCTTGGATGGAATCTGAGGATAATCTGAGCCAGATACGTCCGAACACTGCAGCAAAAGTCAAATACTAATTAATTTTGGAATAGTAGGTGGCCGAAAATAATAAAAAGGCAACGAGGCAAATGCACCTCGTTACAATTCCCCGTCTGCCCCGGAAAAAAAAATCCTGAGGGACCTAAGGTCCAGATGGATTTTTTTTTATGAAGAAGAAATGAGGTGAATGAAGTTGCAGAGTAATGCGTGAGTGATAGTAATTTAGAAATGAATTATGTTATTTATAATGAGTATATTACAAGAGAGACGGCTTAAACTAACATTCATCTCACACTCATATATCAATCTTCTAAAAATATATCTTGCACTAGAGTACCATGTAAATAACCATGTCAATACTCGTAAATCGCTCTCAAATTTATTTGTTTTTGGCATTGTGGCTTATTGCAGTAGCCACCCGCTGATGTTTTATACAATATATACAAGATGATTTGGTATTTAGGCTTGTTACAGTTACCATCCGCTGATATTTTATACAATATACATATTTACAAGATGATATAAATATACATTACGTAAGTCACGTATATACGTATTAGAAGAAATTCAACTTGTGTTGTAGAAATACTACACAGTACACAATGTTTAAGAATAATCTCTGAACGAGATAATATTCCTAATTAGGAAAAAACTGGTAACTTGCTGTGAATGTAAGTACAGCAAAATAAAGTAAATGAGAAAGAAAGCAGGAAAGAAAGGAAGGAAGGGAGGAAGGAAGGAAGGAAGGAAGGAAGGAAGGAAGGAAGGAAGGAAGGAAGAGAGAGAGAGAGAGAGAGAGAGAGAGAAAGAAAGAGAGAGAGAAAGAATTAAGGAGAGGTATGAAACTATGAAATGTGTGATATAAAATAATGGTAGGCCAAAAAGGGTGATGAGATGGTTGGAAAAAGAAAAAGTAATGTACAATAGGTTAGTGCAAGGTCAAAGAAAGTAAAGAGTTTAGATGCCAAATAATTTGTGTCAAAATGGGGGTTGAACAAGTGGTTGTTCTAATTTTGAATTTTGGGAAAGAATAAATGTTGACAATTGAATGTCATTGTATTTGTTGACATAGTGTCAAATGCTCACAAAATATTTTAAAATGGTTTAATAAATTTGTATTTGTCTCAGTAGACATAGAAATACGACTAATTCTTGTGGCAACATTGTTGCACAACAGGCAGGTTAGGCTTTTTACAAAAAGTAATTCAACTTGACATTCCTGTCATTCTGGTGAAATCCGTCGGTGCTTACTACGACGTTGTTTAATTATAAGATTTTATAATATTGTTAATATGTAAATAGTTTTTCCAAATGTGATGTGACAATACATCTTTATTTGTTTGTTCGACAATCTGCTTTTCATTAAGTCCAAGATCCTGCTCTACACATTTCCTACACATTTTCCATTTCCCTACACATGGCCCGTGAGGGGCCAGACTCCAGGCGGTGCAGTTCCCTTGGCCCACTGCACTGCCAAGCTGGACAAGTCAATTCATCATCGGCCAAACTGGTGACCCCGACGTGATGAGCATATCCCAGACGTTTGGATTGCAAAATTGGATTGCCGAAAAGAAGATTTCATCCATCCGCGGCTACGGAAAATGGCGGATTTTCATCGTTTTTCCAAGATTTTTCTTTGGCATTGACGTTAGTGCCATCCGACGAAGAATCGCGGAACTATCGATGGTGCTGTGAAGTGAACTACGAGTTTACCATAGACTATTCGATCGCGACCGATTGGTACGTTTTGACTTTTCGTTCGTTCATGCAAAACGGTTTTATTTCGGTGCACGTGTATTTGACAACGTCAGTGTGGTCACTCGTCAGTTAACGTCATGACCGTCTAGATTTGTCAGATTGGTGTTTGTAAACAAACTTTTACGTTTTCATTTTAGTTTTTCATGGTGTGATTTCCATAGTTTGAGTTTTTTTTTTGTGGTGTTTTAAGTAAGTTTAAGTTTAGTTTTGTCACGGCTAGCCTGCCTTGGTAAGTCAAACTATTTTATTTCTAAACTTTTTACTGAATTGCATGGGGAACTTTTTATGAGTTATTGTGCATGCATGATTTATTTATTTTGTGTCTTATGCCATATATTTCCATATTTTTGGTGCAATGGTGTTGCTATGCTGCTAACCCCTCCAACGCTCAATTAACTAAATTCATCTCAACTAAATAATTTTTGCATGTCATTTGCTTATTTATTTAAGTGTGTATTAACAAACATGGCTGAGGAACTTAAGGCTTTGATTGAACGTTTACAAGCTGACAATGCTGCGTTTCAGCAACAGCTTCAACAAAACTCTGAAGTTAGTAAAGTTTCAGTCAAATTACCAACATTTTGGCCAGACAAGCCTGCGGTTTGGTTCGCACAGGTAGAGGCGCAGTTCCAGATAGCTGGTATTACTGCAGACAGCAATTTAACTATGTCATCGCCCAGCTCGATCAGAAATTGGCTGGTGAAGTGGAGGACATCATTACGCGGCCGCCTGAACAAGGTCAGCAATACGCCAAGCTCAAAGCAGAGCTCATTAGGCGACTCTCCATGTCGGAGGAGCAGCGGGTACGACAGCTTATTAGTGAAGAGGAGCTCGGGGACAGACGTCCATCTCAGTTCCTTCGTCACCTGCGCTCACTTGCTGGCAGCGCACTCTCTGATGAGAACATTTTGCGCCAACTATGGCTACGTCGACTTCCTCAACAAGTGCAAGCTATTCTTGCGTCACAGGCTGAACTAAGCCTCGATAAGCTATCTGAACTAGGTGATAAAGTCATGGAAATTGCAGGGCCCAGTAAAGTGTTTTCTTGTTCGGCTTCTGCAGGTTCTTCATCGAATGATGACATTTTTTCACAGCGCTTGGAATGCATAGAGCAACAAATTGCTGCCTTATCTGTCAACATCAGGCCTACGCGTACACGTCAGCGTTCTGCGTCATTTCATCGCTCGCGCTCACGCTCTCGCGTTTCCTCATCAAGGAAAGGCCCAAAGGTATGTTGGTACCATAAGAGATTCAATGACAGGGCAACAAGGTGTATAACCCCGTGTAGTTGGACACCTAGCAATCAGGGAAACCCGACAAACAATCAGTAAAGGCGGCTACTGATTGTACTAGTCCCGGCCGCCGCATTTTCGTTACTGATCAGAAGTCTAAACACCAGTACTTAGTCGACACTGGGTCAGATCTCTGTTGTTTCCCTCGCCGTCTCCTTAGAGGTCGCTACCAACTTAGCAACTACAGTTTGAGTGCTGCTAATGGCAGCTCGATTGGGACATACGGCACTGTTTCTTTGCACCTCGATTTAGGTTTACGCCGGGATTTCCATTGGAATTTCGTGATCGCAGACGTAGCGACACCAATCATAGGTGCCGATTTTCTTAGTTATTATAATTTGTTGCCTGATTGTAGATATCAGCGCCTGGTGGATGGTAACACCAAACTTCATGTTCCTGTTTCGTTCTCCGGGACCTCACAGCCAAGCGTCAAAGCCGTTAACATTGGTAGCTCCAGTTTCGCGGATGTACTGGCTGAGTTTCCTGTGATTACACGACCACCAGGACAACCTAGAGTAGTTAAGCACAACACTGTGCATTACATCAAAACCACTGATGGTCCGCCGGTTTCGTGCCGTCCTCGTAGATTAGCTCCACAAAAACTTGTAGCTGCTCAAAAAGAGTTCGAGGACATGGTTCGCTGCGGCACCGCAAGGCCCTCTAAAAGCGCCTGGGCCTCGCCATTACACATGACGTTAAAGAAGGATTCTTCCTGGCGTCCTTGCGGCGATTATCGCGCCCTGAACGCCAGGACCATTCCTGATAAATACCCTCTCCGGCACATTAACGATTTTTCTCACAATCTGCACGGCTCACGAGTATTTAGTACTCTCGATTTGGTGAAAGCCTATCATCAGATCCCTATGTTTGAGGACGATATCCCGAAGACAGCCATCGTTACCCCGTTTGGCCTCTTCGAGTTTCCTTTTATGACGTTCGGCCTCCGCAATGCTGGACAAACGTTCCAGCGATTTATCGATGAGGTCACGCGGGGTCTCGATTACTGTTTTCCCTATATCGACGACATACTCGTTTTTTCGCCTAATGAAGCCTCCCACAAGGAGCATCTCCGTGGATTGTTCTCTCGTTTGCAGGAGTACGGTGTGGTTATTAACCCCTCTAAATGTGTATTAGGTGCGGAACAAGCCAAATTTCTCGGACACATTATCAGTGGAGACGGAATCCAACCGCCGCGCGATCGCATCGCTGCTTTATTGGACTACAAACCTCCTGAAACAGTCAAAGGTATGAGGCGATTTTTAGGCGTTTTAAACTACTATCGCCGTTTTATCCCTCAGGCTGCTAAATTTCAAGCCCCTTTGATTGACGCGGTGGTGGCTACAAACAGCAAAGGAAACACTCCATTCCCATGGACTCCCGAGCTGCATAAGGCATTTGAGGTATGCAAGCAAAGCCTCTCTGACGCTACGCTATTACATCATCCTATGAACGACGCCCGTTTAGGTCTTTTCACGGATGCATCTAGCGTGCACGTCGGCGCTTGCTTGCAGCAACAGGTAAATGACCAGTGGTGCCCACTGGCGTTTTTCAGCAAAAAGCTGACTCCACGACAGTCTGAATGGCCAGCTTATTACCGTGAGCTCCTAGCGGTGTACGAAAGCGTACAACATTTCCGTTATATTCTCGAGGTACAGCATGCCACTATTTTTACTGACCACAAGCCGTTGTTGTACGCTTTCGTACAACGCCGTGAGAAGCTACCGCCACCGCAGCTTAACCAACTTTCTTTTATTAGCCAGTTCACTACTGATATTCAATACATACGAGGAGAGGATAATGTGGTAGCTGACGCTCTGTCGAGAGTCGAGGCCATTTCACTAGAGGCGGATTACGCCGCTCTCGCTTCCTCTCAAGCTACGGACGACGAGCTCAACAGCCTTCGCCGCACTAACAGCTCCTCTTTGAAACTGGAAGATATCAGTATTCCAGGGACAGATATTACTGTCGTGTGTGATACCTCTACCGGTAAGCCTCGCCCATATGTGACGCCTGCATTTCGCAGAGGCATTTTCGATAAACTGCACGGTTTGAGTCACCCAGGTGCACGCACAACCATCAAACAGGTCAGTGACCGCTATGTTTGGCCTGGCATTAGAAAAGACTGCCAGAATTGGGCAAAACACTGTTTACCATGTCAACGAAGCAAGGTAACAAGGCATGCTTCAACGCCTCTTGGTAAATTTTCCACGCCGTCAGCCAGACTGCGCCATGTTCATTTGGATATAATCGGTCCGCTCCCTCCATGCAACGGTTTCAATTACTGCCTCACCGCCATAGATCGCTGCACACGCTGGCCTGAGGTATGGCCGATGGTCACAATGACAGCGGAGGAAGTTGCGGAAATTTTTACCACTGGCTGGATAGCCCGGTTCGGTGTACCGACAGTCGTCACCACCGACCAAGGCCGACAATTTGAATCCTCGCTTTTCCAGAAGTTACTGCACATGCATGGTGCCACCAGGAACAGAACGACGAGTTATCATCCGCAAGCCAACGGAATGGTGGAAAGACTTCACCGTCAATTGAAAGCTGCTCTGATGTGCCACGGTAGCTCGTGGATCAGAGCACTTCCAATGGTACTCCTCGGCATACGTACTGCCTTGAAGGAGGACATTGGGTCCTGCGCGGCTGAGCTACTGTACGGCGAACCTTTGCGACTTCCTGGCGAACTGCTTGTTACTCCTGTCGCACCAGAGCGTCTCACTGACGTCACCAACTTCGTCGACCAGCTTCGTGCCAAGATGGCTCAGTTTCGACCTGTTCCGGCATCGCGTCATCAACAACAAGCGATTTTCACTTTTAAGGACCTGTCAACAGCAACTCACGCCTTTTTGCGCTGCGATGCTGTGCGTCGTCCGTTGCAGGCTCCTTACACAGGCCCTTATCCAATTTTGCGCAAGAGGGACAAGACGATTACCTTACTCATTAAGGGTCGAGAAGCAGAAGTCAGCATTGACCGAGTCAAGCCAGCCCATGTGATGACTGATGATCCCGTTTGTCAACTTGCAAACGGCTCGTCCACCTCCGTGCTGCCGTCGTCCGTTTCACCGCCGGTTCCGAAACCCGACCAACTTACTACAGCTGCTCCTTTGGCTCATTTGGTGCCTGGAACTGCTGTATCTCCTGTGCTACCTAAGCCGCCTGCGCCAACGCCTCCTATACCTGATACTTTAAAACAACCTTACGTTACCCGGTCAGGTAGACGGGTTAAGTTCAAGACTTTTGATTAGTTTATTGATTAGGTTTTGTTATTTTGTTTTAACCATTTTTCTTTATGTGAGGTTATGTTTCTTCGTAGGGGGGTGGTGTGGCAACATTGTTGCACAACAGGCAGGTTAGGCTTTTTACAAAAAGTAATTCAACTTGACATTCCTGTCATTCTGGTGAAATCCGTCGGTGCTTACTACGACGTTGTTTAATTATAAGATTTTATAATATTGTTAATATGTAAATAGTTTTTCCAAATGTGATGTGACAATACATCTTTATTTGTTTGTTCGACAATCTGCTTTTCATTAAGTCCAAGATCCTGCTCTACACATTTCCTGAACGCGCAACCTGGCCCGTGAGGGGCCAGACTCCAGGCGGTGCAGTTCCCTTGGCCCACTGCACTGCCAAGCTGGACAAGTCAATTCATCATCGGCCAAATTCTATTTGAAATGTGAATTAAATAGGTTCTGATTTTGTCATTATGTATGCTGTTTGAAGAAGCAAGAAGAATACGTGCTGAAACCATTGTGAGGCATTTCTCAACCTCCTCAATGTCTTGTTCAGGCGAATACGGGCTAGATTCGACGGTACAAGGAGTGTCCACAAGAGGATGCAATAGTTGGCGCAAGTCATCAGCTGTTGCATAACTTGGAAAAGAAACTGACCGGAGTTTTAGTTCATATGCCAATTCAGGCTTATTTAGGAATGTGGGGTTCATCGTGAACTACTTTGTGAAATAGTTTAATTTAATTGTGGTAAAATATAACCAGTGTAAATAAAGTTATTAAAAAAGATTTCTGAAATCATAAGTGCTGGTGTATTTATTTTAAAAAGAAAAAGTTTTATATAAGATAAAATTATGGTTACTTTTGTGTTAGCTACCGGTGTTAGAATTCAACCGTAACTAGTCCGGATACCTCTAGGTAGTCGACCTCGAAGGTCCTAGGAAGGTCTCTTTTCCAGTGTAGGTTGTGTGTAGGATACACTGAGGGTATTCCCCAACAGCACTGCCCGTAAGTGGTTGATGACACTCACTTTGGTGACTCGAACGAGTTTTAAGAACACCAAAGGTTGTGTCAAAATTGTGAAAATTCCTTTGGGAATCTCGTTTTGTGTTTCTGTATGTATTATGTTTTGTGTATAATATTGTTAAGTGTCTTGTAGGAGTCCTGTTAGCGCGGTAGACTACTACAGACGTTGGCACAAGGAGGAAAAAATATTAGTTTTGATTAGAGATTGGGTGGGTATGGATGAAGATATGGTATAAGGTATAAAGTAAATAAGTAGGAATTAAAAGTTAAAGACTCTAGGCCGAAAGAAGATCGAAAGTGGTGACGGCGATGATAAAATCTTTTCGAATTTGGAAAAGGCTTAAAGTAAACTAGATAAAATTAAGAAAGAATAAAAAAAAAAATTATTAATAAAAATCTTGAGAACCGGGTGGCTGTCTTGAAGCAGCAGCAAGCAGTAGTAGGCAGCGTCAAGTTCGGGAGCGTGGGTGGGGTTCTTAAGGTTGGGCGCCAGTGTCGCACGAGGGTTAAGTAGGGTGCGATCCGTAGTAATGAAAGAGGGTATCCAGGGGCACGGCAAAATTAAGTTTTATTTATAATGTAAAGGAAAGGCACGTTATGTGCCTTTAAAATATTTTATGATTGTTTGATCATAGTAATACGGAGAATAGGATAATCCGGGTCGTGATATAAACAGAAAATAATGATATTTTAGTCCACCTTGGATGGAATCTGAGGATAATCTGAGCCAGATACGTCCGAACACTGCAGCAAAAGTCAAATACTAATTAATTTTGGAATAGTAGGTGGCCGAAAATAATAAAAAGGCAACGAGGCAAATGCACCTCGTTACAATACCCCGTCTGCCCCGGAAAAAAAATTCCTGAGGGACCTAAGGTCCAGATGGACTTTTTTTGATGAAGAAGAAATGAGGTGAATGAAGTTGCAGAGTAATGCGTGAGTGATAGTAATTTAGAAATGAATTATGTTATTTATAATGAGTATATTACAAGAGAGACGACTTAAACTAACATTCATCTCACACTCATATATCAATCTTCCAAAAATATATCTTGCACTAGAGTACCATGTAAATAAAAAGTCAAATACTAATTAAATTTGGAATAGTAGGTGGCCGAAAATAATAAAAAGGCAACGAGGCAAATGCACCTCGTTACACTACATCGAATTTAGCGGTCCTCTTCGTTCAAATTTCTTCTCGGTTTTTTGTCTAGTGAAGTCGGTTTTTATTCCATAATTTATTTCCTATACTGAAAAAAAGAGAGGAGATATTTTGCGAATGTGTATCATCCATACCCGCTGCGGGTTATAGCTATTTTAATTATTAACCCGTAGGTACATAGATAATCTTACATGCAAACTCTCTGTTTAGTTTGCTACGGGTTACTTTCCAATGTTGCAAAGATCGAACTTCTATTAACCGTACCACGAATTATAAATACATAAAAAAATAAAACCTTAATTAAGGCATTAGTGATTAATAATGCTTTAAGTGATTTAGCACGAGAAATGTGCCACCGTACCGCAACTCGTACCGTACTCTTCCGTACCGCAACATCAAGGGACAACGTGGCCACAATGGTACCCGACCTCCGATAGGAGATGGCACGACAATAAGAACAGAAGATACTGCTCTTCGTCTCAAGTTTTGTTAAAGTGTTCTTGCCTCTTTTCAGCGTAATACTCGCACAATACAAGCGCCTTAAAAATCCAATCAGCGTGTTCCCTCCACATAAATCGAGTGCCATCGCCGCCGCCACTAACCACCGCCGTTGTTCTGGTTTAATTCGGCGGCATAGTTTAATTAACAGGATTCCAAGTCGTGTGTCCTAAGGAAATTGATGAGTTGTGTTGCGCGGGCGGGCGGGCGCTCGCGATAGTTGTAACTCGTAAATCTATGTTACGTGGGTAGGCCTGGCGCCTTGATTAATTTACTTTCGCCCGAATCCGTGTTACTCATCTGAGAAAGCGTTATTTAGGGATAGTAGCGCCATTTTAACCGAGCACTTCGTGATTTGTAGATCTGGCTACGCAATAACAATTATTCTACTGCTGAATATTGTATGTGTGTATGGATCAAAGCTCCACTTCTGAGATTCGCGATTCCCAAGTTTACCAAGATTTAGTAAAACAATCGTAGAACGATCGTACGAATTCCGTAGAAGAAATAGGTCAAATAATAAATATTTAGAAGAAACTTTCTTGTAAATAGTACATACATTTGAGTTTCAAATATTCTCATCGTAAAAGAGTTATCACAGGTACCAGCTTCGCACGTCGGTATCTCAAAATTGCGCCAATGTACAATTTGCTCGATTTATTTTTACGAAATACGTCAAAAGTTCTTCTACACCTTGACTAGGTAAAAGTACGGTGAATTGATTGAATTGAGTCATATTTTTATTAAATATATGTTTTGCATTTGGTTGAATTGAGGGACCACATGTAGACTCCTTGTGGTACAAATCAAGTGATTTTTGTATCCGTCACAAAAAGACCAATTCCAGTAGAGAAACAATGATTTTACTGTAACATAAGACAATTTTTGAAATCTTTAGACGTCAATTAGGTACTCAAAACTGAATATTTTGAAATGTTCCACTAATGATTCCAACCGACGAAATACGCTATAAAAAATGTTTACTAATAGCCTATAGTCAAATCAACTGGATTTTCAATGTCCCCTCCCAGATCTCTTCATAATAACTGTGCAGGGCAGAATAAAAATAGGATGGTTCTTGTAATTGTTTTAATACTACTATAAATCTTGGTGAACTTGGAATTTGCGAAACAGCCAATCCCAAAAGCACAAACACTTAATTTTGTATGCATCAAGCATTAGCTTTTACAGTATAGAACGGAGGTACGCAGTGCATCATACCATACAAATACGCTTCGGATGTTTTTTTATTATTATGTTGTATAATATTATGTATGTTTTGTCGGCAGTAGGAAAATGTCAAAATTACTTCCGTGCATACACGTGGAAACATAAAACTCTGTTAGCAGAAAATAAAAAAAATCGAAAACCAATTTCCGTAGCACGTTCACCGGTTCTTTGTCCCATTCTACACTTTCCGCTGTATTTTTAAAGACCGACGCGTCTCGTTAAAACTTTTTTGTAGGTATGTTACAGTCGCAAAAATGTTTGTGATAATAAATAAACTTCTATTACGCTGTATTCAACTCCTCATCTTATCAAATTGTGTGACGTCATATCTATTTATGACTAATTGCCTGCGGACGGAAACCTATCCAAATTTCTTTATACTTAGACTTGAAGGCCCCTTCTGTACTTACAAATAAATCAGTGGCTTTATATCTCTTCACCCTACCTAGAGTAGGTATTTTAAAAGTAAAACCTAATCGGTTTACAATAATCCCGCGTCTATAGCTTCATGCCTGAGTTATTGCAGTTTAATCCTTCGAAGGTTATTGATGCGTTATCGGTACATAGCTGAGCTGACAGGAAGACGAACCCTTCACAATAATATACCAGCTAGAATTATTCATGAGCAATATTACGTGGGGTATTTGAACCCGTTCAAAAGCCTGATATTTGCGAGATTCGTACAATTAACGACAATTCCTTGTCCCATCGCACAATACAAATGGCTCTGGAAAACGGTATCTGAGTACTTTATTAATGGCTTCCTCTAATTGTTCTTTCTACCGAGCAGTCAATTAATCATAACAGCCTTTGTTGAGTTATTACCGACCGACTCGGTAATATTGTAACGAGTGTTTGTACATTAATGGTTTAATTCTGTTGTTTGTTTAGTTTACATTTCAAGTGACTGTTTCCCACTAATGAGAAGAAACATAAAGTAAGGTTCCAGGGCCTTGATTCTGTCTGTGCATTGCAGTTTGATGACAGACACACGGTCGCGTCAAGTGACGTGTTTTTCCCCCTTCGGCCATACCATTGACGCCTAGATTGCTTGATTTGAGTGCGCGCGTAGACTTGAAGCGGCAATGAAACTAAATCACCATGTTCATGCAGTTGTTATTGTACTACAATGCATTAACAGAATCTAGGCCCTGATTTCTGGAGACCTATACCTACAGTAGCCCGCATTTCAGAATAAAATCAGGGTACATAGGTAAGCTGGGTCATGTAATAAATAAATTAGACTCAAGCCTACGCGCTCCAACTAATTGGAATATGTTGAAACGTTCTTGGCTCCGAACGGATGTTGGTATTGCAAGCCCTGTAGCGTAGTTTCGCAAATTTCTGTGACATTTTCACGGGATTGTGTCAAAATTGTTTCACACGATGCTGAGATTACATTGGTAATTTCCTGTCATTGTGCAATCTGACATCGCAATAACCCGCCAGCGGCGGCGCGGCGGGGTAACGCGGCTATCCGCGCTGCACGTCGCCAGAGGGTCGCATTTCACGATAATGGCATGTTAAAAACCTATCATTAAATGCCAATAGCTTCGCAAAACAATCGATTACATCTATTATCGTCCGTGCACAGTCGTTATTGACGTGAAACGACCAAATTGCATTTGCTCCATGCATTTGCTGAACACCTAAATTAACGACCTGATAATTAGGTCTCCGTTTGGCTGCTAATGTTTTTATTATTTGGATGTTCAGATCAAATAAATACGCATTGTTAAATATTTTGTGAAACGTAATGAAACTTACGGTGGTTGAGAAATCCGAGTTAGAGTTGTGAGGCGTACCACGTTTAGATAGAACGTGTCTCTATTATGGGTTCTGAAATCAGCATAATGTTGCTAAGGATAACTCGACGTGTGCAAACGTGACAAAACGCACAATGTCCCACTACGCTCTCAATATGCTCCGCGTACTATCGAGCATTCTTTTATCGCGCAAATATCCCTGAGCATCCATCTCGATCGCACTAGTTTTATTTATGCTCCGTGAATCGAAATGTAGGCTAGAGAAACAGATTGTGCTTCCTTGCATCTCCGTAATTTCAAATGTGAGATATGGTAAGATATATAATATAGCCTTTGATACGACTTCTATATCTTGCGGAATATTTAATAAGGTGGTCTTGTCTACCATCTTATCCTCGAGCGTGTGGTTTGTAGAAGCAGGCAACTTGGTGGCCCTCGTCAACTCGCCACTTTGTTAATTGTTAATGACAACTACATGCCAGAATTTGAGTTATTGGACCAACAACCCTTATTAATAAGTGGCATTAATTGAGTTACGGTTTTGGGCAGTAGCAAACAACACTTCTTAAGGAATGTTGGGCGCCATTTTAGAATGCTCCAGTTGATTTCATCTGGTTTTTCGTACGTTAGCGAGTTGTCTACAGTCTGTTGGTGGTTGTTAGTTTTATTTTTAATTTTGGATGCACTTGTATGACCAACTGACTGCTCTATCGAAAGCCTATCAATTTAATATAGTCACCAGGGGTTCATCATCATCACCAGCCCACCTCTGCCCACGGTTGGGTATATGCCTTTTCTCCATCACGTCATACCATGCGTCTCTCGAACTGTCGAGGTTCGAAGCGGCCAGGTGACCCATGGATGCAAATGGATCCACGGGGCATTTGCCAACTTGGCCACATCGTCCGACTATCGCGCCCGCTTCTCGGCCGCTACTCTGTTACTGCTCTGGGCCTAGATACTGCTAACGCCTTGTAGTACAACGGTAACTCCATGAACGTGGCGATTTAGTTTCACTGCCGCTTCAAGTCGACGCGCGCACACATATCAAACCTTCTATGCGTCAATGTAACGAAAAAACACGTTACGTGACCCGACCGTTTAACTATCATTGTACTGTAATGCACTAACAGAATCGAGGCCCTGTGGGCTCATTATGTAAATTTTCGCAACGGACAAAACATTTTTTGTGTTGAAGTGACTTAAAAAGTGACTTAAAAAACCTTCTATGCGTCAATGTTACGAAAAAACACGTTACGTGACCCGACCGTTTAACTATCATTGTACTGTAATGCACTAACAGAATCGAGGCCCTGTGGGCTCATTATGTAAATTTTCGCAACGGACAAAACATTTTTTGTGTTGAAGTGACTTAAAAAGTGACTTAAAAAACCTTCTATGCGTGAATGTAACGAAAAAACACGTTACGTGACCCGACCGTTTAACTATCATTGTACTGTAATGCACTAACAGAATCGAGGCCCTGTGGGCTCATTATGTAAATTTTCGCAACGGCAAAACATTTTTTGTGTTGAAGTGACTTAAAAAGTCACGTCATCACAAAAACCGACGTCGTCCGGAGTACAGAGTGCGTATACTGAGTTTTGTCAATCACTTTCGATAGCGAGAGCGTTTGCGATTTGCATAGGAGTGACAGAGCGCGCCATCTAGTTGTCTCTGTCACTCCTATGCATATCGTAAACGCTCTCACTATCGAGAGTGAATGACAAAACTCAGTATACGCACTCTGTCTCGCTCTAACATAGGGTCTTAAAAGAAGATAGTGCTATACAGTAGTGGTATACATGACTTTTCAAGACGTATGAATATCCTTTGCGAAAATTACCAAATGAGCCCACAGCTCCAGCTGACGTCTTCCCACCAGGGGTCCCGCCCATCGCCTTTTCAGACTCAAGAAGGGAGGTTAATTTTGTGTTTGCAGGTACTACGCCTAATAGCGAAAGTAGAGTTTGTGTGTGAGACAAGCTTTTACTGATGAATGGATTTTTCAGTACAATACCCCGACAAAAAACTGCCGAAAATCCTCGATCTCAGAATACAAACATACTGTATGACTAGCTGTTGCCCGCGACTACGTCCGCGTGGGCTTTAATACTAACTTTGAACCCCCATTTTACCCCCTTAGGGGATGAATTTTCAAAAATTCTTTCTTAGTGCTCCCCTATGTTACAAAAAAAACCCCTGTGCAAAATTTCAAGTTTCTAACCCTTATAGTTTGGGCCCTGCGTTGATTCTAAGTCAGTCAGTCAGCTTCTCCTTTTATATATATAGATAGATGTGCTCGTATATTCCGATCGCACGGAGCGGTTGATCGGCAGCGGTGTCTGCCAGCTGTCTGCCCTCGTCAGCGGATTGTCACAGCGTAAATGTTTGCTGCATTACCCATTGTGTGGACATTAGACCCGCTGGCCCCACCTCCATTGATCAATGAAACCTGCCTCAATAGCGTTGGTTGGCTTTTTTAAATGTTTTCGTTACTTTTGAGTATTTCAGCAAACGAGAACTTTTCGCCCACAAAGACTCGTTTTAGTAGCGCCTCCAAACCCGTACAGTCGACAGCACATCATAGTATACACCCATGCACTCTACTCCGTTGCATTAGGGGCGACTTTTCAACTAAAATGTGAAGATTAACGTGCTGTCGACTGTACCCTCATACATTTTTTATTTGCAAATTCACCTACTATACCCATCTACGAAGTCAGCGGCCCTTAACCGATAATAGTGGAACATCTTTCACAATCTTAAAGGAGCTTTCTTTGTATAGGTTTTTACGAGGTGATTGGAATGTCCGCGGTGGCTTTAATAAAAATCGCCCGAGCTGTGTCGTCGCGCTGTTCGATAAAATATGACGTTCGCACAATAGGTGCACGGATAAGAGCCGTAAAAGATTCACGCCACTTCTTCAATATCCGGCAGATGACATAACTCTTGAGATCGGTCTGAGTTCCCGAGAGACCATCGAAAGCTTGTATCATGATATTTTTTGGCGAGTCGACTTTGAAAGATTTTTTCAAGTTTAGTATATTTAGACAGAAGATGCAGGTCGGCACGCATTATTATCAAGAGCATCAGTGAAATAAACAAAACTCTTTACGCGTTAGAAAAGCAAAAAAATAAGTTAATTGAGAGTATATCAAACTCTGTACATAATAATATGTATGGATAAAACTATTTGCCCTTCCCGTCCTTATCGACGGCTATCCAGACGGCTAAAGCTCGAATAATGATGTTTGAACATGAGACGCGCTTAGCGTGTTTAATTGATAAATAAGGAAATTGCAAAATCCATGCCGTGTACTGAATTTTCGAGTACTAAAAGGATAATTAGGTAATGCATACTCGCTTCACTTGCGTGGCATTTGGAATTGTAAAAACGATTTATAACAAAAACAAAAAAACACGACGTCAAATTAAGGGCCATGTGTGGGATAAAATCAGGATTATAATAACACAACCCACCCTAACACCGGTCTAAGCGCGCATAGTTATCCTGAAAATATGAGACTAATTTTGGGCTTGTGTAAATGAATGAATGTCATCATAGATTCGGCCAATCCAGGAGGTTTTCGATAAATGGCTTGGCTACAGATAGAAAATCATCAATTTTTTTAAATGCCTTAGAGCGAGCGGTTCGAAGACTCATATTTATACGAAAATGTATAACATAATACTTTTTTTGTCACCCTGTCAAATAGCCTATTGCAAACTCCACGCAAGGGATGCTGCGGGAATCAGTTTAGCGGGAATAGTTTCTAATAAAATATCATCACCTCTGGACTCTATGTGAGTGCAAGAGAGCTTAAAACCTGGGATTTTAGTTTTGCTTACAGTTGCATTAGGATCTTTGTTTTAAATTGAGACGAGGTTCCTAAATGTAGCAAACGCCTAAAGTAAACGAGAGCTGCATTAAAAGCCCCATCGTTCCTTGGAACATTTAGCAGCGAGCGCGGTTTCGCACGGTATTCCAGTGAAAACGTGTAACAGATATTGAAAGAGGAATGAAAAGTTGCCGGGAACGTTCCCCGTTGGGTGCGAGGCGACTGTGAGTTATGACGTTCTGTAACAGGTGTAGTGTGACGTCACACGGCCCTTTTTAGTATTTCATAGATCTACAAAAACTGGTAGGTTTTTATGTAGCTGATTTTTTTCGGTAAAGAAGAAGTATTGTATTATTTAAGTTTAAGTTTATTTATTTTCTAAATAAGAAATCCTATGGAAAGTAGTAAATTAGACTGCAGTTTTTAAAATAATATTTTGAAAAAACATTTGCCGAATGTTCCCCATAATTTACGAGTACATACCAGATCAGTTGTTAAGAAAGAAAGGCTTAAATCTGAACATTTCACGTCATGCAATCCGTTTTAGGAACACGGCCCCACAATGAAATGCAGAACGTGAGAATGGATTGGCATGAAGCAAAGTAAATTTGTTTCAGGTGTGGTGATATACAGGGTGTCCCAAAACTCAACGTCAAGCCGGAACCGGGTGTAAGGCAAGTCATACTGGTTATCAGAAAAAAAAATTGCGTGAAAAAAAAATTTATAGGCATTTAAAGAAATTGAAAAATCTGTCGCCACAGATCTTTACTTTTTTCAATTTTTTTATTTGTATTGTATCTCTGAATAATGCTTCTTTAAACTGTTAACAAAATTTCAAAACCAGCTGCTCCAGCTTGGAAGAAAAGGAGACTTTTTAATTTTAGTTTTCATTATGTTTGTGGAATTTTTTGAATAAATAATAATAAGACAATTTTATTGTTCTTAAAATGAAGAAATCGATTTTGTTTTATAAAAAAAAAAATCTCACGCCCGTTATCCCCGAAGGGGGTAGGCAGAGGAACCAATCACTAGAACTGGGCCCACGTTTTGCCGAGTTTATTAGGTTTTTTTTAATATTTTTCTGATAACCAGTATGCCTTCCCTTTTCACCCGGAACCGGCTTGACGTTGAGTTTTGGGATACCCTGTATAACGTAAGTCTATATAACGTAAGTTTTAATATGTCTAGATAATGAAGATCTGGACCAATCCGGACTTGGCCCCCGTGGTGGAGTATGGCCTATACATTCCTCAGGGAAGAGACCCGTGCCCCTCGGTGGGTACATAATGTGTTGATGATGATGATGATGATGAAGATCTGGTTACGGTGGCAGGGAGTCGCTGAGGTCTATAGAGGCCTATGTCCTGCACTGGGGGTCATATAGCTGATGATGATGATGATGATAATGAAGATCAGTCAGTTCCCACACTCTCCATTCAACATCTCTGCGGTCTTTAAAATTTAGTTTATACTTATATATTTCAACGAGGGTCACCTTTCAGGAAGTTGTGGGAGCATTTTAGGCGTTCGCAGGAAAGACATACTCAATACTCATTACTCAAATGCTTTATTGCAACCATAAGTTTGTTAGATCTTATGTAACAGGTATTTGTATCATTATGTCAACCCTGCCCTGTCGGGCACAGCAAAAGCCTTATAACTAAAATCTTATAACTAAAGTGGTATCCAATATCTACAGACTGTTTTATCTCAGCAACTTTACTTAAAAAAATAGGGTTCTTATATTTATTTAAATTATTCTTCTATTCAGGGGTAATGTTTTTTGTGTACATTGTCTTGTACAATACAAGACAGACTAATAATTAGGAATATTATACATTTGACTTGTATTGTATAATATATTTTAGTAGTGGTCTATCAAGCTCAATCTGGGATTCCAATAATTTTAAACGCAATGTCTGACCTCCATGGTCAAATTCGTTCTTTTTTTAAATACTGGCCGCTAATATTTTTCTCTTATATACGTTAGAGTTTTGTTTTTGTTGGGTTTAAAATGTCATATCGCTGAAAAAATTGAACTCACTCGTGAAAATATTCGTGCTATGATTTATTACAATTTTCGACGTGGTTTAACGCAACAACAGTGCGTAGATCAATTAACTTCGACTTTTGGTGGGGAAGCTCCATCAAAAACGACTGTGTATCACTGGTTTAGTGAGTTTAATCGCGGGCGCAGTAAGCTCACGGACGAAGTTAAAGAAGGTCGCCCGAAATCGGTGGTTGTGCCACAAAATATTGAAGCTGTGCGAAAACTAATAATGCAAGACCGCCATGTTACGTATCGCAAGATAGAGGCTATTCTGGGCATATGTATGACGAGCATTCATAGGATATTACATGAACATTTGTCTGTAAAAAAAATTTGTTCGCGTTGGATCCCGCACAACTTATCTCAGGATCAAAAAGATGCTCGCGTCGAATGGTGCAAGAAAACCTTAAAAAAATTCAACGGAGGCGACTCAAAATCTGTTTATAATATCTACACAGGTGACGAATCCTGGATCTACGCGCACGATCCCGAAACTAAACAACAATCCACAGTTTGGGTGTTTCAAAATGAGCCGAACCCTACGAAAGTGGGTCGTGCAAAAAGCACTGTTAAGCAAATGGTGGCCTGCTTTTTTGGTATTAATGGCCATGTGGCTACAATACCACTGGAGAATCGCAGAACGGTTAATTCGGAGTGGTACACGACTATTTGTTTGCCGGAAGTATTAGAAGAAATACGCCAAAACAACCAGCGACGCAGAATCATACTTCACCATGACAATGCCAGCTGTCATACATCTCACGAAACAACTACATTTTTGGATGGTCAAAAAATAGAATGATGGGTCATCCACCGTACAGCCCTGATTTGGCTCCCAATGATTTCTATTTATTCCCAAATGTAAAGAATAAATTACGTGTTCAACGATTTTCGACCCGTGAAGATGCCGTAGATGCGTTCAAACAGCACGTTTTGGAGATACCTCAATCAGAGTGGAAATAGTAGATTAGTAGCCAAGGGCTGTAAGGCATCAATTGCGCCTATAGTTCGAGGGTGCAATTGATGCTTACACCCGAGCTAACTATTCTGCTTTACATCTCGATTGTGAGGTAAGTAGAAAAAAACCGGCATTACAAGAATAAGACATTTACATACTCGTTTTTCTTTTCGCTACTTCATGAACTCGTCGTAAGTTTTCAAATATCTCTGTTTAGAACTTTCAGGCAAAATATTGTTAATTGCTGCTTCAGCTTCCATTTTCATTGAATCGGGAGTGCTCTTCATCACTTGCAGAACTCATGTTTTTTTCCTAATTAGCACGTAATTATAAAAAAATCCCAAAAACAAACAATATTTAAAGTAAAAGTTTTCTGTTCCCGCCTTTTTTCATCTTTTTTTTTTATTATTTTTTCAAGAACGAAATTGAGCTTCGCCGTTCGATATTTAAAATTGTTGACTATTATACTCATACAAAGACTAGACTGAATAGCGAAGCGACCTCTTTTGTCATTGGACTGAATGCATGATGTCTATGCCAGTATGATGGTTAGATGTACGCGAACTTTTTGAAAGATTGAAGAGTTTTTTTTAATTACTTACCGCCCTAGGGCTTTTCTAGCTACATTATTACCCTAGAGCGCTAATTGGTCACCTACAAGCCCCATTTGGGGGTAATAAGGACCTACTTACCGAATATGAGAGATGTAAAAGTGTTTTACAAATCGAATGCAAAAGTGCATCGATCATAGTGGAGAATACTTTGAAAAACAATAAAAGCATATTTAGCCATATACATTTGTTTATTTTTTCTATTCCGCATACATAAGTAGCAGCCCTCGTATTTGTTTATGCAAAAAACGAAAATAAACATAGTGTTTGCTAAAAGCCTCAACATTTGCTACAATGCAACGATAGAGTTCCAGCCGTAGGCCTTGTATATTGTATTGTTTCAGCCTGACAGCCAGAGCACGTTAATTACCATAGCTCTAGCATTGCCAGACATATTCCCGCTATGTTTCGAAACCGTGCGAGTATTTAACTCAAGCTGGCAATATAATTATGTGATTAGCAATATAATTTTACCGGCTTTCAAGTTTCTGAAATGCTGGAACTGGAAATTTCATTCGCCGCGCCATTGCACGCTGTTAATTGTTAGAAGAACGATTTACATATTCAGGTACGGACAGCATTGGCGCAATTAGGCAATGTTAATAGGGGCCTGGCTGGAGCGCACATAGAGGCAGTCATTTAAGAGAGTTCAGTTAGTTAAGTAGAGTGTTACATTCATTATTCTGGTTCGTTAGTCTGCTGTGCGGCATTGGCTGAGGCATCGCTCGTGCGTGTGACCAACAGGCTATTCGACCGATTTCTGAAAACCATCTCATATTTTTTGTTGGTATTCATGGAGTCCTCAGAAAGTGGTAATTTTTTTTCGTGTATTTCTTCCAAAAAAGGCAAACGAAAATTTACTTCTCAAATAAGCAGACAAAACGGTATCTTGGGCAACATGGCGTCGCACAGGAATTATGATGCGAGTAAACCAACCAATGAGGATCAGAGAGAATGAATGAAAGACGAAATTTTGACTGACATGTGACGTCATCATAGAATGGGCCAATTTAGGCCGTTTTCGATACAATGGCTAAAGATACATAATTATCAAATTTAATCGTGTGTTTTTTTTTAATAATAATAATTGTTTTTTTTTAGTTAAAATGCCTTAAAGCGGGTTTAAGACTCATAATTTATACGTACAAAATAAATAATACTGTTTTTTTACACTGTCAAATAGCCTATTATAGATATTTACGCAACTACATTGGACACAGAGCTTTCGAGTATGTACCTGCAAAAAAACGTGCAGAATTGTGTAAATAAATAACTGAATCAATTTCACACGCTGCCGGACTTTTAATAAATCCCACGGAAGTTAAGCTGATGGTCATTATTTTTTTCCCGTTTATGGTCAGAAAATACACATGAATGGAATTTAGCTAACTTTTTGTTTTATTCACGCTAATGAATTGGCTCGGGGAGTTCGTTGAATTGCTAAAGGGAATTGTTCTTGTGTTGAAACACCAATAAACATTCATTAGGGATAGTTAATACACCCTTGGTCAAGGACATGGGACCAACTTAATGTGTAACAGTTTTTTTATTATTAAAACTTCCTACGATCTGAGCTTAGCTGGCTGAAGTGGAAGAAACTTGGCCACATGTGAGAGAATTGATAGATAACTGATAAGGTAAAGAGCTTCTCGATCCTGTTATTAACGAGACGCTAAGCTGACGATTTTATTTAAATAGGTTTTCGATGGTTTGGCTCGGTGTACACGTAGCTAATCTAGGGAGGAGTCTTGGAAAGGTTCGTGCCAGATAGATTAAATTAAATGAATGAACGAATTTAACCTCTTCAGTCCTGACGTAAAAAATAACAATAGAAATGATAATGTTATTTTCAAGGTCAGGACTGGGAGGTTAAAACAATGAAATTGAGTTTTAAAATTTAATGCTAAAAGTATGCCATGTTACAGTATGCAGGTAATAATGTAGGTACGATATCGTCATCAGCTATTTGACGCAAACTGCAGGACAGACCTCTCCCGTGGTTTTCCAAATTTTCTAGACGCAGCAGGGTGGGCTTCTCAGCAGATTTCTGCCGATCTGGTTACGATGACAGGGGTCGCGGGCCGCACAAGACCGGAAGCTCTATTTTTGAATCGCTCGCATCGCGTCGAGCGCTCGATTTCTACTGTTCGACATCTGAAATTCCGTATTTTTGAATCACTCGACTGCAACGAATGGTCCTTAGCACTCGTATCGTATGGCGATCGGTAGATTAAAGCCCACCATTCACTACACGCACCGCGAGCCGAGCCCCAAGCCGTACCCATTCGTGGACAAATCCGTCATCGTCCATACACTACACAAGCGCCGAGCTGCTTACTACTTTATCTCCAGCCGAGCCGCGAGCCGCGCACCGAACCGAGAACCAACACATTCACACGCAGATTTGTCCGGCGGATGGGCGCGCCTGTGAATGGTAGCCTTAATGGTCAAAATTTCCGAAGCGTAGCTGTGGCTCGTTTGAAAGCAAATCCAGCAGTTTGTGTTTTTGTGCGGAATTAATTTTTGTTTCGACAATTTCGTTAGAACAAAAACAAAACAAGGTGACAGTAGTATTTTATTTGTATTAAAATACAAAGATTTTTCATTTAAATATAACAATAAAACGAAGTATTTTACGTTCCGTTTCTGTTACGGTAGTATCCGGTTTATTTTTTATTTAAAAAAAAAAATACGGAAGCGAACGATTCAAAAATACGGAAAAACCAAATCAAGCGACTTCGACGACCAGTGTGACATTTATAAGTCGCATTCGACGTTACAATTTCATACAGTGAATTAAAAATAAGTCTCCGGGAAGTTGAGGCACAAAGAGTATAATATTATAAGTATCTGATAAGTGTCGGGAATCGCTCGTAGCCTGGGATGCCTGAGTGATCTTAAACGATCACTACGGTTAAGCAACATACGGCGCGTTCAGTCCATGGATGGGTCACCGTCTATGACTAACGCTAGTAGCATTTTTCCGAGCGGTTCCGTGCTTCGCAAGGCACGTTAAGCAGTTGGTGCCGGCTGCCGTCGATAGATGGCAGTCGTTAAGCCAAGTCAGAGGCCTTAGGGCGGCTTGAAAACTTCTGACAGTAAGACCAGCCACTAGTCTTACAAGCCTCCACCAATCCGGAATTGGCCCCCGTGGTGGAGTATGGCACCTTCCTCAGGGAAGAGACCCGTGCCCCTCGGTCGCCAGCGACAAGTCCGGCGGATGGGCGCGCCTGTGAATGGTAGCCTTAATGGTCAAAATTTCCGGAGCTTAGCTGTGGCTTGTTTGAAAGCAAATCCAGCAGTTTGTGTTTTTGTGCGGAATTAATTTTTATTTCGACAATTTCGTTAGAACAAAAACAAAACAAGGTGACGGTAGTATTTTGTTTGTAATAATAATAAAAGACAAAGATTTTTCAGTTAAACAGCCAATAAAACGAAGTATTTTACGTTCCGTTTCTGTTACGGTAGTATCCGGTTTATTTTTTATTTTTTGAAAAAAAATACGGAAGCGAACGATTCCAAAATACGGAAAAACCTAATCATGCGACTTCGACGACCAGTGTGACATTTATAAGTCGCATTCGACGTTACAATTTCATACAGTGAATCAAAATTAAGTCTCCGGGAAGTTGAGGCACAAAGAGTATAATATTATAAGTATCTGATAAGTGTCGGGAATCGCTCGTAGCCTGGGATGCCTGAGTGATCTTAAACGATCACTACGGTTAAGCAACATACGGCGCGTTCAGTCCATGGATGGGTCACCGTCTATGACTAACGCTAGTGGCATTTTTCCGAGCGGTTCCGTGCTTCGCAAGGCACGTTAAGCAGTTGGTGCCGGCTGCCGTCGATAGATGGCAGTCGTTAAGCCAAGTCAGAGGCCTTAGGGCGGCTTGAAAACTTCTGACAGTAAGACCAGCCACTAGTCTTACAAGCCTCCACCAATCCGGACTTGGCTCCCGTGGTGGAGTATGGCCTATACCTTCCTCAGGGAAGAGACCCGTGCCCCTCGGTGGGGACATGATGGGTTGATGATGAATGATAAGTGTCAGATTGGATTGAATTGATCTGGTGGGACTCTTTCAACAAAATGCCTAGTAAGTGTATCCGGTGTATATCGTGTAAATGTTAATAATGTCTAGTGCTCACGAAGTTTTAGTTGTTGTGATTTCTGATATTCAGCGGCCATACAACTGACAAAATATTTTTAGAGCCCTTGTTTACCAGGCGTACATATTATACGTAGGATTTTTTGGAGTAGCACTCATGCTTTGTGCGTTATTGTGTCAAAGCGAACTTACCTGCATAAGCGGTAGTATATAAAATGGTGCAGCATCGGAAAATGCTAACATCGCAAACGCTTTTGGATTCGCCCCGCTGAAACCGAATGAAACCACCACCGCAGAGTATTTCGCGGACATTGGTTGAGTGAATAGCGCATGATTTAATTACTGCCTTAGGGCGAATGGCGCTAAGTCACAGAATCCACAAGTAAACGGATAAATCTACGAATAAATGTTTATTTTATTCAGTGGGTTTCCAGTTATACTATTTATTAAAAAAATAAAATAAACTCACGCCTGTTATCCCCGAGGGGGTAGGCAGAGGCACCAATCGTTAGGACTGGGCCCACGTTTTGCCGAGTTTATTAGGTCCCAACGTGATAAGTGGCAAGCCTGTCGCCGTTATCCGGGCACAATTTATCAGCGAATAGTATTGTTGTACAAACAATCAAATGTACGTAACTAAAAGTCATTGGTTCATGCGGGATTCGAACCTAAACCCTCATGATCGAGAAGTAAAGGTGAACCCCACTACATCACCACCGCTTTTATAACCCCTACCCCACTATTTATTATTATTATTTATAACATAAGTTCATATTACATCGGCAATGCGGCGTTATCTATGGATAACACTGCAAATTATATGTATTAGAAGTTTGCGAATTTGCAAGTAGGTAATTTATCTTTTTTATTGTTTCTTATGACCTCTATAGCACTACCCTTCACTCTCTCCACATCACCCATGGTTAGCTGGTAGAAAATACTTTATAGTATTAAGCTCGCCCTTGTACAGAATACTATTTATTGCGCAATAAAGATTTTTTCATTCATTCATTCATTCATTCATTCAAATTACCTGGTGTAAGTCTTTGTACTTATTCACTGGATCAATAAATACATAGTATTGACAGATAGTGATGGTGCACTTTTTCTCACACTATTGAAGACGGGTCAGTTTGAGAGAAACAAATTATTATTTATTATATCGCGTGGTATCATCGGAACGACTCATTGATCAAATAGTCGGAGAGACCGATAGCTTGCACCTTTTCTTTCTGCCTTGGTAGAGAAAAAAGTAGGGATATTACCACACTAATATTATTAAGAGGAAATGTTTGTAAGCTTGTGTGTAAAGGGTAATCCCTGAAAGTACTCAACCGATTTATAAAATATTTCACCAGTATTTAGATTGGATCTTCAGGGTAGACGTAAGCTACAGGCTAATCTGTTTACGTGAGTGAAGTTGCAGGCATTGCTAGTGTAAGTTGTTTGCTGTTCATACTGTTGTAGTCTGCCTATTATTTTTATTGTATGACTGTGCAAATGAAAATAAATACCTAATTCTCTAATCTATCTTATTAGGAACTATTTTTGCATAATATATATTTTGTCATACGATTCCTAACGTTACTACTTCACCCGACATCAAAATTATTTTTACGCTGACAATGTGCATTCAGCCCTATGCTGCGCTAAGGTTCGAAATTAAAAAAAAAAAAGTTTGACGGTGTACTCTTTATACCTCTACAAAGTAGCATTTCTATTTAGAGAAAATATCATTTACCTATCGACAGCTTAAACAAGCATGCCACAGATAAACTAATAAAACTAAATAGTGAATAAATAGCTGAATAGTTTGAAAAGAATTTACATGGTGACAGTAGGGGCCCAAGCCAATTACCCTCAGTGTAAGCTTTTCGTTGATTATCGCGACGTGTTGCGGCACGCGATGGGGCCCAAGGCGCACTTTGCGATGCTTCCCTCGAGTTTCGGCTCATCAGTGCGCGCTGATACCGGCCCGGGAATTTACATTAAGCCCCTCACGTTATTCTACTAACATTTCTACTGGAATATTCAACCGTATATGTGGCACATAAAGGTGACATTTTCACAAACGACGAATTATTCGCGTGAATATTTTTTGGACAAACCCACTTTAATTTCTGGGCCACTTCAGTATCAGGGGTTGTAATGTAAACGCGGTGATATATGAAGTCGTTATCACCATGCACCAAACCTGAAACCGACAAAACTGCACTTGCCGTCTCTCTTACTTGCGTGATGAGAATATAATTGGCATACAGACATAAAGAGAGTAGTTTCAGGATCATTTTCGTGAGCGAATCGTTCCCGCTAACTTACTTTTTACACGAGCTCCCTCTTGGATCTCGGCTCACAGGTCGTTACGTTTTTAGAGTTTTAGTTCAACGTAATGTAACGGGTACGTGATAACTTTTGCAATACCGGCCCATAGTGCAGGATTACACTATAGCAGTTTAATCGCCTAATTGCGTTGTAACGCTACGTTAACGAGGAAACGAGCTCACTTGAAAGTGTTCCATATTTATAAAAACAGAAAACCCGACTTCCACATATTTTTGTTACTCGTAATGATATACCTACTTATTGTTCGGCCGCTGGGAGTTTACGATCCTGACACATATGACTAGTGATGGGAGAAAATCAACGTTATCATTCCTTACGTTATTCTTAACTAGCTTTTGCTACTGACTCACGATTAAGTAGTTTTGTTTTTTAGACGACCTTCACTCAGTCATCTCTTG
The DNA here is from genome assembly GCA_947310845.1 of Yponomeuta plumbellus. Taxonomy (NCBI): domain Eukaryota; kingdom Metazoa; phylum Arthropoda; class Insecta; order Lepidoptera; family Yponomeutidae; genus Yponomeuta; species Yponomeuta plumbellus. The sequence continues at coordinate 13,317,138 of OX371198.1, read as the reverse complement.
TGCCACTTTCGCAGGCATTTTAAAAGGTTCATCATCTTTTTTGTGCCGAATGGCGGTGAAGTGTTGTGGCGAGCTGTGTGACCTTTTATTTGAGCCCAGATCACCTCAATCGCTTTGTACGGCAGTGGTACGGAGAGATTCTGAGAACGCGATGATCATTTTCTAAAGCCTGTTCATCAACTTCGTATCGCTAAAGGGACCGTTAGTATTTTCGTTATTTTTGGTACGTCACTACAAAAAAATACGGTTGACATAACCTTGTGACAGCGTAGTAAGGATTTTACGCACGAACATTAAATATTGATTTCTTCTTATTTCACATTTAAATCACTGTGCAAAATATAACATTGATTGTAAGTTTACACAATGATATAGTTTCAATGACAATTATTTGCTAGTAGGATAAATAGGACATAAAAATATTTTAATCGAAAATTTAACGCCACTTCCAGGTTACGTCGTCCGTTCTAACATGACCTGTCAGGATCGTAAACTCCCAGCGGCCGGACGGTAATAACTTACCTATGTTTATAACAACATTACCTATGTTTATATCGGTTTAATCAATGTTACTACGGCAAAACCTTTTTGGTTGGAAAGTTATGATAGAAGGAGTATCGGGAAAAGTGGCGGCGCGGGCGTCGGGTTTGCTGCCTATCTGCTAATTGAATCTAACTTCAAAAACTTATGCGAAGTTCGATTGAATTGTCTCTTTTCCATTGCGATATTATTGTGCTTAATTGTATATTTATTCTATATAATGCGTGACCTATCAAGAAAATTTTAACTCCGTTGACTGTTGAGCTCCGAATACCGCATCAATTCTAGAGCGTCGAGACTAATCAGACTTTAAGTCGTGACGAAAAGTTAGGTGATACTTAACGCTTATTACTAAGTCAAAACGGCTTAAATTTGCTATAATCTTGACAATATTTCAAGTGACTTTATAAAGATCGAATGTTCCCGAGGAACAAAGGGCTAATTTGCGATAGGATTAGATAAGAGAGCTGGATTTATTCGAGGCGAGGGCGGCGGCCAAAAGCGCCTTAGCGGGTGTACCGTTTTGACACTACTCCTCCTTAGAAAATTCGGTAGGTACAGTTACGTACTTTGCCTCTCGTCTTATTGGCCGTAACATAGTAATACATAATTATTGCTTACATATTTACGTACCTAACACAATGTTGGTTTGAGTTTGAGACATGCAACAAATTTCATCTATGTAGGCAGGTACTTCTATAGATTGTTCTGGTAAAATTTTACATTTCTGACCACATTTTTACGCTTTGTTTGCTTTGTAGTAGCGCGGTTTGATAAATAATTCCTGAAACTATTTATATTCAATCGAATGAACATTCTTCTAAGTACGGCGAAGATTTACTAAAGGCTAAGAATCTTTGAAAGAGCGCGTAAAGCGCGGCTTTTGTAATGTTTTCAAAACAAATCAGAGATAAATAACCGTGGAACAAAAGTTGTAAAATATGAACGCTTATTGGGGTGTTTCAGGACTTGCGTATTCTTTTAAATAGTTATATGAAAAGATGTGAATAACTATTAATAAGTTATTTTAAATAAGGAAAGTCGTTAAAAAATAGTAGTTACCGATCCCCATTGACTGATGAGTCGCTATGTCAGCTCAGAAGCTGCGTATCCATTTAAGCCGCCTCAGACCGAGCAACATCTGCTTGAGGCAGTATATCTGCTCACTGTCAAACAGAGAGTCGAAGCACGCTGCAAATCACTGTAAGGCGATGCGATCCAATTTCATGATGTTTACATTTTGATAGTGTCAATTGGAATGGCTAATTTTGAACTAATATCGTTCCACGCATCCTGCTTAACATATTTATCGTAATATTTTTTATTCAACTGATCCCAAAAAACTCGATGATTCTCGTATAATTTATATAACCTTCTCAGTCCTGACCTTGAAAATAACAATTGTTTTCTATTATTATTTTGAAGGTCAAAACTGAAGAGGATAATAGAAGAGGATAGTGTCCTCACCATCGACTCATTATGTCCCCACCGAGGGGCACGGGTCTCTTCTCTGAGGAAGGTATAGGCCATACTCCTGTACCTTCCTCAGGGGATAGTATAATTTAATTAATTTCATTGCAATAGGTATTAGGGACTAGTGGCTTGAATGTGATTGCGCTCACGACCAATCTTATCCTATCCTATCCTTCATGATCCCAAACGCCATACGTCATGTAAACATTTTATCTACCCCTGCGTTATGCCTATGCAGCAGTGTTTCCATACTTAACTTGTTTAAGAATATCAACTAATGTTTGACATTGCAAGTATTGATTGCACTCATGGGGCTTTAATTTTGACTTTCTTAGGTAGATTCGTACCAAAATTTGTATTAGATTTAAGGTGATTTGAGAAAAGATGGTCAGAGTGGATTTTTTTATGCTGCCTTTTTCTCCACTACATTCGGCCCCAAGGCAGCGGGCTAACATTATCATTATAAGTACATTGACATTCAATAAGCAGAATGTAAATTCTTTACGTTAAAATACATTTCTGATTTCTGATTACCTATTTTATCACGAAACTGAGAAAAGTTCAATATAGACTCTTATAGGTCACCTCTAACTTAATAAGATTTGAAGGAATTTCCACTTTAATTGTTTCCAGAATCGTTCTACGAAAGACGTTTCGATCTGTGGTTCTCAAAATGGTTTACATAATTAACTGGTACAAAAAATTGAGAACTACTTTATGAAATTAATATACGTAGTACTCATTTCATTTAACTAATTTAGAAATCTAGATTTGATCTACGCGTAATCTTCGTATCGATTTAAAACTTTTCAAGTGAATGTAATACAATGTTAAGTATACACAATCATAAAAAACGTATTACAAGTCCTTAAACCATTAATTTATTACACATGTTTTTAGTATATTGAACCCTCATCCCTTGTTTCTGCGTCAAAGCTTATGGCAATAATAGGATAAAAACATCTGTCAAAGTCTCACACTCTTTTTCAAGAAAAATATTGAATTGTTGCGTATATTATACTGATTAATAGATAAGTAAAAGTGGGTAAATATTTACCATTTACTATCACCATTTTCATTCTTTTAAAACCCTCTACAGTGGTGTTAGATAAATAAATAGTCGTCACTAAATCACTAATGTGTACTTGTTCCTCATTCGCTGTGATATTTTTGTTAATATTTGACAAATGACCAGCAAACGAGCTTCGACTAGAAAAATTCCACGTTACCCCTAGATTTTGGCCAGTGCACTAAAGTGTTAGTGCATTGGCCAAAGTGGTTAGAGCGTTAAAGTTTTGCTTGTAATCGAGTGCTTTCCGAAAAACATTGAAGTGTGCTTGAGATTGAGATTTAAAGTTTGAGAACATAAGGATAAGATAACACTTGTAGATTAATTGCTATGAGCTTTGCTCTCCGTGGCACGCTTCACTATGTTGCTGAATTTAATTTTTAAGTTCGTTGCTGGACGTCTTCAACACCGGCGTCGAGAATACGCCCCGGGCGTTTGAGAATAGGCTATAAGGGTAGAGGCCCTTATTTGACCCTTCGCTGTATGATTAAGTTGGACGATCATCAGTAAACTTGCAGCAGCAACTAAAGTTAGTTCGTTTGACTTGTGATCCCTGCACTTGACTTCATGTTATAGACCACTACACGCGCTGTGTTATGGGACCACCCCAAATAGGTACTAGTTTTCCTTACTACGTTTTCTATCATGGTTAGTGAGTACTTTTGCTTCTAGAAATCTACCTTTTTGTAATACATACATACATAACTCACGCTTGTACGCTAGAGAGGCAGGTATAGTCCAGGCACTTACCATTATCCCTAACATTCATAAATTGCAATGAGACCCCGTTAGATCTATATTGTAACAATAAAGTCAACAAAAGACCACTTCTGACTTTACTAGATGATGGAGTTTGTAATCTTAATTGCTTTTTCTACGAAGAAAGTCTATAAAGTAGGGAATTGTAGAGGAAATGTTAAGATGATAAATTATTGACGTGTTCCTCTGTTCCTTTCGACTAACTTGAGAAATTGAGATACACCGTGCCGTTCCCGTAGAGGTTATTTGGCGAGATATATGTACACAATTTACTTTTCTATACGTCTTTATTTATCCTCAAAGGATTTGTACAATATTGTTACTGTGTAGGTATGAACGGACCGTGTTAAAGTATGTAGCTATCCGTCTATATGCAGGAACACGCGGTTCAACGTGTTCTTGCGATACAGCTAACCCTCATTCTTTGTTCTAGTCCCTGCCATTTCGAAAGATCTCAGGATTAACCTTAAATAAATGGTAACCTGAATATTTCAACAACGTAACCTACTTTAACTGAAGCTTTCCTGCTCCAACTACCTACCAACTACTCGAGAGAGGAAACAAAAAAGGAATGTGTAAAAAAAGCTTGTTTTGAGGCTGGCTTCTTTATGAAGTCTATCCGTTGCTCGTATTTTATTCAAATGTACGTACAGTCGACGACACATCAACAAGGTGTAATTCTTGAAACACGCCAATTACAGATTGAGTTTTATATACATTTAGTTTAATGAGTTTTTCTCAGGTTTTTATTGTTCGGAAACACGACTGAGAGAAAAAGATTAATTTTTATACAGTATTATTCTTTTGGCTATTATGCAGAGATACAGAAAGTTTTGCAACATATATTTTACTTTACATGTAATAATGAACGCCACTAAAATAATTAACCGCGGTAGTGTAAAAAAAGGTAACAGTAGGCGGCAAACGCAGGGCGGGCGGCGGAGCGAGAGCGGCTGGCTGCGTTAACGCGCGATCGGTCACAGGCGGCGGCGGCGGGGAATCTCACGCCTCGTCGCTTTCCAACTTTTCTACAATTCCAACTGAAATTCATTCTTATCGCAAAAGGAACATGAAAGAGTTTTAAATGTTCTAGATCTCGCCTTTGAATTATTGTTTTCTTAAACGCTGGAAGACAAGCGCTCTAAGAATAGACCCGATAAAGGTTACTGAATGCTGAATGAAGTTGGTTGAAGTTTGATTACAGGTTGAACGGATGTTTTCTCATACTTCAGTCGGTTTATTTGTTAATTGCATTTTATTGTAGGTGCATTTTCTGATGTATTATCTGAAAGTTTGCCTTACATTTAGTGGTAGAAACTTATTCAGAAAGCAGTTTAATTAAGGGTGTGTTTTAAACAAGTATTTACTTTGCCAAACCCATTGGTGTGGTGACTTGACCCTTAAATTAAGCATTGAAACATGAATTTCGGTACGTAGAAACCAAAAGCTATTAGCGTATTAAGCGAAAATTTAAAAACTATAAACCGATACGAAAGTTTTTTTTTAAAATAATGATGGCGAATTGTTAATAGATGGCGCTAATAATAGTGTTTATAAATGCCGAAATATTGAAAATTTGTTTTACTGTTGATGTAGTCTGAAATATTTTAGATATACCACTCGAAACGATAAGACAAATAATCGGAAATATCCATTTCTTAGGATTTGACATCAGCAACATTTATTTTGTTCATTTAAAATGTGTTTTATTTCCCCGGATCACAAAAATGAATCAATTGACTCGTCATTTATAAAAATGAGACTTATAAGAATGAGTTTAGGCGCTACGGTGTAACATCCGTAAATACTAATACATATACATACATGGACTGCTAAAATCTGCTAGAAAAAACAGGGCGTACAGAAACTGGCCTTAATTTGTTTCATGGGTGAAGATATTTCGCTTTGCGATGCAAGACACAAATCTCGGCGCGGCACGTCGCCATAATTAGCAAAAACATGAGACACCGCAGGAGACATAAATCACCATCCCGCGAGGCGGGAACACTGTACGCTTTTAGAGAATTAAATAGGCTTTACCCACGTACATAAAAGTTCCTCTATTACCTACAAACTAAATAATGCCAATGTGGCGGCATGGTTCGAAATCACAACAATCTTGGGAGAACTCCTCATCAGTTCATATTACAGCTTAATTAAATATCTTCACTAAAAATAGGGAAAATATTTTATTAAACGGAAGTTACAAAAATGTTTAAGTTCTAATGAAAACCACAAATAAATTAAGGTATTCTATTTGGACTATACACACTGATATTTTACAGGACATAATATATTCTAGAGTAACTCCAGGCTTAGCACAGACGATGGTGGTGTCTAATTAAATAAGTAGGCACAAGTAAACAGAAACTCTACGCCAGCTGTATGCCACTTCTCGCTATTGGAAACTGTAGGGGAAAAGAGGGCTTCCTCTAAAGCTCATAAAATAAATTATGGTTATTTTACCCCACTATGAGGTTTTATAATAACATTAATGATGAAAACATCTATACAGGGTGTCCCAAAATAGTGTCAAGCGAAGTCCAGAGAAAGAGCACCCCTAACGGTTCATGAATCACCCCCATGTATGTTCCAGGATTGTTTGTAGTCACCTGCACTAGTTCTAAGCTATTGTACAAAACTTCACAAGCATCCACACTTAGAACTAAGTTTATTTAGGTAAATACCCATTTTTTATGTATTGAATAAGATCTGTTGTGATATATGTAGTACATTACTTCAGCGGCCAGCAAAAGAGGCATTGATGCCGATCGTGGAAATGTGGGCCGAGGCAAAGCCGAGGCACACATGCGTGAGTCCGTCAATGCTTAATTGTCGCCAAGGCTTGTATATGATTTTTCTCAAATAATGCGCGGAAATTAAAACTAAGTTTTAACTGCCTTAATTAACATTAAAAATACTAAGGCAGAAATTTTTATTTGAAATAATTTTTGCCGCGTTAAAGTGTTCTTTTTTTTCAATAGGTATATCCAGCTTACTATCGCAAGCCAGTTCGAAATTTAAATAAAACCTCTGATAAGTTACCTCTTTGGTTGTCATTGTTCGGAGTAAAAGATCGTTCCATTTTTAAATAACACAACAGATATGAGTTTAGTAATTTATTTGGCCGCAAAACACGACAGTCATGAATTTTCATGGAACTTTTTCCGGCCGCTGCTCGCGTGTAATTGGCCAGTACAGCAATTTCGATTTATCTCGAAGAAGATTGTTGAAATAATGCTCAAATTTCCAAGCATGTTTGAGAAAAATAACATTTTCATTTTAACTTTTATGTTCCACATCCTGGGGGTTCCAAAGTTTCTTCTGGGAAGTAAACAATTTTTATATATAGATTTGATGTGTTAAGTGAAACAATAGGCTGTAAAAACTCTCTGACAATATTTTGCTCCCGAGTACGCCCATCTATTTCCTCCATAGGAAGACACTCGTAACAAGAGATAGGTTTGTAATTATTTGCACTGTCGCAGTTTCAATAGCTCGCTTCCTATTTCTAATCTAATACCTTTGTCCATATTTCGCTCTCTGCTACAAAACAAATTAATTTTGTCTCACGACATAAGCCAAGTAGTAACCAATCTATATAAATTGCAGTGCAGTTTTTTTCAAAGAGAGAAATGGATGGTATGATTCAGGACCCAGGCCCGCCGCAGATTGGCGATTGCAGGCTTCAAATACTGGGGTTTTATCATTATTTCAAGCTTCAAATACTGAGGTTTTATCATTATTTCGAGCTTGAAATACTGAGGTTTTATCATTATATTTTGCAGTTAGCGAGTAAAATCACACTAATCAAATCACATCATCACACTAATCACACTAATATTATAAAGACGAAAGTTTGTGAGTGTGTATGTTTGTTACGTCTTCACGACTATACGGCTGGAGCGATATTAATAAAATTTGGTATGGAGTTAGCTAACACCCTGGCTTACCACATAGGTTACGTTTTACTTCGGGAAAATATCTTATTCCCATAGGAAAATCGACGATCGCGGATAATGTATGGGGATAGTTATTGTTTTTACTGTTAATACACAATTTATTTTCCCTAATAAAACGCGGGTAACACCGTGGGTACAGCTAGTCTAATATATAAAATTCGCGAGTCAGCACTCACCGTGTAAGTGCGCATACTCCTCCGAAACGGCTTGATTGATTTTGATGAAATCTTATATGTATAGGTATGATCGGTAGGTCTGAGTATAGGTTGTTATTTATTTTTCACAGCCTAAGTGAAATAAATAAAAATATAGTGAAACAACGTTTGCCGGGTCAGCTAGTAAGACTATAAAATATTCACGAAGGTAAGAAAACAAAGTAATTGGTGCATGTCGGATTGGAAGCCAGGACCAAAAGCGTGGTTCCACCCAAATCAAATTTTATTGATAGTGATAAATAAATCGGACAAGAGCGAGTCGGGCTCGCACACCGCGGGTTCCGCACTCGCAGTTTTATCCGAGTTTTTCCTGAACTTCAAAGACAGTTTTTATTATTTGTAGTTTTAGATCAACGGGAAGTACCATATGAATTTTGTTTCCTTTGAGTACACTCAAAATCACAGTACACTCTACAAAATAAAAAAATAACTTAGATATTTAGTTTTTATGTAGTATTTAGTTTAATATTTAATTTGGTTTTAATATATAGTTTATCATTGTTATTTTGTATTTAGCTTAGGTTGAAATACAAAAGAACTTCGTTTGTTTTTCCTAGTATACAATAAATACATGCTTATCTTCTTTTTACGTAAATTTAGAAGTTTGATTTTTCACAGCTTCAAGGGACTGTATATCTGAGTATAAATTATGGTTTTAATTTCAATTCGATACCTCCACGCGTTCCCTATCTTACACACCCTATCTTATTCCTACACAGACGGACGGACGGAAAACAAAATGTTCCAATAAGGGTTTTGTTTTTTTCCTTTTGAGGTACGGAACCATAATAACTTCCAACCAACATAACATTATCCTGGTTTCAAACTGCCAAACTAGTATCCTAGCAAACTAGAAATCAAAAATCAGAAATTTATTTCAACGTAAAGAATTTACATTCTGCTTGTTGAATGTCAATGTACATAATAGTAGATTAGTAGCCAAGGGCTGTAAGGCATAAATTGCAGCCCGAGATATTTAGGCGCACGAGCGCAGCGAGGGCGCCTATAGTTCTAGGGTGCAATTGATGCTTACACCTGAGCTAACTACTCTGCTTTACATCTCGATCGTGAGGTAAGTAGAAAAAAATTACTCGTTTTTCTTGTCGCCACTTCATGAACTCGTCGTAAGTTTTCAAATAGGTATATCTCTTTAGAACTTTCAGGCAAAATATTGTTAATTGCTGCGTCAGCTTCCATTTTCATTGAATCGGGAGTGCAGCTTACCTATATCTTCATCGCTTGCAGAACTCATTTTTTTTCCTAATTAGCACGTAATTATTAAAAAAAATCCCAAAAACAAACAATATTTAAAATAAATGTTCCCGCCTTTTTTCATCTTTTTTTTAATTATTTTTTTCAAGAAAGAAATTGAGCTTCGCTGTTCGATATTTAAAATTAATGACTATTATACTCATACGAAGACAAGGCTGAAAAGCGAAGCGACCACTTTTGTCATTGGGCTGAATGTATGATGTCTATTGCCAGTATAATGGTTAGATGTACGCGAACTTTTTGATCTTTCAAAAAGAAAGTTTTTTTTAAATTACTTACCGCCTTAGGGCTTTTCTAGCTACATTATTACCCTAGAGCGCTAATTGGTCACCTACAAGCCCCATTTGGGGGTAAAAAGGACCTACTTACCGAATATGAGAGATGTAAAATAATAATGTTAGCCGCTGCCTTGCCGAATGTAGTGGAGAAAAGGCAGCAAAAAAAAACTCCACTCTGACCATCTTTTTTTTTTCAAATCAACTTAAATCTAATACAAAGTTTGGTCCATCTACCTATGAAAGTCAAAATTCAAGACCCATGAGTGCAATCAATACTCGCAATGTCAAACATTATTTGATATTCTTAAAAAAGTATGAAAACACCATGCTGCGGCCAGATACACGGACGGCACCCTAGTATACTAGTATCCCTGCGTTATGCTAACCAAGCAACGCATCACACAATGTAAATATCGTTGCTCATTATTCTGAAGAAAATCTATTAATCCAAACGCTGAACTTTGAAAGTGTTGAGATCTATGTGCATCTTAAGGTCTCGCTTATACTGTTAGTTTCAAACGAAATTCCGACAGACGATGTCCGTTCGGATTCTTGACAAATTGTGCCAATCGCTAAAATGTTTCACATTGTGTGCTGATCCATTTCTTAGTTCGGGGTTGAAAAGCAATCAGATGGGTGCGGGATTTTCCACTATCTTGGGAAACAGAGATGCGCTTACTCACCCGTGTTACTGGTGCGGCCAACCGTCCATTGGAATTTTCCATTTTTATTCAACCCCTATCTCAAGACTGCTCTATTTTTCGCTAGAGCGATATGAAATAGTAACACTTCTTGCCTATAGGACGCGAGGAGAGCAGTATGCTGGTAAGGTCATAAATGCCTTCCCGGCGTTCCTGTAAAATTTCATTTTCACTGAGTCTCGCTCTGGTTGCAGTATGTAAAAGTTGTTGCCAAACTGCGGTGGAGCTGCGGCTGACTCGCAGGTAGCTATTGCAATAAAATCAACCTCAACCAGTCGACGATTTCAATTGCGGTTTTGACAAGAACCTCTTAAATGGGGCGCAACTTTTATTCACAATGTGTCGCGTGCACTTTATCGTCTAACTTTTAGCCACTACTTTGAACCTATCTATCTAGCGAGGAATCGCTCGTAGCCCCAGCTGCCTGAGTGATCTTAAACGATCACGAGGGTAAAGCAACATAGGGCGCGTTCAGCGCATGGATGGGTGACCGTCTATGACCAACGCTAGTGGTTTTTTCGGAGTGGTTCCGTGCTTTGCAAGGCATGTTTAGCAGTTGGTGCCGGCTGCCGTCGATAGATGGCAGTAGTTAAGTCAAGTCAGAGGCCTTAGGGCTGCTTGAAAAAATTTTGACAGTAAGACCAGCCACTAGTCTTACAAGCCTCCACCAATTCGGACTTGGCCCACGTGGTGGAGTATGGCCTATACCTTCCTCAGGGAAGAGACCCGTGCCCCTTGGTGGGGACATAATGGGTTGGTGATGATGATCGACGTAGGTACTTGTTGATCGGCTCTCCTTTGGCGAATTCATCTCTAGATGACAGTTCGCACCCCCGGTGCTAGACTGTCACTTTTGAAGGTTTGAAAGATTTGATAGCTCACATATTAATGATATTTCAAGATTTATACAACATGAATATCTTTTACAACAACATCAACTTTTAAATTTCTTTCTTTTATCGCACCAAGTAAAGGGGTGCCTTAGAATAGTTATTACATATTTAGCTAACTCATTTTTGCAATTTTAGCAAAAGTGACAGTCTAGCACCGGGGGTGCGAGTTGTAGAAAGTTAAACAGCTGTACCGCTATAAAATTAAGGAGATCACAGAGACCTGTTTCAGTTCTCATTATTTTGCTCAATTTGGTTTTACTGTGCCAATCTACTTCTTTGTTTAGTGTTGTGAACGCCATAACTTTTAATAACATACTCCGCACGGTCTGATGCGGTCATGGTGCCCGGCAACTCCCCAACTTTGTCCTGCGACACTACCGCACTTTCATAATGATATTTTTCACATGTAACAACAGCAATTTCGCTCTCGGAAACACGTGATATTATCCTTGAAATAGGTGTTCTGATTTTGAGGCAAAAATAAATATTTTGAAACAGTCCAGAGCAGGTTATTATGAAATTATTTTTGTGTCTGTGATGTTATGTGTCCATCCCTCGGATCGAGTGGAGCGTAACAAGCGGGTGGGGTACTCACTACAGAATATTAACTCGGTACGTGCATACCCAACGGTTACTGTGTATTTGTTTTTTCGCTAAGCTTTATTGCACAAAAATAAAAAATAAATACATATAAAAAAACTTTAATAACAGGAAAGTGTCGATGTACAAAGGCGGACTTATTTCAAAAGAAACGTCTTCCAGCCAACCTAAGAAAAGTTTGCTTAGTTGTACGACGTTAGATTGTGACTGTGTCATTTGATTTATAAAGTGTATCTTGATTCTAAAAGTGTATCTCATGAATCTTAATTACAAATTATATACCTAATTTGTCCTCATATTATACGCACCAACCTCTGTTGCCGAACTAACCAAGAGCTTGTGTTTCAGCAAACAGCGCAACTTCTCTGATTACACTTTGTTGCTGGTATTTAGTAGGTAACGATGTTTTACATTATCAATTATTATTATTTAAATAGTTCACAGTAACAATTCACTAAAACATCAAAATTTGTTGTGGCTTAAGGGTTGCTTAATAATTTATTATATATAAATTAAATTTGCTTAATAAACAGAAAAACATATCTGGTGTCTTTGACGACCGTTCCCAATATTCTAACTATCAGAAAATTTGCCTCAATGAGATAAAAATGTAGATTCTTTTGCGCTTAAGCCACCTTAATGTCCTTTAATGTTCGTTGAGTCTCAATGTCCCCCTAAAAACCTCTAGAGTCTACGAAGGAGCATTATCACTCACGTTGAGAGAAGACTTATGTAGGTAATTTTTTTGGCGGAACCGTTTCATTCAGTAACGTTAACAACATGATTTGCTATCTATACAAATGTATATATGAAAAAAAAAACCTAAACTTCTAATTTATAAAAATTTTATGTCACCGTGTTTATTATCAAACTCCTCCGAAACGGCTTCACCAATCTTTATGATTTTTATTTCTGTATATTTGCTAGGTCTGAGAATAGTTTGTAGACTAACTAATATGTTAAAATAACGTTTGCCGAGTCAACCTATCTAATATATAAAAATCTCGTGTGTACAGTGCTATCGAACTCTTTCAAGGCGGCATCACCAATTTTTATGATTAGTTTTATTGAAATAAAAATACAATAGTGTTTTTTTATCGCCATTGGCCATGGGCTTCTACTGCATTACTCGCTCATTATGATTCCTAATGGCGTCTGTCACTTAGTTCTAATTCTGCTTCTGTAGTGAATATCGCGCGCTTGGGTCTGTTTGTAACAAGCCGTTGCTCCGTACTCCGCAGTGCGACGCCGCGTGTCATTAAAATTTAGCAAAACTGACGCCGCCAGCGAATGGTCAGCGCTCCGAGTAGAATCACACAGAATAACCACTACGCTAGGAGTGGGAAATTACGAGGAACAAGGGCGTGGAAAAGACGCGGCCCGTTGAGTTCGCGTTTTTGCTCCTTTTTGGTGTAGGCTATATCTTATCGCTTCAGTATATACATTTTTATACAAATGAATTCTGAAAAGATGCTGCGACTTTTCCACACCATCGTCCGGCGTCTTACCTATGTGCCCTACGCCTTAGAACCTATACAATTAATTTTCTTACTCTATTACATAGATGTATAGAGAACACTTGTAGATGAAATAGGAAATTACATAGATAGGTATTCCTTGACCTAAAAGTACATACGATGTATATATTTAGGTCAAGAAATATCAGATGATAAGGGCACCTATCATAAAAAGACTTATGCATTGAAGAAGGAAGTAGATTTATAGACAAAGAAATTATAATTTCAGAGCACGTGAACTAAATAAGGTTAAATAAGTAAGTCATTATATTGAACATTAACAAATAAATGGACATAAAAACGTACACAGAAAGTAAATAAAACACATATGTATAACGGAACGGTAACGAACAGGAGCAAAAGTATTCTTTCTCAGAAACGTCTGCTACCAAATAGGCACAGCCTCCAGGTGGTCATTTGTGATCTAGTGTAGGCCTTGATAGTAGACTCTGTGGCGCAGCGGTTAGCGCATCTGCCTACCATGCGAGAGGTCCCGGATTCAAACCGCGGCTGGGGGGAAAAACCCCGTAACTTGGATGTTTACATGTTTGTGATGTCGTTGTTTCTGGTGCCCACGACACAGGGTATCCTAGTGTGGGGCTAGAAGCAATGTAAGTGGCCTGTATGTAAAATTGTTTGTATTTATGTTTACTTTATTAGTTCAATTCCGGATTCGTTTATGTGAGTCTTCAATTTTTTTGGTGTCATTTGGCTTTCTATGCCTTTCATTTTTGTGGTTAGCGGCTACGATAACAGCCCCGCCCCTCGTAGCCTCTCGCCCGCCCGCCCAGGAACGTGTTAGTATGAAGCGTACAAGTTCAGCTGAAAATTATGCACGTTATGGTCAGTCTTTTCGTTTTGTATGGATACTCGTTGACTTTTCTATTTTGTCGCTCTAGTACCTTAGTGTACACTTTGGACCTGAGATACGTACCTAGGGAGTTGTTATGCTTTTCTTTGATAGATATTAAGAATATTATAAATACTTTTGTGTTTCTTAGTGTTATACGCATTATACGCATGGTGTCAAACAGGATCATGTTAATGTTAAGTCTATCTGATGTGTGTACTTGTAATTATTTTAAAGATTAGTAGCAAGTTACTTATAATTTTTAATGTAGTGGATTTTTCAACGAATAATAAAATAATTATGCTCATATTCATATCAGCTTTAATTACTCTTACCCTCTTAAGGGATGATTTTCGGAAAATTATTTTACATATGTTTCATGACTTTCAATGAAGGACCTTCATATTGAATCTCGTTTGAATAACTTCAAAAACGGCAAAGTTTCATACTAAGTTTGCACCCCTCTTTCTCCCCCTTTAGGGGTGATTTTTTTAAAAATGAAGAACCTTCGTATTAAATTTCATTCGAATAACTTCAAAAACGGCAAAGTTTCATACTAACTTTGAACCCCCATTTTACCCTTTTAGGGGATGAATTTTCAAAAACCTTTCTTAGTGCTTCCCTACGTTACAAAAGGAACCCCTGTGCAAAATTTCAACTTTCTAACCCTTATAGTTTAGGCCCTGCGTTGATATATCAGTCAGTCAGTCAGTCAGTCAGCTTCTCCTTTTATATATATAGATAGATAATATAAACTGACCAAGTGAGAGTTGGACTGCCCCTAAGGAACCCTTTCCCCCTGGAACCGAATAAAAGAAAACCAGTTTTGACAAAGTACGACAAAATATGCCTTTGAATATCAGCAATTGTAGTCTAGATGATGCGAGTTCTAAAAAATATGTTTTTGATTTTCTTACCCTCAATTTCATTCACAAATACCCTGTTCATTTGTTGACCGCGACGTGTGGGTTCAGGGTCTCTAACGTGGAGCTAACCGCTGACCGAGAAACCGGCGGTGGCTGCGGCCAGCACCAAATTAATTAATTACATGACCTAATTTAAATTTAGGGTTCAGTGCCTCAAAAGAAAAAAACGGAACACTTATAGGATCACTTTGTTGTCCGTCCGCCCGTTTGTCTATCCGTCCTTCTGTCTGTTAAGGTCCTTTATCTCAAGAACGCGTGGAGGTTGAGATTTCAACTCTATAGAGTTGAAATTAAAATCAAATACTCAAGTCTACAGTTTCTTGAAGCTGTGAATAAATCAAACTTTTAAATTAACACATAAAAAAGATTCGGCCGTTTATGCCACAAAAAACGTATGTTTCGACAATCAAGGGAATCAAAATTCATAAACGGGATGAAATTTGGCTTATACTACAAATAAAGGGAGAATTCTAAAAACTTAATTGTCTGTGAAGTTCGGATGGATAAGCCCGCTTCGCTCTTGTCCGCCTTTTTTGTTAAAAAATTAATCATTGTTAATAAAAAAAGCGATAAAGATAGAGTAAAGTAAATAGATAATTTTGATTTTGATGAAATTTTATATGTGAATTCAGTAGGTCTGAGAATAGGTTGTTATCTATTTTCATACCCCTATTTGGCAAAACAATGTTTGTCGGGTCAGCTAGTTTTTTATAAATTTTATAAATAAGAGTGGTTACAAAACACAGCTATGTACGGAACCCTTGCTGCATAAGTCCCGCTTGCACTTGGCTGGTTTTTTTTTCATGAAGCAGCTTCACGCAGCCGGTTATAATATATATTTAATGTAATAAGCATTTTTGCGACACATTACGTCACTCAACTTTTTACGCCTGTAGTCTTTATTTATTATGTAGCGTACGCACAAACATAAAACATCACCAAGCGAACCCAGGCTTTTATCAAATGAGTTTTTACAATTTTCATCGCTTGTTTCATTACTAAATTGTCAACGTACGTGCGGAATCTTTAGGGACGGGATGAAACCAAAGGAAACTCATGGACGACAGAGCACTATCTCTATCTGCCTTGCAAACACAAAATTAAATTCATACTTTTGCAATAATGCCAGTCCCCTTAACACAAGGAACCGTAATTGTTATGGTTGATTAGTACGTAATTGTTATGGTTGATTTAAATATATATTGATTAGTACGTAATATATGGCAGGCGAGCCAACAGTCATCCCAACGCAATATGTAATACAAAAATTTAAATAAACACCACTAAAAAACTTTAAACCACAACAGAACTAAAAACAGAGAAGAGAAGAGAAGAGAAAAAGAATAACCTTTAAATTCAATGTAGGCTTTGTAAAAGTATAGTTTGGAGCAGGTGCCGAGTTGCAAATCCATCGCATAGATTTTTGAGCACCGACTACAACATATATTTCTACAATATCTTCATTGAATTTAAAGGTCATATTCCTTATAAATTATTTCTCTGTTTTTAGTTCAGTAGTTTAGTTTTTTTATAAAAAAATATTTTTAGTCAAAAACTACTTTGCCAGAATTGAGTTTTTCAAAAGCAAATTTAATGCACGATTCCCTATAAGAACAACCATAGCTCAAGTATGTTTTTAGGATTTGAAGAATGTACTCGATTCTTCAGGTCCCACCATCAGATCCTGGAAGACAAGATGACTATGATTCCGACTGTGAACCCTTTCTAACAAAAAAGATATTTTCCAATCAGTCCAAGCGTCTTCGACTAATCGGGGAACATCCCTAGAAAAAAAAAGATCTCGGTGAATTGAGAATATCCTCATTTTTTGAAGTCGGTTAAAAAAATATAATATTAAATGTTTGAAGAATAACAAAAATCAGTCTTAGATTGAACCTCAGTAGGTAAAATGAAACTAACTTCACAACAAGAAATTGACTAAGAAGTCCAGTCCATTGAATAAAAAGCTGAGTTTTCAATTTCAGCAGATGTATTTAGGTCTACCTACCTGCCACAATGTCCCTACTTGCCGAACTAACACAGTATTTCACTCTGCAATGGTAATTCTGAGCAAGGAATGCAATCAATTCATCGCCAAGTCGAGTGATATAGATATATTTATTTTAATGATCAACTGCCCATTTTTAATGATAAAACTTTATGTATCCGGACCATAAAGCCTATTGCTTTAATTTTAATAGTTCTACTTTAATACCTCTAGTTATAGAAATGTATTATAGTGATTAGCACTGATAAGACCTCACTTTTATTAAGATTAATAAGAAGGCAAATGTTGTGAGCGTTTGTTTGTGACGCTTTATTGCACAAAAGAAATAAAACAATACATAAAAATCTAGTTATGGTCTATTGTGCATGTAAGACGTTTTTTTAGCGGCCGGTTTTTTTCTTTAATATTAGATGGGTTTAGCTGTTCTGCAAACTGCTTAGAGTGGTTGGCGCGAAATACAATCGCTATATCGAGAATGCACCTCAAGCACGTGCTAGGCCTGCAGGGGCTCGAGCAAAAATAGTTAAGAATTGGTTCTATTCAATTACGTCCGGGGCAGGAGGGCTGTTGCGCCAGCCGGCCTGCATCGGATTTTCATTTTATTTTTAGTTCGTTAGGTAACTTCACGGTGGGCCTCGAGAGGAGTTTCTTTTCGCCGCCCCACACCGCAGTAATTTGGACCGGAACTTGCTGGCGTGGCGCTTCAATGAGCAAAAATTGCGGCTCGCAACCGCCTTTTACCAGAGCCGGGAGGCGCTAACAATAGGCTTATTCGATTTCTGGCTTGTTCATTTCGGAAGATGATCTTTTCTTAGGTAGGTACTCATCAAACTTTTATGGCGCGCTCACTTTAGATGCTTTCGTTTCTTGAGCGATAAGTTTACTCATTTGTTATTTGGCTCGACTCATGACTTGATAACAAATCATGTTCCTGCGAAGCGGTATTTAAAAGATATTTTCCCAAACTTGCTTGGAAATTTCAGCATTATGTTGACAACTTTCTTCGAGATAAATCGAAATTGCTGTATCTGTCGTGGTTCAGTGTCCAAATAAATTACATACTCGTAGTAAACTCAATCTGTCGCGTAATTTAAAAACCAGTCGAGGGCGTGTCGGGTCTCGCGCAGTGTAGGGTTTCGTAGAAGTTGAGTGTTTATCTTAAATAGATATTATTTTAGAAGAAGTTATTATTATTGTCATTACTTATCTCCTTAAGGGCTGATTTTTAATAGTCAATTAACTTTTATCTGAGGAATAAAAATAGCGGTTTTGACATATTTTTCTAAGTAGCTGTCAAACCGCCATTTTTATTTCACTATCAAATATTAAATTAAAAATAATTAAATACTCTTTTTTTAACACTGTCAAATATTAAGGGCTGATTTTTCAACTTTTATCTCAAAGTTGTCAGACTATTGAAAAATCAGCCCTTAATATTTAACAGTGTTAAAAAAAGACTGGAAAGCGGTTATAAGAAAGCGGTTATAAAACTCATAATTTATACGTCTCCGTATAAATTATGAGTCTTATAACCGCTTTAAGGCATTTTAACTAAAAAACAATTATTATTTGTAAAAAAAACACGGGATAAAATTTGATAATTATGTATCTGCAGCCATTGCATCGAAAACGGTCTGGATTGGCCGATTCTATGATGATGTCACATGTCAGTAAAAATGGCGTCTGTTATTTATTCGTTCTTACGTTCATTGGTTGGTTTACTGGGATGTGACGTCATAATTCCTGTGCGACGCCATATTGCCCTAGGTAGCGTTTTCGCGGCTTATTTCAAAAGTAAATTTTCGTTTGACTTTTTTTGGAAGAAATATACGAAAGAATTTAAAGTTACCACTTTCTGAGGACTCCATGAACACCAACAAACATTATGAAACTGATGGTTTTCAGAAATCGGTCAAACAGCCTATCACACCCTCACACACACACACACACACACACACACACACACACACACGCCGAAATGTATTAAATTTGCTTTATTTTTATTGCTGGCATTTGGGCCATTACTTTATTCGATTTTATGCTTATTTCTATAAAAATTTTTTTATTCCAATTATTGTATGTATTCGTCTATTCTTTCTATTTATAGTCAAATTTTGTTCATAGTTCAGCGAATTAGGTGCAGCAGAAAACCAGCGCTAGTCGCCTCTGGCTAGCATTTTGCTGAGCTGCAGCCTTTTTCTGTTGTAGCACATTTCGTTCAACATAATTGTATGAGGTACCTTTATTTTTATGTTTTTGGTTTACTACAAATATTGTTTATAAATTGTGTTATGGTGTTACAATCGAAATAAATGCTTTTCACTTTCACTTTCACTTCACTTTCACTTTCTATTCTGCCGTCATAACGAAAAAGGCCATAACTTGATTTCAAGCAAATTACTAAAAAACTAAATTTCAAGCATGTTTGCTAACTTGTCGTCGATGATTACTATTTGAAAAATACAAGTTTTTTTTTTACATATTTCTTAAGCTATTTGCTTAAATTTAAGTGTTATTTTTATTCAAATACAGTTTACTTTTTCTCACTAGTAATATGAAAGTTATGGCCTTTCTTCTTATGACGGCAGTATAGTATGAATTATTTTGTTTCAGAGATGATGACGTGCCGGCTGGGCTCGCGCCGACTGGGCGGCTCCCGCGGGTCGCTGCAGGCTGCCACGGCGTGCTCCGCCGCCAGCGAGCTCGACCTTTCTTCGCGCTCGCGCCGCTCACACAAAGCCAGGTGATATTATTATAGAGCATAGTGCACAAAGACATGTTAGCCGGGCACGGTTAACGGTTACCGGCTCGCGGTGACCGGGCGGCTTGATGCAGGCTGCTACGGCGTGCTGCCTAACTATTTGCTCCAGTCCATCCAAAGGTTGTTTGGAAGAGATCACTTATAGTAATTAAGCCACCGTCTGTACACTTAGATTCAGAAATACCTGTGTTATTTGTACAATAAAGTGTTTTCTATCTATCTATTAGTTCTAACCAGTGTTAAACTTTTAATTAGCACTAAAATTAGTTTTAAATCTCAAATTTTATTATTTCTACTAATCTTGATAAAGAAATTGTTTATTAATTAAACTTATTTCTACACTTTGGATTTTGATTGGTTTCTGGTTCCCACGACACAGGGTATCCTAGTGTGGGGCCAGAAGCAATGTATGTGCCTGTATGTAAATCTTATGTCTTATGTTATCTCACTGAAAAGTCCGTGGTGACTATTTCACAACAATTAGGCCCTACTAGTTAGGCTAGACTTTCGTTACTAGTTAGGCGAGATTTTCTGAGAATTTAGGTACTTAAGAATTGCTCTTTTACATAGTACACATTTAACTTACACAGAGGCAAAATAGAAGGAAGCTTAGGTATTTAGGTATATATTGTTTAGTAAATCTGTTGTGGAAAAACTCTAATAATAAAAAACTCTAACAGACATTCAACGAGAAGCTATGCCAGTTTCAGGAACCAGCGTTTATTATTGGCATAAGTAAGTAAGGGGAATTTCTAAGGTTCGGTCAGTGTAGTATTGGAGGGACCCACCGTAGATAGAATCTATATTGTAATGCATTTCTGAGAACTAAACTGGAGCCCCAAGAAACTGAGTCCTCAAACCACCGCGGCGTCATCAAATCATCCAAAACTAATAAAAATAAGAAATATCTAAAGAAGTCGCCGCAGCTAGATTGCAAATCAAAGTGTGGTGTTCTGTATACAACGTTGCCATTTTGCATTTTGTGTCCCACAACAAAGATCAAAAGTAGCAGCTACAGTGTTGCAGAGTTAAGGACTCTAATCTACACTTGAGTCTCAATAGCAGAGGCACCCCATTGTCTGCTGAAATTTGTGAAGCGGCAACATTCTGTATTCTAAGAGTCAGTCGTCATAACAACAAACAGTACCTAATGCAAATGATCAAAGTTGCTCTGTGTGAGCGCACGGGCCGTGTCGGGCCTTGAGCTACCGTTTCGACGGACAAACTTTATCCATTAGTCAAGTTATTGCTCAAAACCTATTTAAATAAATCGCCACTTGTCTGTCACCTGTATTGAACTCTACAGATCACAGACAACGCGCAACTTTGTACCCCTGTAGGATACGCCTCGCTGAACAGTTCGAACTGTATACTAAATAATTTTCTATACGAAACTTGATAATTTTAAACAGCCAACAGTTCTGAAAGATGCTTTGGAAACAAAACTTTACAGTCCAAAATCTTTTGGACTCTAACAAGGGAGGTAGGGGGTGAGAAACAAAGGATGAACTAACTTGTGTAGATCATTAGTTATCTGCAAATAATAAACATCGCCATGTTTTGGATCAGGCAAGTGTGAAAGCACGTAATTGGCGTATTTCCGTGGGCTCTGCGGTCGCCCCAATGCTATGCCTCAGGCGCTCGTTCCAAAATCGTTATTGGATACCGTTCCGAAACTCGAATCTGTCATAGGGATGACGACGTGGCCGTAAACGTGATAAATCGCGCTCGCAACACTTCCAGCCTCCGCGGCCATTCGAGCGGATTTTATTTGCAAAACGTTTTCTATCATTGCTAAATTAAGCTTTTTACGACACGTCGATGGAGGAGGGCTCTGATTGATTGCAGCGAAATCGTTCCTCTAGCGTTTTCGATAGAGGCTGTTTCCAATAAATATTGCGTTTTATAGCTGGAGCTGGAAAAAGCCCAGTGTTCCCTAAAAATAAATCAATTCAAATCAAATATATTTATTGCTTACTAACGCTCGGTTTCTAGAAGAGCGATCATATTATGTTAATCTCATGTTAATCTCACGTCAAGCTAATTTCAGCCAATCACGTGCCGGTATTTTGAATTAATCTTAGATTAATCTCTTGTTACATTTGATCACTCTTTCAGAAACTGAGGCTAAGTGTAGGTACATAGGTCTTACTTAAGATTAGGACTTAAAACTTAGTCACCTTTTGCAGGTGTTACAATTTCGTAATCTAGGGTTAAACTAATTTATACTATATTTGGCAGGTACTCCTTTAATGAGTAAAAGCATTTTTCTGTTAGGAATTCTCGGAGTTTTCTTTTGAAAGTGTTGAAATCCTTTTGCAATTTTGTATGCGGTGGGAGTTTACTATAAATTTTTATACACATATAATATGGACTACAATTTAACATCTACCTATCTATCTCTTTAAACGAGCAATTCTTGTATTATATATACAAGAATTTATACATAATAAGAATCTCGGAAACGACTCCAACGATTTCCACGAAATTTTGTAGGCAGATGCTTACGAGGGCGTTTAATTGATCTAACTAGGTTACATTTTTAGAAAACGTTGTTTCATCCGTGTTTTAAGGCAATTGAAATTTGCTATAATAACATACAGAGGTAAATTTCGCGTTTACCTGCAAGGTTGGGATAGTTCTGACGGGAAAACGGGCGACCCGTTTCGGGCCGATTTCAAGTGACCTGATTCGAGTCATGATTTTTTTTCCAAGTTCTTTTTTTGTTGAAAAAGGATTATTTTAATTTTATATTACATATTTTATATTAAAAAAAAAGGACCGAGCAAAGCTCGGTTACCCAGGTACTTTTAATTATTGAGGATGGTAACACTAGTATATTTTTAAAAATATCAATTTACTTACCGATAACGTTAAAGAGGCCGAGCCTCCATTAAGGTGGCGTTAGAGTGGTTCAAGGGCTGTCTCTTGTTTGCTGAGGATGGAAGGGCCCTCGCCGTAAGTGCGCCTTAATCATGAGTGCTGACTCGATGGGCTCCAACAAGGCAGCGGCTACGGGTTGCCTGGGGATGAAAGAGTCCACGTGTTGGGATAACTTCGGGTCTGTTACATATAAAAATCGTCTGTACTCAACAGATTGACCAGGTAGAATCTTTCTTAAGCAGATTTGCACACCTTTTTTAAAACATGCTTATAGTCGTGGATTTGAATCGCGGCATGTAACAATTACTTTGTTTTCTCAAACATGCTTGGAAATTTGAGCATTATTTCGACAACCTTCTTCGAGATAAATCGAAATTGCTGTACTGGCCAATTACACGCGAGAAGCGGCCGGAAAAAGTTCTATGAAAATTCATAACTGTCGTATTTTGCGGCCAAATAAATTACATACTAAACTCGGATCATATCTGTCGTGTTACTTAAAAATGGAACGATCTTTTACTCCGAACAATGACAACCAAGGAGGTAACTTGGACGTAGTTTAGCAAAAAGGTTCCAACATACACAAAGTGAGTTTTGAAATATTTCAGTTTTTAGGTTTAAGCTGATTTACGCTCTCCATACATAGGGTTACTCTGCACATACTCATCGGATCGCTATGAAAGTCTTTGGTTCTTAAAATATAGAGAATAGTGATCATTTTGCTATAATATAATAATATAATAATAATAATAAACTCACGCCCGTTATCCCCGAAGGGGTAGGCAGAGGCACCAGTATCTAGAACTGGACCCACGTTTTGCCGAGTTTATTAGGTCCCAAACGTGACAAGTGGCAAGCCTGTCGCCGTTATCGTTATTTTGCTATATTTAACTCAAAAATTACCATGTTGTAGGTTGGAACCTAAACCACTTTAACGCGGCAAAAATATTGTTGTTCGTTCGTGGTTCGTGTGATTGTGAAAGTTTATTGAATTTAACAGAATGAGTTCATAGTTTTAATTTCCGCGCATTATTTAAGAAAAATCATATACAAGCTTTGGCCACAACTAGGCATTGATGGACTCATGTATGTGTGCCTCGGCTTCGCCTCGGCCCACATTTCCACGTTCGTCCATCAATGCCTCTTTTGCGGGCCGCTGCAGTAATGTACTATTTCTAAGTTACGTACACCTGTGATGTTATAGCAGTACCACTCGTTAACGGCGTAGGAAAACATCGTGAGGAAAGCTGAGTATCTGAAGTGTTCACATACCTCAGCGCTTAAAGTTGCCAGTCAGCGGTGGCCTCGCTGAGGGCTTCACACTCTCTTCTAATAGAGGCACTATTTAGTTTGTGTGTGAGAGAGAGAGAGAGAGAAAGAGAGAGAGTGTGAAGGCCTTAATATCTAATACATAAAATTCGCGTGTTACAGTGTTAGTACGCATACTCCGATTTTGATAAAATTTTGTATGTATATTCGGTAGGTTGTTATCTATACCCCTAAATGATAAGGGTGGTTTACTAGAAATATTTTATCTGGCAAAACAACGTTGGTCAGCTTATAAATATAATAAAATAAAATATAGGGCCGGCCTAGTGGAACGTATACAGGCCTTTACATAATTACTTTTTAAGCAGAATTTAAGTGAAGTTTTTCGTATGAAATTAAATTTAAATCGCTATTTAAGAGACATTTAAGGTAGTAAGATGTAAGTCGGCCTAATCAGAAGCATGTTGCTGCTTAAACAGCGACTACCTCGTTGGAACACGATTGATTACCGAGACAGACGTAGTGAGTTCGATTCCCGCTGGGTGTCTCCGTACTTGATTTGTACAAATGGAGTCAAGCTGGGTATTTTTTACAGAACAGTGTACCCTTGATACTACTATGGAGCAGGACATGATATTGTAGTTTTCTTTTTGTTTTTAATATAAAAGAAATAAATAAACTCACGCCCGTTATCCCCGAGGGGGTAGGCAGAGGCACCAATCACTAGCACTGGGCTCACGTTTTGCCGAGTTTATTAAGTCCCAAACGTGACGAGTGGCAAGCCTGTCGCCGTTATCCGGGCACAAATCATCAAATTGTGTTGCTGTACAAACAAACAAATGTACGTAACTAATGCCCGGTTCCAATATTCACAAAACGCTTCGTTTTTGCTTACGATCGGTTACTATTCCTGCGAAATTCCTACGAATCGTTGATAAATTGTAGGTAGAACGGATCGTAGCCGGTAGGCGTACATTATAGGAACCGGGCATAAAAGTCTTTGGTACATGCGTGGTTCAAACCCAGACCCTCGTGATCGAGAAGCAAGGGTCAACCCCACTACGCCACCACCTCTTTTTGTTTTTAATGCTGTTTTTAGCGCACAATCATTGAAAAGCAAACAGCCGCTTAAATAATGGTGATCGACATAAGAAAATACAGTCCTCCGGTGTCTAGTGAAGTGAATTTCAAGAGGCGCGGGCGTCCTCAAACTCCGGAGGCAGTTGTCGTCGCATTGGAAAAACCAATTTGAGGCGGACTCTGCTCGCGTGCCAGTAAGGCGATTGGGCTTAAAACGATATTTTCCGTTCCCTTGCAATGGAGATAAGAAATCAGGATTATCTTTTAGTGAGCACTCTTCATTGAAAATTGAATGCCTTCAAAGAATTAACCCTGTTTTGTGTTCCTACTGTAAATAGCGGGGTCGTTCACTCCTGCTTTGTGTTCGTGTTTGTAGTGAAATTTTGTTTCAATTATGTTTTGCTCAAAGCTAAACGTATGCATCGTGCGAAAGAGCGCTATGGCTTGTCTGCTCGCCAGCCTCCAAAGATAGGGTATTTTGTACTTGCTGAAAAAAATCGGTAAAAGATGACGAGTCCTTTACTATTAAAGTTATCATAATCATCATCATCATCAACTCATTATGTCCCCAGCGTGGGGCACAGGTCTCTTCCCTGAGGAAGGCCATACTCCACCACGGGGGCCAAGTCCGGATTGGTGGAGGCTTGTAGTTTCGGAAAGAACGAACTCAATACAAAACCTTTTCACCTCTGTTTATGACCGTACTGTTTATTTGTGAACCTGTCTTGTTTCGTGAAATTATCCTTGTAATATTTGTACCTGAGTTTGTCCTGCGTTCTAAATCTAAATGTTGTACTCACGTGCAGGTTAAAACTGCTGGGTGCGAGCGGCGAGGCGCCGCTTCTGAGCGGCTGGCGCAGCACGCCGCACACGCCGGCCACTCCGGCGGCGCACCAATCGCACAACCACCTTGCGCCCGCCTGCAACGGCACTGATAGGTGAGTAGACTCCGCTGGGTGCAAGGACACTTAGGGCTCTCGCCCACAGCGACTTTTTGCAGCGATACCGTCGCACTTCTGTCGTGATGAAAACGCGATTCAGTATCGAAGGGGCCACTCTTCCTCCATTCTTTCCCCGATGTCATCCGTCACGGTCGCGCGTTTTCATCGATACAGCCGCGATGCTGTAGCGCGTTAGTAGCACGTTGGCATCTCTTCTGAAGTGCGTTGCAAATGCGGCTACCGCTTGATCGAAGCGATGCTGTCGAGCGTTTACGAAACGCGCCACCGCATCGCTACAGAAAGTCGCCGTAGGCGAGGGCCCTTATATGTACTCTGTAACATATTCCCCTTGTTATAAAAGGTGGTTGTGTGACCACGTGGCAGCCGCTACAGTCTTACAACCACCTTGCGCCCGCTTGCAACGACGCAGATCCAATCCAATCACTCAGACCCTCAATACTAAGGATGATGGACGCTACGAAGGCCATGCGTATAGAATGCTCTTCATCTAGCTAACCTCTCGTTCGCCGTGTATATTATGTTAGTCTTGTCTATTTATTTTGTTTCTGTGATGTGACTTGTTGGCAGGTAAATGATTTTCTTCTTATTCTAAACTCCCGGGTGGAATTTAAACAGTTAGGTTAGATAGGTGAGCTGAGTAGGTATCCACCAGATTGCAACGTGTTATGAATGTGGGTGTGTGACCATGAGCCGGCTCCATTCGTATAACTTCGCGTCCACCTGCAATGGCTAAATATTCAGTCACTGCAGTGTTACTAAGGCTATTGATAGATAAACTTTTAAATATGTCCTCCACATAACCCAATGTCTTACCATGGGTTATTATTATTATTAATTACCGAACAAAACAAAGTATTCGGAAACAAATTTCACAAGGGTGGTTAAAATTTTCCAATGTAAACTTAGTACAGTGTAATTGTTATGATTAAATGCCATTATGTCGGCACCTTAAAGATAGCGGTTTCGGCATAAAGCCAAAAGCAAACTCAGTGTATCATAATGTGGCTACTGTGTTTACAATAGGCGCAATTACCTGATATGATCTATGATTATAAAGTTACTAAAGCTACGTATGTACTTACTCTCTCGCGCCCAGCAGTTGAATTTATACAGGGCGTCCCAAAATTATGGGACATGAAGGGAAAGTACCTTAAATATCGTAGATAGGGTATTTTGCTGAAAAAAAACTTTATGTCAATTAAGTGGTTTTTTTTTGTAAATTAATTAATTAAATGCTCAAAATGTGATCCCTCTTCTTACGCAAATCGCCAATTTTTTAATGAGTCCGCTGCCTGTTGATTTTTATTTTTCATTTTCAACTTATTTGATTACGGCAGTTTCAGGTATGTTTTTAATTTGATTAAAATGATTAATTTCACGCTGTTCCTTTCTTTTAAAATACTATGTTACTTAAGAAGAGTTATTATTTTTTGGCCATTCTTTCAATTGGCATCATAAAAGAAGGGGTGTTTGTTTTACATTTAAGTCGGTTCGATTCCCAGACGAGGTAAGTAATTTTTAGAAAATCTTTGAATGCAGAATTACTAACTTTTTAAAATAACAAAGTCTTCTTTCAGCAAAATACCCTATCTACGATATTTAAGGTACTTTCCCTTCATGTCCCATAATTTTTGGACGCATAATAAAAAAAGCTACTTAGGCTTTTAATATAAAACAAGTAGCACTAAATACAAGATTGGCTGTCGCACTAAGCAATCTCAAGTACTCGTTCTCATGCAGGCAGCTGTTATTATTTACTCTTCGCCAACATTTTAAGCTGTCTATAAACTAGCGCTCAGACTGAGTGGAAAGTGGGTCGGGAATTCCATTATCCGCTCGTAGAACAAAGAAATAGAAGTTTCTATTTAGAAGCAACAACGTAAATAATTTAACGTCACAAAAACACACACAGCTACGCAATAGTATAGAGAAATAAATAGGAAAAACAACATACAGAAAAAAAAACAAAAGCAGAAGAGAAGTGAAACTACAAGAGGCAAGCTTTTATTAGTTAAGACTAGCACAAAAAGGATTTTAGAGGCAAGAACTTTTTCAAAATAAAAAAAACCTTTATACAATTACACAATTTTCCAAATTGCCAAACAGTTTAGTGGCGAAGCGCTCTGACTACCTATATTATTTTGAACACATAAACAGCGATTTAAATTCATGCGGCTTCAGTCCATACGTAAAATGACATACTACAGACACCGCGACAACACCGACGCAACACCGTCGATCTAGTGCTGCAGAAAGTAGATAGGCGAAACAGACAGATTTATAAACTCCCTGGAAAAAAAATAATGCTAAAATATTAGCCGTACGACGTAGGAAGCCCATCCTGGTCCGACCGTCTGAGGCTGATTGCCGTCTGTAGCTGAAAGAGGATGGCCGTGGGCAGAAACAAGTGGCGTACCTTGGACGAGGTCTATACCCAACAATTGGCCTTGCAACTTATATTTGATATGTTTCTTATAACTTATTTTGAAAATATTGACCATTTGAAGAAAATAATTTCAGTATTTTTGAATTTTAGTCCTTATGCCCGTTATGTCCTTACTTCGGAATTCCGGAAAATCTGAATCCAGACCTTCTGTGTGTCACTACTTTGTGGCCAACGAAAGTGAGTCTATTTAAAACGCTTGGACGAGCCGCGAACTTATGAGACAGTTCTAACTACGGAGCGCCGGCAAGAATATCTAGATTTAGTTTAAAAAAGAATAAAACTGTTCCACAATTTCAATAATTTGTTTAAAGAAAGTTAAACATTTATTGCAACAACAGACCATACTTTATACTTACACTTATCTATCTATCTCTTTAAACGAGCAATTCTTGTATACACATTAATATTTATATATAATCAGAATCTCGGAAACGGCTCCAACGATTTTCACGAAATTTTGTAAGCAGATGCTTTCGGGGGCATTTAATTGATCTAACTAGGTTCCATTTTTAGAAAACGTTGTTTTATCCGTGTTATAAGGCAATTGAAATTTGCTATGATAACATACAGAGGTAAATTTCGCATCCATCTGCAAGGTTGGGATAGTTCTGATGGGAAAACGGGCGACCGTTTTGGGCCGATTTCAAGAGACCCGGTTCGAGTCATGATGTTTTTTTTCAAAGTTCTTTTTTTGTTGAAAAAGGATTATTTTAATTTTATATTACATATTTTATATTACAAAAAAGTACCGAGCAAAGCTCGGTCACCCAGGTACTATACTTTATACTTATACTTACTTTATACTTACACAATACACATTAATCAAAACTTAAAACAAAACTAAATATATATACAGTAAAAAACTCTATATATCTTTCTCTATTCTACCTACTAGATGCTCATCAAGAGCTTGTGAGCAGCATCTTTAGTTTTGCAATGAAAATTGGTAAGTTAAAATAAAATACCCATAGCACAAACTCACGCCAGTACCCAGATAGGTAGGAGACCAGGGACTGCCCTTGCTTCGAATCCGACAGGTCTTTCGTATCAGAAAATTTAAATGTGTTTGAGCACAGGTACAAATATCACGGAATTTAATTGGAAACGCTCGCAACCCTACGTGAGAAGAAAACGCAGGTGTTACTCGCGCTACCCAATTATTTACCGTCAAGCAAGCCCGGGGCGATATGTTTGAATAATAATCAAATCCAAATATTACAGTATTGTCTCTCAATTATAAAGGCGCGAGTAAGGTGTCTCACGATATTCGGTGGTTTGTGGTTATCGAAGCTGAAAACTCACGTAGTAGTTATATGATCGGCATGAGACCCTTATCATACATTGCAGTCATTATCATAATCTTAGTTTTAAGTTTGTTTCGCCGACAAATTAATTCAGCATAGTGCTAGTGTTTTTTACGGTTCGTGAGGTAAGAAATTGTTATACCACTATGAGGTGGCTATACCCGAAACTATGATGTTAAATCTTTGTTACTATGATTGTGCAATTTTCATTTTCGACCTGCGAAATCTTAATAATAGTCACGATCCAACAAGTTAAGTATATAAAATACTGGCATTAAGAACAGTATGGGTTATTTTTAATTAGAATAATCAAAGTACCTAATTTTCTTCGACAAGAAAAGTTCAGTAAAATATCTAAACTTTTCTTTGTTTTGAGCTATTTTCGAGTAAAATGAAAAAAAAAATGCAAATTATATAGTACAACAACGTAATAACAGTATTTTGTCTTATTAATACAACTAATAAGGTGCACAAAAGTCTGATGAAATTGCTTGACATAACACCAAAATAGTCCGTCTGTCTGTCACGACTCTTTATCACGGGAACGCATGGCTATCATCATCATCATTATCAACCCACCGCTGCCCACTGCTGGGCATAGGCCTTTTCCCCCAAATGCCATTTCACACGGTCTCTCGCCATTCGCATCCACGGACCTTCCGCCGACATAACGACATCGTCCGACCATCAGGCCGCTATAGCGCCATGGCTGTATCGAGTTGAAATTAAAACCATATACCTAAATTTACGGTCCCTTGAAGTTGTAAAAGATACGGCCCTCGATGCCACAAAAACACGTATATTTCGACAGTCAAGGGAATCAAAATTCATAGGGAACCTTCCGTTGAACTAAAACTATGAAATTTGGCAAGAAATGTTGTCTTGTATTACAAATATAGGAAATAATTTAAAACCGGACATTTGTAATTAAATCATTAAAAAAAATGTCTTTGAAGTTCGGAAAAAGCTTGGAAAAACCTGCGAGTATGGAACGCTCGGTGGACAAGCTAGACTCGATTTTGTACGGTTTTTAGTGTTCCGTAGCCAAATGGCAAAAATCGGAACCCTTATGGCTTCGTCATGTTTGTCTGTCCGTCCGTATGTCACAGCCACTTTTTTCCGAAACTATAAGAACTATACGATTGAAACTTGGTAAGTAGATGTATTCTGTGAACCGCCCATACGTGTGAGGTATATAGGTCTTCAAATAGTGAGGTTTCTATTATCACTTTTTTCTAAACTGAATAGTTTGCGCGAGAGACACTTCCAAAGTGGTATAGTGTACAACCCTGTAACTTCTAAAATAAGAATATGATAATATTAAAAAAAACGTGCAAACTTTTACCGAAAATTGGTTCGAACGAGATCTTGTAAGTAGTTTTTTTCAAATGTATATTGCGGTTTTTTTCAAATGTAAACCGCAATAGGTATACATTTCATTCAATCAACTCAATGTTTAGGTACATATACATTTATCAGTAAATTAATTTAAAAAAAATTCACTATTATTAAAACATCGAACAAAGTTACAACGTACTACGAGAACTTATATTATGTTACTTGCATCGTCATCAACCCATTATGTCCCCACCGAGGGGCACGGGTCTCTTCCCTGACTCCACCACGGGGGCCAAGTCCGGATTGGTGGAGGCTTGTAAGACTAGTGGCTGGTCTTACTGTCAGAAGTTTTCAAGCCGCCCTAAGGCCTCTGACATGGCTTAACGACTGCCATCTATCGACGGCAGCCGGCACCAACTGCTTAACGTACCTTGCGAAGCACGGAATCGCTCGGAAAAAATGCCACTAGCGTTAGTCATAGACGGTGATCCATCCATGGACTGAACGTGCCGTATGTTGCTTAACCTTAATGATCGTTTAAGATCACTCAGGCAGCTTGCATAATATTACGGAACCCTTCATGAGCGAGTCCGACTCGCACTTGGCCGCTTTTTATTCATATCTGACGTAGGTACCGCGTAAATACGAAACAAACAAGTATCGTTAAATATCGGGTGCTCGCCCTTACAAAGCTGATGTGGTGTAAAACTCATATTTCGCTTTAGTAAGAATTTTGCTGCTAATGAAATGTCAAAAATTTCATTAGTGTACGTGCTTAAAACGCGTCCAAGGAGTACCTATAACCTAAGAGTGGTCATAAACTAATTAAATCTCTCTTATTAGCATCCCAAGCTAGAGGGTGCATCCTTGAGTATTGGATTGGTCGATTAATTAGATAGGTACACATCCCTAAGCCCCACGGCCAGCCCGCAGGTGCTAAATACGATATTCAATTATTCCTTAGCCCGAGAACATGCGAATCAATCCAAGCTATCTCCAAACAATCAGCTATTAATGCAAACAACGCTCTGTGTACTCTACGCTAGAGAAACACACACGTGTCTCTCTGTAATGGTACTGACACATGTGCGCATTAGTAGCACGAAAGCATGCTTATATTGAGCAAGTGCTTTACTCCCAATCTTTTCTGTATGTAGGCACATTGCCTTTCAACAAACAGAATGTAAATTCTTTACGTTGAGATAAGTTTATGATTTCCTAAGACAGTAACACTGACAACGATAATGCAGTTTTAGGTTATCAAACCTCAACAAAGGAAGACGGATAAATTAAAACATCGAATACAAAAATACAGAAAAGATTGGGAGTAAACCACTTGCTCAATAAAAGCATGCTTTCGTGCTACTAGTGGAGCACGTGTGTCAGTACCATAAAGAGATTAAAGAGGTACAGCACAAATCAACTCTAATATGAATCTCTGTATACATTCGACCTCGGTACACAAATATAAGTGGCGACGGCCCTATCTGAAGAGGAAACGTTTATTTTCCTATAGATTTCCCCAAGCGTCGCTATGAGTTCCTACATTATTTATTCTGTCTTTTCCGTGACAATTCGATAAGGTATTAGGTAGGAAAACCACGTAAGTCGACGTATTTGGGGTGTAACAGAAATTGTGGCAGTTTGATACATTGGGAGATATTGCATCACTTTTATAGATTGATATTTTCATTGAAAGCGCCCGCTGACTACCAGTCAGACGCTCACGGTTATGTTGTTGCCAACTAAAAAACCGTAGAAGTATTTTCACAAAATAAATAAATTCACACTTAAAACTTTTAGTATGTATTTATTTTCTTCTCTATTGCACTAATTACAAAGTAAAAAGATAGATAGATAGAATATTATTCATTGTAGGTACACCAGTAAATGTACAAGGGCTTGCATTCTCTTCCAGCAAACCTTTGTTGACTTTTGTTAAAAACAAAAAGGTTGTGATTGGTGGCGCCACTGCCCGATGCATCAGAAGCCGACATTCTTCTACTTCTTTCTTTGTAATGGCGCTAAGTGAATTTGTTTGCTTAAAATAACTTAATATGTATTTAACAACAATTCTTTAAAATGTTCATGACATAAACTAGAAGAGATAGATATATATAGACATGCGTGGCGTGTACGTTTAACGTATTGGACGATAGTTAGCTCGCAAGAGTTAGACGGTCTGACACTTGCAGGTGCATAGATATTTTGCTGGGCAGTGAGGAACTCACTCAGATTGGACAAGCCCCGCCCGTTTTCCTCCAATTGAACGTAGGGTCAATTTTTAGCGCTAGTTGGACATCTATGGTTTTAACTATCTCTGGTTGTTACAGCGGTAGCAGAGGAGTCCTGAGGCGGCGCTCGACGTACACGAGCGGTCGCTTGCGCTCGGGCCCACACTGGTCCTTCGTGTTCGACCCGGCCGGCCGCCTCTGCTACTACTGGTCCATGGTTGTGTCTCTCGCCTTCCTCTACAACCTATGGGTCATTGTCTATAGGTTCTCTTTTCAAGAAATCAATGGTAAGCACCAGATACAAACACAGCTGCTCCGGACAAATGTAGCATTATGGTATGTAAGGGAAAGTGTGTCAAAGGTAAAGCAGTTTTCAATCTTATTCTGCGACATGGCTACAATACGAGATTACACCTACGTGAAGCGATACTGAAGCGTACCGCTTGAGAGTTTCAAAGGCAAACTTTGAGAACTTAAACAGCTTATACTCTCCAACTCCGTTATATAACGAAGGAGGTATTCTAGTTGCAGGGCTTATAGACATCTCCATTTTAAATATAGAGGATGGGGAAATGCAAGTATAAGATGTGGACAGGACCGACTTAACCCCCCCACTGCGCATAGTTTCCCCGCAACTTGGCCCGCGGCAAATTAAATTACTTACTTAAATAGCTTTTCTGAGTTAAACGGGGCGCTCCGAAGACATTGTAATACTTCGTAAGGTAACATTTCGACGTTTCGTCGGCTAAGTTTCCCTTTGTTTTATTACAGTTCGCAGCTGCAATGAGTTTCAGCAACACGTAATCTTATTCACAACTGTTCAACTTCGTGCTGTGTTTAAGCTGATCGCTATTCCGTCGGGAACGAAATAAAATACTCGACATAGAACTGTTGATTCCTTGAACTTTGTTGCGGAGTTGTTCCCTCCGTATAATTGCTCTGATTTGTGGGTAAGTGGTGTGCTAATCGCGAGTAATTGTTGCAGGCGAGACGCTGATCGTGTGGTTCTGCCTGGATTACTTCTCGGACTTCCTGTATCTGGCGGACATTCTGTTCCACTTCCGCACGGGCTACTTAGAAGACGGCGTGCTGCAGACAGACTCGGGCAAACTGCGCGTCCACTATATGAACTCAACAACCTTCTACATCGACTGCCTCTGCCTGCTGCCGCTCGACTTCCTCTATCTTTCCATCGGGTTCAACTCGATCCTCCGCTCCTTCCGGCTCGTCAAGATCTACCGCTTCTGGGCGTTCATGGACCGCACCGAGCGACACACGAACTATCCGAACCTGTTTCGGTCAACGAGTTTAATTCATTATTTGTTAGTGATATTCCATTGGAACGGGTGCTTGTACCATATAATATATAAAAACAATGGTTTCGGTAGTAAAAACTGGGTGTATCATGACACTGACACGGCGGATGTGGTGAAACAGTATTTACAAAGTTATTATTGGTGCACGTTGGCGCTGACGACGATCGGTGAGTGCTTATTAATTTATTATCCTTCATTTGCGTGTTTCTTACTGTGTGATGCTTGTGTAGACAGACTATTCAATTTGTTTTTACGGATGCTCAAACATTTAATAAAACGTTGAATGGGGGTTAAATTACGCAATCAGGAGCGTCTTCATTCCCGGGGCGAGCACTCAAAGCAAGGAGCCCGCATGGTATGACAATAACTTTTTGGTCTTATTCATTACCCGCGCGAACCCCACTAAAACGTGCAGGTCCCTAATTTACCTTTCCTAATGGAGGTGCTGCTTACCTTGAGGTTGTCATATCCAACAGCAAAGTGACGGGTCTAAACTATGTTTTAAGCTGGCAGAGGTGATATAGTAAACAGTGGCGGCTAAGTTGCATTTAATTATAATTGACGGATTTATAGTGATATTGAAACAAGGATTCATCAGACCAGTTTCATTGATAATATACATTTTAATAATGTGTATATCATATACAGGGTGTAAAAAAGTACTAGCCAAATTCAAGGGAGTGGTTAAGAGTCGAGTTCTAGACTTACAGGAAAATTATTTTTCTGTAAAAAAAATCTTGACGAAAAATTTCTTACACTCTGTACTTATGTTTTCAATCAATAGCTATCTCGGCAAGCTTGTATGTGAAGAATAAGGATAACAAAAACGTCATGCGTTTATTGTGACAGAAGAGTTAAAGCTTTTGAAAGTCTGTTTTTTTACGATAGTCTTGTGAGTGTATTCGAATTAGCAGGCTGAAGTGGCAATGGGCCGGCCATATCACCCGAAGAACTGATAACCAATGGTGTAGACGAGTTCCGCGGATCGGTAAACGTAGTGTAGCACGTCCTCAGACTCAGACAGGAGCGATGATCTTCGCAGGGCGGCTGGCAAGAGCTGGATGAGAATAGCCGAGGACCGTGCTCAGTGGCGTGCAATGGGAGAGGCCTATGTCCAGCAGTGGACATGGACAAGCTTAGGCCGATGATGATGATGATTCGGAATAACATTCATTAGTTTAGTTTCTCAAATCACACTAATATTGTAAACGTGAAAGTTTGTGTGTGTGTTTATATGTTTGTCAGTCTTTAGCGCTGAAACGGCTGGACGGATTTTAATAAAATTTGGAATGGAGTTAGCCGATACCCTGGATTAAAACATAGGCTACGTTTTACCGCGGGGAAATATCTTATTCCTACGGGAAAATCGATGAACCGCGGGTAACACCGCGGGGCACAGCTAGTACAAAATAAAGATGCCCACTGTAGGGCATACATACATGCCTTCACTTAAACCATCGGTGACCTACCAATCTCGAATCAAATCCACACATCATTATTATACTTCATCAATTCGCTAGCCTTATATACAAGTATATGTTCTAGCGACTGATGCTGGACTTCAAAATGTCAAGTAGCTATCACATTGCCGTAATACCTACATGCATGCTCTAGTAAGCTGTTTGATTAATATAATCGGATACTTACACTGACTGAGAAGGCATTGCTGAAACATAAACCATTGAAACATAGGTACGTCCTTTTTGAAGTTTTGCAACCCGTATAATAGAGACGGTGACTATAATGGAGAGAGGCGATGTAACATGAGAACTTTTGTGCGAGAAAATCTCATTTCATTACAAAAGCATAGTCGCTCCGGGATTTTTATTCAGACTGAATCGTAAGTTGGGTTCACAATGTTTGGCACCGGTAAAGTATTTGAATTCTCACCTGAGAGACGACGAAAGACGCAATAAAATCGAATTGAAAATGTCCGACGAATGCACAGTCCATTGTGGATAGTTGGTTGATGTATGCACCCTTAGTAGTAACGCATTCGAGTTTTCGAAATTTACCCCCGATTTGTCGTACGTTGACAGCGTGTTAAC
Organism: Yponomeuta plumbellus; assembly: GCA_947310845.1. Classification (NCBI taxonomy): domain Eukaryota; kingdom Metazoa; phylum Arthropoda; class Insecta; order Lepidoptera; family Yponomeutidae; genus Yponomeuta; species Yponomeuta plumbellus. The sequence goes on along the minus strand of OX371198.1, from coordinate 13,280,434 downwards.
CTACTGTTAACAGCTTTCAGTCGTTTTTTTTGTATGCGCTTTAGCAGGCTGTCAGTTGGCTAAAGTATATACAAAAAGAAGCTGTCAGTTACAGCTATTAGCAGTAGGTTAACAGCTTGTTAGTATACGAGAAACCAACGGTTAATTTCTTTCACCAGAAACAATAAATAAATTATTTTAAGTTTATCTATGTTATCCATATAATACTCACTATCCAATAGGTGAAAATTAAAAAAATGAAAAAATATTTATTTGTTCCAAAAACAATTTCATAAGATAAGATAAGATAAGAATATTTTTTATTGTACCAGGAAAAACATTAATACAGAACATTAACAATAAGATGCAGTACAAGAGGCGGCCTTATTGCTTAAAGGATGAAATACAAAAGGATGAAGCCCTAGTTTCCACACTAGGATTCCCTGTGTTGTGAAAACTAGTCCCCCCCGCTTAATGGTTGACAATAATGAACTAGAAACTTATAGCACTAACAAGTTAGTTCTTATTGGTCTTATATTTGGCGGCCTTAATACTATTAACAATTTCTTCCAGGGACCATAGACGGAGACAAGGAAAAAAAATTAGAGACGGTTATACTTCGTTACTAAGACTTTGGCACTCACAGGTATAACTAGATCCCTAGATGTGCGCGTTATACAAATTAAAATGTTTTATAACGATGTATTTAAACTTCTTTATCATCAACAACCCATTATGTCCCCACCGAGGAGCACGGGTCTCTTCCCTGAGGAAGGAATAGGCCATACTCCACCACGGGGGCCAAATCCGGATTGGTGGAGGCTTCTTTATACTGGTAGAAAATTCTGTCCGCTGTATTGCCGTTACCTTATATAAAATAAACGTATAAATAAAAATATCAACCAAATGTTATGGCATGAATATTTTCAGTGCACTCGGTTGGTTTACTTTATAAAGCAAACAAACAAAATAGACCCCAGTAGCGCGACCGTATATTCAAAGCACCTCTTTATTCTTCTATCAGTCGTTGGCAACAAAAAGACTCGGTATAGTTTATATTATATTCTGTCATTACCTACATTACTCATTCTCACATTATTTCGGCCGGGAGCGGCGGGTGTCGGCCTAAAGAAGCGAACCCTACTCCCCGGTCCGATGCTATTCCGCTCTGCATTGAACACTGTGAAATTGCTGAAGCGTCCCTTTTGTCGGCAGATGTTTCTGACTCCATAAACTATGCCCCGAAACATTTTATACCCTGAATAATGTATGAACATTGACGTCACGTTGCCACTTCACAAAGCTATAAAAATTTTCGCAATAAAATTAATGTGTCCTCATACTCCAATGCACCGTAATGGGAGGATTGATTAAACATGAACGTTGTTCTCGTGTTTCATTTGTAATTTAAACTCTTATTTTTCAAATCAGTTAAATTTAATTTTGAAATATACCTTGAGTACCTTTGTATACTTCAATGAGGCTATCCACGTGTTAAAACATCGAGATAAAAGGGGCCGAAATAGGATCCTCGCCAAAAGAACACCTTTTCATTATTACAACGCGTTATTTTTGGTAAAAATTGCGATGAAAACAATACAACGACCCTCTAAGAAAGCTCTTAAGGGCCCGTGAGCTGTGCGGAACGAGAGCCGTTAACGTGAATGACGCCGACACCGGCAATATATCGCGTATGTCCGTTGATTACCAGATTACCGTTTATTTTCATCATCATCATCATCATTCAGCCACAAGAAGTCTACTGCTGGGCATAGGCCTCCTCCATGGATTTCCAAAAAGTCCTGTTGGAAGCGGCTTGCATTCAGCGTCTCCTTGCCACTTGGATGAGATCGTCTGTCAATCTTGTGGCTGGTCGTCCTACGCTGCACTTGCCGATGTGTGGTCTCCATTCCAGAACTTTTCTTTTCATACTGTCCCTTATTTGATTCATCCCTTATATACATTGAAAGTATTAACAAAGTTAAAAAGACTTAAGCGTACTAATTACCAGGACGTTCCAGTAGAACAAAGAAGCATTTACATTTTGAGTGGAGAGCATTTTGAAAAGAGATGCAAAGAAAGGGAATATTGTGTCGAGCAGAGAAGCTCACTCCAGTCGAGTCGAGCGCCGTCGACCTCAAGTGTCAACGTACTTGTTGATCGACGCCGGGCCGCGCGCCCCGATTCGCTCGTCGACGCATACGGTGGGGTTACAGGACTACTGGTTGTCTTTTGAAGTGTCGTCTGTCATAATGTACCACGCAAAGACACGAGTGTGTCAAGCGAAATTCCGCTCAAAAGCGAGGCCACACGTACATCAATAGTACAGCAGTGACAATTAGCAGTAACTAGCTACTAGCTACACTAAATATGCTAATTTGGATACCGATTTGTTGCCGCACTTTGGAAGCTCATAATAATAAAATTCCAAGGTCTGTTGTAAAATAATTAAACATCTAATCTATAGTAAATTCTGTAGTAATATAGTATGTTCAATAAGAAAATTTACTTTTAGTAGATATTATAATGATATTATTCTTCTTCATAGCAAAAAATCCATCAGGATTTTTTTTCCGGGGCAGACGGGGTATTGTAACGAGGTGATCACCTCGTTGCTTTTTTAAATAATTTTCGGTCTTTAACTATTCTAAATTTAACTAGTTTGTGACATTCGCCTCTGTGTTCGGACGTATTTGGTTCAGTTAACCCTGAGCTTCCGATCAGTGGACGTGAACGTCTTTCTATTTTATTACGACCGACCTAATTTATTATTACGATTGCTCTATTCTCCGTATATTATTTATCTACAACGATCACTTAATCATAAATATTCGAAAGGCACATTATTATGTTAGTGTCTGTGCTTTCTTTTATACTCCAAATTGTATTTTTATATTTATCTTTAAACCTTAGTTAAGACCTTTATTTTTTATTGATCTCAGGTGCCTTTCCTTTACGTTTTAAACAAATTATTAACTTTGCTGCCCCTGGATACCCCTCTTTACTTTACGGACCGCACCCCTTTTACCTAACCTGCGACAAACTAGTATAATTATTTACAGTTTTGAATAGCTTAAGTAGGTTACGTACATGAATACCTTAGACAAAAATGAATAATCAATTGTACGTGAAGCGTAATGAAGTAAAAAAACAAAGAACATCCATCTATTGTATTTAATGACAAAAATATCGCGGCCACCCTTCTGAATAACCATTCAGGACAGTATCCGAGTGAAATCAACTCGAGGGAACTGAATCGAGAAGTTTTATGGCGCTAACGCTCGATCGGCTGGCCAACTTGTCACCTGATTGATTCAACGATAAATTATTCAGCGCCCTTTTCTATTGCAGTATTATTTACTATCATTGGAACGAGAAAAGTGTATTAGCGAGCCGTGGGCATTTCGGTCCGCTTTTATCTCCAATACTGAAAATACAGAATCGGGATATTTATAACGCATGTGTCGTTGTGTCACGTGTAGATAATCGCACAATGTGTAACCATTGTAGAATCTGGAATAAGTTTCTGTTATGATGTTTGAGGCTCGTGAGTTCGTCTCCCGAATGCCGCAGTTAGATTATTGTGGAGTTTTGTTTTTTGAGTTTTTTGTAAGTTTTTTGGTTCGAACCACGCATGTACCAATGACTTTTGTTTGTACAGCAACACCATTCGCTGATAAATTGTGCCCGGATAACGGCGACAGGCTTGCCACTTGTCACGTTTGGGACCCAATAAACTCGGCAAAACGTGGGTCCAGTTCTAGAGACTGGTGCCTCTGCCTACTCCTTCGGGGATAACGGGCGTGAGTTTATTTATTTATTTTTATTTTTATTTTATTTTGTAAGAAACGGTTTCTTGCCATTCGACAATCAAACCGCGTGTGGGAAGGATGCCCCTTGGAGTGTATTAGTTTTATTTCGGTGGATGTTTCCCCGAAGCATACTACTGAAGTGTTGACTAGCATTTTGCACTTCTTTTTACTTTTGAGGTATATGTACGTTTGGATTTATCTCAAAACCTACTCAAAAGAAACATGAATCGGTACTGTGTACAAAAGCAACATATTTACAGTGTTTAAATTCGCGCATCATGCGCATTTAAATATGATATCTCATTGCTTCACTTAAAACATTATTGTTCTACAAGTTGCTTATTTGGCGAAAAGTGCGCTACAAAACTATAAGCATATAATTTAAGCTTTAAAAATGATTGTGTTTTTTATTTACTTGGTATGGATATACCAAGTTTAATTTGAGCGCGACGATTTGGTTGTTATGTGTACACCATGCGTGAATTTCAACTTAAGGTTTTCCTTCTGAAAGTCGTACATGAAATGTAAATACATACATACATCCAAGTTGTTGACAAGAATTCTTGTAAAGTATTCAGCGGCCCGCGGCCGCGGCGCTCATTCACCAACTTGGAAACAGTTCAGCCGCTAGTTTCTAGCTGAAACAGAAAAGTTTTGTTGGTAAACATTCGTGTGTTTATCTCGAATGAAATAAAGAACTTTCAACTCCGTCAAGAAGTTGAACAAATGTGTTCTACTCATAACGTCGACCTGACATCTCTGAATGTACAGATGGTCTTGGTTAAGATTGGTTTTGCTTGAATTCCGTTAATACTTTTCTTAGTAGTTCATCATCAACCCATTATGTCCCAACCGAGGGGCAAGGGTTTTTTCCCTTAAGTTATAGGTCATACTCCATCACGGGGGCCAAGTCCGGATTGGTGGTGGCTTGTAAGACTAATGGCTGGTCTTACTGTCAGAAGTTTTCAAGCCGACCTAAGGCCTCTGGTTTGGTTTAACGACTACCATCTGTCGACGGAAGCCGGCACCAACTGCTTAGCGTGCCTTGTAAAGCACGGAGCCACTCGGAAAAATGCCACTAAAGTTAGTCATAAGACGGTCAAACATCCATGCACTGAACGCCCACTGTGTTGCTTAACCTTTGTGATCGTTTAAGATCACTTAAGTGGTCGGGGATGCGAGCGATCTTAGTAGTTACCACACAGATTAACATCCCAACCAGCAAAATAGTCTCAGGGTGCGCACTTTATAAGAGTGGTAGGCTTAAAGCGCTCTTATAATTGTTTTGTAAAATGTCTTCGTTCATATATCAGTCTAGAACAAGTCACTACATACTCAAGAACACTCAGTCTTATTGATTGCTCTTATATACATATATAAGAGCATTTTATAAAACCATTTTAAGCCTCTAGCTCATTTGATCTTATAATGGACTTGACGAATGATGTTATAAAATTTTCATGTCTAATATCAGCATTGCATAAGAGTATTGGATCAATACATTTACAATACAATACACAAGAACAATATAAGATGGTTTAATCTTACATCGATCCTGGGAACACAAGTGTAAGAGCTAGATGTCTAATATCAGCATTGCATAAGAGTATTGTTAGTATGATTGTTTTTGATCTTAAAGAATCATATAATAAGATTAACAGCACTTGTTTAGTAAGATATAAGAGTGATATTGGATCAATACATTAACAATACAATACACAAGATCGATATAATATGGTTTAATCTTACATCGATCCTGGAAACACAATTGTAAGAGCTAGATTTATTTGGTCAAGTGAAAGTGTAATTTTCAATTTTGTTAAAAAAATTGGAAAAAAACGCACAAGTCCTTGTGGGTATCGGTGGCAAGTTCAGAAGAAGTACGAAATGATAAATAATTCAAATGTTCTATTGCTGCCAGGACAAGCATGTGGGGACAAAAATATTAGTGAGGGTTCTGCAGGTTCTGCTTATAAACGATATTGATGAAAGTGTGTGACATAACAGAACTGATCTTAGTGAAAATGAATTGCTATTTATTTTAAACAGGCAACCACCCCCACCCCGGGCCCCATCCCTGTCCCCGTCCCCATCCCCGTCCCCGTCCCCTTCCCCGTCCCCGTGTCCCCGTCCCCGTCCCCTTCACCGTCCCTTTCACCGTCCCCGTCTCCATGCAAATGTAGTCTAATAGTGCTCTACGATAATGCAAATATAGGAGGACGCAAATATCAGTACAATAAAAAAAGAAAATAATAAAATAATATACAAAATGTAATATTTGATAAGGCGCACGAAATTTGAAGCGTAAAACAGGGTCTAGTTTACAGTAAATAATTATTCCCACGAGAATATTTACTATTAAATATAAACAAACACCAGACGATAAAGACTGTTTTATTATTTGCTACGTTTATTGTCACGCTGCATTTATCACACAAGCACCCATTACAATGAATTGTTTCGCGAAGACTTTCTGGTCTTACGTCAAATTAAAATAAGATTGATGATACTAAGAATCTTCTTAAGTAAGACCAATTTTAGCCTACGTAGTCTTAAAAGATACTTAGGTAAAAGGGTTATTAGCCTAAAGCAGCTTAAATTAGTTTTGGCTAGATTACTATAGTGGTGAACAGCATTCAAAAAGAAATTAGAATGATATTAAATCAAGTACGCTTATAATCGTGCCCAAATGCAGGCTAATACGATGATTTAGGATCAATATTAGAGCGAAAAAATAGTAGTCTTGAGACTGTTTTAAGACTGGTTTTTGCTGGTTGGGATGTATTTATTATATCACCATCTATACTGAGTTTCATCAGCCTTTTGTTGCCGACAAAGCGCTCAATCTCGCGTATTATTGATCAAAGTGACTTAGGCCTGGTTTACATTTGCTTAATTTTCATGACTTTTAGCATGTTTTCCATAGAGAAAGAATAAAATAGAGACGACAAAAACGTATGCCAATTCATAGCTTTTATTACGCACCATATATATTAAAGTACTTTCAAAAAATCCTAAATATATAGTATAAAACCAACCATTACTGATTTCCTATTTGCTTATGTACTTACAAAAGGAATTGGCGTCTCTATTCTATTCTAGCTCTATGGAAAGCATGCTGAAAAAGCATGAAAATTAAGCAAATGTAAACCAAGTCCTAAGGTAAGGTAAGGTAGTATCTAAAGACTACAAAATCAAGCAGATTTTCTTCAATATTGGTAAAAAAAACTGTAGCTAATCAATTATCTCAAGCCATGTAATATAAATGCACAAAAGTATGGATTTTCTGAACGTACCACGATCTAATATATATAATACCTAGGTACTGAAATTGTGAAAAATGACCGTGATTTTTCCTACCGAGTTCGATCAGTAACACCATCTAGGCATGCCGATAGGAAAAGGAGGAACAGCACTAAACTGAATGAATACGTCAAGGTACACCTCTACACATCAATGTTCGTCGAAGGCACGTTATGCCGCCAACTGTACATTGTATGTAAGCAATGGAAACGTCAATACACATCGCAGTGTATTGTATCATCTGCCACGTTCCCAGTCCGTATTTTATCCAGTTTCCGTGTTCTTTCACGTCACAGATGTATTGTATCGAATTTGCGGGCGCTCGGTCCGCGGCGCTGTCGACATAGAGCGCTATTTCGTTCAATGACCATCATTTCAGCTCCGCGCTAGAGAACACTTAAAGCATTAAGGTCGAGAGGCTTGCATTTAAGGCGATTATCGTGAATAGTTGCGCAGGCTGGGGTGAGGCATAATGTTGCAGATGTGCATAGATTTATATTCGCGATCTTATTTTGTTCAAGCCGCTTATAGTTTGACCAGAAAGAGTAGAAATTAAAGAGTGCTATTTTGCTAATACTCTTATTTTCCATACTCAAACTTCAGTACTAAAAGACATAGTCTCAGCAAGGAGAATTAAGGGTAGTTTCCAGGGTCAAAATAATTAAATTCTATTTAGTCCGTATTTTAGATTATAAAAAAATATTGGACACGTATTTTTTAAACAAATTATTAAACAAAAAATAACTTTTGTTGCCGTCAAAAGTAACCTTTGTAATTTTTGGTCTAATTTACAAATAAAAAAATACGTCTCCCTTATTTGTGAATAATCTAAAAGACGGACTAATAAATTTTTTTAGGGCAACTAGCCCATTGTGCTTATATTAGAATAGAAGATGGCCTGAAAAGTTCGTAGAATATTTCGTTACACTTCACTTCCGTTTTCTAGACCTTATATCAACCTATACTTCTCTACTTAGTAAGCGTTACATAGTCCCACAAATCCTTCCGTTATACATAACGTAATAAGATATCGCTCAAAAGGTACAGCGATTCGTTGATATTGAAATGAAATATGATAAACAGCAAGCGCAAGCTTAACGGGGGAAGCATTTGAAGCGAAGGCAATATTGCTTACTGGAAATTGTAACAATCTGAACTTGCTTCAAAGGAAACTCGATACTAGCCACAGTCTACGTTTTTCTATGAGAATGATTTAGTGATCGTGCTTTATTGTGCAGTGGCGCTGCTGCATCTTGTGTTATACTCTGATATTATAAGCATTAAACAAAAACATTTTTTTAATACATTTACATATTATTATAGTCACATACATTGCTTCTGGCCCCACACTAGGATACCCTGTGTTGTGGCAACCAGAAACAGCGACATCAAAAACATCTAAACATGCAAGACCTGGTTTTTTTTTGACCCCAGCCGGGATTTAAACCCGCGGCCTCTCACATGGTAGGCAGATGCTCTAACCACTGCGCCACAGAGGTCGTCGATAGATATTATGTCTGAAAATAATTTAATGGCGTAGAAATTTCTTACAGATAACTACGTTAGTTCCTTTATTGTTCGTCCTAACCAGTTATATTATTCAGTGGAAAGTGTTTTATCCCGTATTGTAACAAAACTTATCGAACCGTGGCTGAATTTTTCATTCACAGTAACAATCTTATTGTCACCATACCGAAGTGATATGAAGGTCACGGACTACCCCTTCATTCATCATCATCATCAACCCATTATGTCCCCGCCGAGGGGCACGGGTCTCTGAGCAAGCTATAGGCCATACTCCACTACGGGGGCCTAACCCGGATCGGTGGAGGCTTGTAAGACCAGTGGCTGGTGGTAGTGGTTACGAGTATTTCAACGCATGGTTACGTCGACAATAAAGCTAGAAAACTGCGGCACAGTAGGTACATATTATTGCAGAGACGCGCCTGGCAACTCGACCCAGCCGGTGTACTCTACCTACCCCTACCTCCGTTATACCAAACACAAGTCGCCGAAATGAGGCCGTATTACTACCTTTTCTTGATTGTTATATATTATTAGCTGCGGAATTTTCCATAAGCCCCAATATAATGGTTCCATTATTGCGATACCGTCTTTATTAAGAAGATTGCGACTAATAACAAGCGCGTATTTTTGATCCGGAGGTTTTCTTATTAGGTACCTACTTACGGATATTAATTTGCCTCTGCTGGTTATACTTATCATCCGTCATACTAGGAACGCATACCTAGCATAACGTACCTATGTTCATTTTGTTAAAGAGTATGATTTTGTTAAAGAGTATCGTCGGTTAAAGTAGCAAACCTCTTAACTCGATTTTTTCAATTTTTTTATGCCTCCTTAGAAAGTAAATTTCTGGACACACCTTATAGCAAATCTCATAAAGTTGAAAAAAAAATGGAGCTACAAGGTTTGCAACTTTAGTTGACGATATAGTATTTCCCTTTTAGGCTCTTCTATCGATGCTGTATTTTAGTACCTCGTAGTTACGTTTTGCCACGTCCTTTGCTCTGATCGTCTGGGGCACGAAGTTATAAGGAAAATAACTATAAACAAACCTCTTATAAATTCCATTCAGAAATCAGAAATGTATTTTAACCTAAAGAATTTACATTACTATTTGTTGAATACTCGTACTTGTTTGGCGTGATGGGTAAGAGGCCTAAACCCAACAGTGGGCAGGGGTGGGCTGATGATGATGATGATGATGATGAATATACTGATAATGTTAATGTTTGCGACTGCCTTGGGGCCGCACGTAGTGGAGAAAATGGCAGCGAAAAAAAAACTCCACTCTGACCCTCTTTTGTGAAAAATGTCTTTGACCCGTGGTCTAAAACGCACTTGGCCATTTCTTATAGGATATCGTTGATATATTTTTTGGGTTCCGTAGTCAACAAGGAACCTTTATAGTTTCGTCATGTCCGTCCGTCTGTCTGTCTGTTGTCTGTCCGAGGGTTAGCACAAAGACGATTAGTACTAAAAGGCGAAATTGGATAGACATACATACAAATATACATACATCATAACTATTAATCAGGCCTACAAAACTGTAAAATAACCTAACATAACATTTAACATTTACATACAGGCACATACATTGCTTCTGGCACCACACTAGGATACCCTGTGTCGTGGAAACCAGAAACAGCGACGTCACAAACAAAGAATAAAATGTTTAAACATTTTTTATGGTACACCTACACCTAAATTTACGATGCTTTTTTTTCTTACCTACACTATAACACAGGTATCATTAGATTGGTCGAATAAAAATATCGCGGGTCTATGAAGATTATTTTTCGATTTAGGGTTCCGTTTAAGAAATATGAAGCTTTGAATCGTAATTTTTTCTCCGAGTAGGGCATCCCCCTTCTCATAGTACGGGCTAGCCGTACACGAATACGCGGCGTCAGCACTTTGCGCGTCCGCAATGTTTAGTTTACTTTATCGACCTAACTTTAGTTCACTATAAATCATCATAGCGTACACGCGTATCAAAAATAAGATCTGCTAACTATCATTATCCGTGTATCGTCTGTTATCAGTGGCAAATAATCTCTATAGTGTTCTCAATATCAAGATCTATCATTTCTATCAATCAAGCAATCAAATCATCTATTGATGTTTAGGGAAACCCATACACTCATCATGAAGTTGTTAGTTCTGTAAAGCAGATGAAACCCCTTCTTACTACGTAACCCTATAGTCCGCGTGACCCTACATGAACTTGGTCGGTTTTATTTTATTGATTGATTGCACCCTATTTCACGTCATAGGTATAAAAATGGATTTCTTTATTCCAAGTACGTTTTATTTGGTGTTATGATGTGTCTTAGTATAATTTGGCTGAATCTATTAACTTTCCAGTCAGTAATTTGTAGTTCTGATTCGGAAAACCCGACAAGAACTCTGTAAAATATCTCTATTCGAATAAAATCGGCTTACCTTTTGTCGATTGACAGTGATTCAGGCGCTCCCTCGGGCCGGAGGACTTTCAAAGGATCAACAATAAAACGATAAAATTCTTCTGAGAGAATTACAATATACGAGAGAAACTTTGATATAAGATTTGTTTGGGATAATCAGGTTTGTACATTTTGCAGCGCAACAGCGGACCTAACTAGTTTTGCTACTTATTTTATTATGTTTTTTAGTGTTTGTTGTTCTAGCGGCAACAAAAATACATCCTTTATGAAATTTTCAACAGTCACGGTTTCTGAGATACAGCCTGGTGAAAGACGGATGGACGGATAGCGGAGTCTCAGTAATAGGGTCCGTTTTACCCTTTGGGTACGGAACCCTAGAAAGGTTGTGGTTAATGTTACTCAAAAATCAGCCAAGTACGAGTCGGAGTATGAGCTCGCTTATGGATATACAAAATGTCACTCTGACCAATAACAGTGTAAGTTAATAAGCCTGTAAAAGGTTAATTCGGTCACGAAACTTAGATAGATATATCGATAGAGAAGACTTTGTTTATATTTTAATTAAATATGTAGATAAATCATTATTAATTAATTAAGAAAAGTAATTACATAAGTGAATGTATTTTCATATCACAATATCACATTCAGGGTCTGATTCACAATCTGCAGATAAAATTCCGGATAAGCTATCTGCAAACAGGGCTACCGTTTGTTCTAAATTTGAAGCCATAGACGAACACACGCAATATAGGAACGTTTATACTTAAATTTAGAATAAACGGCAGCCCTGGTTGCGGATAGCTTATTTGGAACTTTATTTGAACGTTGTGAAACAGGGCCTTAGACTCTTAACTACAGAATCTTTTGTGGGGGAATATTTTCGACTTCGAATCTTATTTGGTACGGTAGTCTTCTATAAGGGTTGTGGGCATGCCCATTGTGCCCACGACGGTAGTTCTGCGCTTGGTGTTCTGAGATTTAACAAGCATACTTGAATTCCATGTCTGTTTTGTTAACAATGTATGAGTAATTGAAAAACAGATTTTTTTCATCTAATTATATTCCTATTCTTTCTTTCTTATTCCTAGAAAATATTCCTTGGTGAAAATTTGGCATGATAGTACAAAAATTAATAGCATGCACTTTCGTACATACAAAGCCTTGATTTTATGTACCAATAAAAGTTCAAACCATCTCCAGAAATCTCTGAAGCTTGGGATACTGTATCTATCCCAAGCTTCAGATATTATATCTAGCTAGTGCTATGTGCACAGCACTAGCTAGATATAAACATCACACGCGAGATAGTTCATCCAAAATTCGCTCTCGTGTTAGTACAAACCGCCTCAGGATAGGCAATGGTAGCTGTACAGTGTACAGACAGCATTTATTTATGCTAGGCAATTGACCCATTTATTCATGCAGGTTAATAACGACAATAGTTTTCGATGGCATAAAAACATCGCTTTCATCATTTTAATGTCAGCGCCTGGGGGTGCGCGGTAGCATTTCGGACCACAGTAGATTTGAACCCAAAAATCACAGGTAGGTACAGAATTTCAATCAAATCAGCAGGCAAACAAAATAGTTTAATTAATCAACTCAATTTCATTTATCATGAAACAGAACAACTAAATAATTTATTAATGGCAGCGTTAAATTTATTCAAAAATAAAAATCTTCTTTATAAGATGTCCATAATTCGCGTGTATCCTGCAATTTAAATACGTCATTTAGGAAAATATTTTCCGAGAAACATTTTTGCTGGCTTGTTCTCAGTGAAATCCTATCCGGTATGATAGTTATTTCAAATTTACGTCTTATCCAACAATGTACGAGAAACTTTATTATGTTACGGCTAAAACACATTGTCTTTGTTATTGTTACCTGCTAAATCTAAACCACTAACATTTAAATTATGAGACAATATAAAAAGCTCTTTTCCACTGATGTACATCAGCAACCAGCCAGTCGGAAAAAGGTTGAAAATAAACGTCCACGCTAGCAAATGTACCGGTTGATTCGGGAATAAAAATATATATAAGTATCAAGGGAAAAAAACAATTTGCAAAAGAAGTAGGGAAGATGAATGACGACGATACATCGATCATTATTGTGGCAGCCTCGGCTATGTCTTGTGGGTATTCTATTTTGTCTCTGAACGTTAGATTGATGTTAAAGAGGTACAGCTTACATTACTATTTTTATTTCACTACGGATCTGCCAATGTCATTGGTCAATTGATCTCCTGACGGATTGGTCCAAAATTTTAGATCATACGGAAATTGTGTAAAGACTAACTGTGTGATTTTTTATAAAAAATCCGATTCCTTAAAACACTCCAAAAACGCTGATTAAAATAGTCTGTGGTGGAGATTTTTCAAGGAAAAGATGTAGCCAAAGATTAAAAAAAACAACAGTTTTAGATTGGCTTTAGAGGAATCTTGTTTTTTTAAAATAATGCCGTAAGATTAAATAGTTGGTCCTAACATCTTATAAGATTGAATTCCGTAAGATCTGACTTGAAGAACCTCATAAAGACAACCCACAACTTTATTTTAGAACATGCAAAGTAGAGAGAGTTTCGTATAAGTTCGCCGTAACGAGTGAAATTCACAATATGATTCAATAAACTGTGCCAACGCTTGGATATAAACATCCAGCGAAGTTCATAAAACTTAACGATCTTCGCTCAAATAAGCGCGTAAATGTTAAATTATGCTAATAAAACTAATCCAACTAATTACCTACTATGAAAGTCATAATGTGAGTCTCAGACTTTTCTTGTATAATGAAAGCGACGGTAAATGCACTTTTACGAGCTTAATAAAAAGGCGTTACAATGTCTTTTGGGCCATTCTCTTTATTGGGCCCCATTCAGCTCTCGCAAGCGTGCAAACTTAAGGCCAAGAAACAACACAGTTGCTGAAGAGCAAGTGAGATGGCGCACTACAAACTTATGATATCATCTCTCTCGCAAGCACAAGAGTTCCCTTCGCGATTTTCAAATTCGTACCCTACAGCGCCTATTAAGGCTCTAATGGCGTGTATTCATAGCCGCATACGTAATTTGACACACTTATTATTATGTATTCTTCCTTAACGTACGTCTTATTATAAAAGTGAAACGGTCCGAAGTGATAATGATAATGAGTTTGGCTGCAAGAGATCTCTTAGAAAAGGTTGGCTTTGGAATTAATTTTATGTACCTAATTATTTTTCGAATTTATTGTTTGCATGGACTACGCGTGGTTCAAAGCTAAGAAACTTGCTACGTTATATCGTAGCGTAATACTACGATATTTCGTAGCGTAATGGTACGTTATTTCGTTGCCAGGTCGACCGCTTAGCCGTAACTTTTGCTGGGGATTGTGACTGGTAGGTACTCATTTAAATGCTCTTTAAAAATAATGGAAGTCACTTTAAAACAATGGCTCTAACATAAATAATATCATTATGAACTGTGCACATACTTATGTTATACCTATCGCGGTAGGAAACCCTCTGTAGCAAAATGTAGATTCCGATTACAAAATTTCCGTTTCTATAAATTATAAGACCGCTTCGAAGTTTAGTTTCCACTATATTTTATTAAGTGAAAAATGTAATTTTAAAATAACTATTTTGGTAAAATTAGTGGTAGGTAAAATTATAAAGCAAAACATTTCTAACGAAGATCATGAGTTTTAGATGGTTATAGTTGAAGAGGTATATTTCAAAATAAATTTAAATAAATAAGTATCCCCATGAGATGTTTTGTGAAGTACAGCTATTGTGTGTTGGAAATTGAAAATCATCGGCAGCTTGTTTTTTGTTTCAGAATTTACATTCTACAGAATAAATAAACACATTATTATGAGTGATATACCTTTGAACGTTCTAATGATAAAAAGGAGGGTTGGGTAGTGTCACATTACACGGCCGTTGATTTTACGTGACATGTCTATATAAGCGTTAGTATTTAGCTCAAACTGCGCAATGTATTACGTGACACTAGCGTCACCTAGCGGACCGAATCAAAATGATCAGAGTAAACGTGACAAGTGTTAGAGTAAAGTGGCTACTTCAGTCTACCTATTCAACTATATATTTTATAACCTCTGTGGCGCAGCGGTTGGTGCATCTGCCTACCATGCGACAGGTTACGGGTTCGAATTCCGGCTGGGGACAAAAACCCCTGGTCTTGGACATTCATATGTTTCGCTGTTTCCGGTTCCCACGACACAGGTTATCCTAGTGTGGGGCCAGAAGCAGTGTATGTGCCTGTATGTAAAATGTTTATGTCTATGTTATTATTTGATACACTAGCAGCTTAGCTAATGCGTGTATGTCTTATCACTGCACTTGATTGTTTTTGGTTTTTATATAATTTTCCAGACTATATTTAAAACAGTTCACTGAGTCTACACGCTGCACTCAACACGGAACTCCGTGTAACTGGGAATCTGTAACTACAGATTCCCAGCGCTCGCTTTAGCGTGTTTTCGTTGCACGCGAGGAACGATTACGACAAGTGTTCCGCTACTATACAACTGAAAGACGTTACACGTCAAAAAGAACATTAGATTGAATTCCCAATGAATGTTGTTGGAGGAAAATATAGGGATTCATATCTTCGAGGGCTGGATGTCGCTGTCAAACGTGAGAGGTGATCCGTCTTCGAGAATAGGAACCCGCCTTGTTATACTCGCCGGGAAATAACGCGCCGCAGAAAGACGTGCCGCGGGAAAAATGGGTATTTCTTCAGAAAAACACTTGGTCTTACTGGCTTACTTTTAGAAATATACGTTCGACGTACAAAACGCATAATAACATAATAAGTACGATATTAAAATCAAGGTGACAATATTTAAGATAGAAATTCTGGTACCTCGTTTTTTTAACTAGTAAGGTTACATTACGCATAATAAAAAAATACTATAAAAAATGCATTCGTATTTCAAAAAGTTCTTAAGAGTTGTTGTAAGAATGCAACACTTAATCGATTTTTAAATTAAAAAAATGGATCATTTAACTAAAATACGGTATTTGACACTATCAACAATAAATTATTTGAGATGCTCCATTAAAACAAAAATTACAAAATGATTCTGAAAATGTATTTCTTTTAATCATTTACTAGTTATTACAATTTCTAAATAGATGAAACATAAAAAGAGTGCTCTGAAATGTGACGTCACAAGCAAGTATTTTGATACAAAATTCCGTTTTAAAAGTAACTCATTTGACATCCTGTCAAATACCCAATTCTTCAAAGAAAACTTGACTAAAATGGCGACTTACGTGAGATTTGGGAAGGGTGAAGCTGCAAGACAGCTTCAGTTAGTAAGGTACTGTTCAGTGCTTACAAAAGTAATAATCTGAAAAATGTATATCTCAATAGATGTACCAAGAAATGTCTTTAATGTGTGTGTGTCTTTCTGTAAGGAACGATAAATCTCCAGACCCAAACGGGATTCAAACCCGCGCCACCGCCATATCGTCTCAATTCTGTGTATTTCTTATTATTTAGTGATTTATCGTCCAGTCAAGGTCGCAGTCGCCTCCATGATTGGACCATCGACGCTCGATTCCTCTGAAATAAAATTATCACTAGATATGATTTTATTTAAGTTGTATAGAGTTTTAGATATTAAATCTATACCAAAAAGCGATAATATTTACTAGAACATAAATATACAAAGTACATAAAAATTAATCAAAGACACTCTACTATATTGACATTTCTGAGTATAGGAGGTCATTACTGCCCCACAAAAAAATCGCAATTTTATAGTGACTCTATAAAGAGACCACTCATTCTTAGATACTGCGACGTTATCCTTTATCACGCGCGTTGGGCAAGCTTCAACGAAAGTGACTAAAGTAATGACGAGGGTGTGCGGTTGTTGTTCCGATACCAGTGACCGTTTGCAGCATGAATATATCGATTTTATGTATCCGACATGGTCACAAACAAACATTAACATTTACATACAGGCACATACATTGCTTCTGGCCCCACACTAGGGTGTCGTGGAAACCAGAAACAGCGACATCTCAAACATGTAAACATCCAAGACCTGGGGTTGTTTTTTTTCCCCAGCCGGAAAATAAATGAAGTTTCATAAACGAGAAACTTCGCTTTCACTCAGTTACGCATAAACGCATTATGTCCCCACCGAGGCGCAAGGGTATCTTTCCTGAGGAAGGTATAGGCCACACTCCACCACGGGGGCCAATTCCGAATTGGTAGAGGCTTGTAAGACTAGTGGCTGGTCTTACTGTCTGAAATTTTCAAGCCGCCCTAAGGCGACTGAAAATTGACTTGGCGTAACTAAAAAAATCAACGGCAGCTGGCACCAACTCTTGCGAAGCACGCAGCCGGATGGAAAAATGCCACAAGCGTTAGTCATAGATGGTAACCCATCCATGCACTGAACGCGCCCTATGTTGCTTAACCTTCGTGACCGTTTAAGATCACTCAGGCATCCGGGGCTACGAGCGATTCAGCTGAACATATTGCAATGAAATTTTATGCGTACAGCACAGGTCACGATAAAAGAAATCAGTCTTTTAATTAGCCAAATGAGCTAAGGTTATTTTTAGAAGCGTCAAACGTATCTGTTCTTGGCAATAAATGGTTATTGATTCCTTCATTCAAATATAATCCATGGAAATCGTACCATAAAAGGGGTCTTCACTTGCATCAAATCGGGTAGTTCTGTTTTTTTATATGTTGTAATGAGGTGGTAATGACAAATATAATTTTTCGCCCTCGAAATCCCTCCGGAACATAGTAAAATTCATGAAAAACCATTAAATTTTTGACCATTTTTCAGTTTTTGCCATTTTTTACCACCAAGGACCTGTTTTACGGTAGCAGTCACTAGGAATTCTTTTAAAGTAGACTAAATTTGCAACAAAATGAGAATAGTTTGGTCTCGATAAACTGAATAGTTTCAACGATACAGCTGTTCAAATGTTTGCAAAGAGTTTAGGGTGTCTGTCAAAAATATTTTTCTACTAAAGGTGAGCTTCTTATTACTTTTATATACTATAGTTTATAGTTTAATTATACCCTATACATAGATTTATTGGTCATGCTTTGTGGTTTGTCACAAAATGGAGGAGACCACACTCCTTCAACAAATAGACCAAAGAACAACATTATATTTAATTTTGAAAAATGTGGAAGAGGAAAAATCCCTGATATAACTTACTCGATGAATTCCTTCACGCACCAAGCACAACGTGAATTGGCACTGTTCCTTCACGCCTTCAGTGGTTGTGATACAACATCAGCACTTTTTGGCCAAGGAAAAATGAAATTTTTATCAACACTGAAAAAAAAAGCCGCGCGTCGAACAAAATGGTGTAGTTTTTCTAAACCACAATGCCACACCTGAACAGGTCACCAAAGCAGGAGAGAGCTTCCTCGTTTCACTGTATGGAGGCAACAATGAATCCCAAAATCTCAACGACCTTCGCTTCCAAATGTTTACAAGGGCGGCGGCTAAGACCAACATGAACCTCGCCAGGTTGCATCCAACCAGCGATGCTGCAAGATTTCACTCTCTGCGAACATACCACCAGGTGAAAATAGATAAATAGATCAATAATTGACCACATTGACGAGAACTTGTAAAAACTCGAAAAAAAATTTTTTTTGGAAATTTTCAAACATTTGAAGAGATGTATCTTTGAAATTATTCAGTTTATCGAGACCCAACTATTCTCATTTTGTTGCAAATTTAGTCTACTTTAAAAGAATTTGTGGTGACTTCTACCGTAAAACAGGTCCTTGGTGGTAAAAATGGCAAAAACTGAAAAATTATCAAAAATGTAATGGCTTTTCATGAATTTTACAATGTTCCGGAGGGCTTCCGAGGTCGAAAAATTATATTTGTCATTACCACCTCATCACATTTAACAAATAAAAAAATCAGAACTACAGGTCAGTTATCTAAAGCTGGCACGTTCACAGTACTCACACTTATGCAATTTCACTATACAGTACGTTTAAAAATACATTATTTTGATTCAAAATGCGACTCTAGTTTAAGTGTAGACTAGAGTTAGGTTTTAGTAAGATGGGTGCGTTGTAGATAAATAAATACAAATATATGTGTTACTTGTTATAATATATTTTTAGCAAATTCAAGCGAAAAGTATTAAAAATAAGGTGGAAATGGTTACAAAATAGTTTTAATTTTCAACAATTTTTCACATGAACAAAATTATTTCACCTAAGAAAATCTTTAACAAAACAGAAAATAGAAAATAGATTAGAAAAACAAAAACCCTCTCTTAGAAATGCCATTTAATGACTAATGAGTCAACAGCCAAATGTTTGTCAACAGCCACATGGCTATTGGGCTGAGGTCAAAAAAGGCATTCCTTTGACAGCCATTAGATTTTTTATTTTTTTTTAGTTCTTCTGCCAACGGCTCATTTGGAACTACTTTTCTTAGCTGTCAGAAAAATCCCTCATTGAAACGCACATACGGTTGAATAGCAAAAAGATCACGCTTATTTATAAACAGTGGCAAAAGTAAAACTATAACTGTCCCGTTCACACTCATATGCTAGACCGCGCGCAAGAGAGACGGGCGGACTTTTCATGATGCGCTGCAGTACACGTCACTCCGCGCGCTTATTCACAGACACTACACAAGCGCAACGTGTAAATGTGTTGAACGTGCCAGCTTTACTTAACTGGCCTGTAACACCCCATTTGATGCAAACCAAAATGTACCAATTCCTTGGACTGTAAGTGCCACAATCTTCATTCCTCAAATCAATCTGAAGAGCCTATATAAATAACCCGTTAAATGAATCTCACGATTTATCGTACATTAGATACCTAGTTCCTACATTCGGTTAATAACGACTGAATGGAATTCAATACGCGAGACCAAACGATTAGGGGGTGGTTTCTGAGTTGAGAATTTTTACTCTCTTTTCTAAAGAAATTTGACGAGATAGCGCTACAGTTAAGTAATTAGCGCAATTCTCAATTCAGAAATCGGCCCTCCTGTTAAATCGATACATTGTGAAACATGAGGAAGAAATATACCTATTTGTTATAGAAGTTATAGGAGTGCGAATTCTCTATGTCTTCCTCAGCTTAGTCCTATTACAATATGATATCATATTGCGCTTCTAAACCTCTTTCTCTTTATTGGAACGTAAAGGGTAGATCGATTCCTCTACGTCTTCGTCAAAATGCGACTAAGATTACACGCCATAAGATTTCAAATATCTTTGCTATGCCTGATTTTTAATTATTTAAATAAAATGGGTGTGAAATCAACCAAGTTATTTTTGTCAAATAAAATAAAAATAAATAAACTAACGCCCGTTATCCCCGAGGCACCAATCACTAGACTCACTTACTTTTGTAATTTTTTTTTATATGGGCCGTTCTCAAATAAAATTGGACAGATTTCTGTTTAATTCATCAATTTTCTTTTTTTTGTACCATCAAATAGTATCACTGACCATCTAGTGCAAATTTATCTTTGCAAATCTTCATGTAAAAACTTTACCTAGTTATACGCATCGTGTCGTTACTCCATAATAAATAAAATATCTGCTCAATGTAACGTCTTTATAAAGTTATTTTTACCTGCACTATTCTAGTACACAAAAATATACAAAAATTTCAAAAACGTAACTAATGAATGTCGATGAAGCGAAAGTGATTGTCAGGATCGTGGCAGGAGGCAGTCCCTGGTCTCTGCCTACTCCTCTGGGATACAGGTGTGAGCTTATGTATGTATGCACGTCTCTTTGTTTCAAAGGTTTGTCCTACATTTTTATTGTACTCTGTTTAAACTGAGTGAACGTTGTAGAATAAAACTGTGTTTGCATTTTTATGCGCTACTTTATGCAGTAATTATCTCCAGCGCTACTTTATATAATTTGACTTTCATAAATGTAGGCATCCTAAAATTGGTTAACTCTAGGTTAGTTTACAGGCTTTAAATATATGCGGGGATGTTCATTGGGTATTCGGAAATGGTATCATTGGCTGAATTAGCCTTCCAATTAATTGACTCAAATGCGTTCGTTTAGTGTGGCTGGTATTTATATTTATTCAGTTTACTCGTATTGCTAATTTATTTTAATTGTAAACATGCACAATCACCGTATGTAAATGTAATATTCGTTAAAAGATACCTTATAATATCCGCAATTGGGTATTTGACAGGATGTCAAATGAGTTACTTTTGAAACGGAATTTTGTATGAAAATACTTGCTTGTGACGTCACATTTCAGAGCACTCTTTTTATGTTTCATCTATTTAAAAATTGTAATAACTAGTAAATGATTAAAAGAAATACATTTTCCGAATCATTTTGTAATTTTTGTTTTAATCGAGCATCTCAAATAATTTATTGTTGATAAAGTCAAATACCGTATTATCTAGCATTATGTTGGATTTTTGCATCCGTTTTCACAAAATCCAACTACAGTGGGATTCGAACCCACATAACAATCGACAAAGCCATAGCTAGAAAGGTTTTTAATTTATATAGCCTATTTCAATAAAAATAAACAAACAGAATAAATTACTCACTTGATTATATTTCAGATCGACACGTATACACACTTCAAAAGATACACTGCAACTTTTCCAACAGCAAATATATTCACAGCAACTATATTCACAGCAACTATTTTCAAAGTAACTATGTTCACAGTTCGACGATTGGACGAAGACTGACTCAAAAATGGCGCCGTATTTCCTAAGTGACAGCTGACACGTGGTTTGACGGAAGTTCGTAAAAATTAAGTATTTGCTAAAAATAGGAAGTGCGGTGGCATGTTTGTAATTCTTAAAATATTTTAGGGAATAAATTTAATTTAGTAAGTAGATATAATCTAGATTTAATATAATTATAAAAATATTGCTGACAGTTCGGCCATCTGAATATTAGTACGTCCTCGTACGTAGTGCATTCGTGTCATTACAAATATTAAATAATCAAAGAAAATAATATCTTACTTATTATTCATCATCAATCATCAAAAATCTTAAACAAAGCTATTCACAGGTAAACATAGGTCTTACTTTAGGTTACTTGACATAATTTATTCACAAAATAAATTACAAGTTGCTACTGAACTTTTCTTAATACATTTTATATCTTTGTCATGACAATGTAGTTTTTCCAAACAAATGTAAAGTACAGGCAGTTCCTCCACCCGTCTTAATTACTAAGGTAAACGGGGCGTTACTCGTCCCGAGTACCACTAAATCAACCGATCGTTTCTCGATCAGATCCTGACTCATCATGGCAAAGCATAGGCCGTTCCTCGACCACAGTTACAAGTCGTTACTCGACCTGACATGGCAAAGCATAGGCCGTTCCTCGACTACAGGTAAACAAGTCGTTACTCGACCTGATAACCTAAAATCAATGCAAGATGCAGATCGTTTCTTGATCAGATCTTGACGCCTTAACGTTAGAAGCCACAGGCCGTTCCTCGACCAGACCTTGATACAGGTAAACCGGCCGTTACTCGACCGAATACCTCCACACATAACCGTTGCTTGGTTTTAATCTACTTATACATAATTATAGAATCATTGCTATTTACCTAAAATACCTTTTTAAATTTAGATATGTATTATAAATGTAGCATGGCTAATGGCTCATAATGTATTTGTTTATTCTTCTGGTGAATACAATAAAAAGTTCTAATCTAATCTAAAGTTAACTAAGCATTCTCAATAACAATAACTCATTCTTAATAATCACATCTATCTGTGGTGGTGTCTTTAATCAATACCTGCTATTAAATACGGAATATCCTTAATACAAAAGAGACACTTCTATACCCTACTATTCTTCGTTAGATTCACTTTCGTTGGAACTGCTGGAAGATGTACTTTGTGGTCTACTAAAATTCATCCAAGGTTTAATTTTATCTATTGCGACAACGGTTGAGTATAACCTTTTTCCCTTTCGAGTCAATGGAGTGTCTTCTATTTTGAATCTATCGTAATCTAAGACCGCTGTAATTCTGTAGGGCCCCTGATACTTTGGAACGAGTTTTTTACTTTGCCTCGATGCTGGCACTTGTCGTTCAACTCTTACTAAATCTCCTACTTTATACTGAGTTGGACGACACCGATGTTTGTCAAACGCCGCCTTCTGAGCTTTCTGATATGACTGAATATGGGAATTAATCTCCTCCCTTACTTCAGTCAACGTGCGGTCTGATGCACTGTTTGTTATGTCCTGGATGAGCTCAGACCTAATGGTGCCCTCGCTGAATCCTGCTGGCCTTGTACCAAATAAAGCCTCTGATGGTGTCCTGTTAATACCTTTATTAAAAGTATTATTAAGACCCCATTGTACATTGGACAGGTGGTCGTCCCATTTATTATCAGCAGACCCAACAGATTTTGCTGTTAAGGCATCGACTATGGTCTTGTTATATCTTTCCACCTGCCCGTTGGCACGTGGCGTCGCAACAGCATTTAAGACATGCTTAATGCCCTTATCCTTTACGAATTTCTCGAAAGACGTGCTCGTAAAAGATGTTCCCCGATCAGAGATAACTCTTCTGGGAACGCCGAAAATACCAAAGTACTCTTTAAATACTTTAATTGTGGTACTGGACTTGGTGTTACGTACTGGTTTCAAATAGATGTAAGGCGTATACGCATCTATAATGACTAGTATATACATGTTACCTCGGCTGCTGCGAATAAATGGACCTACGTGGTCTACATGCACTGTATCAAAAGGCGTGTCAACCTTTTCGATTGGGTGTAAGTAGCCTGGCGGCTTTCCTCCGGACGATTTGGCATATGCGCATTCGAGGCAAGACTTTCATACTTCTTCACGAATGTTGACATCTTCGGGAACCAGTATGCAGCCTTAACTTTCTCTAAAGTCTTGTCCAGTGAGAAATGCCCGATATCGTCATGATTTTGCTTAACTACCTGCCAACGCACCCCCTTTGGTACGACCCATCGATCACCTTGTGGTGTGATCCTAAATAACTTGTCACCTTTGAATTATAAGAATAATTGGTTCTGATATCAATAAGATCATTAAGGTTTGCGTTCTTGAGTACACCAACTATACGCTGAATTTCTGAATCCGCGTTTTGAACGGTAGTTAACCAGCTGGTTTCGTTAACTGTAAAGACATCGCGTGGCGCGGTGGTGATGGGATTTCGACTCAGTGCGTCTACATGAGCCATAAATTGACCCGGTCTGTATTCGATATCAAAGTTATATTCTTGCATCTGACCCCACCATCGCGCCACACGAGGTATCATGTCTCGTGTCTGAAAAGTGGCCCGAAGCAGTCGGTAATTATCTTGAATTTAACGCCGACTAGGTACACCCGAAATTTTTGAAGTGACGCCACTACTGCCAGAGTTTCTAAGTTGTAAGCGGAGTAGTTCTGCTCCTCTGGCGTAGTCTGCCGACTAAAATAAGCCACTGGTCTAAGGAGTCTATTATCATCCCTTTGCAAGAGAATGCCTGCAACGCCAAACTTACAGGCATCTGTATGCAATTCTGGTTCCGCTTTTGAATCATAGAGTGCTAATATAGGTTTCTCAACTAATTTCTGTTGCAAAGTCCTAAACGCAGTTTCTTGGTCCTGACCCCATGACCAAGTAGTATTCTGTTTTAACAAGTGTGTTAGTGGTCTAGCGATCATTGAAAATTTTGGAACAAATCTCCGAAAAAAACTAGCCAACCCTAAAAATTGGCGGACATTGTGTATATTTTCGGGAGTTGGAAACTGTTCTACAGCCTCTATCTTCCTAGACCCTGGACGAATACCATTGTTGGACAGCTCAAACCCTAAATACTCGACAGTCCTACCAAAGAACAAACATTTCGATAGTTTTAGAGTGAGACCAGCATCCGCGAACAGACCCAACACAGTCTCTAGCCTTTGCAAACCCTCCGCAAAGCTCTTCGATGGGATATTCACAGCAACTATTTTCAAAGTAACTATGTTCACAGTTCGACGATTGGACGAAGACTGACTCAAAAATGGCACCGCACTTCCTAAGTGACAGCTGACACGTGGTTTGACGGAAGTTCGTAAAAATTAAGTATTTGTTAAAAACAGGAAGTGCGGTGGCATGTTTGTAATTCTTAAAATATTTTAGGGAATAAATTTAATGTAGTAAGTAGATATAATCTAGATTTAATATATTTATAAAAATATTGCTGACAATTATTTATTTATTTGTTCATTATATAAAAAAAATCATAAAACTCATTCAAACCTAACTTTCGCAGGCGTTTCGATTTTTCTGATGAGACGTGTATAATTTGGCAACTCATAAATATATTTCTTAATTCCACGACTACCCGTCTCTAATTTTCTTTCTTCTCTTGATTATTGTTATATGGCCGCCACTTGTACTTCGATTTAGAAAAAAATCTGTAGATGTAATTCCTGTGTACAATAAAGAATATTCTATCAATCTATCTAAATCCTTTAAGTGATTTAGGACAAATCTGATTTGTACCTGTACCGTGCCATGTCTCCCACAGGCGACCTCCCGCGGCCGCGCAGCAAAGGGGAATACGTGTTCGTTATCGCGCAACTGCTGTTTGGACTGATGCTGTTCGCCACCGTTCTGGGCCACGTGGCGAATATCGTCACCTCCGTGAGCACTGCGCGGAAGGAGTTTCAAGGTATGTGTACACGCGTGGCTTTGACGACTTTTTATGTTAGACCGTTTTGCTTGTGGTATGACCGGCGCGCCTGAAGGTACAAGTTGGTAGCCGACTGCACGCAGCAGCAGCAAACGACATGTCGTCGCTTCATGTCGTCGGGCCACGTCGTCGCGTCATGTCGCTGCAGTCATGATTTCGAACCCGACTGCAGACGGCAACAGCAGATGGCGGAAGTAACTAAAAACATATCCGAATTAATTTATCTCAATTATATATTGACTATAATATGACTGCAATTACTAAATGGAATACTTCAGAATCGAAAAATCCATTTTCAAAACTCGCTCGACGTGTCGTTGCTCCGGCCACTGATCTGCGGGTCGGGCGACACGTCGTCTGTCGCTTGACGACGCGTCGCTAGCTTCGTGTCGCTAAGTACGGAGGGAATTTCATAGAAATACATAGAAACCAGTAGTGTCGCTGTGACACGTCGTCTGCTGCTGCTGCGTGCAGTCGGCTACCAACTTGTACCTTAAAGGTCACTATGAAAACGACACTCGATCGAATATTTTCTTCGAAGATTCTTTTGTAAAAATATTAGGTAATGTTATATCGTTGAACCCAAAGATGTCTCTTTTATGTCAGCGTATACAGTGCGAAACCTTTTTGTAATATATGGTCCGGATCAACTTACTTGATTTTGTCGAAAGAGTCCGACCAGTTTCGCTCGGATTCGCAGAGCTTAACGAAGCTATTTTGTTCGAAGTCTGGCATAATGCTGGGTCACAGTTTTGTTTCTATTCTCAATCGTAGCGTTTAAAGGGCCTCCGTGGAGTAACAGCAGCATGACTGAGGAAAAAAAATATATTACAGATCAAAGGAGACGGGGATCTCTGGGCCCAATTGTAATAAACTGAAATATGGTTTAAAAAAAGCGGTATTTTTTTCCGTTTCAAAATATAAAAAATCTGCTCAATTCACAATCTGGGAGACGAGAAATCTTAAAAACAAGTTTATTTCACTGATGAAATAAAGTATCGATTACTATAATCGATTACTGTGAATGATTTCAACAATATTTAATCTGTGCTGACAGTGACAGCTCAATCTATAACTATAATCATGATCACCGGATTACCTACACGTCTTTTAACGGTTATCGTTTGCATATTTCAATTATATTCCTCGACCAGTGCTTTCTCTCTCCGGACTTCTAATACATAATAATATATTGTTTAACTTATATGACTGTGGCATAACGACTAATCGATGTAATACATTGGGCCGACGAGTTTTAGAGGATGAAATGACACAAATCCTTGTCTTCCCTATTCGTTACATTCTCCCACTCAATACAATAAGAACTACAATTAATGTAATAAATAACTGTCTATCATATGATCACAGTTATAAAATCAGCTGTTAAGTATAGGTTATTGTCAATTTGTTGTATCGCCTCACTTTTACTAAATCTCTTTTAACTCTGCTCTCAGATTGCTAAAATCCGCAAAATTTTCGAAGATGGTTTGACAATTATATAAGCTGTTTATTGACACCACTCTCATCTTTTTACATCTGGGCCCAAGAATGTATGAAAGCGTATCCGTCTCCTTTGCATATAGCGTCTTGCATAAAATCCCTCAATCATGTTAATAAGGATTTTAGGAGCTATGTTCGTGATTAGGCAAAAAAACCTAGGATTAGTCAGCATTAACGCCACAAACTGCTGATTTTGGCATAAATGATATTTAGCCGACCTCTGTGGCGCAGCGGTTAGCGCATCTGCCTACCATGCGAGAGGTCCCGGGCTCGAATCCCGACAGGGGACAAAAAACACAAACCCGTGGTCTTAGATGTTTACGTTTATGTGACGGCACTGTTTCTGGTTCTCACGACACTTTATCCTAGTGTGGGGCTAGAAGCAATGTATGTGCCTGTTTGTAAATGTTTATGTTTATGTTTAGACCCAGGTTCATCATGATCAGTCTCAAAAATCACTGTTGATGAACATGATTGTGCAGACACCTTCTGCAAATACGATCTAAAGGTATGATGTATTTTCATCGGTAGCGTGTTATCCCCTGGACGCCTCAAGCTTCATTTGGCCACTCGTAATTGCAAAATATTAACAACGCAAATGCTGAGTTTTGGCTGTCCTCTCCTAAACATCAAAGGCGGTATTATATTCCCAGATGGCCCCTTTAAGATTGTCCCCTTGTAGGCTCCAATTAGTCTAAGTGGATAATTTTCTTAATCTTGTATAAATTATTGAACAATAGTACAATGTTATAGTACTGGGATATAGAAATAAAATGCGTGTGTGAAAGAAATTATTTAATCACAGAAAACGGATGATTTTCGTGGGTCTATTATTTTGTCTCGTTAACGGGTCTACGAGAGATAATTTATTTAATATACAACATTAGTAGCAGTCCTAATTACTATGCACTTCGTGTAATGGCGTTACGATTTACCACCTAACTTTGATTTCAATCAATGCTTGGTAATCCAACGGAGTACGCATGTAAATTGCCTATTACGTGCCTGTAATGTTAGCGACAGTTATGGAAACAATATCGTACTTCAAAATTTCGACCTTAAAAATTAGAAATACCACTATTTTTTGTTTGCCTGTCTTGGTGAGTGAAGTATTAATTTGTAGTTATTACGTGAATTATAAATAGGTAATTGCGATTAGATCCGTATAACATATTCCGATAATATATGAGCGTCATTAAAAATACAATTGGTGTCAAATAGCTTGTTAACGAAACTCAGCCCACACCAAATTAATGCACGAAGCTTTAACAGAGTTGAAACGCACATGCTACGAGGGTGCTACGCCGCGTAGCAAAACCGCTACGAGAAGTACCTACGCGCTACACTGCCTTTAGCACAATCTTACATTTATACCAAGAGAGCTGGTAGATTCAATAACGGCGCAGGTAAGAGATTAAATAATACATTATACACAATATCCTCGCTACGTTCAGAGTGCCACCACCACACTACCTAGAGTAATGGATTTCTATTTTAATCTTGAAGTCACAATAAACTTTCAGTACGTGCCAGCGACGGCGTGAGGTGCAAAACTCAATAAATCATAGGCGAGTACCCGAACCCTGTACTCGAGTGCACTACAATTTATTACTCGCTTAGAGAAAACTCATAAATATTGCAAACCCTAAGATAGTCCTTATTTTATCTTACAAAAATAATCTTTGATTACCGACTGCTCTGACATTTACAGTGTCAGTAGTGAAATATTTTAATTTCCAATATGACGTGTTGCTACATAGTTTCCTTTAAGTATAGCACTTCAAAAGTATCACCCTCGGCGGGGAATAAAATTTATGGCAATGACAGACGCGGAGCGGGAACTTTCGCCGCTTAACCAGATTTACCCACACATTTGTCGTCGGTGTCGTCAGATGCGTGTAGGCGATAGCGAACGCGGGTGGCCCCCAGCGCACGGAGTGGGCTGTCACATTAGCGCACTAAGCAGGTGAACGTGCCGCCAGCTACGTGCCCCCATCGCCGAGAGCGCGCCAAAAATCCTTGCACGCTGCAACCTCCTTTATTACACCTTATTGAAATTTCTAATCTATCTACGTCGTCTAAACGTAATACCTATTACCTGCCATCCCCACTTTGTACTGCACAAATACAACACAGTGAATCTGATACAGATACAAACAAATTGGTTTAACTCCCAATATGCAACCCAATTCAATGTGGCAAGGCGTATACAGTCGTCGAGCAGTAGAGTGTCAACAACTTTAATTACCGCTGCAGCTCGGTTTGAGAGACAATGGCGCCGCGCCGGCAAAGAGCAGGCTGAATCCGTGACCTTCCTCGGTGGCGCTGCAGCGAAATAGGTCAGCGGCTTCAGTGCTATAAATAGCTCGGAGAGAGTCGGGCGCCGCCGCCCCGCCGCCCCGCTCGGCTCCCGGCGAGCCCCTACCCCGGGCGCGCCCGCCGCGGTCGCCGCCGCCGGCATCGATCGCTCGCCGCCGCCGCCGCCTGCCCAACAATTCAACAATTGATCTACCCCGGCTGGACAAAAAAAACCGCCGCCGACCCGCGACCCACCACACGCCGAACAAAGAATTCGACCATTATTACACAATCTAACCAAAGACCCAAACATGATACTTCATCGATATATCATTTTATCGGAGGAGACATTTCTTTTGTGACAATTTCTGCGAGAAATGTCGCTTGTCACCGATATTGGGCACCTGAATATGGCTCGGGTATCTTTGGTCTTATTTGTTTTTACATAAGCAGCCTACATATATGTTTTACTGTAAGACTACCTTTTCCGTGAGTGAGGAGGTATGTTTTTAATTACCGCACTTAGAGCTTAATGAGGAGTAATTTAATTATTTATGTCAAATAGATCTCTCACTGTGAAGTATTTTCAATTCGAGAGTTACTTTATTAAATTGCTAATAAATTTGAAGCTCGAATTTTTAATATGAATAACGACCATCAGCTGCGTACATTCTCTGCAATACTGTTTAAATTTTTCATTCAATTCAATTTTATTAATCAACGGTGTATTTATTATTGAACCTTTTATTATTATTTACTGCTGTCTGCTGCAGCGGTAGGCTCTTGCCCTCATTTTCATTTACCTATTGGCGTAGATATTCTTGTAGCGTTGGAAAACACTTAATATTTCGAGATGACAGATTAATTTCCGTAACGCCCCTCACGTAGTTCCGCAATATCAATCAACTGTCATTGAATTGAATAAACAGCCAAGTTAAGGTGGGTGCTCACTGAGGCAGTAAGCTGAAAGCCACGCTGGCCGCAGTGCTAACAAACCCGACCGTCGCATTTGCTTGTGTAATAGTTTATTCAAATAGCTGCATCCCGCACCGCTGTCGTAATATTGTGTGCACGGTCAGTTAACAACATGGAATATGTATGAACTGCGATATTATAATTTCCAATTTATTAGTTACACAAGTTCAATTAGCGTGTTGTTATAAATTCAATTTAGCCTAAATTCCAACGGCTCACGTTAGCAATAATTACCGATAATATTTATTTTATTAATATGTCATGGGTATAAAGTGGTTTCGAATTTATGTTCAAACAAAATTATTTTCAAAAACGAATACAATTATTTTTTCTACCAACTGCGTAATGTGCCGAGTTCCGTGATAAATTGTAATCTAAGTCCCGTCTCATTTATGCCCGACGCGTTTGAATGACAAAGAACCTATCCATAAATGAGTGTCTTTATTTCTATTCTATTTCAAACAAATTAGCTGGTGTATCTACGTGTATACAAAATGTTAAGAACATACTATTGATCCGAAAGCTACGCCGACTAGACAAAAAAACACTTTCACAATAAAATTTTAAGATGTTAGCACGCATACTGGACAATAGTATAAACTACTTGGGAAATCAATAAATAAACATTGAGCTAGGAAAACACCAAAAAGTTCATTAAAAGTCATGAAAGTCATTCCTTGCAATGAACTGATAATTTTGAGCTTTCTTATGAGACGGAGCATAGGTACAGCGCAACGGCTTTTTTAAAAAACCGATGGTTTGAATAAAAAGTATGTCGCCATTTGAATTTGTGGTAGTGCTACTCTAGTATTTCTTTTATTATTATTGAGAATACCATACTTTATGCATTTCTGCAGAAGTAACAAGAAATAAAAGAGCTAGTCGGGCTCACCCACCGAGGGTTCCGTACTCGCAGTTTTTTCAGAGCTTTTCCCAATAAAGACGATTTTTTTTAATTCATTGAAAATGTATAAGTGTTCAGATTTTCCCTGTAGGTCAACGGAATAATTGTATTTCGATTCCTCAAGCGTCTTCAGATAATAAAAAAGGGACTTTTTTACGTTAACTTAGAAGTTTGATTTTTTTCACCACTTCAACAGAGCATAGACCTGAGCATAATGGTTTTAATTCCAACTCGATACTTCCAGGCGATACGAACGGACGGAAGAAACAAAAAGGTGATCCTATAAGGGTTCCGTTTTTTCCTTTTGCGGTACGAAACCGCAAAAACTATCTATCGACATCCGCAATATTTTAAAACGATCAATTCAACCATAGCCCACACTAAAGTACCTAATACATCCTTAATTTAGGTGTAGGTGTAGGGTACCTAAAGATTTTTTTTTTGTTATTATTGTACCGTTTTGGTTAGCGTGATTAATATGTATATCTTTGTTTTATTGCTGTTACTGGTTCCCACGACACAGGGTATCCTACTGTAGGACCAGAAGCAATGTATGTACCTGTATGTAAATGTTATGTTATGTTATGTTAATTACTATACTAATCGTCTCTGAGCTAGGCCGCGGACAGATGATCAGACGGAAGGACATAATAATATAATATTGTAAAGTTTTTGTGCTACCGATTAAAGAGCCCATACAAATCTGTCAACTACTTACAGCGCTGTAAAAAATATCATCTCCTTCCACTTGAATTGCGACACCATGTTGCTGATATAATATATCTCTTGGGTACAATTACAGGAAAGTAGTTGAGCTGAGTAGTTTATCTCCTTCACGGTACCTACAAGATCCAGGCGATCATTTCCTCCTATATCAAAACAGCAGGTCTCGACCAATTACGAGCAAAACTGCTTCCTCTGGCGAGCTAGTAGCAGCGTGAACAAACTAGCGAGCGAAATTGATATTGATCTATTCAACTGCAATGCAAAGTCGGTCAGGCAATACTTCAATGACAACTTCTTTGATAACTGAACACTTAATATTGTGCATGCAATGTATATATTAATAATGGCTGTATTCATCGAACATAATGCGATGCATGCTCAATGCACTTACTGTGTTACTACTCTTTTTATTTCCTTGCAGAAATGTAGCAGTCTGTTGCTATAGGTGAAAACCTGTAATTGGCTCACTAACTAGTTTTATAAGTTTCATATACTGTTTTATCAGCTGTTGGTTTATATAAGTAATAAAATTAAAATAAAATAAAATAAGAATTCCTTGTCGACTACGGAACCCTAAAAATTGAAACTTTGAAAACTTTGAAACTGACAAGAACTTTATCACACAAGTTTGCCAAAGGCCATGCGAATGGTGGCGCGGTGGCCGCGTCGCCTATCTCCCTCTAATATGGTTGAGACTGGCGATGGCTGACCTCTGCGTTACGCTCGTGAACGGGTGCCGTCCGTGTGTCTGGCCGCAGCATTGGTGTTTTATTACCTTTTAAGAATATTAAATGATGTTTGGCTTTGCAAGTATTGATTGCACTCATGGATCTTGAGATTCTTGGTATACGAACACTCATACCTAATTTGTATTAGCTTTAAGTTGATTTGAGAAAAGATGGTCAGAGTGGAGTTTTTTTCGCTGCCTTTTTCTCCACTACAGACGGCCCCAAGGCAGCGGCTAACATTAAACATAACTGTATGTACATTGACTTTCAACAAGCAGAATGTAAATTCTTTACGTTAAAATAAATTTTTGATTTCTGATTTCTGAAACTCAAATCGTCGTAGGTGATACATATTATAAAGTTATATTTAACTGTAATATAAACCTGTATATATGGTACTCTTGGTAAACCTATACGTATGGTTTGTTCATAGTATTCAGTATTACTACACACACACACACACACAATTTTGTACATCTAAAATGTTTCATTTTTATAAAATACCTAACTTCAATTTTTGTTCACCATTTCATTATTTTTGCATGCATGTAAAAATTATTATATTCCTAATACCCAGAATGTAGATTATTCATTAAGCTTTGCAATGTAATAAAAGGAAGAGCGGGGTATCTGTAACACAGGTCTCGACTTAGTACAGAGCCCCAATCATGTGTTTTAAACTGTAACTTCTGCTTACTGAATAAAGATTTTATTTATTTATTTTATTTACTGGTTAGTGGCTCGAGCCGGCGAACTCCACAATGTACTCGCCGCGTGAACTGAGCGGTGCTTAGAGCTACGTCAGTAATACGGCGAACAATGTACTCGCCGCGTGAACTGAGCGGTGCTTAGAGCTACGTCAGTAATACGGCGAACAATGTACTCGCCGCGTGAACTGAGCGGTGCTTAGAGCTACGTCAGTAATACGGCGAACAATGTACTCGCCGCGTGAACTGAGCGGTGCTTAGAGCTACGTCAGTAATACGGCGAACAATGTACTCGCCGCGTGAACTGAGCGGTGCTAGAGCTACGTCAGTAATACGGCGAACAATGTACTCGCCGCGTGAACTGAGCGGTGCTTAGAGCTACGTCAGTAATACGGCGAACAATGTACTCGCCGCGTGAACTGAGCGGTGCTTAGAGCTACGTCAGTAATACGGCGAACAATGTACTCGCCGCGTGAACTGAGCGGTGCTTAGAGCTACGTCAGTAATACGGCGAACAATGTACTCGCCGCGTGAACTGAGCGGTGCTTAGAGCTACGTCAGTAATACGGCGAACAATGTGCTCGCCGCGTGAACTGAGCGGTGCTTAGAGCTACGTCAGTAATACGGCGAACAATGTACTCGCCGCGTGAACTGAGCGGTGCTTAGAGCTACGTCAGTAATACGGCGAACTACCAACAGATGTCTGTTGCTGGCTCGTGTTGATGCTTAAGCCGTCGATGTACAGTCTGTTAGCTTTTAGAATATACCTTGGGCTCTAGAGTAGGCTTCAGTTTTCACCGAAAACACACGAGTGTATACTACTTCCTGATCTGTATAACTGAAATTTAGTGTCATATTAGTTCCGATTTCGAAATTAAGTCAATATTAGTTTCGATATTTCTATTACACGAATACATCCGATTCTATCTGAGGCCGAGGTATATTCTAAAAGCTAACAGACTGTATTAATTTATGTTACCTACTTTGAAATAAATGTTCCTATTAATGTAGAACATTTGCGAGTCTTAAGAAAAGCGCTAGTATTTGTTATGTATCTTATATACGTCCCACTTTAGGGCACAGGCAGAGAGAAAAAGATAGTATGTAAAAATTACCAGGCATGCACACTGCGGAATGGAATTTTCAAGAAGATTGAATAAAAACAGTTAAGTGAAAACGTCAACATAAATCATCCAGTTCCTAAGGATTCCTCACGATGTTTTCTTTCATAGTTAGGAAGTAATATTGCTACTGCAACTTCAGAAATAAACGTAACTTAGAAAATAAAGTCATTGGTACATGTCATAGTACAAGGTCCAAAGTCATTCGTACATGAAGGAGTCCAATCAAAGCTTACGAGACACTTCTAAACAATTCGCGGAACAAATGAAGAGTGGTAGTGACATTTTTACTTAGTTCTATAGTCTTTAGAACAGGCAGTGACGCAGGATAACAAATAGATGTTCAAATGCAATCATCATCAACCCGTTATGTCCCCACCGAGGGGCATGCGTCTCTTCACTGAGGAAGGTATAGGCTTTACTCCACCACGGGGGCCAAGTCTGAGGCTTGTAAGACTAGTGGCTGTTCTTACTGTCAGAAGTTTTCAAGCCCCCCTGTGACTTGGCTTAACGACTGCCATCTATCGACGGCAGCCGTCACCAACTGCTTAGCGTGCCTTGTGAAGCACGGAACCGCTCTAAAAAACGCCACTAGCGCAGCGTTAGTCAAAGACGGTCACCCATCCATGCACTGAACGCGCCCTATATTGCTTGACATTCGTGATCCGCAGAACTGATGATAATAAATCAATTTAAAAAAGCCCTCCAAGGCGATATTATATAGAAACTCATGCGTGCGTGTTAACGAGGCTACTTTATCGTTTTAAAATTAAAAGCCTTACTCGGCAATATGTTAGTCGAGCGTCTATTTGCAGCCTCCGCGGTATAGCTCAGCTAAATATAGCTGACCCACATACGGTCTGCGACTTTAATGGAAAATACACTTCAGAGACATCCATAAACTAGCTGTATTCGTGTGCTTTGGCTTAAAGTGTCAAATATACCGTTTTCCTATGAACGTAAGAACAACAAAATGTGTAATTAGAAGACAGTCATTTTAGCATCTTTGAATAGATTCATCATCAACCCATTATGTCCCCACCGAGGGGCATGGGTCTCTTCCCTAAGGAAAGTATAGGCCATACAACGCCATGGGGGCCAAGTCCGGATCGGTGGAGGCTTGTAAAACTGGTGGCTGGTTTTACTGTGAGAAGCTGTCTTGGCTTAACGACGTTTTTGCTCAACATTATAAAATTTCAATGTGATTTCGTAATTTTCAATAACGTTGTTTTTAACTATTCTGAAATCTTGTTTACCATATTCTTATTTACACGTTACGAAGTCGCTCACATATAAATTTGGAGGGCATTGATACCTGTAATACAGAATTTTTCCTAGCGCAGGTATCAAAAGCACACATCAGAAATGCCTGTAACTCTAATTTCATGACATAGTGTATTGTAACAAGATGTAAAATTTATTTTTGTACATGTTTGTCCCTAAATAAAGATTATTATATTATGTTTTCTTCCCTCATAAGGATGTGAAAAATCGCTGGAAAGACACACGTAAGCCGTAAAAAAAATCTTGAATGAGAAACTCATGGGATGAGGCTGGAGTCACAAGTGGTGACGAGCTATTACTACTTTGTAAGAGATACCAGGCTGATTACCAACTATTAATAGTCAGAACTACAAAAAGAAGAATGGCCTTGAAATAGTATAAAGTGTCAACAAGTTATGAAAACGACTTAATAATCACTCTTAAGGTTAGTTTGGCTAAATTGATGTGAACATTTCCAGCGCAGTGCTCAGTTTGTTATGGGTTTACGTGCTAACCTAGTCCAAGTTACAGCCCCAAAACTTTAATTTGATTGTTTCTATAACGAAGATGTTGACAAGAGAACTTGCTCGTTAGTCGGAGGCAACTCAAAATATTTGCCTGGTTGCTGGAAACGAGGTTGTTTGAATTGAAAATTAATTTGGGTTCCGTCCTATGACTACCATTGTTTGTCCCACTCCTTTTGTGAACTGGTTAGACCTCCAAAAGTTTCTAACATTTTATAGTGTTTGTTGACCAGGGTCTCGATTCTGTTATTGCATTATAGTTCGATGACAGATGCACGGTCGGTTACGTGACGTGTTTATCATACTATTGGCACCTCATTGCAACCAATCTTGGTTGCAATGAAGCGCGTGTAGACTTCAAGTGGCAATGGAACTAAATGATCATGTTCATGAAGATGTCATTGTACTACAATGCATTAACAATATCCAGGTCCGGAATCGGTGAGCTCTGGCGAGAAGTGTGTGTGTAATTGGGTTGCAGTTATGGGGAAGTGTATCGAACACCGATTACGCGGTGAAACCTGAAGCCCTATTACAAGCTTTTGCCTTCAGACTCTGCCGTAGACAAAGGCCCGTTGCGATGTTTGGCGCAGTTTAAACTCTAAATTATATATTCTTGCCGTCACGGTGAGAGTTATTTCGACACACGGGCACTTCCACGAGTTGATGACAGACGAGATTATGCACGATTTGCGAAACTACCGTCTAGTATGGGCATACTCAGTACACATTGAGTACACCATTAGAGTTGGATTAAACGAGACAAACTACTAGGCACTATTAATATGTATGCAAATAAATAAATAACTATCGTGCTGTGTTAACTGATTTTGGGTTGCAGCCTCGTTCAAGACTCGTTCATAATCAAATATTATAGTTTTAATCCCTCTTTGGTAAGTTTACCTGTAAATTTACCTTTGAATAAATAAAAAAATAAACAGATCAGAATTCGTCCACATCTTTTCAAAATAATTGAAATACGAGATCGAACGAGAAGGACGTTGTGAGCGTAAATAATTATTTATTAATATTGTAATGTATTTAATTACTCATACATTAAAAACAAACAATTTTATTCATAGATTTTGTAATCAGAGCATCCAAGGAGTTCAAGAAGCCTCGCAGTGTTCTCCTTCTCTGTTACATGCTGGAGAACGATTTGCAGGTTTGGTCTCCTCCCTACGCGGTTCAAAGCAACAGTATTGAGATTTTGCAAAAGAAACTCTTGGAGGTACTATCGTGTCGATGTAAATTCGGACGCCCACTCTCTAATTATGCTGACATATTAGCCAAAGGAGCCGGGGATCTCTGGGCCCAATTGTAATAAGCTGAAATATGGTTTAAAAAAAGCGGTATTTTTTTCTGTTTCAAAAATAAAAAAATCTGCTCAATTCACAATCTGGGAGACGAAAAATCTTAAAAACAAGTTTATTGCACTGATGAAATAAGAGTTTCGATTACTATAATCGATTACTGTGAATGATTTCAAGAATTATTATTGAACATAAAATCACTCTCATCGAATGATGGATTCAATCAAAGTGAACAAAATCTACGGAATAAATTATTATACTGTCAATAGTTTACAATAAAACAGAATATTAACTTTAAAATCGATTCTCGTAGATTCTCGTTTACAGATCGATTTATTACTTTTTATGTTTGTCAAATGTATTTAATCTGTGCTGACAGTGACAGCTCCCGGATTTTCAATCTATAATCATGATGGGTCACTATATTGCACGGACCGAGAATTTACGGCACGTGAATATACAACCCGGGAATTAGTACCCAAATGACCATCTATAACTAACGCTAGTGGGATTTTTCTGAGCGGTTCCGTGCTTCACAAGGCAAGTTAAGCAGTTGGTGCCGGCTGCCGTCAATAGATGGAAGTCGTGAAGCCAAGTCAGAGGCCTTAGGGCAGCTTGAAAACTTCCGACAGTAAGACCAGCCACTAGTCTTACAAGGCTCCACCTATCCGGACTAGGCCCCCGTGGTGGAGTACGCCCTATAGGTATAGGACCGAGGGGCACGGGCTTTTCACTGAGAAAGGTTCCTCAGGGAAAAGCCCCGTGCCCCTTAGTGGGTTTATAATGGGTTGATGTATCGCTCCTCTACATCTAAACTCTGATCATTTGGATTGACTTGTCTAGTGTAAGATCCAGCCAGATCAGGACGTCAATCTATTGTGACTCATAGCCTCGATAATGTCACGCACTAGATCGAGCGTGTAATAGCTGCGAAGTGAATGATTTACGCTTCATGAAAACGAGGCACCACTCTGTCGTGTCTATGGCTGTACACGGATTCTCGCCCATACCAATTTTATACAGCCTGATATGATAACGCACGACCCGAGAACGTACGGACGGGAATCCGTGTACATGTGCACGGATTCCGTGGCTGTACATTACCGGGGCGTACGTTCTCAGGATGTGCATTCGCGTACATTATCGTCTCCCATCATGATCACCGGAATACCTACCTACTCGTCTTGTATCGGTTATCGTTTGCGTATTTTAATTATATTCCTCGACCAGTGCTTTCGCTCTACGGACTGCTAGTATATTGTTTAACTTGTACGACTGTGGCGTACCGACTTATCGATGTAATACACTGGGCCGACGAGATTTGGGGGATGAAATGACACAAATCCTTGTCTTCCCTGTCTTTTAATCTATTTGTGAGTTTCGTTACATTTTCCCACTCAATACAATAAGAACTACAATTAATGTAATAAATAACTGTCTATCATATGATCATAGTTATAAAATCAGCTGTTAAGTACCTATAGGTTATTGTCAATTTGTTGCATAGCCTCACTTTTACTAAATCTCTTTTAACTTTGCTCTCAGATTGCTAAGATCCGCAAAATTTTCAAAGATGGTTTGACAATATATAAGCTGTTTATTGACACCACTCTCGTCTTTTTACATCTGGGCCCAAGAATGTATGGAAGCGTTTCCGTCTCCTTTAACGTTGTGCCATTGAAAATCCGGCGTAAACAGCTAGACCTAAGACAGGCTGTCCCGTTACGAGTGGTCCCAACGGTAATTGGTTAAGGGTTGGCCTATCCTCTAACTGAAAAACAAAAAAAAAGGTTTTGTAAAAGTGTCCTGGGTTTTGAGATATTTGATATCAAAGATTTTTCTTTATGCTAAAATCGATAAATATCCCTTGTTACAGCTAAACTAGACGGCGTAAAGACGTACATGCGCATGAGGCGGGTGCCCACCCACCTGCAAGTGAAGGTCATCAAGTGGTTCGACTACCTCTGGCTGACGCAGAAGTGCTCCGACGAAGAGAAAGCCGTCTCCTGCCTTCCCGATAAACTGAAGGCGGAAATAGCAATTAACGTCCACCTGGACACGCTCAAAAGGTAAGCCTAGTCGAGCTGCTGAGAGGTGATTTATAGCTAATTGTGTTACGTTTAACAGTTATATGAAGGGTACGAGGAAAGAAGGATCACGGTGAAGAATTGTATTTATATCGAGATGTTAAAAAAAACCGGCTAAGTGCGAGTCGAACTCGCTCAAGAAGGGTTTCGTACCATTATCTATACAACATTAGCCATCTATATATATAAAAGGAGAAGCTGACTGACTGACTGACATATCAACGCAGGGCCTAAACTACAAGGGTTAGAAACTTGAAATTTTGCACAGGTGCACGGTTTCTTTTGTAACGTGAGGGAGCACTAAGAACGGATTTTTGAAAATTCATCCCCTAAGGGGGTAAAATGGGGGTTCAAAGTTAGTATGAAACTTTGCCGTTTTTGAAGTTATTCGAATGAGATTCAATATGAAGGTCCTTCATTGAAAGTCATGAAACACATGTAAAATAGTTTTTCGAAAATCATGCCTTAAGGGGGTAAAAGGGGGCTGCAAAGTTAGTATGAAACTTAGCCATTTTTGAAGTTATTCGTATGAAATTCAGCATGATGGTTCGTCATTGAAAGTCATGAAAGACGTGTAAAGTAGTTTTTCGAAAATCATCCCTTAAGGGGGTAAGAGGGGGTTGCGAAGTTAGTATGAAAGCTCTTCCGCAAGCGCTAAAAGTATCGCTTTCTTTTTTGCAAACACTTTACTAAACTAAAGCCCACGCGGACGTAGTCGCGGGCAACAGCTAGTTATATTATATTAATATCGAGCAGAAAAAACCTTAAATATTTATAAGGATAGAAGATTTTATGGACAGTTACATACGACTTTGCAAAAACCTGATACAGGTCCAGCCCAAAACCCTCGAGCTAGACTGAGCCGGCACTATAGCGAGGATATAGCGGAAATTTAAATTGTGTCAACTGCTCTGCAAATTTGCCTGCTTTACGAAATCGAGTATATGTACGGCGTTTGGCTAATGAACAAGGTAATTGGTATCGCTGAAAGCCGCCGACTGTAAACCTCATTAACGGGCCAATGACCTCTGGTTTAGCGGCGTGGTCAGCTCGCCTCCGCCGCTCCCGCTCGGACGTATTGCCTCCAGCACTTGTGAGAACGCTTCTAAAACGCAATACACTTGAGTATAGCGGACCCGTGTTTACTGCCCCTCGGCCTGTTGCGCTTCTTCAAATGGCCTGATATTGGACAAAATCCATTGGGTAATCGGTATAGATAACCTTTGTTGAGCACTTACACAATTACATGCAGGAAGCAACTATTTCAGTGTAATATATTTTGTTTCCATGATGTTAATGAGCTGGTGTTCGGCGGTAGTCATATTAATTTTTCAGTAGAAGTAGTAAAAAACATATTTTAAGAAATTCAAAAAGATATTTCAGGCAATCATTTGTAATGTTTTGAGGCACTTTCAGGTTTCAGAGATCCTAATTTATCACACTAAGATTAAAATCTCAAAGTTAAACTTCGGCGTAATAATTTCTAAAGTTTTGAGCATAGTTAATGTCTCCTCTTATCTGTCTTGTCTCTAAACTTTCATCTTTGTTGTTTATTCTTCAAGCAAACAAAGTTCTTTGTAATTTCGTTAAAAAAAGTACTCGCAGAACAAAAGTCTAGATTCTATAAAGTAGATGAAGATCAATAACTGTATTGACGTCACAGTTGACGTCACGACCAGCAGAAGCGCAGTTCAAGTTTAATAAACCGTGTTGAATGATTAAAAAGAGAAACATTAGCTTTTTACTACCATGAATTATGCAAAAGCGTCCGTTTATGATCCGTAAACTCTGTCGTCGAATGGCTGCATCGGCGACGCGCCACTCTTTCGCTGTTTTCTTTCGTCTTTCGCAGCTTGCCCGTTTGGCGAGTCGACTTGTATGTATTGTATGTATGTAAAACACAAGCACGTCGCACCACCACACACATATCACCCACGACATAACGTCTAAGAGACTTAGGTGACAATTCATCCACAAAATATCTCATCCGCAGATGAATCGTCACTCTTATCAAATTGCTAGGCGTTAATTCCTCCGCAAATATTTCCTCCGAGGATGAGATAACACCTTTTTCAAATTGCTAGGCGTTAAATCATCCGCAAATATTTTCTCCGAGGGTGAGATGACACCCTTTTGAAATAATTAGGCGATGATTCAGCCGCTAGGGTATAAAAAGGATAAATTTTACATGCAATAGAGGTCTATCCAGTCAAAGTAAAATCAGTCAATAAAAAAAAAACAAGAATAAAGTTTATAATTATATTTTCTTTATTATATTTTTTTATTTTCAAAAATGTTTTAAAATAAAAAAAAATGGTTTCTAGTTGAAAATAAAAACTTTTATTGATATTCACAAAAAATTATCGACACACAATTTCACTTTTTTTATGTTTTAGTGTTGAGGGTACTTTAACATTTTTATGTCGTTATCGGGTGCTCGTATTGTATTAGTCAGTATTATATGTAAAATTTATCCTTTTTATATCCTAGCGGCTGAATCATCGCCTAATTCAAAAGGGTGTCATCTCATCCTCGGAGAAAATATTTGCGGATGATTTATGTAACGCCTAGCAATTTGAAAAAGGTGTTATCTCATCCTCGGAGGAAATATTTGCGGAGGAATTAACGCCTAGCAATTTGATAAGAGTGACGATTCATCTGCGGATGAGATATTTTGTGGATGAATTGTCACCTAAGTCGTCTAAGACACCCCAAAGCCAAAGCTTGGAGATTTCATACGTGTAGCAGAAACAATTGCGAGCACTTACTTGGGACAATTATATTGATCTCGGCAGGAAATTGAATCTCGCCTCTCACGCTTCACCGTATAACAAGTGAGTCTACTCTGGCGTGCTCCTAAGCGTACCGTTTGCGGCATGAAGTACTTATAGCAGTGTGAAACCAAACTCTGCCCTTGCATTAACAATGAATTTCCTTGCGGTGCGTGTGTAAGGGTCTTAATATATTATTAATTTCACATGCATAAATTTACTCGGATATATCGGGTGAATGTGAGTAGCAGTGGCCCCAGGCAAAGGGTAAGATAAAAAGTACCCGAAACCGACGTGCGTGCATGCAGCGACTAATGAATGTCGATGAAGCGAAAGCGTTTTGTCAGGATTGTGGCAGGTGGCAGCCCCTGGTCTCTGCCTACCCCTCTATGATACAGGCGTGAGCTTATGTATGTGTGTAAAATTACTCATTGTTCGTCCGTCATTGTTCGCAGAGTGGAAATATTTCAAAATACCGAAGCGGGATTCCTCTGCGAGTTGGTATTACGACTGCGGCCTGTGTTGTTTTCACCAGGTGACTACATTTGCAGAAAAGGTATGATCCAATTACAGCGTAGGACATACTCAATAAATCCACAGGAGTTGTGTGCTGAGTGTAAATACGTTTTCCGCAGGCGAGGTGGGCAAGGAGATGTACATAGTGAATCGGGGCAAACTGCAGGTTGTAGGAGATAATGGGAAGACCGTGCTAGCGACTCTAAAGGCGGGTTCTTATTTTGGAGAAATTTCAATTCTGAACATGGGCACGGCAGGTAAACAACTTGGTAAATATCTGGGGCCCGAGACGCCACGCCATATTTTTTTCACTATCTACTATTACTGGGTAAAGTTTCGAAAAGCAAACGAGTCGTGGAGACGCTGCAATGCCGAGCAGAGGCGCCACCGCAACAGGTTTTGGGACATCACTTTGAAACTCGACTGTTACCCGTTTACACATAACTAGAGCGTGAATTCGAAATCGTCGGCAATATTTTAAAACTGTCCACAAAAAGTCCACTGCTGGACGTAGGCCGCCTCCATGGATTTCCAAAAAGACTGGTTGATTTATGTAAATTGCCGCAAACAGTGGTGGTTTATTTTCATATTTATGATGTCTTTGCCTCATTACCATAACACAATTACCATATCCCAATTAGGACAAATGATGGGTATTGTGTTGTGTAAATTATTATTGTGTAACTAAATTATTACCTATTATTTTCTCGGTCTGTCTCTTTCTCTCTCTCTCTCTCTGTCTCTCTCTTTCTAAGAGAAGGCGTGTGTTCTCAGCTGGGACGTATATGGGCTACATAACATGATTATGTTGTATAGTAAACTATAGTATATAAAACATATCATGATCGTGATCATGATTCGTGTCAGATAGTTTTAAAAAGATTTTTAAATTGCGCCATCTAAAAAGCAACGACAATAGAGTAGGATTTAGTGAATGGTCAACGTTAGGTATTCGAAAGAGCAGAGACACACTTTATGAATTATATGACAAAAAGACTTATACACATGATGCCAACTTCATACAGTACGTAAAAAAATATTCGAAATTATTTAAGGCCGTCTGCCATAAAGCTAA
Organism: Yponomeuta plumbellus; assembly: GCA_947310845.1. Lineage (NCBI taxonomy): Eukaryota > Metazoa > Arthropoda > Insecta > Lepidoptera > Yponomeutidae > Yponomeuta > Yponomeuta plumbellus. Next base: position 13,236,192 of record OX371198.1, on the reverse strand, counting down.
ATGCGATCACATAAAAGGTAAAATCCAACAATCACCGAATAAAATAAAAACAATTTGGACCATAATAAATAGAGAAACGGGTAAAGCAAAATTAGGAGACCGAGATATTTCAATTAAGATCGATGACAAAATAATAACAACAAATGAAGGTATCGCTGCAGCTTTCGAACAGTTCTTCACTAATGTCCCAATCGTAACTACAGCTCCATTAGACTCGTCACCAGATCGTGCGGCGACATTATTAATGGACCATGTCCCCGCGTTCGAAGACAATTTTACATTTAATTACATTGAGCCCCATGACATTGTTAAGAATTTTAAATTATTGAATCTTAAAAAAACCGAGGACTTATGGGGTTTGTCAGTAAAAATAGTTAATTCAGTGATAAATATCCTAGCTTTGCCGTTAGCACAGATTTTCAATAAATGCGTAGATGAAGGAGTATTTCAAGACCTCATGAAATACAGGGTGGCCGGGGGATTGACGTCAAAAAAAAAAAATTAGGTCCCTCTTGTCATGGGGTATCCGAATCACCCCCATGTATGTTCCGCGATTTTTCATAGTTTCGGAGTTAAGATTTTTTTTCTGAATTTTCATGAATTTTCGCCTTATCAATTTTGAAAATTTCTAAAAAAAAAACTTAGCCTCAGAAATGCGCAAGACTCTCAGATTTCATAATCATTAAAAAAAGTACTGCTTAACGAGCTACTTTGTGTACATTCGGCCTTCGAAGACAGCGAGGTGAAGAATTATTAAAATTAACAATTTTTTTTTCTGCCATTTCGTCTTTTCTTAGTTTATTAATGAACGAGTCGTCATCATCATGATGAATAAAAGTGGTTTTGTCAATAAAACAAGGATTAAAATGTAAAAAAAATGTTTATTATAATAGGTTTTCAAAGTTGCCACCTCCAGCAGCAATACACATTCTACACCTACGTAGGAAATTATCTTTTAATCGTCTAAAAGCTGCTCTGTTTTCCTTTACAACACGTTCGGCTTCTGTTAATTTCTGCCTCAGCTCTTGTTCACTCCCACTTTCTCTGGCGTATGCTATTTCCTTAAAATAGCCCCAAATAAAAAAATCCATGGGGTTGAGGTCAGGTGAGCGTGGAGGCCACGATATTGGTCCGCCGCGTCCGATCCATCTATTGTGGTACGCCTCATTTAAATAATTTCGGACTTGCGTTGCGTAGTGACATGGAGCGCCGTCATTTTGAAGAACCATGGTTCGTCTTAGTTCAATATTCACGTCTTCTAGCAACAATGGAAGTTCATGTTCCAGAAAGTGTCGGTATCTTTCTCCATTTAATCTGGACGGCAATTCAAATGGACCAATCAGTTCGCCATTGAGAATACCAGACCACAAGTTAACGCTGAAACGATGTTGAAACGTCGACGCTCTCATTTCGTGTGGATTTTCAACCGCCCACGTGTGGTAATTATGAATATTGAAAATTCCAGTGCGCTCAAAACGTGACTCATCTGACCATAAAACTTTATTGAAAAATCCAGGATCTTGTTGTTCTTTTTGTAGCATTGTTTGGCAGAAATCAATGCGCAATTGGTAGTCTGTAGGCAGTAAAGCTTGGACTCGTCGGATATGGAACGCATGATATCCTTCATCGTGAAGTATGTCTTGGATAGAAGTTCTTGGGATGTTCAGAGTACGAGCCATAGCTCTGGTACTCGTGGAAGGATTTCGTTGAACTTCTTCGAGCACAACTTCTCTGCGATCCGGGTCAACTCTAGGGATTCCTTCCCTATCGCCTCGTTGGCCAGGAATGCGGCCTGCCATTAAGGTATTGTGCGTGTTAATAAAAACGCGATGGTCGGGATAATGCTCAGGTTGCGGCCCACCACGACGTTGAAGTTGTTCGCGATACAGTCGCGCGGCTTCAAGGCCATTTCCTTGTGCAACTCCATAAAAATAGTGCATTTCTGCGTATTCACTTAACGTGTAACTCATCTTTTACACTTCCAAGTAAACAAAGTCCAAATCAGTATGCAAGACACAGTCCAATTAACGAGCAAAGTAGTCAAATAAGCAGCGGAATCCGCGGACAAAGCGAGACAGTGAGGTAAAACAAAATGAAGACACGTGTAGCAGTAAACACAAAGTGAGAACGACTGAGGTACAAACTTGTTTTGTGTTCGCTTCTGCTGCGCTGCCCCTCTCACTCTTACCGCTGAGAGTGAGAGAGATAGCAATAGTTCGGCGGCCTCCTATCCTCAAAGACTACTGTTATTACAGGTTTTTACCTGCATAAGTTGCGTCTGCATTTACAACCCATGACCCACGAGAACGGACCGCGCAAAATTAATTACTGTAAAACGGAAAATGCCTCCAAATTTTTTAATCTGTGTTTTATTGACAAAACCACTTTTATTCATCATGATGATGACGACTCGTTCATTAATAACCTAAGAAAAGACGAAAGGGCAGAAAAAAATAATGTTAATTTTAATAATTCTTCACCTCGCTGTCTTCGAAGGCCGAATGTACACAAAGTAGCTCGTTAAGCAGTACTTTTTTTAAATGATTATGAAATCTGAGAGTCTTGCGCATTTCTGAGGCTAACTAAGAAACCATTAAAACATCTGTTTAGATTTTTAATTTATTTTTGAAAATTCAAGTATAATTTACTGAACGTAAATTTTTGACTTTAGACCAACACTTTACTAACTTTTATCAAAGTTACGAAGCTGATTATTTTATGCATAGAAGAACAACTTGTGAAAATTCAGTTACAAAAAAAAGTAATTGAAAAAGTTTCTAGTTTTTTTTTTAGAAATTTTCGAAATTGATAAGGCGAAAATTCATAAAAATTCAGAAAAAAAATCATAACTCCGAAACTATGAAAAATCGCGGAACATACATGGGGGTGATTCGGATACCCCATGACAAGAGGGACCTAATTTTTTTTTTTGACGTCATTCCCCCGGCCACCCTGTATAGTAGGTTAGTGCCCTTATTTAAAAGCGGTGATAAACAAGACCCAACAAATTTTAGACCCGTTTCAGTCCTACCAGTATTAAGTAAAATATTTGAAAGAATTATCTTAGATCAATTGCTTATTCATTTCAATAATTACCAACTCCTCCATAGTCAGCAGTTCGGTTTCACTAAAGGGCGGAATACAACAGACGCTGGAGTCATGTTAGTTAAACATATTTTCAGTGCGTGGGAGGATCATAATGATGCTATAGGAGTATTTTGTGATTTGTCAAAGGCATTTGATTGTGTAGACTACAAAACACTGCTCTCAAAATTAAAACACTATGGAATAAAAAAATTAAGTTTAGATCTTCTAAAATCATATTTAGAAGGAAGGGTTCAAAAAGCAGACATAAATCGTATTAAATCGTCAGGTTCACTTGTAAAAATGGGAGTCCCCCAGCGATCTATCTTAGGGCCGTTCCTTTTCCTGGTCTATGTAAATGATTTACCGTTTATGGTACAAAAAATGTGCGAGATAGTGCTATTTGCTGATGACACGTCACTTATTTTTAAAATAAGGAGACAGGAAAATAATCTTGACGAAGCAAATAATGCTCTCTCGCACGTTCTAGATTGGTTTACTGCAAAATAATCTTTTGTTAAATTCAAAAAAGACAAAATGTATGAAGTTTACCCTACCTAATGTAAAATTAGTTGAAAATAACATTGTGATTGGATATGAAAAACTAGAATTTGTTGAAGATACTGTATTTCTAGCATCACAATCGATGCCAAACTACAATGGGGCCCACATATTGTAAAATTAGCACATAGACTTAGCTCCGCAGCATATGCCGTGAAAAGAATTCGAGAACTTACTGACGTTGCAACTGCTAGGTTTGTTTATTTTAGTTACTTCCATAGTATTATGTCCTATGGTATACTACTATGGGGCCGGGCAGCAGACATTGAGACTATCTTCATATTGCAGAAGAGAGCGATCCGATTTATTTACAAGCTAGGTAGTAGGGACACTAAGAAATTTTTTCAAAGAAATCAACATCCTAACAGTTGCAAGCCAATACATTTATGAAAATATTATGTACGTTAGGAAAAATATTAAAGACTTCGAAACACTTGGTAGCCATCATAACGTTAATACTAGGAATAATCATAAATTGTCATTTCCACGATTTAGACTTGCAAAAGTTAATACTTCCTTTATGGGGCACTGTATAAGGTTCTACAACAAGATACCCCAAGATATATTAGAGTTACCTCCAATGCGATTTAAGAATTGTGTTAAGCACACTCTTTGCAAGAAAGCTTATTATAAAATCAACGATTATTTAGAAGACAAGGACGTATGGCTTTAAATTGTACTTTAATATTAAATTTAATCAGAGGATAAATGTGTCTAGTGTTCAACACATCCAAGATATTGTTTTGTAAGTTTTATTTGTATTAGCTTTAAGTTGATTTGAGAAAAGATGATCAGAGTGGAGTTTTTTTTTTTCGCTGCCTTTTTCTCCACTACAGACGGCCCCAAGGCAGCGGCTAACATTATACATAACTGTATGTACATTGACATTCAACAAGCAGAATGTAAATTCTTTACGTTGAAATAAATTTCTGATTCTGATTCTGATCATACATTTCAGTGGTGCGTACTAAAAAGGGAAAAAACGAAACATTTTTAGGATAAATTGATTGCACGTATATCTGTCTGTCTATCAACACCCTCTATTAAGCCGAATGACGCGTGATGTTAAAAAAATAAATATCAAAGACTGCAATTCGTTTAAGCTGTAACAAAATCCAAAACCCAAAAGGATACGGCCGTTTCCCCCCATATTTTGACACTCACGAGTGAAACAATAAAGTTGCGTAGACCTAAAAGCTTGTGGAAAAAAGAATATTTTACAGCACTGCACAAATAAATGGAGCATCCGAAAATACGAAATCCGAATTCCATGATGGACCAACTATTTACATACCTACGTTTATACGGAACCCTTGACAGGCGGGCTAAATGTTTTTAATTCATGGTTAGAATACCTCCTTAAAGTGTGTGCAAACGATTTCGATGTCACCACGTACCTACTCGTACTTGTTATTCGAGCAAACTTTACTTGACCAGTGATGTGACTGAAACGGTGACACAAGAGTTTTTGTTTGTATTTATTTATCTTAACATGGAATGATTTAACATTTTCATCCGTTTCTTTTTCCATTTATCGCTTTTAGATAATCTCTGCTTTCAATTACTTGTTGAATTTTATTCTGAAGCACTTTCCGCGTAAGTTCTGGAGCACTTTATCATCTACTGCCTTTTCGGATATGAAGTAGAGCCAGCCAGCGAGCCATTAGCGGCGATGTTCTCTTCGTAATTAAAATCGAATTCATCCATCTCCGTTTTCAATGGCTTTGTTTGACGCCTTTTGAGAACAATCGTAGAGGCTTCGTGTTCATTATTTGCTTATTGAATTTTTTCAATTTCGTTTGTGTTGAAGGCAGTGCCCCCGAAAGCTTTGCATCCTCCCCGGTGACCTTTGTACTTTGGCGTGACCTCTTGGTGCATGTACCCCCATTCTTATTATTAAGTCTCGTTACCAAAATATCCAGTGTTTTCTCGTGGCCTCATCATTTTATTCCATTAATAGGACCACGAGGGATAACTATTTCTCGCAGCGCTATCACAAAAACTTTACGTTCCACTCGAGTTCGAGGCTGTTCTTTATTCGACACACCACACGACGACTGTAGCACAGTTCTAACAAAGAACTAGTAGTCGCCATCGTAAGTACGAATAGCTCATATTAAACTCGCTCACTAGTCTAAGTAATGTCAAGTACCTTATCATGTATGCCTATTTCTTATGAATAAACAAATTGAAATTGAAATTGAAAAGTACACCAAAGTTGTGTGCTAAATTAATTGAATGAACAGCATCAACTCGTAGTGGCTACCTAAACGTTTTTTCTTTGATGAACATTTCAAAGTCTTTTAAAAATTTGGATTTGCTCTGAACGCTTTATCTTTTGAGAAGCACCCACTAAGGTCCCCTAGAACTGGCTTCTTATTACCTAGTAGTTTTATAAAGAAACGTCTATTTGATATGGCCTTGCACAAAATTGGTAAACGTTACCCTAAAATTCTAACGTTTGGTAGTTTTGATCATCACTCCTCCTCTCAGCTTGTATGTAATTAGTTCTCTTATCCAGATTACTCTACCTCAATTGAGCCTCTTTGCCTATTGTGTTAAGTCCTAATTCACGGGCCGTTTCGGCATCGACACGGTTGCGTCGCCACGGCGCGCGATCGGTCGCAGTCGAAAAGGCGCTCGAGTTGTTTGCCTGAGCCATAGTTGGCACGGAGTTGTGGATGACACGTCGACAGGCAACCGGCGGACAGCGTCGGTGCGGTCGGTGGGCTACTCGGACCTCTTCGTGCTCAGCAAGAAGGACATGTGGGACGTGCTGAAGGAGTACCCTGCGGCGCGCGTTCGCCTCGAGGCCATCGCCGTCAAGAGACTTGAAAAATACAAGAAGGCACCTCTCGAGAAAGGTTAGGAACTGTCCCCGGCCGCCACCGGCCTCCTAATGGTCCTAGAACTCCTGACTGTGATATTTTCGATAGATATAGATTCAGATTTCGTGCAAACTTCCAGGTGAGCACGGCTTTCTCGGGGACTGCGAGTTATTTTCTAAAGCCTGTATTACACCGGGGCAACACTGTGCGGCATTGCGGCATGCCACAAGGCCGCATGCTACAAAGGTGCGGCAGAAGAAGAAGAAGAAGCTGCAACAGTTTGCCACAGGACGCAAGGTGTTGCCATGCCACACGGTTCTTGCCACTATGTGCGATGTTGTAGCATGCGGCCTTGTGATATACCGCAATGCCGCACAGTGTTGCCCCAGTTTAATATAGCCTTTAGTGTAACAGTCTCCCAGAGAGTATCCAGAATCACTGCATTTAGACTAGTTTTACGATTTATTTTTGGATACAAAACCCTGTGCAATTCGATTAGCATAGAAGGACTGCATGGTTAGCCCCTCACTAATGGCCAAAGTCCCATCCCTCTCTGAAGCTAACGGGGTGAACAGTGGTCTCTTTAACTTGTGTGGTTGTAGTGGCAATGGGCCGTTGTCAATCAACGCCAGGTCTTGTAGAGACGAGCGGTCGCGTGCCCATCGAGGAGATGCAGCTGCCGCCCGCGCCTGCACCGCCCGCCATGCATCCCTCGCACCCGCCTTCCTACCGGGACCAGCTTTATAGGTAAGGACTTGCAACGTTACCTTAGTGCCAATCAATCAGCCCATAGCTAGATATTGAAATATGTTTATTTATACTTTATCGATTAGTAGAAACAAACTTATATGTTTTTTTTACAGACACACTACAATTAAACGCTCTATTTTTCGTGTGGGTACCATTTTTGCTAGACCAAATGCTGTGGTGATACGAACTCGGCCTTATGAATCCATCCAGTTCAAAACTCGCATATCCTTTTACTTACCGTCCGGCCGCTGGGAGAATACGATCCTAACAGGTCTTGTTAGAACGGACGACGTAACCTTGAAGTGGCGTTAAATTTTCGACAAAAATATGTCATGTCCTGTTTATCCTACTAGCAAATAATTGTCATTGAAACTATATCATTGTGTAAACTTACAATCAATGTTATATTTTGCACAGTGATTTAAATGTTAAATAAGAAGAAATCAATATTTAATGTTCGTGCGTAAAATCCTTACTACGCTGTCACAAGGTTATGTCAACCGTAATTTTTGTAGTGACGTACCAAAAATAACGAAAATAATAACGGTCCCTTTAACGATACGAAGTTGATGAACAGGCTTTAGAAAATGATCATCGCGTTCTCAGAATCTCTCCGTACCACTGCCGTACAAAGCGATTGAGGTGATCTGGGCTCAAATAAAAGGTCGCACAGCTCGCCACAACACTTCACCGCCATTCGGCACAAAAAAGATGATGTACCTTCTAAAATGCCTGCGAAAATGGCACAAGAGATGACTGAGTGAAGGTCGTCTAAAAAACAAAACTACTTAATCATGAGTCAGTAGCAAAAGCTAGTTAAGAATAACGTAAGGAATGATAACGTTGATTTTCTCCCATCACTAGTCATATGTGTCAGGATCGTATACTCCCAGCGGCCGAACAATAGGGCTGATTTTTCAATAGTCAAATAACTTTTATCTAAGCCCCAGAAGAAGGAGTACCATAGAAGGAGGAATAAAATAAAAAGTAACAGTTGTATAGCTGTCCATGTTACTCTTACGATAAATCTCTGCGCCAGAAAGAGTCAGCTGTAGTGTACTCATGCACTAAAAATTTTACAATCGTACACGGTTGCCACAGATTACTGAACAAAGCCAAAATCGATAGGGCTGGGACAAACACCATAAAGATGTCGATATTATTTATTCCGATCTACATAATCTGTGTATTTTTTAAAATTAATGTTGGTAATTAAGTATTAATATTAAATGATAAAAAAATCATAGCTCTTTTACACAATTTGCAAAAAGTATCTTTTCAATCCCATCACCATGTTTAATAGTGATATTTCGGACCCACTGTGTACCAAAAAACCTACGACTAAATTCCATTATTCCAATTCCAATTAAATTAAATTACAGTCATGGGCCCATGATAATCGCTATTATCACCATTATCTATCTATCTTATTATCAATGTATTTATCTCTAAAAAAATAACATTTTTCCCTTGGTGGTGCTAGTGAACCAGCTGGAACCCCTTACGGTTATGTTATTATGTGCTAAGTGTGGTACATACCATATAAGTTACAATAAATATTCATAAGTAACAGTAAGTAATTCTACATCAGTTTTTCAATAATATAAATGGGACTAATAGGGCTATAGCGAATCGAAGAAAGATTTTACCGAGTTATGTGGTAACATGGCAAAATGTATATGTACGGCGAATATAGAACCTTTTTTTTTAATATGTTAGCAAATCATCAATAATCACCATATACAGCGCCACCAAGTTATCTGTTCAGGTGGGTAAAATTGTAACTAAGTAATTAATTGTAAATCCTGTTCCCCATTTTTTGTTTTATTTATTCATTTACTAAGATTTATAGACATATGTTCAGTAAAATTGAAATATGGGTTAAAATATTCTCATTTTTCTAGGTAAATTTCTCAAATGTTACTACTAAATTCTCCACTAGCGCCGCTATCAACTGAACAAATGAGATGGTGGCACTGTAAGAAAGTATAATGAATAAAACAAGACCAAAATAGGAAAAACTATTTAATAACATAACATAACATTTACACACAGGCACATCGATTGCTTCTGGCCCCACACTAGGATACCCTGTGTCGTGTTAATAAATTACGTATTTGTTTCCAATAAATAGCAGTGATGCTATTTATTGGAATTGCTAATTATTAAATGCAGCTCAATAGAGAAGAAACCAACACGTATTACTATAATGTATATGTTTTTATCCCTGACTTCTGTTTTACAAGTACCTATTAACGTTTTTTTTTCACAAAAATGTGTCAGCCATAATGTAAAAGATAATATAATATTTTATGAAATTCAAATGAAATCAGCTTGGTTGCAGCTCACGAATGTTGTCCATTGCCGCGGAGGGCGCAACCTGAAAATTGTTTTTATTTAAGTACTTCACGTTGATAACTTCCACATAAAAAATAATAAAAATCACTTGCACCAGAATCAGACTATGATAGTATTAAACTAGTTATGACCTTTAACTGCTAAACGTTGTCCAGGATAGAAAAAAACACCCAGTCAGGCAATAATCAGGGAAAAATTCTACAAGTGATATACGGCGCCTTGCAGGTTGGAATTGACAACCTGTTTTATTATCCAAGTGGAGTAACCACTAGACCAACGAGACAGTCGGGTCTCATGTGAAATTCCTGATGTACATACATACAGCAAAACGTGCACCTCAGTCGACATAATTGTGCAGTATGTAGACTTTATTTTGTTTTAAGTATCATTATAATGTATAATTATAACCTTACCAATGATCTGCGGGCTAAGGAAAAGCGTAAAGTAGGTACGGCACTTGTTTCCAACCTACGCCACTTGCTATTGTTTATGAAACAGTCGCTTGCTGCAAATGCGGTGTAAATTTTTCCAAGACTACTTTGTACGTGATACTGCGTCATCGACATTTGTTATTTTGTGCTGTCTTCGGGTAACCTGCAATAGATAATTAACAATTAAAACAACTATACGAACGCAAGAAATAACTAAATATGCTCTACGAACTATCGATACTTTTTTTCACTGAGAAAGTGGGAAAGTCCCATCCCTATTCCCCTACAACAAACAACAAACTTGTATTATGATTTATATCGAAAATATCACAATAATCATGATGAAAACACCATTCTCTAATAGCTAATTTGCAATTCTAGTAGCCCATAGTTGAAATCTTAGAGAAAATACCCTTTTAGGTACACAAAATTGAGACTTACCGGTGGAAGCTGATGAATGTTGTTTCATTATCTTCTCGGGAAGAATGAGATATACATTCTAACACAACACACGCCATGCCGATGGTTACTTATACTATATACCATGAGAATCCACTATAATTCACTTCAAATGGTGCTTTAGTAAATATAAAATACACAAGCTTCTTGAAAACGGCGCACTCCCAAACCTCTTGTCAAACACACTGCCAAACACAGAACACCCTCTGCCAAATGAATGTCATTGGGCGGCACATTGCATGCCGTCATTTTCTGAGCCGTTCTAATTTGGTCGCGTAATGGTAACCAAAGGTAACCAACTGACGTTTAAGGGTTGTACGCTCGAAAAAAGCAACAAAGACACGACTATATTTTTCTCTTTCTAACACATAGCTTGCGGCTATTTAGATTGACGAAACAGACTATGTGGCACGTTTTCATTTTTTAACGCTCCTTCTATGGTACTCCTTCTTCTGAGATCTAAGCGATCAAAATGGCGGGTTGACATAACTTTCATACAGAAGCTGTCAAACCACCATTTTTATTCCTCAGATAAAAGTTATCTAACTATTGAAAAATCAGCCCTTATTTGATAAGACCATGAGGGTCCTTCTGTAGCAGCCTCAATGATATGTTATTTACAGAAAAAAGAAAAAATTCGAGTAAAACCGAATGACATCGAACGATTTTTGGGAAATATTACGAGAGTCGTACATTAGACCACAACTAAGCTTAAAATACCTAAGGATGAAGAACAGTATCATAGTAATAGCAAACCTTCACACTTCATCATCAACCCATCATGTCCCCACTGAGGGGCACGAGTCTCTTCCCTGAGGAAGGTATAGGCCATACTCCACCACGGGGGCCAAGTCCGGATTGGTGGAGGCTTGTAGGACTAGTGGCTGGTCTTACTGTCAGAGGTTTTCAAGCCGCCCTAAGCCTCTGACTTGGCCTTCACCATAATACATGATGACTAAATACATAATCTCTATCCTACTATCGTCTGCGTCTGCCTCGTTGCTCTAGCGGCATGACGTCTGGTTACCATGCCGGAGGTCATGGGTTCGATCACTACTAGAACATTTGAAAATATGCTGTATGTCCATGTGTGACAGCGTGTATTTCCATGTGATGTCCTTATCTGATCACCATTGTACAGGGTATTCTATAACCAGGACAAGTAATTGTCCGTGGACGATATTAACGACTTATTATGATTACTTTCGTTAACGCCACGCCTCACCCGCAGTTCGTCAGTAAGCCCCCTCCGAGTAGCGTCGCCCGTCGCGTCGTGCGCGTCTAGCGTACGAAGCAGCGCGGCGGGCGGCGGCAGCGTCGCGCTCAGCCTAGCGGTGGCGCCCCGGATGCTCATCGACTCCCACGACGCCCTCGAGTGCGAGATCAAGCGGCTACGAGAGCGGCTACACACCGTGGAGACGGAAAACGCCGCGATGTCGGTCAAACTCAGCCAGCAGCAGTGGGAGGTTGATCAGAGGTACATCATCATCAACCCATTATGTCCCCACCGAAGCACACGGGTCGGTATCCCTGAGGAAGGCATAGGCCATACTCCACCACGGGGGCCAAGTCCGGATTGGTGGAGGCTTGGAAGACTAGTGGCTGGTCTTACTGTCAGAAGTTTCCAAGCCGCCCTAAGGCCTCTGACTTGGCTTAACGACTGCCATCTATCGACGGCAGCCGGCAACAACTGCTGAACATGCCTTGTGAAGCACGGAACCGCTCGGAAAAATGCCACTAGCGTTAGTCATAGACGGTCACCCATCCATGCACTGAACGCGGCGTATGTTGCTTAGCCTTCGTGATCGTTTAAGATCACTCAGGCAGCCGGGGCTAGGAGCGATTCGGTACATAAATTATTCATATTGGTACAAACAACCTCAAGCTGATTAAGGGGGCTCCACATTGGCATCGACTCTCGCGATGCTCTCGAGTGCAGTTGTTTTCTGATACGTGAGAATTATCTACAACAACAGCTTAATCGAATTTGAACGGGGTTAGATAGATTTGTGCATGACAATCATATAGGACCGACGAGTGGTGTGTTACAGGCTGCAAGAGATCGAGCTGCAGATCTGCGGCGGCAGCTCGCTAAGTTCGCAGGAGGACAACGAGCGCAACCGCGAGAGCATCATTTAACGGCGCGCCTCGCTCGCTTCCCCGCGACCGCCGCGCGCCTGCGCCTTGCCGCGCACCCCCTGCCGCCCGCCGCGCCTCTCCGCCGTCTTCTAACCCCCCACCCCCACAGACATTGCGTTGCCCACGCGCACGCGACGACTATTTTTACGATAAATATCGCCCATATTACCTTAAATGTAAAGTAAGAACCGACTTTATCAAATTTGTATTAAACGTATCGTTAAAACGACTCGCTGAATATTTGTTGAGTGAACGTGGAGTGAGATTTTGCCAAGACAATATCTTTAAATCTTACGTTGAATCGGTTAAGTGCATTGAAGTTTAAATATTTAAGTGGATGTGCGAGTGGTGTTCCTCTGCCGGATGCCGCCATGTGTCCCGTGCTGATGGATGAGCGATTCTACGGTAAGCGATAAGCGGCGTGAGCTTGAGCGGGCGTGATGACTCGATGGTAGAATCGCTCGATCGCGGACTCGTCCTTCAATGAACGGAATGCATTATTGGTTCTTTACACTTTGGATGACCGATGAATGCTGATGTTAAGATTGACAAGTTTGGGACTTTGTGTATAAAATTATCATGTATCGTAGTCTTGAGTATTTAATAACTATGTGCCGTGTGGAGGGCGAAATGGATGTTTACGGATAAGATTTGTATTTCATTGATCACAAAAGAACCATGGATACTGAGCTATCCACTTTTGAGCTTTAATTAATACCTAATAAAATCCGGACACAATAATTGTAAAACGAAATTATCTAAGTTACGTTTCGGAATCATGTCAGTAAAATTCATTCAGTATTAACTTAAAGTATTACTATATTCTAAAATTTGATAATCCATATTTTGTCCAATGTAAAAAACAAGACCATAGTATGTTGTAATTTGTTATAAATAAAGTAAACATTACCAATATATTTGTTAAGGAACCTAGCTGTACCCATACTGATACATCAGTTGAAATTACAATCACTACTGCCAAAATAAAATTTAGGTAGATAAAATGTTTTAATGTAAAGTTATTATACCAATGACCTAGAAAATGTTTTGTACTTACATTATTTCTATTTGAATATACCTAACATTTAATTTAAATATATAATGATGGAATAAGTATATGAATATTATATTTTACTTGATAACCCAAATTTCAAAAGTATAAAACCGTTTTCAGTAATTTTTGCCACTAAATAATATTTATTATGATACCAGAATACATACGAAGTAATGCTACGTGACGGAGAAGTGTACATATTTATAAATGGTTTATCTAAGTGCATGTTTATAGTCTGTTTTATTTGGACTGCCTGAATCACGACTGAATTGAAATGGGAACGAAGAATGAAATGTAGCAAGATCTACATTCATATTTACACTCATTACACTCCTTTAGTAAGTCGAGAATTTGATAAAGTGAGAGTTGACGATAGAAAGAAAAGGTCGAATTTGAAATGCAGCTTCTATCTTGATTGCAATTTTATGCAATATGTGTTACTTACCTAAATTTTATAATTCGTACAGAACCATTGTTCATACAATGAGCTATTTATATTTTATAAAACTAAATCGTAGGCGTCAAGCGATGGCTCAAACTTGCAGCTGAGAGGGTGAAAGGGTGTGTCACTTTGCCACTGAAAAACTGTGAAGCTGATTGTATAAAAGAACAAATTCTATCTATCTCTGTACAGACTAGGTATTATTAAAGAAAAATATTTACAGTTACGACTATAATCCGGCTAGCAAAAGAAAACTGCCCCAGGTTTCTAAATAAGTATCTAATAATTTATTATAAAAAACTGGTATCTAGAGTTTGTTCTTCTATGCTCAAAAAGGTGAATAAATACTTAACATCGTTACTCTTAATTTGGTGAATTGTAGAGGGTATGTATTCATTAAGATTATTATTAAATTAATGGTTCCAATTGATATTTTCCATTTTGAGTAAAACCACTCCTTTTCTGTTAAAAAAAGTGTATTATGTAACTAAACGCTTAATTTACTTCAACGCCCGAAAATATTAATAGATAGGCGATAAAAAAAACTTTTAACTGTAAATAAAATATTTATTTGTTGTTATATATTCCATAAAATTTTCTTCTTACATATTTCTCGATTATAAAATGGTAAGAGAGAGGCATTATGCAATTGAATATTGAACGAAAACGCAAGTGCTTTTTATCGTAATAATTACGTAGGATATTATCATAAAATTAACAAGGCGGAGGCTGGGACACGACCGGCGCGCGCGCCTGTCGTCTCCCGTGTAGAGAGAAACGAAATTGTAATTGATTTTATAAATACATTATTGTCATAAAACTGTCATTTTCTTTGCATTAAAAACGGATCAAATATGTACTATAGAAATTAAATACGAACTTGGAACAGTTAAGTCGTATTGTTTATTAAAATGGCTTAAGCATCTTAAATTGAAATTTCAATTATGTATCGCACATGATTCATTTTATTGTTATTAAAAAGATTATGATAATACGAAGCTGTTGTTTTACTGCAGAATCGTTGTGGGTAGTGGCTAATGAAGTATGAAATTCGGCAGATAGTTATGTTTCGATTCCAATTAGAAATCGTTCAGGAGGACACAGGGCCGGATCTACCGTATGGCTTTTTGGGCTTCGGCCAACCCTTGGATTCAAAGGGCCCCCAACTAATTCAAGTCAAAGTAAAAAATAGACGATAATATGAAAAAATCCATCATTTTAAAATTAAATAGATCGTAAGGTTTGCTGTCCTGCGAATCCTGCGACTGATCAAACCCATTCAATTCATGTAATTCAAGTCTAAATGTTGATTTAATTAGGAGCCTAGAGGAGAAAATTAAAAAAATTGCCTAAGGAAATTGCAGAAAGGTTGCTTTCCAATTTGTCATTTTATTTAAGGTTGTATTTAACAAACACTTAGGCATAATAATATTATATATATATCAATAATATTTATTATTTTAGTTTTTTCCTATAATTTGAGAAATTAGGTGGGCCCCTAGTAGGTACTATTAGCCCAGAGCCCCCTAAACTCACAGTCCGGCCCTGTTAAAGCATGAAGTATACGTACCCTGGGAGGCGACCGACAAACAGTATTGAGCGAACTTTCATCCTTGATACAAAATTTCAAACAAGTGGGACTAGAATTTAATTTTAGTAACGGCGAAATTTTTATCAAAGAATCTTTAGGCACCGAAATAAAAACTGAAATAAAAAACAAATTCAACACGTTGGTTAATATAAAAATTTTGGACAAGCGCTCATTCCGCCTCCTAGGGGCCCCAGTGCTCAACGACGCAATAGAACCTTACGTCAGAGACCAGGTGGCCAAGTTCGAGGAGACATCATTCCATCTGACTAAAATAAAATCTCACATGGCATTTTCCATTATACGGTTTTGTTTATTTGTGCCAAAATTTACATACGTCCTTATAGTAGAGGAGCCCATGATGCTAAATCGGGATTTACTCGAGCGTCATAGAGATCTGTTTGATTGTGAAGTTTAGATGATAAGAAGAAAAAAATGTTATATAATATATATATTTTCATCGGTGGGGGGAGCGACTATAGATTTTCAAAAATTAAAAAAAAAACTGTTGCATGGACATACTCGAGCGCGTCAGATATTGATAGCATCTATATCCTGTGTATTTTTGAAAATGTACGTATGTTAATCTGATTGTTTCAATGATGGGGGTGGTCGTACGTAAGGGTTGAAAATGAAAAAAAAAAGAATTTCATCGAGCGCGTCAGATTTTCTAAGGGGATTATTTGCACCTAAAAAAAAGCTCTTATATAATAATCCGACGATTTGGATGTAACGCAAACTCGCGGCCATTATTAGAATGTGCAAAAAAAATTCGCCATTTTGAAATACTCGAGCGCGTCAGATTAAGATATATATGGTTCTTCTTAATGCCCTAGAAGTGCTGTCTCATAATCTGACGATTATCTAGAGGGATTCGCATAATCTGACAATTAAAATTTTTTTTTTTTTTTTTTTTTTCAAATCATTGAACTTAATTAATTGAAAAGCTGAAGAAATAGCATGCAAATAAAAAAGTACAGGTTTTTTAAGTATAATGCTTGTATTTATAAGAAAATAATTATAAAAAATTAAATTTTTTTGCGAAGTTTTTTTTTAATCATCATCTTCTTCATCGGTAGAATCATATTCGTCCTCTGGCTCGATTCCATCCTCATCCTCCCCATAGCTGCACGCATTAAACTTTACTTATTATTTTTTCTTACTTCGGCTTATGGAAATCGTCAGATTTTATATTGTTCATTATCCTTGAATGATTTTCTTCAAAATAAAAAAAAATTAGCCACGCTCGAGAAAGTTGAGATAACGTTTTTTTACAAGTTTGTAACCCTCTTACTTCTCTACGTCACGCGAAAATTGTCAGATTAGTGGAATATACACTTTTTAGCATGTAAACTCACCGTACCTTAATCTGACGCGCTCGAGAATTTCTGATGATCAATTTTTTTTTACTAATCTGATTCTTGACTGATTTGACAGGCGACCATATATATGGGGCTCATATTTGGTGGAGGTACTTTACCTGGTACAAGGTATCTCCCTGTATGTTAATCTGCCGCGCTTTAGTAACTCCCGAAATCCCCTCTTGGGCTCCCCTACCATTAGATGCACGCCTATCTGGAAATTTCAATCTTTATTGTTACCGGTAGACAATCTAGTACTTTTAACCATAACCAAAACTCTAGATTGCCCGCTCAACGAGAAAGCCTGGTACTAGGCCACCTTGCCAGTAAGGTATGGTGGGATTGGCATCAGGAAAGTATCAGATGTCTCCCTTCCCGCCTTCCTATCCTCAGAACACAGCACAAACACCTTGTATAAAAAAAATATACTCGCCTCTATCGGTGATATTGAGGTGTCGTGCTGTGGGCAGGCTAGGAAGGCCTGGACACTGGCCTGCCCGAATGAGCGCCCTCCACTAAATCCCGCATGGCAGAGACAGTGGGACGAGCCGTTCTGCAGGGCTGTTCAATTAAATCTGCTGGAGACAAGCAGCAGCCCTGCGGAGCGAACTCGTCTACTAGCAACAGCTGAAAACGAGTCGGGGCTGTGGCTGCAGGCACTTCCATCAGCGAACGTAGGCACGCTGATGGACAACATGTCTTTTTCAGCTGCGATTGGGCTGCAAAACTGTTCAGCCCCACCGCTGCCTTTGTGGAGAGAAAGTCGACGAGTTGGGGCTCCACGGCCTATCGTGTCAATGCAGCGTGGGCCGACTGTCACGTCACGCGTCCCTGAATGACATAATCCGCAAGCCTCTTTCTAGTGTCGCCGTGCCGGCTATCCTCGAGCCTAACGTTATAGCACGGGACGACGGAAGGAGACCTGACGGTATTTCACTGGTGCCGTGGCAGAACGGGAGGCCGCTAGTGTGGGACGCAACCTGCGTTGACACACTGGCGCCTTCCCATGTCACGCACACCAGCAGGGCCGCGGGCGCGGAAGTGTCAGTGGCAGAAAGTCTGAAACGGCGCAAATACGCTGTCTTTGGCGACAGCTACTTATTTGCGCCGTTTGGAGTCGAGACGATGGGCCCGTGAGGCCCTGAGGCGCGTAAACTTTTCAAAGAAATATCAACGCGCCTCATCGACTCGTCAGGCGATCCTAGAGCTGGCAGCTACCTCGGTCAGCGCATCAGCCTGGCCATTCAGAGGGGGAACGCTGCCAGTATCTTGGGAACTCTCCCCAACGGCAGCGGCTTAGATTAGATTTTTTATATTTAGGTAGTTTTTAGTTTAATATTTAGTTTATTATTTTATATTTAGTTTAGAAATTAATTATCTACTTGTGTACTTTAATTTATAAACAATAAAAACAAAGACGCATTTAGGTATTTCGAACAACTTAGGTCCTTACAAAAACAAACAAACAAAAGGGTGTTAGTAACAATTATAAACTTAACTATGTTAGTACTTATTACCTATTACTACATGGATTAGAGTCCAATGCGCCAAGAATCGACCGTCAGATCGGTCCGTTATATATTCCACGCAGGATGCCGTTGGTGTTGGCGCGCAGCCTGTCGAGCGTACCGGCGCAGCGCGCGCGCAATGTGAATAAAAAACAGAATGGACTAGCTTGTCCACTGCGAGTACGGAACCCTCGGTGGCCGAGACGGACTTGCTCTTTTTTCTTTTCAAGAATAGTTTTTCTGTAAGAACACATTGTATTCATAAAGTAAAAGCTATGATTTGTAATGAATTTATTACAAAATGCAATAATATGGCGCATACTAACAATATACAGAAGGTTTCATACCGGTTTACGGTAGACTCGAATGAAGTACAAGTAAAATTGAAAACCGAAAAAAAATTGTAGATCCAAGTTGACAACCTTAAGGCTGAAAATTCTTAAATAAAAATGAAGAAATTTCTTTAAAGGTAGTGGCGTTGTGAAGTAAACGAACATGTCAATATCATCAATGATGCGTTGGTATCACGTTTCCACGTGTCACAAATTTCATTGTGAGCTCTTTTAGGTCCAGCTCAAGGAGTAATATTTGTTATTTTTGTATTAGTTTGTCCAGGTAAAAGGTAAAGATAAAAGATTTTATTTTTTATCGCATTCAAATGGGCCAAATTTTTCCTTTTTTAGGTGGAGAACTTTTTTAGTAGCAACATTTATGAAATGACAGAATTCTACGGAGTAAAAAAATCTGACTTTACCACACCACACAATCGCTTGACTACCACTCTCTCGGATGGAAACGACAACTAAATATGTACTTATTTCACAGTTCGGAGTAGACTAAATCAGACGACTCCATGTTAGCCTATTTAATTATTAATAGATTAATTTGTAATTATTTAAGTATTATATAAAATTGTGATATCAATATTGAGTATGACGAATTATATGCACCCGTCACTTGATTACCTCCCCAAAACTCGGAAGTCATGAATACAGTTGTTTAACAACCGCGCTAAAGCGCCACCTGGCGAATTATTTTTTTACCGGAGGTTGGGAGGTAGCAAAGTGTCGGAGACGGAACATTATATTTTGAGCAATCGGACAGAACAGACGTGCAAAGATCCTAGTTGTAACTGTAGGAGTAAAAGCAAATTGTAACTTATTCCAGTAATTCATACTATAAGTGTTAGAACAATAAATCTGGTGTTAAAATTCCAACTTTTGTTTCACTTCTGGGGCTATATCCTATAGTTTCAGAAGTGGGATCGAACAGAAATCCATAGGATTTCTGCCACGCCACACAGAGTAAGTACTGTTATAATTACTTTTACTTATTGCCTGAGCTTTTTATAATTTTTTTTTTCTTTTTTTTTCTCTTGGCTTTCTTCACCAATACCTTTATACTTACTATTGTAACTAGTGGCATGACACGTGTAACATATCGTCCCCCTATCCTAAAACTAAACTGTATTTACCGTAACGGATCTATTCCGGAGGTTTATATGGTTATTCTTACATGTTTATTTCGCCAGGGTACTCCCTGGATATAGACATGTATGATGGATTGTTCCTATACCCTAAAACCAAACTGTATTTACCGTAACGGATTTATTCCGGAGGTTTATATGGTTATTCTTACATGTTTATTTCGCCAGGGTACTCCCTGGATATAGACATGTATGATGGATCGTTCCTATACCCTAAAACCAAACTGTATTTACCGTAACGGATTTATTCCGGAGGTTTATATGGTTATTCTTACATGTTTATTTGGCCAGGGTACTCCCTGGATATAGACATGTATGATGGATTGTTCCTATATCCTAAAATCAAACTGTATTTACCGTAACGGAGTCATTCCGGAGGTTTATATGGTTACTCCTACATGTTCATTTTGCCAGGGTACTCCCTGGATATGGACATGTAAGACGTATTGTCCCTATCATCTCTTTTGTATTTAAGTGAATTTAACGGTATTACCCCGACACATTACATATTATTCATACATGTTTTGCTGGGGTTTTGGGAGAAGCTTTTGTTGTATCTATACGTATTAGCTCAATTAGAAACTACTGAACCGATTGCGACGTAGTTTAGGGATGACTAAATAGAACCATGGTAACACATGCTTAAAATAATTATCAGTTTAGTTTCGTTTACTCCTTTCACAAGTCGTGCGTAGCCGGGGCGGGCTGCTAGCGTATCATAAAGCTTACAACTACTACTAAATAAGTTATAACTGCTATGCCGATGTGATTCTAAGCTACTGGAAAGTTTCAGAATAATGGATAACGACGAGGACCAAGGAGAACCCAGGCAAAAGGGTCATGGTCCGAGTACTGATCGGGAGCCACCACTGTCCAGGTTACAGGGCACGGTTGGCAACCTTAACCCAGGAGAGCCCAGGTCACAGGGCCGGGGTTCGAGCCATGACAACCCAGGAGCGCCCAGGTTACAGGGCCAGGGTTTGATTTATGGTAGCCCAGGAGCGCCCAGGTCACAGGGCCGGGGCCTAAACCATGATGATCCAGGAGTACCCAGGTTAGAGGGTCAGGATCTTGACCACTTGAGTTCTACAGCTGCTAAGGACCAAGATGTGGTTGATCTCTGCCGACGAAGCCTCGAACGTACGACTTCAAGGAGGCGTCCGCAATCCAGAGAGCACCGAGGCAGCCGCCGTAGACGACGACGCAGCTCATCTGATGACTCCGGTGAGCGTAATCATACTAATGCTAAGCGTTCTAGATTATCTAGGTCAAAAAGTAGATCGATAGATCGTGAGTCTGTCATGCTAGATAAATTTCTTGAAATTTTAAAGCAAGTTAAAAGTACTGATAAACCGAAACTTACGTTCAATACTAATGTTATTCCTGAATTTGACCCAATGTCCAAGGAACAAACTATCCTTTCTTGGCTTACTAAGGTTGAAGAATGCGCGACTATATATCAATGGGACGACAGGGAAATTATTCATTATGCTCTCCCTAAGCTAACAGGTGTTGCTAAAACCTGGTATCAGGGATTACCCTCCGTGCTGTTTTCGTGGACCGAATGGAAAAGGAAGTTAATTGAATCATTTCCCTGTCGCGAGGATTATGCAGAGCTGCTTACAGAAATGCTATCCAAAAGGGTCAGATATGGCGAATCACTGGAGCATTATTATTACGCAAAGGTGAATCTTCTTAATAGGTGCAACATTCACGGTAAAAAGGCTGTAGATTGCATTCTATATGGTGTAGATGATAGGGCAGTAAAAGTAGGCGCTCAAGCAGCCCAATTTTCAGAACCTGAACAGGTGTTGAAGTATTTCAGGACAGTTAAGGTAGGTCAAATTAGAGATCGGGATAATCAGGACACTTCTCAACGGTTTCGCCACAACGAACGGAAATCGCAGTCCACGCGGCCCAATACGTCTAGGGAAAGTACTAATAATCACGTCAAATGCTACAACTGTAACGAAGATGGCCATCGCAGTTCTAAATGCCATAAACTAGCTTCAAAATGCACCTTTTGTGACAAAATGGGTCATTTAGTAGATCACTGTTTCAAAAAAAACAATAAATCTCAAGACAAGAACGAGGGACAAGTCAAAGAGCGGGTTGAAAAACAAGTAGCTGAGTTGCATATGGATGATACCAACAGTAAATATGTTATAGACATCAAAATCAATGATTCAACCGTGAAGTGCCACATTGACTTGGGCAGTCAATGTTCGCTAATAACGATAAGTGCGGCTAGGGAGTTGAAACTTGCTATTGAAGTGTCGGTGGATCTGCCGGTATTGAGGGGCATAGGAGGAAACTTGGTGACGCCTATGGGTATTGCCATGGCCAACGTCGAAGTTCAGGGTATCCGAGAAGTATTACATTTGTATGTAGTTGAGGATTCCGTGATTAAACAGCCAGTCTTGCTTGGTCACTCATTTACCGAAAAACCAGACATTATAATTACGAAAACTCCAAATGAGCTGGTTTTTCAACGAATCACTAACGAGAAGGTACAATTAAAGGTCAGTAAAAAGGTCGTATTACCATCCAACGCTTTGACGCCAATCCCTGTTGAATCTACGAGTCTTGTTAGCGGCATGATCCATATTAACGGTTCACTACGGGGTCCTGAAGGTAAAGAGTACTACCTATTGTCGGGACAGTATGATATTAATCACGGTCTGAGTACACTCCTTGTTTTGAATACCTCGTCTGAAAGCTTGACCATGGATTGTGGATTTCTCTTGACGCGTGCCGTTTTTAAACAAGGGCATAACATGATATATGACTGCTGTAGTGTAGTATTCAATGAAAAGGATGTTGATGAAGCAGTAAACTGTGGCGAAAGCTTAAGTACTGAGGAGCGTTTACAGCTTCAACAACTCCTATCAAAATACGGTGATTGTTTTTCTAAGGGTCTCAATGATCTCGGATTTACAAAAATCACAGAAATGCAAATTGAGCTCGAAGATTCGCAGCCTGTCGTGTACCGCCCATACCGCATGTCTTACGCAGATAGAATTTTAGTAAGGAATATGGTTCAAGAAATGCTGGATAATGGGATTGTCCGAGAGTCTTCCTCGCCTTATGCGAGCCCAATTGTTCTAGTCCAAAAAAAGACTGGAGAAAAGCGACTTTGTGTCGATTATAGGGCACTCAACCGCAAAACCAAAAAAGATCATTACCCTCTCCCCCGAGTAGAGGATCAATTAGACCAACTTTCAGGAAACACTTTATTCACGTCCTTAGATTTGGCTTCTGGTTACTATCAGATACCTATCTCGGAGGAATCTCGTCACAAAACGGCCTTTGTAACCCCTGACGGACAATATGAATACAATAGAATGCCATTCGGGCTCGTTAATGCACCCTCCGTATTTCAAAGAACAATGAACAAAATTCTGTCCGAAGCGAAAATTAAATACGCTATGGTTTATATGGACGACATTCTGATCCCGGCCAAAAACGTCAGTGAGGGGTTACAAAGGCTCGAAAGTGTTTTGCAGCTGCTTCGTGAAGGGGGCCTTACACTAAAATTAGGGAAATGTAACTTTTTCCAAAAACAGATAGACTTTCTTGGTTTTGAGGTTGGCGCCGATGGTATACGTCCGGGGTCTAGAAAAACCGACGCTGTTTCGAAATTTTCCGTCCCCACCAATCAACACGAAGTCAGGCAGTTTCTGGGGCTGTCAGGGTTTTTTCGCCGTTTCATAAAAGGCTACGCTCTGATAGCCTCTCCGTTGACCGATTTGTTACGGAAAGATTCTAATTGGGTCTGGGGAGAGACGCAAGAGCGTGCTTTTGAAAATATTAAAACAGCACTGACTCAAAGACCATTGCTAGCGCTGTATGACCCAAAGGCTGAAACCCAGTTACATACAGACGCCAGCAAAGATGGAGTAGCAGGAATACTGCTTCAGGCTAATACGAATGGAGTTTTCCAACCGGTGTCGTATTTTAGCCGCAAAACTACTCCTGACGAACGAAAACTTCATTCGTATGAGCTCGAAACTCTAGCAGTTATTGCGTCCTTGAATCGTTTTAGAGTGTATTTGATTGGGGTACCGTTCAAAGTATTTACAGACTGTAACGCACTGAGATATACACTAACGAAGCGTGACGTCATCCCACGGGTTGCTCGGTGGTGGGTACAAATACAGGAGTACGACATCTCTATTGAATACCGACCTGGGCCGCGTATGTTACACGCAGACGCATTAAGTCGAAACCCTATTGACGAATGTGAATCAGGAACTCATGTTTTAGATGTGCTAATTGTAGGAGACGTTGATCAGGATTGGATCACTACCGTTCAAAGTGCAGACGATGAAATAAAAAGAATAAAAGACGTTCTTAGTGATCCAAGCTCTGAACAAGTCGCCGAGTTTTGTAAAAATTACAAACTCAAAAACGGACGAGTCTATCGCATGCAATGGTGATGAACTGAAATGGTTAGTGCCAAAAAGTGTTCGCTGGCAAATTCTTCAGAAAAATCACGATGATGTGGGTCATTGCGGGTTTGACAAAACGCTCCAGCGAATCCAGAAGCATTACTGGTTCGCAAAAATGCGTCGTTTTGTAAAAAAATACGTTGGGTCCTGCTTGGAATGCGCCCATCACAAGACGCCTGGGGGTAAACGGGAAGGTGAACTCCACCCTATAGAGAAAGTAAGTGTGCCATTCCATACCATCCATACTGATCACCTGGGCCCGTTCGTAAAGAGTAAGAAAGGTAACTGTTACCTCCTCGTAATTGTAGATGGCTTTACAAAATACGTAAATATAACTCCGGTTAAAAACAAAAAAAATCCAGCACATCTATCAGGGTTCTGAAAGATCATATTAGTTATTTTGGGGTTCCATCTCGTCTCATTACCGACAAAGGTACTAGTTTCACGAGTAGGGCGTTTAAAGATTTCGTTTCTACATATGGCATTAAACATGTTGAGAATGCGGTATCTACTCCGCGTGCCAACGGCCAAGTAGAAAGATTCAATAGGACAATTCTCAATGCTCTTTCCACCTCTGCTCACGGCGATGACGATAGAAATTGGGATGAATACATAGCTGAAATTCAAATAGGCCTGAACACAACGACGCATAAGACCACTCAAGACTCCATCTGAGTTACTGTTTGGTTTCAATGTTACAAGCCATTCACAGGGTATATTGAACTCTGTAATAAGTGATACCCTAAATATTGTAGGTCCAGATAATTTAGTGGATATCAGGGAACAGGCAAGTGACAAAATAAAGAAACAGCAAGAAAGAGACGCTCAGAGATTTAATAAAACACGTAAAATAGGTACTGTTTATAAAGAGGGTGACTTAGTTCGTGTGGAAAGACAAGTGGCACATGACGGAAAATCGCAAAAACTTGTAAATAAATACCAGGGTCCTTACCGCATAATGAAAATCCTCCCAAACGATCGGTATCTTATAGAAGATACGCCTTTGACTCGTAAACAAGGGCGACGTTACGAGAATGTTGTCGCGCTTGATAAAATTCAACCATGGCTGAATTTTGATAGAAATTTAAATAGTGACGTTGATAATGAAAGTTCTAATAGCGAGCAGGAAGAGTAACTTATAAGAATATTAGGTTTTGGGTCAAATCCAGTTCTTGATTATAGTTCTACACATAATGAACAGTGCATGCTTAATTGTTTTAGTGTATAAGTTATAATTATGGTGTAATAATAATGGTGTCAACCGTTTATCAAAAATCATATGATATAATTTCATTAATCATTCTTAATTCTATGGTTTGATGCTTTACAGTAGATGATTATGTTCGATTTTATTGGATCCTTACCTATATTTATTTATGTACGAGTAGCTTTCTAATGATCTGCAAATACTTCATAATTTCTTAGTATAAAAAATATACCTTGTATATCGAGAGGACTCGACATAAACAGTATGGCCGAGTTGTTAGCCTATTTAATTATTAATAGATTAATTTGTAATTATTTAATTAAGTATTATATAAAATTGTGATATCAATATTGAGTATGACGAATTATATGCACCCGTCACTTGATTACCTCCCCAAAACTCGGAAGTCATGAATACAGTTGTTTAACAACCGCGCTAAAGCGCCACCTGGCGAATTATTTTTTTACCGGAGGTTGGGAGGTAGCAAAGTGTCGGAGACGGAACATTATATTTTGAGCAATCGGACAGAACAGACGTGCAAAGATCCTAGTTGTAACTGTAGGAGTAAAAGCAAATTGTAACTTATTCCAGTAATTCATACTATAAGTGTTAGAACAATAAATCTGGTGTTAAAATTCCAACTTTTGTTTCACTTCTGGGGCTATATCCTATATCCATAAAGGGGAAGTGTCACGCCCCTGGTCCTAAACTAGGATACGCTATACTGGAGTAAATGACGAGTAATGGTAACTCCATTCAGGCAAGGAAATGAAAAACGTGGAATGTAACCCGCTGATTTTGTGCAAATTGTACAAATCTTGCGGTCCCCAGAGCAAACGAACCTACGATGACCTCCAGCACGGTAATCAGACCTGATAACGCCGGACCTCGTTGGTCCGGCGTTATCAGGTCTGATTACCGTGCTGGAGGTCATCGTGAGGACATAATGGGTCGATGATGATGAAAAGTTACCCATTAAAGTTGGTAACTTTTCATCATCATCGACCCATTATGTCCCCAGCGAGGGGCACGGGTCTCTTCCCTGAGGAAGATATAGGCCATACTCCACCACGGACGCCACATCCGGATTGGTGGAGGCTTGTAAGACTGAAGTTTTCAAGGCGCCCTAAGGCGCCTGACTTGGCTTAACGACTTAACTTGGCACCAACTGCTTGACGTGCCCTGTGAAGCACGGAACCGCTTGGAAAAATGCCACCAGAATGGTCACCCATCCATGCACTGAACGCCCTGTGTTGCGTAACCTTCGTGATCGTTTAAGATCACTCAGGCGGCCGGGGCTACGAGCGGTAACTTTTATTGAGTGCTAATAAAGAGACCCACTGTTTTATTAAATGCCAATTAGCCATTTCCTACCGGAAATATTCGTACAATCACCGATGTTGAATTCCAAACATTTATCCGGACATTTGATGTTTGCGTCAGTTTATTGACAAACAAACCACCAATCATCACTACGGGACTGGAACATTTTAATTGCCATTTCGATTGTGACGATAATTAAGTGCTTAAAGGGGCGATCTGGAGCCAACTAGCGCTGCCGATGGAAGATAAATAAATAAAAACAGACTTCAGAACACTAAAGTCTGTTTCTTAATTCAATGCAAAAAAATAAAACTGTCACGTTGACATCTCAATACAACGCCACCAAGTTATCTGTTCAGGTGGGCAAAATTAATCAAATTAATTAATTGTAAATCCTGTTTCCCATTTTTTGTTTTATTTATTCAGATAGTAAGATTTATAGATATATTTTCATTAAAATTGAAAGACGGGTTAAAATATTCTCATTTTTCTAGGTTTTCTTAAATGTTAATACTGAATTCTCCACTAACGCCGCTATCAACTGAACAGATAACATGGTGTCTGTCAATGTCTAAATGTTGTTAGTGCGCAAAAACCAAATAACCCCTTTTTACTTCCGAGTAAAAATTGTTTGTGCTACGTAGGTGTTTTTTTTTGGACTTTGCTCTTACGAGGAATTAAATTTTAATGTCTTTGATGTGATAAGGATTTTGGTCACACGAGTCTTCTATTCACGGTAAAAAGAATCTACCGAGTAAACCTATATATTTTATAGCGATAACACCGCGTCATTTTTTTTTGCATCAAATTATAAAACGGACTTTACACTACTAAAAACTCAGAAATAATGAAATAGGTACACATGTAGCTTTGGCAAAAGTACATTTTGGTCTCGGTGCCCAAAATGTATGTGCTGATCTGGAACTTGGCACCGACTCCAATAGGCCTTATTTTCCGCTATTTATTGGAGAGTTCAATTCTGTATCTCTGCAAGTCTACATGAGATATTAACCAAATTTAAATGGGACCAATAAGACGCTATAATACGCTATGTTAATATTACCAATAAATAATGTCTATGTCTATGGAATTGAACAAAAAAAATATTTTCAATGACGTTCTGCGATAGCAGAGCAAAAAAGGAATATACGCGTCGAAAGGAGAAGCTACTAATTTTTTGAGGTCTGTCCGGATTGGTGGAGGCTTGTAAGACTAGTGGCTGGTCTTACTTTCTCAAGTTTTCAAGCCGCCCTAAGGCCTCTGACTTCGCTTAACGACTGCCATCTATCGACGGCAGCCGGCACAAATGCTTAACGTGCCTTGCGAAGCACGGAAGCGCTCGGAAAAATGCCACTAGCGTTAGTCATAGAACGGTCACCCATCCATGCACTGAACGCGCCCTATGTTGATTAACCTTTGTGATCGTTTAAGATTGCTCAGGAAGCTGGGGCTGCAAGCGATAACTTTTTCGAGATTTTGCGATTTCTCTTACGAGATATTCTTTCGTAAAAAGTAAAAAAACGTGTTATTAATTTCTTTTTTTTTCATTGTTGGCGCCAGCTGGTTCCGGGAACCCCCTTAACAAAGTAGTTGCTCTCCGGGCGCCCTGGTAGAAGTAAAATTAATTAGCTACACGCTCGCTAATTAGGGCTACCCAATATTTCAAGCATTTCATTCAATGAATAAGCCGCTAAATAAGCCGAATAAACCTACTTCATAAATAAATCCTCCTCCTATTCCTCTTGAGACTTTAGGCAAAATAGAAAAACGTAAGGTACTCGTTGGCGAAATTCATCAGTTATTATAATATCGTGGGTTCAAAGCTAAAACCACTAAGTGACTTTTTTTCTCAAAATGAGATTTTATTACAATTTTTTTATTTAAATTAAAAAAAAATTCAAAAATTTATTTCAACGTAAAGAATTTACATTCTGCTTGTTGAATGTCAATGTACATACAGTTATGTATAATGTTAGCCGCTGCCTTGGGGCCGTCTGTAGTGGAGAAAAAGGCAGCGAAAAAAAACTCCACTCTGACCATCTTTTCTCAAATCACCTTAAAGCTAATACAAATCAAACCTACAAAATAATATCTTGGATGTGTTGAACACTAGACACATTTATCCTCTGATTAAATTTAATATTAAAATACTATTTAATGCCATACGTCCTTGTCTTCTAAATAATCGTTGATTTTATAGTAAGCTTTTTTGCAAAGAGTGTGCTAAACACAATTCTTAAATCTCGTTGGAGGTAACTCTAATATATCTTGGGGTATCTTGTTGTAGAACCTTATACAGTGCCCCATAAAGGAAGTATTAACTTTTGCAAGTCTAAATCGTGGAAATGACAATTTATGTTTATTCCTAGTATTAACGTTATGATGGCTACCAAGTGTTTCGAAGTCTGTAATATTTTTCCTAACGTACATAATATTTTCATATATATATTGGCTTGCAACTGTTAGGATGTTAGTTTCTTTGAAAAAGTCTCTTAGCGAGTCCCTACTACCTAGCTTGTAAATAAATCGGATCGCTCTCTTCTGCAAGATGAAGATAGTCTCAATGTCTGCTGCCCGGCCCCACAGTAGTATACCATAGGACATAATACTATGGAAGTAACAAAATAAACAAGCCTAGCAGTTGCAACGTCAGTAAGTTCTAGGATTCTTTTTACAGCATATGTTGCGGAGCTAAGTCTATGTGCTAATTTTACAATATGTGGACCCCATTGTAGTTTGGCATCGATTGTGATGCCCAAAAATACAGTATCTTCAACAAATTCTAGTTTATCATTTCCAATCACAATGTTATTTTCAACTAATTTTACGTTAGGTAGGGTAAACTTCATACATTTTGTCTTTTTTGAATTTAACAATAGATTATTTGCAGTAAACCAATCTAGAACGTGCGAGAGAGCATTATTTGCTTCGTCAAGATTATTTTCCTGTCTCCTTATTTTAAAAATAAGTGACGTGTCATCAGCAAATAGCACTATCTCGCACATTTTTTGTACCATAAACGGTAAATCATTTACATAGACCAGGAAAAGGAACGGCCCTAGGATAGATCTCTGTGGGACTCCCATTTTTACAAGTGAACCCGATGATTTAATACGATTTATGTCTGCTTTTTGAACCCTTCCTTCTAAATACGATTTTAAAAGATCTAATCCTGCATTTTTTATTCCGTAATATTTTAATTTTGAGAGTAGTGTTTTGTGGTCTACACAATCGAATGCCTTTGACAAATCACAAAATATTCCTACAGCATCCCTAAATATTCCGACTCCAGCGTCTGTTGTATTCCGCCCTTTAGTAAAACCGAACTGTTGACTATGAAGGAGTTTAAGATAATTCTCTCAAATATTTTACTTAGTACTGGTAAGACTGATACAGGTCTAAAATTTGTTGGATCTTGTTTATCACCGCTTTTAAATAAAGGTACTAGCCTACTGTATTTCATGAGGTCTGGAAATACTCCTTCATCTACGCATTTTTTTAATATCTCTGATAACGGCGATGCTAGAATATGTATCACTGAACTAACAATTTTTACTGACATACCCCATAAGTCCTCAGTTTTTTTGAGATTCAATAATTTAAAAATTTTAACTATGTTATGAGGCTTAATGTAATTAAACGTGAAATCGTGTTCGCATGATCTTGTAATAACGTTGCTGCACGATCAGGTGACGAGTTCAACAGAGCTGTGGTTGCAATTGGTATATTAGTGAAGAACTGTTCGAAAGCTCCAGCGATATCTTCATTTGTTGTTATTATTTTGTCATCAATCCTAAGCGAAATATCTCGTTCTCCTAATTTTGCTTTACCCGTTTCTCTATTTATTATTGTCCAAATTGTTTTAATTTTATTCGGTGGTTGTAGGATTTTATTTTGTATATGATCACATTTAGCTTTATGGCAGACGGCCTTAAACAATTTGGAATATTTTTTGACGTATTGTATAAAGTTGGTGTCGGAGGTATACGTATTTTTGTCATATAGTTCATAGAGTGTGTCTCTGCTCTTTCGGATACCTGATGTTGCCCATTCACTAAATCCTACTTTATTGTCGTTGCTTTTTTGCTGGCGCAATTTAAAGTTTTTTTTAAAACTACCTGAGACTACTGCGAATAACTCAATATAATGAGCATTAGCATTTTGATAACTTTCTTGAGTCTTTATGCTACTCTCTAGGTCTGATTTAAACGAAATTAATTTTTTACTTGTTACGGGCCGGCATAGGATAACCGTTTCTGCATTTTTCGTATCTATTTCAAAATTAACAACTTGACCGCTGTGGTCTGACTTTAAACAATTTACTGTAGAATAATCTGAAAAATCGCAGTCGCAGTAAACATTATCTAGGCAGGTGGCCGTAGTTTCAGTTATCCTAGAAGGCTCCGAAAAAATATTTACTAGATTAAACGATTTGAAGATAATTGTCAATTTTGTATTTAAAGCGGAGTCTGCCATCAAGTCGATATTGAAGTCACCACAGACTATGACTTTTTTATTGCTGCTAGACGCTACCTTCAAAATATCCTCCAATACTGTTTCAAACAAACTATAATCGCTGGTAGGGGGTCTGTATATGGCTACTACAATGTGTCTAGACAGTTCAACACATGATATTTCAATTACTTTTTCAACAGAAAGTCTGCAAATATCTTTCCGTTCTTTAAATTTCAAATGATTTTTTGTAAGTATCAGGGATCCCCCGTGCCTTGCAGACTTTCTATTGAAGCAACTGGCTATTTGATAGTTATTTACAGAAAAAACCATTTGAGTCTCTAGTAGCCAGTGTTCTGTGACGCAAAGTACATCTACTCTATATTGTCCTAAAAACAACTCTAATTCTAATAACTTTCCAGAAAAACCACCCTGTATGTTCTGGTTAACTAAAATTAAGTTTTTTAAGGGGGGCTTTTCTTTGGTCTGCGCTGGCAGTTAAAATCAGCGGTCAAATTTAACCTAGCACTAGTTCTTTTAACAACCTCTGAGTACAGAGGCTGGCAAGTGTCACCTAACTTACAATTTGTAATATCTATAAACATTGAATGCCAACAATTTAGCAATAAGTCGTTTAGAAGAGAGGGGCACATGCATTGTGTCCCTTGTTAAAATAAAATTTCGAATAAATTTATTCGTATCATAATAAAGTACTTGGTCTCTATGACCAAAGGTCAAATTGTACAGCAGCTGGTTTAGTTTATTTATCCGGTCATTTTGTGAATCTGACAGAGTTTTTGAGTAGGGAAAAGCACAGATTATAATTTTCCTTACATTCAGAGCTACTAAGGACTCATAATAATTTATTAGGTCAACTTCCTTTACACCTGTGCTGTTCCCCATTAATGTATTATTAATGCATTAAAGTATTATTAATGACTTGTTAATAATGGTATGATATACATATTTGGAAGTGATTTTCGATTTTTGCTCGAAGCTGTGAATCCAAATTCAAAGTGATAGGAAGTACCATGATGTTGTTTTTTTTTTTCTAATATTAAAGAAGGGGAGGCCTTTGCCCAGCAGTGGGACATAAAACAGGCGAAATAAAAAAAAAAAATTACCTTAATATCATCTACAATTGAAATTATGGATTCTTACAGTTCGGACAATGTGGCTTGCAACATTAACATTGAGTATAATTTAATCTACTGTCAATTTTTAGGGTTTTCCCCGAAATATTTTTGGTATTTTGTATCCAAAATGTAGACACCAAACAACATAAAATCATCGCTATATAATCAAGTGCCAAATAAATGTTTTTGTATTTTTTACATACATATATTATTATACGAGGATATCATTTATACTGCCGCCAATTTCATTGGTTTTGCGTTTCTGAAATAATAGGGTTTACATTCACTTTACCTATATTTGTAACGGACATAACCATTAACAATCGAACCAATAAAAGTCACAGAAATAGCACCAATCATTCAGCTTTTATATTGCGAGTGTTTTTATTAGTACCGGCGCTGAATTTCATCCGAAAGAGATGTGATTTCGTTAGGCTACTGCATTAACGGGCCTTTTGATGTGCAGTGTTAGCAACAGAGCGGCAATTAAAAGCTGTTCGTGATCAGGGTGCACTTTGTTTTATTCCATGTCCATTCATGTGCTGCAAAAGGGCAATGTTGAATGAATGGCTACGCCCCGGCCGCCTGAGTGATCTTAAACGATCACGAAGGTTGAACACTAGTCATACAAGCCTCCACCAATCCGGGCTAGGCCCCCGTGGTGGAGTACGGCCTATAGGTACCTTCCTCAGGGAGGGAAGAGACCCGTGCCCCTCGGTGGGGCACTTTTCTTAAATCAAAGCACGTATATTCTTGTTTGATACATCTATATAGTACCTACCTAAATGAGCTAAATTTGCGTTTTTTGCTTTTTTTTTGTGCTTTGATTTAAGAAAAGTCAGCAACAAAAAGAAGAAATAATACGTAGAAATAGACGAGGAAATCAATTCGGCAATAAACTATCTGAAATCCGGAAAAATAGTGTGGGGCACTGCATAGAAGTTATTTGCACATATGCCATGTGAATGAGGGCACAGAAGTGTGGAAAAAGCCGTACGAAAAATGGCATAATATTTTAGTTTTTTTAATTTTGTAGATAATGGCTGCTACACACTATACCGGCGGGACGGAAGGCGGGTTTTTGCCGCGCGGGTATGCCGCCGCGTTATTCAGGCCGCCGGCACTTGCCGCTGGCTGCCGCAGAGCGTCATTGTCTCTGTGGCATCATTTTCAAGTTGTCAGCCGGGTAGATTGTGGTACGGTTTGTGTTCCTAGTTCTTATCAATGGAAATGGAAGCTGATGACATCACCATCGCGGCCTTAATATTAATTTTAATTAGCAAGAGACTCAAAAGAGAAATGAGATTTTGGGCGGAAGCTGCCACCGGCTCACCGCACAACTCGCCGCCACACCCCGCCGGCCAGCCGGCGGCTCGGCTTGTGCGGCATTGCCGGCGGCGTTATTACCCGGCGGCACGACCGCATAGATAGTGTGTAGCAGCCATAAGGAAGAAATAGTACATTACTGCAGCAGCCAGCAAAAGAGGCATTGATGGACGAACGTGGAAATGTGGGCCGAGGCGAAGCAGAGTTCGTTCCACGAACGAACAACAGTTATTTTTGCCGCGTTAAAGTGTTCTTTTTTTTCAATAGGTATATCCAGCTTTTTAGCGCAAGCCAGTTCGAAATAAAAAAAAAAACCCCTGATAAGTTTGGTTGTCATTGTTCGGAGTAGAAGATCGTCCAGTTTTAAATAACACGACAAATATGAGTTTAGTTTGTACCTAATTTATTTGGCCGCAAAACACGACAGTTATGAATTTTCATAGAACTTTTTCCGGCCGCTGCTCGCGTGTAATTGGCCAGTACAGCAATTTCGATTTATCTCGAAGAAGGTTGTCGAAATAATGCTCAAATTTCCAAGCATGTTTGAGAAAAATACCTTGTTTTATTTGTTGTTGACTTTTATGTTTTTCTGAACCTATTAGGTCCTGACCTTGAAAATAACAAAGGTTTTCTATTGTTATTTTTAAGGTCAGGACTTAACAGGTCAAGTAAAATACGCGGATTATTAATTATCTTAGCTAATATAGTTGTGAATTAAGAAACGCTTTTCTACCATCGCAACTATGTAAGTTTAGGAAGTTCTTATTCTTTGCTCGCAACGAAGTCGCGGTAAAGGTAAAAGTTCCCTTGATTCGCAACTGGTTGCGAACAAAGAATAAAATTTCTTAATCCGCAACTGGTTGCGAACCACAGATGCGAAAACGGCAGGAGGGAAAATAACGTTTGCGTAAAGTTATTTTTAAAACGTTACGTACGTTTTAAAAATAACTTTTACTTACACAGGCTGTGACAAACTCGAGCTTCTTAGCCAATTTAAGAAAAAGTTACGGCCGCTTATGCCACAAAAAACGCATATTTCGACACTCTCAAGGAAATAAAAAAATTATAGTGTCCGTATAGTTGGCTTTCACGTGGTCGATTTCAGTAATTTCTACTATGCCACCGAACTGTGTATTAATAGTGCCTAATAGTGCTACAAGGCACAATTAGCTAGGACAAGTATTTCCAGAGATATTCAGGTGATTCACTGAGGCAGCCAACTAGACGTCTACTTAGCAGACACATCACGAACGGCTGTATATAGATGATTTGTATGATCATTTGTAGCAGTTTGCACACATTTCTTAGCTAAACGCATAGGTGATTCGGGGGCATTTGTGTTTCATTAAGAGGCACTATTGACGCACAGTTTTTTTGGTATAGGTTTTGTTTTAAAACTCTACGCCGTTACGAAGAAATCATGGTAAAAAAAAGCGTCTAGTTGGCTGCCTCAACAATAGGGTATGTTTTCTCAGCTTGTATTGAAGCACTATTCTGGAAACTTGGCATGTAGGGAGCACTATTAGCGCACAATTATCTGGCATACAAATCATCTATATACAGCCGTTCGTGATGTGTCTGCTAAGTAGACGTCTACTAGTTGGCTGCCTCAGTGAGTCGCCTGAATATCTCTGGAAATACTTGTCCTAGCTAATTGTGCCTTGTAGCACTATTAGGCACTATTGATACACAGTTCTGTGGCATATTCGAAATTACTGAAATCGACCGTGTGAAAGCCAACTATACGGACACAAATTATAGGGTACTTTCCGTTAACCTACTACTATGAAATTTATCAAGTAATATTGTCGTATACTACAAGTACAGGGGAATATCAAAACTGTACTTTGATAAAAAAAAAATCTTTGAAGTTAGGAAACTATGTAAACCTATCATCATCATCATCATCAACCCATTTATGTCCCCACTGAGGGGCACGGGTCTCTTCCCTAAGGAAAGTATAGGCCATGCTCCATCACGGGGGCTAGTCCGGATTGATGGAGGGTTGTAAGACTAGTGCTGGTCTTAGTTTTCAAGCCGCCCCCCCCTAAGGCCTCTGACTTGGCTTAACGAATGAACGACACCAACTGCTTAGCATGCTTTGCGAAGTACGGAACATCTCGGAAAAATGCCACTAGGATTAGTCATAGAACGGTCACCCATCCATGTACCAAACGCGCTCTATGTTGCTTAACCTTCGTGATCGTTTAAGATCACTGGCCGGGGCTACGAGCGAGTAGGTAACCTATATTTGTCTAGAATTTCAAACAAAAATTTTATTTCTGTGTATCCGTACCTTGATGTACCTGCGCTCCTTACCTACCACCAGTGATTTAACCACACGTATACCTCAGTGTCGCCTCTTTTGATGTAGGTCTAATGCAGCACCTACATAATTTATTTTATTCCAGCTCGTAACAAAATAGGCCCACCCTTATATAGGTACCTAAATAAATTGGCCCTCTTTTGTGTTCAGATCCGCTGTAATGAAACCTTTGGTCAATCAAGGCTGTTGTCGTCTGTTTCACCTCACTTGACAATTTTTTCATGTTAAATATCCGAGTTTCTTTTACGAGCTATCAAAAGGAAATAATGTTGTGGTATCTGATCTACTTATTTAGTTCAAAGTTGGGCCTTTTTGTGGAAGCTTAGTAGGTATCCACTTGATTAGTATTTAAGGGGTCCGAGGCTTGCGTCCGGTCCGGGGCTTTTACTTTGCTTTAGCTACGCACGATTGTTTAACAAAACTATAGTGCAAACAACGGTACTTGCTAATGAACGATTTTTCTACATACTTACGTTATATAACATTTCTTCCTTGTGGACAATAAAGTATGAAGAATAATAATAAGTTTGAAACGACCTCAATATACTATTTTACTGGGCAAAGTGATCAGATACTTGAACGTGTACCTACATAGATGCAAGTTTATTTATTTATCGAATTAGAAAAGGTCTGTTAACCTTTTTTTCTTACCACCCGTTGAAATCTGCATAGTATTTTAGTTTACTGCAGTGTTTAGTTTAAGTTTTAAAAAATACATTTATTAAATTTAATTTAAAGCAATAATGAAATTACTTTAAGCAATAAGGCCGACAATTTGTACTGCATCTTTGTAAATCTTTTGTATTTGTTTTTCCTGGTACAATAACGAATATTCTTATCTTATCTTATCTATGAATGTATTATTTCAATATTTAAGTAAAAATATATGTTTTTACTATCATTTATCGGACCCAAGCGCGTTAAAAAAGCAACCATGACGGATAAGTATTTAAGTTTACTCCAAAGTTTTAGCTTTAAAAATACATGTACCTACTGATTTTTAATTTAGTTAATAAAAATCAATAAATATATTTTTTCCATCATCATCATCATCATCAACCCATTATGTCCCCACCGAGGGGCACGGGTCTCTTCCCTGAGGAAGGTATAGGCCATACTCCACCACTTGTAAGACTAGTGGCTGGTCTTACTGTCAGAAGTTTTCAAGCCATATTTTTTCCATATTGAAGTAAAAATATATGTTTTTCAATACTAAATTATGTACTCAATACTTAATTGCACCCTTTATTGCATTTTTACTACGAGCCCGGACCGGGTTGCCTTTATAAAGTCGGCTACTCACGATCCGCGATATCGCGGACGGACGCGGACCAGCTCTCACGACACACCGTTGGAAGGGTCTCGGTCCGCGGTAGCACAGACTGTGGCGGTGGGCCGTAGAGCTTGCGTGGTGCATGGCTGTCCGTGGTCGTCGGCCGGCGTCGGCCATCGGCAGAATCGCGCACCCTGGGAAGCCAGCTTAACACGCAATTCGTGGAACTTGTCAAACAACATAAACTCAAGCCTTCACCGCGGAGGAAAAGGCAGAGAATGGAGTTTGCCACTAGCCATAATCAGGACAAACCTCCTTCACTTCATTTACATTAATTTGTTGCTGCAAGCAAGCACGCCTGTTTTAGGTTTTAATTTTACTCTTCGCTGAGAGGCCGGGACACATAAACACGATACGACGTCGTGTCGTACCACGATGCGGCGTCGTTTCACGATGCAATGTCGCGTCGTGGAAATCTACGACGAACATCGTAAAAATTTACGACGCGACATAGTAACGCGCCACGATGCACGGCACGACGTCGCGTCGTAGAAACTCACGATGCATTCCTGTGTCAGGCCAGTTGTTATTCAAGGTTTAAGGCATTGTACTTCTTTATGAAGTGGCTAACGTTATTCATGATTAAAAGAAATGGGTGGATCCAGTATCTTCTGAGTTTCTGTCTTTTATTTATCCGTCTTCTTAACAACAGCAGGAGCAGGACGCGTCTAGTGCGGTCCATTTCTCGAAATTAACTGCGACAATTCACCCTGCATTGTATCGACGGCGTCGTGCCGTGTATCGTGGCACGTTACGATGTCGCGGCGTGGTTTTTTACCATGCTCGTCGTAGATTCCCACGACGCGACGTCGCATCGTGAAACCGCATCGTGGTACGACACGACGTCGTGTCGTGTTTATGTGTCCCGGCCCACATCCCCTATTGAATCGAACCAGGCCTGTCGCACTCCGCGTGTAGATATCAAACGCGCAAGTACCTACATGCGGCGGCCACTCCAAAGTGGCTGATAAGTAGGAACTCACGCAGGAGCGAGCAGCGACGCGCGTGCGAGTTACGGTAGAAAGAGAGACAAGATGTAGGTGAATATAACTGTAGCTTTTTTAGCGCCGTGCGATCTGAATTGCACCTAATTGTATCGCTGCTAGAGTTCCTTTTTCTTTAATTGATTTTGCAGAGTGAATCTGTACCTGTACTATTATTTATTGTATTCTATGATCGAACGTATGCATGCGTTACAAATACAATACATCAATTATGATTCTGAGAAAAAAAAAACCTCTAAACATTAATATCTTATAGAACTTACAAAAACCTGTTTCGGTAATAGTTCACTTTATAAGTAAGTGATCATGTAACCCGCTCATGTAATCAGAGATAGAAGAACTATATCGAATCGGAAGGAAAACGGAGAAAACGCGGCCAATAGTACTAAAAATAACAACGATGGGAAAGAAAATTGAAGTTATGAAAAAGAAAAGTTGTCTAAATAATACCCCGTACTACATCAAAGAAGACTACCCTCTAAAGGTACTTAAAACTAGAGAACAACTTAAAGAAAATTCAGAAAAATTGAGAAAAGACGGAAACAGAGCAGTCCTAAAATATGACAAAATTGTTATACTGAAAGAAAATACAGGCATAACACAAACACAAAAACCAAACAAAAAAAGGAATTTATCAGAATCTCGACAACACGAAAGAAATGCAAACATGAATGAAGGGCGGAAACAACCGAAAAAAAAACAAAATGAAAGAAAAGAAAGAAAACACTTTTATTTTTTGGATAAATG
Source organism: Yponomeuta plumbellus (assembly GCA_947310845.1). Lineage (NCBI taxonomy): Eukaryota > Metazoa > Arthropoda > Insecta > Lepidoptera > Yponomeutidae > Yponomeuta > Yponomeuta plumbellus. Next base: position 13,196,838 of record OX371198.1, on the reverse strand, counting down.
GTTTATTTGGAAAATGGATATGAAACAGTATTTTTACAGCAACAAAAATACAGAAAATACCCTTATAGTTTAGGCCCTGCGTTGATATGTCAGTCAGTCAGTCAGTCAGTCAGCTTCTCCTCTTATATATATAGATAGATGAACTAATCAAAGATTTTACTGTCACAGGAATACAAGAGTCCTATGAAATTCTTATAACCAAGATTAAAGAGAGTCTCAATAAGCTACCCCATATACGAAACGACAGAAAAATAAATATAATTACACCCCAAATAGAAACTTTGATACAAGAACGCTCATCTCTACAAAGTAAACCAAATAAATCGAAAGAAGAGAAAGAAAAACTACATTACCTCTACAGAACAATAAAAAGAAAATTGAAATATAGTCTGAAGTCACGAAGATTAAAAATAATAGAAGAACTTAAAAAATGCAGGATCAATTAAAAGAGCTTACAAAAAGCTCGATGACTCAAAACCTTGGATTTCATCTCTAAATAAACTCTCAGGTAGCTCTACAAATAGAGTAGAACTGGTGGAAGTAGCTACAACTTTTTACAAAGATCTTTACGAATTGCATGAAGAAAAAGTCCTATGCGAGCACCCAAGAACACACTGTCATCGAGGAAGAAGAGGTGCCTCTATTCTTAGAATTGGAAATAAAAAATGCGATTCGATCACTGAAGTCCCTAAGGAGTCCAAGAGAAGATGAAGTCACTAACGATATTTTAAAAGCTTTCATAGAGCCAATTACACCTTTTGTAACAGAACTATTCAACAAAATATTTGAACATAGAACTCTACCTAAGGAATGGGAAACATCAGTCATAACCTACCTAAGGAATGGGAAACATCAGTCATAACCTTACTATACAAAAAAGGAAATCCCAAAAATTTTGTTAACTATAGACCCATCAGTTTATTACAAACTCTATATAAACTGTTTACTCAACTGATTATGAAAAGAGTTACAAATTGTCTAGATTTCAACCAACCAAGAGAACAGGCTGGTTTCAGAGCACACTTCTCGACAACAGATCATATGTTCACGCTTACTCAAATCATAGAAAGATACACGGAATACAACCAAAAAATTTACTTCGCGTTTGTGGACTATTCAAAAGCTTTCGACACGATCTCACACAATGCCTTATGGAAGGCCCTTAAAGATCAAGGTGTACATAACCATTGCATAATGATACTTATGGAAATATACGCTAAAAGCAAAGGTACCGTTAAGCTAGATAGAAAAGGAAAAACATTTCCTATTAAAAGAGGAGTAAGGCAAGGAGATCCCATTTCACCAAAATTATTTACATCTCTACTTGAAGCAGTATTTAGAAACCTACAATGGGAATCGCTTGGAATAAATATCAATGAAAAAAATAAAAAAAATAAACTCACGCCCGTTATCCCCGAAGGGGTAGGCAGAGGCACCAGTCTCTAGAACTGGACCCACGTTTTGCCGAGCTTATTAGGTCCCAAACAAGTGGCAAGCCTGTCGCCGTTATCCGGGCACAATTTATCAATATTATTTAAAATATCAATGCTGAAGGCTTAATCTAATACTCCCTGCCCTAACCCACATTGTGAATTCCTCCCTTTCCTCCAGCTCCTTTCCCTCTCAGTGGAAGTTGACGTACATGGTGCCTATTCCAAAAACTTCTGTACCTACAGAATTCAAACACTATCGACCCATTTCTATACTTCCTTTCCTTTCCAAGGTTTTGGAACGTGTGGTGAATCGCCAGCTAATGGCTTTTCTCCACACCAACCAACTCCTAAACTCCTTCCAGTCCAGCTTTCGTCCGTCCCATAGTACATCTACTGCTCTCATTAAAATTACCGACGATTTTTGCTACGCTAGGGACGAACGTCAGCTCACTATCCTTACCTTACTAGATTTCAGTAGTGCATTTAATTGCGTTGACTACGAAATCCTCCTTGCCATCCTCCGATCCCTCAACATATCGGAGTCAGCCGCTGCGTGGTTTCAGTCGTATCTCCACGGTCACCAGCAGCGCATTCGTGCAGAAGACGTCCTCTCCGATTGGTGCGACGTCACTGCTGGTGTTCCACAGGAGGAGTTCTTTCCCCTTTACTTTTTTCTGTTTTCATTAACACTCTTGTCAAAGTAGTTAACTTCAGTTCCTATCACCTGTACGCAGACGATCTCCAGCTTTACTTGCCGTTCAAGCAGGATCTTCTTTCTGTTGCAGTCCAAAAAATGAACACAGACCTGATTGCAATAAATGCTTGGACTGAACAATATGGCCTGCTAGTGAACCCGAGTAAGACGCAGGTTATGATTCTTGGGAGTAGGGCTCTACTGTCTAAGATCGACAGGAATTCCTTTCCCCCAGTATGTTACAATGGATTCCCGTTACCATACTGTAGGCAAGTGAAAAATTTGGGTCTCTTCATTCAGGACAACCTGTCGTGGGATAAACATGTGAGTGAAATAAGTAGGAAGATCTTTTCATCCATGCACTTGCTTAAACGTATGCAAAAGTTCCTGCCGTACTCCGCCAAAGTTACGTTAGTCAACTCCTTGCTTCTCCCCGTCATTGACTATGCAGATGTGTGCTACCCCGACCTCACTGAGGAACTTCTTGATAAATTAGATCGCCTTCTTAACGTTTGTATTCGTTACATCTTCGGCCTCCGTAAATATGATCACGTGTCCCAATTTCGCACTCAGCTTGCTTGGCTACACATCCGCTCCCGCAGGAATGCCCACATTGTGTCACTTCTCTATGGTATACTACATGACCCCTCCGCCCCTCAATATCTTCGCGAGCGTTTCGCCCCTCGTGGCGCGCATGGTCGCCTTCAGCGCCCATGCAAAGACTTGCTTCTCGAAACCCCCTTGCATTGTATGGCAGGTTATTCGGATTCCTTTACTGTGACGGCTGTGCGCCTGTGGAACGCACTGCCGCTGCACATTCGCCAGGCCCCATCGGCCGAAGTGTTCAAGAGTTCGATTCATGAGCATTACTTTGGACTTCAGAGCAATCCGCAATAAGCATATGAATATATTTATTTTATTTTATAAAATGGCTCATAATTTATGGAATATCGTAATATAGTGTGTAGTATATTATGTATAGTAGATGTATTGTTATATGTATGTATTATTAGTATGAAGTTTATGTATTATATTGATATTATACATCAATGGTAATCTGTAAGTAAGTAATATATCTTTTCTATATTACTTGGACTTCGTAGCACTGCCCCTTATTCTTTCCACATCACCCATGGTTAGCTGGAAGAAAATACTTGTTAGTATTAAGCTCGCCTTTGTGCAGATCTTTTCTTGTGCAATAAAGAATTTTTCATTCATTCATTCATCAATGGCGAATATCTGAGTCATCTTAGATTTGCTGATGACATCGTTATATTGAGCGAGACACACGAAAATCTTCGATACATGCTCGAAACATTGGATGAAGAAAGTAGAAAGTACGGATTAGAAATGAACCCTGATAAGACATGGCTTATGACTAATGGAGAACCAACACCAACTACAATAAACAACATTCAGTACGTTAAAGAGTACGTGTATCTTGGTCAAAGAGTATCCTTTTCGAACTGGGCTACCGAAGAAGTAGAAAGGAGAGTGACGAAGGCATGGAGTAAATACTGGTCGCTTAAAGAAATCTTCAAATCAAATCTACCGATACCCCTAAAAAAGAAAGCAATGGACTCGGTTACCATACCTACTCTACTTTATGGGTGCCAGACATGGCCATTTACCAAAGAAATCATAAATAAAATTCAAGTCTTTCAAAGAGCTGCTGAAAGGAGTATGCTGAATCTGAAATTGAAAGATAAAATACGACACGAGCATATAAGAGCAAAGACCAAAGTAATTGATGCGGTAGAGATGGGCAGGCCACGTTGCACGCAGAATAGACGGGCGCTGGAGTGAGCGAGTACTGCACTGGCACTTGAGAGAGGCGTGCAGGTCCCGCGGCCGCCCGCGCCGCCGGTGGCGGGACGACATACAACAGCTGGCAGGTCACACCTGGACCAGGACCGCATTAAACAGAGATGAATGGAATGGGATGGAGGAGGCCTACACCCATCTATGGGTGTCCCAATCTAAATAAGAAAATAATAACAATGATTCAAAATGTATTGCTAATCATTTAATATTTGTTACAACGTAGAATTGAAGTTGCATAATCAAATTAATCAAATATGTTATTTTTATGAATTTTATTTTATTTGTTGATGCATGTATTTGTAATATTAATGTTTTTTTTTTATTTGAATCAAATGTAAAATGTATGCTAATTTCGCTTGGGAAAATTAAATGGCTATAATAATAATAATAATAATGTAACCCGCTGTAAAGCTAAAATAGTTTTGTCTAGGCCAAAAGTACCTACTTCATCATTATAATTATTCGTAAGTATAAATAGGATGAAAAGGTTAATTTTAATCCCTTTAAGATAAAAACGGCTTAGCCTATCAGCTGGTAAGAAAACCCAAACAATCAGATTATTATACAATCTAATTGGATCTATTTTCGCACTAATTCTGCTTAACCCTAGCCACCTGACGTGTTTTCGAGTTACACTGATGTCGGTCCTAGAGACCGCTTGCGTTAATACGCAAGTATAATACCATAGTTTGGTTCCAAGGGATATCAGAATATCTAATTATGTTTTTAAAATAAAATTAAAATAAAGTTTTTATACTAATAAATAGTATGCATTTACACTTAAAAAAACATAAATTTACTTACAAGTATCTAAATGAAGGCGAATCGAAAATCTGAAATGCGAGAAACTATAAATTAATAGTCTCTTATTATTACTGAGTATGAAAATATAAGTACATAATTTTAAATTTTAAATTGCCATTAGGGTGTATTTTAGGTTAAATTTCTTTGGTTTAATTTTATTATTGAACATTTATGCGATTGACATATTCTTATTACGTGTTAACCAAGTAACCATTCAGAAATGACCCCTCTCTGAAGCCTTTATTTTCATTTTGTTCAATTCGTGGTAGCGTTGCTGGTTGTACAATTACTTAAAATACTTCATTGTTACTAAATGCTGTTGTAACCACTTATTGTACAATCCGCTACTTGACTCTTTTTTCAAGTATGTCTTAAATACTAAATATCTCTTCCATTAGACCAAAAAATATTTTAGTATATTTTTTGAGGATCTAACAGCAACAAAAACATTATTTTAAAACGTTGCTTTGCTAAACAGCCAAAAACGTGGTCCGCCATTTTTGTCTATGGTTTGAAGTCCTCTACGTTTGTAAACAAAGTTTGACATTCAACATAGGTAGAGTTCGTGCCACGAAAGAAGTATGAGTCACAATAGAACCTACGCACGCACGACTGACAGATGTTTGTTTAAAACCAAAGGTGCTTTCAAGATGGCGGATAGTGTTTTCACCGTTCCGATTTAAAAGCAAAAAATATTTTTTTATATGCAAATTTTGCAGACATCCTGCATATTTACTTAGCAAAGTCAATATATTTCGGTTTCTTACGTTAGATACTATAGGAAATATCCATTTATCACGTCAAATTTGATACGAGGCAAGTAGCGTATTGTTTGTTTACCCAAATAAAAAAAAAATAGTATATTTCATTACAAGTGCAGAAAGCCTGGTCATTGCAACATTTGCAACGAGTTCCGACTGTTGCGAAAAAATGAAGCAATTTATTAAAGAAAATTTTTGGAAAATGGCGAATGGTGCCTGTAATACAGTGAAATTTATCACTAGAATAGGCACCAACGGACCCTTCTTATAGTTAATTAAACTAGATTTAATTTTTGCTACGCCCTTTAAGTTTAAGTAGTAAGGAAAAATTGTACTTTGATTATGAACAATAAACTTATTATATTATATATTATTATATTATTATTAACTTTTTTTTTCTTCACCCATTCTGGGTAGGCAAAGGGAACTAGCCCATACAGCCAAGTCTTCAGTAGATTTTTTTTATTGATATGAAATGAAAATGAAATTTAATGAGATGGGTCATCCACCGTACAGCCCTGATTTGGCTCCCAATGATTTCTATTTATCCCCAAATGTAAAGAATAAATTACGTGGTCAACGATTTTCGACCTGTGAAGATGCCGTAGATGCGTTCAAACAGCACGTTTTGGAGATACCTCAATCAGAGTGGAAAAAGTGTTTTACAAATTGGTTTCATCGAATGCAAAAGTGCATCGATCATAGTGGAGAATACTTTGACAAACAATAAAAGCATATTTAGCCATATACATTTGTTTATTTTTTCTATTCCGCATACATAAATAGCAGCCCTCATGTAGATATTAAGTTCAGTTTCGGATATTAGGTTGCGGAGGCGTATGTGTAGGTAAGGTGTATATATTATTATAAGTAAAGTTTAAATTCGCGCAGTTCTTAGTGATTGGTGATACCTACCCCCTCGGGGATAACGGGCGTGAGTTTATTTATTATATTTTTTTTAATTCTCACTTTTATGTTCCATCAAACATTTAAATTTAAAGCAGTCCATCTGTACAAAAAATTAAAACAATAAAATTGGTAGTATTAAAATGTTGGCTATTGGAAATGTATTAGTTATAGATTCTGCATAAACAGTTTTCACGCTCTACGCGTTATTTCAATTGAATTTTGCATTGCTACATAGCTAACTGGTTCGTCCTGTAGATAGATAAAGGTGAAATAAATTAAATAATAAATAAATGCGTGGTAGACTTAGGTGACAATTCATCGACAAAATATCTCATCCGCAGATGAATAGTCACTCTTATCAAATTGGTAGGCGTTAATTCCTCCGCAAATATTTCCTCCGAGGATGAGATAACACCTTTTTCAAATTGCTAGGCGTTAAATCAAGTTGATAATTACTAAATATCATAGGATATTTACTATAACAAACTTGGACTCGGACAGCGCTTAAAAAATTAAGTCCCGTAGCGACACCTCGCCGCGGGTCTTTCTACATACAACCCTTGAAAAGTATTGCTAAATACTAACTGACACTGGTCTCAATTACAGAGGTCAAAACGTAACTTGTTAGTTAGGTGATTATCAGAACTGCATAATTTCTGTGGCGTATTTTTTTTTCATACGAGTATTAACTCAATAAAAAGTAATTTAAATTATAGTAGATGCGACGAAAACTTACAAATATGTTACAATACAATCTTCAGGGCCAATAAACCTACAATATTGTTACTTTTATTGAGTTAATATGAAAAAAAATGTGCCAAAGAAATTATGAAAATTGAGCCATTTTCTGAGAATCACCCAAGTACGTCTTTAGGTATCCTTTAACAAAAGAGATAGACCATACTACTGCCGTCATAAGAAGAAAGGCCATAACTTCAATTTTTACTAGTGATAAAGAGTAAACTGTATTTAAATACCACTCAAATTTAAGAAAATAGCTTATGAAACATGTACATTTTTCTTGTGTTTTTCAAATAGGAATCACGAGTTATCAGACATGCTTGAAATTTATTTTTTCACTAAACTTCAATTTGCTCGAAATCAAGTTCATAGTAGTTATGGTCTTTTTTATTGGGACGGCAGACTAGTGAAGTCTGCTTTCACTACCTATTTGCATCGCGCAAAACAAAAAGCGGGTGTGGTTGTGCCGGGTATTACACGGTAGTTTGTTTGACGTGAAACGAAACCGTTAAGTGCGTCTTATGTTCACTTATGCACTGGCGATGGCGCCATCGAACGGTACGAGTCCAGGTAGTCTGAGTAATGGCTACATTGTTGTACACAACGACATATAAATTAATTGCACTTACACAAATCGCAGTTAAAATCGCTCGTAGCCCCGGCTGCCTGAATGATCATAAATGATCACGAAGTGCATGGATGGGTGACCGTTCTATGACTAACGCTCTAGTTCCGAGCGCTTCCGTGCTTGGACGGTACCGGCTGCCGTCGATACATGGCAGTCGTTAAGCCGAGTCAGAGGCCTTAGGGCGGCTTAAAAACTTCTGACAGTGAGACCAGCCACTAGTCTTAGGTACACTCCACCAATCCGGACTTGGCTCCCGTGGAGAAGTATGGCCTACACTTCTTCAGGGAAGAGACCCGTGCCCCTCGGTGGGGACATAATGGGTTGAGGATGATGATGAAGTCATAGTTACAGAGTTACAGTCCACGCTGAGGTGACCTGTTTTCGTTGCATGCGATTTTAGCAAGTCACCGCCTCAAAATTATTACGTCAAAATCATTCGATTATTTCGTTAAGCCACACAAATAGCTCTTTTGAATGGTAGTAATTGAGAATTCATTAAAATTTTATCTCACCTCCGCTCTGGAAAGGGCGGCTAGAAAGCCGTAATTAAAACATAAAAACTCGATACCCAAACAAGCAGCTCGGGGCCGCTCAACCAACCGCGTTTAATCGGGTTCTGATATTAAGCTTATATCCTATAATTATTGAACATCCAACAAGCTGCTTAGTTGATTGAATAGAACTTCTCCAATTACGCTATCATAGAAAATTTTTACGTCTTAACACCGGATGCAAGCTTGGAAATATTATTTTTTATGCAAGTTCATTAATAAATTCTGATCGGCTCAGCGACAGTGAAAGCCGATTTTTCATTTCAGTAAGATAATGTTAGGTGGGATGACGATCGGAGAAAAACTGCAGGCAGATGCTGGATGCGGCAAGCCGAAGACAGGGCTCTATGGCACTCATTAGGGGAGGGCTATGTCCAGCATTGGACTAATATAGCCTGATGATGATGATGAATGTCTTCGATTGATAACGTCATATAAAACTATTCCATCTTCAAAAGCAGCTGCGTATTACCAAAATTTTTGTAACTACCGCTGGATAGTATCCATTGGACAGAATTGGATAGAAACCCTACTTCCTAGAAGGGTTCCGTTTTTTCCTTTTGACAGAGTACTGACAGACGTGCTCATTAGTAGCACGAAAGCATACTTTTATTGAGCAACTGCTTTACTCTCAATTTTTTCTGTATTTTTGAATTCGATATTTTAATCCATCTTCCTTTTTTTGAGATTTCATAACCTAAGACTGCATTGTTGTTGTCAGTGTTACTGTCTTAAGAAATCATAGACTTATTTCAACGTAAAGAATTTACATTCTGTTTGTTGAATGTCTATGAGCCTACATACAGAAAAGATTAGGAGGAAATCACATGCTCAATATGAGCATGCTTTCGTGCTACTAATGAGCACGTGTGTCAGTACCATGAAGGATCACTTGCTGTACTTCCGTCTGTACGTCTGTCTGTCAGTCAAGACCATTTATCTCGGGAATGCGTGGAGTACCGAGTTGAAATTAGAACAATACACAATATCAAGTCCACGTCCCTTGAATCTGAAAAAATCAAACTTTTAACTTAACACGCAAAAAACAAACGGCAGTATACGCCGCAAAAAATGTATATTGTAACGGTGTAAACCTTTTTACATCGTTTTTTACATTTCTTTCCTCTTTTCTCTTGAAATAAAAATTTAATATTATATAATATATAGGTATCTATCTATCTATCTAATCAGCCCGTAAATAGAGCCCACTGTTGGGCATAGGCCTCTTCTCTTTCACGCCAACCCATCCGGTCTAGTGCTAGTCGTGTCCAATGTTTCCCATACGCTTTCGCAATGTCGTCTGCCCATTATATTATATTATATTATATTATATTATATTATATTATATTATATTATATTATATTATATTATATTATATTATATTATATTATATTATATTATATTATATTATATTATATTATATTATATTATATTATATTATATTATATTATATTATATTATATTATATTATATTATATTATATTATATTATATTATATTATATTATATTATATTATATTATATTATATTATACTAGCCCGCAAACGTTGTTTTGCCAGATAGGGCTATGAAAAATAAATAACAACCTTTTCTCAGACCTACCAATAATACATATAAAATTTCATCAAAATCGGCCAAGCCGTTTCGGAGGAGTATGCGCACTAACTTGAGACACGAGAATTTTATATATTAGAGATATACATACATTTTAATATATACATGCATACATTTGCAGTTAAATTATAAAAAAAAATCTTTGAAGTTCGGAAAAACCCTCGGTGGGAGAGCCCGACTCGCTCTTGGCCGGTGTTTTTAACAGCAGTTTCAAAATTGGACTCGGCTATAAGAATGTTTCAGACTGATAATAATTGGACGTAATTTAGCACAAAGGTTCCAACCCACAAAATGATTAGTTTTGAGTTAAATATACCAAAATGATATATTTGATCTCTATGTTTTAAGAATCAAAGACTTTCATAGCAATCCGATAAGTATGTGAAAAATTATGTGCACCTGGTAGTCGAACTCATGTATTATAGAGAGCGTAAATCAGCCTAAACCTAAAAACTGAAATATCTCAAAACCCACTCTGTTTGGGTTGGGACCTTTTTGCTAAACTACCTCCAAATCACTATATTATGAGCTAAATATCTGCTCTTCCCGGGAACAAAGGTTTTGTTCGATGTTCGCAATTACAGTGCCCGCGAAAGGCTACCGGAAAGTCAGCTTTTGTCGCAAACTTTCCAATCACAAAATCTCCAAAGACCTGGTTTAAAAAAATTGGTCAACTTGAATCGCACCTGTGTCACCCCGTTTCGGTGAGAGCCGGACTCCCGCATACATTATACAAAATAGGTATACACGTACCTTGATGTTAATTTGAGTTGAGTGTTGAATGGAGTTAATACATTTTCAGGCGAAATAATACTTACCCCTTTGATCGATGTCAATTCTTCCTCGCGTCAATTACGCGTCAAAGAACAGGTTCGTTTTTTCACGATCGCATTGTTGAAGTTCTAAATTACAACTTTTAATTAAGTCTTGTATTTTAGAATTGTGCAAAACCTAAGTATTACTAAGTCGATGATACACTATAAAAGCATACACAGATTGATATGGAAATCAAAGCATTTTACATTAGTATTTCTATAACGTAGTGGACTACATGTTTATTAATCCAAGATTCTATTATTATTATTTTTTGTAATATTTTAATATGCAGATGTTTGTTATTCTAAATAAATAAAATAAAATAAAAAAATTTCAAGCTCATGTTTGTTTTTGAACATTGTTCCAACAGTGTTTAAATATTCACACTCTCAACTTCCCAAAATATAGAACTACAGCAGACATCGATCAATGATTAAAAAAACTTCAACGAACCCAATAATACCTTTCCAAATTGTTTAAATATTCACATTCTACTTAAGCTGCCCGACATAAAGAAAAAACAATTTTGTTTCACCATTTTCAGTGACACAGAACATTGACCCGGGTACTAGTGACGTAGCTTCCTATGACGTCATACAAATGCCGATGCATAGTATGACGTCAGTTATCTGGTCGCGTCCTTTTTTTGTGCTATAAAAATTGTCTTTGTTGACTTCTAGACCACAAATGGATTCCCTGTTTCTATTCTTGACTTGAGATTCGTTTCGGTGATGATAGAATTATGTACCGCCAGTTTGTGAATTCGGTATTTATTTATTTATTTACATCTATAGTGATCTTGCAACTAAAATTTCATGATTTTCTACAGAGAACTTTGCAGTACCCATATAGATCTCAATTGTTTTGTCGGCGAAGTCGATACCGATGTCTGTTCTCAATATTGAACTTGGCTTTCATTCACATTAATGTTTTGATGGGATATCACTACTTTTTGTAAGGAGATTGTTGGTATTGATCATTAATAATAAATACATCATTATTGCCAAAGAACCGATAACTGATGGGTTAGAAATCGGCTACGATCATACAGACTTGAGTACAAACTCATTTACGATTCAGAGAAACGTGTATAGGAAGTCGTTTACAGATATTATATCCTCGTAAGGCCCGACCTTGAAAAGAACAATTGATTTTGTGATCACTTGAAGATATTGGGCCTCACAAGGATATAGAATCGGTTAAGACAAAACCATACCGCGATATACATGGGGCACACTAAAAGTTTTGCACTTCTAGCTAATCTGAATTAGTTGAATGTCGAATGTTATATTTTTTTAAACGAATTGCAATCTTCTTCGTAATGAAAAAAAAATTGGCGGGAAATCATTTGTCATTTGTTTTTTATCACACATCGAAGCTCTACGTACGCAACGAAAATGGAATTAAGTCGAAAAGATTTTAGAGAGATGATTTTTTCTGATTTTAAAAGTTCTCTCTCTCCGCAAGACTGTGCCGCTCGTCTTCAAAATGCTTTTGAGATAGAAGCACCTTGTTTGAGCACCGTGAGGCGATGGCTTGCTGAATTTGAGAGAGGTCGGGTTTCTTTACATGACGAATTTCGTGAAGAGCGGCCTTCAACTGCCGTCAATGAAAATAATGTGGCTACTGTTAAGCGGCTAATTGATGAAAACCCGCGGATTACCTATGAGACAATTCGAGTACTATTGGGGATTGGTATGAGCCAAATTCAGAAAATTTTACTCGAAGAATTAAAAGTTTGGAAACATTGTTGTCGTTGGATCCCTCATGAACCGGCAGCGGACCAGAAACGGGCTTGGGTGGAATGGTGCTCATAGATGCTACTGAACTACGACCACGGACATTCTAATGCTGTTTATGACATTGTCACAGGAGACAAAATGTGAATTTATTGTTTTGAACCCGAAAAATAAACAGCAATCTTGTGAATGGGTGTTTGAAAATGAGAACAGGCTAACAAAAGTGAGGCCGGCGAAAAACGTTGGTAAAAAAATGATCCCGTTTTTTTTCTCAGCTACGGGTCCCATCTTCACAATTCCACTTAAAGATCAAAAGAGTGTTAATGCCGAGTGGTATTCTACCATTTTTTTAAACAGGGTGTTAGAAAAAGTTTGCGAAAGACGACCAAAAAGCCGCGTTCTCTTACATCATGACATCGCTATTCACACACGGCCAACAAAACAAAGTCATTTTTAGGTTCCGAAAAAGTACAACTCGTCACCCATCCTGCATATAGCCCCGACCTAGCACCCTGTGATTTCTGTATTTTCCCCAAAATCAAAGATTTGAAGCGAGGTTTCACTTTTACCAACTCCGAAGAGGCAGTGATAGCGTTCAATCAGCACGTAGAAAACATGCCTTCAGATCTGTGGTCCTCCTGTTTTAAGAAATGGTTTGATCGCATAAAAAAATGTTTAAAGTGTAAATGAGAGTATTTTGAAAAGCAATAAACATAATATTTTGGTTATAGCACGTTGTTTTTTTAAGTTACGCAAAACTTTTAGTGTGACCTACGTAGAATTAAAAAGCGCCATCTATTGGCAGAATTTGGAACTAAGTACTATGCGGATATTAATATCAATAATTTTCAGTTTTTAGATTTCATTCCTTTGTATATGCCTAATAGTCTACCTTGATGCCAAATATCAAGTTTCTAGGTCATCTAAAAGTGGGTTAGGTTTTTGATCTATAAGTGAGTCAGTCAATCAGTCATAAAAATGCCGGTTTTTAAACGTTAATATATCTATAACTGTTTGAGCAACATTGATGAAACTTTGGGTTTTAGGCAAGCTATTGAACTTTAAGAAATGTGCCAAATTTCATATACGTAGGTTAAATAGTTGTAGAGTTGTGAAGGGGTCAAAAATAGCTCGAAGTGATTCCTGTAATATTACACACAGCTGCTGCGTCGCCAGTTCCTTTTTTCTCGAACTTGGCTGGACTCGCTGTCGCGAGTCTAAATTAAATGTAATTAATAATTATTACACCCAGACTGAGGCCATTTGCACAAATCTATACGGCGGCCCCAATGGGAATCGTTCCTACGACCTCCAGCATGGTAATCAGACGTGATACCCCTAGATCAACTAGGAAGTCAAATTTGAAACTTGTAACACTTTATTGCGCAGTAAAAAAAAATAACTTAAATAATATGTTTGTTTGTTGAATTGTGCCCGGATAACGGTGACAGGCTTGCCACTTGTCACGTTGGGACCTAATAAACTCGGCCAAACGTGGGCCAGTTCTAGTGATTGGTGCCTCTGCCTACCCCCTCGGGGATAACGGGCGTGAGTTTATATATTTATCTTTTTATTTTCTAATATGTTTGTGATAAAAATTACGTTCATACCTACTTATTAATTAATAATTGTTCATACTTAGAGTACAGTTGTGCTTGCTCCCGGCCACGAATGTGCACGAATGTAAATATTTATAATTGTGCATTTTAGGCACGGACCAACTCTCGTTCGTATGAGAGTCCGGTAATACCCGGCTACCGGTTAAGCTACGGATCCGCACTTTAATGCAACTTAAATACACGTTGGCTGGCGAACACCAATCACCGGTTAACCGTGCTTGTTGTTGGCTTATACGGGGTGAAACAAGGTCCCCATTTTATCGTGTCCCTATAAAATAAAGTTACCACAAGCATTTAAATTAAGAGTTGACGACGACGGTACCTCTAATATTGTAAGTTATTTAATATAAAATTTATTTTTTCTTCATTTATACGAGAATTTCTTTATAAAAATAAGATTTTAGTTTGTGTTTCTCCTCGTGTATAATAAAGAATATTCTTATCTTATCTTAACTTATTTTTTGTTACAACTCATAAACAAACCTATAGGTAAATATTGTGTTAGGTTTGTCAAAGTCTCAAGGTTCCCGAGGTATTTTTATGTAGCCCCATCACTGTCTCAGTGTTTAAAATTCCTCCTCTTTATTTCTCCGTTCCTAACGGTCTTGGGGCACCTCTTCCGTCTCCAGCAAAAAAGAAGTGAGGTAGTAACTGTACTGTACCTGATCTCCACTTTGATCGGACACGTTTGGGTCATCTGTCGTCTTGAGGAAGACTCAAAATACATTGACTTTTGTTAGCTCAGGCGTACATGTCTGATACAAATAAGCAAACATAATAATAACATAACATTAACATACAGGCACATACATTGCTTCTGGCCTCACACTAGGATATCCTGTGTCGTGGGAACCAGAAACAGTGACGTCACAAACATGTAAACATCCAAGACCTGGTTTTTTTTTTGTCCCCAATCGGGATTCGAACCCGTGCCCTCTCGCATGGCAGTCAGATGCGCTAACCGCTGCGCCACAGAGGTCGTCGTTTAGGAAATGCAACTTGAGTACGACAAAAAGATCCTTATTTTAATTCGCTTAGAATTTTCTCCTCATTCACTTGATTTCCAATAAAACTGTACGTAAAAATTTCATACACCCTCATTTATGGATGTAAAATTCGTTATATTGATTTGTTCGATTATAATGTAATCTGCCCAACTATAGTAATGAATCTATTTTTGAATTAAAACTGAACACTAAACAATCCATCTATTACTCCATATCCATCAAAATCGGAAGAATAGTATAGCACCGAAGTGCTACATGTGAACGTCATCATCATTTAAATGCTAATTTAGCATCATCGACCCATTATGTCCCTGCCGAAGGGCACGGGTCTCTTCCCTGAGGAAGGTATAGGCCATACTCCACCATGGGAGTGGTTCCCACGGTGACATAGGAATGTGATACATAATTAATATATAGTAACCCACTGTACATACCCACCCATATCACTCACGTACCCTCTTTATGCACATATGTATTATGCAAAGACTGCTATTATAACCGTTAAGTAAATAGAAAAGAAGAAAGCGAGAAAACGGGAATTCTATAAAATAAACAAATATTCTCATTTTGCTGACAGCCGGCTGCGTAAACTTTTATCAAGTTAATTTTTAAAGTTGAGCGAAACAATTTCCATAAGAAAATGAAAATACTAACTAATGGTTTGCCAACAGTGCAGCGACGGCGAATTATACAGCGCAGCCTTAGCATAGTAAGAGCTCATTAGATTACCTACACCCAACTTTCCCACTCAAGAAACGTGGAATAAGATTTAAGAAATACGAAGAAGTGCGTTAAGAATTTTGCTAGGTAAATACTTCATAAAAGATTTTAAAAAATGTTTTATAAAATCATAGAATTGTTGAAACAAATTCTGAGATTTTGTAACTAATTTTAGATTCGATTTTTTATATTTAGGTAGTTTTTAGTTTAATATTTAGTTTATAATAATATTTTCTTATTTTTTTCGATAATGCTACGTATATTTTTGTATTTTGTAGAAAAAGAGAAAAGAATGGGACGGCAAAAATAACTATTCTCCACACTTTATTGTTATGATTTTTAGAAAAAACTTCCAGTACAATAAAGATTTCTCTATTCTATCCGTATTTATGCACTATATTATTGTTCTTTTTTCAGCACTTATTATATTCAGTCTTTTCGTTGAATTGAATAAAATATTTTTCACGTTAACTGTAGTTAACTTTTTATATATTTTGTGTTTTTTGTTTTTTCCGTAGTGTAATAAAGAATACTATTCTTTATTAAATGTTATCTTAACTCATACAAAATAAAGTTACTATCATGAAAACATTATTTTGAAAAACAACGAAATTATTTTGTGACGTTTCAGACTTGTAGGGCGTGTTTTTGTATCACGTGACTAGAAGTACTTTTCGAAAAGTTGTATACTGAAAAGTATTGGACTTAAAAGAAAAAAATTACCACGATTATTTATCTTTTAATATAAAAATAATTATTTAATGTCTTATAGACATTTGAATACTATACGATTTGTGTATTATGTACCATTTATGGATTCACATAAGATTTTTAATGTTCAGCAGAAAGGAAAATGTTGCTGTTACAAGAATTACGTATTAATACGTATAAACGTATATCCAATGTGAAGTTTTACAGCGTTCGTCATAATTAAAGAAAAATAACAACGCAACAAACGGAGAAACCCATTCATTTCAAGCGCAAAAAAATACTGATTTTATCAATATTTGAGAGACAGACGTACCTAAAAGTAGGCACCGCCGCTAATTTGTTCTTGAAGGGCCAATATTAGAAATTAAAAATTAATGTCGACGGTTAATTAAATCACCTTTAGAAGTGGTTTAACGACCCTTACGAGAATCGTTTGATGTTACTGAAACTGAAAAACGACGGAAATTGCTACCAAGGCTCGAGAAATAGAAGCCTCTTAAAATACAGCGTGGTATCAAAATAAAGGTAAAACTTAATATCGCTTTTCCAGTATCGTTAATTAAAATCACTTCCAATGAACAGGTATATATTTTTTTTATTACGTTCACCACGTGAAATTTTTGAGAATGTATGAAAAATAAAATATCTTAGAAACAATATATTTTTAAAGTTTTTCAAGAGACAATTTCAGTCAGGGAATTAGTGGCACCTCTTGTATGAACCTTGCATGTTTTGATTAAAGGAAACCGCTTAGTACAGTTGTGCCTCGGGTGATTCTGAGCCGATTTAGACCGGGTGCCCTCCGGAACCAACTTGCGGATAGATGGGCGAAGGGGGGAAGTTTGCTTCCACCGCGCACCTTATGAAGCTCTCTACCTCACTTATTAAACTTACTAGGGCAAGTTTGGTATCATTTTTAGGTAAATAAAGGACGAGGAATACATTTTCTTCGGCAAGCGCAGCGTAGGACGACCAGCCACAAGATGGACAGACGATCTCATCCAAGTGGCGGGAAGACGCTGGATGCAAGCCGCTTCCGACCGGTCTTTTTGGAAATCCATGGAGAAGGCCTATGTCCAGCAGTGGACTTCTTGTGGCTGAATGATGATGATGATGAATACATTTCTGAAGCAAGAAAGTTACCTGCCAACGTCTGATCTAAAAACCATAATGTATGATGATGCCAAAAATCTCGATCAAACTTTTTTTAAACTAAACCTCGATGGGAAAACATTGCCACTGACTGGGTCCTACTGGACGGATACCACAAACGAGGCTGACAAAAGTGGAGATAGCGGGACGACCTCAAGAATTTTCTGCCGGGGAGGCAGGGAATGCCTGATGACAAAGATGAGTGGCTCTCCACTCCTCTGTAAAGAGTGCGACACTAAATCGGCTTGATAACCGAATAGCACATAGACTTAGCTCCGCAACATATGCCGTGAAAAGAATTCGAGAACTTACTGACGTTGCAACTGCTAGGCTTGTTTATTTTAGTTACTTCCATACTACCTATTATGTCCTATGGTATACTACTGTGGGGGCGGGCAGCAGACATTGACACTATCTTCATCTTGCAGAAGATAGCGATCCGATTTATTTACAAGCTAGGTAGTAGGGACTCGCTAAGAGATTTTTTCAAAGAAACTAATATCTTAACAACTTGCAAGCCAATACATATAAGAAAAATATGATGTAAGTTAGGAAAAATATTAAAGACTTCGAAACTCTTGGTAGCCATCATAACGTTAATACTAGGAATAAACATAAATTGTCATTTCCACGATTTACACTTGGAAAAGTTAATACTTCCTTTATGGGGCACTGTATAAGGTTCTACAACCAGATACCCCAAGATATATTAGAGTTACCTCCAACGCGATTGAAGAATTGTGTTAAGCACACTCTTTGCAAAAAAGCATTATAAAATCAACGATTATTAATGCCCGGTTCCAATATCCACAAAACGCTTCGTTTTTGCTTACGATCGGTTACAATTCCTACGAAATTACTACGAACCGTCAATAAATTGTATGGAAAACGGATCGTAGCCGGTAGGCGTATATTATAGGAACCGGGCATTAGAAGACAAGGATGTCTGGCATTAAATAGTAGTTTAATATTAAATTTAATCAGACGTTAAATGTGTCTAGTGTTCAACACATCCAAGAGTTTTTTTTTTAAGTTTGTAATTTAGGCTAAAACTGTTTTGAAAAGAATGAATGTGGAGTTTCTTTGTTACTTTCTTCTCCATGTAATCTATTATTGTGAAACTAACAACATTGACGTTCATAAAGTAAATGTTCTATTTGGACTATGAATAAAAATGTTTGAATTTGAATAATAATAATATTTATATTTATTCTTACATGTTGAAGCTAAGATGAGGTTCGCCGCTCGGAAGACCCAAGCTATGGTCGTCACCAGGAAGCGCGATGTAATCCCACCCAAACTGAGTCTTGGAGGGGAGGACATCGCGTTCTCGGACGAGATCACCGTACTGGGTCTAACGATCGACAAGAACCTCAACTTTCATAGCCACCTCAACAGGGTCTGCGGCAAAGCCATGGCTAGGTTCCAGATGGTGTCTAGGGCGGCCAGGGCGACTTGGGGCTTAAATGCCGATATCGTCCGGCTGCTCTACACTACCGTCACAGAGCCGACCATCCTCTATGCGGCCAACGTCTGGGCACTTGTCGCGCAGCGCGCGGGCGTCAGGGCCGTGCTCGACAGAGTGACCAGGGCCTTTGCGATCCGCATTGCGAAGGCCCATCGCACCACCTCCCTTACAGCAGCCGTCCTACTGGCGAGGATGCTTCCCCTCGACTTAAGGGCCGAGGAGGCCCTTCAACCATTTAACGAATGTTGTTGCTCCACCTGGTCACTGGGCGTCCTACGCTACGTTTGCCGATTCGCTATCTCCACCCTAGAGCTAGTCTACCGTAATTATTATTATTGATACTTATTTCGGAATAGATACCAGGAAGACTTAGCATATTAAACATATTAGTAACTAACTCTATGTAATAGATGGGGATAATAATAAAATTAATTTAAATATTTAGTAGATCCACGCAGTCGTGTCCGTATAGTTGGCTTTCACGTGGTCAAATGTAGTAATTACAAGTATGCCACCGAACTGTGTATTAATAGTGCCTAATAGTGCTACAAGGCACAATTAGCTAGGACAAGTATTTCCGGAGATATTCAGGCGACTCACTGAGGCAGCCAAATAGACGTCTACTTAGCAAATACATCACGAACGGCTGTGTATAGAGTTATGGTTTGTATGCCAGATAATTGTGCGCTAATAGTGCTCCCTACATGCCAAGTTTCCAGAATAGTGCTTCAATACAAGCTGAGAAAACATACCCTATTGTTGAGGCAGCCAACTAGACGCTTTTTCTTACCATGATTTCTTCGTAACGGCGTAGAGTTTTAAAACAAAAACTGTGCGTTAATAGTGCCTCTTAGTGAAACACAAATGTCCCCGAAACACCTATGCGTTTCGCCAAGAAATTAATGCGAACTGCTACGTACTAAACAATAATTTTGGAATCAATTAAAATGAAGTCTTATGAAAACGCAATTAGGGTGAAAATTGTTTGCAACAATTATATGATACCGTCAAGCAGAAAAGTTATTATTACACTCACTGCCATCCACTTAGTGGCTAGTTGCTCCAAAGCAGGCTGCGCTGCGTACACTGCGTGTCTTGGGCATTGGTGGTCAATAGTGGGCTAGTGATGAACAAGACACGGTATTCGTTTACGTTCTCCCTCACAAATTGTGTACGACTGCGGTGGCGAAGCTCAAAAGGAGAATAATATTTCAAATGTTGTACCGTATGTCCAGATGACCCGCTTTGGTGGGATGTTCCTGGTTTTAGGGTGTTGTTCCCAGGGTGCCTATCGAGACTCTTTTACCTACCCTGCCTTCACTGTCTGTCTTTCCCTATCCAACCTTTGAAGGACTGTAACTTAGCAGTAACCAGTCAAAATTTTCATAGAATAGGTATGTTATGTTATGGCTGATTACCTAAAAAAATTAAAATATTTTTTTTTATTTGAAGATTAAGGTCTTTTAGGTATATCTTGTAGTTTCTGAGATAGAATACTTTTTTAACTAGGCGTGCGATGGCGCGAGCTCTTCGGCGTAATGTTGTACTAGTTAGTGTCGAAGGCTTCGTTCGTTCGTTTTTCTGTAATTCTAACGCTAATTTCGAAGAGTCTACCCACAGCGTCCTACACTCTTAAATGCTTAGTTTTAAAGATTTAAAAGTAGAGATGGGAAAAATTGACTAACCGACAAGCTTTGATTAAGGAAGGTATCGTAAAAATATAATACCTATCTTTTTTTTAGAATTTATATTAGAATAAAAGTTGCCTTAACAAAATAAAAAACATGTGGAAGTTGAGGCAAAACCAACTAAATATTATTTTTTTTATTCTGTAACTTTGACCTAAATTAATTTTTTATTGAAAATTGGATTAATATTTTATTAAAGAATGTAAATAAAATGCACTTAAACTGTCTTGAGTTTTATTAATTTTAACAAAGCAACAGGTACACAATATTAGGATAAGTTAGGTATTATAAATCTACTCGTATATCACAATATAGTATATACTATGTGTTTTAAGAACATTGAGATAACAAATTTAAGTATTTAGTCCTATTCATTATTATAATAATATTATATTATTATAATCAATACAAAATGTGAATATGTTTAGAAAACTAGTAACATTTCAGTCACAACACGATGCTCAGTAACAATTAAAATAAAATGAACCTCATAGGCACTTTAAGTAAACGCCACGTAGGAAAAAAAGCAAATAAGCCAAAATTACTTAAGTGATAAAAGGACAAATCCTTTCTGAGGAAAAAATATATGCGCCTAACACTATATTGCCAGATACTGGAAAAAATTACTAAGTGGAGTAGTTACCGTTCGAACAGAAATTAATCTTATATTTATGTGGATTATACACAAATCGCACTAATCCTACCAAAGTCACGTTTCAATATGACATGAGTTTTAAAAAAAAAACAATAAAAGAGAGTAAGTAAAGAGGAAACTTCCTTTTTGTGGACTTTGCATGCAAGACGTACACAAGATGTGTGAAGAATACAATAAAGTATGATTAGGTATTTTCAGTAACATACAACATTTTACAAAGTATTTACAGTATGGCAGATGGCCACGCTATATTTTTGAAAATGAACGGAAATCTCAAAAAACCGGGTGTGCAGTGTCCTAATACGCAACAGGCAAATTACCGAGACCACCCTCTTGCTAACTTTTTCAAAAGCGTTGAACCAACTCCGGATACTTTAGTTCTTGCCATATTTGCTCATTGATACTATTTTTTCACTTTTGTCCTTACATGTACCAGAACCGTAATGTAGGTATGTAAAAGTTTGCATTAATTTCTTGGCTAAACGCATAGGTGATTCGGGGGCATTTGTATTTCATCAAGAGGCACTATTAACACACAGTTATTTGGTATAGTTTTTGTTTTAAAACTCTACGCCGTTACGAAGACATCATGGTAAGAAAAAGCGTCTAGTTGGCTGCCTCAACAATAGGGTATGTTTTCTCAGCTTGTATTGAAGCACTATTCTGAAAACTTGGCATGTAGGGAGCACTATTAGCGCACAATTATCTGGCATACAAACCATAACTCTATAATTATACAGCCGTTCGTGATGTGTCTGCTAACTAGACGTCTAGTTGGCTGCCTCAGTGAGTCGCCTTAATATCTCGGGAAATATTTTTCCTAGCTAATTGTGCCATGTAGCACTATTAGGCACTATTAATACACAGGTCTGTGCCATACTAGAAATTACTGAAATCGACCATGTGAAAGCCAACTATACGGACACACGCAGTCAATTGTCCACAACCATACTCAGGATGATTTTAGAGCTTCACCGCACTCTACGCAGTATTGAAGCAGTTCGCTTTCTAATAATAGAAAAGTAGTCATCCACTAAAGTGGACTTTACCGAACATATACGTGCTGCAATACCGGGGCAGACCCATCAGCACGCTGAATATGTTATTATACTGCACGCGGAGGCCGTCGTGAGTCTTCTGCGTATACCGAGCCAATGGTTATCGGCCCTGCAGCACATTTATGATCCGCTCACTGCCACTTCAGTTTGCTAATCCGTTGAGCATCGCGATGGGTAGTGACTATAGAGGAAGAGCCCAAGATCCGGCTCAGTGGCATGTCTTGGGAGAGACGTAAACCAGTGGACTGACACCGATTTATTATATACTATTTATGCACTGTTGGGACAAAGCCTACCCCAAATAGGAAATGGTTTATTGTGAATGTTCGGCTCAATATTTCGTGCTTCTGCTCTAAACGGTTAAGACTAGTCATTGTCAGTAAAAAGAGCTTACTTAGACTTTTATTAAATAAATAAATGGCTTTTGTTTCGGAAGTGTATAAAAAATTCGGCACCAAGGAGAGCCCCAATGATATTAAAGTATTGCAATTTAGACACGTTTTGTCCACTCTGTTGGCAGCAAAAAATATTTTCTACAAACTCATACCCAACGCCCTCATAATATTCACTTAAAGAGCTCCAGGGGATAACACTAGCGCCACCGAGGAAAAACACGCATTTTTTTACAGATCGAATTTGCCAAAAGGCTGTACAGTCACTCAATCATGTTGATAGGATCACGGAATTCGGACTATATTTCAAATAGGGTATATTTCAAAAACGTTCATATTCCCAGATTTTGCCTTATATTCACGGCCACAGGCTTAAACATCACTATTAACCCTTAACAAGTTTAACTTCGAAATAAAAAAAGAGACGATCCAAACTGTACACTATGTGAGAGAGAAGAGGACCTCTTACACTTAGTTCTCGAGTGTAAAAGCAACGAACAATCTAAGATGGATTTCTTAAATGAAACTCGGTGCTCTACTGGCGATTTTCTCTTTTTTCTCCATCAAATCTTAAGTTCAGGGTTCACTGCTGAATATAATGATAGATTTGTAAAGTTCATCATAGATTCATTGAACCTTAGATCTGAATATTATAAGAATATTCATTAATTAGCAATCCCCATTGTTAAAGTTGCATCTAAAGTTTAAGCTACATTGTTATTATTTTTAGCTGACTCATTTGATGTTTGGCTTATAAATAAATAAGATTTAAAAAAAACCTGTATTTTTGTGTGGGCCGATCCGCTAACCGTGTGTTTTTAATTGTTCTTTTCAAGGTCATCGCAACTGATTTATCAGTTTCTATACATTATTAGATATTTTTTCCCACGGTGGCGCTATAGTCCAGTCATTACGTACATTCAAAAAAGAAAATGAATTTGCAGATCTAATTTTTTGATATGTTGTAGGCGATACCTAGAAAAGCTTAACTTGAGTTTTTCGACCAAGCTCTCCTATGAGCTTTCGCCGCCATCTTGAAAAAAGGGGTAAAATTTGTTTTTCGGCAATAACTCGGCTATCCGAT
Organism: Yponomeuta plumbellus; assembly: GCA_947310845.1. NCBI lineage: Eukaryota > Metazoa > Arthropoda > Insecta > Lepidoptera > Yponomeutidae > Yponomeuta > Yponomeuta plumbellus. Next base: position 13,172,771 of record OX371198.1, on the reverse strand, counting down.
GAGATTCGAAGATTTTTGTAAGACACTTTTTGTAGCTTTTTTTGTGTTCTATAATAAAGTCTTGACCATTTTTAGGGTATCATGAATCGTTATCGAGATATAGATCGATAAAGTCAAAAATGTAGGACATAATAAATATAAAAAATTGTAGAATTCAAACTTGTAGAGCATATTCAGACCTAAATTTCCTTCTTGGAGTTTTTTATGTTGGACAAAAATTACGATCTCCAGCGCGCCGCAAAGTCGGTGAATCCACGCTCAGCGTCGAGCGAGCTGCTCGCTCGGTTGTATCTGCATGTCGAATGTAGTGGAAAATTGTTCAGGAAATTTATGGGATAAAAAATAAGTACATAAACCAACAAATTAAAGATCACACTAAAGTAATTTATTAAACAAATAATTTGTGCAGTAAAAAAAAGGTTGTACAGTACATTTGAGCGAAAAAAAGTACAAAACACACGTTAAAATGATTGTCTCAAGTTACTGTTGTAATTTTAAAAAATGCAAACACACTCGTCAAAACGGATGTCAGGTTTAAGTGAAAAAGATGGGGAAAGGCAGTTTTTCGACTAAGTTCAGCCATCGATAATTTGTGAATCAGGGCTCGCACTGGGCAAGTGTCTGTCCGGCAGAGTAATGGTTGTGCTATCTAAGTGCCCTAGCCTCATTAGCTTGCCGGAAAGAGAACAAATTGCCACCATTTACCTTGTGGCCAGGGGCCGGCGTACAAGGCTTTGTGCCTAACGCAATATCAAGACGCATTGGTGGGTTTTTACACAAGCCTCTCCTTAAACCAGAGATTTCCAAGCCGCGGGCGGTTGAAACACAAAAATAATTCAATTATTAAGAGCCTATATAGAGGCGAACGAGAACTTGGTTTTGAACAAATTGGTACAAGCGTACCAATTTACTTGTGAACTCTCGAAAGCTTAGACAGTCTGAAGAGGTGTTTACTTTATCTACAAGGAAAAGCTAACTAGAAAGCGGCTTCTACAAAGCCATGTCTAAAAGTTAAGGAGGTTCAGCATCTGACATCATCATCATCTTGTGTGTAAATGTTTATGTTTATGTTTAAACATCAATTTTCACTAACAGGCCATTAGGATTGTGTCCTGTTGTTTTCCTAGAAAATCCCATTTCCACCTTCCAGTACCATCATTGGATCCTACTATCAGTTTCACCAACATCATTGTTAACGTTGTTAAAATTACCGTAATCACGAAGGGTCTGCAGAACCTTTAGAACGAATATCTCGAAACCTGTCTCCTCTGATGGGACCAACGGGTCAACATTCTAGTCACCAATCTTTCGTGTTTTTTTTTCAAAATGTGTTTTCAAATCACATTTATGCAACAATCATTATGAACAAGGTTGAAAAACGCTGCCGCAGAATGATAGCGTTAACTTGAGAAAGTGGTTGATTTGGTAAGAGTAAAACAAGTGGAGTTCATAGAGATGTACCTAAAAATACCAAGAAAATAGAAGTACCGAGGAGGAAGGTGTTCAATATTCATATAATAGTGTAAGTATTTACAGTATATTACCGGTATAGGTTACCACGGGGGCCAAATCCGGATTAGTGGAGGCTTGTAAGACTAGTGGCTAGTCTTAAAGTCAGAAATTTTCAAGCCTCCCTAAAGCATCTGACTTGGCTAACGACTGCCGTCGATAGATGACCAACTGCTTAACGTGCCTTGCGAAGCACAGAACAGCTCGGAAAAGTGGCACTAGCGTTAGTCATAGAACGGTCATCCACCACGAACTGAACGCACGCTATGTTAACCTTCGTGATCGTTTTTAGATTTGGGCGAGAGGTTATAATTATGTTATCACACTAAATAGGCATTTTAAATTGAATTTATACAGCCATCGTCTACTTTCCTGTATTAGAATTAACATAGTTTTGGAGCTAGTACTGAAGAAAGTCAAGTAGAATTTCTTTAGAAATAAGTCCGCCTTTGCACGCAATTTTTATCAAAAATGGCTAAATGATGCTATAATAAATTCTTATCAAATTTTTTCTTTATTTAAGTTATACTATGTTATTTTTTTAATTCTGCAATAAAGTGTAGCAACAAAGTAAAAAATATTAAATCATTTTTGCTATCCAATGGGCCAGTTAATCAATACTGAGGTTTTTGTATTCCTTTGTATTCCTTTTCGGGTTCTGAGTTATTTCAATAACTCGTTGTATTCTATTTCATTGTAAAAGCTGTGTTCTGATACTCAATAGGTATGCATTACGGTAGGGCTGCCTCTACGGAGTCCAGACCCGGAGTCTACGGGCTTGAATGGTCCAGCCTGTCGATTCTCTAAAATGGCAAACATCGCTTCGTCGCTCACATTCTATTCGTCGGTCACTTTGCACTCGCATTCGAGTTCGATAGTAAATGACCTTAAAAATGATCTATTGAACCCACGTGTCGTGCTAGGGATGTGACCCTACTTTGATTTTTTAGTCGAAAATTTTAGATTATAATTTGTTTCGCTTATTTTAGCAAAATTATGCCATAATAAATTCTTATCAAAATGTTTCTTTGGCTTGGATTACATATTCTAGGCAATTCCTACTCTTATTCCAGTAAAAACTGAAAAACTGCTTTTCGATCACTTCCATGGCATCAGTACTGGCGCGCCAGTATAGAATGGCGGTACGTTTGCGAATGCGGTGGTTAAGATAACTAAAAATGTCAGTAAACCGTATTCAGCTACTTCAATTCGATGGTGACTTCGATCATCACTACGTCTTCACTTTCTATTACATGTGTCAAAATTAAGGTCCAGGTACCGGGTCAACAGTAATTATTCCTCGCCTTCCGATTACATTTTTATTTACTTTCATAAGTATAGGTGCTTACAATTGTACTAACATTTATTTTAATACATTCTCTTTATCAGAGTCGCAAGTTATTGCTGAGTCGGCTGGAAAGGAACCGTTGCATCTCTCACGATGCCTTTTCATTTGGGGAAAAGCCCTATACTCAGCAGTTGGGAGCGGAAAGCTGATGATGATGATATTAATTTCTTCATGTATAAAAATGTAAAACACATATTTCATTGGAGACACATGCCTGCGGTTTTTATATGATTTTTTTTTTGTATTAATTAATTGTACCCGGATAACGGCGACAGGCTTGCCACTTGTCACGTTTGGGACCTAATAAACTCGGCAAAACGTGGGCCCAGTCTAATGATTGGTGCCTCTGCCTACCCCCTCGGGGATAACGGGCGTAAGTTTTTTTTTTGTTGCATAAATTTTTTCTAAGTTTTTGGTTTTCCTTTCTTTTTAATACATAGAAGGAGTGTCCTATAAGGGATAGATTAGACACAAAATTTTCAAAAAAGAGTCCGACTTTTTTCTAAGGGGGCAGCGCTGTACGCAGGCTGTGTGCTAATTGCTGGCCCGCGGTGCCTACAGACTGCGCTCGCCGAGGCGTCCATTTTTAATTGCGTACCTCAAAGTTGTCACAACTTTCTGTCGTGCTCGCTGAAACTGCGCCGCGGTTTCATTAACCGACTCATTATCATTGCGAATAAACGCCTTTTTTATATCCCCAGTCGCCCACGGAGAGAACTGTTGGAAAACCATTGAGTTAAGTAGATATTATGTAAATAGTTTTTTTTTTGTTACTTTATTTATACATTTAAATGTTCGAGTAGTTAATCTAAACATGACTCGGGAAGCCTAATTTAAGCCTAACTAGGGCTGATGGGGGACCGCAAAATTGTACATAACCAAAATATTGCAATCATGTTTCTCTAAATATGTTTTACAAATTTAATGTATGCTCTAATCTTTATTTAAAACATGCAAATGAATTAAATAAATCATTTTCTTCTATTCTGTTCTTTGTGCTGGGAGGTTACTCTAAAATACGTTAATGCACCTTCAAAGTACCTAACTGCAACTAGTTTTCTAATAATACATAAAATTATCGTGTCACCACCCACCCTGTTAGTTGGCATACCTACTCCGAAACGGGTTGACCGATTTTAATGGAAATGTGTATTCGGTAGGTCTGAGAATAGGTTGTTATCTATTTTTCATAGCCTTAAGTAAGTAAATATTTTATGGCAAAACAACCTTTGCCGGGTCAGCTAGTAAATAATATTTACCCTCACGAGAATACTACAAGTAAGTGGGGATCATATTTTTAGTGCCAAAAGGTAAGGGCTTGTTTGTCTATTTATTATAGACTAGCTGTTGCCCGCGACTACGTCCGCGTGGGCTTTAGTGCTTGAAAATAAGATAGGGATACTTTTAGCGCATGCGAAATAGCTTTCATACTAACTTCGCAACCACCTCTTACACCCTTAAGGGATGATTTTTGAAATATATTTTACCTGTGTTGCATGACTTTCAATGAAGGACCTTCATGCTGAATTTCATTCGAATAACTTTTAAAATATCTAAGTTTCATACTAAGTTTGCACCCCCCTTTTTCCCCCTTAAGGGATGATTTTTAAAAAACTATTTTACACGTGTTTCATAATTTTAAATGAAGAACCTTCGTTCCAAATTTCATTCGAATAACTTCAAAAACGGCAAAGTTTCATACTAACTTTGAACCCCCATTTTACCCCTTTAGGGGATGAATTTTCAAAAATCCTTTCTTAGTGCTCCCCTAAGCTCCCTAAGGAACTCCCATGCCAAATTTCAACCCCCTAGGTTCAGTAGTTTGGGCTCTGCGTTGATTCTAAGTCAGTCAGTCAGCTTCTCGTTTTATATATATATAGATAAAAAATACGCAATGTGTATGTCGTAATTGGGAGGGAAATTCCCTTTGACAACCGACACTAGCCGTGACCCAAAGACACGGAATATCCGCATGTATTTTTGATCCCTTAAAATCACGTGATTTGTTTATGAGCCGAGAAAGCCCACCTCATTAGTGTCAACAGAAAGCGTGAAGGCAACAAATGAATGCTATTTGTATTCGCTTCCACTAAGCTCCGCGTATTTGCTACCTCTCTATGGATTAAAGGAGAAATAATATTAAATGTCCATTTACAAACAAATCACGTCATTTCCCGACCTCGTCAGCGGGTACGAGTTTGTTTTATTATCTCGAGTGGATTTTAGGCTTTGTTTCGTTGTTTTTGGTTTCGGGCCTTCCCCACTTAATTACAAATACTGCTAATTTAAATATTCCGATTTCACTTTTATTTTTCTTCGAGTAGGTACATACATAACCAAATTGTCGTTCGCTGTTACGCAAGCTGCGCTTACACTAGATGTGTCATCCTTATACTGTTATAAGAATGACTTCAATTCACTCTAGCATTGTAATATTTGCAGGACGGTCCGCTGAAGCCGCTAGTAGAAGGTTCGTAGGCACGTAAATAGTGAAATATTTCATAGACGCTCTGCGTGGCCCGAGCAAACATTATGGAAGCCGAGCTAACTGGCAGATAAAATCGGGGTTGTTACTTTATTTGTCCGAACGCTACGAACACCTGCCATATTACGTCTGCCCTGCACTAAGACGAGTTAAATTTGTGTTTCATGTTTCTACAGTGGTATAAAATTACTGGCTCATCCTTTAAATTAAAGCAGCCAGCAATAGTTTTTTTTTATGAAAGTAATTTAGCCTACTATATTCCTTTAAAAAAAACATATTTTCAAAGTATTAATGAAGCGCTCATACATTTGGTTTCGCTCTTTAGTTCGCTTTGAACAGCATCTTGTCAGCAGCAGTAGCAGCAGCAATATGCTGTCCGAAACAAAGGGGCAATTTGACAGCCCATATAAAAGTGGTTTCTCAGTATTTTATCAATTAAATAAGCCCTTTGTTTTTTATGTCTACTGTAATTTACCTTGGAACGCTTTTCGTCAAAAACAAAGTAAGATAAAATGAGTTACCAATATTCTTAATGGTACACCAATCAATCGAAAAATCAATCATAAAATATATATAAAGTAAAAGTATAATTGTGAAATGAAATATATAAAGGAAAAGTAAAATAGTGAATTATTCTAGGTAACCGACGGCACGATACGATTACAAGAATATGTACTGACTCAATTTGTCCTTGTTCTTATTCACTCGTAGAAATTGTTAAAATGTAAAAAGAACAGGAGATATGCCAATGAAGGCTTTTTAAATTAATAAAGGTAGCAATATCCTTAATAACCCACGATAGATGACTCCATCCAATGAACAATGTTTTTCCTGAATTTCAGCGAAACTCAACGTTAATTTTTATGCATCGAAACGGCACGTCCACCCGTTTGGTTTAAGCTATAACATAATTGTATAGCTAAATGTAGTGCATTTAATTCCCAACGCAGCTCTGTGACATGCGTTGCAATGACAACAAAGCTTAAAACCGTTTAAATACCCACATATTCATTTTTAATAAATAAATAAAATCACATCTTTTGAAAACATACAGTATCTTGTCGGTGTATCCTATATCCTAAACTAAGAGAAAACTTGTATCTTAGGAGAAGGTGAAAATTAAACCTTTAAAACAACATGTAAGTACTAATCCCACAATATTAGATAGGCTAGGTACTTAAATGCCGAACTGATCTGAGAAATCAAGAAGGTATGAGCTTAAATGTAGTGACCATCTTATTAGATCTATCAAGCTTTTGATCATGTTAGTCATGGGGTTTTGATTCGTGATCTTGATCGCTATGGCATAACGGGGTGTGTGCTGGACCGGCGAAAGTCGTATTTGTCCAATGATAAACAAAGGGTAAAATTGCCACACATCGAAAATAGTTCGAGAACTTTAACCACTATTAAATGTCGTTACACAGAAATACGTACAGGTGTGCCACAGGATAGTGTGCTGGGACCATTATTATTCATCCTATAATAAACCACATGCCGGAACTAATAATCAACAAAATCACCATGTTTGCTGATGACGTGTCGGTTTTCTTCAAATTCGTTAAGACAAGCGGTGCACAATTATCAGAGGATTAAAAAAATATATATCAGAGGATATATCTGAATCAATAGGCATTATTATAAAATGGCTACGGTAGGGCTAAGCACAAACTTAATTAAAACCAAGAAGCTACATTTTAAGAACCATAATACGGACAGATTAAATTTTGAATATTGGTTTAAATGGTGTAGAAATTAAATTGGTTGAAAGCGCAAAGTTTCTAGGTGTTATTGCAGACGTACACATCAATTGGAAGGCTCATATAGAAGTTTTAGAAGCTAAATTAAATAGTTTTGCCTACGCGCTACGATGTTTGATGAAAGTTTCTACTATTCATGTTTCGCTGCAAGCTTATTTCGCCTACTTCCAATCTCATGTTCTATATGGCTTAGCTATATGGGGCGCTAGCGTCGATTTAAATAATAAATTCACACTACAGAAAAGATCTACTCGATACTCGACGACCTCTGTGGCGCAGTGGTTAGCGCATCTGCCTACCATGCGAGAGGTCCTGGGTTCGAATCCCGGCTGGGGCTAAAAAAAAAAGAAACCCAGGTCTTGGATGTTTACATGTTTGTGACGTCGCTGTTTCTAGTTCTCATGACACAGGGTATCCTAGTGTGGGGCCAGAAGCAATGTATGTGTCTGTATGTAAATATTAAATGTTATGTTACCTCTGAGAATGCGGACACATCTAGTGTCCGCATTCTCAGTGGTATAAAATCAAATAGGGTCTACTGTAGGAACTTATTGATGAAAATAAAATTATACACTGCACTCTATTATATTTGAACTCTGTAAGCTAATTAGAAAAAAACCCTAATTACTTTCCTTCTAGAACTGAAAAAAAGAGTGCTAAGTTGTAAGAAAAAAATAGGTTTAATTTAAATGTGGCTTTTTGTCGAACAACCACAAGTAGGTACGAGGCATATGGCTGTTAACGTTTACAATGAACTTCCAGACGAAAGTAAATCTCTCTATGGAAATAGGTTCGGTAGAGCCCTAAAATAGTACCTGTTAGAAATGAGTCCGTACAGTCTTTTTGAATTGTAAAATTCGAATATAACATATCAACATATATCAATGACATTTTACATACAGGCACAAACATTGCTTCTTGCCCCACACTAGGATACCCTGTGTCGTGGGAACCAGAAACAGCGACGCCACAAACATGTAAACATCCAAGACCTGGGTTTTTTTTTTGTCCCCAGCTGGGATTCGAACCCGAATATAATTAATATAATGACCAATAAAATTTAAATGATTTTTCATATATGAATAGCGTCATATTTAAATTACTATTTATGTTCGTAGCTTATGTTTTTATATAAATGAAATTTTAATTATGCATTACATATTTTATAATGGTTGCGGAGAGCAATGACATTTTAACAAGAGACATAAGTGAGTGAGTGAGTGAGTGAATATTTTTATTGAATGACAGTTTATTAGATAACTTGTGTTCTATATAAATGAAGTTTTAAATATTTATAACAGTTATAGAAACCTATGATTTTTTTTTATTATTAAGAGATGATAGATATTTTAATTATGATCGAATGACAAATTGTTCTATAACGAACTTTCGTTAGCTATAAAGCTAACTAAACATGGAGGTTGAAAAGTATCGATAGTATTTAAAGATTGTTTAATGTTTTAGTTTATCTAATTACATTACATTATATCCCAATGTAACACCTTACCAAAGTGTAATTTAAGGCAATAAATTAAATTAAATGCCAATGTGGAGTTTCGCTCCACATTGGCATTGAGCTGCTCCTCCACACAATCTATTAATTGTTAAACTAACAACTTTGACGTTCTTAAAGTAAACATTTTGTTTTTACTGTGAATAAAAATATTTCAATTGAATTAATCACATCACGAGCCTTCAGCCTACATTGGTGATGTCTCATGTAAGCCCACATTGGTGATTGCTTTGAAGTAACGTCAAGACTTCAGACACTCGTTTTCCTCAAAAGGTTTTCCGTACCAAAGGGGAAAGAGAGAGAAGGTCTAAATAATTTGTACCGAATACCACCCGTCTCACTTTTCCTTCAGCAACTTTCCACAATTCCATTCGTAACTCTACCAATCTTACTCTTAGTGTGTCTCCTTCCAAAATGTATTCGAAATATTGACAAACTATATGTATTTTAAAATATAATAAAACAACTATTGAGAAACAAGGCCTACTACACTGTTAATGAGTATCTAGCTGACAATGTCTTTTCTTTATTTAAGACACAAATGTAAAATATTTAATCTAATAGTATGACATTACTGTTTACAACTTGGACATGTAACTGATATTATAATTTATTATTTTTTCTGTTGGTACCTATCTATTGTTGTAAATAAATATTGCATGCTCTACTAGCTTTCTATAGAATCCCACAATCATGTAAACAAACTAATTCAAGAACGATTACTCCGTAATTACTTACATTTGAATATCAATCCTGATCATAAACACATTTCAAGGAACCATTCATTGTTCTTACAATCATTTTTATACCAAATAACTTCTTTGTGATAGTTATTTTGATAAAAATTACTCAGACGAAGAAAATTTAAATAGTTTGTAAAGCTGACATATTATTTTTTACTCATCAAAGTCTTATTTGTCTTTGGAAAGTTAGTGTTGTTCATTGTTTGGAATTGATTTAAAACTCATTGATTCAAATAAATGTTTCAATATTTGAATCAATAAGTCAGTTCGAAAAAATTAACTTTAATATAATGTTGGCTAAACTTAGCTGCGGATTGCGTGATTTTATTAAAAGCAAAAGGTATTGAAACTGAAACTAAGCACAGTGGTTTCTAACTTTAAGGCGTAATCTAATCTCTTTAAACGAGCAATTCTTGTATATATATTTATATATAATCAGAATCTCGGAAACGGCTCCAACGATTTTCATGAAATTTTGTATGCAGGGGGTTTCGGGGGAAGTTGATCAATCCAACTAGGTTTCATTTTTATAAAACGTCGTCTTAACCGTGTTTTAAGGCAAAGAAATAACTGCTACACTACAAGAAGGTAATTTTTGCAACCATATGTAAGGTTGTCATAGCTCAAGTGGGAAATAGGACGATACCGTAAACCGAAGACCCTGGTTCGAGACTTGATAATAATTTTTCTTTTTTTTTTTCAAGTTCCTCCTTTTGTGTGAAAACCTACATACCGAGCAAAGCTCGGTCATCCAGGTACTTATTTTAATAACAAACAATTTTCTGTTGCCACTTTTATCACCCATGACGACTCGCTTTTTCAAATCTGGAATTTTTTTCTTCCACAGCAAACCGTCATGTTTATGTTTTGAACGACAAAATGAGTTTGCACTGTCGTTTAAGATGAAGGATATAATTGCATTCTCTTTACTAATAACTAAAAAAAAGAGTTTTGTATCAATTATTGAGCCCTAATAAGCGTAAAGGGAGTTCTACTCCATCTACGCATAAAAGGGTAAATATTAAAAACACGTTTATACTTCACTTACTGTCACCGTCCTGTGTGAGTGGGAATTGTTCTGAGTTCAGAGTGCTTAGTGCGAGTTTTTTCATTCACTTTCGATAGCGAGAGCGTTTGCAATTTGTATAAGAGTGACAAAGCGCGCCACCTAGTTGTCTCTTTGTCACTCCTATACAAATTGCAAACGCTTTCGCTGTCGAAAGTGAATGAAAAAACTCAGAATATGCACTCTGTGCGTTTTTCTGTTTCCTCTAACTATCGACAAATTTGCTTTTTGTATTTTGTACATTTTCTTTGAGATTTGGTTGGACTTACTCTTGGAACGACCGACTTCTGCGTGACATCACGGACTTTGTTTTTGCTTACGAATGGATCTCTTTCTTAAGAAACACGGACGTATGTTCTTAAACTAATAGTTCTTTAAAAAGTAATAAAGATAATATACACAAAATCACTGAGAGATGCTACGAATAAATCCAAGAATAATTATAAAGAGAAAAATTATATAGTATATTTAGATTATAATGAGTGAACCGCATATTCTACTAAATTTTCTAAAGAGCCTTGCCCTAAGTTTTGAAATATTGCAAAAGCCCTTTTACAAATTTAATTTATGTACTGAAAGCCTAAAACATAACAACGTATTTTAATGCATATTAGGCCGTTATAATTCATATATTAATGCATGGTGATCGTTTATCATGTTTGAGCGATAGTCAATTAGTTAAATATTACCATTAAACATTAAAATGAATCCTGATTTAATAGAAAAAAATCGATAGGTAAACAAAAAGTGTATCTTGATTTGAATTACTTCATAATCATTTTGGATTTATTCAAATACTTGGTTTTGGCGACTGGCTGTGGTGCAACCTATTTTGTTATAAAACGTGATGTTTTTATATTTGATTCTTTTTCCTTTTTTATTGTCATTGTCTGTTTGGTCTTGCCATTGCCACTGTCATACGCCTTGCTAATTATAATAAAACATAAGTATTTATTTCCTACGTGTTTCCCTCGGCAAACAATCACATTCATACAGTCCACTCAACCACTCGCTATCACTTGGGATAAACCAACGAACAGTGAACCATATCCCATATCTCATTGATCAATGCTCAATCACTCACTTTGACATCAGTATAGGTACAACACTATCACTGTCTATCGATCATAGACAACTAACTGTCAAATAATTATCTTGTCTATGATTGCCGGATTCTATTGAAATCCACCAATGAGGAAGGAAACGTGAAATCCACTATACAGTGTGTCCCTGGATAAAGTGCAATCCCGAAAGGGGATGAAACTAGACCATGAATCATTGACTAGAAAAATATAAAAAAAAATATAAAAAATTATTGTAGGATTTATTGGTATTTTAAGATTTTCATGTTTCATTAAGGACTCTATGTACAAAAGTATTGATTTCTTCCAAAATTTCTTATTTTTTTTATTATTATTTCTTTGAAATAAAAAAAAACAGTATGCCTAATACCTGGCGATGACCATGAAATAATAAATAGTCCGCAAAAAAGTAACTATCTTGGGTAAAAAAATGTATTTTTATGAAAAAAATTATTTTTTTAGACGTTTATTTTGAAAAACTTCAAATTACTAAAAAAATGTGCCCTATAACTATGTAATTTTATAGCTTACTTTTATTCTTTACCATTTTAGCTTCCAAATAAAAAAAACAATGTTCTAACTAAAAAATTGGCTAGGTAGGAGTTATTTACATTTTAGTAGGTAATAAAAGTCAGACTTTAATCACAATAACTTTATTAGTGAAATTATCCGTAATTTACAATTTTGCATTTTTATTTAATGCATTAAATGTTCAAAATGGCCTCCTCGATTTTGCAAGCACATTACTGCACGAATATTAATTTGGTTAGTGGCTCTGCGAATCATTCCTGGATCATTTTTAATGTCATTTGCGCACTGAATTATTCGGTCGTGCAACTGTGCCTCGGTATTTATTGGCGTGCTGTATACTCTTTGCTTCATGACACCCCATAAAAAATAATCTAGGGCTGTCAGATCAGGTGAACGCGCTGGCCAGCCTACTGGCCCTCCTCGGCCAATCCACCGGTTCGGGTAATTTTCGTTCAAAAATCGCCGCACCTCCCGCCCATAATGTGCAGGACATCCATCCATTTGGAGATACATACGCCCACGCCGTCTCGTAGCCAGGGGAACATCTTCCATCAACATGGGTAAATTTTGTAGTAATTCTAAAAAACGTTCAGCATTTAGGGTTCTGGGTAAAATGACTGGACCAATTAAAATGTCGTCGATTAAGACTACCCATACATTTATTGAAAATTTTACTTGAAAAGTAGATGCCCGCTTCAATCGTGGATTTTCGTGAGACCACTGGTGCAAATTTCTGCAGTTTGTAATGCCGTCTCGGGTAAATGTCGCTTCGTCCATCCAAAAAATGCGTTTGGGAAAATTTGGGTCAGCTCTAATTTTTCTTAGAATCCACGTCGTCATTACGCATCTTGGACGATTATCTACATTTTCGTGTAAATGTTGTACTCGTTGGTAATGGAAAGGATGCAATCCCTCCTTTTTCAAAATTCGCCAGACAGACGTCTTCGATATGCCATGACGCAACGCTAATCGTCTTATGCTTGTTGTAGGGTCAGCAAACAGATCGTTTAAAATGGCCTCTTCTATCGCATTGTCAATAACGATAGCTGGTTGCTCACGGCGATCTCGTGCCAAACCAAGTCCAATGTTGGAGAGCCTCCTATGAATCTCTTGAAAATTTCGAGCTGAGGGTATGAGTCTGCCCGGGAAAGCATTTATGTATGCAGTCCGAGCGACTGTTGTGCGACCATGTGACATGCCATAATAATAATGCATGTCGGCTATTTCTCGAGGTGAGAACTCTGTCAATCGCGGCATTTCGTCAACACTTAACAGCAGAACAGGAACAGTCCAAACGTAACGAACAGTAGAAAACGTAACAGTCAACAATGTAACAAAAACTTAATAACAAATCAACGAGAACACAATGCGAGAACGAGAACAGTAGTAGCAGCGGCGAGAATATCGGAGCGACTGTGTAAGTCCTGTTTCGATAAAAATACATTTTTTTACCCAAGATAGTTACTTTTTTGCGGACTATTTATTATTTCATGGTCATCGCCAGGTATTAGGCATACTGTTTTTTTTTATTTCAAAGAAATAGACCCATTATTTTGGAAGAAATCAATACTTTTGTACATAGAGTCCTTAATGAAACATGAAAATCTTAAAATACCAATAAATCCTACAATATTTTTTTTTATTATTTTTTTATATTTTTCTAGTCAATGATTCATGGTCTAGTTTCATCCCCTTTCGGGATTGCACTTTATCCAGGGACACACTGTATGTAACATTGTCATATAAGCTATGATATACCTGTTAAAAGTGGTATAATACATTTACTTCGTTGCGATTAAAATCTGTGCAACTGTAACATTACGTATTCGCAAATAAATGATTTGATATTACAATCGTCCTTATTATGAACATTCCCTTCTTATCCCAATGTACCGACGTGACGGTTGTTTCCCCGCGGCTGGCCGCAATGCGGTGTGCATCGGGCGCGTTCCGAATTACAACCCCGCAGCGTCACTACGGCTTCCGGTAGCCTCCTGCTACATAGGTGTTTTTCTGAGAAGTGGACCTGTTTCACCCAAATACCCATTATTATCTGTGCTTGACGTTCATGCATGCAACGATCAGTGAATGATGATGCAGCAAAAGTACAAGTGGCAAGTGAAAAACCCTGGTCTCTGATTGTCCATCGGGGGTACAGCCGTTTATTAAATGTATACTGTACAGTTATATTATGAACCTGTGTATTGGAAAATGTAATAGCATACGAATTAAAAATTCGCTAGATGCATTACTGAGACATTTATGGTTTTTAAAATGACTAGTTCAGTACGAGGTTAGCGCTTGAGCAAGTAGCTCCAGCTGCACCTTCGTTCAATTGGGTTTCGATACTTTTAGGTGCATTCGGCAAATTTTAATGAAAACCAACTTGTAAGTATCTACTTAAAGATTATATTAGCCCTTATCTTCTTGCGTAGTTAGTTAGTCATCTTTCAAAAATGCCTCTTGATTGTTGGAGGTTGATAGTAAACTATTTGCATCTTTTTCTCCCCTTTTATCTTATGTGTGCAATCCTGAATGATTCCTCCATTGTTTTGAATCATTGCTGTGATATGTCCCCTTTTCGGAAGTTAACACATAATTGTGATGTTTTATAAATTTAACCACCTGAAAAAAGGATGACGAGTGCTACATATAGTAGATTTTTACGATATTTTATTAAGGTGATTACGTCTAAGCAGGAGAAGTTTTAGTCTTAGATTAACAACACGGTACAGATTCAAGGCTTACTTCTTGACAAAAGGCCTATAGGTATTTTCTCAGCCTCTTGCACTATGGGAATAAAGTTTAACCTATCGACAGTTTATAGGTGTTTTTGGTGACCAGGGGCTGGATTGCGGCAGTGCAGTGGTAGGAGAGTTTGTGCAGAGTCGTTGACATATAAATAATAATAATAAGGCCCCCATGAGAGCACCGAAGGTATCGTCTACGTAAAGTCGTTAAGGATTGAGCTCTTGCTCGTCTGAATTGAGCATTTCGCTAAGTAATTACTTAACTGTAGTTCTGTCTCGTCAACTTTCTCAGAAAAGAGCATGAGAGAACGTTAGGTACTTAATTAAGTATTTACTTAGTGAAATTTCCAATTCAGAAATTGGCCCTATGTCTACAATGCTGTAGTTTCTCAAAGAAACAGCAATACAGCATAAGAATAAAAACCGGATAAGAGCGAGTCGGACTTGCACACCGAGTCTTCCGCACTCACATGCAATTTTAAGAGCTTTTCCCGATCATTCAAAGACAATTTTTTTATTACTAGCTGACCCAGCAGACGTTGTTTTGCCAAATAGGGGTATAAAAAATTTATAAAACCTATTCTTAGACTCACCGAATATACGTATAAAACTTCATCAAAATCGGTCAAGCCGTTTCGGAGGAGTATGGGCACTAACACTGTGACACGAGAATTTTATATAATAATATTAAAAGATATAAGATTTTTTAAATTGAAAAATATTAATTGAAAATGATAATTGAAAAAGTTTTCAGATTTTCCCCCGCGATAAAGATAGGGCGCGTTCAGTGCATGGATGGGTCACCGTTCTATGACTAACGCTAGTGGTATTTTTCCAAGCGGTTCCGTGCTTCGCAAGGCATGTCAAGCAGTTGGTGTCGGCTGCCATCGATAGATGGCAGTCGTTAAGCCAAGTCATAGGCCTTAGGAGGGGCGGCTTGAAAACCTCTGACAGTAAGACCAGCCACACGCTGTTCGTGCGAATCTCACAAGCCTCCACCAATCCGGACTTGGCGCCCGTGGTGGAGTATGGCCTATGCCTTCCTCAGGGAAGGGACCCGTGTCCCTAGGTGGGGGTATAATGGGTTGATGACAGCTTGACATAGTTGTAGGTCAACGGAAGGTACTCTATGAATTTTGATTTGCTTGAGGTATACCTACGTTTTTTTTTGGCAGAAATCACCGCTTTTTACGTTAACGTAGATTCATGGAACCATACAATTGAGTACATGATTTTCATTTCAACTTGATACGAAGGTATCAGGTACGCGTCAAGACGCGTCCCCAAGATAAAGGATCTTGACTCTTGACAGACGGACGGACGGACCAACGTACAGAGGGACGGACAACAGAGTGATTCTATAAGGCTTCCGTTTTTCTTCTTTTGAGGTACGTAATCGTAAAAAAACAGACATACATGACTTCACGACGCACAGCTTAACCACACTTAATTGATCCCAGAAATCGGTCTACTGGTCCAATATCATCTCAGGGAGTGTTAAAGAAAATTATAGTGACATTTGATTTGACTTTTGGATGTGTTTACAGTGCCACCATCTTATCTGTTCAGTTGATAGCGGCGCTAGTGGATAATTTAGTAGTACCTAACATTTAAGAAAACCTAGAAAAATGAGACTATTTTAGCCCGTCTTTAAATTTTAATGAACATATATCTATAAATCTTAGTAAGTGAATAAATAAAACAAGAAATGGGGGACGGAATTGAATAAATTAGTTAGTTACAATTATGCCCACCTGAACATATAATTTGGTGGTGCTGTAGGTAGGTAGCTAAAGTCAACAGTAACGTAAACGTCTTTACAATAATGTAAAGGATTGCGGTAAGGAAATGGACAGGTCCACCTGTCATAACCAGTTCGGTCATAACAGACTTTCGTATGTTATTGACGAAGGGACGAAGAAGATCCGGCTGCAATAAACATCACGCCTTGAAAATTACGAAAAACATGAAGTAAATACATTCTTATTAGGTTATTTTACATTTTGTAGAAAATGCTATGTCTGTTTGTAGAACACGCTTAAGCCGGGTCCGCTGCGCCATGTTACGCGTGTTACAAAAAACGTAACACGTAATTATAATAAAAATGGGGCGTGGTATGACACATTACGTGTCACATAACGTTACGTTACGTGTTACGTAACACGTAAAGTGTTAAATCCACTCCCCATTTTTGTTTTAATAACGTGTTACATTTTTTGTAACACGCGTAACATGGCGCAGCGGACCCGGCTTTACTCTGCGATTCAAAATATAACAAAAGCGCAAGTTCACTTCAGTTCATATTTTCTCAGGTTTTTGCGAAAATAAGCTTTTCTTAAACGTCCTTGGAAATTTGAGCATTATTTCGACAACCTTCTTCGAGATAAATCGAAATTGCTGTACTGGCCAATTACACGCGAGCAGAGGCCGCCGGAAAAAGTTCTATGAAAATTCATAACTGTCGAGTTTTGCGGCCAAATAAATTACATAGGTACTACTAAACTCATATCTGTCGTATTATTTAAAAATGGAACGATCTTTTACTCCGAACAATGACACCAAGGAGGTAACTTAACAGAGGTTTTATTTAAACGAACTGGCTTGCGATAGAAAGCTGGATATACCTATTGAAAAAAAAAGAACACTTTAACGCGGCAAAAATTATTGTTGTTCGTTCGTGGTTCGTCTGATTTTGAACGTTTATTGAATTTAACAGAATGAGTTCATAGTTTTAATTTCCGCGCATTATTTGAGAAAAATCATATACAAGCCTTGGCCATAACTAGGCATTGATGGACTCACGTATGTGGGCCGAGGCGAACTGCAGAAATGTACTATAGAACAACCGTTATTGTAAAATAAACACTCTAATTGTGTTTCAGAAATTTCAATTATTAATCTGTACAGAACTTCTCCTATTCGCAATATGGCTGACCTACGATACGAGATGGCATCAAAAGAACAGAAAATAATGTGTTATTGACGTGAACAGAAGAATTCTGACAAACTTAACTTTAGGTGAGACAGAACCTAAGTTAGAGCCTGTCTCAATATTAAAATGTTCAACCACTGTATTGTTTTTCCGCGCTGTAGGTACTTATACGTACTGAAATAACTCGCTCGCAAAATAGGTACCTACTGTACATAAAGCTTGTACTGACCTACGGCCCAGGACCATCTTTTTTACAATGAGTGACAGAGCAAAAGAAAAATTTAGAGAGAGTGCTGTAAGTAAAGCAAACTAATTACATCTAGTGTAAATTCGCTACTGAAAAGTGGAAAACAGCTTGTCTTTTATAAAATGAATTATTTGTACCGCAACAATACAAAAAGAATGATTCAATTCTAAATTAGCAAGGGAGAAAGGAAAAGCGCTTATGGCGTGCCATTGCTCTTGAAACAGTCGGTGGAATCTGAAACCGGACATGGCTGAACTGAGTCAGTGGTTGGGTAGCGAGGGCGCTATTCTAGAGTGATATTTTGACGGGACGTACGAAAATGAGGGTAATTTCTACAGAGTTTGGTAGGTGAGTGGTGAAGGAGTTTGGTCGTGCACTTTCAGAAATAAGGTATCTTGGGTCTGCTTGTTAGAGTCCGTTGGATGATTTATGTTTGGCGGCGGCGGGCACCTAGCGCCTCTGGTCTTGATTAATTACTTCGTTCGTGAGAAAACTATCTGCCTGTCTCTGTGCCGCTCATTCCTGTTATGCCAAGTTCCAAAATGGTCCTAAAATATTGGCCGGGTTATGAGAAATTTTGGGGTCTCAAAAACGCTACACCAAACGGATGTATGTATTTATTTTTTATTTTATTTACTAGGAAACCAACAGACACGGTACAAAACAAAACAGTACATGAAAAAGGTGCTACATAAGGCCCAATAATAGGTTAACATTAAAATACTTATAAAATTCAATACACGTGACACGAGAAATTGCTACTGCATACAGCTAATAAAGACTGCGGAACATTACATAATTAAGATTTTTCCCTTATACTCCTGAACAGATGGTTCTTAAGTGAGTTCTTAGTAAGATAAAATAAATCTATGTCATTGAAAATATTGTTATAAGTGCTCATAATTCGACAGAGTACACCATTTTGCCCGTAATTGCTGTGGCTGAATGGAACCTGAAAAAGAGTTTTTATTCTGGTTGACGCTCTTGGGACTCTGAATGATAATGATGACAGCAACCTGTTACAATCGACTAATCCATTTACAAGATTATAAAGGAACATCATATCCGTAACTGTGCATCTACTGTGCAGAGAAGCCATGCCATGTCGCTCAATGGAACTGTTATAATCGCAATCAACTATCCGTTTGCGGTAATTTAAATGGCGCGTAAATCTCTTTTGTATGCTTTCGATCCTTGAGGAATGAATGTTATAAATAGGATTCCAAATTAAGGAGCAATACTCGAGTTGACTTCGTACGTAAGCATAGAAAAGAATTTTTAAGGTTGACGAATTTTTGAATTCCTTCGAGAGACGTAAAATAAATCCCAGCATTTTATAAGCTTTTCCTATAATATATTCTATGTGCTGGACGTACGAAAGTTCAGTATCGAGATAGACTCCAAGATCTTTTATAATGTTTACTTCTTTTACAATCGTCCCCCCTATGCGGTAATCAAAACAAATTTTGGTCTTTCTCCTGGTAAAAGTAATTTTTTGACATTTTTTGGCATTAAGAGAAAGCTTGTTTTCACGACAATAAATTGATAATCGATCCAGATCGTTCTGAAGGTCTAATGTATCCTCAATATTAGTAATTTTTTAAATAATTTCATATCATCCGCGTAGATTATACAATCAGAATTCTGGAAGCAGTGTTCAATGTCATTTACAAAAAGTATAAAAAATGAAGGTCCCAAGTGGGATCCTTGTGGGACTCCTGAAGGCACAAGAATGTCTTCGGATCGACAGCCGTTTACTACTACAGTCTGATGTATATTTTTAATGTAGGAACAAATCCATCTGTGTAAATCGCCTACCACTCCTATATTCCACAGTTTTTTAGCGAGTACATTATGATCAACTCTATCGAATGCCTTGGAACAGTCAGTGTGTATAACATTCACTTGATATCCACTTTCAACATGATCAACAACTGTGCTAGTGAACGCAGCTAAGTTAGACATAACTGATCGACCTGCTATAAACCCATGTTGATTCACAGACAAAGAGTGCTTAATTGCAAAGGAAACTTGGTCAAATACAATTTTCTCAAAAACTTTACCGAATACTGATAGTTTACTTATTGGCCTATAATTTTGTGCGTCATTTTTGTTACCTGATTTAAAAATTGGTGATATCAGTGTATATTTCCAGATAGTTGGAAAAACGCCTTCCCTCGCAGAGCTGTTAAATATGTACAATAAAGGAGTCGCGAGCGGTAAAGCACACTTTTTGATGAAGTAAGCAGGTATATGATCGCTGCCGGCTCCTTTAGACTCGTCGACCTTTTCAAGATATTCAGCTACCAGATTGACACTTAGATGTAATTTATAGATGTTTCCATTTTCAGACTTAACAGTGTCGTATTGATAATCTGGTAGAGTGCAGTTAGCAGCACTTCTTGAGTCGTACACTGACGAAAAAAATGACTTGAAAAGATTGCAAATCCCCTGGGAATCTTCACATTTTTGATCACCAAAGAACATGGTTTTGGGTATAGTAGAGAAGCCTCCTTGTTTAGCTTTCACATAGCCCCAAACTGCTTTTGGATCCTTGCATATGCTGCTCTCTATTTCCTTTATATATGTAATATAATTAAACCTCTGCATTTTTTTTGCCTTTTCACGGAGCCTGGAAAATATTTGGTAGTCAAGAGGGTTCTTGTACTTTTTAAACTTTTTAAAATATTTAAACTTTTCATGTAGCAATTTTTTTAGTTGCTTGGAATACCATTTAGGATATTTTTCACAGGTTTTAATTTTTACTTTAGGGACAAACCTATCAATAATATTATTTAAAATTTCATAAAATTTGTCAACTGCAAAGTCCGTGCTAACGTTCTTCAGATTGGCTTTCCAGTTTACTTTAACAATTTCAGAAGAAATTTGGCGAAATGCCACAATCTCCCGGCAAGATGGCACTAACATCTCTGGAGCAGAAATTTCAAATTCCAGACAGAGAGCTTTGTGATGCATGCTTTCTGGAACCAGGCTACTACCAGGGTTAAAAACAGTCAAGTTGAAATTAGCTAAGACCAAATCAAGGGTGTTACCAGATTCATTAGTAATAGGACAGTACTGTTTGAGATTGCAAAAATTTAGATTATCAATAAAATCTTTGCTCATTTTACTTTTTAAATTCTGTGGAGTAAGACATGAGTCACTAACTATCCACTTGATTTCTGGGAGGTTTAAATCACCTACAATCAGAAACGCATCTTTAGGATTATCATTGACAGCAAGAGATACTTTATCCATGAAAATGCTTAAATTAGAATTGTGGTTTGTATCAGGTGGGATATACACACTACATATGTTAAGTCTCGTGTAAGGACAAGCTTTTGAATTTTTTAAAGGTACAGCTACCCATATGTCTTCAACATTACCACATAAGTCGTTTCTAAGTACCGAGTTAAACGACCGCTTTACCAAAATCAGAACGCCCCCGCCTAATTTTTGACCCGTTAATGTGTAATCTCTATCTCTTCTATACATGTCATATCTATCGTCTGAAATTTCTCTATCATATATACCAGGTAGAAGCCAGGTCTCTGTGACCAATGTATGTATGTATGTACACTCTCTTTACAACGAAAAATCGCTCGCAGCCCCGGCTGCCTGAGTGATCTTAAACCATCGCGAAGGTTAAGCAACATAGGGCGCGTTCAGTTGATGGATGGGTGACCGTCTATGACTAACGCTAGTGGCATTTTTCCGAGCGGTTCCGTGCTTCGCAAGGCACGTTAAGCGTTGGTGCCTGCTGCCGTCGATAGATGGCAGTCATTAAGCCAAGTCAGAGGCCTTAGGGCGGCTTGAAAACTTCTGACAGTAAGACCAGCCACTAGTCTTACAAGCCTCCACCAATCCGGACTAGGCCCCATTCAGCCAACGAAGATCTAGACAAGAGACGTTGGCGGAGGAGGCGGGCGTTGATGATGATATTGTGAAGTCCTTGCCTGGTCACCAAATCAATGCATAACCTTGGTTGCGGTGAAATAACTGTTTTGTGTGGAAGTGGAAGTTATGACCTGTCATACCTGTCTTGTTTTATCTACTTTGTTTCTGTGACAATTTTAATAAAAGTTTCTTTCTTTCATATCCGGTAGTAACTTTGAAGTTTTGAATGAAAAATAATTCAGTGGGAAACAGCCGTCTTCGGCACTTCATTTGTAGAGAGCTTATCGCACTTAAATTAATCATTATTATTGAGGCAGTCCGGCTTACAATGGCAGCTTCATTGGCCCTGTGGGTAGTGAGGGGTGGGAAAATAAGTCTCCGATATTGAAGGATTTCCACCTAAATGGAATTACTTACAGCGTTTTTGCTGAGACTTCCAAACTGTCGGAAGAACAATACTGCCATTAGGAAAGAGTCATGTTCTGATTGGGCTTTTTAGGAACGTTAACTCGAGTTTATGAATCTTTTTTCTTTTGTTAATCTCCTACAATATTTTAATTAGACGTAATATTGAGGAAGACAGAGTGTTTACTAAGCTTTTCCTTAACGACGCAATTTTCTCGAGTTTAAATATCGAAAGGGGAAGCCGTTTTGATTGGCAATGAAAAATGCTACATCGATCTCGACCGTGCAATAATATAAAGTCTCGGAAATCCGCTTTGATGAGATTGCTTTCGTGGAGCCTTACGAAATAGGGTAGGTATTCAAAGCTAATGTAAGCAACTCCAGCCACCGCACAGAAGGAGAATATCAAGATCTAGCTGTATAAAATCCCTAAATGGAACTCATCCCAATCCTATCGCAAAATATATTTTGTATTACCTCAATACCTACCACCAATCGTGGCATACTTAATTTATCTGCTGGTTACACTTGTCATCAAAGAAAAAATCTCAAAGTGGGGAGTTTATCATCTTCATTTATTTACTTTTCGTCAAACGGTAAAATTGTCCCAACTTACGATCGTTTCTTAGCGAATATTCGGAATTAGAGTGCGTTTTGTTTTGTTCATTGTGTTAATAAAGTCTTCAAGGTAAGTTAGGCAACATTTTTATTCAAATTCACCTAAATATTTTCGTCTTATCGCCCTACGTATGTCATTAGGTCTTTGTGCATTGGTTTTAAATAAGCTTCTGAATTTATATGAGTAAAAGTTAGGGTGTTTAGTGGAGTTTAGTTATGAAACTTTCAGGATTATTAAATTGAAGTATGAGTATTCACATCCCATTTACATTTCTTGCGCGTTTTTGCCACGCCCATACATTTTTTTTTTTCATAATGAGTGTCATGTTAAGCAATCCGTGCTAAGGACAATTTTAAAAACCTATTTAAAGGCTGAAAATTCCATCCATGCCGGGACTCGAACCCGCGACCTCCGGCTGTTCGCGCCAGAGGTCGCAGGTTCGAGTCCCGGCATGGGTGGCCGGCAGTCCCGCTAAGGTTTTTATTTGATTTTAAAATGTTTATTTTTAGTATAATAAATTATAACATAATAATAATAAAATATACAACTTCTAAAAATTTAGCGTGTTTTAATTAATTGTCTAACAAAAGTAATTAAATACAGCTAGAACTTCATATTCCCCCACTGTGCACCGTTCATATTTCGTTTGTTCGGTTCTCTTGTGTATCGATTTCCGTTGCGCTAAAGATTTAAAGAGCCATAAAGGGTTTAACAGCGGCTCGCTGACCGTCGTTGGCCGCGTCACACCCTTTTACAGCGACATTCGAGCGTAAATCTAAAATCTAATGTTTATTTTCATCTCGTGGGAAATCGGACCGCGGGCAGGCCGGCCGTATTAACAAAACTTTAATCTAACCTGTGCGCCTCGGGAGGCTTGCCTGGGGAACATGTTTGTGGGTAGGTACAAAATTTCTTTTAAGAATGTCTCGTGGCAGTTGGCCAACGCCATCATGTGCTCCGAAAAATCTTGTTTCATTTCCATCGTTATTAAAAATTCACATTTGCCTACTCAATAACTTTTTCTCGGGATTCCGTGATGAGTAGGTACTTTGAATAAAAACTTGATTTTATATTCTAAGGAATCACACTATCACACTAATATTATAAAGGCGAAAGTTTGTGAGTGTGTGAGTGTGTATGTTTGTTACTTCTTCACGTCGAAACGGCTACAGCGATTTTAATAAAACTTGGTATGAAGTTAGCTGACACCCTGGATTAACACATAGGCTACGTTTTACTGCGAGAAAATATCTTATTCCCATGGGAAAATCGATGAACCGCGGGTAACACCGCGGGGTACAGCTAGTATTCTATATTATGCGTTTATTATCGAATATTCCTGAAGGTGTTATTAAATGATACTCACGAAGAGCTACTACATTACGAACTTGAGTGCACCTAATACAATCGATTCTAAGTAACCAAATCTCTCCGGGGGCTTACGTAACTCGGTCACAGAACCTGGCTTTACGTAAAGCGGTTTATAAAAACCGATTTTCCACTGTCTTAAGTCTGAGGGATTTAGCTGAGGGGAATATCACCTCATAATTCAAATTGTACAGAGCGGGCCTTGACAGGGTCGAAGCCTGCCTCGTTTTTGTCACGATTTTTCTGTAATACCTACTGCATCAGTAAGCTAACGGCCGGAAAATCGTGCTTAAGGAAAAGGACTGGCCGTAGCTATTTATGGAGCCACACTTAAATTCGAGGGCACATCAAAGGCAATCAATAACGCGCGGAGTGTCGCATTCACTTGTTTGTTTTGCATTTTCCCTTCCTGTTTGTTCCGGTGCTCCCACTAGCCGGTCGGGAACAAAAAGAGTCGGAGAGCTATGTCACGCTGCAGTGAACGCTTGACGAATTGCGCGCGTCCCAACGTGGCAACTGTGTCGCACATAGAGCTAGTGGCCGACAGAAATGCGATGCTATATTATATTCATATTTTAGAAAACCTCTACATTATTTGGATAAACAGGCAAATAGAAAAATGGTTTTACAAGTTCTGACAGTATATTACGCGCACCAAGTTCTGAAGGTTTTCTAACTACCCTTACGACTGGCTGTCAAAGTTTGCATAAATTGCTATAGCAAATGTCACGAATTCGAAATAATCAGGCATCTGAACTTTGGAAACCATTTTCTCTATCAAACCGAACACTATAATTTTTCTTTCCAACTTCCTAATGGCTATGTATTTTACATTTTTCACAAGTATACTCTGTCTTTTATAATCGTTACAAATTACAGAATATGTGTGCGCGAGAAAATTCCCGAAGTATTTAACAGTTTACCAGTCTTGTATAACCCAAGACATTCACGAAAATATGTATTGAAAATTGCAGCAGGTCTATGAAACAGAATTCCGATAGGTAAATTCTATTTAAGATTAATAACCATTAATCCACATACATGTAACATAATTAATTCAGTAATAAGTATTTTTACTGTACTAAGGTACCTACTTTAAAAAAGAATGTTACTCCCCGTTTCCCGTTCACTTACAATCAGTCAGCTAAAATGCCTGCAATAAAAGCCAAATAAAAGCAATCAGTAGATTAACAGATAGTTTGTGTACAAGAAACCGGGGGTAAGTCTGTGATCATATTAAATGCTGAGACTTCGCTCACCAGTTTAAAAGTTCTCCAAAGGAGCTCTAGCTGAAGACGCTGCCGCATATCCGTCGTAACGCTCACCGCAAACCCTGCGCGGTGCGGGCGGTGACACCGACCACTGAATGGAAAGTTGCAGAGAGACCTTTTTGAACTAAGACTTTCCTAAGCACTAAACATTAATGGGTAAGGGACTAGTCATAGAAAGCGCCCGGGGCGCGCGCCCGGATGCTGCGCATTGGGCGCGCACCACGGACGCGGACGCTTGATATAATCCGTTGCATAGAACTTCATACAATTTTAAAGAGCGTCCGATACGCAGCGTATCGTACGCGCGCCTCGGGCGCTTTCTATGACTAGTCCCTAAGGGTCTCAAAAAAATGTACCGTAACACACGTGAAATTGTAACATATCGTAACACACTGGAAAATCGCAACACCCGGCTGCTATACCCAATCATTTTTCTTATGTTGTAGTCGCGGCGACGAGACGCGGAAACGCATGAAACGGCAAATGAATGTCGATGAAGCGAAAGTGATCTGTCAGAATCATGAAATCATTCCTGATTTGTGCCTATCCTCAGAATAAGTCCTTATTCTGAGTGCCTATCCCTCTAGGCTGCTGTACATGGGTAGAGTAAACGGTAGAGTAGAGCGATAGAGTACTAACTATCCTACTAACTCTAACAATGTAAACAGCATTGGTATATAGGATTAGTACGATAGTTAGTACTCTACCACTCTTCTCTACCGCCCTACTCTACCGTTTACTCTACTCGTGTACAGCAGCCTTCTAGGACACAGAATATGTGAGCTTATGCATGCTACTTATTGGCCAAAAACACAGCTTTCAATGCCTAAGGTTGACTTGCACTTGCACTGGCTCCCTTCTGCTCCAAAAATAAACATGTATTGTAAAGTCATGTGGAAGAAATTGAAACGAACCTTTCATTCATTGTCTTAAGTATTGTTGCACCAAACGTCTAGACTCCAGACAAGATGCCAAGCTGCCAAGCATTTCCTCCACCGCAACCGAATGTGAATTACTTTATCTCTCCAATTAATTTAGCCGTGAGTAATTACTGTTAAGCAAACTGAAGCTACCATTGATGGCTACCCATAGCACAGGGAATCCTAGTTTGGGAGCCAGGATACAAATTGTAACACTTTTACTTGCAATAATTCAATTCAATTCTGTTTTATGAAGTCAGTGCACTGATTGACTTCGCCAATATCCCGTGTTAGACAAGACTATAGCCAATCACAAGCGAACGAGGCTCGGTCAGAATTTTGATCAGAACTTTACTTGCAATAAAGTTATCTTAGTTTCATATTTTTTCCTTACACAGATAACTCCACACAGCGCTGCGCTGAAACCTCGCTGAAACTGAAAATTATTTTGCCACAGAGTCTAAGAATAAAAAAAATCATGGATTTTTTATGGCAGGTTTAAACTTATTAATTTAATTTGTATTAATCTCAGAATACGGATTCTTATTCTGAGGTGTTAATTAAGGCCAGGTCGTCGATAGAATACCTGTTTTACTCCCTCTACGGGCCTGGTACTCAGATTAAATAATAGTAACAATAATTTAATTAAATTATTATAAACTAAGTCAAATAGGGAAAGCGTAAATAAATAATGCTTTTGCTTTTTTGTTTTGTTATAATTAATTTTGATACTAAGGTGTTATTGTGATGTCTCAAGTGTGTCAACTAGGCACTGACCTCCATGTTGGTCTAACGCCTTTTCTCCTCAGAATGTCTTATTCTGGGTTTACTAATGTATTGCCAAAAATCGTTTCCCAAAGTATTACTTCCCAAACTATTTTCCGCAAATTATCACTTGGCAAAAAAACATTTCTCAAAACAACTTAAAGCAAATAAACAGTTAGCAAAAGTTATTATGGCAAGTTATTGTTTACCAAATAAATACATGGTCACAATTCATTTTACCAAAGAGGCAACAAGAGGCAAGGTAAGAACGCATCAAAGTCGAGTCTGTTTTCGATCTTACATAGAGAACCTAACGCTCCGACGCGCTCCGCTTCGCTACGCGCGTCGTCGCACCTATATTTCTGTTGTCACGTATTCTTTACATCGCCGACCCCCCGTTCCATTATTTGAAAATAACACTTGCCAAAATAAACGTTTGTCTTAATAAAACTTGACGCAGTAAAATTATGCGAAATGATAATTTCACCAAATGAATAAAATGCGAAATGAAAACTTGCTAAAGTTTCATTTGGGAAATGAAACTGATGTCATAAGTTTATTGGGAAGTAAAATTTGGCGAAAAATACTTTGGCTAAACGGCGGTATCCCCTTATTCTGAGCTTTTCTCAGTGTTTTCTCAGATGCCTATCTCTTCTCTTTCTAATATAAAAAAATCTCGTGTCACCACTTACCGTATTATTGCGCACACTCCTCCGAAACGGCATGGCCGATTTTGATGAAATTTTATAATATGCTTGATCGGTAGGTCTGAGAGGTTGTTATGTATTTTTTATAGCCCTAAGTGAAAAAAGTACGACGAAAAAACGTTTTCCGGGTCAACTAGTCATCATCATCAACCCATTATATCCCCACCGAGGGGCACGGGTCTCTTCCCTAAGGAAAGTAGGTACAGGCCATACTCTACCACGGGAGCCAAGTCCGGATTGGTGGAGGCTTGTAAGACTATAATAGTGGCTGGTCTTACTGTAAAGTTTTCAAGCCGCCCTAAGGCCTCTGATTTGGTCTAACGACTGCCATCTATCGATGGCAGCCGGCGCCAACTGCCGTGCCTTGCGAAGTACGGAACCGCTCGGAAAAATTTCACTAGCGTTTCATAGACGGTGACCCATCCATGGACTATGGACAACATAATAATGTTGCCTTTGCCCTCAGTCCTATCTATCACGTAACTGTCCAGTCCACGCTATATCATTCTGACCATGTTCTGACCATACCAAAGTGTCAAAATGCGTAAGTATTTGACAGTTCGAACTAAGCTAAACAAGACGACTCTACAGTTGAGGACTCATGTAGCAGCACCCCACAGCTTGAAGAAACATAGCGTTGAGTTATCGGTGTAGTGAAAAATGGGCTGTGTGGTGATATATACGTTCATTGTTTTAACGTAAAACATCTATAACATATCATTACCATAAACATTTACATACAGGCACATACATTGCGTCTGGCTCCACTCTACGATACCCTGTTTTATGGGAACCAGATACAGCGACACCACAAACATGTAAACGTAAATAAGAATGATTTTTTTTTATTAATTTTAGCTCAAACTGTGGGATATATTATGCGTCACTTTCGCTACCTAGCGGCAAGAATATGAATACCTATTGTCCACTTTGTTCTACACATCGCCCCTCTGCACCCCCTGCTGTTTATTTCAGGACCAACCTAACTGTAACTGTAACTAACTTGTAACTTTTATTTCGATCTATTCTTTCTTGTGTGCTATAAAGAATATTCTTATCATATCTTGTCTTCTTGCGGTTTATTTTTGTTTGGTATTTTTTATGGAATCCCTCTATTCCAAGTTTTTAATTAAAAAAACACTATGTGTTTTTAATCAGTGAAAAAAGCATATTAACGTTTCTGAAAAGTGTGAAAGTTATTTTAATTATATTTTCTGCGAATAGAAAAATTTTCAAGAAATTTTGTTCTCATTGATTAGTCGACCTATGTAACCCCTGATGTCATCTAATCATCATGCAGAGGTCTGCCTACATTTTATGCTCCTGTGTGTGGTCACCATAACAAGACTTTACGGCTCCACCTTCCATCCTCCCAACCATATACGTGCCATGCCCACTGCCATCTAAGTTGCGCGCCAATGTTACTTCTTATTACCATTTAAACTATCAGTGAAAACCTTTTAATGACTTTTTGCTACTTTATTGTACAATGTACCCTCAATTTTTTTATTATAGTCGAGGGTTTTCCTAAAATCTAATAAATAAAATTAAGTCCTCGTCACTTATTAATATTTTTGAGCAAGAAGGTTTCTTCGTGGTGGAGTATGGCCTATACCTTCCTCAGGGAAGAGACCCGCGCCCCTCAGTGGGGACATAATAGGTTGATCCTTATTCTGTGTTGTAAGCAATGAAACAATACCTACATTAGCAGTACACGCACCTATCTAGATTAAGCAATACAAAACCACTCACATTCGATGAAGTACTTTATTGTTTTCAGATGTCGAAAAAACATGTGACTTACCTCAGTATAGACTCTTGGCAATTTGTCAAGAAAGGGTCGGGTAAATAAACTGAAAATTAAAAGCTCGTCGGCGGCGCAAATATGGATCATGCAAATGAGAAGCGTTTTAGGAGAAGGTGAAAAAGGTTGGCTGTATCTCATGTAAGTACAACACTTTCCTCTCAAAAGCTTTTTACAGATTTTTTTATTTTATGAAATAATATTTGGCTATATAATTTTATTAAATTCGGACTTTACGCACTCTGTCAATGTCGCAGCCTCCGTAAGTCGTAATTCTGTATAGAATAATATGGATTATATTTAACAAGGTTGTTGTTGTTGTTATACTTTATTGCACAAAAAAAAACATAATATACTTAACTGATTTTGATTTTGATTTTGATTTCTTAAGTAACAGGTCTTGGATGTTTAAGTACATGTTTGTGTTGTCGCTGTTTCTAGTTCCCACGATACAGGATATCCTAGTTCAGGGCCAGAAGCTAAGTAGTGTGTCTGTATGTTAATTTTTATGTTATTAAAGCGTTATCTATCTAACAGAAAAAGGCGTAAAACCACATAGCAATAAAATTTAATTAGAAAGCCATGATAACACATACTCTGTAAACATTTCAACTGGCTACGTATTACGGTTGAAGACAAAAAGCCATAATAGATCATTTAGAGAGCATACAGATAGATCTTCGGCGACCTCTGTGGCGCAGTGGTTAGCGCATCTGCTGGGGACAAAAAAAAAGAAACCCACGTCTTAGATGTTTACATGTTTGTGACGTCACTGTTTCTCAGTTCTCACGACACAGGGTATCCTAGTGTGGGGCCAGAAGCAATGTATGTGCCTGTATGTAAATGTTAAATGTTATGTTATCTTTTGGCACATCAATTCAGGTAAATATTATAAAGAAATTAAAGGTAAAGAAATTCGAGGTAGATATTTTAATATGGCTTATATATTACTTATACTTAGGTCATACTGAAAGTTTCTGGAACTGGCCAGTTACAAAAGGAAAATAAAAAAAACACTGATATGATTTGAAAAAGGAACTCTCTGGCAGTACATTTATTTTTAAATTGTGAGTCTGTCATTTGTTTTTTCATCGTGGCGTTTGTTTGAAATTAGTGTGTCGCTGTTACAATGAATTTAAGTCGAGAAAATTTCCGTACTATGATTTTTTACAATTTTCGCTGTGGCCTAAGTCAGAAAGAGAGTTGTCAAAGACTTCAGTTAGCATTTGGTGATGAAGCCCCATGTCGTAGCTCTATTTATTCGTGGTTTGGTGAATTTAGACGAGGACGTGATCACCTCTATGACGATAAACGTGAAGGCCGGCTGGCAACCGCGGTTACCGATTTTAATATTGATACTGTGCGACAACTAATTGAGACGGATAAAAAAATTACCTGTCAGCAAATCCGCACTACCTTAGGCATTGGAATGAGTCAAGTGCAAAAGATATTGCATGAGCATCTGAAGGTTCGGAAACTTTGCACTCGATGGATACCGCATGATTTGTCCGAAGATCAGAAACGACTGCGTGTAGAGTGGTGCCGTAAAATGATAAAAAAATATGACGGAGGACAATCAATGGCTGTGTATAACATCGTAACAGGTGATGAAACTTGGGTGTACTGCTTTGAACCAGAAAGGAAAAGTCAATCGGCGGAATGGGTCTTTCCTTTTGAAGAGTTGCCAACGAAAGTCAAAAAAAGCCGCAGCACTGGCAAGAAAATGGTTGCTTCGTTTTTCGGCAAATCAGGCCATTACACCACTGTATCGCTTGAAAACCAAAGAACCATAACTGCAGATTGGTATGTTAATACGTGTTTGCCTGAAGTGTTTGACAAAATACGCGAAAAGCGTCCCATGAGCAAAATAGTCCTTCATCATGACAACGCGTCGGCACATTCTGCTAAGGCAACGAATGCGTATTTGAAGGCTTTAAAAGTAGAATTAATGACTCATCCGCCATACAGTCCAGATCTAGCACCCTGTGATTTCTTTCTGTTCCCGAAGATTAAAGATAAACTCAGAGGTTTACGTTTTACAAGCCCGGAAATGGCGGTGAATGCTTTTCACGAAGCCATCGAAGAGGTCCCTAAGGAAGACTGGACCCACTGCTTTTCTCAATGGTTCCAGCGAATGCAAAAGTGTGTAAATAGTGAGGGTATATACTTTGAAAAACAATAAATGTGTTATAAAGATAATGGGTAGTCTTATTTACTAGAATCCACACGTATGTAATATTTAAATGCTTAGTATTGACAATGTCTGCTTAGATATGCCTATACTACGCGTGTCAAATACTGAACGACTCTAATTCAAATTCGTTACCTGTCCTATTCCATACTAATTCCTATCTCAAAGCCCCAGATTCCATCACGATTTGATGTGCACAGAATAATTAGGCCTCTTAATTTAGGTACACACCCTCGTTCATTTATGGCTAATTCACACTACTCGGTGGAAACCCTGTTTAACCCTCAGGCCTAGAACACTTTTTCTTTCATAGCTAAGTTAGTCATTCACTGAGTAATATTTGAAATTTCTCACAATTTTCAAAGAATAAAACATGCTCATACAACTGTGGTCTAAATAATTTTCAAAATTCGATTCAAAGTGCAGAACAGTTGCAAGACCGACCTGCCGGCCGGTCTACGGGGCCTAACGGAATGCGCCGTAGTTCACATCGGACCTGCCGGTGGGTCCTCAGGGCTTGAGAGGTTAGTCCTGAGTTGAGCTGAGCGGTCTATAGGCCGTGAGTGATGGAGTCGAGGTCACTATTTGCTTAGTTAGTTAACTGTAGTGCTGTCTCGTCAAATTTCTCAGAAGAGAGCGTGACAGAACGTTACTTAAGTATTTTCTTAGTGTAAATTCTCAATTCAGAAATGGGCCCTTACTCTAGCTACAGTTGATTCGTTGAAAAGAATGGAAGTATAAGACTGAATGCACTAGCGAGCTCTTACTCGCAAGCTCGTGCGGGTGCACATTGAATGGCATAAGAAATAAGGCCGCAGTGTGCGAGCTTCAGTACATTTTCATAAATTCTATTAGCAGGCTCAGGAACTGATATGCGTTTAAACCTTAAACCGACCCCAAACTAATCTCAGCGCACATCGACGAGACATAAAGCTATCTTGATCTGCATGCTATAAACTATTGACTATCGACCCGGTTGCCCCATGTACCTACTTTTAGATAAGATAACATTTAGATAACATTTACATACAGGCACATACATTGCTTCTGGCCCCACACTAGGATACCCTGTGTCGTGGGTAACAGAAACAGCGACGTCACAAACATGTAAACATCCAAGACCTGGGTTTCTTTTTTTTTTGTCCCCAGCCGGGATTCGAACCCGGGACCTCTCGCATGGTAGTCGGATGCGCTAACCGCTGCGCCACAGAGGTCGACTGTACGCCTGTACCAGAGGGGTAGGCAGAGAAATCCGACGAACCTCGAGACATGAAGAATATTTTTTCACGACCGGATATAGGTAAACATTGAAACATCAGTTCACTGTAAGCACAACAAAATCCTTACAAAAAAAATTTAACTCGTATGAATAAAACTTCACAGATACTCATACATAACGATTTATCAATGCCTAGTCGGTTTTTTACACGGAACGAGAGATAAATATGCAGGTAGAGGCTGTTCAATAAGTTAATGTAAACTGACTGGGTTAATTACAGGATAATTGAAAAGTATGATAATATAGCAACCCTCTGAAGAATCATAAATGGATAATAAATAACAATACTAACCTCGAACTCGTGGAGGGAGTAAAACCATCACATGGAGCAAGCCACAACGCACACATACAAGATGTATATGAAACAAACTTACGTAGCGATCATGGGTGAAAAAGAGACAGAATAAAAGTGTATCTGTTTTTTTGTTCGGTTGCCCCCAAAAAACGTCAACTGTTGACATTTCTTGGGGGCAACCGAAGAGTAAAAAATGTTGCCATTCTTGCATGTTGAAAATCCCGATCATTACTTTAACTATGTATTTATTAGTGAGTTTAAAAGTTAGTTTAGCTGGTAGGCAGTCAAATACATACGAACGTAAATTGTTATGCAAAGCATTACAATAGATGAATTCCAGTTGAGAACTCTGTTTTGTAGAAAAAAACATATGAGTCAATATGTTTTCGAGTAAGATTTAACTAAACAAATCTGAATATCATCTTGGAGACCTACTTGGATTACTACTTTCATATACTATTCACTTTTTTACATACTTAAATCGCCTTTAATCAATAGTTAAAATCATCATCATCATCATCATCAGTCTATATTAGTCCACTGCTGAAGATAGATAGATCTCCCCTAATGAGCGCCATAGCGCCCTGTCTTCAGCTTGCCGCATCCAGCATCTGCCAGCAGTTTTTCAATTACAATAATATTGTTATATTTTGATCTATTACAATATTTATGAAATTTCACAATGTTTCCATTCCAGATTTCTTCAAAATACTCCTGTTCTGGATAAATGGGTGCTAGCATGTGGAAGAGAGAACTGGTCACCCACATCAAATGCTCGAACATGCTCTGTACATTTCAACTAAAGTTGCTACAACTCTTCAAGTAACAAATTATTCTATGTTTTCGCCAGGCGGCATTTAGGCAGTAAACGCACGGCAAACAAATTAGACACCAGAAGGTGAAGTTATTTAACAATAGTATTTTCAGGTGTTAAATAGGAAAATTAAAATGTTAAGAAAAAATTTTATTTTTCTTTCCATTTCTTGTATGAACAGATTAGAAATTTCTGAAGTTTTCACGAGTGGTACACTTAATATTATTAAAATAAAACCTGTAAAATGTAAATGAAACTTCCGTAAATCAGTGAGAAAAGTGTATTTAATAATACGAATATGTTAGCCGACGTTTGATTGACAACTCTACTGCTAGACGTGTTTTATTGTATGAATAATAAATAATATTCAAACCAATTGCATTTTTTTTCACGTCCTACGAACGACTGAAATATTTTAGCACACATTATGGCAAATTCACTTTACTCTGGCAACATTACGCACACAAAGAAATAATATTCACCGACGCAAAACCGGTTACACTGTGGCTTGATCTATGGTTTTACCATGGATGTAATAATCAAAGAGGATTGAGTACTCTGACAAAAAAATGTCCTGACAAGGAGGCTCGAACTAGTGAATGTCATCTCTTTCTAAGTAGGGTGACCTTGATGTCAATGAAAACCGGACGAAACATAAGGGAAGCCAGCCGGAAGGAACGAGCGAAGTTCTCTCTTTAAGAGTAACTTGGGCATTTACTTCCATAATGGGCGACACAGTACCTAGTGGTAGGTATATTCATTGACTGAATTATACTTATATTTGCATTTAACAAAGTTTTAACATTATAAAATGAAAGCCAAAATCAAGTCATAAAATTAGCTTTAATCCAAAAATAAACACAAAGAAATAACTCATTTAAATGTATAGAATTTACAACTTGCTTATTGAGTGTTAATGTACAGTACATTACATACTGCCCTCAAATAAGGTTTGTAGTGGAAAAGAAGAGTAGAGAGAAGAGTAAAGATAAAACTCAACTTCGACCATGTTAAAATACGTTTTTAAAACCTTGAGTGGTATTGCTACAAAAATTACTTAGCATACATTCATGGCTCGATTCGAGTCTGGGCCTTTAATTTGAGAATAAGTAAAGTTCACTATCTTGCATGGATACATGGATACATGCAAGATAGTGAACTTTACTTATATTCCCAGTTATTAATAGTGAACTTTTCTTACATTTCTTATCATCAGTTACAGTAGGCTACTTTTTATCGCGGAAATCGCACTCATTCTGCGGAATTAACTTAATCATATTTTGATCTACATAAGTTTGTTTTTACACAGATCTACATAATTATTTTCAGTGAACCAATTTAGAACTTTATATCATTATGGTACTCTTTTTCTCGACAAGGGTTAAATTAAAAATTAAAAATGTTGTTGCAGACCAATTTTAGTGTACAAATTGTAAATTCAGATAATAAAATCTAACTTGCCAATACGAATAAAACTCATGTAGCTAGCTAGATTGATGACAAACATTTGAATGTTTTTTTTTACATTTAAAATATTCATAAAAGCTAATATACATTACAAAATAGAATATAATTATTAAGTATAAAATTAAATATTCTATTATACCTGCTGTCAATTTTTCTATTCAAACATAATATTCAAAGCTTCTTCTTTTGGGGAATGCATTCAGTCAGTTTGGGCACCTGCATCGAGCTGTGGTTGCTTCGTTGGTAGTTCTTCCAGTTCAACATTTTCTTACGTCGCTTAGTACTTACTTGAAAAAAAAAAAAACACGCCCGTTATCCCCGAAGGGGTAGGCAGAGGCACCAGTCTCTAGAACTGGACCCACGTTTTGCCGAGTTTATTAGGTCCCAAACGTGACAAGTGGCAAGCCTGTCGCCGTTATCCGGGCACAATTTATCAGCGAATGGTGTTGCTGTACAAACAAATGTACGTAACTAAAAGTCATTGGTACGGTTTACTAATGTATTGCCAAAAATCGTTTCCCAAAGTATTACTTCCCAAACTATTTTCCGCAAATTATCACTTGGCAAAAAAACATTTCTCAAAACAACTTAAAGCAAATAAACAGTTAGCAAAAGTTATTATGGCAAGTTATTGTTTACCAAATAAATACTTGGTCAAAATTCATTTTACCAAAGAGGCAACAAGAGGCAAGGTAAGAACGCATCAAAGTCGAGTCTGTTTTCGATCTTACATAGAGAACCTAACGCTCCGACGCGCTCCGCTTCGCTACGCGCGTCGTCGCACCTATATTTCTGTTGTCACGTATTCTTTACATCGCCGACCCTTCGTTCCATTATTTGAAAATAACACTTGCCAAAATAAAACGTTAGCATAATAAACGTTTGTCTTAATAAAACTTGACGCAGTAAAATTATGCGAAATGATAATTTGACCAAATGAATAAAATGCGAAATGAAAACTTCCTAAAGTTTCATTTGGGAAATGAAACTGATGCCATAAGTTTATTGGGAAGTAAAATTTGGCGAAAAATACTTTGGCTAAACGGCGGTATCCCCATTGGTACATGCGTGGTTCGAACCCAGACCCTCATGATCTTACTTACTTACTTACTTTTACATTACTTTTTTCGCCACAGGCTGTAAATATTTATTTATTACTTACTTTCTAATAAACTTCTTAGCAAACAACACACAAAGGTAACAGAAAAGTCCTGTGCAACGTACCTAAAGGGGTTGGTAAGCACGTCAATAAAAAGTAAACTAAGTGATACTTTCTGAGCTATTCCCGTTTGAAAATATAAAATATAAAAAAAAAAAAATTTAATTCATTCAATTGTCCATTATCATCATTTTAAAGTATTTTGCGTTACAACTAGTAATAAATTGGGGACATTTTATCAAAGAGTATTTGTTGTTTGTGATAATTATTTTTTCTATCGATTGGCATAATGTACACCAAACGGCAACTTTTCATGTACAAACGTACAAACTTTAGGTATGCTACAGAGGTTTGAAGCCTTTTACTCACCACTACAAATGGTACAGGATCTTCCTTCAACCTAGGTAAGACCGTAGGTTTAAAATCTTATTTTCTAAAATACCAGGCTTCACAAAATGCAGGATTTTGTGATGTCGAACCAGAGCCTCATATAGCATCCATCCATTTTAAACGTAAGCTTTCGTTTTTAGTAAAACTGAAAAGACATCATTGGGTAATCAAACACATGGCCTACATTTTACAACATCATGGTCATAGTATTCCACATAAATGAGTAAGAGTAAGACACACTCCTTCAGTTTGTGGCTCTCGCTCTGGACACTTTACTCTAGTTGCTTACTTATACGATTTTATGTTTTCTTTGAGAAGACAAAGAGTTTAGTTTTCTATGAAAGGTTTTTCGTAGTGCTCTATCCTCTTTGATTATAACATCCTTGGGTTTTACTCAATCAACGCTCGAACTTGACAACTGCCTGACAGATAATGGTGTTGCCAAACTGCGATTTTTAATTTCCACTCAAATTATGCATATAAACTGACTTATTGAACAGACTGTATCAACCCAATATGATGATACCCTTACATACGGTAAAGCAAACAGCACTTCGCCAATGGTCCGTGTGATGACACGGTGCTATAAGATTTCAGGAAGCGTGTAACTCTGCAAATGATGTGCAAATTTGCGCCTCATGATGAGGTCTCATTTCCATAACGCCACTGACATAAGTTATGCCAAGAAAAGGCATATTTGATGTCGCCGTCTTCATGTTGAGTTTTCTCTTACGTAAAGGAGTAGTTTGCCTCCACGCCCTCTGTAATACCACGGGCGTAATGTTTAATGATGCCGCATATGTGAGAAAAACATACAAATATCATTCTCGGGGTGTAGGTGTACCTTGCCTGCTTTATGTCGATGATATGTCTCTATATTTGAGAGCAGTAAGGACACTTTGAATAGAAAGTGGCTACAAACATTTGCACCGATCGAGATCCAGTCTCCAAAGCCATCCAATCTTTTCATATCGGAAAGCTTTTCGACTAGAGCGCTTGAAAAGGCCACTTCGGACCGTTAGATAAAGTCGTTCTACTCTTAGGGGAAGTACGTCCAAAATGGCATATACGGACAAAACGACACATTGGCGATATTTTAAAATTGGCGGGGTTTAAACTGTCAAAAATAAGCCAATTAAGAAGCGCCTACACCGGAAATATACCATTGGATTTCTGAGAGACGTTTGAAATATACAACAGATGCTATGTTGACATGTGTGTTTCAAGGTTAGAAAGAGATTTATTACTGGTCATTTGTTTTTTGTTTTTTCGTTAAGATTTTTTTTGTTATTATACTATTTTATAATTTTATATTTTGAAGCATTTTGTGTTCTAGGTGATCGTGTAGAATTTACAACATTATTGTAACTGCAAAAAAAATATTCTTCAAATCGAAAATATTTTTGAGGCTATGTACAAAATGACATACAACCACTATGGACAAAACAACATAATGTGTCATTTTGTCCATAATGTAGTCTCAATAGCAGTCACTAATGATATTAATAACACACCGACTGGCCACTCAGACATTTTTCAACCATCTACAAGTTTCTTTCCATCGAACACTTGCTTAGCAGTTCCAGTTAATGTCATTTCTCCAGTTCCCGGTGGTAAATGTGTAAGTGGATAGGGTTAACGAAAGCCAAAGAAATGAACGATAACATTCCACTAACGACAACGGAGGACTGAAGCTGAAAAGCCGACTCGTAAAAGAAGACCGGCAGTTACTAAATCTCTTTAAATTAGTGATGACTCACAGGGATTGCATTGCATTTATCAAATTGCATTTATCAAGATGACGAAGAAGACTATTGTGCCTGTATTTACTGCAATGATTTCTGCTCACGTTCAAAGTCTGGTGAGGGGTGGTTGAGGTGCATGCGTTACAGTGGTTGGGTTCACTCGGCCTGTGCTGATTTGCCAGCGTACCCACACATTTGTTTGCGAATTGTGCAATTATTTTGTGTATGTCATTTAGTGCATACGGCTCGTGTCATTTTGTCCATACGGTATGGACAAAAAGGATTTATCTTGATCTTCATTTAATAGTAAATATTTTTGTAAGTATTAATTTTTCCGACAAAACCTTTATGATTTCCTATAACCAATTAATCTAAGCAAAGATGTAAGAAAAATATATGTTCCTACTATGAATAATATAAAAGTTATTGATATTTAATAAAACACTATGTCATTTTCGACGTACTTCCGTACACAGCGCATTTAGAATAATTATTTAACAACA
The DNA here is from genome assembly GCA_947310845.1 of Yponomeuta plumbellus. Classification (NCBI taxonomy): domain Eukaryota; kingdom Metazoa; phylum Arthropoda; class Insecta; order Lepidoptera; family Yponomeutidae; genus Yponomeuta; species Yponomeuta plumbellus. Next base: position 13,133,206 of record OX371198.1, on the reverse strand, counting down.
GTAAAAACCGGTCAGGAGCAAATCGGTCTTGCGCACAAATGTTCCGTACCATTTATCTACACAATATTTGAATATTTCAAACATCTACTAAGTATCTACCTACTTCTATTATTTAATTATTAAAGTCAATGTTAAAGTGGGGCTCCCATACAACGTGTTTTTTGCCGTATTTTGCACAATAACGGCAACATGTAGACGTTTGACATATCCAAATGTTTTTTTTTTTCAATTAAATATGTCTGTACATATTTGAATTGAAAAAACATTTTTATTAATTTTTGGTTTAGGTAGGTACAAACTGACAGACGGACATTGGAGTCTTAGTAATAGAGTCCCTTAGGTACCTACTCTTGGGGTCCGGAACAAGCAGAGCTGTAGGTATGTAGCTGGCCAGGCAAAAATCAGTGAAGCATAAGAAAACATATGAAAAGTATAATACTCGTATCTTAACAAAAAAGTATCAGCGCCCAATTTTTCGCCAGCAAACAAAATGAAAGCTTTTGTGAATCTTTTCTGTGGGGAACTATATCATAATACAATATATAGTCCCAACACAACTTCTCATTACACATTTCCTTATTTGTGAAGCCTGAGTTCCATAAAGGCTGCGGCCCTCGCACAACAATGCAGTTACAATGACGTCAACCGACAACACAGAATGAGCTCGGCTTTGTGCTGCACCGAGCAAATTGTTGACGCGAATGGTCGAAGCGTCGCAATATTGCAGGCGTCGATAAGTAATTTACTTTGAGAGTCCATAATTAAAATTAAATTTAAGCGTTCATCGGTCGGCACAATTATACGCTCTGTGCTTTTTTACTGTACCTGGTTGGAAAAAGTAAAGAACTCTAGGTGGGTTTTAACTCCTTTCTATAGCGTTTACTTACATTGCAGATGTAAGCATGTACCTACCTATTGTAAACTAGCTTTCGACCGCGACTCCGTACGCGTGGACTTTAATAAAAAAAATTGCAACCCCGTTCACTCCCTTAAGGGTTAAATTTAGAAAAAACGGCAAAACACGTGTTCAATCAATTGAGTTGAAGAGTATATATTTTAAGTTTCAAGAAAATCAGACAACATTTTTTATACCTCCCATACAAATTTTGGCAACCCTTTTAGGGGCGCCCTTAGGAGTTGAATTTCAAAAAATCTGGTCTTATTCCTTGCCTACATTATATATATGTCGCAGTAAAGTAGTTAAATCAGAGAGTTAATTGAATCTCTAGACAGTCAATCAAAGATCGATATTCAATCAAGTCGCTAAAGTTCCGTCAGACAAGTGAGTGAACGAAACGTTTAACGAGTTTCCGAGTTTTGTTCTTAGGTATATCAACTTTGGTAAAATGTTTCTTTGAACGAATGTGTCGAGTCTTCTAAAGCCATCTTTGCAACAAGAACTCACTACAAAAACAAGATTCTTCTTCTTAATTTTGCTGAGTAAACATTTACAATAAAACAAAACACGGAATTTCCAAGCTCTCAGTTCTTCACGATGATACCGAAATAACAATAACAAATGAAATAATCGTGGCGGAGTCGACAACATGTTTACATTTCACCAAAGACCACAATTTGAAACAAAAAACCACTCGCAATTACCAACGTTAACGTTTGCCAAAAGAAAGACTCTAAAAGTAATCAGCTGTTGTCGTGACCGCCATCTTGTTTTACATTATTAATCAACATGCTGGCTTTCGGTCAGTTAGATAGTTAAACGTTTTCGACGCTGCTTTATTTAAATCAAAATGCTAGCGACTTGATTGAATTTCGTTCTTTGATTGACTGTCTAGAGATTCAATTGACTCTCTGATTTAACTACTTTACTGCGACATATATACCCTCTGTGCAAAATTTCAGCTTCCTAGGTCCAACGGCTTGGGCTGGGCGTTGATGAGTGAGTCAGTCAGGACTTTGAATTTTATTTATATAGATAGATAAAACTTGCTAAGTGGTACCCGAGCATAACCGATGTTTAGATTCATACTGTAGGTAAGACATCAGAACCTTGGTTGAAGAAGTAAAAACGTTAACGTCTCGTTTTACGTCCCAACCCCGTCGAGTTTTGACGTGGAATGAGGACATAAGGCACACCTGCACCAACAACGAGGTAAGCTAACCCTAGCCTAAGCTGTGACCTTATTTGTCATCACGCTTAGCTCCTTCACGTTCGTTTAAGTTTGTGCCAGGGCAAAGATCCTAAAGCGTTGGTGAACAAGAGTCTAATTTCGATAGCGCATCCGAGCGAAAAGTCACCCGGAGTGTCGTCTAATGACCAGCAAAGCTTTATGCCATTTGCTCCCGAACCATAAAAATGTTAATTCAACCAAAGGCACGGAAACGTCGTAAATACGAACGCGTTTTTGCAAGTTACGAAGTAACGAATTATTAGATGTCTCGGGAAGTTCTATTTTCTTTCATTTGAGTGTAAAAACTGCTGCTTCGTGCAATTTGGCTCTTAAAGTTTTATAATCCGTATTTGTCCGCGATGTTTATATTTCACAGGATCTAAATCGTCGTTTAAAAGCCAAATAGTTGATAACTTGGTAGATACAAATTAAATGGTAGATACCATCGTAACGCTTACCAGCAAGTATTTTATTATACACACTTAAATACAATATATAAATACAATTTGATATTACTATTTACGCAAACTTAAAACGGTTCTTTTTCTGTGTAAACCGTATACAAAATAAATGTTATTGTGGTGCTTAGATAAGCACGGCTATTTGACCGATTCCGGAAAACCGTGTCCGTATAGTTGGCTTTCACATCGCACGTTTAAAAATAAACCGAAATAAGTCAAAACTTAAGGATTCCTACTTTTAATAATAAACTGAAGTAACTCCCCTCAAATAATAGGTACAATCCGGGCGCCGAGCGAAACAAGGCATAATGGCCGATTTGGAAGATCACCCCTCTCTTTTTTACTAAAGCGCGCGACAACCCATTTCGTGAGACAGTGAGTCATTCAGTGATGCGACGAACACGGTGTTAGGTGGACGTACACTTTTTGTAACTACGACGTATTAAGACGAAATAATTCAGTATATTTGCAAACGCAGGTAAGATTATTCCGTTCCATTTATTACTAAACAAGCACGATTTCGTTTTATTTCACTTTAGTTGAAAATGGTGTTCTATCATTGCATGAAATATTTAGACTTTTTACAGTTTATCTTTAAATTCACTTAAATAGATTACAAAAAAATGTGTTTTAATTCAGTATAGTTTCAAATTAAAAATTAAAATCAGGGAGCAATACAGTTTATGTCTCTTCACTATGAAATCTATAGTCACGTGTGAATAGTATTTGTATTTGATTCTGTTTATTGTTTAAATGATCCAAAAGTCTAAAAGTACTGTTAAGATTATTACAGTATATTACAAAATCCCGTTTTGTTTTATTTTTTCAAATTAGTAATAAAATTAATTTATTGTTCAGTTTATAGTTCTGGTTTGAAGATGACGTCTTATGCATTGAGAAAGAAGCGGTGCCTAAATCTTATTACGTTGAGTACTGATAAAAATACGGACACAGGATTACAAACAAATTGTACGCCAGCTGACACCAAAGTAAGTAATCATTTTATTAAAAAGTATTCAAATTATATTAACCATAAAAATGTACTTAGGTAAGGTATTTTGTACTATTTCAGAGTTTGTCCAATGAAAAAACTGATGAGCAGCATCCTGGACCCGAAAGGTCTCCGCTGAAGGAACTCGTTTCTCCTCACAGAGAGTCTAGATCACCACAACCGCAGTCCAGATCACCCCGCAATGAGTCTAGATCACCCCGCAATGAGTCTAGATCACCCCGCCGGGAGTCTAGATCAACCCGCCGGGAGTCCAGATCACCCCGCAAAGAGTCTAGGTCACCCCGCCGGGAGTCCAGATCACCCCGCAAAGAGTCTAGGTCACCCCGCCGGGAGTCCAGATCACCCCGCAAAGAGTCTAGGTCACCCCGCCGGGAGTCCAGATCACCCTGCAATGAGTCTAAATCACCCCGCCGGGAGTCTAGATCCACGCATAATAAGTCTAGATCATCTTCAAGCAGTTCTTCAGGTTCATCGTCATCAGGCTCGTCTTCCTCTGGCTCGTCTTCCACTGGCTCCTCTTCTTCTGGCTCGTCCTCTTCAGGCTCATCTGCATCTAATAATAAAATATCTTACCAGCGCGAGATAAATACTAATGAATGTGACGAAACAGATCAAGATAAAAAAGTCACTTTTGAAGACAGATGTGATGATAACTCAAATATTCTCGTCACAGAAGATACCCCTTCAAGCGCTACAAGAATAATTTCCAATGTAAGAAGTACCTACCTACATTATTATAATTGTTACTTTAAGATATTATTAAATTAAACTTACCTCGTTATCATCTCAATTCAAGAGTGTTTTCCAGCTTTTCTCGGCATGTTCTCCTCAGCAAACGTCTCTTACTTATTTACTTAACACTTACTTGCTTATTATACTTACCTTTATTTACCTTCTATTTCAGAATGAAGAAAATGTAGCATGCACTACTGTAATAAGTACAACTACGAAGAATTTGATAGTGTCATATTCTGATTCTTCTTTTCAATATTCAGACGATAGCGAAAACCAACAGCTAGCACACCAAAAATTTATAAATCTTCCTGATAAAGAGACTGATTTTGAGGCTATTGTGAGTCCCGAACAACATAATCTCGAAGAAGTTTCGGTTAGTATATTTGAAATAAGAACAGTTAACTCTTTTAGTTTTATAACGCATAGCATTGAAACAGCATAGTTTATAGTAAACTTTGTTATTTACAGGATCCATTTAGCTGTCGAGTGAATCTGAATGTTCCAAATTATGTGATTTCTCCTGTATACACAGATGAAAGCGACATAGATCTGAGTGACGATGACCCTAGTTATGTGCAAACGATTGACTCCAGAAACAAACAAAAAAACTTTTTGTTTTCATCGTCATCTGGACCTTCATCCAGTTCCTGTGATTCTGATAGTTCAAATACAAAGATAGTAAGAGGCCGGAAACGACTGAGAGACACTTCAAAATGGAAACAGAACAAAGTCAAACGTTTACGTAACAGCGGTCATTCTTACACCTCTGTATCAAAAACGGGAAAAAAGATTCCAGCTCGCTGCCTTCAACCACCTTGTACGGAGAAATGCAAACTTGAATGCGCAAAGAAAATTGGTACGGACACTAGATATCAGCTATTTACACAATATTGGAGTTTGAACGATTTGTATCAACAAAGGGCTTACATTAAATCATCTATGGTAGATATTAAACCAAGATATCAGTATACTAATGCAGAAAAGCCCAGGAACCCAAACAAAGCATATTATTTCACTATTGACAGTCGACCAATTAGAGTTTGTAAAACTTTTTTTAAAGGCACACTAAATATTTCGGATCGATTGATATTCACCACACAACGAAAAATAAATGAAAATAACTTTTTAGAAGAAGACCTACGTGGTAAGCATGGAAACCACAAAAAAATTAATCCAGAATTAATTAAAGACATCAAAGACCACATCAATTCCATCCCTCGAATGGAATCACACTATGTTAGAGCTTCTACGTCAAAAGAATACATAGATGGGGGAAAGACAATCAAAGATCTTTATGATGATTTTAAAAAAATACAAACACAAAACAAGAAAGAGACAGGAAATTATATAAACTACTATAACGTATTTACAAAAGAGTTTAACATATCTTTCTTTCAACCTAAAAAAGATATGTGTGATCTTTGTTTGTCTTACGATAACTCGGCTGCTGACCAGAAAAGAGAGCTTAAGGAAAAATACGACCAACATCTTGAAGAAAAGATATTATGTAGGAATGAAAAAAGGGTAGACCGAAAAAACGTTACTGCTAATAACAAAGTAGCAGTTTATGATTTACAAGCTGTGTTACAGTGTCCACGTGGTGACTCGTCAGCGTTCTATTACAAGTCCAAACTTAATAGTTATAACCTGACAGTTACTGAGTTATCTAAGTTAGATACTGAGTTAGATAAAAAAGGCGCTTTTGACGCTGTACATAGCTATTTTTGGACTGAATCTGATGCAAAGCGTGGAGCTATCGAAATAGGTACGTGTGTTTGGAAATACTTGGAGGAAATTGCCAAAGACGCTGAACGTCCAATAAACATCATATTTTATTCTGATAACTGTGCTGGACAGAATAAAAATAAGTTTATAATGTCAATGTACATGTATGCTGTTTATCAATTTAATTTTCAAAGCATCACTCACAAATTCTTAATCCGAGGCCACACGCAGAACGAGGCCGATAACATACACAGCTTAACAGAAAAAGAAGTCAGTAAAAATCTAAAATCCGGCCCGATATACACCCCAGTTCAATACATAACGCTCATAAAAAACTCAAAAAAAAGTAAGCCACTAATTAATGTCCATGAGCTATCGTATGATAGTATTCTGGACTTCAAAAAGCTGCAAGAGGAATGGGGCTTTAATTATGGTACGGATGAAAGCGGCCAAAATGTCAACTGGAATGATATTAAGGTATTAAAGGTCACAAAAGAAAATCCTTTTTTATTTCACTACAAGACATCATACAAGGAAGAAAACTTCAAGCAGGTGAATGTGCGAAATAAAAGAAGAAAGATGAAATTGGCCACAGAAATACGCTTAAACGCAGCATATACGCAGAGGCAGGAAATAAGTGCCAACAAAAAGAAGGACTTGAAAGAATTAATAGCGAAAGGTCTGATTCCATCTTATTACGCTGGATTTTATAACTCAATTTTTAACATTTGATAAGCATTTTTGGAGTAATTTTTTTGTATTTTTTAAGTATTAATCTAATTGCAACCAACGAGACTGATTCAGACTAACGGGTTAACCTACAGTTATGCTGATTTTAATTGTGATAATAATTATAATTGTTGTTTGTTACCTTATCTAGTTCAAGTAGTTATCTAAGAAGCTTTCGTTTCATAAATTTTCTAATAAAGTTTAGTAAAGTTAGATCTCAAAAAGCATTCGTGATGCTATTGACTGTTAAGTTTTAATTTGTATTTTTATTATAACATTATTAAAATGTTAATCATATTGATTAGTATGTGCAGTGAAGAACAGTTTACGCTATACTTACCAAATGCCTAAAATATCTTCTTCGACTAGCTTCTGGAGCCTTAGAATACACCCGAAAAAACTCTTCACTATACTTATTTGTTCAAGTTCCTATTACGACTGATTACTTTTACTGAAACTATTATTAAGATAACCAAAGCAGTTTTGATAAAACTTTAAAACTAAACATTATTAAATATTAAAAAGAATAAAGACTTTTAACAAAATATTTCTGTATTTTAATTTTTACTTTAATACATAAGTGTAATATGCAACAAACTTACAAATAGACTTTATAACTTTTTAATAATAAACTGAATTATTATGGATTAGTTTGCAAAGATTTACAAAATGTATCATTTATTTTTATACTAAACAGGCATAAGTCGAAACTTTATAAAACAAATATATTTCTTTAATTTTATATAAATAATTTCATTAAACTGGTTACTCAATTGTGTCCGCTATACATTGCCCTACAATTATAGACCAAAAAAATAATGATAACACCAAAAACACGTAAGATACATCAAAACATTTTCAACAAGGCAGAGACTCAAAAACTTTGACAGCGATTTACCAAAAAATATACTTTTTGACTTATTTCGGTTTATTTTTAAACGAGCGACATGGTCGATTTCAGTAATTTCGAATATGACACAGAACTGTGTATCAATAGTGCCTAATAGTGCTCCAAGGCACAATTAGCTAGGAAAAATATTTCAGGAGATATTAAGGCGACTCACTGAGGCAGCCAACTAGACGTCTACTTAGCAGACACATCACGAACGGCTGTATACAGAGTTATGATTTGTATGCCAGATAATTGTGTGCTAATAGTGCTCCCTACATGCCAAGTTTCCAGAATAGTGCTTCAATACAAGCCGAGAAAACATACCCTATTGTTGAGGCAGCCAACTAGACGCTTTTTCTTACCATGATTTCTTCGTAGCGGCGTAGAGTTTTAAAACAAAACCTATACCAAAAAACTGTGCGTTAATAGTGCCTCTTAATGAAACACAAATGCCCCCGAATCACCTATGCGTTAAGCCAAGAAATTAATGTGAACTTTTACATACATTGAGGTTTTGGTACATGTAAGAACAAAAGTGAAAAGATAATCTCAATCAGCAAATATGGCACGGACTAAAGTATCCGGAGTCGGTATATTAATTTAACTACTAAAGTAAACTACTATTAAACATTTCCGAATACTAGTTACCGAATCACTATGAATACTCTGTACTATTTCTTTTTTTTTTATCTTTCCCACTATTGGTGAAATTAATAATGTACTATTTTTTATAATTTAAGACGCTGTGGGTAGACTCTTCTCTCAGAAAGCGATGAGAGAATTAGAGAAATGACGAACGAAGCCTTCGACAGTGACAATTTTTTTTCCATGAACATGAATTTAGTTAGCGCTAACCAGGGATCAGTTTTTTTTTCGGTCATGTGACAACATGGCTTACTGATTTGACTCTTCCAGCGCAACACATCGGCAAGGGTTTTCGTCCTGCGTCGATTTATTATGAGTAGGTAAGTAGGTACTGTGTGCAGTAATATACATCAAAATTATCTTTTCCGAAAAATATTTAAAATAAAATATTATGTCTCAGAAACTATAGCTACCTACGATATAAAAAAAATCTTCATCTTCAAATCAAAAATCTCTGTTTTAATTTTTTTAGGTAATCTGCCTTAGCATAACATATTCTGTGAAAATTGCGACTGGTTACTGCTAAGACACAACAGCCCTTAGAAGGTTGAACAGGGAAGGACAGAGTGAACGCAGAGTAGGTAAAAGAGTCTCGTTTGGCACCCTGGGTGCGACACCTTAAAACGAGAACATCCCACTAAAGCGGGGTATCTGGACATACGGTACTTACAACATTTGAAATTTAATCCTCTTTTTGGGCTTCGCCGCCGCATTCGTACTCAACATCACCAGCCCACTATTGACCAACAATGCCCAAGACGCACAGTGTACTAAACCAACTAGCCATTAGATGGCCGTGAGTGACACTCACCGAGTGTTATAATCACTTCTCTGCTTGTCGGTATCAAATACTTGTTGCAAACAATTATCACCCTAATTGCGTTTTCATAAGAGTTCATTTTAATTATTGCAAAATTATTGTTTAGTACGTAGCAGTTTCCATAAATTTCTTAGCTAAACGCAAAGTTGATTCGGGGGCATTTGTGTTTCATTAATGCCCGGTTCCTATAATATACGCCTACCGGCTACGATCCGTTTTCCATACAATTTATTGACGGTTCGTAGGAATTTCGTAGGAATTGTAACCGAACATAGCAAAAACGAAGCGTTTTGTAAATATTGGAACCGGGCATAAGAGTTTTAAAACTCTACGCCGTTACGAAGAAATCATGGTAAGAAAAAGCGTCTAGTTGGCTGCCTCAACAATAGGGTATGTTTTCTCAGCTTGTATTGAAGCACTATTCTGGAAAATTGGCATGTAGGGAGCACTATTAGCGCACAATTTTCTGGCTTACAAATCATAACTCTGTATACAGCCGTTCGTGATTTGTCTGCTAAGTAGACGTCTAGTTGGCTGTCTCAGTGAGCCGCCTGAATATCTCCGGGAATACTTGTCCTAGCTAATTGTGCCTTGTAGCACTATTAGGCACTATTAATACACAGTTCGGTGGCATACTTGAAATTACTACATTTGACCACGTGAAAGCCAACTATACAGACACGACTGCGTGGATCTACTAAATATTTAAATTAATTTTATTATTATCCCCATCTATTACACAGAGTTAGTTACTAATATGTTTAATATGCTAAGTCTTCCTGGTATCTATTCCGAAATAAGTATCAATAATAATAATTACGGTAGACTAGCTCTAGGGTGGAGATAGCGAATCGGCAAACGTAGCGTAGGACGCCCAGTGACCAGGTGGAGCAACAACATTCGTTAAATGGTTGAAGGGCCTCCTCGGCCAATTAGCTAGGCTAATTGTGCCTTGTAGCACTATTAGGCACTATTAATACCCAGTTCGGTGGCATAGTTGAAATTACTGAAATCGACCACGTGAAAGCCAACTATACGGACACGGAAAACCGTCTCATATTTTTTGTTGATGTTCATGGAGTCCTCAGAAAGTGGTCTTTTTAAATTCTTTCGTGTATTTCTTCTAAAAAGGCAAACGAAAATTAACTTTTGAATAAACCGCCAACACGCTATCTTGGGAAATATGGCGTCGCGCAGGCATTGTTACGTCACATCCCAGAAAACCAATCAATAGACGCCATTTTTACTGACATATTTAAAGACGTCATCATAGAATCGGTCAATCCAGGCCGTGTTCGGCTGCAGATACATAATTATCAAATTTTATCTTGAGTTTTTTCACAAATCAACATTTTTTTTAGTTTAAATGGCTTAAAGCGGTTCGTATAAATTATACTATTTTTTTCACACTGTGAAATTAATAGCCTATTGTTAAACTGTGATTTTAAGCCAAATGCCTAAATTTTAAAGAAGTATTTCGTTCTTTCCTTTCTTTTTAAGAAAAACTATAAATGATACCTTAAATATAGGTACTTACTAAATCTAAGTTAACGTCAAATTATAAGTACATGATCTTTAAAAAAAGGTTTGAATTTTAAATAGAAAACTTTTTGTTTAAAGATTGTTGCTTCGTTAGGTGCACTTAACACGCTTTTATTGTTTTTTTTTGTTTGTTTTCCCTAATAAACTTAAAATAAAATCAATTTCTACGGAGAATAACATTTCTTAAATCAGTGAGAAGTACATTTTCACAACATAACAATGTAAATAAAAATGTTAGTAGTTAAATACGAACTCCATGCTCGTTCGAGTAATACAGGTCGTACCCTTTTAAATACGAACGGTCATTGGTATTTCTTAGACTGTTCTTGAAGGCTTTTTTGTGAATATGATTTTCTATAAATAGATGTTAACTCCTACACTCCATATGTGAAATTGTTATATACAAATTAAATCATATAATGCTTCTTGCAAGTGCTAATTTATTGTTCAAAATTCAAAAAAATAAATACATACTCGCATTTCCACAAAGGAAATGAGAAAGTAGCATTAGTGCAACACAATAAAATATGTTAGCTAGTAGCTGGCCAGACAGAGCAAGTGTAATAAAAAGTGTAAGCACCCAGTATTTTCTGAGGGTTCTCCACTTCAGCTTTTCACCGTCAGTATTGTGTTTGTACTCGTGTGTACTAGACGGTGTCTAGGGCTGAATGGGCAGTTCCCGACGCAGATCACGTATTCTCTAGTGGACACCGATGGTGTGTCTGTAGAATGTCTAAGGAGTTGAAGAAACGGACGAGCTCTTTATGTAAGTAGTAAAAAGTCTGTGTGGGTTAGTACAACAGCAGGGCTTGTTTACAGCGCCCTAAATTTGAACTGGAGCGTAGATGGAACAACGCAGAAGTTCTCAAGCAAGCTATTAGCTTGATCATAAGAAACCCAGGTCTTGGATGTTTACATGTTTATGACCTAGCTGTTTCTGGTTCCCACGATACAGGGTCTCCTAGTCTGGGGGTAAGCAACGACACCAAAATGCCAGCGATTGCCAATGTTGTAAGAATTATAATCACAACTAGGAGCCACTCTCCCTCCATTCTTTCCTCGTCCGATACAGTCGCGCGTTTGCATCGATACAGTTGCGAAACCTGTGTAGGTTTATCTGTCTTTGAGGTAAGTTTGGTGGGTTAATCTCTTACACCACCGCGGTCCTGACCGCTACCGCCGCAATCATTATTGTTTCGTGTTGCCAGATCATCACTTAGAATACCGTTTTTTGTCAATTTTGAGGCCTCTTCGCATCGAGGCCTAATGGAAACTTTTTAAAATCTTCATCTTGAGAATTAAAATTAAAAGGGTTGTTAACCGTTGATTTTTTTTATATTCAAAGGGATATTACGGTGTCTAATTATTGAAATTATACATTTTTAAACTGCCGGTTACCGTTCGTTGGTCAGTTGTCAAGTGGATCTGTTGATTAATAGGTACAGTAGACCGCACATCATCCTAAAGACCCATGTACTCTACTCCGTTGCATTACGGGCGACTTTGCAACTAAAATGTGGATGTTGACGTGCTGTCGACTATACAAGTAAAAATACCAATTTAGAAGACTTTATACTTATTAAAGAAACGGGTTGTTACTGTGGACAAAAATGTAATTCTAAGTTAATCTCACTTATGTAGACTCGGATAGATTAGTAGTTTAGTACAGTCGGGGTCTGAAAATGTTTACCACCTTAAGGTTCATAATTGTACAGACAATTATACGACACAAGGTCGATATTTGTATTGATTTGATTAGATAAAGCTCAAAATAAAGAGTAGAGTACCAACCTGTCAAAGTTTAGAGCAAACCTTCTTCGCTCCCTCAAGGAGGTTTTATTTTATTTATTTTGTAAAAATAGTATTCAAACTTTCTATTTTGACCAAGGACCTTATTACGTCTATGATTTGGTTTACTAATGTATTGCCAAAAATCGTTTCCCAAAGTATTACTTCCCAAACTATTTTCCGCAAATTATCACTTGGCAAAAAAACATTTCTCAAAACAACTTAAAGCAAATAAACAGTTAGCAAAAGTTATTATGGCAAGTTATTGTTTACCAAATAAATACTTGGTCAAAATTCATTTTACCAAAGAGGCAACAAGAGGCAAGGTAAGAACGCATCAAAGTCGAGTCTGTTTTCGATCTTATATAGAGAACCTAACGCTCCGACGCGCTCCGCTTCGCTACGCGCGTCGTCGCACCTATATTTCTGTTGTCACGTATTCTTTACATCGCCGACCCCCCGTTCCATTATTTGAAAATAACACTTGCCAAAATAAAACGTTAGCATAATAAACGTTTGTCTTAATAAAACTTGACGCAGTAAAATTATGCGAAATGATAATTTCACCAAATGAATAAAATGCGAAATGAAAACTTGCTAAAGTTTCATTTGGGAAATGAAACTGATGCCATAAGTTTATTGAGAAGTAAAATTTGGCGAAAAATACTTTGGCTAAACGGCGGTATCCCCTATGATTTTGACAGAGTTTTGATCTGTGTCATTTTAGTAAGGGCAATAATTTTAAAATAAGAAATTAATTTAGATACTTGTTAGAATCGGGGCTTCGGAAGTTTGAAACGTAATAAGTACATTGTTATTATAGCATTATCTAGACTATAATGCACATTTTGCGACAAAGAATCAAGTTTGAAAACTGGTAAACATTTTTAGACCCCGACCGTACGTAATAGGATAAATCAGAGTGTTTCCCACTTTTTGTTTCATGCGAACCATTTTTTTGCCATTGCCATTTCAGCATGCTAATTCGGTAAGAATGCATTATTAAAAGTAAAAAAAGTTTTCTCACACAAGTATTGGTGTCGGTCGTGGTGTGTTCATGTCTTGCTTCTGCTTGAAAAGGTGGGAGGGAGGGCGGTAGGTACAATAACTAACCGCATGGTGCTTGTGGGATTTTTGGTGGAGTTTAGCAAAGTAGGTACCCAATTTTCACATTTTAAAAGTAAAAAAGCCCAGCCGGCAAAAAGCCAGCAAAAAGGGCAATCGACGGGCCGTTCACGGCGATAGCAGGATTTTTACCTAGGGTATCTAGTCTTTGCAATGAACCGTTTTCAGAACTAAAAAAAAATGTAATGGCTGTCAAAGGAATGCAATTTTGGACCTCAGCCCAATAGTCATGTGTGAATTGTGTGATACATCATCGAATAGGTCTCAGCGAATAGGTTATATTTTATTGAAAATGTTAGTTTTATTTTCAATACAATGTATAACTCCGAAAGGACAAACATTTGGCTGTTGGCGTAAGAGTGACTTTTGTTCAGCTCACTGAGACCTATTTTATTATGTATCACATATGGCTATTGGGCTGAGGTCCAAAATTGCATTCCTTTGACAGCCGTTAGATTTTTTTTTAGTTCTTCTGAAAACGGCTCATTATTTAAGGTTACTGGTAAATTAAAGTCTCAAGAGTTTAATTCAGCAGTGATGTCTGTAAGAGGAAAATAGGCTCGCTTTCTACTTCATAATTTAGGAAGGGATCCGTTGCGGGCGGCGTTGCCAGTGTTAATCTTATAAATTATGAAAAACAGCGCGAAAGCAATAAATCGCCATTCTGTTACCCGAAGCGCGGCAGTAACGAGGCGCAGTTGTAGTTGCGGCCACAGGCCTCGCCGCGCCATCACTCGCCTTTATTCTCTGTGTAAAAGAGCTCAAAATCCGGTGAACGTGTCTGAGGGCTTCCAGATTCGAACATACGGTTTGATGCCAAAATTAATGAAAATGACATTGACAACATTCTCGCTGTCTGCTTTTAAAAGAATAATTGTGGGGTTGACTCTACACCACATTCACAGGCGGCAGTCAGGCGTGCGCAGACTCGAACCTGGTTTCTCGACCTGCGAATGCTATAGCTAGCATAGCATGGCTATACATAGGTACATGGTGAAATAACCGTGAAGGAAAAATGACTTTCCTATTCTGTCTGAAAAAAATTTTGATGAATTGAGGAATTGATTTTATTATTTAATTTATGTTATTTTTCATGCTGATGCTGTAGTTCTTAGTTTATTTCAGTTAGTCAGTGCAAACTCTTTCTGTACATATAATTTCCACCGTGCCAGTGTAGACAAAACTTGTACATAAATTATCTTCTTCTCTTTCCTTGGCACCGGATCCTAAATTGGTCTAAACCACATAAGTATACAATTCCGGGCAAAATAGGCAGGCTATATACGATCCACTAAAGGCTCTACTCTCAGAGAGGGTATGGGCTTAATCACTTTGAAGCCGTAGTGTGTAGGTAACCACCTCAGACACTGGGGTTTTCTCACGATGTATTCTTTCACAGTCTAGCTTCTAAGACACGGACTGTCGAATGTTCTAAACGGAGAGCTCGTGGACTTTAGTAATCATCGACCCATGTCCCCACCGAGGGGCACGGGTCTCTTCCCTGAGGAAGGTATAGGCCATACTCCACCACGGGGGCCAAGTCCGGATTGGTCTTTAGTATTTGATATTAATTTCCACTCTATAGATACTCGTTAAATAGGAAAATGTTTTTAATAGTCGCCTGGACGAAAAATAAAGTGATACTATAAGGGCCCTGTTTTTTTTTTTCTCTTTTTCAGGTGCAGAACCCCAAAAAACTGCATGGTTCAGTTTCTTTTTTATCTCTGTCGGTATAAATATATAAAAAAGGTAAGCTCACCGAGATCACGAGGGTCTCTTGTCAATGTAACTACGAGTATGTCGCCGAGCCCCTAAAAAAGAAGTGAAGATCAAGGAAAACGTCGATGAATAGGAATATCCTTAAGCGCCGTTTACATCGGGCGAGCGAGCATTCTTAGAATATTCCATAGAATCTCTGCGAACGCAGACAGAACAACGAAAGAACGAAAGTCGTTTACACTAAAATAATTTGATAGAGTGGGATAAATCGACCTTTAGAGCCATCGCCAACAGGGCGACTTGTCGCCGCGTCAAGTCGCCGCGTCAGACGCGATGTTGTCATTTGCTTCTGGCGTCTTGTCGTCGCGACTCGGCGACTCTGACGCCAAGTGTGCGGAGATTCGAACAAAATGTATGAAAGTTGATTGCCGTAGCCTGTCGTCGAGCTGTCGCCTGTTACGTGTCGCTAGTGTGCGCCTAGGGCCGCGCCAAAAGCGACAGAAAACCAGTGCGGATACGTCAAATTGTCTTGTGACATTTTCTTAAATTAAATTGCAAACACAAGGCCGCCGGGAGTCGTCACAAAGCCCATTCGTAATTCAGTTCGTCCCCTTTCACAGTTGCACGATACGCATACGAAATGCTTTCACCCGTTACAAAGCAATGCGATAACAGGAAGCTGATGCTGCGACGAATGAGATAATTGTGACTGCGAAACATTACGTGACTGAATTTCAGTGAAATTGGTAACCGTGTTGGCATTGTTGATTATATAGGTACTCATCTCGTCCAGGGCCTCGATTCTACTACTGCATTATAGTACGATGACAGATACACGGTCGCTTCACGTGACGTGTTTTTTTATACCATTGACGCCTAGAAGGTTTGATATTGTGAGCGCTCGTAAACTTGAAGCGGCAATGAAACTAAATCGCCACGTTCATTCAGTTGTCATTGTATTATAGGTCCAGTCCATCTAGCAATTTATTGCTTCTAGTGATCAACCATTGAGTTCATTTTGTTCTCTATCAATGATAAAACCGCTTTCGCAGAAAAATGCTATCCATCATGGTAAATAAGGAAAGAAGTCAGGAACCCTGCATTCACGAACCTGCCTATAGAGTTTTGTTTTTATCATGACTACTATAGGTACAGAAATCAGAAATCAAAGATTTATTTCAACGTAAAGAATTTACATTCTGTTTGTTGAATGTCAATGTACATACACTTATGTATAATGTTAGCCGCTGCCTTAGGGCCGTGTGTAGTGGAGAAAAAGGCAGCGAAAAAAAACTCCACTCTGACCATCTTTTCTCATATCACCTTAAAGCTAATACAAATTAGGTATGAGTGCACTACAAAGGTAAAGCTAATACAAATACACAGGTAGCTACAAAAATAGAAGTCTCGAAGAAATCTGAAGTAACTCCAGATAAACTCAGCAAATAGTGTGAAATTTTATGTAATCACAAAAGTTGTACAACAAGGAAATGAAATCGAAAAGTCCGGACTGCCAAAAAGCAATTCTGGGCTCGGCGCTGATACAATGTACACTTAGGCTCAATTCACACTGACGCAGAGTCGAAGCGAAGCGTCACGTTTTTAACTGTTCTAAATTCATCTCTATTTCTCTATCAATACGGTACAAATTCGTGATGCCAAAATTTGAAAACCCTCAGCGACGCGCGTCTGCGCGCGTCTTTGCCTGCAAATTTTCAAATTTTCGCAACACAAGGTACCGTATTGATAGAGAAATAGAGATGAATTTAGAACAAAAACGCGACGCTTTGCTTCGACTCTGCGCCAGTGTGAATTGAGGCTCAATTCACACTGGCGCAGAGTCGAAGCGAAGCGAAGCGAAGCGACGCGACGCGAAATAATTCGCGCGAATGCGCGCGTCTGCCCGCATCGACGCGCGAACCCGACGACCCTCGCAGGTGAAGACGCGAAACAATTCGCGAGAATGCGCGCGCATTCACGCGCAGACGCGCGAATCCGAGCGACCGTTGCAGGCGAAGACGCGCGAGTTCGCGCGCACGCGCTCGCAGACGCGCGTCGCTGACTATTTTCAATTTTTCGCAACACAAATTCGTACCGTATTGATAGAGAAATAGAGATGAATTTAGAACAGTTGAAAAACGTGACGCTTCGCTTCGCGACGCGACGCTTCGACTCTGTGCCAGTTTGAATTGAGCCTTACAAACCTATGTATTCTTCAATATTTCAATTTGCACCTGCGCTTCCAAAACATTCACATTGAAATTCAATCTTAACTTTTTATGACTGTCCTTCCTCGTGACAGTGCAGTAAGGGTGCGGTTCTACTGAGGCGGAGCGGAGCAGAGCGGAGAACCGCACCCTCAGTGGAACGGCAACCTTATGGTGGGCAACTGGGTATTTTATAAGGTATCGTTGACTTATTAAGTAATTTTTAACTACAAGCGTACAAAATATATTACCTATGTTCATTTGTACCTTTTAAATATGTATTTTGTAAAGTGAACTAATTATATACTCGGATTTCCTTGATCAATTATCTTAAAACAAATATTACTTCATAACTTGAAAACAAGTAGGTACGCGCTTTAGATTATTTGTTGTGATTGATTGTGTTTTCACTTAAAAAATTATGCGGAAATTCCAAGGCAAAATTTTGTTTTGTAGTAGAAATTTCTTGACGCTTTGTTGTTCAAATTTTATAATACAAATTAAATAACTTGGAATGCCTCGTTGGTCTAGCGGTCAAGGCGGTTAACTACTAAGCCGGAGATCGTAGGTCCGATTCCCACTGGGGGCCGCCGTACATTTGTACAAAAGGCCTTAGAGGTGTATTCAAATGTTTGTAATGTCCTTGCCTGGTTAAGGTAGATAGAGATGAAAGTTTTATTGTCATAAGACACACACACGTACTCAGCATCACATATTAAATCATAAATCAAACAAAACATTTACATACAGGCACATACATTGCTTCTGGCCCCACACTAGGATACCCTGTGTCGATGTCGTGGGAACCAGAAACAGCAACGTCACAAACATGTAAACATCCTAGACATGGAGTTTTTTTTTTCTCCCCAGCCGGGGATCGAACCCGGGACCTATCGCATGGTAAGCAGATGCGCTAACCACTACGCCACAGAGGTCGTCAACAACAACAACAGCACATAGCAAACATAGACAATACAGAAACATACACGGGATACAAACACATAACAGAGTACAGTGTAACATAATTTGGGACCAGCAAAGGTAGTATGAGGACGCGAGTCGCGCGCGACAACGTCAAAAGTCGCGACTTTCCAGTACATTAACTGTCAAATTCTCACGACTTTTGACGTTGTCGCGCGCGACTCGCGTCCTCATACTACCTTTGCTGGTCAAGTGATTGTTTTATGTGGAAGTCATTGTCTGCGCCATCAGCGGCATTTGAATTTGCCACCATAAATAATGGGCTATGACCATTTGTCGCTACGTCGCGTCACCGCACTTTTGCGAACCCCGACACTACTAAGCCGCACGTAAAGTCAACGTGCCTTTGATTTCCAAATCTTATTGTATTTTAAATCCCAAACGATATTACTGCAGTTTTCCTAATTAAAACGAGTTTTGTGTACGAAGACTACGAGGTTTATTTTTGTCTCGAAAAGACCCCCGATTTTGAAGAAGACTTCCTGTGGCCCCCGTGGCCAGTCATTAATTTATTATTATATCTAATTCAAATTTTCCCGATGACTATACAATGGGTTAAAAAAGTAAAGAATTGTTTACCCTAAATGTTATAGAAAATTATACTCGGCACAATGCAAAACTATCCCTAAGGGCTATCGGTGTTTTTAGCCAAGCCAAGGTTAGCAAAATAATCCTCAAAATAAGACTTAGGCCGTCACTTACGTATTTTCGTCGTAAGGTAGCAAAGCAAAGAAGACTTAATCGTCTCGGCAGTCGCCAACAGGCTTATCTCATGTCGAAATGATTGACAGTAACAAGGGTGCGCCGATAGGGGTGTGGCGGATCCCTTGAGGATTCGTAGTTAGAGGAAACATTAAAGATGTCACGTGTTATTATAACTAACAATGGTCAAGAGTAACTAAAAAGTGCTGATTGGATAGAAGCAAAACAAGAAAGGCGATAAGGCCGTCAATTGTACTGTATCTTTTTATGTTTTATATGTGTTTTCCTGGTACAAGAAAGAATATTCTTATATTATCTATCTATCTATCTATCTCGTATATATATTTTTACTGGTATAATCTTGTATATATATTTATACTGGGTGACATTTTCACCGGTACAATAAATTTTACCATATCATTGGTATCGATAATAGATTACATTTATGGAATAAAATTACCATATATATTTTTTCATTTTCATTAATTTATCCTTCATCCAATTTGTAACTCATGGGCACCCATTACAAGGTGTCATCGCGGTGCGAGGCAGAGGGCGGCGGCGGGGTGGGGTGAGTGAGCGGGCGGCGTGCTGGCCGGCGCACGATTTGGCCGGTCAGTCCGCGCGCATTGACCTAGGTGAGTGCACGTGCGCCGTTTCCGCACTTCCTGCAGTCGAAAATTACGCGCGCAACACGATGTTTACAAACCGCGAGTATTACGAAATGGTTCGTAGTTACTTTCTCAGTGGGGAAAATACAGTGTAGCTCGGCGGGTATACGCTGAAGAAAGTTTGACCCGCCTGATAAATGCCGGTTTTATTGAACCTCAAATACTCAACACCAGGACATTCATGAGAGTGACGCAGCATTAATTTGCTAGACTACGGACAGTTCACTGCACCAGCGCACGCTCAAGGCCGAGGAGGGAGACCTCCCTTGGCCGTGGAGATCGAGGAACAGATATTCGCGTTCTTCGAGGAAGACCCCAGAAGGTGCACCAACGACGCGGCACGCACGGCGCACTTCGGCGTTAGCCAGTACGTGGTGTGGAAATTCATACCACTACCAACCAGTGCAAGCATTCCACGCCGGTGACGGTCCTAAGCCCGTGCAAGTATGAAGGAAGAATTGAAATCAAGTAAGATTTTTTTTTGCTACGTCATACCTACTGGCTGCGCCGCCGCCGCCCGCTTCTTTTCCTTCCCGCAAGCCGCGCGCAGTTGCCAGTTCGTGCGTTTAGTTGTGCTCATGCGTAAAGAGTCCATATTTCTCTAAGATTTGCGGATAAGTTCAGACATTGGTATTTTTGTTTTTTTGTACCAACGGGGTAGTAACAAAAAATGTTGGTATTTGTATTTTGGACTTAGTATAACGTATGTTGATTTATTGTACCGGTGAAAATGCCACCCTGTATATAATCAGAATCTCGGAAACGGCTAAAACGATTTTCACGAAATTTTGTAGGCAGATGCTTTCGGGGGCGTTTAATTGATCTAACTAGGTTACATTTTTAGAAAACGTTGTTTTATCCGTGTTTTAAGGCAATTGAAATTTGCTATAATAACATACAGAAGTAAATGTAAATTTGGCGTTTACCTGCAAGGTTGGGATAGTTCACGGGAAAACGGCCGACCCGTTTCGGGCCTGTTTCAAGTGACCCGGTTTGAGTCATGATTTTTTTTTCCAAGTTCTTTTTTTGTTAAAATAGGATTATTTTAATTTTATATTACATATTTTATATTACAAAAAAAATACCGAGCAAAGCTCGGTCACCCAGGTATGTACTCTTATCTTATACTCAAAATATTTTGTACAATATCTGAACTTGATATGCAGATGGTTGATGTGGAGTATACAATGTGAGGCTTTTGTCATAACTGCTTATTAAAAACAGTTGCGACAAAAACAACACGATGATATAATGAAAATCGTAATAAATACAGTATTTATTACGATTTTCAGTAGGTACATGTGGTCACCCTAAATGATATAATTACATTAGAAAAAATATAATTCAATATATTTAAAAACCGACACGGAATATAAAATATTAAATGGTGGATATGTAGTAAAATATTTTACTTCAAGTTGAACTACAGTTTAAAGTGTCTGTGATGCTACAAATCTTAAGATATCAAAATTTCTACCTTACTTATAAAGTGTGGACTGGACGAGAAAATTTATTATCCAAAAACCTGCCGCGTTAGTGGTTCGTTATCTATTTTACAATGTCTCATATTAATTTTACACATCTAGCAGTTTAAATCTTCAATATCTTCATCAGAAATAGGGTTTTCAAAATTGTGTGGATTGAGTGAGTATAAGAAATTGATTGTAAAACCTAGCTGATCTACAAATTATAAAGGTAAGTTAGCATAGGTTTTATAAAAAACTAGTATATTAATTTATTACGAGTATTATGTCAAAATTATACATTCACCCATTTCGTTGGTACTTTGTGAGAACTGAGTGAGTAAACGTTAAATTGTGTACTATATTTTATTTTACGTTTTTACAAATTATTTTATTACTTTTACAATAATAATTGCTTAGCACTTCTACTAAATGAACAGCATTTGTTTTGGTTTTTTCAGAAGGGTGCTCAACTGCTCACTCAATCCACACTCGCACTAAATAATTTAAGAATCGAGTCTCGCAGATTTTTCCGAGCAATTCCCGAACTTCAAAGAGTAGTAAAAAAAAGTAAAAAGTAGTAGGAAAAAAAAATCAGTTCACTTACTTTTTTACAAGTCTCACAGCGAAACCTTGTCTGGCTCTTCCGATAAAAATGAAGTATGTGAATCCGGAACAACTAATTTTGAAAAATACTAATTTTATTATAAATAAATAAAGAAAAATCAACAAAAACCTTTAAAAAAATATAAAAGATATTATTTAATTACAATGTATGTTAGCGCACGCAATGAGTTTTAAAACTTTATTTGTCAACGAGAAATCCCCCGTGGTGGAGTATGGCCTAAACCTTCCTCAGGGAAGAGACCCGTGTCCCTCGGTGGGGACATAATGGGTTGATCTTGGCTTAACCACTGCCATCTATTGACGGCAGCCGGCACCAATTGCTTAACGTGCCTTGCGAAGCACGGAACCGCTCGGAAAAATGCCACTAGCGTTAGTAATAAACAGAAACCCATCCATGGACTGAACGCGCCGTATGTTGCTTAACCTTAGTGATCGTTTAAGATCACTCAGGCTGCCCAGGCTACGAGCGATCCAAATATACATGACAATATATAATAAGGCGACCTTTCGAACAAAGGTTTGTAGAAAAATCGTGCATTACCAATACCGTTGTAATCTAGCATTATAGTTTTGTAGAACAATCGTGTGCAAAACATTTGTCGGTAGAACAAAAGTCCTCGGACCTAAGATCTAAGGTCGCTATTAGCTGTGAAGATAGCCCCTGCCGTTTGGTGCTTTAGTAAAATAGTGTTCTCAAAGATGAAACTTTCATTGGCTATGCATTGGCCGAGGTCGAGCAAACGTTTGTCCACATACGCGCAGAGATTTTATGGGGACCCGGACCGGCACCTGTGGCCCGGCGGCGGGTGCCGCAGCCTTGCGCTCATCTATTCAAATTTATTCACCAGCCATGCCGCACCATTCGCCATCCACCAGCCGCTCCGTCGATTTGTCCCATAGCCGTCGGTAGGTTGTCGTAAGAATCTACGATGCAATGTTTGCACTGCTTGCTAGTCGGAATTGTTACTTGAAATTTAATACTACTTCCAATTGAAGGCCTAAGGGAAATAATTGAAGACGTGAGTGGATGAAGGTGATAAGTGCATTTTTTTAGATTTTGAGTAAATTGAAGTTAAAGTCTTACTACAATTTTCTACAATTTTTTCCATAAAAAAAAAACCGACAGCCAAAAATCACCTTCATCCACTCACGTCTTCAATTGGCTTACCACATTTACACAATTTTACAGTACAGACTATTTAAGTTGTGAATGTGTTCTATGGCTGACTCAAATAATATATTTGAGGAGGAGCAATTGATTTAAGAAGGCAATTTTAAAATTGCCGATTTTTGTGGCCATACACTACAATAACTACAATAACAAATAATGGACTTAACCAATTTTTCCCCTTAGCCCTTCAACTGTTATTTCCATGGAAATTGGTGTATACAAGGAAAACGCGGCAATTTATTGCCAAAAACCCGTTTCAAATTTAGTACCTACTAGCTAGCACTGAATTTGTAAACTGTTTCGAGTTTTTTACCGCTGAAAGGTTTTTGATTTAGTGTCGTTTAAAGTCTTAAATATACCAAGTATAGATAAATGGATCATACGCCAATCTCACATTTTAACGGTTTCCTGCAAACCTGGCTGCAAACCCACATCAAACAACCTCGTATTAACCTAAACCTAATTGAACTTCTTTGCAGAGAGCGACGCGCTTGCAAGGGCCTCTGTTAATAATTCATGCGGGAATACATTAGAAAAACGTACCGCTTTTCCTTCGAAATAAACAGCATAAATATTCTCAGACAAGATATACGAGCACAGTTTACACACTCGCTGGACACAATAGCTTACCCTCGAGCAAAGCCGCCTTTTTGGAGCCACGATTATATTAAAGGTTCCTAGTTTGAAAACTGACTGGTCAGTTAAGTAGGTACCCAAAGCATGACTAATTCTTAGCGCTAATTATGAGAATCCGCACAGTAATCTGAGATAATAGGGCACACGAGACCATATGGTCGCTGTGGCCATCAACCATGTCCAAAGACTTAAATGGGCAGGTAATCGTCACAGTCGGAATGCCAGCGTGCGGCGGCTGCGCGGGCGCAGCCTTGCCGCCGGGAGGGGGGAGGGGGGCACAACCTGCCGCCGCTAGAGCTGTCATACCATACTATACCGCGCGCTAGTGCCTCGCCTGCGCCGACCGTGAGCGAAGTTGCGTCGCCACCACGCGCACCCACAACACAATCGCGATAAATCTCGACAAACATTTCTAATTAGTGATTCCATGTGGTTATAAGGATTACCATGCAGTGTTGTGAAAGCAAACGTTCGATAGACTAGGTAATGGTTCACCCTACATATATATTTCAATGTTGTGAGTATATTTTGCCACAAGGGCATTTATTTACGAGAGCCGAGCGGTGGATTTTGTATCGATAACATAAATATTCATTCAATAGGTTCTTCGCTTGGAAGGAATACTCTACCTACGTAGAGGCAATATACCTACCTAAAGCCTCTCTGGGCCCTTGATAAAAAGCCTCGTACTTATAGTGTTCGCTTACGATGTGTGCGTACATAATTTCGAAACAGGTGTTTCAGATCTATGAATGAATTTAGTAAAGAACAAGCGACCGGTTTCGCTTGCATAACAAAAGGTCCGAGTAGGCAGAGCACTTAGTGCGTAAGCAGTGGAATTCGAGCCTTTGGTCATTTCCCAGTATCGATGGTGACAAAGATATATTATGTCGAGTGGAGGTAATGACATCACCCGATGTGGTGTCCGTTCGCGCTACACCCACGGTCGCACGTGTGTTAAGGTTATACAATACTCAAGGTATGATATGGTCGGAATTCGATCAGAAGGGTTAGAAATATTTTGCCACAAATTAGTACCTATACAATGCTCCCCAAAATACAAATTCAAAATTCAAAAGTTAAATTCAAAGTTCAAACAAAATGTTTACTTTATGAACGTCAAAGTTGTTAGTTTCACAATTAATAGAGAACTTGGAGAAGGAACTAACAAAGAAAGTCCACATTTATTATTTTCTAAACCATCTTAGTTTAATTAACAAACTTTTAAAAATTAAAAATATTAATAATAAACTCAGCAAAACGTGGGCACAGCTCTAGTGATTGGTGTCTCTGCCTACCCCCTCGGGGATAACGGGCGTGAGTTTTTTTTATATTACGCATGGATGTGTTGAACACTAGACACAATTATCAATATTAATATTTTAATTTAAAAATCTCCAAATACATTTACCTAATATTAATCTCTGTTTTTATTCAATATCAACACATGGATATCTGTTTAACACCAGACATCCTTGTCCATCCCCCAAAAGAAGAGTATAAGATATAGGTCGATGCCCTTGACAACAATTACATACTCTAGTCATGCTAATTGGACATAATTGGCATTTATCATTTGGTAGCAAATAATCCCGTGCAATCATCCACAAAGAACCTGGCAATACACAATAAACCTTTGTGAATCTACGCCTAGAACCAAACAATAGTAATGTAACAACTTAATTACGTCAGCTTATCTACTAAACGAAGTTACGTTATTATCCTACCTGAATGATTCTCTCATTATTAGGTGTAACAGAGCATAAAAGTCATAACAAGACTTACAAAAAGATATATTACAATCATGTTCAATAATAGTTAATACGCCATATATGTACTAGATGAGTCGGAATTTTCCTACCAAGTTATAATCTTTAAGCTGCGTTTGTATCTGCTCTAAAAATATTTCATATATCACAGTAACTCCCAGTTAGTGCTAATTATTTCACTAGTAAATATACAGAAGAATTCTTCACACGAATTTCCTAAAATACCCCAAATTATGTGTTTTAACAACTTCTTTTCTATGGGTTTAATCGCACATTTTTTTAAATTCATTGTTGCAGTATTATTTACTCGTAATCATATAATCGTACGAATATGAATCATACAAATCACGTAATTGTAAAATATTGTTTTTACACAAATATCTTTTGCCGTGAAAATAAAAGAATGAAAAGTTTAAAAAAAATAACAAATGGTTATCAACATTTTCAAGACATGTAACATTTTATTGGGTTTAGGTTTTGTACTAACGATATACGTGTACTAACGAAAAAAAATTTGTACGCCTTTATGGCAGGACAGCGATCTGAAACCTGACAGAGCTGACAATTCTATAAATAAACGCTGATTTTCCCGGGGATTTCTGTTTCGTATTTGGGATGGCGCTATTTGACAGTTAAAACAATAGATTACGAAAGTCGTAGAGGAAAAGTTTACAGAGTTTGTCATGTTGGTTTCAGAAATTGCGCAGTTTAGAAATAACGTTTAAAAGAAAAATTGTTTTTTTTACAATTACTACTACTTTTATTAAATGGGTTTTCGCAGATAACTTGGAAAGTTGCTACCACAAAATGTCCAATGGCCACATAATGTCAGTGCAGGAAACCGCAAAACATGAGCAACGTTCAAATCCAAACGGTGCTATTTACCGCCGCTTTCAGTATCAGTCTGTCTGTCTCTACATTAAAATATATATACCAAATCTTTGCGAGACAAACGATATTTCAGTATTTAGGTAAGTTTAGTAACACTCTCCACTTCAATTTCTCTTTTTTTTCTTCAAAAACCTTGTTTTATTCATCATCAACACATCACGTCCCCACCGAGGGGCACGGGTCTCTCTTCCCTGAGGAAGGTATAGGCCATACTCCACCACGGGGGCCAAGTCCAGATTGGTGGAGGCTTGTCTGAAGTCACTGTCAGAAGTTTTCAAGCCGCCCTAAGGCCTCTGACTTGGCTTAACGACTGCCATCTATTGACGGCAGCCGGCACCAACTGCCTAACGTGCCTTGCGAAGCACGGAATCGCTCAGAAAAATGCCACTAGCGTTAGTCATAGACGGTAACCCATCCATGGACTGAACGCGCCGTATGTTGCTTAGCCTTAGCGATCGTGTAAGATCACTCAGGCAGCCCAGGCTACGAGCGATTATGCCTGTTTTATTAATCACGTATATTTGTGACTAGCTTTCGCCCGCGACTTCGTCCGCGTGGACTTTAATTCAAAATTTTACAACCCCGTTCACTCCCTTAAGAACTAAATTGAGAAAAACGGCGAAAACACGTGTGCAATGAATTGTGTTGGAGAGTATTTAGTTTCAAGAAAATTAGACAACATTCCTTATACCTCCCATACAAATTTTGGCAACACTTTTCGCCCCCTTAGGCGTTGAATTTAAAAAAATCAGGTCTTATTCCTTGCCTACATTATACATAATATGTATAGACTCTCTGTGCAAAATTCGAAACGAACTCCCAAAGAAATTCGTTCATGTGCGCTATTGGTTAATATGCGCGCCATTGGTTAGCACTCGCGTTCAATAGCCACTGCCCATCATCCATCATGGACCATCATGGACCAAAAAATAAATGTCTTCTAGTTCTTCATCTGATTTTACGTCATCCTCGTCTGTATGAAAGAGGCGATCTTTTATTAATCCATGCAACACAAGCTAAAAAAATCGTATTGGTACGGCTTCGGTATTATATACTCTTATCGCATAGACGCTTAAGGTCATTGTATTTTTATTTTGAGATGAGCAATTGGGCATCACACAATTTGCTGGAATGATTACCTCTTCAACACTGGCATTATCAGTAGCTTCAGTCCTAAGTCCTTCTTTCCTGGTTATCTCTTATACTCTTAATTCCTTTCCTTTTCCCATGCCTCTTTGTTTGGATTCTTGAAATAAAAATATCTTTTCTGTGACTGCGTTTTCATCCATAGAGTACCATTTCTACATACACATCCTTTACATTCTTTAACTTAATTTTCCATTAACTTAATTTCTTTTTTGCGTTTATTGTCACTGATATTTTCTAGAATGACAATCCGTTTACGTTTTTGTTTTTTACTGTTAGGTGACCCACTCGATTCAGATTCATTAAAGGTCAACTCATCGGAACTTCCTCTCTAAGTGATGAATTTTTTCGTATTCCGGGTTTTTAGGCCCGTACTCCCCTTTGATGTCCCAGGAGAGGTAGACCGTTGAGTAGTGCGGATATTAGTGAGAAGGGTGGAAGAGCGTGATCCTGCAGGCGCGGTTTCGCCGGAACTACTGTGTTCGCAGTCGAGGTCCAGCTAAGGCGTTTCTGTGGGTGGCACAGAGATAGAGGCTGCAGGCTCCATAGCGCGAGAACTCACTGGTGGCTGGCAATTGAGGTCTAGGTGAGGAGTTTTAGTGGATGACGCAAAGACTGCAGGCTCGTTGGTGCAGGAACTAGCAGATAGCTGGCGGTCAAAGTCCAGGTAAGACGTTTCAGTAAGTGGCACAGAGACAGAGCCTGCAGGCTCGGTGGCGCAAGAACTAGCAGTTGTCTGGCGGTCAAGGGCCTGGTAAGACGTTTTAGTATGTGGCACATCGCAGGGCAATGTTAATAAATAGAAGAAAAAGAAGAAAACTCATTTATTTGACGAAATACAAACACAGTTAAAGAATGACTGTCGTAAAATAACAGTAGCCAGATACAAACGTACCTCTGCGGTGACGGATCAAGTCGTTTTGATAGTGCTTGTACTTTATCTTCTTCTTTCCAACGAATCAAAAAGTTTTCGCCTTCTTTCATCCATTTTAAACAATGCCACAACACCATGAATAAAACATTGACAATAATGTCTCACACTCAAGCTGATTGTTAACGAATGCTCTAAATAACGCGAGCCGAACCCCGAGTAGAACCGTGGCGGCAATATTCAAACAAAAATTGACACCAGTCTCACGGTACTCCAATCTATCAGTAGGTACATACATATTTACTTTTCAATGCTTAAATGCAGCAAAAAATACCAATGTCTTTGGATGTACGACTATGCCAACGTCCATTTTTATCCGTCCTAAGGGCGTAAATCCTAGTTTTATTTTCGTTTTAGAGATTCCAAGGGTGTAAAAGCCAAATTCAAACCCAAACCCAAATTGGCCAAAGGGTGTAAATACAAACTACTAACAACGTGTTCTCTTACGACCTAGTTCTGCAAATTACAATGGTAAATACACCAAAACTAATTCAAAAGTATGATCAAATATGTACATATATACGTCAAAATTTACAGAAAATAAATGTTTATGTCTATAAATTATTGTGGTCGTAAAAACCACTTTTTTGCGAATTTCTTAGCTTTGACTACATCATTCGACAGAGAAAAAAAACTGAACAAAACTGCATCATTAAGTCATTTTGGCCAAAAATGGCTTATACGACCTTTCTACCCCAAGGTATCGAAATGTTTATGACTCAGTTTTGTAACGGCTCAAGTATAGTGCGAACCGTGAAAACGAGCAATCAATCAGTCCATACTCGTCCACTGTTGGACAACGCCAAGGCCACTGTCTTCTAATCTCGGCCATCCCCTTTCAGTCACTGCCATCCATCTGCCTCAGATTTGACAGCTACTTGAAACCTCAGAGCATATTGGATGTGTGCTTGAAACATTTCGGGAATGTAAAATAATGTGTTTTGATTTATTGCCGTTGAGACTTGGTTATGGCGAAAGAATCAAGAAGGATTAGGTTAATGCAGTAGAAACGCGGTTCTCGACAAGTATTTATTTTATACTACACCTGCTTGGAAAGTACCTTGATACTTTATCAAATTTACGGTAGAAAGTACGTCATTGCATATCGAACAAATATGCGGGGAAAAAACGCATCTGAGCGGGAGAGAAAAGTGTATGAAAATCCATTTCTTACGTGGTTTTTCTTTTTTAATTTTGGGTAAGACTATGCGCCGGTAACCTAAATATCAAAAGCCAAAAAGTTTTACAGTGAGTTTTTATCTCCAAGTTCGCAAAATGACACTGGCCACTAGCTGTGTGTTGGATGGTGTCGGGCTGGCAGTGCGACCCTGCGGCGGCAGGATAAACAATTTGAAAAAAGAACATGTGAAAATTGCAGACGCCATTGGCGCCATTTCCAATTTGTGTGTTGTTTGAGGATTCAGTTTTCATAGAAAGTAAAATAAAAGATTTCGTTTTTTATTTTCCTTGTAGGTGTAGTATAAAGCACTATGTATCACTCGAGAGAAACTGCGATTCCCGATCTCAGGTGTTTTAAAGCCCTCGCCTACGGCTCGGGCTTCAAACGACACCCTCGACGGTAATCGGTCACTTTCTCCTCTAGGTGAACAATGTACTATTATTTCATATAAGTAAAATACACTATATTCTATATTACTAAACATACATATATCCTAAAATTAATTATTAAATTAGAATTAAACTACATAAAAAATAATAATATCTAATATAGTCTAAATATAAAAAATGGACTCCGGACCGCTGCCGTTGGGAAGAGTTCCCAAGATGCTGGCAGCATTTCCCCTCTGGATGGCCAGGCTGATGCGCTGACCGAGGTATAGCTGCCAGCTCTGGGGTCGCCTGACGAGTCGATGAGGAGCGTCGATATTTCTTTAAATAGTTTACGTGCCTCAGGGCCCCACGGGTCCATCGTCTCTACCCCGCAAATAGGTAGCTGTCTCCAATGACAACGTATTTGCGTCGTTTGAGTATTTTGTGTTATTGGTTTGAGCGACAAGATACGCATTATTTTGATTTGAAAACGTCGTGGACTGAAAGAGAATGGAACATTACATTGGTTTCAACATACTGAGAGGATGGAGGAAGAAAGATCGCCAAAAGAAATATATCGAGCATAATATATAAATGTGAGTGGAAGGGCTGGTAAGGAACGTCTCCGGCCACCATACTTCGACCGAATATAGGATGTATTAGCGAAGGGCAAGATAAAATGTACCCGAAAGCGGCGTGCGTGCGTGGAACGACTAATTAATGTTGATGAAGTGAAAAAAATATGTCAAGATCGTAGCAAGTGGCAGATCCTAGTCACTGCCTACCCGTCGGGGATACAGGCGTGAGTTTATGTATAGCGATTAAAAAAAATCTGTAGGTAATAATTGATAATTCTGTATTTAAGTTTTTTTGAAGTACCTTTATACTCGTAATAGGATAATCGATTAGTTGTTTATTTAATCAAAAGTTCACGTCACAAAATAATAATAATTATATTCCTCACGCGCTTCGTCAAGAAAATTAAATAAATAGGTATCATTATAAAAGTCAAGCATGAACTAGTAATTAAGCTAAGCAACATTTTTAGTCGCCTCGGGCCATATCTGATGCAAAAGTTCCCATCAAATTAGTTAAATATTACGGATGAAGTATTTAGTTTCGGTTTTCAGTATGCATAGCTTTTGAATTGGGCATTTATTGATACACACTGTTAGTATAATACCTATCCAGTCGTTATTTTTTTCAATTTTACCAATTTAATTGCATTGTATTATCGCATTTTCCCATTATTCGACAAAAAAATAAGGTCGAAGATGTAATCATACGATGGGTTGGCGTGAAAGAAAAGAGGCCTATGCCCAACAGTGGGCATAGATAGATAGATAGATCCCATTTTCAGTTTCTCTATTGCTCATTAATATAACTTAGAACTGGTTCTTGTATAAAATATTAACGTGTAACATTTTTATTGAATTGGTTGATAAATGCCAGATTTTATATGTCACTGGCTGTGCCCCGCGGTGTTACCCGCGGTTTATTGGGGAAAATAAGCTGTGTATTAACAGTAAAAATAGATAGATAGATAACACTTTAATAAATAATCATCATCATCAACCCATCATGTCCCCACCGAGGGGCACGGGTCTCTTCCCTGAGGAAGGTATAGGCCATACTCCACCACGGGGGCCAAGTCCGGATTGGTGGAGTATTAAATAATACTTTAATTTAAATAATAACTATTAACATTTTTAGAAGCCAAATAATTTTAATTTGAGCATCGGAAAGATCAAAAGTTCCCCATACATTATCTGCAAATTCATTTTCATAGATTTTCCCATGGGAATAAGATATTTTTCCGCCGTAAAACGTAGCCCATGTGGTTATGCAGGGTGTCAGCTAACTCCATACCAAATTTTATTAAAATTGCTCCAGCCGTTTAGACGTGAAGAAGTAATAAACATTCACACTCACACACTCACAAACTTTCGCCTTTATAATATTAGTGTGATTACTTCTTCATACAAGTACCTACTTACCCTTTCCACGTTTCTTAAGTCTTCAAAGAAGGATACAGTAAACGAAACCTCGATCTGAAACCCTTTAACGTCATTCCATTTGGTGCTGATGCCCTTCCCTAACTCGTCGCAGAATTATCTGACATAACGGGTGTATTCGAGTCCTTATCAGTGCCAATCGGCCTCCGCACGCTTTGACCCAGCGCGTAAAGCTCGATATTCCGCGTACAACGTTCGTAACCCTCCCATAACTCAACATATTCGTATCTCAAGGACTCTATTACAACTGTAATACACACTAACTAACTAACACACACTAACTAGGATACCCACGACACAGGGTATCCTAGTGTGGGGCCAGGAGCAATGTATGTGCCTGTTTGTAAATGTTTATGTTTATGTTTATGTTTATGTAGGAATTCACGTTACCCCTTTTTGTTACTAATGCAGCCTATACACGTCCCACTGTAGGACAGCCTGTCAGGAGAGAATATGGGCTTAATCATCACGCGTGCCCACCGCCGATTGGCGATACTCTGGTTACTGATAATCTTTCGAGGCAACAAGCCATCGATGAAGTGTACCGTCGAGGCAAAGACCGTAATGATCAATGTAATGACCGTAATGACTTTCAAGGTAATGATCCACCGACAAAACGTCCATCAAGGTAGGGACATCGAGGTAATATCTTTCGTAGTGGAGTACGGGACCCTTTTTGCATAGTGTGCTTGAGACATTTCTTAAACCGCGTCGGAGGTAACTCTAATATCTCCATTATCTTGGGGATTCCTGTTGTGCTCCATAAAAGAAGAATTAACTTTTGCAAGTTTAAACCGTGAAAATGCCAATTTATATTTATTTCTTGACGGCCACGAAATTTATGACGGCTACGAAAAGTTTCGAAGTCTTAGATATTTTTTCGAAAGACTGAAGTGATCATATCCGTTAATTTATAGCTAGTAAATACCTTTGAGCATTGTGAGTTATGAAGAATACAAAAGTGAGTTTCTACGTATTAATGATACGTACATCTACTTCAACATTATCTGCCTCAATCCCCTCACTGCTGGGCCGGTAGGCTGGGCCATACATCATACCTACTTCCAGCTTTTCGTCTATCTACTTATCATACATACATACGCTTGATATTTAAAATATTCACAGAATATTAGTGCTTAAAGACGTAAAGGTGAAAGAGATTACACCTACTTAGATTTATTATTTAAGAATGTCCGAAAGTAAACGTAATAAAATCTACATAAATTATTAACACAGCCAACTTTAAAAGAGCGCAACATAAATAAAATTATAACGACTGTATTTAATTACGTACATAAGCTCACGCCTGTATCTCAGAGACAGAGACTTTCCACTTGCCATGATCCTGAAAGATTAATTGACAGTTGATTTACAATTTAATGTTAATGGCGATCCTCTCCTATTTGCACGCTATTCTCGGCAAAACATGTTGGACCGAAATTAATACGACAACAATGTTGTATTTTAAGACCTTAATAATAGATGTACTGTACTATTAATGACATATGTTTACGCATATAAATGTATCTTTGTCTTTATTGGATCTTTTTCGCTTTATCGACATTATTATTATTATTATTATTAATTCTTTATTGCACAAACAATAGTGTACAAAAGGTGGACTTAATGCTAATGGCATTTTCTACCAGTCAACCCACAGGAGGTCCAGGAGAGGCAAAAATTGAGGTGGGCGTGCAAAAAAGAAAGATAAAATAGATAGTTACTTGAAAGTAAGGTGCGAGCACATACATAACAATATTATAATACAATACACACTAATACTTAATATAAAATAAGTACATACTAATACATATTACATAGATATTTATAATAAAATATTTTATAAATAGACAAGATAAGTTAATATTGAATGATCACTCTTTGCAAATAAGAAATAAAAATAACAAAGACAAAAGAATACACAATAAAAAAAATAGAAAATAATAATTTTATATAATTAATTGTTTTGGATGGACAGTCTGCTGTCTATGACACCAAGGTAGTACTGTCGGACGAGATGCTTAAAGGACATTCAATTCGTTGTATGCAGGCACAGCGGTTTTGGGTACCTACTTTTAATTTCTTTGTATTTAATAAACTTAGACATATTAGGGCTTATGAAAGATGGCATTGCAGCAGGCTCTATTGACTTTTTTTTTTAATTATTTGTTTAAAGATTGAATTGAAGTAAAATATTAGTTTCAGGCCAGACGTCAAAAGTATCACGACGAATTTATCTCAAGGGTAAATAAGTAACATATATTTCTTAGCGGTTTAAAGCTATATTTTTAGTTAGAAATAATTACTAATCTTCTCTCTGCGTTATTGTCAAGAACAAAAGATCACAACGCGATTCGAATGAACCGCCTCAATTATTATTGCGGAAACTCCGTAAATTATCGCACAGAGGCTTAACGTAGGAGTAGATATACCTCTGACGTCGCGCTCCCATGAGTTGATTCAAATTAGCGTGTCCTTTACAGAGTGGGTGGCAATGATCAATTACACAGTATCCTCGGGCTCTTGTGACACCGCCATGCCATCGTGAAAGGTACATTACAAAAACATGTAATTACGCTTAATATGGACCGGCTTATATTTGCAACGACCGGAGAAATACGTTGATACTTTAGATACTAATTTCAAGTTAAGGCTACTTGTGCCAAGTCAGTGGATAGGTAAGTAAAAAGATAACTACACAGCGAGTGACGATAAATAATTTATTGACAAGGTTGTCAGTTTCGTAAGAGTATCTATAGCCATAGAAAAGAGCTTATCTCTTAATGAACAGACTTTAGTATGACTCAGTGTGACTAGATTTGGATGGGAAGTCTTGTGGTAAATCTCTGAAATCATAAGATTCGATGCCATTATTTACAGTGCAAATAAATCTCGCACCTACAGTTGCTTACTTAGATCAACTAAAATAACCATGACGCTATTGACGCTATCGTAATATTTAGTGGCAAACACGCAGCCCACGGTGGCAGTACAACCCGTGAACTATTCTTTAATGTAGAATACATCTACATAAATATTATTACTTCGCTATCCGAACAAATTTAAAGGCTCTACGTCCCACGCACGGAAGCCTCAATTCAATACTTCTCCTCTCGTCTTTTGAGAGATTATTGTGGGTCACCCTTTTGTTTGAGTAATTTAAATTTACAAATGTGGACACTGCGAGCAATACCTCATACCCTTTATTAAGTTCCAGCATAGATACTTTATTAACGTATAGATTCCGAAAGATAATTTCCGACTTGTTTAAATTTGGATTTAATGAAGGAATTAATCTGTTTATTTGATATCAGGTTAACCTTTTCACTTTGTTTAAAAGTCGTCCGTAATAGCACGCAGTAGATGGCACCAATAAATTATGAATAAATTACTGTGCTTAAGTAATATTAAACAAAACTAACACGTAGAGGTCTCTATCAATGAACCTATTAGTCCCAACTCTGCATGGATGGGTGACCGTCCCTCAGTGCATGGATGGGTCTTCTATGACTAACGCTAGTGGTTCCGGGCTTTGCAAGGCACGTTAAGTAGTTGGTGCCGGCTGCCGTCGACAGATAGCAGTCGTTAAGCCAAGTGAAATGCCTTAGGGCGGCTTGAAAACTTCTGACAGTAAGACCAGCCACTAGTCTTACAAGCCTCCACCAACCCGGACTAGGTCCCCGTGGTGGAGTATGGCCTATACCTTCCGCAGGGATGAGACCCGTGCCCCTCGGTGGGGACATAAAGGGTTGACGACATTAGTCCCAATAAGTTACGTTTATAAAACTGTCTTTTGTTTTCCTGAGGCATACCTAGTTTAATCCTTCCGGATACGGGTAGAGGCATTCCTATAAACTTAAGACCCAACTAATTAGAGCGTGCCATCCTCGAATGTGACATGTTATACTTGAGCGCGTAATTGCAGCTTCCTCAGCCCGCCCGGCTTCTGAGCCAGTGGAGCGGCGGCCGACAGCCGACACAACAGAAAAGCCTCATTAAAATACCTCAGACGAAGGATAAGTGCTAAAGTCTCCAACTAGCGGCGAGGCATGTCGTGCCCTGCGATAAAATGTCACCTTGGGGCTCGCTTAAACGGGAAGTGTTTTCCGACGTGTGTAGAGCGATCCAGTCAGCAGAACTGGCAACTGACTGTTAATCTAACACCTTACTATTAAACGAAGTGTTACATCATCTAAACGTTCACAATATTTTTATAGAGAGTAAAGCGAAGCTCGCCGCTGACCCCCACTAAACCACTCCATAAGATCAACAAAGCCTAAAAATTACACAAATCTTGTAAGTTTCATAATCACTTAAAAAACAGTAACTACTATCAACTACCTTAGTTATTTTAAGTATGCTAGTTGCTTCAATATCTGGCACGTTGTGTATGTTGTACACAATAATTATGTATGTTTGTCGTTATAGTTTGACAAATATGTACTTACGAGTAACTTTCCAAGTGTGAATGAGGCCGCGAGTTTGTGTGATCGCGTTCAAATTATACTTTTATGGTTCTGCCCTAGCGCGTTGTAAGGATTTCAGGAATATTTTAACTAGAAGGTCCGATGTTTTATTACGGTCCCATAAAACCAACCTAAAAGATTCTAACCGTGGGTAGCGAGCGACGGCTACTATTGTCTAGCTATAACTTTGTTGTAACACAATGACATGATAGCAACATCGAAAAATAAGAATTTGGTCCTAATCGCCGGTACCTATGAATGTTTTTGTTGATTGACCAAAGTGAATATGTGAACTCAAAACTAGAACTTATTGAAAATACAAATTATTAAATATAGGTTTTACTTCGGGGGAAAACGGTATTTCTTAAGGATTCACGGGCCTAGCTGGTTCTGACCTTTAGCTGACATGCAGGGGCGTCATAAGAAGGCTCAAGGTCGCCCCACTAACAACGAAATTAGCGATCGAATCAGGAATGAGGAGATCCGCACAAGAACCCGAGTTAATTATTTTGCTCGAAGAATAGGCTATTTGACAGTGTAAAAAAAGTAGTATTATTTGTACGTCTTCGTATAAATTATGGGTCTTAAACCGATTTAAGACATTTTAACTAAAAAACCATTATTATTTGTAAAACAAACCCAAGATACGATTTGATGATTACGTATCTGCAGCCATTGTATCGATAACGGCCTGGATTGGCCAATTCAATGATGAAGTCACATGTCAGAAAAAATGGCGTTTGTCATTCAATCGTTCTTATGTTTATTGGTTGATTTACTGGTAAGTGACGTCATTCCAGTGCGACGCCATATTGCCCAAAATAGCGTTTTGGCGGCTTATTTGAAAAGTAAATTTTCGTTTCAATAAGTCCGGAGAATAAGTCTACTTTTATTTTAACTAACAAATACAACATCATAAAAACTTAATTAACCATCTATTAAACTAATCTACTATAAACTAAGCCATATAAATAATACTTAACTAATATAAATGAATTTCCAATTATATATTTGCAATTTTTGTTTGCCTTTTTTTAGAAAAAATACTGAAAGAATTTTAAATGACCACTTTCTCAGGACTCCATGAACACCAACAAAAAATATGAGAGGGTTTTCAGAAATCGGTCAAATAGCTTAAGTATGTATTACTCAGTGGGCGAGGTACATAGCTCGGAGAACTGATGGCCGTTTGTGCAAAAAAGTTCTGATCTGGTAACCGCGGACCAGACGACGCAGTGGGCGAGTGGGCAGGAACCCACTG
This sequence comes from Yponomeuta plumbellus, assembly GCA_947310845.1. Taxonomy (NCBI): domain Eukaryota; kingdom Metazoa; phylum Arthropoda; class Insecta; order Lepidoptera; family Yponomeutidae; genus Yponomeuta; species Yponomeuta plumbellus. The sequence goes on along the minus strand of OX371198.1, from coordinate 13,095,396 downwards.
ACGACCTCGTTACGGTGGCGGGGAGTCGCTAGATGCGGGTGGCTCAAGACCGGGAAGCTTGGAAAATCATGACAGATTGGAAATGACAGGGAAGCTTGGAAAATCATGTCCTGCTGTGGGCGTCAAATGGCTGATGTTGTTGATGATGATGATGGGGATACCGATCTAAATAAGTAACACAAAAAACACTAAAAAAACGGGTTGGTTTCAAACTAGAATTCATCATCATCAACCCATTACGTCCCCACCGAGGGGCACGTCTCTTCCCTGAGAAAGGTATAGGCCATACTCCACCACGGAGGCCAAGTCCGGATTGGTGGAGGCTTGTAAGACTAGTGGCTGGTCTAGGATTATCTGTAAATATTTGGTCCGGATCCACTTACGTTTATTTTTTATCGGAAGAGTGCGACCGGGTTATGTACTATGCAAGAGATGGTGTTCAGTAGAAAATATTATTGAATTATAATATTAACAATATACTTAACTATAGTCATAATTAGTTGAAGACAAGTGGATGAAGGTGATAAGTGCATTCTTTTAGATTTTGAGTAAATTGAAGTTAAAGTTTTTCTACAATTTTTTCCACACATAAAACACCGAAAACCAAAAGTACGACATATCACCTTCATCCACTCATGTCTTCAGTTATTTCCGCTTTTCCACTCTTCCATGGAAAGCAAGTATACAAGATTTATCCTCTGATATGAACCATTCGATCTTTTGTAAATAGTGTGCACCATGTATCGCGTAGTTAACGTAGAATGACAATAGTTGTTAGCAAATGCAAATCTTTTACGTAGGTAGTGAGACTGAGGACGCAGGTATTAGTATGCTCATGTATTTAAAAATAAAAATTCAACAAAAAATAGGTAAACAAAAACACGTCGCCCGACGTTCCGGCAGCTACACAGTCCACTGCTTTTTACGACTTTAGCTAACGACGAAATTTGCAACGATATCGATCGTTTGCAATTCGGTCAGCTTAAGCTTAGTGTGAGTGGGTCGTTGACAGAAGCATTCAGGGCCCCGTTTCATAAAACTAAATGGTTTGCTATGACAATTCACTGTGCATTGCGTAGCCAATTAAGCACAGTTTAGCAAGTTAGAAGAATTATTCGAACTGATATAATAAACTATTAATTGTAGTTGTATGAAATGCGATTCACGAACACTACAATGGAACACTGACGGCTACCCGCAGTACAGCTCTAGCCAAGTCAAGCGAAGCTCTAGTTATAAAATGCATCAATTTCCAATGAGTTAATGCGATGAGTTTCATAAACATAAACATAAAACATAAACATTTACACACAGGCACACACACTGTAATTGTATTCCAACTAACTTGGCCCCCGTGGTGGGGTATGGCCTATACTTTCGACAGGGAAGAGACCCGTGTAATGCATCTCGGTGGGGACAAATGATTCATGATTCCAATTAAAACGTGCACTAATACGTTAGCAGTGACTTATTGTACTGTTTGGCTTAATAACTGAACCGGTCGTTCGCATAGCCCATAATGTTCGGTAAGCCTGTCCTCGGCACAAGAAAAGAGCTTTTCAAGACGCAAGCGGAGCTCAGTTTTCGCAAAAGACTCCCAGATAACGTTGAAATTTACAACGGAACCCATCAATAAACACATACAGCGGTGAAGCTCCGCGGATCCGCGCGGAACTAGGCGGAAAGAGTCATCAATCAGTCGCGCGACAATGCGTCATCAATCTACCGGGGCTCAGCGGTTTATGATGACATTGATGTGCAGAGTCGCCGCAGAGGTCGCCGGAGACGCTTCGCAGGTCGCGATACCGGCGTAGTCCCCCATTAGCGTCGGCAGGTAATGCCATTACGTCACGACCTCTGTGTGACTCGAGGTGTGAGAAGTGAATTCATGGGAACACGTCAAAGCCACGAGGCTCCATGTACACGTTACATTCGACGTAGTCCGGCTGCGGAAAATTCGAACTCGATTTGGTTTTCCGCCGGGCTGAAAACGTTGTGTAAATGTACTTTATTTAAATGCCGCGTGGCCCGTTTTCGTACTGCGGCAAGTTTTCAATTTCTCTATCGAAATAAAAAGTAGAACAAATATAGTAGTACGTAGAGATAAGTAAGTACGTCCGGACAAGGCCGTAATACATGTATAAATAACTTGCACACAACACAATCACTTGTCTCGATCCCGAGCTAGGATACCCTGACATCACAACATTCATGACAGTTTTAGCCTAATAAATTAACAAACTTTCAAACTTAAAAAATATTACTCTTGGATGTGTTGAACACTAGACACAGTTATTCTCTGATTAAATTTAATATTAGACTACATCCTTGTCTTCTAAATAATCGTTGATTTTATATTAAGCTTTTTTGCAAAGCGTGTGCTTAACCCGATTCTTAAGCCGCGATAGAGGTAACTCTAATATATCTTGGAGTATCTTGTTGTAGAACCTTATACAGTCCCCATAAAGGAAGTTTTAACTTATAGAAGTCTAAATCGTGGAAATGACAATTTATGTTTATTTCTAGTATTAACGTTATGATGGCTACCAAGAGTTTCGAAGTCTTTAATATTTTTTTGAACGTACATAATATTTTCATAAATGTATTGGCTTGCAACTGTTAGATGTTGATTTCTTTGAAAAAATCTCTTAGTGAGTCCCTGCTACCCAGCTTGTAAATAAATTGGATCGGTCTCTTCTGCAAGATGTCTCAATGTCTGCTGCCCGGCCCCATAGTAGTATACCATAATAGGACATAATACTATGGAAGTAACTAAAATAAACAAGCCTAGTAGTTGCAACGTCAGTAAGTTCTCGAATTCTTTTCACGGCATATGTTGCGGAATTAAGTCAACGTGCTAATTTTACAATATGTGGGGGAGTAATAGGAATCTAACACACGGCCTGCATTGTAATCAGGCGTGATACTGCTAGACCAATAATAAGTCATTCTATAAATATATGAACGTATGAATCTACACGATGTTTAGTTTCCGTTAACGTCCAATGTGTAATGGCTTAGCGTACAGTAAGCAAATCAGAGATTACATGATGAACGTGAACAATTATATCAGAAACTCCAACACCGTCCCGGATGAATGCTTGATTAATACCAGTCGATACGTTAGAGGCTGTAGAATGTGACGGGGAAGAGAGTGTTGCGTAATACAATGTAATTTGTCGCCGCGAACAACTCTGGCTGAACGTGTGTGTAGGTACTAACCATTAGCACGTGAGGTTTATCGGGCTGTTACATAAAAACCTGCCACCTTTTATTGGATTCAACAAGACATTCAGGCGTTAAGTACGAGATTCCTTTGCAGTGTTAGTTCACAGGGAACTTAGCAAGGAACTAGGAACTGTCACTACCCTTTATTAATAAGTGGTGACATGACATGTAGTACCTAATAGGTTTCATGTAATTGGCGTATGAGAAAGATCTCAGTCACCATTGACTTCATTTAACATACATACATATTTCGTATTATTATTTGGTATTCGACAACCTAAATTAGAAATTAGAAGTCCCAATGTAGAGCATTATCTGTACCATTGAATTTAGAAGGGATTCAATGTCTGTACCAATTTATACACATTAGACTTTAGTATAAATGCTCAGAATCGCTCCTAGCCCCGGCTGCGTAAAGCCACTATCTGTGTACTATTCAACACCTGAAAGTGTTGACATCACATAGATATTGTTTCTCATTTTCCGAAAAATATGAGGACACAACCTGTTCTTACTCAGCGCCATATATTGATAATTTTTACGCAACATATTTTGTCCAGTCTTTGGAATAAAATAATAGCCAAATTATGTTCGCATTCAACACTTTTCTAAGGTAACGCGCTGAGCCGCAACATGATTTTTCGATCTAAGACACCGCAAGGAAGCATCCAATCTCTGTCGAATATTGCATGTATTAGAAAGAGATATAGGTACATAGTATTGCGTCATCTCATATGACTGTACCTACAGAAATAAATTCTGAATTCTCACCCATTACTGAGTTCATGAAACAGAATTACACTCCCAATAAAATGATAATTCTTCGCAAATTCTGTAAATCTCTGTCTAACATAGAAACGGAGAACAAGCTATTGCATTTGCTACAGCAAAAACAAAAGTCATGTATTCTAAAAACACTAATGTACACCTAATAAATATTAATGTTATTACAGTTTATGTTGTTTTATTTCATTTTATATTAATATTAAATTATCATAATTATTCTACACTTTGATGAACCTAAATAAACAAATCTAGAGTTTATTAGCTACCGATATTTTACATACTTAAAATTTTGTTATGTTTCAAATATTCAACGGTAGGATCAACGCTGCTGGCGCGTAACATACTTTGTCATTTCAAAATAAGCTTTATAAAAATTTAATGAGATGCGTTCTGTTGCGGCTCAACTCATACAGTGTTGAATAGTACACAGGTAGTGGCTTTACGCGCCCCGGCTGCCTGAGTGACCTTTAACGATCACGAAGGTTAAGCAACATCAGGCGCGTTCAGCGCATGGGGTTGACAGTCTGTGACTAACGATAGTGGCATTTTTCCGAGCGGTTCCGTGCTTCGCAAGGCATGTTAAGCAGTTGGTGCCGGCTGCCGTCGATAGATGGCATTCGTTAAGCCAAGTCAGAGGTCTTAGGGCGGCTTGAAAACTTCTGACAGTAAGACCAGCCACTAGTCTTACAAGCTTCCATCAATCCGGACTTGGCCCCCGTGGTGGAGTATGGCCTAGACCTTCCTCAGGAAAGAGACCCGTGCCCCTCGGTGAGTCCTCAGTGGGTCCAACCCATTATGGGTTGATGATGATAAATGCTCATGATGAGACTCTATAGTCTCGAGACTGAAATGGAAAGGCAACGCGGGAAGACGGCAGGTGGACCAAGGCAATTACAGAGTGGTGGCCGAGAACAGGACGACGGTCAGTGGGCAAACCTGCAGCCCAATAGTCGAACGACGTCGTTGGAAGGAAGGTCCGTGGATGCGAATGGCGAGAGACCGTGTGAAATGGCATTTGAGGGAAAAGGCCTATACCCAGCAGTTGCAGCAGCGGTGCGTTGATGATGATGATGATGATGACGATAAATGCTCCTCACTGTTCTTCAGTAGAGTATATAGGGAAGAGCGAGTGACGAGCTCTTCTATTATAAAGGGAAATTTCCCGCCAGACAGATCGTATGCCTGGGGACGGCCGGTCCAACTGTGGTTTATTAGACGTTGTATTTATCGTAAGTCATGCAGAAATGTTGGAGTTTATATTGCGCCCGCAGAGTTGACGTGGTCGCCACAAGTGAGAAGATAAGGAAGGCTGACCCCACCATCATGTGGGATTAAAAGTCAAGAAGAGAGAGAGAGAGAGATTATAAATACTCCTCACTCCGTAATCGTTTACACTCTCAAGGTATTTTCGATAGTCTTTATATTTGTGTTGCAAAATGTACATACCCAAATAGAGCGCACCCATCAACTGTCTCAGTTGGTCTAAGCGCATCTGAGTACCATGTCAGGGGTCCTAGGTTCTAAATCCACTGGAGGCCACAGTACTTTTGTAAAAATGTTGACAGTATGCTGTGTGAGCCTTTAGTTGGTCACCTTATAGGACGAACTGTTTAATTTTAATTAAGTATAAGACGTATAAGAGAATGTATAAGACGGCAGTTGGCTTACCTATTGACTAAAAAATAAAAATAATTGACAGTCTGGGTGGTGTTCCATGTTTGTGATGTTTGGGACCAGGACATTTGGTTGTGTAAAGAGGAAGTTATTATTATTACATGTAAAGGTTAACGTGCAGTTACTAAACGGTTATTGTTTACTATTGCAGAGGAAGACTACCAGACAACGATGCTTAGTGCCAAAGACGGTGGACAAATAAATGACTGAGTAGTATAGGTAAGTTTTTTCTTTACTTAAGTGCATGCGAGTACAAAATACCAAGCACATCACCAGACTTCGTTTGTCATCACAGTATCTGGTTTATTTTAGCCACCCTTACGATGGAGGGCGTCAGGGTATCGCACCAGGGCGTGCGGGCGCACTCTGCCGAGGGCTCCGCTGGCAGAATCACCCAGGCCGGCCTTGCGGCCCGCAGTCCCGAGGGCACGGCAGCCAAGGGCATGGCCATCAAGGGTCACGAGGACCTGTGGGTCGAGATCCAGGCAAACACCTTCCGCAACTGGGTCAACGAAACCCTCAAGCCCATGGATATTAAGGTCAGTAGGATTCTGCCTCTTGTCTCAATTTGTACTCTTCTGTGGGGTGGGCAAAGTAAAGATTTGTGGAGTTAACAATGTTCATGAAGAGAGTCAAGGGTATACACTACTTTGAAGTCTTGAATCAACTTGTTTCGGGTCATGCAATATCAGTTTTTAACGCTTTCTCAAGACATGGAAATGTCATGGCTTTTTCAAGATAAACATGTTGTACCCTTGCACATTATTATTTACCGTCGTCTTGATATTATAGCTCTTGTATAGTTTTAGTTTTACTCACGTTTTTATTGAAACATGTTGATACAATCTCTGAAAATCCTATCAGCTAATCTAAGCTAAGCTATTCTAAAATTCTATATCCTTATCACTTCATATTAATATTATCTGATAGGCTCAGATCCCAAGAGAAAGATTTAAAAATGTTCTCTTATAAGCTACGAACAGGCATCAACTCATTAAACTGCGCTCCTCCACGAAATGTTCTTGTGACAAATGCGTATTTTCCAGGTGGTAGATTTAGTAGAAGACTTGCGCGATGGGACAGTCTTGTGCGCATTGGTTGAGGCTCTGCAAGGGAGGAGGCTGAAGGGCTGGAGCCCCAAGCCCAGCAACCAGCACCAACAGCTGGACAATGTCACCACAGCTCTGCAGGCCATTGAAGATGACGGAGTCAAACTAGTAAATATTGGTAAGAGATAGTTCGGTTCGTCTTAATAGCAACAATTTTAAGGTGATTCACAAATACTTTTGAGTCAGTAGGTACGTTAGCAAACTTGTCACCGTTGCCATTTATGAACAATTATATGTAACCGTGTCCAATAAGTTCGAATACAAATCTGTTTTCATTCATTACCATAACGTATTTATATTTAGAATGTTGAGATATTTGAAATTCTATGTCATATATTGTCATAAATAAACAATAAAAGTATAAAAGGCCAAATATTTCTAGTATTGATTTAATCCAATATGAAGCACTTACGTGACGCGGTTGTTACGAAATTTCGCAAAGGCGACAGTCCGGGGGCAATTTTTAGGGCGTTTAAAGTCTTCGGGATAAAACGTAATTTTGTTTACACTACTATTAAACGTTACAAGGAATCATCCTCGTTGGAGGATAGGAAGAGATCTGGCCGACCACGTTCAGTAAGGACAGCTAGCGTATTGTAAGTGGTAAGAGAACGAGTTCGGCGAAAACATCATCGCTCTGTGCGAAAACTTGCTGCAGATTTGAAGATATCCAGAGGATCGGCGCACAACATATTGAAAGTAGACCTCGGATGTCATGCTTACAAAAAACGCAAAGTCCATGGTATTTCCGAAGCGACCAAGAAAAAGAGATTAGATCGATCGAAATCGTTACTTGCTTGGCACGCTGGGGACGAGTTTGTTTTTTCTGACGAGAAACTTTTCGTTTTAGAACAACCTCACAACTCGCAAAATGACCGGTTGTGGGCAGCAAGGTTAAAGGACATCCTGGAGAGTGAGAGGAGTGTCCCAAGATTCCAGAGTGCGCCGTCGGTGATGGTATGGGGAGCAGTTTGCAAAAGAGGCAAACTTCCTTTGATATTCATTGATAAAGGAGTTAAAATCAATGCTCAGTATTATAAATCGGAAGTATTGGAGAAAATTGTTAAGCCAAGCTTGAAAAGATTGTATGGAGACGATTATTACATCTTTCAACAAGATGGAGCCCCATCGCACACGGCGAAAGCAGTTCAAGAGTGGTGCGAGGCGAATTTGACCAATTTCTTAAAGAAAACTGAGTGGCCTCCCAGCTCACCAGACTTGAACGTATTGGATTATTTTGTATGGTCGCACATGCTATCAAAACTGAACGACTACAAAATCACAAATATGAACCGTTTCAAAAAAGTTATTCAGAAGATTTGGGACGAAATGCCAATGGAAATGGTGCGTGCTGCGTGCGACGGGTTTGAAAAACGTTTGAAGCTAGTAGTAAATGTTAAAGGCGGAGTCATTCCAAAATATTTACTGTAAATATTAGGCATATTTATGGTACTTTAAAAATATAATACATTTTACTAAGAAATCTGTCGATTTATTTGTATTTAGTGGCTCTTTTAAAGTGTATCCAAACTTATTGGACACGGTTATGAACTAAAGGATTATCGTTATTAAGGAACGCGCGGTCCTTTTAAAAAGCTTCAAACTCTTTTCAATGACTAACCCAGTTTATCATTAATTCTGTGATTGAGTCAGAGTCACACCAGTAGGTACTGGGAAACAGGAAACTTAACTTTCTAAGTCAGCAGCAAAGCGTACAATGACGTTTACCATAACAATGAACAATCCTGCATGTGTAGTACGATGACACGAGTCACGTGTTTTGTAGTCCCAACATGTCAAAATTTGACAATCCATGTACCTAGTGGAAAGTGGCGACTTTTGATTTTTTAAACAAAGTTTACGTCACATTACTACCCTGTTGGCTACGAGACTTTTTCTATCATTCCCTAAAAGGTTCATAATAAAAACAAACCATACCCTCGACCCTTTTTCTTTCGAAAATATAATTACCTACTTATTTCAGGTAACACGGATATCGTGAACGGTAATCTGAAGCTCATATTGGGCCTCATCTGGTCGCTCATTGTTCGATACCAAATAGGACGAAGCAAATTTCCACCGAGGTGAGTGCTACACTTATAATAAACATAAAACATTTACATATAGGCACATACATTGCTTCTTCTCCATACTAGGATACCCTTTGTCGTGGGAACCAGAAACAGCGACATGACAAACATGAAAACATCCAAGATCTGGGGTTTTTTTGTTCCAGTCGGGATTCAAACCCGGGACCTCTCGCATAAAATAGCGCAGTCACAAAGTCGCAAGTCTCGGTTAGGTTATCTACGGTCTGCACGGCACACTTTCTAGTGCTGCCGTGGAAAATTGTATTTTTTTCATGCATTGATTTCATGCACGGACTATAAAGTTTCTAGTTCGTTGTAGACAGCCATTTATTTTGTATCCGGAATTTTAAACGTTTTCCAATGGGTAAGCAATTAGTGAATGGTACATGCATTCGTCGATACGGTCGTGCGGTGCACATTGATGGTACGAAATCCACAGTCTCTCTAAAATGATACTCAATTATTGAACTAAAACTTTCGTAAGCACTACACATACAAAATACAATATTTATGTATTTCCTTAATAACATTTTACATGGGTTATACACAGCGGGCCCCGCACTATAAGGTAAAATCTGTATCGCGGACGCCCAAGAACAGTTTCCAAAAGATAGTGTTATACGAGCAAAACATAACATACCGCACCCCTAGATGAAAACAAATTCCACGAATATAAAAATACTAAAAATCAGCCAAACCGGTCCAGCCGTTCTCGAGTTGTAGTGAGACTAAGGGACAGCAATCCATTTTTATATTTGTAAGATATTATAACAGGCCATAACAATGTGTAGTTTCGTTTCTTTGGTAAGGGTGCATTATTTTTATTTTGGTCACAGAAAATTGATGCTATCGTGGCTTCAGTCAGCGCTGCCGGAGTGCCGCGTTAGCAATTTGACCACCGACTGGAACAGTGGAGTGTTGCTTTCGGCTCTACTTGACCATTGCAAGCCAGGCGTCTTCCCACATTGGCGAGAACTTAGTAAGTAAAATATTATTGTTAATAATAATATTCTTTAGTGCACAGTTTTATAAAAATACTAGATGAAAACTCGGCTTCGCCGTTGTATGTATGGTTCGTATTGACCACTTTTTTTTTTGTTTGTAACATTTACATACAGGCACATACATTGCTTCTGGCCCCACACTAGGATACCCTGTGTCGTGGGAACCAGAAACAGCGACGTCACAAACATGTAAACATCCAAGACCTGGAGTTTTTTTTTCTCCCCAGCCGGGGATCGAACCCGGGACCTCTCCCATGGTAAGCAGATGCACTAACCACTACGCCACAGAGGTCGTCATTTGCTTTTTTATTTCAACAAATTAGACCTTAGAGCTCATAATGGACAGGGACACGTGTGACACTTGGTGACGTGACACCAACGGAACATTGGTGATATTGACATGTTTACTTCGCAACGCCATTATGTATAGAAAGATCATTTTTACATTGAAAATACCTACTTGGGAATCGGAATTTTCCGCCTTTAGGACCACCTATACTTGGTTTAGGACTTGGTTTGACTATTGTTTACGCTCTTCCATTTGATATGGATTTCGTTCGAGTCTACCGTAGACGAGTACGAAATTATTAATATAGAAAGGTACAAAGGCGAACTTAATGCTAAAAGCATTATCTTTCAGTTAACCTTGGTTATGTGAAGATTTATCAGCGGTTATGAAATGTAACAAACAGATGACCTACATTAAACATAATAGTAGTATAGGTAAGCCTAAAATAAGGGGGCGGGTGGGGGACAAGGGGGGAAATACATATGTATAAAACATCACGCGTGCTTATGTTTGTAAAAAAACATTTCTATGTACTTCTTCAGCTTATAACTACCAAAGCTACCTATGTATGCATGTATTTGAATACGTAACTTGACAGAGTAACTTGTCTTCGACAGCCAGCTTAAGAGCGTTCTCCTGCAAAGTACCTACTAACTAATGCTTTACGTTACAATATTCCAAAGGCTCCATGTTAGACGATAAGTTCTGAAGGCCTTTCCTCAAGGAACAATTCTCATACAAAAAGAGTTTGGTTTTAATTCACAGATGACATGCCGGATCTCAATGACACTGTACCATTAAGTTTAGACACTTTTACAATGTGTGGTTTGCTTGTGATTACATCTGAGTATAACAAAATTAAAAAGGAATTATTGTCTGATAAAAGTTTTCAAAGAAACTTTCATCATCAACCCATGTTGTATAAATATTGAATAAACCTTTTTGAAATTGAATTGAATTTTGAATGCTGTCCCCACCGGAGGGAGAAGGAGAAGGATCTTTCCTGAGGAAGGTATCGGCCATACTCCACCACGGGGGCCATGTCCGGATTGGTGGAGGTTTGTAAGACTAGTAGCTGGAGGCCGATTCTCGCCCATGCGAATTGAAAGCGTAGACGCCAAACATTCGAAGGATTAGACATTTGTCGCATAAAAATCAGTTTCATGTATTCTCACAAAGTCGTATACGCAAATTTGCTAATAATTTTCGTTCGCTTTGAGGTGTCATCTTGTCGCATGGTAATTACCATGCGACTTGCAAAAGGCGTATGAAATTTGAACGCATTCATTGATAGTTGAGGGTGGGTGTATTCCGAAATGCGATAAAATCGATTACAGCGCGAATCCACTTAAGTGCAGTAGGCACAAAAACCCTCCTCCGTGCGAGATACTTTGGGACTACTAAATTTGGTCGGGTTCGCGCTGTTATTGATTTTATCGCATTACGGAACGTAGGGCAAGTCCATTATTAATGGACTCGCCCTACGTTCCTTACGTTGACGTTTCGTTAGAAGTAAAATTTCAGTTGAAAATTTTAAGAGTTAAGTGTATTAAAATTTTAAATAACGTATATTTTGTACCTAAACAGTTTCTTAGTTTATAAAATAACACTCAAAGTAATAATTTGCCGCAAAATGTATCAATTTAAAAGTGAAATTGTAAATGTTTTAAGATTCGACTAACTTTCAATTTACAATCGAGAAAATGGAACGTAGGATTCACAGATTACTGTTATAGTCGTTAGACATTTCTTTTTTCATACGAATTCAATGTCGCATGGTGTTCAGAATACAGAATTTGGGTGTCGTTCGACTTTTTTATGTAGAATTCAAGTCATACGCCTTAGAGTCGTATACGTCTTATTTGCTAATGAAGTGAGAATAGGCTCCCTGGTCTTACTGTCAGAAATTTTCAAGCCGCCCTAAGGTATCTGACTTTGCATATCGGCTGCAATCTATCGACTATAGAAACTTTATTTGGCAATTGACAATACCTACCTATTTTTATTTTTTTTATCTTACTTATTTTATTGTCCTAAAGGAAACTAGATACAAAATAAAACGATTTTCATTCATAATTTTCTGTTTGAATTTCGTCTTGTTGTAAAAGGACGTAAACGCCAAATGACGTCACACATACGGCAACAGCTATTTAGTTTTTAATATTAGGCAACGGTACCTCCTCATTCCATCGTATGTGTGACGTCATCACACAATTTTTGGTTTTTATTTCTATAAAATTAAGAAATTAATAAAATTTCTAAATATTTTTTTCGTAATCAGGATAGCAAAATTAAGATAATATGGTATTTTTAGTTTTAGGCGTTGTAAGATATGAAATGTCAATTATTTCATTTTAATTAGGTACGTACTGTCAAATCTCGATTTGTGTCCTGTAAATTTATAGGCAAAGTTTCATTGCGATCCTCCGTGTCGTCCAAGAACTAAACTACATTTACATGGGAATGGCTCTTTGAGGACCCGCCTTAACACGAGAACCTATAGCACGTGATAACGTTCTATATTCAAAAGATATTTCCTCTACACATTGCTCCCAATTCAGCGCGTCCCCATTAGCCTATTAGATATACATACGTCCCTCTGTAGGGCACCGGGTTTCTCTCAGAGGGAGTCAGTAATCAGTGTGCGTGCTATCGGCGACTTGTCAAACAATAGGGAAGGAGGTACCCCTCAATGGGGATTATTTATTTATTTATTTAGTTTCAGAAAAGCCATTGTATGACTTAATGTTATTTAAAAAATATGAAAACAGAAAGTCATTAACAGGCTTCCACTGATAGCCACAAAGTATTAAAACTAGTACATAATTAAGAAAAAGTAACGATTAAGTCACCGCAAAAAACGAGTGTCAGTGAAGAATAAATTAAGATATAAGCATTTGAGAAGGAAATATATATAGCTAAGATTTATACATAAATAATGAGAAGAGAGCCTATATACTCACTCACTAAAAAAGTTCACAGTTAGCCGTCGCCTAACTGCTGCAATACTGTCGCAATTTATATCAATGTCCGGGTATCGACACGGAGATCGAGGGAAAACATATTTTGTGAGGGAAATTCCGGGCACTCACGATTTCTTCCGGACGTTTTCCTTTGCCGTTAGCAAGTGGTAGTCCTACTACAAATTCCAAAACCATAAACGCTTCACCAATAAACACCACGTTTCCTTTCAGATCGCCACGAGGCTGTAGAGAACTGCCGGCGGGCCATGAAGCTGGCACACCGTGAGTTCAATGTGCCGATGGTGCTGGAGCCGGAGTATCTGGCTTCGCCGTGGCTGGATGAGCTCTCCGGGATGACGTACCTCTCCTACTTCATGAAGCCAGGCTCGCCCGGGTACCGGTCGGTGCTCGAGTGGGTCAACTCGCGCCTCGAACGTGCTGTCACAAATTTCACGGTAACGTACAAGGCTCTGTACCTACACCGTTCTACGAGTCACTGTCAAACTCTTAAGCCTGCAATATATGTTGGCCGAGCGTTGTCAAGTGAAGATAAATATCAACGTATAGACAGTAAGTTCGCATTGTCTTGCCATCGCTCGGTGTCGCTCGCCTAGTTGGCCGAGTAAAGGCAAGCGCCAATGTGTAGAGATAATTTGGCGTCGCTCGTCACAACTTGCAATCGCTCGCGATCATTGGCCGCACTTCGGAGCGGTGTCGGTTTTTTGGCACAAATCAAAGGCGATCGCACAATACAAACTGACAGCACCCAACGTGTGGGCATCTCTTGAAAACTCGTCTGTATTGGCCATTTGCATTGGTTTTCCATAAACTTGCCGAACGTGCTTGCCTTGTATAGTTTGCCTACGCTCGCGTTGGCCTAAGCTCAAGCAATATGTATTGCAGGCTTTAGGAAACCAAATACTCAATCTCATTGGTCAATGCGCACGGCTAAAGATAAATTACAGTTTGTCCAAAAAAAAGTAGAAATGAAAGAGTACGGTTCTGCTCACACTTTTTATCTGTGTTTGTTAATAGTTTGCACTTACAAGCATTATTAAAATTTTGAGCGATTACATCACATAAGGTATTGTGCTTCAATAAATATAGTAATTGTTTAGATTTTTCGATAAAACAATTAGTTAACTTTCACTTCTGGTTTCTTGTAGTTTTGGACAAACTGTAAACTATAGTTTCGACCAGGGCCGGATTTAGAGATCCAGAGACCTCTGGGCAACAAAGGAGCGGAGGCTACCCGCCCCAAATTATTTTCCAACTAAAATTAACAATTTTTGCAGTCGAGTTTTTCAATAAATAATTTATGTAGATTCAAGTAGTTTCACTTAACTAGTAACTATTTAACAAATATATATTTTTTAATTTGAAAGTTTTTTTTCCGAAGTATCTATTGTAGGGGCCCCCCGTTTGTGGAGGCCCCGGGGCTTTCGCCCCGGTTGCCCTCCCCTAAATCCAGCCCTGGCTTCGACGGTCGGCTTCATAGGGTATATAGTAGTGGCTATTGAAGGTCACGCGCACTACCAATGGGTGCACATAGGTAGAAGATTTTCTTTGGGAGCCCGTTTTGCGAAATTGAGTTTACGATGTAGATGTTCTTATTACTTGTGCTTTTGTTCTTTACTCAATATAGCAGCTCATACTCATGAGTTCAGTACCTATGTATGTAATGAACTAAGTAGGTATTGTCGAATGTACACGTTCCGCCAGAAAAGTATTGATCGATAGTATAATGTAGTAGGTATTTAGAGAGTTACAGCATTACGTACTCTATAACAATCAAAGCTTATTGTTTTCATTGTTGCACATTTTGAGCATAATAATATGTAACATTTTGAGCATAATAATATGCCGTCTTAATAGGAAAATCTATCCTGGGCATAGTGGGCATATTCAAATTATGTGAAACTGCATGGAATGCAGATTTTGGAAAAAAATATGCCTTATTTCTAAGTCAATATTATTATAATTTCTAAGTAAAGTAGGTAACTTATTCTGAGTGTTTACCATGTTTGTAATGTGCTTGCCTGGTTACCATTGCCAAGTCAAGATAATGTGTTGTTTGGAAGTTATTTTATTTAAGTTAAATAAATGAAGGCGGGAATAAACTCTACCGCTTAATAACCTCCCTGGCGTAACACAATACTATAGGTATTTGTATAATATATTTTACTAGACGAAAACCCGGCTTCGCTCGGGTAAAATGTAGACGCAAAATAATATTCCACTATGTTTTGTTTATATGGTGACGCCTCTGTATTTATCAACCACCAGTAGATATAAATCTCTTAATACATTCAGATAAATAAGCTCACACGTATCCCAGAGGGGTAGGCAGAGACCACGGACTGTCACCTGCCACTATCCTGACAAATCACTTTCGCTTCATCGACATTCATTAGTCGTTGCTTGTACCCACATCGGTTTCGGGTACTTTTAATCTTGCCCTTTGCTAATACATCCCCTATTTGGTCGAAGTATGTCCAACTGGGGCGTCCCTTACCGGCCCTTCCACTCACATTCGCTCGATATATTTTCTTTGTCAGTCTTTCTTCGTTCATCCTCTCCACATCTCTAAACCAGCGCAACATTCCTTTTTTCAATTCTAGTCACTCACTACATCCTCTTTCTCTACATCCTCGGTCTCTGATTACTATTGCGTATTCTGTCATTCAAAGTAACACCACACATATTTCTTAAGGATCTCATTTGTACTGCACTAATCCTACTTTCATGATTCTTCTGCCATACCCAAATCTCGCTACCATGCTTACATCAGTATTGGAACCAGCACACTATTACGGATAGCCAATCTTGCTCTTTTGGACATGTTCTGGCTACTCACGAAGGAATGCAAGGCGAAAATCGGATACTTATCATAACTTTGTCATGGGTACCTCATCACAAATTACTAACTAAATGAGCTTCCTTCATAAACTTAACAGCTAGTGAATCTAATGACGTATTCAATGAGACGTAGAATCCACTTGGCTAATCAACTAAAAACAGCTCTTTGGCTTTACAGCTTTTAGTTTTGTATTGACCACATGTTTTTCTTCATCATTTTAATTGTTGGTATTTTTCTTATCTAGTGGCTTTTTCATTTCAATAAGTTTATTGGTACCTATAACTAAGCAAAACAATAAAGATCAATTTATGACTTTGATTTCCTTTTTCAATTATTTTTCAGACCCTTCCAAAACTCAATGTCAATTATTGTCTTCCCGCCAATGAAAAACACCACAGATTACTTACTACACCTTCTCAGTTGGCACAGATTTATATAATAACCTTTTTGGATGCCTCGGTATTCCACACACCATGAAGTTAACAAATTGGATCAAAGGGCCGGTTTAGATTATCTTAGTGTTTAGGAGAGTGCTTTACTTTACACTCTGTTGCAACATTATGCTGAATCGGGCCCATTTTGGGGGCTCAACCTTTAACGACCTCTGTGTCGTAGTGGTTAGCGCATCTGACTACCATGCGAGAGGTCCCGGGTTCGAATCCCGGCTGGGGACAAAAAAAAATCCCAGGTCTTGGATGTTTACATGTTTGTGACGTCGCTGTTTCTGGTTCCCACGACACAGTGTATCCTAGTGTGGGGCCAGAAGCAATGTATGTGCCTGTATGTAAATGTAAATATGTAAATGTAAATTATTATTTTCATGTTGTACAGTTTATTTTTTACGCTTTTTATGCTTTCTGTGTTTTTTTTTATTATTGTACGCATTCTTTGTGTGGGTGTTTTTTTGTTTTGTTTTGAGTATAAAATAAATTTTCTTCCTTTCTTTCTTTCTTTCTTAAGGAGAGTGCTTTTGTAGAAACGTGTAAGCGCCACTTGCTTTAGTACGTTTTACGGTATAGTACGGTTCTAGTTGCCTTTCAATTAGAATCAAAATAGAATTGGTTTCTATTGTTCTATCCAGTAACACCTGAGCGCGTTACTATCCTCGTTACTTATCTGTGTATAAACTAAAAATTTAGTGAGAACTTTAGGAGAGTTCGCAAGTGACTCGTGACGGGTGCGTGTTGTTTTCATTAACTTACTTATGTGTTCCATTAAAACTCATAGTATTTTGAGTAGGATAGCGCATATTTCGCGACGTCGACGAAGTGACACTCTACTGGAAGAAATATAAACGTTCACTCGAACGTCTAGTAATGTACTAATGCACTTGCCTCTCTAATTGTATTATAGCACTCTCCTAAACACTAAAATAATGTAAACCGGCCATAACAGTTCACAATGACAACTTGTGACACTAACACAACAATGATGACATTGACATGTTTACTTAGCAACGCCATTGTTGAATTTAATAATTTTTATATTGATGCTGCTCGATAATACGAATTTTCCGCCCATATGTTGTCGACTCAGATCAACCATTTTTTTACGCTCTTTCATTTGGTGTGCATAGCGTTCGAGTCTACCGTAGACCCGAACGAAATTATTAATATAGAAGATAACTTAATCCCCTTTTGTCTGGCATCTCCCAGACTGACTGGAACGACGGTCGGGCGGCTAATGACCTGGTGCGGTCGATGGGTGGCCCAGCGCCTCCCCCGAGCAGACTCCGCAGAGATCCAGCAAAGTGGGAGGAAAACAATCAACTGGCTTTGGACGCTGGAAAGAAATTAGGTAAAGTATTTTTCTTTTTTATAGATTATTTTTAAAACTTTTGACCTTTTTGAACTAATACTTTAGTAAGCACACATTGTTTGGTCCTTTTTCTGGCCACCATCACCGACCTTTTCTTAATCTCTCTCGCCATCCACAAAGCCAACTCGATATGCATGTATACGTATAACTTATTCATATAACACTTCAATATACGAGTACATGTATAGTATACGTATAACGCCAGCCTAGTTTGTTATCTCAGAGCATTCCAGAGTATTGTATCCTTGACCATCTAGATTCAGGTACCATAGGCAACAACTACCAGAAGCCCGATATAGTTTCCAAATTACATTACATAAACTCGCCCTAGTATCCCAGAAGGGTAGACAGAATTAGCCACTTTGGATTGGAAGGATTTGTAACATATAAACATAAACATTTACATACAGGCACATACATTGTTTCTGGCCCCACCCTAGGATACCCTGTGTCGTGGGAACCAGAAACAGCGACGTCACAAACATGTAAACATCCCAGACCTGGGATTTTTGTCCCCAGCCGGGATTCGAACCCGGGACTTCTCGCTTATGTAGATGCGCTAATCGCTGCGCCACAGAGGTCATAGAGAGTTTCTATGGATTCTATTCGTCGGTCCATTCACAATTAAGTATGTCTTATTTCCAGGAGTCCAACCAGTGCTGTCGGCCCGAGACATGAGCACGAATGAAGTGGAACACCTGGGGGTCATGACTTGGGCGTCACAGTTCCGCAACGTGCCCCCGAGGCCGCCCGTCCATGACATGCTAAGAGTTGCTCTGGACTCTACTTCTGGGAGAGTCGGTGAACCTGTAAGTATTAACTCTTGAATCACACACACATACACACACATATTTTGAAACGTACCTACATTATACGCTTGTATGATTATCTTTCAGTCAGTCAGTACCTGCACACCTTGACAAGATAGTTTTATAATACTTTATTGCACACGAACATAAACATAAACAACATAAACATTAACATACAGGCACATACATTGCTTCTGGCCCCACACTAGGATACCCTGTGTCGTGGGAACCAGAAACAGCGACGTCACAAACATGTAAACATCCACAGACATTAAACATAACATTACATTAAAAACAATATGTACAAAGGCGAGCTTATCTCTGTAAGAGATTTCTTCCAGCAAGCCTTAGTGTTGTGAGTTATATTAAAAAAAAAAACGGCCAAGTGCGAGTCGGACTCGCTCAGTAATAGGGTCTGGTTTACCCTTTGGGTACAGAACCCAAACTAGCTGGTACTGTGCAGAATCGATTTTTTATCGAAACAACAAGTAGCTTCGTCGTTTCAGACTATTTATGCCAAACTGTTAATTTCATTCAACCGTTCTATTATAATTGAGTATCAAACATTCATTTATAGTCTTCGTTGAACTACCAAAAATTTCAATTAATAAGGTATCTACCAGGGAGATTCTACCTGTCTTTCCAACCTACCATTTATCTATATAACTTCAGCTGTAAGATATTACACATTACTACATATACACAGTCAATTTTAAACGAATCTCAGCTTAATCTTTCCTTTCTAGACTTACATCAAGGTGGAGAGCATAGCCCAAGAGTTGTCGGTGGCGGACGTCAAGGTGACCATCGTTAATCCCTTGGAACAAGAGTCACGGCTGAAACTAGACTCACGAGGGGCCGGCGAGTTTCTGCCAGAACACGCCGGTATGCACGAGATAGTGCTTACTGTCGACGACATCAGGTTCGTAGCGTAACGTTTTTGTGACGTCGTGGTTACTGTCCCCGATTAACACTTGTTGATTGACTGCAGACGCAATCGGTCTAAGACAATCATAAACATTATCATAATTGTTTATTGTGCAAAACAAGACTTAACAATAGAAATCAGATATTAATTTCAACGTAATTTATATTGTGTTTGTTGAATAACAATGTAGGTACTTATAATGTTAATGTTAGCCACTGCCTTGGGGAGGTTTTAGTGGAGAAAAGGCAGCGAAAAAAACTCCACTCTGACCATCTTTTCTCAAATCACCTTAAATCTAATACAAAGTATGTATATTCAATTCATATTTGTATATTCATGGACATTCGTCCATCTACCAAAGAAACTCAAGACCCATGAGTGTAATCAATACTTGCAATGTCAAATAATATTTGATATTATTATTTATTCATACAAATCTAAGAAAACACCAATGCTGCGGCCAAACACACGGATGACACCCGTTAACGAACCTAACGCAGAGGTCAGCCATAAAGTAACTCTTAGCCCCAAATTAAATTAAATTTTATCATTAGGCGCGGTGATCCATTCAGAGTGAACTTAAGTATAGGTATCACAACATAGTCTTAACAAGGATCTAAGAGGACGCCGTCTGTTGCTATGTGATAGGTAACATGACATAACATAACATTTACATAGAGGCACATACATTGCTTCTGGCCCCACACTAGGATACCCTGTGTCGTGGGAACCAGAAACAGCGACGTCACGAACATGTAAACATCCAAGACCTGAAGGTAACGTTAAAATATTCGTTAAATATTTAGCGAATATTCTTTTCTTAAAATACTCTATCCTACTTTAGGATTTATATATTACACTTTATTATTCGAAAAAAAGTACAAATTTTCCTCCTAATTAGGTGATAATAATTTGTAAATTAGCTCGAAGTATTTTGTTTTAATTTATTTTAATCGCTAAGATGTTTTTAGTTTGTTAAAATTGTAACGCCCTAAGTGAATAAGTAGAGTCTTAAGTGTACTTAGTACCTTACTAAAAACAAGTGATAAACACATGGAAAAAAAATTACGTAGCTTTTGGCCTACGTCTTGACATAGGTAGCATGTCGTAGGACATGTTTAGGTACTTAAGCCTCATAATAAATGTTGGATGGTTCAATCGATATTATTTTCGTGCAGAGTGGTCATTCCGAGTTGAAATGAACCCTGATTGCGCTGGCAAAAGGGCTATTATTCGTTACAAGACTACATGTTGAGAGGTTGTCTCATTTGTTTCTTGAATTCTATCACTGGACTTAGAGACTTCACATGAATTCTGTTCGATTCTATTTTGCCATTCCAAAACCTCAGCTGATAAATATTTGATTTTTGTGGCACCAATAAAATCGTGACCTGAAATCTCGGTAAATACCGAGTTTGAGCTTTATTGGGATCTAGAGCACCGCTTTGGTACAGACCTGCGGTGGCGTAGCGTTTGCTCTTATTCCCGTTTTTACAGTCGTTTTCGTTGCGTGGCTTCGTTGCTATTCTGTTATTCATTTTATCTAAGAACGGATAACAATATTTTTACTTTTAGTGGAAACAAATCTTAATCTCAAACTGCTTTATTTGTAGCTTATTTACCCACTATGGGGAGCAGATGCCGTCAATCGGAGAGATAGTATTACTTAATTAGTACTACTATCGCACCTATCGCGGATCTTGTAATAATCATGATGATTTCCTTACAGAGTCGATGGAAGATACTTTTTCCGAGTCCTGCCAAGGCTTGTGACTGTGCCTCCTCCCGGTATGGCACCATGCGCCGTGGGCAGCATAGTCGAAGTACTAGTCAGTGCTACGGGTAAGTTGCATAGTCGGGTAAGCACATCTTACATTTTCGTTTCAAAGTTGCCCATAGCGTGACTGAGTAGAATTCACGGACGTACTGTTACACTGTTACATAATTATATTAGGTAGAGTTGACGGTGTAACAGTACGACACGACACAATACAAGTCCGACCTGCAAATCACTAATTAAATGACCACAGTTGTCTACCACAAACCAAGCGCTTATAGGCGACTCTGGTGTCAAATTGAGCAGTAATTTACATAATTACTAGCGAATAAATACTATGATTACTGTCGAACTCCTCTTCTCACGATATGCAACTTATTTTGCTTGGGTTTTCTAATATTCATTCTTATCTTCATATAAAATGGACCTCTCGAGAACCCAAGACTTCTGCATTGGCAGACAAGTCTTTATCTGCTGTTGCATATAAAGTATCTGTATCTGCCTTTATGCCAAAGTGGCACTTACTGAAGTTAATAGAAACTTCTGATCCTCTTTAATAACTTGTATCACTAATGGGGAGGAAAACTTGGCTGCGCGTCGACTCTTCCTGCTTCTAATTAATTCAGATTTACTTACCTACCTACTTAGCTAAGTATCTTTAGGGGCTCGACCCGGAGCGAGCTAGCGTCGCCTATGGAAAAAAATATTGGCCTGGTTTATAAAAACACAATCTCTTAAGCCATTCTAAATGTACGGAGATAGACTAATGTCTGATAAATGATACGAACTGACTTTGGGTACTAATATTATAAAGAGGAAAGATTTGTATTTTTGTGTGTATGTTTGTAATGAATAGACTCAGAAACTACAGGGCCGATTTTAAATATTCTTTCACCATAAAAATGCTCTCTTTTTCGTGAGTAAGATAGGCTATGTTGGATTTTCAAAAAAATGAGGGTTCCGTACGCAATCTCGTATAATGTAACCCAAGGTGTAAAAAAATTACTACCGCGGGAAATTTTCCGATTTTGCGCCCACTACCACTTCAACAGTATAATCTCGGGTTCTCGGGCTCACACATATAATAGTTATATAGGTATATTGAACGGGTCTAATCCCGATTATCTATTAGGTAAAATAAAATTATAAGGTAATTCCCGACGGAGCCGCGGTTCTCACGGGTAGGATGAAGTGGCGAGTAAAAATATAATGTAAATAACTATTAAGGTAATAACTATCTACTATAAAATACATTAATATAAAATAAATATAAAATATATTGTACAATGTACCCTCCATTTTGCTGTATTAGTCGATGGTTTTCCTAAAATCTAATAAATAAATAAATTACCGATTTTCTTTCTCGAGGATATTTAAAGGTACTGAGGTAGCTTTGACAGTGGATTCCTCGTCTCGAGTGAGAAATTAACTCAAGTGGAGGAAATCTGCCTTTTTATAGTACCGTTTTTCTTAGTCTATGAAGAGTGGATTCGCGGGAGACTTTTAGAAACGTCTTAGTAGAACCCGTAGATAGACGTGGAAATTCCTTGTTTCCTCTCGTAGGAGTACCGCGAAGAGAAGACCTAGGACCAGTTTCTGAATTGACAATGTCGCAAAGTAACTACTTACCTACAGTCTGTTAGCTTTTAGAATATAGGTACCTCGGGCTCTTGAGTAGGCTTCGGTTTTCGCCGAAAGCACACGAGTGTAATACTAGGTACTTCCTGCTCTGTATAAAACTTTCCTTCACTATTTTGAAATGTTATGTAAAGTTATAAATAACAATACAAAATAAACCTTACCTTGTTGCAATATAAACGGTTTTTGATTGCTCAGTTGAGGTATATTCAACACCGATTTTCTTTCACGAGGATATTTCAAGGTGCTGGAGCGTTGACAGTTGATTCCTCGTCTCGAGTGAGAAATTAAACTCAAACTACAAACTCAAGTGGAGGAAATCTGACGTTTTATAATACTGTTTTCCTTAGCCCTTCATTTGGCGGTAATTAGCATAACAATAGTTAAACAATGACAGCATGCGCTGCGGGCATTTGCGAAGCGAAGGGTTAGTCGAGAAAGAGTGGATTCGAGGGAGGCTTTTAGGAACGTCTTGAAACCCGTCGATAGAGGTGGAAATTCCATGTTTCCTCTCGTAGGAGCACCGCGAAGAGAAGACATAGGCGTGACTCTTTGTTTCCTCTCCTAGGTGCTCCGCGGAGGGAAGACATTGACGTGACGGCGCACTCACCAAGTGGGCGCAGCGTGCCGCTTCAAGCACGCCACCCGCCCCCCTCAGCCCCCGGCACCACCGCCTCCAGCGCCACCTTCGAGCCTGATGAGGCCGGCACCTGGACCATCGCCATCACTTACAAGGGGGAGCATATTCAGGTATGAGTGAATCTTGAGTTTAATTAAAAAACATATAAAACATAAACACAACATAAAACATTTACATACAGGCACATACATTGCTTCTGGCCCCACGCTAGGATACCCTGTGTCGTGGGAACCAGAAACGGCGACGTCACAAACATGTAAACCATCCCAGACCTGGAGTTTTTTTTTCTCCCCAGCCGGGGATCGAACCCGGGACCTCTTGCATGGTAAGCAGATGCGCTAACCGCTACGCCACAGATGTCGTGAAAATGATAGTGTGAAGTCAGAACACTTAAGGAATAAGCGTGTTTTTGCTTGTGGAATTAGCAAACTTTTTCAAATGAATCCTTTTGAAACAGCTAGCAGTATTTATTGACTCTGGGTTAGTGTCTAAGGTAATTGTGATTTGAGTCATGCCGTGAAAGACAAATTGTGGAAAATGTAATACAATTTATTAGTTTCTTTTCTGTCTTACTTCTGGGCAAAGACCCCCCTCCTGCAATACGATATGACGTTGTAATAAATTGTGCTTGCGCCTTTACATATTTTATAAATGTATTATGTATGCTCTTCTGAATACTGCTTTGAGTTTAGAATCAAAATACCATGTTATGGACCAGAAGCTTTATCGTAAAAAAGAACATCTTCTTTTTCAATCCCATTGCTTCTTTTTGTCCTCGGCAATTCAGCTTTACATATCTTTGATATATCATATTGTGTGTACAGGGTGGTCCATTCACATGTGAAGTGTTTGAGCCAGACGGCGTCCGCCTAAGCCCGGGGGCCTTAGAGGGGGCTAACCCCCTAAAGCCCCACTCGTTCGAGCTGGACACCAGCGGCTGCGGGGCCAAGGGCGATTTGCAGCTGGACATCGTGCACGACAAACGCTCCGTCATGTGCGCCCTAGAGAAGCTCTCGGCGACCAAATACCGTGCCACGTTCATGCCGAAGGCACCTGGGAAACATAGAGTGAGTATTTTAGACGTAAAACCTTCGTAAGCACTAGACATGATTAACTGTATTCCTGATACACTTACCCTCAGTTTCTGAGAGAGTGTTCAAATGTAACAAAAGATTAATCTACGATTAATTCAAAATACCGCCACGTGATTGGCTGAAATTAGCTTGACGTGAGATTAACATGAGATTAACATTTGATTGCTCTTCTAGAAACCGAGCGTTACTTGACTTTTTGTCCGTTACATTGCGTTACATCCGTTATAAAGTTAATAGTAGAGTGAGTCATCATCATCATCAACTAATTATGTCCACACTGAGGCTAATGGCATTTTTCGCTAATTTTTAATGGCTAAGCAGTTGATGCCGGCTGCCATCGACAGATGGCATTCGTTAACCTAGGTCAAAGGCCTTTCCGTGTGGAGTTTCTGGTCTTCCATCGGACGCGTCCCCCGGGTGGCGGATAGGGGAACTCCCTCCAGATATGGGGGGACCGGCTTCGGCCGGCGCGGACCAAAACCAAAACCAGGATGTCCAGTGGCTTGCGCTGCTGGATGTCCCGCGGGGTTCACTATGGGCCCCGCACCCGTAACCCCACACTGAGTGGGGCCGGGGGCCTTCGGGCCGCGAGGAGACAACCTCTATAAAAAACACACGGTGGGGGCCCTCCTCTATGTCCCTCTGCAGAGGGACATAGAGGAGGTTGAGGGAGTGTCACAGACGGCATTTTGGCGGACCTGCCGTCCGACATCGTGACGGGAGAAGGGGGTGGGGGGCCCATGCCCTTCTCCAGTGAGGGTGGGCCCGGCTCCTTTGCGAGTCGGGTCGACGTCGCCGGGGCGCCGCTGTAGCATTCGCACTGTGGTCTACCACTTGCGAGATCCGGCGGCGCCCCATTGCACGAGCGACAGGACGGCCCCCGGGGTGTTTTAGGAGGTATGCCTCTCCTATTATTAGGAGAGGAGAGTCCGACACACGGCCGTCGCCCTCCCCCAAGGGTGGTGGTTATGGTGCACAAAGCATTTCACCCCGTTAACAAAAAAAAAAAGTCAAAGGCCTTAGGACGGTTTAAAAACCTTCTGACAGTAAGACCAGCCACTAGTCTTACAAGCCTCCACAAATCCGGACTAGGCCCCCGTGTCCGGAGTATGGCCTATATCTTCCCCAGGGAAAAGACTCGTGCCCCTCAGTGGGGACATAATGGGTTGATGAAGATGAATATTTAATAAAATTTGCGATTAATTAGATATGCATTACTTTCTTTTATTTCCTTCTTTAGAGTGTCACTTCATTATTGCATTATTGTATTACTATTACATTAGAGCTACAGTTCGGAGTTCATTGGGTAAAAGGGTCTCTTTGCATCGTATGTAAGATAGTGTATCGATTTTAGCACGATAACGGTGACGCGTTCGGAAAGGAACTGAGATTTGGGCACAAGCCAATTGGAAATCAATTTACCTAAGTAGGTAGTTCAAGCCAAAGCTATCAACTGACTACAGTGGTTTGAACGGAGTACCAGTTCTTTGTTGGTATTGACATTCTCGGAAAGCAAGATAGCCGAATTGGTTGCCAATCTCCCATGAGGATGAGGACGCGGCAGAAAAAGAAGAAAGTCGTTTAATCACCAGGCTTAATTTAAAAGTAATACAGGCTACAATACTAATACACATCGCTCTAAATAGAGGCTATTTGATTGATATCTGAAAACCATGTCATCTTTTGTTGGTGTTCATGGAGTCCATGGAGTAATTTTAAATTCTTTTGTGTTTCTTCTAAAAAAGGCAATCGAAAATTTACTTTTGAAATAAGCCGCCAAAAAGTTATCTTAGATAATATCGTCGGTCGGAATCATTACCGGAACATTTCAAAATATTCCGTTCTGAGTAATTGACGTTTAAAGATTAAAAAAATTGTCATTCGCTATAGTAAAATCATTGTTTTTCTACTGGAATTAGTCTTTTTGTGACGGATAAACAAATCGTTTGATTTGTACCGTTAGTTATTCGGAAATGTCTTCAAAATTCCCACCATTCTGCATACTTAACTCAAAAATTGTATTTTTGGAAATGTTCCGGTAATGATTCCGACCGACGATATGGCGTCGCACAGGAATTATGACGTCACTGGTCAGTAAACAAACCAATGAACGTAAGAACGGCATGAATGACAGACGCCATTTTTACTGAGCTGTGACGTCATAACAAGAATAACACGATAACATGAATTTAATTTAATTGTTTAACAATGTTAAAACTTGTTAAATCTCTGTGAAAACGTACATACATAATATAGCTCTATCTTTCGGGATCCTTTGGGTCGAATGTGTCGGGGGGCGGTATTTTTAATAATGAAAGTAATTATTGACTTAACTGCCACATTGACCCAGCGGCATCACGTCTCATTGAATTTCCGGAGGTCGTGGGCTCGAATCCCACCGTACATGTATACGCTTGTTTATGTATTTGCTTGTTTATGATGTCCTGCCTGGTTACCATAGCACAGAGCATCCTAGTTTGCGACTAGGACAAGTAATTACTTGTCCTTCCTTCCACACAACATAATTGTGTTGTGGGGAAGTTACAGTCTGTTAGCTTTTAGAATATACCTCGGCTACTATCGGATAGAATCGGATATATTCGTGTAATAGAAATATTGGAACTAAATATAACTCACAACTTTACATAACTTTTCAAAATAGTGAAGAAAAGTTTTAAACACAGAGAAGGAAGTAGTATTACACTCGTGTGCTTTCGGCGAAAACCGAAGCCTACTCTAGAGCCCGAGGTATATTCTAAAAGCTAACAGACTGTATGCATTTTAGTCCAATTGTTTTTTGTGCTTGTTTTGCCCACTTATGTATTTTGATAAACATTGCAGTTATACATCTACTTCAACGGCTACGATGTAAAGGGGTCCCCGCACACCTTCCGCGTGGGGTCACGCTCCAAAAAGCACCGCGACGCCGCCAGCCCCTCCCCGGCCCACGCCAGACTGTCCAGTCCAGGTGAGACACCTCATTGCAAGCCTGTCTACTATACTGCCCTTCTAAGGAAGAACGCAGTAATAGCCATTACTGCGTATTTACTTTGGATGCAAAATTGGGCTCCCTGGTGGTATATCTATAGGTGAAAAAATAATGGTGGCTGTAGGTCTACTAGAAACCTGAAATTTCAGTAAGAAAATATGCAGGAATGTATGAAATCCTTCTAATCCTAAGAAATAAAAGGCTATTTACTCAAAACTGCGTTTTTACGATTACTGCGTTCTTCCTTACGAGGGCAGTATAACAACTTGATTGCCTAATAATTATAGCTGCTTTTCTTGAAGCTTAATTACCCGGGCTACCGATCTCCACCTTCATCTCTTCTAGCCCCTCTGCAGCCAGGGGGCCAGGCAAAATAATAATGTATTTGACGGTTCGGAGTAGGAGTATGAGGTACCTACTGGGAAAAAAGTCCCAAAAAGTAACAGTGGGACATAAAGTGGTGTTACAAACTGGGAATAAAAGTGCTAAATCAGACAACTCCATACAGTGGAGTCTTATGTAATTTCACGCCAGGAGGCATTTCATAAAAATACTATTTATACTTTAGTTCACTGCGTAACCAAGTCTTCCTACTTGTTATTCTGTGGGTTAATCGACTGCAATGTACATCACACTGTTCTGGCAAGTTAAGTTTTATGAAATGGGGCCCTGCTAGCTAGCTATAACAACGTTAGCTATGACAAGTTGATTGCATATAATTATGACCACTTGTCTTGAAGCTTAATTACCTGGCCTGGCTGACCTCCACCTTAATCTCCTGTGCCTCGAGGTAGACAGTCGGCGTGATTATGCTTTTGTCTTGTTACGAACTGACGTGTGAACCATGCAGGCCGGAGTAGAAACGTTTTTCACTTGACTTCTATTCACTTAATTTCTATTCGATAGATTTAGGTAATTGAACATAGAAAAGAAAACATACCATTTTGTATTTTCGTCTTCGTAGCATAACATAAACTCACGCCCGTATCCAGGAGGGATAGACAGAAACAAGGGTCTGACTCCCAAGGATCCTAAATCTTAACATATTATTATCTCTTTCGCGTCATTTACATTCGTTAGTCGTTGCATGCACGCACCCAGATTTTGGGTACTTTTTAACTTCCTCTTTGCTAATACATCCCCTATTTCGCTATATCGCTTTCTTTCATGTTAAAATTATTAGTTTAGCGGTCTTAATGTGTATTTCGTCAAACTACGTCTGAAAAATAACAAGTTTTTAATAATAATAATAATAATAATAATAATAAACTCACGCCCGTTATCCCCGAAGGGGTAGTAGTCCAGTCATTATAGACATTCGAAATCGAAAATTTAATTATAATGCCAAAAGTTTTCAAACTTCGGTCAAGTGAATGGTACATTGGGACGACAATAAATCTCATTTTGCAACCTTGTCCGCAGTCCGGAACATTGTTAAAATTGCAATTAAATTAATTTTTGCTGTATGGTCGTGAAAAAAATTCCAAAAGTTCTGCAAACTTGGGGAAGTTTTCGATATAATATTTCATATCACGTATTAAATTTGCAACCAATCTAAGTGTACGAAACATTTTTTGTTATTGAAAATTAATGTTTTTTTTTATTAAACTGAATGAAAACGTTCCAAAAGTTCTGCAAACTTGACACATATATCGGAAAACTATACCGAACGGTTGTATAAATTTGCAACCTTTTTCGTTGACCGGAACATGTTTATTTATAATTCTTTTTAATTCGTGGTCATTTTTTCGAGTAAGGTGGTCTCGGAATAATTACAAAAGTTTTGAAACTTGGTTGCAAACTTTGAAAACATCTATTCTGATGCATTTACAAATTTGAAACCTCATACGCGATCCGGAACTTTATGCAATTTGCAAAAATTTTATTTTTTTATTTTTTCACCTTCAAGAAAATTTCAAAAGTTCTGCAAATCGAGGGGACTGTTTAATTTTGGGATTAATGTCAGTATTTGAATTTGCAACCTCTCACGCAGTCCGGAATCTTGTGTGATGTCGGAAATTTAACTTTATGGCATTTTTCATTTTCGAAAAAATTTCAAAAGTTCTGCAAATCGAGGGGACTGTTTAATTTTGGGATTAATGCTAGTATTAAAATTTGCAACCTCTCACGCAATCCGGAATCTTGTGTGATGTCGGAAATTTAACTTTATGGCATTTTTCATTTTCGAAAAAGTTGGAAAAGTTTTGCATAAGACATGCTGAAAAATACTAAAGAAACTGGGTCATACACATAGACATGTTCAGGTCAAATATCTTTGATAACATTTACAAATTTTGGCGCTGATAATTTTTATTCCACTATACACTGACTATTTTAATGACACAGCTTTCAGCTTTAAATATATTCTTATATCTTTTTCAGGTTAACTATTTTTTTCATATCAAAAATTCCCTTCGGTGGACTGTTCAGATCCTCGGTGTCTACGTTTGAAAGAGTTTAACTTTAAGTTGCAACGTATTATTATGAGATATCGCTGTTGATTATACTTTGTCAATAGGTAGAGAATTGTATTGTGACATTATTTAGATCTATCCCCTTTTTATTTATAAACCAGAGCTTATAAACAACTGGTTATATGAAAACGAATCTCTTCGGTGGACATAAAAATACAAACTAAAAAATAATTTACTAAAATTACCATAGCTCGAACGTAGTTCATACTGGCAACAGTGAGCAGCTGTCTTTTGCCGCTGCAGGTTAGATGAGCCACAAAGTGCTTAAAGATTTGATAGTACAAAATAATCGAGTTCCTCGTGAATTTGTATTTGTAGACATCGGTGATTCTTTTCCGTTCCTGATATATTTTGGTAAGTAGAATTTATATGAAAAGAAATAATTATGAATTTGAATTTTTTTGTGTGGGAGGGTCCTGGATCACCATAATGTTCTTCCAGTTCCGTGGTACATTCCGATGACATTTCACATTCCACAATTGTATTATCCGGTGCACCATCTTCTGCATCTCCACGGTAGCCTTGTTACCATAGCAAGCGATGTGTACGGAAATAATATTTTGCGTGAATGTGATTAAAAAATATTTCCGTATTCCGGATATGGTTGCAAATTCAAATACTGACATTAATCCCAAAATTAAACAGTCCCCTCGATTTGCAGAACTTTTGAAATTTTCTTGAAGGTGAAAAAATAAAAATAAAAATTTTTGCAAATTGCATAAAGTTCCGGATCGCGTATGAGGTTGCAAATTTGTAAATGCATCAGAATAGATGTTTTCGAAGTTTGAAACCAAGTTTCAAAACTTTTGTAATTATTCCGAGACCACCTTACTCGGAAAAATGACCACGAATTAAAAAGAATTATAAATAAACATGTTCCGGTCAACGTAACAGGTTGCAAATTTATACAATCGTTCGGTATATTTTTCCGATATATCTGTCAAATTTTCAGAACTTTTGGAACGTTTTCCTTCAGTTTAATAAAGAAAAACATTAATTTTTAATAACAAAAAATGTTCCGTACACTTAAATTGGTTGCAAATTTGACACGTGATGTAAAATAATATATTTAACACCACTCCAACTTTGCAGAACTTTTGGAATTTTGGTCTCAAGAACTGAGCACATTATCATTTATTGCATTTTTAACAATGTTCCGGACCGCAGAACAGGTTGCAAAATTTTATATATTTTTTTAATACCATTCCCGACCTTACATCAAAATTTGAAAACTTTTGGAATTATAATGAATTGATTGTCTTGACTGACTGGACTATAGGCAGAGGCACCAGTCTCAAGGCAAGTTTTTATTATGATAAATAAAATAAAAAACCTTGTCGTACTCTTCCGACAAAAAGTTAAGTAATAAGTAATATCCTTTCTATGAAATAAAGTTAATAAAAAATAAAATGTTGAATTTTTTCCCGTATTTAATCTGTATAATTTTTAGTGAGCCGAGGGGCTAACTATAAAAATGGTTTTTATTTATAATTTTTAAGGTCATAAAGCAGTTGTGTTAGAACGGTCATCCGTTAATCAACTGAATAATCCATTATTTAGTTGATCAATGGATGACCGTTTAAAACAAAAACTTTAATAAATTATTCCTCTTCTTCAACTCGTGTTTGTCCACTGTTGGACATTTAAATAATAATTACATTCCACAAATTCTTGAATTAAAACTTTCGTAAGCACTACACATTATCAACTTTGTTACGCATACATTTACTTGACATTTTGTCAAATTCCACAAATTCTGTTGTTTGCCTGTTTGATGATTCTTCCCTATTACAGTGACACGATTGAGGTCGGAGAGTCCGCTCAACCACCCGCACTACTTCGAATCGAACACAACGAAACACAATACCAGCTCCTTCGACAGGCGTGAGGAAAGGCGGGACTCCATCGACTACTACAAGTCCTCATTTAGCTCCGACGCCAAAGACAAAGGCTACGATATGACCGACTCTGCGTATTCAACCTCGAGAGTCAACAAGAAAGACGTTTTTTCCACACGCTACGGATCCGAAAGCCCCAGAAATAGGACGGCGAGTCCAATAACGACGAAGCATTTGGGCAGTGGCTCTCGACTGGATCCAAGGTCTGAGAGTCCGTACGGAGTCACAAATCCTTATAGGGCCACTAGCCCCTATCGAGCTTCTAGTCCTTATAGGACCCCCAGTCCCTTAAGCCCGTTGAGGAAAGATGGTGCGTTGAGGACTGCAAGCCCTATTGGCAGGTAAGGAAGGATTTTTTTCTGTAAACTGTAGATAGATAAATAGAGAACACTTTATTGAACATAGAAAACAAAATACGTGAGACACTCAGAAAGTTTTGCGAAATAAAATAGTTCTTCCGGCACCAAATCAAGTACCCAACCAGTAATGATTTTTTGTTATAAATCTTCTAAATAACTCGTTTAACATCTCACGGCACCATTCCACCCGGGCCTGCTTCTGAATGTCAATGAGTTTGTGTGGCAGCCAGCATATAACTGTCAAAGATGCAAAGATGCACGTGTAGAATCTCGTGAAGGCTTCCGATCCAATCTGCAATATGTGCAGTCTCATGATACGTAACTCGCCTAGTCTTGGATTAAGAATTTCACTACTAGCTCGTTTTATTCCCTAACAGCCATCAAAGGGCGACCACTTCTTTCTTCACCCCCCAAAGTTAGTCGACCGCGCTTCATTTCGTTATACCAACGATATTGCTTTGGAAGGGCCTTCATCCATGAATGCCGTTTGACGTTTATCGAACGTTCCGTCCGGTTTCCGGCGACACTTGAAAAGGTAAAAATCGAAGCATGAAAAGTTCCATGATGCAGATCCATTTTTGAATGAGACACGATAATTTAAATCACCACGCAAAAAATGTTGAGGGAAAATTTTAATATAGAACGCACCTATTTTTGCCTATAAATAATCATATTTTCAAATTAGATTATATCTGCCAGTCACTTTTTTTGCAATACTTTCTGAGTGTCGTGGTACCTCCCAGCACAGGGCACAGGCCTACTCTCAATTTCATGCGCTGAGGTATGTGAACACTTTTGACACTCAGGTTTGCTCACGATAATTTTCAATTATTAGTTCATAATTATCCATACTATCTACAAAACATCGAATATAAATATAAAAGTAAAGGTCGGTGTGCTGTCAACTGCTCGATTAACCAGGGCAAGATTGGATAACATAATTGTTGGTACCATAGAAACTTTGTAGTATGTGGCATATAGCCAGCGCCTCACTTGCACACTTAAACTTGAATATTGGCAAATACTAACCACCCATTTCAGGGTTCAACCAACCATATATCTATAGTACTGATTTTGTGAAACCTGCAATGTATAACCATGTGTCGGCATACGTGGATACGAATAGCCAAGTGAAGCGCCAGGTTTAGATACGCCTCCACAAAGCACTGTCACTTAACGAAACTTATTTTACGTACATGTTTTACGTTTACATTACATGACGGTGGAGAAAAAAATACTTTAGGTATCTCCATAGGGACGAACAATATAAAAGTTGCGAAAGAAACAATTCTGAAGTTTCTCCAACTGATAACCAGTGCGAAATTTCCATTTCAACCCGCAGAGTCAGCAGTCCGATAGATAGGTACAGCCCCGTCACTACAACTACGAAGAAAGTGGTCGAGAAAAGGACCAACTACAAATACAGCTCGTTCAGTGGCTCGCAAGATAACTTGGATCAAGCCAGCCCTTATTCTTCGCTTGAGATTGAAAGAGCGAAGCGATTGGGTAGTCCAGGTACTATTAAAGTTTTTAAACATAGTTTTACACGCCTCCACCAATCCGGACTTAGCCCCCGCGGTGGAGTATGGCCTATACCTTCCTCAGGAAGAGACCTGTGTCCCTCGGTGAGGACGTAATGTGTTGGTGATGACAGTTAATTAAATATGACAAAAATGACATTCCACAATTTAATATAGTCACGTTTTGCACTTATTAAAACAGAATCATAAGCATGTTCAACAATTTATCACGTATACATAATTTTTATAGCACAGATATTTTAGAAAACTTAGTATAATAATTTTATTGCAGCTTAATCGGTGCAACTGCCTAACCAATTGTAACTCTGCAGGTTCCGGGGATCCCGGAGGGAAATCGTATCTCGGGAGAAAAGACTCCTGGGATTCCGTAGAAAAGACACGCCACATGCTGAGTTCCAACAGGTATAACCTGCTTATTAGCCCGATAAGTGATTTGTTTTACTATCGACTGGGGTCACCTGGCAAGGCAAAATACAATCACTACGCGATAGGAAGATAATAACTTTTATCATGTTAACGTGCAATGGGGGCTATCTTCACAAGTAACTATAGACAAGGTCTTTAATTCTCCTTGCTATAGATAATAAAATCTCTGAATGAGACTCGAAAAGTTGTTGAAACATAATTATATGTTTTAAATAAAAAACGCGCCTCCCATCAATCGTGCATAAATTCGGATCGCGTTTCAATAACAATTCGAAGCCCTAAAAGCTTTTCCACATGCACCAACCAGTTACGTAACACCCAGAAATTACAATGACCACTTTACTTCCGCAGCTTGGATCCGGTAGCGAGTCCGGAGCGGCCGTTCGGACAGAGCACTCTGGACCGCGAAACTAAGCGCAACACGCAGCTGAACAAGTTCGCGGATCTGTCGCACGACGCGTTCAACAAACACCTGGACAGGATGGTGGACGAGCACGACTCTGACACCTACATCAGTCGGGTGAGTGCGTTTAATTGTAGCACAGGATATTCACCATTTTAAGACGACTTAATCGCTTTAGACCACAGAAAACAATTACTCAGGAGAAGAAGTTCAACTACAAACAAAAAAAAATAATGTGCGTACTAGCGCCACCTGCCGGATGCCCACAGCAACTTCTCAGTGGCGGCAAAATTTGAATGTTCCAATAAGGTGCCAGGCACATAAAAACAAAAAGTATTTTGGATGAATAAGCAATTTCATTAATTGCAAACTCAGAAACTTTTTACAATACTACAAGACTTTTAAAACGATTCTGAGTTTGCAAATGAAATTGCTTATTCATCCAAAATACTTTTTGTTACTTACAACTAAAATACTTCAACGCCTTTTAGAAAACAATAAAATATTAAAGTGAAATATTTAATCCATACTTTAATGTAAACAAACCAATACAATGATACAAGATTATTCATAATAAAACAACATTACAAAGAAGGAGAAGCACAAGCTCAACTCGACGTCGTATGTTGAATAAGAGTCACTTTCTCAAAACGAACTAGGAAAAACACAGACGGAGAATCACAAACAAGCTCAGCTCGACGTCGTATCCAAGCAATTACACAAGAAATATTTCAGAAACAAACCGAATCCGTTACCGAAATAAGTATACAACATACGCAAATAAAATTCGCCATCTTGTAAGTAAGCATGACGTTTGGCGTCGCCTCGCCAGTTGCCACACTCAAAGTAAGTTTCTACTAAGTTTTTTTCGACCAAAAACAAAAATAAATTTCAATAACGCACGAAAATTTATATACTATTTCACAATTATTTACAAATCTTTTGGTCTAAAAAATTGTGCATTTGTTTTTTTTTACAATAAGTCTAGGCCTGACTGAAATTCTACAAATCTTACCGAGGATTTTTTAATTTCAAAATGGCAATGAGGAAATCTAGCCCACGAAGGTATTCTCGGTCGCCCATACAAAGTCGACACCCCCTGCTTTAGACCCTCTAGAGAGCACGCGCGAACGTGCGTTGAAAACGATCTTGTTGGTGTCAATGTTGTCAATATTTTTTGGTCATTGATGGCAAACTCAAGCCTATTGCTTATATACTTTTGCTCTTTTCATTGGCGGCTAGATTAGGTGAATGTAATTAGATGTAAATGTTAATTGTCATGTTATAATCTAGGGCTAGGGTATCCTATTTTGGGACCGGGTCTATTGATTGTGTTTGGTAAAAGTGTCGTCAAGATAACTTGGACGTAGTTTAGCAGAAAGGTTCCAACTCACAACATGGTCATGTTTGAGTGAAATATACCAAAATGTTCACTATGCTCTATACTTTAAGAATCAAAGACTTGCATAGCGATCCGATGAGTATTTGCAAAGTTATGGGACATGGTAGTCAACCCACATGTATGGAGATCATAAATCATTTAATTATTTTTATTTATTTAGGTATGTTTATTCTATATTTATTTAATATTTACGTACCGTTTATGTATGTGTATTGAACATAGAAATATCTTGTTTAATATTGTCTAGTTACACCGACTACCCGTAACTTAGCTTCTTTATCTTTTTCCATCAATGGTTGTCTGGAAGAAATTACTTTTAGTAATAAGGCCGCCAATTGTACTGTACTATGCTATTGTCAAATTTCATGTGTAATTCCTGGTGTACATACGATAAAGAATATTCTATCTATCTATCTATCTATCAGCACAAATCCAAAAACTCAAATACCTATCTCAAAACTCACTTTGCATGGGTTGGAACCTTTTTGCTAAACTACGCCCACTTGAGATCAAGATCAAGATTAATTAAGATTAAGACTTACGCCACTACATTCATCGTGACGATAGTTTCATTAGTTTTTTGTTTCCAGCAAGAGATAAAGAAGAGCGAAGTTCGCGAGAGCTCCTACGTGGCGCGGGACTCGTCCTACAGCAGTGTGGAGGAGAAGCAGCAACAGAAGTCTTTTTTATCCAATAGGCCCCCCCGCGACCCTGCCGGGGGGGCCCTGTCCGAGACGGATGCCGCACACAACCGTTTCAGGTACTTAAAAACTTTTCTTTAATATTTTGTTTATTTATTGTTGGGTTCCGTACTAAAAGAGTAAGGGAACTTATTACTACGACTCCGCTGTCCATCTCAGACAGACTCTGTCTGACACCAGGCTGTATCTCATAAACGATGATAGCTAGACAGTTGAATTTTTGCAGATTTTTTTAGCGCTGGAACAAAAAATATAATGAGTATTTAAGGCGGTTCCCAAACAATAAACGTGTTTGCCTTTTTTTCTCGGTATTAAACGACATGTGGACGCTTGAAATATTCCACTGTTATGTAATTAATAGTACGGAACCCTTCGGGCGCGATTTCGACTCGCACTTGGCTGGAATTTTTTTTTTGCCTACATACGTCCCACATACACGTTACATTCCTTCTGCGCCAGGCCATAATTTAATTTGCTAATTATTGATAGCTATGGTAGCATCAATTCGTAAAGTAAATTAACTTTTACAATGGAGTTTCGAAATAGTAGGAAAATACATCTTGAACATTTTAAACGTTCACTAGTTGGGACCAGGGAGTTATTTAGAAGAAGATGCCATCAGGTTATCCATTCAGCAGCCTAATTACGCTACAGCAATTAGGATGAAGACAATCGGAATCTTTTAGGATTGGTAAACCTATTATATTTCTTATTTATATGTATTATTTTTATACTTACATTCCTTACACATGCTGTGGAGTAGAGCCTCTAGGGCATGCATGTGTAAGAAGTGAAGAATATGTTTCTGAGGTTTAGACCTACAACGTAGCCTCTTTATAGTGGGGCAAAAGGTAAACATAATTCGTGTTAATCAGTGATTTTCAAGCTGTGGGTTGCGACACCCAAGGGGTTTGCGACGTCTTGTTAGGGGGGTCCGGGTCGCCAGCCAGATCAAAGTAAATACAAGACTTGTAGTTAGTGTTGCCATAGCAAAGTTGACGACCGGTGTAGGATAACACAAACGGTTAGGAACGATCGGAAATTGGGGGACCTTAAAATAGATTGTTTGTTATTTATTTTTTATCCATGTACCTACATAATGTGCAGTGCTTACGAAAGTTTTAGTTCAAAAATTTTCGAGGGCGCTAAGTTTTCGTAGACCTGAATGTCTGGTACTACTATTTTTCCATTTAAGTCCCGATATTTGATAAAAAGAATACGGCTACACTCAGTTGTAGGTTTTAGCTACATTTCCTTTGAAATTACGGACACTTTTAATATGTTGTTTGGGCCAAAGGGGTTGCTAGAATTTTTTACTTGTAATGGGGGTCGCCAATTCAAAAAGATTGAAAAACTCTGGTGTAAATAGATAATAATCTATACATAAATTTAGGCGCTTTAGATCTCTATTTATTGATATAGTAACGAAATTGTATCTTAGAACTATGTATTAATACCATAGAAGAATAAACAAAAAGAGAGAAGAGAAACGATGGTCAGGATGGAGTTTTTTTTTTTCGCTGCCTTTTTCTCCACAACATTCGCCCCCAAGGCAGCGACTAACATTAACATTATAAGTACATTGACATTCAACAAACAGAATGTACGAGTAAATTCTTTACGTTGAAATAAATTTCTGATTTCTGTACTTCACTGTGATTGTGTTCGACCGACAACATTTATTGCAAATTTATTTATTTATTCACAAAGTTCTTGTACCTTAACAGTACACACCAAATCGTTACAGAACTGAAGACAAACTCTGACAACACAATCTCTCTAACATTATCATTCATTGAGGGACCTTCCATTCGGTTTAAATTAATTTCGTATGTGCGTTCACATCTCATACATTTGTCTCATTGTTGCAGACCAATTCAAAGGGATACACATAGAGGTGCCAAAGGAATAATCGTTAAGCCGACATACAAAGGAGTGGTCGGACAGCCTGTAGAGTTTATTGGTACGTTGACGCAACATGCGTGGCTGAATCTACAGCTTCATCAATGAAGGGCGAGGGTGGCGTGTTTACCAATTAACGTTTGTTTTAAGGCGTTCGTGCGACTGACCATTTTCAAACAGTATCATCCACGCTGAAAGGCATTCATTAAATAGAAACCACAATTTAATTTTGAGCAAGAAGTTAGTATCTACAGAGTGTAAATTTAATTTAAAGGTTGATATGTTTGTTCAGCTGAACCTACAAATAGGCAATTGAAAAAAATGTTCAGCATAGATTCTTCCACACAACACATTCGATGTACATTGCGAAGTTGATCATCACACAGATTAACATGTAGGAAAACTGCTACGCAATGTGCATCAACTTTGGTCATAATGAACTATGAATTATTGTAGTTTAATGAAGGAGGCCCCGGTATTGTAGCTGTTTTGCTATTGTAGCAAAACCAATTGTAGCACAATAATAATACGTCTCTCTATAAAGCAAAGGTTTTTCCCAGAGAAAAAGCCTATATACCGCGGATTGGCCATTTCCAGCAACTTCGATGTTCATAAAGTAAACATTTTGTTTCATCATCATCATAGTGATCATCATCATCATCAGCCCCCCGTTGCCTTCTGCTGGGTATAGGCCTTTTCCCCCAAATGCCATTTCACACGGTCTCTCGCCATTCGCATCCACGGACCTTCCGTATAAAATATTTGAATTTTAATTTTAGTTCTACTTCACGGATAGCGAGTGGTTATTGTAGTATGGTCATAAAATACGTACCTCATACAGATACTAATCAAACTAAGCTTGATCTTTTGCGTGGCATTACTCTACTCCATCGCATCATTCCTAGTGGACGGCAGCTCAGCTGGCTCTGGCCACCTAGAGTTGGAGGTGTCCAACGGAAATGGAGACCTGGTGGCGAGCTCAGTCCGACCTCTGGGAGGTCACAAGTACCTGGCCGCCTTCACGCCGCAAGAAGCGCACCACCACAGTGTGAGGGTCACCTTCAATGATGTTCATGTGCCAGGTAAGAAAATGTTTCTTAATAAACTACCTACGACGACCTCTGTAGCGTAGCGGTTAGAGCATCTGCTTACCATGCGAGAGGTCCCGGGTTCGATCCCCGGCTGGGGAGAAAAAAAAACTCCAGGTCTTGGATGTTTACATGTTTGTGACGTCGCTGTTTCTGGTTTCCACGACACAGGGTATCCTAGTGTGGGACCAGAAGCAATGTATGTGCCTGTATGTAAATGTTTATGTTTATGTTTTATGTTTATATGGGGTAGGAATGTGAGCTGGGGCTTCAAGGGACCTTTCAAGTATTATAATAGGTCTTTGCCTATGAAATTGCCGCTCTGCAGTACTGGCCATTTCAAATCAAAATATATATTTTTTTGCTAACCCTCAGTTTCTCGTACGCTAATAAGCCGTTAATCTACAGTTAACAGCTGTCAAATGTTTTTTCTGTATGTACTTTGGCCAACTGACAGCTGTCAATTGTAGATTAACAGCTTGTTAGTATACGAGAAACTGGGCGTAAGAATTCTTATTTCAACTTAATTTTATTTTAATTATATTTATACACAAAAACCATCTTAGAAGACCTCATCTATATTTGGAGCACTAAAGGGTTATACAGGGTGGCATTTTCACCGGTACAATAAATCAACATACGTTATACTAAGTCCAAAATACAAATACCAACATTTTTTGTTACTACCCCGTTGGTACAAAAAAACAAAAATACCAATGTCTGAACTTATCCGCAAATCTTAGAGAAATATGGACTCTTTACGCATGAGCACAACTAAACGCACGAACTGGCAACTGCGCGCGGCTTGCGGGAAGGAAAAGAAGCGGCGGCGGCGGCGCAGCCAGTAGGTATGACTCATGTATGACGTAGCAAAAAAAATCTTACTTGATTTCAATTCTTCCTTCATACTTGCACGGGCTTAGGACCGTCACCAGCGTGGAATGCTTGCACTGGTTGGTAGTGGTATGAATTTCCACACCACGTACTGGCTAACGCCGAAGTGCGCCGTGCGTACCGCGTCGTTGGTGCTCCTGGGGTCTTCCTCGAAGAACGCGAATATCTGTTCCTCGATCTCCACGGCCAAGGGAGGTCTCCTTCCTCGGCCTTGAGCGTGCGCTGGTGCAGTGAACTGTCCGTAGTCTAGCAAATGCTGCGTCACTCTCATGAATGTCTTGGTGTTGAGTATTTGAGGTTAAATAAAACCGGCATTTATCAGGCGGGGCAAACTTTCTTCACCGTATACCCGCCGAGCTGCACTGTATTTTCCCCACTGAGAAAGTAACTACGAACCATTTCGTAATACTCGCGGTTTGTAAACATCGTGCGCGCGTAATTTTCGACTGCAGGAAGTGCGGAAACGGCGCACGTGCACTCACCTAGGTCAATGCGCGCGGACTGACTGACCGGCTCGGCTAGCGGCTCACTGAACTCGTGCGCCGGCCAGCCCGCCGCTCACTCACCCCACCCCGCCGCCCTCTGCCTCGCACCGCGATGACGCATTGTAAGGGGTGCCCATGAGTTACAAATTGGATGAAGGATAAATTAATAAAAATGAAAAAAAAATATATGGTAATTTTATTCGATAAATGTAATCTATTATCGATACCAATGATATGGTGAAATTTAACCTTCACAATTTTTCCAAAATCTTTGTTTTCAGTTCCAAAAGTTAAATGTGACCTCCAAATAACGACTTTCGTGTACTTTTTAGAGTCGACGCCAGATCAACCAGACCGTTTTTGTTACCATGATAGAGTCATCGTGTTACTCTTGCTATCCCAAATCAAATCACCATCCTGTATGTTATATGACAACAATTAACCCTTACATTCACAATCTGGAATCGACCATCATCATCATCAACCCATTATGTCCCCACCGAGGGGCACGGGTCTCTTCCCTGAGGAAGGTATAGGCCATACTCCACCACGGGGGCCAAGTCCGGATTGGTGGAGGCTTGTAAGACTAGTGGCTGGTCTTACTGTCAGAAGTTTTCAAGCCGCCCCTAAAGGCCTCTGACTTGGCTTAACTTTAACTTAACTTTAGCATACTTACCCGGTTAGATATCGTAGCACGACTACGTAAGTCGCGCGTTTTAAATGACAAAAGTCACGATCACAAAATGCGTGACTTTTGTTATCTGCCCATGCTGATCATGATAAAATAAAAAAATAAAAAATTAAATATTCTTTATTATAAAATTTTTACAATTTATAAAAGGGTAGAGACCCCCGTACTAGGTAAAAACCTAGGTAAGTCCTGCTCTTTCGTTTTTCATGAAAAACAGACAATTTCTTAAAATAG
This sequence comes from Yponomeuta plumbellus, assembly GCA_947310845.1. Taxonomy (NCBI): domain Eukaryota; kingdom Metazoa; phylum Arthropoda; class Insecta; order Lepidoptera; family Yponomeutidae; genus Yponomeuta; species Yponomeuta plumbellus. Next base: position 13,053,202 of record OX371198.1, on the reverse strand, counting down.
TAGGATACAGTTCTATATTGCTTTTCAACAAAAGCTTGAACAGAAGAAATAAATTAATATAAAAATAAATTTCATGCAAAAAATTAAGCTAGAGAAAAGAAAATTTACTTATTTTCAATGCGAGTAGTTCTGCAACAATAAATAATCCAACAAGGGGTATTGTGTGTGTGTGTGTGTGCGTGTGCGTGTGCGTGTGCGTGTGCGTGTGCGTGTGCGTGTGCGTGTGCGTGTGCGTGTGCGTGTGCGTGTGCGTGCGTGTGTGTGTGTGTGTGTGTGTGTGTGTGTGTGTGTGTGTGTGTGTGTGAGTGTGTGTGTGTGTGTGTTTTGTGAATTTTGTAGAACAAATATGTGGAACGTTATTCTTATTATTGTATTTACGTTATGGTCTGTAGCAGACATTCGGTAGCTTGATAATCTTAAGTGGTGAGCCAGTTACTTAGTTTACTTTTACACTCGTATGTAGGCATTGGATATATATTAAGAATTTTATTAATTTTATTGTATAATTGAAATGAACGAAATTTTGAAATGTCTCTGAGCAAATGTAGTTTTAAATAATATATTGCGATGTATGATGGCATGACGTTTGGATTTCATAATCCCTGGGTCATATACTAGGTTTTGGTGTATTTTGATTACAGTTCGGTGAATATACAGTTGGCGAACTGTTAGTATCTTACTTTCATTATAAAGTTCCCGTGTTGGGTGTCTGAAGGGCTTATAAAGCATAACTTTAATCAGGGATCTCTGTGCTCTCTCCAGTCCGATTAGCTTAGTCTTACATGCACCTCCCCACACTGGTATACAGTACATTATAATAGACCTGGCTAAAGCCCGGTAAATGTCAAATAAAAGTTCAGAGGGGGCGACACACATTAAGCTTTTAAAGACAAAAATCAATTTTCTAACCCTTTTTGTAAGACATTCGATATGACTGTACCAATTTAGTTGACTATCTAATATAACACCTAGGTATTTTATATTATCTGCTCTATCAATTTCAATGATAAAACTTTCCTAAAATTTTGCATTTACATTTTCTACTTTTATAATCTATCTTATATCTAATATCCCTTCTAATGGCGGTAATTAGCATGAATAAGTAAAATTCTTGCTCTAATATACCTAAGTTAATCACTATATTATTATTGGAAGACACTGTTGACGAACCAATTTCACATGTCGATTGTGATCTGGCTAATTTTATTACTTACTTACTGCGATGGCTCAGCAACCCGAAGTGGATCTTGGCCTCTGATTCAAGAAGTCGCCACTTGGCTAATTTTATTACTAATTTTTAATAATTATGGGTAAAATCCTATCTCTAATTTGACAATTTTACAGTCTAACGAGCTACTCGAAATACTAATCCTTCGCAGACGAAGTCGCGGGCGCCAGCTAGTAAAAGATTGATGTCATTGTTTCATTCATTCACTTTGTCACAACACTATTTTTATTTCGTCAAAACCTGACAACCCAGTAAACGTCAGTTTACTCCGTTTAATAAAAAATACGACTTTAGTGTGTACCGGCTCTAACGGTTGTAGCTTATAACTCACGTCAGTACAAATTATATTTATAGTATATTTCTTTTCCTTCAGGTTTTCCTGAGTTTTATACAAACAGTGGATAGAACCTAATAGTTATATCCACTAATAATACTTGATTGACATTAATATGTCAATCAAGTTTTATCCTTGTCCAAATATTATTTCTTACGGATTTATAGGACAAATTGGCTTTGATACCCAAAGGTTCTAACCCACAACACGCTCATTTTTGAGTAAAATGTACTTAAATGATCACTATTCTCTATATTTTAAGAATCAAAGACTTGCATAGCGATCCGATGAGTATGTACAAAGTTATGGCACATGGTAGTCCAACCCACATGCATGCAGAGAGTGTAAATCTGCTTAAACCTAAAAACTCAAATATATGTGGGCTGGAACCTTATTGCTAAACTACGTCCAGTTGGAGGACTTTGGTAGGCTTAAAGAATGTTTCCACCGAGGAAAATATTAATTAAGTTGATTGAACAGTCACCGAACCAGACTGACTAGACTATCTATTTGAATCCTACCTTTATTGCGCGTTTTATACCGTTTTGACCACACTCCTAGTGTTAAAAACCGTATTTTATGTATTCTAAAACATAATTGATGCAGTCAATGTGACGCTTGACAAGTGCGTAAACGCGCGGCGCGCCGTGTAGAAAGTAAAGTAAGTACGTAACAAGCGAGCACAGAGTTTTCCTACTTACGTCGAGCGTGTAATTCGGTGCAATTTACGGCAGAACTGTAACACAGAATCTTTTCTTGCACTTTTGTACAAACAGTAACTCGTAGTGTGTAGGTGCCTGATAAGTGAAGGCTTTCTGATTAGCTCGTGCGGACGGAGGATGCGCTCGTGCGTAAGACGGTTATAATAATCATGCAGCCTATATACGTTCCACTAGGGCAAAGGACTTCTCTCAGAGAAAAAGTGTAGTCTTGCTCACACCATTTCAAGCGCTGAGGTAGGTGTGAAACACCTGAGGCACTCACGATACCGTGTGAATTTTTTTCTTCACCGGTTGGGGGTGTTATTGCTACTACAAATTCAGAAATATACGTAAGTTAAGGCCTGTTTCATATGACTACAATTCGTTGTTTACTATGATAATTTGATGTACATTGAAAAATTTACTAACCCACAGATTAACAAGAGAACACCTCGGTGCAATTTATATCGAATTAGTAAATTGATCTAAATTAAACTGGGCATTGTTGTTTTATGAAACGGTGCCGCGGTTATAGGAGATGGCCTCAAAACTCAAAAATATTTTGCTAAGGACCACAATCCCGTAGTTATCTGGCTCAGTTATTTGAGGTCTCCATTGAGTTGACTTTCTGGACCTTCGTATTTTGTGCAAGTACTCTATCATTTCTAGAAAGAAAGAAGCTGCCATTACTGCATTGGGTCAGGCGTGTGCACAGGAAAGTGTCAAGACCGTTAAACTTTCGTTATTTTCTAATTATAGAATTGCCTTAGACGATATTTAAGTTAATGACGTCATGATGGTTACAGCTGCTACGCTAGAATACGTATTCCGTCTGTATATTATCGTCGCTTGTATTTTATTTCGAACTAGTCAGTCACAACCTTATTTTACCCGACAAAATGTTCCTAACTTAATACATTGGCTTGGTTTACTAATGACAATCTTGGATTCTACAATCTGAATTACAACGTTATCGCCTTTTATGGCATCAATTTTCGAAAACCCAAATACCTAGCTCACATTCAGCAGAAAGGCATTTGGTCTTGGAATGTGGATATTCAAATTAGCGCTTTGTTCGCGCCAATCGCGCATCTCAAATGAAGGCTCGAGATGCGTGGGTCACAATCCTAGTCAAGTGCTGTATGTAGGCGCCCCGCCCCCGCTCCACCGCAGTATAATGCCGTGCCGAGTGATGCATTGCTGTGTAAGGCACGGGGGTAACGGAGACCTCGTTTGTCTGGCGACCCAAAAGCCTATCTGGAACTCAACGCAATGAATGGAGAGATGGCCAAAGCTAAAAAAAACCCCAGGTTTAGATGTTTACATGTTTGAGACGTCGCTGTTTGTGGTTCCCACGACACAGGGTATCCTAGTGAGGGGCCAGAAGCAATGTATGTAAATGTTTGTTTTGTTTGTTTGTAATACTAGACGGCAAGGGACGCCCCATGTGGACATACTTCGACCAATATATGGGATGTATTAGCAAATGGCAAGATAAAAACTACCCGAAACCGGAGAACGTGGGTGCAAAGCAATGAATGTCGATGAAGCGAAAGTTATTTGTCAGGATCGTGGATGGTGGCAGTCCCTGGTCTCTGGCTACCCCTCTGGAATACAGGGATAAGATTATGTATGTACCTATGTAAATATATTAAGGATATATTTCACAAGAAATAACAGAACAAGGAAGGTTCTTGAACGCTATTTTTATTACTATCCTTGATAATGTGAAGGAAACAAGAACAGCATTCTTGAGTAAAAAACGTTGCGACAGGCTAGCTACTTACTGTGACGCACGTCACCTTATGACTTCCCCCTGCAAAGTATTGGAGAGAAAATCTAATATGCAAAAATCTCGTATCACAACAAACTCCTCCAAAAGGGATTCCTCGATTCTTATGATGTTTTTCGTATATATTTTGTAGGTCTGAGAGTAGTTCTATTACGCTAATTAAAATGGCAAAACAACGTTTGTCGAATCAGCTGGTACAAATATAACAATACGTCCTACTGTAGGGAATAGCGTATTCTCAAAGAGTACCTATGGGGTTAATCACTATGAGTGCCCACTACGGGTTGATGATTTCAAGTGCTTTGAGATAGTTTTCTTCGCCTTTAGCGAGTGGTGCTACGAGGGCTGCTACTTATGTATGCGGAATAGAAAAAATAAACAAATGTATATGGCTAAATATGCTTTTATTGTTTTTCAAAGTATTCTCCACTATGATCGATGCACTTTTGCATTCGATGAAACCAATTTGTAAAACACTTTTTCCACTCTGGTTGAGGTATCTCCAAAACGTGCTGTTTGGACGCATCTACGGCATCTTCACGGGTCGAAAATCGTTGACCACGTAATTTATTCTTTACATTTGGGAATAAATAGAAATCATTGGGAGCCAAATCAGGGCTGTACGGTGGATGACCCATCAATTCTATTTTTTGACCATCCAAAAATGTAGTTGTTTCCTGAGTTGGCATTGTCATGGTGAAGTATGATTCTGCGTCGCTGGTTGGTTTGGCGTATTTCTTCAAATACTTCCGGCAAACAAATGGTCGTGTACCACTCCGAATTAACCGTTCTGCGATTCTCCAGTGGTATTGTAGCCACATGGCCATGAGTACCAAAAAAGCAGGCCACCATTTGCTTTACAGTGCTTTTTGCACGAGCCACTTCCGTAGGGTTCGGCTCATTTTAAAACACCCAAACTGTTGATTGTTGTTTAGTTTCAGGATCGTACGCGTAGATCCAGGATTCGTCACCTGTGTAGATATTATAAACAGATTTTGAGTCGCCTTCGTTGAATTTTTTTAAGGTTTTCTTGCACCATTCGACGCGAGCATCTTTTTGATCCTGAGTTAAGTTGTGCGGGATCCAACGCAAACAAATTTTTTTTACAGACAAATGTTCATGTAATATCCTGTGAATGCTCGTCATACATATGCCCAGAATAGCCTCTATCTTGCGATACGTAACATGGCGGTCTTGCATTATTAGTTTTCTCACAGCTTCAATATTTTGTGGCACAACCACCGATTTCGGGCAACCTTCTTTAACTTCGTCCGTGAGCTTACTGCGCCCGCGATTAAACTTAGTAAACCAGTGATACACAGTGGTTTTTGATGGAGCTTCACCACCAAAAGTCGAAGTTAATTGAGCTACCCACTGTTGTTGCGTTAAACCACGTCGAAAATGGTAATAAATCATAGCACGAATATTTTCACGAGTGAGTTCCATTTTTTCAGCGATATGACATTTTGAACCCAACAAAAACAAAACACTAACGTATATAAGAGAAAAATATTAGCGGCCAGTATTTAAAAAAAGAACGAATTTGACCATGGAGGTCAGACATTGCATTTAAAATTATTGGAATCCCAGATTCCGCATACATAAGTAGCAGCCTATGTACAAATTCACAAATAATAATAACTCCCACACAACACAATTTAGCCCTGGTCCTAAACTAGGATACTCTGTGCTATGGTAACCAGGCAATGGCATTACAAACTTCGAAAACACCCAGACTGAGGGCATGTGTGGCCCCAGTGGGAATCGAACCTACAACCTGTTTCTTGGTAGTTAAGCGGCTTTACGGCTCGACCGACGAGACTCTCAATGTATACGTAACTTGGAAAAGAAAGTAGTCATTTTAATGACCCCTCGATTGTGAAGCAAGTAAAGTGAAGCCTGCCCATCGCACTACCACCGCTTGAAAATCGTACCATAAATTACACTCACACCTATATCCCAGAGGGGTAAAAAAAGACCAGGGGGCGTGCCACGAGCCACGATCCTGACGATCTTTTTTTCTTCATCGACATTCATAAATAGTTTAGCAAAGTCATAAGTTTAGCGAATCGCTCGTAGCCTGGGCTGCCAGAGTGATCTTGAACGATCACTAAGGTTAAGCAACATACGGCGCGTTCAGTCCATGGATGGGTCACCGTCTATGACTAACGCTAGTGGCATTTTTCCGAGCGGTTCCGTGCTTCGCAAGGCACGTTAAGCAGTTGGTGCCGGCTGCCGTCGATAGATGGCAGTCGTTAAGCCAAGTCAGAGGCCTTAGGGGCGGCTTGAAAACTTCTGACAGTAAGACCAGCCACTAGTCTTACAAGCCTCCACCAATCCGGACTTGGCCCCCGTGGTGGAGTATGGCCTATACCTTCCTCAGGGAAGAGACCCGTGCCCCTCGGTGGGGACATGATGGGTTGATGATGATGACGATGAAACCCACACAATTTGAGATATTAGGGTTTTTAGGTTTAAGTTAATTTACGCTTTCCATACCTACATGTGGGTCCGGATTTGGCCCTCGTGGTGTAGTATGGCTTATACCTTCCTCAGGGAAGAGACCCGTGCCGCTCGGTAGGGACATAATGGGTTGATGATAATACATGTGAGTTGGACTACTATGTGCCATAACTTTGAACATACTCATCGGATCTGTATAGAATGTTGTTGATTGTTGTTGATCTTATGTTGATTAAAATGTAAGTAGTTGTAACAAAAAGTAACTAACCTCACAGATAAACCTACACAGGTTTGAGTGACGGTTTCTTGTATTATAATATGTATTTGTGAATTTTCTTGAATAAATAATTTAAAAAAAAAGAAGTATTTGATTGTTAAAATATAGAGCATAGTAATCATTTTGGTATAATTAACTGAAAAAATACCATGTTGTGGAACCTTTTTGCTAAACCACGTCCAAATACTCTTATAAATAATGTACCCAATATATCACTTCGTGGATTTTGACATGTTTTTCTATAATAGAAAAGTGCCCATCGAAACCCTTGATTCATGATATGCCTTCATTAGGATGAACTACCGTGAGCCCGACCCGTACCCAAGCTTGGGGTTGAGTTAAATCGTTCTCTATCAAGATTCGTGCACCTATTGTCCCTAATAAGCGTTGTCTGATGTCTCTTAGACTAGTGAACCATTCTGCCGATATTTTGTGGAGCAATTTTGAGCGGGCCATGACGAGACGCGCGGCCTCGATTGTCTCTCTCGCTTTAGAGCACTTAGGTAGGGGTATTATGAATGAATGATGGAATAATAGCAAAAGGGTTTGTTCTAATAAAAGCTTTTAGGATAAACCCATTTTTTCTCGTTAAGGCTACTTTATTGCGTATAATATTGGATGGTCTTACTTACGAGTATTTTAAGTAGTTATCTGTAGAGCTTCTATTAGCTTGCTATTTAAAAAAACATAAATCAATTTCTAATTTTCTTCCCCGCGGTATATTTAAATTAAAGGGAATTAATTAATGTAGGTACTTAACATCGAAACTCCAAGAAACTTGTTCTGTTAACTGTACCGCAGTGTAGGCTCTTGAATTCTCGGCGGCCATTTTGAATACCTGCGTGACGTCACGGCTGGGCGCGGGCTGTCTGCGCCCGCGCAGGCAGTCGAGTCGAGTCTGACATTAGTCGCGTTCACAGCCTAAGGAGGCGACGCCTCTGCTACAAAATGCAACTTCGATGCGATTTCTTCCGGATACGCGCCCGCAGTGTACTCGAGTTGTGAAAACAAGTCCTCTGGATCTCACTGCTGTTTTCTTACTGAAACAAACAGTTGAGTTTCGCAAATCGTCGCACAGTTTCCTGCACATTACCGATTGTGGTGTTGTGAGTGTTCACCGAAAGTGTTTATTGTGTGTTGCTGTATTCATTTAGTACAGTGCCCTAGATATTCTGTTGTCGAGGGAGTGATACTATTCTCCGGAGTGCCTGTCCCAAATAAGTGGATCACTTTGCATACACAAAGTTCCACGGTGAGTCTGTCGAATCCGCTTAAGTGTTCCTCTACCTCTATACTTGCTTAGTGTGGGCGACACGTAGACGGCTGGCTTACCTTTTTAAGTGTTGAGTAGAGCTAAATCCTACCTTCGCATAACGTTTAATTGGTTGTAAATAAAAAGACACGTACCTTCTGTGATTGAGTTGGAACCCTTTCGATATAAGACACGTAGATACACAAGATGAGATGAGATTTAAATTAACATTAGATGACTATGGCCTTTAAATAACCTACTTAATTGCAATGACTAAACCATTTCTCGTTTCTGTTGATATACCTTGTAAGGTATAATAGCGAAATACGATCATTAACGAAGAAGTGCGATCGTTCTACATAATACAATTCCGCAAGAAAGTGTCAAATTTAGCGCGTCTCTAGTTCACAGTTGTACGTAAAGTTACCCGTTTATCATTATTAATTAAAATGTAATGATATAATTATCCCGGACCTAGGCTACGGTCGCACCCGAGCGCGCCCGGACAAAGCGCGCGAGATCGTTGAACTCTTTTGTAAGGGCTGATTCACACGCACATCCTTCCTCGCGCAATTTACTTCAAAAACTCCAAACGGAACAAGAAAAACGAAGTCTTTTGTTCGGAATGTTATTTCACTTTGTTTTGTTTTGACAAGGTGCTTTTGTTGATTTCCGCTCTGACTTTGGTACAATGGCATCAAACGAAACGGGATTTGGTCTAGATTTTATGAATTGAAACGAAGCCATTCAATCAATGTTGCGTAAGTCGTGTCTACTTACTGAATAGATATTCAGTAAGTATTAACATTTTTTGTACAATATTAAGTCGCCGTAAGATCATGATCGATCCATTACTTAATGTCTCATTAAAATCGTGAAAATACGTACCTGTCTAAAACGTAGCCTATCTAATTAATAAATGTTTATGACACAACTTTAATCACAAAGAGACAGTTAGACATGCTAGGTTGTTGTTTAAGAACAAAATTTATGTGAGAGCAAAAGTTTATTGAAACTCGCCTTAATAATAAAGATATTAAAATCGTTTGAAACAGAACTCGCTAAAAGCGAAGGTAAGACAAGATAAGACAAAAAACTGGGCACTTGAAGTAGCGACAACTAAACTACCGAATGTGCTAGCTATAAATAATTTAATAATACCAAGTATGTAGGTACTTTAAAAAGTAGGAAACCATATCCATTTAACCTATTGTTAGGCTGGGTTGTATTTACAACAACCCAGCCTAACAACAATACCTTTCTACAACCCTATTGTTAGGCTTCTTTCTACAACCCTATTGTTAGGCTGGGTTGTATTTACAACAATCTGGAGGCAAGTAACAAAGATGTGGCCAGAAATTTCCCATATTATTTATAAAAGGCACTCTCACACGTAAGTTGAGAATAAACAAAGTTTGCAAAAGTCTAATCTAGATAATCTAAATGCAAGCTAGGTACACAAGTTTAGGGGCATAGACTAGATTTGATGAGGTATGTATTGAAATGTGTCTTTAACCTGTTTTGTGTTCTAAATAAATAAAAAATAAAGAATAGCCACAATGAGGTGTACTTCGTTACTTTGGTTACATATTATATTACTCCACAATTTTAAATATCTCCTTTTCCTACGTTAACGGTCGTGAACTCGTGAAACAATAAATTAAACATCCGAACTCCAGCAGCCTTGTTCAGACCTCAAGATCCAAGAATGTAAGGGCTCCCACTGCATCATACTATTATATCGGTGGCAAAGCTGAAACCCGATAACGGATGTCCAGTTTTTTGTGACTAGCGATGCGCGGATCGCTCATCGGGGCCGAGTCTCGCGTGACTGGTCTGTCTAGGGTGAAAAAAAAACGTTCACAGAACGATTGATGCTAATCGTCGAACTATCATACCCAGTCAACGCATAGCCCCAAGTAGAATAGAGCCTTTGGTAGGTGTTACTACCTAAGTTTTACAGCTATGAGCGCGAAAATTATCATGTAAGGCACTATTATTCCCAAATGTAGTTCTTATCATCAGCAACAGTGGTTCTTTGTATTTTGTCAAATTTTATTATTTTTCTAAAAAGTACAAATAAAAATATGTATATATAATTATGCTAAAAACGCATCAATTCCACACACATCGAAATTATAGCGAAGATCAAAATAATGTTAATAATAAATGAATATGAAACTGAAAATGCTAAGAATGTATTTTTAATATAAATACAAAAAGTTTCACTCCTCTTAAGAAGCTGCCATGGGTAATACATTCTTTTACAAAACAAACATGCACAATAAAGAAATAGCTAAGTTTATCAAAGAAAGTAAATTCACAGAATCAATAATGTCAGGTGCGTTTTGGTATTGGTACAAATAATTACAATCAATTGCAATAAACATTTCGTTAAATAGCGTTGAAAGTTGATAAATGCAATTATTTTTTTTCAATATGTATTATAACAATTGTGCTATATACACAAAGTGAATATATTGGAATAAGATAAGAAATTATTGCACACAAGAAACGAGACATAGAAATAAAAGTAACTAATTACATCTTCTAATATATAAAATTCTCGTATCACAATGTTAGTGCGCAAACTCTACCGAAACGGCTCGGCCGATTTTGATGAAATTTAGTATGTATATTCGGTAGGTCTGAGAATAGGTTGTTATCTATTTTTCATTCCCCTAACCGGGGAACAACGTTTGCCCGGGGCCGCTAGTATATTATATAGTATTAAATATATTTTTACTGGAAATTCCCTTATGTTTCCAGTATTTTCACTTGTCCTCTTAAATATACTAATTATCATCATCATCATGCAGATTTATAAAAGTAGTGATACCCGAAAAGCGAAATACTAAATTAAATACTAAATAGGAAAACTAATTTACTTTTGTCACGTAGTGTGCAAAGACATAAAGTGTATATTAAACCATAAATGTTCATACAAAACACATACCACTAATAAATGATTATAGTTTACTACTTCCTCAGACAAACCACAGACTTTCTAAACTAAATCCACTGCGTCAAAAAAATGACTCATTCGCTCACTGCGAAGTGAGCAAAGAAGGCGTCGTCACTATTATGACTTCAACTAACATATTGATTTGTAAGTGTCGCAACAATGAGAATGTAATAATTACGACATAAAAATAACAATTAATTACCAACTTCCGTTAACAAAATCAGATTAGAAAATCAAATCATATTGTGTACAGAAAACGTTTCTCTCACAAATGATCTATCGGAAGTAAGTATTATAAAAACTACTAATCTACTGTATGTAATCTCTATCTTTAATAGTCACAAATTGGTATTTTTTTATGTTCTCATTTTTTTATGTGTTAATGGTTCTCGAGTTCGATACAATCATTCATTACCGTAATATCGTTCGTTAAATATTACCATAGCCAAAAATTAATACCAGCCACTAGATTACTCGCACCAAAAACTGACTGAATTAAGGATTTATTGCCTCAGCATAAATACCTATAGCTCATATAGCTCAGTTCATAAAAGGCAAAAGATCACCAAACATTCTTCTTGGAGTGAAGGCAGTGGTGAATCTTCTTTTCTCAATTAAAAATCATTCAAGGGCGCGTTCTTGGTGCTGTAGTGTAGTTTACCCTTGGTTTCAACTCATTAATACTTGCACTTTTTTGTTACATTGTTACCATACGCAATTTATACGAAACTTATTTTTAGCTTTTAGCTAAATCAAGTATGACTGTGGTCATTAATTTGTAATGCAAGCTGCAAGTTTCTCAAAAATAAATAAATAATAACAGTAATAACGATGACTAGTTCAAATGTCAAAAGAAACTTAATCGGAGAAGTTAGATTGTTTTTATGACAGCATGTGACGAGGATTGTAAATGGGTAAGGGGTATACTAAACTAAAAGTAACGAGGATGTCTGGCTAAAACGTTTTTGTTCAATACGTACTCTGCATTGCGTGCAAATGCATGAACCGATTCGTTGCGCGCACTTACCTGCAAACGGAGCTGTATTTCTGGTCGCGAGTGTTTATAATGTTGTGGCATAACGTAAAAGTGATATTCAGGGGAAAGCTTGTTCATATAACACGGCAAACACGGCATTAGCTTGGCTCGGAATTGCCGCATTTACATTCCGCATGCACGTACTGCTTGCATAACTTATGTTAAACTGCCACTTCTATGATGATGCAACGTCACACATATGGATATTTGCATATGTATTGGTGTTTTACTCCAAATTATAACCCATGCCTAGTTTATAATATACCGTTTAAGTACTTCGCCCTCAACACTAGCCGTCCGATCAACCCTATTATTATTACCCAGGGACATAATAATACTGGCTATACTGTACGGGTACGGTACTTAATCGCCAGGTACGAGAATAGCTTAGGTACTCAGGTTTCCTCACGATGTATTGCTGCCACAAATTCGAACGCACCCTCTTTTTTTTCTTCGTGTCTTTTCGCTCCGGAAGGTTGTCATAAAGGTGTCATTGCGGGTAGATTTTGCATTGTTCATATTCTGTTTCCATTTTATTTGTCGAGCCGGTCGTCTACATAGTCTATACAGCTTAAGTTGTACAGTTCTCCAGTCCTCCATCACACTGCGCTTCTCAGAGTTCATAAAGTAGTTAAATACATAGTTGAAATCCATTTATCTTAATGTGCCTTCTAACGTAATATTGGTATATTTTTCGAGTGTATGGCGCAATCGTACTATTATATTAATCACCAAAACCACTGAACAGAGCCGGATGAAACTTGTCACAAGTAGTCTGAAATAACATAATAGGGTAGTTTCCAGGGTTAAAATAATTAAATTCTATTTAGTCCGTATTTTAGATTTAAAAAAAATGTTGGACACGTATTTTTTCTTTTTTCGATTAAACAAAAAATAACAAAGATATAGCCCATTAAAGTTACGTGTGACGTCACTCCATGCTAAAAAATGCAGCACGGCGTGACGTCACACGTAACTTTAATGGGCTATATCTTTGCCATTTTTAGTCTAATTTACAAATAAAAAAATACATGTCCCTTATTTTTTAATAATCTAAAAGACGGACTAATTATATTTTTTAGGGCAACTACCCCATTATTATAGTCTACCTTTTAAGCTGAAAACATATGAAATGTGTATTTAGATTAAGTTGCGGGCAATGGCTCAAATTGGAAATGAATAGCGTAATCAAAGTCCATTCTGCTAATATATCACGTGCACCAAATTCTTGAGTGAGCAAAAATGAGCTATTCCAATCGTATAACAATCATCACATTCCATACTAATTGCTATCGCAAATGTCAGGATTCCGATAGGAGTGGTACGCATAAATAGACCTCTAATCTCAATTCCAGTTTCACATAAAAAATAAGGGATATAGTTCGTGCCAGATAAACTTGCACAAAAGTCCATTGAACCCAGTCTGTTGTAAAAACCAAAAGAGAGTAACTTAAAAAAAAAAAATTCGACGAAAAAATCTTGTTTTTTTTTTTCTATTCTGATTGTTAAGCCGGGTCCGCTGCGCCATGTTATGCGTGTTACAAAAAACGTAATACGTAATTATAATAAAAATGGGGCGTGTTATGACACATTACGTGTTACATAACGTTACGTTACGTGTTACGTAACACGTAAAGTGTTAAATCCACTCCCCATTTTTGTTTTAATAACGTGTTACATTTTTTGTAACACGCGTGACATGGCGCAGCGGACCCGGCTTTAGTAGAAACAATCTTAACTTAATTTATTTTCTCATTTTATTAATTTTAGTGTAGTAATGACTGTAACTTTATAAAAATCTCGTTCATCACGGTAAAAATGTCTTATTTTATGTTTTATTTTGTGACTGGCAATCAATTAACCCATACTGTAAATATTGTATTTATAACAAATCTATTTGAAGCATTATAACAAGGTATTTTAGACTTGTTAAAATTACTTGATCAAAAATGAAAAAAAAAAAATTTACTCCATTTCATTACTGATTGCAGACAGACGAAGTATGCAGCGGTGCACAACTGTCGGCCCCCGTTTTGTCGTTCAATCGCTCGCTCGTGTCACAGATTAGAGAAAAAATGTTTTCTCTCGTCATTCATTCGAGCGATTCTGTGCTTTCGAGTCGGGAACACAAAGTACTATATTATTTCAGTCATTATAGATTTTGACCCGTGAATAATCAGTTCTTGGATTTTTTTCGTAGGTACCTCGGGGGGGTCACTGGGAGTGTAAATTCTAAAAGTAGACTTAATCAGACTACTGCCTATATTCGAAAAATGTTTTTTTTTCAAAAAAAATTGGTTTTTCTTAAACAACTCGGTCATATTTGATTTTACAGTAAAACCGTGAGAACAAAAATTGTAGGAAATTTGATTTTCTACAACAGGCTCTTACAATTGGCTCTTACAATGTTTCTTCTAGGATTGATATATTGGAAATTAAACTTGAAAAACCCGACAAATTCAAAATATTATCATTATTTCCTATATTCCACGTTTTACGGCATGAATGAAGAGAAACAAAGTTGTAGAGAATCAAATTCTGAACAATTTTGGTTCCCACCTTTTTTTCCCCCAAAATTGATATTTTATTCAGGTTTAATTTTCAAAATATCGAGCCTAGAAGAAAAATTGTAAGGACTAAACTTGTAGAAAATCCAATTTCCTACAATTTTTGTCCTTACCGTTTTGCTGTGAAATCAAAAATGGCCTAGATATTCAAGAAAAACCGTTTTTCGAATATACACAGGAGCCTGATTCAGTCTACTTTTTGAATTTATACTCCCAGCGAGTCCCCCGAGGGGCCTACGAAAAAAAAATCCAAGGACTGATTATTCACGGGTAGGGTCGGTGTTTTGGATATAATGACTGGACTATATAATACAATACCGGAAAGTTGGGAAGCGCTCACGTCACGCACGCGGCCTTGTTCTGTGGTATGTCCACATCTACAGCGTATAACAAGACCACTGATGTAGCCATAAGGCACGAATAAGAATTAGCAAAAATCTCCAAAAATAATATCTAACCTCACCTCAATATCTCAGAAATGATGAGGAGGATGTGGTTTTCGGAGATGTCGGAGATTTTGTTACACCCGTGTAACTCATTATTACTTTTATCCAATAAGGGGCATTGTCACCTATGTCAAATTTTCCAAAGCATAGATCTCGATGGGTATCAGGGGCACAGCTAGTATAACTATATTTTATACTAGCTGTGCCTGGCGGTGTCACCCGCGGTGTATTAGGGAACATAAATTGTAAAATAACAACTATTCACATTTTTTGGGATTTTCCTATGAGAATAAGATATTTTTTCGCAGTAAAACGTGGCCTATATGTTAATCCAGAGTGTCTGCTAACTCCATACCAGATTTTATTAAAATCACTCCAGCCGTTTAGACGTGAAGAAGTAACAAACATACACACCCACACACTCACAAACTTTCGCCTTTATAATATTAATGTGATTGCCTAAGGTTATTTCCCCCTGGCCAAGACACCGAAAGGTCAATGGACTTTTGTGCAAGTTTATCTGGAATGAACTATAGTAGAATGTTACTCCATCGTCTGATTCCACCGAAACAATCTAAAAAAAGTGTCCATTGTTCGAGAAAAATCTTTGTCCGCAAAAAAATCCCCTGGTCTTGGATGTTTACATGTTTGTGATGTCGCTGTTTTTGGTTCCCACGACACAGGGTATCCTATTGTAGGGCCAAACGCAATGTATGGCCTGTGTGTAAATGATTATGATCTTTTTTTTATTAAACAAACATCCTTTGAGATTCACTTACAAAAGATTAGGCAACCAAAACCCTAGTCGTGAAAAGAGGACGAGGGAAAGGATATTCCGTAAAATGTAACTAACCAACTAAATAAGAGTCAATTTCCTCTGCAGCCTTTTCATTCCTCATGGTGCTCAAATTACGGCTGTTGCGTGTGTGCGGCTCCGATATCGTATTGCGACCACAACGTTCCCACTGCCTTCTCGGTGGGGCGCTGGGGCGTGAGTTTTTCACGAAGTGGAATTAAATTGTGGCATGTCACTAGCCGGTGAAAAGCGGTTGTGTCGTAGCGGTAGGACGCCAGCCTCATATTCGATAGGTAGTGGGCTTCGAACCCCTTTAATACAATACGTCGCGTCGTAAATTTATTATGTATGAAATAGTGTATTATTTGCTATTTTTAAGTTGTCCCTTTAGTAAGACATTGTTTTATATTCCTATATCTGACATGGATACCCTGTTTGCACAGTACCTACGTTTCGTCTTCTTAGTCGACACGCTCTTGACAGAGCGGTCGTGTTCCTCAAGAGGCTTTATCGTAGGCTGATGTTGCGTGGCTCACTATGTTTTGCCATTCCTTACGGGAAATATTGAATCGTAATTGTAAATATTGGCCCGCTGCTGACCGTACTCTTATCGGCACAGTTACAACCTTATGATACGAGAAATCTACGACACGCATGGTGCTAGTTATTGTGGGATAATAAATCCTACCAAAGTCAAGATATGAACAAGTTTGTATTTCTTGAATTAATGAGACGAATGAATGATCTTGGAAACTTTTGTTTTATATTTAACTAGCTGTTGCCCGCGACTACGTCCGCGTGGGCTTTAGTTGAGTAAAGTGTTTGTAAATAAGATAGGGATACTTTTAGCGCATGCGAAAGAGCTTTCATACTAACATTGCACCCCCCTTTTATCCCCTTAAGAGATGATTTTCAAAAAACTATTTTACATGTGTTTCATGACTTTCAATGGAGGACCTTCATATTGAATCTCATTCGAATAACTTCAAAACCGCAAAGTTTCATACTAAGTTTGCACCCCCATTTGTCCCCTTTAAGGGATGGTTTTTAAAAAACAATTTTACACGTGTTTCATAATTTTAAATGAAGAACGTTCGTACCAAATTTCATTCGAATAACTTCAAAAACGGCAAAGTTTCATACTAACTTTGAACCCCCATTTTACCCCCTTAGGGGATGAATTTTCAAAAATCCTTTCTTAGTGCTCCCCTACGTTACAAAAGGAACCCCTGTGCAAAATTTCAATTTTCTAACCCTTATAGTTTAGGCCCTGCGTTGATATGTCAGTCAGTCAGTCAGTCAGTCAGTCAGTCAGTCAGTCAGTCAGTCAGTCAGTCAGTCAGTCAGTCAGTCAGTCAGTCAGTCAGTCAGTCAGTCAGTCAGTCAGTCAGTCAGTCAGTCAGTCAGTCAGTAAGTCAGTCAGTCAGCTTCTCCTTTTATATATATATAGAAGATAGACATGGAGATTGCTTCCCGTATATGCCAAAGATAAGATAAGAATACAATATTTTATTGTACTAAGAAAAACAAATACAAAGCTTACATGTCAAAACTTAAGTTAAGCATCGGTAGGATGAAAAAGCTGTAAGTTTTATGAAATGTATACTTATACTCGAACTACTAATTGTTACATTTCACATACATTGTTGCGCGCTATTTGAAGATTTTGTTAAACGAGGTCTCTACTTTCGAAACACTCGATATAAACTGGTTTTTAAATTAGCATTTAGTGGGCAACTGTCTGGGTTGACTGGTACCAAGTAATTACTCAGTCGCTTTAAAATTTAGCATTGAATAAAAATATACATTCGCCGAGAAAATAATATTAACGGGAATATCAACTAAAAGTGAGACTCTGTTAGTGTTCTACTGATTTAATTATTATCAATACGTTTATTGCACGTTTGAGTTTGGAAAAAGTAGAACAACCTACTTATTTCAATTATGAAAAATGCATAAATGCTGTTAATAAAATTATTACTTGACTAATCAAACTGTCTAGTCCGGTGGTTTCAGAAATCATCTTAAGTGGTCGCGGTTAATGCGACACTGGTTTGATGACGCACTAAAATACAATTAGTATGGGCGTTTCTCTGTACTCTCGTCAGGTCCCATACTAACGCTGTCCTGCCAGAGATTGCCAAAAGCATTGGCCAAAATACCGTGTCCTATTTTTGATGTTTAATGCCAATGTATGTAGTTTCTATAACTTCTTCGTAAATATTATTTCTAATGAGAATACAGCGTTGGGGACAGCCAGGGGACTGTGAATTTAGAGCTTCTATCACGTGTAGAAATAACACAATAGATATGGTTCTAAAAACAATGGGCCCGTTATGTTTCAAGGCTATTGTTTTAGTAGGAGTGATTTAAAAAAAATACTTTCTGAAAATATCGGTCGGGACAGCCTATTACTAGCTTACATCGCCCGAATAATATTAGTTCCCAATAATTTTACGTTTCATATTTTACGGAACCATTTCCTAGATTACCGCCAAACACTTGGTGGTCAATGGCCTGATAAAAAATATTTAAGTGGTCCCTTACCATCAAAATATATTAATTTACTTCATTTAACTTTAATTCACTTAGCTACGATGTCCCAAACACAATCTGACCTTAGAAAGAAAAGAAAATATTACGAAAACAAAATACAATTTAGTCTACTGGATTAATAAATTTTGAAGTTGATGCTCATACTACCAACATTTTTGCATCCATAGAAAACACTCGACCTACCATAGATCATTAAATTATTATTCGCTTATTGCGTCACAAATTTTAATTTGTTTGCAACTAAAGTAACCTTGGTGATAAATAGCAACGTTAATTTACACTTTTTGGTATTTTGCAGGTGTAATTAATTAACCACTCGATTATTAATTAACTACTTAATAGTAGAAGACTCATTAGTCGTATAAAGCAACGGTGCTCTCGTTTCGTTTTTATTTAATCTATCTATATAAATAACATTCAAAGTCCTGACTGACTGACTGACTCACTCATCAACGCCCAGCCCAAGCCGTTGGACCTAGGAAGCTGAAATTTTGCACAGAGGGTCTCTCTATGTACATATAAAGTAGGCAAGGAATAAGACCGGATTTTTTTAAATTCAACCCCTAAGGGGGCGAAAAGGGTTGCCAAAATTTGTATGGGAGGTATAAAGAATTTTCTTGAAACTTAAAATAAATTCCTACTCTTCAACATAATTGATCGGTTTACTAATGTATTGCCAAAAATCGTTTCCCAAAGTATTACTTCCCAAACTATTTTCCGCAAATTATCACTTGGCAAAAAAACATTTCTCAAAACAACTTAAAGCAAATGAACAGTTAGCAAAAGTTATTATATCAAGTTATTGTTTACCAAATAAATACTTGGTCAAAATTCATTTTACCAAAGAGGCAACAAGAGGCAAGGTAAGAACGCATCAAAGTCGAGTCTGTTTTCGATCTTACATAGAGAAACTAACGCTCCGACGCGCTCCGCTTCGCTACGCGCGTCGTCGCACCTATATTTCTGTTGTCACGTATTCTTTACATCGCCGACCCCCCGTTCCATTATTTGAAAATAACACTTGCCAAAATAAAACGTTAGCATAATAAACGTTTGTCTTAATAAAACTTGACGCAGTAAAATTATGCGAAATGATAATTTGACCAAATTAATAAAATGCGAAATGAAAACTTGCTAAAGTTTCATTTGGGAAATGAAACAGATGCCATAAGTTTATTGGGAAGTAAAATTTGGCGAAAAATACTTTGGCTAAACGGCGGTATCCCCAATTGATCGAATACGTGTTTCGCCGTTTTTTTAATTTAACCCTTAAGGGAGTGAACGGGGTTGGAAAATTTTGAACTAAAGTCCACGCGGACGGAGTCGCGGGCGAAAGCTAGTAATTTATATTTGTTCAATTCACTTGTTCTTTGTATACTTGTATTCTTGCCACCTGCCGTGCATATGCCGGTTTCGACATGCTGCATGCGACTGTAGGTGGACTGTAGCAAAGGGCGGACTCGGGAGTTTCGTTTCAAAAGGTCTATCCACTGGGCCCCTTCACATAAAATCACAATTCATAAATTATTGTGACAATTTGAAGTATGACAAAGACTTGGCAAATTAATTTTAATAAGTCATTTGTTAGTACAGTAGGGCCTCGTTAATCTGGAGAGGCAAAAACAAGACCCTTTCCGGATTATCGAGGCGTCCGGATTATAGTATGGCATGTATTAAAACACATGTTTAACCTTAGAGTTTCTTTAATCAATTTTTAAATTGAAGCATAAAGACAAAAATGCACATGTTCAAAATTACGCGAGTGCGCTAAATTGATACTGTAGACAGAAGGCGGTAAACAAAAGACGAACGACGGTTTGGCTCATGGCAGCCCGTACCTACACCCGCCATCCCCGCATCTACACCCGCCATCCCCGCATCTACACCCGCCATCCCCGCATCTACACCCGCCATCCCCGCATCTACACCCGCCATCCCCGCATCTACACCCGCCATCCCCGCATCTACACCCGCCAGCCTCGCATCTACACCCGCCATCCCCGCATCTACACCCGCCAGCCTCGCATCTACACCCGCCATCCCCGCATCTACACCCGCCAGCCTCGCATCTACACCCGCCAGCCTCGCATCTACACCCGCCATCCCCGCATCTACACCCGCCATCCCCGCATCTACACCCGCCATCCCCGCATCTACACCCGCCATCCCCGCATCTACACCCGCCATCCCCGCATCTACACCCTCCATCCCCGCATCTACACCCGCCATCCCCGCATCTACACCCTCCATCCCCGCATCTACACCCGCCATCCCCGCATCTACACCCGCCATCCCCGCATCTACACCCGCCATCCCCGCATCTACACCCGCCAGCCTCGCCAACCCCTTTGCCCGGCCGGATTACAGCGATCACTGAACAAGCGGGAGTCCGGATTAACAAGGCCCTACGGTACTTTTTGGCATACCTACACGCCGATCTCGTAGGGCTATAATTAGACTCCCAACTTATTAATCAATAAGGTATAAATAAAAAAAGTCTATGTCAAAATAAAAAAAGTCTTGTCAAAATACTACAAAAGTCACAATTTTTCAATAAGATGAACCTAAAAGTCAAAGTTAATTCTATTTAATCCTTTTTGATACTATATTTATTTACTGAAAGTACAAACCAATTTTTGTACTTTCATAGATTACTCAATACCCGCCCTCACCTTAAAGTTACTTACGATATAGTATTTAGTGCGAGATATGTTTTCGATGCATGCCTATATAGTACATAATTTTATCATAT
Organism: Yponomeuta plumbellus; assembly: GCA_947310845.1. Classification (NCBI taxonomy): domain Eukaryota; kingdom Metazoa; phylum Arthropoda; class Insecta; order Lepidoptera; family Yponomeutidae; genus Yponomeuta; species Yponomeuta plumbellus. The sequence goes on along the minus strand of OX371198.1, from coordinate 13,032,037 downwards.
AAGTTGAATATAAGTGGCATGCCTCTGTATTTTCTCCGAAATAAATATAAACAAGTGAGTGAGTGAGTGAGTAAGAGCAAGTGAGTGAGAGAGTAAGTTAATCCGGGCCATATTTTACAATATAAACAATATAATTTTGTGACGTTGATTTAGCGGGTCCCTGATTCCGCCACTGATTGTTGCAAAACCACTGGCTACCTGCCCTCGACCGCAGCCATAATATTGCAAGGCATTCTACATGATGGGCCTTTCATTATTCGATCATTTGTCCGGCATCCCGAGACGGATCACAGAATTAACGCAGCCCCTTTTTCAAAACAATTTCAAGTCACGCAGAAAGCTTTGTTTGCTTGTTGACGAAATTCCACAAGCAGCGTTTTAAATACATTAAGTTTGCTAAGCGGATGCAGTTTAGAGGAAAACTGAGGCGGCTGTTAAGGTCAGCACGCGTTGGCATGCGCTACTTGTATACGGCTTATCTGACTGGACCACTCACGTTCCAACGTATCACCTGCTACCAAAAACTAATCTTTTGCAGCTACGAACGTAATAGCAAGGGTTGGTTTATTACTTGTAAAGTTTACTCGCCTCGGTGAAGTTAACAGAATAATCGACTAGGGATCCGTTCGGAAGTTCGACCGGAACACCCACTTCTAACGGGATTACCTTTCATTGGGTCTTCAAATATCTAAAAGCTGTACGTGCCATCCAACCCAGTGGAACTACAGATCCTCTTGTAAACAGCCAACTTTGTCTAGGTAGACTAGTATCTCATGTAAAATGAAATTCTGGAATAGGTTACGTTGCCGATTCATCTACGAGTGTACCGAGGGGAAAACGGACGCAAAAGTCTTGATCGTGAGTAGTGGCGCCTTCGTCAACGCAAAATAAGTTGGTCCATCTAAAAAAAATGTATTTTTATTCTAATGACTTAGCAGCGCTGGCAATATCCCGGAACCGTCCGTTAGATAAGTTATTACCATTATTTTTGCTTAAAGAGACGTAACTTCTCCCAGAATTTCATTTAACTATAGTCTATTAGGATTTCAAATATAAATAGGACTTATCCATAACTAAGCAGACAATCTGGAAATGTATTTGTAGAATTGCCGTTGGCTGGTTGACACTTCTCAAGGAGGTCAGCGCGTGCGGAGACAATAGCAGAGTCCACTTTGAGTCAAAGTTACTGACCCTGATTCGCAATCATTCGGCCAAGTGGTACTTTCGATTCAGTTTCATATTTTGTTAGAAGTACGCGTTAGAATGCCCTCTAGCAATAAATTACGGTTGGCTAGAATTTCGAATTTCTATTCTATATCAGAGAAACTAAATGCAGATAGTTGATGTGTGGGCTTTGAGAAAACGTATGGTAATGGAACAAGAGTACATAATATGTACCCTTGTTTCATTACAATCTTTACGTACGTATATATTATATACGTACATAAAGTCACGCCTGTATCACACACACACACACACACACACACCCTCTCACACACACACACACACACACACACACACACACACACACACACACACACACACACGCCGAAATGTATTAAATTTGCTTTATTTTTATTGCTGGCATTTGGGCCATTACTTTATTCGATTTTATGCTTATTTCTATAAAAATGTTTTTAATCCAATTATTGTATGTATTCGTCTATTCTTTCTATTTATAGTCAAATTTTGTTCATAGTTCAGCGAATTAGGTGCAGCAGAAAACCAGCGCTAGTCGCCTCTGGCTAGCATTTTGCTGAGCTGCAGCCTTTTTCTGTTGTAGCACATTTCGTTCAACATAATTGTATGAGGTACCTTTATTTTTATGTTTTTGGTTTACTACAAATATTGTTTATAAATTGTGTTATGGTGTTACAATCGAAATAAATGCTTTTCACTTTCACTTTCTATCCCAGAGGGCTTGGCAGAGACCAGGGCCTAGATTATGTTAATGCATTGTAGTACAATGACAACTGCATGAACATGGCGAATTGTTTCATTGCCACTTCAACTCTACGCGCGCACACATATCGAACCTTCTAGTCGTCAATGGTATGAAAAAACACGTCACGTGACCCGACCGTGCATCTGTCATCATACTATAGGACACTAACAGAATTGAAGCCCAGGAACTGCCCCTTGTCACGATCTTGACAAATCGTGTGAAAGTGAAAGAGCGAAAATATGATCGGAGCTCAATGTGAATTTGAATGCTGGATGCTAATGAATTAGACGGTGAGCCCCGAGTGGATTGGGTGCTGGTGGCCAATCGAAGTTTCCGCAGCGCATCCTCCCTGTCCGGCATTAGGAAGTAGGAAACGTTCCGGTGTTTGCGATTCGAAGGAGAGTCTTTGTTTGAAAAATGCCCATGTTTGTTTTGGAGCACACTCGCACCACAGCTCGTACCGGCTGTTAACAGAATCAATTAGGATGAGAATACTGAGAATAGTCGCTGGAGGGTTGGCGTTTGTCCCATTGTATTCTTATGAACTATACCGTTTTATTCTGGTATTTGAGAATCTTCAGTTTTGTATACACTCATATCACCTTTGCTACGATAAACATAAACATTTACATACAGGCCCATAGATTGCTTCAGGTCCCACACAAGGATACCCTTTGTCGTGGGAGCCAGAAACAGCGACATCACAAACGATGATTGCTATCTGGTAATTCTAAACGAACATCCAAGACCTGAGTGCTTAGTGCGAGTTTTTTCATTCACTTTCGATAGCGAGAGCGTTTGCAATTTGTATAGGAGTGACAAAGAGACAACTAGTGGCGCGCTTTGTCACTCCTATACAAATTGCAAACGCTCTCGCTATTGAAAGTGAATGAAAAAACTCGCACTAAGCACTCTGGGTTTTTTATCCCAGCCGGGGTTCGAACCAGGGACCTCTCGCATTGTAGGCAGATGCGCTAATCGCTGCGCCACAGAGGTCTTAACGTGCCTAACTATGATTTCTTTATATAGGATCGAATCAATAAATCGTTTTATGTATACAGGCAATTTAAATAATATGCATACCTATGTACATATACACATCACAGTCAAATGGTTATGTTGTGCTACACAGCTTGGAAGAATCATGACCTTGACGGTAATAACAATGAAATAATCGACGTAACAATTGAATGTCTCATCATGGCTCTGACATACTTAAGAATTTATTGCAGCCACAATACAATTTATAATATCAATTGAAATTTAATGACAGGATCCTGGAACCAAATACAAAGATTCAGTATAGGTAGATAGATAGATAGATAGAGAACACTTTAATGTACATAAAAAAGGAGATTACACAGGTATTTCTTAATCTAAGTGGTGTGGCCAAAATATTATCAATATGATTACTTGACCACTGGCGGTTAGCGTTATGCGCCCGAAGGCTTTTTTATGCGGTATGAATTTAAGTGGACTGTATTTTTTATTTAATTTAATCGCTAGGAACGCCGATTATGGTATATCGATGCAATTAGAGCAATTATAGGATGGGCAAAGGAAATCCACGCACCTTCAAAAAATCCGGTAATTCCTCTTCCTCTTCTCTTCAGTCTTCGGCCCTTGGCTGCGCGGATCGATCACCCAATCGCTCCAAAAATGCACAATTCAATAGTTGTCTAAAAGTTCACGACACTAGTATTTTTAATAGTTTTTATAATATATTTTCACGCACTCGCGGATATCACCGGTGGAAAGTATTTCACATCGGGGCGTACAGCAGTACATCAAATTTGCGACTGTTTGAAGGGCACCGATGACACGTTGCGTAGGTGCATTGTGGAAGGACTAAGGAGTTATGTGGGGGTGAAGGAGATAGGAAATCGCTCAATTAGCGTCTAATACCATGTGAAAGAAAAGGACAACTAAATGAACTAGAAAAATGCCTTCAAATCTGTTGAATACGCATTATGGCGGTAACATCACCCCCGGCCTTAAAGGGCTGCCTTTAAGAAGCTAAGAATTATGTAGAGAAAAGTGCGGATTAAATATAATATTATATGCGGGATAAATGTAATATTGTAAGCGGTTATATGTCGTAAGCGGTTAAGATAAATATAAATTTAGCGGTTTAATAAAGTGTGTAACATAAATAAATGTTATAAAAGCGTTGCACGAAGTAGCAAACTATTGAGTAGGTATGGGGCATAATTTAACTACTGGTCGAAGGTAGCTCCCCTTCGAAGTCTTTACAGTGACAACTCGCGTAGCGCCGTCCTTAGACGGATAAACCTTTTCCACGATGCCTAAAGGCCAAGCAAAGGGTGGAACAATGTCAGTTTTAATGATAACTAACGTTCCCTCCTGTATTGGCACAGAAGGAACGTTCCACTTCGCTCGCACCTGCAACTGATGCAGATATTCAGCACGCCAACGCTTCCAAAATGACTGCACCATGCCTTCTATTAAGTTATGTCTGTCCAACAAATTTATTGGTGTAACTCTAGGCGCAGGAAGCGATGACAGTGGCGCGGTATGTAAAAAGTGCGCAGGAGTAAGAGCTGAAGGCTCGGCGGGGTCACTACTATTTTTGACTAGCGGGCGGGAGTTGACGAGAGCCTCTATCTCAGTGAGAATTGTGAGAAGCTCCTCATACGATACAATTTGTTGTCCGATGACCTTGAACAAATGGGTTTTAATTATTTTAACCATACTCTCCCAACAACCTCCCCAGTGAGGAGAAGCGGGCGGAATAAATTTCCACTCTATACGATTTTCAGCAAACTTTTCTTCCAGGTGCGGGCGTAATTCGTCTAAGAATTTATAAAAGTCGCGGAGATATGAGCGTGCCCCTACGAAACAAGTTCCGTTATCCGAATACATGCACTTAATGGGTCCTCGTCTGGAAAGAAATCGCTTGAACGCATTCAGAAAACTAACTGTGCTCAAATCTGTCGCAATCTCGATGTGCGTTGCGCGTGTCGTAAGACATGTGAAGATGCATAACCAAGCTTTACGGCTCCTTATCCCCCGACCACGAGTGGGGGTGTACTGAAGAGGCCCTGCGTAGTCACACCCGACATGCGTGAAAGCTTTGTCGACTTGGTTAACGCGCTGTCTAAGCGCATCCGACATAAGCGGAGATAACGGACGTGGTTTCGATTTAAAACACACGTTGCATTTATGAATGCGATAGCGTATAATGCGTCTTGCAGCTAGGATCCAGAATCTGCTTCTCAATAAAGACATCAGGTGTTCTGGTCCAGCATGCAAGTGCTTGCGGTGATAGTGATCAACTATCAAATCTATGACTTGATCGCGACGCGGAAGAATGCAAGGATGCTTAAAAGCGTAATCCTCTGCGGAATTTGACAAGCGACCTCCAACACGGATTAAACCGTTATTATCTAGGAATGGTCTTAGCTTATTTAAAGCGGGTGAACAAAGTTCATTTTTAATTAAGTTTGATTTATCATGCGGGAAATGAACATCTTGCACCGCGAGTATTAATTTATTTTCTGCAAACTCTAGTTCTGCGGCGGTTATAGAATTACCACGGGGTAATATTTTAATGAAGCGGTAAACATATACGATCGCGCGTAATAGTTTAGAGTACGACGAAAATCGTTGCGCGAGAGTGTAAAGCGGTGGGATACCTGGACTGGTTGTGACGTGCGTCTGAGCCCGTTGTTCAGGCGCGTCAGCGTAATCACTGCCATCTATTTTATTCAGAGGCCATTCACTAGGCTCTCTTACGATCCAATGAGGTCCGGTAAGCCATAGAGAATGGTCGACTAACTCACCCGGAGTAAGACCACGAGACAAGCAGTCAGCGGGCGCAGCGGGAAACTTATCACCTTCATCAGCGATCAGCTGGTGAACCACGCGTAATGCGTGGAATGGACTACATTTTAGTCCGAAACAAACGCGGTTAAATTCGTATACAGTAACTGGATCCTCCGTACTGAACCGATACAAAATTCTCTGATACCTACGATCAGGTTCGCGGACTCCAATTTGGAGAAACATCTGACGACAATCAGCGGAAAGCGTTATCTCAAATAAGCGGAATTGAGTAAGAATACTAAACAAGTCTCCTTGTAAGGTTAGCACCTGCGTAAAGAAGATCGTTAAGTGAGTGACCTGAGGAAGACTTGCAACTGGCGTCCAAAACACAGCGAAGCTTGGTCGACTTTTTGTCTTCACGAAACACACCGTGATGTGGAATCGTATATGAAGGTTGAGTGACGTCATCAGTATTCATATCGATAGGACTTAAGTAGCCCTTATCTAAATAGTCGCGTATTACGTCATTATACGCGGCGCGGGTCTTGAGCGAAGCGTCTAGCTTTCGTTCTAAACATTTAAGGCGACTAAGCGCAGCAGAATACGAATCACCCAACAAACACACGTCATCACGAAACGGTAATGCTACTACATACCTACCAGTGTCGTCACGAACGGTAGTAGCACGAAAAAATTGTTCACACTCAAAATCATCGGGACTCTGAGCGGGCGGCGCGGTTACCTCTTCAATTCCCCAAAATCGCTTGAAGAGTGTGTCCATCGAGTCGTGAACAACGGAACAACATACAGTTGATAAATTATTGTGAACGATCTGTGACGTAGGCGCGGAACCCATAATCACAAATCCTAGCACGGTTTGAATGGCGGGCGGTATATTACTATAACTGCTATGTACCACTCCGGGCAGCAGCAGATGCGAAAAAGTCGAAGCTCCGACCAAGCAGTCGACTGGTCCAGGGGTTGCGAAATCCTGGTCGGCGAGCGGGAGTGATTCGAGATGAATAAACGCAGCCTTATCAACTGCGGCCGACGGCAGGTTATCGCTTATGCGGTCAATAACAAGCGAATCGAGATCAAAATTAATATTTGAATTAAATCGCGAGCTTATATTAAGGGTAATTGAACCCCTTACATGTTTCTCTGAACCCCCGATTCCTCTAACAACCGTGTGAGAAGGCGTCAACCTATGCAACAATCCGAGGCGTTCACAACATTCATGTGTCACGAAATTACTTTGCGATGCGCTATCGAGTAAACAGCGAATAATATGCGGTCTATTATCAGCATCGAATACTATCGCCTGAGCTGTGGCTAGCAGTACCGTTGCAGAGACAGCTACTCGTTGCGGCTTATCAGTCGGTGTCTCAACGCGCACGGGAAGCGACGCGGCAATAGATGTAGTACATAGCGAGAGGTCGCTGCATTGCACTAACTGAGACTCGACCGCGGTAGCGAGGGGCGCTTTAGGCGCAGCGGTTGTATGCGAGGTTGCCGGAGGAAGGGTAGCGGGTTCAGAAGGCGGCTTATTATTATTAAAATGGAGTTTCAGATGGTGGTTACCAGAACATATACGACATTTGACCTTAGATGCACACTGAGCCGTCTTGTGAGATTTACTCGTGCAATTCACACAAGCGTTATTTTTCTTTATAAATTTAAACCTTTCAGTAGGTGTAAGTTTTTCAAATGCGGTACATTTATAGTAGTGATTATGAGGCGCAAAATTACACAGAGGGCACTTTTCGGAAGTCGAGCAAGTGACGTAAGACTGTGGATTTGGCGGACGGTTAGTTCTAGCAGATGGCTTATTAGAACCAAACTTCGTACTATTATTCTGAACAGTGGCGGTTTGCGTGCTCTCAAATATACATAGATAAATCGGTCAAGAGTGGGCAACTTCGTATCACGACAATACATTTCAAACGCACGTTTAGTTTCCGTGTCGAACTTTTGCGTTGCTATGTGCAGCAGTACAAAATCCAACAGGTCATCAATTTTTAACGCTTTAAGTGAACTGATAGCGACAACAAATCTATCTATAAACATCTGATAGTTAGTCGTAGACGGAGGACCATTCAACTTAAGACCGAGTGCCTCATTTAAATAGGTGAGTCCTAACTTTCTAACATCTTGATATTTATCGAGAAGAGTCTGGTATATCGCTTCATAATTTTCAGCGCTCGGAATAATACCAGCAAATGAGCACTGGGCGGTTGCTGACAATTTACCTAATAAATAATATAATTTATCAGAGTTTGTTAACGACGAGTTTTGGTGCACTGTGGCATGAAAACTAGCGTAAAATAGCGGCCAATTTTTGATATCACCATCAAAAGACACCAGTTCAATATTTGGAAGCTTAGGTTTAGCTTTAGCGGGCGAAGAGGACCGATTAGACGCGGGCGGGTGAATGAACTTCGACATGACCTGCTTGATATAACAATATAGATCTTCGAAGGAGGCGTAACCTTGATACGAGGGAGTCGCTTCCGAGTCGAACTCGAGGAGTGCTTCGTTGTAGCTATCGAGGATTTGGTGGAAACTGGCACGTATGTCCTCGATGGTTACACATGAACCAAGAAACGACTCTCGAGCTTCTACCGAAACATGAGCACCTTTATCCAAGTCTTTAGCTTCAAATCTGTTGAATACGCATTATGGCGGTAACACTAAGAGTACAAACGGCGGCCTTAACACTAAAAGTGATCTTTTCCAGACAACCTTTGGATGGACTGGAGCTAAACATTGTAGAAGGAAGTAGATGTACAAAATAAGTAATGCAACAATTTCTGAGAAATATTCGAGATAGCTGTCGGTTGATCGATAGATGTGGTCTGTCGCGTTTCCGTTTATAACGATGTTGCTATTTTTATTATGTTCCTAAATATTTACGCATGTTGTGAATACGGGTATAGAATAATTTATGTATTTCCACACACATATAGACCGGTATGCTCATATTTTTGCCCGACTTCAACAGCAAAGAAAAGCTATGTTGTTCGAGCGTTTGTATGTATGTAACTATTTATACAAACATTTCTTTTGCAAAACGTAGAATTGCGTCTAGTTAAAGGCCTGGGCAGATTTTAACAAATCAGATGCCAAGTGCATGGTTTTGAAGATGCGATTATTACTGCCTACGAGACTTTAGGCAAAAATAATGTAGCTAACGGACGTCAGCTGTCATATCTTCTACATATATAAAAGGAGAAGCTGACTGACTGACTGACTGACATATCAACGCAGGGCCTAAAGTATAAGAGTTGAAATTTGAAATTTTGCACAGAAATTTTTTTTGTAACGTAGGGGAGCATTAAGAAAGGATTTTTTTAAAACATCCCTTAAGGGGAGAAAAAGAGGGGTGCAAAGTTAATATTAAACTTTGCCGTTTTTGAAGCTATTCGAATGAAATTCAATATGAAGTTCCTTCGTTAAAAGTCATAAAATACATGTAAAGTAGTTTTTCGAAAATCACCCCTTAAGGGGGTAAGAGGGGGTTGCGAAGTTAGTGTGAAAGCTCTTTTGCATGCGCTAAAAGTATCCCTATCCTATTTGCAAACACTTTACTCAACTAAAGCCCACGCGGACGTAGTCGCGTGCAACAGCTAGTTCTTAATAAAAACTACTAAAAGCTTTAAGAACTTCAATGTAAACGAAAATCTCAGATCCCAGAAACTCTTTGAATGACCGAACTGACCATTGAATTCATTATATAGATTCAACACTCGCTTATAATTTAATGGATACTTTTTTAGCATTCGGGTTTATTATAATCTTTTTCTTTCTAATATTGACCGTTTGACCGCAGTGAGCATGTCATGCGTGACCGGGCGTGGCCTACATTTTCCCCTTTTCTAGGGTTTCGTAGACCCTAGGAAAACCCTTAAAAGATTACGGATTTTCTCGAAAAAATATTTATGGACCGAGTACTGGACAGCATTTCCGCTATAAATCGATGTTTTTGACTCTACTCTTAAAGTTCCAAAAATATGTACCTATGCCTGGTAATATAGATTTATATTGGTCACAATTTTGTAAGACCGGATTATTACTATAGTATAAAAGATGATAGGCACATTATAATGTTTTTTTTTTACGATTACTAAGCAAATTCAAAGTTCGCCCACTTATGCAAGGTATCATCAAGTTTTGTTAATATAAAAAATATGAGCTAGCACAAAAACTTCATACGAAATTGATTAAAATAAATGGCTTCAAAATACTCACGAGGACAAGGTATTTTCAAGCCGTTATTTCGCCAACTAGGTTGAACGAAAACAACCTGTTCCAAATGAATGTGTGTCGGCTACAACTCTGGTTCCGAGGTTCTGCCGCCCGCCGACCGGCTCGGCCGCGGCTGAAACTACCGCCGCCGCATTTTTTGCAGTTGATATTCCAATTCCACGCATTAATTATATCAATTAGACACAATTCGCAAGCCATTTACGTAACAGAAATTATGAATATCTTTTATGTTCTACCGAATTTTATGCTCTTTACCTCCCAAGTTATGTAATGCCGTGGATATTTGGATCCGATCGAATTTCGTGTTATAAAAACAGTTAGTCGTGGATGTTAGTGTCACAAGGTCGGAAAGCTTGGAAAACCATGAGGGGCGGGGGGGGCGAGGTTAGGCGAATGGGGGGGGGGGGTGACCTCTGTGGCGCAGCGGTTAGCGCATGTGCCTACCATGCGAGAGATTCCGGGTTTGAATCCCGGCTGGGGACAAAAAAAAAGAAACCCAGGTCTTGGATGTTCACATGTTTCTGACGTCGCTGTTTCTGGTTCCCACGACACAGGGTATCTTAGTGTGGGCCAGAAGCAATGTAATATGTGCCTGTATGCCTGTATGTAAATATTATGTACTGCGGTGGGTGTCAAATGGCTGATGATGATGAAAATAGTAGCGTTTAATTTATTATCATAGTTGTTTAATTACCATTTATCGTAAGTAATATTGTAAAGTATTTTGCCTATTTGCTAACCTGGATAAACTGACTTGAAAGCACCATGAACTATGCTCTGCTTCTCAAAATCAAAACTGAAATTCGAATAAGATACAGATAAGCAGCAAGCTAGTGCATTAACGCACGGATTTACATGAGAATTTGCGTTCGTCACACATAGCGCGGTAATGTAATCAAGTTTAGCAAAAGACCCTTGTGTACCAGTCATAAATTAATACAGTGAAACGATCCGATCAGTCAGACCAGCGCAGATTGCGCTCACAATTTTCACGCAAGAGCTCTAAAGGGAAAACATTTCACTGCAATCAATTACGTAACAAGTACTTTCTCGACTTATTGGACATGGCTTACCATTGTTTTATCGTGTTGTGTGTGAGGAAAACTTTTATGGGTTCTTCTGCGATTCAAATGCTGTATCTTCTATACGGTTATTGATTACATCGTCTAACTGATTCATTCATCCGAGTATAAATCTTCATACATCTTCGAAACTCGAGGCTCTTGAATTACAGTTACTTTGTTTGATACGCGATCTCTATTGCAATGAATTGCTTCCTCAATCTCGTATTAGCACATAGCTGCAAACACTGATCTAATACTTACACAATTGGCTAACGCATTCTTTTATACAAACTATTGTTATAAGATTATTTTGCCAAGATTACAGTTGAAATAACTATACATACATTAAATTCGTAATTCACGCTTCTTACCTTCATACCTACGTAACTTCTACGTATCTTTACAACATTTTGTTTTCACCTTCTTCGGCGACCACCGATCAAATACTTTCCATCGGATGATTCTCTTAATTACACTAGTATAATTGCACACGATGTTAGTTTCCCGTTAGTGGGTTACCGTGGTCGCGGCTGTCACCGCCGCTGGCCGTCCATGCTATAATGGGGCCCCGGTACGTAATTACCATCCGTAATGTAGCAGTCACGCTGCATGCACGGAGACAGTCGACGTACTAGACGTAGTACTTAGGTATGTATGTGCATGGTATAGTTTGTATATTCTAACTAGTTCTAGTGGATCTCTGTAGGATAGCCTGGTGCATTGTTTTTATGAATAGTTTTCTCATTCCTGCTGCTCCTATATTTTGCGCACAAAATCCTGTAGATCAGGGATCTCCAAACTATTTTGGACAAGTGACCCCTTTTCCAAAATGAACTGTTACCTTAGACCCCCATGGCCAAATTACCTACTTTTAAGATCAAACCCCTTATTCATAATGATCCGCTAACTTGAAATAGCTGCTACAGTGTTATTTTTCATTCTGACTTAGGTCAATAGAAGACAGAGTGAGAATACGGTATTTGACACTTTCAATAATAAATTATTTGAGATGCTCGATTAAAACAAAAATAATTACAAAATATTTCGGAAAACGTCTTTCTTTTAATCATTTACTAGTTATTACAATTTTTAAATAGATGAATCATAAAAAGAGTGCTCTGAAATGTGACGTCACAAGCAAGTATTTTGATACAAAATTCCGTTTTAAAAGTAAATCATTTGACATTTTGTCAAATACCCAATTAGCAATGCTTTAAGTTAGCAGACTATTATGAATAAAATCTTTAGTTTTTTCCTATTGATGCAAAATACCTAGATACTAAGGTACCAATTGCAAAACTTTGCACTTGGTTAAGTAAGTAAAGTTTAAAGTTTGTCATCTTGACGAACTTGAGACCTTACATTACTACAACAATGCTATTTCCTACAAAAATATTAATTATTCTTAGTACATGTAACACAACATAAACAAAACAGTACCTAACTACCTATCTTGAAAATAAAAACAAAAATGTGTTAATTTAATAGGGGTCGATTTTTAGACCTCGTCGACCCCCAAAATCAGTTTTCGTTTATGTCGACCCCTAGGAAACCGACCCCAAGGGGTCGATATCGACCACTTTGGCAATCCCTGCTGTAGATTCTAATCGTTTAACGTCCAATTTCCATTGCATATAGTTGTTATCGTAAATGTGCTATATTAATTGTTATCGTAAATGTGCGATATTTTTATCGGTGTTTTGTTGGAGATCTAGTTCCAGATCAGCATCAAAATTATTTGATTACTTATTAAAGTAGGTATCAAAAACCGGTTCTATCACATCTCTGATATTAATCAGCATCAAGTGCTATGGTTGAGAGGGAGAGGGAGATGGAGATGGAGATGGAGATGGAGATGGAGATGGAGATGGAGATGGAGATGGAGATGGAGATGGAGATGGAGATGGAGATGGAGATGGAGATGGAGATGGAGAGGGAGAGGGAGAGGGACAGAAAGATATTTATTGCAGACAAAACAACAAAACAAGACAAGACATTATCGATTAGTAGGCAGTACCGTAACTGTACCTTCTTTCCTCTCGTGCCGGCCGGGAGCCAGTGGGGACCGTAGGGCGCATGCCACGAGGACCCAACCTGACTTGACTATACCTACGCGTGTATGGCTGAGATAACTGTCTTCTCGCATAAGTAGCTATAGGTAGCTTGATTCCCCGCATAGTGAGAGGCAGAAGGTTAGCAGCTGACCCTGTAAGTAACTACAAAGGCTTCTATAACATATCTGAAGCTTACCTACACCAATATTCAGTAGTAATTATTGCACTTGCATTTATTTTTTCTGGAGAAAGTGATGTTAACAGTTAGGTAACTTTTGAGATTGTTTTTTTTAGGAAAGTAAAGGGGAAGATTGAAGATCACAATCTCTTTTTGGTATAGTTGGCATTTACCACCAACCTTGTGTGGGTGAATGTAGTGAAATAAATTATACGCAAGTGCGCGAGCTTCAGTGATTTTTTATAGAAAAATGCGTCATTTGACCACACGCTACGTTGCCAATACTACGTTTCATAGCTTTTACGTATTGCCTTGTGCTATTTTGGGAATGTTGAATTCCCGAATTTGTGTCACTCATTCAATGTTAGTCGGCCATCCTTCGGCATCAATCTAGTCAGTAAATACCCAGATCTACCCAGCTGAGTATTTGTAGAACACGCTCCGATATTGGCAATGTTATCGTAATATTACTCTAATGATGAAGCTAGTTTCACGTCGTCGATGGAATAGAAAAGAGAAAGAAATTACGCAAAATTATCTGCTTACTTAGATAATTTGTGCATTTCTAATGGAACTGGACTTATCTTGTGGAATGTGTTTGCTAACACTGGATAAATTGAAAACAATTTGAAAATAATAGCTGGCCTTTCTCCCATCTAGTACAAACACGAAAGCCTAGATCCAATTACTGCAGCAATCTCCACGAAATTTCGTAATGACTGATAAGCATGTAGTCATGGTAGTTAAACCGAGTGAGAAGAAAAACTAGATCTATGACTGAATTTCTATCGAGCCCAGCCAAACTATTAGGCAATGCTTACGACAGCCCAGCACAGGTATGTAGGTAGCTAACTTCCTTTTGATTGTAGGTACCTGCCTACAGCCAACAGTTTAATGGGCTTGCAGAAAGATTCCTGAGTAATTGCAAGTTGTAATAAGTTGTATAAACGTGTCCATACAAACATGTTTTCACCTAGGCGATCTCCACTGGCGAGATCACTGACAGTGTTGTCTAAAAATATACATCTCTGCATTTGTTCTAATGAGGTTGAACATGGTACTAATATCCATAGGTAAGATAACTATAGTTCGGCCACTAGGCCTCTTTTATAGGCAGCAACAAACAAATCGCCTGACTCTACTTTTATACCCACGCAAATGTTCCGCACTATAATTCTTTCTCATAATTCAACTTGTCCTCAGAAAAGCTTGAGGGCGACAAATATGGTTATTTGTACAGGATGCGTGTGGGGGTTGCATAAAATCTGTCCATTGTAAACTTTTAGTCCAGATCAACTTACGGGGGTCACCTGGTCGGACTCGTCCGATAAAAAAACAACCCGTACCTACGAAAGAGTTTTAGTTCAAAAATCTGTCCATCTTTACGAAGTATAGTGACATCTCACTATATTGGTACATACGATAAGATTAGCTGTATATAATACACCCAGACATACACACATACACACACACACGCACACACGCGCACACACACACACACACACACACACACACACACACACACACACACACACACACACACACACACACACACACATAGGTACACACGCACTCACACACTAAGGTGTTACTGATATTAAGTGTAGCTTCTAGAAACTAGTTTATACTGGCTATGGAAGAGCGGAGTGTCCTAACAGAGGCATCTTTTTTGCTTATATGGAGGGTCCAAATACTGTTAAGATCAAAATGAGTTGATGAAATAAACATTTAATTTATTTATTTATTATTTTTTCTCGGGACTACACATTCGAAATTTTCAGTATGACAAAGACGGAAAGGGGAAAAGGGTCTTTGGTGCCAAGATCCACAAGAAATTGCTTGATTGGCATAGAGTATAAAAATTTAGATTATAGTTATTATGCCTACCTATACAAAATTATTATTAGATGACGTGACATTTTTTTTATTTTTACAATTTATTACTTCTTGTGAAAAGGTAGTATAATCATATTATATTAATTAAATCTAACAAAAACTAAACCAAACATAAAATATCATTGTAGTAAATATTACGTAAATAAAAAAAAATGTCTCTCTAGACCACTGCCGTTGGGGAGTTCCCAAGATATTGGCAGTATTCCCCCTCTGAATGGCCAGGCTTATTGAACAATGTTTTAGACAATTATTTTCAATTATCCTTATAAAAATCAATACAAGAGACATTGTTTGCAAAATTGGCATTACAAAAATTAGCCGATGGTCTTCACACTAGATTATTTTTTAATTAAACAATGTTATAGCCCTATTACATCCTACGAAGACAAAGAAAATTTATATAGCTGGACACGCTATTAAGTTCGTCACGGTCTTGACCAAGTTTCTTAAAAAACCTTTAGAGAGGGCTTAATTTCCGCAAACCGTGTAATGCTGTAAGTCACGTTCGCTGTTGAATATTTAAAAAATAATGTCGGAAACTAAAGTAAAACTAGAAAGATAATATGTAATTACTATCCTGCTCGTCTCTACCGAAACAATGAAAATTAATCACCATATTAAAACGCTGTTTAAAGAATAAGAGAAAGTTTCTAATCTCTCTGAGATGTTAATGGCTCTTATTTTAGGCTGAAATTAATTTATGAATTATGTTCTCCGCCATGAATTTTGACTGATAATAATTATCTTAAAAAACCTTTAGAGAGGGCTTAATTTCCGCAAACCGTGTAATGCTGTAAGTCACGTTCGCTGTTGAATATTTAAAAAATAATGTCGGAAACTAAAGTAAAACTAGAAAGATAATATGTAATTACTATCCTGCTCGTCTCTACCGAAACAATGAAAATTAATCACCATATTAAAACGCTGTTTAAAGAATAAGAGAAAGTTTCTAATCTCTCTGAGATGTTAATGGCTCTTATTTTAGGCTGAAATTAATTTATGAATTATGTTCTCCGCCATGAATTTTGACTGATAATAATTATCTTTTGTCTTAACTTGCCCTGATATATGACAAAAATGTTAATCTATATTAATAATTTCGTTCGGGTCTACGGTAGACTCGAACGATATGCACACCAAATGAAAGAGCGTAAAAAAATAGTTGATCTGAGTCGACAACATATGGGCGGAAAATTCGTATTATCGAGCAGCATCAATATAAAAATTATTAAATTCAATAATGGCGTTGCAAAGTAAACATGTCAATGTCATCATTGTTGTGTTAAGTGTCACAAGTTTTCATTGTGAACTGTTATGGCCGGTTTACATTATTTTAGTGTTTAGGAGAGTGCTATAATACAATTAGAGAGGCAAGTGCATTAGTACATTACTAGACGTTCGAGTGAACGTTTATATTTCTTCCAGTAGAGTGTCACTTCGTCGACGTCGCGAAATATGCACTATCCTACTCAAAATACTATGAGTTTTAATGGAACACATAAGTAGGTAAGTTTGATAATTCGAGTTATTGAAAACAACACGCACCCGTCACGGGTCACTTGCGCACTCTCCTAAAGTTCTCACTAAATTTTTAGTTTATACACAGATAAGTAACGAGGATAGTAACGCGCTCAGGTGTTACTGGATAGAACAATAGAAACCAATTCTATTTTGATTCTAATTGAAAGGCAACTAGAACCGTACTATACCGTAAAACGTACTATATTCTATTTTTTGAAGCGAACGACTAAAGGTAAACAAAGACACAGCATCTCTCAAACTTACATGTCACTCAAAATAGCTCATGCACGCAGCTTTGCTTGCATCGTATACCCACATAGGTTAAGGTAGGTACCTACCGTGTGGAGTTTCTGGTCTTCCATCGGACGCGTCCCCCGGGTGGCGGATAGGGGAACGCCCTCCAGATATGGGGGGTGCCGGCTTCGGCCGGCGCGGACCAAAACCAGAGGGAGGGGGACGTCCAGTGATTTGCGCTGCTGGATGTCCCGCGGGGTCCACCATGGGCCCCACACCCGTAACCCCACATTGAGCGGGGCCGGGGGCCTTCGGGCCGCGAGGAGACAACCTCTATAAAAAACACGGTGGGGGTCCTCTCTATGTCCCTCTGTCCAGCAGAGGGCATGGAAGAGGACTGGAGGGGCGGGGAGGGGCGCGAGATCCACAAGCCGGGCCTAAGGGAGGGATACTGCAGGCGGTAAGCCAGGGACCAGGGACTGGGCACCCCATATGGTCTCTGGCCGAGGGGTGTTCTTTTGGGAGGGATTTTTAGATGGGCCGAGGATCCGGGCAGAGGGCCACAACGGGTCCTCGGTAGCTGGAGGCTTGGGGAGCTCGCGCCTCTCCGCCGGGAGAGCCGGTGGCGCGGGGGACGCTGCGCGGACCTTGCGCCGCCGGTTGAGGGAGGGTCACAGACGGCAGGTTGGGGGACCTGCCGTCCGATATCGTGACGGGAGAAGGGGGTGGGGGGCCCATGCCCCTTCTCCAGTGAGGGTGGGCCCGACTCCTTGCGAGTCGGGTCGACGTCGCCGGGGCGCCGCTGTCGCATTCGCGTTGTGGTTACACCACTTGCGAGATCCGGCGGCGCCCCATTGCACGAGCGACAGGACGGCCCCCGGGGTGTTTTAGGAGGTATGCCTCTTCTATTATTAGGAGAGGAGAGTCCGACACACGGCCGTCGCCCTCCCCCAAGGGTGGCGGTTATGGTGCACAAAGCATTTCATCCCGTTAACAAAAAAAAAAGGTACCTACCTACTGTTTAAGGAAAACAGACAGACAACCAAACAAGACAAAACAAATACAAAAGAAAATAAAATAGCTTAGAGAAGTTGCACTCGCATTAACAACGTCAATCGTCGTGAGTAAAAATATGGCGTCGGGGTGGCTATCTTCCTTTTTTTTTGCCTCTAACTAAAAAAGAGGTTCGTAGTCAGCTCTCCATACTTCTTCCCACACATCGCGTAGCGCATTAGCATAAAATAATCGATCATAATCGGCCTTTGAACAAAATTCCGTCATCGTTGCTAGTTGCGATTTTGCGAACATATTTGGCAGCAGTAGGAAGGATCGCTTTTATTTTGAGGACCACTGAAATTTTTGGTATTTTTGGGCCACAGATCTCTTAAGTAAATTGTATTTTCATGATAAAATTAAATATTTTGTTAAATAAACTGCGAGTAAGGGATAAATCAGGTTATAACAGTGTTATTGTGTTTATTGCTTAATGGCATTTATTAGGCACATCGTTTTGTATAACTTTGCTAAATATTATGCAGCGTTGTAAATTTGGCATATTAAAAAACCAAATTTTTGACATGTTGACAATTAGTCGTTCGCTTCAGTAAATAGAATATAAAGCAAGTGGCGCTTACACGTTTCTACAAAAGCACTCTCCTTAAGAAAGAAAGAAAGAAAGAAAGAAAGAAAGAAAGAAAGAAAGAAAGAAAGAAAGAAAGAAAGAAAGAAAGAAAATTTATTTATTTGATACGCAAAACAAAACAAAAAAACACACACACACAGAGTGCGTACAATAATAAAAAAATAACACAGAAAGCATAAAAAGCGTAAAAATAAATAAACTGTACAACATGAAAATAATAATAAAATAGGTACATTAAAGGTTGAGCCCCTAAAATGGGCCCGATTCAGCATAATGTTGCAACAGAGTGTAAAGTAAAGCACTCTCCTAAACACTAAGATAATCTAAACCGGCCCTTTGATCAAATTTGTTAACTCCATGGTGTGTGGAATGCTGTGGCATCCAAGAAGGTTATTATAATCTGTGCCAACTGAGAAGGTGTAGTAAGTAAGATTCCGTTTTCAGCCATCATGGCGTAAAGTTCAATTTTTTGTAACAAATGTTTTCCGAACATCCGTTAGGGCTAAAGTTTCGTAAAGGCCCTGTAAAAATAAATATATAATAAAATGTAGTAAGTAATCTGTGGTGATTTTCATTGGCGTGAAGACAATAATTGACATTGAGTTTTGGAAGGGTCTGAAAAATAATTGAAAAAGGAAATCAAAGTCATAAATTGATCTTTATTGTTTTGCTTAGTTAGGTACCAATAAACTTATTGAAATGAAAAAGCCACTAGATAAGAAAAATACCAAAAATTAAAATGATGAAGAAAAACATGTGGTCAATACAAAACTAAAAGCTAAAGCCAAAGAGAGGGAGCTGTTTTTAGTTGATTAGCCAAATGGATTCTACGTCTCATTGAATACGTCATTAGATTCACTAGCTGTTAAGTTTATGAAGGAAGCTCATTTAGTTAGTAATTTGTGATGAGGTACCCATGACAAAGTTATGATAATTATCCGATTTTCGCCTTGCATTCCTTCGTGAGTAGCCAGAACATGTCCAAAAGAGCAAGATTGGCTATCCGTAATAGTGTGCTGGTTCCAATACTGATGTAAGCAAAGCATGGTAGCGAGATTTGGGTATGGCAGAAGAATCATGAAAGTAGGATTAGTGTAGTACAAATGAGATCCTTAAGAAATATGTGTGGTGTTACTTTGAATGACAGAATACGCAATAGTGTGATCAGAGACCGAGGATGTAGAGAAAGAGGATGTAGTGAGTGACTAGATTTGAAAAAAGGAATGTTGCGATGGTTTGGAGATGTGGAGAGGATGAACGAAGAAAGACTGACAAAGCAAATATATCGAGCGAATGTGAGTGGAAGGGCCGGTAAGGGACGCCCCAGTTGGACATACTTCGACCAAATAGGGGATGTATTAGCAAAGGGCAAGATTAAAAGTACCCGAAACCGATGTGGGTACATGCAACGACTAATGGATGTCGATGAAGCGAAAGTGATTTGTCAGGATAGTGGCAGGTGACAGTCCGTGGTCTCTGCCTACCCCTCTGGGATACAGGTGTGAGCTTATGTATCTGAGTGTATTAAGAGATTTATATCTACTGGTGGTTGATAAATACAGAGGCGTCACCATATAAAAAAATAGAGTGGAATATTATTTTGCGTCTACATTTTACCCGAGCGAAGCCGGGTTTTCGTCTAGTTAATTAATAAAAAAATTGTTATTGTAATCACTCAAATAAAGTAAACCACTTGTAAAGTTGTTTCCTGTTTTGTTTGTCAATGAGGGTAACACAGACATAGGTCTGTGAGGGGCACAGTACAGTCAGAGCTATTTAATAAGACACATTTATCACTATCAGCCCAAATACGTTGAAGGTTTGTCTATTTCTGTAAATAAGCGAGTTGAAACACCAGTCCGTCCGAACAAACTCACATTAATTGCAAAAATCTCTACGACGAGGCGACTACCCGTCTATCTAGTCATCTAGTAATACCCGATCTATTAATCACGAAAGAACGTCCCACGACTCCCACGTTGCACTTCACCAGTGGTCTCGCCTCAAAACAGGCAGGACCGGAGCTGAGGAGTCATTCCTGCAAGATGCCTAGATATTTCCGATGCCGTTAGTGGCTGTATTCGTGGACAAGGATCTCAAACTCAAGGGTCGCTTTGTTTGTTCCAGGATCACCTTGGAAAGTCGAAGTGATGGCCGGCCCGGCGGGCGGCGGAGGAGGCGAGCCCACCCGGCTGATCCCCGCCAAGGTTCCCGCCGTCTTCGAAGTTTCCACCTCGCCTGGAGCCGCCGCCTTCAGCAAAAATGAGGTAGGCTGATGCAGCCTTTTTATCACCAAGTTCCTGGGAACTTGTTCGATGGAGACTCCTAAGTCTCCATGCCGATTTACGCTAGGAGCGGTTATGTTTTCTAATTATTGAGTATTTACTTATAAGATACCTTAAAAAGTCAAATAAAAGGCACAAGCTGCCGTTAGAAGGTACCTATTTTTGCTTAAGAACAATCCGACAAAAGTACAAGAACTTTATTTTTTCAACTCTCTTTTCATTTTCTTCATTTTTCTTCTTCTCTTTCTCTCTTTTTCTGGGATACTTCGTTGATACTCCACCCACGCCTGTTCTAGTTGCTGGATCTCCACTTGGTCTTTTATCCTGATCTTAACCAGAAATCTCTAAATCTTAATGCCTCTGTAATAACATTTTCACTTTCCGTTTCGCGTTTCTAAAGCTTACAGTCCACACTAAACTCACAAACAACTGGTATTTACTGAAAACACTTTTTCTATGGTTTCCAGTCTACTCGTGCGTGACTAATGATCAAACCTGATTTTTTAAAACCTGATTAGATAACGGTATTAAGTTTTTGTTTGAGATCGTAACCAATCATTTTTTGCATTAGCAAAATATGTGCGGTCAATGGGTCTACCACGTTTTAGTGTTTTGAAAATTGGTGTCATTACTGACCTAAGTTGTAATTGGCACCTACCGGTATCTATGTTCATATTCTTACATTAGCCATCTAGATAATTTTAAAATGTTTGGGTTGTTTTAATTTAGTGTAACCTACCTACTTCATAATTTCTGAAAATACAGACTTTACTAACATCCCATTTCACATAATATTCAGGATTGTTTTTAGATATACTTATCATAACGTCTAATCGGAGTTTACAGCTCCTGTACCAAATAGGCATGTCGCGGCCCCATTGACACTCCAAGTACACTTTGTCAATGACTAAACATTGATTACCCCGTGGTCTAGCCGTCTAGCACTTACACGTTTGACTAGGTAGCAAGACAGAGGCCCTTGGATCGATTCCCGCCGCGGGCGGTAGGTACTTGATTTGTACAAATGGCCCCAGTGTGGGTGTATTTCCATATTTATGATGCTCGGTTACAATAGAACAGGTCAAGTGATTGTGATGTGTGGAAAAACGGTCGGTACAATCTTTTGTTACCCATATTCCTGACCTTAGATTCTCGTGCAAAAATCTTATAAGAGCCCTTTCACACTAGCTATTTGTGCTATCTAGCGATTGCGCAGCGAGCACGTCGCGTTCGCGCTATGGCGCCGCGGCCATGCGGCAATGTCTCCGCGATTATCATCGTTACGCCATTTTGCCATCCCTTTGTATGGGATATACCAGACGAGTTGGTTACAGTGGCAAGGAGATGCTGGATGCGGGTGGCACGAGACTGGGAAGGTTAAAAACCACGAGGGAGCCCTATGTCTTGCAGTGGGTGGGAAGTGGCCGATGATGATGATGATAATGATGATGATATGGAATACATTTAGTAGTCGCACTGTCTCAGTCGATTACTTGATATTGAATCCTCCCAGATTTCATCTGCTTTTGTTTACTACGCCTTTGAAGTGACAAAGCCAGCAGTGATGTTTCCACGTCAGATCAATCCATTTTGCTAGAGTATCCAAAACTTTAGAGCAAGCGACGTGCTCGTCGCGACACCGCAGCACCCTCGCGTCGTTGCGGCGTGCTCGCAGCGTAATCACATCGCTTTCAAAACGCTCGCAAATCGCTCGTCAGGACTTACAGGCAATGTTAAGTGTCAGTATTTTATTTAGGTTTTGAAGTCTCTTCGGTAGCATCTTCCACGCACTCCGGTTACAAGAGTGCACAGGGTTAAACGCACCAAATGCTGTCAAAATCCTAATTTTTGGGATAGTGATAGTATATTGTCGTGCGTTTTCGACAACGTCGAGTGAAGGATGAGCTATTATCTAAAGCGCGCAAGCGGCGGGACTTAGATACAGCCGCCATCGGCATAAAGGGCGATATCAAACGGATTTTTGTTAATGAACATCTTACTCCGGCCAACAAAAAACTACTGCAAGCATGCAAAGCCAAAGCAAAGGACGCTTCTTATGCCTACACATGGACAAAAAACTGTCGAATATACGTAAGGAGAAACGACAAATCACCACAGATCATGATTGCTTCCGAGGCGGATCTCAAGTTGATTATAGCATAAAAATTTTCATATTAATTATTATCTTAACGTTTTTAAATATTACAATGAAATTTCATGACTGGAAGACACACACCCACATAACAACACACACACCAAACTTACAATATTTTTCACTTTCACGTAACACACCTGTCACACGTCCACAAAATGCTAATGGAATAAGTGAGTGTACCCTCTTCTTGTACCGAACAAGCAGCCTCTATCATTGTGTAATGTTCTTCGTCGTGGAAAAGCATCCATCAATATTATTTTCTCTACAAATCATTATTGGTAAAGTTATATTAGCACAAGTATCGCCTAAAATACGCTAATAATAAACTCAGAATATTTTATCAAAATGTCAGAGGCTTAAGGACAAAGACAAATACATTTTTCAACAATGTCTCCCCACTAAAATACGACCTGCTCCTTATTACTGAATCCTGGCTATGTGAAGGAATTCTTAACTCAGAATTGGTAGACCCTAGAAGTTACGACATGACAAGAGCAGACCGTGACTCAGCAGCGCCTGGAGGTGGAGTATTTATATTGAGCGCACGAGCTCTACATTCCCAACCAAGGCCCGAATGGTGTCGCCATGACTTGGAGTGTATTTGGATTACCATATCAAGCACTTCAATTGGCTCTGCGCGGAACTTACATGTGGCTGTGGCATATATACCCCCAGACAGAAAACTGCCTTATCGTTTACAACTCTTTATGGACTTGTTAGGTGATGTTACGCGCGAAAACCCCGATGATTATTTTCTGGTCGGCGGTGATTTTAACCTACCTTGTCTTAGGTGGGGATCCGGTGAACCTATCTTTTTGAGAAAGGGCTCGGTAGAGGTACAAAATGCAGCTTCGAACCTGTTAAATCTCATGCAATTTCTAGGATTAGACCAGTATAATAGTTTTATGAATTGCTGCGGAAATACTCTGGATCTAATGTTCTGCAATTTTCCGGTTAATGTTATTAAGCCATTTTTTTCCGTAGTAACAGAAGATCCTTATCATCCTGCCATTGAAATGGAATCTTACGATATCTGTACTCAAGCTATGACTCCTTTGAAAGGATTAAAATTCCAATTCCGAAAAGCTGATTTTACTTCCATTAATTCTGAATTGTCTGGTTTTGACTGGAAATGTCTTCTGGAATCGGTTCCAATTGATGATGCAGTAAATGAGCTGTATATGCGTTTGAATGACTCCATCAATAAACATGTCCCTAAGGTCATTGTGGGTGGATCACATCGGTATCCCATTTGGTATAGTCGAGCACTCATAAATATTATTAAAGAAAAATCAAAATATCACGCTAGATGGAAGAAATATAAAAATCCTTGTGACTACGACAGCTTTAAACTCCTCCGTTGCAGACAAAAGATTGTCCAAGATCAATGTTACCAACTTCATATAATTAGAGCTCAAGAAAACATCAAAAAGAACCCAAAACTGTTTTGGACATATATTAAGTCAAAGCGGAAGAACTGTACAGGTTATCCGAAAACTATGACTTATCAAGGTACTATTCTACAAACTGAAGAAGATATTTCAACAGCTTTTAACAAATACTTCCAAAGTATGTTTAGTGTCCCAGCGACATCTTACCCAGATCTTAATTTGCCTGAGCCACTTTATCCGAATGTCCTTAGTAAAATAACGGTCACGGATAATTACATTTTCAAACTTTTGAAAACCCTAGATAAAAATAAGGGTCCGGGTAGCGATGGTTTTCCGCCTATACTAATTGTAAACTGTGCCGAATCTCTTGCAGTGCCCCTGACCATAATCCTAAATAGGTCATTTCATGAGGGAGTGGTGCCAGCCGTATGGAAAGTTGCACATATTGTGCCTGTGCACAAGAAGGGGTCCAAAGTGGCTATTGAACATTACAGACCTATCTCGATTTTGAACGTTTTTAGCAAGATTATGGAGCGAGTTGTTCATACCCAACTCTATGCATGTATTTTACAAAATATTCCCGATGAGCAACATGGTTTTCGAAAGAGTAGGTCCACTACTACCAATTTATCTATCTTTACTAATTACCTTCTTAGACAAATAGACAACCGTGGTCAAGTCGACGTTATATACACGGACTTTGAAAAGGCCTTCGACAGAGTGGATCATGTCATTTTATTGTGCAAATTGGAGAATCTTGGCATCAAGGGTGATCTTCTAAGATGGACAAAAGCATATATTGAAAGTAGGAACCAGGCGGTCGTCATAGGAGGGCACAGGTCTGATTTTATTGAGGTCCCCTCAGGCGTGCCACAAGGATCGATCCTTGGACCTCTGCTTTATTTGGCGTATTTATACGACATTAGTTCATGTTTTCGCTACGCAAGATTCCTTCTGTACGCTGATGATAAGAAAATTTTTATGAAAATAAACTCACAAATTGACTGTGACCACTTGCAGGAGGACCTAAACCGACTTGTGATCTATTACGATAAAAACAGAATAAACGTCAATGCTTCAAAATGTAATCATATCACTTTTACAAGGCGCACTCAACCTGTAACGAGTCAGTATCACTTTGAAGGCAGAGTTATCCAAAAAGTGAGTGTTGTTCGTGATCTAGGAGTCTTACTTGACTTCAAACTGACTTTTAGAGACCATATTGAGGCAATGTCCAATAAAGCATATAAAAACTTGGGCTTTGTCTTAAGGGTAAGCAATCCCTTCAGCGACATCAAATGCGTCTGCACGCTCTACTACGCCTACGTAAGAAGCGTTTTGGAGTACTGTAGCTGCATATGGACCCCGCATTACACAATATACAAAAATATGATAGAGCGCATACAGCGCAAATTCGTCAGCCATCTGAACTTTCGGACGGGGTCACATTGTGATAAATACGAGGACTCATGTAGACTTCACCAACTGCTAAGCCTGGAGGAGAGACGAGTGCTGATTGACATGCAATTCCTTTCGGACATCTGCCGCGGGACCATTAACTGCCCCGACCTAACAAGCAACGTCTTAACTCTACGCACACCTCTGACACGTACTCGTCACACGAAACTTTTTGATGTCCCTCAAGTTTCCACGAATTTTGCGCAGGGATCTATAAGTTGTCGCCTACTAGACACCTACAACAAGCGTTTTTCAGGGATAGACATTTTCCATTTGTCAAGGGCGGCTTTTAAACAGTCACTTTTGCGATGTCTTGAGGAGGATGGTTATAAAATCTAAAAATCTATAGCGTCTTTAATCTTTCATTACTCCGCATATTTCACTCACTTCTTCTACCCGTAGCATACATACACCCACACACACTCACGCAAACACACACACGCAAGTTAAACACACACACACACACAGTACTCAGACAGGAGTCTGTACAGTCTGCAGTCATGATTTTTACACCTAATTTTAGTATTCTGTTTGCTTGATTTTTGTATTTCAAAGTTAGTTTAGTTTGTTTGATTTTTATTTAATTTTACCTATTTTTCTCTGTAGACTTTGTGCCTGTCTTCAAGTCACGTAAGCATAAAATAAGCCCGTAATTGGCCTATGATACTTTTTATTTATAACTGTTTATATTATTTAACTAGTGCTGTTGGCTTTGTAAACAAATAAAAAAAAAAAAAAAAAAAAAAAAAAAAAAAAGAATTTGTCAGTTAGATGATTAGAATTGTTCATTGTTTGGTGCGCGTCCTAGTATAAGAGCTGTTCTTTTAGGTAACGTCACTGTGGGCATTCTTTATTTTAGTCAATATCTTCTCCGTGGCCTTACGCTACAAATCTTGTTTTCTAGGATATTATAAAATTGGCTTAGATATTTTATGATACTGAACCCGAAAACATGAAATCGCTTTTAATTAAACTACAATCCAAAGTTTATTATAATAACTCTATGAAATTTCATAGCGATTAGTAGATTTAGTGTAGGTAATTAGTTAACCAACTTCTTAATCTTTGGTTTAATCGGCTATGCAATGTAAATCATGATTTGTAGTACTATGAAATGGGGTCTTGAGGCCTAATTATGCGCCAAATCCTGCCAAATCCAGCCGGAATCCTCACGTTTGTGACAACAATAATTACTACGGAATTTGATCACATAATTAAGCCTATGGCCTCTTAAGTCGGCTTCCCACGGTCCGCGCTATCGTGGACAGACACGGACCAGCTCGCACGACAGACCGAGGGAAGGGTCTCGGTCCGCGGTAGCACAGACGTCTGTGGCGGTGCGCCGTACCGGCGGCGGCGTGCGTGGTGCATGGCTGTCGGTGGTCGTCGGCCGCCGTTGGCCGTCGGCAGAATCGTGCACTATGGGAAGCCAGCTTTACACTTCTAACGGGTGGAAATATCCCTCAGGTGGGCGTGTCAGTGACGTCACCGTCGCGGAGGCCGGTGTCGGCGAGGGTGCTCGACGTGGCTGAGCGGCCCGGCGTCTACCGCATTGAGTTCACGCCCGAGGAAGTCGGGACACACCTCATCGATGTAAGTTCATCATGCCTTTAGTTCCAGAAGAATCGTATTTTTTATGACTCGCGTTACTCATAATATAACTTTACTAGTTATTCAACTTTCAATTTTAGCAATGTTCAATTTTAGGTAATACTAGCTTTCGCCCGCGACTCCGTCCGCGTGGACTGTAGTTCAAAATTTTGCAACCCCGTTCACTCCCTTATGGGTTAAATTTAGAAAAATGGCGAAAAACGTGTTCAATCAATTGTGTTGAAGAGTAGGTACGTATTTATTTTAAGTTTCAAGAAAATTAGACAACATTCTTTATACCTCCCATACTAATTTTGGCAACCCTTTTCGCCCCTTTAGGGGTTGAATTTCAAAAAAATCCGGTCTTATTCCTTGCCTACATTATTATATAGACCTTCTGTGCAAAATTTCAGCTTCCTAGGTTCAACGGCTTGGGCTGGCCGTTGATGAGTGAGTCAGTCAGGACTTTGAATTTTATTTACCTTATATAGATTAGACGCCTACAAGACAGGTCTCTGTTGGCTAGCGTAGGTGTCTAAGATATATATTATAATTAATGATTTTCAAGTCTTTTGTCTGATTTAATTATTTAATGTGCTAACCTAGGAGAATCCTTGGTGCTAACTATGTATTTTACATCTCTCATATTCGGTAAGTAGGTCCTTATTACCCCCAAATGGGGCTTGTAGGTGACCAATTAGCGCTCTAGGGTAATAATGTAGCTAGAAAAGCCCTAGGGCGGTAAGTAATAAAAAAAAACTCTTCACTCTTTCAAAAAGTTCTGGCAATAGACATCATGCATTCAGCCCAATGACAAAAGAGGTCGCTTCGCTATTCAGCCTTGTCTTCGTATGAGTATTATAAATAGTCATCAATTGTAAATATCGAACGGCGAAGCTCAATCTCATTCTTGAAAAAAATAATTAAAAGAAAAAGATGAAAAAAGGCGGGAATAGAAAACTTTTACTTTAAATATATTGTTTGTTTTTGGGATTTTTTTTTATAATTACGTGCTAATTAGGAAAAAAACATGAGTTCTGCAAGTGATGAAGATATAAGCTGCACTCCCGGTTCAATGAAAATGGAAGCTGCAGCAGCAATCTTCTATCTATCTTCTTCTATCTTCTTCTTCTATATATATAAAATTCAAAGTCCTGACTGACTGACTCACTCATCAACGCCCAGCCCAAGCCGTTTGACCTAGGAAGCTGAAATTTTGCACAGAGGATCTATATGTAATGTAGGCAAGGAATAAGAACGGATTCTTTTAAATTCAACCCCTACGGGGGCGAAAAGGGTTACCAAAATTTGTATGGGAGGTATAAAAAATGTTGTCTGATTTTCTTGAAACTTGAAATAAATACTCTTCAACACAATTGATTGAACACGTGTTTCACCGTTTTTCAAAATTTAACCCTTAACGGGAGTTACGGGAGTGAACGGGGATGTAACATTTTGAACTAAAGTCCACGCGGACGGAGTCGCGGGCGAAAGCTAGTTAACAATATTTTGCCTGAAAGTTCTAAAGTGAGATATTTGAAAACTTACGACGAGTTCATGAAGTGGCGAAAAGAAAAACGAGTATTTTTTTTCTACTTACCTCACAATCGAGATGTAAAGCAGAGTAGTTAGCTCGGGTGTAAGCATCAATTGCACCCTCGAACTATTATATAGGCGCCCTCGCTGCGCTCGTGCGCCTAAATATCTCGGGCTGCAATTGAAGCCTTACAGCCCTTGGCTACTAATCTACTATTAATCGTAATATATAAAACAAGGTCGGGTTTGTTTTGTTCAAACACTTATAACTCGAGAACAGCATTTTCATGTTTTTTTGTATTGGTCTCCCTCCCGAATAGCAGAATAACTATTAAACTATCTAAAAAGTTCACGGGGGGAAAAAATCTGTAGGCCACGCGGACGAAGTCGCGGACAAAAGCTAGTTGGAAATAAATAAATCATTATCAAAAATTATTTAATAAATTATACGTATCGCATTTGTTTGCTTTTAGGTCCTCATCGGAGGTGACAAATTGGCAGCTGGGCCATTGGTAGCCAAAGTATACGATGCTAGCCTGATACGAGTCACGGATCTTGGCAACGCAGTCGTGGGCCAACAAAGCCAGTTTAAAGGTAGAGTAATTATAATTGAGGAACTTTTATCTTTAGCAAACTGCCTCCCCAATACCCTCAGCTAGTTATTAGATCTCAATGTCGCATTTCGTCGCTTATACTTTAACACCGCGAACATGCATTTAGACAACTTTGCAGGAGACGCATAAACTTAATGATTTCTTTTCTAGAATGAAATAAATGACAGTAAAATAAATAAGCCGAAAATTTTGAATTTGACTGGCGCAAAACATGCGCGGGACGACTCTCTATCCTCAACTCTATAACTAAGTTTCTACTAATGGTAAAAAGCATATTCGCGCTGTTGAAGTATAAGCGACGATTTACCCTTCATACCTATAGTGTAAAAAGCATGAACACTTGAAGAGCACCTTTAGTTTCTTTAGACAGAACTTTTAAAATGATAAAGTCGTTGGAAGACGCCTCCTTACCTACTGCCCAGATTTCCACTTAGAACCTTTCGAATGTGATCTCAAAGTTTTCTAGCGATGCGCCATCACTGCTTACCTGGTTCCTCTAATTAAATAAGTCACGTACTTTGTTTCAGTGGATGCCAGTGCCGCTGGAGAAGGACAGTTAGAAATCTCAATAAACGAAGGCGAAGTCCCGAATCACGTTCAAGTGGTTGGGGGCGGCCGTTGTCTAGTTTTCTGGCGGCCAGAGATACCGACACCGCATCGTGTCGACATAAAGTTCAATGGCGAACCAGTTCCATCGTCGCCTTTTGTCTTTCACGTGGCCCCCGCCCAAAGAGTCACCATAGATACGGCTCAAGTTGGTGAGTGTTACCTATAACCTTCTTTTCCTTCTTTATCTCAATTTTATTATAGGTACCTCCTTTCATGAAATAGCAGCACCGAGACTGGCTGAGTCTGATACAAAAATCATAACAGAAGCCATAAAACAATTATTAAGAAATAACTGCATTTTCTTTTAAATTCTATCTAATGTCATCACAAAAGATTTTTCCTGCAACCTTCATCCAACTGAAAACAACTCTTAAGAGAAGATAAAATTAGGCACACTATAGAACTTTTATTTGACTAGTTATTTATAAAACATAATTCCTAGAAAGCTCTATACATATTCAAAATAGTTGAAAAAAACTTGCGTAAACTTGCGTAGCAATAAATAGTTATTTCAGACGTAAAACACAAACAATTTTTTGTAGGTTGCTCAAAATCAACAAAAAATATTTTTACTAGTTATGTACTAACTAAACTGCATAGACTGCATTTGAGTATTGTTTTATGGAATCGTATTTTTTTATAAAATAAGACTAAGAATTTGCTAAGATCTTTCATACTGTTTTTTTTTCTATTTTTCATGTGTTATTATGAAACTGAAATAACAAAAAAACCGGATTACTAAGCACACTTAGCAGGAGAAGCAGGAGAACTGTGTTTTAATGCCTGCTTAGTAGGTAGTTAGGTAGGTACCTAAATGCTCAGAGGTCGGGTTTTCTTCCAACAATTATTATTATTTTAGTAGGTAATACTAACTAATAGCACATTTAATGAGTACTAGCAATATTTAGCGCTATCTAGTGACTTTCAAGGTAATCGCTTTCAAAATTTACCATAAAGTTTTCTTTTAACGGATTTATGCTGATTTTGTTGCAAATGACAAAATGATCGAGATATTTTTTGTCAAAAACTGTCTAATCTACGAATTGCTATCTAATAAGTATTTTTCATGAAAAACTTCTGTATGTATAAAGTACTTTCTATATTAATGAAAAAACGTGAAAAGTTTACGTAAACCTCCTTTCAAGATATACCTACCTAGCAGCTCTGAGAATGGCCGATTCCGTTAAAAACATAACAGAAGCCTTAAGAAAATTAAGAAAAATAAACTATTTTTTTTCTTTTAAGTCTATGTAATGTCATCCCACAAAAATTTTTCATTAACTTTCAGCCAGATTTAAAGAAATCATAGACAAGATAAACTAAGTTGCAATAAAAGTTTTCACAAGCAATATAGAGTAAAAATGAAATAGACAAGGCTCGACCACAATATGTCCAGCAGTGGACTAATAAACAGCAACACCATTCGCTGATAAATTGTGCCCGGATAACGGCGCGACAGGCTTGCCACTTGTCACGTTTGGGACCTAATAAACTCGGCAAAACGTGGGTTCAGTTCTAGAGACTGGTGCCTCTGCCTACCCCTTCGGGGATAACGGGCGTGAGTTTATTTATTATTTTATTTTTATTTGGACTAATAAAGCCTGATGATGCTAATGATGATTGTAACTTTTGATTAAAGGCGATTTAAGTATGTAAAAAAGTGAATAGTATATGAAAGTAGTAATCGTGTCCAAGATGATATTCAGATTTGTTTAGTTAAATCCTACTCGAAAAAATATTGACTCATGTTATGTTTTTTCTACAAAACAGAGTTCTCAACTGGAATTCATCTATCGTAATGCTTTGCATAACAATTTACTTTCGTATGTATTTGACTGCCTACCAGCTAAACTAACTTTTAAACTCACTTTAATAATACATAGCGTAAGTTTGTTTCATTTACATCTTATATGTGTGCGTTGTGGCTTGCTCCATGGTTTTCATATTTGGCGGTTTTTTTTTAGCTTAGTATTGATTTATTTTTTTCTGAGATTTTTTTAGCTTCGCCAGAGCGCCAGACTAGTTCTTCCGATTTCTACCCTTTTTATTTTGTAACTGTCACAGTGACAGTTGGGTAATGGAATGGAATTTTTTGAACGCATCCTATTATACCAAAGACGTGGCAGCATGGTCTAAGACCTTAGCCGGATCCTTGCGGGACGAACTAAAAAAAAAAAAAAAGCGTCCTATTATTTGTAAACAAACAGAAGAGGTTATATTTTCTAATTATTCCAGTGTTCACATTGTTTCTTATTATTTTCTTTTAGAACTAATACCAGTCGGCGAAGTTGCGTCATGCGCGGTCCGAGTGGAGGGCTCGGGCGGTGGCGAGCTAACAGTCACAGTGCGGGGACCCCGGGGCGAAGTCCCCGTAAGATTAACAGGAGACGCCGTCACTGGGCTCGTAGCCAGCTTCACACCCAGACAAGTCGGGCCGCACACACTCACCGCACATTACAACAACCAGCCTGTGACGGTAAGATAAACTTTATTTAAATTGTCGGTGAACCAAGAACGGCGGCCGGGATTTCAAGATTACTTTTTAACATTAGATTAGCGCGATTCAAACTCTACGTGCTCTATAGGGTTTGAATCATGCTAGAAAAAAGATGAAAATGAAAAAAAACTATTGTTACTGGCTCCCAAACTAGGATTCCCTGTGCTATGGGTAGCCAGGCTAGAGGCCGCCATTTTTGGTTTTTACTAGTTATGGCCTCAGTCTGGGTCTATGAAAAATGTGCCCAGTAATGAAAAAGCTATTTGAAAGTAAAAATTTTACAGAATAGAGACTAACCATCAATTTTAAAGTAAATTTGTAATGCTGATATTGTCACAATATAATTATTTGTTCACATTACTAGGGCACACCATTTGTGTGCAAAGCCTACGACGGCAAGCTGGTCAGTGTCACAGGCGGGTCATCGGCTCGAGTGGGAGTGCCAGTCCAGCTAGCTGTGGACGCTGCTCAGGCTGGTGAGGGCAACTTGGAGATTACTGTGGCAGCTCGAGGACTGAATATACCCACACAAGTTCACCCTCAGGTGAGTTCATCCTCAGTATTTGTTTATTAGATGTTCACAAATTGGTTGTGAGGTTGAGAAGACAATCAGTATGCAGACAATCTGATCGATCTGCTGGATCGATAACTTTCAAGCCATTGGAAGGCAATCGACGAGATTGGCAGGGGACCAAGAATGTTGATTTGACAGAGAAGAGACCAGGGGTAAAGAAGAGGAACATTGTTGGCTCAACGTAAATTGCAATTTAAAATAACTTTTAAAATGTTTTTCCAGTATTACCCACAAAGAGTCATTCCCATGCAACACTTCAATTGCTGTGAATGATTAAATAGTATGAATTTGCATTTTTCAAATCCATCTAAAACCAATTTGTGAACCTTGAAATCAATTATGTAACTAAATCAATGTAATTTGTGTCCTCTTAAAATCAATCAAATTCTGCAGAAATTCCTGAATCTTGTATTTTTCCCTGTTACTTTATATTTTATCCTTGTTTGCAGGGAAATGCCCGCTTTACAGTTTCCTTCACCCCAACTGAAGCATGTGATCATGTCGTCAATGTCTCATTCAACAAGGTGAGTAGCAACATTGTATTGTTACTACTTGTACTTAACCGCTGTATAATAATCATGACTGCGTTATTTTTCTGCATACTGCAATAACAAAAGAAATGTTTGTTATTATTATCAAAATTTGTAAACATTACTGCAAATATTTATTTTCATTTATCTTTTCGGTCTTGGATGTTTACATATTAGTGATGTCCCACGACACAGGGTATCCTAGTGTGGGCCAGAAGCAATGTATTGTATGTGCTTGTATCTAAATGTTTATGTTAATGTGCTTTCTCGCTGGAGGTTACTGCTGGAGGAGACTTACTTTCCCAGTATTTTATTATCTATTCATTAAATCATCCTGAGTGCCTTTCAAGAGAATTTGGGAGACCACACATTTGTTTCGAACGGGCATTGTAAGGTGGGCTCTGCGTTGTTTCTCCCAGATGCGAGTGCCCGGCTGCCCTCTGGTCATTGAAGTGGCGGAAGGCAGCGGGGGCGGTGCCCGGGTCACGCTGCCTGGCCCGGCGCCGCTACACAAACCGGCCGCGCTTACGCTCCACCATCCCAGCGCTTCGCTTGACCAAATCGAAGTCAATATTGAGGGTGAGTCCTTTAGCTTCGTTCTAGCAGATAAGGCAAGATTGTGAGAAACTTACTTAAGTGGTAAGCTGGATGGGTGATGTTAGGCAGTACAGGTTCATTTGAAATCCGCATTAGAAAAGTATGATTTGCTTGTACCCCTGACTGTGTGTAGCTATTGAAAGAAATATTAATAAGTAAATATATTTATTTCAGATAGAGGTATTTTTCGTACTGTACGTATTATTAAAGAACGACTATGTTAGACAGTGTGAAATAAATTAGATTAATCTCGTTATTACATAGGCACTTTTCAAAATTTACTAGTGCTAAGTGTTTTGGTTTCCTTTTGCAGGGCGATACGAATGAGATTAGTTTGAAATCGGTGGTTAAATTGGAAATACAATTCATTCCTCACACAGTAGTAACACCAGAGGTGTTCAAAGAATCGGGGATTTAGTCTATAAATAGTAAAACTAGCTTTTAGCAGTACTAACACCATGCCTTCTTATTTAGGTAGTCTATTTTATACTGACAAGTCTTTAATATTATTAACAATAGGTAAGGGTAACAGTATGTTCTAGATAAAATATTGCCATAATAAAGAATCAACGTAAAGGAAACGGAATAACCTGACATTATTACTACGAAACTAAACACAAAATCATCATAACTCCTTTACCAACCAGCTCATCCGCTTCGCCCTAACTCCTAATGGTCGCGTACCTCAAAAAACAGATAAAAAAGATTGGAACCACGGGGTAGGCCGGTTAGGGATTAGGGCGTGAGCTGAGCTGACCTGCGTGCATAGGTCCGAATGGCGCATCAGTGCCGGCTGCGGTCTCCGCGGCTGGGCCCGGGGTCTTCCGAGCCGAGTTTGTACCCCGAGCCGTGGGGGAACACCGGCTGAACGTCCTGGTAGACTCCACGCCGATACCAGCCAGCCCGTTCCATTTGAAGGTCAGTTACAAGGAGTATAATTTGATCCGTCTGTAAGATATCTTTGTGATGTTTGCCACTGAGTTGTTGTCACGCGATGTCTCAACCAAAACTAATTTAACCTCTAGACGTTTCAGGATAAATTACAAATCAGTTGTGAATTTATTTCGACTATTTTTTTGCGTAGACTGAATGACAATAAAACTTATTTTTACAGGTCTACGATGTCACGGCCATCAGAGTAAAAGATGTCGCTCACGGCACAGTTGGCAAACCCGTCACGTTTCTGGGTAAGTTTAAAATTCTCCGAGTATGTTTGAGTCTGTTTAAAAAATGAAAACGAATTTGAACAAACATCATTTAAATAATCAGATCAAAAATTATCTCCTTTTCATATTTTGCTGATGATGTGATGGATATAAGTTTGTTTACATTCACAACTCCGTCTTGGTGTTTCATCTGCAACTTTGGTCTTCTATCGTATCACCGCGTTGATCAAACCATCCACCACTGGTCTCGATAGATCTGACGACCCGCGTAGGCCTCTTGTAATGGTTGCGGGGCTTACCGTTGAGTTTCATATACCCGAACATATTTGATTCGGAGCTCAGTAGGAGCTCTGTGTTATAATAAAGCCAAGTCTAACTCAACCTCCCCCCGCAGTGGAGACCATGGCCGCTGGTCCCGGTAACCTGGAAGTCACGGTGAACGGCGGCCGAGTGCCGACAGCGGCGGCCGCGCAAGGGGCGCACACCTACGCTATCAGCTTCACGCCGCGCGACCCCCGGCCCCATACTGTGGAGTTGCGATTCAACGGCGATCACGTGCCGGGTGAGTTTCATGCTATAATCAGCGTAGGTAACTGTCACTGTAAGGTCCTTTTCC
This sequence comes from Yponomeuta plumbellus, assembly GCA_947310845.1. Taxonomy (NCBI): domain Eukaryota; kingdom Metazoa; phylum Arthropoda; class Insecta; order Lepidoptera; family Yponomeutidae; genus Yponomeuta; species Yponomeuta plumbellus. The sequence continues at coordinate 12,995,833 of OX371198.1, read as the reverse complement.
ATACTGCCTTTATCTGAGCTAGTATAGGACAGAACGGAATTCCTTCTGTCAGAGAAATGGAGAGAGTGCATGGTGTTAAATCGCCGCGTGATGCCTGTCGCGGTGATTTATGGTACCTCAGTGATTTTTTCCTTCTTCGTTAGAGTGGTATTGCTATTACAAATTCACACGTGTCTGTAAATTTTGAATACAAAGTAATTCCTACATGTCCCAAGTGTTTAGTTTCACGTCTCGTTCTTTAATATATCAGCTTCGAAATCCCATTAGCTCGGTGAACATAATAGGCCCCGGAAAATATGAAACATGGATCTATCTACATACTTAGATGCCGAATGTGAACTGGTTGATTGATCGATGTTCTCTTGTTCTACTCGCACTCCTAAATCAACCCGCTAAAAAACAAGGACCAGAGAGATAGCCCGAGACTCATGGTTTGCGATATGCCCTGATCTCTCCCTACCCCTCTGGGATAATCAAAGCGAACATGATTAATTCAAAATAGCGCAGAAACTGCGACATAATGAACGTTACAAGTTAAACGAACTAGGTGTCCAGCCCTTATATTACGTAATTTTCCACCCTATCGGGTTAAGCATGTAGACAACTCGAAAGAGTCAAAATAAGAGTGGATATGAGATATGACAGTTCAGAGTAAGAATATGAGATACTGTTTCACTTACTTAGTTTGACTTACGGTGGTGTGACATACCGGGAACAAAAGGGCTAAATCAGACAACTCCATACAGTGGAGTCTTATCTTACGTAATTGCACCGCAGATCAAATCTAGATCATTTGATACAGCCGTGAATTTTAACCCCTATTAAGCACACCAACTAAACCCAACCCTCTTTCCAGGGAGCCCATTCGTATGCCATGTCTCAGCGCCGGCGCGCGTCATCGGTGCCGGCTCAGGGGAGTCCCCAGACAAGGTGTCTGTCGGTGACGCCTACACCTTTAGCGTGGATTCCCCCGCTTCCCCCCACGTCGAGGTGCTGGGTCCGGCGCGGCGGCCCGTGCCCGTTCAGGTGAGGACTTACCACTAACATTTCTGCTTGAAATGTTTGAAAGATCCTGTGCCCCAATTATGCACATTAAATCCTAAGCGATTCCAATCTACAGCTGTCAAGCACCGCATTAATTTAAAATAAAAAGATGAAAGAAACTGTATAAAAGCCGAAAAGATCCAAATTGCGTAAGCTCACAAAAAATACCATTGTCTGTTTGTTACATGATTCTAATAATAACTTACAAATCCAATCATTTTTCCTAATCCCTAACTAGTCTGTTTTTTAGTTCAATGAAAAAAAAGAAAACAGTCACGTTGACATCTCAGTACAATTTTTTTTAAATGATTTTGGCCTGGAATTTCAATACAATCCATTGTCTGAATGTTGCTAGTACGCAAAAACCAAATTACCCCATTTTACTTTCAAGTAAAAATGGTTTGTGCTACGTAGTTTTGTTTTTACTTTGGTCTTAAGAGGAATTAAACTTTAATGTCTTTGATGTGATAAGGATTTTGGTCACACAAGTCTTCTATTCACGGTAAAAAAAAATCTACCGAGTAAACCTATATATTTTATAACGGTAACACCGCGTCATTTTTTTTTGCATTGAATTAAAAAACGGCCTGTAGCATTTCATTTGAAATATTCGAGATGCGTGGGGCTTGTCCATGTTTTAACTTCAACCTCCATTTGCCTCTGCAGGTGTCAGCCGAGGAGACGATCGGCGAGAACGAAGCCAGCAAACGCTACACGATCTCCTTCGTCCCGGTGGACGTTGGCGACCACAGTATCGAAGTGCGCGCGGGCGCGATGGGCGGCCATGTGGAGGGCAGCCCTTTCCTCGTCAAGGCATACAGCGCGGCCCGAGTCGCTGTCACCGACATCGCGCCCGGCGTCGTGGGAAGACCGGTTTCCTTCACCATCAACGCTTCTCATGCTGGTGAGTGAATTCAAATGAAGATACCCCTTCTTGCTCACGATCTTTACCAGACCAAGGTGATGAATCGCTCGTAGCCTGGGCTGCCTGAGTGATCTTAAACGATCACTAAGGTTAAGCAACATATGGCGCGTTCAGTCCATGGATGGGTCACCATCTATGACTAACGCTAGTGGCATTTTTCCGAGCGGTTCCGTGCTTCGCAAGGCACGTTAAGCAGTTGGTGCTGGCTGCCGTCGCGATAGATGACAGTCGTTAAGCCAAGTTAGAGGCCTTAGGGTGGCTTAAACTTCTGACAGTAAGACCAGCCACTAGTCTTACAAGCCTCCACCAATCCGGATTTGGCCCCCGTGGTGGAGTATGGCCTATACTTTCCTCAGGGAAGAGACCCGTGCCCCTCGGTGGGGACATAATGGGTTGATGATGAAGGTGATGAAAGGGAAATAAATCGAAGATTAGCGTCTTCCTCGTGAAGATGGTACCAGTGCGGCGCGAGTCGCCCTCGCCGATCTCGCGCCCGGCATTGTATCGGTATCATTCACCATCGATGCAGCAACAGGTGAGTAACTGTAGGGAATCATAATTGGGGAGAATCGACAATGGACAAGCTCAATTTTTTTTTAAACTTTGACTTAACTATATGCCTGCAATTACTTTACTCCATATAATACCATTTCTTTTTGCAGGTGCTGGCAATTTGGAAATCATCGTGGCCGTTAGCGGCAGAAACGTACCCAACTACGTCCAGAGCGAAGGAAACGCCAGATTCAAGGTAAACACAACATTTTTGTAACATGGGTAACTTCTACACATGTTTTTTTTGCAGATTTGCCACCTTTATGTCATTTTTAGTTCTACACAATTTACACTCGGTGAACTGACGTAACACTCCTTATTCAGAACGTCAAGTTATTGTCGTGACCGTTCCTGTTAAGATAGTGCCATGTAGTGGCAAAATTAAAGCCTCGTAGCTTCCATTACAAGCATAGGTAATTACACAGACCTCAGTCTGGGTGTATTTGCAAGTTTGTGATATCCTTGCCTGCTTATTACAGCCTAGTTTGGGAATAAAGCAAGTGATTGTATTGTTAGAAGTTATGTATTTATTGATTTACTCTAACATCCTTCTCTTCCCAGGTGAACTTCAAGCCGGTAGAAGCAGCTCCCCACACGCTCTCAGTGCGTTTCAACGGCCACGCGGTCCCCGGCTCTCCCTTCACTTGCGCCGTCACTGCCCCTGCAGTAGCAGCGGACGCGAGGGCAACGGGCCCCGGCCTCACGTCCACGCCGCGAGGCGAACCGGCCGAAATACAATTGAGCGGGTTTCATAGTGAGTTGGTTTTACTTTCACCACTCTGTAAAGACTCCGCATTTGTCCACTGCGGGATTTAGGCCTCCCCGTAAGCACGTCGCTTGCAAGATGTCTTCACGATATTTGGAGGTTATATTTTGACCTTAACTTTCCACTTTATTTCAACACTTTCACCCTTAGACCGCTTACTGTTATTGGCTCACCATGGGAATACAGCATTTTCAGACTTGTTACACTCCACGTAAATCATACAAAATTAACCCAAAATCACGATAAGAAGTGACATTTGACCACAGACCACATTATTTGTTCGTTCATAATCAATCAGTGTTGCCACACTTGGGTTTTACTTTCCCCATCCGACGTTTGTCCAGCGAATGTCCTGAGAACTGGTGGGCGTTCTGTCCGTGTAGAGATTCTAATTACCAGACCAAGATGATGAAAGGGAGTTTTAACTGGCCACCACTGGCTGTCATCTACGAGTATCATGTGAAAGAAGCTCAGTTGTATAACTTAGCGGAGATCACAGTTGGTTGTTTTTTTCTTCTGGAACTTGTTTCGTGTTTAGAGGATCTGATGAATTTCAAATGACTGCAACAGCTAGGTACATGCCTGCCAGGTCAGTTAAAGTACCATTGTTTGGATGGTTAAAATTCAGGCCCTTTAATTTTCATAATATTTAATAATATTGACGTGGAAAGCGGCCGTGAAAGATGGAATTTTATGGAAAAGGCCTATTATGCAATATACAGCATTGGGCAGCTGTGAGCAGCTGATGATGATTATGATGAACATTGACATTGTCTACAGTACGAGTCTTAAACTATATTGTACTTTAACAATTGTTTGCTTTGTAGCCTAATCTAAACATTATCTACTCTGCTCACTGTTCGGTATAAACAATCTCACTAGTGTTTGTTTACAAAATCTAAACAAACATTATTGACATTAATTCAGTCAGTGGCTCTATCTCGCATAATCTATGTGTCTGAAATGGGACTACTTTGCCAAATGCTGCCGTAAGTGTTTATCCAGCATTAGAGGTAAATAAGCTAGACCAGAGCAAATAAAGGCAAATAGAATAATACATTTATACTACACCTGCTTGGAAAGTACCTTGATACTTTATCAAATTTACGGTAGAAAGTACGTCATTGCATATCGAACAAATATGCGGGGAGAAAACGCATCTGAGCGGGAGAGAAAAGTGTATGAAAATCCATTTCTTACGTGGTTTTTCTTTTTTAATTTTGGGTAAGACTATGCGCCGGTAACCTAAATATCAAAAGCCAAAAAGTTTTTACAGTGAGTTTTCCATCTCCAAGTTCGCAAAATGACACTGGCCACTAGCAACAATTTCAATATCAATTTCAATTAGTAAAGATTTCGTTTTTTATTTTCCTTGTAGGTGTAGTATAAAGCACTATGTATCACTCGAGAGAAACTGCGATTCCCGATCTCAGGTGTTTTAAAGCCCTCGCCTACGGCTCGGGCTTCAAACGACACCCTCGACGGTAATCGGTCACTTTCTCCTCTCGGTGAACAATGTACTATTTAATATTAACATTTGACTTTCCTATTAAGCCTTTCCAGTACACGAGTACATGAATCCTACCTCTAGTTTACTGAGAAAAGTTCCTTTAAAAAATGTCCCATAGTAGAGTTTTACGCAGTGCAAATCAGTTTAGGCACCTAAAAATTTTTATATCTATTAAGTCCGCCGCATTGTACTATATTTTTCCTTTAAATGTAAGTGCAATAAAAGTATGAATAAATAAATAATTAAAGGATTTTGTCGGAGTTTTCCAAAGCCTGTGCGACGCATGAAAATTTTTGATAGTTATACAAACTATTCTTTCTTATGCACCGTAATGATACATCAAAACTGTCGTAAGTAGTAAGTAAATAGTAAGTAAATTTATTGCTAAAAAGGCAGTACAAATTAAGGTAACTTTTATATTAACAGCGGGAAGGATTACAAAAATGTTTTGCGTTCACAGTTTTGCAGCCCCAAAACTAGTCTAGACCTGGGGACAGCCAGCGTGTTCTAATCCCGGTCAAGTAACAAACCGTTCACCGTTCCAGCGGGCGAGCCGACGGTCTACGTGGCCGGTCCGGGCGGGACGAGCGTGCGTGCCCGCGTGCAGGCGCTCGGGGACGGGCAATACTCGGCCTCGTACACGCCTGAGGCGGTCGGCCGGCATAGCGTGCAGGTGACGGGCGGCGGCCGGCACGTGCCAGGCTCGCCCTTCACGTGTAACGTGTACGACGTGCGCCGTGTACGTGTCACTGGCTTGGGACCTGGAGGTGGGTGCTTTTTGTATCGTGTGGTAGATGTTCGGTGGTTGACAGCATGCTTGGGTCGGGGACGGATAATAGGTGTTAGGCCTGGTATACACCTGCGGCGGTCAACCGCTCACATCGTACAGATGACGGATGGCGGTGGGCACGTGCCCTTGGAACGTGTACGACGTGTGCCGTGTACGTGTCACTGGCTTGGGACCTGGAGGTGAGGGCTTTTTGTATCGTGTGGTAGCTGTTCGGTGGTTGACATCATGCTTAGGACGGGGACGGATAATATTAGGCCTCGTACACGTCTGAGGCGGTCGGTCCGCACAGCGTACAGGTGACGGACGGCGGTCGACACGTGCTGGGTTCGCCCTTGGCTTGGGGCCTGAGCGGTTCTTTCGAATTGTCTACTAGCTGTCGCCTGATGGATCTTAGTACTATTATAAATTAGTGAGTCTGTATAAATAAAAATAACAGACGTTGGTCTTTGAATTTTAGCAATACTATTACTGCAGCATTTAGAATTTTTCTATTTTGGTATAATACAATCACATACACCAGCATCAACACATAGTAAGTATGCCTGTACAACGGGGTGTATGTATACCATGGGCTTTATCCACACAAATAATTTTCAAGAATTCAAATGAAAATCCCGTCTTTGTTATCGAATTCCTCCAAAACCCCAACTTCTTTCCAGAGCTCGAAGGCACCCTCGAAGGTCTGAGCCTAGACGACGGCGTAGACGAAGAACGCGGCGTTGAAGTGGGCCGGCCCGTCACCTTCAGCGTAGACGCGGCGGGAGCTGGCGAAGGGACCCTCGAGCTGGTCGTCTCCACGCCCTCCACCACCGTTAAGGCTGAGGTTTGTTTGACTAACATTACAAGCTTCAGCCCTTTTTCCTTAGAGGTCATCTTAATTGGACGAAGATCGCGGCGTTCAAGTAGGCTGGCCTGTCACTTTCAGCGTAGATGTGACGGGTGCTAGCGAGGGGACTCTCTAGCTGGTCATCTCTACGCTATCCACCACCGTTAAGGCTGAGATTGTTTGACTAACATTACAAGCTTTAGCCCTTTTTGCTTAGAGGACATTCGAATTACCGCAATTACTTACATATAGGCCGGTTTTAGAGTCACGCTGACACTCGGCGCTGACAGGCCAACATGTACTACGTCCTAAGGAGCGTTTTAGATAAAAGGACGACCGTTCAGCGCCGACTAGGCACACATTGTGTCTATCAGCGCTGGCGGTAAGCGCATGGTCAGCGTGACTCTAAAACCAGCCATAAGGTCGTGGACGGAGATCGCGGCGTTAAAGTGGGCCGGCCCGCCACTTTCAGCGTCCAGCAGATACTGCCGAGGAGACTCCGACTCTCAAGCTGGTCATCTCCTCGCTCTCCACCACTGTTAAGGCTGAGATTGGTGTGATAGACTTAACGAGTTTCAACCCATTTTGCTTGGGAGATATGCGGATTACTTCAATGAAGTAGTTATAAGGTCGTGGATGAAGAAGCGCGGCGTGGAATTGGGTCAGCCCGTCACTTTCAGCTTGGACAACTGGGACAGCTGTGAATAGCTCAGATACTGAGGTTTCATCACAATATTTTCCTTCACAATTAGCGAGCGGCATTGCTTCATAACTTCTTCATTGCTTGCTAACTTCACAAATGTATATAACTTACAAAACAAAGTCGCACTCGTAAGACGAATCGGTGGCACGTACTCGGTACGTGCCCGCACTGAGAATCCAAACTGGGTGTCGCGATGCTGAGCCCATTGTTGAACCCACTGGGCCGCCACCGCTCTGTGGTGATCTCAGTATACTCGCGTGAAAACGGCCAACCCTGGTGTACTCGGACCATATTTTCTTCGTCCGAGCATAAGCTTTATGACCATCCTGTCTCCCCTAGGTCGTTGCCGTAGCCCGAGGCCTGTACGACGTTACCTTCGTGCCAGTCTCTAGAGAGCCCCACCGAGTCTCTGTCACCTTCAACGAGCAGGCCGTTCCTGGGAGCCCCTTCGTCTGCCGTGTCAGTGAACCGCACACCTTTGTGCAAGTCGGTGAGTGTTTATGCCAACTTAACACTGAGACAGAAGCTTCTTCTGTCAACTGTGGAACCGTTATGCCGTTGAATTCAGTCCTTTACCGTCGTATTATGTTAGATAGAAAGATACTTTAGTAATTAATCCATGTTCCTAATTAAAAAACCACGATGGGTAAACGCAATTTAAATACGTTGTCTGAGACTTTTGTAGATAATACATTTACGGACATTTTAAATCCAGTCGCAACAGACGCCTCAGTATTTCTGTGCACTCGTCGTAAGATACAATTATTGCGTTCATTACGTTTTTTTTCTATAAATTATGTTTTTATTAATACTCTTATTTTTTTTTCTCATATAACCAAACATTCTACCGCAGGAGGCATAGCGTCCGTCGAAATAGACGAGAGCATTAATGACGTGGAAGTCGTATCGCCGAACGGCGTGCGCGTTCCCGAAGCGCGGTTTGAAGATGGCGGCCTGGTCACATTCCCGGCTACGCGCGTGGGCCGGTACTTACTGCGGAATTCCCGTGGGCCTGTCGCTGAAGTTGAAGCGCTGGACGCCGGTGCTGTCAAAGTGCTGTCTGTTGGAGACGCCGTGGCGCACAGACCGGCTATACTTACAGGTAAACAAGGTTATTCATCCGAGAATGGTAGATTAAAGATGGCGGCGTAGTCACGTTCCTGGCTACGCGCGTAGGCCGGTATTTATTGCGGAGTTTCCGTGGGCCTGTCGCTGAAGTTGAAGCACTGGACGCTGGTGCTGTCAAAGTGCTGTCTGTTGGGGACGCCGTGGCGCACAGACTGGCTATACTTACAGGTAAACAAGGTTATTCATTCGAGAATGGTAGATTAAAGATGGCGGCGTAGACACGTTCTCAGCTACGCGCGTGGGCCGATACTTATTGCGGACCTCCCTTGAGCCCGTCGCTGAAGAAGTTGAAGCACCAGTGCGTCCAGACGCTGGCGCTGTCAAAGTGGTGTCTGTTGGAGACGCCGTGGCGCACAGGCCGGCTATACTTATAGGTAAACAAGGTTATTCATCCAGAATGGTAGATTAGAGATGGCGGCGTAGTCACGTTCCTGGCTACGCGCGTGTTCCGGTATTTATTGCGGAGTTCCCGTGGGCCTGTCGCTGAAGTTGAAGCACTGGACGCTGGCGCTGTCAAAGTGCTGTCTGTTGGGGACGCCGAGGCGCACAGACCAGCTATACTTACAGGTAAACAAGGTTATTCATCCGAGAATGGTAGATTAAAGTAGTAGATTAAAGATGGCGGCGAAGTCACGTTCCCGGCTACGCGCGTGGGCCGATTGAAGTTGAAGCACTGGACGCTGGTGCTGTAAAAGATCTGTCGGTTGGGGACGCATTAGCGCATATACTTACAGGTAAACAATGTTATTACAGCACTTGAGAATGTTATTATGAAGTAAATGTGTAATTTTTTCTTTTGTTTTCTTAATATTTGTGTTGCTGATTATTGTAAGTATGTGTTGTTTTCGAACTGTTGAGTTGCGCCGTTAAATGAATGTAGTAATAAATTCAAATATGTTATTCATTACTAACTGATCCGACAAACGTTGTTATGCCATATTATTAATCTACGACGTATTCTCAGACCTACCAAATATGTGTGATTTTCTTTAAAGATCGGTGAAGTCGTTTCGAAGGAGCTCGATATCAAACACTGTGTCTCGATATTTTTATGCAATAATAACCCATAATGTTTACATAATGAACGTATAAGCTGTTGGTTGAGAAGAAACTAATGAAGAAACTCCACATTAATGTGGAGTTTCTTTGAGTAGATTTTTGTAGATTTTTTATAGTAAATTTAGTAGAATTTTGGAAAGAATAAATTCTATTCTGTCTTCCGGGCCACTATTTTACGCAGTACCGTCCCAGACGGATCGCACGATCTCGCCCTGCCAACTCACCTGTCGTTACCCCGCAGTGAGCACGGCGAACGCGGGCGCGGGGCGGCTGTCGGCGCGCTACGTTAAATTTACACGATCACGCCCCTCCGACTCACCTTCAGTCTGTTTTTTCATTCAATGCAAAAAAAATATATTGTCACGTTGACATGTCCATACAATTCTTAGGCTGTCAATGTCTCAATGTTGCTAGTACGTAAAAACCAAATAACCCCATTCTACTTCCAAGTTAAATTGTGTATGCTACGCAGGTGTTTTTTTTAGACTTTGCTCTTACGAGTAATTCATTTTTAATGCTTTGATGTGATAAGGATTTTGGTCACATGAGTCTTCTGTTCACGGTAAAAAAAGTCTACCGAGTTAACCTGTAGCTTTCATAGCGGTAACACCGCGTCTATTTTGATGCATCGAATTAAAAACCGGACTGTAATGTTTCCCGACCGGCAGTGAGCACGGCGAACGCGGGCGCGGGGCGGCTGTCGGCGCGCGTGACGTGCGGCGGGCAGAGCGTGCCGCACTCGGTGCGGCGGCGCGGCGGCGCGCGCGCCGAGCTCGTGTGGCACCCCGCGCGCGCCGCGCCGCACCGCCTCGCGCTGCTGTGGAGCGGCGTGCCCGCCGCCCGACACCCGCTGCTCGTCGACGTCGCGCCGCCGCACAAGCACCAGGAGGTAAGCTGCTTTATTGCCAGTGCAGCAGGCGAGATTTGGTGGGCGGCCTTGGAACTGGTGTAGCACCTCGCTTACGCTTTTGTGGAGTGGCGTGCCCGCCGCCCGACGCCCGCGGCTCGTCGACGTCGCGCCGCCGCACAAGCACCAGGAGGTAAGCTGCTTTATTGCCAGTGCAGCAGGCGAGATTTGGTGGGCGGCCTTGGAACTGGTGTAGCACCTCGCTTACGCTTTTGTGGAGTGGCGTGCCCGCCGCCCGACACCCGCTGCTCGTCGACGTCGCGCCGCCGCACAAGCACCAGGAGGTAAGCTGCTTTATTGCCAGTGCAGCAGGCGAGATTTGGTGGGCGGCCTTGGAACTGGTGTAGCACCTCGCTTACGCTTTTGTGGAGTGGCGTGCCCGCCGCCCGACACCCGCTGCTCGTCGACGTCGCGCCGCCGCACAAGCACCAGGAGGTAAGCTGCTTTATTGCCAGTGCAGCAGGCGAGATTTGGTGGGCGGCCTTGGAACTGGTGTAGCACCTCGCTTACGCTTTTGTGGAGTGGCGTGCCCGCCGCCCGACGCCCGCGGCTCGTCGACGTCGCGCCGCCGCACAAGCACCAGGAGGTAAGCTGCTTTATTGCCAGTGCAGCAGGCGAGATTTGGTGGGCGGCCTTGGAACTGGTGTAGCACCTCGCTTACGCTTTTGTGGAGTGGCGTGCCCGCCGCCCGACACCCGCTGCTCGTCGACGTCGCGCCGCCGCACAAGCACCAGGAGGTAAGCTGCTTTATTGCCAGTGCAGCAGGCGAGATTTGGTGGGCGGCCTTGGAACTGGTGTAGCACCTCGCTTACGCTTTTGTGGAGTGGCGTGCCCGCCGCCCGACGCCCGCGGCTCGTCGACGTCGCGCCGCCGCACAAGCACCAGGAGGTAAGCTGCTTTATTGCCAGTGCAGCAGGCGAGATTTGGTGGGCGGCCTTGGAACTGGTGTAGCACCTCGCTTACGCTTTTGTGGAGTGGCGTGCCCGCCGCCCGACACCCGCTGCTCGTCGACGTCGCGCCGCCGCACAAGCACCAGGAGGTAAGCTGCTTTATTGCCAGTGCAGCAGGCGAGATTTGGTGGGCGGCCTTGGAACTGGTGTAGCACCTCGCTTACGCTTTTGTGGAGTGGCGTGCCCGCCGCCCGACGCCCGCGGCTCGTCGACGTCGCGCCGCCGCACAAGCACCAGGAGGTAAGCTGCTTTATTGCCAGTGCAGCAGGCGAGATTTGGTGGGCGGCCTTGGAACTGGTGTAGCACCTCGCTTACGCTTTTGTGGAGTGGCGTGCCCGCCGCCCGACGCCCGCGGCTCGTCGACGTCGCGCCGCCGCACAAGCACCAGGAGGTAAGCTGCTTTATTGCCAGTGCAGCAGGCGAGATTTGGTGGGCGGCCTTGGAACTGGTGTAGCACCTCGCTTACGCTTTTGTGGAGTGGCGTGCCCGCCGCCCGACACCCGCTGCTCGTCGACGTCGCGCCGCCGCACAAGCACCAGGAGGTAAGCTGCTTTATTGCCAGTGCAGCAGGCGAGATTTGGTGGGCGGCCTTGGAACTGGTGTAGCACCTCGCTTACGCTTTTGTGGAGTGGCGTGCCCGCCGCCCGACGCCCGCGGCTCGTCGACGTCGCGCCGCCGCACAAGCACCAGGAGGTAAGCTGCTTTATTGCCAGTGCAGCAGGCGAGATTTGGTGGGCGGCCTTGGAACTGGTGTAGCACCTCGCTTACGCTTTTGTGGAGTGGCGTGCCCGCCGCCCGACGCCCGCTGCTCGTCGACGTCGCGCCGCCGCAGAAGCACCAGGAGGTAAGCTGCTTTATTGCCAGTACAGCAGGCGAGATTTGGTGGGCGGCCTTGGAACTGGTGTAGCGGGATACCGCCGTTTAGCCAAAGTATTTTTCGCCAAATTTTACTTCCCAATAAACTTATGGCATCAGTTTCATTTCCCATATGAAACTTTAGCAAGTTTTTATTTCGCATTATTCGCGAAGCGGAGCGCGTCGGAGCGTTAGGTTCTCTATGTAAGATCGAAAACAGACTCGACTTTGATGCGTTCTTACCTTGCCTCTTGTTGCCTCTTTGGTAAAATGAATTTTGACCAAGTATTTATTTGGTAAACAATAACTTGCCATAATAACTTTTGCTAACTGTTTATTTGCTTTAAGTTGTTTTGAGAAATGTTTTTTGCCAAGTGATAATTTTCGGAAAATAGTTTGGGAAGTAATACTTTGGGAAACGATTTTTGGCAATACATTAGTAAACCGGTGTAGCACCTCGCTTACGCTTTTGTGGAGTGGCGTGCCCGCAGCCCGACACCCGCTGCTCGTCGACGTCGCGCCGCCGCACAAGCACCAGGAGGTAACTGACGCGCTGTATAGATTAAGCGAGGCTCCCGTGAATCGGCAGGTCGTGGTAATTCACCATAGAAGTAGCCAGGTGGAATCGTTTAGTACGCATTATCGCGTCCAAATGTCGCTTTTGCACTCACGGAGATTGTGGACCCCAGTGAACTTGTATAGAATAACCTGCAAGCGCGTAATACGAACTGCCCCTATAGTGCGCTTACTAAATCCTGAGCGGCTCCAACCGTCTAACCGTCAAATTGATATGAAATTTGACCGTTGAACGATTGGAATCACTTAGGATTTGTTGCGCTTAATTAGGCCCCTGGAGTGGCATCCAAGGCAGGACACGCGGCATGGACTGACGATGCTTTAGAGTAGGGCTCCTGGGAGGCAGACAAGTCTGCAATCAAGGCAGCGGCAAGAAGGATGTGTATTATAGTCTCAATTTTGAAATATAGACCGTTGTATGATCGTCTCCAACGACCGCTGTCAAATACACTCTGACACAGACAACCAATCCTTTACCTCCCACAGGTGGCAGCGTCAGGACTTGGCCTGTATCAAGCGCAAGTAAACAAAGTGGCCGCCTTCAGTATCGACACGATGGGCCGGCCGGCGCGCGAGTTTGACGTCGTAGTGTCGGGGCCCGGTGCGCGGGCTCTTCCTGTCCGCTGCTATCAGACCAAGTCTGGCCTTTTGCAAGCCGAGTACACCATCACGGAGGTCGGACAAAGCACTATAGGTGAGTAAATAGGTTAGATGGAAAGTTTAAATGTAATAGATACCATGGATAGATCATATTTATTTCTTTAATAAATAATATAACAATTTTATTAACGTGAAATTTGTGTATAGGTAAGGATGGATGCCCCTCGGTGGGGACATAATGGGTTGGTGATGATGATGATGAAGGATGGATATTAGTTAGTCTTTTACGCAAAAGCTACTGAATTAATTTTAATGAAACTTTACAATAATATAACTTATTCATTAAAATCGCTCATAGGCTATAATTTATAAAGATATTGTGTGAATTGTTAAAAATACAACGATAAATGTCAAGTAGGAAATAATATGAAAATAACTTTGGTTTATAGGTAGATAGGATGTTGGAGAAAATATAAGTTACTTGAAGTACTAATCCTGCGCAGACGATGTCGCGGGCGCCAGTAGTTAATAGTTATGGTGTCTTGGCACGGCACGCACCCAGTCCCTTTATTACGCGTACCAAATCCTGGACGATTCCAATCGTAAAACTGTCAAAATCCACATAAATTGCTCTCGCAAACGTCAGGATATCGACAGGATTCGGTTCGCATAATTAGGCTCTAACCAAAGGCCTTTCACAAGTCATAACTGCTCACCACACAATAACTGAGACGTAGTACGCTAGTTGCCATTGAATCAAAGTTTGCTTATGGGAAACTGCAGTGTCAGGTGTCAACTGGTCAAGCTAAATTCACTACAGTCCAATCAACGTAAACGTCACCTCAACAGCGTACAGCATAAGCCACCCACAATTTATTTATAAAAGTCCTAGATCATATTGGTCTTTTTTTAAGCGTCACTTTGTAGGAAGCAATACTTCTAGAGTTTTTTATTCGTAGTGCAAAACTAACCAATACTTCTTTGCAGAGGTCCTGCACCTTTCGAAGCCTGTATCAGGCAGTCCGTACACTTGCGAATCGTTCGACCCCAACAAAGTGGTCCTCACCGGTCTACCCACTGGAAACATAATTGCGCAGACGCCCATCAACTTCACAGGTGAGAAATCAAGCATACTGCAATAAAATCGTGTAGCAAACATAAATCGTATCAAACTAAATTACCGCTTAAATTTTTTTTTTTCATCGCACAGTCAACAGCAGGTCATCCTTCACATTATTACGACAGAGTCGCCCGTAATGTAACTAATGTCTTGTTCGGCCACCTGCTAATTCACACAATGACTTGATTAAAATACTAAAACAAAAAAAGGGATAAGATGAAACCTCACTCGCAAATTATAGCACACTTAGCAAGGCTAGTACGAAGATTTTTGTGAATAAATTTTGCACTTTAGACGTTACCCTGACTATGAATACATATATTACAATCGGAGCATAAAAATATAATCTGAGGCGCCCCTAGGAGAATTAAATGAGGCGCCTTCTACTGAAAAGACACAGTGTTCAGTGTAAGTTTTCCTAACATAGACGCGCATTTTAAGTGTCAAAAGTCACGAATTTTCAGTACATTGGTTGTCAAATTCTGACATTTTAGCACCACAAAACGCGTGACTCGCACCGTCGTACTTCCCATGCTGCAGTCACCCAGGGTCTCGGCACCTCTGTGTTGAACGCATTAACAGCCAGCGACCAAGCATGTTAGCAAGATCTTACCCGCAAGTTTCATCCACAGTGGACACAAAAGACGCGGGCGTCGGAGAGCTAGAAGTGATCTGCGAGGCGATAGGCGAGAGGAATATTCGCATTCCCGTCGAGATACGCGAGGACGCGCACGCGCATCGAGTGCGCGTTCGGCCCACTGCGCCCGCGCATTACAGGATCTACATCACCTACGGAGGTACGTAAGGGGAGAGTAAAGTGCATTGAGTAATAGATAAACTTTTATCCTTATATTACTTTTCTTCATCCTGTCACGTCACCATATTCTTCTGTAATTCAAAATACTTGTATTTAGACAAAATACTTATTGTATTAACTCAGAAAATGCTTTATATTTCTTAGTCAGATTTCACCCTTATTGTTGTTTATCATATCGATTAATCGTTTGTTTAAACGATTTTCAAATACCACCGAGGTCAAATAATGTAAAAAGGTTTGTTTTTATTATATCTCGAATTAACGAGATGAATGAATCGCCTAATTCGAGCATATAGCTTGAAAGACACAATTTTTTTCGTATTTTAACGTTGTCTATCGACTGTTTCTTAACCTGTAAACAAAATCTGAATGAATTTAAATATACATTTACATCTCTCATATTCGGTAAGTAGGTCCTTATTACCCCCAAATGGGGCTTGTAGGTGACCAATTAGCGCTCTAGGGTAATAATGTAGCTAGAAAAGCCCTAGGGCGGTAAGTAATTAAAAAAAATCTAACCATCATACTGGCAATAGACATCATGCATTCAGCCCAATGACAAAAGAGGTCGATTCGCTATTCAGCCTTGTCTTCGTATGAGTTAATAGTCATCAATTTTAAATATCGAACGGCGAAGCTCAATTTCGTTCTTGAAAAAAATAATTAAAAAAAAAAGATGAAAAAAGGCGGGAATAGAAAACTTTTACTTTAAATATTGTTTGTATTTGGATTTTTTTATAATTACGTGCTAATTAGGAAAAAACATGAGTTCTGCAAGTGATGAAGAATAAGCTGCACTCCCGATTCAATGAAAATGGAAGCTGAAGCAGCAATTAACAATATTTTGCCTGAAAGTTCTAAAGAGAGATATTTAAAAACTTACAAGTTCATGAAGTGGCGAAAAGAATAACGAGTAATGTTTTATTCTTGTAATGCCGGTTTTTTTCTACTTACCTCACAATCGAGATGTAAAGCAGAGTAGTTAGCTCGGGTGTAAGTATCAATTGCACCCTCGAACTATAGGCGCTGATATAGGCGTCGAAATATCTCGGGCTGCAATTGATGCCTTACAGCCCTTGGCTACTAATCTATGAATGAATGAATGAATGAAAAATTCTTTATTGCACAATAAACAGTGTTCTGTACAAGGGCGAGCTTAATACTATAAAGTATTTTCTACCAGCTAACCATGGGTGATGTGGAAAGAGTAAAGGGTAGTGCTATAGAGGTCATAAGAAACAACAAAAAAGATAAATTACCCACTTGCAAATTCGCAAACTTCTAATACGTATACTACACACTATATTATAATACTTCATAAATATGTACCATTATTTTATGCATACCTACTATAAATACATAAATAAATAAAAAGAAATCTACTATTACATACAGGCACATACATTGCTTCTGGCCCCACACTAGGATACCCTGTGGCGTAGGAACCAGAAAAGTGACGTCGCAAACATGTAAACATACAAGACCTGCTGTTTTTTGTCCCCTGGGGCCTTTCGCAAAGTAGGCAGATGCGCTAACCGTTGCGACACTGAGGTCGTCAAATAAACTCTGAAATAAACGCCTTTTTTTCCGTACAGGCCATACAGGCATGAGTAAATGTTGCTTTGTAAACCAACAGGAGCGTGTCGTTAAGCCACGTCAGACTTGGCCCCCGTGGTGGAGTATGGTCTATACATTCCTAAGGGAAGAGACCCGTGCCCCTCGGTCGGGACATAATGGGTTGATGATGATGTAAACCCACAGGAGCCCCAGTCCCCGGCAGCCCCGTCTCGCTGGGCGTTCTCAGCGCCCACAGTAGTATTGCATCACGTTGCGCTGGCACGGGGCTAGCGGCGGCCCACGTCGGCAAAGAGGCCGCCTTCACCATACATTGCGCCGAGGACACGCACCCCACTGTGCAGGTTAGTGGACAAAAACGGCTGTGTGACGAAGATAGGTAGTCCACTATACAGGTTACGTGCTTAGTGCCCATAGTTCAGGTTACTTGAGAAAGTTCGCATTGTGTGACGAAGACACAGTCCACTGTGTTGTTAGTTGAGCAATTGTGCCGTACATGACAAAAACACGGAGCCCACTGTGGAAGCTAGTTAAGCAAAATCTGCTTTATGTGAGTTCATGAAGTCTGGGAGGCACGCATCCCACTGTGCAGGTTAATTAATCAATTCTGCTGTATGTAACGAAGACAAACAGCCCACTGTGCAGGTTAGTTAAGACAAAGATAGCAAGAATATTCTTTATATTAGAAGCAGTTAGTTGAGCAAATTTATGAGATTGCTGATAATTAGGAGTGAATTAATTCTTAAATATATGTACAGTCTGTCTTCTTTCCGGATTTGGGTACCCACATACTTAGCTCATAATGCTCCAAATCCGGGGAGATATTTAAATATACATGTTGTTAATACGTTACAGGGCTTAAAATTCCGTTATCAGTACACTCAAAGCTCCGCTCTTTGTGGTTGTCTTTAGTATCGCACTACTTCTCACAACTTTCCTATATTTCTTTGTCCCTCCGAAATTCTCAGCGTTACCTCATGAAATATTTCACTACTGTCCCAAGCCTCACATCTTGCTCCTTCACACTCAGGTGGAGAGGCTAACGGAAGACAAGGATGACACCACTGACTCGGGACTACTGGAATGCCGAGTGAGCGCGGGCGCGCCTCGTGAATGGTTATGCGCATACATCCCGCTAGTCGTGGGCCTGTACGAGGTCAGAATATTCACTGCTTCAGGGCCGCTGCCTGGAAGCCCCTTCTCTGTCAAGGTTTGTCTAGACAGCGATCTAACGACGAAGAATGATTTGGCTATATGTTTGTCGGGGAACGATCATCATAGGTAGTACAGTCAACAGCACGTCAATCTTCACATTTTAGTTGCAAAGTCGCCCGTAATGCAACGGAGTAGAGTGCATGGGTGTATACCTTGATGTGCTGTCGACTGTACGAGGTAGCTAGTAAAAGTTGCGACTTCACGGTACATAAATTGGCAAATTGTTATCGTACTACCTATAATGAGCGGACAGTAGGGCCTGAAAAGAGAAAATCTTTGGGGCAGAGAGATGTATCTATACTCTTTGAAGTGTCATGTCAGCAGTACGGTATTCTGCCTCTGTGTGGGTGACTGAACGCGCCGAATGTGCATCTGGCACTGGCAGTAAGAAATCAAATATTTTATGTACTTCATTCGGCCTTTATTTTCATGTTTTCTACATGAAAATAAACCTGTCATAGAAATCATTAAAACATGGGTAGCAACATTATCCGTCGAGTGGTTTGCTCGTTCTAATCTATATATATAAAAGGAGAAGCTGACTGACTGACTGACTGACTGACTGACTGACTGACTGACTGACTGACTGACTGACTGACTGACTGACTGACTGACTGACTGACTGACTGACTGACTGACATGTCAACGCAGGGCCTAAACTATAAGGGTTAGAAACTTGAAATTTTGCACAGGGGTTCCTTTTGTAATGTAGGGTTGCACAAAGAAAGGATTTTTGAAAAATCATCCCCTAAAGGGGTAAAATGGGGGTTCAAAGTTAGTATGAAACTTTGCCGTTTTTGAAGTTATTCGAATGAAATTTGGTACGAAGGTTCTTCATGTAAAATTATGAAACACGTGAAAATAGTTTTTTAAAAATCATCCCTTAAGGGGGAAAAAGGGGGGTGCAAACTTCGTATGAAACTTTGCCGTTTTTGAAGTTATTCGAATGAAACTCAATATGAAGGTCCTTCAATATAGGTTATGAAAAACATGTAAAAAATTTTTTTTGAAAATCATCCCTTAAGGGGGTGCAATTTGAGTTAGTGTGAAATTTGCCGTTTTTGAATTTATTCGAATGAAATCCAGAATAAAGATTCTTCATTGAAATCCCTTATTGGGGGGTAAAAGGGGGGTGCAAAGTTAGTATGAAACTTTGCCGTTTATGAAGTTATTCGAATGAAATTCAGAATGAAGGTCTTTCATCGAAAGTCATGAAAGACGTTTAAAGTAGTCTTTCGAAATTCATCCTTTAAGAGGGAAAGAGGGGTTGCGAGGTTAGTATAAAAGCTCTTTCGCATGCGCTAAAAGTATCGCTATCTTATTTGCAAACACTTTACTAAACTAAAGCCCACGCGGATGCAGTCGCGGGAAACAGCTAGTTCTTTCATAAAATAAACAAATATCAACCCATATTATCTCGGTATTAAAACATACGGCGTGTTCAGTCCATGGATGGGTCTCCGTCTATGACTATCGCTAATGGCATTTTTCCGAGCGGTTCCGTGCTTGGCAAGGCACGTTAAGCAGTTGGTGCCGGCTGCCGTCGATCGATGGCAGTCGTTAAGCCAAGTCAAAGGCCTCTGAATAGACGGTGACCCATCCATGGACTGAAGACGCCGTATGTCGCTTAACCTTAGTGATCGTTTAAGATCACTCAGGCAGCCCAGGCTACGAGTGATGCGAGCGAGCGTAGTTATTATACTTTATTGCACATGAAACGTTTAAACATTTATACACTTCTTTCTAGGTCATAGACACGTCATCGATAGTGCCGGTGGGTGGCTGGGGCGCGGACGGCGGGGGACGAGTTAGGGCACCCTCAAAATTGGTCCTCGACACCAGCAACGCTGGCCCCGGCACTCTCGAGTGTATCCTAGCTGGGAGACATCAACGTAAGTGCCTTATTTGCTTGCTTGTAGTACATTGACTCTTGTCCGTTTCCACTGTAACACACACACACACACACCACACACACACACACACACACACACACACACACACACACACACAAACACCCTCACACACACACACACACACACACACACACACTCACACACACACACACACACACACACACACACACACACACACACACACACACACACACACACACACATCTATAAGGTTGGGGCTCCAAATTGGTGCTCGACAGCAGTAACCCTGGCTCTTGTACTCTAACATATTTCATAGCTGGCAGACATCAACGTAAGTGCCTTACAAGTGTATACCTAACTGACGTGATTCACTGTTTGCGACTAGTATATCTACGTGTTTTTACTGTCTTTAGCGGGTGTGTAGTATATTAATACGAGTCTTTTACTGGTGTGTGTTACACTGACGTAAGGTTACGTCTATGTAGTACCGTAACGTTATTTACTTACCTACTGTATGTGTATTACACTAACTTGAGTCATTAAGTATGAAGTTGTCCAATATTTTGTTAGTCTTTTATGTGTGCAATAAGTGGATTGTAGATTTGTGAACGTGCATTACTAGTGTGTGATACTCTCCTCCGAGCTTAGTCAAAGTAATAATAATGCTATCATCTTCTCATTATTGTACAAAATATAATTTAGTAAGACAAGGATACAATCGCGTAGACAACTCTTCAACAAGCAAATTTTCCAACCTCGAGAATCCGATTTGTCTTTATACCAACAAATAAATTAAACGGATCAAGAAATGATAACCCTATTCTCAGCACCCATCCCCTTCATACCGGCCGCAATCCTCAACATTGTGACAATGTCATGTACTAATTGGATTACCTGACCAGGTGTAGAGACGGTATCGGGCCGCGCCGTGGTCACCCTATCCGCGGTGGAGGGCGTCAGCGGCGAGCAAGACCTGGAGTTAACCTACAACGGGGCGCTGGTGGGCGGGGCGCCCAAGCGCGCTCTAGTGGCGGCCGGGGGCACTGCGGACCGCGTCACGCTCGCGGGCCGCGGGTTGGCGCACGCCGCGCCTCACACGCCGGCGGCCTTCACTATAGGTGAGACGTGAAACTCTATAGGCTGACTTCGAATTCATTGGCCAAACGTAAGGCTGTGCTTAAGGGGACATTATGACTTAAAAAAGTGGTGTGTTTTTTAAGCATAATATTGCTTCACATAAATTAGTAGGCGTAAATTAATAGTGAAATTAAAATTATGCTTGTGTTAAACAAACAATATCAAAGCGAAAAATAATAAGACTACTGACTGAGCTGTAAGTAAACTATGAGATATAGATAACTTTACTAGTGGTCGAATAGACGCGTCACTAGTGAACAGAAACTTAACGGCGCGCCAGTGATAAGTGCATACTAGTGTCACGTAGCAACACTATTTAAGAAATTTTAGGTTTTATCTCTAAAACGAAAAAAATACTGTTACGGTATTTTTTGACAAGCGACGATTTTTTCAAATATAATAGATATAAACGCGTTGAAAACTCATTCTAGTCACGTGGTTTAAAAACGCGCCGTACGAAACCGGCTCAAACTATTACGTCTCACCACCTTAGAATTTATTGTAAAGTTTATCAATATTTGAGTCATCTCATAATACCTATAATCTAATATATAAATATCTCGAATCACCGTGTTTGTTACCGTACTCCTCCGAAACGGCTGGACCAATTTTCAAGAACTCTTATGTATATATTCGGTTGAATAAATAGATAGTAGGCTAATTAATTTGGCAAAACGACGTGTACCCAGTAACCTAGTGTCCTTATACACCTTTCTGTGACTTCTAAGGCACTCCAATTTAAGTTTGACTCGAATACGACCACCGTTGCCACCAGACGGCAGCGCAGCCGGCCCCGGCAACCCCGAGGCTTCGCTAACGTCGCCTGAAGGCGAAGCAGTGCCGGTGTCGCTGGCGGCGGCCGGACCCGGCCTGTGGCGAGCCGCCTACACGCCGCGGCGGCCCGGCGACCACCAGCTGCGGGTATTGTGGGCTGGCCGGCTTGTCAAGGGTGAGTGATCTTTATCTTGAGTCAGGCCGGAAGCCGTGTTTATTTGTATTTATACTTCATCAGCCTTGCTAATAATAAGTTATACACTCTGAATAACTTTGTAAACTTTTAGTCCGGATTTACTTACGGGTGTTGTTATATCGGAAGAGTCCGACCAGGTTTCGCTCCGATCACGTCGGGGTCACCAATATAGCGGGGTTGTGTTGCCGCTATATTTTCACCGGCACAGACAAGGGAAGTGAGGAAAAGAATTGATCTTATTTAGGTCACTCTGGAGTATAATCAGGAAGATCGGGAAAGCAGTTACAAAGCTCAATAAGATGGGAAAACACAAAAGCAAAATAGAAAGCGGAAGGAAAAATTCATCACGTAACGTCAAACAGTACACAGCTCGGCGACATCGGTCTTGCGCATGTGCTGTTTGTCGCGTCTAGTGATGTGTGTAGGCACCGCTAGTGCTGTGCCGCCACAAGCTTAATCATGGATAACTATTTGACGTATATAAATTTATACTGGTTTAATCGCATTTAGCGTACAAATAACCAGTTTGTCAGACCTCGGATAACGGCTGTATATACACAGCTCATAACCTTTATTAGTAAGGCCGTATATGTTTAGGTACTTAACTAAAGGTAAAGTATCTGGATAAGTATTTTTATTGAAATATACACTTTTTAAATCAATTTTTTTTCAAATTAAATGGGTTTTTAAGGAATTACATTTAATTTCACATTGAATTGATAATGTGTAAAGATGCTGGTTTAATAAGGGGACAGTTCAATAAAAACGCCTATCAAGATTGTTTACCTTTAGTTAAGTACCTAAACATATGAAGTTGAAGACCGGCCGCCTGGTGAACCGTGAGTGACCTTTTTCTGAGATCTCCCGAGGGCGAGGCCTGCCTATGAATGGTGGTGGCCGGCCGGCTGGTCAACGGTAAGTAGCGCTTATCTTTATCCGAAATAGGCTATTTGGTAGTGTGTAAAAAAAAGTATTATTTATATATTCGTATACATTAAGAGGAAACACAACGGCAGTTTTTCCATACAAACGTAGTCCCCTGTTTCCTCCCTGGATAATGCCAGTAGAGCAATTCTTTTTTGCCATAAAATCTATGGCTACTATACGCATGTCGCTATGTTTTTGTTTTTTTCATAAATTTATTATTAAAAGAGATATCATCATCAACCCATCATGTCCCCACCGAGGGGCACGGGTCTCTTCCCTGAGGAAGGTATAGGACCATACTCCACCACGGGGGCCAAGTCCGGATTGGTGGAGGCTTGTAAGACTAGTGGCTGGTCTTACTGTCAGAAGTTTTCAAGCCGCCCTAAGGCCTCTGACTTGGCTTAAAAGAAAAAGAAAAAGAGATATGAACATTCAAAAACCTAAAAAAATGGCCCGATTTTCCGCTGTATTAAAAAAATCAGAAAAGCAATTTTACTAGATTATATACAAAATGGAAGACATAGGAACACGGCCAAAGCCTTTCTTTAATTATTTATGAAAAAAATAGTTAAATTGGTTAAGTTTTGGAGAAGAAATCAGGGGACTACGAATCGTTGATTTTGTGTATTTTTAATTGGAAATTTCGGTCCAAGCTGCAGTTGTCTCAATCGCGCTCTACGGGGGGAGGCTTGAGGTTGGAGAGGCGCGGACTACGTATACATACACTAGTGACGTGACACGTAGTCGATAATTTTATCGATACTTTAGTGTTTTTCATTGATATCGATATTTCTAGTTAGAGTATTTTACGTGAAGTGCATTTAGCAGATTATTATTATTATTATTATTATTATTAATTCTTTATTGCACAAACAATAGTGTACAAAAGGTGGACTTAATGCTAATGGCATTTTCTACCAGTCAACCCACAGGAGGTCCAGGAGAGGCAAAAATTGAGGTGGGCGTGCAAAAAAGAAAGATAAAATAGATAGTTACTTGAAAGTAAGGTGCGAGCACATACATAACAATATTATAATACAATACACACTAATACTTAATATAAAATAAGTACATACTAATACATATTACATAGATATTTATAATAAAATATTTTATAAATAGACAAGATAAGTTAATATTGAATGATCACTCTTTGCAAATAAGAAATAAAAATAACAAAGACAAAAGAATACACAATAACAAAAATAGAAAATAATAATTTTATATAATTAATTGTTTTGGATGGACAGTCTGCTGTCTATGACACCAAGGTAGTACTGTCGGACGAGATGCTTAAAGGAGGGACGTGAAGGGGCTTTCCTGATTTTCTCCGGTAGCTCATTCCAGAGCCGCACGGCAGTTACAGCAAAAGAGTTTGTCGCAAAACTCGTACGATGGATGGGGATGGACAAAAGAAGATTATTAGAAGATCTAAGATTTTTATTATTATTGGAGGAGAGGAAATTGAACATACACTTAAGGTAGGAAGGGGCATTAGGTTCGTGGAGGATGGCAAAAAGAATGCATAAAATTCGGACGTTTCGCCTTTCGCGTATTGGAAGCCATTTCAGCTTGGATCGGTACTCAGACACATGGTCGTATTTGCGAAGGCCGAAGATAAACCGAATGCATGAGTTGAGCAACCGATCAAGCTTGTTGAGAAGCGCCTCAGTGAGGTCCAAGTAACACACATCACCGTAATCTAAAATGGGGAGAAGAAGAGAGTTAACAAGAGAAATCTTAGTGTTAAGCGGTAAGAAATTTTTGAGGCGCAGTAAAGAATGTAGAGAAGCATAGACTTTTTGGGAGACTTTGTTGACCTGCCCATTCCAGTCCAGATTTTGGTCTATTACTAGCCCAAGATCCGTTAATGAAGTAGAGAAAGGAACCTTTATTCCATTGTAGATCACGGGGCACAATGATTCTATGTTTACCCTACCCATTTGCCTAGAGCCACCAACAATAATGGCTTGGCATTTGGAAGGATTTACAGCAATACCAAAGCGTTGGGACCAATCTAAGATACGCCTGAGATCACAATTTATCTTGTCAATTGTGTTTTTTAAGTTATAAACCGTGTCCTGGCTATATAACTGAAGGTCGTCAGCATAGAGGTGGTAGTGACATCGGTTGTGTTGTTCGATTGTTGGAAAATAATAAATAGGTTATAAACTTTTATATTATTTATTGAAATGCTCAAAGCACACTAATATGCACACTGCCGCGCTAACAGTAAGAGCAATAAGTCGATTTTTATCAAAAATTAGTTAAGTACATATCCTAAATCGCCGCGTCATGTTCTAAAAACTGGTCAAATCCCCGTTTTTCTAGCTTCACTGGAACCTAAAAATACCATAAAGCATAACAGCAGTAAGTCAATGAAATGATTTTGTTTTCTTAGCGTAAAAGCAGGAAATATACTTACTTCACGTTAATTACTGTACATCCGAAATCTATATTCTATTTTGCTAATAATAAAAACAGTCTGTAAGTGAACATTATTGCTGTCTAAATAAGCTTAATAAAAAAAATTAACTTAGAATGTCAGCACTAATCACACTTACTGCTTTTATATCAAATCAACTGAAAATTTTAACTGTCTACCTATCACGGTTCATGAGATACAGCCTGGTGACAGACGGACGGACAGACGGACGGACCAACAGCGGAGTCTCAGTAATAGGGTCCGTTTTACCCTTTGGGTACAGAACTCTAGAAAGGAAACTCAAGAAGTACCTAGTAATATGGATGGATAATAGGGAATGGATGAAAATATCAGAAGTGCTTGATATTTTTTTTGGTGATAGGAATAACCTTCTAAGGAAAAGCTGAAACCTTGAAAAGCTGTCATTGTCACAAGATTTTTTTTTTCATACGTAGCGGACCAAGGAATATGTCTGATATGCCGTACTGAGCCCAGAACTACGAATGGAAAAATATTAAGATTATTTAAAAAGTAACTACGAAGCCAAAAAAATTGAAACTTTTTTTTCGCGCTAAGGAAGGTTATTCCTATCACCAAAAAAAATATCAAGCACTTCTGATATTTTCATCCATTCCCTATTGTTGCGCCCAAAACAAAAATTTCGCTCTTTTCAGGTTTTTGGTGTACATTATTAAAAGCCAGCATTTACATGCGATAAAAATTAAAATACTTTGAGCCTAGTCACTCTTTTAAATCAGTCGACAGCTTCCTACACCAGCAAAGGTAGTACTTTCGCCCGGTAGCGGTAGTACAGTCGCGACTTTCGAGTACATTAACTGTCAAATTCTCGCGACTTTTGGCGTTGTCGCACGCGACTCGCGTCCTCGTACTACCTTTGCAGGTTGAACAAGCTATGCAAAGAAAACAAAAACGTATAATTTTTCAGATTTTGTCGATTCAGTACAGCAAGCAAACTCTAAAAGGGTTATTCTCAGAAAATGGTTCAAATTGCATAATTTCTTTGGCACATTTTTATTCATATTAACTCAATAAAAAGTAACAAATATTGTAGGTGTAATGGCTCCTGAAGATTGAATTGTAGCATATTTGTAGGTTTCAGGAAATTAAACGGTATTCACTTTAATTACGTACTTTCAGAGCCTTCTAGAAAAAAACTTTAGGTAATTTACTACATTTCAAGTTTTGTAAGTATAGATGTCTCACTATATTATCTTTTAAATTGTGATTACTGATTATTAGATAGCATCTTAGTTTTTTTATACCCTAAAGTAACATGTGATTTCATACAAATTATAGATATCGAATGTATGGAATACTTAGTATTAAAGCAGTAACTGGGGTACTTACTGCGGTTATTCTAAGCAATCAGTACCTACAAATAGATTTAACTTTTACTAGAAATAATAGGAGTTAATTAAATAATTTAAATTAAATAATATATTATAATAACTAAATCGTAATTTAGTTATTATAATTAAGCATGTATCATGAAAGAACTCAATTTAAGCTACATATTGAAAAAATCAGACCTACAAAAACTAATAAGCTAAAGTAGAAGTAAATAAAAATGTAGGTAATCCAAAACTTTGTCCTCCATTTTCTCAACTTTGAAATTTCCGACTTACTGCTCTTACCCTTAGCACGGCAGAATAATGTTGAAAGTAGTATATCTAAAGTTAGGTATAAAAAAACTATTCAGTGGTCAAACCGTTTCTCTCTCTCTCTCTCTGATCTATAAAAAACTTGTATCTAAATGGTCCGGAGCGTGCGTGCCACGCACACATTGACAGTCCCATTCACACATTGATAGCTCGCTTCTTCGGGCATCGCGCGACAGCAATAGATTTTACAAATACCTATTTTTCAATTCTTTAGCCCGTGATGTTCCCTCTTAAGAGTCTACAAACAGTTTTAAGGCATTTCGAGTAAAAAATGGATCATTTGTCCAAAAAACCAGGATAAAATTGAATAATTTTCTATGTGTAGCCATTATATCAAAAACTGCTTGGATTGGCCGAATCTATCATGACGTCACAGCTCAGTAAAAATGGCGCCTGTCATACATGTCATTCTTACGTGCATTGTTTTGTTTACTGGCCAGTGACGTCATGATTCCTGTGCGTCGCCATTTTGCTCAAGATGGCGTTTTGGCGGCTTATTTCAAAAGTGATTTTTTATTTGCTTTTTTTAGAAGAAATACACGAAAGAATTAAAAATTACCACTTTCTGAGCACTCAATGAACACTAAAAAAGAAACTGACATGGTTTTCAGAAACCTGTCAGAAAGCCTATTATGGCTGTGGCGCTGGCGTCGGCCGGCCCTGGCCTGTGGCCGGTTTTTTTTGTTTTTAGATGTTAAGGATGTTCTTACATTAAGCGCGATGTCTCGTTGAAAAAAAAACGGTCGTTTTTAGTTATTGCAATAAAATTATAAATGTGATCTGAGGGTTGGACTGATAATTAAATTACGGACATTTTAAATAGATTTTTGCTTTCCTGTAAAAAGTTTTCAGTAAAGAAAATAAGTTTCCAAACTTGCGTAATCAATCGTTTTCAATCAAAAAAGATTCGAAAAGTATGTCTGAAAGAGGACCGGCAAATTGTAATTTTATTATCTGTAAAGCCCTCAGATCACATCTTTAAAAAATACACCTAATTTACCAATAAACCTTCCCCACCTCAGGCTGCCCGTTGACGGTGAACGTGTCAGCGGGAACGGAGAGCGGCGACGCTTCCCGTGTGGTCTGCAGCGGAGCCGGCCTCCAAGGCGGGGTCGTCGGCAGGGAGATACGCTCGTGGATAGACACGCGCCGGGCCGGCCCGGGCGAGCTCGCGGCGCACTGCACTGGCCCTAACAAGGTGAGATCATTGTCTTCACAGTGTAAAGTTCAGTGTAGTGTGTTTGTTTTGAAAAGAACAAAGAGCTGAGCCAGCCTCCAAGGCGGAATCGTCGGCAGGGAGATCCGGTAGTCTGTTGACACGCGCCGGGCCGGCCCGGGCGAGCTCGCGGCGCACTGCACTGGCCCTAACAAGGTGAGATCTTTGTCTTCACAGTGTAAAGTTCAGTGTAGTGTGTTTGTTTTGAAAAGAACAAAGAGCTGAGCCAGCCTCCAAGGCGGAATCGTCGGCAGGGAGATCCGGTAGTCTGTTGACACGCGCCGGGCCGCACCGGGCGAGAGTGCGGGACACTGTATTGGCCCTGACAAGGTGAGATATTGGTCTTCACAATCTTAACGTTATTAAAAGAACAGAGAGCTGAACTTGTCTCCAAGGCAGAATCGTTGGCAGGGAGATCCTATCGTCACGCGCAGGACCGGGCGAGCTTGCGGCGCACTGCACTGAACCTAATAACATAAGATCTCTCTTCCCATGCACGGGCATCAGAACTTCACTATTACCGGTACATCTATGGTTTTGCTTTAATTTGTTTGTTTTTTTTTCTTGCGTTACGTTATTATGTTGTTGGTATAATATTTGTTTTTCTTCTTCTTCAGCATCTATATTCTACATCTATCTGTATTTGAAACCCTATCTCAATCTCTCCCAGGTCGCGTATTGCGAACTTTACGAACATGGCGACGGCACGTTCACACTGAACGTGAAACCTCAAGAGGCGGGCCGACACGTCCTCAACATACAGTTTGCGGGCGAACACGTACCCGGCTCACCCTTCGTGCTCAAAGTTGCGGGTGCACCTGACCCCTCCAAGGTATTTTAGACCCTCGCATCGAAGATATACGCTCATTTTTCCTATACTAGATGGGTAGGCCCAAAACAGAAGTGATGCCAGTGAAGTTACCCCAGGTCTTGGATGTTTACATGTTTGTGATATCGCTGTTTGTGGTTCCCACGACACAGGGTATCCTAGTGTGGGGCCAGAAGCAATGTATGTGCCTTTTTGATGTTGCACTACCATGACATCCATATCTTGCCCGGCCTCCACCTTGCCCATCGAAATGATCTGCAGTAGTAGATATTGCTTAATAAATATAAATGTCAATCTGGGTGTATGTCCATGTTTGTAACGTCCTTGCCTAGTTACCATAGCTCAGGGTATGCTACTTTGTGACCAGGCCAAGTGTGTTGTTTGGAAGTTATTATTTTTGTTATCTCTAACATCAACTAAAACATGTTTCTTTGCAGGTTCGAGTATACGGGCCGGGGATAGAACCCGGCGTGCTGGCGACGTTCCAGTCGCGATTCCTCTGCGACACACGCGGCGCCGGCGCGGGACAGCTCACTGTGCGCGTGCGCGGACCTAAAGGGGCCTTCAGGGTCGAAATGCAACGCGAGAGTCAAAAGGACAGGACCATTCTCTGTAAGGTGAGGATTCACTTCTAGCTAAAGAACGGTGCGCTAGATACGTTATGAGTGGTTTGGGAGTGTGAGTTATATGAGCAGGGTTGATTAGGGTACAGATGCAGCGTGAAATTATAGTAAAACCAATATTTACGCCTCACTTCGTAACCTTTCACTGTTGTCTAGATTGCTCTGAGACCCCCTTATCAGAAAATGGATGTCATTATCATCCGCAATTTGATGGCCGCTGTAGGACATTGATCACCTTCGTGATTTTCCAAGTTTTCCGGTGTTGTGACGTCCGCATCCAGCGAGTCCCCGCCATCATAACCATGGGCTCGGTTCTGTTACTGCATTATAGTACGGTGACAGATACACGGTCGGGTCGCGTGACGTGTCGGGTCTCGTGACGCGTGGACTTGAATCGGCAATAAAACTAGATCGCCACGTTCATGCAGTAGACACAATCCATTAGCAGAATTTAGGTCCAGTGGGCTCATTATGTAATTTTCGCAACGGATATTCATACGTCTTAAAAAGTAATGTACCACTACTGTATAGCACTATCTTCTTTTAAGACCCAATGTTAGAGCGAGACAGTACTCCGTACGACGTCGGTTTTTGTGTTGACGCGACTTTTTAAGACTTAGAATATCCGTTGCGAAAATTACATAATGAGCCCACAGGTCATCTCATCAGACCATCTGGTGGGGGGTCTCCCACGCTGCTTCGTTCGGTCCGTGGTCGCCAGGTCAGAACTGTCCGCCCCAACGGCCATCAGTTCTCCAACAAAAAAAAAAAAAGAAAATGTACAGTTGAAGCAAACGCGATTTAAAAAGTACATAAGCATTCTTTGAGAGGTGCGTTCTCCGCAATCAGATGTATCTTGCTAAAGACGTTACACATGGGGTTGTATTGAGAAACTTTTGGCGTGTCCGCAGAACGGTTGACGGTTCGCAGATTCGTTGGCTTGTTCATTGTCCTAGCTATAGCTACTACTAACATAAATTTAAGTTTAAAATGTATTAACCAAATATGAATCTTGTTCGAAGCAAATCAATTCTTATAAGAACGGGCATGTGCCTATACCAACGAGGTCGCGGTCTATACATTTACGTCAGTAGTATTTTGTATGGACCGCGACGGCGACCGTGTACACACACGGACGTGTGTTTTGTTTTATCCTTTAATAAACTGTCCTTACCTCTACGCAGTTCTCGCCAACGGAGCCGGGCGACTACCGCGTGGAAGTGCGTTGGGCCGGCCGCCACGTCCCCGGCTCGCCCTTCCCCGTCATGATATTCGACACGCAGGAGGAACTTCGCCGGTATCACCAGGCCAACGCCGCTTAGCAGATAAGCCGTACGAACAGTACTCTGAACTATTATCCGGATACACTTAGGGCTGATTTTTCAATAGTCAAATAACTTTTATCTAAGGAATAAAAATGGCGGTTTGACATAACTTTCATACATAAGCTGTCAACCCGTCATTTTTATTCCCCAGGTAAAAGTTATCTGACTATTGAAAAATCTGCCCTTGATTTTTTGTCTGAAGACTCCGACCAGGGCCTCGATTATAGTTGAATGACAGTTAAATGGCCAGGTCGCGTAACATGAATTTTAATTCCGTTGACGCCTAGAATTATGGATGCGCGTGCGCGCGTGTAATAGGCTATTTGACAGTGTGAAAAAAAAAGTATTATTGATACGTATTCGTATAATATGTGTCTTAATACCGCTTTAAGGTATTTGAACCAAAAAAAAACTATGATTTGTTAAAAAAACAAGATACTATTTGATCATTTGTATCAGCCGCCATTGTATCGAAAACGGCCTGGCCTTTTTTAGAAGAAATACACGAAATAATTTAAAATGACCACTTTCTGAGGACTCCATGAACACCAACAAACATTATAATGTTATCTATCTTATAAGATAGCTTTCAGAAATCTGTCAAATAGCCTATTGAAGGGCCTATGAATTTAAATCGACTCGTTCATGCGACTTTCATTGTACTACAGTGCATTAGCAGAATCTAGGCATGTTTTTCTCTGATTCGCAAAGCTTAATCATGGTGAGCAGAGACGGAGCTCGCATCGTCTGTCCGGATAATAGTTTAGAATGTGTAGTGCTTACGAATGTTTTAGTTCAGAAACAGTATTGCTTAATGCCGATGCTCTTACATACTTAGCGTATTGAACGGGTCTAATCGCGATTATACCTTGGCGGATCGTCGGAAATGAAGGTTGTGAAATTTTGTCTAATAGTAGGTATGATAGCTATTAGGCCCGTTCAATATAACTATGTATGAACATCGCGAATCATTAGCCGTTGTTGGTTGTCGTTGGCTTGCTTGCCTGATACGCTATTTTCCTGTAGCTTCTCATTCTTACACTGTTAATGATTGTAAAAGAATGAGTGTAACTTTTGACAAATGTAGTCTATCCGATATTTGAAAATAAAATGATGGATATTTTAGAAACGGTTAATTGTACGCATCTCAGGTTTTGATTAAGAAATTTGAAGTAAGAGTTATTTTTTATTCCAATTTTCTTTATCAAAAACTAGGTAAATTTAAAGCAAATAAAATTAAATACGTATTTCTACGAAATCACAATGTCATTAATACCACTTCAGATATTGATGCAGCTATAATAACATCATAAATGTCTCTAGAAAAGAAAATTCTTAACATACAAGTGATTCCTTTCACCCACCATAAAGAGGAATCTCATTTTTTTAAGTACCTATGTGTTTGTTTTCACACCTGGGAAAATAATCGTAATCTTTAAATAAATCAGTCGATTAGTCATAGACAATGCGATTGTGTAATAAAATAATGTGTAGAGATAAGTATACAATAATCGATATTGAAAATGTCAGCGCGGGAATATTCCGTGGATAACAAGTAGTATTAAAAGTCGGTAATGTCCATCTTCCATACGTATTATTTTTTTACTATAATTTACATAATAAGTACTTTTTAATGTCAAGCTCTAATATAGAATTAAAGGCATAATAATTGTTTATTTGTTAATATTTATTAATCAACGCGTTTAGACTTACAGTCTGTTTAACTTAACTATTGTGACTAACAGATGTACTTGTTTGTTTAGTTTGTTATTAGCTAGCCAAGTTCAGAAGTAGACGATGGGTGGACTTGGCCAGTTAAAAAGACAAGTTCTATTCGGTTACTAATTGTTAATAAATTCTACTTTATTACTTCAGTGTTTCTTTGTAACCTCGCTTGCACCAAGGAGAATTGCTTGCACACTCGACAGCACGTTGATCCCGCTCACATAAATATCTGAAATCGTCTCTATACCTTTGGCATAATATCGTCCGCAGTCAAATTACATTGTAAAGATACACCGGCTGTCCTGTGCACGTAGCAGACATATTTCTGTCTATTTCTCTTCATCTAACCTATATCAGGCTGGTATCTAAACGAGATCGTGCGTCGATCAGGATAAGCTGTGTGTGCGTTGCCAGCCAGTTGGGTGCGTAGAGCGTCCAGGCTTTGCCACAGCTGCTGCATCTGACCGAAGATTATCAGCTCCAGACGTTGCACTGCGTTGTGCAACTCTCCTGAAACGAGAATAAGGCTTCAGTCTATTTGTATCCTGCTACTCGATAAAGTTGTCCCCCTTACGGGCATGTTTGCATCTAAGCAGCCTATATAATTATACGTCCCACTACAAAGAACAGGCCATCTCTCAGAGAGAGAGAGAGTGTGTGTGGGCTTAATCACCACGCACGCCCACCGCGGATTGGTATTTTTGCATATTTACTAGCAATTCTTTGATTAAAACTGTTCGTAATGCTCTCGACTCACAGAGCCTGCCATTTCGGAAAGGGCTCAAGAAATCGGTCTACAATGTATGGAACAGCTAATATTTTCTTCGCTATAGAGAAGTCTGTCTCCATAGTAAAAGATTGACCAGTATTGACCAGTAGAACCCCCATTTCACGGAAAGAGCCTGCTAGCGCCGAGTGATGGTAGCGTTGGCCGTCGCGTTGACATAGTTACAAACGATACTTCATTAAGAGAAGTAATTAAAATGGTTAGCAATTATAAAATTTGGTCACCCACAAAAAACAGCATTTAAGTAATTTGGTCAGCATACAAAGATTTTGTTTTCAATAAAAAAAATTAGGCACCAATCCTTGTTCCGCAAATAATTTTGATAATGGAAAAAATTTAATCATAAATAGGCAGCTTACAATAATATGAGTTGGCATAATAAAAATTCAGTCCGCAAAATAACTACTTGATCAGCAAGATTTCTAATTGATCAGCAGATAAAACATGTCTAAAACCAGTGTATTTGATTGGTATGCATATTTAAAACATGGTGAGCAAAATAACTAATTAGATTGCGTTTTTGTTGAAAAATCGGCAATGTACGTTAAAAGTGGGCGGAGCAAGTGCAGACAATTTTCGCTATGTCTTTATTTTAAGAATAAAGATAATTATAGTTCGAGTACTTAGGTACCTTTGTTTTATTGTTTTAATTTATCTGAACTATTTTTTATAAGAATAAAAAATTATTAATTTACACTTCTATAAATAATAAAACATATGTACCCAAACAAACACATCCACTCAGAGATTAAATAAATTAAATAATCTTTGTAAGAAATGCGTCCATTTTCCGCATGACAATTAAAGTATTTTTGCTACGTTTATATATGCAGCACAAAATGAATTTTTTTGCTTACACTCTGAGTGCTTACCAAAATTTTATTAAACAGGAGCCAGCTCATTGCAGTTCATATAATTAGTATGCTGTAGAAAAATAATTACAGCCATCCAGAATGACATAAATTGATGATTGATTTTGAAATGGTTCCTGGCCTTGAGTTGCTGATCAATTAGCTATTTTTGCTCACAGATTATATTTTTCTGCTCACAAAAATAGCAATACTATGCTAACCATTTAAATAACACCCCTTCATTAATACCTATATTGCTACAAATTATAAATTAATAATTGTCAGCTATTCCTTATTCGTAGCAAGAACGAACAACATTAAAGTTCAACAATACACGTAATGTATGAAACGTCTAATATTTTCTTCTAAGTAGTCTCCATACCAAGAGTTGATCGGATTGACGAGTAGAACAGCCATTTTTTTGCAAATTAATGAATATGAATAAATTAATTACCATTTACTGCTAA
Organism: Yponomeuta plumbellus; assembly: GCA_947310845.1. NCBI lineage: Eukaryota > Metazoa > Arthropoda > Insecta > Lepidoptera > Yponomeutidae > Yponomeuta > Yponomeuta plumbellus. Next base: position 12,961,077 of record OX371198.1, on the reverse strand, counting down.
GAACAGATATGTTTCACACTTATAAATAACAGTAAGTTTAAATGAGAGACTAAATTAATAAAGTACTATTTTAAACAAGCTCGGCAATGGTACATACTGTCGCTTAGACTGTGCTGGTAGATGCTAGGCATCAGACGGCGCTGATTTTCAGCAAAATCCAAATCTTATTTGAAATTAAAAAAAAGGTGTAGCGATCACACTCACTGTAAGTAACAACCCCGTGCAGCCGCCGAGTGATAGTAGCGTTGGCCGTCGTGTTGACATATTTACAAACGAAATTCATTTTAAAGGTCAATTAATATATTGCTACAAATTGTAAATTAATAATTTTCAGCTATTCGTTATTCGAGCAAGAACGAACATCCTTGATCCGTAGCCTATTCCACATTAAAGTTCAACCCCTACAATAATTTATTATACCTAATGTAGGAAACGTCTATTTTTGTCTTCTTTTTTCCATACGAGTTGACCGTATTGACGAGTAGAAGAGCTTGGCCATAGTACTGTCGCTCAGCCTGTGCTGGTAGATGGTAGGCATTGCACAGCGCTGATTTTTAGCGAAAGCCAAATGTGAGTGGTTGATCAATAAGGGACGAGGAGGGATTGGAAACCGTTATTTTTTTATTTGAATTTTTTAATCTCTGGTATTTTAGCTTTGTTTTGGTCTAACCAGAATATTTATTTGTGCCGTAGTTATTTTTTTGTGAGCCGAGCCGAGTCGAAACCTGTCTATACATGAAACTTCAAACGCGATTTTCTCGAAATCAATTATTTTCCCTTGAGGTCCCTTTTTGGTCAACCACTCACAAATCTTGCTTGAAATAAAAAAAAAGATGTAGCGATCACACTCACTGGAAGTAACAACCCCGTGCAGCCGCCGAGTGATGGTAGCGTTGGCCGTAGCGTTGACTTCCTTCGTCCGAACAGAGCACATGGCGCGTGCCTCCTCCCGCGGCCCTGCGCCGTGGTACGTCGCATTGTGTGTCTCCACGTACGGCTTGCGGGCGCTAGGTGCGTCGCTGTCGACCGTGTAGTGGGTACCGCGCACTGGGTACGAGACGCTTTGTTAGACGGTGATTCCCACAGAAATAAACTTTGACTTTACTTAGCGATGCTTTATCTGTCATAATTATGTACTTTCCATATCATATACCTACTTCTTTTGTCGTTGGTGCCTGGTGTCAGAGGCCTTAGGTGGTTTGAAAAGTTCTGACAATAAGACCAGCCACTAGTCTTACAAGCCTCCACAATCCGGACTAGGCCCCCGTGGTGGAGTATGGCCTATATCTACCTTCCTCAGGGGAGAGACCCGTGCCCCTCGGTGGGGACATAATGGGTTGATGATGATACTTCTTTACTAACATTACGAATAAGTAATGTTTGTGCATAGACAGAAATTTCCGAAAGTACTTCTCCGATTTCAAAAATTCTTTAAGCAGTATTCAGAATCAGCCTTCTCAGGGTGGACGTAGGCTATATGCTTAGGCATTCATTATTACGTGAATTAAGTCGCGGGCACTGCTAGTCTGCACTAATATTATAAACAGGAAAAGTTTGTGTGTCGGAGTTAATCTCCGAAACTACTCATCCGAATCCATCAATTCTTTCGCCAGTAGGTATTTAGAATGACTCTTCTGGATGGGCAAGCTATAATCTAAACCGTTGACGCGGACGTAGTTTCGGACACTGCTGTCGTAGATAATGCTGTTGTTTGCATCAAAACACTGCTGTCATTTTTACAGAGAGGCAAGCTTTCTTAAATGGCAACTATTTTTAATTTATAGATTTTTACAATAAACAAAATTCACTTAAAAAAATACACACTGAAAAGCCACGATCTTGCTAGATACCTATCTCCAGTGGACTTTCGAATCTCGTGCTCTCAACCTCTACGGGAAACTAAGCTAGTACATAGGACTTCATTGATCCATCTAAACGAATGGAAGCTTAGGGAGACACTGATCTTTTAATCGCATACTCTTCGAGGTCATGATAATTCGTCAATATTGATCGTATCTTATAGTACTTAGGTATCATAGTCCAATGCTCTGATCGTATCTTATGGTACTTAGGTATCATAGTCCAATGCTCTGGATAAAAGTGCCACTAATTCAACCGATGTACGGTAGCGAGACTTGGGTATGGCAGAAATATAATGACAGTAGAATGATTGTAGTAGAAATGATGTTCTTGAGAAATTAAAGAATACCTTGTGGACTAAAAGAGGATGTAGTGAATAGAATTGAGAAAGGAATGTTGCGTTGTTTGGACATGTGAAGAGGATGAAGGCAGAAAGACTGACGAATGGCGGACATACTTCTACTTACTTCAGATGTATTAGCAAAGGGCAAAATAAAAAGTACCCGAAACCGGTGTGCATGCATGTAACTACTAATGAATGTCGGCGAAGTGAAAGTGATGTGAAAATCAGTATCGTGGCAAGTAGCAGTCCCTGGTCTCTGCCTACCCTTCTGGCATACGAGTGTGAGCTTATGTATGTAATCAACCTCTGGCTACTTGTCTCGAAACGAATCGTACAACGCCTACGTAGGTATCTGCCAATTTGCACGTTTACGTAGGCAAGCGGGTCAATTAGCAACATCAAACTCGCTCCGTTTTTACAGAGAACATTGGAATGACTGACCTCTCGTCATAGGTATTCAGCGTTTAAAAGCGAAAGTATGATTTAATATTATGCCTTTGTTGGGTAGCTAGGTACCTACAGGTTCGATCTTTCTAGTTTTAATCAATGGGTGTATTGCTAGAGCTGGCTTATATCGCACCTCTAGAACTAAAGTGACCGAACTCAAAATTTGGGTAAAATGAGTTAAGTACTCAGAATGACTCAAAAAGGTGTATTCATTCATGCCTATATTAAAAAAACCGACTTTATTTGGTCAGAGAGAGATGGAGGAATATTTCGGTTCGGTCTGTTTATTCTTGAGCAACTCGCTCAGAGCGCCGAAAACATTTTCTTCATTTCCCAAAAGTTTTGAGATTTTGAGTTAGGTCACTTTAGTTCTGGAGGTGCAATATTGCGGCATATTTATCTTTGATATTTAGATAAGTAAATAGTTAGTAGATTCCTATTAGATTATTTTTTGCAGTGTTAGTTTATTGTTGCAATGTTTTACAGTTTCTTCCGTGTTTTGTTGCCAAAGCAGAGAACTATAGTCCGCTTTTAATTCAATGCAAAAAAAAATACGCGGTGTTAGCTATAAAAGCTACAGGTTAACTCGGTAGATTTTTTTTACCGTGAATAGAAGACTCATGTGACCAAAATCCTTATCACATCAAAGACATTAAAATTGAATTACTCGTAAGAGCAAAGTCTAAAAAAAACACCTGCGTACCATACACAATTTAACTTGGAAGTAAAATGGGGTTTTTTGGTTTTTACGTACTAGCAACATTCAGACATTGACAGCCTAAGAATTGTATGGAGATGTCAACGTGACAATATTTTTTTTTGCATTGAATGAAAAAACAGACTGTAGGTAGGTATCAAGGAGAATTAAATTCTCCTTGGTAGGTATAGAGTTTATAGACCTAAAAACATATACAGCGCCACCAAGTTATCTGTTCAGGTGGGCAAAATTGTAACTAACTAATGAAATGTAAATCCTGTTCTCCATATTTTGTTTTTTTTATTCACTTACCAAGATTGATAGATATATTTTCTTTAAAATTGAAAGACGGGTTAAAATATTCTCATTTTGCTAGGTAAATTTCTTAAATGTTACTACCAAATTCTCCACTAGCGCCGCTATCAACTGAACAGATAAGATGGTGGCACTGTAAGTAATTATTCTGGGGTAATTGTAGAGCTTCGATCCGTAGATACTGACTGACGACAGTATCGTATGATAGCTTCTTAGTTGCAACTGCATTTCGTCAGATAACATCAGGATAACTTGAAAGTACTCTCATTAGATTTATACTCGTACTTGGACCGCGTTTCAGAAAACTATAGTTTATAGTTATGACAATTCAATATACATTGCGTAGTCGAGTACGTATGCAATGTACTTACATCGAATGTCATAGTTAACAAAGAATTGTAGTTCTATGAAATAGGGCCTGCAATAAATTAAAAAGTACTTACGATACCGTCGATGCAACGGCGACGCATTGACGACTGCACTGGCGATGAGAATCAGCACGCAAAACTCCACTTTACACATTTTCCGCAATTTCAATTAACCGCTCTCCAAATTGGATACTGTACATTTTTCACCCCAATCATCATTCCAGCACTTTCCAGCTACGCAACATTTTAATACCCGGTAGCAGTTATAGCAATCGTAAACATTCCTATTATTTTTTTGACACCTGTAAGTAATTATCTTGCTAATTTGTTTTTTATCGCAAAGTCACCACCTAGATAGCGCTCGAGGCTTGTAGTTAGATAGTTGACTAGTTCGAAATACCCTACGCGTGCAGAGATGTCTGAGCGGGTGTATGTACGCCTGCGGTGGTCGGAGGCGGAAAACTAGATGATGACAGTGGTGCGGGCCCACAGCCGAAAACTGCTCCCACGTATACTAACCGGGCAGGGCCAAAATAAACAATCATGGGGTACAAGCGACGACAGAAGTGCTGAAAACTGAAATCCTGGGTATAGGGTATAATACACGCTTCGTTTTTCGTTGAACAAAGTGATATTATAGACTGCTATTTTACGCTTCGTACTCTACTAAGCAATAAGTATAATTAATTAATTTATAATTATTTTAAGTCAAAAGGTTTGTATAGGTGGTTAATGGTAATGAACCCTTTCAATTTAAATATCATAATAATGTCATTCTGATGGTACAAACCTGCCCCAATCAAATGCTTTGGCATTGCACGCGAAGGAGATCGAATTGTGTTATGCGTCGTACTCGAAATGTTATGAAATGAAATGTGTCGTGTAGCGTATTCAATTACCGGTTCAACCATGTAATTATTGAAAAATCTATGAATGCAGTTTAAATAGTTTTTTAAATTAAAATAATGTTTTCTTTCAGTAAAATGTTCCATCTGCAATATTCAAGGTACTTTCCCTCCATTTGGCATAGGTCTGGGACGCCCTATACCTACGCATTTCCGCAGGTTATACTATTGCGATACGTCAGTAGAATACGATGAATGACATGCATTTCAGAGACTCGCCCCCCGGTTCAACACAAAAAAAAACAGAAAAACCTACTATAAATCATTGTGATTATTTTGTATGATCTTTGTGTCGAGCTCGGTATAGTCGAAAGCATAATTATTGACTTTTAAATACGCGAACTGTATTTAGTAACATAATTGCTTTATGGGAATTGCAACGTGGTTTTGTAGTAGTGGAGCATGAATATCCTGTAGATGGCGCTGAAACTAACCTGCCATCAGGGCACAATGAAAAAAATTTTGAAAAAAAATATTAGAAAAGTTCAGTAATAAATATAGGAATAGTAAAGGTAATAAAATCCCCGTATACCTACTTAGATCCGATAGTGAGGTTTTCACTCGTCGATGCCACATACGAATACTCGTATATTATATATACTCGTATATATTCTGGTGTACAATAAAGAAGGTCTCTAAATTTAACTAAATTAATACTAAATTCACAATCTGCGGCATAACCTGATTAATGTACGGAACAGCTGACATTTTTTCGCAATTTCAAAGTATCCATTAGCATACTACGGATACGGTTATTATTAAATAACCGTTGTAAATATGGACGCATATAACCCCCCGTTTTCACATTGGACGTTTGTCGTTAACTGTACGTTTGGCCTATGTTTCAGGCAGAGTTGAAGGGCAGAGCCGATGGACTCTATGTAAAATAAATAGTCGATGCAAAATGGAGTTTATCAATCACAATTACTGTAACAGTTGTGCCGAAATATTTAGTTTGGCTTCATGTCGGTATATCTATCTATTGAACTATTTCAGGAGTTTCAGAGGTTATTTACCTTTTAATTATAAACAGTCTGGTTCCTCGTCTGACGAATCCAGCTTTCGATTTTGTCACGGTCAAAGAGTCAAGGAGCTGAAACGAATTCGGAGACGCTACGCTCTATTTTAAAATCAATCAATGGGTAAAATGAGCTTACATGTCGTCCTATATGGGAACTAACGAGGTAACTACAGTAATACCAGCTTTACGCGGGGTATCTTTCACGTTCCGGAAAAAATCGCGTTTACTGAAATTTGCATATATCGAGGTTTATGATTAAACATAGAATAACAAATCGAAAATGATTTATAATTTATACTTTTTTCTTCTATTTTATTTCTGTGTAGTATTATTATGATCTATTTTATAAACTGGAACTGTGTATTCTGAAATAAAAGCATATTATATTATTATTATAGTCAAAATGTAGGTACCTAATACAAAAAAATACGAATCATTTTAATTCACTTTAATTATAAGAACACTTTACGCAGCAAGTACATACTATTAATTTATTTTTTACGGAAAAATACATCTATTGTCTTTTGGGTAGCGTTTTCTTTGCGTTCTTGTAAAGTACGTTCATAACACCTAACACTGTTTTTAATTATTTAACACACGGTAACCATTATTGTCTGTTGTCTGCAATAATTTTTTTGCAACCTGAACATTTTTTTTTATTTGAAATTAGCTTTATGAAACTGCGCATAACGGGGTCGCGTGAAGCGGGGTACACTACAAAAAATATCATCCCATTGCTTTTAGAAAAATACAAGAGCTAAGTAGAAAATCACCTAGCGAGGCGGGAAGACGGCAGACCAGGGTACACCAGGGCAGTATCGGAGTTTTGAGCAGTACCGCAAACCGGGCGGCGGCGGTCAGTGGGTAGACCAAAAGCCCGATAGTTGGAGATGACATCTCCAACCGTCGGGCTGTTGGTGGCCGGCCGCACCTCCAGAACTAAAGTGACCTAACTCAAAATTTGCATCTTTTGGGAAATGGAGCAAATGTATTCGGCGCTCTGAGCGAGTTGCTCAAGAAAAAACTGACCGAAATATTCTTCAATCTCTCTCTGACCAAATAAAGTCGGTTTTTTAAGAGAAGTAATTAAAATGGTGAGCAATTATAAATTTGGTCAGCCACAAAAAACAGCATTTAAATAATTTGGTCAGCACACAAAGATTTTGTTTGCAATAAAAAAAATCAGGCAGCAATCCTTGTTCGGCAACTAATTTTGATAATGGAAAAAAAATAAATCATAAATAGGCAGCTTACAATAATAAGAGTCAGCATAATAAACATTCAGTCCGCAAAATGACTACTTGATCAGCAAGATTTCATGATTGATCAGCAGATAAAAAATGTCTATAAGCAGTGTATTTGATTGGTATGCATATTTAAAACATGGTGAGCAAAATAACTAATTAGATTGCGATTTTGTTGAAAAATCGGCAATGTTCGTTATTTATGCATGCGGTATCTATCTGTAATTGGAGGCACATTAAGCAAGGATGAAATTAATAAAAATATACCTAGTATAATAATATACTATTTAATTTAACTTCTCTTGATGGATCAAATAAATAAATAAAATAAAAAATAACAATAAAATAAAAGTAGGCGGAGCAAGTGCAGATAATTTTCGCTATGTCTGTATTTTAAGAATAAAGATAATTATAGCTTAAGTAGGTACTTATGTACCTACTTAAAAGATTTATTTTTATTTTTTCTGAACTATCTATATAAATAAAATTCAAAGTCCTGACTGACTGACTGATTCACTCATCAACGACCTGCCCGAGCCGTTGGACCTAGGAAGCTGAAATTTTGCACAGAGAGAAAAATATTAATTTACACTTCTATAAATCATAAAACATACCTAAACTAACACAGCCACTCAGTGAGTATATAAATTAAATAATATTTGTATGAAATGCAACCATTTTGCGCAAGACAAGTAAAGTATTTTTGCTACCTTTATATATGCAGCACAAAATTAATTTTTTTGCTTACACTCTGAGTGCTCACCAAAATTTTATTAAACTGGAGCAGCTCATTGCGGCTTATGTAATTAATATTCTGTACAAAAATAATTACAGCCATCCAGAGTGACATAAATTGCCGATTGATTTTGAAATGTTTGCGGGCCATGAGTTGCTGATCAATTAGCTATTTCTGCTCACAGATTATATTTTTCTGCTCACAAAAATACCAATACTGTGCTAACCATTTAAATAACACCCGTTTTTTTAAAACTTAACTCATTTTACCCTGATTTTGAGTTAGTTCACTTTAGTTCTGGAGGTGCGATGTGGTCACGTGGGCAACGGGCCCGTGGATGCGAATACCGCGAAGGATGGCGTGATGGGGAAAAGCCCTATCAGCAGTGGGCAGAAGTGGGCTGTACATGATGATGACGAAGTAGAAGACTTGTTTTGGACTTTTGAGAGTGTTAATGATATCGCAAGAGCAGATTTGGCCAGATTGGACAACGACGCCTAGTTCATCTAACCCGTGACCCACTTTGTACTGTTCTTTAATTAACAAGAGCGTATCTAAATAAATTTTGTCTTAAAAACGTTTAGATAGTTGAGGAGGAAAGCTCTAAATTGATTTATGGCCCACATATCAATGTGTGATTGCAATTATTGAATTTGACACCACCACGTTCCCTTAACTAACCCGAAATGTGGCGATGGATCCTACTTATGTTAATTTAAGTACAATTTAAATGGGTAGCCATCGAAAAGTTATCACCGCCTTATTTTATTCAAGCTTTAATTATGTTATGATGGAATAACCACAAACATACATACATAAGCTCACGCCTGTATCCCAAAGGGGTAGGCAGGGACCATGGATTGCCATTTGCCACGATCCTGACAAATCACTTTCGCTTCATCGACATTCATTAGTCGTTTCATGCACGCACGTCGGTTTCGGGTATTTTCTATCTTGCCCTTTGCCAATACATCCCCTTATTGGCCCTTTCACTCACATTCGCTCTATATATCTGCTTCGTCAGTCTTTCTTCCTTCATTCTCTCCACTTGTCCAAACCAACGCAACATTCCTTTCTCAATTCTTATAGTCACTACACTACATCCCCTTTCAGTCCACAACGTTCTCTGATCACACTATTCCGTATTCTGTCGTTCAAAGTAACACCACACATATTCTCAAGGACCTCATTTCTACTGCATTAATCCTACTTTCGTGATTCTTCTGCCATACCCAAGTCTCGCTACCATACATCAGTGTTGGGACCAGCACACCATTATGGATAGCCAATCTTGTCCTTTTGGAGTTCTGGCTACTCACGAAGGAGTGCAAGGCACCATTTACACAATTTCCCGCTTTTACTCTCCTTTCTATATCACCTTCACACTTACCATCCCTTGTAAACAGGCTCCCCAAATAGACAAATTCTTTCACCTGTTCTACACCCTCTCATCTCTAATTATTATCTTGCAATCAGTCATGTCATCCTCTTTTTTGAAGACATTACTTTCGTCTTACTCACAATATTAACGTTAATTCCTTTCCTTTTTAATAACCCTTCCTTTTAATTAAACACAAACATTTCCAGAAAACATCCTAACAGTTTTCTTGTTTGAGCAATCATGTGAACAGAACCACATCTAATTCCTAAGAATAATTAATTGTACCTGTACTATAGACTGCCATCTGACTCAGATTTACAAATTATCCTTTGGTGTACCTAGTAAAAAACCTAGTTTGCCAACGATACGGTTAACACTGAATAAGACATTTCGTGATTATAAACAACCATGATCCATCTTTGCCTAATTTTATAGGGCTCTTTAAACGTTTACGGGCGAGAGCGCAGTCAATCAGTCGAACGAATCGTTAACGTAGATACGAATTGAACGTCGCTAGTTTAGCTCTTAGTTTGCACAGCGTAAGATCGATTATAGACTAAACAAGGGTACCTCCGGGCTACGCCAACTGCGCCTATAGCTAAATAAATACGGCCTAATAAATCACAACTTTAACTGCTACAATCAGTCACGTCTGTAAGCAATAAATATCAGATCCGATACCTTCAGTACACTCCCTTGATTATCCCTTGTTTTAAGTACTTATCTATTGTCTTGTTTGGTGTAAGTACGTAAAATGTAAGTACCCTATTTACTTACGTTGCCATGACACTCATTGCTGACGCCAATTCAAAACTCTATGGACCGGTTTCTGAATTGAGAATTTCACTAAGTAGGTAAATACATACAGCGCCACCACTTTATCTGTTCAGGTGGGCAAAATTGTAACTAATTGTAAATCCTGTTACCCATTTATTGTTTTATTTATTCACTTACTAAGACTTATAGATATATGTATTTGCACTAAAATGAAAAGACGGTTCTTTGACTTTAAATATTCTATTTTTTCTAGGTAAATATCTTAATTACTACTAAATTCTCCACTAGCGCCGCTATCAACTGAACAGATAAGATGGTGGCACTGTACCCAAGTAACTTTCTGTCACGCTCTTTTCTGAGAAATTTGACTTGACAGCACTACAGCTAAGTACAGTCTGTTAGCTTTTAGAATATACCTCGGGATCTAGAGTAGGCTTCAGTTTTCGCCGAAAGCACACAAGTGTAATACAACTTCCTGCTCTGTATAAAACTTTTCTTCACTATTTTGAAAAGTTATAAATGACAATACAAGATGATCAAGATGAATTACCTTATTGCAATATAATCGGTTTTCGATTGCTCAGTTGAGGTACATATATCATCATCATCATCATCAGCCTATGGTTGTCCACTGCTGGACATAGGCCTCTCCCATTGCACGCCACTGAGCACGGTCCTCGGCTACTCTCATCCAGCTCTTGCCAGCCGCCCTGCGAAGATCATCGCTCCACCGAGTCTGAGGACGTCCTACACTACGTTTACCGATCCGCGGTCTCCACTCAAGAACTCTTCTACCCCATCGGTTATCAGTTCTTCGGGTGATATGGCCGGCCCACTGCCACTTCAGCATGCTAATTCGGTGGGCTATGTCGGTGACTTTGGTTCTCTGTCCGATGACTTCGTTTCGAATTCGATCTTTCAGAGAAACGACTTTAAATTTGTGGATCAGCCCCACCGTGAGTGTCCACGTTTCGGCACCGTATGTCATGACGGGTAGGACACACTGATTGAAGACTTTCGTCTTTAGACTCTGTGGGATTGGCGATGTGAAGACTCGACGTAGTTTCCCATAAGCTGCCCAGCCCAGCTGAATTCTTCTATTGGCCTCTTTCTCGAAGTTGTTTTTACCTAACTGCATGGTTTGCCCGAGGTAAACATACTCCTTTACAACTTCAAGAGTACTGCCTTGAACTGCAATTGGCTCCGGATTTACGTGTTCATTGAACATAATCTTGGTTTTATCCAAGTTCATCCGGAGACCAATGCGTTGAGAAGAATCAGCTAGGCTACTCAGCATATGTTGTAAATCTTGCAGCGTTTCCGCTATGATGACAATATCGTCTGCAAACCGCAAGTGTGAAAGGTACTCGCCGCTAATATTAATGCCGTACCCCTTCCAGTCCAGCGTCTTAAACATATCCTCCATAGCATTTGTGAACAATTTGGGGGTAATAACATCCCCTTGTCTCACACCACGATGTATGGGGATAGGTTCAGACTGCCGGTTCTGGATTTGGACGGCCATAGTAGCGGCGTTGTATAGACCTTTCAACACTTGGATGTATCGCCAGTCGACTTGGCATCGCTGCAAAGATTCCAGAACAGACCAGGTTTCGACCGAGTCAAAGGCCTTTTCATAGTCCACAAACGCTAAGCACAGGGGCCGATTATACTCTTCGGTCTTCTGTATAATCTGCCGCACTGTGTGAATGTGGTCTATGGTGCCGTAACCCGACCGAAAGCCGGCCTGCTCAGGTGGCTGAAACTCATCGAATCTCCTCGCAAGACGGTTCGCGATGACTCTTGAAAACAGCTTGTAGACGTGGCTTAAGAGTGAAATGGGTCGGTAGTTCTTCAGGAGAGTTTTATCACCCTTTTTGAAGAACAACACGACAACACACTTACTCCACGCCTCCGGAGTTCTCCCATCAAAGAGGACAGCATTAAAGATCTTCTGGAGCTCCTTCATTACGGGTTTACCGCCGGACTTCAAGAGCTCAGTAGTAATACCGTCCTCTCCAGGGGCTTTTCCATTTTTTAGCTGTTTAAGAGCCATCGCGATTTCGTCTAGGCTGACTTCTGGCAAGTCTTCAGTATAGTGGCGTGTCAATGTAGCTCTGGAATCCTCATTGTCGGGATCTGGCCGAGATGCATGCGCAGCGTACAGCTGGCCGTAGAAGTTTTCAACTTCCGAAAGAACCTCTGGTATGGAGGAAACAACCACTCCATCCGTGGTGGTCAACTTTGTCAGATGGCTTCTCCCAAGAGATTGGACAAACACTTTTGATCCCCGATTTTGCTCGATTGCTCGTTCTATTGAACGAGTGTTGGAGCGTCGGAGATCGCGTCGAATTAGTTTGCCAATTCTCCTGTTCAGAGCATGCCTTTCTGACGCAGTGACTGGTGGGCGTTCACGTCGTTCCTCCATAAGCTTGAGTGTTTCTTCCGAAAGTTTAGACTTCGTCCCTTTATGCCGCATTGCGCAAAATCTCACACCTTCCTCCCTGAGAATTCCGACTACATTCTCGAGGGCCTGGTCGATGTCAACGTCATTTGTGGTTTCCACGGCAGCGAATCTGTTCTCCAGGTTAGACTGGAACTTTTCAGATCCCACTATAGTTTGGTGCAGGGTTGGTCGGAGCCTGGATTTCATCAAACGGACACGTTCGAGCTTAACATTGATATTCAGAGAGCCTCGCACAAGTCGGTGATCGCTTCCGGTATTAAACCTATTGATCACTGAGACGTCTCTGAATATACGCTTTTTGTCCGTTATGATGAAATCGATCTCATTTTTTGTCATAGTGTCGGGGCTCTGCCACTTCCTTTGGGGCTTTTTCTTAAAGAATGAATTCATCAAGAATAACCCCTCCCTTTCGAGGAAGTTGACTAGCATTTGCCCCCTATGATTCCTGTTTCCATAACCATGGGATCCTACTACCGATTCGCTGCAATTCTGTACTCCCACTTTGGCGTTGAAATCCCCCATGACAACGTTGTAGTGGGCCTTGGTGGTGGAGTGTAAGGCCTTTGATATGTCATCGAACATATCTTCCACTTCATCGTCCGAGTGCGTCGAGGTCGGTGCGTAAACCTGCACAACCTTAAGGTTATACCTCTCGGTTAGCTTAATGACAAGGTACGCAACCCTGTTCGACACACTTGAAACTTCTACAACGTTGTCACGGAGAGCTCTATTTACCAGAAACCCTACGCCACCCTGAGATAGCTGATCTCCCTCTCGAAAGTATAGCAGGTGGCCTGATTCAAGGGTTACGGTGTCCTCCCCCTCTCTTCGGACTTCAGATAACCCAAGAACATCCCACTTTACCTTCTCGAGTTCGACTTCCAGTTGTGCCAGGTGCTCGTCCAGCCGTAATGTGCGTCCATTATATGTCGCCAAGGTCAGTTGTTTTTGGCAGCCTTTCGTAACCCGGGGATTCTTCGCACCCCCTACCCTGCCGTTACCGTGATCCTATACCTTGATCAGGAATAGCAGGGCGACCGGGAACTGGGGGCCGTGGTCCGTTTTGGCTTTCCATGGAAGGATTTGCTCGTAATTGCCACGCTGAGCAGGCGGGTTGGCAATCGCAGACCGTATACGTACCGATGTCGCTGCTGCCCGACACCGGTACGACCCGTATGTGCTGGGTAATAATATGCACGGGTATTCTCTTAGTCGCCTTTTACGACACCCACGAGAAGATATGGGGGAGTGCTATTCTTAGCCGACACTCCACGGACAGAGGTACATATATTCTACAAGCTAACAGATTGTAGGTACCCAGTTACTTAGCAAAATTCTCAATTCAGAAACTGGCTGTACATATACAATATACATTAGACTTAAATAGTAAGAAAGCTATCCTCACGTACCCACTACCTATTACTGACATGCTACATAACCTGCCTATCTTGGACAAAATATGTTGCGAAACAAGATTCTTGCACAGCTGTAATCATTCAGCGCCATCGCGCAATTAATTTCCAAAATAGAACTCTCGTCTGATTCAGCCATTGAACCCCATCACATAAGGCTCTAAAAGACCACAAAAACGGCTGTTGCCTTTTCAGGGTACAATGCTCCAGTTCGCCATAGCTGTCTGCACCCTATTGTAGCCGGCTGCATATTGGCAGTAGGTAAAAACGTCTATCAAACCATTTACGTTGATGTCCTTCGCAATGCGACATCTTCGGCGCCGGTTGCCATTCACTCACTATAGTCACTATAGTCTGTAAAATATAGCTTGAGCTCCGCGACAGCTGTCATCTAAATTGCGTCCATGAAGTTTTGATTTTTTTCACAGAATATTTGTACTGTGAAAACTCCGTACTTACTGCACACTATTCGATGTCTAAGCAATATCGTAACCTAGCCCTGTCAGTGTGACCGCTGTCGCGGAGCTCAAGCTATGTTTTACAGACTGTAGGATTTCACAATGTGAACATTGAACCATATGGTTTTGGATTTCATTAAGTTTCCTGGAATATGCATCAAATGAAGAGATTGTGAAAAAGGCTATAACAAAAATCACTCCGTCATACTTGCAGGAATGAGGGTGTTGATGTTTTCCACACATAGCGTCGCCAATTCAGACGCGTTTACACGACATTTACACGAATGCCGTTGTTATTCCCGACTCGCTTCAGTTGCAGTAGGTCTGATGTAAACCGAGCAGGACTTTTCACGATGGGTGTGCCGATATGCTTAGTTAAATTTAATCCGGTGAATCATAGATTTGTGTCAAGGACCGACTGTAGAGATCATTGTTGGATCCGGACAAGAGCCGTTCAGCGTTATTAAATTCTCAATGGTGGCTTAGAATAGGCGTCGATGTAAGGACATTGCGTTCATTGATAGGGAATCTGAACGGTCATGGTTATGAGAATTATACTTATGAGTCGGTAGGTTCTCGCGATGTCGAGATTCACATTCGAGAGGTCATGAGTTCGAAGCCTGTGAGAATTGGAAATCCTACCGGAAATCAGTTTTACTGGTGTTGTGTTGTGTTGTGCTATCCATAGCACACACCAGTGAAGTATGCTGAGTTGGAGCTTTTTTTTATTGTCACAGGAGCACCTGAGGTGTTTGTAGTCGGGGGTGGTTGGGCACCATACACTACTGTGTAGAGCCCTGCTGCCGTAGATCTAAAACACGATTGTTTTGTTTTCCTTTGTCTTTATTTTATTTTTCTTGTTTTGTTGACTTTTGTGTATTTTGTTTATTATGTACTTGTGTCTTCATTGTGTTTCTGTGACAATACTAATAAAATCTTTCTTTCTTTTTTTCTTTTTACCACTCGCTAACTGTGAAGGAAATCTAAGGAACTGTGGTGTTCACACCTCAGCGCTTAAAAATGCCGTTTCCGCGGTGCGCACGCGTGGAGATGCCTAAAGCCGGGTGCGCTGCGCCATGTTACGCGTGTTACAAAAAATGTAACACGTTATTAAAACAAAAATGGGGAGTGGTATTAACACTTTACGTGTTACGTAACACGTAACGTAACTTTATGTAACACGTAACGTGTTATACCACGCCCCATTTTTATTATAATTACGTGTTACGTTTTTTGTAACACGCGTAACATGGCGCAGCGGACCCGGCTTAAGTCCACAGGTACGTTCTCTTTTCGAGAAGACCTGTGCTTCGTTCAACAGTCCGTTCAACAGTTCGTCAGTCCGTCCAACAGTTCAAGTTCCGGGTCCCTGGTCTTCACCTACCCCTCTGGGATACAGTGGTGAGCTTACGTATACAACTTCTTCTTATTCTTCGTCTTGGATGTTTACATGTTTGTGACGTTTGTGATGTTATGTTAACTAATCTATGTGGATGGATAGGTATCTTCTGATAATGGACCCTTTTTTTGGGCTTTCTTCATGATGCAGTTACTTAGCGATATTTCTAACATATAAAATTCTCGTGTCACAGTATTAGTGCGCATACTCCTCCAAAACGGCTTGACTGATTTTGATGAAATTTTATATGTATATTTGGTAGATCTGAGAATATGTTGTTATCTATTTTTCATAGCCCTATCTGGCAAAATAACATTTGCCGGGTCAGCTAGTAGAATTATAGAATCTATCTGTACGTGCTGAAGCCTCAGAATGATTTTTTCATTCCACTTACCTGCATTTTGCCGCAAATGTGTTCATAAGCCTTAGGAGTTAGGACTTTATAAGGGCTTGCATGTAGGTACGCACTGGTAAATCGTAGTTATCATTCAAATCAAATTTAATCAAGGTCTAATAGTATAATCACGAAAATCTATGACCTAGTAATTACATTTCGAAATATTCGGTGATAATTTCACGGACAGTCTTAATAGTAAACTCTGAATAGAATTCACTCATTCGTCTTTAGATCGTTTCAAGTGTGATTACAGAGTTATAAAACTATCAAAATGAAATATTACTTTGTGCTGGTCTTACTGTCCTTAATATATTTTAATACTGCATCTGCACGTAAGTAACTACCGATCTAGGCCTTTCTCACATTACATTAGTACACACAAGTCACACAACGACACTTCGAGCTTCGCTAAGAAATCGATCGAACTGTTGATTGATTGATTGATTGAAGATGTTTATTCAATTAAAATACAGAAAAATACAGAAGTTGATTTCTGCCAAACTGCAAAAAAGATCAGCTGATCAGCTGTCGTGTGTAACTAAATATATACCACTAGCTGTTGAACGCGACTACGTCCGCGTGGGCTTTAGTTGAGTAAAGTGTTTGCAAATAAGATAGGGATACTTTTAGCGCATGGGAAAGAGCTTTCATACTAACTTCGCAACCCCCTCTTACCCCCTTAAAAGGGATCATTTTCGAAAAACTACTTTACACGTCTTTCATGACTTTCAATGAAGGACCTTCATGCTGAATTTCATTCGAATAACTTCAAAAATAGCTAAGTTTCATACTAACATTGCACCCCCCTTTTATCCCCTTAAGAGATGATTTTCGAAAAACTATTTTACATGTGTTTCAAGACCTTCAATGAAGGACCTTCATTCTGAATTTCATTCGAATAACTTAAAAAATTACAATATTTCTAAAAAATTATTTTACACGTATTTCATAATTTTAAATGAAAAACCTTCGTACCAAATTTCACTCAAATAACTTCAAAAACGGTTTCATACTAACTTTGAACCCCCAGTTTACCCCCTTAAGGGATGAATTTTCAAAAATCCTTTCTTAGTGCTCCCCTACGTTACAAAAGGAACCCCTATGCAAAATTTCAAGTTTCTAACCCTTATAGTTTAGGCCCTGCGTTGATATGTCAGTCAGTCAGTCAGTCAGTCAGTCAGTCATCATCAGTCAGTCAGTCAGTCAGTCAGCTTCTCCTTTTATATATATAGATTATATACCATTTTGGTATAAAACTCTACGAATAAAATAACATATTCAGGTAGAATGTTTAGAGTCATGAGTATGTTATCTCGGCTCGCTGTACAGGGTACAGGCACTTTAAGGCTGCTGATGTACACGGGTAGAGTAAATAGTAGAGTCAACTAGCATACTATTTTGCCATCCAAGTACTCTACCAATTTAGGTAGAGTAACAGTTTACACGTAAATTTTCATTTTTTCGGTAGAGTTGTCACTATGTAAGAAGCACTAGAACAATGAACGTCACTAATTGAGAAATTGTAAGAAACATGTTTTATTCAAGAACTAGTTAAACCTAAAGGCTGCTGTACACGGGTAGAGTAAACGGAAGAGTAGAGTGGTTGAGTAGTAACTATCCTACTAATGATATATACTAATGCTGTTTACATTGGTAGAGTTAGTAGAATAGTTAGTACTCTACCGCTCTTTTCTACCGTTTACTCTACCCGTGTACAGCAGCCTTTATAGGCTATATTTTCTTTAACAGGTTCACTGTCCAAGCATGAAAGTGGAAATACCCAAATATCACGTCCAGTTGCGTTTTTTCTTGCGTTTTTTTCTCAGTGATATGTCCTGTCAAGTCTGCGCCATATACGCAACTATCCCCGTACGTCCACAGCACCAAAAAGCCTAGAAGTTGTACCTGCAAGCAGACCTTGTGGACTATGAACGTAGAGTAGAGCATTTTGTCTACAGACCACATAATTATGGACAGTGAACCTGTTAATATCTAATAAGCTAGTTGGTGCCCCCGACTTCCTTTGCGCAGGATTAGTACTTCGAGTAGTTTATTTTCTTCTCAGGTGTCCAATATCTATACAAATTACAGCCTATTTGTTATATTGACGCATAACCTACATTATTGTAAAGTTTTATCATTCAGTAGGTTTTTCGTGAAAGAGGACCAAACATCCATAAATACAAATTATCGGCTTTTTAATATAGTCTAATAACTGCCATCCGCCTCTCCGGCAACGCTACATTCATACATACATAAACACACGCTCGTATCCCAAAATGATAGGCAGAGACCAGGGGCCTGACACTTGCCACGATCCTGACAGATCACTTTCGCTTATGGCGCAATTTCATTAGTCGATAGGGCCCGCATGCGGGGTGCGAGAGATTTCTGGAACGCGTGCCACAGGGCCCGCATTCGGGGAACCGTTTTCATTAGTCGATATGGCCCGCATGCGGGGTGCGAGAGATTTCTGGAATGCGTGCCACAGGGCCCGCATCCGGGGAAACCGTTTTCATTAGTCGATAGGGTCCGCATGTAGGAGAACCTCCATGTTCGTCGCCAGTTATTAACAATAGATTTCCACAAGTTTTAACATTTGCGAATCCGTAAAGCGATCAGCCATTTTGCGGAGCGTCTTTCTAATTCAACAAGCACTCACGAATAAAATTGAATAATGAAAAAATATTTGACTCACACCCCACCCCGCAAGCTGTATATCGACTGATGAATTTCATTGGTCGATATCACGGTCGGTATAAAGCATGCGGGGAATCCCTGCAGGCGATGTAACGAACACGTATCGACTTGTAACTTTCATTGGTTGTTATGTCGCCTGCGGGGACTTCCCGTATGCTGTTAACCGAACGAGTTAACGACCAATGAAATTGCGCCATTAGTCGAGATTCGATAGTCGTAGCATGCACGCACACCGGCTTCAGATCCAACAACACTATTGCACATTTATCTCTATACTACTACCCAGCGACCTCTTTCAGTATCACCTCTTGAAACAAATGAAGCTCGTTTTACGCCAGACGCTATCGTTAGGCAATTGTTCGAGATGTTACGAAGACTTATTGTCAACGGTGACTCTATGAAAGGCATACCCTCTATGGACCCTATGACGTTAGACCATGGCACGTTTCACTATTCTGGACAAATATTGAGGTAAGTATGAGAAAACGTTTTCTACGAGGTTTTAGAGATTTCTTATCACCAATTCACTTGTTTGGGGTTAGGCACCTGCCACCTAGACTAACCGATATGTAAATTATTTACCTAGTATTTATAGTTAAGTACGTTACTCCTCATATCGCACCTTTGCAAGAACAACGTGATATTTCGAAGAAAACCATTTTTTATTTATACATATTTAGAACCGCCACAATGGGCTCTTTTTTCAGTAAAAACGCTATTTTATTTACTACGAAAACGCCGGAATACCTAATGAGCAAAAGAGACACTGCATCACGTTATAGCGCTATCCCTTTCGGCCAGTATTTTGAAACCTTAAAAATGCTCTACTGTACAGTAAGGGTTTCAGAAATAACACGTTGTTTTTGCAAGTGTGCGATATGTAATCGTTTGTGTCTACTGAGTTATATAGGTGCCTACCTATCTATATTTATAGCTAATGGTATTCTGTTGTTGTCTATCCGCACAGCATCTAGAACCATTCGTGTTACAGGTACGACTCAGAGTTTAACAATGGCTCAATAAGTGGTGCTGGAGCTTTCAAATTGGACGAATGTCTATTTGACAAAGAGCATCTCTCCATTCTCATAGATATGAAGTTTCCTTCATTGGCGATTGATGCAGGTAGCTATGCCCGTTATTTACCAATTTTGGGATACTCGTATTTGGTCTACATACCTACGCGTGTTAATGAAAAGAAGCCCTTGGGCAATCGATATAGGACAAGATAATCTGTCAGCCGAAGGTAAATTGGAGGGTCATGGATGATGCTTTGTGTATGGATTGTTATAACACCTCAGCTCACATTCTATGGAGAACGTATGAGAGTAAAATATAAATAATCGTGATACAGATTGTTCTCTACAATTAATACTTTTCGTATACAACCAGTTTGAAAAGTTTTTATTATTGAATTTACTAAGTAGCGTGAGTCGCATTATGGAGATCTTTAAATCCGAAAATAAATTATTATATTTTCACTATGTTTAATACTTTCACTATGTCCTTTTAAAAGATTCCTTTCTGATTATATTATGCCATATGGTTGTGACACTCCAACATAATTTTGAATGTTGTTCCCTTATTAGCTAAGCCGCTTTCACAATGTCGTCGGCCAATCGGACTGGTGGTCTGTCCACCGACCGTTGACCCGTTCTTGGCCACCACTCAGTGGCTGCCTTAGTCCACTGGCCGTCTTCCCGCCTGGGCGGATGGGAAACATTGGACGAGACTAGCACTGGACAGGATGGGTTGGCGTGAAAGAGAAGAGGCCTATGCCCAACAGTGAGCTCTATTTACGGGCTGATTAGATAGATAGATTAACTAAGCAATCCCGTAAGAAAATCCGATAACGATCTCGTCAACTACGAGCGCTACCGCACTGAGCGACCAGGCCGCGGCGACTGGTCGCAACGCGATTCTATTAGACGCCGCGGCCAATGCTGGCCGCTGGTCGCCGGCCGCTAAGTGCGTAGGTCCTTAAGCGATTGCTTACTAAAATCAGAACTTACTGGCCGCTGCGACCTGGTCGCCACGGCCTGGTCGCCAGTGCGGTGGGGCCCCCCTCTGAAGTCTTGTGGCGTCGTTTTTCATCATTACCCTTTATTTTATTCAGGACACTATGAACTAGCTGGAGATATTTGGGAAGCTGTGCCACTCAAAGGAATAGGGGAGTTTCAGTAAGTGTTGACATTTAGCATAATTTATGAACTAACGCTTTTCTAAAAACAGAAATTTACACTTATACAAAGGTTATATCTGTGCACAGACAGCACAATAACAGCCTTATACACACATGCTTTATACTGAGAAAAGTCACGGGCGACTTTATAAAAACAGAAACTAAAGGTTATTTTGTTGTACATTCCGATTTTGTGATTAGTGAAATAAAAAAAATCACAGAATAAATTAAAAAGTGGTTTATTATTATATGTTATTACTACAACTTATGTTTCTTTCTCAAATTGAAATTTTTCGAAATAATGAAAAAACCTTACGTGACTTTATTAAATACGCGCTTTTAATAGAAATCAATTTATCTTATCTTATCTTATCTTGAGTAGTCGTGCGGGACCCCGCACTTCTTTTCTCTCTTTCAATTCTTTTTCGGGCAAGGACATCGCAGTCACACAGTACGTGTACCATCGACTCCACTTCAAAACCGCATGCTCTGCAGGTGTCGTCTTGACACAACCCCATTCTAAGGAGTTGTTTCCCTGTCGAGAAGTGTCCCGTCAGAGCGCCAGTAAGCGCCCTCGCACGACGTCGTCCTCCCCGCTGTATGAACTTTTCTGAGCCTACGATTTCTTCACCAATGAAGCTTTTAGAATGTTGCAGTCCTTCAGTGGCTGCCCAATCGCATTTGTGCCGTTCATTGGCCTCAGCTTTGATAGCACAATTAATGGTGCTCGATGAGAGCCCCACGCATGGTTCAGGGCCGTGCAAAGGCTGCGCGGATCCCTCCCTCGCCAGCTCGTCGGCTGCCTCATTTCCCATGTGTCCCGCGTGGCCAGGAACCAGAATTTAACTTAATCAGTTTCCTACTACAAAAGATGTCCCTAAATGAACTCTAATTGACGTGTTTCACTATAATAAATTTAAATTCATTCATGTAACAATATTGTTATACTCTGCCCGAAGATAAGAAAAAAATATATAAGTAAGAATAAATATGAAATTAGAAGTATTTACGTGCAAATCTACAATTGGCCACGTTGTTATAATAAGTGTTAAGTATTTTGTTCTGATATCGCTATAGATTTCCCTTTAATATAAAAATTATAGTTAGCGATATATATATATATCTAACTACTCGCTTATACCAAAGCTTAAACGATTAGTTAGCTTGCATTGTTTCAGTCAGCCATAAACAACTTTGGCAATTTTCTTGGAGAATAGAGAGTCCTTTTTCCAGTCTACCTAAGTTACTTTACTTAAGCTTTATCTTATGTTGACTAAATAGAAGATAAACTCTTTACTACTGGAACTATTTCAGCTAGTAAAATAATACAATGTATTGTCTTCTCTAGCTTGAAATTGCAAGACATAAAATTTCGTGGAAAACTCTACCTGAAGCAATCAGATGATGGCAAATCGATTCTACTCGATACAGTCGAAAACGCGAAATTCTCCGTAGATCGAGTTTCGGTAAGTTTCAGCGAATCATTTCCTTGCATCATTATCCTGATTACGAATCACTATTAACAAATAAATTTAACCGAAATTAAAATTAAAAAGTAAAGTAAAGTAAAATTTGTTTATTGCCAAATGAATTATGTTACATGCTTGTGGATTAATAAATTATTAATCTTAGTTTAAAAATCTACTATAAATTCTATTAAAATAATAATCTAATTATATTATGTATATCTACGTATATCTTTTTCTCTAATATATAAAATTCCAGTGTCACCGTTAGTGCGCATACTCCTTCGAAACGACCTGGCCGATTTTGATGAAATTTTATATGTATAATCATAGTTGTGAGAATAGGTTGTTATCTATTTTTCATATCCCTTTCTGTCAAAATAACTTTTGCGGGGTCAGCTAAGTAAGTTTTATATAACTCTTTATTGCACACCACTAGAACAAATAGAAAACACACTTTTTAGATTTAGTAATAAGTAAAAACCACTGGCCGGACTTGGCCGCCGTGGTGGAGTGTGGCCTATACCATCCTCAGGGAAGAGACCCGTGCCCCTCGGTGGGGACATAATGGGTTGATGATGATGATTTGAGGTTTCAGAAGAATGACCCATTTAAATGTACCTTTTTTACAGTCGCAAATAGACTTCGACGGGATAATAGATGACATATTCAACGCTCTCGTCGGCGATGTCTTCGCTAGATATATCACTGGAACCAATGGACTTATCATACGCGCCTACTCTGTCTCGTTCATCCAGATCCTGAACTCTTACTTAAGTCAATTTGAATCGTGGCGTATTTTGGCCGTGATTTTGTAATGTTTTTGAATTGATAAGTCGAAATAAACAATTGAAGTATCGTGACTTATAATTTCATTATCAAGGTGTTCGCACAGCGGTAGTTAGTAATCTTTGATCTGATCTGACTAGATTTTTACACAGGGCCGCATAATGGGTACCATTTGACCCCCATAGCAAGTGGATCTTACAAAATAGCGTGGTTTTACAATAATCAGGGTTGGATAAAGACTCTAAGGGGCTACCCTTAGTTATAACTGGATAAAAATCAATTTACAAACATTTTTTTCAAAACTTCAACCACATGGCTACAGCTATTCGTTGGACTTAGGAATTTAATGCACTTTGTCAAAAGTGGTCGTTTTATTGCAATGCCAGATGGCTATTAATAAAAACAAAAAATACTAAATCACTCGTCGGAATAAGTAGCACGAAAGTCGGTAAATATTATTCTTGCAAAACAATTACTGCAAGCCCATTTCACAAGCAAAGTTAATATGTACAGACTAGTACGTATCATGTATAAATAACTTGCTTTCAGCGGATTGCAAATCTGTCTTTACGATTCAATTGTAAGTATCTGCCAAGGTGTGAATTAGTGCAATTGGAGCTACGACTCAAGAGCCTGTTTGACTCGTGGAGACAATTAATTTGAAATCGTAAACCTAAATGCACCCCTGTGCAACAGGGGTAACTTAGGATAATGCCATTTCGTTAATCAATCATCATGAAGACGATAAGCGATAAAGTGATATATTATTGAAAAAATATAATAAGTAATTGATCGCCAAATCTCTATCGGTGGTGATTGCGGACAGATTGCGTGAGAATTTAACGTGTGCTTGGAACAACAGGTGTGACAGTAGTGTGTTCATCTCCGATTCGACTACACTACGAGGTACGTACCAACTTTTGTCAATTACTTATGTTATATTTCTATAGTTCCTTCCGGTTCACGATTGTTCCTGTCTTCTGCTCATATATTTACGCAACTTTCCATTCTATCGGGTTAAGCATTCAGACAACTCGAAAGAGTCATAATAAGAATGCATTATAATGACAGTTCGGAGTAGGAATATGAGTTACCTACTGGGAAAAAAAGTCCCAGAATATATCAGTATGACATAGGGTGGTGTGACATACCGGAAATAAAAGGGCTATTATAAATCAGACAACTCTATACAGTGGAATCTTACGTAATTGCAGCCCTGGGCTAGCTATACTCGTCTATACGCATGCAACTTCCACACAATATAATCACTTGACCTATTCCCAAACTAGGATACCCTGTGCTATGGTAACCTAGCAAGGACATTTCAAACATGGAAATACAACCAGACTGAGGTGTAGCCACGTAGTTAACTGAATTCACAGTCACTAAAGAGCTCTTTAGTGGCAAATCAAGTGAGTTTTATTTAAAAATGGAATCCGTAAAACAGGGGAACTTTTTGCAAAAGAGGCGTTTTAAAGCCATCCTTAAATAGTCTCTGGTTCGTTATATTATTTAGGCTGGCACTGAGGAGTGTTTTAGATGAATCGTGTTTTAAATATCACCGTAAGTGTTCAAGTGAAACATAATAGCATATTGTTCTGTTTACAGACATGTGATTGTGCCTTTGTATTAAGTTACTTAACTAAATTGTGTTTGGTGTGTGTGAACGCCTGTCAAAATCAAATTTTCTTGACAAATTTGTGAATTCGTGCGAACATTGTGTAATTGAATTGAAAGTCCCTGATAAAATGGCTATTCAAATAGATAAAGAATAAAGAATTAAAAAAAAATATTTACTATAAATAAATTTGCGGCGGTACAATGCTTGCAGAATCTGCACTAGACTTTAAGTTTGTATCGCAGACACCTGGTGCGACTTACAGAAATCATTTTCGACAGTTTAGGTAACGCAGTAAGTAAAAGCTCGCTACAAAAAAGGAAACATGAAGTTCAAAAAACATGACTTAGAGTAGGTATCATTTAAAAATTAAAATTATTACTATTAACAAATTAAAGGAAGGATGAAGCTTTATGGAAAAAACATTAGGTACTTAAAATAGGTATAATTTAAAGATTAAAATTATTATGAACTGTACGTACGTGGTGTGACTGGTAAAAGTGTAGGTAGATAGATTTACATTTTCGCACACACAAATAGCCATTCAATTTAACAATGCCAAAAACAACAATAAGTCCACTAGGTACTGAAATGCCGTTTCGTTTCCAGTATGAAGTTCTTCTTAGGGCTGACCCTCGTAGCGGTGGCTGCTGCGGCAGTCTCGTCCAATGCTGACTTCCTTGAGGACGCCGCTCTCGAAGCGCGTAAGTATTGTTTGTGAGACTAACCGCCAATTTATCGAATTACGAGAGTCGAACAAACTATCAAAGACTGTTGAAGGTGGCCATGCAGTTGACCAAATAAAGGTACCTACTAACAAACTTCAACAGTAAAATATGTTTAGCGGTTCAGAAACCTCCCTTTTACATCATCATCATCATCACCCCACCGTTGCCCACTGCTGGATATAGGCTTTTTCCCCCAAATGCCCTTTCACACGGTCTCTCGCCATCCATTCGCATCCACGGTGCCTCCGACGACTCAACGACATCGTCCGACCATCGGGAACTGGGCATCGGGATCTTTACATACGTTAAGGACCAGTTCTAAGGACGAGACCACATAGCAACAAAAAATCAAAAGTTACCTGTCCACTGTACTACCAAGCTACTATTATTATACACATACGACTGGCTGACCCGGCAAAGTTTGTTTCGCCAAATAAATTATTTGTAGCTATTATAATTTGAAAAAAAAATGGGCGGACTCCCTTTATCACGTAGGGCTATGAAAAATAGATAAGAACCTATTCTCAGACTTAAAGAAACTAATTATATAAAAAAATCTCGTGTCAAGAAGAATCAAGAATGTTTATTGTGAGCTTAGACATGGGTTATACAATTAGCAGTAACAGTTGCTATAAGAAAATAGTATCACCAAGCCTTACCTTAATATTACAGGTGTAGATAGGTACTCACATTCGTCCATACGCACTCCTCCCAAACGGATTGACCGATCTTAATGAAATTTTGTATGCGTCTTCGGTAGGCTTGAGAATAGGTTGTTATCTATTTTTCATAGCTCTAAGTGAAAAAATATATATATGGCGAAACAACGTTCGCCGGGTCAGCTAGTTATTATATAGGTATAACTATTTTTCTCAGAGGTGGCCAGCGCTCACCCTTTGCAGCGCAACCAGGTCCTGATCAACATCCTCGTCAACCAGATGATAAACTACATCAGGCGCGTCATCAACAATGGCTCAGGGATCTTCGGGATCCCTCCTCTGGACCCTCTGGAGCTGGACCACTTCCACCTCAACGTCCCTGCTGGACTCATCAAGTAAGTATTTGAAGTATAACTTCTGGACGGGCCACATTCTTAGGCCTATGCCACAGGTACAGGTTTATAGCTACCTGTACTGAGTTGCTAGAAATCTGTGGTTAAGGCCCTATGCTCCTGGAGTTAAAGGACAGAAGACTAAAAGAAGAAGAAGAGTTTTTAGAACGCCCCAATGGAACTTCACGATAAAGTTATTTATTTGGTTGTGAAATATTAAGATCTAACGTAAGCATGTTTTCTTATTGCAGGCATACAAATATTTTAAGACAGATCTATATAGATAGTTGATTACTCATCAAGGTAAATACATTTTATTGTCAGTCAGCAATTTTGAAATATTGAAAAATTGGCCCTCGGTCGTGGGTTAAAAAAATCACTGTCAAAATATGTTAACATTTAATTTAGAGATTAATCTGATACTTTTTGCAAAAACTGTCAAAATCTGTAAGAAAAGAGGAGATATTTTTCCGCTGGTGGCGCCAGCGTACTGCATGGATAAGACAAGAGTATTCTTTATTGCACAAAAGAAACAAGAGACAAAATAAAAGTTACATGGATCCCCTTAACATGTAGAACTTTTGGTGAGCCAAAGGGCTCACCATAACCACTGTTTGTTTTTTAATTGTTATTTTCAAGGTCACACCGCAACTGATTAAGAAGTAGGTACTTATCATCACTATCCTTCTAGCATGGATCTGGAGATCACGAAAGGCGTGGCGACCGGCTTCGGCGGTTTCGTGGTGAACCGAAGCTTCTTCCGCGCCTCAGACCTCACCTTCGACCTTGACATCAGCATTCCAGAAATCCTGATCGATGCCGGTATGTGGACTCGTTGGTCTAGCGGTATTTCGTCTGATTCCCATATTGGAGGTCGTCGGTTCGATTCCGATTGGGGGCCGCCGTACATTTGGACAACTGGCCTCAGCCTAAATGTATTCCATATATATGTTAGTGATGCGTTTTCCTGGTTACCGTACCACGTATCCTTGTTTGGGACCAAGTGATTGTGTAGTGTGGAAGTTTTTTTTTATTTGTAACTTTTTGTAGGTGTATTTATTTATACCTATAGGCGACTCAATTAAACGCAGGAACTACGTTCCGCGCCAAAAAAAATCTTTGTTACCTACGCCTATATTTTATACCATGTTCTAGAAGTTTTGTTTGTTGTTTCATGAATAATTTAAGTAGAAAAGCATGATATTATTATCTTGTTTCAGAGGAATACAATCTGAAAGGAGACCTCTTCACCGCCATCCCTATCTACGGAAAAGGAAAGGCTAAGTAAGAACTGTAAAATGTCTACAATACCTGCTAGGGGAGTACAGTCGACAGCACATCCTGGTATACACCCATGCACTCTACTCCGTTGCGTTACGGGCGGCTTTGCAACTAAAATGGGAAGATTGACGTGCTGTCGACTGTACAACGTCGCCACAAAAGCTTTCCATCTCCCATTATCGGCTTACCTTGTCTCCATCTTTATCCATCCTACTTTATGTCACCGCGTAAAGCGAGATGCCGCTACCCGATAGTGGGGTTAAAACTTTTAACTTGACCTTTTGCTCCCCTAGATTTCATAAAAATACAAAATTCAGTGCTTTTTTTGTAACTATTCAATATACTCTTACATGGCTTGCGTAGCTTAGTTCTTGCTACATGTAATTCTGTGGGTTAATCGGCTAGGTACATAGAATCGCCTTAGTCCATATTTCACAGCAGAACTAAATTAATTCAATACAATTATTCACTCTATAGGTACTTATTCAATTCATTATACCTACTATGGCAATTCGGGTACACCGAATTTACAATACATTGCTATCAAACTAATGAAGAAAAATCTTCCCAAAAGTAGGAAGATTTTGTTCTAATCGCCTACGCAATGTACATTGAATTGTGATGAAAATTTAACCCTTCACCAGGCATGGGTAGTAAGAATTTTCATTGGTTTTGGACTTTATTTCAAAGTGATAAGGTTCAATTTAAAGTGGTACCTATTAGACCATTGCCTGGTTAAGGGAAATACAATCCATATTTTAACCCTTATGTGAGTGACGAGGTACCCGGGTACCCTTAGCATTTTCAAATTTAAAGAAAAGTATGTTTTACGCTCTGTAGGTAGCTGTGATTTCCTGAGAGCTCTTAACTATTTATAAATTATATATTATTTAATGCTTTGACCCAGTCGACTATTTACAATGTTTTATGGAATCCAAAACATATTTTAAACTCACTATAGAGTGACAAGGTACCCGGGTACCTCTTTGTGTTTTTGATGACAATGAAAAAAGTATTTATAATTTCGTACAAAAATAAAATAAAAAACATTTGTTATGATGTTTTATTTCTTACAAATTACAAATTCTTTGTTTATGCAGAATTAGCACATCTCGAAGCAGGTGTTACACGTTGGATGAGTTACTGCATGTTCATCACAAACTGGTTTTCTGCAGTTAGTGCAAACTTTTCGTGTTTTTCTTTGCATGCGTTTGAGTTCCCTGCATATGTAGCAACTTCCGACGACTGCAACACGCCCTGTAGAATCTCGTCTAGTCTAACTTATAGAATTTGTAGATCCAGAAGGTATATAAAGCCTTTGTTCTTGGCCAAGCATGTCCTGCATTGCAGTACTCACATGTAATTTTGAAGTTACAATACATTTTTTTATATTTCTTCTATATATTTACCACATAGTTGTAGACTCAATGATTTCAAAAACTTTCTACGTCTGTCACTTGAGACAAATGGTTGAGACAACGTTGCTTGAGACAAAGGGGTTGTGTTCCATGTAAATGATTATATGCTGCGAAAACTGCAATGTCAATGATATTGTAAAAAAGTGCTAAACGCCACCGATTCGTTCTCCGTTATACGGTATATTCTGCTAACAGCTTATCCATATTGTCCACTCTACTTTTGGTTTTATAAGAATACAAAATTATTTCTGGCTTTGCCACGTGGAAATTATTTCTGGCGTGGCCACTTTCGAACACGTGATCTTTGTGTAGAAGAACACGTGATCTTTGTGTAGAAGTACTCGCTCCAATATTCATAATGAAATAATTATAAAGTCACAAAATAGAAGTAAGCACGTACAATACGAACAAAGTAAACAATCAAGTGTCAATATCAAGCACGATGCATTGAATAGATCCAGTGTTTCTTGCGCGCCGGTAACCATGTACCGCACTTCACCCCTCCCGCGCTTTAATCGCCACAGATCAACTGTTTAGCTTAACTAAAATAATAATATTTAAAGTGTGGGTAACGTTAAAACAAACCTTGATCGTTTACATTACGTATAAACTGTATGTAGGTACCGGGGTACCTCGTCACTCTGTTAAAGGTGTTTTATTTGTCACTCACATAAGGGTTAAATATGGATTACATTTTTTCCTTTGGCTTATGTTTTTTGTCATGTAGCATGTTTTGATGTTTCCCATCTACGCTGAGACTATAAAAAGTTATGGGCGATGCAAATTTCAAGAGGTTCCAGTCCATCCTAACAACAACATTTTATGACGCTATTCGCAGATTCACCATCAGAAACTTCCGCGTGAGGGCCCTGCTGTACCTGAAACAGTCTGATGACGGCAAGGCTATCATCATCGACAGAATTGAGAATCCCTGGTTTGAACTCCCTTACCTCAAGGTAAGTGATTACGCTGTTAGTTAAGTACTAACATAAAGGTTGTCTGGAAGACTTCACTTTTAGTGATAAGGCCGCCGTCTGTACTCTTAAGGCTACCATTCAAAGGCGCGCCCATCCGCCGGACTTGTCGCTGGCGACAAGTCCTCAGAGAAATCTGCGTGTGAATTTGTTGGTTCTAGTGTGTGGACGATGACGGATTTGTCCACGAATGGGTCCGGCTTGGGGCTCGGCTCACGGTGCGTGTTGTGATTGGTGGGCTTAATTAAGAAATAGCTGTGTAATCTACATAAATAAAATTCAAAGTCCTGACTGACTGATTCATTCACTCATCAACGCCCAGCCCAAGCCGTTGGACATAGGAAGCTGAAATTTTGCACAGAGGGTCTATAATGTAGGCAAGGAATAAGACGGGATTTTTTGAAATTCAACCCCGAAGGGGGCGAAAAGGGTTGCCAAAATTTGTATGGGAGGTATTAAAATAAATACTCTTCAATTCGTGTTCAATCAATTGTGTAATTGATTGAACACGTGTTTCGCCGTTTTTTCTAAATTTAACCCATTCAGGGTTGCAAAATTTTGAACTACGAGTAAAGTCCACGCGGACTTTCGCGAGCTAGTCCTGTATAAAATTATATACAGTAATGTGTTCTATCTATCTACATACCAGGGCCTCGATTCTGTTAGTGCGTGATAGTTCAATCACTGTTGCATGTTCGGGTCACGTGACTGTTTTCTAATTTCATTGACGTCTAGACCTATGATACGCGTGCACGCGTTGACTTGAAGCGGCAATGAAAAGAAAACCACGCGTGCATACAACTGTCATGGTACCAACTACAATATATTAGTAGAATCTAGGTCCTGATGTTGTGCGCACCAAACCCTTTGGTTTTTCGATTAGCTGGTTATTATTCGAAGTGACGATTATGGTGACAAGATTTTTCACGCAAGCTTATCAAAAAATATAGGTATATATACCTATGGTCACTGAATTTTTTTATAGCTTACCTAAAATCTTTTCTAAAGCTCTACCTGACACCAAAACCCACAATCATTAACGAACCACTAATCCGAAAACGGGTGGTTCAATGGTTCAACTTCGAAATAAAAATCCGTATCCCGTTCTCCGTTCCCCGCGTATCCCGTAGACCCGGAAACTTTGAAAACCACGAAGGAGGCCCTATGTCTTGCAGTGGGCGTCAAATAGCTAACGATAATGGTGATGATGAAACCGTCTTCCAGTCCGAGCTGACCGGCGTGATCGGCGGCGGCGAAATCGACGGCATCGTGAACGCGATCATCGACGATGTGGTCGTGGACTACGTGAACCGGTTCCACGGAGCCATCGCGCAAGTCGGCGCCTTCGCCGCCAGACGCTTACTCAACCCCATCCTCGGCTCCCTCGACACTTGGAAGTACATCGAACGATTCGTCTAAGCCCCTCCTGCCCCTAAACTACCCCATTTCTCTAACGACATTGCTTAAAAGTGGTCTGGTCAATGACTAGGCGGTGTGTCAGCTAAATATATGAGAGTAGCGTAAGAAAAAAAGACTTATTAGGTAGACGAGTATTTTATGCATATTCTTCTCAGTCAAGAGATTTCAGTTCGCAGAAGAAGAATAATTTTTTTGTCGAACTTAATTTTACTAGAAACTTAGGTACCTATTCTTCTTTCAGTGTTTAGAAGCATTCGATTATCTTTTGTACCTAGTTACTTAGTATTAAAAATATTCATTGATATGATTTGCTTACCTACTCTTTCGTTCTATTACCAATCCTTTTTATCTCAATCCTAATACCTACTTATTACCTAATTATTAAGCACCTACCTTAGGAAGCAATAAATAGGAACATAATATATTAACAACAATACTAGGACAAAAAGTAGTACAAAAATACATATTATTCGGAAGAATTGAAACTTTACTGATTTCGATGAATTATTGAAGTACTTTCCTATACTACCCTAGTTCATACCATGAAAAACATACCTAGTAACTAGAAAAAATCAAGGTAATAGAAATTTTCATTTTTCTGAAAATTTTGGTAGGTTTTATCAACCGATTATGTCCCCACCAAGGGGCACAGGTCTCTTCCTTCCCTGAGGAAGGTATAGGCCATACTCGCAATGTAGGTACATAGAATTGTCATAGTAAACCATGAATTGCAGTTCTATGAAACATGCCCCTGGGTGTGGAGTCTTCCGAGAATCATTATATTCATGTAACTCATTAAAAATCATGTAAATGATAGTAATTTATGTATGGCCCGGAATTTATTTTAATCGTTTGCATATGACCTTGAAAACCGATGTTAAGGTGAGCTGATCGACCCATCAAAAATCCCGGTTAAGGCCCGGTTTCTGAATTGAGAATTTCAGTAAGTCACGCTTTCTGAAACATTTGACGAGACAGCACTACAGTTCTGCCCTCGTAAGGAAGAACGCAGTAATAGCCATTACTGCGTTTTTACTTTGGATGCAAAATTGGGCTCCCTGGTGGTATATTTATAGGTGAAAAAATAATGGTGGCTGTAGGTCTACTAGAAACCTGAAATTTCAGTAAGGAAATATGCAGTAATGTATGAAATCCTTCTAATCCTAAGAAATGAATAGCTATTTACTCAAAACTGCGTTTTTACGATTACTGCGTTCTTCCTTACGAGGGCAGAGTTAAGGTAGGTAGTTACTTAACGAACTTCTCAATTCAGAAACTGGCCTCACCTACTGGTAATAAGATAGGTAATAAGACAGGCAACCTCAAGAACAAACAAACGGTATTAATTTACAAACCACTGGCAATTTAATCGATAGATTAATTAGAAGTTTGATAAGTACCTAGCTCGTTGTAGGTGATGTCAACAAACTCATTAATCACACGTCGATATAATCTTCGTAGAACACTTCCCTGCACACACCACTCGGGTCTTGTCTAAAGCCTCTTGGACACTTGTCGTGCATTACGACTGGAGAGTCCACGACCCAGGCGTCCTTGATCACTAGCCCTTGGTACTCTGCGCCATCTGAGAACTCGAAGTCTTCGCCATCGAGGTTTTTCGAATTCCCTTGCAGTATAGTTGCGAAAAATATTAAAGCAATTGTAAAATACATCGTTTTTTTAGAGCTGTTGTCTAGGTGTATGAAGCGAATAGGACTGCGCGTTTTAGGTCAGGCCATCGCTATCATTGCAGCCCACGCAGTGGAAGCGGATATTTAAGAGATTATCAAAGCCAATTATAATAAATTACATTCATAGTCAGGAATGTTCAGTCAACGATAAGGGATGACCCTAATAACAAGAGCTACTGGATCACCTCTTTGTACCTATATGATAGCGGGACTCCTCGCCTGCGGTATATTGCGCTCTTTTTGGTCATAGTTTCCTCACGATATCTAAACAACATCCACTTTCTCGGGTGAATAGAAAACCCTCCATGTAACTCATTGCAGCCTTTATTTTTTTCGTTATTTCGTGCCTCGCCACCCTTCTCGTGGACCTTCCTACCTTTATACAGTTCTTAGCCGATACCTCACGTCGTGCGATTTTCCTTCGTTCTATTCACAGATTTGTAAAGGGGGCCATACACGGTACGATTGATCTGTACGATCCGTCGTTGCAGACCGATCGAAACGACGGATCGCCAGTGTATGTTCACATCGTTAACGATTTACTTGATCGCAAACGATATCGGAGGTCGTCACAGAATCCCTTGCGATCAGACCAATCGTAACGATAAATCGACAGTGTATGGCGCCTTGCGATCAACGATTCGATTTTTGTCTCAGTCAACGCCGGCCGCCGCACGCGCTGCATGTCTATTGTCTACGTACCTAGCCTACACTCGACGAACGAAACAACAAAATGACTACATGGAGTAACGACGATTTGATTGAATTTATTGAATTATTCAGAGAACAAGAGCCTTTATGGAAAATAAGACATAAAGATTATCACAACAACGTGAAGAGAACGGTGTGTTATAATGTACTTTTGGAGAAAATGAAAATAATTGACAGAACTGCTGATTTGAATAAAGTTAAAAAGAAAATTAATAACCTAAGGACAGTCTTTCGTAAAGAATTGAAGAAACAGAATGATTCGCTGTTATCCGGAAGCAGTGCTGACGAAGTTTATTCGCCTAAACTGTCATATTTTGAAAATTTAATGTTCTTAAAAGACCAAGAAATGCCACGTGAAGGAGAAAGTTCCACAAAGTCGGTGAGTACAAATCTTTATTTAAATTCCAACTTAAATTAACTTATGTACTTAAGTGCTACACATAATTGTTCTGCCAAGGAACTGCACCGATTCCATTAAAATAATCTACAAACAAATTTCTATTTTCTGTTGCTGAGTGAAAACCGGATCCCCTTCTTCTCTCGAGACCAATCAAGTTACTATGTAGACCTTCTTCAATCTCTCCAACTTCATAGTTTTCTCTATCAAAGCTATCTTGCGGGGAGTAGGTGTCTGGATTTTCACGGCGTAAAAAGTTATGTAGTGCACAACAAGCCATCACCACTGGAGTAATATTATCTAAGTCCAAATTTATTCCATTTTTCAGTATTCCAAACCGAGCAACTAAAATTCCGAATACATTTTCAATTATGCGTCTTGCTCGGGATAAACGGTAATTAAAAATTCTTCTTTTTTCATTGAGCTGTGACTTATTAAATGGTTTCAAAAAATTATTCCTTAGAGCAAAAGCTTCATCTCCAACAAACACATAAGGAAGCGTTATTCCATTCACTGAATCTGGTTGTGGCAACCCCAATGTACCGTTTATAAGTTTTTGATGAAAATCTGTATTTTTTATAACCCCACCGTCAGACACTCGGCCGTTTGTACCAAAGTGAAAATAAATTAACTCATAATTAGCATTAGCAATTGCCATCAGAACCTGACTGTGGAAGTGTTTATAATTAAAGAAATATGAACCAGATTCAGGCGGCGGCTTTATTTTAATATGCTTGCCATCAACAGCGCCAAGACAATTGGGAAAATTCCATCGTTTTTCGAAATCAGCTCCAATTGCTTTCCATTCACTTTCATTCGAAGGTAACTGAAACAAATCAAATTTCTTTTATTACAGACGATTACAGAGGAACAACATGAAGATGCCAACGAAAATCCGTCACCAAGTGGAACTCAAGCTGAAAATGACGATATTTTACCACCTCCACCTACACCAAGTCAATTAAAGCGCAAGAAATCTTCGCAGGTGTCAAATTCAACAATAGATTTAACTCTTGACAATATAAATAAAAAATTTTTGTCTCTTAAACCTGACGATACATGTGACATATTTGGAAAAACTGTAGCTTCTAAATTAAAATCATTACCTAAAGATCAACGGATCTGGGCGGAAAAAATTATTAATGAAACCTTGTTTGAAGCCGAACTTGGGAACCTGAATAGACAATGTGTAAGTAGAGTAAATAATATTTTAAATTACTCTTCCCAAGATTGGCAACCAAATACTTCTCCATTCTCTCAACCTCGCACATCTCCATTCTCTCAACCTCGCACATCTCCATACTCTCAACCTAACACTTCCCCATACTCTCAATCTCACACTTCTTCACACTATCAACCACAGACATCTCCCTACTCTCAACCTAACACTTCCCCATACTCTCAATCTCACACTTCTTCACACTATCAACCACAGACATCTCCCTACTCTCAACCTCAGGAGTCTCCATTCTCACAGTCTCATTTGTCACAGAACATTCCTTCAAATCAACAAGAAATTCAGACACCACCAGAAGAACAGACTACACTGTTACACATTCCTGAAAATCAGTCCTCCAAACCTCAAACTCCACCTTTACTCCAAGCCAGACAGAGACCTACGGGAGAACAGTTGTCAGGTGCAAAAGAACAAAATTTAATTTATTTTTTTGAAAACTTTCAATCCTAATGTTTAACTATGTACCTACCATGTTTAACTGCCTATATGAATGGAAAATAAATGATTATAACTATTAAGAATGATTTATGTTTTATTGCAGTACATACCTTACAATAGTCGTGACATGCTTCGTAAATGGCGGCGCAGGTTTCTGGGATGATTCTCCCCAGTAACTGTGGTGAAATGATAGATGAGAACTTTAGATCTTCATAGGATCGTCCAGTGGCTAGGAAACGCAAAGTTGCACTAAGGCGTTCGTGAATACTGACAGCTTGCCTCATGTTTGTATCGTGCTTCTGTATTTTAGGTGATACTAATTTCAATAATTTTAGGTACGTAGGTTCAGTCATTCTCATGTAGTTGTGCCAGTCTTTTGGATGGAACCGTAATTCTTTTAAAATATTTACATGCGAGTACTGATGTCGTTTTAATAGCCATTTCTTAACCCACATTTTTCTAGGTTTGTTTCTTTTTTTCCGTAACCGAATCAAAGTTACTGCCACAAAACTAAGAAAAAGAAGTTCGTTTTCCATTGTAGTCACGTCTTGAATTATTTGAACACGTCGTCACTCTGTTTTTTCAAACCAGCAAATGATCGATCGTGACGACCAATCGTTTCATGTGTGAGCGGCAGTTTTGTTGCGATACATCGTCACGATATCGTTTCAGATGATCGTAGCGACGGATCGTACCGTGTATGGGCACCTTAAGAAAACAAGATTCTAATAGAGTGAGGAGTGAGACGTATGCAAGTTACGTTCTATAGATAAAATATTTTATGAAATAGCGACATCTACCGTCGAGTAGATGAAACTCAAACCAGAAAATGTACTCGTCTCACAGACTATAGGGAGATATTCATTCTAGGATAAAACAGAGCACCATAGACAATATGGCCAGTATTGCCACATGAATGTTTCTCTCAAATAAAGGGAATACTGACACGTCGATAAAGTTTCCTAAGTCTTTGTACGCTTAAGTTGGTCGCACATTTATCAGCAACGTACGCGCCGCACGCGCCGAACGCGCCGCATTTTAGAATTCGTTGTATGCAATGATATGAAATCTCGCATATTTATCCGCACCGTACGCGCCGCCTTTCGTAAAATACGGTAGGCCTCCGAACTCCGAAGGAAGCATTCTGATGATGTCATATAATGCGGCGCGTGCTGCCACTCAGTGTTGCCTCATTCGGATCCGAAGAGCTGAATATGCTACATATAAGTTCCTTTTTGAATGAGCGTTTTTCCTTTCTTTTTTTTCTTAGTTCCTTGATAATCTAGATGGCGTTATTCGTTTCTACGTACAAAATTGTGATTCGTAGCAATCAATATCAAAGTTAGTCCACAGATTACTAAACAAGAGAAGGAACCAGGGTTGCTATTCGGACGAGGTTTCTCGTCCGAATACCAAATAAAAATTCAAACCCACAATCCAAAGCAAAGACTCCAAAAGCATTTTTGTTTTTCCGTAATCAACCATCACAAATTCCACAGAACCATAGTATTATTTTTTGCTTTGACGTTTATTATTACGGTAGGGCAGCGCCACCTAGGGATTCTTTTAAAACTAAATTTGACATAAGGAAAAACGCTCATTAATGTTGTGAATCCAGAGTCTTTTTTTTCTTGGAGTTTCGTTTTTTTCTTCCTCTGTCAATGAGCCGTTTTCAGAAGAACTAAAAAAATAAAATATTACGGCTGTCAAAGGAATGCAATTTTGGACCTCAGCCCAATAGGCATGTGTGATACATCATAAAATAGGTCTCAGCGAGCTGAACAAAAGTTACTATGACGCCAACAGCCAAATGTTTGTCGTTTTGGAGTTATATTTTATTGAAAGTTTTCATACATATACAATACAATAGTAATATTTTATTTTTTTTAATTCTTCTGAAAACGGCTCATAAGCAGGCTATTACAACAATTTCTTCCAAAGCACAATATCACCGCACCGTTTCACACCAGAGGCAAGAAAAAACTGCAAAAATTGTTGGCAACACACAGAAATGCGGCGCGTTCGGCGCGTACGTTGCTGACAAATATGCGACCCAATTTTAAAAAGCAATTTTAAAATTGAACAATTTTGAATACTTTATTAAACTGAAGATAAGTTTGATACTTTTTACATCAGATTATAAAAATCAACAAATTTCGTTTGATGATGAGTCCGATGATTTTCATATGTCTGAATAATGATCTTTGGATCATACTAAAATTGTCTAGTATTGAATGGTTTTATTTACCTAATATAAATTCCATGTTGTTATTGTTACACTTTGTAAAAAATATAATTAAAAAAAAAAAATACATAACATAACTTAAATAGTATGTTTGTGATAAGAATTACGTGCAAAGGCGGACTTATTTCTAAGGAAAGTTTCTTTCAGCCAGCCTAGAAATTTTGGAATGTAAAAAAAGAGAATCGCTCGTAGCCCCAACTGCCTGAGTGATCTTAAGAGATCACGAAGGTTAAGCAACATAGCGCGCCTTCAGTCCTTGGATGGGTGACCGTTCTATGACTAACGCTAGTGGGATTTTTCCGAGCGGTTGGATGGCAGTCGTTAAGCCAAGTCAGAGGCCCTAAGGTGGCTTGAAAACTTTTGACAGTTATAAGACCAGCCACTATAGTCCA
The DNA here is from genome assembly GCA_947310845.1 of Yponomeuta plumbellus. Lineage (NCBI taxonomy): Eukaryota > Metazoa > Arthropoda > Insecta > Lepidoptera > Yponomeutidae > Yponomeuta > Yponomeuta plumbellus. The sequence continues at coordinate 12,922,116 of OX371198.1, read as the reverse complement.
GTCAGTCAAGACAATTAATTCATAATAATTCCAAAAGTTTTAAAATTTTGATGTAAGGTCGGGAATGGTATTAAAACAAACTATAAAATTTTGCAACCTGTTCTGCGGTCCGGAACATTGTTAAAAATGCAATAAATGATAATTTGCTCAGTTCTTGAGAACAAAATTCCAAAAGTTCTGCAAAGTTGGAGTGGTGTTAAATATATTATTTTACATCACGTGTCAAATTTGCAACCAATTTAAGTGTACGGAACATTTTTTGTTATTAACAATTAATGTTTTTCTTTATTAAACTGAAGGAAAACGTTCCAAAAGTTCTGCAAACTTGACACATATATCGGAAAAATATACCGAACGGTTGTATAAATTTGCAACCTTTTTCGTTGACCGGAACATGTTTATTTATAATTATTTTTAATTCGTGGTCATTTTTTCGAGTAAGGTGGTCTCGGAATAATTACAAAAGTTTTGAAACTTGGTTGCAAACTTCGAAAACATCTATTCTGATGCATTTACAAATTTGCAACCTCATACGCGATCCGGAACTTTATGCAATTTGCAAAAATGTAATTTTTTTATTTTTTCACCTTCAAGAAAATTTCAAAAGTTCTGCAAATCGAGGGGACTGTTTAATTTTGGGATTAATGTCAGTATTTGAATTTGCAACCATATCCGGAATACGGAAATATTTTTTAATCACTTTCACGCAAAATATTATTTCCGTACACATCGCTGTTATATATTCAGGTCCTAAACTTTGTGCTATACGAAGCCGCCGCGACGTCGTATACCTGCGTTGCTATGGTAACGCGACCAATGGTCGCGTCAACCGCTAGATACTTTCCTTGATTATGAAAGCAGTGACGTAAGATCAGATGCAGAAGATGGTGCACCGGATAATACAGTTGTGGAATGTGAAATGTCATCGAAATGTACCACGGAACTGGAAGAACATTATGGTGATCCAGGAATGGTGTGGGAGGGCCCACACAAAAAAATTCAAATGCTCATAATTATTTCTTTTCAGATATGTATTTCTACGAAATTCAAATAAATCAGATTTTCAATATCTTCAATTACAGATTGTTACATTCAACATGCATTCAAAGTTTTATCGCTAACTTGTAAGGTTTTAACACTTATTAACTGACCTCATAATATATTGAAAAAAGATATTATTTACGGACAATCTATTCGAAATGTTTTTCCTTGAATGCTTGAATGTAACAATCGTCAGTGTCGACATTTACGAGAAATTATAAACGTAATACAGAAATTATTTCAGGTAGTTTCTTTAGTATTTTTCAGCATGTCTCATCAACAAATTTTTCTACTATTCAATTTTTCATTACCTTTTAAAGGTATTATGGATCCTCCTAGTTCATCTTTCTATTGATGTAGATTCGTCTTTCAAATAAATCAATAATATACCATTCACATGCTAATGATTGAAATTGTTTGTAACACAATTTGTTTCTAACAGATGTTGGTATAGTACTATTTTTACATGACAGGTGATTATGCCAAAAATAAATTCCGTTGGGCTTATTTAAACCGGACGTAGGATTTTGCCGGTACGTATTTTTTTATTAATAAAACGAATCTGGGGATTAAATACACTGTTACTCACCTACGCTTTGTCGTCCATTAATGTTTACTTACCTTTTTTACGAATATTTGATATCTTTTTACGTCTATTTATTTTTTCGACGGTAATATTGTCGCAAGGTTCCGGGTCTCGTGCGAAGTTGCAAATTTGAATAGTGGTATCGATTCCAAAATAAGACCATCCGCTCGATTTGCAAAACTTTTGAAACTCTTTCAAGGATAACAAAATGCGAAAAATCGATTTTTGCAAAGAACACAAAGTTGCGGATCTCATGCGGGGTTGCAAATTTTAATACTGACATGCACCTCAAAGAAACAATCATTGGCTCGATTTGCAAATATTTGCAATTTTTTCGAAAATGATAAATGCCATAAATTTAAATTTCCGACATCACACAAGATTCCGGATTGCGTGATCAGAGGTTGCAAATTTTAATACTCACATTAATCCCAAAATTAAACAGTCACCTCGATTTGCAGAACTTTTGAAATTTTTTCGGAAATTAAAAATGCCATGAAGTTAAATTTCCGACATCACACAAGATTCCGGATTGCGTGAGAGGTTGCAAATTCAAATACTGACATTAATCCCAAAATTAAACAGTCCCCTCGATTTGCAGAACTTTTGAAATTTTCTTGAAGGTGAAAAAATAAAAAAATTACATTTTTGCAAATTGCATAAAGTTCCGGATCGCGTATGAGGTTGCAAATTTGTAAATGCATCAGAATAGATGTTTTCGAAGTTTGCAACCAAGTTTCAAAACTTTTGTAATTATTCCGAGACCACCTTACTCGAAAAAATGACCACGAATTAAAAATAATTATAAATAAACATGTTCCGGTCAACGAAAAAGGTTGCAAATTTATACAACCGTTCGGTATATTTTTCCGATATATGTGTCAAGTTTGCAGAACTTTTGGAACGTTTTCATTCAGTTTAATTAAAAAAAACATTAATTTTCAATAACAAAAAATGTTCCGTACACTTAGATTGGTTGCAAATTTAATACGTGATATGAAATATTATATCGAAAACTTCCCCAAGTTTGCAGAACTTTTGGAATTTTTTTCACGACCATACAGCAAAAATTAATTTAATTGCAATTTCAACAATGTTCCGGACAGCGGACAAGGTTGCAAAATGAGATTTATTGTCGTCCCTGTTATTCAAATTTGTAGGAGGTCTTTGGGCTTTATTGAATAAAGTGAAGGCACTAGATATCCATTAGAGTATTTATTATGATTTAATAATCAACAAACACGAGTTTTCTGCATTGAGTCAGTCAGAAGAGCGATATGTCTAACATTCAAATTGACATACCACAAATATCAACATTCTATATTTAAATCTTGTGTCAAGCGTGAGTCGATTGCCAATTGAACCTCTATACTTTAACACACCCCCTCAATCGACTCTGCTTGTAAAAACATTAATAACAATTTCTTTAATTAATTTAATTTACCTACTGCATCTAAACAATGTTTCCCAAAATTATATTTTATACATCATCAAATTAATTTCGAAAATTCACTACCCAATAATAACTCAACCTGTATATTTTAAAATACAATATCAAAAATATTCAACCTGTATATCAAATTTTTAACTTTACCATATAAACATTTTCACCCTGTATATCTTTCACCACAAACAATATGAACTATTTATTCCATATCTATCTCTATTTTCACCACTCGACACATCACGTCACCACTGACATAAATAACTACAACTATCTTGTTTTATCTTCATCTTCTCCCACTCATATCAACACCACTATGATATCATCATCATATAAATAAGTATAACTATCTATTTTATTTTCTCCCACTCGACTCATCATCATTATCATATATAAATACATAAGTATAACTATCATCTTTATTTTCTCCCACTCGACTCGACCACCATCATCATATATAAATAACCTCAACTATCTTATTTGCTTTTCTCCCACTCGACTCATCACCATCATATAAAAATAACCTCAACTATATTCTTTTATTTTCTTCCACTCGATTCACCATCACTAAACATATAAAAAATACAATATCTCATATATATTCAATTTTAAAGATCTAGAAAAAATACTTAAGGATATCTTCAGAAAATGTGTAAAGAAATAAAAAATTTTAAATTTTACTCTTCTTTTGACAAGTTAAATGTTAAATAATGATTCAATTAATATTACATTACATACACCCCCTTAAGTGAATCATTATTAAGCACCCCCTTAAATCTGTCATTATTAAGCACCCCTTTAAATCTGTCTGAACTTGTTACGTATTTCAATAATCTTCTCAAATGAAAATCGCCTTCTCGAACATTCTCAATATTTCTACTACTTACTATTCTTCTTAATATTTCACCTTCTCGAACACTCTCATTACTTCTACTTCTTCCTCTTTCTCTTAATATATCACCTTCTCGATCTTCGTTGTTGTTGACTCTTCCGACTTGATTTTCTTCCTGACTATTATCTATTCTTCTTTGTGTTGTGCCTTCACCAACTGACTCTTGATTTTCTTCATCCATCCTCCAAAAACCTCCACTTCTATCACCATTTCCTTCATTTAAATATATACCTTGCTCATTTTCATTTATTCTAACATCTCTCGCTTTTACAATTGTTTCCAGCATTTGCACATCTTATTTCTGTGTTTATCTTTTCTTTTTCCTCGCTGTCGTTTCCGATTCCTTTTGCTTAGTTTATTTCTTCTTCAAAAATTTTTAAAATGTCACCTTGGTTGCTATGCTTATTTTGTCAACAACTGTTTGGTTGCTATGCTTATCTTCGTAACTCGATGTGTAAGAAAAAAGACTTATATTTCTGAAACACTGAAAAACGATTATACTGATCTTTAAAAGCTATTGCGAGCCCATGACCTGTTATTCAAATTTGTAGGAGGTCTTTGGGCTTTATTGAATAAAGTGAAGGCACTAGATATCCATTAGAGTATTTATTATGATTTAATAATCAACAAACACGAGTTTTCTGCATTGAGTCAGTCAGAAGAGCGATATGTCTAACATTCAAATTGACATACCACAAATATCAACATTCTATATTTAAATCTTGTGTCAAGCGTGAGTCGATTGCCAATTGAACCTCTATACTTTAACAGTCCCAATGTACCATTCACTTGACCGAAGTTTGAAAACTTTTGGAATTATTATTAAATTTTCGATTTCGAATGTCAATAATGACTGGACTACTAGTCTTACAAGCCTTCACCAATCTGGACTTGACCCTACTACTTACTAATATACATACAACATAATAAATGCCTACATAGATATCTAATTTCAAAGCAAAAATATTATAAATAATAAAGAATAATACACAAACATACGAATATATTGCACAGACTACTTTGAACAGCATAAAACTATTATAGATTAGAGACAATAAATCCGCAAATTTTTTTTTCTTGTAGGATAAAGAAATATTATCATATGGCCACACCAACTGAGTGAATGGAATAAAATGAATGAACGATAACTTCACTTCACTTCATCATCTGCCAAATTAAAAAAAAACTAGAACAAAAACTGTGAATGGAAGGTTGATTTCGGAGAGAAAAATTGAAGCCTTTTCATGTGATTTGTGAATTTGTGTTAGTGCAAAATTAATTGTAGACTGTGTTTTGATACTATTTCTGGAGCAAAGTTCCCAAAAAAACGTACCGCTTGGTAGTAATATGAGTAATGTTACCAACCAAAATGGAACAGGTCTAGAGCAGCAGGTCGGTACCTCATGTACAATTTTATTGATTTTCATTGCATCGAGTGCTAATCGTATTATAATGTCAAAAAAGGAGTGTCATCGCTTGATCTCAATCAATCTTATTCATTACTCACGCTCGACATATCGATGGGAACTTCTGAGAATTATGTTAGACCTGAATGCTTTCCGTGTCCTCATAGAATCAACATGGCGACTTTGTTCTTCTGCAAAATCTAGGACATATTTATAGCATTAGCATGACACCTCGCCTTTGGTCTTCGCCGTGTGACAGCGGCAATTTCCACGGCGCCCTAAGTCGAGGTCATTGTCATTGGATAGCAGTCATTAGAAACATTTTACCATTCATCAATTGGAGTAGATCTGCATCCATAGTACATACCTATGACTCCTAATATTTTCGCATAATTTCTTAGGGTATGTGCCTCTATAAAATCATTGTGACATAAAATGTAATCATTGACCCAATTTGACACAGGTACTTTGTTACAATCATGTTATTGGCTATAAAATGGTTAGCACTACAGGTTACAATTATGGTTTTAGCTTCATAATATGGTTAGAAGCACTTTCACAATTTTATTATACCTAACCATATTCAAACTGCATTCTATAGTTCCCTATTGAGCGTTCTATACTGGTAGCCTTTGTTGTAATAGACACAGCAAAATCTCACTCACCTACATACATACATTTACCTACATACAATGAATACACATGTCAAAATGATATCATCTCACCCCACTGTATCATTCTAAGAACTAAATTTGTTTATTGTATTCATTGCACAATTTGTCTGTGTAACTCGATCCCCCAAGTGAAGACATTTGCTAAATTGACTTATTTTGTGATTCCAGCTTGCTGGTCTGGACTTGCAGCCTCAGGCTCCCAAGAGTACTGGCCGCTACATCCCTCCGCATCTGCGCAGGCAGCTGCAGGCCGGTGGCAACAATTCTCAGGGTGAGATATTAGATGATCCTCAGGGTAAGAACTTGTTTTAAATTTTGGAACTAACACCATCATCTCGCTCTCGACAATGCCCTTGTTTCGCTTCTTACCCCTGCCTGAATGATCAAGGTATGACTTTGGCTATAACATCTAAAGAGAGTGAAACTATTATCACTCGATATAATATAGACGGCAGAACAGGTATTAGCCTCTTGCTCACATAAGCGAAAGGCAATATATAGTTGTTCAATTACTTAGACCAAAAATTTCTTACTTGGCCTCAAAATTGGGCCATTCTGCAAGCATTGAGAAAAAGCAAGTGGTATTTTTACTACAAACATGCAAATCTATATCTTAGAAAACATAGTCTTTGGTACATACTAGGATTCAAAACTGTGGTTTTGGAGGTTGTGAGGTCACATAATATGAGGCATGAATTCTAGCAATGCACTACCTGTGCATTTCTTTAATTACTCTCTTTAATTAACTATGCTCTATCTATTTTTCTCATTTACTTTTATAGTTTTTTTGAATAAAATGTTTTTTTTTAATAAATTTAAGTACATAGTAGTAGAAGGTAGGCTTCACAGTACAAGTACAGTGTCAACTCTTTTTTTTTTTTTTTTTGTGAACACAAGCTAAAGCAAAATCTCTATTGTCATTACTAATTTGTTTGAACGAGTAAACAAGAAATTAAACGAAAGAAGAAATTAATATAGAATAGTAGTATTATCATTTATTGAAATAAGCCAGTATCAGTAAATAGTAAACTTGACTATTGTTAGTAAAAAATTCTATGTGAGTCAGACAATTCAATTATATCTCACATCTTCATTCTTGATAAAATTGGGACAGTGACATTTAGTTTTATCAGTAGGTACTTTATCAATAACCTCCGGGGTAGCTACACCAACGGTTATTTCTACAGGAAAAGTAATACCTATTATGTAGCATTAAACTTAGTTAGGTACATAGTCCAACTTCCTAGAAATGGTTTTACTTCCTACTGCATGTCTTTTAAAATGTATTTTGGATCATATTTTGCCATGCACACAGTTTTTATTCAATGGACAGTTTGACTTTTAAATCATATATCCAAATCTGTGAATCACTTAGAGATAACTTCACAATACCAAAGTACTTCCTGGTATCTCGCCATTGATATAAATCTGAACTTGAAAATACTTTTATCTGTCTGATTAATTCACACTTTTCATGCATGCATATCTACACAATTATTATTTCCGAATGTACTGTTAGACAAGTTCATTAAAGGACCGTGCGCAAGGAGAAAGCTGCTGACCCTTCTCCCTTACCATTAGACTAGACCAGGAATTCTCCTAATAGGGTATGTGAACCCGTAGGGGTTTGTTAATTTCTCAGCCGATTTTGGGGGATTGTGATAAGAATTTAGCCAGATTGGGGTAAATGGCCGATATCTCGTCATTTGCATTTTAATGAGGGGTCCGCAAGGGATTCGTTTGGCAAATTAACTAGGAGTTTGCAATGCTATAAGTTCGAGAAACCCTGGTCCAGAGTAAAAGCTGCTTGCTAACCTTTTATCGACCAAGAACCACATTGAGTGTTTTGTTCTTAACATGGGCTAAAAGAAGGTTTTGGATACGTACCAACAAAAATTGTGAAAATTATTTTATATATTTTAACTCAATAGATGTCATGTCTGTCTTGAGTCCATTTTGTACATAGCACATAGCTTTTAAAACCTCATTTTACTGGCAACGTCCTTATTTGCGCTATGCGACACTTCCGCGGCCTACTTCCAAGGCTCAGACCACAGGCTGAAAACCACTAGACTAGAGGCACTCGCTCGGTCCCTTGGCGGCTAAAACAATATTATCACACTACACAAGTCGTTTGCGGTGGAACGAACGCACGGGCGTGGACTCAGTCTGAACACTCCTTTTGTCTGCAGGGGAAGAGTCTAAGCGCAGCTTAGACGTCCGTCCGAGCGAGTCGCGCGACGTCCGCAACTCATCATACGGCAACTCTAGAGGCTTCGACCGCGACCGGGGTGGCCGGCGCGACGATCGCGACCGCGACCGTGACTACGACCGCGGCTACGACTCGCGATACCCGCGCAGGGACCGCGGTAAGTAGGTCCAGTGTACCCTCGGCCTTTGAGGACCTCCATTGAGTTCAATCAATCGATCCTACTCGTCCACTGGTAGTCATAGACCTTCCCCAAGGCACGCGACTTCCTTCTATCCTCTGCCATCCTCATCCAGCCTCTGCAACCAATCTGCCTCAGAATCGGTCTAGGGTACTGCTGGCGTCCCATGACTAGTCAACTGGTAAGGTTCACTGTGAAAAAATATTTTTTACAAACTTGTTTTGCGAAAAGTGCCTTTCAAATTTCCCAATCATGTAAATTGTGATTTCAGGACCCAGGACCGAGAACCTAAGGGCAAAAATCTGGGATTAGAATGCATTTCGCAGGTAGTATTTATGCAGTACTCCTTCCAAGTACATCATAACTATCATTTCTAGCTAGGAACAGGTCTTGATCATACATTTTCGGTGTGTTTCTTATAGATATATTTTTTCTGGCTTCCAAGTGCCTTTAACCCCTCAAGCCTCGAGGACCCGCCGGCGGGTCCGATCTAAACTACGGCGCATTGCGTTAGGCCCCGTAGACTGGCCGGCGGCGGGTCGGTCTTGCATCAGCACTTTGAATCGAATTTTAAAGATGATATCCTCGTAAGGCCCGACCTTGAAAAGAACAATTGATTTTGTGATCACTTGAAGACATTGGGCCTCACGAGGATATAGACCACAGTCTTATGAGCATGTTTTATTCTACGAAAACTGATTCAAATGTTACTCTGTTAATAACTAACTAAGCTGTGAAAGAAAAAGTGTCCTATGTCTGAGGGGTTAAAGTGTCAATTTCATATTTCAGTCTTGTTCAGACGCCTATTGTCTGGGCAGGGGTCATGAGCATGACCATGCATGTTGGTCTTGTACCATGCTTGACTCGCAAAACAGTTCGTAGATAAGATTCCTGCTGGAAGCCGTTCACGTTTTGTACAAAACGGCCTCAGACCATGTGTATTTCCATGTTTATGATGCTCTTGTCTGGCTACCTTGCTACTTTAGGATCAGGGCAAGTGATTGTATTGTGGTAGTTATTTTTATCACTGGATGAAACAAATCAGAGCAAATGCTCGTAACACGTGCGTGAGCCGCTCTGCTTATGTTACATATTACGCGCAACAAGTCCAGAACGATGCCAATCGTCCAACTCTCAAATTCCATACTAATTGCTATCGTAAGCGTCAGAGTTCCGACAAGATTTGGTTACCAAATCAACAACCAATCTACATAGAAACCTCTATAATTTCACCATTATGATTCTTCGTTCGCGCATTAGAAACGCGATCGATTCCTTCAAACGTTTTCACTTTAACATTGCCAAATAAAATTTTTGAAAAATGTTCAAAAGCCCATTGCTTTTATAGTGCGAAGAAAATGCAAAATGTTATTGAATTAAATTCTTCAACTGACACCGTCACTTCATTTTGCCTCGTATTGTAACACACGAGGCAAAATAAAACGAAGTAATCCAAATGCACGTATCACTCTTCTTTCATTCTCGAAAACTTAAGATTACAAAATGGACCGATCCAACATTCACAAACCACTCTTTCGGCTTACTAAGTTTAATCTAAGCCAGTCCGTAGCGAGCATAAGAAACGGAATAAAAGATAGTGGTGAACGGTGACTGAACTGTCTGTTTTCGTTTTTACACGTCTCAGACGACGCAGGTCGCGAGTCCGGCCACCAGAATGGAGACAGTGAGCGCTCCGAGGGCGGCGGCGGTCGCTGGGCCGAGTCGTCGGACCGTTGGGGCGGCGGCCGCAGCGGCGGCGGTCGGCAAGAGTCGCGCGACGTGCGGCGCGATGAGGTATGTTCGAGGGCCCTATTATGCGCACCAAATCCATTTACACGAGGCAAGTTTCTTGCCTGTAGCATACAATTATATCGACGCAATAAATGAGTTGCATGGTCTAAACAAAACGTAACATTCTTGATCAATGGGCCACGTTTCCTTTCAAAACTTTTGTTGATGTAAACAGCACTTACAATAATTTCTTACGCAATTACGCAATTCTGCAATTCGGCATGTGCAATTATTCCCTTGTCAAAACTTGAATACAATAATTGCATTCAAGTTTTCAAGTGTAAACAGTTGCATACAATCCTTGAACGTCAATTATTGCGCTTCATTTATTGCATTCAATTATTGCTTTGGTATGTACAAGAAAATGGTACCGTGTAAATGAGCCTTTACATTCAAATTGCATACCAAAGTGACAGTTGCACCTGTGGCCTACTTAGTCGTAAGTTACATTTACACATACAAATATAATACACACGTACAATACATAGTATTTATATACACAAATATAATTCTTATATATATATATATATAATTACATACATATATACACGTATACATATAAATACATACATAATATTATAAGCCATCATATTTCATACATAATGCCTACCTATTGGTCGAGTATCGATATATCGATAAATATCTCGATACATTCATTATCGACCTACTGCACCGCACCGATGTGAACACGATGGAATCACGTGTTCACTCTTCTCTTTTTCTTGTTATTGTTAATAGAGGTACATACTTGACGGAATGGTTTTCTTAGTATATTTTTTTTAGAGAGTGATGTATGGAGCGTGGCGAGTGGTCTCTGTCTGGGATACAGCCGTATGTTTTGTTTATATTTTTTTTGTCAGAATAGTTTTTTTAATTTCAGACAATGATATCTAAAGGGTTTTTTGCAAAACGTAGCAGTCTGTTTGAGAATCATCATCAACCCATTATGTCCCCACCGAGGGGCACGGGTCTCTTCCCTGAGGAAGGTATAGGCCATACTCCACCACGGGGGCCAAGTCCGGATTGGTGGAGGCTTGTAAGACTAGTGGCTGGTCTTACTGTCAGAAGTTTTCAAGCCGCCCCTAAAGGCCTGTGACTTGGCTTAACGACTGCCATCTATCGACGGCAGCCGGCACCAACTGCTTAACGTACCTTGCGAAGCACGGAATCGCTCGGAAAAAATGCCACTAGCGTTAGTCAGAGACGGTGACCCATCCATGGACTGAACGCGCCGTATGTTGCTTAACCTTAGTGATCGTTCAAGATCACTCAGGCAGCCCAGGCTACGAGCGATTCTGTTGCGACAGCGATTGCTGTTAATACAAGCTTTCTTTATATGTATGTAGTTTATGTTTAACAGATTGTTTAGAAAATAATAATTCACCGCAGGCATTCTCAAGTGATTAATCACTTGTTTCTATTAGACGGCTGTAATCTGTTGAGATATAATTTAAGTACCGAGTCCCCAACTCGTAGCACCTCATCTTTCACACGGTGTTAATTAAAACTGGGATTTTCACACATCTTTAAATGAAAATTGTTGTAGGCGCACTTTTTCTGATCAGTGAACAAGTGTGAACGCCACGCTTCAGTCTGTGACGCTGAACCAGATATACTCGGCACCAGTTGGGCGATACCGGTGAATACAACACATAGTCGCTATCTAATTTAGAAAATCATATTTTGTACAAAATTACGTCATAGGCATATACAGGGTGGAATTTTGTAATGCCACCTGAAGGGGAAGTACTCTTAATACTGTAGATAGAAAATTTTACTCAAAGAAAACATTCCTTAATTTTTGAAAAGAAAGAAAACTGCATTCAAAAATTTTCAAAAATTCGCTTGCCGCACCCGGTAATCGAACCTACTAAAATCTGTGAAAGTTGCACCCTGTACTTTTATTGCAGCGATCGTTAGGGTCAATTATAAGGATGAAATCTCTCTAACAAACTTCATAAATTAAATGAAAGGAAAACAATGAAATCTTAAGTTGTTTTAATTATTTTCAAAAAATGGTAAACTAACTAATTAATTGCTCGAAATGGGCTCCATTTTCTTGGATACACAAATTTATTCTTCTAACGAATTCATTTCTAACTAGTAACCTTTAATAACGTGTTGTGGTGAATGTTATAAATCGTATTCTGAACCTCAACTCCCAACTCGTTTACATTCTCATAAGATTTAATGTAAATTTGATTTTTTACAAATTAATAACATAAGTAAACATAAAGAAACGGATCTTTGAGTAAAAGTGCTTATTGAATTAATAATTTAAGATTTCATTGTTTTCCTTTCATTTAATGTATGAAGTTTGTTGGAGTGATTTCATCCTTATAATTGACCCTAACGATCGATGCAATAAAAGTACAGGGTGCAGCAAGCGAATTTTTGAAAATCTTTGAATGCAGTTTTCTTTCTTTCAAAAATAAAGGAAAGTTTCATTTGAGTAAAATTTTCTATCTACAGTATTAAGAGTACTTCCCCTTCAGGTGGCATTACAAAATTCCACCCTGTATAATAATCTTATACGAGTATTTCATGTAAATACTAAAAAGTGTGACAGCTGTGGTATTTCTTTAACGCTTAGAGGACGCGCACCAATTATATAATAGGCCCTTACGTGTGTTATTGTCTATTAGGACTTTAACGAGCCGCCTCAGCCTCGCAACGATCGCTGGAAGGAGCCTGAGCCACGCGCCGACGACCGTTCCGGCCGCTGGCCTTCTGACGACGTGCGTCGCACCAGTAACCGACGCGATGAGGTATTCATTGTCTCACTGATGTCGTGACCTGGAGGCACTTTAAGCTGTGTTTTTACCACACGAGACATTGACAGGAAATGATTAGTGTGTCGTCATCTATACTCTGATTTATAATTTCGTGTACTAAACTGACAGCTGCAAGCGCTCTTTCTTTTTTAAAATGTTGCTAGCTCAAGGAGTCTCGACCGAGTTCTCGGTCTCGGTCTCGATTTCGACATTGTCAGCTAAAATTCTACTTTTTATTTGCTTATTGATAACTAGGTGCTGCGTTGCAAACTTATCGTAATGAAAAAAATAGTATTGTTACGGGCTAGGGTTCTGGATTTGGATGTAAAACGCCAATGACAACTTCTTAGGATTTATTCACGCAGGGTCTGGTCTGCAGGTCTTCACGACACGAAGTCCACACGTAGAATCCAATCGCAGGTCCAATCGAAGTCCAATAGTATCGCTGAGGTCGTAGGTTATCGCTCGTATCGCAGGTATGTTCGCTCGAAGTTCACTCTTCGCTATTCCAAACGGAACTGACAGTGCGCCGCGGCGGCCGCTATTTATATCCGGCGGCAAGGGCTCTAGAACATTCCCGTACCTACGTGCCTACTCGAGGCAACGTCGCTCGAACAGTAACCCATTCAAAGAGTTATGAACCTTACGCTAGTGGACATACGAGTCATTATTGCTTGCAGCATTTATTGTTTACTAAAACGCAGCATGCGGCGACCATTCGATAGGCTTCTAGAAGGCTCTATTCTAGATGGTTCGGGATAGGACCGCGACAGTATCGTATCAGCTGAGTGATCAAGTCGTTTCTTTTTTAAATTTTCTAAAATAAGTAATTTTAGAATCTTCATTTACGTTGATCAGTAATAAAAGTAGGGTTATTTCTATCTACAGTGACATTTTCAAAATGGTTAAATTAATTTACGGAAGAAAATCATAAATGTAACATGCAACTTTTTTTTCGAATCACCAAACCGAATACTAGTTTGACTTTCGAATCATATCTCGCTTCAATATCTCGATAGTCTTCGAGTACTTTATTGTACAACAAAATCCAAAACTGGCAACCCACCAAATGTCAGTTTGGTACACGAAATTAAAAATCGGAGTATAGGGGCATATTTAGCTGCGTCACACGTGTCGTGATGTAGGGGAATGATTAGAGAGTCGTTATCTAGGGGCATGTTTACCTGCGCCACACTTCGTGATCTAGGAGCACATTCAGCGGTGCTTTTGCGACCGCAAAGAGACAACTAGGTGGCGCGCTTTGTCACTCCTATACAAATTGCAAACGCTCTCGCTATCGAAAGTAAATGAAAAAACTCAATATAAGCACTCAGTAACCGACTCGATGATTCGTCGAGTCGTGGAATGTCGCGTTGTGAGCGCGGATTCAACTTACACATAGAACATATTGTTGCTTTAGGGTGAAGAGAGCTACATATGCCCCACTTTTGATCGAATTGAGTTATGAACACCACCCTAATCTGCGTTAAATGGAGATTGTATCGGTGAAGAGATCTAAGCGATAGCTCAACTAACAGTTTGTTTTCCATTCAGATGTGAAAAGTGTTAATTGAGAAGAGGTAGAAAAAATCCAGTGGTGATTTTAATTTTAGCCGCATAAAGTTCACCCCAACTTATTGGTGTCATACAATCACTACAATTAAGTGGAAAACTGAAAATATAGAGTAGTTACAAGAAAATATTTTTTTTTCCAGGCACTCACCTCTGTGGCGTAGTGGTTAGCGCATCTGCGTACCATGCGAGAGGTCCCGGGTTCGAATCCCGGCTGGGCACAAAAAAAAAGAAACCCCGGGCTTGGATGTTTACTTGTTTGTGACGTCGCTGTTACTGGTTCCCACGACACAGGGTATCCTAGGTATCCTAGTGTGGGGCCAGAAGCAATGTATGTGCCTGTATGTAAATGTTTAATCTTTATGTTTTTATCATTCTTTTCAATTGGCTCTATCTCGGAATAGCTCTCTTCACTACTAAGGCGACGATATTCACAGTCGATTTTATGTCACATCGCGCTGACTCCTGTCTTGATCGCCAACAGAACGACTGGACGATCCCGCTGCCCCGCGACGAGCGGCAGGAGCTGGAACTATTCGGAACCGGCAACACCGGCATCAACTTTTCCAAGTACGAGGATATCCCGGTGGAGGCCAGCGGCGACCGCGTTCCGGAATTCATCACTAGCGTGAGTACGCCCCCCCACATTGAGAGACGCTTTACAAACATAACCAGGCAATGAGTAGTAAGATTTTTCATTGGTCTTGGACTTTATTTCAAAGTGATAAGGTTCAATTTCAAGTGGTACCTATTAGACCATTGCCTGGTGAAGGGTTAAAGTTTTTTTTCTACATACCCTCTTTTGTGTCCCACTGCTGGGCAAAGGCCTCCCCTCCATTCTTCCAACTCTATGTCTCCAGCCACTTCGTACCATCGCGGCAAGAATGCATTTAGGTCGTCCCGCCATCTTCGCCTTGGTCTGCCGCGTCTGAAATAAAATAAAATGAGAAATTAAATTTATTTGACAGGATACACTTTTTACACAATTTTTCAGTGCATAAGTATTGTCACATGACAAACCTTTCTTCTGAAACTTAAACTACACAGTTTAGGTTTCAGCAGGAAGGATAGGCCTAGATTTTGCCATTGTATTCTAATAGAATGACAGTTGCATGAGTGCATAGATTTCATCGCCACTTATGTAATAAATTAAGGCCCAATGAAATTTAAAAAAAAAAATCACATGACTCTACTATGTAACTGTAATTGAACTATAATGCTCTAACAGAATAGAGGTCTTTGTATCTAAGCTGGTCTGCATCCATAAAATAGATATATGGTCATCGAGATACTCTAGACGATTAATTGGTCAATGTGTGTTGTCATTGAAAATCCCATGTCAGAATTTGTTATTGAACTCCTCCGAAATGGCTTTACCGATTATTATGATTTTTTTATGTGTGAGAATAGGTTATAGGCAAAAAATGTTAACTTGTTATGTTAACAAGAAAATGTTTGCCGGTCAGCTAGTATTTTATATATTTTAACGTAATGGATGATAGTCAACACAATGTATCTGTTGAGCCCATCTTGTACAGCGCACTTGGCTTTACAAACCTTTATTTATTGGCAACTCTTTTATTTTTGTCATAAAACAACCATGGGTTCTCAGAAAATGGCTCAAATTGCATAATTTATTTGGCGCATGTTTTTAAATATTAACTCGATAAAAAGTAACATAAATATATTGTAGGTTTAATGGCCCCTGAAGATTGTTTTGTAACGTTTGTAGATTTTGGTGGCATCTACTAATATATAATAATAAAAGGCGCCCTTGATTGGCGCCATACACTACTACCGTAACGCGGCAATTATGCGTACTACACAAGTGACATTTACGCACCAAGTGCAGACATACTTTAGGAAATTTTCTGCATACTCAACTCAGCTCATTTTGGCCAAATTTGCATAAGTGACGTTATAGCACAGGAGGTGCGATATGTTACATTTTATTGAGTTAATATGAAGAAAAAGGCGCCAAATTATGCCGTCCTGAGAATCACCCCATGACAGAACAGCTAAAGCAAAAACCGCCCTCTCCGTCCGCAGTTTGAGGACGTTAACCTGACAGAACTAATGCGTATGAACATCGCGTCCGCCCGCTACGACAAGCCGACGCCGGTGCAAAAGTACGCGATCCCGATCGTGCTCGGACGCCGTGACGTCATGGCATGCGCGCAGACCGGCTCCGGGAAGACGGCCGCCTTCCTCGTGCCGATACTCAACCAGATTTACGAGGCCGGGCCCGTCAAGCACATGGGGTGAGAACTTAATGATATGCATCATCATCATATTATTATTCTTTATTTGGAAATCCAACAACACAAGATATCTGCAATCAATTATCGTGACACTAAAGTCAAAAACAGATTTCACTTGTAACTATTACTATACGACCTATGTGGCGTAGTGGTTGGCGCATCTGCTTACCACGCGAGAGGCCCCGGGCTCGATCCCCGGCTGGGGAGAAAAAAAAACTACAGGTCTTGGATGTTTGCATGTTTGTGACGTTGCTCTTTCTGGTTCCAACAACACAGGGTATCCTAGTGTGGGGCCAGAGGAAATGTATGTGCATGTACGTAAATGTTATGTTATTACTATACAACATATTACGAGTATATCAAGCGGTAGAAAAAAAATGTTTTAATTAAATTAAATCTGGAAGTGGACGGGACGAGAAGAGGGAGGGGTGTAAGTGTGTGCGTGAGTGTGTGTCTGTGTTGAGTAGAACCTGAAGATCCTGATGTTTGATCATGTTTCAGTTTGGTATTAAATTATGTATTTGAGCAAAAATGTTCTTATTATTATTATTGATATTTATTTCGGAATAGATCCATATAATATTGCTACTTCTTAGCCTATATTAGTAACTAAATGTGAAAGTCGATCCTGTCCACAACTAATACTCAGGACGGATACTGGATGGATGATGTATACAAAATAGTGTTTCTTGTAATTGTCGTTACATCTCACATGGTCTCTAGATGCCTAAACTAGGTAGGACTTGTACTATAAGCACCTAGTGTTGCTTTACAGTTTTAGTTATACATCATGTTGTTGTGCAAGTGGACGCTAACGCTATTTTAACATGTAACTAATTGTTAATGAAATAAAAATAAAGTTATACTATGTAACGTTTATACAATTTTTGTGTATCTAGACACACGAAGAGACCTTTCTAGCTCCAGTGGGCCACCATTTCAGAGCGACTCGGGATGGCTGGTTATTTTCGCCAATAGGCTATTTTCGAACAGAATTTATATGTAGTTTCTGCTACGCAGGCCGTTCAACCGACGCAAGCAATACCCGCTGGGGCTGGTCCTGGCCCCCACTCGCGAGCTGGCCACGCAGATCTTCGACGAGGCTCGCAAGTTCGCCTACCGCTCCCGCGTACGCCCCTGCGTCGTGTGAGTACGCCCTGCCACAGCGATTCGTAAAGCGGGCTCCGTGATGACGTCACTAAAATTGGAAGCGTTTATTGCGCACAGCTACTGCGACAGCGACAGTTTTGCACGGAACTCACTTCACTGAACCGTTGGATTATTTTGACTGTTAAATAATAGGCTATTGACAATGTGAAAAAAACAAAGTGTCTAAAAACCGTTTCAAGGCATTCCAACTAAAAAACAAGTATGATTTGTAAAAAAACACAAGATAAAATTGGATAATTTGTACTGCCGCCAGTGTATCGAAAACGGCCTGGATTGGCCGATTCTATGATGACGTCACATATTAGTAAAAATGGCGTCTGTCATTCATTCGTTCTTACGTTCATTGGTTGGTTTATCGGGAAGTGACGTCAGAATTCCTGTGCGACGCCATATTCCCTAAGATAGCGTTTTGGTGGCTTATTTGAAAAGTAAATTTTCGTTTGCGTTTTTTAGAAGAAATACACGAAAGAATTTAAAATGACCACTTTCAGAGGACTCCATGAAACAATAAACAATATGAGATGTCTTTCAGAAATCGCTCAAATAGCCTATTATATATTAGGTATCATTTGGATTTTTTTCTGATCTTTTTTCTTAAAGACATCTCAACAAAAATCCTCTCAAAAACGCAGCTTATTTAGTACAAATTTTCCCTAACTCCGCGTCTCTCCGACCATCTCGCGATCCACGGCCCCCTAACCGCCCGCATCTCTCACAGCTACGGCGGCTCGCCGATACACGAGCAGTTCCGCGAGCTCGAGCGCGGCTGCCACCTTTTAGTGGCCACCCCGGGCCGCCTCGTCGACATGTTGGCCCGTGGCCGCGTGGCCCTCGACCATTGCCGCCATCTCGTGCTAGACGAGGCCGATCGTATGCTCGACATGGGCTTCGAACCGCAGATCCGCAAGATAGTGGAATGCCACACGATGCCGAAGACCGGCGACCGGCAGACCCTCATGTTCTCCGCTACCTTCCCGAAGCAGATCCAAGTGCTCGCTCAGGACTTCCTCAGCAACTACGTGTTTTTGGCTGTCGGCCGCGTCGGGTCCACTTCCGAGAATATTACGCAGAAGGTGGGTTGGGAATAAGGGCTAACAAGACTATGACATTTCGAAATCCTAGAAAAAATCTGTTATTCCGCGTGATTTATAAAACGCAAGACAAAGCTCAACTCACACTGGCGCAAAGTCGAAGCGAAGCGTCACGTTTTTCAACTGTTCTAAATTCATCTCTATTATTATTATCATTTTCATTCTAAGCTAATTCTTGACCCTTGTAGGCGAAGACGCGCGCAGACGCGCGTCGCTGAGCGTTTTCAAATTTTCGCTGCACAAATTCGTACCGTATTGAAAGAGAAATAGAGATGAATTTAGAACAGTTGAAAAACGTGACGCTTCGCTTCGCGACGCGACGCTTCGACTCTGCGCCAATTCACACTGGCACAGAGTATATTTCTCAAGTTTACATTCCAATATAACGATTTTTTCTGTAGCTTATATACGTCCCACTGCAGGGCGCTGTCCTCTCAGATACGGGCTTCACACCGCGGATTGGCAATTTTAGGCGCTGCGGTGTGTGAAAACCTCACACAGTCAGGTTTTTTGACGATGTTTTCCTTCATATTTAGCGAGTGGTATTGCTACTATAATTCCACAAACGTAAGTAAATAAGAAAACAAAGTCATTGGCACAAGTCGGGGTTCGAACCCACGTTCCCGAATGAGAAGCCAGTTATCGATAACAATATATGAAACAATAAAGATTATCCAAAATAATACTGCTGCGGCGGCAGCTATATAATCTTATTGGGTCACAGACAATGATAAACTGCTATGGTCTACTTTATTTAAATTGAATAGATTAGATTCGCTATATGATCTGATTTCACCATGCTTGGCCTACAAAACCTGACCGAAAGACAAAAATAAAAATTCTAGTCATAAACTCTACATATTCAATATTGTAACATTATTTTTTTAGGCATGCGGTATTTTCAAAGTTTCCCCAGTCTGATAGCTTTTTTCCTCTGGAATACTAACTGGTTTTCTATGTAAATAGAGAAAACCATAATATCCTCTTATTGCAAAAAAAATGTAAAGTGGTTGTTCAAGCTACTGGGTCTTAGGTTTTATTATTAGGTCCAGTATTCATAATTCATATTTTATACATTTAGTTACTCTAGAACCAACTCACAATACCATTTCGAAGAGTGGAGCTGGTGACTAACACAGTTCTAGCAAAGAACTAGTACAGTCGCCATCGTAATTACGAATAGTTCATATTAAACTAAACCACTAGTCTAAGTATGTTTAGTACATTATCATGTATGCCTATTTCTTCTGTATAAATAAATAAAAAACCTCAACTTTGTACTCAGGTGGTCTGGGTGGAGGAGTCACAGAAGCGATCCTTCCTATTGGACCTGCTCAACGCTTCCAACCTGCTGCAACGCTCGGCTGAGGATGACCAGTTGACCCTTGTCTTCGTTGAGACTAAGAAGGGTAAGACGCCAACCCTTATGGTACACTATCGCGATAACGCGAAGATTTGCGTTGTCGCGACATGTCTGGCAAAAAAATTCGTCCTATCGCGAATCATCATCGCGAATACAAACACCCTTCGCGCTGCTGTCGGTAAAATACCGCACATCAAAGGGCAAAATGAATTTAGCAACGTTCTAGATTGTCGCCACGTAGCGAAGGTTTATTTGATGTGGCCAAGCTCTTCGCCGTAGAGCGAACACGAAATTTTGTCGCGACAGCGCGAACACGAATCTTCGCCTTCAAGTGTGGCCGCAGCATTATACCACAGAATACATAATAGTACAGTACAGAAGATTCACTCCGCAAAATCAATTAAAGAAAAAGGGACTAGCAGGGATACAATTAGGTGCAATTCAGATCGCACGGCGCTAAAAAAGCTACAGTTATATTCACCTGCATGTTGCCTCTCTTTCTACCGCGTACCTCGCGCGCGCGTCACTGCTCGCTCGTGCGTGAGTCCCTACTTATCAGCCACTCTGGAGTGGCCGCCGCATGTACTTACGCGTTCGATATCTATACGCGGAGTGCGACAGGCCTTCTTATACATTGATGTTTTTGTTTTGTTGTTTTCGTATATTTTTGTTTACTCTTATGTTTCTGTGGTAATTTGAATGTTTTCTTTCTTTCATCAAAATTTGAATTAATTTCAGTACAATATTGCTCAGTGACAGTCCAGTATGAGTTTTTTTTGTATGACATAAAATCGTAGTAAGTTTTGGCTATGCATTGCTATGTGGGAAATACGTATTTCATTCACAGTATGCTCTGGTGGTCTTACATACATAAATAAAGTAACGCCTGTAGCCTAGAGGGGTAGGCTGAGACCAGGATCTATTTATTTCTTATTCAATTTGAACGATAATATTGGCATGTCACAAACAGTTCGCAATATCGTTCACTTTGGTACAATGTCATCGCTGTGTACTATTATGTATTTTTGAAGTAGCCTGGCTACCCATAACCCTGTGTTCTACCCATAAATCCTAGTTTGGGAGCCAGTAACCATTTTAGTAACCGTTTTATAATAAAAAAAAAATTAATTCCATCCTAGACTCCAATACTAAAGAAACATTATAAACACTGTCGTTAAAAGAAAGGGACTGGACAACTATTGGCTATTCAATTTATAATAAAGCCGTCCGTATTGTGTGAAACTATCAAAATATGTAAATTATGTGTATTGTGAAACTGTCAAAATTGTTTAACTTAAAGTTAAATGGATTTTAGTCGGTGGTGCAAGTCCCCCTAACAGTGCTAAACTTCTCTCGAGTTTGACACAAAATTTACCTCTCAGGCGCTGACCAACTTGAGGAGTATCTGGACCACGAAGGCTACCCAGTAACTTCGATCCACGGCGACCGCACACAGCGCGAACGTGAAGAGGCGCTTCGTCGCTTCCGCACCGGTCAGACGCCCATACTCGTGGCCACCGCCGTCGCGGCTAGAGGTAAGTTTGAATTAGAGCTCTATTGCGCATGTCTGGGAACGATCTGCAGATCACAGGTAGTACGATGTCTCGAGTCACGCATTTTGTGGCGCGTGAATGTCAGAAGTAGTCAATTTAGCGTGGAACAGACGGATGTAATCCAGTGTCCCATCCAAGGTGACCTTGCCTGGTGTCATCCATCTAGACGATAGATGTAATCCAAAATTTGATTTGACCTGATTCGTCCTTTGATTGCGGGCGCGTGTTCCCATCCGCGGATGGAGCGCTTGGATGATATCCGTCTAGCCGGCAGATTACATCCAACCAAGGACAGTAAAGTTGCCCTGTGGCAGACAGCGCACGTATATAAGTCTTTTAACCAACGCTTCTTCCCCTTTTTCTTTTGTTTTTTGTCGTCAGTTGCGCACAAAACTGCTAAAGCAAGGCCCACTTTTAGAATTTTGGACAAATTTGGAGCCATTTATACAACACGATACGGTCAATGAACAATACGAGTAGCCGAAACACAATCCGCGGATGGAAATCAAGTTTCCATCTAGGTCACCTCGGATGGGTCGCTGGATTACATCCGTCTGGCACATGCTTTAATGTATTGGAAAGTGGCTTTAGACGTTAAAATGCGGGACTCGCGATGTTGTGCTACCAGCATAAGTATCACGATTACGCCAGTCGCGCGTTTTTACGTCAAAAGTCTTTCTTATTCGTACTACGACATCGTACTACTCATGCATGAGTGAGCAATAGTGGCAGTGAACGAACCTGACCAGTGCTAATCTGTGGCACAGTAATCTGTGTGAATGTCAAGATGAGTGAGCAATAGTGGCAGTGAACGAACCTGACCAGTGCTAATCTGTGGCACAGTAATCTGTGTGAATGTCAAGATGAGTGAGCAATAGTGGCAGTGAACGAACCTGACCAGTGCTAATCTGTGGCACAGTAATCTGTGTGAATGTCAAGTCAGTAGCACGAGGATTCCGTTTTCAGCCATCATGGCGTAAAGTTCAATTTTTTGTAACAAATGTTTTCCGAACATCCGTTAGGGCTAAAGTTTCGTACAGGCCCTGTAAAAATAAATATATATATCAGTAGCACGATTTCCCGTCATTGTCAGGGGTACCACTGTGTACACTAAGAAATAATAAATATAATCGAAGATACTGCCCCCTCTCTGTTAACAGTTATTTTTCTTCCCGCCTCGCCAGGAAGACCTTACCTGCATTAATTTATTAAAGTAATCTGACGATTAATATCGCGCTCGACTTTCCAGTACATTAATCGTCAAGCGGGCGACCAACTTATTTGTACCCATGCTGGCCTTAGCCGTAAGCAGTGGAATCTCTGCTAACCCCCCAACCCCCTACAGGGCTGGATATACCGCACGTCCGCCACGTGATTAACTTCGACCTGCCTTCGGACGTGGAAGAGTACGTGCACCGCATCGGGCGTACCGGGCGTATGGGCAACCTGGGCGTGGCTACCTCATTCTTCAATGACACCAACCGCGGACTGTCGCGCGATCTCGTCGAACTCCTGGTTGAGGCTAAGCAGGATGTGCCTAAGTGAGTGAACGTTTTTGAACTAAAACTTTCGTAAGCACAAGACATTGTAAACTTTTTGTCCGGATTTACTTACGGGTGTTGTTATATCGGAAGAGTCCGACCAGGTTTCGCTCCGAGAACAACACCCGTAAGTAAATCCGGACTAAAAGTTTACAATGAGTGAACGTTGTTATTATTTTTCGTTTTCACTCCATCTGCTCGAAATGATGCATTTTGATGCCCTTTAGGACCCAAAACACGCTATTGTTGTTCAAGCTAAGATTCATCAAAGTAAATAGACTCAAAATCCAATTTTGAATTTATATACTAATGCACTTGTTTACTAAGAAGTCTGACTTCTCTTTCACTCTTGAGGATTCGTCTTATATCTATTTCGCTCCAACCCAAGCCATAAGTTTTAAAACAGAGTTTCGAACTACTTATTGAACTTCCAAACTCTGCTGCAATATTTTTAATTACCTAATTGTCAAATATTTGAAAATGGAACTCAAGTACGCATTTTCATTCCTCTCAGATGGTAGTGAAAAGCAGATTGTTCTACACGGGCCCAAATCATTTTTGGTCTCAGTAGTGTTGAATCCCTCGCTCCTTCAACGATTCTTAGTTAAAGCCTTAGTTAGTCTTAGTTACCGTCCGGCCACTGGGAGTATACGATCCTGACAGGTCATGTTAGAATGGACGATGTAACCTTGAAGTGGCGTTAAATTTTCGATTAAAATATGTTTAAGTCCTATTTATCCTACTAGCAAATAATTGTCATTGAAACTATATCATTGTGTAAACTTACAATCAATGTTATATTTTGCACAGTGATTTAAATGTTAAATAAGAAGAAAACAATATTTAATGTTCGTGCGTAAAATCCTTACTACGTTGTCACAAGGTTATGTCAACCGTATTTTTTTGTAGTGACGTACCAAAAATAACGAAAATAATAACGGTCGTCTTAACGATACGAAGTTGATGAAGAGGCTTTAGAAAAAGATCATTGCGTTCTCAGAATCTCTCCGCACCACTGCCGTACAAAGCGATTGAGCTGATCTGGGCTCAAATCGAAGGTCGCACAGCTCGCCACAACACTTCACCGCCATTCGGCACAAAAAAATGATGACCCTTCTAAAATGCCTGCGAAAATGTCACAAGAGATTACTGAGTGAAGGTCGTCTAAAAAACAAAACTACTTAATCGTGAGTCAGTAGCAAAAGCTAGTTAAGAATAACGTAAGGAATGATAACGTTGATTATCTCCCATCACTGGTCATATGAAACAGACATGTGTCAGGATCGTATACTCCCAGCGGCCAGACAATAAAGTTAAATGCAAGAATCGCATCAGTTCGCTCTGGATTTCACAACCTCGACGCAAAAATTTTGTTTGCGCCCTTGGTAAACAATCTACTATTTTAATTTTACTATACTTTATACTACACCTGCTTGGAAAGTACCTTGATACTTTATCAAATTTACGGTAGAAAGTACTTCATTGCATATCGAACAAATATGCGGGGAGAAAACGCATCTGAGCGGGAGAGAAAAGTGTATGAAAATCCATTTCTTACGTGGTTTTTCTTTTTTAATTTTGGGTAAGACTATGCGCCGGTAACCTAAATATCAAAAGCCAAAAAGTTTTTACAGTGAGTTTTTATCTCCAAGTTCGCAAAATGACACTGGCCACTAGCAACAATTTCAATATAAATTTCAATTAGTAAAGATTTCGTTTTTTATTTTCCTTGTAGGTGTAGTATAAAGCACTATGTATCACTCGAGAGAAACTGCGATTCCCGATCTCGGGTGTTTTAAAGCCCTCGCCTACGGCTCGGGCTTCAAACGACACCCTCGACGGTGATCGGTCACTTTCTCCTCTCGGTGAACAATGTACTATTAATGCACTAGGCCCCAGTAGTGACGGTGCGTGTTTCGCCCTCAGCTGGCTGACGAGCACGGCAGCGGACGGGCGGTCGGCCGGCGGCGGGCGGCGCGCCGGCTCGCGCTCGAGCGGCGGTCGCTTCGGCGGCAGCGGCTTCGGCGCGCGAGACTTCCGCACGCAGTCGCGGCAGGGGCCGCGCTCCGCCGGCCCCGGGGGACTCGGCGGCGGTGAGTCACAAACCGTCTTTGCGCCAGGAAAATCCACCGAACACTTTTTCTAGCCAAATGAGATTTTTGGTACTTTGTTGCGCGACGCGCCTGTCATAGTAGGCACATTACTGCGGCGGCCAGCAAAAGAGGCATTGATGGACGAACGTGGAAATGTGGGCCGAGGCGAAGCCAAAACCTTTTTTTTTTTTTTTTTTCAATTAAATTAGAGTGCGACAAGTGAGTCGTGGCTCAAGCTTTTGGCGGGAAATTTATTAATCTTTTAGTTGATAACCCTGCATCTATATGCCATAAACCATCTTGATACGTTTGCTTAACTTGATTATTTGTTTAATTAGTTTGGAGTCTCCAATGAATTTTGTCCAAACATAACTAAATATAAGCAAAACGAAAATATTAACTAAGGTAGAATCCATAATTCGAGATACCAATTTGACAGTTCATTTCGCACAAGTGTTGCAATAGTCATCCCAGTGCTGTTCTTGTCGATATTTTAATCGGATTTGGTATCGATATCGGCTATCGATGACTTAATGAAATTAATTTAAAAATTACACGAGATAAAGGCTTTTTGCCGATGTGGTCGTTTTGCGATCAAGTCTGTATGTGGTTCTGGGAGCCGATTCTCGCCCATGCGAATTGAAAGCGTAGACGTCAAATATTAGAAGGATTAGACATTTGTCGCATAAGAATCAATTTCATGTATTCTCACAAAGTCGTATACGCAAATTTGCTAATAATTTTCGTTCGCTTTGAGGTGTCATCTTGTCGCATATACATTTCACTGTAATAAGCTTGTACAAATGTTTATGACAATAAAGGTTATGTTATGTTATCGTGAGTCCATCAATGCCTAGTCAAGGCTTGTATATGATTTTTCTCAAATAATGCGCGGAAATTGAAACCATGAACTCATTCTGTTATAGTACATTATGATATAAGTGCGGTAAGTTGAAAATTACAGCCGAGGCGATATTACTAGCCCGAGCCATCGGCGAGGGCTATAAGGAAGCAGAGGCTGTAATTTTCAAAGCGCACGTATGTCATACGACGTTTTATAACATATTTACGAGGAAATTAATAAAACTCTGACTTGTGAGCTTACTTACCGTTGAGCTCCCTTTTGATAGGCTTGTAAGTATCTATCGGTCGATTTTTCAGGCAAGAGGCTTAGAGTAGCCTTTTTCGCCGCGTTTAAGACTTGTGGCGGTGTCAAATTAATAATTTCATCACTACTTGACGACATTTTCAAATAAAAACAATACAGCGAAGAGAAAAAGCGCGCGGATTTATTTTTACTTGTCCACAAATAAGCGATGCGCGCGCATCAACTTTTTTTTTAGGCAAAGGTACAAAAACAGCCAGTATTACTAATAAAGTAAATTAATATTTTTGTGTTTTTGTTACAGATAAAAAGGTTGTAATTTATTGTCAAAATTAATTAAATTAAAGAATTAAATGTTTATTTGTTATATTTTATTTCCCAAAGTTAATTTTATTCATAAAATATTGACCACTTTCTTTACATAAAACCTCTTTGCTAAGATTTTTAAAAGTATCGTTCATTTTTAGACGGAGTATCTTAAAACTTTATTAAAAAAAGACACGTGCCTTTTACATTACATTATCGCACAAGTACGTAATGAGATACATTACGATATTGAAATTGGTGTAATTACAACCACTTTACGAGCAAATATGTTATAAAATTCATTAAACTTTCAAAATCAGACGAACCACGAACGAACTACAATAATTTTTGCCGCGTTAAAGTGTTCTTTTTTTTTAATAGGTTTCTATCGCAAGTCAGTTCGAAATTTAAATAAAACCCCTGATAAGTTACCACCTTGATTGTCATTGTTCGGAGTAGAAGATCGTTCCATTTTTAAATAACACAATTACGAATTTTCATAGCACTTTTTCCGGCCGCTGCTCGCGTGTAATTGGCCAGTACAGCAATTTCGATATATCTCGAAGAAGGTTGTCGAAATAATGCTCAAATTTCCAAGCACGTTTGAGAAAAACCCATTTTGTGCCAGCTAGCTGGAAACTCGAAATGAAAAAGTGTGTAAATTCGTAAATAAAAATTCTAGACGTCTTGTACAACGTTATTTAAAGTAAATGAAGTATGTAATTGACAGTGTTTCAAAATTATTTTACATATTTTGTGACCACGTCAGGGTGTTCGTTTATTTATTAGGCTTATCAAAATAATTGTTACCAAACTTTTGGTTGCCGATCGTTGAATTGGTTTATATTTTATTTTTATTTATTGGAAGATGACAAACAAATCACACTAATATTATAAACGTGAAAGTTTGTGTGTTTATATGTTTGTCAGTCTTTAGCGCTGAAACGGCTGGACGGATTTTAATAAAATTTGGTATGGAGTTAGCCGATACCCTGGATTAAAACATAGGCTACGTTTTACCGCGGGGAAATATCTTATTCCTACGGGAAAATCGATGAACCGCGGGTAACACCGCGGGGCACAGCTAGTATACAATAAGGTTAAAAGTTATAATAACATACATTTGCACACATATAATATATTATGTAATTGTACAACCACCAGCGTTTTCTATGGACTAAAACAAAGACACATAGAAGAGAAAAGCTCGTAACTAATCTCGAGAACAACAATCAAAGAAAATTATTGTAACTACAACGACTGTATAACTCAAGTTCTATACGAATGTACAATCCGCAAGAGTCAACTCAAGGTTCTCCTTGTCCCCGCAGGTTTCGGGTACGGCGGAAGCGGGGGCGGCTCGTACGGTGGCTCGTACGGCGGCTCGTACGGCGGCGGCGGCGGCGGCGGAGGGGGCAGTGGCGGCCCCGACTGGTGGGACTCGTAATCGGGCCTTCCCGATCCACCGCCGCACTTCACACAATCGTCTCACTCACTGCATTGGTTTTGTCCCCCCCTTAACATCCTAACTGGGTAGCCCTTACATACCTGACCTTGAAAATAACAATGGTTTTCTATTGATATTTTCAAGGTCAGGTGTGAAAGGGTTAGGCCGAGGGCTGGGCTTTCGTTTCGGAAAGTGTTATTGAGGTCACGCGAAACCTGAATCTGAATAATGTATTCAGTGACAGTAACTAAAGTAAACTAAGTGCGCCTATCCCCACTGAACGGATCGACCGTTTGGAGTCTTCCAAATTGACAAATTCCAAATCGCCCGATGCGGCGCGGTTTGGCGTTTTTTATTGGATTTAAGAATCCAAAAATTTGTTTCGTACGGCGCACAAGTACCCATTCACTTCAGGCACTCATAACTATTCGAATAGCGCGTCAATTTTGTTAGTTTCTTTGCTGAGTCATTTCTCTTTGAATCAATGGGATTGCAAAAATTCTGTCTCGGACAAATCTTATGAAGATATCCTACCTTCCTTCCTCCTAGCCTGCAAACATGTTTTTATTGGCGCGGAACTTATTGCGTAGTGATAATGTTATCATAACTATTTTTCCGAAATGGTAATTGGATAAGATGGGCTTAATCACACCTTGCCTGCCACGCCTGACATTAAGCTGAAGAAATATCTACTAAGGGCAGTTAATAAACGAGCAAAAGTATAGCGAGGGCCCAAAACCAAAGCAGTGACTACTACACCACACACTTTAACACAACTGTAGTAACGAGGAGCGGTGGCGATGTAACTTGTCTTCTGTTTCCAAGTTGTCTTGGGCTCTACGGGCGCGTCTACACCACAGCTTTACAACGTCTTCATAGTAACGTTTGGTGTAGGCGAGCCTTAACGTTGCATTCGATGCGACTATTCTTAATAAAATTATATCTCGGGCAATGTGACCTCAAGCGATTCTTGAGTATGCGACGAAACCATTTTTGCTAGAACGCGCCGTTGTTTCCTAGCCTCACACATGACAAGTTTGACCGCTGTCTTCGCGGGACTAATTCTTATAATACCTACGGATTACATGACTACATTTATGATAACATCTTCTCAAGATAGACATTAACAGGTACAATTGTGATATATTGGCACTTGTCTGTCTACTTGTTATAGAGACGTACAGTATTTGATAACTTTCGCGGAGTTATTCATGATCATTCTATTGGATCAGGTCTCCGTTTTCGGGGTTCAATTTGCCTCTGATTACCTGTGCAATAAAGATTACTTTCGAGCTCACTGTCTGCCGATTCCGGGCGTGATCTCCTGTGGGACGATCGTCGATAACGCCGTCATTATCTATAGGAGCTTCTCATTACTATGGTACTGTTCACAAACGCGCGACGCCCCCTACTAAACCCAGTTACTGTTAGGTAATGTTAAAACACTAGATTTATTTTAATTATTTTTCTAATTATTGCCGATTAATATTCGTCGGAGTGAAATTGACCCGTGGTTACTGTGTGATAGTTGATATGGTTGTTTATGTATCTAGCGAGGGACGGGGTGGGGGCGGACTGTGAATCTCAGGCGCGACGCCCGCCCCCCGCCCGCGTCCGTGGAGATTCTTAATTTTGATAGTTGATGCTCATGCGCGGGCGCCACGAAGCATCCGCGAATGCTGCGCGAACATAGGACAGGCGTCACGTTATACACGGTGAAATTTTTATGACTCGCCTCAGTGGTTTACTCTAGTGATGACTCAGTGAAATTTCACCCTGCGTAGATTAGCGTAATTACTCTGTCGACCGGTGTCAGTACCGCTAACCGTGGATATTACGTTAACGTAGATGACTTTTAATATAGAGGATATTTTCGATGTTCGTTCATTATAATCAGTATCGTGAATTATGAAGTTTCTTGTGTCGATTTCAGCCCCTTTCTCGATTCAGATGACTGTCGCCCCTAATCTCAGGAGTTTTGAAGCATTTATGCACGCATACATAATAAAGTTTAAATATGTAGTAAATACGATAATCATTGATGCAGTAGATTTTAGAAATTGTGAAGTACCATTTTCAGTATGGCAATAAGACTACTAAATTATGTCCGTAGAATATCCATTATTGTACCTAACATCTGTCATCAATGTGGTCTATAATTTGAATGTGGATTTATTAATAAAGTTTAAGAAACAGGATACAGAGTATTTAATTTATCACTACCCTTCCCTCTCTCGCATGCAATGTAATATGGTGCATTTATGAATATTATAATTAAATCGTAAAATAATGTTTTATATGTTTACACACACATTTTCGGCAAACCATGGAACAAACGATTCCTCTAAAACCAATACAAGGTCTGGGGAAATAAAATATGATTCGTTTGTGACAGACACGATTACCTCAAAAAGGGTTACCTCAAAAATATGCAATTTCTAAAATACTCGAAGTTTTAGCAATAGGCTATTGACAGTGTGAAAAAAAACAGTATTATTTATACGTATTCGTATAAATTATGTGTCTAAAAACCGCTATAAGGCATTTTAACCAAAAAACATTTATGATTTGTAAAAAACACAATATAAAATTTGATAATTTGTATCTGCCACCATTGTATCGAAAACGGCCTGGATTGGCAGTTCAATGATGACGTCACATGTTAGTAAAAATGGCGTCTGTCATTCATTCCTTCTTACGTTCATTGGTTGGTTTACGGGAAGTGACGTCATAATTTCTTTGCGACGCCATATTGCCTAAGCGTTTTGGCGCCTAATTTGAAAAGTAAATTTTCGTTTGCCTTTTTTAGAAGATATACACGAAAGAATTTAAAATGGCCACTTTCTGAGGACTCCATGAACACCAACAAACAATATGAGATGGCTTTCAGAAATCGGTCAAATAGCCTATTGCACCCCTGGACTCTGTCACGCGCACTCCAGCGTCTGTGCATTTAGTCCACCAGGATCCCCTAGGGGATTCTGGTGAACCAGGAGTTCATCAGAACCCCCTTATACTCGTAGTAAAAAGTACGTAAAGTTACATTCACAGTGCTGCGGCAATAAATATCTATTCTATTGTTAAGGATTTTCTTGTTGTTTTCATATAACCTACATATATTGACCTAGCTAACGGTAACGAGCGACTGGCTAAAAAAAAATCAGACCTGTGTTTGGTCTTAAAAAAAAAAAGTTCTCAAACAATAAAAATATATGTATGAAAGAGGCTTAACGTTATGAATTTGCATTCAGGGGATTCTGATGAACTCCTGAGTTTACCAGGATCCCCTGGGGATCCTGGTGGACTGAATGCGTCTGTGGCAATAGGTAACCGTAAATGCTCCTATTAGTGTGACAGTTTGATTTATTGTAACAATTGCAAGTATGAACATGAACACATCTTCGTAGTTTTTAGGCTTGGAATAAAGCGATTTTACTAAAATACCTTTAAAATCGTAACAACGTGATTTCCTAAAATAATTTTAGGAAATCATGTAGTTTGGGTTCCTTAATCAATCCGCCCGTCTGTGTCGGTCCGCGGTTTAGCTTAGAAACAATTTGTACTAAAAGCTAGCATAGCGAATAAGTAGTCTTTCTTCTGGTTGAGCAATAACGTGTTCTCTATCTATCTACACATTAATCATGCCGACAAAATCATCATCATCATCATTCAGCCACAAGAAGTCCACTGCTGGACCTAGGCCTCCTCCATGGGTTTCCAAAAAGACCGGTATGAAGCGGCTTGCATCTAGCGTCTTCCTGCCACTTGGATGAGATCGTCTGTCCATCTTGTGGCTGGTCGTCCTACGCTGCGCTTGCCGATGTGGTCTCCATTCCGGAGCTTTTCGGCCCCATCGGGCGTCAGCTATGTCCCGCCCTCTGCCACTTCAACTTGCTCATCCGGTGGGCTATGTCGACGATTTTCATTTGTCTATGGACCTCATAATTTCTGATTCTGTCTCGTAGAGAAATTCCGAGCATAGCCCTTTCCATAGCTCGTTGCGTGACCTTGATTTTTCTTATGAGGCCCATAGTGTAAGACCACGTTTCAGTGCCATAAGTCATCACTGGTAACACACTCTGGTTGTATAATTTTGTTTTCTACAAAATGGGTTAACGAAATCTGTAAAAAAATCGCGTAAATTACCTACGCATGAATTGTTTATTCTCGTTTATTCCATAATGTGATCTTGTTCAATTAATCTTTCAAAATTATGGAGGGTGTGTCCACAATGTTTTATTTCGCGTTAGTCCCGGTTCATTAAGAAATTTGAAAATGGGAGTTCAGGAGGCAGAAAAACTACTGCAGTAGGTATGCTTTACAAGTTAACTATTACATACAGGCTGATACAGGCACATACATTGCTTCTGGCCCCACACTAGGATACCCTGTGTCGTGGGAACCAGAAACAGCGACGTCACAAACATGTAAACATCCAAGACCTGGAGTTTTTTTTTTCTCCCCAGCCGGGGATCGAACCCGGCACCTCTCCCATGGTAAGCAGATGCACTAATCACTACGCCACAGAGGTCGTCGAATTATATTATACTCCATTCTACGAAACGACCCTCCAAAGAATAAGTACGTCCATGTGTGCTGCCCTATGAAGCGGACCGTCTTCTCTTGTTTTGCTTTTTGAAGCCGCGCGTAGTGGCCAATGAGATGAGAGTATTTGGTTTCCTAGTAGCTCGACTCGTGGAACGGAGTTCAGTCAACGAACTTCTAAAAGAAAAACTTGGTACAAATTCCATTGAAGATCACTGAATAAGTTGTTATTTGTGTGAACCTCCATTTATGTTCGTACTTAGAAGTATTTTGACGAACTTCAGAACAACTACAATACAATACGCGTTGCGGGAACGCGCACTTGGATTGCTTTATCCTCTTCAGTCCTGACCTCAAAAATAACAATAGTTTTCTATTGTTATTTTGTCGACACGGGACTGAGGAGGTTAAAGTAACTCATAATTCTTTTGATTCTGTAAATGCAGGTGAAAAGCCCTTGCACATAAACTTCGACGGCCGGATCTTACAGACGATAGAACATCAACCTTTACTAATGTGCGCTCTAAACCGTCGTGTTACGGGCTAGATTTAATTATCTACCTACAGCAAATATTCCAATCCGCTATCGACTGTACTACCTACTGATGACAAAACCATGAAACTACCGATTGTTACTATGGAGTCGCCGGCGCTACACAAATGCTCGTTCTATTCGTCTGCGTGTCTTCCAGATTTCATTATTATTAATTTATCTCGTCGATTACGTCCAGTAATGGCCAACGGGTTATTGAATGCATCTTTTTGTGGCGCCTTTTATTTGAAGAGCGCGTCTAGAGACGGGACCCCGCAGCGCCGGCATCCGAGGAATGCCTAAAAGGTGACTCGTCGATAAATTACAGACATTTCTTTCATTTTAACGATTCCCTTTTATTATTTAATTTATTTCTATAGTATGTTACACATTTGGCTTGTAACAATGTTTGTTTTTGTGTCTCATTAGCATAAAGCTCATGCTGCGGCCCAAAAAAATGGAGGCCGCAGCCATTTTGATGTCGCGATAGGCTTTATCTTATGACGGCTGTTATTCGTAAAGAGTGGTTCACGTGTCCAATAAACGAGATAGTGAGATGTCTCAATTCCGAAGAAATTTGTCCGTTTTTTATAGCGTTTGCTTGTGACATAATAAAACAATTAATTTATTATCGCGCGCGGAGATGATTTCGATCAGTTTATCGGCGCCCGTCGCCGTTGGACGTTAATAGTTTTATGTAAGTGGTAATTTTTATTAATTGGCCTTTGATGGACTGGCCGGACAGATCGTTAACTAACCACAGTGCGGGACGCGTCGATAACATTCGTTGCCGTTTCCCACACGGACGAAACGAAGCCAATCCTAAGATCCTAACTGAAGATTGTGTCTTCACTTCTTCATTCTCATTTCATCATGATAAGTCCTCTTGAATAAGAAAACCTTAATGGCGCTTTGGAGTGGTAAGGAATCTTCGGTGCATGAGTCCGACTTGACGTTTTTTAAAGCGGTCGTGACGCACATTGCCCAACATTTTTCGGGTATTAGATTCGATAGATCTTCTCTTTTCATTATACCTATTGTCAAAACGCGCCATTGGAGCACCTTTTAATTACATAAACTTAGACCTGTATCCTGGAGGTGTAGGCAGAGAGGGGGGTTTGCCACTTGCCACGATCCTGGCAGCCTTCTTTCGTTTCAACAATATTCATTTGTCGTTGCCTAAATTATATGAATTCACTCCGGTTTTCGGAACTTTTTATATTGGTCTTTGTGAATGCATTAGCAGGCACATCTATACTAATATTATAAAGAGGAAAGATTTGTATTTTTGTGTGTATGTTTGTAATGAATAGGCTCAGAAACTACTGGGCCTATTTTGAAAATTCTTTCACAATTAGAAAGCTACATTCTTCGTGAGTAACATAGGCTATATTTTTAAAAAGTTTATGGTTCCGTACGAAATCTCGAATAATGTAACCCAAGGTGTAAGAAAATTACTACCCCGCCCCGGGAATTTTCCACGGAACTAATATACCTAACTATTTCCACTGAAACGTTTTTGCCACCCGTATATAATAACGCCACACGCTTCTTCCTTAACCTCAAAATAGCACTAACAATAGGCACCATCAGTTTTTCTTACCCACGTCATTCAACGCTGTTTTAATTTCTACAGCCACGTTATGGCTAAGCCTTCAATGACTCGGACACAAATTAGAAACTGCCCTCTATGAATCACCATTGTCAATTAATTTCAGCTCTTTTTCATCTCGCCAAAATGTAAGGCGCGACTTTTGTCCGATTGTGGCACGCAAGTGATTTATGATGTTATTTGGTGGCACAATGCGATCGCCCGGTCACGGTGGGCTTACGAGTCCTTGCGATCCTCTGCACTGTTATTTAACACAAAATGTGTTTCCTAAACAAGACGTTGGGTGCTCAGCATTGTCCTCTTTTGCTACATTGTACAGTTGTCCCTTGGCAGGATGCGAATGGAAACAATACCTTGCTACATTTTAGTTCGGCGGAACTAATTTTGAGTGACAGATTTATTATGCAGTTGTAAATTGAGTAGGCGTTGTGAAATGCTTTTTTCAGTCGACTAATGTTTTTAAGTAAGTATAAATTAACTTGTTTGTGTTGTTGAAGTATTGTCCTTGCGTGGCAGTGATTTATGGTCTTCAGTTGGCTTTCTATTTGGACACTTTGTTTTTGTTGGACAATGTTTGGCAACATTCTTTGAAATGCTTCTTGTAAAGATCTCAATGCAATTTAACTAAGCGCACACATAAATGACCTAGATTAACCTAGCCGTACTTAATTAACTAAGTACCTATGCTTTTTATTCGAAATGTACGCGAACGAAGTCGCGGACACAGCTAGTCTTAAGTAATGCTGGTCTAGACTTTGAGATACGTCGGTGAAACCTCTGATGCTGCACTAATTGTACAGTATCTTTGTTAATATTTTGTTCGTTTTACTAAATTTTTCTCAGGTGACTACAATAAAGAATATTCTTTATCTTACCTACAAATGCAACATGGGTAGATTTTTCAAAACGTTATCACGTCTCTACAATATTTTATTAAACAAATTTTACAGTCGACAGCTTGTCAACCTTCACATTTTAGTTGCAAAGTCGTCCGTAATGCAACGGGGTAGAGTGCATGCGTGTATAGGATGATGTGCTGTCGACTGTACCTTTGCACGTTTGACATCATTCTGCTAGGCCTCGGATGCCATTTATTATATTTATTTATGACATGTCATGTCCATGGGTCCATGTTACTTGTCGTCATGGGATCGACCTAACTAACTACCAATGACTTTGTTAGTAGATATACATATTTGGGAATTTGTAGAAAGTAGGTAAGTAGGTACGACTAAATATCGCTACCCTATAAAACTTGGATATCAATCCGCAGAGGGCTCGTGTGGTGATCATTCCCATGCCTCTGTCTTTGAGACAAACGACCTTGAATGCAGGTCTTCACCTGCATTGATATGTTTATGGATAGGTAAGTTGTTTATGCTATGACCTGTTATTTCTGTTAAATGTTATCAAAATGCTTTCAAAGTTCCGATAATGTGCCAACAGAATGAGCAGCTCAGCCAGGTGTCACAATAAGTCACCTGCTGATCTATTTGTATATAATACACGGCGGAAAGATACTCTCAGCTCGATACCTTAACATCATTGATCCTTCACTCGTCGCAATATCTCACTCTGTGGTCACACGTCGCAGAGGCAGATGCGACACCTCTATTAGTCCATTGAAGACCTCGCAAAGGATCACTCGGCGTTGCCCGACGCCCTGCGGCGGTCCGCGACCGCATACTGAGGTCTCCCGCGGCCCAGCACGCGACTCGCATTGTCAACACGGCGAAATCTAGTTTGGAGCTTTTTGCAAACAACTGGCTGCCCGCCGAAAGTGGGCAGCTGCCGGGACAAATTATTGTGAGACGGTTGCGCTTTGGTTTTTATTAATTCGTGATGCGGCTTTTCCGGCGCCGGAGCCGTTATGATCACGGTCTAATGGCTGCTTATCTAGGCCGAGCTTTTTGCCTGAAGATGAACTTAGCTTGCATGGCTACAACGACTAGAATCGTTACCTACAGGAAAGTCAATGACCGAATATTAGGTATGTCTCACCGTCAAATATTTACGTGAATCATTTAATATACATAAATTCACTAAATTGCCTCTCTAATAAGCCTATTGGTATTTTACGTCCTTCACAATGTCGTATCTGTTTTGCATAAAACATTCTAATGTAAAACCGACCTAAGTAGGTACCTATCTTATGTGGGAAATATATCTACCTGTATTATTTTGGTTCTTTAAAAGCTATACTACGAAATCAGTCGGCAAGGCAAACTCGCGAATGGGAGGGGTGATTCTCTACCACGCCCCAAAGCCCGCCCTCTCAGAGATATAATGTAGGTGCTATACCTACACTACAGTACATAAGACTCGCCTCGAGCGGTTTTATTAAACGATACTTCAGTAGATTGATTATTTACCGAAGTTATCCTACTTAGGACTTTGTGAATACAGCTGGAAAACATTGGACGAGACTAGCGAGGGAGAAGAGGTCTATGCCCAACAGTAGGCTATGTTTATGGGCTGATTAGATAGACAAATCAATAAAATCATTTGTACCTACAAGTCCGATCTGATGATCAATGAAAGGCTTTATCAACAGAAATCCGAAATCGGAAATTTAATTCAACATAAAGAATTTACCTACATTCTGTTTCTTGAATGTCATTGTACATATGTACTTATAATGTTAATGTTAGCCGCTGCCTTGGGGCCGAATGTATGTAGTGGAGAAAAGGCAGCGAAAAAAATACTCCACTCTGATCATTTGTACCTACAAGTCTGATCTGAGGATCAATGAAAGACTTTCCAAATTTCATACGCCGATTTTTTTTCAATTCATTTATTCAATGCATTCATGAATAATTACGAAAAGATACAGTGAGTTACTTAAACCAGTTGAACTGTAATCCTTACAGGGCCCCCGCTGTAAGGATTTCCCGGTGTATCGACCATTTACACCGGAAATAGGCAGTCACTTTTAAAGTGTAAATAACGTTTGGTGGTTTGTAAAATGAACCTTCCTGCAGATATCTAGAGACGATCAGACAAATTTAGCCGTTAAAGGCACCCTTTGTTTTGTTGACCCAAATTCGAGATCTATTTAAGTTAGGCATTTTTTTAGCTCTATGAATAAACTTTTAGTGTATCTTCACTCAAAAGTTGTACTTATGTTCTCTTCATTTCGTTCTTTGTCAGGTATGCGCCCACTACGCCCAATCCTTAACTAATTTACTTCTCAGTAATAAAACTGCCCTAAAATCAGAGCAGCGTAGCATCTTCGATACGCTCGGGCGATAAACTCTACCTAAAGCTAATAAATAAGCCGCTATGTGAAAACTGCTGACAGCGCGTTTAATAAATTGCCCGCGGAGGCTGTAATAAATAGCGGAGGTGCAATATTTATTATTGCAATTATCTGCCCCTTTGTGCTTCTAATGGGTGGATGGAGCGCGATCAGGAACCCCTCTCTACCTATTTTAGGAAAATGAGTACCTACTTACTGTCTCAACTTTTGGTAAAGAATATCTTGGGCTTAAACGAAATTGATAAAGATGTATGGAACAGCAATATTCGTAATAGACTTTCGGCGACAGCGACAGTTCGGCGACTAGACGCGACGATAGAGGCTACGGCCGTCAATTTTCATCTATTTTGTTCGAATCTCCGCACACTTGGCGTCAGAGTCGCGACGACAAGACGCCAGAAGCAAATTACATCGTCGCGTCTGACGCGGCGACTAGACGCCCTGTTTGCGATGGCTCTAAGGGTGCTTATGCACGGGTGGCACATGTCAATGTGCCAATTGCAGCCTCCGAGACCCGTCTACGCCGATTTGCCGACTTGTCAGCGTCGTATATCCGCGTCAGCGCGTCAACTGCTGCCGTCGAAGCACGTCGACGGCTGCCGTCGAGAACAAGCGCCCTAAGTTGCCTAATTTTAACTGAGCAATTAATTCTCTGTCGACGACCTCTGTGGCGCAGCGATTAGCGCATCTGACTATCATGCGAGAGGTCCCGGGCTCGAATCCCGGCTGGGGAAAAAAAAACCCGTCTTGGTTGTTTACATGTTTGTGACGTCGCTGTTTCTGGTTCCCACGACACAGGGTATCCTAGTGTGGGGCCAGAAGCAATGTATGTGCCTGTATGTAAATG
Source organism: Yponomeuta plumbellus (assembly GCA_947310845.1). Lineage (NCBI taxonomy): Eukaryota > Metazoa > Arthropoda > Insecta > Lepidoptera > Yponomeutidae > Yponomeuta > Yponomeuta plumbellus. The sequence goes on along the minus strand of OX371198.1, from coordinate 12,882,821 downwards.
TTTATGTTAATTAGTTACCCCAAATCCAAAATTTAACTTTAAAGGTTGATAAAGTTCAAATTCAAGTATTTTATTCACAATAAAAACGAAATGTTTACTTTATGAACGTCAAAGTTAGTTTCACAATTAAGTGAAAACCTGTAATTGGCTCACTAAGACCTAAGTTTTATAAGTTTCATATATTGTTTATCAGCTGTTGGTTTTCCATAGATAAGAAATAAAATAAAATAAAAAAATAGATTACGTGGAGAAGAAACTAAAGAATAAACTCCACTTTTTATTATTTTCAAAACATTTTCAGCTTAATTAATAAACTTAAAACGCTATACGCAACACTCCTCTGAATACATTTAAAATTATTCTACTGTGTAACACCAGACATCTTTGGCCTCAAAATAATCGTTGATTTTATAAGAAGCTTTTTTGCACAGAGTGTGCTTAACACATTTCTTAAGCCTTGGGCCTTAAGCCTTTCTATATCTTGGGGAATCTTGTAAAACCTTATACCGTGATCCATAACGGAAGTTAGTTTTGCAAGTCTTAAATCGTGGAAATAACAATTTTATTCCTGGTACTAACTTTATAACGGCTAGTACCAAAGTTTCGAAGTCTTTAATATTTTTTCTAAAGTACAAAATATACTCAGCCATTTGTACAAGTGTTCGAGGGCCCCCACTGGGAATCGAACATTCAGAGGTCTTGATAGCTAAGCCCCTTAACGGCTAGACAAAAAAGACAATTCCATCTTCACTAAGGTAGATTTTGATTTTATCAAAAGAGTGAGGACACCCCGTTAAGAGAATTGATAGCGAAAAAAATCGTTTTCGTCTTACACATAGGTCTAAGGTACTAACAACGGAAATCGGAAATATCCAGACTTCCATTACTAAAGACATAACAAACTATGCAGAGTGTAATGTTCGTTCTTGTCGTCTCTAATGTTCTCTTGTGCCAATAAAATCGTGATTAATAGCAGCCCCGTCCCGGTGGCTAACTCCATAAGCCAAGGAAAATACAAAAGTTACGATCTACTTCGCGTACGTAGGTACCTATGCACCTAGTAATTTTGGAAAGATTTAGCTGGACATTACAAGCCTACTACTTACTTTTCTTAAAACTGTGAAGATCGACTAAGTGTTTTTAGGACATCTGACACCTTAATATGTATTAAACAGAGCCTTGCAGACTGCTCTTGTGCTCATCAATATCAAGTACATAACTATTTGTAACGTACATACATAAGCTCACGCCTGTATCCCAGAGGGGTAGGCAGAGACCAGGGACTGCCCCCTCCACGATCCTGACAAATCACTTTGGCTTCATCGACATTCATTAGTCGTTGCATGCACGCACGTCGGTTTCGGGTACTTTTTATCTTGCCCTTTGCTAATACATCGCCTATTTGGTCGAAGTATGCCCACCTGGGGCGTCCCTTACCGGCCCTTCCACTCCCATCCGCTCGATATATTTGCTTCGTCAGTCTTTCTTCCTTCCTTTGTTTTTATTTTGTTTTATTTTTAGACCAAATCTGAAATCGCGGCATAAATAACTAGAAGTTGTTTTACCACATACTCTGTACCACATACTCTATTCCACGAAACAAGTTCCCAAAGAAAATAGTCCAAGTGGTTAGTGCGCGTGACCTTTAATATCCACTGCACTTCTCTATGAAGCATAGCCGCCGCCGAGTCTAGCCGAGCGCATTAGCCAATGAGATGTGTATATTTGCTTTCCAGTTCGACTCGTGGAACGATGTATAGTTGTATACGGCCTATCCATTCACCAATGTGAACCTTTTGTGTCTTTTAAATCTAAACAAAATTTATCTGCTTAAGAGCACCTACTTCTCTCATAAATTGCCAGGAAACAAGACGTTTGTAACTGCTTCATACAACTTATTATTTCCTTCCTTTCACGCCAAAAATGGCTTTAAAAATAAATGGCCCTTTTACAAAAGGAACTGTATTCATCGTTGGATTTGCATCCTAGTTTGGGACTAGAACAAGTGATTGTGTCGACTGGATCTTATTATACTGGTTATTGACCGGCGTGCGTGCATGAACCTACCAATGAATTTCATGAAACGAAAGAGGGTTATCAGGATCGGGACAAGTGCCAAACCCTGCTGCCTTCCCCTCTGGGAGAAAGGCGTGAGTTTATGTATACCCATCTCGATAATACGTATGAACATTTTTAATTATTGTAGCTGAAGACACGGCGCTATGGCGCTCATTAGGGGAGGGCTATGTCCAGCAGTGGACTAACATAGCCTGTAAAAGCACGAGTATACTTTTGACAAAACAGGTCCGAGGCGGCACTAGAAAACAAATCACGGACCTTCGAGGTATTTTTTTGTTATTCTACACTTAGTTTTAGATAAAGTACCTAAATTGATAAAATTATAAACTACGAAATATTTGTGATAAATTATGAAATTATAGCATCTCCTTGTAGGTATTAAAAGCGTAAAGCATTAAAAGACGGGGAAAATTGGTTTAAATGCAATTTTAAATATGTTTAAATTTATTTTGTAGCTGAGGCTCTAGAAATAAAATTACCGGCATTCGGAACATATTTTCAGACATCAGACAAAAAGTTACGAAAAAAACTACTTTTTAGGGTTCCGTGCCGAAAGGATACTATTACACTACTATTAGTAAGACTCCACTGTCCGTCTGACTGTCTGGTTTTTTTAGTCCTTCAGAAAAAAAATAGAATTTAAAGAGAACCAAGGGAGTAGCCTTTACCAACCTACATAAATTATTTTCTGAGCTTTCCTTTTATATAGTTCCAATTTTATCGAATATTAATTTGTAAGGGCTTAAAAAAGAACTGTAGGCATGGGCAAGGTCCATTTGTTTGGTGAGTTTTTATGTGGAAATAAAGTTGGTCCCGACAAATGCGCATACGCAGCGGGAGCACCGACGGTTTTCGACGGCCTATCGTGCATAAATAGGCACGACAATAATAATTACTTTCGATCGTTACAAAAAATCTAAGTTTAAATTATTGAAATGGGGACAAGAGACAAAAGAAATCAAAACGACATATTATTTATTATACCTACTGATTATACAGGTCTTGGATGTTTACATTGGATGTGACGTCGCTGTTTCTGGTTCCCACGACACAGGGTATTCTAGTGTGGGGCCAGAAGGAATGTATGTAGGTATGTAATAATATAAGCCTTTATTAATTTTTCAAATTAATAGTATTAATAATAACATGCAACAATTAGAAATTGAAATTGACATATTGACAATCGTATTACTCGAGTTAATTATTAAATAAATTTTATAAATTGTAAACATATTTTTTTTGCATTTTTATTAGGGTGTCTCTCTCCGGGACATGCTTAGCCTCCCACAAGCCTTGTGGTTTATGGGGTGTGGTCTAATCACCCTCGCTGACCAGGCTTCGCTGGGTGATGTAGGTATGTGCCTGTATGTAAATGTTTATGTTTATACTATATCTATTTATTTTACTATATATTACATATTTGACTGCCTCGTTGGTCTAGTCCTTAAGGCGCTACCTACCAAGGCAGAGGTTGTAGATTCGATACCCACGGCCACCCATGGCCTGCAGTACCTACGTTTGAACATATAGCCTTAGTCTGGGTGCATTTACATGTTAGTTATGTCCTTCCTGGTTGCCATATCATAGGGTATCCTAGTTCGGGACCAAGTCAAGTGTTGTTTTTGGTGTGGAAGTTATTATTATTAAGAGTAAAGCCTTAAATACACCAGGACGTAGGTAAGTATGGTATGCTGAAAGAGCGTGATTTGTGAGATCTGTATTATTATTATTTATTTACTAGGATTACTTCTATGCAACAGCAATTTGTATTGTAGACGTGGCACGGCCAAAGAGTACATTATCTTCTTCTACCGGCCTTCTTCCCATTTTAGAGTTGGGGGTCGTCTCTCCTAACCACTTTAACTATATACCTAATATGCCAATAAATCCAGAGATCCTTAAAATACGTAGTACGATTTCCCATTTGAATAGCCCCCATCAAAAACGCGTTCAAGTATTTAAGGCTGATAAATCCGTTATGCAAAAGCGCCAGAGTCAACAATGATTTCGCTACGTTCAAAGGGCAGGAGTCCCTTTTGCTCGACTATCGCAACAGCACATTCGGCCAACTCCGGAATTATTATGACGGGTCTTTAGCTGATGCCTGTGGTGAAAATAGGAGGGTACCGCGGACACCCGCGAACACCAAACAAAGCGCGCTGAGCGCCGAAACGTAATACGGACGAGCTGACATTCATTCGCGCTCTTTACAAGTCAAACAAATTATTATTGTTCAAATAAAAAGTCAAGTTATTGTGTTCGAGCAATTATTGTTATTACGAAAGGCATGATGACGCGTCTAGAGTTTTCGTTACATTAGTTTTGTAGAGAAAGTTCCAGTAAATTACTAAAGAGGCAACACTTGTAAGCAGTATACCTAGGTACGTATGTCTTTACTCATGAAATCTCTACCTATATCTCCCGAGCTTCTTGTACTCCCACTGTCTTATTCTGCCTGTATCTCACAACCGTACCTACTATCACAAATACAGTCCGGTGCAGCATCATATTCAAGTATGAGCATTGAACGGTATAAGTTATAAGTCGCCCGAGTGCATGGTGTCTCTATACACTCGCTGATATACCTACCTAATATTAAATCATTTTTCCTAATAGAAAAACATAAATTGCATCATAAAATTAAATTAAATTAGGTATTAAGTGTTTGCACAGTCAGGTCGGCCGCCACCACATGAGGTTTCTCGAACGAATTAGGCTTCAAACTGTTAGCTGTGATTTTAGATGAAATAGGGCAAGGTATTTGTGAATATAAATTACGTAAAAGAAAAGTAAAAATCATTTTTAGGGAAGACGCACCATTACTCAGACGACCCTAACTAAGACAGGCTTGATTTACCAAAACCATAGCCTGTAGGTATAACTGCCTGCTCTGCACCTTACATTACCCAATAAAAAGTTCTGAATTACCATCACATCAACGGCACGCGTGACAAAGAAATTGCTTGAACTCCTTGAGCTGTCATCGAGAATGAAGCCTAATAATACTTAAATCACTCAGAAAAGTCTCCAATGATCACTGACTACGAACAAAATGCTCCGTAGCCAATCCATTGACTGCTCAAGGACTGATTCTAGTACATACTTAACTCCAGCGCACGTGTGGCGAAGAGCCAGGGTTGACAACACGAGAGCCCTTCAGGACAAAGCGTGGCAAAGGAGCATATGCAAGGCGTTCAGCTAAATTTCGAAAAGTTTTAATCGACAGTTAGAGAAATTCACAGTGATGTTTCTAATAATAATAATTGTAGAAAATTATTCAAAAATTTATTGTAGAAAACTTTACATTGAGTTGCCTAAGTTTACACGAGTCTTTTGTAGTACCTATCTTCACGTAAAGAAAGGTTTGGTAAGAATTTCAGGAAATGAAGACAATGTTATTGGAGTAAATGCAAAGAAAACAATATCACTATTACCCAACAAAGTTGATGATAAATACCTACACAGTGAAGTACAACTTAGGGCCGATTTCTGAAATGAGAATTTCGCTAAGTAACCACTTAATTGTAAGTGCTGTCTCGTCCTTCTGTGAAAAGAGCATCACAGAATGTTACCTACTTATGTATTTACTTAGTCAAATTCTCAATTCAGAAAACGGCCGATAAGTTGCTCGTTCTCATCTACAGTTGTCTGATCTGCTTCAACTCATTTGTTCCTGACATACCACTATTAATAAAGCTGCATATTATTTTGTTCCCCTTTTTTTCATAAAAGTGTAGGTACCTAATCATTGTTTCAAGATCTCTAACTGGCAGCATTTCGTGAGAAGTTTTAACCGTCCTCTATTGAGATTGCTCAATACGGCTCCAGTCAAAAGTCAGGGGAAGAAATGAGCACATATCGCCTAAAGCATATTCTTTGATTTTCTGCTCGACAAATAATGGAATTGCTGGATAATTACATGGCCGAACAATGGGCACGAACTTGACTTGAATGCGCTCGCGACGCCGTAACAAAGGTTGCCTTACGCATAGTGATCCACTCTTTTAGCAGGAACATTAAATACAAATACAGAAGGTCTGCTCATGTAGGCAATTTACAATAATAATAATAATAACATTTACATACAGGCACATTCATTGCTTCTGGCCCCACACTAGGATACCCTGGGTCGTGGGAACCAGAAACAGCGACGTCACAAACATGTAAACATCCAAGACGTGGGTTTTTTTAATACTGAAGAGTATACAATACTTAAGAATATACAATACTTAAGAGTCTCCTCGTCACGACAGATAACCTGTTAACTTACAGCTAAGTTAGGGCCTTTTCAGTCATCTGATCATCATCATAGAAATAGAAAATGTTTATTTGTCATCAGCCCATCGCTGCTCATTGATGAGTATGGGCCTTTCCCCCCAAACATACAAGGCGCTACAGAGTCTGAGTGGTTATTTTATCTATTAATGTAAAATAAAACGTTTGTCAAAGTAAGTGGCTTGATAACGATTTCTCGTACTTTTCCACAAACAGAATCTAGGGCCAGCATAGATAGGACAATGGCTCGTGCTACGCGTTTTGTTGCGCTAAAATATCAGAAATGACAATTAATTTACGGGGAAATCGCGAATTCTGACGTTTTAGTTTGCTTTCAAGGAAACACATCGGCATTTTCGTCTCACTCAGAATGGAGAACGTCTCGCCATCTTTACTCCTCCTGCCCTCCAGTCAGAAGTCGTGACTTCTCATACATCAATAGTCGAATCCAGACGTTTTAGCGCCACACAACGCGTGACTAGTGCCATCGTTTTACCCATGCCGCCCAGCACCGTAGATGCGTTTGAACTCAAATATCAACTAAGCGTTTTGATTTTACTTCAGCTTTATTTATTTGTACGCTGTCATAAGACTCTTCTGTTAGTTCCTTTGCAGTGGCAGGCGCGAGAAGTTGCAAGCGCGAGTCGCCGCATCCCGGGGGTCCGCGCACTTCCGCTCGGCGTCGGGTTACCCATTGTCTCGAGACTCTCGCGCATCAGGGGTGTTGCGCGAGCGCAGGCCTTTCCGCACAGCCAATTGTTCTGACTCTGGACTGCAGATTTAGACAAAAATGTGCGTGAAGGCTTATCGTTATCAGGCAAAGGTAATTCCGAAAATCACCTAGCAAAAAAGAATACACATATTTGTTACATTTGACTTTTGTTTCATTTGCGCCGGTTTCTGGATAGTGAATTTCTCTTAGGTTATAACAAAGTAGGTACTCAAGTACAGATAAATAAGCCTGTTTAAAAAGAAACGACAACGAGACTACTTGCTAACTACTTGCGAAGTGAAATTTTCAATTCAGAATACGACGAAGGCCATTGTATACGTTTGAAGGCTGCAAACCCTGTCCAACTACCCTATCTCCTACCTCCTTCCAGTAGGCACTTGCACTAGAGAAACCACTTTTTTTATAGGTGTCTAGGGTCAATCATAGATAAAAACTGGGTAGACCCTGATGGGGTATCACACTAATATTATAAACGTGAAAGTTTGTGTGTGTGTTTATATGTTTGTCAGTCTTTAGCGCTGAAACGGCTGGACGGATTTTAATAAAATTTGGTATGGAGTTAGCCGATACCCTGGATTAAAACATAGGCTACGTTTTACCGCGGGGAAATATCTTATTCCTACGGGAAAATCGATGAACCGCGGGTAACACCGCGGGGCACAGCTAGTTGATATATAATAAGCTAAATACCAATGAGAAAACTTGGCTTTATTCAGATTTCAATTAGACATACAGAACTGAAAATGTTGACAAGAGAAACAAAAAGTAGGTAGATGAGCAATATCTTGACGCAAGCGTCATCGAAGTCTACATCAGACCCAACCCAGGCAGGAAGCCAGCAGGACATCTAGTTACTTCTTGATGTTGTTTTCTTCTTTTTGATGTTTTAATCATTGTTTACACAAACGCCCTACCGACTGTATAGGTACCTACGTTCGTAATTACTACGATCTAACAACAAATGCAAGTGTCAACTGCAAGCTTCAACAAAAGTAGGACTCATTTCTTTTCGGCTGTTTCTACCCCTCTTTGATCAGCCTCTTTGTTGTTCCGTAATAACAGTGATTTGTTCAATAATCGCGTTGTTCTAGACGCTGGGGTCGCGGGATAAAGACCGATTGTTGGAACTCTACACTTGTGGGAAAGTTCGTTGACAGAAAATGTTTGAGGAATTCGTACACGTCTCAAAATTGGATATGCTTGTATAGCGGATCAGAGATTTCCACACTTAACCTCAAAGATGGACCATTTTACGTAGCAAGGCTACTATCCTAGCCATCCTATTTTGTTCCAGAAAGCTGACAGTGCTCTAATGTCATTGCAGGCCTCTGATGGCATGCCAGATTCCCAATGATGACGGTCGGTTATCTTTCCACCGTCTCACAATGAATCGCTACGGAACCATGTAAAGATTATTTATGTTGAGATAAGTAAAAATTTTGATGTGAACATACTAATTCTTCATTGCGAGAAATGAAAATGGTGCGCATATAGAAAGATGTTGTGAATAACGACGACTGGTGAATGTAGAACCAGCGAAAATGATTTGTCAGGATCGTGGCAGGTGGCAGTCTCTGGTCTCTGCCTACCCCTCTGGGATAAAAACGTGATCTTACGTATGTACATATGTATAAAGATTTTGTAAAATCCAATTTTAGGCGGAAATAACAAATTAATAGTGGTAATCGATGCGCAATCCGATTTCACAAGGACATGTAGCGAAGAAAAATAATTGAAAAAAATCACATAACGGCAGGAGTCTTCTTCTTGTTTGAGGCGTCTCCAGCATAGCGGACTGACTGTCAGTCCTAAAGCCATTCCACCTCGAGCGAACGCTACGTTGATTGTTGTTGAGATTTTTTGTAGAGCCTCCCTGACTCGTGCGCAATTTGTTTCTGTGAGTTTGATGTGAGTTTCCAGTTCGCAACCACAAACTTTTCCTGAACTGGAAGTTTTTTAAGGGAGCAGGGATTATTTCTGAGGCTCTTCAAATAAAATCCTCTGCAGCATCTTTACCAAGGGAGCCGCCGTAGATCTTCTTGCATTTTTTATAGTTTTAAAAGGCAAGCGATTAAATGGACTAAGTATTTTATTTAATAGTCCTAATCCAATGAATAAATACAAAACCGGAAAAAAAACGAGGAGATTTACTACTCAATTCAGCCGGCCGCTATCCCTTTTATGGTAAACTCACGAAAGGTGTCGAACCCGCGCCAAGGCAGAGCGAAGGTAAACAAAAGCGCATCGCAGGCATGACAACGCCCGCCTATAAATAACTCCTTGAGTCTACATTTTCTAATCTCGTCCCTCGAGGAAGGCGGGAGAGTTTTATTAAATTACTGCTTTCACAAATTATGGAGAAATAATAATTCGGCCGGTGCGGAGGCGGCGCCGTGGGGGTCTGCACTTTTAATTGAACCTTAAATTATTGTTCACCTTCATTAATTCATTGTGCTCCTGGTCCGGGCTGTACTAATGAGTTTATACTTTTTATGCCGCGCTGGCTCCGGGACTCCGACTATAATATACATACATAAGTTCCAATATTCATGTTAATGTGATCCCAACCCATCACAAGTAGACGGACAAAAACTATTTGGAGAGATTTCTCAGAATTTGTTTTTATTAACCGTTATGACAAATGGGACACGTAAACAAATAAAGAATAATGTAACATTTCTTCGTGGATAAAGTTTCGGTATCGCGTATTTCATAAGTTATAACTGAAATCAACAAGCGAGTGACGTAGATACAGGTAGCAGTCACCAAGAACCAACCTTGCTATTACGATTAGTGGCACCATCTTATCTGTTCAGTTGATAGCGGCGCTAGTGGAGAATTTAGTAGTAACATTAAGAAATTTACCTAGAAAAATGAGATTATTTTAACCCGTCTTTCAATTTTAATGAAAATATATCTATAAATCTTAGTAAGTGAATAAATAAAACTAAAAAATGGGACATAGGATTTACAATTAATTAGTTACAATTTTGCCCACCTGAACAGATAACTTGGTGGCGCTGTAGGCACAGAGCAAGGGATAAAATTTGACTGAACAAAATACATAACCATAAACAACGGCCGTCCCAAAACTTATTTGGCAGGGGAAAATTAAGGCAAGTTTTTATGGCGACGGAGGAAAGTCCGGAAACTAGTATCGCAGCACGTGCGGTTGTATTTCATCGAAGTTTCCCCGGTTATTTATTTATTTATTAAGGGGGTAACACAATAAATTGCGTTAAGTGGGGGCGGCCGGGCGCCCGCGGTGCGCCGCGGGGATGCCCATAACCCGGGGAAAAACGCGACCGTGCCATAAGTGCCTTTCTACAAGAAAGTACCATCCATATAATACGCTCCGTATTATCGCGCCAAGCTCGTTGAGAGCACTATTTCCTCTTTGGATTACATTTTTCATCGGCACCAATGGGCAGTCGACATTCCAGTTCAATACAAAAGTTATACTCTGACTGCCTGAATGTACGAAAACAGAGATCTTTTGTTCGATTCCCACTGGAGGCCGTCATGTTTGATTTGTACAAATGACGTCATTCTAGGTGTCTAGTTAGGGTACAGGGCAACATTCTAGTTTGGGACCAGGGCCTAGATTCTGTTAATGCATGGTAGTACAATGACAACTGGATGAACATGGCGATTTAGTTTCATTGCCGCTTCAAGTTTACGCGCGCATGCATATCAAACAAACTAGTCGTCAATGGTATGAAAAATCACGTCACGTGACCCGACCATGTATCTGCCATCGTACTATAATGGACTAACAGAATCGAGGCACAGGACAAAGCGATTGTGTTGAGTGGAAGTTACGAAATGTTATATGTTGCGAAGGACAGTCTTGAAGATCAACAAACGACCATTCGAACATTGTTTGTTCTAATGGTCGTAAATAAAATAGCAAAACAATGTATGCACAATTTTATATACATATATTTATCGATTGTTATAATGGATTAATTTTTAAACATCTACATATGGCACTGACGGCTATATCACAAATGTTTATCTAGTACGGGCTTCAGGGTCTACTTATTTGATTTAAATTCACTACAATCATTCAATGTTTAATAATTTAATTAATACTGATGTCAAGTTAATTTTACACTGTTATGTTATAATGTGATCTGATTGTGAATAAATCTTGCATCAATAAACCAATATCAATGTTTAAAAAAGCAAATCAAACATTCAATCATACTAAACTTGTACCGAACAAACCAACTACCAACAGTAGAGTCCGTGGATATTACATTGGGTATTACTAGCTAATACTTTATGTATATTTATGTATTTGTAACGATTACAAAGTAGTATACATTTCTCATCTCATGTCTCTTTGGCACTTGACATGCACCTGAATTAAATTGTTTATTTACACTCCGCCCGCGATCACTTCCCGTCACTCGAGGCGAGCGTGGGTGGTGCAGGGCGGGCCGAGGCGGGGCAACGGTTCACCCTTAATTATAAACATATTAATATTCGCAACGAACGAGTAACTTGGATTTTATTTAATGTGTGCACAGTTCTGAAAGACCTTGTTTGTTTTAATGTTTAACCTCCCGTATGAGAAATGGAGTTTCATTGAATCACTCAGAAATTACAGAAAATATCTCCACATTTCTGTGATTACCTAACCTTAATAATATAGAATGAAATAACGATTAGCAAGATAAAACGGTCACCCTTGAGGTTATAATAAGTTCCAGTATTATTCAAAAGAAGAAATTCTAACGAAGTATTTATCTTGAAAAAAATACACTCTTAGTTTTCTAATGGAAATGGAAAAAAATATCCAGCAAACACAGAAGCTATTCAATCAAGTAACAACCCCAAACAGTTGCAACTCAATAGGGCTGATTGGCAAATTCCCGATAACATCGGCAATTTACAACCGCATTCATTTCTAGGTACTGTACTATAATACTCCGTTCCAGATAAACATACCCTAGTAGTAAAGCAAGGTTTACCGCCGGTTTCTTGAACGCTAACAGTCTGTTAATCTATTGTTAGCAGCTGTCAGTTGTCAATAGCATACAATTAAACAACTGACACCTGTTAACAGTAGATTAACAGACTGTTAGCGTTCGAGAAACCGGGGGTCTGTCTCTAGAACAAAATATCAAATACCCCAAAAAATAATACAAGTGATCTATGATTGTGATTGTACTGGATTGAACTACAAAGTTGGCCCGTTTCTACACATTTCTGTTTTGTGGACGTTTGTTCACATCCAGGGAAATCTTATTTGGGACGGAGTATGCAATAACCTGCGCCAGATGGAACGGCAATCTAGCTCTTACAGTGTACGTTTTAAGTGCGTATATAGACAAAATGCGATATCTCCAGGTTTCACTAGGTGTACTTAGGTACTGGCAAGAACAAAACTCCTTCCACATTTTGTACTAATCAGAATTATACAGATAATTACAACTCGTATAGATATTTTATTGTTGACTAGCTGTTGCCCGCGACTACGTCCGCGTGGGCTTTAGTTGAGTAAAGAGCTTGAAAATAAGATAGGGATACTTTTAGCGCATGCGAAAGAGCTTTCATACTAACTTCGCAACCCCCTCTTACACCCTTAAGGGATGATTTTTGAAAATATATTTTACCTGTGTTGCATGACTTTCAATGAAGGACCTTCATGCTGAATTTCATTCGAATAACTTCAAAAATGGCTAAGTTACATACTAAGTTTGCACCCCCCCTTTTTCCCCCTTAAGGGATGATTTTTAAAAAACTATTTTACACGTGTTTCATAATTTTAAATGAAGAACCTTCGTACCAAATTTCATTCGAATAACTTCAAAAACGGCAAAGTTTCATACTAACTTTGAACCCCCATTTTACCCCTTTAGGGGATGAATTTTCAAAAATCCTTTCTTAGTGCTCCCCTAGGCTCCCTAAGGAACTCCCATGCCAAATTTCAACCCCCTAGGTTCAGTAGTTTGGGCTCTGCGTTGATTCTAAGTCAGTCAGTCAGCTTCTCCTTTTATATATATAATATAATAGAATAGAATAGTTCTCGTGAGCAAAGAAAGTAACATTAGCCAACGGGTTGAAGAAGAAAAGGAAATTGCAACTGTACAGGATGGTGCTTAGTATCTGGCCTGGCCTGAATCTTAATAGCTACGAAATCGCATCTAGACGGCATTCATAAATTTTGGTAATACAGTCAGTCGTAATGGCAGAGCCGGATTAACCCTGTATGGGCCTGTAGGCAATACAATTTTCGAGCCCCTTTTCTTTACCTAATCTGACTGACTAAATCATGTGATATATTTTTTTGCCTTCTACCCACATTGCTGAATACAATTTCTATGTATACATGAAAAATTAAACGCGACTCAGTTATTTTTAATTTAAAATATATATTTAACCAAACGCAATAAACAAAAGAAAAAGTAAAGTAATCTCAGTACCTTCTGTTAATTTAAATATGGGCTTTTCTAACTTTTTTAGATATAAAATCTTTTACGACTTCTTCAATGTGGACCAAAAGGAAAAGTCGAATACATCATTTTCAATTGCCATTATCGGCAATGAATTTAAGCGATGTTGAAACATTGTTGCTCGTAGAGAATTTATTAATAATTTCAATTTTGAAAAATTTCGTTCTCCTGTCGCGTTTGTTATCATCAAACTTCTATAAATTTGCAATGCTATCATAACATTTGGGAAAGTTGATTGAACCATATTATTAAGGATCAATTTATACGATTCTTCAGCAGCTACAATGTTATCTTTCCCGGCATCCTCTCAGACAAAGTACTTGAACTGCACCATCTCGTTTTTAAATTCTTGCTCAATGTCCTCGGAATAATGCTCACAAAATTTTTTACAAGCCTCTTTGATTTGATCGTCCGTAATCGTAAGTCTTCAAACACGGAGCATACTAAGACTTTATTAAATTTAGGTACCTTACAATCGCAAAACTCACATATTGTAATTAACGTACGTTATTTCGAAAGTTTCGGAATGATTACGCTACAAATTATTATCACAAATCGTAAGTCTTCAAACACGGAGCATACTAAAACTTTTTTAAATTTAGGTACCTTACAATCGCAAAACTCACATATTGTAATTAACGTACGTTATTTCGAAAGTTTCGGAATGATTACGCTACAAATTATTATCACGCTACGGAAGCTTACAGAACGCACCCAACGAATCGGGGATTCCCCCAACGGGAATGAAGTCCAGTTGCGTTCCGAAGGATTATATTAGTTCTAATATTAGATGCTAGATGGTTCTGTATGTATAAAGTGTTACATGCGTTGAAAAAAAAGAATATTATTGTTGATTATCATTTTCGATCCAAAAACTTTTTTTTTCGGACTGCAGTGGGCCCCTGTCGATCCTGGGCCCCTAGGCAGTTGCCTACTCTGCCTTAAGGTTAATCCGGCTCTGCGTAATGGTATTACATGGTATTATACTTATAGCTCATTTAAAAAAAATCATTTAATTATGCAGATGAAAAGGATCATAAGAATTCGACATTTTGAAAACAATGACACAAATAGGTGTTGTCGTGTTTCTTTGTAATAAAAAGTCAGTTTTGGGAAAAGATTATTTTGGATTTTTGACTGTTCAGAAGTCAGAAAGTCTTTTCTATGCAGTTGCTCAAAGTGTTACCCAAAAATTAGAACATTTTTCTTGCTCCCTGCCAAATTCTGTTTTACCAATAACACAATTGTCTAATGCTCATTAGATGCATGGACGTTAAAGGAAACTTGCATCAGACCTTATCTGAATACAATTGTGGTGTTTGGCCAACTGTTAGTCCTAAGTTGGCCTAACTAAAATATTTGTCAGATTTGGTAACTCGTTTATCCAGTAGTCCGGCAGTACTAGGTATATGCTATATCGACAATGATAGTAAAAAAAATATTCGCAACTATAACTTTGATTCAAAAATTAACAATAAATGTATAAAAATGTAACTGTTGGCACCGTAACAGTGCCGTTACTTTTCTGTTTTAAATAAAAGACTTGCCACTGTAATTCACTATTTACTAATAAACTGCTTATCAGAATCAAGTCACAATAACACAACTAGACAGTAGACACTTACTAACTGACACTAGAAAAATATAGAAACTAAATTTAAAAAATGACAATATTAAAGTAACAAATCAATAAAAAAAGAAAACAAAGTAAAGTAAAAAAGGTCTGTCTCTGTCGCCAACAGTAACATTACCACAGCTTTGGACTTTATAGGCACAAGCCAACAGTTGCCCAACAATGAAATGCTGCTAAGGAAGAATGACCGATAGCTGCTAAAGGCAGTTTTGCACACCACGTTACCCAGTACGGTGACTCGCTCAGATTATTCCTGATTTCCCTTCTTGTGTTGTCACAATAGCCTATTCATTTAATTTAATTACGCACTATTTTCATATTTCCCCCCTTCCCTATCTCGACGGTACATCTCAGAAGGATACATTATAGTTATAGGTGTGTATGTTGGCTTACGTTATTAAATTGTTGAGGATGTTATAGCCCGTTTAATAAGAGATATGCGGCTGTAATAAACGATCTGCTTGCAAATGGACATCAAGACTAAAGTACATGTTCTTAATTAATTAAGTTTGTAGGTTGAGCTTTCAACTGTTACACTTAGAGGCTTGAGATTCTCTATTGTCTAGTAAAATTTTGTACCCACTTCATTTAAAATGGTAAGAATTGTGAAGTTATTTTCAGTCAGTATTATTTAATCTAACGGTTTTATTTATAACAAACACGATTTCTCTAAAATAATCTTCAAAGGCAGTTTAGATAAAATCAGTGTGGTAAAGATTTTTCCTTTATTTATTTATTTATTGATACGTTTATTGCACATAAGTAAACATTACAATGGCAACGCGGCGTACGGCTTACTGCCTTTACGATAGTCTTGATAGTCTCTAGCGTCGTC
Organism: Yponomeuta plumbellus; assembly: GCA_947310845.1. Taxonomy (NCBI): domain Eukaryota; kingdom Metazoa; phylum Arthropoda; class Insecta; order Lepidoptera; family Yponomeutidae; genus Yponomeuta; species Yponomeuta plumbellus. The sequence goes on along the minus strand of OX371198.1, from coordinate 12,866,802 downwards.
TCCTGCTCAGCATGATTAAGCTCTGCGAATCAAAGCGAAACCTGGTCGGACTCTTCCGATAAAAAATCAATTATCTGGTAATGATGTGGAGTGCTTACGAAAGTTTTAGCTTTTTCTTAGATGGAAACAAACCGTTACATCCTAAAATCCTTAATGTACTTTTCTCAGTACGCCATCGTCTTCATCGTTTCATCCAAAACTAGCTAAGAATTTGAAATCCACCATTTAGTTGGCCCCACGTATTGACCTTTCAGTCACTGTAAAAGAGGAAGCAATTTGCAGACTCTGCAACGGGGTTTGCAGATTGCAATTGCACGGGCACCACGGTCCACGATAAATAAAGTTGGCATAATACCTGGAAGCGTAGCCCCTAGACCAGTGTTTCGCAAAGTGTGTACCGTGATCATTGTGACACTTCGCCAATAAATTTCTTTGCAGTTTGGCGAAATTGTATAATTGTAATATTTGTTTTCTCAAACATGCTTGGAAATTTGATTATTTCGACAACCTCGATTCACGTATTTATGCCTCGGCTTCGCCTCGGCCCACATTTCCACGTTCATCCAACAATGCTTCATTTGCTGGCCGCTGCAGTAATGTACTATTTCTATTTTGGAAAAAAAATGTTGGTGTCAATCAAGGTTTGCTGGAAGAGAATGCTTGCTGCATTAAGCACGCCCTTGTACAAATATTGGTGCAATAAAGAATTTTAATAATAATAATAATAATCAATTAATTAAGCTCATACTCGTTCACTGCTGACATGTACCTTATATAACATATCATACCTATAACATATCCCAAGACACGCCAATTCCTTAAGAAAACCGAACGGTTTGCGATGAGCGGCAGCGTTGCCAATACGTCGCCAAGGCAAATTTTTCCCCTTGAATTGGTTGGTATGCCTCAGAGGAATCGCTACAGTACCTTTGACCACAAGGCAGCGGCTAACATTATAAGTACATTGACATTCAACAAACAGAATGTAGATTCTTTTCGTTGAACGTATAACTTGAACACAAAAAGTTTGCGGAACACTGCTCTAGACGACAACTTCTTGCACAATTTCTTCAGCGGAAGAGGTTAAAGTGCAACGTCGAGTGCTCCCATTTGTCGCGGTGGAGCGGCCGTCGGCGTCTGTGAGAGTTTCATGCTGTTGTCGCCGTTCTTTTTCCAGCTTTCGGAGGCGATTGGTCTATTTTGAAAATGGAAGCAATTTGTCGCGTCGAATGCGCGGTGGCGCGGCGGCTTTGATAGGTTTTTGTGGCCAGCGGCGATTGGCCCCGGTGCCTCGGTAGTTGAATTACTCGCTTTGTCGAGCTCACGGATCGGTGCCTGAATCTTTCGGCTGTTGAAAGGTGTCACACCGACTTAGCTTATCTAAGCATCTATTAAGGTGTGTTTAAATTGCTTCTAATCTTTATTCAAATGTTTTAATGGGAGACTATTACTGACGTAAGTACGTATAGGTACCTTATATTTCTCGAACCTTTTAGGCATGTATCATCAACCCATTATGATGACGACCTCTGTGGCGTAGCGGTTATCGCATCTGCTTACCATGCGAGAGGTCCCGGGTTCGATCCCCGGCTGGGGAAAAAAAAACTCCAGGTCTTGGATGTTTACATGTTTGTGACGTCGCTGTTTCTGGTTCCCACGACACAGGGTATCCTAGTGTGGGGCCAGAAGCAATGTATGTGCCTGTATGTAAATGTTAAATGTTATTATGTCCCCACCGAGGGGCACGAGTCTCTTCCCTAAGGAAAGTATAGACCATACTCTACCACGGGGGCCAAGTCCGAATTGGTGGAGGCTTGTTAGACATGTATAATATTGTATGATTATTATAATTCCTGAAAGCTCGGCTATTATAATTCCTTAAATTTGTACATCTATTTCCTTCTTCAACGAGTTAAAACAATCCATCCAAAGGACATTGTAACCCATTCAATGGACCATCATAAAGGTGCCACCATTTGTAGTCTAAGGTGTAGACTTTGTGGAGTTAGGGCTTGTAGAGACAAGGCTCTACGCGAGATCTAACAACTGCTTGACAGTGCAAGGTATATGGTCTCTTCGTGATCTTGGCAACGTGTCACATGGAAGTGTTTTCGGTGGGATACAATCTTTTCGATCTATCTTAAGAAAAATCTGAGTAAATGTGTACATCGAAGCTTTATAAGCATACATTAGTATAACCAACGGCTTTCCATCTTTTTGGACTATAATAATGATTCCGCGTAGAAAACCACGCGACCGACAGAATCCCATGAAGGGTTGCCGCGTCATTTCGTGAAGTTTTTCGAAAGATAATTAAAAAACTCCATCCGCACAATACAATCGTCATCGCCCACATCCGAGTCCGTTTCGAATCGCTCCGATTCCATTGAGTTTTTGCTGCGGCATGTGGCAAGAGCAACGTGGCTGCTATCGTCCATTATTAATTACCTTCCTTTATGCCAGCACACACCAATCGATCGTCTTGATTAAAATATCCACATAATAGAGCCGGGTAATGACTGATAGATGTTGCCTAGATCTTTTACTGAGAAGCTAGCCTTGGTACAAAACATCTCCGGCAAAGGACAGAGAGACACTATTTTACTTATCCTTGATTTAGACCTAGCCTAGCCTTACACTAACTTTAATTTGTACTTATTTGTTTCTTTGTTTATATTGTTTAGAATATTTTAATTTGCCATATGTCGAAGGGATGGACTGGATGCCGCAATTTAAGCTTCATGCCGAGCTCGGCAATAGTGACTCAACTAAATAATAAATAACTTCCAAGCAACACAATCACTTGACCAAATCCAGAGCTATTCCAATCATTCAACTGTCCCAGTCCATTTACTAATTTGACAGTGAGAGGATTCGATTTGCTCGGATATGCTGAGCGTAATATAGGGGCTGGTCCTGAGCTAGGATACCCTGTGCTAGTGTAAATTATTTATTTATTTATTGATAGTTTTATTGCACTTACGTATAAAAATAGTGATTTGTCAGGATCGTGGAAGGTGGCAGTCCCTGGTCTCTGCCTATGGGGATCCTCTGGGATACAGGCGTGAGCTTATGTATGTATGATACTTTTAACGCACTTACGTATAAAAATAATATAGTACAATGCGGCGGACTTAATGCCATAAGTATTTTGTACCAGTAAACTGCAGGAGATAAAGGAAATAGTTTGTAAGCTGACAAAAAAAGACATTAAATATTTAAAACAGGCGTATTAAATAAACTTAGGTACACATAAATAGAGACTTACACATATAATAAAATATATACAAAATACACTAAACCTATACATCACAACAAAACACATATTTAAGTTGATTCATACATACATATTATATTAGAAATTTGGATTCTTGCGAAGTTTAGTAGATAGATAGAATATTCTTTATTGCATGTACCAGCCGCTATGGTTTTGTTGATAAACTATTTAAAAAGATAGTTCATCTTTGTACTAACAATCTCAACTTTGTGTTTTTGCAGGAATAGTCCAAGGTCAAAGGAAAATGTAAACAATGTTTAGTTACTACTAATTGACTGCATGCTGGTCAGTGATATTAATGACGAGGACGCGGTTAGTGTATATTTCCTTTTTTTTAACTTTTCAAATAAAGCTCGCAACATTCTTGTTCCGCAGACGTTTCTCAAAAGCTTATAGCTCGACAATACACATATAATAATAATATTATGATGCAAAGGTTCCGCGTGAGGCAGCGACAATCGTACAACTGTTGGACTCTGTTATCTAATAGGGTCGATTAAGTTTTTGAAGTTTTGCCGCGGAGATATCACTCTCCTCCATATCTAGATATAGGTACCATTCTCAACTTAAACTAGAGTTACTAAGACGTGGTTTCGTCTGTAAATATGTACCGTATGTAAAGAAACTCCGGGTTAAATCGGGTAATCGGGTTTAGTTTGGAATGGTGCAAGTGGCACTTAATAATTTTGCTTTTTTTCATTAAGGACTGATTTTTCAATAGTCAAATAACTTTTATCTTAGGAATAAAAATAGCGGTTTGACATAATTTTCTATACATAAGCTGTCAAACCGTCATTTTTATTCCTCAGATAAAAGTTATCTGACTATTGAAAAATCAGCCCTTAGAGATGTATTTATTTATCCGATGTATGTACCTTAAATGGCTCAAAGACACGACGTACATACTACACATTGGGGTAGGTATGAGTTTTGTCACGTTTAACCGAAATCTGAGTTCAATGCTATGTCTTCAAACTATGAACTATCTTGAACTATGAAATATGGTGGCATAAAATAATGCATACCAATCACAAAGTTCGTATCAGTTCACCTGCAACTCATTAACTAGCGTAAAAAGTTCGAATCGTATCGCTGACACATCCCGTAGGACTCCAGAGCTCCCGCGGTGCTCATCAGAAAGCGTACGGAGGTAGCCGACACGCGTACCAGAGGAACGCTCATAATTTAATATGCCATTTCACTCGCGGCCAAATTGAGCAATTTATACCAGTCGACCGCGCCCGCGCTGGCGTGGCGGGCCTGGGACATTTCAGCGACACTCGTTTCAATGCTTTACATGATCATGCGTATCTAGAGATCAAATTCAAATTTTCAAATGCTTGTGGCATGTGTTATATGTGGCAGCCACCCGGTTTGTCTGAAGCATATTACCGGTTCTTACACCGGTAAAGGTAAATTGGTCAATTTTCTGTCTTACTACGAATAATTGAAGTGGCCGTGACTTGATCACATCTACCGGAGAACTATAGCCGATAGGATAAAAAATAGAACACCCACCATTTTGCAGGACTGATTCTCTGATATGACATAGTACTGGATTGGCTTAGAATAGTGACTGAGAATAGAAAGGAGGTATACATATGCAAACCTGAAATTTTATCGTAGCGTTTTGTCGGCGTAATAAATATGTACGAGTACATCTATGCCAAATTTGAACTCTATTGTTCGGCCGCTGGGAGTATACGATCCTGACACCTGTCTGTTTCATATGACTAGTGATGGGAGAAAATCAACGTTATCATTCCTTACGTTATTCTTAACTAGCTTTTGCTACTTACTCACACGATTAAGTAGTTTTGTTTTTAGACGACCTTCACTCAGTCATCTCTTGTGCCATTTTAGGCATTTTAGCAGGGTCATCATCTTTTTTGTGCCGAATGGCGGTGAAGTGTTGTGGCGTGCTGTGCGACTTTTTTTTGAGCCCATATCAGCTCAATCGCTTTGTACGGCAGTGGTACGGAGAGATTCTGAGAACGCGATGATCTTTTTCTAAAGCCTGTTCATCAACCTCGTATCGTTAAAGGGACCGTTATTATTTTCGTTATTTTTGGTACGTCACTACAAAAAAATACGGTTGACATAACCTTGTGACAGCGTGGTAAGGATTTTACGCACGAACATTAAATATTTATTTCTTCTTATTTAACATTTAAATCGCTGTGCAAAATATAAAATTGATTGTAAGTTTACACAATGATATAGTTTCAATGACAATTATTTGCTAGTAGGATAAATAGGACATAAAAATATTTTAATCGAAAATTTAACGCCACTTCAAGGTTACGTCGTCCGTTCTAACATGACCTGTCAGGATCGTATTCTCCCAGCGGCCGGACGGTAGTACTTTTCGCTCCTGTGCTAAGCCGTAGACAGATAGATATACACGGACGGACGGTTGAACGGACATATATGGACGGACAGACAAATCGACATGGACTACAACATGCCTCGTTGGTGTAGTAACCATGCCGAAGGTCGTGAATCCGATTCCCACTGGGGGCCGTCATATTGTACACATAGCATGTTTTCATGAGATATCATAACACAGGGTCAGGGTGAGACATGAACAAGTGATTGAGTTGTGTAAAGTCGGCTCGCGATATCGCGGACGGACGCGGACCAGCTCGCACAAGTCGCACGACACACCGTGGGAAGGGTCTCGGTCCGCGGTAGCACAGACGTCTGTGGCGGTGCGCCGTACCGGTCGTGGAGACAGTACACAGCACGTCACCCTTCACATTTTAGTAGCAAATTTGCCCATAATGCAACGGAGTAGAGTGCATGGGTGTATAGGATGACGTGCCGTCGACTGTACATGGTCGTATCGATATCCGCAGAATCGCGCGCCGTGGGAAGAGCCTCGTGCGGGGTGCATGGCTGTCCGTGGTCGTCGGCCGGCGTCGGCCGTTGGCAGAATCGCGCACCGTGGGAAACCAGCTTAAGAGTAAAGTACCTAGATGTCGCTAAATTGACAACTGGCCAATAGCGCATACACATCGATGCTCGTTGTATTTTAATGAGTCCTTATTTCAACTGCACCTACAGGTAGTACGCTCATAATCAAGTTTATTAATTCCCGATCGAGGAGATTAATTGCTGATATCCTCATAAGTAATTATACCGACGACACGATTATTGGAATACGATCGGTCCTTGGCGGTAAAAACGTTCCATCCATTAAGTTGTAGGGAGAAAAGTGGTACACGTAAATTTTTAGTGTTGTTTTTTTTTGCTGTCCATATATTACAATTTGCATGTCCTATTTCTCCATATAAAAGGCAGGTACCGGCTGCTGTTTGTAAAATTTTGGGAGTAAATAATAAAAATATTTTCTTTTATATTTTTGTATAAGTATTATAGATATTGCTTAATGCAAAAGTGCAAGAAAAATGTGCAAAATGGCAAGAAACCATTGTAAAGTCACAGTCAACAAGGCAACGTCTAATATAGCAAGCTATATTAGACGTTGCCTTGCTTGGGGCCCCTTAGTCGTTGGCCAACATACCTCTAAGATTTTTATGTATTGTAGGAGAAAAATCATTTTCGTAAATGAAGATTAGACCTGCACGTGGTTAGACGGTATAAAAGGCAGCGCGCGCCGGCGCGCGCCCCTTATTCCGCTTCGAACCACCGTCGGTGTAACATCCATCCGATATTATTATTTTGCGTTACTTTGTTTCTGATTAGTTTTTGCAAATTGTTTGCTAAATTGTTGAAAATTTCTGTGCTAATTATTTTCTGTTTTGCTAAAGATTTCCGTATGAAATTATTTTTGTTCATATGAAAATTTGTTCAGAATTAAAACTATTTTGTGACTATTGATTCCACCTTGTTTTTAATACCTTTCGCTCGAATTTGCTAAAATCAGAAGTTGGATAGAATCAGCGTAGTTCTAACCTATCGGCTGTTCTGTTTATTGCTTAAATTCGCAGCGAGGGTACTAAGAGAAAAGGAGGAAAAAATGTCGGACCGCGAACGCCGTCACAGTCGTTTTAATTCTTGTGATCAAGAACGGATACTAGAACCGTAGTGGATACCGCGATCGTACTCTTGAAGGTAGCCTAAGGCGCGAGATGGATGCGATGATGGCTCGTTTGAGGGCGTTAGAAGGTCAACCAACTAATTCACGAAACACGAAATCGCCCGTGCGCACCTCATCGCCACCATCGCGGCGCCAGCCGTCAGCACCGGTTGAGCGGCGGGCAGCCTCATTGTCTGCTACTCCGAGTTGCCAACGCCTGTGTTGGGCGAGTCGCATACGGAAACGGTGGCTGTTTCTGAACGTACCTACTGCTAGCGATGTAAACGTGCCGTCGACAGTAACTGATCGGTTCGTAGATGCTATTCGTTCAATTAACACTGTAGTGCGATCAAATCACTTTTACATCTGCAACTTTGACCCTAATTTGCATAATATTGAAAACTGGTACGCCGAGGTAGATCGCGCGAAAAATCTCAATAACTGGACTGACCACGAGTGCCTTTCACGTATCGGTAATTGTTTGAAGGGCGACTCTCGTTCATGGCTGAACGAGTGAGTGACAAGCGTTTGGACCTAGACTAGTTTCAAGAGCGAGTTTAAGCCTTTGTGCCCAGGGACCCCTGATGTTGCTAATATTTTGTACGAGGTGATGAGGTGATGAGCACCAATTTGGACAGCTATCCCTGTATGCCGATTGCGCTTGTCGCTCGCTGCTTCGCCTACGAATAGTCCGAGGTCTCAGTGATGAATTGATAGTTATCAGCAATCGTAATTCGCGGCATCACATGATATAGTGGTAGCTGCAAGGGATACCGGTTGATTTTTTTATTGGTAATGATGATGTTTTGATCTTGAGCAAGACTATAGACCACGGGTTTGTTCTCTTGCGCAGCGTGCTCACGGCCTTGACAAATGCTGGTCTTTCGATAAATGTGAAGAAATGTTCTTTCCTGGCGACCGAGGTCGAGTACTTAAGTCGAAGCATTAGTGAAGGTCAGGTGAGGCCGAGTCGTGATAAAACCAAAGCTTTAACGGACGCCCCCGAACAAAAAAAAAAAAGTTAAGCAGGTTCGCCAGTTTATGAAATTGGCCAGCTGCTTTCGCCGTCAGTACACTCATAGATGTCGCAACACCTCTGATCCGAAGTTTGGTGCGAGACCTAGCCTTGGAGAGTTCCAGTCCAAATCGCGAATCCCTGAGCGAAATGAGTAGACAAAGAGCGACTGAACGGTTCAGGCACAACCATCAAAGTCCAGACGCTTATGTGGACCAGAGGAGAATACCGCACTGCGGTTATGAATTAATTTTTTAGTTTTTGTCAGGAAGCAGGCTCAGTCAACTGGGAAGCTAGACTCCTGCATGCGTGGCCCCTACCGCGTGGTGTAAATCCTGCCACATGGGCGCTACGAGCTGCAGCTGTTGGCTGGCTCGTACGGGAAGTCAACCCACGCCGCGGCGGAATACATGGTCCCGTGGCACGGGGAGTGGACTCCAAAGGTGTGTGATGCTTACTTCAATGGTGAAGATCCTGTCTCTCCATAAACATGTTTTGAACTGTTTATGGTGGCGGCCTGACCAACTATTGACACTGTTTCGAACTGTCCGTGGTCAGAGCCGGTCCTTTTTCAGGCATGTTATGAACTGTCTGTTGGTGGTGATAACTCGCTAGGCATGTTGCGTCTGTCTAGTGAGGTCTCTTCATAAACATGTTTTGAATTGTTTTGGTGGCGGCCTGACCAACTATTGACATTGTTTCGAACTGTACGTGGTCAGAGCCGGTCCTTTTCAGGCATGTTGTGAACTGTCTTTGAGGAGAAATTTGGGTAAAACTAACGGTGTGTTATTTTTCAGCTTGTTGTGTTACGATTTACTGATTTGATCTTTTTGTAGCCAAGTTAAAATTTTATTTGATTTGTTAAAGATCTTTGAATGGTTTATGTGCGTGTGGGACACGCTAACGTGTTGCAAATGTTGTTGTCTTTGCTAAAAGTTGCGCCAGTGATCATGGCGATATTGCGATGTTTGTTTTTTGAGATTTAGACGCGGACGAAGAGGGGTCTACATCTGCAGCCTTCGTGCCCGGCTCATCATCGAGCCTGGAGACGCCGGGGTCTGTCGAGCAGTCGAGCAGCGCCAGCGGCGCGTCGGTCGGCGAGCTGCAAGCCACCCTAGTCGTGCCTATGTCCAAGTGCTTCTGGTCGGATGCGCTAACGTCGTGCCTATGTCCAAACGTTCTATTCTGCCGAGGTTATGTAATGCCAATGTGGTGCCTATGACTAAAAGAGGTACTGTTGTTAACCGTTTTTCCATGTATTGTTTTATATGACCTGCAGACGCAGATAACGAGGAGGCTACGCCTTTGAACGCCGAGCCGTTGCGAGGGACAGCGGGGCCGTCATCGAGTTTGAAGATTCTGCGACCTGCCGAGCAACGAGCCCATGATAGGCAAGAAACTGACGAGCCGCGAACCAACTGCGTTCTGCCAGAAGATGAACTCGAGCCTGAACTTTCCATGCCGCTGCTGGAATCGAACCTGCATAGCGAAATGGGAGCCCGAGGACGGACTCCTATCAGGAGAGGCCGTGTAGGAGAAAAATCATTTTCGTAAATGAAGATTAGACCTGCACGTGGTTAGACGGTATAAAAGGCAGCGCGCGCCGGCGCGCGCCCCTTATTCCGCTCCGAACCGCCGTCGGTGTAACATCCATCCGATATTATTATTTTGCGTTACTTTGTTTCTGATTAGTTTTTGCAAATTGTTTGCTAAATTGTTGAAGATTTCTGTGCTAATTATTTTCTGTTTTGCTGAAGATTTCCGTATGAAATTATTTTTGTTCATGTGAAAATTTGTTCAGAATTAAAACTACTTTGTGACTATTGATTCCACCTTGTTTTTAATACCTTTCGCTCGAATTTGCTAAAAGTATTTATATTTAGATATATATATACTTTAGTTGAGAACGTGGAAAGGTAATGGACCGCCGACATTAGGAAACGCAGTAAAATCTGTCCATAGTAGACCAAACGGACCTCACATTATGGATATTTTGGAAATCAGACTTTGGGCAGAGTAAAACGGCAAAACTGAGTATCATCTGAGTATAGATAATTTTGTGCGTATGTGCTTGAATGTAAATGTTTATGCTCTACATTGATTTGATTTAGACCAGGGATATGCTTTCTAAAAAATTATTTTCATCAAGGAACATCATCTTTGATAATCAAGAAGGCAGATTTGCTAGGTGAAAAAATAACTTCTTCCGTAGACATTAACTTTGTGATTTTGTTGAAATAATCCAACACTACTTACTTCGCCCGACCAAGAGGCTGACTACGGAAAAGTTTAGTCTAACTAACTATGTACTAATAAAAGCTTTAAGTAACAACGTTAGTTTATTTATATAAAATTGCAGACAGGCTTGCCATTTGTCACGTTTGGGACCTAATAAACTCGGCAAAACGTGGGTCCAGTTCTAGTGATTGGTGCCTTTACCTACCCCCTCGGGGATAATGGGCGTGAGTTTATTTTTTATTTTTGCTATATACCCTGCCAGACGAATTCGTCGATGGCACTTGAATTCTTCCCATTCTATTATTTATTTATTTCTACTTTAACGATCTTATACTAGCCGAATCACATATTATCGCGACGCAACAGGTAGACACGGTTAAGCTTACCAATCGAAATCTAATTTCGATTCGATTATTGACTCGAAAAAACCATCGTATTCAATTGTGCCAGGACCATTAGAGCGCGATATCAAAAGTCATCGAGCCGCCGAGTGTTGCGAGGGACCGTTTAATTACTCGCACAATCGGAGAAATGGACGAAGGAGTAACTTTTTGTTGCTGTTTGATACCTATGAAATTAACTTCCTAGCTCGCTATCCTCCGGATTAAGCGAGGCACTTGTAATGAATTATTATCGGTGTTAGATATCTCCTATGGGATCAAACGTTGAAACCTTGTATGCGAATAATTTCCAAGCAACATGTAGGTACAAGACTTAAATAAAACATAATTAGGTTTTCTGTCTAAGAGAAAAATATGAGTCTATAAAACATAATACTTTATCATAGATAGGTAGGTACTGCTTTTACATGAGTAGTTTTCTTCGAGGGTTGGAAATAAGTGGGTAACTGAAATATAAAGCTGTACAATTTAACCTGTAGATTTTTGACTCACCATAACAGTGGTTTTAAATAGTTTTTTTCAATTTCACTTAACAAAAGTCATTCAAATTGTTGCATACTACGTTCGTAGAGGCCTACGCGGTACGCGCATCTACGTGCTACGAAGCGACGCATGCTACGTAAAGACATCAACGCGAGACTGTGGACGCGACTTTTAAAGTTTTTAAAAGGTTGAAGATATTGGGACATTCGTTTGGAGATTTTGTAATGAATTATTTTTCATTATTACTTTACTATCCTCGTTTTTTTATGTAGCTTATATACATAATGTATATCCCACCGCACAATCCTTCTCACTGGAAGAGAGAGTAGACCACGCGTGTCTACCGCGGATGGACAAATTCAAGAGCTATGGGACCTTAGAACCTATGTGAACAACTCACACACTTAAGTTTCCTCACAATGTTTTCCTTGAGTTTTAGGAAGCAAACTCTAATCCATCCTAAAATGCAATATTTAATGTTAGTTAATGTAGTTTCGGGCGTATTGAATTCTTACAGTTATTTAGGTCTTGTTCAACTTTCCTCTTAGTTTTTATTTATGTTTTGAATCGGTAAATCATCCGTGCTTGTAATCTTCAATGCTTCGTTTGAAAGCCGGATTTTAGTGCTTGCTCCAGTGAGCACAATTTTCCGCGGGCCGGCCGCCATTTTGGAATACTTTAGAAGAGCTAACTTTAGCCTGTTTGTAAAAAAATACTGTTGCTAGTTGCTTTAGTAGAACAGTTACGAACGACTACTGTGAAATTAGGTACCTACTTAAATTACTGTATCCGTGGTACTCTTAGTTTAGTAACTTTTTAAACCTCTTTTCTCAAACTTTTTCGTGTCTACCTCGTCTACTAATCATACTACCTAAGAAATACATACATACTGAGGTACATAAATTCACAACTGTATCTATACTATAATATGATAAAGAGTAAAGATTTGTAAGTTTGTTTGTTTGACTCAGAAACTACTGGGCCGATATAAAAAAATTTTTTCATCATTAGAAAGGTGCATTCTTCGTGAGGAACCTAGGCTATATTGGATTTTCAAAAAGTTTAGGGTTCCGTACGAAAACTCGAATAACGTGACCCAAGGTATAAAAAAATTACTCATAAAATTTCTTTCATCGCGTACGCTACGAAAGCTATTGACAACAGAACAAAAAAATGTTCTTTCGGTACAGTAACCTTCTTCTATAGCTCAAAAAACTGCTTTTACTACGGGAAATTCCCTTGGAAAAGTAAATAAATTTTGGGATGGAAATATAAAATGCTCTTCAGAAAGCTACAAGCTACTGTCTACCCCGGGAAATTTCCACGGAACTAATACAGCTATTTCTTTCATAAAGTAGTCGGCAGATACCAAGGTTCTCCGTTTGCCGCGATATTGAAAAACATCATTCACTTTATCGACATTCATTAGTCTGCACGACATGCACGCACATTATGCCTACTTTTTGCATGCTTCTCTTTACCTTCAATAAAGTCTTTGATAGTATTAGGTCCTATGGTATACTACTGTGGGGCCGGGCAGCAGACATTGAGACTATCTTCATCTTGCAGAAGAGAGCCATCTGATTTATTTACAAGCTAGGTAGTAGGGACTCGCTAAGAGACTTTTTCAAAGAAACTAACATCTTAACAGTTGCCAGCCAACATATATATGAAAATATTATGTACGTTAGGAAAAATATTAAAGACTTCGAAACACTTGGTAGCCATCATAACGTTAACACTAGGAATAAACATAAATTGTCATTTTCACGATTTAGACTTGCAAAAGTTAATACTTCCTTTATGGGGCACTGTATAAGGTTCTACAACAAGATACCCCAAGATATATTAGAGTTACCTCCATCCCGGTTTAAGAATTGTATTAAGCACACTCTTTACAAACTATTATTTAGAAAACAAGGATGTCTGGCATTAAATAGTAGTTTAATATTAAATTTAATCAGACGATAAATGTGTCTAGTGTTCAACATATCCAAGAGTATTTTTTTTAAGATTGTAATTTAGGCTAAAACTGTTTTGAAAAGAATAAATGTGGAGTTTCTTTGTTAGTTTCTTCTCCATGTAATCTATTAATTGTGAAACTAACAACATTGACGTTCATAAAGTAAATATTCTATTTGGATAATGAATAAAATATTTGAATTTGAATAATAACATTCACGGAGCACAATCTTGGTCCCAACTAGAATACATCACTGTGCTAGGTACCTATAATAAATAGGCAAGGGTTGAAAACATGGAAATACACCCAGACTGAGGCCATTTGTACAAATGTACGGCGGCCCTCAGTGGGAATAGAACCCACTATCTCCGACATAGCAATCAGAAGTGATACCGCTATACCAAAGAGGCAGCCAAATAAAACGAACTACTCGATTTTTTTATGCAAGTGAAACAATGTGATTTGCAAAATACCAAATTTAAATTATTATTTAGTTCATAATTTCAATTTGGCGCCGTGTCAGGGGTGGCCAACTCCACCATCTGGTGCTGGTCGGGAGTCCCGCGGTGCCTTTGTCCTCAGTAATTTGTAGTCTGGAGTGTTTGAGCCCCCCTGAAGTAATACCTACCGTTATTTTAACGAAATACCTGCCTACTTATAATAGCCGTGTTGCTGTGAGACCGTTTGCACCTGGGATGGTTGCTATAAGGAGTCTAATAAGATAATATTATATCTGTTTATATGTTTGTATAGAAAGCTCTCGTTTTTAACAACTTTGTGTCTGTAAGTTTCGAGTATGACCTATCCTATAGCCGAGCAATTTTGGTATAGTAGGTATACTCAATTGAGTATTTTGCTAAAAATGTGTTCAGTGGGTTACTAACTTAATTATGTATGTGAGCCTTTATAAGATAAATATATACCTACCGTATGCAATAAGTCCACTTACGTAAAGTTGTAAAATAATGTTTATTCTTATTCTCTCAAAATATACGCATATGCAAAGTCGAGGTCTAGGACGGCTTGAAAACTTCTGACAGTAAGACTAACCACTAGTCTTAGAATGTTTTTAAAATAAAATATTTGATTAGATCACGCCAATCTGGACTTGGCCCCCTTGGTAGAGTATGACCTATACCTTCCTCAGGGAAGACCCGTGCTCCTCGGTGGGGGCATAATGTGTTGATGATGATGATACTCCAACTAATAGTTGGAGCATCAAATGAGGTAAGTAACCTATAAATAACTTATACTAGATATAGTGACAACTGTAAAACACCTACCTATCTAAAAATACAAGGTCGTACTCGACCAGGTACCAAAAGGTTCTGTACTAAATATAAACATAACATAGGCATATAGGTAACTATATCCCGGAAAGGTAGGCAGAGTCCAGGAGTTACCACGATTTTGCTTGATTAACCTCCGGTTTCTTGAACGATGGCAGTCTGTTAATCTATTGTTAACAGCTGTCAGTTGATTTTTTTGTATGTGTCGTAGGAAGGTTTGATAGATTGGATTTTCGCAAAAATCCTAGGTGTATCGCGAAAACACGGATTATTTGATAATGGCTTCGACATTTCTCAATCTTACTGAAAAAAGATAGTGCTTTTTCAAAAACGAGAGTTCTTTCAGTAAGATTGAATATCTTGAACCCTGATTGGTTTGATTTTGGTTAACAGGCCAACAGTTGTTGTGATTGGTCCCTAGTTTTCCTTGTTGGTTTCAGGTATTTTGTCATAGAGTTATAAAGACTAAGAAAAGTCAATTGAAACCATAATATCTTTACTTCTTATTAGACACGAGCTGTTGCCGGCGACTTCGTCCGCGTGGGCTTTAGTTGAGAAAAGTGTTTGCAAATAAGATATGTGTGATAATTTACACACATCTTTATTTTGCCTAGCATTCGTCGAATAATATCGAAGCGACTATTAACAACGTCTGCGCGCGTTCGGGTTGCCCACTTGTCGACTACGTACAGTCGACAGCACGTCAACCTTCACATTTTAGTTGAAAATTCATCCGTAATGCAACGGAATAGAGTACATGGGTGTACAGGATGATGTGCTATCGACTGTGCGTCCTGCCCCACTACCACGCGCGCGCGGCCCGTTAGATAGAAGATTTTCTACATTTTTGAATCCGATACTTTAAACTGAATAGGATATCGCCAATAATAATCACTAGGAACTAACAACCCAAATACAAAATTTCATTGTATTTTTGCCGACTGACCGCTGTTGACAGATTACCAGACTGTTAGCGTTCGAGAAACCCGGGGCAGGCTTATTCGCTTCAACCCAATTTATTTATTTAGGCATCCTAAAATAAACCATCTACGACATTAATTTGTCTTACTTAGAAAAAATGTGTTTCGTTTCATTGAGTTTGAGACGTTTGGCGGGAATCCAAATCGCACTGGAAAACTTTTTGTGTATTCACGCCTACATACCATTATTATGGTAGATTGGCCATCTAATAAAAAAATAGGAACACATAAATGTAGTTCAATAATTCGGTGGTAGCCCAGTGGGAAGGTATATGGTAGGTATGTTAACATGGTTACCCAGTATGTTAAGAGTGCGATTAATTTGCCAACAAACTGCCACGTAGTTTGGCGAATAATTTATAAAATTTAATATATAGAATTTAATATATTAAGTAAGTCAATAAAAAAATAGATACAAAAATCATTTATTTGAACTTCTTGGCACACACACACATGTTGTAACATTATAAAACAACAGACTCGGAAGACGCAGGTTCGATTCCCAGTGCCGCCATGTGGGTACCTATGACTTTGTTTTGTAAGTTACGCCCGTTAGTGAAGTTATACTTAGTAGCAATAATACTCGCTAACTTTGAAGGAAAACATCGTAAGGAAACCTGAATGTCTGAGCTATTGGATGTTTACATGTTTGTGACGTCGCTTTTTCTGGTTCTTGACGACCTCTGTGGCGCAGTGATTAGCGCATCTGACTACCATGTAAGAGGAATCCCGGCTGGGGACAGAAAAAAAACCCAGGTCTTGGATGTTTACCTACATGTTTGTGACGTCGCTGTTTCTGGTTCCCACGACAGGGTATCCTCGTGTGGGGCCAGAAACAATGTATGTGCCTGTATGTAAATGTTATTATTGTCATTGTTATGTCATTTACATACCCTTGCGCTAGAAATTATTAAGCCTATACTCTCTCTCTCTTTCTCTCTCTCTGAGAGAATGTTTGTGCCCTTGTTGGACGTACCTACATGGACTCTTTATACTTTGGAGAGAAAGACAGACAAATATTCTAGGTACCTAGTTATATCGATGAGCCCCCGTTTAGCGTTTATACCCTTTGGATATACCTAGGATATTTTGTGTCCTTCTGGGCACAGGCGTGAGCTTATGTATGTAGGTATGTGTGTATTTGGATATTGGACCCTAAAAATATAAGCAGTTCAAAACAAAAGTGAGTCGCTCGTAGCCTGGGCTGCCTGAGTGATCTTAAAACGATCACTAAGGTTAAGCAACATACGGCGCGTTCAGTCCATAGATGGGTCACCGTCTATGACTAACGCTAGTGGCATTTTTCAGAGCGGTTCCGTGCTTCGCAAGGCACGTTAAGCAATTGGTGCCGGCTGCCGTCGATAGATGGCAGTCGTTAAGCCAGCCAGAGGCCTTAGGGCGGCTTGAAAACTTCTGACAGTAAGACCAGCCACTAGTCTTACAAGCCTCTACCAATCTGGACTTGGCCCCCGTGGTGGAGTATGGCCTATACCTTCCTCAGGGAAGAGACCCGTGCTCCTCGGTGGGGACATAATGGGTTGATGACGAAAACAAAAGTTACTATGGCATTGGCTTGGCATTCCTGAAAACAGTTACATTTTTTGCAATTTAGAAGTTGCATTCATATCAAAGGTTTGTACTAGTAGGTAATAAGTAGAACCCCAAATTTTCGAATGAATAGGAATGAGAATTTCATTACACCCTGTACACCTAAAATAATGTTTGCACCCACAAACTACATAAACAGACCCAACGGCTGCGATTTTCTTTTTATACGTAACAGCGCAGTCCTCTTGTTAGTTTTCCCACTTAAAATAATTGCAAAGGCACCAAGCAATGGCCTCCGCGAAAACCTGTTGATCGCATCTCACGCAATTTGTAAGTAAAATGGCAAAGGAAACAAAAAACGCGCTGCGTGAGAAAATATTGCCAAGTAAAAATATATTAAATTAATCACGAGCTTGTTCGTGCACTGGCCACAAATAAAGTTTTGTAAAAAAAGAACTGAATGCTCCGGAGCATTGGCCCCACCCCCGGCGCTTGAGAGCCTGCAGCGGCAACCAATCAGCGCGCAGCATTTCGAGTGGGCGTGATTTAGGCGCTGAGTTCATGTGGAAAACCACTTTTTACAGAAATAATTACAAAGTAAAGCGTGGAATGTGAAATTAATAATGTTCATTATTTTTGGCGTGCGGGCCCCTGTGCATGTACGGAATTTTAATTGGCCAAGTTGTTATTATAGTGCAAAACAACGCAACCCTACATTGATTAGGATTTACTGTTTAACGTTTTTTTTTGTGTAAGCTATGCCAGAGAGTCGCTTGAATGTTTATTTTAATTTTCCCCTTCAAATATAAAAAACAGCTTAATTATTAAAAAACTTACCTACGTAGGTATCTATGTCTTTTGTTAACCTATTTTTAGGCATATCTTTTTGCTCAAACTAAACTTAAATCTACTGAATTTTGGAGTTTCATGTAGGTACATCTATAATTTAAAAGAAGTTACAATTATTTTGCAAAAGATGAGAAACGTAGCTGTATCACATTAATTATTAACAACAGCAAACCAGTTTCCGATAAAAAGTAATGTTATCGTCTCCCAATAAAGCCTCGTCTAACTGTTACCCGCCTCTTCACCATGGATTTTGGTGTTTAGTCGATAAGTGAGCTTTGCAACTCTATGCACATCGTTTACACGATAAATATGCATTCATCTCTGTAGAACAAAATGCATACAAAACCAAATCTCTCCGCT
Source organism: Yponomeuta plumbellus (assembly GCA_947310845.1). Classification (NCBI taxonomy): domain Eukaryota; kingdom Metazoa; phylum Arthropoda; class Insecta; order Lepidoptera; family Yponomeutidae; genus Yponomeuta; species Yponomeuta plumbellus. Next base: position 12,848,357 of record OX371198.1, on the reverse strand, counting down.
CGACAAAAGTCCCATAAGTGAGGCCCGCAGCGCGCGACACGGCCTCGCCGCGTGACACGCATTACATTAAAAGCGACGACATGTGTTTTCCTTCCCACAGAAAAATACATTAGCCGGAACATTTCCCGATGGGCGATCCTCCCCTACGCACCACAGAGCAGAGGCGAGCGGGCGAAAGGGACGCCCAACATGGCGCCCTCGAAACCTAACGGCGAGCTTTCAACGTAAATCTGATAAAACGTCCACATTACGACACAAGCACAAAGAGTTTTCTTCTTAATTCCGTAGTGTAAGTTTCTTCCGTCCTTTACTGGCTTTGTGTCACTGTGTAGTGAAGAGCGAGATGGGAGTAGAGACTCGCCCTCCCGTCTGTAGCGGATTGTATTGGTTGTAAAACTGGCCGTCCCGCCTTCGACATAGGGCTGCGTTCGCGCCTCGGGCCCGGCTTGGCGGTCCGCCGGCGTGGCGCGAGGGGCGGCGTCGCGGGAGCCCGCAGTCATGCTGAGAGCCTCGGCACCGGCGGAGGACACATGTCGAGAGCCCCCCGACGGAAAAAACATCCGCGAGTTGACACCCAAAAAACACATGTTACCGCTAAAAGAGAACAGTGACTCTGGAACCGAAACGGTACTCTTATAACGACGCGTCCGCCCTCTGTGATCTGAAACCCTACGGGGAGCCACTGAAAAAAATTCTATATAGTATTTATTAAATTATACATTCTACGGTCTACGGTACGTTCTGTGTTAAGTGATTCTTTTGCGGCGGCCTTGTGTTTTAACTAGGATATACTGTTAGTGCTTTATTGAGATTAAGAATTTACCTAGTCTGAAAAAACGGATTTCCACCAAACTGTTCCTAACTGTAGGTAAGTCTAACACTAAAGGTCTAAATCAAATCCTTTAAAATCAAGTCAATGAACGTACACACCTACTTGAGGTGTGTTTAATTGTTTATTTCAGTCTCTTCGCCAAAGATTTTGATAAAAAGTTCATTCTGATTTTGATTTTGTCAATATTGTGTTTTATGACGTCTTTTATGTGTGTAATAAAGTATAAGTAACTATGTATATGAAAAACATCACCCTACACGAAAACCTCCCTAGGTATCTATTAGAAAATGTACCTAAGTCTTGGGTTAATAATACCTATTTATAAATTAACTACTTATTTGTTTTGCTTACCTTACAGTAATGTTAAATTTCTCGGTATATCTAATGAATGCGAAGTGACTATGCAAATAAGTTTTTGTTGAACTTTTATTACATAAGAATGTGAGATTAACTGGTGCTTTATTAATTCATAAATCAGTTTTTTTTAGAAACAAATAGCTTTTCTTAAATGTTTCAAATAACCTTACTTAAGATATCAAAAATACCTAAGTAAAATTATTTATTTTTAACGATTTATTTTTGCATTTTTTTCCACAACAGTGTTTCCAAAGTTCAAATCCGAAATCAGAAGTAGGTAGTCCTGCCGAGACCACGATTCCTGTTTTAGGATTAGTGAGACTATTATATTAACAGTAAAGCGATATTAGGACAACGAGCCAGATTACCTACGTAGCACCTAATCAATCAGTGAAGCTACTGTACTCATATGAAAGGAATTTAAAAGAAATATTGCATTACCCCTCAGGGAAGAGACCCGTGCCCCTCGGTGGGAAGGGAACATAATGGGTTGATAATGATGATTGCATGGGAAATAATACTGAAGGGCAATATTCATGCAATATACAAGCAGTGAATCGCTCGAGGCCTGGGCTGCCTGAGTAATCTTAAACAATCACTACGGTTAAGCAACATACGGCGCGTTCAGTCCATGGATGGGTTACCGTCTATGACTAACGCTAGTGGCATTTTCCCGAGCGGTTTCGTGCTTCGCAAGGTACGTTAAGCAGTTGGTGCCTGCTACCGTCGATAGATGGCAGTCGTAAAGCCAAGTCAGATGCCTTAGGGCGGCTTGAAAACTTCTGACAGTAAGACCAGCCACTAGTCTTACAAGCCTCCACAAATTCGGACTTGGCCCCCGTGGTGGAGTATGGCCTATACCTTCCTCAGGGAAGAGACCCGAGCCTCTCGGTGGGGACATAATGGGTTGACGACGATACAAGCAGTTATTCCCATACAATTGTAGGTACACTACATTTACCCGGTTTTGATTTATAAAGTACTCAAGCCGGATAGTAATGAAACTTTAGGTAGGTGTACCTACCAATTTTGATCAATCGAACGTTTAGAGGAAGCCAGACGAGGTTTTATCGTTCTTAGAAACGAAAAAAAAAATCTAGTGAAAAAAGAAATAGAAATAGAAAATGTTTATTTGTCTTCAAACAAGGCATTAACAATAAATCGCTTATCAGAACTAATATAAACATAAATATAAACATTTACATACAGGCACATACATTGCTTCCGGCCCCACACTAGGATACCCTGTGTCGTGGGAACCAGAAACAGCGACGTCACAAACATGTAAACATCCAAGACCTGGAGTTTTTTTTTCTCCCCAGCCGGGGATTGAACCCGGGACCTCTTGCATGGTAAGCAGATGCGTTAACCGTTACGCCACAGAGGTCGTCGCAATATGGCAACATTATCATTACAAGTATGTGAGTCTTGCGAATGTTTCTATGATCAATTGCATTATGACCTTGATGACCGCTATTAAATTATTATATTTTTGTCTGAATCTGTAGAATTTTTGGTGGATATACCGTAGTGATGAGATGGAAAATGACCGTACAAGTACAGAACCAGCCAACTAAACATATACACCAGCGTCGCGGAGTGAGAGAAGAGTAGGTAAGGGAGACGTCATATCCACAAAACTTTTCAATGACGCCTTGGAGGATAAATATTTTAAAACGCTGGACTGGGAAGATTGTGCCATCAACATCAACTGCAAGTAGATCTCTCACCTACGATTCGCAGATGACATAGTCATTATGGCAGTGACGCCGCAGGAACAAAAATACATATATTTTGAATGGCTTAGCTGATTCTTCTCCATCGCATCGGTCTTCAGATGAATTTAGATAAAACCAAAGTCATGTAGGTATACTACAAAGGAACCGATTGCCGTAAATGGAATCCAACTCGAAGTTGTTTCAAGTACATTCATAAAGTTTACCTAGGGCAGACGCTCCAACTAGGGGGACATAACTTCTAGAAGGAAGTTTCAGAGAAGAATTCAGCTGGGCTGGGCAGCATTCAGGAACTCTGTACAGTCTTTTCGCTGCTTATACCGCAGTCCCTAAAGACAAGTCTTTAATCAATGCGTTATGCCCTTCATGACATACAGAGCCGATATGTGGACACTCACAGTTCGACTAGTCCACCATTAAAGTCGCTCAGCGGGCTATGGAGAGAGCTATGCTCGGTGTTTCTCTGGGGGATTCAATCCGAAACGAAGTGATTCGCCAGAGAACTAAAGTGACCAACATAGCTCAACGGTTTTGGGCTGGTCATATATGCAATAGGACCGATAACCGTTGGTGTAGACTGGTTATAGAGTGGAGACCGCAAATTGGCAAACGTGGCGTAGGACGCCATTGACCAGGTGGAGCGACGATTTTTGCATATCGGTGGGCAGTGACTGAAAAAGAAGAGCCGAAAATTGAGCTCAGTGGCGTGTCTTGGGAGAGGCCTATGTCCAGCAGTGGACTAAACCGGCTGATTATGATGATGATACATGAAACTTTACCGATATGGTAATAGTGCATAAATCGAGATTCAATCTTGCTTCGAATTGACAATAAATAAGTAGAAAACAAATCAGGGCCGCACTTTAAATACTTATATATTCTTTATACCTATACCTCTATATCTTATCTCTATCTCTAATGAATAAAATTCTTGTATCACCACTCACATTGTTAGTGTCCATACTCCTGTGAAACGGCTTGACCGATTTTAATGAAATTTTATGTGTATATTTGATAGGTCTGAGAATAGTTTTTGTAATATTTTGAATACCATTATTTGGCAAAACAACGTTTGCCGGGTCAGCTAGTTATCCATATATATATATATATATTATGTTACGGCTAAAACCCGAAGAGCGGTTACACCTAGTTTTAGCCGGTTAGAACTAGGTGTAGCCACTTACATTTGGTTAAATCTAGTATAAACCGATTGTTTTCGGGTAAAAATAGGTCTAGCCGGTATCATTCCGGTTAGAACTAGGTCCAACCAAACCTTAGTGGCTGATACTAGGTCTAGCCGATATAATGCCGGCTACAACTAGATTCAACCAAACCCTGGAGGTGATTTCGTTATGGATATCAATATGTAGGCGTAGGCAATGCTTTTTGTACAATTAATATTTTTTACTAAGGATACTAACAGTTTTTATTAGGTGCGTACAAACTGTTAATAACCTTAACTAATTTTGATTTCGTTACGGATGTCAATGTATAGAAGAAGGTTGTAATAGTTTTTGTGCAATTAATTCATTAAAACAAAACTACAAGATAAGAATATTCTTTAATTTACACCAGAAAAAAACATAAAACACTAGCTGATCCCGCTAACGTCGTTGCTTAGCTTACGGCTTATCCTAAACTACCAAATAACACAGAAAAAACCGTTATGTGAGAGATATTCTTTATCAGAAATTTAAACAAAAAAAGATTTAGTAAAAGCGTCATGGTTTTCGAGATATTTGAGATCGAATATTTTTTTAATTTTATTTATGAGAATTAAAAAAATATGTGATTACCGTCTAGTAGTATAGTATAGGGTCAGAAATATTTACAAAAAAAATTAAACATAATCATTTACATACAGGCACATGCACTGCATCTGGCCCCACACTAGAATACCCTGTGTGTCGTGGGAACCATAAAAAGCGACATCACAAACATATAAACTTCCAAGACCTTTTTGGGTTTTATTAACGTTTTAATAACGGGACCTGGATATTAGAAAAAGTAGGTAGCAATCGACGCCCTGAATCGCTCGTAGCCCGGCTGCCTGATGGTCTTAAGCGATCACGAAGGTTAAGCAATACAGGGCGCGTTCAGAGCATTGAAGGGTGACAGTCTATGACTGACGCTGTGATTAGTATTTTTCCGAGCGGTTCCGTGCTTCCCAAGGCACCTTAGGCTGTTGGTCCCGGCTGCTGTCGAGAGATGGCAGTCGTTAAGCCAAGTCAGAGGTCTTGGGGCGCTTGAAGACTTCTGACAGTAAGACCAGCCACTAGTCTTACAAGCCTCCACCAATTTAATCCGGACTAGGCCCCCGTGGTGGAGTATGGCCTATACCTTCCTCAGGGAAGAGCCCCGTACCCTTCGGTGGGGACATAATGGGTTGATGATGAAGGTAGCAATCGACGCCCTTATTGATAACAGTCGTAACCAGTGCGTTATGACCTTGAAAAGTACAATTATTAAAGCCATTGCCAGTTATGGAGAGCCGATCGGGTGACCAAAAATTCTACAGATTAACCCATGTTCGATAGATTTACATGAGCTGCTTATGCTCTGATTTTTAATTGTATTTAATACTAGCGACCCTCCCCGACTTTGCACGTGTCCGTGGAAATAGCTATATTAATTCCGTCGAAAATTCCCAGGGTAGTAATTTTTTTCGCTAGTCCGGATTGGTGGAAACTTGTAAGACTAGTGGCTGGTCTTATTGTCAGAAGTTTTCAAGCTGCCCTAAGGCCTCTGTCTTGGCTTAACGACTGCCATCTATCTAAAGCAGCCGGCACCTACTGCTTAGCGTGCCTTGCGAAGCATGGAACCGCTCGGGAAAATTCCACAAGCGTTAGTCATAGACGTTCACCCATCCATGCACTGAACGGGCCCTATGTTGCTTAACCTTTGTGATCGTTTAAGATCACTCAGGCAGCCGAGGCTACGAGCGATTCTGTAGGTAGGAACAGTGCAAACCCTTTCTACACAAAATTAATTACTTGAATAAACAACCCTATGATCCATTTCTTGACATACTTATGTATTATTAAAAAATCCACCACCACCCTTAAAAAAATGTATGAAGCAAGAGTAATAACTCCTACCTAATTGGTTTAAGCAGCACAAGCTGCACATATTTTACATTATCTAAAAAAAAACTTGTAGTAGAATCTAATCTGCGGTAGGGTCAACAGTTTTGAGAATACAGATCATGTAAACAAAACAAACAATAATTAGACTAAGGTACTAAGGTATGATAAGCCATGACTGAAACTAAACCTTTTTTGTTTGTGCACAGAAAAAACAACCCTTTGATCGTGCTTTCATCTCCTCGCTAACACAAAACTTGTCATAAATGGAAACATCTGTAGCGGTATTTATTTCACGGGAAGATCCTCTTATCCGTTAACAATCGCAGATCTCTCCGGGACGGCTAATGAGATTAGCAGAGTAATTCCTTAAAACTGTGTCCGGAATGTGAAAAGAAAATTTAAAAAGGCCTAGCAGCTGTAGGGACAGTCAACCACAAAAGTGAGTTAGGAATTCAGCAAATTATTAGTTTTATTGAAGATCACTGTAAGACATACAGGTATCCTATGTCTAATTCATATCTCAAAAGTGTAGCAGGATATAAAGTTAATTGTCTTCGTTATTGGAAATATTGGAAGTTGGTACCTTCGCTTATTTTTTAAAATAGAGCACCTAGTGAAAAGTATTCATTTCGAGCTCAAGGGTCCCGATTTAAAAAAAAAAGGTGCGTTGCAAAGTTGCACTGGCTGATTGACACCTAGGAAGTTGGAAAAGAAAAATAACTGCTCTTCAACAACTCCTACTGATTTTGTTTCGATTCCAATTCTGTGTTTGTTTTGTCTTCCGTTTTTTTTCCTTTCGGGGCAATTGGTCCATATTATCAAAATGACAAATATAATATTAAATTGTCCATGGTATCAGAACGTTCTTATTATCCGAATGTCCATAGTATGATATTGATCAGAAGTTTTTTTCTTCTCGTGTCTACATTGCAATTCACTTACACGCGATTCTGACTGTACATAATCCTTCTGTCTGCTCTCTGTCTGTGATCTGTCAACCCGCGCTTTGTGCTGACGCGCCCCGCAGGGAGTCTGCACATAAAGCGCAGATAAGATCCAAATCTCAGAGTCACATTGTCTATCGGCCCAGGTAGAACTGAGCCGTCTAACTGAGCTGCCTTTGCGTCAGGCCCTCTGCTTATTTGCTACTTTGAGTAAACGGACTTGCGCAGGTAATTGGAATTTATAATTAGGTCCTTGGCGTTGATGGTTTAGCAGGAGACAATAAAATGGTAGCACAGTCTCCACCGCAGGACTTCAGAATAATTTTAGATTTTGTGCTATTCGACTACTGCAATTTAATATACAACCTATATTAAATTTCCAGAAAAGAACTGGGTTCTTAAATGAGCTCTTAAGTAGTCCTTTTTACGATATTTGCCGTATTTTATCTGGAGGAGGCTGTAAAAAATGCCTCATTTCATCGCTCTACCGTGCCCGCGGAACGGGTTTGTCATTCATAAAACTATTTTAATATATTATCGATGCTGAACCTGGGACACGATATAAAGAAGATTGGAGCCAGCGTAACAAATAAACTAAAATTAAATATACACGAACACAATCGAAATTTTTGTCTCAGACGTATAAAAGTGTCCTATAAATTTACTCGCAGTTTAATTTAATGTCTAAAAGTACCTGCTCCGACTTTTTTTATTATTATAAATGTCTGACGTTGGGTTATGGGTGCATGAATGTGTGTATTATTTTTTTGAAACGGTTTTGAATTCGTTCCGAAATATTATGATCATCATTAGGTTTAGATACGTAAACGGTCTCTTATTTTAACGATGTTGGTATCGCTGCGATTTCAGGCCATGGTTTTAATGACCGTTGTTTTAATTAACAGGTAACGGAGGAGAAAACGAGGCATGACAAGCGATTGCTAGCTAATAGGAAACTTTGAAGATCTGGCGACGCGAACAGACGTCGTGGAAGTCATTCAGAGACTGGGGTATACGAGCGGGGCGCCCCCGCCGCGTGGATGGTGGCGGGCGAGTGGGGCTATGCGCCGGCGCCGGCTGCCCCCGCGATGAACGCGTTCCTAGAGTCGAACCATGCTCACCTCGCCTCGTACGGGCTCAAGATGTCGCCACAGCAGGCGTGCGGCGTCGGCGTCGGCGTGGGCTCGCCGCACCGCGCCGCCGCGCCGCACGCGCCGCCGCACTACCAGCACTACCCGCTGCACTCCTACCAGCCGGGTTACCTGCGCGAGTACGGCGGCTGCGGCGAGCTGTTCCCGCAGCAACCGCTCGAGCAGGGCTGGGAGTGGCGGGGCGACGTCCACTATCAGGGCGGTGCACCGCCCATCGTGCCGCACTCGCACCCGCACGCGCCGCACGCCTTCCTGCGATATGTACGCGCGCCGCCGCGGCGCGACATGCGCTGCCAATGGCTCGACCCCGAGCAGCCGCCGCCGAGAAAGATGTGCAACAAACTCTTCTCCAGCATGCACGAGATCGTGACGCACCTGACGGTGGAGCACGTGGGCGGGCCCGAGTGCACGACGCACGCGTGCTTCTGGCAAGGATGCGCGCGAAACGGCCGCCCCTTCAAGGCGAAGTACAAGCTGGTGAACCACATCCGCGTGCACACCGGCGAGAAACCCTTCCCCTGCCCGTTCCCCGGCTGCGGCAAGGTCTTCGCGCGCTCCGAGAACCTCAAGATACACAAGAGAACACACACTGGTGAGTGAGAATTCATTTAGCGTATCTAATTAGACGCTTTATCGTATGGTCCATCTAATTATTTGATTTGTAGTGTAGTGGCAGAACTTGCCTACGCTACAGTGCATTCAAAATAGACCTCACGTTTCAATGTCAAGTGCACTCCCACGTCCGGCAAGCGAGCTGTTGTAGTAAAGTGAGACGTCGAGTCCATTGAGGCGAGTCAGTGTTGATCTGCGGAAACATTTCGACTCTCATTAATTCATAATGAGTCACCCCCCGCGGCTGCCGGCTGATTCGCCGTCACGACACATCCGCGCCGCAGCGATAACTCACGAACAACAATAACACCAAACACAACAAACACATGTCACAGATGACGCCTGTAACTCGACCCGGCCCCTAGACAACGGAACCTCGACTTGTGAAGTCCAGTTCCCGGTAGGACAAGAGCACCAGTCAGGCAGGACTCTATTTTTTTCCTTTCATTACAAAAGTAGAAAGATTCATCTGGACTGTGCCGTACGATACAAAATAACCCATAAATTAAAACGTACAGCTTCCCGATCTCGCTTCCACGAATCGTGCGTCTCTATCTCACCCAAGTTTCTTTATAAAGTATTGGTACTTAACTTTAAAATATCGATTTTTTCGACTTGTGTTTAGGAATTCGTATGACCGGAGACGGTGTAGCCAGACTCTCCAGATGGTTTTATTCTCTTTTCTTTGGTCGTTAGTTTTTAGCGTTGCGTTCGTTCGAAGGAGACTTTTGTCCTGCGCAACCGTCCTCTATTATCTCATACGGGCTTTTGAATAGACTAAACCGTTTTTGTGGGGACTTTGAAGAATTGTTTTATGGGTGGTTGTAAATTTTCTACCCAAGGTTCATCGGAGCCATTAAATGGAAGCCTTCGGTCGTTAGAGTTTTAATTAGGTGTCTGCAAACATTTAGTTGGCAAGGACTATCGTAAACCTATAATAGGCCACCCGGATTCTTTCTGGTAACTAGTTCAAGAGACGCTTATAAGGTTTTTATGGCTCGTTTTGTTTTATTCATCTCCTATTTCCCACTGAAGACCTCACATAAAGTCAATTAATACTCAATTACCACGATCTAGATTACACCCTCGAGAGCCACACGTATTGATGTTTTTTGTGACATGTCGTGGGTAGGCATCGGTGTGACCCGATTTTATCTCCGGAGACTGCTGCGGGCTGCACGCGCTCGCCATCCGATATTTTTATTAGAATCCAACTCGGTAAACTGATACTTTATTTTTGTAGCCAGTAGCCGCTATTTGACCTTTGGGATAGTTAAGCATGCAAATTACCCGGGTGATGTAATTGATATTCAATCTTCATCGTGTCTTCTATTGGGCCTATCATATTTTGTCTCATGTATTTTTTTAACGCCAACTAGGCAGCCGCTGCTGCGCTGTTTTATTGGATCATAAATAATGTCATAAATGCCGCACGTTCAGAGATCAGCTTTCTTCAACGGCATAAGCTATTTAGTTTTCATACATCTAACCGTTCAAATCCACTTGATATTACCTTACATTACGCAAGTCCTGAAGAGACTAATTTTGGTGGTTTTTTTGTCCATAATTTTGTCAAAAAACCTGCAGTTGGGCTCGCCCACATTCGCAGTTTTTTCCGAATTTTTCCCGAACTTCAAACGCATTTTTAAGGTTCCGTAGCCCCAGAGGTAAAGGACGGGACCACAGGATATCTCATGGTCTGACGACGGACTCTATTACTTAGACTCCACTGTCCGTCTGTCCCTCCGTCCGACCGTTCGTCCGACCATCCGTTCGTCCGTCCGTCCGTGTGTCCGTCCGTCCGTCCGTCTGTCTGTCACCAGGCTGTATCTCAAGAACCGTGATAGCTAGACAGCTGACATTTTCACAGATGATGTACTTCTGTTGCCGCTATAACAACAAATAAAATAAAAAATATTTAAGGGGGCTCCCATACAACAAACGTGATTTTTTTGCTCGTTTTGACGCTTGAAATATTCACAGAATATTGAGTTACATTATTCACTTTAAAAATAAATTATAAAATTAAAATATAATAATTATTTAACGAGGGCTCCCATACAACAAACGTGATTTTTTCCCAAACGGTACAGAACCCTTGGTGCGCAAGTCCAACTCACACTTAGTTTTTTTTATGAACTCAATTCGTCCTATCGTCGTCGTAGTAACAATAATTTCCACACAACACAATATGGTAACCAGGCAAGGACATTACAAATATCGAAAAGTATTTAACTAGTGAACTTCCGTGAGATAGAACTACTATTCTTTACGCACAGGTGAACGTTTTTGTGTCATACATAAATATGGTTGTGGAGAGATTTATTCAGAATTTAAAACAATAGCCTAATGAAATGAGTCTGGCTTCGTCTCCCGAGCGTGGAGCCCGGGGCGGACTCGTGGCGAGGCGTCAAAGTGCCGACGGGCGGCGCCCGCCCAGAGGCCTATCACGCTCGTTATTTGGCCTAATGGGAACATACCTCAAATTAGGCTAAAGTGATATCGTATTTATACCATAAGTAACGTACAAAATATTTTTTTAATATTTTTTTTTTTTGTTTTGTAAATTGCAAAAAATGAAGTTGATAATTTTTTTATTTAAGGCCTCAATGTCTTGTGTGTACGCTTGATTTGTATGGAGCGTTTTTTATACCACCGGCCAGTATATTTTTTGAACAGGCCATATCATGGAAAGTATTACATTTTCATAGCATATCATAGCATATTTTGTCTTGAGTATTTTTTAACGCCAACTAGGGAGTCTCTGCTGCGCTGTTTTATTGGATCATAAATAATATCATAACTGCCGCAAGTTCAGAGATCAGATTTCTTTTCATTCAACTAACCGTTCAACCGTTAACTAACCGAGGCCTTAGGGGGCTTGTAAACCTCTGACAGTAAGACCAGCCACTAGTCTCACAAGCCCCCACCAATCCACTTGGCCCCCGTGGTGGAGTACGGCCTATACCTTCCTCAGGGAAGAGACCCGTGCCCCTCGGTGGGGGCATAAACATAAACATTCACACACAGGTACATACATTGCTTCTGGCCCCACACTAGGATACCCTGTGTCGTGGGAACCAGACACAGCGACCATCACAAACATAATGGGTTGATGAAGATGAACCGTTCAAATGCAGTTGACATTACCTTACATTACTAAAGTCCTGAAAAGACTACGTTTGCTGTTTTTTGTACATATTTTGTAAAAAAAAAACCGCGTTCTTGTGCAGAAAAAAAACCGTGCCCTCACCCACCAAGGCTTCCGCACTCACAGTTTTTTCAGAACTTTTCTCTAACTTCAAGGGCATTTTAGTGTTCTAAAGAGGGAGAAGAGAGGAGCGTTTTCTGTACCACCCGGCTAGTATAATTTTTGGACAGGTCATGTTATGGAAAGCATTACATGGAGAGAAAATTCATAATCATAAATTAATATCATAATAATCATTCTAATTGACCTGTCCAATGAGATAAACTTTTCAGTGTACCTGGTGTATTGAGTAATTCTCGATTAATAATACCCAAAAATAATGCCATATGCCAACATAAATAAACTCTATTGTTTTGTATTCAATACCCGTGTGAGACAAAGAATATTCTTATCTTATGTGTTGAATTGCTATGAGTAATAAAATAGACCAAAGACAAATTAGATTATACCTACATTAAATTAGATTTAATTTTACACCTAAAGCCGACGCCTAAGGGTGTGAGAACTTTTAATTAATTCCAACGACTTATAACTATCCCAGATCTAAGTCCCAACAGTTGACTTTAAGAGCCGGACGCAAAACTGGAAGACCATGGAGACTTTAATGAGGTTTCCTCACTACAAAACCTATGCTACCTTCTAATGAGAAATTAGATATTATGGAATATCACCCAATAGGTCTTGGTGGATTATTTTATTGCTAGTTGGGAAAGCGCCTTCGTTTTCGTGCAGTTCAGATGAAAAATTGTATAAATATATGTGCCAAAATTAGTCAAAATCTGTTTATTACGCGTAATTTAATAATTAAATTACGCTTAATAAACAGATTTCGACTAAATTTCGAAATATAAACAGTACCTACATAAATTTCTGATTTTGTTCTCCAAATACTGCAAACAATTTCAGGTGTAGGTACAATACGAAAGATACAATATAATATTTTACTTAGACATTATGAAACAGGATCTAAGTGTTGCTTCACAATCCAAATCGTTTCATTTTGCTCATCTCAACTATCACATTACACAGGACTAAATAGTCCGCTCATGAGGGAGCTCTCAATATTGCCGAGTCCACAGGGGTGGTTCACAAAGCCGCAATGATCATACGAAGACGTCCCCCGACTGCCAGGCACGGCTAATATGCCGTATAAAATGATGCTTTCATAATATTTTGCAAACAAAGAGGACCCCTCGCCAAAATAATATCACCGCAGAGGTTCCGCTCAGTACAAGCAGTGTAAACATACTTATACAACGAGCAAGAGTAATAAGAGCGCTTTCACATATAGGCGTTTTTGTCGCGAGTCTGTAGCGCTTTCGCGAGTCTGTAGCGCTTCTTAGTCGCGCTGCAGTAGCGCGACTCGTATCCATACATATTCCAGTATCGCAGCTGCAGCGCGGCAGCCGCGCAATGGTCGCGCGTCAGAAGCACGGCTGCAGCGCTACGAGCTTGCGGTGGCATGTACGACGCGTAGTCGCGTGAGATCAGTCAGCGATAGATCAGTGTTGCGAGCGCATGTGTATTGTATAGTAAGTTGCAAATTACATACCTACGTCATGTTTGATACCGAAACATTTACAGCTGAAATCCAATCTCGGCCAGTCTTGTGGGATTCAAGATGCGATGATTTTAGCAACAAAATTATGAAAAAGAATGCCTGGCAAGAAATTTGCGAAATATATACTTCTGGTTTTGAAAAAAAAACTACAGCAGAAAAAATACAGCAGGCAAATCTATAATCTCCGTAGGAATCCTTATTGGAAATTAGCTAGTCACCCCAAGTTCTACGCGCTTCTGCAGCGCTACAGTTGCAGTAATATGAAGGGCTTCGCTGTGCAGCGCTTCAGTCGCACGACAAAAACGCCTATACGTGAAAGCGCTTTAAGACGACACCTAAAATGATATGGGAGAGGGGGTCCCAAAAAGTACGACATTTGCATGTAAACAATTTCTTTCTAGAGTGAATTTCAAGAAACCCAATTTAGGGTGCCGTTGTCAACAAAGAAGCCTTAAGCTAAGCGTCCACCGCATCGGAATCGGAGCGACCGCACCGTACGAGCCGTCGGCATTTACAAAATGCCGAAAGGGTGCGTCTACTGCATTCGGATTTGCCGTCGGCAGTATCGGTATTATAGTATGTTCGCAATGGAGGATAGTGAAGAGGATATTGTTGTCATTAGTTGTTTGTTATCAGCTGAGGAGGAGAAAAGCAAAAGGAAACGCAAGATGTGGGGTCATAAAATAATCTCAAAAAGACTTATGTTTGGAGAATTTTATACATTATATTATGATTTATTAGAAGATGAAAATAGATTTTTTGTGTACATTCATATGTCTTGAACCAAATTATTTAAACTTCACTATATTCTCGAACCGCACCTAACTAGGCAAGACACGAATTTTAGAAAGGCGATTGGAACAAAGGGAAGGCTTTTATTTTGTTTAAGGTAAGGTTTTGTAATCTATAATAATAAGAGATAAAGTAATTGTAAGACAAATGCTACATTTCATTTCCATACAGGCACACTACGTTTCCTGGTAACAGCTCATAATGAATAATGCCCTTCTAATCCAATAAACCTATCAATATAACTGCGTAAAATTCTATAGTCAAATCAATAATACCAAAAGTATACTTTATTTTTTAGCTCGCATTGTGCTGACTATAAATTGCTTTGTTTACATTTATTGTTTATCGAATTTGGCCCTAGTATAGTCATTCATGCACAAGCGTCACAAACACGTCAGAACTCGAAGGGTTCGGAATCCGAATGGCGCGTCGGCTGCGGATGACGTCATCGGCAGTAATATCGCACTCCGAAGCAGAAATGCCGATCCAGTGCACGCAGTCCCATAGAAATCAATACAAAGCAACAAATCCGTCCGCTCCGTACGGAGCGGTTCCGATGCGGTGGACGCTTAGCTTTATAGTTGTGCGATGTCTGTCTATCTGTATGTTTATCCGCGGCTTAGCTCAGAGACAATTAGCATTAGAAAGCTTAAATTTGGCGTATATATACAAAATAATTACGCCGGCAAAACAGTCCAGTAAATAAATAAAATTAAATAAGTAGTTTATTTAATTAACATTTATTTACTGGACTGTTTTGCCGGCGTAATTATTTTATACTCCCCTATACCTAAAGGAGAGATGATATTTTTTCTCATCTCATTGAATACTCGTAGTATTGTTGTATCCTATTATTCTTATCAATACTTACACGCAGAGAAAAGCTGAATGAAATTAAATACATATGTGAAATTAGTAGACGAGGTAGGTTGATTTCGTAAACGATAATGCTAGGTAGTAGAGTGCAGTTACGTTCGTGAATAATAATAATCACATCCAAACACAATCAGTTGTTTTGGTCCGTAACGTACTTATCTGATATTTACAGCGCAGGCTTTAGTGTAGTAGTCATGTACTTTTTAAAGTTGCCCCAGCGTAACTCACAATCATGCTACCATCAAATCAACTCGACAGTTTGAGCTAAACTTCTGTAGTACATATTACCTGCCCTTGCGCTGCGCGCGGTATTGTCTACGCTTCGTCAGCGCGTCGAGTGCAGCTCGGCGCTGTTTATTACCGCCTCACAACAGCCCGACCTGCCCTGAACGTCAATACGACTGTGTAATGAGAGCATCTGATTGTGATGTAACTTTGAGAAGACAATTCAATGAAGGGCCTTTTTGAGTGGTTACCGATTACCCAAATCCATGTTAAAAGTACGCCTGATATAAATTGTGCTGTATTTCTTGTATCTAGCCATCGATACAAAACGTTTATATAGGTCAATACTGAAATTATTGATGAAAGAAATTAGATTTGTAGCACGCCTGAAGTGCATTTTAGTGCGCAGGTTGTGGGACTTACAAAATGAATCAAAATAAAAAAAAAATCTAAATATACCCATTCTTAGTTGCAGTAACAATTGCGTGAAACGATGTCACATAAACTCGTCATCATGAATCATTTCTGATTGTGTAAATGTTTTCTAGTTTTATCCTTTTATGTCTTAAGTCCTAGGCAGGCCGTGTTTTATTCAAATAAGGCTTTTGTTTTCGTCTCTTTCTCCAAGTTTTTTTGCATCTTAATAAATTATTTATGTATCCTCGAAATAAATTGCATTTGCACAATAAATGCATCCTTTATAAAATATCTTGCTGTATAAACAATCTTCCGTGTTAATAGAGAAATATATTGTGAAGAGTTTCTTGACAACTTACTTAGATAGATTAATTAGAATGGCTTCTAATGTCCAGAGATCCGAGATATTT
Source organism: Yponomeuta plumbellus (assembly GCA_947310845.1). NCBI lineage: Eukaryota > Metazoa > Arthropoda > Insecta > Lepidoptera > Yponomeutidae > Yponomeuta > Yponomeuta plumbellus. Next base: position 12,832,147 of record OX371198.1, on the reverse strand, counting down.
TAATTAAAATAGCCAGCGTATAATGCGTTCAGCCATTTTATTTCATCATATGATAATAATGTAACCCTATAATAGTCGGGTGCATTTTAAATAGGTGTTTATATGCGAGCAGGCGACCATCTGCCCGGGATTGATAAATTGTATAAAAAAATACATGAACAGAACAGAATGTAGTTGTGTGAGTTACAGGTTTATACTTACCGTGGGGATTTATGCCAGCGCTTCCAAAACTTTGGCGTAACTCTCCTAGACCGCGTTTCATAAAACTACAATTAATAGACAGATAGAATATGGATGTTTACATGTTTGTGATGTCGCTGTTTCCGGTTTCCACGACACAGCGTATCCAATGTGGGGCCAGAAGCAATGTATGTGCCTGCATGTAAATGTTTAAATGTGAGATATTCTTCATTTTATGGATACCAGGAATAGTTTATGTCAGTGGTATGTCATAGTTCACAATGACAATTTGAAGTACCAGTCTTCCTATTTGTTAGTCTACCTAATTTGTTAATCAGTGGGTTAATTGACTTTGCAATGGACTTGTTTACCATTGTAGTATTCGGAAATTAGGCCCTGCTCGTATTTTTCACGAAATATTACGCACAACTATCCATTATCAAAATGGAAAAGGTTTTTCCTGCTTGCTTCCCTTCGTAATTAATAGATTTTGCGCATATATAGGAAACGAATTGTGTTGAGGAGGCTCGCCTTTACTTTTCTAAAGTTTTGAAGATACAATATATTTTTTTTACTTTGACGTGCTCGAAATATTTTTCGTGCGCATGAAGCCATCACAAACACGATAGGGAACTATTTATAGAAATGCTTTCCCAAATGTAGGTGTAGTGTGTTAAGCAGTCGATTATCTGATGGGCGGGGCCGACCCATCACCCGTCAGTAGCAACATCACAACCCTCTGCTCACACCGAGTGCCAGCAGCACACATGTGCACACCCTCTTGTAGCTTCACAGCGCTACCCCACTGAATCACACACACATGCAAACCTCACAATACTTTTATAGTCGCCTTAGCGTAGGACAATGAAATCGCTAAGCGTTTTATATTTTTTTCGAGTTTCCTTTGCAACAAAACCCCTCGATGCAACACTGACAACGGTGTTTAGGTGACGAGATGCAATTCACATATGTTACACCAAAACATCAAATAAAATGGCTCCTAAGTACGGAGCAAAGCCATCAATATTCAATTCGACAAACGAACGTGTGCAAACGCGAAAATCCTTTTTACACCGTCCGGGAATTTCTCAAATTCCTGAACGAAACTGGCGCGAACAGCGCTGCGGAGCGCGCGCAAAAACGCTCCGAGACAGCAGATCGGGATCTCGAGCAAAACCTGACTCGATGGTTCTAAAGATAAACGAAGAATCGAATAAATACCACGCGATACGGTCCTCGCATCGGTAATACCGCGCAAGCAATTAGTTTATTACAAAGTCATATCGATAAAAACTCCGTTATAATTTATGGTGCAACCCACTGACAGGCAACATGCGTGCATAAAATTACACCATATTAAATTATTGATTAAGGCTAGACATAGTCTACGTTGATTGCAGACTTCTAATTTTTTGTTCTTCGTTCCAGCCTAATAGGCTCTACCACCCACGATGGTGAATTATGACTATGTACAAGGCGAACCGCTCGAAATAAATTAATAAGGAAACATATATTCAAGGGGCAGTTTGTTAAAGCCTATACAAACATTGCAAACACATAGTTACTCGTTACAGCCTTTTGCGGCTGTAACAAGAAGCCGCCGCCGTGTGTTGTACGCTATAATGTAAACTTTGCAACTTAACATTTTCTTTGTAAAATAAACACCGCCGCTGAAGTAATGCATATAATTTTTTAACATCATTATTAGCTTAACAAGTATACTTTAGCCTTAATCTTTTTCTTCTAGGATTACTATAAAAAATAAAATCCTTCAAACAGGATGCGCCGGTCCCACTTATTCGTTGTCGATAAATTGTTGATAGAGCAAGTAATGATTCAAATATTTCCAATATCCGGTCCTTGACGCTCCTCCACTTTTCATTAAGATAATTATTACGTTATCCACAGAGATTCAAACCTCAGAACGGGCACGGTACAAGACGTTGCTTTCCGTTCGATATCTTTGTAGCTAAATACAGTCTGTTAGCTGTCTCGGCTACTATCGGATATATTCGTGTAATAGAAATATCGAAACTAATATTGACTTAATTTCGAAATCGGAACTAATATGACACTTAATTTCACTTATGCAGAGCAGGTACATAGGCTGCTACTTATGTATGCGGAATCTGGGATTCCAATAATTTTAAACGCAATAAACGTTCTTTTTTTAAATATTGCCCGCTAATATTTTTCTCTTATATACGTTAGTGTTTTGTTTTTGTTGGGTTTAAAATGTCATATCGCTGAAAAAATGGAACTCACTCGTGAAAATATTCGTGCTATGATTTATTACGATGTTCGACGTGGTTTAACGCAACAACAGTGCGTAGATCAATTAATTTCGACTTTTGGTGGTGAAGCTCCATCAAAAACGACTGTGTATCACTGGTTTAGTGAGTTTAATCGCGGGCGCAGTAAGCTCACAACGAAGTTAAAGAAGGTCGCCCTAAATCGGTGGTTGTGAGACAAAATATTGAAGCTGTGCGAAAACTAATAATGCAAGACCGCCATGTTACGTATCGCGAGATAGAGGCTATTCTGGGCATATGTATGACGAGCTTTCATAGGATATTACATGATCATTTGTCTGTAAAAAAAATTTGTTCGCGTTGGATCCCGCACAACTTAACTCAGGATCAAAAAGATGCTCGCGTCGAATGGTGCAAGAAAACCTTAAAAAAATTCAACGGGGGCGACTCAAAATCTGTTTATAATATCTACACAGGTGACGAATCCTGGATCTATGCGTACGATCCCGAAACTAAACAACAATCAACAGTTTGGGTGTTTCCAAATGAGCCGAACCCTACGAAAGTGACTCGTGCAAAAAGCACTGTAAAGCAAATGGTGGCCTGATTTTTTGGTATTAATGGCCATGTGGCTACAATACCACTGGAGAATCGCAGAACGGTTAATTCGGAGTGGTACACGACCATTTGTTTGCCGGAAGTATTTGAAGAAATACGCCAAACCAACCAGCGACGCAGAATCATACTTCACCATGACAATGCCAGCTGTCATACATCTCACGAAACAACTACATTTTTGGATGGTCAAAAAATAAAATTGATGGGTCATCCACCGTACAGCCCTGATTTGGCTCCCAATGATTTCTATTTATTCCCAAATGTAAAGAATAAATTACGTGGTCAACGATTTTCGACCCGTGAAGATGGCGTAGATGCGTTCAAACAGCACGTTTTGGAGATACCTCAGAGTGGAAAAAGTGTTTTACAAATTGGTTTCATCGAATGCAAAAGTGCATCGATCATAGTGGAGAATACTTTGAAAAACAATAAAAGCATATTTAGCCATATACATTTGTTTATTTTTTCTATTCCGCATACATAAGTAGCAGCCCTCGTAGTAGTATTACACTCGTGTGCTTTCGGCGAAAACCGAAGCCTACTCTAGGGCCCGAGGTATATTCTAAAAGCTAACAGACTGTAAATAGCTCTGTGTGCATATTGCATACTTTATAACGCTAGACTATGGCTGGTCAACTAAATAAATGCCACCAGTTAGTGAAGCAACATAAATTGCCAGAGCGTTGCGTACTCCACAATAGCTTCAAACCACTACGGGACGGTGTCGGCGCGGCCTACGCTATTGTCGCCCGTTCTATTTTATTACTGACTTCTTCTAGTATTTTACTAGCTCTGTGCCTCTATTTTATCATATGACAGAACTGTAGTTCTATCTGCATGCTGGGGCTGCAAGTTGTGTGAAAAATAAATTACTGAAATGTTGAATTGCAATCGTGTCCACGGATGTCCCTGGATGCCAACTTGTTTATGGCCTTTCAGAGCTGTTAAAGCTGTTCTTTCTTAGACTCAAACACGAGTAGGTAGCTCATTAAATTAAATGAGCTATCAGCCCTTTACAATGTGTCAAGAAAAACTTAGCGTTCGGGAAGGCTCTGGTGTGCGAAATTCTTTCGGCTTGTAGGGCAGCGGCGGTGGGTCCCACTGCATGATTCATGTGTTTTTTCGCCGACACCTTGTCGCAATCAATATGTATGCACCTACGCGTGTGATCTCGCCGACACTCCGCCGAGCGAGTCCGGCTAGCCGCTATATAATAACCACTGTTCTAGACCAGCGGAGCGGTCACCGCTCGGTCGCGGCTCAGCTCAAATGGCCCTAAGGCTGTCGTCATGTTGCTAGTGTCAATGTTAATTGCCACGTCCTTAAAAGTACCTTTAATTTATTATTAAAACACCATTAAAATGTATTACTGGTAGGTTTTTGCCGTCTTGAAAGTCAGAGAAACCAGCTGACACAAAATTGTGGACAGATGTACCAAGAGAGCCCACTATTTGTGACTGCACTGCCTTGAGGTGTAGAAAATGCATTGAACTGGTGAGCAAAAACGCCAATGCAAAAGCGTCACACATAAGATGAACCGTCCATTGTGTTGACAAGATTCGGCACAAGAATTTCAGACGTTTATCGCCATCACGAGTGAAAAAATATTGATGGCCACCACTCGCGACAACAATCGGGCGTGCACAAAAACATCTACATTCAATACCGAAGGTTTTGCCATAGAAATTATATTCGTACATCAAGGAATTAAAATTCACCTAATACCTTTTTGAGCACAGTTTTGTCACAGTCTCGATTATGACAATTTGTTTCAAAAACATGTTTGGAGAGAATCCTCGGTATCTAAGGAATGCCGGGAACCTAACTCACAAAACAGGAATTAAAAAGAACAAAACGGGCTATTAATATTCGTTAGATATATTGGTTTGTCCCAAAAATGCGCTCGGGGGCTGAAACCCGATCGCGCGTGGGCGCTCATGGGTGTGCCTTAGGTTACCGATGCCTACTGCAAGTTCATTATCCAATTGATTGTCCAACTTCAAAAGCTCACACCAAAACTTACGAGATTAATATCATTTTGGCTATTGATTGTAATAGGTATCATACATACTAATACTACGTTTCTAACACAAATAGGTAATCACGAATAATTATTATTGTGTTTCAAACAAAGTGTTTAAAACAGCGTGACGTGTTGATACTATAATTTAGTCTAGTTACTTTTTCAGAAAACTTGATTAACCAACATGTCTCAAAATATGCTCGTCTTATCCATATTTGATAACGGACAAAGCGTATCGTATTGGACCATCAAGTGTTTCAAATAAGAAAACCAAGCGTGCCACAAGTCAAACTGTCAAATTTGTACAGAAATAACCGTAGACTGACATTGTTATTAAGTTTGAAATTGACGTTTTATCGTATTCCTAATATAGCACTATAGCTATGGAAATGCGGATGTTTGAGATATTAAAAGATTGAACTTAAATGTACCTACAAGGGCGGATAAATCCCAAAAAATAAGCATACTACTTTCTGAGTGACTCAAATGCATCTAGAAATGAAAAAGTTAAAAAAATAATCAGTTAGGCAGTTTTAAAACACCCCAGCGATGATTTCTATTGTGATGTCACAGGGTCGGGCCAGCCGGCCGCCCAGTTGGCTGGCGCCATAGTGTTTTCTGAGCACGATTTTCGTACGTGCCCATTTTTATTGCGTAAGCCGAAAGCTGGGCCGACAAACTATCTTCCCAAATAGTAGACGACAACAACCGCGTGCCGAATATGTATAGGTCCATACCTAGGTAGGTACGGGTACGACTATGAGTACTTAAAAAACGAGACAAGGGCTCGCCCACCGAGGGTTCCGTACACGTTCGGATAAATATCCGAACTTTTTCCGAGCTTCAAAGATTTTTTTTTTGTATAATTAATTACTAATATTTTTCGGATTATCCCCTGTATCTAGAATAAGACGGTATTACTTGCCAATTTTGATAGCTCTAGTTGAACAGGAAGTACCTAGCCTATGAATTTAGATTCGCCCGAGAGTCGATATTTACGTTTCTTTGCGGCATTAACGGCCGGCCGTATCTTTTTTCAAGACAACTTAGAAGTATATTTTTTCTCTTCGCTCATCGCACAGAATCGCTCGTAGCCTGGGCTGCCTGAGTGATCTTAAACGATCACTAAGGTTAAGCAACACACGGAGCGTTGAGTCCATCCTACCGGCTGCGCCATGTTATGTTCGGGAGCGACATCAATCAAACACGAGCGCTCAGCTGAGACTGATTTTATTATGGTACCCACATTCATACAATACTAACAGATGGGTCACCGTTCCGTGCTTCGCAAGGCAAGTTAAGCAGTTGGTGCCGGCTGCCGTCGATAGATGCCAGTCGTTAAGCCAAGTCAGAGGGCTTAGGGCGGATTGAAAACTTCTTACATTAAGACCAGCCCATCATGCCCCCACCGAGGGGCACGGGTCTCTTCCCTGAGGAAGGCATAGGCCCTACTCCACCACGGGGGCCAAGTCCGGATTGGTGGAGGCTTGTAAGACTAGTGGCTGGTCTTACTGTCAGAAGTTTTGAAGCCGCCCTAAGGCCCCTGACTTGGCTTAACGACTGCCATCTATCGACGGTAGCGGGCACCAACTGCTTAACGTGCCTTGCGAAGCACGGAATCGCTCGGAAAAATGCCACTAGCGTTAGTCATAGACTATGGGTCACCCCACGTGACGGTGATGGTGATTCAGCATTAATAGTCGTAAAATTTACTTGCGTTCTTCCAGTACATTTACTTCTGCAATAGTTTGCAATTTAGGTCCGTATTTCAAATTTAGGAGTTGTATGCGTTTCAATTATTTTGTCGTTTTCAGTGCTGAAGTCGGTTTTTCCGTTTTATTTCATTTTTCTTTTGCTATGTTATCGCAAAACACCGTAAAATCTTAACCGATTTTGACGAATCTGTTTTCGTTCGATTTTATATAACACACCGCTGCGCACCGTGCGCTGGTCCCATTTTGATTTAGTAAATATTTTTTCAATGGGCAGTACAAATAATTAGTAAAATCGTGTGCACAAACACACAACCTTAAATAATTCTTTTAATTTGTAAGCTGTGTGTAACCTGAAAAAAATTTTTTTTTGCATATTTTAGTATTTTGGCATATTACAATATTTGTGACGCGATATTCACTTGCATAACGTTAAAAATCCACGCGCACACATCTTTTCACTGAGACAGACCGAGACGCTATGTACAGTCGACAGCACATTACGGGCGACTTTGCAACTAAAATGTGAAGGTTGACGGGCTGTCTACTTACTGTACAGGAAACCAAGCGCGCGGTTCTTCGGACCCTGTGACGTATGGCGTCATAGCGCACCCGATTTTCGAATCTGTGTAATAAATAAAGTAGCTGTAAGAAACGACGAGTTTCTCATCCGATTTAGATATTTTTTCCACATGTTAGATTGTTTTTGATGTCTCTATAAAATTCCATACTTGATTCAAAATGTCAATGTTCCTCATTTCCGAAACTTAGAAAGAATGATTTAATAGTAATTTACAGCTAGAAAGTTATTTTTATTAATTCCAGTATCTTATCAATAAAATCATTCTAATTCTCAGTGTCCAATATTTTATGCGCGTTTTACGATTTTACAGTTCTCAGGAGGACGACAGGTACTCATTGAAAGAAGCGCTCATTCTCCGCCTTATGTTGTAGATGCTTTGATAAGTTATTTTGTATCTTAAAACATGCAGACGCCACTGACAAATAGCCCAGCTAAGGCAGAGCTTAACGAAGTAAATTTTCAATATTATTCTTCAAAGCAGAATCAATCGTGTCAGAAATGTTGTATGTTTTAATGTTCTGTACACTTAGCCATTTTACTTTTACAATCAATAATCTTGGCTGTTAATTACAAGCCATTGATGTTTAAAAAAAAAATTGACAGCGATAACTATAATATTTTAACATAGAGCTAATAATATTTTTACTGGTGACCAATAAATCAAGTCGTAATTCGGCCGAAGATTAAAGTAATGTTTGCTCAAGATTTTTGTATTTCTCAGATTGCACTTTCCCATCTTCATCAACCATCGTGTTTGCCCGCTGCACTAGGTTTTCATTATAAAATATTTTAAGTATTTATATATTATATAAATAAATATTTAAATTATTTAAACATAAATATTTTTTTCATACCTCTAAGTAGGTATGAACTTTTTCACTGCACATTTCTGTGCCGCATTTTTTTGCTCAGCCACCTCTAAATGCTTATTGGTTTTTTCATGGGTCGAGCAAGCACTGTCATACAGGTGACGTATGGTTGCGCTCTTCCCACGGTCAGCGTCTTCTGAACCTGTGTCGGTGACTTCATTATACAGACTGACTTATTATTGGCTGGCCACTTGTCGCCACAGACCACTGTGCCAAGTAAGAAACAGAGATTTTGTTTACAAGCAAAATTTGTCTTCTATAGTTACTTCGTGGCTTGCATCATCATTCATCATTATCATCAACCCATCATGTCCCCACCGAGGGGCACGGCTCTCTTCCCTGAGGAAGATATAGGCCATACTCCACCACGGGGGCCAAGTCCGGATTGGTGGAGGCTTGTAAGACTAGTGGCTGGTCTTACTGTCTGAAGTTTTCAAGCCGCCCTAAGGCCTCTGACTTGGCTTAACGACAGCCATCTATCGACGGCAGCCGGCACCAACTGCTTGCATATCAAAGGAAAACTCTGTCTACTTCGCTAAGAATTACTGTATGGTTTTGTTTGCAACGAGTGTCGTGAGTACGTTAATCACGGAGCATGACTATCTCACTCTTCACACAATACTTGCTTAAATGAAGGCAGTGCAAATGAGTTGAAATATTTCAAGTACAAGTTTCAGTGTCCACTTACATCTTACAATAAATCCTTATTAAAAATAAACAATCTTATTTAAATCCAAAATAAAAAAGGAATAGAAAAAAGGATAGAATAATTATTTTGAGTTTCTAGGCATTTTCACAAAATTACGGTGGTACTACTTGTCCTCTATCTAGGTAGCAATACTAAACTTTACATTATGCATATTGCAAAGTCGGTCGTAACGCGACTGAGCAGAGTGCACCGATACAAAGGGTGATGTTCTGTCAACTCTCCTAGCCTAAATTCTACGGTCGGAGTTTTCACGATTGCTTATTATTTCAAAGTTTTTTCTTTTTTTTACTGTTTCTCCACCAGCCAGCGATGATGCCGGTTAGGGCTGTCAAAAGTCTGACGCGTACAGATTGACGAGCGCCTACGTACGTCGCGGTTCGTTTTATTTTACCTCTACAGTCTTGTTGTTGTGTTTGAGACAGGCAGGTGCTCTGGACCATACCGTTTGGACAAAAAACTTGTGGGAAAACGCTTTGTTGTGCTGCATGGTCTCATGTATAGTGCTATGTTCCATTACCTGTTCCACGAAATCAAACTTATCGACAGATTTTCTCTAGAACTTGCACGGCGAAACACCCTATTTACACCTACTACCCATTTTATATAAAATATTGCAATAAATAGAGATATCTATTTTGCGTATAAAAAGCAGATAGTTATCAGAGCGAGATGGATGGTACTTTCATTGTATACGCCAGAAAGCTGAGGGTCAGCGTTATACATCTGAGATAACATGGCAAGTTTTCATCTTTTTACGACTATTGTGAAAGAGCGTTCGTTTCATCTGCGTTTTCTCTAGGTTTTGAAACAAAAAACGTCACAAAAATATTTTTTTGCCGCGCGATCTTGGTCACGGTGTAAATTGGCATCCCACGAAACGTACGCAGTGATTCATCGGGCGCGCCGCTCTGTAGCCAGTTTGACAAAAAAGGCTTCAAGCTCAGACGAGCCTTCCCGGGCTGGATCCACGTTCGATATTTAAAACGCTGGCCTCTAAACTGTGTGCATTTAAATGTTATATCATATCACTTTTAATTTGTTTTCGTCCACGCTTGCCGTCTCGTCTCTCTCAGGCTCTCCGCGTTTTCTTTTTAATACATATTTATCAGTGAGATATTATATGACAGCGCAGTTTGTGGCCAGTGTTGTTGCTACATTTACTATTATATTTTTATTGGGACTCTTTGTATGAGATGGCAGATATTTATCAGGTATCGGAACATTATTCGGTCCGGCTCATAATCGTCCGCATAAAGCACCTTGTCACACGGTCGTTGGGTGCCAAATGCGCCCGCGCCGCGCGCCGGTCCCGACCCCGTATTCTTTTTGTCGAGGGCCCGTATTCTCGGAGATGTGGAAAAAATTAAGATATTAATATATCTTTCTAATTCGAAATACGTTACGGATAAAAGGTGGATCATAAATCATTATACATAGGTACTGTACAAGATCCTTTCAGAATAATGCGAAACTGATTCAATTTTCGTGGAAGTGTCGTCAATCAGTTGCTATTGTGACACCCTATAGAGGCTGCTTAGTGAATTCTTCTGATAATGCAGCTCGAATCGACCAGACCACTGGTCATATAACCTCATAGCGTTGAACAGTAACACATTTGAAAAGTGACTAGCCGGCACCAACTGCTTAACGTGCCTTGCGAAGCACGGAATATAATATGTATCAATTAAATTAAGTACCTGTAAGAGTACAGGTATGTAATGGTTGATAAGCCCTCGATTGTACTTCAAATGTTGCTTGAAACATAGTTTCGGTTGAGTAAGCTCGCTGATCTTTACTGAATCAAACTGGCTGGCTCGCGTGTGACCGGATTGGCCAGTCATGGTTCGCTCATTAGCCGGCTGTCTATCGGGAATTGAATTAACTCGCATAAGGCTTGTTTTGTTCCCTTTAATATCAGCCTAAAACAATGCTCGAGTTTCGATACTTTGGCTATACGAGGCAAGAATAGGCAACTTTAGAACAACGGACGTCTTTTGTTTTTTGTAAAGGTAACGCCACGAACATCGCATTCTGAAATTAATTTGATTTCGATGGTTCATTTGTATACTAAATAAACTGGCCTGTCTTACTGATTGATTATATAAACTGTAGCAAAGATTTCTATCAAGTTGAATCGCTTGTTGAAGAGGGACAGCTGACATGTCTACATTTTAATCGACTGCATACTACGTCTGAGTAACTCGATGCGGCCACGTTTTCATTTGATTGTTTTCTCACCAAACTCACCTAAAGCCATTTAGGACAATTTGGGTGCAAAGGCCGCGCTTCTCTAATTTCAGTTTATCCGTGCTATTTCTAAAAAGCTTGTTTTTACAGCAGAGCGCTCTTAAGTAATGATTTGTAACACAAAACCGACGGGTAACTCCAACTAGGCGCAGTGCCAAATGTTAAGTTGTTGTTTCAGAACGGATTGGTGTTTATTTATTTGATACCAAGTTAATCGGACTAATGTAGGTGATTAGATTGTTTTAAATTAACTTAAATAATGTCTCGATAAGAGGTCATAAAGTTTCTGAGATCTGAAAAATGTAATTTGAATTATGTTGCTATCTTAGCAGTGTAAATTGTCTTCATCATCATCAACCCATTATGTTCCCCAACGAGGGGCAGTCGGCAGTTCCCTGAGGAAGGTATGTGCCACACTCCCCCAGGGGGTCCAAGTCCGGATTGGTGGAGGCCCGCAAGACCAGTGGCTGATCTTACTGTCAGAAGTTCCCAAGCCGCCCCAAGGCCTCTGACTTGGTTTAACGTGCCCTGCAAAGCACGGAACTGCTCGGAAACATGCCACTAGTCATAGACAGTGACCTATCCATGGACTGAACGCGCCGCATATTGCTTAACGTTAGTGATCGTTTAAGATCACTCAAGCAGCCCAGGCTACGAGCGATAATAAAAACTAAATTCCTTAAAACACTTCACAAACGCCAAATAGTCTATAATTAAATAAATAGACTTGTCGATTGGTTTTAGAGAAATGTTGTTTCTATAAATTTCGTTATAGTCTTTCCTGCTCCCAAATGAAGCCATTTTTTTCTATTGATCGAACCAATTTGGTCATATATGTTACTTATTTATTAATGTTATTATATTTCAAGTATCTAGTACCTACATACTACGGTGAGTTGATGATACATAACAATAAATCCCCCAATGATACATGGGCACACTTCATTAGATCACTTAACAAATCACATAACAAAGTACAAAGTGTAGGACACCTTTTATTGAACATGTTTAAGATAAAGTTTCACATTGATAATAATAACATTCAAGTGGACAAATTTACCTCCAATCACCTTTTGGAGTAAATTGGCTTCTATTGGGATGTAAATAGTGGCTTTAGCATATGTATGATACAAAGGATGTACAAAAAAGTGTCTCCTGTGGGTGATACAGCCGTTTAAGATAAGCATCTGACCCAAAGCCCACGTCTCGACCACGGTATGCCACGAATTCACGATGTGCATTCTTCAGACATGTTTATTTTTTACTTTTAGATGTCATTTTAATCGTTTTTAGCCATACTTCTGTACTCGTGACTTCATGACACTTGTATGTTAGTTAACATCTGCAATAGTTATACAGTTATACAACTTATACATGACTGCGGACATACTGCACTGCATTAGATTAAGGAAACTAATTAAACCTTTCCACAGAGTCCGTCAGATGACTTCAAAACATTTCATGTTTATTCTAGAGTAGCCCCAGTTGATATAACTCTAAAATATAAAATCTATCACTTTACTGTATCAAGCAATAGAATACGGCGTATGCTCCGTGTGTGAGTTGTGTGACTGTAAGTATTCTAATTTTCTAATAGGATTTGTCATCTCCGTATCACCTTTTTTGTCGCTCGGGCAACGAGATGATATGCCCGATTAGTAATTGGACGGGCGACACATGTTTTGAAGTTCTTTATCTTCTTATTGTGCGACCATTAGTGATATTTTAGGATCGATTGTTTTTGTCAAAACGACTCCGGCCCAACGCTTCTGCGCTTTTATAGCCGAATTTATCTGTTTTATTGCGTCGATCGAAGCACAAATGTAGAGAACCAATTAAAACGTAAGATTGAATCCAAATAATTTCTAACTATTCTTGTTATTAAAATGTATGACCACCAATTCATTGAATGTTTTCTATAGACCGCAAGGTTAGCAGAGCAAACAGAAATGTTTTGAAAAAAAAAACGTTACAATTCATTCAATAACTAAATAAACCACCGAAAACGTGTGATCCGTTCATTGAGTAGCCTTATAATAAGAGTAGGCAAACCCGCGGTAAGAGTACACCTAAAGAGCTCTATTATTGGTGAGTTAACAGACACTTGAGATTAGCATCTGGGCCTCTTCAGCGTGATCTTCAAGTTTCACACACAATGCTGGGGATTATGCGCCGGAGAGGTTTATTTGTAAACACGACAAAGAAACTTACGCGGCATTGTCGTATAGTGCGGTCACACTGCCGGCGATACTTGTAAATATAAAAATGTTACATTCAATGCCACTTCCACACGATTCGGTGAGCCCGTGAGGAATTTATCAATGCACGTTTACAGAAAAGCTGTCGATGGTGATGGAAAAAAATGCGATGTTTATTGCAGAAAAAATGTCGGGTCATAGGCATGAATACTATAGGGGTTTATCTGCACACTGAAAAAAAATATCTGAACGGTAAGAGATTCTTTAAGTCCTACATTCCAATGACAAAAAACGATATCAAGATAATATTATGTTCAAGTTATCAAAGCTTAATGGTCAGGTGTCTTGAAATTTGTTCAGCAAGCTCTGTTACTCTCGCCTTAGAGTTTTAAATTGCTTGTCCAACCCCACAAAGGCTCTGCATTGTTACAGCAATGCGACAAAGTCTTCTTATAAAGATGATTTATAGCCGTGTTAAGTATCCCGTGCAATTGTTACGAATATTTATTTATACTCGTAAACTATAAACAACGAGCAAATCTGGTTATTTATGACGTGATTGGACATTCGCGTACACTGCTCAATCTTTTTTCTTCAGACTGTAGAAAAAGAGGGAGAAGACGCTTCCGAGAATATTCGATCGAGGAATTATTTGTTGGTATTCGTACAACGAGACGTGGGACATGTATTTACAAAACCGATGATAAAATTACCGTATTTATAAGGCAATCATAACATAACTGACATATACTCGTAAGTAATTTTAAAACAGACTCAGTTGGATTCCAAATTAAACTAACGACCTGTCTCTATTGTTCGCAGGCGAGAAGCCATTCAAGTGCGAGTACAGCGGCTGCGACCGACGCTTCGCCAACTCCTCGGATCGGAAAAAGCACTCGCATGTTCACACGTCGGACAAGCCTTACAACTGCCGCGTGCACGGCTGCGACAAGTCCTACACGCATCCTTCATCGCTACGGAAGCACATGAAGGTGCATGGTGCCGCGGGGGATGCCTCGCCGCGGTACGACAGCGACGGCGATGACTCCTCCTCAGCTGGCAGCGTCAGCGTCACCGCCGGCGCCGCGAGCCCCGCCCCGCCCCCGCCCCCGCCTCACCCCCCGCACCACGCTTCCATAGCGGAAAAGCTGGAGAGCCTCAACGACAAATATCTCAACCCGCACGACCAAAAACCCTACGAGAGACCTCCGCAACACCATCAGCCGCACTTAACGAACCTCAGCGGGAACGGCATGATGGACAACACGAAGCTCGGCTTCGGCGGACACTGGACGCAGTTCCAGCAGCCCACGCCCCCCGTGCCGCACGGGGTGCCGGAGTGGTGGTGTCCCTCGCAAGAATCGTATCACCACCACCACCTAATGCACCACTCTGGGGCCACTGCCGCTTATTGACCACATCGCGCTTAGGGAACTCTTCATTCGACGTTCTGATGACGCGAGTCCATGATACACTGATTATTTAGAGGATATTGCTTGTGTCCGTGACAGAGTAATGGCTTAAAAAGCAAAGTTTAGCATAACCAATAATTGAGATGTGATACCTCGCCGAGTAAGAAAAATATTGTTTGCTAGATGTAAATTTAAATGCATTTTCTCACTGTATCCTTAGTGATAGGTATCACATCTGATTAATGCACGTGGAATGAAAAGTTCCCTAAAGCGCCACCGGTTTCTTTTAAAATACGCTTAATAAAATCTAGTTCATTTCTTATCCTTGATCAGCAAGATTTCGAATAAACTAACCGTCCAATTTATTTGCAAGAGGTTTGTTATGGCGATGAAGACAAACTTCTCAAACAACTTGTGTGGCTGAATCATTTACATCAGAGAATAATATTTTGGATAAACGTAGAAGTGTCTTAGTATTATCGTAGACAACGAATCTCTTTACTTTTCCTTTACACTTTTGTTAAGTACCCGGGACAATTTACAGTCGTGGAATTGTCAACTTCCTATTTGACAGTGATTTATGGAAGGCCTTTGAATGTTGACATCATTGTGTATTGTGTACGCAGTTCTAGCAATTGTAAATACAGATTCACAATTCAACACTACGTGCGTTTTGTCTAATCAAAAACAATTTAAAATCTCCACAGACAGTTTCTGTAGGACGTAATGTGTATAGACAAAATCATAGTCATGTCTTAACATAACGAAATAAAATAATGTTAAGATGTAAATCAAGTTGAATCCAACTATCTTGTTCCACATTGTGTTGAGAATATGCTTGTAATAATGAACCTCAGAACAATTTGCCTGATAAGCGGCGCCAAAGTAACAAAGTCTAATAAAACTACGATTAATAGGTTGTAAAAATCCGTGTATAGGTAGTGTTGAAGTTAATTTAGCTTGTATTTGTATAATAATTATTTAAGAAAATGCCAAGTGATAATAGTAAATAAGGGATTGATTTTTATTGTACCTACATTGTCTATAAAAATTATTGCTGAAATTGCTATATTGTGCTATAAAAACTAAACATTTTCCCTGATTTTTACAAATAAAAATGCTATTTTTTCACAGAACAGTTAGTAGATAAAAATTGTGAAGTTCATGCCTGAATAAAATATGTATTTTCAATGACTGAGAGATTAATATGATGTATTAAGATTATTTTAAGATGGAAATTGTTGATTGTCTTTTCTATACAGCCCTGTACATAGCAACGAATAAATAAATTGTCATATTCAAACTTTACTGTAGAGTTGTATTTTTTATTCAGTTTCGATATGTTGTAGAGATCCTTACTCCAAATAAGAAGTCTGAACAGATCGATCACTCGAGCAGGTACTGCCATGAGCACAAAATCTAAAATGGAAATCCAATTCTCGCGATCAATTCGAAGGGATTCCGATGAAACCGGCGATCGACTGATCGGCCGTGACGATGCCCACAATAAAACACCACAACAACAAAACGACCAACAATCATATTCCGAAAGAGAATTGAATTTATTATTGAGAGAAAAAGCGAGAGAAACAATGATAAATGATCTAAGAGCGGTAAGGGCCGCGGGTGCGAGTGGGACGGCGCGTCGCTGACCGTCCGCGGAGATGATTTATCGATTCTCAACAGGGATTGGCCGATGCACTACTCCTCCGAGATTTATAGATCCTCGCGGTGCATGCGCGTAGGAGCGTTTTCATATTATAAATCTCACTTCTGCGCGTAAACTTGCGATCGCCTCTTTAGCTGTCCGGAGGAGAAATTAAAAATTAAATTAACATATTGCACTTATACAGGTAGTAAGTATTTGCATGAGACACTCGATTAAAATTGGCTCTACCACAATGAGGCTCTCCCTGGTCACTTTCTTCAGAGCGTCATTGTGGGACGCTGGTTACAATAAAGATAAAAATAAATCCACAAAACCTTGTGTTTCAATGTCAATTCTTTAGGAAATATCAGTACTAGAAAGAAGTCCACTCGTGAAGTGAAAATCTAATAGAACTCTACATTTTCAGGTTGTCCTTAACTTCAAGCCATCATGTAAGTACAGTGGCAAAAAACCATGACATGTACATCGCCTTTGAGATCAAACCACGCTTAAGAAACAATGTCAGCAGCCTACCGTTGACTAACCCTGGGCTGGACAGCACATAATGAGCGCAACATTTAAAACATAAAGTACGTAACATAAATCATGGCAGCAACGCGGAGTACCTACATTACGAGCGGCCCCGACGAGCCTCCCCAGTCCCGAGCAAGATAAGATCTGCAGCGTGCGCTTGACACCTGGCCCCGCCCCACACAACCCCCGTACACGGGATATTCCGTTTTTTGTTCGTCCGATACAAAATGAAACTCGAAGAAGTGTCTAGCTAGGCGCTCTGTGTGTGCGTTGATTGCTCGGTAGGTGCCGATGTGTGCATTGTGTCCTCTTTCAAACACAGGACCGTGTTTGACAGTTGAGAAACATGACTACTTACTTACAGCGCCACCAAGTTATCTGTTCAGGTGGGCAAAATTGTAACTAATTGTAAATCCTGTTACCCATTTTTTATTTATTCACTTACCATTGAATTTAGATACAGAATGCACTTACTAAGACTTGTAGATATATTTGCACTCAAATTAAAAGACGGGTCTTTGCCTTAAAATATTCTCATTTTTCTAGGTAAATTTCTTAATATTTTAATACTAAATTCTCTACTAGCGCCGCTATCAACTGAACAGATAAGATGGTGGCACTGTACTAGTATTACAAAGGAAGCGGATTGTCAGCCCACTTAAACGTTTTCCGTCCGATTAGTGATACGTCTCAACATCTGTATGCATGCATCATCCATCACATCACCAATCATGCTTCGTTTACCCTCGCAGTTTTTGCCTCGACTGGACGGTCGGTCAAAGATTAACAGCCTGATTTGGAGCACTACGTCTGAGGCTAATCAGCATTAGATTAGGTACAGCAAAAAGATGTATGCTAATAGCAATCGAATTGCAAATGTATGCAGGCAAGGTGCAAAAAATAATGCAAGGCAAAATACACAATAGAGTTGGAAATTCTAATGTATTCGACCCGGGCGGTCGTTTTTAGACTGACCACCACCGCACCGCTCTGTACGGGACGGACGGAATGCTTTATTTATTAGAATCACTAAATCTTGACCGATTTATGTCCTTTCTATTGTTAACTGATGGAAAAGAAAAAACGCAACATTATAATTGTAAGTATTTTTTTAATGGTTCAGATCAAGTTTCAGCTGCCCGTGTGATGGTTTATTAAGTTGTAGATCTTGAAGGTAGGTACTTAAAGAGTATACTAAATAGTACTTTTTACTTTACAGTTTACTTTTATCTAAGTAAGTGTTAAAACATGAACATATTATGCCCTAAAACTTAGTGATAAGAGCTGAAAACAAGTGCAATGGCATGTAGGCGGGAGTGAGGTTAACAATAACGTCAGTCACTCACTATCGCTCACTTTCTCAATTTGAAATTTAAAACTGAAGTGAAACATCTCAATCGTGTTCTGAATTCAAATGAGGTCTCCGGAAACGATAATCGCCGACTGTAAAGCACACGGGCAGGACAGAAGGTCGATAGTAAATAAAATAATTATTACTGGGTGTAGATAACCTAAATTAATGTTTATATCTGAAGTATGCAGAGTTAAAATACTGACATCCGACTCGAAAGCTTGAATTGAAAATTTCACCAAAGCAATGTTAATCGCTTTCCTTCTGGAAAAATCAGAAGCGTAATAATGGAACTGTAAAATTCAACGGATGTATAGGCTTTGTTTAAGACGTTTTCGCAGGCAGGTCGTTTGTTTATAAAGTTTTTTTACTGGTCCATACTCGAAAGATGCCAATGGAGCCATATTGGTGAGACTAGTATCGATAACGAAATAGGTATTTACAACGATGTTCACTATGAATTATTAGATAGATAGAATAATATTTATTATAAGTACGCCAGGAATTTAATATGAGATTTGACAATAAAATATTACAGTACATTTGGCGGCCTAATTACTAAATGTAATTTCTTCCAGACAACCATTGACGGAATAAATAGAGAAGCTAAATGATGGGTGGTCTTTATTTGACGCTTAGCTACCAAGAGGTTTACTCGAAAGAGGTCGCGGGTTCGATTCCCACTGGGGGCCGCCGCACATTTGTACAAACGGCCTCTGGCTAGGAGATTTTTAATGTTTGTAATGTACCAATGTACCAATCCGGACTTGGCCCCCGTGGTGGAGTAAGGCCTATACCTTCCTCAGGGAAGAGACCCGTGCCCCTCGGTGGGGACATAATGAGGTTGATGATGAATGTAATTGCCTGGTTACCGTAGCCCATGGTATCCTAGTTTGGAAGGCCAAGTGATTGGTTGTGTGGAAATTGTTATTATGATTAATTTTCTACTTTCTATAACCATAGACGCTAAAAGACTTTGAATCGGTAGTTGTTGCCGACCGACCAATGAACCTTTTTTAATGTTTTTATATTTGTTCCTTTTTTGCGATATGTCTAATTTTTTAAATTGAATAATCACTTTGTCAGTGCGATTCAGACAGAAAACATGAATTAAAAAGATTCCTCAAAGTTACGTGCGCGTTTTCTTCAATTTTCTACGTGCATACGTCTCAGTAGTCTGTCTAGTTTTTCCGTCATCTGTGACCATTCGCTTCCGAAGATCATGAACGGCGAAGAGCATGATTCCAATTGAAGGGTACAGGAAAAGAAGGGGCTCATCGACATTTGTGTTATTTTGAAAAAAAGCTGTTTAAAGGTTTCAGACTGTATTATTCTGAGTTTCATGGATGATTTTAATGGTGCAATGGGCGCGTTCTAAGATAGTAAGTGGTCAATGTACCCCTTCTTAACCAGTTTAAAATAAAATGAGCTCCTTTTATCCCGGTTTAAATCGCAATAGGTCCCTTTTAGTGTTTTATAGATTTTTTTGTTATGCCCATATCACAGGAAACCAGCCCCTTTTAGTTTGTTTTGGACACGTCATATTAAGGGCCCGTTCAAAATCTATCAACTGCAATTGTTAGTTTGATTTCCACGAATATGTCGATGAGCCCCTTCTTTTCCTGTACCCTTCAATTACGAAGCAGACCCGTACTTCTCTAGTTCCGAGCCCATCCTTCTGTTGAAATTATGTTAGCGGAAAGGCATGTTGCGGCATTGTCTCGGGATCCTGCGACAAGTGTTGTGACGACCGCCTATCGCGACCCTGTGATACGCTTTCGGCGGTTCGGCCCCATGTTGCGCAAAAATAAAAGCCTCATGTCTCGTGCCGAGTTTTCACGGTCTTAGTGCGCTCGGACTGAGTGCGCCATCCGAGTAAACTCAT
Organism: Yponomeuta plumbellus; assembly: GCA_947310845.1. NCBI lineage: Eukaryota > Metazoa > Arthropoda > Insecta > Lepidoptera > Yponomeutidae > Yponomeuta > Yponomeuta plumbellus. The sequence goes on along the minus strand of OX371198.1, from coordinate 12,811,926 downwards.
GCTTCTGATTGGCCATTTTAGTGTGGTGACGAAAAACCGTCCAATCAGAAGCATTAGTTTACTCGGATGGCGCACTCGGTCCGAGGGTACCTACTTAGACCGTGAAAACTCGGCAAGTGTGTTTACTGTCCTTTTGTTAACTAAGCCTCGATTCGCGTCTCACTAGATAGTTCTAGTGATAGTTCATATCAAAATGTTTTGTTAACAGGAACACTAACCGAAAGGTAATCATCTTAAACGTACATTTTAAATTTAAATTTCTGCCGCAAATAAACGACGAACAATGACGACCTCTGTGGCGCAGCGGTTAGCGCATCTGACTACCGTGCAAGAGGTCCCGGGTTCGAATACCGGCTAGGGACAAAAAAAAAACCCAGGTCTTGTATATGTGCATGTGTGTAAATGTTATGTTATGTTATTACATTACATTACATTTACATACATGCACATAAATTGCTTCTGGGTTCACACTAGGATACCCTGTGTCGTGGGAACGAGAAACAGTGACGTCACAAACATGGAAACATCCAAGACCGGGGTTATTTTTTTGTATTGTACCTATCTACTTCAAATTTATTAAATTTCTGGTAATGTTTATTCTGTGTACAATAAAGAACATTCTATTTTCTATGTAGGTATTTGTTGTCTCTACAAAGCCCCCTATAATAAAGTAACTGCATTTCTGAAATAGTGGTAAGTAGTAAGCATCCTATACAGGGTGACCCAAAACTCGACGTCAAGCCGGAATCGGATGAAAAGGCAAGTCATACTGGTTATCACAAAAAATTACGACACAGTTAGCGAGTAGTATAGCTACTATAACCTCACATATTATATGTTCATAACTGCCCACACTGTGAATCGAACCTGGGTCTCTGGCTTCAGAGTCCATTGTTCCTCCCAATGGGCTCATCATCATCATCATCATCATCATCATCATCATCATCATCATCAGGCTATATTAGTCCACTGCTGGACATAGCCCTCCCCTAATGAGCGCCTTAGCGCCCTGTCTTCAGCTTGCCGCATCCAGCATCTGCCTGCAGTTTTTCGCAGATCGCCCAATGGGCTACCACCGCATTTTTCCTTTCCTTTCTGAAGTATGACCGGGTAAGTATTTGACGACCTCTGTGGCGCGGTGGTTGGCGCGTCTGCCTACCATGCGAGGGGTCCCGGGTTCGGGTCCCGGCTGGGGACAAAAAAAAGAAGCCAAGGTCTTGGATGTTTGCATGTTTGTGACGTCGCTGTTTCTGGATCCCACGACACAGGGTATCCTAGTGTGGGGCCGGAAGCAATGTATGTGCCTGTATGTAAATGTTATATTATGTTATGTTAAGTAATATTGTTGCTGGAAAAACAATGAGACTTCTGGGACTGGCTTACTGTACACAGGGTATCCTAGTGTGGGGCCAGAAGCAATGTATGTGCCTGTATGAAAATGTTGTTATGTTGTTGGTGTTGTTGTTGTAAACCAGTACACATGTGGCACCTATCACGTGACTGACCTCATAGAGAACATCTTCAAGGAGGCATAGGTCAAGGGGCAGACATAACAGATGTGCCACCATCTTATCTGTTCAGTTGATAGCGGCGCTAGTGGATAATTTAGTAGTAACATTTAGGTAAGTTTGCCTAGAAAAACAAGAATATTTTAACCCGTCTTTCAATTTCTAAAATAAATCTATAAATCTTAGTAAGTGAATAAATAAAACAAAAACTGGGGAACAGGACTAATTGTCAGCACCCGCAGTACAACTTGAAGATAAGATAACTGCTTAGAGGTCCGCACGCAGTGTAATTTGCTCAACTTTTTGCATTTTGCACTTTGGACCCTTCTTAAGTTAACCGCATAGAGTCGAATTTAAACTAACGTTGGAGTCCGTTGGAAATAAAGTAATATAGATTTCTGTTTGTTATCAATTGTATGAAAACACGTGGCGATAAATAAATATAAGTACTTCTTCTTCTTCTTTTAATAAATAAAAAAAAAACTCACGCCTGTTATCCCCGAGGGAGTAGGCAGAGGCACCAATCAATAGAACTGAGCCCACGTTTTGCCGAGTTTATTAGGTCCCAAACGTGACAAGTGGCAAGCCTGTCGCCGTTATCCGGGCACAATTTATCAGCGAATGGTGTTGCTGTACAAACAAATGCATACGTACAAATGTACGTATGTAAAATTCATTGGTACATGCTTCTTTCAAATTACTTAAATTTTACGAACATAGATACGAGATCGAGTTTCAGACAAAAGTTGCAAGGCACCGTAAGCAAACACAAAACACACACATGAAAAAGTGAAGTTTAGGTGTGTGTGCAATAACATCACGAAGTCGAATGTACGAGTAGATGTATCGAAAAAAACAAAAAAATAACAAAAACTCGGTTTATACTTAGTTTAGTTTAATTTTTAGTAATTTTCAATATTATACTTACGTTAAGCAACTTTGAAACATAAACAAAGAACATTTCCAACCGTGCCACCTACTTTTCCTATTCTTAACTTTCCCCTTCTGCTAGCACAATGGGAATAATTCACACAAATCTTCGGTATATTTCTTTTTTTTATGTGAGGGAGAGTGGGGACTCCCGCCGCGAGCTGATGATGAGTTATGTACGGCGGACGCAGCAGGCCGGAACACCGGAAGTTGCCCCCGCGCCCGTCTCACCCCCGCCTCTTCCGGGACCAATCGGCAACGATTGGGATGTTTAAAACGATACAGTGCCACCATCTTATCTGTTCAGTTGATAGCGGCGCTAGTGCAGAATTTCGTTGTAATATTTAAGAAATTTACCTAGAAAAATGAGAATATTTTAATCCGTCTTTCAATTTTAAGGAAAATATATTTATAATTCTTACTAGGTAAATAAATAAAAGAAAAAAATGGGGAACAGGATTCCCAATTAATTTCTTAGTAACAATTTTGCCTACCTGAACAGATAACTTGGTGGCGCTGTACTATCGCTGTCTCTAAGCCTTAAAATCACGGCGCTGGAGTTGGAACGAAGTTGGAGAGTCTTGTTTCTTTCCTGATATCTACTACCCTATGTAGTTATTAGTTATTTATACCTATATATACATATATATAAAAGGAGAAGCTGACTGACTGACATATCAACGCAGGGCCTAAACTATAAGGGTTAGAAACGTGAAATTTTGCACAGGGGTTTCTTCACTAAGAAAGGATTTTTGAAAATTCATCCCCTAAGGGGGAAAATGGGGGTTCAAAGTTATTCTGAAACTTTGCCGTTTTTGAAGTTATTCGAATAAAATTTGGTACGAAGATTCTTTATTTAAAATTATGATACACGTGTAAAATTGTTTTCTATAAATCATCCCTTAAAGGGGGAAAAGGGGGGTGCAAACTTAGTATGAAACTTTGCCGTTTTTGAATTTATTCGAATGAGATTCAATATGAAGGTCTTTCATTAAATGTTATGAAAAATATGTAAAATAGTTTTTTTTTTAAATCATCCCTTAAGGGGGCAAAAGGGGGGGTGCGAGTATGAAACTTTGCCGTTTTTGAAGTTATTCGAATGAAATTCGGAACAAAGATTCTTCATTGATAGTCATGAAACACATGTAAAATAGTTTTTCGAAAATCATCCCTTAAAGGGTTACAGGGGGGTGCAAAGTTAGTATGAAACTTTGCCGTTTTTGAATTTATTCAAATTAAAGTCAATATGTAGTTTCTTCATTAGAGTTCATGAAATACGTGTAAAATAATTTTCCAAAATCGTTCTTTAAGGGGGTAAAAGGGGGGTGCAAAGTTAGTATGAAACCTTGCCATTTATGAAGTTATTCGAATGAAATTCAGTATGAAGGTCCTTCATTGAAAGTCATGAAAGACGTGTAAAGTAATCTTTCTAAAATCATCCCTTAAGGGGGTAAAAGGGGGTTGCGAAGTTAGTATGAAAGCTCTTTCGCATGCGCTAAAAGTATCCCTATCTTATTTGCAATACTTTACTCAACTAGAGTCCACGCGAGCGTTTCGTGAACGGAAAATAGATTGTTGTAAAAAAAATAATGGTTTTATTCTTTATTTGCTGAAAACAAAAACCTGCTTGGATGATAAAAGATTGAGATTGGCCAGTTGAAATTAAATAATTAATGTTGCCATTAAATTTATTAAGAAAGAAAAAAAACAAATTTGAATTTCTTTTTAAATCCGACAATGGTATTTTACATCTCTCATATTCGGTAAGTAGGTCCTTATTACTCCCAAATGGGGCTTGTAGGTGACCAATTAGCGCTCTAGGGTAATAATGTAGCTAGAAAAGCCCTAGGGCGGAAAGTAATTAAAAAAAAACTCTTCACTCTTTCAAAAAGTTCGCGAACATCTAACCATCATACTGGCAATAGACATCATGCATTCAGCCCAATGACAAAAGAGGTCGCTTCGCTATTCAGCCTGTGTTCAGCCTTGTTTTCGTATGAGTATAATAGTCATCAATTTTAAATATCGAACGGCGAAGCTCAATTTCGTTATTGAAAAAATAATAAACAAAAAAGATGAAAAAAGGCGGGAATAGAAAACTTTTACTTTAAATATTGTATTTTTTGGGATTTTTTTTATAATTACGTGCTAATTAGGAAAAAAACATGAGTTCTGCAAGTGATGAAGATATAAGCTGCACTCCCGATTCAATGAAAATGGAAGCTGAAGCAGCAATTAACAATATTTTGCCTGAAAGTTCTAAAGAGAGATATTTGAAAACTTACGAAGAGTTCATGAAGTGGCGAAAAGAAAAACGAGTAGGTAAATGTTTTATTCTTGTAATGCCGGTTTTTTTCTACTTACCTCACAATCGAGATGTAAAGAAGAGTAGTTAGCTCGGGTGTAAGCATCAATTGCACCCTCGAACTATAGGCGCCCTCGCTGCGCTCGTGCGCCTAAATATCTCGGGCTGCAATTGATGCCTTACAGCCCTTGGCTACTAATCTACTATTAGAAGCCAAGGTACCATAATTGTTAACGATAACAAAGAGTTCAGGTAGGTAACGTAATGAGGTTGCATGGAAACTCTTTCGAAGTGTTTTATTTACTTTCTTGCACTGCCTTCCTACAGTTTCGACAAAAATGCATCCCCTATTCATTTGAGTTGGAGAGCCTGCTGAGCATCAATCTTGAGCATTCATGCCATGTAACCGCGTGTCGGCAATCCCACTATTCCCACTCAGGGCGGCTGTAAGAGACGATATTCATAAATAACAGTGTAATAACTGCGGCGCACGCGTTGGCCACGCGGCCGCGGATTACGCGGCGCAGACTTAATTATTTGCAGATACACATTATGAATGTATTCTATTTTGGCGAAAAAACGTGACCTATGATGCTGACCGGCTGAGTTCATTAACTTGTTTGAAACAAAGTATTTAATTGTAAAATAAATGAGGTAAGGACGTTACATCTCTTATCAGCATGAGTGACTTTGGCGAATGTGGACTGTTGACGTTTGAACTCTTGTTAATACCTTTTGCAGAGACAGTCAACGGCTGATCAAACAAGCCGTAAAACAACAGGTACAGTCGCCAGCACATTAGACTTTAAATCCATGCACTTTCCTCAGTAACGTTACGGGAGACCTCGCAACTAAAATACAAAGCTTTATGTGCCGTTGACTGTACTTCATTCGTGTACTTACCGATCATTGTACTTATGTGCTGCGCAGAATTTGATATCCATGCAGTTATTTACGCATTAAATAAATGCAGCGTTCTTTTGCGCTCATGTTGATGTGCAATTAGTATTTTTGGAAAGGTCTTTCTTTCTTTCTTCTTTATATTGACTAATTTTTATTTATTAAGGAAAACAAACAGTAGTAGGTACAATGACATTTAAATAATTTACGCGGATTCTGGAATATATTTGTGTGCTAAAAATGTATTAGATAAATATTAATACTCGTTTGTATTGTCCGTGACATTACATAATACGGGATTTCATTTCTGCAAAGCTCACTAAATAGTTTTTAGGGTTCCGTACCCAATGGGTAAAGAACCTTATAAGTAAGACTCCACTTTCCGTCTGACTGTCTGTTTGTCACCAAGCTGTATCTCCTGAAATATCATATGAAAACAGAATCAAATAAATATTCAAGGGGGCTCCCATGCAACAAACGTGACTTTTTTGCCGTTTTTTGCTTGATATTAATAACGGCAACAGGTAGTCTCTAGAAACATTCATAGATTATTTAAATAAAATAAATAAACCCGTTATCCCCAAGTGGGCAGAGGCCAAAATCACTAGAACTGGGCCCACGTTTTTCCGAGTCTATTAGGTCCTAACGTGACAAGTGGCAAGCCTGTCGCCGTTATCCGGACAAAATTTATCAGCGAATGGTGGTGCTGTACAAAACTACAAACAAACAAATGTAAGTAACTAAAAGTCATTGGTACATCCGGGATTTGAACCTAGACCCTCATGATCGAGAAGCAAGGGTGAATCCCACTACGCCACCACCGCTATTAATATTTAAATAATTAATGAAATTAAAGAAAAAAGGGGCCCCCGTACAACCAACGTTATTTTTTTGCCGCTTTAAATATTCAAATGTTGTATAGATAACAAATCCTTGGTGCGCGAGTCCAACTCGCACTTAGCCGGTTTTTTTCATTTTGCATTTTTTGTGTTCTGCATGCATGCATTTTTCGTGTATAAATTTTATGTGTGCAACAAAGTAAAGCAAAGAACTACCCTAACCTAAATTGTTAGCCTTCAGCCGAGATTCGAGAACTGGAACGCGCTTTTCATTCCGGTTTTCCGGAAGTGGCGGGCGCTGCGCTCTAGGGCGCAGTTCCGGTGCGGAAGCGCGCCGACGCGCGCCACGCGCCGCGCGTCGCACCGTGTGGACGCGCCTTTATGATTGCGCCATTCGCGATGCCAACGGTAAGTGGATGGTATGAATTATTGCTGTTATTGATACTGTCGACAGCAATTGGATGGTCCAATTCAAGAAATCACTAAGTCCAATTTTATACATTTCCAAAACGACGTAAGTCCAAAAATCATGAATTGGACTTACGTCGTTTTGCAAATGTATGAAATTGGACTTAGCGATTTCTCGAATTGGACCATCCAATTTGTGTCCCCTTTACGCACTTTTAGTTAATACAGTTGACAGCACCTTTACGTTTTTGTTGTTAAGTCGATCGTAACATAGCTGAGCCGAGTTCCCGTACATTGTACTATCAATTGTACCTAACTATGGGTGCCTATGGAAAATGGTTGGAATTTCTCGTGTTTCCAACAGTTACGGTTTAAAAGAAACTGCTTCAAACACTTTTTTTAAATCTGCCAACCCTGCTTTACATGGGTAGTACGAACACGCTGGTCGCGGTTAAATTAAATTGAATATATCAAAAAGTCGCGACATTCCGGTATTTAAACTGTCAAATTCTGACATTTTCGCAAAACAAAACAGGTGACTCGTGCCATCGTACAGACCAGACTGGTTAACTTGTTGTCGACTGTACCTCTAATTCGTTATTGTAATCAGGTGAATTCAAAATTAATGTACTGCTTTCGACTGTACAGTCCGTGAGGCAATTGAGTGCATGCGTGTAAAGGTTGACGTGCTGTCTACTACATCAAAATTATCGACTCTATCGATTTACATACATACCTACATAAGCTCAGGCCTGTATCTTAGAGGGTAGGCAGAGACCAGGGCTGCCACGATCCTGCTGTCAGATCACTTTCGCTTCGTCGACATTCGTCGACATTACAGTCTGTTTTTTAGTTCAATGCAAAAATAAAACAGTCACGTTGACATTTCAATACAATCCAATCTCTGAATGTTGCTAGTACGCAAAAACAAAATCACCCCATTTTACTTCCAAGTAAAAATTGTTTGTGCTACGTAGGTGTTTTTTTTTTGACTTTGCTCTTACGAGGAATTAAACTTTAATGTCTTTGATGTGATAAGGATTTTGGTCACACAAGTTCACGGTAAAAAAAAATCTACCGAGTAAACCTATATATTTTATAACGGTAACACCGCGTCTTTTTTTTTGCATTGAATTAAAAAACGGACTGTAGTCTTTGCATGCAGGCACGCCAGTTTCGGGTACTTTTATCTTACCCGTTACTAATCGTCATCATCATCATCAACCCATTATGTCCCCACCGAGGGGCACGGGTCTCCTCCCTAAGGAAGGTATGTATAGGCCATACTCCACCACCACGAGGTCCAAGTCCGGATTGGTGGAGGTTTGTAAGACTAGTGGCTGGTCTTACAAGCCCGTCAAGCCTTAGCGTTCTGGCCCGTTACTAATACATCCCGTATTTAATTAGAATTTAGTCTAATAACTTCCACACACGACAATCCCTTGCCCTAGTCCCAAGCTAGGCTACCCGGTGATGGAACCAGGAAACACATCACTAATCAAGTACGGAGGCCTACAGCGAGAATCTAACCCACGCCACTTCATGGCCACGGTTTGGTAGCCACGCGTGTAACCAACCAACCCATGGCCACGGTTTGGTAGCCACGCGTGTAACCAACCAACCCATTTTTTTTTTGTTAACGGGGTGAAATGCTTTGTGCACCATAGCCGCCACCCTTGGGAGAGGGCGACGGCCGTGTGTCGGACTCTCCTCTCCTAATAATAGGAGAGGCATACCTCCTAAAACACCCCGGGGGCCGTCCTGTCGCTCGTGCAATGGGGCGCCGCCGGATCTCGCAAGTGGTGTAACCACAACGCGAATGCGACAGCGGCGCCCCGGCGACGTCGACCCGACTCGCAAGGAGTCGGGCCCACCCTCACTGGAGAAGGGGCATGGGCCCCCCACGCCCTTCTCCCGTCACGATGTCGGACGGCAGGTCCCCCAACCTGCCGTCTGTGACCCTCCCTCAACCGGCGGCGCAAGGTCCGCGCAGCGTCCCCCGCGCCACCGGCTCTCCCGGCGGAGAGGCGCGAGCTCCCCAAGCCTCCAGCTACCGAGGACTCGTTGTGGCCCTCTGCCCGGATCCTCGGCCCATCTAAAAATCCCTCCCAAAAGAACACCCCTCGGCCAGAGACCATATGGGGTGCCCAGTCCCTGGTCCCTGGCTTACCGCCTGCAGTATCCCTCCCTTAGGCCCGGCTTGTGGATCTCGCGCCCCTCCCCGCCCCTCCAGCCCTCTTCCATGCCCTCTGCTGGACAGAGGGACATAGAGAGGACCCCCACCGTGTGTTTTTTATAGAGGTTGTCTCCTCGCGGCCCGAAGGCCCCCGGCCCCGCTCAATGTGGGGTTACGGGTGCGGGGCCCATGGTGGACCCCGCGGGACATCCAGCAGCGCAAGCCACTGGACGTCCCCCTCCCTCTGGTTTTGGTCCGCGCCGGCCGAAGCTGGTACCCCCCATATCCGGAGGGCGTTCCCCTATCCGCCACCCGGGGGACGCGTCCGATGGAAGACCAGAAACTCCACACGGAAACCAACCAACCCATGGCCACGGTTTGGTAGCCACGGGCGTAGCCAACCAACCCATGGCCACGGTTTGGTAGCCACGGGCGTAGCCAACCAACCCATGGCCATGGTTTGGTAGCCACGCGTGTAGCCAACAAACCCATGGCCACGGTTTGGTAGCCACGCGTGTAACAATCCAACCCATGGCCACGGTTTGGTAGCCACGCGTGTAACCAACCAACCCATGGCCACGGTTTGGTAGCCACGCGTGTAACCAACCAACCGAGGCAGTCAAATTGTGGAGCAACAAGGAGTCGTTTTTTATTCATACATACATAATATAAACTGTTTTCACAAATTTACATAAGTAATTAAATTAGTCGTAATATTTACATATCTACAATGAGATCTAAAAATAAAATAAAAACATTTTACGTTAGTAATGGCCTAATTAAAGACCTAATCTTCAGCGAAGACTCGATAAGGCAGCGAACACACATTATTATCACTCACGACATAAATGCGAATACATAACGAACAAAAATTACTTTCTCATGTGTCGCCACGAGTCAATACCACATTTGTACAAGCGTGCGTGTACTTTCCCCATTTAGGGTTCCACCAAGGGAGAAAACAGAACCCGTAGGATCACTTTGTTGACCGTCTCCGTCCGTTCGTCCGTCTATCAGTCAAGCAAGACCCTTTATCTCAGGAGCGCGTTGAAATCGAGTTTAAATTAAAACCATGAAATGAAGTCTTCGATCCTTTGAAGCTGTGAAAAAATAAAACTTCTAAGTCAGCGTAAAAAAGATGGCCGTTTAGGCTGCAAAACCATAATATAATGTCGACACTTTGGAATCATAATAAATTCATAGGGCACTTCCCGTTGACCTAGAACTATTAAATTTGGCAAGTAATTTTGTATCATACTACACTACAAATAAAGAGGAAAATCTTAAGACTACATTTGTAATTAAGTCATTAAAAATGTCTTTTAAAAAATAGTGAGGTTCAAAAAAAGTCCGGAAAAAACTGCGGAACCCTCGGTGGGCGAACCCGACTCGCCCTTGTCCAATTCTTACCGGAAGACTGCAACCAAAATTCAGAGGTTGCTGTCTTCCAATAAAAATTGCCTTAAAAATAAAAACTAATACGATGAAAAATATCTCATTAGTACAACCCCACCGACAGAAATCTAATAAAATTGCGTCGTGTGCAACAAACGTGAAATCTATTAAAATGTGTTTGTTTATTCATGCCCTTCCGAGCTCTAAACATCGTCTACTCATTTGATTTCGCATTTAATACCCAAAAGTTAAGGGTAAGTCACCCTTCAAGTACAAAAACCGCCGTATTTTAGCGGAATAATGTACGCCTAAAGACTCTTATCGCTTCGAGTTAGAGCCTAAACTGGATCAGCGTCTTAGGTCAAGTTAGTCTGGTTTAGACAAGCGGTGGCGGGCGCCCGGCCGTGGTTCTGGCGGTCGTATGTAAACACTGGTTTAACTGAGTGTAAGTGAAAACTTACTCAATGGAAAATGATTTAATAGGTTACTGTGAGAGCCAATGTGCTTACTGAGAAAAACTAAAATACAAATCAGTCAGGTAGATTTAATAAGTAGTTTTTGAATTCAAGGAATTCTTATTTAGAGGCATGCTTGTTAACTTAGTCATCGGGTCATTGAACTTACTTAACATTCGTCTACTCTATTCAATTACTTAAGGTACCGGCTAATTTGCAACATATAACATTTAGTGATGTCGACTGCTCAACTAAGTAGTTTATTAAGTACAGTCGACAGCAGCTCGACCTTTACATTTTTGTTGCAAAATTGCTCCCTGATCCGTAACTGTTCACTCACATTTGTTTAGAGAACCTAGACATCTCACGGGAATTAGGCCAAATTCTAATAAAAAAAATAGTATTAAACAATTTTAACGTAAACAATTAAAAACAATAAAAACAAAATTAAATTTGTAACAAAGAAAATCAATAAAAACATGCGACGAGGATGGGATTCGAACCCACGCGTGCAGAGCACATTGGATTAGCAGTCCAACGCCTTAACCACTCGGCCACCTCGTCTTGCGGAGGCGATGCGAAATAAACAAACACATTCCTATACGGCATTTGTTGCAAACTTCACAGTGCAAAATATCTGTCCAAACCAGTTTATCGCTTATGACGCCTTGTTATTGACTGTTTTGTGCTCGTGCGTTGTTTAGGATATTTAATTATGATGATTTAATTATTTTTGTGACACCCGCCCATAACTATTTTTGTGATAGACGCTCGGCGCGTACTCGTCTATAGGAAAAAGGGAAATAATTTTGGTAAGTTCTACTTTTAGAAATGCAGTTAGTTTTCAGATGCGTAATAAAATTAATTAAAACTTCTAAAGATCTAAGAAAAATCTAAGAACATACCCATCTTAATTGTGGATTTTGCCACAGTTACTTAACTAAATTTATTAATACAAATTTCAATTGAAATAGCTAATTAAATTATGGTTAAAAGGTGGTGCAATTCAGCCTCAGCTTTTTTATTCTCTTCGTTCTTTCAGAAGGACAGGACATAACGAAATTGCCCAGCATATTCATATACCTACTAAAAAATAAACATGACCTTATACCAAAGTTGTTCTTTGGGGACAAATTGAAAATCGAAGAAAAATTAAATAAAAAATAATAGAGACCGACCTCAGAACACAATCCCACCACAGAAGTATAAGTCTATTTTGGACTCTGTGACCAAAATGTATGTGTTGGTCCAGACCAACCTTGGCCTCAAGTCAGAGTCCAAAATAAACTGCAGTACGTCTGTGTGTAGGTAATAGCGTTCTGAAGTCAGTTTTTATTATATTTTATATAAAAAAATCGCAAATTACCCCGGGACTACTTACGAATATGTAGTCGGTACACATGAAATACAATAAAAAGGTATCTTTAGAATGCGAGCACGCATTGAATTTTATGGCACTTAAAATTCAATGTTGCCCGGTTGAGTCCGAGTTAGTTTCAGCGTTTCAGTGTTTTAGATTTCGTCAAAGAATACTAGATGGCGCGGCCGTTCCTCGGTATTTGTTGTGGGTTATTTATAGAAGAAGAAAACCGACGAAATAAAAAGAAAAAAAGCTAGTTGGACTAGCGCACCGAGGGCTCCGTACAAATTTGTAGGTTTAAAATTATTATACATTTTCAGGGATCGAGTCTCGCAGTTTTTTCCGAACTTCAAAGTATTTTTTAAATTACTTTTTTATTTATTTATTTGGGTATAAAAACAGTAGCACATTATAGTAGTTACATAAATAAGACTAATCAAACATTGCAAATGTACTACCCACTACTTAATCCACGGATAACTCATAAAAATTAGTTGCTGTGAGAAAGCCGAACAAATGAAAATAATTATTAACAATGATAAAAATCATGCACAATTTTATTAATAAATTTGATTAGCACATTACATGGAGCATACACAATTGACTGATAAACTGAATAATTACTCGTAATATCGAAGTAGTTTCAAGATTTTTTTCTTGAATTTGGTAAAGTAAAAAAATGAGACGACTGCTTAACCCTCAAACAAACGTCTCATCGTTTGTTTGAGGGTTAAGCAGTCGTCTCATTTTTTTACTTTACTTAAAAAATTAAACTCCTAAGGTTAGGAGTTAATTTTTTTGCAGCTCCAAGGGTCTATAGACTTGAATAAATAGTTTTAATTTCAACTCGATACCTAAACGTGTTCCTGAGATAAATGGTCTCGACAGACAGGCGGTCAGAAAGTGATCCTATAAGGGTTCCATCTTCCCTTTTCAGTTACGGAGCCCTAAAAACTTGCATACTGCAATGTGTTTACTTACTCCCAAACACTAAACACTACCAGTCTTAGTAAATTTGTAAAAAAAACGATTTCTTGCAACAATCCTTAGCTTCTTTATCTTTTTCCATCAATGGTTGTCTGGAAGAAATTACTTTTAGTAATACGTAATATTGTCAAATTTCATGTGTAATTCCTGGTGTACATACAATAAAGAATAATCTATCTATCTATCCTCAAAAGCAGTGTAAGTCGTCTATGTTGAAGAGAAACTTCAGTCTGTGGTAGGATTATTGAAACTGCATTTGAGGCGTGTTTTAGAGGAATTCGCGTTCTTGTACACATACATAAGCTCACGCCTGTATCCCAGAGGGGTAGGCAGAGATCCGCGATCCACGATCGTGTTCTTATATATTTCTATTTCTTTGTAGATACACTTAGAGCAACTTGCGCCAAGTGTCTGGATAAGTAAGTAAATAGATAATTATGTATCCCGGGATAAACGAATAAATAGTTTATTGACAGGAATGTCTGTCATAAAATAAAATTTATAGAGCAATTTCGCTTTAAAAATGTAATGGTGAAAGATGATTTTGGACTTAATCACTTCATAGAGCTAATACCTGGGTAATTAGATGAGTAGTGATGTAAGACAGTGGTCTGGACGCGGTTCGGGTTCTGCACGCGGTGTTGGCGCAAGATGACCTTACACATAACAAAAGCACAATAAAATCTGGCAATACAATAATAATTATAGCAAAGTTCATTGGTGTACAAGTACTTCACACGGCATCCTTGGAAGATTATTGATACTACAAAAGAAACGTTCTTACTCAGTAATTCATCTGGAATCTCGCTCATTCGATCAATGTCGCGATAAAATTAAATTTACTTAAGGAGGTGCCTCAATTGGTCATGCTACATTTTTAATATGAACTGAAATCTCAAAACCATTTCGAGAATTATGACTTCACTACAATTTATATTGATCAGATTTATAAATAAGTCCATATTTTGTAAGATATTCAATAGGAAGCCTTGGCCTTAAATGACTTTTCTATGACGTCAGCAAAGACAGTATGAGTATTATTCCTTGCCTTACTTAAAAAAAACACCAAACCAAATTTGTTTTTTTTTTTGTAGGCAAAGACTGTCCTCTTAACACTTTTCCGGACATTCATATGTGATCTATTGTTTTTTTTTTTGTTATCGGATGCTATAGCATCCACTGTCCGGAAAAGTTTTAATCATCTTCTGATGACGTCACAAACACAGATATTTTAGAAAAATATTAAAAATAGATATAATGAATATAACTGAAATATAAATTATAAAAAACATGTAACAAAAATAAGTAGCATGGCCAATTGCATGGTGTAATCCTTCAATAAAATGTAAAAAACAATGCTCGACCCAGTGCCCAATATGACTAATGATCCACAATATTATAATGATCTATAGAGATCATTTATTTCCTGCATAACCTACTCTCCTGTAGGTCGGGTATGGCTACATAGACGCAAAGATATAGGGCGTCTCACGACTGATGCTTCACGCAGGAAAGTAAAGTTGGACGCACATTTGTCAGTAACGTACGCGCCGCACGCGCCGAACGCGTCGCATTTTAGAATTCGTTGTATGCAATGATATGAAATCTCGCATATTTATCCGCACCGTACGCGCCGCATTTCGTAAAATACGGTAGGCATCCGAACTCCGAAGGAAGCATTCAGATGACGTCATATAAGGCGCGTACGGCGCGTGCGGCGCGTGCTGCCACTCAGTGTTGCCTCATTCGGATCCGAAGAGCTGAATATGCTCCATATAAGTTCCTTTTTGAATTAATGTTGTGAATCCAGAGTCTTTTTTTCTTGGAATTTCATTTTTTTCTTCTTCTCCCAATAACCAGGCAGCAACAATTTCTTCCATAGCACAATGTCACCGCACCGTTTCACACCAGAGGCAAGAAAAAACTGCAAAAATTGTTGGCAACACACAGAAATGCGGCGCGTTCGGCGCGTATGTTGCTGACAAATATGCGACCCAATTTTAAAATACGGCGCGTGCGGCGCGTACGGTACTGACAAATGTGCGATAACCTTTATACCTACTTAACATATTTTAAGATTTTTTTTACTTCAATTATAAATTAATTCAATTAATCTAATGTTAATAAGTTACTTATCTTTAGAGCTTTACTAGCACTACTTTTTGTAATCTTAAGCTCGCCTTTGTGTAGATATTTTTCTTCTGCAATATATTATTTTTAAATTAAATTGTTTGCTATACTTCATTATATTTAGGTACTTAAAGCTAAACAATCTTGAAATTAAATGTAATTTCATAAAAACACATATTTAATTTGTAAAAATTTTGTTTTAAAAAGTTTAGGTAGATATATTTCAATAAAGACTTATCCAGATTGTTTATCTTTAGTTAAGTACATAAACATATGAAGTATAACTATTATTCTTTTCCATCGTCTATCAAAGGCAAGCATATAACAGTGTGTACAGTCAACGCAATCATACACACACAACGCTAAAGATATTAGGCGACTAGGGCACGCACGAAGGCGCCATCCAACTATCCAACTGTCCTCCGATATGACAAATAACGTTAAAAATTAAACTACACGAATACTAACATGAAATAAAAATGTCAAAAATTTAAATTAAGGATTAAAATATTTAAATTTAGTGCGGTCCGCGCTCGCGAAGGACTGGCCCCTGGCCCAAGATCCTCGGGTAACTTTGTGTGGAGGCAGACTTTTATTGCGGAATAACTAATGTGTAACGATTTGTAGAAAAGAAAATTCAGCTCTATCTCCTATAGATACAGTGTCATTACACACGGTTGAGAACGGTTTCTATCCTCTGAGGAATTAAAAATATGACTGAAAGTCCTGAGTTTTATCTCACTTCTAGGGAATCGGTGTATTCCGACTTCTGATTAAGCCTAAACTTTTTTTGTAGAGAATCTTGGTCCTTTACTATGGAATTCTGGGACTATGGAAATACGAATATTAAGATACATAATTTACATTAAATACGTAATAATAAAGAAATAAATATGTATATACATAAAACTTACTTTAATAGCCAGTTGTTATAAATTTATTCATAAATATGTTATAATAAGTAAGAGGAAGGCATAATAAGACTGATAAATCAAAATACATTTTATATGACACGTACAGAACTTATTAATTTTTGTCTAACAGCTACTACAATTCTGTATCCTGGTTGAGCAATAAAGTGTTATCTATCTATCTTGTTGTATCTCTAAAAGTTGGGATAAAGTCCTATGCTTCACTTTGGTAGCATACTGCAGCATCCAGAGTCAGCGCCATCGGTGTAGCGCAATGCTAGTTCTTATGACTCACAGCATAAGTGCGTATATTTAAACACCTTCGGGCCTGGGTGACCGTACTTACTATAAATTGATGGCGTGTACTGCCAGAGAATTTGAAATATTCGAAAGCTGTTGCTTAAAATGCAGTTTAGAAAAAATCAAAGGCCCACCACAACGTAATATATTACATAAAATAAATAATAGGTTACAATCATAAAGTTGTTATAAATGTAGTGTTTATAAAACCAAATTGTGGTTTTACGATCCATATAATATCCGGGACAGATGAACTGTCACTTAACGCGACGAGCGAGACCCGGAGTACCTACATCCACTCGAGATGGTGGGTAACTTATGAATAGATAGTATTTAGTTGTAATTGATTTGTCGATATGAATTCAGGCTTGATAAACAAACATCACATTGCATAGACAGAAAGAAGAACAGGTACTTGTAAACTAATATTAACATTATGAACCCTTTGATTATTTCCATATCTGCAATCAACTACTTTGGTCTTTGCATCTGCGTTATGAGATGATTTCTACATCGTCCAGTGGCACTTTTCATACTAGATGGGCGTCTTATCATTAAACAACAAGTGCTATTTAATAAAATTAAGAATAGATCTATTCCAGCGCGGGTGGAGAGGATTGAAATGGAGCATAAGAAAATCTTAATTAAAAGACTGCAACAGCTACGGAGAGCATGTGTACGGTGCTCGGAGCCTGTTGGCAAAGCGTGTCGCCTGTAGATGACAGGTTATAATACGGCCCCCTCAACTCGCGCCAACCTGCGCCTGCCCACGACACGGGCGCTTTGTGCACAAAAATAAACTCACAGCTCCTGTATCGACAGCAACCTCATAGATACCCTTCGATGGGGCGAGTGCAGTGAAAGGGAACGCAATTTCTTTTTCAACAACGGTAAAGGACGGATGGTAGTAGCAATACCAATCTCTAAACTGAAGAAAAACATCGTGTGGAAATCTGAGTGTCTGAGGTGTTCACATACCTCAGCACTTGAAATTGCCTATCCGCGGTGGGCACGCGGGATGACTAAACCCATACTCTTCCCCTCTCCACCCCCCCCCCCCCCTTCTGTCCCTCCCTCTCTATATAAAAGAAGGACTGTGTCCTAAAAATCATAATACCTAATATCGTTTTTACAGATCTAATTTGCTAAAAAACCCATTACGTCCCCACACAAAAACACAGTGGTCACAAAAACCACTGTCTACATGATTGAGCGGTTCTACAGAGACTTGCAAATTCTATCTGTAAAAAAAGATATGGGTTTTTTCCTCAGTGGCGCTAGCTTGACTCATAGTGGATCTCCTTAAAATCTGAACGTTAATTAAAGAGTTGTATTGTGGCAAGCGTCAATATGCTTCCGAAATACTGACCATGGCACCTCTAACTAGCAAAAATTTATACAAACTCTAAACCCACTTCAAGGAGCTAAATCATCAAAGCATAAGGCAATAAATAACTCCTTAACAAAAATACATTCAGCGGGGTAACCCGCTTGTCGTAAGAGAAAGGTTTAGTGAACCCAAAATCGCGCAAAATATCGCGATAGTCGTCAATTCGTGAAAAGGCAATGAAGCATCTGTACAAACATAGTGAACACAATTGTTTCCTTGAAACTTGAAGTTGCTGCTGAAAGTGAGCGCTACGGAGGTCACCCATTCAGGGTTACCGGCTCCCTTCAGGGTGAAAGTAAAAGGGCTTCACGTGAGGGTGAGGCGGTTATCGATTGCCACGCCCACCCGCTGCGCGTTGCCTAGCAACCGCCACGCGCCCGCCGCCCGCCCTAGCGACGTCGTCTCGGGGTTCGATCGGTGTACGGCACTTCCTTAGAGGCAAGAATCGAGATCGGGGCTTCGGGGAATCTAGACTCCTTGGTCCGTTTCCATCTTGAGGCTCAGGTACCGAAATTTCAGTATACCTACCGAAGTAAATATTGAGGCAATTTGAATGCTTTGCAACCTAGTACTGCATCTAGGTGAAACGTAACTTCGGACTTATATTTCAATGGTGACATTCAGAACATACAGACAGTTTTTAAGTATGTTTTTTTTTTCAGTTGTGTGATTTATGTCATAGTGAGTTGGGTAACAAAGTTTAAACATACTTTCATTAGTATTATTATTATTACATTTACTTTTTTACAATAAAAAATGCAACATCAGAATTAGATTACTTTGCCAAACTGCTAATGCAGTTTATCGGCAAGCTCTTGGTAACAATACTTATTAACTTATTCACTTACGCAACCTACACAGCACTATCGACAATACTTTATGATTCAGAGGGCCGGTTTTTTAGTTGAGAATTTCACTATGTAACTACTTAACTGTAGTGTTGTCGTCAAATTTCTCAGAAAAGAGCGTAACAGAACGTTACTTGAGTATTTTACTTACAAAGTGTAAATTCTCAATTCAGAAATCGGCTCTAAAGCATGTAACATGGACAATGAAAGGTTTGCTACTGAATACATTCCTACTCATCCAGACGTGATGTGATTGCGATGGTGATCAAATTTTTTACTACTATTTTCAAGCACGATACAAAAATTCAAATGCAAAATGAAAATGTCCATTTTTTTTCCGTGCAAGTGATTTCCTGTTCAAGATTGAGAAAGTGATGGCTTGCTACCCTAACATTGTGATACTAAACCTAATAATCCTCGTGTCTAGGGGAGTAAACTTAATAACGCGCCGTTACTTGTTCTCTTTTGGTCCCCTTTGTCCTCTAACAGACTTACCTAAAAAAACTATCGAACTTTAATTAAATTGTTTGATTCATTTCCAAAAATTCTATTTTCTATGTTTAACACTCTTTATCTGACTTTGTGAAAACGGCTGGGAAGATTAGACGAGACTAGGAAAGCACCGGATGGGTCGACGTGAAAGAGAAGAGGTATTTGCCCAACAGTGGTCCCTGCTCATGGGCTGATTAGACAGATACCTACTTAGCATAAGATAGGATAAGAATATTCTTTTTTGCACACAAGAAACAAGAGACAAATAAACGTTTGAAAAAGTACAGTGGGTACCCTATATGGCAAAACAACGTCTTTCGCCATTTTTCCATCATATTTAAATCTAGTTATGTAGGACCTGCGCCCTGTAGTGGTTTATTGTATGTGTGTGCAGTGCCTTCTATGTATTAGTCATCATCATCATCATCACCAACCCATTATATCCCCACCGAGGGGCACGGGTCTCTTCCCTAAGGAAGGTATAGGCCATACTCCACCACGGGGGCCAAGTCCGGATTGGTGGAGGCTTGTGAGACTAGTGGCTGGTCTTACTGTCAGAAGTTTTCAAGCCGCCGATGACCAACTAACTAACGATGTCTGTATTAGTATCACATGCAAAATCAGTTGCTTTGTTTGTAACTTTCTAGTTACAGAAATAATGTCCCTAACCAATGAGTATTTTAATTATAGGTTGTCGAGGGTCCCGCGTATAATAATTATATTACGATTAAAACCTATTTGTGAGCAATATTTGGAAATTGGCAGTACTTAATTGACTCTACATTTGTTATCTTTTACAAGCCATATTAATTGGCCTACGATCTATTCTTAGACCTACCAATTATACAAAAAAATCATAAAAATCGGTGAAGGCATTTCGGAGGAGTTCATAACAAACACTGTGACAATGACACGAGATTTTGATATATTAAATAAAACGCTGGAGTCAAGTTGCCTTCGCACCAATTCTTCCAATAGAATACGCCGAACGTAGGCACATAAAAACAAGTGTTATTTATAGTTATTTTATCTGAAAGGACAATCTCATCTCTCCGCCTTTGTCGTGGCCGCATTTTTTCGACACCCAGGAAAAAACGTTAAAAATTGAGTCCTTTGATAGCTAGACCCGTTAAAACATTGCAAACTCAGCGGACTGCTTTGTAGATGTGATCTTTATGGCTGTTTTCTATCCCGATGTTCCATATATTCTTTTGATATCCCGCCTTCGCATTTTTTCAAAATAATAGTGTCTATTTATGACTCGCGCAGTAAGTATGTTTGTGATATAACTCTAGGTTTGATAGACTGTACAGTTGATGTCCGATCTAAGCTAGAGTTAAAACAGTAGGGTCTGTTTCACAATCTGCAGATAAAGTTCCGGATAAGCTATTCGCAACCAGGGCTGCCGTTTGTTCTAAATTTGAAGCCATAAACGAACACACGCAATATAGGCAAATTTATTTAAATTTAGAACAAACAGCAGCCCTGGTTGCGGATAGCTTATCTGGAACTATATTTGAACATTGTGAAACAGGGGCTCATAATTATGGTTTCACTTACGAATGAGAACGAATCTTGGACGCACTCTTCCGACAAAAAAGCAACATTCAGAATTGAGCTAATAATGTGTAATGCTTACGAAAGTTTTCCTAAAAAAGTCTATATTTCAGTCACTCGTTACAGACACAGTAAAGTAAAGGTTGACGTGCTGGGGAAAGTTCACAGATCTAGGTAATAGATGTTTCTCCTGAGTCCTGACCTTAAAAATAACAATGGAATAACAATGGTGTTTGTCCTAAATTTAGTACTAGGGGACTTAAGAGGATATATTTCGTTGATAGATTTTTGTGTAGAGAAGTTCAAGATCTACATTTATGTTACAAGATCTCCTACAATCCAATGAGAAATTTGCATGGATGAAAGGCATGTGTTATCTAGGCATTGTACCTAAATACGACAATCTATGCTCTGAGTGCTTATTTTTACTGTCAACAAATGTCACTGAACACTATAATTACTTATAGAGCAAGAGCCCACGAAGGCCAACCTTCGTTATTTTATAAAAGCTGAAAGTTTCTTTGATGTCTCCAGCTCAGGTAAGAACGACCAGCAACTATAGAGTTTGGACTGTGGTTACTTGGGTAGGTAACAGGTGGTAAAGGTGTAGAAAATAGTACTTAAATTCCTTAAAGAATAAAGACAATTGTTTTTATTAGGTTAAATTATTAGGTAATGTTCGCTAAATAAATATGGGCTCTCTATTTCATTAGCATGTTGGGTCTACGGTGATACTTTAATAAATCTTTGTGCATTTACAATACTCGAACTCATCTCTTTTTAACAGATAAGAATCTCCGAAATAGCCTTTCATGTGAAAATATATTACACACCTATCATATTAAAATTATAACCTATAATTTAATTTTCGAATGTGTTTTGTAGAAAAAAAAGGAGTTGGGTGTTGTAAGAAACCGGTCACACAAACATATTATTTGTTTCTTTTTTTGCTCGATTGTCTACAGGTTGTTTAAAAATAGTTCGATCGACTTCTTGGAAGAACAATAACATACAGCGTGTCCCAAAAATAACACGTCACAGTGATACTGGAGGTAGACCAGCTGCTCAAGAGGCGTCGAACCAACTTAACATGATAAAAGTTAACAACTCTAGTGCTATGCTAGCACTTACGCTAAGTTAGTAAGTTCGTGACCGAGTACAAATAAAAAAACCAAACACGAGGGCTGTCTAACTTAATACTAACACTGAACTTGTTAAAAAAAGTGAAAATTTAGAACAAGTTTAAATTGGCCATATCTCAAAAACCGTGCGACTTTTACTGAAGTCATGTTAGGTTGGTTCGATTCCTTTTGGGCAGGTCTACCTCCGGTGTCACTGTGACGTGCCATTTTTGGGACACCCCGTATACATGCTCATGCATTACCTTCCTAAACACTATAACCTCCAGCAAGTTTTTCAACAAATGTTACTAAAACTGTCCGTCTTTAATACGCAATACATTACGTTTATTTTACTTCCCTAGCAATGTAAATGTTTTCCGCACAGAAGAGAAATGGTTTGCAATTGCAATATATTTATATAGATATATACATATATATAGTATATACATAAAAAAGAAAATAACCGGTCACAGGAAATGAAGACTTTTAGTAAGCGCGTCGTTGTGTGGAAATTATTTGTAAGCTATGAGGAAATCGACCTGTTTTTCCCTTTTCAACCCTTGATGTTACTGTATTCCGATATGCGTTACATTAAAATGTCATCATCATCATCATCATCAGGCTATATTAGTCCACTGCTGGACATAGCCCTCCCCTAATGAGCGCCATAGCGCCCTGTCTTCGGCTTGCCGCATCCAGCATCTGCCTGCAGTTTTTCGCAGATCGTCATCCCACCTGGTCCGAGGGCGTCCTACACGAAAATTAAAACATTTTAATGTCCTAAATTAAAATGTAATATGTCACAAATAACAAATTAGTAGAAAAATATATGTCAGAAAATCTCACAAGAAATAGACCATGTCAAAACGTATCCGAAACTATTAATACACATATAGAAATTGGCCAAATTAGCATCAAAATGACGGGGCTGATATTATCGAATATTAGGGCCGTTAGGTCGGGCACAGGTGGCGCAAATCGTAGTTTGATGCAGTTCCCAAAAAGGCTAGAGGTCCATCGGTTACAATGCCCACAATAGACAACACATAAAGTCGGAGCCGCCGACGCGACAGATGTAACAAAGCACCCACCAATGATTAATTGTATTCAAAACTATACGAATAAAAGAAAAAAATCTAAAAAGAAGTTTTTGCCTATTGTTTAACTCGAGACGCCAACATGTCTGCACCAGAGCGATTCGAATTTAGAAGACGACCATTAATTATATTTTGTCTTACTCATGCATTTCATTTTCGAGATCGATATGATCTATAGATCCGATCTACGCATCTATCGATCACCGTTGGAATCTAAATTTATATATTCATTTAGTCGTATCTTTTTGCAGATGCTTAATGATAAGAGGACGAAACATTAACTAATGTGGGCTTCGAGACAATAATGTAGTACAAGTTTACTTATAGACTTTAGATCACGATAATTTAATATAAATACCTATTTGACTGTTATATATAGATGCGACATTAAAACACAGGTGCATTGGGTTAGTTGACAGCACATTTTACGCACTGTTTGTACACGTAGGTAATCGACTTACGGTTACGGACATAAATCAACGTTTATGTCCGCGCCCCCTACATGGGTACGGGTGGTCTATTTTAGGTTTTTCATAGCTAGCGATTATATACGTACATCGGTAGGTCTGAGAATAGGTTGTTATCTATTTTTGATACCCGTAACTGGCAAAACAACGTTTGCGGGGTCAGCTAGTAGTTATATCTTAAACGGGTTTAATCGCTATTTTACTAAATTTGACATAAGGAAAAACGCTCATTGATAGGTGACCTATTTTAAATTGCAAGTATTGAGGTGCTAATAGGTAGGTATATAAGTATTTTAACTTGACACCATAGGTAAATTTATTGTGTTATTGAAATAACGGAAATCCGTAAAACCGTTTCTTCAACATTTCAAACCAATTCAAACCACTTCCTTCTCCCTTATTGAAACCACGTTCAATAAGGGAGAAGGAAGTGGTTTGAATTGGTCGAATCGATGAAAAACGCATTGTTTTCTATGATGTAAATACAATATCACTTCAATCTAATTCCCCCACCCTCCCCATTGTTTTCATACAAATTCATATTTCAAGATGGTATAAAAAATGATAAGACGAATTAAGATTTTTGCTTATTGAAAAATAAATGGTTTAATCATAATTATAAAAACTATGAAGAAATGGTTGTACGATTTTCCCGTTATTTCACATACTACATAATTATAATGCCCTGTTATATTTTTGGTATGCGATGAAGTATAATTATGTAATCAATATTTATTCATAATTAATTGACTCAATCACACCTTTATGTTTCATAGAATTATTAATTTATGAATGATTGACTTAGGTATGTATAATTATAGATGTAATTTTTAACAACGTCAATGTGTTATTTCAGTAACACAATGCACAATTGCTCCCACAGTTCACTATTAGAATGTCTCCCATTGTGACTGGTCATGAAAGCGTTATCACCAAGGTAACCAAGTAATTAACCCGAAACCATATTTCATCCGCGGAGATCGCACGAAGGTAGACAAAAAAGCAAAGGTCGAGTCCGGGATGACCGCGCCAAAAACAAAACTCGCCCCAAAACAAACAAGACGAGTCAAAAAAATTAAAGCGGTTAATAAGCTGGATGACATTTGGGAATTCGAAATATTCTCTCGAAACATTATTAATAGTGTTGCTGAGATAGGTCCTACACGTGTTTATTAAAATGAGGTGAGACGGTACCTATCTACTTTAGTATGAGATGGACGATAATTGAAAGCACAGCCATCTCGAGATGCACTCTACTAGGATACATTAAGGACGACTTTGCCACAGAAATGTTAAGGTATAGATAGATATCATAGTCCAAATCTTGTCGGGATCCGGACGATTGCAATAGAAGAAGAAAAAGAAGGAGGTGCATATTATGGAATTTGACTGCTAGATGACAGCTAGACTTTAGCATGCGTACAATTGATACTAATCAAATCCTTACTATCTCAATTAATTAGCTACTTCATTACCTACATCTCGATGAGAGTAACGAGATTCATTCCAGACCAAGAAGAGGATGGGAGAAAAACAGAAGAACTCTATTAGTTCTTTTCCGTTGGAGAGAACTAACGGCAGTTTCTATTTGCTTTGCGCTTTCATGATATTCCGATAGGAAAAGATGTTAGTAGTTTACTAATACACTCTACATAATGAATGACTTCATTGTACTTATAGACATAGTACTTAAGTAGACAACCAAATGCAATCTATTTTTTAGAAGCTAAATGAAACTAGTAGAATTAAAATATTTAAATAGTGAATAATTATGACTTCTATCGCACTAAATTACGTGGCAAGTGACAGACCCTGGTCTCGCCTACCCCTCTGGGATAAATGCGTGAGTTTATGTTATGTTAGTTATGGTGCAACTTCGGTACATAACTAAACATAAATACAGCCATGTTTTAGTAACTACTGTTCTTTTATTTTCTATAGTTAATATTCTTTTTTAACGATAAAATGAAAATCAAATGTTCATTTATTCAAAACATAATCATTTCTTCTTTGACAATGATATGTATTACATACTACCAACAATAAGTTTATTAAGCTGATTGATTTTGCACTCAATTAATTTATTAAGAACTGATGAGAAGAGACATGTTTTGTTCTTAGCGATAATAACAAAACGACGTTGCCTTGTCGACAGCTGATCACTTTGACTTCTTTCTTGTATATTTTTCAACTAGCGTTAGTCATAGAACGGTCACCCATCCATGCCGGCTGCCGACAACAGATGACAGTCGTTAAGCCAAGTCAGAGGCCATAGGGGCGGCTTGAAAACTGCTGATAGAAGATCAGCCACTAGTCTTACAAGCCTCCACCAATCCGGACTTGGCCCCCGTGTTGGAGTATGGCCTATACTTTCCTCAGGGACGAGACCCGTGCCCATCGGTGGGGACATAATGGGTTAATGATGATATTTTTCAAACACATATTATTATGTTTGAAGATTTATAATAGTGCAAACTTCGTCGAACTGCTGACCGCATATTCATAAGCCTGCCTACCAAGCCCACACATGTTGGGTCTTGTTGGCCGTTCGGCCGTTCCTATCGCAGAGGCAAAGATTCCGTGCTATAAAAATTAATCAATGTTACAATGTACGGTGCGCACGCAATCCGCTACTTGACTCTTTTTTCAAGTATGTCTTAAATGCTAAATATCTCTTCCATTAGACCAAAAAATATTTTAGTATATTTTTTGAGGACCTAAAAGCAACAAAATCATTATTTTAAAACGTTGCTTTGCTAAACAGCTAAAAACGCGGTCCGCCATTTTTGTCTATGGTTTGAAGTCCTCTAAGTTTGTAAACAAAGTTTGACATTCAACATAGGTAGAGTTCCTGCCACGAAAGAAGTATGAGTCACAATAGAACCTACGCACGCACGACTGACAGATGTTTGTTTACAACCAAAGGTGCTTTCAAGATGGCGGATAGTGTTTTCACCGTTCCGATTTAAAAGCGAAAAATATTTTTTTTTATTTGCAAATTTTGCAGCCATCCTGCATATTTACTTAGCAAAGTCAATATATTTCGGTTTCTTACGTTAGATATTACAGGAAATATCCATTTATCGCGTCAAATTTGATACGAGGCAAGTAGCGTATTATGCAGCAAAGTACTAAATCACCTTAAAAATTGCATCTTTGTCAAGTTGAACATGGCGTGATAGCAAATAATTTTACATGAAGAACCCTTCGGTTCGCAATATGTCAAGTCGTACCTTATTCATATTTTTTCTTGTTTTCAATAAATAATACGTTCTCTCATAAGTTTACATTGTTCGATATCGACTCCTCCGACGCAGCTTCGGGAAGATATTTCTCAAAATTCCTTTATTTTGAACAAAAAAACATAAAGCGGTTCTTTATGCATTATAGGACCATACATTTCTTATTATGGGAGAATGATAATGTGATTATTGTTTTGCGAGCTCGAGAATGATTGATATTCGAATGTCTTTTGGAGAAACGTTTTCGTTCAATATATCTAGATGAAAAAAAATGGACAAGAGCGAGTGGGACTCGCTCACAGAGGCTTCCGTACTCGCAGTTTTTTTTTTAATTTCTGTCGGACTTTAAAAATAATTAATTTTATGATTAAATTACAAATATGTGGTTTCAGATTTTTTCCTTTATTCTAGGTCAACGCTATTTTCGCACTCAACCCGAATTTTGATTGCCTTGAGTGTCAAAATAGATATGTTTTCTTGCGGCATTTAAAAAGGCCTTATCTTTTTTTACGTAGTCTTGAGTAGGTACAGTCGACAGCACATCATGGTATACATACACCCATGCACTCTACTCCGTTGCATTAGGGGCGACTTTGCAACTAAAATGGGAAGATTGACGTGCTGTCGACTGTACCTACATGGTTTACCGTACCCACGCGTTACCGAGATAAAGTAAAGTAAAAGTAAAAAATATTTTATTGCCACCAACAACAAATAAACTTAGGTAAATATATATATGAGCTAATCTTAGCGTGGTAACAATTTACAGTCTCATTGGCACTTTCTATAAGGTATATAAAAAAAACAGTGATCAATGAGATCAGCCTGCTAAACAGTTGGCAGCAAAAGGTATAGTGCTAAACGCGAGCCGTCAGACCGGATAAACGGTCTTGAGAGGGCAGATGGACGGACAAACGGATGGACGGACAACAAAGTGATCCTACAAGGTTTCCGTTCCGATTTTCCTATTGTGGAACCCTAAAATCGTCAAAACTGTAGATAGATAAAAAAAAAATAATTGAAAACTTTTTGTTTTAGTGTATTTTTTTCTATCTATAAATAGAACTTGCAGATTCACCTTTCAATAATTTGTAATAAATACAAACAATACATAACTCCTGCCTGTAACCAAGAGAGGTAGGCAGATACCAGGGTTTGCCATGTGACACGATCTGTTTTATCTTGCCCTTTCCACTTTGCGTCATCTTTTTGGTCGAAGTATCTCCGCCTGGGGCGTCCGTCACCGGGCCTTCCACCCGCGTTCGGTCGATATATTTGTTTCGTCAGTGCTTAGCGTGAGTTTAGTAAGTGTGTTTCTTTCGTCAATCTTTCTTTGTAATACCTAAATAAAAAAAAAAAAATATTTTTTATCATAATTTAAAAATATATTTACAAGTACCTAACTAATTTTAATTTAACGTAAGGCGGACTCTTCTATGTGAAGGCTTCCTCCAGCAAAGCCCAGTGGTCCCATTTTCTAGCTGCTCGCTCCCATGCTCTACCTGCGACAACCACTATGCTGGCTGACCATCTCTTATTAGCTCTGCCTTGTCTTCTTATGCGGCCTTGAGGGCAAAATTTTTCAACTTTCCTAGTCCACATGTCTATTTGTCGTCAGTTCCTTGCCACGTGACCTGCCCATTTCCCCTTCCTTTTTCGTGCGGCATCTAGGTACAGCGTCTGTCACAGACGGTCTGTGACAGGCGCAAACTAAAGAGTTTGCTCTCGGATTTCCCAGTCATCGCAGTAGTACCTTTGCCGAGTTCCATGACGAAATCCGTGTTGCGTATTTTGTCCCTGAGGGTCTTTCCCAACATACTCTGTTTCACAGCTCGTTGACAGTCTGCAGCCTCTTATTATCCTCCTTTGTAAATAGAATTTGCTAAATATTGTTTCTTTTTATTACAACTCAAAGTTGCCGTTAGCTCTCGTAGCATCTTTTTTAGGCCCGACTGAAAATGAGCGCTGCAAGCCCGTGTTTAGCAATACCTGAAGAATATACTATTTGATTGTTGATGGTTTAATTTATCGATACAGAAGTAACGTGTTTCATACGTTGGTATACCACGTAGTATATAAATCTTTTCATTTAACTTTGTTATGAAGTGACCACACCACACCACAAGCGGAGAGCACTGCCCAACAATGGCGGACAAATTAATAGTTCACGCTTATAATGCCATTACAATTACTTAGTTGTAATTTTAATTTGATCCATTGCTCTCTTCGATACGCTCTCTCGGGCCGGGCGTTGCGTTGTCTTTTTTCAACATAAGTCGGTACCTAGGTAAGTGGTTCCTCAATAACGGAGGAGGAATATGCACAAGGCCAGCTCAATAGTGATTTGAGGCAAAAAATGAGAAAGCACATTCCAAACGCCTAAAATAATGATAGAGTAACCTATAGGTATATGTTAGGGTTCCGCACCCAAAGGGTAAAACGGACCCTATTACTGATACTCCGCTGTCCGTCCATCCGCCCCCGTTTGTAACCAGGCTATATCTCATGAGCCGTGATAGTTAGACAGTTGAAATTTTCACAGATGATGTATTTCTGTTGCCACTATTACAATAGATACTAAAAACAGAATAAAATAAATATCTAAGGAGGCTCCCATAGAAGAAAAGTGATTTTTTGCCTTTGTATAGATAAAGGTACGGCACCCTTCGTGCGCGAGACCGACTCGCACATGGCCGGTTTTTTTTATTAATTTAGGAAAAAAATCATAAATGAATAAGTGAATAAATAAACTTAGAAACTTACTTACATTCTTTCTAATAGTTAATATCCAGACGTTGGACAAAAGGGATTCAACTACACAGCGTAAAAAAAAATTTAAATGCAATGATGTTTACCTTGGAGTGTACGGACTACAGTCAAGTAGATCAACGTTTACATTTTAGTTCCAGTCGGCTGCAATGTTATAGTAGAGTACATGGGCGTATAGGTTGATGTGTTGTTGACTTGACTGCATAGGAAAAGTTGTAACTCACTCGATGACTGATCCAATAATAAAATTGACCTCATCGCTATAATATGAATATATTATAATATTGTACTTATTAATATATGGGAAGAGAAAAAAAAACAAGAAATACTTCAATACCTTGTCTTCGATAAACGTGAAACGTACTGAGTAGAGATATCATACATAACGTCCACCATTCCGTCGCTAAACCCTTTCGTCGATGCGTATCTACATTGTTGAAACTACTGACAAACATGATTTTAAACAAACAGTTGCAACGATAACTTAGTTTTGTTATAGTCGACGGGTAAAACATCTATATCTCTATGTTTTAGATTTTTATGGCAACTGTCATCCATCATCATCGTCATCATAATCAATCGTTACCATAAATGGACAATTTGTTCTTCTTCATGTCTTGTCTCCTAACGGAGTTTGCCTCGTTCTTCAAGGCTGCCAGTCGAGACGAGGAACTGTATGGCTTTATCTAAATAATTAGGGCAATGTAAATGTGTAAGGGCCCTGCCTCACCGGGACGCCATGGCCACGTCGTCAGCGACCGCATCCAAGCAGTTAATATTGAAATGAAAGCTGCGTAACTCACTTGGCGACTGTTGGCGACATCGCCATTCAATACAAACTGCTGGGGTACGTAGCCGGCGACGTGGCCATGGCGTCCCGGTGAGGCAGGGCCCTAACAGTTCCTCTGTAAGTTCTCCCTGGGCAATATAGTGGTTATTGTTGCTCTGTGTTGATCGGTCCGATTGGACGATTGTTCCGCGCGAGCGCTGAAGATTGTTCAATGCCCCGAACACAATATTTTGACGCCGCAACGTCCGTAGCGTACGTCGAGAGTTGATGAGCGATATTATCTATTAAATTTAATAAGGCCATGACATTTTAACCTCTGCGGTTTACGAAATTATTGACCGATAGTTAGTATCGGCTAATAACTTAAATTGTACTCCAGAGATGAACCGAATGAGATTTCTTGATGTGGTTCAACCTTATTATTATTATTATGTGGGGGAAAAAAAGTTAATGGTCTCGTCTGACCAAAGTGGCCAGACGGACGCCCCTTCGGCTGAGGAGTCCAAGCGGCCGGAGGTCAGGGCCACAGCGAGAGAAAACGCCGGACTATCCGCATGATGCCTTCTGCCGGAAGCATGCCCACACGGAGTTCCAACAGCCTCAGATGGTTATCATTATTATTAAATTCTTTATTGCACAAAACACATGTTTGGTACAAAGGCGTACTTAATGCTAAATAGCATTTTCTACCGGTCAACCTTTCGTTTGTGGATGGTGGCTGGGTGGGTAGTGCAAAAAAAAACCAACCAATCTTCTAATTTTTTTTTGGGTAAATTCTTGTGGGTTTTAGAAAGAATTAAATGTCAGTCCATGCTGGGAGGCGGGGCGGCCACGCCCGAGCCTGCAACCCGATTATTATCCACTTAAGCCTCATCACTTCTGTTACAAATATTTCATCCGAATTGCTTGACCCATTACTGGTTTTGTTTTTTTCCCCGCCTTCTTTTCTTTTATCTCGATCCCTGGCTCTCTATTGCACAGTCTTGATCCATACACTGTAGAAAAAAATAATGTCCCAAAAGAAAACCAAACGAAAATGGCAGGACCCTAAGAGCCATCGCTAACAGGGCGACTTGTCGCCGCGTCAGACGCGACGTTGTCATTTGTTTATGGCGTCTTGTCATCGCGACTCCGCGACTCTGACGCCAAGTATGCGGAGATTCCAACAAAATATATGAAAATTTACGTCGTAGCCTGTCGTCGCGTCTAGTCGCCGAGCTGTCACCTGCCGCGTGTCGCTAGTGTGCGCCTAGGCTTAATAAAGATTCAAAAATTATTTGAAAGTAGCAAAATATTTTCTTGTATGTACTTACATACAACTAATAACTGCTTACAAGTGATATATAACAACTCCTTATAAAAAAAACTAAGAAACAATGTGAACATAAGTACAATCAATTCATTTGTTATCAAAGAGCTACTGTAACAAACAACCACTTCACACCAACACTCTGGGAAAACTCTTCCAACATTTTCGCACCCTCGGCAAATTCAACCAGTGATTCCCTCAGGACATATCCATTTGCCACCATATTCAATTAGATGTAATTTCATTGTAAAAGTGAATTCCACATTAGAGGTTCTCGTTAGATAGTTACAGTAGACAATATAGGGGTAGCTATTTATGTCACAACGGTAGTTAGAAGGATAGCCAGGCTACCGCAGCCCGATCACCGAAGTCAATCTGACACAATTAGTTACACGGGAGATTCCTTGGGCCAGCCAGCCTTCGTGAATCATCATGTGAGAAATTAGTTCCTCAGACACTAAAGCACACAATAATTAATCCGACATAATGAAGTGAACAAGTGATATTTCAGAACAACACGTCACTGCCGTTTTTAATAAGCACTATAACGACTTCACAATAATAAGTTTCAACTAAGCGAAATGCGTTTATTAAGCATTTTACATGTTTTTAAATTAAAACTGCATTAGGTGTTTTGGTGCAAGCAAAATAATAGGTTCATAAAAGTTGGCTTATCCCACCCCTCGGTGCAATCACTGTCTTATTCCGTATTCACGGCTTACGATAATGATTAACGACAAACTTTATTAATTCGATCTCCTAGGATTAGAGAGTCCATGTACGCGGAGCAAGCTTGATCTCTACATTGCACCATACAGAAGAACAAATTGCACAAGTGAGCCATGAACGGTACCTATGGAACTAGCTATAAACAATTAGGTATATCCACACTCAACTAGGTAGACAGAATTAATAAATCCATTTCTTCAGAAAAGAATGCATTTGTTTTGTTTTGTTGTTTTTTCCTTTTCATTTCTTCTCTTCTCTTCTCTTCTCTTCTTGTCCTTTCCTTTACCTTCCCTTCCCTTCCCTTCCTTCTCTGTTTGTTTTAAATCACATTGTATGTCATATGTATGTCTTTGTAGTGCTAAATAAATATACTCTTCTTCTTCTTCTTCATCAAAGAACAAGGTTACCATTCTTGTCACATTCTTTAACGATAACAATATAAAGGTAAATACACCCTTTGCAGTGACAAGATAGTTATCTAGAGACAGGGCCCTATTTCACTAAGCAAAGTCTATATATAGACTGTGTAATATTAAGTATACTTTAACTCTGAGTTAAAGTTTGGTAATAGGAGAATAGGAGGTTTAACAGAAAATACTCGACTATTTTAAAAAATCTTTCACTAATATGAAATTTAGAATAAACATAGAATTGGAAACAAGCCTAATAAACTTATCTAATCTAATATTAAAATTCTCGTGTCACCGTGTTAGTGCGTAGGTATACTCCTCCGAAACGGCTTGAGCGATTTTGATGAAATTTGGTATGTATATTCGATAGGTCGGAGAATAGGTTGTTACGCGTGTTACGCTACAATTACGCGTTGTAGAAAAAAAACTCTGTAAACAGATCCATGTAACAGACTGTAGTAAAATTAGACCAGAGAAATTAAGAAAGGATTAAAATATTTATTAAAATAGAATACAACACAGAAACACCATGTAGACAAGTACGTAACAAACAAAATACCTACACCAAAGTAATGAATGAAGCACGAAATTATCGCCAAAGAACTTTGGGAACGAAAATTAAATAATACTCGATGAAAAGCTATAAAGCTACCCGTTTGCCGCCGTTCTGTTGTTACAAACTATGCGGGTAGACCTGGTGGAAAAAACAAACTAATTATGCTGAGGGATACGGTGTCGGACACAACCCTAAACCTATTGCAGAGTAGGGCTGCCAACGCTCCAATGCGTTCATTGATCCATAATATGCTTTCGCCCATGCTCTGATGAAACTTTGTTTCGGGTACCCAAATACTGATACTACATAAAAAATAAAATTATAACAAATTGTAAACGTAAATCGTTCTTGTTTCATTAAATTAGGAAGAATTTAAATAAAGAAGTATAGTTCTGAAATTGTGCCTACTTTAGATGATTCTACTTTCGATTAGAATTACAGAGAGGTCAAAATATTGTAAAGTCCAGTCTTATAGACAAAAAAAAACTGTCTAAATTAGAACATATTTATTTGAAAATCACATCATTTGAAAAAGGAGTCCCACGACAGAATACCAACGATATCACCATGAAAACCGACGACGATTCGTCGATGATGTTAATCTCTGGCTAAATAATAAAACGTCCTAGCTAACGTATTATCTTATCTGCCTCGAATTTGAACGAGAAAATATGATACCAGCTTCAGAGCGTAACATGTTGTAGTGTAACCGCCGGCAAGCATTTTAGCAGAACGCTCCGCCAAGATGGGACAAAAATGCAGCACAGGGTGGAGGGACCAACCAAATACGTGGGGACCGTCGCCGTCGGTAGAGCGCTCTGAGTTTAACCGAATGACGTAGGTACTTAGGTACCTACAACTACAACACTGGCTACGGCGTAAGGTTATTTCAATCGTTGTATTAGTCTATTATCAAAAAAACAGAACAAGCATGCTAGTTTACAGGAAGGGTTCAAAGTTGGCTTGCAATATTCAATAGAACGTAAATAAAAACATACAAAAATCCAATGAAATCAGACATACCTACGCTGATTATTACCGCCTCCAATTCATAACAGAAAAAAATACTGCTTAACCTTCATAAGTATGTGATATCATTGTCGGCGGTTACCATATCACGGTATGGTATGCTTTTTTTATACCACCATAATATTATGAAACCAGCACAAGTGAATTTGTGCTTTTGAATTTGGGAATAGATTATTTCTCAGTTAATAAATATCTCCGCAGGTTTTTGGCAACCCTAGCTTTTAAATTCCTATGTCAACAACGGAGACGCAGGGGTTTCGCCTCGAGGGATGCGTTGTTTTTAATAAACGCCTTTATTCGACAATAATGTGATCAGCCGCGGCCCTAATGTTGAAGCTGCGTTCTGACTATGAGCCAACAGACATTGACACCAGGACCGAATTTCATAAAATTACAATCCTTAGTTTGTTATGTCGATTCGATGTACATTGCGTAGCCGAGTATTCCTAGTTGTTAATCTGTGGGTTAATGGACTTTGAAATGTAGATTTGACTGTCCATAGTAAACTTTGAATATAGGTATAAAACAGGCGTCATTTTCACGTTAGCGACATTGTCCGACTGCAATTAATAGATATTTTTTCCTAAATATAAACAGTTGATCCTTCCGCAGGGAAGAGACCCGCGCCCCTCGGTGGAGACATAATGGGTTGATGATGAAACGGTTGATCGGATGTGCGCGGTTATAAAAATAAATTAATGTATCAAGTTGTTAGTCCGCCCTTTAGCTCATTAATTTTTTTTAAAATCAACACCTAAAGAGTTCAGCTTTACTTTAGAGGTCGATTGTTTAAATACTATCAAAATCACAAAATTAATATAATGACTGACTGAAATTAAATAGATATTTCAGCCCAAAAAATGTTATTTAAACATAAATAACATTAGATACATTTACATACAGGTACATACATTACTTCTGGCCGCACACTCCTGTGTCGCGGGAACCAGAAACAGCGACATCACAAACATTGTAAACATCCAGGACCTGGGGTTTTTATCGATAGATTCTACTATCATATTCTTGACTGTGTTAGACGCAAAGTGATAATCCGTTATTACGAAAAGACATGACGTTTTGATAATTATTTGACAGTAGTTTTAGCTCGAGTGAGGTACACGCGTAGGAGGAATTTTTGTTCAAATTTATCTCTCAACCATTACACATAGACATCTAGGTAGTATATATAAATACTAGCTGACCCCGCAAACGTTGCTTCGCCAGATAGGGGTATGAAAAATAGATCACAACCTATTCTCAGACCTACCGATATACATAACATTTCATAAAAAATCGGTCAAGCCATTTCGGAGGAGTCTGCGCACTAACACGGTGAGTGGCCGACATGATAATTTCATTATGTTAAATCCCATCAAAAACATAAATGTGAATGATATGAGAGCCAAGTTCAATAGGTATTAAGAACAGACGTCGTTATCGACTTCGCCGACAAAAGAATTGAGATCTATATGGGTGCTGCCAAGTTCTCTGAAGAAAATCGTGAAATTTTAGTTACAAGATCACTAGAGATGTAAATTGTAATTCAAGCTCAAGATTTGACTGCTAGTTTTTACCAACAAACCAAATTTCAGAAAAGTCACATAGGTATGATATCAACCTCACAGCATAAGTACAATACAAACAGAAAGTACACTAACCTCCGTATGACTAAACGAAGTAGAGTTCATTAAATAAATATTATTTAGCCTGTACGTGAAAACTAGCCAAGTCAAATCTTAAGCTTGAATAACAATTTACATCTCTAGTGATCTCGTAACTAAAATTTCACGATTTTCTTCAGAGAACTTGGCAGCACCCATATAGATCTCAATTCTTTTGTCGGCGAAGTCGATAACGACGTCTGTTCTTAATACCTATTGAACTTGGCTCTCATGTCATTCACATTTATGTTTTTGATGGGATATCACTGCTTTTTGTACAGAGATTTTTGGTATTGATCACTAATAAATACATCGTTATTTATTGGCAAGGAACCGATAACCGATGATGGGTTAGAAATCGGCTACGTATGTACGAATTTTCAGATACTCATTTACAATTCAGTTCAGAGAAACATGCATAGGAAGTCGTTTACAGATATTATATAGAATCGGTTGAGACAAAACCATACCGCGATATAGAATTAAAAAGCGCCATCTATTGGCAGAATTTGGAACTAAATACTATGAGGATATTAATATCAATAAATTTCAGTTTTTAGATTTTTTCTTTTGTATATGCCTAATGGTCTACCTTGATGCCAAATATCAAGTTTCTAGGTCATCTGGAAGTGGGTTAGGTTTTTGATCTATAAGTGAGTCAGTCAGTCAGTCATAAAAAAATGCCGGTTTTTAAACTTTAATATATCTATAACTGTTTGAGCAACATTGATGAAACTTTGGATTTTAGGCAAGCGAATGAACTTTAAGAAATGTGCCAAATTTCATATACGTAGGTTAAATAGTTGTAGAGTTGTGAAGGGGTCAAAAGTAGCTCGAAGTAATTCCTGTAATATTACACACGGCTGCTGCGTCGCCAGTTCCTTTTTTCTCGAACTTGGCTGGACTCGCTGTCGCGAGTCTAGATTGTGTTACAGTGTTTGTTATAAAACTTGTACGATACGACTTCTCCGATTTATATAAATTTAATTTTATGTATAATCAATCACTGAGGTCTGAGAATACGTCGAAGGCTAATTAATATGGCAAAATAATGTGTGCCTAGTCAGTTAGAAAATATAAAAGAAATTGGATTCTTACCACGATTAGTTACTCGTATTTATGTTCGCTACTGATCTTTCGGCAGTCTTGCAGGCAACATGGTTGTGTATAGAAGCTAAAGATTTGACAACAGCATACAAACGCAAATCAACTTATAATCGCTGTAGGTAATTCCCTTTCTTTTACAATTATATTTTCCTCCATCTATACCTACATTAAAAAATCGTCCCATATCCATTATCCATACTGTATCATACATACAGCTTCACAAAAACTTTTATCTTCATTGATCATAGGCCGTTCTCGTACGTGTAAACGGTAGCACTTCTTTTTTTAATTGCCTACTCTTGTTGGCAATTTGGAGGCTTGGCAAGCGTTGACATTGTGTTGCAGGCTGTAGTAGAGTTGTGAGCCTCTAGATTTGTGGTTTACGGAACCATAAAACGATTATCTCGGATCATAATGTTTTATTATACTTTAATACATCCTAGGCTTATCATCAAGAAATGTTTCGCAAACATAATTTTATTTAGAAGTCTTTCTTACTTATGTTAGGTCGGTACATATTCAATTATAAGTAAAACATGCTCGTTTCATTTCATTTATAGATTTTCCTATTATTTATACGGATTATTTCTTTTTCAGATACGAGTCGGCAATGAATCTGTGGACACTAAGGATAGTCACATTAGTCACCATTGTAACCGGCACCACAAATAACCAAAGACTGACGGAATGCAATCCACTCGTCATCGCGCACCGAGGAGCCAGCGGATATGTTCCAGAGCATACGCTTGGCGCATATGCACTGGCTATCACAATGGGCTCCGACTATATAGAACCGGATCTCGTGATGACCAGTGATGGCCACCTCATCGCCAGACACGAAAACCAGCTAGGACTCACGACAAACGTAGCTGATCGCCCTGAATTTTCTTCCCGCTACAGGACACAATCAATTGATGGAAACACAATCAGTGGATGGTTTTCTGAAGACTTTACGTTAGACGAGGTGAAAACTTTGAGAGTGCGAGAGTTGATACCAAATATTAGACCAGGCAATACAAGAATGGATTACTCGTTCCAAATCGCAACGTTTCAAGAAATCATAGATCTGGCAAAGAGTATGGAGGCGAGTGAACGTCGCGTAATTGGTATCTATCCAGAGATTAAACACCCTTTGCACTTTCAACGCATTGGCCTAGCTATGGAGCGACCCGTAGTAGACTCACTACACCAGAACGGGTATATGGGACGACAGGCTCCTGTCTACATACAGTCATTTGAAGTGTCAAATCTCCAAGAGTTGAAAAACATGACGGATCTTCGGCTTCTTCAACTATTTAAGAGTAATCAGAGCAGTTCACCTTACGACCAGGTGGCCTTAGAAACTGGCCTGACGTACGCCGCTATGGCAACAGCTACGGGTCTCCGACAAGTTGCAACCTACGCCGATGCAGTGGGACCAGACAAAAGCTACATCATTCCTCGCGACTCTGAAAATCGGCTTGGAACCCCTACAACTTTCGTCGCAGATGCACACGCTGCTGGCCTGAAAGTACACCCTTATACATTCCGGGCAGAAGATACATATTTACCCGCAGAGTTCCGAAGTGAAAACTATCAACCACATACATACGGAAATCTGAGCGGTGAAATTGAAGTTTTTCTAGCTGCTGGTATTGATGGACTATTCGCAGATCAACCCGACATACCAGTAGCTCTGCGTAGTGTGTGTGTCAATATTCCTAGCGGAACTGTTAGGTGGATTAGTGTGAATATATTTATTGTAGTATTTGCAGCTTTCGTGGTTTTGTAGCACACATAAATAGGCAGATTTTGTCAACCTTGCATAACTCATAAAGGTACTCGTATTTCACATTTTACTCCATAGTGTAGGTAGGTATGTTTATTTTCCTAAGCCCAAACGAAGATTATCGATGTGGTAATTGTTACATTGCCGTTATTGACGGCGACACGTGCTAGGCCAGGAATTGTAATGGGAGGAACGGGTCGGGCTGACAAATCCATTCCTACTGGAAAGTGGCAGTGATGCAATTTGATTGCAGTTGACACGACTGCAATAAAGTTAATGGTTGGAACTGCAGTTCAACAGCTTACTGACTTCGATCGGACTGCTCAGTCAGTTGGCAGTTTCATGGTAGTCTTGACAACTCCATTCAAAGTACACCTGAACAGCAACTTTTCAGCCGTAACATAGCCCATCAGAACCACAAACTTGGTTGGTAGCCGCTTAGGTATAAAAAAATATTTAAACTACGTTATATAGTATTTATTAACTTTTAACAACTAACAATTTTATTACGAAAAAACTTTTTACGAACTTTTTTATTTTATGGTAGGATACACAGGTATCGAAGGAGTTTTTTTTATAATTAATGTGAACAATAATGCATAATATTCAGTTTAGAATGTGATCCACAGTGATGTCTGCTTATCTAAACACTTAGAAGTAATTTATATTTTTTATTAATTAAATGTATTAGAGGAATTTTTAACACGTAGGTATAAGTATTTCTTTATCCATCCACAAAAATCCAAATAAAATCCCCATATCTTGCCAAAAAAAGGGATGACAAATCAATATTATCAATTTTACTACGAGGACAACGTCCAACTCGCGAAAAAATAGCTACAGCCACTCCAAACATTTTGGAGAATGAAGCAGTTAAGTTGGCTATTGTATTTCTTTAAGTAACTGATATATATTTTCTACGTTTCAAAGTTGTTCTTACTTAAAACTCTACAAAAGACTCTGTGAGGTCAATACTAAAATAAGATTTAAGAGATAAAATCCAAACTTTACCAGAAGAAGTAAAATAATATTACCAAACCAATGACAACTGCAGCTAGATGGTACTAAGGCCCCATTAACGTCCTCCTTGAAAATACCTTGTTTTAAAACAAGGTCGAGGACTTACAAAATACCCACAAACATCCGAAGATGAGGGGGTTATCTGCTCGTCAAAACGGACAATCGCGAACCAAATATCAGCTGATTCATACATTTTAATGATGCATGTGGTCATTTTAGTATTTCTCCCGTGTAAGAGTTATTGTATGTATGGAATAGTAGAGCTTCATTTAGAGGTATACCAGCCGCAGCCCAGGTCTACTTACTGATAAGACTTGTTTAGCACCAACTGGGTGTTACTTATAAAAGTAGCTCTACAAGAAGCTAGGCTCCGTTCATTTCAGGAAAATGTTTAAAAATGTATCAAAGCACATCCTTGCATACTCTCGATTTAAAATTTTAAACGCCTTTTATTACAATTGGAGCAACAAATATTGGTATTTTTGCTTGTTGGAACTATGATTTTGCTCTGGCAAACCGTTGAACACACAGTATTTATTAAATAAGTTAGACCTGCATGAGATTTCTGAATTTAGGCTTAGTTAAATAATTTCAGACCCTTCAACTGTTTTACTTAATTAAAAAGCAGTCGCAGGATCGAGTGTATTATCTCCTTCACATGTTTAATATACAAGTGCCTAGATAGCGAACGTGATGTGATAACTGTTTTATCTTTAAGAGAAAGAGATTAGGATGCATCAGCATCTCAGGGTGAAAATGTCTTTGGCAAAACTGAAAAAATTGAAACGCTACGTACATAACGAAATGCCGAATATAAAAAATATATCAAAGAGAGAACGTAAGAAGATAAAGGTGCCGTTACAAGCCCAAACTTCTGAGATATTGTCAAAAAGAAAGGACCGGTCACTTCGATTAGTGGACGTCTGTGTACGATAAGCTTGTACCCAGACGTAATCGTATTGGGTTAGAACTGTGGCGCTAGTGCATATCACTGGGTGGTTTTGAAATGTATTTTTTTATGAATCGAAGTAGGTACAATACGATTAAAATCAGTTAACACTTCGGCCAACCTCGGTAATTGGCGTGAATCCGTCGTCTTTCACGTAGAGTTATCAATTCACAGACATGAACTTTAATTATATAACTCGTTGTCTCATTGAATACAATACAAGAACGATATGAGCAACAAAACCTATGGAGCTCAAAACGAACACCAACCTTTTTATTGAAATTAGAAAAATAATTGACTATTTTGACAGTCTGCCTTCTTAGTGTCAATAAAAACAGTTTGACGTATCTGATACATTTATGTTTATGAACGCTAATTTCATTCGTGAAAATATTCGATTCTATCAAATTTTATAACAATTAACTTACAATAGTTATGTATCATGGCTTCAACAAAAGCGTGGTAAAAAAATTGTTGCTCAATCTCGTGAAATTGTAAATAATGTATATAACTATTTTAGAAAAGAAGTTAATATATTTAAAAAAGGGAAAGTAAATGACATAAAAAATTTTGGACAGGATTTCTGAAGCAGCCGGAGTTTCGAAAAGCAGCGTGTTAAAAATTTTGAAGAAAAACGACAAGCTCTCAGATCAGTCAAATTCATGTCTCTTCTGCCGAAGCCGAAGTGTTAACTGATTTTAATCGTATTGTACAATTACAATGTACAATACGATTAAAATCAGTTAACACTTCGGCTTTTCTCGGATATCATCGCCTAAATCCGGAGACGGAAATGACACGAAATACATTACCGCGTTTTCTTTTAGGTAGCATTCAAATTGAAGTATCATAAACGCAATGTACAGCACCTGCCAAGATGACATTACTAACCGGTAGACCTAAGAAAATTGTTATGCAGAAGCGACATGAATTTGAACATTCATTATTTGTTGAAGATATTTACTTTCTTCTGAATTAAATAAATTAGCTTCTTTTCTAAAATAGTTATAAACATTATTTACAATTTCATGAGGTTGAGCAACAATTTTTTACCACGCTTTAAATTTGTTGAAGCCATGATACATTTTGATAGAATCGAATATTTTCACGAATGAAATTAGCGTTCATAAACATAAATGTATCATAACGTCAAACTGGTTTTATTGACACTAAGAAGGCAGACTGTCAAAATAGTAAATAATTTTTCTTATTTCAATATAAAGGTTGTGTTAGTTTTGAGCTACAAAGGAGGTTTTGCTGCTCATATCGTTCTTGTATTGTATTCAATAAGACAACGAGTAATATATATCAGGTCATATCTGTAAATTGATAACTCTATGTGAGAGACGAGGGATTCACGACAATAATCGAGGTTGGCCGAAGTGTTAACTGATTTTAATCGTATTGTACCTATGATGTACTACGTATATGAAGTTCGCCCAGTACAGACAACTTTAATACACAGAGACCACTGCTATATAGGGTTTTATAAAATGGCGATACACATCTGAAACAGGAGGAATTCGCTCCCTTCCTCTGTTTTTCCGGAAAGGTACAATTTGGGTGCCTTTAAGGCTAGAGTGAATAGGCTCTTACTGAACCAACGAGGAACATCGTCGGCTCCATCTTCACTTACCATCAGGTGAGATCGGGGTCAATCGTTGGTCAGTTTTTAATTTAAAAAAAAAGGAGGTTCGAGTTGACATTTTCACTCTGAAAAATTTGTTCCTATTACCGGGTAGGGGTACCCCCCATTATTATCAGATGTACCTACAAAGAACCTGCGTGAGCTCCAGGCTGGCAGACTTCTTGTGTCGGAGAGGCCAAAACCACTGCAGATCGCTGAGCTAGCGGACCGTAAGTAAGAGACTTTTTCACACCTTGTAGAGCATTGCTATCGAGCTGTGTCGTATTATCGCACTTAATTTCATAGGTCTTATCTCTGAAGCATAGACCGTATACAGTCTTTGAGAAAACGTGTTAATATAATTATATTTATAAGTGTTAATATCCCGTTTGACACCTTTTAAGAAAGTATCCCTGATATGCGCCCTTTCTAATCGTATGCTAAATTAATTTTCACAAAACTTACAGTAGAAATATACAGGACTATTTATAAAATGGTCAATTCCTGATACACCCTACATGGGGAACTTAGGTACCTAATACTCTACCTTAGGTTAGATTATTAGAAAAAAACAAAGTTTTGTTTTTTTAGACAACACCTTAAAAATATTTGTCCTTGTATTCTGGTAGTCCTAATAACTTATGAAAAACAAATTAGTTTAATAATAACGTCGTATTAAGTTTAGTTCTTTCGTTGATTTCTGATATTGTCTTCTACTGACGGTTTAAACTCATAAAATCGATACCTCATTATTGATAAAAGCTTCATAGGGCGTTACGAGCACCTGGTAACGTCATAGTTTGAGCCCGATTTTTATGGCTCGTTATTTTCTACTTTTCGCAAAGTTATAAATAGTATATATTTGTTTTGTTTGCATGAAACAACGCCACGACAAAGCACAAAAACCGCGAAATTATTTTTTTATAAGAGAAATTGATGAAATTTAAGTTTCACAAAATAATTCCAACGAATTAGAACTAAAGTTGTTAAATTTATGTATAATATACTATTAAAAAAATGTAACATTTTATTATTACAAAAACGTAACATTTTATTATTATAAAATTGTAACATTTTATTATTATTAATCAAAAAAATTAACATGTTTTAGAAATCGCATTTATAAATGACCTTGTAAATGTAGTAATATTGGGCAATCGATTTCACCTGCCGTAAGTTAATGACTAGCGATTGAAATATTGGGCATTCTATTCTACCTGCAATAAGGCTTCACGCACCGCCAAAGATTGGCTTCAAGTTGTAAGTAGGTAACTAATAGTTAAAAAACCGGATGACTGCACCAGTCACCGTCAGACCGCCATCACGCGACGTGCATAGATATTTCGACGGGTTACATCAATGGTTTGAGGTTTTGGTATACAACCAATCATCAGCTACTCTGTCACTTACTGTCGCCCAATCGTGGCGCACAGAATGATGAAACCAACACAAAGTGATGATTAGCTTACTCTACAGCACATCTTGCGCTCGAGCTCATGGCAATGAGGGCTTTGGACCGTTTTTGGGGAATTCTGTATCAAGACATGTTTCTATGGTTTTTTTATTCATAGAGGTAAATAAATAATTAAAATCACTCAAGTGATTGCATCTTCTAAATGAGACCGGGCACTCAGGTAGAGCAAATAAAAAATGTTTTCCTTTTGCATCTAAGTACCTACTAATGCTAACTTAATGATGACAAGGCAAAGTCATTTTTACCTATAATTGTTCTCAGGTAAATGATGCAAAAGGCAATCTGCACGTGACTGTCCTTAGCTTCAGACGAGCGATCGCGATGGTCGCTCAGAGTCTTTTGTTATACTGCTATCGAGCGAGACTTCCTTGCCTTCAGATAATTTGTTGAAGAGCTGAGGTGAGTACGTTTACGCTTCTTTATTAGCACGACTTGTATTGTATCACAATTTGTCACCAGTTTTAAACGGTAGAAAAATTGTAACAAAAGAATCCGAAACAAAAGTGAGCTTCGTTAAAGGCGTTAAAATTAAAATAATGTCTGGTTTATTGTGTTCTCCGGTACATACAGTGCTAGAAGCACGTACTTATACGAAACGATATTATTTTTAATTTGTGACCAAACTTTACTCAATACAAGATTGCAGATTGTATCGTGCGGTGTTAAGCAAGAAGAGAAACATATAACGTTTAGTTGCATTCGATTGCAGGTAACACAAGCGATACCCACCTATAACACAGAGATGGTCGTAAGTTCTGCTTTGCGGAGTTTA
This sequence comes from Yponomeuta plumbellus, assembly GCA_947310845.1. Classification (NCBI taxonomy): domain Eukaryota; kingdom Metazoa; phylum Arthropoda; class Insecta; order Lepidoptera; family Yponomeutidae; genus Yponomeuta; species Yponomeuta plumbellus. Next base: position 12,767,138 of record OX371198.1, on the reverse strand, counting down.
GTCGTGTTACTAGGGTTAGTGACAGCGATTCCCGCATTAGCATTACCACGGGTGAAAAATAATGCTGCTTTGGCCCCGAACTTCTGCCAGCCGCTCATTATCGCACACCGCGGTGCCAGCGGCTATGTGCCGGAGCACACGCTGGGAGCCTACGCTCTCGCCATCACCATGGGTGCCGACTACGTGGAACCAGACCTCGTCATGTCCAGCGACGGGCACCTAATCGCTCGACACGATAACGAGCTGGGACTAACCACAGACGTATCCAGCCATCCAGAATTCGCCCACCGACGAACAAACAAGAGTGTCGACGGAGACACACTCGACGGCTGGTTCACAGAAGACTTCACCCTCGCCGAATTGAAAACCCTACGAGCCAAAGAACGCATCCCCAAGAACAGGCCCGGGAACGCTCGCATGGATAAGTCTTTCACGATACCCACGTTCGAAGAAATTATAGACTTAGTGCAGAGTATGGAAATCAGCCAAAATAGGATTATTGGTGTCTACCCGGAGATTAAACACCCCACGTACTTCAAACGCCTAGGATTACAGATGGAGCAACTAGTGGTCGATACTTTACACAGGAAGGGTTACCATGGCCCCGAGTCGCCCGTTTTCATTCAATCCTTCGAGATCAATAACCTGAAGGAGCTGAAGAATTTAACGCAACTAAGTTTACTGCAACTGTTTGAGGATGACAAGTCGCTCCGGCCGTTCGATCAGATCGAGATAGGATCAAGCCTGACTTACGGGGATATGGCGACGGCGGATGGGTTGAGGGAGGTGGCTACTTACGCTAGCGCGGTCGGTCCGGATAAGCAGTACATCATCCCTCGCGACGAGGACGGGCGGCTTGGCAACGTCACTAGCTTCGTGGAGGACGCGCACGCGGCGGGGCTCAAAGTGCACCCGTACACGTTCCGCGCGGAGAATGTATTTCTGCCGGAAGAATACAAAAGTTCAGACGCGGCTCTGGACGCGCGCGGGGACTTGGGTGGTGAACTGCAGGCCTATATCGTCGCCGGCGTCGACGGTCTATTCACTGACCAGCCTGATGTTCTTTACAGTCTGCGGGGAGCATGCCTTTAAAAACTATTAGTATAATGAACGGGCGGAACAGTCAATATGAAGATTGTAGTCAATCGCGGTAAACTTCGTACTTTGTTCATAAATAGCTCCAAGTAGGTTTGTTTGCCTAACGCCATTTGGAACAAATACAAAATTAAATTACGTACTACTAATTACGAATATATACGTACGTTATACCTACGTACCCACTACGTTTTATAACCCGTTTTACGTATCTCCGCCGCACCCCGCACGTTAGACAAACTCCCGATAGTAAAGTACAGTCAACAGCACATCAACCTTCACATTTTAGTTCCAAAGTCGCCTGTAATGCAACGGAGTAGAGTGCACGGGTGTATACGATGATGTGCTGTCGACTGTACTGCTGTTTACTGTCAACAACGGCTGTCAGTCGGCCAAAGTGCATTGCACAAAAAAGCCAACTCAAAGTAGTAAATAAATGTTAGTCTATGGGAAACTAGGTGGGAAAAAAAAAGTTTTTTGCCAGGATGAAAATATTAATTAACTTCGCTGGTAACGTTTATTTGCGTTTTACTAAACAGGAACTACGTCATCGTCTTAAATCACAGACTAAAGAGACAAAATTACCTACCTATTAGAAGAAATTCCCTTATTCTGATGCTAGGGCCGCACTGCTTGTATCGGCTCGCAGCAAGATTCGTATGTTTCCCTCGCCAAAAGTTATCGTGTTAATATGGTGGTCAGATTAGTGGCTTCGTAATTTTAAACGGATAATCGTGCAGTAATTCAAGATGGCCGCAACACAATTTCCTTTATTTGGGCATACAGCGCCACCAAGTTATCTGTTCACGTGGGCAAAATTGTAACTAACTTATAAATTGTAAATCCTGTTCCCCATTTTTTGTTTTATTTATTCACTTACTAAAATTTATAGGTATATTTTCATTAAAATTGAAAGACGGGTTAAAATATTCTCATTTGTTTAGGTAAATTCCTCAAATGTTACTACTAAATTCTCCACTAGCGCCGCTATCAACTGAACAGATAAGATGGTGGCACTGTAATGGCGGACGACGACTTTAGTAGAATCATGGACGTAAAGGTCCTTGATCACGGTACAGCTTGGTGACAGATGGTCGGACGGCCGGCCGGACAGCGGAGTCTCTGTACAAGGGTCTGTTTTACCCTTTGGGTGCGGAACCCTAAACACGACATTCATTACCCGACTACTTAAAAACAATATAATTATTATTCTTATTTTATTTTAAGAAGATACCGCTAGCAGCTCAATCGCTGAAAAATAGAAAAAATGTACCTAGATATTTACTGCCTGGAATATTTTAATATCATACCTAATTAATTAATTTATATTAAATAATTTTATAAATTCTGAATTTTCTTACCTCTCATTTAACATCGATTTCACTTCCGGTTTCTACTATTCTTGGACAAACTGTACATGTAGAAACCTCTTAGAAACGGCTCCAGTTACTCTGGCCACACTATGAAAGAAAATTGTCCACAGTGTGGCCAGTCGCCGAGAAACTTCCCGAAATTTGGGGATTGAGAGGTTTGCGTAAAATAGGTACGTAAAATACACCAGAGATCCAGGTTTTTTTGGTTTCTACTGGCCTTTAAACATCTTTTGTAGACATTGCTTACATAATTTCGGGAAAACATCACAAGAACCTCGAGATATTTCAATGGAACATCCATTGTAACGCAATCCGATAGTGCACGTCTCAAAAACACTCAATTTTTTATATTGCCACTGCCTTCAAGAGCCATAAACATATCTAAATTGGTACCGAATAAAAATTATGAAACACAGTAGAGCGATAAGAAGGCTCCAAGAGGTTATGGGCCCAGAAAAAGATGGAGGGGAAACTGAGGAAAATTAAGTTTTGAAGACAATATTGTGCCGCACCGACACCGCAGTGCACGCGCGCGCTTTGCGGACCAACCGCGGATGTCCAAACGTTATGCTTTGTTCACATGCACGCCGTGCAGCCCGGCGGGCTGTCTGGCGGGCTGCGCGACATGCAGCCCGTCCCAGGCCGGCGAAAATTCAAGCTGTTCACACGCAAGCCGTCGTGTCCATTCACGTTTTCGGTCCATGCCGGTTCGCGGCATTCACGTTCACAGGCGCGTTTACGGGCTCGGACGTACCGTTTACACGCTCGGGAATGTGAATGTGTAAGTTGAATGTCGAGTTGAACGCGCGCGTGTGAACGTTGCATTATGATGATTTCAAGACTAAAGCCCATTACACAATGAAAAATAATAAGGTATAATAATAAGAAATAAGGAATAGCGGAATCCAGCAATGGCAGCACCGTTGAGCAAGACACAATTCAAGAATAAGGAAGACAATTGATTTCTGTGCTATTCCTTATTTCTTATTCTTATACCTTATTTTGTTTCATTGTGTAATGGGCTTAAGGAGCGTATTAAATGTCAACGCACCTTAGTATTAAATGTCAACGCAGAAAAGAATACTATGGTTCTGTGGAATTTGTGATGGTTGATTACCTAAAAAAAAGCTGTTGTCGTTTGGTGATAATAAGTGCGCTTACTTTCTATTTGGATATTTAGGAGTCTGCTCTGGATTGTGGATTGTGGTTTTTATATTTTTATTTTTATTACGAAAAACCTCGACCGAATGGCAACCCTGGTTCCTTCTCTTTATTATTAAACAGGCCAAAACCTTCTTAAAAAAATATATTAGTAATCTGTGGACGAACTTTGACATTGACTGCTACGAATCACAAGTTTGTATGTAGAAACGAATAACGCCATCTAGATTATATCTCATAGAACTAAGAAAAAAAAGAAAGGAAAAACGCTCATTGAACATGGCCTTTAAAATTTTGCTTGGAAAAAATTAAACATGTTTTTAGTTACAAGCGATACCTAAGTAAATTATCCACCCGTAATTGGGCTTATCTCTACAAATATACACCCTGAATATAGTTATGTCATTCGCGCAATTAATACGAATTAAGGCTTTCTTATTTAACAAACTGGCAAACGATAACGATTTTTGTTAATTGATTACAACGATTATTGATATTTTTATTATTGTTAATGAATCGCAAAGCTATATATTGTTAACTATATGCGTGACCGAAACCATTTCGGGAATACGATATTTGACACTATTAACAATAAATTATTTGAGATGCTCGATTAAAACAAAAATTACAAAATGAATCGGAAAATGTATTTCTTTCAATCATATACTAGTTATTAGAATTTTTAAATAGATGAAACATAAAAAGAGTGCTCTGAAATGTTACGTTTCAAGCAAGTATTTTCATACAAAATTCCGTTTTAAAAGTAACTCATTTGACATTTTGTCAAATACCCAATAGGGAATGGATGAAAATATCAGAAGAGCTTGATATTTTTTTTGGTGATAGGAATAACCTTCCTTAGCGCGAGAAAAAAGTTTAAATTTTTTTGGCTTCGTAGTTAATTTTTAAATATACTTAATATTTTTCCATTCGTAGTTCTGGGCTTAGTACGGCATATCAGACATATTCCTTAGTCCGCTACGTATGAAAAAAAAATCTGGTGACAATGACAGCTTTTCAAGGTGGATTTTTTTTTATATATTTAAAAATTAACTACGGGGCCAAAAAAATTGAAACTTTTTTCCCGCGTTAAGGAAGGTTATTCCTATAACCAAAAAAATATCAAGCACTTCTGATATTTTCATCCATTCCCTATTAAGGTAGGTACAGTCGACAGCACTTCAATCTTCACATTTTAGTCGCCCGTAACGCAACAGAGTAGAGTGCGTGTAGCATTTTCTCTATGCTACACGAAATATTGCATTGTAAAGGCATAGGCAGGTAAATTCGGCGTTCTGAGTTCTGAGCTGTTGCTGCGGAATCGGGGATTATCGAATTTCACCTGGTAGCACTTTCTTGTCAGCTGTCAAAAGAACACAATTTTTCGAAAACAATACCGAGTTACCGACCGACCGAAACCGATTTCTGTTAGACAGATTGCATAGAATTAACAATGTGGAACGAAAACTGAAAAGCTCAAATTTCAGAGATGATAAGACTATCTTTGAAGTTGATAAAGACATTGAGTATTGTGTGTTTTTGGTTTCTACGTAAGTTACCATTCTCGTTTTCTAATCTACGTGTTTATCGGAAAATATTTAGTAAACACGGTGGCACAAAACAACAATATCCAGTTTTTGGACAAGTTCATTTAGACAGGCTCTCAGTTTGCTTTTTTTCAGTATTAATTTAAGTGCCGTTTCCTTTCAGTTCTATTTATAATTTTTATCCTCTCCCGAGAGAAGCTCGCCGATCCCCCGATTGCAGAGACACACAAAAGATTATCAAAGGGCAGCCAAGAAGACATATCATTTAGAGAATATAACCAAGTGCCAAAGAGAGATGACTTCTCATACAATTTAGAGCAGGAAAAAGTTAAGCGTGCTATGGAGATGAAACAAAGTTATACAGACGACAGTATCAGGAAAGAGCTGGAGGAAGCCAAAGCGCACATTGGCCAGCTCCAGAAGAAAATTGCGTTACTCGAGGGCAGAATTCCCCAGAAGCATCCGGAGGTCAAATACCTTGGATATGAAGACAGGAAACGCATCCTGGTGAGTGGTAACCTGATAACAAATCTGTACTAAGTAGTAACTATAATTTCTATAATTATCATTTTATTTTAGTCTAGCATCAGGCTTTATAAAAGGCCCTTTACTATTACTGGCTGACTGGACCGCCCAGTCAGCCACTAGACCACTAGACTAACGGGTGTAGCAGTATCACTTCTGATTATCATGCCAGAAGATATCCGCCATATATTTGTCCACACTTTCTCAGCCTAGGGGTATTTTTTTGTTTCTTATTAATAGTTAATCTTATTATCAAATCCATAGTTTCAACATTGTATGATAAAGTGAGAATTGGAAACTTTTGCTTGTTGGGATTAGATACTGGTTACTTAATGGATAACAAAGAAACATTGTAGATAAGCTTCCTGGCAATCAACTATAGGTTGGCTTATCTATGACCAGTCAATTACGGTAATCACCCTAAGTTTGGTCACCTATTTCACTAGACAACATAAAAATGTTCAATTTACTACATCCTCAATGGAAACTATTTTAATTTCACATTAATGAAACACAGCCATACAAATAAATGCAGCTTTTCGATGCTGGCTGTTAATATATATGCAACCATGTACAGCTTTTGTTATTTTCTGTACACAGAGTCACTACATTTTTACTCCATACAGCTGAAGGGGGTAATACTGCTCAGCAGTCCAAACTTTCATTCCAATTCCCTAGTCTGAAATTGCAAAATAATATCAGCAAAAGTTATTCATACTGATGAGAAGAATAACAAGTTACTGGGCCCTTTCTACAACAGTTTACAATGTTTTTCATTGTTATCTCTGTAACAGGTAACAGGAGGTGCTGGATTCGTTGGCTCTCATCTTGTGGACGTACTGATGATGCAGGGACATGAAGTCATAGTAGTGGATAACTTCTTTACGGGCCGCAAGCGTAATGTGGAGCATTGGTTTGGGCACCACAACTTTGAGCTAATACATCATGATATTGTCAACCCTTTGTATGTGGAGGTAAAGTACATTTTATGTAACAGCATCTTCTTAGGGGTGACTATAAGCTTAATATGCTTTAATGCATAAAATGGTTAAACAATAAAGTAAAAAAAAAGTCATTTTGACGTAGATTATCTTTCTAGGGTTAAAATAAAGCCTTTTAACCCTAGAAAGATAATCTACGTCAAAATGACTCCGTGTGTTTCGAAATATTGCTGTCTCTCTTTAATTCGCGCGAATCCGGCGCAGTGCTTTACGGACATTTCCGTTGCCAGGCGGAGCTAGCGACTGGCGGTCGCGGAACCGAAGTAAGTGTTCCCGTTTTCGAAATGCAACAGGTGTTGGAGTCAAAATGACGTATGATTATCTTTTACGTGACATTTAGGATTTTTGTATGCGTTTCAATTAGGGTTCTTTTTGGTAACTTTTATTTGTTTTAGCGATAGTTTTACCTTTATTTTATATTTATAAATATAATAGAATATCCGGTTGCAATGAAAAATCGGAATTTACAAGACGAAAGCATCCTGGCGGCTCTTTTAGTGAGCGATGAGGATCTTTTATCTTTACGGGCCGCAAGCGTAATGTGGAGCATTGGTTTGGGCACCACAACTTTGAGCTAATACATCATGATATTGTCAACCCTTTGTATGTGGAGGTAAAGTACATTTTATGTAACAGCATCTTCTTAGGGGTGACTATAAGCTTAATATGCTTTAATGCATAAAATGGTTAAACAATAAAGTAAAAAAAAAGTCATTTTGACGTAGATTATCTTTCTAGGGTTAAAATAAAGCCTTTTAACCCTAGAAAGATAATCTACGTCAAAATGACTCCGTGTGTTTCGAAATATTGCTGTCTCTCTTTAATTCGCGCGAATCCGGCGCAGTGCTTTACGGACATTTCCGTTGCCAGGCGGAGCTAGCGACTGGCGGTCGCGGAACCGAAGTAAGTGTTCCCGTTTTCGAAATGCAACAGGTGTTGGAGTCAAAATGACGTATGATTATCTTTTACGTGACATTTAGGATTTTTGTATGCGTTTCAATTAGGGTTCTTTTTGGTAACTTTTATTTGTTTTAGCGATAGTTTTACCTTTATTTTATATTTATAAATATAATAGAATATCCGGTTGCAATGAAAAATCGGAATTTACAAGACGAAAGCATCCTGGCGGCTCTTTTAGTGAGCGATGAGGATCTTTTATCTGCCGACATTGAAAGTGAGCTCGAGGACCGTCTGAGCTAAGTAGACGTGTGAACGACAGAGTGACGTTGAGGAGGCATTCGTCGACGAGGAGAGGGACCAAGAGTTAACAGCATCCAGTCTACCACCTGAAGGAAATGCTGAACAAGTACCACCATCTACTGCTTCTCGTCATCTGCATCTAATCGATCTCCATAGATTTAAGTGTTGAAAATCTATAGAGTCTATTGTTTCAAACTAACAGTATTACTAGAAACGACTGATTAGCCAAAAAAAAGTGATTTCATAATTTTATAGAAGTTCCTATACTTTGTTACTTTAAAATGAAGGCCATTATTGTCTTTATTTTTAAAATAATTAATAAGCAGTACTTATTTATAATTATAAAGTATTTTTATTTAAACAGATATGAGAAATACATAAAGACCATAGTTTATAAAATTAAGTAAATAATCTTTGAAATTATAGCCATTTAAAACTAAGGAGTCATTTTGACGTATGATTATCTTTTCCGTACATCTAAATAAGATTATCTTTCTAGGGTTAATTAAGTTTCAGAAATGTAACAGTCAAAGAATTGGTAATTGAAGTGTTTCTTTGCAATGTCACTTATATTATGAAATTGGGTATATTTCACGAAATGTCCAATGAGTTACTTTTAAAACTGATTTTTTTATTAAAATACTGGCTTATGACGTCACATTTCAGAGCACTCTTTTTATATTTCATCTATTTAAATATTGTAAATATTTGTTGTTGTAAAAATTGTAATAACTAGGAAATGATTAAAAGAGATACATTTTCCGAAACATTTTGTAATTTTTGTTTTAATCGGGCATATCAAATAATTTATTGTGTGTAGTGTCAAATACTGAATTGTCATACAATAATATCTTATTACAGTCTCTGTTAAGAACTAGGTTTAAGCTGAGTCTTTTAATATCTATGAATTTCAGGCTGATGAAATCTACCATTTGGCTAGCCCAGCCAGCCCACCACACTACATGGAAAATCCTGTAAAAACAATAAAAACTAACACACTCGGCACAATCAACATGTTAGGTAAGGCAATTACTTTTATCTGCTATTGAAATTATTTAGATTTTTGTAGGTTTCAACTTTTTCTTTCTAATAAAAAAATAAATGTTTTTTCCAGGTCTTGCTAGAAGGGTTGGAGCTAAAATATTAATAGCAAGTACTTCAGAAGTCTATGGAGATCCTACTGTGCACCCACAACCAGAGTCATATTGGGGAAATGTGAATCCAATAGGCATGTATTTGAGTATTATTTAATAACGAATATAGGTATTTTCCTTATCTATTAGTGAGGAAACCTATGTGTCTGAGCTACTCACATAAATTTAGCCTATACTCTATCTCTGAGAGAAGGCTTGTGCCCTGCAGTGGGGCATATAGGCTGCTTGCTTACTATATTTAAATAACATATTCTAATCTTTATTGTCGATAGCAACAATACTAAAACAGAAAGACCAGAAAAAGTGGTACCAAAATACAAACCATTGTAGGAACTCCTCTCTAAAAAAAACCATCTGACTTTCTATCTTAAAAATTAAATTTTTTTTTTTATTCTGGAGCTAGGACGCCGATTGAGGATCCGCGGCATGGACGTTCACTCTGGGGCATATCTGAGCCAAAGGATTTCCCTTGCTGTGCAGCGCGGTAACGCGGCCAGTGTTATGGGGACTTTTGGTTCGGATGTGGCTCGGAGCGATTTATTTGGATAGGGTTTTTTTATATTTTTATTATTATTTTTATTAATATAGTTATTGTCTTGACATTCTTTTAATTTAAAAATGTAAATTTACCTAATCAACTCAACTATTTGACTAAGCTTTATGTGAATTTTGATTATGTTTGTAATGTAATTTTTTTTAATGTGAAACCTACGACTTAGTTTTGTTTATTAAAAGTTGAAATAATTTCTTTCTAAAAAGTGCTAATGATAATTGTTTAAAGCTATCAGGTACATGATTATAAATTCGATTTACTAAAAATTGGTTAATAACACCACATCACACATTTCTGATGACATTTTTCTGTTATTTCAGGACCAAGAGCTTGTTATGATGAAGGCAAAAGAGTAGCCGAGACCCTAGCCTACTCATACGCTAAGCAGGAGAATGTTTCTGTGAGGGTAGCAAGGATATTCAACACATATGGGCCAAGAATGTTGGTCACAGACGGCCGAGTGGTGTCCAATTTCATTATGCAAGCCATACAAAACTTTACTATCACAGTAAGTGCACTAAAATATAATTATACAGACATTTATTACATTCTTTGGACACATGGATAGGGTGAAAGACAATAGCATTACGGATGAAAAGTATGAAGCGAATAACTTGGTAAGGAACACCCTATTGGGTGTTTGTTGACCAAATAGAAATTAGTGAAAGGTCTAAATAAAAAGTTCCTTATGCTGGAGGGCGTACATGTAGAGACTAATGAATGTTATTGAAGCGACAGAAGTATTGTCAGGACCCTGGCAAGTGTTAAAATCTGGTATTATGCCCCGAAACAAACATGACTACTTATATATTAGATTCATTGCTAACTAGAAATTGAGTGATGTAATTTAAAGAAAAATTCATGACATCAAGGCAAAGGAGACATTATAATAATGTGGTGAGATAGTTTGGTACAATTTGAACTCTATACTCTGATTTTTTATTCCGTAGAATTCTGACATTTCATAAGTGTTGCTACTGAAAAAGTTCTCCACTGAAAAAGGGACAAATTTGACCCATTTGAGGGCAATAAAAAATAGAATGCTACGTTTTTTTTATGTTTTACCTACAAAAAGGTTAATCTAAATATTTACTTACTCAAGTGACCTAACACAAAAATAACAAATATTTCAATATCACGAACAATATATCGAATTAACTTTAATTACTTTATTTTATTCTTTAGCTGGCATCACTGCCTACGAATTCAAAGTTTCGCAAACCTTTTTAGAAAAGTGAAGTATGCCGCTGTTAGCTCTCTTAATAATTCATGTCAGCGATGATGATGATGATGGAGATAGTGATGTTAGTATTAATGATGATTAGATATTTTAATAAAAATATGTTTTCTTTACTTGTACTTTTTTACTGTTTGTTTGGTGAAAAGGGACACAATTGTCACTCGCCTTAAATTCTCTTTTAATTTGGAGCTCCACACTTTATAAAATGGATACATTCACTAACAAATTAAATGTGTAGACTCAGATGTTCACACTCGTATTGAAATTGAAAAATGTGCCCGGCCAAAAAAGGTTTCTTAACTCTCACATGTCAAAAAATTATAACTGCCAGAATTCTACGGAATTAAGAAATATCTACATACATAGAAAGATTGTATGAAGGTATGCATACTTTCTGTATTATCTGTGATAGTTACACATTACTTTCTTTCCAGCTGTATGGAAATGGAAAACAAACTCGGTCTTTCTGCTATGTGTCAGACTTGGTAGACGGACTTCTATCTCTCATGGCGTCAAGCTACACCTTACCAGTTAACCTTGGAAATCCCGTAGAACATAGTATAGAAGGTAAATACGTGATTTTTTAATATTGTTTTATTAATAGAATAAATCTTATTGTGGTGTCATCACTCCTCGGCGATCATTTTGGCAACTAACCCGTGATGTGGCGCCTCGGAACAAATCGACGGTGTCTATCTGAAACTAACGGCGAAGGAAAACATATGAACTACCCCCACTGCGTACCATGCGAGAAGTCCAGGGTTCGAACCGCGGCTGGAGACAAAAACAAAATCCCAGGTCTTGGATGTTTACATGTTTGTGATGTCGCCCGACACAGGGTATCCTAGTGTGGGGCAAGAAGCAATGTATGTGCATCTATGTAAATGTTTGTTTGTATCCGCAACCTGATTTTAAAAATGATTCTTCTTCTTATTCCAGAATTTGCAATGATAATAAAGAATCAAGTCCCCGGATGCAGGAGCACACTATCGACGAGTGCCGCCGTGGAGGATGACCCTCAGCGGCGGAGACCCGACATCACGGTCGCCCACACGCAGCTCGGCTGGTCACCAAAGGTGGGTATAGTTATACTGCTCTAAGGCCCTTTCTCCACTGCTCCGGTCCGGCGTCGGAACCGGATTCAGTCATGAGAAAAATATCGGATGCCGGATTATGCTTCTCCACTTCATCCGACTATAATTGGCAATGGACGTGACGCAGTGCTTTATTAAAATTCCTCGGTTTTTCTATTCGAGGCAGGGGACGTTTTCCACACATTCTATTAATCTAATTAAATAGTATGGGAACATTTTTGGGTTGTATGCGCGGTGCAAAAACGTGTATTGTTTTTGTACGTCGATCACTTCGGACCTGTTAAATACCGTTCCGATCTGGCAAATTATCGGGCCGTTAAAAACCGGACTCCGGAGTAGTGGAGAAGCTTATTAGTATTCTTGTGTGTTTCTAAATCGTATCGGTAATTAACGTTTGCCGGACCGGAGCAGTGGAGAAAGGCACTAAGGCTCTAATTATATGCGTCCGCGCGACCGAGCGGCCCGGCCGCTACACCACGAAATTACAAGCAATTGTGTGTAACGATTTATTTAAATAGCGGCGCGGTCGCGCCTTCGAGCGGCATAGTCGCGCGGCCCGGCCGCTCGTACGAGTTTCAACGTCTTCACTTGTATCGGTGCATTTGAAGCGGACGGGACGCTCTTTTGTTGTTTGTAGAACGTGTGGAGAGCGGAGACGCTCGGGCCGCTTCATATAAATCAAAAAGTGACTTGGCCGCGGTCGCTGGAATCTGCCGCCAAACCGCGCGGACGCATATAATTCAAGCCTAAGGCTCGAATTATAATGCGTCCGCGCGCCCGGCCACTACACCACGAAATCACAAGCAATTGTGTGGGACCATTTATTTAAATAGCGGCGCGGTCGCGTCTTCGAGCGGCGCGGTCGCGCAGCCCGGCCCCTCGTACGAGTTTCAGCGTGTTCACTTGTATCGGTGCATTTAAAGCGGACGGGACGCTCTTTTGTAAAGTGACCATGTTTGAGAACGTGGAGGGCGGAGGCGCTCGGGCCGCTTCATATAAATCAAAAAGCGACATGGCCGCGGTCGGTGGAATCTGCGGCCAAACCGCTCGGTCGCGCGGACGCATATAATTCGGGCCTAAAGGCCAAGATCCATCTGACGGAATCACACGGTCGCCGAGTTTCCGTTGCGGAATAAACCATAAATAAACAAACAATAATCTGGTCTCCATTTCATATAATTACTACAACAGTTCAATGATTATCTAATGTTTATCAAGCAGCTAATCTTTGTATTAATTGGCTAGGTAACGTACATCGAATTGTCATAATAAATGGTGAATTGTAGTTTTATCAAACATGGCATTGTCATGCTTCTACAGAATTTCTCCAGTCTATGGACTCGTCCAATGTAACCCACTCTGAGGTGTCCAATACACACATATTTTGTCACTTTGGAATGCTGAAAAATGGGATAACCCGATACAGAGGCCAGTTACATATTAGAAGGGCTGGCTCCTGTCTCACATAACTACAATTCATGGTTTACTTTAACAAAATGATGTACACTGCATAGTCGATTCAGTCACAGAGTAACAAGTACACTCTGCTGCGCACATACCTCGAATAGTATGTTGACGACCTCTGTGGCGCAGTGGTTAGCGCATCTGCCTAGCATGCGAGAGGTTCCGGGTTCGAATCCCGGCTGGGAACAAAAAAAAACCCAGGTCTTGGATGTTGACATGTTTGTGACGTCGCTGTTTCTGGTTCCCACGACACAGAGTATCCTAGTGTGGGGCCAGAAGCAATGTATGTGCCTGTATGTAAATCTTATGTTATAGTTATAATAAAATTAACTACGAATTGTAGTCCCGGGACACGCCTGTTGTGTCCATCACAAATGCAGGTGTTATTTTTGTCCTTACAGATTACTTTACAAGATGGTCTACAGCGGACTATTGACTACTTCCGCGAGGAACTGGCGCGGACGACATACTCAAACAATCAAACTTACATGGATGTAAAGAGTCCGTGAGTATCAAAACAATGTGGACTCATCTGTTAAATTAATGTGATAGTAAGATAAGGTTTTGAAATGTAATTATTTTATCTTATGTTCAATCAAAAATAAATGTCTTAAGGGGGGATAATGTTGCTTAGTTAATTAACACAACCCAACCAAAACTTGATGGAAGTTGACAATGCTTCACAGTAGGTATTGTTGGTAGACATACTGAAAAATACTTGAATAAATAAATAAGGTGTTGTAGTCTACATTCTGTATAATCAGTATGAATGTGATGCTTTAATAGAAGTTTCAGATAGTACTTTTTAGTGATACTGTAGCTACAAAATCTGCTATAAACAGAAAGTTTTTCAAATTTGGAGGCACTAATTGTACGATGCATGCGATGGAGTAAACTGAATAAAAACATTCCTTTTCGTTTTTTATAAGTAAGTACACTAAAATCTTTAGTATTTTTATTGAGCTGACCCGGCAATCGTTGTTTTACCAGATAGGGGTATGAAAAATAGATAACAACCTATTCTCAGACCTACCGAATATACGTATAAAACTTCATCAAAGTCGGTCAAGCCGTTTCGGAGGAGTATACATACTAACACGGTGAGTGGTGACACGAAAATTTTATATATTAAGCCCGCTCCACACTCTCGTGCGAGAACACGCGAGACGGTGTACACTGGCGACACTCTTAGGACAATCATAAAACTATTTGCTATATAAACGCAACGTACATATATCGTTCTCGCGTGTTCTCGCACGAGAGTGTGGAGCTGGCATTAGAAGATGTCTTAGATAAATTGCTTTTTTGAGAAAGAGTGAATATGTCATGTAGGCCCTTGAAAGTAATATATAATATTCTATCACCTACTTGTACAGCACTGACTTGGCAAAACATTCCAATTGTAAACATAAGACTTCATCTCAAGGTTTTCCACTTTACACAGTCGTTCTCCTTGCGAATGAACTAATATTCTATACATTTCAAACATGTCTTTGGGAGTCTGTTTATGCCGCACCAACATGGTTGGGCTACATCCTCGGGATCTCCACTCCGTGTCAAACCTGATGTCGTGGACTCTGTTTATGCCAGCTAGTGCGGCCGTCCACACTCCCATGGATACGTCTTCGGACTGATAGTGACTGAAAGGTAAAAATAAATTTATCTACACCACTGTGGCGTAGTGGCACCAATGGAAAAAAGTCAAAGGTCTCTTATAATAAATTTTCACAAAAAGTGAATATAATCATCATCATCATCATCAGGCTATATTAGTCCACTGCTGGACTCAGCCATCCCATGAATATAATAAATAACAATAATAGTGATAGTGATAAGGCCATCGTCTGTACTCTTAGATTAAGAAATGAAATGAAATATTTATTTCTCCCCACACATATAAATAACAGTAAGGTACATCGGGAACATACAATTATTCTTGTGGTACTTGTAAGGACTTACAAAAATTGACTCTGTCTCCTAAACTAGGTGTAAGCCTGTATTTCGGGAGACAGTGTTCGACCATGAACTTATTATACATTTTATACCACCATTTGGATTGTCTACACTTTTATGTTTTACTTAGAAATACCTGTGTAACTTCCTTTTTTATGTACAATAAAGTGTTCTCTATTTATCTATCTGTCTATCTATTTTTGTACACATTTACAGTCAGCAGCAGCTCAACCTTTACATTTTAGTTGTAAGCAACGTCACCTGTAATGTATCCAAGTATAGCGTACGCATGTAAAGATTCATATGCTGTCAGTGGCGGATTTACAGTCTTGGCCGCTCTAGGCCCCAGGCCATGTGCCGTCCCTTTCTCAGCACAGCATGCAGCACCTATCATATAGACTAGGTACATAATGAATTTAGTGGCGCATACCTATAATAATTGCTATTTGTTGCAGAGCAGTGCGGCCCGCCATAATTATGCACAGCCTTTTAAATATTTAGGTACTTTACATTTGAGTTATTGCTTGCTATCATCAGTGATTTTTTTGTCACGATTTGGCGCCCCTAATATCTGCCGCTCTAGGCTCGGGCCTACTGTGCCTTATGGTAAATCCGCCACTGTATGCTGTTGACAGTACGACACAGCCTAGAACTGAATGTCAATAACCATTGTTATAGGTAAATTTATTTACTTGCAAGTAATTCATCATCATCATCATCATCATCATCATCGGCCTACGGTTGTCCACTGCTGGACATAGGCCTCTCCCATTGCACGCCACTGAGCATGGTCCTCTGCTACTCTCATCCAGCTCTTGCCAGCCGCCATGCGAAGATCATCGCTCCACCAAGTAATTCACTCACCTTAAAATATCATAATTCCTGCTGATATAGTCTACAATGTTCTGTGATATGACATAGCCACCGCCCAGAGCGTAAGGCAGATAGTTGTCACACAGAAACCAATCTTGCTCCTGCCATTTCCCACTGAGGTATACTCTCGCTCGACCATCAAAGTAGCCCCAGTAAAGGCCAGTGAATTTTTGCAAGCTACCCTGAAAATATAAGACATGAGAATATTAATCCTTTAAGACATCAGGGCTATTGAGCAGCAGCAACTACAGTTAGCAGAAAAAGCAAATTGAGTGGCAATATAATGAAAGTAAAAGTAAGCTAAAATTGGTTGGAACTTTTCTGTAACATTCCAATGCACATGTAACTTGTGAGAAAAATGCTTTTTATTTAGGTACCTAATATTTGTTTCGTTCCATTTTTAGGGTTTTAACAGAGTTTTGTTGCTGATCATTTAAATATTGACTGAATACCAATAACAATAGTGGTTTCTTTGGTACCAATAATAAATGAGTCAATTTTATTGTAATAAATAAGTAAACTATAAACTACTCCCCCCATTTAGGTAAAAATATATGTATATTAAATATTCCTTAAGTGTATTATATATTCTGCACTTACCTTCTGACTAACAAATTGACTGATCTCAGGAGAATCCATAGAAGGAGCAAAGGCTTCTAGGTCCCTTATGATAAGGTCTACTCTAACAAAGGAATCATCGTCGCATTTGATCAAATACTTCATGTTCCTCAAATTATTTTTTAGCCACTTCATAGAGTGAAGCACCTTGATGGCTAAGTTCTTATAACTATCATGAAAGCTATCAAGCAGTAGGAGATCATTGTTTCTGTTTTTCTCGTTTTCTAAGTTTATAATTTTCAGAGCATCCAAGCCTTTAGTGCCCACTACAAAAAAGTGCTTCACGAAATCTTGAGTCATTCGCTTTCCAATCCAGGTGTGGTTCCACTTGTAAAGCCTCTCTCCATTTTCTGTGACCAAGTTGTTACCGAAGTTGGTCCAAGTGGCCCGGATCGCATCACGTTTCTCCTCATTATCTGGACTGGTCAGTATAAGAACAGCATATTCTATCCTGTCTAGAGGATTGGAGTCAAATTGAATCAGGGAAGTTCCAGCATCAACACAATCCATTCGGAGAAAGCTCAGAGTGATACCACATCCAAAATAGAAGAAAAATATGCTTGCCAACGCCATAGACTTGTGTTTCTTCAGATATACCATTATCATTTTGAACAAGTCAACCACAGGCACTAAAAGTGTGTTATGTTTAATTTAAAATCAGTTAAGTCATACAATAAATTCATTCTGCTGAGATTTTTCCGCTTGGCAATCGATCAATGGCAAACTCGGCAAAATTATTTATTGACATATAACTACTACTGTATTATTATTGACATATAAGTTGAATATGTCAAAAGCACCTGTTGATTCGTTCAAAAACTGGGACGATAGTGATGTAAGTTGCTTTTAGAAAAACCTAAAAAAAAAGGTTTTCTTGCAAACCGATAAACACTAAAACAGATTACTTTTGGAACATCAAAGCCATAGGGCTGCAGAATCTTAAAAAAACAGTTTATGTTGTAATAAATAAATTTGAAAGAAAGAAAGAGAAACGTTTATTGCACCAACAGTCACACACAACAAAAATACGAAATACAAATGAGAAGAAAACATTAAAGAGGTACAAACATAATTTCATTGTTCTCTTGCGTAAAATCTATATATATAAAAGGAGAAGCTGACTGACTGACTGACTGACATATCAATGCAGGGCCCAAACTATAAGGGTTAGAAACTTGAAATTTTGTATAGGGCTTCCTTTTATAATGTAGGGGAGCACTAATAAGGATTTTTGAAAATTCATCCCCTAAGGGGGTAAAATGGGGGTGCAAAGTTAGTATGAAACTTTGCTGTTTTTGAAGTTATTTGAATGAAACTCAGTATGAAGGGTCTTCATTGAAAGTCATGAAACACGTGTAAAATATTTTTCTAAAAATCATCCCTTAAGGGGGTATAAGGGGGGTGCAAAGTTAGGATGAAAGTTCTCTGATTTTCAAAGTTATCTCAATAAAAAGTGGTATGTGGGTTATAAGTTTTTAATGATGATTATATCCGATATACCTTTTTGTGAATTCACCCACTAAGGGGGTAAAAAGGGGTTGCAAAGTTAGCATGAAATTTGAAGTTATTTGAATAAAACTCAGTATGAAGGTTCTTCATTAAAAGTCATGAAACACGTAAAATATTTTTCTGAAAATCATCCCTTAAGGGGGTAAAAGGGGGGTGCAAAGTTAGTATGAAAGTTCTCTGATTTTCAAAGCTATCTTAATAAAAAGTGGTATTTGGGTTATAAGTTTCTAAAGATGATTATATCCGGTATTAGGTGTAATATACAATAATAAAACAATACTTCCTCGGTTTTGTCGTTGCAATTCGAACTGTTCGATAGTTCGATAGTCCAGTACAAATTATCCAGTTCTCCTTGTATTCCTATGCTTTCACTACTTTATTACAATATACACTTTACTACTAGCTTTAATTACATTCAAATACAATGAAAAGGACACGATAAACAGTAGAAATACGAATAAAATTAAATAAAACTAGAGAGCTGCTTTCAATAACAGCTGTTCGGCCTGGGGTTGCCAGCCGAAAAAAATGAATTTTGAATTTTTTGAATTTATCCCTTTTTGTGAATTCACCCACTAAGGGAGTAAAAAGGGGGTGCAAAGTTAGTATGAAACTTGAAATTATTTGAAGGAAACTCAGTATAAAGGGTCTTCATTGAAAGTCATGAAACACGTGTAAAATATGTTTCTGAAAATCATCCCTTAAGGGGGTAAAGGGGGTGCAAAGTAAGTATAAAAGTTCTCTCAAGGTTTTTTAAAATAAAATGTTGTATTTGGTTTATAAGTTCCTAATAATAATTATTCCAACACCTTTTTTTTTAATTCAATCCCTAAGGGGGTAAAAAAGAGGTACAAATTTAGAAGGGAGAAGTAGACTAACTAATTTACTGACATATCAGCGCAGGGTCTGAAATATAAGGGTAAGAAGCTTGAAATTTTGCACATGGGTTCCTTTTTTAAGGTAGGAGGGCAAGGCAAGGGGGGAAAGGATTTTTGCAAATTCACCCCCTACGGGGCTAGAACGGGGGTGCAAAGTTAGTATAAACGATTGCCGTTATTGAAGTTATTCGAATGAAATCCAGTATGAAGGTTCTTCATTGAAAGTCATGAAACTCGAGTAAAATAGTTTTTGATAATCATTCCTTAAGGGGGTAAAAGAGGGTGCAACGTTAGTATGATAGTTCTCTGATTTTCAAAATTATTTCAATAAAATGTAAATTATTTAATAGATATGAATGTTAATGGGCACACAATTTTTTTGTTTTAATTATTTCACATGCGCTACAAGTATCCGTGACTTATTTGAAAACACTTTTTTGAACTAAAGCCCACGCGGACGAAGTCGCGGGCAACAGCTAGTATAAAATAAACCACCAATTGCTAGAACTGGGTCCACGTTTTGCCAAGTTCTCTTGCGTATTTTTCATTATTTCACTTATTTTTTCAGAATAAGTAAGTAAATAATTACTACCTACCTGGTCTATTAGAAAACCTTTTGCCAAATGCCAAAATTTGGCATTATCAATGCCAAAAAATGGCAAATATTCCAAAAATGTGAAAAAATAATCTGTGGTGGACTTTGAATATGTTAGCTCACTTGAAAAAGAACCATCCTCAGGTTATTATGGAAGTAGAGAATAATTTCGTAGGTAAACAGGCCGGGACCCTTACCGCTTTAAGTGAAACTGACCAAGAATAATCTTTGAGCACTTCAAAAACTTCTCGTTACATATTTCAAACTACCTTGAATGGAGATCTGAAAAGTAATAAGAAAGAAATTGATAAATATTTAACCATGATGATTGGTACAGACTTCCAGCCCTATTCATCTGTCGAGGACAGAGGATTTAGGAGATAGACAGCTCCACTGTGAACCTGCAAAAGCGACTGAAAGTGCTGGAACTTTTTGGAGCACAAACCAACACTTAGCACCACCGAACGTTTTAGCACTATAATATTTTATCGGTGCTAGCAAAGTCTGTGCCATCGGAAAGGAGGTTTTCGAAGTAAGGATATTCTCTCTTCTAGAAAAAGCAGGTTGCAAGCGGAAGCTGTTGATCACATATCTGTTTTCTGAATCAAAATTACGACTTATGCGATTAGTTATTTTTATGTTAAAGATACTTTGATTTTTGTAAAGTTCAATTAAAAAAGATTCGGTGTTTTGTTTTTTCTAAAGTATGCAAAAACCTAAGCACACCTTAAAAAACCGGTTTTTATTTGAAAGTAATCGGTTTAAACCGGTGCTGCAAATTGTAACCGATAAACATCACTACCATAAGACGAGCGTACTTGGCCAATAATGTCCTCGACGAAACATGATTTTGAAACGCCATTTGTTTGAAGTTTGTCGATTTTGTTCGTGTTGTTACTCTGTGATCTTTTTTTTTTCTCACTTTTTCACCCGGTTCGTTGGATGAGGTCGCGCGTGTAATTTCCGAGTAATTGTAATTTTAATTTCGGCCTCCAGTTGTGAAATAAGTTAATTTCATTGGTTTTTTTTAATTACTGGACTCTAGACTGATTATGTATTAAGGAACCTGATATCGAAATTATATCTTAATTAATTTTTAGTTATTGCTGTGGGTAGTTAGAGAAACATTTAACAATGAGAATTATTTGTATTTAGTGATTCGATCGATCCAGTATAAGTGCTTCTATGTCGGATTAATTAGAAAGTATAGGTAATATATTTTTTTTTTGTTCAAATTATTTAATAATCTGTAACCATCTCTTGCATTAAACATAATTGAATTAAAAATACCAGGTTGTAAATACCAGACCAATACTTTATTTCTACGCTGGTTTTTGAACCAGTAGTCAAATTAATACCTATAAAATTAAGCAGTATGTTGGAGCCCTCTTTTAAAGTTTTTTTCGTCTTTTAGGCAACTAACACATGGAAACTACTAAGAAAAATGGCCGTCCACCACATCCAAGGGCTAAGGCCAACCCTCTATCGGCTATCACATTTGCGTAAGTACATTAAAATAATATACTTTTTTCCTTTGGCCTCATAGCTTGCCCTGGAATAGACCTATTCTTGAGAAAAATAATAACACATGGAATGTGAGCTACAAGATTACATTCTACATTAAATTACAGATACATTCCTGATCTGTAAGATGTGTTATTCATCCTTCAGGCCTAGAACACTTTTTCTTTCACAGCTAACTTAGTTATTCACAGAGTAATATTTGAAATTTATCTCAGTTTTTAAAGAATAAGATATGCTCATACTACTGGTCTATATCGTCTTCAAAATTCTATTCAAAGTGCCGTTGCAAGACCGACCCGCCGGCGGGTCCACGGGGCCTAACGGAATATGCCGGAGTTTGAGGGGTTAAGTGTAACGTAAATCCAGAGTCACTTATTTGAATAATTTAATTAAGATCTTAATTATTGAGAGTTGAGCCTGAGGTCATGTCCTCAATAGCTTCTGACTAATTTTTCGCGAAAATAGAAAATACCTGCATATAGACTTAAATAAAATTATTTATGTGTAGCAAAATTGCTGTACGTTTAGTTCAATATAATGTGTGATCATATATTAAAAATTATTCATTAATGTTTTTGTTCCAGGTGGACACTGCCTATGTTCTGGAGTGGCCTCAAACATGAGATGGAGGAGAGAGATCTCTATCAGCCTTTAGAAGAGCATGCCTCAGGTAAAACAACATCCTATTTATTATTATTAAAATTATTTATTGCACCAATATGTGTACAAGGGCGTGCTCAATGCAGGAAGCATTAAACCTTTAGTTTGCTGGAAGATAATTATAATTAATTAAAATTATGTTTGTTCCACATAAG
The DNA here is from genome assembly GCA_947310845.1 of Yponomeuta plumbellus. Taxonomy (NCBI): domain Eukaryota; kingdom Metazoa; phylum Arthropoda; class Insecta; order Lepidoptera; family Yponomeutidae; genus Yponomeuta; species Yponomeuta plumbellus. The sequence goes on along the minus strand of OX371198.1, from coordinate 12,744,966 downwards.
TAAAAATACAGTGGCCAGTGTGGACTTAATACTACAAGTGATTTCTACCAGTCAACCACATGTGGTGCACGAAATTTTTAGTAGGTTAACAAGATAAATGGACATACCAACCTGGTGAATCAATCTGTTTTGCCATGTTCACATTTACTTGATGGTGTTGTCCTACTTTGCCCTTTGTTCCTCACCCCAAAGGGTCCCTCCCTATTACTAAGACTGCGCTGTCCGTCTGTCTGTAACCGGGCTGTATCTCATGAGCCGTTATAGCTAGACAGTGGAAATTGATAAAGTTGATGTATTTTTGTTGCCGCTATAACAAGAAATAACAATGAATAAAAATAAAAAATAAATAAACTCACGCCCGTTATCCCCGAAGGGGTAGGCAGAGGCACCAGTCTCGAGAACTGGACCCACGTTTTGCCGAGTTAATAATAACTAAAATAGAAAATAATCTAAAAACAGAATAAAATGTATATTTAAGGGGGGCTCCCGTACTACATCCGTGATTTTTTTTTCCCGTTTTTTGCTCGATATTAATTTCGGTAACAGGTACACACTACAAATGTTGTACGGAACCCTTCGTGCGGGAGTCCGACTAGCAGTTGACCGGTTTTTTTATACTATTATAATTAATTTTACAGGTCATGTTAGGGTCGGCATGATAGTCCCTCCTTTCTCCAGTTTTTCTGAATTTCTGAAGTTTGTCTGGCAACTCGAAAAACTATAGATTCGGTTTATATTTATGAACCTATATTTATAAGTATGTCGCAGTGTTATTTATGTAAAATAATTATTACTCTACATAAGACACTTCTAAAAACAAGGCTATTCTATAAAATACAATACTAGTAAATTTGGCTCGGGCAAAGAAAAGCAGAACGATTCTAACCACATGTTACTCGTAGCAGTGATTTTGAGGAATTTTTAAACTATTGTCTTGTTAAATAATGAATGTGTCATGTAACTTCATGCAAACTCATTTTACCTGCATATAAGAACTCACGCTGATTAAGAACGAGAGCCAATTTAACGAGCGATTAACTTATGAGCGCATCGCGTAATCAGTGACACTCGGTTGGCTTGTCTTACCTTTTTAATCAAGATCATTGTCTTATACTTCACTTGCCCTTGTCGCCTAGACTGGGTTAATGAGTTAAGAAAAACATAAGACGCGTCGAATTGGGTATTTGACAGGATGTCAAATGAGTTACTTTTAAAACGGAATTTGTATGAAAAAACTTGCTTGTGACGTCACATTTCAGAGGACTCTTTTTATGTTTCATCTCTTTAAAAATTGTAATAACTAGTAAATGATTAAAAGAAATATATTTACCGAAACATTTTGTAATTTTTGTTTTAATCGAGCATCTCAAATAATTTATTGTCGGTAGTGTCAAATACCGTACAGTGCCACCATCTTATCTGTTCAGTTGATAGCGGCGCTACTGGAGAATTTAATAGTAACATTTGAGGAATTTACCTAGAAAAATAAGAATATTTTACCCGTCTTTCAATTTTAATGAATATATATCTATAAATCTTACTAAGTGAATAACTAAAACAAAAAATGGGGAACAGGATTTACAATTTATATGTTAGTTACAATTTTGCCCACCTGAACAGATAAGTTGGTGGCGCTGTATTGAGGACCTCTTCCTTCTTGAAGTCTGTTAAATTAAGCTATTGTTTAAAAAAAGAAGTCAAATTAAGTCGCATTGTTTCCCAATATTGTATACCATTGTCTTGAATCAGTGTACTCAGAAGTTAAATGTTTGCTTTTAGCTGCTGTAAAATAGGTATGATGCGTAACTTCTTAACTTTCACACATACATTAATAAGTCACCACTTGGCGTGGTTCCTTTCCGGGCACTTAGACCGAATGCTATTTTTATCTGCTACCAACCACTTGGTCTTAACTTGAAGTAAAATGCACCGACAATGTACCATTTACCTAACGTACCTGATCAAGCCACAGCATTCTCGCACGTACAATTGGACGTAGTTTAGCAGAAAGGTTACAACACACAGCATAGTCATTTTTGAGTTAAATATACCAAAATGATCACTATTCTCTATATTTTAAGAATCAAAGACTTTCATAGCGATCCGATGAGTATGTGCAGAGTTATGGCACACGGTAGTCCAACCCTATGTATGGAGAGAGTAAATTTTATCAGTTTAAACCTAAAAACTCAAATATCTGAAAACTCACTTTGTGTGGGTTGGAACCTTTTTGCTAAACTACGTCCAATTTATCTATTGATAATATCAATCTCCAGAATTAAGGTAATAATATCTATGCATTTAATATACATAATAATGCATTTAAACATTCGTGCTTTGTTTGTCGGTTGACAAAACCCACAGTACGAGTATTGCTCGATTCATATTCTTTCAGTCCGAGTGTTGCTCGATTCATATATATTCTTTTAATTATTTCAAAACAGGCCCATTAGGAGACAAATTTTCGCGCCTCTGGGACGAAGAGGTTGCGCGTGCCGGCAACAAACGGACCCCCAGTCTCCTGCGCGTGATACTGCGCGCATACGCAGCACGATGTATGCTCTACGGTTTTGTGCTAATGGTGATGGAGTGCGGTATACGGTAAGCTCTAGAAACTGTCCTACAAGAGTCGACAGATTTTTCCTCAGAAAATCGTCATCTCTCGCGCGCTATACTATTATAAATATTTATAAACACATTTACATAAACATAAGCAATGGCCTGTTCGACCCAATTTACAAAAAGACAACGTGCAGTCTAAAACGGTAGACCTAGGGCTTCGAAACTTCGAGGGGATGTTCCTCCAGTACCCTAGAAGTCCATTAAAAATATGTGAGTGGTTGACCAAAAAGGGACCTGGAGGGATTGGAAACCGTTTTTTTTTTTTATTTGATTCTTTTAATCTGTGGTATTTTAGCTTTGTTTTGGTCTAACCAGAATATTTTTAGGTGCCATAGTTATTTTTTTATGATTTTTTTGTGAGCCGAACCGAGTCGAAACCTGTCTATACACGAAAATTAAAACGCGATTTTCTCGAAATCAATTATTTTCCCTTGAGTTCCCTTTTTGGTCAACCACTCACATGTACTTTTCAAAATTACAATTATCATCTTTACAGGAGGTAAAATAGTGTGAATAAATTAGTAAGAAGAAAACGCAGACGTACAGTACCGTGACTGAAAAACATCGCATAGGGGTGAATATACGGTATTTGATTTTTTTGTGTCCCAGAAGGAAATGTAATCTGTTCCATTCAATATTGATAATTTCTCTATTTGACACCATTTTTAAATGTTTAATGATGAGGGCCAGAAGATTTTTCCATTTTTTAGAATTTCATAAGCACGAGAGGAAAATGTGTTACCAGAGGACTGACACTATTGGCAGAGTAGTCACAAATTAAAGCAGGGAAGTGACAGGCCATTGATTACAGCTAAGAAAGGGGACACGTATTAAATAAAACATGAAATATGCCAGAGGAGTGACGCCAGAGGAGTGACAAAATCGCACAAAACCTACAAAAACAATATCACTCGCTTTTCTGATCGCCGTTTAACGTAATACATGACATCTACACACAATAAACATTGCATTGTGCAAATATACAATTTCGTAACTATAAAATACAAAAACATAGACTTGTCAGAGGAAATACTCCAACGACTGGCAGAAACACGCTTTCCTACAGTGAATCGCAAATTGCCGCTATATTATAGGAATTTTGCTCAACGTCATTAGCTTGTTTCTAACTTAACACTATTGTATGCGCGTAGTTCATGGACAAAAACATACCTTTGCGGTTTTAATTCAAATTTTACTTCTTTGAGTTTCGCCAGATGAAGTGACATTATTGTAACGTGACATGAAAGTAAGTTATTTTTCTTTATATTAATAAAAAAAAATACTGTATATTTTGATGAAATATGTTTCGATGTTTATAAAAGCATAATATCATATTTAAAACAAACATAATGGCATACGTATTTAAAAATATCTCGCCATAAAATCATTATAATCTAGAAATGGGGAGGCCAGAGGAGTATACATTTACAACTATTTTTAACGATTAAAGTCTTAAATTAAACAATTATCGTGAATAGACTAAACCAAATAAAACTACTAGACCAAATAAAAGACCATATTCTTTAATGCTTAAGCATACGGACGCAATAATATAATAAGTTTAACATAATATTTGTCCATGGACCATAGAAATTCAAATAGCGTATATTGACCCATAGGCTAAACCAATGGAGCTAATACTCGTAGAGCAGAGATTTAGAAATTAAATAGAAGTGCACTAAAAGGGATTTTTCATAAAAATATCCTGACGTAAAAACGTACGAATAATTACGAGCTTCAGCTAGCCACTCATATACTGATCCGATTTTGTCTGAATGAAACCTACAGGTATACTTAGATAGCGCAGCAAATAAATTATTCAAAGACTAGAGCTCCACGCCGGCACGGTTATTTTGTCCCCAACGTCGCAAACTTACTGAAAGTAACACACTCTGCCCGCGTACAAAGTGCATCGGTTGGCGTCCATGACTTAAAAATTGTAGGGATCAATTAATATGTCCCCCTGTCTTTTATCAACTGCGGCGACTGTGAGATATTAAAATGCAATTTGCACTTTTTGCTCTTGGATTGTAATGCAAAACACCTTTACCACTTGCTTGCACCACGATTTTTAAATTATGTTTAGCGGCTAACCGTATTTAGGTAGATGTCAAACTATACAAACATGTCACATTTAAATAATATTTGCAACTAAACACGTTTAACGATTTTGGTGAACAAAACACAAAAGCTAAGTCAAAAATTGCAATTGCATATACTTTTCTTCGCCGTAGGAGGTACATTTTCCATTCCGTATTTTTAATTTTATTTCAATTTAGCTTCCAGTTTTAAAAAAACCTCGTTTAACGTTATTAATACTATTTTAGGAGTTTACAACAAATCATCTCTAACACAACCACTGACGAAATGCGTAATATGACATAAAAAAAAACAACGCCCACTATGGTTAAATAGTTTTACTTCAAGACAGTTTAAGAGAGGCATTACTTCCCCTGTTGATATTTTTGGCGGGTGCTATTAGTGGATTCAAATATATTTTTACATTTTTGTCTACGAACAGCACCTACAAAGCATAGTGCTGCCTGCCAGTGTTTGTTAGGCAAGACGTTACGAGGTGCTGTTACTACAGCTAAAAATCACTTAGGCTCGTTGTTTCGCTGTGTACATTACGTGAATACTCGTATATAACATAACATTTAATAATGTATATGTATATGTGAAGATATGTTATTGTTAAATCTCATGTGTAACTCCTGGTGTACATACTATTCTATTCTATTCGAGTAATCGCTGCAGGAAAACCCATCGAGCCAAAACTCCGAGAGCACAATTAAGGATAATGAATAGGCAAAACAGAGTCGACGTTATGACAAGAGTAGACAAAAGGTTACCTAAACAAAAATCGGTCAGTCGCCAAACCTTGCTCAGAAGTCCATAGGTTAACGTCATTGAGTTCATCTAGCATCATAGAATTACCACAGTGTGTACCGCGATGTTGGTCTTAAAGGCCTACCACACGCGCAAGTATCACCACAGTTTTGTCAGCATATACCAGCAGAAGAAATAGTTCCTCATTGGGAAACATTGTATCCACGCCGACGATTTTGACAAAAATGAGGCTTGGGCGTACTTAACTGTGCCGTGAGGTAGCTACGTCCGTGTTCAAGTTTGACGACAGTTTTACCTGCGCAGTTATAACTGTGGTGATACTTGCGCGTGTGGTAGGCCTTTTACACACCATGTTTGCGCAATTCTTTTATAGTAATGGTAAATCACGCGTCACATAGTACTTAAACTATGTGTTAGTATTATAAACTATAAACATGGTAAAAACATGAAATCAGATTTTTTTTTATGTCAACAATTTACATTATTTTTGTTGAATGTCAATGTAATTATAACGTTAGTGTTAGCCACTGCCTTGAGGCCGAATGTATCTAGTGGAGAAAAAGGTGGCGAAAAAACTCCACTCTGACCATTTTTTCTTCGATCGCATACATAATACATAGGTACATGTTGTAAACTTTTAGTCCGGATTTACTTACGGGTGTTGTTATATCGGAAGAGTCCGACCAGGTTTCGCTCAGATTCGCAGAGCTTAATCATGGTGAGCAGAGACGGAGCTCGCGTCGTCGGTTGCTCGTCTCACACGTTGCACGTCGTGTGAGACGAGCAACCGTCTAGGTCCATCTTGGATGGAAGCTGAAGAGTATCTGGACCAGATACGTCCGAACACTGTGCCGAATGTCAAAAACTAATTAATTTTTTTAGAATAGTTAAAGGCCGAAAATGATTAAAAAGCAACGAGGCTATCACTTCATTACAACCTACTGTGCACCGGTTTCTACCAGTTCCTGCAGCATCATGACGCCATGATAAACTGATTGATCGTCCCATCGACTATGCCATTTTGGTTTGTTTCATTAAGTACAGTAAGATGGAGATAGGCGCTTTAAAAACGTTGATCGCTGTGTTATGCCGCAAAGACAGGTTTTCAAGGTTTACTGACTTTTTCAAATCAGTATAATAATATGTAACTATGATGCATTTGTCGTAACATAGTTATCTATCACTAAGGGCGATGTCCAGTAATATTTCACAACATGTTTTCGATGATAGGCGGGTGTAAACGCCCTTACCGCTCTCTAAACAAAGCGAAGGTGAAAGTTAAGTCTTTTGTTGAATCATAATGCAAGTGTTTATTTTATTTCTGTACGATCACTGCGAATTATGTTATCCATGTACTGAATGTGGGTGGAGCGCGTACTCACGCGTTTGCATTATTAGTGTATTCAGTTACAGATGAAAATAAACATGGTTTTCAACTATACTCTGATTTTTAATTAGGTGGACTAAACTGACAGTTGGTGGGTTGCCACGTAAGGGAAAATAAAAAATAGTGTTGTGCTCACAGTGATCGACTAATAAATATTTTCATTCAATCGTTCGTTCATTCAATTGTAGACTAGTGAATGTAATGTAACTAGTTCAAACTATAAACTCTGAAATTAAACAATACTTAAGTTGGGGCATTCCGTGATTAAATTTCATTTAATTTTATAACTTAACAACATGACAGACATACAGATGATGACAGATGTTCATTCCTTTCCGTTTTGGAATAGGTAAAATAAAATAAAAACCAGATTTAAAATTTTAATCACTATTTAATCCTATCATTTTTTAAATCAGAATCGGTTACATTTATTACGATCCTTTCGGTTACGTCGTCGATAAGGAGGTCGAGCCTTCGACTACCGTTGCGGTGTAACTAAATTTAATCCTTCACTGAACAATTTATGAACGTCTTGCATTTAAGTTTTGTTATACGCGCGACGTGCCCCTTTACCTGTGCCCAAACTAACTCTATAGGGTTTGATTCGCAGTTGTAAGGGGGCACTCTCAGTATAGTGATCCATACTCTGCAGCGAGCTCTTCCACTGCATACTTTTGAAAAGCAGCTTTTTTTCTTTATTCACTACCCAGATAGCATACTAAATGTCAACTGTGTGGAGATTTTGGTATTTTTTGCTACTTAGTCTCCACAGCCAACATTACTCAATTTTCCCTTTACAGACTCTTTAAAGTAAATAGCTACCGTAATTCCCAAGTACATTTTCGTTCAGTACATTTACCTTACACAGTTCCAACTTGCTTTTCCACTGTTGTGAGGTATGAAATTCATCCTGTCGTTTCCGAAATGTCAAAACAATTTATGGTAGCAGGAGTGGCTTAGAAAAGTAAAAACCGGTCAAGTGCTAATCGGACCCGCGCACGAAGAGTTCCGTACGATTATCTATACAACATTTGAAGTTTCTTCCTATTACCGTATTTAATAGGTATAACGCAAAAATACCTACGGCGAAAAATCATGTTTGTTATGTGGGAGCCCACATATTAATTTTATTCTTTTTTTTATTTTATGTTTTTATAGCGGAAATACAAATAGGTACAGTCGACAGCACGTCAATCTTCACATTTTAGTTGCAAAGTCACCCGTAATGCAACGGAGTAGAGTGCATGGGTGTATACCATGATGTACTGTCGACTGTACATCGTCTGTGAAAATTTCAACGGTCTAGCTATTACGCTTCACGTGATACAGACTGGTGATAGACATACAGTGGTCTCTTAGTAATTAGTAACAAAAGACAACAAAATGTAAAAAATACATTGTACAATGTTGCGCGTCAAAAGCACAGTCATGGTATCAATGTAGCCTCAATGTAGCTCACTCATCAATCAGTCCAACGGTTCCGGTTTAAAGGACAATTTGCAGTTTGCGATGTACTGCGGCCGTAATGATTATACGCTCTTTAGTCCTCATTGGATGCTTTGTCTAACAACTCCACGCAGCGATGTATGAAATTAACACTGCTAGGGTATTGTGCTATATTCTACAATGTTATTATATTCATCAAACTGCAACTTTTAGTAGTAGTTCCTTCTGTTTTGAGTGGGCGGTGCTGCTCCCTACAAGGTGCTGGAGTTCAAACTCCTAAGCAGAAGTCTGACTTCTTCTTAAATTCAATAATATGGCACGTCCATTTCAAGCAATGTCTAGAATATAGGATTTATATATTACATGCTCTCACCTTGTTTTTTGTCTGATAGAAGTCAGAAATTTATTTCAACGTAAACGTTACGTGGAGCCGATTGTAGTGCAGAAAAAGGCAGCGAAAAAACTTCACTCTGACCATCTTATCTAAAATCGCCTTAAATCTTATACATAAGTAAATACGAATATTTATATAATATCTAAGAATCTCGTAACCCATGAGTGCAATCAACACTTGCTATGGCCAAACAATAATAGCACAGTTTTTTGGTATGCAGTCACAACGTGCATTATTATATTATTATCATAGTACTCAATACTCAACATTTAGACTTATTTTGGCTGCTTAAATAAAATAAGAATATTCAAGAGACAAATAAAAGTTACAATTAAATAAATATATACAATAGGCGGTCTTATTGCTAACAGAAATTTCTTCCAGACAACCTTGTGACGGAAAGGTCGCCGAAGGAAAAAGAGACGGGCAGTTTGTGCAAATACGAATAATACATACTCATACTTAATAATGTACCTACCTATTTTCATAACAAAGCGGCAAATTAAGAAGATTCATTACTTTTATGAGTGATCTATCAACTGTTAATTATGCCAATCAAGATAATTATTTATCAATACTGTTGTAAGACGTGAGCGCGTGCCGTTTCAATAATATGCTCTAGTAAAATTACTGAGTGGAGATAAGGTAACATAGAACCACGCACTGACTTGCTATCAGTTCTGACGACTAGTACATTTGTCATAAAGTATTTCCTACGTTTGTAAGAATAATGAGTAATGTTTTAAGATTGCACACATGAGATGTTAGGTAGCAACTAATAAATTTTTATAATACTAGCCGATCCACCAATCCGGACTTGGCCCTCGTGATGGAGTACGGCCTATACCTTCCTCAGGGAAGAGACCCGTGCCCCTCGGTGGGGTCATAATGGGTTGATGATGACTAGCCGATCCGGCGAACGTTGTTTTGCCCACGACCTATTCTCTACCTACAAATATACTCAAGAAAATCGTAAAAATCGTTAAATCCGTTTCAGAAGAGTTCGATAACAAACAGTAACAACACAAGATTTTTATAATACATACCTATATTATGTAATCTAATATTTAATTGAAATATGGTCAGAGTGGAGACGGACATAGAGTCGACAGCGCATCCACCTTTACATTTTTGTTGCAAACTCACTCCTAACATAACTGTTTATAGTTAATGAATGTAATGATTGATGTGTGGTCGACTGTGCTTAGTTTTTTTCGTTTTAAATTATTTGTAGTTCTCAATTTCCATAGAATTAAATTATTCCGTCATTTGCATTAATCATTAATAGTTGTTATGTCCCTATAAGTTGTAGGCTGACAAGCAACAGTTGTAATAATTGATGATGACAGTAGTAACAGATTTTTAAGTAAGCATAAAATTCATCAATACTAATTTTGTTTAATATTTTCTTAATACCTAAAAATGCTACAGTTTCATCTAGCATTTTTGACCTTTTTCCTAAGTTTTAGAAAAGTGGCGGATTGGTTTATAAAGGTTACTTTTCTGTTTAAATAGATAGACAATACTTTATTGCACAACCAGGAAAAATAATTGTTTAGGCCTTATCAAAAAGGAGTAGAAATAGAAAATTAACGGATGTAGGATAGGAGTACTAGGGCCTCATGGCCGTTTATGTTCTTATTTTTCATATCGCATTGTATCCCTTATGGGGATTTTAAAATTAAGAACATGCATTTCGACCACGAAAGAAACTGGTCATGTTAGACAATTTATTATTATATATTTATATGTAACTCTTATGAGTTAGACTGTCGGCCCAGCATCGTCCTGCCTATTGCAGACCTGTTTGAATTTTGAATTTTTTTTCTTTTCTTTGTCAGCGTGATGCGTCGTGAAATCGACCTTCTCTTTAATTTAGTCGAAATAGGTTGACCGTGGCGTTTTCCTCTTCTTCTTTCCAATCTTTTTTGTTTAGGTATGCTAGATAACAAAAACTAATATTATAAATAAACGCAGCTGCCAACAACTTGAATGTGAAAAAGCTATTTTGGAAAGAGCCAAACTGAGGTTGACTCTGCGTAACGGGCGAGAATTCATATAGTTTAGTCTACCTTAGGTAAACCACCTCCATTACCTACGTAAGAAACACGAGGTCGATCGATAAGTTAGCATTGTGTCCACGATCCAATTATCGTCGCTGTATACAGTCATTCGTGGATAGCCACGTAACTCGCTGACGGGAATTCATTTGTAGAAGAGGCTAACTTTATTGCTTTTCCACATATACATACATAGATAGATAACACTATTGCTCAGCCAGGATACAGAAATATTGTAATTTTCTTATGCCTAAGTAATGGTGTACAATTGTCATTTATCTCATAAGACGATCTTTACCCCCAAATATCTCTGAAACGTGACGGGTAGTATATGAATAGAAAAGTTTTTAGTTTGTATAAAATATTCTCTATCCATATTCACCACTTTCATCTTGCGCGGAAACATAAAAAAAAAATCAAAATGGCGGCGGCGTGTGAATATGCCAGCTTCCATAGAAAATTTCACAAACCCCTTTGTCCAAGAAGCCCGCCTCTCCTGGCTAAACTGTTGATTGTAGAAAAGTGTCAAAATGTAGGGTAGTAGGAAAACGGTCATGTAGGCTTTACGCTAGGGACACATGCCCGTAGTTTGCACACTATCATACCAGCTCCTTGCACGTAACAGCTACTGTCATTGTGTATATGTCGCAGTAAAGTAGTTAAATCAGAGAGTCAACTAAATCTCTAGACAGTCAATCAAAGATCGATATTCAATCAAGTCGCTAAAGTTCCGTCAGACAAGTGAGTGAACGAAACGTTTGACGAGTTTCCTAAACGTTCCTATATTCTTTTTTTTGAAGCGAACGACTAAAGGTAAACAAAGACACAGCATCTCTCAAACTTACATGTCACTCAAAATAGCTCATGCACGCAGCTTTGCTTGCATCGTTTACCCACATAGGTTAAGGTAGGTACCGACCTACTGTTTAAGGAAAACAGAAAGACAACCAAACAAGACAAAACAAATACAAAAGAAAATAAAATAGCTTAGAGAAGTTGCACTCGCATTAACAACGTCAATCGTCGTGAGTAAAAATATGGCGTCGGGGTGGCTATCTTACTTTTTTTTTGCCTCTAATTAAAAAAGAGGTTCGTAGTCAGCTCTCCATACTTCTTCCTACACATCGCGTAGCGCATTAGCATAAAATAATCGATCATAATCGGCCTTTGAACAAAATTCCGTCATCTTTGCTAGTTGCGATTTTGCGAACATATTTGGCAGCAGTAGGATAGCTTTTATTTTGAGGACCACTGAAATTTTAGGTATTTTTTGGACCACAGATCTCTTAAGCAAATTGTATTTTTTTTTTTTTTTTTTTTTTTTTTTTATTAAAAACTGACCAACGATTGACCCCGATCTCACCTGATGGTAAGTGAAGATGGAGCCGACGATGTTCCTCGTTGGTTCAGTAAGAGCCTATTCACTCTAGCCTTAAAGGCACCCAAATTGTACCTTTCCGGAAAAACAGAGGAAGGGAGCGAATTCCATTCCATTTTCATGATAAAATTAAATATTTTGTTAAATAAACTGCGAGTAAGGGATAAATCAGGTTATAACAGTGTTAGGGACTTCACACACGACTGCTATAATATACATTACATCCCGGGAGGTATAGCTTTACATTATATTAAAGTATCACACACGGAACAGGTAACGTAATGTATATTTCGCTTCATTTCGTTGACATACGTCTCGACCGACACACGTTCCGGCTGCTAAGGCGTTATACAGGGTGTTATGGATCTGTCGACTTACTACTAGATTTAATAGATAGCTAGTTCATCAGAAGATGATTGAGATTTTGATGCGCGTATGCGTTGGCACATGTGCCAAAAATAGAACGATGTGCATTGAACATCATATAAAGTAAGGAAAATTCCGAAGAGTTTAAATTATATGCGGAATTATCAGACATCGCCAGCAAGTGGACAGGCATGATATTATTACAAAATTGATGACCACTGTGTTGCTACACTTTTTTTCTTTTCTTGAGGTAGATTGATTTTTGTTACTATCCTTCATGTTAAAGGCAACTTTAATGTTATATTCCATCACTATATACAAGTTGTAACTTCCTATGTTACATCTATAAAATCATAGGTCATCAATTATTATTATTATTATTATTAATACGTTTATTGCACATAAGTAAAAATTACAATGGCAACGCGGCGGACTTAATGCTACAAGCATTTTCTACCAGTCAACCGCTGGAGGTGTATCAATCGACTGAATCGAAGAATTGCTCGCAGCCCTGGCCGCCTGAGTGATCTTAAACGATCACGAACGTTAAGCAACATAGGGCGCGTTCAGTGCGCGGATGGGTGACCGTTTATGATTAACGCTAATGGCATTTTTCCGAGCGGTTCCATGCTTCGCAAGGCATGTTAAGCAGTTGGTGCTGGCTGCCGATAGATGGCAGTCGTTAAGCCAAGTCAGAGGCCATAGAGCAAGACCAGCCACTAGTCTTACAAGCCTCCATCAATCCGGACTTGGGCCCCCGTGGCGGAGTCTGGCCTATACCTTCCTCAGGCTTACGAAACGTAGCTTACGGCCGATTTCTGAATTGAGAATTTCGCTAAGTAACTATGTACTTAACTCCAGTGCTGTCTCGTCAAGTTTCGCAGAAAAGAGCGTGACAGAACGTTATTTAAATATTTAAGTGAAATTCTCAATTCGGAAACCGGCCTTTAGCGAGACTATTTATATGGAGCAAATTTATGTGGAGCAAATGATTTTTTTGAGATAGGACTCTGAATACCTATGTCGTCTAGCGACATAAGACTCCTAGTGGAGTTTTTTGAATCACCAAGAAACTTTTTGAACACCCTTTACGAAGGAAGATATATCGTAATATACGGAAAGATATTGGGAGGTATTGAAAGGTATCGAAAGGTAAATATACATCTTCGTATCGCTCAGTACCTTTAAGGTACGAAGATGTAAGGATGTATATTATAGCTGTCGTGTGTGGTCTCCTGACGATTTCTATGGAAAGATGTAATGAGATATATCGTGCTATAATATACATCCTTACCTTATAGCCGTCGTGTGTGGAGGCCCTTATTGTGTTTATTGCTTAATGGCATTTATTAGGCACATCGTTTTGTATAACTTTGCTAAATATTATGCAGCGTTGTAAATTTGGCATATTGAAAAACCAAATTTTTGACATGTTGACAATTAGTCGTTCGCTTCAGTAAATAGAATATAGGTATTTCAACTTAGGTAAAATGTTTCTTTGAACGAACGTGTCGAGTCTTCTAAAGCCATCTTTGCAACAGGAACTCACTACAAAAACAAGACTCTTCTTCTTAATTTTGTTGCGTAACCATCTATATTAATAATTTCGTTCGGGTCTACGGTAGACTCGAACGATATGCATACCAAATGAAAGAGCGTAAAAAAATAGTTGATCTGAGTCGACAACATATGGGCGGAAAATTCGTATTATCGAGCAGCATCAATATAAAAATTATTAAATTCAACAATGGCGTTGCTAAGTAAACATGTCAATGTCATCATTGTTGTGTTAGTGTCACAAGTTTTCATTGTGAACTGTTATGGCCGGCTTACATTATTTTAGTGTTTAAGAGAATGCTATAATACAATTAGAGAGGGAAGTGCATTAGTACATTACTAGACGTTCGAGTGAACGTTTATATTTCTTCCAGTAGAGTGTCATGCGCTATCCTACTCAAAATACTATGAGTTTTAATGGAACACATAAGTAAGTTTGATAATTCGAGTTAATGAAAACAACACGCACCCGTCACGAGTCACTTGCGCACTCTCTTAAATTCTCACTAAATTTTTAGTTTATACACAGATAACTAACGAGGATAGTAACGCGCTCAGGTGTTACTGGATAGAACAATAGAAACCAATTCTATTTTGATTCTAATTGAAAGGCAACTAGAACCGTACTATACCGTAAAACGTACTAAAGCAAGTGGCGCTTACACGTTTCTACAAAAGCACTCTCCTTAAGAAAGAAAGAAAGAAAGAAAGAAAGAAACAAAGAAAGAAAGAAAGAAAATTTATTTATTTGATACTCAAAACAAAACAAAAAAACACACACACACAGAATGCGTACAATAATAAAAAAATAACACAGAAAGCATAAAAAGCGTAAAAATAAATAAACTGTACAACATGAAAATAATAATTTACATTTACATACAGGCACATACATTGCTTCTGGCCCCACACTAGGATACCCTGTGTCGTGGGAACCAGAAACAGCGACGTCACAAACATGTAAACATCCAAGACCTGGGATTTTTTTTGTCCCCAGCCGGGATTCGAACCCGGGACCTCTCGCATGGTAGTCAGATGCGCTAACCACTACGCCACAGCGGGCGTTAAAGGTTGAGCCCCCAAAATGGGCCCGATTTAGCATAATGTTGCAACAGAGTGTAAAGTAAAGCACTCTCCTAAACACTAAGATAATCTAAACCGGCCCGTTGATCTAATTTGTTAACTTCATGGTGTGTGGAATACCGTGGCATCCAAAAAGCTTATTATAATCTGTGCCAACTGAGAAGGTGTAGTAAGTAATCTGTGGTGTTTTTCATTGGCGGGAGCTCAGAAGAAGGTCCTTCTTCTGAGGGCGGGAGGGAAGACAATAATAGGGAATGGATGAAAATATCAGAAGTGCTTGATATTTTTTTTGGTGATAGGAATAACCTTCTTTAACGCGGGAAAAAAGTTTAATTTTTTTTGGCCCCGTAGTTAATTTTTAAATATACTTAATATTTTTCCATTCGTCGTTCTGGGCTTAGTATCAGACATATTCGTTAGTCCGCTACGTATGAAAAAAAATCCACCTTGAAAAGCTGTCAATGTCACCACAGAATTTTTTTTTAATACGTAGCGGACCAAGGAATATGTCTGTTAAGCCGTACTGAGCCCAGAACTACGAATGGAAAAATATTAAGATTATTTAAAAATTAACTACGAAGCCAAAAAAATTGAAACTTTTTTTCTCGCGTTAAGGAAGGTTATTCCTATCACCGAAAAAAATATCAAGCATTTCTGATATTTTCATCCATTCCCTATTGACATTGAGTTTTGGAAGGGTCTGAAAAATAATTGAAAAAGGAAATCAAAGTCATAAATTGATCTTTATTGTTTTGCTTAGTTAGGTACCAATAAACTTATTGAAATGAAAAAGCCACTAGATAAGAAAAATACCAAAAAGATTAAAAGTACCAGAAACCGATGTGGGTACATGCAACGACTAATGGATGTCGATGAAGCGAAAGTGATTTGTCAGGATAGTGGCAGGTGACAGTCCGTGGTCTCTGCCTACCCCTCTGGGATACAGGTGTGAGCTTATGTATCTGAATGTATTAAGAGATTTATATCTACTGGTGGTTGATAAATACAGAGGCGTCACCATATAAAAAAACATAGTGGAATATTATTTTGCGTCTACATTTTACCCGAGTGAAGCCGGGTTTTCGTCTAGTATACAATAAAACAAAACACGGAATTTCCAAGCTCTCAGTTCATTCACTATGACATCGAAATAACAATAACAAATGAAATAATCGTAGCGGAGTCGACAACATACTCAAACAAAGACCACAATTTGAAACAAAAAACCACTCACACAACAATCCAAGTTGCACAACGTTTGCCAAAAGAAAGACTCTAAAAGTAATCAGCTGTTGTCGTGACCGCCATCTTGTTTTACCTTATTAATCAACATACTGGCTTTCGGTCAGTCAGATAGTTAAACGTTTTCGACGCTGCTTTATTTAAATCAAAAAGCTAGCGACTTGATTGAATATGGATCTTTGATTGACGGTTTAGAGATTCAATTGACTCTCTGATTTAACTACTTTACTGCGACATATACGCTAACTGGCCATGGCGTGTCAGTTTGGCAACATCCCACGTCCCCTCCCTCAACGGGTATGCAAGTAAATCAAATGTTGTGCCAGCTACTTTGCCGATTTACATGGCATGTGTATCCCCGGCTTTACAAGTTAGCGAGTACCAAGGACCGGTGAACAACTTATAAAGGAAAACTTCATACAAAATGCGCTGAAGAAGTTGTTAGTTTTGTAAAGCAAATAAAACCGTCTCTATTTACAGAACCCTACGTTGCGCGCAGCCTGTTTATATACGAAGAATGACGAATGTTACGTAAAGCCCGTCTGGCCGCTGCCTGCTGTTTTCTTGACATTGTGTCCGTCACTGTTATCTGCCATTACCCCCCGACATTGTCCGAGTTTCGAACAATGACCGTGACCTATAGACAACAAGGCACTTGTTATACATACAGGGTGTCCGGTGGCAGAATTAGGATTTGAAATTCGAATAATTTTTCAACTATTGAGGATATTCGATCGAGCGTTAGTGCGGATTAATTAGTCACAACGTCGCAGTGGACGAACAATCAGCGTGCGTATGCTATTGAAGAGTTCATCAAAGCATTGCGTGATTTTTTTCCGAACAAAAAATGTGATGTCCCCGCTTCGGAGACTTCCCATGGCCCCCAAGATCACTAGATCTGACTCCCCTTGACTTTTTTCTATGGGGTTACCTCAAGAGCACGAAACAAGTCCTTTCACTATTACTCAATTGTAGAAAAATTGTAAGCGAAGTGAACGCCATTTCACTAGCTGTTTGCGCATCGCGCTTAACACAGTTGAAAAGTTTCAGGAGTGTATAGAACGTGATGGTCAACATTTGTGTGATTTAATTTAAAAAAGTAAAATCCGCATTTATCCTTTGTTCATAACTTCTTTTATTACGTGAATATTCCTGGCAGTATTTTTTTTATTTAAATTTAAAATCCCAAATCTGCCACCGGACACCCTGTATGACCCGTACTATGCCAACCTTTGCACCTTATGTGTGCATACAACTGCCGACCTTCGAAAGTTATTATTTGACTTACCTATCCATGTATGAATACTTACGAACTTACGAAACGAACTCAGATGAAGATAAACGCTGCCTTTTCTATGGAATTTGTAATTCACAATTTGCAGAATTTTAGCCTTAGAAATCGCCGGTCCTATATCGTCATTCCAGAATACTAGAGTATTGTGGGAGATACGGAGAAATCTCCAATGAGGGTCTTCCAACCGTGGTAGGAAGGTAACAGGGCCTAGATTCTGCTAATGCATTGTAGTACAATGACAACTGCATGAAGATGGCGATTCAGTTCCATTGCCGCTTCGACTCAACGCGAGCACGTGTACCAATAATTCTGGGCGTCGATGGTATGAAAAAACACGTCACGTGACGCGGCCGTGTATCTGTCATCGTACTATAATGCACTAAGAGAATCGAGACCCAGGTCTCCAACCTGAGACTTAAAAAGAGAACAAAAACGTAAAGGTCACATGGCGACGTGTTTTTTTAATTTTATTTGTCTAAAGTTTTATGCGAACCCATTTTTTTCCTATCCAAAACTGGTTGTGGGTCGTTAATTTTATTTTATAGCTTTGGGGTGCTATGATTGCCCATCTAATTTATTGCAGAGGTTCAGTCGACAGCCCATCAAGTTTTTCACTCGTGCACTCTACTTGGTTACATAGCTTTGCGACTAAAATGCAAAGGTTGAAGGTACCTGTGACTTCTACTGCTTAAGACGAGAGCGGGAGCCTAAAAATAGCTATACAAAAAACTTCACGTGATGCTGATGAGGCCTTTGCACAGCCGTGGGACACAATAATAGAGGCTACGTAAAAAAAAAACGTTACATACAGTACAATAGCGGCCTTATTATTAAAATTCATATATGTAATTGTTTAATAGGTAGGTAGAAAACTCTCTATTAAAATATGTACATATCTGTGATTACAACATTCTTGGACCACGTGTTTTTTCAAATTATTTATTCTTCCGTTGATGTAACCGTTATTTTACTAGCTACATTTACTCAAGGTTTTATAATAAATAAACTATTTAATCAGAAGCTCAATAAAACTAGTCTCTCCTGTCAACAAATCTGTAATATAATTCAAGTGTTTGTTTTGGGGCAATAAAATAGATAAGACGCGTTATTGTTAGGTTTGTTAACGGTTATTAAACTCTGCTTACATCATTTTCAGTCAATATCGCCGTGTTAATTAATTACTGTTTATCAAAACTAAATTTAAATGTCACAAAATAGAAAGCCCATATTCCTTACCCTAAGTCTCCTTCCTAACGACTTCCCTTGTCCTTTATAATCTAGGATCCAGATGCCACGAATGCTCGGCACCTTCATCGGATTCTTCGACCAGAAGAATCATAATTCCATGTACAGGAAAATGATGCATCTTCAGAGTCAACGCACGCGAGAGAATGGCACTGAAAAGAAGTACACTAATATCAGTTAAAGAACTGTTTCAAAAAGTAAAAGTAGTTGTTCGACTAGACATACTAGTTACCCATTTATCTATTTAATAGTCACGATTATTCCCGTTCAATGTATAAATATGTATGAGGTAGAGCATCGGGAGTAATTAAAAAAAACTATCTAGTGTAATATACATACATGTATCATGAACTTTTTTCGTACCGCCCCATTCCGTAACACGTTGTTTTGGTACTCTTGTAAGTACATCGTAGAGCAGGCGTATGCTTCGTGAACCTAATTTTAGAATGTAATGTAAAGTACCATCGAGAGATTCCAGCGCTGCGTGCGTTCCTTTAGCCGAAATGGTGTAACAAATCATGACACTAACATCACTCCTCCGTTCCTCCAGGTTAGCACAACCCGTCTACTTGGGTCGCCTGATAGATTACTACTCGCCAACACAGAACTCAGTGACGCAAGAAGAGGCCTATTGGTATGCCGGAGCAGTGGTCCTGTGTTCCGCACTCAACGTCTTCGTGGTCCACCCCTACATGATGGCCATTCTCCACATGGGAATGAAGTTCAGGGTCGCTTGCTGCTCTCTCATTTATAGAAAGGTGAGTGTTATTACAGTGAGTGCTACTTGACCTCTAGCTACTGGATTATGGTCTAAGGAAAAAATATGATGATAGGAGCTCTTCTGTTAGTAGATTTTCATTAACAGTAGAAATAACATGGTGAAAGAATATCAACGTTTATCGGTAATCACGGAATCTTTATAATCCCCAATGCGTGGGACGAAAAATGGTTCTCGTTTGCTACGCTAATACGTTTACGTATGTTTATGTATTGCGAGGCAAATGTAAATCATACGTCATCGGCACAGTATAAATTCACCATCATCGTATTAACAAGCCCTGGGAACCCTGGACCTAATTTTTGGGCGGGGCAAGCATGCTTCCCATTTTTGACGTAATAGGTACTTCTTTTGGCGCACCTTTTTCTTAGCAGTATAGGAAACTGAACTGTTACGGTCGGGTCGATCGAGCTCCAGTCAATCAGTGACGCTGAATTGCGTATGAAAGAAAGAACAATATGTTTAATATCAGATACAAAGAAATTAACAACTTAACTTCTAATACAAAATTTGTGGAATGTAGGAATGTAGGTGGATAGTAAATTGGTAAATAGAAATAAGAAATAATTTATTTGCCAGAAAACACAAATTGATTAGTTCCTTAGTTCCTTAATCCTCAGATTAAATACATTTATCTACTTTACATTCAGCTGAAAAAGCATAGAAATATTTTCATTACCTATAAATGTAACATGCAAAAAGTACTAGGTCTACAAAGAAATCAAAAGTCAAATGTTGCTAGATGACATCCAGATCCATAGGTCATGATGACATTGCATAGGTTACAGTATTAAGACAATCCGTACTAACAGTCATGCAACATGACACGGGCGCAAAGTTCGTTGTACGCGAACGCAGTTGACCAACACCATTACGCGCGAATTAATCATCGTTTGTTTTGTCCTTGTTATGAAAATTAGCTCAATGTTAAACAGGCAATTAAGGGGCCGCTCAAGTATTACGTACGTAAGCACTATAGTAGGGCGGGCGGGGGGACTTTGCTTTGCTTATTTTTGATGACATGGGGAGGGCGGCGTCTACATGGTGATTACGTCAGCGGTAGTTATTTACTTTTTTACACATATTGCCAACCCACACCTTGTCTATGCTTGAAAACGAAACGCATTTTCGGGGATTCCCACTAATAATGATTATGTTTAGGTTAGGTTAGGAATTACTGCTGCTCATGAATCAATAAAAAAATCAACACATTTAAAAAAAATGCATATACCAATGTTTA
Source organism: Yponomeuta plumbellus (assembly GCA_947310845.1). NCBI lineage: Eukaryota > Metazoa > Arthropoda > Insecta > Lepidoptera > Yponomeutidae > Yponomeuta > Yponomeuta plumbellus. The sequence goes on along the minus strand of OX371198.1, from coordinate 12,724,024 downwards.
CGTGAGCATGGGCGGGGGAGCCAGAGCTTTTCTTACTTTTGCTGGGAAAGGGGGGCGGGGGTGAATAATTGTAATAAATCTGCTTACGTAATACTTGAACGGCCCCTTAGGGTTTATTACTCTTTGTAGAGTTCCATACCCAAAGCGTACGGAAAACCTCTTCTCTCTTCCTTCTCTCTCTTCTTGACTTGACTGCTGAAACCTTATCCTATAGCAATGTTTTTAAATATTCACAGTAAAATTTCTTTTCAAAATTAAAATTTAATAACATTTTAAAAGCCGAGGACCGTGCTCAGTGGCATGCAATGGGAGAGGCCTATGTCCAGCAGTGGACAACCTTAGGCCGATGATGATGATGATGATGAACATTTTAAAAATTACGTAACAACCGTAATTTTTTTTGCCGTTTTTTGCTCGTTATTTCAAACGTTGTATAGATAATGGTACGGAACCCTTCATGCACGAGCCTGTTTGTTTGCCTGCTTCTTAATTCCACAAATCAAACCAAACCAACATCCCAACGCACCTTCCAGTCGCTGCGGCTCTCCAAGACCGCGCTAGGCGAGACCACAGTGGGCCAGGTGGTGAATTTACTTTCGAACGACGTGAACCGCTTCGACGTGGCCGTAATCTTCCTGCACTACCTGTGGCTGGGCCCGCTTGCCACCGTGGTCATTACCTACCTCATGTGGATCGAGATCAGCTGGGCAGCGGTGGTCGGCGTCGCCTTTATGCTCGCCTTCATTCCGCTGCAAGGTTTTTATTTTTATTTTTATTTTATGGCCTCAAACTGCTGCAAATGAAAAGAGGTAACAAACCTCTTTTTTGTTTCATTCAACTTTGGGCTGCGGCTAAATTCTGTTTCTTTTAAGTACTATCAAAGTGTGGACATCAATATAAGGGGTATGTGCTTGTACCTGTTCAGAAACGTTGTCAGAGACACAGAATGCCCGGTTAGGTAAATTTAACTAGCTATTATGTAACCGATTTTTAAAATTTCAATTTAAAAAAACTTCGCAAAACTTCAAGTCTGTTTTAGGAATTTACAACAAATTGTTTCTGACACAACCATACTACTAATAAATTAAATGCATAATGTGACATTAAAAAAAATTAAAACGCCCACTGAGGTAAAATAGACTTACTTAAAGCGACTCTAAGAGGCGGATTATTTCACCTTTTTATAACCAGAAACCTAAGTAGTTGTCGACAGGTTCGGTAACGCTAAAAGTAAATTACGGTATAAAACGGTATAAAAATATAATTTCTTAGGAAAACGTGGTCCAGTTGTAGTGATTGGTACCTCTGCCTACCCCTTCAGGGATAACGGGCGTGAGTTTATTTTTTTTTTTTTTTCTTAGGAAAAATCGGTATCATTTAAAGAAAAGCTATACAAGAAGCTCGGTGTTACACACTTAAAAAATAGTGACAATACGATGCGAGCAATGGATACATATGTACCGATATTTAAACGTGATCAAACTTGCTTACTCTGGATCGTTGTTATCGCAGTGATCGAGTTGATCTCGGATTGTTCCACCAGCACCGACATTCTCATTTCTCTTAGCCACTTTAAATAAACCGTGCTCACGTTTTTCCCTTTAACACAGACTTTTTAAACTGACGAAACTGGTTTTAAGGGATCGTGTCTTCACAAATAATAATACTAACAAGTGTTAAAAGAAAACATCAATTTAACCAGTCCCATCAAAATCAAAGTTCCAACAAAGGATGCAAAGCTACAAACTACGTTCTTCACAACAGCTTACTTGGGCAAGCGCACCTCAGTACTCCGGCTTAAGACGGCGCTGCGTACAGACGAGCGCGTACGCCTCATGAATGAGATTCTCTCCGGGATTCAGGTCATCAAGATGTACACCTGGGAGAAGCCCTTCGCAGACCTCGTCGCCAAGGCCAGGAAGTAAGTGGAATTGTTAACAAATAGCTAAAAGCTAGCTGCTTTTGTTCTGAAATCACGGTCTAATCCTCCATTGATACCTCAGAGACAATTTAGTTAATCTGTGGTTACGTTTTTTCTTTGTGATTTTTTTTTTAATTTCTAGCAGACTGTTTTAATCGGCGCTTATCGATTTTTTTTTAAATAAAGCCATAGGTCTTCTTAGCTTAAAAATTAAAGATTTTTATGCGCCTTTATAATGTATGTATGTATTAATCCATTCTCGTCTTCTTAATTGTAAACGTATATTCGTCCTCCTTATATCGTACGTCATCGTACTACCCATGCATATGACCCTAAGAGCCTTTTCACACTATACCTACTATCCATCCAATATTGGTGTCGGACGCCGATCCGATATCGGATTTAAGGACCCGACACCGATATGTTGGTGATACCATCGGTCGCCTGTGTGTGCGTCGTCGGACGAATAAATTGAATATAAATTAATTAAATCGTCGTCGGCCGACGACATTGTAAAAGCGGCTGGGAGACATTGGACGAGACTAGCACTGGGCCGGATGGGTTGGCGTGAAAGAGAAGAAAGAGCTCTATGCCCAAAAGTGGGCTCTATTTACGGGCTGATTAGATAGATAGGAATTAATTAAGTAGTCTCTGTGTGGGCAGAGCCATATCCGCGGCAGACATTTTAAAAATGGCTCTTTCAGAACGCCTTTGTCGGAAATACGTGTAAACGGCGTATAGTTTCTGCTGTCGGTTGTAGTCTATCGCCGCCCGCTACCGATATCGCATTGGATAGTGTCAAAACGCTCTAAGGGTTAAATAGTTACTTAGCGAAATTCTCAATTCGTGAACTGGCCCTTAGACCCTCTTGTGCTTACACCACAATGTCCTGCACAGACACGAGATCAAGGAGATACGCGCGACGTCCTACATCCGCGGCGTCCTCACCTCGTTCATAATGTTCATCACGCGAATCTGCCTCTTCTGCTCCATACTGGCCTTCGTACTGCAAGACAACGTCATCAGCGCGAAGAAAGTCTTCGTTGTCACCAGCTTCTACAACATACTGAGGCAGACTATGACTGTGTTCTTCCCACAAGGTTAGTCGGTTATCTATCTATTCTTCTATATAAATAAAATTCAAAGTCCTGACTGACCGACTCACTCATCAACGCCCAGCCCAAGCCGTTGGACCTAGGAAGCTGAAATTTTGCACAGAGGGTGTATATATAATTTAGGCAAGGAATAAGACCGGATTTTTTGAAATTCAACCCCTAAGGGGGCGAAAAGGGTTGCCAAAATTTGTATGGGAGGTATAAAGAATGTTGTCTAATTTTCTTGAAACTTAAAATATATACTCTTCAGCACAATTGATTGAACACGTGATTCGCCGTTTTTCTAAATTTAACGCGGAGTGAACGGGGTTGCAAAATTTTGAACTCCACGCGGACGGAGTCGCGGGCGAAAGCTAGTTAATTAATAATGATGGACATGTGGAGAGGATGAAGGAAGAAAGACTGACGAAGCAAATATATCGAGCGAATGTGAGTGGAAGAGCCGGTAAGGGACGCCCCAGGTGGACATACTTCTACCAAACATTTCTACAAATGGCCTCAGTCTGACTATATTTTCATGGTTCTAACATCATTGCCTGGTTACTATAGCACAGGGTATACTAGCTTCGGAACCAAGACATGTAATTGTGTTGCGTGGAAGTTATTATTATACTTTACTGTCCACATAAAAGACATCATAATAAAACATTTACAAAATTATTAGCAAGTATTATATAATTATACATATTTACTACTACTTTCTACTTAAATATAAACAGTTCAGGTTAAAGAAAAAAACATTTTTCCTTATCGCAGTCCGGCCCTGAAATCAATACCCACAGCCGTACTCTCAACTCAGCATTATTTCGACAACCTTCTTCGAGATAAATCGAAATTGCTGTACTGGCCAATTACAAGCGAGCAGCGCGCAGCGGCCTAAAAAAGTTCTATGAAAATTCATAACTGTCGTGTTTTGCGGCCAAATAAATTACATACTAAACTCATATCTGTCGTATTATTTAAAATTGAACGATATTTTACTCCGAACAATGACAACCAAGGAGGTAACTTATCAGAGGTTTTATTTAAATTTCGAACTGTCTTGCGATAGAAAGCTGGATATACGCTGGATATTTGAAAAAAAAAAAGAACACTAACGCGGCAAAAATTATTGTTGTTCGTTCGTGGTTCGCCTGATTTTGAAAATGAGTTCATAGTTTTAATTACCGCGCATTATTTGAGAAAAATCATATACAAGCCTTGGCCACAACTAGGCATTGATCAATGCCTCTTTTGCTGGCCGCTGCAGTAATGTACTATTTTATAGCAAGGTGAAGAATGTATCGTTTGGGCCGGTTTGTGAAGTGATAATTTCACTAAGTAAATACCTAAGTAACGTTCTGTCACCCTCTCTTCTGAGAAATTTGACTAGAAAGCACTACACTTAAACAGTTACTTAGCGAAATTCTCAATTCAGACTCTGTAACGTTAATCATGTAACCTATGATGAGAGTTTACAGTCTATGCAAAATATTTGCATAGCATGAGCTCGTTAATCTATGCTATGAGTCAACAATGTAAACTGAACCTATCTGCAACATTAATATTATGAGTCATAGTACCAATAGTACTAAAACAATGGTAATAGGTTTGTGGATTTGTATTTTTCTCATAACTCCAAGTATATTTTTACGCAATTTAGCGATTTCAGTAACAGTAAAATCGATAGGATATAGTGATTCGAGATAATTTAAAAATAAATGTAGACATTTATGTTTTATTATTTAGTTACAAATAGCATTAATCGTCTATTGTGTCTGTATAATCGAAGTTAATGATCTAAATTTTCGATAAAACAGTCAGTACGTTGATTGTGATTGGCTTAACCCCTGGTTCCTCGTACATTTACAATCTATTAATCTTCTGTTAGTAATTTTCTTTGGCCAAAGTGTTTACTGTACGGTTTCACCATGCATAATGTTTTGCTTGCGCGGCATTTTACTCAGGCCGCGCATCGTTTTTGTAATAAAAGTTAGTTGTCCACGTACAGTCGAGAGAATAAGGCACGTGTTTCATTTACTTACTTACTACTGAACTTTACTCTAAAATATCTATTATAAGTGTGTGGAAAAGCGCCGTCTACTAAGCGCTGGACTATACATTTACAAAAAACAACTGACAGCTGTTAACAGTAGCTTAGGAGACTATTATTATACGAGAAACCTAGAGTTACTTTCACATAATTTTCATAAATCCACTTCTGGTCCCTACGTTTTTCACGTTTTTCTTGGGGCAGCCCAAGAAAGGCAAGAAAAAATTTAGTCTGAACTGGCGCGTGCATGAAATGACTTATGAATGTTAGAGCCATCGCAAACAGGGCGACTTGTCGCCGCGTCAGACGCGACGTTGTCATTTGCTTTTGGCGTCTTGTCGTCGCGACTCCGCGACGCCAAGTGTGACAAAATATATGAAAATTGTCGGCCGTAGCCTGTCGTCGCGTCTAGTCGCCGAACGCGTGTCGCCTAGTGTGCGCATAGGCTTAAGCGAAAGACGATCGGTCCCTCCCTTCCCCTCCGGGATACAGGCGTGCACGCACACACTCGCTCGCACACACACGCTCACTACGCATGTTGAATAATTGATGTAATGTATTACATTTTGTTTTTTTATGAATAAAATATTTAAATTTGAATGTAAACATAGAAGACCAGAGGCTTTAGACCGTCTTGAAAACTTCTGACAGTAAGACCAGCCACTAGTCTCCACCAATCCGGACTTGGCACCCGTGGTGGAGTATGGCCTGTACCTTCCACAGGGAAGAGACCCGTGCCCCTCGGTGGGGACTTAAGGGGTTGATGATGATGATACGTATTAATTCGCAGGGATAGCCCAAGTTGCCGAGGCGAACATCTCAATAAGGAGGCTCCAAAACTTCATGCTTTACGAAGACACCAGTAAGCCGGTCCCAGGTCTGTCTGATATACAAACCTCTACTAAACCACCGAAGCCCAGCAAGGAATCCCTGCCGCCTGAGCCCATTCTGAGGGAGGAGTCGAAGCTTAGCCAAGAGACCAAGTTGTCTGAGGAAGCAGTGAGAGGCTCACTGGAAAAGATTGAAGAAAAACCGTTAAAAGGGAAGGGCAAAGAAAGGAATGAAAAAGGTAATTTAATTTATTTATTTATTGGTGTGTAAAATAGGAAACAAATAATTTATAACATACAGAGAAAACTTTATAGAGTACATCTAGAATGTCACCCAAAGCATACACACACGTGAGATCATTAAAATGTAAACAAACTTACATAACCGAACTACGTTTTAAACTAATCTAGTCTAACATTTTAACATAATTAAAGAAGTTGAGTATTTTAACAAAGTCTTAGGAATAAAGTTAAATAAATTCTTTAACGAAATCACTGGTAAGCAATAGACGAAACTTGACACCAAGGCTTTTATGTCACTATATCGATTGATTATTGTTATCCACACTAGTATTATAAAGATAATTTTTTTGTAAGTTTGTATGTATGTACGGAAAGTACCTACTTAACCGATTTCGGAAATTCTTTTACCAGTAGTTAGAAGGGATCTTCAAGGTGCGTTAACCACGCGAACGAGGTCGCGGGCACGGCTAGTTCTATAAAAACTTGGTTGATTAAAGAGACAACTTAAAACAAGCTGCTGAACAACACAATACGATTAGATCGATAGCACACGATGTTTAGCAGTCCGTTTCTTCAACCTTTACGGTATGACCTTGAAAATAACAATAGAAAACCATTGTTATTTTCAGAGGCTGAAGGCATATTCTGTTCTAAAAAGGGTAACCTTTCAGGCACGAGCACCAACATAGCGCCCTTGGAATCTGGGGAGGAGGACGAAGGGGAGTTAGCCGCCCAAGTTGAAGAGGACGCTAGAGGCGTGCGTCTGCGACACGCGACCGCCAAGTGGCTCCGCGACCACAGCGAAAACACGCTTACTGATCTCTCACTCACCATCAAACCCGGAAAGTAAGAAAAAATTAATAATAACATTAACATAACACCACTCTGGGTTGTGGACGAAGGGACGTTGGATGTCCAATACAATGCAAATAAACTTTATTTCTCTATCCACAAATTAGGCATAATAGGTAATGTGATACAAGGCACAATAGAAGTAATTTGTGGAAATACTGGGTCCTAAACTAGATCAAAGATGGGAGGTAGGGAGGACGCTAATGGCGTGTGAATGGGTCACGCGACAGCCAAATAGCTCTGCGAGAACACACTCTCCGACCTCTCGCTCATCATCAAATCCAGAAAGTAAAACATTAATACAATAATAGTAGCAATAACATAACATATCTCGAGTCTGGGCTGAGGACAAAGGGGAGTTGCTGTCCAAATCGAAGAGGATGTAGGGTCCTCTATTGCTTATCCTTCATAATAAATTAAGGGCCTCGCCAAACAGAAAGCGTAATTAACGCGCGTATGGGCGCTAAAGCGTCCTGCGTTATAGCGTCGCGTCGTGTTGTACTGAACAAGTTGTAACCTGTCAAACAGCGCAAGTGCGCTAGCAGTACGCGACGCTGTAACGCCGCGTCATGACGTCGCGTTGTATTTTATTACAGAATATTAGTTAGCGCCTACTGAATAACGTCGAAGCTGTCACACACAGAGTGTGCGACGTTACGGCGCTTTAGCGTTAGCGCCCTGACGCGCGCTAATTACGCTTTCTGTTTGGCGAGGCCTTAAATGCTTTTTTTTCTAATTTAAAATAATCTCAGTATCAGTGTTTGTTATCGAATTCCTCCGATTGGGGCTTCAGTGGTTTTTAAGATTTTTTATGTGTGTATTTGGTAGGTCTGGGAATGGGTCGTAGGCTAATTGAATCGGTTATTTTAAAAGGGGCGCAAGTCCTAGAAGTAGAAATTTTCAGGAGCAACAAAAAACTGTCAATTGAAAAATTTTGTAGGGTTGCGTATATTTTTTCTTAATTCAGTATTCGCACTATATAGACACACAATACATATTTATCTTTTAATTGATGTCACATGCGCAGTTACAACAAAAATTTAAATTAAAGTTTATGGATTTGTGCCCTTTTCAAAATATATTAGTAATTTGGGAAAAAATTATGAATTTATGTAAGATATTTTATTAGAAAATTACAAATTTCTTATCGTACAATAAAAAGGTATGATTATAACTACTATTCGCCATCTTATTCTTCAGTTTCTACAGTTGTTGTTGCCCAATAGACTATTTGACTGATTTCTGAAAGCCATCTCTTAATGTTTGTTAGTGTTCATAGAGTCCTCAGAAAGTGGTCATTTTAAATTCTTTCATGTATTTCCTTTAAAAAAAGGCAAACGAAAATTTACTTTTCTAATAAGCGGTCATAACTCGTAGACGAAACCATGGACTAACGCCGTTTTTAGATATAATATGCGGAGGCCTTAGACAAACACAACTACATTCATAACTCAGTTTGACCAAAATATGTGACTTGTGCCTTTTTCAAAATAACCGATTCAATTATTATGGCACAACAACGGTCGCCCAGTCATCTAGTAACTTTATAATCTTTACTCAAACATAGCGTTCCGTATATTGTTTGCTTTCTTGCATGTTTTTGTTCAAATGTCTGAACTTTTGTGGTTTGGTACGTTACTGTGTAACGGCCAATCCAGGCCGTTTTCGATAAAATGGCTACAGATAGAAAATTATCAAATTTTTTCCTGGTTTTGTTTACAAGTGATCCATTTTTTTTTACTTGAAATGCCTTAAAGCGGTTTGAAGACTCGTAATTTACAAATAATATTTTTTTTTCACACTGTCAAATAGCCTACTCTAGCGTGGTACTAGAAACATGTCAATTGGGTATTTGACAACATGTCAAATGTGTTACTTTTAAAACGGAATTTTGTATGAAAATTCTTGTTTGTGACGTCACATCTCAGAGCACTCTTTTTATGTTTCATCTATTTAAAAGCTGTAATGACTAGTAAATGATTAAAAGAAATACATTTTCCGAAACATTTTGTACTTTTTGTTTTAATCGAGCATCTCAAGTAATTTATTGTTGATAGTGTCAAATACCGTATTGAACCTGCACGTTACATCCACAGGTTAATAGCGGTAATCGGGCCAGTGGGAGCCGGCAAGTCTTCACTGCTTCACGTGTTGCTACGCGAGTTGCCGCTGGTCTCCGGCGACGTCCACGTCGGTGGGACCGTCTCTTACGCGTCACAAGAGCCCTGGCTGTTTGCTGGTACGTCAAACTTTCAATGAAGTAATGACCTTGATTTTATTGTGTTTGATGTACTGTTTCCCACGACACAGGGTTTCCTAGTGTGGGGCCAGAAGCAACGTATGTGCTTATATGTAAATGTGTATGTGTTTTATGTTTAACTTTGTCGCTTCAGGCAGTGTAAGGCAGAACATTCTGTTCGGGCAGCCGATGGACCGGCCGCGGTACAACATGGTGGTGCGCCGATGTGCGCTCGACAGAGACTTCTCACTGTTCCCGTACGGGGACAAGACCGTGGTCGGCGAACGCGGCGTCAGCCTCAGTGGAGGTGAGATGTTATTCATTTACTACTTCAGGCAGTCTAAGGAGGAAATTTGTAGATAAGAATAAGATAAGATAAGAATATTCTTTATTGTACACGAGGAGAAACACAAACATAAAATATTTACAAGATAACAGTACAATTGGCGGCCTTATTGCTAAAAGCAATTTCTTCCAGACAACCCTATGATGGAAAAATTTCTGAAGGAAAAAGGAGACGGGTAGTCGGTGCAAACATGAATATTAATATACATACTTACATAAATAGCAATACACCTACATAAAGCATTACATACATATATAGTTATGATAAACATACATAAATATATAATAATAAATAACCTACAGGAGGAGGAAATAATAAATTATAATATACCTACTTACATGGGGGAGAAAAAAAAAAAAAAAAAAATACACGACAGAATAATGCACAAATATCATAGAGAGAGATAAAACTCTTTTACCTTGGTTTTAAAGACAGCGGGGGAGGGCGAGCGCCTTATTAAAGTCGGTAGATCATTCCACAGCCGAGCAGCCGTGACAGTAAATGAGTCACTGAAAAACCTCGTCGAATGCGCCGGAGTCTTCAGCGAGAGATTCCGATCAGATCGTAATGCCCGGCTGTGGGAATCACCGAGATAGGTGAAGCACTCTTTGAGATAGGAAGGGGTGGCTGGATTGAACAGTATTGAATAGAGAAGAGAGAGGATGTGAGCATTCCTACGAGAACGGATTGGAAGCCACTTGAGCTTAGCGCGAAATTCGGAGATGTGGTCATATTTGCGTAGACCAAATATGAACCTTATAGCGAAGTTTTGAAGGCGCTCAAGTTTGTTAAGCTGGTCTTCGGTCAAATCAAGATAGCTGGCATCAGCGTAGTCGAGGATAGGTAGCAACAGAGATTGCGCAAGTGCGGCTTTGGTCGCAGTTGGCAGAAAATTCCGCAACCTTCTCAGGGAGGCCGCTGAAGCGAATATTTTCCGACTCACCTCCGCCAGCTGAGGAGACCAAGTCAGGCACCTATCGATAATGACCCCCAAGTTCTTCACCTTCTCACTGAACGGAACTATGACACCGTCAAACTTCACCCGTGGAAGCTGTTCCCACCTGACCCTTGACATCATTCTAGGACTGCCAACCACAATCACCTGAGTCTTAGAGGGATTGACCCTCAAACCATGAGACCTACTCCATTCCAAAATATGATTGAGATCGGCATTTGTATCGTCAATGGCCAAAGGCAGATTATCTACAGGGGAATGTGCATAGATTTGGAGATCATCTGCATAAAGGTGGTAAGAAGAAGAAAGGTTGCTGGAAATACTATTGATGAAAATGGCAAAGAGGAGAGGAGACAACACGCCACCTTGCGGGACACCGGCAGTAGTATCACACCAAGTGGAGAAGGATTCGTCAATACGTATACGCTGCCGGCGCCCATGCAAGTAACTACGAAACCAGTCAATAACTTTTGGAGATATGTTAAGAGAACATAGTATTCCTAGCAGGATGTCAAAGTCCACCGTGTTGAATGCATTGCTGAAATCCAACAGCGTGAGGATTGTGACCTGACCATTCTCCATCGCAAGCCGTATATCATCCGTGATTTTAATAAGTGCTGTAACCGTACTGTGGCCTGGTCGGAAGCCGGATTGGAAAGGATTAAGGAGATTGTTTTTGTTCAGGAACATACTAAGTTGACGATGGATCAGGCGTTCAAGGACTTTTGAAAGGAATGGCAGGATGGAAATGGGACGGAATTCGGAGAAGGAAGAAGGATTTGGTTTCTTGGGCAATGGAGTAACCTGTGCTTCCTTCCAGGCCGCAGGAAAGGCACCAACCTTAACAGAGTGGTTCAGCATTGCTGTGATGACCGGAGTGATAATATCTAGGATTGGCATTATCATTTTCCGGCTGATGCCGTCGCTACCAACAGCACTGGAGGTAATGGATACTATGCTCTTCTCAACATCACAATCAGTAAATTGACTAAGATAAAAAGGCGGGAAATCAGGAGTTGGAAGTGCAGAAAGATTGCTTAGTGTGTTCGTTTTAATAGTTCCATCAACGTTAGGAACAGAAGTGAAATGACGATTAAGAGCATTGACATCGAGGTCGTGAGAAACTGAATCCTGACGTGGCTTTCCAACTCCTAGTGATTTAAGAAAATTCCATACTTTGGCTGGATCACCGTTTTGAACAGATTCATGAATATGGCGTCGTTGTGCGTCCCTACACACCTTATTGCAGTGATTTCTCAAAGTCACGAAGCGCTCCTTGTTGTAATCTGTAGGCCTGATCTTATACTTATATTTGGCTGCAGCTTTTTGACGCATGGCAGTCCTAATGGCATCTGTGAGCCATGGTGCAGGCAGGTGCCGAACTTTAATTGCTCTAACCGGTGCGTGCATGTCATAGAGATCAGTGAGAAGGCTATTGAAAATGGCGATCTGCTCATCGACAGTGTCCGAATTCGCCACCACAGACCAGTCGGTACTCATTACGTCCTCCCTGAGTCGGTCCAGATCCATTCCACTAAAATTGCGTTGCATGAGTATCCTCGGCTTAGCTTTGGGAGGGCGAATTTTATAGGAAAGAAATATCAGATCATGGTAAGAGAAGTCATCAGCTGCAAGCTGACCGTGTGTCAAAACATGCTGAGAAGAAGAAACTATCATTAGATCTAGGAGAGAAGGCGTACAGTTTGGAAAATTGTGAGTTGCAGCTGAAGGAAGAATGGACAGGTTATTAGCATTTATTAGGGATTGAAGAGAGGAAGAACGATGGTCATTTTTCAGTAAGCAAGTGTTGAAGTCGCCCATTATTATAGTGTGACTGTAGGAGGGGAGGTTTTTATGAAGGAGAGCGTCAAAAGAAGAAAAAAAGTTTATGTGTAAGGAAGGACAGTAATAGACACCAAGTAAGATTTTGGTATGTTTTAAAAATACCTCTATGAATAAATATTCTCCCGAATTTGGTGGGGGGGGTTGGGCTGAGGTAGAGATGATAGAAAACGGAATATGAGCTCGAAGATATATTGCTACCCCACCACCACCGCGACTGGTGCGGTCATTGCGGATTAGGTGGAATCCTGGGAGAGAGTAGGAAGTGGAAGGAAGACAAGGCTTAAGCCAAGACTCTGAGATAAGAATAGCATGTAAATGTTTTACATCGAAGGTGGCCAGCATATCAGGGAAATGTGCAGGAATGCTCTGTGCGTTAATATGAACGACATTGAAGTTGTTAGGTGAGTCAGAGAATTGAGAAACAAGGCTGTCAGAGAGAGAGGGGATACTATGGAAACTGCAGTCATTACTGTTCAATCCCTCCGAAGAAGAAAAAGATAAATAATCGCTGTGATCAACATCAGACATAAGCCAGTAAATATTGTAGGTAATATATAAGATAAAAGTATAATATATGAGATAAAATAAATAAATAGATACTATTCAAAAGAAAAATAAAATAAAATATATCACACGACCACCCGCCAGCTGTATACAAAATTAGTACCTACCTATGTAGGTATGCTTAAGCCTAAAAAGTAAAAACAACACATTAACAATCCAAAAACTTAGAGACAATTAAAACAGACAGAAAAAAAAAAAAACCGATATCCAAAATTATTACACTCCACAGATACAAAATTAGAATGCGCAAAACGAAACGCGAATTAAAAAGTAAAGTGTCATTGTCATTCTGACTGACGTGAGTGAGATAAAGAAAGGAAATCGTGGGTAATAAACATAAATGTTAAGAAAAATGGATTGGATAGATAGATTGCACACATATACACACCATAGAGCAACATAAATGCAAAACATTTCACCGCAACGAGCCACTTATTTGGAGACAGCTGCCTTTCGTTTTGGACGAACAGCGACGTTCGACTTGGCAATGTTTTGTTTAGCGGGGGCTGCCGCTGAAGCTTTGTTGTCTACCGTTGCAAGCTCTTTGACCTCCGGCAAGGAGTGCACTTTGTGTCGCGTACCATCCGACGTCAGTACATGAATGGTGCCCTCGCGCGTCCAACAGTTCGTTACACCAAATTGCTGCCTGGCCTCCATAAACACCTCGTGCCGTGTCTTTGTGAGAAACTCACATAAAGTGATACCAGATCCTTTCAATTTGGTCTTGGATTGCCATGCTTTGTCTCGAACCTCTGCGGAGCTAAACTTAACCAACACTGGCCTCATTCGACTCACGGCGGGGCGGCCCATCCTATGAGAATGCCTGACATCACTTGCACTGATGTTTATTGAGTGCTTCCCAAGGACTTCCACCACTGCAGCCGATGTTACTTCCTTTTCTGCCTCTGGAACACCATGGATAAGAAGCATCTTTCTGCGGCTTCGCATCTCCATAACATCCATGTTGCGGGCCAGCATGTCAACTTGCTTCTGGAGTGTGTTTAGAGCCAGCACGACGAATGAGCGGAACGAGTTAAACTCCACCTGGATGCTTGAGCTCGCAGAAGAGGACGCAGATCCGGCTCCCTTGTCCAAGGCGTCTTGAAATGAAGCCATTCTTGAACCAAATAAGTGTGTACCAAATAAGTACCAAATAAGTTGTAGATAACCAAATAAGTTGTAGATGACCGATGTGCACCCGACAGATAATTCTTCCAGGCCTGTCGCACTCCACGTGTCAGAATCAGAATCAGAATCAGAAATTTATTTCAACGTAAAGAATTTACATTCTGCTTGTTGAACGTCAATGTACATAAAATTACAATGTTAGCCGCTGCCTTAGGGCCGAATGTAGTGGAGAAAAAGGCAGCAAAAAAACAACAGACACGCGGACGGCACCCGTTCACGAGCATAACGCAGGGGTCAGCCATCGCCAGTCTCAACCATATTTGAGGGAAATAGGCGACCCGGCCACCGCGCCACCATTCGCATGGCCTTTGGCAAACTTGTGTGATAAAGTTCTTGTCTATTATCTATAATAATAGTATAGTTTTGGTATGCAATCACAGCGTCTGTACATTTCTGTAAAATTTAACATGATTATCTACGGAACACCAGCGACCATCTCGTTGTGGAATTGGTTTACTGCCAAGGATTCACATCATTCATAAAGTCGTCTAATCTATAGTAGGCCTTTTTACATAGCGCATTTTTAATAAAAAAAAAATTTATTTGCTGGTAGGGATAGTATATTTTCTGAAATTTTGTTATAAAAACGTATACTATCCTACAAATGATGTATTTACCTTGGCTAATCTAAATTTAGATGAGGCAAGTTTGTTTCGGTTTCTGGGGTTAACATTATGGATATCCCTGTTTAATTTAAATGTTGTTATGTTTTTTCGCACATACATTATATTATCGAATATATATTGGCAAGCGAGCGTAAGAATTCCTATTTCCTTAAAAAAACTCACGTAGGGACTGTCTGGTTGGTAAATTATAAATAGCTCTAATAGCTCTTTTTTGAAGAATAATTGAAGAAATTTACGCGGTAGAAAGAGAGGCAACATGTAGGTGAATATAACTGTAGCTTTTTTAGCGCCGTGCGATCTGAATTGCACCTAATTGTATCGCTGCTCGAGTCCCTTTTTCTTTAATTCATTTTGCGGAGTGAATCTTCTGTACCAGTACTATTATGTATTCTGTGCCTCTTCTGGCAAGCAGTCTGCAAGCAGTGTAGTGTAAGGCAAGACTTTATGGGCCGCCGCCACCCGACAAATACTCAGCCTCGGCGGTGGTGACACGTTATTACTAAAGGCAGCGTATGGCAGCAATTTGTGGGGCTCCGCTGCGCACCTGACGGAGGCTTCTGGCGTCTTACAGTGCCTGTAGTAAGGCCCTGGCCAAAAGAGACGCGGGGCGCCCCGCTTCTTCTATTTGGGCTTCGTCCAGTAAATTCAGTACATTTTGTATGAAAGTGAATTGGAATGACGACCCGTCGTTTCCGCGTCCGTACCTTACCTCTAAATGTAATAAATGTTTGATAGTTTTCCGGTCCTTCTAATTGCAATTAATAGAGTTGAGTGAATCTACTCAAATTGACGGCGTCATTGTCCTTGGAAGTGTCACACTTATATACAGCGCCACCAAGTTATCTGTTCAGGTGGCCAAAATGGTAACTAACTATCTAATAGTAAATCCTGCTCCCCATTGTTTGTCTCATTTATTCACTTACTAAGATTTATCGATACATTTTCATTAAAATTTAAAGACGGGTTAAAATAATCTCATTCTTCTAAGTAAATTTATTAAATGTCACTACTAAATTCTCCACTAGCGCCGCTATCAACTGAACAGTTGAGATGGTGGCACTGTATGTTGTCAGTGCAACATGTTGTTGAAGATATTTTTATTTCTATATTAGTTGGAGTTGACTGACAATCTTACATACTGTAACGACAATAACTGTATACTTAGTGCATTTCTGTTGTGCTGAGAACTGTGAGAGATGAATGACGAATTAGCGACAATACGAGGAGATCCACCCAGTTAAATTTGATTAGTTAAAACACGGTTCAACTGACCCTTGCCTCTTCTCGCAGGTCAGAGAGCGCGCATCTCACTCGCCCGCGCCGTGTACAAACGCGCGGACATTTACCTGTTGGATGACCCGCTTTCGGCAGTGGACGCCCACGTGGGCCGGCATTTGTTCGAGTCCTGCCTTGTCGGCTACCTGCGGAATACCACTCGAATCCTGGTCACGCACCAGCTGCAGTTCCTCAGAGACGTTGACCAGGTAATTCACGGTCTGGGGAAAGTATGCTGTCTGGCTGTGCGCCTGGACAATGTGTTTGCAGTGCCTTTGATCTTTTGGCCGTAAGAGATTTGTTTGACGCTCTTGACTGGACTTGACGCGCGGTATGGGTCGCGCCTAGTAGACTTCGATACATTCACAGTGGAGCGAACACACGGTGTATCGTACAACGCCTATCCGCACCAGACCTTATTTTGGAATTACTTGTATGAAATCGTATGGGATCTCGCGACATCAGACGAATTTGAAATTTGATAATCTCGAATATGTGCGGATTATGTGCCCGTTCTCCTTTTCATAAAGAACGCTGCCGTTGTCTGCAGTGGACATACAAAAATTGTATCCCAGTTTTGTGATACATACAATAACTATTACTTATACTGTGTTTTATTTGCCGGCTGCCGCCGATAGATGGCAGTCGTTAAGCCAAGTCAGAAGCCTTAGGGTGGCTTAAAAATTTAGGTAAGACCAGCCGGACTTGGCCTCCATGGTGGAGTATGGCCTATACTATACCTTTCTCAGGGAAGATACCTGTGCCCCTCGGTGGGGACAAAATGTGTTTCCGAATACTATCTATGCTGAATTTATATTTAATTTATCTAATGATATCGAAATATGAGTAACAAAATTATTAACTTCCCAGACCCGATTTAAATGCACTTTTTCCCACAGATCGTGATTTTGAAGAACGGCACAATAGCAGCGGCTGGTGACTTCGAGACTCTTTCAGCGTCGGGTCTGGACTTCGCCACACTCTTGGCACGAGGCGACCAGGAAGAGGAGCGCGCCAAAACTGCCGAACAGCAGGACGCAGATGATCTCTCTATGCACGAGAGCTTCCGTAAACGGCAGCTGAGCATACACTCGGTAAGAGCAAAATCAGAAAGAAATAACGTCTATTATACCAAGAAGACACATCACAGGAACATATTAAACAGACAAGTAACATAATATAAGTAGGGCAACATACAAAAAAAACACAAGTAAATTGAAACAAAACCATAGATATAGTCTGTTGTATGTCTAAGTTGCCACAAAAGGCAACTGACTCAGCGTGGTGCGTTTCACATAAATCACGTTTAAACCTGTTCTTGGACGCTTCATAAGGCTTGAAGCCTGTACCAATCTAGGGGCTATTTAGACGCCTCCAGCGTTGTTTCTCTCGGACTAGGCTTTCGGCCTGTCGTGGTTGGACTTTCGAGTCATCATCGTTTACTTTGATTTATGGTCAAGGTTTAGTGAAGATTTTATATAGAAACATTGTGTAAGAATATATCCACAACATTGAATCGCTCGTAGCCTGGGCTGCCTGAGTGATCTTGAACGATCACTAAGGTTAAGCAACATACGGCGCGTTCAGTCCATGGATGGGTCACCGTCTATGACTAACGCTAGTGGCATTTTTTCCAAGCGATTCCGTGCTTCGCAAGGCACGTTAAGCAGTGGGTGCCGGCTGCCGTCGATAGATGGCAGTCGTTAAGCTAAGTCAGAGGCCTTTAGGGGCGGCTTGAAAACTTCTGACAGTAAGACCAGCCACTAGTCTTACAAGCCTCCACCAATCCGGACTTGGCCCCCGTGGTGGAGTATGGCCTATACCTTCCTCAGGGAAGAGACCGGTGCCCCTCAGTGGGGACATAATGGGTTGATGATGATATCCACAACTATCCGTAATTTTATTTTAATAGTGCCGCTGTAGACCGATTTATCGGAAGAATACTCATTCTCTTGCAATCATGTTAGAATACTAGAACAAGAGAGTGGGAGCTTTTTCCAGAAGTAAAAGCAGGTTTGAAATACTTTCTTTTCCTCTTAATTATTGATCCACATGCATTTCTAACGTAATTCATTTGGCAATAAACAATTTTTACTTTACTTTTTACTTTAATTTCTTCTAATCTATGAAATTTTCGTGTCACAGTGTTAGTGCGCATACTGCGCACATTTTACGACCTCTGTGGCGCAGTAGTTAGCGCATCTGCCTACCATGCGAGAGGTCCCGGGTTCGAATCCCGGCTGGGGACAAAAAAGAAACCTAGGTCTTGGATGTTTACATGTTTGTGACGTCGCTGTTTCTGGTCCCACGACACAGGGTATCCTAGTGTGGGGCCAGAAGCAATGCATGTGCCTGTATATTTTAAATTTAATGTGATGTTATACTCCTCCGAAACGGTTTGACCGATTTGGATGAAATTGTATATGTGTATTTGGAAGGTCTGAGAATAGGTTCTTATCTATTTTTTTATAGCCCTACCTAGAAAAACAACATTTGCCGGGTCACCTAGTAATATATATCGCGCCTCCTCTAGAAGACTGTCATAACATCGAACAATTGGGTATTTGACAAAATGTCAAATGAATTCCTTTTAAAACGGAATTTTGTGTCAAAATACGTGCTTATGACGTCACATATCAGAGCACTCTTTTTATGTTTCATCTATGTAAAATTTTTAGTAACTAGTAAATGATTGAAAGAGATATATTTTGTAATTTGTGTTTTAATCGAGCATGTCTAATAATTTATTGTTGATAGTGTCAAATACCGAATTATTCACTTCTATACCTGGGCAAAAATCCCTCTCCCCAGGTAAGCTCGGTAGACAACCTGTCGTCAATGGCGCCCCCGGTGGGCGGCCGGGAAGAGGCGGAGATGAAATCAACGGGCGCCGTCTCAAGCAGAGTCTACGGGGCGTACTTCAAAGCCAGCGGTCACGTGTTGCTAGTGACTCTTATGGCGATGATCGCCCTACTAGCTCAACTGCTCGGGTCTAGCTCGGATTGGTGGACTAGCTACTGGTGAGAACATCTCCTACCTCTATTATGTGGCCTCCACACTGCTCGCGAAGTTGGCCGAGGTTAGGCGAATACGGTAGGTGGGGAGAGGCGCTTCGCCTTACTTCGTCCAACCTCGAGTGTGTAGCTACGTACTTCGGTCAACTTTCCCGAGTACTTTGTCGAGGAACTTCGCGAGCGTAAGGACGAGCAAAACAGTCGCAAACATGTCTTGTTCCGAGTCTGAAGCAGGTTTTGCATGGCGAGCCGAGTAAATAATATAGCATGACGACGAGCCGCGAGCCAGGCTCGGCGGTATTTAACACCGCGGTTTTACAATGATACACTGGGGAGCCATAAAACCGCGGTCTTACTCGCCCGTCGATCACCCACTTAACGCTCAAATTGCTATGGAATTCATAGGTCTCATATATTTTGCTATTCTTATATTTAATTATGGCTTGACAGTATCCTCTACATAACTTCTCCACTGCAACCTCGGAAACGCCAACATTGATAACCCAACAGTGGACAGTTACGTATGTAATACGAGAGTAGAATGCTGAGCTTTGAAATGTTTTAACTTCACAATATAGAAGTAAAACAGGATACCGACTTTAGTGTTATGTTAAACCAGTGCTTACACAAAAAATCTTAACTGCCATGAATGTCCCACAGGGTGAACTTAGAAGAAGCGAATCCCATCTCTAGAATGAGAGCCTTATCGGAGAACAATGCCACCACGGGCCCACTAGAGCTTTCCGATGAACAATCCGCGAACTTCACAGCCTCGCTCATAGACAATGTGGAGTTTTCTAATGGACTCACCAGGCACGATTGCATTTATATTTACACTGGTAAGTGCTTCACATTTGTATTTAGAATTTTCTCAGCGCAAACATAAGAATTACATGAAGATGATATTCGAATATAATTCGAAATTTGAAATTTACTTTCGAACTTCTTTTCACTTTTTTTTTCAGCCAGCCATCTAACATAAAAAGTTAGGTTAATGTAGAAGTTTGACTCGCTTACCGAAATGTATGAAAAAAGTGTTTGGTCATTTCTCTCATTTCTAGTACTCAATCGTTAAATGGTCCCATAGAGTCTTTTGATCCCCACACGAAATAAGATCGATTGGCATAAAAATATATTTTTTGGTATTACAACATTTTTTTTCGCTGACTGTACATTTTCTCCAAAATCTGTGAATGCAGTTCATAATATCTTAAAAAGTTGGGGATTGTCTCCTAGGAACGTTTTCCTGTAACTATAACGATTAAGTCTCAAAAATCCACCCGTGTAAACAATTCTGTAAAATTATCTCGGTTTAAACAAAAGAAGTGATTTATTTTACGAATATATAGATCTCGGCTATATTTTACATTTATGAAAAAAAGTCACACTTAATGTTAAATCCCTAACGGCCTGGCCACGGGACATTCGCCCGCGCGAAAATTCGCACGGTGCGACCGGCGAGGCGTCTTACCGCGTGGCTTGCTACGTACATTTCTATGAGTTTGTTTCAGTCGCTAGCCGCCTCGCCGTTGAAACAAACTCATAGAAATGTACGCGTAAAGCGAGAAGCCGCTACTAGTGGGATAAATCTTTTACCTACACCCCTAAAGACACCCCTGTTGTATGTACACCCCTAGCTGGTGTAGCGCACTACTTTTATTGAAAGATTGCTTTCAGGCAAATGTTAACTTTTATTTTATATTTTTATCGAGAAGACGCCTAGCCTAGCTAGCCCTCGACTGACATCTCAACAAAAACGTAGCGATTCTCTTTCAAAATATTTAAATTCATACAAGACGGCTGTGCCAGCCAGTTACTATAAAGAGGAATCGCTACAGTACATACAATGAAGAATATTCTATCTATCTAATCCTTCTGCCGTCCTTCGCAGGCATGGTGCTAGCCCTGATCGTGGTCTCCCTACTCCGTTCCTTCATGTTCTTCACAATGGCGATGCGCGCGTCCACACGCCTCCACAACAATATGTTTGCGAGCATCACGCGTGCCCCGATGCGATTCTTCCACACCAACCCTTCTGGGAGGATATTGAACCGGTTCTCTAAAGACATGGGCGCCGTGGATGAAGTGTTGCCGACGGCCCTGTTGGATGTGCTGCAGGTTTGTTTGGAACCTTAGGGAATTTATACACGTTGAAGCCGAGTCGTGCCACGGTTGTGTAATTAGAAATATTTTTGGATCCATTATGTCCCCACCATGAGGCACGGGTATCTTCCCTGAGGAAAGTATAGGCCACACTCCACCACGGGGGCCAAGTCCGGATCGGTGGAGGCTTGTAAGACTAGTGGCTGGTCTTACTGTCAGAAGTTTTTAAGCCACCCTAAGGCCTCTGACTTGGCTTAAGCATAGAAGCAAATAAAAAAATTTACTTGAGAAATATTATTGTGATTTTTTAAAGAAAATTGAAAAAATTAAAATTGGAAGAGAAATTTTGTTTCGAAAAAATCGCGGGCGCTTAGTGCCGCCGCTCCGCAAATCAGAACATTGATCCGCGGACTCGTAGCGCATACGCACTGCTATGGGTCGAAATGCAAGTCGAGTTAAGTCCGCTCTTTAGCCTATGAGTATGCCCTGCAGTGGACTGACACCGGCTCATTATGATGATTGAAAAAAACCGTCCGTCCGTCCGCAGATCGGTCTCGGCCTCGTCGGTATCGTGGCGGTGGTGGCTATAGTCAACTACTGGCTACTCGTGCCCACAGTCGTCATAGCGCTGATCTTCTACGGGCTCCGGATATTCTACCTCGCCTCCTCCCGCAACATCAAGCGGCTCGAGGGTGTGAGTAAGTCATCTCGGAGACGTCATTTGTTTTTTCTTTGTCGACCCTAAAGTCTGTTTTTTTCATTCAATGCAAAAAATAAAACTGTTACGTAGACATCTCAATACAATCCATAGGCTGTCAAGGTCTGAATGTTGCTAGTACGCAAAAATCAAATAACCCCATTTTACTTCCAAGTAAAAATTGTTTGTGCTACGTAGGTGTTTTCTTTAGACTTTTCTCTTATGAGGAATTAAATTTCTTCTATTCACGGTAAAAAAAATCTACCCAGTAAACTTATATATTTTATAGCGGTCTTATATTTAAAAAAACGGACTTTAGTATATGGGAGAAAAAGGAGATACACCCTGTCGAGAAAAAGTAGATATTAAAGAGTACGGTTTTGCTCAGACTTTTTGTCTGTGTTTGTTAATTTCTTGCCCTTACAAGCATTATATTAATTTAAAAACTTGAGCTATTACATAAAAAAGGTATTGTGCTTCAATAAATGTAATAAATGCTTAGATTTTTCGTTAAAATAAGTAGTAAAGTTTCGCTTCCGGTTTCTTGTAATTTTGGACAAACTATAAGCATGTTTTTGGCCTCATCGCTATCGTGTCCGTGGTTTATTGGCTACTCGTACCCGCAATAACTAAAATTCCTTCCGAATAGAACTAAAAAACAGCTTTATTTCGTGGCAATCAGACCAATCCAATACTGTTATTAAACGTAATCTACGTTGGAATCTATCCCTGGAAACACTACAAAATTGATAAAGCCTTTTCCGTGTAAACAGACTATTTATACGGTGTTTTTGGAATATTTTAAAGAACAATGTTTTTTTATAAATAAGACCTTACATGTACAAACTATCACACGTTAGTGAGGTGAGAAGAAAGAGAAAAATAGGCTATTTGACCGATTTCTGGAAACCGTCTCATATTTTTTGGTGGTGTTCATGGAGTCCTCAGAAAGTAGTCATTTTAAATTTTCATTTATTTCTTCTAAAAATGGCAAACGAAAATTTACTTTTAAAATAAGCCCCCAAAACGCTATCTTGGGCAATATGGGAATATGGGGAATATGGGGCACAGGAATTATGACGTCAATTGCCACTAAACCAACCAATAAACGCAAGAAATACTGAATGACGGACGCCATTTTACTGAGATGTGACGTCATCATAGAATCGGCCAATGCAGGCCGTTTTCGATACAATGGCTGCAAACATAATTATCAAATTTTATCTTGCCCTTTTTTACAAATAATAATTGTTTTTTGCCCATTATTTATACGAATACGTATAAATAATAGTGTTTTTTTTTTCACACTGTCAAATAACCTATTTAAACCGATGAACTTCTATAAGGTGATGACCAGTCTCTAATTGATGCCATTTTTCAGCTCGCAGTCCTGTGTTCTCTCATCTCAACGCGACTCTTCAAGGCATCACGACTATCCGAGCGTTTGGCGCCCAAGAGGCTCTCATTAGGGAGTTCGACAACCATCAAGACTTGCATAGCTCTGCTTGGTTAGCATACTGTATATTTTTGTATTTTTTTTATAGTAGGTACAACCGTTTTTAAATTTCTAAAGGTACAGCAGAAAAAAGAAAGCCTGTGTGAAATGTTGTGTACATTAACCTCTGGTTTGTTCGTGTAATAACATTATGTTAAGCCTTTCAACACCAGGGTGAAAAAACTATAAATATGGCGATGCGGTCACTGCTGACCGACATGGCGTTTAACGTGGAAATGTTTGGCAATTGTTAACTTTTTCTGGACGGGGCCAGATGTGGCTTGCCTTGAGGGAAGCCTACGTCCAGCCAAGAACGGATAATTGTAGATTACTCGATCGATTGATTAAAAACACATTTTAAATAGGTAATGAGAAGAAAAACAAAAATGCTGGCCGCTCATTACAATAGTATTTACTATCATAACTCTTACCCTTCTATAAGATCTATAGCCCTTCATTATACTGATATTCTCTAACTACGTCGTCAACCGAAATTCAACAAAAAATAATTGTAAAAATGCTTAGGTCTTCTCTTTTGCACACCAAATCCTGATTCCAATAGTGTACTGTAAACTTAGTACTGAATTTGAGTGTTAGACGATTCTGAGAAATCGCTCAGGCCGATGAAGGCTTTGAAACCACCGAGATGTCGTTCGCCGAGCTACCCAAACATATTAAACATATTATTATTATGTCCCCGGCTGGGGACAAAAAACCCAGGTCTTGGATATCTGTGTGTTGTTTCAGGTACTTATTCATAGTGAGCTCGCGTGCGTTTGGCTTCTGGCTGGACCTGGTTTGCGTCGGCTACATAGCTATCGTTACGCTCAGCTTCCTCGTCATGGGAAAAGGTATTTTTAATTTATTTTCTTAGAACACAAAGCAGGTTACAGACATAGTTTTGCAATTTTAAATACATTATAGATCAGATCTAGCCTATAACCCTAAACATGTGTAACTAGTATGCATTTAGACTATGTACAGTCGACAGCACATCATGGTATACACCCATGTACTCTACTCCGCTGCATTACTGGCGACTTTTCAACTAAAATGTGAAGATTGACGTGCTGTCGACTGTACTTGTAATATTTAATCATAAATAACTTTATTTTTAGTAACTTATTGTATTCAATCAGGGTGCCCCAAAGGCGCCAGCTGAAGAACAGCTATTCGCGACTTTTATTATTCTTGTCTGTTTATTTATTACTTTATAAGTTCTTCAGTCTGCACAGCATCGTAATTAGATGAAGTCGATACGCTACAAGTTAGCCGCCGACCACAAGCGCTACAAAACCGCCAATTTCATAGACATAACAGCCGTGGCTACACTCACAGCTAATGGCTAGTGGTTGTAATAAAGCCTTTGCGTTTCATCCAGTCTTTTAAGTTGTATAATGAAATATTCTGTGATATTAGGAGTAATCAGCTGCGTTATGAGTTAGAACCTCGAAAAGAACCTAGTGCAATAAAAATATCAATAAGATATTTTTATTGCACTTAGATTAAACAATCATAAAATGTGGCGGACTCAATGCCATAAGCATTGTCTACCGTTTATCAGTCAACCGCAGGAGATAAGAGTAAACAGTTCGAACTTTCTTTTTGGTTAGAGCATCATAACTGTGGGACAGCTTTCGCCACCAACAAGCCTGATGTCATGTTCTGTATTTTCACAAGTATCATCTTTCTGCAGTTGAATACGGCGGCAATGTCGGTCTGGCCATCACACAAGCGATGGCCCTAACTGGCATGTTCCAATGGGGCATGCGGCAGTCCACCGAGCTGGAAAACCAGATGACCAGCGTTGAAAGGTAATGCTGACATTTTTCTCTAAACTTTGAACCCACTAATTTCCAACTTATAACTTTTTGATACTTTTTTTATCGTGATATTTAATACACAGACGCTGGACGGAAGCCGCTTCCAGCCGGTCTTTTTGCAAATCCCTGGAGGAGGCCTATGTCCAGCAGTGGACTTGTGGCTAAATGATGATGATGATTTAATACACGGCAACAGGAAAGACAGTCAATACGTGCGGTTCCAATCAATCCGCGGGATTTCTCACGATGTTTTCCTACACAGTTAGCGTGGGATCAGCTACTATACTTGAGCCATTACAAACGTGCGAACTGAGTCATAAAAATAAAATAAATAAAAGTGGTCTGTAAATAAAATAAAATAAATAAACATTTGTATCAGACCTCTCTCTCACACATACAGGAGGCATATCAGGCATATCAGAATTCTCGCTCGCCCTTTTATGACTCGGTTCGCACGTTTGTAATGGCTCAAGTATAGAGATCCGTCGACTAAGCAGTCAGGATGGTATAGTATAGGTGATGGGCGGTATAGTAGGCATCTACTCCATCTGAACAATGTCCCAGGCACTGCAACGTCCGAATGATGCAGATCTATGAAGTTTTTAATTTATTTCACAAGAAATCAAAGGCAAAAACTGCAACACTTCATACACACGGTTTTTTTTTTCACAATAGTGATGCGACATGTTTTGGTAAAATACTGTACTGCCCTCGTAAGGAAGAACGCAGTAATAGCCATTACTGCGTTTTTACTTTGGATGCAAAATTGGGCCCCCTGGTGGTATATCTATAGGTGAAAAAATAATGGTGGCTGTAGGTCTACTAGAAACCTGAAATTTCAGTAAGAAAATATGCAGTAATGTATGAAATCCTTCTAATCCTAAGAATTAAATAGCTATTTACTCGAAACTGCGTTTTTACGATTACTGCGTTCTTCCTTACGAGGGCAGTGTAACAGGTAGGTAGATTAAACGGTTGGCAGACTATAGTGTGAGTGAAGGTGCCGTCCTATATATCTCAATACGTAAATGCAAAGGCCGAAGCTTTTAGTAAACGCGAGTTTATAATACCTATCTTGATAGTCGCTGCTTGTCTACTAAAACCAAACGCGAACACGGATATCGAAGAATCCAAACAATAATATGTCCTGCTCGTCCGTTAAATAAAATACGATCACGTGATAGATTTATTTGAAATTCCGACTTTTCGCTAAATAAAAGCCAATCGCTTCGTTTCAAATCTCAACTTATCGTTAAAAAAAGACGATCACGCGTGTTCCACTCAAGGCTAGCTCCATTTTACATATCAAACGATGTCCTCGCTTGAAAAAGAAAAGTGGATCACACATTTTCCTTTATCCAAACCAGCTGAGCGAACTGACAGGACAGTTCGCTCGTTCGTCTGTTCTCTGTATGTTCTCGGTCTCTGTCTGTTCTGTTCTCGCTCAACCTTCATCGCGACATCTCACCATCGAGATTTTCCGTACACAGGATAACGGAGTACTCGAACATCGAATCGGAGCCCCCGCTTCAGTCGGAGCCCGGCAAGAAGCCGCCGCCATCTTGGCCGGAGGAGGGGCGTTTGGAGTTCCGGCACGTGTTCCTTTACTATACGCCAGACGAGCCCGCCGTACTGCGAGATCTCACGCTCACCGTCGAGCCCAAGGAGAAAGTCGGCATCGTGGGTCGCACCGGCGCCGGCAAGTCGTCGCTAATTAATGCATTGTTCAGGTAAGAGACTAAGTACGACTTGCATCACGATTTTTAAACGTTTTTAGCGGCTAAACGTATTTAGGTAGATGTCAAACTATACAAACGTCACATTGGAATAAAATTAGCAACTAAACACGGTTAACGATTTTGGTGCCAGCCTCCCTTAATTAAGGTAATAAATAAAATAATGCAATTTTATTTATTAGGTTCCTCAACGTTTGCCACATCCTTACGTGCTAAAATGAGAACAGATAATTTAATTAAACTAGATTTATAACTATAAATAAAATAAATAAATAAATTCACGCCCGTTATCCCCGAGGGGGCAGGCAGAGGCACCAATCACTAGAACTGGGCCCACGTTTTGCCGAGTTTATTACTAAAGATTTAAAACTAATTACCGATAAACACAGCATGCATAAAAATAAACAAATAGTAGCAAGTAACTACATTGAAAATTAAAGTCCGCAAAATGTTCTACTTCATATAAGTTGTAGCAGAGGAAGAAAAAATTAAACCTAGCACCCATCTAATTTGTTCACACATTATTTAGTGCTTAGGATATATGTATTGCGAAAAGGACATTTTGTGTCTATGGGAAATTTTGTATGTAATACATTCTGACCGAACTAAATTGCTTTTCTAATGGTGTACTCTTCGTTCTGTGAATTTTGCAATGCAATATTTCTTTGTCTATGTGACTAAAGATAATTTGTTTCAGAATTAAGTTATTAGTATTAAACTAGATTTAAAACTAATTACAGATAAACACAGCATAACACGGTTACCACTATGTAATGTTATCAAATGTAAATTTCAATTCTGTTGTTTTAAACTAAGATTAATAAATTTATTAATCCACATGCCTGTATGTAACATAATTCATTTGGCAATAAACAAATTTTTACTTTACTTTAGTAAGTTATGGTAATGTCATAGTTTCAAGAATGTGGATGGTTATCTTACGTATCTTACGCTGTATCCGTATTTAATTTTCTTCAATGAATTTCCTACTGGCTGTAATGCACTAATGCCACAGAACAGAAAAAAAGAGCGGAAATCTTAAGTGGGCGGTGCCCGCGTGCCTCACATTAGCAATGTATTGCCTATGCGTAGTCTATGACAGTTTTTCTTACCTCAGTTGCCGTGCGCTTCTAGTAAAGAAAACAATTGTGAAAACTCTACTAAAATGCCTTGTTGTGCTGTGTTAGAGTGCAAAAATAAAAGTTGGGGACCAAAATGTACCGATCATGCCTTAACATTCCATCGGTAAGTAGTATTTCCATTGTATTTAATTTAATAGAAATTAAATTTGCAATGACATGAACAAGGAAAGCAATCCGAAAGTGAGAAAGTAAAACCACCTTTATTTACTGGACTATAATGTTCAATTTTCGTCGAAGTCTGTGTACTTTTTCTACAAATTTCTGTCAACATTTGAATGCTACTCAAATGAGTAGCAATTGCAGCTGGGACACAACATTATAAAAATCTATCGATAATATTTTGTCTATGACTTAGCAGTAATAAATAATTATCGGTACTTCAGGTAGAGTACCTGCGTCTAATTAGGTACTTTGGGAAAATAATTGTCGTTATTTTATTTTAATTGAAGACCTCTATGGCGCAGTGGTTAGTGCATCTGACTAACATGCGAGAGATCCCGGGTTCGAATCCCGGCTGGGGACAAAAGAAAATCCCAGGTCTTGTATGTTTACATGTTTGTGATGTTTGTACGTTGTTTCTGGTGCCCACGACACAGGGTATCCCAGGGTGGGGCCAGAGGCAATGTATGTGCCTGTATGTAAGTGTTTATTATCATCTTTTATTATTATTATTATTTGACACATTTTTAGTTGCAATTCTTTTTGATACTGCGCAAAATTTATTGTTCATGTTCCTTGACGCTGTTTAGTTCCTCTGCAAGAATGTGGTCCTGACTGCAGTATCATGTCATTTTTGTAAACTTTTAATCCGGATCAACTTACCCATCCCATTTTGAGACGAGCAACCGAACGACGCAAGTTCCGTCTCTGCTCACCACCCACTCACTGCTCTGCGTATCGGGGCAAAACCTAGTCGGACTCGTCCGATAAAACAACACCCGTAAGTAGATCCGGACTAAATGTTTACAATGTGTTGAGCCGAAAGTTTTAGTTCAAAAAACATGTCATTTTTATTAGTATAGATTGGCGTATTGTCATCAAAACTAAACCAGTATGCATAATTTCAAAGTTAGATGATTTTATGTGCTCGTGTAGTAAAATCATCTGGGGGGGTCTAGATAATTTAATCAACGCTTACTCCTAATATGTATGGGGAAGTCTCGTAACTTTCGTTGGCAAATGTCATCTCCATAATATAAGTGAAGCACAAGCGTTGATGGATAACGACATTTTAAATAAAGAAATAAAAAATTTAACAAACTATACATACGATAAGTTTGCTGGGCCTCGTTTCAAAAGCGACTATGGTTAGTTTCATATGAGAATTCCATATACGTTGCGTAGCCGATCATCCAGAAGGTAGGTTAATATACTAACCGGTTGCGTAATTTACATCGAATCGTAATTGAATTAAATATCAACTGGCGCCTTACGAAACAATTCTATAATTTGTCGATAGGCCATCCATAGCTGAGAAGCACCATTGCAGATACTAGTTTTTTAATTTTCGACTTAATGGTCTATCACATAAAACTTCTCGACGGTCAGACGCGGCGGGAGTTCCAGCTAGTGTAGAGTAGCGGTACTACGAAACAAAGATCTAATGTCAAACTTAATTTCATCATTATCATTCGATTTTGATCTTTGTTTATATCATCAAAAGGTTCATATGTTACGTGGAACTTTTATAATGTAGACCTTTACGGCATTGCCTTTATTTACCAATGGCAGCTTGACATTCATAGTGTGGGTTTTGGCTTATGTGTGAATTTGGTCACACTGGTTTTCCTGCTAATAGGTCATGTCACTCCTTCTACTCTTTTTTTTTCTGTTCTGTGGACAAAATCGAGGCTACGTAAAAAAAAAGAATATTCCTTATTGCACACAAGAAGCAAGAGACAAATAAAAGTTACAGTTTAAAAAAATATATACAATAGGCTTTCTTATTCTCTATAAATTGTACACGATAAGTTTGCTGGGCTTCGTTTCGTAAAGCGACTATGGTTAGATTATGAGAATTCCATTATAGGTACTTTGCGTAGCCAATCATCCAGAAGGACAGTTAATATGGTAGCCGGCTGCGTAATTTACATCGAACTGTGGTACAGTTTGGCAGAAGGGAATACATTATGTTACTATGTCAATGTAGGTACTAAAAAAAAAAATGCTTAAGAAACATTGTCATAACAAATTCTTTTTCAACTGTCGCTTTATGAAACAGTTCTATAATTTGTCGATATGGCAATATGTCCCATCCTTAGCCTGAGTAGCAACATAGCAGATAGTTATTTTTCGATATTCAACTTTATGGCATAGAACTTAAAGCTTCTCGACGATCACACGCGGCGGTAGTTCCATCTAATTTAGAGTAGCAATACTACAAAACAAAGATCGTATGTCAAACTTAATTTCATCATTATCATTTGATTTTGATCATTGTTTATATGATTTAAAATGTTCATATTTTACTTGGAACTTTTGTGATATAGACCTTTTCAGAATTGCCTTTATTTGCCAATGGCAGCTTGGCATTCACAGTGTGCGATTGATTTGTGTGTGTGAGTTTGGTCACACTGGTTTTCCTACTGATAGGTCATGTCACTACTTCTACTCTTTTTTTTTTTGTTCTGTGACTAATGCATACCATTTTCATAACTGCACATATTACACTCCCATTATTACACTCTGTCAGACACCGTCATGATGTATTTTCATAACCACACCCATTACACTCCCACAGACTGGCCACCATCGAGGGCGAGATCATAATCGACGGTCGCGAGACTGGATCGCTGGGACTGCACGAGCTACGCAGCCAGATATCCATCATCCCTCAGGAGCCAGTGCTCTTCTCCGGGACCATGCGGCACAACCTGGACCCCTTCGATGAGTATCCTGATGTACTGCTCTGGAAGGCCCTCGAGGAGGTTTGCACTAACTTTTATGATTTCACTCTGATAGAAATTAAAACCTTATATGAGAAGCTGCCATGGCGATTATTATGACCATCATTCTGCGGGAATTTTTCAAAATGGTGATAAATTCCACTCGCGTCTAAACCTTTCTGTATTCATCGATAGAGGATCTAAGGACTAACGTAACGCTAATCCAGACTTCCTTGTTCTTTATTATTCTTTTCCTTAAGCCAGAAATATATCCTAAACGTCCCCTCGTCAGGTGGAGCTGAAAGAGGCGGTGTTAGAGTTGCCAGCGGGGCTGAATTCGCGCATGGCGGAAGGCGGCGGCAACTTCTCGGTGGGGCAGCGACAGCTGGTTTGTCTCGCCCGCGCCATCGTGCGTCGCAGCCGGCTGCTTGTTCTAGACGAGGCCACCGCCAACGTCGACCCGCAGTACGTTCATCATCATCATCATCATCATCATCAACAGCCCACTACCAGTAGTGGGCTGTCGATGATGATTATGATATAGACCATGCTATATTGGTGGTAAACGAAAACATGCGTGGCTAAATACGTAGTGCGAATCACGATATACTGATGCTAGGATGGTACTAAGCGTTAAGACCGGCTTTGTCCTAAAAAAATATAAGTTCTGTTTTTATTTAATTTTTTCAAGAAAATAGGTTGAGAGCCGGGATTGAATATTTTTGTTTGATTTGGTTACTTTAATTAGATTTTAAAGCAAAAATAAAAAAAATAAGAGTCTTAATAAAAAAATAACCGGAAGTACGTCGTGCACGGAAAAACTTCATCATGTGAGATCCTATATACGAGCTGTCAGTTTCTACTAATAACATGGCTCGATACAAGGAATCTTACAAGATACAAGTTAAATAAACAAAACTCAGGTTTCAAAAATCTCGTCTGCCATTTCCTTTTTTGTGTACAATAAAGTGTTCTCGATCAATGTAGCTACTCTTTGCATCGTTTCTTAAAATGACTGCGTTCAAGGCCAATCGTGTTTTATGTCAATAATATCACTTTGCTTTCTAAAATGTTATAATAATGGGCACGGTTATTTTCTTAGTATGTACTTTGAAAAAAGATGAAGTGGCTGAAAATTGCTTTATAATATTTTATAATACATAGTTATATTCTTTGATTGTTAAGGTTTGAAAAACTAATATACTTTGCCATTTCAGAACGGACGCCCTTATTCAAAAGACAATAAGAAACAAATTCGCCGAATGCACAGTACTCACCATCGCCCATCGCCTCCACACCGTTATGGATTCTGATAAGGTACAACACACACCTTTCATTGCCAATAGTTAGTAGGTTTAAATATTGTAAATTTTTGGCCCGAATCAACTTACGTTTATTTGGTTTTATAATGATGTTACTGATATAAACATAAACATTTACATACAGGCACATACATTGCCTCTGGCCCCACACTAGGATACACTGTGTCGTGGGAACCAGAAACAGCGACATCACAAACATGTAAACATCTAAGACCTAAGATAAGTATTCTGTTAGCAGAATACCAACATATAAAAGGGACGTTGTTTGACCATTGTTTGCCATTAAAATATACCTCTCGGCCAATTTCTGAATAGAGAATTTTCGCTAAGTAACAACTGAACTATAGTGCTGTCTCATCAAATTTCTCAGAAAAGAGCGTACAGAATGTTACTTACGTATTTACTTAGTGAGAATTCTCAACTCGGATACCGGCCCAGAGAGGTATATTTTAATGGCAAACAATGGTGCTCTCTTTAAAATAGCATATTAGAGTTTGTTGGATTGCCAATACATTTATACGCTCCATATTAGATAGATAGATAAGACATTTATTTGCGCTTTGAGACCCACACATCATCACACATTGATCATCATAACAATGAATAAAATAGGATTATCAAGTCACACGAATTACATTGAATCAAATCCTAATAATAAATAAAAATAGAATCATCAAATTACAGTCAAATGCAATCATGATAATTAGTTGAAATAATAATAATTATTACAGCTGTTTATTTTATTTGCAACGATTATGAACAAATCGGTTTTATCTTTCATCTTTCTTCGCGGCTCGTCACCTCAATTTGGCGCCATCCGCAGGTGCTTGTGATGGACGCTGGCCAGATGGTGGAGTTCGCTCACCCACACCTGTTGCTGCGAGGATCGGGCGGCGTGCTGCGCGGGATGGTGGACCAGACTGGCCGCAATATGGCCGACACGCTCGCCCGGATAGCAAAGGAGGTAAGTCTCACCAACAGATAAGATAAAGAAGTATTTATTGCCTCATCAAAATACAAACAGCTGGCAATTGGGTAGTTCACAAAATGTCAAATAAGATAGTTTTAAAACGGAATTTTGTATGAAAATACCGGATTATGACGTCTTATTTCAGAGCACTCTTTTTATGTTTCATCTATTTAAAAATTGTAATAACTAGTAATTGACTAAAAGACACATTTTCCGAAATATTTAATAATTTTTGTTTTCATCGTGTCAAATACCGAATTAGCCATGCTTTTAGTACAATTTCTATTTATCAGATTTTTAAATAACTGTATCGTTTTTAAGATATTCAATAACTTTTAAAGACAGTATGAGTATTAATCTGTTGCCCTAATTACAAAAAAAAAAAATACCAAACCAAATCAACTGACGTTACTGACATTTGTTTTTTTTTGTATGTAGGGAAAGTAAGACTCCTTAGGGATTCCACACACGGCGGCTATAAGGTAAAGATGTATATTATAGCTCGACACCTCTCATCAAATCGTCAGGAGACCACACACGGCAGCTATAATGTACATCTTTACATCTTCTATAAATATTAAAAATAGACGCAAATGAATAAAACTCAGAAATACCGAAATTCGTTTCTTAAAATGGTATTTTTTTTTTGTTTTATAACATTTCTTTCTTGTGTACATTAAAGTATCTAATAATAATAATATTTTAAAAATAAATTATGAAAAACATTAATCAAAAATAAGTGGCATGGCCAATTAGCTGCATCCAAAACATAATATTTGACATCGCTTAATATCAGTCGAGTCGGTGTCCAAGTTAGGACTTAGGACCGTTAGGACGGGTTCTAATAAAAAAAAGACCAGCGCCACATGTTTTTTTTATATTTACGTCCCACTGCGGGGCGAACGGCTTGGGCGCGTTCAGTTCACGGATGGGTGACCGTCTATGACTGACGCTAGTGGCCTATTTCCGAGCGGTTCCGTGCTTCGCAAGGCACGTTAAGTAGTTGGTGCCGGCTGCCGTCGATAGATGGCAGTCGTTAAGCCAAGTCTGAGGCTTTAGGGCGGCTTGAAAACTAATCACCACGCGGGTTTACAGCGGATTGGCAATTTCAAGCGCTAAAGTGTATGAATACCTTCGACACTGAGGTTTCTTCACGATGTCTTCCGACACAGTGAGCGAGTGGCATTGCTACTATAATTTCACAAATGTACTTCACTTAGAAAACTCACTGCTTCAAGTTCATTGGCTGCAAAATGGTGGAGAAAAAAAGAAAGAATCAGGCTTTTATCAAAACTTACTATTACGCATATTTTTAATGAATTTACCTTTTATTTTGCGTGCAAAATTTGATCACCAATTCTCCGTTTTCAGGCCTACGAAAAGAAGTATGGGCCGGTGGATGCTCCCTCAGGCAGCGCCGCCGCCATATAACTCAGTGAGGCTCCGCGATTGGTTCCTCAACTCACTACTTGTAACGTTCCTCGAATCAAGCTATGTGGATCTGGTTTAGCGTTATTTAGTGTTATAATGTTTTGCAAATTGATATAGATGTGAACAAACCGTTTATTGCAACTGTCTACTTAATATTCCAGTCCGTCAGCACGCTTTCTCTACCGACTTATAGTGGTGTGAAACTAGTGACGTGTGATAGCTAAATTGGTCCTCCGAGCCGGGTTATTTTGTTCCCCACACTATAGTCAGTATCGTTAGTGCTGCAAGCATTTAGGACCAAGTAATCTGAATATACTTAATCTGGTTTGTTTAAATACATTTCAATTTATAACTATTTGAACCGATTATCCAACTATTGTTTTCACTGCAGGCATGAAATGTTTACTTAATCGTTTGTACATTAAATGTAAGTTCACAAACATGTCCTATACTCAGCTCAATGAATGTGCGTGGTTATTACAATTATTTCATAAGTGTAGTTAGTATTAGGTACCAATTTTTAGGTGCTTTTACATAAATTTTACAATATAAAAGTGTGATTTTATATTATAACATGAACCAAATTTGTTTAGTGAGATAGTCCCGAAGCAGGGCATATCTATTGAACCTATTCGAATAATAATTGATCTGAATTTTTACAATTTACTTACGTGAAAATTGTTCACATATGCTCGATGGTAAGGAAAATTTTACATCATTGGATTGTTAAACGTAGCGTTTATCATTTCGCAGGTTTAGTATAAAATATGTTTAGTTTTTGTTCCATTTTGGTATATTAAAAATACTCCTACGGCCGTTTTCTGTACAATTCACCGACGGAATTAACTTTACTTACTTGTAAAGTTGGCTAGTTATTCCACACAACCTTTTGTCAAAATAAATATTAACTCTCGGTAGACTGTTCTATCGACTGATCGGATGTAGACCCATTAAACAATTGGTTGTTTCGTCATGTCTTGTTTGGTGCTAATTCGTACTTCTTTCGTACGTACTTAATGTTGAATAGTACTTAAGTCTATGTTACTTTCCTAGTGTTACCTATACCACTGATAGTACTTAGTTATTTATTATACCATATTGGAAGTTATTATTTACTTAATGATAATGTTTGGAAATCACTTTTTCAATAACTACAATATTCCTAAATTGTGACATTTTATAAGTTGATGATTTTATTATTAAAATGAATATAATGCCATAAAAACATGATCACAAAATCAGTGCCTAAATTTATAAAATAATGTAATTAGAGAATGTAATTTATTTGTTGTTTATTACAACAAGAAATAAAGAATTTATTTCTCTTAAACCTGCATTTCTCTTTATCATTTTTTTATCCGACTGCAAGAGAGTCAAAAAGAAGGGTAATGATTCAGATTTTGACAAATAAGATCTTCGATTCGTGCATTCGTCGTGTTTGCGCAAGCGTCATAGGATATGAAATTATCATAAAATGTATTATTACCAATTTTCCCTAGCGGACCTTAACTTGAGCTTCATTACAAGAAGATTGGTGTAGAAATTCAATTTCGATATCTTTTATCTTTGATTTGAAATGCCGAAAACGTTATTTACTGTGGCCGTCACAAAATTTTTGTAAAAATCGGCTTTGCGTGTTTATTTGAAAACTATGTGACGTTATATGACACAGGCCATTTTAGAACCGTTGAGAAGTTCTTAACGGCAACTTTATTGAGAAATACATTTACACGTGCATATGTTACCGGCAATCTGTATAATTCAGGTATTCTATATAATACCTAGGTAATGTATAGAATACCTAAGGCGTCTAGGCAATGTATACAATTCCTAGGTATTGTTTAGAGAACCTGCTGATCCACCGACAATGTGTAAAATAACTATAGTAGATCTACTGGCATCTCAGAATTAAGTATATAAAAAATATTTATAACATTTACAGACTCATCAAGAATATTGGCACTTCGTATAGTCATAAGTTCATTCTCATGTTCATCAGACGTAGTTTGGGCATTTGAATTGGCGCACTCCCCAGTCCCCCTGCTATCGTTTTTTACACACAGCCGGCAGCGCATTCGGTAATGTATAGAATGCCTATTCTATACAATACCGAATGCGCTGGCAGGCTAAGTATGGAAAGGCAAAGTATGGAATGAAAAATATTACGTAAATACCCAAAAGTTTTAGGTATTCTATACATTGCCTAGGTATTGTATAGAATACAGTATTATACAGATTGCCGGTAACGCATACATTTCATTGTTCTATCGCGTATCCTCATGGGAATTCTCTATTCAGGAAACGGGCGGCGGTTAGTATTTTATCGTTTAAACTACCTTAGGCCATAAATTAAAAACTTTTCATCACATGAAATATGTTTATTATTATCATCTTCATCTATTACATTTTTCGAGAAATGCGAATCAACTTCAATAAATTAGACGCAGGCGCCGGAATGTTGTTTGAAAAAGAACTAAATATCATAACTCGCTTTGCTTGTTGGTTATCCTAGTACATTGTGACGATTACCTGCTACTCTCTAAATTAGGTATTTACATAAAGTTATTTGTAAAGAAAAAGTGGGAGGGAAATTCACTTTCACTTTATCACAGTACCCTCAACCCGCGGCATAGCCCTGTCACTAAACATCCCATAGACAGGCAGAGTACAAAATATTAACTTAAAATAATAAAGTAAAAAAAAAAACATTGTCGAACCCATCTACAAACTTAGTTCGTTTCGTTCCATGCCTATGAAAAAGTAATTCAGAATATAAGAGAAATACTATACATACAATAGAAACATGTCATGATACAATTTGTTTTTGGCACAGAGAAGCTACCTATGAAATTTAGACACGATAGATATCTAAAAAAAAATAAAACAGAACATGAGATCTTCGAAAACCATGAAACAAAAAAACCTGATTACTCTTTAAACTAAACTAAATTACTTAGGAATAATGTGATACAATATTTGAGAATTATAAATTCTAGTGTCGTGGTGGAAACCTGGAGATATGTAACTACCACAAGGAAATAAATGGTTCAGCTATTGCGTCGTCATAAGACGCTATTGACACCAATTTTACAGACCCAAATCAAATCATCCATTCCTTGCAGACTTTAAAGGAGTGCTACCCATAAATACATAAAAAAACAGTTTTTACAGGGTCACTATTAAAAAAACTGTGGGCCCAGTTCTAGAGACTGGTGCCTCTGTCTGCCCCTTCGGGGATAACGGGCGGGAGTTTATTTATATATTTTTTTTTATTTTACTACTAAATAAAAGAAAACTCAAACTAAGTAAAATTTCCTAAATTTTTTAATCCTCATTGACTGGGCACTTTATAAAATTCAATTTGATGAAATACAATTGAAATAAAGTACAAAATCATTGTAACCTACCATTAGACAGGTTCCTGACACATCGTAGAAATACCTAAGCTACTATTCACAGTCTTTGATACAAAATATTGGTAGCACTCGCCCTCTACGGGCATAACCGCCAATAACTACCAGAACCGTAGTGTTAAACACTTGACTCGCTCTAAGAAGCTAAAAAGGCCTGCACACGTCTCCAGTGTACATAAAAGTTGGTACAGGACAAAGTTTGAGATTTATTTATTTATATGACATCAATACCGGCAAATACAGTCAAATCTGTTGCAGGCGGGAAAACCCTACATTTTAGGTATTCATTGCGTTAAATAAGCACGCAACATTTGGTGTTGTCATTACCAAAAAATTTAACAAAATACATCACTCTACAGCTGGAAACGCGTAAGGCAGCTTTACCGATAAATATTACACCTAACCTCACAAGACATTGAGCAGAGGACTGCCAAATCCACTTCTGTATTCAACTTAATCTCGCTCAATGCCCCACGAGACCTGTGTAACTAATACAATACTAAAGACGATCAATGGTGTCAGTTCTCGAATGCGCCGTGGACAAAAAGAGATCAAGTTCAGACAAGTGCTGTCAAGCTACTTGAACGGGAGTTCTTGTCATCCAGGTCGACTTTTACCTCACTGTCCTGTAACAAAACAAAATGGATATTCACATTACATTGCAGTGTATATTAATTTAGACTAAAATACTACTTCCGAGATTCGTGGAAGGTCCATTTCAGGTCAGGAACTCGGGAACGATAAACAAGTTGTTCTATTCGGTAGAGTAAAATGGATCGGAGTGGTAGAGATGGTGGTCCACGAATTGCGACGTTTGTATATAACTCCCCACTCTGTTTCTAGTTTGTTAGTAAAATGAACTAAATTTTGATGCCACTTATAAAGACACTTGAACGACGGCGTCCAATAGAAGTGAATTTTGTCCATTCCCAACTCTTCAAAGTCTAAATCACACATAATACAAAAAAAAGAGCGTCAACTGCTTTTCGCTTGGTTTTATTAGTGAATTATTATGTTATTGTAATGTAAAGGTAATTTAAACAGTTGGTCTGTGGATGTTCGTTTTCGTTTAACTATTCATAAATTCCCGTGTAATTTACTTTTTTAGATACAAGAAAGTTTTCTCTATCTATCTCTACAAATTAATAAGTGAAGCTCAGCGAAGCGGAGTCAGAGCCACCTGTAGTGCGGTCCAGAAGACCGAGTTAGTTCTCAATTAAATGTGATTGTCTATCACTTTAGTCGGTGAATAGCGAGCTAACGAAATCTAACCTGTGGCAGCTGCTTTAATTCCCACCTGCCAGTAGTCACCTTGTGAGAGTAAATAGGTAACAAAACAGATTATGGTCATACATTACCAAAGTATCAAAGTGCAAAAAAAGCATCATTATTCTTCTATCTCCAACTAAAAGCACAATTTTTATAAAAAACATTAGCTGACCTGCCAAACATTGTGTCGCTATATTTTTTTTTCACTTGATTTTGATTTATTGATTTTGACTTAGGGCTATGAAACATAGACCTATTCTCAGACCTACGGAATATACAATAAAATTTCATCAAAATCGGGCATACAGTTTCGGAGGAGTATGCGTACTAACACGAGAATTTTATATATTAGACCTACCAAAGAGATCGCTTTATTGTAACAAAAAATGCTGATTGTGACCTGACTCTAGCAATACACTTTGATACTCGTATAACTAAGTCTAACCTGTGGCAGCTGCTTGTCAGTAGTGTGATGGGGGGGCAGAGGTAAGGCCAGCCGTAAAGCCGTCCAGAAGGCGCGTTCGTGGACGTGGCGCCAGGCCAGCAAACGAGTGCGTCGCAGCAGCGACACCAGACAGTCACCGTTCGCATCCTTAGCCTCGCGCTTTAACTTCGGTAGATCCTGTGAACAGAAAGAGGTTTCGTTGACACGGATTGATGAAGGTCTTGGCGCGGCGTGGACAGATTTCTAAAGCATATGCTGGCATCACAAACGGTAATGTAGCTTTAAATACGCGTGGC
This sequence comes from Yponomeuta plumbellus, assembly GCA_947310845.1. Classification (NCBI taxonomy): domain Eukaryota; kingdom Metazoa; phylum Arthropoda; class Insecta; order Lepidoptera; family Yponomeutidae; genus Yponomeuta; species Yponomeuta plumbellus. The sequence goes on along the minus strand of OX371198.1, from coordinate 12,683,952 downwards.
ACAAGAGTGGGAGCCGATTAACGTTCTGAGCTTAGTTTCAGAATAAAGTATTCCGTATTAAAACTTTCGTAAGCACAACACATTGTAAACTTTTAGTCCGGATCTACTTACGGGTCCGACCAGGTTTCGCTCTGATTCGCAGAGCTTAATCATGGTGAGCAGATACGGAGCTCGCGTCGTCGGTTGCTCGTCTCACAACGACGACTCACGTCTCACGACGACGCGAGCTCTTCGATGAAGAAGGTATAGGCCATATTCCATCACGGGGGCCTAGTCCGGATTCGGCTCAAAAGACTAGTGGCTGGACTTACTGTCAGAAGTTTTCAAGCCACCCTAAAGCCTTTGTCTTGGCTTAACGACTGCCATCAATCGACGGCAGCCTACACCAACTGCTCAACGTGCCTTGAAAAAAGCCATTACCGTCAGTCATGGACGGTCACCCATCCATGCACTTAACGCGCAATATGTTGCTTCGCCTTCGTGATCGTTTTTTTTAGTGAAAATAGACATAAACATTTACACACAAGCACATACATTGCTTCTGGTCCCACACTAGGATACCCTGTGTCGTGTGTGTCACCTATAATCCCCGGTTTTGCGGCGCCCCGCCCCGCGAACCCCCCGCCCCGAACCCGTAAAGTGCAAACGATAGAAGCTAAGCCATATAACTTGATGATTTTTAGGTGATTGTCACTACGAAAATATTTTTTTTTTTCATTATTTAATTTTGCTTCAGTATCGTGTAAATAACCACCCCTGAGTCGGATTTAACTGTACAAATCAACACCCAGTATAATGCCTCCTCCAGACTACTCGCGAAGTTTCTCGACAAAGTACTCGGGAAATTTGACCGAAGTACCTAGCTACACACTCAAGGTTGGACGAAGTCGAAGCCTCTCCACACCTACCGTATTCGCCTAACTTCAGTCAACTTCGCGAGTAGTCTGGAGGAGGGGGTTAGGGAGTCACTCGTCATTTTCCCTAATTCGTCAATTTCTCTAATTGGTCACTTCCCGATTCGTCAATTTATTTAAAATCTTTAACTCGTCAATATCCCTAACTCGTCATTTTCGCTAATTCGTCATTTTCCGTAACAGGTCAAATCTACAACTCGTCAACTGTCAGTCTCGGTACAGTCATAGATAAAAGTCGGCACAGGACGATAGTCGGCATCGCGCTACTGAATCTTATAATATCTTCTGTACGAGCGTTTGTCACCCTACTCCTCCTAAACGGCTGGACCGATTTCGATGAATGAGGTCTCAAATTAAAGGTATTAATCTCTGTCACAACAAGTTTCTTTGTATAAAACAACGATGTTTTTTCGTACTTTGTATGGTACACGTGTTACATGTTGCGCGTTGCGCTTTTTAAGAAATTGACGAATAGGGGAAGTGACCAATACGGTAGTTGACACGACCAACAATAAATTAATTGATATGCTCGATTAATTAATTACAAAATATTTCGGAAAATGTGTCTCTTTTAGCCAATTACTAGTTATTAAAATTTTTAAATAGATGAAACTTAAAAAGAGTGCTTTGAAATGTGACGTCATAAAGCGGTATTTTCATACAAACTTCCGTTTTAAAAGTAACTTGTTTGACATTTTGTCAACTACCGTATTAGTGACATTAACGAATTAGGGAAATTCACAAGTGACTCCCTAGCCCGGAGGAGGCATAAGGGACTTCACACACGGCAGCTATAATATACATTACATCCCAGGATGTATAGCTTAGAGACCGCTCAGTACCTTCAAGATACGAAGACGTAAAGATGTATATTATAGCTCTCGTGTGTGGTCTCCTGACGATTTCTATGGAAAGATGTAATGAGATATATCATGCTACTAGCTTTCGCCCGCGACTCCGTCCGCGTGGACTAGTTCAAAACTTTAAGTAGCTCGTTCATTCCCTTAAGGGTTAAATTTAGAAAAAACGGCTAAACACGTGTTCAATTAATTGTGTCGAAGAGTATTTATTTCAAGTTTCAAGAAAATCAGACAACATTTTTTATACCTCCCATACAAATTTTGGCAACCCTTTTCGCCCCCTTAGGGGTTGAATTTAAAAAAATCCGTTCTTATTCCTTGCCTACATTATATATAGATCCTCTGTGCAAAATTTCAGCTTCCTAGGTCAAACGGCTTGGGCTGGGCGTTGATGAGTGAATGAATCAGTCAGTCAGGACTTTGAATTTTATATACCTCCAACGCGATTTAAGAATTGTGTTAAGCACACTCTTTGCAAAAAAGCTTATTATAAAATCAACGATTATTTAGAAGACAAGGCTTTAAATAGTAGTTTAATATTAAATTTAATCAGAGGATAAATGTGTCTAGTGTTCAACACACCCAAGATATTGTTTTGTAAGTTTTATTTGTATTAGCTTCAAGTTGATTTCAGTTCGGTCAGAGTGGAGTTTTTTTTTTCGCTGCCTTTTTCGCCACTACAGACGGCCCCAAGGCAGCGGCTAACATTATACATAACTGTATGCACATTGACATTCAACAAGCAGAATGTAAATTCTTAACGTTGAAATAAATTTCTGATTCTGATTCTATATATAGATAATATACATTATAGCCGCCGTGTGTGGAGTCCCTAACAGAATGAAGCTGTAATCACCTGCAGCAGCACGACGACGGGCTGCGGCGAAAGCGCGTGAAGTTGCCGCAGTGCTGTCAGCAGCTGCGCGGCCGAGTGCTGCGTCGGCGATACCACGCACACCAGCGCGCGGCAGCGCCCCGCCTCGCCCGCTAGACGGCTGTACCCTGCACCAAACACGTCACATCATCATCATCATCAACATTTACATACAGGCACATAGGGGGACGGACCCAAATGCTGGCACTGCACCAGTTTGTCAGCACCCCGAAAAAAACGTCAAAATATATCCTCGTGAGGCCCGACCTTGAAAAGAACAATTGATTTTGTGATCACTTGAAGACGTTGGGCCTCACGAGGATGAGATATAATATCTGTCCCGCCTCGCCCGCCAGACGGCTGTACCCTGCACCAAACACGTCACATCATCATCATCAACGTTTACATACAGGCACATAGGGTGACGGACCCAAATGCTGGCACTGCACCAGTTTGTCAGCACCCCGAAAAAAACGTCAAAATATATCCTCGTGAGGCCCGACCTTGAAGAGAACAATTGATTTTGTGATCACTTGAAGACGTTGGGCCTCACGAGGATGAGATATAATATCTGTCCCGCCTCGCCCGCCAGACGGCTGTACCCTGCACCAAACACGTCACATCACCATCATCAACGTTTACATACAGGCACATAGGGTGACGGACCCAAATGCTGGCACTGCACCAGTTTGTCAGCACCCCGAAAAAAACGTCAAAATATATCCTCGTGAGGCCCGACCTTGAAGAGAACAATTGATTTTGTGATCACTTGAAGACGTTGGGCCTCACGAGGATGAGATATAATATCTGTCCCGCCTCGCCCGCCAGACGGCTGTACCCTGCACCAAACACGTCACATCACCATCATCAACGTTTACATACAGGCACATAGGGTGACGGACCCAAATGCTGGCACTGCACCAGTTTGTCAGCACCCCGAAAAAAACGTCAAAATATATCCTCGTGAGGCCCGACCTTGAAAAGAACAATTGATTTTGTGATCACTTGAAGACGTTGGGCCTCACGAGGATAAGATATAATATCTGTCCCGCCTCGCCCGCCAGACGGCTGTACCCTGCACCAAACACGTCACATCACCATCATCAACGTTTACATACAGGCACATAGGGTGACGGACCCAAATGCTGGCACTGCACCAGTTTGTCAGCACCCCGAAAAAAACGTCAAAATATATCCTCGTGAGGCCCGACCTTGAAGAGAACAATTGATTTTGTGATCACTTGAAGACGTTGGGCCTCACGAGGATGAGATATAATATCTGTCCCGCCTCGCCCGCCAGACGGCTGTACCCTGCACCAAACACGTCACATCACCATCATCAACGTTTACATACAGGCACATAGGGTGACGGACCCAAATGCTGGCACTGCACCAGTTTGTCAGCACCCCGAAAAAAACGTCAAAATATATCCTCGTGAGGCCCGACCTTGAAAAGAACAATTGATTTTGTGATCACTTGAAGACGTTGGGCCTCACGAGGATGAGATATAATATCTGTCCCGCCTCGCCCGCCAGACGGCTGTACCCTGCACCAAACACGTCACATCACCATCATCAACGTTTACATACAGGCACATAGGGTGACGGACCCAAATGCTGGCACTGCACCAGTTTGTCAGCACCCCGAAAAAAACGTCAAAATATATCCTCGTGAGGCCCGACCTTGAAAAGAACAATTGATTTTGTGATCACTTGAAGACGTTGGGCCTCACGAGGATAAGATATAATATCTGTCCCGCCTCGCCCGCCAGACGGCTGTACCCTGCACCAAACACGTCACATCACCATAATCATCAACAACATTTACATACAGGCACATACAACAACAACAGAGTACTTGCAAACACCCCATTCTTTTCAAGATCCTGAGAATCCCCGAACGATTGCAGTCCTTGGCGTTCAGTATGATCCTGCAGCTGGCGTATTTACATACCGTTTCTCCCCTCACACTGAGACCCAAACTACAAAACGTAAAGTGCTGTCGCTAATAGCACGCACCTACGCTCCGTGTGGTTGGATCACACCCGTGATTTTTAAAACGTTTATATACAAGGCGTACATTGTTTCTGGCCCCGCACTGTACCCTGCACCAGACACCGATACCCTGTGTCGTGGGAACCAGAAACAGCGACGTCACAAACATTCAAGACCTGGGTTTCTTTTTTTTTTTTTGTTGTCCCCAGCCATCGGCCTTTGGTTATCCACTGCTGGACATAGGCCTCTTCCATTGCACGCCACTGAGCACGGTCCTCGGCTACTCTCATCCAGCTCTTGCCAACCGCCCTGCGAAGATCATCGCTCCACCGAGTCAGAGGACGTCCTACCCTACGTTTACCGATCCGCGGTCTCCACTCAAGAACTCGTCTACCCCATCGGTTATCAGTTCTTCGGGTGATGTCGCCGGCCCTCCTGCCACTTCAGCATGCTAATTCGGTGGGCTATGTCGTTGACTTTGGTTTCGAATTCGATCTTTCGGAGAAAACCCGAACATAGCCCTTTCCATAGTACGCTGAGCGTGAACCCTTTAAAAATTATAAACCAGTGTGACCATTCTGAAAAATAATATTTTACGTTGTATGACACCTGGGTATGAAAACTGGGTTACGTGTAGTAAGCAACGTGTAATCAGTATTGATGAAGGAAATGAGTTTGTCAAGATGCCTTGGATAACTATCCGGGATACAGACGTGATTTTGTGTATGCATTTATGTATTACTAGCTTTCGCCCGCGACCCTAGTTTGAAATTTTGCAACCCCGTTCACTCCTTTAAGGGTTAAATTTAGAAAAACGGCTAAACACGTGTTCAATCAATTGTGTTGAAGTGTATTTATTTTAAGTTTCAAGAAAATTTGACAACATTCTTCATACCTGCCATACAAATTTTGGCAACCCTTTTCGCCTCCTTAGGGGTAGAATTTCAAAAAATCCGGTCTTATTCCTTGCCTACATTATATATAGACCCTCTGTGCAAAATTTCAGCTTAACGGCTTGGGCTGGGCGTTGATGAGTGAGTCAGTCAGTCAGGACTTTGAATTGTATTTATATGGATAAAACAAACTCACAAGAGTCCGGCGAGGCATCCAGGTGCACGGCGTGAACTCGGTACTTGTACTTGTGCGTAAGCGTAGGCAGTAGAGCTCCGCGCACTAGCCCCGTGTCGATCGGCGTCCAACACACAAGCACGTCGAACTCCTTCTCCAGCACTGCGGTAGACAACATAACATAAATGACATAATAATCTATCTAATGTCTCAGTGTTTGTTACTGAATTCCTCCGAAACGGCTACACGCTTCACCAATCTTTATCATTTTTTTATTGCATATTTGGATGGCCTGAGAATAGGTCGTAGGCTAACCAATATGGCAAAGCAACATGTGCTGGGTCAGCTAGTAAATAATTACAATTGTTTATTTTAAACCAAAAAATAATAATAATAATAAACTCACGCCCGTTATCCCCGAAGGGGTAGGCAGAGGCACCAGTCTCTAGAACTGGACCCACGTTTTGCCGAGTTTATTAGGTCCCAAACGTGACAAGTGGCAAGCCTGTCGCCGTTATCCGGGCACAATTTATCAGCGAATGGTGTTGTTGTACAAACAAATGTACGTAACTAAAAGTCATTGGTACATGCGTGGTTCGAACCCAGACCCTCATGATCGAGAAGCAAGGGTCAACCCCACTACGCCACCACCGCTTTGATGACATAATAATCTATCTAATGTCTCAGTGTTTGTTACTGAATTCCTCCGAAACGGCTACACGCTTCACCAATCTTTATGATTTTTTTATTGTATATTTGGATGGCCTGAGAATAGGTTGTAGGCTAACCAATATGGCAAAGCAACGTGTGCTGGGTCAGCTAGTAAATAATTACGATTGTTTATTTTAAACCAAAAAGTACATGCATAATTCAAAACATGCATGCCGTGGCATCGGCAGTGACAATAAGCGGCACGGAGAGACCATGAAGCGCGAGCGCCGTGGCAACCAGTGCGTAAGCACACGTACCGCCAAGCCGCAACGCGCGCTTTCAGATCGTAACCGCGTCCATTACACTCCTAGTATTGTTGTCTTACCTCTAGCGCGCTGCGCCGTAGCATTGGCCCTCGCGTGGCTATCCGGGCCACCAGCGACAGACGCGGCGTCCCGCCAAGCCGCAACGCGCGCTTTCAGATCGTAAACGCGTCCAAAGTCTTACCTCTAGCGCGCTGCGCGGTAGCATTGGCCCTGGCGTGTGCAATCCGCGCGGCCAGCTAGATGCAGCGGCGGTGCAGCACGAGCGCCGTGGCAACCAGTACGAGCACACGTGCCACCAACCCGCAACGCGTGCTTTCAGATCGTAACCGCGTCCAATTGTCTTACCTCTAGCGCGCTGCGCGGTAGCACTGGCCCTCGCGTGCGTAACCAGTACGTAAGCACACGCACCGCCAAGCCGCAACGCGCGCTTTCAGATCGTAACCGCGTCCATTACACTCCTAGTATTGTTGTCTTACCTCTAGCGCGCTGCGCGGTCGCATTGGCCCTCGCGTGTGCGATCCGCGCGGCCAGCAAGAGCCGCGCTTTCAGATCGTAAACGCGTCCAATACACTCCTAGTAGTGTTGTCTTACCTCTGGCGCGCTGCGCGGTCGCATTGGCCCTCGCGTGTGCGATCCGCGCGGCCAGCAAGAGCCGCGCTTTCAGATCGTAAACGCGTCCAATACACTCCTAGTAGTGTTGTCTTACCTCTAGCGCGCTGCGCGGTAGCACTGGCCCTCGCGTGCGTAACCAGTACGTAAGCACACGCACCGCCAAGCCGCAACGCGCGCTTTCAGATCGTAACCGCGTCCATTACACTCCTAGTATTGTTGTCTTATCTCTAGCGCGCTGCGCGGTCGCATTGGCCCTCGCGTGTGCGATCCGCGCGGCCAGCAAGAGCCGCGCTTTCAGATCGTAAACGCGTCCAATACACTCCTAGTAGTGTTGTCTTACCTCTAGCGCGCTGCGCGGTCGCAATCCGCGCGGCCAGCAAGAGCCGCGCTTTCAGATCGTAAACGCGTCCAATACACTCCTAGTAGTGTTGTCTTACCTCTAGCGCGCTGCGCGGTCGCAATCCGCGCGGCCAGCAAGAGCCGCGCTTTCAGATCGTAAACGCGTCCAATACACTCCTAGTAGTGTTGTCTTACCTCTGGCGCGCTGCGCGGTCGCATTGGCCCTGGCGTGTGCGATCCGCGCGGCCAGCAAGAGCCGCGGCGTGCAGCGGCGGTGCAGCACGAGCGCGGTGGCGGCCAGCACGCAGGCGCACGCGCCGCCGAGCAGCAGCGCGCGCCACGGCGTCGCGCGCTCGTAGATCGTGAACGTGTACAGCGAGCTGTCGCTGTCCGCTGCGGGGGAGACTCGGTTTGGTAAAGTTGTTACATGTGTGTTGATACTACGTACTGTAGCGAATTATTGACGACCTCTGTGGCGTAGTGGTTAGCGCATCTTAGCGCGCTTACTATGCGAGAGATCCCGGGAGAAAGAAAAAAAAAACTCCAGGTCTTGGATGTTTACATGTTTGTGACGTCGCTGTTTCTGGTTCCCACGACACAGGGTATCCTAGTGTGGGGCCAGAAGCAATGTATGTGCCTGTATGTAAATGTTATGTTATGTATTATGCTGCGGCCACACTTGAAGAAGAAGATTCGTGTTCGCGTTGTCGCGACAAAATTCCGTGTTCGCTCTACGGCGAAGAGCTTGGCCACATCAAATAAACCTTCGCTATGTCGCGACAATCTAGAACGTTGCTAAATTCATTTTGCCCTTTGATGTGCGGTATCATACCGACAGCAGCGCAAAGGGTGTTTGTATTCGCGATGATGATTCGCGATAGGACGAATTTTTTGGCCAGACATGTCGCGACAACGCAAATCTTCGCGTTATCGCGATAGTATCGCGGTAGTGTGGTACCATTAAAGGATGCTTTTTAGCAATAAATACTGTTTTTATTACCCCTTTTTAAAGAATACGCCTCGCCTAGCCTAGCTAGCCCTCGACTGACATCACAACAAAAACGTAGCGATTCACTTTCAAAATCTTTAAATTCATACAAGACGGCTGTGCCAGCCAGTTACTATAAAGAAGAATCGAATCTATAAAGAAAGAAGAATCGGTGATCGGTACAGTACAATGGCCCAACTACGAGGCTAAGTGCGGAAATCTTGGGTCTAACTAACTATGTGTGTTGACAGACATTCCTTCAAGGACTCTTCGGACAGTATACATACAGTCTATGCTAAAGGGAAATACAAGTACATAATACAGTGATTAAATCAATTCAGTTTTTCTGAATTTGTAGCGTTATCGTGATTTTATTAATAAGGCCGTCTATTTTTTTTCATATAATTTAAACTTTTTGATGAAAGTTTATAAATAAGAATAATCCTTGGTAACAGTAAGAATTTATACGGTTAAAATATTTGTGTTAAAGTGAATGCATGTTAAAAATTGAATTTTAAAATGGTAGATATGCATCTAATTACCTGCCATCTCTACCTTCTCTACCTAGTTTGACAGTTCCATAATATAATGGAGGACTTTCCAGAAAACTCCATAATATAATGGAGGACTTCCTCCGTCCTCCTAATAATCAGATGAATAGGTGCAAGGCGCGCACAACCTGTGCATATTTGGTTTAGGACCGTTCTTATCACTAAGGCACGAAGAATTTAACGTTAAAAGTGTAAATAAATATCGAATATCGATGTGCTGTGTCGTGTGTACAATAAAGCAAATCAGAAAAAGGTGGCTAGGGTTCAAACTTATTCTGATAATCAATGGTTTAACTGCTCCGAAGGTATGACAGGTAAATTTGAGAAATTCTAAAATCAGATAATTCGGTCAGGGTTCAAATTTATTCCGATTCGTCGGTTTGCAACTGTTTTTAGGAACTGACATTTTTAGGAAGGCCGATGGCATGGCCTTCCTAAAAATGTCCTTAGATAACAAAAATTAATACCAGAATATCCAATAGCAGTGTCTCCCACTACGTTCGTGTGGTAAACCGAGAAGCCTTAAACCTGATGAAGGATTTTTTTAATCGAATAACTACTTCCGAAGATTACCCTACAAACAAACTTACAAACATCCGGTTTCTTTATGAGAATTTCACTCAGTAAATACTTAAGCAACGTTCAGTCACGCTCTTTTTTGAGAAATTTGACGAGACAGCTACAGTTCAGTATTAACTTAGCGAAATTGTCAATTCGGAAACCCGGCCTCCAGCTTACAAGTTACTCTTTATAATAATAGTGTAAACGACATTCACGCGAGGGAATGAATACGAGGAATTTCCAGGACATTACTTTTTTCTTTCCAGTAATATATTGAACTGTACTACGGAAATAGCAGAAAAGGAAATTATTATTGCGAATAGACGGATCATTCCATTGTACTGGGAAATCGTTGAACGGGATTGAACTCGGTTCGCGGAAAAGCTTTTTATAACAAAACAAGACGGTAGCGCCTTTGTTATACTTGTCTAAGCAATTGCGTGAAGTTTGTTTGTTCAGTACCAACAATGGGGAACTTGCGTCTCACTTAAAGTCCGTTTATTAATTAGATAAAAAAAAATGACGCGGTGTTACTACTTAGAACTGAAACTCAAAAAAATATTTTTCATCAAACCCATGCGTGTGGTGTATCTATGGATAGGTCTTAAAAATATATTGAGGTTTCTAATACATATTTTTTCTAAACTGAATAGTTTGCGCGAGAGAAACTTCCAAAGTAGTAAAATGTGTGTTTGAACGAGATCTAGTAAGTAAAACTACTTTTTAATACGTCATAAATAGTAAACAGTAATTTACCAATTTACCTTTCATTCAATCAACTCAATGTTTACATATCAATGCTTAAGTAATAAAAAAAAAAACACTATTATTAAAACATCGATCAAAGTTACAACGAACTAAAAGAACTTTCTAAGAATATTCTATCTAACTTTTATATTATGTTACTTGCTGCTGCGGAAACCTTAATGAGCGAGTTCGACTCGGACTTGGCCGCTTTTTATAAGCGCGCTCTCTGCGCGTTATGAACGCGAATCATCGTGTGCAAAGGTGTCTACCTGCCGGTAGCCTCGCGTTTACAGAGCCTTCTGTTTGTGTTCAGCGCGTTCAAACTACATTGTCAATCTCGGTGTATGAGTCCGAATCGCGCTTGGCTAGTTTTTATTCCACTGAAGACACGCTTGGGTGGTGGCGCAAAATATAGACCATTGGGATCCCTGTCTGCACGCTCGGTGTATGCAATTACACCGTAATCATCGCTGGTTAAAAGTTCATGTGAACGCTGGAAAAAGTAGTTGGATGTACCTACAATAAAATAATAAATAAATACAATATGTTATTGAAATAATGCAAAACTCAGAATCAGTTTCCTCAGTAGAGCATTATAGATCATTATAGAGCACAGGCATTCTCTCAGAGAGTGAATTATGGGCCTAAAAACCACGCGTGCCCATCGCTGATTTCCAATTTCAAGCTTTGAGGTATGTGACACTTCAAAATGTGTTCCTTCACGCTTAGCGAGTGGTATTGTTACTATAACTTCACAAATGTACATAATCCACAAAATAAAGTCATAGGGTACATGCCCGCACTGGGAATGGTACCTGAGTCTCCCGCCTTCGAGTCCATTGCTCTACCCACTGGGCTAACACAGCCCTATAGTGCCTTCAGTTTTACTACATATTTTTATTGATTATTTAAAGTGAATTAGTGAACCAGTGCAAGTTAAATTCAGTATTCAGTGAATGTTATCTAATCCTGACGGTTCTGTACTCCAAAACCTTATCTTCAACGAGGCACAATGGTAAGTGTTGCGTGTTATTTTTTACGTAGCTCTCTGTTAGCGTTGTGTTAAGTTTAGTTTTAAGAATGTACCTTTTCATCAGGTGCCTCTACTTTTTAACAATAAAAGAAGTCCTAACACCCAACGAAGTCTCCTTATTTCTCCATCCGCTGAGCTTCTTGGGCTTGTTACGTGACAGGTGGACCATTTGCGACTGCATCGATACTAAAAGTCGCAGTGGCCTCACCTGTTCAATTACGACCTTGAATAACAATTAAAAACCGTTGTCATGACACCCGATCAAATCGGGATAATTTGAGAAAAGATGGTCAGAGTCCACTCTGATCACCCTTTTGACCGGCCATACCTTTGTAGTGTATGGAGACGTAGCTCTTTGCGACGACCTCGTTGCTGTTGACGACGCAGACGTACTTGCCGTAGTCGGGCGGGGTCACCCGGTCTATCACCAGATAGGCGCCAATTATGTCTTCAAGCTGCTCCCTGGAAGACGACACAAGTGTCAGCATAAAACTATTTATGTGTTTTTATGCAATAAACGCGAGGCGATCTTAGATCGAATAAATTTTTCTTTATATACTCGTACAAGAGGTTCGCACATCGCTTCACCTCGTGGCAAGCAAAGACGATGCTTACCTAAGTTGTTTCATTATTGCCTTTTAAGGAGGTCCAGGGGGTAAAACTAGCGCCAGCGAGGAAAAAACATCATAATATCCTGTTGTCATAGATCGAATTTGGAAAAAGTGTTTGAACAATGTCTCGATCACGTAGACAGTGATTTTTGAGACCAACGTCTAAGAACCTGGGACTAGGAGCTCCGTCTCTGCTCACCATGATTAAGCTCTACGAATCGGAGCGAAACATGGTCGGACTCGTCCGATAAAACAACACCCGTAAATAGATCCGAGTGCTTATACTGAGTTTTTCATTTCACTTTCGATAGCGAGAGCGTTTGCAATTTGTATAGGAGTGACAAAGAGACAACTAGGTGGCGCGCTTTGTCACTCCTATACAATTTGCAAACGCTCTCGCTATCGAAAGTGAATGAAAAAACTCAGTATAAGCACTCCGGACTAAAAGTTTACAACGTGTTTTGCTTACGAAAGTTCAAAAACCTGGGACTAGATAGCATTTATGCCACAAACGGCCGTTTTTTGCCTTAAGCCGGCTACACACCGCCCTAAAATCAGTGGCAATATCAGGACAATGGTGGTGGGGATGAAATCGTGAGCTCGCCCGAACCAAAATCTGAGTATAATATTAGGGTACGATTTGCCTACACTCGAGGCGATCTAGGATGCTCCCCAATACCACCCTGATATTGCCTCTGATTTTAGGGCCGTGTGTAGCCGGCTTGCGTTCCGATTAAAATTATTGAAACATTGTACTTTTTGCAAATACTATCTGTAAAAAAGATATGACTTTTCCTCGGTGGCCCTAGTTTTGCTCCCGATCTCCATAAGGTGTGGTGTCACCGAACATGACGCCCCGGCACGACGAAGGAGGGAGTGCTTCTTTCCATGTTCTAATAGTAGCGCAAAACGCACGATTTTGTAAACCTGATAATGACTGTGTCATTACTCATTGCCTTTGCAAAATCGTGACGAGTTCGCGACAGTCGCCACCTACTGAACACAGAAAATGCCACAAGCAGCTGATGCAAGCTAATCAATTAACACATCGAAACAATTTTATTCACTTCTTATAATTGTCCTTTTCGCGAATACCAAAAAGTTAAATGTACAGATCGTAAGTTTCATTTCTCCATTCGAAACTCGTACAGTGTGTATTCCCGTTTTTGAATGGGGAAATGAAAGCTTAGGTACTTATCTACTCATAACTACAAAACTTTTTTTTTTTTATTAAAAACTGACCAACGATTGACCCCGATCTCACCTGATGGTAAGTGAAGATGGAGCCGACGATGTTCGTTGGTTCAGTAAGAGCCTATTCACTCTTGCCTTAAAGGCACCCAAATTATACCTTTCCGGAAATACAGAGGAAGGGAGCGAATTCCATTCCTTTGCGGTGCGCATTAGAAATGACGAGGCGAAACGCTTCGTGCGCACAAAAGGTGTCTGAACAACATAAGGATGAAGTCGCTCCCCTCTCCTGGATGTCCGGTGATGGAAAGGAGATGGCGGGATAAGATCGTGTAATTCCCGTGCGCACTCTCCAAAATGTATCCTGTAGAATACCGCCAAACAGGCTACCTTCCGTCGGTGTTCGAGGCTTTGCAGTTTGGCCTCTTCCAAAGGAGCATCACCAATTTTCTTGCGCGCTAGACGCTCTACGGAGTCCAAAGCAGCCAACTGATATTTGGCCGAGCCGTCCCAGAGGTGACAGCAGTATTCCATACACGAGCGGACTTGTGCTTGGTAAAGATTTAAGATCTGTCCCGGTGTGATGTGACGTATGGAAATACGTTTGTATTAAGTGGCCGAAATCCAGCGCCACCCAGGGCAGTCCCGGGTCAGCACCAGCTGAACCACTACCTTTTGCCTTGTTATATCACAACCTAGTTAAGTGTTAATTTTTTTTAATTTTGTTTTGAGGAGGCAATAAATACTTTTTATCTTTATGTTAGGTACATCGAATTCAAAATTTCGAAAAACAACTTACCGTGTAGTTTTAATCTCCCGCTCGGAAGGCAACAGCTCTCCTTCCAGAGTGTCCGTAGCGTTCGGCCATACTTTCATCCAGCGCAGGTCCCTCACAGCGTCCGCCAAGTACGAGCGACCTGCGGATGGGAGTTGCATGTTTAACCGAAGGTTTGGGACACGGTCTCGTTCTACGGTCCTATAACTTCTTGATTCAATCAACCACAGATTTCCACTTCTGATGGTGTCTCGCGGTAGTTTTCAGTGCCGATCGATTTGGCGTATTGGGCTATATCTAACTCACAAGTTCTTAATTAAGATATCCATCACAAACCATAGATAATTAGAGATGGGCCGAGGAGAAGCTTTCCGTAAGACCTTATAAATTGAAAACCATGTCATGGTTATTTACTTATTCAGTATCATCACATCATCAACGCGCCTTGAAAACTTCTGACAGTAAGACTAGCTAGTCTTACAAGCCTCCACCAATCCGGACTTGGCCCTCGTGGTGGAGTATGGCCTATCCCTTCATCAGGGAAGAGACCCGTGCCCCTCAGTGGAGACATAATGGGTTGATGGTGATGGGCTTTAATCACCACGCATGCCCACCGCGGATACCCGATTTCAAGCGCTGAGTTATTGAAAAGCTCACACATTCAGGTTTCCGCACGATGTTTTCCTTCACTAATGTACACAACTTAGAAAAAAAAGTCAGAGGCACTTGCACTGGGAATCGAACCTGGCTCTCCCGCATCCGAGGCCCGAGTTCTACCCACTGAGCTACCACTATGTATAAAAGAGAAATTAGAGCCTGGTAAGCCTTATCATAGCAACTGACAACAAGAAATCAAAAGTTTATTTTCGTTTAGTCTCTTCGCAATTCAAAACACGATCGTACCTCTATTTGTGTCCTCAAACATATTGACATTGCGATATGGTTGGCAAACTAAAACCAAATTACGTATCCAATGGATGGGAATAGCCGCTTGAGGAACGCTCTTAATGCATGCACGTGTTATTTATTTATTTATTTATTTAATATTTAGGAAAACTAGTGACTAAGCAAACATAAAAACAGACAGTCATTAAAAGTTTCCACAGATTATAGAACCATTACGTCGATACTGTCCTTGTATTTTCTGCCGCAGTGAACTCAATGTCTCTAAATTAAAGGGCAACTGGCACAGGTAGAGTGAGTCACGCTAAGCTGCGATCCGTTAGGTCGGGGGGTTCTAGGAACTTTCGATTGTAGGTACGAATAGTTCATATTTCTATACTCTATTCCACGGAACGAGCTTCCAAAGCAATGAAAGGCAATGCGCGTGATCTTTAATAGAGTATAGACGATGTTTTATCTTGCATTTAGATAAGTGACAATGTAATGTATTATGTATTATAATGAAAAAATAAAGAAACTCACGCCTGTTATCCCCGAGGGGTTAGGCAGAGGCACCAATCACTAAGAACTGCGCCCACGTTTTGCCGAGTTTACTAGAGCCGCTTACTCTTGGTTAAATCTAGTACTCGTATAAGCGGATTGTTTTCGGGTAAAACTAGTGGTAAAAACCGAACCCTAGTGGCTGAATACTAGGTCAAACCGATATTGTGCCGGCTACAACTAGATTCAACCAAACCCTGGTGGCTATTACAATCGACCTCTGGTGGGTAAGGCTATAAAAGATTGCACTGTAAGACAAAATGTGGTAATAAAAAGTTTGGTCGGACCTACCTAGTTCTAGCCAGAATGATACCGGCTAGACCAAGTTTTACCCGAAAACAATCGGTTTATACCAGATTTAACCAAGAGTAAGTGGCACCTAGTTCTAACCGGGTAAAACTAGGTGTAGTCGCACTTTGGGTTTTAGCCGTAACATAATACGTAAGCTATCACTAGACTGCGAAAAAGGTCCTTGGGCTCATGTCTCAAGGAAATTTAATTTCTGGAGGTAGCGAAATATTGAACAAATGCTTGTACAAAATTTTGATCGATCTTCCTGCTTAAAGAAGTTTGAGAAAAATCCAGGGATTCAGCATGTATCTATAAAGCTATATAGCGTTCAACATTTTAGTGTTCATTGCCTCGTGGAATAGAAAGCATACGGGGCGGGGCGCCTTCCATGAATCTGAATCAAATTCAGCGGAAGTAGGAAGGTAAGAGTTTTAATTACCGACTAGGGCTTCGCAGTAAAGGCGAGCGACGCCACCCTCCTCCACCCACTGGTCCGGAGAGATGAACATAGTCTTCGGCGAATCCGGGGGCTTTTCTGGAACAATAATAAATTAAGTCATTAAATTAAGTAACATGCGAACAAACCTTTGTCGTGATAAGTAATAAAAGAAAGTAGAGATGGGTGTTTGTCAAAGTAGAGATGGGTGTTTGTTAAAAAAAGTTATCGAATGACTCGATGGAAACGCGGATACGTATTCGATTAACAATGAATCGAGTAACAATCGACTACCGTAGCGGTAACGCGTAAGTGCGCTTTCTGTACTGCACACAAGCGAATGAAAGAGCGCTGTTCATAATTGAATACAATTGTATGCAGGTTTTCGATTTCATAGATGCCCTTCTATTATTTGTTCGATCTTTATTCGTTCCGTAAGTAACTATGAGTAGGTACGCAAAACGCAGCGCGAACGACAAAAAATGTATAGAGCGGGCGCAGCGGCACGCATTATTATTATTTCTTTATTACACAAAAAAAATGTGTACAGGTGGACTAATCCATTCATCGCATTCATCGATTCTAATTGTTATTCGATTGTTCTATTGTTTTTAGTAAGTAGCGTAGCGTTAGGGTCGGAGGATAATATAACCCAAGTTGCCGAAAAGCAGTCCAATGAAATAGGATTGTGCATTGGCATGAAAACAGGCTTATAAGTGGGACGCTAAAATATCAGTAATCTAGGCTGCAATAATAAACTGCCTGCAAGTGCGTAAAAACTTAACAAGCGTGAACTTTCAGGCTACAATTGACGTTTCAGTCGAACAAATACACGCCTAACGTCTTCGTATTCACATGAATAATAATGGTGCCAAAGCATTGCAAGATTTCCATGCTTTAGTATTGAAACTCTTAAATTCGAGTAGGAGCTTTTTGTCTATTCTTTATTCTCCAAAACGAGCGTGATTGTAGTGAACTCTGTTTAATAAGCGAGTTTATTTTTTTACTTTGATTTGACTTTCGGCGGCTATTTAGGTTTCTAAATCAGAATCAGAATCAGAAATTTATTTCAACGTAAAGAATGTCAATGTACATACAGTTATGTATAATGTTAGCCGCTGCCTTGGGGCCGTCTGTAGTGGAGAAAAAGGCAGCGAAAAAAAAAAACTCCACTCTGACCATCTTTTCTCAAATCAACTTAAAGCTAATACAAATAAAACTTACAAAACAATATCTTGGATGTGTTGAACACTAGACACATTTATCCTCTGATTAAATTTAATATTAAACTACTATTTAAAGCCATACGTCCTTGTCTTCTAAATAATCGTTGATTTTATAATAAGCTTTTTTGCAAAGAGTGTGCTTAACACAATTCTTAAATCGCGTTGGAGGTAACTCTAATATATCTTGGGGTATCTTGTTGTAGAACCTTATACAGTGCCCCATAAAGGAAGTATTAACTTTTGCAAGTCTAAATCGTGGAAATGACAATTTATGTTTATTCCTAGTATTAACGTTATGATGGCTACCAAGTGTTTCGAAATCTTTAATATTTTTCCTAACGTACATAATATTTTCATAAATGTATTGGCTTGCAACTGTTAGGATGTTGATTTCTTTGAAAAAATTTCTTAGTGTGCCCCTACTACCTAGCTTGTAAATAAATCGGATCGCTCTCTTCTGCAATATGAAGATAGTCTCAATGTCTGCTGCCCGGCCCCATAGTAGTATACCATAGGACATAATACTATGGAAGTAACTAAAATAAACAAGCCTAGCAGTTGCAACGTCAGTAAGTTCTCGAATTCTTTTCACGGCATATGCTGCGGAGCTAAGTCTATGTGCTAATTTTACAATATGTGGGCCCCATTGTAGTTTGGCATCGATTGTGATGCCCAGAAATACAGTATCTTCAACAAATTCTAGTTTTTCATTTCCAATCACAATGTTATTTTCAACTAATTTTACATTAGGTAGGGTAAACTTCATACATTTTGTCTTTTTTGAATTTAACAACAGATTATTTGCTGTAAACCAATCTAGAACGTGCGAGAGAGCATTATTTGCTTCGTCAAGACTATTTTCCTGTCTCCTTATTTTAAAAATAAGTGACGTGTCATCAGCAAATAGCACTATCTCACACATTTTTTGTACCATAAACGGTAAATCATTTACATAGACCAGGAAAAGGAACGTCCCTAAGATAGATTCCTGGGGGACTCCCATTTTTACAAGTGAACCTGAGTTCGACAGTCCAGTACATTAATGATCAAGTTCTCCTTGAATTCGTATGTTTTAACTGCTTTCTTTCATTATACACTTTGCTACATGCTTTTATTACATTGAATTATGTACGTTAAAAATTACACAAGAAGCACTAGAAATACTAATAAATAATAGAAAAAAAAAATCTCTCTAGATGAGAGAAACATTTTAGTCAGTCTAAAAACAGTAATTATCATTGTTTTTATTTTCACCGAAACCTCTACGAGCGAATATAATTGAAGACGTGAGTGGATGAAGGTGATAAGTGCAATTTTTTTAGATTTTGAGTAAATTGAAGTTAAAGTTTTACTAGAATTTTCTACAATTTTTTCCACACAAAAAACACCGACAGCCAAAAATACGACATATTACCTTCATCCACTCACGTCTTCAATTTTACCTGTATAAACCGTACCGAGAACAGTATTGTTATAGAGACAACACCCTCAATTCATTGATAAGTGATTATTATGTCTATGTAAAGCTATCGTGGTATTTCGTTAACTAGTATTAGTAGACTTCAACACGGAGTGAACACAAACAATGTCATGAATCCTCCCTCAACCAACAGACTATATTCAATTTACAGTGGTTTTTGTACCACAAAACTCTTGATTAGTCGTTTCATTCCGACTGAAAGATACGCGTATTCATTGCCGCATGCTACAGCTCTATTCTTTTCCCTATTAAGACTAAGTACAAGAAATCGCCAATCCTCGGTCGGTGGGCAAGCGTGGTGGTGATTGAGCACATACTGTCTCGGAGAGAAAGCATAATACTGAGACACGGATGATAATAGCTCTGTCCATGTCAAGTAGAAGCACCCACCTAGCACCTCCAGGTGTATAGTGTGCTGGTGTGAGTGCGTCTCGTTGCTGACGCGGCAGGTGTAGTTTCCCGAGTCTGAACGCGCGGCGCGCTGCGTGTACAGAGTCTGGTTGGCCGCCTCTGGGTACTGGATGAGGTTGGAGACCCCTGCCGGCCACGGGTACGCCACGCCATCTTTGAACCTGTAGCAGACAGAGAAAGGAGCTTAGAAAATTGTATCCCTAATTTAGGTGTAGCGGAAGTACCCTTTTTTTTTATATTTTATTCTATCGTTTTTGTGGTCGTAATTAATATGTATTAGGTCGTGTACAGACAGACGGACGGGCATGAAGAAACTATAACGGTTCCTTGTCGACTATGGAATCCAAAAAATAAGCATCAGTGTAGTCCTAATTAACAGCATAAGAGAAACACGGCATTCTTTTCAAATATTTAACTCCAAAAAAATATCACCTTAAATTGGTGGTGTTAAGAAAAAAAAAGTAGCACATTTTCTTGTGACCTATTTATTAAAATAATACTTGTTGATATATGTATACAGTGTGGCCCTGGATAAAGTGCAATCCCGAAAGGGGATGAAACTAGACCATGAATCATTGACTAGAAAAATATTAAAAAAAATTAAAAAAATATATTGTAGGATTTATTGGTATTTTAAGATTTTCATGTTTCATTAAGGACTCTATGTACAAAAGTATTGATTTCTTCCAAAATAATGGGTCTATTTCTTTGAAATAAAAAAAAACAGTATGCCTAATACCTGGCGATGACCATAAAATAATAAATAGTCCGCAAAAAAGTAACTATCTTGAGTAAAAAATGTATTTTTATGAAAAAAATGATTTTTTTAGACGTTTATTTTAAAAAACTTCAAATTACTAAAAAAATGTGCCCTATAACTATGTAATTTTATAGCTTACTTTTATTCTTTACCATTTTAGCTACCAAATAAAAAAAAAACAATGTTCTAACTAAAAAAATGGCTAGGTAGGAGTTATTTACATTTTAGTAGGTAATAAAAGTCAGACTTTAATCACAATAATTTTATTAATAAAATTATCCGTAATTTACAATTTTGCATTTTTATTTAATGCATTAAATGTTCAAAATGGCCTCCTCGATTTTGCAAGCACATTACTGCACGAATATTAATTTGCTTAGTGGCTCTGCGAATCATTCCTGGATCATTTTTAATGTCATTTGCGCACTGAATTATTCGGTCGTGCAACTGTGCCTCGGTATTTATTGGCGTGCTGTATACTCTTTGCTTCATGACACCCCATAAAAAATAATCTAGGGGTGTCAGATCAGGTGAACGCGCTGGCCAAGCCTACTGGCCCTCCTCGGCCAATCCACCGGTTCGGGTAATTTTCGTTCAAAAATCGCCGCACCTCCCGCCCATAATGTGCAGGACATCCATCCATTTGGAGATACATACGCCCACGCCGTCTCGTAGCCAGGGGAACATCTTCCATCAACATGGGTAAATTTTGTAGTAATTCTAAAAAACGTTCAGCATTTAGGGTTCTGGGTAAAATGACTGGACCAATTAAAATGTCGTCGATTAAGACTGCCCATACGTTTATTGAAAATTTTACTTGAAAAGTAGATGCCCGCTTCAATCGTGGATTTTCGTGAGACCACTGGTGCAAATTTCTGCAGTTTGTAATGCCGTCTCGGGTAAATGTCGCTTCGTCCATCCAAAAAATGCGTTTGGGAAAATTTGGGTCAGCTCTAATTTTTCTTAGAATCCACGTCGACATTACGCATCTTGGACGATTATCTACATTTTCGTGTAAATGTTGTACTCGTTGGTAATGGAAAGGATGCAATCCCTCCTTTTTCAAAATTCGCCAGACAGACGTCTTCGATATGCCATGACGCAACGCTAATCGTCTTATGCTTGTTGTAGGGTCAGCAAACAGATCGTTTAAAATGGCCTCTTCTATCGCATTGTCAATAACGACAGCTGGTTGCTCACGGCGATCTCGTGCCAAACCAAGTCCAATGTTGGAGAGCCTCCTATGAATCTCTTGAAAATTTCGAGCTGAGGGTATGAGTCTGCCCGGGAAAGCATTTATGTATGCAGTCCGAGCGACTGTTGTGCGACCATGTGACATGCCATAATAATAATGCATGTCGGCTATTTCTCGAGGTGAGAACTCTGTCAATCGCGGCATTTCGTCAACACTTAACAGCAGAACAGGAACAGTCCAAACGTAACGAACAGTAGAAAACGTAACAGTCAACAATGTAACAAAAACTTAATAACAAATCAACGAGAACACAATGCGAGAACGAGAACAGTAGTAGCAGCGGCGAGAATATCGGAGCGACTGTGTAAGTCCTGTTTCGAACCCCCTGCCTCCCCTCCCCTCGCCTTCCCTCTACCTGAGTGTAGAACAAAAGGACTGCGACTGCCGAAGGGCACAGAGTAGGACGGAAACAATGGAAAAAACGGTCTCTATCTGCACGGTAACACGATTAGGCTCCACTTTAAAAGTTCGTAGATAGCGTGTTTTTTTAGTTAGAACATTGCTTTTTTTTTTATTTGGAAGCAAAAATGGTAAAGAATAAAAGTAAGCTATAAAATTACATAGTTATAGAGCACATTTTTTTAGTAATTTGAAGTTTTTTAAAATAAACGTCTAAAAAAATCATTTTTTTCATAAAAATACCTTTTTTTACCCAAGATAGTTACTTTTTTGCGGACTATTTATTATTTCATGGTCGTCGCCAGGTATTAGGCATACTGTTTTTTTTTATTTCAAAGAAATAGACCCATTATTTTGGAAGAAATCAATACTTTTGTACATAGAGTCCTTAATGAAACATGAAAATCTTAAAATACCAATAAATCCTACAATAATTTTTTATAATTTTTTTTTATATTTTTCTAGTCAATGATTCATGGTCTAGTTTCATCCCCTTTCGGGATTGCACTTTATCCAGGGCCACACTGTATATACATAATTATAAACATTTATTATTATTTATTATATTTAACAATCAACAATTGACGTTGATAGGTACATCTAATACAAAATTTTTGTTCTTTATTATGAAAACCAGAAAATGTTTCGTGGACCCCACTTACAACTTGTGAAGCCCTGTTTTCTTTTCACGTCGACGTGGTCTCCTATGAACCCCTGGGGGTCCAACTGGACCACTTTGGGAACCTATGTCTTATACCATCGCTCGCGTCATTGAAATAGGACAGCAGATCTCGCCAAGCATGTCGCAGAGGAGGCGCGTGCGCAGTGGGATACCCACGGAGACCGCTATGCGTTGTAGTGCTGGGTTACCTCCTGCGGTGAACAGCAGTCGCGGGCAGCATGTTCGCCGCGCAGCAGTCGGTCCGGGCGGAACATCTGTCGATGACAGTCCACCGCTTCCGAGAACCGTGAATTAGGTAAATTTCAATTGATGCTCGTTAACGTTGCCGTGATGCTAACACGAAGCTTCTTAGAAGACTATAATTTTATCCGAGAAGCCGCTCGGTCCGTTTCGTACAAGAGCAGTTGAATGTTTTTGATGTCACTCGGCTTATTTTTTTCACGAGAACTGCTGTATTATTAATTTATGACTGTAAAAACGTACGCCGATGTGTAATGAAAAATTGTATGGATTCGGCGGCGGCTCGACGCAATCGCGCAGCGGTGGTACAGCCAGAGATTAATTTAATTAATTATTTATTTCAGACTGAAATGTCCACAATATACCTACTGTCAATGATAACATAAAGTCTCCTCGAATGCAATTTAAATTCGTTTTCCCCTTTGTGCAAATCTGTTTGAACTGAATTTGAGGCTTGTTTTCGGAATAGATTTTTTAAGATTTGTACAGCAACACCATTCGCTGATAAATTGTGCCCGGATAACGGCGACAGGCTTGCCACTTGTCACGTTTGGGACCTAATAAACTCGGCAAAACGTGGGTCCAGTTCTAGAGACTGGTGCCTCTCTGCCTACCCCTTCGGGGATAACGGGCGTGAGTTTATTATTATTAATATCATTTTTTAAAATAACACCGTTAATTTATGTTATATTACAATACAATTACTCCTTAAAATAAAATATGCATAAAAAAGGTCGATGTTTGGAGACACGCTTAGTTACGCTTAGCCCGACAACACATAGATATTTCCGTACTATGGTAAACCGTAGTTTCATACGGCCAGTACAGTACTATTCAGAAAAGCTCTTTTTTCCCGTAACTCCAATGTATTTGCAGCGTGTTTACATATGCGATGAATTGTAGCTCCAATGGATAAGGCGAAAAGCGCACTGTTTATATGTCTTCACAGTATCTGAACTATGATATGAACATTTTCTATTAATTTTTAACTAACGCAAAGGTCATAGTTTCTATCTCAAAGTCCTATTTATCAAATATATTTAGGAGACTATTTAGTCTGCGATAGACTTTGTAAAGGAAAGACTACCACTGACTTTTTATACTGCCTTTAAGCCAATAGTTGTTTTATAAAAGCTGCCGTAAAGTCTTATTAATAACAATAATTTATTTCCAAAAACTTTAACTTCACTTAACCTTACAAGCTAAAATTATTATTAGTTTGTGAATCAACATTAGTGCATTAGCTTCTATTGCTGCGCTAGGCTTGATACATTCGTTACACTCATCTCTCTTGGTGCTGAAAGGGTTTTAATATTCAGTAGATAACCGATAATGGCAGTGGATTACGTGCAAACAAAGTGCTTGCCCAATTTGCCCATCCGAAGCGTTAACTTTACTGAGAACTGTGGAGTCAACGGGCGCGCACAGTTGCGAATCGGCTGTAAAATGTAAAATAAAATAAACACCCCTGCGGCGGTTCAGCTTCAGCCAAGGTTGTGAACGATTGCTTCGCGGAACTAGCGCCCGGCGGGTATTCAGGTCAGGGTTACCAGTAATACTAATTTTTTTAGACCGAATCAAGCTTTCGACTCGTGTGAAATACTACCCGACAACTCACAAACTTACATTGCTTCACCGTGCTGTGTACTGTAAGGTAACAGAGTCGATTGGGGACATGTATGTAGATTGACAAGTTGTCAACTTTACTGGGTTTTCGTAAGAAACATTATAATGTCGGTGACGCCAGAAAAAAAAATTCTGTATTTTTTACCTCATAGATAGGCACCTTAGACCTTACTTTTGTTTAAAATATTTCTAAAACAACCAAAAAAAAAGGAAAGATTACGCAATAAAAAGAACGACCACACAATTTGTTTCGAGATTTCAAGTTTGAACCTACTAAAATTCAGTGTGCATAAATGTTAGTGCAAACTTTAACTGAACACTGGTTTATTTTAATTCGCGCCAGCAACGTGTAATCTCGAAAATTCTTGGAACTTTTCGCCGCTTGGCTTGATATTCGATCCTGGCTTTATCATTACGCTCTTTTATTACTTTGGTAAGTAAAATCATGAATTTCGTCTCCCAAAATAACTACAGTTAGTGTTTGTTTTATTTTTGTCCGATTCTGGTAATGGGAAATTTTTTTACTTTGCTAATATTTGATTCTTGGGAAGCTTACAGCGTACACTCTAAATTTATTAATTCCGAGTAAGTACATTAAAGAGCTAATAATAAGGCCGAATATCTCGGCTTCCTTAGGGACAAAGAGCAACGACCATAGAAACGATGGTTTTAAAAATGATCTTTCAACAAAAGGACCATTCGAATAAGAACAACGCCAGTATGAATGAAGTGGCTTGGAGGTCTTGGAGTCTGCTTGCATATTTTTCACCTATACCTACCAGTATATACCTACCAAACTACCCAGGCCAGACAAGACTGACGATGGCATGTAAAAAGCCAGACAAAAAGTTGTCGGGTGAGGTCATCCCTCTCAGATGGGAAGAGCCACCTACTCCTGAATCAAAAACGTACAAGACACAAAGTAATATACGAAATTTAATATAATATTCTGTAGTATTATGGCCTATGCAATTATTGCCGTGAAGACTGACCATGACTCGTTGGAGATTGATTGACTGGCTCACATTTTGTTACACCCTATGTAGGTAAATTTATGAATTCACAAGCAAGCAACTACAGCGCTCATATATACAACTAGCTGTTGCCCGCGACTACGTCCGCGTGGGCTTTAGTTGAGTAAAGGGTTTGCAAATAAGATAGGGATACTTTTAGCGCATGCGAAAGAGCTTTCATACTTACTTCGCAACCCCCTCTTACCCCCTTAAGGGATGATTTTCGAAAAACTGCTTTACACGTCTTTCATGACTTTCTATGAAGGAGCTTCATGCTGAATTTTATTCGAATAACTTCAAAAATGGCTAAGTTTCATACTAACTTTGCACCCCCCTCTTACCCCCTTAAGGGAAGATTTTTTAAAAACTATTTTAGTCAGTCAGTCAGTCAGTCAGTCAGTCAGTCAGTCAGTCAGTCAGTCAGTCAGTCAGTCAGTCAGTCAGTCAGTCAGTCAGTCAGTCAGTCAGTCAGTCAGTCAGTCAGTCAGCTTCTCGTTTTATATATACAGGGCGTATATTTGTACAGTTAAACCCGATTACGGGTGGATAGTTTACGTATAGCTTGTAACTAAAAACATATTTGAATTTATACAAACATAAATTTGGCTCACAAAAGGTCGTATTCATTTAGTCTTGAAATCATTATAACGTGTGTTCACACGTTGCGCGGTCGGTCCGCCAAGCGCGCGCGCGCCACTTACTACTGACTACTGACTACTACTGAAACTGAAACGGTAGGCATAGTAAACACTTGTTTGATTCGCCTTTCCCTTCATACTTTTGCGGGCTTAGGACCAACAAAATTATTGAGGCCGGTCCCTACTGTAGCAATTTGAAGTACATACAGCACGTTAAAGTCCAAGATGGCTTCCTACACTGGGAGTCCAGTTTGTCCTCTTCCCTGTGCATGACTTGGTGTATTCAAACTCCCCCACTCTCGCAAGTTAAAAACAATAGTTCTTGCGTTGTAACAACTTACGGCCGGCCGATTAGGATATCGGATAACCCGCCATCAGCGGATCGACACAAGCAAGTTACGTACATAAGTCGGGTCGGGTGCGGACACGAGTGACACGCGCGCGCTCTCTATGCCGGTAGCTCGCAGACTGACTAGTGCCGAGCGCCGATGCCACGCCAGCCAGGTGGGGGGCGCGAGCGCACAGCCCCGCTACGGCCCGCAACACCCGACTCGCGTGCAAGCGATAGAGGCCATATAACTTTATGATTTTTAGGTGATTTTCACTAAAAAAAAAATATTTTTTTTAATATTTTTTTTTGCTTCAGTATCATGTATATAACCACCCCTGAGTCGGAGTAAACTGTACAAATCAACACCCTGTATAGATAGATAGATATTCAACATGAAAGTAAAGATAAAATATAAAAAGTATTTATTAAAATATCTAACACAAATTGAATGGAAGTGTTACCGGGGACAGAATAAAGCGGAGTTATCCGTTGGTCTCCACGCGAGAAATCCGAAGCCCAATTGGACGTAGTTTAGCAAAAAGGTTCCAACCCACAAAATGGTAATTTTTGAGTTATCTACCAAAATGATCACTATGCTCTATATTTTAAGAATCAAAGACGTTCATAGTGATCCGATGAGTATGTGCAAAGTTATTGTATACTGTATTTAGTCCAACGCACATTTATGGAGAGCGTAAATTGGCTTAAAGCTAAAAACTCAAATCTCGCAAAAGTCACTTTGTGTGGGTTGGAACCTTTTTGCTAACTTCCTGCGTAAGAGCGGGTACACACTAGGCGTTTTGAAGCGCGCGCCGTAAGAACTATGAGGTCTGATTGAAGTGTACACATGCTTACTGCGCGTTTGCATGTGTACACTTTAATCAGCTCGCTTTATCTCGCGCTTCAATCACCCGCCCTAAAAAGTACGAATACTATTGCTATTTTCAAGGTCGGGCCGCAAGAGGCTCAACTACGTCCAATTATATCCTTTGAAATAAGAGGCACGAAACAAGAGTAAGGGCCAGGGCAGGCTGCGGCAGATGCAGCCTTCAGACACGCGAATATTTTCCCGAACCCGGGCGGTCCCTGACCCCGGCTCGGGTTACGCACCGGGCTCGCAAATCATCGTCTGACATCCTCCGAGGGAAACAGCGCATCGCCATGTCTCACTGACCTGAACATAAAATTTTATATCGCTTTATTATCCTTTAGTGTTCCCGTTAACGTGTAATTCGAAAGTACTGTAACTTTATTGTAGTCCGTAAGCGATACCTTGTAATATTGGGAATGAGAAGAACCAAATCATCGAACCAGATTAATAAAACAATCCAGAAAAACTGCGAGTTCCGTACCAGCCAAAAAATAATATAGGTACTTATTTAGCTGTGTGTTATCTTTAATTCATTTCCGAAGCCTTAGCGGGATTCCAATAAACATAATCTTTCTCTTTCTAGTATATAAAATTCTCTCGTCACAGTGTTAGTGCGCATACTCCTCCGAAAAGGCTCGACCGATTTTAAGGAAATTTTATATGTATATTCGGTAGCTTTGAGAATAGGTTGTTATCTATTTTTCATAGCCCTAAGTAAAAAAATAAATATGGCGAAACAACGTTTGCCGGTTCAGCCAGTTTGATAATAAAATATTTTGTTAGTGTTCTTTGTGTTTTTTCCCAAAAAAAATGTTGTTTGATCATTTCTTCTTGATTTTCGTTTGCTAAGTTTATAGGTACTTAGTGCATATAACTATTCTTCATTTGATAATATTATTGGAGCCAGTGACTCTTACGAGCCAATGACTTGAGAAGTAGCTTTATTTTTCTGTAGTGCCTTCGAAAGTTATCGTTAACAAGCTATTTTAACTTCTGTAAGTGGATACTTCGCTTGAAAGACCAAATCACCATACCATACGCAATCGACAAACGAAATACTGCGTGCTTTATTTTACTTTTAGAAAGCACTAAACAAAACAATTTATCTCCATTTTAATAACATAATAATACGAGGAGTTAACTTTCTCTTTGCTATCATGCAAAGCAGGTTAATTAAGCTGTCAAAGTAATACTATACTTAGGTAGCCCCAAGCCGCTCAGCGAGGGAAAAGCATTGAAATAAGTATGCATTCGCATCTTGCAAATTATGTCAGTTTAAATGAACTCTTATAACACCAGAAGCAATGTATGTGCCTGTATGTAAATGTTATGTTATATTAATAGGTACATCTCGTGGACCACTACGAGATAGTAAGCAGAAATCTGAAATTTATTTCAACGTAAATAATTTAAATTCCGTTTGTTGAATGTCAATGTACTTATAATGCTAATGTTAGCCGCTACCTTGGGGCCGAATGTAGTGGAGAAAAAGGCAGCAAAAAAAAAATCCACTCTGACCAAATTATCTTAAATCTAATATAAAATTGAAAATTCAAGACCCATGAGTGCAATCAATACTTGCAGAGTTGCAGCCTAGGACCCCAATAAGTTTCCGATTTTCAAACCAGTGCACTGAAAGTCATGCATATCATATGCATAAGAAATGAAACAGGGCCCTGGCCTTTTCTTCTTGTCTCCAATAGGAATCAGAAAAGTCTTTAACATTGCTGCAAATGATCTCAGTAACGTCGAAGTAATTACTTAAGATATTAATGACTAATGCCTTTAAAATAAATGTGTAAATTTTGTCTATGTATGTCATACGTTAGTCTCATTCTGATTCTTAGTCATTGTGCGCGCATCATACTGAAGGGAATTGAATAAAATTTACCATGATTATAGCTCAAATTCCCTCATAAGTCTTATAATATTACATATAGGGCCAGTTTCGGAATTTAGAATTTCGCATTAGGAGTAACTAATTAACTGTAGTGTTGTCTCTTCAAATTTCTCAGAAAAGTGAGTAACAGAACGTAACTTAAGTATTTACTTAGTGAAATCCTCTATTCACAAACCGGCCCTTGGGCTATATAACACACGGGGAGAGAAAATCACTACAAACACCTTCATAACCTGGTTAATTGAATCTGACATTACCGATTATCCGATTCCTAAACTACTGAACATAATATTATAAGTACCTACTAATTTGTTACTGAAGCCTCAGTGAGCGAGTCTGATTTATTCTCTATTTCCAAATAAAAAGATAGATGTTCCATGTAAGATTGGCCACACACCGCGCGCTAGCGGCTTTGTCGTCTCTCGCATTCATAATTCATACGTAACGCAACAAAGATCAAGAGTTCAACAAGGCTGTATGCCTGACACAAAGTTACACAAACGTAAAGGGTGATGCGATTTGTGTCTGTGGTGGTGACTGTAGAGAGAACCTACATTACCATTTACAAACGTGTACTCCACTCATGCCCGGTTCCAATATCCACAAAACGCTTCGTTTTTGCTTACGATCGGTTACAATTCCTACGAAATTCCTACGAACCGTCAATAAATTGTAGGGAAAACGGATCGTAGCCGGTAGGCGTATATTATTGGAACCGGGCATCAGTCACTCCACTACAGTTCACTATGCAACAAAACACAAATTAGAATATTTATTTATTGTAGACCAGGACAATACAGAAATACTTATGATTGAAGGCTTGTTCCTCAAAATAATTTTCAACCAGACTACTATAGAAACCATACAAAATATACACATATCAATCAATTAATGTCGATGTTCCTTCGACTGTATGCTCAGTAAAGTCCGTATGTAGGTTGAATAAAAAGCACAACCCAATCCTTTTCTCTGTATACGTAGGGTCTCTTGCCGTAAAAAAATAAAAATATTGTCAATTAGCCAAATAGTCATAGTCGCGAACAGCTAGACGACAATGTGGTAAGGTGTGGGTTTTAATTTTTAAGATATCTGGCATTTCTATCAATGGATCTCGGAGCTTAACAGAACCTAATTTCCCAACACCCTGAGTAGAAAGTCCCCACAGCACAGACGCGCGGTCGTGCGTGCACGGTGCATGCACGCACCGCGTCGCTGCGCCAGCAAATTGCACTCGCAATCGGCACCGGGCTAGCAGTGGTTCCCAAAGCGTTCTCATATAAGCATTCATAAAATGTACAACGAAAAACACCTTCAAAATACGCACTAAACATACATTACATTAGGAATGTGTACGCCGCCGCGCCCGGATGCTGCACCCATACAAACGCCGACTCGGCGAGCCTTCGCGTTTCCAAATCCCGCCGAGGATTATTATTATCCTTATTTATTAAAACACAAGCAGCTTAGTGTGGGGCCAGAAGCAATGTATGTGCCTGTATGTTAATGTTTATGTTAAGCTTTAATCTGATGCGAGTATATCAGGTTCGTGCACTAGTAAAATGTTTATCAAGTCCGTTTTTACACGAGTTCTGATTAATAATTACTGATTCCAAATAACAGAAATACATTTTGTAAAAAAAAGAACACTAAAATGACTCACACTTGCGAGATGCAACAGGCAACCCACAGCTGACCATTATTAAGTTGGGAACCACTGTACTAGACAAATACATGGAAAAACGCAATCATCATCGCAGACAACTCTATACTTACTTTTTTTATAAATCCTGGAATACACTGATTGCATACCATACAAGCATAGGTACGCAGGAACGCAATAGCAACTGGCAGCAATAACAATTTACGCAGACATTCATTACCTATTTGTTGGACGTAGAAAGATCGTATTGATCGCGGGTATTGCGGCGCGTTTATGTAAATAATGTATTATTAAAAGACGAAAGACTTAAGTTCTACGGGTTTTTGGACCGTTCATTAAATACTGGCTACTAATGCGGGAAACTCATATTGAGCATTGCACTAGGTAGCCGTATGCTCATGTGAATAACGGTAGAGCAAGAGCACATTTGAGTGAAAGTAGTTGCAACAGAGATGCTCTAGCTAGTAAGATTGTTAAAGATTGCAAAGACCGTTACACGATTCGCGATTTACAAATAATTTATCTGTTCCTAAAATAATGTTTTAAATTCAGTTTCTACTTTTAAGTAACCGTGTAATGTGCATGTAAGTTTGAAGAAACCAATTTAACTCTGCAAGACGCGTTGCATTGCATTTATAATTCCAAGTATAATTCCTATAATTTCAACGTTTTTACACAATAATTATTCCCACATAGCGGAAGGCGTGTATCCCTTGTAATAACAGGACTGGTGTGGAGTGTGTGTCGGCCGTAATTTCCTACAGTTACTGCGGTTTAGGGATGCGAATTAGACACGTTGTAGTTGTAGTGCTCCGAAGGGTGGCTAGAAGAACCGCAAAATTCTTCAGTGCAAAAACCTGGTCGGTCTATTTCTGCAGCTAGGGCTCTACCTGTATCTAGCCTGAGGCGAGCGTCGGCAATTTCTGGGCAGATTAACGGTCTTCATTTACCTCCAATACACTTGGCATTAATAAGTTTGAGAAATTTTAAACAAACTATCTACGGCGCATCTTCTCTCGTCAATGGGATTGACGCCGGAACGAGCAATTATTACAAATCATCCCGTCATAAAAGGATCTATAAATATTTTGAGACTCATTTACAACTTAATTACTTTGAGTGAGACCTTAAAGTAGAAACAGACGTTCGATTTAGTGCAGACAGCATCCTATAAATCTCTACATGCGTGCAACTCTTCTCACATATGCTACGGTACGGGCGATGTTGCACTTAAGTACTTATTGTTGTATTAAACCTTTCTTCGCTTGAATGTTTCCATTCGGACTCTGGGGACGACCGCAACAGGCATGCTTTAATAGTTTCACATTTACCAAGTACCAGGCGGCGTTGCGGCGAAAGAAAGTTTTACAGGAAGGCCGGGGACCGCTGGCGTCCAGGGAATGTCCTCTGTGCCTCGACACAAGTAATTACGCCTCGGTAACTACATGGACCAACTCTTGAATAGTGTACATATCGAGACATATGTCGAGAAAGTAATATTCGATATATTCTGTACACCTCATAAGAATTATTGTTTAACTTAGATGTCCTACATACTTTTAGAATTAAGTCATCAAAGAGTTTGGTAACACACCATCTCTGTGAAGAATATTCCACATTTTCCTAATATGATATGAAGATAGATTTATAAAGAAAATAGATTTTTGTGAGTTAAAATTTTCGTAAAGCACTACACAGTGTATCCGGCATAAATATTAATATTCCATGATTGGATAAGGAACCAGTTATAATCGAGATAACTCGTGGACCACTTTCAAAGTTTTACTATTTTAGGTAGAGCCCCTGCTGCTACATTTCTACTGTATTCCTAAAACTCCTAAAAATATCACCCTAAATTGGGTTTGTTAAGAAGAAAAAAAAGTAGCACATTCTCTTGTGTCCTATTTATTAAAATAATACTTGTGGTTTTACAAAATTATAAACATTTATTATTAGAAACAGTCAGCAATAGACGTTGATAGCTAAATCCGACCCAAAATGTTTGTTCTTTATTATGAAAACCAGAAATTTTTTCGTGGACCCCCACTTACAACTTGTTAACTCCTGTTTTCTTTTCACGTCTATGTGGACCCCCGTGTAGTCTCCTATGGACCACTTTGGGAACCTATGGCCTATACCTTCCTCAGAGGAGAGACCCTTGCCCCTCGGTGGGGACATAATGGGTTGATGATGATGCGTGTGAACGATACAATTTCAAACTAGCATGCGTTGTCGTATTCTCCCCATTGCAAAGCTTGTTCGTCGAACAGTTTGCAGTTAGTTAAGATTTACACCAAGTATAATCTTTTTAACCGACTTCAAAAAAGGAGGAAGTTTTCGTATCATCAGAATCTTTGAATAACATGTTTGTGATAAAAATATTCCTGTATTATCCCAAGACACGTGAACCGATTTAGAAAATTATTCTTTGGTTGACAGGGCACACTTCTCAGGTCAGTCACACAGTCACACAGTCATAAAGGCATCAAGTCAGAATCTGAGGGAACTCGTCAAATTTATAGGCACACTTGAAGCGATTTCGGTGTGTTTGATAGTGATTCATACATTTGTTTTCTGACAACTCAATGTTGCGGAATCGTAGTAATAGAACTTTATATCATGTTTTTGTTTTCAAAATATCTTCAATCTATACTACACAGTACCTGATGAATAGAATTTATTCAAATATCACAATCGTTTTAATTATTTATGCGTTTCTAGTGCTGTAGCGTTTTGAAGTCGGTCTGAAACGGCTTCACCGACTCTTACGAAATTTTTTGAGTATTATTTGGTAGGTCTGGGAGTAGGTCGTAGATAATATGTCAATCTATATATATAAAAGGAGAAGCTGACTGACTGACTGACTGACTGACTGACTGACTGACTGACTGACTGACTGACTGACTGACTGACTGACTGACTGACTGAAATATCAACGCAGGGCCTAAACTATAAGGGTTAGCAACTTGAAATTTTGCACAGGGGTTCCTTTTGTAACGTAGGGGAGCACTAAGAAAGGATTTTTGAAAATTCATCCCCTACGGGGGTAAAATGGGGGTTCAAAGTTAGTATGAAACTTTGCCGTTTTTGAAGTTATTCGAATGAAATTTGGTACGAAGGTTTTTCATTTAAAATTATGAAACACGTGTAAAATAGTTTTTTAAAAATCATCCCATAAGAGGGAAAAAGAGGGGTGCAAACTTAGTTTGAAACTTTGCCGTTTTTGAAGTTATTCGAATGATATTCAAAATGAAGGTCCTTCATTAAAAGTCATTAAGCACATGTAAAATAGTTTTCCAAAAATCATCCCTTAAGCGGGGGTAAAAGGGGGGTGCAAAGTTAGTATAAAACTTAGCCATTTTTGAAGTTATTCGAATGAAATTCAGCATGAAGGTCGTTCATTGAAAGTCATGAAAGACGTGTAAAGTAGTTTTTCAAAAATCATCCCTTAAGGGGGTAAGAGGGGGTTGCGAAGTTTGTATGAAAGCTCTTTCGCATGCGCTAAAAGTATCCCTATCTTATTTGCAAACACTTTACTCAACTAAAGCCCACGCGGACGTAGTCGCGGGCAACAGCTAGTACAACATGAATATGACCAAAGCAGCTAGCAATTTGTAAAAATAAGGGGGCTCATCTTCATCGAGAGTAAGGGCACAGGTGGCGCAGTGCGCGCACTGTGTATGGACAAGGAATGCGCGCCCCGTTGCCGGCAGCGGCGCAGGCGCATGGGAACAACGCGACATCTGTACTTACAACCTGATTCTGGTGCGCGATAACGGATCTAAGTCCTATACTACCCACCTGAGGTTTAGCTGTACCTACTGATCAACCATACAAACGGACCATTAAGGGGATGGAGTAGGCTAAGGGTGTGTAGTGCCTCCAATGAAAAAAACCACATCAACGACCCGCCGCCGGCGGGTCCGAATGTAAACTACGGCGCATTTCGTTAGGTTAGGTTAGGTAGACCGGCCGGGTCTGTCTTTCAATGCAACTGCACTTCGAATCGAATATTGACCACAGTTGTGTAAATATGTTTTATTCTTTGAAAACTGTGATACATTTAAATATTACTCTGTAAATAACTAACTTAGCTGTGAAAGAAAAAGTGTTTTAGGCCTGAAGGGTTAACAACCAGCTGATGCCTGCGATTTCGTTGCCCAGGATTACCGGGATAGCGGGATATCATATCCCATGTCTCGAATAAAATCTTTATCTATCTATACGCCAAGTTTTAGTGTTGGTTACTAAAAATAGTGTCAATTGCCAATGATATAGCCCGTGCAACTTAACTCTGCTTTGACTCTAGACTCAACTAAGCACTCAGGCTTATACTGAGTTTGTTCATTCACTTTCGATAGCGAGAGCGTTTGCAATTTGTATAGGAGTGACAAAGCGCGCCATCTAGTTGTCTCGAAAGTGAATGAAAAAACTCAGTATCCGCACTCAGTTCCTTTATTTCATTAAAATGAATCTATTCAATAGTTCAATAGACTACAAAACGCTGATTGAATGTTGAGCACACAAAGGAGTGGATGCTTTTTCCGTTGTTTTTTTAGTTTGTGACCGAATGTTTTGTCTATATCAGGCTGGAAGCGTTACTGGCGAGAACCTTTATATATTTTATTTATTTTGTTATAAAAATATCAACGGCACGTGTTGACTTTTAAAATTAAATTGAACAATAGATACAAACACATTGTAAACTTTTAGTCCGGATCAACTGGAAAACACCTGTAAGTTGATCCGGACTAAAAGTTTACAATACCACTTTTACCATTCCAGACAGGCTTCAGGAGCATTCCTAGTGCCAATAGATTTGTTATTTATTTATCTGTTTAGTAATCTGTTATTTATTAATCTAATAAAGAAATTCAGGAAGGCGTTTTATTCAAAGATGCTTTGGAAGATTGCCAAAAATTGAGACAATATTTTTATAGTGATTTGCATTATTTTGGGAAGTATATAAATGGGTCCCTATTTCATCATACAAATTTTCAATATTATAGGCTGTTGCTAACACTATAGGTATATCTTTGATTTAAGACACATTAGCAATGCAGCGGGGCGAGCGCTGGCGGATCGCGATTCCCGGTACTCACAATGCGAAACTGCAAGTGCATAGGAATTTATTAGAGCTCGCAATCACGCGACGAATTTTAATATACATCATGACAGTAACTGTACGTGATCCCCTGGCGTGATCGCGCAAATTATTACCACTGTGGCTTCCACGAAGAGGCCGGAAACGATCGTTTCATTATGCCGCTCGACGGTGGCCGGCGATGTGATCGATTTTGATGCAGCGAAGCCCACTCAGACGTGGACCGAGCCAGCTTATACGTACAGTCGTCAACAGGTCAACATTACATTTTTGTTGCAACGGTAACTGATTAGGGTACGCGTAAATGTTTATGTGCTGTCGACCGTAAACTGCCTCAATTTCATTCCTGTAATATTTTACAGAGTGACTTTTCTTTGTATTTGTAGTAGGTATAAGAAAATATTACTTGCCAAATGTCATACATAGTTCTAGGTCAACGGGATGAGATGAAAAATCTGTGTTCCATCGAGTGTCGAAATATACGTTTTTTAAGGTAACTTTAAAGTTTGATTTTCTCACAGTTTCAAGGGATTGTAGACTTAAATACCTAATCTGTTTTTAATTTGTACTCGATACCTCCATGCATTTCGGGGATAAAGGGAATTGACAGACAGACGGGCGGACCAACGGACAACAAAGTAATCTTACAAGGATTTGTTTTTCCTGAGACATGCATGAGTATCTTCAAAACTTCATTAACCTGTGTACAATGAGGCGTGACTGGAGTCAAGTGTTTAAGGGTCAAAATCAGAGAGGTGAGCATATTCGGTTTTCAAATATCTACAAAATTAAGTTTCCTTTTATGGAAAACGAACAAGAAGAGTCTTTTGTATTATTTATCATGAATCTTTTGTGTAAAGAGGCGCGCACAAAAATGTATATCTTCGGAATTCTATCTGTTAATAAGAATTATGCCAGAGTCGTGAGTCATTTCGGGAACACTTTTAATTTAATTGTAAATAATAATATAACTATTCTTTTTAAAAATAACTTTAAACAAATTCTAGTAAACCTGTTGCTACATCCAAAAATGTTGATATATTGTATATTTGTATAATCAAAACCCTTATTTTTCAAATTACTCTCAATAAATTATCAATTGGTGTAAATTCTGTTCCAAAACTTTAATTTTATTCCGTACTTTTTGCACTGTATGGTATATTAATAATTTTGATACAAAGGTTCAAAGGTAATTTCATCTAGTATATTCAAGAT
Source organism: Yponomeuta plumbellus (assembly GCA_947310845.1). Lineage (NCBI taxonomy): Eukaryota > Metazoa > Arthropoda > Insecta > Lepidoptera > Yponomeutidae > Yponomeuta > Yponomeuta plumbellus. Next base: position 12,646,875 of record OX371198.1, on the reverse strand, counting down.
TTAAGTAGAACTTTACTAATTAGTGTATTTTTTGCCGTTTTTGTGACGTTCCCGAAAATGATGGACGTGTTCCCGAAATGATGGTGAAGTTAGATAGATAGATAGATAGATAATTCATTTATTTACATAAGACACACACACGTATACAAAGCAAAGCAAAACACGTCTAACTACAAGTCACAGCACTAAAAAAAAGCAAAGAAACAAAATTAATAATAGTACATTAACACACATAACAAGCAGAGACACATAGAAAATTGGCCATACACGATACATTAATGTACCTGGCCAACGTACTGAGTAAGTTACCAACGCGGGTGTGGCAAATGTAAATGGGCTCCGACTCAGCATGTGCTGAAAGTTCCGGAAGAACTTCAGCGCTGATATTCTGCCGGGTACCCTTGATCGGCGTGCAGCGCCAAGAGAGCTAAGGTGTGGCGCACAGACGGTTATCGGAGTATATTAAATAATGCTATGAATAATAATGTCACGCTGCTAAATAATTAAAAATAAGTAAATATGTTATAATTAATAGATTGATAAATATATACTTATAGATCGTCCACGGGCTTAAATAGTAAAAAATAAATAAAATTCGAATCATCTGTGAGAACTTTGTGTAATCAAAGTCTTAGATTCTATATTCCATAATTTTATAAAATACCAAAATATAGTTCGCTAAATGAGCGAATACTCGGTTTCCTGCATATTTTTTGTGCTGAAATAATACACATTTACGGTATTATAACTTTATTTGTACTAAAAAATTAGGACAATGAGTATCAAACATTAAAGTTACTAAATAATAATAAACTTGGTAGTTTCAATCACCAAACATTAGGTAGGAAAAAATCTCTCACTATCATCACCCTTTGTAAGTCGATGTTCTTTTCTCGTTTGCCACTGCTTGTATTCAACGGTATCTTCATTGCTCCCCGAATCCATTTTGATCTCCTTGCAATCGCCACACAAACCACACATTCAATTTTATCGTAAGTATTTCTTTCATTAATTTTCTTAGCGAACTTTTTCTTAGACAAACTTCCTTAGAGAACATCGTCTTGTCAATTCATCAACTTTGCGAGTAGGCGTATCAGCTTCTCTCTACTTTTTTTCGCAACTTATCTATAACTTTGTGCATTTTTGTATTTGTAGTTTTTGTTTTTTAAAGGTTCTGTAAACCTGCGTTTTCTATTTTTTAACCTGTTCTTCGTTAGGATCAGAATATTGTTTTCCATTTCATTTTCAGAACCCCTAGATTCTGAAAATGAAATGGAAGACAATGTTAGTTAGCTAAAATATTTGACAATATTTTTTTTTTCTGTTTATGCTCTTTTCTGTTTCAGAATTTTTCCTCCATAACTTTCTTTGTTTTCTCTTCTCTCTTTCAGTCATTTCACTAATAGTTTTAACTTTCTTTTCAGCTTCCTTTATTTTTATAATGATCCCTATCTTTCAGTCTGTTCATCTCCTTTTGTTCAGGTGTCATGTTATCTAAAAACTTGCGCTTCTTTCCAATAGCCTTTTCACGATGCCTTTTACAAGCTACACTGTCCTGTTTTAATCGTTTTTCGACTTCTTTTTCTCTTAATTTTTATCTTTTTCCATATTACTCGTTCTAAATGGATACCTAAAACCAAAATTTAGCATGGTTATGATTTTTAAATGAATTTGAGTATCATTTTGTTCATAGATTGTCATTTCGGGAACGACCGTCATGGACGGGAACGTTCTCGGAATGACCGTTCCCGAAATGACTGCCTGATGAATATCTTCATGTCACGCTTGACGTCGCCGTGTAAGATATTGGTTTTAGAGGTAATGAACAAGTAAGCTGAAGTATTTATCGGTATATTGCAAAAAGTATGTTAATTTCCGAAAAACTTATTACTAAACGACGTCCCGAAGTGACAGGGAATTAAAGTACGCTACACAAATATCATATTAAATGGAACTTACCAACAATAGCAGTTATTTTTTTCCGTAAACACGACCCACGCTGTTTGCTTTGTCTAGCGAACTTCACGCTGTTGCTCCCAAAAGCCGCCTAGTGCATGTCGTTTTAACTACAGCGACTTATATCCACCGCGTTCACGGAATGATTTGATAAACGTCAGACATCATTTGAATAGCCAAAATCTCAAGAAATTAGAATGATGTGAATTGGATTTCTAGATACATTATTAATTTTATGGTTTTCCAAACTTATACCTAAATACATATAACATTTTTAATTTGTAATTTTGAACATTTTTGACTTGCCTGAACTACGAAATACGGTATAAGGACGCGTTCCCAGAATGACTATTTAGGCCTGTTTTGTTTAAAATCAAGTGAAACACTATTATGAAAAAATAAATATGCAAATTGCCTTGTAATTATGCATAATACCTACGTGCTGAAATAAATAATCTTATTATTTTAATAAGAAATCTTTGTCAGAAGCATAATGCTCACCTCTCTGATTTTGACCCTTAACTGTCCTAGCAGAAATAAGAAAAATTGCGAAAGTTTTAAAATTCACCCTGTAGTCCTAATGTGAAGCACGTAAGACCTGCGCGGGTTCGAATCTATTCGAGTTCATTCGAGTATACACTCCTACATATTCCACTTACTCGATAAAGATCATTTCTGAAAACGGACGTGAGCAGTTTTCCATTGAATCGACAGTGGGTTCGTTAGGCACTTATTTATGATTCTAAACATGCACAGCCCTGATGAATTCATCTCCATGTACAGCCAGCCATGATTGCTAGGTAAGGGTTACAAACAGAAAATAAGTCTCAGCGAGCTGAAAAAAAGTTACTATGACGCCAACAGCCAAATGTTTGTCGTTTCGGAGTTATATTTTAATGAAAATGATAGTTTTTTTTCAAGACAATATAACTCCGAAAGGACAAACATTTGGCTGTTGGCGTCATAGTAACTTTTGTTCAGCTCGCTGAGACCTATTTTATGATGTATCACACATGGCTATTGGGCTGAGGTCCAAAACTGCATTCTTTTGACAGCCGTAATATTATTTTTTTTTAGTTCTTCTGAAAACGGCTCATTAGGGACGTTTGTTTTGCGAGTACCAGGTTCAATCTATCTAACTCTATTCTGTTAGTGCAGTGCAATGACAGATGGTCGGGTCACTTGACGTGCCTTTTTATTCCACTGACACTTGAGCAGCAAAGAAATTAAATCGACGTGCTGATGCAGGTGCTTGTTTCATAGAACTACAATTCATGGATTACTATGACCATTCGATGTAAAGCCCATTACACAATGAAAAAACATAAGAATAAGAAATAAGGAATAGCGGAATCCAGCAATGGCAGCACCGTTGAGCAAGACACAATTCAAGAATAAGGAATAATAAATAAGAAATAAGAATAAAATTTCGGTCGCGGTGGGAATCTGTTCCTTATTTCTTATAGCCAGCCAATCGCAGGGCATTTTTTCAACGAACTGTCGTGAGTGTCAGTGTTGCCACCTTGCCCAAGGAAAAAGTAGCTAAACCTTAGTAAAAAAGTGGCTAGTTACCAATAAATAAAGGCTCACTGCAAACAAAATAATACTTTAAAGAGTTGCGTTCAAAAACTAATAGCGATGTCGAAAAAGAAAAAACATATAATCAATGACGTTTGTCTAGTTGCGACCAATCTATGAATGTCTTTCAATACCATGATCTGCTTTATCATCAATTAATATGAAAAAACGCCATGACATTAATGAAGAAGAAAGAAGTAACACAAAAGTAACATATTGGGTCGTGTAACATGGAGGTAACATAAAGAGGGCCAAAAGTAACGTAAAATGTTACTTTGTAACATTCTGGCAACGCTGCACTCGTCTTCGTGCACACACCAGCTGCAGGTCCGCTGTGATTGTTTGAATATTGTAGCCTATCGTCTATTGTTTTGGTTGCTGTGCTATTTCTTATTCCTTGTTCCTTATTCTTATACCTTATTTTTTTCATTGTGTAATGGGCTTAAATTGCAAAGTCTGTTAATCCACAGATTAACAAGTGGACTCTGCCTCGCAATGCGCATCTTGCGTCTGTCTTCGGCGTATCATTTAATAATAATAACTTCAACACAATACAATCTCTATCTCTCTAATATATAAAATTCTCGTGTCATCGATTCCGATTTTGACGAAATTTTATACGTATGATCGGTACCTAGGTCTGAGAACAGGTTGTTATCTATTTTTCATGCCCCTATCTGACAAAACAACGTTTGCGGTGTCAGCTAGTACCTATACATATAAAAAAGTTACATGGATTCGGCTTAAAGCCGGGGGTTGAGCGCAATCTGTAATTACGGTACGCAAATTGATTACCTATATTGCTTTCCATACAACGCGAGGTGCGACGAAGGCTGCTGTCACAAACAGGGTCACAATCTAACTACCCTGAGTGGATTTTACGATACAACTCGTGTAGTAACATATACAATGCACTTTGTCCTACGCAGGCTCCGTAGACATTTTCTAACAGTACGTTGTCTAAAAGTAATAATTATGTAAATTTGAACAAGACGCCCCATGAATCTATTTGCAATGCGCGGCATGCCATTGCCAATAAAATAAAAGTGACGGTTGCGTGCGTCCTAAGCTGCGTATAAGGTCAAATCCCGCAGGCCAGCCGACCGACCGGTGGCGGGCTGGCGAGGCATCTTTAGGGGCACGCAAGCCGTCTTCCCGCTAATCAGGCCCTGTATCGACAGGCGTACTCGCGCAATTAGGGCCCCGGCGACGGCTTTGTCGGCACGCCCGGTCGTCTTATTGCAATCTATGAACCAGTTCGCTTCGTTTTGTACGGCTCCAATTTTGTTTTTCTGTTTCAGCACAGAAGGTAGTTGTTTTCGCAAGACTTAAATGCATGCTTGTCAATTTTCTTATAGGCACAGCAGTGGAAAGTACTGAAAACTGATAATGTTTTCAACTACAATGTAGACAAACTTTGCATTTATTTTGTACATAAACCAAACTTAACCATTCGAAGAAACCCTCAAAGCAATTTATGCAAAAAACGGACAGATCCCTAAAAAAGTATTTTATGCATAATTATTTAGTCTTTTTCCAAAAGAAACGACGAAACCCTTTGAACCCTTTTGACGAATCACTTTGTCATCGTTCTACTCTTTTTGGCCGAAAAATTAGTATCTTGCTAATCTTGTATGGTTACCTACCCTTGATATCGTTCCTATAAATTTATAACATAGATTTAAAAAAAAGTGTTATTTTATATGCAATTTCACATCTTTTGCCTTTATCCTGTCTTGACTGTACCTAAGTCGCACGTTTCATACTATTAAACTCTCTATCAAAACGTAATGTTAATGTTGTCCATTTAAGAAATCAAGTTAAGTTTTGCGCCAAGCTCCACTTTGCAGTTGGGGGCATTATTTTCAACTGCAAATGTTTGTAATCTTTTGTACTGAATCCTTAGCGCAAGACTAGCACCAGTATTTTTTTAATAAGTAAATCTTGACTTCCTTCATATCGAGTGCACTGCATTATCGGACAATTAAGAAGTATGCTTGCATGCAGCGCTCAACCTTGAATTAGGATAATTCCAGTTTAATGAAGAGCTGCAAGAAACTCAGACAGATAGCTTTTATAACAAACAATGACAGGGACGCATGCAAAAACCGCATGCAAATTACGATCAATTAAAATAACTCCTGAATTTAATAAGATCCTTTTTATCGGAATGCAGAGGATAGCTCAAGGCAGGGAGAAGTGGAGGGGGCCGCTGTCTGTACTCTTAAATGAAGAAATACCTGTGTAATCTCCTTTTTTATGTTGTATGTATCTATCTATCTATCATAGGAGAGGCTGACTAAAAAAATGAGTATCTATTTCTAGCAGATTGTCTCTAATGCCGGGAACCTACGGAGTTTAGTTGATGGGACTGGAAATGAGGGTTGGTGCATGTCCCTGTTCAGTGTGACCAGACCCCCAGATTGGCTCAGTGAACCGTATGTTCGCCTTCAGCTTCTTCTATAAGACGGGTAACTCAATTATAAAAGGAATACAACATGATTGTCCAATGTTAAATTGTAAAACGATTATTTGACGTTTAACGATGTTCTTATTATATCCGGGTCAACCTGATAACTACATTGAAACCATTATGTCATATTCAAATGCAATTCGTAAACCTACAAGCGTGTCGAAGAAAGTTATCCTCTCTGCAGTAGGTATTTCGTTTGTCTTAGTCATCCCCTTGTCTCTGCTTTCGAATTCTCTAGGAATGATCTAGAATTCTAGATAGCCACAAGCGACCGTTTAACAAAAATGGCTATCCATTACTAGCAAGCGGATTAGTAAAACTTCACACACTATTGTCGGCCAGAAACACAGTGCTTAGTATCAGATAAAACAAAGCTGGTATGATTACAGGTTAAGAAAGTTTGTAAAGAAATACAGATATTATTTTATAAACGTTCCAAAGAAATATTGTATGTCTTGCTTACGTTAAAAATACATCTATCTAACTTAAACACTACTCTGAGACGGCCGTATATTTTTTGGACTAAACGCCCTCTTCTGGTTATCTAGACACTTCCATTATTTTCACCAGGGTGTCTTAGTTAAGGATTTAAGCGAAGTGATATTTAAGCTATTTTTTTTGGATTCTCTTATGGATTTAACCTTTTAGACCCTCCTTTGCTTTTGCAATCGGATAAAACAGTTTGAAGCTGCATAATAATTTATAACGTAATCATAATTTAAGTAAGTTGTCGTGACAGACGAGTTGACAGTCAGCCAGTAGGTACCATTAATACGTCCGATCCTAAAATGACGTCACACGGTGATTCACACAGTTGCGCGAGCGCCGCTGTTTCGCTGATCTCATCTCACTCGGGCGCACCTGCGCTTAGAAATAATGCTGATCGGAATAAGATTACTGCTGTTCGTGTTGTTTTGTCATGAAACGGTCAGGACAATGCACTTACCGGGACCGGATAACCATTTGCCTCTCTCTCACAATACAGAAGGAAATATTGTAAGAACGGAGGGTACGAGGGTAGATATTGGACCAATCTCTATACTCGACAGTATTATACGCATATTGATATCGAAATCAATAACGATAGGCAACAGATATAGCCGACACACAACCTAGCATAAGTTACGAGAACGTCAGACAGATCTCTCAAATAGGTACGATCCATAATTTTCAAACCATTTCTTGACTGTGGATAAATTAAACCACTTGCAATAAGCTAATGTGTAATTGCATTAAGTAAGCAGAAATGTATATTTTTTAAATTGAGCTGCTTTGAATAATGCAGGCCATATGTACGCCAGAAGGGGTGCAAAGGTATTTTCTCGCCAATGAAAAGAGTAAACGAGGCTATTTCAGTTCCTCGCCGAGAAAATGACACGGATTGAAACGATTTTTGCAGCAAGAGATGCTGATGGTACTCCTGGTAGGTGCGGTTTGGATAAGGCTGCCGTTCATCCAACTGTTGTACTAGTTGGGGAGGATGTCGACTTGATAGTCCTCCTCATAGGATTGGTTCAATGGTTTCCATTGCGACAACTTCAGCAACTTCCATTTGCAAAGACAATACTCCTACTCCACAGCTTCTAGGGTTGTGACACCACCTCAACGATCCAAGGAAAGAGCAAAGCGGGAATTGCTAACCTGTTCAGGGCTAAACCAGACCTGACCCAAACATGAACCAAGACACGTCCATCAGTACTTTGATAATGTTGCTTCAGACACCATTCTCAACAACTACGCCAAACATCGCTTTACCACGACTCATTTCCCCTAAACTTCCTTCGTTAAGTGGCCTATTTCTACTAAAACAAGATTAATAAACATGTGAGTAATTTTGTTGTAAGCTTGTTTTCATTGTAATGTCGTTTCATATCTAGAGGTGTGTATGATTATGTTCTTCGTGGCCTAAACCAACACTAGAACCACAACTTTACATTTAAAGTCACACTACTCACACTGGACTTTTTTCTAGAACATCAATTCTCAAAATGTTTTGTATACTCTGAGACATCTCACACGGAGGTCTCACTGGGAGACATTTTAATATTTACTTTATGCACACCGGCCGACCCACCTCCATACTCACATTCGGACCTGGTAGCTCTTCGACACCCATGATAAATGTCATATTCGATTGTCTAAGACGCACGTTGAAGGTGTAAAAGGGCAGTAGATGCTGGTCGAATGTTAATTTTCACGATGAAGCCATTTGCCGGACGTGCACGGCTGTCGCAACGACTCTGCGTTCCCCGAAGCCCATCAGACACTCGGCGCCTGCGCCACGTCCATTGTCGCATACATTTTGATTTTATGCGAGCATTCAGCGACAGCCGACGCACATTTGAATAACGAAAAGATATCTTAGAATTACATAGAAGACAATCAACTTGAACCAATGACGAAACGTGAACAAAAACCGGCCAAGTGCGAGTCGGACTCGTGCACGAAGGATTCAGTACCATTATAAATCCATACAATAATAATAAGAATAACATTCACACAACAACTTGACCTGGTCCTAAACACAGGATATGTGCTATGGTAACCAAACTAGTACAACGTTTGACACTATCAAAGAAGTTTTTTTAACTCAATATTCTGTGAATATTTCAAGCGTCTAGCTGTTGCCGTTGTTACTTGCAAAAAACGGCAAAACCATGACGTTGGTTGCACTGGAACACCCTTAAATATTTATTTAATTCTGATGTTAGTATTGTTGCTCAGCTATAGCGGCAACAGAAATACATTATCTGTGAAAAGGACGGACGGACAGTGGGTCTTAATAGGGTCCCGTATTTAATTTACCCTTTGGGTGTGGAACCCTAAAACACCTTATATAAAGATGTATAGAGACAATAGAATCGGATTAAGAGAAGCGACATTTCAGAGCTCAAAATACGACGTTTGTGTGTGACAAATATTTTCCCCGAAACGGAAAGCCGACCCGCATCTCCATAGCCACAAAGCCATTCATGGACTGCATGCCAGCCAGCCAATAAGACACAAGATAGAGTTACCTGCCGGAATTATGATGACAACATAACTTAGGCTCGACTTTGGTGGTCCTGGTCTGTTCATTTCATAATGTAGAATTTGTACCTAACAACCAGGTTTGACGAATCGAAAGTCTCTTCGTCATTCGAGTGGGTACATGTTCTGTCAACACCCAAGAGTCTATTTGATCTTTGGGAGGATTTTGTCGTATGAACCGGTGGTCAGGATCCGATCTCGGTAAACTGACATTTCCGCTTGAATTCATTACCGTTCATTTTCAAAGGATGATGGCCAAAAATGTCTGAAGAGTGGGCCCACTCCAATAAAAATGGCTTGTTTATTAAATTAAAGGTATGATTAAAAGCGTGTTTGTATTCTAGCCACGATATTTAAACAAAGGATGATGTGCAAAATGGGCCCACCTCCAATAAAAATGGCTTGTTTATTAAATTAAAGGTCTACATACATACGTTCATTGTCAGGCAGGCGCATGCCAGAATTTGCTGTGTGTCTGGAGTTTTTTTCATTTAGAAAAAGTTCATGTTTTTGGTTATAAATAGAAGTTTTTGGTTTATAAAACCATTTTTTTTTTGCTTATATGTCAACCATCTAATGCTACATCGTGTATAAGATAATAAGTTGAGATTTTTCAGCATCGCCTCACGCGCACTCATCTAGCACACTTCACGAGAATTAAAATTAATGATCGGTTTGGAGCCGGTCTGCAAGTACCTAACGCAATTATCAGATTTAGATAATTGCGTTAGGTTAGGTTAGGTTAGGTTAGGATGATGACGTTAATAGCGTCATCATCCTAGCGTTATCCCAATTTCCTAGTGCGCTAAGTACACTAAGTTTTATGGCGAAAATACTAATTTTTACATGGTCAAATGGATATGCTGGAAGAGGAAGACCAAGGAAAAGGTGGTTGAATTGTGGGCGTGATGATATGTTAATAAGAATGTGAATGCAGAGATGGCGAGTGATAGGGACGCATGGAAGTGAATGACATACTGCGCCGACTCCAAATAATGGGAACAGGGCAAGAATATGATGATTGTTTTTTACATGAAGCGATTGCTAGACAACCCAGAAGGTCAACCAGATGTGTCTTAGGTCATCTATGCAATGTAGTCTGCGCTAAGCTCTAAATGGCCGTAAGTCACCTCTTACGACATCCATAGGCTGTAATGGGTTGGTCATTTACTATTATAGTAAATGATGTAGCATCAAGTGGTTTACATATTAGCAAAACAATGGTTTTATAAGCCAAAAACTTCTATTTATTACAAAAAATATAAACTTTTTCTAAATCAAATAACTCCAGCCACACAGCGAATTCTGGTATGCACCTACCTGATCATGAACGTATGTATCTAGACCTTTAATTTAATAAACAAGCCATTTTTATTGGAGGTGGGCCCATTTTGCACATCATCCTTTGTTTAAATATCGTGGCTAGAATACAAACACGCTTTTGAAGAGCAAATAAAAGGTAGAGTGCTCTTGTTGAATACTGTCTTTCTTTACGTAATAACAATCATAGATACGAACTGTCATCAAAATGAAATATTGTCGCAGACAAAAGAGCGCTGTTATTGGGAACAAAAAACGGTGGCGCGGTGACACGGTGGACTCCATGTGACTAACGACCCTTGAGAGACAGGACAGGAGATCACGCACGGGAACCTGCGGGTAGATCATTATAATGATAAACTAATTTGTGTGGCATGCAGCCGTCGCGGAATGTGAACACGCCCTAACCTTGCGGCCGTTCTCAGGCGCCCACGAAAATCATCAATGGAATGGAATCCACTCTCTATTGCCCCTCTGCATATCATCTTACTGGAAACACGAACGAATTATTTCACTGGAGCGGAACGTAAACACAGACTTACTGCCTATACCTAATTGAAATATTGTGCACTGTGAAGAGCCGTGAAGTGTGACGAGAGCTTCGCAAACACCTCGCCCAATAGACCGCCTTGAGAGACCTTTCAAAATAATGATCAGCCCTATTCACAAGTAGCACCTCCTTATTCTACGGTAACAGCTATAGAATGAAAAATGTGGACAAAAACGATTTACAAAAGAGTAAATTATTGTATTCCTCATTCGAAAAAAAAGAATAGCAAGCCGACGAGAAAGATCAATACAAAAGATAAATAAAACGGGGCATTGTCAAGGGACGTGAGCAAGCGCAGCCGCGTGCACGAGTGCGTGATATTGCAGCCACCGCTCAAGATGTGCTTCAGTTTAAACACAACCTACCTAACTAATCTAAAGAAAAAGAAGACGAATCGTCTAAAAACCTAAAAATAGTAATTTGCATTTCAAACAGCATCTCCAAGATAGTAACTTGATAGCGAGCCAATCGTCGATTCATTAAAATAAAGCGAGTGAATTCCTACCTGGGAGTCACACACAGGCAGCACAGAACTCTGAAGAACATTTTAATGTGGCTTTAAAAATAATAGGATCAACAGTCAAGTCGTTAGGACGTGTCAGGACAAGTTGTCGTTTTTTTGTGTCCTCTCATAAAGGCACCCGGCGGGTTGACTTGTAGATGTTTTGTAATTTTTATGACCACTCATTTAAGATCAGGTATACCGATTAGTTAAGGGCGACTATTGTCACAATATTCACAACCCATTCATGCCAGTGCGGATAACAATAATGTCGTACTTCAACGACTCCTTCCGTTTCTTGGGAAGTGAAAGCAGATTAGAGATGGTAGAACCGTTGTTCCTGTATTAATCTTGTATCTAGAGTGTTGAATAATGCTGGATTGAATATTTGATTACGTGCATCAATATTAAATGTATTAAATGCTTGTTGGTGCGGCTGCAAGAGCAAGCGGAGCAAGCGCGCGGCCCCGAACAAAGGGCTCTTCCGAGAAACCACACAATACAGGTTCGCGGCGACGTGCGATACCTTCGCAGATACCACGACCGGCGGCCAGGCCAGGTACGGCCTACCGCCTTTTGTCAACTGACTGGAAAAGCGAGAGAATTTAATCACAACGGTATAGACGACGGGAAGCAACATTGAAACACGGACTTACTTTTAAAACGGAAGCGCGATTCAATGACTGTTGTTTGATTGATAGTAATCTTCGATTGTTCACTCGTTTGATAAGGTGGATTTTAAGCTACTTTCTTGGAAATCATGAATCTGTCGATATCTAGACAAGTGTCATGACTTGGTCTGCAGAACTTGAGGAATTCTAATTAGGTCGGCGAACAAATAATTCAGCCAGAATTCTACTGGAAAAGCGAGATGAAATTATAACGGTACTATAGTTACTTCAGAAATTGAAACCCGGACGGACCTACTTTAAAAACGTGCAATTCAATGACCTTCGATTGTTCACTCGTTTGATAAGCTGAGATTTATTCTACTTTCGCGGAAATTAAGAATTTATCAGTTTAGACAAGCAGCATGACTTGGCTTGTGAAGTATAGCTTAGGATTTCTAGGTAGGCAATACAGGACAGAAACTCGTGCTCTCCTGCACGCCAATCAAAATGAGGGGCAACAACTAAAGCAGCGAAGCTGAACGATGTGCCAGCTTCGAAAGCCGGTGGGAAGCGGTGTAGCATAAAAGTAAGAGTGGGGTAATAAAATTAAATTCCCGGGACATGAGCAAGACAAGCGGGCCTGTTAAGTCGGCGCCGCGGCCTGTGGATTTATGACCAGCCTGCATCATATCCACTCTCGCTTCGATCCGTAACTAATCCATCATCTAAAATGTAACAAAATACCATAGATACCGTACCTTATAGGTATTTACGTACGTAGTGTAAGTTTAGGTAAAACAAAATATTTACATACAGGCACATACATTGCTTCTGGTCCACACTAGGATAACCTGTGTCGTGGGAACCAGAAACAGCGACATCACAAACATGTAAACATCCAAGAACTGGGGTTATTTTTTGTCCCAAGCCGGGATTCGAACCCGGGACCTCTCGCATGGTAGGCAGATGCACTAACCGCTGCGCCACAGAGGTCTTCAACGTCGTCAAGTTTAATCCAACAACAGCGACTATCTATATACGATGGTTAATAAATAACAAGAAAGTGTTCTACCGACTTCGTACCTAATGTGAAACGTGGAAAATGATATTACTCGGAAAATGAAATTAGAAAGCCATTGCGCCAACCTGAATAGCGCGTTTCCGCGAATAACACACGGCAGAACTTCGTCGTAGCTCGGTTTAATCTTCATGATAACCAACCTACTTGTACTGAGCCGAGAATGGAATTCCATACATTTGAGTGCATATTGACGTGGTGAATTGACATATTTATCCATGGATTGGCTTTACACTTAGAATGGTTTCATTGATTTGAAAATCAACACAACCACGTGACAGTGTTTCGGAGCAACACAAGAAATGTGTCTCATAAATGAGACGAATAATACCAAGGCTGATTGACCAGGCTACTATGTTAATAATGACTGTAGATATCTTCAATTTTTCCGAGAGTTGTAGCAATTAGCTGATGACGGGAAAACACGTCTATAAGATACAGGGAAACCCTGTCACAAATCTATTTAAAAATGCGTTGCGAGATTTTGATTCTGTCGACAGTTCCGAAGTTACTCGTGCCTACCGACACAAATTTCACACCAATGAGCAAATTTGAGAACCGTTATAATTAACAGTACATAGTTGCCGATTGCTTATTTACAGTTTGTAAATAATATGACGACCTATGTGGCGCTGCGGTTAGCGCATCTGCCTACCATGCGAGAGGTCCCGGTTCCTACGACACAAGGTATCCTAGTGTAGGCCCAGAAACAATGTATGTACTTGTCTGTAAATGTATACGTTACTTTTTTTTTTAAATATTACATGAGACTTCTAAAGTGTTAAGTATTTTTGTTGAATTCGATGGATGCGCTCGTCCTGCAGGTGATGAAAATATAGGTTGTCTGGAACAATTTACTTTTAGCAATAAGGCCACCAATTGTACTATGCCCCTTTGTAAATATTTTGTGGTTTAGGTTTTTTCTGATGTACAATAATAAAGAAGACTATTTTCATATCTTACGCAATTTCTTAACATTGCAATGTAATGCGAATGACTCCACGATGGCTGCAATGCTACAAAAACCATTAAAACATTACTTAAAATACCTACGGCTTCGGTTAACATGTTTACTTATAATAAGTACTTGTACTGAAGGTGCTAACAATGCGAAGAGCTATGGCAACTATTTAACACGTTCAAACAAGTTGGATAATGATGACGTTATTAATCTGACGTGCGGACATAAAACCGATTCGAAGAATGGACTGATAGATACCAGTCTTACCTACACAGACAAGGTAAATGGTTTTGATTATTGCATTTATCTACAGTAATTATTTTAGCAATTATTAGAATTAATTACGTGATATTTTGGCCGGCAAGTGGGTTACCTGCGAGCAGTGAACGGACAGTTACGGTCTTATAAGTGTTAACCCATATTTTATATGTATTATGTTATCGAATCATTTCGGTTAACATAATCATTTCTGTTACGGTTACTCAATATTACGAATGAGTATATTTTTTGTCTTAGGTTGAGTGTGACAGAAAGAGGCTATAATTCACTTCGGCGAGGTTAACCGAAACCATAATAACATTTAGATTTTTAAATCTGTTAACCTTAGAAATGGGGTAACCGAGTTTCGGTTTATCGTTTCATACTGTTAACACGTCAAAATGTTAACCGTCTGAAAGGGTTAATCCGTTCCTTGCCGAGGTAGTCCAGTTTGCGCGCCCGCCTAAATAGCACCTGCACAAATAGGACCTGGCCTAGTCCAGATTGGGCACCTAATACTACATTTACTTGTACAATATTATTAGTAATTCGTAACTACATTTTTTTGTACAATATTATAACGTCAACAGGTATAGACGCTTGAAATATGCACTGCACAATATTTAACCATTCAGGCCTAGAACTCTTTCGCAGCTAAGTTAGTTATTCACAGAGTATTTGCAATTTATCACAGTTTTCAAAGAATAAAACATGCTCATATAACTGAGGTCTATAATGTTAAAATAAATATTTGAGGGGACTCTACAACTGACGCGGTGTTTTAATCGTATTTTGCTCGATATTAATATCATTAAGTGTCTAATGTTGAGATAATTGTACGGAATCCTTCGTGCGCGAGTCCGACTCGCATTTGGCCGGTTTATAAATTCTACTTCACAGTTCTAATTCACACTTTAGCAATTTTCACTATTTAATAGTACCAAACTGTCAAAGTTATGACATTTACATACCGTTACAATGACATAGTAATCCATTGCATGGATTAACAGTTTAAACCAGTGTTTTTCAACGTGTGGGTCGCATATTGTATGGATTGAAGTATTCCCTACAACATCTTTGCGACATTATAAAATACATGAAAAAAAGCGAAGGGTCGGGGTCGCGATATATTTTCGTGTCATGAAACAGGTTGTAAATCATTGGTTTAAACTACGGCAAATGTACGGAGCCGACATTGGCGCGGCAAACGAGCGGTAATCACCGGTTTCTGGGAATCGCATTTGTTTTGCGTCACAAGCCCTGCCTACTCTAGAGCTATGTTAGATGAGTCGAGCGAGGCATTGTATCTATGATTGTGATGACCTATGTTAACAGGTAAATTAATTCCAACTCTAATATACATTTATATACTTTTTATCGTATAAGGTGCACAAATTTAGGCCTTGAAATTATGTCAGACACGAGTAGGTATTAACCGGTAGGCTTAACTTGAATTTTCATAATTTTACATAATGGCGATACCTCTAGTCGGTATTTCACGTTTGACTCACTTATGCATCATACGATATCAGGTATTAAGTTATCATTACACTAAATAGTGCAAGGTATGTCGGCACCATCATGATAAACTCATGAATCATTCTTCACTACCACAGATTAACATAGGTACCTAGACAGATTATTATATGTATAGGTAACCGACATAATTTTAGTACACAGTGCACTCTACTCAGATAGGATGCGACCGTGCAATAAAAGAGTTAATATTGTCCGCTTTCGCTCTATAAATATATAGCAGCTTTTAACAGAATGTATTTTTGTCATAACACAGTTATAATTGCATAGAAACCGTAGGTTTTCATTTTCTAAAGATTGATCTATAAATTCAAAAATCTTTTAACATTTACGTCCAAAAACACTGTTAATCTCGCATAGGCATGGAACCTCACAATATTGCTACATACAATTATGTATGTATATTCTTTTTTAAAAAAAATTGTCGGGTTTTTTCCAATTCATATTTCAGTGGCGTTTTTTCAGTGGAATTTCGCGCACACAATGGGCACGCTTCCGGGAAATCTGTGCTCGCTGATGTTTCGCACACCTGTCCGGACATGCAGAAAGGCTTTGAGCTATAATAATAATTCTAGCTACTGTCTGTTTATGTCAGTCTACACGCCGAGACTTTTTCTGTATCATACACAATAACGCCCAATCCAAAAACATTCTCTTCACTGTGGTTACTAAAATCACTAAGCAAAAATTATGTCTAGATTTTAGTCAAATAAAAAATTAAATTAGGTACTTAAGTAACTACCAGAAAACATAATTGTTTTGCGTATTTTAATAACATGTATCTAATAGATCAATTGATCAACGGATTGATTAGCCCAAATATCTAGAGCGACATACACACTGTTTACACCAATATTACGCCGGCGCCGCCGCCGCACAGTGGTTCGTCTCCATACAAGAGGTTGGACATAGGATCCTTAAAAAACAAAATGCGTTATTTTGGAAAAACAAAACTACGAATGCATTCTATAACCAAAGAGAAACAACAAATACAGATTGACTTTTTTTGATATGAGCCATAATTTATGAGTAAATAATTAAAAACCATTTCTTTAGTATGGAGAGTAGCATAAAAATATTGATATCTCATGATTCCCTCCTGTTTTCGGATTACGGTTTTCCAAAAATAGTATTAGCATAGTAACATTGGGCGCGTTCAGTCCATGGATGGGTGACCGTCCATGACTAACGCTAGTGGCATTTTTCCGAGCGGTTCCGTGCTTCGCAAGGCACGTTAAGCAGTTGGTGCCAGCTGCCGTCGATAGATGGCAGTAGACCACTAGTCTTACAACCCTACACCAATCCTGACTTGGCCCCCGTGGTGGAGTATGGCCTATACCTTCCTCAGTGAAGAGACCCGTGCCCCTCGGTGGGGGCATAATGGGTTCTTTTTATTCGATATTTATATGTTACGCTAGCAGTGCCCGCGACTTTGTTCGAGCCACAGGATTAGCCTATGTCCACCCTGAAGGTTCATCCTAAACACTCGTGAAGCCATATTTGCCATAATTTCAAATAGCCAAATATGGCTATTTGAAATTAGATATCTACTTTCGGATATTACCCTTTACATACAAACTTTTCCTCTTTATAATCTATCTTATATCTAATATCCCTTCTAATGGCGGTAATTAGCATAAATAAGTAAAATTCTTGCTCTAATATTGTTATACCTAATTTAATCACTATATTATTATTGGAAGACACTGTTGACGAACCAATTTCACATGTCGATTAGCTAATTTTATTACTTACTTACTTACTGCGATGGCACAGTGACCCGAAGTGGATCTTGGCCTCTGATACAAGAAGTCGCCACTTGTCTCTGGCTTGGCTAATTTTATTACTAATTTTTAATAATTCTGGGTCTATTCTATCTCTATCTCTTCTATCTATCAATTCTATCTCTAATTTGACAATTTTACAGTTTGGACAAAAAAAACTGGTTTAATTTCCTCAGACAAAGATGATAGGATGAGTTTATTGAAGTCAAATAACGCGTGAATTTTAAAATATATATTAAGCCAAAATGAAACAACGTGGTTAGGTGAAGCTTGGTGACAGTAAGACCAGCCACTAGTTTTACAAGCCTCCACCAATCCGGACTTGGCCCCCATGGTGGGGTATTGCCTTTAATATTAAATTATGGCCTATAATAAAAAATATTGTTTTAAAAAAAATTTAACCAGAAACTAACTAACAGATAACTGTGTCTAATGTTCAATACATCTAGGGGTTATAATTTTTAAGTTTTAAAGTTTGTTGATTACGCTAAAACTGTTTTGAAAAGAAGACAATTGTGGAGTTTCTTTGTTAGTTTCTACTCCATATAATCTATTAATTAGGTACACATTTAAACATTTTGTTTGTACTATGAATAATTTAAATATTTTAATTTGATTAAAATGTTTTTCGTAAATAGTCCTACAAAAAAGCCCATCACAGTGTTTGTCTATTATCTTATGTGTAAGCCATTATAGCCAAAATAGTGAACCATATAATATAGTTTATAGGAGCATGCTGCAGTAGCTACTTATAGGTCTATGATTAAGGCTCTGCTTAGTTACCGTATTTCTTATTTTGACAATATTGTTACCTTACACTGTAACATCTCAACATTGTCAGCCTGTTATATTATTCAAATGCGACCCAAAAATATTTGTGATAATTTTAGTGTCATAATGTTTCTTTTAGATTTATAAAAATTTGTAAATGTTATTTATGAGTACAATAAAGAATATTCTATCTATCTATCTATCTTTTCTACGCTACGCTAACGAGCTACTCGAAATACTAATCCTTCGCAGACGAAGTCGCGGGCGCCAGCTAGTAAAAGAGTGATGTCATTGTTTCATTCATTCACTTTGTCACAACACTATTTTTATTTCGTCAAAACCTAGCAACCCAGTAAACGTCAGTTTACTCCGTTTAATAAAAAATACGACTTTACATTTCATTCTTTGACACATGGTGCCCCAACGTGCCCCTTAAGAGATATGGATGATAAAGGAAAAATAATACCACGTGAGCGGTAGATGTAGGTAGGTACATTCATAAGTTCACGCCTGTATCCCAGAAGGGTAGGCAGAGACCAGGGACCGTTTGGGAGAATGAGCGGCCATCATCCACTGCATACTCCCGGCCTTGGTCTTTCAAGTTCATACGAGATACAGAATCCAATGTGAAGAACAAAATGGCCGCGTTTGAAGCATTACTCCATTCACTCCAACTACTTACGGAAACACCACGGTCAACCACAATCTTATGTTGACAATGATAGACGGCAAAATACATTCGATTATTTCTGAGACTTCGGCTGGATTTTGTGATCTTTGCAAAGCTCTTCCAGTAGAAATTAACGATTTACAAGAGGTTAGAGCCAAGCCAGTCAACGAAGACAAGTAAGAATTAAAAGCTCGTCTCACAGGACTAGATGTTCATCTAATAAGAAGAATGGCCGTCATTGTGCAGTGCCTTGTGCGAATGCGGTCAGGCCGAGGGAACTGCGGATCACATCTTCTTGGAGTGTACAAAATACAATTCCTCGTTATAAAGTTATCTTGCACTGGATCTTCCCCTTCCCGCCAACCTCCGTAGGTACTACCGTTTGTATTCTTTTCATTTGCTAGTATTTTGTTCATATTATTATGTAGAAACTAACAAAATTAGATTGTAGTTTGTGTACTGTTCCGACTAACATCATCAAAAACGTAGTTGGAGTGAATGGAGTAATGCTTCAAACGCGGCCATTTTGTTCTTCACATTGGATTCTGTATCTCGTATGAACTTGAAAGACCAAGGCCGGGAGTATGCATTGGATGATGGCCGGTCATTCTCCCAAACGGTCCCTGGTCTCTGCCTACCCTTCTGGGATACAGGCGTGAACTTATGAATGTACCTACCTACATCTAACGCTCACGTGGTATTATTTTTCCTTTATCATCCATATCTCTTAAGGGGCACGTTAGGGGCACCATGTGTCAAAGAATGAAATGTAGCAAATAATATGCTAATACTATTTTTGAAAACCGTAATCCGAAAACAGGAGGGAATCATGAGATATCAATATTTTTAAGCTACTCTCCATACTAAAGAAATGGTTTTTAATTATTTACTCGTAAATTATGGCTCATATCAAAAAAAGTCAATCTGTATTTGTTGTTTCTCTTTGGTTATAGAATGCATTCGTAGTTTTGTTTTTCCAAAATAACGCATTTTGTTTTTTAAGGATCCTATGTCCAACCTCTTGTATGGAGACGAACCACTGTGCGCCGCGCTGAAGTGAATAGGCTATTTGACAGTGTGAAAAAAAAACAGTATTATTATACGTATTCCTATAAATTATGAGTCGTAAAACCGCTTCAAGGCATTTTAGCAAAAAATAATTATTATCACACTAATATTATAAACGTGAAAGTCTGTGTGTGTGTTTATATGTTTGTCAGTCTTTAGCGCTGAAACGGCTGGACGGATTTTAATAAAATTTGGTATGGAGTTAGCCGATACCCTGGATTAAAACATAGGCTACGTTTTACCGCGGGGAAATATCTTATTCCTACGGGAAAATCGATGAACCGCGGGTAACACCGCGGGGCACAGCTAGTTTGTAAATAAAAAACAAGATAAAATTCCATAATTTTGTATCTGCCGCCATGGTATCGAAAACGGCCTGGATTGGCTGACTCTATGATGGCGTCACATGTTAGTAAAAATGGCGTCTGTCATTCATTCGTTCTTACGTTCATTGGTTGCTTTATTCGGAAGTGAAGTCATAATTCCTGTGTCGCCATATTGCCCAAGATAGCGTTTCGCCGGCTCAATTCAAAAGTAAATTTTCGTTTGCCTTTTTTCCAAGAAATACACGAAATAATGTAAAATGACCACTTTCTGAGGACTCTATGAACACCAACAAAACATATGAGATGGTTTTCAGAAATCTGTCAAATAGCCTATTGTGTCACCGCTCAAGCCCAATCGGTACTCACCATTCTATGCTGCGGTATCCTTTAGCACAGCAGTGGATGCTTTTATGCTTGTCCTCGAAGCCGTACTCGAAAGGGATGGGTTCTTTGGTGAGCTGCATGCCAGGGGTGCTGACTGGAAAAGTGTTGCTGGAGCAGTAGCCAGCGGCATGGGCCGCCGCCGCGCCGGCCAGGGCCACCAGCGCCAGCGCCGTCCACATCGCGTCGTGGGCAAAACTCAACTGCAATAAACAAACACTGCCGCTCAGCGTTGCAGTATTGGAAATTCCTGGTAAGCACAAACCTAGGAACCGCCCGACACAGTGGATTTATAACTCGAAAAGCGAGTAGAAATCAATAACCGGTTGAAACAATCCAGTAGAAAAGCCAGGGATTACGTTTGCAGAGTGTCGGTTTTACCGCGTTAGGTACAGTCCGCAGCCCGTTTGCAAAGTTGCCCGTAACGCAACTGAATAAGGGGCACGTATGCAACGGTTTATGTGTAATCGACTGTACTGCGCAAAGAATCTTAAAAATAATTCGTCAATAAATGTGGCACAACTTATTTGGTACATGCCCAAAATAACGTTACCAAATAACTTTGACTCAGCATGAATATATTTCTAGCTTCTTAGAAAGAGGACGCAGGAGGATTTACTAGCGCCACTGAGGAGAAAAAAAGCATATATTTTTTAAAGATCATATTTGCAAAAAGTGTCTGTTTAACCCATATATGCCCAGGGGGTAACTAACGACCCATCACCTAGTCACAGATGGTAATGCTCCGTAATAACAAACTGTTTACAATTTTTTCGTACTACCCGCATTTTTTCATTGTCAAGGAATGTATCTTGCAGTAAGTCGTGTGCGCTTTTGCTAATATGTGTTTTTTCATACAATTATCGTACGTGGAAAATCACTTTAGTTTTATTTGGCGAAAAGTTTCTGCCAGAGCGGAAAGAAATGTAAGTACTGTTTTTATTAGTTGATATTTGTTTGTTTTATCAGGTGTTATTGGAAGATAAGTAATTGTGTCAGGTTATGTAAAAACAATTTTTTTATTGATATTGTTTTAATGGTTGAAATTAACATGAATATTTCATTGGGTCGTTATCGACCCCATGGGCAAATACTATGACTCGTGTTTTTGTATGGTTTTTTTTTTACAGGTCACGTCGGCATCTTATTGCACATGAGATTCTTGACTACCTCGAGTCTTTTAATGTTGAGGGTGTTCAGGGCTTGGTGGTGGACATTGATCCGCCTTGCAGTGGCATTTTATCTTATGGTGACTCTGATGATACGACGTCGACCGGATGAAACGACATCAGTTGCTTGCCCCAGCTGAGCTTGTAGTTCATCGCCACCAAGTAGACGAAGACGTAGCAGATGATAATCCTACCCCAAGTGCATCTGTTGCCGATGATCATTGTGCCCGACCTTCAACTTCCGCACCAAAGAGGCGACGAGCAAGAAATGAAATGAAGTCAAAACAGCTACGGTAGAAGACATTGGTCTTCAAGATGCTGGTCCTCAAGATGTGGGCACTCAAGAACCACGTCCCCAATGTGATCGTTCTCTTAGAAGGGCTTCAAGACGGCCCAATATTGAAGCCAACGAGCTACGACCACGGCATTGGGTCAAGCGTGACTTGAGGCCGCACCAGGAACAGTGGCTGCAGCCGGTGCCACATGCTGTTCTGACGCTCTCTGCCTGTGGACCTATATATTTTTTTAATTATTCTTCAGAGATGAGGTAATCAGACACATCGTGAGACATTTTGTCATGTACTCTGTAGGAGAACATCACAACACAAACTTTACTCTTTCTGTCGAAGAAATTTACTGTTTTATAGGAATCCTTATCCTCACTGGTTATGCACCCTTATCTAGACGCTGCATGTATTGGGAATCCAATGAAGGTACTCGCAACGTTTTTGTGGTCAAATCCATGCGTAGAAATCGATTTGAAGAGATTTGCATGTAGCAGACAATCAAAACTTACGACCAAATTATAAAATGGCCAAAGTACGACCAAGATCTCTAGCAAGATTGCTTTTACAGAAGTATGAATGTATGAAGAGTCAGCCTGGGCTAACACCTGCGAAGACATTTTTCAATTATCATAACTGATTGATCAGAATGCTGATCATTATATTATGATTCTCACAGGTCAAGAGAGGAACAGATGTGCTGTTTGTAAGATCAAAACGAACAAATTTTCCGCAAATGATAAATGATAAGTAGGTAAACCTCCATGATAAATATTTCTCAATGTATCACGATTCAAATTAATAATATTTATTTTTTTTCAGTTTTAGACGTGTATTAGTTCATAATTGTTTTCTTACAAATTTAACTTAATGGGTCAATGTAGGTATATGCCCCAGGGGTCGTTAGCGACCCACTGAAAAAAAAATACTTCTAGAGCTAAAAACTGAAAACTGTCACTATACTTGATGTGAGTGGTCCATAGTGACTTAAATATCCAAAAATTATTAAAATCGGAGACCAAAAAAGTTCTGGGCATATATGGGTTAATATCACAATAATGTTAATAGTGCTTAGTGGGCCCACTATAACGTACCTAGGATCACGAACCAGGAATAGACAGCATTTGTGTGTGCCTTAGGTTCACAGCCGTGGGACCTAAAAATCATTATTAGCCTGATTGAGAAATTACATACTAACGAAATAAACAAATAACTTCCACACAACACAATCACTTGACCTAGTAGTTTCAAGCTAGGATACCAGTGCTATGTCACAAGTCAAGGACATCAGAAACATCGAAAAACACCCAAACTGAGTATATTCGTACAATTTATGTGCGGCGGCCCCCAATCGGAATCGAAACTACGACCTCTTATTGAATAGACACTTTTTCCAAATTAGATGTAAAAAAAGATATAATATTTTATTCATCGGTGGCGCTAGTGTTTCTCTCTCGATCCTCTTAAAACGCCAACTCATCCCGATTGGAGGGATTTTTGTTGAAGTTATTTGCCTGGCAATACGTGGGTTGATTATACGTTCTTTACGTTATGGATCTGCGGTGACTAGCGACGAAAATTGTAAGTGAAATAAGGTAGACCGTAGCATATTAGAAAATATCCTTGCAGTATAGCATTTAGATTCATCAACAGGTTTGTAAAATAAAGAAAGTGGCCTGAAAACCCCCAGGTGAAGGTGGGCGATACCACGATTTTCATCTTTTTAGTAATGCCTGGGGCGTAGCGCGATAACATAATAATTTCACAACGAAAAGTTTACACGTAACACCAAAGAATATGTACATACAAACTCACTGCTAGACACAAGCAGAAACTAACATTCACATCTTGCCAGTAGTTGCCACCGTCCTGTCTGACAATTATTTGTACAAATAGCTTATTCGTTACAGCCTCATGTGGCAAGGAAATAACTGTAGAATGTACCGACACGCTGAATATAGAGTACTGTACTGTACATGATCAAACAGATCGGAATAATAAAATTCTGATCTGTTTGATTCTGTACAGTAACTCTTAAAATCTCTGTTTCATTTCGTAAAATTACAATTCAAAGTTTATAATGACAATAATTCTATGTACAATGCGTAGCCTCGTCTTGCTAATTGTTAATCAGTGGTCTAATCATCAATGTACGTCGAATTGTCATAGTAAACCATGAGAAGTATTTCTATGAAATATTGCCCTGATCGATTTTACTGTGTCGATCGCATGCAATAGGCCTTCTTGGAATTAGCCATACGGTACGCCTTTATTGTTTACTAAGTAAAACTAGGCAAGTAACTGCCAAAGGTAAAAGAAGGTTCGGTGCCTATAAATTTGCATGCGATCGCCTGGAATTAATGCTACAGGTAAAAGGCAAAAAAATTTAAAAGTACGGCACCTAAATGCGACAAGATACTATGAATGACTCGCGTTCTTAGAAAGAACCAGTCACTCGACTCTGAGAATAGTAAATACTTAATGAAATAAGTGTTTTTGCTGCACTGCTGTAGCAAGAAACATTATTATTTTATCCGTCAAGCCAGGCAAGGCACCTTATTTGGTTTAGACGACGTAGTGCTAAGCAAGTACCTTATATTTACTGATGTAGAACACCGGGAAATACATTGTAGAGATCATAGACAAGAGCTATATTTGTGGTAGATACAGTCAACAGACATAACAACACCATGTTTAAAATTAATAGATAATGAAGGCAGTTAGGTATTCATTGTATTTTTTTTTATCAGAATTTATACATGAGGCACTACGTCGCAAATACAAACATGAATGTTTGTGAAATGTATGTACATATTACTAACTCTATCGGAATCAGGTGCCCGACCCCAAAGGTTGAAATGTTATAAAAACTTAATCATAATAATCTGCTCTGATCCAGGGATCAAAGGAGGTGATGGAATTAATGGGATTTATAAAAGATTAGATAATCTACGATTATAAGTCGTTGTGGCAACTACCTGTTTACTGAGCATTTTAATAGTATTTTTAACAAGACCAGTTAAGAAGGGTTCAACTAAGATTTGACTTCAAGTGTGCCTAAAGTCGTAGTCAACATGATGCTAAAGCTTGATTGGTTGTCGTCTAAAAGTGCCTAACTACCTGCCGGGTGAAAAGTCGCCAGCAAATCCACTTTTACAGACGAGGTTGTTAACCAAAATATACAATGTACCTACTTAATAAACGTATTTCTCACTACATAGAAAGACATATTAAGAATTTTGGTTAGCAACCAAAATACGAAAGCTGATCAGCTGTCGAGTACACCAGAACATTTTTGCAGCACCGCAAGCGTACATACATATAATGTCGGCTTCTTGCAACACGCACACCATTAGGCATCGGCGAGTCGTCATGTCATACAAGGGGCCGAGTGATTTTTGTAATTACCGGCGAGCGGCAGCACATATCTGGCCGCAATTTGCCGGCTCCTCCGCGAGCTCTGCTGATCGGCTTCTCGGAAGCGTGGGGCCGCGCTTGCGGTAACCGCAGGCAACAGACGTGCTCAGAAGAACCAAAGAACAAGGATTCGTAGTGCCACGGTTGCGGCAACCGCAGGGAACAGACGTTCTCAGAGGAACCAAAGAACGAGGATTCCTAGTGCCACGGTTGCGGCAACCGCAGAGAACAGACGAGCTCAAAAGAACCAAGAAAGCGCACGGCTGCACTTGCGGCAACCGGAGGCAGCCGAAAGTACTGACAAAAACCAAGGAAGCGCAGGACCGTGACCTGATCAGGACAAGAGACCTGAACAGAAGAACAAAGGATGCGCGAAG
Organism: Yponomeuta plumbellus; assembly: GCA_947310845.1. Lineage (NCBI taxonomy): Eukaryota > Metazoa > Arthropoda > Insecta > Lepidoptera > Yponomeutidae > Yponomeuta > Yponomeuta plumbellus. The sequence continues at coordinate 12,620,775 of OX371198.1, read as the reverse complement.
CCACGCTTGCCGCCACCCTAGGCAGCAGACGTACTGACATAAACCAAAGTAGCGCAGGGCGTCTTGCGGCAACCGCAGTCATAACGTGCTCAGAAGAACCAAAGAAGCGCGGTGAGGGTTACGCTTACGGCAACCACAGTCATTAGACATAGTCAGAAGAACCAAGTAACCTCAGGGTCGCATTTGTGCTAAAATCTGTGGTCATTTTAAGTCAGGCAGCGCCACCGTTTTCAAATTAATAGTCTTAACACTGAAAATTCCAAATCTAAAATCTGAATACGGTATTTGACACCATCAACAATAAATTATTTGAGATGGTCGATTAAAACAAAAATTACAAAATGTTTCGGAAAATGTATTTTTTTAATCATTTAATAATTATTACATACCATTTTTAAATAGATAAAGCATAAAAAGAGTGTTCTGAACTGTGACGTCACAAGCAAGTATTTTCATACAAAATTCCGTTTTAAAAGTAACTCATTTGACATTTTGTCAAATACCCAATTCACTATGTTAAAGTAGCTTCAGCGGCAGCGTCAAGAGACTGTCCCTTCCGCTTCTTCATTAGGAAAGCCACTGCTTAGTTTAAAAGAAGTCCTAGAAGAGTTGTACTTCTGCGCTACTGCGTGCGCGCAGCAACCGTGTGCCGCGAACGCCGCGTACAGGGCGACCGATTAACGCACTAATTACCCTCGTATGTAGCGGTGCGTGTAACCACAATCCCAGCAGAATCTCACCACTTGCAGTCACTTTAGTATGGACATAATACATGATATCGATATAAAAGTCAAAAACCACTATTTGCATTATTTCTGTGACCAATCGTTTTAATTAATTAAGATCTAAAAATACACATTGGTCAGAAGACTATTTTAGAAACAGCTCTTAAGTTTTAGATTAAAGTAACTATTACACTCTTAGAAATAACACATTAACTTAAAGGGTTATTAAGTTAATGCGTTATTTCTAAGGTTACCTTAATTTTGACGATTTACAATGTAGACATTGACAGTTTGTCAATTCTTTGGGCAAATTCATTAATGTTTCATAAATAAGCAAGGCTTTCAACCAGTGTATACTGCCAATCCTCAGTTCTCTTACTAATAAAGTAAGATAATATAAAGTCAAATGCAGAGATCCACATTTGAGATAGTCATGGAGACGGTCTTGGATTTTACTCATCAAAAGGGTCAATGTGGTATTTCGGCAAAACACTAGAGTCGATGACGTTGGTGATGTGCAAATAACCAAATTAAAACGTATATGGGTAAGGCACATGGTCCGGCTGCAGGACGGATGGTGAATTAAGGTCACAGTGGTAGCAGACAAGGTTGGATAAGCAATCGGTAGGCAGAACAGCCGGCAACAGGAATCGCTCGTAGCCCTGGCTGCCAGAGTGATCTTAAACGATCACGAAGGTTAAGTAACATTGGGCGCGTTCAGTCCATGGATGGGTGACCGTCCATGACTAACGCTAGTGGCATTTTTCCGAGCGGTTCCGTGCTTCGCAAGGCACGTTAAGCAGTTGGTGCCGGCTGCCGTCGATAGATGGCAGTAGACCAGCCACTAGTCTTACAAGCCTCCACCAATCCGGACTTGGCCCCCGTGGTGGAGTATGGCCTATACCTTTCTTAGGGAAGAGACCCGTGCCCCTCGGTGGGGAAATAATGGGTTGATGATGATGAGGCAGAACAGCACCCCCATACATAAGCTCACACTTGTATCAGGTCACCAGGCCTGTAGACCAGGTTCTACCAACTGCCACAATCCTGACAAATCAATCAATCAAGATTTCTTTTCTTATCATTTGTTTTTTTAATTTCTTAGTTAATACAATTGAATTTGAATGAATTGTAAAATGAATTTCAATTTATTTTACTATTGTGAGCTTTGAAACAAAAAAAATTAAATTTTTCAGAATTTCATTTTTTTAGTTTTTTCAATATTTTGAATAGTAAAAAGGTTTGTTTTGTATGGAGCTCTTATTTTGTTGTATTCAGAGTAAGGTCTGTTATAATTCTTGCAGTGTTAAAACTCTTTAAGAATTATTTCGCTGCACTTTCACACCAGTAAATTATATTCAGCTGTCGGATCGCAAGTGAAATTGTCACACTTCATTATAGCTAGCAACTTTGGTGAGCACACAATAACAAAATACTCTCATGTATCTTTTGTTTAGGGCATAGCAGAAATTGTGATGTTTTCACTGAGGTGTGGAGAACTAATTCTTTTTTAACATTCTTTTTTATTAAAAAAATACTTGGAGTGAGAGTGATTTGTCAGGATTGTGGCCAGTAGCAGTCTCTGGTCTCTGCCTGCCTCTCTAGGATACAGGCACAAGTTTATGTATATGATCACTGGGCTCCCAATGAAATACTTTATAAAAAGAATGTTCTAAAATTAACAGAGATAAATGACAACCTAAGAGCATTTATGGTAAGAATTGTTTGTTATATCTATTTATTATTTTGCAGTGAACGCAGTTGTATAGTCAAATTTTTTTTAGATAGGTATGTGCCCTATGAATTAACTCCTAATAAAAATTACTGCAAAACTCAATTAATTAGTCGTACTTCACTGCCATAAGTCTACAACAAACTTTCTTGGCACAGAAAGGAAAGAAGGTACTGTATCAAAATAATTATAATGATTATCATGAATTACATGAACTTTTAAGTAAATGAATCTGGACTTAATAGTGTGTAGTGTGCCTGTGTGTGTAGTTTTAAGCCTCCCCAACTTTACCCACCAACCCCTGGCTTAGATTTGCTACAATTGAATACACACCAATTTCTTTTATAGTACAAAGCAAATAATAAATCAGTAATGGTTGGTTGTATACTAAGTATTTAGGATTTTTTAAAGTACTTTTATAATATGTATATGGTGCGTAATAAAAGCTATGAATCGGCTTACGTTTTAGCGGCCTCTATTTTATTCAATCTCTATCGAAAGCATGCTAAAAAAGCATGAAAATAAAGCAAATGTAAAACAGGGCCTAGTTCAAAAAAAGATATACCTATCACAACTGTGTGAACATGTTTAGACATGTACACGTAAAATACATCCAGAAAATATTTTGGTTTTTAGGATGTACCTACTTATGCCTTGCATAGAAATATGAGGCATTGTGTTTTATCTTATGATGTCATGGATTAGCACACAGGTTTCGTTTTATATAGGTAATCCGTTCTCGTTTTTACTACCTACCTGTGTTCACATACAGGAGTTTACAGAAAGCGTAACGAAAGTCCTGAACACTGCTTATAATAATACATACACTGAATTGAGAAATCACGCTAATACATTGTTTTTTTTTTTTTCAAGGAATCGATAAGACATCTACGTACAAAAAAAAATAAGAATACCTACATGTGTAAAAATTTTCCTACAACTTACCAAGAAAAGTTCTCGAAATCCAAACTCTAGCAATGTCCTGTTTTACTACAATTAAAAAACGGTTCGAGATAACCAGAGATTTTAAACACAGTCCACTGATTTATTATTACGGGCCAAACACACTTCATTTGTTGCAAAAATCGAAAATTGTCCAACTGAAAACTCACAACACAAACAACGTCCTACTTCGGTAAAATTCGCCGACGAATACATCATGGGGCCTAATCTTAGAACAATGAACAGGGAAATACATTTTGTGTAAGGATACAAAATCGTGAAGTATTGTTAAATGACACGTTGTTGGTGTAATATGTATATTTTTAATTTAGTAGCATAAAATAGTAGTACCAAAACCAACGTTCAGGGGGCGCTAATCGAACTTGAATTCGGTACCACGACTAATTAGTTTCATTGGCTCTCTATAGATGGCACTGTTGCAGCCCCATTCGTTTATTTCCAGGGTTGCTACTCTCAAACTAGATTCCCATACATGTCCCAAAATATAGCGTGCCTGAATAACAAGACAACTGTCTATTAGTGTCTTTACTTCAATATAGTACTTTGTGTTGTTATATAAAAAAGCTGTTAGTAGTCCAAAATAAATAAGTATTCCGATATTTTGGGGCAACTGCACAAATAAAGTATCAGTATTTAAACAACATAAATGTTGCATCAGAGCCATGTTTGGCCTTCAACAACAAGATACAATGTAAGGCTATCTTAATTAAAAATTATATTCTCACTTCGCCTGCGATGTACATATTTATTAGAAACATGCCTTTTTGTAAAAACAAATAAGGATCTATTTATAGCTTTAAGAAGCTAGAGATAATAATAAGCGAGCCCGAAGAGATCCCACTAGAATAGTCAAAACCAAGTCAAATACGACACTAATGACAAAAAGCGTTTGTCACATGGCTCTTAGAGTGCCGCCATATTATCTGTTCAGTTGATAGCGGCGCTAATGGAGAATTTAGTAGTAACATTTAAGAAAGTTACCTAGAAAAATAAGAATATTTTAACGCGTCTTTTGATTGTAATGAAAATATATCTATAAATCTTAGTAAGTGAATAAATAAAACAAAAAATGGGTAGCAAGATTTACAATTAGTTACTTAGTTACAATTTTGCCCACCTGAACAGATAACTTGGTGGCGCTGTACTTTATATTATAATAAACTGCCTTCAGCATGGAGGGAACTTCCCATAGACAAATTTAAATCTAAGTTGAAGAATGTACTTTTAACCAAATCGTTTTATAGCGTCCTCGAATATTTAAATGACAAATTTTGACATTGTGTACTTATTTAATTCAATTATATTTTTTTGTTATTATGTAATCATTTAACATTATTGATAGGTTTTCTTTATATACCCGTAAATGTCACTATTATTTTAAGTTTAAAACATTTGTACGCCTTATTGGCTAATCATGTATGTATGTATGCCCATATGTATGGGCATACATGTATTGTAATACATGTATGCCCGGCTCAGAGTGATTAAGCTGCAAACAAAAAAATGCGTATTAGATAATATTATTACGATATAAAATCGCGAATCACTCCCAATTCCTTGAGTGTTGTCATAAGGCGTGTATTTTTAATTAAGTAGCATAACAATCAGCTATTTCTGAAACTTAGATGGCGATGGCGCCTCACGACAATTTTGGTTAAAGTAGTTTTTTAGTTTCGAGAGATGGCGTTATAAGTTTAGTTCATACATCCTGGAAGAAATCTCTTACAGAGATAAGCTTGCCTTTGTACATATTGTTTTTAATTTAATGTTATGTTTAATGTCTCGTGTGCAATAAAGTAATAATAACTAATAACTGGAAATAGATGGCGCTTTTCAAACTCTTTTTATACATTTAACTAGTATTTTACTTTCTTAAAACGATAATTATCTTACAAAAACGAAATAGGTATTTTATTTTATTATAAAGGAAATAATACCGCTATAGGGAAGTAGTTTTTTTTTTTTTGTGAACGCCATAACAGTTTTCACTGAGAGAAGTAGAATACTATTAAAAAATACGTAGAGTTCCACAGTACATTTGCAACTGAAACTCGTTCACACATTTACAAAATACGTTTGACACACTGACTGAATGTGAAATTTTAATGTCCAATTTTTCAGAAATGAAAATCACCGATGTTTCGTCGAATAATGTCATATTATGACATGTAATGGTAAAGCATAGGTACGGTACGACATAGACAAAGCTGAGACTGAAATACTGAAAGACATTCTTAAATTGGTGGGTACCTATATTATAGCTGCTACACACTATGCCGGCGGCACGGCCGGGCCGCTTTGCCGCCGGCATGTTTAGACCGCCGGCACTTGCCGCTGGTGCCGCAGAGCATCATTGGCATCATTTTCTAGCACAACACTTTCAAACGAATGCCAGGAGCGAACTGCCGCCGGCTTGCCGCGTAACCCGGCACGACCCGCTGGCCTGCCGAGGCTCGGCTTGTGCGGCATTGCCGGCATCTTTTTACGCTCCGGCAGTGCCGGCGGCATAGTGTGTACTGAGCCATTAGACAAACATCATTGATTGTATGTTTTTTCTTTTTCAACATCGCCAGTCTTTCGATCAACAAATTATTAAGATTTTTTTTAATGGAACCAGAAACTTATTTTACTTTTTGTGTAATAAACTGCCATAATAAAGTATTGTATCGGTTTCTACAATAAAAAAAAGGTTATGTTACTTTTCTCGAGAAAATGTAACTTTTTGATCTGCCTCGCTTGTTATATTTGACTCTGCCACTGGCAACACTGCGTCATGGTGGCATCTGCGCTCGTAAAAGTAAAGTAGGTAACTACCTAATTCTTTTCTTTGTGTCTGCGCTTCGTAGTTTTGGCTCCCGTTTTATTTAGTTTTTGGAGTGTTGTATTCCGTTGAGTTGAGCTAATGTACCTCCGGCTATATATCCAGAAATTGCGTTGAGAAAAAGGACTCTGTGTTGTGGATTTGTTGTTGTGAAAATTAAATATTTGGGCTGGGAGGAGAAAAAAAGGAAGAAAGAAATAAAAAATTGATCTAACTTGGAGTTTTCTTCTTTTAAAAACTAGAAAATAAATCCACATCTCTTTTCGAACCTATACATACGGGTACCTATAGGTATAGCGTACCTATTTGCCTATGGCTATTTATGTTTATATTATATGGCAATGTAGTACTGAAACTTGATATCAGGTGGCGCTTTAAGCATTACCGATTTTAGAGCCGGAGTTTGTTCTCTATTTAGTAATGTTGTACTCTGTGGAATACATGTTGTTGTGGAATTCATTCATTCACAGAATACTTTTGACACTTAAACGGACTTCTTGTGTGTTGCCATGAACGTCTTATCTTTTTTGTCTCATTTTTTAAATAATTGATTTGGAGAGTGGGGAGTTTTTTGACAGTTAATTAAAAAAAGGAAAACAGTTTTCATAAAAGGATTTGACACAGAGCAGAGCAGCTTAATTATTTGTGATCCTTCATCGAAGTAATGTTTTAAGACTTAAATAATCTTAATTTCTCAGTTTTTTTATTTCACATTTAAGTTATTTAAGTAAGTTTATTGACATCTATAAATAGCTAAGGAAAATCAAAACCAGAGGATGATAATAACAGATTTTAAAGGATAGGATATTAATAACCCGCTGCTTGTCTGTGTCTTGATAAATATTTTTTAACTATTGTAAAATATTGTTAGCGGACTCCAAGGACTCAGACTCAGGCGGTGTTGCAAGTTGTCAAGCGACTATATAAAGCGCAGCGCAGGCCGCGCGCGCGTCGCGCCCTCCTCGGCCTCGAGGGGGGTCGCTCATGATGTAGGTTTAGGGGTCCTTAGGACCAAACCAGCACCAAGGTGGTGTTTAGTGGGTAGGCGCACTCTGCGAGTCCCACATTGGCAGCACGGCCGGGCCCGTGCTGTGCATGCATGAGCATTCACCACCTCCCTCCCCCGTGTCCTCCGGAGGGTGCCCTTTATAGGGCTAAAAAAAAAAAAAAAAAAACCGCGCGCGCTCTCTTGCTTCGTGGACTTCCTAGCGTTCGACGTGTTTTGTAGTCTTGCCGCGTGCAAATATTTTTCATTCTAATTTATTTTTAGTTATAATTAGTTTTGGTTGCCAATTGAAATAAATTCTTCTTAGGTTATTTTGAGTTTTCCTTTTAAAACATTAGTTTCCCTTCAGATTCCTAAAAATATAGATTCAGGCGTTACTTTGCGGAAATCCAAAACAATAATGTCCGTTAGGTGGTTGACGGTTAAACGGTCACCGGTTTGACGGTCAGATTCAGTTATCGGGGGGGCGGGGTGCCTAGCCTATAAATACAGAGTGTTTTTGGGGTGACGGTCACTTGTGCTTGTGAGCCTGAGGATGCCTCGTGTTAGAGGTGAAACGCGTCGCGCATTGTCTCGCACAATCATTGTTGTCGGTGGTGGTGTGTTCGTGTCTTGCTTCTGGGTGGATTTAGTCGACAAAAATTTCTCTGAACAAAAAATTAAAAAAAATTAAAACACATTGGAATGCTAGTAAAACCAGATAAAATCATTGTAGGATAACTATAATGACATTGTGTTTAGACCAAGATTTTTAACATTGATCCGAAGATATCAGCATTCAAATAAAAAGAGGTGAGATGGTGATGACGACTGTGGTATGGCGGTGATTTATCTATGGATGGTGATGATTTCGTGTGTATGGTGATGATGCTTTAGCTAAATAGGTATGTCAAATTAAAAACAAAATATGTGAGAATCAAATGTTTTTAATGATGATATAATCAACACAATTCTGATAACAATCGTATACAGTCAATTCCTTCTACCTCTAATGATTAAGTCAATACAATTTTACTAACAATTCTAAACAGTCTTTTACTTTTCACTTAATTATTAATATTATATTTTTATGTTAATTGAGATTTGGTCAGTTTTTTGGTAATAAGTCATGTAAAAAAACATAAATTATTGTACAAGTAACACGTAATCATCATTTTTATTACTAAGTTTATTGAAATTTGGTCAGTTTTTTGGTAATCAACTACTTTTAAGTAGTTGATTACTGTTCTGTGTTATTCTACGACTGATTATGTTACCAAGAAACTGACCAAATTTTCTTTTTTCATAATTTAACAAGATTCTCTTACATAATCATCACATTGGTTTGTTGTGGTCATCGGTGGTTTTTGGTCCATTTTTTGTAATCAAAGAGGTAACTATCTACTTATTAATTTTTTTGTCATCATCATCATCAGGCTATATTAGCCCACTGCTGGACATAGCCCTCCCCTAATGAGCACCATAGCGCCCCTGTCGTCAGCTTGCCGCATCCAGCATCTGCCTGCAGTCTTTCACAGATCGTCATCCCATCTGGTTGGAGGGCGTCATACGGTCTCCACTCAAGAACACGTTTGCTTCTCTGTCGGAGGTATTCGTTATGAATTCTATTCTTCAGAGAAACTCCGAGCATAGCTCTCTCCATAGCACGCTGAGCGACTTTGAAATGGTGAACCAGCCGTATCGTGAGTGTCCACGTCTCGGCTCCATAGGGTATTACAAGTATGGCACACTGATTGCAAACTTTCGTTCTCAAGCATTGCGAAGCTGAAGCTAGGCTGGCCGGACTAGCATCTGGTTGAGCTCCTCTAGCGACTCCGCCATGCGAATTGCAGGTGCGAGATGTAGTCGCCGTTTATGTTAATGCCCTTTCCTTTCCAGTCCAGCGTCTTAAACATGTCTTCCAACGCGCTCGTGAACAGTTTCGGGGATATAACATCCCCCTGTCTTACTCCTCTGGGTAGTTGAATAGGTTTAGACTGCTGGCCCTGTACTTGGACACTCATGGTGCCGGCTTCGTATAGACATCTCAACACCTCGATATCACGATACTCTACTTGGCATCGTTGTAAGGATTCCAGAGCTGCCCAGGTTTCGACAGAGTCAAAGGCCTTCTCATAGTCCACAAAGTCAGTGATTGGATCCGGCATTGAACCTGTTGATCACTGAGACATCTCTGAACATGTGCTTGCTATCCGTCATGATGAAGTCGATCTCATTTTAATTCACAGTGCGGGGCTTTGCCATGCCCACCTCCCTTGATGAGGCTGTTTCTTAAAGAAACAGTTCATTAAGAATCACTCCTCTTTCTCAAGGAAGTGGACAAGCATTTGCCCCCTGTGATTCCTGACTCCATAACCATGCGGGCCTATTCGGGACTTGTTGCCACTCTGGGTTCCCACCTTGTCGTTAAAGTCCCCCATAACAACGTTGAAGTGAGCCTTCGTAGTGTTATGTAAGGCTTTGGATATGTCTTCGTACATATCCTCCACTTCATCATCCTAGTGTGTTGAGGTCGGTGCGTAAACCTGAATGACCTTCATGCTGTAACGCTTGGACAGCCGAAGGATAAGGTACGCTAATCTGGTCGACACTCTAGAGATTTCTTCAACGTTGTTAGAGATGGCCTTATTGACGAGGAAACCTACGCCACCCTGGGATGTTTTATCACCCTCGAGAAAGTAGAGAATATGGCCCGAGTCTAGGGTTACGGTGTCCTCCCCCTCTCTACGGACTTCACATAACCCCAGAACATGCCATTTAATGTTCTCTAACTCCACTTCCAACTGCGCTAGATGATGGTCAAGCCTCAGAGTGCGCCCATTGAACGTTGCCAGGGTCAATTGTTTGTGGCAGCCTGAGGTAGCCCGGTGATTCTTAGCAGCCCCTGCTATGCAATAGCGAGGCGGCTGAGAACTGGGGGCCATTTCCTTGGTCGTGCCATCATTGGGGTAATCCATAATCCCATAATCCCCACGCTGGGCATGCGGGCTGAGGATCCGCACATCATTTGTAAACGGTGATGATGCGTATGGTGATGACGATTCGAACATTACGTAATTTTTTCTAGAAAAGTAATATCAATAATAAGATACCGCTATATTCTTTAGCATCTTCACTTACATCAAGATCTTATTGAAATTAATGGTAATGCTATTTTACGTACTTACCTTGAATCACAGTCTGACGGTAATGACGGCAACTTTGTCTAATCAACTTTTTTGGACACTCGCAACAAAATCTTTGCTCTCGGAGAGCGTGTTAGCACGTGCGACTCGCTTCGGAGTTTGCTATTGAACTGAGGAAGCAGATCAGGGTATCACTAGCCGCGTAAATGCAACGCATACAGAACTACCTTCACTTTGATGTTGCCGTGATGGTGTTGACGAATATCGATGCTAAAATTTTGTTAATTAATTGATCATTTATCTTACGAAGAAATTATTATTTTCTTTTCTATAAAGTTATGTAGAATATGGATAAACGTAAATAATGAATTAAAATCTAGTTCCTACGTCGGGTATTCGACTTTTTGCCGGCAAACGTCAAGAGTAGCAATTTTTTTCACAGACGGTGATGATTTTGATAGCAGTATTCATTTTATTACTAAAAATCTATTGATTTAGAGTATGTTTGGGTTGAAGCGCATTATAAAACAGGTATATTTAAAGCATGTAAATGTAAAAAAGTTACGATTCTCGAGCAATATTTATTTTTTTATCCCCTCAACGTGAATTTTCGACAGGATTGTAAATCCACCCTTCTGCTTGAAAACGTGGGTCCCTTCCACTCTTGTGGGCGGTGCATTAACTAACCGCATGGATATTGGCGGAACTTAGCCAAGTAATTTTCTTATTTTAATGCTATTTTTTAACTGGCAACTGGCAAAAAACCCTATATTGTGAAAAAAATAATAAAGTCACGTTTTATCAGAGCCATCTGTCGCAGTTTCAAGAACTATTTTTTTAATGAGCTCTAAGAAAATCCCTCATACAAAAGTTAGTCTAGTGTAACGCTCAGCCCAGTCCAGTGCCATGTCAAGCCAGCCATAGCCAAGCCAGCCATAGCCAAGCCAGCCATAGCCAAGCCAGCCATAGCCAAGCCAGCCAAGCCAGCCATAGCCAAGCCAGCCTTAGCCAAGCCAGAGTAGCCGTGACGTCAGCATACGTCACCGCCGCGCGCCGCGCCTCGCGCCACGCCTCGCGCCGCACCGCGCGCCGCCCGTTTGCCCCACCTCGCTCGCACCGGCCGGTTGCGAGGGTGGGAGAAACAACGCCTGCCTATTTAAGCCGTTGCAAATGTTGGATCGTCTTCGCCCTCCTCGGCCTCGAGGGGGGTCGCTCACGATGTAGGTTTAGGGGTCCTTAGGACCAAACCAGCACCAAGGTGGTGTTTAGTGGGTAGGCGCACTCTACGAGTCCCACATTGGCAGCACGGCCGGGCCCGTGCTGTTATGCATGAGCATTCACCACCTCCCTCCCCCGTGTCCTCCGGAGGGTGCCCTTTATAGGGCTAAAAAAAAATAAAAAAAAATGGATCGTCTTTTTTCCTGTTGTAATTATTTAATAGGGCGAAGCTCTGCCCAAATAAATTTCTATTTGATTAACTTTTTCGTTTGAGTTCCTGCCCTTCTTTACATTCAGAAGTGGTATTACTCACGACGAGTGCTCGTGCTAAAAACAGAAGAAAAAGGCCTCGGTCTCCTGAAATCGAGCAATCTACATCTTCGTGCCGCCACGTGTAGAATATTTCTGAATATAGAAAATATTTCTGTAACTTTTGTTTGAGTTTAGGAACTGTTTTTGCCAGCGATACTAATGAGTTAGGATGCACAGATTTACTACAGATGAAAATAAATGTCACTAGCAATGAGCCTGTATATCATCGCCCTTGTCACATAGCGAACAGGCTACAGTGAAATCAAAAGTTCAAGATTTATTAGCTGCCGGTATAAGTAAAGAATCTGAGTCCAGTTATGCTTCCCCAGTCATTCTAGTTAAAAATAAAAACGGTGATAACTTTACCCACCAACTGTGATAGTCTGTTATGCATCGATTACAGTGCGAGATAGGTACCCATTAACAAACATTGATGACAAAGTGTCTAAATTGGCAGGTAAAAAGCGTTTTACTAGTCTAGATATGGCGCAGGGTTACCATCAAGCAAAAATCTGTCCTACTGATACACACAAGACCGCATTTATTACCCCACAAGGTCATTCTGATTTTTTACGCGTACCATTCGGTCTAGCAAATGCGCCGGCGGTTTTCATGAGATTGATAAATAAAATCGTTGGCAGCTTACACAAGCCTGAAATACTTGCATTTCTAGACTATACAGGGTGTCCCAAAACTCGACGTCAACCCGGAGCCGGGTGAAAAGGCAAGTCAAGCTGGTTGTCAGAAAAATATAAAAAAAATCTAAGTTGTATGATTTCAAAATTATAGGCATTTTTTTAAAAATCGCAAAATTACACACCCTGTGACAGTCTTTTTACTCCTGTTGCCACAAATCTTTACTTTTTCCAATTATTTTTTTTGCTGTGTAACCCTGAATAATGCTTCTCTAAACTGTAATCAAAATTTTGAAACCAGCTGCTCTAGCTTGCATAAAAAATAGGACTTATTTCCTAGAAAAACTTTCAAAATAAAAAATTGCCTAGTTTTAACTGACTGTATTGAAAAAAAAAAAAAAGTACTACGCGAGTTTGGCAAGTTATGTCAAAAGTTGGCGCATTTAGTAAAGATTCCAAAATGGTATAATACTTAGTAAATTGTAGCTGATAACATGGATAAAAAAATTTTTTTCCTGTAAAATGGCAAAACTTATTGCTTTTTACATTGGAGCCGATTCCAATGCACACACTGATTAAATTTAACTTAATTGTACCTGTGCTTGTCTATCATAAACCGATTGAAAAAACAGATTGTCCACTAAATTTAGTTTAGTTCTCTTTGTGTGTGGTATGAAATAGGCACCATTTTTTTGTAAAAGTTTAAATTTTAATTGACACAAAATGTTTAATACTAAGGTTTATTTATTAAATTCACAATAATTTTTAAAATTTTTCATGCATGTACCAATACAACTATTTTTACTACAACAAATGTTCAAAATGTCTTCATTCGGCGGCAATACAAGCCCGACATCTCTTTAAAAATGATCGAGCTATCTTTCGAGCGAATCGTCCATTATTTACGAATTCAGCTGCTTCTGCTATTCTTTGCCGTAGTTCAAATTCACTTTCAATTGGCTTTGAATACACTTTTTCTTTGACTGCTCCCCAGTAAAAAAAGTCTAATGGATTCAAGTCCGGTGAACGGGCCGGCCACGAAATTGGGCCAGACCGTCCGATCCATCTCCCGGGAAACTCTTCATCGAGATATTGTCGAACGGAGCGAGCATAGTGTGCTGGGCACCCATCTTGCTGGAACCACATTTCTCTGTAAATGTTTAACGGCACGTCTTCTAGTAAACTTGGTAGATGGTTCTGTAGAAAGTCCAAGTAGACCTCGCCATTCAACGCATCAGGCAACTCAAAAGGACCAATTATTTGACCATTTAAAATTCCGGTCCACATGTTTACTTTGAATCGGTACTGGGACCGATCCTGCCTCGTTAGATGAGGGTTTTCTACATGCCATTCATGCAAGTTATGCATGTTCATGTAGCCGTCCTTTTTGAATGTCGATTCATCAGACCATAAAATTTTCGTTAAGAAAAGCGGGTCATCCCTGTACCTCTCCAATATTGTCCGGGAAAAATTTACTCGATTTTGGTAGTCCCCGGGTAGTAACGTCTGTACTCGCTGTACGTGGTATGGGTGTAATTCATGTCTTTTTAAAATACGATGGGCTGTACTTTTGGGCACTCCGGTGGCTATTTCAATAGCCCTAACTGAAGTGCTTGGGTCTTCTTCGACAGCTTCTAGCACCTCGTCTTCCATCGTTTTGGCGGGTCTTCCTCCACCATGCTCTTGATTTGGGAGGTGGCCCTCTGAGAAGAGTAAACGATGCACATTCGTAAACACTCGATGATCAGGGTAACGAGCAGCGTTTGGGTACCTTTCACGGTAAAGTTTGCGGGAGCACTGGCATTACACCTGCATTCACCATAAATAAGGTGCATATTAGCGTATTCGCAAGTGGTATACGCAGACATCTTGGCACTAGTCACACGATAGTCCAGGAGAAAGCAAAGGTCGTCGTTGAGGGAAAATAAACAGTTCGGATCCAAATCACAAGCAATCACAAGTCCATAAACGAAGCCAAAAGTAGTTAGTACGAAATCAACACAAACGAATACGAAAACAAGTGCAGTAAACGAAGGAGCGTAACGTACTGATTTGTGATTGTGATGTGTGAGTACAAAAGCGAATACCTGGCGTCACTCTCTGTCTCGCTCGCACTTAGTAAGATGACTCTCCGTTTCAGTCACTTTAGCGTCCATACCTATCTCGCTCGCACTTCATAAGGTGACTCTTTCCGTCTTAGTCACTTAAGCGTCAATAACTATCTCGCTTATACTTCTTAGAATGCCTGATTAATCTCAAGCTACAATTTACGACTCTTTGGAAAATCTTGCGCCCATTAGAATAATTTTTAACCAAGTAAGAAAAATTTGTTAAAAACTGGGTTTTACAGGAAAATTTTTTTTTAATCCATGTTATCAGCTACAATTTACCAAGTATTATACCATTTTGGAATCTTTACTAAATGCGCCAACTTTTGACATAACTTGCCAAACTCGCGTAGTACATTTTTTTTCAATACAGTCAGTTAAAACTAGGCAATTTTTTATTTTGAAAGTTTTTCTAGGAAATAAGTCCTATTTTTTATGCAAGCTAGAGCAGCTGGTTTCAAAATTTTGATTACAGTTTAGAGAAGCATTATTCAGGGTTACACAGCAAAAAAAGTAATTGGAAAAATTAAAGATTTGTGGCAACAGGAGTAAAAAGACTGTCACAGGGTGTGTAATTTTGCGATTTTTAAAAAAATGCCTATAATTTTGAAATCATACAACTTAGATTTTTTTTTATATTTTTCTGACAACCAGCTTGACTTGCCTTTTCACCCGGCTTCGGGTTGAAGTCGAGTTTTGGGACACCCTGTATACTTCTTCCATCGTACGATGTACAGGGTGGCTTACTATTGCTAACAAAGGTTCTACAAAAATTTAACACAGAAAACTTAAGACTAAACATGAATAAATGTTCGTTTCTGCAAGAAAACATTTCGTATTTAGGTCATGAAATATCAGCGGAGGGCATACAGCCGGGTGAATCTAAGTTGGCAGCTGTTTCCAAATTTCCAGTTCCACAAAATGTACATGAAGTACGCCAGTTTATCGGGCTATGCAGCTATTTCAGAAAGTGTATCTTTAATTTTGCAGTAATAGCTCGCCCACTCACAGATTTGACAAAAAAATGCTAGTTGGGTATGGAGCGATGAACAATTGCTCAGTTTGAGGAATTAAAAAAAAATACAATCGTGTAGTAAGCCCCGTGTAAGCATTTTACGATCACTCGTTGCCCACTGAGATTCACACGGATGCGTGCAAGTTAGGTATAGCCGGAATTTTATTGCAAAAACAACCTGACGGTACATTGAGACCCGTAATGTACTTTAGCCGGGTTACCAGTAGAGAGGAAAGTGTCTATCATAGCTACGAGTTAGAAACACCTGCCGTTGTAAAGTCCCTGTGCAGGTTCCGTGTTTGCATTGTAGGTCTAAATGTGAAGGTAGTTACAGATTGCACCGCGGTACGTGCGACTTTGACTAAACGCGACTTACGCTCGGTTTCTAGAACGGTGATCAAATGTTAATCTCATGTTAATCTCACGTCAAGCTAATTTCAGCCAATCACGTGCCGGTATTTTGAATTAATCTTAGATTAATCTCTTGTTATACATTTGAACACTCTTTCAGAAACTGAGGCTTAGTACCACGTATAGCAAGATGGTGGATGTTAATTCAAGATTATGACATAAGTATTGAATGCAGACCCGGTGAGCGCATGAAGCACGTGGATGCTTTAAGCGTGCTCTCCCCCCTTCTGTACATCTCGTACACAAATGACATCCCCATCCCAGGCAATGGGGTCCAACTGTCACTTTTCGCCGACGACACCGCACTCTATTTCAGAAGTCGCAACATGTCATACATCCATAAAAGGCTACAATCCGCGGTCGATGAGCTAGGAGCCTGGTTCAGGCTGTGGCGCATTGAGGTCAACCCAGAAAAGAGCACAGCAGTGCGTTTCGACCACAAACGCAGGAGGGGTCTAAGCGACCCCCCCATCCGCATGTTAGATACCCCAGTCCCCTGGCGAACATCAGCCAAGTACTTAGGAGTTACCTTAGACAACAGACTAACTTTTAGGACACACATCCGGAAGGTAACCCGGACCGCTCGTTTTTACCTTGGCCGCCTATCTTCCATGGTAGGCAGACAAAGTAAAATGACAGCCAGAAACAAGCGCACGCTCTATAAAGTTTGCATTCGTCCCGTGATGACCTACGCGGCTCCCGTTTTCGCACACGCGGCCCCCAATGTCATGTATCAACTTCAGATAGTCCAGAAAAATTTCTTACGTAGGGCTCTGAACGCACACTGGTGCGTCAGAAATGCCGATCTCCATCGGGATATGGAGATTCCAACTATCCAACAGTTCATTAAATCCCTCTCAGAGTCGTTCTTCAGCGCGGCTGAAGAACACTCTAACCCCCTGATCCGCGAATCAGCAGTATACTCTCCCCCCACGACTAACCCTCGTTACCTGGTGCGCAGGCCCAGGAACGTTCTAGTCGACCCACCCGATAAGCTCTCATCCGACCTAGACCTCCTCCTGGAGGCCCAGGCCCAGTCAGATGTAGCCCCCGCTCCCAACAGTGTCCCCGGGGACACTACTCTCACTTAATTTTTCTTTCTGTCACTATGTGACGAATCCCCCTAAGCGGTAGCTCTAGTGAGCTCCGCTGTGCGCCCTCCTCGGCCTCGAGGGGGGTTGCTCATGATGTAGGTTTAGGGGTCCTTAGGACCAAACCAGCCCCAAGGTGGTGTTTAGTGGGTAGGCGCACTCTGCGAGTCCCACATTGGCAGCACGGCCGGGCCCGTGCTGTTATGCATGAGCATTCACCACCTCCCTCCCCCGTGTCCTCCAGAGGGTGCCCTTTATAGGGCTTAAAAAAAAAAAAAAAATGGATCGTCTTTTTTCCTGTTGTAATTATTTAATAGGGCGAAGCTCTGCCCAAATAAATTTCTATTTGATTAACTTTGTCGTTTGAGTTCCTGCCCTTTACACTAGACTTACATGCACTTGCACCATTTCTCAAATATCCTTAAGAAGCAATTCAAATTTACGAGTTTTAATTTTAATGCCACTTAACGGCCTAGCCACGGGGATCGGCGGTGCGAACGGCGGTGCGGCGGGCGGGGGTGCAAACTGAAACAAACTCATAGAAATGTACGGAGCAAGCCACGCGGAGCGGCGAACGGCGACGCGACTGGCGAAATGTACCGAGCGGCGACTGGCGGCGACTGGCGGCGCGGCCGGCGAGTGAAACAAACACATCGAGACGGTTAAAAGGCAATAGGGCATAAGCGACATTTTGGGCTAAAATGAGTTTTGAATGCCATCTTACTTAAAATTTTCCGCTGCGTCGAATGCGCTTACTCCCGCGGCTCTACGATGACTTTTTTGTCGCTTGTGCCCAAGCAAAAAACTGCATTTTTAAATGGTCGTTTTGGTGTTACCGACCGTTTTTTAAGCCTTTTTTTGCTTAACGGCGCTTGTACCCCTGTAAAAGTGGCATCATTTTTTGGTCTTTTAGTCGGTAATGTATTTTTACTTCCTACTGGTGTGGAGCTTCTGGGCGCTTACGGTTCTTTACCATAAGCACCTATTTTGAAAGTTGGAACTAATGTCTCTTTACCTTTGTCGTCAAAAAAATAGAGCATCGGTTATATCTTACAACCATTTACAAGTTCATAATACAGCTGTCGTTTATAGGCAACTACTAAAACCTGATTCATATTGAACTGTCGGTTATACCCAACTACCAGGCACAAGTTCACTAAAAAGTTGTCGCCTATAGTCAATTACTGTAACCAAGTTAACTATTCAACTGTCAGATATTCCCTACTACCTTTTTTTTACCATTTTTTGGTTCCCACGACACAGAGTATCCTAGTGTGGGGCCAGAACCAGTATATATATGTGCCTGTATGTAAATGTTATGTTATGTTCTTTTGTTTACAAATATAATAAAACTGTGTGAATTACGCTGTTAATTATAAGAAAGGACGACATTCGTTTGGTGCTAAATCTATTGTACCATATTATTGTTTCATCATTTCTCCTAAACTTGGCGAAAACCCTGTATCTTAGGAGAAAGTGAAATAAAGTTAAAGCGTTAAAAATGTGCATACATACGTAGTCGAGATACATTAAACCGACGACTGTCAGTCAAGATAACAAAATTTATTGCAAATATTTGCAAAGGTTCGCGGCTTTATTACTAAAATAAATTTCTTGAAAGATGGGCAACCGGTGCCAATTTGGATATTGATTAATATTTATACTTATTAATAATACACTTTCAATAATAATAAGTTTATATATGTTAAGACTCATAATAAACTTATTATTATAAATATAAAATTCTACATAGGAAATAAATGAGTAAAAAAGAGTAATTATACCAATATACACAACAAGACAGTTAAATATAATTAGAGATTAGAGTGATAAATATAGATCAAGAACCCTGCTTTTGATGACAACTGGGGAAGAAGAGTGCGTCATTGGAACCGGTAGATTTTACCACAGCCGGGCGGCCCTTAACGCAAATGAGTTGCCCGAGTTGTCGAGTGACTGGTGTCTTCAAAGTCAGGTCAGACAGAGTAACTGAGGTAAATAAAGCGCTCTTTGGGATAACGAGGAGTAGTGGGATTTAGCAGTGCTGAGTAAAGAAGAGAGAGGAAGACTTAGTAAGCATTTCTAAGAGAATGAATGGGAGCCACTCGAAGAGTATGGTAAGTTTTTTTCAACTTACGCAAGGCATCTCACTTGATGGTAGATATACAGGGTGTCCCAAAACTCAACGTTAAGCCGGAACCGGGTGAAAAGGCAAGTCATACTGGTTATCAGAAAAATATTAAAAAAATAGTTTTTTTTAATTTTAAGTACAATATATTTTTTTATTATTATTTTATTCCAGAAATTTCACAAACATAATAAAAACTAAAATTAAAAGTGGGCAATTATTTAAGTCATTTTTTTAAAAGTCTCCTTTTCTTCCAAGCTGGAGCAACCGGTTTTGAAATTTTGTTAACAGTTTAAAGAAGCATTATTCAGAGTTTCAAAACAAAAAAAAAATTGGAAGAAGAAGAGATTTGTGGCAACAGGATTTTTCAAATTTTTTTTAATGCCTATTAGATAAAAAATTTTCATATATATATTTTTTTAATTTTTTTGATAACCAATATGAGTTGCCTTTTAACCCGATTCCGGCTTGACGTTGAGTTTTGGGACGCCCGATATACATAGAATTCTTTATTATGTACACCAGGAATGACATAAGATTTAACAAACAAATTGTTCTGTACGTATTACTAAAAGTAATTTCTTATTGTAAGTGAATACGAGGCCTTGGTTAAGATGGTTTGGTGGCAAATCTTGTAGGCTCTGATGTTTGAAATACGAAATTATTCTGTATAAGATGCTTTTTTTTCGCGCTGCCTTTTTCTCCACTACAAATACATTTTACATTTAAATTCAGCAAACAGAATGTAAATTCTTTACATCGAAATATCTTACTTTGATTTGATTTTAATTATTTTTAACGCAGAATTCTTCTTTTGGTGCCGGCTCCTAACTGAGGTTGGCAACCCGAATTGGTTGTCTTGTTTTTCGAGGCTGCCAATATTGGGAATAAGGGAATTGTGCTGTTTTGCAAATACTCTGTCGTGTCGTAAGTTGTGAAGGCGTCTCCAGAGTGCGTATACAGAGTGCGTATACTGAGTTTTGTCATTCACATCATGTCACTCACGACAAAACTCAGTATACGCACTCTGAGTTTTTTCATTCACTCTCGATAGTGAGAGCGTTTGCGATTTGCATAGGAGTGACAAAGAGACAACTATCACTCCTATACAAACTGCAAACGCTCTCGCTATCGAAAGTGAAGGACAAAACTCAGTATAAGCACTCCGTGCTTTTAATTACAGGAACCGTGCAACTTAGAAATATTTTGTACTCTTTTGGCCAATAAATATATTCTTATTCTTATTCTTTTAAAATTAAGTAAAACATTCTGCGCTGAAACCTCAAACTTACGTTGCAGAATTTCCAGAGCAGTATCTCGTAATTATCTCCCACAGAGTGCATGCACCTTAATCCGCTGGGTAAACCCCTAATAGAGTACATCTCGACTTCTGTTATAACAATGAAATTTTAATGCGCAAGCCGGGCTTTATTAAACTTCGTAATACAATTCCAACCATCGCGGCCACAAGTCGACAAAAGGCCACGGAAAAAGGTACTCGTTCGCTCTTGGTCAGTTAAACAAAACACAACGGGGATCCCTTCTTGTTCAATTAACGTGATTTTCGGAAGCGTTTGTGCACTTTACTCAATAGGGAATGGATGAAAATATCAGAAGTGCTTGATATTTTTTTTGGTGATAGGAATAACCTTCCTTAGCGCGGGAAAAAAGTTTCAATTTTTTTGGCCCCGTAGTTAATTTTTAAATATACTGAATATTTTTCCATTCGTAGTTCTGGGCTTAGTACGGCATATCAGACATATTCCTTAGTCCGCTACGTATAAAAAAAAATCCACCTTGAAAAGCTGTCATTGTCACCAGTTTTTTTTTTCATACGTAGCGGACCAAGGAATATGTCTGATATGCCGTACTAAGCCCAGAACTACGAATGGAAAAATATTAAGATTATTTAAAAATTAACTAAGAAGCCAAAAAAATTGAAACTTTTTTCCCGCGTTAAGGAAGGTTATTCCTATTACAAAAAAAAATATCAAGCACTTCTGATATTTTCATCCATTCCCTATTACCTTATGGCGAACTACCTATATCGTATAGAACGTAAACGTATCGCATTATTGATGTGTAAATATAATCATCATCAACCCATTATGTCCCCACCATGGGGCACGGGTCTCTTCCCTGAGGAAGGTATAGGCCATACTCCACCACGGGGGCCAAGTCCGGATTGGTGGAGGCTTGTAAGACTAGTGGCTGGTTTTACCGTCAGAAGTTTTCAAGCCGCCCTAAGGCCTCTGACTTGGCTTAACGACTGCCATCTATCGACGGCAGCCGGCACCAACTACTTAACGTGCCTAAACGTGCCTTGCGAAGTACGGAACCGCTCGGAAAAATGCCACTAGCATTAGTCATAGAACGGTCACCCACCCACCCATAAGATTACTCAATGTGTTATTTTTAATAGTTCCAACAAATGAACCGAATGCTTTGTTGACAACACAGATACAGTAATCGGTTAGGCGCACACAAAAAAAATAACCTAACAACCATAACATCCTCCTCGAATAACACCTTAACTAAAGGTCCCCAGCGCGCTGGTAGCGCTGGAACGCTGCACTGCCAAAGAAATCCTTTGACCCAGAAATGCCCCAGAGCGGCAGTCAAGCCTACGGTCCCTCAAACGGCGCCCCAACTCCCTAACAAAAAGCTTGGCCTTTTGCCCCCAAACTCTATTGTCTCCACTGCTAGTGGACAAAAATGCGATAAGCCATAAAGGCACTATACTTTTGGAGTTTGACCCTCGCTGTCGATTCAGCAGCGGCACCGGGAGCAACTGCAGTAGCGGATAAGTCCAAGAGAGCAAAAGTGCGGATGCAGGTCGCATCCTACAGTGAACAACACCTCTTCTCGCAGGATACATGAGTGAGACCGTTCGGATGTTTCTCATCGGTGCGACACAAGCCTGGAGGCTCTAACACGCAAGGAACGTTGGCAGAACAGAGAGCCCTGCGGATGAAGTGGTTCAATGAATGGTTTATAGACCATCTACCTGCACTCCTAACACAATGCAGGCCGTGATGTCCCAACATAAACATAATCATAAAACATAAACATTTACATACAGGCACATACATTGCTTCTGGCCCCACACTAGGATACCCTGTGTCGTGGGAACCAGAAACAGCGACGTCACAAACATGTAACCATCCAAGACCTGGAGTTTTTATTCTTCTTCCCAGCCGGGGATCGAACCCGGGACCTCTCGCATGGTAAGCAGATGCGCTAACCGCTACGCCAGAGAGGTCGTCCAGATAATGCCATGTGTTGTATATTCTTGTTTTCCTCTTGGCCTACAAATCTCGATGTGTGGAAATACCATGTTACCTTTTTTTCAACCATCTTAAGGAGTCGCTAATGACTGATATCCTCACGGTATTTTTGCTAAGCACTGTTTCTTGTGCTCCGTTACCTTTTGTCACAATGGTGTGAATTGTAATATATCCTTTTTTACCTATTTTAGTATTAAACAGTCATGTGACTTATGCCCTATTACTTCCTGGTATACGGAAACCAAATGTAGCTTAGTCGTCTATACTCTTCGTTTTTTATTTGTAGATGTAACGTATGCTGAATTACCTTATATAAAAAATATGTTCAAATGGGTTAAGCGACATAAAACTTCATAACACAACGTCCAGTCAAATAAAATTAAATGGCAATTAATGCTCGTATTTTTTTTTAGTTTAGAGCTGTTTCCATATTTACGTTATGATAATAAATAAAAAAGTTATGTCCATTTTTCTGAAATTTCAAACTTTAAAATGCTCTTCTGAACAATTTGCTTTTTGTCGCTTAACCCCTATATCCTTTTAACCGTCGACATGAACAAGTACGGCGCAAGCCACGGTGTCGAGCGGCAGTCGCGGCGACTAGTGCAGAGATCAAACGAGTTTAGTTGTTTTCGCCGCGAATAATAAATACCGAGACTGTTATTGCTGAAATACTAACAAAATGGGGTATATTTGTTACTTTGATAAAGAACATAATTACCTAAAAGTTATTTAATTTCATGAAACATTAATATACAGAGTAACATTTAATTAACTGACCATATTTTAGCTGCGATATTTCTGAAAAAATGTAGTTATGAAAAAAATTAATTGATACCTACTATCATTCTCCAAAATATGGTCAGCTTAATTAAATGGCACCTATGTATTAGATCAATTTTTCAGCGGCACTTAAAACTCTAGCTACATTGACTTTTTTTCCAATCCTGAAGAATATAATTCGACAATAATTCTAGTAGACTCGAAAAATGTTTCGGTGAAAAAATGTGGAATTCTCCATAGTATACCTCGATTCCTATTCAAATCTATGGAGTAGATTACGCTCTTCCAAATATTATGTATTGAACAAAAAAAAATATTACTTTGAGATAAAGACATTTCGCTCTTGACCGGCCTGCCCTACTCAGCCCTACTAGTCGCTGCGGCAAACGCGCCTGCCCGTGGCCGGAAAACCGCGCCGCGCGAATTTTCGTCCCGCTTGCCGCACAGCCTTTCGCTCCGCCGTTCCCCGTGGCTAGGCCGTAAAGGGCTCCAGCAAGTAGAGGAGGAAAAAAAACATAAGTTTTAAAGATCGATTTGCAAAAAGGGTCTGGACAACCTCTCAATCATGATAATAGTGATTTTTAGGACTCATGGCCGTGAACCTAAGGTAACGAACGTAAAAGGAACGTGAACCTAGTACTAGATAACATTAACGCAAAAAAACTCCCGTTTTTTGCCAAATTGCTATCTAGTCCCAGGTATGTAATAGATAGATAGATAGATCCTAATCCTAGGTTATTTGCCGTGCAGGAACCTAAAAATCACTGTTAACATGATTAAGAGATTGTAGTTTTGTTAAATTCTATCTGTAAAAGAAGATTTTTTTTTATTGTGCGTATACTGGCGCTAGTTAGCCCACTTGATCATCTTAATCTTTCTATGTATTTTTAGCGGCTGTACACATAATAAAAAAGACTAAATTTTAACCATCTTTTGACCCTCTCCCTATATCCTCCACCCCGGAATCGGGGGGATTTCTCATACCCTCCCATGTCATCTTATCGTAATAAACTAATCTAAGTTACATATCTATGTAGATATGGTTCTAATGTATTTCTATTTTTTCTGGTCTGTAGAATGAAAAGATCTAATCTAAACTAATTTGTCCTGAAAATGGTGGTAGAATACAGCATTTCTATTATTTTCGGTTTCAATGAGAGTTGAGTTCATTAACAAAAACTAGATGGCACTGCAAGAAGACCAAAATGTCATCACGTTTTTAGGTCTATGGTTTTAATCGTTATTAATCTGTGCTAGTCTGATCATCTCTCATCGGTCATCGGTCTAAGGATGCAGTACCTATTCAATATCTTCCTTACATCTACTTGTCAAATGTTTATAATGTACTTGTATCTGCTTTTTCACCTTTTATAAAATAAAAAAATAAAAAATCTCTTTGTAGTCTGTGATCTAAACTGAAAAGCCCTCATTAAACATTTTGGTGTTTAATCATGAAACATTCCTGACTGTTTTGTTTCCTCTTCCTTTATTTACATTAAACGTGCCAAGAACCTGGTCCTGAAAATGGTGGTAGAATACAGCATTTCTATTATTTTCGGTTTCAATGAGAGCTTTTCAATGACAGCTGTCAGTTGAGTTCATTAACAAAAACTAGATGGCACTGCAAGAAGACCAAAATGTCATCACGTTTTAGGTCTGTGGTTTTAATCGTTATTAGTCTGTGATAGTCTGATCATCTCTCATCGGTCATCGGTCTAAGGATGCAGTACCTATTCAATATCTTCCTTACATCTACTTGTCAAATGTTTATAATGTACTTGTATCTGCTTTTTCACCTTTTATAAAATAAAAAAATAAAAAATCCTTTTGTAGTCTGTGATCTATACTGAAAAGCCCTCATTAAACATTTTGGTGTTTAATCATGAAACATTCCTGACTGTTTTGTTTCCTCTTCCTTTATTTACCTTAAACGTGCCAAGAACCTGGTCCTGAAAATGGTGGTAGAATACAGCATTTCTATTATTTTCGGTTTCAATGAGAGCTTTTCAATGACAGCTGTCAGTTGAGTTCATTAAAAAAACTAGATGGCGCTGCAAGAAGATCAAAATGTCATCATGTTTTAGGTCTGTGGTTTTCATCGTTATTAATCTGTGATAGTCTAAACGTCTCTTTGTAGTCTGTAATCTAAATTAGATTTTGTTTTGAAACTGTTGAAACTTGAAAGTTATCAAAGTATTTTAACTTTGTTCTTTACTTACGTACGTGAATTGTGTTTTTGCTCATGACTAGCCCATGCATTGTGCATTTTTGTAAAGACATAGTACAGGAACCACAGATAAGGTACAGTGATGTCATGACGTCAGCACCATCCATCGGTAATGGTACTATATATTTTTTTAATGACGCTCTGAATAGCCCTAATTAATTATTTAATTAAAATTTACCGTGGTTTTCATAGGTATAGCGCCACCATGCTATCTGTTCAGGTGGGCAAAATTGTAACTAACTAATTAAATTGTAAATCCTGTTTCCCATTTTTGTTTTATTTATTCACTTACTAAGATCTATAGATATACTTTCATTAAAATTGAAAGATGGTGTAAAATATTCTCCTTTTTCTATGTAAATTTCTTAAATGTTACTACTGAATTCTCCACTAGCGCCGCTATCAACTGAACAGATAAGATGGTGGCACTGTACTTTATGTATATTCTCAGATTTTACGGCAAATATTTAGAATTTATTAGAGACATCAGAAACAAAACTCCCTTCGTTCGACTACGTAAAAATTATTTCTTTTTTTGTTTAGTAGCAGACTTTTTAGCATGGCGCAAAAATTTAAACGGCCCAAGAGCGCGCCGCACCATTATGCCGCGCCACCAAGATTGCACTCGAGTTGCAGCATCACGGTTCTTTGCTTCACGAGCCAAGCGTGTTGCTCTTTCACGTTTGAAAGTCAACCAGGCTCGCATTTCACCTTCATGAAGGTTAAACTGAAAAAAGAAAAAGTTTTTTTTATTACTCATAATCGGAAAGTACCGTCAAGTTTCCTGAGGTGAGGCGGGTATACATAGATGTTCTGTGGGTTAGGCGCAGATTGAAAGTACCTAATACTTTTTACTCAGCAAGAATCGTTTTCAACTGCCAGCAGCCAGCTGTTAGGTAATTAAATTTAAAAAAAAAACTTTCCATTTTCAGATTTTCACATTTCTGTTGATGAACCATGTTCCGACTATCTGATACCTGCAGCGCGATGTAAAATTGAAGAAAGCAGTGTTGTGCATTACAACTTTTGTTTGAAATTTTTTTTCTCAGATGTACTTACCTATTTTCTAGTAAATAAATCTATTTCGATTGTAAATCATTTTCAAGATTGGGTCTTCATCATTTTAATTCGCGCTCTAGGTAGGTACGCGCTCTACTTATGTCGCAGTTTAATCAATTAATATAGTTACAGTTAGAAACATATTTGTGAAGCATTTTAATATTCGTAGCAAATGTATATAGATAGAAGGACACTTTATTGCTCAACCACACTTTATAGCTCAACCATCTACCAAACAGCAGAGCCACCACAAAGTAGAACAACCGACGATTGGTTACGATGCATACGTCAGGTTGATGCCTGGTTGACGGCGAGGCGAAAGGCGATACGGTGACGATCGCTTTCCGAGTTGATATGTGTGCTGTGACCTTTAACCGGTCCGAAGTGATCGACGTACAAAAACAATACACGTTTTTGCACCGCGCATACAACCCAAAAATGTTCCCATACTATTTTATTTACATTAATAGAATGTGTGGAAAACGTCCCCTGCCTCGAATAGAAAAACCGAAGAATTTTAATAAAGCACTGCGTCACGTCCATTTCCGATTATAATCGGATGAAGTGGAGAAGCATAATCCGGCATCCGATATTTTTCTTATGACTGATTCCGGTTCCGACGCCGAACCGGAGCAGTGGAGTAAGGGACTTAGGGCTGATTTTTTAGTAGTCAGATAACTTTTATCTGAGGAATAAAAATGGCGGTTTGACAGCTTATGTATAGAAAATTATGTCAAACCGCTATTTTTATTCCTCAGATAAAAGTTATTTGGCTATTGAAAAATCAGCCCTTAGATCAATAGTTGTTAATGAACTACTTTGATCGTTACCTTAATGTGTTTTAATTTTATTAGTATTTATTGGCTTATGTCCTATAGGGAATGAAATTTCTCTCAATCCCACGTCGCCATATCCGCGATCTAAACTTAAAAAAAAAACCCTATACAACCACTACTGCGTTTCAGGTTTCAGCCCAATTTTTTATGCTCACCTGACTTTAGTAGTAAACGTACCAAAGCCTGAAGTTCCTCACGGCGAGCCACGGTCACTCGCAGCTGTTCCCTCTTCTCCGCTAGCAATACATTTATCTTCGCCGTGTCATCAGAGTATTTCAGCCGCCAGTATTCCACAGACTTCTCTCTTTCCTGGAATGAGTAGGTAGTTATTTATTAGCGTATTATACGGGGATTGGCGTATGTAAAGCTATATTCCTGAGGGGCCTGCCCTTCTATCACGTAACTGTCCACTCTAACGGGTAAACCATTTTGACGAGCCCAAATTGTCAAATTACGAATATTTTTGACAGTTTGGATTAGGTTACAATGGAAAATTCCCGGAACCGTGGACGAAGCCTACCAGCTCCCATGTAGATATGTATGAATCCCAAGTGTCATCTTAATTTATATCAAGTTTCTCCTAGGCCAGTTATAGGGGTTTTTATTTATAATCTAAAGGCGTGGTAAGTGCTTGTAGAGTGTTGAGTGTTGTAGAGTGTAAACAAGAGTGTTGGGTATTCTGTACATTATTCTGTCCGTAGATGCAAAGGTTTTATGGGGCCGCTGAATAGAGTCTTGAAATTAATACTACAAATTCAGGATTTATTTCAGCGGCCCCACATTCTACAGTCCCTCTAGTGTTTAATTCTTTGGCACCTATATACCATGGTGTATTTTACCTGTGTATTGTTTTCATTGTATATATGTGTGTAGGATTATAAACATAGGAATACCATATCCTTTTTAAAGAAACCAGCCGCCAAATATCGTGTCCTCTCGCTCTAATCACATTGCCCAGGGAGGCCAAGCTTGATGCTCTGCGTGTTGTTTAGCGGCTTTGTTTTAGATGGTAATCTTTATTTGCAAAAATACACACGAAATACTAAAATTTTTAAAGCGTAGATATAAAAGTTTAAAAGTTTTTTAAAGTTTATAGTAGGTACTTCAATCTGGAGCTGGTAAGCCCGGTTGGTCTCGTGGTGCACTCGCAGCTCATGGGCGGCTGAGGGCAGGGGCGCGCGTGGCCCCGATTGGTTCAGCTCCAAGACCTCCGCTCGAGCGCCCAGCCACTTCTCCGCGTAGGAGAGACGGAACTTGGCGTTCACTTTGTCGTCCTGAGGAGCAGTGTTTATTTTATTCTATCGATTCTCAGAGTGCGATACGATACAGAACCTAAGGGTTCGTTAGTAGATTGGTTGCCAAATAAAATTGGGGTACGCGAGGCTGAAAGTTTGAAAAGCCCTGTTCCATTCAATGTGTCGGCAGTCCGCATCGAATCCCAGATTGGACAGTCTACAGCAGATTAACCTTTGTATTTGCTAATGGGCAGTCTCTGAATTGAGAATTTTGCTAAGTACCTAACTACTTAACTGCTGTCTCGTCAAATTGCTCAGAAAAGAGCGGGACAGAAGTTTACTTAAGTATTTACTTAGCGAAATTTTCGGAAACGGGCCCTAAGTGTCGATTTCTGAATTGAGTATTTCACTAAGTAATTACTGTTGTGCTTAAGAATTACCTAGTGTAAATTCTCAATTCAGAAATCGGCGCTTAGGCTCGTTATCCATGGATGGTAGCCGCAACCACCTTCCTTCCATTACAGTGGGTTCTATTATAACTGCTAATCTCACTCTGGCTATAGACACGTCCTCCTCACATTTGTTGTACAATACCTAGGTAACTGAAATAATCTGAAACAAAAGAGATAAGGACTTCTTGCCTCTTTCTTGTCCCTCAGAAGTGTGATATTTCTATCGGCCTGCCGTAGCTCCTCGACATATTGTTTCCTTTTATCTTTCAGATCTTCCCTTGTCAAAATGTGAGTTCTGCAAATGCAGTGGGATATTATTTTATTGTACATGGAAAAGGTGTTTTCTGTAATTATTATACCTAACTAGCTGTCCCAGCATTCTTCGTAACGCCAAAGTTTTCGTAATTTTTCCATATTCTCTCACCATTTAAACCTTCCATGCTGGAATTCCACAAACATAAAAAAAAATCAGCCAAATCGGTCCAGCCGTTCTCGAGTTGTACTGAACGGCCATCCATTTGTATACTAACTAAACGGATGTTTGTTGGATGGCTTTTATTTTCTTGAAGAAAATAATTGTACCTATCTAATTAGAATAAAAATATAGAAGACAAACGCACTCGACGTAGTTCCTTTTTAGGATTCCGTACACATAGTTCGTGTTGGTGGAGGAGGAACCAAATAAACAAATAGCAAACAAGACAACGTAGGTCCCGGCGATTTCATGATGGTCGTTTCGATAGGCCCCTTAATTATCGCACATCTAAAATATATGTAAATCTTTTATCACAATTAATTTAATAGGCATTTTAATAACCTTGTCCAAATCTATGCCCTGTACAATAAATGAAATGAAAAAAATATTTTTATAGCAAAAAAATAAAGTTGAAGAAAAATTTAAGAAAAAAGCAAAAACGCCGTTTACCAGTTAATAAAATTGAAAAGAAACCGAAAAACCGTATGGCAGTGTGAAAACTGTATGGCAGTCAACTAAAAATATATAGGGTTAACTCAATATCTACAATACCATAAATAGTTTTGACGGCATTTGACTTTAGGTCTGATCTATCAATCCGTAAATCCACAACTCCAGAAATGCGTCCTTTAAAGTTGGTCATTTGCATTTTTCTACAACATGGAAAAAGGACACGCATGAAATTGAACACGTAATTACATTTTTACTATTTAATAGTATGACTGCTCCACTGCTCCGGTCCGGCAAATGTTATTTATCGATCCGATTTAGAAACACACAAGAATACCTACTAATAAGCTTCTCCACTACTCCAGCGTCCGGTTTTTAACGGCCCGATAATTTGCTAGATCGGAACGGTATTTTACCGGTCCGAAGTGATCGACGTACAAAAACAATACACGTTTTTGCACCGAGCATACAACCCAAAAATGTTCCCATACTATTTAATTACATTAATCGAATGTGTGGAAAACGTCCCCTGCATCGAATAGAAAAACCGAGGAATTTTAATAAAGCACTGCGTCACGTGTAGGAGTGGAGAGGCATAATCCGGCATTCGATATTTTCCTCATGAATGATTCCGGTTCCGACGCCGGACCGGAGCAGTGGAGAAAGGGCCAACTATGTGGGTCAATTCCAGCCCGTAGCTCGGGCATGCACCCGCTGGGCAGTTTTTTTACCCCACCTACCTTCGCAAATTAATGTGGTAGTTCCTTTTCGTCGTGTACTCAGAAGATCGACGATTAAGTACATAGATAGCCTTCCGTAAAGATCCCCATGTGCCGGCTTGGGCTATCTCTACCAAACAAGATCGGACGATTTCTGTCACTTCATTCCTGAAAAACGTAAATACAAATGCAGCTGCAAGGTAGAGTTCATAGTTACCGGTATTAATCTATAATGACTGAACTATTAGTCTCACGAGTATAGGGGCGTTTCACTCATTCCCTCTAATGCGTTTAGTAAAAGGTAGGTAAAATTCCTCTGTGGATGTCTGTGGTAACAGGTAAAGTAGAAAGGTAGAGAGTAGTACAGTAGCTTCTTTTTTAGCGTACCGCCATCTAGTGGTGGAAAATGAAACTCACTCACCTGTCGTTCGCTAGCTTTTGCCGAAGTAGAAAAAGCGGAGAGTCCCGCTTCGCAGGTAGAAGCGCACTTCGTAAAGCCGCACAACTTTCTGTTTCAGACGAAATCCTCTTTAATAAATATAGATGACGCTAGTAAAATTGCTAGGTATTTAACCTATAGGTGGTGCTAGTGTAATAAGAAAATAGGGCTATAGGATGAGAAAACCACTTACCCACTATTTGCATTTGTAGAAGAGCCAATTCAAGGGTCACTGTGAAGAGCAGTGCATCCATGCCTTCGACTCTAAAACAATAATTCTAAGTAATATTCTTCGGGCAGGTAACTATATCATCTTTACGTAAGTACAGATGAAAATTAAGTAAAGATGATATTTCAGGTCATCTTTACTTTGGTACTATAATAATGAGCCGTTTTCAGAAGAACTAAAAAAAAAAAAACGAATGGCTGTCAAAGGAATGCAATTTTGGACCTCAGCCCAAAGCCATGTGTGATACATCATCGAATAGGTCTCAGTGAGCTGAACAAAAATTACTATCACGCCAACAGCCAAATGTTTGTCCTTTCGGAGTTATATTGTACTAGCTGGCTGTTGCCCGCGACTACGTCCGCGTGGGCTTTAGTTGAGTAAAATGTTTGCAAATAAGATAGGGATACTTTTAGCGCATGCGAAAGAGCTTTCATACTAACTTCGCAACCCCTTTTACCCCCATAGGGGATGATTTTCGAAAAACGACTTTACATGTCTTCCATGAATTTCAATGAAGGACCTTCATGCTGAATTTCATTCGAATAACTAAAAAATGGCCAAGTTTCATGCTAACATTGCACCCCCCTTTTATCCCCTTAAGAGATGATTTTCGAAAAACTATTTTACATTTGTTTCAAGACATTTAATGAAGGACGTTCATTCTTAATTTCATTCGAATATCTTCATAAACGGCAAAGTTTCATACTAACTTTGCACCCCCCTTTTACCCCGTTAAAGAATGATTTAAAAAAAAACTATTTTACACGTTTTTCATAATTTTAAATGAAAAACCTTTCAAATTTCATTCGAATAACTTCAAAAACGGCAAAGTTTCATACTAACTTTGAACCCCCATTTTACCCTCTTAGGGGATGAATGTTCAAAAATCCTTTCTTAGTGCTCCCCTACGTTACAAAAGGAACCCCTGTGCAAAATTTCAAGTTTCTCACCCTTATAGTTTAGGCCCTGCGTTGATATGTCAGTCAGTCAGTCAGTCAGTCAGCTTCTCCTTTTATCTATATAGATTGTAAAAAAAAAACAACATTTTCAATACAATATAGGTACATACCTAGGTAATCGCTCGTAGCCTGGGCTGCCTGAGTGATCTTAAACGATCACTAAGGTTAAGCAACATACAGCGCGTTCAGTCCATGAATGGGTTA
Organism: Yponomeuta plumbellus; assembly: GCA_947310845.1. NCBI lineage: Eukaryota > Metazoa > Arthropoda > Insecta > Lepidoptera > Yponomeutidae > Yponomeuta > Yponomeuta plumbellus. Next base: position 12,588,131 of record OX371198.1, on the reverse strand, counting down.
CCGTCTATGACTAACGCTAGTGGCATTTTTCCGAGCGATTCCGTGCTTCGCAAGGCACGTTAAGCAGTTGGTGCCGGCTGCCGTCGATAGATGGCAGTCGTTAAGCCAAGTCGGACGCCTTAGGGCGGCTTGAAAACTTCTGACAGTAAGATCAGCCACTAGTCTTACAAGCCTCCACCAATCCGGACTTGGCCCCCGTGGTGGAGTATGGCCTATACCTTCCTCAGGGAAGAGACCCGTGCCCCTCGGTGGGGACATGATGGGTTGATGATGATGACATACCTAGGTAACTCCGAGAGGACAAACATATGGTTTAGGAATCAGATTTTAGCGTAACGAATTTATATTGTGTTTGTTGATTGTCAATGTACATGTACAGACCTACTTAGAATGTAGGTATACCCTTGCCTTGGGGCCGAATGTAGTGGAGAAAACCTAATAAATAAGTTGAGCCTGTATAGCAGGAGTGGCCATTCTGAAACTACACTTTTAACGCCTTGATTTTATTTTATTTTAAAAACCTGTTTGAATAGGCTAGTTTCCCAAAAAAATGTAATTAGTCCGTCTTTTAGATTATTCAAAAATAAGGGACACGTATTTTTTTGTTTGTAAATTAGACCAAAAATGACAAATATATAGCCCATTAAAGTTACGTGTGACGTCACGCCGTGCTGCATTTTGTAGCACTGAGTGACGTCACACGTAACTTCAATGGGCTATATCTTTGTTATTTTTTGTTTAATCGAAAAAAGAAAAAATACGTATCCAATATTTTTTTATAATCTAAAATACGGACTAAATAGAATTAAATTATTTTGACCCTGGAAACTACCCTATTAGTTTGATATCGTTTGGCAAACCATTCTGTATAATAATGTCTTGGGATCATTGCTACCAAATGCAGTAAGACTATGTGGGTACCTACCTTTATTTCTTGATCCGTTGTTAGCTCTGCTGGCCTGCAGATAATTTTTTGGATGTTTTGTTTTCTAGGTACTGTTGTAGGTGAAACAATATGTAAACCACTGTGATATTTATTGTAACTTTTTCATAATCTTTTTTTTATGCTCGCCGTGGAAGGATCTAAACAAGTTAATAACATAATCAACTAACAGATTAATATTATTAAAGTCGCCACAAGGTCTTTTCGTGAGTAACACCACTATGGACTTGTTACTCGCGAAAAGACGTAATTTGTTTGAGGCGGCCCACATACGGGTATTTTGCGTTCCTAGCCGGGCGAAATTAGTAAAAAGAAATTCCAACACAAAAGGATAAATGAATACTTGTTAGCGAGCCAGGTAGCTACTGAACAATAGACGACCCTTTCCGGGGACGTGCGCCCGCGCCATCCAGCCACAAATTAGTTGGAACTTGATCGTTGTCGCATGCGCTCGCGTCAGTTACTGGCTACATTAAAAGCTTACCGTGTTTGAGACCTCAGTGCTTTTTTGTTGTGAGTTATTTAACCAAAAGTACAGTCACCAGCATAAATATATGACGGTGGGCAGTAGTGCAAAAATATCTGATTCACCATTGAGATAGTAAGAATATGATGACACTTTGCCTTTAAAAATATGTGATGCTTTGTGGGCGGCATAAATATCGTATTTCACTAATTGCATAAATATCGGACCAGGTCGCTTAAAAATATTTGATCACTGCTAAAATCAAAATAATGTGTCTGCTCTTGCTGGAATATATCTATTCACTGTGAAGGAATAAATATCGAATGATGGCAGGCATAATAAATATGTGTAACTTAAACACAAGCAAAAATATGTGACTTTGTCACAAAAACGAGCTACCCGGCTGGTTTCTGTCTTGTCTTGGAAAATATACCTATCAGAATTCTTGCTCAACCCAAATCACGTCTCTATTTAAAACCTTGACTCTCAATAATACCTATTTTCTTCTCGATAAGAAAATATGACTAACCAAAAAGTTGGTCAGTTTCTCTCCTGCACTGAGTGGTCCTACATGCTGCAATATATTACAATTGTATTGTAATTAAACTCTGCAGATACTGAGTAATTATATTTTTTATAAAATATTACAAAACAAAATACAAAATATTGAATGGGGGCTACCATGCAACAAACGTGATTTTTTTCCTATTGTATAATGGTACGGAACCCTCCGTGCACGAGTCCGACTCGCACTTGGTCGGTATGAGACCTAAACATGGGTTCAAAACATGACAGTTCTAATTATCATGTTACTGACTCGAATTATGAAATGGTGTAGGTATAAAATATTATGTTTGTTTTATTGTGACAGACTTGACGGATAAAATGTTTTTTTTACGATGTCAGTAAAGTTTTGTGTGCAAGGAGGTTAACATAAATATCATCTCGTAATTAACCCCGATTAAAAAAAAAGATATCGGTACCTACACGGACACTGAACTACACGCACTAATATGAAATGACAAATCGATGGAATATTTTTGCTTATGTTTTAAGTTACACATATTTATGACGCCTGCCATTATTCGATATTTATTCCTTCCTAATGAATAGATAAATATTCCAGCAAGAGCAGTCACATCATTTTGATTTTAGCAGTGATTACATATTTTTAAGCGACATGGTCCGATATTTATGCACTTAGTGAGATACGATATTTATACCGCCCACAAAGCATCACATATTTTTACCGGCAAAGTGTCATCATATTCTTATGATCTCAATGGTGAATCAGATATTTTGGCACTGCTGCCCACCGTCATATATTTATGCTGGTGACTGTACTATGGATTATCATAATACAGGTAAGAACAGTTTTATGTATTACGATTTACTAATGTTTACATGTATTTGTAATGTTCAAAATCAATTTACGTTTACCTCCATTAATTAAGCAGTTTTTATCTGAATTGTACATTTCAAAGTGATTATAGTTACCCTTCCGAGTACTTCCGACTAACGATTTCTGTTGTAACGGATGACAAAAAGTGTCATATGATAGGTATTTCACGAATTGAGTGCTACTTTATGCTACTTTTGACAAAACTTACGCGTTTGTAACTATTGGTCTTAGCGAAAAAGTATTAACCGTTATTTTCTAGCAAATTGCAGAAATGTTTCCTTCATTTGTTTCAGGGTTACCTGGGGGCTCTAACTACAATGTCGTAACTAGAAAATACCTGTTCAATAAAATGCAACAACAAGAATTACACACTTTTGACGAGAAAGTCGATTATTTGGAAAATTACCTTTTATCGTCTGACAACTTTAATGAAGAACAATTAAAGGTTTTGAAACATAAAATTTCACATTTCAAGAGTGATTTAAAAAAAAGGTGGTTGAAGGCGAATAGAATACTTGATAAATTTATTACTGCCAATGATACGTGGCTTCAAGGAACGTTCGAGATACCTATTGTTTCGCTACCACAAAAGCGTGCCGGTCGCCCATCAAAACCTTTTGATGAACTCTCTGACAGAAACAAGCGAAAGAAAACCAGTGAACTACGGTTGACTGTTAGTCAAGGAGTGTTGTTTGCAAGATAATGACACACAATTATCTCCCTTTAAAGCACTAGCAATGTTTGTTGAAGCAGATCTTTCAAGAAAACAATATGAGATCGTCAGAAGTTCCAATAAGAAACATTACCCTTGTTATAGCTTAATACAGAAAGAAAAGCTAAAGTGCTACCCACCGAAGTCCTCAATTACTGTGTCTGAGACAATTGCAGAAGTTAATTTGCAAGACCTATTAAATCACGCGGTTACTAGGCTGCTTACTTATAAAAAGAAACTTTAAGTAATTTAACTGAAGAAGAACTTGGTTCATTGGAGCTTATTTATAAGTGGGGCTGTGACGGCTCGCAGCAGTCCCAATTTAAACAGAAAATGCAAAATGAAGACTCGACTGACGCCAACATCTTCCAAAGCTGTTTAGTACCGCTGCAGTTAAAATGTGGAAAAAAAATTGTATGGCAAAATCCAACTCCCTCCTCGCCACGTTATTGCCGGCCAATGAGAATAAGGTTTGCTAAAGAAACTACTGACTTGACAAATGAAGAAATCGAATACATATCGTCAAAAATTGAACAACTTGAAAACAGTCAATTCTTTAATAATGGCTTGTCTGCTAATGTTAAGAATACTTTGGCATTAACAATGGTGGATGCTAAAGTGTGCAATGCTGCAACGCAAACCAGCTCCACAATGAGATGTTACATTTGCGGAGCTACTTCTAAGCAATTCAATAATTTAAACATCAAAATGCCTGTTGATATAGAAGCCTTAGATTTTGGCTTATCTATCCTTCACGCTAGGATTCGCTTGTTTGAAAGTGTCTTGCACCTTTCTTACAAGCTTCCGATCAAAAAATGGCAAGTGAGATTAGATTCTGACAAAGCTACAGTTAAAGAAAGAAAAGCTAACATACAGCGAAGATTTAGAAACGAAACTGGATTAATTGTGGATGTGCCACAGATACCAATGTACCAATGATGGTAACACCAGCAGGCGATTTTTTGGTGATCCACAAAAGGCTGCAGAAATTACCGGTATTGATTACAACCTGATATTTAAATTAAAAATAATTCTCGAGGTAATCTCAAGTGGCTATAAAGTTGACCTGAAAAAATTTGCTGAATACTGTTGGGACACAGCAAAAGTCTACGTCTCGCTCTATGACTGGCATCCGATGAGCCCGACAATGCACAAAATTTTGATGCATGGTGCTACAGTCATGGAAAAGGCGTTATTGCCGATCGGACTATTATCGGAAGAGGCTGCTGAAGCTAGGAATAAACATTTCAGAATGTATAGATATAGTTTTGCAACGAAGTTTTCAAGAGTAGATTGCAATGAAGATGTATTGAATCGCCTTCTACTATCCTCGGATCCGCTGCTCACAAGTCTGAGGCCGAAGCCAAAGAGAAGAATGCATCCTTTTTCAAAAGAAGCTATAGCAATGTTTTTGGCACCTTCTCCGGAATCTGAAGATGTCTCAGATTCGGAATCTGAAACAGAAGAGGTCGGAGAAACTGACGATGAACCCTGGCATTTTCCTCATCAAATTGATTTTATATAAAATTTTACGTAATTAGTTGATCAATAAAATGTGTTTCAAATCATGAATACTCCTTTATTTTATCATCATATCAGCCCATGACGCTCACTGTTGGATAAAGACCACCCAATGGTCGTCTTGTACATTTTATTAGGTCTTACCTACTTAACAGCTGAAATAACCGCCCAAATAATTTCGCCCGGCTAGGAATGCAAAATACCCCTATGCCGATAAACGCACATAGCAATAGGTACACGTATCCAATTCCACACACACGAGATCTCAACTACTCACTCAACAGGAATGCCTACAATGTCTTTGCGTTCCTTACTTCTTTAGAACCTAGGTACTCATTATGACTTATTTGTAGGTATTAATAAACGACTAATAAGCAGGTAGTTTTTTTTAGCTTATGTAGTTTTTTAAATTACATTTCTGATTGTTTTAGCCGATGTTTCACCAAGCATGACATTATCTGCATTAAAATCCCTTAAAACAAGTTCTGTCCCTAATTTTGCTTTATTGCCGGAAAAGCTCTAAATATTTTGCTTCTTTAAACTTCTGACAATAAGACCAGCCACTAGTCTTACAAAATGGAGTATGGCCTATACCTTCCTCCTTCCAGTAGACTGCCAATAAGCATGTACATTCTAGTATACTGATCACAAAAAGTTTCCCTTTCGTCAAAAGTAATATGCTCAAAGAGGATTCGTATGCAATATCCTCTGCCGGTATTTTCCGTCAATCTTTAAAAGACATTGCTGGTTGTGACATTGTAATTAAGCCGAGATCCGCCGCATGGTTGGTTTTACTTATCAGAACACAAATAAGTACTACCTTGGCGGGTAGCTACGCCGATCGCTAATAAAGTCTTGGAAAGTTTTGGCCAACACTTTGATGAAGAACCTTTTATTTACGGCTAGGAGCTTATTTCATGTGACTCCAAATCGTGGTTTACTTGAAAATTCTATGTACATTGTAGACGCTACTGAAACGCATTTACCTTGAATTATCATTACACTACAAGTTGTCGTTTCCTAAAACATGGCCTCTTAAATATAGGATTATTTATTTAAAAAAATAGTAATTAGGTACCTAAAAACTCTAATTAAAAGGCTGTTTAACTTTTATGATTGATTTCGACAGCGAAAGCAAAAAAGGTATAATATTAACATTGGATCCATAATAGCTTTATTTGCATAAGGACCCCGTTTCAGGGTAACTCCTCGGTTGTGGCGACCAAAAAGTTTAAAATGTTCGATGTTTAAAATTGTTAAACTTTCTGGTATATCGGGTTGAAATTTGCCTGCCAATTAAAGTAGGTACAAACGACATCATATTATCCACCTTTACACGCGCGAACTCTATATAGTTACATTACTTAACATTTTGCAACGAAACTGTAGAAGTTGAAAAGCTGTCGACTGTCCTTAGCACTCAGCCAAACCTCTACTTTAATTTCGAAAACGACAAGAGAAATCCAACGCTGATTAATCAGGCCCGATAAGTTGAAGTTTGTCAAAGGCCTAATTGTGTTTCACACAATGGTGACGTGTATCTGAAAGTAGCTAAACAGCGTCTGTTGAGACTGCTGATTAAACTGGGCATGGAGAAAGATATGTTTGGATCGTCGAAAAGCTTTGGGGAAGGCGCACTTGCTTGCCAGCTTTTGTGTATCAAAAATATCAAGTCTAGTCTTACTTAGAAAAAAAAAACGATCCCTTAAGCCTGGTTTACATTTGCTTTATTTTCAGGCCTTTTAAGCATGCTTCCCTAGAATAAAATGGAAACGGCAAAAATGTATGCCGATTCAAGTTTTTATTACACACCATATTATATTGTAAAAGTACTTTTAAAAAATCCGAAATACGTAGTATGCAAATAAGCATTAATGATTTATTATATGTATTGTATTGTACTGGTTTATTATACGTCACGTTTTAAAAAAAAAGTGCTTTAACAAATAAGACCGAATATCTTTAGCGTGCCTAAGGCACTTAAATCCAGCCGACAAAACATCGACGGAAAACAAGTGAACTCTACATAGATACATCACGAGCATGTTTGCAAGTGTCGTCCTAGCCGCTATTGACTGATTTTATTAAAATTTTTACAGAATTGTCTCAATGTAGAGAAGTAAGTATGTAACGAATAAAACACATGAAAGTCAACAAAGCAAAAAAATAAAAACAAAACAATCGTGGAAAGAATATGTGAGGCGCTCGTAGCCTGGGCTGCCTGAGCGGTCTTAAACGATCACTAAGGTTAAGCAACATACGGCGCGTTCAGTCCATGGATGGGTCACCGTCTATGACTAACACTAGTTGCATTTTTCCGTGCTTCGCAAGGCAAGTTAAGCAGTTGGTGCCGGCTGCCGTCGATAGATGGCAGTCGTTAAGCCAAGTCAGAGGCCTTAGGGAGGCTTGAAAACTTCTGTCAGTAAGACCAGCCACTAGTCTTACAAGCCTCCACCAATCCGGACTTGGCCCCGGTGGTGGAGTATGGCCTATACCTTTCTCTGGGAAGAGACCCGTGCCCTTCGGTGGGGACATAATGGGTTAGTGATGATAAAATTGAAGGCAGCCGGGTTCCATACAGTAGTGTATGGCGTACCGCCCACGACTCCAAACGCCTCAGGTGCTTCCATGACAACAAAAACGGTTTTCCAACTCGGCATACTTTACTGGTGTGTGCTATGGACAGCACAACACCAGAAAAACTGATTTTCAGTTGGGACCATTAGGAAGTCCAAATACCGGTATTATACAGCGTGTTCCATTATTGACACTTCACAGTGAAACTGGAGGTAAACCTGCTCAAGAGGCGTCGAACCTACCTAACATGACCTCAGTAAAAGTTGCACGGTTTTTGAGATATGACCAATTTCGACTTGTTCTAAATTTTCACTCTTTTTAACAAGTTTAGGGCTAACATTAAGTTAGATAGCTCTCGTGTGTGTTTTTTTTATTTTTACTAAACTTACTAACTTAGCGGAAGTGCTAGCATAGCACTAAAGTTGTTAAAAAAGGGAAAATTTAGAACAAGTTTCAATTGGCCATATCCTCGTGAGGCCCAATGTCTTCAAGTGATCACAAAATCAATTGTTATTTTCAAGGTCGGGCCTTACGAGGATATCTCAAAAACCGTGCAACTTTTACTGAGGTCATATTAGGTTGGTTCGATGAATTTTGAGCAGATCTACCTCCGGTGTCACTGTGACGTGTCATTTTTGGGACACCCCGTATATTTGTGCTACCCAACATAAGCTTCCCGCAAAATATAATCTTCAAGACAGTCCCATTGGTCGGTCCTATCCTATATGTAAATATTATTAATTATGTACAGTCAAAAGCACGCCAACCTTCACATTTTAGTTGCCAAGTCGCCCGTGATGCAACGGAGTAGAGTGCATGAGTGTATAGGATGATGTGCTGTCGACTGCACATTTAACCAGCAACTGAGAACTCCCTCAAATGTCATCGGAAGTTAGCTACGAACGTTTTCCGACGGCTTCCTGTTTAAAACGGCTTTCAAATAAAAAAAAAACTGATTGAAATCGGCACTTCCGTTTGGGTGTTATGATGTCTGCCTCGCCTGGCACACAGGGCCGGACCGTGAGTTTAGGGGTCCTGGGCTAATACTAGGTACTTAAGGGCCCACCTAATTACTCAGAGTATAGGAAAAAATAGGACAATAAAATATTTTATTAATATTATAATCGTAGCCTAGAATTAAAGAGTTGAATGGGTTTCATTAATCGCAGGATTACGAACGCAAACCATACGATCTGTTTAACTTAATAAATTTATGGAGTTTTTCGCATTATCGTCTTCGATTTGACGTACCCTTGTATCCACGGGGCCCTGGGCTGAAGCCCAAAAAGCCCTATGGTAGATCCGGCCCTGCTGCCATAGATAGAAAAACACAAAAACCGATGACTACCTCTAGTTTCGCAAAGTCGGGGATTAAAATACACAATGTTTGTACTCGTGTGTATCGCCAATAATACAGGCATGATATGAGTTGTTTGCTGTAGGTAGATCATATTGATTCGAGCTCCCAAGCGTAAAATTATTTTTTCTTTCAACCCTCGAGCCTCGCCTCTTAAAAAAACATAAGCGTATATATAAAAAAAAACTAACTGAGAGCGTGTCGGGCAACGCTCAGTGTAGGGTTCCGTAGAAAGAGGGAGTTTTATGTGTTTTACAGAAGTAACAACTTTGTCAAAGTGATTTTCAATTGAGTTTGTATGAAGTTTTCCTTTCATAGGTTGGTCACTTAACACTCGTAAGTTCCTTTTAATATCCTTATATGTACTACTTGTAATATTATTTTCACATTTCTACAATCAACCAGAGGAAGCTCGCCCTGACAAAAACTGACAATAGTTTTTTGCAAACGGAACTCCTAATCGAAAAATGGTCTTCGTATACCCTCAATAACGGCGCATATCTAGATAAGGCAAATTTTAATAAACAGACATGGCTAATGTAAAGGATTCCTTGTTGATTACGGAACCCTAGAAAATCATCTAGATACACTAACTTACTAGACATCGGCAGATTATTGACAAAATTTACAAGTTCACACAAAAGCTACGCTTTTAAAACCAGTGTAAATACATGCAAGGTGTATACCATACGTTCTAAAGTAATATAATTTATGATTATACATTTTAAGATAACTACAGACTTTTGAAACAACTAGAGCTAAAGCCATTAGGTAGGTACTTATCGTGAACAAAAGACTGACAACGATAGATCGTTGATCGTTAATCGTAGCTAGAGCTTCCGTATACTTATAATAACATTAGGATTAATGTTTGGTCCACTGAGTCTGGGACGGGCGTGGGCAACAAGAAAGAACTTTGTATGGAGTCACAAACCACATGTAGGTTTGTGACTCAAACGCAATACGCCGAGCACTTCTCCTCAAGTTCTTTCTATGTGGCCCACGCCTAAGGGTTTGGCAGACGTGACGGCTCACTGCAATAGATAATACGAGTAATTATTCGTACCTCTGACTTCCATTTTCATCCTCGGCGCTATCTTGACCGTCGATCTTCAAATCCATTGTTATGCTGTAACAAACTATAGCCCGGATTGGCCCTTCAGATGTTCAATTATTTCGTAACAACCACTGCGCGCTACTGATTAAGTTTAGCTTTAACTTTCGAGTTTCCATATCTTGCGATAAACTATGTTGCTATGGTAACCGGGGCATCGCTTTGTCGATTGATAACAGACTGCCAAATAAAGGGGGTCTGTACAGGACATGGATTTTTAGTTTAGGCCTATGTATGTACAGTCGATAGCATATCAACCTTTCATCATCAACCCATTATGTCCGCACTGAGGGGCACGGGTCTCTTCCCTGAGGAAGGTATAGGCCATACTCCACCACGGGGGTCTAGTCCGGATTGGTGGAGGCTTGTAAGACTAGTGGCTGGTCTTACTGTCAGAAGTTTTCAACTCGCCTGGCTTGACTTGGCTTAACGACTGCAGCGTTAGCCGGCACCAACTGCCTAACGTGCCTTGCGAAGCACGGAACCGCTGGGAAAAATGCCACTAGCGTTAGTCATAGACGGTCACCCGTCCATGCACTGAACGCGCCCTATGTTGCTTAACCTTCGTGATCGTAGCTGCTACGAGCGATTTACCCTTTCCATACGTGCATTCTACTAACCAGTTACGACATTGCAACAAAAATGTAAGGGTTGATCTATTGTCGACTGTACCTAAGCCTAAAATAAATTTATCCATGAAGCGTGCTTGCGGTGAGTTGATAAACATAACAAAATGCATGCCTTTATTATTAGGTTAGTAGATTGGTTTCATTTATGGAATCCATATTTCAATGAACGATATTTTGAAGCCGGTTTTTTTTGAGAATTTTGCTAAGGAAAATACTTACGTAGATAGATAGAATAAAGAATATTCTTTATTGTACTCATAAATTACATTATACCACTATCACTTTCTACCTAATTAATAAATTTAAGTAAGGCTGGATTCATTTACTTATAATTTGAAGTTTTTGTTTAATTGTTTAAACATGTAGCCATTTATCTTCAGACTTATCAAATTGTAATGCTACAAAATATCTTTCCGACGCTTATTAGAATGCAAACGTAGCACTTCTTTTTGTATTTAATGAATTATTCAGCACAGGCCTATTAAACTAATCATAGGTATCTACCGTAATTTCACATTATTGTTTATTTTTGTTCACTTCTTTTATTTAATCTAAAAATGTCTATCGCCTCTTATCTGTTTTAATACTGTTATTTGTTTCTTTTTTCTCTGTTTGTTATCTAATATACCTATAGGTATAAAATTCTCGTTAGTGCTACTCCTCCGAAACGGAAACAACTAGTATTTGTATAAATTTAAAAAGAAGAAAGTGTCTGTTTTTAACATCTATAATTTTTATTTTCTTTTTCTAATACAGTATAAACTTTGTATTTACTTGTAACATAACAAAACAGTAACAAATATACTGTTATGTTATGTTTTGAGTACTGTGCCGTTGAATAAATTATTTTTCTCTCTCTCTCTTTCTCTCTCTAAAATTATGTTTCTCTGGCGAAAAAGTTTTTGTTATCTCCTCAAAGTAATCTGTGGATAATGTGGTGGGCTCTTACCTATTCGATTTTACACCTATATTATGTTAGTAATGTGATATTGTGTAACTGTTGATTATCTATAATAAAATATAATAAATAAAATAAAAATGACAGACACATCTTATTGAAATTCCCAGTTCAGGAACGGACGGTTGAAATGGACTGACTATTATTTGCAGGATACACAAGCAAAGCAAAATGATAAATAAGATTACACAGACATAAGCTAAATTAAAAATGAAGTTAAAACTCATTATCAAACAACCGTATCGCTACCCTGGAAACAAATTGAAACAAATGTTTTCGCCTGCTAAGCCAGTTTATTAGGAAACAGATAATCTTGGCTTTTATTTTTATTACCAACATGACTGCAATTTAACTAATTACTTAGCTCCAAGTGCGGACGCAAGTATTAAACAGTATTAAACAGTCGCAAGTATTAAACAGTCACAAAGCGAGGCAAGCCTCGCTTTGTGACTGTTTAATACGAAGTTTAATTTTCATGTAGGTTGCTTGCTGAACGCTGCAAGCGAACATAACTTGCATATTTTGTCCTCGTCAAAATACGTCGTAGTTGTTGAAGCGAAGAGCCGCACAGACGAGTATTATGCCTCTAAAGCTGGACAAAAGTAGATTTTGTGAACTGTGTATAATAAATACCATCACACACCAAAAAGAAAATTCTCCAGAGAGGACTGCAATATGCGCATTATTAAACAGACTGCTTCTAACATCTGATCCTTTTTTAAGCAGCATGAGACAAATACCACCGAAAAAAAGCAAACCATTCTCGTCAGAGACATTAGAACCTTTAGTGCCGGACACATCAGATGTCAGTGAAGAGGAAGAATGTGCATCTAGTATTTAAGTACATATTTTAAGTCTCTTATTGTTGTGTTTTTTTATCACGGTGTATAAATAGTAAATTATGCTGTTATACGATTTTTTTCATACATGCACGACCTACAATATCATTCCGTAATTTTGGCCAGCTTTTGAGGCAAAATACTCCTCTGTGCGCCGCCCGCCCGGCGTGCAGTACGCTTTTGGCACCGAAATGTGTCGAAGAGGAGGTAATGAAATCACGTGGCTCTCGGGTTCTTTAAATTGAATCACCTTTAATTATCGCCCGAAGACGTTGGCGGGGCTCCAACCCGGTCGGATGCCGGAAGTCGGCCCTCGGGCAGGAATTGCCGGAAAGATATTATACGTGTTGCTTGTTGAGGAGTTTGTTTATTGTTAGAAATTTTGTGTCGCATGCGTGGGTCAGCCATGAATCACAGCTGAATCACAGAAGAAAGTGTTCAAAACGCATCAGTCCCCATTTAGGTATTTGCTTAAAAAAAAAAACTCACGCCCGTTATCCCCGAGGGGGTAGGCGAGGCACCAATCACTGGGCCCACGTTTTGCCGAGTTTATTAGGTCCTAACGTGACAAGTGGCAAGCCTGTCGCCGTTATCCGGGCACAATTTATCAGCGAATGGTGTTGCTGTACAAACAAAGTAACTAAAAGCAATTGGTATTTGTTTTAATATGTAAATATGTGCATGGCGACTAGATATCTCAAAGGGGGTGGTGGAAGAACATCGGTCGAACGCTAGCATGTTATATTCGGGAAGTCGTAGGTTCAAATCCCGGCAGGTATGGTATGACTTTGTTTTATAAGTTACGATGTTTTTGAAGTTGTAGCAGCAGTACAACTTGCCAACTGTCAAGGGAAACGTCGTGAGAAAACCCTAGTGTCTGAGGGATATACTTACCTCAGCGTTTGGTTAGCAGACGTACAATGGCCCAACTACGAGGCTAAGTGCGGAAATCTCAGATCTAACCAACAAAAATATATCACCAAGGACTCTAGGCACGAACGCGTCTAAGTGTACGAAAATTTACTATCTCTGGTCCGAGTAAAATTTCCACTTAGGTACTACTGGTGTAATTAACGATTATTTAGAAGACAGGGATGTCTGGCATTAAATAGTAGTTTAATATTAAATTTAATCACAGGATAAATGTGTCTAGTGTTCAACACATCCACGAGATTTTTTTTTAAGTTTGAAAGTTTGTAATTTAGGCTAAAACTGTTTTGAAAAGAATAAATGTGGAGTTTCTTTGTTAGTTTCTTCTCCATGTAATCTGAAACTGATCTTAATTGTGAAACTGACAACTTTGACGTTCATAAAGTGAACATTTTGTTTTTACTATGAAAAATATTTGATTTTGATTTTTATTACGAAAAAGTTGACAAAAGACTTGGAACACTAACTACAAAATGGTTAAACTGATGAAATCAAAGATATTGAATGGAAACGATGGTTTTGAATGTATACAGGGTTTTCATGTCAATAAGGGTTTTTTGTTATACCTGCCACGAGTTTAGTATGAGCTTTTTCAAATTGTCATTTTTCACAATGGCAGACCCGCTACCCTCGGCGCTAATTTAGCTGTAACTTGCATTAAAATTGAGTGCATTTGTTTTAATTTATCCAAAATATGTTTTCAGCTTCCGAAGCGCTCTGAAGTTTCAATAATTTTAATGCTATTTCTTACGACTCGTTTACTGACTAGTTATACTTGACTTATTACATTTAATTGTGACTCGATTTTAACACAAATGCGTGAAGAATATATTAGTGGCTGGGCTCTTATTAATATTTGATAATTTCGACATTTTCTATTAGATGAATTAATTATTTTCAGACCTATTTTCAGTAGGGGGTGGTGCCACTTGTCAACTTATGGTAGTGAGGAGTTTTACTCGTCAATACGATTGGCTAATACTGTTAGGAAAACGTCGAAATTGAGAAAAAATCTCTAGCTCTTCCATACTTTTTGATGCTGCCGGTAGGAACTTGTATATTGAACAACTGATAAGCTCCCCATGTCTGGATGTAGATATGATGGTTTGTTTCACACTGTAATTTGTTTATCTGCAGTCTGCAATCAAGAGACTGAAAAGAGTGCTTACCTAATTTGCGTTTTCCGCGTTTTTCATGAGACCCATGTTCATTAGTATTCTTATTAAAGATAGAGACCACTTTATTGGATGAATGAATGAAAATCCTGACCCGTGTTGGGAAATTTCGTGTTGAGAAGGGAAAGCTCATAACGTATTTTATGTTTTAATTTTCACAACAACTCATGCCCTGGTGGAATCGAAGTTGAAGAGTAATTTTATCATCTAAAAAAACTAATTAATCTTGTCAAAGAGGCATACTTCAGGACGCCATGAAAGTTGATTGAGTTTTTTTATCTAAAGTCATTAGAGTTGGTCGGATCAGATCGTTTCACAAGCGGACTGGCGGGGTCGAGAGACAGCCGCGCTGCTTGCTAGTAATATTAGTAAATAATGGTTTATTTAAATCTACTTTTAAACGAGACTTCCAGCTATAACGATGACCTTTAAAATTAATGGTATGTATGCTCTATCATTCTTTTGTTTACTTCAAGCTTTAATATAAATAGCTTGTGAACGAACCTGAATCCTAGTATCAGAATCGTGATACAAAACCTGAGCTATCAAGAATGAGACTTTGGTGAAACTAACCCCCGGTTTGTTGTACGCTAACAATCTGTTAATCTACTGTTAGCAGCTGTCAGTTGGCCACAGTGCATACAAAAAAAATTGTCAGCAGTTAACAGGAGATTAACAGATTGCTAGCGTACGAGAAACCGGGGGTAAGAAACACATTTAAGGGTGGATTCTCTGCGTAACTTCTAAATCATGTGTTTTAAAAATACATTTTACTCTCTAATGGTTAGTACTTCAAAATCTGATTTTTTTTGTAGTACATTTCAATAAGTGTTTACCTGTGGTCCCGTAGACCCATGGCATTAGGGATTGTTCGTTTTGTCGATAAAAAATGAAAACGAGTTACTACAATTAGGAATTTATGAGATATTTAATTTTTGTCCCGACTAGTCCTCTCCGGACCACCTAGCTAGTCACAAAAAGTACTAGAGCACAAGTAATTATTTTTAAGTGGGTCCCACTGATAAAATAAACATTGCATCGAAACATATCGCTCGATTCAGTAGGTCGACAGCTCATCAACCTTTACTCAGTTACTTCACGGGGAACTTGTCAAGTAAAATATAAAGGTTGATGTAGTGACGGTACTAGAAAAGTTGATATTTATCCACTCTACGTACTTACCCACTGAGGGAATCTCCCCTGAGCCCTATAGAGTAGAGTAGAGTCAATCATTACTCAAGGAGCTCTCATCCTTTCCGAGCTACGCTACAAACAGACAATGAATTTAAAAGAAATCATATTCTTAGGAGCTTTCCGAGATGATTGTCTTCACAGTCCCCGCAGAGTCAGAAAAGCGAGTAAAAAGCCATAATAAGTTAACTCTTTTATTGAACGTAATTTATATCGTGTGTTCTATTACATTCGTCTACGGTTTAGATACTAATACATTAGTATATTATTTGCTTAAACACGAAATGAGATTTCAGTTAAAATACGAGTACTTCTATGTTAACAGCTACACTGTACATACATAACACTATAGAGGAAAAGCAATACCTACTTTTGTAGTATTCCAAATAGGATTCGAGTGAACGAATTATAACGAATCACTTAATAATTTACCTTCAATCAACGATACATAATGTCACAGCGAATACATCTTTAAGTTACTATATACGACCAATTTACAACAAAAATATAATGACTAACAATAACAAGCGTATAAAAATACCAATGAATTACTATAGGGAGATAGTTCGTAGCGAGTGTCACAAATATAATCACGGGTCGTTCCCATCACGCACAAAACAAATAATTAGTCATTTGTGAGTGATGTGTGTTGAGCTGGACACAAACATCACTCACAGACTATCGAAAACTGTGTCTACTGAATAGTTTTTTTACGAACAAGCAAAACAAAGTTTCCTACTTTATCGCAATCATGAAATTGTTACCATTCTGTGGTAGCGTATCTGTAGGATCCTTGCTTCCCATGTGAGAGGTCTTGGGTTTGGTTTCCGGTATGTACTTGGATTCTCTCAAATACGTATATTAATGGCTACAATACCACTCACTAAAGGCGAAGGAAAACATCGGGATACGCGGCATTATTTTACTCTGCACATACTGAAAGTGAATGTGTACTGTGAATCAAGGCCTCATTACCGCGTCTGCGATTTGATCACTTCATCTTTCTGCGATTTGATCACTTCACCTAGTTTCGATCTGATCACTTCACCTTCCTAGTGTAGTAGCAATTGCCAATATACGTTGTATAAATCTTCTAACACGGATTCCAATATTATTACTGTGCTTGCTTTATTGGTTAGACTAAGGTACAATGTCTTCAACGTCAATAGGGTAAACTCTACCGTCTGAATTTTGTGAAGTTGTATGGCTATAATGAGCTAATACATTATGTTGACAACTTAACAACTTACGTAGGTAATTAACCTTGGAACTCGAAATCTCAAAGTTAATCTTTTCTTAGTGATTTAGTGATGTACGATTTTGACGAATCAACATCGAATTTTAAGTATATTATGGCGCAAATTTTTCTATCATCATATAATTAACGCCCAGACGACTGGTAGAATCTGGTAGACATTGTTCCGTTTTGAATTTTATAGTGTCTATTATCCAACGATAGAAAAAATCCCCTTAAGGTGCGTTCACGCACTTGATAAAAAACGTACCGCAAGTGGGCGCCCTTCAGTACATTTTCTTACATGACATAAATGCGAGCATTTGACTGCATGCTAAGTAGTGCGTTTTAATTTAGCTAAGGGCTTTCAAGTAAAATGTTCAAACAAAACCTTAGTTTGAAATTAAAGAGTTGATAGTGAGTACAAGGGTCCAAGTATTTGTAAGTTCCATCGGATGCCCTCGGCTGCAGTCGGAAGTGTTCGGCTTGGGGCGGGAAGATTGGCGTGCGCGACAGTGCGAGGGGGATAACAGCCGGAAGTCTCTATTCGTCGTAGCGGTCGTAGTGGTTCGATCCAGAGTTGGTCCAGTAACCTGGTAAGAGATTTTTTTTAAATTTCGTTTACATTACTAAAACGTGGATAAGTTGTACGTAGAATTTTAACAAATGCTTTGCTTAAACGCTATAGTAATGCTTTCAGGATACTGCAGCGCATCTGCAATGTTTGCTGAGGCTCATGATCGTAAGCGAAGCAGTCTAACAATGTCCTACGCATCTTTAAGCAGCGTAGTATTTGTTTGTCGGAGCTCAAGATATTTATGCCAAAGGAAGCAATATAACTCTCTCTGATGATGTGCAAACAAGGAGGGCAGAACTGTGTAAATGCATGAGTTTTCACCTCGCTTGCCGACGTTCTGCAGGAAGAGCCGGTTGGCGAAGGCCTGCCGCTGGTTGGCCTCGCGCATCTGCTTGCGAACCACTTCTTGCAGCAGCCGCTGGCGCAGCACCTCCATTGGGTTGTTGATCGACAGCGAAGGCATCTTGCGCTTGAGGCGCGGGCGCCGCTCGCCGCCCGCGCCTGGCCGCTGCAAAACGATCACACGTCAGATATTATAAGTATTTACCTCGAGCCTTGGGGCTTCACGCGACATAGACGTAAATCCTGGCACCTGAACTTGGCTTGGGCTTCATTTGTTCGTTCATTCATTCGTTCGAATTAGGTTCCTCATAAAATTTGTATAATCTGGAGATAGAGTATGGACTAAACAATTCGATACCGACTTGATCAAAAGAGTAACCGGGGCTCCCGAAGCTGAAATCGTTAAGCATCTTCATAGAGTAACACTAGCACCACCGACGAATGTTTTTTTTTATGGTTGAAATTTGCAAAGTTTATGTACAATCTCTCCATCATGTTAATAGTGGTTTTAGAACCCAAGGCAAAATACCTAGGACTGGGCAGAATTTTTGTCACAAATGCTATCCAGTGCGAGATCCTAGGTTCCCGGTCGTGAGTCCTCAGATAATTTTTGCAACTTACATCAGTTAAAGAAGTTTTTCCTCAGTGGCGCTAACAATAGGTACTCTGTTTTCAAATTAAAATATTTTAACATAGAGCACCGTAATGTTTTATTGTGCCAGACAATAGCATTCATATCATTGACGCTTCAAGTCTAGCGCGCAAACGTATCAAAGCTTCTACACGTCAATGGAGTGAAAAAAATACGCCCTGTGTTTGGACCGTGTATTGTATTTGTCATTATTTGTGCTATAATGCACTGAATTGAGGCCCCGTTCCAATATTAAGCATAAAAATGCTTTAATGTACAACCGACATGGCAAATTGTAATGTAACTTTACCAATATTTCAGGAGAATGCAAATCGAGATTTTACTGTGCTTAGAATTGGAAAGAAACTAACCGAAAAGAAGTTTGAGCCTTGGAAGAAGTTTATACGAAGAAGCTTATTTATTTATTCTAACCACGATCAAATCTCGATTTGTATCCTTTTAAACTTTCTTTTGCCTATTAAACTCATCTTAGTTGTTGCACAAAGTAGTCTGCTTAAAGTATTAAAAGTAAGTTTATCAAACTGAAAT
Organism: Yponomeuta plumbellus; assembly: GCA_947310845.1. Lineage (NCBI taxonomy): Eukaryota > Metazoa > Arthropoda > Insecta > Lepidoptera > Yponomeutidae > Yponomeuta > Yponomeuta plumbellus. The sequence goes on along the minus strand of OX371198.1, from coordinate 12,568,984 downwards.
TGAAAGCGATGTTATACACCGAGATGTATGTAAACAAACTGGCAGTCGTTCCCTATTGGGCATATCATCCTGTGCCAATAATCGATCAGTGATAGAGAGCCTACCTAATGGAAATTGATATGGCTAATTATCGATATATCGCAGTGTCAGCTCCAATGCTGTTGTACATGGATGAGTCCGAGACATCGAGTAGCCGAAATTCGGGGGTAATTTTTCCTTAATATTACTCTCATACTTAGGTGCCTTCTTTACCCGACATATACGTTACTACACTTTGGCCTACTCTACTAAACTACCAAGTCTATTCATCGTGGAGGTCGTGGGTTCGATTCCCAGAGGGGGGCGTCGTACATTCGTATGTACAATTGATCTCGTTCTGGGTTATGATCATTATCATGTGTGTGATGTCTTTTCCTGGTTACCATAGCAGCACAACACAACTGGTCTCAGTCCTAGATTGAGACCAGTTGTGTAGAACTATTATCATTACATACTTAAATACCATCTCGTGTTCGCTTAAGTATTCAGCGTTTGCAAAATTTCGTCGACATAATGTGGAACACTCCGACGTATGCGCCCCTAAATAACCAATTCTCGCTGAAGGAGCTATTTCATTCATTCAATTACTTCCCTTATATCTGTGCGAAGCGATAGGGGATCCAGCTATCGATTCACCTAAAGGCACGTCTACACTTTTTTTTGTAAAAGTAGTCTGACTACTAGACCGCGCAGTTATAAGCGTGGTATTCAGATAAAAACCGACCAAGTGCGAATCAGAATAATTTTCATGTCACAAAATAATAGTCCTTCATAAAATAATGTTAATGTTAAAGCTTGGGCGGTTTTTATTATTTGTTAATACAAGCGATATATAGAAGCGTTTTTTCAATAAAGTAGGTTTGAGGATCCCACTTAATTTTTATTATTTGATGGGAAATTCGCCCTTGTAAAACATGCTCTGTAAACAATTTAATAATGAATCTATTGTGATTCGACATATCTTTATAGGTTAGACAGACATCGTAGATATCATAATAGGGTCTGACTGGCATCTCTTCGTGATCCAAAAAGTAGGCTCTTGCACTACTAGGTAAGTCTAATAAAAATAAAACAAATGGATACATTCATCAGTCCATGCTTCGTTGCTAAGTAAAATAAAGATACACTACTTTCGTACTTTTATGATCTTAAGAAGTCATAAGAATTAGTGCCCGAATTCCCGTATACTAACAATATGTTAGCAGCTGTAATTTTGCCAAAACGCATACACAAATACAACTGACAGCTATAAATAGCAGATTAACAGTTTGACCACTGAAAATTGCAATTAGCTAATAAAATTGCTTTTCAGCTAATCTCAAAATCTGCGTATGCACGGAAGTGTAATCCGGGCTTTGAAACAAAGGTTTTAATAAACTATGATTATATTTACTATTAACTACGATCTTGGTTCGGTACAGCCGGATCGGTGCAGTTTAGTAAAGTTAGGCAAACTTCAGACTGCTGAAGATAATTTGATTCTGCGATTGGAACGACTCCTCCGCGATTCACAAAAGATACATACCTACGACAGCACTCTAAGAATCTCAGTTATTTATAAAAACGTGACCTTTTCGGCATTAAAAAAAACATTATTTATGACAAGAAAGTTCCCCTTAAAGCTTAGGTAATAGCAAGGGCTATTATAGGCTGCCGTGTGAGTTCGTTTTTACCTACTTACAACTTGGTCTCTACTTTCTTTGATAATTCTTTGCGTTCTCAAAGGAAATCTAACTTCACGTTCTAATAATTAAAACAGCGGTCGAAGTAATTTCAACGATGTTTATTTCAGAAAGTACATACATTTTCATGGGTGAGGATGATAGCTACTTGACAAGTGTTCACTATAATCAGTCTACGTTTCTAATAAAAATGTTATCTATTTAATCTAAAACTAAGTTCACATAATCACAGACGACTGAAAAAGTTAGAGCGACGCGTGTAGTTAAATGTTAAATGTTGTAACTACAATTCACACTACTTACTCTAATAAAATCTGAATAAAGATAGGTCTGTTGCTTTTTTTGGTAATATTTTTTGGAGCACATTTTTTTATTTAGCTGTGCTTTTTAAGGCAACGTGCTCTAAAACTATCGCACGTATTTAACTATACATTTACCCATAACATAAATCGAAGGTTTCGTCGTCCAAAACTCGTTGTTAATCAAAAGCACTCCCAAGCTTCATTGCAGGGATCCATTGAAAACCTGTAAAACAAATTGATCATTTAATAATTTTATCTTTAATTTGCTAAGTATCAATGCTATTTTCGAGTGGAATTTCATGAGACGAAAATAATTTCAGCTAAACCAAGGCGCGATTTAATTAACTACTTATGAACAGGAATGTACATTTTGACTGTTAATGTGAGACTGTAACGTAATGCAACCCAAATTAAATAACAAACAATTTCCGTTTATCTAAATGAAATGAGGATGAAAGGTTGTTCATTAAGGTGTTTGGTTCAAAAGAAGGGTGTCTTGGAAATACAAAGTCACATTTTTGTAAAATTTGTTTTTTTTGCTCAATGAACTACCTATTTGCACTTCATATTAAACTTTACGTAAAAAAAATGTACAAAAATGTGACCTTGGTTGTTTTTCCAAAACACACTTCTAATTAATTAACAGAAATAACAAAGATACCTACTATCACTTTTGCCGGGGGTTTGAATATCATAGAGAAATAGCTATTTCAACTTGTAAAATACGTAAAAACAGGCGATATGAGTAACTTTACGGGGCCTATTATTTGCATCAGATCTTGTTGAAATCCTGAATTCGGCTCAGAGCTCAGATTTGGTGGGCCTGAATATGGTATGGCTTTCATGAAGACAAAAGTTGGCAAAGGGATTCGATTGATATTGAAATATCCCAAGACCGGAATCGTGTCGATAATTATACCACCTCTCATCAGCAAAATTTAACATTTGTAGTTACCTCTAATATATAATATCGTGTCTCCGGCGAAACGGCTTCTCTGATTTTTATTTAAAAAATATTTGGTAGGTCTGAGATTAAGTCATAGGCAATGTTTGTGGGGTAGCTAGTCTTGTATAAAATGTTGTATCTCAACGCGGTCAAGTTACATTACGATACAAGGTGAAATGAATCGCTCGTAGCCTGGGCTGCCTGAGTGATCTTAAACGATCACTAAGGTTAAGCAACATACGGCACGTTCAGTCCATGGATGGGTCACCGTCTATGACTAACGCTAGTGGCATTTTTTCCGAGCGATTCCGTGCTTCGCAAGGTACGTTAAGCAGTTGGTGCCGGCTGCCGTCGATAGATGGCAGTCGTTAAGCCATGTCAGAGGCCTTGTGAGAGGGACATAATGGGTTGATGACGATAATTTCATATTTTTATACGGTTTAATAGTGAAAAAGGACATTTTAGTTTTTAGATTTAAAATTCCCACCGAAACGATCGCCAGTGTCATAGCATCGATCGTGACGTCTCATAGTTGAATAGTCAACACAGTAAAGCTAGAGTGGTTTCGTATCATTGCGCTTAAGAATATGAATTCGAAAGTGTACAGATAGTGTGCGGTCCCGCTGTGTTAATTATCAATCCTGCTCTAAATAAACAAATAAAGGCGTGTTTCGTATTTCACAATGCAAGTCTATTGACGTTTTATTTGCAATATTATTTTATGTATTATACATAGTATGAGAGTAGATAAAGTAGTGTATGACACTGCACATAACTTGGTCTTTTAACACGAGTGTGTTTTTTTTTATAGTATCACTCAAGTGATACTATAAAAAACCCTTATTATGCAACAGTTTCATAAACTACTATAAAAAAACAGGTCTTGGACGTTTACATGTTTGTGATGTTTCTGTTTCTGGGTCCCACGTCAGAGTATCCTAGCGTGGGGCCAGAAACAATGAAAAGAAAATAATGTATGTGCCTCTATGTAAGTGTTTATGACATGGTATTACATGACATGCAAGAAATTAATTATGACGATAGACACAGATACCTCGTTTCCCGATGTCGTTGAGGAAGTTTCGGTTGGCAGCGGCTTGCAGCGCCTGCACGCGCCGCTCCTTTTCCTGCGTGAGCTTTTGGCGCAGCACTGCCATCGGCAGGTCGATGGAAAGAGACGTCATGCGCCGCTTCACGCGCGCCCTCTCGCTCTCGCCGCCGGCGCTCTTCGGCGTAGAGACGGATATTAGAGGGACCTCCTCTAGACTCTATATCATTTGCGGGATCGAGTGACAACAAAATCAGGGGTTTTCACTCGAGTTCATTAGGTAGACGCTGACGTGTGAAAGTTTTGCAATTTGACAACGTTTCTCGAGCAGCTTCTCTGTGTCAATTACGTAAGTAATTTATCTCAATTTCAAAGGTGTAATTAACCTGTCTAGTACAGCAATATACTTTTAGTCAATTATTAAATATAGATTGCCTAAATCACGTTCTATAGGATAGAAACAAATACACTTATTTCATGAATTCCTTTTATTTAATATACATTTACTGTTTAGTTTCCTAAATTATAATGTACAATATTTTGTAAACAATACACAACGTTTGTAAAGACATAAGCCGTATCACTCTTCAAAGACAACGAGGACAATATTAAACTTTGTATAAAGTATCTCATTATATGAACGTTACGGACTGGAAACTTTTCAAGGCAATTTGCGGAAGTGTTCAGTTAACCAGGCTGCACGTACTCCACAGACCTGTAAAGCGAAAAAAAGTTTGAGCCTCGGATAACAGCCGTTCACTATGTCCCTTAAGTTTAGACCACGCCCATAACGAAACAATTTTGTTTCTACTGTTCTCTTACTATAAATAAAATAAGTAGTCTAGTCTAGCAACCTATTTATTTAATTATTATTGTACATCAAATCTGCTGACATAAAGTAATTAAGAAATTAGCTAAAGAACAGATTTAAACAGTGCGTGGCTATTAGTATAGTTAGGTTTTTTATAAAGCCTATATTTGTTAGCAATACCTTGTATTTGCATTTGTCTTTCCACACATATTCGATTTTCATTTCAGGTTTAAAAGATTCCAGCATAATGCGATTATTGTTATCTCTGCTATTGTGTAATCAATCTGCGATAAATGCTAGACAATCAATATTAGTTGAAGATCCTAGGTAACTCTAGAGAGTCTAAGCAAGACGAAAAGTTTAAAAACTAAAAAACAATAAAATGTAAACCATATTTATTTCCAGGTTTTCGGGGTCCCAAAGATACGAAAAATCAAGCTATCAACTCTTATACATACTTGTTCACAGTGCAAGTAGTAAGTAGATATTGGGCATTCTTATCGGTATCGCAGATTATAAGTTTATGTCCGAAGTCTCATACACGGCTTTATTCTAAAAGTTTATTCTACGTGTGATCTAAAAACTGGATCGATCGTCGGAAAATCGGACCGTGTTACGTAGAATTTCAACCAAAATCTGCAACTTTCGCGAAAAACGCTTTTTTACGTGTCATCATCAACCCATTATGTCTCCACCAAGGGGCATGGGTCTCTTCCCTGAGGAAGGTATAGGCCATACTCCACCACGGGGGCCAAGTCCGGATTGGTGGAGGCTTGTAAGACTAGTGGCTGGTCTTACTGTCCGAAGTTTTCAAGCCGCCCTAAGGCCTCTGACTTGGGTTAACGACTGCCATCTATCGACGGCAGCCGGCACCAACTGCTTAACGTGCCTTGCGAAGCACGGAACCGCTCGGAAAAATGCCACTAGCGTTAGTCATAGACGGTGACCCATCCATGGACTGAACGCGCCGTATGTTGCTTAACCTTAGTGATCGTTTAAGATCACTCAGGCAGCCCAGGCTACGAGTTATTTATGATATTTTTTACGTGTATTATGACATTTTTTTTCATGGTTTTGTTCCAACATGTTTCATGTTATAGTGATTAAAAACATAAAGCGTCAAAGGAAAGCATGGAACAATACAATTTAATATACAGGGTGGAATTTTGTAATGCCACCTGAAGGGGAAGTACTCTTAATACTGTAGATATAAAATTTTACACAAAGGAAACATTCCTTTATTTTTAAAAAGAAAGAAAACTGCATTCAAAGATTTTCAAAAACTCGCTTGCCTCACCCGGTAATCGAACCTACTAAAATCTGTGAAAGTTGCACCCTGTACTTTTATTACAGGGATCGTTAGGGTCAATCCGCTACTTGACTCTTTTTTCAAGTATGTCTTAAATGCTAAATATCGTTTCCATTAGACCGAAAAATATTTTAGTATATTTTTTGAGGACCTAAAAGCAACAAAATCATTATTTTAAAACGTTGCTTTGCTAGACAGCTAAAAACGCGGTCCGCCATTTTTGTCTATGGTTTGAAGTCCTCTACGTTTGTAAACAAAGTTTGACATTCAACATAGGTAGAGTTCGTGCCACGAAAGAAGTATGAGTCACAATAGAACCTACGCACGCACGACTGACAGATGTTTGTTTACAACCAAAGGTGCTTTCAAGATGGCGGATAGTGTTTTCACCGTTCCGATTTAAAAGCGAAAAAATTTTTTTTATATTTGCAAATTTAGCAGCCATCCTGCATATTTACTTAGCAAAGTCAATATATTTCGGTTTCTTACGTTAGTTACTACAGGAAATATCAATTTATCGCGTCAAATTTGATACGAGGCAAGTAGCGTATTATAAGGTTGAAATCTCTCTAACAAACTTCATAAATTAAATAAAAGGAAAACAATGAAATCTTAAATTGTTTTAATTATTTTCAAAAAATGGTAAACTAACTTATTGCTCAAAATGGGCTCCATTTTCTTGGATACACAAATTTATTCTTCTAACGAATTCATTTCTAGTAACCTTTAATAACGTGTTGTGGTGAATGTTTAAATCGTATTCTGAACCTCAACTCTCAACTCGTTTACATTCTCATAAGATTTAATGTAAATTTGATTTTTTACATATCCCCACAAAAGAAATCGAATGGGATGAGTTCTGGTGATCGTGCAAATTGCAATCGTCTTATCTAAATAGTAATTCGTCATTTTAATGGATCAATGACGTCAATTATAATTATTAATTAATAACGTAAGTAAACATAAAGAAACTGATCTTTGAGTAAAAGTGCTTTAACTTGACCCATTGAATTAATAATTTAAACATAAACATAAACATTTACATACAGGCACATACATTGCTTCTGGCCCCACACTAGGATGCCCTGTGTCGTGGGAACCAGAAACAATTTAAGATTTCATTGTTTTCCTTTCATTTAATTTATGAAGTTTGTTAGAGAGATTTCATCCTTATAATTGACCCTAACGATCGATGCAATAAAAGTACAGGGTGCAACTTTCACAGATTTTCGTAGGTTCGATTACCGGGTGCGGCAAGCGAATTTTTGAAAATCTTTGAATGCAGTTTTCTTTCTTTTCAAAAATAAAGGAATGTTTCCTTTGAGTAAAATTTTCTATCTACAGTAGGAAGAGTACTTCCCCTTCAGGTGGCATTACAAAATTCCACCCTGTATATAAAAAAAGCGTTTTTCTCGGTTGTTAGGTATAGTGGGTTGGAATGTTTCTGCGTAATACGGTCCCATTATGATTCAGAATGTGAAAGAGTCATAACCCAACCAGCAAAAACCAGTCTTAAAACAGTCTCAAGACTACTATTTTTCGCTCTAATATTGATCCTAAATCATCGTATAAGCCTGCATTTGGGCACGATTATAAGCGTACTTGATTTAATATCATTCTAATATCAATCTTATTGAATGCTGTTCACTATTATAGTAATCTAGCCAAAACTAATTTAAGCTGCTTTAGGCTAATATCGCTTTTACCTAAGTATCTTTTAAGACTACGTAGGCTAAAATTGGTCTTACTTAAGAATATTCTTAGTATCATCAATCTTATTTTAGTTTGACGTAAGACCAGAAAGTCTTCGCGAAACAATTCATTGTAATGGGTGCTTGCGTGTGATAAATGCAGCGTGACAATAAAAATAGCAAATAATAAAACTGTCTTTATCGTCTGGTGTTTGTTTATATTTAATAGTAAATATTCTCGTGGGAATAATTATTTACTGTAAACTAGACCCTGTTTTACGCTTCAAATTTCGTGCGCCTTATCAAATATTACATCCTCCTATATTTGCATTATCCTAGAGCACTATTAGACTACATTTGCATTCTGAATACCAATGGCACGGCCATGTTGTATTAATTAGGGTTCCTTAGGTACTCGTAATAATAAAACCTTAAATTGTTTTTTTTTTGCAACTTAAGTAAATGTATTTTTATTAAGCGCCAAGGTTACTGATGTCAATGGGGATGAGGATGGGTATGAGTATGGGGATGGTGATGGGGATGAGTATGGAGATGAGAATGGGGATGAGTATGGGGATGGGGATGGGATGGGATGGGAAAGGGGATGGGGACGGGGACGGGGACGGGGACCGGTCGGGGACGGGGACGGGGACGGGGACGGGGACGGGGACGGGGACGGGGACGGGGACGGGGACGGGGACGGGGACGGGGACGGGGACGGGGACGGGGACGGGGACGGGGACGGGGACGGGGACGGGGACGGGGACGGGGACGGGGACGGGGACGGGGACGGGGACGGGGACGGGGACGGGGACGGGGACGGGGTAGGGATCGGGGTGGGGGTGGTTGCCTGTTTAAAATAAATAGCAATTCATTTTCACTAAGATCAGTTATGTAACACACTTTCATGAATATCGTATATAAGCAGAACCTTTTTTTTTTGTTAACGGGGTGAAATGCTTTGTGCACCATAACCGCCACCCTTGGGGGAGGGCGACGGCCGTGTGTCGGACTCTCCTCTCCTAATAATAGGAGAGGCATACCTCCTAAAACACCCCGGGGGCCGTCCTGTCACTCGTGCAATGGGGCGCCGCCGGATCTCGCAAGTGGTAAACCACAACGCGAATGCGACAGCGGCGCCCCGGCGACGTCGACCCGACTCGCAAGGAGTCGGGCCCACCCTCACTGGAGAAGGGGCATAGGCCCCCCACCCCCTTCTCCCGTCACGGTGTCGGACGGCAGGTCCCCCAACCTGCCGTCTGTGACCCTCACTCAACCGGCGGCGCAAGGTCCGCGCAGCGTCCCCCGCGCCACCGGCTCTCCCGGCGAAGAGTCGCAAGCTCCCCAAGTCTTCAGCTACCGAAGACCCGTTTTTTGGCCCTCTGCCAGGTCTTCGGCCCATCATGTCAAACCCTCCCATGAAACATCCCTCGGCCAGGGCCATATGGGGTGACCAGTCCCTGGTCCCTGGCTTACCTCCTGCAGTTTCCCCTCCCAGGATATAAGCAGAACCTGCAGAACCCTCACAAATATTTTTGTCCCCACATGCTTGTCCTGGCAGCAACAGAACATTTGAATTATTAATCATTTCGTACTTCTTCTGAACTTGCCACCGATACCCACAAGGACTTGTGCGTTTTATTCCAATTTTTGTAATCCATGATACCATTTCTCGTTATAAAAAATTAAATCACACTTTCACTTACAAAACATTGGCCCAATAAATTTTGCTCTTACAGTTGTATTTTCAGGATCGATGTAAGATTAAGCGATCTTATATTGATCTTGTCTATTGTATTGTAAGTATATTGATCCAACATTGCTCTTACAGTTGTGTTTTCAGGATCGATGTAAGATTAAGCGATCTTATATTGATCTTGTCTATTGTATTGTAAGTATGATCCAATATTACTCTTGCAGTTGTGTTTCGAGGATCGATATAAGATTAAGCGATCTTATTTTGATCTTGACTATTGTATTGTAAGTATATTGATCCAACATTACTCTTACAGTTGTGTTTCCAGGATCGATGTAAGATTAAACCATCTTATATTGTTCTTGTGTATTATATTGCAAATGTATTGATCCAATATCACTCTTATATCTTACTAAACTAGAGCTGTTAATCTTATTATAGCTTTCAATAAGATCAAAAACAACCATACTAACAATACTCTTATGCAATGCTGATATTAGACATGAAAATTTTATAATAGCATTCATCAAGTCTATTTTAAGATCAAATGAGCAGAGGCTTAAAATACTTTTATAACATGCTCTTATATACATATATAAGACCAATCATTAAGACTGAGTGTTCTTGAGTACGCAGTGACTTGTCCTAGACTGATATAAGAACGAATACATATTACAAAACAGTTATTAGAGCGATTTAAGCCTACCACTCTTATAAAATGCGGACCCTGAGACTATTTTGCTGGTTGGGAAGTGAGACAATATAGTAGGAGCGAGAGACATTTACATAACGATGGTCGAAACTTCGAAATTCAAAAAAGTGTCGCCTCACCTTGCTTTTCGATGCATTCGATAAACCTCCGGTTCCTCGCCACCAAACGCGCGTGCTCTTCCTTTTTGTGGGCAAGCCGAGCCAGCACTTCCACCGATGGTAACACGGAGGGGTCGCTGCGGTGGGGGCGCACGGCGAAGCGCTGCGCGCACCCGACCGAACTCACGTTACACACAAACAAACAGAAGACAGCCCACTTCCGGAATTTGGCCTCATGAAACGCTTTCATGGCAAGAGTCTGGCTAGGGTGTTCGAGCACTAGACATTATTAACCTGGCCCTAGATTCTGCTAATGCATCGTAGTACAGGAGTCAATAGTATGAAAAAATGCATCACGTGACCCAACCGTGTATCTGCCATCGCACTATAATACACTAAGAGAATCGAGGCCCTGGTCGGAGACTTCCAGCAAAAAGTCAAGTAAGTGTATCCGAAATAAAGTTAATAAATAAACTAACAGAATATTAGTAGGTAACGCTAGTTAGAGCAATGTCGACTTATTGCAACTAGAAAATAACGCTTGTTTTACACCTCACTGAGTATATACAATACAAGTACATACATCAGTTGTAGCAATCTACAAAATGAGCCTAGAAGAAGTTGAATGAAAAGTTTAGCGATCTCAAATGCACTGAGTAATTTGTTAAGTTCTATACAGTTTCGGCACTTTGATACCTGATGAAAGACGTTCCTGAAATCTCCGGGTAAGCCGTGGAAGACTCGCTGGTGAATTTAGACACTTTCTACAATTGATTTAAACAAAATAATGTAATTCCTACATCGCTCTCTATATGCATTTTTTTTCTAAATTTAATATTGCGTCTTTGGGTTTCAACACACCATGAGGTTTCAACGGAGAGATGATCAACTCAGTACTTCTACAAAGACCCTCTAGAACTGTCAAAGTTAAATTGAAGTGATATTGCTTTATTAGCATAGAAAACACAGAAAAAACCGAAAAAAATAACACCACAAAAAAATTTTTGTGCAAGGTTTTCGGAGTTCCAAAAAATGCGAAAAATCAAGTTAGTAAAAAAAACTTATTTTTAGTTTGTTCATTTAATTATAAATGTTTTGTAAAAGGGTGTGGATGCATAAAACATGATTATCACGGTATCATCATCATTCACGGTAAAAAAATCTACGAGTATCGCTATATACAGTGTGGCCCTGGATAAAGTGCAACCCCGAAAGGGGATGAAACTAGACCATGAATCATTGACTAGAAAAATATAAAAAAAAATTATAAAAAAATATTGTAGGATTTATTGGTATTTTAAGATTTTCATGTTTCATTAAGGACTCTATGCACAAAAGTATTGATTTCTTCCAAAATAATGGGTCTATTTCTTTGAAATAAAAAAAAACAGTATGCCTAATACCTGGCGATGACCATGAAATAATAAATAGTCCGCAAAAAAGTAACTATCTTGGGTAAAAAAATGTATTTTTATGAAAAAAATGATTTTCTTGGACGTTTATTTTAAAAAACTTCAAATTACTAAAAAAATTTGCCCTATAACTATGTAATTTTATAGCTTACTTTTATTCTTTACCATTTTAGCTTCCAAATAAAAAAAAACAATGTTCTAACTAAAAAATTGGCTAGGTAGGAGTTATTTACATTTTAGTAGGTAATAAAAGTCAGACTTTAATCACAATAACTTTATTAATAAAATTATCCGTAATTTACAATTTTGCATTTTTATTTAATGCATTAAATGTTCAAAATGGCCTCCTCGATTTTGCAAGCACATTACTGCACGAATATTAATTTGGTTAGTGGCTCTGCGAATCATTCCTGGATCATTTTTAATGTCATTTGCGCACTGAATTATTCGGTCGCGCAACTGTGCCTCGGTATTTATTGGCGTGCTGTATACTCTTTGCTTCATGACACCCCATAAAAAATAATCTAGGGGTGTCAGATCAGGTGAACGCGCTGGCCAGCCTACTGGCCCTCCTCGGCCAATCCACCGGTTCGGGTAATTTTCGTTCAAAAATCGCCGCACCTCCCGCCCATAATGTGCAGGTCATCCATCCATTTGGAGATACATACGCCCACGCCGTCTCGTAGCCAGGGGAACATCTTCCATCAACATGGGTAAATTTTGTAGTAATTCTAAAAAACGTTCAGCATTTAGGGTTCTGGGTAAAATGACTGGACCAATTAAAATGTCGTCGATGCCCATACGTTTATTGAAAATTTTACTTGAAAAGTAGATGCCCGCTTCAATCGTGGATTTTCGTGAGACCACTGGTGCAAATTTCTGCAGTTTGTAATGCCGTCTCGGGTAAATGTCGCTTCGTCCATCCAAAAAATGCGTTTGGGAAAATTTGGGTCAGCTCTAATTTTTCTTAGAATCCACGTCGACATTACGCATCTTGGACGATTATCTACATTTTCGTGTAAATGTTGTACTCGTTGGTAATGGAAAGGATGCAATCACTCCTTTTTCAAAATTCGCCAGACAGACGTCTTCGATATGCCATGACGCAACGCTAATCGTCTTATGCTTGTTGTAGGGTCAGCAAACAGATCGTTTAAAATGGCCTCTTCTATCGCATTGTCAATGACGACAGCTGGTTGCTCACGGCGATCTCGTGCCAAACCAAGTCCAATGTTGGAGAGCCTCCTATGAATCTCTTGAAAATTTCGAGCTGAGGGTATGAGTCTGCCCGGGAAAGCATTTATGTATGCAGTCCGAGCGACTGTTGTGCGACCATGTGACATGCCATAATAATAATGCATGTCGGCTATTTCTCGAGGTGAGAACTCTGTCAATCGCGGCATTTCGTCAACACTTAACAGCAGAACAGGAACAGTCCAAACGTAACGAACAGTAGAAAACGTAACAGTCAACAATGTAACAAAAACTTAATAACAAATCAACGAGAACACAATGCGAGAACGAGAACAGTAGTAGCAGCGGCGAGAATATCGGAGCGACTGTGTAAGTCCTGTTTCGAACCCCCTGCCTCCCCTCCCCTCGCCTTCCCTCTACCTGAGTGTAGAACAAAAGGACTACGACTGCCGAAGGGCACAGAGTAGGACGGAAACAATGGAAAAAACGGTCTCTACCTGCACGGTAACACGATTAGGCTCCACTTTAAAAGTTCGTAGATAGCGTGTTTTTTTAGTTAGAACATTGTTTTTTTTTTTATTTGGAAGCTAAAATGGTAAAGAATAAAAGTAAGCTATAAAATTACATAGTTATAGGGCACATTTTTTTAGTAATTTGAAGTTTTTTAAAATAAACGTCTAAAAAAATCATTTTTTTCATAAAAATACATTTTTTTACCCAAGATAGTTACTTTTTTGTGGACTATTTATTATTTCATGGTCATCGCCAGGTATTAGGCATACTGTTTTTTTTTATTTCAAAGAAATAGACCCATTATTTTGGAAGAAATCAATACTTTTGTACATAGAGTCCTTAATGAAACATGAAAATCTTAAAATACCAATAAATCCTACAATATTTTTTTATATTTTTTTTTTATATTTTTCTAGTCAATGATTCATGGTCTAGTTTCATCCCCTTTCGGGGTTGCACTTTATCCAGGGCCACACTGTATTTCATAGCGGTAACGACGCGTAATTTTTTTTGCATCGAATTTTAAAACGGAATTTAGATTTCGCAATGTACCTTAACGGTACTGCAATCATAGTTAATTCAACTATGATTGCAGTTTTATGAAAAGAGGTCCAGGTTTGTACAGCTATTTAACGAAATTATTATTCGGTCATGAAATATAGTTCTGTGAAAAAGGGTCCAGTGATAACCGTACCTACCTAACCATGGTATAAAAAGACATTGTTGTTCTGTTACCTGTGTGCGGGCAAGGGGGTACATCCAGGGCGAGAGGTTGTTGTCGTAGCGTGCATCCATGGGTGCCTCGCCGAAACTGACGCCATCCTGAGGAAAATAGTAATGTTTAGTATTGACTACCTTAAAATCTGTTACTCGGTCCGAGTTACAGGCTGAGTTTATGTTGTTCTTGATGGTGTTATGGGGAAAAGGCAGCTAAGAAGGCAGCAAAGGTCGAGTGGGCAGAGGTCTGCTGATGATGATGAAATTAATATCAAATGCTAAAGAGGCCTTGAAGGAGTAAAGATGCTAACTTCTAAGAAGTCACCGGAATCAAAAGGTAATTTCTTTGCCATGGCCATTTAGCATGGGTAGTATGAAACAAACAAACATTTACATACAGGCACATACATTGCTTCTGGCCCCACTCTAGGGTACCCTGTGTCGTGGGAACCAGAAACATCGACATCACAAACATGTAAACATCCAAGACCTGGGGTTTATTTTTGAAGGCGTGATTCTTGCCTTAAAAAACCGTTTTAAGAAAGTGTTTTGTGGCGCAAAAATGTAAAAAATCGACTATGAATGTACTGTGAAGTCGCGACTTATGACATTTGAAACACGCGACCAGCGTCGTGGTACTGCCCTAGCTGGCCCCCTTTTATACATCGAATCCCACTAATAAAACCAGAAAGGTGATCTACAACAACGAGACAAGAAACAAGGTTTTACTGCAAAATAAAATACAGAAATAATGAATTTGAAAAAAGCATATTTATTATGTAATTAGGTAGGTACTTAGATGGAACAATCAGCCCGTATTCTTATACTGTTGGGATCCCACAAGGCATGCCAAGTAAGTATGTCCCTTCTTTACTTATGCATTTATCCCGATTCGATTATTATTATTCTACACAAAAGAGGAACAAGTAGGTACCTACGGGATCCTAAAAACCTGACTAAGCTAGCGGAATCTGTTTGTTTTGTTTCGTGTAAACAATATTCACAGATAGTTTTCCGCGTAAGTGAACTCCGCACACATTCAATATTGCCAAAAATATTCATACAAGTATTTTATAAGCTATCGATAACCTTTCGTATTAACATGTTATTACATGTCTCATAAAACGAGCTCGTTCCCAACGTAAAGAAAAATTGTTCAGTTAAGCGCTCGTGAGCTGTTTACCTATTCACCAACTGTCTTCAATAGCCCCCGGTTTCCCGTATACTTACAAATGATTTGATAATCTACAGACTAGACATTCGTTGTTATTTTTTGTTGTAGTATGCATTTGGTCATTTTGCTTTTAATGTCGAAGGCAGGAAGGCTTCGATCTGTCGTACGAAGGTCACTTGATGGCACAGATACTGCAAGGCACGCCAACACTACCGGCGTGATACTGCAATGCGTGTCAGGACCATCAGCATGACGCAAGATTATTGGGGCGACATAGGGCACTCACGCCATCGGACGCCGGGGTGGTTATCTGTAAACGGTTGTGGGCATAGTGTCGCTTGTAGACGCGGATAAGGTACGCCAGAACCATAAGTATTAAGCAAGATCAGCGGGACTGCAAAAGGTACTCACGTTATCGGACGCGGAGGTGTTATCTGAAAATGGTCGAGGGTGGGCATTGTGTCGTTTGCGGGCGCGGATACTGCAATGCGCGCCAGAACCAACTCGCCGGAGTAAAGCAAGACTAAGGTTGCAGAAGGTACTCACATCATCGGCCGGGGGAGTGTCTGTCTGTGAGAAGTCAAGGGCGGGCATTGGGCCGCTTGCAGGTGCATACACAGCATAGTGCTGTAAAGCGAGCCAGCACCAACAGCATTTAGCTAGATTAGCGGGGCGGCAGAATGTGCTCACATTTTTGGATGCGAGCATGGTTATTTGTAAAAGTTCGTGGGCGGGTATCGTGCCTCTTTAAGGCGCAGATACTCAAGGCGTGCCAGAATGAGGCAAGTTGGGCTGCAAAAGGTGATCACGTCATCTCATGCGGATATGGTTATCTGTTAAACTTCGATGGTGGGCATCGTGTCGCTTGCAGGCACAGATACTCGCGCAAGACGAGACAAGGCGCCCCAGCACTATTAGCGTGAAGGCAAGCTTTTCTAAATGTTTTCTAAAGGTACTCACTTCATCGGACGTTGGGGTATCTATCTGTGAGAGGTCGATTACGGACATTGTGTCGCTCACGGGTGCGGACACTGCGGAACGCGCCAGCACCGCCGCACACCACATGGCCCACCACATCTGTAAAAAAGCGGATTGTCGTCAAATGTCATCATGGTCGAAAACGTGAAGGAAAACATTGTGAGAATACCTCACCCGGATTTGATGTGACGTGACAAATTTTCAATGAAATGTTTGAGAGTTTTGAGCATTAAAGAAATAACCCTGAAGGTACTTACTTGTACTATGTTTTGCTACAAAACAAATTATTTTCAAATTTAAGTTTGGTGTTATAAATCACGAGTGTCGGTTGAGTTGTTAGTGAATTCGGCCGTAAATCTTAGTCTTCAGGGTTAAATTTACTCCTTATTAAAATTGGATAAGTAATAAATTACAAGATGCATGTCTGGTGAGAAAGCCTGTTGTGTGTCGATATTATGAATAGAATAAGGTCTTTTGGGATAAAAGTGCTCCGTGAATCACGTGTGAAAGAATAGCTTTCTTTGTTCACCTCCTGCTATTGAGCCGCAATAAAGCTTTGTACTATCTTTAATTTTATTCAGCTTTTGTTTACGTGTAGACAAACCGATGATAAAAACCGTTAAAATTTGCTTGTCATGAAATATCAAGCCTCGTCATCAATTTCTTGGCTTAGGTAGTATCTCATGAAATTGTTTACACCCGGAGAGATGATGAAAAATAAGATAAAAATAGTATTGAACGTTAGAACCGGTGCCGTTTGTGTGTATGTTATTTGTAAATGTTATTTATGAGTACAATAAAGAATATTCTATCTATCTATCTATCTATGTCCGCAGCATTGGGTTTTCTTACTTTTGTAAGAATAGTAAATCATTTTTGAAGTAAAACTTTCGCAAGCACTACAGAACTACTCTGCGCATCAGAGCAAATCCTGGGCGGACTCTTCTGGCAAAAGGTCAAGTAAGTGTATCCGGAATAAAGTTGCGTTGTAACGTTATAGCAATGTTTTGATATTGCAAGTGTATGTTGTGCGGGATTTATGTTACGAGGGCTGAAACAGTTAGGTAGGTAACTAATACAGTTATTGAACTGTAATTAATTGTAAAAGCAATCAATAAATGAATGAAATTAAATATCATCATCATCATCACTCAGCCACAAGAAGTCCACTGCTGGACATAGGCCTCCTCCATGGATTTCCAAAAAGACCGGTTGGCAGCGGCTTGCATCCAGCGTTTCCCCGCCACTTGGATGAGATCGTCTGTCCATCTTGTGGCTGGTCGGCTGGCTGGCTGACATTGTTAATAAATAAATTAAATAGACAACCGTGGTAAACTAAATCTGTACAACATGTTATCTATCATTCATACATACATACATTACATTAATTTTTCATACAGGCACATACATTGCTTCGGGCCCCACACTAGGATACCCTGTGTCGTGGGAACCCGAAACAGCGACGTCACAGACATGTAAACATCCCAGACCAGGGGTGTTTTTTGTTGTCCCCAGCCGGGATTCAAACCCGGAACCTCTCGCATGGTAGGCAGATGCGCTAACCGCTGCGCCACAGAGGTCGTCAAACGAGGCAACAATGCTCTTTGCATTAGGTGGTTATGAATATTGAAATTGACTCTACTGTGACGTAATCAGCGCCTTTGACCTTCGATGATGAATTTTTCCCCCCAGTTCTTTCGCAATTTCCTGGTGCATACATAAAACAACTCGTATTATTTACTCCGGAAACGTGGGCAGATACCAGGGTTTGTGACTTGATCTTATCAAAATACCATGTTAGATTAGATTAATAAATCATTAATTGCACACCACACACGTTTAGTAATTTTATTATTTTTTCAGATTATACAATAAAGTTTTCTCTATCTATGTTATACATTTTTTATGGTACAAATACAAACGTAAACGTTACTATGTGGTTACATAGCATACTGGTTAGTATGCCATTTTCACAGACTAAAAAAAAGCAGGTTCTGTATTCCACTCATTATTTTTGTTTTTTATTTGCTTGTTCTCTCATAGTTAACTTAGTAAAATTTTTACGGAGTTAGAAAATTTTGGTTTTGTTTTAATAGGTGCAACGTCTCCAATGATAGGTCCCATTTTGACTTGGTGGAAATCTGAAAGGTGACGTCTGATCGGAACAATCCTTTAGTTATTGGCGAATGCTTCATAAAATATGTCCTCAAATTTAAATAATAAATCAAAAAATAATACTGACTTCAAAATAAAATATAATATACATAGAGACGGTGCCGAGTACCATGACCAGTTTTGGGCAGCAAAATTTATAGTATTTGAATTAGGTTTTTATTTTTTTGGGTAACGCGATGTCAGGGCTAGACGTATTAAGATGACAAGAGTAGACTGAACTTATTCTCCTCAACTCAAAGTCAACTAAATAATGTTTAGCAAACGGAAACAAAATAAACTTTATTAAATTTTACTATCTGTCAAATAAATTCTTCTTGAATCAAAATCAAACTTTTCAAAGAAATATCAACGCGCCTCATCGACTCGTCAGGCAATCCTAGAGCTGGTAGCTACCTCGGTCAGCGCATCAGCCTGGCCATTCAGAGAGGAAATGCTGCCAGTATCTTGGGAACTCTCCCCAACGGCAGCGGTTTAGAGACAATTTTTTATTTATAGTATTTAGTTTAGTTTTAATATTTAGTTTATCACTAGCTGTGCCCCGCGGTGTTACCCGCGGTTCATCGATTTTCCTGTAGGAATAAGATATTTCCCCGCGGTAAAACGTAGCCTATGTTTTAATCCAGGGTATCGGCTAACTCCATACCAAATTTTATTAAAATCCGTCCAGCCGTTTCAGCGCTAAAGACTGACAAACATATAAACACACACACAAACTTTCACGTTTATAATATTAGTGTGATTGTTATGTTATGTAATAAAGCAATGGTTTACCGGACAGTGATAATCTGTTTGTGCAGAACTTTTCAAACGATGAACCACCGTTCATCGTGCCCGGCGAGCACTAGTACCTACACTCAGGAGGGTCCAATGATTACAACATTAGGAACTGATAACGCAGTCAGCGTCGCAAAGTACTCGGACGCTACTCTTTAATTTCAATTTCAATAAAATTTGTTTTAAATTGCTCCACGGATACCTACACTTACTTGAATTTTGTTGGAAGAGTCCGACCAAGGCCTCGATTCTGTTAGTGCATTATAGTTAAATGACAGTTACACGGACGGGTCATGTGACATGCTTTTTAATTCCATTGACGTTTGAAATTACAAAAACGCGTGCGCGCGTAGTTTTGAAGCGGCAATGAAATGAAATCGACGCAGTCATGCAACTGCCATTGTATTACAATGCATCAGCAAAATCTAGGCCCAGGTTTCACTCTGATTCGCAGAGCTTAATCATGGTGAGCAGAGACGGAGCTCGCGTCGTCGGTTGCAAGTTGCCAGGGAAAAAGATGAACTTGTCAAGGAACAAAGATTTTTAAGTTATCGCATGTTTAGGCTCTAATTATATGCGTCCGCGCGTCCGAGCGGCCCCGCCGCTACACCACGAAATTACAAGCATTTGTGTGTAACGATTTATTTAAATAGCTGCGCGGTCGCGCCTTCGAGCGGCGTGGTCGCGCGGCCCGGCCGCTCGTACGAGTTTCAACGTGTTGATACATAGGCTGCTACTTATGTATGCGGAATCTGGGATTCCAATAATTTTAAACGCAATGTCTGACCTCCATGGTCAAAATCGTTCTTTTTTTAAATACTGGCCGCTAATATTTTTCTCTTATATACGTTAGTGTTTTGTTTTTGTTGAGTTTAAAATGTCATATCGCTGAAAAAATGGAACTCACTCGTGAAAATATTCGTGCTATGATTTATTACGATTTTCGACGTGGTTTAACGCAACAACAGTGCGTAGATCAATTAACTTCGACTTTTGGTGGTGAAGCTCCATCAAAAACGACTGTGTATCACTGGTTTAGTGAGTTTAATCGCGGGCGCAGTAAGCTCACGGACGAAGTTAAAGAAGTCATTAGCGAAACTTTTGAAGAACATATTTCTTTACTATTAAAAGTTTTAGAGAAGCTTACCTTTGCAAAACTTACCATTAACTTCAATAAAAGCCAATTTTTCAGAAAAGAATTGAAATACCTTGGTTTCATTGTCGATGAACATGGCTTACGTGCTGATCCTAACAAAATAAAAGCTATTTTGGATTACCCTACTCCTACTTCTCGTAAGGAAGTGCGTAAATTCATTGGAACTTGTAGTTGGTTCCACAGATTTATTCCTGACTTTAGTACTATTGCTTCTCCCCTTAACAGATTGACCGCCTCTGGAAAGAACGCCCCAAAATTCCAATGGAACGCTGACGCAGAAGTTGCTTTTAACAAATTAAAGGAAACCTTAGTTACTACTCCCATTTTGGCTTGCCCTGACTTTGATCTACCCTTTTCAGTCCATTGCGATGCATCTAACTATGGTGTAGGCGCTATGCTCACACAGGTGCAGAATGATAAAGAAGTCGTAATCGCTTACATGAGCAAATCTCTCAACAAGCATGAACAGAACTACTCCACCACAGAGCGCGAAACTCTCGCGGTTATAACTGCTCTTGAACATTGGCGTTGTTACCTAGATAACGGCAAACAGTTTATTGTTTATACTTACCACGCTGCTCTTAAATGGTTCTTAAATCTTTCGAATCCTTCCGGTCGCCTGGCCAGATGGGCCCTTCGCCTATCATGCTTTAATTTTGTCCTTAAACACAAAAAAGGAAAAGAAAATGTAGTCCCTGATTTGCTCTCCCGCTCAAAAGACCCTACTTCGAAAACGGCTACTCTCAATCCCGTTAACCCAGTCAGTCTCGAAAACCCACCTCTTAATCCCGCTCAAGAACAGTTCAATAAGCTATTCCTAGGCTGTCGGAACAACCCCGATAGTTACCCTAACTATACAATCGTCAACAACATTCTTTACCGTTCTATGAAATCTCCCGATACCATCTCAGACGATTTTGTATGGAAAGAGGTGCCTCCTCCTCAATCCAGAGAGCCCCTCATTATAAACTGTCACTCTACACCTCAACAACCTCATCTTGGTATCTTCAAAACTTATAAAAAACTTTCTCTAAAATATTACTGGCCTTGTTTATTTAAAGATGTTGCTAAATACATCGCTACTTGTGACCTATGCTTAGCTTATAAGCACTCAAACCACGCTCCCTTTGGCCCTATGGGCAAACCTAAAACTTGTTCAAGACCCTATCAATGCATTTCGCTAGACCTCGTTGGCCTTGTGGTAACTTGCTGTTTCTCTAAATATTGCATTCTCGTCCCCTTGAAGCGCGCTACCTCTGCAAATATAATTTCTTATCTTGAAAACTTTGTATCTTTAGTACATGGTGTTCCACAAACCATTATCATGGATAACGGTACACAATTCCAATCTAACGAATTCCATAATTTTCTAAATAGATATCAGATACCATTCGTTTCTTTTTCTCCCTATTACTGTCCCCAAGTAAACCCTACCGAGATATAACAGGACTAACGTAACTACCGGTTTTTCTCCAAATTTTCTTGTTTTTGGTCGCGAAACTGTTCAGTGTGGTTCTCTCTATACCCACACTGACAACTTAGAGGAGATTATCTTTCTCCCCAGAGATATTTATGCAAACAATATTGGACTTCTTGCTCATTTATTTGACAAGGTCCAAGTTGCTCTTTATTTAGCTCATCGTAAGAATGCCGAAAGATTACGTCGTTCTTTTAAAGAGTTCAACGTCGGAGAATTCGTCTGGCGTAAGAACCACACTCAGAGCAACGCTGCTTACTATTACAGCGCAAAGCTCGCCCCGCGTTACATTAAGTGCCGGGTTGTACAAAAGCTATCACCTTTGGTATACATTCTTGAAGATGCAGATGGCATCAGAGCAAAATGGCATATCAAAGACTTCAAATTGTAAATATTTATAAATATATTTTCTTAGCTTAGTCTATATACTTAAATATTAGATTAGTTTAGGTGCTTTTGATCTGCTTCCTTAATTCTATCGTTTCTTCACGAGTGCTTTAATTGCTTTACTCGTGGGTTCGGAAGCCTAATAACTTCAATTATCTTAATGGGTGATTCTACACCTAGTGCTGCTTTTGGGGCTGTGCTGTTGGAGGAAGTCATGATTTATCTATCTGTAATGAGGAAGAAACTGTTATACGATCTAAAAGCCTATCTTAGTTCCTCACTTCTATTTAACACTATCTACACTTAAGTCATAAGATGGAGCGGTGGACAACTCCTTAAATAAGCCTTCGGTCACTTGTATAGTTAAACACAAGGGTCTTTATCAGGAGCGGCTGACAACTCCCTAAATAAGCCATTCGTCACTTTATATCACACAGTTTCTACGGAGTAGGTGCCATTGAAAGTGAGTCCTACCCCATTTTCTGAAAGAGTTGCATGTCTGATTGAATTGAATGTATGAAGATCTGTTTGTAGTCTCATCCTACGCTAGTTGATAAGCATGTGTTGGAATTTTTGTTAGTTTTGTATGAATGTAGTAGATTCTGTTACTAACATCTAAAATTCAAAATTTTTCTTTCTAGGAAGAAAAATGTTTTTTCGGGTCGGGGAGAAATGTAGTATATTCTCATGTTTTATGGGTTACTTACGAGGTTTTATCCATAAAATCCTTGAATTTGTATTATTTTCTTCATATTTTTTAGTTTGTTTGTTTATTTTTGTCATTCTTGACAATACTGTCAGTGACCTTCCGTCACCGACTAACGAGATAGTTTCTAAACATGTAAAAAGTTTGTAGTTAAGAGTTTGTATATTTTTATTCTAAATTCTTAATTTTATGTCACCCTAGTACTTTTTATCATACTTATTTTTATAAAAATATCTCCCCTGGATCTCTTCCCTGAACCTGGACATATTTTCGGACCTGCTACACCTAAATCTTCACCGTGGAGTTTCTACTTGACCTGACCGCTAAGAAGAATTAGATGAACTGGCTGCCTTTGGAATTGGATATTTTAAATTCGGAATCACTTAAAATCTTAAATTCGACTTTCAAACCGGACCGAGTTTTCTTTAAAGATGAAACCAAAGGATGGTCATTCAAGTCTTCGCTTCCAAAAGAAGCAGTACTAAATTAAAGGCCTTGTCCCGGGGCCGAGCCGACCCGGGACGCCTTCTCAACTGTCATTCGGCTTCGACGCGTCATAAACCGAGCTCTTTACTAAAACTCTAAACTCCGACATCAGCCCCCTTCCTCTTCCTGCTGAGGCCTGGAGGCCCTGACTACGAGGGAGCTTTCCAGTACACTGAGTACCGGAAGACTTAACCGTGGGATCACCTCCCGCTGCGGCCTGGAGCGCCGACTCACCCAAGAGCCCACTGCGTGCGAGGGTCAGGCGGGTCTTGGCTACAGAGAGACCAGCGACGTCTTCGACTCTTAGAAGAGGATCACCAAAGGATCAACGGGCCCTCCTGTAAGTCATCCGAAGACCGTGTCGCATTGCGACACCCATTCTCTCCAGTCCCATTGTAAATATTAGGTAGGCAGGAAGTGCGCTAGATTTAAGTAGTTGTGTAAATATTTTAGGGCAATAAATACTTTTCTTTGTTCCTCCCCTCATCTCCATATTTTTCATTGTTAGGGACTACCTATCTGTATTATTTTCTTCATATTTTTTAGTTTGTTTGTTTATTTTTGTCATTCTTGACAATACTGTCAGTGACCTTCCGTCACCGACTAACGAGATAGTTTCTAACCTTGTAAAAAGTTTGTAGTTAAGAGTTTGTATATTTTTATTCTAAATTCTTAATTTTATGTCGCCCTAGTACTTTTTATCATACTTATTTTTATAAAAATATCTCCCCTGGATCTCTTCCCTGAACCTCTTTTCGGACCTGCTACACCTAAATCTTCTTAGCGGTCAAGGAGGTTGAGGTACTACGAGAGGTTCTTCCTCTGCACTCTGGAAAGTTTCTGAAGTAAGAGTATCTAATCTTTTAACTAGATCGGCAAGTTGCGATTTAAGGTTCAGGTACAAGTCCTTAGAGCTAGGCAAAAGGTCGATGTCGATGCGCTTCATGCGTAAGGAAAGGTGATTTAAATAAGTATCGACCTTTGGCAACAATCTTGGGTTTGATTCCAAGTTATCCAGCTTAAGTTTAGTGTATTCTATACTAGAGGTAATTTGTGAAAGGTCCTCTTCAACTGTTAGAGTTGAATCAAGAATGTCCTCAGAGGAGGATGTGAGGAGGCGTTTGAGCTGGTTTCTTAACTGACTTATGTTAGCAGCCGGTTCCTCTAGCCTAATTCTAATCTCATACTCCAACTCTGGTTTATTGAGGAGGTCGAACTTTATTTGTCTAGCCATAATGAGGTTAGAGGTTCAAAAGAGGTAGTTCTAAAGACGTAGTTCTAAAGAGGCAAAGTTTTCAAAGAGTTCTCTAAGAGGTAAGAGAAGTAAAGGAGGTCCTATATCAAGGAGGTACGTAGACCTAAAGGTGTAAAAAAAATAATGAAGTTTATTCCTAGAGGTAAAGAGTAAAAATAAAAAAAAGAGTGAGGTATAATAAGATGCCAAAGACGTATTTATGTGTGTGTGCACTTGTGTAAGTGTGTTTTAGAATTTAGAGGTTAGTAACAGAATCTACTACATTCATACAAAACTAACAAAAATTCCAACACATGCTTATCAACTAGCGTAGGATGAGACTACAAACAGATCTTCATACATTCAATTCAATCAAACATGCAACTCTTTCAGAAAATGGGGTAGGACTCACTTTCAATGGCACCTACTCCGTAGAAACTGTGTGATATAAAGTGACGAATGTCTTATTGAATTGAATGTATGAAGATCTGTTTGTAGTCTCATTGGTTTTCATCTTTAAAGAAAACTCGGTCCGGTTTGAAAGTCGAATTTTAGATTTTCAGTGATTCCGAATTTAAAATATCCAATTCCAAAGGCAGCCAGGTCATCTAATTCTTCTTAGCGGTCAGGTCAAGTAGAAACTCCACGGTGAAGATTTAGGTGTAGCAGGTCCGAAAAGATGTCCAGGTTCAGGGAAGAGATCCAGGGGAGATATTTTTATAAAAATAAGTATGATAAAAAGTACTAGGGCGACATAAAATTAAGAATTTAGAATAAAAATATACAAACTCTTAACTACAAACATTTTACATGGTGAGAAACTATCTCGTTAGTCGGTGACGGAAGGTCACTGACAGTATTGTCAAGAATGACAAAAATAAACAAACAAACAAGAAAATAATACAAATTCAAGGATTTTATGGATAAAACCTCGTAAGTAACCCATAAAACATGAGATTATACTACAGTGTTCACATGTATCGGTGCATTTGAAGCGGACGGGACGCTCTTTTGTTGTTTGTGAGAACGTGTGGAGAGCGAAGACGCTCGGGCCGCTTCATATAAATCAAAAAGCGACTTGGCCGCGGTCGCTGGAATCTGCGGCCAAACCGCTCGGTCGCGCGGATGCATATAGTTCAAGCCTTAAAGTTTTACCCTGCCTATAAGTTATACCTATAAGTTAATATTTAAACTTCAAGAACTCTATGACTAATTATGTGTTTGCCCTGTTCGATTTATCATCGTATACTCGTAGTACCGGAAATTCCCTACAAAATTACATTCACAGATTAGTTTCGAAAAAACCTAAGTACTAAAATATTAAAACATAAACATTTACATACAGCCACAAAGGCACATACGTTACTCCTGATTTTGATTTCAAGAGTCAAACCTCTATTTACTTCAGGTCTTCTCAACATGTTTCCTATTTATTTAATCCCAACTGAGGTTCCAGCCGGCTTTGCGTCGCTGCCGGATATAAGTCACTGGGAGGATTTAAAAGTTACAAAACCTGCGCTTCGGAGAGAAATTCTGAAAAGTGTCTCACTGTGTACGTATTTACGGGTGATTCCCGGAACTTAATCTTCAATACCTCATACACCAGTCATTTTGGACCGTATTAACGAAAGGCTCTTAACTCTGAGATCTATTTTGAGCGTCCTTTTCAAGGTGGGTTTATTTAAGGCAGACTAGCACAACTCCCAAATTTTATTTATGTGACCATCTACATTTAGTTTGAGTGAAATACTTACAGCCGGTTTCTTGGGCGCTGTTCAAAGTTGTGATTTATTGACATGGCATTTAATTTGACTAAGCAATCAAATCAAATCATTTTAACTTAACCATACGAACTGTCAAACACACTTTTCTAGCACGACTAGCACAGAGTCTATTGATGAGTAGCATGCTAGTTTACAGTTTAAAAAAAAAAATTGACATTTTAATGACAGGACTAATGTCAGTTTAAGTTGAAGTTTTGGTTCGCGCCGAAATGAAAAGTTTTTCTGTTCCAAAGTTATTATTGAGTTGGTCTAATCTAAAATGAATTGCAAAGCAATCCGGGGCAAAAACTTCACAGAACGTGAAAAATAGATGCTTCTGATCATTGCAGAATAGTGCATTGCCGTCTTATGGATCCTTATATTGTCCGCCACAGTTATCTGGAAGGCTCCAGTTGCTTATATGCTAATTGTGAGCAGAATTTGCTCCACAACGCTGATGGCATTACGCCTGATTTTATAGCGTACACACCTACCTATAATCCAAGTCCCAATCAGGCCCACAATCCTCACAATCACTGCTTTCGGGACCCGGAACCAAGTTCGAAACTACTCTTTATCAAGCTCTTCCATAGGGTTCATCCTCCTCCTTAAGCGTCTAGTTCTAGCAGCCGCGCGTCACCATAACTAGGTGAGAGTCCCGAAAGCGAAGACATGAAGATTATTACAAAATATCACCAATTTCAAGCAAACAAATTAAGTTAATTCGTCGATCTCCTCCGATTAGTTAACAAGGCGATTTGATACTTCAAAATTGATTTTGAACAGTGATTAGTGCCTAATCATTCCCCAGGAAACCCGAATACAGTTTGACATGTCCTTTGACGTTTCATTTGTTAACTGATTTGATCTGTTGGTCAACTGAATTGATTGGCGCTCAGGAAACCCAAATCGTGGTTAATCATATTTTAATTTGATCGTAGCGATTAACTAATCTAATCAGCCCCCAAGAAACCGGCTGTTAGTCAACATTCCTTAAGTCACATATAAGAACTGAACCGAATATACTTAAAAAAAGAAGTTATCAAGTAAAATAAATGGATGCATTTCTTGACATAGCTCCTTTTAACTTAAAATCTACTTTTTTTTTCATTAGAATTTTAATACAATAAATTCTACTGAATTATTAAAATATTAGACTAGGCTCCGGTGAAATTAAGCAAGCGGATAAATGTATTAAAATGTAAACACATTGATGAAGTTACCTGATTTGCAAACAAAACTTTTATAAAAAGTGCTGAAATTAAAGAACCCGACCATATTTTACTGAATTTTGGTGGTAAATATTAGAAATATTTTATATCCAACGACAAGCCACAGGGTAACCATTTTTAAATAGGCTAAGTTGGCAGCACTTTCTGTCCTAGTTTTTTCAGGCAATTTATGTTAGTGCCTTGCCTTCATAAATATGATTTCAGACTAGAAATATTACTTATAATAATTTTATTTCCTACTAGCAGTGCCCGTGACTACGTTCGCGTCAAAGGATTCGCCTATTATGTACACCCTAAGGGTTCATTCTAAATACCGGTTAAAAAGATTTCGAACTTGGATACGTAGTTTCAGAGATTACACACAAACTTACAAACATTCAAGCTTCCAAACTTTTCTTCTCTATAATAGTAAGTACAGATATAGATTTCCTAATAAAACTTAACCCTATTCCTAGCTCGGTAAAAATATTGGACCATTTTATGCCACTAGCACTCATTTCGTTTCGGTAAGAGAGCTATTAGACGAGAAGAGAGCTAATAGTGCTGACAACTTCTCAGTGATAACTGCTAAGAGCCACAAGAGAGCGGTTTTCCCCTGGGCGGAAAATTCGCGGACTATTTGCAGAGGACGCGGTGAGCTCTCTCAATTAACTCCAATGCTTACGGGGTAAACACTTGTGCACCTGATACAGCTTGTTAAAGATAAATAGCTCGAAGGTTTACTTGGTTTGTTGATACTAGAGAGACAATATGACGAGCCCGTTTTTTTATTATTCGAATTCAAATGATTAACATTAGATTATGTTGTGTAGTATGTCTACTTGATAAACAAAATAAATAGATACGACGACCATTAATACATTAAGTATAAAGAAAGAAAGAAATATATTTGTTTAACGCCACACAGACATATACAAGACATAAAAAAGGAATATATACCTACTTTTATATTTTAGAAATATACTTGTAAATCATGCATCAAAGACTTATTATTGAAATTGTTGGGGAGTGGACTAGGGGACAGTTGGGGTATATAACTGAAGAAAACACAAGAACAAATGGGTGATGAAGTAGTCACAACAAGAATATTACAAGATGAGTGTCACGAGATACAAAAGCAAAAATAAAAAAACACAAAGGAGTCTTCAACAGAAATAATAACGCAAAAGTTGAAAATCGTTTGTGCATTATCGATGAAAAAGCCACTGTCAGTGATACTTTATAAGTTTAATACCTAGGTACCACTTAATAGTAATTGCCGTTTATCGTATGTAGCTAACAATAACTTCATCATCAGCTATTTGATACCCACAGGGGGACACAGGCCTCTCTCATTGTTTACCAAGGTTCCCGGTCATGTGGAGCCCGGATCCAGCGACTACCTGTACCGTAACGATGTCTTTAGACCATAATAACTTAACGGTACTTAATTTGATCACTTTTATTAAATTACTGATAAATAAAAGTGTGAATTCGGCCGTTAATATGCGTAAACATGGATGTGATGAGGTCACCATGAAAAAAGAAGGACATGTTGGCTTGTCGTTTTGGAGAAGAAAGTGGTTGTGATTTTGTAGAGTCAATTAATAATTTCGTTAATAACATAATAATTAAGAGCAATTAATAATTTGCACTATAAAACGTCGTTAAACCAAGTCAGAGGCCTTCAAACGGCTTGAAAACTTCTGACAGTAATAGGACCAGCCACTATTCTTACAAGCCTACACCATTTCGGACTAGGCCCCCGTGGTGGAATATGGCCTATACCTTCCTTAGGGAAGAGACCCGTGCCCCTTGGTGGGGATATAATGGTTTGATGATGACGAATAATTTGCAGAGCAAAGTAATAATTTGGGCACCACCGCAGACGGGCAAAAAAAAAATATATATTTTTCCTATATTCTTATTCGAAGGTTTTCAAAATTAGTGTTACTTCAGTAAAACGTTAATGTATAGGAATACTCCGAAAAAAAACCCCATCACTTTTTATGTGTACGTTTTGTGGTTACAGAAACGGCTCTGTTCGTGTCCTGAATCGGAACTGTATAAATACCGAAAGAAATTTAACATACAAGATGAAAGTGATTCCAGCTAAATGTTTAAATAATGAGAACACACCTCACTGAAAGGTAAAGAAGTACCGTGACTTTTATAACAAAGGCAAACAAGTTTATTCGTTCCAAGTTCTTTCCTCGGTCAGAAGGAATGTGGCTTCGGAGAAAAGTTTTATTTGCTTTTATACTTGTTCTTGTGATGTACGTAAAGAGTCAAAAAGCAAATAAAACTTTATGCGAAAAGCGTGAACGAATGGTAGGTAAACTCATAAGTATATGGTACTTATAATTACTTGTTTATCGGAAGCACTCATTCAGAAATAGCTTCTCACGTAAAGGAAGAATAATATGCCGTATCTTTATAGTTTCTTTTTATTCAGTGTGTGCGTCGCTAGTTTAATTAAAAACATAGAGGAAACTATCAACGCCTTCATATTTTCCAAGAAGACCTATTAATCATAAGGACATCGAATATGAGTGCGACAATTAAAAGTCGCGATTTTTTAGATTTTATATATCGTATTAATTATCAATCTCACTCTTAATAAATAAGTAACTGCATATTTCGTATTCTACAATGCAAGTCTTATTGAATAAATACAAAATTTAAGCGAATGCCTATGACCCTGTCGTTTCAACGTGACGGCCCACTTATGAGAGACTGGCTGTTGGTTGGCACCAACGACTTCCTTTTTCCTGTCTGCTATCGTTTGCAGGCTCTTGGATTAGGAGCCGGCGATTGATTGTCCGGACTACAGCCGAATCAACTGATAGAAACCTCAAACAGTGCTGGGACAAATTAGGCCTATCCTTGTGGCACAGAAAGCCTACTGAGAAAAGCAAAAACCGACCATGTGGTAGTTGTACTCGGCGGAGGGTTCCGTGCTAGCTTAAATTATATATGACATTACGTCAAAAAAAAATGTTTTGTTTCACGCTTAGGTATTTCTTATTATTTGTTGTGATAGAGAGTCTAACGACTCTACTATACGTATAGTCGACAGCACGTCAACCTCCACATTTTAGTTGCAAAGTTGTCCGTAATGGAACGGTGTAGAGTGCATGGGTGTATACTATGATGTGCTGTCGACTGTACTATTATACGTTGTTATGTCATCACAGAAAAGTGAGTCTATATCATAGGAAAGTAATTCTGAAAGGGCCAAAAGTAAATATGCACGATATAAATTTCTAAATCTAGTTGTAGAATTTCATTTTGGTGCCTAGCTGCGGAACATAAAATGCTGTACCTGCTCCATCTCCGTCTTTTGAGCCGTTTGTGTAGAGCTCATAGTAATTTGGGTATTTTTTCACCTAACACTAAATGATTAATAATGATTTTAGTTGTGTTTATTGAAAGTGTTATTGTATTAAGACATGATCTTAATTTGATAACATGTTTTCCGTGCCAGGAATCGTTTTTATTTTCCGCTTTAAAAATCAGCCCAGGCCTTTAAAATCACCTATTCGGTCGAGAGAAGAAAAAAAAGCACTTAGACGGCATTTCGACCATTTAACTTTCTATAAATTGCACTGTGTTATTCGGAAGTAGAAACAGACCTTTCGGAGAAGCTAATCTTCACGAATTACTCGCTATTTTGACACACTGAGATACACTGTGACAGAAGTTCTTTACACTTTTTAGCAGGCGAGTTTTTTTACTAGTTCATTCTAACAATACTTGGTACGTATGCAGTAATGCTGCAAAGCTTTGCCAGAGTATAATATTAGAGTTTGACACTGAAAACATCAATTGTCACAAAGTTCAAAGAAAATCTCTAAATAAATGCTAAGAATGTATGTATGGAAACAGCCCCTATTCATGTCTTTATTAAGTTAAAAAACCCATTTCGTTAAAAGGTAACTCTGAAAACCTTGTTTGTCAGTTTTAAGGTAATCTACTTACTGACTGTCCGGTCAATCGTGTAGGTACTATGCAAACGCTATAGTTACGTATAAGGGACTCCACACACGGCGGCTACAAGGTAAAGATGTATATTATAGCACGATATATCTCATTAGATCTTTCCATAGAAATCGTCAGGAGACCACACACGACAGCTATAATATACATCTTTACATCTTCGTATCTTAAAGGTACTGAGCGGTCTCTAAGCTACACTGAAAAAAATGAACTCCAATCAAGTGACATTTTAGCTTGATTGGCGAATTCTTGTTCAAATCAATCACAACATAGTTAAATTTATGAAATAACAAATTATTGCAGCAATAAAGTTAAAATGATCAGACGCTCAAACATGATGCCTACTTAGCCCTAACAAGGCTGCATTGTGAAAGCTATCAAATTAGAAAAAATATTTAAACCTAACATGTAACTCCTTCGATTCAATCAAACAGTTTTGATTACTACAATAAAGATCATTTGAACTTTATGATTCTTATAATGTTCGTTTCACTTGTTAGTATCTATAAAGTATCTTTAATTGGTATTAACAACAAACTTGATCAAATTTATGACGTGACTTGGTTGAATCTATTATTATTTTTCATAATACAACATTACATCACACATTACATTACAGCTATCAAATGCGTCACAATAGCATCAAACACATAACTTTATTAGAGGTATCAAATAAAGCATGTTATATTTTATCAAACAACTTGACTTTACTCATAGTATAATTTGTCTGGTTTAATCAATGAACTTGACTAAATCAATAATGTTTGTCCCAGCTTTATTAAGTCTTATCAAGGAACTTGATTAAATCCATAATGTCTAACCCCTACCTATTCAGCCTACATAGACTAATAGCAAACATTTTCTTATTATATTTCGCATAGTCAGTGTTGCCAAATAATTCGGAGCTTTGTAAAGTTACGATTTTATTTTCTAGTCTGCACCTAGAAAATCTAGTAAAAGTAGAAAAAATGCCGGACATATCATACATCCTGGGATGTAATGTATATTATAGCTACCGTGTGTGAAGTCCCTTAGGTTGCACAGGGAGTATTTGACAAATATATGTTTGTAGATTTTAACATAGTGCTGTCTATGTGAAGACATAGCGAAGTTTTGTTTCTTTGACTTATTTGAAAAAAAAACAAAAGTTAGAAAAAAATATCTGATCTATAATATAAAAATGAATCGCTGAATGTCAATGCTAAGCGTAAATCTCGAGAACGAACCGATTTCGTTAATTATTTTTTTAGAATATTCCTTGAAGTTCGAGGATGGTTCTGAAAGAGAGATTTTTTTTAAAAAGTTCCTAAAAAAGGGAAAGGTTTGAATGGTGAGAAAATATGAAAAAAATACCAAAACTTTGGCGGTACAAAGTTTGCCGGGACAGCTAGTATTTCATATTTTTTGATGTTGGGGGACCACTAGAATTGAAAAGATAGACCTATGTATAGGAAACACACATACGTATACTCATGCTCATGAAACACACATGCTCACGCCTGTATCCCAGAGGGGTAGGAAAGACCAGGATCTGCCAACTGCCACGATTCTGACTAATAACTTTCGCTTCGTCGACTTTCATTAGGTTTCCATGGGCGCCCGTAGGTTTCGGGTACCTGATTAAAATGTAAGCAGTTCAAAATTTGTGTACTATTTACCGATACAATCCGTTTACTCAAAGAGTTTGTTGAATTCTTCTAAATCAACATTCCATGGAATTCGACTCGTTCATCTTTCATTCCTATCATCATCGACGTTGACGGCTGAGGCTAGTGTGTCCGCCTCTTAAGCCTATGCGCACACTAGCGACACGCGACAGGCGACAGTTCGGCGACTAGACGCGACTACAAGTGCCACCGTCTTATCTGTTCAGTAGATAGCGGCGCTAGTGGAGAATTTAGTAATAACATTTGAGAAATTTACCTTGACAAATGAGAATATTTTAACCTGTCTTTCAATTTTAATGAAAATATATCTGTAAATCTTAGCAAGTAAATAAATAAAACAAAAAATGGGGACAGGAATTACAATTTATAAGTTAGTTACAATTTTGCCCACCTGAACAGATAACTTGGTGGCGCTGTACGTTGACTACGGCCGTCAATTTTCATATATTTTGTTCGAATCTCCGCACACTTGGCGTCAGAGTCGCGGAGTCGCGACGACAAAACGCCAGAAGCAACTGACAACGTCGCATCTGACGCGGCGACTTGACGCGGCGATAAGTCGCCCTGTTTGCGATGGCTCTAAGTTCATTTGACGACAAGAACTGCAAAAACACGGAAGCCGTTAACGCAAGCCGAATTTATTTGATCCCTAATGACTGGGACAAAGACCTCAGGTAAATGCGTTGCGGGCGTGCAGAACGGCTTCAATATATAGGCTCTTTGCTGTGAAGTTAGTCTTGCATCAGTGTGAGTAAACATTTCACATGAGGTGATCGATCGAAATAAGTATAATAATCAACCTATGTACCTACAGCCAAGTCCAAGGCCTTAGGGCGGCTGGAAAAACTTCTGACAATAAGATCAGCCACTAGTCTTACTATTCGCCACCAATCCGGACTTGACCCCCGTGGTGGAGTATGGCCTGTACCTTCCTTAGGGAGGAGACCCGTGCCCTTCGGTGGAGACATAATGGGTTGATGATGACTATGATGTACATATGCTGATTGATGAACGCCTTGTTTCTCGAACACTAACAATATATTTCTTTTGTC
This sequence comes from Yponomeuta plumbellus, assembly GCA_947310845.1. Classification (NCBI taxonomy): domain Eukaryota; kingdom Metazoa; phylum Arthropoda; class Insecta; order Lepidoptera; family Yponomeutidae; genus Yponomeuta; species Yponomeuta plumbellus. Next base: position 12,534,575 of record OX371198.1, on the reverse strand, counting down.
ATATAACGGTTGTGAGTTGGCCAAATCGCACACAAAAAAATACTAGACAGCTTTTAACAGTAGAAAAAAATTGTGTTCGAGAAACTAGGGATAAATTTCAAATTCGCTCAACTATTCTTAGGCAATGCACAACACGAAACAACAAGAAAACTGTTCCTCTTTTTTATGATATACTAGCGACTCGCCCCGGCTTCGCACGGGTGGCAAAAACGTTTTCGTGGAAATACCTGTATTAGTTCCGTGGAAAATTCCCGGGGTAGTATTTTTTTTACACCTTGTTTTTTTTTACACCTATTGGAGATTTCATACGGAACGCTATTTTTTTTTGAAAATCCATATTAGCCATATAGCCTATTAGATGTTAGGTACTCACGAAGAATTTAGCTTTTTAATAGTGAAAGATTTTTTTACATCGGCCCGGTAGTTTCTGAGCCTATTCATTACAAACATACACACACACACACACACACACACACACACACACACACAAAAATACAAATCTTTTCTCTTTATAATATTATTAGTATAGATTTTTAGCTTGCTAAATAGCTGAGTTCCATTTAGCTCTTTCAATTTCCTGTCTAAAACACCGGCTATTATATTAATGTATGTATGTACTAACCATTGCATTTAGTTAGTTGCGTTATGATCTTGAAAACGACAAAAATAAAACAGTTATGGTGAGTCGATCGACCCACTAAAACAACACGCATCCCTTATTATTGCGAAAAAAAAATGATATAGTTAGATAAAAAAGTAAATTTATAGAAAATCGTGATTGCATTTAGAACATAAAGATTTGCACACAGGCAAGCTTAGTTAGATAGATAGAATATTCTTTATTGTATGTAGCTACACCAGGAATTACACATGAAATTTGACAATAACATAGTACAGTACAATTTTACGGCCTCATTACAAAAAGTAATTTCTTCCAGACAAACATTGATGGAAAAATATAAAGCTAAATTAGCATAGTAGTATCAGCTTATGTCTCTTTACTGCAACGGTCACTTTCCCGCAAAATACTGTAGTCTTCTATGGAATAGCCTCATTAGGAAAGATTTTATCGGCCTCTAAATCCGCGTGTGAGATGCTGAGATTTCTCTTTCCTTTGCCTTTATTGCACTAATACGGTAAACTACTTGTCATTTAACATTGCTAGCACTGTGAAGCCAACCTTAAGTACGTTGTCACGTAGTGACACGGTAGGGAAGGAGAAATGTTCTCACAGGAAGAAAACTTAAAATTCGAAAAAATGTGAATCATTGTTAAACACTCAGTATAATTGTCAGTGGGTTATTGTAATTTTTTTTTAACATTTGAAGGGTACAGGTACCCCATATTGTTTACGAAAACTAATAGATTAAGAAATCCTCATAGGCTTCAAAATGTAACCTCAAAAACGGCTCTACTTAGTAAAAGCGTAATTGGACTAGCTCCAAAAATTTACAATAAAATTCCTAATAATATTAAAAGCCTTAATGTTAATACTTTTAAATTAAAGCTTAAATCCATATTGATTGAGAAGTGTTATTACTCTATTGTTGAATATTTAAATGACAAGGAATTCTGCAAATAACTTTAAAGTGCCACTGAGCCACTTTCTATAACATGTATGATAAACTTCAATTGAGACTTTTGAATTTGTTAAAGACATTAATTTGATCAACTATTAGAATTGCATGTTAGACTATAAGTAATGAAAATATTTGTATGCTTTTTTTTAGCAGAATGTAGAGTACATAAATGTATTTACCAACTTATATATCCACCTACATTCCACAAATAAATGATATTGTATTTGTATTTGTATTTGCAGCGCGGTCGGGCCTACATTACCTGAGGTAAACAAGTAAAAATAACAAACAACTAGCAAACAATGGTCTTGTATCCCACACCGCACGCTCGTTTGCCCCAAGTCCCATTGTGAGCTGTATGTATGCATCAGTGAAGAATGCACAATGAGACCTCCGATTGCCTCCTAAAATGAAAATCTGTTTCCGGCCGGAGACGCTGTGACGCTCTCCGGGAATAAATTGGAAAAATTGAGTGTGGGAGAGGATTTGAACTTCGTAATCCTTGTGAAATACTTTAACTTTAAAAATACACAATAGTCGCTTTTACCTGAAATAAAATACTTACATTATTCGAAGCTAAATGTACTTGACCGAAGTTCAAAACTTACTTATTTTCATCTTTAGGTAAGTATACCTAGTAGTATGCCAATGTGAGTATAAATACATATATATAAAAATATATAAAGTAGCAATAAGTAAAGAGTGATCAAAAGTTCAGAGAAATTGTTCTAAATATACATATAACACAGCAAGATGATCTTAATAAACTATTATAATTTTCTCAGATCAAACCAGTCAACGTGAGCCATCCTGATTAGATCAGCTTATTTATAAAATAGCATTTCAAACAATAATGGACCGCAGATTGTGAATAATTTGATCAATAATAATAATTTCATAAACTCTTGTACAATGATTAAATTAGTGAACATCGCTGAAATGTTTTTTTTAAATTTCATTCATACTTAGTAGCTCAATGGTCATATCTTTTCTATTAGCCCGGTACAAGAGTAGATAAAACAGGCTTGGGATACAATGGTCGAATTTTCATGTATAATATGTAAGTTAGGTACTCGAAATTCATAATCAAGGATTGTGATTACGGATTTACGGATACCCTAAATAAAGCTGTAATATCTCACATATTTGATAAATTAGTAAGTTCTCGGAAATGTTAACTTAAGGTTGAATCGACAAATAAAATAATAATCTTATATATATATTATATATATAAAATTCAAAGTCCTGACTGACTGACTCACTCATCAACGCCCAGCCCAAGCCGTTTGACCTAGGAATCTGAAATTTTGCACAGAGGATCTATATATAATGTAGGCAAGGAATAAGAACGGATTTTTTGAAATTCAACCCCTAAGGGGGCGAAAAGGGTTGCCAAAATTTGTATGGGAGGTATAAAAAATGTTGTCTGATTTTCTTGAAACTTGAAATAAATACTCTTCAAAACAATTAATTGGACAAGTGTTTCGCCGTTTTTCCGAAATTTAACCCTTAAGGGAGTGAACGGGGTTGCAGAATTTTGAACTAAAGTCCACGCGGACGGAGTCGCGGGCGAAAGCTAGTGTGATATTATTATTGTTTCCACAAGTTGGAAAAGAACTTTTGGAGACACTTTTGTGGGAGTAATTTTAAAGTATGTACTTATTTTGGTTTAAAAATACCTTTCACATTCTACATCTACTATCATTCTACTTCTACAAAAAACACATTTCTTACTCATACCGTCCGCGAGACTACATTTTAATTAAATTTGTTGGATGTGTAATGTGTGATCCAATCCAATCAGTCGGACTCTCAACGCTGAGGATGTGAAAAATAGAAAAAAGGTTGTGGAACCAAAGTTGTTAAACTCTGACATGTTTCCGGAACTGAGCGTTTAGAGGTAACACATGGTTAATACAATACCTACATATCATGTAGAGTTAAGTATATAGTACGGGATACTCTTGTGCAAAGAGATTAATAAATAAATTATTAAGTTATTATCCATGATTATTTCAATTTCCATTCATTCATCGCGAACGTTATATACCTACCGTTAAATTAAAAATATATCTACAATATTTCATTCAAAACATTGTAACAAAAAACGAAATCAATCGCTCTTCACCGTCAGTATATTAAAGCTTTTATAAAAATCACCTTCCATGATGGATAACTTTCTTTTATGTCTAATAACACACCCTCGTCAACAGCAAAGTTGTTTTTGTAAAAATAATTTCAACACAGCTTTGTGATATTTTTAAATCTCAGGCGAAAACGATCAACCCCAGGTTTCTAATACTCTTACAAACCTGTTATTCTGATAACAACTGCCAGTTATTGTCTGTGAGCACTGTACTTTACAGATTGTAAGATAATTATGTAATATTGGATCTGAGGTTAGATAGATAGATAGATAAATCATTTATTTGCATTTACGTAGAAACGCAAACAACACAATGAAGCAATATAACAATATTGGCAATCTTATGAGGCTAAAACTGTTTAATTTTAATTAAGTGTAAATGTTTTATAAGAGAGCCGTTGGCTTACCTATTAAATAAAAATAAAATAACAAAACAAACACATTACGAATGAGACATACAGCGAAGCTTTATCCAGTGTAAGTGCTGTGGGTGTGGCAAATGCAAAAGGGCCCTGACTCAGCATAAGCTGGCGATATGGTACTCCAGCCCTGATCTTCCGTCAGTACCCGTAAGGCAATGTAAGGTTAGCAATGGTTATATATAAATAAGTTATTACAGTATCACAGTCCGTTTCTGAATTGAGAGATTCTCTGAGGGCTAAGTGTGTCCCTTCAAATGAATTCTCAAAAACCGCAAGACAGTACGAAACTAGTAAATTCGGAAATCGGCTGTTAATCTTTTTTACGAGTTAAGCAAATATAGAATGTTATATGTAGGTAAATTTAAAGATCTACTATAAAACTAAAACTAAACCCAGCCTTAGTAGTTCAAATAGTTAATTCTAACTGTAATTCGAGTCCAGGAATGCCATAAGAGTTAATTTTCAAGGTGCTACTGGTGATAAATAGCTCTTTAATTCCCAGTTTGATCTCAATAGCTCTCTATGACTGTTATCTATCACTCCTAGATCTACTCTACTCTCTATTACTCGAAGAAACTATTGCCTCCACATTGCAAACTTTTAAACACAGTGTTATACCGTTTTTTGTTGCGCAGGCGTCCGGGTACGCAGTAAGTAACTAATACATTTTGTGAAAGTGAAAGAAGTTTGTCAAGGTCGTGGCTAGTAGAAAATCTAGTAGATTTAAGATTTTAGGTGTAGTAATAAATAACACTACAGATAAACCCTATGCTTGCTTTTAGTACCGAACAAAATGTAGAAACTGAAAAGGTGGAACTTCGTGATCTGTATAAACTTTGTAATCCATAGCTTAACCTCCTTCCTAACAAAAAAAAAGAGTAATTGACATTTGTGTAAAGTGTAAGTGATTCTCTTCATTTTTTGAAGTCGGTTTAAAATAGGTAGGTACGAGTCGATGAAAGTTTCGCTATACTATTATACTTTCTCCTTAATCATTTTATTCTTATTAACAAGACCATTTCTAGCTGATTTTGTTTGACTTAAGCGGGCCAAGTGCGAGTCAGACGAAGCACACGAAGGGTTCTGTACCTTTACCTAGATAAAATTGGAATGTTTCAAGCGTCTACCTGTTACCGTTATTAATATCCAGCGAAAAACGCACAAAAATCAAGTCTGTTGTTTTTTTGTCCGTTCTTTGCCACTTTTGCCACATAAAAATATTTTATTTTTATTTTAGTATAGAGCAACATAACATAACATTTACATACAGGCACATACATTGCTTCTGGCCCCACACTAGAATACTCTGTGTCGTTTATAGTGAAAACACGAAATATATTAACTGTGAAAATTTCATCTGACAGATAGGCGTAAAGTGCAGTCTTAGTAATAGGGTCCGTTACTTTTGGGTACGGAACCCTAAAAATGGGTGACGCGAGAATGCGGGGTCGCGTTACAAAAGTTTCGGTCTTTATCTGATTCTTTTGTAATCTCGCTGATTCAAGAAATATAAAATCCCTTATTGTGACTTCTCTTTTTGGCATTGGTCGTATTTCGAGGAACAGCTTGTTTACATCCAGGAATTTTATTTTCTCGGGTACCTACAGCTCCTAGTTACAAGGCCACGGTCACACTTAGTGGTTAACCGCTTGGAAAAAACCGATAAACGAATGACACTGATACAGTGACTGACACTGTATCACTCGCGTCTGGAAATAACATCGATCGCAAGAGTTCTCTTTTACAAAAAACTTTTTAATCAACTTCAAAAAAGGAGGCGAGTGTATTCTTTTTTTACATCATTGCTAGTATTGATTTATTGATTATTGATTTTATTGATTGTTTCATTGTGCCAGAAGTTTTCGGGCATCGGGCGGCCGGGGCTACGAGCGATTCGCGAAATTATTGTAATTAAATCATTAGAATTATTAGTGGTAATAATTTGCAAGATGTAATTGGTGTATGTTACCAATCTTGTATGCCATTCGTTTTTTTTAACATAGCCTCCTTTGTGTCCCACTGCTGGGCAAAGGCCTCCCCTAACCGCCTTTCTTCCAATTCTCCCTATCTCCAGCCACATCGTACCATCCCGGCAAGAATACATTTAGGTCGTCCCGCCATCTTCGCCTTGGTCTGCCGCGACACCAAGCCAATTTTGCCCGGTCCAATCCAGTTGATCGCAATTGTGGCCCACCTATCTACGCTCATACGGCAGACATGGCCAGCCTGGACCCACTTTAAACTGGTGATCGTATCACCAACATCGAATTAAAAATTAAAATCAATACGACAGCTAGAAGTAGATTAACGGAATTGATACATTTTCTTATCGATTTGCGACATAATAACATAACATAACATTTACATACAGGCACATACATTGCTTCTGGCCCCACACTAAGATACCCTGTGTCGTGGGAACCAGAAACAGTGGCGTCACTGACATGTAAACCTCCAAGGCCTGACTTAAATCACTTAAACTAACTTCACTTTTTTAGTACTAGTACTTAATTTCAGAAATGATAAAACCAAGGGTATCTGCGAACAAACTGTTATCAGTTTGGGAGAAACACAAATTATATATTTTTCTGAATAAAAATCTCATTAACTAACTAACCGACATAGAAAGACAAATCCAGGTCGTAAAGGGATGCAACCCCCATGCCCGAATGCCCGTGGCATAACGTGAAAGTGCACTACCCAACTAAACCAAACAGAGATCGCCCCAACACTGAAGCTTTAACATTATATGCATATCATAACCACTCGTAATGCTTCAACAAGCATTGAGTGCTATCTGCTGTATAATTCCCTTCACGATGAGATACTTAAAAAATCGCGCAGAAGGGATGAGTTCGCAATGAATACGTAAGACCCTTTTGGTATTATCTATCAATTTGACTGAATGAAAGTATCATAAGTCACAACCCGCGTCACCAGGCGGTATGACCCAAACTACGTAAGAACTATAGGAAGTCAAAGTATTTTTCAATTTATTTGTGCATTATACGCCGAATTCCGTTTCGGCCCGGAAATTTTCTTTCTATGAGAAGTTTGTGTATAAATCCTAACTTTGGAATCAAGTCTCACGTCGAAAAATTAATTTAAAACTCCTAATGACTAGTTAGTAAAGTAAAAAGGTTCTTTAATCGTGTAAATGGTTACCTACACGAACTTTAATGTGGTCGCCATGCTAGGGCAAGCCTGTGTTATGACGGCCTTCTATAATGTTCCTAATAAAGAATTATGCAAGTTTATGGTATCATCATCAACTCATCACGTCCCCACCGAGGGGCACGGGTCTCTTCCCTGAGGAAGGTATAGGCCATACTCCACCAGGGGGGCCAAGTCCGGATTGGTGGAGGCTTGTAAGACTAGTGGCTGGTCTTACTGTCAGAAGTTTTCAAGCCGCCCTAAGGCCTCTGACTTGGCTTAACGACTGCCATCTATCGACGGCAGCCGGCACCAACTGCTTAACGTGCCTTGCGAAGCACGGAATCGCTCGGAAAAATGCCAGTAGCATGAGTCATCATAGATGGTGACCCATCCATGGACTGAACGCGCCGTATGTTGCTTAACCTTAGTGATCGTCTAAGATCACTCAGGCAGCCCAGGCTACGAGCGATACGAAGTTTATGGTATACAATAGGCAATTACAAGAGAGTGCTTGTTTACAAGTTCGTCATTTACATTAAAGTGAAGATAAAAATACGAGACGGTGCGGAGGCCTACGTCGCCCTCGACCGGAGATGACCGGAAGTGCCGGCGGACTTCCGGTCACAGCTGTGCCGTCAATATTAATTTGCCGCTCCGACCGACCATGCCCTGATACTGACACTTGTTGCCGCCCCGCTACTGAAATCGGTAGCTAATTTCGGAAAAAGCGGCGATGATATCACTCGAAATGACAGCTCGTAGGAACTCAATCCTACAAGCTGTCATTTCTAGTTTATGATGTTTTCTGCGGATGACGTAATACTTCCGGTTTCGTAAATTCTGGTTCTTTGTTTTCTTTAAAATTTAATCACGCAACCGTGGAGGAAGTTAATCAACGCACGCAACCCAAATCGAAATATTCAGCGCTGTCTCTCAAGATTTCCAATTTTCCCGAATAAATAAATAAAAACAGTAGAATTTTAGGAAAATGTTAATTATCACATAGCGGACGAATATTCTTTCCATTATCAGATCAATTTTTACTAAGCAGCTCGGGTGACAAAATATCCCTTTTTATGGAGCTTCCTTTTATTTACTTGTTTTATAAAAATAAATGAAACATTTTTACAACGTCCGGCAGAATGCCTTAACAATACAAAATAATGGTTACAATGTTGGCCATAAAGTACGTTAAAGTGCTATCAAATTCAAGAAATAAAGGATGATCATTCGTCAATAAATTGTATCAACAGATGACCTACAACGAAGAACTTATATACGTTATTGCTCAAAAAATTTAAAAGAATTTTATCAACAGTTTGCTTAAAAGGAAGTTCTAATTTTAGGGTCGACGGACTAAAGCACATGAGGGATTTGTCATAAAATTATAGTTCTTAACAATACCGCTACTGAATCCATGGAGCGATGGTAGCTAAATGGGTAAAGCAGTGGACTCTGAAGCGACAGACCCACGTTCGATTCCCAGTGTGAGCATGTACTTTGTGTTTGACTTTGTTTACTAAGGCCGAAGTCGGCCAAGTGGTGCAAGTGCACCACCGACTAAAATCCATTCAAGTTTAAATTAAATAGAATTTTGACAAATAGTGTGTGGTGGAACTGTCAAAATTCTGTTTAACTTAAATGTAAATGGATTTTAGTCGGTGGTGCAAGTGGGTCTAAGTTACGTACATTGTGAAATTACAATAGCAATGCAACTCGCTAACTGTGAAGGAAAACATCGTGGGGAAACCTGAGTGTCTGAGCTATTCACATACATTAGCGCTTGACATCACCGATCCGCGCTGGCACGCGTGGTGATTAAGCCCATACTCTCTCATGTGTTGTTGTGTTATTCCTGGTGTACATAAAATAAAGAATATTCTATCTATCTATCTCTCTCTGAGATAAAGCTTGTGTCTTGCAGAGGTACGTATCATCATCATCAACCCATTTATGTCCCCACCGAGAGGCTCGGGTCTCTTCCCTGAGAAAGGTATAGGCCATACTCCACCACGGGGGCCAAGTCCTGATTGGTGGAGGCTTGTAAGACCAATGGCTGGTCTTACTGTCAGAAGTTTTCCATCCGCCCCCTAAGGCCTCTGACTTGGCTTAACGACTGCCATCTATCGACGGAGGCCGGCACCAACTGCTTAACGTGCCTTGCGAAGCACGGAACCGCTCGGAAAAATGCCACTAGCGTTAGTCATAGAACGGTCACCCATCCATGCACTGAACGCGCCCTATGTTGCTTAACATTCGTGATCGTCTAAGATCACTCAGGCAGCCAGGCTACAAGCGATTCGTAAAGCATCCTATACATATTGTACGTATATAGAATGCTTACTTACATAGATAGATAGATAGATAGATAAATAATTTATTTACATAACATACCTACATAAATTAAAACAGTAGTTTGCTTAATTTTTGTACAAAAACAAGTATTTTCAATTCATAAATTCTTCCTTAATGTAGCACATTTTAGAACACTTTTCACTGTCTAAAAATTTGTGTTTTTGTCTATGTGCTTTAGTTCGTGGACCCAAGAATTATAATTAACGAAATTGAAACGGAATAGAGGAAAACATTAAGGCGAAATCCACACAAACGGAACTGCCTTTTACTGCTAATGTATACACGACACACGCAAGTTATGTTGGAGCTCCATTGTTTGAAGTTCTCTGTTTGAAGCCTACTTATTTAAACTTAGCGGTACCCCACTCTCATCTATACTGCTTATAAGTTATTCTTAAGGATACTGTTTGGGTTTCAATTTAATTTAAAACGGTGTATTTGAACTCGGATTACGAGTGTGCAGCTAAAAGTGTGTAACGAGGCGATCGCCTCGTTGCTTCTTTTTATCATTTTCGGCCATCGACAATTCCAAAATTTAACTATTATATGACATTCGCCGCAGTGTTCGGACGTATTTGGCACAGATATTCCTCAGCCTCCGAACTAAGTGGACGTAAACGTGATTCCATCTTTATTATCATTTTTATTACAAAACGTCTGTCACCTTATTCTCCGTACCTATATTATTTACTCGTATCAACAAAACCATACAATTCTAAACGCACATAAAATTAATGTAAGTGTTCTACTTTTTATACTCGAAATTGTATTTTTATATTTATCTTTTAGACCGTAGTTAAGCTTTTCTATTTTTATTGTTTTCAGGTGCCTTTATTTTACCATATTATAAATAAATCAAACATTCTACCGTGCCCCTGGATACCCCTCTCTTACTACGGATCGCACCCCCAACTTAACCTGTAGTGCGACAAGTGGCGATTTATTTATCCCTTAAAAAATATTACTAGAGCCGATGATCTAGATAACACTATGATAATGCCCATCTGATTTAGCTAAAAACCATCTCGATTAAAATAACTTTCAATAATAAAATAGTACCTGGTCCTACCCCTTTGGGATACAGGCGTGAGTTTATGTATGTATGTAAAAAGATATGTTAATAAATAATAATAAAAAAAACTCACGCCCGTTATCCCCGAGGGGCAGAGGCACCAATCACTAGAACTGGGCCCACGTTTTAATTAGTTTATTTAAATAAATTGTCGATCAGATCGGGAACCATGGCATAGACCACAGAACAAAAAAAAAAGAGTAGAAATCGTAAGTGGGCGGTGCCCGCGTGCCTCAAATTAGCAATGTATTGCCTATGCGTAGTCTATGACAGTTTTTCTTACCTCAGTTGCCGTGCGCTTCTAGTAAAGAAAACAATTGTGAAAACTCTACTAAAATGCCTTATTGTGCTGTGTTAGAGTGCAAAAATAAAAGATGGGGACCAAAATGTACCGATCATGCCGTAACATTCCATCGGTAAGTAGTATTTCCATTGTATTTAATTTAATAGAAATTAAATTTGCAATGACATGAACAAGGAAAGCAATCCGAAAGTGAGAAAGTAAAACCACCTTTATTTACTGGAATATAATGTTCAATTTTCGTCGAAGTATGTGTACTTTTTCTACAAATTTCTGTCAACATTTGAATGCTACTCAAATGCTACTCAATTCAGCTGGGACACAACATTATAAAAATCTATCGATAATATTTTGTCTATGACTTAGCAGAAATAAATAATTATCGGTACTTTAGGTAGAGTACCTGCGTCTTATTAGGTACTTTGGGAAAATAATTGTCGTTATTTTATTTTAATTGAAGACCTCTGTGGCGCAGTGGTTAGTGCATCTGACTACCATGCGAGAGATCCCGGGTTCGAATCCCGGCTGGGGACAAAAAACAAAAAACAATCCCAGGTCTTGTATGTTTACATGTTTGTGACGTCGTTGTTTCTGGTGCCCACGACACAGGGTATCCCAGGGTGGGGCCAGGGGCAATGTATGTGCCTGTATGTAAGTGTTTATTATCATCTTTTATTATTATTATTATTATTTAACACATTTTTAGTTGCAATTATTTTTGATACTGCGCAAAATTTATTGATCATGTTCCTTGACGCTGTTTAGTTCCTTTGCGAGAATGTGGTCCTGACTGCAGTATCATGTCATTTTTGTAAACTTTTAATCCGGATCAACTTACCCATCCCATTTTGAGACGAGCAACCGAACGACGAAAGCTCCGTCTCTGCTCACCACCCACTCACTGCTCTGCGTATCGGGGCGAAACCTAGTCGGACTCGTCCGATAAAACAACACCCGTAAGTAGATCCGGACTAAATGTTTACAATGTGTTGTGCCGAAAGTTTTAGTTCAATAAACATGTCACTTTTATTAGTATAGATTGGCGTATTGTCATCAAAACAAATCCAGCATGCATAATTTCAAAGTTAGATGATTTTATGTGATCGTGTAGTAAAATCATCTGGGGGGGTCTAGATAATTTAATCAACGCTTACTCCATAAATCTATGGGGAAGTCTCGTGACTTTCGTTGGCAAATGTCATCTCCATAATATAAGTGAAGCACAAGCGTTGATGGATAACGACATTTTAAATAAAAAAATAAACAAACTATACATACGATAAGTTTGCTAGGCCTCGTTTCAAAAGCGACTATGGTTAGTTTCATATGAGAATTCCATATACGTTGCGTAGCCGATCATCCCAGAAGGTAGGTTAATATACTAACAGGCTGCGTAATTTACATCGAAATTGTAATTAAATTAAATATCAACTGTCTCCTTACGAAACAATTCTATAATTTGTCGAAAGGCCATCCATAGCTGAGAAGCACCATTGCACATACTTGTTTTTTAATTTTCGACTTTATGGTCTATCACATAAAACTTCTCGACGGTCAGACGCGGCGGGATTTCCAGCTAGTGTAGAGTAGCTACGAACAAAGATCTAATGTCAAACTTAATTTCATCATTATCATTTGATTTTGATCGTTGTTTATATCACCAAAAGGTTCATATGTTACGTGGAACTTTTATGATGTAGACCTTTTCGGCATTGCCTTTATTTACCAATGGCAGCTTGGCATTCATAGTGTGGGTTTTGGCTTATGTGTGAGTTTGGTCACACTGGTTTTCCTGCTAATAGGTCATGTCACTCCTTCTACTCTTTTTTTCTGTTCTGTGGCAATCAAGGCTACGTAAAAAAAAAGAATATTCCTTATTGCACACAAGAAGCAAGAGACAAATAAAAGTTACAGTTAAAAGAAAAATATACAATAGGCTTTCTTATTCTCTATAAATTGTACACGATAAGTTTGCTCGGCTTCGTTTCATAAAGCGACTATGGTTAGATTATGAGAATTCCATTATAGGTACATTGCGTAGCCAATCATCCAGAAGGACAGTTAATATGGTAGCCGGCTGCGTAATTTACATCGAACTGTGGTACAGTTTGGCAGAAGGGAATACATTATGTTACTTTGTCAATGTAGATACTAAAAAAAATAAATGATTAAGAAACATTGTCATAACCAATTCATTTTCAACTGTCGCTTTATGAAACAGTTCTATAATTTGTCGATATGGCAATATGTCCCATCCTTAGCCTGAGTAGCAACATAGCAGATAGTTATTTTTCAATATTCGACTTTATGGCATAAAACTTAAAGCTTCTCGACGATCACACGCGGCGGTAGTTCCATCTAATGTAGAGTAGCGGTACTACAAAGCAAAGATCGTATGTCAAACTTAATTTCATAATTATCATTTGATTTTGATCATTGTTTATATGATTGAAAAGGTTCATATTTTACTTGGAACTTTTGTGATGTAGACCTCTTCAGAATTGCCTTTATTTGCCAATGGCAGCTTGGCATTCATAGTGTGGGTTTTGGCTTATGTGTGAGTTTGGTCACACTGGTTTTCCTGCTAATAGGTCATGTCACTCCTTCTACTCTTTTTTTCTGTTCTGTGGCAATCGAGGCTACGTAAAAAAAAAGAATATTCCTTATTGCACACAAGAAGCAAGAGACAAATAAAAGTTACAGTTAAAAGAAAAATATACAATAGGCTTTCTTATTCTCTATAAATTGTACACGATAAGTTTGCTCGGCTTCGTTTCATAAAGCGACTATGGTTAGATTATGAGAATTCCATTATAGGTACATTGCGTAGCCAATCATCCAGAAGGACAGTTAATATGGTAGCCGGCTGCGTAATTTACATCGAACTGTGGTACAGTTTGGCAGAAGGGAATACATTATGTTACTTTGTCAATGTAGATACTAAAAAAAATAAATGATTAAGAAACATTGTCATAACCAATTCATTTTCAACTGTCGCTTTATGAAACAGTTCTATAATTTGTCGATATGGCAATATGTCCCATCCTTAGCCTGAGTAGCAACATAGCAGATAGTTATTTTTCAATATTCGACTTTATGGCATAAAACTTAAAGCTTCTCGACGATCACACGCGGCGGTAGTTCCATCTAATGTAGAGTAGCGGTACTACAAAGCAAAGATCGTATGTCAAACTTAATTTCATAATTATCATTTGATTTTGATCATTGTTTATATGATTGAAAAGGTTCATATTTTACTTGGAACTTTTGTGATGTAGACCTCTTCAGAATTGCCTTTATTTGCCAATGGCAGCTTGGCATTCACAGTGTGCTTTTGATTTGTGTGTGTGAGTTTGGTCACACTGGTTTTCCTACTGATAGGTCATGTCACTATTTCTACTCTTTTTTTTTGTTCTGTGGCATAGACACACAGATTTTTAATAGTCGAAGGTTAAAAAGCAAGCTCTTTGGACTCTACGCTGCTTTATGCAGTTTGAAAAATAGTTACTATTTTTATTTTAGGTGATAATTGAAAGTACCTGGGTGACCGTTTTTTTGTAATATAAAATATGTAATATAAAATAAAAATAATCCTTTTTCAACAAAAAAAGAACTTGGAAAAAAAACATCATGACTCGAACCGGGTCTCTTGAAATCGGCCCGAAACGGCCGCCCGTTTTCCCGTTAGAACTATCCCAACCTTGCAGATCCATGCGAAATTTACCTCTGTATGTTATCATAGCAAATTTCAATTGCCTTAAAACACGGATAAAACAACGTTTTCTAAAAATGTAACCTAGTTAGATCAATTAAATGAAGCCGAAAGCATCTGCCTACAAAATTTCGTGAAAATCGTTGGAGCCGTTTCCGAGATTCTGATTATATATAAATATATATACAAGAATTGCTCGTTTAAAGAGATTAGATAGATAGGTATAAATAGAGAACACTTTATTGTACATAAAAAAAGAAATGACATAGGTATTTTAACCTAAGAGTACAGACGTCATAGCCGTCAGCATCACCTCTCGTTAGCATAGTCTATTTTTGTTATATATCATAGAGACTATAACATAAAATTGCGTTCATTTTAAACCTTTTAAATACCTTAACGAATTTTTTGTTACAAAAACATGGTGATCAGACCAAAAGCTAACAAAACTTAAGTTATATCTATATCGGGATAACGGTACCTAGTTGACTTCAATTATCTAAACCTAGACAACTGTCTACAATCCGCTACTTGACTCTTTTTTCAAGTATGTCTTAAATGCTAAATATCTCTTCCATTAGACCAAAAAATATTTTAGTATATTTTTTGAGGACCTAAAAGCAACAAAAACATTATTTTAAAACGTTGCTTTGCTAAACAGCCAAAAACGCGGTCCGCCATTTTTGTCTATGGTTTGAAGTCCTCTACGTTTGTAAACAAAGTTTGACATTAAACTTAGGTAGAGTTCGTGCCACGAAAGAAGTATGAGTCACAATAGAACCTACGCACGCACGACTGACAGATGTTTGTTTACAACCAAAGGTGCTTTCAAGATGGCGGATTGTGTTTTCACCGTTCCGATTTAAAAGCGGATTTTTTTTTATTTGCAAATTTTGCAGCCATCCTGAATATTTAATAAGCAAAGTCAATATATTTCGGTTTCTTACGTTAGATACTACAGGAAATATCTATTTATCGCGTCAAACTTGATACGACGCAAGTAGCGTATTCAACTTCACCCGAAACCACTTTACAAACATCACTCTTAAGTAGGATAGCCGCTACGTCTTAATGGTTAAACATCGGAGGCTTTTCACTTACAACGACTTTATCCATTTATTGACACAAATTGCACTCCAACTACAAAATCAAATTGTTCCTCCACTTAAATTGGAGTCTCGATTTCACAGACGTATTGAGTGAACCGAGAAGGCTTGCCATTCTAGTTCGGGACTGAGCTGGAAACAACGCTCTCTTGTTTTAAACTCAAGGGATTCGAATTGTAGGCATGTTGCTTGCTTTTCAGTGACATATTATACTACAAAGCAAGCTCTATATAGCAAGCATAGAGCGTAAGTAGAAAAGTTGCGGTGGTTTGGTGTTTACTTACGTGCAATACAATTTTACTGAACATAATAATATCAATTTCATGATGGAAGTCCAAGGGTATCATTTAAACTTATCAGCAATAAAAAAAACTCTCAGAAATAAGAGTATTTGTTTTATTTATTATTGCACTTCAACTAAATGTGCAATGAGGCGGAATCAAGCTCGTAAAAAAAATTCTACAAGTCAAACGCAGAAAGAGGAGAGGAATGGAATACAGCTGTTTCATACTTAGGGCCGGTGTCTGAGTTGAGAATTTTCACTAAGTAAATACTCAACTGTAGTGCTGTCTCGTCAAATTTCTCAGAAAAGAGCGTGACAGAACGTTACTTAAGTATTTAGTGAAAATTCTCAACTCGGAAACCGGCCGAAAAATATGTGGTATCCTAAATACCACATATTTTGGCAAAAAGGAACAGCTAACTGTTTGGACTCTGGCCTTTAAATTATCGATATAAATGTGTAGACCCCGCCCTTGTTCCGACGTGTATGGAGTTTTTTTGACAGCCATTATCAAGCAGTATTCATATCTAACTTTATACAGACTACCACCATGCAATGACTAGCGACGTCTATTAATTACAAGAATTGTAAAAATTTTTTTTTTACTGTTTGTAAGAAAAGCAACTATGGTAAAGTATGGTATTCAAAGTTATTAATGAGAATCACCGAATCATTATCATAAATGCTATATTACGTTTAAGATGATTTTGAGAAAAGATAGTGAGTGTGGAGTTTTTTTTCGCTGCCCTTTCTCTACAATTCGATCGAATTGATATTGAACAATTTGTTTAAACGTATGTTTTTCACATTAAAATACATTTTTGTTTTCTGATTGAGTACATAAAAACACATTTAATCATTGAGATACTTACCATTTTTGAGTAGATGTTTTATAAATGACGGCGTTAGGTCTTTGTTCCGTTCTGTAACAAAAAACAAAACAACGCTAAAGAATTTATTAAAAAGGTAGCTACTTACAATAAAATTAATACTGGTGTGACTGGGAGGAAAAAAATGTTCTGTGTCATACTGGTGTGTAAAAATAGTGTGACAGCGAGTCCGCACCCAAAAAATCTTCTGTGTCACACTAGTGTGACAAAATAGTGTGACAGCGAGTTCGCACCCGAAAAATCTTCTGTGTCACACTGGTGTGTCAAAATAGTGTGACAGCGAGTCCGCACCCAAAAAATCTTCTGTGTCATACTGGTGTGACAAAATAGTGTGACAGCGAGTTCGCACCCAAAAAATCTTCTGTGTCACACTGGTGTGTCAAAATAGTGTGACAGCCAGTCCGCATCCAAAAAATCTTCTGTGTCACACTGGTGTGTCAAAATAGTGTGACAGCGAGTCCGCACCCATGGATTCAAACCATTCACAGGTATAGGTGAACGCATTCGATACACTAAGCGAAATTCACTTTTCAGCTGTCATCGATCCTATTTATGTCAGGTATCAATTGACCCATTTTCACGCAGGTATTTGGAGCATCTTCCCAGTCAATGGAGCATTTTCCTAGTACAGACACAGCTATTGCAGTTGCGTTATTCGGCTCCATGCAGGAAGATAAGATCATAGATCCATGATACATTGCGCTGATTAGTTCAATGCTTCTTCCATGGTTAAGTAGGCAATAGTGGTTTCCTTTTTGTGTGGAAGGGCGCTTCTACGAAATTAGTATTAATGGCTCTATATTTTTGCTATTAAAGTGCCAACAGTGTAAATAGGTAGGTATTGTGACTAACTCAATGCGACGACCTGTCACGACTCTGCAGCCTGCAACGAAGTACTGATTCTCGTGTGATTTTATGTTATTACATATACATTTTCCACTTCGTTATGTTTACCTTCGTAACAATATCGGAACGCATGTTCCGAAGGCGCGTGGCGCGAGTTCCTCAACGAGAACCTTCAAATAATTGTTTGGATGTTTATCTCGTGGCGAAGTATAATGTTTTCATTAGGCAAACATCAGCGCTTTTATTGTTTGCTATATTAAGTATGTCAGAATAATAAATGAAGCGTGCAGTAGACCTGATAAATTTGTCATCAAAAACTGACTATAGCTTAGGTACATATAAAAATATATAATAATATATATAGGTATGTACTTATATACTTAATATTATAAAGAGGAAAGATTTGTTTTTTTGTGTGTGTGTATATTTGTAATAAATAGGCTCAGAAAGTAGGTACTGGGCCGATTTTGAAAATTCTTTCACCATTAGAAAGCTACATTTTTCGTGAGTAACATAGGCTATTTTGGATTTTCAAAAAGTTTAGGGTTCCTTACAAAATCTCGAATAATCCAAGGTGTAAAAAAAATCCTAGGTATTTTCCACGGAACTAATATAGCTATTTCTACGGAAACGTTTTTGCCACCCATGCAAAGCCGGGGCGGGTCGCTAGTTATCTTATAAAGTTCTTATTTTCAAAGAGTGGAGCGAGTAAAGATCGTTCATGATCTACATTAATAATAATAACAACTGTTCATAACCTATTGACCTAATCTATCAACCTAACGGCTTGTGTTTGTGCCTAACCAGCCAATTTCATCCGTAAGGCCCGGTTTACATTTGCTTTATTTTCATGGTTTTTTAGCATGCTTTCCACAGAGCTAGAACAGAATAGAGACGCCAATTTCTTTCATCACACTAATATTATAAACGTGAAAGTTTATGTGTGTGTTTATATGTTTGTCAGTCTTTAGCGCTGAAAGGGCTGGACGAATTTTAATAAAATTTGGTATGGAGTTAGCCGATACCCTGGATTAAAACATAGGCTACGTTTTACCGCGGGGAAATATCTTATTCCTACGGGAAAATCGATGAACCGCGGGTAACACCGCGGGGCACAGCTAGTAAGTACATAAGCAAATCATAAATCAGTATAGGTTGATTGTATATTATGTATATAGGATTTTTTTTAAGTTGGTACTTTTATAATATTTGGTGTGTACTAAATCGGCAAACATTTTTGCCGTCTCTATTTTATTCTTTCTCTATGAAAAACATGCTAAAAACGCATGAAAATAATGCATTAATGTAAACCGGGGCTAAGATGTAAATATGTAGGTACACATAGACTAAAGCTATTTAAGTACGGCGGACTCCAATGGGATTTCAACTCGTTAGCCAATACATAAACTTATTCCTATATCTTGGAAGTATAGACAGTAACAATGCAAGGTTAGCCATTTACAACGCTCTTGACCAATCTTTTTTAATTCAGCAACATTAAGTAGTCGCTAAAATGGACTCTCGCAGCCCATATTTAGGTGTTTACGTAATTTTTATTTTATTTTATTTTATTTGGGTAACAAAAAAATGTACAATAAGTGGTTGCAACAGCATTAAGTAACAATGAAGTATTTTAAGTAATTGTACAACCAGCAACGGTTACCACGAATTGGACAATTAAAAGAAAAGCGACAGAGAGGGGTCATTTCTGAATGGTTACTTGGTTAAATGAAACCAGTAAGATGAACACGTAATGATGTCAATCGCTAGTTTAACAGTATTTACATTGGTCCTGATTGAGTAAAGCCAGCGATTGATATCACATATTCTTAGAAATTAAATGATACTGCCCAAAATCTATTATGATATGATGGAACTAAGTCAGAACAGCCCGCCTCTCTTAAAAAATTCGGAATGTAGCGTAAAATGCACAAAAAATTAAATAAACTCACAAGCGATGCAGTACTCAAATGTTATGTTTACGTTTCTAACCCTCAATACATGCAGAATGTAGAGAAAAATGAACCAGAAATTAAATGAAATCACAAGCGAATCATAGTATACCAATATGGTCACATTTACATGCAAAGTATGTGTATGGACGCAAGACACGCACCTTGGTGACCACTCCTTACAATGAGCGGAAATAGGAAGTTTCATTGAAGCTCCCGCTAGTTTGAATCAAACTTCCGCTTGCAATATTCATGCTGTCTGGGTTTATGTCACTCGATGACGTACGAAGGGCGGTTCGATAGTAGGGGCGGTCAATCACGGAAAAACACTAGGTACTTACTCTCGAGAGGTAATTCAAATGATACGAAATTAAAAGCAATAATTTTATTCAAATATATTAATAATATTATAAGAAGGTGTAGGCCATACTCTACCACGGGGCCAAGTCCAGCGATTCACGCGCACAAGCGGCATAACATACAGAAAATCCTCTGGAGGGGAGATATATAATAAATCATTGTAATTGTCCAACTACACTAAGAATAACTCAGGCAGCATAAAACCGGGAAACCTGGAAAACTATCAGAGAGGTCTATGTCCTCCAGTGGGCGTCAAACGACTGATGATGTTGGCTCAAAATAAACTGCACGCTCTTACTGGTACCTTGGAAAACCAAAATTGTCCGTGAAGTATTGAATTACAAACTTCTATGCGCAAAATTTAATTAACAAAATGGCCCTTTGATAAAGAAGAGTTCACTGCAAAGTTAAATTGGATGTAAATGGTTTCGAAACAGCATTAAAAGTGGAATCGCAAGACGTGGAGAAATATTGGAGATAAAGATCCAATATGTATGAAATACTGTCACGTTGAGGTAGTCAACCTGAGATGAGTATATTTTTTATTCTCTCGCGAGTCGAGATGCAATTTACCGGTGGTATTCTTTATCCGCCTCCCAATGAGAAGGTCTACAAGGGAAAATGTCATTGTTTGCAGAAAGTCCACATGTTCAAATGTCTGTTAGATGACAATATCTAGAGTGGGAAGTTGACTAGCCAGTAAACGTTCAAAATATGAAATCGTCATCTAGTAGAAATTGCCACTCTAGACATCCACCTAACAGACGTTTTAACATGTGGACATTTTGCAAACAATGACTTATAGACCTTCTGATTTGGAGCTTTTTATACTATTGTGCTTTTATAACGCTTTAAATGTGTGATCTATAAGCGCAAGTGCAAATAAATAATTCTACCTAATTAAATATCTTTTCGTAATAGATTATCGATTAACTTTCATAAATTAGCACGATTCATAAGCACGTCTGGGTGGTTTTCCATGTTTGTAACGTCCTTATAAATATAACTAAAAAACTATAAATTTACTTATTTAAATTATGGTGTAAAATTAAATACCTAAGTAAGTTATAGGAACTCTTGAAGTTTAGGAGGCACCATCCTGACAGCTTCTTTGGCCAAGCCCACAGGAAAGACAAGTCAATACGAACGGAGCCTATTCACGATAATTGTTTAATTTAAAAATAGTTGTAAATGTATACTCCTCTGGCCTCCCCGTTTCTAGATTATAATGATTTTATGGCGAGATATTTTTAAATACGTATGCCATTATGTTTTTTTAAATATGATCATATGCTTTTATAAACATCGAAACATATTTGATCAAAATATACAGTAAAAAAAATTATTAATATAAAGAAAAATAACTTACTTTCATGTCACGTTACAATAATGTCACTTCATCTGGCGAAACTCAAATAGTAAAATTTGACTTAAAACCGCAAAGGTATGTTTTTGTCCATGAACTACGTGCATACAATAGTGTTAAGTTAGAAACAAGCTAATGACGTTGAGCAAAATTCCTATAATATAGCGTCAATTTGCGATTCACTGTAGGAAAGCATGTTTCTGCCAGTCGTTGGAGTATTTCCTCTGGCAAGTCTATGTTTTTGTATTTTATAGTTACGAAATTGTATATTTGCACAATGCAATGTTTATTGTGTGTAGATGTCATGTATTACGTTAAACGGTGATCAGAAAAGCGAGTGATATGTTTTTGTAGGTTTTGTGCGATTTTGTCACTCCTCTGGCATATTACATGTTTTATTTAATACGTGTCCCCTTTCTTAGCTATAATCAATGGCCTGTCACTTCCCTGTTTTAATTTGTGACTACTCTGCCAATAGTGTCAGTCCTCTGGTAACACATTTTCCTCTGGACCTTATGAAATTCAAAAAAATGGAAAAATCAAAACATTTAAAAATTGTGTCAAATAGAGAAATTATCAATATTGAATGGAACAGATTACATTTCCTTCTGGGACACAAAACAATCAAATAAAGTATATTCACCCATATAACACTTCTGGATTTAAAAATATTTTAACCATAAATACCTTGTATTGGATACCCGGTTTATCTTCAAAACCATGCGTGGTTCAGTAATTATTTGAAAATAAAAAGCTCCAGCCGAAAAAAGACAGTGAATCATTATTTATTTTATTATATTAGATAGTTGTGTGTAGTTTTATAAAAACCCTGGAATTTTATAGGACTTTATGTAAGGAACATAGTTTTACAAAATCTTAGACTTTTTGGAACTACACAACTTTGTGCTGATTTATTGGATGTTTTTCAGTGAAACTGGACTAACTCTAAATACATGGAATACTTAATATGTTAGATAAATGTATCTAAAGAATATTCTATCTATCTATCTATCTAAAAGGATAGTTGTGTTTCTGTAACAGTTGGTGAATCAGGTCATATACGTAATTAGTTGCATACTATTATGCAAATAATCCAAATATATAAGCATTATAATTAGACAAATGCTATTAGAAGACAGCAACGAATAACAACAGGCACTCAAACGTGCTTTGTTTTAACGAGATATCTACCGCGGACGGAAATTACTAGAAATACATCCTGACTAAGACTGTGAGGAGATGAAAACAACAATAAAGTATTGCCCTGAGATTTCAGACAGAACTGTCTTACGGTCTCGGAAATGAACTCCCAACCAAGACCCGCTGAGATCAAAAGCGAGTTAATTTTTTTTGGTTAAATAATTTACGCTTTAGTATCTCGATTACAATTTTATTTAAATAACTCGACCTTTCCCAGAAATTGCATAATTAATTCAACAGTCTGCTTAGAGCACTGCTTGATCTTGATATAAAATGTTTTACTTTACGTGCCCTCGAGTATAATGTTGGAGTCGAGACGTTCGGAGCCGGGTCATCGAGGAGACAGCGTGGAGTGGCTCTCGATGCGAGCACCTGTAAACTCATTACAGGGGACAATGCCTGACGGCTGAGTAGAATACGTCATCCAGCCATAATTAATTGGTGCGATCCACACGCTGGACGTGACGAAATCCGCGCGTGACGTCACATCTGAGGACTAGATATTGCGTTCATGATGCATTCAATTGTGCATTGATTGATTGATTACAGATTTTCAATTAGATGAATACAAAAATATATATGAGATGTATCCTGCCTATCCAATTGGGCAATAATAGTTTGTCGGCTATTAACTATCAGTTCCTGATTTGAAAATATGAAATAATTAAGTGAAGCTTAAAATCTAGATTTGCTAAAAAAATTATAAATTTAGTTCCAAAAAATTACTTCCTTAAATGTGACTAAAGTTGCGCACTTAACTCCATTTTGAATTTATGGGAAAGTGTCATTTCACAATTTTGTAAGGTTATAACTTTATCATACTACTTTACCAAAGGTTATTGGACTAGTGCCGAGGCGGTCTGGTAGCTTATTTCCTTCTAAAATTGTTATACTGGGGATCACTAATCGATCACTCTTCGTAGAATAAATATATACCAATTCAAACTACTGTTTTGGCATTTAAAGTTGTTTATGGCATTCAAGGAATCTTATTATGAAAGTACCAACTAATATTATTCAAGATAAGACATCAGATTGAAGTTTTTTGCTGCCTTTTTCTCCATTTTGAATCGATCCGGTAGCAGCTTACAGTATACTGAGATTCATCAAACAATTTTTTTAAGTTGCAATAAAGTTCTCATGCCTGAAAGATAAAATTGTAGCACCAGTCAGCCAAGCCATTTAAGTAGGTATTACGTACTAAGCCACACCTGCTGAGAATATCACTTCTAAATAACCCGCTCTCTTTTTTAACATTTCACATTATTCAGGCTGGCAGGAAGACATTTCTGTTGATATGATTCCGCCTTTGCACGAAATTTTTATCACGCTGTTTAGATGTATTTATATATACGAGTATAAAAAAGTGCAACAAACAAACCCCCGTCTAAAATAACCAAAATCCTGAGGTCATTCGATTCTTTCAGATAATGAGAGGGATTAGTAGTTGGAACGAATTTGGAAAGGTTCTCGCGTTCAAAATATTCCAGCGGCGGTATAAAAGGCCAACGTGCATTGTTCAGCCGGTAATAAAAGTATCGCATTATAGCGGCAGGTAGTCGTCCCGCCTACGGACGCTTTTGCATCGGACGCGGAGTCACTCGCACGACGCGTTTCATTAGCTTGCCTCATTTTATTCGCTTACAATATTTTTTTGCAGCTCGTCATCGCATGCGTAAGCTGTTACGGGTGCAATGTCGCGGCTAAAAAAAACCTTTCATTGACAGCGTTAACAAAGGGTTGGTTTGGTTTTTGAATAAATTCTATTTATTCTTATTTGGATTTTCTATGTCAACTAGCCAACAAAAAAATAAAAAACATCTGTTAAACCGTTTCGGAGGAGGAGGATTTTTATATATTAGAAGAACCGTGTGGCTAGAAGCCTCCGTACTTGATTTAAACTCAGTCTCAGCTTATAATGTTTGCCTGTTTACCACAAAACGATCTATTCTAGTTTGGGATAACGGATTTTGGTGAATAAGTTCTTATTTATTTTATTATTAGATTAAATTTTGATTTTGAATTTTGTTGTATGCGTAATACTACAAAAAATAACTAATAGGTGTACATGAAATATTCTGCAGGGTTGTGTTATCCTAAAGGTGAAAGTAACTTGTTTAGTCCTGAGAACGGGTTTGGTGGTGCCCGAGCATAGCGAGAGCGTCAATAGTTTGAGAGATTAAATAAGTCTTTAACCTGTGGTAAACACTGCTTTTCATTACGAGTACAAAGAAAGTAAACTTAAAAAACATTTAATTAGTTAAAGAAAAAAATCAGATGAAATCATTGTGTCAATACAAATCTTTGCCATACGGAAGTACATAATCATAACCCTACAACTCGAAAAAACAAATGAAGGGCGAATCGCGACTTTCACGTATTTTTTACTGTGACCGGCCAGCATTTTTTCAATGATGAAAATGAAACACAGTGGCAATTTTTTTTTATTTTCATCATTGACAACATCCTCAATATTGTTCCGAAGTCTATCTTTAAAAAAAATATGTTGAAAGTAATTCATAATAAAGTAATTTAAAAAATATATATTATTTAATCATTATCCATTATCAATTAAGCGACAGGCTTGCCACTTGTCACGTGTGGGACCTAATAAACTCGGCAAAACGTGGGTGCAGTTCTAGAGACTGGTGCCTCTGCCTACCCCTTCGGGGATAACGGACGTGTGTTTATTTATTTCATTTATTTTATTTTATCAATTAACATATTTAGGTGGCTGAATAGAAAGTAGAAACATAGTTCAACAGACATGTGAAACAAAAACTGTATTTGAATAATTTCACAGCTATCATAAATAAATAAATAATAAAAAACTCACGCCCGTTATCCCCGAGGGGGTAGGCAGAGGCACGAGTCACTACAACTGGGCCCACGTTTTGCCGAGTTTATTAGGTCCCAACGTGACAAGTGGCAAGCCTGTCGCCGTTATCTGGGCACAATTTATCAGCGAATGGTATTGCTGTACAAATAAACAAATGTACGTACAAAGTCATTGGTACATGCGTGATTCGAACCCAGACCCTCGTGATCCAGAAGCAAGGGTGAACCCTACTACGCCACCATCGCTTTGTACTTAAATGTGTACTCAGTTGTATTTGAAACATTGAAATGTTGAAGTTATGTGTTTCCACTTGTTCGAAACGAAGTGACACCGCCGCCGCGGGCTGTGAAAGTTTAGATATAATTCTGCCAACGTGAGGCTCGCAGGAAGTACGTCATTTGTGGCCATGCGCTTGATTACCTCGGAAAGTTGCTACAAATGTGACATAAACCAACTTTATATTATCTAGTACAATGGTAAACAAAATTCGAGCCAACTTTACGCAAGCAGGTAGCTTACAGACAATGCGGGCAGTACGTATTTATTCGGTGTTACCTATTTATAAAAACAAAACTGTATATCACTGAATTAGTTCAAAGTATTTTGCTGTAGAATAATTACACTGTACATTTAGATTTTTTTATAAATTGAAGTACAATTGGCGGCCTTACTGCTATGAGCAATTTCTTCCAGGCAACCAATATGGGGGTGGGGGGCAAGAAACAAGAAAATTTACTTGAGGATTATTTTAAAAATCGTGGTTTCGCTGGACAAGCTTGTGTAACTACAAAAGAGGTATTTAATTACATACATACATAGAGAGTGATCGAATTTTTAGACATAGTCCGTAGAGTAAGTACTCTTTTAAAGTTACTTTAAAAATAATGGCTCTAACATAATTCTACTTTTTACTGTAAAACAAATCATACAAGAAAATAATTTCCGTTATCTTAAATTTATAAAGTCACCAAAATATCTTCAAAGCAGTTTTAAATTAATCGTTTTCACTGTGAAATAAAGGTATCTAAAGCGCAGAATATCTAAAGCGCTGTATAAAATACATCAACAACGAAATGTGTTAAAGATAATAGTTAAAACCTCTTTTTTTTTTAAACCTCTATTTTAAAGAGCTGACATTCCACGATTTCGGTGTATGGATGTTCGTATTATATATGTTTGGATGTATATATTTTAATATACCATATTGTATAATGATTGCCTGCCCTTGTATTACGTAATTTTCCACTTAATCAAGCTAAGCATTTAGATAACTCCAAAGTGTCAAAACATGTATACATTTGACAGTTCGGAGAAGGTTAAATCAGACAACTCCATACAGTGGAGGACTTAATTACATAATTGCATATTAAACGTTCATCCGTTCTTATTTATCTTAATCGAAATTAATCTCTATTAAGCATAAATGTTGATGGCTTTGTTTTGATACGTAGTAGTATTGTTTGAGTGTACAAATGTCCAACAAAGCTGTCCCGTAGCGCCACTTACTGTGCTTCATCTAAATTTAATTTCTCATTTTCAAAGCAACGGCAAACGCTGACCCCAGCTCTTGAATTAAGAATTTTGTTTTTGTTATGAAAAGTTTTTCGGAAGGCTTTTCATATTTAATGCTAATCTGGACTAAATAAAGCCAAATCTAGGCTTTTTCGCCGGGATAAGACGATTTAGTTACTTAAAATCTGACGAACAATTATGATCTATTTATAGAGATAACAACAACAGAATCTTTAGTAGTAGGTAATATTCACATATTTTAGCGTCAAAGCCTTTGCATGCCATCATTCACCCATCCACCTCCCGTATGTAAACATTGGAATTAGCAAATGCCTAAAGTGGTTAACAAACATTAACGCAGACTTGCTATGTAAATACCACGGTTTGAACTGAAAATGGCGACTAAAGATTGACAGCTAGCATTTCATAACAATTAATCATCATCAAAGTCTTAACTACTATACATACGGTCAGCACTAATAACTATAATACAATAAAGTATTGAAATGGTGAATTTCAATTTTAACTCATTTTTTAATTCACATTGATTACTAATTAGATTCTATTTCACTGTACGTTTAATATAACAATATTAATCTTGCATTGTATTTGAAGTGAAATAATCAATTTTAATTAATTAAAGGTAACAACTTTTCCAATTACACAACATAATTAATGATTAGTAGATCATAACATAAACACTTCTTTACCTTATTTTATCTAATGTAAGAAAATATTGGACCTTGTTTCCTGAAATAAATAAAATTATCACTTTAATTTTAACTTGAAATTAAACTAAAGGCCAAGGTAAACTAAACTATGCAGAACCAAGGCACCAAAGGCAAAGCAAGTTCCGGAATGTTTCCCGCTTAACCAAACTCTACTCTTCTTGGAAAGAAATGGCTCGTAGCTCGTAGCGTGTGATGATACACATCCACAGTGCTACGCTTGCTACGACGCTACGGCGTAGCAAACGACAACCATTTTGACGTATTGGGCAAGCTTAGTTTTGTTCACAGAACAAAAAAAAAGAGTAGAAATCGTAAGTGGGCGGTGCCCGCGTGCCTCAAATTAGCAATGTATTGCCTATGCGTAGTCTATGACAGTTTTTCTTACCTCAGTTGCCGTGCGCTTCTAGTAAAGAAAACAATTGTGAAAACTCTACTAAAATGCCTTATTGTGCTGTGATAGAGTGTAAAAATAAAAGTTGGGGACCAAAATGTACCGATCATGCCGTAACATTCCATCGGTAAGTTGTATTTCCATTGTATTTAATTTAATAGAAATTAAATTTGTAATGACATGAACAAGGAAAGCAATCCGAAAGTGAGAAAGTAAAACCACCTTTATTTACTGGAATATAATGTTCAATTTTCGTCGAAGTATGTGTACTTTTTCTACAAATTTCTGTCAACATTTGAATGCTACTCAAATGCTACTCAATTCAGCTGGGACACAACATTATAAAAATCTATCGATAATATTTTGTCTATGACTTAGCAGAAATAAATAATTATCGGTACTTTAGGTAGAGTACCTGCGTCTTATTAGGTACTTTGGGAAAATAATTGCCGTTATTTTATTTTAATTGAAGACCTCTGTCTCGCAGTGGTTAGTGCATCTGACTACCATGCGAGAGATATCGGGTTCGAATCCCGGCTGGGGACAAAAAAAAATCCCAGGTCTTGTATGTTTACATGTTTGTGACGTCGTTGTTTCTGGTGCCCACGACACAGGGTATCCCAGGGTGGGGCCAGAGGCATTGTATGTGCCTGTATGTAAGTGTTTATTATCATCTTTTATTATTATTATTTAACACATTTTTAGTTGCAATTATTTTTGATACTGCGCAAAATGTATTGTTCATGTTCCTTAAAGCTGTTTAGTTCCTTTGCGAGAAGGTCCTGACTGCAGTATCATGTCATTTTTGTAAACTTTTAATCCGGATCAACTTACCCATCCCATTTTGAGACGAGCAACCGAACGACGCAAGCTCCGTCTCTGCTCACCACCCACTCACTGCTCTGCGTATCGGAGCGGAACCTAGTCGGACTCGTCCGATAAAACAACACCCGTAAGTAGATCCGGACTAAATGTTTACAATGTGTTGTGCCGAAAGTTTTAGTTCAAAAAACATGTCATTTTTATAGATTGGCGTATTGTCATCAAAACTAAACCAGCATGCATAATTTCAAAGTTAGATGATTTTATGTGCTCGTATAGTAAAATCATCTGGGGGTCTAGATAATTTAATCAACGCTTACTCCTTATATGTATGGGGAAGTCTCGTGACTTTCGTTGGCAAATGTCATCTCCATAATATAAGTGAAGCACAAGCGTTGATGGATAACGACATTTTAAATAAAAAAATAAAAAATTAAACAAACTATACATACGATAAGTTTGCTGGGCCTCGTTTCAAAAGCGACTATGGTTAGTTTCATATGAGAATTCCATATACGTTGCGTAGCCGATCATTCAGAAGGTAGGTTAATATACTAACCGGCTGCGTAATTTACATCGAATTGTAATTGAATTACATATCAACTGTCGCTTTACGAAACAATTCTATAATTTGTCGATATATAATTATCCATAGCTGAGAAGCACCATTGCAGATACTTGTTTTTTAATTTTCGACTTTATGGTCTATCACATAAAACTTCTCGACGGTCAGACGCGGCGGGAGTTCCAGCTAGTGTAGAGTAGCGTTACATCGAAACAAAGATCTAATGTCAAACTTAATTTCATCATTATCATTTGATTTTGATCGTTGTTTATATCATCAAAAGGTTCATATGTTACGTGGAACTTTTATGATGTAGACCTTTTCGGCATTGCCTTTATTTACCAATGGCAGCTTGGCATTCATAGTGTGGGTTTTGGCTTATGTGTGAGTTTGGTCACACTGGTTTTCCTGCTAATAGGTCATGTCACTCCTTCTACTCTTTTTTTCTGTTCTGTGGACACAATCAAGGCTACATAAAAAAAAGAATATTCCTTATTGCACACAAGAAGCAAGAGACAAATAAAAGTTACAGTTAAAAAAAAAAAAACAATAGGCTTTCTTATTCTCTATAAATTGTACACGATAAGTTTGCTGGGCTTCGTTTCATAAAGCGACTATGGTTAGATTATGAGAATTCCATTGTAGGTACATTGCGTAGCCAATCATCCAGAAGGACAGTTAATATGGTAGCCGGCTGCGTAATTTACATCGAACTGTGGTACAGTTTGGCAGAAAGGAATACATTATGTTACTTTGTCAATGTAGGTACTAAAAAAATAAATGATTAAGAAACATTGTCATAACCAATTCATTTTCAACTGTCGCTTTATGAAACAGTTATATAATTTGTCGATATGGCAATATGTCCCATCCTTAGCCTGAGTAGCAACATAGCAGATAGTTATTTTTCAATATTCGACTTTATGGCATAGAACTTAAAGCTTCTCGACGATCACACGCGGCGGTAGTTCCATCTAATGTAGAGTAGCGGTACTACAAAACAAAGATCATTTGTCAAACTTAATTTCATCATTATCATTTGATTTTGATCATTGTTTATATGATTGAAAAGGTTCATATTTTACTTGGAACTTTTGTGATGTAGACCTTTTCAGAATTGCCTTTATTTGCCAATGGCAGCTTGGCATTCACAGTGTGCGTTTGATTTGTGTGTGTGAGTTTGGTCACACTGGTTTTCCTACTGATAGGTCATGTCACTACTTCTACTCTTTTTTTTGTTCTGTGGTTTTGTTGTTTAGTGACTGAATAATTAATTAGCTTTACAAAATGGGTTGTTAAGAATTGAAATAAAAAATAAGCGACATCCCGGCTGCTGAACATTAACTACTAAGCTGGCGGGACCAACCTAGGTATTTCGCAATGAGTCCTAATGTTAAATTTGGGTCCCGCCTGTTTAGTTGTTAATAACAGCAGTCGAGTTACAGGTAATTTACTTCAGTTATAATTTTTTTGATTTTTATTTTTGTGTTAGATTTATGGTGATATGATAACCATATACTCGCGCAAATAAGATGAATTGATCATAATCTTATTTGTCAAAATCCGACCATTGATTAATGATTTATGTGGGAACATAGAATCAAACTTACTTACATTGAGTTCAATACGAATGATTAACTAATTAGACTCTATTTGTGAAAACTTGTAATTAGCTTTTTGTTGTCTACTAAATTCTTCGTTTTGTTAATTTTAGCTGTAAGTTTTCCTTAAAAATAAAAAAAAAATAAAAAAAGTATGTATACGAGCCAAACACATTACCCTCTCATTGTGTTCCGCCAGAGTCGGGAAAAAACTTTAATTTGGTTTCTCTTAAAAAATTAAAATACTTTAATAAATTAAAGCCAAGTACGCACATAAAGTTAATTATGCGAACTTAACTAATCTAATATAGTTGACAGTCCATTTATGGAGGACTATGCTAAGTACTATAATAAACCAAAGCGTAGATAAGACGTACATTAAACGGTGGCGCAGACCTCACGCCACCTGATTCTATTAGCACGCCCATCAGCCGGTGCCTTAATAATTCATCCCAAGTGAGATCAGCATGTGACATCGCCATAATATTATATCTTACTTATATAGCGGAGTGTGAGTTGTGATATTTCAGGTGTAGTAAACCTTTCGTGCAGTATTCTCCACATATTACATTACAAAACTTACCCCCGGTTTCATGTACACTAAAAAGATGTTACTCTACTGTTAACAGCTGTCAGTTGGAATTGAAAAAAACATTTGACATAACATAACATAACATTTACATACAGGCACATACATTGCTTCTGGTCCCACACTAGGATACCCTGTGTCGTGGGAACCAGAAACAGCGACGTCACAAACATGTAAACATCCAAGACCTGGGTTTTTTTTTCTTCCCCAGCCGGGACTCGAACCCGGGACCTCTCGCATGGTAGTCAGCTGCGCTAACCGCTGCGCCACAGAGGTCGTCATGACAGCTGTTAACATTAGATTAAAATGTTGTTAGCATAGGAAAAACCTGAGGTTAACCCCATATTCTGGAAGGATAGTTAGAGATCAGAGGTGTGACGATATTGTCTAACATATATTAAGAAGTATAACAAAATCTCTATACATTATTTTAAAATGACAGTTTATTATATAATTCAGGTTAAGATAAAAGGTAATCATATTAATAACTTCCACACAATTCAATCACTTATCCTGGTCCTAAGCTAGGATATTCTGTGCTATGGTGATCCGGCAAGATTACACAAACATCGAAAATACCCAGCGTGAGGCGATTTTTACAAACATTTAGGTACCTAATTGCTGTTATCAATAAGACCGCCTATTGTATGTTTTTTCTTGTAACTTTTATTTTTCTCTTGTTACTTGTGTAGAATAAAGAATATTCTTATATTATCTTACCTACCACGGTAACCTAATGCGAAAATCCAAGAAATTATAAATGTGAAAGTTTGTAAAGATGTTGGATGTTTGTTACTTAATCATAAAGGCTGTACCGATTTAGTTAAAATTTGGTATGGAGATAGTTTAACTCCCGAGAAAGCTATAGGATACTTTTCTACCAGAAATCACACATTCCATGCAAGAGAAATCCCGGACAAAATGGCGATAATAGGCGACCAACCTATAAAAGGAAAACTTCGTACGAAATCAATTGAAAAGAACTTTGATAAAGCTGTAAAGGTAAAGCAGATAAATTTCTACTGAACCCTATACTGCGCGTCACCCAAAACGCTCTTGGTCAGTTTTTTTTTTTTTTATTATTTTTTAAATACGTAATGTTACAAAGTGTTTCTTACTATCTACCTGCTCTCGGAAACCTGTTCGGTTTATCTGTTAGCGGCGGTCGTTCTTATTTTAATAATTTTACATGCACAACTAAATATTAGTACAAATTTTAGTTTTGACATCTGGCTTATTTATAGTTATTAATAAAATTATTTTTTATCTTAAGGGGGGTTAGGCGGTCAGCGAAAATTTAGATTTCGCGACGATCCGCGTGTTTAATCAGCGGGGGCAGCGGCGGGCGCGCGGGGAGGCGCACGCGGTGCAGACAGAAGCGAGTACAATAGGCAACAAATCGAGCTACCGTTCTCCGAATTTTGATATGTTGCATAGGCAGATTAGCTTGACAGTTGGCTTCTAGTTCTAATTGGTGTACATCGAATAAAGGTGGGTCACCTATGGTCACCTAACAATCATTTATTAGAATATATACCTTGGTATGAAATCATTTAGGTATCCAAGTTATAAAAAACCAAAAGCCAAGTAATGTTAGTGCCGTATAAGGTTTTATTTCGCTATCTTTATGCATTTACAAGATACAAAACATAGTCTACTTATCTATGTACTTGTAATATTGTAGGTAGGTACATTTTGAAAAATTGAAAATAGGGTAAACGTTAAACGTTAGGAATTATTGGAAGTAAATTATAAAAAGTCAACATACGTATGTAATACTAGGGTAAACGACCCAATAATCGAACGTTAAATGTTAAACGGTAGAAATCATTGTAAGTAAATTATAAAAAGTCAACATACGTATATAATACTAGGGTAAACGACCCAATTATTGAACCCGTCTGCAATTTGGATACAAACAACATTTGGGTACCTATTACATAAAACCATATATGTTGGTAGGCAAAATAAAAAAAATGATGAAAGTAGGCATTAGCAGTCCTTCACTCAGAATCTGACCTTAACCGAGTGAAGGTTAGTAGCCAGCTACAATTAAATAAAATAAGTAAGTGTTTTAATTTTTTAATGTATTTTTATTTAGAAATAAACAGTTTTATAACTGATTCTAAATACTTCTTTTATTTGATTGTAGCTGACTAATAATATTAAAAAGGCAAAATAAAACAAAAATATTAAATTAGGTACATAATTATGTACCTAATTTAATATTTAATTTTTTTTTTATATTGCCTACGAACATATCGGGTCAAACAAAATAATATTTGTTATATTTATTTGCTTATTTTACGTTAATTATAATGGTGCAGAAGCAATTACATACTGAAAAAACATCTCAACCAAAAAATTAAAATTTTAACATCCACCCGTGACACCTTTCGAAATGAAAAAAATATTTTTTAATTTGTTCACGGGTCTTCGAGTAATCGCTGACCATACATTAAAAAAAATTGATCCCGAAACGTAATAGTGGAAGCTTTCTAAATAAGTAAAAAGGTCGCAACAAAAAGTCGGAGTGTGCATTGAAATTTGCGTGAATTTTTTCGCAACAAATTATTAGACACAATTCTTCGTCCATCCATTTAATTTGCTTATCGAGGAGCGGCTGCCAGTTTCAATTTCAAATTCAGCTTCTGTTACACTCTGTGGTACATTGAATCAATCTTTTGTATTCACTAAGCTAAAAAATAACAAATAAAAATTAATTCGTATATCGATACCTCAGTTTTCTAGGTATCAGCATAAGTATCTGTAACGAAATACTTTTGCACATATCCAGAAAACTGATTATTTGTGCCAAAAAGTGAATTTATCGATATGTCAAGCACAAAAAGTCTAATTTTGTAAGAGAAGTAATTAAATTGTTTAGCTATTATAAAATTATTGAGCCACAAAAAACAGCATTTAAATAATTGGGTCTGGATACACTGGATACAAGATTTTGTTTGCAATAAAAAAATATCAGACAGCAATCCTGGCTCCGCAAATAGTTTTGATAATGGTAAAAATTAAATCGTAAATAGGTAGCTACAATACCATGATAAATATTCAGTCCGCAAAAAAACTACTTGATCAGCAAAATTTAATTATTGATCAGCAGAGAATTGTATTTGATTGATATGCATATTTAAAACATGTTGAGCAAAATAATAGGATTGCATTTTTGTTAAAAAAACAGCAATGTACGTTCAAAGTGGGCGGAGCAAGATCGTATAATTTTCCCTTTATCTTTATTTTAAGCTATATCTTTATGATGAATAAAAATATAGCTTAAGTACTTAGTTACCGACTTAATTGTATTATATTTTTTGATTTATCTCAATTATATTTTATAAGAATGATTTTTTTTATTAGTTTACGCTTCTATAAATAATACATATCCAAAAAACACATCACATCAAACACTCTGAGAATAAATAAATTAAATAACCTTTCACAATTTTTTTTTATTACCCTTTAAGTGCTTACCAGAATTTTATTAAAAATAATAGCTCATTGCATCTTATACAGGGTGTTAATTTGTACAGTTTTGTGTGCTCAGGGTTGGTTATTAACATGATACTAAAGAAAAAAAATATGAAAAAACATTTTTTTTTGTGAAAATCACCTAAAGTCGCCGGTTTTGCGGCGCCGGAAGCAAGCGCGCGGGTGCACTCTCCTGCTTCACCCCCCAAAACCCCCGCCGGACCTGTCAAGTGCAAACGATAGAAGCTAATCCATATAACTTCATAATATTTAGGTGATTTTCACAAAAGAGTAATTTTTTTAATACTTTTTTTTGCTTCAGTATTATGTGAATAACCACCCCCGAGTCAGACGAAACTGGACAAATCAACACCCTGTATAATTAATATGCTGTACAAAAATAATAGCTGATTGATTTTGAAATGATTGCTGGCAATGAGTTGCTGATCAATTAGCTATTTTTTCTCACAAAAATACCTATACTATGCTAACCATTTAAATAAGACCCATTTAAATAGCAAAAAATTGAGCATTGAAAATGACAATGTATAAAATAGATTTACGTAAGTAAAGTACGTAAAGTAAGTGCTTTCATCACAGTGTATTTAGTTGCTTTGTAAATTTCTGATAGTTTTACATGATATTTCTAAGTGTTAGGATGCTTCAGTTACATTCCGCAATGAGCCGTTTTCAGAAGAACTAAAAAAAAATCTAATGGCTGTCAAAGGAATGCAATTTTGGACCTCAGTCCAATAGCCATGTGTGATACATCATCAAATAGGTCTCAGCGAGATGAATAAAAGTTACTATGATGCCAACAGCCAACAGATTTGTAGTCCTTTCGGAGTCATATTGTATTGAAAATGTTGTTTTTTTTTCAATACAATATAACTCCGAAAGGAAAAATATTTGGCTGTTGGCGTCATAGTAACTTTTGTACAACTCGCTGAGACCTATTTGATGATGTATCACACATGGCTATTGGGCCAAGGTCCAAAATTGCATTCCTTTGACAGCTATTACTTTTTTTTTTAGTTCTTCTGAAAACGGCTCATTCAGTTGAAGTTTTTCTGTAACCAAGTCATTGATAAATGGGTAAATTGTGCAATGTGCGTTTTTCTTCTCTTTTTTTTTAGTTCTATGAGATAATCTAGATGGCACCATTCGTTTCTACATACAAATTTGTGATTGGTGGCAGTCAATGTCAATATCAGTTCACAGATTACTAAAAAAGAAAAGGAACCAGGTTTGCCATTCGTACGAAGTTTCTCGTAATGAAAAATAAAAACCCACAATCCACAGCAAAGACTCCAAAATATCTAAATAGGACGTAGGCGCACTTATCACCTAACTAAAATATATTTTTTTTAGGTAATCATCCATCACAAATTCCACAGAACCATAGTATTTTTTGGCTTTGACGTTTATTACTAAGGTACGGCAGCGCCATCTAGTGAATCTTTTAAAACTAAATTTGACATAAGGAAAACGCTCATTAGGGTAAAAAGCAAAAATGTAGTTATATTTCGAGGAATTATGTAATTAGAGTATACTAAGATGATACAGACGTAGTTTGATCGCATAGGTTAAATCCCCCTGGTATGTCCGTTGTTGGTGCATTTACCCTGTTGTTATAAAACCAAAAAATATGAATAAGTACGCAGCTAGATAACTACACCTAACTATGTTTCAAAAATAAAAATACGAGACCCGAAATAGGGCATTTTACCCTATTTTTCAACAAGCCTAAAAATATATCGTATAGGCAATAGACATAACTAATCGTAATATTTATTAACCCCCCCCAGTTCAAAATTTTATTTGTTTGCCATGCATCGTCGTTTTCTGAAATAATTGGGTAGCTAAATAAAAATAAAAAACTCACGCCCGTTATCCCCGAGGGGGTAGGCAGAGGCACCAATCACTAAGAACTGCGCCACGTTTTGCCGAGTTTAAATAGAAGTATGTAGTTTTCTAAAGCATCAATCAAGTAACTATACTTGAGCCATTACAAACGTGCGAACTAATTCATAAGCATTTGTATCAGACCATTCAGACTTCTCCCTCACACATATAGGAGGCATATCAGGCAATTCAGGCATATCCGCATATCTGAACTCTCGCTCGCACTTTTGTGACTCGGTTCGCACGTTTTTAATGGCTCAAGTAGTACTTATTGCAGGTATACACCCATGCACTCTACTCCGTTGGCTTAAGGGCGACTTTGCAACTAAAATGTGAAGATTGACGTGCTGTCGACTGCACTTACTATTATGTAAGTCAATAGGCAGCGTGGGTATGTACCATAGCAACTCATTTATAGCTTTAGACGACCGATTTCTGTAAGTACTCAATTTTAAATTAGTTGTGTACTCGTGTTTTGGACTCGTAATTTATGCGCGTGCAGAGTGACGAATGCCGAAGCGAAACTGGGCCTCGCGGAGGTGCGCCGTTAGGGGTGGACGTTTAGTATGGAATCAGCGAGTTCGAAAGTAAACATCGTAAGCGCCATCCACATATTTGTCAAAAGTTAATAGAAATGTTTTGTGTTTTGGAAATCTACAACAGCCAAGAAATAGAAAAGGTAAATACTTATCTGTTTGTGATTTTACAGGAATTCGTATTGTAAAACACGTCCGTAATAAGCATTTACCTAAAATTTTAGACGTGACTTCTGGATTTTTTTCTATCGAGCAAAGTTTTTCCAATCGCGTTTTGGAAACAGCCATCCCCTCACACATACGGTCTGTAATACACATTCCAAATTTCAATGCGAAAAATCGTAAAGTTTTTGAATTACAGCTAATCGAACAGAAAACATCGAATTTCGGCATATTCACTTACTAAGGGCCCTTAAGTTTAAATTTATCAGAGCACATAAATAGTTTTTGTAACTTATCTGGTAATTCGTTCACAGTTTTTGGTAAGGCATACATCCATGTTCGTGTACCATATACATTATTAGTTTTTGGTAATATAAAGGAAGATAAGTATATAAGATTACGTAATGTATTGTCTTTCTCTTCTACTCATATGTTTTTTGTTACAATTTTCTTCAGTTAGTATGGCTAGTTTTACTTTGTCAAATACGTTTAGGATTTTACAGTCATCATCATCATCATCAACCCATCATGTCCCCACCAAGGGGCACGGATCTCTTCCCTGAGGAAGGTATAGGCCATACTCCACCACGGGGGCCAAGTCCGGATTGGTGATTTTACAGTAGTGGAACAAAAATTGGTCATTCTCTTTGCATGCAATTTGTATATGTTAGGTACAATAATTTTTAGTATACTTAGTTGTAGTCTATACAAATCATTCAAGTAGGTTTTATAGGTTTTACCATAACTGCCTATTCCGTATCCTATTATAGAATCAGTCATTGCCAAATAAATTAATCTTAATACATCGTAGGGGACTTTATATCTTAAAATTGACATACATGCCCTCAGCTTTTGGCATACATGTTGTATAATTATGAGGTCCCCAATTGAACCGTTCGTCAATTATCAACCCTAGGTATTTATGTTGTGCCACTACCTCTAACGCACTACATTTACAATTGATGGGGTCGTTGTGAAAACATTGGTGTTCATGAGTAATAATCTTTGGCGTTGTAGCTACATTGTTATGTGGGGACCTAATGTGCACTAATTTTGTCTTATTGCTGTTTATAATTTAATCCGACATCATGTGCCCATTTGCAAATAAGGTCAAAGTTTTCTTGCATAAGTTTTTCGGCAACTAGAATATTGTTATGAGCCACTACCAAGCATGTGTCATCTGCAAATTGATAAACTGAGCTTTCATTTATCAAATTACACATGTCGTTAACATAGAATAAATATTCCAAAGGGGCCAAAATTGACCCTTGTGCGGTTCCTTCTTCTGTACATATAAAATCACTTAATGTATCTGCAACTTTTACTGAAGTAAATCTATTACTATGGTAATTTTTAACCCAGTTCAGAAGTGGACCTTGAATTCCATTTTCTTCAAGTTTCTTAAACAACGTTTCGTATCTCAATGTATCAAATGCTTTGCTGAAGTCTATGTAGATTCTCAGTACTTGCTTTTTATTATTTAAATATTGATTAATCTCGTTTGTAAATTTTGATAAAAGATTGGTGTTTCTATTTTTTTGGAAGCCGTATTGGTTATTATTTATTATATTAGTTGTATATATTTATTAATCTGATTTCCAAGGTACCTTTCAACTATTTTATCAATGCTAGATAATATGGTTATAGGTCTATAGTTGTTAATAATGTTTTTCTTTCCGCTTTTGTGTATAGGCCTTATTATGCCTATTTTTAGATTGTCGGGGTATATTTCTGTGTCAATGCATTGATTTATTAAGTGGGTAATTATAGGTACTAGTTCCGTACTTATAAATGTTATATCCTTAACTCTTATTTTATCTATACCTGGGCTTTTCCTCTCATTCATGTGTTTAATAATTTTTTCTATAATTTCATTTGTGGCTTTATACAATTTCATACTTTTATAATTTTTTTTATTTATTAATTGTTTGGTACTGATTAATGGTATATTACAGTCTAGGCATATTTCTCTAACGTTATTTTTAAGCCCCTCAGCGAATTTGTTTGTAATTGTTTGTGTATCAGTTTTAAATGCTTTAATTATTGTATTATCTATCGAATTTATGACTTTTCCACATAATTTGTTTATAATTTGCCTTAGGTTTTTTGTATTAGTAAAGTTCTGACTTATTTCTTTTTTTGTATAATTGTTTTTAATTTTATTGGTGTATTTTATGGTTTTGTTTCTGTATTTATTGTACGCCATGCGTTTCTGCGCATTAGTTTGATCTTTTTTCCATTCCTTTTTTCAATGTACAGAAAATGCACGCAGAAGCGGTGGTGGCGTAGTGGAGTTGACTCTTGGTTCTCGATCATGAGGGTCTCGCTTCGAATCCCGCATGTACCAACGACTTTTAGTTACGTACATTTGTTTGTGCAGCAACACCATTCACTGATAAATTGTGTCCGGATAACGGCGACAGGCTTGCCATTTTGGGACCTAATAAACTCGGCAACACGTGGGCACAGTTCTAGTGATTGGTGCCTCTGCCTACCCCCTCGGGGATAACGGGCGTGAGTTTATTTATTGTTTTATTTTTATTTTAGAAAATGCACGCTTACATCGACAAGACCAGCCAGGCAGCGGCTGGCCTGATTTTACTTATTCTCTATGACGTGTAACTACGAGCTACGAGCTGAGTAACCGAGTTACAGACAATTACGTTAACACATTGATGGCTGAGTGTTTTGATGAACGGTAGCTTCCCTCGCATCCGTATAGTAGGCTGTATACAGGGTTATTTTTAAAACGCGCGATTCTTAAGTCTTTTGAATCAGAGTTTGTGTTTGACAACTATTTGTTCTATAAGTTAATTAAGTTTTTTTTGTCCTGGTGTAAATACAATAAAGAATATTCTATTTATCTATGCTCTAATTTGTAATTTTTAAGGCTTCTTTATTTTATTACATACATACATAAGCTCACGCCTGTATCCAAGAAGGGTAAGTAGAGACCAGGAACTGCGACCTGCCATTTTATTACGGCGTACTAAATTTCTGTTGGATATCGTTAGTGTTTTCTGCCAACGCACCTGTAAACCCCACTTTTTACTAGCTAGCTTGAAACTTATAAAAAAGGCGTAATGATTTTATTACGAAATTATATATTTTTTTCTTTCTCCTGATTTACGTTTGTCGGTTTTCCAAGCGTAACGATGATATAGCAAGACGTCTATTAAATTTAATTCATTCGGCTTAAAGCACTTTATGTACCAAATAATGCCTCTCTAAGCCGGGAAAATGGATGAGGAATTTGTGTTCTTTAAGAAAATGCTCTTGCTCTAAAAGGTGTTGTAAATAGCAAACTCTGATCGATATGTTTCACGAATATGCATTTTTTTAAATAACAGTGCACAATTATGCAAGCTGACCGGCTTTATTCTATTATGCTCAATTAATTTACAGAGGCTTTCTTTTTTCTTTTTTAAGTCTAAAGTATGTGTGAAGGTTTAAAAAAAACTCTGGATCTCAGAAAAATGTTTGTGGTTTCGAGATCCAGAATTTTTAATATCCGCTTTAATATCCATTCTGGCAATCAAAAATGACTGTGACCAACAATTTTATGAACATAAACAAACTGTAAATATATTGTTAACAGCTTTCAATTTGACAAAATGCAGACAAAGAAACAACAGATTTTTAGTGTGCGATAAACCAACCGGGGGTTAAACAAATATTGGGTGACGACTGATTTTATATTGAAATAAAATAATGAACAAAGTTACAATTTCGTGCATTTTATTAACAAAGTAAAAGTTAATCTCTTAAGAATTCGATGGTAGCAAATTGAAAATTGCTACCTCAGTGCTCAAAATAATTGAATATTTTGTCACTGAACGAGATCTGCGATTTCACTGTGATTTTAAGCGACTCCGTTAAAATTGTAGCACTGAGTTGTTTGTTGGCCTATTGCGTAAACATTGTGATTTAATCGATTACCTACTGCATAAATCCTACTATTCCACTCGTAGAGTGAGGATTAAAACAACTATTAGAGCCATCGCAAACAGGGCGATCAGACGCGACGTTGTCATTTGCTTCTGGCGTCTTGTCGTCGCGACTCTGACGCCAAGTGTGCGGAGATTCGAACAAAATATATTAAAATTGACGGCCGTAGCCTGGCGTCGCGTCTAGTCGCCGAGCTGTCGCCTGTTGCGTGTCGCTAGTGTGTGCCTAGGCTTATTGAGCCAGAGATGCTTCCACAACTGAAATCGTAATTAATGGATAATTTGTACAAGGATTAATATACCTCATAAGCAGTGGTAGCGCAGCGGTAGAACCTCGCCCTCATATGGGAGAGGTCGTGGATTCGAACCCCGTAATGACTTCGTTTTACCAGTCGCTAGCCATGAAGGAAAACATTATGAGGAAATCCAAATAATTGTTTGAAAATTATTAACTTGTTGAGAATACACAGGGATTTTGTAGCAAAAATATTTTTTTTAAATGCACTTATCTAAAATTGTTCCATTTACAAGTAAATTACAGGTGAAGAGGAAAGAAATAGCTGAGAAAAAAAAATTATGCAATTGACCAAGTTTGTTTCAGGTAGATAAAAAAATATACGTCTTATCTATCTATATTTGTCATATGTCTTCTAATGGAGGTAATTAGCAGAACAATAGTTAAACAATGGCCGCCTGCCCGCAGCGGGCGACCGCCACGGGAAGGGATATATCGTTCAGTTAAATTTAAAAGTTTTACAGATTCATTTCTAACTGAACTTAAGATTCAATAGGTATCAAAATCTTTTAAAGCAGACATATCTGTGGCATGTTCTGATAAAAATTAGTTTCCAACCCTACAAAGTGTGTATTTATAACTTTCCAAACACAGCCACCAAACATAAATTCCGCACCCTTCGTCAAACATACTATCTAGAACAATTCAATGTACACAATAATAATATTCTGGTTTCGTGGTTTCATAGCAATTACCTCTGGCCGAATCCAGATCCGTTTGCGTATCGTTCGTTCATGCGCACGATACGTTCATACGAACGATACGTGCATACGAACGATACGTTCATACGAACGATACGTTCATACGAACGATACGTTCATACGAACGATACGCAAAAATATGTTGTGTATATTTTGCCAACACGGCAATCGCCGTATAGCCCGTCGTCAAATATCTGGGTGATTTCCTATTTTTATGTAAAATAAAGTGTTCCCTATCTATCAAGTCTATCTGTGTGATACGTCTTAACCCCTCAAGCCCCAAGGACCCGCCGGCGGGTCCAATGTAAACTACGGCGCTTTCTGTCAGACCCTGTAGACCAGCCGGCGGCGGGTACGTCTGCAACGGCACTTTGAATCGAATGTTGAAGATGATACATACCAAAGTTGTATCAGCATGTTTTATCCTTTGAAAACTGTAATAAATTTCAAATATTACTACTAATAATATTACAACTAATTTAGCCGTGAAAGAAAAATGTTCTAGGCCTGAGGTTTTACGACTAGATATCCAGTTAGGTATAACCTGCCTGACCTATGTTTAATTTTACGCCACCGTCTCATCTTAATGCCTCGCTTTAAACCAATTTATATTTCTACAGCCTTTTCCAGCAAACGTCCCACTTTGCTCACGTTAAACCATTTGTTGTGACTTTAATAAAACGTTGAGACGAGACTGGTGTATTTGTCTCGCGGAATTAATGAGGAGTCATTAAAATTTAATAGTGCCTGGTTAAGCAATATCATACACCAACGGTCGGTACAAAGTGAAAATGAATAGGTACTTCGTTACTCTACACATGTTGCGCTATATTTATGTAGAGTGGTTAAACATACGCTAATTTGCGTGTGAACATTGCGAATTGTTATTGCATTAAATTAATTTTGTCACTTTGATGGCTTTACTTTGAACTAAAAGTATTATGTATTTTGTGGTACAAGTAAGAACATATTTTGAAGTAATTTGATTATGAATTTGACGTACTTATA
The DNA here is from genome assembly GCA_947310845.1 of Yponomeuta plumbellus. Taxonomy (NCBI): domain Eukaryota; kingdom Metazoa; phylum Arthropoda; class Insecta; order Lepidoptera; family Yponomeutidae; genus Yponomeuta; species Yponomeuta plumbellus. Next base: position 12,490,741 of record OX371198.1, on the reverse strand, counting down.
CACTCCCGGACACATCTACCGGCCCACCTAGTGTTTTAAGTTTTGACGGTCCCTAGCTCAAAATAAATGTTTGGTGGAGCAATAAGTTTTTATGCAGTTTTGAAGCTGATTTGGTTGAGCTGGTAGACCCATAAATCAGCTTCAAAACTTATTGTCAAAACTTAAAACACTAGGTGGGCCGATAGATGTGTCCGGGAGTGTATTATAGTAGTAATCAAATAACATTTTCTAATTGTAGCATATTTACAGGAACAAAATATTTCAAGATGACAATTTAATTAACGAAATGTACTGCTTACTTATTACCATGTTGTGTATAAAGAGCCTGTTTGGGCTTATAAGTATCTACAATGAAAGAAGAAGTAGTAGCTACGTGAGGTTTTGGGACGGAATACGAAGAGGCTACATATTCTAGTTATTAGCAATCACTCACTTAATTTTGTGGAAATCTTCATTTGTCAATTGAATTCTGCAAATCATGTCTCTGTACATTTAGGACAAATTGTCGTACACTTCCTTCTACTCGTATTTTGTTTTAAGTTAAGATTTTTAGAAAATGTGACAGTGTTATATATTATTGCTAGTGACTGTACCTGCATCTCCCTATCTACCTGCGTTTATATGCTCTGCTATGAATATATTGTCGTAAGGAGATTGTTTTAGTTCAGGAGTTTTCCTACGGAACTGCTACAAGAGAGCTAAGCCCCGGGCAGTCAGCTGTGTGCCGCGCGTCCACTCCACCGCAAACAATTTGCTCCGTACTACACGGCCCTCACAAATCCTTTGTAGCGAAGGGGAAATTTCTAACACAATACATGATTAATATTCTTGTATCTTAAATGCATTCAATCATTTTGCATTACTTGTGATAAATAGGTAAAAATTGTCGATTCTCAGCAAGAGTTTGCCAAAGAGGGAAGCAACTTGCTCATTTAAATAATAAAATAATATTCTTTATTGCACACTAGAAAAAACAAAAAGAAACACAAAATATTTACAAAGGTTCATGGTACAATTGGCGGCCTTATTACTAAAAGCAATTTCTTCCAGACAACCTTACGATGGAAAATTGCTGAAAGAAATTTGAAAGGCGGGTAGCCGGTACGTACCTTTTGCCATTCACAACCTTCGACCTTTTAAAACGTGTACTCGCACATACTCACGCCTAGAACAAACTAAAGAAAAGTAAAGTAATATTGGAAATGTTGCTGATAGCGACAGAAAACAACGCTACAAGTGTGATAGTTACGCCGTGGTTACGGGGATTGATGCGTGTAAAGTCATTAACAGGCCATTATCAAAGTCACTGGTTCGCAACCAAATCCAATGATCAAAACGATGACGTGGTCAGTTGTATTAAGTAACCAACGGCCTCTATATAAAGTGAAAGAAAAAGCCAATAAAATAAACATAATTCGAATTTCTTTACGCAAATAGTCTCGTCGAGGGTAATCCTAGAGTTCTGTGTGTGACAAGCTGACAGTATCCTCTTGGCATTGAAACTCGAGTTGCCTTCATAAGCCTGTCAACATTAACCGGCCTATTTACCGATCCTTTCTTCAGGTAAAATAGGTTCAAGAAAGGGGCTAAGCGGTATGGCAATTAATATGCAATTAATGAACTCTCTGGGGTAAATTTATCCAATATTGCCTAACGAGTCAGTTCAAAATATTTAATGAAGGGGCTGAATCAACACCTTGCCTTTTTTCCTTAACTTAGTTGACTATGAAAAATAATAGCGTTTAGGACTATACAGATACATTTAGAAGGCTTTTGTTTTAAAATAATTACAACTTTGCCAAGCATGGCGATAAATCTTAGATAGAAAAAAATTAACAGTATGGCGTTTTGAAGTTGTTAACTACCGATTCGTTCTGCAAACGTTCTGTTTTACCATATTAATTAGAATTAAACCTTCAACCTATTCTATACACAAAATATTTCATGGAAACTGATGAAGCCGCCCGGATCGAACTTTTAATAACTTTTTTTTTTAAGAAAACATTATTTTGTATATTAGGTTAATTACTATTAAATTGGACGAAACGTTTGTATTATGTAGTTTTTAATACTTGTGTAAGCTAATGTTCATCGTTTATATGAAACTTATATCTATGTATTATTTTAGTCATTATCATCTAATAGTGGAGACTTAGAATTGGCGGTATGTTCAAATAATATGTTAATCGATGTAAGTATTTAATATTGGGAGGACTAACAAGTCTTCCCAATATTAAATAAATAAATAAATAAATGACTGTACCTTATGTAGGTACTTGAATACATTTTTATTAAGAATTTAAATACCCAAAGCCGTTAATTGGTCACTTAGGATCTTCTGGAACAGTTTCCACGGAAGCCAGTAAAACAAATACGAGATATAATCGTCACAGAGCACAGGACAGGAGTCAAGCTCTCAACCCGCAGGTGTCCGAGCCACAGACGAGTGCGCGATAAATCAACGAGCTACAAGGATTGATTGAATCCTGATGACTGCGCACTGGAGGAGATTAATTGCCGACAGAGCCGGGCGAAAACGAATGTACAAAATAACCACCGCGAAAATCGACCTACCTCTCTGGAACTGAAAAGGCAAATACGCAAACAAGGTTATAAAATGCCAAGGTAAGTGAGCGCAGCGGGGCAGGGGAACCCGGACGAATAGAGTACGGCGTTGTAAGATATTTTATACTATTTTTTAGTCTCATACAAAATCGCAACGGAATTCAAATGCTATTTTGCATTTATGCAGCGCCTCGTAGCAACTCCTTTACCGTTTAAAGAAATAGCTGGAAAAATGAAGCTATTATCGACTATGAAGGTATTTGATTGTCTTAGAGTTATTCGTTGAATATCAACCCCTGTTTTAATTTCTTTACTTTTTCTTTCATCGTCATCATCAACCTACTGTAATTGTCAACTGCCGGTGGTCTTTTCCTCCAAATGCCGTCTCACACGGTCTCTCGCCATTCGTAATAATGTAGCAGTAGTAATGTGGGTATGGCTATTGCCGAACTAATATAAATGCATTCAAGAACTATGCATCTATCGGACTCTTACCCGGTGGTTTAAAATCTGCAGCGCAGTATGCTAACATTCTCAGTGGAGGTACTCTAAGCAGGGACGGATTATCCACATAGCAACAGTAGCAAAATGCTACGGGCCCCGCATGTGAACGCTTGTGCATTATTTGGGCATTTAAATAAATAAAGAAAAGTTTATTTCATGATAGGCAGTGGTTCTTTCTCAACATTAGAACGTTTTAAAAGGAGTTAAGGAACGTCATGAGCCGAAAACATATTATTCATTTCACCTTCAATATTCATGAAGGTGAAATGAATACTTATGTTTATTCAATAATATTTGCTCAACAAAGTTTACAGTTCCATAAACTATGTTTTAAAAAAACTAACAATCGATACGAATATGATACCAAGAGTCCCATAATAGAATTTCCTACAAGCCCCGCGCTGGCTTAATCCAGCACTGACTATGAGCATACTTGCTTACTTTGACATTGAAAAGGTAAACACGTTTAGGTATTTCTAGACTTCACTAAGTGGCACCGTCAGCAACAGCCGTGACTAGTTTATATTTACTCACGAATTATTGAAAGTATACCTACATGTTTGTTTGTAAAAATATGTTAGTTGTAAGATTTGGTTACTTCCCGTCTCACTTTTCCTTTAGCATCTCTCCATCGTAGGTTGTCTGGAAGAAATTGCTTTAAGCAATAAGGCCGTCAATTGTACTGTATCTTTGTAAATGTTTTGTACATGTTTTTCCTGGTACAATAAAGAATATTCTTATCTTATCTTATATTATCTTACTTATGATTAACCACAAAACCGCATGTTTTTTTCGCTCTACCCGAGAATACCGAAGAGATGGTTCGCTGCTAACCTTGCTCTATTCCAACTTGTAACGTCACTCGCCGGGAAAATAACGCGAACATCACAAATTGTCCCGTTAAATACATGTGCGCGATGAGTGTAGTTTACACGCGACCGAAGATATTTGTATGTTAATTTTATTGTAACTCGTACGAGAAGCGTAGTTTATTTTTGTATAACCACCGCAGGGAACACTGTCTCGCATAATTCGACGATTCCACTGAGATTTGACGAGCTATTCGCCGATAATGATAGTAGGGGCGCGCATCAAGACACATGAGTAGATAGTAATGAACTGGTACATACCACGTCACCAGGAACCACACAAACAAAATAAGTTAGTCACTTGTTGCTTATATTCGAATGTAAGAAAAGCTAATACTAAGAAGTTATGTTATATGGAAATGTTTTCGGTTTCCGTTCCGGTACTTTGAAACTGAATCTGAAAACAAAGTTTTGTCAATATATTATTTCATTTAGTAAGGGAAATCAACAGCGAACTAAACAAAATATGTTATTTTCAATTTTTTATTATTATTAAAAACTGACCAACGATTGACCCCGATCTCACCTGATGGTAAGTGAAGATGGAGCCGACGATGTTCCTCGTTGGTTCAGTAAGAGCCTATTCACTCTAGCCTTAAAGGCACCCAAATTGTACCTTTCCGGAAAAACAGAGGAAGGGAGCGAATTCCATTCCTTAGCGGTGCGCATTAGAAACGACGAGGCGAAACGCTTCGTGCGCACAAAAGGTGTCTGCACAACATAAGGATGAAGTCGCTCCCCTCTCCTGGATGTCCGGTGATGGAAAGGAGATGGCGGGATAAGATCGTGTAATTCCCGTGCGCACTCTCCAAAATGTATCCTGTAGAATACCGCCAAACAGGCCACCTTCCGTCGGTCCGTTATATATATAAAAAAGGATTGCTGTTCGTTAGTCTCACTAAAACTCGAGAACGGCTGGACCGATTTGGCTGATTTCTGGTTTTTTATATTTCTTGAATTCCAGGGAAGGTTTAAATGGTGAGAAAATATGGAAAAATTACGAAAACTTTGGCGGTACGAAGTTTGCCGGGACAGCTAGTTACATATAAAAGTAGTGGCTTGTAGTGAAGCCAAATATATATATATATTTCCACCGAAATACTAGAGACAACGAAAAGAAAGAACTCAATATTATGTTTCTCAATAGCACAAATAAATACCTAATAAAAAATCTTAAAAACTAGCTAATAAACAGCTATGACTTCGCGATGTCTGACAAGGTGCTGTTTTTAGTTTAATTTAAATAGAAAGAGAAATAAGAAGCGTACATTATTTACATACAAGAAAATACACAATGAGTATATCTTCACACAACACTGAAGTTTATATTGTATGAGCGAGAGGCAAACGGTTTCCAAGCTCCCCCTCCCCCCGCAACCAACTGTGCCTTTAAACCTATAATTTTTCCGCTGAAAACGTGACGTCTGATAGTCATCAGCCAGTGAAAGAATATTATTATTGATTTGGCCGATTTGACACATAGTTATTATCGTATTCTGGAATTTCTTCTCCGATATTTTTTATTATTGACATTAATATGCTGCGCTTGGCATTGCCAATCTACAGCAGGTGGGCATAGAGATTAAGCCCATACTCTCACCCTCTGAGAGTACGTTATTTTGTATTGAAAAATTACAATCAAAGCTAACTCTTCACTGTCACCCTGTAGACAACCTTCAGCCTTTTTATCCTTGTACAATAATGACGAAACGTCTTGACGTCACTGTTTTTTGTCGAAAGTATATACTCGGTTGGTATGGTGCTGTCATATCCCGCAGCGGGCTCAGGAGGGCTGATAATAATTATCATGATGATAATGATGGTCGGTCAGTTATTCTTTTGTTGGAAAAAAGTTGAACCAATCACATTTGTGATGTAAAAAATTCTATATACGTGAGTCCATCAATGCCTAGTTGTGGCCAAGGCTTGTATATGATTTTTCTCAAATAATGCGCGGAAATTAAAACTATGAACTCATTCTGTTAAATTCAATAAACTTTCAAAATCAGACGAACCACGAACGAAAAACAATATTTTTTTCTCAAACATGCTTGGAAATTTGAGCATTATTTCGACAACCTTCATCGAGATAAATCGAAATTGCTGTACTGGCCAATTACACGCGAGCAGCGGCTGGAAAAAGTTCTATGAAAATTCATAACTGTCGTGTTTTGCGGCCAAATAAATTACATACCAAACTCATATCTGTCGTGTTATTTAAAAATCGCTGGATTTAATATACCTATTAAAAAAAAGAACACTAACGCGGCAAAAAATATTGTTGTTCGTTCCGTTCGTTCGTGGTTCGTCTGATTTTGTAAGTTTATTGAATTTAACAGAATGAGTTCAAGTGATGAAAATGACTGCGATGAACTTATTTTAACGCCACCAGAAATTCAAGAAGCGGCAAAAGCCGTAATAAAAAACTTGTTACCGCCAAAATCAACAACTGTGTTTTCAAATAAAAAGTTTTGGCTTAGTACCTACCAACTAGGTAAGTACTTAGTTTTAATACAATTTTCACGCATTATTTGAGAAAAATCATATACAAGCCTTGGCCACAACTAGGCATTGATGGAGGTTTGGACGGATGGATGGGCTTTTTTTTTAGCTACCTTAAAACCAACAACATTTTATAAAAAAATTCCTAACGCTTTTCAAAGTTTCAGATGTTCTGTGGAAAATAACCTAACAAAGAAACTCCTTGAAATCGAGAATCTATCTCTAGTATCGCAAGTCAATGAATTACCGGTAAAAACCGTTGTTCGTGAATGAGTATGCAACTTTCCATAACAACCTTGGAAGCTATCATGTCAAGCATAAAACCTCTGAAAATCCCTGAAACGATAATAATGGGAAGTTATTAGGACTTACGAAGCAAGCAACCGCCCTTACAAGGGGATGGGCTATACTTAAGTATTGTTCAGTGGAGACTTTTTTGTACTCTCCATGCGGTAGGGAATGTCTTTTTTTCCAGTAAAAAGCATTCATTCAGACTGATTCGGGGAATATTTGACAGCTTTTCTTTAGAGTCGTAAATTAAATTGGCAAGTTTACGAAGATGTTATCTTTGTGAATCTATAGTGCAATTTAATTAAATTTTCTATTCTTTTCACTGTTTCTTTGGTGCATAGAATGTTAATAGCTGTTATTGGATTGCTGAAGAAATAAGATATTAGATAGATATCCATCTTTGGTGAAAGTTTCTGTACATAGCACGAAATAGCCTACACCGTATTTACTGAAGCGAACGACTAAATGTCAACATGTCAAAAATTTGGTTTTTCAATATGCCACATTTATAACACTGCATAATATTTAGCAAAGTTATATAAAACGATATGCCTAATAAATACCATTAAGCAATAAACACAATAACACTGTTATTACCTGATTTATCCCTCACTCGCAATTTATTTAACTAAATATTTTATTTTATCATGAAAATACCATTTGCTTAAGAGATCTATGCCCCAAAAAATACCAAAAATTTCAGTGGTCCTCAAATAAAAGCGATCCTACTGCTGCCAAATATGTTCGCAACTAGCAAAGATGATGGACTTTTGTTTAAAGGCCAATTATGATCGATTATTTTATGCTGATGCGCTACATGAAGTGTAGGAAGAAGTATGGAGAGCTGACTACGAACCTCTTTTTTAATTAAAGGCAAAAAAAAGGAAGATAGCCACCCCGACGCCATATTTTCTCACGATTGACGTTTTTGATGCGAGTGCAACTTCTCTAGGCTATTTTATTTTCTTTAGTCTGTTCATCATTGTAAATAAGGTATTGCTAAGTTTTTTGGTCCATCGTCCAGTTGTTGTTGTACTTTTTTTTATGTTTGTTATTACGAAACGGAAAATATGGGCGAGCCGGGACCCAACGCTGATTCTGCCAAACCTATGTACATATACGATGCAAGCAAAGCTGCGTGCATGAGCTATTTTGAGTGAGATGTAAGTTTGAGAGACGCTGTGTCTTTGTTTACCTTTAGTCGTTCGCTTCAGTAAATAGAATATAGCTATAATTTAATCAACATGATATAAAACAATGTATTCAAAAAAATTTAGTCATTTTTGTTCTAATAAATCGGTATTCCGTGGTAAGGATTATTAGTACTCGCATTTGTAATAGGTATCGATACGAATTTAAGAAAGGAGCGATCTCTCGCCATCAAAACATTTTCGCGTGTTTTTAAGTACTGAAAGTCCAATAGTAGTATGTATGTTATTTCAATAAAAAAATCAGATCAAAAATAGTGATTCCTCTACAAAGAGCAATTCCTCTCAATCGACAGCGTCTGGATTTTGCTTGAGTTTTTGTTCATCAATTAAGCAACTTTTGTTTTACGACTGATACTTTTTTTTGGACAACCTGCATATTTGTAACGCCTGATTCAGGGTACTTTCTTCTCATCAATACGAACAAGTTTACCTATCGGACCAACTTTAAAATCGTTGAAACAAAACAGCTGTTCATTTTGTTCAGTAGCTACCGAATGAGTATGGAAAAGCTGATTTTTTTTTTCGCGACTTCGAGATCGACCCCTTAGCAAAATATGTTCGCGTTTATGAGTAGAAAATACCCTGAGCGTTGGTTTACAAATCATCTGCCCGTATAAAAAATATACTTATGGATAGAAATTATAAAATTAGCAGCTTTCTTGAATAGTAACTTATTCTATAAATAATTTTGCGCAAACAAGTAGAATGTTATGCCATAAAAAGTGTCGTTGCAAAATGGCTGTCATCAAGGAAAATTAATGACGTAAGAAACGAGTCGCGACAATCCCGACTCGTTTTCTAAACTAATTGTGCCCATCAAAGATACGTTTGATGTTCGAGGATCAAGATGACACGGTAAGGCTCCGCTTTTGATGTGCCGGGTATAAAGCAACCCATTATTCTCGATATGCTCTCTTTTAATTCAGTGTTTAACGGGCCCATTGTAAGTGTGCAAAACAGCCGCCCACATAACGTCACTGCGCCTGGGAAATCCGACAAACCCTTTTTTTAGCAATAGTAGATAGTTCACCAAGGGCGCAAACAAAATGTTTTCGATCGAGGTTGTGGAATTGAATCCACAGCGAACTGAGGCGATTCTTCGCTCGGGCTTTAACTAAGAATCGCTGAAAGAGCGAGGGATTCAACACTACCGAGACCAAAAATGATTTGCGCCCGTGTTGATCAATCTGCTTTTCACTACCATTTGAGAGGAATGAAATAAAAGATAACACTTACATGATACTACTCAAATGTAACTGTCGTTTTATATGTATATTCTGGTGTTAAGAAGACACTACAATTATCGCTTGATGACATTTTTCCGAGAAAATAAGTGAAAATAGACAAAAAAAAAGCGTGCCAATGTTATTGATTTTATGCATAGAAAAAAAAAACTTGCGTTCCAATTTCAAATATTTGACAACTACGTACTTAAAAGTTTTGCAGCAAAGAGTTTGGAAGTTCAGTAAGTAGTTCCAAACTCGGTTTTAAAACTTATTGCTTGGGTTGAAGCGAAATAGATTTAGGACGAATCCTCAAGAGTGAAAGAGAAGTCCGACTTCTTAGTAAATGAGAGCATTGCAACGTGTTTTGGGTCCTAAATTTGGCCATCAAAATGCATCATTTCGAGCAGATGGAGTGAAAAATTATTTTTTTTGTATTGTGTTACTATTTTCTTAACCCGACGCGCCTGTAAAACCTATTTCGTGCTAGCTAGCTTGAAATTGAAAGTGTAAATATCAGCTATGTATTGAAAAAAACAAGGCGTCGTAATTACGAAATTATTCAGTTTTTTCTACATATCTCCTGAATTAGCATTTTACGTATGTCTGTTTTTCCAAGCGCAACAACGAATCCGCTTTCCGCTGCAACTCTTTGCAACGTCGGAACATGAGTATGTTCATAGTATGCGAGTGCATAGTAATCTAATCTATCTATCTATCTAATCTCTTTAAACGAGCAATTCTTGTGTATATATTTATATATAATCAGAATCTCGGAAACGGCTCCAACCATTTTCACGAAATTTTGTAGGCAGATGCTTTCGGGGGCGTTTAATTGATCTAACTAGGTTACATTTTTAGAAAACGTTGTTTTATCCGTGTTTTAAGCCAATTGAAATTTGCTATGATAACATACAGAGGTAAATTTCGCGTCTATCTGCAAGGTTGGGATAGTTCTGACGGGAAAACGGGCGACCCGTTTCGGGCAGACTTCAAGAGACCCGGTTCGAGTCATGATGTTTTTCTTTCAAGTTCTTTTTTAGTTGAAAAAGGATTATTTTAATTTTATATTACATATTTTCTATTACAAAAAAAGTAACGAGCAAAGCTCGGTCACCCAGGTACTTAATTTAATATTAGGGTGAAAGTATAATTATTTACAAATTCGAGGATTGTAAGCATGAAATCTGATAAGTTGTTGTTGTTACACTTTATTGCACAAAAAAAAAACATAATATGACTTAAATAACAGGTTTGTGATAAAAACAACGTACAAAGGCGGACTTATTTCTAAAGAAATGTCTTCCAGCCAGCCTAGAAATTTTGGAATGTTAAAAAAGACAGTGGGGTAGGGCATATGAAGTGGATAACAACTCATAGGTAGGTATAAAAATAATAATAATAATAAACTACTTACTAATATACATACAACTTACATAAATGCCTACACCAGAAATATATATCTAACGTTAGCACAAAAGTATATAATACTAAACTATACAATAAGAAACATATGTACATACGAATATATTACACAGACTACTATTATAAAGTTAAATGAATACAATAAAATTATTTTAGGTTAGAGATATAGTGCTCTTTCAGTTTGCTTCGGAACTGTGACACAGTTGGACAATCGCTGATCGCTTTCGGCAGAGAGTTCCACTGGCGAGCAGAGCGCACAGAGAACGCGTTGAAGTAGAACTCAGTGTTGCAGACTGGGACTTGCAATGTTCTAGTATCACACGCTCTCTGTGGTCTGGTACGCGGAGGCAGAAGTGAGAATCTCTCCCACAGGTACATCGGAGCATTGGGATTTTTCAGCACACAAAAGAGAAGAGTCAGCATATGCAGGTTGCGACGCAATCTGATAGGGAGCCAATTCAACTGGCGTCGGAAGTCTGACACGTGGTCATATTTCCTCAAGCCGAAAATGTACCTGATGGCAAGATTCTGGAGACGCTCGAGTTTATTCACGAGAACCTCAATAGCATCCATGAAACAAACATCAGCATAATCTAGAAGAGGTAAGAGGAGAGACTGAGCAAGCATCAGTTTTGTTTTAAATGGTAAGAAATTTTGGAGACGTTTAAGTGAGTGGAAGGAAAAGTGGATGCGTCGGCTAATATCATTTACCTGAACCTGCCAGGACAAATTACAGTCCATAAGAAGACCGAGGTTCCTTACCCTTTCTGCAAAAGGGATAGCGACATGGTCATAAACTAATGAGGGTACCCTCAGCTGTAGGAAGCTATCTCGCAGGCGTCTGCTACCAATAACGATCGCCTGAGACTTTAGGAGGTTGACCACAAGACCAAAGTCACGTGCCCAATCCCGAACAGCCAACAAATCATCGTTAATTTTAGCAAACGCCCTTACAGCGTTCTCATACTTGGCACCTGGGTTAGTGGGGTCAGCCCCCGCATCGAAATGAGTATAAATTTGTAGATCATCCGCATACAAATGAAAGTTGGAAGAGAGTGCATGGGTGATCTCATTGATAAAGATTGAGAATAGTTCTCTTCATGTGAAAATTAATTATTAAAAAAGTAAGTGTCGCTAAAGTAATGAAAATTGTTACATACTATTTGCCCCCCAAAATTTTTGTTAGGCCCTAAATTATGTGAATGAAAAAAAATCTATCTTGTAAAATTTATAAAAACATGACAGTATAATTTAATACTCAATATCTTTATTATCAATATTATTGACACATTATATAATTATAAGCATGTGTTAATTATCTCTAACTACCTACCTAATTAACTTGTAGAAGTTTTTAATTCATTAGGTATAAATAAAGTTCCGTAACGTACACTTACTCGTAGTCTTGGATTGGATAGTCACACACATCACATGTACGTTTACATGTTTCATTTATATTGTTTATGCACTTTATATGCACTTTTTTGTTTTTTAAGTATGTTTTTTTTTCTCGTTTTGAAGTCGGTTTTAAATTTTTATAGAAAATAATCTAGTTTCGAAGGACAAGACAGCTCATGTCGATATTTTAACGAGAAATGTCCACGCAATATGGTGTTACTACTCGTGTGCATTTATTGCAAAGGCAATCTCGAATTTCCACGAGGATACCTATTTCGTTTGGTTCAAGCGACGAACATGCTTTGCTGTTGGATTTCAGAAGCAAAGAAGAAGAATTTTGTTTCGTGTATTGGATGCAATAGAAGCCTTACCGTACCAAAGCCGTACCTTTGAATGTTACAGATAGATTTAATAATGTAGTAACTCCGGATTCAATGACCTACTTACTTGATTTTTTGCCGGAAGAGACTACGATACATTTATTTATTAAATGGCACTATCACGGTATTTCCACTCACGATGTTAAGATTTTTTTATAAATTGCGCATTATCTAATTTCGTAAAACAAGAGTTGTCGCAATGCAAATAACAATTTCCGGTCAGAAACTGCTTCTGCAGTTTGTATTTATAATATGAGTCACTCGTGGCCCCAGCCGCCTGAGTGATCTAAACGATCATGAAGGTTAAGCGACATAGGGCACGTTCAGTGCATGGATAGGTGACCGTTCTATGACTATTGCTAGTGGCATTTTTCCGAGCGGTTCCATGCTTCGCAAGGCACGCAGCTGGCGCCGGGTGCTGTCGATAGATGGCAGTCGTTAAGCCAAGTCAGAGGCCTTAGGACGGCTTGAAAACTTCTGACAGTAAGACCAGCCACTAATCTTATAAGCCTCCACCAATCCGGACCTGACCCCTGTGGTGAAATATGGCCTATACCTTCCTCAGTGAAGAGACCCGTGCCCCTCGGTGGGGACTAATGGGTTGATGATGATGATAATATGGAGTATGGGTCTATTGGATTTCATAGGTCGGTTGGACAATATTTTTCGGATTTTTCATAATACTGAACGAATAGTAAAAATGCCTCATGGTTTCAGCTCTGAAATCGATCTCCCTTCTCGAGTATGTAAGGAAGGGAACCAACGGCAACCTACATCAATTCTCGCTCGACGAACATCGAGAATATAGTAATAATTAGTTAAAAGCAGTGGTATTAAAGCTTGGATACAAAGAAAGTACGCTCTTGATTTAATGGCACTCAGACTTATGAAAACGTTAATTAGATTAAATGCAGAACAACTCCAGTTCTGAGCACGAATACAATATTAGGTTTATAATTGAAATTTTTTATTAAGCTTGGCTATATTTTCCCCGGATAACCATGAAATTTTGGTGTTTTGCTTAATGTAGATAGATAGATTGAGAACACTTTATCTTCTTCTTTTTTTTATATACTAGACGAAAACCCGGCTTCGCTCGGGTAAAATGTAGACGCAAAATAATATTCCACTATGTTTTTTATATGATGACGCCTCTGTATTTATCAACCACCAGTAGGATACATAAGCTCACACCTGTATCCCAGAGGGGTAGGCAGAGACCACGGACTGTCACCTGCCACTATCCTGACAAATCACTTTCGCTTCATCGACATCCATTAGTCGTTGCATGTACCCACATCGGTTTCGGGTACTTTTAATCTTGCCCTTTGCTAATACATCCCCTATTTGGTCGAAGTATGTCCAACTGGGGCGTCCCTTACCGGCCCTTCCACTCACATTCGCTCGATATATTTGTTTTGTCAGTCTTTCTTCGTTCATCCTCTCCACATCTCCAAACCAACGCAACATTCCTTTTTTCAATTCTAGTCACTCACTACATCCTCGGTCTCTGATCACACTATTGCGTATTCTGTCATTCAAAGTAACACCACACATATTTCTTAAGGATCTCATTTGTACTGCACTAATCCTACTTTCATGATTCTTCTGCCATACCCAAATCTCACTACCATGCTTACATCAGTATTGAAACCAGCACACTATTACGGATACCCAATCTTGCTCTTTTGGACATGTTCTGGCTACTCACGAAGGAATGCAAGGCGAAAATCGGATACTTATCATAACTTTGTCATGGGTACCTCATCACAAATTACTAACTAAATGAGCTTCCTTCATAAACTTAAAAGCTAGTGAATCTAATGACGTATTCAATGAGACGTAGAATCCACTTGGCTAATCAACTAAAAACAGCTCCCCCTCTTTGGCTTTACAGCTTTTAGTTTTGTATTGACCACATGTTTTTCTTCATCATTTTAATTTTTGGTATTTTTCTTATCCAGTGGCTTTTTCATTTCAATAAGTTTATTGGTACCTATAACTAAGCAAAACAATAAAGATCAATTTAATGACTTTGATTTCCTTTTTCTATTATTTTTCAGACCCTTCCAAAACTCAATGTCAATTATTGTCTTCCCGCCAATGAAAAACACCACAGATTACTTACTACACCTTCTCAGTTGGCACAGATTATAATAAACTTCTTGGATGCCACGGTATTCCACACACCATGAAGTTAACAAATTAGATCAAAGGGCCGGTTTAGATTATCTTAGTGTTTAGGAGAGTGCTTTACTTTACACTCTGTTGCAACATTATGCTGAATCGGGCCCATTTTGGGGGCTCAACCTTTAATGTATTTTATTATTATTTTCATGTTGTACAGTTTATTTATTTTTACGTTTTTTATGCTTTCTGTATTTTTTTTAATTATTGTACGCACTCTGTGTGTGTGTGTTTTTTTGTTTTGTTTTGAGTATCAAATAAATAAATTTTCTTTTTTTCTTTCTTTCTTTCTTAATTTCTTTCTTTCTTAAGGAGAGTGCTTTTGTAGAAACGTGTAAGCGCCACTTGCTTTAGTACGTTTTACGGTATAGTACGGTTCTAGTTGCCTTTCAATTAGAATCAAAATAGAATTGGTTTCTATTGTTCTATCCGGTAACACCTGAGCGCGTTACTATCCTCGTTACTTATCTGTGTATAAACTAAAAATTTAGTGAGAACTTTAGGAGAGGGCGCAAGTGACCCGTGACGGGTTCGTGTGGTTTTCAATAACTCGAATTATCAAACTTACTTATGTGTTCCATTAAAACTCATAGTATTTTGAGTAGGATAGCGCATATTTCGCGACGTCGACGAAGTGACACTCTGACACTGGAAGAAATATAAACGTTCACTCGAACGTCTAGTAATTTACTAATGCACTTGCCTCTCTAATTGTATTATAGCACTCTCCTAAACACTAAAATAATGTAAACCGGCCCGGCGTTCACAATGAAAACTTTGTGACACTAACACAACAATGATGACATTGACATGTTTACTAGCAACGCCATTGTTGAATTTAATAATTTTTATATTGATGCTGCTCGATAATACGAATTTTCCGCCCATATGTTGTCGACTCAGATCAACTATTTTATTACGCTCTTTCATTTGGTGTGCATATCGTTCGAGTCTACCGTAGACCCGAACGAAATTATTAATATAGATAAAAAAGGATTGCTGTTCGTTAGTCTCACTAAAACTCGAGAACGGCTGGACCGATTTGGCTGAATTTTAGTTTTTTGTATTTGTGGAATTCCAGGGAATGTTTAAAAGGTGAAAAAATATGGAAAAACTACGAAAACTTTGGCGGTACGATGTTTGCCGGGACAGCTAGTTGTACATGAAAAGGAGATTACACAGGTTTTTCTTGTGGAGGTTACACAGGTCTATAAGTACAGACGGCGGCCTTATCAATAAAAGTGATCTCTTCCAGACAACCTTTGGAGGTAATAGAAGTTAAGTTAGGTTATATAAAATAAGTTCTTAAAACCCTTGAAAATATACGAGCTTTTTTAAGATTACAATTTTGAGTAGATTTCAAGAGGAAATTGTACCTCGCCTTGGAGGATTAAACTTGAATCTTGTTGTTCTTATCTCAGCTTTCGTAAAGGGATCCTGAATATAATGAAGACAGCAAAGAAACCACACTGGAGGACCAAGAAATAAGAGAGAAATTGTTATAAGGAGCGGGTTTTAAAAAAAAAAAAAAAAACATGTGTTTTATCAAAATACAGTTAATACTTGGAATACAGGCATGAGTTAATGAATTGTTTTGAATTTTGAAGGTACATACACAAAATTTTCGGTTACCAAAACATGATTTGTGAAATTACATTGAGTTAACACAATGCGTCGTTTACTTAATATCTAACGAGCTTACTGTCTACTTATTCTATTTCACTGACACTACAGTTTATTATTACACATATCCTGTAGCGGTTGCCGCCGGTTGTTGTTGAACCGTGTGAACTTTTAATACAGGTGGTTCTAAATTTGACAAAGTTATTTGTTTCTTCACCCAGCTCTTCACTCCTCTGTTACACTGTTTCCAAATAATGACAACACATGTGAAAATTAATAACGCCACTAGTGCAATTAACAGAAAACCGTAGTGATTGAGCTTGCTTTCCACTTGGCCTTGACTTGAAACAATTTGAGCAGCAATAACTTGCTCTTTACTCTGATTATAGCCCATGGTAAATAGTTAATGGTTACTGCGGCTTTCTTGAACTGTCAGTGAAATAAATCATACAAAACATTACTTAATATAGTATCCGAATTATTACATGGTCACTTGAAATTTGCTTACTTACGAAACCTACTTTGACTGCATATTGGACTTTGCACCATAGTGCAGGCAAAATATAACTACACATTAGCAAAATACAATGTAAAAGTACTTATTCTAACACAAAATAGAAAACACAGAACGACGATCAGTCTGCGAACCTTAAGTTCGGTCTTGCAATGCGTCCACTTCTAGTTTTTTTCTGTTCATTTACAGGAATATCTATTGAAGGATTTACATTTATAGAAGGATTTACATCATCAAAGTGGTCATTAACTAAAAACGCTGGTTTTAACCGATCTATTGATACATTTGTTTCCCTATCCCGTAATTGTATACGGTAAACCTTATTGCCTCTATTTAGTACGCGGAAAGGACCGCTATACGTAGGTTGTAAAGGTTTACGAACAAAATCATTACGTATGAAAACATGTGTGCATGACTTCAACTCTGGATGAACAAAAATCGACCTTCTGTTACTCCTTGATTCAATGGGTTTCAAGTTGTTAATACTTTCGCGTAGCTTATCTACGAATGTAAATGTATCGTATTGCATACCTTTCGCCGAAGTGTTTTCGTAAAAATCGCCTGGTAAGCGTAGTGTAGTGCCGTATGCCATCTCTGCTGCGCTAACACCATTATCACTTCTGCATGCGACTCTAAGCCCTAAAAGAACTGTGTAGAGTTCTTTTGACCACGATGAACATGAACTCAAGCGAGCTGTCAACGCTGCTTTGAGTGACCTGTGCCAACGCTCTACAATACCGTTGCTCTGCGGGTGGTATGCTGTTGTACGAAGCTTGTTAATACCTAAATACTTCATTAAATGCGTAAACAAAGAACTTTCGAACTGTCGTCCTTGGTCACTAGTTAGACGAACTGGGCATCCAAATCGTGATATCCACTCGTCGAAAACGACCTTGGCTACATCCTCAGCTGTAATCTGCTGTACTGGAAACGCCTCTGGCCAGCGAGTACGTCTGTCTATCATAGTTACGAGATACCTATATCCCTCAGTAGTCGTTGGTAAAGGACCTACAATATCGATATGAACGTGCTCGAAACGTTCACTGTTTGAAAAGTTCTCTAATCCTGAAACGGTGTGTCTGTCAACTTTTGATCTTTGACAGGCAATACAAGTTTTAGCCCAAATCCCGATATCTCGATTCATGCCTGGCCAAAAAAATATTTTCTGAGTCAGTCTTCGCGATACTCGAATGCTAGGATGACTCAGACTGTGTACGGACTCGAAGGCTGCTTTCCGAAATTGTTCGGGTAGGTATGGTCTAGCTTCGTCGGTTGACATTTCACAAAAAACAGTTTTATCGCAAGTCGGAATGCTAAGCTTTTTCAATACTACTTTGCTATCAGGCATTGCCGTGTACTGCGTGAGGAAAGTGTCTGTTTCTTGCACATCTGCTAAATTTGAATAATCTATGACCGTAGGACAGTGTATCGTCTCGATACGAGATAACGCGTCCGCTACTAAATTATCTTTTCCGCTCACTTGCTGAATATCGGTGGTGAATTCGCTAATATAGGCCAACTGCCGGGTGCGCCTAGGTGTCTCTTTCTCGCTGTTAAAAGAACAAAATGCAAACTGTAACGGTTTGTGGTCGCTAAATATCGTTAGCTGTCGACCTTCTACCAAAGGGCGAAAATGTCTGAGAGCTAAGAATATTGCTAAAAGCTCGCGATCATACGTACTGTACTTCTGTTGAGCAGCGTTCATTTTCTTTGAGAAATAACCTATCGGCTTCCACGAATTGTTTACCCGCTGTTGTAGAACTGCGCCGGTCGCTGCATCTGAGGCGTTAGCAAAAAGCGCTATCGGAGTGTCGACCAACGGGTGGGACAACGTGACGGCCTCCTGTAGATTTACCTTACATTGCGCGAATGCTTGCTCAGCTTGCACTGTCCACTCGATGGGCGTCTTATCTCGTTTCTTCGAAGAATGTATGTACTTGTTGAGCTCTGCTTGGTGTTGGGCTGCATCCGGAATGTGTGCTCTGTAAAAATTTAAGATGCCCAAAAATCTCCTAAGCTCATCGACGTTTTTGGGTTTTGGGTAATCGACAATTGCTTTTACCTTGTCTTCAAGAGGACGAATACCTTCTGTCGAAACTTCAAATCCCAAAAATTCGATTTTTGCTTGCCCAAAACTACACTTTTCCTTGTTAATGGTCAGACCTTACTCATTTAAACGTTCAAAAACTGCTTTTAGATGTACTTTGTGCTCTTCCATAGAACTACTTGCTACTATTACGTCGTCGATGTATGTAAACAAAAAATCCAAACCTACAAAAACAGTGTGGTTCATAAAACGTTGAAACGTTTGTGCGGCATTCCTTACTCCAAACGGCATTCTACTAAATTCGAATAAACCGAATGGGGTAATAATAGCCGTTTTTTCAATGTCTTCTGGAGCTACTCCTATGCAATGGTAAGCTCTATTAACGTCTATACGCGAAAACACACTTTTTCTAGCTAGTAAGTAAGTGAAATCATGCAACCTAGGAATCGGGTAACGGTCCGGTTTGGTGATGGCGTTTAGCTGCCTATAGTCACCGCACGGTCGGATATCCCCGTTCTTTTTAGGTACCACATGCAACGGACTTGCCCAAGCACTTTTGGATGGTCGGCATATCCCTAATTCTTGCATGGTACTAAATTCCTCCTTCACCTTACTGTATCTACCTGGTGGTAATTGCCTAGCCCGTGCGAAAACCGGTGGCCCTTGGGTTTCTATGTGATGGTATACGTTATGACGTGGTACTTCCTTGAAACATACTGGTTTAGTGATTTCAGGATAATCGCAAAGTAACTCAAAAAATGGATGTTTGTTATCTATCGTCGTTACACTTGACTCGTTGTAATCGACCATAGAGGCAATAACATTTAGACTCGTCACTTGATCTATAAGTCTACGTGTGCTTAAATCTTCCAATATCTTGTGGTGACTCAAAAAGTCTGCTCCCAAAATTGGTTGCTTCACGTCGGCTAAAATGAAAGTCCATTTATAAGGTCTACGCAATTTGAAGTTCAACACTAACGATTTAGTCCCATATGTCTTGATTTTCGTACCATTAGCAGCAAAAAGAGAAAAGTCTGTACTTTCACTGACCCTGAACGGTTTCTTGACCATAGGTAACACTGATACGTTAGCACCTGTATCTACTAAAAAACGTAGTCCGCTGTTGACATCCGTTACGCAAAGTAATGGTGTGATGGTAGAATAGTGCAAACCTCCGTCGCGGCGTGCACTTGATCTAGTTTCCCGATGCATTTTTCGTTTTCCAGTTGCACAGCTCTACGCACTTATTAGCTCTCTGGCCGAACCTGTGATGATAAAAACACAGCCAGTCAGCATTATCACGGCGGCGCCGGCGCGGCGATGCATCGCGTGACTGTGGCCTTGAACTGCGCCCGCGGGCCGGCCTCGTCGACTGCCTGGATCACTGCATCTGTGCTACTTGGGCCGTTAACTTAGCTATCTGTCCCACAAAGTCATTGTTAGCCTGCCCGACCGCCGAAAACTCTATGGGCCTGGTAGTTTCCATGATCTTGTCAGCGATGGTGGCGAGTTTTTCTAGCTCGTTTGTTTCCGTAACTGCTAAAACTGCCCTGACTGCTGATGGTAGGTGTCCAGTCCACATAATGCGTAAGGTCTCGTCCGGAATCATGCCACACGCGAGGTCACGGATGCGGCGTAATAACTGCGAAGGCTTTTGCTCCCCAAGTTCCATCTCGCTCAGCAACTTTTAAAATTGGCGGTTTTCGGACTCTTCGTACACGGCCAATAGTCTCTCTTTCAAGGCATGGAATTTACGATCTTCTGGAGGTGATAATAGGATATCGCTCACCTGCTGGATTACTTCTTTCCCTAATCTGGCGACGACCAGGTGGAATTTGGCTTCGTCTCCGAGCTTCTGCGGCGCAAGGATAGATTCCACTTGCACGAACCATAGCCTCGGCTGATCACACCAGAAGTCTGGAAGGCGCGCTCCGATGGATATCGCTGCCAGGTCCGCTGGTTCACGTTTCACCGGGGTACTCGTGGTAGCCGCTCCTGCACTCGAAGGTGGTGGAAGCGGTTGAGGGGCCGCTACGGGTAAGTATTGCGGTTGGTTGCCTGGTTGCGACATTTTCACACGCGCACTGTCTGTCCGTAATAGATACCGAAACTGTACACCAAAAACACGTAAAAGTTATATGTGCCCCTTTAAAGTTCACAGTGTCCTTTTATTGACGGGGTTACCAATATAGGGTTTGTCACTGCGGAGTAGTCCCTGGCAGGAAATGAAAGAAGGTTTCACGACAACTGCATGTATGTAATATAAAAATGTGACAAACGTGTTATTACAATCGCGGCACAGGAACTACTAACCTGTCCGTCTATGCTTGCATCGCGCGTCCCACGCGCTGCTACAATTCTATAGGCAACAGAAATAATAAGGCTATTCAACAAAACTATCAGTTCTGGCACAGCAACAGGCGTAGTTTCTACTCGCATACATCACGCGCAAAAATTTATGTTTCAAACGGGGTGTTTTATCTTGCAAAACCCCCAAAACCTAGAATGCAGTGACACGTGCCAAAACCATTTGAAAGTTCAGCCAAGCCGTTAAAAATGTCCTAGAGCTTACTTTGAACGGCAAAAAGTACGCGTTTTATTTAATTTTGTTGTTTGTATTATTTAGGATTGTTTGCAAAAAGCTTTCAAAAAATTTCATCACAATATCATCAAGGACGGAATTTCAGCTCGGTACAGAAACTAAGCAGACTTGCCTTAATTGCCTGGAGGTTTTGTATTGATGACCATCTACCAACTCAACATCTTCTTCTTCTTCTTCGGTCATTAGGTATTATAAATTTCCAGGGGAGCATAGGGGCTCAACCACAGATTTCCACTTCTTACGGTCGCAGCTTTCAATTCAGGTCAGCTAGCGCCGGTTGACTTGGCCTCTTGGGCTATAGATCTTTTCCAAAAAGTCTACCGAACATAGTTTAAATCGTTTACTGAAGTTTTTATTTCAGTGTTGTGACGTTTATGGCAAACCGTTGAATTGCGATTATTTTAGTTATGGAGTTAATAAAGAAAATGGTTTCGAATCTTGGCATGAATACTTTTTTCTAATTTTCCTACATTTGTGAAGTTGCAGGTTGTAGTAGCAATACTACTCGGTAACTGTGAAGCAAAACGTCATAAGGAAACCTGTTTTCACACACGTGAAATTGCCAACCCGCAGTGGGCACGCGTGGTGATAAAGCCCGGTCTCTTTCTCTGAAAGGACTGTGCCCTACAATGGGTCATAAATAGGCGACATTTTTTTTTTTACGTAGCCTCGAGTGTGTCCCACTGCTGGGCAAAGGCCTCCCCCAACCTAGACCAGATGTCTCTGTCTTGTGCCACTTCAGACCACTCCGGCATGTGACATAAATAAAATAAATTTCGCGCACAGCTCAAGTGGCTCCCCATTCGTCTCCACCGGAATGCACACATACTGTTTCTTCTCTACTCTATACTGTTCAATCCAGCTACCCCATCCTACCTGAAGGAGCGATTTGACTTTCTTCATTCCTGTCATGGCCTATCTCTTCGCTCATCCCAATCCCTCCTCCTTAAGATTCCATCCCACCGTACCAATTTCTATGACTCTTCTTTCTCCGTGCAATCCGTTCGGCTTTGGAATGCCCTGCCAGAGGAAGTGCGGAAAGCAAAGTCCCTTCCTATTTTCAAAGCACTGGTAAAGTCTCACTATCTCGCTGAATAATGCTGTTGTTATGTTACTCTGTAACTTCTTTGTGTAACTTTCCTGTGTTATGTTGTATAGGATATATCTGTAATATATATATCTCACGTATGTATTAATATAAAAATTATATGTGTATTTTATGGTAAGTTTAAGTATTATATTGAATATTATACATAATTTTATGTAATTATTAAATACCTAATCTAATGGACCGAATAAAATCT
Organism: Yponomeuta plumbellus; assembly: GCA_947310845.1. Taxonomy (NCBI): domain Eukaryota; kingdom Metazoa; phylum Arthropoda; class Insecta; order Lepidoptera; family Yponomeutidae; genus Yponomeuta; species Yponomeuta plumbellus. The sequence continues at coordinate 12,468,096 of OX371198.1, read as the reverse complement.
GTAAGTCAGTTTGTTTATGTGCATATCCCCTCATTATACTTTTTGTACACTTACCTACCTTCTCTCTACATCTTTTCTATCCATCCCAAGGTTGTCTGGAAGAGATCGCTTTTAGCGATAAGACCGCCAATTGTATACGGCAAAACTTAGTTATATAAGTCTTATAATGTATTTGTTTGTTTTTCTGGTGTGTACAATAAAGAGTTCTAATCTAAAATAAATAAAATAAAATCGGAGAGCGAATCCGGCTTGCCCGCTGAGGGTTCCGTACTCGCAGTTTGTTCGAACTTTTCCTTAACTTCAAAGACAACTTTTTCCTGATTTAATTACAAATGTATAGTTGTCAGAACGGACTCCCCGTTTGAACCCTACGAATTTTGATTCACTTGAGTGTCGACGTTTTTTTGCAACATAAACGGCCATAATAATATCTTTTTTTTACGTCGACATGGAAGTTTGATTTCTTCACATTTTCAAAAGGGTCTGTGGACTTGACTATATTTTTAGATTATAACATATTTTTAGACCTAAAAGATTTTGACGAATAGACGGACAATGCAAAGTGATCCTGTAAGCACTACACATTGTAAATTTTTGGTCCGGATCAACTTACGTTTATTTTCATCGGGGCGAAACCTGATCGGACTCATCCAATAAAAATAAACAAAAGTTTATCCGGACCAAAAATTTACGATCCTGTAAGGGTTCCGTTTGTTCCTTATGAGGTACGGAACCCTATACTTCCGTCACACGGTCCCAAAATGACTGGCTTAGCTTTGTGTACAGAAAAATTAAAGTTTGTTTGTATGATAACTACCTACGCGGTCTGTAACATGGAAATGCCTACAGCAGATACCTACTCCCTATCTCGCGGCGACCGCCAACAGCGTCTATTGTGATGAATAAAATGTTCTCCAACCTATTTTTGCATTACGAAAATGATAAAAACACGAGCACATTTCATGGTGGATGAGTAGGCACAGTTTTATTCAAAAGTTATTTTCACTAAAGTGATGTGTTGATAATGAAAGTGATGGAAACAAAATGAAAACTTCGGATTTTTGCTCCCAGTCAGCTCTGTATAATCCGCTGTAATTTAATACTGAAATATGTTTTATTATTTTTACACTTCATTGCACACAAGAAAGAAGTGTTACAAAAATATAAGCGTAATATATGTAGGCGAGTACACAGGCGAGCTTATTTCTATAGAAATTTCTTCCACCCAACCAGATCAGTTGTGAAACGATTATTTCCATAGGTAAGGGAGTAAAGTGTGCAAACATCATAATGATGTTTCAAAAATTCCTGGGATACAGAAGTTTCTGAGTTTATAAAAAAAATATTATGTGTAACATAGTACAGTCACGAGCAATGATATATATTACACTGTCACATTTTGTACGACGCGTACACATTTTGTTTTGTACTGCACATGTGTACGACAATTGTCCTAAATTATCTAACCATTGGTTACATAATTTAGGAAAAATTGTCGTACACTTCTTTCTAGATTGCATTTAGGTTAAGATTCTTATAAAATGTGACAGTGTATATCCTCGTGAGGCCCAATGTCTTCAAGTGATCACAAAATCAATTGTTCTTTTCAAGGTCGGGCCTTACGAGGATATATATTATTGCTCGTGACTGTACCTTCTGACTGTCTTGTGGGTCTAGCGGTTTCGTTAAATTTTTGACTAACAAAACAGAGGCATTGGGTTTGATTACTAGTAGGGCTACCATTCTTTCTACTAAAATGGCTTAAAAATGTTTACTTATAGACTGTAGTCAGTTTTTAACAATGCACGTTTAAAAAAATGGCAAGGTCGTTTCCTATTACACCAAGTCAAGTAGTTTAAGAAACAATAGAACATGGTCTATTGCAGCAGGGTAAACAGCAATACATTATAAGGCGAGGTCGCGAATCCGCACCCTCATGCACGCTTTACGTTCCCCCAGTGTGTACTATGGTTAAAACTGTCACGAGTAGTGAACTGACTGACCACCGCATGCCTGCCAACTAATTAACTCCACCTAACACACTATGCGGTACTTACTACTCGGATCAAATTACGAATGTAAGCAGTGGCTAGTGATTCCCTACAATTAAATTTATGTGTTTTTAAGGAATTCGCGAATGTTTGGGGTACGTGCCACGTACCTCATGTACTACTGGTGTATTTCCCGAATTACGCTTTCTAATCAAATAAAATTTGATGTTAAATTGAAAAGTACTCGTATGTATCAGAGAAAACAAAGGTCTGTGCTTATAATGATCACATCATAAAAGTGAAAACTTAATATGATTAGAAAATAATAGATCATTAGAATTAGATGACGACTGATCCCTAGATCCGATTCAGCATTGTCGACCCGAGCGTGTCGATTAAGTTTCGATCAATGGAAAACAAAATGAGTTTAAAAATACTAAAATTTTTAAATTCAAATTTTGTTTAATCTAATTTTACAGAATATATTTTACGGAAAAGTGCGCTATGTGGTTACTCGAATACATTATTATTTTTTATTTAGGCTTCTTTATTTAATGGTCTTTACAACTATGTAAAGAAGAAAATAAGGTTAAAATCCAAATAAGTAAGAATTTCATTATCATACACAAAATTCCTTATTATTTGGATAAGATTCCCCACTCATCATAGCCTGGCCGTAATCCGTAACCCTGTTGCCCACATGAATCTGTCTAAAATTACTATTTTCGTGCATTAATGGCAGGAGAGCGTCTCTGAGGTAATTGCAGACCATCCTAACTTCGTTCAGGTAATTTTATCAAAAGCGACCGCCGCCGCCGGCCATACTCGCCTCCGCGATTATCTCGGGGTTACATTTTCATTCCTTCGCCGTGGCATACAGGGCAGCGGACAAATATGCAAATAGCCACGCTTTATTTTGGGAAAGGCACTTTAACACAAACTTTAGCCACAAATAGTGGCTCTAACACAAACCAAGTCGCACTGAAAAAATTGTAAAAATAAACTCCACATAATTTACATACATTGCACCCCTAGATGAAAACCCCACTAAGTCGAAATAGTATGTGACAATTTAGTGATCCTTATACCGGACCGGACAATATAACTCCCATAACGATACCTTCAACTTGAATGAGACGTTATGGGAGTTATATTGTCCGGTCCGGTATAAGGTCAGGAAGTCGAAAAAGTAGCTAACTAAATTGTCAAATATTATTTCGACTTAGTGGGGTTTTCATCTAGGGGTGCGACATACAGAATCGTGTCTTAACAGCTTACATTCAGATTCTGATTCGTAGGACCGGTTTTTGTCCCAAATCATTCTTTTTAATGTTAACAGAAGAATGTTAAATTAAAGGCAGCCCCGGCGACAGGCTTGCCACTTGTCACGTTGGGACTTAATAAACTCGGCAAAACGTGGTCCCAGTTCTAGTGATTGGTGCCGCTGCCTACCCCCTCGGGGATGACGGGCGTGAGTTTATTTATTTATTTTAAAGGCAGCCATTTTGTAGACAACTTGATTTACTTCCTATCAGTATAATTACACAACAAAACATTTATCTTGAAGTTTATAAGTAATCGTTGGACACCTCTACTCTAAATGTATCACAGTTAAGCATTCCAGTTATGGCTACAACCATACAACTATGGGTCAAAGCAATTTAGTGAGTGGACATGACTTGGCATTTCCTTTTTTTATCAACTTTGGAGATGGCTATACACAAAATCTTTTAGACAAAAAAAATCTACACGTCCGGTAGGAACAACTTTGACTACAAATGGGGAAAAACTTCAAAATCTCTAAAAAAGTATTAGCTGTTCAAGCTGTATGTACTTTAGTAGGAGTCATTTTTTTATTATAAAATTTAGTGTTACTTTGAATCACAGAATACGTCATAAGCAGTTTAGTTGGTTTTTGTTTAGAGAACGTTGTGGACTGAAACAGGGATGAAGTGACTAGAATTGAGAAAAGAATGTTGGGCTAATTCATATGTGACGAGGATGAAGGAAGAAAGACCGAAGAAACAAATATATGAGCGAATGTGAGTGGAGGGGCGAATAAGGAACGCCCCAGGCGGACATGCTTTAATCAAATAGGCGTGTATTAGCAACGGGCAAGATAAAACATACCCGAAACCGGCATGCGTGCATGTAACGACTAATGAATGTCGAGGAAGCGAAAGTGGTTTGTCAGGATCGTGGCAAGTGGCGGTCTTTAGTCTCTGCTACCCTTTTGGGATACCGGCGTGAGCTTCATCATCATCATCATCATCATCATCAGGCTATATTAGTTCACTGCTGGACATAGCCCTCCCCTAATGAGCGCCATAGCGCCCTGTCTTCAGCTTGCCGCATCCAGCATCTGCCTGCAGTCCTTCGCAGATCGTCGGCGTGAGCTTACTTAAGTATTATATGTAAATGACGTTCATGAGAGATAAGGGTCTTATTTTTTAGTTATGGGGATGTCAATATATCCTGTATCATCATCATTTAGCCACAAGAAGTCCACTGCTGGACATAGGCCTCCTCCATGGATATCCAAAAAGACCGGTCGGAAGCGGCTTGCATCCAGCGTCTTCCCGCCTCCTGTATAGTTCCAATAGCAACTGCATGAACATGGCAATTCAGTTTCATTGCCGCTTCAAGTCAACGCGTATCAAAAAACAGGTCACATGACCCGACCGTGTAACTGTCATCGAACTGTATTGCACTAACAGACTCGAGGCCAGCTCGTCAACGAAGCCCACTGTTAAGCACCAGTTCCATTATGGTTTTCTCAGGTCATCGGACTACAATCTTCCAAGAGCTTTATGTATGCTCTGACAGATTTACGAGTATATCCTATTTATGACCTGCAGTTCCGCCTGCCGCCCGCGATGTTTATGCGTAATGATTTTTATGTCAATACATAAGAGGACGCACATAAGGATCTAATAGCCGTAAAATGGTGCTGGAAATTTAAATAACTTGCCCCTGTTAAGCACTTGACCTATATGACGCTTCTGGCTATATTACACTTTGTTGATCAAGATAAGCTACCTTTTGTTCAACATTACACTTTGTTGATAAGCAACCTTTTAACAGACTGATGTAGGTGAATAATAGTTTGATTGTAATTATTGGTAATCTACTAATCTCAGAGCATTGACTGTATCTGTGCTCCTGAACAGTCGCATTACACTTTGTTGATCAAGATAGGCGACCTTTTGTTCAACAGACTGATGTAGGTGAATAATGATTTCATTGTAATTATTGGAGAAGCTACAGGCTTGCCACTTGTCACGTTGGGACCTAATAAACTCGGCAAAAACGTGGGCCCAGTTCTAGTGATTGGTGCCTCGAGGATAAGGGGCGAGAGTTTTTATTATTTTTTATTATTGGTAGTCTCCTAACCTCGGACCATTGAATGTATCTGTGCTCTTAAGCAATCGCATTACACTTTGTTGATCAAGATAAGCAACCTTTTGTTCAACAGACTGATGTAGGTGAATAATGGCTTGATACTTATTGGTAGTCTACTAATCTCAGAGCATTGAATGTATACTTCTAACCAATCGCATTCCAATGGTATAGAAATATAACCTGTGCGACTTCACTCGGCGCCTCGCGCCTTACTTTTTCCTTCGCGGGTTATAACATTGGAATGACATTGTAATGCCATTGTCATACTAATATCACTCTTTAACTACTAACTACCTAACCACATGCCCTGATCCCAAACAAGGATACCGTGTAATTTTTAGTAGTTTTCTATAGTATCGATAAATAAATGAAGTCACTTCCAATCAGTTTGTTGAAATCATTTTACTGAAATAGTATAAACATTATTTGTGCCTAATGGTGCGCCAGGTGAAATATATAGGCTAAAAATATTCAAGAGGAAGAAAATATCCTCCCTAATCCATCTGTCGAGTGCTAACGTCGTTGCTTTCTTAACACTCTGCAAACAGCGGCGGTGAAAGCCCAAGTGAGTAATCTCACGTCGCAAACATTTTAGAGCTAATCACATTGGAAACACGTCGATGTGGCCTAAGTAATAAAGTACGTAATACTTATAAAAGATTCGCCCACACCGCCAATCGCAGGACAGAAAACTAAATAAATATTTTTTGCTTTACTACCCTACGCTTTACTACGCAGGTACCTAGCGTCACATATGTGAATTAGTCACAAAGCTTTACTGACAATGACTTATTTATCCATTCTAACAAGAATTCAACCTTTTTGGGTTGATCTTGAAAAAGAACAATTGGACGTACTTTAGCAAAAAGGTCCCAACTCACAAGATGGTCATAATAATAATAATAAACTCACGCCCGTTATCCCCGAAGGGGTAGGCAGAGGCACCAGTCTCTAGAACTGGACCCACGTTTTGCCGAGTTTATTAGGTCCCAAACGTGACAAGTGGCAAGCCTGTCGCCGTTATCCGGTCATGTTTTAGTTAAATATACCATAATGGTGCGCGATGTGTATTTTAAGAATCAAATACTTTCATAGCGATTAGATGAGTATGTGCAAATTGGTTGTTTAAAATCTTTATGTGAGTAGGAAAACTATATTTCGAATTAGGGATCCGTTTGCGAAATGTTAAGGATTACAGTCACGGCTAAATAGGATTTACAATTTAACGATTGCTCGTTAACTCCTTAGACAGTAAATTTAACGAATAGTAAACGAAATTTAAGAAGTGGTCAACTTAAAAACTTCGTGCTTTTGTTTATAATTACTTTGATGAAGTTGTTAGTAACGTGAAGCAGGTAAAAAAACCTTTTCCTACGGAATCTTACACTGCGCGTGGAGCTATGGTGTATCAACAACTACATATTACAATAACATAGAATTTGATATAGAAAAACAAAAAGTCAACTACAGGTTCACACTTAACCAGATGATGACCCCAAAATAGGAAATCGAAATTTCCATTTATTCCTACTTAGACTACAGCTACATACATATATTATACATAAAGTCACGCCTACCTGTATCCCAGAGGGCAGAATACATCTAACAAGTTTAGTAGGTATCCCGATAGAAGCATCATCATCAACCCATTATGTCCCCACCGAGGGGCACGGGTCTCTTCCCTGAGGAAGGTATAGGCCATACTCCACCACCGGGGCCAAGTCCGGATTGGTGGAGGCTTGTAAGACTAGTGGCTGGTCTTACTGTCAGAAGTTTTCAAGCCGCCCCCCTGAAGGCCTCTGACTTGGCTTAACGACTGCCATCTATCGACGGCAGCCGGCACCAACTGCTTAACGTACCTTGCGAAGCACGGAATCGCTCGGAAAAAATGCCACTAACATTAGTCATAGACGGTGACCCATCCATGGACTGAACGCGCCGTATGTTGCTTAACCTTAGTGATCGTTCAAGATCACTCAGGCAGCCCAGGCTACGAGCAATTTAAGAAGCGATAGAAGCATACGTTCTACTTATTCTCATGTCAGAAAAAGAGACAGTAGGTATAGGCGATTTTAAGTGCTGATGTGCATGAGCGGATTGAGCGTAAACGGCCCTTTACAGAAGATTCTTAATCCGTTTTGGACTTTTCTTTAACTAAAACAAAGTTTTGTGTAACTTTGTGAGAATGTTTGGCTTACCTTCGCCTGGACTTTTAAATTAAGTTAACACAGTCGAATCCCAGGTTTTATAAAGGAGCAGTTCTTTCGCGGCCTGGCACGTCATGGCATCAGAAATTGTAGTTTTTTTTTTTCAGACATCTACCTTTTCCTTGGGTTTTTTCTACCTGTCTTTTCTTTTACCTTATTTTATAAAGGGTGGTTCCTAATATGCCCAAAACCTGAAACATCTGTCCGTTCAAGTTTGTTGTTTACAACGATTTGACGACCTTTGTGGCGTAGCGGTTAGCGCATCTGCTTACCATGCGAGAGGTCCCGGGTCCGATCCCCGGCTGGGGAGAAAAAAAAACTCCAGGTTTTGGATGTTTACATGTTTGTGACGTCGCTGTTTCTGGTTCCAACGACACAGGGTATTCTAGTATGGCGCCAGAAGCAATGTATGTGCCTGTATGTAAATGTTTAATGTTTATAAATTATTTACAACAACTTGTGTTCTAGGAATTGTGATTTTTTTCTGATCATTATCAGTTTTTTGGGAGGAAATTATTAGAGGTATTTTGTGTGGTGTTTCCGCTTTGACGTAGCGTCGTTTGATGCTTTGAACCATATTTCATCGACAGTGATATAACTCAGTAGAGTGCACGCAATAGTTTTCATCGATGAACCTATGTTTCGATTCGCTAATGTCCTGCGAATATCAGGATCGGTTTTTTGGCCCAAATAAACCTAGGCCGGGCCGAGTAGCTTATTTTTTAACCTTGGTATATCTCAGTAAATAAACTATCTAACTGCTCCTGTTTTTTATTCAGTACATACTTATATACTACGCGGTCAAAGGCAACCATACTGTTACTCTGCGTCTGGTGACGTTTTATTAAAAGACTTAGTCGCGGCGTTCGCAAAGACAGATAGATTGCTTAACCTCTTTTTTTTATTTTCAACGTTCTGCGTTATTATTTTCTCTCTTACTCCTGATGAATCTGTTAAATATACTTGCAATGTTTTTATTTTCAATATTACTTTACTTTGCAAGTAGCGTCAGATTAAAATTCAAACACGGTCGGCCAAGCTAGTAATTAAGTATATATTTTATTTTTAACGACATTTGGCAAAATAACCCTTCTAATGGAAAGTACTGTAAACTCATCTTATTTATAAACAGAAATGACGTAGCTACATGTCTTGCCATTTGTATTGTAACTCATGAGAGCACTTTCTTTGATCAATCTGGTAGGGCGTGACTACACGGTGCCGTAATGACACGAATGCTTCTCATGTGACTCACTGTCGCCTTTTTTATAGTAAAAATAATAATACACATGAAAAAAGAATGAGGGTATAATCAAGGCTTACAGGCAGACACCGAATTCTATTTTCCTAGCCTAATAGTCACAGAACCGCGATTTTTATTCAAAAATATTTATTACATTTATATGGTATAAATGAGTCTAAGATGAGCTGATGGTACGATGTATGATGAAGACTTTAATCGCCTACTGTTACAGGTTTCCTAGTGTAGAAAATTTCAAATTAAATTCAAATTCAAATATTTTTATTCAAAATTCAAACAAAATGTTTACTTTATGAACGACAAAGTTGTTAGTTTCGCAATTAATATTAGGCAACTTTTGTAAATTTTACAATTTTTTTAGGGTAAGAGATAACTGACTGTCCATCTGTCTGTCACCAGGGTATACCTACTATATGTATCTCATGAACCCTGATAGCTAGACAGTTGAAGTTTTCACTGATAAGGTATTTCTGTTGCAACAAATACTAAAAACCGAATAAAATAAATATTTAAGTGGTGCACCCATGCAACAAACGTGATCTTTTTGCCGTTTTATGCTCGATCTTAGCAACAGGTAAACGCTCGAAATAAAAAAGAAAAAAATACTCCAGGTCTTGGATGTTTACATGTTTGAGACGTCGCTGTTTCTAGTTCCGACGACACAGGGTATCCTAGTGTGGGGCCAGAAGCAATGTATGTGCCTGTATGTAAATGTTTATGTTTGTTTATGTTCAAAAAAGGTTGCAATATAGTGAACGTTGTGTGTTTAATGGTACGAAACCCTTCGATCTTATACCTTTTAAATGAAATACTTATCATGTTATTATTTGCCAATGTCACAATGTATAATGCGCATTTAAAAAATAACCGTGTAATATTTGTAACAATACAGTATGTAACTACTACATAATTCGCGTTTCTGTTCTATGTTCCATTAATATCAGGTATGTTTTAAACTTAAAACGCCATTTAGTAATCATAGAGACGAGATAGAATTTTCACCGATTATGTTCCCGATACATTATAAATAAAAAAATTAAGTCTTTGTCATTATCAACCTATTACGTCCCCACCCCCACAGAGGGGCACGGGTCTCTTCCCTGAGGAAGGTATAGGCCATGCTCTACCATGGGGGCCAAGTCCGGATTGTCTTTGTACAAATATGTAAATAATCTCAATAAAGTCTCAATAATTTACATTTTCCAAATTTGAAGTTTTTAAGTCACGGCGAGAACATTTCGCCCGCCCATCACCAATTACAAAGAGCATATTATGTTTAGATACTCATCACAGGCAACCATTCAGTGGCCCAAATTTATTGCGAAGTTACTTTTCGTTAGAATGCACCGTATAGAAATTATAAGGGAGAGAGCAGAAAGTCCCAAGATTTTGTCGTTTAGTAGCTGCCAAAAATGAAATCGAAATATCAGGTGGACCAAGATAAAAAGAAAAAATGAATTACTTAAGTGCCACCTTCTGCATTATAATAGGCTAGTTTCCAGGGTCAAAATAATTAAATTCTATTTAGTCCGTATTTTAGATTATAAAAAAATATTGGACACGTATTTTTTCTTTTTTCGATTAAACAAAAAATAACAAAGATATAGCCCATTAAAGTTACGTGGGACGTCACGCCGTGCTGCATTTTTTAGCACGGAGTGACGTCTTATCTAATATATCTTTGTCATTTTTGGTCTAATTTACAAATAAAAAAATACGTGTCCCATATTTTTGAATAATCTAAAAGACGGACTAATTACATTTTTTAGGGCAACTAGCCCATTATAACCCTAGATTTAGAACGTCTACTAACTAGCTTACCAATTGATTGCGTAAATGAGGGATCAAAATTTTGCTGTTTATTATTCAGTGTTATGCTGTCAGGCGGACATTGAAGTGCAGTGTGTTAAAAGCAAACATAGACAGACCAATAAGCGGTTTTATGTGCCATTAAAATTACGTGCCAATCTCGAGCAGAGATTGATATAATATCTTCACTTCACAAGCTCCTTTTGACGATCATATTAAAAACTGTTTGCGGTCTAACGAGACAAATCGATAAAAACTATATAATACAACAGCTTTAACTAAGATAAGATAAGAATATATAGCACACAAAAAACAAGAGATAAAAATAAAAGTTACCATTTAAAAAAGTAGGTACAATGGGCGGCCGTATTGCTAACAGCAAATTCTTCCAGACAACCTTGAGACGGAAAGGTTGCCGAAGGAAAAAAGAGGGACTAGTACTCGTAATTGGTGCAAATACGTAATAACACATACTTACACTTAATAATAAACTTACATAAATCTCACGTACCTATACCTATAGTTGTTATAAACTACTACAGTATAAGTACTAGATGACTCGGCAAACGTTGTTTCGCCATATATATTTTTTCACTTAAGGCTATGAAAAATAGATAACAACCTATTCTTTATCATATATATAAAATTTCATAATAAAAACTAACATTGATACGAGAATTCTATATATTAGAAGGAGATTAAAGGATAAGATGTATTAATTTGGTTTTTTTATTCAAAGGCTTGTATCATTCTTTGTAACGGCCGTCGGAGTGCTTAACTAGGTAAATAGGTACACCTGTAGGTGCCCTAAAAATAACGAGCAAAGTTAGTAAAGAGATTAAAGGATTAAAGCACCAAATATTCGAATATTTTCTAACAATACGAAAACTTCACCGTTTCACGGCAACTAAAGTATGCCTGGCATGGCTGGCGTTTAAAAACTTCTAGCTTCTCCCCAGTGCCGGATTAAGCCATCGCGGGGCCCGTAGCAAAATTAGAGTGCTTAGTGCGAGTTTTTTTTAACTACTCGATCGCGTTAACGTAAACTCATATTCTATAGGAGTGACAAAGCGCGCCACCTAGTTGTCCCTTTGTCACTCCTATACAAATTGCAAACGCTCTCGCTATCGAAAGTGAATGAAAAAACTCGCACTAAGCACTCAGAGTGCTTATACTGAGTTTTTTCATGCAATTTGTATAGGAGTGACAATGAGACAACTAGGTGGCGCGCTTTGTCACTCCTATACAAATTGCAAACGCTCTCGCTATCGAAAGTGAATGAAAAACTCGCACTAAGCACTCTGAGAGAACGTTCATCAACGTGAGAGACATAGACAGATAAACGCGCAAATCAAATTAATAATTCTTTTTTACAGTCAGGGCCGAGTTTCATAAAACTACAATATAAATTCTGTGGCCTGGTGCTAAAAGGGCCAAAGTCAGATTTTGCCCAAAATCAGCTTTTGATGCCAAAGTATTGAAAAATGTACCTATATAGTTATTTTTGCTAAAAGGGCGTAGGTGCAACAAGAATATTTCAAATATGAGATGTAGAGGCCAATGTAGGGTGTATGATTTTCTACCGGTATAGTAGAAATTGTTAGTTTTAAAAGGGATGCAGTGAGGATGGGGATTACTGACATTGGCCCTATAAGCACCAGGCCACAGAATTAGTAGTTTATTATGACAATTTAAGGTACACTGAGTAGCCGTCATCACACTTGATGGTCTGTGGCTTAATCAATATTGCAATGTACGTCGAAATGTCATAGTAGACCACGATTTTTAGTCCAACGAAACAGCCCCAGAAAGCGCCCCTTAGTGCGCGGGGCCCGTAGCATTTGCTACTCTTGCTACGTGGCTAATCCGCCACTGCTTCTCTCTGCGGAGTCCTTGCAAAAGGGATTTGCCTCCCACGGTGTGAATCCCGGTGTTAATTCGATTATGCTTGAAGATGTTAACGAATTAAATAAATATCTGTACTTAATTGCCTTTCAGCGCTTTGATCTACCATTTGCCGTGCTACTTATCTTTGCTGTATGTTTTTTTATAATTTATTTTGAAAATATTGAGCATTTTAAGATACTCATTTGGGTATTTTTGAGTTTTATTCATTATGTCTGTTTTAAATATTTTTCTAGAGGTTTGGTATTTATGAAGAAGAAGAAGAAGAAGAAGAAAAATTTATTATAACAATAAAACACAAAATATAACAATATGACGTTATCAGAGGATTATTAAGGAGGCAGTCTTTGCCAATATGCAAAAAAAAAACAAATGTCATTAACGTCAGTAGATTTCGTTTGGTAGATAGATAGATTTTATTACAAGATATATAATGTATGTGTATAATAATAAGTTTATATAAGTAATGTAAGTGTATAGTTATTAGGTATGTATAAATCCATAATTCAATATAGCATGGCCAATTACGATTTTAACATCCCTTAAAGATGTATTCTCCGTTAATTTGAAACAAAAAAAATTACTTCGCTTAAACAAATTGTACCTAATACGTAATCCCTGTGGACGGAAATGGCAATTAAAAAATTCACATGGATTGAGCAGATTAAAAAAGTATTGCAATTACGTAGTAGGTATCCGTGGCTGTTAACGATATTTACTCTTAAAGTTGTTTTTTTTGTAACTATAGTCAGAAAATACTACTGTGGATATTGTTGAACTTTTACATTGCCTCAAATCGTCATAATTATATGCCTCTCTACTATTTATGCACTAGTTCAAAACAGTAGCTCCAAAGCATTAATTCCTAATTAAAACTACCTAACAATATCCGCTCGTCATTTATCGACAAAACACTTGTTCCAAAAGTGTAACTACAGTAACTAATTAGAAAACAATTGGGACTCACCAGAGCACAGTTGGGCCGGCGCTTCACTGGGGAAACTTTCTGGGAACTGAAGTTAAAAACCGGACAAATGTCTATGTTATCAGCGAGCACTCGGTAAACAGTCACAAGTCACTGAAACAAGTTGTGGAGTGTTAGGGCGGTGTGTCGAGGGTAGATGTGTGCGGTACCGCGGGACTTCTCCTGCAGGTTTAGGCGCGCCAAAGTTATGGGCCCGGTGGTTCGGGCGGCACGCTTATATTTCAGGGAGTGTGGCCAGCGCACGCATGCGCGCCACCATCATTCACTTCGCACTCCTCAATGACCGCCCCCACGGCATCATCATATCCTCCTACGAGCCCCAATGCATGCGTCTTCTATGCATAGGGTGTACGGCTAATACAGGTGTGGCGTGAAGAACGGAGAGGCAGAAAATAGTTGGTTCAGTATCGATAAATACATGAACCACTCCCAGCTTAAAATTTTCAATTCTTACTTATTTTTCATACTTTTTTATAGTTAACGCGGTCAGTACGTATTATTTTCTCTATTAATAATGTTGTACTGGTCTACGGTAGACTCGAACGAAATGCACATCAAATTGAAGAGCGTAAAAAATTAGTCTGTCCGAGTCATGTCCGAGTCGACAACTTCTAGGCGGAAAATTCGTATTTTTTTTTTTTGAAAAAATTAATCAATTAATCACGTTTGGGACCTAATAGACTCGGCAAAACGTGGGTCCAGTTCTAGAGACTGGTGCCTCTGCCTACCCCTTCGGGGATAACGGGCGTGAGTTTATTATTATTATTATTATTTTTAATCAATTAATTGCTATATAATGGCGTTGCTAAGTAAACATGTCAATGTCTTCAATGTCACATCGGTGTCACGTCATCAAGCGTCGGTGTCATAGGTGTGAATTCTGTTATCCATTCTACTCTAAGGTCTGATATCTACTGGTGAAATATCGTAGGAAATGACGACTCCAGCGAAGCTGGGTTTTCATGTATTAAATAATAATAAAATATTTGTTTTAATTACTCTTGCTTATTGGAAGTGGTAAAATGTTATCGTTACCGAAGAAACAGTTTTCAGTTTGTTCATACTTTACAGGGTGTGGCCCTGTATACAGTACAAGTACCGATATGTACCAGAAGAATGTAATAATTTACATCTACAAGTAAGCAACGTGTAAAAAGCAAAATGAATCGATGATTGTAAAAACCAACAATTCGATTTTTTTCCGAAATAGACTTAAGTACAGTTCGCGGCACCGAAATTTAAAAATTTGGTTGTAAAAACACACCACTATAAACCCTCCTTCACATTAATATTAATATGACAGCTGCTTAAAATGGTTGAGTGTCAAAACACACCAATTTTTTTATACCAGAAAGTTATTTGCATTTCCCACAAGTTTTGTAAACAACAAATGGTGGGCTTTTACAATCATCGATTCAAATATGAAATATCCGAGATGGACAAAAGGGGTAATTTACCTCCTACTTTCTCTCTAAGATAATGGATGTGGCCTGCAGTCGACACCACGTCAACCTTTACGAGTAGAGTGCATGGGTGTGAACGATGATGTGCTGTCGACTGTACGTATAAATAATTATGCTACATAAAGGAATCATGCAATCATGAAACTTTCACCTTTCAATTTACCTATATGAAAAATCGGCCAAGTGCGAGTTGGACTCGCGCACGAAGGGTACCGTACCATTATCTAAAAAGGGGAAAAATCATGTATATTGTTTGGGGTGGCTCCCATACAATACGTGATTTTTTTTGCCTTAAATATTTATTTTATTTTAATTTAATTAATTATTTTTAAAGTGAATATGTAACTAGATATTTCAAGCGTCTACCTGTTGCCGTTATCAATATCAAGCAACAAAATCACGTTTGTTTTATGGGAGCTTAAGTCCCTTAAATATTTATATTGTTCTGTTTTTTAGTATTTGTTGTTATAGCGGCAACAGAAGATAAGAAAAAAATATATCGGAAATACACTGGCCTGCAACACTAAGTATCACACTCTTAAAATTGCAATAACTTTTTAAGTACACAAGATATACTTTTGAAATAAAAAGGACTCGAAAAAGAGTTTAATACTGCATATAAAAACTTCATAGTCGATAACCTTTTTGTAAGATATGCCCGAAAAAAAACTTTAATAACAAAAACAATCCTTATTCGTTTTACCATTTTTTTTTGTTTCTGTTTTTGTTTTCAAATTTTTCCTTGATCGATAGTCTTGTTACGCTAAGTTAGATAGACTTGCTGAGAAATCAAGCTAAGCGATGTTACGGGAAGCACAGGTTACACAGAATGGCGCTCCAGTAACTGGAGTTGCAGCACGCACGACTTATTAAAAATGTTACTAATGTACAGTTTACTATAGTTTAAAAGAAAGCTGATAAAATTTGCTATAAAACGTTTTTTATTTTAAATCTCTAACTCCCATAGTTTAGAAAAATAAAAATTAAAAGTGTGATACTTACTTTTGCAGGCCAGTGTATATCATCTGCGAAAATTTCAACTGTCTAACCATCACGGTTCATAATATGATGCAGCCTGGTAACAGACGGACGGACAACGGAGTCTTAGTAATAGGGTCAATTTACCCTTTGGGTACGGAACCCAAAAAATTTATATTAATACTAAAATTATTTTAACAAATGAGTACAGACGCAACAGATCCCACTCGATCGAAGTGTCGCTGGTCGGTCTCCGCACGACTACTCAAGATATCATTCAGAGTACCTACGCCTATTTCTACGTGGATTTATTTATTTGCTCCGCCAACAGGATAATACATTATACATTAAAAATTTTCACTTACCAAAATAATAATATGTACATCCCAATTACAGGCAGATACGCCACTAATTATTAATTGAGTTGGTTGGTGGAAAATGTTTAAATGCCTTAAACAGTTCAATTTAACCTTGACCACGATAATTATAATTAACATTAATATATTATTGAGTAGAATTGCGACAATAAGGTTGTAAAATAACGATAATAATTGGTAATAATTTTAGTTTATATGATAACGATTCTTTTTCGAACACCTGAAAGCCTTGAAGACAAAGCTTACTTTATATTAAGCACAAATTTTCTCGTAACTCGTAATATGCTCGTAACAAAGTTAAATTCGCATAACATTTTTGTTATCAAGACTCCATAAATCAAAACTTTGCAGCAACGATAAGTGAGTGAATTATATTTTTCGTGTTGTTTTCTTTGAATTTTTCTGATAAGATACTTTTACGTACATACTGTGTGTGTTATAAAAGTATATTTTACCAACAAGATACTTTCGTACCAAATATATTCTTGTCCATGCCTAGTGGAGCACGAGTGGATGGCAGAGATAAAGCTTTGCCTCATGCCACGATTCTCACAAACCTCTTTGGCTTCATCAACATTCATTAGTCGTCTACCTAGATAAAATACTAATGGCATTGTCTTGCTGCACAAACAGACTCCTCAACACTTTCAAAACAATATGACCTTTAAAATGGAAAAAAACTGCTTTTAGGGTAATTATACAGTTGAATCGCTCGTAGCCCTGGCTGCAAGAGTGATCTTAAACGATCACGAATGTTAAGCAACATAGGGCGCGTTCATTGCATCGATGGGTGACCGTCTATGACTAACGCTAGTGGCATTTTTCCGAGCGGTTCCATACTTCGCAACGCACGCTAAGCGGTTGGTGCCGGCTGCCGTCGAAAGATGGAAGTCGTTAAGCCAAGTCAGAGGCCTTAGGGCGGCTTAAAAACTTCTGACAGTAAGACCAACCACTAGTCTTACAAGTCTCCACCAATTCGGACTAGACTATACCTTCCTCAGGGAAGAGACCCGTGCCCCTCGGTGGGGACATAATGGGTTGATGATGATGATACAGTTGAAACTTCGTAATTTACTTTGCAATTTTTTTTTCCCTTTGCCAGAAGGTGTGAAAAAGATTTGTAGGTAGCGATAGAAACTTACAGAACCTTGAGCAAGCCCATGTGTGGTAGATAGAGTTATCGACTCGAAACTTTCTCTAGGAGGTAATTTGTAGTGCAACGTTCAAAGTTCAGGGCGCCTACTTCTCTTGTCTTAGCTAACTACAGTTGGTAAAAACTCTTCAGCTAAGCGATGTAAGACTCCCGGGCACCGAAGTACCGCGATCAACGTGATTTATGCCTCTTTCAAAATAATGTTATGTTAAGTCGATTTTATGGACTTTCGACTAGCTGGTTTAGCCTTCAATGTCGAAAGTGCGAAAATGTGAGGTTAGCTTTATCATCACACTTAAAGTTTGGTAACTTATAAAATGAGAATTATATTTAGCACATAACTATAACGTGTAGCTCGTTTTTGTCCGATTAATTTCGTGACACCAACTAAATTGCTACGTTTTGGCGTTCTTTGAACTCATAAATAATTTAACTAAGCAATAAGTACCAACTTAAAAATGTTAGACAAAAAAATCACCTAAACAAAATCATACCCAAAATGGTCACGATCGATCCAACGTCTTCCCAGCTGAAGGATACAAGACACGATAAACGGTTTAGAGATTAATAAAAACTGAAACAACCCACTGAACTCGGTACTTACAACGTTTTACACACGCTTTGAACACCGCGCGTTATATATAAATGTTCAAATAAATACAAGTAACAACTCTATATTCTACGGTACAAAAGCTGCTGTGTTAATTTCCACAGTTTACGACATTTTCATATCGAACACGTTACACCTGATGAGTTTGAGGAAGACTTTTGGAGTTCTGTCTAACCTTTTCTCTCAAAGCCTGTCACAGATATCGGAAATGTTATCGATCTCCTTACTAGGTAGGCACATAATTTGTCCATGTATGCACGCGCTCTACATAGCACGTACGTAATTTATTAGGCATTTTATGGTAGTGTGCAAAACTAGACGCAGGCATGTGTACCAAGACCGTTTTTATAGCACACCAATCGATTTTGCCTGTTAAGTATTATGAGGAACGTTGCCAATGACCTACCAAGGCCTCGGCTTTAGAATGTGTGATGACGTGTGATGATCCATTCAAGGACTATAAGAATTAAGGATTTTTTAACTAAAACTTCCGTAAACACTAGACATTATCTATCTATCTAATCTAATCTCTTTAAACGAGCAATCTTGTATATATGTATGTATGATCTATTTGTCTATACTTGACATTTTTCTCAGACTTTAAACGACAATAAATCAAAAACCTTTAGCGTCAGAAAACTCGATACCGTTTGCTAATTTAGTACTAGCTAGCACTAAATTTGCAAACTGTTTCGAGCCCTCTACCGCTAAAGGTTTTTGATTTATTGTCGTTTAAAGTCTGAAAAAAACGGCTCCAACGATTTTCATGAAATTTTGTAAACAGACTGTTTCGGGGGCGATTAATTGATCCAGCTAGGTTTAATTTTAAGAAAACGTCGTTTTAACCAAGTTTTAACCGTGTTTTTGGGCAAATTAAATAACTGCTACCCTATAAGAACGTAAATTTCACATTAATCAGTAAGGTTGTCGTAGATCAGGTGGGAAATAGGACGATACCTTAAACAAAAGACCTTGGTTCGAGACTTGTGCATGAAGTTTCTATTTTTTTTTTTTTCAAGCTCCTTTTTTGTGTGAAAAACTATTATTAGGAGCCCTATTATCAACGCACCTAATTCGTATCCAAATATATTTTCTAAAAAAATACAAAAAAAATTCCAAAAACATGATTTTTTTTTTTTTTGTGCCCAGCCGGGATTCGAACCCGGGACCTCTCGCATGGTACGCAGATGCGCTAACCACTACGCCACAGAGGTCGTCGAACTTACTTGCCTTTTTGTTGGAAGAGTCCGACCAGGTTTCACTCTGATTCTGGTTTGTTTCACTGAGCGTTTGAGCAATCGACGAAGCGAGCTCCGTCTGAGCTAACCATGATTTTGTTCTGCGAACCAGAGCGAAACCTGGTAGGACTCTTCCGAAAAAAAGTCAAGTGTATCCCTAATAAACTTATTAAGGACTATTGATATATAGTTAAATGTATAATTAGTCGATAGGACGTCAACCTTATCATCGTTGAATTATGCACTCTGCTTAGTTACGTAATGGGCAACAATTTAAAAGTATAAAGGTTGATACGCTGTGGAATGTCCTGCGTTAAAATATTTTCTTTATGCTAATGAAATATTGCAACTGTAGAGCAACGAGTTCAACAGAGTAGCACGTCAAAACTTACAGCACACCTAAAATGCTAATACTAAGTATGAATGCACAATTGCATTACGACAAATATCTATGTAAATGTTTCTCTTTTGCTTGTTGTGCTGTTATTTACATAATTATGCACCTACAGCTATAAGTCTAAGTAGTTCAATCATCGTGGGAGCTCGCTCAAGTTTAAATTTGTAGAGCTAGAAACAATACCTGAAGAGTAGAGTATGTACAATTTGTAGTGATGGGTTGAGCACAGGAATGAAGTTATTAAAGTTCTGCTTTAATTATTTAAACAATATGAAGAAGAAGAAAAGAAAGGGAAGAGACCAGTGCTACTCGGTGGGGACATAATGGGTTCGTGATGATGATGATGAAAATAATACGAAGATGAAACTATACGCAAATATTCGTAGGTTTTTCAACTTACACCCCTAAAATGAGAACATTTTTTAAATAATAAATAGGTATACATTGTGAAACGTTATTTATAAAACATGATTTCATATTGCGCAAACGGGTTAACCAATTTAAGGTGCATTTGAGGAATGTTTAAGGAAGCGTGTTTTCACAAATTAACATTAAAAAAGGATTGCGTAAAACCCCGTTTTTTAGGAGTCCATAGTCAACATGCAAACCTTATAGTTTCTCCATGTTCTGCCTTTCTGTCTCTCCACGGCTTAGCTCAGAGAAGTTTGGTACAAGCAAACAAAATTTAATACTAAAATACATAGCAATCACACTGATAACCGCAAGAAAAAAAGGTAGGTTTGTGAAAAATGGTAGGTAAAAAAGCTCTTGCAGCGAGATGATTTTCTATTGGATACTCTTGAATTGGTCGGTAGAAATATTGTACGCAGGAAATCTATTTTTGGATTTAGGGATTACAAAATATAAGTTTTAAAGCGCAAATTTTTGTTACAGAGAGCGCCCCCTCTCCCGGGTAAACGTTTGATTGTACAATGTAAACGTAATAAAATATCACAGCAACCTAATACCTACATTATAAAAATCTTGCCTTACAGCGTTTGTTATCAAACTCCTCCGCAACGGTTTCACCGATAATTATTTTAATAAAACCCCCTTTTTCTACGGAACCCTACACTGCGCGTGGCCCAACACGCACTTGGACTGTTTTTATACCTTCCACATATTGTATGTAACGTTTACTAGAAAACCTGAAACCAGTTGTTCAACATCAATGCTATACCTACTATTATACTCGTAAGTAAAACTTAAAATGTAAGTAGTATGTTACTAGCTGAGCCACCAAACTTTTCTTTGCCATATTAGTCAGCTTATCTATTAAATAGATACAGAAAATATCGTGAAAATCGGTGCAGCCGTTTCGGAGAAGTTCTATAAGGGTGAAGCCAAACGAGCGTAATTTTTTGAGTTGTGAGTCGCGCAATTTCGGTCGCGTAATTTCGCGACCGAAATTGCGCGACTCACAACTCAAAAAATTACGCTCGTTTGGCTTCACCCTAACTCTGTGCCGCGAGATTTTTATAATATTCGATTTTATTTTTGATAAAATTTGAAAATGGTATTACCGTCAATTTTCAGGTACATATTGGCTCGCCAACTTCACGCTTGGAAAAGACTTTCGTTTTAAAAACATTCGCCAGTCAACTTAATAATAAAGATGCCCGTTTAGGTCTACGGGATCCTAAACGTCGTTTTTATCCTATGATTTCACGTCCCACTGAACCTTTACGAGGCAAACAAGGCAGCAATTAATAATTTTATAGAGGCCCGCCATCCGCTCATCAATATTAAACTCCGCTCCGAATTGATCTTTCTTTATGTCACGATTATACAGTGATCGCTGATCGAAATTAACGGAACTTTCCTAGTGTCTGGGTACTGTAACCTACGTGAAGGTAACCTACATCTACTGTAAAGGCTCCATTACACAAGAAGAGTTTCTCGGTAGCGAGCGGCGAATAATCGTAAGCGATTCTCCCAAGGCAATACTCGCCATACGATTCTCGCCTTCGGTTGTTTACATTTTGACAAAAACTCGTATTATTCAAGCGATTCTCGAATGCGACTATCACAGGCGAGACACACTTCTCCTATGTTTACACTCAAGGCGAGTGATCGTAGATATCGTAGTCTCGACCTATGTAAACATAGCTCGTAAGATAAACTCGTATAGTTGGTTTACACAGCCTCGCAGCCTAGGAGAGTTTAAGTAGCGATAATTGTATTCGAGAGGCGAAGCTCGGGGCATTTGTTTGCACTAGGCGACCATATTATTGCCTAAAAGAAATCGCCGCTCGCTACCGAGAAACTCTTCTTGTGTAATGGAGCCTTAAAGGCGTGGAAAAACAACGGACAGCATCGTTGGGAAGTTGGGACCCTTCGGGAGACTTGCAGTGATATCAGAGCATTGCTGGCTTTCTGGAAAGAGATAGGCTGGAGTAGACACACAGCCTTGCTACGTACAATGGCCCAACTATGAGGCTCAGAGCAGAAATCTAGGGTCTAACTAGTTAGTAAAAATTAAAATTAGTCTCTACTTAATTAACTACCTCTATTTTTGAACTAAAACTTTCGTTTCGAGCTCCGTCTCTGCTCACCATGATTAAGCTCTGCGAATCGGAGCGAAACCTGGTCGGACTCGTCCGATAAAACAACACCCGTAAGTAGATCTGGACTAAAAGTTTACAACTACCTACCTCTATAGTTAATTAACTATAGAGACTAATTTTAATTTTTACTACCAGTAGAAGTCAACATCAAACTTATCGAGCCGCGTCGGTGACCATCCAAGCCTCATAATTTTTTTATAGTACAAAAATAGTAACTATCTACGAGTATGAATTTTTGCCCTAGTAATTGTATCGCAGAGGGGTAGGCAGAGACCACGGACTGCCACTTCCCACGATCCTGACAATAAACTCACTTTAGCTTTTCATTGCATGCACGCACGGTCTCGGCTACTTATTATCCCAATCGACTCATAGGTTAATGTTCGTAGTAAAAAACATACTATAGTAGTATGAAACGCGGCCCTTGACGAATATGACTGACGTAAGTTTATTAAAAGTCGCTTTGTGATACAGGATTCGTACTTCCTTGAACTGTCTTTATGTGATATGACGAGGTTCTCTTAATAATAATTCCTATCAGAAATAATGGCTGACTTTCGCAAGTAAAAAGATTTAGAAAGCAAAACATTGCTGAAGATTTATTAAACCTATTTAAGTTTTTATTATTCAAAGATGTCCTGACTTACAGACATACAATTTTTAATTGAAGAAACTCTTTTAAAACTTCAGCGATCTCGGCAAAGATATTTGTATTCGGCCCTTTTCTGGATTATGCTAATCGGACAATTTGTCTTACTTACCTCAGCTTCGTGTTACGAAAAGAAAGTTAAATATTTTCGTAGCCTTGCGCATCGATACGATGATTCTTTTTGCGGGGTCTTTTGCTTTTCATATAAATATCATCATCAACCCATTATGTCCCCACCGAGGGGCACGGGTCTCTTCCCTGAGGAAGGTATAGGCCATACTCCACCACGGGGGCCAAGTCCGGATTGGTGGAGGCTTGTAAGACTAGTGGCTGGTCTTACTGCCAGAAGTTTTCAAGCCGCCCTAAGGCCTCTGACTTGGCTTAACGACTGCCATCTATCGACGGCAGCCGGCACCAACTGCTTAACGTACCTTGCGAAGCACGGAATCGCTCGGAAAAAATGCCACTAGCGTTAGTCATATAAATATGTTTTGTTTTATTTTGTTTTCTTATTTATTTATCACTAGCTGTGCCCGGCGGTGCTACCCGCGGTTTATTAGGGAAAATAAATTATGTATTAACAGTAAAAATAATAACTATTCACATTTTTAGAGATTTTCCCACGGGAACAAGATATTTTTCCGTAGAAGAAGTAACAAACATACACACTCACACACTCACAAACTTTCGCCTTTATAATATTAGTGTGACTAGCTGCCCCGGCAAACGTTGTTTTGCCAGATAGGGCTCTGAAAAATAGATAACAACCTATTCTCAGACCCACCGAATAACATACATAATTTTATCAAAATCGGCCAAGCCGTTTCGTAGGAGTATGCGCACTAACACGGTGAGTGGTGATACGAGAACTTTATATAAGTATTAGTTTTTAGTTTTTTTTAAAAATAAAAGTAAAGAAAGTAGCTCATCCTGCGATTGGTTCAATTGGGTTATTGTAGTCGGGGAAAAAGTGGCACGACTTGTATGGGAACCTTGCATTTTTTTACTAAATGAGGTCGCCTGGCACAGTAAAGTTATTCCTTGTGTGATTCTGAGCCGATTTATTCGGGAGCCATCCGAAAGGGGGAAGTTTGCCTCCGCCGCGCACCCTAAGAAACTCTCTAAAGTCTGTTAGCTTTTAGAATATACCTCAACTGAGCAATCAATAACCGATTATATTGCAATAAGGTAAGGTTTATTTTGTATTGTTATTTATAACTTTACATAACTTGTCAAAAAAGGTAAAAAAAAATTACACAGAGCAGGACTTAGTATTATACTCGTGTGCTTTCGGCGAAAACCGAAGCCATAGAGCCCGAGGTATATTCTAAAAGCTAACAAACTATACCTCCCTACTTAAAGATACTAGGGCAAATTTTGTATCATTTTTAGCTAAATAAAGGACGAGAAATTCATTTCTGAAACAAAATAGTACCAATTTTATAACAATTATAATAATCTCAAACAAGATTTTCACAAATAAATAATCCCGTTTATTGTTAAATAAATGAAATATATATTCAGAGAGCCAAATTTACCCAATTTAAAGAAATATATTGTTATTGGGATTTTATACTTAAAATAAAATGCAAAAGTTTCTGTCACTATTTCTCTGACTTGTGACTCGTGATCGTTCAATGTGCGCTCAATAAGATTATTAACATAATTTTGAGTAATCTGCGCGACAAACGACGCGGCAGTCTTCACAAGAAAACTACTTTAGTACAGACAATTATTTTGTGCACTCTATTCAATTAAGTAACGGGTTAAATTTCAATAAAAATGTAAACGCCCATAAGCTATCGATTGATGTAAAATATTGTCACATTACCTCAGAATCTAAGTGATTTAGGACCTAAGAAACGAAGTGCGTTTTTACAGCCGGCGTAGGTTGGTTTTAAAGTTTACCTTTTCTTTAGTCGCTTAAAAGATAAACGTCCTTGCATACAAGCAACCATGGACGTAATAACAACAAAGTCAAATATTTTATTCATAGTACAAATAGAACATTTACTTTATGAACATCAAAGTTGTTAGTTTCACAATTAATAGATAACATGGAGAAGAAACTAACAAAGAAACTCCAAATTTATTCTTTTCAAACCAGTTTTAGCCTAAATTACAAACTTTGAAACTTACAAAATAATATCTTGGATGTGTTGAACACTAGACACATTTATCCTCTGACTAAATTTAATATTAAACTATTATTAATTAATGCCAGACGTCCGTGTCTTCTAAATTGATTTTATTGATTTTATAATAAGCTTTTTTGCAAAGAGTGTGCTTAACTCTTAAATCGCGTTGGAGGTAACTCTAATATATGTTGGGGTAGGTATATTAATTGTTTACCTCATACAGTGCCCCATAAAGAAAGTATTCCTTTTGCAAGTCTAAATCGTAGAAATGACAATTTATGTTTATTCCTAGTATTAACGCTATGATGGCTACCAAGAGTTTACAAGTCACATAATTATGACATTAAGTTACAAAAAGTGACAGTTGTTGACACTTGACATTGCCTGCTAACTCAGAATCTGCTAAACAAACAAAGATTAAAGCAATCGAACGCATCTTCAAAAATCAAAGCAAATATAAATAACGATGTACGAAGCGCAGCAAAACTACAAACAGGGTAAGAGCCGTCGGTCGGTAATACTAACTTCAAAATTCTATGCATTTGATATGTGAGGAGCAAACATTCAAACAGTGATTTGTCCACCGGCTTAGATTGTTGGGTACACGGAAAGATGAAACGGAACTCTAGAGAAAACACTGTTTGTTTGAAACAGTAGATTTTAATATGAAATCATAGATGACAAAGAATGTTTTGCACGAGAATGAATAAGCAAAAATGTAGTATTTTATCATTTGTACAAGTTACTGTCGCCAGAGCCCTTAGTGCGAGTTTTTTCATTCACTTTCGATAGCGAGAGCGTTTGCAGTTTGTATAGGAGTGACAGAGACACAACTAGGTGGCGCGCTTTGTCACTCCTATAGAATATGAGTTTACGTTAACGCGATCGAGTAGTTAAAAAAACTCGCACTAAGCACACAGGTCATTTTCGTCAGACAATGTGACAAATCACTGTTTGAATGTTTGCTCCTCATGTACTGTAGGTTACCTAGTTACCTAGCTACAGATTTGCGAAATAAAGCTCTACATTGCAATTTTATGATATCAGTATCCTTCTTGGATAAAAAACCTGTATAAACTCACAGACTGAAAAGAAAACTGTAGGTATTTTTTCCTCCGTGTAAAAACTGCAAAAACAACCTGCACCTCAAACGTGTGATTAATAACTACAGTTTTAGAGATTTATTAAACCAGTTTGGACAGCTGTCATTATGAAGCAATGCGCGTTGTCCTAAATATTGACAATAGTTACAAATGGTACTACATTTTAAAGGTACTATTAATAATTAATATTATTCACAGATTTTTTTGTATTTTTGTGAATAGTGTAAGACTCATTCGACCTTCTAATGTTCGTGTGGCACGTCAATTAAAGTACCTTTAATTAAACACGCCACGAAATTAACGTCTCGCTATTCCATAAAAATCAAATATAATTTATCTTTCACGTTTGCACAAATTAGGATTATTTTTAGTTTCGTTACTTAAAGAAATTTTGTATCGAGCAGTGGTATCACCTCAGGTATCACCTCATTAGTTCTTATTCTATAGTATCACAGTCGATGTCCGCGCGTGACGTAATTCCGTTAAAGTAAACGAAGATATTTTTTTTCGCTTTGTAATAAAAGAATTGCTAAAACTAAATATTTGGCGAAGACTTTCAAAATTGCTTAGTTTTACCAAGGAGAAGTTTTACGAAAAAATTAATAAAAACAGAAGTTAATTTTTTTAAGACAATGTCAATTAGGATTGCGAACTAAGTCAATCAGTACCTACGTTGAATATACGATTATTAATGGTAATTCAATTTAAAATTATATCACCTTAATTTATTTTATAAAGTTATAGAATGATACACAAAGAAACCTGAGTTTTTTCACCAAATGCAACTTTACAGGAGAGCAATTTGAAATCAAATCTCATCAAGAAAGTGAATATTTGTTACGAAGTCTTTATAACATCTTTTTTAACAGCTTTTGAAGGCATGCCGAAAATTTTCAGGCGATACACATCGCATGTAATGCATAACAAGATTATGATAGCCATGGCGCCACGAGGCTAGACTCAAATTAACATTTTAATTGTTCGATAGGAGATTTTGGCGTGCTTCCATCGCACTATTGGTGATCGGTGATTGGTGACAGCCTTCAGCGTCGCGGAAAATCACTGCGACTTCATGCAGGGCTGGACTAGGCCGGATCTAATTCGTTGGCTCAAAAGAGCTGTCAACATTCTGACAGAATAATTAAGAGCTCGCCCACGATTTGAATCTACTTATCTTTCAAAACGACCAAGTACGAGTTTTCGTTCCACTAAAAATGTTTAAAATAGCGAGCCATTTTTCACACTAACTGACTTTCTTGACTAACTCTACCTTGACCATCTCGAATTAACTAGTTCAGAGTATCTTTGTCACTTGGGGAATGACTAACACTGAACGAGTGAAAGCCATCAATTTGATCCAGGAAAAAATAGGAACATTTTTATATGGAATCACCCGGGTACCTCAAACAAAGAAATAATTAAATCGAGAAACGTGGTACCTACAGAATTACAAATACAAATACAAAATCATTTATTTGTGGAATGTAGGTGGATATATAAGTTGGTAAATACATTTATGTACTCTACATTCTGCTAAAAAAGCATACAAATATTTTCATTACTTATAGTCTAACATGTAATTCTAATAGTTGATCAAATTAATGTCTTTAACAAAATCAAAAGTCTCAATTGAAGTTTATCATACATGTTATAGAAAGTGGCTCAGTGGCTCTGTAAAGTTATTTGCAGAATTCTTTGTCATTTAAATATTTAACAATAGAGTAATAACATTTTTTACAATAATTTATCGCTGAACATACATTTAAAAATATTTAAGGACGCATTGCCAACTTCTTCCCTATTTTAAGCATGTTAATAAAATATGTGAATGAATTGCTGGTAGCCCCGGCTGCCTGAGTCGGTCACTAAGGTTAAGCAACATACGGCGCGTTCAGTGCATGAATGGGTCACTGTCTATGACTAACGCTAGTGGCATTTTGCCGAGCGGGTCCGTGCTTCGCAAGGCACGTTAAGCCGTAGTGCCCGCTGCCGTCGATAGATGGCAGTCGTTAAGGCAAGTCAGAGGCCTTAGGGCGGCTTGTTAACTTCTGACAGTAAGACCAGCCTATAGTCTTACAAGCCTCCACGAATCCGGACTTGGCCCCCGTGGTGGAGTATGGCCTATACCTTCCTCAGGGAAGTGACCCGCACCCCTCGGTGGGGACATAATGGGTTGATGATCATGAATAAAATCTAAATGCAAGTTACAGGTGGCGTGACGACATCGACAAGGCAGTAGGGAAGAACTAGGAAAATCAGCGCAAAGCAAAAGCGACTGGCGCTGGAATGAAAAGGCCCTTATCCAACAGTTGATATAGACGGTTGATGATGATGCATGACATAGGCCTTCTTTCGGAGAAAGCGCTGAGGTTGCCAGGTCTCCCACCATATCTTCACTAGGTGGTGGTCTGCGGCTTGTGACTAACCTCCCTAGCTCATCCTGTGCGCAATCGGGATGAGATCAGGACTCCTTGATGGCTATGACATCACACTGATACCAACCTCCTGAATGTACCTACTCTTTCACGACCTTTGTGAGAATAAAAGTAAAGTGAGTCTCGAACTCATCAGTGAATAAAACTCTTGACCATTCTTCTTTATCTAACCTCATGTGTTCACGGGCGGCATAATAAATAAAGTGTGCGTGCTGTTACAATAATATTTCTAAAAAGAAGGTAACTGTTTTTCGAGTTTTGCTTCAGAAGTATCAGCTCCTCAATATGCAGATCACCGTCTAGTGTGGGGACCAACGGTGAACTTTTGATTGTCAATATTAACAATTTTCTATACCAATACTTAACCTAATCATATCTTTTTTATGTACTAAAGTTATTAAAATTTTAAAAGTATGATAGGTACTTAGTTAAAAGTGTAGTTATCTTCACTACAAGAGAAAAGTTCTTTATTAGTTACATAGACAGGAGCCTTAGGCATAATAAGAGGGTCTCGGTTGGCACCCTTCTGTTACGTAACCCTAAAAAAGCAGTTTCCAGCGTTCTGGTCGTTCACTCCTTGTTGAAACACTAATACATTTAAATTCGCGTCACAAAGCTGAAGGGCTAACAGTCTGTTTGTGATGCTAAGCATACCTATCAAACTAGCCAATTCTGACCCCTTATTCTGGATTCTAATTTGGCTGTATCGTTAATGAAACTACCATTCATAGCTTTGTTACGACGATTCGATGTACATGTAGGTACATTGAGTAGCCGATTTGTAGGTACTATTAATATTCCTACAATGTTGTCGTCTGTGGGGTTATCAGCTATGCAATGTTAATCGAGTTGTTATAGTAAACCATGAATGTATGAAATGGGGCCCGAAAAAGAATGTTTTGGATACCTACATTAAACAGTGGCAACTACGAGTATATCATCATCATCAACCCGTCATATCCCCACCGAGGGGCACGGGTCTCTTCCCTGAGGAAGGTATAGGCCATACTCCACCACGGGGGCCAAGTCCGGATTGGTGGACGCTTGTAAGACTAATGGCTGGTCTTACTGTCAGAAGTTTTCAAGCCGCCCTAAAGCCTCTGACTTGACGACGACGAACGATCACGAAGGTTAAGCATAGGGCGCGTTCAGTGCATGGGTGAGTGGCCGTTCTATGACTAACGCTAGTGGCATTTTTCAAGCGGTTCCGTGCTTTGCAAGGCACGTTAAGTAGTTGGTGCCGGCTGCCGTCGATAGATGGCAGTCGTTAAGGCAAGTCAGAGGCCTTAGAGCCGCTTGAAACCTTCCGTAAGACCGTAAGACCAGCCACAAGTCTTACAAGCCTCCAGCAATCCGGACTTGGCCCCCGTGGTAGTGTATGGCCTATACCTACCTTCCTCAGGGAAGAGACCCGTGCCCCTCGGTGGGGACATAATGGGTTGATGATGATGAATATAGCTATTATTTAACTTGATTTTGTAGTGTAAATATGAATTACAACTAATGTCCGGTATTTCAAACATTAGGTAGGTAGGTATAGATATGACAAAATGCCGCTACCATAATTTCGAATCTCATTGAGTGACTAAGAGCTAGGTAACACCTGACTGACTGTTGACTGACGTTTTCTCGTGGTCCTACTAATTTGTCCTACTAGTAGGACCACGAGGGAGACCTATTTCTGTCTGTCCTACTATGTGACTTAGTAGCAGTTGTGAATTATTTAAACCACTCCGCTATCTAAACGGCGATTGAAATGTATTTTTTATTATTAGTCTAGATTGTCTGTCTAACCGTCCACCGTTCTAGCGTAGTCATGTCAATCCAGACTGGTAGACTGAACTGATGCTACACTGAGGGTGTAACCTCGTTCTGAGAATTCTTCGGACTTTAGTCAAATCACCAAATAATAAGACCAATTTCTGGTCTTGTTCGGCTTACCTAATCAATTTCATCGTCATTAGAACCATTAAGCTATCGCAAATCCCATTTCGTCTTGCAGTGAACTGTAAAATACTCGAACAATTTGCTCTGTACGTCTACATCCGTCCCTTGGCAGGCAATAGCGCGTGTGACGAGATATTAATCGAATATTATAATTTTTGACCCACTCTAACGAATGCGTTAAATTAGACGCGTTGTCCTGTAAACAAACTCATGAGCTGATACGTTATGACATCGAGGACGTGGGTGATATTACAGTCAGTGTAGCAAAACGTTTCTTACGCGCTAATAACAAAAAAAAATCTCCGCTGCCGGGTGAAATGGCCAGACGGCATTAAATCAACCTTTGCATTTAGCCGGGTTTTCACGGTCTTATAGCGCTCGGACCGAGTTTACTAAAATGACTACTAAGATGCTACTCGTATCGTGTACACTGGCCATTTTATTGCACTCGTATCAAAACGCCAACTCGGACCGCGCTCTACTCGTCTTAGTAGACTTTGATGCAATAACAAAAACAAAATGGCGTCTTCGCATTCGCAAGAAATTCCTGTGCCGCGCAGAAGAAAGTGGTCAAAAAGAGATAATGTGCAGTTTGTGGAGCTTTAGGAAAGTGAAGAAGTATTGTAGAATGTGTGTTTGGCATCATATAAAAATAAAGACGCCAGACAAGCCGCGCCGGAGCGGATACGGAGAAAATTGAATGTGGAAAGCAGTATAACCGAAGTAAATGCTAAAATAAACAATATTCGGAGCACTTATGCTCAAGAAAAGGCCAAAATAAAGAAGTCTTATTTTTTTCTTCTTTTTTTATCCTGCTGCTGTTCCGGCTTCTATGCCTTTCAGCAGTAAATCGGTCATTTCAAAGACACTTCAAAGCTGGTTCAAAGTTTTTCAAGTTTTCAGAAAGTTTTTCTTGACAGTAGCCGCTGACCACAGACAACAAAGCGCGTTCAAAAATGAATAAAAACCCATGTCCACTAAAATGTGTGTAAACTACCATCCGAGTGGCTTACAGTTTTAGTTGACTAAGAAGACGCGCTCGGTCCGAGTCCAATAAGACCGTGAAAACGCGGCTAGTAGCGCAAAGTCACTCGGAACGTAACCTACTAGTGCGAGTAAAGGATGGCTTGATATGCTGTCGACGGTACCTAGTAGTACCTACCTTTTAAAGTAAATCTCACCGTTCTCCCCGAGAGTCAGATTCGGTTTTCGTAGTAGCTAAACAAACATAAACATTTACATAGGCACATACTTTGTTTCTGGCCCCACACTATGATACCTGAATGTACGTTGCTTAAAATCACTATACAGTCGACACCTTAGCGCACATAATCTGGGCCTCTATTCTCTGTACGATACAGATACACGGTCGGGTCACGTGACGTGTTTTTTCAAACCAATGACCCCTAGAGGGTTTGATTTGTGTGCGCGCGTAGTCTTGAAGCGGCAATGAAACTAAATCGCCATGTTCATGCAGTTGTTATTGCACTACAATGCATTAACAGAATCTAAGTCCTGGTTAGAGCGCACGTATGTAAACATTCATGTCCTATCGACTCGTTCTGCACTGGATCACTCAGCGTGTCCCTGAGTGAGATTTTCCACAGTGTTCGGCCGATTTTCAGATTGAACGAAATCACCAAACTGTTACTGCACGACGCCGTTGGACTAGTATCTTATGTATACAGTGTGGCCCTGGATAAAGTGCAATCCCGAAAGGGGATGAAACTAGACCATGAATCATTGACTAGAAAAATATTTAAAAAAAATTATAAAAAATTATTGTAGGATTTATTGGTATTTTAAGATTTTCATGTTTCATTAAGGACTCTATGTACAAAAGTATTGATTTCTTCCAAAATAATGGGTCAATTTCTTTGAAATAAAAAAAAAAAGTATGCCTAATACCTGGCGATGACCATGAAATAATAAATAGTCCGCAAAAAAGTAACTATCTTGGGTAAAAAAATGTATTTTTATGAAAAAAATGATTTTTTTTAGACGTTTATTTTAAAAAACTTCAAATTACTAAAAAAATGTGCCCTATAACTATGTAATTTTATAGCTTACTTTTATTCTTTACCATTTTAGCTACCAAATAAAAAAAAAACAATGTTCTAACTAAAAAAATGGCTAGGTAGGAGTTATTTACATTTTAGTAGGTAATAAAAGTCAGACTTTAATCACAATAATTTTATTAATAAAATTATCCGTAATTTACAATTTTGCATTTTTATTTAATGCATTAAATGTTCAAAATGGCCTCCTCGATTTTGCAAGCACATTACTGCACGAATATTAATTTGCTTAGTGGCTCTGCGAATCATTCCTGGATCATTTTTAATGTCATTTGCGCACTGAATTATTCGGTCGTGCAACTGTGCCTCGGTATTTATTGGCGTGCTGTATACTCTTTGCTTCATGACACCCCATAAAAAATAATCTAGGGGTGTCAGATCAGGTGAACGCGCTGGCCAGCCTACTGGCCCTCCTCGGCCAATCCACCGGTTCGGGTAATTTTCGTTCAAAAATCGCCGCACCTCCCGCCCATAATGTGCAGGACATCCATCCATTTGGAGATACATACGCCCACGCCGTCTCGTAGCCAGGAGAACATCTTCCATCAACATGGGTAAATTTTGTAGTAATTCTAAAAAACGTTCAGCATTTAGGGTTCTGGGTAAAATGACTGGACCAATTAAAATGTCGTCGATTAAGACTGCCCATACGTTTATTGAAAATTTTACTTGAAAAGTAGATGCCCGCTTCAATCGTGGATTTTCGTGAGACCACTGGTGCAAATTTCTGCAGTTTGTAATGCCGTCTCGGGTAAATGTCGCTTCGTCCATCCAAAAAATGCGTTTGGGAAAATTTGGGTCAGCTCTAATTTTTCTTAGAATCCACGTCGACATTACGCATCTTGGACGATTATCTACATTTTCGTGTAAATGTTGTACTCGTTGGTAATGGAAAGGATGCAATCCCTCCTTTTTCAAAATTCGCCAGACAGACGTCTTCGATATGCCATGACGCAACGCTAATCGTCTTATGCTTGTTGTAGGGTAAGCAAACAGATCGTTTAAAATGGCCTCTTCTATCACATTGTCAATAACGACAGCTGGTTGCTCACGGCGATCTCGTGCCAAACCAAGTCCAATGTTGGAGAGCCTCCTATGAATCTCTTGAAAATTTCGAGCTGAGGGTATGAGTCTGCCCGGGAAAGCATTTATGTATGCAGTCCGAGCGACTGTTGTGCGACCATGTGACATGCCATAATAATAATGCATGTCGGCTATTTCTCGAGGTGAGAACTCTGTCAATCGCGGCATTTCGTCAACACTTAACAGCAGAACAGGAACAGTCCAAACGTAACGAACAGTAGAAAACGTAACAGTCAACAATGTAACAAAAACTTAATAACAAATCAACGAGAACACAATGCGAGAACGAAAACAGTAGTAGCAGCGGCGAGAATATCGGAGCGACTGTGTAAGTCCTGTTTCGAACCCCCTGCCTCCCCTCCCCTCGTCTTCCCTCTACCTGAGTGTAGAACAAAAGGACTGCGACTGCCGAAGGGCACAGAGTAGGACGGAAACAATGGAAAAAACGGTCTCTACCTGCACGGTAACACGATTAGGCTCCACTTTAAAAGTTCGTAGATAGCGTGTTTTTTTAGTTAGAACATTGTTTTTTTTTTTATTTGGAAGCTAAAATGGTAAAGAATAAAAGTAAGCTATAAAATTACATAGTTAAAGGGCACATTTTTTTAGTAATTTGAAGTTTTTTAAAATAAACGTCTAAAAAAATCATTTTTTTCATAAAAATACATTTTTTTACCCAAGATAGTTACTTTTTTGCGGACTATTTATTATTTCATGGTCATCGCCAGGTATTAGGCATACTGGTTTTTTTTATTTCAAAGAAATAGACCCATTATTTTGGAAGAAATCAATACTTTTGTACATAGAGTCCTTAATGAAACATGAAAATCTTAAAATACCAATAAATCCTACAATATTTTTTTATAATTTTTTTTTATATTTTTCTAGTCAATGATTCATGGTCTAGTTTCATCCCCTTTCGGGATTGCACTTTATCCAGGGACACACTGTATATTTTATACAACTTTCGCACAACGCAATGGCCCTAACTTTTTTTAAATGCTTTAGTCTTATCTATAAAAAGTCAAATCAAATAAAAATTGCTTACAGACAGCACAATCAATTGACCAGCCCTTGTATTACGTAACTTTCCACTCTACCGGGATATAATTTTCTATGTGAAGTTTGAGTATCTACTAAGAGGCGGAGTTTAAAGGCGTGAAAGTAGAAAGACAGGTCAAAGCAAGGAGTCCATGTCCTGAAGTTCTTTCGCGATAATACCCAAGTTAGCAAAGGAAGCTAGTCTCTTCGTTTCAGTGTAATACAGGCTAGTGGAAGCTAAGCCGAAAAGAAGTCCGTCTTGTACTAACAGATCGCCAGCCTTCACTGGGCAGCGACCATAATCGTCCACACATATCGTGCTGTTGTAGTTCACGCTTTTCTTATTGTCGGATTTGAAATTGCATGTTCCGTTAGCACTCACTAATACTGGTCGCCGAGATAGGAATTTCCTACTAAAGTAGGGTCGACCGATAATGTAGGCGTTGGAGTTCACATCAATAGACATTCCGATAGATATAGTCTCTGAACAGTCTTTGATGTTTTCGTAACTCGTCAGTAGCACGAGCTTTCCTCCAATAACTCCTTCGTGCAGTATGGTTTCCAGCAGGCTGACACTGAAGCCCTTGCGACAGCGAGGGCTAGAAGAATATAGTACGTATAAAATTATACGGTAGAGCAGCAAGGAAATTAAAGTGAGGTAGGTAGGTAAACTTAGAATAGGTAGGTAATTATCACTTACTCAGACATTACTCCCAGATAAAGTCTCACGGGTCCCGATTTGACACAGACGTGGTTAGCTACAACTGATACCGTACTGATTACAGCTCCTACGCACAGCAATTCATGAGTTGCAACCGAGTGGATTCTGGCTACGTAATGAGACTTTTCCATTTTCGTCAGGTGGCAACTGAATTCATCAAATATTTTACTTGACGTGCTGCTTCCACTCCGGTGCATTAAAAATCCATTGACAACGAGGCCCATTATGGTTATGAAAATTCCAATCAAAAGGCTAACAATTCCTATTTTACTTTTAATTGAACGATAACCCCATGGTCTGTTGATAAAATTATATTTGAACTCGTGTGGGACTTCCGAGCCATCGATCATTTTATTGTTGCTGTATATTTCTTCCATTTCGAGTCTTAAAACGACAATGCTGTTATTATGATCTAGTAGGTAGGTGTTTAGGGGTAAACAGGATTTAATTATAATTTATTGTGAACGCATCATATTTTTCTTCAGTCTTGAAACTGAATGCATCTAAAAGATGGTCAAACCAAGCTTGCCAGATCGTCCCTTTTTGGACAAAAACCGTCTTATATGACTATATCTTGACGCTCCTTTATGGCGTCCTTCACGACCCCTCCTCCCCCCGTTATCTACGCGAACGTTTCGCCCCACGTGGCGCGCATGGTCGCCTTCAGCGTCCATGCAAAGATCTACTTGAAATCCCAGAGCATAATACGGCAGGCTATTCAGCTTCTTTTACCGTGATAGCAGTGCGTCTGTGGAACGCGCTACCGCTATACATTCGTCAGGCACCATCAGTCAACGTTTTTAAGAGAAGAGTTCAGGCACACTATCGCCATCTTCAGAACAATAATTTGTAATCCTATCCGTACGCAGGTATATAAGTATATTATAATTATTACCTATATGTATGTATTTATGTACTATTTATCTTTGTAGGTATATATTTATATATCATATTATATATTCTTTATTTATGTATCTTTACGATAATTCTATATCTTATTTAATAAAACATTTAAAATATCACTCCACTGTTTGGCACTACCCCCACCTTCTCCACGTCACCTGTTGGTTGGCTAGAATAAAATACTATTTAGTATTAAGCCCGCCAATTTTACAATTTTTTACTGGTACAATAAAGAATTTAATAATAATAATATGAAACCCGGTAAACCCGGATCCGGAGGACAAAACACACCAACGCGGTAGCGGGAGGTGGATGGCGCGATGGCGGTCCAAAGAAAATATTACCACCGTAAGGAAGGTAACCACCTTTTTCCACTATTCCGGTCCGGCGTCGGAACCGGAGTCAGTCATGTGAAAAATAACGGAAGACCGGATTATGCTTCTCCACAGAGTCTATTAATGTAAATAATTAGTATGAGAACATTTTTGGGCTGTATGCATGGTGCAAAAACGTGTACATATTGTTTTTGTACGTCGATCACTTTGGACCGGTAAAATACCGTTCCGATCTAGCAAATTATAGGGTCGTTAAAAGCCGGATGCCGGAGTAGTGGAGAAGCTTATTAGTATCCTTGTATGTTTCTAAATCAGATCGGTAATTAACGTTTGCCGGACCGGAGCAGTGGAGAAAGGCCCTAGATGTCGCATGTATGGAGGGCTACCGCCACAGCGAACGAGTTTATTGACAGCGACCGGTGTGTGTTTTTATATTCTTTTCCGTCATTCCTTAGTAGGTACCTACCTATTCGAATCTTAATGACCTCTCGAACCGTTTTGCTACCACAAAATCATGAATGTAGGTACGTAAAAAATATATTTTTGAAAACTAGCTGACCCTGCAAACGTTGTTTTATCAGATAGGGGCATGAAAAATAGATAACAAACAACCTATTCTCAGACCAACCGAATGTACACAAAAAAATCATCAAAATCGGGCGAGCCGTTTCGGAGGAGTATGCGCACTAACACGGTGAGACATTTTATATATTAGATTTAATATAAAGTACAATATAATAAGTCATTTGTAGGTATTTACCTACCGGGATTCGAATCCATGACGCCTTGAATGTGAGGCAAGCGTGCTACCACGCTAGGATAGTTTTTATTTAAAATAGTACCTTACTATCGCTCAAACTGCGGCACAAAAGGTAGCCCTTTTATTAGTACCTACCTTAATGTGTTCCGCTAAACAGTTAAAATTGTATTAATAATAAAAAATCTGTCCTTTTCGATCTCTTACATTGGCAGCACTGGTCAACTTTAAAAAAAAAACAATATATCTATGTTGAGTTAATTCCTTGCAACGTTTAGGTTTATGCAGTAGAAGATTTCGAACAGTGCCAAACGATTGCAAATTTGTGGCATTGGTAAACATCAAACATTCAAACTGTCAAAAATTGTTTGCAAATGTTGATGCTACGGGGCTATGCTATTATTTTTGGTCTATTGTGAATAAATGTTTATTTTATTCAAGTAAAACTTAATTATGAATGAAACAACCAAGGCAACTGTGCTAAAACTGTGCGTTATATTTGCTTTATCATGTTTACCATTTATACTTCGACTACGGGGAGACTTTGTGTTCGACGACTCCGAAGCAATTGTAAAAAACAGCGATGTTACTTCTAAATCTCTATTAGAACCATTTTACAAAGATTTTTGGGGAACAAATATCCGAAGCAATCTGAGCCATAAATCTTACAGGCCTCTGACTATTTTATCATTCAGGTTTGTACGAATTTTGCATTTTTTGACTTTGTTCCAGTCTTGTGATGATTTATTTATTTTCTATAATTTCAGAATGAACTACTATTTAAGTGGAGAACGGCTACACTCTTACCATTTCAAAGTAACAAACCTTCTTTGTCATGCAATATGTAGTTTGTTGGTGTGGCTTACTCTGGAAACACTTTTGGCTACAATTATTGACAGTCATAACAGAACTAGCAATATTGATATAGCTTTGTGGGGTGCACTGCTCTTCGCTGTGCTCCCAGTGCATGTGGAGGCTGTCTGTGGCATAGTGGGCCGAGCTGATTTGTTGGCGGGCGTGACATTCTTCACATCATTTCTCATGTATGATAAAGCTGCTCAAAGCAGTTTATCGAACAAATTCTTCATGTATTTTTCTGCTGCTGTTGTTTTTGCAGCTACTTCAATGCTCTTCAAAGAGAATGGAATTACCGTTTTGGTATGTATAACTGGAGAAGACTTGTTTGGTTTTATTATAAATTATTTTAGACTTACTATAAGTACTTGTCTTTGGCATTTTACAGGGTTTCTGCTTTGTTTATGAATTGGTGAAACCACCTAAGTCAGATCTGCATAAATTGTCACGTAAAAGAAAATGCTTACCAAAAATTGTACCTTTGTATGAAAGTAAGGTGATAAGACTATTGCTGTTATCAATGAGTATATTCGGATTGATCACAGCAAGATGGCTTGTTATGGGAGGAATTGGGCCCAAGTTCGAAGCTATTGACAATCCAGCTGCATTTAGCCAAGATTTTTTCACAAAGGTAATTATTTAACACATTCAGAAACAATTATTTTATTTTTATTACTATAACAACTGCCCTCTGATCAGCCATGAAAGAGGTATAATGGGAAACTTCCACAAATAATGGTTTTTATCTCTTCGGGGAAGCTATGTCAAGAGATAAATAATTTTGATGTGTTCTTTTCTCTACAACTGTATTGTAGTTATTTCGCAGGGGCTTTCAAACTGTGCATCGCAACCCCTCTAGGTGTTAGTGTCACCAGTGGCAAAATTGGCGAGTAATGTGATGGAATGGAATAAAACAAATGGTCCAAATTTGGTGTCAAAAATAAGTTTTTAAATGGATTTTTTACTCTTATTTTCGAAGATTTTGGGCTTAAAGATATTAAAGTGGAAGAGCCAAAATATCAGTCTATTAAATTTTCGGCACAATCAGAAACTTTATTTATCTGTTTTCACAGAATAAATTAATTTTCCACCATCAAGTTACTAAATTTTTAAACAGTTATTTTAGGGGCTGTATATCCTTGAAAATTCCACAGTCAATTTCATGAATGTTTGGGGTTCATTGTAAAGCAGATGTCTCATATTTTATGTGGGACCAGTTGCACTTTTTTTAGTAAGTCCCGATATCTGGTAAAAAATATTCTGAATTTTTTACTTATGTACCTACTCATTTTCAAAAAGATTGAAAACTATTGTACTAGACTTACTACGAAAACACTCCATAATATATCTTATCCTTTCTGTGATGTCACAAGTTGCTAATGACACTTAAATGTTAAAGTTAAATCTTAATCAAAATTTTCAGCTTGCCACATATAACTACATTTACCTGCTCAATATTCTCCTGTTGCTGTGGCCACAGTGGCTGTGTTTTGATTGGTCGATGGGATGTGTGCCCCTCATCAAGCACATTCAAGATCCCAGATTGATAGAGGTGGTGCTGCTATATCTGTATGGGGTGGCAGTCTTATATTTTATTTACAACCCTAAGAACAAATGGAGGACTAAAAGGTATGCCCAGTTTTAAGAGTTGTTTTTATTCATTCATATGTTTAGTTTTTTTTTTGTACTACAGTAGAAGTAATGAAGACACCAGAAGGGGACTGGACTGACAAGGCAAATGATAGAAAGAAATGGAGACATTTGGAGGAGGCCTATACCGAAAGGGGCCGTGAATTCTAACAGTTTTTTCGTTTTCTTTTTTCACATTTTCAAAATTCTTTTTCATGGTTTATTAAAGGCTAACAATAACAAAAAGAAGTAATGTATACTCATTCCACTGCAGACCACAGGCCCTTTCTCAGAGAGAGAGTATGGTCTTAATGACCTACCACGCATGGCCACTGCAGTTTGGCAAGTTCAAGTATGTGTGGAAATGAACACCTCAGATACTCAAGTTTCCTCGCGTTTTTTTTCTTCACTGTTTGTCACTAAAACTTCACAAAATGTATATTTTTATATTGATACAAATTTTTATAGCGTATCTGCCTACCATGCGAGAGGTCCCGGGCTCGACAAGGAAAAATTTTTTTTTATTCTAGTAATCGTACTCAAAAGGGTAAGGGTACGCTGTACCAATACAATAAACGCCTTTTGGCTTTTTTTTGTTTTATATTAATAACGGCAAGAGGATATTAGCGATGTTCATAACGCTGAAAATATTAATATTTCAAATTTCTCTCAGCAATTTTCCATCGTAAGGTTGTCTGTAAGAAATTGCTTTTAGTAATAAGGCCGCCAATTGTACCATGAACCTTTGTAAATGTTTTGTTTTTTTTTTTTTCTAGTGTGTATTAAAGAATATTATATTCTAAAATGGTACGCAACCTTTCGTGCTCGAGTCCGACTTTTTTTAGTGTATTGCGTCTAAAGTGTGCTTTTTAGTTTTATTTTATTACATCGACATTATTTGATTAAATTTACAAGGACTTTAATTTCAGGATCAACTTCTTGGCCTTTTGTTTGATGATAATACCATTCCTGCCTGCAAGCAATATTTTCTTCCCTGTTGGTTTTGTTATAGCTGAAAGAATTCTATACATTCCTTCAGCAGGGTATTGTCTTCTTGTTGCTCTAGGCTTCAATAAATTAGTCAGTATAACTAAAGGACAGACACGCAAGGTAAGTTATGAAGATTGCAGGGAAAATATATTTTTTTGACGACACAATACACAAAAATATAAACCGCTACCGAAAAGGTAGCGGTAGAAATATAAGTAACACGAAGACAAACAATAATAATAAAATATCGGAAAGTTTTAAGCATTGTGTCGACTCAGCATAATGTTGCAACCGAGAGATCAGTTGAAACGCTGATTTAAATAACATGCGGCCGATTTCTGAATTAAGAATTTCGCTAAGCACTACTTAACTGTAGTGCTGTCTCGTCAAATTTCTCAGAAAAGAGCGTGACAGAACGTTTCTTAAGTATTTCCTTACGTGAAATTCTATTGTATTCATGAGTTCTACTGTATTCATGAGTTTATTTCGTTTGCCTGTCTTGTTAGTCTAGCGGTAACGCTCGACTACCATCCGCCGTTCATGGTGGGTTCGATTCCCTATGAAGGCCGCCATACAAATAGACTCAGTCACGTATTTGTATCGTCCTTCACTGGCTACCATAGCGCGGGTTATCCTAATTTAAGACCAAGACTTAACATTATTTAAAAGTTAACATTATTTCTAGCTCACCCGCCAAACGTTGTTTTCCATATTATTTTAGCCACATCGACTTATCGGTCCTAATATCAGACCTACCTACAAAAAAAAACTGTAAACCCGTTTCGGAAGAATTCAATAACCAACACCACATGTTCTGTGACCAACACTATGACACGATACTTTTATACATTTTTCTCTTTTCTAGTTTTCTCTAGGTTGCGAATAATACGAATAAGATGATTAAGAATATAAGTACTTTTAGTGGTTTACTAATGTATTGCCAAAAATCGTTTCCCAAAGTATTACTTCCCAAACTATTTTCCGCAAATTATCACTTGGCAAAAAAACATTTCTCAAAACAACTTAAAGCAAATAAACAGTTAGCAAAAGTTATTATAGCAAGTTATTGTTTACCAAATAAATACTTGGTCAAAATTCATTTTACCAAAGAGGCAACAAGAGGCAAGGTAAGAGAACGCATCAAAGTCGAGTCTGTTTTCGATCTTACATAGAGAACCTAACGCTCCGACGCGCTCCGCTTCGCTACGCGCGTCGTCGCACCTATATTTCTGTTGTCACGTATTCTTCACATCGCCGACCCCCCGTTCCATTATTTGAAAATAACACTTGCCAAAATAAAACGTTAGCATAATAAACGTTTGTCTTAATAAAACTTGACGCAGTAAAATTATGCGAAATGATAATTTGACCAAATGAATAAAATGCGAAATGAAAACTTGCTAAAGTTTCATTTGGGAAATGAAACTGATGCCATAAGTTTATTGGGAAGTAAAATTTGGCGAAAAATACTTTGGCTAAACGGCGGTATCCCACTTTTAGTACCTGCAACTTTACTCGTGACGTTATTGTGTTCCAAATTGCACCACAATTAAATGTGTAAGAAATAACGACCAATGAAACTGTTGAAGGATAAAATACACAAAAGTGCGATCGTCACAGCTACGTAATATATGGCTGTAGTTACCTATTTATCTATTTACCTATTTTGTATGAACCGCGACCGCAACCTCATTATTATGTTTTATCCTTTATTTTATAAGAAATATCATAAAAAATTTACGCAGAATGCATTGAAAAATGTTCATTCGATTATGACGCAACATGGCCAAATTAACGTCGAGAGTATAGGTGCTAGTATTTTTAATATGAAACAATTAAAGATGTGCCCGTTTTATCACATTTTCAGATTATTATTTTATTATTTTATTTTTTACTATTAGCTTATGGCTTACGAAGTTGGAACAGATCATATTATTGGCAAAACGAGTACCGGCTGTTTATCAGTGGGCTGTCTGTCTGTCCGTTGAATGCCAAAGTACACTACAATGTGGCGAAGATTGTTGACGCTAAGGGGCAAACTGGCTGGGCCCTTGATGAGTACAAAGAAGCTATCAGGTTCTTATTCATTGTGTATTAATCAATGCTTTTATCTAATTTATTTTTAAATAAAAACCAATTGCCTTAGTTATAGAAACACCATTAGACTAAAACCATTCTAAAACTCTGTTTGATGACGTTAGAACCAGAGTGATCTAGGGCTCAACAGTGAAATAGTGCATCGCGTTACTTAGATCGGTCAGGCATACCGTACCAATTCTATAGTGAGTTGTGATTTCTCAATGGAGTTAGCACTGTGGAGCACTTATTTTAGTGTTGCAAGAAAGATGATTTTTCTATTCTCATTGTGTAGCAACATAATTATTAGTGAAAATGTCTCTTAGATCACTCTGCTTCTAACGTCGCCATTTTATATTTAATGTGGCTACATATTTTCATTGTAATATCTTGACTCTTGATTATTTCAATAAGCGTTTTTGGAGTGTCTTAAGCTAGTTTTGAGGAATTTATTGAGCTTTTATAAATAAGACCGTTACAATGTTAGAAAAACACGATTCCTTAACCCTTTGGCTCAACTCTGCCAATGATCAGTTACCTTGACTCAAGCGACTTTAGAACGACTGTCAATGAATATAAGGTTTAATTTCGCTTCCGAGTAGCCGGCGAGCCAGTGGGTTAAAACACTCCTTTTAATAGTATGTGGTGAACACTATTCCACAGACCTATTTAAGCTGCGTTTGAGGAGAGTTTTGGAAGAATCGTGTTTTTTTTTAAAAGACCGTAACTTATAGAAGTGGTTTTGTCCATAGATTGTATCCAGGTTATTATCAAGCCATGAATAATTTGGCGAACCTGGCGAAGAACAGGAACGACTATACTACAGCTGAAAAACATCTGAGAACTGCAATAAGTCTCAAGTAAGTGAAGAATCACAGCTCCACGACGAATCATGAGATATTAACATTTTTATGCTACTCTCCATACTATATTAATATTTTTATGCTACTCTCCATACTATAGAAATGGTTTTTATTTATTTACTAATTATTTTAATTAATTACGGGTCATTCATACTAAACAAAACTCAATTCGTATTTATTATGGCTCTTTGATTATTGGATGCATTGGTAGTTTTGTTTTTTTTTTTTTTTTTTCTTTCAAAATACCGCATTTTGTTTTTTAAGGATCCTATGTCCCACCTCATGTATGGGGTCGAACCACTGTGCGACGTAGACGTCGATCGCTAGTCAGACTCGCGCTCGGAGAGTTCTGTACCATTATATGTATACATTTACATACATTTTATATGCATTTGAATATTTGAAGCGTCCATCTACCTATTGCCGTTAACAATATCAAGCAAAAACCTGCAAAAAAATCACGTTTGTTGTATGGGAGCCGCACTTGATTAATTATTTATTTCTTGATATAGCGGCAACAGAACAGAAATACAGCATCTATGAAAACTATAACTGTCACGGTTCGTGAGGTACAGCCTGGTGACAGACAGACAGACGGACAGTGGAGTGTTACTAATAGGGTCTCTGACAGATGATCGATCCCCGTGACCGCGTGGTCCGACTGCTTCGTCCGACTGATCGGACGACACGGACTTTTTTTCCTGTTGGTTCGATTCATCGGACGACACAGACTTTTTATTCCTGTTGGTTCGATTCATCGGACGACACGGAATTTTTATATCTGTTGGTTCGATTCATCGGACAGCGTGGACTTAATAGCTAATTTTTATA
Organism: Yponomeuta plumbellus; assembly: GCA_947310845.1. Classification (NCBI taxonomy): domain Eukaryota; kingdom Metazoa; phylum Arthropoda; class Insecta; order Lepidoptera; family Yponomeutidae; genus Yponomeuta; species Yponomeuta plumbellus. Next base: position 12,423,319 of record OX371198.1, on the reverse strand, counting down.
TAAAATAATGCTGTACGATTTATTTCCTAAAAAAAAAAAAGTAACACAATAACGACATTTTGAACGTTTGTTATTAATGACCATTTGTTGTCTGTATCTACCCCCTAGGTCACTTGCGCGACTAGGCGTTTGAGCGGTCTGCGTTCGAGTCTGCCGTAGCGTAGTGAGTTAATAGAATCGACAGGAAAAAAATAATCCACGTCGTCCGATCAGTATAATCCGATTGTTTGAGTGAACCAATAGGAAAAAATAATCCGCGTCGTCCGATCAGTATAGTCCCATTGTTTGTGCGAACTATCAGGAAAAAAATATCCGTGTCATCCGATCAGTCGGACGAAGCAGTCGGACCACGCGGTCACGGGCTAAAAAAGTCCTTACTACTTGTCAACTTATATAATCTGTAGGTACAGTCTAGATCAGAGGTTCCCAAACTTTTTTTTTTCTCGTGGACCACTTTCAAAGTTTTACTATTTTCGGTAGACCCACTGTGTTCCCAAAACTCCTTAAAATATCAGCCTAAATTGGGGTTGTTAAGAAGAAAAAAAAAGTAGCACATTTTCTGGTGTCTAAAATAATACTTGAGGTTATACAAAATTATGAACATTTATTATTACAATCAACAATTGACGTTGATAGATAAATCCAAGCCAAAATGTTTCTTCCTTATTATGAAAAACAGAAAATTTTCCGTGGACCCTCAATTACAACTTGTGAGTTTTATCTTTTCACGTCTACGTGAACCCCCGTGTCTCCTATGGACCTCTGGGGGTTCACCTGGACCACTTTGGGAACCTATGTTCTAGATGCAGTATTTGTTTCTCTGTCTTCTTTTGTTAACGCTATCGTTATACATGTATGTAGTTACCGCATTTACAGATACAAAGACTTACATTTTGTGCTTATATTATTCTTAAAGAAAAACATAACAAAAAACGTAATTTTAGGTGACTACTACCATGTAGCCTGTATTTATGGTAACATAGGCTGCTACTTATATGCGGAATCTGGGATTCCAATAATTTTAAACGCAATGTCTGACCTCCATGGTCAAATTCGTTCTTTTTTTAAATACTGGCCGCTAATATGTTTCTCTTATATACGTTAGTGTTTTGTTTTTGTTGGGTTTAAAATGTCATATCGCTGAAAAAATGGAACTCACTCGTGAAAATATTCGTGCTATGATTTATTACGATTTTCGACGTGGTTTAACGCAACAACAGTGCGTAGATCAATTAACTTCGACTTTTGGTGGTGAAGCTCCATCAAAAACGACTGTGTATCACTGGTTTAGTGAGTTTAATCGCGGGCGCAGTAAGCTCACGGACGAAGTTAAAGAAGGTCGTCCGAAATCGGTGGTTGTGCCACAAAATATTCAAGCTGTGCGAAAACTAATAATGCAAGACCGCCATGTTACGTATCGCGAGATAGAGGCTATTCTGGGCATATGTATGACGAGCATTCATAGGATATTACATGAACATTTGTCTGTAAAAAAAAATTGTTCGCGTTGGATCCCGCACAACTTAACTCAGGATCAAAAAGATGCTCGCGTCGAATGGTGCAAGAAAACCTTAAAAAACTTCAACGGAGGCGACTCAAAATCTGTTTATAATATCTACACAGGTGACGAATCCTGGATCTACGCGTACGATCCCGAAACTAAACAACAATCAACAGTTTGGGTGCTTCAAAATGAGCCGAACCCTACGAAAGTGGCTCGTCCAAAAAGCACTGTAAAGCAAATGGTGGCCAGCTTTTTTTGTATTAATGGCCATGTGGCTACAATACCACTGGAGAATCGCAGAACGGTTAATTCGGAGTGGTACACGACCATTTGTTTGCCGGAAGTATTTGAAGAAATACGCCAAAACAACCAGCGACGCAGAATCATACTTCACCATGACAATGCCAGCTGTCATACATCTCAGGAAAAAACTACATTTTTGGATGGTCAAAAAATAGAATTGATGGGTCATCCACCGTACAGCCCTGATTTGGCTCCCAATGATTTCTATTTATTCCCAAATGTAAAGAAAGAATTACGTGGTCAACGATTTTCGACCCGTGAAGATGGCGTAGATGCGTTCAAACAGCACGTTTTGGAGATACCTCAATCAGAGTGGAAAAAGTGTTTTACAAATTGGTTTCATCGAATGCAAAAGTGCATCGATCATAGTGGAGAATACTTTGAAAAACAATAAAAGCATATTTAGCCATATTACATTTGTTTATTTTTTCTATTCCGCATACATAAGTAGCAGCCCTCGTAGTAGGCCCGTGCCTCTTGCAAAAGGCGGATGACATTATGTGGTGATTGTCATGTCATGTCATGCTAAATGAATGTCCATTATTACCTTATTCCAGAATAGTTTGGTTTTTTTTTGTCTGAAGAGTTTTTCCAGGTTTAATTTCAAATTAACAACCGTGGTGAGAATCCGATTTCTTTTTGTATCTATAATTTTACAGAAACGACTTTCCAGCGGCGTGGATGAATTTGGCGATAGTACTAGCAAACACTAGGCGTTATGAAGAGTCTCAAGAGGCATACGAAACTGCGCTCACATACAGAAGAAACTATCCCGATTGCTGGTATAATTTAGGGAACTTGGTAAGTTACGTTTTTTTCCTAATTTAGCCTTATTCCTGTCCAGCTGCTGTATAAATAATTACTCATAACTCATAACTCATAACTAACTACGTAAAGAGAAATATTGTACATAAATATAAGTTTCACCTACGCGCTGGCTGTTCTTTCTTTTGTGGTCGTTTTTGTACCTCTGAGGAATACCTCTGTCGCAATAACGCGCTCAAATATCACATCGCTATGAGCGTCAATGAGGTCCACTAAGCCATACGCCATAAAGGTTCTTGAATGGAGACCACACATCGCAAGCGCAGCGAACGCCCAGCCACAATGGACAGACGATCTCATACAAGTGACAGGAAGACGTTGGATGCAAGCCGCTTCCAACCGGTCTTTTTGGAAATCCATGGAGGAGGCCTATGTCCAGCAGTGGACTTCATGTGGCTGAATGATGATAATGAAGCCATACGCCATCAATAAAAAAATATGGGTACCTACAATACATGTTTTTCAAAATATACAAACATACATACCCCACCCTGTATCCCAGAGGGGTTGGCAAAGACCAGGGATTGCCAACTGCCACGATCCTGACAAATTACTTTCGCTTTCATCGACATTCATTACAAAGTATGTTTGTGCTTTTAACGATTTGTAGGACCTGAAAAAAACCTAAGGCCTAAAACCTACCACTGTTGCACTTTCGCTGGAAAACGGCATGCGGCAGCTTGCGGAAATGCTATTTATTTATTTTTTCGGCTTTAAAGGCCGATTTCTGAATTGAGTATTTCACTAAGGGCCATATTACACTAATTCATAGGTATCCTAGGCGATATCCATTGCTGGTGTCGACACGTGTGGTGATCCTTATTGTGTTATAAGCCAGCAATGTACATCACCTTTGATCAGAGTTCTATGATAATGTAGGTCCTAAGTAAATAATTAAGAAACGTTCTGTCCCGCTCTTTTCTGAGAAATTTGACGAGACAGCACTACGGTTAAGTAGTTACGAGTACTTAGCGAAATTCTCAATTCAGAAACTGGCCCTCAGTCTTTGGTTCTGAGATCCCTATTAAAATCATTGAGATTTTCGTAAAGCACTTTTTACTTACTTTTTTCATTGATGACACTAGTAAACCTCTAGTTTATGTTTGATTTCAGTTTCTAGAAATAAATAAGACAGGTGAAGCTGTGGCGGCGTGGAACCGAGCAATTAAACTGAACTCAAAACATACGCTCGCTTGGAGCAATTTGTTAGCATACTTGGACAATTCAGGTTGGTTGTATTATTTTTATTTGCATGATCAAATAATGTTCAGAACTCGATCTGACGCCGCGTGATTTAAGAGCTACAGACCCTTTTTTTCTGTTTTGACTATCTACTTATTCACAAAAAATGCCACTAAAGGCAGAGAATACCACAAGAACTTGCTTCGCAGAGAATACCACTTGCTTCTCTAATTAGTAGTAGTATTACTATGTGTTTCGATCAGTCGCGCGCGTCGCTTTGAAATTCCATTTCTGCCTAAAGTAAAAAATAAACTGTAGTTTTTTTACTTTTCTTAATTCACGATTTATTGAATCGCCTAAAGGTAATACCATTGTCCTCAGGTCAAGCAGAACAGGCCATGAAACTGTTTTCGAAAGCTTTCGAAGAGTTGCCAGACTCGGCGGCTATTAACTTCGTCGGCGCCAACATTTTCGGCAAGCTCAACCGCTACGAAGCAGCCGAAAAGTATTTCATAAGGGCCATCAACTTGTTCGGGAATAACGTCCAGGCGGTGCATTACGCAAATTTAGGTATACACTCATTACGTTTACTAACTACAGTGCTGATTACACTGATTGATTGAATAGCAATTTAGGGCCAGTTACTGAATTCTGAATTAAGAATTTCGGTAAGTAACTACTTAGTAACTAAGTAACTGAATCGCTCGTAGCCCCGGCTGCCTGAGTGATCTTAAATGATCACGAAGGTTAAGAAACATTGGGCACATTCAGTCCATGGATGTGTGACCGTCTATAACTAACGCTAGTGGCATTTTTCCGAGCGGTTCCGTGCTTCGCAAGGCACGTTAAGCAGTTGGTGCCGGCTGCCGTCGATATATGGCAGTCGTTAAGCCAATTCAGATGCCTTATAATAGGGCGGCTTGAAAACTTCTGACGGTAAGACCAGCCGCTAGTCTTACAAGCCTCCACCAATTCGGACTTGGCCCCCGTGGTGGAGTATGGCCTATACCTTCCTCAGGGAAGAGACCCGTGCCCCTCGGTGGGGACATAATACCATAACGACCCATTTTATGTTTTATTTAATCTCTTACTAAGACTTATAGATATTATATTTGCACTCAAATGAAAAGACGGGTCTTTGGCTTAAAATATTCTCATTTTTGTAGGTAAATTTCTTACTAGGTATTTTACTACTAAATTCTCTACTAGCGCTGCTATCAACTGAACAGATAAGATGGTGGCACTGTAAGCACAAATTATTTAAACTGCCTCCTAGGAGTGTACTTAATCGTGTTTTGGTAAATAAGACCGTAGTGCAATTTATAAACAAACAAAAAAACGTTTATTCACTTTACAAATTATTACAGTAGCACAATCGGACAAGGTCTTCCTTTTATGTAAATACTTGTATACGGAAGCTCCTAAAAACACGACCATAAAACACTCATAAGTGGCCCTCCATATATTACGTCACACGAATTTTATGTTTTTTATCCCTCCCCCGCCCTTGTCACATTTTGGAGACCCCCCTCTCTAGTGCGACGTTACATATTTTGCAAATTTACATCTAGAAATTATTGAATTAAAACAGCAGTTCCGAAATTATCGATATTTCCGATAGGTAGTTCAAAGTTCGTGTTTTAACACTTAGATTTTATAGATTTTGAGACGTCACGAAACTTGACCCCTCCCACCCCCATGTCATACAATATCTCATGTTTCTTACCTTACCTTAACATTACAGGTGTACTCACATACATCCACCCTTCACATAATATTATTTATATTATGTAGGTATTATGGAGACACTAACAAATCAAAGTGTTTTAATGGACAGTGCATGATTTCGTAACAAGGTCTTAATATCTGTGCACCAAATTATCAGAAACGCGGTGGGGTGAAGAGGAAAGCAGAAGAGGCATGACATTCCAGCGAGGTGCACAGATATTGTGATCGTGTTACGTAATCTAACGCGCTGTCCACACAACAAAATCTTTACAGATCCCAGATCTTTACAGATGTTGTAGTGTTGAACACAACAGGATTCATATGGAATTTATTTCATTTCTATTTTCTTTGCAGGTGTTTTATATCACCGTTGGCACAAACACAAATTGGCTGAAGAAATGTACATGAAGGCATTAAAACTGGATCCTAAGTCTACAAGTGCTAGAAACAATCTCTGGACTTTACAAAAGAAACAAAATTAGTTACCTAATTGTACACGAAAAATAAAATTAATTTAGAAAATTTTTTTTTTGTTTCTACTTTATCCCGCAAAAAACAGCCAAGTGCGAGATAGGCCACACGCAGTATAGGGTTCACTTGATGACTTCTTGCCCGTCGATGGTAACTAATACATCATTGGTAAGAACTAACAACTTCATCAACGTATGTAATATAGTTTTCAATGGATTTTGTAGGAAGTTTTTCGTCAGAATAGCCGGTCAAGTGTCGTATTTTACTTTGAAATATGTTCCAAGAATTGCTTACCAATTATTTATATTTGCTTACCGCCATGAGAGATGTGCTTACTACATATTTTAGTTAGAACAATTCAGTCATTTATGGATGACCTGCCATCGTGACATCAGGATGGCAGGTCAAAAGTCCGTAGCATAATAACTGTGTGGAATTACTGATTCTTTTGTAGCTCATAAATTGTTTACGAATTGCTTACTTAACTATTTGTATTTTGTAAACTAATGTCGTGTAGCTATCAAGGAAATAAAAATATCGTATAAGTTACTTAATAGCGTATACAGGGTGGAATTTTGTAATGCCACCTGAAGGGGAAGTATTCTTAATACTGTAGATAGAATATTTTACTCAAAGAAAACATTCCTTTATTTTTGAAAAGAAAGGAAACTGCATTCCAAGATTTTCAAAAATTCGCTTGCCTCACCCGGTAATCGAACCTATTAAAATCTGTGAAAGTTGCACCCTGTACTTTTATTGCATCGATCGTTAGGGTCAATTATAAGGATGAAATCTCTAACAAACTTCATAAATTAAATGAAAGGAAAACAATGAAATCATAAATTGTTTTCATTATTTACTGGTAAACTAACTAATTAATTGCTCGAAATGGGCTCTATTTTCTTGGATAAACAAATTTATTCTTCTAACGAATTCATTTCTAGTAACCTTTAATAACGTGTTGTGGTGAATGTTATAAATCGTATTCTGAACTTCAACTCTCAACTCGTTTACATTCTCATAAGATTTAATGTAGATTTTTTACATATCTAATTTATGTCGCATCTAAGAAAGAGTCTGCAATCGTCTTATCTAAATAGTAATTCCTCATTTTAATGGATAAATGACGTCAATGATAATTATTAATTAATAACATAAGTAAACATAACGAAACGGATCTTTGAGTAAAAGTGCTTTAAGGGGGTTAGGCGGTCAGCGAAAATTTAGATTTCGCGACGATCCGCGTGTTTAATCAGCGGGGGCAGCGGCGGGCGCGCGGGGAGGCGCACGCGGTGCAGACAGAAGCGAGTACAATAGGCAACAAATCGAGCTACCGTTCTCCGAATTTTGATATGTTGCATAGGCAGATTAGCTTGACAGTTGGCTTCTAGTTCTAATAGGTGTACATCGAATAAAGGTGGGTCACCTATGGTCACCTAACAATCATTTATTAGAATATATAGGTATATACCTTGGTATGAAATCATTTAGGTATCCAAGTTATAAAAAATCCAAAAGCCAAGTAATGTTAGTGCCATATAAGGTTTCATTTCGCTATCTTTATGCATTTACAAGATACAAAACATAGTATACTTATCTATGTACTTGTAATATTGTAGGTAGGTACATTTTGAAAAATTGAAAATAGGGTAAACGAGAACGTTAGGAATTATTGGAAGTAAATTATAAAAAGTCAACATACGTAATATATAATACTAGGGTAAACGACCCAATAATCGAACGTTAAATGTTAAACGGTAGGAATCATTGTAAGTAAATTATAAAAAGTCAACATACGTATTATTACGTATATAATACTAGCGTTAACGACCCAATTATTGAACCCGTCTGCAATTTGGATACAAACAACATTTGGGTACCTATTACATACACCAAAATGTTTGCAGGCAAAATAAAAAAAAATGATGAAAGTAGGCATTAGCAGTCCTTCACTCAGAATCCGACCTTAACCGAGTGAAGGTTAGTAGCCAGCTACAATTAAATAAAAGAAGTAAGTGTTTTAATTTTTTAAATGTATTTTTATTTAGAAATAAACAGTTTTATGACTGATTCTAAATACTTCTTTTATTTGATTGTAGCTGACTAATAATATTAAAAAGGCAAAACAAAACAAAAATATTAAATTAGGTACATATTATGTACCTAATTTATTATTCCAAATATAATTTCATATATTTTTTTTATTTTGCCTATGAACATATCGGGTCAAACAAAATAATATTTGTTATATTTAATCGCTTATTTTACGTTAATTATAATGACACAGAAGCAATTTTTCAGAAGCAGAAAAAAAATTCAAATTTTAACATCCACCCGTGAAACAATTCAATTCTGTTTTATGGACTCAATGCACTGATTGTCCAGTACAACTTCGCCAATATCCTGTGTTAGACAAGACTATAGCCAATCACAAGCGAACAAGGCTCGGTCAGAATTTTGAGTAAATCAGAACTGTTCTTTTTTTTAATATTTTTATTTAATCTATAGTTTGATATTGTTGTCTGAAAGAAATTTAGCTAAAATGTAAACAAGAGGGGAATTTGCCTGGGAGAGGATAAGTTTAAGATTAGTAGGTCGGATAATGTTGTCAGGCAGGACATCCATAAGGGAAAACCGGAGATTGGGGCAACTGAAAAGCAGATGTTCTGCAGAGCCGTCGTCCAAACCACACTCACAAAGGGAGCTGTATCTCACTCGGATCTTAGCCAGGTGGACCGGTGTCCGTGTGGAGTTTCTGGTCTTCCATCGGACGCGTCCCCCGGGTGGCGGATAGGGGAACGCCCTCCAGATATGGAGGGTACCGGCTTCGGCCGGCGCGGACCAAAACCAGAGGGAGGGGGACGTCCAGTGGCTTGCGCTGCTGGATGTCCCGCGGGGTCCACCATGGGCCCCGCACCCGTAACCCCACATTGAGCGGGGCCGGGGGCCTTCGGGCCGCGAGGAGACAACCTCTATAAAAAACACACGGTGGGGGCCCTCTCTATGTCCCTCTGTCCAGCAGAGGGCATGGAAGAGGGCTGGAGGGTCGGGGAGGGGCGCGAGATCCACAAGCCGGGCCTGGGAGGGACATTGCGGGAGGTAAGCCAGGGACCAGGGACTGGTCACCCCATATGGTCTCTGGCCGAGGGGTGTTTTTGTGGGAGGGCAACTTAGATGGGCCGAGGATCCGGGCAGAGGGCCACAACGGGTCCTCGGTAGCTGGAGGCTTGAGGAGCCTCTCCGCCAGGAGAGCCGGTGGCGCGGGGGACGCCGCGCGGACCTTGCGCCGCCGGTCGAGGGAGGGTCACAGACGGCAGGTTGGGGGACCTGCCGTCCGACATCGTGACGGGAGAAGGGGGTGGGGGGCCCATGCCCCTTCTCCAGTGAGGGTGGGCCCGACTCCTTGCGAGTCGGGTCGACGTCGCCGGGGCGCCGCTGTCGCATTCGCGTTGTGGTTTCACACCACTTGCGAGATCCGGCGGCGCCCCATTGCACGAGCGACAGGACGGCCCCCGGGGTGTTTTAGGAGGTATGCCTCTCCTATTATTAGGAGAGGAGAGTCCGACACACGGCCGTCGCCCTCCCCCAAGGGTGGCGGTTATGGTGCACAAAGCATTTCACCCCGTTAACAAAAAAAAAAAAAAAAAGGTGGACCGGTGTGCAGGCATGCCCTAAGTTTATTTGCCACACGCCCCACGTTTATCCAAGTCACGAAACTTAAAAAACCATGGGTTAGGTATCCAAGTATAAAAAACCAAAAGCCAATTAATGTTAGTGCCGTATAAGGTTTCATTTCGCTATCTTTATGCATTTACAAGATACAAAACGTAGTATACTTATCTATGTACTTGTAATATTGTAGGTAGGTACATTTTGAAAAATTGAAAATAGGGTAAACGAGAACGTTAGGAATTATTGGAACTTAAAAAACCATGGTTTCGGCGGGATGACAGGCTGAATTTCAGCAAAATGTTTGCCTTTAATAGTTTGCGAGATCTTCCAGTCATTATCCCAGGATTTTTTCATCCGTGAGCCGGCCAAGGGGGCCAAGTCATAAGCAGCTAATTCATAATGAGGGGTTTCCCCAATTTGAGTTGCAGTTTTAGCATGGGCATCGGCGATATCATTGCCAATAATGCCACAGTGTCCTGGAATCCATGCAATGGTTATGTTAATATTTGATTTTGCCAAAACTTCTCTAATTTGGAGTATTACAGGGAATTTTTGTTTACTTTTGAAGTGGTTTGCTTGTAAAGCATATAGGGTACTAAGAGAGTCCGTGAGGATGATGCATCTCTCTACATTATGGTTTTCAGCGTACTGGATTGCTTCTAGGATTGCAATAGCTTCTCCTGTGAAGACTGATGATAATGGAGGCAGTCTGAAACTGAGAACTATCTTAGCTCTGGGAACCCATACCGCAGCTCCCACGTCACCTTCCTCTGAGAGTTTGGAAGCGTCTGTAAATATAGGAAGCCAATCTTTCCAGTCCCTTTCCATAATACTTCTGTATTGTTTCTCCGCAAATATGGAGTTCTTATCAATGCCAAAACTAGAAAGTATAGGGGGGGAAAATTGCAGGGCATTATAACTAGTATCAAAAAGGGGGCATTTGTTAAATTTTTGGATTGTATAGGGAATTTGCGTAATCATTTTGAAACTTTTTAAAAGGCAGGAAGCTTTCAAGTTGATATTGGCGTATGATAAATCTAATAGTACCTGAAGCTTACTCCATAAAGGATGGCTCGAATTTTGGGAAATTTTGAGTAAGAATTTGTCACAAAGGTATTGTCTTCGTATGTGGAGAGGGGGGTCTGAGCACTCCACTTGGAGAGCATTTGTCGGAATCGACTTCATGGCCCCGATCACTGTTCGAAGGCCTTTGTATTGGGAGCGATTTATTTTATCTGCAGCTGCCTTTGAGCATGGCTCCAAAACAAAGCTACCATAGTCGAGGTGGCTTCTTACGATAGCATTGTAAAGGAGTTTTTTGCAGTATGGATGGGAACCCCACCATACACCCGAAAGAGCGCGCAGAATGTTGATGTTTTGTTCACATTTTTGGCTGATGTAATTGCAATGTGCCTGACCGTTCAGCCTTGAATCCAGGATCACCCCTAAGAATTTTACTTTCTTTTCTACTGGAATGGATTGACCTTCGATTTGGATATTTAGATTAGGAATCCTATACTTTCTGGTAAACACAACAACACAACTTTTCGCCACAGAAAGTGAAAATCCATGGTTAGACAGCCATAGTCCTAAATACGAGAGTGCCAAATTCAATCTTGATGTGGCTTCTGCAATGTTATTCACAGCCAAATATAGAGTTAAGTCGTCGGCATACTGTAAGACGTTGCAAAAGCAGTTTACTGTTCTTTCCAGATCACATGTATAAAAATTGAAAAGAAGAGGACTTAGGACAGATCCTTGCGGAAGGCCCTTCCATATACGCCGAGCAGGAGTTTTGGAGCCAGGGTTCCTGACAATAACTGATCGTTCCATTAATAAATTACATAAGTATCGAATAATTTTATTTGGGATGCTGTACTGGACTAATGTTTGTTTCAATTGTGGGAGCTGGACGTTGTCGTAAGCCGATGTTATATCTAAAAAGACTGCAACCAAATATTGTTGACGTTTAAAAGCAATTTGGATATCTGTTGTGAGGATGCTAAGACTGTCAAGCGTGCTCATACCCTTTCTAAAGCCGAACTGGCTATCAGAGAGGATCTTTTTACTCTCTACAAACCATTCTAGGCGGTTTTTAATCATATGCTCTAGTACTTTAGACAGTGCTGACGACAGCGCGATTGGTCTACGAGCCGAAGGGTCTGTCGGACTTTTACCTGGCTTTAGTATTGAAAGAATCACTTGAGTTTTCCAGGATTCAGGAATGGAACCGAGGTCGTAAATACGGTTAACTAGGGCCAGATAATACAACTTGGCTTTGGAGTTAGCTTTTACAAGGAAAGAATAGGGAATACCGTCGATTCCTGGCGTAGTGTCCACTAGACCATCGAGAGCTGACTGTAGTTCTGTCATTGAGAATGAAGGTTCAAGATCTTCAGACGAAGGGATGTATATAGGAGGGGAAGGGAGAGAATCAAAGGAAGGGGCTGAGGAAGGAGCTAATCTATCAGCAAACTTATCAAGCCAGATGGAGGGATCATTAGAAGATAGGTTGTCAATACTCATGGAGCCTCGGAACCTTCTGATGTTTCTCCATACCACCACCGAGGGGGTAGCTGGGCATAAGTCTTCGCAGAATCTAGTCCACCCATTTCTCTTTTTTTTGCTTAAGGTGCTTCTAGTACGTGCTGCGATGTGCTTGTAGTTAACATAATTAGCCATCGTCATCGATTCATTGAATTTTAATTCCGCCAGTTTTCTGGATTTCACCGCATCAGTACACTCCTCATCCCACCAGGGCGGAGATGGCTTATATTGTTTGCTATTCTTAGGACGGAAATTAGAGTCTGCCGCTTGATTCAGGGCCCCAATAAATTTCAAGTATGATGCTTGTATGTTCGAATGCAAATTGACAGACAGGCTGTCGATATTTTCATCCAGGGTCGTTGCGTACCCCGACCAGTTAGCCTTATTTAATCTGTATTTTAGTAGAGGTGGTTGAGAAGCGGTGGGAACAGATTTGATTAATATCGGGAAATGATCACTACCATACGTGCTGGGGAGGACTTGCCAAGTTAGGGTAGAGGAGAGAGACGGAGAGCACAAAGATAGATCTACTGCAGTCTTAGGATTTTGGGAGGGGGGAACCCTTCGGGTTGGAGATCCATCGTTTAGGACACAGATATTAAGGTCATAACAGAGGTCAAGGATATCTACTCCAAATGAGTCACTGGAATAGCACCCCCAAGCTATATGGTGAGCATTGAAATCCCCCAGGATGAGGACTGGCTGAGGAAGATTGGAAATAATTGAGAAGAGCTCTGGGAGTAAAGTAATATGAGGATGGGCTATATATACGGAGAGGACAGATACATTCATGACTCGACACGCAATTAAGTTCATATCTAGATTGTGTTGTGGGAGAGGAATTATTCCAAATTGAAGGTTTCGTTTCACAAGTAAAGGACACCCTGCATAGCCGTCTACCCTATCATCTCGAAGGCACGAGAAGCCAGAGATCCGAAAACGCGTCTCCGGAACTAACCATGTCTCCGAGATTGCAATGACGACAGGGGAGTACTCGTTGATTATAGATAGTAATTCGTACTTCTTGCGACGAAGGCTTTTACAGTTCCATTGAAGAATTTTCAATGGGGCCATTATTTAAGTTTAAAAGAACATTCAATTTTTCGGTGACGTGGGACGGTATAGAGTCTGAGCATTTGGAAAGGATGTTGATAAGGGCTGAAAGAAGGAGTTCTAGGAGGTTTTCATTAGGAGATACTGGGGGAGAAGATGATTGGAGAGCACATCCATTTGGGGCTGTCGATCTATCTGGAGCTATAATAGCTTGGTGGGCCCGAATATCATATCCACCTGAGGAGATGGGTCGGGGGCGAGGAGAGTGGAACACAGTTTTTCTGTGGGATTGTGATGACTGGCTTACTAGGGGAGGTGATGGAGGGGAAAAGAGGGCCTGAGAGACTTCAGCATACGACCTCCTTACAGGTGGAAACCGAGCAGAGGCCTCTAAGAAGGAAATGCTTTCTTGGGACATGACTTCCTTTATTAGTCTCTGGCGAGACTGTTCCGCACAGGATTTACTAGTTGCGAAGTGTGAGGAAGAGCAGAATATGCACGTTGCTCTTTCTTCTGGTACGAGGCAGCTTGATCCTGAATGAGGTTGTGCACAGCGATAGCAGCAAGGTTTTGAACGGCACTGGGCCGCTACATGACCGAATTTGCAACAGTTGTAGCACTGAATTGTGGGGAATCGGTATTGTTCTATTGGTAGAGACGTAAAGCAAGAGAATATCCTCTTTAGGAGTACCTGACCTTTAAATGTAAGTACAACAGACTGGGTAGGGATGAAATGCGCTTCGCCATCTACAATTTTCTTCCTATTTAGCCTTCTTGCTTTTAAAATTATACCATACCCGTCCGGGAGAGTCACAGAGTCTACAAATTCTTTCATGTGCCACTCGACAGGGACACCCTTTACAAGGCCCATACGGGTGACTCCATATGAAGGAATACTCGCTTTGTATTTCTTTGACCCGTGAAACCTTGCGAAATGAAAAAAAAATTTTTTTAACTTTTTACGGGTCCTCGAGTAATCGCTGACCATACATTAAAAAAAAATTGATCCCGAAACGTAATAGTGGAAGCTTTCTAAATAAGTAAAAAGGTCGAAACAAAAAGTCGGACTGCGCATTGAAATTTGCTTGAGTTTTTTCGCAAAAAGTTATTAGACACAATTCTTCGTCCATCCATTTAATTTGCTTATCGAGGAGCGGCTGCCGCTTCTGCTACACTCTGTGGTACATTGAATCAATCTTCTGTATTCACTAAGCTAAAAAATAACAAATAAAAATTAATTCGTATAACAATACCTGAGTTTTCTAGGTATCAGCATAAGTATCTGTAACGAAATACTTTTGCACATATCCAGAAAACCGATTATTTGTGACAAAAATTGAATTTATCGATATGTCAAGCACAAAAAGACTAATTTTGTAAGAGAAGTACTTAAATTGTTTTGCTATTATAAAATTTGGTGAGCCACAAAAAACAGCATTTAAATAATTTGGTCTGGATACTCTGGATACAAGATTTTCTTTGCAATAAAAAAAAATCAGACAGCAATCCTGGCTCCGCAAATAGTTTTGATAATGGTAAAAATTAAATGGTAAATAAGCAGCTACAATAACATGTATTTGCATGATAAACATTCAGTCCGCAAAAAAACTACTTAATCAGCAAAATTTAATTATTGATCAGCAGAGAAAACATAATTGTATTTGATTGATATGGGTATGGCCGCTAAACGTTGTACTTTTAAATTGAAGCCCGATGTTAATGGCTCATAAAAATAAAAAACGACTAAAACATAACGTGACTATTGAATATATATAAATCTTAAACACAAATTTACATGGCGGAATAATAAAAGTTTAATAAATTGTAGAAATAAATAGCAAAAATTTAATAAATTATCAGTAAGTTAGTCAGAAAATGCGTGATTTTTGTTACCCGTCTATACATAAAGTCACATAAAAAAATTACGCAATAAAGTGTGGAAATAAAACTATTTGCAGCGGAATAGTTGGTAAATTATGTGCTAATTAATGAAATAATCATAACCGTAAATGAATATTTAGTCATCAAAATGTGTTTTCAATTCTTGTGTCCAAACAATTTTCCAATCGAAACGCACTTAATTTTGTCAATGGTATTTTTTTTTGCGTCAACTTAGCAACATTATCTCTTGTTATTTGGTAGGGCAACACCATAGAGGTTTGCTGTCAAATGTCTTGAAGGGCGTTGTGATTTTATTGTCGGCACAATTTAATATATTTTAATGTGAAAAGGGAGAATATTGGAACGATACATTCTTCGAAGAGACTTTTTGTGAAGGTAAGCTTAAAAACTGACTGTTTTTTTTGTTCTATTCAAAAATATGAACAATTTTCTCTGTTGTAAAGAGCTGTGATAGTCGTAGCATGAAAAATGGCGGCGTTATATCAGTTTGATTTTTCTTCCAGTGTGTTTATCTGGTGTGTTTACCTAAGTGCGTTATGTTGTGTGTTATGTGTGTTATGTGCGTTATGTTGTGTGTTATGATAACACACTGGAACTAGATAAAGGATGGTTTACATACAAATATACACAAATAAAAATCAATTGCCGCCATATAATGTAAGCACATTATTTGCACTTGAAAATGGATTAACCGATTTGGATTTTTGTTTGTGTTTGTAATTGTCAAGACAAGGGTTGGGTGAAAGAAAGTTTTTAGATAATCCGGGGCGAGGTGCTGGTTATAAATAACTATAAAAATATACATAGGTTAGGCTAGCCTCATTTAGATTGGCAACAGTACGGTTGTATTACACTGCATAATGGCATTTCAGTAAGATACAGTTTCATGCCCCATGTTTTGGAATCAGTAGTTTTGTAGTTTAAGGATCTTATGAAATTATATTTTTTGTGCAGATGGAGCCTAAATCTAGAGCTGCTGAACGCCAAAAAAAGTACAGAGAGAGGTTGAAAGCTTTACAGCCTGCAAAATACGAAGCAGCTAAGAAGCGGAACGCAGAAAGAATGAACCGTAATCGAAAAAAAATTGCAGACTGTAGTAATGAAGAAAAAGAAAGCCTTCGTAAGTCATGGAGAGACCAAAAGAAAAAGACAGCGAAGAAAGAAGATGCTAAGTGCGAAAAAGAAAATCCCTTTATGGAAGAAGAAGAAAAGGTTCAGAACAAAACAAAAACGGGAAAAGAAATAATATTAAACATTAAAAATAACGGGACCAAAGATAATGGAACAGTGCCTTCCCTTTTTAAATTGGCCTATTCAAAATGCATCCTCCATTTTGAACCAGATTTTAAACAAAACACAGCAATATCGAAGACAAGCTGTGAAGAAAATATTTTACTACAGCAACACTCTAATTGTGTTGATGGTGATAAAACTAAAAGTCGTTCGACGGAGGAAATTGAAGATTTGCGAAAAAAATGGCGGGAATATAAAAGAAGACAGAAGGAGAAGCAAAATGAGTATGAAAACCAACTGGAAAAGTGGAAAGAATACAAACGAAAAACAAAGGATGAAAAGGAAGACATAAAGCTAAAAAAAATGTCTGAAAATAAAAAATTAAAAAACGAAAACTTTCAATTAAAAACAGAAGTAATTTTTATGAAAAAAAAACTAAAAAAATTTAGACAAAAGTTAAAACGTATGCAGAAGAAAAATGAGGAACTAATCGAGAAAGTAAACAAAATTAAAAATGAAAACTACGTTGATTCAGCTAGTACAAACCCTACTGACATAAACGATATGACTCCCATAACAAAATCTGTAGATGTTTTTATGAATGAAAATTTGCCTACCATATCAGTTGTAGACAAAGATAAAGTTAAAAGAAAGTTAACGGAGTACAATGTTTTTATAGACTCAATAAAATCCGGGTACCAACATGCAAAGGACCTTGAATCCAAGCAAAGGATAAAATCTCTTATAATTGATAATGAAAAAGTCAAACAGTACAAGCTCAAAACTAAGTTGGCTGGTTTCATCGGACTGAAAGGAAAGATAAGACACACATTAAAAAAAAAGAAAAATTCCTTGCTACAAGATGATTTAACCAAGTTTTACGAGCGCGACGATGTTAGCAGAGCCACAGCCGGGAAGAACGAAGTTAAGGTACAGAAAAAGAATAAAAAGCAAAGAAGGTACCTGTTAAACAGTTTAAAGAATTTATACAAAAAATATAAATCAGAAGGTGGCTTATTGTCATACTCGACATTTAAAAAATATAGACCTTTTTATGTTTTATCGCCGAAAACAAATAGTCGCAACACCTGCGCCTGCATAAAGCATGAAAATTTATCATTAAAACTGAAAGTTCTAAGATCTATGAAAATGATTGAAACTCAATCATTAGACGGGTTGCTTTCCATGGTTGTTTGTGATCTACGGTCTAAAGAATGCGCATACGGTGAATGTGAGGTATGCAAGAATAAGAAAATTGAATTTCATAATTTCATGCCAGATGAAACAGTCTCTTGGCATGAATGGATAACGAAAGCACATGAATATAAAGAAAAGAACAGTGAAGACACAAAGACCACCAAGAAGGTAATAAAAGAAAAGAAAACGGCACCTCTCAAAAATTTGATTTATGCATTTTCTCAAGAATTAGAGCAGTTTAAAAAGCATGCCTATCACATAATTCATCAATACAGAGAGTATCGGAGATGTATAAATAATTTAGACGACCATTCAGTTGTATTTCATATTGATTATTCGGAGAACTATGGCTGCAAATTGGGTACTGAGATACAGTCTATGCACTTCGGTGCTTCCAGACAACAAATAACTCTTCATACTGGAGTGATGTATCTCAAAGGAAAGAAACCAGTAACATTTTGTTCATTATCAAATAATAACTATCACGGTCCCGAAGCGATATGGGCGCATATGAGCCCTGTACTTGAATTCGTCAAAAATGAGTATCCTACTATTACCAAAGCCCACTTTTGTTCTGATGGTCCCACCACACAGTACCGCCAGAAAAAAAATTTTCATTATTTTTCTGTTTATATGAAAAAATATGGATTCACCACCTCAACATGGAATTTTTCGGAGGCCTCCCATGGGAAAGGGGCAGCCGATGGTGTAGGCGGGGCAATCAAAAGAAAGCTGGACTCTTTTGTCAACTGCGGCCTCGACGTTGTGAACGCGGATATAGCATTTCAGCTCCTTGCGGAATCTGATACTACTGTCAAAGTTTTTCTCATCCCAGAAGACACTATTCAGATGCTGACAATTGAACTTCTCACAATACCAGGGACAATGAAGATTCACCAAATTATTAATACTAACAATGATGAAATCTTTTATAGAAGTCTGAGTTGTTTCTGCTATTTAGAAAGTTCAGAAAATTCATATTGCAAGTGCTTCGATTTAAAAAAAATGTGTCTGCAAAAGCCAGAACCAAAAACCAGGGAAGAGAATAGGAAATATGTGACAGTTCTATCAGATATAAAAAATACAGAACAAAACAGGAAATATTTTGACTTAAAAGATTTTGATCCTTTTAATACAACAAAAGTTAGAATGGATGATATCCTAAATCCTAAAATAACTCAAAAAGTAAAACCGAAAAAAATAAAACGTAAACTTGAACTGCTGAATGAAGTAGTGAAGCCCAAGAAACCAAAAATTGATGACGATAGTTCTACAGAAAATGATGATGATTATTCATTACAAGATTCATCGGAAGATGAAATTTTTATTCCCCAAGTTGAGACGACTGAGGAGGACGATAACCGCACTGCTACACAACCAAACGTACCAAAAGAAAATGAGATATTGTCGATACAAGAAAATGTAGAATTCTTAGATGAAGACTTGCTCAGTCAAGATGATAATTTAAACACTCTTGATGAAAATGATACAATAAATGTCAGTGATTGTATACTTGTGCGTTATTATAAAAGAAATAATTGGAAGTATTACATAGGATTTGTCGAAAGTATAACTACAAAAGAAGAAGCTAATAATTATTTGATTTCATTTTTAAAAATGGTGAAAAAGCCTTCACTAAAATTTGTGTTACCAAAAAAAAAAGATTACGACAGCGTGCCACTAGTTTCTATTGTAAAAAAAATAGATCTGGTGCAAAATGAACACTGCCCAAAAGAATATTTACTCAAATATAGTAGTGACGATATTTATTTTAATAACTAAGACATGTTGTGATGGTTAAGTGAAAAGTTAAGTTCATTAATGAATATTTAGTATTTTTCACTCTTTTCCAGATTGCAATTATATTATTTTGTTGAGGTTGTGTTGAAGCGACTGTGATCGGAGGTGATAGGTAATCTTTTAAATAACTAAAAGAAATTGAATCCAACCAAAACAACAACTTGTATAAGTAGGTACCTTTACAAAACCATGAAACATATCGAGCTAGTTTTGTCATATGATTTCAGATGCATACATTGTGTTTAGTTTTATATTTAAACAGGTTTAAAAGAAAGCCGTAAGAATTCATAGATGTAAGAAATTGTGTTTATTTATGATAAAGATTTTAATTGATGTTATTCTAAAATTGTAATGAAAGATTATAATTATTTGAGGCTTTTTGGAAATATTTTTGTTATTATGTTTGATTTCATATTGTTTATAGATGGAAAATAAATAAATAAAGAAGCTTAAATTACTTTTTTAAGATATATTTCATTTTTAACCTAGTAGGTACCTCTAGTGTGGCCGGCAAAAACATGCTAACATACAGCTTGGTAAAAACGTCAAGATATTAAGTATGGCAACAATTTCCATACTAAAGTTGCAAAAAGTGACTTTTTCCAAACCAATGTAAACCCATCTTTACTAATTTCTGCCTCTTTCCAGTGTGTTAGTGTGTTATGTGTGTTACATGTTCCAATGTGTTATGGTACAACTTTACGCGGCCAGACCCAAATGCATATTTAAAACATGTTGAGCAAAATAATAGGATTGCATTTTTGTTAAAAAAAACAGCAATGTACGTTCAAAGTGGACGGAGCAAGAGCGTATAATTTTCCCTTTATCTTTATTTTAAGCTATATCTATATGACGAATAAAAATATAGCTTAAGTTCTTAGTTACCTGCGAAGGTGTAGTAAGTAATCTGTGGTGTTTTTCATTGGCGGGAGCTCAGAAGAAGGTCCTTTTTCTGAGGGCGGGAGGGAAGACAATAATTTGACATTGAGTTTTGGAAGGGTCTGAAAAATAATTGAAAAAGGAAATCAAAGTCATAAATTGATCTTTATTGTTTTGCTTAGTTAGGTACCAATAAACTTATTGAAATGAAAAAGCCACTAGATAAGAAAAATACCAAAAAATAAAATGATGAAGAAAAACATGTGGTCAATACAAATCTAAAAGCTGTAAAGCCAAAGAGAGGGAGCTGTTGTTAGTTGATTAGCCAAGTGGATTCTACGTCCTATACGTCATTAGATTCACTAGCTATTAACTAAATTCAATGCTGTTAAGTTTATGAAGGAAGCATTTAGTACCTAATTTGTGATGAGGTACCCATGACAAAGTTATGATAAGTATCCGATTTTCGCCTTGCATTCCTTCGTGAGTAGCCAGAACATGTCCAAAAGAGCAAGATTGGCTATCCGTAATACTGTGCTGGTTCCAATACTGATGTAAGCATGGTAGCGAGATTTGGGTATGGCAGAAGTCCGAAGAATCATGAAAGTAGGATTAGTGCAGTACAAATGAGATCCTTAAGAAATATGTGTGGTGTTACTTTGGATGACAGAATACGCAATAGTGTGATCAGAGACCGAGGATGTAGAGAAAGAGGATGTAGTGAGTGACTAGAATTGAAAAAAGGAATGTTGAGTAGGTTTGGAGATGTGGAGAGGATGAACGAAGAAAGACTGACAAAGCAAATATATCGGGCGAATGTAAGTGGAAGGGCCGGTAAGGGACGCCCCAGTTGGACATACTTCGACCAAATAGGGGATGTATTAGCAAAGGGCAAGATGAAAAGTACCCGAAACCGATGTGGGTACATGCAACGACTAATGGATGTCGATGAAGCGAAAGTGATTTGTCAGGATAGTGGCAGGTGACAGTCCGTGGTCTCTGCCTACCCCTCTGGGATACAGGTGTGAGCTTATGTATCTGAATGTATTGAGATATTTATGGTGGTTGATAAATACAGAGGCGTCACCATATAAAAAAACATAGTGGAGTATTATTTTGCGTCTACATTTTACCCGAGCGAAGCCGGGCTTTCGTCTAGTTTTACTTAATCAATATGTTTTTTATTCGCACAAGCTCATAGATAAATACTTATACCCTACATTCCGTAATGCGATGATGAAATCGATTACAGCGCGAATCCGACCGAATTTAGTAATCCCAAAGTATCTCGCACGAAGTAGGGTTTTTGTGCCTACTGCACTTATATGGATTCGCGCTGTAATCAATTTCATCGCATTACGGTATACACCCATATTAACATGGTAGGTACCTAACGAGAGTATATCCGAGGCCGACATTGGTACAAGCCGCGGCCCGACCTCATAAAGACGTACCCATGTACTATGGAACGTAATGTGGAACTTGTGGAACATGTGAAGCTTGCTCTGCTTGCTTCAATTCAATCTGTTTTTTTTACACTAAAAAAAAACGACGATAAAAATAGAAACGTATACGAATCCCGTCTGGGGACAAAAAAAAAGAAACCCAGGTCTTGAATGTTTGTGACGTCGCTGTTTCTGCTTTCAACGACACAGGGTATCTTAGTGTGGGGCCATAAGCAATGTATGTGGCTGTATGTAAATGTTCTGATAAGTGATTATTAACTATAATGTTCAAAGAGCACGAAACGAACATCGCTGTCTCCTTCACTAGCCCCGGCGGCGCTCGACCATGTTCAATGTTTGCTTCATAATAGGGAATGGATGAAAATATCAGAAGTGCTTGATATTTTTTTTGGTGATAGGAATAACCTTCCTTAACGCGGGAAAAAAGTTTCAATTTTTTTAGCCCATCTTAATATTTTTCCATTCGTAGTTCTGGGCTCAGTACGGCATATCAGACATATTCCTTGGTCCGCTACGTATGAAAAAAAAAATCTGGTGACAATGACAGCTTTTCAAGGTGGATTTTTTTTTATACGTAGCGGACTAAGGAAAATGTCTGATATGCCGTACTGAGCCCAGAACTACGAATGGAAAAATATTAAGATTATTTAAAAATTAACTACGAAGCCAAAAAAATTGAAACTTTTATCTCGCGCTAAGGAAGGTTATTCCTATCACCAAAAAAAATATCAAGCACTTCTGATATTTTCATCCATTCCCTATTTCATAATACCTACGTATTAATCTATTTTTTGCTTTCTTTACGGCCGGTCTGGCCAAGGGACAACGCGCCCGCGCGAAAAATAGCGCGGCGCGAACGGCGAGGGCGTCTTACCGCGTGGCTTGCTACGTACATTTCCATGAGTCTGTTTCAGTCGCTAGTCGCACGCAGCCGCGACTGAAACAAATTCATAGAAATGTACGTAGCAAGCCACGGGGCCTCGCGTCGCCGCCGGTCCCACCGCGCAAATTTTCGCGCGGGCGAATGTCCCGTGGCCAGCAAAGGTAGTACGAGGACGCGACACCGTCAAAAGTCGCGACTTTCCAGTACATTAACTGTCAAGTTCCAACGACTTTTGACGTTGTCGCGCGCGACTCGCGTCCTCGTACAGTCGACAGCACGTCAATCTTCCCATTTTAGTTGCAAAGTCTCCCGTAATGCAACGGAGTAGAGTGCATGGGTGTATACCATGAGGTTGACTTGCTACTAGAGCGCAGGTACATTTATCTATTATAAACGTACTTTATTAATAAACATTTAAAAAAATACGCACGAATGGGAATAGAATTTTTTATTTACTTCACGAGAGTTAACTTTCGCTTGTGTCTGCGTGTGGTGTGTGTGCCCCTGTCAAATGTTACCATGTCGGTAAGTTACCGACAATGCCATGTTTTGAAAAAAATTCAAAACTTCATGGACGCAAATTCGATGACAGCTGTCGCGGAGCTCAAGCTATGTTTTACAGACTATAGTTCAAAACGTGAATGTTCCTTATTGGTGTCATATGGGCATGAATAATTTTGGGTTGCATATTATTGCCTGTACGTGCATTATAGTGACTATTCTGTAGTATTCTGTGAAAAATCTGTGTCAAACGTAGACAGAAAATAGATAGACGAGACATAACGATGGACAAAAAAAATAAGAAAGAGATAACCTAATACGAGTCTTGTAAAGTGTAAGCGAGAAACAGTAATGATCTTCTGTCCCTTACTCGCGTGTGCGTTTTTGTTTGTTTGCCACAGCTCGATGTGTGGCAGACAAACCTACGTCAAATCTCGGATTTATCTAGTTTCACCTTGATTTTCGGCAGATATTCGTGTTTTTCTCCTTATGATTGTAGTTTTTATGTTTCGGTGCAGTTGAACGAAAGTGATACAATGGAGATTTACAGCATTTTAAGCTGTGGAAGCCGCAATGAGCGAAAAGACGCCAACTTAGAGGTTATATTCGTAAGTGCCCTTAATTCTTCTCTTAGAGCTGTTTTTATGATGTGGAAGACTATGCAAAGAAATCAAACGCACATAAAATGCATCTACTGCCCACCATTACCTCTAAATTAGTCGTGAAAACAAAATCGAGAATTTGATGATTTTGGTGTTACCCGTCTAAATTATGTAGGTGCTCGTACGATAGATACGCAATCTAACTGCGACCATTTTAATTTAGAGGGTTTATACTAATTTTAGGGTTACCAGACTAATGATATAAAAAATCCCGTTGGCAAAGACGGCTAAATATGAAATAAACCTCACGCCTAATATCCCCTGGTGGGTAAGCAGAGGAATCAACCACTAAAACTTGACGAGGTCCGTTTTGACGAGGTCCCGTACCAAATAATGATTACATTGTACAAAATTATTTTACAGGTACATACCGATCTGATCAGGCTATATGGAAGCCACGGGTCACTTAGACTGGCAACCAACAAAGTATACCCGTGTTTATTCCCATCATTTCGAGCCCCATTGTCTTTGAAAAACAAAGAGTTTGACATTTCTGACGGAAGCTTCATTTACGGAACTTGCCTGCGAGGACTCCCTTAAATAAAATGAGTTATGGGTATGTAGAATATTTCAGTAATTTAATATATTCGTACATTGTATTAATGCTCAATGCATTATTACTAAGGGCGTCATTTAAAATTACGTCTTAGTCCTGGGTCTATTATTAATTCAATCTCTAGTAATTGCATAGTGAGTTAAGGTACTAAACTATAATATACTTTAAATGTTTTTTTTTAAACGCAGTTTTTATGTTCCCATCAGACTCTTCATGAGGCTACATCAACGTATTTTCCAATGCTTGCGGTTGCGAGTACTAGTAAAAGTGCTACTAATATTCCTAGGATGGACATCCTGAAAAATAAGAATAAACCTAGAGTCAACAACGCCGGTCAGTAGCTCTACCTTATCTGGTGATGTTGATGTCCTCCACGTTGTATCTGGCGACGGACGGCGACATTGCTGTGCGTCTATGACAGACATTTCATTACAAATAAAACGGTCTACTGATAAGATATCTTAATTATAAGCGTAGAAAGTTTCATTTAGAATAACATGACTGTCACACACGCACAGTAATAAATGTACCTTCACATGATGTGGTGAAATAATTAACAGGTGTACTAAGTTATGCTAAACATAATTACAATTTGTTTACAGGTGGATGTCTCTCCTCGCAAAAACAAATTGATAAAGAAATTGGATCATGTCTAAAGCTATCTTTAGCTTTAGACATGATCCTACTTTGCCGTCAGAATGTTGTATGGAACATGGAATCACAAATTTCACACTTGCTTGTCTGCTTTTGTAAGTTCGATGGCGTAGAAAAGGCTGTAGTTGAAAAAAGATAAGGGGGCCTTCATTATACCACTAAAGACGTAATAACTATTTGCGAATTAGTTGAAATGTACCGCAGATCCAAAACCATTGAAAGCCCGAAAAAATTTCGCCTTAGTCTTTTACAAAAGTGCTTGAAAAAATGTGTCTGTCTATTTGTTTACAGATATATCAGATCACTTCGCCGAACAATCCTTTCTTGACAGCCACTATCCACTTTTGATTAAATGTATGTAAAAAAATATCTAAATACGACATACATCATGCTCCAAAAAAAAGTCAACTATGGAGAAAGGATAAGAAACTTTTATACAAAACTTAATTTGTTTAAAGAACATTGATAAAAATGGCATTTAACAGATATTTGCAATAATGTGTTATGCATGCAGAATCTTGTTAGTTTATAATTTAATAAAAATGTTTGCATCTGTTGAGTTATTTATTTCCCGATTTTCTGTTTGCGAGTTGTTATTTTGAAAAACATACTTCGGGAATTATGTGTTATGCTGGCAACTCTCAAAAAATACCTACTTCTATCTGGATTCCGTTTTCAGCTATCATGGCGTAAAGTTCAATTTTTTGTAACAAATGTTTTCCGAACATCCGTTAGGGCTAAAGTTTCGTACAGGCCCTGTAAAAATAAATATATAATAAATAACCTACTTCTATCTCTATCTCAAAGGCGCGGGCCCAGTCTATTCTATTCTCTGTCTACGGTGTCAAAAAAGCCAAAATGCGTCTCACTCACAGTGTGACCATTTGTTGCAGATATCTGCCATTTTGGCAGATTTGGCTCCAAAGTTTTAGTTCTGCCAGATTATGCTGACGATTTACTAAAGTGGCAGATTTTGGCAATTTTGCAAGATTTCAACATAACGTGTACTTCCAAGGTGTTAATGTTCAATGTCGTCATCGCTATGCAATTATTTTTAATTATAAATATAAGTAAGTTTGGTAAAAGTTATCATAAGATTCTTACAAAACCACAAAATACAAAATACATACAATTCACTCCGCAAAATCAATTAAAGAAAAAGGGACTCTAGCAGCGATAGAATTAGGTGCAATTCAGATCGCACGGCGCGCGCTACAAAACCTACGGTTATATTCACCTACAGGTTGCCTCTCTTTCTATCGCGTAACTCTTACCTCTTCTGGCGCCTTAGGGGTGTCTTCGTTCAATGAATCTTTTAAATAACTATTTAATCTTAATCTGTTATTACCAGTTAACTTTTGTGAACAAATGACTTTATTATTATTATTATATTCTTTATTGTACCAGTAAAAAAAAATTTTTTTTACAATGTAGGTACTTATGCATAAGTACTTCAACTTAAGTAGATAGCCCTACAGAATACTTTAGTATTATTTATTCTAACTTTAGTGTTTACCTCGTTCATGAAACTCAGGGCCGATTTCTGAATTGAGAATTTACTTTAGGTAACTACTTAACTATAGTGCTGTATCGTCAAAGATCTCAAAAAAGAGCGTGACAGAGAGCCGATTTCTGAATTGAGAATTTTCGCTAAGTAACTAGGTACTTAACTGTAGTAATGTCTCGTCATAATTTCTCAGAAAAGAGCGTCACAGAACGTTACTTGAGTATTTACTCTCGAGCTCTGAGGCGCAACGGTTAGCGCATGTGCCTACCATGCGAGAGGTCCTGGGTTCGAATCCCGGCTGGGGACAGAAAAAAAAGAAACCCGGGTCATGGATGTTTACATGTTTGTGAACATCCCCATGTTCCCACGACACAGGGTTTCGTAGTATGGGGCCAGAAGCAATGTATGTGCCTGTACGTAAAATGTAAATGTTATGTTAGATTTTATGTTATGTTACTTAGTGTAAATTCTCAATTCAGAAATCGGCCCTAAATATCTTATTTAGGTCTTATGTAGATAGGTACATGTGTATCAAATCGTTCTGTAGGCAGGTACTCAAAATTAAATGAACAATATCAAACATAACTTTACAAAGAAACAAACGAAACACGAACAACTATTTTGCTAAAACAGTCTTTAAATATAATGGGTAGGTAACGAATTCATGAAATAATTAGATTTATACCTAACTATAGGTTGTACTTAGAACCAAAATACCTAATTCTCTAACCATATTGTGCTATTCATTAAACAGACAAAAATTGTACCTAAGTGGATAGGTACTTGTAACGAAACACATCGTCAATTTCAAACCTGAGTAATTCCGTTAATTCTAACAAACTCGTATTTTTGTAACCTAATCACCTATCACGAAGGAAAATTTCATAATAACCAATCGCAATCCGTGTTTAAGCAGTTCAACACTGCAAAGTATTTTTTGCCTCTTTTATGTTTCTCCATTTTTAAAGGATCGCGGTCGGATCGGCTACGAACAAAACTCGCGCGTGCGTCACTGCTCGCTCGTGAGTCCCTACCTATTATTCAATCTGGCTCGGCGGCCGCATGTACTTACGTTTTCGATACCTACACGCTTAGTGGAACAGGCCTGACTAAACTGACAACTCAGATTCAAGCTCAGATTTCTCGGGGATTCCCGGGTTATTCTGTTTTTACACAGGTGCGTCATATGATTAAGAACGGTAATAGATTTGTAATAGGATTCATATTCCTAAAATCCTAGCACATTTATGAGGTTTCCGATCAATTGTTGTTTATTTGTTTTTATTTTACTTCATTTTCTTTTGGCGCGTGTAACGTGCATGTTCAGATTAGGGTTGATGAGGATTCCTCTTCCTCAAAATGAGGAATTTCCTCATATTTTTGAGGTTCCTCTTCCTTAAAATTTATTTTGAAAAAATCCTCTTCCTCTTCCTCATGAGGAATTTAAGAGGAAGGAGAGTTATAAGTTTTGTTGAAACGAAATGTGTTTGAGAGAGAGAGAGAGAAGTCTCGTCGTATTAAAAAGTTAAAGGAAGACAGAGATGGAAACATGTAGGTAAAGAAGTTCAATACTAGCGTAATCTACGTAATGTTATTTTGTTCTTTGCCTTTAGCATCCTCTTCCTCATCCTCTTCCTCTTAGTCGGCCAGATTCCTCATCCTCATCCTCTTCGTCAGAATCGACTTTAAAAAATTCCTCTTCCTCATCCTCTTCCTCCTAATAAGTTCCTCAACAACCCTAGTTCAGATTATATAGATAAAATTATTGTATATAGAAAATAAAAATTTCGAGGCTAAATTGTTGTGTAAATTTTGTATTTATAATTTTCTTTTAATATGACATGTACATTGTAGGTATATATTGTTAAATTGTAATATTTTGTGTCAGCAACCCTAAACTAAGTTATTCTTTGAACGCATCTCTATGTGTAATTGTCATCTGTCACTGTTATCTGTGTCTCTCTCTCTCTGATCACGTTATGCCGGTTGCTTGGTTATGTTTTTCATCCGTCTCAATCTTGTAATATAATTAATCTTATTAGGTTATTGATATTCATATTATTTGAGGTAATATACGGTGTCAATAACCGAGTGCCTTTTCTTTCCGCTGTGAGTCCAACGACGTCTGAGGCCATCCACATTATCATCCACGGATTCACCTCTGGTAGACAATTTCTACAGGTTCCGGGCCCAGAAAACGCTAAGGATGGCAGAAGGTAATCCGCCCCCGGCACCCGCCGGTATCAATACTGGTGGTCAGTACCATCTTGAACGTCTAGAAGGACATCAAAACTTCAATACATGGAAGTTTGCGGTGAGGATGATATTAACCCTTGAAGGGCTGTGGAACTGCGTTGCTGGTGAAGACAATGATGCTTCTAGAGACCAGCGAGCACTCGCCCGGATATGTCTCTCCGTAAAGCCCTGCTGTTTTCAATATGTAAGGACTGCTACTAAGAGCAAAGAAGCATGGGAAAATCTGAGTAAAGTATTTGAGGACAAAGGTCTGTACAGAAAGGTCCTTTTACTTCGTAAATTGCACAGAATTGAGCTTACCAGCTTCAACTCTATGACAGAATACATAGAAAACACAATGTTGCTTGTTCAGCAGCTGGCGGATATAGACAGAACAATAGACGACGAGGAAGTTGCAGAGATTCTCTTGTCAGGGCTTCCACAGGACTACGACACGCTTGTTTCCAACCTGGAAACTGCTTTTATGTCTGGATCACTGTCTAGTGAAAAGGTCAGAGCCCGTTTACTACAAGAAGAGCAAAGGAAGAACTCAGGAACAAGTGATGTACTTACTAGCAGCAACACCGCATTTGTTTCGAAGCAGAATTGGACCTGCAATTATTGTGGCAAAGCTGGCCACACCAAGAAGAAATGTTTTAAACTGAAGCGTGACAAGAAAAATCGTGTAAAAGAAGATCAAACCTTTTTAGCCTCAGCGTTCATAGTCCAAGGCAAGACCGAATGGTTTGTGGATAGTGGCTGTACACAACACATGTGCAAGAACAAAAACTTGTTTGAAACTATGCAGAAGTTAAATAGTACAGTAGTGATAGCTAATAATTCTACTCTTAAGGTCGAAGGTTGTGGTGCTATCACAGTTAATGCTAAAGATTACACATTTACATTAAAAGATGTGTTATATGTTCCTGAGCTATCTGCTAACTTGTTGTCTGTAAGTCGTCTTGTTCATCAGGGTTATATTATCATTTTTAAAAAGGAGGGCTGTGCTATTTTTCGTGATAAGTGTGAAATAACTGGCAAACCAATTTGTAAGGCTCCTAATAGTAATGGGATATATTGTCTCAATGGTCAGTCATCTTTGTGTGCAGTGGCGCACTCTTCGGCTGTCCTGCCTTTGCAGGATGCACAGAGTGCTAACTTGGCTGAGGTGCCAATTGATATTTGGCACAGGAGGCTAGGCCACTTGGGCTTACAAGGTATGTTAGCTCTTAAGGGTGGTGTTGCGAATGGTGTGTCTTTTCAGAACAATGAAGATACTCTGAAGGATTGTGTGCCTTGTCTCGAGGGCAAAATGGCAGCAAAGCCTTATCCTGATGAAGCGACTCATCGTGCAAGCCAGGCCCTGGAGCTGATCCATACTGATGTTTGCGGCCCCTTGCCTGTTGAGAGCTGGGGCGGTGCAAGATACATCGTGACCTACACAGATGATTTTACGAGAAAAACATTTGGTTATCTGCTCAAGCAAAAGAACCAGGTATTTGCTACTTTTGTTAACTTCAAATGTTATGTTGAGAAACAGTTGGGTTTGCCAATCAAGGTTTTACGTTCTGATAATGGGGGGGAATACTGCAGTCATAGATTTTCTGAATATTTGAAGAAGGAAGGAATTTTACATCAGACTTCTGCTCCATATTGTCCACAGCAAAATGGTGTCTCCGAGCGTCTTAACAGGACTCTCTTAGAGAAAGCCAGGTGTATGTTGCTGGGAGCAGGCTTGGACAAGCGTTTTTGGGGTGAAGCAGTTATGACTGCTATTTATTTAAAAAATAGAGCACCTACTTCGGCTTTGTCTGGTCTTACGCCCCATGAAAAGTGGACTGGGTCCAAACCGGACCTTAGTAATCTCCATGTTTTTGGCTGCATTTCATATGCTTTATTACCAAAACATATGAGATGTAAATTGGATGCTAAAAGTAAATTGTATATCTTTGTTGGATATAGTGAATCCTCAAAAGGCTTTAGACTGTCAGACCCTTTGAACCCTAAGAATGTTATTATTTCACGAAATGTTGTTTTCATTGAGAGCAAATTTTATTCAGAGACTGTAAATAAATCTAGACATAATAATTTGTATGATGAAATGAATGATAATAATAATTTAATATCTTATGACATTTCAAATGATAAAATAATAAATTCTATTACGTCTAGTCATGATGTGAATTCTAATAGGACCTTAGAAACATGTAACAATGGTCATGATACCAGTTGCAGTATTGGACCGAGTTCTGGCTCTTGTGTTACTAAGCTGAACTCTAGTCAAACTGCTGAACTGAATCAGAATCTCACATCAGTTGATAATGTTAACAAATCTCCTTCTGTGTTTTCAGGAGACTGTGATGAGGAGTACTACTGCACTGGGAGTGAAAATGAGTCGAGTTCTGCATTGTCACCGGCCGCTGACGCGCTCCCTGAGTGTGTGAGTTCATCGCCTGTGGTGGCAGCTGGAGGGGAAGTATCTGCTTCCGACCCGCTCTGTTCCACTCAACGTGCTGTTCGTAGCACTCGCTCTCAATTGCCGTACAGGTATAAAGACTATGATGTTGATCTATCTCTCCTAACTCGAGATGGAGCTTGGTCTCTCGGCGATCCTCAGTCGTATGAGGAAGCCATGTCAAGTACTGACAGTGAACATTGGGCTGCTGCTATGCAGAGTGAGTGTGACTCTATGATAGCCAACAATGTATGGACATTAGTCGACCGCCCTCAAGGTAAGAACATAGTCAAATGCAAATGGGTATTTAAGCGCAAACATGATGCTTCTGGTAAGTTTGATAAGTTTAAAGCTCGTTTGGTTGCTAGAGGTTTCACACAAGTCCATGGGGTTGATTATAATGAAACTTTTTCACCTGTTGTTAGGCATTGTACTATGAGGATACTTTTTGCATTAGCAGCTGAGCTGGATCTTAATATGGATCATGTTGATGTCACCACTGCCTTCTTAAATGGTGAGCTCGAGGAGACTATTTATATGGAACAGCCACCTGGCTTTAGTAATGGTGACAATAATAAGGTTTGTCTTTTACAAAAGGGCATTTATGGTCTCAAGCAGGCTAGCAGAATTTGGAATGATAGAGTACATGATTTATTATGTAATAATGGCTATGTGCAGAGCAAATGTGAGCCCTGTGTTTACACTAAGAAAACAGGTAAAGACCTCATTGTTGTGGCTCTTTATGTAGACGATTTTTATATATTTTATTCTACTCAAATTAATGAATTGTTGCCTTTACTTGAGGATAATTTCAATGTTAAAAATCTAGGTGCTTTAAAGAGCTGCCTAGGTATAAATGTAAGTAGGGACAGAACCAAACATTTTATAAAGATTGACCAGTCAGAATATGTAAAGAGGTTGTTAATTCGATTTGGCATGGAACAATGTAAACCTGTGTCAATTCCTATGACTACGAGTTGTAAGTTACAAAAGGCTGAGTCTGAGCAACTTGATGATGCTGTTTATAGATATAGAGAACTTTTAGGTTGTCTCATGTATCTCTCTGTCTGCACCAGGCCAGACATAGCATTTGCTTGTAGCCAGCTGAGTCAGTTTGGTCATGGATTTGATAAGACACATTGGCTAGCAGCCAAACGCGTCCTAAGGTATTTGTCAGGCACAATAAATTATGGTCTATGTTTTTATAGGTCTGATAATTTAAATTTAACTGCATACTCGGATGCGGATTGGGCTAACGACATTGTAGACCGCAAGTCTTATACGGGTTTCGTGGTCAAACTGGGCCGTAATGTTATAAATTGGGAATCGCGTAAGCAGCGATGCGTGGCGTTATCCAGTACCGAAGCCGAATATCTCTCCATTGGAGATGTATGTAAGGATCTTTGTTTCATTAGGAGTTTGCATTCTGAAATTATTGGTACTGATGTGGAGATAACTTTATATAATGATAATCAGAGCGCACATAACATATTACAGGCTAAAGAGTATTCACATAAACGAACAAAACATATAGACTTGCGATACCATTTTGTAAAAGATCTTGTTCAGAAAGGTTTTATGTCTGTTAAATATTTGTGTACTACAGAAATGGTTGCCGATGTTTTAACTAAACCTCTTAGTGCAAATAGGCATAAGCAATTTGTTAGTGAATTAAATATGTCTTAAAGTTTTTATATAAGTGACAAATAATTATGTCAATTGTTCCTTTAAGCATTTGCTATGTGATTTGATGTATTTGTCTTTGTAATATAGTATCACCAATTGCTTGTAAAGCGCTTGAATATGTGTTAGCATGTAGAGTTTGCAGTGTACTTGTGTATATCTATGTAGCATGCAGAGTTTGTAAAGTATGTTACATAAGCATTTGTTTGCACGTAGGGTTTGATTGTGACTTCAAAATATTAAGGGGAAGTGTTAAATTGTAATATTTTGTGTCAGCAACCCTAAACTAAGTTATTCTTTGAACGCATCTCTATGTGTAATTGTCATCTGTCACTGTTATCTGTGTCTCTCTCTCTCTGATCACGTTATGCCGGTTGCTTGGTTATGTTTTTCATCCGTCTCAATCTTGTAATATAATTAATCTTATTAGGTTATTGATATTCATATTATTTGAGGTAATATACGGTGTCAATAACCGAGTGCCTTTTCTTTCCGCTGTGAGTCCAACGACGTCTGAGGCCATCCACATTATCATCCACGGATTCACCTCTGGTAGACAATTTCTACATATATATGTAATTTGATTTTTTATATCTCATAATACATCTTTCGATAATGAAGGCATATTTTTGGCGTCATGTTTGGCAGATTTACGGCGTGGCCATGGGACAATCGCCCGCGCGAAAATTCGCGCGGTGCGACTGGTGAGGCGTCCTACCGCGTGGCTTGCTACGTACATTTCTATGAGTTTGTTTAAGTCGCTAGACGCCTCGCCGTTGAAACAAACTCATAGACATGTACAGTGGACAGCACATCATGGTATACACTCATGCACTCTACTCCGTTGCATTACGGGCGACTTTGCAACTAAAATGTGAAGATTGACGTGCTGTCGACTGTACGTAGCAAGCCACGCGGTAAGACGCCTCGCCGGTCGCACCGCGCGAATTTTCGCGCGGGCGAATGTCCCGTGGCCAGGCCGTTATATTATAGCCCAGTGTGTGGCAGATTCTCCACTTTTGAGATGGTCACACTGCCACTCTTCTTTCTCTTTTTAATCTGTGGCCAAAATCAAAAATTCTCAAACAGGATTGCTTGTATTGTGTGGAATTTTCTGATAAAAATTGAGTTAGATAGCTAAGTTATTAACGACAAATCTAATAAGTCCAGATAATTGGTAACTGTACCCAATATTTTAAGCTGCAAAATGAATTTCACGCCTGAGCTTTCAGCTTTTCAGGGAGTGATAATGTCTACAGACCACATTCACCCATTTTCGAAAATAACTGCAAGAGGAGGTATGATTTCGGTTTTTTGTTTTTACCTAAAGGCTTTGATTAGATTTGACTAGAAATTATAGTGATTCGTTTTTATAATATTACAGGGAATGAGGATAAAATTCTGGACATTGTCAGTAAAATATACACATTTTTGAAAGAGAAACAGTATATTTCCAACGAAGGAATCACGGAAAAGGCAAAGAGCGAGCTAAGAAAATTCGCTTTTTATTTGATTCTAAATGCGGATTTTCCTATATTGGAAGATTTAGTGGAGTTGCCAGGAATAGACATGGTAATATGGACCATTCCAACAGTAACAAAATGTCTTATTTGTGAAATGATCTGGGGCCTAGACATGGATTGTTTTCTTTATGAAATCATATCATTTTGCAATCCAACATTGGCCCTAGAGGTATCACAACCATTTATAGACAGCATAAAGCACAGTACACCCCCTCAATGCCTTTCTAAACTCAAGATACTTTCCGGGGCATGTTACAGACACATTTGTCGACTGCATTTCTTTAATCATGATGAAAGTTTGCTTTCTTCAATTTTGTCAGATATTTTTGATAACCTCTTAAGAATTTTGGCATTCTACTCGACGCCTCCTAACGCAGACCAACTCAACAGTCTCCCAGAAGACGACAAATACAAGCACATGGGCAACAACCTGCACTCATTGTTTAGCTTGATCCTGGAATGCTTAAATCTCTTTACCTCCACTGAGAAATTTGATTCAGAAGGTTTCAAAGACATGTACTTGTGCACAATAAAGCCAGAAATCATTAAGACTAGAATACTGACACAGAAAATTTCAAATATCCAAGAAGGGCCCATACTAGCGTATCTGAATAAATGCAATACAGCTTTGCTGGACAAATGTATGGAACTGGTAATGGAAGTCAGTGTGGACATATTCTGTGCTTGGAGTGAATTTGATGAAAACGGCAAAAGTATGCAGAGGTCAGTTGGAGAGTTGTGTTATCTGCTCAGGTCAAAACTTGAGAAAATACCTGTTCTATGTGATCATCCTGTAACCAATATGTTGCCGCAGATTTCCTGCAAGCCTGTGGATGTCCATGACATCATCAGAGTTGCTGACATTGACACAATCATTCACAATGTCAACAATGATCAAGAAAACAAATCACTCTGGATTCAAGCTTTACTACAAAAAGATGACTTGTGTCAGAATACCAGCTGCATACAATGCTTCATCGCAAATGTTGAATTTATAAAAGGAGAAAAAAGCTTAAAGTTGTTAGACATATTGCAAACACATTTGGAAATTAATGAGTCTGGTAATGATTTTATACAAATTTTGTCAGTTAAATTAATAAGCCAGTTCGAAGATCCTGTGAAAGAACAGCTTATTGCAAACCACTTTAGAAACAAAACATTCAACAACAGACTGGAAAACTCTGAAACCACCAACATGGTTACTGAAACATTCAACAAACTAATTGCAACACCAGATGCAAAGCTAACGGATGTTTTGAATGTGTTTGTCCAAAATCCACTGCTAACATTTACAAAAATCTTAGACACAGCTGTGGAGAATGTAAAACAATGTGAAATTATGCTCAAGGTAATGGCATTGTTGCAGCAGTACACAGATCACTTTTATGAAACTGACACAGAGCCTTGCATAGTTAAGATTATCCAGAGCTATCCCCACAGTAAATTAGAGTCCGAGGCACAACGGAACAACTTTGTCAATTTTATCATACAATTAAAGATGTCTAATTTCCTTACTGGGGCCAAGCTGCTTCTTCTTATTATGATGCCAAATCTGCACAAAGCCTTATTAACTAAGGATAATACTTTAATACAAATACAGATCAAGATACTAAGTGGTTCATACAGTGTCGAAGAGCAGAAACAGTACCGGGCTCCAATACTAGTGATGCTGGCTCAAGTCCTTGAAATCATTCGTTGGACGCCAAATACTTTCAGTGGTTGTTCACAAGCAGATCTGTTGGAACGTGTCTTGATGTTGCAGATGGACATCATGAATTCATACCATGGTGATATACCAGGTGATTTTTTTTAACTACCTACCTACTCATCTAATGTATTTCAAATAAATACCCCCTTACTATGTTTATGCTATAAAATATCTTCCGTAATACTTTATTTACATATTATTGTCCAATTACAGACAAAGATCTGACCTGGATGAAGACTAAGTTGCGGACACTAGAGCCACTAAACATGTATTACTACAGGAAACTCTGGAATCCACCAGGCGACAATTTCATAGAAATTATAAGTGGACGGAAGTTGGAGACCGCGGAGGAATTGCATGTGTTCTTAACCAGGGTATGTTGAACTTTCATGGTGTTAATTTAGAGTTACTCAGTATAAAATCTAAAAATGCAAGTGCTAAAAAGTCATAAACTAAAAGAGTCATCAGGCAAAAACTACCATTAAGGTTTGGTCCATTAGAAGAAGAGAAGATTTGGAAAAACACAAACCCTCCTTTAGTTTTGCATTGAGAGGAAAACCAGAGCTACCTTCCTACCTAGCCAACCAATAGAAAAAGTCAGTAGAAGGCACTTATCATTACATTTTGATCTGTTACAATTTTACTGGTTCAGATTAGAATTTTGTTTTAATACTAGCTGACCCGGCAAACGTTGTTTTGCCAAGTTGGTTATCCTTATCAAGTTATCACGTAGGGGTATGAAAAATAGTTAACGACCTATTCTCAGACCTACCAAAATACACGTAAAATTTCATCACATTCGGTCAAGCCGTTTCGAAGGAGTACTAACACTGACACAAGTATTTTAACTGGGTGTCACAAAATATTTTGGGACAAAATACTATTGTAGCAAGCGGAAGTCCAGAGATAGATCACCTCTAGGGGCACGCGAATCACCCCCATATTGTATGCGCCGCGATTTTCTGTAGTTTTCGAGTTATAATTTTTTTCGTATTTTTTGTCCCACCTTGACCTACAAGACATTATTGGCCACTGAGCCATGAATTATTAAGATACATGCTTTATTTTTTTTTCAAAATAGGTGAATAGTGTGCCTTGCAGAGAAAACTCAATTGTGGGTCAATCTGATACAATAGCGCCATAAAAAAAAAGAATCGCAAAGTTAGTTAAAATTTTCAAATGTTTGAGGACTCGAAAACTACAAAAAGTCGCGGAACATACGATACTATTTTTTGGGTCACCCTATATAATTAAGTATATTTGCCTCTCAGATCAATCAAACAGATCAGATCAAACCAAGGCTGACACTTGCGATATGAGCGTTTAGGATTATGAAAGAAAGTAGTGAAATTTTCAGAACACATATCGCACCCCCGGTGCTAGACTGTCACTTTTGCAAAAATGCTATTATTCAGGAAAAGGTTTGAAAGATTTGATAGCTCACATATTAATGATATTTCAAGATTTAAACAACATGAATAACTTTTACAACAACATCAACCTTTAACTTTCTTTCTTTTATCGCACCAAGTAAAGGGGTGCCTTAGAATAGTTATTACATATTTAGCTAACTCATTTTTGCAATTTTAGCAAAAGTGACAGTCTAGCACCGGGGGTGCGATATGAGCAGATTAGCTACCAATTTTTTGCCTCTAGACAATTTAAGGTTGCGGTTCTTTACCTAGTCCTTCTATGTTTTGAGGTTCACTTTTTGCTACAAAGAATTTATAAGAGAAAATAATTATGACTTATTTCCATTGGTCTAATAAGGATACTGGATAGTAAGCTCACTATCCGGATAGTAAACACCGGATCGCCCCTTCATTTCAAATGGTATTTGAGTAACTTATTATTCTTAATCTTAGGGTGCTTCACGAAATCTTATTTATGCCTCTATCCAGGTTCTCCATCAAGCCTCGTCGCGGGAGTGGGCTGAGATTTGGGCGAGCCTGGAGAGCCGTGGTCCCGCGGCGGTGCTACCCCTATTGTACAAAACCGTCACTGTGATGGCCATTGCAGAGGCCGGGAACAGGACTAACAACTCGTGGTCGTGTCTCAAGTATTGCTACTGGAATCTCATGCTTATCACAAAGGTAATAATTAGGTTTGAAGCTTATTGCTTTTCGATAGTTGTTTGCAACGCATTTTACATTGCCGCGATTGCATGGCGAGAACGCTGCAACGACGGCGTTATTGCCGCGTTTAGGACTTTTTCGGCAGTCCGCCCCGCCGTACTTGATTCATATCAAAGATACGTATATAATCGGACGTAGCATTGCTTAAAAGAAAGAAGACTTATTAGAATTGTCCCAGAAATACAATGTAACACAATGCTTAGAATATTCATTGTTAAATTATTTATAGCTGAATGATGATGATAATTTAAAATTGTTCCATTATATAAGATACATAGTAGTCGCTCTACTAGTCGCTCTCTCCCAGTCAATTTCTTGAAATGAAACTTCCCAGATTCGTCGTTGTTAATTTCCTATGTCTTCGAAGTAACCAAGTGTTTCCCCGTCAGATCAATTCGTAAAATGAATTACTGAGTGTCTGAATCGCGGATCGCACGCCCATCGCTTTCAAATCGCTAGTGCGATAAGGCTGTTACAGTCATACATTTATAAAAAGACGATTTTTCTTAAAAACTTCCTAGAAGCAGTTTAAATAAAGTGGTTACCTCTTTTCCTTTACTAGATACTATTAAAACTTCATCTCAGAAGTATTTTAAGGAAACTTGTTTTCATAAAGACTAATGGTCTTGTATAAAAGTGAAGTAAGGTCTCTCTTAGATTTTCTA
The DNA here is from genome assembly GCA_947310845.1 of Yponomeuta plumbellus. Classification (NCBI taxonomy): domain Eukaryota; kingdom Metazoa; phylum Arthropoda; class Insecta; order Lepidoptera; family Yponomeutidae; genus Yponomeuta; species Yponomeuta plumbellus. The sequence goes on along the minus strand of OX371198.1, from coordinate 12,384,390 downwards.
TAAGTAAAACTCAATTTAATCTTTCCTCACTTCGAGCTATAATGCTGTTGTTTTTTTTAATGTCATACACTTTTCATTCATTCTTATGTAATCTGTGGTTGTATTTAAAAACCATTTCTTGACGTAAATTCCTAAAATACAAATTAATATTTGAAGTTTGAAAAAAAACCTCTTTTTTAAACTCGAAGTTAAATTGAAAAAACTTAAAAACACTACGGAAAATCCTCTTCCTCATGTACCTCTAAAAACGAACAGCTGTTCTATTAGACATTCAATCCCTTACGTGTAGAGTGCACACCATTTAAGGGGCACGCGACTTTAGTTACGGAGGGCTCCGTGGAGATTTGACTTTCCAAATCATAATTTAGTGAAGATCTGTCTTGATACCGACCTCCCTAAGTGCTATTTTAGTGGAATCCTTATCCTTTGAATGTCTTCTTTACAGAACAAATTTCTGGTAGACCCTGTATCGGATGACAAAGTGGAGACTGCAATGAACCAGATAGTTACAATGGTCAACCACATGAAAGAGAGTGAAGTGGAAGAAATCAGCACGTTCATACTTTCAGTGCTCTCCTACATTTGTGAAAAGAAACACAGCGCAGTGGACGTAAATGATCTGACGAAAAATATTAAACACGAGAAATTCCGGGCTACGGTCAACAAAATATTTACAAATGGGACAGCTTAGACTTTCTTAGAAATCATCAGTCGAGATTCACGTATGTAAGCAAAACGGAAAATTAATATTGGCGAGCATCCTCAAGTCACAAACTTTCAAAAAGTTCATTAAGTGATTGTTGTTAGTAGTGATAAAAGTATTATTTGCTTAGGCCACGTTTTCAGGGTTTTGGGAGGCTCTGGCAGCTCGGTACATTCCGATGAAAACAGCCAATTTTTTAACTAAATGATCGCCGGTGTACATAATAGTACACGATATGAGGAGATTCGGATTAGCTAAAATAGGTCGTGAAAACGCGGTTTCAGCAAAGTTATTATGTGTTGTTGTCAAGCAGTTAATCAGATGTTAGTAAGTAAAAGTGCATGAGTAAATAGTATCAAGTCAATAGTACTTTCTTCTAAAGTTACTGTCACTGATCTGCATTAATAGCTGGGTCTAGTCTAGTCTAAAGTATTAAAATTAGCGGAGCAACTGCGACTTTTCGAAACGTTCATAATGTTACTACGAGTATATGCATATAATTATTTGTTCCATAGAGTTCAATGTCCTCCAAATTGTACATATAACTGATATAACCCATGTGAATTGAACAGGCACCTTGCGCGAGATATCAACTGAAGCACCACGCTTATAATTGCCATTGGTAAAGCGGAAGTTACACAAGGAGAGTTTGCCTAACGCGAGTGGCGGATAATCAGCGATTATCCCATGGCAAAACTTTCCATTCGATTCTCGCCTGCGGTTTTTTTACATTATGACAAAAAATCTTAATCAAGCGATTCTCAAATGCAAGTATCACAGGCGAGACTCACTTCTCTGAAATGTTTACACTACACTACTACAGGCGAGTAATTGTATACACGCATGCGTTTATTGACTTTTATATACAATACTTGGGCGAGAATCGCAAGTGTAGACGCAAGACTACCGATTTCGAATTTTCGACACGTCATTCACTTACCTTATTTTTTCTCGTAAAGTTTGTTTACCCAGGCTCGCCACCTATACTCTGATTTTTTATTCCGTAGAATTCTGACATTTCATAAGTGTAGCTACTGAAAAAGTTCTCCACCGAAAAAGGGACAAATTTGACCCATTTGAGGGAAATAAAAAATTAAATACTACGTATTTTTTACGTTTTACGTACAAAAAGGTTAATCTAAATATTTACTTACTCAAGTAACCTAATACAAAAATAACAAATATTTCAATATCGCGAACAATATATCGAATTAACTTTAATTACTTTTTTTATTCTTTAACTGGCATCACTGCCTACGAATTCAAGGTTTCGTAAACCTTTTTAGAAAAGTGAAGTATGCCGCTGTTAGCTCTCCTAATAATTCATGTCAGCGATGATGATGATGATGAAGATAGTGATATTAGTATTAATGATGATTAGATGTTTTAATAAAAATATGTTTTCTTTACTTGTACTTTTTTACTGTTTGTGTGGTGAAAATGGACACAACGGAGAATGTTACTAGGTATGCCAAATCGCTTGAAATGTTGTCTGAGTAAAGCCTGTATGTATACAAATACACTAGTTTTGTTTTTGTCAAAAATACCTAGTAGTTTTGATTTTATAGGCATTCAAAGTCTCGAAAAATATCGCGTCCCGCTAACAGTCACGAGACCGCTTGTGACGTCATGTTACATCGCGCCGCGCGGGCCGCCCGCCTAATATCAAGTCGCCAGCGGTTATAGTAGTAGGTGTAATAGCTTGCGCAGTATTTTGTTGTGTTTTCTTTCGCGTATTAAGTTACTAGTCTAATAATAGTAAATATTATTTGATTAATAAAACGGATAAAGGATTCGAAAAAGGGCAATCGGCTAATCTATCTAAAATAGATGGATTAATGGTTGCACATTATTTATCAACGAATAGTGATTTCGTTGCCGCCCAAATGCGAGGAATAAAAATGCAAAGGTGAGTGAACTTTCCGTGCTACTAGTTATGCTTAATAGTTTATCTGTTCTAAATTGTTTTATCAAAACAAAATACCCAACTAATGTCATAATGGAAGAATGTAACTCAAATAGTAGGAGTACCTACGTACCATTAAATATTTGCGTTAATGACAACAAATACGTATTATAGTTTCGTAGCTATTGGTAGGTACGTATGTATATAGATATAGGTAGGTAGCGCTCTTAGTAAATTTAAATGAATACATACATTGATTTATTGCAAACTAGCTTCCGCCAGCAGCTTCGCCCCCGTTTCCCTCGGGAACTGTACATTTTCCCAGGATTAAAAGGAGCCTATGTGTTATTTCAGACTTCGTCCAGATCCGTTCAGTACTTTTTTCGTGAAAGATAACAAACACACACACACTCACAAACTTTCGCATTTACATTATTAGTGGGTAGTAGGATAGGTACTTAGGATGTACATAGATGTAGTGGGTTGAACGTTACAGATGTATAAACCTTTTTTTTATTTGTATTTTTTTACTTACAAAATACGTAAGGCCTTTTATTTTTATTTGAAACTTATTTGCTATTGGTTTTGTTCAAGTAAAAAGAGTAGGTGATGTATGTACGGTTAAATGTAGAATCATGCCAGAACACCGCGTACGTACCACATCTTATCATTGCAGTTTAGAATGCAATGAAATGGATCAAGAAGTTTTAAACGTAACCTGCGAAAATTGCGACACAGGCTATCCTAGTGTGGGGCCAGAACTAATGTATGTGCCTGTATGTAAATGTTATGTTATGTTATTGTGCCGCCGGCAGAGGTGGCTGTAAACATACTAGGTATTGCATTTTTAATGTGGCTACAACGTCGAAGCAAGGAGCCTTCAACTACTGCTACCAAGTGTTATTGGAAAAAATCTAAGCTTTCAGGTATTGGTACCAAACTGAAAATGATTAAAGCTAAAGATTTTGGTACAAGTTGTATAACACTTCTATCTAATCTAATCTATCTAGTCTATCTATCTAATCTAACCTCTTCATAGCTTTAATTCATTTTTTTCGCATTTTAACGTCTTTTGGAACTATAAAAAACAACTTTTCCGCGAATTGGTAGTTGCATTTTTACATTTAGGCACAACACATGATTTCCTAGTATTTGGATTGGATATTTTTAAAAGTATTTAGGTATAATTTCGACGGCATCACGGGCCCGCGACTGCGAGCGGACTAGTGAGCCAGACTGAGCGTGTTGTGCGATGACGTCACACCGTAACCGGCGGCCCGCTTCGTACGGTTACAACTTGTTTTACTTTTAAATCGGAAACTAATTGACGACAATCGAAGTAATTCTTTCACTAGTATTTTTTATTTTTGACAGAGAATATGAAGTGCTAATAATCAAAATTAGTTAACATTCTTCATTGTCACTCGCCTTAAATTCTCTTTTAATTTGGAGCTCCACACTTTATAAAATAGATACATTTACTAACAAATTAAACGTGTAGACTCAGATGTTCACACTCGTATTGAAATTGAAAAAGGTTTCTAATCTCTGATATGTCAAAAATTGATAACTGTCAGAATTCTACGGAATTAAAAATCAGACTTTAGAAGAGTTTACGTAATGATAATCGCAATCGTGAGTCGAAGCTTGGGGCATTTGTTTACACCGGGTGACCATAGATTGCCTAGAAGAAATCGCCACTCGCGTTCGAGTAACTGTCCTTGTGTAACAGCCCCCTTAGTAGGTTAGGAGATTACCTCGAGATTACAGTGGCAATAAAGCATCGCCGCCGTCTGTGGATGTAGTTAACTCCTCCCCCTGGTACAGTGGAGGTCAGTGATCAGCGTAGAAACTCATCGGTATAAACATTCCATGTTAACAAATTATTTAATTTCTACCTTATCAATGTGAGTAGCATGACACGTGTCAGTCGCATACAGATGTCTAAATTAAAGGTTTTATCTGTCTAATTGATACTTGTTTTATTTTGTAAAATGTTATTTTACTGCAATTGCGATGATACAAGCAAAGACTCTGACCTCCCATTCCCGAGTTACAGTCAACTCGTTGGTATGATGGGCACTATGCTGGCTACAGTTGCGATTTGGTTTACCTATAGAAATGTACGTATCCGCCATCAGTGAGGGTGCAGGACCTAGATTCTGTTAATGCATTGTAGTACAATGACAACTGCATGAACTTGGCGATTTCGTTTCAGTGCCATTTCTAGTCTACGCGCGCACAAATATCAAACAATGTAGGAAAAAAAATGCGTCAATGATATGAAAAAACACGCCACGTGACCCGACCGTTTATCTGTCATCGTACTACAATGCACTAACAGAATCGAGGCCCAGATGGTTTATTTCTGTTGTCCACCGGTAGACACACTAATCGCAGAGTTAAGTTGATAAGTGTAATCAAGTTCGTCGAGTACGTACGGTCGACAGCACATCATGGTATACACCCATGTACTCTACTCCGTTGCATTACGGGCAACTTTGCAACTAAAATGTGAAGATTGACGTGCTGTCGACTGTACCGTCTCACTTTCCGCTTACCCCATCCCGTCTAGTCTGACGCGACGCGGACGCAATTACTGCGCGCGGGTTTCTACTCTTGGGCCGACTTGCATTACTGCGAATGATTGTAAATGTCGCCTTCTTAAATGCCCTCGATCATTCGATCATACACAGGCAGCACGTTGCCAACGACAGTGTCAACTGCAGCCGATGACTGACATGACGACAGCCGTCAGCCCGTCGACGACGACGAGGTGTTCTGTGACGACGGCTACCATCAACTATGTTTACTTATGTTATTAATTAATAACATAAGTAAACATAAAGAAACGGATCTTTGAGTAAAAGTGCTTTAACTTGACCCATTGAATTATGTAATAATTTAAGATTTCATTGTTTTCCTTTCATTTAATTTATGAAGTTTGTTAGAGAGATTTCATCCTTATAATTGACCCTAACGATCGATGCAATAAAAGTACAGAGTGCAACTCTCACAGATTTTTGTAGGTTCGATTACCGGGTGAGGCAAGCAAAATTTTAAAATCTTTGAATGCAGTTTTCTTTCTTTTCAAAAATAAAGGAATGTTATCTTTGAGTAAAATTTTCTATCTACAGTATTAAGAGTACTTCCCCTTCAGGTGGCATTACAAAATCCCACCCTGTATATTTGAATAACATACTAGCGCAGGTCACTACCGGTGGAAAAAAAGCGCCGTTTCCTGGTGGTCATACTAATTAATTTGTCATATCAGTATGACTACGAGGATATACATGCCTCCTGGTCATACTCACTTTTCTGAACATTCTGTAGAGGGAATAACAAATGCCAGCACATAAAACTACAAACTACTTAATAATAGAAGTAGAAGTATTTAATTCTTTATTTATACAGAAAAGTATTTATATTATACAGGAGGAATGAAAAACATTCTTCTAAAAATATCGTGACTAGGAGGACATGTTTATCCTTGTAGTCATACTGATATGACAAATTAGTATGACCATCGGGAAACGTCGGAAAAAAGTTATAAACCCATGGGACCCAGTTTGTCGCTCTCTAAAGTCCTCTATTTTCACGGTGGAAGTTTTCAAAAGTATTTACTTCTTTCTTTATTTACACAGAAAAGTATTTATATTATACAGGAGGAATGAAAAACCTTCTAAAAATATCGTGACTAGGAGGGCATGTATATCCTCGTAGTCATACTGATATGACAAATTAGTACGACCTTCGGGAAACTGCGGAAAAAAAGTTATAAGCCCATGGGACCCAGTTTGTCGCTCTCTAAAGTCCTCGATTTTCACGGTGGAAGTTTCCAAAGGATAGACCATCGGCTAATGCATTTATATCGTATCATATTGATCTCGTATGCGTTATCTCATTATCTACGCGTGAAATCCACAACACGTGCGAAAAATCGTTAAGGGAGTTGCCGCAACTCTTGCCGCTATTTATTGGATCCCATCGAGTTATGGTAACATTAGTTAAATTGATTCCTCCATCTGAACAAGAATACGTGTAGACGTGTGCTGATGCGAAAATTTAAAAATAGATTTATCTAACTCAAAATACCTAAAATAAACTTTTTTGCTTACAGGCGGCCATTCTCCATAAAATCATGGGGTCAATAAAAGACCGAACAAGACGTTATTTTAGTGAAAATCGTAACTAATAAAACTACATTACGGCTAGCTAAATGATTTTGTATAATTGATAATAAGCATTACATTTCCTTAGTATCTAAATAGAATCCCAAACTTATTTAACAATTGCATATTAATTGGAAGTCAATCTTAATTATTAATCCCATAAAATCTAAATTTCCATCAATAACAATGACTGGACCCATTAGCCCTAAATAGGTTCACATTGAATGTGAATCCTTTACTATTTATTACATAGGTAATATACAGGGTGTTTGGAAGCCGGGTGCAAAGCCTTCAGGATAAAGATATTTATTTATTTGCTAAAACATGTGTAGTCAAGATACATAATCATGCATTTTGGATAATAAATAGAGCATATTTGGAATCAACATGTTCTACTGATAGCAGTGTACAAATTAGAGTGGCGGTAGGTCTGGACACGGTTTCAATCATTTTACCAAATATTATAAAGCTGACAATTTAAAAATTCTAATATTCAAAATATAAATTAGTATATTAGCCATGTCCTTTAAAAAAATTACAATATTTTACCAATAACGGTCGTCAATATAGTAAGAATTTGTCATTGAGGATATCATTTACAAACTACATTAATAACATTTTAATAATAGCAGTGGTCAATATAATTAGAATTTATCATTAAGAAAGTCATTTATACTATAATAACATTTGTCAATTAATAACGACTTAAGTCTGTGTTTAAATTGGGAAGTATTTAATTGTTTATAACATGTTGGTATCTTATTAAATATTTTAGGCGCCATACATAGGATGCTTTTACTAACTAACGCCGTTTTACAAGAAAAAAAGCGCAGTTTTTCGCTGTCGCGTCGGTTACGAATTACTGTTTCAGATAGTCGTGGAAATAAATGCGGGTTGGTTTTCACAAAAGTAGCAACTTCTATTATATATAATGACGGAAGTGTCAGAATTCGGTGTTTAGTAAACAAAGGCTTACATGTTTCAATTGTTCTAATATGAAACATAGCACGTATGCACCGTTTCTGCATTTTAAACGCTACTTCTTTATTTGTTGAGTTACCCCAAAATATAATACCAAATCTCAGAGCAGATTCTACAAGCCCGTAATAAGCCGCGAGTAACGTTTCTGTGCTTACTATTGGAGACAGTTTATGTAAAATATATGCTGACGTTAATTTATTTATTTGTTCTTTCCAGTTTAATTTATTATCAATTGTTAATCCCAAAAATTATGCAGTTTCAACTTGATTTATAGTGTTGTTTTGGAAAATTAATTTAATGTCATTGTTGTTAGTTCTTTGGCTGAAGTGCATAATGTTAGTTTTCTTAAGATTAATTTTTAAATTATTGTTGTCAATCAATTTTATTATAGAAGTCAAGGAATTATTTATTATTACAGGGGGTGTTAGTACAGACCATCTAGAACATTTTGAGCCATATTTGTCCTAGCCAAAGTCTGATTGTTTTTTGTTTTAGCAAACCTTATCAAAAATACCAAAATTTTCCAATTAAGTGCTAATAAGTCGCAAAATGTAAGTGGATTTTTTTATTGTGTTTTATTAGCCTGATTTGTGTTGAATGATATTAAATAACTTTAAGGCACTGTTCTTGCGGAAAAAAATATTTTACATCTAAATATAAAGTTCCCTAAAAAAAATAATCAAACTTTGGTTAGGACAAATATAGCTCAAAATGTTCTAGATGGTCTATACTAACACCCCCTTAAGGCTTTGCACCCAGCTTCCAAACACCCTGTATGTAAGCATGTTATAGGAACCACAAATTCAGACTTTTCTTAGCAGTCCTCATAAACAAGATACAAGTTTCATAAGCAGCGAAACGGAGTGTTGCTGCAGCGAGCACCTATTATAACGTAAATATTAAAAAAAATCGGTGGTATAAATCCCAAAATCGATTCGTACATAATATCTTAAATGATAAAATATGGCTTCAATACACCTTATGGATAAAATTACTTACTCTAAAAAAAAAGTTTTGCATGATGTATTGTGTGTAATAATAGCGTAATAGTGTAATAGCGACAAAACGGTAGTCGGTTTAAGCATCGCTAAAAACTAAGGACGGTGGACTTAAAAGCACATAAGTAAAACTGACATGACATTGTTGTTCTACAGCACACAATACATTCAAATAGGAGTTCCCATTATTTTAGTTAGTAGTAGTAGTATTTTCGACGTTTCTGCAACGTTGCAGCTGCCGTGGTCACAGGTAGACTGAAGTGAAGTTCAGTGATTTTTGCACAAAAAAAATTGTTTCATCACCACTCTCCATTGATGTAATAAAGATATCAAAAATGTTATAGTTCAACGGTTATTTATAAAATCATTACATCCGGCCGCTGGGAGTTTACGATCCTGACAGGTCCAGTTAGAACGGACGACGTAACCTTGAAGTGGCGTTAAATTTTCGATTAAAATATTTTTATGTCCTATTTATCCTACTAGCAAATAATTGTCATTGAAACTATATCATTGTGTAAACTTACAATCAATGTTATATTTTGCACAGTGTTTTAAATGTTAAATAAGAAGAAATCAATATTTAATGTTCGTGCGTAAAATCCTTACTACGCTGTCACAAGGTTATGTCAACCGTATTTTTTTGTAGTGACGTACCAAAAATAACGAAAATAATAACGGTCCCTTTAACGATACGAAGTTGAGGAACAGGCTTTAGAAAAAGATCATCGCGTTCTCAGAATCTCTCCGTACCACTGCCGTACAAAGCGATTGAGCTGATCTGGGCTCAAATAAAAGGTCGCACAGCTCGTCACAACACTTCACCGCCATTCGGCACAAAAAAGATGATGACCCTTCTAAAATGCCTGCGAAAATGGCACAAGAGATGACTGAGCGAAGGTCGTCTAAAAAACAAAACTACTTAATCGTGAGTCAGTAGCAAAAGCTAGTTAAGTATAACGTAAGGAATGATAACGTTGATTTTCTCCCATCACTAGTCATATGTGTCAGGATCGTATACTCCCAGTGGCCGAACAATAAGTGGCAGTTTGAATAGTCTGCAGTTAAGTATAAGATGTTGGAATAAACTTTCACTGAGGAGGGTTTTAAATCCTGTTTTTATAAATAAGTAACTAGTTAATGTAACTTTATATGAAATTATTTTCACGTCCTCATAAATGTACGATTAGGACTTTTGGGTGATATCAGAAAATGGCTCAAATTGCATAATTTCTTTGGCGCATTTTTTTTCATATTAACTCAATAAAAAGGAACATATATTGCAGGTTTATTGGCCCTGAAGATTGTATTGTATGTAACATATTTGTAGGTTTTGGTGGCAACTACAATATATCGCTGCTTATAAACTAAAGTGCAATAAATCAAAATTGTCCAAAAACGTTTTTAATTGAAAAATGTAACCAAAATCGGTCTTATTTTCATATTTCACGAAGGGCACATACGTCATTCTGTGATTTACAGTCGGTTTCTTGGGCGCTGTTCAAAGTTGTGATTTATTGACAAAGCATTTAATTTGACCAAGCAATCAAATCAAATCGGGTTTCCCGAGGGCAGATTAGCCAAAAGTTTACTAATCAGTCGATCATTTTAATTTAACCATAGGAACTGTCAAACACACTGTTCTAGCACAACTAGCACAGAGCACATTGATGACTAGCATGCTAGTTTACAGTTTAAAAAGAAAAACAAGACATTTTAATGACATGCAGGACTAATGTCAGTTGAAGTTGAAGTTTTGGTTCGCGCCGAAATGAAAAGTTTTTCTGTTCAAAAGTTATTATTGAGTTGGTCTAATCTAAAATGAATTGCAAAGCATCCCGGGGCAAAAACTTCACAGAACGTGAAAAATGCTTCTGATCATTGCAGAAAAGTGCATTGCCGTCTTGTGGATCCTGATATTGTCAGCCACGGTAATCTGGAAGGCTCCAGTTGCTTATATGCTAATTGTAAGCAGAATTTGCTCCACAACACTGATGGCATTACGCCTGATTCTATAGTGATTGGCCCACAATCATCATAATCGCTTTCGGGACCCGGAACCAAGTTCGAAACTACTCTTTATCAAACTCTTCCATAGGGTTCATCCTCCTCCTTGAGCGTCTATTTCTAGCAGCCGCGCGTCACCATAACTAGGTGAGAGTCCCGAAAGCGAAGACATGCAGATTATTACAAAATATCACCAGTTTTCAAGCAAACAAATTAAGTTAATTCGTCGATATCCTCCGATTAGTTAACAAGGCGATTTGACACTTCAAAATTGATTTTGAACAGTGATTAGTGCCTAATCATTCCCCAGGAAACCCGAATACAGTTTGACATGTCCTTTGACGTTTCATTTGTTAACTGATTTGATCTGTTGGTGAACTGAATTGTTTAGGCACGATTTGGGTTTCCTGGGCGCCAGCCCAGGAAACCCAAATCGTGCTTAATCATAGTTTAATTTGATTGTAGCGATTAATAAATCTAATCAGCCCCCAAGAAACCGGCTGTTAGAGGCTGAATTTGACGGGTGTCTTCGTGAAATATGAAAATAAGATCGATTTTGGCTACATTTTTCAATTAAAAACGTTTTTGGACAATTTTGATTTGATGCACTTTAGTTTATAAGCAGCGATATGTTGCTTTTTATTGAGTTACCAAATATGAAAAAAAAATGCGCCAAAGAAATTATGCAATTCTGAGAATCACCCTTTTGCGCTTTAGTCCGCCGACCCTAACATTTTTGTCTCATTACAACAAACCTGCCTAGAAAGTGCTGTTCAAGCAATCTAAGGCATCCGTGAAGCCCGCTTTATTGCAGTCTTGCAGCAGATACTTCTTCTCGTTCTCGACCTTGCCCCGGTTCAGGAGGTATATCAGGATGTACTGGTAAGGGAACACAGGCACGTCGTGGCGAGCGAAGAATCGCAGCTTCACTCGCTCGATCACCCGCATGTCGACGAAACAGTAATTCGCAGAGCAGCAACTACCTGGGGTCCTGCAAATCGACGAGCCATTAGACAAAGTGATTGGATAAAGTGGGCGGTTATCACGATTGGTGTGTTTCCATGCTGGTTACCACGGCACAGGTGTGTGCTAAAGTGACTGCTCGAAAACGGCGTCATCATCATCATCATCATCATCAACCCATTGTGTCCCCACCGAGGGGCACGAGTCTCTTCCCTGAGGAAGGTATAGGCCATACTCCACCACGGGGGCCAAGTCCGGATTGGTGGAGGCTTGTAAGAGTAGTGGCTGGTCTTACAATCAGAAGTTTTTCAATCCGCCCTCTGACTTGGCTTAACGACTGCCATTTATCGACGGCAGCCGGCACCAACTACTTGACGGCCATACGAAGCACGGAACCGCTCGGAAAAATGACGGTCACCCATCCATGGACTGAATACTCCCTTTGTTGCTTAATCTTCGTGATCGTTTAATACTATTACCTATTTGACTAATTCTTATAGTCCTAGAATATAATACCTATATATTCTAGGACTATAAGAATTAGTCAAAGATTCCCAAAAGCGATGTTTTCAAAGATATAAGGGATTGAACGTGGCCGCGCCATCGCAACGCGGAGAACGACACACTGAATGAACGACTGTAGAGTGTTGTGGATCAGACAGTCCGGAGCCATGAATTTTGATTCCCTTGAGTGACGAAATATTATTATACGTTTTTTAGCACAAACGGCCGTACATTTTCTATGTCAACTTAGAAGGTATATTTTTCACAGCATTTTACAGCCTCAAAGGAGTAGACTTGAGTAAAATTTCAACTCGATACCTCAACGCGTTACCGAGATAAAGGGTTGTGACAGACGGAAGGACGGACAACAAAGTAATCATATAAGGGTTTCGTTCTTTTCCTTTTGAGGTACACAACCCTAAGATGTTGAGGTAGATGGGCATTCGTACCTACCAAACTCTGTATTAGATTTAAGATGATTTGAGAAAAGATGGTCAGAGTGGAGTTTTTTTTGCTGGCTTTTTCTCCTCTACATTCGGCCCTAAGGCAGCGGCTAACATTATAATTTTATGTACATTGACATTCAACAAGCAGAATGTAAATTCTTTACGTAGAAATAAATTTATGATTTCTAAAACTCAAATACATAATGGTTTAATTTTTAAAAGTTTCATTTACCTCGGGTCGTAAGTAATCGGCTTCGCTTTCAGTGTTTTGAAGATCATCTGGTAGTATTGCCTGTATTTCTTCTTCATGATGAGAATGATCTGTTTCCCTTCGAACGGGAACTTGGCATTGAGCGCTTGCAGCTCCAAATGCCAGTAGACGGCCGCCTTGGCGACCTCCACGCTGGTGTTGTCGATTTCGAGGATCTTCGGGTGTTTCTTCCACTCGTAGAGGTTTTCCTGGAGGTGCAAAAGAGACGTCAACATAGGTTCTGTTTAGATTAAGTCTAGCGGGCCCGACGGTTCTGATGCTTTATAGTGGATTAACAGGCTGCGGTTCCACTGAGTCGGAGCGGAGACGAGCAGTGCCGTGATTCACCAATCACATGGCTTGAAATCCACATCTCTTCTTCACTCTGCTGCTATGTGATTGGTGAATGACGGCACTGCTCGTCTACGCTCTGCTCCGCTCGCCTCAGTGGAACCGCACCCAGATTGCATGTGCTGTGTGCTGAAGCGGACTGTAGTAAGTGACGTTCGAAGACACGAACACACACATTCGCCATAATGGTGCGACACTGATAACCGGCTGCGCTAAGCATGCCAATTTGTTACCTCACTTTGAAAGGTTGGACTGCGAATAAATTGTAGAAAACCATGTAATTTTTAGCAGTAATCATTCCTGGTACTACCCCTTCTACTATAGACACCCAAGGTTTGCTGATGGATGAAAATACTCATTAGTATTAATTAAGCTCAGCATTATTAGTGATGGGTCACTAATGTATGGACTTTTTAATTTTTATTTATAAAACAAAAGTCACGCCCGTTATACCCGAGGGGGTAGGCAGAGCCACCAATCACTAGAACTGGGCCCACGTATTTTTATTTATTATTTTATTTAATTTATAAACGTTATGTTGTCTCATAATTTAAAAAAAAGGTTATTTAATCTTTAGCCACGCACAGGTTCGATGCTTTAGGAATTTTCAAAAAAACAACAGTTATTTCATCAAACTGAACCTATTAAAACAATGACAGAAGCTATATCGTTATGCGATAAATAACCAGCGTAAAAAAACAGTCTATTCCAAGTCGGATTCGCGCACGAGGGTTCCGTACTAATCTATACAGTAATAGACACTATAATATAATATTAATGTTAAGCAAAAAACAGGAGACAAATAACGGTTGTTGTATAGGAGCCCCACTTAAATATTTCAGACAGACAGACGGACGAACAGGCAGACAGTGGAGTCTTATTAATAGGGTCCCATTTTTACTTTTTGTAACGAAACCCAAAAAATAGAGATGAGCAAACTTACTTTCAGGAACCTCTTGCCGCGGAGGGTCCGTTTTTATCCTTTGTAACGAAACCCAAAAAATATAGATGAGCGACCTTACTTTCAGGAACCTCTTGCCGCGGAGAGTCCCGTTTTCACCCTTTGTGAAACCCAAAAAATAGAGATGAGCGAACTTACTTTCAGGAACTTCTTGCCGCGGAGAGTCCCGTTTTTACCCTTTGTATACGAAACGTAAAAAATAGAGATAAGCGAACTTACTTTCAGGAACCTCTTGCCGCGGAGGGTCCCGTTTTTACCCTTTGTATACGAAACGTAAAAAATAGAGATAAGCGAACTTACTTTCAGGAACCTCTTGCCGCGGAGGGTCCCGTTTTTACCCTTTGTATACGAAACGTAAAAAATAGAGATAAGCGAACTTACTTTCAGGAACCTCTTGCCGCGGAGGGTCCCGTTTTTACCCTTTGTATACGAAACCTAAAAAATAGAGTTGAGCGAGCTTACTTTCAGGAATCTCTTGCCGCGGAAGCTGTCATAGACGAAGTTGACGTGCAGCAGCCACTTCCCGGTGGCCAGCGCACACACCATCATCCCGGTGAATGTGTCGTTGGGTAGCTGCGAGATGAAGTGCGTCGCCAGCATCTCCATTTTGGTGTTCTCGGCGACCACGCCGCCCAGCTCGCTAATCATTGACACGATCCGGTCGCGATCCTGGGAAATTTGGCTTTAGTTTTTTAAACGTCTTCAAAAAAACGCGGCGAAGTGCGAGCCGGACTCGCCCATGAAGGGTCCGAAGCAGCAAGTAGTTTTTATTTTATTTTTATATTTGAGTTGATTGAATTGCGGTAAACTACTTTCTAGATCTCGTTCAACCCAATTTTCGGTGACAGTTTACATAACATCACATTTTTTTAGTTTTATCATTCTCTTATTTAAGAAGTTACAGTTAGTAGTGCTATTTATTTGTGATTTTTTGGCATACTTTTTATAGCGCAACCTTTTCCGATTTTTTTAAAATTAATAATGTGTATTTTGTACTAAAATGAGTAGTTCTAATGCTTTTGTGTCCTGATTATGCATAGTTAGACCCACTTTAGATGTTCCTGTACCCTAGTCTATGAAATTAAAATTAAATTTAGTCTAACTAGTCATTTAAGTATAAAATACACATTATTAATTTTTTTTTAAATCGCAAAAGGCACCACTATAAAAAGTATGCCAAAAAATCACAAGTAAATAGCATTACTTACATCTGCAAGGAATTACGGCCAAACTTGCGATTCTAGAGTTATAGCCACGTTTCATGGCAGCTACATACAAATTTTTCTTCAAAAATTCTTACACGTCCGATTGCTCTCCAAATTGTCTCTCATCACATTGTTTAGTGTAGTAACGAGTAATAAAACCTATTTCGAGAGAAAAAGTGACACTTGAAAACACAAGTTCCTATGTTTTTGCATCTTTGAAACGTGATTCTCAGCCTACCGTGCGAGGATCCTTGGCCTCAGTCCTGCCCTCGTAAGGACGAACGCAGTAATAGCCATTACTGCGTTTTTACTTTGGATGCAAAATTGGGCTCCCTGGTGGTATATCTATAGGTGAAAAAATAATGGTGGCTGTAGGTCTACTAGAAACCTGAAATTTCAGTAAGGAAATATGCAGTAATGTATGAAATCCTTCTAATCCTAAGAATTAAATAGCTATTTACTCGAAACTGCGTTTTTACGATTACTGCGTTCTTACTTACGAGGGCAGAGTACGTGTCGGTGACTCGACCACGAGAATTAGACTGCCTAGTTGGTCGCGCCGTTAAGGTGCTTAGATACCAAGAAAGAGGTCGTGGGTTCGATTCCCACTGGGGGGCGCGGTCTGGGTGTTTTTCGATGTTTGTAATGGCCTTGCCTGGTTACTATAGCACAGGGTATCCTAGTTTGGGACCAGGTATGTGATTGTTTGAAGTTCGTGTCAATGACCCCTGTGTGGTAGCTCTGATCAGCCCTACTTTCAAATAGGTATGAAGTAGCGTTAATAATAAACGATATTACATTTATTATGTTACTTTTTTTGTGTGTGTTTTGTTTCTGTGATGTGTCTTGTTGGTACAATAAACTTTCTTTCTTTCTATATTAATTTATAAATATAAACAACTAACCATTCGTTTTTCGTACACTAACAAACTGTTCTAATGTTGATTGGCCAATGTGCATACAGAAAAAACCAACTGATAGCTTTTAATAGTAGATTAACAGATTGTTCAGAATTGTTCAGATTGTTTAAGCTGGGGGTTTAAGTCAAGTGCGAGTCGGACTCTCCCATGAAGGGTTCCGTAGCAGCAAGTAGTTTATTTTTATTTTTATATTCGAGTTGATTAAAAGGTTAATTGCGGTTTCTGATTTCTAGTGATTGGTGCCTCTGCCTACCCCCTCGGGGATAACGGGCGTGAGTTTTTTTTTAAATTGATTTAAAAAAAAACTACTTACTAGATCGCGTTTTAGCCAATTTCCGGTGGAAGTTTGCATGGTTTGCATCATATATTTTTTTTAGTTTATCATTCTCTTATATTAGAAGTTACAGGGGGGGGACACCATTTTTACCACTTTGGAAGTGTCTCTCGCGCAAACTATTCAGTTTAGAAAAAAAAAAATTAAAAACCTCAATATCATTCTTGAAGACCTATCCATAGATACCCCACACACATGGGTTTAATGAGAAAAACATTTTGAGTTTCAGTTCTAAGTATGGGGAACCCCCAAAATTTATTGGTTTTTTTTTCTATTTTTGTGTGAAAATCTTAATGCAGTTCACAGAATTACTTACGTTTCAATATAGTTCTTATAGTTTCGGAAAAAGTGGCTGTGACATACGGACGGACAGACAGACATGACGAATCCATAAGGGTTCCGTTTTTTGCCATTTGGCTACGGAACCCTAAAACTGAATTCTAAGAGCATGTAGAGCTGTCTTCCCACGGTGCGCGATTCTGCCGACGGCCGACGCCGGCCAACGAGCACGGACAGCCATCCACCACGCAGCCGGTACAGCGCACCGCCACAGACGTCTGTGCTACCGCGGACCGAGACCCTTCCCACGGTGTGTCGTGCGAGCTGGTCCGCGTCCGTCCGCGATATCGCGGACCGTGGGAAGCCGACTTAATAGGTAATCAGAACAGGTTTCTGTGATTTTACAACAACAAAAATAATCACCCACAGCAGAGCTGGGTTCAAGTTCAATAAACTTTATGAAATCTCAGATGTCATTACTTACATGCAGGAACTCTGAGAGCATAAATATTTTTTTGTCGCAAGCACAGATCAAGTTCTGTTTCAATTTCCATGACTCCTCTGATGTTCCACTTGGAGAGGTGTAATCACTGTCTGGAAAAGTAATTTAGTTATATTAGATTTTAATGTCACGACAGAGCTAAATGGTAAGAGTAGACTTGTTTTCAGTGTTTACCAGATACAACTTCAGGTAGGCTGGCCTTTAATTTAGTAGCAATCTGCAGTTTCCCCTTCAGAGGACTGTATGTTTCGGACTGTTTCTTGATCTTGTAATTCTGGATGTACTTTTTGAATGGAAAGTAAGTGGATGTCTTCGCCTTTCCATCCTCTATCAACTTACGAAAGCTGACCTTTTTTGGAGTACTTTGTCGGCTACTAAAGGACCTAAAAAAAAAAGAAAAGTTACTAAGAAAATTACTGAAAATTACTGTGTATCAAATTGAATTCAAAAGGAATACAAAAGCTATTTTTGCTAGTCCCTGTCATTCTAATTGACTAAAAACTATTTACCATTAGTAACTAAACCAGGGTTACTTGACTGTGTTAGCAAAAACCACAATGTAAATGGTCCTTCAGGTATGCAGTCTCTGACCACAACTTTTATGGAACCTGTTCTTGGATCGAAACAGGTTTATTTGTAAGTTTTAATACTGGAAATGTTAGTGCACAGAGAAAAGCTGTAGAGTTTATTTCTGCTTGTGTATAACTTTATGATCATTCTTCAGCACAGTTTGAAGAATTTCAAAGGTTTTATTGTAGGCCCAGAAGACATGCTAACATTGAATGTTTAACTCACTCATTCCCCAATTTTGAAAAGAATGTCTTCATTGGACTTGAATTAGGTGTCACAAACTTTTCCTCAACCGACTTGCATTCAATCTCTTGGTAAATATCTTCAACAGACCAGCCTATCTGCCGCCTCACTGATTTGGGTTTGCTTGTTTTCTCAATCAGAGGACCAAATGAGTCAACGCAGTCAAGATAGCTACTGTCTGGTGCCGTACTGTTAGCATTTCTAAAATGGTTCATTCTCACATGCTGCAAGTATGCCAACTTCTGTGTACAAATCTCATGGCATAAGGGACACACATAGTGGTGCAGTTTTACATTGGCAGTACACTTGTTGAGGTGGACGACATACATGTCATAATCAGAGTATTTCTCATCGCATAGAACACAGGAGACGGGTCGCAGTGGTGGTGTGTAGATGTCGTTATTGGGCATTGGTGGAGGTTGTGTCACTGCAGATGCAGGGAGTTGGTCGGAGGCAACTAGAGTTTCTGTGCTGCTCGATGTCTGAAGTTGATTGTGTTCAATGGTGCAAGTGACTTGACACCTGTGTCCCCCACGGGTGTTATGGGGCTCATTGCAGTAGACACACTTGATGGAGTCAACATCACTATCTGTCTCATCACTAATCTCATAGTTCTTTTCAGGCTTTGTCTCAGTATTTGTATCTTTGACTGCATTTTCATCATTCTCACCCTGTTCGCTTTCATATTCAGTGTGTAGGTAAAAGTCTTTTTGTAGGAGTCCATCAAAGTCTGCCGCAATGTGGGGACCGCTTTGCTTTTCTGAATTTTAATGTTTGTTTTGTATCTTTAATAATGATTTACTTACACACATAGTTGCTTCTAATAGAACAGCATGTTTTATTTCACCACTAATTACAACAATTAACAGCATTAACTTAACACTACAAACTAACTGCTAAGCTACAAGCACTGCAGTCTAAGCTCAGCTTAGTTGTTTGAAGATGTGAGAAAATTATTTCAAACATACTTTAACAATTGAGAAGTTTATGGCAAAGAAGGTTTGCCATAAACTTTAATTTGAAATTATTAGTAAGGCTTAGTAGGCATCTTACTTGGAGATGCAACCTATGTCAACAATAATTACACTATAATTTCTATAATGTTTTCTAAGTCTGAGTTTGTAGGTATATTTGTTTACTATGTTCACTCTTAGGAGACAATTTTTGTTATTCAGTAACATACCTGTGGATTTCCGAAGAAAGTTATCAATTCTTTCACATTGCAACTTGAACAAGTAAGCGGTGCTGATGTTTTCAATACACGGCGTGCAAACTCTATCCGGTAGGCCATCACCTTCGTAAATCTGCAATGTGGCAAAGGAAACTTAAATTTTGAACTTGACCTTTGCAAGGGTCGCCTGCCATAAGCTGTGTAATGTTCTTTTTAAAGGGAAAGAGGCCTTAAGAGCCGTTCAAAAGCAAGGGTTTAAGGTACCCGAATCATGGCGCACACGTACATTAATCGAACATTTAAGGGAGGGCACGTCCTTCTACTCAAAGGTACTTACATCAATGTTGGTAAACGACATCACCATATCAGACAATTTAATGGATTCATCCTGCTCGAACACTGAACAAAATTCACCTAACTTTAGGCAAAGTCTACACTTATGAAAAGTGTTCTGTTCCATTTCTATGAGAAATTGCATAAATCGTAAAACTAACTTTAATTAAATATCACGCCCGCCGTAACGACTTCATGTTTTCAAATAGGTGTCATTCATTGATGACATTGATGTCAAGTGTCAACCAATGTCAATGACATTCTGACCCGGTTCAAATATCTCTTCTCTGCTCGTTCCGAATTTTCTTCTCTTTGACTCGAGACGATTTTTTTGTGCTCGTTTCACCGCGTGTCCCTATACCCGCTATTTCTAAGAACACTCGTATGGAAGCAAAGAAAAAAGCATAACACACTCTTATTTTCAGTCGAGCCGCGTCGTGGTGTTTTGATTTGAAAGCAGCAAATTGATTCGGTGAATAGTTTCGACGCGCGCGTAACTTATTTCTGAACGTTAACGTTAACCTGTGTCAACAGCACATCGTGGTATACACCCATGCACTCTACTCCGTTGCGTTACGGGTGACTTTGCAACTAAAATGTGAAGATTAACGTGCTGTCGACTGTACATATAAAATGATAGATAAATGTTAGTTCTTATTCTGAGCTTTTATGCTTTAGTTCTTATTCTGAGATCTCCTCTAATACCAGAACTTCTGGATTTTCAATCTTGTAAAATTGGCCATGCTACTTATTTTTTAATCTACGCTTTTTATAACTTATCATGAAATTATTCCATTTAAAAAAAGTAATTTCGGTATTTTTGATTTTTATTCATTATTTCTATTTTTAATATTTTTCTAAAGTTTTGGTGTTTGTGACGTCTACCAAAGGATGATTAAAAAGACAGTCTTTGTCGATATGCTCAGAAGAAGGACTTCTTCTGAGTTGATATGCAATGAAAAAAACAAATGTCATTAACGTCGTTAGTTAGAAACCCCCCGCGAAACACCAGCTTTTAGAGCAGCTTTTTAGAGCGTCGTTGACTCGTCGTCGTGCCAGAGGTGTTCTGTGGCCAGTGGCCAGCGTCCACCAGCGTCTACTACGCGATACAATACAACACCGGCGTCGACCGGCGCTCGAAAAACGCTAGTGTGGAGGGTCTCTGAATTTAGTTTGGTATTTTTTGTAAGTAAGGCAAGCGTAACCGCCTGGCCACGGGGGAAATCGCCCGCGCGAAAAATCGCGCATTTCTAGTCGCTAGTCGCAGCCGCGACTGAAACAAACGCCTAGAAATGTACGTAGCAAGCCATGGGGTTGACGCCCCGCCGTTCGCGCCGCGCGATTTTTCGCGCGGGCGATTTCCCCTGTGGCCAGGCCGTAAGGCAAGGAATTAATCTGGATTAATACGGGATTAATACTCATACTTCCCTTTGCTGACGTCTTAAAAAAGTCATTTAAGATTAAAGCTTTTTATTGAATATCTTACAATGTAATCTTATTTTCAAATTTGATAAATAGAAATGGCACTAAAAGCAGAACGTTCGTGTTCAAAAATGTAACATGTCCCTCATTTTGGCCTTAACTTCCTCTATACCGACATTATTTATGACTCCGTGTGACGGCCTAGCCACGGGGATCGGCGGTGTGA
This sequence comes from Yponomeuta plumbellus, assembly GCA_947310845.1. Taxonomy (NCBI): domain Eukaryota; kingdom Metazoa; phylum Arthropoda; class Insecta; order Lepidoptera; family Yponomeutidae; genus Yponomeuta; species Yponomeuta plumbellus. The sequence goes on along the minus strand of OX371198.1, from coordinate 12,362,943 downwards.
ACGGCGGTGCAGCGGGCGGGGCGGCAAATTGAAACAAACTCATAGAAATGTACGGAGCAAGCCACGCGGAGCGGCGAACGGCGACGTGACTGGCGAAATGTACCGAGCGGTGACTGGCGGCGACTGGCGGCGCGGCCGGCGAGTGAAACAAACACATGAACAAGTACGGCGCAAGCCACGGCGTCGAGCAGCAGTCGCGGCGACTAGTGCAGAGATCAAACGAGTTTAGTTGTTTTCGCCGCGAATAATAAATAACGCGACTGTTATTGCTAAAATACTAACAAAATGGGGTTTATTCATTTGTTACTTTGATAAAGAACATAATTACCTAAAAGTTATTTAATTTCATGAAACATTAATATACAGAGCAACATTTAATTAACTGACCATATTTTAGCAGCGATATTTCTGAAAAAATGCAGTTATGAAAAAGATTCATTGATACCTACTATCATTCTCCAAAATATGGTCAGCTTAATTAAATGGCACCTATGTATTAGATCAATGAGCGTTTTTCCTTATGTCAAATTTAGTTCTAAAAGAATCCCTAGGTGGCGCTGCCGTACCGTAATAATAAACGTCAAAGCAAAAAATAATACTATGGTTCTGTGGAATTTGTGATGGTTGATTACGGAAAAACAAAAATGCTGTTGTCGTTTGGTGATAAGTGCGATTTTGGATATTTTGGAGTCTTTGCTGTGGATTTTGGGTTTGAATTTTTATTTTTATTACGAGAAACCTCGTCCGAATAGCAACCCTGTTTCTCTCTTGTTTAGTAATCTATGGACTAACTTTGACAATGATTGCTACGAATCACAATTTTGTACGTAGAAACGAATAACGCCATCTAGATTATCTCAAGGAACTAAGAAAAAAAAGAAAGGAAAAACGCTCATTTTTCAGCGGCACTTAAAACTCTAGCTGCATTGACTTTTTTTCCAACCCTGAAGAATATAATTCGACAATAATTCTAGTAGACTCGAAAAATGTTTCGGTGGAAAAATGTGGAATTCTCCATAGTATACCTCGATTCCTATTCAAATCTATAGAGTAGAGTGCGACAAGTGAGTCGTGGCTCAAGCCTTTGGCGGGAAATTTAAAAATATTTTAGTTGATAGATAACCCTCCATATCGTCTGAATAAACCATCTTGATACTTTTGCTTAACTTGATTATTTGTTTAATTAGTTTGGAGTCTCCAATGAATTTTGTCCAAACATAAATAAATATAAACAAAACGAAAACATTAACTACATCAAAACCAATATTTCCACTCCACCAAAAACAGGGATAATAAAGATGCACCACATAAACTTATAAACATTTATTAATGCTGAACCATAATCAAAATCTGATTCCTATATTTTTTTCAACATCTTTGAGTTCTTTGACTGGAGTCTTCGATCTGACGTTTAACATTTTCGTCATCCGACAGACCTTACAACAAGAAATAATTCATGTTTGCTTTAAAACATTATTACTCGTAGGTACATACTAAAACATAGGTAAGATTATGTTGAATAGAAACAAAAGTTTTTTTCTTGTTTAAATCTAGGACGAGTATCAAACTGTTTTGGCCGTACTACTTGCAGTAAGTTTGACAGTCAGAGTGTGGCCATATGAAAAATTCGAAATAAATCGCGTCCCAGGACTCGCTTGTCAGACTCTAGATTAAGCTCTGCCAAATATTATGTATTGAACAAAAAAAAATATTACTTTGAGATAAAGACCGCTCTTGACCGGCCTGCCCTACTCAGCCCTACTAGTCGCGGCGGCAAACTTGCCTGCCCGTGGCCGGCAAACCGCGCCGCGAGAATTTTCGTCCCGCTTGTTGCCGCACCGCCGCACAGTGGTCCGAAAATCAAATATGGTGGACTTAGGGTTCAAAGTTGAGATATCAAGCTGATTTTTTTTTTACTTACTGTTTGTAACAATAGCAACAACTTTTTTATTTAGCGTTTTTGCTAAAAAGTGTGTTTTCATAGTGAAAAAAAAAATTGTATTTTTTTTTGTATGGAGAGAAAGTTATAAACGCGAAAATCTTTCAAATGGTAATACTGTTAGGCAAAGCGGCTAGTAGGCGTTATAGTACGCATGATTCTGAGCATTTCATGCCTTGACATCATGTTCATAAGTCTGCCGCTTTGGCTTCCACAGCACTTTGCATTTTTCCATACTAAATATAACAATGTGTTTAATGTTTACTATTTGACACCGCCTTTAGCACTAGTGATAGTTATAAACATTATTTTTTATTTGTAAAACGATGTACTTAAGACCAAATACAAAATCATTTTCTAAAAAAAATACAATGGATTTAATATCTCACAAATTTGTTTTTCGTCACGAGTAGTTCATTCATTATGAATGAATTCCTACAAATCTAAGAAATTATCTAAGTACCCACCGTACCACCTTTATACGGTAGGTACTTAGTTAATCACTTAGATATTTAAATGGCCACATCCCATTAAAGCCTTTAGCCGACTCTCATTGGTCGAGTCAAGTGACGTATGAATAGTAGAAACTACATTTAAGTGCCGCGTACGATATTTTTCTTCATTGCAAATTCATTCATTGAAGAAGCTACATCTACAAATAAATCTATTGCGCTGAAAGAATCTGGATATCATGTCTCGATTTGGAACCAACTTGGATTTCTACATATTTCTACGAGAGGGAGACTTGAAAGATTACAAGAGGTTATATCAAGCAATTTTGGACTGCATTTCATTCAATGTTTCTGACCAAGATTCGGAAGAAATATTGAAGTTTTCAAGATCCATCACTGTGAACTTGAATCGCAGATGGACCTTGGCCAACAGAACTCAGAAGACATTCATGAACAAACATATGGATTGGTTGGAGGAAAGAATCAAGTGGCCTGTATGCAATAATCTGAATCTTGCGGAGATTTTTGAAGAGACTGCAGAGGAAGAAAATCAGTTACCTGAGTCGATTGTTTACGCCACTCCATCTACATCAACAACCACACATGATATGTGCACTTCTACAGAAAGTTCAGCCAGAAAACCATTTGCAGATCTGGGAAACAAGCAAAAGAAAAGGCGGCCAACTACATTGAGCGAATATTCGGACGATGAGTTGTCTTTTGCTCTTGTTTCTAATCTTAAGTCAAAAGGAAGAAGTGACCTTGCCCAAGTAATTGAACACCTCATGAAAAATCCTGACCAAGCTCATGAAGTTCAATCATTGTTGTTCAATAAGGAGAAGAAGGAAGCTATTCAAGAAGATCAAGCTTTGGCTCTTGCTACTTCACTGGACTTGTCAAAATAGAAATATTTGGCACTAAGGTCTACCTTGTCAGAAATCAAGGATTCAGCACAGCTTCCTTCATACTACAAGTTATTAAAAGCTAAAAAGAAGTGCTATCCGGGTACATCTAATATTGAAATAACTGAAGATGGTGCAAAGGTTAAACTGCAAGCGTTACTTGATTTGACTGTACAGAGAATCTTGCAAGTGGTTGGCGAACCTCTAGATCTATCAAATAGAGAATTGAAGATGACCAGCAAATGGGGATTCGACGGATCGTCAGCACAAAGCAACTACAAACAGAAAAGCGAGTTGCCGGGCTTTGACGACTCATCTGTGTTCATGACGAGCCTTGTACCATTGAAGCTGGAGTCTGGTTTGTTGGTAATATGGGAGAATCCGAAACCGTCGTCTACGTTTTACTGCAGGCCTGTCCAGTTTAAGTTTGCAAAAGAAACCAGCGATTTCGTCAAACAAGAAAAAGCTGCGATGAAGGAAGAGATCCAAAACCTTACAGTAACCAGATGTGGGGAATTCGAGAGAAGTCATGATCTCCACATGACAATGATTTTGCCTGCAAGATAGCTACAATTATCACCGATACTCCATCTGCAGCGACTTGCCCTATATGTCTGGCAAAGCCAAGTGATATGAATAATCTCTCTCAAGTATTCTAAAGACCTGTTCGGGATGAGGTATACCAGTATGGACTCTCTACACTTCACATGTGGATCAGAAGCATGGAGTGTCTATTGCACATATCTTATAATTTGGACTTTGAGATGTGGAGTGCACGAGGTGAAAACAAAGTTCTTAAGAAGGCAAGAAAGAATTTAACCCAACAGGAATTCAAAGAACAGATGGGACTCTTGATTGACATCGTAAAACAGGGATTCGGGACTACCAACGATAGAAACACAGCCAGAACATTTTTTAGAGAGTACGAGAAGAGTGCACAAATCACGAAAATTGATGAGAATCTCATAAGGCACTTCGCTGTTATCTTGCAAGTAATATCTTCCGGGAACGTAATCAAAATTGAGAGTTTTCGGGAATACTGCAGAGAGACAGCTGAGCTTTTTGTCCACCATTATCCCTGGTACAATATGCCAGCTAGCGTACACAAACTGCTCATACATGGGGCGGATATTTGCAGACATTTCTCATGTCTTCCCATCGGAATAATGTCTGAGGAAGCATCTGAAGCAAGGAGTTCAGAAATGCAAGAGAGCAACACACTCGGAAAATAGGGAGGATCCAAAATAATGAAGATATTCTTCATAACTTTTTAATAACTTAAGACCCCTATTTATCTCACATGAGGCCAAAGTATACCAAATGCAAGAAGCTCAATTTATTTGCTGAAGCTATTGACCTACTAGAGAAAGCGCTTGAGGAAAAAGTAGCAATGGATATCCATGAAGTTTCAGTAGAAATGGCAGATCCTTTGGCATGATTACCACAACAGCTTTACGGCTCTTTACAGCTCATCAGAGCTTAGCAACAGCTCTTTTCAGGGCTATCATATATATGTGTGTTTCTTGGTTATTACAGTCAATATGGTATCCATTTTGAAATAATAATATGACACAGACTTTATCTTTAAAAAGAGAAATAATATTAAGACAATCGAAATCGAAGGCAAAGGGGCGAAGGCAGGAGTGTAAAAACTACCGCGGTATCAGCCTTCTCAGCATTGTCGGCAAACTGTATGCAAAGATTTTGATTGAAAGAGTTCTGGATGTGACTGAAGAAAAGATATGAGATGTTCAAGCGGGTTTTAGAAAGGGAATGGGATGCGTGGATCAAATCTTCTCTTTGAGACGGATGGTGGAGAGACTTTTGGCCAAAAGTCAAAGGGTTTTCTGTGCGTTCGTCGACTTGGAGAAGGCTTATGATAGAGTGGTGAGGAATGACCTGTGGTCAGTACTGTCCGAGTATGGGGTGGACAACGTCTTGCTGCGAGCCTTGAAGTCTCTGTATAGAGACTCCAGTGCTTGCGTAAGAATTAATGGGGCGTACACTGACTGGTTTTGCATTCGCAAGGGTGTTAGACAGGGATGTGTCGCGTCCCCGTGGTTGTTCAACTTATTCATGGACAGCTGCCTGACTGATTTGAGAGAGAATAACTGTGGGATGAGGATGGGTGAGTTACTTGTTAAATGTTTGTTGAACGCCGATGATCAGGTTTTGTTCGCATCGTCGGTGGAAGAACTGCAGACACAAGTAACAGTAATGGATGAGGCATTTAGAAGGAAAGGAATGAACATTAATGTGAGTAAGACGAAGGTAATAGTCTTCGAAAAAGATGATGACATGACTGAGTGCAAGATAATGATTAGAGATGAAAGGGTGAAAGAATTTGTCTATTTGGGGAGCCTGTTTACAAGGGATGGTAAGTGTGAAGGTGATATAGAAAGGAGGGTAAAAGCGGGAAATTGTGTAAATGGTGCCTTGCACTCCTTCGTGAGTAGCCAGAATATCTCCAAAAGGGCAAGATTGGCTATCTATAACGGTGTGCTGGTCCCAACACTGATGTATGGTAGCGAGACTTGGGTGTGGCAGAAGAATCATGAAAGTAGGATTAATGCAGTAGAAATGAGGGCATTGAGAAATATGTGTGGTGTTACTTTGAATGACAGAATACGCAATAGTGTGATCAGAGAACGTTGTGGACTGAAAGAGGATGTAGTGACTAGAATTGAGAAAGGAATGTTGCGTTGGTTCGGACATGTGGAGAGGATGAAGGAAGAAAGACTGACGAAAGCAAATATATCGAGCGAAAGTGAGTGGAAGGGCCGGTAAGGGACGCCCCAGGCGAACATACTTCGACCAAATAGGGGGTGTATTAGCAAAGGGCAAGATAAAAAGTACCCGAAACCGGCGTGCGTGCATGCAACGACTAATGAATGTCGATGAAGCGAAAGTGGTTTGTCAGGATCGTGGCAGGTGGCAGTCCCTGGTCTCTGCCTACCCCTCTGGGATACAGGCGTGAGCTTATGTATCGACATCAAACACTCACAAAAAATAATTACAATAATATAATTCGTATTTTGTGACGATGTCATTAACACAATATTTCTTTGTAGGTATTTCAATACAGATTTTGAGAAATATTTTTAACGTCATTCTAGCTAAAAACTCACTATAATCATGGTTGTAAGAAAATAAATCCGCTGCATAAACTTTTTTTGAAATATTGATACTTTCATTTTGTATTATTCTTTGAGAATCGATTAAAGATTTTAATGGGTAGTGGGAATTATCGCGCATCCAGTCGCTTTGATAGTATGATAAATAACAAATACTTAGGTAATTACTTCGTATTACATTTCGAGGAATTCGGTATACCCCATGTCGTTATAGCTACAATATTATTACAATATTAGTGTGGTGGGGCCAGAAGCAATGTATGTGCCTGTATGTAAATGTTATGTTATGTTGTTAATCAAATAGTCAAGATTCTAAGGACTTAAATTACACGTAGCTCGAGTCAATGGTCATGAAAAATGGTCGCTAAAACTAGAGCCATGAGATATTAAAGATAAATTCTTTGTTTTACAAATCAGTACTAGTGTTCATAACTATTATTAGTGCAAAAGCTAAGGTAAAAAGGTTTCAAATGCTTCACACATTATACATATTAAAATAATATTTAGTATGGAAAAATGCAAAGTGCTGTGGAAGCCAAAGCGGCAGACTTATGAACATGGTGTCAAGGCATGAAATACTCAGAATTATGCGTACTATAACGCCTACTAGCCGCTTTGCCTAACAGTATTACCATTTGAAAGATTTTCGCGTTTATAACTTTTTCTCCATACAAAAAAAAATACAATATTTTTTTTCACTATGAAAACGCACGTTTTACCAAAAACGCTAAATAAAAAAGTTGTTGCTATTGTTACAAACAGTAAGTAAAAAAAAAATCAGCGTGATATCTCAACTTTGAACCCTAAGTCCACCATATTCGATTTTCGGACCACTACCGCCGTTCCCCGTGGCTAGGCCGTGAGCCAGACTTTACTTAGTCTGATAGTATTCTGTGGCCTGTCAAAAAAAAGCCTTGTTCATTTTTTTATGAGGGATTTTCTGACAGCTCCTAAAAAATGGTTCCAATCTCGTTACTAGATGGCGGTGGTATTTACGAACGTAGTTTTTTTTTAATACCGCTGAGAGCCCTTCATTGATCTGTGTTTGTACGTCACTGGGTGTATATCGAAATGCGATGAAATCGATAAAAGCGCGAATCCATATAAGTGCAGTAGGTACAAAAACCCTACTTCGTGCGAAATACTTTGGGACCACTAAATTTGGTCGGATTCGCGCTGTAATCGATTCCATCGCATTACGGAACGTGATGGTCTTAGTGATGTGAACCGGTTCTACGAATACCGTTTTTTTAACCCCTTAAGCGCTTAGCGTACACCCGTGTGTACGTTAACTTTTTGTACCCCAACTGTTTAGCGTACACACGGGTGTACGCTAAGCGAGAGACTGGATTTGACTTCGATTTCTGCCGTGTTTTTATAGTCTATGGCCAATATCCGGTTTTCTCTTGACCAATGGTTATTGAGGATTACTTTTGTCAACGAACTTCATGCCATTCCAAAGAAAAAAATAAAGTTCTCATCGAAAAACAAGTGAACCGCGTCTGACAGACGCCATTTTGTGTTTTCGTCGCGAGTTGCTCCGCCCGCTCGAGGTTTTTAGATAATTTCGAAAGGAAGCGGATAGTATTTGTTTATGTGTTATATATAAAATTACTGGAAAAAGTGTGTAGATTATGTTTCAAATAATAGTTTTGTTGTATTTGATGGAAAATCAAATGAAAAAAAGCCTCGAACTTTTAGTGCCGCGTCAGGCGTTTCGGCTCCGCCCGCTGGAGGTTTATAAGTTATTCAAGAGGAAAGCAGATAGTATTTGTTTTGTGTTATATATCAAATTACTGGGAAAAGTGTGTAGATTATTTTTCAAATAATAGTTTTGTTGTATTTCATGGAAAATAAAGTGAAAACAAGCCTCGAACTTTCTGCAAAGGTTGCGCGGCCCGTGATGGCATTTATCTCTTCGTCATTTATAGCTTTATTTTGGTGATTTATATTAAAAAATAGATTAAAATAGTTAAAAATAATATGCAAATCATATTATAAGTGTTAGTTCAGTGCTAGTGAAAAGTGCAAGTGAAAAAAACGAAAAAAAGTTCAAAGTAGTAAAGGATGGTGTGGATAGTGGAAATTCACCTCGTCATTTGGAAAACAGGTAAGTTTTATTATAATAAAATATATAATAATTGGATAGGAAATTTCATGCAGATTCTAGATATATATAACACTTATTGAATAATTATGTAGTACTTTCTCTAATTTGAGAAATGCGGAACGGCGTCCCATAAAAAATGTAAAAAAATATGGCAGCGCCCTAGGGCCACTCAGGAAGGGCATATGGGCACACTAGGTAGTTTAGACGCGCCTCGCCGGACGGGTAGTAATCGATTTTTTTTATAGTCTCATTTATAGGGTGCATATGGGAAACAAAACTAATTCACGTTTTTTTTTAACTGAAACACTTCCAGCTCAGATAGGTATTTAAAAGCTTCATTAATTCTGTTTATGTTTTGTTAACCTCTCCTGACAGGTTTTTAAGGCTAAGCAGATTATAATAACATAACATTTTTTTGCATACAACATAATTGCATAATATTATGCCGTTGACTTAGTTTTTGAACTAAAATAATGATTTTATTACAAACTTAATTAATTTTAAGTTTTTAACAGTGCGTTTTCAAGACTTCTCATTAATTGATGATTGATTGATTGACTTGTTTAATGAAAAGAAAATAACAAAGTGCCTTGAAAAAAAGAACGTTTTTTTTTGTAAAAGAAATGAGAGATTTTTTTTAGTAAAAAAAAAACGTTGTTTCCAAGAACTCTGTAGATGGCATTGAACTGACTACGTCACTAGGTGCCAATACCAAAACGCTTTTAAAAAAAACTACTGACACACTTTCGTTTGCTTAGGAAAAACCTATGCCTTCACCGTTATCCCCGAGGGGGTAGGCAGAGGCACCAATCACTAGAACTGGGCCCACGTTTTGCAGAGTTTATTAGGTCCCAACGTGACAAGTGGCAGATGTGATGTGACAATGAATGACATCAATTAATTTTTTATATAAGTTTCGTTAAAATATAAAATAAATAAACTCACACCCGTGAATCGCTCATAGCCTGGGCTGCTTGAGTGATCTTAAACGATCACTAGGGTTAAGCAACATACGGCGCGTTCAGTCCATGGATGGGTCACCATCTATGATGACTAAAGCCGCGTATCCATAACGCGCTCCAAGAGGGCGAACATTGGCGCGCGTTCCAGCCGCGCGAAATGGATACCATTTTGGAACGCGCGCCAATGTGTTCGTTGGAGCACGCGAACACGGAGCGGTCCGTTCCGACTAGTGTCTGCTTTTTAGCGCACATCAATCGTGGCGCGCGCGCCATTTGAGACGGACGTTGTATTTTTTCTCGAACACGACTGGCTTCCATGATGAACGGCCGAACACTGGAACGGTTGGCACGCGCGTCAGGCGCGCTTAGTTGATTTACTTCAAATGTTTGGAACGCGTTCCGCGGAGCGCTCTCTCGGCGCGGTCATTCATGGCGCGCGCTCCAGGAGCGCGTAATGGATACACGGCTTAACGCTTCGCAAGGCACGTTAAGCAGTTGGTGCCGGCTGCCGTCGATAGATGGCAGTCGTTAAGCCAAGTCAGAGGCCTTAGGGTGGCTTGAAAACTTCTGACAGTAAGATCAGCCACTAGTCTTGCAAGCCTTTACCAATCCGGACTTGGCCCCCGTGGTGGAGTATGACCTATACCTTCCTCAGGGAAGAGAGAGTTGATGATGATGACACCCGTTATCCCCGAGGGGGTAGGCAGAGGCACCAATACGTTTCTTTTTACGATCTAAAACTTACAGCCAAGTGAAATAATCAAAACATGATGTGACGTTCCGTTCCTTGCAGTAACTTACCAAGTTCAGCGCCATCTATCCGCCCAGATGGGAAGAGTTTAAAAAAAATGTCAAGAAAATCCCTCATTGGAAAATACCGGTTCCAAAAAGTTGTAATGGGTTCCATCACTAATGTGTCTAGACGGAACACAGAGTATTGTGAAAAAAAATTCAAGTCACGTTTTATCAGAGCCATCTATCGGAGTTTCGAGAACTAATTTTTTTTTTTAATCAGCTCTTGGAAAATCCCTCATTCCAGTCATTAAAATGACATTTCGTCCCTTAGCTTACAACACCGCTCAAGTCGAAAATTGGCGGTTTTCACATTTGAATGCCATTAGATGGAGCTGCTCATTGCGCGTCTAACCATTGGTCACACCTATAAAGTTGGTAAAAATGACTTAAGCGGTGTTGTAAGCTAGGGGACGATTTGCGATGTGACCAGGTTTTGGAAGAAAAATAATAGAGACTTGTGAAACAACACAATCGACATAAAATAAAGACTAAGGTTGTATCACATCTTTCTTTCGTAGAATTCGCTCCCAAAGTCGTGTTAGATGAATAAAAAATATCAATGAGCCGTTTTCAGAAGAACTAAAAAAAATAAAATATTACGGCTGTCAAAGGAATGCAATTGTGTACCTCAGCTCAATAGCCATGTGTGATACATCATAAAATAGGTCTCAGCGAGCTGAACAAAAGTTACTATGACGCCAACAGCCAAATGTTTGTCCTTTCGGAATTATATTGTATTGAAAAAAAAAAAAGTAACATTTTCAATAAAATATAACTAACTCTCAAAATAATGTCTATTAAAAAGAAAAAAATCAACCACGAAGTTTTTATGATTCATGCAAATATTTTTATATTTTTTTAATTTGTTTCAAAAACAGATTAATGATTTGATTCAATTCAGTTAGGTTTGGTTCCATTTCATTTCATCTCATTAAATTTCCGTTTCATTTCATTTCAATAAAAAAATTTTTACTGAAGACTTGGCTGTATGGGCTAGTTCCCTTTGCCTACCCAGAATTGGTGAAGAAAAAAAAATCTCTTTTACGGTTGGCGCCATTTTCCAAAAATTTTCTTTATTAAATTGCTTCATTTTTTCGCAACTGTATTAGAAATAGTTGTTCAGTACACGTGCGGAACCGTCATTGCCACTTGTTCCGACTGTCAACCATCGCCTTCACGAGTAGACATTTGTCGGAACTCGTTGCAATGACAGGCTTTCCGCACTTGTAATTAAATATACTATTTTTTTTAGTTCTTCTGAAAACGGCTCATTATTAGTATGTTGTGGTCATAATAATATGCATGAAAAATAAACACATCTCGAACTTGACGATTTGTTACCGCGATGTTCGATGATTAACATTTCTGACGGCATAAATCCCAATCTCGGCATAACGCTAATCCAGGCGCAAGGTGCTAATCTTGGTACTAATTCAGAGTACAACTGCAATGAGGGCTTTTCAAAGCGTCATTAAAAAAAAATAGTACCGCAAATTACCGATAGATGGTGCTGATGTCATTACATCACTTGTACCTTATCTGTGGTTCTGGTCCTATGTTTTTACAAAAATGCACAATGCATGGGCTAGTCATGAGCAAAGACAATAATTCACGTACGTATGTAATAAACAAAGTAAAAATACTTCGATAACTTTCAAGTTTCAACAGTTTCAAAAAAAAGTCTAGTTTAGAGCACAGACTGCAAAGAGATGTTTAGACTATCACAGATTAATAATCATAAACCAAATAACCCCATTTTACTTCCAAGTAAAAATTGTTTATGTTACGTAGGTGATTTTTTTTTAGACTTAAAGTTGTAAAATAAATAAATGTATACATTTCAGATAGTTCTATGTCGTCAGAGTCAGAATAAAATTCTAAAACCCAAAACTTGTTTTTCACTTACAATATGTTTTTATTATTTAATTACATAATCACCAGGTTGAAATCCTGTGACAAAAAAATAAGAATTTGTAAAAAAATTTACTTAAAATTAAAAATCTGGTGGTCACTCTGTTCCTTTTTTCCTCTGTGCTAATATTTAATTTCTTGATTCAATTTAAAAAGAAAATTGATTATAACGTTAAATCGACAGACTGAGAACATCACTATTTTAACTGGCAGCCCTTTTCAAATTCTAAATGTCATTTTACTGACTGGAAGGAATTAAAAAACGGACTTATATAGGTTAAGTTATTGTTTTTATTTACAATTTACAATACAATACTTAGACCATAGGTACTAACTAATACCTATTTAATACAATTCTTTCAAAGCTGCTGCCAAGTGTAAAACTGTGGTTAGAAACTATGGAATGTTAGAGTTCAAATTTATACGGCAAACATGCATTCAGAATTACACGTTTTCCCTGATAGTTATAACAGGGCTTTCCCAAACTTTGGCCGGCCAAAAATAATCGGATATTTAAGTTTAGACTCCGAGAGGCAATACCATCCTGATACCAGGCAACTCATGTTTGCGAGATGTGCCGAGAATAAATCAGTAAGTTACGATTTAAATTTGCAAATAGAAAGGACGAAACGTAAACCACAGGAATTAAATGAGAAGATATCACACCTGCTACAATTTCTATTGGACCAAGAAAAGAGGTTAAATTTTTCCAGTATAAATGCTCTGGATGATGCAAAGTTTTTCTGTTATCGGGGACTGATGACTTGTGTCGCCTGCACTCCTTACGAAAACAGAGAACCCTGGCGGATTGTGGCCACACTTCATAAGGGCAACATTTACCTCTGTGCATTGGACACACAAGAAAAGATTGAGAGGTTGCAAACCATGTCTGACAAAGATAAGATGTTCACTACATGGGGTTACAAGTTTGAGCAATTTGTTTTGTCAGGTAAGTAAAGATATTAGATATTTACTATTTGAGCAATAGCACCTTGAAATCTATTAGTTATTAGTTGGGTCATGGTGTAGCAAAGGGTGTGCAAGGGAAAAAACACTTAGAAAAATTTTGCAAAAAAAATTGGCTCCCCGTAACCCATTCTTTTTATATTTTTAATCAAAGGGCGGCATCACAATGAGCAACTTTTCCCCCTAAAAAAAATCTCTAAATTAAATATTTTTAATAATTAGTTTTTTCCCTTGCACACCCTTTGCTACACCCTGACCATTAGTTGGCTCGGCGGCTACCAAATTTGGTAGGGGAAGTATTTCGGAATAGAAATTAAACCTTACATTTTTTAACCATTGTTCTAAAGTCCCTTGTGCCAAGGTAACTTCTCATTTGCAGAGTTGAGCCAAAGGGTTAAGATTATATTTAACTACATTACATGTAAGACAAAATTGTTTCTACCAGGTTCCCTGTTGGAACATTCATCAAATAAAAAGTGTTTAAAAAATTTCAGACTCTTTATTTTTATTTTGTTCCAGCCATTAGTAATTAATTGGATTTGTCAATAAAATAATAGTAAAAATAAAGTGTTACAGTGATCACGGCAAACACGGGTTCAAAAGAAACCAGGTAGGATCAAGTTAGATCTAATTTAGTGTCACCCTTCTGAAAGTCCGAAAGTAAGAAGTTTAAGGCAGAGGAACCAACATATTATTGCAAATAAAAAGACTGTGATGTATTTAATTATGAATTTTATTCCTGAGACAGTTACTTTATCTTAAATAACATTAATAATATTGTAGTTCTATTGAAGTTTGATGTTTCTAATATTTGTAAACTTTTAGATAGCCCTAACTCTGACCCCCATCCAGAGGAAGCATTGGATGAAAATGAAGAGTTCTCCCTTGTTTACACAACCAATCTCAACAAGCATACCATTGTCTATGGGGCAGAAATGGATGGCATTCGATGTGACAAGCGTAAAGTGGAAACACCACCTTCAGCCGAGCTGGGCCCTGATGCCACAATACAATATCTATCTGATAAACAGTTCATAGAACTTAAGACTAATAGACATATTGAATTTCCAAACCAGCATAATAATTTCAGGTAATTTCTTCAGTATAATAAGAAAAGTAACAGCATACCTATCAGTAGAACATTTGCCTTATATACAAGAGACTGTGGGTACAGTCCCAGCATTTAACCTATAACTTGGATTTTCTAAGTTTCTTTTTTTAGTAAGTGCTTACTATATCCTAACAGTGGGGGAAAATCATTGTGATAAATCTGAGGAGAGTAAAGCTTCGCACAATTTTTTTTTTATTACTTAGTGGATTCGACGACTTCAGACCCATGTATCCCCTGGTAGACCCCCTGGGGGAGACATATAATATTTTTTTCCATCCTTATTCCTTATTGAGTGGCCATGGCCAATATGAATCCAGTACCCACCTTGTGTCATGTTAACCAGGACAGGGGATCCACCAGTATTTGAAAAAAAATCTAAAATTAGTACTGATGTCTCCCCCAGCAAAGGGACATCAGGACTGGAAAATCTGATGTCTCCCCCAAGGGGTGTACTTTCCGAATTGCGCGTTTTGGAGGTAACCCTTTGGCTTTTCCTCATGTTGTTTTAGGGTGTACAATGAAGAATGTCATATAATAATTTTAAAGGGAAATAAAGTTATAATAATATTAAAATTCCTTCCCTCTTTCAGGCGTTTCAAAGCGAAGAAATGGTGGTGTCAGTCTTTTCTGGCTGGTGTGGACACTATAGTATGTGGCTTTAGAAATGACAATGGCATTGTTGAGGAACTGAAAGTTTTTGATGTGCAAGAGGTTGCTAAAATGTCACAGGTGAGATTGTAGATATAATAATGATAACCTAATTCTGAAGCACTGGATGGGAAAGTTAATAATTGCCCATCCAGTGCGGTACACAAGTTTTTGGTTTATTTTTTAAGATTAGTTTATATTTGGGCCATTGTAGCTAAGTGCAGAAAAGTTAAATGTAATATACCACGCAATCAAGAAAAGTTCAGTAAATTGTTGGGTAATTAGATAATTGTTTTTTTTATTTATTTTAATTTTACTCATCAACACAAACAACTCTTATGAACCTACTCTGATATCGCCAAAAAATATCATAAGTTTCATAAATTCACTACAGCAAGTTTAGTATAACATTTGTTTTTTAAACATTGTATTTTTAAATTGGAAATAGAATTATTAACTTAATCCATCACCAGCCTCTATCATGTCTATACTGTAAAGTATTTAAGTTTAAATATTTGTTTTTTACTTTGTTTCGAAGTTGAAATACCCCCTTGTTCCCACATTATTTATATCAAAACTTGTTTTGTTTAATGTATACAATACATCACTAACTTGATGAAATTTTATATGTATAATTGGTATGTCTAAGAATAGGTTGTTATATGTGTTTCATACCCCTATCTGGCAAAACAACGTTTGCGGGGTCAGCTAGTATTAGTATATAATTGGTTGACAAAATGCCAAATAAGTTACTTTTAAAACAGAATTTTGTATGGAAATGCCAGTTTGTGACGTCACATTTCAGAGCACTATTTTTATGTTTCATCTATTTAAAAATTGTAATAACTAGTAATTGACTAAAAGATATACATTCTCCGAAGTATTTTGTAATTTTTGTTTTAATCGAGCATATCAAATAATTTATTGTTGGTCGTGTCAACTACCGTATTTGTAAGTGTAAGGCATCCGCTGAAAATCAGCGCCATGGCCCAACCATGGCATAAAGCTGAGCGGAGACCTTTTTGGTACATATGCATATAATAATTGTTAATATGTTAAGTTTATACATTTTTTGTAATTTTATGTGCCAAATAAAGATTATTCTATTCTATTCTAACAAAATGTTACTTGGTTTTCAGAGATTTTGGCGTCCCAATATTTGTCTGAATTTTTTGGAGACATTTTTAACTTACGTAAAGAGATGCTTAGCCAAGGAAATAAAGAAAAAATATGGAGAGAAAGCATTGAAAGGCATACAATCATTACCTCTTGTGTCTCTACACTTCGAATGGAGCCCTAGGATGCCAGTAATGGTTACGGACTCCTACAATTATGATGCAGACCCTATCCTGCCTGAATGGTTTGTGAACAAATTTGGAACATTATAGTCAATAGAGATAGAAGGAGACTGACAGCCCAGCGTCTATGAATTAATAGTATGACGACGCGAGTCGTGGGTTTTATGGCGCTGAAATATCTGAATTTGACAATTACATCCAGATTCCCATCCCCTATACTCACAATGATAATTTAGCCACCTTGTAAGTGCGTTTAATTGACATTTTATCCAAAATAGGTACGCCTTTTGTTTACGATTCACTGTAGTTTCCATAAGTAGCAATTTCTTTGATCGACACGTTAACAAGGCCGTTATTTCTATCATACTTACCTGTTCTGTTGCCTTTTTCATACAAACTGTTGACATTTTCGCGCGATAAAACTGCGAGACTCTCGTCGTCATACTACGTAATATTAGGTAGGTACAATTGATTGTCCAGTGCTGTTTTAGTACAAGTGCAATCATGTGTAATTCAAAGGTGTAATATGTGTAAAAATATAAATAAAATTTTATTTTGTATTTTCATACCATTTATTTATATCACTGCATAGCAAATGATGTAAATCAACATCCATAAGACTAATCAACAACATGGATATTTTCACTTATAATATACATTTAAAAGTAATATTTAGTATCATACAATCATAAAAATTCTAAATAATAACAGTAATATTTAACATAACAACATATAATCGTAATTAACTAAAATGGTGTCAGATTATACACAATGTTTACAAAAAATATATTTACATAACAATCTCTTAGCACTAGTAACAGAATCTTCATTCTTGTGGTCAAGTTTTGGTACAACATTGTCTAAAGCTGCCTAAACAAATATGTTTGTGCAGCCTCGGACGTTTTACACATAGGCTTGTAAAATGTCATAGTGTTATGTGATAACATCTTCGCTTACCATCAGCCTCCATAGTCTCGAGGTCAATTTGGCCACGGCCACGATTCATTGCGTTAATTTAAAAATGTAACAAAAAGGTGTCAGATTGATTGACTGATTTTTGATCCAAAATCTAAACAAACTAAATCGGATGCAAGTAGAACACAAATTACGTCGAAAGTAAAGTTGGCAAATAGAAACTGAAAGAGGAGTCGACCGCAACAGTCATTTCACTTATATGACTTTCAGGGGCCTGTTTTATAGAACTAGCATTCATGGATGACAATTCGATGTATATGTATTGCAAAGTCGATCAACCTACAAATTAACCAGCAGGAAAACTCTGCTACGGAATGTTGTAAAAAACAATAGATTGTAGTTTTATAAAACAGGCGCCAGAAAACTTACAAAATGACTCGGGCAGCACTTAGCTTATAATATGACATTTGTTTCATTAAAATCTTTACAAGTTCAACTTTACTTAAACTACAACATCCATGTGTGTTCCCCAAATTATCTGCTCTGGAAATAGAAGTGCAATGTAAGTAAACATGAAAAGTGCAAGAGGAGTATAAGATTCTGTTACATCCAATAGCTACTCGTGATATTAAACTAGAAACAGTGTTTGTCCCTTTTTTTAAACACTAAAGGGCAATCCACATTACAATAGGCCGGAACTGTGCGGGCATAACGATACAAACTAAAATAAACTTTAAATACTTAAGGTTGCTCGATATTGATAACGGCAACAGGTAGACGCTTGAAATATTCAAATGAGATAATATATTATTCACTTTAAAAGTAAGTAATTAAATTAAAATAATATGAATATTTAAGGGGACTCCCATACATACAACAAACGTGTTTTTTTTCCAATTTTATAATGGCATGGAACCCTTCCGTGCGCGAGTCCGACTCGCACTTGGCCGATTTTTTTTAGTCTCTAATCTCGTAAGTGTTAAAGGATTACTTTAGAATGAAGTCGATCCACACGGTCGTAGCTGGCCCACTGTAACGTGGATATACCGTAACTTTCATAATGCTTACACATAGTACCTAAGTATTTGTACCAGACACCAATAATAGTGTACTTCTGTATAGCGCTGTTAATAAAAAAATAACAATATCTTTCTCTCACTCTGATAACCCTGCAGTGTATGTTATGTGAGCGAGACGCTATCAGTTTTTCATCCTTTTAGCTAACTTCAAATCAATTGATGTTCATGGTTGTCTGTCTGGGTTGCCTGTTAAGCATTTGGGGGACGGTTTTCTTAGTGGCTAGATTTCGCAGAGAAGTCGAAAATGATAAAAAAAATATTTACAGTTAAAACTCATACAACTGATTATGTAAAAATGTTACTTGGCTGCCGTCATAGCAATAAAAGATCACAAAATTATTTGGATGTGTAAAAGATTAAGGGAGACCAACTGCCTCGATCAATTAAAAACTTAGTGTTTTAACACTAACAACTAGAATAAAATGTACAATTATAGCTTAATTAGGTACTAGACACTCACGGTAAAGTATACCATAATGGATCATACAACACTCATTGTTTCATAATAATGAAATATACTCGTATACTCAGTTAGAAAAAAATATGGCCCAATTTTCACCTTCGTGGTTTTTAAATCCAATTGTAACAGTGACAGCTACATCTGTTTGTATTTTGATATTATAATATGTTCTCCTCATGAAAAAAAACTACATACTTTAGAACAGTCTTCTGGTTCACTTACATTTATTTCCCTGTTGTCTCAGTTTTCATTTGTACTAGCGTTTTAATAAAAACAACTACGAGGCATTCAGAGAGAATCACTATTATTCTCTATTCAGGCACAGACTGAGGGCATCACAACATTATTTCTATTGACATACTTGTTCCTAACAAAACTATCTACACAGTGTACCAACTTAACTGCTTCCTTATCAAAAGCTCTTAAGTAGCAAAACGTCTTATGAGCTGTATGCCTAATTAGCGAAACGTCCATGTATCAAAACGGCTAACTAACAGATTGTCAGTACGGCACAACGTCTATATAGGTAATCGTCAATCGTGATCATGATCATTATGTAATACCTACTGAATGGACGTATTACCCAACTAATGATAATGAAAGACGTTCTGCTTATATGGACGTTTTGTTAATTAGGCATACTGCTCGGACGTTTCGCGTTGTTGGACGCTTTGCTACTTAGACCTTAGATTTTGATAAGGAAGGAATTAACTGTAGAGATGTTTTGAGAGACAATTCTATGTTCGTCCATTTAGAAACATCTCCGGTAAAATTGCTACGTAATGTGCAGGCTCATCAATCAAAACTGAACTCAATTTTTAAAATTATATAGCACCGAAAATTAAATTATTTTTTAGGCCTCCGACATGAGCAGCGAATTTGTATACAAAATACAATAGCTTTAATATGAACGGTTCATAATGATATACATACAAAATGAAAATTTAACATAACAAATTGAACAATATCGCACCTCCGGTAATATACCGTTACAACTCAAAAATCATTGATTTTGAGTTATAAACACAGTTCGATTCGGTTTTTCAACAGATTTCACCTCACATAGCGTTATAATTTTAGTTCTATAAAATCACCGCTAGATAGCGATGTAACGGTCTATTACTAAGTCAGTTTGAGCAACCTTTGTTCTCAAACAGTGTTACGTCTCAGTTTGGAACAAGTAGTAATGCACGACGCCTGCAAATAACCGTGGTAAGTTGAAATAATACTACCTTCTTTATCAGAATACGAAAGTTGTTGTTGAAATTAAATCTAATACACAGATACAATTATAAGTTGTAACTGTATTTCAGATGGTTTTATTTTTGTTTTGCTTTTCATAGATAGGATCATTTCGATTTGTATCATTATATCGCAAAAATACTTACACAAATAATGGTTTAGCACGGTTTTACCGCGAACACGAACACCGAAATTAATACCAAAAGAATCACAATTTACCAAAGGGCTTTTTAATTTGAATTCGTAGGTAATGTATGGTTTATAAACCTAATGAATATAATAATTAGTTTACCTCTCATTCAATTAAAAAAGGGTAATATAACCGCTACTTCTCAACTATATTAATAATTTTGCAATCCTCAAGTATATATTTCAGATTAAGATGAAACGACATGGTAAAATATTACAAATTACACTAAACAATTCAGGTAAGAACACCAGAGATGCAGGTTTAATTGATTTTTTTTTATATTGTACCCTTATGGAAAGTGAATTCATTCCAATCAATATGACGCTATGAAGCTTACGCATGCAAAGTTTTTGTTTTATGTTTAATTGTTGTGACCATTATAACAGGCTCGCAAATTAAAAATGAAACTAATTCAATGATGACACAAAATATAAAGGTATTTACCGTGGTTATTACCTACTTTACTTTTTATCTTATACATTTAGGTATACGGAATATGAATAGGTATAGGCACGGGTTTTTTCATTTTTACGAATAGCTATTGGCCATAGTGTCAGATGTGGATACTGTTACCTAACTATTACTATTTGTTTACAATACAGCCAGCTATAATGTACTTTTATATTGTTTCATTGCAGAAAATAAAGCTGAAGTTTGTGGAAATCGAGTCACAAAAGAGTAAAAATACGAAATACGGTGTATAATACGAACTTTGTTTGGTATATCATTTTCAGTGCCTTATTAATGAATTTGTTAATGTTAAACATAAATTTGATTGTTTAATCCAAAAATTAATAGAGTTTTATCTTGATTATTGACTATTTTTAGTTCTGAATTTCAAAAATCTTATCAAATATAGTGCTATAAGTGGTACTTTTTACAGGAATACTGAAAAATGTTTAATTAATTCAGAAAGCATATTATTTGAGCATTCTAGTAATTATGCACAATTATGTGTTAATATGATAATTTATTGAAAAAAATGCGTTAGAAGGATTGAAAATTTTTCTTTTAGCTCTCCTGAATAATGGCATTTTTAGAGTTATAACACTATATTACCGGAGGTGCGATTTATTTTAGTATGTTATACATACTTATAAACGTTTGATGCAATTGGTTATCTCAATTATAATTGATAGGTGTATTGTTAATAAGTTTAGTGTTAATAAGTTTAGTCTTCGATTGGTCACTCATTTAAGCTCAGTGCAACCACTAGAGGCGGGATTAATTTTCATTTCGCATTTCATGCTTCAAAGATTTACTAAGTTTATCAGTAAAACTCCTATGTGATAATAAAATATATTAAATCTTTGTGCTAACTTACGATAAATTCATTTATAAACTATACTCTATTTAATTCGCAATTTCGTCGAGATAACCGAACTCTAGTGTATTATATAATAGACGGCGCGCTTGGCACGCCCGCATTGGTCTGTTTAGTTACATCTAGCTACTTGCATTGTGAGTGGTGGACTAACAGTTAGTCGCGCCTGCATAACATTCGTTGAACCTACCTAACATTAGTTGTTACAACTCTCAACATGGGTATCACAACTACTTAAAAATACATATAAAAACTTCGATGTTCTCATATAATCCGTGATCTTCGGTATTGTCATGAGCACATTCCACCTTTATACATTCGGTACGGTTTGTCATTCATACTGTGCTACATGTGTAATGTTAAAGGCGGATAACTTTTTTTACTTTATCTCACTATTTAATTGTCTATAGTAATAATAAAAATATGAATAACTAGCTGTTGCCCGCGACTTCGTCCGCGTGGGCTAATTGCTATATGCATAGCTCGCAGATGGTAGATTTTTTCCGACTTACTTGACAGATATCGTCATATTTTGGACAATTCACACAATATCTTTATAAATTGTAGCCTATGTGTTATTCTGATGTATAAGCTAAATTATTGTAAAGTTTCATTAAAATCCATTCAGTAGTTTTTACGTGAAAGAGGAACAAACATCCATCCATCCATCCATACTTACAAACTTTCGCGTTTATAATATTAGTAGGATTATCGAGCGATCGACTATCATGCCTACTACATTTCCGCCACGCGGCAAAATAAATCGTATTTTAATATTGACTCGGCTTTAGGGAGTGTGTAATTAGTTCAGTGAGAATATTCACAAAGCAATTTACCTTCACTGAAGGCATTTAAACATTGTACTATGCAAGATGCCCAACACTCATTTGGTATCTGTGCAAGTGAAACTAAATTCTATTGTCTATATACAAAAGGTGACATATCGTAACTGTTCAGCTGACTAGATGTCAACGTACGGAGGTTCTATCTTATCGAGGTCGGCAAGTAGGTCGGAGGCGGGGTTGAGCGGCTCCAACATGTCTTCCCGCAGGATCTCGTGCAGCGGCGACGCCAGCCCCTGGCTGTCCACCACGTGGACCGGGTTCGAGCCGCACGTCTCCACCGAGTTGCCGTTTATGAGAAAGTCCCTGTTGCCGTAATTAAACACGTTCTTCTCTTCGACCATTTGGGGCGTGGAGGGCACGGACTTGGAGCAGATGCCGTTAGAAGCGCCGTACGAGTCGGCGGCAAAAAGTTCGCGCGCGCGCCGCGGGTCTAATTGCAGCTGCAGCGCCGGCGTCGCACGCTTCAGACTAGGCAGCGGCGTGCTCGGCACCGACCGGGACATGTAGAACTTGTTCTTGTCGGTGACCAAGTCGCTCAAATCGAATTCGATGCTGTTAGTTCGCTTGAGGAAGTCCTCGACGTTGTCCGCGGCAGGGTTTTCCTCGGCGAAGGTTTGGTTGAACTGGCCGCCGCGGTCCAGGAGGTCTTCGGCGGGAATAAGCGAGTTGAGCTCGTCTGTCAGGATCTGCTGCTCCGGCAGCAGTTCGCAGCCTTCGGCCATGGCGTCCTCGGTCGCGAGCAGGGTCTGCGTGTCGCCGGCGAGTACGTCGTTGCTGCTGTCGATGGCGTCGTAGATTTTGTCGAGCGTCTCGGGGTTGAGTCCGGCCTTGGATATGTCGCAGGTGTCGGCGAGCGAACCGAAGTCGCAGAATTCGTTGGGCACTGGGGTGGGCGGCACCGAGCCCACGGGCGTTTTGTTGTACAGCATCCCGAGGTGGTGCATGCCGGGCTGTAACGGCACGGACTGCGACCGAAAGGCGTCAGGCTCGGGCCGGTAGCCGCCCAGCGACTCCTGGAAGAACTGGCTCACCTCGTTGGAGAGCGGGTCGGCCGACAGCGGCGCGGGCGCGTCCGGGCAGCCGCCCTCCCGGAACAGCTGACTCGGCATAAAGTTGAGCGGCGCGTGATGGACGCCGTTGGTCATCCCCGGCGCGCACTGGAACAGTTGGTTCTTGTAGTGGCACGAGACGATGTTCGGCGAGGGCGGAGCGGACATGGGCTGGCAGTACTTGATCCCGGGCGCGCACGCGGCCTTGGCGATGAACTTTTGGTCGTTGGGGATGGCGAAGGGCTGGCAGGCGTCGCCGACGCCGAGCGCGAGCGGGTTGCGGCGCCTGCGGCCGTTGTGCTTGGGGATGGGGCGCGGGCAGAGGCGCGAGCGCGGGACGGGCGTGTTGCGCGGCGATACGAAGGGGCTGGCGGCCGCGCTGGCCGGGACCGGCGAAGTCTGCAGCGACCCGCCCGGCGCCGCGGGCTTCGCCTTCACGGGACTAAGCCCGCGGTGCCCGAACCCCGGCGGCGACTTCGAATTGAACGTCCTAGGCGAATGACACCCGTCGCTGATCGGCACGAAGTCGTACGCCTGAGTCCGCGTCGTAGGACTCTGAGGGATATTGTGATGCCCGTTCCCGTTGTAAAGCTGCGGTCCTCTGTTCGTCATTAAAATGTCATTGCCGTTTTCATTCGCGATCGGCGCTGTGGTCCCGTTTGTCTGTATAGAGTTTAGCCTGTTGATTTCCGGATTCGGTACGCTCGGTCCGTTCGGAATGTCTGACACGCTGGAGGCCGACACTGGCTTGAAGGCGCCGTCGGACCCGGCGGCCGGCGCCGGCGCGCTCTCGACGGCAGCCGGCGGCTCTCCGCCAGAAGCCACGGCCTGAAAGCTGGACCCACTCTTCAAGTTTTTCGCCAGGAGTTCCCGCAACTGGCATATTTTCTCGTTCTTACCCTGGCTATGGTCGTCCTGTGGGTCCAGGCCTGTTTCTAAAAAAGCAGCCGCGTCCGTGGTGTCGGTAGGGTGGCCGGCGCCGGGCGCGGGCGCGTGCGCGGGCTTGGCGGCGGCGGGGTCGCGGTGGAAGTAGTGCAGCAGCTCCTCCTCGTTCCCCTGGCTGCTGCCCTCGTTGAGGTAGTCGTCCAGGTCGTGCTTGTCGATGTTGCAGATGCTGATGACGCGCTCCCGCGTGAGGAGCTCCGAGTGCCTCTCCTGGCAGATGACGCCGCTGCGCAGACTGAGCGCGCCCAGGGCGCAGCACTCGCCCGCGGGCCTAGTCGGAGCTCCCGCCGCCTCCTGTTCCTCCCGGGCCAGCGCCGCGGCGGTGCTTGTGGACCGGCTCGATACGTTTTTTGGACCCTCTAAAAGAGCACCCTCGGGTCGGACGGCGGCGTCGACGGAGGTGGACGGGGCGTGGCGCGCCGCCAGCTTGCCGCCCATGATCTCGGCGGCGCGCATCTTCTTGGGGAGGTACTCGCGCGGGAAGTCCTCGGCGGGCGGCGGCGGGGGCGGGGCGCGGGGCGGGCCGGCCGTCTCGCTGTGGAAGGCCTCGAGGATGAGTTTCTTGCCTGGCAACGGGCGGGGCGCGGGGGGGTGCGGCGGCGGCTCGGGGGGGCGGCGGCGCTGCCAGGCGGCGCGTTCCGTGCTGAGATCGAGGGATGCGTCGCTGCTGAGGTTTATTGGGAGGTTGTGGGCGTCGGCGGGGGGAAGGGTGAGGTCGCGGGGGGCGTAGGCGGGCTCGAAGGCGTAGGGGTCGGGCCGGTAGTCGTGCACGGGCGGCGGCGCGCGGCGGTAGTAGGGCGCGCGCGGCTCGTACACGTAGTCGGGGTACTCGGGGTATGGGTCGAGCTCGCCCTCGTGCTTGACGGCGGGCGCGGGGCCGGCGGGGTGCGGGGCAGGGGGCGGGGGCGCGCCGTACGACGTGGACGGTGCCTCCTCGCCCGCCTCTTGCCCTTTGTACTTCTTCGGTCGGCCCGGCGTGCCGTGCGTCTGCAATGTGAAAGTGATGTCAGTTCATCTGAAATGCTGGTATCAGGACATTTTTTGTCGTTAACAAAGATACAGTTGATTTGTTTCTATCGTGCGGATGTGTAACGAACCTGAATCTTTCGTTTGAGCTGCTTCATTAGTTGCCGACTAGCTGGATCGTCGCTTGGACCTGAAAAATGTAGGTACGTTATAATTATTAGGTACTTAACTGGAACTGCAAAATAGAGCACCAAAAACAGAAGACCAATGCTTCATTTATTATTTCTCGTAATAAATATTATTAATAAATTTATTCCAAATAGGTAAACAAAATACAATGGCAATATGGCGGACTTGATCATTCAACCTCTAATCTAAAATACAGAAAGTTGTCTTGCACATCGGTTTTAAAAGTTATAATATAATGAATACAATGCCCCTCAAGCCCCGAGGACCCGCCGGTGCGGGTCCGATGTAAACTACGGCGCGTTTCGTTAGGTCCCGTAGACCCGCCGGCGGGCCGGTCTTGCAACGGCACTTTGAATCGTATTTTGAGGATGATACAGGCCACAGTTGTATCATCATCATCATTCAGCCACAAAAAGTCCACTGCTGGACGTAGGCCTCCTCCATGGATTTCCAAAAAGACCGGTTAGAAGCGGTTGTATCCAGCGCCTTCCTGCCACAGTGGATGAGCGTGTTTAATTCTTTGTAAACTGATATATTTCACATAATTATCGTCGTTCATACTGCAATTTGTTCTATGTAAAAAAAATAAAAAAAAATTATTTAATTTAGAACAATTTGCCGTACGCAATTTACTGCTGAGTTGATCATGTGACATATTGCAAGTTACAAATGCCGGTTTTCTATTGGCAGATGACATTGAACCTTTTTTTAGTCGCGTTCAAAATAAAATTTGCAGCACATTTTTGGAATAAAAAAAATTTTTTTTTTACATAGAACAAATTGCAATATGGACGATATTACTCTGTGAAAATGTTCTACGCCTGAGGGGTTAACTGCTTGGATACGTAGCTGGGACAACACTATGGCGTCCCAATGCGGCAGGGCTCTAACGGTGGGTACCCACCGTGCGACTGCGACAGGGTCGCGAGCGGCGGCGGCGTGCCGGCGGGACGCAGAACTGTCGCGGTCGCCGACAGCAGGTGCCGCGACAGCTCCGACAGACTGTTGAACTTCACGCCTGCGAGACGGTTATTTAAGTTTTATTTTTAATGTTTTTATCTATACTAACGTTATAAAGAGGAAACGTTCGGGTGTAAAGTCTGTTTTTAAATCAGTGCAAAAAAAAACTGTTACCTGACACATCAATGAGCTGTTTTCAGAAGACCTAAAAAAAAAAATATATTACGGCTGTCAAAGGAATGCAATTTTGGACCTCAGCCCAATAGCCATGTGTGATACATCATCAAATAGGTCTTAGCGAGCTGAACAAAAGTTACTATGACGCCAACAGCCAAATGTTTTTCCTTTAGGAGTTATATTGTATTGAAAAAAAAACTAACATTTTCAATAAAATATAACTCCGAAACGACAAACATAGTAACTTTTGTTCAGCTCGCTGAGACCTATTTTATGATGTATCACACATGGCTATTGGGCTGAGGTCCAAAATTGCATTCCTTTGACAGATGTTTGACAGCCGTAATATTTTTTTTTTTAGTTCCTCTGAAAACGGCACATATCAAGCCAAAGGCCGTAATATTTATATCTTTATATCTTTACAGGGCCTGTACGAAACTTAAGCCCTAACGGATGTTCGGGAAACATTTGTTACAAAAAATTGAGGTTTATGCCATGATGGCTCAAAACGGAATCCACACTCCCAAAGGCTGTCAATGTCTTAGTGTTGCTAGTACGTAAAACCAAATAACCCCATTTTACTCCCAAGTAAAAATTGTGTGTGCTACGTAGGTGTTTTTTTAGACTTAACTTAAATTAAATTTTAATGCCTTTGATATGATAAGGATTTTGGTCGCATGAGTCTTCTATTCACGGTAAAAAAAACTACCGAGTAAATCTATAATATTTTATAGCGGTAACACCGCGTTATTTTTATTGCATCGAACTAAAAAGCGGACTTTAGGGAGTAATCTTCGAAAAAATATTTTACAAGTTTTTTGAATGGATCTTTAGGGTCGACTTATGCTAATACTTTGACGCGAACTTTGTCGCGGGGAATGCTAGTAAGTTGTGCAATAAAGTGTAACAGACAAATCGTTAAAGGTTTCATGTAACCAATGGTGCACTATGCACGTCGTACTAGAGGACGTTTCGAAATGTTTTTCTGTAGCAGCAAGTTGTTTTTTTTTTTAATATTTCAGTTGATTGAATGAAAGGTAAGTTTACGATTTATGACGTACTTAGAAAAAACTACTTACTAGATCTCGTTTAAACCAATTGTTGGTGGAACTTTGCATGGTAATATACATTATATATTTTTTTAAGTTTTATCATTCTCTTATTTTAGTAGTTACAGGGGCGGGGGGGGGGACAACTATTCAGTTTAGAAAAAAAATATATTAGAAACCTCAATATCATTTTTGAAGACCTATCCATAGATATCCCACATGTATGCGTTTGATGAAAAAAAAATTTTGAGTTTCAGTTCCAACAATGGTCGTCCCCCAAAAATTTTTTTTTTCTATTTTTATGTGAAAATCTTTGACAGAATACATCTACTTACCAAGTTTCAATAGTATAGTTCTTATAGTTTCGGAAAAAAGTGGCTGTGACATACGGACGGACAGACATACAGACATCACGAATGCATAAGTGTTCCGTTTTTTGCCATTTGGCTAGGGAACCCTAAAACGCACACGTTACATTTTGATCGCGTGCGGTTTAAACCATGCCCATAACTGTTAGTTAATAATGTTTATCGTTTTGCCACTGCAAGCCGATTTTTTATCGGGCCATTATCGACAGATAAGGAGAATTACGATATGCCTGCACAATCTAAACGCTGAAATCAAGGTGGTTTGGAAGCCGCGATTATGTAATTAGTAATTGGCACCGTCCTAAAAAAAAGTACTGCCCTTATTTACCTATACATTTTTTAAATAAGTAAGTTAACTTTGAGAGCTTGGACTGATTATTTCGATTGGCTACTGCAATTGCCCAGACTCTCAAAATTACTTATATTCTCTGAAAAAAAGGTCAATGCCAATAAGTACCGCATATCCGGCTATCAGAACAAAGCCCTGAAACCCACGGCCTTTCCTTGCTTTCACGAAATTACCAGTGTTTTGATAAACACGGAAAAATATTGCGTGTTAACTATACTAACTAATGTATTACCAAGTATTACTGTTCTAATGTTCTACTTTCTAATGTAGGTATTTACTTCTTTCTGGTGTATACAATAAAGAGTTCTAATCTATCTTAATCCATGAACTTTGGAACATTCTTTTCGTTTGACCTTAAGCCCACTGCAAATTTTCAGTCCTATGACATACCTGAGTGCTTATACTGAGTTTTTTTATTTCACTTTCGATAGCGAGAGCGTTTGCAATTTGTATAGGAGTGACAAAGCGCGCCATCTAGTTGTCTCTTTGTCACTCCTATACAAATTGCAAACGCTCTCGCTATCGAAAGTGAATTAAAAAACTCACTATAAGCACTCTGGCTTAGAAGACAGAGGGGTGTCGAATAATGCTGCAATGGGTTTGAGTTAATGTATGGCGCGGGCGGAAAATTCGCCTGGCACACTGACACACATTCTGGACCTAGATTTTGTTAATTAATTGTGGTAAAATGACAACTACATTAACGTGGCGATTTAGTTTCATTGCCGCTTCCAGTCTACACGCTCATGCATATCTAACATTTAAAGATGGCTTCCGATTCTGCCGACGGCCGACGCCGGCCGACGGCCACGAAAAGCCATGCACCACGCACGAGGCTCTTCCCACGGTGCGCGATTCTGCGGATATCGATACGACCACGTACCCACGATCGGTACGGCGCACCGCCACAGACGTCTGTGTTACCGCGAACCGAGACCCTTCCCACGGTGTGTCGCGCGAGCTGGTCCGCGGCCATCCGCGATATCGCGGACCGTGGGAAGCCGACTTTAGGCGTCAATGGTATGAAAACACGTCACGTGACCCGACCGTGTATCTGCACTGTAATGCACTAACAGAAACGAGGCCCAATGCACTTATCCTTGATTAAAAAATAAAGGCACGCACCTAATTTGGTCTCCGCCCAATCGCACACGACTCGCTCAGTTTCCCGGCTCGCCCCCGAAGTTTCCTGAAAAAGAAATACCTAAGTTAGGCGACATCCCCTTTTTTAAATTGGCTTAAATAGTATTTAGCTAACATTAATTAAGTGTAAATAAACATAAACATTTACATACAGGCACATACATTGCTTCTGGCCCCACACTAGGATACCCTGTGTGATAATGTGTGATATCTTATTAGATGTTGAATTAGTCAAAAAGTTTGTAATTTTCTTAATTAAACTACTTTTTTGAAACAAAATGTGTGTAAAAGTTTACATTTCGTTACAATGGCGACTTATGTAAGTGACATTTAAGAAGTGGTGCAAGTAGGCCTCAGACCGCGACGACGAGTAGATTCATTATAAATCGCTACTGCCTATGCTTTGATGTAATAGCTGTCATGATAGGCATACATGTAAACAGAAAAAAATTCACTGGCCGTGTACATATTAATTTTTTTCCCGATCGGGAGAAACGAATTAGGGGTCGGGAGAAAATTACAAATTATTCATCATTATTAACTTTATTCCGGATGGTGTAGTGCTTACGAAAGTTTTACTTAAAAAATTATTTCCAACTGTATCTACTGCTGGGTCTTCCCCATAAACTATTTGAGCAATATAATAAAATTAAAAGCGGAACATTTGAAAAACGTCAATTAGAAATTTCCTGATTTATCAGCAAGAAATTTCAAGTTTTTGTTTCGCTATCATCATCATCATCAGGCTATATTAGTCCACTGCTGAACATAGCCCTACCCTAATGAGCGCCATAGCGCCCTGTCTTCAGCTTACCGCTTCGCTATATAGTTAAATAATGTTTATTTATTTATCGACCAAGTCTTGCTTCTCGTGTAAATGTTACTGACCAATTACAAATTAATTGTAGTCAGCTTAACCGCAATTAATTTATTTGGTAACAATAAATTAAGCTGACCACAATTAATTTTGTTGATGATCATCTCTGATTTGATTGACAACACACAAATGATCTGATTGATAAACGCGTGTTGCCGCTCATTTATTTGTTCTTCTGACCAAAACAATTGTTTGCTGTTCAAATATTTATTTCGATAATATTTAACTAAAGTCTGATTTTTAATTCCGTAAAATTCTGACAGTTATAATTTTTTGACATGTCAGAGATTAGAAACCTTTTTTGGCCGGGCACATTTTTCAATTTCAATACGAGTGTGAACATCTGAGTCTACACATTTAATTTGTTTGTGAATGTATCCATTTTAAAAAGTGTGGAGCTCCAAATTAAAAGAGAATTTAAGGCGATTGACAATTGTGTCCCTTTTCACTACACAAACAGTAAAAAATTACAAATAAAGACAACATATATACTCATCATTAATACTAATATCACTATCTTCATCATCATCATCGCTGACATTAATTATTCAGAGAGCTAACAGCCGCATACTTCACTTTTCTAAAAAGGTTTACGAAACCTTGAATTCGTAGGCAGTGATGCCAGCTACAGAATAAAATAAAGTAATTAAAGTTTATTTGATATATTTTTCGTGATATTGAAATATTATTTTTATTTTTGTATTAGGTCACTTGAGTAAGTAAATATTTAGATTAACCTTTTTGTAGATAAAATAAAAAAGTACGTAGCATTTTATTTTTTTATTGCGCTCAAATGGGTCAAATTTGTCCCTTTTTCGGTGGAGAACATTTTCAGTAGCAACACTTATGAAATGTCAGAATTCTACGGAATAAAAAATCAGAGTATAGGAATGTTATGTTATGTTAATGTCTACGCTCGATATTCTGTCCTATATTTAATTATTATTATTTTTATTACGACCTCTGTGGCGTAGTGGTTAGTGCATCTGCTTACCATGGGAGAGGTCCCGGGTTCGATCCCCGGCTGGGGAGAAAAAAAAAAAACTCCAGGTCTTGGATGTTTACATGTTTGTGACGTCGCTGTTTCTGGTTCCCACGACACAGGGTATCCTAGTGTGGGGCCAGAAGCAATGTATGTGCCTGTATCAGCCTGTATGTATGTATGTATGTATGTTATGTATATAGCCTGATTACAGTAAACGTTATTGCTGTACTATTTAAGGTACACGGTCCGTCCGTCCGTCCATGCGGCTGTCCCTCAGTGCGTCTGTCCGTCCGTATATATCTGTCTGGCCCATAAGTAGATTTATCTTTTCAACCTGGCTTCGAGATTATCGCAGTGTAACCAGGAAAAAAGATTACCTTGACTCCTTATTAGGTTAGTAGGAGTCAGTCACGTATCGTAGTTGTTTGCTAGATTTACATAATATTAAAGTACCTGCGATGCTTCACCCAAGTCTGGCAACTGAGGCACTTCCAGCTTGATTTTCTTTCGTAGGCCAGCGTAACAGTATCTGAAACATTGTTTGTGATTCATCTCTCCATATCTTTTATTCTTATATATAAAAATGAATTGCTGTTCGTTAGTCTCACTAAAACTTGAGAACGACTGGACCGATTTGGCTGATTTTTGGTTCTTTATATTTGTTGAATCCCAGGGAAGGTTTAAATGGTGATAAAATATGGAACAATTACGAAAACATTGGTGGTACGAAGTTTGCCGGGACAGCTAGTGTTTTATAATTATTGATCAATAAAATTATAGGAACATGGATTATCTGATCATTGGTGTTAGGAGAACCCTTGCTCTCTTTCTGCATACTCCTCTGTGATACAGTCGTGAGTCTATTATTTTAGTTATTAGAATATGAACTTAAACATTTGGGTTCCAGCCTAGTTCTAGACTGATTTGTTAATAGTTTTAATGCCTGTTTGGTTGTTACCTGTAAGTTTACCTTTAATAAATAAATTAAAAAACAAAAAAAGGTGTGAGCCGGAATCTCGCAAAGGGTCTTGAAACGAAAGAGACATTTTTGTTACGATATACTGTGTTAGAAAGAACACTCGACGACGACGTACGAGATCGATGTGCACTGGGTAATTTTTTTCCCTCTAAGATAGACTAGGATAGCAATAGATCTCGTCTACGTACACCCTGTATAAACTGAATCCGGTTTAGGTCGGTAGCTGATTAAATATTCGATTCAAACTCTAGCGTGATCCTCATTAAGCTTTTATGCATAAATTGCGGAACCATTCTGTTTTTATCGACTAGGAAATCTATTTTGCATGCGCTCTAATACAAAGTTGGTCCTTAATACTGTCTGAGGGGGGAGATAAAAGACAGATAAAAAGAGGAGTATTACAAGTACTTCTTTCTGAGCTCACAAATCTCGACGACCTCTGTGGCGCATAGGCTAGCGCATATGCCTACCATGCGAGAGGTCCCGGGTTCGAACCCCGGCTGAGGACAAAAAAAAAACAAACCCAAGTCTTGGATGTTTATGTGTTTCTGGTTTCCAAGGATATCCTAGTGTGGAGCCGCCAGAAGCAATGTATGTGCCTATATGTAAATGTTTATGTTTGTTTATGTTTAAATGCGTCCCTCTGAGGACTAAAGGCGTATAATATATATTTTTTTGTATGAATAAATCATCAAGTAAAAAGAACCCAGCTAACAAAGCTCGACGCTTCTTACCCACTATTTGTTTACGTTCAAACCGAAAGAGCATAAATATAATTGTCATTGTATTATCTCGTTGACCTTACTTATCATGGCACATGCATGCGCGATGACGATAAATCAATATCTCATTCATTACATATATTATGTACTAACTAGCTTTTGACCACGACGACTAAGATTGCATTGAATTTTTTATGTGTGTTTTTTCGGGTTGAAAAGGAGCCTCAGCGCTATTTCAGACTATAATAATCTATCTCTGTGCGGAATAACATCCAGATCCGTTTAGCCGTACTGCCGTTCACAAAAACTTTTGCATTTATAAATTGTAGTAAAATACATATAACACCTTCTCTAACACGGAGGAATAGAAAAAAAAGAAATAATTTAAAGACATACTCTTAAACACACGAGCATCAAGATTACATTAGCCCTTATCTATAACTCACAGAATGACGTCTATAAGAATAATCACGTTGTGTTCTACATGCAAGTATGTAAGATGGCTACAGACTGTATTAAATAGAATATTCAAAAATAAGTAACGGCGACAGGCTAGCCACTAGTCACGTTTGGGACCTAATAGTACTAACAGACGATCGAACTTGGTACGGGCCGGACAGCGGATTTGGTACGCTTCGTAACATATCCCTTCGTCTGGAGAGTTGTCCGCCGAACGTTATTATTATTATTTCGTGTCCGCTCCGGACCGATGGTGTTCGCGTCGAATTTGGTCCGCTCCGTACAAATCCGCGAGTCTGTACGCTCGGACCGGACAAACTAGCTTTCGCCCGCAACTCCGTCCGCGTGGACTTTAGTTCAAAATTTTACAACCCCGTTCACTCCCTTAAGGGTTAAATTTAGGAAAAACGGCGAAACACGTGTTCAATCAATTGTGTTGAAGAGTATTTATTTTAAGTTTCAAGAAAATCCGACAACATCTTATACCTCCCATAAAAATTTTGGCAACCCTTTTCGCTCCCTTAGGGGTTGAATATCCAAAAATCCGTTCTTATTCCTTGCCTACATTATATATAGATCCTCTGTGCAAAATTTCAGCTTCCTAGGTCAAACGGCTTAGGCTGGGTGTTGATGAGTGAGTCAGTCAGTCAGGACTTTGAATTTTATATATCCTCGTGAGGCCCAATGTCTTCAAGTGATCACAAAATCAATTGTTATTTTCAAGGTCGGGCCTCACGAGAATATGTCACCAGGCATGACGTCTGAACTGTGTACAGTCAACAGCAAATCATGGTGTATACCCATGCACTCTACTCCGTTGCGTTACGGGTGACTTTGCAACTAAAATGTGAAGATTGACGTGCTGTCGACTGTACATTACCAGCGGTTACTGCGAGATCCGGGCGTCTGTTGTGACTAGCGGATTTGTACGCCTTACCCAAGTCCGCTGTCCGCTCCGTACAAGTTCGATCGTCTGTTACAGCTATAATAAACTCGGCAAAACGTGGGTCTACTTCTAGTCATTGGTGCCTCTGCCTACCCCCTTTGGGGATAACGGGCGTGAGTTTATTTTAGTTTTATTTCAAAAATATAATATAAGGGCTGATACCGTTAGACCAACAATGAAGTAAATTTGTCACAGGTCGTGGTGGCGTGCCGGCCGCCTGTCCTGTTTATTTGGTTAAAGGTCTAAGCCACCTTACAACGAGATGGGGCGGCTACGCTCCGTGCCAGAAGTTCGCTGAAAATTACGCACTGCGCAATGCTAAAATTTTTCATATGAAAATTAATATATTTATACTGGCTGAACGGGTAAACGTTATTTTGCCATATTTATTAGCCTACGACCTAGTCTCAATAATATGTACCAAATGTACACAAAAATATATATCCGTGAAGCCGTTTCGGAAGAGTTTAGCAAACATTGTGACACGTACAGACCTGTGGTGATCGAGATTTTTATGTATTAGATTTTCCAAAAAAATTTTGTTTTGTCGTCAGTTTAGATGCGCAATATGCGCAGCGCTACAGAATGCAGTTTTCAAATCTTTTTTTTTTTTCAACATCCTGTACAAGAAGCAAAGATAGCGCATCTGTAGAGCACTTCACGCCCATTCGTGAGGTCCCGAGTTCAATTCCGGTAAATGCATCACGTAGACCTGAGCAATACCACCCGCTAATCATGAACATACGGCGCGTTCAGTCCATGGATGGGTCACCGTCTATGACTAACGCTAGTGGCATTTTTTCCGAGTGATTCCGTGCTTCGCAAGGTACGTTAAGCAGTTGGTGCCGGCTGCCGTCGATAGATGGCAGTCGTTAAGCCAAGTCAGAGGCCTTTAGGGGCGGCTTGAAAACTTCTGACAGTAAGACCAGCCACTAGTCTTACAAGCCTCCACCAATCCGGACTTGGCCCCCGTGGTGGAATATGGCCTATACCTTCCTCAGGGAAGAGACCCGTGCCCCTCGGTGGGGACATAATGGGTTGATGATGAATCATGAAGGAACACGTTGTGAATAGATCTGAGGTGTTCACAAACGCGTGGAATCGACAATCCGCGGTCAGTGCGCGTGGTAATTAAGAGCGATTAAAATTAGTAACAGTGGCAGTGATTGCTGTGGCTACTGGATGAGGCTAGCCGAGGACAGAAGGAAGTGGCGTACTTGGAATAGGTCTATCGACTGTGATCTGGCCATAACTCCTATCTCTTTTTTTTATACAAAACGCTTTTTGAGTTCCTTTTGTCAATATAATTATCATGCTTTACTGAGTCACATTATTATATTTCAGCACAATATTTAAATTTAGAAATTCGCGCGTAATTGGACTTCAACGATGTTTTACGATGTTCGCTTTTATGAAACTGTCTACATTAAGTTATTGTTCTATAGGTACTTAAATAAACCTCTGTAACCTATGTAACAATGTGAACCTTCATATGTGGCAATAAACGATTTGTATTTTGTATTCAATAAACTCTTCCTATTATTTAGGTATGTGGCATTAAAAAGAGGCTTTTGTCCGTGCTGTAAAGTTGTTAAATTAGAGATAGGACATATACTGCCAGATCACAATCGCTATGTCTAGGAAGGGCCTAAGAATAATTCAGATAGACAACATCGATTAGTTCCGAAACGCTACATCAAGGGTCACAAGCTGGCTTTCAATAGGAGATGGCAGCACAAGAAGAAGATAAGCTTCTAACGAGAATACAATGTGAACTGTTGGCATTGTTCCTGGTTCCCACGAGACAGGGTATCCTAGTGTGGGGCCAGAAGCAATGTACATGACTGTATGTAAATGTTATGTTATGTTATTACCTGGAGTTGCCGCGTGTCCCAAGCCGCCGCGGACGCACACTGGGGTACACCTGCTTCATCACCTTGCCGAAGTCCGCCGTCGACAACGGCTTCATGTTACTGCTCATGCAGTGTGTACTATTGGCGGACAAGTAAATACAATCATTTACACATTTATGGGCAAAAAAAACGCAGTTTACAATGAGACACTAGGTAATTATAAAGTGTAAAAAACAGTATTATTTATACGTATTCGTATAAATTATGTATCTAAAAACCACTTTAAGGCATTTTAATTAAAAAAAAAAACAGTTATGATTTGTAACTGATAAAAAAGCACAAGATAAAATTTGATAATTTGTATCTGTCGCCATTGTATCGAAAACGGCCTGGATTGGCCGTTTCTATGATGACGGCATAATTCCTGTGCGACGCCATAGTGCCTGAGATAGCTTTTTGGCGGCTTATTTGAAAAGTAAATTTTCGTTTGCCTTTTTTAGAAGAAATACAGGAAAGAATTTAAAATGACCATTTTCTGAGGACTCCTCATGGAGTCACCAAACAATATGAGATGGCTTTCAGAAATCGGTCAAATAGCCTATTGGCAACTGTCGCGTGCACTGGCCTATCGGCCATAGTGACAGTCATACAAGAAAATGACTCAGAGCATTTAGAATACACTACTATGCTATGTACGCTAACAATCTGTTAATCTGCTGTTAACAGCCGTCAAACGTTTCTTTTGTATGCACTTTGGCCAACTGACAGCTGTTAAGAGTAGATTAACATCTTGTTAGAGAGTGAGAAACCGGATGTTAGAGTGGCTACCATAATAATATGTCTTTGGGTAAATGAGTTTTTCTGCTGAATTAATTGTTTTTGGTTCTAGGTTTGTTAAAACACACTGTGATACACTTACATGTACTCTTCGTAAACATCCTGCTTAGGTAGAGAGACATCAGGATCGACTTCTAAATGAGTTTGTATCCATGTTACAGTTTGTTGAAGTTCAGCTCTGAAACAATAGAAATTGTAGATGAAATAGCATACTTTGATTGGATGGGGCAGTTATTGGTATAGAAGTAAAAAGGGTTGACTGCTGAAATAGAGGTGGGGACTGGGCAGTGGCGGCGTAAGGGGGGGGCGATGGGGGCGGTCCGCCCCGTGTGCCAAGCACCAAGGGGTGACAACGTGGTGACAACTCACTCCAGAAGAGTTGCAGAGAGCTATGTTAGAATGTCTAGATAGATTTTACGGAGAACTAGACTATCGCTACAGGGCAACGGATGACATTCTCAATACATTTGGCGTTGTTCATCCTAAACCTCTGCTAACGTCAACAGAAGAAAAGCTTCGGGATATTATAGTTTACGAAAGTTTATGACGAATTTACTGCGGAAGAAATTATTTTGGACATTTTACGTCTGAGGCGCCGCTTGGAAGCCGCTAGTATTTCTTAAAGAAGCGGTCCAGCTCCAGCAGCTTGGAGATAAAAAGAGAAGCTGACTGACTGACTGACATATCAACGCAGGGCCTAAATTATAAGGGTTAGAAACTTAAAATTTTGCACAGGGGTTCCTTTTATAACGCAGGGGAGCACTAAGAAAGGATTTTTGAAAATTCACCCCCTAAGGGGGTAAAATGGGGGTGCAAAGTTAGTATGACACTCTGCCGTTTTTGAAGATATTTGAATAAATTCAGTACGAAGGTTCTTCTTTAAAAGTTGTGAAACACCGTGTAAAATATTTTTTTTAAATCATCGCTTAGGCAAAGCTAGTATGAAAGTTCTCTAATTAACATTTTAACATTTCAAAGTTATTTCAATAAAAAGTGGTTTTTGGGTTATACGTTTCTAAAAATGATTTTTTCCGATATCCTTTCTTGTGAATTTACCCCCTAAAGGGGTAAAAAGGAGGTGCAAAAATAGTATAAAACTTTGCCGTTTTTTGAAATTATTCGAATGAAACTCCTGAAAGTCATGAAACACGTGTAAAATATTTTTCCGAAAATCATCCCTTAAGGGGGTAAAAGGGGGTGCAAAGTAAGTATAAAAGTTCTCTGATTTGCAAGGGTTTTTCAATAAAATGTTGTATTATCCTGCCGCCGTACGGAGAAAGGCCGTAACTTAGTTGAAACTAGTTTTGAGTAAATTAAAATCTTGTTTGAATTGAAGTTTGAAACATTAATATTAACTTTAAGCCGATGATAGTAGTTTTAAACTTTATAGAAAAATATGTTACATTTTTATGGTTTGTGTTTTGTTTCCGTATAGACTAGCCTTTCTAATAATTTGCAGATTTCCCTTTCACTTAAGTAAAAAAAATATTTTAAGTAATATAATGTTAAGCAAGAAAGCCATAATTAGAAAGTTAAGGCTTTTCTTGTTAAATTTATCAAGTCATCAGTAATATAATTTTGGATATTTCTTCAGTTGAAAAAGCACTAATTTCATTTTTTCCAAAGAAAACTCTATTAAGAAAACTAACTATATTTAATTTTATGGAAAAAAGGTATCAAAATTAAAACAAAAATGATCAAAATGAACGCTATGAACCAAAAAGATTTAATTATTGCCAGTTATTCGAATGTTTGTTTTTATTGTATGTTATAAGCAAGGAGGTTATTTTAATCTTTGTACTATAACATTCAAATAGGCTATTTGACAGTGTGAAAAAACTGTATTATTTATACGTATTCGTAAAACCGCCTTAAGCCATTTTAACTAAAAAAATATTATTTATAAAATAGACACAGGAACTTTAGTCCAGATCAACTTACGGGTGTTTTTTTTTTATCGGACGAGTCCAACCAGGTTTCGCTCCGATTTGCAGTACGAAGCACCCGTAAGTTGATCCGGACTAAAAGTTCACAATGTGTTGTGCTTACGAAAGTTTTAGGATAAAATTTGATAATTTTATGTATCTGCAACTATTGTATCGAAAACGGCCTGGATTGGCCGAGTCTATGATGACGTCACAGTTCAGTGAAAATGGCGTCTGTCGTTCATGTGTTCATTGGTTTGTTTACTGGTATGTGACGTCATAATTCCTGTGTGATGCCATATTGCCCAAGATACCGTTTTGGCGGATTGTTTCAAACGTCAATTTTTGTTCGCCTTTTTTACAAGAAATCCACGAAAGAATCTAAAATGACCACTTTCTGAGGACTCCATGAACACCGACAAAAAATATGAGATGGTGTTCAGAAATCTGTCAAATAGCCTATTGTGTTGTGATCGATACATTTTCCTATAATTTCCTTAAGTGTGTAGATGATTTAGTAATGTTAATGTTAAAGATACTCATTATTATTACTATTGAAATTACTGAATTATAGATATAAGATTTTTTTTTTGTTTTGCTTAAAAAAAATATATCTTATAATTTTATAAAGGTTAAGATATCAGATATGAAAATAACATGAAAAGCCGCAACTTGGAAATTACGGCTTTTCACATTAAGGTTTGTTGTTATTTAAAAATCTTTGGATTCAATTACGGCCTTTCATACTAGTCAAACGTGATTTATAATGTGAAAAGCCATAACAATCAAAATGCGGCCTTTCA
Source organism: Yponomeuta plumbellus (assembly GCA_947310845.1). Taxonomy (NCBI): domain Eukaryota; kingdom Metazoa; phylum Arthropoda; class Insecta; order Lepidoptera; family Yponomeutidae; genus Yponomeuta; species Yponomeuta plumbellus. Next base: position 12,323,079 of record OX371198.1, on the reverse strand, counting down.
TTTTAAAATTCAAGCGATTTTTGTTGGAGGATGGCTTTTTACGCCCTGTTATTTTCGCCTAGGTAGGAGTTAGACCTTATTTACATAGACCGAAAGATAGATTTTTCTTTGCTGATTCCAAATTAGTACTTAACTAAATTTTGCCAAAAACTTGAGTTACGGCCTTTCTCCGTACGGCGGCAGTATTCCGATATCCCTTTTTGGAATCCAATCCCTAAGGGGGTAAAAGAGGGGTGCAAATTTAGTAGGGAGAAGCAGATTAACTTAATTACCGACATATCAGCGCATTTTATACCGGAGGGGGGGGCACTAAAAAAATTTTTTTGCAAATTAAAGTAAAAGTAAAAAATAAAAAATTGTTTATTGCCAAATGAATTATATTACATGCATGTGGATTAATAATTATTAATCGTATTTTAAATTAACAACAGAATTTATAACAAATATTACATAACATGATGTTGTTGTGACCATGTCCCCACACTAGGCCGAGCCTGTATCATGGGCGACGATATTTTACATAAAATTGGTTTTGTCATTTTAGACGTGCAGTGCTGATATTGCTCGATTTATTGTTGGTGCACGCCAGATTAAGTAAATTATATGTTGGAATCATATGTAATAAAATTAAAATGAGATCACACTAAATTCGATTCATTAAATTAAACTAGATAAAACTTAAGTAAATCAAATTCGAATCAATTAAATCCAATAAAATTAATCAAATTAAACAAATCAAATTACACTAAACTAAATCAAATTTGATTAAATTTCACCCCCTACGGGATAGAACGGGGGTGCAAAGTTAGTATGAACGTTTGCCGTTATTGAAGTTATTCGAATAAAATCCAGTATTAAGGTTCTTCATTAAAAGTCATGAAATTCGAGTAAAATGATCACCCCTTAAGGGGATAAAAGAGGGTGCAACGTTAATAGGAAAGTTCTCTGATTTTCAAAATTATTTCACTAAAATCTAAATTATGTAATAAATATTAATTATAATGAACACACCATTTTTTTCTTTTTATTATTTCGTTAAAAGTATCCGTGACTTATTTGCGAACAATTTTTTCAACTAAAACCCACGCGGACGTTGTCGCGGGCAACAGCTAGTATACCTATATAAAAAGAGAAGCTGACTGACTGACTGACTGACTGACATATCAACGGAATTTTGCACAGGGATTTCTTTTATAACGTAAGAGAGCACTAAGAAAGGATTTTTGAAAATTCACCCCTAAGGGGGTAAAACGGGGGCGCAAAGTTAGTATGAAACTTGGGCGCAAAGTTAGTATGAAACTTTGCTGTTTTGAAGTTATTCAAATGAAATTCAATATGGAGGTTCTTCATTGAAAGTTATGAATTACGAATAAAATAATTATTCAAAAATCATCCCTTAAAGGGATAAAAGGGAAGTGCAAAGTTATTATGAAAGTTATCTCATTTTTAAAGTTATTTTAATAAAATGTTGCATTTGGGTTGTAACTTCCTAATAATGGTTATTGCTTGTGTCCCTTTTTGTGAATTCAATCCCAATGTAAATTCAAATCAAAAGGGGGTACGAAATTTTGCTGTTTTTGAAGTATTCGAATGAAATTCTGTATGAACGTTGAAATCATTGAAATAATCATTGAAGGTCATGAAATGTGTAAAATATTTTTTCAAAAATCATCCCTCAAGGGGATAAAAAAGGAGTGCAAAGTTAGTAAAAAACTCGGATTTTCAAAATTATTTCAACACAACTTTGTATTTGGGTCAAACGTTCCTAATAATGATTAATGCCGACATTCCTTTTTGTGAATTCAACCCCTGAGGGGGTAAAAAAGGGGTAAAATTTAGTAGGTTGCAAAATAAAACATGTTAAAACATACGATTTTTTATGTTTCAATTATTTCACATGAGCTAAAAGTATCCGTAACTTATTTGCAAACAGTTTTCTCAACTAAAGCTCAAGGGACAGCTGGTTCATTATAAAATAGGACTATCCCGAGACTGTTCCAAGTCTAGCGCTTTGCCTAAGAATTTTCTTCTCTATTTGTGCGTCAGTGGCTTCTTGTGAAAGACGTTTCTCTAAATTAAATTTAATAAAAAATTAGGATCTACAATGAGCCAAGCGCGACTTACGAGTACCAATCTTTCCAAATTGTCCATCGAAAAGTACAAGGAAAGTAAATTTTGATAAAGTTATTGAATATTTCAAAATATAAATAAAGTCACGTAGCTAAGCATGTTTAGTAAGTATTTGTTGTTTTATTTTGGGGGTGCACAATAGAAAACCGCCCCGGGTTGACACCTATGCTACGCCGCCACTGGGACTGGGGACCATAATTAATTTCTCGAAATAGTCTGGGATTGTCCTCAGTCTAGGTGTACTTCTCTATGAACTTGTCCATGCCTAGTTACCACGGCAAACATCCTAGTTTGCCAACTCAATGTTGTGTGGGTTTTTTGTGTAGTGTTGTAACAGTATCTCATTGTTGGGCAAAGGCACGCCAAAGGGTATCCTAGTGTGGGGCGAGAAGCACTGTATGTGCCTGTATGTAAATGTTTATGTTTTTAATTTCATTTTTTCATGTACCTATTAATAGGTATTGCGAAACCTGAAAACGCAAGGTTCTTAATCTTAGACATGTTCATAATCTTACAGGCTTGTGAACTATTATTTCTTTCTGTAATGTGGAGTGAGTCAAAAGGATTTCTTACTACCTTTTCGCCATTTAATAGCTTGATAACTAACAATAATAAATCTATTGTTTCCTTACTTCACACAATCATGTTAACCTAGACCTAGGGTATGGGTGTATAAAATAAACAAGGCACACTTTGAAATGGCACATAAACTAGTGTGCTAAGCACATAGTATAAACTAAAAGAAAAAGTATTTTAAGTACAATACTTTAGCACATTCATGTCAGTTTTAGAGTTCATACCAAAAACTTCTGTAGAATATTGTCTCAAAAGCAGACAGACAAGATTATTTCTTTATTTCTCTGGATGCTATTCACTCATAAACTCAAAGACTTAAACAATACAAATAATAATCACATATACTTATATAAAAAGAGATCATTGATTTATATCACACTTACAAATAAATGTTTTATTTGAATTTATTAAAATTTTGATTAGAATGTAGAAGTTACCTGGATCCTAATGGGTTGACAGGCTGTTTGAGAGGATCGTGTGGTGGCACTCCCGTGGGCAGGCGCAGGTACAATAGTAGCCTCTCCGTCCCGCTGAGTGACTCCACCGTCTCCAGCAGCTGAGACACTCGCTGACGGGCTTCAGTACTGCAAGAGAAAAATTCAGAAGTTTATTTCAACATTTTTCTGTGTTGTGCCCATCTGCCACATGACCTTGAAAGTTTTTCAGGTTTAATTTGTTTGTTACACATTCTATTTGTTGAATTTAACCCCTCAGGCCTAGAACACTTTTTCTTTCACAGCTAAGTTAGTTATTCGCAGAGTAATATTTGAAATTTATCACAGTTATCAAATAATACAACATGCCCATGCAACTGTGGTCTATATTTCATCTTCGAAATTCGATTCAAAGTGAAGTTGCAAGACCGACCCGCCGGCCGGTCTATGGGGCCTAACGGAATGTGCGGAATGTTATAGGGTTGAACATATGAGAGGTAGGTATATATCTCTTATCTTAAACTTAAAAATATGATTACTTAACCAGCTAGCCTCTACTGGACACGGATATATTCTTAGAGAATTAGAGTAAGGGCTTAATTATCAAAGGTTTGGCAATTCCAAGTATAAAATTCTTTTTACTTTTACTTGACATCTCGTCCCATTAGGGTATTTACTGTTATTAATAGAATCTAGTTTTTTTCACTAAACTTACATTTAATTTTACAGTTTTGATAATCACATATTAAGGTAGGATCAAGCTAAGAACACCTTATAACTAAACAAGTCTGTTAAAAGTTTTGTACACAATCATCAATTGTGTTTTAAAGTAAATTGTATCCTTGGAATTCAATTAATATGCAGTATTCGCAAAAAATGTACACAATTATAAGCACAGCACTGTGTTATGAATGTAAAACCATAAATCTTCAGTAAGAACAATATAATATCACTTTCGCCTTATGATGAAATGGAATGAACGCAAATGAAATAGAAGGCTTAAATAATACAATGCGAACGTACATTCCTAAGTTACATGGTACCTACCTGAGAGAGTTTTGGACGAACTGCTGCATGGAAGCTATTTTGGCAGAGTCCATTTTACCCTCCATCCCTTTGGCGGGATCGCCTTCGGACCCTGCGACGCTCGAGGGTCCGGGAACGTTGCTCGAAGCGACTGCTGATTCTTTATCGTAAGACGCAGTTTGCGTATGTTTTGGATGATTGACATTTTCTCTGTGATGTTTCGCGTCATCCACTAGGTCGCTGTCCTTTTTTACACCATCGTTTGCAGCCCAAGGTTGAAATGGGGTTGTTCTATCCATCCTAACCCTCTCAAGTCGAGAGAGATGTGTTATTCCGTGTCATAATTAAGCCTTTTCTTATCAGATGGACTAAATGCCTAACAAAACTCCATTTTCATGACATTTGATCAGCTGTGCGGTGAGGTGGAGCGAAGGGGTATACAATCAATGTTGCCGTAATAAATAGGGACAAATCTACCATGAATTATTATTATAGACTAACAAAGGTAGAATGAGGACGCGGGTCGCGCGCGACAACGTAAAAGTCGCGAGAATTTGACAGTTAATGTACTGGAAAGTCGCGACTTTTGACGTTGTCGCGCGCGACTCGCGTCCTCGTACTACCTTTGCAAGAATGGATGGCCCAATGCAAGAAATCACTAAGTCCAATTTCATAGATTTGCAAAACGATGTAAGTCCAAAAATCATGATTTGGACTTACGTCGTTTTGCAAATCTATGAAATTGGACTTAGTGATTTCTTGAATTATTCCTTCTTTTGGATTATAATTAGCGATATGACTAAAATGCTATGATTATATAAAATGTTATGAGAGTAATAGAATACTTGGGAATAACGTGAAATCTCGCAACGAATTCCAAGTACCTTCCCGAAGAAAAGCAACAGAAAATATCAGCCAAGCTGAAATCAATATTGAACTGGAATCATTGGAGCCTGAAGGACGCATAGAGCATTCTGCGAATGCTCAAGTTCGCCTCTTTCGTCGTACAAAGAGGGCGTGTTCACTGCCGTCATATACGTCATCGTCATCTACAAAATTTAGGTAATTTATCTAATTTATCTAATTTAGATATAAATAAGTGAGTTTTTGCATTTTGTAGAGGATGTCAAAATACGGCCAAACCTTTAAAAAAAGCAGTTAATGATTTTTGGCAGTTAATGACTTCTTGCAATAAGCCGACGAATTGGTCATGAAAGCCACTCGAGGCAGAAACTCAACGCTTAACAGGTGGCTTCAAGCACTCTCTTCAAGCACACCAATCCACACTGCCCCGGTCACTCACTTCCTGACCACGGACGCGTTCGGGATGGTTGGGAAACCATAGTTACATGGATGGCAAGCCCTTAAGCAACACATGGTGTTCAAGCTAACTATCTTGGCAAGGCAACGTCAAAGAAAATGTGGTCAATATACCTATCAGACGCCGCACGATCACTGTCACCTTTTCCGTACAGGCCGACAACAAAGGTGTCGTGGGCTACATACGAAACCAGGACGGTCAGGCTCAAAGACACTGAACTCACTTACCAATGTTCTGTTGGAACTGCTAGATGACAACAACATGGACATACTTCGTCAGTACATGGGGCGGGACAACTCAATAGGTATAGAATCCAACTATCGTCCAGACAGAAAATGCAATGTGAATGGTGTTTATCAAAAGACGAGTACCAGAGATAGTCACCCACTTCGGCACGCTGCAGATCGACCTATTCATCTTAAGGACCTGCACACGTGCCTACGCGCTACGTTTCGCGAGACTGTAAACACTTGAACGCAAATATCACAACGCCTTCAACAGACAATGGAGGTTCCATCGGGCTGTGCCCACACACCCTGTACCATATGTTCTGGCACATCTCATCGAGGCCAAAGGCACTTATCTACATTCTGTTAGTACCCCACTGGTATAAAGTGTATTGGAGCCCAGGCCTCAAGTGCAGAGCACTGGAGCCTACTTGAGGCACCCTTTAGGGTGACGAATCGTTGACGCTGACTAACAGACATTATTTTCAAATACGCTATGTGTATTTTAATCTAAGAAGGATACAAAGTAGATCCTCCCTTTTCTACAATCCTATCACAATCGGGCAACACTGCTTTTGAACATCGTTCATTTCATGGATTCCGTTTTCAGCCATCATGGCGTAAAGTTCAATTTTTTGTAACAAATGTTTTCCGAACATCCGTTAGGGCTAAAGTTTCGTACAGGCCCTGTAAAAATAAATATACAGTGTGTCCCTGGATAAAGTGCAATCCCGAAAGGGGATGAAACTAGACCATGAATCATTGACTAGAAAAATATAAAAAAAATTATAAAAAATTATTGTAGGATTTATTGGTATTTTAAGATTTTCATGTTTCATTAAGGACTCTATGTACAAAAGTATTGATTTCTTCCAAAATAATGAGTCTATTTCTTTGAAATAAAAAAAAACAGTATGCCTAATACCTGGCGATGACCATGAAATAATAAATAGTCCGCAAAAAAGTAACTATCTTGGGTAAAAAAATGTATTTTTATGAAAAAAATTATTTTTTTTAGACGTTTACTTAAAAAAAGTTCAAATTACTAAAAAAATGTGCCCTATAACTATGTAATTTTATAGCTTACTTTTATTCTTTACCATTTTAGCTTCCAAATAAAAAAAAACAATGTTCTAACTAAAAAATTGGCTAGGTAGGAGTTATTTACATTTTAAATAATAATAATAATAATAATAATAATAATAATAATAAACTCACGCATTACATTTTAGTAGGTAATAAAAGTCAGACTTTAATCACAATAACTTTATTAATAAAATTATCCGTAATTTACAATTTTGCATTTTTATTTAATGCATTAAATGTTCAAAATGGCCTCCTCGATTTTGCAAGCACAAGAATATTAATTTGGTTAGTGGCTCTGCGAATCATTCCTGGATCATTTTTAATGTCATTTGCGCACTGAATTATTCGGTCGTGCAACTGTGCCTCGGTATTTATTGGCGTGCTGTATACTCTTTGCTTCATGACACCCCATAAAAAATAATCTAGGGGTGTCAGATCAGGTGAACGCGCTGGCCAGCCTACTGGCCCTCCTCGGCCAATCCACCGGTTCGGGTAATTTTCGTTCAAAAATCGCCGCACCTCCCGCCCATAATGTGCAGGTCATCCATCCATTTGGAGATACATACGCCCACGCCGTCTCGTAGCCAGGGGAACATCTTCCATTAACATGGGTAAATTTTGTAGTAATTCTAAAAAACGTTCAGCATTTAGGGTTCTGGGTAAAATGACTGGACCAATTAAAATGTCGTCGATTAAGACTGCCCATACGTTTATTGAAAATTTTACTTGAAAAGTAGATGCCCGCTTCAATCGTGGATTTTCGTGAGACCACTGTGCAAATTTCTGCAGTTTGTAATGCCGTCTCGGGTAAATGTCGCTTCGTCCATCCAAAAAATGCGTTTGGGAAAATTTGGGTCAGCTCTAATTTTTCTTAGAATCCACGTCGTCATTACGCATCTTGGACGATTATCTACATTTTCGTGTAAATGTTGTACTCGTTGGTAATGGAAAGGATGCAATCCCTCCTTTTTCAAAATTCGCCAGACAGACGTCTTCGATATGCTATGACGCAACGCTAATCGTCTTATGCTTGTTGTAGGGTCAGCAAACAGATCGTTTAAAATGGCCTCTTCTATCGCATTGTCAATAACGACAGCTGGTTGCTCACGGCGATCTCGTGCCAAACCAAGTCCAATGTTGGAGAGCCTCCTATGAATCTCTTGAAAATTTCGAGCTGAGGGTATGAGTCTGCCCGGGAAAGCATTTATGTATGCAGTCCGAGCGACTGTTGTGCGACCATGTGACATGCCATAATAATAATGCATGTCGGCTATTTCTCGAGGTGAGAACTCTGTCAATCGCGGCATTTCGTCAACACTTAACAGCAGAACAGGAACAGTCCAAACGTAACGAACAGTAGAAAACGTAACAGTCAACAATGTAACAAAAACTTAATAACAAATCAACGAGAACACAATGCGAGAACGAAAACAGTAGTAGCAGCGGCGAGAATATCGGAGCGACTGTGTAAGTCCTGTTTCGAACCCCCTGCCTCCCCTCCCCTCGCCTTCCCTCTACCTGAGTGTAGAACAAAAGGACTGCGACTGCCGAAGGGCACAGAGTAGGACGGAAACAATGGAAAAAACGGTCTCTACCTGCACGGTAACACGATTAGGCTCCACTTTAAAAGTTCGTAGATAGCGTGTTTTTTTAGTTAGGACATTGTTTTTTTTTTATTTGGAAGCTAAAATGGTAAAGAATAAAAGTAAGCTATAAAATTACATAGTTATAGGGCACATTTTTTTAGTAATTTGAAGTTTTTTGAAATAAACGTCTAAAAAAATATTTTTTTTCATAAAAATACATTTTTTTACCCAAGATAGTTACTTTTTTGCGGAATATTTATTATTTCATGGTCATCGCCAGGTATTAGGCATACTGTTTTTTTTTATATCAAAGAAATAGACCCATTATTTTGGAAGAAATCAATACTTTTGTACATAGGGTCCTTAATGAAACATGAAAATCTTAAAATACCAATAAATCCTACAATAATTTTTTATATTTTTTTTTTATATTTTTCTAGTCAATGATTCATGGTCTAGTTTCATCCCCTTTCGGGATTGCACTTTATCCAGGGACACACTGTATAATAAAAATCGTTCATTTCATTCAGTAGATAGTTAAATGCTCTATTGATTGTGCAGTAGGTCTGTGGATTGTGCGTGTGAAAGCGGCTCGATGCAAAGTCTATGATGCAGTCTTTCATGAAGAGAACCATTTTTGACATATGTCAATGTCAAGTAATTATTATTATCTGTGATCGTTCTGTGTTGTCAGGTTTAACTGCTATATCGCCATTTGGGTTATCTCGGACTCTACAATGTAGAGTACTATAAATATGGGAGTTAGATAAATACCAACAAACGACAAAAAAAAGGGGACTTAAAAAGGTGCAGAATACCGTAAATATGGGAGATAGGTAAGTGCCAACCACAAAAAAAGGTGACTAAATATAGGTGTATGTAGCCTCTTCAACTTTTATAAATTAAATGGTCGGTTAATGCTGTTTTGGTACCTTTTGGGTCGGTTTGGGTACCAACATTTTAAACTGAAACTTTCATAAGCACTAGACATGATTGACATGATACTATGACAACTTGTATAACTCAGATTGTGAACACGGCGCAGAAGTTGGATGGCACGGGATCTAAAATAACGGCAGGATGGAGAGGTTCATTGCTACTAACAAGTTTGCCAGAACGATTTTCTCCAATAATTATGGCATTCCGATTACCACGAATGTCATAATTATAATCGAAGTTGCTTAAGGGACTAGTCATAGAAAGCACCCGGGGCGCGCGCCCAGAACGCTGCGCTTTGGGTGCGCGTCAAGCAAGCGTTGGACGCCTATCGTACGCTCGTCAATTATTCTAGGATGAGCACACTTTTCTAATCCGCGAAGGAGGGGAGCGCGTTGTAGGTGCGTATGACGCGCCCACCACGGACGCGGACGCTTGATGTAATCCGTTGCATAGAACTTCATACAATGAGCGTTTTTCCTTATGTCAAATTTAGTTTTAAAAGGATCCCTAGGTGGCGCTGCCGTACCGTAATAATAAACGTCAAAGCAAAAAATAATACTATGGTTCTGTGGAATTTGTGATGGTTGGTTACCGAAAAAAAAATGCTGTTGTTGTTTGGTGATAGGTGCGCTTTTGGATACTTTGGAGTCTGCTATGGATTTTGGGTTAGAATTTTTATTTTTATTACGAGAAACCTCGTCCGAATAGCAACCCTGGTTCCTTCTCTTGTTTAGTGATCTGTACAAATTCGTATGAAGAAACCGTAGATAGAAAGGAAGAAACGAATGACGCCATCTAGTGTATCTCAAGGAACTAAGAAAAAAAAAAGAAAGGAAAAACGCCCATTTTCGCATTCCATTTTCATTTCCATTTTCGCTAGTCGCAGCCGCGACTGAAACAAACTCATAGAAATGTACGTAGCAAGCCACGGGCCTGACGCCCCGCCGTTCGCGCCGCACGATTTTTCGCGCGGGCGATTTCCCCCGTGGCCAGGCGGTTAAAGAGCGTCCGAAACGCAGCGTATAGTACGCGCGCCTCGGGCGCTTTCTATGACTAGTCCCTAACATGGAAGTGTCAAATGTTAACACAAACAAATTCTTTCATGGAAGTGTCAAGTGTTTTTTTTACTGGAACTGCACGATCTTTTCTTCAAAATATTGGCACATATTGGCCGGCCACGTTCTGGCAGCATTCACCAAATATATATTAGTCTGTGGGTGGATTTGCTCTTGCTCGAGTTTAGTTTCGATTAGAATTTTATTAATTTGTAGTGTTTTTACGATTGCTTAAATTATTTTCATTAGGGAAGATAAATACATTAAAGAGTAGGCTTTCCATTTGGAGTAATTGTAGTGACGTTATGTGACAAGATGCAGTTATAATGTGCTCGGAAGATAGAGCCGATGAACTGCAACGAAAGTTTCTCATCGGATTTTGAGTCGTATATAGTTTGAATTGATTAACGTAGAACGAAACTACACTTGGATAACAAGTACGCTGACTGGAAATCGCAAGTTTAGTTCTCCTGCAAGAAGCAATGTTGGTTATGTGAAATAGTGAAACAAAAACAGGGGCCCTAGCTGAAACCTACGATGTATCTCCATGAGCGAATGTGTATTTGGCTTGGCCACATGCGGCTTTCTCGAGTAATATTACTAGTCACCGTAATATTATTTGTAGTTCCGCTTTTTACCCATTACTATTTGTCTAAGGTAAGTAGCAACGCAACTGTTTTGCAACCTGTTAGTCTTGGATATAATGTTACAGTAACATTGTATGTAATGTAGCATGAAAACCTTTAATTTATTAAACATAACAGAATGTTATCTATTATTTTAATTTTATATTATATATTTTTTTATTTACTAATTTTATATATTAATACATATTTACAAAATTATGAAAGCTAAACTGTGACCATAAAATATGGATGAAAAAGAAAATGATGTTTTTACAGTTTAATTGATTTGCTTAGGGGCCCCTAAACAAATACCTTAATCTGTACACATTAATATATCAGAGGAATACTGACATGCACAACTGTAGACCTGTAGAACAAAAGGAAGAACTTTGACAACTTAGCCTCCTTTTATATAATAATATAAATAAGCCCTTTAATTCTCTATTAGAGAGATGAAGTTCCTTAGATTAATATGAATCTATTAGTTCAAAGAATGTCTCTTAACACAGTGTGCCTCTCGGCATAGGCCTCCTCCAACAATTTCCACTGGTCTCTTTCTTTTGCAAGCCTCCTTTTAATCAGTTATAATTATTCTGATTATCTAATTATTTGATTTTCAAAAAAAGCTCGTAACAAAAGTAATCTGTTTTTTTTAAATAGATTTTTTTATTACCAGCACTTAATTATGTAGAAACAAATCTGATTCCAATGTTCTGAGCTGAGTGTTTGACTTAAAAATTTTCTTACAGTATGAAACTACATCTACATTAGGAAGTAATTCTATGCGGCAGACACTGGAGTCCCTTGGGGACCTAACCACATTAAATGCCGCTGATCTGAAAATAAGGATTGAGGAAATGCTTAGGATCAAGGTAATTATTGCATAGACCATTATAATATCCTAAAGTAGCTGAAAAACCCATCCACTGCTAGATCTACTGGATACATCTTTTCTACCCAATTATGGCAAAGCTCAGCTCATACAGCTCATATGTCGTTCTGATTCTATGTTCCTTTTTAAGTCCTTAATTATTGTCTGATTATGACAAATAAGATATCAATTTTTATATATTTGTATTGAATTGAATTGAATATGAATTAAATAGATATCAATTAATAAATTGATCATAATTGTGCAGACTGTGAAACAAAAACTTTATAAAACTCTTGGTCAGTTTTGCGAGAAGTTTCCATTATGCTAGTTCTAATAATCAATTTATATTGTAACATATTTAGTTAGGTATATGTATACAGGGTGTCCCAAAAATAGTGTCTAGCGGAAGTCCAGAGATACCTTTAGGGGTACCTGAATCACCCCCATGTATGTTCCGCGATTTTTTGTAGTTTTCGAGTCCTCAAATATTTGATTTTATTTTTTATTTTAACTAACTAACGAAGAACCGCAATGTTCTTCATTTTTTTATGGCACTATTGTATCAAATTGACCCACAATTGAGTCCTCAGTGCACACTATTCACCTATTTTGAGAAAAAATAAAATAAAGCATGAATCTTAAAAATTCATGGCTCTGTGGCCAATAATATCTTGTAGGTCAAGGTGGGCAAAACATACGAAAATAAATTAACTCGAAAACTACAAAAAATCGTGGAACATACATGGGGGTGATTCGGAAACCCCTAGAGGTACTCTATCTCCAGGGAAGTCCAGACTTCTGCTTGACACTATTTTTTGGGAGTGTTTTTTATGAATACAAATGTTTTTTTGTATTTGAGGGAGGCCTATGTCCTGCAGTGGGCATCAAATGGCTGATGATGATGATATATTTTTTGGTATCACCTAAACAACAAGTGAATTTAGTGTGGTACTCTGGCCCTATATTACCAGTAAGTGAGTCAGTGGTTTTATCCTGCCAATATGCAACTTCTTTTGTTACACAGGGTATCCTAGTGTGGGGCCAGAAGCAATGTATGTGCTCGTATGTAAATGTTTGTTTAATTAATTTGTTAGCTATCAGAGATATCATATTTTAAAGGTTATGTTTTCTTATAGGAAATCTATCATTATTTTTTTTATTGACTTACGTTATTATTATATCAACTTTATTGTATACAAGAAAGAAAATGCGTTACAAATTACAAGCGTCTTATAGGCGAGTACATAGGCGAGCTTACAACTGTAAATATTTACAACTGTATAAAATCTAAAAAAATTACCTTTATTATTCCCTTTATTATTGTTTTTCAATTTTTATTTACAACTGTCTGTAAAAACTAAAAAAAAAAAATCACCTTTATCGTTCCCTGCCGATTGCGTCCAACGTTAATGCAGCTCGTTACCGTCCCAACAGTCTTCCGTATCGACGGAGCTCCGCGAGTTAGAAGCGCGCAGAGGGAGGCTACAGAAAGAAGCGGCGGCTGCCAGCGCTAAGACGGACAGCTTGAAGGCCGAGCACTTGAGAGCCGCCGCGGAGCTGCAGAGGCTACGAGTCTCTGGCGAGCAGGCCAGGATAGCCCAACTAGAAGCCATCCGCCGCGACTCCCCTCAACTAGCCCCTCCAATACAAATCCTGCCGTCCAGCCCCCCTCCCATCCTGCCCTCTGTAAGTCCTAATTCCGAAATCCACTGTCGAATGCACTCCTGCTTCGACCACTCACGATGTTCCCTAACCTCAGGATTCCCGGTCTACTTGTATGACCCGGACGTAAACGCTCCTCTTGTCAGCGCCGAAGTGGACGGGTTCCTCAAGACCACGTTACGACAAACCTTGGGCTATAACACCCACCTGACCAATAATCCGAATGAAGCTTGCATTTATTTGGTACTTGTTGGAGAGGCATTTCCATTGGAAAAGAAAACTGTGTAAGTTCTTTACCAAACACTAATTAGTTACTGTTATGTGAGCGCCTATAACAAAATTGTGGATACTTACAGCTCCCCAACAACAGAATCATATAAAATTGTCCTGAACGACACTGCAGTGAAAAGTCTACCGTATTGGGGCGGGGATGGCCGCAACCACGTTCTATTAAATCTGGCTCGAAGGGAGCTCTCAGTGGGTTCCGGGGATGCTTTCCGCGGCGCTTCTATTGGCAGAGCTATGATCGCGCAGTCGACTTTTACCCAAGAACAATTCCGGATGGGTTTCGATATCGTCACTCCGCCAGCTCTGGGCCCGCCCGGGGGAGATGTGTGGTCGGATTGTGCGCCCATGGCTCCAGCCAGACGAAAATATTTTCTCAGGTACCTTTGTTACTTAACAACTAATTTATTGGCAAAAATAATTTTGTTTTGCTTTTGTTTTACAGTTTATAACAGTTTTCAGGGCTCTCAACCACCAGCAACCGGCGAGAATCGCGACGATGATGAAATCGTGATCGGATATCTCCGAAAATCAGAGACTACTGCTGCGAACGTAGATAAATTCTTGCTGCAGTTTGAGTGTGACCCGCCGACTGAAAGGAGAGCCTTGTTCGCTATAGGCGACTGGGCTCTATGCGGTACGGACAGATCACGGCGTGGAGTCCTTAGCGATTCTACGTTCGTGTTGATATTAGCGCCTAGCGACCGCAGCTACGTCACTACGGCTCTGCTCCAAGCTAGATTATACGAAGCACTCAGATCTGGCGCGATACCAGTGGTACTCGGCGGTGACAGGATCCAGCTGCCCTTTGATGAGGTGCTAGACTGGAAACGTGCTGTGATCTTACTGCCAAAGGCGCGCGTAACGGAACTGCACTTTTTCTTGAGAGCTATTTCGGATGCGGATCTTTTGGCGTTCCGAAGACACGGACGCGTTCTATGGGAGCGCTACCTAAGTTCCGTGCAAGCTAGTATCGACTCTCTGCTTGCAGTTATAAGGACGCGTTTGCACATACCTCCTAGCGCCGCTGCGCCTGTCACCGGTATCCCTGCTTTTAATGACTCATTCACACCGCCGAAGTTGGAACCTCCTGCGGTTGACTCCGAACCTGAAGAAACGCTCGGCCCTTTGGAAGCCCCATATCCGAGCCCCGCATATCGTCGGAACTACTCGCTGTCACTACTGCATGGGTACGAAATGTGGAACGATTGGGGAGAGCCGTTTATATTGTATCCGCAACTGCCGTGGGATTCGCCTTTGACCTCGGAGGCACGGTTTATTGGATCGTCGTCTGGGCTAAGGCCGATAGGGCAAGGCGCTGGAGGGTCAGGGAAGGAGTTCAGTGAATCTCTGGGAGGTGATTGGCCGAGGGAACAATTCACTATCGTGATACTGACTTATGAGAGAGAAACGGTGCTAGCGGCCGCTTTGGCGAGGCTGCGGGGACTTCCTTATCTGAATAAAGTACGTAAATGTTCAGTAAAATTATAATTTTAAAATCGCTGACCAATGGCAGTAATTCTGTAAAGGGGTCGATTCCAAGGTCAAAGCGGAACAGTGCGATCCAACGAATTAAATCTAAATCTGTTTCATGTGCAATGAGTTTTGGAATATGTGATGTCCACAAGGCAATCTTCACTTTTAGTGAATTTAGCAATACCACTTGCTAACTGTAGAGGAAAAGATCGTGGGGAACCCGTCTGAGATATTTACATACAATAGCGCTTGCTACGTACAATGCCTCAGCTCCTGCTACGAGGCTAGTTGCGGAAATCTCAGGTCTAACTAGAACTACTCGGTAGACACCCAGTAACTTTGTCACGTAACAAGCCCAGGAAGCACAGCGGATGGAGAAATAAGGAGACTTCGTTGGGTGTTAGGACTTTTTTATTGTTAAAAAGTAGAGGCACCTGATGACAAAAGGTACATTTTTAAAACTAAACTTAACACAACGCTTACAAAGAGCTACGTAAAAAATAACACGCAACACTTACGATTGTGCCTCGTTGAAGATAAGGTTTTGGAGTACAGAACCGTCAGGATTAGTTAACATTCACTGAATACTGAATTTAACTTGCACTAGTTCACTAATTCACTTTAAATAATCTATAAAAATATGAAGTAAAACTGAAGGCACTGAGCGTGCTGTCTCTTCTAAGACTTGAGATCGAAAAGAACCAGGCGATGCCATGAGAAATAAAGTGAACTACGAACAAAAGACAAATAGTTTGAATTTGAAAATTGAAAACGGAATCGAAAGATTTAAAAGTAAATAGCCAAAATATAAAACTAATAAACAGGTTTACAATACAATACAATACTCGTTACAATGGGTATTGTAACGAGGTTGTGATACCTCGTCTTCATTTCTCATGGCATCGCCTGGTTCTTTTCGATCTCAAGTCTTAGAAGAGATAGCACGCTCAGTGCCTTCAGTTTTACTTCATATTTTTATTGATTATTTAAAGTGAATTAGTGAAATTCAGTATTCAGTGAATGTTAACTAATCCTGACGGTTCTCTACTCTAAAACCTTATCTTCAACGAGGCACAATCGTAAGTGTTGCGTGTTATTTTTTACGTAGCTCTTTGTAAGCGTTGTGTTAAGTTTAGTTTTAAAAATGCACCTTTTGTCATCAGGTGCCTCTACTTTTTAACAATAAAAAAAGTCCTAACACCCAACGAAGTCTCCTTATTTCTCCATCCGCTGAGCTTCCTGGGCTTGTTACGTGACAACTTCAGATTAGAGTAGCGGGCTTTGCATCTACATAATGAGATTATTAAGGTATATACAGGGTCTAGTGGTACCCTTACTCACATAGATGGGACCACATTGCTTTTTAGATGGTTGTAGGCTTGCCCATCATCTATATTGACGCATCACTACATACACTGAAGCATCCCCCTTCACAGGTTGGGTTGAGCAATAGTGGCTGCGTGTTAATGGAATTAAAATAGTGTTATGGTGTCACAATGGAAATAAATGTTTTTCACTTCACTTCACTTCACTAGGTAGGTATATCATCCGACTAAGCAGTCGGCATAACCCACAGGAATGACAAGTCAATACGTGCGGAGACAACTAAGGCGCGGTTTCGCTCACGATGTTAAGATTCACAGACGTACGTGAGATTAGAGTACTCTCGTTGTAATTCGTATATTTTGTTTTCTTTTAGGTAGTGGTGGTGTGGAACGGTCGCGCGCCCCCGTCTATGGCGTGGCCCGAGTCGGGGGCTCCCATAGTCGTTGTGCGCACAACAAAGAACTCATTAAACAATCGCTTCCTGCCATACGATCAGATTGAGACAGAGGCGGTACTGTGCGTGGATGATGACGCTCACTTGAGACACGATGAGATTGTCTTCGCTTTTAGGTAACTTACTTTTCTTTACATTCTATGTAGATGAGATCATCATCATCATCATCAACCTATTATGTCCCCACCAAGGGGCACGGGTCTCTTCCCTGAGGAAGGTATAGGCCATACTCTACCACGGGGGCCAAGTCCGGATTGGTGGAGGTTTGTAAGACTAGTGACTGGTCTGAAGTTTTCAAGCCGCCCTAAGGCCTCTGACTTGGCTTAACGACTGCCATCTACCGACGACAGCCGGCACCAACTGCTTAACGTGCCTTGCGAAGCACGGAACCGCTCGGAAAAATGCCACTAGCGTTAGTCATAGACGGTGACCCATCCATGGACTGAACGCGCCGTATGTTGCTTAACCCTAGTGATCGTTTAAGATCACTCAGGCAGCCCAGGCTACGAGCGATTCATGATGAGATATCATGATTGTATTACGCTCTATCCTCAATACAAATGTGTAGGGTCTGAGTATAGAAATTTAAGATAAATAGGCACGTTTTATGAATATTTAGTCAAGTAAGCGTCAGGAATAAAGTTAACAATGTCTAGTGCTTACGAAAGTTTTAGTTTAAAAATAGTGTATTGTCAGCCACAGTTAAAATATACTCCATTATCGGAGATATTTCACGGCAGGGCTTATTAATACGTGGCAGAAGTTCTATAATCGTTCACATATTGTGCCGTTTCAGAGTTTGGCGTGAACATCGAGATCAGATCGTCGGCTTCCCCGGCCGCTACCACGCCTGGGATTTGAACTTCAATAACGGATTCTTATACAATTCCAATTACAGGTACTTACCATAAGGGCTCCAACAGACGAGCGACAGCTACTCAGCGACAGCTCGCGACGGCTGCCGACGGTCGCGCGACTGTTGGAGCCCTAAGACTTAATTTTTGCTACATTTAAGGAAGTTTGTAGATAGCCGACCACAAATAGAGGTTCATTTACTAGAATGTATTCTTTAACGTAAGCTGATAAACTAAAATCCAAAAACCAAGGACCAAACGTTGTGGATGTATTTTTTTATGCGTGTGTAAGGTAATCAAATCAAATCAAATAGTTTATTTCGCACCATAAAATCCGTATAACTCAACCTAAACTTAAAAATAAAAATGAAACATAATTGAAAACATAATTGGTGATCTGTATTTCATAGTTTCAATACTAACCAGATTTTATTTTCTATTTAAAGTAAACTTACAGTAAACTATTTCGACTGCCGTAAATGACGTATTTATAGACCGCCATCGCCATAGCCAGCGTTGCAAGTTCTATCCTTAAGTTATGTAGCCACGACTTAGTTTCTAAGACCGCCTCCATTCTTCCTGAAATCCAGCCCGTATCGTTTTATTGTTTGTTTTGCCTCCAGCTGCGAGCTAAGTATGGTGCTGACAGGAGCGGCGTTCGTTCACCGCTACTACATGTGGGCGTACTGGCGGGCGCTGCCGGCCGCCGTGCGAGCCTTCGTCGATGAGTACATGAATTGCGAGGACATCGCCATGAACTTCCTCGTGGCACATCTGACGAGGAAGCCGCCGGTGAAGGTAGTTTACCCCTAACGCGAATATAGAATCAACTAATGAATGAATGAGTGATTAAATGAATGATTGATTAAATGGTTGAATGAATTATTGATTGACAGTATCGTTGATTGATTGAATGAATGAATGATGTGGGACTTAACGAGTGTTAGAGTAGAGAGAAGAGAGAGAGCGAGCAAGCGTAGTCTATTATGGTAAGCAAAGAAGTATTATTTCCTGTGTAATTTTCTTTTTTATGTACAATAAAGTGTTCTCTATCTATCTATCTATGAATTACAAATAATTTTTACTGCGACTTCCTGTATACCAGTTTGTCAGCGAGAAAGGGAACAAGATGAATTGTATTGTTGTGGCTTTGTCTCGGGTATCATTTAAGCTATCACCAATTTAATTAGTTTTGTGTTTCTTAAATAATAGGGTTTGTCCTCAAAATAGTAGATCTGTCACCAAAATGTAGTCACCAAACAATGCAAAATCAGTTCCACAATAAATCACCTAAAATCCTGAGATATAAGGTCTAGTACCAAATAAATGTTTTTGTATGTATTATAATAGGTGTGTCCTAATAAGTATTTAAGCAAACTAATTTAAAGAGATCACCAATAAATCATATTATGTTAAAGAGGCAACAAGAGGCAAGGTAAGAACGCATCAAAGTCGAGTCTGTTTTCGATCTTACATAGAGAACCTAACGCTCCGACGCGCTCCGCTTCGCTACGCGCGTCGTCGCACCTATATTTCTGTTGTCACGTATTCTTTACACGATTTATTTGGTGACAGATCTACCATTCTGAGCACAGAGCTATTATTTAAGTAACAAAACTGTTATTATAAGAACGAAGTTTATATTCATGTAATGCAATATAATTTTATTGGTTATCGATCTCTTATTTTACACATATATTAACATTAATTTGATAATTCATACCTGGGAACAATTTTTGTTTATCTGAGAACGAAAATATTTCGTGGCGATAGATCTATTTATTAGGTGATACAACTTGATGACAAATATAAATTTTGGTGATAGAAAATATAGATGCCCTATATGGCAGGCGTAAACTCGGCTTTTTACTTCTAATCCTAAAGTTTAGAAAAAGACAAACGAGAGAGAGAGATGGGGTCAGGTAGATAAAAATAGCTCGCCTTTGTACATGTCGTTTCTTATATAAATAGATTCTCTATCTATCTACCTTTTTTATGTACACTTTATTGTACATAAAAAAGGAAATTACACAGGTATTTCTTAAACTAAGAGTACAGATTATGTAATGTTGTGTTCAATTTTTCGTGTGTCGCATTATTATCATGAAATAATGTATTTAAACAAAAAAAACATTATTCTCACACTTGAGAGAGACAGAAAGATTAAAATTTAAACGAAGCATGTGAGTAATCACTAATCTTGATACCAAACTAGTATATTTCCTGTCCTTCATGCTTGTAACCTAAAAATCAACAGAAGCTCGAGATTTCTTCAGAAAGACGCTTGCTTTTGTAATTTATTTTAGTTAAAAAAAAAACAATTTCGTTAACTTTATTCCGGATAGACTTACTGGTCGGACTCTGCCGACGAAAATTCGGGTAAGTGTATCCGGAATAAAGGTAATAATGTCTACTGCATACTATTTTGTCTATTTTACTTTTTTCTATGGCATAGGTTTTAGAAAAAAAAAATTTTTAGTCATTTTGATGTTTACATTCATTGCGTTTCTGACAGGTGACGTCGCGTTGGACGTTCCGCTGCCCCGGCTGCCCTGTAAAGCTGTCTTCGGACGAGACGCATTTCCACGAGCGACACAAGTGCATCCAGTTCTTCTCCCAGGTACGGTTGCATTCGCCCTTGTGGTTCTTAAGTTGGGTTTTCCACTGATTTTTTTCAGCATCTACGAACAATCTGTTTTCAAACTAAACCTTTCGTAAGCACTAGATATTCTTAATTTTATTCCGGTTTTGTAACAATTTTACAATAAAGTTTTTTGTTTTAATTTCATAAATTTACTTGACTTTTTGTCGAAAGAGTCCGACCAGGCTCCGCTCTGGATTCGCAGAGCTTAATCATGGTGAGCAGAGACGGAGCTCGCTTCGTCGGTTGCTCTTCTCTGACAAAAAGTCAAATAAATGTATCCGAAATAATGTTAATAAACTGTTTTCAACAATAATAACTTCCACACAAGTTGCCCTGGTCCCAAACTAGGATACACTGTGCTATGGTGACCAAGCAAGGACACCACGGACTCTGAAACATACCCAGACTAAGGCCATTTGCACAAATGTACGGCGGCCCCAGTGGGAATAGAACTGACGACCTCCGTCTTCGTAAATAAGTCCCTTAACGGCTAGACCAACCAGGGAGCCAATACTCTAAAACATTGTGTTTATTTTGCTTCTGAAAACCACCGTAACCAGGTAGTCCTGCCCACGCTGCGATGTAATACATAATAAGTATATTTAAAAATTCAGAATTACTTAAAACACTCCTCCAATGCAGTAAGTACTCGGCAAGTGAGAAACTCTGGTTACTTCTTGGTTACAGGCATGCGTTAATGTAAAGTAACACATTATATTTTATAAATAACACGATAAGTAAATATTGTAAACTTTTAGTCCGGATCAACTTTCTGGTGTTTTCCTGGTCTAACTTGTCCGATAAAAAAAACACCCGTAAGTTGATCCGGACTAAAAGTTTACAATGTGTTGTGCTTACAAAACTTTTAGTTCAAAAACCATAAGTAAATATTGTTTTCCCAGGTGATGGGCTACACGCCTCTCATGAGCACGCAGTTCCGAGCTGATTCAGTGCTGTTCAAAACACGGATACCGCACGACAAACAAAAGTGTTTCAAATTCATATAGAGAATCGGCCTGTCCAGAGTAGTAAGGTAAGATCTTTTGTAAATATTTGACAGCCAATGAACTAATAAGAGAGTCAGTAATCCGCAGTAGGCACACATTGTTATTAACTCAGAACACAATGTGTTCTGAGGTATTTAAGGTGCAACTCTGACTGAGCTAACTGCCAATAAAAAAAATATAGTACGTTTTTGGAAAAATTGAGCATCAAAACCCCGATAATTGTAAGTTATTTTTGAAACCTGCAGTCTAGAACCTAAGATCAATAACCTATTAGTATAATTGAAACGCTCGCTTTTGGCGAAAATGCTTGAAAATGTCCTAGATTCCTAGCTAGTAAATGTGGTGTTACTTTGAATGACAGTATACTCAATCGTTTGATTAAAAAACGTCGTGAACTAAAATAAGATGTAGTGACTAGAATTGAGAAAGGAATTCTGTTGTGACCATGCAAGGAACCATAAAAATTTGTTATAGTGAGCCGCTTAGTAGCTTGAAAACTTCTGACAGTAAGACTAGCCACTAGTCTTACAAGCCTCCACCAATCCGGACATGGCCCCCGTGGTGGAGTAGGTAGGTATGGCCTATACCTTCCTCAAGGAAGAGACCCGTGCCCCTCGGTGGGGACATGATGGGTTGATGATGATGATGATAATGATAATGATGATAGTGAGCCGATCGGCCCACCAAAAATTGTACAGGTTAAAGGAGAATGGCAGGCTTCAGTGGAAGTCTCGTACACCTACAAAAAGTCTTGTTGAAACATGAAATATTTACATTTAATAGATCATTGTATTAGAATTCGTTCTATTAATTTTCTTTTTTTTATAAAGTTGGGAGTTCTAAGCTAAGGTTGTTTTTTTAAGAAGTTTGGAGGTTATGTTACGACCCCGTTCGCTTGACTGTTAGAGATAAATACCTACACAAATAATTAAAACAAAATCATTCTAATATACACACACGTACATACCTATGCACATAATAATATGCTGGTCGCGTCACTCCCTCATGGAGAGCATAGCCCAGGTACCAGATGATACTCATCACATGGGAGCAACACCCCACAGTTCTCAGCCCTACAATGCAGTTGCAACAATAACTTATTATTGCTTCTCTGCCACGATTAAATCTTTCAGTAACAATAAAAACGAAGTATGTTTTTTCCTGAAGAGTGACGAGACTTAAATTCAATTAAATTATTTTATAATAGCACCCCTAGGATTCTGCCATGTCAAGTTTGTTGTTGAGATGGCAAGTATCTTCTTTTTTTTTATTTTTGCCCGAAGCAGTTCCACAGAACACATAAAGATCGTTTCACCAAACAAATCCCACGGTAAGATCCTTAATAATATAAAAATAAAAGCCAAAATTCATTAACTCATGGTACTTCTTTCGTGAACCGAACTCTACTGATTTTAACTTTGACAACGCTTTGACATGACAGTTGTTTTTTTCTTGGCTTGAATCTAAATTGGGTTTTATTAAATTATTTTCTTATTTTCCTCCCCCAACTTTAAAAAAATATTTGAAAAACTGAAAAAAGAGCCCGTTGCGAAATACTAAAGTTGGGAAAATATAACTCCAAAACATTCTTTTAATAGGGCGGTACACCATTTGCCGTTGTCCTTTATATGACGAAAGAAATAAGAAATATAGATTGAATGTGGATGGAAGGTCTTTTTTGTCATTTGGTAGGCTGTAAAATTGCTAACAGTTTTAATAAATGTTCACTTTTTGCAAAAACGTATTACAAAATAATCGTACTCAATATTTTTTTCCATTGGAGTGGCTAGTTAGCTTTTGGTGGTCTTTTAAGCTCTTTCTCTCTGTGTGTGGAAAGGGGTAACTATGCCCTGCAGTGGGATGTATAAATGCTGATTAATTATGTGTTGTTAAACTAATAGTACGAAAACTGACGAAGGCAGACGAGGGACTTTTGTCCCCATGGGACAAAAATCTGAAGGCCTACGAAGACGAGTCTTTCGTCATCATAAAAATCCCTGAATCGTTTAAAAAATGTCCATCAAGTACCTACTTATCCCGGACTCAACGCATACGGTGTGCAGTCATTTGTTGCCCGGAAATGGAATCTTCTTTCTTTCTTCTTCTTCCCGGATCATATAACGGACTCCCCCATACTTTTGTCCAGTCCAGTCTTGGTAATTTCTCGGTAATTTGGGGAATTTTTTGTACGGTGCATAGTCCTTTGTGTGCGTTATTCGATACCATTTATAAGAGATCTATGTGGTGGTGGACAGAAAAGTACTCAGGGGACAATACATCGTGTGCGCAGGCCTTAAGAGTGCAGCTATTTAGGTGTCCTTGGCACATACGATATTGTGTAAGTAAAAGATACGGGGTCACAATGTTTATTGTACAATACTATACCTTGAATATAGGTAAGAATCAATGTAATATACATGTTTGTATAATATAGTAAATTATTAAGAACAGTGTATAGTTATATCGGTAGTTATAGCATGGTTAATTAAATAAAGGGATTGAATGCATTCGGTTCACCTTTTACACTTTATTTTGTGTAATAAATAAACATAACATAAAATCACGCCTGCACCTGGGAGGGGTAAGCAGAGACCGGAGTTTCCCTCCTGATTATGTATCTTTTGCTTCGTCAACATTAATTCGTCGTTGCAATCTCGCACACAGATTACGGGTACTGTTCGTCGTGCCCTTTGCTGATACTTTCTCTATGTTTTTGAATTATGTCCGCCTGAGACGTCCTTTACTAGCTCTTCCGCTCACATTAGCTCGATATATTTTTTTCTAAAATAAATAATATTAATTTTCCTTCTAACTCACACCGTGTAGGTACACAGCAATATTGTACTGCGGGTGGTGAATTGTTGTTCAGTCCCTTTATTTAGTAAACAGCGTTATATAGTTGCATCGTTGTATTGTATGACAATCTCAAAATAGTCTAATGAATTTTATAATTAATTGTGTTAGCCATCTTGTGTACCTTTAGATGAATTGTTATAAATTGATGAACATAACTTTACTGTGCTTTAGTAGTCTGAAAAGTACAGATAAAACAACTTGTAAAGAATGGACGTAAGGACACTGGAGGCACGTAAATATGATACATTCATCTGTATATTTTTTTATTTTTCTAATATATAAAATTCTCGTGTATCAATGTTAGTCCGCATACTCCTCCGAAACGGCTTGGCCGATTTTGATGAAATTTTATATATACAATCGGTAGGTCTGAGAATATGTTGTTATCTATTTTTCATATCCCTAAGTGAAAAAAAAAATATATGGCGAAACAACGTTTGCCGGGGCAGCCAGTTTGTTTATAAGTAAAAGATCTGTATATATATTTTTTATTTGATGTAATTTTCTGTTTTTACTCTTTTGCGCTAGCTTTTTTATTTTTTTTAACAAAAGCTAAAACTACATTTGAAACATAAAAGTATGCTCGAGCTTAATTGAAAAGATAACTTCATTTACTAGATAATTATAATCGACATCGCCAAAGACTATTTTGTTGTATATTTCTTTTATATTAATCAAAGACTGAGAATGTTTGATTTTGTATTTAAGTCATTCGCTTATAAGAAGTATTTCTTTATAAGTAATTAATTAAAGATATCAGTCAGAGAAACTGTATTGCCTTTTTATGTGACAGTTTAATTAAAAATCTAGTTTTTTTACTAAAAATCCATTTTCATTTCATTAATGAAACACTACAATAGTTATTTAAAACAGAAGATTTATTTTCTTACAAACTATTCAGCAGGCATTCTACATTCTGATTCATGACTTTTGTTCACTCACACTAAGATCTGTTAGAGAAATTATAGTTACTACATTAATACACAATATTATGAATTTTCGTGCGAAAGTTCTTACAAAAATTGCCATATTTACATTACGTGAACTGAGAAGACAGTGATGTAAATATACCACGAAGACGTTATCTTAAAATATTATTTTCTCTTATGATTTAAGCTCCTAATAAATAAAATCTCGTATACAAATCTCCCAAAATATTAATCGTTCTGCTTATGAAATACACTGGTATTAAGAAATATTCCATAAGACGTGCATTATAATCGATAGTTGTGAAAATATTGTTGATTTCGAAACCAGGTTCTGGCAAAATTCATCGCAAAATCCATGTGGGTAAAATTAATTGCTTCTGCTTATCTCCTCAGGGATATAAGCAGGCAATTTATGAAGAAGACATTCACTCAAACTCAACCGCTTTGGATCCCAATTAATAAAAATCCCATAATTGGGCTTGAATTTAATTGCATCCTAATATCCGAATGAATACAGAAGAAATAGATTATCATGTAAACTGAATTTATATGATTTATGATACATTGAAAGAACCAATGTCTATAAAAGTGTCTGATACTCCAGCAGATGGCGCCAGTGGCGCAAGACTGAAGTCGCCAAAAAGGCAATGTTTTGCCGATGCGTTTGGATTGTGGATTGAAGACAAGTAGGGTGGTCTTAGCCTCTGACAGCACAGGGACGTGGGACGAGGGCGCAGAAAAGACGTGTCGTTAATCCATTCACTTTCATACAAAAAGGCTTAAAGACGGGGCGAGGTTTCGACCTCTATAACCCTTTTAAGACTATTGGTATTATAACGTACCATCGGATGTTCAAAAAAATCATCTTGAAAGGGATAAAACGCGTCATGTCTTTTCTGCGCTCCGTCCCACGTTGCCGTGTGGCCAGTGCCTCAATTCTGTTAGTGCATTTTAGTTCGATGACAGATACACAGTCGGGTCACGTGACGTGTTTTTCATACCATTGACGTCTAGTTAGCTTGATTGGAGTTCGCGCGTAGACTTGAAGTGGCAATGAAACTAAATCGCCATCTTCATGCAGTTTTCATTATACTAAGTCCGTTTTTTTAATTCGATGCAAAAAAATGACCCGGTGTTACCACTATAAAATATATAGGTTTACTCGGTAGATTTTTTTTTACCGTGAATAGAATACTCGCGTGACCAAAATCCTTATCATATCCAATACATTAAAATGTAATTCCTCTAATGAGAAAATAAAAAAAAAACACCTACGTATCACAAACAATTTTTACTTGGAAGTAAAATGGAGTTATTTGGTTTCCGCGTACTAGCAGCGTTCAGACATTGACAGCCTTTGGATTGTATTGAGATGAGATGTTAACGTGACAGTTTTATTTTTTGCATTGAATTAAAAAACAGACTTTACAATGCATACAGGATCTAGGCACAGGGGCGTGTTTATGGACGTTTATAAGTATTGTCTGCCAGTCCGGAACTGGGGCAGGGAGTAACCGTCTGCGTCTGCGTCGGTTTGTAGTTCGGAGGTGGCGGGCCAGGTGGCGACACTGTAGCCGCCCACTGGATCCCGGTGCGACGCGCGGAACTGCGCCCGCGCGCCCCACTGGCGCTCTCAAGCGAGGTCGTCGGCCTTACCGCCGTCTAGGCGCTTCATCTGAAACAGAAGGGGAGTTCAAAATTCAAAATTACAAAATTTTTTATTCCAACGTAAAGAATTTACATTCTGCTTGTTGAATGTCAATGTACATACAGTTATGTATAATGTTAGCCGCTGCCTTAGGGCCGTCTGTAGTGGAGAAAAAGGCAGCAAAAAAACTCCACTCTGACCATCTTTTCTTAAATCAACTTAAAGCTAATACAAATTAGGTATGAGTGTTTGTATACCAAGAATCTCAAGATCCATGAGTGCAATCAAGTTTGTTAACGCGGAAAGAGACGGTTCACGTAAAATAATATAATAGTAATGAGTTTAAGCCTAATAGTAAGTTCATAGTGCAAAAAAACCTGGTAAAGAAAAAAAAAGTGCGACATTGTGCTGCCATGCAAAAGATTGGCATGCGTAACTTTGCTAATAATATTTTTTACGCTACATTTCTGTAGTGTAATTGTGTAATTGTTCATGCACCTGCGTTAATTTCACGCATGGTTTTCAAATTGACTGTGTGGATCTTGTGTGTATTGTTTGGCACACATTTTCGGCATATTTTAGCAGTAATAATTTATTCTGCATGGTTTCTCGCAATTTCAATTGCCATAAGTCTTGTAGCCTTATAAGTGATTGAGGATAATACTTTTTATGATTTACCATTATGAGAAATAAAAAAGAATTAAACAATTTACATTCGGTTTACTGAATGTTAATGTACAATGTCAGCCGCGGTTTTTAGGCCGTATTTGTAGTGGAGAAAAGGGCAACATAGGCTCAAGCCTGTATCTCGAAGGGGCAGGCAGAGACCGTGACCACTTGCCACGCGCCTGTCTAACTTCTTTCGCTTCATTAATATTCATTAGTCGCTGCACGCATGCACGTGTATAATACTTAGCAATGTTGCATAAAAATCGTATATAAGACTTGATTTCCTAAACATTAAATATGTCAGTAACATATTCGACTTTGACAGTCTGAAGAATATAATATGTAGGTTACCAATATTTGATAAATTTATTATGATGCTGCTACTATATTTGAGCCCACAACGCTCGTACCACAACTCGTGATTAGGCCAGACTTGTGATTCACAAGAGGCCCAACATTGTTTAGGTAACATATTGTGCCCAGAATGACTTCACATGAATTCATTCTGGGCACAGTACAGTAGGTACACATTCAGGGAGTTTCACAAAAATTCAACACAATCTTTTAAAGATAACATAATCTTACGCTCTGTTCCACAGTCCATGCGGTTGGTGTTCTGCGTCCAGATCGCTTGCGAAAAAGACAAAAGGTAACATTTGATCCAAAAATTCTTATGATTTCGTTAGCAACAAAATAATTCAAAGATTTTATTCTTCTACGTGAAACTACTCAAGCCTCGGAATTATTCCACTGCTGGATAGACGACACTTCTTATAAATCCAACTACCGCTAAAAAATAACGGGCGGTTCAGTATTACCCGCCAAAATATCTATACCAGCCTCCGCAAACCGCCATCTTGTGACGTACATCGATATTTCGACTGGTAACCAGTCATGGGTTGTCATGGGTTTGACGTTTTTGTATACAACTAATCATCAGTTACGCTGTGACTGTCGTCCAACCAACGTTCACGTTGTCACGCATGGCGCACGAGTGAACCAATCACATATTGATTTACTCAACGGTGCATCTTGCGCTCATTTAATAATTGGTAGAGACTAATCGGGATACGGGCCGTTTTTACATAAATTTTATAGGAAAAAATACCTCTATGTTTTCTCCTTAGCATTTTGCTGCTGATTCAAGGTAGCACAATTCGGTTCAGTTTCGATTTCCAGTGCGGGGATGTACCTATGACTTCGTTTAGCTTAAGATCTGCGAATTTGTCACGAAATCGTTTCGTTAAAAAGCTGACTGTGAAGGAAATCATCCTGAGAAAACCCGCACGTTTGTTGGCTCCGCACATATTGACGCCTTTCCTCTGGGCTAGGCTAACTAAGCTCTCAGTATGGTATAGGATAGGTGCTGGGGAAGCCTTCTCCATCATCTGAATAATGGGCACTGCAGCGTCCAAGTCGCATTACCCATCTAGTGTAAGTTAAAGTGCCGCTGGACGCTGTATAAATCATCTTATTACGTAGAAGAAACGAAATGAAAGTGTCAGAAGTGAGGGGTACCTATAAAAGCAAACTTAACTCTGTCCACTTTTTGAATATTTTAACCTGTGAATGTAGTTTAGTTTGTACCTGCGCATATTCGAGCATTTTAAATCAGCTTTTGAATATCTTAGACTTTATTTTTATTCATTAAACAAACAAACTTTTTCTATGACCGCTGTTGACTAAAAAACCGAATTTCGCTCATTTATAACTCAGTTTGACACTTCATGGACAGAGTCGGCTTTGCTTTTACACCTCTCAAGTGGGATACCAATCCGGACTTGGCCCCCGTGGTGGAGTATGGCCTATACCTTCCTCAGGGAAGAGACCCGTGCCCCTCGGTGGGGACATAATGGGTTGATGATGATGATGATGAAGTGGGATCCCGAAAACCCGATCGAAAGCGCAGACTCTTACCTCCTTGTCGTCAGCCGCCACAGGCCTATACCGCGGAGGTGCCAGACTGGCTTCTGGCGGCGGCGCTGAGAACCCATGCGTGTATAGGAGAGCTGCCGCCACGCCGCCTGCAATCGGACCGCACCAATATACCTGCGGAATGAAATACCTGTCAATGAGCCGTTTTCAGAAGAACTAAAAAAAAAAAATATTACGGCTGTCAAAAGAATGCAATGTTTGACCTCAGCGCAATAGCCATGTGTGATACATCGTAAAATAGGTCTCAGCGAGCTGAACAAAAGTTACTATGACGCCAATAGCCAAATGTTTGTCCTTTCGGAGTTATATTGTATTGAAAAAAAAACTAAAATTTTCAATAAAATATAACTCCGAAACGACAAACATTTGGCTGTTGGCGTCATAGTAACTTTTGTTCAGCTCGCTGAGACCTATTTTATGATGTATCACACATGGCTATTGGGCTGAGGTCCAAAATTGCATTACTTTGACAGCCGTAAATTTTTTTTTTAGTGCTTCTGAAAACGGCTCATTCCTGTTCGAATCCCACTGGGGGCCGCATTACATTTCGCACCCTTGCAAGAGTAACGTGATAGTTCGAAGAAAACCAAATTTTTATTCAAAGATATTTAGAACCGCCACAACGAGCTCTTTCAGTCAAAACGCTCTTATTTTATCTTATCTTATAAGAGATACTATATCTTATTTGCTCCGAAAACGCCGGAATAACGAGCAAAAGAGACACTGCGTCACGTTATAGTGCTATCTCTTTCGGCCATTACTTTGAAACCTTAAAAATTCTCTCCTGTAAAGTAAGGGTTTCCGAAATAACAAGCTATTTTCCTATTATTATAAGCTTTAGGACACCATATCTTGGGTGTCTGAATATAATATACCGTGTAATATTCTCACGTGCAATTCCTGGTGTAGATACATACAAAATATTCTATCTTTAAACCTATCTACGGTCCGGTTTATGTGATATTCACTCCCACTGGTGCTAATGTCACTAGCTAATAGAACCTGAGGTTTTAGGTGGTCGTGATGGCACATTTTGTTATCGGGTCAGATGATAAATTTGAACCAAACCCTAACTGATTTGTGACTCTAAGTGATTGCCCACGTATTTCTATTATGTTCGTCGTAAACTATGTTGCGCTTTGCTTCTAATAGACGCGGGCGATAAAAACAAAGTTGCGCTTTTAGTGCTCTGAACTGGACCGGAACTGCGAAAATATAGACCATAAAGACGAAGTAAAAGTTTTTGAAGTCGCTTTATTCTACCGTGTATTGATGGTGATTGACGTTCTCGTAGTTATGTCTATGATCGCTATTCATTTGAAATGGATAAGTCACGAATTGAATGATAAAAGAAATGCACGCCGTAACCTACAATAATCACTCGCGTTTACTCACTCGACCACAGAATGTCCCATTGTTTAAACACTAATACAAATCGCCGACATTTATAATGTACTCGACGATAATAGCCTTCAACTGCCAGAAGACATTAACGGTGCAGAATTGGGCACTGTTTTGAGGAACACCAGTTTTCATGTGTGTTATAAACGAAGTAGCCAAGTCGTTCGTCTCGCTACGCCCAACTGAGGATTGATTTATTGATAAACATTTGTTATGGCTTTTTAAGGAATCCTGGAAAAATTTTGGTAAAGTAAAAATAAACACAAACATTTACATACAGGCACATACATTGCTTCTGGCCCTACACTATGATCCCCTATGTCGTGGGAACCAGAAACAGCGATATCAGAAATTGTACATCCAAGACCTAGGGTTGGTAAAATCTTTCGCCCATTGTACTTTACGTTTTCGAATATTCTGCAAATGTGAATTCACACAGAGATAAAACCAATCTCCTTCCTTACCCAATGGCAGGCCCATTCGTTGGCCACAAGAGCAGAGCCGAAAGATCTGGCGGGGTTCATGGCGGAGCCGGTGTAGTCCACAGCCAGAAGGTGGCCAAGGGTGACGGTAAGACCTATTGCCAGGGGAGCGGTCGCTTTGCCATCGGGTTTGTTGGGATCGCACACCTGCAAGGAAAATCAAAAATACATTGAATACCGACAGTGAAAATATAGCGACTTCATGGACGAGAGCTTACCCGATAAGGTAAAATGTATAATGGTGCAAACGAAAGTTACTTCTGAGTAGGACCCGATGGAATTGATGAATATACAGCGATGAATATTCATGAACCTCGGTAACGCAATTTCAAGGATGGCCAAAAATACAATCCTATTAATATTAGTCTCAGCCGTTCCCAAATAGAGCATTTTTGTAACATTATACATTTCCTTCGAGCATAAAATATCGCAGTGGCACACGCGACCTGACCAGAATGACCTCGCCAAATCACTTCCCGTGCTTAATGCTGGTAGCCATTTTCATTGATCAAATTTTTTTGTCGATTGTCCATTTTTTGTGGTCTGTCGCGTCGCTCGGTCCATGGGTAAGAGGAAAACGTGTTCCTAATTGGACGAAACACAATCTAATGGAGTCGCACGCAACACTACCTAAAATTAGAAACAGGAGACTAGCTGGTAGCCCGAATCATGTACCTAGACAGGTACCTATAGAAAATGGAGGTAATCTATCAGTTTCTAAGCATGAATTTATTGGTCATAAATTGGCAAAACAAAAAGAAGAGACAGATATTGGGCCGATTTCGGAATTGAGTATTTTCACTAAGTAGATACTTTACTGTAGTGCTGTATCGTCAAATTTCCTAGAAAAGAGCGTGACAGAACGTTACGTATTTACTTAGTGAAAATTCTCAACTCAGAAACTGGCCCATTGACTATGCATATTTTGTGAAGCGTAATAATGTGTACCTACCTACTTCTTGTAAATGTAATTTTTGTGTTGTGTGTATGTTGTATGCAATGTCTTTCGACATGGTTAATAGAATTACTTGGGCACTAGTTGCTCTTTATAGATATTGAAAACAAGATATGAATTGATTGATTTAAACCCTACGTAGATACGATCGCTAAATCACCGCCGTACCTCAAATGCAAACAAGATTCCATCCATTGAAATCGATTAGGTAATAGAAAGGCTTTCAAGCCAACCTGCCTGCCTAATAGCACACAGTAAACATACTAATGACAGTGTGCTAGCGTAAAAGTGACAATATGGAAAGAGTGGGGTGTCTAACATTAGTTATGAGTCTCATGAAGAATTTTGTCACGATTTAGTAGAATTTTAAGTAACTTCCTTCCTTAAGACATGCAGAATATTTCTGCAAATATTTTTGAACATTTTCTTTAAATTTTTAATAACTATAATATAGGTAAAACCGTTTCATAACATAACATAACATTTACATACAGGCACATACATTGCTTCTGGCCCCACACTAGGATACCCTGTGTCGTGGGAACCAGAAACAGCGACGTCACAAACATGTGAAGATCCAAGACCTGGGTTTCTTTTTTTTTTTGTCCCCAGCCGGGATTCGAACCCGGGACCTCTAGCATGAATGACCTTTCATCTGCAAGGTACCTTGCTGCACAGCATGCTTCAACTGAACTAAACGAACACGGCATCGTTTAATGAAATTGAGCCGAGCTTTTAATATTACAATGTGTGACAGTTACCGTGATGTCAACAGGGACGAAATTAGCGTCAACTGTGGTGGATTAATAACACTGTGTCACGCACGGCACGACTAACTATCTGCAAGCTATACTAGCTTATCGGATCATCTTAATTAGTTATAAACATGCCAGGAATCATTTCAGGTAAGTAGTGAAACTATTTACCGCCAAAAGTGTATTGTTATGCTATCACAAAGGACACTTTGAAGAAACAAACAAGTTGTTTGCAGTCGACAGCAGGTAAACCTTTACATTTTTGTTGCAAAGTCACCCATAATGTAACTGAGTAGAGGCCAAGCGTGTATAGGTTGATGTGCTAACGACTGTAATACATCGGAAGTGTGGGAGGTAATTATTTGGTACTTTAACCTACGGTCGGACGGACGATTTGATCAAGTCCCTATGTGGGAGATCTGCCCACATCTGAAAAATTCTGAGCGATTCCAATCGTCTAAGGGCTGATTTCTGGATTGAGAATTTCACTGTCACGCTCTTTTTGAGAAATTTGACGACACAGCTCAACAGTTATTTTTCATTTTATAGTTATGTAACTATTTAGGTATAAATAACATAAATAAATAAACTCACGCCCGTTATCCCCCAGGGGGTAGGCAGAGGCACCAATCACTAGAACTGTGCCCACGGCCGAGTTTATTAGCTCCCAAACGTGTCAAGTGGCAATTTAAGCCTGTCGCCGTTATCCCGGCACAATTTATCAGCGAATGGTGTTGCTGTACAAACAAACTATTTATTTAGTGAAAATTCTCAACTCAAAAACCGGACCTAACTAACTGACAAATTATTATGGAATTTGACAGACAATTGGGTATTTGACAGGATGTCAAATGAGTTACTTTTAAAACGAAATTTTGCATGAAAATACTTGCTTGTGACGTCACATTTCAGAGCACTCTTTTTATGTTTCATCTATTTAAAAATTGTAATAACTAGTAAATGATTAAAAGAAATACATTTTACGAATCCTTTTGTAATTTTTGTTTTAATCGAGCATCTCAAATAATTTATTGTTGATAGTGTCAAATACCGTATTGCTCTGGATTTGGAGGCACCCATAAATAATTTTATTTTTCCACTTACTTTTTAACTTCATTACAATAGTAATTTTGTGAACCCAACTCAGTGACAATAAAAGCGATCTTACGGAATAGACGTTACTGGTTGACTACTATGATGAGAGCACTTACCCCGCAAACGACGAAGATGAGCACGAAACCAAGGAAGAACTCAATGCCGAAGCCTTGCAGTTGCGTGACGTTGGGCCCCAACCCTGTAGTGCCAAGGGTGCCGGCTACTCTCTCCGGAGTCAGCGCTTTGAGCAAGCCGGATCCGGCTGCGGCGCCGGCGCATTGGGCGATGACGTACAACACTCCTCGTACAATCTTCACTTTGCCAGTTGCCAGCATGCCAGCTGTGACCGCCGGGTTGATGTGGCCACCGGAAATGTGGCCGATAGCCTGCATATCATTTTGGTTAATAAAAGTGTCAGCGTCACTTAGCAGCAGTTGGAGATTGACTATAGCGTTATTGGTGGTCCAATGAATTATGAAGAAGAATCGTCATGAGTCATGTTAGATATGACAGCCTGGCAGAAGAATAGACTATAAAACGTCATCTACAACGGTGCTGTGTTAAATTAAATGCTTAGACGTGGATTCTTCATACCTACATAAACTCACGCTTGTTTCCTGGAGGGGTAGGGAGATACGGGGTCAATCTACCACTTGCCAACATCCTGACAGACTCTTTCACTTCATCAACATTCACTAGTCGTTGGAAGACGCTCGGTTTCGGGTGCATAGTGTCTTGCCCTTTCATCAAAACATCCCCTATCCCGGCCTGAACTCTGCTAATAAATATCTAAGAACTTGTATGTTAAAAATATTTGTTCTCGGTACAATAAAAATTGCAATGAACGCATTGATTTCATTTAGTTGATAAACGTATGAAACGTAAGCTTCAATGGAATAATAGAAGCATTTCACGTAATACGCCCGACCGTAAATCTGTCGTTGTATTACAATATTTACTCTATTTATTGTATTTTTTCTTTTATCTACATTTATATTGACTCGTGTCTGAGGTTTTGGGTTCGATTCTCACTGGGGGCCGCCGTATATTTGTGCAAGTGGACCCAGTCTCTTTGTATTTTCATGTTTGTGATGTCCTTGCCTGGTTACCAGAGCATCCTAGTTTGTTGTAAGTAGTATCCTAGTTTGGGACCAGGGATGCGACGACGTACGTCCTCCACTGGAGTTGTTTTTTATCCGAATTTTCCGATAAAAAATCCGAATTTTCAATAAGGTACATTTTGACACTCTAGAGTTGTTTAAATGCTAAACCCGATAGAGTGGAAAGTTGTGTGATACCAGGAATGCAATTACGTAAGTCCTCCACTGTATGGAGTTGTCTGATTCAGCTTACTCCGAACTGTTTTTGACATTTTGAAGTTGTCGAAATGGTTAACCATCGGTTATCTGGTTTCCAATCTAGGTATCTACCTAGATTGGAAAGTTACCCAATATACGGGTTACTTTCCTCAGGGGAGAGACCCCGTGCCCCTCTGTGGGGACATAATGGGTTGATGATGATAAGGGCAGGGGAGAAAAAGTGATTGTGTTGTGTTCAGGTCAGGCTAGTAAATTATAAAATGGAGACTCCTATTAGCTTGAGTATAAATCAGATGCCTATTTAAGCTTGGATCAAAGTGCAGACCAGTGATTTTTTACTGGTCTTTCAATGAGGTACTCACGGAGACCGCAGCGAAGACGGCGAGTCCGAACGCGAGTGCTATGAGGACTATGTTAGGGGCAGCGCTGGTTCCCTGCGCAATGTTCACACACGCCCCGCATCCGAAGAAGTTCAAAAGCAGAGTTCCTGTGGATACATTTATTATTTTTGAATAAAAACTTACGGTAGCACTATAAATTACTTACATTATAAGTTTTCCGAACGTCTAGTAAGTGCTTTAAGTATTGCTGTAAGCAATAAGGCCGCCAATTGCAATGTATCTTTGTAAATGTTTCGTATTTGTTTTTCCTGGTACAATAAAGAACATTCTTATCTTAACTTATCTAAGAGGATACGGAAAAACATTTTTAACATTTATTATTATGGGGTGTTTTTCGATGCTTGTGATGTGCTTGCCTGGTTGCCATAGCACAGGGTATCCTAGTTTGGGACCAGGTCAAGTGATTGCGGTGTGTGGAAGTTGCTATTATTGAATTAGGTACAATATTTACAATGCAGAAGTATATTTTGGACTCGATGCCCAAAATGTAGGTAGGTAGGTACTTATGTACTGGTCGGGAACTTGGCACCGACTCCAAAATATACTTCTGCAGTACCTACATGTAGTGTGTACCAATGTGTAGTGTTCTGAACTCAGGTTCTTTTTATTTTTCTGTGAAAAATCATCAAATTACCATGAGATAATTTACGATATATTTTGTGAAACATATACCTGTTATAGGATTGCCCTTAATAGATCTTATTTTCTGCTGTCCATTGAAGAGTTCCTCAATCTCGGAAAGTCACTACATCAGATATTCACTAAATTAAAATGAGACCAAAAGGACGCTATACCGAAATCGATTAAGATTTGACGATGTTATGCGATAACATAGCAAAAAAAAGAAGGAAATACCCGTCGGATTGAGAACCTCCTCCTTCTTGGAAATCGGTTAAAAAGACTCCAACTTGTGCAAAGATAAATTGTATTTGTTGTTTTGCAGAATACCGAAATGTCAATATCTCAATATCTAGGCATTCATCACCATCAACCCATTATGCCCCCACCGAGGGGCACGGGTCTCTTCCCTGAGGAAGATATAAAACCATACGATGTATCAATATCATTATGGCCATATCTAGGGGTTATTCATTACAAAATATTAAAAGAACTTTCATTGGCTTGTGGCTGTCCACTGTCCGTTTTCACTGTCAAGAACTTTTAAACCGTTTACTCCGAATCATTAAGGGAGCCCCTTGGCTTGCTCTCCAGGGCAAGGGTGACCCTAGAATTTAATTTTCCCCATAATTCTTGACACTATTGTTTTAATACGTACCGATAAATTCAGCTAATAAAGCCTTGCTGAGGCCCGCGGCTCCGCCCGCCAACTCGTCGAGTCCAAGTTTTGCTCCCAACTCGCCCATTGTTCTGCGGGAAATGGGGATAGCTCAAAAACAACACTTCTGACGACACTGCACACTGGTAGAACTAACTCTGTAAGATGGGTGAAGGTGATCGACTGACATCTCGTTAGCTACGTTGCGGGTTTTAAATGGATTTGTGATCCTAATACAGAGCTAATTTATTAATCATTGTAATATCCACATTAGTCATTAGATGAATACGCTCGTTTTGGTTCTCCGAACGTAACTAATGAATTACTAGAAATAATATAAATA
Source organism: Yponomeuta plumbellus (assembly GCA_947310845.1). NCBI lineage: Eukaryota > Metazoa > Arthropoda > Insecta > Lepidoptera > Yponomeutidae > Yponomeuta > Yponomeuta plumbellus. The sequence continues at coordinate 12,285,427 of OX371198.1, read as the reverse complement.
AGAATAAAGCGTCACAATTGCTGCGTTGGTCTAGCCGTTAAGGCGCTAACTACCCAGACAGAGGGTGGTAGGCGAGTCTCACTGGGGGCCGCCGCCGTACATTTGTACAAATGGCGACTGTCTGGGTGTATTTACATGTATTAATTAACAAAGGAAAAACAAAAGAGCTCAATTTAAGACTTTATTCTTCACATTTTTCCGCCTTTTTTTCCAGACCCGCCAAAAGTTCAAAAACTTCCCGCCATAAAACTTTCAACACCACAGATTAACTGATCCTTCGCAGATGACACAGACTATAATGACCTTCTTGGGTGCCACGGTGTCGATGTAGAGCAGACACCATGGAGTTAACACATCGCTCATTTGGAGAAACAAAGACAAAACTGCATGTTTAGCGTGTAAAATCGCTAAAGCAAGCAATCAAAGTTTCAGATATACGTGTAAGTTAAGGAAATGTACGTTCAACAAATATTTGGGCTATGTTAGTGTAGTTTCAATAAGTATTTTTACATTTACCATAAACGTTATAGTTTGTCCACCACCCCAAACGGTAATATTGACATTATTTAACTCAGTTTTGAAAAAAACTGACGATTTAGTCTTTGTTTCTCCAAATGAGCGACATGTTTGTTATGTCCTTGCCTGGTTACCAAAACACAGGGTAGGTATCCTAGATTGGAACCGGTCCTTGATTTTGCAGCTAATGCATAAAGTACAATGACAGTGCCATGACTGCGCCGATTACATTTCATTGCCGCTGCAAATCAACGCGCGTACGGGTTTCGTTCAATGGAATTAAAAAACATGTTTCATGACCCGACCATGTAATTGTAATTGAACTGTAATGCACTAACAGAATCGAGGCTCTGATCTAGTGATTGTGTTGTGTGGAAGTTATTATTATTCCTAGGCTAAGCCTGCATCAGTAACACGTATTTGTGGAAAAATAAATAAATAAATAAATAACGGTTATTCCGTGCCATTACGTTGCCGTGTACCTATTATTATTGTATATAATACGAGTATTGTTGGTGTTTCATTGGTGCCTGGTTATATTGGCACGATTCCCTGGCTCGGCGCATCTCTAATTGTGCCGATATTTAAAGAGAGTAGGTATTATTTATTTTACCCAATATTATTTTACTCCTGCGTGTTTTAGAATAATCGTATTCTTACTAATAGTGCCGTCTGTCTATGACGATATAAACCACGTTAGTATAACATCTATAGCAAGGTCAATTTATATCTAATCACATTACCTCTTGATGTATTATAAATTGTTGTTATAAAATAGGTTAGTGGTTCAATCGTAGGTACCTACCTATCTTAAAATCTAACTAATGGTAGAGGAATACTAACAGAGTATACTTCCCTTGGAGCTTAATTAATACCCTGATAGTCATAAAAAGTTAACAGCCTACGTTCCAGCTGGGTGAAGGCGTGAATCGGATAGCATTCATTTTGTCGGACGAATTAGAATTTCACTGACCGTTGCCCGCGGTTACCGACAGGTTTTGTGTTGATGACTTGCTGATGAGAACGATAGGATAACAAAGGCAGAGGCAGATATAGAGGGGGCGTTTGTAATAAGGAAATAGGCCTGTGTGATTGCGTCCGGACGTAAATTATACAAATTAGATAACGCTGGCACGCACCAATTGTTGCCAGTTACTATTCTGCATGGCATGTGGTCAATTCGGGTGCTTTCACATGAAAAATGAGAAACGGAACATCCGGCCAGCGCAAAATCCATTCAACGAATGATTTGAAAACCTCCGAACTGCCATGCATCCAACCAATTTTATTACTGTTTGGGCTTCATCCCAGTATATATATATTTCAATAGTTTTGAAAAATAAGTAAATAAAATACTTAACAGGTATGTAATGTACATGGCATTATTGACACAAGAAGAACCTAAAAACCGCTTCTCTGAACTAAACAAATAATTTTTATAACGTTCTTAGAATTTTGAATTTGACGCAATCAATCAACCAATCCGGGCTTGGCCTGGTGGAGTATGTATGGCCTACCTATATCTTCGTCAGGGAAGAGACCCGTGCCCCTCGGTGGAGACATAATGGGTTGATGATGATGACGCAATCAATTAGTAGGTAAAAAACTGGCCAAGTGCGTGTTGGGCCACGAGCAGTGTAAGGTTCCGTAAAAAGAGGGGGTGTTAGTTGGACAACAATTTGCGCTTTGAAGCTTCGCAAATGAAATCCTAAATCAAAAAATGATCTGCCTACAACCACAATATACGAGAAATCCAACGATACCCCACACTATGGTAGGCACCCTATAGGCGAAAAAATGTATCCCAAATTTAGGGGTACCTACACTCTAAAAAAATGTTACGGAGATTTTATTCTACCGTTTTGTCGGCGTGTTTAATATGTATGTCTATGCCAATTTTCAAATCGTCTCTGAACTAGGCCCCAGACAGGCAGAAAAACGGACGGAGATGGCAAAACTAGGTTTCCTTCTCAGGCTATGGAACCTTAACAAGATAATTTTGATAATTTTTCTTTTTTGAAACAACTTTTACTTTTTTGGTTTGTTTAAACCGAGTACCTAGTGTCCGACAACGTTGTTTGATAGATAAATGATCCATGAAACTATAACAAGGACATTCATATAAGTAGGACAATGATTTACCGCCGGCTGCGATATTGATAGAGCGCCTGAAAGCTCCTAAAACAAAGTTTAAGTATGTTTAATCAAAATCTGGGGCAACTCCGTATTGTAGTACCCATAAATATCTGAATGGTAGTACCTAACAGGATAATTTTCATCCGAATCTCACGCTAACTAGAATGAGGTGATCCGCAGAAGGACCCGAGTTATTAATATCTCGAAGAATCACTAAGTTGAAGAGGCAGTGGGCGGGGCAAATAGTAGGGCAAATAGGCTCGAAGTACTGATGGCCGTTGGGGCACAAACGTTCTGACCTGCCGAACGCGAAGTGGACGCAGCGTGGGCAGGTGGGCATCAGATGGTCTGAACTTCAGACTCTGAAGATCAGGTTATGGTGGCAGGGAGTTGCTGGACTCGGGCTGCACAAGACCGGGAAGTTTGGAAATCCATGAGAGAGGCCTTCGTCCCGCAGTTAGTATTAAAATGGCTGATGATGATGATGATATTGTCCATAATATTAAGGGTTTTGCTAATAAGGTGACTAAGTTAAAAAGGTTGTTTTGCAGACAAGGCAACTTTCCACAATTCTCTGAAGTCCATTTCGTCAGCGCCCCGCGACGCAGTACGGGAATCCCAGCGGATTGATCGTGCAGGCTTTCGTTGAAATGCTCGCATTGAAAGTGTGCATTATTAATCGTAACATAAGGAAACATAATAAGGAAAATGTTTAATTCACTTATCAAAACTTTGCAGCAGTGGGATGCAGGGTTTGCATAAAGGGTTGCAATTTAAAACGTCGAGAAAGGAGCAAACGTTGCATTTTGCACAGAATTGGTAAAGTGCTTACATAAGTATTTTGGCATTTATACCAGGTAGGTTGCCATATTTACTTGGACTAATGTTTATTTTAAATCTACCTATGTTTTTACAATGTACTTATAATATGTTAGAACAACACTAAACGTGTCAAAATCGTGATATAAAATCATAAAAGTGACTTGTGTTGCCAAGACATATTAATTTTACAGCTTCATTTAGAATTGCTCCAGTTACAATGTAAGAGTATTTGGGATTTACTCCCACATAGCGTGATTATCTAACTGTACCGGAACCTTATTGCCAGTTTCATTGTACCTACACTGTACACTATCTCAGAGGTCTGCGTGTTCTCTTTAATTAGAGCATGCGCACATCATGGCGTGACATTATTCATTGTGGTTTACTTATTTTACTGTCGTTGATTTGACTTTAGTCCCAATATTGCGATCTTCTTAAATCCTCATTGCCCAGAGCCTGTATAATCAATTTATGGCATTTTTTTCAGACTTTAAACGACTCTAAATCAAAAACCTTTAGCGGTAGAAAACTCGTAACAGTTTACAAATTTAGTGCTAGGTAACTAGTGCTAAATTTGCAAACGGTTTCGAATAGGGTAGTTTCCAGGGTCAAAATAATTCTATTTAGTCCGTATTTTAGATTATAAAAAAATATTGGACACCTTTTTGTTTCTTTTTTCGATTAAACAAAAAATAACAAAGATATAGCCCAAATTTTTTTTTTATTTTTGGCGCCCAAAGATTTTAAGCAGAATTTACAAAAAAAAACTTTTCAAGTAAAATAAAATACTCGGGTACAATGTAAAAAAAATATGATGAATGTAAAAAAAATAGAGGCCGCGAGCTCGGCCCAAGAGGCCGAGCTCGCGGCCTCTTGGGCCGGGGCCCCCTTGGGTCGGGGGCCCGTGGCATTTTGCCAGCCCTATAGTTACGCGATTTTAATTATTTTATTCATTTCCACTTCTTTCGAGCAATAACTTAACATAACATTTACATACAGGCACACACATTGCTTCTGGCCCCACACTAGGATACCCTGTGTCGTGGGAACCAGAAACAGCGACGTCACAGTAAACATCCAAGATCTGGGTTAATTTTTTTTGTCCCCAGCCGGGATTCGAACCCGAGACCTCTCGCATTGTAGTCAGATGCGCTAACCCCTGCGCCGCAGAGGTCGTCAAGGTCGACAGGTCGGCAATCACCTTGGTATGTGGGTCAGTTTCGTACTCCTTCAGATTAACAGTTTCAGATCCCGGAGGTCTTTCCATAGCTCTGCCGTGTCATGACAAAACACTGCAATTTGAAAACAGGGTTTTTTGAGAAAACGCAAAAAACATTTTGTTTCTAAAATTACGTATAACTTTGTTAAATTGTAACATATTACTTTGAAATTTTGATATGTGTATAATAATAGAGATCTTAATTGAGCCGTAACAGAATTATATTAAAAAGTATGTTAGTTTTGAATTTATAGCATAAAACGTTCTATGTCACGGCATAAAGTTCTAGCTAAATTGAATAATTGTGTTGACAAAACATTGTAATTTTAGATGCAGTGTTTTGCCAAAATAATTGGTATGGAAAATAAGAGTTCTGTGTTTGTTAAATGAGGCAAAAAGTTACCAAGATAACATAACTTTTGATTAAAAAAACAAAAAAAATAACTTAGAAATCTATTTCTCTTTCGTTAGACAAATCTGGAACATCACTTATTACTAAATCTTCATAAAACTTTCTACGCGATTGTGGTGGCATTGTTTCACACAATTTAAGGAGTTCAATCTTCTTTGCTTCACAAATACCTCTTGGCTGTGTCTGTTTTTCAACCTCATTCAACAGACTTCTGTTTTCTTGTATAAGTCGTTTCATATCATCTTCACACATTTTTTTCAAAAATTTTATCTCTGTGTAATTAGTGTCATCGTCATAACTCACTTTGGCAAAAAGAGAAAGGTTCCCTCTCTTGAATTCAACCATTCAGGTATTCGATGACAATACTTTCGATGGTCGTTGAGGGATCGTCAACTACTTTGACCAGTGCAGAAAAAAATACCTTATTTTTATTCTGAGCGTTGCAATTATCGACACAAAAATAGACATGCTTTTAAGGTCTCTGCAATATTTCAGTAAAAAGTTGATGTAAGCGTTTGCAATATTGCAAGCTTTTCGCCCACTTTCTCCTTTATGCCAAAGAACGTAAACAGCACGTTTGTTTTTTTCCAGGCTGTGCAAAAGTTTCGTTGAAGAGTACCAGTTTTCTTGAGAAATAATAAGCTTTTGTAAGAAGTTGAGGCATACAATTACTTTTTGCATGTCAGCTGTAAAGACAGCTTCGGCTTGTTCATTAATTCGGTTGAAGTTGTAGATGTCAGTACTGTAGTTAGTTCAGTATATTGGAATGATGTATTGGCATCAAGGAGTTCTGCCGCAACCACTGGTTGTGCTTGGTTGGCAGTAGGCATAATCAGATCAAGATCCACAGGTACTTCATCAACAAACATCGAGGTGACGTTCCTTTTTATCGGTGAATGTGCTGTTTGCAAGTCTTCTATATCGGGTGAAGTATTCAGTTGTAAGTTTTGCCCATTGGCTACAGATTTAGAGGATAACATATCTGTTGGTTTTTCATGTAAGTTGAGCACACAAAGTGTTCAATAGCTGTGGCGGAACAAATCTCTTCCTCATAAGGTATTGCAAATTTGCAACCCCAGGCAGATCCAAATTATTCTCACTTGGGTCACTTGGGTAATCGAACTATTTAAGCTCAAAAAATTAACGTATTTTTTCTTTTTTCGATTAAACAAAAAATAACAAAGATATAGCCCAAAAATTTTTGGTCTAATTTACAAATAAAAAAATACGTGTCCCTTATTTTTGAATAATCTAAAAGACGGACTAATTACATTTTTTAGGGCAAATAGCCCATTGTCTACCACTAAAGGTTTTTAATTCAGTGTCGTTTAAAGTAAAAAAAAAACCAAGTATAGATAAATGGATTATAGGTAAGCCACATATTCAATTGAATTGAACTTACGAGTACATTTAGGGGCACAATTCAGTATTGATTACAAAATTACATTCCAGACAAAGTAGATACGACCTCGTCGATCGGTCCGTCTATCGATCATTACCATCAAAAACTAAAGGCTTTGATAATGACGAGCGCTTGTCCACTAGTCTAGTAAAAACCAAAAGGTCCGTGTCCTGTCCTGTCACATCATTAGCTTTAAGCAGTTCAAGGTTAATGTAATCGTGTGAACGTCGGATTAAATAATTTTTTTCAGACGCTTAGTAGTATCACAGGTTAATATTAAGAATAAGCCTTGACTTTTTAGACTATATAGTCTAAAAATAAAACATTTTTAGAGCAGTAGGTATAACTACTTACAAATTAATAGGCTTAGACCCGGTTTCATCAAACTCTGTTTGTTAGTGGTAAACGCGGCATTTATAAATCAGCCGTCAAAACTAACAAGGATGTTAAAGCAATGTTAAAATGTCCATGTCCTATGAGCTAAATTTAACAGACCATTAGTAAATCAAGCATTACGTGAATGAAACGCAAACCAGTCATTCAAATTCCTGTCAAACGTTAAACATTTGCGTCTGTGGTTCAACGCTTTTGAGGTTGTGAAAAGATTTTTCTGGTTTGTTTTGTTGTGATTTTGTTAAATTCGTGCGTTTTCTAAATTAAATTACAAGGGATGTCTAAGAAAACACGATAACCCAATTTTTCTGCTAACGAAAAGGATATCCTCACCCATTTAGTGTCAAAGAACAAAGATGTAGTGGAAAATAAAAAAAAACAGACGCCGTTACGTACGACTTCTATGAAACACGAAGGATGGCTGCAGTAGTCCAGGGCCTAGATTCTGTTGATGCATTGTAGTACAATGACAACTGGATGAACGTGGCGATTTAGTTTCATTGCCGCTTCAAGTCTACGCGCAAACTCAAATAAAGCAATGTAGGCGTCAATCGTATGGAAAAAGACGTCGCGTGACCTGACCGTGGATCTGTCATCGAACTATAATGCACCAACAGAATTAAGACCCAGGTCAGCGTATTCGTCAAAGTTTTGAAAATCTTATTAGGACGGCGTATAACGTGCTCCAAATTATCCAAATTTTCTAAAACATCTTCATTTTCAAAAATAATATTGTAGGCAGCGTCCATTTTGACAGTTTTGACGGAACTAAATCGACTGTTAATGTTTTAACGGACCTCCAATGCCAGGATTAGATTTGATGCTTTGTTAAAGAAGTTAACGGTCTAAGGCCCAGTTTCTCCAAGCTCTGTTACTGGTCTAACAGTCTGTTACATCTTCTGACGGACTGTTAAATGCTGTCGAGTGTCCTACCACGCTCTAATGGTCCGTTAACTTCTTTAACAAAGCATCAAATCTAATCCTGGCATTGGAGGTCCGTTAAAACATTAACAGTCGATTTAGTTCCGTCAAAACTGTCAAAATGGACGCTGCCTACAATATTATTTTTGAAAATGAAGATGTTTTAGAAAATTTGGATAATTTGGAGCACGTTATACGCCGTCCTAAGATTTTCAAAACACAGCGTGACTACTTTGACGAATACGCTGACCTGGGCCTTAATTCTGTTGGTGCATTATAGTTCGATGACAGATCCACGGTCAGGTCACGCGACGTCTTTTTCCATACGATTGACGCCTACATTGCTTGATTTGAGTTTGCGCGTAGACTTGAAGCGGCAATGAAACTAAATCGCCACGTTCATCCATTTGTCATTGTACTACAATGCATTAACAGAATCTAGGCCCTGGCCTTCTGCAGCCATCCTTCGTGTTTCATAGAAGTCGTAACGGCGTCTGTTTTTTTTTATTTTCCACTACATCTTTGTTCTTTGACACTAAATGGGTGAGGATATCCTTTTCGTTAGCAGAAAAATTGGGTTATCGTGTTTTCTTAGACATCCCTTGTAATTTAATTTAGAAAACGCACGAATTTAACAAAATCACAACAAAACAAACCATAAAAATCTTTTCACAACCTCAAAAGCGTTGAACCACAGACGCAAATGTTTAACGTTTGACAGGAATTTGAATGACTGGTTTGCGTTTCATTCACGTAATGCTTGATTTACTAATGGTCTGTTAAATTTAGCTCATAGGACATGGACATTTTAACATTGCTTTAGCATCCTTGTTAGTTTTGACGGCTGATTTATAAATGCCGCGTTTACCACTAACAAACAGAGTTTGATGAAACCGGGTCTAAGTTTACTAGAACAAACTTTTTTTTTTATCAAGCTAGGTACATGCAATAGGTAATTAAGCAATAAGTTAATGTAATAGTTTTAGGTAGGCATAATGTCTATAGGCATCCCGAGCCTTTCACCGGATTACATTTATAACGTATTCATATCCAGTAGGCAGCCACATCTAATTTGTATATTTTATTTCTGGAACTTAAATATTTCTGTCACGAAGTCCCGCGATTCTGGATGTATTAGTGGCGAATTTAGTAGATATGTGTTAAGGTTTTAAATATAACCACTTACTTAAGTGCAATTCAGAGAGCTATGGAAAGACCTCCGGGATCTGAAACTGTTAATCTGAAGGAGTACGAAACTGACCCACATACCAAGGTGATTGCCGACCTGTCGACCTTGACGACCTCTGCGGCGCAGGGGTTAGCGCATCTGACTACAATGCGAGAGGTCCCGGGTTCGAATCCCGGCTGGGGACAAAAAAAATTAACCCAGATCTTGGATGTTTACTGTGACGTCGCTGTTTCTGGTTCCCACGACACAGGGTATCCTAGTGGGGCCAGAAGCAATGTGTGTGCCTGTATGTAAATGTTATGTTAAGTTATTGCTCGAAAGAAGTGGAAATGAATAAAATAATTAAAATCGCGTAACTATAGGGTGGCAGGGCTGGCAAAATGCCACGGGCCCCCGACCCAAGGGGGCCCCGGCCCAAAAGGCCGCGAGCTCGGAAATATTTTTTTTACATTGTACCCGAGTATTTTATTTTACTTGAAAAGTTTTTTTTTGTAAATTCTGCTTAAAATCCATTAAAGTGAGACAACTAAAGACATCCTAAACAAAAAGATGTTGATCAATTTTAGAATACATCCATTGGTTTCTATTAGGTAGTACCTACCTACATCGTTTTGTCGTGGTACGTTGGCAGCGTGGGTGAGCATTGACGATCGCGGAATTCCCGTTTGTTAACCAAGAAAGTGCTTTTAGTCTAGTCAACATGTACCTTTTTGGACGAAAAATTACGATCAAAATATCATTCGATCCGGAATACTGGAATCGGAATACATTTTCCTTAAACAGAAAGTTTAAGGAAAAGGGCCGATAAAAATGGCAAAAGTTATAAACAATTTATAAAAAAAATAGGGGTTTCAAAAAAAAATAAATAATAGATATTCAACATTTGAAAAAAGATCTGAAAAGAGAAGGAAATTTCCCAAAAAAGTCTTACCTTTCGGAACCGTATCTATAATATTTATAATTTTTACAGAGCCCTGAAAATAGCGTTAAAAGCGGGTAGTCTGGCTTTCACGCATCACTCTTTACTCACTTTTTAACTCGGACACGGTAACAATAAAACTCATTTTAACATATTAAATATGAATATTAAGGAGTAATAACATTCTAATACTATTGGGATACATAAATAAACAATTATGCGCAGGCAAAAAAAAATATCCCCATTTTTTCATTAGAATAGAAAAGAATTTTATTTATTGCTGATAATATGCCAAGTTACAATTAGTTATGCATTAGTTAATTAACAAATTATTCTAAATAGAATGTTAACATAAAAAACCCGATTATTAATAAACTATAGCTCTAGGATTTTTTTCACTTCGTGGAGTTATTCTTAAGAGGCGTAAAAATACGCGTAGAATTTTTCCAACGGAGATCCCGTGGGAAAAATTCAAAGATGTTAATTTTCCAGTTCCACATTCCAATATCAGCAGTTAAGCAGCAAAGAAAATCATTGAACTGCTAATACTGGAAAGTTTCACTAGTTCAATCAATTGAACAGTTAATTGAACTAGTGAGAGTACTGTAGTAGATTTATCTACGTAGATTAAATTTATAAATCACAGTATTTCCACAAATATTAGTTCGATTGTTAATAAAAAAGTGGAAAATTACAGTGCCACCGTCTTATCTGTTTAGTTGATAGTGGCGCTAGTGGAGAATTTAGTAGTAACATTTGAGAAATTTACCTAGACAAATGAGAATATTTGAACCCGTCGATCAATTTTTATGAAAATATATCTATAAATATTAGCAAGTAAATAAATAAAACAAAAAATGGGGACAGGATTTACAATTTATAAGTTAGTTACAATTTTGCCCACCTGAACAGATAACTTGGTGGCGCTGTAACATCTTTGAATTTTTCCAACGGGGATCTATTTTTTACGCGTCTTAAGAATAACTACAAGAAGTGAAAAAAATCCTAGAGGTTTAGTTTAATAATAACCTGGTTTTTTATGTTAACATTCTATTCAGAAAAAAATTTTAATTAACTAATGCATAACTAATGGAAAAATGGGGAAATTTTTTTTTTACCTGCGCATAATTGTTTATTTATATCTCCCAATAGTACTTGTTTGAATGATTTTTATTGTGACCGTGTCCGAGTTACGAGTCACGCGCGGCAGCCAGACTACCCGCTTTTAGCGCTATGTTCAGGGCTCTGTAAAAATTATAAATATGTATTATAGATACGGTTCCGGGAGGTAAGACTTTTTTGGGAAATTTCCTGCTCTTTTGAAATCTTTTTTCAAATTTCGAATAACTTTGATACTTTTTGAGATATTAAAAAAAACCAAACCCCTATTTTTTTTAAATAAATTGTTTATAACTTTTGCAATTTTATCGACCCTTTCTTTAAACTTTCTACACAATATTCTGAATCAAATGACACCTTGATCGTAATTTTTGGAGACTATACAAAAATTTCGTCCAAAAAGGTACTTCATGTTGACTAGACTATTTTCAATGTGAATGTGAATGAATGTTAAATGTATAAACCCATGCTGTAAAAAATTAAATCGTTACATATTAGTGTTGGATAACTTCTTTTTTACGTGGTTTATTAAAACTAAGTGCAATGTGACGATTTTTACTGATAGGGCCCCATCCAAAAAATTTGCCACGGGCCCCAGATGGTATAGAGTGCGACAAGTGAGTCGTGGCTTAAGCTTTTGGCGGGAAATTTAAAAATCTTTTAGTTGATAACCCTGCATATCGTCTGAATAAACCTTGACACTTTTGCTTAACTCTATTATTTGTTTAATTAGTTTGGAGTCTCCAATTAATTTTGTCCAAACATAAATAAATAAACTAATACATAAACTTATAAACATTAATTAATGCTGAACCATAATCAAAATCTGATTCATATCTTTTTTCTCAACATCTTTGAGTTCTTTGACTAAGTCTTCGATCTGACGTTTAACATTTTCGTCATCCGACAAACCTTACAACAAGAAATAATTCATGTTTGCTTTAAAACATTATTACTCGTATGTACATACTAAAACATAGGTAAAATTATGTTGAATAGAAACAAAAGTTTTTTTCTTGTTTAACTCTAGGACGAGTATCAAACGGTTTGGGCTGTACTACTTGCAGCTGAAATACCTAAGTTTGACATTCAGAGTGTGGCCATATGAAGAATTCGAAATAAATCGCGTCCCAGGACTCGCTTGTCAGACTCTAGTTACGCCACTGATGACAGATACGCGGTCGGGTCACGTGACGTTTTTTTTTCATACGCCTTTAAGCTTTGACAAGAAGACTCGAAACGGTAATGAAACTAAATCGCGTTCAATGCAGAGTTGTCACTGTACTGTAATGGATTTATCATTGCATCTAGGTTACGTGATCTAATTATGCACACCAAATGCTAAGCAGTTCCAAATGCGATAGGCGATTGGAATCGCTCAGGATTCTTTGCGCGAGGGGAAGATAAAAAATGTACAGTCGACAGCATATCATCGTGCACACCCGTGCACTCTACTCCGTTGCATTACGGGCGACTTTGCAACAAAATGTGAAGGTTGGCGTGCTGTCGACTGTAGATACACTAGCTGGAGACCAAGACATAGGCGCAGAAATGTAAACGTACCTACAGCCAACAAGATAGACCTTTGATAGGCCTTTCACGTCCTATTTTTTATAAGTATTTTATAAACTCGAATCGCTCGTAGCCTGGGCTGCCTGAGTGATCTTAAACGATCACTAAGGTTAAGCAACATACGGCGTGTTCAGTCCATGGATGGGCTAAGCAAGGCACGTTAAGCAATTGGTGCCGGCTGCCGTCGATAGATGGCAGTCGCTAAGCCAATTCAGAGGCCTTAGGGCGGCTTGAAAACTTCTGCCAGTAAGACCAGCCACTAGTCTTAAGAGCCTCCACCAATCCGAACTTGGGCCCCGTGGTGGAGTATGGCCTATACCATCCTCAGGGAAGAGACCCGTGCCCCTCGGTGGGGACATAATGGGTCGATGATGATAAACCGTTCGTTATTCCAATGGAAAAAGCCCACCGTCTACTAGGCCCTCCGACAAACCGAATGACTTGAATCGGAAGAGACCTATACTACATTCCGCGAAACAAGCTCCCAAAAAATCATCCATGTGCGTCCATTGGTTATAAACGCATGATCTTCAATAGCCACTGCCCTACCCTATAAAGTGAACTGTCTTCGCGCATTCACCAATGAGATGAGAGTATTTGGTTCCCTAGGAGTTCGACTCGTGGAACGGAGCATACAATCTTAAAATGTGTAATAAAAACTCTCGAGTTGCACATATTTTACGATAAAGGCAGCAGAGTTTGCTTACCAGCAGCCTTACAATGGCTAATTTTGTAAATAATTATGTATGTGTAATGTTTAATTTTATAGCGTTGAAGTGTGATGTCATGCAGGGTTGCTTCCGACGATTGATGATTGTTAAAAACGTCAAGATGATTTCTTAAAGAAAGAATGTTATAAACTATTTGTCACTCGCTCACACAACATAGACAGCAGTATTGTGTGACCGCGAGGCGAATAGTAGTTAAGTAAACTTCAGTTCAGTTCAGTACAGAACATCATCCTATACACCCATGCGCTCTACTCCGTTGCATTACGGGCGACTTTGCAACTAAAATGTTAAGGTTGAAGTGCTGACGACCGTACGCTGTAGAAACTATTTTACAAGGTAAATACTTGTGTTGTGACAGACTATTTAAACTGCGTTTATGCAGTGTTTTAGGGGACACGTGTTTTAAACACCGTGAGTGTGTATGACGGACTACCATAATGGTGGCACTCCTCGCTATTCGTATTGGCGTGATTGCCGACGGGTTAGATGCAGGTTTAACAAAAATCAATGCTTAAAATTCGCCAAGACGGCCAATAAAGGATGGTTAATATTTGCCAAATACGCGAACACGAATAACGATGTGAAGTGTCACCATAAGTACTTAGTTTATTTATGTCAATCGGGCGCAGTCCAGTGGCAACAACTACAGTCATAAAGTGCAAGTTTATAGTTAACGTGGATAATAAGCCCCAGTCTGTGGCCCCAGTTGATGACTTCGATCGCTCATTAGCCCGGTAAAATAGGATGGACAGCTGTGCCAACTCTACTTTACAATTCACTCTGTTTACGCTGGTTACATTTCAATTGGGTTTATACAGTAGTCGGTCGCATATCTGCCTTTATAGCTGTGTACGTTACGGGTGACTTTGCAACAAATATGTAAAGGTCGAGATGCTATAGACTGTACGATAGTAGCGAGATACGATACGAGCAATCTGAATTCAGCGCTATCTTTACGATAGTATATACATTGAATTTAGAAGGAAATTCAATGGTATAATAGTACAGTCGAAAACACATCACCCTTTATTTACACGCGTGCAATCCGATTACGTTACGGGTAAAAACTAAACTATGAAAAACCTGGTGTGTAAAAATAAAGAATATTCTACCTATTCTATCTATCTATCTAAAAATGTAAGTCCGCTATCGCTAAAATTAAGATTGTCGTGGATATTGTACCTAAATCTTTTAAATTTTGTAGAGCTGAGCAATTACCAAAATTTTTGTCTTCTCGAAAATGACATGTCCTACGACTTTGTACCGATATTCTGCTGATTATTGACTTCAAAACACGATTTGAACAGCAAAACCTTAATAAGTGATTAAAAAACTGTAGTTTTACATATAAAACAACTTAAGTATACGCATACTTACATAAATATTGGCCAGAAAAGATAGAAGAGAGGCGATTTTTTTAGTGTCCTACCCTACTTTTTCAAATTTCCGAACCAAAATTTTAAGGTCAACCCATCTTTTGGTTGAGAATTTTGTGTTATTTGAAAGGATCGTAAGATCCAAATTATTTATCTTACCTTATTTACAGCACATTAGAGTTGAAATAAATAGAAAATATCAATTTTATTATGTTTCTAAAAGTGGTGTTGGTGGAAAATTCCGCAACGCTACGGTAGAAAATTCGATTTAATTACGTAGCTCTACGACTTAACTACCCAACGACCCGAGAAAGATCCTAAAATGTTCTAGGGACTAAGGGCCAGTTTCTGAGTTGAGAATTTCGCTAACTAACCACTTAACTTTAGTGCTGTCTCGTCAAATTTCTCAGAAAAGAGTGCGACAGAACGTTACTTAAGTATTTACTTAGTGAAAATTCTCAATTCAGAAATCGGCCCCTTAGGGACGGTTTCCGAGTTGAGAATTTTAACTAAGTAAATACTTAACTGTAGTGTTGTCTCGTCAATTTTCTAAGAAAAGAGCGTGACAGTACGTTACTTAAGTATTTACTTAGTGTAAATTCTCAATTCAGAAATCGGCCCCTTAGAGCCGGTTTCCGAGTTGAGAAATTTAACTAAGTAAATACTTAACTGTAGTGTTGTCTCGTGAAATTACTCAGAAAAAACGTGACAGAACGTTACTTAAGTGTTTACTTAGTGCAAATTATCAATTCAGAAAATTAAATCGGCCCTAAGATTTAAGTTCACTCTCCGGACATGACCTAGGCCTTTTAATTTGTTTTCGTATTGCCACTGTTTTCGTGGCAGTAGCTTCATTTTGTACTCTAATCCAATATACCAGTGCTAAAATTAGGTCTTGCTCCAAAATAAATTATCTGATAAAACTGAAAAAGGCAAACACTGTATTTCTACTGTTTGTTTTACGCATTGGAGTAGATAGGAGGGGGATCATGTGGGCCGTGCCCACACGAGAAGTTAAAACGCTGTTGTTATTTTTAAATATCATAAACTAAGTGTTACTTAACAATCAATGCTATCATGCATTTGATTCAATCTTATGTAGTCCGAGGTTATGTCAGAAACGATTTTTGTTGTAAGTTGCTAAAAAAATTGACGAAGTTTTTTAACTCTACGTTAAATTTTAAAACTTGAATACGATTGAATATCGAAAACGAAGATAGATAGATTAATAGAATATGCATTATTGTACACGTAAATGTACCTCCTTAGATGAAGAAAAGAAGGTGCAATTGCGATTATTGCCCGCCATAACCGCCTCATCTGGCTTCGCTGACAGACACAGCTTCTGTTTTTGACATTTACTCGCGTATAGTGTACCCAACAGAATAAATACACTGCTTGAAGGTGTAGGTTTAACGGACATTTAACGCGACTTTAGTTGCGGAGGGCTCTAACGTGAAGATAGAGATTATAAAGTTAATAAAATGATAATTTAGTTAAGATCTGTCTCAAGACCGACCTAAGTCTTACAAGGTGCCGTTTTAGTGGAATCGGTTTTTTATAAATAGGTCTTATTTAGCATTATCTTAATAAAAAAGGATAGCTGTTCGTTAGTCTCGCTAAAACTCTAGAACTGCTGGACCGATTTGGCTGATTTTTGGTTTTTATATTCGTGGAACTCCAGGGAAGGTTTAAACGGTAAGAAAATATGTACTTTGGCAGTACGAAGTTTGCCGGGACAGCTAGTAATACATAATTAAGCATATAGTGAAAGATTTAGGTACTTACAATTCCTTTTTATTAACTTTACGGTGCGGAAGGAGGAACTAATCTAACTCGCACTGTAGGTACATAACTTCACCAACCATGACTAGATATACGATAAAAATAACAAGCCAAAGCAGACCTACATGGACGCTGCTAGAAAGAAAGTGCCAGCCTTAACGTTGTCCAGTAATCTACATCTATTGTTACTATTATTATCTTATCCACCTTATCATAATTATCATCTACAATCATGTTTGAAGAAAACGTTTGTTTTGGCTCTCGGGCGCAGTGGCGTCAAATTCTTAAGATAAAAGCAAATTTGCTTCCTCAGTGTTATTTCAAAGAGCAGGTAAACAAAACACTATCTGTAGACCGTGAAAAAAGGTGTCGCAGAAAAGGAAAAAGTGAAATTGGATGTTATTCATTAATATTCTGAATGAGCGCCGACAGTTTATGCCGTGGCATTGGCTTAATGCTCAAGGGAGAGTGTTGTGCATGTGCATTAAGGCTTGGCTCCCAAAGGGGAAGCAACCTGCTGCGAGCGCACTGCAACCTTCGTGACACCTTAATTGTACAAACATGATGCGCACACGGCCTATGCAGCCTTGCCCGCATACAGTCATTACCAGCTCTACGTATTACGTATCCACGCCATACCACTATCTACCTGCTGTGTAATTATTCATTATCTAGTCGTTATGTAGGGTATGTGCTTACCAATAACCCACTTTTACTGAACTAATTTATTTTTAACTCTGGATTTGCCAATGTGTCAGAATAGTACAATAATAGGCTAAATGCCCTAAAAAATGTAATTAGTCCGTCTTTTAGATTATTCAAAAATAAGGGACACGTATTTTTTTATTTGTAAATTAGACAAAAAATTACAAAGATATAGCCCATTAAAGTTACGTGTGACGTCACGCCTTGCTGCATTTTTTAGCACGGAGTGACGTCACACGTAACTTTAACTATATCTTTGTTATTTTTTGTTAAATCGAAAAAAGAAAAAATACTTGTCCAATATCTTTTTTTATCTAAAATACGGACTAAATATAACTTAATTATTTTGACCCTGGAAACTACCCTGTTCTTATTGGTTGCTCCGTCAACACGTTGCCTACCAAAACAAGCGTCGTGTGTTCGATTCTCACTGTAGGCCACTTGATTTGTACAAATGGATGTATTTCCGTGTTTGTAATGTCCTTGTCTGGTTATAATATAATCACAGGACTGATTGTGTTGTGTGGAGGTTATTATTATAAAGCTGAACTTAACTTTGCCATCGTAGTGGAAATATTTGCCAAACAGCGCCAGATTGCTGATTATAAAGTTTATGATTTTCTGAAACTGCACATCATCGTTATGAAATAACAGCGTAGGTGATTTATTGTGATTGTGAATCATAGCATCTGCAATTAAAATAATGTATTTACGTGATTCAATGCTTAGAAAAATTGCGATGTAAATACAAAGAACTAGTAGCTTATGATTTATACAGTCGGAATGCGATAATAGTTTCACGACGAATGGTAATTTTAATTCTGCTTATGATAATCATCGTAGACCTGACGCTCGCTTGTATGTTTTCTGTAAGTTCCATTGCCTGCTAATGGGTGTTATTACACAGATAAACATAGAGAATTTATCAAACAACAAGGATACAAGGATTACATAATTGACTTTTAAAAGCTTTGGGTTTGAAATTTTTATTGTGGTACAAAACACAATACACCTAATTACACCTTAGGATATTATTTGGTTTAGGACAAAGGCTAATACGCACAGTGGCGGCGTAGCATAGGTGTCAACCCGGGGCGGTTTTCTATTGTGCACCCCCAAAATAAAACAACTACTTACTAAACGTGCTTACGTGACTTTATTTTACTGAAATATTCAATAACTTTATCAAACTTTCCTGTCCTTTTCTTTTCCGATCCCGACCCCTCCACCCACTGCACTTTACCACTCTGGTTGGTGGACGGGTCATTCCCTATTACCCCTCCACCCACTACACAATCATTTGTAAAAATTTTGCCTTTATTCGGTAAATGGCAGATTCTTATAATGGTGGAAATCGTAGATAAAAATAGTTGCGATTTTTTTGCGATGGCAAAAACATAAAGAGGTAAAAAGACTTAGAAATATTTTCAAAAATCTACTTTTATGTTATGGTTTCAGCATAAAGTACCAGGAACTCATAATTTTCCAAGAGTTACCCGACCAACTTAACATACTACGCGTCTGGTATTTCGTTAGTTCTTTTGCTCAGGAAGGAGTAAGGGCCTGTCCGTACCGTGTACATGGGGACAGGCCCTAAGGAGTATAATTTATTGATTTTTTATCGCAAGCTGTTAATATTATGTGGTCCTAGTATGTACATACCTACTAAATATTTTTTGGAGTTTTTCCTTTTTTTTCAAAACTCAAATTATGCAGTTTTTTTTATTATTTCATAACTTAGAAGGAGGAGGCCACCCACTGGACTTTACCACTGGTTGGTGGACATTATGGTTAATACTACCAGGAGAGCAGAGGTGTATTGTATAAGACATTGTTTTTTTAATAATACATGTTAAGTTTTTTTTTCTTTATGTGCTCCTAAAGTGTATTTTTCCTTTTATAATATTTTTTTTTATAAATTGTTTGAATTTATCGAATTAATCGATGTCTATACCATTTTCATTTGGGTCTTAGACAAAATGTAAACAACATTTCAGTACTCTTTATACTAATTTTATTGTCAAAATATGTTATTTCGGTTCCTACACTAATTTTTAAAGTACCTAAATCAGATGTTATCTAATCTATTTTACTTATTTCTTAATGGAAAAACTGAAATAATTTTTTTTGACATTGAAAATAGTCTAAAGAGTACTGAAATGTTGTTTACATTTTGTCTAAGACCCTAATGAATATGGTATAGGTACACACATCATTGTGTAGTGGGTGGAGGGGTCGCGATTCTCCTTTTCGATGGACAATAGGGAAAGTTTGGTAAGCAGCGCTTGGCTCATTGTAGATCTTAAGTCATCATCATTCAGCCACAAGAAGTCCACTGCTGGACATAGGCCTCCTCCATGGATTTCCAAAAAGACCGGTTAGAAGCGGCTTGCATCCAGCGCACCTGCCACTCGGATGAGATCGTCTGTCCATCTTGTGGCTGGTCGTCCTACGCTGCGCTTGCCGATGTGTGGTCTCCACTGTGGCGCCTCAGACGTAAAATCTCAAAAATGATTTCTTCCGCAGTAAATTCGTCATAAACTTTCGTAAGATTTGGAATTATATACCGAAGCTCTTCTTCTGTTGACGTTAGCAGAGTTTTAAGCTGAACAACGCCAAATGTATTGAGAATATCATCCATTGCCCTGTAGCGATGGTGTAGTTCTCCGTAAAATCTATCTAGACATTCTAACATCGCTCTCTGCAGCTTTTATGGAGTGAGTTGTCACCACGTTGTCACCCCTTGGTGCTTGGCACCCGGGGCGGACCGTCCCCTCCGCCCCCCCTCTACGCCGCCACTGAATACGCATGTAGGATCTGATTGTCTGCGATAACACATTTTGTCAAAGTATGAAAAACCTTTAACAACGGGCTCTACCACAGTATAATACAATGTCAACATGAAAACAGACACCAATCAATCAAAAGTTTGCCTAATGACGTCACTGAGCTTTGTACCACCCCAGGTGCGATGTTTGTTACCCATTTGGCAAATTGAGTAGGTACTTATTTGAATTAAACTTATGAATATCATTAACATAAATGAAGGTGTTTCCTAAAATAAATGTGCTAGGCAGGCTAGGCACTTTTTTGAACAAAAATACAGGTCGCGCAATTCAGTGCATGTCTGGAATTCGTAAGGAGATTTCTTTGCGTTATGGTGTTTGCGATATGACAGCGTTCTCGTCACGATAAACGATAGCTTTCAGTTTCCGCCTACGTCACTCCCAAGGACATGCCAAGTTGGTACCAGGCGTCACCGTGTATTTCAATTCAATGTCGTTGTCCTCTTGCTTTTTAGAAGTGCCGGCTGTTTACGAGTACTTTGACAATTTGTTTTCTTTGCTTCTAAATAGATAGACCTATAGGTAGATAGATAGCTCTTATAGATGACTCCAACTAGGTATGTGTGATATCTAATAATGATCCACTATAAGTTGTTTCAAATAGTAATGAAAGTACCTACTACTTTTGTATACGTACCTATGTAGTCTACAATAATGCCACAGTTTACAACTAGTGAAATATTTCAGCCAAAAAGTTTTGTCTGTTTTTTTGGCTTAGAAGTAGGTTTTTAGATTTAAGATTTACATGAATAAATAGTCGCCGACTGGTAACCAGTTTTTTCAAATACTATTCATTCCATAGTTAATAATGTATTTAAAGCCAGTCGGATTTCAACTATAGCATGTTTTTGTAAACATTTTCAGTGTTATTCTAACAATTAGCGTAGCCTGCCTTAGTCTATATTAGCGTAATACAAGTAAATGCTAAGTAAGCAATAGTGTAAAGTTAGCCGATTCTCCACGCTCCACCGGTAGCCTCTGTAACTGACAGCTGACCGACTGTCTCTAATAGTAAAAAACAGACCTAGATATTACAAACTCATACGTGAGAATCTATGTAGAAGATACAGACCGTATTATACGATCGTATCGTAGTAAGGTGGTTGCTAGGTGGGAAAATATTTTCCAGGAATGTTCTCGCATGACGTCACCTTCTAAATTGAAAAATTATGTGTTGCCGTTGAGTGCGCTCAGTGAAGTTTACTATAAATTCATAGCAAACAGTCCATAAAGATAATTAACAACTTTTTCCAATTTTAAGTTCTTGTCATGCGAGATCATTCTCTGTAATATTCTCCCCCGCCCATCCCTAGTAGGTACATTGTAAGTAACATAATAATGCATTTTATTCTGTCAAGGCTTTGTGCGGTTGATAAGCACACCCAGTCTATCGGTTGCAAAAATGCAACAGATTAATAAGGAATCTGATCGATTAATGATATCTTTTAAATAATTACACTTATCTTTATTGATAGTTGAGGTTTAAAAGACTTCCTAGAGCTAACTTGCGTCACAAATAAAAAAACTGTTGTAATAAGATTTTGTAAAAAGTGAACGTCTTAAGACTAATAATTGGGGTTTGTTGTTTATAAGTGTTTTAAAAGGCTGTGGGTTCTAAAAATACCATCACATTGAGATTTATAATAAACATAAACATTTACATACTTACACATTTACATACATACACATACATTACTTCTGCCCCCACACTAGGATACCCTGTGTTGTGGGAACCAGAAACAGCGACATCACAAACCATGCAAGAGGTCCCGGGATTCGAACCCGGGACCTCTTGCATGGTAGGCAGATGTGCTAACCGCTGCGCCACAGAGGTCTTTGATCAATAAATGGAGGCATCTTAAATTCGTGCAATATAGTTATAAAAATGTGTTATTTTCATTGGTGGCCCAACTAGCTCTGGGTGGCTCCTTAATTTTTCAATACAATATCGATAAAGCGTGTATCGAAAATATCAGGCCGACACATTTAGGTTTGTCTTTGTGATAATTCAGAGGCTGTAGACGTAAGAGTAAAATTATGCTCAGCTTTCAAAAAACAAAACATAAGGTTCAAAAGATCGAGTTTTTAAGCTCCAAGTTACAAGTCGCGGCGTGGGCGCCCGGGGCCAAATAACACAACTAATATTTTTTGTTGCCCATAGTTAATAATGGGTCTATTGCGCCACGGACCTCTGCCTCAACACGCCCGAGATAATTGTATCCCGAGAATTGTACGAAGGAAAACGATGGGGTTACGCTCCGTAAAACCCCATGACTCGGTAATGATTTTGACAGAAAAAAAATGCTCAGCGTCGGCGATTCATCGTCTCGCTCTCCCATGTATAAAGGAGAAGGATGGGATATTCGAAATTTGAATCTATTATACTTTTTTGTTCTTGTTACTCTATACGCTTTCTAAAGTAAAGGTAGTAACCTATATTTTGGTACTCATGTCCTGTACCATTGAAATACCAAGCGACTATGCATAGTTCTCCTAATTAATGTTCTCCTAATTTAGTTTTAGGGTCTGTTTCACAATCTGCAGATAAAGTTCAGGATAAGCTAGCCGCAACCAGGGCTGCCGTTCTAAATTTGAAGCCATAAGCGAACAAACGCAAATAGGAAAATTTATTTAAATTTAGAACAAACGGCAGCCCTGGTTGCGGATAGCTTATCTGATCTGGAACTTTATTTGAAAATTGTGAAACAGGGGCTGAGAGTAACAAATTCAACTGACTTTTGTATCCATCCATCAGCGTTATGTTAAAATTGTTATACCTACATCTAACTCTGCAATAAATATTGTTTATAACATGTCAGGCGATAAAAATACATATTATGCAATGAGATGATGTGACATCACCGACACCCATGATGATGGATGAGATGTCACGAAGACCTCTTCTCAATGTCATATCGTAAAATATAACGTATAAATCACTATACCCACGCTTTGTTCCAAATAATTCTTTAGCCCAATGAAAAAATGGTATGTTGGATGAAGATTAACATAAGGGCTTATGATAATTAAACTCGTAGAAATATACCCAAATACCTAAAGTAAATTACAATAAAGTAATTAGTAAAGTAGAAATTGAATTAAAAAGAAATTAAATTGAATCGTTTTTTGCCGTTTTGGGGTCGATATTAATAACGGCAACAGGTATACGCTTGAAATATTCAAATGTTGTAGATATAGAAAATGGTACGGAACCCTTCGTATGCAAATCCAACTCGCACGTGGTAGTGGTTTTTTCTTATCAATTTTGCGACTGTCATAGCTTCAATGTCAAGGTAGGTAGACCAATGACCGGTGGCAAAAAGTTACGAAACCGGCATCGCGGCAAAAGTGTTGGAGGTGCGTATACAGGGTGTCCCAAAAATGACACGTCACAGTGACACCGGAGGTAGTCCTGCTCAAGAGGCATCGAACCAACCCAACATGATCTCAGTAAAAGTTGCACGGTTTTCAAGATATTACCAATAAATTTTTTCTCTAAATTTTTACGTTTTTTAACAAGTTGAATGATAAATAAATGTCTTATCGTAGCGTGAGCCAATGATTTTTACCTGTTACTACGAGTATACTCTACATACCAATATTTTACACCCAAATAGATAGGTACGCAGAATTTCATAAATCTGTAGGTAATAAAATTGTATTTGTCTGTCTCGCTAAAGAACTAAGTCATTAGTAACAAATAATAATAACGTACGGTCATTAGTACAATGACAATAACAATTTTCCCGTTCGATAATAATAATTAACCAAATCGTTTTCCCCGTAGTAAAGTCTTTCAATTGAGAAGTAGCTTTTAGATAGATATGGGGATTCTATACACATATACACCCTTTTATAAAGCAAGTATACTTTCGCACAGTCAACAGGAACAGCAAGTGAAACTTTATATTTTTGTTGCAAAGTCGCCGGTAACATTATTGAGTACAGTGCACGCGTGCAACGGTTGATATGCTGTCGACTGTGTGTAACTTGTTGTGGAATATACGTTGTATTATATAATATGGAATATTTACACTTTATTATGTTGAGCTTAGGGAAGACTAGCAGCAGTAAGCGGAAAATAGTAATATTTAGATATTAGGTATTTTTTATTCATTTATAATTCTTCAAGAGAAATAATTATTCAAGAGCGATGGTGGCTTAGTGAGGTTGACCCTTCTGAGAGTCTGGGTTCGAACCACGTATGCACCCATGACTTTTAGTTGCGTACATCTAATCTCTTTAAACGAGCAATTCTTGTATATACAGGGTGTTGATTTGTACAGTTTACTCCGACTCAGGGGTGGTTATATATATGATACTGAAGCAAAAAAAAAATAATAATTTTTTTTTAGTGAAAATCACCTAAAAATCATAAAGTTATATGGCCTCTATCGCTTGCACGCGAGTCGGGTGTTGCGGGCCGTAGCGGGGCTGTGCGCTCGCGCCCCCCACCTGGCTGGCGTGGCGTCGGCGCTCGGCACTAGTCAGTCTGCGAGCTACCGGCATAGAGAGCGCGCGCGTGTCACTCGTGTCCGCACCCAACCCGACTTATGTACGTAACTTGCTTGTGTCGAACCCGTGCTGATGGCGGGTTATCCGATATCCTAATCGGCCGGCCGTAAGTTGTTACAACGCAAGAACTATTGTTTTTAACTTGCGAGAGTGGGGGAGTTTCAATACACCGAGTCATGCACAGGGAAGAGGACAAACTGGACTCAAAGTGTAGGAAGCCATCTTGGACTTTAACGTGCTGTAAGTACTTACAATTGCTACAGTAGGGACCGGCCTCAATAATTTTGTTGGTCCTAAGCCCGCAAAAGTATGAAGGGAAAGGCGAATCAAACAAGTGTTTACTATGCCTACCGTTTCAGTTTTTACGATCAAGCGATCCTATTCTGTGTCGCCGCCACCGCAGTGCAGTAGATAGTGGCGGGCGCGCGCGCGCTTGGCGGACCGACCGCGCAACGTGTGAACACACGTTATAATGATTTTAAGACTAAGTGAATACGACCTTTTGTGAGCCAAATTTATGCTTGGATAAATTCAAATATGTTTTTAGTTATAAGCGATACGTAAACTATCCACCCGTAATCGGGTTTAACTGTACAAATCAACGCCCTGTATATTTATATATAATCAGAATCTCGAAAACGGCTCCAACGATTTTCACGAATTTTTGTAGGCAGATGCTTTCGGGGGCGTTTAATTGATCTAACTAGGTAACATTTTTAGAAAACGTTGTTTTATCCGT
This sequence comes from Yponomeuta plumbellus, assembly GCA_947310845.1. Lineage (NCBI taxonomy): Eukaryota > Metazoa > Arthropoda > Insecta > Lepidoptera > Yponomeutidae > Yponomeuta > Yponomeuta plumbellus. Next base: position 12,260,110 of record OX371198.1, on the reverse strand, counting down.
GTTTTAAGGCATTTGAAATTTGCTATAATACCATACAGGTAGAGGTAAATTTCGCGTCTCCCTGCAAGGTTGGGATAGTTCTGACGGGAAAATGGGCGACCCGTTTCGGGCCGATTTCAAGAGACCCGGTTCGAGTCATGATGTTTTTTTTCCACTTTCTTTTTTTGTTGAAAAAGGATTATTTTATTTTTATGGGTGATTCCTGGGAGAAGCGTTCCTCGCATCAGATCCGTGGCTTTTATTTTTTTTCATCACAGGTGAAAACTAAAAATACATAGCGAAAGAGGGCTTAAAAACAAGTCGACCTGTCGATAAGGCACTCACGTAGACATTATAGGTTGATGAAAAAAAAAGAATATATTTTATCTTGCCACGGATCTGACCAAATGGGCCACGGACCTGACGTAATGAATGAAATAAATATTTTAATAGGTACAATATATAATGTAAATGTTATCATAAAATTCATACAAATCATGAATTGTGAAAAATTTTAAACGGGTTTAATTAAGAAAAATTATAATAGAAGTAATTCAAAGTTTTTATTTGTCGAAGTCACAAGCTGAGATTTAAAACGAATACTAATTATACATTTGGTACAATGAAATGCTATTCTTATTTAGGAACTTAATTACAGAAACTTACAAGCAATAAATATTTTTAATAAAATTAAACAAGTCTAAAAGTTACAGGTTTTTGTTCTTAGCATACTATTTAAAAATGTCAAGCATTTGTGTTAATATTAGTCAATTCATGGATTCTTTTATATAGCATCTTGCACTGTTTTTGATTTTGGTATCGCAATTTTCTCAAACTTGGTTTCGATAATTTAAGTGGTGATTCGGCAGATGAAACATCAGCAACACTCGATGCACTTGATGAAATAAAACTGGTGTCTGAAATACTTGCACACGATGGAGATCTTCGTACCAGAGAAAAATGCTTCGCCGTGGCGTCTGATTGTGCGGCATGATTAGAATAGATTGATTTTGAAATTGTTGCGTTGTTGGAATCTGACAAAATATTTCTTGTTTAGGTACTGATATCTTGTTGTTTGGATAAATTATTATTTTCTTGTGAAAAAGACGGGTCTCCTATTGGATTAGGAATAAGTTTTGTTCCAGTATTTCTTTCCCCAAGAATGCGTTGACTTAAATGTGCCACGAGGATCAGTTTCATTTTCAATTTGAATACTGTTCTCGCCAATGATCATTTCTTCTTGAAGTGAATTATGAATAATCTTCTTTTTCTCTCTATACTTTCGAGAGTAAATTTTATTTCTTCTCTAGCTATTTCGTCCTGACGAGGTGTCATATCTTTTATTTAAATTATTTTCCCTCCCTCTTCTTTGTGTTTCTTCTTTCCCTATCATTGGCCTTAAATTCTTGATATTTCGAAGCACCGTTTTTTATTTTAGCTCGTCTTTCGCTCTCAGATATTTTTTTTCTTCCTAGCCATTCATCTCTAGCCAATGGTCTACCCATAATTGAACTCCATTAAGTGAAACAAAAATATACATAAATATGTACACACACACACATACACACATTCGTACATACACACATTCATACATACATTCGTAACATCTATACCATCCATACCATAATGTAAGTATCAGAAATAAATAGGCAGTTTTTGAGCAAATTCACAAAACCATCTGTAATAAAGCATATTATAATTTTATGCGAAATAGAATACATAGTCAGATCCATGGCCGATACATCAGATCCATGGCTTAAATCCATGGATCTTACGGCCATGGATCTGACGACAATTCAAATTTGAGGCTATTTCTATGAAATTATAAATAAAATCTTATTAATTTTTATTACAATACCTACTCAGGGATATATGCATCCAAGTTCTTTGGACAGTTAAGTGTAAAATATTTTCAATTTAGTAGCAAAATGAGCCACGAGTTTTACCTGCCCTATAAACCGCAATTTTTAAAATTTGAAGAACTTACCGTTTACCTATTCCCGTGTTAGCTAATGACATAAACCTTCCCGTCAAAACACTGCAGCACAACTGGTAATGCTTTGGATCAATCACGAGATATTTACCGCGTCTGCAACCAAGTTAATAAATGTACTTTTGTCGCGCGATTCAAACTTTACCCGCCGCGTGACATTTAATTAAACGGCTACAGACACAATAGTTTTGATTTAATTAGAACAACGGATACATGATTACAATAGTCACTCTTTACACATACAACAAAGTAAAAATTATCGCATTCTTACAAATGTACAAAATATAATACACAAGAACATGCCAAGCACCACGCGTGTGACACGTAAAATTCTCGTAAAATCACCCCATTTTTCAGTTTCAAATGGATATTTAAGCAATTTATTGTATAAAATATTGATACTAATGATAGGCCTCAATACTACGTTAGTTAAGTAAACTTTTAAGTGTTCATTTAGTTTGATATATTGTATATTATATAATTTATTACGCTGTGACCATTAAAATCATGTGTCCCAGGAATTACCCTTATATTACATATTTTATATTAAAAAAAAAGTACCGAGCAAAGCTCGGTCACCCAGATACTTTGTTTGTACAGCAACACCCTTCGCTGATAAATTGTGGCCGGATAACGGATGTTTGGGACCTAATAAACTCGGCAAAACGTGGCCCCATTTCTAGTGATTGGTGCCTCCTTCCTTTTTTTTAATAATGAAAAAAAAGTTCGAAATGACCGATTGACAAACCAAAAGTGATTAAAATAATCTTGAACTTTTTGTTGAAGTTGAAAACATCAATTTTAATATCGAGTATATCCTCCTCTGGCTCTTATGACCTCCTGCAGTCGGTTTGGAACACCATCCATTGTCTTGAATATTGACTGCGGTAATACTCTCCCACTCCTCGACCACAGCAGCCTTCAACTCATTATGGAGGTAGGGGCCGGAATCCGACTTCGCACTTGACTTTTAAGATTGTCCCAAACGTGTTCGATAGGGTTTAGGTCTGGGCTGCGAGCTGGCCATGGTAGTCGTGCTGTACCCATTACCCACGCCATTAAGGTACTCCGTGACCACTCTAGCGACGCGCGCACGAACGTTGCCGTGCTGTAAAAGACAACCTTCTCCAATAAATCGGGTAAAAGGGATGACATGAGGTTCTAAGAGCTCTTTCACCACGTACCTCTGAGCATTGATGCTGCCCCTTTCAAGCATAACTACTACTAAGTATTCTGAGGCAAAACTAACTTTGTACGAGCCTCGTAAGAAATAGGTACCTACCACCGAAAACCATTACTGGGCCACCTTGATAGCACACTGTTTCGACAATAGCACACTGTGCAAACCTCTCGGCGTCGGTACCTACCATAGATATCTGAAGAGTAAAGATGTCTGTCGTACCTACACTCACTGGCGCCCAGCGGGACTTCTTAAAGCTACTTTCGATTCATCAGAGAAGAGAACGTTCTTCCATTGCCTCATGGTCCAATTTCGGTATTGTAGAGCAAATAAGTTTAGCTCTCCAGGGCTTTGTGGTAAACGCTGGAACTCGACCAGGCCGGAACTCAGTTACATTACGCTCTTCAAGTCTTCTTCTTATTGTTCTAAAGCTGGTAAAGCTAACGCTTACATTCCGTTCCCCAAATACCCGATTGCGAGGCTCGGGAGCCGAGCCGTAGTGAAACGATTTCTTAGAACGTTGGAAACAATGAAGCGATAATCTATTTCAGAAGTGCACCTCATGCATCGACCTTGTCCCGGGCTTCTAGTGTAAGATCCAGTTTCTCTGTATCGTCGGATGGCATCACGTATCATGGTTCGAGAATATCCCAGCATACGGCATATACGACGCTGACTGTTCCCAGCATCGCAAAGGACCACCGCCCCAGCTGCAGTTTCATCCAAACCATTGGATATACCAAAATACCAATTTTACCGAGTCAAAAGCAACTGACGTACCTTAGGAACCAAGAAATGTGTCTAAAAACTTAATATTTTATGTTCGCGTAAAACAATCAGTTCAGCAGTCAATATTCGACTAAACTCAATAAATGAAACTTACATTTGAGGGCATATCTTTAAAATAGGGTCCTAAATTGTCTCAATTTACTTATCATAAGTTACATACTTAACAAATTGTCATTCGACATCATAAGCATTTACTTATTGTAAACAAAGTAACTTCACTTTATTTGAGTGGACAGTTAATTTATTGTGCCTCCGAGTGTATTAAAAACAATTTTCAAAGTCCTTGGTCCTTCCTTCCATCCACTTCGAATTAGGACTCACTGGTTAGAGCAAAAAGTCTAAAATAACTTTATTTAATTTACAAATATGTAATACCATTACCGATAAATCACGTATGTTACTGTTTTTCACTGTGACAAGAAAATTCTCTCAAAATATAGCTAAACATTTCAAAATCACACTGTAATTGCCGTCCCTTTCTTCAATTAACATGTAAAAAAACAAAAAATAAAAACCCCGGTCTTGGATGTTTACATGTTTGTGACGTCGCTGTTTCTGGTTACCACGACACAGTATCCTAGTGTGGGGCCAGAAGCAATGTATGTGCCTGTATGTAAATGTTATGTTATGTTAAAATGGCAGGAAACACTTCGAGAAGACTCGAACGAACCTGCAACTTCAGCCAACAAAACCATATACGGATAAATTCATAGATAGCCTAGTTCACCAGATCGGAGGTAGGTATTATAAAGTGCTCATGCAGTAGGTCAAGCCAATTAAAATGCTCCATTTTATGACATTCATGCATAAAATATTTTAATACTACCTACCTGTACTCCGTTCCACGGGTCGAAACCCTTGGGAACCAAATACTCGCATCCAGCTTAGCTTCATCATCAACCCATTATGTCCCCACCGAGGGGCACGGGTCTCTTCCCTGAGGAAGGTATAGGCCATACTCCACCACGGGGGCCAAGTCCGGATTGGTGGAGGCTTGTAAGACTAGTGGCTGGTCTTACTGTCAGAAGTTTTCAAGCCGCCCTAAGGCCCTGACTGCCATCTGTCGACGGCAGCCGGCACCAACAGCTCAACCGCTCGAAAAAATGCCACTAGCGTTAGTCATAGACGGTGACCCATCCATGGACTGAACGCGACGTATGTTGTTTAACCGTAGTGATCGATTAAGATCACTCAGGCAGCCCAGGCTACGACTCTACGAGCGATTCCAGCTTAGCTTAGCTTCCAGGTTTTGTGACTTTTTGTGATTTTTGTGACTCGGTGTAGGCTTTATTACCGATTCAACTTATTGATGGTGTGCCATCTTGCTTCGTTTATTTTTGGATTAGCTGACTATGATGTTTTGTTTCGTCTTCCTTCCACCTGTATTATTTGCTCAAATTATGGCTAGCTGTGAAAACTTTTTGTTGGATTTCTGTTTCAATGTGTGTAAATTTAATGTGTTATTGTGCGGCCGCTGGGAGTTTACGATCCTGACACATGTCTGTTTCATATGACTAGTGATGGGAGAAAAGCAACGTTATCATTCCTTACGTTATTCTTAACTAGCTTTTGCTACTGACTCACAATTAAGTAGTTTTGTTTTTTAGACGACCTTCACTCAGTCATCTCTTGTGCCATTTTCGCAGGCATTTTAGAAGGGTCATCATCTTTTTTGTGCCGAATGGCGGTGAAGTGTTGTGGCGAGCTGTGCGACCTTTTATTTGGGCCTAGATCAGCTCAATCGCTTTGTACGGCAGTGGTACGGAGAGATTCTGAGAACGCGATGATCTTTTTCTAAAGCCTGTTCATCAACTTCGTATCGTTAAAGGGACCGTTATTATTTTCGTTATTTTTGGTACGTCACTACAAAAAAATACGGTAGACATAACCTTGTGACAGCGTAGACAATTCAATTGAATTGAATTGAATTGAATTGTGACAGCGTAGTAAGGATTTTACGCACGAACATTAAATATTGATTTCTTCTTATTTCACATTTAAATCACTGTGCAAAATATAACATTGATTGTAAGTTTACACAATGATATAGTTTCAATGACAATTATTTGCTAGTAGGATAAATAGGACATAAAAATATTTTAATCGAAAATTTAACGCCACTTCAAGGTTACGTCGTCCGTTCTAACATGACCTGTCAGGATCGCAAACTCCCAGCGGCCGGACGGTAATGATAAGCTGATAGTTTTCCTTATAAAATAAAAATATCTCATCGGACAATGCGCGGGGCTAGAGATAAGCGAAACAGTAAGCGAAAACCGTCCGCTTCATGGGGTAGGGCAGAAGCTATTGAAGGTCACGCGGATTAACCAATAGGCGCACATGGAAGATTTCCTTTGGGAGTTCGTTCCGTGGAATGGAGTATATAACGTACCTAGCGTTTTGATTTCACCGCTGAACCGCTTGGAAAGACGAGTTTCAAGCAATTAAATGTACGTAGGCATATCGTCCGATCGTAGGGGTTGTTTTAACTGCCCTTGTTATTTACAGTGCTCAAGGTTAGCTTTTTAAGCGTGAAGCTTGGTGAAATACATCAACGGATATCCGGTCCGCATTGCCCTGAAGTTTCGCGTTGGCGAGCAGACACAAGCCCCGTACAACTGGGCAAAAAAGCATAGAAACTAAAGAGTCTTATTTAAGCGTTAGGTACTTATAAAAAAGCGCGTCTCGCAAAACACTTCTCAGAGGCAGTTTATATAGTCTGTGGCAAAGGCGCAGATGTAATCCAATCACATAATATGTTTTGTTTCAGAAGAATGGCGTAAAATGAACACCGTAAATGTTTGATCTCTTTGTTACGTTTGTGTAGACGAAATATAAAGAAAACAGAAATTCACAGATTCAGATTATTTAGATTGACTCCGAGAAGTGTTTTAGAGGTAGGTATGTATCTTGTTTTTTCTATAAATAATACCGTAAGATGACATGACATGACATGACATGACATGACATGACATGACATGACATGACATGACATGACATGACATGACATGACATGACATGACATGACATGACATGACATGACATGACATGACATGACATGACATGACATGACATGACATGACATGACATGACATGACATGACATGACATGACATGACATGACATGACATGACATGACATGACATGACATGACATGACATGACATGACATGACATGACATGACATGACATGACATGACCAACCTCTTGGCTTAACTTTTTATTTCTGTAAAATGTCCGACATCGACATCTAACTATATTATAGAACCAAAATACGCGCAGTTGGAATGCGTTCATTAGGCACCCGTAAGAGAAATTTATTTATAAATTGCCTTTTTAATTTGACTTAACTAACTAAATGCCGACGAATTAAGTCATATCCCGCGGCCCCTACCAGTACGGTCATGCAAATCAAAGTTTTTCAAGTTATTTGTTGGGGATCACAGTAAATGGTCTACATTTTCAGCAGATACTTACATATATCAATCACTTAGCCGACTGCTGTATACTGACTGCCTCGTTGGTATAGTCATTAAGGCGCTAACTACCAAGACAGAGGTCTTGGGTTCCATCCCCACTACTTAATCATAAACATTTACATACAGGCACATACATTGCTTCTGGCCTCATACTAGGATACCCTTGTAACGAGGTGCAATTCGCCTCGTTGCTAATTATTATTTTTGGTCATTATCCATTCTAAATTTAATCATTTTTCGACATTTGCCACGGCGGTGGTCGGACGTAGCTGGTCCAGATAACCCTTACCTTGCAAACTGAGTGGACGTAAACGTCATTATTTTACCACATAGTACTTTGTTACGACCCGGACTACTCTAGTCTTCATATTATTATTATCTCTATCGATCATTCAATACCTAAATATTTAAAAGGCATTTCATTTTACCGACCGAACTCCTGAATCCTCTTATTGCGACACCCTTGTGTCGTGGGAACCAGAAACTTCTACTATTATACTATTAGTACTTACTTAACTATTTAACCAAATGGCCCCAGTCTGAGTGTATTTGTTTCCTTGTTTGTAATATCTTTGGCTGGCTACCATAGCACAGGGTATCTTAGTTTGTAACCAGGTGAAGTGATTCTGTTGTGTGGAAGTTATTTATTAATTATTGAAGTTTTATCTACGATTGTGCACTTTTGTGTCAGGCTGTAGGTACCTGCTACCCTCAACCACCTATAAATACTACGCCATACGAGCGGTCGAGGGCGCGGCTGCGGTAAAATAATGTTTTGTTCCTAATGCATATGTAATACGATCTTTACTGAACTTTGTTCCTTTTCTGTTATTTTTACAGTGCCAAGGGCTCAGTGATAGATTTTATCAGTAGATTATATCTAAAATTTCTATCGATGGGCGAATTGGGAGTTTTGATAAATAAATGGGTATTTCAATAAGTGAATACCTACTGATACACCTGCTGTTCTTTCTGATACTTTTTGAATAACAATCTTATTGTTATTCAAATAATTATAATATAAACACTATTCTTTAAAGACTTCTCAAATGCAGTTTGATAGCAGTTGATTTGCAGTTCAATATTGATACTCTCCAGTCTCCCTTTACGCAAGGGTCGCATCGCAAGACTATAATTATTTTAACTGCATTTGAGGAGCGTTACAGAGGAATCATGTTTTTATAAAAAACGTATTTAGGTACCTACTTAGAGATTCCAGAAACCGAAAGAAAATCTTGGTAACACAAAGTGATGATATCATGCTATCACGGGATGATAGAGAATGCGATTTCTTGAGTTGACGTCTTCATGAATGCCATAAGTTTTATCTTCTAAACATACTTTTTGGACATTGATTGACTTGTTGACTGGATGCGATAAGTACAATGAGAAAATATATACTTCTGCAAAGAAACAGTGATATTTTTTTATTAGTAGAAGGGAATGTGAACGAAGCATTTCGCCTAGGTTTTCATGTCCATGTTCATTCAAGAAATTAATGACTCACTCACAAACCGGAAAAACGTAAGATAAGGTAGGTACAATTAACCGTCGTAAAATGTTTACTGTTTGTTGCGATTTGCGAGCAATACGTCTCATAAAGATAAGCGATGATTTTACGCAAATGACTTTAACCCAGACTTAGGCCTAATCTACGAATAAAAAAATCCTATCACTGGGCCTTATAAGTTGTGTGGTGCTCTGCCGCAGAGCCATCACCTTAGAATCGGATGAACGTCAAACGAACATAACCTAACTGTTATAGGCTGTAAGTGCCTTAAAATAGACATGATTGTGGCTCTGCTGCGGAGCATATTCTCTAGCAGAGCCACAAAGAATATGTACTCAGGAAAGATAAACGCTCCTGCTTTTGGATTAAAACTGTTGTACGAGTAGTGTTTATAGCGTACGTGTTAAAAAATATCATTATCTGACAGCGGTTTTATTTATATTACATTTACCAAAATTTGATGTCAAGGCAAGGCGCTGGTAACTTGCGTAGACCGGGTGTCAGGTTGATGATGCTGCGAGTGACACAGCAAAGTCTGTAGCATGATCAATGGATGGTGATTGGACTCGGTCGTGACTGTCTCAGCTTCACGCTTGTAAAACCGTCACGCTTGTACTACTTTGCTCTGCAAGTGTCACATTTTATAATTACTAGAGCGGACATTGTTGAGGGTGACTTTTCATTGTCATTCTATTCATTGTCTGGTGAAGAGAACTTTTGTAGTACTGTTTTATGATGGACATTGAATATATCCCTGCTTGACTTCGACTATATCTGTTGACCACATGTTCGTCATCTGTCGATAATCTGACTAGTCGGTCATTGTTAAAATCTGGCACCTATTGGCATCTTAACAATGTCATCCATATGCCATAAAGTCGATTGTAAAACTATTGTTTATAATATGACGTCACTGCGCGACGCGTCGTGAGCGTTCTAGTTGGTTACATACCTAGTTCAGCCCTCCTAACATTACTCCCGCACATTTTTGGGAAAAAGGCGGTGGCTGAAAACCTGTCCTGGGGTGGAATTACGTAAGGCTCCACTGTATGGAGTTGTCTGATTTAGCCCTTTTGTTTCCGGTATGTCGCACCACCTTAAGTCACACCGTTACATTCTGCAAAGGTAGTATGAGGACGCGAGTCGCGCGCGACAACTTTGACGTTGTCGCGCGCGACTCGCGTCCTCATACTACCTTTGCTGGGTCTTTTTTCCCAGAAGGTATCTGATACTCCTATTCTGAACTGTCATATACATTCTTATTTTGACTCTTTATAGTTGTGTAAATGCTTAACCCGATAGAGTGGAGTTATGTAATATAAGGGCTGCTCGGGACAAACCCAGGCCTAGATTCTGCTAATGCATTGTAGTTCAATGACAGTTGCATGACTGTCCCGGTTTCATTTCATTGCAGCTTCAAATCAACGCGCGCCGTATTCGTAATTTTGGGCGTCAATGGAATTAAAAACATGTCACGCGACCCGACCTTGTAACTTTAATTGAACTGTAATGCACTAAAAGAAACGTGGCCTCGGTTGGACGCCAGCTGAGCCACTACCATTTGGCTTATCAATATATAATATTAGGTACATTCTAGTATCAAGACATTATGTTTAAATTTATTTTATTTTCTTTTGATAAAGCATATAACGTAGATAGAAAGCATTGTGATGTGTTGGCAGGCGCTAGGGTTGCCAACTTTTTTTCTAACAAATAGGTATAGTATTTTCGAAGCTTTACGCAAAAGATTTACCTCTATAAATGTAATAGATGGCAAATAATAGTACAAAAAATAGTATGTGGTTAAATATTTTCTTTTTTTTTGTTTGGCTTTATTTGACTAGAAGAGCGAGCTTCAGAAATATGTAGAAAAAGGCTGGGTTTCTCTTTACGGTTTCTTTTTCAGAAATATAGTATTTGAGCCCCTAATATAGTAGGATACTATATTATATAGTAGGGTTGGCAACCCTAGCTGGCGCCCCTGATTAGGCTTTAAGAAATTACTTAGGTCATTAACTCATCACGTCTTTAGGGGGCACCGGACACTATTAATAGGATCTTTTTTTATATCAATATTATTAGACACTGGGACGTGACTCACACACACAAGATAAAATTGCACCATCCCTAGAGCTGGAGCTCATATTGAACTTTACTGACGTAAATCAGGACAATTTGAGAAACATCGATAGAGATATTTTCGCAAATCATCTTAGCATGATACATCAGTTGCTATCTCAATGAAAAGGTCGCATGATTGCCATCAATAACTTTACTTTAAATACCAAAACAGTTAATGCTGCAGACACACGACCAGCAGCCGTTCAGGCCCTCGATTCTCTTAGTGCATTATAGTTCAATCGCAGTAATAATTGCATGGCGGGTAACGTGATGTTTTTTAATTCCATTGACGCCTAGAATATTAATACGCGTTGACTGCCTCGGCAATGAAATTGAATCGACGCATTCGTGCAACTGCCATTGGACTACAATGCATTAGCAGAATGTAGGTACAGTATTAAACATAAACATTTACATACTGGCACACACACTGCCTCCGGCCCCACACTAGGATACCCTGTGTCGTGGGAACGAGAAACAGCGACGTCACAAACATGTAAACATCCAAGACCTGGAGTTTTTTTTCTCCCCAGCCGGGGATCGAACCCGGGACCTCTCGCATGGTAATTTGATGCGCTAACCGTTACGCCACAGAGGTCGTCAAGTATTACAGCGCGATAGCAACATAGCGCGCGTTCAAGGATGGGTGACCGTTCTATGACTAACGATAGTGGCATTTTTCCCAGCTTTTCCGAGCTTCGCAAGGCACGTTAAGCAGTTGGTGCCGGCTGTCGTAAAGCCAAATCAGGCGCCTTAGGGGGGCTTGAAAAGCCTCCACCAATCCCGACTTGGTCTCCGTGGTTGTGTATGACCTATACCTTCCTTAGGGAAGCGGCCCGTGTCCCTCGGTGGGGCCATAATGGGTTGATGATGATTGATGAATATACAAATCACGTAGTCTGTATACTCTTTGCAAAATAAAAAAAGATTAAATAACAATAAAGAGATATGATCGTTTTTCGTGATAAAACCGCCGACTTAGCATTAAGAACTAGATATTAAGTATTATGTACTAGTACCCTATCTCTATAAATTACTGGTGTGATAGATCTAATAGATAAGATAAAGAGTTATTCACGTATGTATCGATTTACAATTTGCCACTTTGGACATCGCAAAAGGTATTAAAGCGAATGTAGCGAATAGGTATTAAATTAAAATTTGGGAAGTAAACAAGAGTAGGTAAATAAACATTTCAAAAATATCTGAGAAAAACTAATGGGACGAAAGTCGTGGCTTCAAACAACTCATCAGCATAGGTAGCACATACGATAGCTAGTATATTATGGTGTCTTTAGGAAATCACTACTAGGCTTCTAGGTAGTTTGTGCTTCGATGTTGACATTTAAAATTAAACCGTTCGTGGCGCTCCGGCTTCCGTTTACTTTTGTCACTGAATTACTTAGCACGTTTTCGACAAAGTAAATTATCGTCACTGTGGTAACATGATAAAATGTAGGTAGATTGGTACAAAACAAGCCAAATAATTGCGGCTGGCCTTCTCAATGTCAAAGAATTACAGAGTCATGTAAAATATTAAAGGCCTCCTAAGTAATTAGGAATTACGTTTAAGAGGCTTCATACCAACTTAGTTTGTCGCACGAGGGTTAAGTAGGGTGCGATCCGTAGTAATGAAAGAGGGTATCCAGGGACACGGCGAAATTAAGTTTTATTTATAATGTAAAGGAAAGGCACAGAATAAATATGTGCCTTTTTTAAATATTTTTTGATGATTTATATAATAACATTGAGAATAAGATACTCCGGGTCGTGAAAAACAGAAAAAGAATGACGTTTAGGTGCAGCTTGGATGGAATCTGAGGATAATCTGAGCCAGATACGTCCGAACACTGCAGCAAAAGTCAAATACTAATTAAATTTGGCATAGTAGGTGGCCGAAAATAATAAAAAGGCAACGAGGCAAATGCACCTCGTTACAAGTACAGAGATACAGTAAGTATATAGGTAAAATGGGTCGGTACGATTTTCATACAAATTTCCTTACTTTGCTTAATTAGTTTTGTTTACTTGCGTGGCATCATTAAATCGTTGTCAATCCAATTTGTCCGAGTTAAAATTGCACCATCCCTGTAGCTCATACTTTAGGAAATATTAGATTTTATTGATATTGCCTTATTGCTTAATAAGGCCGCCAATTAACTGTATCTTTGTAAATGTTTTGTATTTGTTTTGGTACAATAAAGGATATTCTTGACTTATCTTATAGGTATTTAAGTTTTTTTGTCATCTGACTAACCTGATAGGTAACATGTATCTAGTTTACTTAGTTTTATTATTTCATGTAATTTTGCTAAAATTCCATGGAATCTTCCATTCGAAATGAAGTGTAGATATCACTAAAACATACATTAGCAAGTTAATTAAAATATTATTCTAGACTTATCTAGATGATGCCCGACAAATAACTTAACTTCGCAATGTCATACAATTGGAGGTAAAAATGGTAATCGCTTACTACATGAACCGTTACCTAATTATTAACTATTTAGGCTGATATGATGTCAACTGTACCTACTTGGTTAAGCAATAATTGTATAAAGCATGCCTTTTCAAACTTTTTGGAATCTGACGCACTGGAGTTTCCCATTTCTTTGCGACGCCCCATGAGAACATTTAATATTAAGGTTTCTAAGGTCACTTCACTGCGCAATTAAGTGCGATAAACCTACGTAATTGTAGAGTAAAATGGCTAAATTATCGTCGTGCAAAGTGGAGCTAGTAGGTGAACCTAATAAGGCACCTCTATCTAGATTTTGGTCATTTCCTTAGTAAAAAGAAAAATTAGAGCAAATTAAAATCAGAACAATCACAAAAGCTTCGTCATAAAAAGGGGCACAAGAAATACAATAACTTACAAAAACAGTTCAAAAGATCAAACCAAGGTCTCTCGATCGAATACGAATACGAATGCGGAGCGACCGACGACGATGCGAATGTGAGAACCGAAGTGATGTTTGCATTTTATGGAATAGACAGGTAGAACATAAAAAAACAATATTATGCACAGACAAAAATACCGCCCCAAGACACACTTGAGTTCACTTGAACCAAAGGATCTCTTGCTAGCAGTGTTTCTCCATCACATTACCCGGGCCGCGTCTCATACAACTTTACTACAATTCGTAGTTTATTATTGTAATTTTACGAATTTCGCTGTTAAAATAGCTGCTAACAGTAGGTTAACAGACTGTTAGCGTACCTACGAGAAATCGGGGGTTATAGGCGCGAGTTAGCGCTACCGAAAATTTACTAAATTGATGGTGCCAATTTCATTCATTTTTGTGATGAAAAGGGCTCTTAAAAGTAAGTGACCACTCTGCCTTTTAATGACGTAAAAAAATTTATCAAATTAAATAGGTAGGTACCTATAGGGGTCGCAACCCATAAATTGAAAAACACTGTTCCAGACAAGCAACATGTCTCGCTCACTTTTTAGCCACTCCTTGATAGTACGTAGGTATGTACCAACTCCTCCAATGTTTTATTGATATTTTGTGATATTATGTTATCAAAAGGTTGTGTAATACAAATATTTTATCACCCTTGTCGTCGCTAATCCCACACAAGTGCCTTGAATAAGACACGCACGGTTAACAAGTTTTTAATGTTATCATAACACGATGCCTGTGTCTATTATTTTATCTGCAATCTTGTCTAATGTGTCTATTGTATCTTATCCTAAGGTGTTTATTTATTTAAAATCGATTTCAGCAACTTGCCGTGGTAAGTAAAGTGCTTACCACTTCAATTTTATTATCAGTAATTTATTGGATGCAGAATATCATATTGACATAGAGCACTCACTGGTAGCGTTGCGATTTGACGTCAATATATATATATATATATATTATATCTTTATTTTTACAGGGCCTGTACGAAACTTAAGCCCTAACGGATGTTCGGGAAACATTTGTTACAAAAAATTTAACTTTACGCCATGATGGCTGAAAACGGAATCATTTGACGTCAATAACAAAACTTATTATTTTTCAATATATCTTCAGTATTCTTCAGGTATCTTATCCTATCAGTCAGTATACTTGAAAACAAGCATGGATGCCTACTCCCGGAGGGTGTGCTCTGCTCATACTGCTCAAGCTTGTTTACAGAAAATGTAACATGAGAAACTATTTCAAAAACTTTTTTTTTGACTTGATCTTGAGTTCTTGACGTAGGTATAGAAAAGCACCCACTTTACTCTCGACAATATTGTGTTCAAATTAAATGTAACAATTAAATGCAATAAGTCAGAAATAACGAGTTAGTAAACGGTTTAGTTCTAAGATGAGCGCATAGCGCATCAACTGACAGCATATTTTGGCCTAAGTATCAAATACTCAAATATTTTTCTTGAATTCATGAGATGAATGCTTGACCTCTACTAGGACAAGAAAGCAATTTGATTCATTTACATGTAGTACAAATGTCGAATGAAATACAGAGAAGAGAAAAGTCTAAGCAAAATCATCATTTATTTAATTTTAATCTTGCTCAGCTTTATTCAAACTTCGTACCTACGTAAAGTTTTAAAACTTTCACAGTAGAATAAAATAGTGTCCAGATAATGTAATAAAGGCATTAAAAACTTACCGTTACTAAAAAACGCTCGTAGGTAACAGGAACACGATTGTATATTTATTTCCTTTTCTGGCACAAGTTTTGTTAAAATGTCTTCTTTTTTCTTAAAAAAAAACACTAAATCACTTGCTGTGTATTGACCTAAGTAAAAAAATACAATATTATTTGAGACACTGGAATGGAAATTATACGATCCGTGCGTCCAGTCGACCGAGCTCCGATTTTGAAATAGTTTCGATTAGTTTGTATGTTTGAACAAGCCGCCTTGTGACTGAACCCAGTTGGCGGGAAAAAGCTTTCTTGAAATGTGATCCATCTTGACAACTAGCGCCGCCAGTGAACAATTTCTAAACTTTGTGAGAGCGCCATCTGTTGTCGAGTAGGACAAACAAAAACTCTATGGTCGCGTCAATGGGGAACTTGCATCAAGCTTAAATTATAGACAGAATCGTAGACAGAGAATAGAATAGACTGGGCCCGCGCGTATACCTTTGAGATGGAGATAGAAGTAGGTATATTATTATTATTATATATTTGTTTTTACAGGGCCTGTACGAAACTTTAGCCCTAACGGATGTTCGGAAAACATTTGTTACAAAAAATTGAACTTTACGCCATGATGGCTGAAAACGGACCTCAGATAGAAGTAGGTATTTTTTGAGAGTTGCCAGCATAACACATTATTCCCGAAGTATGTTATGCATATGTACAACTCGCAAACAGAAAATCGGGAAATAAATAACTCAACAGATGCAAACATTTTTATTAAATTATAAACTAACAAGATTATGCATACATAACACTTTATTGCAAATATCTGTTAAATGCCATTTTTATCAATGTACTTTAAACAACTGATTCCATGTGCCATACAACATTCTATCGGCAAAGTAGGATCAGCTCTTTAGCTTTAGACATGATTCAATTTCTTTATCAATTTGTTTTACGGCCTGGCCAAGGGACATTCGCCCGCGCGAAAATTCGCGCGGTGCGACCGGCGGCGAGGCGAGGCCCCGTGGCTTGCTACGTACATTTCTATGAGATTGTTTCAGTCGCTAGTCGCAGTCGCGACTGAAACAAACTCATAGAAATGTACGTAGCAAGCCACGGGGTAAGACGCCTCGCCGTTCGCACCACGCGATTTTTCGCGCGGGCGAATTGTCTCGTGGCCAAGCCGTTAGCGAGGAGAGACATCCACCTGTAAACAAATTGTACTGATGTTTAGCACAACTTAGTCCACCTGTTAATTATTTCACCATATGATGTGTAGGTACATTTATTACTAAGCGTCTGTGACAGGCATGTTATTCTAAATTAAACTTTCTACGCTTGTAAGTAAGATATTATAACAGTAGACCGTTTTATTTGTAATGAAATGTCTGTCATAGACGCACAGCAATGTCGCCGTCCGTCGCCAGATACAACGTGGAGGACATCAACATCACCAGATATGGTAGACCTACTGACCAGCGTTGTTGAATCTAGGTATATTCTGATTTTTCAGGCTGTCCATCCTAGGTATATCAGTAGCACTTTTACTAGTACTCTCAACCGCAAGCATTGGAAAATACGTTGATGTAGCCTCATGAAGAGTCTGGAAGCAACATAAAAACTGCGTTTAAAAAAAACCATTTAAAGTATATTATAGTTTAGTACCTTAATTGACTATGCAATTACTAGAGATTGAATAAATAATAGACCCCAGAACTAAGACGTAATTTTAAATGATGCCCTTAGTAATAATGCATTGAGCGGTCAACTCGCGAATAGATTTGTGAGGTAAACTATAACATAACAATGTACGAATATATAAAATCACTGAAATATTCTACATACCCATAACTCATTTTATTTTAATGAGTCCTCGCAGGCAAGTTCCGTAAAGGAAGCTTCCGTCAGAAAAGTCAAACTCTTTGTTTTTCAAAGACAATGGGGCTCGAAATGACGGGAACAAACACGGGTATACTTTGTCGGTTGCCAGTCTAAGTAACCCGTGGCTTCCATATAGCCTGATCAGATATGTATGTACATGTAAAATAATTTTGTACAATGTAATCATTATTTGGTACGTTTGGGAACTCGTCAAAACATGGGCCAAGTTCTAGTGGTTGATTCCTCTGCTTACCCACCAGGGGATATCAGGCGTGAGTTTTATTTCATATTTAGCCGTCTTTGCCAACGGAATTTTTTGTATCATTAGTCTAGTAACCCTAAAATTAGTATTAACCCTCTAAATTAAAATGGTCGCAGTTAGATTGCGAATCTATCGTACGAGCACCTACATAATTTAGACGGGTAACAACAAAACAATTAAATTCTCGATTTTGTTTTCACGACTAATTTAGGGGTAATGGTGGGCGGTAGATGAATTTTATGTGCATTTGATTCCTTTGCATAGTCTTCCTCATCATAAAAACAGCTCTAAGAGAAGAATTAAGGGCACTTACGAATATAACCTCTAAGTTGGCGTCTTTTCGCTCATTGCGGCTTCCACAGCCTAAAATGCTGTAAATCTCCATTGTATCACTTTCGTTCAACTGCACCGAAACATAAAAACTAAAATCCTATGGACAAAAACACGAATATCTGCCGAAAATCAATGTGAAACTAGATAAATCCCAGATTTGACGTAAGTTTGTCTGCCACACATCGAGCTGTGGCAAACAAACAAAAACGCATACGCGAGTAAGGGACAGAAGATCATTACTGTTTCTCGCTTACACTTTACAAGACTCGTATTAGGTTATCTCTTTCTTATTTTTTTTGTCTATGGTTATGTCTCGTCTACGACCATAATAAACGTAGATAGGGTCATTCGTAGTAAATAAAAAAGTGAAAACAGCAACTTCCTTTTGTATTGTTTTTAGCTCCAACGTCATTTGGTGGTTGCGTTCCATTTAATCGCGACAGTATGGAACGCAATCACCAAATGACGTTGGAGGTAATAACAATACAAAAGGAAGATCCAAACATCTTGTAAAATAGAGAACTTGCACAAAAATATTTCATACCTATAATATTATATAAAAAAAATTTTGAAGAGGCCTTAGTTTACCTAGGTTAATAACCGTGCTTTGTTGTCTCTTCGACTAATATATATAAGCTGTAGAAATTTATGTCATTCTAGCCACATGGTACTTACGATGTCTACGCCACAAAAACTTAAAATTCAACGCAAAACTAAATTTCATTAGTTTTTTTATTATTAGAGTAACTTGATATTTATAATTTATTCAAACATAAATAACCGAAAAAAATGTTTTTACTTTTTTTATTTACTACGAATGACCTTATCTACACTCCATTTATCTATACTTGACTTTTTTTCCAAACTTTAAACGACACTAAATCAAAAACCTTTAGCGGTAGAAAACTCGAAACAGTCTACAAATTTAGTGCTAGCTAGTACTAAATTTGTAAACTGTTTCGAGTTTTCTACCGCTAAAGGTTTTTGATTTAGTGTCGTTTAAAGTTTGGAAAAAAGTCAAGTATAGATAAAAGGATCATACGTTTTGCATGATAAAAAAACCATAGATTATAATTTAAGCTTGATGCAAGTTCCCCATTGACACGACCATAGAGTTTTTGTTTGTCCTACTCGACAACAGATGGAGTTCTCACAAAGTTTAGAAATTGTTCACTGGCGACGCTAGTTGTCAAGATAGATTTCAAGAAAGCTTTTTCCCGCCAACTGGGTTCGGCTTGTTCAAACATACATACAAACTAATCGAAACTATTTCAAAATCGGAGCTCGGTCGACTGGACGCACGGATCGTATAATTTCCATTCCAGTGTCTCAAATAATATTGTATTCTATACTCTGATTTTTTATTCCGTAGAATTCTGACATTTCATAAGTGTTGCTACTGAAAAAGCTCTTCACCGAAAAAGGGACAAATATGACCCATGTGAGGGCAATAAAAAATAAAAAGCTACGTATTTTTTATGTTTTACCTACAAAAAGATTAATCTAAATATTTTCTTACTCAATTGACCTAATACAAAAATAACAAATATTTCAATATCACGAAAAATATATCGAATTAACTTTAATTACTTTATTTTATTCTTTACCTGGCATCACTGCCTACGAATTCAAGGTTTCGTAAACCTTTTTAGAAAAATGAAGTATGCCGCTGTTAGCTCTCTTAATAATTCACGTCAGCGATGATGATGATGATGAAGATCGAGATATTAGTGTTAACGATGATTAGATATTTTAATAAAAATATGTTTTCTTTACTTGTACTTTTTAACTGTTTGTGTGGTAAAAAGGGACACAATTGTCACTCGCCTTAAATTATCTTTTAATTTGGAGCTCCACACTTTATAAAATGGATACATTCACTAACAAATTAAATGTGTAGACTCAGATGTTCACACTCGTATTGAAATTGAAAAATGTGCCCGGCCAAAAAAGGTTTCTAATCTCTGACATGTCAAAAAATGATAAGTGTCAGAATTCTACGGAATTAAAAATCAGACTTTAGGTGTATTTCCAGCTTATTCCATCTAGTCATACACTTAGTTCTACATGTATGACGATTAAGAAAAAAAATCCGCCTAGTTCTACATCCATGTATGACTACTTAGAACACGTAAAATGGATTTTTTTTTGTTTTGTCTAGTCATACAAATAAATCTAAATCTAATCCATTTAAATCTACCGTGTAGGTGTATTACGAGACAGAAAAAAAAACCATTTTACGTGTTCCAAGTAGTCATACATGTATGTAGAACTAGGCGGATTTTTTTTCTCTCAGTCGTCATACATGTAGAACTAAGTGTATGACTAGATGGAATAAGCCGTATTTTCACGTTGTGATGCTTTAACTGGTTATTATAGTATCCTCCTAGTTTGGGACGTGTGTTTCTTTTGTTTGGAAGTTAATTTCTATTTTAGAACAGTATAAAACGTCACCAATTTTCTTCTTATTATAGAATCTTCGTTCTTTATATAAGGAGACGGAGATTTCTGTTCAGCTTAAGTTAAAATAAAAACAAATGTTATTTCATAGTATTTATTTTTTCAATACATCCATACCATTTCATCGACAATAAAATGGCGACTCTTAAAACTAATGAGAAAGCAAAGAAGTACAGTAACATGGTTTCTTATAATTAAAATGATGTGACTTATTATCAAAAATACATTAGGGATAGATAGACGCAATAAAATACAGTGAGTTGTTATAACAACAATAATTTTTGTGGCTACTCTTATTATGCCTTACCACTAGTGAAATAAATGCTAAAATAAACTACAACAGAGTAGTACTCCATCTATGTTTCCCGTAACTCATGGACCTTAAAATATAGGTGTTATTTATTAAAAAAAACGATTGAATACAGCTTAAAAAAGTCTGTAAGATCTCCCTTTACCACAGACAAATTAATCAGTATTCCAGGAGAGTTTTAAGAAATCGTGTTTTAATAAATAAAACTCACTTTACAATGCAATTTTACAATGAACATGTTACACATCCTCATCAAGTGTGCACCTCGTAGGAGTGGCCTTCTCCTTTTTGGGTGATTCTTTTGTCGCTTCTGCAAACAGGAAGTGACTCAAGTAGATCAAGACAGTAGCAACATACAATATTCTTTATTGTAAACAGAAATGGCATTAACAGAAGTTTAATAACTCGATGTACACTTGGCGGCCCTATTACTACAAGCAATTTCTTCTAGGCAACTAAAGACGGATACAAGAAATAAATTAGGAGTAGTTGGTACAATAATAATAATTTTACTAACTAAAAGTTGAAGAACAAGCAGTAAGGCAGAACATAGGAGAAGTGAAGGTTGGCACTAAATTTCCAAAATTCGTCTACTTACTTACCGTTTCTAACGAGACTCGAATTTGTAGAAGCTGCATCAGACGTTGGTAATTTTATTCCTTGTTTTAACACCATTGTTCCATCCTGAAAAAATACATAAATAATTAAGAGGACGCCCCGGGAGGCGATGCCCACACAGACGTAGTTTGGATTTTATTTACAAGCGACATTGCAATGACACTTTACTAATTTGGAAGACACAAGACACACAAATCGAAGTTTGATCTTCCTTAGAATTGGAAATAAACCTATCAAAAGGAAATCACAGCTTGTGAATAGTTTCTATGAAAAGTCTTATGGCGCTCTTATTCTTTCTTAATTGTAATTCTCGCTTCTAAGCAGAGCAAACCTTGATTAGTATCCTCTGAACATATTGGTGCTTTTGTTGTGGTTTTATTACATATGTGTTTTGTCTTCAATAAACCTTTTTTGATTCTATTCTAAAGTGGAATGTCGTTTGTGAATCAAACCCAAGTTTGTACGGGAGTTGCTGCTTTAGAGAACCCGTTAAGATAAGATACTCGTAATTACAGTAAATAAATAAAATAAAATTTATTTGTACGTGAATTGTACCTTAAGCTGTCTTCCCACGGTCCGCCATATCGCGGACGGACGCGGACGGCCTATGACCACGGACAACCACGCACCACGAGAGTCTTCCAACTGACCTGTGTCGTCTGTCTGTGTTACCGCGGACCGAGATCCTTCCCACGGTGTGTCGTGCGAGCTGGTCTGCGTCCGTCCGTGATATCGCGAACCGTGGGAAGCCAGCTTTACAGTCCAAGTAAAAACACAAACCTTCATTTCGACAAGTCCTTGGTTCTTCATAGCTTCTACCTCAGCTTTGGTCATGACAATCTTCTGGACCTTGACAACTTTTTTTCCGATCTGCATTTCACACAGCCCTGAGCCCACATCTGCGGATGGTAATTATATTTATACTACTGGTAATGTTATGTTTACTGGGTAATTAACCTCAATGATCCACAGCCAATACAATACAAATCAGTCATTGTTACCATTACTTAGTTATAAGAAACCCTGTAAAATTCTTTCTCTTCATCTCTTCATTGTGCAGTGAATAGGCTATTTGACAGTGTGAAAAAAAAACGTATGATTTATTACGTCTTGGTATAAATTATGTAAAATAAATAAATAAAAATAAATAAACTCACGCCCGTTATCCCCGAAGGGGTAGGCAGAGGCACCAGTCTCTAGAACTGGACCCACGTTTTGCCGAGTTTATTAGGTCCCAAACGTGACAAGTGGCAAGCCTGTCGCCGTTATCCGGGCACAATTTATCAGCGAATGGTGTTGCTGTACAAATAAACAAATGTACGTACAAAGTCATTGGTACATGCGTGGTTCGAACCCAGACCCTCATGATCGAGAAGCAAAGGTCAACCCCACTACGCCACCACCGCTTAATATAAATTATGCTATAAATTATGTATGAGTCTTAAAACAGCTTAAAAGCATTTTATCTAAAAAACAATTAGTACTTGTAAAAAAACACAAGAAATAATTGATAATTTATGAATCTGCAGCCATTGTATCGAAAACGGCCTGGATTGGCCGATTCACACATGAGTAACATATCAATAAAAATGGCGTCTGTCATTCATTCGTTCTTACGTTCATGGTTAACTGGCAAATCACGTCATAATGGACATTATTTCTAGGGTCACGAATCAAGAAAGTTCCTTCTAGGATATGGATATGAGCGGTCACTAACTAAGAATATATTCTTTGTTTATTTTTAGGTGCTGTAGTTTTCGAGCAAATAATTTCTTTATTTAATTTCGCCCAGTGATACAGATCATTACGCCATCACAGATTAATACAAAGTTAGAAAGTATCATTCATTCGAATCTGTCAAAAGTAATTAGTCTGTTGCCTTTAAAAAATAAATACTGAAGTAGGTACAGTGCCACCAAATTATATGTTCAGGTGGGCAAAATTGTAACTAACTAATTCATTGTAAATTCTGTTCTGTTAAGAAATGGTCTTGTCCATTCTTGTGTGGCGCCATATTGCCCAAGATATCGTTTTGGCGGCTTATTTCAAAGTGAATTTTCGTTTGCCTTTTTTAGAAGAAATTTACTAATAATTTAAAATTACCACTTTCTGAGGACTCCATGAACACCAACAAATAATACGAGATGTTTTTCAGAAATCGGTCAAATAGCCTATTGTTCTCTATCTATTTATCAAACTGAAAATATGTTTGGCTGGTTGATAAAAGTGCTCGTAGCATAATTTTAATAGTCGTCACACTATAAAATACACAAAGAGGAAGATTGTAGTGGCATTGGATACGTAAGAACTTATCTACAGGGTGGTCCAAATATCATGGATCAATGAAATGGGGAGTTAGCCAAGGTCATCTTCTACCAATAAAGTCCTGTATAGGACTTTATTGGTAGAAGATGATTTATAGTGTTATTTTATTAACTGGTGTTACCACAAGAAAAGTGACACCGACGGGACAAGAGCTACGAAAAAAGATCGTAACGACCTGTCCGTTGTTAGAACTTAATTTTTAAATCCATTTTTGACTTATTTTTATGTCCTAGAAGTCCTAGAACAGTGCTTTGTAACTCAAATTAGTTAGAACCAAAAGTTGATTTAAAAAAATGCAACTTTGCTGAGAATAAAGGTCAATAATAAAAGACTCAGGAGAGATAGGGCTTTGAGTTGTATCTTTTTGCAATCCTCATGAAATGGTCCAGTTTTTCTACTACTGGGGCAGGTTTCCGCAGTACACGTTTTTTTTAAATCAATGACGAAAATGTTGGATCAAACAATTATGATACGAGATCCGTAAAAAATTAATTAATTTCTCATGATCCATAAAGACAGGGACGATGAATTTTTTTTTGTTACATTCTCATCATGGACCGTCACTCTTAAAAAAAAAACAACCACCAAAAGTAAGTACTTTTTTTTATTGCTCTCAATAAGTAGTAGGAACTCATTTCTTGAAAAAAAAACCGAAAATCAATCATAAGTTCAAAACCGTTGAGAATTTTACCACCCTGTATAGGACTTTATTGGTAGAAGATGACCTTGGCTAACTCCCCATTTCATTTGATCCATGATATTTGGACCACCCTGTATACATCTTCTTCGTCGCTCCTATAATCCCTAGGGGAGCACAGATCCTCAACTACAGATTTCAATTTTCGAGGGTGGTTTTTTTTAAATTTTTTGTAAGGTACTGCCACTATTTATACTGTGGCAACCTTTTAGTCATTTTTATTTTAAAATATCTTTGATTTATTTACATTCGTAGGGTGATAATATAAAAGTAGTTCGATTGTCTATAGGGTTTAGTCTAATGGGTTTTCTTGTCTATGTACAGGGAGGGTGGTTCGCGGCAGCTACCAAGTGCCACATATCCATTTAGAAGTCCTGAATAGAAAATGGCGTTGGATAGGCCATACACTGCGCCCGGACAAGCGAGGCCTGGCCAGACCAGTCTTCACGTAAACTCCATTGGGCAATCGAAAGAGAGGAAAGCCAAGCATCACCTTGAAAAGATCCATAGCCTAAGAAGCTAAATCGATCGGCTCTAGCTGGCTTTATTTGTGAGTGGTTGACCAAAAAGGGACCTCAAGGGAAAATAATTGATTTCGAGAAAATAGCGTTTGAAGTTTCGTGTTTAGACAGCGTTCGACTCGGCTCAGCTCACAAAAAAAAATCATAAAAAAATAACTACGGCACCTAAAAATATTCTGGTTAGACCAAAACAAAGATAAAATACCACAGATTGAAAAATTCTAATAAAAAAATAACGGTTTCCGATCCCTCCAGGTCCCGTTTTGGTCAACTACTCACATTTATTTAAAGTCCGTTTTTTACTTCTATGCAAAAAAAAATGACGCTGTGTTACCGTTATAAAATATTATAGCTTTACTCGGTAGATTTTTTTTGCCGTGAATAGAAGACTCGTGCGACCAAAATCCTTATGACATCAAAGACATTAAAGTTTAACTCCTCATAAGAGCAAAGTCTAAAAAAAAAACTCCTACGTAGCACAAACCATTTTTACTTGGAAGTAAAATGGGGTGTTCCTGACGTCAGGAACATGGGGTAATTTGGTTTTTGCGTTTTTTGCGGTTTTTGAGATGTCAACGTGACTGTTTTTTTTTGCATTGAACTACAAAACACACTTTAGTCAGAGTTAACCCAATCGTACTTACTGCGTACTGCATTCATTGGCAGTGGCATTGGTTTTACTCCTGGCGGTAACGCTTTTATCGGCACCTGCGAAAGCAATGAAGAAATAGTTAATTTGATGAAACAATAGTTCCACTGTACACTTATGAAATTTACGTTAAGATGTTTGTACCTTTTTTAAGGTTTGTCCCGTAGGTGATACCATTTGATTGGCCTCTTCTGGAGCTTTGGTAGGGCTCTGAAATATAAGATGTTAGTGAATATTTTCTTCGACAGTCGTGTCGGTAAAACAATTATTGGCCATTCTGCTTATTTTGGATACATGTTTTTTTATAAGAAACTAATTTCGGCATTTTTGAGTTTTATTCATTAGGTCTATTTTTCTAAAATTTTGGTGTCTGTCACGTTATCAGAGGTTGATTAAGGAGACAGTCTTTGCATACATACAAAAAAATATTATGTCATTAACGTCAGTTGATTTGTTTTTTTAAGTAAGGCACAGCCTTACCGTCCGGCCGCTGGGAGTTTACGATCCTGACAGGTCATGTTAGAACGGACGACGTAACCTTGAAGTGGCGTTAAATTTTCGATTAAAATATTTTTATGTCCTATTTGCTAGTAGGATACTACTAGCAAATAATTGTCATTGAAACTATATCATTGTGTAAACTTACAATCAATGTTATATTTTGCACAGTGATTTAAATGTGAAATAAGAAGAAATCAATATTTAATGTTCGTGCGTAAAATCCTTACTACGCTGTCACAAGGTTATGTCTTTTGTAGTGACGTACCAAAAATAACGAAAATAATAACGGTCCCTTTAACGATACGAAGTTGATGAACAGGCTTTAGAAAAAGATCATCGCGTTCTCAGAATCTCTCCGTACCACTGCCGTACAAAGCGATTGAGCTGATCTGGGCCCAAATAAAAGGTCGCACAGCTCGCCACAACACTTCACCGCCATTCGGCACAAAAAAGATGATGACCCTTCTAAAATGCCTGCGAAAATGGCACAAGAGATGACTGAGTGAAGGTCGTCTAAAAAACGGATTACTAATGGTTGACCAAAAAATTATTGACAAATGGTTATTCGACAAACAACGTTTAACCAAATGTTCATTTGGCAAACGAGACATTTGACAAAAGTATCATCTTACAAAAACTCACTTAGCAAATGATCCATTAGCAAACACTACATTTGTTAAATGTTTTGAATATTAAAATGTCAATTGACCTTTTTTAATTTCACCAAATAATATGTTTCGCAAATGAAGCATTTGTCCAAATGTCATTTAACAAAATGTTGAACGCATCAAAGTCGAGTCTGTTTTCGATCTTGCATAGAGAACCTAACGCTCCGACGCGCTCCGCTTCGCTACGCGCGTCGTCGCACCTATATTTCTGTTGTCACGTATTCTTTACATCGCCGACCCCCCGTTCGTAAGATTGATTAATAAACGAAACATTTGTCAAATAATACATTTTATCAAACGTTTTTAGACCAATAGTAGTTTTGTCTGATAACTCAGTTGTTAAATGTTCATTAAGTAAAATAATTATTTGTAAAATGTAAATTTAAGTGTTGATCATTTGGATAAGTGAGTCATTTGTAAAATGATTAGTAGTAAAATGATCAATTGGCGAAAGCATTTTTTGTCAAACATTGTTTGTCAAGTGTAATTTTGCCAAATGACTTTTGGTCAAACAGCAGGACCCCCTAAAAAACACTAAGTCAAAGTTACTATGACGCCAACAGCCAAATGTTTGTCCTTTCGGAGTTATATTGTATTGAAAAAAAAAAAACTAACATTTTTGCATTCCTTTGACAGCCATTCGTTGTTTTTTTTAGTTCTTCAGAAAACGGCTCATTGGCCATGCTACATTTTTGAACATGAACGGAAATGTCAAAACCATTTCGAGAATTTATGCTTTCAGTACAATTTCTATTTGTCAGATTTGTAAATAAGTCTTTATTTTTTTAAGATATTCAATAAATAGCCTTGACCTTAAATACTTTTCTATGACGTCAGCAAAGACAGTATGAGTATTATTGTGCGGCCGCTGGGAGTTTACGATCCTGACACATGTCTGTTTCATATGACTAGTGATGGGAGAAAAGCAACGTTATAATTCCTTACGTTATTCTTAACTAGCTTTTGCTACTGACTCACGATTAAGTAGTTTTGTTTTTTAGACGACCTTCACTCAGTCATCTCTTGTGCCATTTTCGCAGGCATTTTAGAAGGGTCATCATCTTTTTTGTACCGAATGGCGGTGAAGTGTTGTGGCGAGCTGTGCGACATTTTATTTGGGCCCAGATCAGCTCAATCGCTTTGTACGGCAGTGGTACGGAGAGATCGCGATGATCTTTTTCTAAAGCCTGTTCATCAACTTCGTATCGTTAAAGGGACCGTTATTACTTTCGTTATTTTTGGTTACGTCACTACAAAAAAATACGGTTGACATAACCTTGTGACAGCGTAGTAAGGATTTTACGCACGAACATTAAATATTGATTTCTTCTTATTTCACATTTAAATCACTGTGCAAAATATAACATTGATTGTAAGTTTACACAATGATATAGTTTCAATGACAATTATTTGCTAGTAGGATATATAGGACATAAAAATATTTTAATCGAAAATTTAACGCCACTTCAAGGTTACGTCGTCCGTTCTAACATGACCTGTCAGGATCGTAAACTCCCAGCGCCCGGACGGTAATTTTCTAAATTACATACTGAGTTGATTTCGTGTCCTAGCGCTTTTTGTTAAGCCAATAAACTCTCTTTCAGAGGCCTGTACCGAATCGCTCATAACCCCGGCCGCCTGAGTGATCTTAAACGACCACGAATGTTAAGCAACATAGGGCGCGTTCAGTGCATGGATGGGTGACCGTCTATGACTAATGTTAGTGGCATTTTCCCGAGCGGTTCTGTGCTTCGCAAAGCACGTTAAGCAGTTGGTGCCGGCTGCCGTCGATAGATGTCAGTCGTTAAGCCAAGTCAGAGGCCTTAGGGCAGCTTGAAAACTTCTGACAGTAAGACCAGCCACTAGTCTTACAAGCCTCCACCAATCCGGACTTGGCCCCCGTGGTGGAGTATGGCCTATACCTTCCTCAGGGAAGAGACCCGTGCCCCTCGGTGGGGACAGAATGGGTTGATGATGATAGCTATCTAAGATAGATAAATAGAGAACACTAATAATATAGGCTGCATTATAAAAACATTTAAACTCACCAAATCTTTACTGTTCGTAGGTATCTGTTCATCATCAACATCTATGACAGCAGTCTCCTTGCTTGGCTTCACTTCTTTTTCCACTTTATTCTTTGACTGTTTCTCTTCATCAGATTCGTCCTCTTGTTCATTGGTTTTCTTAACTTTTGCGGGCCTAAGGTTAAGAAATAGAATATTCTTTAATTCAGTGATTAGCATCCACATAATACCACACCTATCCTGTAGTTCATTACGAGCCAAGCACTCATTGCTCAAATTATCTGATGTTTTTTTCCTGATTATAAGAGGCAAGACAAACACACTATAGTCACTCTTCTATAAATTATGTTGACACTTATCTCGGCGCATGAAATTAACCAATCCGTGGTGGGGAAAACACGTTGTAATTAGGCCCAAACTTTCTCTCTGAGAAAAGCTTTGTGGTCGGTAGTGGGATGTATATAAGCTACATATAAGTAAATGTGATAGTTAGACCTCAGATTTACGCACTTAGCCGAGGGAAAACTTTGCTTGTGACCAAGAAGATAAAATGTAGATTTAATACCAAAACCTGTGCTTTTAGTATAATTCTATTATGAATACATTCCATATTACGGAAAGCACAACTCTGCGAAAAGAACATTGTCGTGGCGACTTGTGATGTTTTGGTCGCAGAGTTGTGCTTTCCATAATATGGAACTCGACGACGCTATCATTTATTTTATTTTATTAAAAAAAAAATAGATTCATCTGCGGGGAAACACACACTATGCATCCGACGCAATGCCTGCAGTGCAAAATAACTTGCACCCGGAACGACCTTACGAGGGCTACCCCGTGCGATAGAAGTGGCGACATTTCTGCATGTAATTTGACAAAGCCAAAAATAGAGGCATCACCCTTACTTGAATGCAGCTTATGTATAAGAATAAGAATAATTTATTTAATAAATAAGGTTGCATGCATAACATTAAGTTTAAAAATGCTTAAATTAAAGAGGTGCATGAATTCAACTTATAAGGCGTATGAAAGTTATGTCAAACCGCCATTTTTATTCCTCAGATAAAAGTTATTTGACTATTGAAAAATCAGCCCTAAGAAGAAGATTATAAATACTCACACTTCCTTGGGCGCATCCTTGCGCGGACGGCCTCGCTTGCGCGGGGCGGGCGAAGGCGTTTCTGGCGCCGGCGCCGGCGACGCCACAACCGGCTTAGGCTTCGGTTTCCGGCCGCGATTGCTCTTCTGAAACAAGAAAGTAGGAATTATATTTATATGTGAGTGGTTGACCAAAAAGGGACCTCAAGAAAAAATAATTGATTGCGAGAAAATCGCGTTTGAAGTTTCCTGTTTCTACAGGTTTCGACTCGTACTCGGCTCACAAAATATCATAAAAAAATAACTACGGCACTTAAAAATATTCTGGTTAGACCAAAACAAAGCTAAAATACCACAGATTGAAAAATTCAAATAAAAAAAATAACGGTTTCCAATCCCTCCAGGTCCCTTTTTGGTCAACCACTCACATATTTATTTCATACGGAGACATCACAGATTACATGCCACTTATTCCTAACTTAGATGATAAAAATATGTACTAGGCATGCATACAAAAATGTGTCTCACAAATATTAATTTATTATGAGTAAGTTGAAGGTGAGGGCGGGTATTGAGTAATTCATTAAGAGTATGTACTCGATGGGGACATAATGGGTTAATGACAATGGGAAAAAAAATCACGCCATCATGCTTTTTCAACAAAATAAATTTAACCTCTTCAGTTCTGGCCTTGAAAATAACAATAGTTTTCTATTGTTATTTTGTCGACACGGGACTGAGGAGGTTAATATACATTCTCCTTCTCAAAAGTACTTGACTTCGACTCGACTTTCGAGAAAAATAATGACTGATATTTTTCTGTCCATACCTAGATCTCTCTTTCCTACTACTTCAAATAATAGGTTACGCAGACAAAAGCTGAATGAATGAATTATATTATAAACATGAAAGTATGTGACAGTGTTTGGATTTACATGAAACTTGCCGTACATATAGACAATGACCAGGCTCGACAAACAAGATCCACATACAAAGATCTGAATTGAGACATAGAATACTTCATATAGAAGTCGCGGTACCAGCTACTGAAATACAATAAGCAGTATTCATGAAAACGGTGGATGCATACCTCTGGTACTTTCTCGATTTCCTCTCTGTATTCCTCGTCATCAGAATCGTCTGAATCGTCTTCGTCCGAAGCTGCCCTGCAAGGCAACAAATAAAATTAAAAGTTAATGAAGAAAAAAACGTTAAGGCTTTTTTTGGGCACAGTGTTCTTTCCAAAATGAGGTTTTGTTTGGCAACCACGTTTGTACTGCGAATTTTTCGGAAATATCGGGTTTAAAAATATATTTTGCGCTTTATGGTGGCCATAAACGCTACGAGAAATCGTTACGATCAGACTGTACAGTTCATCAATTGACTTTTTCATATTGTTCCGTTCATATTGCACAGTCTTAAAAAACCGGACGAAACTGTACAGTTTTATATCATACATGTAGCGATTTATTATTGGTACCGTTCGAACTGTACAGTCTGATCGTAACGATTTCTCGCAGCGTGTATGGCCACCATTACGCGTCCCGCCAATTTCCAGCATTCAGTTAATCATTGTGCTACATAGACGAATGTCTATTCTTATTACCGACACATTTTTTAAATACCGTTGGTATTTATAGACGCTAAGTCAGAGGCTTTAGGGCGGCTTGAAAACTCAGTAACACTAGTCTTACAAGCCTCCACCAATCCGGACTTAACCCCCGTGACCTATGCCTTCTCAGGAAAGAGACCTGTTCCCGTCGGTGGGGACAAAATGGGTTGATGATGATGATGCATAAGAAAATAAAACGAACTAACCGCTCGCGGACCATTTTCGCGTAGTCTTTAACTTTGGATGCTCGGTTCGATCGGCGCACACTATCGTCTGAGCTTGCCTTGTCTCCCGCTGCGCCATTTTTCACAATACTCTGCAGAGGGAAATTAGACCATTATTCATACAGTACTACTACTTTTATAAATTACACCGATGTACCTGCTGCGCAGTAATAAAATCTATATATCTAAATAAAATGCATGGCCTGACGTATGGCCGGGTCCATACGTCAGGCCATGCATTTTATTTAGGTGGGCACAAAGGTGGGCAAAAATTGTCACCGATTGAATGCCACCTGACAAAATATTTACCTTGGTGGGAAGAGTTGAACGGGAATAGGGAGGAGTGGATATCTAAAGGGGAGGCCTTTGCCCAGCAGTGGGACACAGAAACGGCTAATAAAAAATGTCCCGAAAATATCTCTGCGAATCTGACTGCTTTATTGCTTTAGCTGTTATGGAGATTAATTAACCAAGATAGAGGTAGTGGGTTCGAATCTCACTGGGAGCTGTCCTACATTTGTACAAATGGCCTCGGTCTGGGTGTATTTACGTGTTTGTGATGCTTTTGCCTGGTTCCCATAGCACAGGGTATCCTAGTTTGGGACCAGCACAAGTAATTGTGTGGTGTAGAAGTTATTATTATTTAGCATATCAAGCCATGTGAACCCGCGAACGACCCCGACCGCTATTGGCTGACGTGTACCTACGCGCCATGTCTAGAGTTCGCTGCAGTCAGCACTTGTCGGAATGATATAGCACAAGTCAAGTAGTTTTTGGATTCCAACTCTTATGTACCTAAAGTCTGATTTTTTATTCCGTAGAATTCTGACATTTCATAAGTGTTGCTACTGAAAAAGTTCTCCACCGAAAAAAGGACAAATTTGACCCATTTGAGGGCAACAAAAAATAAAATGCTACGTATTTTTTATGTTTTACCTACAAATAGGTTAATCTAAATATTTACTTACTCAAGTGACCTAATACAAAAATAATTAATATTTATATATCACGAAAAATTAACAAATTAACTTTAATTACTTTATTTTATTCTTTAGCTGGCATCACCGCCTACTAATTCAAGGTTTCGTAAACCTTTTTAGAAAAGTGAAGTATGCGGCTGTTAGCTCTCTTAATAATTCATGTCAGCGATTATGATGATGATGAAGATAGTGATATTAGTATTAATGATGATCAGATATTTTAATAAAAAAATGTTTTTTACTGTTTGTGCGATGGAAAGGGACACAATTGTCACTCGCCTTAAATTCTCTTTTAATTTGAAGCTCCACACTTTATAAAATGGATACAGTCACTAACAATTTAAATGTGTAGACTCAGATGTTCACACTCTTATTGAAATTGAAAAATGTGCCCGGTCAAAAATGGTCAAAAAATGTCAAAAAATGATAACTGTCAGAATTCTACGGAATTAAAAATCAGACTTTAGTGTAGCTGCAATAAGTACTTCATTTCACTTTTCATTAGGTTGGAGTCGGGTGATTCTTCGCCATCGGACAATGCCGCGGCGACTCATAGAAGTTGTAGGGGTTGTTAAAAAAATGCCGATTACGGCTTTTATATTTTTTTGGAGTGAAAATGACCTTCGTTTAAAAAAATGCACGGGCTGATATTTTTTTGGTAATTAAGTTTTCCCCACAGTTAAAAAATGTATCATATTGTTATATAGAACCCCAGTCCCAGCAAATACACAGTATTGTTACATCTCAATATGGTGCATTTGCTATTTTATTTGGACAATTTTGAAACAATTTCTAGTCTACCGTTTAGCACCTTGACAGGAAACATATAAAATATACCTTAGCCTGAACCTCCTTCTGTTCTTTACTCTCCTTGTCCTTTTCATCCTTATTATTGTGGGCTTTGGGTTCCTTTTCCTTTGGCTCCTTGTTCTCTTTGGTGATGAGGCGACGCTCCGGCTGTTTCTTCTCAACAGCAGGCGCTTGCTTAACTACGGGCTTTTTGTCTTCGACCCTGACAATGCAAACGCGAATGTTAGAAAAATAATATTTATAAACATATAAGGTATGACCTTAAACGTAGGTGGGGCCTGAGAAGTCGTGCGGTGTGATTTAACTGAGATAAAAAATCTGACAAGAGTGAGTCGGGCTTATTTTTGAGCGAATTTTTTGTGCACTTCAACGAATTTTTTTTTTGTTGTGTGCAATAATGAATAATCTTATTATTATTATTGATACGTTTATTGCACATAAGTAAAAATTACAATGGCAACGCGGCGGACTTAATGCTACAAGCAAGCTCTTATGTTATCTTACCACGATTTTACTTGCCAAATCTTATCTTCGAAGGTCAACGGGCTAGGTTACTTACCCTATGAATTTTAATGTACCCTTTTTTGCGGCATGACTGGCAGTATCTTTTTTTAAGTTAACTTAGAAGTTTGATTTTTTTACAGTTTCAAGGGACCGTAGACTTGAGTATTTAGTTTCAATTTCAGCTCAATAGCTCCACGCGTTTCCGAGATAAAGGGTATAGACGGACAGACGAAAGGATGGACGGACCACAAATTGGACATAGTTTAGCAAAAAGGTTCCTTTTTTTTTAGTTAAATATAGCAAAATGATCACTATGCCTCTATATTTTAAGAATAAAGTTTTATAGGATCCGATGTGTATGTGCCAAGTTGTGACACATGGTAGTCCAACGCACATGTATGGAGCGCCTAAATCTAAAAACTCAAATATCTCAAAACTCACAAACTCAAACTATATGTGGGTTGGAACCTTTTTGCTAAACTGCGTCCAATTGATCCTATAACGGTTCCTTTTTTTCTTTTTGAGGCCATACCTCAGCCTAAAAATTGTAATTACCTCGGCTTTGGCGTAGACGTGTGGAGCAACGGCCGCCGGTTTCTCACTTCAATGTTCTTCGCCGGCGTCTTCGTCTCACTCGGATTGTTGGTCTGGAATTTTGCGAGCAGTTTTAATGACCAACGACTGAAGGGCTTTTATGGGTGGATGATAGGGGGAAAGCATATGCCGAACAGTTGGCTGTATTAAATTACTTTGGGCTTTAGAGGAATCCGACATAAGGGTGTAGATGAAAGTATTTATTTATTTTATCTATATAGTAATGGCATATAATTTATGGAATATCGTAATATAGTGTGTAATGTATATAAAGTAGATGTATTGTTATATGTATTAGAAGTTTATGTATCCTATTGATATTACATCAATGGTAATCTCTAAGTAATACCTATATCTTTTCTATTTTACTTGGACTTCTCTAGCACTACCCCTTACTCTTTCCGCATCACCCATGGTTAGCTGGAAGATAATACTTTTTAGTATTTAGCTCGCCTTTGTGCAGATCTTTTCTTTTGTATTAAATAATTTTCAACAACTTGTACTTTCTCGTTAGTCTAGCTGTATCACGTCTGAATACCTGGCCGGAGGTCGTGAGTACGATTCCTTCCCGGGATTCCGTATATTTTTGTACACATGGCCTCATTACCATGTTTGTGATATGTTTGCTTGGTTAGAGTTAGAGGACACTTTAAAAAACATAACATAAACATTTATGTATGTGCCTGTATGTAAATGTTATTAAATGTTATTTAAAAACTGGCACATATCTATATTGATTCTTTCATTGTACATACAAAAGGAGATTAGAGAGGTATTTATTAATCTAAGACTACAGACGAAGAAGAGGCGGCCTTATCATTAAAAGTGATCTCTTCCAGACAACCTACCGTAGCACAGGGTATACTCTTGGGGCCAGGACAAGTGATCGTATTGTCTTGAAGTTATCATTATCTTAGCTAAGATACGAGTTTGTTTTAGGATGTTTAGAAATGTCGACTGTCTGTTTTGAGCATCGAAAGAAAAAAAAGACAATTATTATAAAAATAGGCCACGTCCAAAACAAACTCATTAATTCCTTGCGATGCCATTTAAGTTCTTACAATAGGGTATTTGACAGTGTGAAAAAAAACAGTATTATTTATAGGTATTTATATAAAATATGAGTCTTAAAACAGCTTTAAGGCATTTTAACAAAAAAAAAAGATTATTTATAAGAAAAAACACAGGACAAAATTTCATATTTCAATAAAATTTCAGCCACTGTATCGAAAACGGCCAGGATTGGCCGATTGTATGATGACGTCACAGCTCAGTAAAAATGGCGCCTGTCATTCATGTCATTGTTACATTCATTGGTTTGTTTACTGACCAGTGAAGTCATAATTCCTGTGCGACGCCGATAGCGTTTTGGCTCTTTATTTCAAAAGTTTGCCTTTTTTAGAAGAAATACACGAAAGAATTTAAAATGAGCACTTTGCGAGGACTCCATGAACACAATCAAAAAATATGAGATGGTTTTTAGAAATCTGTCAATTAGCCTATTTCTTGGACAGATAAAAATAATAATTTAAAGAGACAGCTCTCGAGTTTTGTATAACAGGCACAAGACAAGAATTAATATGTAAATAACAATATAAAAACTTACCCTCTGTAATTCCTGCAGTTCCTTCTCTAGTAGACGTAGAGACTTGTCGCTGGCACTGGCCGAGCTAGTGCTTGAAGACTCTGGCTTGACTGGGGCCTTCACTACTGTAACTTTAAAGTCACAGTACACATATATTAGATAGATTGAATATTCTTTATTGTATAGGTATAGACAAGGAATTACATCTGAGATTAAACAATAATTTAGTAAAGTATAATTGGTGGCCTTATTACTACATTAATCTATTCTGAGTTTGATATAAATAAACATAAACATTTACATACAGGCACATACAATGCTTCTGGCCCCACACTAGGATACCCTGTGTCGTGGGAACCTGAAACAGGGACATCACAAACATGTAAACATCCAAGACCTGGGGTTTTTTGTCCCCAGCCGGGGTTAGAACGTGGGACCTCGCATGGTAGGCAGATGCGCCAACCGCTGCAACACGGAGGTCGTCGTATACAAATATCACGAAATGTACAAATATAGAACCAGTTGACGATAATAGGGTAGTTTCCAGGGTGAAAATAATTAAATTCTATTTAGTCCGTATTTTAGATTATAAAAAAATATTGGACACGAACGTATTTTTTCTTTTTTCGATTAAACAAAAAACAACAAAGATATAGCCCATTAAAATTACGTGTGACGTCACTCCGTGCTAAAAAATGCAGCACGGCGTGACGTCACACGTAACTTTAATGGGCTATATCTTTGTCATTTTTGGTCTAATTTACAAATAAAAAAATACATGTCCCTTATTTTTGAATAATCTAAAAGACGGACTAATTAAATTTTTTAGGGGCAACTAGCCCATTTCATGCAAAATACCGCGACATATTAGCTCATTT
Source organism: Yponomeuta plumbellus (assembly GCA_947310845.1). Taxonomy (NCBI): domain Eukaryota; kingdom Metazoa; phylum Arthropoda; class Insecta; order Lepidoptera; family Yponomeutidae; genus Yponomeuta; species Yponomeuta plumbellus. The sequence continues at coordinate 12,222,934 of OX371198.1, read as the reverse complement.
AAGATTGTTGAGCGTATTGTCGGAGTTAGGACATATTGATTGGGCATCGCTAAGTGGTTCGTTCAAGCAGTTTTTGGTTAAATTAATTATGTTTCTTTACCGTTGCTGGTGATTTCGATGGATTTCCGAATCGGTTTCCGCTTGATCTCATCAGCTTTGCGAAGAACGGCCGAAGACTGTAAATACAAGTATCAATCAGGTAATTTGGTATATAAGTAGTGATTATATTCTCATGCCACCTTATAGGACAAATACCGGCCAGATTATTATTTCACCATAGAATCGGCCAATCCAGGCCGTTTTCGATACAATTGCTGCAGAAACATAATTATCAAATTTTATCTTGTGTTTTTTTACAAATCATAATTGTTTTTTTAGTTAAAATGCCTTAAAGAGGTTTTAAGACACATAATTTATACGAATACATGTAAATAATACTGTTTTTTTCACACTCTAAAATAGCCAATTGGCGGCCCATTTTACCATTCTAGCTCTAGAACAGAGTTTTCCCTGAAGGTTGTGTTTTACCTGATTAGGCTTTTCAGCTTGTCGCTTTGGCGGGGCGACGATCTTCTGGGCGGGCTTAGGGGGCGCGACCACCTCCTTGGCCAGAGCAATGGTGTCCACCGTCGCCAATTCCGTGTATGTCGCCTCGGCTTCGCTCTCTGCAACGTTTGGACATTGTGACAATCTTTTACGATAACATGGAGCTATCAAAAACTCTAAATATCGTTGACTCCAAAACTGGAATGTGATTTATTGCACAGCTGGTATTAGTTAAAGTAGTCACTGCGCGCTAGATAATCACGAAGGAAATTTGGCCATCTGCGCTCTGAAGCTCCAATATGTTAAATACTATTTATTTCTTACAACTAACACTCTGCAAAACGTGGGCCCAGTTCTAGTGATTGGTGCCTCTGCCTACCCCCTCGGGGATAACAGGCGTGAGCTTATTTATTTTATTTTTCTTACAAATAAAACATTTAAAACTTTTATCGGTGGTATCCTTTATTTCTGACTTATGGCATTTGATTGAGACGCAATTTGAACACAACAACCTCGAGAGTGGAGGGCCGATGTTCTAGAGTCGATGGAGGGCGATTCAAATAGGTAATTCGGAGGACTAGTGAGGACGCACTACGGAGGAGCTCAGCAGCCGTAAAAGAAACAACGATAAACAGAACAACTATTTTTTGACTCGAGACATTTTCCTGTGCACAAATGTTAACTGGTTGTCTATCCATGGACCATAGTTGGTTAGAAAACCGCCATGAATGTAAGATAAGAATATTATTAATTGGACACACCAGAAAACTACTACAGAGACCACACACGGCAAAATTTAGACACATACGAAGAATCACGTAGCGGTGCATAAATGAGCTAGTTTCAATAGAAATCTCTTTCAGTCAGGCTTTGTCGTAGTGAGATAGTAAGATAAAGAATTGATAATAAACAAATTACCTTCTGAATTGGTGTGTTCATTCTCCATCACCTCAGATTTCTGAAAGAAGTGTCAAGTAATAAATAAAGGCTTTCCATTGCAAATTCAAGAGACAAGTCAACCGACTTTCGAAGTACTCTAATTACTTACAATAAACTCGCTAGGTTTCTTTATCTCTACAACCATGTGGTCACCCTTATCTTTCACTGGAATAAAGAAAAATAATTCAATAATTATTTAGGTAGCGAATGAAAAACCCACATAGTTGGGGGTGTGTTTGCTTTAATAATTAATCTCCCGCCGGTGAATGGTATCTATTCCTTACTTAAGCTCCTTATTTGACGACCTCTGTGGCGCAGCGGTTAGCGCATCTGCCTACCATGTGACAGGTCCCGGGTTCGAATCCCGGCTGGCCAAAAAAAAAGAAACCCGGGTCTTGGATGTTTACATGTTTGTAACGTAGTTGTTTCTGGTTCCCACGACACAGGGTATCCTAGTGTGGGGCCAGAAGCAATGTACGTACGTGCCTGTATGTAAATATAATTATTATTCCTGAAGGCTTCGAGAAGAATGACAAAAGAGGCAAACAGTAAAAATTAAAAAGATAAATTGTAAGTATTTAAAGGCCTTGCCTTTATTTAATTGGTCATGCCTTGAAAATATCTCAGAGAATATGGGCCTAATTACCACGCCCGCTCTTAACTTGGTCCTTTAGTTATACTTAGAAAATACATAAAATCAACGTGACTGTTAGAATATTTAAAGATAGGCAGTGGGTAGGCGAAATCTGCGAAAGAAACATAGCCGTTGGAGAAAAAAAGGTTCTCAAAAAAGGTAACGCTGGACGCCCACGAGCTGACACAAAGTCTTAAGCAAATTTCTGGTAGCAAATTCTGGCGTGCTAGTGTGAGGCCTATGGACATCAGTGGACGAATATGGACAGATATTCGTCAGCTGCTGGATTAGGATAGATGAATCATTATAACTACCGTTTATGTTGCTGTCGCCATATTCTTCATCGTCCATATCCCCGGAATCATCGTCTAGTCCCATTTCCTGCAAATTGTAGACAAAACTTTAGTTCAAAAGTCTATTGATTTCGTATCTTTGGTCTGAATGTCTGTGCCGGGCCTGGATTCTGTCAGTGCATTGTACAGTGAAGTGTCAAATTAGTATGGAATTTGACGTTGACGATTGGATTTCAGGATTTGGTGCGCTTAATTAGGCCCCAGGTCATATATGACGTGTTTTTCCATGCTATTGACTCATTATTCTTTTATTCTTATTCTTTATTCGGTAGTTACTATTTGGTAGTCTAGCAATAGCAGTACAGTACAACGTCATTCTTATTGTATGATTCCCGAAAATTAAATAGGAAACTCTCGCGAAGAAGATCGTCGCGTGAGGCGCCGACATAAGTTCATTACCATTGGAATGTGATTCGTTACTAGACTACCATTAGTGTAAATGTTACCATTACATACTATTAGGCCTATTGAACAAATGCATTTTAGAGACTCGCCCCTTTGTTATATTTTCTGAGAGTCAATGAGTTGTGGCCAGGCCCAACTCATTGACTCTCAGAAAAAGTTAATGTAGTCTTACATGTTCCTGTTTTATTTCGTCCTCGTGCTTTTCATAGAGATGATTGTCGAGCTTCTCCTTCGACGTGAATACGAGTTCGCACAGGTCGCACATGTACTCGGCTCCTGCGAAAATATATTGTACTCTTGTACTTTCTTTAGTAACTAATGGCGAGTGACACTTCGGAGCCCATTCTCGGAGGCAAATCAGACATAAATCTAGCTAGACTGCGATTTGCATGAAAACCAAGTGTGCCGCTATGACGGATAGTGTAAAGTCCCCTCGCAGTCCCGCAGGGAGAGCGAAATAGGAAGCTTCATTCACTCATTCATTGATTCATCGTTCATTCAGCCATCTTCATTCACTCAATGTTGCAGTGTTGCCAACATAGCATGTAGGTAACGTCTTTGAAGCCACCCTGCAAGTGCTTACCGTTAACCGCCGTTGGCCGCTAATTGTATTGTATGTTTGTAAATGTTTTGTATTTGTTTTGTTTTTTATTTAACATAGTATAACATCTACATACAGGTACATATATTGCTTCTTGCCCAACGCTAGGATACCCTGTGTCGTGGGAACCAGAAACAGCGACGTCACAATCATGTCAACATCCAAGGGTTGTTTTTCCTGCTACAATAAACAATATTCCTATATTATCTTAATGTGGGTCTTCATATGAGAAAAAAACACCTTCTCCATACGATTGAACATTTAATGATAAAGCGGGCAGGCGAGATACACAGCCTCGTGCTTACCCTGATGTAGATGAGATATCCTGTCACTGGTTGCAGCTCTAACTGTGGCCCTCCTCAAACGGGCGGTTTCGTGACAGCATGTAGCTAACGTCTCCGCTGACACCTTGGGGGCCATCCATAAATTACGTCACACGTTAAGGGGGAGGGACGGGGTCGACGAAGTGTGACATTGTGTGACGAGGGGGTGGGAGGGGTTCTACATTTCGTGACGTCACATTTCAAAATCTTAATCTAAGTGTTAAAACACGAACTTTGAACTATCAACGAAAAATACAAAAACATTTGCAACTCTATCTTTTCCTACCTCTATTTGCAGCTCTATCGGAAACAAAGCAAATTTCGGAACTGCTGTTTTAATTCAATAGAAATCTACACGTAAAATTGCAAAATATGTGACGTCTCATTAGGGAGGGCGGGAGTCTCACAAATGTGACCAGCTGTGACAAGGACGGGGGGAGGGGTCAAAAAATCATGAAATTCGTGTGACCTAATTTGTGGATGGCCCCTATGCCAGTACTTACCGTCAACATGGGTCTTGATATGAGAAGACACCTCCTCCACATGATGGAACTTCTCATGACAGAGCGGGCAGATGAGATTATCGGCCGCGTGTTTAGCAGAGTGATAGACGAGCTCGTCCTGCGTCGTGAAACTGCTGTCGCACTGGTCGCAGCTGTAACTAGGGCTCTCGCCGAAAGGACCGGTCTTTGACAACATGATGTTGTGCTTGATGCGGACGTGCCTGGAAACACTCGATTATGGCAACAAAGCTACAGTCCGTTTTTTAATGCAATGCAAAAAAAAAAAATGACGCGGTGTTACCGTTATAAAATATATAGGTTTACTCGGTAGATTTTCTTTTACCGTGAATAGAAGAGTTGTGTGACCAAAATCCTTATCACATCAAAGCCATTAAAGTTTAATTCCTCGTAAGAGCAAAGTAAAAAAAAACACCTACGTAGCACAAACAATTTTTACTTGGAAGTAAAATGGGGTAATTTGGTTTTTGCGTACTAGCAACATTCAGACATTGGATTGTATTGAGATGTCAACATGACTGTTTTATTTTTTTGCATTGAACTAAAAAACAGACTACGTAGCATAGGTACACGACTGATTCCGGAGGCAGGCAGACAAGTGGGCTAATTAGACCTCTAATTACCAATGGGGTAGATTCTTTCAATTTCACGTAGAACTGTAATTGTCCTTTCGGAGTTATATTGTATTGAAAAAAAATAAAAAAAATTTCAATAAAATATAACTCCGAAACGACAAACATTTGGCTGTTGGCATCATAGTAACTTTTGTTCAGCTCGCTGTGACCTATTTTATGATGTATCACACATGGCTATTGGCCTGAGGTCCAAAATTGCATTCCTTTGACAGCCGTAATATTTTTTTTTAGTTCTTCTGAAAACGGCTCATTATTTCGCGTCGCGACGCTTTGACTCTGCGCCAGTGTGAATCGAGCCTTAGGGCCAATTTTCGAATTGAGTAGTTCGCTAAGTAACTACTTAACTATAGTGCTGTCGTGTCAAATTTCTCAGAAAAGAGTGTGACAGAACGTTACTAAGTACTGACTTGGTGAAATTCTGAATTCATAAACCGGCCCTCATTTTTCGCGATTTACCACCATCTATTAGCAATTTTGAATATCTATCTAGTAAAAAGGTTTTTTTTGCCTTACTCGGGATTCTTTATTAGTTTTTAAACTATTGCTTGTGAACTATATAAGCCAAGAGCATTTACCTGGTGCAGTGATGTGACTTGATAAAACTTTTGTCACAGTATTGGCAAAGGAATGGTCGGTCTGGCGGTGAATTTAGAGTTCTTGATGATCTGTTGTTAGATTCTGGAAGATATAATAAGAAAAATACATCTTTGTAATTAAACATTTGCAAATCAAAACATAGTACCTATATATAGTACTTAAATATTATACGTATTTTGATGATGATGTTCTTTTATCCCTTATCAGGGACATAGGGCTCGTAGAAGGGATCTCCATTTCTCCCGGTCTTGACAACTTCTAGCTATTTCTAGTTTTCCATATTATAGAGCCACTTAAAAAATATTGTCCATCCTCATTATCAAGTCGTGATGGTGAGGATAAACTAACATACAGCTACAAAGTGAATATAGTGATCATAGCTTTGACTGAGAATTGATTGTCACCTCGACTCAACTTAATGGAGGTAGAGTAGAGGAAAGATTAGAGGCATTTCTTTGAGGTAGTATTATCAGTGCACTCGAGTGAGTTCAAGCAATACGAAGATTTTATTTCTCGAGAGGTATAGGCTATTTGACAGTGTGAAAAAAACAGTATTATTTGTACGTACCTATTCCTATAATTTATGTGTCTAAAAACCGCTTCAAGGCATTTTAACTAAAAAAATAATTTTTATAATTTGTAAAAATACACAAGATAAAATTTGATAATTTGTATCTGCCGCCATCGCCATTGTATCGATAACGGCCCGGATTGGCCGTTTCTATGATGACGTCACCTGTTAGTAAAAATAGCGTCTGTCATTCATTCTTTCTTACGCTCATTGGTTGGTTTACGGGAAGTGACGTCATAATTCCTGTGCGACGCCATATTGCCTAAGATAGCGCTTTATTTGAAAAGTAAATTTTCGTTTGCTTTTTTTAGAAGAAATACACGAAAGAATTTAAAATGACCACTTTCTGAGGACTCCATGCACACCAACAAACAATATAAAATGGCTTTCAGAAATCGGTCAAATAGCCTATTAAGGTTGTCTATTTAGCCTCTTCCGAACTACTGTGAAATACATGGATATTTTGAAACTTTGGAGTCGTCTAAATGCTTAACCCGCTATAGTGGAAAGTTACGTAACAAAAGGGCTGCTGTACGTTGAGCTTTGAGAGTTGATTACTCAACTTGAGTGGAAAATATTTTAATAATACTATCTTACTTAGTTGAAGGAGAGTGAAGTCAACAGAAGCTTTGGGTAATGTCTTGGAATACGGGTGTTAGTACAGCGCCACCAAGTTATCTGTTCAGGTGGGCAAAATTGTAACTAATTAATTAATTGTAAATCCTGTTTCCCATGTTTTGTTTATTTATTCACTTACTAAGATTTATAGATATATTTTCATTAAAATTGAAAGACTAGTTATAATATTCTCATTTTCCTAGGTAAATTTCTTAAATGTTACTACTAAATTCTCCACTAGCGCCGCTATCAACTGAACAGATAAGATGGTGGCACTGTATTGCAGACATAAGGACGCAGTTTAATTTACCTTTCTTTCCCTTAGAATCATCTTTCGTGATATGTAATTTATCACCAGTTTTGACAACCTTGATGCAGGTCGCCTCCTTGTTATCGTCATCTGGGCCGTCTCCTATCTAGAAATAAAATTTAAATAACATTAAAAAAAGTTCAGGTTCTGATGTAGTTGCATTATAGTTTGTAACTCATTTGTTTACTTAGTGAAAGCTGATTGTGTGTTTTGAACCTATTAATTTTAATGTGTTGATTTGTCCACTACCTCGCCGACCTCTGTGGCGTAACGGTTAGCGCATCTGCTTACCATGCGAGAGGTCCCGGGTTCGATCCCTGGATGAAAAAAAAAGAACTCCAGGTCTTGGATGTTTACATGTTTGTGACGTCGTTGTTTCTGGTTCCCACGACACAGGGTATCCTAGTGTGGGGCCAGAAGCAATGTATGTGCCTGTATGTAAATGTTTATGTTTACTACTACTACCATTACTCTGCAGGAGTTATTTATATCCACAACAACATGGCACTCATACATATCTACAGACAACATGGAGCTTAAAAAACTAGCAAACATATTAATGTAAGTATTTTTATTTAGTCACCCCAGGAATCTGCTTCATAAATTATTTACTATTCGCTAGCTAAACATGAATTTCGCGACATTTCAAAGTGGAATTATAATGCCGTCTATTTATGTCTCAATGTAGAGCTCTTTGTAGGGACACCCACTCAATCCATCAGCCCTGTTTGTCCAAGGCTGCATATTTCCTATTGGCCTTCCTGAAGTGAGGGATGCTCACCCAGCTGCAGGTAATTTAAATAAACACAAATCCAATAACCGCTCACCAGACAGCTGAAAGTATCGAATTGATCTAGTGTGCCACTACAAGCTGTGTCAATCATCTAGCACAGATGTAAAAGTGCCGATAATTATGTAGGATAAGTAACTTCTGGCGACTTCTTGTGTCGGAGGCCAAGATCCACTTCGGGTCGCTGAGCCATCGCAGTAAGTAAGTAACTTCTGCACAACATAATAATTTAATCTGGTCCCAAACTAGGATGATTATCCTGTGCTAGTGACCAGGCAGACATGGAAACACACCTGGACGCTGGACGGGCCGTTTTTGCGAATTAAGTATGGCGGCCTTTAGTGAGAATTAAACAGAGTTAAAAAGCTTATATCAGACACAAAATCACTTAAGTAGGTAGAAAATAAGATGTAGCATGAAAAAATTTTAGTTAATTAATATTGAATACATAGAGTTGCTCTAATATTTGTACCTTGATATTGTAGACGTTCTCATTATCTTCGTCAGTCTCGTATTCTTCAGTAGAATTAATTTTCCCAGGTAATTTCTTTTCTTGTCTCTTAGCCTGTGGCTGATTTGCACTCCGGAACACCTGCAGAAAAGGCTCCAAGTTATTACTAATACATTTAATTTTATTCAGCTTTGCTCTGGGTGAAAAAATAAAACTTTTAAATATTACTAAAATCAAGAAATTTATAGCATGGGCTCTTAATGAGAAGAACAAATGTCTGAGATGATGAATGATTTGTTTACTTGTAAACTTAACAAATCTGAATGCAAAATGTATTTTAAAATGTTGGGATCTCAAAGGACAGCAGTACTGGTTTATAAATGAATAAAACAGTAGAGCATTAACTATCCAAATGCCACTCATCTGAATAACCACTTAACTGAAGTGGCGATTAACTTCCTGCCCCACATTTCCCTACTAACTTTCCCGAATACCTATCTTGTGAATTTATGATACACAATGTCCACTTTTATTAGTAATGATGATCATTGTTTCATAATTTTTTATACTTTAGTAACTTTACTATGTAAATAATAATCATAAGAATAGAATAAGAATAAGAATAATTTATTTGTCTCCAAAAATCATACAGGATGTTTCTTAAATTAGAATTATGCTAGGTTACATTTATCAAAACTAAATAGTAGCATCTGTTGCTAAACTAGGTGTGTGTGAACCAATCATGTTCTGGTATCTAGTATGCACAGCTTTCAGGTCCAGCGGCAGTATTGAAACACAGGTAATTAATTAGGTAATGCAGATGGAAAGTAAGCAAAGAAAATGAATAATAAAGATGACTTTGAGGCAAATGGAGAAAGGCCAGCGGAATAGAGACTTCAAGATGACCGGCCACAGTTGCCATTTACCTTAGTCAGTTTGCTGTGCCATACAACAGGTTCTAATACTTCATCATTCTGAACATAGTCCAAAATAGTCTCATCAGCCTGCCGGCAGACCTGCTTGAATCTGTAGAATAGATCCATGAAGTATCTGCACCGCTCACAGATCTTTGAGGGCATCTGGTCAGACGGGAACACCTGGTAACAAAACGATATTAAATATGTTTCTTAGATAATACCTATTTTACAAAAGATTAATCATAATATTCTCAATCAGCTCAAGAGGCTTTGAGATCAATAAAGGCGCCCTCTAGCGCAAAACTGAAGAAAATGAATTATGCTGGATTTTCACACAAAAGTATTTTAGTTGTCCTTAATCTCATCCAGATCAAATTTTAAAGCCTACTGGCTTGGCAATTGTTTGCATGGTCTCTGTTTGCATGGTTTGGTAAGAAATACAACGGCCGTTTTCGAGTTTATTAAAAAAAAAATACCTACCAACAAACATACTTCCGTACCTTATGTTATGAAGATAAGTTAAGAAGTAAACAATAAATAGAGTAATTTTTACTCACCTCAACCGAGACGCAAGACATTATTTGCAAAGGCAGAGTCACAGAATTTTTTGGCGTCATAGTCCGATCGTACAAACTAGTCAACGAACCGTCTTGTACCAGACAAAACCGACACGCTTTTAAAGAACTTAGAGAGCTTTTACGTTTCTCCATGATTTCACTGAATTAATGTTCACTAATATCCTTATTAACTGCTTCAGCAAATAGTTATATTTATTTTTTAATTTCAATAACCTCACAATATGCCACAAAAGTCACACTAGCGCCTCCAACGCCATTTCGTGAAACGGCGCATTATGAAAACTAAAAATGACGCTATACAACGCTCCAAGCGGAGAATAGCAGAACCATTTAAAGGCCTTCCACACGATCGGAAAGACTCTCCGACCAAGTGGCCTTGGTCGGGTTGGAATTGGTTCCACACGGTCGGACAACTTGACAACGTACAGTCGAAAGCACGTCATCATTCACATTTGAGTTGCAAAGTCGCCCGTAATGCAACGGGGCAGAGTGCATGGGTGTATAACATGTGCTCTCGACTGTACGAAACGACATCAGTGGCGCAGCGGTTAGCGCATCTGCTTACCATGTGAGAGGTCCCGGGTTCGAATCCCGGTTGGGTACAAAAAAAAAGAAACACAGGTCTTGGATGTTTACATGCTTATGACGTCGCTGTTTCTACTTTATACTTACTACTTTATACTTTATTGCACACGAAACAGTACATCGAACATTACATTAAAACAACATGTACAAAGGCGAGCTTATCTCTGTAAGAGATTTCTTCCAGCAAACCTTAGCGAGTCGGAGCAGCAGTAAAAAACGGGTATACATGTACAAAATAGACTAAATAAACTACAGAAATCCTAACAATACCTACTTAATGCAGAAAATAAATACACTACATAAACTAACTACCCGTAGAAATGAATACAATACATAATAAACAATACATAAATAAATATATAGCTCGAATTTACGATAGAGATAGATAATGCTCTTTCAGTTGCTTCTTAAATGTACCAATTGTGGGGCTAGCGCATATTTTTTGTGGCAGAGCATTCCACAGCCTCACCGGATGGACTGTGAATGAGTCACCGTAAGCTCCAGTGTTGTGAGCTGGTATTTTTAGAAGGTGGGAGTTGATATTTCTGATTGGTCTTCCTCCAGAATGCAGGTACTGAAACCTTTCTCTGAGGTATGAAGGAGACGAGGGATATTTTAGAGTTTTATATAAAAAAGAGAGTATATGGACATTCCGGCGAATTCGAATTGGGAGCCATTTTAACTCATGCCGAAAACGAGACACATGATCGAATTTGCGTAGTCCGTATATGAAACGGATACTCAAATTCGTTAATCGTTCGAGTTTATCTAGCAGCTGCTCTGCTCCTCATTGGCATCCAAGTAGCAGACATCCGCATAGTCAAGAATGGGAAGAAGAAGAGATTGGGCAAGAGTAATTTTAGTTTTAAATGGGAGAAAGTTCTGGAGACGTCGCAGTGAATGGAAAGCCGCAAAGACGCATGTCAGTGAAGTCAACCGGCGAACCAGCTGAGATGACAGTCAAATAGCATTCCTAGGTTCCTGGCCTTTGTCGTGTAGGCAATGGACGTGCCGTTAAAAACAACTGAAGGAACCACAGTTTGCTTCATCAGCAACTTGTAGAAATGCGGACTGCCAATAAGCATCGCCTGTCATTTTTTGGGGTTCACTAAAAGACCGAAGTGCTGAGCCCATTTTTGAATTAGCGCGAGGTCCGCATTTAAAGCATCAACCACCGAGTCAAACTCATCCACTCCAAAATGCCTGTAAAGCTGCAGGTCGTCTGCATACAGATGGTATCGAGACGACAGCGAGTCAGTGACAGAATTAATAAAAATGGAAAACAGGAGTGGGGAGAGGACCCCGCCCTGGGGAACGCCTGCAATGAGTTCACTCCAATCCGAGGATATCTCGTCGGAGCGTATGCACTGCTGGCGTCCCCGGAGATAGGTATCGAACCATTCTGTTACAAGAGGAGATACGTTAAGAGAGTCTAGGATAGCTAGGAGAATATCGAAGTCAACACAGTTGAAGGCACTGCTGAAGTCAAGCAGCGTCAGCACCGTGAGTTGCTTATTGTCTCTGGCGAGACGTATATCATCAGTGACCTTCAACAGTGCCGTAACTGTGCTGTGACCAGGGCGGAAACCGGATTGGAACTGGTTGAGAAGATTGTTTTGGGTTAGGAATGTTGAAAGTTGGGTGTTTACAAGGGATTCAAGGACTTTGGAGAGGAATGGAAGGATAGATATATTGAAGGCTGGTTGCCAAGGAAAAGTTAATTATATGTGTGATAATTGGAACCAACCCATCAATGACCAGGAGCAGCATTTGGGAGATGACTTGATCATCTCCAACCGCTTTGGAGGAAATGGACAGGACAGCTTTCTTAACGTCACTCGTTGTAACAGATTTGAAGAAGAAGGGAACGCAGTCGGGTTTTCACTGTAAAGAAAGATTGTGGAGAGTGATTTTTTTGATGCTGCCTTCTAAAGTGACTGGAGGCATAGAAAAGTGTTTATTGAGGGCATCTAAGTCAATGTTTAAGGGGCTATTGTCAGGAGATTTGCCGATACCGAGCGTCTTAAGAAATTTCCAAACTTCAACTGGGCTGTACCTTTCAACTGACTCGTGTATGTATCGCCTCTTAGCATCCCTACACATCCGACTGCAGTGATTACGCAGCATCTTGAAGCGGGAGAGATTAACGTCCGTGGACTCCTTCTTATACTTCCACTTGGCTTGATCGCGCTTAGCCATTAATTTCTTAATGGCCTGCGTGAGCCAGGGTGCAGGTAGATGCCTGACTTTCACCCTTTTCACAGGAGCATGTTTGTCAAAAAGGCCCAACACAATGGAATTAAAGCAAACCACCATCTCATCACAGGTGATGCTGTCAGTGACAGGCGACCAGTCAGTTGCGGCCACATCCTCCGCTAGCGCATCCAAATCAATCCCTTTAAAACTACGAAGAGAAAGATATTTTGCTTTAGTTTTAGGAGGACGGACTTTATATGATAAGTAAACAAGATCATGGTAATCTCTTACCATGATGGAGCATCTAGCTGGCCGAATTTGGCCACCTTCTGCAGTCGTGAAACAAACATAAGGTCAAGAAAGGAAGGTTTGCAATTAGGCGCATGATGAGTTGGAGAAAGGGACAATATGTGTAGATTATAGGAAGAGATGAGAGACTGCAGTTTGTTGGCACGGGAATCGTTTTTAATAAGGCAAGTATTGAAGTCGCCCAATATTAGGGAGTCGACATAAAGGGGAGAAAAGTTTTCCAGAAGGGTTTCAAGATTATTAAAAAAAAAATATATGGAGAGATGGGCTATAATAGACACCAAGAAGCAGCTTAGAATGACGAAGAGAGATTTCTACAAATAAGTGTTCGGGTGATTCAGTTGCCTGGCTGACCGATTGACTGATTATGGTGCAAGGGATTTCCGAGCGCAAATAGATTGCGACTCCGCCACAAGCCCTTACAGTGAAATTTTTACACCAACCCGACCAATGTCACCTTGGTCGGAGAATCTTTCCGATCGTGTGGAAGGCCTTTTTCCGATCGTGTGGAAGGCCTTTTATGAAAAAATACAAAGAGATCGTAGTCGCACTACGTCGCATTTAAAAGAATGTCTACGACGCGTCGTAGCAGCTAACCCGGAGAGATGTTTTGGGATTTGATTGTTGGGTTCTCGATTTTGACGCTAATCTGAATGCATAATATTTTTGCATAAAAAAGCTTACGTGGTATAATATTACGTTCTGCTCTGTTGCAGAACTAAAATTCATGGCTTACTACTACTATGAAAATTGGATGTACCTAACATACATTGCTAAGTCGATCAATCCATCGACTCAGTGGCGGATTAACACATTTGGCGCCAGAAAGCTATTCAAATTTTGCCGCCCCTTCTGACCTCTGCATTTATTTCGATACCCTACGGGCCTACACGGACAAAAGAAGGTGAAAGAAAATATTTTAGAATTAAAAACTATTAAAAGACTATTTTAGAAAGTTATTCCTTGTTTTTAAAATAATCTATACCTATCTTATAAAAAACTAAGAACTGATTGGGTACATTCATTCTAAACCTGTCCAGTAAATTTTCTAAACTAATGACATTTTATTCTAAACCAGTTCAGTAAATTTTCTGAACTTTTAAATAATAATCATCATCATCATCAACCCATTATGTCCCCACCGAGGGGCACGGGTCTCTTCCCTGAGGAAGGTATAGGCCATACTCCACCACGGGCCCCAAGTCCGGGTTGGTGGAGTATGGCCTATAGGTACCTGGTGGGTAGGTGGTGATTAAATAATGTAATCCATGAAATCAATAAATACTTACACAGCAACATACAAATTTTTAGTAAGCAACTAAAGTTAGTTTAGTAAGTACTGATATTCAAGATCATTGGATTCCAAAAATAACTGCACAGTTTCTAAATAATTGGTATTATGATCACGACAGGTATTAAACTATAAGAATAATTATACTAATTTGAGATAAATGGTTGCTGAAAAAAGATAAATAGTTAGTAAATTTACTTTAATTTTGAGTATCCATCATTATCCAGTAATTAAAGTTTGGTAAATTGAGAAATTTAATTTTTGCTGAAGCTTGATAATTATTCATCATCATCATTCAGCCACAAGAAGGGCACAGCTGGACATAGGCCTCCTCCATGGATTTCCATAAAGACCGAAGACTTTCGTTCGTTTACGGATCTCATCATTTCTGATTCGGTCTCGTAGAGAAATTCCAAGCACAGCCCTTTCCATAGCTCGTTGCGTGACCTTGAGCTTTCTTAAGAGATCCATAGTGAGACCACGTTTCAGTGCCATAACCCAGATAGCAATTTAAACTTGTTTCAGGCTTGCAGCAAATTTGAAATATCAAACGTGAAAACTTGCAGCAAGTTTGACGAGGCAAATGACAAACTTGCGGCAAGTTTATATCAAACTTGTATCAAATGTCTAGTTTCCGCCAATCAAACTTGTATAATGTTTGCCAATGCAAACTTGTCAATTCTTTGTCATTACAAATTACCTACAATTTTGTCAAAATACTCGCCCATCAAACTTTTATAATATTTGCCAATGCAAACTTGTCAATTACAAACACGTGCAATATGCAATCGTCTTATCTAAATAGTAATTCGTCATTTTAATGCATAAATGACGTCAATGATAATTATTAATTAATAACATAAGTAAACATAAAGAAACGGATCTTTGAGTAAAAGTGCTTTAACTTGACCCATTGAATTAATTATTTAAGATTTCATTGTTTTCCTTTCATTTAATTTATGAAGTTTTATTTAAAACTAAGTAAGTTGTAACTTAAAATAACTAGTAGTGCTTGGGTGGGGTAAACACTTTCCATTTTACCCAAATTGAAAAATTATTTGTGTAATAATGCAACCATTTCTCTGTGGATGGTAGTGTTAAATGGACGATACTATGAATTAAGTAGATTTTATAGGTACCTGAAGGTAGAACTCTTACTAGGCCGGATTTCATCATCATCATCATCATCATCATCATCATCATGGTTCATCTGTCATTTGTAATTTGATGGTTGAACGAAAACATGTCACGCTGTCGTGACAACTTTAAAGTAGTATTGGATCAAACTTGACAGATCATGCTTATCATAACAAGATTGCAACAGTATTGAAAGAAACTTGTCTTATCATTTTTGCCATCACAAGCTTATAGCTAATTTGAAATAAATTTGTCACGTCAAGTTTGACGTGACAAATTTGATGATGATTATAAATGAATATCACTATTTTTAACAAAGATACCTAATTATTTTCAGTATATTATTATCTCACTCGTAGTTCCGGCTGCCTGAGTGATCTTAAACGATCACGAAGGTTAAGCAACATAGGGCGCGTTCAGTGCATGGATGGGTGACCGTTCTATGACTAACGCTAGTGATCACGATAAAATCAATTATCTAAATTACAAAAGTTTTACATGCGTCGTATGAAATGTTGGTCATTAGTTCTGACTTTACGGACAAAAGACCTGGTATAAATTTAGCTTTTCTTGACATAATGTAGATCGTAGATAGTTTTTCACCCGCTTCATGAAACTTCCGTTTTATGAAACTCTGGCTCCTGCCCAAGGTCCTCCAAGCAGGATATCCAAACCAGTGCTAGGTAACTAACGCAGCAACCAATGAAAAACAAATCTTCATTAAAAATATCAGACATTAAAAAAAATATCACAACTCGTAACTATAATAATAATATTACTTACTTGCAAGTGTTTAATTCAATTTGTATTAGGTAGGTACCTACAAGATGATAAATAAGACGTCATAATTTAGGCCCTGACAAACATAAATTATTACTTACAACTTACAGCACAATAGCCACATAACTTTTTAAATTATTATCTTGTTTCTCGGTTTGCGAGTGCAATATGTGGTCTCTGTTACATATTGCACTCACAAACCGGCTGTCTGGTTTCCGTTTTAGACAAGAGCATAATTTGCCGATATGTGATAATAAAAATAATAAGTATAATATATTCCACAGTCTGTTCTGTGATATATTCGGTTTGCTCTCCAAAGTCCTAACTCATACTGAAAAAAATCTTAGATGGACTAATGATCCCATCTAAAAGTAATAATAGCTTCCACACAACACACTCACTTCAACAAGGGTGCAATTACGTAAGACTCCACTGTATGGAGTTGTCTGGTTTAGCCCTTTTGTTCCCGGTATGTCACACCACCTATGTCACACTGTGAGGTACATTCTGGGACTTTTTTCCCTAGTAGGTATCTCATACTCCGAACTGTCATAATATGTGAGTGGTTGACCAAAAAGGGACCTCAAGGGAAAATAATAGATTTCGAGAAAATCGCGTTTGAAGTTTCGTGTTTCTATAGGTTTCGACTCGTGCTCAGCTCACGAAAAAAATCATAAAAATATATAACTACGGCACCTAAAAATATTCTGGTTAGACCAAAACAAAGCTAAAATACCACAGATAAAAAAATCAAATAATAAAAATAACGGTTTCCAATCCCTCCAGGTCCCTTTTTGGTCAACCACTCACATATACATTCTTAGTTTGACTCTTTCGAGTTGTCTAAATGCTTAACCCGATAGAGTGGAAAGTTATGTAATATAAGGGCTGGGGTGCAATTACGTAAGTCCTCCACGGAGTTGTGTGATTTAGCTTGCTCCGAACGTACATACATATTTTGTGCTATGGTACCAATCAGGCAAGGACATCACAAACATAAAAATACGCCCAGAGTGAGGCCTTTTTGTGCAAATGGACGACAGCCCCCAGTGGGACTCGAACTCACAACCTCTGCCTTGGTAGTCATACATCAGCCCGTTCTCGTCTACTGCGGGGCATAGCGTCCCCCAAGCACCATTAATTTCTGTCCTCGGCCATCCTCATACAATCCATCCTGGGGTGCATTCTGGGACTTTTTCCCAGTAGGTATCTCATACTCCTACTCCGAACAGTCATAACATTCTTATTTTGACTCTTTCGAGTTGTTAAATGCTTAACCCGATAGACTGGAAAGTTACGTAATATAAGGGGAGATCGCCTTTCCAGCGAGTACCTAGGTAAAACAAACAAACAAACATTTACATACAAACACATACATTGCTTCTGGCCCCGCACTAGGATATCCTGTATCATGGGAACCAGAAACAGCGACATCACAAACATGTAAACATCCAAGGCCTGGGTTTTTTTTTTTGTCCCTAGCCGGGGTTTGAACCCGGGACCTCTCGCATGGTAGGCAGTTGCGCTAACCGCTGCGCTACAGAGGTCGGCATTCTACGCAGAGGGCATTCTACACTGCGTTAATGACATTTTAGAAGATGGGATTGATGTGCAATCGAATTAAGCTAAAATAGAGGTGACTTGCCACACAGAAAAAGTCAAAACGCGAACAGACAACATTCATGACATAAATGCCTTTATCTGCAAATCCAAGAACCAATCGTTATCACTCACTCGGTTCATTTAGCGATAATACACAAATAATAATAGCTTATCTTCAAGTCCAGAGAACTTCTTTGTTTTGTATTTACATATCGACTTATTGAATTATACTGAAGTCTATCGTCGTGTGGTGTACATGTGTTGACAGTTGCTTGTGTGAAAAAAAATAAGAAAAAAAAGTTTGAAACGAAAATGAGTGATTTAGAAAGTGAAGCTCGGGACACTATCACAGTGGATGGGACCGATGTTCAACTTAGAAGATCGTTTACTCTTCCAGCTAAGAACAGGAAAATAAGATTGTAAGTTTGTTTTGAACATAAGAGCAATCGCAAACAGGGCGACTTGTCGCCGTGTCAGACGCGACGTTGTCATTTGCTTCAGTGCGTATACTGAGTAGACCAGATGGCGCGCTTTGTCACTCCTATGCAAATCGCAAACGCTCTCGCTATCGAAAGTGAATGACAAAACTCAGTATAAGCCCTCTGGCGTCTTGTCGTCGCGACTCCGCGACTCTCACGCCAAGTGTGCGGAGATTCGAACAAAATATACGAAAGTTGACGGCCGCGGACGTAGCCTGTCGTCGCGTCTAGTCGCCGAGCTGTCGACTGTCGCGTGTCGCTAGTGTGCGCCTAGGCTACGGTTTTTTGAATGTAATTTTTGAAACAGATTCTTAAAACAAAAACTTTCGTAAGCACTACGAATGGGGTTGACAGAGACAATGGACTGCCACCAGCTGCCACTATCGACATTTATTAGTCGTTGCACGCACACACGTCGGTTTTGGGTACTATTTATCTTGTTCTTTGCTAATACATCCCCTATTTGGTTGAAGTATGTTCGCCTGGAGCGTTCTTACCGGCCCTTCCACTCACATTCGCTTTGTATATTCGCTTCGTCAGCCTTTCTTCCTTCATCCTCTCCACAAAAAATTCAGATATTAAAAAATATATCGAAAATCATAATATTTACTTAAGTAGCCATCTCCGACGGCGACCTGAATCCAATGTTTTACTTAAATTATAAAATAGGTTTAGTTTAGTTTTTTATTATTATTAATAGTTTTAATTTTGTTAGTTACGTTTTAGAAATAATAAACTATTTTATTTACTTATTTATTAAAAGTTGATTCCACTAAAACACAAACAGACGGAGTTAATGCCAGCTCTAAGGGATGAAAAACTCACATGTACAATAAATTTGGTAGTAACTCCCTAGTTACCACATTATAAACTCTAATTTGAAATGTTCCAGAAATTGCGTATTTTCGAAAATAACCCTCTAAAGTATAGAATCATCAGCTTGAGCTTCGTTATAAGTGGTTTTCCTCTAAAGATTTTGACCTTACTAATTAATATAATTTTACTGATACAATATTTTAAGTTAAGAAGTCGCCTTCAAAATTTCTAATTTTAAATAAAGTTAGGTATATCCTCTTGTAACTTTTTTGAATCATAGTTATCTAAATACACCCCCAAATAAAGTTAGTGGCAAAATCCAAGATAAAAAGCGCCCGAAATTGAAGTGCCGCGTGTGTGCATGCATGTTGAGGAAATTAATGAACGATCATGAATTGAAACTCGAAAGAGATCTGTCAGGATCGTGGCAAACGGCAGACCCTAGTCTCTGTCTATCCCTCTAGGATACAGGCTTGGGTTTATGTTATGTTTTGTATTAAAAAATAGGGCTCCCAAAACAAATAAATTATGATCTTTAATATTTTTATACCATTAGGTACTTACTAGCGTTAGGTATTTATGTCAGAGCCATCGATTGGTTGTACTGAATCGACTAAACTCGCAGCCTGTATATATAATAAAGATAATAAATTAAACATGTCTTGATTTCCTTTGCGTTTGGCAGGCAAACCCTCTCGGTAAATGATTTCTAAGATGACCTTAGAATGACCGTGACCTAGACGAAGAGCAAAGCTTTGCTTGTTTTATCTCTCCAGATAATAGTTATTTACGCCATACTCCATATCGGAAGGTTTGCTCCGTCGTGATGAACATCCGTGTAGATACGGTTCCCTCAAAAATGCGCAATGCTTGAAAAACCCCAACTAGAGTTCTTGTTAGACAACATTAGTTCTTTGAGTTTTCTTCCCATATTTATACGTATTTTGTTAAGATAACCCAATGTCGCAGTCTTTGGTAGGTAGATGTAGATAGACACATAGAAGAATATTTTTAACATAGCTAATGTGATTAGGTTTTCTATCAATGAGCTCAATGTTAATGTAAAGGAAATGTAATTACAATTTACTTTTAGTTTACCGGCGTGCGTGCATGCAGCGACTAATAATAGAGGGAATAAAGACATAACACTTCGGCAAAATTAGTGCGAAGCTGGATTTTTGCATGAACCTTCCTTTTGTGGTTCTAAGCAATATCCCAAAAGTCCCCATCGATGTTACGCGGGGTCAAAGGTCACGATAAACAGTTTTTTGCGAATACTTCGTTAACTGTTACTTTTATCGAAAAAATAGCAGTGATCAAATTTGGGACTCAAAAAATTGCCCACAAAAAATTAGAACCACTAAAGGAAGGTTCATGCAAAAATTC
The DNA here is from genome assembly GCA_947310845.1 of Yponomeuta plumbellus. Lineage (NCBI taxonomy): Eukaryota > Metazoa > Arthropoda > Insecta > Lepidoptera > Yponomeutidae > Yponomeuta > Yponomeuta plumbellus. The sequence goes on along the minus strand of OX371198.1, from coordinate 12,202,564 downwards.
AGCTTTACCCTAATTTTTCCGAAGTTTGGACTTTTTTTGTCGATGTCGATGAATCGAAAGTAATCTGTCACGAATTCACGATCGTGGCTTGTGGCAGTCCATGGTCTCTGCCTACCCCTCTGGATTACAGACGCGGGCATATGTACCTATGTATTTTTTATTAAAGCCGTGATTCATAAGTTGTAGTGAATGAACACTGTTTGAGGTAATGCTATAGGTTATCTACACGATAGATAGCCATAATATTATGTAGAGACATGGTCGCACTATCTGTTCGGTATTTGTGCATGGTGACTCCTCACGTTGACGCTTATCGTAAATAGTTCATGTCCTGGTTCCCGCCCGAGACTTTGACTTGTTGACTTAGCATTGATTGATAAGGGTTTTTGGAGCATTGATATAATTAAGTACCTACTCAGGCCGATTAGGACTATACTTGACGGCGCTGTTCTATTAATCTCTTTGATATCGTTGATCGTTGGACATCCTGCTGGATACAGACCGTTTCGACATCACTATATGTCTATATCAGAGTGAGACTGGGGTCAGGGCCGTTGGGTGTAGTAGATATGCCTGCCTGATTCATATGTTATTGACTTAATTGACTTAATTCTGTAATTTACCGTCTTAGCAATCAAAGCTGTCTGTGGTAGCTCCTCGGTAGAACTCTCGGCTTGCAGTTGCAGTCAAAAGGTTCTCAGTTCGATATCTGTCAATGGTTTTGTTTTTTTAAATTACGTACTGTAACGACTCTAACCCTAGGTTTTCACGATACTAACCCAACCGTTTTATTTTAACTTTGGAAAATTTATCTAATTCCTAGCTAGTTGATGACTCACTTCTAAAACCAAATGCGGTCATATTGCTCATATTGATCATATTCTCACCATCCTATATGGCATACTGCAGAATCAGTCCTACCTAAAGGAACGTTTTGAATTTCTCCAAACGGATGGGCGCTCTCTGGGTCCGTCCCGGACCCTCACTTTTACTTCGCACCCCCGAGCATAATGCAGCTAGATATTCAAACACTTTCACTGTGACTGGGGTTCGCCTGTGGAAAAGTCTCCCTCTGCACATTCGGTAGGCTGAGTCATTGACCATCTTATAAACAAAAGTGTAATAGCTATTTATAATTATTAGTATGGCCTACTATACCTTCCTCAAGGAAGAGACCCATGCCCCTCAGTGGGGATATAATGGGTTGATTATGATGATGGTGACATAAATGATTACATCTTATTTAGAGAATAATACTGGATTTCAAAATATTTTTCACACTTTTTTAAAAATTGTATTGAAGGACTTTCTTAATTATATATTCTAGTATGTTTGTTGTATATGGTTGTTAGGTATAAGTACTTATTAATGTGTATGTTTATCGTCTATTTATATTATAACTATGGCCCCTCTATTTCTAGTATTTCTGGATTTTGCACTACCCACCCATCCACGATCCAGAAACTAAAGTTGACTAAAGTTGACTGGTAGAAAATGCTGTTTAGCATTAAGTACGCCTTTGTACCAGACATGTGTTTTGTGCAAAAAAGAATGGTTCCTTGCGGACCTGTACATTCGTATTTGTAGGTATTCAGAACAATTTCAAGAGTTTTAATAGATTTTTCATCATAAGGTTACGGCCCACTTCACTGGCGAATATCATCAGTCCAAGGAAGATTAAACCATCACCGTCCATCGCCAGCTCGACGCCGGAAACCCCAGACGATTGCAGCGTCACCAATTTATCAGTAGCGAGTCACGGAAAGGTAACCACTTGCTTTCTAGGTAGCTTACGAAATGAAATTGGCCATGCTAAATTTTTGAACATGAAGGGAAATCTCAAACCATTTCGAGAATTATCCTTTCAGTACAATGTCTATTTATCAGATTTGCAAATAAGTTTACATTATTTTTTAAGATATTCCATAAAAGCATTGACTATAAATGACTTAATTTTCTGTGATGTCAGCAAAGACAGTATGAGTATAATCCTTTACAAACCCACGGATTTATATACTTAAGGTTCATGTACAAACCAAATCAAAAAGGCAATGGTGTCGTTTACACTTTGCGTGACTTCCAGAATGGCTATGCTCGGGGGAGTGTAGTGGTGACCATCGTCTTAGTGGAGGCAAAAGGGCTTCCGGAACTACCTGCTGATGGCAGCTCACACGGAATTTACTGCAAATTTCAGTATGTACCTCTTTATAGAATAGAATAGAAATAGTTAATTACAAAAAAAAACACAATTTTACACAATTTAAGAAAAAAACAATAAAATGAAATTTACAATTTTGGTAATTGGAAAGTGCTCAGCTAACATGTCGGTTACCACCAAGTAGTAACCAACGCTGATTTTCAGCACTCCCCAGCTCTTAAGTTGATCTTTAATGATAATATTGTGTTGTGTACGAACATAATAATCTAATATTATGTATTTGGTTGGTCTGAGAACATGTCGTAGGCTTATTATTATGACAAAACAACATTTGCGGGGTCATCATCCAGTAAGTTCTAAAGTACCTAATATTCTAAATTGTAGTTAAATTGCATTGATTTATTGCCCTACCTGCATGGTGTGCCTTTTTTTATATTGTAAGAAGCTGCTATTTGAAAACCAGCGCTGTTTCAAATAGAAACAGCAAACGCTGAAATAGCATCTTTGTCACACGCGGAATGTGATATAATAATTATTATGAATATAAATTATTTCGTGAGCATGCTGTGACAATAATCATTCATTCATTCATTAATTCATTCGTTCATTCATTCAAGTATAATATTAGATATATTGAAGATATCTTAAGGTCACCGATATTTTCTTCTTACTTCGGTGGTGTAAACTTACAGGTTGGGCACAAGCTCAGTCAAATCAAAGACTGTTCCAAACACCCGACAACCAAAATGGAAGCAAAGATTTAAAATGCAGTATCAAAGCAATATTCTCAAGATGTCTCTGTGGGATAAAGGAAAACAGAAGAACTCTATGGGAAGGTGAGCCCATCCATCCTTATTGTCGCTTACTACGAGTATACCGTAGCAACCAAGAGCAAATCTATCATTGCAGTTTCAGTTTGAGTACAACATAATATACTTAGTCATGTCTGTATCCCCGAGGGGCAAACGTAGATCAAGGCTTACCACTTGCCATCCCGACAAACTTCTTCATCATCAACCCATTATGTCCCCACCGAGGGCCACGGGTCTCTTCGATGAGGAAGGTATAGGCCATACTCCACCACGGGGGCCAAGTCCGGATTGGTGGAGGCTTGTAAGACTAGTGGCTGGTCTTACTGTCAGAAGTTTTCAAGCCGCCCTAAGGCCTCTGACTTGGTTTAACGACTGCTATCTATCGACGGCAGCCGGCACCAACTACTTAACGTGCCTTGCGAAGCACGGAACCGCTCGGAAAAATGCCACTAGCGTTAGTCATAGACAGTGACACATCCATGGACTGAACGCGCCGTATGTTGCTTAACCTTAGTGATCGTTTAAGATCACTCAGGAAGCCCAGGCTACGAGCGACCGACAAACTTCTTATGCTTCATCAACATTCATTCGATTAAGGTGGTTTCGGGTACTTTTTATCTTGCCCTTGGCATAAAAGTATCACCTTAGGATACGAATACTAACTTAATAGGACCTATTCAGTATTGGTAGCGCTACTGTTAAAAGGAAACACAATAACCGCATTATTAAAATGCAGTTTAAATAGTCTGTGCAAAAGAAAAAGACTTCTAAAATATTGAAACTACATCTGAGTATCAGTTTAGAGGAAGTCTGTTTTTATAAATAACTACGTACCGATATAATACCTAATAGCAATAGAATAGGAACAGAATGAAACCAAAAGAGATCGCTTAAAATATTCATGACTTCGAACATGATTCTAGCCGTAACCTAAGCCTCTCAAGGCTCGAACTAGAGTTCACCTAAAATTATTTTTAGCAAACTCTATATAGAGAATTTGAAGAAAACAAAGTTATGTAACTTGGGGTATGTTTCCAGCTGTAGCCTAGACCTCTCAACACTAGAGAAAGAACGCACACACGAAGTTTGGCACGATCTAGAGGATGGTTTTGGTTCGGTGCATCTCTCTGTAACAATATGTACAGTTGGCAAGGTCAATGCGACTATAGTTGAAGAAACGGAGAAGAGTCTCGACGACGTCGAAAAAAATTACGTGAGTACCAAGGGTCTATTCATCATCATCATCATCTATATAAATAAAATTCAAAGTCCTGACTGACTGATTCATTCACTCATCAACGCCCAGCCCAAGCCGTTGGACCTAGGAAGCTGAAATTTTGCACAGAGGGTCTATATATAATGTAGGCAAGGAATAGGACGGGTTTTTTTGAAATTCAACCCCGAATTGCCCGAAGGGGGTGAAAAGGGTTGCCATTTGTGTGGGAGGTATAAAAAATGTAGTTTAATTTTCTTGAAACTTAAAATAAATACTCTTCAACACAATTGATTGAACACGTGTTTCGCCGTTTTTTCTAAATTTAACCCCTTAAGGGAGTGAACAGGGTTGCAAAATTTTGAACTAAAGTCCACGCGGACGGAGTCGCGGGCGAAAGCTTCAGGCTATATTAGTCCACTGCTGGACATAGCCCTCCCCTAATAAGCGCCATAGCGCCCTGTCTTCGGCGCCATGGGTCTAGTGAAATCCAGAGCGATTTCAAGTTCTGTCAAATTCCATACCAATTCGACGACGCGAGAGGTCCCGGGTTCGAACCCAAGATGGGGATAGAAAATAAAACCCACAGGTCTTGAATGTTTACAATGTTTGTGATGTCGCTGTTTTTGGTTTACACGACACAGGGTATCCTAGTGTGGGGCCAGAAGCACTATAATGTGTCTGTATACGAGTATCTATATACTTCTATACTAATATTATAAAGAGGAAAGATTTGTATTTTTGTATTGTTGTGTGAATGTTTGTAATGAATAGGCTCAGAAACTACCGGGCCAATTTTAAAAATTCTTTCACCATTAGAAAGGATATAGGGGGTCACTCGTCATTTTCCCTAATTCGTCATTTTCCCTAACTGGAACATAACCCAAAGTAAAAAAAATTGCTACCCCGGGAATTCTCCACGGAACTAATATAGCTACCTATTTCCACGGAAACGTAAGAAAAACGTATATGATTGGAATCGCTCAGGATTCTGTGTGCGTTATTACGCTGCGTTGAAAGAGCGTTAAAATGCACTCTACGTAATACTTATATTTGTAGCAGCTTTGTGCGGGCCAGTGCGGTCGTATCGATTTTTATCTGCAGTGCCCTTTCCGGTAAGGTCAAACGCTGTATAGTCGACAGAACATCAAACTTTATATTCATGCACTATATCAGTTACGTTAAGGACGCAACAAATATGGAAAGGTGTCGTCTGTATCATGTTGCGTTTTAAAAGCGGCCTAGAATAACTTGATATTTTAAATATTCGGGGTCCCAGAAACCGAAGAAAGTATTTCTATAAATATAAACATTTACATACAGGCACATACATTGCTTCTGGCCCCACACTAGGATACCCTATGCTGAGATTTTTTTGAGTTTTCCTATGTCCCCTTTAGTATAGACTTCAGACGCAGCCATAAATGTTTTAACGATTTTTTGCAAGATATTGACATATTTAAAGTTACACTAAACGAATTAAAAAAAGAGGCGGGTAGCCTGCTGCTCAAAAAGAATTAAGTTGAAATGTCTCATATTTAACTGTATTGTTTAACTGCTTAAGATTGCTGCTTACTCTATATCTTTTTATCTACTAAAGGGACCTCTAGTTCTATTTTTGTATAACACACTTTTGCTGTTCTTCTGTGTGACTGTTTGTGTCCTGAATAAAATAAAATAAAAAGTATAAAAGCAATGTCACTCCAATTTACGTTAGAATCAACTTTCTATTGGATCTCTACGTTGCAACCCGGTATTTCAGGCTAGCTTCTTCAGCATTTTGTTTGTTTTCTGAGGACGCATGCCTCATCCGTGAATGATATATCTCAGTAATTATTATTTTACTTATTTTGTACATCTGCTTCCTTCTCCAATATTTTGCTCCAGTCCATCCAAAGGAAGAGATCACTTTTAGTGATAGGCCGCTGTCTGTACTCTTAGATTAAAAAATACCTGTGTAATTTCCTTTTTTATGTACTATAAAGTGTTCTATAACTATCTATCTATCCGTCCGTGCTACATCGCGATCGGTCTGTAGTCAGGTCATCTTCGTAGAAGCCCTGATGTCACCAGACCATTGTGCAGATATGCCTCTATTTGTTATCGTTTTCGTTCCAGGCTTGGTACAACTTAAACAAGGACTGGAACAGCATAGGCCAGTTGCACGTCAAGTTGCACGCTGCAAAAGGCTTGAGCGGAAGACCCAACGCTTATTGCGTGCTGGAGCTTGATAATGAGAGAGTGCAAACGCCAAGCGCAGAAACCGGCACAGACCCCACGTGGAATAAAGATTACGTTTTGTAAGTAAACAATTGAAATATTATAGGCTATTTGACAGATTTTTGAACCTGAATTTGATTTTAGTCCTCAGAAGGTGCTCATTTTAAATTCTTTCCTGTACTTCTTCTAAAAAGGCAAACAAAAATTTACTTATAAAATAAGCCGCCAAAATGCTATCTTCGGCAATATGGTATCGCACACGATTATGAAGTCAATGGTCAGTGAATAAACCAATGAAAGTTAGAACGACATGAATGACAGACGCCATTTTTACTGAGCTGTGTCGTCATCATAGAATCGGCCAATCCAGGCTGTTTTCGATATAATGGTTGCAGATCCATAATTATGAAATTTTATCCTGTGTTTTTTCGTAGAAATAATCTTTTTTTTTTAGTTAAAATCCTTAAAGTGGTATTAAGAACCTTTATATAATAGGTACTCTTTTTTTCACACTGTCAAATAGCCTATTCTCTAACGCCGGGTTTAGGTACATAAGATACTTTTGCACTTAAAAGCCTCCCAGGGTGGCTTGCGCTGAGTTATTATCTAATAGGCAAGTCAATAAATACTTTGTAACGGAAAATATATAAATTGACAGTTTTGAATTGCCAGATACCATTTATCCACGCTGGGAATGTTTTGGTGGTTTTTAAATTTAATCACTGAGCATAGCTTAATTCTGGATAAACCGATAATGTTGTCAGATAGCGTTGGCGCTGACCCACCTAAAGTGATTTATTTATTGAGTTTGCTAATTAATTAAATTGAAAACACAGTATGAAAACAACATGCAAGACACTTTTTTATCTTCTTGTTATCTAAATAACTTGACTTCACTCTTTTAAGTTTGCTCAGTCGATAATATTAGGAACCGAAATTTAATTAAGCTCAGAGTGCTTATACTGAGTTTTTTAATTCACTTTCGATAGCGAGAGCGTTTGCAATTTGTATAGGAGTGACAAAGCGCGCCACCTAGTTGTCTCTTTGTCACTCCTACATATTGCAAACGCTCTCGCTATCGAAAGTGAAATGAAAAAACTCAGTATAAACACTCTGATTGATTTCAGCAACGTTCACGACATCACATCCACCCTAGACATTAAGGTACATGACAGTTCTATGCTGAGTATATTACAAGACGGGTTTTTGGGCAAAATTTCCATACCTTTGCTAAGAATAAAGAACTCCGAAGTGCGATGGTTTGCATTGAAGGATAGATCGAGAAGAAGCAGCGCAAAAGGAAACTGTCCGAGGATCCTCTTGGAAATGAACGTCGTGTGGAATCCGGTAAGCTTAAAACGCCGGCCAAGTGCGAGTCAGACTCGCGCACGAAGGGTTCCGTACCATTATTTATAAAAACGGCAGAAAAATTATGTCTGTAGCCTCGATTACCTAAATATTTATTTATTTTAAATTAGTCATTTATTTTAAAGTGAATAATATAACTCAATATTCTGTGAATCATCATCAACAACCCATTATGTCCCCACCGAGGAACACGGGTCTCTTCCCTGAGGAAGGTATAGGCCATACTCCACCACGGGGGCCAAGTCCGAATTGATGGAGTGTTGAGTGGAATGGGTGATTCTGTGAATATTTCAAGCGTTTACATGTTGCCGTTATGAATATCGAGCAAAAATGAGCAAAAATATCACGTTTGTTGTATGGGAGCCCCTTTAAATATTTATTTTATTCTGTATTAGTATTTGTTGATAAAGCGGAAACAAAAATACATAATCTGTGAAAATTTCAACTGCCTAACTATCACGGTTCATGAGATACAGCCTGGTGACAGACAGTGGAGTGTCAGTAATAGGGTCCGTCGCGTCGAAACGTTCGACCAGAGAGAGATGTTTTGTCTTTTTTTCTAAATGCTTGCGGAACCCCTGCACTTTAGGGGTATCGCAGAACCCTAGGGTTCCGCGGAACACACTTACAGTATGGGTGCTCTATACAACGCGTCTTGCCTTTCCCGTGCCTTCGTCCCACGTCCTTCCTATGTGCGCCACTACTGAAACGTTGTAATTTTGCTACATTATTGTCATGTTTTCAGGTAAAAGCTACGATGAAAATGTTCCGACCAAAAGAAGTGAAATATATAAAGAGACCAAAGAAATTCGACATTCCGCTTATTTACAACAATATTGAGTTTATCAGAGACACATTTCACTTGCTTCATGAAATAAATGAAGGATTCAAGTAAGTTTCCATTAAATTTAACCCGGCTCTTGGAGACCCAAAGGAATGGTTACGATTTTGGCACTCAATCAACCCATCATGTCCCCACTGAGGGGCACGGGTCTCTTCCCTGAGGAAGTTATAGGCCATACTCCACCACGGGGGCCTAGTCCGGATTGGTAGAGGCTTGTAACTCCAGTGGCTGGTCTTACTGTCAGAAGTTTTCAAGCCGCCCGCCCTAAGGCCTCTGACTTGGCTTAACGACTGCCATCTATCGACGGCAGCTGGCACCAAACTGCTTAGCGCGCCTTGCGAAGCACGGAATCGCTCGGAAAAATGCCACTAGCACTAATCATAGAACGGTCACCCATGCATGTACTGAACGCGCCCTATGTTGCTTAACCTTCGTGATCATTTAAGATCATTCAGGCGACCGGGGCTACGAGTGATTCTGGTAGTCTATGTATGTAGGTATTAATGGGCGTAACAAATTCAATACGACGGATATTATCCACCACAATACTAGAATATTTCAAGTGTCTGAAAATCAAGTTTTCAGCGTTTATTTCCATAAGTAGATCCACCTAATACTTAGTACCTACTTAGTTATAGTTTTTCTTACTATCAACAATGCGCATAATCATAAATGCCTATTTTACATAGGATCATAAATATATGTCTATTTTTGTGGGTGGCTTGTACCTAAAATATTTCAGGGTCGCTCGTACTTTGCTAACGTAAATCATCTTATCATTGTTTCTTAATCACAATTCTTACATTATGAAATCGATAATAAATAATTTATACACGACGTATCACCTATCACAAACCTATTGCATTAGTAATCGGGGAATTTATTGACCTTAACTTTATTCAGAAGTAGACGATTACTGGCTGATTGGTCAATTGATGGAAGTTAAAAACGTTCTAACACTTTCAGGCGTCTATTCGAATGGGAAAACCGCGAGTTTTCCGTCGTGGCCCTTCTCAGTTGGCTGACATTTTGGTTTTTCTTCGAATTGTGGATGCTGCCCTTGATGCTGTTGATACCTTTTCTTTACTTTGGACTCTTCCACAGAGGTTGGTTTCACTTTGATCGTAATTGGGGTTCCTTACTCGAAGGATGCAAACGGGATCCTAATAATATGCCTGCGACGCACGTCTGCTTGTGTAAATTTTTGTCTGTCCGACGTACCTACTTATAAAGGAAATTACTGTTTAATTAAATTGAAAAATACAAAAATACATGTATAGCGGATTACCTAACAATTCGGTATGTAAAGTATTTTTCAGGTATTATTTTTATATTTTTATTTCATAAAACATTTAATTTTAAGTCACTAATTTGAAGCTTTTTATTTTCCAAGTAACGGTTTTTTTTTTATTATTTTTTAAAGTATTATTCGTGATGACGTCATTTCGTAGCCTGAATAGCTTTAAGTCTTTGCCACGTTTTCAGTACATTTTCAGTTACAGCTGTCATGTTCACATACAATGTAGATTACCCTACATTGTATGTGAACATGACAGCTGTAACGTTGCTTTAACGTCGGGAATAAAAGGTAATTTAATTTTACCTAATTAATGATCGCGATTAGACCCGTTTAATATATTACCACTTGTGAGCATCGCGAGTTATTAAAAAATTAAAAAGTACCTAGTAGTTTTTTTACGTTTTTTAAAATAATAAAAAAAATACAAATTTGGTGTGATTATAGTGTGATAACTGATCATAACAATAAATAATAAAGAAAACGGTCAAGTGCGAGTCAGAGTACCACATAGGTTCCCGAACTGTATGAAGTACAACCTGACTGGTAAAAAAGGGACTGTTTTTTTATTGGTAGAGGAAAACTCATGGTTACGAACTGAATAAATATATAATATTATTGTGTTTACATGCGAAACCTTCGGTATGCGAGTTCTTCTTGCGCTTGACTGTTTTTTTTACCGTGATCTGTAAATCTGTTCCTGACCCTCTATGCAAATTATTTTCAGATGATGTCGTCGAAAACAGCCACACGGAAGATTTGCCGACAGAAAAGGTAATTTATTGCTTTGTCTATTGTCTATTACAATCTGTGCGATGTGTTTTTCTGAGTGTGGTATGTATGATCGAGTACCGCATAAAGTTGTTTATTGTATTTTCATTAGTGTTTTAATATTAATTTATTATAATTTAATATAATTGCAACTTTTTCATGAACTGTTTTGTTTTGTACCGTGTTTGTTGGTTTCCTAATAAAAAATAAAATAAAAATATTTTTTTTTTACTAGATAATCCAGTTTTACATTGATCTTTTTTTGTTGTCACCATTTAAACTTTCTGGACTTCCACAAAATATTCAAAAATAAACAGCCATGTCGTTCCAGCTGTTCTCGAGTTTTAACGAGCCGCAATTATTTGTGATTTCAGGATGAAAAGACGATCCCCAAACGAATAAAAGGGTTGCCTGAAATGACGTTGACGATCACGGACGGAATCGAGTACATTGCAGCCACAGCCGAAAGACTCTACAAGTAAGTTTGTATTTCATCAGCATTGCCTATAATGAAAACAAAAGTTATCTTTTATTAACACATTTTTGTAAAAAGTTAATTCTAGCCAGTCTCAACAATTGTCCCAGTCCCAGGTCAGCTGTTAGAGAACTGTAATTATTAGACAATTTTCGGAACTTCTCTAGAGTATTACCTTTATCTTAGGACCCTAGAAGTTTTTAAAGTAATCGGATGATCATCAAGCCGCTACCAGCGTCGATCTTCTATCCAGCGGTCTGCGATCGGTCTTCTATTTTGCTTTTAACAGTTCGTGGTCTGCACAACAAAAAAATATTGTACCCCATGAAAACGTTTGTTCGGCAGATGTAACTAGCTCCCATCCATTTAAAAAACAAAAAAAAACTCACGCCCGTTATCCCCGAAGGGGTAGGCAGAGGCACCAGTCACTAGAACTGGGCCCACGTTTTGCCGAGTTTATTAGCTCCCAAACGTGACAAGTGGCAAGCCTGTCGCCGTTATCCGGGCACAATTTATCAGCGAATGGTGTTGCTGTACAACCAACTTGCTCAACTTGCTTCTTTCAACTTGCTAATATTTAAATGAAAACCAGCCAAGTGCGTTTTGGATTCGCGCACTACGAAGGTTCCGTTGCGTTCCGTATGGATTGAATTATCTATTCAATATTTGAATATTTCAATCGATCAAAAACATTTTAGCTTGTTGTATGGAAGCTCCCTTAAAAAATGATTTTATTTTTATTACCTATTTATCTTTAAAGTGAATATATTAAGCATCTACCTCTTGCCGTTATTAGTAATGAGCAAAAAACGGCAAAAAAATCACATTTAATTTATGGGGCACACTTGAATATTAATTTTACTCTATTTTTAGTATTTTATTTTTATAGCGGTAACAGAAATACGTCATTCGTAAAAATTCTCTAGCTATTATGGTTCATGGGATACAGCATACCTAGATAAACCAATAGACGGTCATCGGAGTGTTAATAGAATAAATTCACTTAATTTCATTTTAAAATAATTCGCCAAGGAACTAAGATTTAGCGTAACTATTCAATTCAAACCTTTAAGTTGAACGACAATTACTGTAATTCTGAAGTGATCCATCAAAGTGCCTGTTATCTTTGCAGTTTGGTTTCGTTCAAAGTACCGTTCCTGAGCAGCGTTACCATGCTGTTGCTATTTGGTGCTGCTATCGTGATACGTTTCGTGCCTTTCAATTATCTTTTGATGATTTTCGGTAAGACTACGTACCTCAATATCTAGTTATTTGATATTTAGCTTTAATATTAATGCCTAAGAATTATGTAATACTAGAAGTGCCCCGCGTTGTCACCCGCGGTTTATTAGGGAAAATAAATTGTATATCAACAGTAAAAATAATAACTATTCACATTTTTGGAAGCAAAATAATTTAAATTTGAGCATCAGAAAGATCAATTTACAAACTTTCATTTTCATCGATTTTCTCATGGGAATAACATATTTTCCCGCAGTAAAACGTAGCCTACGTGTCAGTGCAAGGTGTCAGCTAACTCCATATCAAATTTTATTAAAATCGCTCCAGCCGCTTAGACGTGAAGAAGTAACAAACATAGGGTATCATTTAAGCTATCACCAATTTAATTAGTTTTGTGTTTCTTAAATAATAGGGTTTGTCCTCAAAATAGTAGATCTGTCACCAAAATGTAGTCACCAAACAATGCAAAATCAGTTCCACAATAAATCACCTAAAATCCTGAGATATAAGGTCTAGTACCAAATAAATGTTTTTGTATGTATTATAATAGGTGTGTCCAAATAAGTATTTAAGCAAACTAATTTAAAGAGATCACCAATAAATCATATTATGTTAAAGAGGCAACAAGAGGCAAGGTAAGAACGCATCAAAGTCGAGTCTGTTTTCGATCTTACATAGAGAACCTAACGCTCCGACGCGCTCCGCTTCGCTACGCGCGTCGTCGCACCTATATTTCTGTTGTCACGTATTCTTTACACGATTTATTTGGTGACAGATCTACCATTCTGAGCACAGAGCTATTATTTAAGTAACAAAACTGTTATTATAAGAACGAAGTTTATATTCATGTAATGCAATATAATTTTATTGGTTATCGATCTCTTATTTTACACATATATTAACATTAATTTGATAATTCATACCTGGGAACAATTTTTGTTTATCTGAGAACGAAAATATTTCGTGGCGATAGATCTATTTATTAGGTGATACAACTTGATGACAAATATAAATTTTGGTGATAGAAAATATAGATGCCACAAACATACACACTCACACTTTCGTCTTTATAATATTAGTGTGATTTTTCCCGCAGGTATTTATAAGTTTACTCGAAAATACTTGAATCCGGAAAGGGAGCTCAACAATGATCTATTGGATTTCTTATCTCGCATTCCTGACAATATATTCTTGGTAAGTCCGATTAGGTACATACCAAGTAGCTACATACTTTATTTTGCTTTTCGTAACACTCGATAGCTAAGCTATAAGTAACCCTTTTAATTTGCAGAAGGATTGGAAAGAACTGAGTGTACCAGAACCTACTCAGCGATCATTTACCGCCCTCTCCCGCTCTCGTAGCTCTAATACGTGAACACGAAAATTTGGAGCACCAAAGTAGGTAGAAATCTAGTAGCAATCTACTTATTTAACGTGGTAGCAGAAGTAGAAAAAAACTTGGCAAGCGCGAGTCATCCAAGTAGTGTGAGTATGTCTACCACTGATCCGCTGGCTCAGTGGGCCGAAGTGGATTTTGGCCTCCGATACAAGAAGTCGCCATTTGCCTGTTCTGCGCGGTCTCCTCCCAGCCGCCTCTAACGCAAGTTCTTGACCACTTCACCCTTCCAGCGACATCTGTGGTGGTCAACAGATGTTTGATCAACCATCACTTGGCCAGTTTTTATTGGCGGTTGTTATACAAATGTGACTACACTGTTAAGTCGGCTACCCACGGCCCGCGATATCGCGGACGGACGCGGACCAGCTCACCGTGATTATTATGAATTTCTGAGGCAGGGACAAAATTTAATTTGTAACTTTTTGTATTTTTATAATCCGCTACTTGACTCTTTTTTCAAGGATGTCTTAAATGCTAAATATCTCTTCCATTAGACCAAAACATATTTTAGTATATTTTTTGAGGACCTAAAAGCAACAAAAACATTATTTTAAAACGTTGCTTTGCTAAACAGCCAAAAACGCGGTCCGCCATTTTTGTCTATGGTTTGAAGTCCTCTACGTTTGTAAACAAAGTTTGACATTCAACATAGGTAGAGTTCGTGCTACGAAAGAAGTATGAGTCACAATAGAACCTACGCACGCACGACTGACAGATGTTTGTTTACAACCAAAGGTGCTTTCAAGATGGCGGATAGTGTTTTCACCGTTCCGATTTAAAAGCGAAAAATTTTTTTTTTATTTGCAAATTTTGCAGCCATCCTGCATATTTACTTAGCAAAGTCAATATATTTCGGTTTCTTACGTTAGATACTACAGGAAATATCCATTTATCGCGTCAAATTTCATACGAGGCAAGTAGCGTATTGTTCCCATACTGTTCCCAATCCCTTGTATTTTTAGTTTTTGTATTGTTTTATTATTTGGCTAGCTACCTTGTATTTGAATATTGTATCAGTGAAAATTACAGAAATAGTGAACAATAGCTGCGCAGAAGTTTATCAGCATTCATGTTAAGGTCAAGAAATTATAACGGACTCCATATTTAGTAACAGGGTTTGACCCTACGGGTACGGAACCCAAAAAACTAGAGTAAGTAGAAAACGGGCAATAGCAATCTTTAGCTGTGGTATTAGGAATATAAAAAACAGTTAATTTATAAGTATTTATAAAATGTACTGCAATAAAAAATATGACTAAGCTTACATAATACGTGTATTTTATTAAGTTAACGACTTACCAACTAACATCACAAAGGATCCCATCGCAAGACTATGGCACTACGTTTGGAAGGGAGGCTATGTTAAACTACCTTGAGTATGGAAACATTAACTACTTTCGATTAGAGATGGGCAAAGGAGAATATTCTCAGACATTGTTCTCTCAGAATGTTCGCTGTAAATTGAAAAATGATGTCTTTTGCATCTCTTTTTAATTTCGCTCAGTTAATCATAAATATACTTAGTTTTCTCTGTATTATTTAAATAAAGATAGATCTCAATTTTTTTGTCACGTAGAGTTCTCGTCATGCGAGAAGATTCTACCCTGCCCATCACTGTTTTCAACACTATATTTTACATGAAATACAAGGGGTTTTTGTTGCCAATTTATGAAAGTATCAATTCGTTGAGTTTGATCTCAGTTCAAGGACTGATATTCCACGGCAATGAGACCGCGCTCTACCTATTATAAAGGGCAAGCTACGGGCAAGGACAGCCTTCTATTACCTTTACAGCACGTCACGGCAGTCAATAGCAGATTGAATTTTTCATTTTTATAGTAAAGTAACTAATGTGCCTTATGATTCCACAAGTTCCCAACGCAAAAAATAAAATAAATAAACTCACGCCCGTTATCCCCGAGGGGGTAGGCAGAGGCACCAATCACTAGAACTGGGCCCACGTTTTGCCGAGTTTATTAGGTCCCAAACGTGACAAGTGGCAAGTCTGTCCTCGCAACGCTAAAAAATATAGCTTTATTATTTCTAGCAATTATTAATGTATCTTGTTCATAAAAACAGGATTCCTTGAAGCACTCCTCAGAGGTATTTTAAAGGTATAACATGTATTCTTGTAAGAATGTACTTCGATTGTGACTTTTGATTTTGTTATGACATCAATTTGACCAAGTACTAGTATGGCATGTTAGACTGTAATGAAAATATTTGTATGCTTTTTTTAGCAGAATGTAGAGTACATCAATGTATTTACCAACTTATATATCCACCTACATTCCACAAATAAAGGATTTTGTATTGGTATTTGTATTAGGCTGCGGGAAACAGAATACAGCCTCGTAGCCTAGGAATCCTGTTTTTGCTATGATGCAATTTGTGCGTCATATTAGCACTGATTGTTATCTAGGGAACCTGGGACAATATGACAGATTTTCTACGTGGTAGTGGAGGGGTTTTTCATTTGTCCGGGCAAAACTTCAGGGTTAAACTACTTTTCGAGCTCGACATCGAGTGCGTGCTAGGCCAATTCTACATTCCACAATTAAATACTTCTACAATCACCGCGAGTTATTATTACATATAAAATATTTTCTTATTTACTAACTCTAATTCCGTGACTTCACGGACGCTGCGCGACTTAAGTTCGGCTCAGGCACCTTGAGTTCTCGCCATTCTTTCTGTAAAAGGAAATGTAAAATGAGAATCGATTTCCTTTATGTAGTCTCTATACGTCCCACCCAATGCAGGGCACATACCTTCTCATTAAGAGAGTATGGTCGAGATATTTGGTCAAAAATTTGTATCGATATTACCTGGGGCTTATTTATTGATTGTTACGGAAATCGAGCATGTTTAACTTTTTTTATTAAAAAAAAAGAAGAAACATTTATCAAAAAAAGGTAATTTCAATAACAAAAGTTTTCGATTGTTTTGGTGTTTTGACTAACGAAAATAACAAACGTTACCAATGCTGAGTGGGTTGAAGGTGACGCATAAATGCCCTGCTAATGATATTAGATCTGTATTTAATTTGGTTATTATAATTAAAAAAATTACTTCTACGAGGTACTTATATGATACAAAATTGTGATCACTGGCATCTAATCTAGGCCAGGCCTGTGTCTTAGACGCCATTGATTAAATAAAAGGTACATACCAAAATCTCATTATCAGGAACTCGCGATATGAAGTCGAGAATGTCGTTGTTAGGGACTCTCTCTGGACGCAGAAACTTTCGCGTGAATTTGTAAACGCCTGCAACAATAACGGATAAAGCTGATAGAAATCAGAAATTTATTTCAACGTAAAGAATTTACATTCTCTTTGTTGAATGTCAATGTACTTATAATGCTAATGTAAGCCGCTGCCTTGGGGCCGAATGTAGTGGAGAAAAATGCACCAAAAAAAGTCCACTCTGACCATCTTTTCTCAAATCACCTTAAATCTTAATACAAAATTCAAGACCCATGAGTGCAATCAATACTTGCAATTATAATAATTCTAGATATTTTATTAATTGTAGGTAGTATTTTTTAGTCAGTCGCGTTGTGACCTTGAAAAGAACAACTAAAAAGCTGTGGTAAGCCGATCGGCCAACCCAAAATTCTACAGGATTATGACTCGCGAAGCTCACACAATCGCAATTATGTATTAGGAATAAGGGCGGCTTGAAAACTTCTGACAGTAAGACCAGCCACTAGTCTTACAACCCTCCACCAATCCGGACTTGTCCCCACCAAGGGGCACGTGTCTCTTTCCTGAGGAAGGTATAGGCCATAGGTACTCTACCACGGGGGCCAAGTCCGGATTGGTGGAGTGTTTTTGATCTTTAGATCTTGCCTTTCGCTAATATGCAGCACCTTTAGTATACAGCAGATGAGTTTTTCGCGATTTTCCACCATCTATTAGCAGTTCTGAATATCTATCTAGTAAATTTTTTTTTTGTTCTGTGTTGTGAACTATAGATACCACGAGAGTAGACATAAACACTACAACCACTAAATGCAATCTTTATTTTTAGCACAGCACATTTACTTATTCACTCAAAGGAAGGTAAATGGAAGGGCAAAGGGTAAAATACCGTTATCAGCTGTACGTACCAGCTGCCATGAACAAATAGTTGACGGGGATGGTGTATATCGCCACAGCCGCCGCCACCAGTGCCGCCATAGCAACGAAGCTCAAGTAGGGCACCGTGAAGTTGGCCAAGCTGAAAGAAAGACAAAGCGTTTTTGAAACTCAAAACGTGGAGTGTAACTTGGCTCTGCCTATTACGTAACTTTCCACTCTATCGGATTAAGCATGTAGACAACGCCAAAGTGTCAAAATACGTATTTGACAAAAAGGCTAAATCAGACAACTCTATGTAGTGGAAAACTTACGTAATTGTACCCCGCCCTCCTGATCTGACTTTATGATATTACAACAAAAAATAATAATTTTTAATAATAATAACCACAGACGGAGACAAGAAAGAAACTTACTACTACCGCCGATCGCAAGACAAAAAGAAAAAATCGTCTAGAACATCTCTACCAGACGACTGAAGACTAATATTTTTATTGGATACTCGAACTTCTACCGAGGATAGCGTTACTGAGGCTTCTCACAATTTTGTAGAGTTCTACACATGATCAACCTAGAGTTTGTACTTGGAACCACTCACATCTTTGTAGATAAGTACACGATTTTTTAAAAACACTTCATAAACGAAGTATAAATAGTAATTTATGCGTCTTTTATAGAGTGTTTTTAGGAATAGTGTATTTTATAAATAACACCGATAGAGTTGATCCCATCAAAAACATAAATGTGAATGATATGAGAGCCAAGTTCAATACGTATTAAGAACAGACGTCGTTATCGACTTCGCCGACGAAAGAATTGAGATCTATATGGGTGCTGCCAAGTTCTCTGAAGAAAATCATGAAATTTTAGTTCTAAGATCACTGAGATGTAAATTGTAATTTAGATTGTAGATTTGACTGCTAGTTTTTAACAACAAACCAAAGGAGGACCAGACAAAATGGTCCTTGATACCAATAACCACGTGACATATCTCGTTAGAAAGGTATTCCTATACTCTACAATAGTTACTATGGGAGCTCGGTGCAAAACGCTGTGTGAAAAAAGTTATAGCGATATAAAAAATATTTTTTTCATAGACCATTTTAAGCAATAAAAAATATCTTTTCACTTTTAAACGGCATTGGCAGTCGCTTTGTGAGTACCTACGTTGCAAGTGAATTTCTTTGTATTCTTGATTGCCGTGACTATTTTTGACCCGACTTTGATATTGGACTTTGTTTGCTTTTCCGTTGACCCTAGGCTTGTTATTGGAGTATCGTTGCTTACTACCTATTATTGCAAACGGTATTTACCTATATTAGACTCGATATCATAATATGTTTTACCTTTGTTTATCTAAACATAAGAAACCGTTACTTGTTACTCACATTGATAATAATAACAACAATGATATGATACCTAAAACTAATGAAGATTTGTAATTATTATTATGTAAAACTTCCCAATAAGGCGAGCTAAGTGTCCCTGCACACGAACCACTCGCCACAGCCACAAACGCCGCCACAAGAAGCTAAAAGCGGCAATAGAGTGGCTGAAGCGCGCCACATCCGCTTGTGGCCGGTGGCCGACACTTGAGGTCGGTGGCCGCTACTTTTTTATTTAACCAATGCGATCGCAGGACGGCATTGAATCTCTAATATAAATAATTCTTTATCCATATTTATTGAATATATAAGAGAAGTAATTAAAATGGTTAGCAATTATAAAATTTGGTAAGCCACAAAAAACAGCATTTAAATAATTTGGTAAGCATACAAAGATTTTGTTTGCGATAAAAAAAATCAGGCACCAATCCTTGTTCCGCAAAAAAATTTGATAACGGTAAAAAACTAAATCATAAATAGGCAGCTTACAATAACATGAGTTTTCATAGTAAACATTCAGTCCGCAAAATAACTACTTAATCAGCAAGATTTCATGATTGATCAGCAGATAAAACTTGTCTTTAAGCAGTATATTTGATTGGTATGCATATTTAAAACATGGTGAGCAATATAACTAATTAGATTGCGTTTTTTGTTGAAATGTCGGCAATGCACTTTTAAAAGTGGGAGGAACAAGAGCAGATAATTTTCGCTAGTCTTTATTTTAAGAATAAAGATAATTTTATTATAGCTTAAGTACTTACCGTACGTACTTAATTGTTTTATATTTTTTGATATATCTCAATTATATTGTATAAGAATAAAAAAAATATTTTATTAATTTATGCTTCCCTATAATACATACCAACACATCAACACATCCACTCACAGATTAAATAATCTTTGTAAGGAATGCGTCCATTTTGCGCATGAGAAGTAAAGTATTTGTTGCTACTTTTATATATGCAGCACAAAATGAATTTTTTTTGCTTACCCTCTGAGTGCTTAGCAAAATTTTATTAAACAGGAGCAGTTCATTGCAGCTTGTCTAATTAATATGCTGTACAAAAATAATTACAGCCATCCAGAATGACATAAATTACTGATTGATTTTGAAATGTTTGCTGGCCTTGAGTTCCTGATCAATAAGCTATTTCTGCTCACAGATTATATTTTTCTGCTCACAAAAATGCCAATACTATGCTAACCATTTAAATAACACCCTTTATTTAAATAAACAATAGACTACGGCGTTGCCGTCGACTCGAACAGGTTAACTGAAGTAAGGGAGAGGGGGGTGAGGAATAGCGCGAGTGGCGAGTGTCGGCGTTAGTGGCCGGTGTGGGCCACAAGAAGCGAGCAGCGACGATTGTAGTGTGTGGCGGCCACCGGCGTCAACCGTGTGGTGCGGGTCGAATAGCGAATAGCGCCCTTCAGCTTGCCGCATTCAGCATCTGCCTACAGTTTTTCCCAGATCGTCATCCCACCTGGTCGGAGGGCGTCCTACACTACGTTTGCCGAGTAGCGATCTCCACTCAAGAGCACGTTTACCCCAGCGGTTGTCGGTTCTTCGCGAAATATTGCCAGCCCACTGCCAATTCAGCTTGCTAATTCTGTGAGCTGATATAGCTCAGAGAATTAGCAAGCTGAAGAAGATTGCTTTGGTTCTCTGTCGGATGTATTCGTTACGAATCCTATCCTTCAGAGAAACTCCGACCATAGCTCTCTACATAGCTCACTGAGCGACTTTGAACTGGTGGACCAACCCTTTCGTGAGTGTCCATGTCTCGGCGACGTAGGTCACGATAGGTAGGTAGGACACACTGATTGAAAACTTTCGTTTTCAAGCATTGTGGTATAGGTGACGAGAAGACTCGGCGTAGTTTCCCAAACGCTGCCCAGCCCAGCTAGATCCTCCTCTTGGCGTCCTTCTCGAAATTGTTTTTACCTAACTGCAGAATCTGCCCGAGGTAAGTGTATTCGTAAGTGGCAGTGGGCCAGCCATATCATCGAAGAACTGATAACCGATGGGGTAGACAAGTTCTTGAGTGGAGACGGCGGGTCGGTAAACGTAGTGTAGGACATCCTCAGACTCGGTGGAACGATGATCTTCGTAGGACGGCTGGCAAGAGCTGGATGAGAGTAGCCGAGGACCGTGCTCAGTGTCGTACAATGGAAGAGGCCTATGTCCAGCAGTGGACAACCATAGGCCGATGATGATGATTATGAAGTGTATTCGGAAACGATTTCGAGAAGGTGATCATGTACGACGACCGGTATTGGATCAATGTAACCATTGATCATGACTTTGGTTTTATCTTATCTTAGTTGGTTTTAGAAAACTATATTTTATCAAAACTTGTTTTATTTTACGTTCTGATAGAGATTGACCATCACCCTGCACTCTGCATCCCCAGCAATACTCATAAACATATTTTAACTTGCTCTATAATGTCATCGAATACGAAATAATTATTTTTATTGCTTAAAAATCGTCTATGAAAAAAATATTGTTTATATCGATATAACTTTTTTCACACAATTATTTGAAGTGAGCTCCCATAGTAACTATTGTAGTATATTAAAAAACTTTTCTAATGACATATGTCACGTCGTTATTGGTTCTTGGACCAGCCTCCATACATGTTTGCCGGTTCTTCTTTCAGAAAAGTCACATAGGTATGATATCTACCTAACAGCATAAGTACAATACAAACAGAAAGTACACTAACCTCCGTATGACTAAACGAAGTAGAGTTCATTAAATAAATATTATTTAGCTTGTAGGTGTGAAAACTAGCCAAGTCAAAAATTTACATCTCTAGTGATCTTGTTACTAAAATTTCATGATTTTCTTCAGAGAACTTGGCAGCACCCATATAGATCTCAATTCTTTTGTCGGCGAAGTCGATAACGACGTCTGTTCTTAATACGTATTGAACTTGGCTCTCATATCATTCACATTTATGTTTTTGATGGGATATCACTGCTTTTTGTACAGAGATTATTGGCATTGATCACTAATAAATACATCGTTATTTATTGCCAAGGAACCGATAACCGATGGGTTAGAAATCGGCTACGAACATACGACTTTTCAGAAACTCATTTACAATTCAGAGAAACGTGCATAGGAAGTCGTTTACAGATATTATATAGAATCGGTTGAGACAAAACCATACCGCGATATAGAATTAAAAATCGCCATCTATTGGCAGAATTTGGAACTAAATACTATGAGGATATTAATATCAATAATTTTCAGTTTTTAGATTTTTTCCTTTGTATATGCCTAATAGTCTACCTTGATGCCAAATATCAAGTTTCTAGGTCATCTATAAGTGGGTTAGGTTTTTGATATGTAAGTGAGTCAGTCAGTCAGTCATAAAAATGCCGGTTTTTAAACGTTAATATATCTATAACTGTTTGAGCAACATTGATGAAACTTTGGATTCTAGGCAAGCTATTGGACTTTAAGAAATGTGCCAAATTTCATATACGTAGGTTAAATAGTTGTAGAGTTGTGAAGGGGTCAAAAGTAGCTCGAAGTGATTCCTGTAATATTACACACGGCTGCTGCGTCGCCAGTTCCTTTTTTCTCGAACTTGGCTGGACTCGCTGGCGCGAGTCTAGATTTTTGTTGTTCACTGTGTTTATAAACTCCTTGAAGGTCTACTACGACGCTAGGGACCATGTCACAGAGGAAAGTGCGCGTATTGAATGCGAATAGAAAAGTGAAGGCTGCCACTGACTTTATAATTGTGTACTGTCCCGACCTATTACTCAAACAAAAGGGCAAAAGTGTTTCAAAAGTAAAATTTTGCGTTTTGTACTGTACGTTTTTATACTGTATGATAAGTTTTTTTTACAATTTTTTTCAAACTATGTCTGGCTTAGGCCATCGTATGTAGAATAAAATAATATAGACGTTATGTTGGTACTGATTGAATCTGTCCTTTGCCGCTTAAAAACTTCGTTGCAGTCAAAGTTATTGAGACTATAAAACCCTTCGAGGACGTACAAACTGATTCTTTCAGCTAATGCATTTACCTATATAAACCAATGTAAAATTGGTTTCTCGCTAATTTAGTGCACTTACATTAATTTTGTTAAAATTTGATAACGGTATGATAACCAGCCTTTAACCATATAAGGGAGCCAGAAACATGGGAATACATTCAGACAGAGGCGATTTGTATAAATCAAGCACGGCGGTTCAGTAAGAATCGCCGGACCCGCGACCGTGGTAAAAGCTTAGTTAGTCAATAGTTGGGCTAGAACAACGAGACATATATACCTATCATTAACCATCTAGAAATGTCTTTCTGTTCATTCCTTCTGTTACCTCCAAGTATTAATGCCAATGCATGCGTGATAATGCACACATATCTATTACTCAGTAACGCGACATTGACTGTCTCAAGTGGCATCTTTTCCGTAAAATTAAGATTCAGACAAGAAGAGTTTCGTGTATTGTGTACGACTGCAAACAACCTCTTGTGGTGTTAACAGGCAGGGCTGAGTTTGTTATGACCATTCGTGTTAGGTATATTGGGGTAGCAAAGTCTATTTGTTCTCTATCAAAAGTTGTATTACTATACAAATGAAAAGTTGTCTGAAATGTCGGTAATTTAATTTCCTAGTGCCGATATTTACCGCCGTTTGTCAAAAAGACAAATTAAAAATTAAAAACGTGTTAAAAGTAAGTAATTTAGTGTAGGGATTTTGTAGTCTTACTTCTTTAGCCTTTCCAAGAGCGACACGATGTAGTCGATGCCATTCTTGATTGTGAACGTAAGATCTTGAAGCCCGTAGATACGGTTCTTGATTGTTTTTTCATCCTGAAATTGAAATTTCACCAAGTATAACCATCATAGCAAGTACGTAATAATTAGGTATAGTTGTTCCCGCAACTTCGTTTGCGTGCAAATTTTAAGTGTATTTTCTGGGATAAAAAGCCAGACAGACTATAATCTATATCTGTGCGAAATTTCATGCAGATCCGTTTAGCCATTCTAGTGATAAACTCCTGAACTTTCGTATGTAATAAATAAGACACACTGTGATATTTTTATTACGCTAGAAATACATACCTTGTTTGGGTCCGTTTCATCTTCTTCCATTTCTTCGTCAGGTAAACTTTGAGGCATTAGCGAAGTGTTATCTGAAAACAAAATAGCTAAGTGTTGACATTTCGGAAACCTCAAATTCAAATTTAAAAAATCCTGGTGCTGGATAACCCAGTAACCCACTGTTACAGAGGGTGTAACAAAACATGTACTCGATGCACAAGTTATACTCAAAAAAATATTGAAACAAGTTTTCAACATTTGACATCGCAAAAAATTTCTGTCCTACATAATCTAATACCGCAGTTAGTTAACTTCTGTATACAACAACAGATGTACTATTAGAGGACTTTAATACAGGCGCTATTCTCCATTGAAAAAATACGTCAGTACGTGGTCCAGTTGTAGACGAAGTTCAATAAAACTGTCTAATCCAGCAGCTCCAGTGCTGGCTCCTCACGTTTCTTCTACTCAAACAGACGTCTGGAGCGAACATGTTCTCCAGTAAGTTGACAAAACACGGCAAGTGACTCACTGCAACTGCGGTACGTAGTCCAGTTGTAGACGAAGGGCACCAGAAGCAAGATTGGCAGCAGCCATAGCCGCATGAAGTACCAGAAGGCAAGCCAGCCCAGCAACGCCAGTGCTGACTTCTCATGGTTCTCCCACTCGAACAGGCGTCTGGAGAGGAGGCGTTGTGGGTGGTGATTACTTACGATGGCAGGGCCGTCTTAATCTATGCTGGGGCCCTTGGGCGCACAAGGATTTGGAGCCCTTTTCGAAAGTAAATTATTGTAAAATTGTTCTTCTATATATTATAGGTAAGTAATAAAATATATCGCTGGTAGGCTACGAGCCTTACTTACCCATAATAAATAGAAGAACAATTTTAGTATAATTTACTTACGGTAATTGCGGTAAGTAATCAAATATATCGCTCGTAGCCTGGGCTGCCTGAGTGATCTTAAGCGATAACTAAGGTTAAGCAACGTACGGCACGTTCAGTCCATGGATGGGTCACTGTCTATGACTAACGCTAGTGGCATTTTTCCGAGCAGTTCCGTGCTTCGCAAGGCACGTTATCTAAGCAGTTTCAGAGGCCTTAGGGTGGCTTGACAACCTCTGACAGTAAGACCAGCCACTAGTCTTACAAGCCTCCACCAATCCCGACTTGGCCCCCGTGGTGGATTATGGCCTATACCTTCCTCAGGGAAGAGACCCGTGCCCGTCGGTGGGGACATAATGGGTTGATGAGGACTCAAGTGTCTGCACGATGTTTTTCTTTGTCAGTAAGTTGCTAATACGAGTTCACAATGTAGGTGCTTCGTTTTCTAGACAATTTCATTACGAATTGAATCTTCTAATGATCTTGTTCAATTTGTAAACGAGGCTATTAAAAATATATTGAATCCGATTACATCATAACTGTCGCTCTACAAATCGTACCTATTAAAATGAGAGTGAATTCAAAGGTTAATAAATGACTTTAGTAGCTATGCCACTACATTTTTAATCAAGTCCATACCAAGTTCCTCCACGGGGCCAAATCCGGATTAGTGGAGGCTTGTAAGACTGTGGCTGGTCTTACTGTCAGAAATTTTTAAGCCGCGCTAGGCCTCTGACTTGGCTAGACGACTGTTTAACGTTTAACACACCACACAGCGCTAGAAAGCGCCAATACGCGGTGGGACCACGTGGTGATAATGCTCACACCCCAAGCGCGGATCCACCGTTGTGGGCAATTGGGCTACTTGCATCTACTTGGGACTTGGGACATACTTGGGACAGCTAAAATGTTCTTTGAAATCGGTAGTAATTTAGTCTAAATGTACAAACAAACCCATTGAATGTTTGTGACTTGAACCAACTTGAACTAACATTTTAGAGGTTTATTAATTTATTAGTATGTGCCCCACAGCTTTGCTCACGTAAAACAATACATTGTACATGTACAACATCTTGGTCCGGGTGTAGTATATTTCGTAAAAATCTTCTTAGTAAGAATGCACTATATCAATCAATCATGAACGAGTTCAAACTCCGTTTCGGTCGATTTTTGAGCGCTGTTACGTGAGTACTTAGAAGATTTCCGTTTAAATAAAACCATATGTTCCAAGATGGATTGTTCGGTTAGCGCTTTATTTATGCTGAGATTTTGTATTTCTGTATTTTGACGAAACTAATGGTAGATATTTCATTATCCTCTTGCGGCCCGACCTTGAACACTAGAACAATTGATTTTGTACATCTTAATTGACATTGGGCCGCACGAGGTTATATGGTGCATGTTTCTTCCGTAATTTCTAATTTTGTATGGAACCTCTTATGCTTTAAGTAGTTAATGATAAATGACTACGGTAGAGCCAAAGTGATCTAGGGCAAAACAGTGATCTAAGTGTATCGCGTTGCTTCGACCAGTTGGCATGCCTTCACTTTGCAGACGGCACCAATTCTATGGTGAGTGAGATATTGTGATCTCTCAATGGAGTTAGCACTGAGGAGCACTAAGATTAGTGTGGCGTGAAAGATTAGGATTTTTCTATGCCATTGTGTAACAACCTCATTATTGGTAAAAATGTCACTTAGATTTCAAAGAAAATCAAGATAATTAGAAGAAATTCTAAATCCTCACCTAAAGTATTCCTCGCCAACCGCTATCGCATTGAAGACATTCCTCACGAACTTCAAATTGCTATAAATGAGTGGGATGTCGAACTTCGGCGGCTTTTGGACGTACTTTGTCTCTTTCGGGCTCAACAAGCGTGCCGAGGCTTTGATCTGAAAGAAAAGGAACCCTTAATATCCATCGTTGTATCAAGGAAAGGAAGATTAAGATTAACTGCGTTTCTTAGTAGAGACTGTACCTACTTATTAGAAGTAGGTACCAAGTATCATATCGCTATGAATTGATTTCAGTACTACTTTTGTATAGCTTAGGGCAGTATCTTGTATCTGTATCTTTTTATGTTTTGTATGTGTTTTCCTGGTAAAATAGAGAATATTCTTATCTTATCTTATTTCTCAAAGAGAAAGAAAGAAAGAAGAAAGAAAGAAGTCTTTTATTAGAATTGTCACAGAAACACAATGTAGACACGTAATAAACAAAATACACAAAAGTCAACAATATAAAAAATAAATAAAAATAAAAAAATCATGGAGGCATTCACATGTACAAGAGGGCGATAGGATGTATTTCTATGTCTGGGAAGCGGTTATTCACCTACGTAGACCACAATTATTAAATCATAATGTAACAAAACAAAAACTGAAAAATTTGGAAAAATCAACCTATCTATTTTATTAACGCAAACAATTCCTATTGCATTAACCTGCCTAACGCAATTGGTTAAGTTAAACAATATTGATGTAGGTACTCTAGAGTAAACTAGTCAGTGGGCTGAATAATTTTGGGCACTTGTGATCTAGAGTCATGCTACATGGCTTCGTGATCTCAAATTGTTCACCAACTGAGCTGAATCGGCTGAGTTCTAAACTTGGATCGAATCCTCTTACAAATGTTGAATTCCCTCTCCACGTTTATAAGTTCGAATGGTGGAATTGGAGCTTTTGAAATCAAAACCAATATGCCCTAAGAAAACTTACAGGGTTCCAAACAACTTCCATTTCCAGAAGTATCCTTGGACAGTTTCCTCTTGCGCTGGCTCGTTTCGCTCGATTCTTCAGCGCGTACCATCTCTTCTCCTGATTATTGATCCTCAACAAGGGTATGGAGATCTTCCCCAAGGTCTCTCCTTTCGTCAAAAGCGATTCGTCATAAATTGTAATCTCCAACGTGGAGGTGATGTCGTTGACGCCACTGGAGATTAATAATAACCATTGTGTGTTAGCGTCAAAGTTCAAGTATGTTACACGAAAACAAAAGACGTTCGCTCATTCTTTCATAGCTCAGACTCTGTCATAAGCAACACAAAAGGATATTATAAAATTGTTTAAGTAAACAAGATACCGTAATGAACGGAAAAATACGCAGGATGATATATGGGTAAGCAATTAACTATTGTTTATTGCATCTAAAACGGGTCATTACGAGGAATATTAGAAAAAATACGTTGAGAAAAGATACTTAGATTATATAGACACTAGAAGTTAGGCACTAACTATGACATAGACATCCAACAAACATCTTCACGGTCAAAATAATTTCTGAATCCTTGTGATGAATTTTAGTGTAATTTTAGTGTTGAGTGTTTTATGTACCTGTAGTTTAATGTGTGTTTCACGTAAATATAATTATGACCTAGTCTCATTTTATTTTTATTTTATTTTATTCCGGACACAAACAGTCACACACGGCTGTCGTCGACTGATGGCAGTAGTTAAGCCAAGTCAGAGGCCTTAGGGCGGCTTGAAAACTCCTGGCAGTAAGACCAGCTACTAATCCTACAAGCCTCCACCAATCCGGACTTGGCCCCCGTGGTGGAGTATGGCCTATATCTTCCTCAGGGAAGAGCCCCGTGCCATTCGGTGGGGACATAATGGGTTGATGATGAAACAGTCACACAGAAATACTATAAAAGTGTGTTATAAAAAAATAGACCTGGAGGTCCATTAAGTATATAAAACAATAATTAAATAAGCATGCAATCTTAACCAATTAACAAAATTATCGAAACTTAGAATTTGCACTTAAGAATGGTGAGTATTAGATTTGGTTGCAGTCAAGTATATCTAGAAGTATGAGCCATTATTAATAATTAATTAAATATTTTTTCCAATAAATACTTCTGGCACTTCCCCATCCATTATCCTCATCACCTAAGGTTGGCCGGAACAAATTTATTAATTTAATTTATCATATTGTCCAATCTAGTATTAAGCTGGCTTAATTGGAAATCAAAGAACGCAGAATAAGGGAACTTACAAAGTGTAGGACTTATTCCAGTTGGGGTCGGAGGTTCCCTTGACGGTGTGCGTCTGGACCCGAGAGTTGTCCAGCTCCATGACGCAGTAGGCGTCAGCCTTAGCGGCCAGGCCGGAAGCCGAGAGCCCCCGAGCCCCGTGCACCGTCAACGACAGCTGGCCCACTTCGTGCCAGTCCGCAAGACGGTACCACGCCTGAGGACGAGGCTGGCTTAGCTCACTTCGTCAAATCATCTTTTCTCAAACATGCTTGGGAATTTGAGCTTTATTGACAACCTTCTTCGAGATAAATCGAAATTGCTGTACTGGCCACGCGAGCAGCGCAGCGGCCGGAAAAAGTTGTATGAAAATTCATAACTGTCGTGTTTTGCGGCTAAATAAATTACATACTACAGTGCCACCATCTTATCTATTCAGTTGATGCGTTAGTAGAGAATTTAGTAGTAACATTTAAGAAATTTACCTAAAAAATGAGAATATTTAACCCGTCTTTCAATTTTAATGTACATATATCTATAAATCTTATTAAAGTGAATGAATAAAACAAAAAATGGGGAACAGGATTTACAATTAATTAGTTAGTTACAATTTTGCCCACCTGAACATATAACTTGGAGGCGCTGTAAACTCATATCTGTCGTGTTATTTAAAAATGGAACGATCTTTTACTCCGAACAATGATAACCAAGGAGGTAACTTATCAGAGGTTTTATTTAAATTTCGAACTGCTGGACTGGCTTGCGATAGAAAGCTGGATATACCTACCTACCTATTGAAAAAAAAGAACACTTTAACGAGGCAAAAATTAATGTTGTTCGTACGTGGTTCGTCTGATTTTGAAAGTTTATTTAATTTAACAGAATGAGTTCAATAGTTTTAATTTCCGCGCATTATTTGAAAAATATCATATAGGTACTAGCCTTGCCCACAACTAGGCATTGATGGACTCACGTATGTGTGCCTCGGCTTTGCCTCGGCCCACATTTCTACGTTCGTCCATCAATGCCTCTTTTGCTGGCCGCTGCAGTAATGTACCTACTATTATTTAGCTCAGAAACATTCAACATCATCTTCATCAGCCATTTGACGTCAACTACAGGACATAGGCCTCCCTCATTTTTAAGTTTCCCAATCTTGGCCACCTGGCACAGTCACTGGATCTCGATCCCGGCATCGGGATCCAGCGAGTCCCTGCCATCGTAACCAGGTCGCTAGATCATCTAGTGGGGGGTCTGGACACGTAGCGTCGTCCGGTCTGCGGTCAGAATTTTTCCGCCCTAACGGCCATCAGTTCTTCGAGCGACGTGCCCCGCCCACTGCCACTTCAACCTTATTTGCTACTTATTGGTATTCTGATGGTTTCCCGAAATGAAAATAATATTACATGACATCACATCTGTATCCCGGAGGGCTAGCTAGCAAAAGAGGTATTGTTAGGATTTGCTGCTGCCATGATCCTAGCAGACCTCTTTTCCTCCATCAACATTAATAAGTCGTTGCATGCATGCACGCCGGTTTCGGGTACCTGTTATCTTGACCTTTGCTACTACATTCCTTTTTTGGTCTAAAACCTAAAAAGGTTGTCGCCTTGGACGATCTTTAGGTTTTCTTATTATATAGGTTTATTTATTTTAACCCAAAACCGGAGTGCGAGCATGCAATGACTGATGAATGTTCCCGGTTTCTCGCTATTGTTCCGGAATTCAGTCGTGGATTTATGGATGGACAGCACATCGTCCTATACAACCATGCACACTCTACCGCGTTGCATTACGGGTGACTTTACAACTAAAATGTAAAGGTTGACGTGCTGTCGACTGTGCATTGTACACCAGGAATTGCACATGAGATTTGACATTTGGTTTGATTTGAGATTTGTCTTTTTTATTTGATATTTGTATGTATGTGTACATAATATTTTTGTTGAAGTTTAAGTCACTCGCAACAATAACCAGTATTTTCTGTTTGTTCCTAGCAAATGCATGAATATTTTTCAGATGATTCGTTGGTATTAGATTAATTAGCACTAGTGTCTCGGCATACTTACAAACTTTTCCTCGACGGGAATTTGTTTATGGATGCCGTTGGTGGTCGGTATGCTGTCGAGCGGCAGAACCCGGTTGGACCCGCATAGTGTGACCAAAAGGTGAACGGTGCCGAACCCGCACTCCAGCTCTTGCCAGATGTCGTGGGTCTTCTCTCTCTCCAGCTGGGAGAGGTCGATTACACATCTGTTTGGGGAACGTTATAATAGGCATAATATTGCAAAAATAGGTAACGATTTTCTGGGTTGTATTTACACAATTTATCAGACCTTATAAATATGGGGTGTTATATCTATAATCTATAATATATATATAAAAGGAGAAGCTGACTGCCTGACTGACTGACTGACTGACTGACTGACTGACTGACTGACTGACATATCAACGCAGGGCCTAAACTATAAGGGTTACAAACTTGAAATTTTGCACAAAGGTTC
Source organism: Yponomeuta plumbellus (assembly GCA_947310845.1). Lineage (NCBI taxonomy): Eukaryota > Metazoa > Arthropoda > Insecta > Lepidoptera > Yponomeutidae > Yponomeuta > Yponomeuta plumbellus. The sequence goes on along the minus strand of OX371198.1, from coordinate 12,170,865 downwards.
CTTTTGTAACGTAGGGGAGCACTAAGAAAGGATTTTTGAAAACTCATCCCCTAAGGGGGTAAAATGGGGATTCAAAGTTAGTATGAAACTTTGCCGTTTTTGAAGTTATTCGAATGAAATTTGGTACGAAGGTTCTTCATTTAAAATTATGAAACACAGGTAAAATAGTTTTTCAAAAATCATCCCTTAAGGGGGTAAGAGAGGGGTCCAAAGTTAGTATGAAACTTTGCCGTATTTGAAGTTAATTGAATGAAATTCAGCATGTAGGTCCTTCATTGAAAGTCATGAAATACGTGTAAAATAGTTTTCCAACATCATCCCTTAAGGGGGTAAGAGGGGGTTGCGAAGTTAGTATGAAAGCTCTTTCGCATGCGCTAAAAGTATCCCTATCTTATTTGCAAACTCTTTACTCAACTAAAGCCCACGCGGGCGTAGTCGCGGGCAACAGCTAGTTCGTAATATTTGTCTGTGCTAATATCTAATTGGTTCAAAAAATCTCTGTTCTATTTCTTGTAAAAAATCAATACTTTGAGCTTCTGATCACAAATTGATAAGTCTTAAGCGGAGATTATATATTTTAAGTTGTCAGGATCGTACCAAGAGTCAGTCTTTGGTCTTTGCCTACCCCTCTGGGATACAAGCGTGAGCTTATGTATGTATGAAAGTTGTTTATGTAGAAAGTAGATAAAAGTATAAACATCAACGTCGAATTGGTAGATGCATGGTGCATTTGATATAAGATGTGATACTACTATAACTTTAGTGGGCTTTAAGAAGTTCAAAATCGTTAACAAAGTAAGATGTTGTATTTTGGCCATAGACAACCCTCCTATTACCAAACTGGACTTGCCGTTCGGGATGTTTGTAATGATAAGTATTTTGGCTGCCGTAGAAATATATTTCGTTACAAAATAGTCCATCTTATCGAAACATCATGGAGCTAACGCATCGGCAACATTGTTTTAATTCCATCAAAGTGAGCTTTCATAAGAAATACTGCTATCACAAAACAACGCTGTTTTTGTGGCGCTATAAGTGTATTTTGATGTTGGTGCCCCGAATGACACCCCATTTGGATGAGAACCTTTGCGTAAGTTCACCGCGGGTTTGTGTTGGATCGTAAATGTGATAGGGCGACAATAAACCGCTAGTTTGCGGTAAGCGTGTCGGTGTTTTGGACCTAAGTTGGAGCAAGAGAACTAAAAGTTGCATACACTTTATAGGTTCTGAAGCGAAGCGTTAGTAGAGAACAATGCTAGGAGTCGTCCGTAGCTCCGGCTGCCTGAGTGATCTTAAACGATCACGAAGGTTAAGCAACATAGTTCGAGTCCAGTGCATGGATGGGTTACCGTCTATAACTAACGCCAGTGGCATTTTTTCAAGCGGTTCCGTGGTTCGCAAGGCACGTTAAGCAGTTGGTGCCGGCTGCGGCAGTCGTTTAGCCAAGTCAGAGGCCTTAAGGGCGGCTTGAAAACTTCTGACAGTAAGAATTATGTTTATATAACGAACATTGAACTGTCATAGTAAACCATGTATTGTAGTTCTAAGAAATGGGTCCCTGCGAAACCAGGTTTGGTTTGGGAAATTACATCTACGCCTAAAGTACCTTTAAGAAAACCTCATGTTAAAGAATAAAAATAAATCGAAGCATACTGGAGTTACCACGTGAAAAGTAATGGTCTATGACACTTTGGGTGACATTCCCTATGTGTAGATAGGTTCCTCCCTCAGGTTATTAAGCTCCCTCTGTATGTTATACATTGTTTGTTACCTGTTTTACACAGCAATAAATTACATGAAATTAAACTAAATCAACTTGCATGTATTAGTACAGTAGTCCAATCCAATATACTGGGGTGGGCTTGGTGCGACTGATCATACTTATGTCTGCCTATAGCCATATATTGGCCAAGTCAAGAGCAGGTTCACTCGTGGCAATGGAGGTCATTCGTGTAAAGGTTTATGTATATGTGTAAGTGAAAAGCTTGACACCGACCTGCCCATGAAGTGTTTCTGGCGGCCCTTGTGCCAGACGGAGAGCTCGAGATTCTTCTCGTCGTGCGCGTGCGCATGCAGGTCGAACCGCTCGCGCCATGATGGCCGCGCCGTCTTCGGCACCTGCTTCGATTTGTGGGACTCGTTGTTTAACCTGTCAGAAAGTTCATATTATACAGACATACATTAACTGTATAATGCAGCCTATAATAAGCTAGTTGCCCTAAAAAATGTAATTAATCCGTATTTTAAATTATAAAAAAATATTGGACACGTATTTTTTCTTTTTTCGATTAAACAAAAAATAACAAAGATATAGCCCATTAAAGTTACGTGTGACGTCACTCCGTGCTAAAAAATGCAGCACGGCGTGACGTCACACGTAACTTTAATGGGCTATATCTTTGTTATTTTTTGTTTAATCGAAAAAAGAAAAAATACGTGTCCAATATTTTTTTATAATCTAAAATACGGACTAAATAGAATTTAATTATTTTGACCATGGAAACTACTCTATTAGGCGTCTTACAGGCCTGAGGTTGCCACCGCGGATTGGCAATTTCAAGCGCTGAGAAACCTCAGACACTTAGGTTACCTCACGATGTTTTCCTTCACAGTTAGCGTGGTATTGCTGTTAAGCCAGTTCGCACAAGGCTAGTAATTTAGTCGAGTAGCGAGTAATTTAGTCGCTAAGGCCACTAATAAACTCGACTAATCAACAGGTTCGGACTTGTTAAGCCGATGAACCAGTGAGCACGGACGCATGGTGGGGGGCGCTACTCGACCGAAAAAATAGAGTAAAATGGATTGACTCGACTAAATCATTCACTAAACTACTCGAATAATTTTTCCTGGTTCGCTCACGTTTAGCCACTGAATTCCTCGCTACTCAACTAAATTACTAGCTCAGTGCGAACTAGGCTATAACCTCGTGAGGCCCAATGTCTTCAAGTGATCACAAAATCAATTGTTATTTTCAAGGTCGGGCCTTACGAGGCTATAACTTCACAAATGTATGTAACTTAAAAAACAGTGTCAATAGCACATGCCAGGATTCGAACCCTCGACTTCCTGATCAGTAGCACTAGTGGAATGAAGGGAATGAAAAGCGCGCTGAAAAGGCGTTCTACTTCTCTGCTACTACTCATACATACAATTACATTATATAAACTCAAAATTGTGTCCCCGGAGGGGTAGACAAATGTTGTTTCGCTAGCAGTTTTGATTGCTGTTGTCAGGTGTCTAAGTAGACACAATGGAAGGCGACCGCGGATTGAAGATTGAAGAGTCATTTGAAGCTGAAGAACAAGAGGAGGAATGGAGGATTCTCACCTCACGATAATCCGGTTTTTTTGTATAATATGTATTTTTGTCAAATTTCTTAAATAAATGATACCAAAAAAAAAAAAGAATTTCATAACTTAGGTTTGTTATGCATAACCCTCCGTTCTCTTGAATCAAAAAACGAGCTCTACAGATGGAATACTGCTCGATTTCATATACTTCTGAGGCCTACTTAAAGGCTATACCCCTGACTCCAGTAAGCTGGTGGACATGGCGCTCCTGTCTGTTTTATTTAAATGTAACAGTTCAGGAGTTTCTACTTCAGAACTTTGTACTTAACGGTCTGAGGTTTGGTAAATGAGGTGAGGTAAATTATTTCCTTTCTTCCCTCCTCTCACTGTTTTATCCCTTTAAGTGGCAAAGATAGTATACATTTTTCATTGGTTTTGAACTTTATCTGAAAGTTCAATTTACGGTGGCAACTATTATGCCATTGCCAGGCAGGATTTACTATTTGTGGCATTGAATTAATGTATGGACCAGTTGATATTTTCTACACAATTTTGAAGATTCCACGAAGTCAAAGTTTTTGAGCTAAAACTTTCCTAAGCACTATAATAGATTGATTCAAGTGAGTGAATCTGTAAATCCATCTTTAAAGTAAAAGTTGTTCGTATTGACGGGTAGAATTTCCCATTTTCGTAAAAAAAACGAGTCCTAAAGATAAAAACTTTCGTGGACAAAAAATTTGGCTGGTGTCTACGAAGTGATTTAAATAGCACGTTCATAACTAAACACACACACACGCTCCCACTTCAATAATAGAGTGAGCAAAAAGTACCAGCAGAAGAGCTAAATCATGGATAGTTTTTATTGGCGGTTCCTAAGTTCACGGATCTAGTATTTCTTTACATCAAAATAAAAACTGAAGAAGCTAGACAGCAAAAAATATAAAGTAACTATTAGAAATCTTTCGTAAGCACTAGACATAATTAACTTTATTCCGGATACACTTAACGAGTCAGAGACGAGCAACCGACGACGCGAGCTCCGTCTCTGCTTACCATGGTTCATCATCATCATCATTCAGCCACAAGAAGTCCACTGCTGGACATAGGCCTCCTCCGTGGATTTCCAAAAAGACCGGTTGGAAGCGGCTTGCATCCAGTGTCTGCTTGCCACTTGGATGAGATCGTCCGTCCATCTTGTGGCTGGTCGTCCTACGCTGCGCTTGCCGATGGTCGTCTCCATTCAACAACCTTTCGGCCCCATCGGCCATTAGTTCTTCGTCAACTTACTCATCCAGTGGGCTATGTCGACGACTTTCGTTTGTCTACGGACCTCATCATTTCTGATTCGGTCCATGACTAAGCTCTGCGAATCAGAGCGAAACTTGGCCGGACTCTTGCGACCAAAAGTCAAGTAGATGTAAGTATCCGTACAATACGATTAAAATCAGTTAACAATTCGGCCAACCTCGGTAATTATCGTGAATCCGTCGTTTTTCACATAGAGTTATCAATTCACAGACATGACCTTTAATTTTATAACTCGTTGTCTCATGGAATACAATACAAGAACAATATGATCAACAAAACCTATGGAGCTCAAAACTAACACTAACCTTTTTATTGAAATTAGAAAAATAATTGACCATCTTGACAGTCTGCCTTCTTAGTGTCAATAAAAACAGTTTGACGTATCTGATACATTTATGTCTAAGAACGCTAATTTCATTCGTGAAAATATTCGATATTATCAAATTTTATAACAATTAACTTACAATAGTTATGTATCATGGCTTCAACAAAAGCGTGGTAAAAAAATTGTTGCTCAATCTCGTGAAATTGTAAATAATGAATATAACTATTTTAGAAAAGAAGTTAATTTATTTAAAAAAGAGGAAAGTAAATATAAAAAAATTTTGGACAGGATTTCTGAAGCAACCGGAGTTTCGAAAAGCAGCGTGTTAAAAATTTTGAAGGAAAACGACAAGCTCTCAGATCAGTCAAATTCATGTCGCTTCTGCATAATAAATTTCCTAAGTCTACCGGTTAGTAATGTCATCTTAGCAGGTGCTATACATTGCGTTTATGATACTTCAAATTGAATGCTACCTAAAAGAAATCGCGGTAATGTATTTGGTGTCATTTCCGTCTCCGGATTTAGGCGATGATATCCGAGAAAAGCCGAAGTGTTAACTGATTTTAATCGTATTGTAATAAAGTTGACCCCTCAAGCCCCGAGGACCAGCCCGCGGTGGGCCCAATGTAAACTACTGCGCATTTTGTCAAGCCCCGTAGATCTGCCGGCGGCGGGTCGGTTTGCAACGGCACTTTTAATCGAATTTTGAAGATGATCGCACCGTTGCACCAAGTTTTTATTCATAGAATTATTTTTTTCACGCGATTTTATTTACTCTGAAAACGCCGGAATAATGAGCAAAGGAGACACTGCATCACGTTACAGCCTATCTCTTTCGGCCATTACTTTGAAATCAAGTCAAATCCAGTCTCTCGTTTAGCGTACACCCGTGTGTACGCTAAACAGTTGGGGCACAAAAAGTTAACGTACACACGGGTGTACGCTAAGCGCTTAAGGCTGTAACAAGGGCGAATGACTTTGAGCATTTGACCTCTGAGTTATAAAATAATAAACTAGCGCAATCTCTTGAATGTTTGTTGTACTTCTTCGGCGAATACTTTAGAGGCTAATCCATAATCCAAAGATTACACAGATAAGAGATGTGGCGGATTTTCGATGGCGATTGTTCCCTGCGCTAATTAAGAAATCGTACAATTTTGTACTAATCACGCTTAATATTAACATTAAAAAATATATGATCAGATAGGATTGCAGATATTGATGTGGCCGATATTTGCATGAAAGATTTAAATGAAAAGCTACTATCGTTTTCCAGCGAAATTAGATTCTGTGGAAAATAAAGCTTTTAGAAAAAAAAATTTTTTTGCCATCTAGACAGGTTAAATGCAATTTTTTTTCCGTACGAATTAGTCACTGATATATCCTTTATTACCAAAGATTTTATTCAGAATTTTTTAGTGCGTAGTTTTGCCTAACATTTCAGTTAAAGCTAGACAATTTTGCAACATTTACCCTTGTTACATAAGGGGTGCTCTCATGCGTAAGGGTTCCAAAATAACACGTTCTTCTTGCAAGTGTGCGCACTACCACAGTAAAGTTGTATGAGCATATTTTATTCTTTGAAAACTATCATAAAATTCAAAATTAAATGTTACTCTGTGAATAACTAATTTAGCTGTGAAAGTAAAATATTCTAGGCATGAGGGGTCCACTTTATTCTGGATACACTTGAAGAGTCAGATACGAGCAACCGACGACGCCAGCTCCGTCTCTGCTCGCCATGATTAAGCTCTACGGATCAGAGTGAAACCTGGGCAGGCTCTTCCGATAAAAAGGCAAGTAAGTGAAGCCAGAGTAATCAAAATAAAGTTAATAATATAAAGCTGATAAGTAAATACTAATCTATAGATAGCTCATTGGTACGGAAGTAAACATGAGCTTTGATTCGGAATGCATGTCTTATTTATAGCATCAAGGTTTTTTTGTTGTTAAGTTTTATTTAAACAAACCGTTGTTGATAGAAATCGTTAAAATACGGGAAACCAGGTAATTTGTTCGTGCTAAGTTTATTTATTTCATTATTTCCGCCGTTTATCTCATTAAATTAATAATCGTCAACTGTATTGAGATGACCTATTGATATAGGGATTTTAAAAAATGTTTGCAATAAAACCAAAGCTGAATAATATTAAATGTAAGTGTTTGTTGTAAGTAGGTACTGTTTCTCGCTTATGCAGGAAATTCTATTGGTATGTGTTTTGATAGAAATCTGCACAATTCTAATTTAAGTACCATGAAACTTGGCATAATCTATATATATAAAAGGAGAAGCTGACTGACTGACTGACTGACTGATTGACTGACTGACTGACTGACTGACATATCAACGCAGGGCCTAAACTATAAGGGTTAGAAACTTGAAATTTTGCACAGGGGTTTCTTTTAGAACGTAAGGGAGCACTAAGAAAGGATTTTTAAAAATTCATCCCCTAAGGGGGTAAAATGGGGGTTTAAAGTTAGTATGAAAGTTTGCCGTTTTTGAAGTTATTCGAATGAAATTTGGTACGAAGGTTCTTCATTTAAAATTATGATATACGTGTAAAATAGTTTTTTAAAAATCATCCCTTAAGAGGGAAAAGTGGGGGGTGCAAACTTGGTGTGAAACTTTGCCGTTTTTGAAGTTATTCAAATGAGATTCAATATGAAGGTCCTTCATTAAAAGTTATGAAAAACATGTAAATAGTTTTTCGAAAATCATCCCTTAAAGGGGTAAAAAAGGGGGTGCAAAGTTAGTATGAAACTTTGCCGTTTATGAAATTATGCGAATTAAATTCAGAATGAAGGTCCTTCATTGAATGTCTTGAAACACAAGTAAAATAGTTTTTCGAAAATCATCTCCTAAGGGGATAAAAGGGGGGTGCAATATTAGTATGAAACTTTGCCATTCTTGAAATTATTCGAATGAAATTCAGCAGGACGCTGTTTCGTTGAAGGTCATGAAAGACGTGTAAAGTAGTTTTACGAAAATCATCCCTTAACGGGGTAAGAGGGGGTTGCGAAATTAGTATGAAAGCTCTTTCGCATGCGCTAAAAGTATCCCTATCTTATTTGCAAACACGGTACTTTACTCAACTAAAGCCCACGCGGACGTAGTCGCAGGCAACAGCTAGTATCATATATTTTGTATGCACAGTATGCCAACTGACAGCTGCTAATAGTAGATTATCATAATGTTACAGTTCAAGAATATTATTTTGTAACGTTTTTTCGGTAAAGCATCCCTACCTATTTACAATTCCCATGTTTTCACCTCGAGTATGTATGACTAAAATATCAAGGTATTATTACCCAGGTACATTAATCACACAGTAATTATAATGTAAGCATTCGTCCATCCAACCAAAAAACCAGAAATACAAACCACAAAAAAAAGATTCGAACAGTCGAAAGCACGTCAACCTTTAAAGACGTGCACCCTGACCAGTTATGTTAAAGACGACTTTGCAAAAAAATATAAACACTGACCTGTCGACTGTACTACTTTAGGAATCTGCAAAAACGTAACTCAACCTGCCAGTCATGTTCTTGAATGACGTACAATCAACGCAAACAGTTTTTTGAGCCTGCATCATGAAGTTCAAAGGTCTAATGGTAAATGACCACATACCATGACTACCACGCAAGAGGTCCCGGGTTCGAATCCCGGCTGGGGACAGAAAAAAAGAAACCCAGGTCTTGGATGTAAACATGTTTGTGACGTCGCTGTTTCTGGTTCCCACGACACAGGGTATGTGCCAGTATGTAAATGCTAAAAATGTTTAAAATGTTAAATTTTACCCAGAACCAAAGAGCATATGTCTAGTCGTAACGCGTCTTAGTCCATCTACGCATAAGGCATATCGGTCCTAAAGGGTTTTTGGCATAAATTCTGTGTAGTCACAGGTTCATGATTCTAGGTTCTTTGCCGTGGATGCTAAAAATCACTGTCTACATAGTTGTACCCTCTTACAATCTAATAATAATGAGATTGTACCTCCTTAAGGCCCTAAGTAATCCCGCCTCCCTAATTTCCAATAGGTTAGTTGCTGTTCCTTACAACCAATACTTTGACTATAGATCGATATTTCTGACTTATTGGATTTCATAATAAACTAGCGCTCCAGTTGTATGAATACATTGCACGTCGAAGCTTCGAACAAGTTTTGTCAATAAAAAAATTAAAAAAACTTCTGGGATGAAATGTTTTTATGTACTGTACTAAATTCTCAAAAACAATGTCTGAGATGTTCAAAATCTCAGCGTTGAGAGTAGACTATACTTTATTGATGGTTATCGCACAAAATGGACGTTGTTAACAGAAGTATGAAGCAAAAAAGGCTTCCATGTCCCTGGAAGTCACGATACGTAACGATCAAGAAGCAAACTACTAACTAATCACTTCTTGTTGAAATGACAAAAAAGTGCCATTGTGCGTGACCTTGTCACATTGCAGTGTTTTACCTTCCGAGGTAACGGTCCACAATTATTGTAATGGATAGGTTTTTCTCAATCCGAGGTGAAGTAAAAAAAAAATTAGACTGCATTTTTTTACTTTCCAAGTGAATCGTGAGCGAGATGAGTTTCAGAAGCAGAGCTTTATGGAAAACCAGTTTTGCATATTGATGTAACTCTTCGTATTGATTAGCGGAACGTTCCTCTTAAGAGGAATGCCTCTTTGGCCCAGCGTTATTACGTCTCATTATCATGCCGGAGGTCGTGTATTCGATGCCCACTGGGGGCCGCCGTACATTTGTACAAATGGCCTAATGGCCTCAGTCTGGGTGTATTCCATGTTTGTGATGTCGTTGCTTGGTTACCACAGCACAGGATATCCTAGTTTGGGATTGGGACCAGGGAAAGTGATTGTGTTGTGTTAAAGTTCATCATCATTATCAACCCATTATGTCCCCACCGAGGGGCACGGGTCTCTTCCCTGAGCAAGGTATAGGCCATACTCCACCACACCACGGGGGCCAAGTCCGGATTGGTGGAGGCTTGTAAGACTAGTGGCTGGTCTATTTTTTTATTTTTTATTAAGTAAGTAATACCTACGCTCTGTATAAATATGTGGATAATTATCTAAAATCTCATTCTATTTTTATGATTCTCAAGACACTTTTAATTAGTTCCTCATTGAGATAACTTGTTGCCAAAATTGCATAGCAGGTTGACGAATCCGAAATATTGCCATTTTAATGAAGCAAGTGGGAAAATCCAAACGGATGAGCGAAACAAACTAAGTAGTCTTTTAAGGGGCACGTTGTGGCTTACTAGCGCCACTATCTCCATATCATAATATGGATCTTGAGATCACCGTGAGATCTTGATTACGAATTAGAGAAAAGATTATTTCTGAGATGACGAAAAGATTGTCACCTGAAGACAACGTACATTGACTGTCAACAAACATATGTAATTTTTTAAAATAATGTTTTGATTTCTTGAATGAAAAAAAAATCTAGTCTTTCTTTCTTTCACAGATTGTTTTTTTGTAAAAGTAGCTTTTCTATTCTCTCAATCATTACATTTGTGATTTTTAGGAGCCACGTCCGGCACTTAAGCTAATCCAACCTTGACTTAAGCTCTAATATACACATTTTTCAATACTTTGGCATCAAAAGCTGCTTTTGAGCAAAATCTGACTTTAGCCCTTTTAGCATCAGGCCACAGAATTATTCTTGACTAGCTTTCGCCCGCGACTCCGTCCGCGTGGACTTTAGTTCAAAATTTTGCAACCCCCTTCACCCCTTCAACCCCTTAAGGGTTAAATTTAGAAAAACGGCGAAACACGTGTTCAGTCAATTGTGTTGAAGAGTATATATTTAAGTTTCAAGAAAATTAGACAACATTCTTTATACCTCCCATACAAATTTTGGCAACCCTTTTCACCCCCTTAGGGGTTGAATTTCAAAAAACCCGGTCTTATTCCTTGCCTACATCATATATAGACCCTCTGTGCAAAATTTCAGCTTCCTAGGTCAAACGGCTTGGGCTGGGCGTTGATGAGTGAATGAATCAGTCAGTCAGGACTTTGAATTTTATTTATATAGATAGATATACAGACGTTACTGGACAAGTAGGTAGACCAAACTTGAAGATTTTTTTTCATATACAGACAACACAGACTGACGGACAGACATGGCTAAACTATGACGGTTCCTTGATGACAGCGGAACCCATAAAAACAGTCTACAGAAAACACTCACCTAAACTTGCAATACACGCAGCTGGGTCCGCTCTCCGGAGAGTCGGGCAAGTCCTTCGCTTCCACCAGCACTATGTTCACCACCGACCTTCCCGGCTTCTTCAGGAGCTCAAACTTCCTGCTTCTCCACACGTACTAAAACAAAGAGAGGCAGTTAGACCAGACAAAACTCACTAGCAAGCAACTACAGACTAGAAAGAGGTATTACAAACAAGATACATAAATAGTTCGAGTTGAAATTTGACGATTTTGACATTTAAACGACATTGGGTGCTCATAATCAACTCAACCTATAAAAAATTCAAGCATTCAGACTATCATGCCGAAACTCTACCGGCCGACAGCAATCTGGCTCCAATATTTTATTTAAATTAGAAAATAGGTTTACATTTTGTTTTTTTGTAACTTAAAAGTTTTGATTACTATATAGGGAAGAGCGGGTGATCATGCTCTTCCACTATAAAGGGAAATTTCCCGCCAGGCAGATCGTATGCCTGGGGACGGCCGGTCCCACTGTAATCCGTTGGACGTTGTATTTATGGTATGTCAATGGGTAAACTTTGATTGCGCGATGCAGGAATATTGGAGTTTATAGTGCGCGCGCAGAGTTGACATGTGCTCGCCACAACTATCTTAATATTAAACTTTATATATTTCATATTCAATTCAATTCAATACAAATATTCCTAAAAACTATAAACATGCACAAAATCCACTAAATGTTTCGTCCACAATACTGATACATTAAAATATGCATTAAAATAGGCACACAGAAAAAAAACAACAAAAAAAAACCTACCTAACGTAACAAACCTCCCCGGAACGCACCTGGACCAAAGTTCCCGAGTACGCTGGCAGCATTGCCACGCTGCACCGCCAAAGAAATATTATTCTTCAAAGTTCAAAGTTCAAAAATATTATTCGAAGAAATCTTAATATTATTCTAATTTAATTATTGAGTTTTTTTTTAGTATAAGATAAAACCTATAAATGTGTGTTATTAATAAAACGAGGCTATAGGTACTCAAATTAGCAACTACGCCGTTAGTAAATAGTACATTACTGCCGCGGCCAGCAAAAGAGGCTTTGATGGACGAACGTGGAAATGTGGGCCGAAGCGAAGGCGAGGCACAATACGTGAGTCCATCGAGGAACTTTTTCCGGGCGCTGCTCTCGTGTAATTGACCAGTACAGCAATTTCGACTTAACTCGAAGAAGGTTGTCGAAATAATGGTCAAATTTCCAAGCATGTTTGAGACAATAAATATTACTTGATTTTATAATTATATTATATATTACATTTACATTCTAACACAAGTTATTGGCGAATTTGTACGGACAATCAATGAATTTATTGAACGAGGATTGAACAATGTACAAATAAAATAGAAAATATTTACACCAAAGAAGTATAAAAATGTAACATTAATAAAGGAAGAGGTCAGTACCAGTACAGCAATTTCGACTTAACTTGAAGAAGGTTGTCGAAATAATGCTCAAATTTCCAAGCATGTTTGAGACAATAAATATTACTTGATTTTATAATTATATTATATATTACATTTACATTCTAACACAAGTTATTGGCGAATTTGTACGGACAATCGATGAATTTATTGAACGAGGATTGAACAATCTATATTAATAATTTCGTTCGGGTCTACGGTAGACTCGAACGATATGCACACCAAATGAAAGAGCGTAAAAAAATAGTTGATCTGAGTCGACAACATATGGGCGGAAAATTCGTATTATCGAGCAGCATCAATATAAAAATTATTAAATTCAACAATGGCGTTGCCAAGTAAACATGTCAATGTCATCATTGTTGTGTTAGTGTCACAAGTTTTCATTGTGAACTGTTATGGCCGGTTTACATTATTTTAGTGTTTAGGAGAGTGCTATAATACAATTAGAGAGGCAAGTGCATTAGTACATTACTAGACGTTCGAGTGAACGTTTATATTTCTTCCAGTAGAGTGTCACTTCGTCGACGTCGCGAAATATGCGCTATCCTACTCAAAATACTATGAGTTTTAATGGAACACATAAGTAAGTTTGATAATTCGAGTTATTGAAAACAACACGCACCCGTCACGGGTCACTTGCGCACTCTCCTAAAGTTCTCACAAAATTTTTAGTTTATACACAGTATATAAGTAACGAGGATAGTAACGCGCTCAGGTGTTACTGGATAGAACAATAGAAACCAATTCTATTTTGATTCTAATTGAAAGGCAACTAGAACCGTACTATACCGTAAAACGTACTAAAGCTAGTGGCGCTTACACGTTTCTACAAAAGCACTCTCCTTAAGAAGGAAATAAATTAAGAAAGAAAGAAAGAACAAAAGAAAATTTATTTATTTGATACTCAAAACAAAACAAAAAAACACACACAGAGTGCGTACAATAATAAAAAAAATAACACAGAAAGCATAAAAAACGTAAAAATAAATAAACTGTACAACATGAAAATAATAATAAAATACATTAAAGGTTGAGCCCCCAAAATGGGCCCGATTCAGCATAATGTTGCAACAGAGTGTAAAGTAAAGCACTTTCCTAAACACTAAGATAATCTAAACCGGCCCTTTGATCTAATTTGTTAACTCCATAGTGTGTGGAATACCGTGGCATCCAAGAAGGTTATTATAATCTGTGCCAACTGAGAAGGTGTAGTAAGTAATCTGCGGTGTTTTTCATTGGCGGGAAGACAATAATTGACATTGAGTTTTGGAAGGGTGCTAGCTGTTAAGTTTATGAAGGAAGCTCATTTAGTTAGTAATTTGTGATGAGGTACCCATGACAAAGTTATGATAAGTATCCGATTTTCGCCTTGCATTTCTTCGTGAGTAGCCAGAACATGTCCAAAAGAGCAAGATTGGCTATCCGTAATAGTGTGCTGGTTCCAATACTGATGTAAGCATGGTAGCGAGATTTGGGTATGGCAGAAGAATCATGAAAGTAGGATTAGTGCAGTACAAATGAGATCCTTAAGAAATATGTGTGGTGTTACTTTGAATGACAGAATACGCAATAGTGATCAGAGACCGAGGATGTAGAGAAAGAGGATGTAGTGAGTGACTAGAATTGAAAAAAGGAATGTTGCGCTGGTTTGGAGATGTGGAGAGGATGAACGAAGAAAGACTGACAAAGCACATATATCGGGCGAATGTGAGTGGAAGGGCCGGTAAGGGACGCCCCATTTGGACATACTTCGACCAAATAGGGGATGTATTAGCAAAGGGCAAGATTAAAAGTACCCGAAACCGATGTGGGTACATGCAACGACTAATGGATGTCGATGAAGCGAAAGTGATTTGTCAGGATAGTGGCAGGTGACAGTCCGTGGTCTCTGCCTACCCCTCTGGGATACAGGTGTGAGCTTATGTATCTGAATGTATTAAGAGATTTATATCTACTGGTGGTTGATAAATACAGAGATGGCGTCACCATATAAAAAAAACATAGTGGAATATTATTTTGCGTCTACATTTTACCCGAGCGAAGCCGGGTTTTCGTCTAGTGTATTTACCAGAAAATATTTACACCAAAGAAGTATAAAAATGTAACATTAATAAAGGAATAGGTCAATCGTCGAATCCAACTCGGCTGGGCAGCATTCGGGAAACTCAGAAAAGTATTTTCCTCCAATATACCTCAATCACTGAAAACAAAATACAACCAGAGTGTGTTACCAGTGATGACTTACGGCACTGAAGCCGAATCTGAAGATTAGGTAGGTAGTAGTGCGTAACTAACTATAAATGATGTTTTTTGGTATATAGAGTTAGAACTTAAGTAAGTATTGTATTAGAAAAGGGCAAGTTTTAATGAATATTCATTAATTTAATTACCCACCTGAACATATGTTCAGGTGGGTAATTCCAATCTATCTACCTAAGCTTTTGAGCTCCGTTTAAAAAACAGTTTTTTTTTTATTTATATGGGGACCGAATGAAGGCAGCTTATGAAAATAATATCGTTCTAGTCATAGAGGTCATTACGGCAAAACCGGCAGGCTTAGGCGCGGGCCACATACATGAAACGAGGGGCAAAATCAGTACGGAGAGGTGACCTATACCTAATAATTATTACTATGCATAAAAATAAAATAAAATTCTATAAAATTCGCGCCCTCATCGTCGTTCCGTTTTTTTGTACCTATAAGTATCTAAAAAAAAACCTTTATACTTTTTTTAAAATGTGGTGTGGTAGCTAACTGCGTTGCAGTTTGTTGCGCTCGCTCTTTTAATTTAAATTTTCTATTATTATTATTTTTTTTTTACTTTTTTTAATGAATGGATTTAGTTTATTTCGACGCTAACTAAATTTAAAATAACAATGATTATTAAAAACAAGATAAAAAAATAAAAATAATACAAAAATTAAAAAACAACAAAATAACAAATCAAGTTAAAAATACAGTTTTTGCTATTTTGAACATACTTCTAAAATATAAAAATGGGGCACTAGTGCATCTAAATAAATATTTGTTTTCGCAATAAAATGCTGCTTAGAAATGTCAATAATAGTATTAGGTTTTAGAACCAGCAGTTTTTTACAAAACGCCCAACAAAAAACTCCTCGGTCGCAATCGTAACGTTTGCGAAAGCGATTAGCACAATGAAAAAAGGCAATTAGTATGGAATTCGATAGTTAGGCGATTGGAATTATTCAAGAATATGTAAGCCTTTCCTCAAATAAACATTCTCTTTGGTAGTCAGTTTTCTATTATGTGATGGGCTTATTTGCTTTGATCACGCTTTGATTTACTTATTATATAGTTGATGGTAAGATTCGACAGCTTAATTAATCAAATGATTTTTGTATTTGATGTTGTAAACGCACAAACCTGGTATGTTCCAAGCAACTATATTGTACCTATAAGTGAAAACCTTTTAATGACTTTTTGCTATTATATTGTGCAACTAGTGACCCGCCCCGGCTACGCACGGGTGGCCAAACCTTTTCCATGGAAATTGCTATATAAGTTATACATTTTCGTGAAAAGATGGCCCTGTCTAGGAGCCCCATTACAAACATACTCACAAAAATACAAATCTTTCCTCTTTATAACCTCTTCAGTCCTGACCTTGATAATAACAATTGAAAACCATTGTTGTCATCAAGGTTAGGACTGAGAAGGTTATTATACTATAGATAGATAGATAGACAGTATAGAAGTATAGATGTACCCTCCATTTTGTTTAGGCGATGGTTTTCTTAAAATCCAATTAATCTATATATATAAAAGGAGAACCTGAGTGACTGACTGACTGATTGACATATCAACGCAGGGCCTAAACTACAAGGCTTAGAAACTTGAAATTTTGCACAGGCGTTCTTTTTGTAACGTAGGGGAGCACTAAGAAAGGATTTTTGAAAATTCATTCCCTAAAGGGGTGAAATTCAGTTCAATGTTCAATGTTAGTATGAAACTTTGCCGTTTTTAAAGTTATTCGAATGAAATTTGGTACGAAGGTTCTTTATTTAAAATTATCAAACACGTCTAAAATAGTTTTTTAAAAATCATCCCTTAAGAGGGAAAAAAGGGGGTGCAAACTTAGTATGATACTTTGCCGTTTTTGAAGTTATTCATATGAGATTCAATATGAAGGTCCTTCATTAAAAGTTATGAAAAACATGTAATATAGTTTTTCGAAAATCCTTCCCTTAAGGGGGTAAGAGGGGGTTGCTAAGTTAGTATGTTATTTGCAAACACTTTACTTAAATAAACCCCTCGCGGACGTAGTCGCGGGCAACAGCTAGTAAATAAATAAAGGAGCTGATACCTTTTGTACTTTTTTCCCGTGGTCCCTGAGCAATGTCAGGCCACTGCCGATGCGGTCCATGAACTCTGTGGAGACTGCCAGCGCGGTCGGCGCCAGTGGGTCCATTACCACGTGGTTCGGCATACACGTCCTGCGGACAAACAACTCGCCGTCAGCACAAACATAAAACTGGTTTCGATTATTAACATATCTATCAAGTTTAGGAAGAAGACGTAAACGACAACGTGCCGATTATTTATTACACTGACAAACTTAAATCAATTATAGGTACCTACGAGTTTGCGAAGCCACGGTTTAAAGTTGAAAATAGAAAGGCCCCTTTAGAAGGTTTGCAGGGCTAACTAACAGCTTAATATTTAGTTGTTACAAAAGTGCTAAATGTAAATCTCAATATTTTTAGAACCTACAGCCTAGGTCCAAGAACAATGGATAGTCAGAATATCCGTTAAAACCGCCGTTTTGGCAATCATCTGAACCTAGTTTCTAGATACATTAATCTAGGACGTCCATTGTAACTGTTATTTATGATTTCTCTTTTTGTCACTTTTTGCACTAAACAAAACTGTCCACTTACAAAATTATTTTTACAGCACAAAAACGAAACATGTGTTTTTCTCTTTTGTGTCGTTGACGCAAAAGGGTCGGAAGTGGTACAAATTCCAACCACTCAATGCAGGTATGTACTTATGGAGTGTGGAACAAAATAAACTATTTTTCAGTAAAAATCCTAGACCGACCGACCTTCGCGATAACGTGTGCAGGCCGAGGAGGTCACAGTGTTTCTAACGGTTCTACTGTAGACATGGCTAGCTAGCTAGGTATTCCCCCAACTCGTCTATAGACTATGTAGGTATGTAGTGACTAGCCACATGTGGTACAGTTACACAGAGAAAATTTTCACTATGAGGTCGTTTAGTTATAGACATAAGTTTTTAGGCCTCCGCTGAAAATCAGCACCGTGACTCCGCTACGTTATAGCTGACCGAGAAAATGTTACTGTTTTATATATAATTTTTAATTAACCTAGTTTCAAAACTGTATAAGTAATGATAAATAAAAATATATATTAAGATTTAATTAAGATTTTTATTCTATTAGTGTAGTCATTTTAGTGACTTTTAAGAAATATCTGTGGCTGAATTTGCTTTTTTTGTACCTACAATAAAGGGTTTTCTATCTATGTATCAGCTCAGTGTAGTATGAAACCATTTATAAAATAGTGCCTTACAACGATAACTTATGTTATGATTTATGAACTAAAACTTTCGTAAGCACTACACATTTTAAAATATCTGGATCCACTTACTTGGTCGGACTCTTCCGATAGAAATCAAGTAAGTGGATCCGAATAATATTTTAAAATCACTTGTTATCTTCAAAATTAATGATTATTTAATAATTAAATAGGTATTATTATAATTCTAGATGACTATAATTTATATAAATTTGGCACGCATAGCAATTCCTTCTAAATTTAAGATTAAGCCCATACTATCTCTCTGGGTGAAGGCCTGTGCCCTACAGTGGGGCGGAAGAGTCCAACCAAGTAAGTGGATCCGGATATTTTAAAATGTGTAGTGGTTACGAAAGTTTTAGTTCAATTACTATGGAACGTATAATATATAGGCTACATAAAAAAATCTAGAATTGCCACACTTAACTTAAAAAGAAATCCGTTAACTTTAAAGTATATGGATCGGAATCGGGACCGAACCTGGATACTTTTTAACAGGATCTTGATACAATATGTACCACTGAACTATCTAGACCATAGATTACTAATAATGCTCCGGTAAGATTAAGCAACGCATTTTAAGGCCACTTTACATTTTTGTAAACCACAATTTATTAATGAAGCTTTCTTTTAAATTGGATACTAACTGCTTATTAATTTAGAGCGACCAAAATTATTTTGCAAATGGATTTGTAGAAAATAATTAGGTAATGAAAATTATGACCGTCACCAGAATTGTAATTTTGTTATTTACTATCATAAGGTGTTAAAACAAGTGTTATTGTATTATTAAGTCTCACTTTGCTTAGAATACTGCATGCTTATAAGCTATGAGTGAGTATGCATGTCAGTTATTACTTAAAGAGCGCAAGTCGATATATTTTATTATGTAAAGCAATGTTTAATTTTAGTTAATATTAGACGCCTACAAGACAGGTTTGTTGCCTAGCGTAGTGTCTAAGATATTATTGGAATTTTAATTCTTTTCTCTGATTGAATTATTATTTGATGTGCCATGCGTGTAATTTAATTGGAAATAAATAAATAATTTCATTTCATTTTTTGTACAGAAATTTTTAGTGTCAAAGTTTTAGGAGTACTTATTTATGTAGAGACTGCCTCGTTGGTCTAGTGGTGTCATACATGCAATACCATATCGAAGGTCGTGAGTTCGGTTCTCACTGGGGGACCGTTATACATTTTTACAAATGGCCTCAGTCTGGACGTATTTCGATGTTTGTGATGTATTTACACTGCCTAGTTACCACGGCACAGAGTTTAGTTTGGAATTAGGAGAAGATAAGATAAGACAACCATATTCTTTATTGTACAGGAGAAAAAACAAATTAAACAAGTGTTTTAAATGTTTTCTTGTTTTCTTTCAAAGTTCCTTTAAATGGGTTCCGTTCAGTTGAAATCATCGTAAAGTGTCAACTTATGCCGCGGACAGCGCCGGTTTTTCCCGACTGTACCGTTTACGTCACGACACTTAATTACGACGCAACGACTACTTCCACTAAATTATAAAATAACTGGGTGATGCCGATGCACAAAAGAATTGGAGGTCTTCGGGAACGTGTTTTATCTTCAGGAACTGTTTTCCGTCAGGGAAATCCTCTGACTCCAATCGTTTGCGTTCGTTGCGTGCCTGCGACTACGACAGTGTTCCGAGTAAATATGAGTCATCAATTACACGAAGCAAGTGTGCAAAGATCCACTCGAACGCATGGTCAGATCAGCCCCCGCAGCACGATACCGGGGACATGGCTACTGTATCGAGCGCTACAAGCGCGATAAAACATCGCGTCAGCTCACGATTACTCGCCAATGCAATACCGCCCATTACAAGGCAAGATGGTGCTTTTATATCACGCGCTTTAGGGCTTGGTAAAGTGCGTGCTGCTATCGTGAAAAGTAGAGGTGCCAAAGTATAGAACGATTGGGGACTTGTGAAATAAAAAAATAGTAATAAACTAGCTGTGCCCCGCTGTGTTACCCGCGGCTTGTTAGGGAAAATAAATTGTGTATTAACAGTTAAAATAATAATTATTCACATTTTTAGAAGCAACATTATTTAAATTTGAGCATCGGAAAGATCAATTATCTCATGGGAATAAGATATTTTCCCGCGGTAAAATGTAGCCTATGTGTTAATCCAGGATGTCAGCTAATTCCATACCAAATTTTATTAAAATCGCGCCAGCTGTTTAGACGTGAAGAAGTAACAAACATACCCACTCACAAACTTTTGCCTTTATAATATTAGTGTGATTAATAAAACATGATTGTGAAATATTTTTTGGCCCACTAACTTATGCCGCCGCTAGTCCCACCGTTCCCCTGCTAGCCCTGATATCTACTGCACAGTTGGGTTTGTGGGTATGTAAAGCTAATGAGCTTATCCCAAATTTAATTTTCCCTGAAGTGAAAATTATTGATTGATTACGCGGTGATGGATTACCATCCGGAGGTGGTCCTCTTGCATAGATCAACGAGGTAGATACAAAACAATGCTTTGTCGCAGTGTCATGCAGCGCGGGTGCTAACCACAACTCTTCCTATCCATGCAAGGCTCGACATTACATCCCACATATTATATGCCCAGCAGTTAGCATTAACATTTCAGATGGTTTTGTTCGATACTAGCACGTATATTGCCTCTGGTAACAGTTACTTTGGTTTGCCCTTAGTATAATGAAAACTACTTGGATTTTTCAAAGGTCATCTGTAGGCTTTGCTGCACGTAAATTGTCCCAGTATACGGATATAGCATTGGTTTTTTAGTGTTCCGTAGTAGACAAGAAACCCTTACAGTTTCTCCATGTCCGTACGTCTGTTTGTCTGTCCGTCCGACGATTAGTTCCAGAAAGCTGAAATTTGGACATCTAAGACATAATATTAATAATTATGCCGACAAAAATATATATTTTTTAGGATATTCCCCCTACATCTAAATTCGGGATCCATATTCTTTTTCTCTAACGTGGGATCGCTGTTTTGTTGGATTGGTCGCTACCATTTCTTGATTTAGGGTTCCATTTGCAAAATATTAAGCTTTAAACCGCAAATTTTTGCACGATTGTGGAAACTGAAAAAAATCAGGGTATAGCACATACAATCATATCTAAATTAAAAGGAAAACTATCAAGGCTTTACAAGTTAACGAGTAATAGGTGACCAAGGTAAGATGACGAACTGCGAAAAACTGCAAGCAGATGCTGGATGCGGCAAGCCGAAGACAGGGCGCTATGGCGCTCATTAGGGGAGGGCTATGTCCAGCTGTGGACTAATATAGCCTGATGATGATGATGATGATGAGGTGAACAAGTTATAAAACGAAAACTACTTTAAAATTACTTACTATTTAGCCTCAAACCCCTTCTTTTTGCGGAACCCTACACTGTGCGTGGCCTCACATACACTTGGCCGGTTTTATATCCTGATGATATAGTATAGATATGGAGCGTAACTAGAGCTGCACGCAGCTATAGTATTTTTTGTTCGTAGGTTAAACGTATTTTTTGACATTCATTTATGAAAATCTGTGCCTAAGATCTGCCTGTCTCTCACATGCCCGCGCGCATATTCATATCAACTTAGCGTTGATGACGTCATTCTGCGCAAAAATTTGTGCCATTTCCGATCACTGGTTTTTCACTCCATAACTTGATGCGGTTAGAGCTTATAGCTTTTTTTTATTTTTTATTTTTTTTTACACTAAATATCAGTATCAAACACGCATGTTAACAAAAAAAAATTTATATGATGTTAGGTTCCCCGAGAGTACTTAACACCCAATTTTGCAACCGTGAAAACCCTGTGCTACCTCCATGGTGCTCGAAAAACTGCGAAATATTGGCACTTGTTTCAGTTTTTTCGAAGAAAACTACCCTAAAGTATTGTTTTTCGAGGATCTTTGTTCGGTACTTTAATAAAGTTAACTACAGTCTGTTAGCTTTTAGAATATCCTCGGCTACTATCGATTAAACCGAAGGTAAGGTTTATCTTGTATTGTTATTTATAATTTTACATAACTTTTCAAAATAGTGAAGAAAAGTTTTATACAGAGCAGGAAGTAGTATTACACTCGCGTGCTTTCGGCGAAAACCGAAGCCTACTCTAGAGCCCGAGGTATATTCTGAAAGCTAACAGACTGTAGATTTGCTACAGTTTGAGCTTAGCCCCAGACAGTGCCAGACAGTGCTGGGGAAAAGCTCTAAGGGGCCGTCCATTAATCACGTGAGGCTTGAAAGGGGGGGAGGGGTTTGACAAAAATCACGAAATGTCACAAGGGGGAGGGGGGGGGTGTAGTAAGATATCACGTGTATTTATTTTTTCATGATTTTTTCAAACGCGCACGCGTTCAACACGCGCGCTTGCGCGCGCAAGACTATTCTAGTTCTAAAAAAATTTAAGATTTTTTGTAGATACGAAAAATACACGTGATGTTGGGTGGGGGGTGGGGGGTAGTCTTAAACCTCACCATGTATCACCAAGGGGGAGGGGGGGTTGAAAAATGCTTAAAAAAATATCACGTGATTAATGGACGGCCCCTAGACGTTAAGAAAACAAAATAATGTACGCTCGCGGTGTTGAAATCAAATTACCTACACGGACATGGTTGTTAAAAACAATATTTACCATAAAACGTGTGAATTTTATGACACACGATAATATTTAAAACTTTTCTATCGATATATGATGTGCCGTTGAAGGTCAAGGGCCGGCCCTAAACCAGATTGGCCGGAATCTCTAGACGAGTTATTGAAATTGGCGAAAAAACTGCTAGTTAGATTAATTATTTTAAAATATTCTGTATCTAGGCACGCAAATGTTTTTTGGTTGTAATTTTATTAAAAGGTTATCTGTCAACCAAAAATTACCTCGTATTAATTTATGCTTCTCGGAGCTTGTTTTATGATACTTGAAACTTGCATGACTGTTGTTGAAACGCGAAGTTACATGGTATTTGAAACATGGCTCTAGTTGAAACGCGAACAAATCCTAAGTTGTTTATTGTCTCATAATGTAATTTAGATAGATACAGGGCCCGTTTCTGAATTGAGAATTTTAACAAGTAAATGTTGTAGTGTTGTCTCGTCAAATTTCTCAGAAAAGAGCGTGACAGAACGTTACTTAAGTATTTACTTAGTGAAAATTCTCAACTCAGAAACAGGCCCAGAGAACACTACTCAACTTTGCTCGCGTGCACTGAATTCAGTTACATGACGGCCGACTTTGCAATAAAAATGTACAGGTTGACATGATGTCGACTGTACCAGCTGGAGAGAGGCAGTTTAATACAATGTATGTACCTACCCAAGGCACCATAGGGCACATCTTTAAGCTCAGAGAGAAAGTATGGACTTAACTACCATCATAATACATGCTCTTTGAATGCTTTAGGTATAGGTAGGTACGTTCTTTACATATTACTTAACATACCTACATAATTTCCTTGGATATAAGGTAATCATTATCCTTTTTTTCAATTTTACTAAATTGTCAGTTAATTGTTAATAAATAGCGAGCTCAGTAAACGCCTCTGTTTCTTCGTGATTCAATAAAAATATATTTACATAATTAGAATTAAATACTAAGTAATGACATTCCGTGATTACGCGCCGACAAAAGCGACAGAAAAAAATAGGGCCGGTTTCTGAATTGAGAATTTCACTAAGTAAATACCTACTCAAGTAACGTTCTGTCACGCTCTTTTCTGAGAAATTTGACGAGACAACAGTTAAGTAGGTAGTTACGTAGTGAAATTCTCAAACGCGGCGGTAAGCTCAGTCTATTGAAAGAAGATTACTAAAACACAGTGAAAAACCTGCGTTGGTCATTTACCTAGTACGTTGGCCAGGTACCTACATTACTGTATCGTGTATGGCCAACTCTCTATCTGTCTCCGCTTGTTGTGTATTTTAATCTATTATTATTAATCTTGTTTCTTTGCTTTCTTAGTGTTATGATTTGTAGTTTGATGTGTTTTGCTTTGTTTTGTATACGTGTGTGTGTCTTATGTAAATAAATGAATTATCTATCTATCTATCTAAAAATGTTCCCGTACGCGGATAATCGCAGTTGGTATCGAAAAACGTAAATCTGTAGGCGATGACGTCTTTTAAGAATCCGGTTTAGACTCGCCATCTAGATATCCGCTTAACACCTATTTACAGAAAACGATCAAATATCCTCCAGAAACAGGAAGGAAATAGAGTCAAAGAGTTACTATTGACCTTTAGCTTAGCATATTTTAGCATAGATTATGCTTTGGCTAGACTAGACCAAATTACAATGTCCTTAATAACTGAGATTCTTTGATGTTAGTGAACCTGATTTCCATAACAATTTGCCCTGCTTATCCCCGAAAAAAAAACAAGCATTCCGCGTGCTAAGAACAATAAATCTAAATCTTATCTCAAAAGTACTTCGCAAGTACCTATAGACAATCTACAGATGCGAAAACTTTACAGCTTAGTAACAAAGGCGCCCGTAAAGTAGTAGATTAGAGTGCATTTAAAGATTAACATGTTGTTGACTGTACGCAGAATAAACGAAAACTCAAGGCGCTCCATGCAAAGAAAAGTGTCAGACCTAATCTCGAAATAGGTTCCACTTCAGAACCTTGGACCACGGACCGTAGACTAGATAGCATTTATCATAAGGCAAATGTGTTTTTTTTTTTTGTTTAGAAAGAAAGAAAAAACGTTTATTATACCAACAAACATCACAGAAACAAAATAAACAAACAATGCTACTTGTATAAATAAGTAGGTACCTAACCCAACAGACAAAAAAGAAACCAATAAATTGAATCAAAACCTTAGTCTGTGTCTTTCAGGTTCAGGTTAAGTTTGGTAATAACTTTGTTTCGTATCATGAGCGTGAGTTTCTTAAAAGTTATTTAAGAGTAAGGGCCGGTTTCTAAATTGAGAATTTCCCTAAGTACTTAAGTAACGTTCTGTCCCGCTCTTTTCTGAGAAATTTGACGAGACAGCACCATAGTTAAGTAGTTTCTTAGCGAAATTGTCAATTCGGTAACTGGCCGCATTGAATTAATTCAATGCTGGCCGTAAGTATACTATCTACCTCACTTCTTTTTTACCTATATTATGTGGTAGAGAAAAGACTTCCTAATTAAAATGCATATGAGCAGCGTTTTATAGAAATCGTGTTTCTATTTCTTTCTATTTTCTTTCCTAAACTTTGTTGTGCATGCCGAATTCCTACTCTATGTGTTTTTTCTTGTATCGTTTTAGGTTTTCGTTCTTGTATTATTTGATTTTATGTTTCAGAATGTGTGTGTGTGTGTATGTGTAAGAAGTTAAAATAAATTGTTTATCTATTTATCTATAAATAATGCCGTAAATGATAGCAGGTGCTACAGGTGTAAGGAAATATATTAGAGTCCGTAAAAGGATAAAGTAAAGATCTCTAAGAAATTCGGATTCTGAGATCTCCTAATTTAAGCTGTATATTATTGTCATAAATTTGTAAGTGACGTAGAGATAGTTTTATGTTGGCGACACGACGTCACGGGCCACGGTTCATCGTGTTTGTTTGAGTGACATTCAGTAGCCACATACCTACCTACCTACAATTCGTACAAAACGCCCAATGTGTTACATTTATTCGGCTCTTTAGGGTTAGGGCTAACTGGATCCTCATAAAAACAATGACATGACCCGCTAAGACTGTGCATCTGTGTTTTGAGAAGGTCTAAGACACACAGAAAAGGCGTGGGGCGAGGTCGCAGAAAAGACATTTCGTCTTTCCAATTCACTTTCATACAAAATATACTGAAGGGGCGTGGACGGACGGGACAAAGCCCACACAGAAGTGACGGGACGAGGCCTCGCGAGGGCGCAAAATCTCTACAATGTGTAGCGTCATTTCCGCGTCACACCTCCCTTTTATTTGGCTAGGGTCTAGGTGTGTTCAGAACTGAATACATTTTATAAAAAATACTCCCTCGTAGCCCCGGCCGCCTGAGTGATCCTCAACGATCACGAAGGCTAAGCAACATAGGGCGCGTTTAGTGCATGGGTGGGCGACCGTTCTATGACTAACGCTAGTGGCATTTTTCCGAGCTGTTCCGTGCTTCGCTATGTACGTTAAGCAGTTGGTGCCGGCTGCCGTCGATAGATGGCAGTCGTTAAGCCAAGTCAGAAGCCTTAGGGGGCGGCTTGAAAACTTCTGACAGTAAGGCCAGCCACTAGTCTTACAAGCCTCCACCAATCTATGACTATGGCCTATATCTTCCTCAGGGTAGAGAGCCGTGCCCCTCGGTGGGGACACCATGGGTTGATGATGATGATGATGACTCACTATGTAGGTAGGTACTTACTATTCTTATAAAGAATAACTTAGGTTTAGCGAGTAGAGTCTGCGTTTATGACAAAATAATGGTCATCTCGGTCGGTTTAATGACTCAATTTAAAGGTTCTGAGGTCCACGAGGTATGCAATATTTCTTACTGATTGATGGCATTGTTTTTAAGGTTAATTAACAAAGCTAAGGTGAGTAGAAACCATGATTCTATCATATTTTTAATTCAGAACAAGTTACTAAACTAAGTAAATTATTTACCTTACCTTTCGTAGGAAGATCTGTGCGATTACTTTTATTTATTTATTAATACTTTTATTGCACTTACATTTAAAATAAAAATATAGTACAATGCTGCGGACTTAAAGCCATTTGGTGTGAATTGAGCTGAGCGCCTAATTTCTTAGTAGCAGTTCTGACTTTGGACATGATTGAACTTCCGATGTTAAGGGCATCCACTGAGTCGAACTAAGGCCACCGAGGAAAATAAATTATATCTTTGTTACAGATCGAATTTGCAAAGTCTTTTTACGATCTCTCAAAACGGACGTTTTTGGTGTTAATGCTTCCCGTCTCTAATTTCTTTCTTGTCTCCGTCTATTGTTGCCTGGAAGAAATTGCTTATAGTAATAAGGCCGCCAATTGTACTTAGATTTATAAAAATCTGTAATAGTAGATTAGTAGCCAAGGGCTGTAAGGCATCAATTGCAGCCCGAGATATTTAGGCGCACGAGCGCAGCGAGGGCGCCTATAGTTCGAGGGTGCAATTGATCCTTAGACCCGAGTTAACTACTCTGCTTTACATCTCGATTGTGAGGTAATTAGAAAAAAACCAGCATTGCAAGAATAAAACACTACTCGTTTTTCTTTTCGCCACTTCATGAATTCGTCCTAAGTGTTCAAATAGAACTTTCAGGCAAAATATTGTTAATTGCTGCTTCAGCTTCCATTTTCATTGAATTGGGCAGTGTTGCCAGATCTGGGCTGGCCAAAGTCGCCCATATTTTGAAAAAAGTAGCCCAAATCGCCTAAAAATTTTCCTATGTAACCCAAAACGCTAATTTATTAACGCAAGCCTTTATAATCACCGCAAAGACTGTAATAAGGCACAGCACGTAGGTACATATGTGACTGAATCACAATTTTATTAATGTCTAGTTAATAAGGCGCCATTTCAAAATATAGACTATTGCGATGAAAAACGGCAAATAAACTTCAGTTCAACCATTATAGTTTATTCATAGATATTATTTGATAAGACGCCATCGCGGTCAATCACAATAAAAAATTACTCCGCCTCATCATCATCAACCCATTATGTCCCCACCGAGGGGCACGGACCTCTTCCCTGAGGAAGGTATAAGCCATACTCCTCCATGGGGGCCAAGTCCGGATTGGTGGACGCTTGTAAGACTAGTGGCTGGTCTTACTGTCAGAAGTTTTCAAGCCGCCCCCCCCTAAGGCCACTGACTTGGCTTAATGACTGCCATCTATCGACGGCAGCCGGCACCAACTGCTTAACGTGCCTTGCGCTCGGAAAAATACCACTAGTGTTAGTCATAGAACGTTCACCCATCCATGTATTGAAAACGCCCTATGTTGCTTAACCTTCGTGATCGCTTAAGATGATGCCGAGCGACTCCGCCTCAGCTATTAATAAAATTAAGTGTCCCAAGCCTTCCTCATCGTCAGCCTGAGGTGCACTAGTGGGTCCAGCGCTTTCTGGAGTACAGTTATAGATATTTTTTGAATTGTGTAGCTTGCTCATGGCTTTTTTAATAGGAAATCAGTTCGCAGAACAATAACATGTTCACAGAAAAACTTTCGCAATGAGTATGACTAGTATGAGGCACAGACTAGATACATAAACATGGGCTCCGTTGCCCGGCCTTTACTGGCTATTGCAGCAAAAGATTGCCCCACGTTTTAAAAGTAGCCCAAAAGTCTCCGAAAAAAATTACATTATAGCCCAAATGGCGACTGGTCGCCGATTGCCATTTCAGGTCGCCATTCCACCCTCAGAGATAGCCCAAATGGAGATAAATCGCCTAATCGGGCACCACTGAATGCAGCTTATATCTTCATCACTTGCAGAACTATTTTTTTTCCTAATTAGCACGTAAATATATAAAAAAGTCCCAAAAACAAACAATATTTAAAGTAAAAGTTTTCTAGGCTGGACTCGCTGTCGCGAGTCTAGATTCCCGCCTTTTTTTATCTTTTCTTTTTAATTATTTTTTTTCAAGAAAAAAAAAATTATTGAGCTTCTCCATTCGATATTTAAAATTGATGACTAATACTCATACGAAGACAAGGCTGAATAGCGAAGCGACCTCTTTTGTCATTGGGCTGAATGCATGATGTCTATTGCCAGTATGATGGTTAGAAGTACGCGAACTTTTTGAAAGAGTGAAGAGTTTTTTTTAAATTACTTACCGCCCTAGGGCTTTTCTAGCTACATTATTACCCTAGAGCGCTAATTGGTCGCCTACAAGCCCCATTTGGGGGTAATAAGGAACTACTTACCGAATATGAGAGATGTAAATGTTATTTATGAGTACAATAAAGAATATTCTATCTATCTAGTCCTTGGTTTTTTCCGTTCAGGTTCATGGGCTGCATGCATGGGTTCTAAAAATCACTATTTACAATTTTTCAACGACACGAAAGATAGACAGACATACGTACAGACACTTTTTGTAAATTCCATCTGTAAAAATTATATAAGAGAGACCGACCCCTCGGTGGGGACATAACGGGTTAATGATGAAGATGTTTCTTTCCTCAGTGGCGCTAATTTGACTCAGTGGATCCCCTTAATATTAAAGAGTTACATCGGCTGTTGGACATGGAATACTCTCTCCCACAATAATACAAACTCACATTATTTAATTCAGTTCCACTTCCGTTAATTGAACGCAAGAGCTGACAATCATTGAACTTTAGGCAGAGTGCACTCTAAGTAGAGCAGCGTATGATTCGACAGTCTTTTGTATTCAAATACGTTAACTAACACTAACAACATCGTTGGCTAATCGACTCATCAGTCACAATCGATTGAGGTACACTGGTCTATTAAACGATTTATTAATTAAGGTTTAATAGAGAGGTCCGCAAGCAGTGGCAGTCCCTGCCTACCCCTTTGGGATACAGGCGTGAGCTTATGTATGTATGTTTAATAAACGCTGGTCTATGAAAGGAGCGAATTGTAATTTTATGTAATTCCTAATTTACTTTATTGAAACAACGCACACACAAACAAAACAACTGTTTTAGTACATATACATACACAAACTCACGCCTACATCGTGTAGAGGGGTAGCCAGAGAACGGTCATGTGTTACGAGTTCCTAATTTTGATTTATTTTTATGCCAATTTTCCATGTCAAATTTCATGATTGAGGTGCGCTGTACAAAAAAGACAATTAGTAATCGGGAAATTTTTGCGTGAAAATTAAAAACTCCTATTTTCAAGATTTGCTTTTATTCAACAACGTACATGTTGTAGTATAACTAGGTAGTTAATTATTTTGTTTTGGTTGTCTTTATTTTCTACCCGAGTGATTCTTCACCATTGGTTACCTAATGAAAGCTCTGCGTTTCTGCGTAGACATCCTAAAATTAATTAGATATAAATGATGCTCCAAAACACCAGGATAAAACCCATGGTATTAATTTATAGAATCATTTAGTAATTGAAACTACAGCCAAACATTTGATGGTGAATAAGTAAGACAATTTTTTATTAAAATGGTCCCGTGGCATGGCACTGAAAGTTTTAGAAGGATTCACTTCTTTAGGTTAAAGAAGGAGTCTATAAGCTGGAATTCTCTCAAAAATGTTGATACTATGTCGGGAGGTCGAGGGTACGCATACTGGCATGTACAGTTGACAGCACATCATTCTTTACACCCATGCACTCTACTCCGTTGCATTACGGGAGGCTTTGCAACTAAAATGTGAAGGTTGACGTGCTGTCGACTGTACCAATGACTTTGTTTTCAAGTTACGTACCTACACCTGTGAAGTTGTATACAGAAGTATTAGCAGTACCACTCGCTGATCGAAAAACCGAGTGTCTGAGATGTTTACAAACCTCAAAGCTTCAAATTGCCTATCCGCGGTAGGCACGCGTGATAATTAAGCCCATACTCTCTCTCTCTCTCTCTCTCTCTTTCTGAGAGATTGATTTGTAAAGTTCTTTATTTGTATATAAGATAAACAATTTGTTTACAATCCCAGTGTTAGTTAATTATCCTGGGTAAAACAGTCATAGGTCTATGGGTAGGTATGGGTTAGCAGATTAAGGGCGTCTTTATTAAACTTTATAAATGAACAGGCCTTATTTTTTTATTAAATTGTAGTTATATGAAGCTACAAGCTAATATACCTAATGTACTAAGAGATATGAGCCCTTTGTTACAGAGTTCATTTAGGTATAATCTCTCTCTGAGAGAAGGCGGCCTAGCAGTGGGACGTATACCTAGAGGCTGCAAAAAAGTATGTGCATATAAGTCGGTACTCACGATTGTTCTATTTCTGAAAATTCACTAGTGGTCAGATCGCTAGGTTTTGGTTGACCAGCAGTTTTCGGTTTGGATCCATACGAAGGTGCTGGTATCTCTACACTTAGGGATTTTTCGTCAACGGGACCCTCTGATTCGGCATTATCAGTAACACTAACGGCTCCATTTGAGGTTTTGTCTTGTTGCGACACCATCTCCGTCTTAGAAGAATGGTCGCTTGCCAATTCGATTTCGACATTTTCCGGTTGAATTGCGCTACGACGTTGTGGCTCTGATTTTATTGATGCATTGTTGGGAACCCCGTTTGCATCACCGCACTTAGCCAACTTTTCAGTTGGCTTTTCTTTTTCTGAGCGAGCTTTTACTCCGAATGATTTATAAATCTTTTGTTTGAAAGACATTACAACAGGTTTGTTTTGTACATTGAATCAGGTAGATAGGTAGGTAGTTAAGCAATTCACAACCGCTAGACACAAACTCAACTTTTATCAAGTTAAAAATAAAAATAAATATGTTTATTTTTTATTATTTCAGTAAAATTGGTTTCACCCATTTGTACGTTATTTGTAATAGACACAAAGTAAGTAATTAAGTGGTTAATATTATTCCATACGGATGGAAGCGGCGGCGATGACGGTAACAACAAGATGTACGAACAATAGCGAAATAATAATTAAAATGACATGACAGCAATCGGTGACATTGAGTAAGGTAGGTAACAACGAGATCGTCGTGGCGTACTGCCACTAAATTACCAAAACTCTACATTTGGTAATAAAATATCGATTAAGATTTGACTTCAAGTTAAGGAACAATCGAATCGTTAAAAAAATATTTAGAGTTATAGTAGGTAATCTACTCATAGAGATAATAAAATGGAGATCACCTACCTCCTATCGGCGAGGCTCGGCCGTGGCGGTGGTTCAATATTGACTGAATCCGCGGGCCCGCTCAGAGACGCCTCTCTCCGAGGGTTTTCCACATTGCGGTTCTTCGCACCTTTGTTTTTTTTCCACGAAAACAAAAACTTGTCCACATACTTATTCATGTAAGTAAATAAGCAACCGCGGTCGACTGGCCGCACGCGGAATAAGTCCGATGCTCACGAGGGTTCAGGAGTTTATAGTGTCGTTCAGTTGCCTGTTGCCTGTGTTTGTTCATAAATATTTAAATGAGTCCGGGGCATAACTACCTAATAGTGTAAATCACTGCAGCTACGTCATCTACCTAGGTCCGACCGGTCGGTCAGTACTAATTTTATTTATATAGTTCAATCAATAGCAGTCTATTTATATACTTTTAGATGAACACTAAACAAAAAAACAACATAAATTCACGCCTGTATCTCGGTAGCGTACGCAGAAGCCATGGTACATATATAGATAGACATATCGTTATCCACAGGGAAGAGACCCTTGCCCCTCGGTGGGGACATAATGGGTTGATGATGATCGTTTACCTAGTGGTATGCCACTTGCTACATTATATCTTGATCATCTTTATAGTAAAAAAAAGGTAGTTTGGTACCTACCTACTTAACAGTCTGTTATGGCTGGTTTACACGTATTAAGTTGTCAAGTAGTTAACTAAATTTTAACTTAAATTTAAGCGACTTAATTTTAAGTAGGCGTTTACACGTTCGCATCAATTAAGTTCTTTAGCTAGCCTGAGATGGACAATCAACAGCGCATTCCATTCACAAATCAGTATCAGTAATCAGTACAACACCCGTAAGTTGATCCGGATTAAAAGTTCAGCAGGAACCAATATAAAGACTAAAATTTAATCTGTTTTGTTTGAAAGCCTTATGATCCTAATTATTTAACATATTTGTATCGTATTATGACGTTCATTCGGTATTAACACCTATCGGATGCATTTTTGATAAAAAAATGTGAAATTTTGTACATTCGCCGTCTTAGCTAGGATTGGATATAATATTCTCATTTTCAAAGTAGGTATCCTAGAATTTAGGTGCTTTCTCAGTTAGTCAGTGAATTCTGAAAATTTGATATGATGACGTAGGTATTCTATTTCCAGCTCATGGGATCCTCATAACTAACAGCAGATAAACATTTCTTTTCAGGTCCCAAACGTGACAAGTGGCAAGCTTGTCGCCGTTATCCGGGCACAATTTATCAGCGAATAAACTCGGCAAAACGGGATAGCGGGCGTGAGCTTTTTTTTTTTTCTATTTATTCTTTTCAGGTTCGTGTAAATACAATACCTAATTCTAGTGATAGTTAACGAGAACTTTGCTTTCGCACTCTGGGCCAATAGACATAACATTTACATATAGGCACATACATTGCTTCTGGCCCCACACTGGAATACCCTGTCTCGTAGGAACCAGAAACAGCGACATCACAAACATGTGAACACAGAAAAGGCCTGGGTTTTTTTGTCCCCAGCCGGGATTCGAACCCAGGACCTCGCGCATAGTAGGCAGATGCGCTACCACTGGGCCACAGAGGTCGTCAACGACATGCAATGTTCGGAGGGTGAAGACATTATAAATGTTTACCTACCGTAGAAGGGATTAAGCTGGGTCAAGATGTCCCAGTTCAATTTCATTGCTAATTCGATTAATCCACAGATAAAAATAGGGGTATTGTCCACACACTAGCGTCCTTATTTATAAAAACCACGGATTTATAAAAGTTTCATGATAAAAACACGATTCCTCTAAAACCAATCTTAAACTCTGTTTATTAATCTATGGCAACAGTTTTCCCCTCAGAAGATGGTATTCCTTCTCCTGAGATTTTCCCTTGTAAAATCTTCACCACAGACTATTTTAGTCGGCGTTATTGGATTGTTTTAACGAATTCAAAATTTTATAAATATAAGACCGTAAAAGCTTACCTAGGTACTTATAATCGCAATTCATGTCAAGATGGCTTCCCACGGTCTGCGATATCGCGGACGGACGCGGACCAGCTCGCACGAAACACCGTGGGAAGGGTCTCGGTCCGCGGTAGCACAGACAGACAATACGGTCAGTTGGAAGAGCCTCTCGTGGTGCGTGGCTGTCCGTGGTCGTCGGCCGTCCGCGCCCGTCCGCTATATTGCGAACCATGGGAAGCCAGCTTAACTCAAACACGCGCCAGAACGGGTTAGGGGGTCACTCGGCTAGACCGATATGAATGAAATTTGGCACAGAAATAGTTTATAGTCTGGAATAGCACACAGATTTTATTCCATTAATGTCCAGTTTCCGTGGGATTTTAAGTTCTCACACACTTCGAAATGTCCACTAAGTTGCGGCCGACGACATCTCGGTGGCCTGCGATTTCGTTCGTGTGGACATTCGATGTGTGGATAAAAATTAACCTTCATGTTTTACCTTCGCCAAATTTCATACAAATCTCTTCAACTGTGATTGATAAACAAACGTCCATCCTCCAAACTAACACATCTATTTATTATAACGGGTGACTCGCGCCATCGTAGTACAGTCGACAGCACGTCATCCTATACACCCATGCACTCTACTCCGTTGCATTACGGGGGACTTCGCAACTAAAATGTGAAGGTTGACGTGCTGTCGACTGTACCAATGGTGGGAGTCAAAAATGCAATAGGGAAAATGAAAGATAAGAATATTCTTATTCTTTCTTTTATTCTTCTTCTATATCTTAGTTTGAAGGGGCCAGCCTTAGAATTGAGATATTTCAATAAGATATTCAATTGTTTTTTTTTCTAAAAGAAACTTTTATTTAATACAAAATTATAATAAGTTTATAATAATGAAGTGTTACATACTAAGGTTTTGATTATTCTTAATCACTTAATCAAATGAAATGATAAATAAGTAAAATAAATTGCAACAATACAAAAAAAATATTAAAGTAGCAATAAGTAGAAGTTTCACTGACATCTGAAAAATATTCTGTTTTATTTCAATGCATGCCACTGGTACCTAGCTTAAAATCTAGTACTGTAAACAGGAAAAGAATATTTCAACAGAACAAAACAGATTTATTAATTACTATGAATCTTATATTTCTATGAATCTATCACTTTCATCCAATCAGTAGGTTGGTAAAGTAATTTAGCGGCATTGCAGTCATATTTTAGGCATTCGTTAAATACTCATTGTACTAATTATTGAACTTTCATTCTTACTTCCATAGTCATTTTTCGTTCTTAACCAAGTTGGTAATTACTTACCTACATTTATAGTGAATGGAATGCTTCAAACCAGGTAGTAAAATAACTTAAAAATCTCCTGCAGAACTTAAAGGGACAATAAGGTAAGAAAAGGCAGTGGGGAAAAAAAGTTTTGTAAAGCACCAAAACAATAGGAATATCTTCCTCTTACCAGACCAAAATAAATCATATGATTTCAGTTTCTCTCTCTCTCATTTAAGAAAGTCAGAAAAATTTACATCTGTATCTTTGCCCAGAAGTGGGACACAAAAGAGGCTACTTAAAAAAAATAGCTGATGCAAACAACTTTTACTATGGGAAAATTGTTGACACTGTAAAAATTGAAGTATTAGTTAGTAAATTTAGTATGGAACAGTCTACATCTTTCTGCTATTTTTAAAGTTATATCAAGGAGAATTTCTCCTTGGTTATATTAAAGATATATCATCTTTTCATGTAACATGCAGCTTTTGATAAAATTGTTTAATAATGAACCAGTGTACAAATGAGAAATTACTATAAATTTAATAAAATATAGATACTTTACTTAATTATTGAACTAATTCTACAAGGAATGCTAATAATGGACGAAATTAGTATATCATTTTGAATTAGAAGTAGCAGAGAAGATATGAACAAATGAAACTCCCTACGAAGTAATTTACAGAGTTATATCCACTTACATACATTTAAATCATAGCTGCATATAAAATACAATTGGTAGTAAATTAACCCTTGGAATCATTAAAACTTAAAAATATTAAAAAATACAAAATAATAAGTAATTAGACAAAGTTGTATAAATTTAATAGACTACCAAGAGTTTCTCGTTGAACTTTGAATCCTAAACTAGTAATAATAAAATTAATTCTGGTATCCAGAAGTGGGACATGTTATACTACAGTCACAAATTTTCTAATTTAATTAGGATCAGTCTTAATTAGAAATGCAACACTATTTCAATAAGTTATTGAAACATTTTAGACATAGCTAATTATTAGGCCGAATCTATAAGATTGGTAAAATATTTCAGAAGTATAACATTCCTAAAAACATTTTGACTTAGTAATTTGAAATGAATTGTTGCATTCCTATCCTAGCATTTGTAATTGTTTGTCAGTTTTTGTTGAACACAAATATTTTAAAATTAAATCTATGATTATGTAGGTGTATGTGCCAATAGTCTTTAAAACTGTCACATTTTGGTAGTGGCTTCTAGTGAGCGCAGGAGCGGCGCACGGGCCATATACTAAAAGCGGTCCTTTGAGGCATGAAGGTCGGGGTTGGTTAAGTACTGCAGCTCTTGAAGCTCTTGAAACTTCTCATGATCTCTTATGTGCGCATAATTCGCAGACAAGCACATCAAGTAGTGTACCAAACTCAGGATCACAAGTATGCAAGACACCATTGCCAATATAAACATGAACTCAGCCTTTTCCACGTAATCCTTGCAAAACAACTTAGTTTTGTGCGCTTCGCATATTCTTAAGTCCTCTTGCTTCACACTGGACGGGAACATGAAGTCAAATTGTGTGAAATCAATGCAAGTGTCGTGAGTGACATTCCTAGGCTTCGAGCAAAGCTTCCAGAATATTGTGAAGAGGAATGTTGTGATGACCAAGAACCCGAGCAGCAGGATCCAGATAAATGTGAGGATGTACGTGATGATCATAAAGATGGCACAAGAGATCCGGCCACCGACGCGCGCACGCCACGCCCGGTACACTTTCTGCCTGGTAGCACCTGTTGTCAAGCAACCCAAACACAACAACATGAAACCTAGTGCTGCCATACAAGCACTGCCCACTATGAATATCATTTGGAGAGCTTCAATCCATATCAAGCGGAAGTGAAATACTTCGTCGAACATCAGGATCGACAGAGTGGAACCTCTATACATGGTGCCACAAAACACACCAACGCCCAGGCAACACATAATGGTCGCGATAAGTGTTGCATGGGGAATTCTCGTGAGACAGGCTTGGCACCCGTCACCCATTTTGATTAGTTCACTATTTCACACACAGTTCACAAAGAAAATGTGCAGAGTTATATCTTTACCACACAATAATTACGGAAATTCGTCATGCAGTGCAATTTACATTTCATTATTTCATTACTTTACAAGTCGATTACTGTCAAAATGACTACTCTGTACTCTTTACAGACAACAAAAGCAGTGTTGCCAGATCTGGGCCGACCAAAGTCGCACATATTTTGAAAAAAAGGAGCCCAAATCGCCAAAAATTTTTCCTATGTAGCCCAAAGCGCTATTTATTAATGCAAGCCCTTATAATCACCGCAAAGACTGAAATAAGGCGCAAGCACGATGTAATTAATGTCTAAGTATTAAGGCACCATTTCAAAATCTAGATTATTGTGATGAAAAACAGGGCAAATAAACTTCACTTCAACCATGTTATTTAAATTTGTAGGAGGTCTTTGGGGCTTTATTGAATAAAGTGAAGGCACTAGATATCCATTAGAGTATTTATTATGATTTAATAATCAACAAACACGAGTTTCCTGCATTGAGTCAGTCAGAAGAGTGATATGTCTAACATTCAAATTGACATACCACAAATATCAACATTCTATATTTAAATCTTGTGTCAAGCGTGAGTCGATTGCCAATTGAACCTCTATACTTTAACACACCCCCTCAATCGACTCTGCTTTTAAAAACATTAATAACAATTTCTTTAATTAATTTAATTTACCTACTGCATCTAAACAATGTTTCCCAAAATTATATTTTATACATCATCAAATTAATTTCGAAAATTCACTACCCAATAATAACTCAACCTGTATATTTTAAAATACAATATCAAAAATATTCAACCTGTATATCAAATTTTCAACTTTACTATATAAACATTTTCACCCTGTATATCTTTCACCACAAACAATATGAACTATTTATTCCATATCTATCTCTATTTTCACCACTCGACACATCACGTCACCACTGACATAAATAACTACAACTATCTTGTTTTATCTTCATCTTCTCCCACTCATATCAACACCACTATGATATCATCATCATATAAATAAGTATAACTATCTATTTTATTTTCTCCCACTCGACTCATCATCATTATCATATATAAATACATAAGTATAACTATCATCTTTATTTTCTCCCACTCGACTCGACCACCATCATCATATATAAATAACCTCAACTGTCTTATTTGCTTTTCTCCCACTCGACTCATCACCATCATATAAAATAACCTCAACTATATTCTTTTATTTTCTTCCACTCGATTCACCATCACTAAACATATAAAAAAAAAAAATACAATACCTCATATATATTCAATTTTAAAGATCTAGAAAAAATACTTAAGGATATCTTCAGGAAATGTGTAAAGAAATAAAAAATTTTAAAATTTTTTTTTTTTTTACTCTTCTTTTGACAAGTTAAATGTTAAATAATGATTCAATTAATATTACATTACATACACCCCCTTAAGTGAATCATTATTAAGCACCCCCTTAAATCTGTCATTATTAAGCACCCCTTTAAATCTGTCTGAACTTGTTACGTATTTCAATAATCCTTAAGTGTTTTTCCTTTTATACATATTAAATGTTTACACACCCTATAAAACCTTACATACTACCATAAGATATAAAATAAACCCCGACATTAACCGAAAAAGAATAAAGTTCACTTTAGCCCGCACTTATACTACACTCTACGACTCACATTGTCACTCATACACTAATCTTCGTTGACATTTTTCAAACTTTACAGCTGGTAAACTTTTAGTTAGTATATCAGCCAGTTGTGATCCTGTTGGACAGTATTTTACTGTAATCTGATTCTCATCTATTTTTTCTTTTAAGTAACAATATTTCACGTCTATATGCTTGCTTCTATTGCCCATAATTCCTTTTTTCATAAGCCAAATTGCTGATTGGTTATCCACTCTCATCTCAACTTCAAGTTTTTCTTTGGTTATCTCATAGATCAGGTCCCTTATGTAGAGCAATTCCTTACAGCATTCAGCTGCCGCTATGTATTCTGCTTCTGTGCTGCTTAGCGCGACTACTGATTGTTTTCTTGATCTCCATGCCACTGGTCCACCGTTCAGCCAAATCACAGAACCTGAAGTGCTGCGCCTAGTATCTGGATCTCCCGCAAAATCCGAATCACGATAACCCCTGAGAACTTTATCACCTTTCGTAAAGTGAATCCCTTTTCCTATTGATCCTTTGATAAATCGCAAAATCGTTTTAGCATTATTAAAATCATTTAGATTTGGAGAATTTTGATGTCTCGAACAATAACCTACATGAAAACTTATGTCTGGTCGTGTTTTATTCGCGAGATATAACAATGACCCTATCATTTCACGGTAAAGCTCATGAGATTTTTTATCAATTTTCTCAGATGAATGTTGTTCTATCAATATAGTTGGACATTTACATTCTCTAGCATTATTCAAGTTAAATTTCTTGACTATTTTCTCACTGTAAGTCTTTTGAAAAATTTTAATCCCATTTTCATCTTGTTTAATATCTAAACCTATGTAATTAGTTACTTCATCACAGACTCTTAACTCAAAGGCTTTTCCAATCGTTTCTATTATGTGAAGAAGATCTTCTTCTCTTTCACCGAAAACCAATCCATCATCTACATATACCGCAAGGATAATCCTTCTTTCGCCTTCCATGACAAATATACATTGATCTTGTTTCATTTGTTTGAAACCCATCTTTGTCAAAAAATCTGTAAATTTTATATTCCACATTAACGGGGCTTGTTTTAATCCATATAAGCTCTTGTTCAATTTGCATACCTTACCTTCTTTATTATTGTATCCATTTGGCACCTTCATATAGATACTTTCTTTTAGGTCTCCGTGTAAAAATGCTGTTTTTACATCGAACTGTTTCATTTTTAAACCTTTATCTGCTGCGATTGATAATAATACCCTCAACGAAGTACTGTTGACCACTGGACTATACGTTTCATCATAATCGATCTTGTATTTTTGTTGAAAACCTCTTGCCACTAGTCTGGCTTTGTATCGACCATCGGACTTGATGGTAAAAATCCATTTACTGGTGACTAATTTTCTTCCTACTGCTTCCTGTTCATCCACAAATGACCACGTCTTATTTTCTTCAAGGGATTTAATTTCTTCTTTTATAGCTTGTTTCCATTTGTCCTTTTCTTTCGATTCTATTGCCTCCTCGTATGTCAACATTGATGCTTCAGTGTCATAATCCATCAGATAATCTTTATATCTATCTGGTGGTCTACGCTCTCTGGCAGGTTGAACTCTTCTATTTTGACTATTATCCCTATTATTTCGACTTTCATTATTTTCGACCCGATTTTCAATTTGTTCAGTATCAAAGAATTCTTCATTTCCATCAGAATAAACTTCATTATTTTGTTCTATTTCTTCTTCAACTTCGTTTGTTTCTCTTTCATTTCTTTCAACTTCAATTGTTTCATTGTTATTTGTTTCGTTCTCATTTGTTTCGTTGTCATTTGTTTCGTTGTCATTTGTTTCGTTGTCATTTGTTTCAACTTCTGTTTCGCCTTCATTTGTTTCGTCTTCGCTTGTTTCGCTACCCAATCTTCTCAAATGAAAATCGCCTTCTCGAACATTCTCAATATTTCTACTACTTACTATTCTTCTTAATATTTCACCTTCTCGAACACTCTCATTACTTCTACTTCTTCCTCTTTCTCTTAATATATCACCTTCTCGATCTTCGTTGTTGTTGACTCTTCCGACTTGATTTTCTTCCTGACTATTATCTATTCTTCTTTGTGTTGTGCCTTCACCAACTGACTCTTGATTTTCTTCATCCATCCTCCAAAAACCTCCACTTCTATCACCATTTCCTTCATTTAAATATATACCTTGCTCATTTTCATTTATTCTAACATCTCTCGCTTTTACAATTGTTTCAGTTTCATCCACCCATATTTTGTAACCATTCCTGACGTAGCCTATCAGGATTCCTTTATCACATCTAACGTCCAACTTTCGTACACCAGAGTTTATTTTATAGTAAGCTGTTGAACCAAATCTTC
Source organism: Yponomeuta plumbellus (assembly GCA_947310845.1). Lineage (NCBI taxonomy): Eukaryota > Metazoa > Arthropoda > Insecta > Lepidoptera > Yponomeutidae > Yponomeuta > Yponomeuta plumbellus. Next base: position 12,129,627 of record OX371198.1, on the reverse strand, counting down.
TAACATTAGATACGTCTGGCTTGATACCAAACCACATCTCGGCTGGAGTTTTGTCTCTGCCTTCGGTGGGACTTCTGTTAATAAGGAAGCTTGCAGTTAAGAGTGCTTCGCCCCATAGGTAGTTTGGAACACAACCATCAAACATTAAAGCTCTTGTTCTTTCTAATAACGTCCTGTTCAATCTTTCTGCTTTCCCATTTAATTGTGGCGTGTAGGGTATTGTTAAATCAAGAATAATGCCCTTCGAGTTACACCAAGACATTAGGTTATTGTTCGAATATTCCCTCCCATTGTCGCATCTGATTTTCTTCACTTTTGAATTAAAATGATTTTCCGCTAAAGTCACAAATTGTTTTATTTTATCAAAGGCTTCACTTTTAAAGGTGATTAAGTACACGACACAAAAATGCGTAAAATCATCTAAAAATGTAATAAAATATTTTTTGTTGTCCCAAGTGGGAGTTTCTATTGCTCCGCAAACATCCGTATGGATAATTTCCAAAGGAAATGTTGCTTTGACCCTATTATTTACGAACGGTTTCCTACTCATTTTGGCTTTAATACAAATTTCGCAAAATTTTTCTCGATTATCCCCCCCAATTTTAATTCCGTTAACTAATTTAGCTAGGCGCCGCACATCCGATACGTGACCCAGCCGACGATGCCAGGTATCGACAGTTTCAGAAAGCAAAGCTTCGCGGACACTCTTTGCATAAAAACTTGTCTCATACAAGCCGTTTCTAGTTTTGTACCCACTCAATATAATATGGTTATTATTCTTTATAAATACCTTGTTTCCAGCGAAGAGTACAGATCCACCATGGTCAGTAATTGAACTTACAGAAATCAGGTTTCTTGATATTTCAGGAACATATAATACCTTTTGCAGGTCAAAAGTATTTGTATTTATCGTGCCTATTGCTTGAGCGACGAGGTTTCCAGCATTTGCACATCTTATTTCTGTGTTTATCTTTTCTGTAAAATGTATAATATTATAATCATTGAACATGTGGGAAGATGCACCAGAGTCAATAATCGCTTTGATTGAAATTTCGTTATCTATTTGTTCGCTTACCATGGTAAACATGCGACAAAACTTTTCTATGTGTCCCTTTTTATTACATTTCTTGCAAGTTTTTGTTGAAAAACATTCAATAGAAGTGTGTCCATTTTTATTACATATTGCACATTGTTTATTGTTACAAAATCTGGCAATATGTCCTATTTTGTTGCAGATAAAGCACTTTCTTTCATCGCTCTTAAAAACTTCATTAATATTAGCGGGTATTTCAGTTGTATTTTCGATTAACCGTATTTCCTTTTGAATTCTTTCTATGAGAGTGTGAATATTTTTATCACATTTCGGGGTTATTTCCCAAACTGTTCTAAAATGATTTAATGTTGTGGGCAAAATTGTTAAAATCTTTTGAATTATCATTTCTTCATTTATTTTATTTTGAGTAGATTCCAATTCAAAAGCCAAATTCTGTAGTTTACTTATGTCCTGTATTATATTTCCACTGAATTTGTAATTATAAAATTCAATGACTTTGAGATGACTATCTTTCTCGACGTTATAATTGTATACAATATCTAATTTCTCAAAGATGTCTTTTGTAGTTGCGCAATTAATATCATAATGTAAAATGTTTTCATCAATCGAATTTAAAATAAAATATTTTGATTTTGCGTCTTTACCTTTTTTCCTCGCTGTCGTTTCCGATTCCTTTTGCTTCTAAAAACAATTTTGTAAGCTTCCTCCAATTGGGATAATTGGTATTTGCATTTAATTTATTAATGTTCTCCATAATTATTCAAGAAATACGTACAGTTTATTTCTTCTTCAAAATTTTTAAAATGTCACCTTGGTTGCTATGCTTATTTTGTCAACAACTGTTTGGTTGCTATGCTTATCTTCGTAACTCGATGTGTACGAAAAAAGACTTATATTTCTGAAACACTGAAAAACGATTATACTGATCTTTAAAAGCTATTGCGAGCCCATGACCTGTTATTTAAATTTGTAGGAGGTCTTTGGGGCTTTATTGAATAAAGTGAAGGCACTAGATATCCATTAGAGTATTTATTATGATTTAATAATCAACAAACACGAGTTTCCTGCATTGAGTCAGTCAGAAGAGTGATATGTCTAACATTCAAATTGACATACCACAAATATCAACATTCTATATTTAAATCTTGTGTCAAGCGTGAGTCGATTGCCAATTGAACCTCTATACTTTAACAAACCAAAATTATACTTTTTGCAAAGAAACTATTAAATTATTAGATTACATGCCATTGCGGTCAAACACAATAAAAAAATACTCCGCCTCATCATCATCAATCCATTATGTCCCCACCGAGAAGCACGGGTGTCTTCCCTGTGGTAGGTATAGGCCATACTCCTCCACGAGGACCAAGTCCGGATTGGTGGATGCTTGAAGATTAATGGTTGGTCTTACTGTCAGAAGTTTTCAAGCTGCCCTAACCCTGAGGCCTCTGACTTGGCTTAACGACTGCAACCTATCGCGGCAGCCAGCTCCAACTGCTTAACGAAAAATGCCACTAGCGTTAGTAATACAACGGTCACCCATCCATGCACTGAACGCGCCCTATGCTTAACCTTCGTGATCGCTTAAGATCGTTCAGGCGGCCGGGGGCTACGAGCGAGCAACTCCACCTTAGCTATTAATAAAATTAAGCCTTCTAAGCCTTCCTCATCATCAGTCTGAAGGTGCCCAGCACCTTCTGAAGGAGGGCCCAGCACCTTCTGGAGTACATTTATATATAGTTTTTTAATTGTGTAGTTTGATCATGCATGGCTTTTGTAATAGGAAATCGGTTCACAAAACCATAAAATGTTAACAGAAAAACTTTCGTAGTGAAAGAGCCCGGCCTTTACTGGCTTTACTGCAGTAAAATATTGCTAATCTGAACGCATCACGGTTTCAAAGTTGCCCAAAAGTCGCCGAAAAAAATTCTATTGTAGCCCAAATGGCGACTGGTCGCCGATTGCCATTTCAGAGATAGCCCAAATGGCGATAAATCGCCTAATCTGGCACCACTGAACAAAAGTGAAAGTGAATGAGGGGATTCCGTTTTCAGCCATCATGGCGTAAAGTTCAATTTTTTGTAACAAATGTTTTCCGAACATCCGTTAGGGCTAAAGTTTCGTACAGGCCCTGTAAAAATAAATATATAATAAATAAATGAAAGTGAATGAATGAACAAAATAATCTGCAACAGCAATAGTTACACGATCAATCAATCTCTATACAAAACGTCATGTGCGACTACACAGAGTAGACCATTTTTTTTAAGGAACAATTTTTTTTATTGTGCTGTTAATGTTGCCACATCGAGGGATTTGTCACCATTTAAGCTATCACTATAAAATCTTTCTTATAAAATCGTCATATAAAATCTTTGATATAGTGTGGTCTTGTATTTTTAATGACTCGCGATCGTCATACCTAGATAGTTTTTAATGAAACACATCCCGATTATTTATTAGGTCATTAAAATTAAATTTGTTTTTATTGGCAAGGAATCGCTGAATGAGGGCGGCGGCGGCACAAGATCGGGAAACTTGGAAAACCATGACGCTATAGAAAAGAAATAAAGAAAATGAAATGCCGTCCCAATTATTATTCCTTCAATAAAAACCCCATAATTGTGAAAAAGTTGAGCAAAACCATGTACAGTCACGAGCAATAATATTTATACACTGTCACATTTTGTACGACGTACATCTTTTGTTTTGTACTGCACATGTGTACAACCATTTGTCCTAAATTATCTATCCATTGGTTAGATAATTTAGGACAAATTGTCGTACACTTCTTTCTTGACAGTTTTAAGTTAAGATTTTTAGAAAATAAGACAGTGTATACATATTATTGCTTGTGACTGTACAAATTATAGTTATTTCTTTGATGAATTTTAGACAGAACAGAAATTATGAGATATTTTCTTAACCATTTTAACAATACATCTTTCTTCGGTTTTTCCTCATTATCTGCTTTTTCTTAATATTTACCGTATTATTGCCTCAAAAACGAGCGTTGTAAAAATAACAGTTTGCCCAATGACTAGATTTTAGTATGTCATTTCTAAAACTAGCCTGAATTGTCCCAAGTATCCCAGTGTCCCAAGCTCCTAGAGTCTGACAAGCGAGTCCTGAGACGCGATTTATTTCGAATTCTTCATATGGCCACACTTCATATGGCAAGTAGTACAGCCCAAACAGTTTGATACTTGTCCTAGATTTAAACAAGAAAAAAACTTTTGTTTCTATTCAACATAATGAGTACATACGAGTAATAATGTTTTAAAGCAAACATGAATTATTTCTTGTTGTAAGGTCTGTCGGATGACGAAAATGTTAAACGTCAGATCGAAGACTTAGTCAAAGAACTCCAAGACGTTGAGAAAAAAGATATGAATCAGATTTTGATTAAGGTTCAGCATTAATAAATGTTTATAAGTTTATGTGGTGCATCTTTATTATCCCTGTTTTTGGTGGAGTGGAAATGTTGGTTTTGTTGTAGTTAATGTTTTCGTTTTGCTTATATTTATTTATTTTTGAACAAAATTCATTGGAGACTCCAAACTAATTAAACAAATAATCAAGTTAAGCAAAAGTATCAAGATGGTTTATTCAGACTATATGCAGGGTTATCAACTAAAAGATTTCTAAATTTCCCGCCAAAGGCTTGTGCCACGCACGACGGCAGCACGACACGACTAACTTGTCGCACTCTATCACGTTGGCGAATGTTTCTTATAGGCGACATTGTCGGCTATCATCTGGCAGCATTGTGTGACGTCACTTACGTACGTTATCTATAGTCTGTGAACTTTGTGATATTGACGTGTAGCTTGTTGTGATAAATTGTGTTCTGTGTATTGTTCATGGTGATATTTTTCTATAATTTTGAATTCGAAGTTTAATTAATTAAAATGGAATCTTTATACCACCAAACAAATCAGCTAATTCAAGAAGCCTCTACTCTTTTTCATTCGCTAGAAAAAGATCCGGCTAACTCGGAAGATATTGAGAATGCAATTCAAACTAAAATTAATGCCATCAGTGGGTATGTTTCTTGGTTAATCATAGTTATTTAAGTCGCCGTCAGCAAACCTCGCACGACATCTTCAAGGAGAAAATAGTTTGGTCCGTGCTCATTGCCACTCTCATTAAGGCAATCTTCTTGTTTCACTACGGTTTTTTCACGGTATAGCATTGTTTGCTTATAAATAGGATTAGGTCCGCCACATTGACATTGTATTTTTTTAATTATGTCCTAACAATAACTATAATAATATAAAATATGTAGCGCTAAAGGCGCTAATTAAAAACGTCCTTCGTGGGTCCTAGTGGTGACCTCGTATATTGCAAAGCAATGATTAAAAATTAATTAACCAACCTTTGTAGGTGTATTAGGGGAAAGATCTCCTCAATCTGCCCTATGAAGAAAATGTAAAGATAGTTTTGTTACAATGTTATTTATGAGCAGTAAAGTTTAGTTTTGCAGACTTTTACGGGCCAATTCCAGTCGATTATTATTAAATGGTTTAAATGAACTGTGAAAAGTATTTGTGTTAATCAGTAGCATTGGAAAAAAAGGCTGTCAAAGTGTCATTACGTACAAAACTGCTCTCAAAAATAAACTCAAATTTGTGTTCAAAAACAGTGAAATTGTGCAAATAAACAGTGCTAAAGTGTTACTAACCACCTGGAAACCTAGTGACAGTGTCATCTCTTCATGAAACACTAGGATTTAACAGATTTAGTGCTTTAAAACCCACCACTGACATTTCACATTCAAAGTTTTCTCCAACTACCCCGAGTTACAAAAGTGACATTGACAATGACAGTGACATTTATATGTTTTACGGTGTTGTCACAGTAAAATGTTACATTCTCCCAAAAAAAAGAATCTGCCAGAAGATCCTACCAAGGCATCTGGCAGAAACAGTCCCTCAACTAGTGCCCAATCAAAAACAGGTCAAACTAATACAGCCTATAAGCAACCAAATTTACCATTATCCTCAAATGAAGTTAACAAAATTAACTTAGACCCAGAAAACCAAATTGTCAATACTGAAAATGATTGGCAAACTGTCCCAATTCTACGACGTGATGTGAACCGTTACAAAAGAAAGCGAGTAAGTGGCTCTCCAGAATCTGATACACCTGTCCGAAACCAATATGCAGGACTTCAAGTTGATGAAGAACCAATAAATAATGGAACCCCAAAAACGCAAGTAAGTAAACCACCCCCTATTGTGCTCTATGGAATCAATGATATTGCAAAGCTATGTGAAGTTATTGACAAAACACTGCAGAAAAGTCAGTATACATTTAAAATTGTCACCAAGAACCAACTAAGAATCTCATGTGATACCATTGATTCATACAAGAAACTTATGTGCCTTACCCGGGAAAAGGGCCTGATTGGACATACATTCACAAGGAAGGATGAGCGACCATACAGAATTGTCATAAAAGACCTACACCCGTCTACTCCAGTGGAAGCAATTAGGGAGGAGGTTGAAAGCACAGGAAACACCATAGTTGGCGAAATAATTAATGCTAGATATGGGCCAGAAAAAACCCCCACATACACCTGGTTTGTAAATCTAGCACCGCACCCAAAAAATGCTGAAATAAAAAAGGTCAAATATATCTACCACACCAGTGTTAAAATTGAGGATCCAAAACGTACAAGCACTATCGCTCAATGCAAAAGGTGTCAACAATATGGGCATACTCGCAATTACTGCATGCGTCCGTATAGATGCGTCAAATGTGCAGAAGACCACAACACAACCGATTGCCCAAAGAAGGATAGGACTACACCTGCTAAGTGCGCTCTCTGCCTGGGGGACCATCCAGCCAACTACCATGGATGCAAGGTGCGCCTAGAAATCCAAAAGAGGAAGATGTCCCGCCCTCAACTGAAAAGGAGAGAAACCGAGACAAATAAGGCAAATTTCACTGGTAAAGATATTAATACTAACTTCCCAACAACAGAAACTATCCCACCTAGAGAAAATTATAGATCTTATGCCGATGCAACAATAGGGAACAAAAACCCAACAAACAGTTCCAATCTAGAAACAATCCTCTCAAAACAGGCTGAAAAGCTCGACCGCCTCATCGACCAGATGGGAGTTCTTATGGGGCTTCTCACAACAATCGTTACAAAGCTTATACCATAAATGGAGTCCCTCAGGATAGCTACATGGAACATAAATGGTCTTTTGAGTAACAAACACAGCGTAGAAACACTCTTAATAGAAGAAAAACTAGATGTGCTACTTATATCGGAAGCACATCTTACAGACAGATGCACATTTACTCTAAAGGGTTACATGGTCTATGCAACATACCATCCAGACAACACATCACATGCAGGGACAGCTGTCATAATCAGGACTAACCTTAAACATAATCTGCTCCCTGAGTACCGCACACCCCACATTCAAGCTACTTCAATTGCAGTGTATGATAAGCAAGGTGCCTTGGCTATTTCATCTATATATTGTCCTCCTAAACATAAAATAACAGCTACAGAGTTCAATAACTTTTTTGGTACCCTCGGAGGAAGATACATTGTTGGCGGAGACTGGAACGCCAAAAATACATTCTGGGGCTCACGTCTCACAGTCACCAGAGGAAGAGAACTCAAGAAGAGCCTAGACCACAATGGACTTCGTGTGCTGACTACCTGCCAACCCACATACTGGCCAACGGACCCTAATAAACTACCTGACCTCCTGGACTTCTTCATATATAAAGGCCTGCAGAGCTACTACTACAAAATTGAAAGTAACTTTGATAGTACATCTGACCATACCTCTGTAATAACTACAATGAGCATTACAGTCATAGAAAGATCAAAAAAACAGTACCTATACAATAACAAGACTGACTGGCCTGGCTTCAAAGAATACTTGCAGGATCATGTTGACCTAAAACTGCCCCTGAAATCGGAAGACGACATTGACTGTGCTACAGAATATATAACAAGCCTAATTCAACAAGCGGCGTGGCTAAGCACACCTGATTGTGAAGGTCCCGACAGTAGAAATATGTCAAATAAAAATAATTTGCCGCTGGAAGCCAGAGAAATGATATTGGAAAAGAGACGTCTGAGAAGAAAGTGGCATAATAGTAGACACCCCGAGGACAAAAAGGCCCTGAATAAAGCAGCTGCTGAGTTGAAGAAGTTCTTGGCCGAGGCTGAGAATGACACACTGCAAAGGCGATTGGAGTTACTAAATGCTACTTCCAACAATGAACACTCACTGTGGAAAACTGTAAAGTCTTCACAGAAACCACAGCTGATTGAGTACCCATTGAAACGCCCAGATGGTATGTGGGCCAAAACTGATGAAGAAAGAGCGGAAGCATTTGGAGCCTTCCTTAAAAATGTATTCACTCCTAACACAGACACTGCAGACAATGCCTTTGAAGAGGAAGTAAAATCCTTCTTACAAAGTGACCTACAGCTAAGCCCACCTATCAAAAGCTGCACACCTCGAGAGCTAAAGGGAATCATAAGAGAACTACAGCTGAAAAAGGCACCAGGATACGACCTCATCACTGCTGAAGTCCTACAACAACTCCCAACAAAAGTGCTTGTCTTTCTGACAACACTTTTTAACAGTATGTTAAGGATTGGATACTTTCCTAACCAGTGGAAAGTCTCTCAAATAACGATGATCCTGAAAGCTGGAAAACCACCCCATCAAACCTCATCATATCGACCAATCAGCCTTCTGCCCTTGTTATCGAAATTATTCGAAAAAGTCATCAGCCGACGACTTAACCGATGGCTCGAGGATAACAGGATAATACCACAGCACCAGTTTGGTTTTAGAATGAAGCACTCTACAATTGAACAGGTACACAGAGTATGCGATCACATCAGGCACACCCTAGAAAGCAAAGATTACTGTTCAGGAGTATTCCTTGACGTGCAACAAGCGTTCGATAAGGTCTGGCATGCTGGACTCCTATACAAATTAAAATTATGGCTTCCTCACAATTTGTTTCAACTGCTGAAATCCTACATAGAAGATCGTATCTTTTATGTGAAGATAAATGAGGGAACGTCATCTTTTCACGAGGTAAAGGCTGGAGTACCACAAAGGTCAGTACTGGGTCCATCACTGTACCTAATTTTTACTTCTGACGTCCCAGAATCAGTAAATATTCTAACAGCCACATTTGCAGATGATACTGCCATCCTGGCATCGGACAAAGACCCCGTATCAGCCTCAAAAACTGTTCAAAGTCACCTTGACCAGGTCCATAACTGGATGAAAAGATGGAAGATCAAGGCAAGTGCAGCCAAATCCAACCACATCACCTTCACTCTTAGACGTGACAACTGTCCTCCTGTAAAACTCGGTGGTGAAGTTCTGCCTCATCAGACGGTCGTGAAATACCTAGGATTCCATTTGGACAGGAAGCAGATCTGGAAAACTCACATTCAGAAGAAGAGAGACGAGCTGAACCAAAAGTATCGGTCACTGTCATGGTTACTTGGGAGACAGTCAAAACTATCCGTAAACAATAAACTGCTGATCTACAAGGCTGTATTAAAACCTGTTTGGACCTATGGAATACAACTGTGGGGATCAGCAAAAACCTCCAACATCGCAATAATGCAGCGGTTCCAAAACAGTGTTCTAAAAACCATAGCCCACGCACCATGGTTCACCAAAATTGATGAGGTCCATGAGTACTTACAAATGCCCACGGTTAAAGCGGAAGTGGAAAACCTGTCAAGAGCCTACAGAGATAGGATTGCTGATCACCCCAACAAGCTGGCTACTGACCTCACCAGTTGTATTCCAATAAGAAGGTTGAAAAGAAAGCACATTTGGGACGGTCTAGGACCAATTGAATAAGAAGGCAACCCAACGATGGGAGGGAGTGCCTAAAACGCCATAAAAACACTCCAAACAACTGCTTATGGTCACTCAAGACCGATTGCATGTTACAAAGACTACAAAAAAAAAAAAAAAATCAGTAGCATTATTTATGACATTGAAAAAATCTATTAAACACTTCTTATGGTAAGCTTACCAAAAATTGCACTGGTAAAATGCACAAATAAGAGAAACATTGCGAGTCATTAAAAACCTTATTGACCTTAGAAATTTTGATTTGGAAACCATTTTTAAGGGAGTACTGATAGGTACTGAATGTGTGCAACAGGTTAATCATATAATAATAAAAAGTTTTTAGAGGTTAGATAACAAAATATTGGATGGTTTAAACTGAACATCAATAACATAACCCAAACCAAAACAAAAAAGTATTTCACTCATCATAATGTAAAGTCTTCCTCTGGTTACCACCTCACAGATTTACATCTAGTGTGGTAACCATCATAAAACATGCGTGTAATGTTTTCCTTTTTAATAATAAAACATTGTTATAAAAATATATATATATATTTCAATTACATTCCTTGCCTTACCTTAGTCTACATAGGTAAGTAAAAAACTATATGGTGTTGTTCACAGAAACTGTGATAAGCTGGATATCTATGTGTACAAGACACCAATCAACCAAAGACCCATGGCTAAAATGAGAGTGGACCAGCTAAAGTATGACAATAAACACATACAAGTAAGACACTCCGTAAACTAATGGTTTGAAGGTTGCCATAAGCACTATAAATATGTTACAAGTACCAAGTACCCAGCATCGAGATACAATGTATAGAAGGCCATCCAGTATGGACCTTGCCCTTCTTAAAAAGAGACCTAAATGAACCATAGAGCAATTATGGTCTAAACGAAACATAATTGAATGAAATTATTTAGCAACTTTGGACGCAAATTAGATCAACTTTAAAACTTGTATAGTATATAATGTAAAATATAAATTATAACTTCATTCCGAGTTACATTTGTAACGCATATTTTTAAAGAGACAGGACTCTTACCATGGTTTATTTTGTGAGAAATCAAAGTAAACCATCACCTGCAACAATGAAGTTTATGTAGCCTAAAAGTATTTTTCGATGTAACCATTGATGTATAAATCACAGGCCTTCTCTCAAAAAGAGAGTATGTGCTTCAAAATTTCTGACAGTAGTCTTACAAGCCTCCACCAATCCGGACTTGGCCCCCATGGTGGAGTATGGCCTATACCTTCCTCAGGGAACAGACCGGTGCCCCCGGTGGGGACATAATGGGTTGATGCTGATGATTAGTCAATTCAAGAGCTCAGGTTTTCTCGCGATTTTTATCCTTCGTAACAATAGCTACTACAACTTCACAAATGTAAGTAATTTAGAAAAGGAAGTCATTGGTAAATACCAGCATAGACCTTATCTTTATGGTACTGCCAGTATACAACATATTTATTAAAAAAACACTATTTTGTGGTGTGTGCAGGCATCACTCACCAACTCTCAGAACAGAAGAAGGCGCCGGGAACAAGAGAGGACTGAGAGAGACCAATTGCTCAGCCGGAGGTTCGGACACGACCACACAGAGATCACAGTCGACTACTTGGGACAAGAGCAAGCCTCCTTACAAAACTCACACAGAAATGTGGACGAGATGCTACACACAGGTAACTATCTTTTTTTTTTCACAAGATAAGCCTCTTTCTCGTGTTATTTCAGAGTCATATAATGTAGGTATTGTGTTTTAATGAGAAAAAATGTTGACTATTGCAAACAAGATATTTTCATTGCACCATTCGTCAAATAGAAGCACAAAGGAGTTATTAAAGTAAGTAACAATGCAGTAGGCCTTTGCTTATAGAAAAACGCTGTGAATACAAGATTTTAATGAAAAAAAAAGGTTTGTAAATTTTTGGTCTGGATCAACTTACTTGGCTTTTTGTCGGACGAGTCCGATCAGGTTTCGCTCCGATTCGCAGAGCTTAGTCATGGTGAGCAGTTGCAATGTATAGTGTTTACGAAAGTTTTAGTTCAAAAAAAGGTTTTATTGCCAAAAATTACATGCAAAGTAACTTGCTTAACTTAATAATCATGATTTTTTGGCAATATCAAGTTCGCTCAGCTTTGTCAATAGATGTTCCATTATATCCTTGATAAGAACAATTAAAAACTATTGTTATGATGAGCCGATCAATAAACCCACCAAAAATTCGACAGTTTAAAATAATGTAGCGTCCACATAATCCAACCAATTGACCTGGTCCCAAACTAGGATACCCTGTGCTATGGTAACCAGGCAAGGACATTACAACCATGGAGAAACACCCAGACTGGGGCCATTTGTACAAATGTACGGCGGCCCCCAGTGGGATTCGAACCCATGACCTATTGGTAGGCAAGCGCCTTAACGGTTAGACCAACGAGGCGGTCAAAACTTCGCTTGCTGTTTTTCAGCCTGTCGTATTTTATGTTTATTTTGTTAGGTACTTACTTCAGAATTTAACAATATAACTGTCTTATAAATACTAGGGTCGGCAGACTGAAGCCTGAAAAAAATTTTGTTTAAGTCTACAGCATTTTTATTACCTTTATTACATTCTGTATCTTGTTTTTTTTTTACAAAAAATAAGCTACTATTTAATTTATGTTGTAAAGAATAATAATTTGATGCGAACCCTAGAGTTAAAGGTGCAAAACTTTTAATTCTGCTAGTAAAATAGTTCTTTGGATGCAAAAAATCATAAGCCTTGAGTTGAGCGTAAATTAAAATAATGTTGCCATTTGAAACTCCTAGGTAATATTGGACTTTTGATCTCAGATGACATCACTACCTCCTCATTGAGCCTTCGTTTTTATTCACACAATCTTTTACTCATTGGCTCTGTATGTGTCTGTATGTAAATGTTATGTTATGTTATTTTATAACTTCAACAACGAAGGATGTGAAACTGTTATTTTTGCTCTAACATCTACAAACAAAAATATCCTACTTACCACATAGTTTTTACGCGTGAAACCGATGACGACAACAAAAAACTCGGCGGTTACTCGTAAAGTCGACACTTAGGTATTGATTTTGTGAACACTTCTCGCGATAAGTTCATTCAATATGAAGACGCGCGTATGAGCTAATTTTTATGGCTGCAAATATTGAGTGTTTTCCTGAGTGATTTGTTCAGAGCAGCGGCAGTGTCGCTTGCGCACGTTGTGCCCTGTCGTGTAGGTACTGCTGCAAATCAAGTGTAATTACCATTACCACTCTCGTTATACACCGTCAACTTGAGGTTAATTAAATACAGAATCGCAGGACTGTGCGTTAAAGGTTGCATGGCACACGACGTTAAACGAATTGCATTGAATAGTAAACAAGTATGCCATAGGCAATGCAACATTTTCATGTCTGCTACAAAAGATTCATTTAATATGAAGAATGAACGAATAAAAAACAAAATATTCAGCGCAAACGCAAAGTTGCAATTTGGATAACCTGTTCGTTTACTGGGCAAAAGGGCTACGCAGGAAGTTTCGTCAGGCCTACCTATTTTCTTTGTTTGTGTACGTACGACGTTTCCGCTACTGTAATGTAATTTTTTTAGAAGTGCCAAGGGGGTTTTAGTAGATAGGTACTTAGGCTACGCTGTCTGTCCGTCCTACAGTAATTTTGGTTTTGTTTGTTGCTTACAGTTTGCAGCACATCAACCCAGGGCCGGAGCGTGAGTTTAGGAGGCCCTAGGCTATTAACTACTTAGGGGCCCACCTAATTACTCAGTCTTGGAAAAAATAGGACAATAAAATATTTGATTTAAAATAAAATTGTAGCCTTGAATTGAATGGGTTTGATCAATCACATGATTCGCATTGCTGCAAACCTAACGATCTGTTTAATTTAATAAAATTATGGAGGTTTTCGCATTATCGTGTATTTTTGAGTTTGACTTGACGTAGCTGGGGGCCCCTTAAATCCACGGGGCCCTGGGCTGAAGGTCAAAAAGCCATAATTATGATAGATCCGGCCCTGCATCAACCTTCAACCTTCATATTTTTGCCTAGTCGCTCGTAATGTAACTCGGTGGGGCATGTCTGTAACGGTTAACGTGCTGTAGAAATGTACACAAACTATTAAATATTATTAAGCGGTCAATGTAACGATGCTACAATTCAGAAATACTCACAGGTAATGACGAGTTAAGCCGTTAACGCTAAGCCGTTATTACACGATAGAATAAAAAAAATGAAAAAAAAAATAGAGTAACGAACATCCAAACATCGTCACAAACTTTCACATTTATTATATTTAAGTAGGATCTGAAATTTTGTGAAGATATTGGATGCTTGTTACTCAATTACGCAATAACTGTTGAATGGATTTACATGAAAATACGGTATTTGACACTATCTATCTATATATATAAAAATGAATCCCTATTTCCCTTGGTCACGGCATCACGCCTGAACGGCTGGACCGATTTCGCTAATTCTTTTTTTGTTCTGTTCGTTATTATCAGGAGAAGGTTCTTATGAAAGAAAAAATTAAGGAAATTGCGCGGAAAATTAGAAAATTTGAAATTACTTAACCACCATACAAAATTATTAAACTTTTTTAATGTAACCTTAAGACATTTGACATATGTAGAATTGACTGAATGCGTGTTGCAAATATAGTCAAAGAGGATGAAAAAAAAAGACGTTTAAAACGGATTCTTCTGTCAATCTTATTTTATTGATAAACAATACATTTAAAATAATTAATTTAAAGGATCTAAGAAACCTGATTTTCTTAGTTCACATGACGGTTACTTTAGAGCCATCAGGCCTAATATTAAAAGTTCAATTTAATATGGAATTTTGGTAAGTTTGGATAGACTAACAAATATTCATAGTCATAACTATCGGGTCAGCTAGATCAACCTGACAACTTACTATATAATAAAACAATTAACTTAATAAAATAAAAAATCTGCTCATTTATTCCGTCTAAGGCGGAACAAAGTTCGCCGGGTCAGCTAGTCAACAATAAATTATTTGAGATGCTCCATTAAAACAAAAATAACAAAATGTTTCGGAAAATGTATTTCTTTTAATCATTTACTAGTTATTACAATTTCTAAATAGATGAAACATAAAAAGAGTGCTCTGAAATGTGACGTCGCAAGCAAGTATTTTCATGCAAAATTTCGTTTTAAAAGTAACTCATTTCACATTTTGTCAAACACCCAATTGTCGCAGACGAAATCTTGCCCTGCAAAGACAAAATCGCAGGCACCAGTTCATCATCAACCCATTATGTCCCCACCGAGGGGCACGGGTATGTTCACTGAGTAAGGTATAGGCCATACTCCATCACGGGAGCCTAGTCCAGATTGGTGGAGGCTTGCAAGACTAGTGGCTGATCTTATTGTCAGAAATGTTCAAGCCGCCCTAAGGCCTCTGACTTGGCTTAACGACTGCCATCTGTCGGCGGCAGCCGGCACCAACTGCTTAACGTGCCATGCGAAGCACGGAACCGCTCGGAAAAATGCCACTAGCGTTAGTCATAGAACGGTCATCTATCCATGCACTGAACGCGCCCTATCTTGCTTACCTTCGTGATCGTTTAAGATCACTCAGGCGGCCGGGGCTACGAGCGATTCACGACGCCAGAGCGAGGCACCAGTTAATGCTACATAAAAGTGATAATTAAAAAAAGAATAAATCAGTCATGTCAATAGTGTCGGAGTGTCAATAGTGACTTCGTCAGCGCAGGATTACCGGGATATCAAGTATTCTATGTCTCAATTCAGATATACTAGGTCTATATATGCGCCAAGTTTCATGTAAATCCGTTCAGCCGTTATTGCGTGATTGTATAACAAACATCTTCACCAACTTTCACATTTAAAATATAAGTAGCATTAATTTCATTGTTGTTTTGTGTTGTACGTGTTCTATAAAACTAATTTTTTTCTAGTCTATTCCCACCTGTTCTGCTGAGTAGTTCTGTCGGCAGAACTACTGGGATATTTTTTACCATTAGTTCTGTTCACAGAACAAAAGTGGGAACCGGTGGTGGTCAACAGAACAGGTGGGAATAGACGGTTTTTCTTATGCCTGTTATTGAATGAGAAGTCAGTTTCCAACCTGTTGTCTCTGTCGTTTCCAGGGTCCAGCATTCTGGAGACCTTGCGGTACAATCGGGACACGCTGAAGAGCGCTCGGAAGCGCTTGATGGACCTCGCCAACACCCTCGGCCTCTCAAACGCCACAATCTCGCTGATCGAGCGCCGAGTGGCACAAGACAAGTACATTTTGTTCGGTGGCATGCTTGTTACGGTCGCTGTGATCGTGCTAGTCGTTGTGTACCTCGTATAGGTTATTTGTATATTTTGTAGTATATTTCGTTTATTTCTGCACAGACTTCTATCTGTAGTGAACTTGCCAGTACACAGACGACTGAAGCCTACCGGTTTTACTTTGATGCGGCAGAGCTAGCTAGGGTTTCTGATAGAATGTTAAGCATGACTGCTTTTGAAAGATAAATATAATCACTAAGAAATCGGTATTTCGTAGGTACCTACTCGAGTGTCTCTGTCGATATATTGTCAGTGGGTTGACAAAACGCTATTGTTTCGCGTGGCCATTTTTGAAATGAACATTCCCTGTAATTTTTTGAAATTATTTCCGTATGGCTTGTTTTCTAGTAATTATAGAGTAAAGATTCACACGGTTAACGACAAGAACGTCGGCAAACATGTATTATTCTGCTAATGGATTATTGTACATATTTGTGTGAGAAGAAAATCAGCACCTCTTCAATCTTCGTTAATTTTACCTCTCTTAAAGGTTTTATTTCGTGTCTGTACCAAATCTATTTATCCAAGTACACGATTGACTTGTATTGTAAATTATTGTTATCGAAATATGTTAAAATACAGTTTGTATGAAAAATTATTTTAATAAAATAACCAATATAACCTTAAAATTTTATTCAAATAACCGACATCACATCCACAACAAAACATTTGCGCTAAACAAAAAACAGGCCTAAATTGAGCAAACCATGATTTCAAAAAAGGTAAACCTACCAGACGTGATTAAAATTAAAGTACCTATCCTAAAATTTAAAAATGGAGCTATTGGTAACATCATTTGCATGAAACTTGTAAAACGATACACATTACAAAGGAGACTGTAAAGTAAAACAATACTCAGTCGCCACTAATTTTGCCAGATCTAGAAAATATTTTACAAATAATAAAACTGACTGACAGCCCTTGCCTTACGTAATTTTCCACTCTTAACAGTTTAAGCATTTAGACAACTCCAAGTGTCAAAATATGTGTGTAGTTGACAGTTTGGAGTAGGCCAAATCAGACAACTCTGTACTGTGGAGGACTTACATAATTACACCCCAGATTAGGCACTCGGGGTGAATTCCAAAACATCCCTCACTTCTAAGTACGAGCATAACTTCTAACTAATAAGTTACATAAGTTAGTGTATGAATACGGTCTGATCAATTGATTGTCCTACGAAGTAAGTTATACCAGTTGCTGCGGACCATTATGATAGGCACCGTGGAAGGAAAGGAAATGCTGGGATGAAAAAATGTGACGGTTGTCAGTTGTGCAACCTCAAATAGAGGACCGGGGTGTTAAATCCTCCGAAGTTCAGATTTGCACCGAACACAGCAAGACTTCACTGCTAACCTCCAGTGATGGAGAGGCACTTTAGACGAAGAATTTTAATGAGCTTTGTACAAAATTGACAATAGTTACAAATGTTACTTAAACTTTAAATGTCAGAGAATGTAACGCTGCAATTATTAATTTATAATATTCGCTGATTTTTAGGTTATCGTACCTCAAAAGGGAAAACGGAACCTTACGGTCCGTCGTAAGTAAGTGAGTGGGTGAGTAAGAAAAAAAGAATTACAACTACGATCATTCACATTGCATTCGGCTTAACGCTCTTGTAAAACCAAAACACAAACGCGAGTCAAATTCAGACGTTATCATCTCTCTCTATTTATTCTATCGCCGCCCGTGGGGGTCGCAGCAGGGTTTGCGCAGTTGCGAGTGTGGGCAGCTGAAGTCCACGTCTTCGGGCTGGAACGGCGCGCAGGGCCCCTGGTTGGCGGGCGGGGCCCCGGTGCAGGCCCCCACCGGCGGGAAGGGCTCGCGAGGGTGCCCCGCCACCCGGGTCGCGGCCGGCGAGATCTCCGGGACTTCACGGCGATGCTCCTTCGCCTTCTCGTACGCATCCGCCGGCAGACGCATGAACTCCGGGTTCTGCAAGTGGGGTGTTTGGTCACAATTTGGCAGTCGCAGGTCACAAACGCTGAATTTACGTGGGCACGCTGTCTCGCTCGCGTTACTTAATAATTTTTATGATTGTAATAAAATGAGAATACTTTTGGTAAATGTGGGCTGAAGGGTTGATAGATAATAAAATAGCGAACGTTTAAGGCATAGGTATGTTTCTTACAATGTAGCAAAATTTGCAATAGATAAAACAACTTTGCTTTATTATAAACTAACAAAAATATATTTTAAATGTCCGTAATTTAATTATAATTATGCATCAACCTTCAGACCGCATTCCCGCATTCATGAAAATTTTACTTAGTATTTAATAAATTAAATTGTTTGAACGAGACAGCATGCTCCACGTAAATACAGCCTTAAGCATACTGAACCGCACCGGAGTCTGCGGTTTTATTCACAGCGAAAAGTTTTATTCACAATAAAATCACACATCGCGGTCTCTCGCAGCCAACCTGCCCACATCGTCCGACAGTAGCATAATAAACTTACAAAAAACTTTCCTTTCTTAACCAGGCAAGAATATCACAAAAACACCCACACTAATTGTACAACTCAGGTATAGTGGCATGGAGTGGAAATCGTACCCACTACCACTTGACCACTATAGAGCAAAGTGCTACGACACTACGATTTTGTACAGTTTTTGTGACGATGACAATCATCGTTTCTTACACTAGTCCAACTACTTATTCTACTTATTCAATTCAGGAAAGGTGTACCGGTATCTGGTTGTGTCCGAAGCTGACGTCGCCAGAATGTCAGGAAATATTCTTCGTCTAATTTGCTTAAATTAATAGTTTATTAATTATCAGCCACAGTTTGGGGGTAATAATGAGGGGGCACAGTTTTATTATCTGTGCTGCTCCCTTGCAGTGCCGCGAGCACCAGCGCGGTTCGAGTTTACATTGAACGTACCCAACGTCACAATAAAAGCACATGCAGAAAATGTCGAAGTTTTAAAATATCTAAGGCCATAGCCTGTTTTCTTCTTTTTATTCCACTGTAAAATTTGTAAAATCTATTTGTACAACTTAAATTATGTAAATCTATTTTTTGTTCCTGTCTAGAAGCTAAGTTAATATAATGTAAGCCCTTAAGTGGCCTATGTTTGGATATTATCACACAACCATATTTTGTAATTTGACTTGTGCTGTGGGTTTTGTATTAAATTAAACTAAAAATAAAATAAAATAAAATTTCTCCGCCCGACTACGTGGTTAAAAGCGATGTCTTTCTTTCGTTATTTACTAGAATCCGTCGCCCGGTGGGCACGGCCAAAACCCACCAACAGTCCATGTTAGACCGACCTCATCGATTCAAGCAAGGCCTATCCCTATGTTATGTTTGTAACCATGATTGTATTCCAAGAAAACTGTTTTGACATTCAGTTTGTGTTGTGCATCTGTCTCGGCCTAGACCAGATTAGTTGTTGAAACCCAGTCACGTGCTCCCATTCCGTTAGTCCTATAGATTACTTTACTACTGAAAGTTAGTCCCGCGAACCACCACCGATTCATCTGGCTCATAGTAGAGCCACGTTACCTCCGCGTAGGATATTGACGAGCCAGATGCCGACGCCACAGCAGCAAGGAGGTGGCGACCACGTTACCTCCTTGCAGTCGACCGTTACCTCCTTGCAGTCGACCGTTACCTCCTTGCAGTCGACCGTTACCTCCTTGCAGTCGACCGTTACCTCCTTGCAATCGACGCCATAGCTGCCCAGAAAACCGGGCCCCTTCGGCTTCTGGACCTGTTCAGACTCGCCCATCGCTGGCGGCTTAGGTGTGACGTCATACGCGCAAGTGTCTTTATCGCGACGTTCTTTCCGCTCTTCTGCATCCTGAAATGCCATTTACACTTTAAAGAGAGGAATTAAACCTGGGTATAAATTCAGATATAGAAAATTCTCGTGTCAGTGTTAGTGCGCATACTCCTCCGCATGGCTTGACCGATTTTGACGAAATTTTATATGTATATTCGGTAGGATTGAGAATAGGTTGTCATCTATTTTTCATAGCTCTAAGTGATAAGGGTGGTCCAAGGGCGAAACAACGTTTGCCGGGACAGCTAGTAGGTATCCATATAGAAGTCTCAGTAGTCGTGGTTGATTTTGATTGATGCGTGATTAACTGAGAAGCACACTTTCCGGACAATAATTCCTTATTTACTAAGTATTCCGTGACTTATCAGAGCCTTATGGCTGTTGCAGTTTAGAGAGAGTTTACTGATGTGACTCGTGGCAGCCTGCATTGTGCCACTGAATTCTGACGCTTACCGTCTTATATCAGTCGCAAAAGTCCTCATCACGCGGTTGCTGGTTGGTCCAACGATACTATGGAATGCATGGCTTACCTTGTGTATGTCTTGAATTACATCACTCACCGGAGGCTTATATCTGTCGCAGAAGTCCTCCTCTTCCATATAGTGCGGTTGCTGGCCGGGCGGGTAGTAAACGTGCTTGGGCTTCTCTTGGCGATGCTCGTCGGCCGCCGGTCCGCTGAAGCAAACCACCTTAAAAAAAAAGAGTAAATCTTTCATTTTTTTGGAGCTTTATTTGCTCTCCCATCTATTGTTTAAAATTTAAGAGAAATCGGGCTGAAATAAGGTTGGCTGGAAGATAATCTTCATGAAACAACTGCCTTTGTACAAGTGCCAAGGCACTCACTCATATATGTTACTAGCTGTTGCCCGCGACTACGTCCGCGTGGGCTTTAGTTGAGTAAAGAGCTTGAAAATAAGATAGGGATACTTTTAGCGCATGCGAAAGAGCTTTCATACTAACTTCGCAACCCCCTCTTACACCCTTAAGGGATGATTTTTGAAAATATATTTTAGCTGTGTTGCATGACTTTCAATGAAGGACCTTCATGCTGAATTTCATTCGAATAACTTCAAAAATGGCTAAGTTTCATACTAAGTTTGCACCCCCCTTTTTCCCCCTTAAGGGATGATTTTTAAAAAACTATTTTACACGTGTTTCATAATTTTAAATGAAGAACCTTCGTACCAAATTTCATTCGAATAACTTCAAAAACGGCAAAGTTTCATACTAACTTTGAACCCCTATTTTACCCCTTTAGGGGATGAATTTTCAAAAATCCTTTCTTAGTGCTCCCCTAGGCTCCCTAAGGAACTCCCATGCCAAATTTCAACCCCCTAGGTTCAGTAGTTTGGGCTCTGCGTTGATTCTAAGTCAGTCAGTCAGTCAGCTTCTCGTTTTATATATATAGAAGATTTATAATGTTTTTAATTTTAGTGCTTTAAACCGTAGGTAACACACAAACCTTTTGGTGGTCGTCGCGCGGCGCGCCGGATTTCAGGATACCCTTGAGCGGTTGTATGCCATCGCAAGGCGGCTTGCTGCAACATGACAATTTTAAAGCTTTATCACGCCTTGTGGTTAGATAGGTCTCAATGATGGAACTTCCTAGAAGTGTAGAATGAATGTTCTCTGCAACATTCAGCTCGTGAGACACTCCTAGGACGATCCATCCCCATTTGCGACTGCGACTGAATAGTCAAAGTCAAAATGTTTTTATTAAAAGTAACGCAAAAACTGCTAAATAGATTTGTGTCCTTTTCAAAAATTAGGTAGATATCTATCGGTTTTATTTATAAAAACAAGTTTCTTCAAAACATTCCTCAGCCAGTTTAAATATCCGCGTTAGATATTTGTAGAGAAAGATGTAACCACAGATTAATTAAGCTGTCTCTGAAGAGTATTTTAGAGCAGACGTGTTTTACTGACCAACGATTGACCCCGATCTCACCTGATGGTAAGTGAAGATGGAGCCGACGATGTTCCTCGTTGGTTCAGTAAGAGCCTATTCACTCTAGCCTTAAAGGCACCCAAATTGTACCTTTCCGGTAGATTATAAATACGACCTTAATTTCTTATCACAGTACCTATTTTATAAGAGACTATTTGACAGGTTTCTGAATACCATCTCGGATTTTTTTGTTGGTGTCCAGTGAGTGCTCAGAAAGTGGTTCCGAATTCACTCGTGTATTTCTTCTAAAAAAACAAATAAAATTCACTTATAAAATGCCAAAACGCTATTTGAATTATGACGTCACTGCTCAGTAAACACAGCAAAGAACTTAAGAACCATGATGAATGAAAGACACCATCTTTGACGCTTTGGCGTCATCAGATATTCCGCCAATCCAGACCGTTTTCGATAAAATGAGTAGGTACAGATACAAAATTATCACATTTTATCTTGTTTTTTTTTATAAATGCTGCAATTTTTTTTAGTTCAAATGCCTTAAAACGGTTTTTTATACGACAACTCATAATTTATACGAATATCCTATACAGCGCCACCAAGTTACCTATCTGTTCAGGTGGGCAAAATTGTAAAGAAATAATTAATTGTAAATGCTGTTCCCCATTTTTTGGTTTTATTTATTCACTTACTAAGATTTATAGATATATTTTCATGAAAATTGAAAGACGGGTTAAAATATTCTTATATTTCTAGGTAAATTTCTTAAATGTTACTACTAAATTCTCCACTAGCGCCGCTATCAACCGAACAGGTAAGATGGTGGTAGTGTAACTAACACTTTTTTTCACAGTGTCAAATAGCCTATTGAGATACCTACTGTGACTCTTCACCCCAACCCACTCACCTCATCCTGACCAAGCCCAGGCTATCGTCGTAGGATATGACGTCGGTGGTGAGCGGCGGCGTGGGCGGACGCGCGTACTCGGCCTGACCTTCCACCACCTTGAGCTCTGTGAGGCACTCCTGCATGGGATTCACCATCGCCACCGGCGCCTTGCCCATGGCGCCCAGCTGCGTGCGCTGGTGATCGGCGGCCTCGTCGCGGATTGCCTCCTGCAAACACCACGTCCGAGTGCTTATACTGAGTTTGTTCAGTCACTTTCGATAGCGAGAGCGTTTGCAGTTTCAGTATACGCACTCTGTTCAAGCCCAAGTGCCTTTTCACATGCACCCGGCCGCCGTCCGGTCGCCGGCCGGGTAAAGTAGTACAGCCGGGTCCGCTGCACCATGTTACGCGTGTTACAAAAAACGTAACACGTAAGTATAATAAAAATGGGGCGTGGTATAACACGTTACGTGTTACATAACGTTACATTACGTGTTACGTAACACGTAAAGTGTTAATACCACTCCCCATTTTTGTTTTAATAACGTGTTACATTTTTTGTAACACGCGTAACATGGCGCAGCGGACCCGGCTTTATGTATGAGCTCCAACGACCGGCCGGTCGTTGTGCACGTGAAAGCTGCCATTGGAGCTCATACATTACTACTTTACCCGGCCCGGCGACCGGCCGGCGGCCGGGTAGGGCACCGGAGGGAGGTGATTCGCTAGAGGTTCCTAATACTCAAAAAATGGCTCGATTTGCATAATTTCTTTGGCGCATTTTTTTTTCATATTAACTCAATAAAAAGTGACATGTAGCCTCGTACATTTATTGGCCCTGAAGATTGTATAGTAACATATTTGTAGGTTTTCGTGGCATCTACTACAATACACCTATGTTACTTTTTATTGAGTTATTATGAAAAAAAATGCGCCAAAGAAATTATGCCGTTTCGATAATCAGCCACGTTCACTAAAGGGGCTGGCTTTAGCATGATCTCGTATCCTGCGAGAAGTAGATAAAGAATCGCCCTGTCCTACGCTCACTAACGACGAGAAGAGGATGGCGCTAGCTTTTGTCTATGCTCGCGGGTAGGATAAGAGATCATGCTAAAGGGGCACAGCCCAGTTTATAAGCTGCTGTGCTGAACAGAGCGATTTCTTGTCATAATAAGTAATCAAAGCCATACTGGATATTGGTAGGTGCGGATAGCACTAAAGCGATAAAAGCGAATTGTGAAAGATCCTAAGCTTATAATCATCATGATCGACCCATTATGTCCCCACTCCGCACGGGTCTCTTCCCTGAGGAAGGTATAGGCCATACTCCACCACGGGGGCCAAGTCCGGATTGGTGGAGGCTTGTAAGACTAGTGGCTGGTCTTACTGTCAGAAGTTTTCAAGCCGCCCTAAGGCCTGACTTGGTTTAACGACTGCCATCTATGGACGGCAGCCGGCACCAACTACTTAAAGTGCCTTGCGAAGCACGGAACCGCTCGGAAAAAATCCACTAACGTTAGTCATAGACGGTCACCCACCCATGCACTGATCGCGCCCTATGTTGCTTAACCTTCGTGATCGTTTAAGATCACTCCGGCAGCCGGGGCTACGAGCGATTCGTAGCCTCGGCGTAGCGTGCGGCCCCTGTCGCCCCCTCCACGCTACGCCACTGCTCTGTCATGCTCTATATTTACACAGCTTTTCTAGGAACACTAACCTCCAGTTCGTTTTTGAGGTTGCCCTCCCTCATGTGGTAATTCCTGACGTTGTCGATGACCTCCTGCGGGAACTTGTCAGGGTTGGCGCTCATGTAACGGTACACGAACAGGTCACAACCCACTATCTTGAAGCGGAACTTGAATACCGGGATTATGGCACCTGCGTGAGTGAATTCAAGGTGCTTATTGGTATCAACATCTAGTAAACAGGTAGGTACGTAGACACTATTCTGTTATTGGCAGCTTAACCACCTACGTCTACTAAGATCTAGCGATTCCAGTGTATAGGGAAGAGCGGGTGATCGTGCTCTTCCACTATTAAAGGATTTCCCGCCAGACCTTATGCCTGGGGACGGCCGGTCCAACTGTTGTTTGTTCGGCGTTGTATTTATTTAAGTCATGTGTAATACTTTTGCTTGCGCGCTGCAGAAATGTATAGGTATAGTGCGCGCGCAGAGTTGACATTTGTGCTCGCCACAATTGTAGGTTAATAGCTGCTACACGCTATGCCGGCGGCACGGCCGACGGCTTTTTGCCGCGCGGGTATACCGCTGGCATGCTTAGGACAATCTGATCCCAGTGTAGGCCGCCGCCGGCACTTCCCGCTAGCTGCCGCAGAGCATCATTGGCATCATTTTCTAGTTGTCAGCCGGATGGACCGGTGCACAACACTTTCAATCAAATGCCGGGAACGAACTGCCGCCGGCTTGGCGCGTAATCCGCCGGCACGACCCTCCGGCCTGCCGGCGGCTCGGCTTGTGCGGCATTGCCGCCAGCCATGCCGCCGGCATAGTGTGTAGGAGCCATGACGTTTAAAATATATTTGTGGCTATTGGTCTTTTAGGCCTGGACGCGGATAGTATCTCTTGTGAACTACACTTTTACATGTAGGTTATCACCATTTTACAATTTGCAGCCCCCGAAAGCTCACTATTGTCTCGATTTCATACGCCCAACATCATGTTGATCAATGAAGTGGCAGTCCCGTCTCTATCTACCCATTTGCTATAAGTAATGCGTGAGTTTATTTATGTATATGATCTACCTATTACTAACGCTATTCAAGCAAAACGGAGTCAGGTACTGAGCGAATTTATTCTATTTAAAATATATCCCAGACACTACAGTGCATAAGTAGTAACTTCACGATCTGCATGTAGTGGCAACCACAGCATAAATCATCTCGCTAGAGTGGTGTGAAGACCTAGGAACGAAGCGATAAAAGGCTTCACAGTGATAATAAATCCCAGATTTAACTTGTAACGAGAGGACGTGTAAATACAGATGATTTGAGAAAAGATGGCCAGTGTTTAAATTATTCCGCTGCCTTCTTTTTCTCCACTACGAACTCGACCCAAAGGTAACATTATCTGTATCTACATTGACACTAAACAACAGCGCGCCAATCACGGAACTGTCCACTGTATTGGCTGATCCATTTTCAGCAGTGTCAAAATATCCGTATGACGAATCCATGAGTAGAGTCACGCACGAGCAATAAAACACTGTCACATTTTCTAAAAATCTTAACTTAAAACAATGTAGAAAGAAGTATACGACCATTAATGTCCCAAATTATGTAACCAATGGTTAGATAAGTTAGGACAAATTGTTCTACACAAGTGCAGTACAAAGCAAAATGTGTACGTCGTACAAAATGTGACATTTTACAATACAATATTATTGCTCGTACAGTGGAGAAGGTTCTATCGTAGCGTCCCAAAAAGGGAAGTCATCACTTTGAAATTCACTCACCAACATAGAACCTGTCGGGCGTGTAGTAGGTTGGGAAGTTGGGGTCCGAAGTCGGCAGTGGCAGCCGCATCGCGTTCAGGAACTTGCCCTCCCAAATGCCGGAGTTGCGGCGCGGCACCTCCTTGATCTTAATGGTGCCATCGAACAGCGCGTACGAGAGGACGAATTGCCTTCCTTGGTCCTCCGGGTGGATCCAGTCCAGCTCGCAAAGGTAACGGAGATACTGCGGAAACGTGATTATGTCGTTCAGTGCATTTTTAATAAAATCAGTACCTGTGTAGTGGTTTTGTCTGCGCTCGCTAACTTGATTCCCATGGGAAAAAAAGGTGCAAAAAGGTAATCTTAATGTGTAAGGCAAGCAGACAAAACGCTTGCTATGTTGGGTCTATACATATACGAGTATTTTATGTTCTTCCTAAATTCACGATCAAACAAATCAATGTTGCGTTTTTAAATTAATAATTGATTCACTTACTTAGTGCAATCGGAATTACGACCGTAGTTCTAAGTAGGTAAACTGTAACCGAAGATTCCGAAGAACTTCAGAATTTTTGGTCTCTACCTACCCCTCCGGGGTATATTTTATGTATTTGTATCATATAATGTTGACAATGCCACTTCTATCATCATTCTATCACGACTTAATAACACAAAATGAACGAAAGGACAAAGTTTTCAAAACTCCGTTAAGTTGCAATGCAATCAGACATTTGCATAGTAGTTAAAATAAACCATCGCAGTTCCGAGAGAACTACGTAAGTACCTACCTAGAGTGTGTACAGTTTATTTACGTGAACGTGACAAATGCTCGGGTAAGCACAGGCTTCATTAGATTGTGAAGTTCAGACGCGAGTCGGCGCGAGATGGTGAATTTAGCAGACGAGACTCTTTGTTTAGCGTTCTGTAGCTAGAACTTGGGAGAAGAATGTGACTTTCGCTTTGAAGCACATTAGGTCGATTGACAGCACTGCAGGGATATAGACAGCATGTCATAATACAAACTAGGTTCATCAGGATGGCGGGTGTACCATAATCTATAGACATGCTGTATGCATAAGAGCAATGTACGATCAACATACGGAATATACCTACGAACAGTAGGAAGCAATGTACTCTTTTAAGACTAGGTATAAATATTACTTATTATCGCAGTCTTAAATATTTAACAAAGTAGAAGAAAAAATTTAACGTCACTGTATTTAAGTACTGCAACTTTGCCTTTGAATTCAGACCTATAACGAAAGTCAGAAACCACGAATATGTATACGCATATGATTAATCATACCTATTGTTTAACATAAAGAACATTGCTTCAAAATTATTTCATTCCTTAATTTCTTGCCTGGTTACTTGTGCTATCATGCTATGGTAACCAGGGAGGAATTTCACGCTGTTCTTTTCTTTTAAAATGCTATGTTACTTAAGAAGAGTTATTATTTTTTGGCCATTGTTTCGATTGGCATCATAAAAGTAGCTAGGGGTGTTTTTTTTTACATGTAAGTCGGTCCGATTCCCAGACGAGGCAAGTAATTTTTAGAAAATCACTGAATGCAGGATTACTAACTTTTAAAAATAAGATAAAGTCTTTTTTCAGCAAAATACCCTATCTACGATATATAAGGTACTTTCCCTTCATGTCCCATAACTTTGGGACGCCCTGTATATATTTGGTAGGTTTGAGGATAGGCTGTAGGCTAATTAATATGGCACAACAACGTTCTCCGGAACAGCTAGTATGTAGAAAACAAACACTGCCACGCGATTTTTATATAAAATCGCGTGGCAGTGTTTGTTGCAGAACTCATCTGAAACAAGTTCACGGATTTTTATGAATTTTCTTGTGTATAATTGGTAGGATTGAGAAAAAGTCTTAGGCTAATTGATATGGCAAAATAGCGTTGGCCGGGTCAGCTAATAAAATTACCTAAGGTCACGATCACAACTTAGTACGCTCGGACCAAGTGACCTATTTTTGGTAAGCTAGTTGATCGCTACTCGACTAGCTCACCTAAAAGTTATCGCCAAGTCACCTATAACCAAGATCGTGAAACACGGCTTTACTGATCGCTAAAGACCTGTTTCTGAATTGAGAATTTTGCCAAGTAACTACTTAAGTGTAGTGCTGTCTCGTCAAATTTGAGTATTTTGAGTTGAGAGAGAGAGAGTGACTGGAGTATTTACTCAGTGAAATTCTCAATTCAGAAACCGGTCCTCAGTCACCTTATTCGCGTTGAGGTTATATTTGATGATGTCCTTATGCGGAGGCTTTGGCACGAGACCGAAGCAGGACTGGATGGTGTCTTCCGGAGCGCCGATGCCAATATGCGGGGGCAACGTCTGGAAAATGTAGAGTAGGGATTAGGGAAATATTAGTCTTATGCTCGAGGCTTCGCTCATAACTGATCTAAGTGCTTAACGCGAGCGAAAACCGGGTAAAATGTGACCTAGTTATGCCTTATTCTATAAAAAAATATTTGTAATGTTTCCTCTAACTCCGGCTACCTACGTTACACAAGCACAATACAAAATGCATTTTGACAAAAAAAAAAAAACAGTTACATCTACATATATATTATAATCGAACTAATAAGTCAAATTAAGTTAATACATATAGTAGTAATAACTACATTAGGTACCTAATTCATCTAGTTCATCATTCATTTCAAATTAGACTAGGTACAGACAGCCTTATTTTGCTTAAGAATAAAAAATGTGTAACTTAGGTAAAAGGTACAAAGGTGAGACCAACCTTTTTGAATTCCTTTTGTTCTTTCTTCTCGAGCTTTATAGCAGGCGGCTGATCAATGCCTAGCATCGATCTGTAAGGAAGACACAACAAGCTCTCAGTGATTAAACGAAATGTAGAGTCTAAAATGTATAGAGCTGCCTCAAAGTCGCAAGATTCGCCACTGTAACTCGCACAATCTTCAACGATATATAATAAAATGATTACTTCTCAGTTTCCAGCATCGACAATTTAATTCGTAAAACTAATTCTTCTACGATGGACACAAAGTCTCACTTATAAAGGTTATGTACTGTCATTAGTAGATAGATTATATTTTACGACTGTCGGATCTGATCATTCTTAGTAGTAAGTACAGATAAGTGCATACCTACGTGTATTTCTTTCGCCTCATTGTTGCGATAATAGGTTAATACTTCATGGGAAATATCGTGACCAAATGCAATTAGTTTTTATGATATTCTATTTTAGAGATGAGAACAAAACGGCAATTATGCTGTGCCCATACGATTCTCTAGTCAATAGAGTCGACTTTTACATTTTCGTTACAAAGTTTCACCATCATCATCAACCCATCATATCCCCACCGAGGGGCACGGGTCTCTTCTCTGAGGAAAGTATAGGCCATACTCCACCACGGCGGCCAAGTCCGGATTGGTGGAGGCTTGTAAGACTAGTGGCAGGTCTTACTGTCAGAAATTTTCAAGCCGCCCTAAGGCCTCTGACTTGGCTTAACGACTGCCATCTATCGACGGCCGCCGGCACCAACTGCTTAACGTGCCTTGCGAAGCACGGAGCCGCTCGGAAAAATGCAAATAGCGTTAGTCATAGACGGTGACCCATCCATGGACTGAATGCGCCGTATGTTGCTTAACCTTAGTGATCGTTTAAGATCACTCAGGCAGCCCAGGCTACGAGTGATTCTTACAAAGTTTACTGTAATGTAATGAAGTACAGTCGGCAGCATAATATCAACTTTCATACACGTGCACTCTAATAACTAATCAGTAAAGTACGGGAGCACTTTGCAACAAAAATAATCATAATTCCACACAACACAATCACCTGACTTGGTCCCAAACTAAGATACCCTGTGCTATGGTAACCAGGCAAGAACATTACAAAAAAAAAACACCCAGACTAACGCTCGGTTTCTAGAAGAGCGATAAAAATTTGATGTTTAATGTTCAAGCTAATTTCAGCCAATCACGTGCCGGTATTTTGAATTAATCGTAGATTAATTTCTTGTTTCATTGAACACTCTCTCAGAAACTGAGGGTGAGGCCATTTGTACAAATGTACGGCGGCCTCCAATGGGAATCGAACCCATGACCTCTGTCTTGGGTTCGACGATCGTAAATGTAAAGTGCAAAGTGTAATAATATGTGCTTACGAAAGATTTAGTTTAAAAAAATAACATAATAACAAAACATAACATTTACATACATTGCTTCTGGGCCCACACTAGGATACCCTGTGTTGTGGGAACCAGAAACAGCGACGTCACAAGCATGTAAACATCCAAGACCTGGGTTTTTTTTGTCCCCAGCTGGGATTCGAACCCGGGACCTCTCGCATGGTAGTCAGATGAGCTAACCGCTGCGCCACAGAGGTCGTCAAATTTAAAGGTCACCGTGCTGCCAAATTGAAAACTGGTATTACGTAATAATGGTCAGCCGTTTTACGGATAGACTCCGCAAATAGCGGTCGTAATGGGAATCAGTCCACAATGTGGATAATGCCCCGTCGTAAAAGCGCGCTGCACTGCTCAAGAGTAATAACTTCAATACGTCAGTGTCAAAAACCTCACTAAAGACAAAATCTCGCAAATGTAATGCTGGATTTGACAGTTCCCGACTTCGAAGGTCCTACGGAAAGTGCGGACAAGTCTATCGCGGAGTAAGTTATTTGCCAAATAACACAATATTACGTAAAAGTGATGGCTAAAAGCTTGTATTTTGGGTTAACAAAAAAAGATTTCCTGTTCCTGAAAAGTTTCCTGATAAAACGTGAGAATTGAGTTAGAGGGCATATTGACGGTTAAAATTGGGTTGGAAAGTTATCAATTGCCCTCGTCTATCCACAAATATCGTGGAATCCTATCAACAAAACACCGTTATTTTTCAGAGTGATCGATTGTTACAGGTCAGTTAAGTAAAGCTGGCACGTTCAACACATTCACACGTTGCGCTTGTGTAGTGTCTGTGAATAAGCGCGCGGCGTGACGTGTACTGCATGCATGCGCATCATGAAAAGTCTGCCCGTCTCTCTTGCGCGCGGTCTAGCTTATGAGTGTGAAGGGGACAGTTATAGTTTTACTTTTGCTACTGTTTATAAATACAGCGTGATCTTTTTGTTATTCAACCGTATGTGCGTTTCAATGAGGGATTTTCCTGACAGCTAAGAAAAGTAGTTCCAAATGAGCCGTTTTCAGAAGAACAAAAAAAAAAAACGAATGGCTGTCAATGGAATGCAATTTTTGACCTCAGCCCAATAGCCATGTGTGATACATCATCGAATAGGTCTCAGCTAGCTGAACAAAAGTTGCTATGCCGCCAACAGCCAAATGTTAGTTTTTTTTTTCAATACAATATAACTCCGAAAGGACAAATATTTGGCTGTTGGCGTCATAGTAACTTTTGTTCAGCTCGCTGAGACCTATTCGATGATGTATCACACATGACTATTGGGCTGAGGTCCAAAATTGCATTCCTTTGAAAGAAAGAAAGAAAGAAAGAAAGAAAGATTTTATTAGTATTGTCACAGAAACACAATGAAGACAAAAGTACATAATAGACAAAATACACAAGAGTCAAAAAAACAAGAAAAATAAAATAGAGACAAAGGAAAACAAACAACCGTTTTTTAAATCTACGGCAGCAGGGCTCCACACAGTAGTGTATGGTGCCCAGCCACCCCCAACTCCAAACGCCTCAGGTGCTCCTGTGACAATAAAAAAGGGCTCCAACTCAGCATACTTCACTGGTGTGTGCTATGGATAGCACAACACCAGTAAAACTGATTTTCAGTTGGGACCATAATTTTTTTTTTTTGGCACCCGGAACGTAACACATATATATATACATACATGCATGCCACAAAACATATATACAAATAATACAAATAATAAGTACTTAAATACATTAATATGTTGTACAAACAAGATACACAGTATACTAAGGCTATATATAAACTAATATCACAAGTACTTAAATAATTTCAATAATATATTACAATAAATAAGTAAATACCCAAGTAAATAGACAATAAGTGCTGGATTAGGGATGGGTTTTCTGCATTTCCAGCAAATAGCTTCCAAACTTTCGCTTGAAAGCGTACTTACTAGTAGTGGCATGGATAGGAGGGGGAATGTCATTCCAGCACTTAGATGCCGCAAATCTGAAACTGCCTCGGAACGCTGCCGTTCGGTGCAGCGGCAGAATAGCCCTCACTTTATAGTACCTAGCCTGACTAGACCAGGCGAGCTTTCTAAACAAATAAAAGGGGGTTTCATACCGCACAACACCGAACAGCAACGTGGCAAGGTGCAGTTGCCGGCGGGCCTGCATGTTTAACAGATTTGCGTCACATAGGTACGGGGTGACGTGGGAGCGGGGAGGGATCCGGAAACAATAACGTGCACATGCGTTTTGCACACGTTGTATTAGCCTTTTTGTACGACCTAGTATACAACCATGGATGACCACATCACAGTAGTTTAGCCTGGATAATACAAGCGACTCACAAAGGTGGACACGCAAATCCACACTTAGGTAATCCCGTATATTATACAGTAACTTGAGCCGGTAGAAGCAGTTGGATACAACACGCAGTATGTGCTTTTCAAAGCGCAACTCTCCATCCATTAACAGACCAAGATTACATGCTTCATCTACCCGCTCTATAGGTTGACCCTCAATAGCTATATTTTTGGTTACAAGGGTTTCCAGTGTATTACGAATTTGATTCTTTGTACCAAGCACGATGTACTTGGACTTGCCAGGATTAAGTGCCAAACAGCTCCTCCTCGACCACGCTGCAATACGGTCAAGGTCTGAATTTATGTTACGCACTGCGACAGCTGCGTCTGCTGGGTTGCTTGACGTATAAAGTTGTACATCATCAGCGTATAAATGGTAGTGATCGCTACTCCTTATACTGTCAATAATGTCGGCACTGTATAATATATAGAGTAACGGACCTAAAATTGAACCCTGTGGCACTCCTCTAGTCACAGAATGCAAGGATGACCACATAGTCCTGCCATCTCTTTTCCTGAGCCCGACCGATTGAGCCCGGCCGGAGAGGTAACTGTCAAACCACTTCACCGTAGAAGTATCAAATCCGTAATACGACATCTTCGACAAAAGAAGAGGGATGTTAATGCTGTCAAAAGCCCTGGAGAAATCTAGCAGAACTAGTAGGGTACTCTGGCCAACATCACGCGCATGAAGAATGTTGTCAACTACATCAAGCAATGCCGTGACGGTCGATCGACCCTTTCGGAAGCCCGATTGTAGTTCTGGCAGAATATCATTGTCCTCCAAGTATTTCGACAACTGATCGCATACCACTCTTTCTAGTATCTTGGATGTACAGGGAAGGATACTAATTGGACGTAGGTCAGAGCAATGAACGGGAATAGGTTTTTTTGGAAGGGGTGTCACCTGAGCAATTTTCCACGTTGTTGGAAATACCATAGACGTGATGCTTTTATTAACAATAGCAGTGAGTGCCTCAAGAGTAGTAGGTAAAGTCAGAAGTAACATGTCAATAGTAATTTGGTCTACTCCCTTCGCACTAGTGCGTATCCTCGTAAGTGCCTTCGCAATTTTTTCCATTGAAACAGGTTCAATACTAAAGTTCTTGTCACACCGCCGCCCAAATTCGTAAAACGTCAAGTCTGAAATGGTCACGTTATCATTCCCGGGGACATTAAGAAAATGATCATTGATGACGTCTGGATTGTCAAAATTTGTTGGCAACTCGTCGTCTTTATTAGCCGGGAGAACTACACGTTTCAGACTTTTCCATAGCTGTTTTGAGTCGACGGAGTTGTCATTTATATATTTTTCAAAATAGGCCTTTTTCTCGTTATAGATAGCTTCAATAACGAGATGCTTTAGTTCCAAGTAGTATTGCTTATGACTGTCATGCTTTGTGGACTTATATCGGGCATGAGCAGCGTTCCGCAACCGCATCATAAGCCGTACGTTACTTGTCAACCATGGCTTCGGCCCATCTTTGATCATCACCGGTTTCAGGGGGGCATGGATGTCAAACAACCGAGTCAAATTTTCATTAAATATACGCAGCATGTCATTTACATCGTCCATTGCTTTAATCGAGTCCCAGTTAATGCCGTGCAAGTCATTATTAAATTCTGTCAAATTAATATTTTGGATAGGCCTGAAAAGTATTCGTTTCGGTGTCGGTTTCTTTCTTACAATGTCCAAATCAATAGTGATGTATGCGTGCCGTCCTAAGTCTGGGTTGTGAGTCACAGTTACATTACGAACGCGAGCGTCGGTGCAAACAAGATCGATAGCTGTTTCACTATGGTCCGTGAAGTGTGTCGGCTGGTCTATGACCTGTTTAAGTTCCAAGGAACTCAGGAACTCAGACAAGGAATTCAAGTTTTTATCTGTCAAGTCAAGAAAGTTTATGTTAAAGTCACCAAGTAAAATCAAACTGTCGTAATTAGTAAATGAAGTCACTGAGTCAGTAATTGCATCAAAAAATGTATCGGCATTTAACCAAGGAGGGCGATATGCCGTACCTACAATTATTCGAACCCCGTTGATATTCGTCCTAAGCCACATTTGTTCCACACTGGATGCAGGAGGGTGAGGGCACACGCGCGCGCTGACTCCCTTCCTTATGTAAAAGCCTACTCCGCCGCCGCGCGAGCGCAAAGTGGTGGGGCGCGGCACATGACGCAGTCGATAGTTGGGCACGGCCGGCGCGCGGCCCTCCTCACCCTCACGAAGCCATGTTTCGTTAATAGCTATAATGTCAGAGTCAGAGTCAGTCATCGTCACTGTTAATTCATCGTGACCTGTTCCAAGTGAGCCAGCATTAAATAAACAAACTTTAAATAAGTATTTACGCAACATGATAACATAAGAAAATTAGTAATAAACTTTTACACAGTATAAAAACACTATAATATATGTATACTATAACAAATATGTTCGGCCTCATTGCACGTTGATCAACAGCAGTAGATGTAAATAAATAAAACATAAGTAGCATATTACTACATAGCGAAATAAATAAATACCGATATTGTGACACATCAACAGTTAAATAAAATGTTATAACATATTTACACAAATAAATTATATAGTCCCAGGTGCAGAGCGTTGAATGGCACTTATTTGTTACCACGCGGAAAACACCCTCGTTTATCAATAATGAAAAGACAGAAAACAAACATAGAAACACCAAAAATAGCAAAAAGGATTTACAGAGCGCGTTGAACATTTGCGGATTTAAAAATATTGGCTAAATCGGATTCCTGTCGAATTCTGTGCGAAGGTTGGCCTTCGCTCTGGCGGACGAGGATACGGCCATCTCGCGTCCACACATAGCGCCAGTCGGCGAGGCGAGCCTGCTCCCGGGCCCTTTGAAAGAGCTGCCGATTGAGTTTCGTAAGCCGCTCATTAACATATAAACGACGCGCTTCTCCGGGAAGGCCCATGTCAGCCGTAGTGGCGCCGCGGCGGACCCGCGCGTTGTGGAGGAGGTCGTCACGAGTGGCGCGCCGCGCGAACCGCACGACAATGGGGCGCGGGGCGCCGCCTTCGCCGCGCCGCCCGCCCATGCGTTCCGCCCGGACTACATCGCGCTCGTCGATTTGTACACCTAGCTTCCGACCGACCAACGTCATAATATGAACAACGTTTTCGCCTGGACTCTCTGCAACGTTATTCACCTGTATGTCGTTGCCAAGCAGGTCTTGGTCTCTATCCTGCAGTTCCAACTGAAGGCTATTAATCGCTCTTTCCAGCACTTCTGTGCCCGCGGACGCAACTTTCTCCTCAATTTTCCGCTCCATCGCATCTACCTTCTTATCGAGGGCTTCCATCCTGCCCGCAAATGAACCCAAAGCCTCCCTCGTGCTGAGATACTCCAAGCGAAACTCCTCAATCTCACGCCGCACAGCCTGGAGGTCTTTTTTATTTTCCTTCATGAAGTCCCTCAGCTCAGACGCAAGATCCTCCAAAGTAATTCCTTTGGCAGTGATTGGCGACTGATGGACTTGAATCCGAGATGCCGATGCCCCGGGTGTTATAGCCTTATCGCCCTGAGTCAGGTTCTGCTTGCATTCCAGACACTGCCAGTTCCCCGCAGCAGTAGTAGTCGTGAGACCTGCGCACGCTCTATGGCAAACAGTTTCACAGATGGTACATTTAGCGCCATCTGTACGCACGGATACTGACTTTTGGCAGACTACACACTTAGCCATTTTAGAGCTACGGTAGCTGAACGGGCGCCCGCCGTGCAGATAACAAACAGGATTCCTAGGTGTCGCTGTCCCGTCGGTAACCAATTGATAAAACAGGTCGGTGCGGATATTGGAGGGTAGGAACAAGTTTGTTATTGACAACCAATATTAAATATTGTAGATCTAGCACTAAACTCACAAACACTAGGCTCCGCGATCACGCTGATTCTCACAAACACTTCCGCGAGTGCACAGTGTACTAAACTTGTGTTTATGTTACTTTAGGTGTCTCCAAAAACAAGCAGTTAATTATAAGAACATAATAATCTTGGAACCATGACAGCGATGTGACGTCCGGGAACCAAAAAAAAAAAAAAAAAAAAAAAAAAAACAGCATTTTGACAGCCATTAGATTATTATTTTTTTAGTTCATCTGAAAACGGCTCATTCATCCAGTAACTGACCACTGAGTGTCCGTGACCCTTTGTTACATAATTAAATTATAATTAAATTGTTGAGGATTTCTGGCATAATTATTTTCTGTTTTGGTAAAGATTTTCTTAGGTGAAATTATTTTTGTTCATGTGAAAATTTATTGAAAATTAAAACTATTTTGTGGCCATTGATTCCACCTTATTGTTAATACTTTTCGTTCGAATTTGCTAAAAATATATTATAACAAGTAACACATATATTTGTATTTATTTATCTACAACGCACCCATCTTACTAAAACCTAACTCTAGTCTACACTTAAACAAGAGTAGCATTTTGAATCAAAATCATTTATTTTTAAACATACTGTATAGTGAAATTGCATAAGTGTGAGTATTGTGAACGTGCCAGCTTTAGATAACT
This sequence comes from Yponomeuta plumbellus, assembly GCA_947310845.1. Taxonomy (NCBI): domain Eukaryota; kingdom Metazoa; phylum Arthropoda; class Insecta; order Lepidoptera; family Yponomeutidae; genus Yponomeuta; species Yponomeuta plumbellus. The sequence continues at coordinate 12,092,237 of OX371198.1, read as the reverse complement.
GACCTGTAGGTGTAAATGCCTATTAGATCTCTAATCTCGTCTGTCTATTTACTATTGAGGTGTGCTATAAGGACTGTCCGTTGGATTTCAGTAACCAGTAAGCGTAAGCGTTAATCTCGATGAAGCGATGGAATGAGCGTTATACAGGTTGTATCCCGCTACAAACTTTATTTTTGATCTCATCCGGAATATTATCCCAAATATGTTTTTGTTTCGTTGATCCTTCACCCCTCAAGATCGGTCCCACTGTCCCATATTCTCAACACACTGTAGGTATTACGTAGAGTTTGTTTACCCCTCAATCTCGCATAAACACTTATCGATGTACTCGCAAGGATTTGGGCATATTGGGCCAAGAGAGGTCTGATCTGAGATCTGGGACCCGACAAGAATTTACATAGCCTTATAATATTATGTGTTTAAGGCTTATGCTACTATTCGAGTTTGACATTTATCTACACCGCACACGGTTCACCCGCAAAAAATTATGCCTCTGGCGCCCTGGCGACATTGGCGCCCCCCTTGCATTTAAATACATATCATATATGAACCGTAACACGCGTGCACTATATTTATTGTCGTTGACTTTGCAACAAAAGTATAATTATATGGTTGACCTGCTATCGCCTGTACTAGAATTTAGTTTCACGGTAACATGGAAAGAGAGTGAATGTAAGTTAGTGTGAATATTTGATAATAAATAAAGATTATATGATTAAAAATAAAGATTACGTCATTAATAAAATTGGACGTCAGTGATTTGTTATTTTCTGATCGAGGTGACTAAAAAATCAAAAATATAAACACTGCTGGTCATAGGTTTTATCAGAGAGAGAAAGAGAGAGAGGGAGATAGAGAGAGTAAAGCTATCAACACGCGTCCCCTCAGTATGTTAATACCTCGGCTTTCCTCACGATGTTTTCGTTCACTGTTAGCGAGAAGTATTTCTATTACAAATTCCCAAATGTTCGTAACTTAACTAAAACATAAAAGTCCTACACATGCATACATGCTGGAATCGAAACCTGCAACCGTCACAAATAGATTCCCAAATTAGCATGTCATTTGTAATCTCTAACTCAACTACATAATATGGGAATTGCGTCACGCTGGGCCCTGTTAACACCACGATTCGTGCTGAGGATCTCTAGGCGATTTAAAAAAAACTAGTTTCGTTTTAAATACATAAATTTGGCGCCCACTTAGGCTGCCCGCCATGATCCTCATCTTTATCCGGGCCTGGTAACTATACTCCACACGGACTATCTAGCATAATTATGTTTAGAAAATTTTATCTGAATCCGTTTAATCGCTTAAGCACATTAGATTGTCAAGTAGATTGACAAACAACTTAACGTACAATCTCTCATATTACAATCATCATCAACCCATTATGTCCCCACCGAGAGGCACGGGTCTCTTCCCTGAGGAAGATATAGGCCATACTGCACCACGGGGGCCAAGTCCGGATTGGTGGAGGCTTGTACGACTAGTGGCTGGTCATACCTACTGTCAGAAGTTTTCAAGCCGACCTAAGGCCTCTGACTTGGCTTAACGACTGCCATCTATCGACGGCAGCCGGCACCAAATGCTTAACGTACCTTGCGAAGCACGGAAATGCCACTAGCGTTAGTCATAGACGGTGACCCATCCATGGACTGAACGCGCCGTATGTTGCTTAACCTTAGTGATCGTTTAAGATCACTCAGGCAGCCCAGGCTACGAGCGATTCGTTATTAATGCAGATATTATACTCACTACAGGGCACAGTCAAAGTCTTTTCTGAAACTATTTGCTTTTATGTGTGCTTAATTACCAAGCGTGCCCGGCGTAGATTGGTGCAAATTCGAGTCAATGAGAACACCTTAGGCAGTCAAGTTTCCTTACGATGTTTTCCTTCACTGTTATCAAGACGATCTGACTTTGTTTCCGAAGTCACGCATAAAAATCTGTTTCAGCTTTGGCTTGACTGTAGATACACAATAAAATTTAATAGGTAGGTATAATAAGAAATTGACAATGCTGTTGATGTTTGTTGAAATAATAAGTTATATCATTATCCCAGTCCGAGTAAACAACTCGATTGACATTATTATATTTGAATGATTTTTATCAACAGTTTGTTGACCATGAAAACGATCACTATATTATGTAGGTACGGTCGGGGTCTAAAAATGTTTACCAGTTTTCAAACTTGATTCTTTGTCGCAAGATGTGCATTATAGTCTATAATGCTTTAACAATGTACTTATTACCTTTCAAAGTTCCGAAGTCTCGATTCTAACAAGTATCTAAATTCATTTCTTATTTTAAAATTATTGCATTTATTAAAATGACACAGATTAAAACTCTGTCAAAATAGAAAGTTTAAAAATATATTGAATACAATTTTTACAAAATAAAGAAAATAAAACCTCCTTGAGGGAGCGAAGAAGATTTGCTCTAAACTTTGACAGGTTGGTACAGTACGATTAAAATCAGTTAACACTTCGGCTATTCTCGGATATCATCGCCTAAATCCGGAGACGGAAATGACACAAAATACATTGCCGCGTTTTCTTTTAGGTAGCATTCAATTTGAAGTATCATAAACGCAATGTATAGCACCTGCCAAGATGACATTACTAACCGGTAGACCTAAGAAAATTATTATGCAGAAGCGACATGAATTTGAACATTCATTATTTGTTGAAGATATTTACTTTCTTCTTAATTAAATAAATTAGCTTCTTTTCTAAAATAGTTATAAACATTATTTAAAATTTCACGAGATTGAGCAACAATTTTTTACCACGCTTTAAATTTGTTGAAGCCATGATACATGACATAACTATTGTAAGTTAATTGTGATAAAATTTGATAGAATCGAATATTTTCACGAATGAAATTAGCGTTCATAAACATAAATGTATCATAACGTCAAACTGGTTTTATTGACACTAAGAAGGAAGACTGTCAAAATAGTAAATAATTTTCTTATTTCAATATAAAGGTTGTGTTAGTTTTGACCTACAAAGGAGGTTTTGCTGCTCATATTGTTCTTGTATTGTATTCAATAAGACAACGAGTAATATATATCAGGTCATATCTGTAAATTGATAACTCTATGTGAGAGACGAGGGATTCATGACAATAATCGAGGTTGGCCGAAGTGTTAACTGATTTTAATCGTATTGTACTCTACTCTTTATTCTGAGCTTTATGCTCTAACTAATCAAATCAATACAAATATGGACCGTGTGTCGTTTAATTGTCTGTACAACCTTAAGGTGGTAAACATTTTCAGACCCCGACTGTACTCTACGATTTCGATAATCAATATATTAGTAATTACGTGAAAATATCTAATTGGCTATACTATCAATCACAAATGTCAATTATTTTGTTGTTGATTTTTCTGCATATTTCCCTATTATGCAATAAATAAAATAAAAATTAAGTTCATACTTGCAGCAGAGTAGGGTAAACTTATCGCAGTCATAGAGCAGAAACAGGCAGCCGAGTAGGAAGATGGTGGCGCCAATCGTGATCCATTGTTTAATTGAGTGTACTATTAATCTCAAATGTCAAGTATTTAACCCTTAACTACCTACCACCAATTTCTGTAACATAACCACCTACGTGCGGTCCTGGAGACCGCTCATGACAATCACCTTAATTTCGGTTTCTATGGTATCAAGAAAGGATTTAAATGAGTAAAATACTTGTTTATGCTATAGACTTTTATCTCAGATCTTCAAATAACATAAACTGTAATAAAATCTTGAGATATATTATAATCTTTCAAGACTAGTAGTTTTAACACAAAAATATACTCTTCTTAAATAAAGAGATCTGATAATAGAGGAACTTAAAAAATCAACTTTTTTTTATTTATTTCTATAAACTAAGGAGTCGAACTATAAAATTAAATTAAAAAACGAATCATTAATGATCAAATTCAACAAAATTGCAACCCCCAAATATTTTTCGCACACGCAAAAAAAATTGGCACTTTGCACATAATACATAAGTAAGCAGTCTTGCGTTTCTTCTTTGGATCACACGTAAACTGTTTTGCACAGAAATTGCATCATCATCACCCTCGATCTAAGGTTCGGATTCACAGTCTTCAACCTGAACAGCATACTTGACCGAATCGGGTTCCACGTCATTACAATCTTCATCTGATATAACCTCGTCATCTGATATCTCCTGTTGCAGCCATCTTTCTATATTTTCATCGTTATTATCCATTTATCACTAAAACAAACACAATCGTGTGGGTGAAAAAAAATCACATAACCACCTACGAGCGGTCACACAGACCGCTGACGAAATATTTTTACTCACCCTGGCCAAACGCGCGCACGTTCACACTCTCCGAGCGCTAGCGCGGTGCTGATGTGTATGTAGAAAAGGTATAGACGCGCACTGCCGTAACACGCATACAGATCAAAATATTTGGATTTCAAAATACCTTGCGGTCTCAGAGACCGGTGGTAGGTGGTTAAGGGTTAAATAGATTTACATACTATTATAAGAATAAACAAAATAAAAGACAAACGATACTACTTGTTGTAGAGCCGGGTAGGCTTATCACTGTCGTAGAGCAAGTTCCTACGGCCAAGCACGAAGATGGTGGCGTTACATTAAGATAATTTTATCATTGGCTCCTTCATATAGCAGGCCTAGTGGACTAGTAAAACGCCGGCTTCTCAGTCGGAAGGTTGTGGGTTCTAATCCCTTCATGTATCAATGACTTATTTTGTATGATACGTAAATTTGTGATGTGGGTTCTTATCCCGTCATTTGCTAATTTAGTACAGGGAATTAAGACAAAAAAAAGTCCAAACTTCGGAAAAATTAGAGGAAAGCTGAATTTTTTCATGAACCTTCCTTCCTTTCCTTCCATATATCGATGTGGGGACTTTTGGGCTATTGTTTAGAAACACAAAAGGACGGTTCATGCAAAAATCCAGCTTTCCCCTAATTTTTCCCAAGTGCTATTGCTATTTGCTTATTCCCTGTATTAATTATAAAGGAAATCTAAGTGAGGCGAAGAATCGCTCGTAGCCTGGGCTGCTGAATTGCTCGTAGCCTGGGCTGCCTGAGTGATCTTAAACGATCACTAAGGTTAAGCAACGCACGGCGCGTTCAGTCCATGGATGGGTCACCGTCTATGACTAACGCAAGTGGCATTTTTCCGAGCGGTTCCGTGCTTCGCAAGGCACGTTAAGTAGTTGGTGCCGGCTGCCGTCGATACATGGCAGTCGTTAAGCCAAGTCAGAGGCCTTAGGGCGGCTTGAAAACTTCTGACAGTAAGACCAGCCACTAGTCTTACAAACCTCCACCAATCCGGACTTGGCCCCCGTGGTGGAGTATGGCCTATACCTTCCTCGGGGAAGAGATACATGCCCCTCGTTGGGGACATAATGGGTTAACCTTGAGTTAAACAGAATTTTAATATGGTATGGAGAATTCTGTTTAACACGGGGTTAAATGGATTTTACTGGTGCAAGCGGGCTTGAGTTGTTCACATAACACCTCAGCTTTCGAAATTGCCAGTCCGCGGAAGGCACGCGTGGTGATGAAGTCCATGCTCTCTCTCTGAGAGCAGTTTTATACCCGATGTCGGTATGTATGGGGACGTATGTCGAGGGTATTCTGGCAGAAACGAATATGTACAAAATTTAAAAAAAAAAGTAATATAGTTGTACTCAGTTTCAATACTCAGTCAAAACTGGTTCTGCCAGAATACCCTCGTTGGTCGCATGATAAACTCCGTACTTGTAGTAGAGCCGGGTAAACTTATCGCAGTCGTATAGCAGGAACCGGCGGCCAAGCACGAAGATGGTGGCGCCGATCAAGAGGTCTCGTGGCGCGTAGTACTCAGTCACCTCCTCGTCACTCAGCTCAAGCACCGACGTCGGGAAATTCACTGAAGGTACAGTAAGGAAACAGAAAGAGTTGATTTGTCTTCTAACATAGAAAGGCACAATAATCACTCATTACATTACAGAACAGTTCTATAACGACATTTTAACGACACATGAAAAAAGCCTGCTTTCAGGTGCTGGAGCATACCTACATAAAAGGCTGACTCCAGACTCAGCTATCTTTGTTGGTGTAGATACGGATGAAAGAAAAGACAGATAAGTCACTGAAATGAAGTGCAAAGTGGACAAAAATAAGAAATTTCTATGTACATTGCGTAGCTACGCAATGTACGCAATTAACTTACAGATTAACAAGAAGGAAGACCTAATTGTACTATTCGACTATACAATGTCACCTACATGTGACAATCTGACCTACATGGAATTGTCACGATAAGCAGTGCCAAAGTTACTGGATATAGATTGGATATAGATTTATAAAACGCACCACTGGTTTGTCAGCACCACACACTGGGTGCTCTAATAAAGAACCGAGTATCTTAAAACTATAATTGAAGGCGTGAGTGGATAAAGGTGATATCGTTGCCTTACTTTCTCAAACTCGTATCTTAAAAAATGCAGCAAACTCTTATCTCAAAAAATGCGTCTATACTAAAGCTATAAAAGACTAGTATCTTAGATTTACTTATATTTATAGCTAATAATAGTCCACATAAGAAATGGCACTTCATTTTTTAAAGAAACTCCATAGTATAAAAAGACAGACAGTTTTATTTCTCTCCGGAAAAGTTGTCTTTTTTAAGATACGAATTTGAGAAAGAAAAGCAACGATATGTCGTAGGTTTTCGGTGTTCTTTGTGTGGAAAAAAACTGTAGTAAAACTTTAACTTCAATTTAATCAAAATCTAAAAAATTGCACTTTTATTTAGTTTACAATTCGGGGCACATTACGTACAGAGTCAATTTCTCAATCTGTGAGATAATCGATTTTTCAACGTAGGTACTAAATATCTGTGTATAATAATAGTTCTATGTCATGACAGTCGACCTTTTACACTCTACGTTACGCTACGTATGAACGACATTGCAATAAACATAAACATTTACATACAGGCACGTAAATTGCTTCTGGCCCCACACTAGGATACCCTGTGTCGTGGGAACCAGAAACAGCGACATCACAAACATGTAAACATCCAAGACTCGGGGGTTTTTTTCGTCCCCCAGCCGGAATGTAAGAATGTAAAGGTCAAAACGAACGGTCGACTGTACCTAATTAACTCAACCAATGGTCTTCACTCTGAAGAAGTATTATTAGCTGTAGTCAAAAGCAGGTCGACCGGAAAACCGAAGTTAAATTTGGCTTTAAGCACAAAAAAAATTGCAAAGTACAAAATATTGTGCAATGAAGCTTATCATTATCAACCCATTATGCCCCCAACGAGTGGCATGGGTCTCTACCCTGAGGAAGGTATAGGCCATACTCCACCACGGGGGCCAAGTCCTGATTAGTGGAGGCTTGTAAGACTAGTGGCTGGTCTTATTGTCGGAAGATTTCAAGCCGCCCAAAGGTTTCTGACTTGGCTTAAAGACTGCCATCTATCGACGGCAGCCGGTACCAACTGCTTAACGTGCCTTGCGAAGCACGGAATCGCTCGGAAAAATGCCACTAGCGTTAGTCATAGACGGTGACCCATCCATGGACTAAGCGCGCCGTACATAAGCAAGAGCTTAACCTTAGTGATCGTTTAAGATCAATCAGGTAGTCTGGTTAGGTTAGGTTACGAGACGAGGCTACGAGCGATACTGCAATGATGCTTAACAAACAAATATTTATTTCAGAATACGGAGAATATGAAACAATATTAGCATTTGAGCCCTACTAGAAAATCCGGTATCCAAAGTTCCAAAGAGGCTCTATATCTAGATATACATAAAATTTAGATACTCAATTATGCTACAGAAAAATAATTCTTGGAATAGTTATTCGCAGCAGAAACTATCGAGGTAAAAAGCAATCAACTTCAGGCTGTCATGTCGGAGGCTCTATTATAAAAATCCGTGGAAGCGGAATCGCTGAATTGCTCAGCAATTATCTTGGAAGACGACCCAGTTTCTTTGTTATCTAATATGATAAGACACTTATAAGGCTTTTTCTTTGCCAAGACAGTTCATTTATATCGTTAAAAGAACTCAGTTAATCTACTTTAATGTTTATTCAAGTCTTTAAAAAGCGCAAAATTAAGATTAGCTAACGACTCTGAATTTGTCAGAGTTAAGTACAAACGCTCGTTGCCTGGCCGCCTAAGTGATCTAAAACGATCATGAAGGTAAAGCAACACTGGGCGCGTTCAGTGCATGGATAGGTGACCGTCTATGACTAACGCTAGTGGCATTTTTCCGAGCGGTTCCGTGCTTCGCAAGGCACGTTAAGCAGTTGGTGCCGGCTGCCGTCGATAGATGGCAGTTGTTAAGCCAAGACAGAGGCCTTAGGGCGGTTCGAAAACTACTGACAGTAAGACCAGCCACTAGTCTTACAAGCCTCCACCAATCCGGATTTGGCCCCCGTGGTGGAGTATGGTCTATACCTTCCTCAGGGAAGAGACCCGTGCCTCTCAGTGGGGACATAATAGTTTGATGATGATGATTGTAGGTAGATACGGCTTAGAGAACTTTCCCATTCTCAAAACTGTTTTTGTTTTGACTAGGGTTTTGTTTAAAATATCAGGTAGTGCTCCGTATTACCTACACGGAGAGTTCTGCACCGGGAAGAGTCCAACGAATCTATACGACTCTAATCTATAGGTACTATCTATGGTTCCAAGCAATCATTATAGAAAATGTGAAAATGTGTTATAGCTTGCACCAGTTGTAGCACTATCTTTAGGGTTTCGCACCTCGAAAGGAACGGAACTTTCATCACATCACATTGTTGTTCGTCCGTTTCAATTAAGACCTTTATATCGGGAACGCGTGGAGGTTTCTAGTTAAAATTAAAAACCTAAACTCAGGTCTACTTAACATAAAAGATACTGTTGTTAATGCCGCAATAAAATTATAGAATAATATACCCAATTAATTCTGAATTAATTGGGTATTTTACGTTGACCTAGAACTGTGAAGTTTGGCAAGTCAAATTTATACGGAACCCGCGGTGGGTGAGTCCGACTCGCTTATTAGTACAATCGACAGCACGTCGACCTACACATTTTAGTTGCAAAGTCGCCCCTAATGCATCTGAGTACCTAGAGTGCATGGCTGTATAGCATGATGTGCTCTCGACTGTACTAGCGTAAGGAAGTGCCAAAACTGGACATTACTTCTAATCACACTAATATTATAAACGTGAAAGTTTGTGTGTGTGTTTATATGTTTATCAGTCTTTAGCGCTGAAACGGCTGGACGGATTTTAATAAAATTTGGTATGGAGTTAGCCGATACCCTGGATTAAAACATAGGCTACGTTTTACCGCGGGGAAATATCTTATTCCTACGGGAAAATCGATGAACCGCGGGTAACACCCGTGGGGCACAGCTAGTAATAGAATAATAGTAAATTTACAGGCGTGTGAACCGAATCACACTACTTATGAGTGGATTAAGAGAGTGCGAGTTGGATAAAACTACGTGCGAGTGCATTGGAAGACTGCGAGCTGAATCACATAACATGCAAATGCATTAGCGCATACATTTTATACTAATATCAAAAATGTACTGTCGCTATATTGCATAAAGTAGGTACACTGCTATTAGTCGTACGTTCTACCAAAGTTATTGGTGTAGTATTGGCGTAGACAAATGGCTTATCTAATCTACTAATACATGACTCTTCAAAATGAGAACGGAGCTTGGTTCTATAGCTAACACTTCTTGTGTAACCTGAACCAGGCCTGAGGTGTCGTGACTTTTTTATTTACCTTCAGAGGATCGATCACGTTAAAGTGATGTGATGAGGTGTTGCTTGAGAAGGCTTTTTCACTGAAAAGATCTACTGAGCACATCGGCAGTAAACCCACTCCTTCAGCCCCCGGGTTTAAAGGCTTTCCACGCTGCTTTCCTTGCCTCGCGGCGTTATTCCCTTGATCTAAAAGTTTCAGTTCGACTCCCACATTTCGAACATCTAGTAGTGAAAAAGGCGACTTACCGGGTACGTCCTTCCACTTCTTGGGAAGTTTAGTTTTCTTCAGAAGTAATGGGAAAGGATCTTTTCCACCCCTTTCGTCATGGATTTCCTACGAAAAAGATTTCCTTTTTTAGCTGCTAAATAAGTCGAAGATCTCTTAAATAACTTTGTTTTTTGTTCATGAAACCAAAGTGATTTTTCTATAGGATTTTTAAATATCTGGGAACTAGATAGGTATAGCTTAGTAAACCGTACGTATTCTAACTGGCAGTTTGATTGGTTTCACATTATCGGATTGCACGCGCCGCTACCGACTACTGGCACAGAGAGAGCAAGTTTTATTGAGCTACGTAGTTAGGGTACGTCGCCCTCGCTCGCAGCTACCCAATAAATATTCATCGCTCCGATTTTCCAAGGTTATCGCTTTTTCATAAAACGAAGCACAGTTTCCCTCCCCCATAAAGAATTTTTTAGAACCCCCGCACCCTTCAGCAGGTTTCACTTTTACCAAATTAGATCCGTGCAGGAGCGAAAATTGAAATATTTGCAATCGTAAATGGCAACTCACTTTAACAGAGATGGTATCATCCTGTAGGAAGTACAACATCTTGTACTCAGCGAGCTCGCCGTGCTCGGCGTCGCGGTTGTCCCAAACACAGTTGAACCTGTAACCGAAATTAAAGTCTCGTGACATTATTTATTATGTACCTACATTAACCAGCAAAACACGGTGAACTCGTAGCTTAGTGTAATTAATTAACAACCAAAACCAGTTTTCATTCCAAACAACGGCAATTGGCTTTTATGCGGTATTTTGTCAAGTGTGGGTCTCATACGCTAAAAATATATATAATTTAAACACCACGTGCTTCTGACGTCTTAAGCAAATAACATTCGTTAAGTGGCCGACATAGGCCTGCCTGGTTGTTGAGTAAATACTGACAAAATTCTGTGCTACGGCGAATGAAAGAAGGATGCTTCCTGCCCGCCGGCGTTCCCAGGCACCCGGGGCGGACGGGAGAGCGGCGGCGGGCGCCAGCGGGGCGCGGGCAGGGACTAACTGAAGCAGCGTGATTTATTTACAAAACTCCATCGAGGCCAGGCATTCGAGATTAAAATCACCGCGACGAAGGTAAAGAAGAGCCTGTGTAGTGTACTAACACAAGTGAACTTCGATTTTTGCGGTGAGAAATAGTCGCGAGGCGAGGTTTGCCCTGTCTGTGACAAAAATGCCACGAAAAATCTCGCGAAAATACTTTGTGTGATATTAGATGGCCGTTTATAAAATTAAGGCATGCCTAAAGTATGGGTCGCAGGAAATTAAGCTTCAGCAAATGTCTGTTGGTAGAGTTCCTATTATACTCAACTTGAGTTATATCACTTCGTAATATGCATTTAAATTTTCAGCGGGTAGATGGATGCGGCGGTAATAATTTATAACAGGGCCTAATAATTTATTAAATCTCAGCCCCGGGTCAGCTTGTTTATTGCCTATTACGACCGGGTCTGATAACGAGGCCGACGCCTTTTAAATATGAAATCATGGCTGAGGTTTGGTGTCGTCTAATATCTGACTGATCTGCTTTATAATCACATAGCAATCAATCTTTCAACTAACAATAAATAATTGATAAATATCGTGCCTACGAGGAATTAGTGAGCGCTGGCTATCTAAGTGAAGGTAGGTAGAGTGGTTAGAGCGGGCGTGAACTAAAATATCGTAATTAGCAACACGCTTCCCTTGTCTATTAATAACGATTATATGCGCCCAAGCGAAAGTGAACCACTTTTAAAATACCGGCCAAGTGCGTATCGGGCAGTGTAGGGTTCCGTAAAAAGAGAGGGTTTTATCTGCTTCAGAAGTACGAAGTATGTCCTACTACCCAGATTTTTTTTACGTTTCTACAATCAAAAGCTTAGACAGGAGAGCATTTAGTAATGGATAGTTATTTGACTAAGTTTCCCACATCCCCCGCCACTGAGCCCTGAAATAAGTCCATGCGAAGTCAAAGTCATGTGTTCAATTTATTTGCCGGAGATTGTACAAAAGCTGTGAAACCTAGATCCCAGACAGGCGCTAACAACCTTGCTCATATTTGTTAACGCTATATGATTTCACAAAAACACTACGGCCGGTGTAGATTGTTATTGTATAGCGAACGTTTGCTATTCGAGTCTAGAGACTATAAAGGCCGAAGTGGGGCTATAAACGGGAGCGAACAGCTGGCGCCTCCGGGCGCGAGCAGACACTCGCTTGCGGTTGACAGCGACCTCAAGGCAGCCGAGTGGTACGCCGCCCCATCGCCCGCCATTGGTGTCAAACTCTACCCTAGCCGCCAATCACCCGTATAGTTCAAGGAGTTTCAATGGAAAACTGATGTAATTCGTATTTTTCTTTTGAGCTGAAATATATACCATTTCTTTAAAACTAATGAATGCATGTGATGAAGTAATGGAGGCTGATGAAGCTAAAGAGGTGTACTCAATACTTCATTGCAGCCATACGTTTGGTAGATCTTAATTAACAGGTAATTGTAACATTATCGACCCTGTCGGGCACAGCAAAAGCCTTAATTATAACTAAAATGGTATCCAATACCTACGAACTGTTTAGTCTTAACAACTTTACTTAAAAAATAGGGTTCTTTTAACTATTCAAAGTATTCTTCTTTATATAATCTTTTATACATAACAAGAGATGTAGGTGTGTGTAAAGGTGTGTAAAGATCGTGACAATGGCAAACCTGGTCTCTGCCTATCCCTCTGGGATACCGACGTGAGTTTATGTAATGGATGTTAGTGCTCAGAGAACTTTAGGTTTCATTTCATCTTCACTTATTGTAAAGTACTTGATTTATGGCCCATAAAACTGGCAATGGCTGCGGCCGCCTGTCTTTTAACGTACATACTTATTGAAGTACGCAGTCTCCGGGGAGGGAATTCAGCATTCTTTATTTCCGCACTGAAAATTATTGTTAATAAAAACAATTTCATTCGCCGAGTATAAAATATACTGGGAAATATACATGGTATAAAAAAACCTAATACAAAAGTTACAGAAAATTAAAACACGGGGCCTATAATACGAGAAGTGTGTGTGTAAGAAGTTCAAACAAATTGTTTATCTATCTATCTATCTACCAGTCAATACAAACTAGGTAATTCTGCTACAGAATAATGTTAAAATGAAAACTATTTTTAATAAAAAAAAAATCATTCGCAGAGTATAAAATATACTGGGAAATATCCTCGTGAGGCCCAATGTCTTCAAGTGATCACAAAAACAACTGTTTGTCGCAGTTAGGTAAAACGGGGGTGCGATCCGTAAAGTGAAGAGGGTATCCAGGGGCAAAGAAGTTTTTGGTTTATATGGTAAAGGAAAGGCACTGAGAACAATAAAAATAATGGTCTTAACTAGGCCTAAAAGATAAATATAAAAATACAATTTGGAGTATAAAAGAAAGCACTTACACTTACATAATAAGGTGCCTTTCGAATATTTATGATTAAGTGATCGTTGTAGATAAATAATATACGGAGAATAGAGCAATCGTAATAATAAATTAGGTCGGTTGTAATAAAATAGAAAGACGTTCACGTCCACTCAGTTCGGAAGCTCAGGATTATCTGAAGCAGATACGTCCGAACACTGTGGCGAATGTCAAAAACTAATTAAATTTAGAATGGTTAAAGGCCGAAAACGATTAAAAAGCAACGAGGCGATTGGACCTCGTTACATGTTATTTTCAAGGTCGAGCCTTACGAGTTATACATGGGGTATAAAAAGCCAATACAAAAATTACAGAAAATTAATACACGGGGCCTACCAGTCAATACAAACTACTTCTGCTACAGAATAATGTTAAAATCGCGTAAATAATATCAGCTATTCCATACATATTCGGTACTCGATGTTTCCCGAAGTATTATTAACAAAACCGTATCACCCATATTATCTGCGGTTATCAGCTATCGCATTCACTGTCGACTTGTTGATTACCTAACCACAAAATTATCACGCATCGATCGCCTCAATTCGCCTCCCGCTCATGAATTCATTTGGAGTCTCAAAAGCATTACTGCCCTACCGCTAAAGGAGTTGAAAGTTAGGCCGTAAGAAGCAACATTTTATGTGATTGAATAACTCGGCAAAATGTGGGCCAAGTTCTAGTGATTGGGGCCTCTGACTACCCCCTCGGGGATGACGGGCGGGCGTTTTATTTTTCGATAATTTTATTATGTTTGCCCTCAGGTCTGTGGCTAAGTAGCAGTGCTACCTAATTAAAGTAGAAAAAAAGAAATACATTAAAGCATTACATATCTTATAGACCTACAAATTCATTGTTTACTATGACATAATTAAAATTTGATATACTAGATTGCAATGCCGATTAGCCCACAGTTTGTTGATAAGTAGGTACCTAGACATAGTGAGCCTTATACCTACATCGAATAGAAACCGGGCACTGGCTATTATTCTCTTAATAAGTGCAAAAAATCACTACCTTATGTTTGCAGATTTCCGAACATAAAATTAAAAAAAATATGGAACCCTTAGGCCCTTTACATACTGCGGCTTTTAGCATCGATGCAGTCGCAGATGGCCCTCCTTTACACACTTGCGCTACTAGGTGGACCATTTGCGACTGCATCGATGCTGCACCGCGACAGCATCGCGACTTCATCGATGCTAAAAGTCGCAGTGTGTAAAGGCACTTATAGGATCTTTGCCGCTTCAAGTTCGCTTACATAGACGCGTCATATCTTTTGGCATCCAAGTTGAAGCCAGCATTTTTGCGAACAATTCCGTTTCCAGCATGTATAGTTTACATAGATACATAAGCTCACGCCGGTATTCCGAAGGGGCAGGCCGAGACCAGGGACTGCCACCTGCCACGATCCTGACAAATCACTTTCGCTTCATCGACATTCATTAGTCTTTTCATGTACGCACGTCGGTTTCGGGTACTTTATATCTTGCCCTTTATATACCTAGTTTTTATATAATACATATATCATTTTTATTAGAATGATTGACCCAGTAAAACAAAGTAAATTAGATGTTACACGGCTCGTTGACGCTTACGCCCAAGGGGCTTACCCTGGGCGTAACCGAGTGGAAATTTAGTTTCCCGTATACGAGCATCTTTTCGCTACCAAATACTGTAAGCAGATTCACATATAATTTATGGGTAGTTTTATATTTACAGTTTATAATACTAAAACTTTGCACTTTGCTTCTGCATCCAAATTAATTTTACCCGAAACCAGCGTCCGTGCATGCAACCACATATGAATGTCGATGAAGCGAAAGTGATCTGTGGATCTTGCAGGTAGCAAGTGGTGTCAGGATCGTGGGATATGGCAGTCCCTGGTCCCTGTCTACCCCTCTGAGATACATAATGAATCCGGTAAAACTACGTAAATTAGTTCTTATAAAATCGTTGACGCTCGATGACCCGAAGAGTCTTATTTCTCGTTGACATCTACGGATAGACCACATTTTCGTGGGCACATACTAATATGTGCTCTACATATTATGTACTCTAAGCAGATTCAAGGTTGTAACGTCGGTGATTAATTATAGGGACTGGCTCACTATTTACCTGTCGCTCATACAATTTTTCCGACTATGGGTAGATATTGTGTGATAGGTATGCGGTAGTAGCGCTGCGGTAGAACACCGGCCTCACATTCCTGAGGTCGTGGGATCGAATCGTGGCAATATCTTGTTTTTCTTAGTTACCTACTTTCATTTCTGAATTTCTAGTAGCAATACTAATCGCTATCGGTGATGGAAAACAGTGACGAAACCTAAGTGTCTGAAACATCTGAGCGCTTGAAATTGCTAACCCACGGGTCGGCGGTTGCTAACGACGCCCTGAGAGACCTAGATTATGTGTATACAATGCCAACTGCTTCAACATGGCGATTTAGTTTCATTGCTGCCTCAAGTCTACGTGCAGATACTAAACAATATAAACGTCAATGGTATTTAAAAACACGTCACGTGACCGAATCATTTATCTGTCATCGTACTGTAATAATGCACTAACAGAATCGAGACCCTGCATAGGTAGTACGATGACGCGAGTCACGAGTTTTGTGGCGCTAAAATGTCAGAATTTGACAGTTAATGTACTGGAAAGTCGCGACTTTTGACGTTATGGCGCGCGACTCATGTTGTCGTAGTAAGCTGGTCTGTGCAGTGGGACGTGTACGTGAAAAGAAATGTGTGAGCGTGATGTAAATATCGTCTATCGGAGACAGTACTGGAACATTTCAAAATTTACTATACTCGAGTAATTGACAATCAAAGTTTTGATCTTTTAGGACTGTAATGGTTTTTAGTAATTAAAAAATAAATAAAAGGATTGTTTGAGATATTCGTATACTGCACTAGTTTGCAGCGGTCTAGAGCAGTCTATTTTGAAACCTTTGGTGTAAAAAACTGATTTTTTTTAAACTTTGGATATGTTCCAGAACTGTCTCCGATAGACGATATTTTCGTTGAACTTCTTTTTAATAAACAATGCTATCTGTAGTTAGATTACTCACACCAGCACCTTCCCGTCGTATTCGAGGAAGCGGCGCAGCGGGTCGGTCTTCGCCTTTTCGCGCTGCGGCGGCGGCACGTGCTTCCACCGCTCTGTCTCCGTAAACGCGTCCGTAGGCATTTCCTCCTCTTTCGATAGCTCGATGCCGTTGGATTCGAGCCATTCCTTTGGGAACAACAGGGAGTCAGCGGGACAGCAGACTAGGATGATGACGGCCTCCGTGGTGCAGCGGTTAGCGCATCTGGCTACAATGCGAGAGGTCCCGGGTTTGAATCCCGGCTGGGGGATATCAAAAAAACCCCAGGTCTTGGATGTTTACATGTTTGTGATGTCGTTGGTTCTGGTTCACACGACACCGGATATCCTAGTGTGGGGGCAGAAGCATTGTACGCGTCTGTATGTAAATGTTTATGTTAAGTATGCGTTTAGTGGGAAAGGGAGCCGATTCAACGTCTGCTACCTACCAATCTAGAGTTAAATACCCTAACACCTACACTCAGGGGCACCGAATGATTGCACCCGTAAACTCAGTTAGCGTCGCAAAGTTCTGGACACCATAAGTTTAATCAGTTTTAATCCATTATGTCCCCACCGAGGGGCACGGATCTCTTCCTGAGGAAGGTATAGGCCATACTCCACCACGGGGGCCTAGTTCAGATTGGTAGAGTCTTGTAAGACTAGTGGCTGGACTTACTGTCAGAAGTTTTTAAACCGCCCGAAGGCCTTTTGTAATTAAAGAAAAAAAATGTAAACTGAATAATATAGTTGCATCTATGCTCTCGGACTTACGCCTACATATTCTTCTTAAAGATATAAGGTTGCGTAGAATAGATTACTTATTCAAATTAGGTATCTACGAATAGTTTACTAAGAATCTCTACCTAGTTAGCTAAGTCTATAGAGTAACCACAACGTATTCTCCAATATCGTCACATAGTTTCGCTTGAAACTTTCGTGTGAAAGCAGTTTCTACTTAGAGCCCGTAAATAAACCAGGCTCAAAGCAAACCTTTTCAGCAAGTATCGCGTGGCCGTTTGAGCTTTAGAGCCATCGCAAACAGGGCGACTTGTCGCCGCGTCAGACGCAACGTTGTCATTTGCTTCTGGCGTCTTGTCGTCGCGACTCCGCGACTCTGACGCCAAGTGTGCGAAGATTCGAACAAAATATATGAAAATTAACAGCCGTAGGCTGTCGTCGCGTCTAGTCGCCGAATTGTCGCTGTTGCGTGTCGCCTAGTGTGCGCATAGGCTTAGATAGCGACGCTGTTGCAAAACCAATTTTAGTGAATATGTTTAACAGAATTTTAAACAATTAGCTCTTAATTGTTTTGTATTGGCCATTCGATAGTTTATTTATACACGCATTTGTATGTTACCGATTACTATCGCAGATGTGGCCGTAAATTTCGGAAACGGTATCATCTGCCTCCGTGGCGCAATGGCTAGCGCGTTCGGCTGTTAACCGAAAGGTTGGTGGTTCGAGCCCACCCGGGGGCGATTTTTTTTGTACAATTGACTTTCCTAATTAATGTATGTATTAGACTTCCTTATTATATCAGGCCCAGACTGAGGCCATTTGTACAAATTTACGGCGCCTCCCAGTGGGAATCGAACCCCTGACCTCCGACTTGGTAGTGAAGCACCTTAACGGGAAGACCAACGAAACAGTCAAATTATCATTTTTTATATGGCACTTTTTGCAAGGAATAATAACACATACGAAAGTCGAAAATAAGTCAAGAGTGTGCCCGGCTACGTCCAGTGTCGGGTTCTATAGGAGGGGTTTCTTGAAATGAAATGAAATTAAACTAACAATGTCATCAAAGTAGTTTTCAAAGGAATTTTACCTTTTATAAGTTGGCGAATAGGTCGAAATCGCTCAGCCGAGAGAGGGAGGGAGCATGCTCAACTCTAGATAAATTTTCCATTTTCAAAAACGGATCCTTAGATCATTTTTTTTAGATCCACAATATTATAAACTAGCTGTTGCTCGCGACTACGTCCGCGTGGGCTTTAGTTGAGTATAGTGTTTGCAAATAAGATAGGGATACTTTTAGCGCATGCGAAAGAGCTTTCATACTAACTTCGCGACCCCCTTTTATCCCCTTAAGGGATGATTTTCGAAAAACTATTTTACATATGTTTCATGACTTTCAATGAAGGACTTTCATATTGAATCTCGTTCGAATAACTTCAAAAACGGCAAAGTTTCATACTAAGTTTGCACCTCTCTCTGTTTCCCCCCTAAGGGATGATTTAAAATTTTACACGTGTTTCATAATTTTAAATGAAAAACCTTCGTACCAAATTTCATTCGAATAACTTCAAAAACGGCAAAGTTTCATACTAACTTTGAACCCCCATTTTACCCCTTTAGGGGATGAATTTTCAAAAATCCTTTCTTAGTGCTCCCCTACGTTACAAAAGGAACCCCTGTGCAAAATTTCAAGTTTCTAACCCTTATAGTTTAGGCCCTGCGTTGATATGTCAGTCAGTCAGTCAGCTTCTCCTTTTATATATATAGATAGATGGCTGTGGTATAGACTAGAAAAAACATAATTAAACATTAAACATTTACATTCAGGCACATACATTGCTTCTGGCCCCACACTAGGATACCCTGTGTGGTGGGAACCAGAAACACCGACATCACAAACATGTAAGTATCCAAGACCTGGGATTTTTTTTGTCACCACCCGGGGCTCGAACCTGGGACCTCTTTAGCCATTTTATCGCAAACAGCTTGGATTGGCCAGAATCTATATATCTCTATGATGACGTCATAGCTCAGTAAAAGTGGCGTCTGTCATTCATGTCGTTCTTACGTTCATTGGTTTTGTTTTCCGACCTGTGACGGCATGACGCCATATTGGACGCGTTTTGGGGGCTTTTAAAAGTGAATTATTATTTGCTTTTTTTTAGAAGAAATACACTTAAGAATTTAAAATTACCACTTTCTGAGCACGCTATGAACACTAACAAGAGTGCACATGGCCTTTTAGATTTTAAGTTTATACTTTACTATGTAAATTTTTGTGTAACTCTTGTTGGTGATCCTTAATAAAATAAAATAAACAAAGAAACTGAGATGGTTTTCAGAAACCTATCGAATAGCCTATTGTGCTGTCGTATGAAACCCTCGGTGTGCGAGTCTTGTACTTCGCCGGTTTTTTAAAATATAATTTTGTTTATTTATTTACGTTATTTATGTTTCTAGTATGAATAATATATTTTATACCTACATATTCCTACTTTTAAATGAAGCGAAAAAGACTTGTCGTTAGGACCGTCGCAAGAGTCAAACTCTGGCCTACCTCAAGGTAGGTATATCTTCTAGTATATAAAATTCTTCTTCTTCTTTCTTCTATCTACTAATGTATAAAATTTTCTCATGTCTCAAAGTTAGTGCGCATACTCCTCCGAAACGGCTTCACCGATTTTCATGTAACTTTACATTTATATTCGGTAGGTCTGAGAATAGGCTGTTATCTATTTTTCATACCCTTATCTGGCAAAACAACGTTTGCGGGGTCAGCTAGTACATATATATAACATGGATGAGTTATATGGATATGTATACCTACCCACCTAATGCTCGGTTCACATTATTCCAGTAGCATTCCAGTCCAGCGCTGGAATGCTACTGGAATAATGTGAACCTAGGACAAAACACACCAACGCGGTTGCGGTGGCAGGCAATACATGCGTAATTCCCGACAGTAGTATTTTGGATGGACCACACGTGTGTTTAATTAATCCTTTTGTAATAAGTTTCAGATGATAAAACAACTGAAATAACAATGAAAGTCTTCGCTGACTGGTTTCAGAATTTGATATGCTCTCATTTTGTGGTTTCTGAACCATCTGCCTCCGTGGCGCAATGGCTAGCGCGTTCGGCTGTTAACCGAAAGGTTGGTGGTTCGTGCCCACCCGGGGGCGAAACTTTTACATGTGCCGATTAATTAGCTGCTTGCATATAAAGTCGTCGCCAATTGGACGACGTAGTGCGGGTAGGGTCCGCACCAGATGGTCCCACGACTAGGTTTCGATGGCAGGGAGTCGCTGAATGCGGGCGGCACAAGAATAATATACTATACTAGCTGTTGCCCGCGACTTCGTTCGCGTGGGCTTTAGTTGAGAAAAGTTACAGCTTACAAATGTTTCACGAGTTTCAATGAAGAATCTTCATACTGAATCTCGTTCGGATAACTTCGAAAACGGCAAAATTTCATACTAACTTTGCACCCCCGTTTTACCCCCTTAGGGGGTGAATTTCCAAAAATTCTTTCTTAGTGCTGTCCTACGTTATAAAAAAAACCCCTGTACAAAATTTCAAGTTTCTAACCGTTATAGTTTAAGCCCTGTGTCAGTCAGTCAGTCAGCTTCTCCTTTTATATAGTTATATAGATAGATTATAACTAGCTGACCCGGCAAGCGTTGTTTCGCCATGTAAATTGTTTGTAGATATTATAATTAAAAAAAAATAGGCTGAACCCTTCTTATCACTTAGGGTTATGAAAAAAGATAACAACCTATTCTCAAACCATTCGTTAGGTTTACAGGTTACACATAAAATTTCTTCAAAATTGGCTGTTTCGGAAGAGTATGCGTACTAACACTGTGACATGAGAATTTTATATATTAGAAGATGTCCATACCAACATAACATTCCTTTTTGAATTGTAGTCACTACATCACTACAACGTTCTCTATCAAACTATTGTGTATCCTGTTATTCAAAGTAACACCTTACACATTACAATAGGGTAGTTTCCTGGGTCAAAATAATTAAATTCTATTTAGTCCGTATTTAAGACTATAGAAAAATATTGGACACGTATTTTTTATTTTTTCGATTAAACAAAAAATAACAAAGATATAGCTCATTAAAGTTACGTGTGACGTCACTCCGTGCTAAAAAATGCAGCACGGCGTGACGTCACACGTAACTTTAATGGGCTATATCTTTGTTATATTTGGTCTAATTTACAAATAAAAAAATACGTGTCCCTTATTTTTGAATAATCTAAAAGACGGACTAATTACATTTTTTAGGGCAACTAGCCCATTATCTCGTATATACTTCTCAGATACCTCATTTCCACTTTCTACTTTCGCATTAATCTTACTTTACATCTCTCATATTCGGTAAGTAGGTCCTTATTACCCCCAAATGGGGCTTGTAGGTGACCAATTAGCGCTCTAGGGTAATAACGTAACTAGAAAAGCCCTAGGGCGGTAAGTAATTAAAAAAAAACTCTTCACTCTTTCAAAAAGTTCTTGTACATCTATCCATCATACTGGCAATAGACATCATGCATTCAGCCCAATGACAAAAGAGGTCGCTTCGCTATTCAGCCTTGTCTTCGTATGAGTTAGTCATCAATTTTAAATATCGAATGGCGAAGCTCAATTTCGTTCTTGAAAAAAATTATTAAAAAAAAGATGAAGAAAGGCGGGAATAGAAAACTTTTACTTTAAATATTGTTTGTTTTTGGGATTTCTTTTTATAATTACGTACTAATTAGGAAAAAAACATGAGTTCTGCAAGTGATAAAGATATAAGCTGCACTCCCGTTTCAATGAAAATGGAAGTTGAAGCAGCAATTAACAATATTTTGCCTGAAAGTTCTAAAGAGAGATATTTGAAAACTTACGACGAGTTCATGAAGTGGCGAAAAGAAAAACGAG
Organism: Yponomeuta plumbellus; assembly: GCA_947310845.1. Taxonomy (NCBI): domain Eukaryota; kingdom Metazoa; phylum Arthropoda; class Insecta; order Lepidoptera; family Yponomeutidae; genus Yponomeuta; species Yponomeuta plumbellus. The sequence goes on along the minus strand of OX371198.1, from coordinate 12,069,988 downwards.
TAAATGTTTTATTCTTGTAATGCCGGTTTTTTTCTACTTACCTCACAATCGAGATGTAAAGCAGAGCAGTTAGCTCGGGTGTAAGCATCAATTGCACCCTCGAACTATAGGCGCCCTCGCTGCGCTCGTGCGCCTAAATATCTCGGGCTGCAATTGATGCCTTACAGCCCTTGGCTACTAATCTACTATTCTTGATTTTTCTGCCAAACCCAAATCTCAGTAACATACTTAAGTGTTGGGACCAACACTCCATTATGGATAGCCATTTTAGGTCGTTTGCAGATGTAACGGCTATATACGAAAGAGTACACGGCACCGTTTACACAATTTCCCGCCCATACTCTTATTTCTATATCATCTTCACACTTTCCATCCGTCGTACACTGGCTCCACAAAAAACAGACAACACGCATGAGTTTTATATTTTTAAACCTACCCACCTAATGCCCGGTTCACATTATTCCAGTAGCATTCCAGTCCAGCATTCCAGTCCAGCGCTGGAATGCTACTGGAATAATGTGAAACTGCACTGGAATGTACTGGAATTAACTGGACTGGATTGATCACTGGAATGGTACATTCCAGTGCAGGTTCACATTATTCCAGTACCTAGCTAGTATAAAGAACAACAAGATTCACTTCACAGATCTCACTTTTACCTCACTGTATTATCACGAACAACTCAATTCACTTCACAAATCTCACATCACTGTATAATCACTTCACAATTTAATGAACTTTTAATATAAATTATAAATATAAATTCTTAAATCGGGCAGAGCTTCCGCCTGATCACAGCGCCAGAACAGGACTCTTAAATCGGGCAGAGCTTCCGCCTGATCACAGCGCTAGAACAAGTCTCTTAAATCGGGCAGAGCTTCCGCACGATCACACCGCTAGAACAAGACTGCCGGTTTATCGTCGAGCTCTCCCTTTTATAGACTGAAGGCGAGCGCATGGCACTCGGCGCCATTTTCTGACAAATCCGTTAAAAGGTAATTCTATTCAAATTGGCCACTTTTAAAATAATGAACTGTTAAAAATGATATTAAATACTTCTTATAAATTACCAGTTGTTCTAAAATAATTTTTTAATGTTAAATTAAATAGAACCTTTGCCGCAAATTTATCAAAATCATGACGCTAGTATTCCAGCGCTGGACTGGAATGCAACTGGAATAATATGAACCGGGCATAAAGGACAAAACGCACCTAAAGCGGCCGTGATCGCGATGGCGGTGGCGGTCCATACGCAATAAATTCACTATTCAGTATTTTAGTATTTTGTAATTGGATGGACCACCGGTTCCACCGGTGTGTTTAACTTTTCGTAAAAACTTTCAGATGATAAAACAACTGAAATAACAATGAGTATAATAGCATTATTTGTATTGTTCGTAGTCTTCGCTGATTGGTTTCAGAATTATATGCTCTTATTTTGCGATAATTGAACCATCTGCCTCCGTGGCGCAATGGCTAGCGCGTTCGGCTGTTAACCGAAAGGTTGGTGGTTCGAGCCCACCCGGGGGCGAAACTTTTACATCTTATGCCCATTAATTAGATAGATAGATAGATATTAGCAGCTTGCATACACATTATGTAGGTACATTCGTCGCCAATTGGACGACGTAGTGCGGGTAGGGCCCGCACCAGAGTGCGTATACTGAGTTTTTTCACTCACTTTCGATAGCGAGAGCGTTTGCGATTTGCATAGGAGTGACAAAGAGACAACTATGTGGCGCGCTTTGTCACTCCTATACAAATTGCAAACGCTCTCGCTATCGAAAGTGAAGGAAAAAACTCAGTATAAGCACTCTGATGGTCTCACGACTAGGTTTCGATGGCAAGGAGTCGCTGGATGCGGGCGGCCCAAGACGAGGCAAATTTTGAAAACAATATACTATACTATAACTAGCTGACCCGGCAAACTTTGTTTCACCATGTAAATCTAGGGCCACTTTCAGGGTGTACTTCAAAAGATAGATAGATAAAACATTTATTCACATTTACACACACACATATACAGAAGTAACACAAAAGATAGGCACAGTGTACAGCAAACAAAGAGAAACACATTAAACTAGTACAGTAAAACATTGCACAGAAAGAAAAATAATAATACACATGAAAAAAGTAAAGTACAATAACGCAAGAGAGGATTGTGGGTGTGGCAAATGCAAAAAGGTACTGACTCAGCATGTGCTGGAGTGGGTGACCACCTCAGCGCTGTTATTATGTCAGTACCGATAGTAAGACGGCGGGGCACAGGGCTCGGAGAAAAGTAGGTGGCATCAATGAGTCGAAAAAGTACAGAAAAAATAGGTATTACACTACGATTAAAATCAGTTAACACTTCGGCCAACCTCGGTAATTGTCGTGAATCCGTCGTCTTTCACATAGAGTTATCAATTCACAGACATGAACTTTAATTATATAACTCGTTGTCTCATTGAATACAATACAAGAACGATATGAGCAACAAAACCTATGGAGCTCAAAACGAACACCAACCTTTTTATTGAAATTAGAAAAATTATTGACTATTTTGACAGTCTGCCTTCTTAGTGTCAATAAAAACAGTTTGACGTATCTGATACATTTATGTTTATGAACGCTAATTTCATTCGTGAAAATATTCTATTCTATCAAATTTTATAACAATTAACTTACAATAGTTATGTATCATGGCTTCAACAAAAGCGTGGTAAAAAAAATTGTTGCTCAATCTCGTGAAATTGTAAATAATGTACCTATATAACTATTTTAGAAAAGAAGTTAATATATTTAAAAAAGAGAAAGTAAATATCATAAAAAAATTTTGGACAGGATTTCTGAAGCAACCGGAGTTTCGAAAAGCAGCGTGTTAAAAATTTTGAAGGAAAACGACAAGCTCTCAGATCAGTCAAATTCATGTCTCTGCTGCATAATAAATTTCCTAAGTCTACCGGTTAGTGATGTCATCTTAGTAGGTGCTATACATTGCGTTTATGATACTTCAAATTGAATGCTACCGAAAAGAAATCGCGGTAATGTATTTCGTGTCATTTCCGTCTCCGGATTTAGGCGATGATATCCGAGAAAAGCCGAAGTGTTAACTGATTTTAATCGTATTGTACTATTATTAAATTAATTGTTAATAGTAATTATATGGGATTAATTGAAGTAATTATAAATGTAAATAAAATAAATAGAAAAGAAAAATGTCACAATTCGAACTAACGAAGTAATGAACAAATACAATTCTAATAATTAGGCTTCGAAATTACGAATACTTCATCTTATTATAAATAAATAAATCATTAAATTAAAAGTAAAGCACGAAAGGATAATTAAAATTGATTGTGAATGACTAGGCAGAAATTGTCTACAATGTCAGGGAAATTATTAATTATTATTATTAGAGATTAATAAGTAAAATGAAATAAAATAAAATAAATGTCGTCAGTGTCAGTAATTATTATTAATATTATAAGAGATTAATAAGTAAAATAAAATAAAATAAATGAAATAAATGGCGGCAAGTGGTCAGGTCACTGTGAGAGAGATCACTGGGATTCCAGGAGGAACTTCTTATATTTTGCCTTGAAGCCAGCTTTTGAGTTGAGTTGCCTTATCGGCGGGGGTATGTCATTCCAGCACTTGGTGGCCTGGAACCGTAAAGTACCACGGAAGGCGGCAGTTCGGTGTCCAGGTACACCAAGCAAAAGGTTTCACCTGGACCAGCAGAAATCGCTGCCCTAACAAAGTTGTTTCAGAATGAGTTTATGGGACATAGTTAAGCGATTCTAGTTTCCTACGGACTTTCAATGTTTGCTTGACTCTAATTTTATTATTATTATTCTTTATTAAAATCCAATTATTTATTAATAATTATTAATTTATGCAAAACCGAATATGGACATCTTTTTATTTATTAATTTTTATTTAAATTTTATGCTACAATTCATTTTCACAATACAATTTTATAATCTATTCTAGTCTCTGGACATTTATCTATTTACATTTAAATTAATATTTGCATTTTTATTACTACGTGTGACTTTGTATACGCAAAGCTTGCTTATTATTATTATTTTTGAATACGTTCGATTAATTTTTAAATCGTACCAGCCGGACACGGGCTCACTTCATACCTAAATTATGACCTATGAATTATAGTCACTAGGTACATCCTCTTTCAGACCATAACGTTCTCTATCAAACTATTGTGCAACCTGTCATTCAAAGTAACGCTTTACACATTACAATAACGCATCCTTCTCAAGGACCCCATTTCTACTTTCGCATCTCACTTTCTTGATTTTGCTGCCCAACCCAAATCTCGCTACCATACCTACATAAGTGTTGGGACCAGCTCTTCATCATGGATAACCAACCAAGCTAGGTCTTTTACAGATGTTACGGCTATACTTACGAAAGAGTACACGGCACCGATTATACAATTTCCCGCCCATACTCTTCTTTCTATAATCACCTTCCTGATTTCCATCCGTCGTCCACTGGCTCCATAAAAGACAGACTACCTCTTCACCTCTAATCGTTGTCTTGCAAATTACTTTTACATTAATTATTATAAATATTGACACTATTAATTGAACAATGTTGTTCTTATAGTTAGTCTGAAATGTTGATCTTATATATTGTTATTAAACAATTTGATAATACAATCAGCCGCCTCCGTGGCGCAATGGCTAGCGCGTTCGGCTGTTAACCGAAAGGTTGGTGGTTCGAGCCCACCCGGGGGCGAATTATTTTGCATAATTTCCCACTGAAGAAACCCACAACAAGTACCTAGAAAGATTATGTAAATTCATGATTCCGTTTGGATATCAGCGGGGGCAAATCGAGTCCGCGACTCACGCGTTTTGTGGCGCTAAAATATCAGAATAAAGTCGCAATGGAGAATGGACAATGGAGAACTAACACTAAAATATGTTTGTGTAGGTATATCTTACTAATATTATAAAGAGGAAAGATTTGTATTTTTGTATTTTAGTGTGATGGGGAAGAGTGACTACATATTACTTAAGCTACCGAAACACCGAAGAAGTTCTCTGAAGAAGATCTGTTTGTTAAGTTTGTTTAGACGAAACAAACTTACAACTTAACCCGCTGGCTCCGCGGCTACCAAATTTGGTAGCGGGTACTCGGAAGCGAAATTAAACCTTATATTAATTCACCGTCGTTCTAAAATCCCTTGTGTCAAGGCAACTTATCATTGAGTTGAGGCAAATTATACCTAAGTACTAAAATTTTTAACGGTGCCGTTTGCTTGATGAAATAGGTATGAACGCTTCACGGTTTCGTTAGTTTTGTGATTAGAAATCAGGTTTTTTCAAAAAAGTTTAATGGAGAACTTGAACTTTCATAACATAACCAGCTCAATATAGTCACGTGGTAAAAATAAGCACCATACGAATATGCGTCACTCCTTTGTAAGCTCCCGAGTGAACCTCTTTATACCATTTTTTGATATTATCTTTCATTGTGACTAAAACTTTTAAATCAAAATTTAAAAATCATTTTGTGTGTTAGAAGTTTAAATTTTGATTTAAAAATCTACATTAATTTCATATGACATCTATCCTACGTACTTCAACTTTTGACGATATCATGATTAACTCTCTACTTATAATATTTTACTATCGGACCAGGCAAACGTCGTTTTGCCAAATAGGGGTATGAAAAATAGATAACAACCTATTCTCAGACCTACCGAATATACATACCAAATTTAATCAAAATCGCTCAAGCCGTTTCGGAGGAGTATGCGCACTAACACGGTGAGTGGTGACACGAGAATTTTATATATTAGATTATTGGTTTCTATTTTTATTACTTTCATCGAAATACACAGTTCTTCGAAGTCGCATACATTTTATTAATCTTACATTAAAACCTCACAAGCGTTTATCAATATTTGAGTAATCTGATAAAATAATGTTTTTATGCATCTGCAACAACAAACGTTTACAATTCAATGAAAAACCTAAATATTTTTTTATGTAGCCTCTTTTGTGTCCCACTGCTGGGCAAAGGCCTCCCCTCCTGCTTTCCTTCCCTCTGTCTCCACTCCAGCCACCTCGCACCACATAACAGCAAAATGCATTTAAGTCGTCCCACCATCTTCGCCTTGGTCTGCCGCGACGTAGGGTCCATTTTGCAGAACCGACTGGGTGGCCATTTTAGCCCAGGTGGGCCAAATGATCTGTCGTATGGTCTGTCGTATTAGCTCATACGACAGACATGGCAAGCCCATTCCCTTTTTAACCTGGTGGCGGTCACAACCCAAAAATCTTCAATTTTAGTTTTTGAGCGCAGCGTCGTGTTTCAATAAGTTTAAAATAATATAATATTTTTATTATTATTATGTGTAGTAACTTTATTTTTCACATTTTTTTGTGATCTTGAAAACCCTGAAAAAAATGTTTTTACGGTTTTATTTTTACTGTTTTTATGTTTCTATATCTCTTCTATAGTTTAAAAGCAATGTCACTCTAATCCAAGTGAGACGCAAGTTCCTCATTTATGAAATTTGTGCTGAGATACTTTTATGCAAGCTACTAATATTATGAAGATTCCAATAAAAATATAGAGAGGCCATAGGTAAGTTAACGTTAACATCTACTCCGTAAAGCACTAGTCCAGCGGCGTGCCCAATAAACCAGATAAATATTTCCAAGTACACTATGTTCTCGGTTGAGGCATGCTAACATCGTTTCGCTAAAAGGGAACATCCGTCGCGTCGTAGCCTGCCCGTACCTAAAAGTACCTTACATTGTGCTCTGGGCAATGGCGCGGTCTCGCGCGACAGTGTTTGCCCGATGCCGTGCTGCCGGGGCCATAGTGCCACTGGAGTATTGTGTCAATAACAGTAAACTGTCGCCGCTGCAGACCATCTTCTCTGTGTAAATAGGTCTCAAGCACACCAAATGCATCGCGTGCCGCTGAGCACTGGTTTGTGATGATTGTTAGAAGCCTTTCTTCTTCAAAAATAAGTCTGAAACTAACTTGGTTCCTACTAGTAGGTATTTATGTGATATTCATGTTACAATGAAATATTTCTCATTTCTTCTGCTAATTTATGCTGCTATTCGAAAAACAAAATCTTTTGACTCTTTTTAAAACATGCTGCTACGTACCTAATTACCTATATTATAAGCGTGCCCTTGAGACATTAGTCTGAGAATGGCTGATACCACGAAATAAATTAAGAAATAAATGAAGAAAAACGTTTTTTTCTGAAAAATAAACGACATGACCGTCAAGTTTAATTTATTGACCTTCAATAATGTAACCGGCAGATTAGGTATAGGTACGTGTGTGACCCGCAGGCTATTATCGTTAGCCACGTTCCATCCACGACTCAAACAAACACGCTCAGCGGCAGCGTCTCACTCATTCGCGTCTTGTCGCGGCTAGTGAGTGAGCGCGTAACTCGCAGCGGTGAAAACAATAAAATAAAAACAAAATGGTTGCCATACAATTAGACAGCGCGGTGGCGCAATCGTTCATGGTTTACTCGGCCATACTGGCGTTGAAGCTGTTGTCCTTGTCACCGTTGACCGGGTTCACGCGCATGGCGCGAGGAGTGTTCGCCAACACTGAGGATGCGAAAATGCACCCAAAGGGCAAGGTGAAGTTCGATGACCCGTCAGTGGAGCGACTCAGGCGCGCTCACCTCAACGACTTGGAGAATATACCTGCGTTCTGGGTGCTGGGAGCGTTGTACGTCACGACAGCGCCAGCGACAGCGTGGGCCGTGCTGCTGTTTCGGGTGTTCACGGCAGGACGTATCTTGCATACTGTGGTGTACGCCATCGTACCTCTGCCGCAGCCGGCGCGAGCCATCGCCTTCTTCGTACCATATTTAGTGAATTGGTATATGGGATTACAAGTGGTGCTACACTACATCACAGCCATCTAAGTGCCGGTTGATTGTGTTCTGAACAAGGTTTTATATTGTTATTTGTCTCGGTGTAAGCAATTGACTTTATTAAATTGTTTGTGGGTTTATTTACACCGGATTTATTTACTTAGACCTGTACCACTTGTTAAATTTCACTTGAGTAGTTTTTTAAACTGAGTTTGGTATGAAGATTTTATTTAGTGGCTCATGAGGGCCTTATTTTTGAACTCATGCTTTTACAGTAGAGCGTCGATTATCCGAACTAATTGGGGGACATGGGTGTTCGGAAAACCGGTATTTTCGGATAATCGAACTACCTATACAGGGTGTCCCAAAACTCAACTTCAAGTCGGAATCGGGTGAAAAGGCAAGTCATACCTACTGGTTATCAGAATAATAAAAAAAATCAAAATTGCATGCATACAAAATTATAGGCATTTAAAAATAATGGAAATCTAATAAACTTTAACTTAAAAAATTGCCCAGTTTTAATTTAAATGTTGGTTTTTATTATTTTTGTGAAATTTTTTGAATAAATAATTTAAAAAAAATGCTGTATTAAAACAATAATTTAGATATTTTTAAATATTTTTCTCATAACCAGTATGACTTGGCTTTTCACCCGGTTTCGGCTTGACGTCGAGTTTTGAGACACCCTGTATGTACTTATATTATTTCAGCGATACATATTTACGTACAGGTAAATATTATTTACATTTATATTTTTCATGAAAAATAGGAATATAATAGTTTATCGAGTAGCGGTTACTTGGAAAGGACATACGAGTACAAATTAACACATGAACGTCTGGCGAAAGGTGCGCGAGCACTGCAGAGCGCCGAGCGGGAGGCGCGAGACATATGCGCGGGTCGGGGCGGGGCGTTCGGATACGCGGTCGTTCGGATAACCGACGTTCGGATAATCGACGGTCTACTGTATTTCAGCAAAACAACATCGAATGACTCAGTGAATTTTAACTTAAATTAAATGGTACCTATTATAAACGTGTATGTACCTCGATCAGATATTTTCAAATAGTAATAGGATAATTTTTGGCTAAAAAATATCAAAATTTATGCGTTCAGGCTTCCCAAAGTAGACTTACCAAAATTTAAAGCTTACAAAAGTATATAAATGATTCGCAAACTTCATGAATTGCCATAGTAAATAAAATATAATCAAAGTAGGTAATTTGATAAGTGATAGGGGATTTGATATTTCGGTAAATTAAGTTTGGTGCTACTTTGCGATCATTCGATAACACAATTTGTTGAGAATTTATTTAAGTTGGTAGGTATGTATTTGGAATTTTTTGTTACCTAGTACAATACATTGATAGTGCTTACGAATGAATAACCACTGGATAGTATACCCTCTGGGTTGAATGACGCCCACCATAATCGCACACACCGCCTGCTAATAGAATCGATAGCAGTCTCAGCATAGTGGTGCTAAAAATATACTTTCGAATCCAACTCAGGCTGTGATTACAGCATGTTGACGTTTTGCGGTTCATGGCAAAAACGTAAGCATATTGTATCACTTGGACAACTCATATTAATACTTCTATTTTATCTTAATTAGATAAATATGACCAAGGTATTTTTACCAACCTGTATTTTTACATGATTGTGTTGATAAATATTGATAACTCAAGCGATATTATGGCTAGCACGGAACGCCACTTGGCCCATAAAGTATCTAGTCCCGCCCGAGCTGTATGTGGAGACAGACGCGAGCTATTTATTCGCCCGAGAGCTAACAGTGAGCAATTTGCAAGATGGTGTCATTGAGCGATCCGGCCGTACAATCGTACATGGCGCACTCAGGCTTGTTAGCGCTGAAGTTGCTCGGCACGGCTATGCTGACGGGTCGCATGCGGTATAAGAAGGGCGTGTTTGCCAATCCGGAGGACGCGAAAAAGAAGAAAGGAGTGGTGAAGTACGATGACCCCGACGTGGAGCGCGTGCGCCGGGCTCACCTCAACGATTTGGAGAACATCCCGGCGTTCTGGGTTCTTGGTGCGCTGTACGTGACGACGAGTCCGGAGGCAGCGTGGGCTACTATGTTGTTCCGGCTATACACGGCCGGGCGTGTGCTGCATACGGTGGTGTACGCTATCAAGCCGCTGCCGCAACCGGCGCGCGCGATCGCCTACTCGGTGCCTTTCTTCATCATGTGGTATATGGGCATCAAAGTCATCGGACACTATGCCTCGGCTTTGTAAATAATACAACTTATTGGTGAAAAAAAAGAGACTGTTTTTTCCTCGTAGAGTCGTCATCCGATGACAAAATCAGCATAGGATCACTATTATGCGTGTCTATACGTCCTTCTGCTAATAGCGTTTAATTACAATAGATGACCATTCCCAATTTTTTATATCAAAGTGTATGGCGTTTTTGTCAGCTTCGGTAGGTACCTAGGTCACACGTCTAAATTCAAAATTCAAAAAATTCAAATTCAAAAATTTATTTCAACGTAAAGAATTTACATTCTGCTTGTTGAATGTCAATGTACATATAGTTATGTATAATGTTAGCCGCTGCCTTGGGGCCGTCTGTAGTGGAGAAAAAGGCAGCGAAAAAAAACTCCACTCTGACCATCTTTTCTCAAATCACCTTAAAGCTAATACAAATCAAACCTACAAAATAATATCTTGGATGTGTTGAACACTAGACACATTTATCCTGTGATTAAATTTAATATTAATTTAATTGATTTATTTAATATTCTAGGTACCTAGGATAGACGACCTCGTTTAATTAACTACATTTACTTAGTAGCATCTATGCAAATATAGTTAATTGATCAAGGTTAATGTGTGTGGCTATGCCCACCACAATTTAATAAGTCCGTTTGGGCAGGTAGCTACGACGATAGAATGTAAATGATATAAGATCAACGACTTATAAAACATACTTCTTGTACGTATTGGGTCCAAAAACATATCTTTTAATCGCGCGGTAAATAATAATTATAAATAATAGTAAGTAAATATTGTCTTTCAAATTAAAAAAAATATCTATATACAGGGGTAGGCACTCGAAGTGTTACCAACTTTAAGTTGCTATAGAAAGCAAACTGTTTACAGTATGGCGCCCATTTTCTCACAGTCGTAAGTCTATTGTATTGTTCCTAAACACACAGAAGCTCATTGTTTTTCGTCGCTGCTAAAAAAAGTTATCCAATTGGAATTCAAACGCCACAGTGTCATTACTTTATATTTGGCTGGAAAATCGCAACCAGCCATTGTTAATGCGCTACGACATTTACATCTGCAAAAAATGTTTGTGTATCGGACCATCACGCGTTACAATGATACGGGTAGCATCAAAAAACGCCATGGAGGTGGACATCCAACAACAGCAAAATCATCAGAAATGGTTCGAAAGGTAAAGGCTAGAATTGAACGAAATCCACGACAAAGCGCAGTTAAATTGGCAAAAAGTTTTAATGTATCTGCCCGGAACATAGGACGCATATTAAAAAATAAACTACAACTGAAGCCTTACAAAATACAAAAAGTGCAAGACTTGACACTTGCACAAAAGGCAGTTTGCCTAGAAAGAGCTAAGGAGTTAAAGCACTTGCACGTTGATAGCAAGCTTGAAAATTTGGTATTTTCCGATGAAAATTTTTTTACGGTTCAGCAATATGTGAACAAACAAAATGATCGCGTATGGTTAAAGTGTAAATCAAACGACAATTTAGACCAACGAATTGCTCTGCGAAAGCAAGCACCAGCATCAGTGATGGTTTGGACCGCGGTAACTGCTACGGGACGTTCACCTTTCGTTTCCATTGAGCAGGGTGCAAAGATAAACCAGCTAATCTACCGTGAAAAGCTTTTAAACGATGCTTTGTTACCTTCGGCACGTAAGAAATTCGGTAGAAACCATTGGACGTTTCAGCAAGACTCGGCACCATCCCACAAAGCCCGGGAAACCCAAATTTTTTTGCAAGAAAAAGTTCCAAGCTTCATTTCTTCGCAACAATGGCCACCATATTCGCCGGACTTAAACCCAATGGATTTTTCCATATGGTCAATTCTAGTGGCCAAAGTGTCAGCAAAAAAAACATGAGACAGTCGATGCCTTAAAAATTGCTTTTCGCCGAGAATGGAACAAAATATCAGCAGACCACATTCGTGCAGCGTGTGAAGCCTTCTCGGACAGATTCGATGCTGTTATCCGCGCTAAAGGTGGCCACATCGAACAATAACTTTTTCTTTTCAATTTTAAATGTTTTTTTTCTATATATTGAAGTTTATAAATATAAAGAAACAAAATTGACAAAATTACAGCATTTTGAATTGGTAACACTTCGAGTGCCGACCCCTGTATATAAAAATGAATCCCTATTTCCCTTGGTCACGGCATCACGCCTGAACGGCTGGACCGATTTCGCTAATTCTTTTTTTGTTCTGTTCGTTATTATCAGGAGAAGGTTCTTATGAAAGAAAAAATTAAGGAAATTGCGCGGAAAATTAGAAAAATTAAAATTACTTAACCACCATATAAAATTATTAAACTTTTTAATGTAACCTTAAGACATTTGACATAGAATTGACTGAATGCGTGCTGCAAATATAGTCAAAGAGGATGAAAAAAAAAAGACGTTTAAAACAGATTCTTCTGTCAATCTTATTTTATTGATAAACAATATAATAAAATCAAAAATCTGCTCATTTATGGCGTCTAAGGCGGAACAAAGTTCGCGGGGTCAGCTAGTTCCTTATAAATATTTACTTTATGCACATACCTATTGAATGTTATACCTTTTTGAATAGTTGAAGAGTCGTAGAAGTTTTTTAAATTATTTGCAGAATAAGTTCCATACGTTATTTTTTTTAAGAGCTTCAAAGTGAAAAATATTTACAGGAAATTATTTAATTCTAACCGTTGCCGAGCAGTTGTTTAAAGCTGTTAGTAGTAGGTGCAGCTTTTGCTGATATTTTTTAATCCATTGATATGCCTTTTATCTAAATATCTACATTAAAAAAAAACACTTTAAGAGCTTTATTCTGAAAAAAAAATCAATTAAAAAGCCAAAAAATTTTGATATTTTTTTTAAATCTTTTACATTCAATATCTCCATAACGGTTAACTTTCGGACCCTATATCTATATTAATAATTTCGTTCGGGTCTACGGTAGACTCGAACGATATGCACACCAAATGAAAGAGCGTAAAAATATAGTTGATCTGAGTCGACAACATATGGGCGGAAAATTCGTATTATCGAGCAGCATCAATATAAAAATTATTAAATTCAACAATGGCATTGCTAAGTAAACATGTCAATGTCATCATTGTTGTGTTAGTGTCACAAGTTTTCATTGTGAACTGTTATGGCCGGTTTACATTATTTTAGTGTTTAGGAGAGTGCTATAATACAATTAGAGAGGCAAGTGCATTAGTACATTACTAGACGTTCGAGTGAACGTTTATATTTCTTGCAGTAGAGTGTCACTTCGTCGACGTCGCGAAATATGCGCTATCCTACTCAAAATACTATGAGTTTTAATGGAACACATAATTAAGTTGGATAATTCGAGTTAACACGCACCCGTCACGAGTCACTTGCGCACTCTCCTAAAGTTCTCACTAAATTTTTAGTTTATACACAGATAAGTAACGAGGATAGTAACGCGCTCAGGTGTTACTGGATAGAACAATAGAAACCAATTCTATTTTGATTCTAATTGAAAGGCAACTAGAACCGTACTATACCGTAAAACGTACTAAAGCAAGTGGCGCTTACACGTTTCTACAAAAGCACTCTCCTTAAGAAAGAAAGAAAGAAAGAAAGAAAGAAAGAAAGAAAGAAAGAAAGAAAGAAAGAAAGAAAGAAAGAAAGAAAGAAAGAAAGAAAGAAAGAAAGAAAGAAAGAAAGATAGAAAATTTATTTATTTGATACTCAAAATAAAACAAAAAAACACACACACACACAGAATGCGTACAATAATAAAAAAATAACACAGAAAGCATAAAAAGCGTAAAAAAAATAAACTAATAATTTACATATTTACATTTACATACAGGCACATACATTGCTTCTGGCCCCACACTAGGATACCCTGTGTCGTGGGAACCAGAAACAGCGACGTCACAAACATGTAAACATCCAAGACCTGGGATTTTTTTTTTGTCCCCAGCCGGGATTCGAACCCGGGACCTCTCGCATGGTAGTCAGATGCGCTAACCACTACGCCACAGAGGTCGTTAAAGGTTGAGCAACCAAAATGGGCCCGATTCAGCATAATGTTGCAACAGAGTGTAAAGTAAAGCACTCTCATAAACACTAAGATAATCTATACCGGCCCTTTGATCTAATTTGTTAACTTCATGGTGTGTGGAATACCGTGGCATCCAAAAAGGTTATTATAATCTGTGCCAACTGAGAAGGTGTAGTAAGTAATCTGTGGTGTTTTTCATTGGCGGGAGCTCAGAAGAAGGTCCTTCTTCTGAGGGCGGGAGGGAAGACAATAATTTGACATTGAGTTTTGGAAGGGTCTGAAAAATAATTGAAAAAGGAAATCAAAGTCATAAATTGATCTTTATTGTTTTGCTTAGTTAGGTGCCAATAAACTTATTGAAATGAAAAAGCCACTAGATAAGAAAAATACCAAAAATTAAAATGATGAAGAAAAACATGTGGTCAATACAAAACTAAAAGCTGTAAAGCCAAAGAGAGGGAGCTGTTTTTAGTTGATTAGCCAAGTGGATTCTACGTCTCATACGTCATTAGATTCACTAGCTGTTAACTAAATTCAATGCTGTTAAGTTTATGAAGGAAGCTCATTTAGTAATTTGTGATGAGGTACCCATGACAAAGTTATGATAAGTATCCGATTTTCGCCTTGCATTCCTTCGTGAGTAGCCAGAACATGTCCAAAAGAGCAAGATTGGCTATCCGTAATAGTGTGCTGGTTCCAATACTGATGTAAGCATGGTAGCGAGATTTGGGTATGGCGGAAGTCAGAAGAATCATGAAAGTAGGATTAGTGCAGTACAAATGAGATCCTTAAGAAATATGTGTGGTGTTACTTTGAATGACAGAATATAGTCCAAGATTTTTAGATGTCCGCTCTGCATAAAATCCTTCTACGTGATTTTTTGATTGGATTATGTCGGAGGGTGCCCCCCAAGTATAAAACCGAGTTTCTGTCGCCCAAAACTGCGAGCGTTAGCCGCCATCTTGGAAAACGTTTTTTTGCATATATCTCGGAAACGGTAAGTTTTACGTTAAAAACCGAAAAGATCTTTTTTGTAGAGAACAAAATTTCCCATCTTTTTATACCAAACTATACCAAACTTTTCCCCCTATCTATATATACAGGCTGTTAATTTGCAAGCGTGCCATATTTTAGGACGTGATTATACTGCTGATTATAAACAAAAATCAATCATAAAAGAAAAGTCGATTTTTTTTCTTTTGTTCTCTGACGTCACATTTTTTATCGATAAAGAGAACGCCCAGCTCTAATATCGAATTATCTCGCACGTCCCTAAATTTTCGGACGACGGTTTGGCAACCACGCGCATCCACACAAACACACATATTCGCACCCCGAGCGGCATGCGCATGCGCAGATAGAACAAACACGCCGCGCGAGCGCACCCCCATTTAGCCTAGCCACTCAGTGACCGGACATCCTTTGTGACGTGCGCACGTGCCGGTATCGCACGCTCTTTCATTACTACCTAATGTGCGCGTGCCGCCACCGCCGTGCACCACATGGTTGATGAGATGTTGGAGGACGTGCCATTGAACGATCTTCAAAACCTCTATTTTCAGCAGGACGGTGCTCCTCCGCACTACGGACTCATAGTGCGCGAGTACCTCAATGACACTTTTGGTGACCGCTGGATAATGGATAGCAGGCGAAGGCCCAGTGGCCTGACCAGCGCGGTCCCCGGATCTTACTCCCCTAGACTTTTATTTGTGGGGAGAAGTTAAAAGACTAGTGTATGCTGAAGAAGTTAACAATGCGGCTGTGTTGCGTGAAAGGATTATTTCTGCCTTCCAAACTGTTAGGCAAAATGTGTTTGTGTTGCAAAATTTAAAAAGTAATTTATGTCGTCGTGCGAGACTTTGCATAGCGCAGAACGGTGGCCACTTCGAACAATTGCTCCGTACAACTTAATCATTGTAAGTACCCTGTAAATAACGTCTCAATTAGTGTAAATAACGGTGATTTCAGACTTTTAACTACGCCAGATCAACGATTTATTTGAAGGTAGGTTAGTACTTGGGTATGTTATCTACTTCCTACTTTTTTATTCTAACTTGTAAATAAACTAATTTGCGCAATATTTTAATACCTACTAACCTCCTACCAAAGAAATTGGTTGTTTTATCGGTCCTAAGCCCGTGAGAGTAGGAAGGGAAATCTGAAATCATATGTTTCTTGTTGTTATTGCTGTTTCTTTCACTCGGTGCCAACTTGGCAACGGGGCGGGGTCTCGGTCTTTTCCCATTACGTGCGTGTCGCAGCACCTTCCATCTTAGGTTATTCCTATTCAAACCCTAAAAATAAGTTTTATTTTTATCGACGGTTTCCTTGAATATGGGAGACTGTTAGTAGACTGCATTAACTGGTAACATTAATTACTATTTTTTCTTTAAATATGGCATGCTTGCAAATTAACACCCTGTATAAAGATCGATCCCTATTTCCCTTGGTCACGGAATCACGCCTGAACGGCTGGACCGATTTCGCTAATTCTTTTTTTGTTCTGCTCGTTATTATCAGGAGAAGGTTCTTATGAAAGAAAAAAATTAAGGAAATTGCGCGGAAAATTAGAAAATTTAAAATTACTTAACCACCATATAAAATTATTAAACTTTTTTAATGTAACCTTAAGACATTTGACATAGAATTGACTGAATGCGTGCGGCAAATATAGTCAAAGAGGATGAAAAAAAAAAAGACGTTTAAAATGGATTCTTCTGTCAATCTTATTGATATTTTCCGATATATTTAAGTAAAAAAAACCAAATTTTTTTGTTATTGCAAAGTAACTCAATAATTTCGTATCTCCAAAAATTATTGAGTTACTTTGCAAAAACAAAAAATTCGGTTTTTTTTTACTTAAATATATCGGAAAATATCAACAATAGTGGGAAAAGTTTGGTATAAAAAAGATGGGAAATTTTGTACTCTACAAAAAAGATCTCTTCAGTTTTTAACGTAAAACTTACCGTTTCCGAGATATATGCAAAAAAACGGTTTCCAAGATGGCGGCTAACGCTCACGGTTTCGGGCGACAGAAACTCGGTTTTATTCTTAGGAGGCACCCTCTGACATAATCCAATCGAAAAATCACGTAGAAGGATTTTATGCAGAGCGGACCGATTTTTGGTGCTAAAATTCCTGGACTAATACGCAATAGTGTGATCAGAGACCGAGGATGTAGAGAAAGAGGATATAGTGAGTGACTAGAATTGAAAAAAGGAAAGTTGCGTTGGTTTGGAGATGTGGAGAGGATGAACGAAGAAAGACTGACAAAGCAAATATATCGGGCGAATGTGAGTGGAAGGGCCGGTAAGGGACGCCCCAGTTGGACATACTTCGACCAAATAGGGGATGTATTAGCAAAGGGCAAGATGAAAAGTACCCGAAACCGGTGTGGGTACATGCAACGACTAATGGATGTCGATGAAGCGAAAGTGATTTGTCAGGATAGTGGCAGGTGACAGTCCGTGGTCTCTGCCTACCCCTCTGGGATACAGGTGTGAGCTTATGTATCTGAATGTATTTAGATATTCATATCTACTGGTGGTTGATAAATACAGAGGCGTCACCATATCAAAAAACATAGTGGAATATTATTTTGCGTCTACATTTTACGGGTTTTCGTCTAGTAATAGAATAAAATCCATCAGCGGTTATCTAAATAATAACCTTCTTTAATATCGGCCCTCGTAAGGAAGAACGTAGTAATCGTAAAAACGCAGTTTTGAGTAAAAAGATATTTATTTCTTAGGATTAGAAGGATTTCATGCATTACTGCATATTTTCTTGCTGAAATTTCAGGTTTCTAGTAGACCCACAGCCACCATTATTTTTCACCTATAGATATACCACCAGGGAGCCCAATTTTGCATCCAAAGTAAAAACGCAGTAATGGCTATTACTGCGTTCTTCCTTATGAGGGCAGATATTCTGTACGACTTTCCCTGTAGCCCTGTATATGAAAAAAGTTTTTTGCAATTTCTGACATTTCTAGTACTCAAACCTACGTCGGTCCAATAAATACTTTTGACTGTCATAAGAAACGGGATCGATTGGCATCAAAATAAGTTTTTGTGTAAAATGACAATTTTCTGGCTAACTGTACATTTTTTCCAAAATCTGCGGATGCAGTTCGGGATATCTTAAAAAATTATAGACAAAAATGTTTTCCTGTAACAATAACGATTAAGGTTTCCTGTAACCTGCCCTTATTGTCCTGTCTCAAAAGTTCACCCTGTGTATTCAGCAAAGTAGGGTTCTACTTTTCATCTCAACTATGGAGTTGATAGAGATTTAATATTGTATGTGAAATAAAATATTTTTCGATTCGGTCGATTATGTGAACCATCGAACAAAGTAATTATAACCATTAACTAATATCAATGAGCATTTACTTTTAATTACCATCAAGCAAAACTGAAACAACGAATTTCGGGCTTTTCGTTTCGTTTGGAATATACCTACCCAACTCCGGACGAATTCACAATATTTTCTTTAACCTTATTGTCTCCGTAGGTAAAGATAAAAAGGTAGAGTCCCGGCAAGTAATGATGTGGTGGCGGCAGCCACGCAACCGAGTCTCGTCCCAGCCGATTCGGACCCTGTTTCGCCTTTATTCTAAAAGAGTACGAGGCTTTTTATTGCGGCTATTCGATTTAAATTATTGGCTTTGTTTAGTAGGTCTATGGCAGTGCTTACGGAGGCATCGTATGTAAATTGTGTTGGAGCCGTATCGAGGAATAATGCGCTCTATGGCGCTCTGCTCGCTCGTTTGCGAAGGAAGAACAAAGTGCGTATACTGAGTTTTTCATTCACTTTCGATAGCGAGAGCGTTTGCGATTTGCATAGGAGTGACAAAGCGCGCCACCTATTTGTCTCTCTGTCACTCACTCCTATACAAATTGCAAACGCTCTCGCTATCGAAAGTGAATGAAAAAACTCGCACTAAGGGCCCCGGTGAAGTGGTCGATAGCCGATATCTCAAGTGAGCCGAGCGAGACGCGCTGACAGCACAAAAACTGTGTTGTGTAGCTAGTTGATTGGAGAAATGATTCTGGATGCGGGTTTGAGGTCAAGGTGCTTATGCTAAGAAGCACCGTTGAATAGGCAGGTAATATTTTTTTTACGAAAATGGAAAAAGAAAGATATTCTCTCGAACCCAAACATTTCGGCGCCAGCTGGTCGCGATGCCGACCAACAACACAGTCACACTGTCGTTGCGCGACTTGCGTTCACTAGCACTACGAGCCAGCTGACAGTTAAGATCATAATTTGTGTAGGTAAATCACGTGTGTTTTATTAATCTAAGTGCATAACCAGCCAGTAAAAGTATATTACGTAAGTACCTGTTTTTATTTAACTTTAAACTTATCGGGGCAATGTAAACAAAGTGATACATTTGTATCACTATTTGCTATTTAGCTTTGAGGTTATTATCGCATGTGTTCTAGAACGTCGTGACCAAAATATCTCTCTAAGTTCACATTGTACAATGTACACCGAGGGTAAACTTAGGTACCCATAGGTAAATGACTCAGCACCATTTTTAGATACCTATGAAGAGTCAAAGTCTCGTTTGTGTTCAGATTACTATCGCTCATACTTGCTTGACGCCGTTGCCGGCCGGGTGAGATCAAGGTCA
The DNA here is from genome assembly GCA_947310845.1 of Yponomeuta plumbellus. NCBI lineage: Eukaryota > Metazoa > Arthropoda > Insecta > Lepidoptera > Yponomeutidae > Yponomeuta > Yponomeuta plumbellus. The sequence goes on along the minus strand of OX371198.1, from coordinate 12,050,193 downwards.
ATGGCTATTGGAGTTCTCGATGCAAAGGAAAATAAACTTTATCGCTAGGCGAATAAAGCACCCGATATTGTTTTGTTTGTCTAACTATAGAGTGTTGCCAAAGGTGGGCGTAATGATGATACGGTAGTTTTCTCTATCTTTGCAAAAACAATTTTTATCGACTATGTGAAGAAAAGTGCGTATTGAAATAAATAAGAACTTAAATAATAGTAGGAACTTTTATAAGTATAGTTTTATAATTATTATGTAGCCAGATGTTCATGACATCGGTTCTGTGTAACATTTATTCGAAGACCAGCCCCTATAACTCGACGTCAATATGGCCAAGTTGCGCTACAATTGAGTAGTACCTACATTTATTTAACGATTTAATTTAACCAAAATAAGCTTACAGATTCCGATGCTATGTGAACTTCCAGTAAGTTTAATGCAATTTCTAGCATTCTATTCTTGTAACTATTTCTAGCATTCTATAACGAAGAGTAACTAACCTCACAGATAAACCTACACAGGTTTGAGTGACGGTTTCTTGTATTATAACAAGGAGAATTAAAGACAGGAGTGATATTCCCATATAAAAAAACGTACTCCACTAATTAGCACAAATTACGTGTAATCACCAGATGTCGCTATCAATAGACCGCTGGCATTGAATATTCAATGCCGCTAGTTATTTCAAAAACCGACAGATAGCGTCGCGAATTTTCTCTCAACTATGCTAATGTAACGCTATCTAGCGTTAATGTGGAGAACAAGTTCGTTACCAAAATGTGCCAAAATAGACCTTGCAATCTACGAACGCGCGTGGCCTTTAGTTTGTAGTTGTAATCGTAAATACACATTTTTGTTAGTGTGCGTAGGTACCAGTGCCATCATCATTTCGTAAAGCTTGATTTTTTATTCCGTAGAATTATGACATTTCATAATTTCATTTCATTGTTGCTACTAAGTGATTGAGTTGTGTGGAAATTGTTATTATTATTATTAAAAAAGCTTTCCACCGAAAAAGGGAATAATTTGACCCATTTGAGGGCAATAAAAAATAAAATGCTAGATATTTTTTTCATGTTTTACCTACAAAAGTCAAGAAATGATAGCTGTCAGAATTCTACGGAATAAAAAATCTAAGTTTAGTATAATTATACTATTAGTACCATTATTTCATAATGTGTAGTATGTAGTATCGTAAGGCCACTATACTATGCGAATTACCATAATTTTATCTCCAGGAGCCTTATTACGTACGTAGCTGCTCCACTGTATCGGCTCGTCTGATTTAGCCTACTTCGAGCTGTCAAATACGTACATATTTTGACACTTTGGAGTTGTCTAAATGCTCAAACCGATAGAGTGGAAAGTTACATAATCAAGGGGCAGGTCGACCGACTTATATTTTTTGTGGGCCTATTACTTTTTAACCCTACAATATGAAGAATTTCTGTACGTGTGGGAACACCAAATCAGGCATGGACGCTAGGCATGCATTCCCCACGTAATGTTTTACTATCCCGGTCGTTCTGACAGAGTAGGATGGATATGTTTTATGAATGAGTATGACAGAGAAGTTTTCATAGCATTATTTTCGATTACTACACTACCTACACACAAGCAGTGATGCCAACTTAGCTACTTTTTAGCTAGCAATTTAATTAATTTGTGTATGTTTGTAAATAATAAGACAAGTTTTAATAATAAGAAATTTTATTTAAAAAAAACGCCGAAAAACGAAAAGTAGTATAATTTTGGGCTCGTAGTATTATTTTAATTTCCATAGATAATAATTTTCTGAACGACTGAATCCAACACTGGTGTGTCAGCAGCGAGCGAGCCCTCGCACGGTCAGCATTTCAAATTTAAAAAATTAAAGAAAACGCAAAGTTATTCATAGCGAGGTAAGATTTTTTTTATTAAAATCAACACAATATTATTTTCTTGTTATGAAAAACTAATAACTGATAAGACTAATTTTATCAATTAGAATTGATTCGTGGAAAAAACATTTTATTATAATAAACAACCGTTGCATGGATTGACAGGACTAACAAAAAAGTAAAGTACTACTAAAGAGTTCTTAACATCTTAACTTAACATTGATTGTAATAAAATGTTTTTTCCTCGACTCAATTCTAATAGATGAAATTAGTCTTATCAATAACGACAATATAATTACAAGACACAGAAAATAATAACAAGACTAGTTCAATGTAAAAGTACTATAAAAGTATTTTGTCGGTAATTAGAAGTTCTAACATCCCCTCTCAATATTCATTTATTGTCCCCAGGCACGCGCTATTATTGCTCGCGTGTATTGCAACATTTGCACATTTGCAAAATTGCGATCAGCATTGAGAGAAAAGATTGGGTTTGATGGATGTTTAAACACATTAAGGTCGATACTAATGAAATTAGGCTACAAATGGAGAAAAATTGGGAACAACAGAAAAGCATTACAAGAAAGACATGAAATTCAACTTTGGCGTTACAATTTTTCAAAAAACTTTTTCAATACCGTTCCGAAGATCGTCCTATTGTGTACACTGAAAACATCGAAAAAGAATATATGAAATATTTCGACTCTGATTTCGAGTTCATTATAAATGTCGATGACACTGAAAATGATGACAGTGACGATGACAGCGACAGTGTAGAAATGTTCGATGAAGGTAGTGATACAAGTTAATATTATTTATTACTAATAATAACTAAGAGAGATTTTTATTTTGTGTCTAGTTAAGGTATTGTTTAGGATTACAGTTCTTTTGTGTTTATTTTAAGTTTCTATCTGTAATTATTTATTATTACTAATTTAAATTAGAAGTTACTTTAACGATGTTGTTTTTTGGACCACTCCTAATAAGTAAATAAAAAAATGTTTATTTAAAATATAAAAATGGGTGAAATCCATAACTTGAATTAATGAATTTGTGCTAACCGTACGCCTACACCTACATTGACGCGTATACAGATTGGTCACTCGCACATGTAAGGCCGCCGCGCGCTCGTAGATTGCAAGAGGTATATCGTATTATAAGCACCATAATGTGGTGATCTTGTTTCGAACTATCATATTTTGATGAGGAGGTGACCAGACTGTATATTATCGAGCGGCGGCAGAAAATGCGCCGTGTCAGCGCTTCGTGGGGTCTCGATGTTTTTGTCTTAGTTCGTAGATTGAAAATGCGTGAAGTGTTTTCAGCCTCTGTTCTCTCGAAGGTAATTTAGTCAAGACTCTTAACGTAGTGACGTAGGGCTATCCAGTTTAGCTTCCTTTTCATATAGAGCAAAAAAAAGCGAATTAATGTCCATTGGCCTAAGGACATGTCTGTTCCGCGCCCCCCGTCCCACGTCCTGTCAGTGTAGCCGCTTTGAATCCGTTATTTATAATAATTTACTTATAATCAGTTTATTTTACATACATTCAGTGCATAGTATGCATTCATTTTAAACTTACTTTTTATTTCATTAACCTAAATATTTTAATTCTCCTTGATATTGCTAAATGCGAAAGTAAATAAACTCGAGTCATCAGCATGACAAGGAATGTAAATGCTCTCTGCAAAATATAAGAGCAAGCAAGCGCCATCTTGTGTGTGTTGACTTTAACCACTTATCGTTTGACTTAACTGACAGAAAAGGATGAAGACGCGATGAGATGATATTATTTTCGTCAAAAGTAATCGTTTAATAACTGGTAGCGCCATCTGGATACACGGTCGGTAAATAAATTTCGAAATACGCTTCAAAGTATGGCGATGATCACTCCTGTCTTTAATTCTCCTTGATTATAATATGTATTTGTGAATTTTCTTGAATAAATAATAAAAAAAAAAACTATATTCTAGTATAGTTGTCACTCTATTCCATTCTAGTTTACTAAGTTGTTGCTTTTGTTTGTTGCATTTAATTGTGACGCAATTGTAACACTATAACATCGAGAGTAGAGGGGCTGTAGTTTGTTACTAATATGGGAGAGTCCATCAAGTTAGTTATTTTCAGACACAAACTAGTAAAATTATCCTAGAGTTCCCTATATTGAGGGCCAAAATTGTTCTAACAAAAACTAATAAGACTAGCAAGACCTATGTACAATAAAAGATAACTTTGCAAAGCCCTATAGCAGATTTTAATGTAACTTGTCTGTTTTCCCAAGTGCAAAGGTAAATAAAAATCAATGGACACCAGCGAAGATAAAAGACTATCAAAGAAAAGTGTGTCAATTGGAAACTTGCGTCTAACTTAGATTGGAGTGACATCTTATACCATAGAAGATATACAGTACGTACAAAAACTTTGGAAAAATAAAAAGATACAATATTAAAATATTTAAAATATTAAAATATTTTTAACAAAATAAAATCATTCTAACAATATTTGTTTTTTAATCGATTTCTAAGCGTTCTCTTATTGGGGTGTGTTGTGTAGATGCTTCAAACTTTATTTTACGAGATAACTCTATTAGGTATTAACAAACGCTGAAGTATAGGTGAACCTATACTAACATTTTTATTTACTAATACAAAGAGGATAATGTTTGTAAGTTTGTTTGTTTGGGTAGTATCCAAATTACTTATACGATTTAACAAATTATTTCAAAAGTATTTAGAATAGACCTTCAGGGTGGACATAGACTATCCGTCGACGCGAACGTGGTCGTGGATCGTGGGTCAGGCGGCCAAGTGCGAGTCGGTCTCGCTCATGAAGGGTTCCGTAGCAGCAAGTAACATAATATAAAAGTTCTTGTAGTTCGTTGTAACTTTGATCGTTGTTTTAATAATAGTGTGCTTTTTTAAATTAAGTTATTGATAAGCAAACTTTGAGTTCATTGAATGAAAGGTAAGTTGCGGTTTCCGATTTATGATGTACTAGCTTTCGCCCGCGACTCCGTCCGCGTGGACTTTAGTTCAAAATTTTGCAACCCCGTTCAATCCCTTAAAAGTTAAATAAAAAAAAAACGGCGAAACACGTGTTTTATCAATTGTGTTGAAGAGTATTTATTTTAAGTTTCAAGAAAATTAGACTACATTTTTTATTCCTCCCGTACAAATTTTGGCAACCCTTTTCGCCCCCTTCGGGGTTGAATTTCAAAAAATCCCGTCTTATTCCTTGTCACATTATATATATAGACCCTCTGTGCAAAATTTCAGCTTCCTAGGTCCAACGGTTTGAGCGGGGCGTTGATGAGTGAATGAATCAGTCAGTCAGGACTTTGAATTTTATTTATATAGATTTAAAAAAACTACTTACTATATAGATCACTTTCAAACCAATTTTCGTTGGAAGTTTGCATGCTAATATTTTTTTAGTTTTATTCTTATTTTAGAAGTTACAGGGGGAGACACATTTTACCACTTTGGAAGTGTCTCTCCGGCAAACTATTCAGCTTAGAAAAAATAAATTAGAAACTTCAATACCATTTTTGAAGAACAAAAGAAAAAAAATTGAGTTTCAGTTCTGAGTATAGGGAACCCCCAAAATGTTGTTGTTTTTTTTCTATTTTTGTGTGAAAACCTTAATTCGATTCATAGAATACATCTACTTACCAAGTTTCAATAGTATAGTTCTTATGGTTTCGGAAAAAAGTGGCTGTGACTTGGACGCGCAGACAGACAAGACGAATCTATAAGGGTTCCGTTTTTTGGCATTTGGCTACGGAACCCTAAAAATAACCTTTGTTTTTTTAAGATGGTCTCTCCGCTAATATAAAAACATTTTATAGTTTCAAGTTCTGCATTGTGTGCGTTATTTAATGAGTAGTGACGTCCCAACTAAGTGAACAAAGATGGTAGTTCATGACGGTGGCACAGGTTGTCTATAATTATCTTCTTGTATGGCTATGTTTATTTGACTGTAATAACATAGGTATTTGAAAACTGCTTACCTTAGTAAAGAGGTCACAGGAGACTGTGTGAAACACTTTTCCGTAGATGCAGATGTCTTTGCCCACGTCTAGGTCCTTCCAATGCCAAAATTCGCCCAAGTCGTTCTTTGGTATCTTGCCACGTTTCACCATTCTTCCTTGCCATATTCCAGAATTCTGTAAGTTAAAGTTCATCGTTCAGTGACGAAGACATCACTATAGTAACAGTTGAATCCCACATAGGAAATATTGATAAGAATTAAATCTCGTTAAACGCAGTGGCTCATTCAACGACACTTTTTTTTGCTCCTAAATAGCAAGAAAAAACATGTGTACTACGTGTTTTTTTTTTAATAATATTTATATTTATTTCTCTTCCAACTTTACAAAAACTTCTGCCGAACTTCCTTCATCCATTTCTTGCAAAGATTCCCCGAATGACATTTTACCTTTTCGTTCGAAAACCACCTTCCAAAAATACATTCCTTTTACCACATCAGGGTAACTCATTATAAGAGTGTACCATAAGAATAGGGTATTTATAAAAAGCACTAAGTGCTTATAATAAAGGTTAAGATCAAACAAATCATTAAAATGAATTGTCGTGGTCTAATTTGCGGTTAATAGGTTAGTGGAGTTTTAACCCTAATGGAAAGCGGTTGAATGAAAAATCCACATTCAAATTAAGCGGAAGTACTTGTGGAAAAAGAGAGCGACGACAGAGGCATTGTTCATCTCGTTATTATCCAGACTGAATGGCGCACTTCAGAAAACTCCGGCGAAAAGAAAATGAAGGCAGAGCGAGCGCGCTGCCCTGCGCTCGTTGCCTAGTCGAGTCGTCGCCCAACACGTGATTTTGGAATGGAATTTCACTCGCAAGTCCGAGGTTTTGCTGTGAATTATCCAATAAAAGTCTAGCTTAACGGGCCTCTCTCTATGAACTTTGACGCGTCGGTTCACGGACTTACGACACAGGCAGCTGGCAACATAAACTAGGTCGCTCGTAAACCTAAGCCTTTTAGTCCAGGCACAACGCTCTTTCAATTGGATCTAATTTAATGATCGGCAAAATAATAATAATCTGTTTGATAAATCTGTTTTTCTAACACCCTGTATAACAAAAATAAATCAGTAAAAACTTACTTACATATGTCATCATCATTATTTATTGAGTTTTCTGAAGTGCGCCATTCAGTCTCGATAATAACGAGATGAACAATGCCTCTGTCGTTGCTCTCTTTTTCCACAAGTACCTCCGCTTAATTTGAATGTGGATTTTTCATTCAACCGCTTTCCATTAGGGTTAAAACTCCACTAACCTATTAACCGTAAATTAGACCACGACAATTCATTTTAATGATTTGTTTGATCTTAACCTTTATTATAAGCACTTAGTGCTTTTTATAAATACCCTATTCTTATGGTACACTCTTATAATGAGTTACCCTGATGTGGTAAAAGGAATGTATTTTTGGAAGGTGGTTTTCGAACGAAAAGGTAAAATGTCATTCGGGGTATTTTTGCAAGAAATGGATGGAGGAAGTTCGGCAGAAGTTTTTGTAAAGTTGGAAGAGAAATAAATATAAATATTATTAAAAAAAAACACGTAGTACACATGTTTTTTCTTGCTATTTAGGAGCAAAAAAAAGTGTCGTATAGGCCTTTGCGTCCGTTATACGGATGATTCAAGCAGTGCTTAAAAGGCTTTCACACTTTTTCGAGTGACTAAAAAGTCCGCTTCAAGAGCGGCAGCCCCTACTGCATGAAGGACATAGGAAAGGTCCGGAAAGATACTATTGTAGATATAAACATAAACAAACATTTACACACAGGCACATACATTGCTTCTGGCCCCACACTAGGATATACCCTAGGATATTATGTAGAGCCTCCACCAATCCGGACTTGGCCACCGTGGTGGAGTATGGCCTATACCTTCCTCAGGGAAGACACCCTTGCCCCTCGGTGGGGACATGATGGGTTGAAGATGATTATGTAGAGCAACTTCATCATCAAAAATACCTGCGAATTGTGCTGTCCATAGATACTCCTCGATTAAAATATTTGACGCACTTTGGCAAAACATAGAGAGTAAAGGGGATGTCGGGAAATGTGTGCAGCCGGTCGACCACAGGATGTAATCAAGGAATGGGGCGCATAGTGCACCTCTTTGAACCGTGTTTGTCACTGTCCGCCGTCATGATTCTTCATGGCCGCACCGCCTCCCCGGCCAGTCCGAGTAATTAAGTCATTAGTACAGGAATGGACCATTAACAGTGATTACATCGGCGAGATGTCTTCTGCACCGGCGATTCATTCGACTTAAATAATTAATTTTCCGCCTTGACCTTTTTTTTGAGTCGTTAGAGGTCGCAAGGTTTTTCGTAGCGGTCGTTTACTGCCATTCTATTTTTTTCCGTAGCGGCCTGTTAAGTATTAGTCACTGTCTGCCAAGTGAAAACAAAGGAGATCAAGAATGCACAATAACACAGGCTACGAAAAGCTCTTTAAAGAAAATGTAAAACAACACAGACTCAGATAAATTGTTCGCCTCCATCAGTAGAAGTTGCCAACAGAGCAGACACTAGAAGGCGGCGTACTTACAGCAAGTTTTCTGAGTATTGCAGTTACGATATTCACGCTTGTGTACACCCGTTTGCTTTGTTTTGTTTCTGGGTTTCCACAAGACGTGATCTAGGGGGCGGTCGCAACAAAATTAGAATAAGTCTACTTATTCTTGCTCAAAACGCTCGAACAAATAAATATGTATATTTTACAGGTTTAGATGGTAACTACCTTTTGTTCAAAAGGTTTATTATGTTCAACAAAAAGTTGACAAACATGTATGGCATGTAGGTACTGTTCGCTAATCGTTTCGGTTTGTACTTATAAGATTTACGTAAGGACGTCTCTTAACGTGCTAATACCAATTTCTGCCAGATAACCCTATGATGGAATAATTCTGAAGGAAAAGGGAGACGGGTAATCATTGCAAAAAGGAATATTAATAAACATTATATAAATTACATAGAATAAAATAATTACAATAATACACTAATAACTAAAACTGTTTAGTCAAAAATATAATTCCTCTAAAATAATTTAACCATTGCCTAAATACCCGCATTTGAGTCGTATTTTATAAGCAAGACTGTTAGTTATTATTTTTTTATTCAGGCAACAAAATTCCGTGCAGTCGGAATCATTTCGCGATAGCCAGGTGAGCCAAACATTTTTTTATTATTTGTTAATTTCATTAAAGTCCCAATACTTATTAGCTTATTATTATACACGTCACTTTTTCATAATAACAATTTGTGATAGTGTCCTGTGCAGGCTGTATATTACGCGTACCGAAACCTAAACTGCTATCAGAAACGTCAGTATTCAGAGAGGATAAGGTGTGCATAATCGGTCCGAATAAATGTTGAAAGCGGAGTGGTAGAACACCACCGGCCTTATATTCCTCATGTCGTGGGCTCTAATTCCGGTACGTACCAGTGACTTTGTTTCTTGAAAGGATTTACGAACATTTGCGAAGTTATACAGTAATACCACTCGCTTACTTTAATGAAAACATCGTGAGGAAACCTGAGGATGTGAACCGGTTCCGCCTGGTAATTAAGACCAGCAGTTTGATGTATAGGCTATTGAAAAAAAAATAGACATCAGAGCAGTCTCACCCTAATTGGCTTCTCCATGACAGTAATGGTGTCGTCCTCCAGGAAGTAGACGATGTTGACGTAACGAAGCCGGAACTTTTCGAGTGGGCTCTCGTAAACGGGCTGCTTCATGAACGCTTGGAAATTAAGGCATTTCTTGTCGTAATGCACCCACATAGGGATCACCTGGGGCAGGGCTTGCTGCTTTACTCGGCCGTAAGTCAGCGAGGGGTCGTAGCTGAAATTTTAATGAAGTACCTAACTACAATTTGTTTATTGCAACCCAATTAAATGTAATTTTTCTTCCTTAAACGACTGCGGCGGACCCAAAAAGGAGTGTAACATGATTGGCTCGTATGCAGGAACGTCCGATTCTATGTTCTCTCATGATTCCTTAACCATCATCATCAACCCATCATGTACCCACCGAGGGGCACGGGTCTCTTCCCTGAGGAAGATATAGGCCATACTTCACCACAGGGGCTAAGTCCGGATTGGTGGGGGCTTATAAGACTAGTAGCTGGTCTTACTGTCAGAAGTTTTCAAGCCACCCTAAGGCCTTTGGCTTAACAACTGCCTATCTATCGACGGCAGCCGACACCAACTGCTTAACGTGCCTTGCGAAGCACGGAATCTGAGTACCGATTTATCCTCAATCATTTATGCTAGATAAAATAAGCACGAAACTAACAAAAATCACCCCACTAGCTACCTACGTTGGTACCGCCACCAGCTTAGTATTTAACTCTCAGCAGTCGGGTTGTTTGATATTTTTTATTTGTTTTTCTGGTGGTCTATGTTAGCTAAAACAATTCTCTGTCTCTCTCTCTCTCTCTCTATGTGTGACCGAATGTCGATGGCGTGTGTTGTGTTATTAAATAAATAATCTAGTCCCTAGTTTGCGTCTTTTAAATCTCCTGTCCACCACACTAAACTGCTTCACTATGAGCCACCCTCTAACACATTTGAATATGTTTAGAGCAAAATGATGGCTCTACGTTGGTTCGTACAAAGAGCGCATTTGTGCATCTCGTTAGCGAAATCCTTTCATCAAAACTCTTCATTCGTCGTTTTTGTTCCGTCTCGCGGCGCGCTGTTACGCCCGCCCGTATGCCTTAAATGTTAGTATTAGCGAGCGGAACGGGTGTGCCAGATGTAACAGCATGCAGCGTTAATTCTAGCCCTTCTCTCTGAGAGAGAGTATATAGAGACATGATAGGGTGATGGGGAGAAAAGGATTCACTACATTTTTTTAAGGAAAGTTCCCCAAGCAGCACTCAGAAATAACATAACATAACATTTACATACAGGCACATACATTGCTTCTGGCCCCACACTAGGATACCCTGTATCGTGGGAACCAGAAACAGCGACATCACAAACATGTAAACATCCAAGACCTGGGTTTCTTTTTTTTTTTGTCCCCGGACGGGATTCGAACCCGGGAACTCTCGCTTGGTAGGCAAATGCACTAACCGCTGCGCCACAGAGGTCGACAGAAATATTTCGTCTACCTATAATGTCCGGATGCATTTCCATATTTTTGTTATGTCCTTGCCTGGTTGCCTTAACACAGGGTAACTAGTTTTGGAACAAAGACACTCTTGTAAGATTTGTCTACAGTTTGGAATCGTCCAATTTAACTTACCGAACTATGAAATACCTGCATCCATATTTTAACATTTGGGAAACATCAAAATAGATTACTATTGAGTTATCTCGATTGAGTAATCAAGGCATCGGCTGTTTGCCATTTCAACTAATACTTAAAATTGAGACTAGGCAGGACAAGTGATTCTGTGCTATGAATGTTGGATTTATTAATATTACATGACGGTATCTTCAGGCAGAGCGAAGGCATTGCTATCGACGTCTGTCGGTGAACGCCCCGGTGCGACCACGTTGGGGTCCGGGATTCGGTGGCCCTGGTAGAAGTTCAAGGAGCTCTTCAAGTGGAATTGGGTCTTAGTGGGGTCCGCAAACGTCAGCCCCGGCAGCTTAGGCAACCCCCATGCCATTGCGAGCGGTCTGAAAGATTTAAACGAATTCGATTCTTTTCTATGATATCGGATTCTGCCAATGTCTGGTTAGTGAAGATGGCAATTGATTTTTTTACTGCTAGAGTCAGTGGTGGTAGTTGAGAAACTTGTAAGAAGATTGTTGTTATTCGGTAGGCAGGTATATAAATATTCTGTTTAAGATACCACTTCTCGATACAAAAAAAACTTTAAACTCCAGGACTAAGGAGCAGGACCTTCAAAACAACACTAGAAAACCGTTATTTTCAAGGTCAGGACTGAAGAAGTTACGTAAACAATACTAAAAAGATTCCGAATTGGTTCAAACGAAAAAGATACACTATTTATACCTATTATAATGACGGGATGGTAATATCTTAGCGGTATTCATTAAAAAATATTAAAGATACTTTCATTCCCGTGTGAAAAGTACGAGTCACACATTTATGCACACAAATACAAGAATCGGTTATTTTATTAGGTAGTTTATAATGACGGCCTCTGTGGCGCAGTGGTTAGCGCATCTGCCCACCAGGTCCCGGGTTCAAATCCCGGCTGGGGACAAAAATCCCAGGTCTTGGATGTTTACATGTTTGTGATGTTGCTGTTTAAATAAAAATAAAGAATATTCTATCTATCTATCTGTTTCTGGTTCCCACGACACACGATATACTAGTGTGGGGCTAGAAGCAATGTCTGTGCCTGTATGTAAAGGTTTAAAATTGTACCATTAAATTGTAAACTTTAAAGAAAAGTATCATTACAACATAACATAACATTTTATTACATACAGGCACATAGGTACATTGAATAATTATCATTATTATTTGATATCTATTTTCAATATTTAGGACAATGGCCGTTATAACTTTCTGATTTTTTTATAAAAGTTTATTGCAGCTCACAAAACGTCGCACATGTAGTTATTAGTTTTTTTATGGAATTGAAGTATCTATGATTCTGTAATTAACGGTATCGGAATGAACACGAAATTATAAAGTGTGTGTATTAGAAAACATTAACTCACAAAACAGTTGCAATGGAAGATAATTATAGATAAACAATTTATAAAATCACTTCGGTACATACCACAGTTTACAATTATTTATTATTTTGGTGACAAAACTAAAACAAAATGAATGACACCTCTATTTACGAGACAGCGGTTGTCAAGCACGCGTCAACAACTGTCGAACTGTTACCATGGTAACATTATCTGGTTTTTTTTGGAGGTTGTAAATTTAGAAAAAAATTTCAACACAATAGATTTTTTAAATTACATTACATCTTATGTAAAGGCTTCAAATATTTATTTTCACCTCACTCGCTCGGAAAACCTCATTTTATAGCGCGAAATCTGCGTGGAAAAGCCTATTTTATCCGCTAGCGTGGAAAGTAATTTTTTTTAATATACAACTCCTTCAACGCTTGACTGATTCCCTCTCAGAAGAATAATGCAATCAGAAACATTGTTTTTTTATTACAGATTTTAAACTTTTTTTTTTAACTACACTTTATTTTATGTCGAGTAGGTTTAATTATAAATAGTAATAGTATTTCAGTTTAAGTGTTTTGACTAATTAATCGATTAAATAAAACACAATTTTAATGTTTATTTGATATAGAAATTGAAACATAAGAGTGTAATTTCTGAACGCAACCGTTTCCGGTTGAAAAAAGAAAATTAAAAAAGTTGAAAGTTATCTTTATTCACGTAAATTTGTTGGATTCGTCCTTTTTTTTTTGACACAGGAGAAACCACTTTACCGCCGGCTCGGGGGAGCACGGTGGTTATGTCGGACTCCCCGCCCTGAAAAGGGCAGTATACTGACTAAAACTCCTGGGGTGTTCCATCCCATTCGCAAGGGACGGGGCTACGGTAACACACTACCGCAACCCCGTCAGCGGGCGCCCTCGCGGGCACTTCTTCAGGGGGAATGTGTTTTCTCCCCCCACTACGCTGAAGGCACTCCGGAACACATGGAGCGCCTTCCAGCACGGGACCTCTGAATCGAGCGGTGAGTCCCCCGACCCACCGCCCAAAGGCCCCCGTTAAGGCGGCAGACGATCGGCATACGCCCGCCGTCTGCGGCCGGTCGTCCGACGGCGAAGAGGGAGCGAAAGGGGATCATCCTCTCGCGCCCTTTCCGCCGCCTCTTTCTCCCCCATAACGGCCTCGCTGAAGGCGAGGACCGCCGACCAGGCCTCTTCGCTGCCGACCATCGCACTGACGATGGCCGGCAGCGAGAGGTCCGCCCCAATAGCCGTGGCCAATTCGGCACGCGGCTCCGCCCACACAAGGCACACGGCGCGTGTGTGCTGCGCCGTGTCCTCTGTCGCGTCGCAGTGGTGGCACGCCGTCGACGGCTCCCGACCCACAATCCGGCACAGGTACACACCGAGGCACAGGTACACACCGATGTTGGATTCGTCCTGTGCTAAGCTATTTGAACTATAAAAATGAGTGATTCTAGCAGCGATGTCGATATGATTTCAACACCTATGGTTCAATCTTAGATTCCTTCACTGGCTCAGCTTTCGCTTTTAACACTCGCGCCAAATAACCACTTTGCAGCCTTGCATAACAAATAACTATTTTCATCCCATCTAGGTATTCGAAAAGGATGACCTCAAAGGTGGTGAAACTAGGGGGCAGTAATGAGTTTTTATTCCTCTCTATAAATGCGGCGCAATTATCTTAATTATCAATTATCTTGCCGCGCACTTTTTGAATTAGTGTTCAGCGCCAAAGAAATCGAACGCAAATATTGTTTGAATAAGGACTGGCTGGTAGGTACGACGGCCCATAGATGCGTCGCCGGCTGAGTAAAAGCAAAATAAATCAAATAAAAAACGCCCAGCATGCGTTTTCGTCAATTTTCAATGGTTTTGTTTTCAAAATTGAGTTCTTCAAGTGACAGTGAAAGTATAGAATGAACCCTTATGAGGCGCCTTTTATTTTCTCATAGTGGATGATGAAAATTAGTGTATCAATCGGGCGCAAAATATATTTTTGGCTCGGGCGAGGTCTATAGAATGGACGGAGGGAATACTTTGTTGACATTGTTACTACCGTAAATCAGATAAACTCCCTATTCTACGGAACCGACACTGCACGTGGTCCGACGCGCACTTGGCCGGGTTTTTTTTCATTATTCAAATTTTCATGCCGCTGAATTATCCAATTATTTGAAAAATAAAGTATTTATGTACCGAAAGAATAACAATTTTCTACCTAACTACATTACGCAATTTCATACATTTAAATGTTATCCACGTCGCATTGCAGGAGTTGTGCGTAGCCATGACGTTACTCCACCACCTACATCTCATTTTCATACATCTCCATAATGATGTTTTTGCCTGTAGGGGAATGAACTTGCGGAAAATGAAATCGAGTGACTCAGTCTCATTGAGATCGGGAGGCACACTGAAGTTATTGATAAACTCATTTGCACTGGGTGTAATCTGTTACATCTAGGATTTCCGCACTTAGCCTCATGGTTGGGTACAAAAGGCCTTATGAGCGCTGGAGTAGGTATGTACTCAGTCATTCGGCTTTCTTCACGATGTTTTCCTATAAAGTTATTTTGTTGTATTGCTAAACATGAAATAAATAAATAAATGACGCTGGATGCAAGCCGCTTCCGACCGGTCTTTTCGGAAATCCATGGAGGAGGCTTATGTCCAGCAGTGGACTTCTTGTGGCTGAATGATGATGATGATGATGATTGCTAAACATCAGTGTACCTATGCCAGTAAGTATGCCGAATAAGCATATTCACTTGCCTCTAAACATAAGAAATATTTCGGTCAGATAATTTAAAACACAGTCATTTAATCCCCTATTAAATAATCTAAGCTCATTAATACCACTTACTAGGCTTGTTAATCGATACGATGCCGTTGCGAGGGCTACTGCCCTTATATTACGTAACTTTACACTAATGGTTTAGCATTTCTCACAACTCGAAAGAGTCAATATTTGTATGTACCTATATGACAGCTCGGAGTAGGAGATGAGATACCTAACTGGGAAAAAAGTCCCAAAATGTAACAGTTTGACATAAGGTTGTGTGACATACCGGGAACAAAAGGGCTAAATCAGACAACTCCATACAGTGGAGTAGTAAATTTTCGTTTGCTTTTTTACAGTCTGTTTTTTCATTCAATGCAAAAAAAAATATTGTCACGTTGTCATCTCCATACAATTCATAGGCTGTCAATGTCTGAATGTTGCTAGTACGTAAAAACCAAATAACACCGTTTTACTTCCAAGTTAAATTGTGTATGCTACGCAGGTGTTTTGTTTTAGACTTTGCTCTTACGAGTAATTCAATTTTAATGTCTTTGATGTGATAAGGTTTTAGTCACACGTGTCTTCTATTCACGGTAAAAAAAATCTACCGAGTTAACCTATAGCTTTTATAGTGGTAACACCGTGTCATTTATTTTTTTGCATAGAATTAAAAAACGGACTATAGAAGTAATAGGTACACGAAAGATTTTAAAATTATTACTTTCTGAGCACTCATTGAACACCAACAAAAAAATCTGGGATTGTTTTCAGTAACCTGTCAAATAGCTTATTGTAGTTCTATGAAACAGCCCCCTGAAGTCAGTTCAGAAGGGCTAATTATGGGTCTTGTCTTATCGATTCAAATCGCACGAACACAATAAATCCTTCCACCGTCATCTCTCTCCTTTACATTGATAATAACCTACATGCTATACTCGTATACTTATTTATTTTTAAATAGTTTTAGCACCTAACATATTTCTCGCAATTATATAGGTTTTTTACATTATAATTTTCGCATGCCGTGGGCACCTATAAAATGAAGGTAGCATTTAGTTATGGCCTATGTTTATGGTGTTGTTTGTTTGTTGCTGGTGACCCTAAATAAATAAAATTAGGTCATTTAAAATCGGATTAAAGAGCGCTTTTTTGCTCTAACAAGTATTTTTAGTCCATACACGTCCCACTCTCACTGCATGTTACAGTCCTTATTTCCGACAGAAAAACATTTACATACAGGCACATACATTGCTTCTGGCCTCACACTAGGATACCCTGTGTCGTGGGAACCAGAAACAGCGACATCATAAACATGTAAACATCCAAGACCTGGGTTTTTTTTTGTCCCCAGCCGGGATTCGAACCCGCGAATTCTGGCATGGTAGGCAGACGCCTTAACCGCAGCGCCACCTTTTGTTTCTGTTCATACTACGAGTACGTATACAGTTCTTAACCACTCCATTTTATGGTATGATAAAGGGGGGTTTAGCAATTTCATATGTTTAGTAATTTAATATTATTTCTGGTGTACATATGGTAAAGAATATTCTATCTATCTTTATTCATATCTAATCTCTTTAAACGAGCAATTCTTGTATAAATATTTATATATAATCAGAATCTCGGAAACGGCTCCAACGATTTTCATGAAATTTTGTATACAGGGGGTTTTGGGGGCGATTAATTGATCCAACTAGGTTTCATTTTTATAAAACGTCGTTTTAACCGTGTTTTAAGGCAAAGAAATAACTGCTACACTACAAGAAGGAAATTTTCGCAACCATCTGTAAGGTTTTCGTAGCTCAAGTGGGAAATAGGACGATACCGTAAACAGAAGACCTGGTTCGAGACTTGATCATATTTTTTCTTTTTCTTTTCAAGTTCTTTTTTTTGTTTGAAAACCTACATACCGAGCAAAGCTCGGTCAACCAGGTACTAAGCATATTAAGTGAGGTAAACATAATCTAAGTGAGTGTTAGGAAATTAAGTACCTAATTTTTGTAAATCGATCCTGCATGACGAAGCAGATTCTCAACACTGATGGTAACGATATGTGCGGTACCTAAATTCAGTACTATAAAAAAAATCGCTGTTGATCATCATGTTGTATTATGTTTGTATAACGCCCGGAAAATAACTTGACAAAAACCCGTGCAGTCGAGTCTGGATTGGTGGAGGCTTGTAAGACTAGTGGCTGGTCTTACTGTCAGAAGTTTTCAAGCCGCCTCTGACTTGGCCCAACGACTGCCATCTATCGGCGGCAGCCGGCACCAACTGCTTAACGTGCCTTGCGAAGCACAGAACCGCTCGGACTAAGCCCCCGTGGTGCAGTTTGGCCTATACCTTCCTCAAGGAAGAGACCCGTGCCCCTCGGTGGGGACATAATGGGATGATGGTGATGATCGCTCGTCAGTAGTACCTAACAATGACATTTTACAATTTTTACAGGTGAATCTTTCTTTGATGTTCTTACAGAAACTACTATGGAAACAAAATGTAGTTGCGACAGTTAAGTTGGTAGCACATTTATCCGCACCGTACGCGCCGCACGCGCCGAACGCGCCGCATTTTAGAACTCGTTGTATGCAATGATATGAAATCTCGCATATTTATCCGCACCGTACGCGCCGCATTTCGTAAAATACGGTAGGCATCCGAACTCCGAAGGAAGCATTCTGATGACGTCATATAATGCGGCGCGTGCGGCGCGTACGGTGCTGTCAAATGTGCGATAACCTTTAGAGTCATAATAATATGATTGAAATGAACAGAAATTCTGTAGTCTCGATGTTTTCTTGTGTTTCTGTCGATTTTGTTCCATAAGAACGTTATCTTAATTTGACTAATTTAATGTCAGTAGAATTTTGAGTTCCAACCCGCATCCCTCAATGAGAACCGAAACACGCTGTAACCAAGTTGTTTTTGTAGCGAATAAAAACCATTCGGTGTTAATGCAATTCAGATACATATATTGTTAGTAGTACAGGGCAGACTGATTTCAGCGCTTAGGCAAATCCCCTGCATGCACCGCCGGGCTAGCGAGTTCTACTTTGCTGAGTTGGGAGATTTGTTGCATAATGCCACAGTGATTCGAACCCGCCACGTAACACTGAAATTCACAGAATGCTTTCAAAGCTGCCAAATGTTTTATTTCAGTAGATAACTTTACTGCAACACTAGGCTGGAAGGTTTATTGTATTAGCTCGAGTTAAATACATTTCTAACTTTCAACTCCATATAACTTTCAACTCGATAAAAACAGTCAATCGATCACCCAAGAACAGGCTATTTGACCGATTTCCGAAAGCCATCTCATATTGTTTGTTGGTGTTCATGGAGTCCTCAGAAAGTGGTCATTTTAAATTCTTTCGTGTATTTCTTCTAAAAAAGGCAAACGAAGATTTACTTCTCAAATAAGCAGCCAAAACGCTATCTTAGGCAATATGGCGTCGCATAGGAATCATGACGTCACTTCCCGTAAACCAACCAATGAACTTAAGAAAGTATGAATGGCAGTCGCCATTTATACTAACATGTGAAGTAATCATAGAAATGGCCAATCCAGGCCGTTTTCGATACAATGGCGGCAGATACAAATTATCAAATTTAACAAATCATAATTGTTTTTTTAGTTAAAATGCCTTAAAGCGGATTTTAGACACATAATTTATACGAATAAGTACGTATAAATAATACTGTTATTTTCACACTGTCAAATAGCCTATTAGTACATTGCTGGAAATAGGCCTCTGCTAAGGCACATTCCGTTCTCGGCTGTCCTCACCCAGCTAAGATCAGAAAAAACGCACTACCCGACTGTCTAAGGCTGACATTCAGAGACGAATCCTAAGTTCACGGTTAGATCAGTCTTAGCAAAGTAAAATAAAGTCTTACTTAGTAAAGCGCCGTAATTTTCGTATTCACAGTACTTAAGAAAGTCATCTATATTGTCTATAATTTTTTAGTGATGTAGTTCTTACCGGTTTTTTAAATTTGACATTGCTACACGAGAGCAGGACTGTTTCATACAATTTTATATATGTCAGAGTGAATAAAAAAATCCCACAGATAATGCTCGTGGAACATCAGTGAAATGACGTTTGGAGTAGTCTGTGAACAAAAGGCTTAGAAGTGACAGTTCTAAGTTCACGTAAAGTCACCGATATTGACTACTTACACTTAGCTAAGCACCATTTCATACTAAGCTTGCTAAGATTCGATTCTGAATACGAAATATTTCTAAGTACGTGATTTTGACATTTCTGAGACCGGTCTTAGCTTAGTTTTCGTCTCTGAATGTCAGCCTGAATGTCAGCCTTAGAGCCTACCACGACCTATGTAAGCGCTTTTAAGCTCATTGGTGACCTGTGTCAAAAGCGATGCAAACTCACTACAACTTGCAGCATACCTTAGTTTTGCTTCTCTTGTTAAGGAAGCAATGCACCCGCGCTCGCAAATCGCTTTTTGATCCTGGGAGATGGCTCTTTTAATACGCTAAATCCTGACCTTAAAAATGACAATGGCTTTCGATTGAGATCGGGCCACCCGGGATAAACATCGAACTACCGCCAACTAAGGAAAAAAAGCCAAAACATTGTGTTTCTGCAAAAAGTTTACGTCACCCAATCTCAACAATGCTGACAGCTATTATTAACTTTATTCGGTATATACTTGACTTTGAATGTATCCGGAATACATTTAAAACTTATTTTGTGCTTATTTTTAGCTATTTTGAAAATCTCTAGGATACACTGCAGGGCCGAAAACCAAGGACTTTAAAGTGTTTTTAACGATAGCCGCCGTCTTTAGTGAAAATCGGTTGAACTCCTACGTTATTCCATATTATTCATACACGTAATTCTGTCCTTTTAACCTTATTTATGTACCATGTTATGTATACAGGGTGTCCCAAAACTCGACGTCAAGCCGGAACCGGATGAAAAGGGAAGTCATACTGGTTATCAGAAAAGTATAAAACAAAATCAATGATTTTTTTATTTTCAGTAAAATGTATGTTTTTTTTTAATTATTGATTCAAGAAATTTCACTAACATAATAAAAATTAAATATGGGCAATTTTTTAAGTTATTTTTTTTAAGTCTCCTTTTCTTCCAAGCTGGAGCAGCTGGTTTTAAAATTTTGTTAACAGTTTATAGAAGCATTATTCAGAGTTACAAAACAAAAAAAAAATTGGAAAAAGTAAAGATTTGTGGCAACAGAATTTTCCTTTTTTTTTTAAATGCCCCTAATTTTGTATACATTCAACTTTTTTATTTTTCTGATAACCAATATGACTTGCCTTTTCACCCGATTCCGGCTTGACGTTGAGTTTTGGGACACCCTGTTTAATATCTTGATGTGCGAAGTAAAATAATTTGGGTAACACTTTTCTTTTCCATTAGCGACGCGACTAAGCACCGCATCGCCTCAAGTACAGAAACAGTGCTCGGTGCAAATTGGAAGTGGTTCTAAGGCTGTAGAGATGTCATTATACCGGCTGGCAGGCCAGCGTTTGCGCTTGACTGCTCGCATGCAGGCACGGCGCTGCAGCCTCCACGCTCAAGTGCCCGCCTTCTCCCCGGAGGTTCTTCAGGCGAGGGCCGAACGCCGCCCGCTCGTCGCACTAGAGTCTACCATCATCACGCATGGGATGCCCTACCCGCACAACTTTGAGACGGCGTTGCAAGTTCAGAGCATTATTAGAGAGCGTGTAAGTTTAATTTATCAAGGTCATTTACGTAATCTCACCACTTATACTATGTAAAAGTTCAAATATCATATCAATACATAGATAGAATCATAATTATGTATAACATGAAATGGACATTAATTCCTGTATGTAGATCAATAATTTTCTTAAGGCTGCGATGTTAGAAGAGCGCGTAAAGCGCCATTTTTATACAATTATGTAGGTATGTATGTTGTTTTTAGAACTGCCTGAACTGAAAAACTGTGATACTCGATTCCTGAACTATTTATAATTTATTTAGTTAGTCCTACAAAACCCTCGGTTGACGACCCCGACTCGTCCTTAAAGAAACTCTCGTAGTGCTCGACTTTTTTAACTTTTTAAAAAGAATATAAATTAATTATTCAGACGTGCACAAAAGCTAAAGAACGAAAATAAAAGATAATTATTGCAGGTAAATGCGCGACGAAATGTGTGTTTACTACTACGACACGCTGAAAATCAATGTAGGTCACCGTGTGCCATGATTTTTGACCAATGGTTAGCTAGTTAAGGTTCTCTGCATTAGGTAAATGGTCAAGATTGGTCTTGAAGATATATGCTTGTCCATTTATCGCGTAAAACTAAACATCGTTAGCAGCTGGAAGTAAACACTGGCACATAACTATTCTATCCTTAATCTATACTGCCTACAAAATCTAAGTACTCGCCATATAACACAGCCTTTGAGGCTTTCAGAAGCTATGTACAACAATAATTACATGCTTTAGCTGTATGAACGAGTAAATTGATATCAAGTACATATATAACCACATCATCGATTCTTCTCAATAAAGCTCGTAATACCTTTAAGTGATACGTGGTTTCTCTGCAAAGCCCTTAAGTATAAGGAAATGAAAATTGGCCTCCCATTGCAATTGTTCTTGAAATTAGGATACAATTAAACAATTGAATTAAAATTGTTTTTATAAAGACTTTATTGCACCACCAGGAAAAGAAAAAACACTTGTTATATCTTAAAAATAGGTAACTACAACCAACCCTCAAGAGTTAACTTGAGACTCGACCGGATAACATAAGGGCGCGATTCTGACTGAAAAAAACATCTTTTGTCGAGTATTTTTTTTTTGGGAGCATGAGGGAAAGTGAGAGTGGTAAGGCGCGGGGCTCAAGAGAGGACCGCGCAATCAGTTCGAGTCCCAAGTTAATTCTTGCGGATTGTACAATAGCAATTCAAATGTAGTAACAAATCAGCTTATGTTATATGCCTTGGTAATCATTCTGTGTTAGGTACCTCTTATCTCACAGGGAGCGACTCCAGCCACCGTCGCCATTCTCAGCGGCCAACTCCACGTGGGCTTGTCGGATGACCAGCTCAAGTATTTGGCCCAGGCTAAAGATGTGGTGAAGGCGTCGCGACGTGACCTTGCCCCGGTGATGGCCAAGAAGCAAGACGGAGCCACGACCGTCGCTGGCACCATCATAGCCGCCAAACTAGCCGATATTCCTGTTTTCGTCACTGGTGGAATCGGTGAATATTCGTTTGATCATTTGCTAATACATACTCGTAATTGACCTCATATACCAACATAGATTAAAGGCCAATATTCAGCCAATTTAATTGAATTGCCCTAATGCCGGCTGCATGAACAGCGGCGCGCTCGAACGCTATCCAGTCGTCAACATTCCATTATGCTCATATGTGATTTTATCGTTGGTCGAGTGCATTCCATGCTTCGGTGTTACTGAATATCAATGACGTCATGAATGGATTCATCGCCCGGCTCCGCGTTCAATTAGTAGAGGAGCCGAGCGGAGCGACGCTGTGAGCGGGGACTGACGATGTAATTAACGAATTCCGTGTAGTGAGCGCAGCCGACGGCCGTCAGTCACCTCGCCGATTAAGTCCTCTTGCATATTTGATACTTTTAATGAGGAATAGATAGTACATCATTATAGAACTAGTAGTACTCTTTGGAAAAATTGTATATGGACATAAAACAGAATTGAAATGATTGAGGAACGTTAATGAAACTCTCGGGAATAATTATTGTTTTTTCGTGATTTTAAGCATGTAACAACTGTCGGTCTTATTATAAAAAACATGTCTCTCTCAGAGTTTTTTAAGTAAGACAGTATTTATCTAAAACGCCCATTTAGGGCGTTTTATCTTTTTATGATTTATGAAAGTTCAGTTCAAGCTAAAACGCTTTTATTTGTTTTAGTGTCACATAACGCACATCTAATTGCTTAAGGGACATGTAACGAGACGAGATTAGTTGCGGAAGCCTCTAACGTGGAGATTTAACTTTATAAGTCATAATTTAGGTACGATCTGTCATAAGACCTACCTAAGTCTTACTAAGTGCCATTTTTTTTTAATAAATAAGACCGCTTATCGAATACCCTATGTTTAACTTTTGGGACAACTACAACCTGTATTACAAATCACCACCCTATGCTATAATAAAGACTTGAGAAAACTGGAAGAAAGACTGACGAAGCAAATATACATATATCGAGTGAATGTCAGTGGAAGGGCCGATAAGGGACGCCTCAGGCGGACATACTTCTCCCAAATAGGGGATGTATGAGCAAAGGGCAAGATAAAAAGTACCCGAAACCAACGTGCGTGCAAGCAACGACTATTGAATGTCGATGAAGCGAAAGTGATTTGTCAGGATCGTGGCAGGTGGCAATCCCTGGTCTCTGCCTATACCTCCGAGATGCAGGCGTGAGCTTATGTATTTATGTATGCATGCTATAAAATATGTGTATGTACAATCATTTGTGTCGGGTTGCAAACCGCTTAGCTCCATTTAAAAAAAAAGAGATTTTGCTATAAGATGCGCACAGAAATATACTTTCTAAAAAAGAAAATTTGAAAAAAATAAAAAATGAAGAGGTTTGCGAATTTAACTGACGTTTCTAATGTACGGCACCTGTCTGTAGGAAATATTATTCACCGATAGAACGGCTGACTTCCTTTACCGCCACTAGGTAGGTAAGTACTATTTCATATTCATCCGAAGCCAAAGCGAGATGGATCTGTTTCAGTGCAAATCTTATTCTAGTCCAACTTACGCTCATATTTTTCCTGAATATATCCATATTCTTGTAAGAATCCGTTACATTGTTTCCATGTCTGGTGAAAATGGCAAACTAAGTCGTAGATACGCCCGAGGGTTGGTGAACTAAGTATATTGATAAAAAATGCAAGACTACCTTCTCCTTTGTAGATACACAACAAGGTATACAAAAACAAGAATAACTTTCTTTCACGGATTTCCACGAGTTGCAACGAGCGCTGAACAAAGCTCGTAAAAATAATCCTTGCGATAAAATAAAGTTATTTGTGTAAGTTCGAAGCGAAAGATGAACTCACGTGCGTGACGTACCTTAATAATCTTGCCTTCCTGAAACTAAGCCAAAAACCGTTAGCGTTAACTATCAATACTCTTAACTAAAAATAATATACTACTCGTATCTTGTTTATGGCACCCCTAGGATTCTGCCAATGTCGAGTTTGTGAAGATGGCAAGTGTTTTTTTTCCCCCTACAGTTTACTTGTACAACACAGTAGTTGATTGGCATACCCATGGCATACCACAAAATATTATATTTTTATTTTTGTCAATGTCAAAAGATCGATAACGGAGGTTGACATTTTTTTAATTACAACTTTTTTTAACGTTGGCACAGCAGTACGTAGATGATATTTCATATTTATGTACGGTTTATGTATGTGTACTAGACAGAAAGATATCTTATTTCATATTGTCTAATTGAACCGACTACCCGTCATTCAGCTTCTTTATTTTTTTCCGTCAATGGATGTTTGGAAGAAATTACTTTTAGTAATAAGGCCGCCAATTGTACTGTACTATGTTATTGTCAAATCTCATGTGTAATTCCTGGTGCACGAACAGTTTATTTAATAGGTATAAAAATCAAGCATACAAAGCATTATAGTCATGGTAACATACATACAATAAAAAATATTCTATCTATCTATCTAGCTGTAACTGTGCAGAATGTAACTGAAGACTTGTCAAAAATAATTAAATGAAAGCTAGATTAGTTTAATAGAATGGTAATTACTACCCGTCTCCTTTTTCCTTCAGATTTTTTCCATCATAGGGTTATCTGGAAGAAATTGCTATTACCAATAAGGCCGCCAATTGTACTGTTATCTTGTACATATATTATGTTTGTGTTTTCCCTCGTGTACCTACAATAAAAAATATTCTTATCTTATCTTAATTAAGTTTTTATCTTATTATATTTGTTCTCTAGAATAAATAAACGAATAATGGTTCAAAAAAGAAATTTCTCTTGTTTATTGTTGTTGTTGTTACACTTTATTGCACATAAAAAAATTGTATTGTTGTAATTTTTGTAAATAATATGTAAGTACACAATTGAAGTTCAAAAAATTCTGTCACGATTTTCCACGTTATTTGGTATTTTGAACTGTTACGAAACGTCCGAAAACCAGTTCTCGTTTATATCCGTAGTGCTGCAACTTTTTGACCGTAGTTTTTTTATCGCCTGTATTCGATTAGGTTTTATGTATCGTCGATGATTGTGTCCAATTGCTAGCAAAGGTCTCCTCCAATGGAGAACATGCACAATTTTCTTTTTTGATAATCGGAGAGGCCACGTTAAAAGATAAATAAGCGTGGTTATTTTTTACGACTAATACTTTTCACAATAGGACCGTTACAAGTAATTTTAGTGATGTGGTACGAAAACGTGCCATATAAATGGGACGTAAACTATGAACAACTTTAAAGCGTTTTATAACGATTTTATGCAACGATTTGAAAAACGTTTAGAATTGAAAAAAAAAAAAAAAAATTTTTTTTAATTTTTTTTAATAATTAGAGTAATCTGATTTTCCCCATTTTTAAGACACTGGAAAAATATTCTTGTTGGTGTTCTTCTTGACCTTTTATATTTTATGTCCTATGGTAAAAAACAACGCCACTTCAGTCTAAGTTTGACGTAAGTTTCCATTTTGTCTAGGGTTTTCGGACCTGGGCCACCTCAGACAATTCCAGTGAAATGTTGGTCGAAAATGATCAAAAATGTTGATCGTGATCAGCTATCACCGATTAAAAAATACTTAATACTTGTAACATTTATGGAATTTTTTTCCTCAATATAAATATTTTTTTCAAATAATAATTTCAATTAACACTCGATAAAAGGGGTCCGGACCCGTGCTTCACCTAAGTTCTCCACCTGGGTGAAGCACGGGGACTTCTAAGGTCCCGTGCTCCAACTGATGACGTTATTGTCCCTTAGTACCTACAGTCAAGTAAATAGAATTCGATTTCGGCTGATTCAAATTATTTTTGATGAAGATTTTACTGGCACAGATTGAATAAACTGCCTTGGAAAACCGTTCTTTTATAAATAATTCCGTAGACTAAAAAGCGATTTGGTTTATTTTTGATACAAAATTAAAGTTTTCCATTCCTTAACTTTCAAAAAGTAAAATAATTAAGACAAATAAAATGGAATTTCTTTGGAATCGATTTTCGATTGAGCGCAGAATTGACATGTGCTCGCCACAGGTACCACAAATCATGAAATGAACTAGGGCATACAACCTGATAAAAAAAATGGTTTTAGTATTATAATGCTAACTATCATTGGTTGGTTTACATAGAGATCAAAGTGAATGAAATAAAATATATGCAGTTTGAAGCTAAGAGTAAACCGTATAGGGCGTGCAGGCAGGACAAAGTGATTAGTTAGTCAGAGCCGGCAGCGCACGGTAGCAATTTGCATTGGCTCAGCTTAGTCTGAGTTGGGCGGATCTTGGCAAAGCTGCCAGCGACATGTTGCCCGCCACAGGCGCCGTATAACTATGCACATGCCATGTAGAGGATAACCTCAACATAAGTTGATATTGGTCCTTTGTTACGTCCGATGCAGTAGGAGCAAATACATCAAAGGTCAGCAAATAAATTCACTTTGGTCATCAAATACATGTTGGACCAAACTGGCCTTTGTCACAAAACGTATTTTGACGTATCGCACCCTTGACCAAAGGCGGAAAACCCGCGGCAGGACGTGGTCAGCAAATTAAACAAACATGGTCTGCATCTTAATTAATTAAATTCTAATACATTTTGGAAGCTTCAATATGGATTGTTCTGCTGATTGGTTCCAACTTTCATTCCATTCCATTTTCCTTTCAAACTTTTGTTCCATTGTTGGCTGAAAATTCCAATTTTGTACTGATTATTTTACTCAAAAGATCAACATTGTCCTTCTGCTGACCGTCTAAATGATGCCCCTTTTGTAATTCAAATCAGATGTTCTTTGTATGCAGGTGGCGTGCACCGTGAAGGCGAGGATACTTTGGATGTTTCAGCTGACCTAACAGAGCTTGGTCGGAGTCGCACCTTAGTAGTTTGCAGCGGAGTCAAATCAATTCTCGATATTGGACGTACTTTGGAGTATCTGGTAACTATATAACTCGTACATATTTTTTTAAGTAACGTACCTACTATTTAAACTCGCTAAAATAATTTGTTTTTCTTTACAATTTAACGGCGAGAGGTCTCACGTTTGCTATGTAGGTAAATATTAATGTCGGATCTGATGTCGGTAAAAGTAACATAACTTAGGTGATCTATCCATTGATGGAGTTAAGAATTAATCCAACATTTTATGGACATTAAAGAAAGCTTAGGTTATAGTTTAGGTGACCTTAATTTCTTTCTCATTAGATGCATTTAGCAATAAATCCATCGAAAAATAAAGATACTTTTTTATAGAAAATCAAATATAATATATACCTAATTGGTTATGATACAGACTAGTATCTTTAAATCGTGAAGGAATAATAGGTAAGGTTAGGTTAGGTCAGAAAGTTAGCATTTCAATCAAATATTTTTTTGTCGATAATTTAGTACTGTGCCCAATTAATAACACTTTATAAGCATAATAATAGATTAATCAGGGTTAATCAGAGATGTACGTGAGCCTTCTGAAATTGATCCGCTTGTCTACGTCATTAAACATGGATTACAGGATCATCTCTAAGCTTAGAAGCGAGAGCTCGGCGATTTCACTTTTCACGTCCTTAAAAAATATTACTTGTTCATTAATAAAGTCGGGGAAAATATTATACATGGGGCACACTAAAAGTTTTGCACTTCTAGTTAATCGGAATTATTTGAATGTCGAATGTTATATTTTTTGAAACGACTTTCAATCTTCTTCGTAATGAAAAAAAAAATTGGCGGGAAATCATTTGTCATTTGTTTTTTATCACACATCGAAGCTCTACGTACACAACGAAAATGGAATTAAGTCGTAAAGATTTTAGAGAGATGATTTTTTATAATTCTAAAAGTTCTCTCTCTCCGCAAGACTGTGCTGCTCGTCTTCAAAATGCTTTTAGGATAGAAGCACCTTGTTTGAGCACCGTGAGGCGATGGTTTGTTGAATTTGAGAGAGGTCGGGTTTCTTTACATGACGAATTTCGTGAAGGGTGGCCTTCAACTGCCGTCAACGAAAATAATGTGGCTACTGTTAAGCGGCTAATTGATGAAAACTCGCGGATTACCTATGACACAATTCGAGGACCATTGGGGATTGGTATGAGCCAAATTCAGAAAATTTTACTCGTAGAATTAAAAGTTTAGAAACATTGTTGTCGTTGGATCCCTCAAGAAACGGCAGCGGAGCAGAAGCGGGCTCACGTAGAATGGTGCTCACAGATGCTACTGAACTACGACCACGGACATTCTAATGGTGTTTATGACATTGTCACAGGAGACGAAACGTGGATTTATTGTTTTGAACCCGAAAAAAAACAACAATCTTGTGAATGGGTGTTTGAAAATGAGAACAGGCCAACAAAAATGAGGCCGGCGAGAAAAGTTGGTAAAAAAATGATCGCGTTTTTTTTCTCAGCTACGGGTCCCATCTTCACAATTCCACTTTAAGATCAAAAGAGTGTTAATACCGAGTGGTATTCTATCATTTGTTTACCCAGGGTGTTAGATAAAGTTCGCGAAAGACGACCAAAAAGCCGCGTTCTCTGACATCATGACAACTCTTCTTCACACACGGCTAACAAAACAAAGTCATTTTAGGTTCCGAAAAAGTACAACTCATCATCAATCCTGCACATAGCTCCGACCTAGCACCCTGTGATTTCTGTATTTTCCCCAAAATCAAAGATTTGATGAGAGGTTTCACTTTTACCAACTCCGAAGAGGCAGTGATAGCGTTCAATCAGCACGTAAAAAACATGCCTTCAGATCTGTGGTCCTCCTGTTTTAAAAAATGGTTTGATCGGATGAAAAAATGTTTAAAATGTAAAGGAGAGTATTTTGAAAAGCACTAAACACAATATTTTGGTTATAACATGTTGTTTTTTTAAGTTACGCAAAACTTTTAGTGTGACCTACGTATAAGCTTCAAGTGACGGAAAATATCGTAAAGAAACCCTTAGTTGACTCCGTACGAACTGACAATATTCCCGTGAATTGACCGACTAACTTCTACCAGGTAGCCGGCTATCTCAGCTCCTATATTACAATCACTAAACCCTAAAAAATTCCAATTAACTAACTATAAAATTCCATACTGATTGCTATTGCAAATGTCAGAATTCCAACACGATTTGGTGCGCATAATCAGGATTCAATTAGTCAATATCTGTTTGTATTATGTCTCCGACTCTACCAAAATATAAAAATAGCGTCGTCTTTGGTAGAAGTTGCTAATGCTGTAAATGTTAAATAAAAATCGTCTACATAATACCTCCGCAGATAATTATAATAAATAATTATAATTTCAAGTAACTATTAACGTAGGTTTTTTAAAAATACTGGATGTAAAGTATTTATCCAGTGGTTTGCTCGTCGGAGGTCATTCATTCAATGCCAACGGGTTTTATTTATTACAATGCATTGCTTTTGTATGGGAGAAAACAATTGTTTTCACACATCAAAAGCAATGAATGCATTGTAATAAATAAGGGTTGACATTGAATGAATGACCTCTTTATTGCTTTTGATGTGTGAAAACAATTGTTTTCTCCCATACAAAAACTAAATGAAATTAATTACGTACGTAAAGTTTTTTTTCCCGTACCTATGATCAACGAAAGTCACCTAAAACTAAATGAAGACCGCCTAAGTCTGTATGCTCAATAATAAAATTCAATAATAAAAACCCATTCATACGTGCAGGAAACGCTTGACGTAAAGAAAACAATGACAAATTCCGGCCATTCTAGCTCTATATCGCGTAGCCGAAACACCAAACAAACGCATCGATAGATATTGGTTTCGATGCCAGCATGTATCAAACACTTTGTTTTCTAATTTGCGTACATATGTGACCGTAGTAGCAATATCACTTGCTAGTTATAAAGAAAAACATCATTACGAAACCTGAGGTGATTATTGAGATATCTAGATATTGAGATATCGCTTGATCGCCAAGTCCGTGGTGGGCATAACATTTAAACAAGCAAATAAATTGTTTCTGGCCCCACACTAGGATACCCTATGTCGTGGGAACCAGAAACAGCGACGTCACAAACATGTAAACATCCAAGACTTGTTTTTTTTGGCCCCAGCCGAGATTCGAACCCTGGATCTCTCGCATGGTAGGCAGAAGCACTAACCCCTGCGCCACAGAGGTCGTCCTATACTTGCGTTCTCTCTATGTGAGATAAGGCCTGTACCCAGCGCGACGTATACAACCTGCTGACGTCTATGCTGCACGTGCAGGAGACGCAAGGCGTGTGCGTATGCTCCTTCGGTGACAGCGACGACTTTCCGGCGTTCTACACGGCGCGGTCGGGGCACCGCGCGCCGCACCGCGTCCAAGACGCGACGGAGGCAGCGCGCCTGCTGCTCGCCACAACGGCGCTACGGCTCCAGTCCGGCGTCGTCGTCGCCGTGCCGCTGCCCCCGGAACATGCCATGGATGGTGAGTGTTGATTTACCGTCGCCGCGAATACTCGTTAAGTCGGCTTCCCACGGTCCGCGATATCGCGGACGGACGCGGTCCAGCTCGCACGACACACCGTGGGAAGGGTCTTGGTCCGCGGTAGCACAGATGTCTGTGGCGGTGCGCCGGTATCCGTCGCGAGAGCGCGTACGACGCCGCGGTCCGAACTACTCCGAACGCATCCGCGGTAGGTAGCACAGACAGACGACCGGATATCCGGAGAATCGCGCACCGTGGGAAGAGCCTTGTGCGTGGTGCATGGCTGTCCGTGGTCGTTGGCCGTGCGCGGATATCCGCAGAATCGCGCCGTTGGAAGCCAGCTTAGATAAAAAATATATAATACTAGATGAAAACCAGGCTTCGCTCGGATAAAATAATATTCCACAAAATGTTTACTAAAAGTTGATGATACTTCTGTAGTTATCGGTTCTCAACAAATAGTATTTTGGCTTGGCATAGATTCGTTTACCATATTCACTTTTAGTGATAAAGCCGCCGTCTGTACGTACTCTTAGATTAAGAAATAAGTGTGCAATTTCCTTTTTATGTACAATAAAGTGTTTTAAGTATCTATTGTGTCGTATGAATCCATTGTGTGATGTCCAAATGTAATAAAAAAACTGCAAAGTTTTAACTTAGGACGCAAAAAGTTTAGGTATATTTAAAACGTAAAACATGACATGTGATTTCTAGTAGGTATTATTTAAGTATTTAACAACAATACAGTGTAAAAAACCAAGAGCATCAGCCAATAATGTATGCAGAACAAAAACTATGCAGTCAGGTGGAAATTAAAATCATTAAACAAACAAAGACTAACGAAAGAACGCAGAACGCCTCCCCCGCGTGTTGTGTTCAATGTCGTTTTTAGCGACGTATATATTTATTAATCGTTGAGTATTTGGGAAGTTGATTTATTTTACTGGTTTGTCAAAGATAAGTTGAATTTGAAACACGGATTTCTGTCATTTACATTTGATTTTTGTTTCAGAAAATGTTATCAACGCGGCAATCAATCGCGCTCTAGAAGAGGCTAAAAACAAAGGAGTCAGAGGAAAGGAAGTAACGCCGTTCATTCTAGCCGCAGTATCTGAGGCCACCGCCGGAGCCTCACTTGCAGCCAGTATCCTTTTATCAAACCCCGATTAAGTACTGTGAATTTCGCAAAAAATAACCAAAAGCTCAGCCATATCGGAACGCCGAGTCTCGGAAAGATACGTGAGACCCATAAAAAATAATAGCCGTTCGCAGGAACAACCTTCCTTGTACAAACTTTATTACCAGAACGTGCTAGAACATTAAAAACCCTTAATTAGTATTAGTTCCTGTACCATTAAGCTGTAAATTAAACGCGAAGGAACGCCCAAACCCCTAAGATGATACTAATAAAACTAATTGCCACAATTTCTTTAACGAGTGTCAGACATCGCCCTCATAAAGAACAACGCGCTAGTTGGCGCCGATATTGCCGTCGAGTATAACAAACTGAGGAACGCCGAAAATTTGAGGAATGCTTCCAATATTGGAGTCTCGGGGGGCAAAGCAACCACGCCGGGATCTACGAGGGGAATTCAGACGTGGAGCAGGGCGTGTGTCAAAGCCACAGAGAGCTATGAACGAGAGGAGCCGCTCCTTTCCAGAGGGGAAAAATCCAATGGACCAGTGTTGGTCATCGGTGGCGCGAACGTTGATAGAACCTATCGCGTGACGGAAGAATCTGTAAAGGTAAGTCTTAGCAACAAATAAGTATTGGTAACTTGAGATGATATCCGCGTGAGTTTGCGGTGGATGCTTGAAAGCAAAATATTTTTGATTTATCTTGAATCCCTAAAAATTGTAAGTCACATCCTGGGATTGCACCCCCACCTGTGAAACCCAAAATACGTCAATGTAAAGTTTTTTTTATAATCTTCTTTTATTCGGTCCATGTAAAGTTAAAGTCCTCTATTTAATCATTTATATGCAGGACTTTACATTTGTTCAAAAATTATGAATAAGTGTTAAAATCAATAGAGTTATCTTTAATACCTAATTTTGTTCACTTTTACCCTACTTCACTCCTAAAAGCTACTTTTATAACATAAACTTATTATTTCCATACGAAAAACTTGCTATCAATGAAATGTTCGATGTGAATCAGTACAATAGTTTTTGTCACTTCAGATCGATGGTTCCTCGGTAGGCACATGGGTACCTACTATGTATTGTATTGTCGGTACATATTTAGTAGGTCAACGAAGAAATGTGTGTTAACGTACATACAGGGAGAAAGAAGCAGGTCGTTGTGTATGCAAATGGCTAGAAAACTCGGCTCTTCGACTAAGGCAACGTAGATTCTGTCGCAGTCACACGCCAAGCGCAGGTGGATTCTATAGCCGGTACCTACCAATTTGATTATCGGGATACGCGTAGTGTGGCGACACACACACATTCAGTCATTCAAGTATGTAACATGCTCTCTTCTGAGGCCCTAGTACGATATAGAACTTATACCAATACTAATACGAAATTACCATAACGTAATGAGACTTGAAATGCACTAGATGACTCAATGTTCACATTTACGGAATTATGCTAAATCAAAAATTTACGAAACGTACGGACAGTGCAATTATTAAAGGACTTGAAAAAATAAGGAAATCGTATTTCGCCCCTATACTTTTTACGTTCAGCGATATTTTTTAACAAATGAATTGCTGTATTTTTAACTAACGTATTGAAATAGGAAACTACTAGCGTGGCGTCATGTAAATTTTGTCAAAATCTGTTGATCAGATCCAGGGGCAATAAGTCATCAAAACCTTTTTTTAGTGCGTGCTTTTCTTGAAGTCAATTTGTTTGTTATACAGTAGTTCTATCAGTGCGTGCAGCCTCTAATAGTATCCGCAAAAATATATTTGAGTACGAAATTTTGAAACGCAGCTCAATGAAATGAACTTATTCAATTTGTTGCAAAGTCAGTATGACACAAATGAAACAAACGTAAAATTAACAAATTCTTTATTTTTTAATGCATTATTACGATATTATTTAGCTCTCAGTCGCCTAGTGCGTACCTTCGGAAAGTTGCAACAATCCTACTTCAAAGTAACTTTCATTACTTACAATGCTGAACACAATTAATTAAACATGTTCAAAAGTATGTTCTTTATCCTGTTTCCGCAAAGCAAACTTTAAGCATTTTATAGGAAATAAATAAAAAAGTGTAGTGTTCTGTCTTAATTTCATTCAATTGTGTAAAAGTGTTATAAAACGCAAGACAGTGTTTCGGAACTTTACATAAACAAACATGTATAATACATATCATTTATAAGCCAAGGCACATCTTACTGTTTTTGGAAGAAATGCAGGATTTAGATTGGATCCTAGCTACAAATTATCCAACTTTCCGAATATACAATTTTAGTAAGATTGGTACATTTATGTGACAACAATATTAAAAAACTATTTTTCTGCATAAGTTCACAAAATATTACTCTAAGCAAACATATAAATTATACTCATCATTACAATATAGGTATCTATAAAGTTGCTTCGTAATTAGTACAAATATTCAAATGTTACGTTCAATCAAAGATGACCCTAATCTATATTAGTTGTGTTTGCACAGGTCTACAACGAGTAACATTCGCAACCACGCATTACATGTTCAATCTTGATTTTAGAATTTATACGTTTTTGCATAAATGGCGCAAATAGGTCTAACCATTTCCGACACAGCCTTTAATTTATTTAAATTACAACATTGTGGGTCGCACCTACTAGTTAAACCTCATACGCTGCTTCTATTTTGTTTCCTTCAACTTTCCGAACGTTTTAAATTCGTCAGACATAAAATTAAAGCAATGTTTTGGTATTGTATATTTTGCTCTATTAGTTTTTGTTTACAAGCATATATTCGTAGGCACTACGTCTTTTAAGCTCATATCAGTTCTATTTTCATCAATCTGTCCATGCACAAATTACTCGCGTACTACGCATGTACAAATTAGTTGCCTATTTATTTACACTAAAGTAGCGACAAAATAAGACTATATAACACTGTAGTTGTAGACAATTGTATCATTAAAAACACGAATTAAATTGAAACATTATTCACACAAGACGTAATTAAAACAAAATTACAGGCACGAAAATTTTTCACGTCTATCGAAGCGGAACTTTGTTTGATAAGTGCATAGGTAGATTAAATTAAAGTACAGTTAATCTACCACCTGACTTTGAAAATAACATTGGGTTTCAATTGTTATTTTCAAGGCCAGGACTGAGTTGATTAAAGTAACGTGGTATTTTATGCAGCTTCTACGCAAAATATAGGATTTTGGTTCCCAGAATTATTTTGAGTCAAAGCCGTAACATTGGTCGTAGAGCATACACATTGGAGCTCTATAAGTTGTAAAAGAGTGATTGTTACATAGATAAGGTTATATCTTAGGAAACACGTTTAATTTTCAAACTTAAAAAAACTAATTGCTTACATAAACTCTTGTAAATATTGACGGGATGCATTTAGTACCTTCTTGGTATCAACACCGTCTTGATTTAAAACCTATTTTAATAAAAGTAACCATATAATTGGCATACTTGAATCTGCGAAGCATAGGAACTAAACACAAGCTTTGCTCGTGAATTCAACTTGTTTAAAATTACACACACTACCGCTCACGGCTTTTTTTCACTTTTCACGCTAAGAGCGTCGAATCATGTAAAATGTCTCTATCACTAATTTTATGTATATAACACCGAACGTCTTCGGGATGTGGAATTGACACCGACGGCTAAAATACCATCGTGGTAGCGGCATATCATGGTTGCGGCTGCAGCGCGACGTCGGAGCGAGGGCGGCGCGAGCGTGCTTAGAGCTCGAACTCGCAGCGCGTGTGCCGGCGGCGGTCGAGCCGCACTCGCGCGCCGCCGCCGCCGCCCACGCTGCGGCGCGGGTACGCCGGCATGGCGCGCATCGCCGCCGGCGCGGGCTCCATGTCGAACCCGGCGGACGGGAACGAGCGCCAGCGCCGCCCGAACAGCCGCTCCAAGTAACATCTTAGTCAGATTCTAGTCGCCGCACTGTCCGCCGCCAGAGGTCTGTACTCGCCCCGCGCTAGCTCGCGCATCTCGCAGTTGTTGTTGCCGTTGATAGTTTTAGGGCCCAGCGGCTCCTCGTGCGTGTTGCGGCGCCCCCCGGTCTCTGCGCCTCGCCCCAGTAGAGCGTCGCGCTCGCCGGCGCGCTCGGGGCTGCCGCCGTGCGCGCGTACGCCGCCATTTGCATTCACTGCGTTCACTATTATAGTTTGCGATAAAGGACCACCACCACCGTGCAACGGGCTGCCATCGAGGAGTTCGCCTGCCCCGATTTCAGTTCTAAGAATTCTAATCTTTTGGATCATTTCCTTTATTTCGTATCGGAGAATTCCAAGGAAGCACAATTTTAAGAACGCTATGACGCAGTATCCTAACACAAATAACGCGTCGGCCGTCCGCCGCAGCCAGAGGAGCAGGCGCTCGGCGCAGGCAGCCGTGTGCGGCGCGCAGTGCAGCGTGGAGTAGGCGGTCGGCGACGGGGCCAGCGACGGCAGCAGCGCCGGCGGCAGCGCCAGCGAGTGCGGCGGCACGCGGCAGCAGCTCGCCGGCAGCACTGTGCGGTTAAACGCTGCATAGTCTGCCGGGCCCGTCACACCACAGCACCTCTGCTCTCTTTGAAGGCGGTCCCATGCCTCGGAGAACTCCATATCCGTATCGTAATCCTTCACGAGGCGTATTCGCAGCTGAGGTCGGAGCTCTCGACAGACGCGTTCGAAACGGAAGGCCCAATAGACCCCAATGGCAGCGTCGCCGACCAGCAGCGCGAGCAGAGCCAGCCAATAGGCGTTGAGCATGCGTTCGGAGAGGCGCAGCGCGGCCAGGCAGCCCAGCAGCTGCAGCAGTCCCGCCTGCGCGGGCAGCGCCGCGTATCCGTAGAGAAAGCCGGGTTGCGCTACGCCGAGCCCCGGCACCAGCGCGCGGCGGTAGTCAGCGAGCGCGCGCCCCGCCGCCGCACAGAAGGCCAGCGCGCCCAGCAATAGCGCGCCGTTGCACGCGTAGATCCAGATGCGATAGTAGCGCATAGCGCGGTGCGCGGCGGGGTGCGCGGCGTGCGCGGGCGGCGGCGGCAGCGTCGTCATAGTGACGGGCGCCGACTCATGGCGCCGCCCGCGCCCGCGCCGCCGCCACACGCCGCGCCCCACGCCTCTGCAACAATGCACGCTTCGCTCAAACCAAATGCTACTCATGCTGAAATTAGATCATGATTAGGAACGAAATTATTTGTACAATGTTGTAATCAGAGAATAAAAGACTACGGACGTCAAGCGCGTTTTAATTATGCAAGTACATAATTAAAAGCTGCAGTATACGTAATTCTGCTCGTGTATGCAGACAGCACCAAAAAGCGTAATACGATAGTACTCGTCCAAATTGTACTATTATTTGCAACGCTCTCATACTTGCAGAGAAAGGGAACTTCGCTTGAGCGTTGCTACGCCACTGCTACGCATTTGCTACGCTCGTAGCGCTACGTTACTGCTTACATAAATAGCGCTTCTAGAGGTAGTATGTCGCACGAGGGTTAAGTAGGTGTCCGTATAGTTGGCTTTCACATGGTCGATTTCAGTAATTTCGAATATACCACATAACTGTGTATTAATAGTGCCTAATAGTGCCATAAGGCACAATTAGCTAGGAAAAATGTTTCAGGAGATATTAAGGCGACTCACTGAGGCAGCCAACTAGACGTCTACTTAGCAGACACATCACGAACGGCTGTATATACAGTTATGATTTGTATGCCAGATAATTGTGCGCTAATAGTGCTCCCTAAATGCCAAGTTTCCAGCATAGTGCTTCAATACAAGCTGAGAAAACATACCCTATTGTTGAGGCAGCCAACTAGACGCTTTTTCTTACCATTATTTCTTCGTAACGGCGTAGAGTTTTAAAACAAAACCTATACCAAAAAACTGTGCGTTAATAGTGCCTCTTAATGAAATACAAATGCCCCCGAATCACCTATGCGTTTAGCCAAGAAATTAATGTGAACTTTTACATACATTGAGGTTTTGGTACATGTAAGAACAAAAGTGAAAAAATAATATCAATCAGCAAATATGGCTCGGACTAAAGTATCCGGAGTCGGTATATTAATTTAACTACTAAAGTAAACTACTATATTAAACCTTTCCGAATACTAGTTACCGAATCACTATTAATACTCTGTACTATTTCTTTTTTTATCTTTCCCACTTCCAAAAATATGGAATTAATCACTATTACTAATCTATTGGTGAAATTAATAATGTACTATTTTTTATAATTTAAGATAGTAAGACGCTGTGCGCAGACTTAAAACTAGTACAATATTTTTTTCTATGAACATGAATTTAGTTAGCACTAACCAGGGATCAGTTTTTTTTCGGTCATGTGACAACATGGCTAACTGATTTGACTCTTCCAGCGCAACACATCGGAAAGGGTTTTCTTCCTGCGTCGATTTATTATGAGTAAGTATGTACTGTGTGCAGTAATATACATCAAAATTATCTTTCCTAAAAATATAAAAAAAAATATATCTCAGAAACTATACGATATACGATATAAAAAAATCTTCATCTTCAAATCAAAAATCTCTGTTTTAATTTTTTTAGGTAATCTGCCTAAGCATAGCATATTCTGTGAAAATTTCGACTGGTTACTGCTAAGACACAGCCCTTAGAAGGTTGAACAGGGAAGGACACATAGTGAACGCAGAGTAGGTAAAAGAGTCTCGTTTAGCACCCTGGGTGCGATACCCTAAAACGGGAACATCCCACTAAAGCGGGGCATAGGGACATACGGTACTTACAACATTTGAAATTTAATCCTTTTTTTGGGCTTCGCCGCCGCATTCGTACTCAACATCACCAGCCCACTATTGACCAACAATGCCCAAGACGCACAGTGTACTAAACAAACTA
This sequence comes from Yponomeuta plumbellus, assembly GCA_947310845.1. Classification (NCBI taxonomy): domain Eukaryota; kingdom Metazoa; phylum Arthropoda; class Insecta; order Lepidoptera; family Yponomeutidae; genus Yponomeuta; species Yponomeuta plumbellus. The sequence continues at coordinate 12,011,187 of OX371198.1, read as the reverse complement.
GCCATTAGATGGCCGTGAGTGACACTCACCGAGTGTTATAATCACTTCTCTGCTTGTCGGTATCAAATAATTGCTGCAAAAAATTTTCACCCTAATTGCGTTTTCATAAGAGTTCATTTTAATTTATTGCAAAATTATTGTTTAGTACGTAGAAGTTTGCATACATTTCTTAGCTAAACGCATAGGTGATTCGGGGGCACTTGTGTTTCATTAAGAGGCACTATTAACGCACAGTTTTTTGGTATAGGTTTTGTTTTAAAACTCTACGCCGTTACGAAGAAATCATGGTAAGAAAAAGCGTCTAGTTGGCTGCCTCAACAATAGGGTATGTTTTCTCAGCTTGTATTGAAGCACTATTCTGGAAACTTGGCATGTAGGGAGCACTATTAGCGCACAATTATCTGGCATACAAATCATAACTCTATATACAGCCGTTCGTGATGTGTCTGCTAAGTAGACGTCTAGTTGGCTGCCTCAGTGAGTTGCCTTAATATCTCCGGAAATACTTGTCCTAGCTAATTGTGCCTTGTAGCACTATTAGGCACTATTAATACACAGTTCGGTGGCATAGTTGAAATTACTGAAATCGACCACGTGAAAGCCAACTATATACGGACACTTAAGTAGGGGTGCGATCCGTCCGTGCGGAGTTTCTGGTCTTCCATCGGACGCGTCCCCCGGGTGGCGGATAGGGGAACGCCCTCCAGATATGGGGGGGTACCGGCACGGCCGGCGCGGACCAAAACCTGAGGGAGGGGAACGTCCAGTGGCTTGCGCTGCTGGATGTCCCGCGGGGTCCACTATGGGCCTCGCACCCGTAACCCCACATTGAGCGGGGCCGGGGGCCTTCGGCCGCGAGGAGACAACCTCTATAAAAAACACACGATGGGGACCCTCTCTATATCCCTCTGTCCAGCAGAGGGCATGGAAGAGGGCTGGAGGGGCGGGGAGGGGCGCGGGATCCGCAGGCCGGGCTTGGGAGGGAGGGATTTTGAGGGAGGTAAGCCAGGGACCAGGGACTGCCCAACCAGCAAAAACCAGTCCTAAAACAGTCTCAAGACTACTATTTTTTCGCTCTAATATTGATCCTAAATCATCGTATAAGCCTGCATTTGGGCACGATTATAAGCGTACTTGATTTAATATCATTCTAATATCAATCTTATTGAATGCTGTTCATTAGGGTTCCGTACCTCAAAAGGAAAAAACGGAACCCTTATAGGATCACTTTGTTGTCCGTCTGTCCGTCCGTCCGTCCGTCTGTCAAGACCCTTTTTCTCAGGAACGCGTGGAGGTATGAAGCTGAAATTTATATCAATTACTCAGGTCTACTGTCCCTTGAAGCTGTGAAAAAATCAAACTTCTAAGCCAACGCAATCAAAAGATACAGCCGTTTATGCCGCAAATTTTCGACACTTGCAAGGGAATCAAAACCTACAGGGTGCTTCCCGTGAACTCAGAATCTTGAAATTTGGTACGAAGCAACGTCTTATAGCATAGATAAAGGAAAAATTACGAAAACCATAAATTTTTAGTTACATCACATAATATATATTTTTTTAATAATTTTAAACTTACTACCCATTTCCTCATAAACGCGTAGAGGTATTAAATTGAAATTCATACCAAATACTCAGGTCTATAATACCTTTAAGCTGTAACAAAATCTAACTTCTATGTCAACGCAATCAAAAGAAACAGCAATTTAAGCTGCATATTTTGAAACTCGCAAGTACTCGCAAGGGAATCAAAACCTAAAGGGTACTTCCAGTCGACCTAGAATCTTGAAATTTGGCATGAAGCAACGTTTTATAGCACACATAAAGGAAAAATTCCGAAAACCTTAAATTTTTAGTTACATTACAAAATATATATTTTTTAATAAATATAAACTTATTACTTTTTTCCTCATGAACGCGTAGAGCTATCAAGTTGAAATTCATATCAAACTTTGTAAACCTTGCAGGTTTGTACGGAACCCTCGGTGCGCGAGTCCGACTCGCACTTGGCCGGTTTTTTTTATAGTAATCTAGCCAAAACTAATTTAAGCTGCTTTAGGCTAATATCGCTTTTACCTAAGTATCTTTTAAGACTACGTAGGCTAAAATTGGTCTTACTTAAGAATATTCTTAGTATCATCAATCTTATTTTAGTTTGACGTAAGACCAGAAAGTCTTCGCGAAACAATTCATTGTAATGGGTGCTTGTGTGTGATAAATGCAGCGTGACAATAAAAATAGCAAATAATAAAACTGTCTTTATCGTCTGGTGTTTGTTTATATTTAATAGTAAATATTCTCGTGGGAATAATTATTTACTGTAAACTAGACCCTGTTTTACGCTTCAAATTTCGTGCGCCTTATCAAATATTACATTTCGTATATTATTTTATTATTTTCTTTTTTTATTGTACTGATATTTGCGTCCTCCTATATTTGCATTATCCTAGAGCACTATTAGACTACATTTGCATTCTGAATACCAATGGCACGGCCATGTTGTATTAATTAGGGTTCCTTAGGTACTCGTAATAATAAAACCTTAAATTGTTTTTTTTTGCAACTTAAGTAAATGTATTTTTATTAAGCGACAAGGTTACTGATGTCAATGGGGATGAGGATGGGTATGAGTATGGGGATGGTGATGGGGATGAGTATGGAGATGAGAATGGGGATGAGTATGGGGATGGGGATGAGGATGGGGATGGGATGGGAATGGGATGGGGATGGGGATGGGGATGGGATGGGAATGGGATGGGGATGGGGATGGGGACGGGGACGGGGACGGGGACGGGGACGGGGACGGGGACGGGGACGGGGACGGGGACGGGGACGGGGACGGGGACGGGGACGGGGACGGGGACGGGGACGGGGACGGGGACGGGGACGGGGACGGGTACGGGGACGGGGACGGGGACGGGGACGGGGACGGGGCCGGGGACGGGACGGGGACATAGATGGGGACGGGGACGGGGACGGCGTGGGGACTGGGACGGGGACGGGGACGGGGACGGGGACGGGGACGGGGACGGGGACGGGGACGGGGACGGGGACGGGGACGGGGACGGGGACGGGGACGGGGACGGGGACGGGGACGGGGACGGGGACGGGGACGGGGACGGGGACGGGGACGGGGACGGGGACGGGGACGGGGACGGGGACGGGGACGGGGACGGGGACGGGGACGGGGACGGGGACGGGGACGGGGATGGGGATCGGGGTGGGGGTGGTTGCCTGTTTAAAATAAATAGCAATTCATTTTCACTAAGATCAGTTATGTAACACACTTTCATGAATATCGTATATAAGCAGAGGAACCTACACAAATATTTTTGTCCCCACATGCTTGTCCTGGCAGCAACAGAACATTTGAATTATTTATCATTTCGTACTTCTTCTGAACTTGCCACCGATACCCACAAGGACTTGTGAGTTTTTTCCAATTTTTGTAATCCATGATACCATTTTTCGTTATAAAAAATTAAATCACACTTCTAACAATACTCTTATGCAATGCTGATATTAGACATGAAAATTTTATAATAGCATTCATCAAGTCTATTTTAAGATCAAATGAGCAGAGGCTTAAAATACTTTTATAACATGCTCTTATATACATATATAAGACCAATCAATAAGACTGAGTGTTCTTGAGTACGAAGTGACTTGTTCTAGACTGATATAAGAACGAATACATATTACAAAAACAGTTATTAGAGCGATTTAAGCCTACCACTCTTATAAAATGCGGACCCTGAGACTATTTTGCTGGTTGGGTGGGCACCCCATATGGTCTCTGGCCGAGGGGTGTTTTTATGGGAGTCAATTTAGATGGGCCGAGGATCCGGGCAGAGGGCCACAACGGGTCCTCGGTAGCTGGAGGCTTGGGGAGCTCGCGCCTCTCCGCCGTTAGAGCCGGTGGCGCGGAGGACGCCGTGCGGACCTTGCGCCGCCGGTTGAGTGAGGGTCACAGACGGCAGGTTGGGGGACCTGCCGTCCGACATTGTGACGGGAGAAGGGGGTTGGGGGCCCATGCCCCTTCTCCAGTGAGGGTGGGCCCGACTCCTTCCGAGTCGGGTCGACGTCGCCGGGGCGCCGCTGTCGCATGCACGAGCGACAGGACGGCCCCCGGGGTGTTTTAGGAGGTATGCCTCTCCTATTATTAGGAGAGGAGAGTCCGACACACGGCCGTCGCCCTCCCCCAAGGGTGGCGGTTATGGTGCACAAAGCATTTCACCCCGTTAACCAAAAAAAAAAGGGGTGCGATCCGTAGTAAAAGATCGTATCCAGGGGCACGGTAGAATTTCGATTTATTTATTTATATGGTAAATAAAGGCACCTGAGGACAATGGAAATAGAAAATGTTAACTAAGGTCTAAAAATAAATATAAAAATACACTAGGAGTAGAAAAGAAGGCTAGAACACTTACATTATGTGCCTTTAAAATATTTTATGATTCTTGGATAAGTATTATGCAGAATAAGAGTATCCGGGTCGTGAAAAAACCAGAAAATAATAACGTTTAAGGTCCACCTTGCGTAGAAGCTGAGGATAATATGGCTGAGCTACGTCCGTCTACGGTGGCGAATGTCAAGAACTAATTAAATTTAGAATAGTAGATGGCCGAAAATGATTAAAAAGCAACGAGGCGATTGCACCTCGTTACAAGTAGCTGCTGTTACATCGTTTTGTAGGCTAATTTATATTAACATTTCACATTTTAGCAACACATCTACTAAGTGAAATTAAGATGGTACAATGCTCCGCGTGCAACCGCGTGCCTGGCAGCGCGGCCGGTTCGTGTGCTAATTGGACTTAACGCTACATTTCCCGCCCTCTGTGCGCTCAAAGCTGAATTAAGCTGATAGCAGTGTTGCAAAGGGAATTCTTTTTACATTTGCTCTTTGATACGTTTTTTTAAGGTTTTATTTGACTATACGGGAAATACAAAGGTAAAATCATTCTGATTGTTCAGACTCCTTCTACCAATCCAATATAGGTTGCTGGTTGATTAACATTAGTTTTTTCATAAAATATACATAAGTGTATTCAGCGCGAAAGTTGGAAAATACTGCCGATGCGACGGAAGGCTGCTTCAACGCGGCTGCATAAGGACCGTGAGAGTCGAGGGGAAAGGCATGGCCGGCAGTGAACATGATATGATATAAGATTGATAAAGATAGGTAATGTAATTTAACTAATATTTAATATAAGATTGAATAGATTGAAGTACTTACAATCCGCCGCCCGTGCCGTTGGCTAGCGCCCGAACTAGTCAAAGGATGGGCCTCGTGACTGTCTCTAGGATGCCCACAAAACCGTTCCGCGGCCTGCAACAAACACTGCTTGTTTAATAAATACGCTCTATTTATCGATTCTTCAGTATTCGGTCGCACACAATATTTGCAATCCTTGTTACTTATGCCCGGTCCCAATAACCTACCAACCAGCTACAATTTTAACTTATGGTTCATATCTCTTTAGAGGGCAAACTGTTAACTAGTGATAGTTTATTCAATAGAAAAACTGTCAGTTATCTGTAGATAAGTTATAGGGACCGGGCATTAGACAAATTGTTGTTGTTGTTGTTACACTTTATTGCACAAAAGAAAATACATAACATAACTTAAATAACAGGTTTGTGATAAAAACAACGTGCAAATTATTGTGTAAATGTAAATTTAAATATAACAAATATTATATGACATGTAAAGAATATAATGTCGAAGAACTATACTGACTGTCTTGGTGGAATATTATGAGTAGAAACTAAATCTAGTGGCAACTCAAACAAAGATCTTGTATAACCAACTACCTGCCTAAAGATATCTTGTTCACTATCAAACTGCATTCCCAGAGATTCAACTTGGGCGGACAATATCCAAGCGAATATAACATACTTTCCATTGTTACGAGGAAACTATGTAGCCGACATTGTAGTGAGCTAGCTGCTCAGGCAAGTTTCATCCGAGCATGTTGATATTGAAAATTTGTAGGAATGCAGACAAAACTATTTTATTGTTAGTTAACAATAAATATTGATAGGGGTCTTAGATAGATTTGCACAACCAGAAAAATATAAATACAAAACAGTAATGTGTTTTGTATATGCATTTTTTTTTTAAATGATAACATTGACTTAGAAATAACTGGTATTAATTAATAATATTAAATATTATGACAAAAAGGAGTATGCTCGCTCAGCCTAAATGTTGTGTGTGTGTGATCAACACAACGCTGATTTTCAGCAAATCACTATTTAATTACATTATACCCGTTATTCTCTAGGCTTGAAACGTTTTAAAAACTGGATTTTGTTAATTTCATTGTGCACTATCACACAACATATACGACACGATCTCCAGCATGATATTCGGACGGCATGACATTGCTAGACCAACCAGTACTGTTTTATAATTCCATCATCGTCATAGGCCTTTGCTTCCGTTACGGACGATTCAATCAGTGCCTAAGGACACAAGACTTGACACTTTTTTGAGTGACTGAAAAGTCCATTTGAGAGCGACATTTTGTAAATTCTAGTGTGGGTTATCGAAGGATTAGTTATCTAAAAATATTGTGGGTGCATTTAGACTATTTTTCGATTTAGAATTAAAGCGGAAATTTTTGTCCCAGTATGAGCCCAACTCTCAGCTAAACGGCTGATTGTAGAAACGTAAAAAAAAGCTATCATACAAATTTCGTACAAAATCCATTCGAAATTACCAAGATGAAATTGATAGTTCTATAAAGCAGATAAAAAACATTTTCTACAGAACCCTACGCTGTGTGTGGCCCGCACGCACATGGCCCGTTTTATACTTAAACAATAACTGTTTGTAGACTGTTAAAGGTATTTTGCTGCAATATCATTTCCTCCTCGTCATAGCGTCATAGCGTTTTTGTAAATTTTTGCGGAATGAAGTGAACCCGCGCGCGCCCACTTTTCCACGGCACAGTTGGATGCTCTATAAATCTATCATAGTTGCATAAGACGTTAGGGATAGTAAAATTTTTATTCTACAGTGAAGTGAAACACTCTAATTCATAGTCTGTAAAATTCAGTTTGCCTGGTATTAGATAATAATAGGTACATAGGTAACATTTTATCTTCCCCTTTTTTGGAGTAGGTTAAAAAAGTATATAAAAGAAAACTAAAACTAACCACATTGATAAGTTTATGATACTACTTAGAGTTCTCCTCAACACAATGCCTCCCTCGGTAGTGATTTAAGGTAGTCAAAGATTTCCCGTCGGCTCGCAGCTTTGACCTTTAACCTCGCAACCTCGGCGACCTCGTCAACTCAAGCCTAAATTCTCCTCTAAAAATAAACGGCAAAACAATAACAATAACGAAATACGGCGACGCATTTCACAAAAGTTACAAGCACCCTATTCCCAAGGGCATCGCAAAGGCAGTAGTCAAATGTTTCTGACAAAAATATTTGTTGTTGACAAATGAGATAAGTATCACACAGTTATCACACTTTTCCGGGTGTTTTGTATTTATTTGCTATTAATATTAATAACTTTTTTGAAACTCACGCGTTATCCAAATCGTAAAAAAAATCCCAAGGAACTTTGCCTGGGAATCAAATGATTACATATAATATATTGAGGTTCACCGTTGCACTTTCTTATATTTTTCAGAATCGCCCTCAAAATTTACTTCAGACTACTACCGAACATTTAAATCTCAAGTAACTTTATCAAAGTTTCCAAGCACTCTTCTAAAAAACATATTGGAAATTTCTATGTCCAATGTACCCAAAACAGCAGTGACGGATGCATGACGGAGCGAGTCACGCGTTTTGTCCCAGCTTTTTTTAATGTATTTTATTTACGTCTCGCTGCAAGGCAACGGCTCGAGAACGGCTAGACCGATTTGTCTAATTTTTAGTTTTTTATACTTGTGGAATTTCAGGGCATGAGATAATGTGAAAAATTACGAAAACTTTGGCGGTACGAAGTTTGCCCTGACAGCTAGTCGCGCTATAAAATCGCGTCCAGTTCACGGATTGTTAAATTCTGACGTTTCAGCGACTCGCGCCGTCATGCTACCTGAGCGATTCTTCTCGGTGTTTTCGCAATTCCGGGGCTGATTGGCAACATTATCCGTGATGAGGGTGCGCAACTCGATGTCGCCTCGTTATCGGCATCACTGTCGGAAGGAACGTATTTGAAATGTTGGAAAGATGCTATTCGAGCGTTCGCTCAAGTTGTTCGATGAATCTCTACTAATTGTGATAGAGGCTTCTTTTGCTTGTATTTTGACCGTTTGTCTATATAAAAAAACGTTAAATTGGATCATTATTCGCACGACATTGGGCCGACGGCCGCCACCGCCGGTTTCTTGTTTGGCGGCCGGCGCGCGTGTTTCGTGAATCCTTGAACCCACACGTCGCGGTCACTTTAGAACGACTCTTGAACAGGGCATTTGTGAATGAAAATTATGTGTGGGAAAAATTTAAACTCAATTTTAAGAACAAGCAAGCACTGGGTGTCATTTAATGAAACCATCATAGCCTATCTGCGTTGTATTATTCAAACACCACAAAACAAACAATAACCTTCAGATATTGCGTTATTTAATATACTTATATTAAAATATATGTTTTTTTATCGTAAGCATACATGGTACAAGAAATACTACCGATAGCAAAACATTTCAATGTAGAATTTTGTTTTTTAACACTTGGCATATTTATTTTATATATTTATATGAAAAATAAAAAAATATAAATTGACAACATTTCTTAATTGGAATTGGATTATGATACTGAAGAATCGATCGCTTTTCAGGTTTTCCGTTATTTCGATAACACGTCATGCTTTCAAGTTTTATAGTTTAAAACACCCTATATGTTTTACTAAGGGTAACTTACGCAAAATCACGGACAAATAGATAAATATTTATCCCGGGATAAACCGACAAATTTTGACAAAGTTGATACTCGCTCTTTATTAGGTAAAATATATAATTTAAACATTCAAACAAAATTACCTTACTTGTTTGAATAGAACAATAACAAAACAAACAGTTAACAGTTAGTCCCACTGTATTTGTAAATAATTCGAACGCTCGAAAGCGATCTTAAGATAACAAGAAAATAAAACGCTAAAATTCAACTAAGTTGCGGTCAACAACTGCACTCGAAAGCGAAATAAGAAAATAAGAAGATAAGAATATACTTCATTGCACACAAGAAACAAGAGATATAAATAAAATAACCCCTTATTCTGCTAAGAGCACTTAACTTTTATTCTACAAAATAATTCAAATACATACATATTAAGCTCACGCCTGTATCCCAGAGGGGTAGGCCAGGTACTGCCACCTGCCATGATCCTGACAAATCACTTTCGCTTCATCGACATTAATCAGTCAATCAATCAAAAATGTATTTCAACGTAAAGAATTTACATTCTGCTTGTTGAATGTCAATGTACATACAGTTATGTATAATGTTAGCCGCTGCCTTGGGGCCGTCTGTAGTGGAGAAAAAGGCAGCGAAAAAAAAACTCCACTCTGACCATCTTTTCTCAAATCACCTTAAAGCTAATACAAATCAAACTTACAAAATAATATCTTGGATGTGTTGAACACTAGACACATTTATCCTCTGATTAAATTTAATATTAAACTACTATTTAATGCCATATGTCCTTGTCTTCTAAATAATCGTTGATTTTATAATAAGCTTTTTTGCAAAGAGTGTGCTTAACACAATTCTTAGATCGTGTTGGAGGTAGCTCTAATATATCTTGGGGTATCTTGTTGTAGAACCTTATACAGTGCCCCATAAAGGAAGTAAACTTTTGCAAGTCTAAATCGTGGAAATGACAATTTATGTTTATTCCTAGTATTAACGTTATGATGGCTACCAAGTGTTTCGAAGTCTTTAATATTTTTCCTAACGTACATAATATTTTCATAAATGTCGTTGCATGCACGCACGTCTTTTTCGGGTACTTCAAATTTGTCATAAAAGGTTTTCGGGAAATCGTGGGTAGACTTACGGAAATCCGCTTACCTTTTGGTAAGCTGATCAGCCAGAGTTTAATAAGATTTAAAAAATATGGGTTGTCAAAAGGTGCCAGTCCGTAATTCTAGTGAAAGGTACCTACAGAAATAATATTTGAAAGTATTTATTAATGAATTGCGATGGTCATGCATTTCGGAACGGGTCAGGTTCAAGTTAAACGGGGATTTTAATTTAAACGTCGAGAATTAAGGTAATTAGGTAATAAAGAGTTGCAATTAGACCGCTAAATGTATAATTAAATACCTGGAAGGCCTCCACCAAAAGGCCACTAAATTACATACTTTAATTACATTTATTGTTTACATTATAATTTCAAGGTTTATTTAACACAACACTCATCCGGAAAAACAATGGCATAGTTACACTTTTAGAAATTAGTTCACCGTGGCCAGAAACTTTTAAAATTGAGATTAATTTCCTAGTTATATAAACAAACAGTTAGTACTAATCACAACCATCCATAATTTCATACGGACCAACACGCGAGGGATGTTGCAATGATAATATAATAATAACTTTCACACAACACAATCACTTCGCTTTGTCCCAAACTACGATACCCTGTGCTATGATAACCAGGCAAGGACAATTCAAACATGGAATAACACTTAGACTGAGGTCATTTATACAAACGTACGGCGGTGTCCAATGGGAATCGAACTACGACCTTGTCGCGGTAGGTGAGCGCCTTAACGGCTAGACCATCAAGGCCGCCAGTTGGACTACTTGTTATAAATGCATTACAATTCCTATAGTTTATGCAGAAACATCAACGAAATGTTCTCGTGTCTACTTGCAAAAATGAAATTACGCCATTGTTGTTCCGCATGAGCGACATATAAGGAAGGCAAAACGCCAAAGCCAAGAAATAAAACTTTTAAGACCGATCCCCAGATTATTTACGGCTTCATTGCTTCCCGCAGTTGGTAAAACTTTGCTCCGGGGAGTAGGTAATGAATGATTAATTAATGAGACTAAACTTATCGGGGCCCGCTCGGGAGAGCACTTAGTGCTAACCGAACGATGGGTTGAGATTCTGTAAATAACGGAGACAGTCTATAGGCAAACTAGGACCGCTCCCGAGGGATCGCGGCGATCAATCAATCAATTAGCCACGTCAATCTTGACTGCCCGACACGTATCAAGCAGCGGGTGGTCCTTCCTAGTTTCTATGAAAGCATGTACCTACAGTCGACAGCACATCATCATGTACACCCATGCACTCTACTCTGTTGCGTTACGGGCGACTTTGCAACTAAAATGTGATGGTTGACGTGCTGTCGACTGTACATGTACAGTCTGTTAGCTTTTAGAATATACTTCGGGCTCTAAAGTAGGCTTCGGTTTTCGCCGAAAGCACACGAGTGTAATACTTCCTGCTCTGTATAAAACTTTTCTTCACTATTTTGAAAAGCTATGAAGTTATAAATAACAACACAAAATAAACCTTACCTTATTGCATTATAATCGGTTTTTGATTGCTCAGTTGAGGTATATTCTAAAAGCTAACAGTCTGTTTAACAGAGTGCATCGAAAACCCCAAAATCGTTCGAATATGGAGAGTTCTACGAAGTTCTATTTAAAGAAAATACTGACTGAAAAATGGTACAATAATTGAATTTCTGACCGATTGACTAAGTACCTGTGCCTAACAATGACGTTATAAGTAAGAAAAACTTCGTGACCTCTCTTTTAACATTGTAATTTACTATCGCATGGAATGGTATTGTTTTTATTTTGTGATATATTCTGAGGTTGATCACACTAATATTACAAAGGCGAAAGTTTGTGAGTGTGTGAGTGTGTAGGTATGTGTGTTACTTCTTCACGTCTAAACGGCTGGAGCGATTTTAATAAAATTTAGTATGGTGTTAGCTGACTTACTATTTTTTATAATTATTTTTACTGTTAAAACACAATTTATTTTCCCTAATAAACTGCGGGTAACATCGCGGGTTACCTACAGCTAGTATTATATGATGCCATTATTATTATAATGAAAAAAACTTGTACTCTTATGGCAAAACATGCTGAACTAAATATTGTTAATTCCAACCTTCTGTACACATCTTTGACAAATAAATCTCTTTATCTTTATATTCACGTATTAACTTATTGGCGAGTAGAATTCCCCCATCCGAAGGAATAATACCTGCCCCGTATTAAAGTCACTATGTTGTAGTTTTAAGAGGTAACAGCTGATATATTGTTCGAAATTTCAGTTTCGAAAGTAGTATTGAGTTGTTGACAAGTAAAACGGTTTAACTAAAACCCCTTTTTCGAATATATGTAAGGATATGACTGTCTGTTCTCGCCGTGATCTTCTTATCTATTTAGGTTGCCCATTTATGTAGATTGAAGAGGAGGAGGAAGTAGGAGGTTCCTTCCTCGTCTGGTTATCATAACACAGGGTATCCTAGCTTAGAACCAGGACAGGAGATTGTGTTTGGTGGAATTTATTATGACTATCATTATTGGGTAATATAATCGGTCGTATGTAGCCCCATCTGCCTGAGTAATCTACAACGATCACGAAGGTTAAGCAAAATAGGGCGCGTTCAGTGCATGGATGGGTGACGGTCTATGACTAACGCTAGTGGCATTTTTCCGAGTAGTTACTTGCTTCACAAGGCACGTTAAGCATTTGGTGCCGGCTGCCGTCGGTAGGTGGCAGTCATTAAGCCAAGTCATAGGGCGGCTTGAAAACTTCTGACAGTAAGATCAGGTGCTAGTCTTACAAGCCTCTGACAGGCACTACTTCGCATGCATCACTTCTTTGGGCTCTGCGCGCCGCTCACACTGTGTATCGGCAGAATACCAGCGCTGGAGTTTTCTTTTGAAACTCCCAGCACATGCTGATTCGAAACCCATTTGCATTTGCCACACACACGTAGTCACGCTATTTATCCGCTCACATCCTATAGATAGGTACTTCTCCTATCACATAAATACTTGTATTGCTTATGTATGTTTCTGTTTCTCTTTTGTCAGTGTTAATAATTTGCTGTTACTTTGTGATTTCATTTGTTGCTATATGTACGTGTGTGTGTCCTATGGAAATAAATCTTTTATCTACCTATCTACCAATCCGGACTAGGCTCTCATGGTGGAGTATGGCCTATACCTTCCTCAGGGAAGAGGCCCGTGGCCCTTGGTGGGGGCATAATGGGTTGATGATTCATCATTGACATTCAAGAAACACAATGTAATGTCACCAATGTTGCGTTGCTGTCACGTCACCGCAGCATATTGGCGGGAAGACATTGAATTTTGGAAGGGTCTGAGAAATAATTGAAAAGGGAATGAAAGTCTTAGGACTACTTACACCACGATTTTTAAACGTGTTTAACGGCTAGAAGTATTTAGGTAGATTTCAAACTATACAAACAACGTACTAGATGTAAGATCATCTAGTACGTTGTTTGTATTCACTAAGAAGTGAACCTGTAATGAACTGACAATACAGCCATCTGGTGAGAGAAAGCTCTCTAAAACTCTGCTCGGCTCGGCAACTAAGTGGCGGCTCCTGGAAATGGTCCGGCTTTTTGGTCGCCACTTTTTTTGTATGGGAATGGGTTTCTATCTGTATCTAAATTCAATGATATAAGTAATTATTAATGTGTAGTTATGTATTATATACATTTATGCATGTATTATAAATGATTATGTATGTGTTTATAGTCTATTTATATTATATAAGTATTGCCCCTCTACTTCTCGTAATTCGGTTTTTTGCGCTACCCACCCAGCCACGATCCACAAACCAAAGATTGACTGGTAGAAAATGCTATTTAGCATTAAGTACGCCTTTGTACCAAACTTATGTTTTTGTGCAATAAAGAATTTAATAATAATAATAATGTAGACAATGTTTGTTGAAATTAGTTTCTGATTTATTATTTTATGATATAATAATAAAATAATCAGACACTAATTTTAACAAAAATTGTCTACATTGTGTTTCTTGAATGTCAATGTACAATGTTATCAGCTGCTATCACAAACAGATTTACGTCCATTTATACAAATCGTGTACTGTGACCACATGCGGGAATCAAACCCACCACCTCTGTTGCCGCTGACCCCACTAATCCAACGACTCAGTCGATGCGCAGACAATGAAAGGGATGTTAACGGATTTTTCACACCCAGTATTACGTTTTTTAATAGAGTGGTTTGAGCTGGCTTTATTTTTCAATTAACAAAGTGGGTTAACGAAAACCGCAGCTGAGAGCATGCGGGAACTATATATTTGTGAAGTCCATTACCGTAAAATTTTATGGATTGTTAAAAATTGTTGTTAAACTAAACTTTAACACAAAATAGATTACCTACGTGCTTCTTTTTTACAGTCGCGTTGGTGACAGTTTCAATCAATCCGGGATTCGGGCCAAGAACAGAAAAATACACCAAGGGCTTAGCAAAAGGTAGAATGTAATAGGATTTCTGTTCATTATGTATACCTATACGTGTAGAGAAAGTAACTATACAATAATCATAAAATGATATTCTTTCAAGACAAAGGTGTATGATTACACATTGATTAATGTGTATTGCTAGTAATGACTTATAGGGAGGTTCAAGTTCCCATAACGAGCAATGGAGAGAGCTATGTTAGGAGTTCCACTGCGTGATCGAATCAGGAGTGAGGAGATCCGATTTACTAATATACCTCGATAAATTGCTTAGTTGAAGTGGCAGTGGGCGGGGCACATAGGTCGTGGAACTGATGGCCGTTTGGGCGGAAAAGTTCAGTCCGGGCGACGCAACGTGGGTAGATCCCCATCAGATCGACTGACGACCTGATTTCAGAGAGGCCCTGGATGCGGGCTGCACAAGGTCAGGAAACTTGGAAAACCATGAAGAAGGCATACGTCCTGCACTGGGAGTCAAATAGCTCATGATGATATTCATCATTCATCATTCAGCCACAAGAAGTCTACTGCTAGACATAGCCCTCCTCCATGGATTTCCAAACAGACCGGTTCGAAGCGGCTTGCATCCAGCGTCTCCCTGCCACTTGGATGAGATCGTCTGTCCATATCACAGAACAAAAAAAAAAGAGTAGAAATAGTGACATGACCTATCAGTAGGAAAACCAGTGTGACCAAACTCACACACACAAATCAAAAGCACACTGTGAATGCCAAGCTGCCATTGGCAAATAAAGGCAATTCTGAAAAGGTCTACATCACAAAAGTTCCAAGTAAAATATGAACCTTTTAAATCATATAAACAATGATCAAAATCAAATGATAATTATGAAACTAAGTTTGACATACGATCTTTGCTTTGTAGTACCGCTACTCTACATTAGATGGAACTACCGCCGCGTGTGATCGTCGAGAAGCTTTAAGTTCAATGCCATAAAGTCGAATATTGAAAAATAACTATCTGCTATGTTGCTACTCAGTCTAAGGATGGGACATATTGCCATATCGACAAATTATAGAACTGTTTCATAAAGCGACAGTTGAAAATGAATTTGTTATGACAATGTTTATTAATCTTTTTTTTTTAGTACCTACATTGACAAAGTAACATAATGTATTCCCTTCTGCCAAACTGTACCACAGTTCGATGTAAATTACGCAGCCGGCTACCATATTAACTGTCCTTCTGGATGATTGGCTACGCAATGTACCTATAATGGAATTCTCATAATCTAACCATAGTCGCTTTATGAAACGAAGCCCAGCAAACTTATCGTGTACAATTTATAGAGAATAAGAAAGCCTATTGTATATATTTTTTTAACTGTAACTTTTATTTGTCTCTTGCTTTTTGTGTGCAATAAGGAATATTCTTTTTTTTTACGTAGCCTCGATTGCCACAGAACAGAAAAAGAGAGTAGAAGGAGTGACATGACCTATTAGCAGGAAAACCAGTGTGACCAAACTTACACATAAGCCAAAACCCACACTATGAATGCCAAGCTGCCATTGGTAAATAAAGGCAATGCCGAAAAGGTCTACATCATAAAAGTTCCACGTAATATATGAACCTTTTGGTGATATAAACAACGATCAAAATCAAATGATAATGATGAAATTAAGTTTGATATTAGATCTTTGTTCGTAGTACCGCTACTCTACACTAGCTGGAAATCCCGCCGCGTCTGACCGTCGAGAAGTTTTATGTGATAGACCATAAAGTCGAAAATTAAAAAACAAGTATGTGCAATGGTGCTTCTCAGCTATGGATGGCCTATCGACAAATTATAGAATTGTTTCGTAAAGCGACAGTTGATATTTAATTCAATTACAATTCGATGTAAATTACGCAGCCGGTTAGTATCCTACCTTCTGGACGATACCCCATACATATAAGGAGTAAACGTTGATTAAATTATCTAGACCCCCCCAGATGATTTTACTACACGAGCACATAAAATCATCTAACTTTGAAATTATGCATGCTGGTTTAGTTTTGATGACAATACGCCAATCTATACTAATAAAAATGACATGTTTTTTGAACTAAAACTTTTGGCACAACACCTTGTAAACATTTAGTCCGTATCTACTTACGGGTGTTGTTTTATCGGACGAGTCCGACTAGGTTTCGCTCCGATACGCAGAGCAGTGAGTGGGTGGTGAGCAGAGACAGAGCTTGCGTCGTTCGGTTGCTTGTCTCAAAATGGGATGGGTAAGTTGATCCGGATTAAAAGTTTACAAAAATGACATGATACTGCAGTCAGGACCACATTCTCGCAAAGGAACTAAACAGCGTCAAGGAACATGAACAATAAATTTTGCGCAGTATCAAAAATAATTGCATATACATTGCCTCTGGCCCCACCCTGGGATACCCTGTGTCGTGGGCACCAGAAACAACGACGTCACAAACATGTAAACATACGAGACCTAGGATTTTTTTTGTCCCCAGCCGGGATTCGAACCCGGGATCTCTCGCATGGTAGTCAGATGCACTAACCACTGCGCCACAGCGGTCTTCAATTAAAATAAAATAACGAAAATTATTTTCCCAAAGTACCTAATTAGACGCAGGTAATTATTTATTACTGCTAAGTCATAGACAAAATATTATTATTATTTTTTATACAAACTATTTCAAGCAATTATAAAGGAAATATAGAGTTTTTAGATTTGCGTTTAAATATTATCGATAGATTTTTATAATGTTGTGTCCCAGCTGCAATTGCTACTCATTTGAGTAGCATTCAAATGTTGACAGAAATTTCTAGAAAAAGTACACAGACTTCGACGAAAATTGAACATTATATTCCAGTAAATAAAGGTGGTTTTACTTTCTCACTTTCGGATTGCTTTCCTTGTTCATGTCATTACAAATTTAATTTCTATTAAATTAAATACAATGGAAATACTACTTACCGATGGAATGTTACGGCATGATCGGTACATTTTGGTCCCCAACTTTTATTTTTGCACTCTAACACAGCACAATAAGGCATTTTAGTAGAGTTTTCACAATTGTTTTCTTTACTAGAAGCGCACGGCAACTGAGGTAAGAAAAACTGTCATAGACTACGCTTATGCAATACATTGCTAATTTGAGGCACGCGGGCACCGCCCACTTACGATTTCTACTCTTTTTTTTTGTTCTGTGGTCCATATGGTGGCTGGTCCTACGCTGCGCTCTATGATGATATTGAATAATCATAAATATAGCGCAACTAAGATATTCACAAAAAGAAAAAGTTATTGATATTACATTATAAATAATTGATTATGTTTTTACAAAATAGATTTTCACGACCGGACTTAAAGTAGTAAGTCCTAAAAATATAGTTTATTTTGTCACCCCAATGAGCCAAAGCTTGCTGGCATAAACAATTTCTTTCTTACGGTCGACTTTGTT
Organism: Yponomeuta plumbellus; assembly: GCA_947310845.1. Classification (NCBI taxonomy): domain Eukaryota; kingdom Metazoa; phylum Arthropoda; class Insecta; order Lepidoptera; family Yponomeutidae; genus Yponomeuta; species Yponomeuta plumbellus. The sequence goes on along the minus strand of OX371198.1, from coordinate 11,993,299 downwards.
CATGTCATTTTCCATGACCTGTTATATTTAATGACTTGAAATTCAGGTCGACACTAAGCATTACCACAATTATATACTAGTGTTAATATCGATTAGTAAGTACCTAGTTAATAATTTTATATTACGTGGACTAAAACTGAGCTGCGGCGACAGCGCCCAGAACTGAATTCTATTTTCAGCATTGTACCTTAGTATTGTACAAACAATATGCTTTGGCCTCAAAAAATACAGGGTGCTTGGCAGACGGACTATCAAACATAGTAGAAAAGTGAGTTAGTTGGGACCAAGTTTCGAGGTTGTTGCGATATGACAGATTTTAGAATTTTTTTAAATTACCCGTAGTTAAATCTTACATTCGTAGTAGGTACCTAACTAATTTGTGCCTGAATAAGACATTTTAAATATTAAATTTAGTTTTAGTTCACGTGTTTGTATAACTTGATTTTTTATGTATTTCTTTCACATGTCACTGCTTGAATTATTTGAACTTTTTGTCTGTTTAACATTTATGATGTTAAGATATTATGACGTATCTGTACCTTTTTTTTAATTAAAAACTGACCAACGATTGACCCCGATCTCACCTATCCTAAGATCATGTCAGATTTTACAAATTATGGTAGAAGGTACTTTTTTTTATTGGTACTATTAATGCCCCGTAATAAAGCAGCGTACTAATTTTATCTCATTGGTTTTATTGTCTTTTTTACTACTTTAGTATGTACTATTAAGATATAAATTTTCACCTTCCTACGTAAACGTACATGTTCTAATATCGCGATCATGAAGTACCTTTACTTCAGGATTTGCAGGTGGTTACCAAACAAGTAACCTTATCTGTAACAAAGTAGTGAGGAAAGAACGTGCGATGTTTTTATTTGTTTTTTGAGGTTTTCATACAAAGTGTTTCAGTTTGCGATGAAATATAGTCTGGTTTCTATACTATGTTTTACTATCTCGATACTAGTATCGAGATAGTAAAACGTCTAAATTTTTTATTTATATATTTAAGGCACACCAACAGGTAACATACAAGTATTACAATATAGCTTATAATAGGAAGTATTCTAGTATGTTTGCCAATTACAGGTAGCAATTTTACAATTTTGAATGAAGAGTGGTTTTTTTATAAATATTTTGTGAAAAGGATGAATTTACCCCTTGAAAAAGTTCAAGTAATTCCAGCAAGGAAACGTGCAAACGACTAATAACTGTCGATGAAGCGAAAGTGATTTGTCAGGATCGTGGCAGGTGGCAGTCCCTGGTCTCTGCCTAGCCCTCTGGGATACAGGCGTGAGCATGTGTATGTATATATGTATGTAAACGTGCAACTTCGAAAAACTGAACAGGTACGAAAGATGCAATGTCAGTAAGTTTTAGTTAAAAATCATAGATAAACATCACTTAATCCCACTAAGTCCATGTCTATGTCCAGCAGTGGACTTCTTGTGGCTGAATGATGATGATGATGATGAATCCCACTAACACAGTATGTTTTACTCACACATCTAAAAACAGATAATTTCTAGTTTTATTCCGCTTATTTAATTGATAAAGGTAGATGTGCATGCAACGACTAATGAATGTCGATGAAACAGTCCCTGGCAGTCCCTGGTCTCTGCCTACCCCTCTGGGAAACAGATGTTAGCTTATGTCTGTATGTGTGTACACGGTTTTAAAGTTAAAAAATGTGATTGTGAAAATTAACAAAATTGATAAGATAAATATTTTTTTGTCTGTAGCCTTCATATTCCTTCTACCAAACACCCTGTGTTATGTAAGTAAATGCTGTACCTAGCAGCTGCCACTGGCAATGGTCCAACTGCTTCTAAGCGAAGGACGAGCCTTACAATTGTAGGTACAAGTAGGTAGCCCTTTCATCGCCCACCCACACCCTCCGTCACTTCTCCTTTCTATTCTAAGGAATGAGACAATATTTTTGCTTTAGTAGCAAAGAAATCGTTTAGTGGCTAGTTTTGATAAGAGTCCGTCTCTATTATTTTCTCAATAAAACTGTTGTTTTTTTTTTCGTTCCATTTAAATGTAAGCAAAAGTATCGCAGCGGCTTTGTAAATTTGTGTCCCGTGCACACCCAAGTATTCAAATTATTTTGAGCCCAAAACCTTCACAGTTTCCACGTAAGCTCGCGAGGTCTATATAATATGAGGGTGTGTTTGGAATCCCGCCCGTCCTGTGTACCCTTTTACATTGTTATGACTTAATTATGTAATAACCCAGCACTTCCTTGATTGGTTTTATTTATTCAATACACGCTTATTATACGTGTATACAGCTATGCTATTAATATTATATGAAAGTGTGTACATTCCATAGTACAAGCACCATGAGTAGTCTGGGCGGTTTGAAATCCACAAAGACTTGAACGGGCCTAAACAGTAGCTATACAATATGTTAGTTAGTTTTTTTAGGATTCCGTATCTCAAAAAAAGGAAATCAGAACCCTTATTTGTTTGTTCCACTTTGGTCACCGTCCATCCGTCGTGAAATATTGTATTAAATAAAAATGTAAAAAGTAACTTCAAAACACTACAGCACTACGAACAAATAAATAATTTAAACGAATATAATAAAAATAAAATGAATAAACTCACGCCCGTTATCCCCGAGGGTGTATGCAGAGGCACCAATCACTAAGAACTGGGCCCACGTTTTGCCGAGTTTATTAGGTCCCAAACGTGACAAGTGGCAAGCCTATCGCCATTATCCGGGCACAATTTATCAGCGAATGGTGTTGCTGTACAAACAGACAAATGAATATGACCTTTAAATTCAAAGTAGGTATTGTAGAAAATATTTTGGAAAATACTTACCTTGGCACCGGTACCACACTACACTACAATAATAAAAGTAGGAATATAAAGAAAAACAAAACATGTTATAAGAATATAAAAGACATAAATATTTGTTTCAATTATTTCTCTGTTTTTAGTGCTTTAGTATTTCGAGGTCAGGATTTATTTTTAATTTTTCTTGTAATTGCATTTTTAATTTACCATTAAGTATTAATTACGACTCTCGAACCACCCAGATTTCTTGTGCGTATTCAGTCAATAGTGTCTAAAATCTGTGAAGGTTGTGCTGTTTACTGAAATACCGGGTGTTAGTTTTTGATCGTCCTTCCTGACACGACTTATTTTATGTATGATCACTAAAAGCAGTTCCAATGTAACTGTGCCTGGCAAATAAATGGCTAATGAGATATTGATGTTCACTCACTTTGATTTGACTGATTTCCAAGAAACCTTATCGAAAATTTAAGGAACGAACTATTTTCATTTGTAACACCCTCTATGTACATTTAGACTTCAATAATGGATATTTAGAGCAATCTTAGAATGTAACTGGTTTGTGATTATGGATATTTTTTATCAAAAATCACGAGTACCTTAATATTATGCAGCATGTTGATTTATTACTTTCGTTACGATATTTTATTCATTATATTGAACAGCTTTTGTTCTACAAGTCTTCTTATTTCGCAAATAAAAACAAACATTTTTAGCTGAAATCCAAAATTTCTTATCTTGATATCGTATATTTGCGCAAGTTAAAGTGTTTTTATTGAAATAGAACAAGATAAATAAAATCACCACTCAACCGATTTAAAATTTACAAAGCAACACCCTGTATAGATACATGTTTGTAGAGTAGGTACGTAATAACCTCCCACAGTATCCATAAATGTGAATTAGAACCTTATGCAAATGAAAAGGACGTTGGGCCTTCGGCTCATTAATCTATGGCGATAAATTTATGTAGGAATGCTGAGTAATAAAGTCTGATAAGAAAGTTTGAATAAATAGGCTTTAAATATACAATCCAAATAAATAAGAAAGAAAACGTATCATTACCTTAGTTATATCTATGTCCTATGTTCTAGCAAGAGGATCGAAGAAAAGGCAGAGTTACCTCTGATATTAGTAATCCCGCCAAACCGCTGCCCAACTTCTATGATATATAGAAATGAAAAAAAAAAGAAACTAAATCGGCGCTGTCCTAAACAAATTGTGTATTTATATGTTGTTTGGGAAAATAGGTAATTTGAAAGTTTTCTGAATACATATTTCGATTTTGGTTGCTTCAATTTATTTTTAAAGCGCTAAAATAACCAGAGCTTCCGGGCACCGGAAGTACGTCATGCACGGATAAACGTCATCAACTGAGATCCTGTAGGAGCTGTCAGTTTCTCGTGATACCATGGCTCGATGGAGAGATTGACAAGAGCTAGATGTCAATCACTTGGCTTTATTCATTCGAAAATATCAAAAATACCTACTTTCATTCGTACGAACTTTAGTCGGTCATACACTTATTTACAAAAATACAAGAAATCTGTTAATCTATTGATAATTGTAGCATTATATTCATTGACCTTATACCTTTAGAATGTGATATCATTTATAACTATTGTGAATATGTAGGAAAATGCCCATCAGTGTTTTTATAAAGAAGGCAAAACCAGATTTTCAGGTTCGTAAAGATCGTGGCAATAGTGGCAAACCCTGGTTTCTTCTGGGATACAGGCATAAGTTTATGATATGCTATGTATGCCCTTAACCAGGCAATGATCTAATAATAGGTACCACTTTAAATTGAACCTTATCAAGTTATCACTTTGAAATAAAGTCCAAAGCCAATGAAAAATTCTTACTATCCATCCCTGGTTAAGGGTTAAAAGTATTTTAAATATTCAAAATTTACTTAAAAAGTCGTAGAACAAAAGATGTAGAAAAACGTGACGTGTTTTCGGAACTGCGCATTAACCCTCTGCGTATAAATAAGTATCTCGTTAAGAAAAATTGTCTATTGAGCGTAAGTTAAAACTAAATACGAACAAACTCGTAAAGTATTGTTGAATGTAGCGATTGCGTGACGATTCCGTTGTGATAGGCAGTAAAACGTTAATTATGTCATTATACACATGGACTCCTTTCACGCTTCTTTGTTTTGAATTTATACTTACGGTACAAACAAATACACAAGTAGTTAGCAATTTATTCAAAGCATTACCTCCCACTCTGTGTTCATTAGAGCCTGCAATACCTACAATAAACTGTACTTATTCAGAGTAATAATGTTGACAAGAAATAATTGTGCCAAGCCCGCTGTACGCTCGGCTTACTTTTGCTGCTGTTCAATTGTTCTACTTTACAGTTTTTGGTGAAAATACGCGTGTAGTGTGACTACCCCGGTTTTCGACCGCTAACAGTCTGTTAATCTACTATTAAAAGCTGTCAGTTGTTTTTTTTTGGAAAAACAACCAAGGTCGCATTTTTGTGATTTTTTTTTTGTTTAGGTACCTAAAATATAGTAGGTATGAAGTAATAGCATAAAAAAATAAGTATGAGCAAAAAAAATTTCTCGGTATTTACTGGCCCGAGAAAATCTCCAACCTGAACCTCTGGGAGCGCTGCAGTGAGACCCCGATCGACCGAACAAATAAAACGCCGCAAGTGGAGTTGTATCGGCCATACTCTCCGAAGGGCCCAGAACCACATACCAAGGCAAGCTCTCGACTGGAACCCCCAAGGAAAGCGTAAACGTGGTCGCCCTAAACAAACCTGGCGGCGGACTATTACTGCAGAAGTGAAGGCATTAGGCAAGACCTGGAGTGAAATAAAACGCGAAGCTCAAGACCGATCGGATTGGCGACGCACTGTGGACGCCCTCTGCCCCACCTAGGCGACTTAGGACCTTAAGTCAAGTAAGTCAAGTCAAAAAAAATTACAAAAATGTGACCAAGGTTCAAAGTCACATGTTTTTCCAAAACACCCTTCAATTGTATTATTGTAGAGCCTGAAACACTAATCCGAGCTGAGCTGTACTCTAACATTGACAAAACTATACCATTGTAAGCTCGGAGATGTACAACATAATAATAATAACATAACATTTACATACAGGCACATGCATTGCTTCTGGCCTCACACTAGGATAATACCCTGTGTCGTGGGAACCAGAAACAGCGACGTCACAAACATGTAAACATCCAAGACCTGGACCAACGTAATATTTTTGTAGTAAAGTCACCCGTAATGTAGCATGCGCTGCGTGTGTGGTTGACGTTGGTAAGTAGACCGGATGATGAAGCCATAACCGCTCCCGAGCAGGGGCCGCGGCGTATCTTGTTATTTATCAAATTCATAAATATCACCTGTCCCCAACTTGATTAAACGTAACAGAGTGCCGTCGTGGACTCAATACGCTCTTGATGGATGACGGTGGGTGCTTGTTACGCCTGAGGCTGGCTGGAAATACGGATTTCCGGTTTCCCGTACACTTACAACCTGTACTGTTAACACCTGAAAGGTTTTTTTATGCTTCTTAACCAACTATTGACAGTAGATAAATAGAATATTGTTGTTCAATACGTTCAACCCCTTATATGGTATCATATAAATATAAAATGTATTATAAAGGGTTGTCTAATAAGAAGTGTTATTTTGATATTCAAAGAAAAATTTAATTTTTTAATATAATTGATCGGATGTTTATTTCATTATGAAGAGGCTAGGACAAGACCCTCATATTGAGGCAATGGACGGTTACAAAGCCTACCACACTGGTAAATATATAATCAAAGCCAGCGGCGTAATTGTATATATGTATAAAAAATAACCTGGAGTCCGATATCACAGCGCCACACTTTGGGGAAGCGGATTGCTTGAGTATTAATTTATCTAATAACTTTACAATTATAGCCATATATCGCTTGCCCTCATTTTTGCAAACCGACAATTTTATAAAATCTCTAGATAACCATATAGAGACACTAAAAAACAAACAAAATATAATCATAGCTGGCGACATAAATATAGACATCCTCCCAGAATCCCACGATAATAGAAGCACGGACTATCTGTGCCTTATGGCTGAGCATGGACTTGTTTCTGCAATTACTATACCAACAAGAAAAAAAAATTGTCTGGACCATACATTTATTAAATCTAAATTCGCGTCAAAATCCATTGTATGCAATACATCTGTATGCGACCACGACCTTCCAATGATCTTCGTAGAAACACATACGCGGCAACATTCAAAACGCCATATCCTTAAAACTGATTTTGCTGCGGTAGCGGCTGAACTTGAAACATCAGACTGGTCACCTGTTCTTTGTACTAATGACGGTGCAGAAGCAACAATTGCGTTTTCAAATTTAGTTAACACTGTGATTGATAAACATAGCAAAATGTCTAAGACAAGTCGTGCAACATTTAGCTATAAGCCATGGATCACTCCTGGTTTAATGAGGTGTATGAAACACAGAGATAGACTTCACCTTAAGTGCCGTAAATACCCAAATGATCCCATTGCTAAACTCGTCTATAACAGATACAAAAATTTTTGCAATAACCTGCTACACCGAATCAAATTCGAGTACGAAAACAACTTGCTCGCTACTAGTACCTAAAGACAACCCGAAACAACTGTGGAATGCCATCAAACAGATTTGTGAAATTTCTCCCACACGTAACTCCGCTGCAGATCTGCTTAATTATAAAACAACTCCAAAAGACTCTCTTGACTACTGTAATAGCTACTTTTCAAATGTAGGCGCTACACTAACTAACTCTATCTTGAATAGAACTGGCAAATCCGAAACCGAACTAGCGTCCCTTGCAAAAAGTGTCACTACCCCAATCACTTCTTTTTTCTTACAACCAACTGATCAAAATGAAATTGCAAAATACATAATGAGCCTAAGAAATCAAAGTGCGCCTGGTCTTGATAGAATACGAAGCACACTTCTGAAAAGTCTATCGAAGCAAATAGTGAGTGACTCCTCTCACACACATCTGTAACTTAAGTCTTTCCACTGGCATTTTTCCAGGCATATGCAAAACAGCAGCTGTTACGCCGGTACACAAGGCTGGTGACAAAAGGGTACCTTCCAACTATAGGCCAATCTCATTATTATCTATTGTATCCAAAATCCTAGAGAAAGTGGTGAACAAGCGGCTTGTCAAATACCTAGAAGATAATAACCTGCGGTCACCTACTCAGTTTGGCTTTCGCCAAAGCCGCTCAACTGAGCAAGCGGTCTCACTTCTTCTAGATACTGTAATGACCAAGTTGGATCAAGGGAATTGCTGCTTAGGGGTTTTCTTGGACTTGGCTAAGGCCTTTGACTCTGTATCAATACCAATACTTCTGCAAAAACTGGAGAACATAGGTATCAGAGGCCATGCTCTCCAATGGTTTCAGAGCTATCTCTCCAATAGACAACAGAAGGTAAAGATATCTGAATCTCTAAGCAATCCAATGCTGATAAATTACGGAATTCCCCAAGGCAGTTTACTGGGACCAACGCTTTTTTTGATATACATTAATGACATGGCTAAGGTTCTGCCCCCTTCCATTAACACAAGCTTAATTTCCTATGCGGATGACACCGCTTTTATCTTTTCGGGTTCGAATTGGGAATCCACTTTCTCAAATGCTGAAGCTGGCCTTGCGAGAGTGGGGAGTTGGTTATCGAACAACCTTCTAACGTTAAACGTATCTAAAACCAAATACTTGGGGTTTCATAAATCTGCTCCTACAGAGCCAAATCGTAGTTTGGTTCTACGTCTCCACTTATGCGATAAGCCAGAGGCAGGCTGCTTGTGTGAGAAAATAGAACGCGTAAGTGATATTAAGTATTTGGGTATCACAGTAGATGACAGGCTGACTTTCGAAAAGCATTGCGGTATCGTGGCAAAAAGGGTGAGGAAACTCATTCATATTATGAGACTCCTTCGTAACGCAGCTAATAAAAAAACCTTGAGAACTGTATATATGGCTCTGTGCCAGTCTGTATTAGGTTACTGCATTACCTGCTGGGGCGGGGCAGCTAAAACACACATAATTCCCCTTGAAAGAGCTCAGAGATCAGTCCTAAAAACTATGCAAAGAAGAGCGCGTAGATATCCTACTACTGCACTTTTAACCGAATGCGAAGTCTATCAGTTCGCCAACTTTTCATTTTCAGAGCATGCATAAACAAGCACCGCGAAATTATCAACACTCCAGAGCACGATAGACTCCTGTCTCGCAGAGTATTTAGAACCCCTGTCCCAATGACCAGAACCAGATTCGCACAGAGATTCTATATTTTTTTAAGTCCTTACCTCTACAACAAAGCTGTTAAGCACTGTGATATACTGGTTTGGTCATAGTTTAGTTGAGACAACCATTCTTGTATGAGCTTCTTAGCCTCGGCTACTGAAGCCTGCTTTATATAACTGTGATATAAAGCAGGCTTCAGTAGCCGAGGCTAAGAAGCTCATACAAGAATGGTTGTCTCAACTAAACTATGACCAAACAGAGGCTTTACTTAACGTCTAAAAGATATATATAATAAATTACTACTTACAATATACATAAATAAATAAATATTGTATAAGTATATATCTTCTCATATCAATTATTGTATTACTATCTCCTAAGCTAAACCTCGAATTATTTAACCTTAAGTAGCTCAATCTAGAATATAGTTGCTAGATTGATACTAATTTTTCTGTTTGATTTGATCAGATTTTATTTATTTTCATCTAATTAATTTTATAATAATTTAATCAAATTTTATTTAATTTAGTGTAATTTGATTTGTTTAATTTTAATGGATTTAATTGATTCCAATTTGATTTACTTAAATTTTATCTAGTTTAATTTAATGAATAGAATTTTAGTGTGATCTCATTTCAATTGTATTACATCTGATTCCAATATATCATTTATTTAATCTGGAGTGCACTAACAATAAATCGGGCAATATCAGCACTGCACGTCTAAAATGACAAAACCAATTTTATGTAAAATATCGTCGCCCACGATACAGGCCCAGCCTAGTGTGGGGACACGGTCACCACTAGATGATGTTATGTAATATTAATTTAAATTCTGTTGTAAATTTAAAATAAGATTAATAATTATTAATCCACATGCATGTAACATAATTCATTTGGCAATAAACAATTTTTATTTTTACTTTTTTATATCCTTTTCATGAAATCCACAAATGCATGCTTAAAGTTTTAAAAAATCAGGGCATACAATTAACCAGATTATAAGGATATTTATGGTGATTTTCTTACTGCTTACAGTGATGGACTTAAGCGTGATGCTATGTAGCCTAAATGTGCCACGGGAATGTAAAAAAGCTAAATCATGGTAACATTTATTAAATTCCGATCAGTAGTTTTTACGTGACGCGCACACAAATCTACAGGACATCATTTTTTCATTTTCGATTAAGACGTCTAAAAAAACAAAACGATGTAATAGATCTTACTCTTACTAGGTTTTGAACTTAATTTCATTCATTGTTATGGTGGTTCTCAGTAAGTTGGTACTTACTTGGGTATCGTAGGAAACCTTTTAAAGCCATTAATCTATGTATGTTGCCTGGCCCAATAGCTGTGTATGACCTATCGGCGTGTTATTGTTTATTGACCTAGACATTTCGTAGTCGCTTCGATGGCCCTTTGCAAACCTTTGTAGACCCATTCTGTGTACGGGGATGATACTTAATCTACGAGTATATCCGTACGATTTATTACCTATTACGAAACCGCCCAATGGTCTGCAAGTAACTTCGTACTAAACAACATTTGAGAAAATATTTAAGTAGGTAAATAAAAAATGAAAATGAAAACATCATCATCCTCATTATCAACCCATTATGTCCCCACCGAGGGGTACGGATGGAAGGCAGGGAAGAGTCCCTGAGGAAGGTATAGGCCATACTCCACCACGGGGGCCAAGTCCGGATTGGTGGAGGCTTGTAAGACTAGTGGCTGGTCTGACTGTCAGAAGTTTTCAAGCTGCCCTAAGGCCTCTGACTTGGCTTAACGACTGCCATCTATCGACGGCAGCCGGCACCAACTGCTTAACGTGAAAACAAACATGAAAATTAAAAAAATATTTGTACCCAGCACCATTAGTAATTTTACAATAAAATTAACTTAAAGCAACTGCCTATTAATAAAATAAACTCACAGAAATAAATGCATCATAGCTTACAATAACAAATTGCAAAGTTTACAGTAAAATTCAACGAAGTAAAAAAAGCTGACAAATTCGAGTAGGACCTGTGCTCTGGCCCTATATTACACACACCAAAACCTGAACGGTGGGACCGATCGTCGAGCTGTCAAAATAATATGGAATTTGACACTCTTTGATTGGGATGACGAGATTTGGTGCGGATAATTAGGGTTTCCGAACAAACGATTACAAGAAAAAATCCACCCCTCAAGTGGCTGCGAAAATAATACCCCGATTTCTCGTATACTTCAAAATAATTTGCCGTTAACAGCAGTCAGGGGTTTTTCGTATGCACTTTAGCCATCTAACAGCTGTTAACAGAAGATGAACAATTCGTAAAAAATGTGCACACTAATGCCCCTTACTCTAATTGAGAACGTGCTCTAGTTTTTTAATAGAAGAGGAGAGGACACATTAAAATTTAAGATAATGTAAGAATATTCTTTATTCCACACTAGAAAAAACAAAAAACACAAAATATTTACAAAGGTTCATGGTACAATTGGCGGCCTTATTACTAAAAGCAATTTCTTCCAGACAACCTTACGATGGAATATTGCTGAATTGATATAAATAAACGTGGTATTTTAAAGTATTCTCTATCTATCGATCTATTTTCTTTCTCTACGAAATAAATTTCGTAATGTAACCAGTCAACAACTAAATATTGTCTCGTGGTACAAAAACGCTCCATACAAATCTGCCTTAAACGATGACGTCACTCCCTCTTGTAACGTATGTTCATAAATCACATAATGTAAGAAGCGTTTATCAATAAAAGTGTTTTTTTGTTAGCCATAGCCGTGAACCTAAGGGAAAAAACCCAGGACGTTAGCATTAAGGCCAAAATCGGCCGTGTTGGTATGAATGCTATCTACTCCCAATTTTGTGATCCTAGAAATCTATATCTTCATGATTGAGAGTTTATACAGCCAATTTTTGAAAATTCGATCTGTAAAAAAAGATATGCCCTTTTTCCTCGGTGGCGCTAGTGTTACCTCCTATTTTATTCTTGGCATTTTTTTCAAACTTTAAACGACACTAAATCAAAAACCTTTAGCGGTTGAAAACTCGAAACAGTTTACAAAGTTAGTGCTAGCTAGTACTAAATTTACAAACGGTATCGAATTTTCTACCGCTAAAGATTTTTAATTCAGTGTCGTTTAAAGTCCAAAAAAATGCCAAGTATAGATAAATGGATTACAGATCCACTCAACAATTCTACAAAATCGTAGAATATTCGACGGGCCGATCGGCAGAACGAAGATTAATTGTCCCTTTCGAGGTCATAACGCAACTGATTAATGTAAATCTAAACAATACAACCTTCAGGTAATTTGTGACAAGTTGTCCTTGTTTCAAAACTGGACAATAAGTTTCGAGTGACAAAGAAAACAGGCTTCCAGCTAAAAAAAAATGTGTAAAAGACACATTCAGTCAGGTCCTTTTTCTCTAAAAATATAGTATTTTCGAAGCTATTATACCTCTAAAAATATAGTAGGCAGATGGCAAAATAATAGTAAAAACTATAGTAGTTAATTTTTTTTCTTTATTTTTTCGTTTAACTTAATTTGACTTGAAGAGCGAGCTTTAAAAAAAGAATAAGGCTTTACGCAAAATACAGTAGTTTAGCCTCCTATATATTTTTTTAGAAATATGGTATTTGAGCCCCTAATAGTAGGATACTATAGTATATAGTAGGGTTGGCAACCCTAGGTCCGTGTTGGGCTATTAAAGCCACATAACATCTTATTCCCGTCGACGCGGTCTGCTTTCACAGTCACTTTCATTTATTAAAAGTGAAGGACGGGCTATTTTTACTTGCGCTTCTGAGTTTCTGAATATATTCAGAAACTCAGTTATTATGGGCGCAAGTAAAAATAGCCCGTCCTTCACTTTCAATAAATAAAAGTGACTGTGAAAGCAGACCGCGTCGACCGGAATAAGCCTCGCTAATTAGAACATGTCCACGTTCCATTGCACGGGTCGGATCGGGCCGTCCACCCGTCCACAAATAGGTACGTCGGGTACGGGTACGGGATACACACGGATTCGAGCTAGCGAATATTGTGCAGTCAGCTGGCTAAATATTTAAATACTAGATGAAAACCCGGCTTCGCTCTGTTAAAATGTAGTCTCATAATGATATTCCACATTGGATCGACCACATATTTTTGTTCAGCATTTAATTTTTTGGTATTTTTCATATGCATTTGCTCTTTCATTTCAACCGATGGACACCTGTGACACGTGGTGACGTGACATGGTGACATTGACATGTTTACTTCGCAACGCCATTACATAGAAAGATCATTTTCACATCGAAAATACTCGATATTCCGAATTTTCCACCTATAACACCTTTACAGTCCCCATACGAAAGTCACTGGTAAGTCCAAAATAGTTGAAGTGGAAGTTTGCATACTACCGTGAGCCCATTGTGGTAACATAGCATAACATTAATATACAGGCACATACATTGGTACCACGGATCTCGGATCGACAAATTTTTTACGCTTTTCAATTTGATGTGCATTTCTTCAATCTTCTTCGTGCAATCTTCTTAAATAACACAGTATTTTAAAAGAAAAGAATGGCGTGAAATTAATAATTTTAATCAAATTAAAAACATCCGAGTAAATGAAACTGCCGTAGTCAATTAAGTGTGTATTTGTACTGACCCATAGATATGGGATAATAGATATTAATAGGTAAAAATGTTTTCCAATGACGAAAACATAGAATTACAGAGTAGGAAATAATAATCAACCCTTTATGTCCCCACCTATGGGCACGGGTCTCTTCCCTGAGGAAGGTATTAGCCAAACTCCACCACGGGGGCAGTCCACCAATCCGGAGTAGGAAATATTTCTTCCATTAAAATAATTTACGTCCGACGCGTTGTCCTTTCAATTTATTTTGTGAAAAATATACTGAAGCGATGGATCACATAGCCCACACATATAAAACTCATCCCTTCCATACGTGTGGGCAGTGATCCTTCGCATTCGCATACTCTATAAGTACAGTCGACAGCACATCATCCTATACACCCATGCACTCTACTCCGTTGCATTACGGGCGACATTGAAACTAAAATGTGAAGGTTGACGTGCTGTCAACTGTACAACGCGTTGCGGAGAGGCCCCGTCCTCGCCCAAACCCCATATACTCGTATGTTGGTAGCGCCTTATCATTAGTGGCACAAGCATATATGATGATACCCCAATAAAGTGGTAAGCCGTCCGTAACACTCATAACGTAGACCTTTTGTTCTCCCCGTCACCGTCATACCTTTGTAGATAGAAGAGATTAAAATTAACTTATACTTATGGCTCGCATTTAACAGCAGGGTGGGATGTTCGCGTCAACACAAAGGATTTAGGGATCAGAAGCCGCCGCTTTGGGTAAAATGCCAGTGATTTCATTTGCGAGCCACGACCGCAGCCCCGGGCTCGCCTGATGGCCCTTAATAAAGCGTCACTATTCAATTTTTCGATTGGTGAATACAATAGCGCAGCGTAGGACGACCAGCCACAGGATGGACAGATGGACGATCTCATCCAGGTGGCAGGGTGACGCTGGATGCAAGCCGCTTCTAACCGGTCTTTTTGGAAATCCATGGAGGAGGCCTTTGTCCGGCAGTGGACTTCTTGTGACTGAATGATGCTGATGATGATGAATACAATAGTGCTTTTATTGTTTCGTACCCAAAGGGTAAAACGGACCCCATTACTGAGATTCCGCTGGCCGTCTGTCTGTCACCAGACTGTATCTCGTGAAACGTGATAGTTAGATAACTGAAATTTTCGCAGATGATGTCTTTCAACATAAAACAGATTAAAATAGATATTTAAGGGGGCACCCATACGACAAACGTAATTTTTTTGCTTGTTGTTGCTCGATATTGATAACGACAACAGGTAGACGCTTTAAATGTTCACAGAGTATTGAGTTATAATCAATCGTAATCATCAACTCATTATGTCCCCACCGAGGGGCACGGGTCTCTTCCCTGAGGAAAGTATAGGCCACACTCCACCAAGTCCGGATTGGTGGAGTTATAATATTGTCTTTAAAAATAAATTATTAAATTAAAATAAAATAAATATTTTATTGACTTCCCTACAAAAATATGTAGCCAAGCTGAACAAGTGCGAGTAGGACTTGCACACGAAGGGTTTTGTACTATTATCTATAAAAACGGCAAAAAACAATCATATCTGTTGTATGGGTGCCCCCTTAAATATTTATTTTGTTTTATTTTTCAACTGCCTAACTACCACGGTTCATGAGATACAGCCTGGTGATGGACAGCGGAGTCTCTAACGGTCTGTTTAACCCTTTGGGTACGGAACCCTAAAAAAATACAGCAACAAGAACTGACTTGATTTCATCATCATCATCATTCAGCCGCTGGAAGAAGTCCACTGCTGAACATAGGCCTCCTCCAAGGATTTCCAAAAAGACCGTTTGGAAGCGGTGCATCCAGCGTCACCCTGCCACTTGTATGAGATCGTCTGTCCATCTTATGGCTGGTCGTCCTACGCTGCGCTTGCAGATATGTGGTCTCTGTTCAAGAACCTTTCGGCCCCATCGGCCATCAGTTCTTCATGCTATGTGCCCCGCCCACTGCTACTTCAACTTACTCATCCGGTGGGCTATGTCGACGACTTTCGTTTGTCTACGGACGTCATCATTTCTGATTCGGTCTCGTAGAGAAATTCCGAGCATAGCCCTTTCCACTTGATTTGATCCTCGACGTCGGGTAGTGGGTTCGATTCCCACTCGGGCCGCCTATTAAATTGTTGTATATTAAAATGTCCTTATTTGGTTAGGTACCATAGCGCAGTATATTCCAGTTTGGGAGCAGTGTGGAAGTTAATCTAAATCTAAATAAACTTATAGACATAAGTTCAGAAGCACAGCAACAATAACATTGTAGGCAAGTCTATCTCTTGGCTGAAATCAATCAATGACTGGGTCGTGCCGGCCAGTCTCGCTCAGAGATTGCGTTGCACACGTCAACCCCAGTGATTGCTTTGGGCGACAGGAAATTATTTCCAAGTTCCAATCGATTTCTTTGCTGTCGGCCGGTTGCCATGCGGCATCAATTGTGCCTTAAGTCGCCAATCAAGACGTATAAGGCCCCTGACGCACATAAAGGATGTCTAAAGAAGGCGTGGAAAAGACGCGTTGAATTCAAACATCCATACATATATACAAGCTCACGCCTATATCCCAGAGGGGTGGGCTGAGACCAGTGACTGCCACCTGCCACGATCCTGACAAATTACTTACGCTTCATCGACATTTCATTAGTCGTTGATAGATAGATCGGGAAATCATTTATTTGAACTTCTTGACACACGCACACACACTTCGTTGCATGCACGCACGTCGTCGGTTTTTTATCTTAACATTTGCTAATACATCCCCTATTTAGTCAAAGTAGGTATGTCGCCCTGGGGTGTCACTTACTGACCCTTCCACTCACATCCGCTCGATATATTTGCTTCGTCAGTCTTTCTTGACCCAGGTATTGGATGTTTACATGCTTGTGATGTCGCTGTTTCTGCTTCCCACGACACAGAGTATCCTAGTGTGGGACCAGAAGCAATGTATGTAAAATATTTATTTATTTATTCTTCCTTCATCCTCTCCACACATAGGTACCTACACATTATGTATGTGCGTTGAATTCAGCACGAACATAATGTGATGAAGGGACGGGACGAAGCGCACATAGGGTTGCCAGGCGTCCGGATAAAGCCGGATATAGGTAGGCTTTTTGATTGCGTGTCCGGCCAAAATAAACGGTGTCGGGCTTTTGTAGGCTTTTAACATTTCGCAAACGAGAGAGCGCCGAGCGTGGATTTATGACAATAATAAAAAAATCTTGATTTTGCATACAACTTTTTTGTCTTACTTATTAATACTGAGACACAAAATCCTCAATAACGTAGGGTGTCCCGCCTTTCTACCCAAATGTCTGGCCAAACTGGCTGGTCTGTCCGGCTATTAGGTTTGGCGACCTGCCAACTCCAAGCGCACAGAAGAGCCAGAGCGAGGGCACGAACTTTATACAATACATCCGTCTTCTCCGCGTCCTTGCGCCACGTCCTTTCTGTGTGGCCAGGACCTTAGTCCCCAATCAAGACGTATAGAGCATCTGTGCCGCAGACCCGGCTCTGCCCTCACTACCTACGTCGAAATCCTATTATTTCCCCGCGGACTTGGCTGAACCCGGATAAAAGTAGTGAATTGATCTCCACACGTGAACCTTAAGGCTTGAGCTCATTGTTTATGGGACTGTAGTTAAGACAATAATATATTATTATGTTGGCTCTGTGGCTGTTGGCCAATGTGTTGGAAATAACTATTTGCCGTTCAAAAAAGGACGTTGAGTTACGTTACGACACGTTAATGCTTTCTGAATTTGTAATCGTAGCGACTTCAATTTGTCTTAAGCTGAAGTTACGCTGAAACGTCTGTGTGAGTTCTAATTTCATGACAATAAACTGAAAACTGCTGACAGTAAGACCAGCCACTAGTCTTACAAGCCTCCACCAATCCGGACTAGGCCCCCGTGGTGGAGTATGGCCTTAGATTACCTTCCTCAAGGAAGAGACCCTTGCCCCTCGGTGGGGTCATAATGGGCTGATGATGAAAGTGTTCTCTAGCTATCTATCTACACAAGGTGAGTTGCGCGAACGCGAGTGAAAATCGTATTAATCAAGCGATTCTCGAATGCGAGTATCACATGCGAGATTCTTATTACAAAACAGCGGTACAAAAAAACCGTAAGATGGCCTAAAATACAGAAAAAACTATTTAAAATTGGACAATAAAGAATTTACAGTTGCAGTTTGTATTTACAGAACGGAAATTTCTCATGGATTTACTGAGGAAATATCGCATTTTCAAGGGATAGACGCGCAAGTCTGATTCGCACTTGGCTGGTTTATTTTTGAAGTAGAAATAGCAAAAATATGACCAAATAATAGTTAAAATTTAAATACTCGCAGCAACGCGCTTTACGGAAGCATTCGAGCGTCCATAGGTAGCAAATTGCCTGCGAATGAAATATTGAGCGTCCAAAATAAAACACAGCAGCGGCCGACAAACATTTCGACCAATATATTATACAAAAGCGTTTAGTAGTAACTCTCAGGGTTCAGTAGTAAATCCTAAGATTTACTGTATAATTGACCATGCCACATTTTTGAACATAAACGGAAATCCCAAAATCATTTCGAGACTTTATCAGACGGTATTTCAGTACAATTTCTATTTATCAGATTTGTAAATAAGTCTAAATCAAGAAGATTTATTCTCAATCAATTAAGTATCATTTATATTAATAGTTTTACCTAAAATGGCCCAACCAAATCAACTGACGTTGATGGCATTTTTTTTTGTATGTAGGCAAAGACTATATTTTCAATCATATTATGATGACGTCACAAACACTAAAATTTTAGAAAGATATTAAAAAATATACATAATGAATAAAACTCAAAAGAAACGAAATTAGTTTCGTAAAATGGTCAATATTTTCAAAATCAATTATAAAAAACCTTATATCAAAAATATGTTGCATGGCCAATTATCTAATAATTTTATATTAAACAATATAAAATTATTAGATAATTGGCCATGTAACATATTGTTATTAAATTTATAAACTGATGAGAATATTATTTGTGAGGCTGGCTTAGCGTGGTCGGATTAACCGCTGACCGTCAATTCTAGGTAACACCGATAAACCTAAACATAACTAACCTAATTATAAAAACAGCTAACTAGCTAAACACTATCTAGCACTCCTAAGAGTTGATTTATGCAAGCTTTAGTTACGTATTTTCCTTGTAAATCTCTAATACAAAGTATTCCAATACGAGTTTATCGAGTGTTTCATGGAATCTTGTTTTAGGGTTCCACACCTCAAACGCGGATCCCTAACGGACGGACGAAGTACAAACTGATCCTACTTTGTTCGACCGTTCGTGTGTCTGTCAAGACACTTTATCTCGGGAACTCGTGGAGGTATCGAATAGAAATTTTAAAAAAATGTTCAAGTGTACGGTCCATTGAAACTGTAAAAAAATCAAACTTCTAAGTCAACGTAAAAAAGGATAAGGTCGTTTATGCCGCGAAAAACGTACACTTCGACACTTGAAAGAATCAAAGCTTATCGGGTGTCCCGATGACCTAGAACGATGAAATTTGGCAAGTAATATTATCTTATACTACAAAAACAAGGAAAAATCTATGTATTTTATATACGGAATCTATGTAGGAGAAGCTGACTGACTGACTGACATATCAACGCAGGGCCTAAACTATAAGGGTTAGAAACTTGAAATTTTGCACAGGGGTTCCTTTTAGAACGTAGGGGAGCACTAAGAAAGGATTTTTGAAAATTCATCCCCTGAGGTAAAATGGGGGTTCAAAGTTAGTATGAAACGTTGCCGTTTTTGAAGTTATTCAAATGATATTTAGTACGAAGTTTTTTCATTTAAAATCATGAAACACGTGTAAAATAGTTTTTCAAAAATCATCTCTTAAGGGGGAAAAAGGGGGGTGCAAACTTAGTATGAAACTTTGCCGTTTTTGAAGTTATTCAAATGATATTTAGTACGAAGTTTTTTCATTTAAAATCATGAAACACGTGTAAAATAGTTTTTCAAAAATCATCTCTTAAGATGGGGAAAAAGGGGGGTGCAAACTTAGTATGAAACTTTGCCGTTTTTTAAGTTATACGAATGAGAGTCAATATAAAGGTCTTTCATTAAAAGTTATGAAAAACATGTAAAATAGTTTTTTGAAAATAATCCCTTAAGGGGGCAAAAGGGGGGTGCAATGTTAATATGAAACTTTGCGAATGAAATTCAGCATGAAGGTGCTTCATTGAAAGTCATGAAAGACATGTAAAGTAGTTTTTCAAAAATCATCCCTTAAGGGGGTAAGAGAGGGTTGCGAAGTTAGTATGAAAGCGCGCTAAAAGTATCACTATCTTATTTGCAAACTCTTTACTCAGCTAAAGCCCACGCGGACGTAGTCGCGGGCAACAGCTAGTCTTTATATATAAAAGGAGAAGCTGACTGACTGACTGACTGACATATCAACGCAGGGCCTAAACTAAAAGGGTTAGAAACTTGAAATTTTGCACAAGAATTCCTTTTGTAACGTAGGGGAGCACTAAGAAAGGATTTTTGAAACTTCATCCCCTAAGGGGGTAAAATGGCGCTTCAAAGTGAGTATGAAACTTTGCCGTTTTTGAAGTTATACAAATGAAATTTGGTACGAAGGTTCTTCATTAAAAGTCATGAAATAGATGTAAAATAGTTTTTCGAAAATCATCCTTTAGGGGGTAAAAGGGGGGTGCAAAGTTAGTATGAAACTTTGCCGTTTATGAAGTGATTCGAATGAAATTTAGCATTTACAATTACAAGACAATTTACAAAGACGTGTAAAGTAGTGTTTCGAAAATCATCCCTTGGGGGTTGCGAAATTAGTATGAAAGCTCTTTCGCCTGCGCTAAAAGTATCCTTATCTTATTTGCAAACACTTTACTCACCTAAAGCCCACGCGGACGTAGTCGCGGGCAACAGCTAGTCTATAAATAAATTCAAAAAAATTGTTACGAAGTTCGGGAAAAAACTGCGAGTACGGAAGGCTCAGTGGGCGAGCCTGACTCGCTCTTGCCCGTTTTTTTTACTAAGACCGTACGATATAGGTCTTTGAGTCAACTGGCTATGTGAGCTAAGCTATAGCCAATCAAAACTAAGACGAGCGCAAGAATATAATACAGGTGAGATTCAATCAGTCAGTTTCAATTAAGTTAACGAATAACTGCCTCATGGGCCACGGTACTTTTTGCCAATTGCTACGTAAAATTATTCCTTAAACTATATTCTATTTTTGAAGCGAACGACTAAACGTAAACAAAGACACACCATCTCTCTGCAAGCTTTGCTTGCATCGTATACCCACATAGGTTAAGGTAGGTACCTACCTACTTTTTAAGGAAAACAGACAGACAACCAAACAAGACAAAACAAATACAAAAGAAAATAAAATAGCTTAGAGAAGTTGCACTCGCATTAACAACGTCAATCGTCGTGAGTAAAAATATGGCGTCGGGGTGGCTATCTTACTTTTTTTTTGCCTCTAATTAAAAAGAGGTTCGTAGTCAGCTCTCCATACTTCTTCCTACACATCGCGTAGCGCATTAGCATAAAATAATCGATCATAATCGGCCTTTGAACAAAATTCCGTCATCTTTGCTAGTTGCTATTTTGCGAACATATTTGGCAGCAGTAGAATCGCTTTTATTTTGAGGACCACTGAAATTTTAGGTATTTTTTGGGCCACATATCTCTTAAGCAAATTGTATTTTCATAATTAAATTAAATATTTTGTTAAATAAACTGCGAGTAAGGGATAAATCAGGTTATAACAGTGTTATTGTGTTTATTGCTTAATGGCATTTATTAGGCACATCGTTTTGTATAACTTTGCTAAATATTATGCAGCGTTGTAAATTTGGCATATTGAAAAACCAAACTTTTGACATGTTGACAATTAGTCGTTCGCTTCAGTAAATAGAATATAGGTGTTATTCAATATTCGTGATGACCTTGTTTGGTTACCATTAAACAAGACCTAGATTCTGTCTACATGCGAACACAACATGTCATTTATCCAACCTTGTAGCCATCAATAGAATGAAAAAGCATATAACATGACCCGGCCGTGGATCTGACATTCTACATCTATAATGCACTAACAACATCGAGGCCAAGGTACCAGAGTCTGGGACCGACAACTGATATACTTATTTAATGATACTTTTATTGCACTTACATCTTCTTCTTTCTCTCTTTTATATATAAAAAAGGATTGCTGTTCGTTAGTCTCACTAAAACTTGAGAACGGCTGGACCGATTTGGCTGATTTTTGGTTTTTTATATTTCTAGAATTATTTTCCAGGGAAGGTGTAAATGGTGAGAAAATATGGAAATATTACGAAAACTTTGGCTGTACGAAGTTTGCCGGGACAGCTAGTTTAAAATAAATATATATATATATATTATATAAATAAAAAATAAATAGGTAAACTCACGCCCGTTATCCCCGAGAGGGTAAGCAGAGGCACCAATCACTAGAACTAGGCCCACGTTTTGCCGAGTTTATTAGGTCCCAACGTGACAAGTGGCAAGCCTGTCGTCGTTATCGGGGCACAATTTATCAGCGAATGATGTTGCTGTACAAACAAACAAAAAATAAATAGATATAATAACATTAATAACATACGTATTGAAAAAGCGATGGTAACCCAGTAATATTTAATTTTTAATTTTCTAAATTCTTTACTTAGCATAAACATTAGAAGAGGTAAAAAACCAAGTATATACATTATCAGGCTAAAAAATTAAAACCTATCTAAACTTTTTGCATAAAATGACGAGGAAAATGTAACGACAATATGTACCTAACAAATACTTACATGAATGGTTTTTTGTATGTTAACTTTGGGTAGTTCACATTTCTTGCCATAACTTACCATATACTCACACTTGAACTCGGAAGCAAGAAACCCAGATTTGATTCCCAGTGCAAATAAAAAAAATTGTCAAGTACATGCCCGTACTTTACATTTTTTTTATTTTCAAAGTAACGTACATCCTCGATTTTTATCCAAGGAAAACATGGTGAGAAAACTCGCGCCTTGGTTTACGTACGTTTTGATTTGTCTTTCCTGTGGGTAAGGCCAACTAAGCTGTCAGGATAGTATAGGTGGTGTCCAAGACTACTCCATTTAAACAATCCAGGTACTGCGGGATCCGAGAGGCCCCTTCACACATTTAGGCCGGTTTGAGTCACGCTGACACTCGGCGCTGACAGGCCAATATGTACTACGTCCTAAGGAGCGTTTTAGAAAAATGCCGACCGTTCAGCACTGACCAGCCATACAATTTGTCTATCAGCGCTAACGGACAGCGCGTAGGTAGTCAGCGTGACTAAAACTAGCCATAGTGTGAGGAAAGGTGCCACTGGACGCTGAATAAATCGTCTCACTGTGTATATGCAAAGGCTGACTTTGCAAGTCTTGATTGCACTCATGGGTCTTGAGGTTCTTAGTAGATGAACATTCATACCTAATTTGTATTAGCTTTAAGGTTATATGAGAAAAGATGGTCAGAGTGGAGTTTTTTTTCGCTGCCTTTTTCTCCACTACACACCACACGGCCCCAAGGTAGCGGCTAACATCAATTCAATCAATCAATAAATCAATTTATTTATTTGTAAACATAGGTAAATATTACAAGCTGTTATAGAAATATTATAGTCTCTCTATGTCTTGCCTTTAGGCGTACAAAATTGTGATCCCTACCTAAATAAAATGTCTTTTCAATTAATAAAACTAATAATAAAAACGAAAATGTCCAAGTAAGTATGTCAAAGCTTCAAGCACCATAAAGTTAATTCCAAAAATAATTACCAATAAATCATACAATGTCAAAAGGAAAAGAAAACTTAATTATACCATTTAAATTAATTAACATTTTAACACGCCGGCATTTGCATTTATATTATTTACCTAGTCAAAAGTCTGCTATGACAAGATGCAATTTTAACCTATTAACAACAAAAATAAATAATAACATCCAATAAAAAGTCTATGAATGATTTCTTGTCAATACTAATACAATTTAACAAGACTGTGAAGTTCACACTAAAAGGGATAATTAAAATAATCATTTAACTTATAATAACATTTTTCGCCTAGCTTTAA
Organism: Yponomeuta plumbellus; assembly: GCA_947310845.1. NCBI lineage: Eukaryota > Metazoa > Arthropoda > Insecta > Lepidoptera > Yponomeutidae > Yponomeuta > Yponomeuta plumbellus. The sequence continues at coordinate 11,969,442 of OX371198.1, read as the reverse complement.
TTTCAATGGTTTTTTTAATTTCAATTGTTTTTTACATAAGTTTATGTACATTGACATTCAACAAACAGAATATTCTATTGTAATTTCTGATTTCTTAAGTTTTTAAGTACTAACCATTATATCGTACCAGTGCAGTCGTTCGTATCGAACACACTGCGAGGAATATAGATGGATGGTTAAATCCTTGATCTTGACGATGGAGAATGCTACTGCTCATTAAACATGTAAAGGTAGGTATATCCACGCTACAGCGGGCTCAATACATGCAATTGGCACCATTTTATCTGAAGTAATCCTTGAATACTTACGAAGTTAGAGACTACAAAAAAGCCCGTTCCCGTGACAGCCATCGGCTGCACGTGGCCGGGATTTTCGTGCTAATATTGTAGTCTCTTCAACTAACCTTCAGTGGATCCATAGAGTACAGTAGCGGCACCAAGGGAAAAAAAGATATCTTTTGTTACAGATCGTATTTCCATAAAGTGTCTGTACAATCTCTCATACATGATAATACCAATTTTTAGAACCCATGGCGGTTACCTAACAAAAACGTGGCACAAGACAACGCCAAAAATGGCTGTTTTAGGAATAAAATGCTTCTGTAACGTTGCACCCTCACGTTCCTGGCCCGTTGTTACGAGATTAGTCCTTAACCCTTTGGCTCAACTCTGCTAATGAGAAGTTGCCTTGACACAAGGGAATTTAGAACGACGAATTATTTGCTATAAAAATAATGATACCGAAGTTATCGGTAAAAAAAAGGCTTATAACCTAAAATTGTCTTGTGAAATACTTAATTAAATACTAAGCCGTGAAAAGCTTTATGATAAGTGTTGATTAACTAAAATGACCAATTTGCAACACCAAAAGCGTAAAGCGTGGGTGGAAATCAATAGAACCCGTTTTCCATTGTGTGCCGGGGCAGAGCGTAGTAAATCAAATTCTGCGTCAAAGCTAACCATGTGCAATAGCATTTTTTAATTATCTTATTTCCGGATTCACTCACTTATTTGGCAGAGTCTGACCAAGTTTCTCTCTTACGTTAGAGACGAGCAACTGATTTGTAGAGCTTCGCCTCTACTCACCATGATTAAGCTCTACAAATCAGAGCGAAACCTGGTCTGAATCTTTCGACAAAATTCCAAGAAAATGAATCTGGATTTAAGTAAATAATGCGTAGTGCTTACGAAAGTTTTAGCATTAATTTTATTGCAGTGGACAACAAAGCTAAGAGAGCCTTACTTAGGTGGCATGTCGATGCTCTCCTACTCCTTCGAAATCGCCTGCAATAGAAGATTAGAATAAGTGGGGATAAATGCTTAAAACTATGAAGATTAAGGTATGTTAGTTTGAAAACAACGTCGATTAAGGCACGATCGGGACACACTTAATCCACATGATCTAAATAACAATAAATCTTAATATTGAAATAACACAGTTCATCTAATCAATATCGGTAATAATCTAATCTAAACCACTTGCTGCCAGCTTGCAGTTTTAAGTTATTGACTTGGCGCTTCACCGCGTCAAGTTTCGAGATTGTACGAGCATTAAAAGTAATGATGTTACAGAGGCACGCACCAATGGGTTCCAGGCTATAATCTGAAAAAGAGTGGCATCCCTAATGTGACAAGCGTCCCACATAGTTATCGAAATGGAAGAAAAGAATTGCGGAATTTTATTAATACGTCACATTACCTAACATCAGAGTACTTCTTTTAGAAAATTGTTTAAAGAAACTGTTCCCATTATTTGGGATGAATAAGTATCGTAATATTAAAGTTATTACATCAAGGGTAAAGTCTTGTACACTAGGCTGAAAGCTGCGTAACATTATCAAGCAGCCAGAGTTTTTATAAATTCAGGTCAGCCCTTATAACATATTTTTTATATAGCTTTAAAATTAAAAAAATCTATTAAAAGCTACCTCTGGATGACCTGGAATTAATGGTCCAAAATCGGCCGCTATGAAAGTCTGTTTTGAGATCCACGTGTGTTCCTCTATGATCGGTAACTGGAACTCGTTGATTGTCCCTCCACGCTGGAACTGCTAATGATGGCGCTATATCGCTTGGCAAAAGTACGCAACGATTAGCGATGACGCACGGATTTGCTCAAACGACCCGTTTGCGTCATATTTAGTACACAGATTAATACGGACTCAGTCCATTCCATTGTCATTAAATAGGTCTGTCATTCACAGTCGTGGCGTAGCATGCCGTTACCTCAACCTGACATCTACCAAACAGTTGCAAAATAGCAAAACTTTTGTAACTATCAGCCCTTATTGTAATAGATCTCTAAAGTAGAATTATTATTACGTGGATACTTCAGTATGAATGTTTCAGTATATCAAGTAAAAATGTGTGTTAAATAGATGTAGCAGTGTTATGTCTTACATCTTTTTTTTTCATTTTCACTTATTGTTGATGGTGTCAAATACCGTATTATAATGATTCAACCTAAGTATCTACGTCTCACTGTAGGGCACAGGCTTTCTCTCAAAGAAAGACTGAAAGAGTGAAGAGAGAATAGAAGACTTAACTACCACGCGTCCCCACCCGGTTTAGCAACTTCATTTCAAGCGTCAACACCTCAGGTGACGTGGAAAGATCGTGACGTGACAGGAACACGTCTTTCCACGTGTAAGTTACTTAGCAAACAAAACAAAACATTATTAATGTGCCGTGTTTCGAACCCACGACCTCTAACACTACTTAACCTCTTCAGTCCTGACCTTGAAAATAACAATAGAGAACCATTGTTACTTTCAAGATTAGGACTGAGAAGGTTAAAGTTCGTAAAATTTAACAAAATTCTTTAAAAATACCAGATGTTGAAAAAAAGACGTTCTTAAACAAGGTTTACCAACTTCTTTTTTAAATTGTTTCTTTTACTTCTTCTTTTCCGCATTTTTGTTTTATTTACGTCTATAAAATCAAAGTAATAAACTTAATAGATGAAAACCGCGACTTATTGTAATGTACTTTTTAGAGCGGCTACTAAATAACAAATGCTCAAGCACGTATCTTAGTTGGGTAGGCAGGGAGTTTTCTCTTTCTAAACATTCATTAATTCAATATCCGGTATTCGGCTGAATTTGTTACTCTTCCAAAAGCGGGAAAGTGAAATGGACAAAATTAATTTCACGAAAGGGCCTAACATTTCGTGGCGATCGCAGATATCGTGGGTATTTAGATATCGCCGTATAGCAACCGGTTTGGTATCGAAAGTTTTGCTGTCGTTAGACCAACATGGTTTTTTTTTATACGTACATTTGCATGATTGTGCAGATGCCGTGTTAGCTTGCCTTTTATCAATACAATAATTTATTTACAGTTGCTTCACTAATTACATCTATGGCCCTATTAGTATATTATAATCATAGTTAATTAACATTTAAACATAACATGACAATTACATACAGGCACATACATTGCTTCTGGCCCCCACACTAGGATATCCTGTGTCGTGGGACCCAGAAACACCGACGACACAAACATGTAAACATCCAAGACCTGGGTTTTTTTTTTGTCCCCAGTCGGGATTCCAACCCGGGACCTCTGGCATGGTAGGCAGATGCGTTAACCACTGCGTAATCGAATCGGTTGAATTATTTAATAATTATAATATTTGATAAATAGTATCAAATACATGTAGGCAGAGACCAGGGACTAACCAGTCAACGTAATTCTATCGTATGAAATCTGTATACATTTAAGAATAAGGCGGCTTCGCTCCTGTACCGGGCTATTAACCAACTGTATACCTAGAAACATTTTATTAAACACTTGGTGAGTTTTCGCTTAAAGCGTTGTAGTTACGAGCAACTAATTGTCTTGAATTTAGTTACTGGTGCCTTTGTTGGCGCGGCAAGCCCGTAAGGGCGGCATATTGCGAGCTTCTGACGGCATGTTTCACGAATGCCTCATTTGCTCCGAGCGGAGGTGGGCTCATAAATCCCCAACAAGATTGTTTACGTATTCATTAAGAAGCGTAACTTAGGCAACGTAACGACGCCGCCGCGACCCTTGTTTAACGTAAACGCCTTAACGCAGCGAGCCTCCCAAGACTACGCTCGTTTTGATACCCAATCTGACATAAGCCGACCCTCGGGTTCTAACGATTTTCGCAAACAAAATGAGGTGCAAACCTGTACTTTGCTCCTCATTTAGTTAAGAGTAGGTGTACGCACTTAGCCATTTAAAAAAAATGTAAAGCAAAAATCCATTCAAAACAGCGTGTTTCTATGGATGAGCATTCGACTGCGAAGATATTATCTATGTAATTGTCAAAATAAGTCTGTCATTTTGACTACTTTAAAGAAAGAAAGAAAGAAAGAAAGAAAGAAAGAGAAACGTTTATTGCACCAACCGTCACACACTACAAAAATACGAAATACAAATGAGAAGAAAACATTAAAGATACAAAGAGGTACAAACATACATAAGGAAATACATTTATACAGTTTTGTCGCGGTGTGTAACCGCTGCTGCAAAAGGCAGCTCACTCAGCATAATGCTGAGGGTGTAGGCCCTCAACGCTGGTTTTCAGTCAGTGCCTTAATTCCTCTGGTCCTTAGTTATAATACATGTCATGTGCTATGTCAACCAAGCAATTCTAAGGAAAATACGGTACCCTCGCTGAGCCATTTGTCTGAATCAAGCGGCTTCCAGCGGTAATCAAACCCAAGGATTCTGTTCTGGTCAAAGGTGTTACGACAAAGTCAAGAAGGCAGCCTTGAATGAGGGATCAATCTTCTAATATATAAAATTTTCGTGTCACAGTGTTAGTTCTAACTCCTCCGAAACGGCTTGACAGACTTTGATGAAATTTTGTATGTATATTCGGTAGGTTTGAGAATAGGGGTTATCTATTAAGCGTAAGTATTTATATCAATGTTCTTATTTGCACCAACTACCCGTCTCACTTTTCCTTCAGCAGCTCTCCATCGTCGGTTGTCTGGAAGAAATTGAGTTAAGCAATAAGGCCGCCAATTGTACTGTATCTTTGTAAATGTTTTGTATTTGTATTTCCTGGTACAATAAAGAATATCCTTATCTTATCTATTTTTCAACGCCCTAAATGATAAGGGTGATCCAACTGCGAAACAACGTTGCCTGGACAGCTAGTTACATTGTAAAGATTCAATCTAACGAAAAACCGATTTGGATACTTCAAGCTTTGGAGGCCTCGCCGCGAACAGCGCTGAGTCATGAAGACCGGGGCGTTTAGTGGAAAACGGTTTTTTTCACACCTTATCTACTTAAGAGGCAGGTTCGTATGCCACAGGTTGAGTGCCAGAGCGTTGGGTCATGTGCCCCGCGGAATGTGCCGAGCACAGGTAGCATGATGACGCGTTTTAAATGTCAAAAAATTCCAGTCCTTTAATTGTCAAATTCTGACATTTAAGCGTCACAAAACGCGTGACTACATACTACCTACTGCTACCTACAGACTCCCCATTTCAAAGAATTATAAAGGAAGGTTTACTCTTCCGTCAATGTACTTTGCATAGCCAATTAACACATGGCGTCGTGCGCGATTCGATCTTCGAGAGAGATGCCTTGTTAATTTGCGTGGGTTTTACCATTGGAGTAACATTATACTGCTGTTGATATATAGACTAACCAACCAACATCATCAAGCCATTATGTCCCCACCGAGGGCCACGGGTCTCCCTGAGGAAGGTATAGGCCATACTCCACCACGGGGGCCAAGTCCGGATTGGTGGAGGCTTGTAAGCCTCTGACTTGGCTTAACGACTGCCATCTATCGACGGCAGCCGGCACCAACTGCTTAACGTGCCTTGCGAAGCACGGAACCACTCGGAAAAATGCCACTAGCGTTAGTCATAGACGCAGTGACCCATCCATGCACTGAACGCGCCGTATATTGCTTAACCTTCGTAATCGTTTAAGATCACCCGGGGAGCCGAGCATAAATCAATAGAAGCAAATAATAACTGTTGTCATTGTATACAAAAAGTGTGTGTATTAGACTCTAGGACTTATTTAGAAACAAACAAAAAATGCTCCTTTGCCCGGTGCCTGCACCTTAAATAAGGAGCTGAGGTAGTGCCGTGTGACGAGCCTTGTATCAGAAAATTGGATTCATTTCCTTAAAAAGTACGGGGCCATTATTCTGGTATACAAATTGGATCACACACCTGCTTTCAGACCTAACCCAATTTGCACTACGCTGCCATCCACTTTGGCAATGACAAGTTGGTGAATTTATCATCGAGCGCGTAAAGTTAGGCCGTAGAGCACTAAGATTTATGCTACATAAGGTAGCGTAATTAATTGTTAAGATTGCTTTTTTATACTATGGTATAGCTAATGAGCTATCCTCTGCGGACTAATTATGTGAGCTATGTAATTGTATGTAGCATATTATTATGTCTAAGCCCTTTGAGGCACCGCATAGTCATGTGGGGCAAGTGTGCGCACTTAAGGTTTGAAGTATCATATAATAAAAAATGTGAAGTTAAATGAAACAAAACAACGTTTATTAGTTACAATATTTATTAATCAACAACTTAAACACAAAATAAATAATTATCAATGGCGCAAATTCTTTGGAAATCAACAAAATGAAGACAGTCCAAATGCGTACACTTACCCAAATATAGGGGTAACTGTGCGCAGTAGTGCGGGTAAGTGTACGCAACATAATAAAAGTACGGAAATTAGCGTCATACTCATAAAATAAACTAGAAAATAGGCATCCTCCATCTAATTATAATCAATGAGATCAATATCTTATGTTATAATTAAATGATTAAAGTAAGGGAACAAAAATAATGCTACGGTTATCACAAACAAGTATTCCCTTTTCAAAGTTACTGCATTGTTCATGCCACCAGCACTTACAGACGCTGCATTGGATCCAGTCTTCATTCGTTGGATATATTGTATTTTTATCCACACAGAGGGCAAAAAAAATCCTGCTCATAATTTCTCATCACTTACTCGACATGCGTATGCGCACGCTTACCCCAACCCATCAAGATGAGATTCAATCGAAATCGTCATCACCAAAACATTAAACACGGCTTATATTAGATAATATGTATTTTTCGATGGTATATAGCATAATTCCAAGACATGAATATGTTAAGAAAGAATGAATCCCTAATTTGTAACAAAAATCGCAATAAATCAAGCAAAAAACAATATTCACCTGCGAAAACAAAATGGGGCATCGGCGGACAGTGACACACGTGCACTACGTGTGGCGTTGTGTACGAGCATGAGGAGGGGGGGTTGTTGGTTCGTACCTATAAACCGTTTTCGAGATACTTCGAGTGCGTACACTTACTCGCTGCGTACACTTGCCCCACATGACTTGTGAGAGTTGTGTAAATAGTAGATTAGTAGCCAAGGGCTGTAAGGCATCAATTGCAGCCCGAGATATTTAGGCGCATGAGCGCAGCGAGGGCGCCTATAGTTCGAGGGTGCAATTGATGCTTACACCCGAGCTAACTACTCTGCTTTACATCTCGATTGTGAGGTAAGTAGAAAAAAACCGGCATTACAAGAATAAAACATTTACATACTCGTTTTTCTTTTCGCCACTTCATGAACTCGTTGTAAGTTTTCAAATATCTCTCTTTAGAACTTTCAGGCAAAATATTGTTAATTGCTGCTTCAGCTTCCATTTTCATTGAATCGGGAGTGCAGCTTATATCTTCATCACTGGCAGAACTCATGTTTTTTTCCTAAAGCACGTAATTATAAAAAAAATCCCAAAAACAAACAATATTTAAAGTAAAAGTTTTCTATTCCCGCCTTTTTTCATCTTTTTTTTTATTATTTTGTTCAAGAACGAAATTGAGCTTCGACGTTCGATATTTAAAATTGTTGACTATTATACTCATACGAAGACAAGACTGAATAGCGAAGCGACCTCTTTTGTCATTGGGCTGAATGCATGATGTCTATGCCAGTATGATGGTTAGATGTACGCGAAATTTTGAAAGAGTGATGAGTTTGTTTTTTAATTACTTACCGCCCTAGGGCTTTTCTAGCTACATTATTACCCTAGAGCGCTAATTGGTCACCTACAAGCCCCATTTGGGGGTAATAAGGACCTACTTACCGAATATGAGAGATGTAAATATTATTTATTCACAACATCCATTATAATACACAAACAAGACTAGAGTACTGCACAACCTACATACATAAGCTCACGCCTGTATCCCAGAGGGGTAGGTAGAGACCAGGGACTCCCACTTGACACAATTCTGACAAATCACTTTCGCCCCATCGACATTCCTTTAAGTGAAATTTTGCTCTAACTGTAAGAACAAAACCGTGTATATCCAGTCAGTCCAAAGTTTGTTTAGAAAAAAACACTTTTAATGATAAGATCGCCATCTTGACTCTTAAGTTAAGTAATATTTGTGTAAAATATTTTTCTATGTCCAATAAAGTGTTCTCTATCTCTATCTTTATATCTAAGTGGTTAGTTAATTTGTAGGAAAGGTACTGTCACAGATAGGGGTAGAACTGAAACTAAGAAAACCCGAATAAGTTGCCGAAACGTGGTAGAATCGTAACGGACCCGTATTTTGAAACTGATAGATATCCGGGAACCAATGACATAGTTATACCTACTGACAGCCGCCCGGCTACGGCTGTTGGGCTATTAATAAGGCTGTGAGTCATGGACCTTTTCTATTACCATGACTACCAGCCAAATCAGTATGAAAATTGTCAGACGATTATATTACGTAACTTAACACTCTATCGGGTTAAGCATTAGACAACCCGAAAGAGTCAAAATATACTAGTCAAAACAAAATAAGGGCCACCATGTATTTTTCGTATTATAAAAGATGTAGTTTGTTTAATGGTTGATGAACGATTTATTTAAGGGGTTGATCAATCGGTAATTAAAAAATTCTAAATAAGGAACCACTTATTGGAAAAAAAAACATTTTGTTAATGTTTTTTGCGAAATATGCATTTTTGGTGGTAGGCTGCAAAAAAGTCAACATCTAAATAATTTTCGCTCCTTGAAATTTAAATCAATTTATTAGATAATCAAGTATATTTACATTAGTGAGTAATTCAAATGTTACTTATTAACTAATAATGAGGCGTTTTCAAAAAAAAAAAACTAGTTCCACAACACTTACTAGATGGCGTGAAAGTCAGAAAAATATATCTGTCAAATCCATTCGACAAAACATTTTATGTAAAAAGGATGCCAAGACACATGCTCATGATGTGATATGTATGCGTACAGTTTAAAAAGTTATCAGAACTCATGCATGACTATCTATGTTACATAATTTTATTATCATTTTATCTATTACCTTAGCTTAAGGCTTGGCCGTTACTTCTTAACTAAGGAAAGAAATTGGGTATTGTAAAACGGCCAAGCCCTATTCTTTACCATGATGATTGTATGATTGGTAAAATTAGGACTTGTTTTTTTTTATGAAATGTTTTTTTTGTAGGATGGTTTTTTATTCGGGCTGTGTTTTTATTCCATACAAAAGTTTTCGTCGCTTTCTGACTTTTCTAGTAATCTGACCTAATTTGGCCCCATTTCTATCCCTATCAACAGCAAAATTAGATGGTATGATGTAGGATTGGTACTTAATCTACGAAACACTTCAAGAAGAGGTAGGTGGGTGAATCTACTCAAATTGACGGCGTCATTGTCCTTGGAAGTGTCACACTTATATTTTGTCAGTGCAACAGGTTGTTAAAGATATTTTTATTTCTATATTAGTTGGAGTTGACTGACAATCTTACATACTGTAACGACAATAACTGTATACTTATTATATTTCTGTTGTGCTGAGAACTGTGAGAGATTAATGACAACAATGACGAATTAGCGACAATTCGAGGAGATTCACCCAGGTAGGTAGTGCACTATCCATCTTCTCGCGTCTTGGCGAGGGCGCTCCCGTGCCCCTAGAAGACTGCACAGACTAAGTAGGAAATACTGTAATTTTGTTACACTGCTGTATGTAAGTTTTTACTTACTTTACTTTTAGTTTTGGTTTCGATACCTTGTAAATTAGGAACTTTCTTTGAGTATACAAAAATGCGTACCTGCGCCGTTGTGACGTGCAAAAATACAGGAATTCATACATTCCCCAGTACCAATGAAACCCAGAAGCGACAATGGATCAAAGCAACCAGAGTCGATGTAAATCGAAAAATTGGATGGAACATGCGTAAACATTCATGAATTTGTTCGGATCATTTCACCCCAAACGATTATATGACACGTAAGTACGAATTTCTTCGTTTAAGTTCAGTAAAATAAAATATTAGTGAAGTAGATGTAAAATATTATTATTCAATTTTGCTTTTCTCTGTTTTTAGGTGGCAAACTAAGAATACTAAAGAAAACAGCTGTACCATCCATTTTTCCTTGGACGGCAATGGCTTCGACTTCATCGAGTGATATTTCCGAACCGAGAGATTCGGAACGGTCGACCTAACCAACACCCAGTACATTAACTGTCAAATTCTCGCGACTTTTGGCGTTGTCGCGCGCGACTCGCGTCCTCGTACAGTGCCACCATCTTATCTGTTTAGTTGATAGCGGCGCTAGTGGAGAATTTAGTAGTAAAATTTGAGGAATTTACCTAGACAAATGAGAATATTTTAACCTGTCTTTCAATTTTAATGAAAATATATCTATAAATCTTAGTGACTGAATAAATAAAACAAAAAATGGGGAACAGGATTTACAATTTACATGTTAGTTACAATTTTGCCCACCTGAACAGATAACTTGTGGCGCTGTACTACCTTTGCTGCGTCAAGAAGCGAGCGGTCACAACCACAGATTAAATAAAAAATGCTACTTTAATGACATAACTATTTTCGCCAACTGAGCGCCATCTATTGAGTTTTTGTGTTATTAACTTTTTTTTTTTCTGAAAACGGCTCATTGTCAAGCATACCTGCTGGTGTCCACTCTAATTACTATAAAGACACTGTCACTGAACTGCTGCTACTAGACCATGTCGACACTGATTCAAGTCCTAGACACTCAGAAGTCCATCGAGTCGTCCTTGACAGCCCGGATGGAAGCATTTGAAAAACGACTCTCCTCCTCTTCCTCACAAGAGACACTGGACATGGATGGCCTAGTTCGTGAGTTCCAGAATTTCAAAGACTCCGTAGTGAGTATCTTGCGCTTGCTTCGTTTTCAGGTGACATAATTATTTGACTACCCAAGTGGACGATCTGGACAACTTTAATCGTCGAAATGCTCTCCTTTTCTGCGGCATTGAGGAAAGGGAGGCTGAAGATATCGAGACAATGGTTGTTCAGACCATCCGTGACAAAATGGGCATTAGCAGTCTCGAGCCATCATCGTTTCAGTTGGCACACAGGCTAGGGGCGAGAGGAGGGCGGAGGCCTCGCCCCGTCCTGGTTCGTTTTAATAGCCTGCATCAGAGGAATGTTGTCTGGCACCAAAAGAAATCACTGAAGTCCACTGGCATCGTCATCCGCGAGTTCTTAACTAAGACCCGCCAATCCATTTTTATGTCAGCACGAGTGCACTTTGGCATGACCGCTGTGTGGACCAAGGACGGCGCTGTTTTCGTGAAGACATCGGGGAAGGACCCGCAGAAGATCTCCACGGCATTGGAGTTGGACGAGCTCTGCGGCCTCCATCCTTCGGTCGATAAATCCACGCCAAAATCGACCGTGGCTCCCGAGAAGAGGGATAAACAGCACAAGAGGGACAACGCGACCCTGCCGACCACCCGATCCAGGGCTGCGGCCTCGACGAGGGCTAAGACGAAGACGTGATGCTGCTGTGTTCGTGTGCTTCTATTTTCTTTAGTATCCACTTTTATCCGTACGGCCCCGCCAGGTTACTTATCATTGTTCTTTTCTGTTCTTTTCTCTAGCGAATGTACCTTTCGTTTATGGTTTTCCAACACCTTTCGTTAACATCGTTTTTGATTCAATTCTTTAGAATGGCACCCCTAAGGATTCTGCCAATTTCTTTTCTTCAATTCAATTCTTTAGAATGGCACCCCTAACCCTCAGAAGAAGGAGTACAATAGAAGGAGCGTTAAAAAATGAAAACGTGCCACATAGTCTGTTTCGCCAATTTAAATAGCCGCAAGCTACGTGTTAGAAAGAGAAAAATATAGTCGTATCTCTGTTGCTTTTTTCGAACGTACAACCCTTAAACGTCATTTGGTTACCTTTGGTTACCATTACGCTACCAAATTAGAACGGCTCAGAAAATGACGGCATGCAATGTGCCGCCCAATGACATGGATTTGGCAGAGGGTGTTCTGTGTTTGGCAGTGTGTTTGACAAGAGGTTTGGGAGTGCGCAGTTTTCAAGAAGCTTGTGTGTTTTATATTTACTAAAGCACCATTTGAAGTGAATTTTAGTGGATTCTCAAGGTATATAGTATAACTAACCATCGGCATGGCGTGTGTTGTGTTAGAATGTATATCTCATTCTTCCCGAGAAGATAATCCAAATAATCTTGTACCAATAAATCGTTTTGTTTTTAATTTTTATTTTAGTCCATCGAACCTGGACTGATGATGTTATTACAACGGGTGCCTTGAGTAACTATGCTAGGTGGTAGGTATTTATTGGAACAAATACGTAATCTATTAACACGACACAGGGTATCCTAGTGTGGGGCCAGAAGCAATGTATGTACCTGTGTGTAAATGTTATGTTATTAAATACTTTTTCCTATTTTGGTCTTGTTTTATTCATTATACTTTCTTACAGTGCCACCATCTCATCTGTTCAGTTGATAGCGGCGCTAGTGGAGAATTTAGTAGTAACATTTAAGAAATTTGCCTAGAAAAATGAGAATATTCAATTTTAATGAACATTTATTTATAAATCTTAGTAAGTGAATAAATAAAACAAAAAATGGGGAACAGGATTTACAATTAATTACTTAGTTACAATTTTACCCACCTGAACACATAACTTGGTGGCGCTGTATATGGTGATTATTGATGATTAGCAAATATATTTAAAAAAAAAATCTACATATTCGCCGTACATATACTTTTTGCCATGTTACCACATAACTCGGTAAAATCTTTCTTCGATTCGCTATAGCCCTATTAGTCTCATTTATATTATTGAAAACCTGATGTAGAATTACTTACTGTTACTTATGAATTGTAACTTATACGGTATGTACCACACTTAGCACATAATAACATAACCGTAAGGGATTCCAGCTGGTTCACAAGCACCACCAAGGGAAAAATTATATTTTTTTAGAGATTCAATACATTGATAATTAGATAGATAGATAGATAATGGTGATAATAGTTATTTTAAGGGCCCATGACTGTAATTTGAGTTAATTGTAATTGGAATAATGGAATTTAGTCGTAGGTTTTTTGGTACACAGCCATGGGTCCGAAAAATCGCTATTAAACATGGTGATGGGATTGAAAAGATACTTTTTGCAATTTGTGAAAAAGAGGTATGTTTTTTTTATCATTTATTACTTAATTACCAACATTAATTTAAAAAAATACACAGATTATGTACATGGGAATAAATAATATCGACAACTTTATGGTGTTTGTCCCACCCCTTTTGATTTTGGCTTTGTTCTGTAATCTGTGGCAACCGTGTACGATTGTAAGATTTTGAGTGCATGAGTACACTACAGCTGTCTATTTCTGGCACAGAGATTTATCGTAGGAGTAACAAGGACAGCTATACAGATGTTACTTTTTATTTAAGCCTCCTTCTATGGTACTCCTTCTGAGCGCTCAGATGAGACCATAGACCGCACAGACGTAGACGTCCATCAAATGTCATTGTCAAAATAATGGCGGGTGCGTTCCGAAAATATATTTTTCTGTGTTTATAATATTTTGTGAAAACTTTTTATCACTCAACCAGCAGGACGTGCTTGATGCAGCGTGTTTTTGCATTGTTCAACCTTATTTAATTTTATTCATTAGTATCAACGGTATTGTATTATTTTATATATTTTTCTATCTAGTATCAACGGTATTGTATTATTTTATATAATTATTCTATCATTCTATTTATTTTTATTCACTATTTATGATATATATTAGCGATGATTCCTACCATACAGCTGAATCTGATTCCTCGTTCGCTAGCATTGACACCCTGATCAACGAGTTTTCAAATTTTCCAAAAAACTTCAATGTTTGCCATATCAATGCTCAGAGTGTCCCGAGTCATTTCAATGACCTTTTAGACTCCTTCACTTCATGTAACCTTCAGGCTCTGCTTATTTCTGAGAGCTGGCTAAAACCGTCACTTCCCTCTACGGCGTATTCGTTACCTGGCTTTATCTTGATCCGACATGACCGTGTCGGGAGGAGAGGTGGCGGGGTGGCTATTTATCTCAAAAGCAACCTATCCTATAAGGTCATTGCACAATCCCCCACGTCCGGGTCGGCCCCTGCCGAATTTCTTTTCTTAGAAATATATCTGGGTGTCAAACTTCTTCTCGGCGTAGTCTACAGTCCTCCATCCAACAACTACTTCTCAGCTTTAGAGCTCTGTCTCGATGACCTTACGTCTATCTACGCCCATCAACTGATCATGGGAGATTTTAACACCAACCTACTTTGCAGCGACCATCGCTCTAGCAAACTTCGTTCCCTTATCGAATCTCATAACCTTAAGTTCCTTCCTCTCTTGCCCACTCATCATTCTCATAATTCCGATACTCTGCTAGATCTCATCATAACTTCTGATGACGCTCGCATTGCCTCCCATGGTCAAATTCCCGCCCCCGCTTTCTCTCACCATGACTTCGATTTTTTGCTCTCTGAAAATGAGATTTCCCAAACCCAAACCCGTTATCGTTCTTCTACGATCTTTTGCGGGTATTTCATGAATACCCCGCGGGCGGCCCGGCTGTCTGTCGTCAGTCTTCTAATACATGTATTCCGGAGCACACACATTGTCTTATTTATCAGTGGCGAACGTAGGTAAAACGGAAGTGCAGACTCATTATTTGAAAATGATTGGACAAATTGGCGAGTTTGATGTGAAAACCGGCAACTGGTCAGCATATATCGAGCGGCTGGAAATGTATTTCCTGGCGAACAAAATCGAAGAAAATGTCAAGCTACCTACGCTAATTTCCGTTATGGGAGAAGAAGCGTACGAATTATTATCGACTTTGGCGAGTCCGGCAAAACCTGCAAGCTTATCTCTGCAAGGAGCGGTAAGCTTATTACAAAGTCACTTGCAACCTAAGCCTTCGATTCTAGCGGAAAGATTCCGCTTTCGTCAAAGGAGGCAGTTTGAAAATGAAACGGTAGCCGATTACGTAACGGAACTCAAAAAGATGTCACGGAATTGTGACTTTCTCAAGGCGCTGGAAGAAAACTTGAGGGATCAATTCGTGTGTGGTCTGAAGAGTGAAGCCACATGACAAAGATTATTCGCTGAAGAGAACCTGAGCTATCAAAAGGCAGTAACTTTGGCGACTTCTCTCGAGGCAGCAGAAAGGGACGCCGGATCGGTGGAGCGCGCGGCAGTCGAAGGCGTGAATAAGCTGTGTATAACCGGCTGCAAAGTGTGCGGTGCTAATCATAAGCCGGAAATTTGCCGTTACCAAGAATATGAGTGCAGTTTGTGCAAAAAGATAGGCCATCTTCGTCGAGTGTGTCCGGAAAACGAGGGTAAGGCGCCACGCCAGTACAGTGGCGGGCGGAGCTATAGCGGCGGCAGAGGAGCGCAGGGGCGGCGCGGGCGCGGAGGGCGCGGGCGCGGCTGGCGCCCGGCTTGCGCAAATACCGCCGGCAGTGGCACCCACTGGGTGCATGACGAGGGCGCTAGCGGAGGCGCCGGCGGCGGCGCCGCGTCCGGAGCGGTCGGCGGCGGGAGCACGGCGCGGGACGCGGGCGCGGGCCCGTCAGATCTGTGCGCGCACCGGGACCGGGATCAGGGTCATCCAGAGGACGACTACAGTTACGAGGAGCCTGTATTCCAGATGTCCTTAACGAAGTATAAGCCGATGTGTATATCTATATTAGTAGGTGATGTAATACTAAACATGGAGATAGATACAGGATCAGCCTTATCTTGTGTAAGTCGTGCGACTTACAAGGAATTTTATCACAACTTTACATTACACCCTTGCAAACTGAAGTTAAAGTTTTACGATGGGTCGAAAATTAAACCGTTAGGTTATTTAGAGGTTAATGTCAACTACCAAGGTAAAAGAAAAATGTTGGACTTGTACGTAATTGATAATGGCTGTACTAATTTATTAGGACGGCAATGGCTGTCAGAGCTGTCCATCGAGGTATAGGTCTGTTATCTAAAGCTGGCACGTTCACAGTACTCACACTTATGCAATTTCACTATACAGGATGTTTAAAAATATATGATTTTGATTCAAAATGCGACTCTAGTTTAAGTGTAGACTAGAGTTAGGTTTTAGTAAAATAGGTGCGTTGTAGATAAATAAATACAAATATATGGGTTACTTGTTATAACATATTTTTAGCAAATTCGAGCGAAAAGTATTAAAAACAAGGTGGAATCAATGGTCACAAAATAGTTTTAAATTTCAATAAATTTTCACATGAACAAAAATAATTTCACCTAAGAAAATCTTTACCAAAACAGAAAATAATTATCCCAGAAATCCTCAACAATTTAATTATAATTTAATTATGTAACAAAGGGTAACGGACGCTCAGTGGTCAGTTACTGGATGAATTACCGTACCTTTTTTTCTAATTGCTTGCCACAGATAAAAACTTTATTACTGTTCTGTAATTTCATCAACTGGAAGGAATCTGTGATCAACTGAGCAACATCATTCGGTTTCTATTGTGGTTACGCGAATGTTCTGTTCTCCTATTCCTCTTCTTTTTCCTCAACGTTTTTTCCATGATTTTAGCACCAGTAGCAGTTGTTCGAAGTCCAATCACAATCAAATGCAAGAACCAAAAGAAAAGAGGAAAGACCACAGAATAAACTGGCAATTCCCATTAGAAAAACAAAAAACCTCTCTTAAAAATGCCATCTACTGACTAATGAGCCGTTTTAAGAAGAAAAAAAAACGAAAGGCTGTCAAAGGAATGCAGTTTTGGACCTCAGCCCAATAGCCATGTGTGATATATACATGTTATTTTTATGAAATTGAAAATGTTAGTTTTTTTTCAATACAATATAACTCCGAAAGGACAAACATTTGGCTGTTGACGTCATAGAGTGCGACAAGTGAGTCCTGGCACAAGCCTTTGGCGGGAAATTTAAAAATCTTTTAGTTGATAACCCTGCATCTATATGCCATAAATCATCTTGATACTTTTGCTTAAGTTTATTATTTGTTTAATTAGTTTGGAGTCTCCAATGAATTTTGTCCAAACATAAATAAACATAAGCAAAACGAAAACAAAACTACATCAAAACCAACATTTCCACTCCACCAAAAACAGGGATAATAAAGATGCACCACATAAACTTATAAACATTTATTAATGCTGAACCATAATCAAAATCTGATTCATATCTTTTTTCTCCAACATCTTTGAGTTCTTTGACTAAGTCTTCGATCTGACGTTTAAAATGTTCGTCATCCGACAGACCTTACAACAAGAAATAATTCATGTTTGTTTTAAAACATTATTACTCTTATGTATATACTAAAACATAGGTAAAATTATGTTGAATAGAAACAAAAGTTCTTGTTTAAATCTAGGACGAGTATCAAACTGTTTGGGCTGTACTACTTGCAGCTGAAATACCTAAGTTTGACAGTCAGAGTGTGGCCATATGAAGAATTCGAAATAAATCGCGTCCCAGGACTCGCTTGTCAGACTCTAGTAACTTTTATTCAGCTCGCTGAGACCTATTCGATGATGTATCACACATGGCTATTGGACTGAGGTCCAAAATTGCATTCCTTTGACAGCCATTCGTTTTTTTTTTTTTTTAGTTCTTCTGAAAGCGGCTCATTTGGAACTACTTTTCTTAGCTCTCAGAAAAATCCCTCATTGAAACGCACATACGGTTGAATACCAAAAAGATCACGCTGTATATATAAACAGTAGTAAAAGTAAAACTATAACTGTCCCCTTCACACTCATAAGCTAGACCGCGCGCAAGAGAGACGGGCAGACTTTTACACCAGTACACGTCACGCCGCGCGCTATTCACAGACACTACACAAGCGCAACGTGTAAATGTGTTGAACGTGCCAGCTTTACTTAACTGACCTATACCAACTTGCAAAATCTATGATGTTAATGTAAACAATACTCAGGTGCATGCAAATAGGTCTAGTGAAAGTGACACACAGAATTATATAAAAACTATAATTTCCAGGCATAAGGAAGTTTTCGACGGCGGTCTGGGGCAGTACAGTGGCGGCACGGTGGCGTTGAACGTGCGCGAGGGGGCGCAGCCAATATTCTGCCGTGCGCGGCCGCTACCGTTCGCCATGCGAGCGCGGGTCGACGCCGAGCTGGACGCGATGCTGCGCGCCGGCGTCATCGAACCTGTTGACCACTCCGACTGGGCCACACCACTTGTTATTGCAAACAAGGCGGACGGAGGGATTCGTCTATGTGCGGACTATAATGTAACGCTAAATCGTGTTTTGAAGATGGACAGGTACCCGGTTCCGAGAATAGACGAATTGTTTAGCGAATTGAGTGGAAATAGGTACTTCACAAAAATTGACTTAACACAGGCATATAACCAACTCGAACTAGATGAGGCTTCTAGATCGTATACAGTGATCAACACGCACCGGGGACTATTTAAATATAATCGATTAGTATATGGCCACTCGTCGAGTCCTGGGATATTCCAAAAATTTATGGCTAATTTATTTAGAGGCATCTCGGACGTTATTGTTTTCTTCGATGACATACTAATAAAAAGTAAGGACGTAGACAGTCACTTAAAAACAATTGAAAGGGTTTTTACAATTTTGGAAAAAGGGGGTTTGAAAATTAAAAAAAGCAAATGTAGTTTCTGAGCGAGTGAGGTAAAATATTTGGGATATGTAATTGACAAGGACGGGGTAAGGGTAGATCCTGATAAAATTAAATCGATAGTTGATATGGCTTACCCAAGGAATGTGTCGGAATTAAAATCCTTTCTTGGTATGGTGAATTTTTATGGGAAATTTGTGAAATATATATTACTCAAAAAAGGAAGGCATTTTAAATGGACCAATAAAAGTAGCTTAACGTTTAACAGTGTAAAGAAATTATTGTGCAGCGCAGAAGTGTTAGTGCATTTTGATATAACAAGAGAGTCTGTAGTGACGTGCGACGCGAGCCCGCTCGGCGTGGGCGCCGTGTTAGCTATGCGCGAGCCGGATTATGGCTCTGAGCGAGTGGTAGCGTATGCATCGCGGGCGCTAACGCCCGCCGAGAAACATTACAGTCAGATACACAAAGAGGCGCTGGCAATAATTTTTGCAATTGATAAATTTCACCAGTACCTGTATGGTAGGAAATTTACACTAAGAACGGACCACAAGCCTTTGGTCAGCAAATTTGGCCTCAATACCGGCATCCCAGTCACAGCCGCTAGTCGGCTTCAAAGATGGGCTATTAAATTAGGGGCTTACGATTTCACTATAGAGTATATTCGAACGGACCATAACACAGCAGATGCACTCTCGCGGCTAATAAAAGCGCACAGGGAGGTAGGTGAGGACACGTTGCCCGAGCAAACATATCTTCATTTTGCAACGGACGCCCTACTTTTAGATTATTCTCATATAAAAAAAGAAACCCATTCAGATCCGATTCTCTCAAGGGTACTTACTTACATTAGAGATGGCTGGCCTCAAGATACCGAAGTAAGAGAGTTAAAACCATACTTAAATAGAAAAAATGAACTTTACACGGAATTAGGATGCATTTTATGGGGCCATAGGGTAGTAATTCCACCCACAATTAGAAAAAAAGTTTTAACAGAATTACACGACAGTCATATGGGGATTGTAAAAACCAGATCCCTTGCTCGAAGTTACGTTTGGTGGCCAGGGTTGGATGAAGGTATAGAATCAATTTGCAGGGAGTGCAGCATTTGTGCAGCCGTGGCAAGCCCACCGCCAGCACACGCGCCGCATGGCCCTGGCCGAGCAGACCCTGGGCAAGAATTCACATAGATTTCTTGGGTCCTATTTTTGGCCTCACGTATCTAATCGTAGTGGACGCCTGCTCCAAGTGGATAGAGGCTATTAGAATGAAAAGCACGAACGCAGGGTCAGTAATAGCAGTACTGAGAGATATGTTCGCACGATTCGGCTTACCCAAACAAATTGTTAGCGATAATGATCCACCGTTCACAAGCAATGAATTTGACATTTTTTTAAAAAGAAACAAAATAAACCACGTATTTTCCGCGCCCTATCATCCGGCTTCGAACGGAGCGGCGGAGAATGCAGTGAAGTTATGCAAGCGAGTAATAAAAAAAGCTATCGCCCAGAAGCTCGATCCTGACATAGCTCTGTGTAGGTTTTTATTAACATATAGAAACACGGAACATTATACGACCATTGATAGCCCAGCAAAAATCTTGCAAGGTCGCGATCTGCGAATGCGCCTAGATGAGTTGAAACCATCGCGGGAGGCGCGAGTGCAAGAGAGACAGAGGCACAGCGAGCAGCACGCGGGCGGCGCGCGGCGGCAGCTCGCGCCCGGCGACGCGGTCTGGTACCGCGACTACCGCTCTCGCGACAAATGGTTACCGGGTAGGCTCATGGATAGGCTAGGTACTACTGATTACAGAGTAAAGGCTCTCGGAACCGTGGTACAAAGACACATCGATCAACTGAGGTTTAGACGATCAGAATCGATCGGTTCGAAGGAAGTTGACCGTCCAGCGTTCACTCGTAGTCCGAAAGGGACATCCCTAAGTCTGCTGCAATGGCCGAACTTAGATACCCCAAGTCTGACTTCGGAGGGAGCTTCGGTGACGCCGGCGACAGAGAGTGTGGTGACGTCACCAGTGACGTTGTCGGAAGGCGAACCGAACAGCCCTGCCGCTGCCGTGCCGACATTGCCCGCAGCCGGACCGTCGGCGGATGGGCCTAGACCTGACGTTGTGTCCGAGCAACCTGCCCGGGAAACTAGACATCGTAGGCCGCCACGAAGATACGGCATAGATGATATATATTATTAAATTTGTACATAGTGATAGGTTAGTGTTTATAATTAGCTTAGGTTTATTAAGTTTGGGTAATAATTAAGGGTGAAGGTGTTAGATATTAGAGGGTATTTCATGAATACCCCGCGGGCGGCCCGGCTGTCTGTCGTCAGTCTTCTAATACACGTATTCCGGAGCACACACATTGTCTTATTTATCAATTGTGCGCCGAGATCATCCGCTTGTTCGATATTCATGCACCTGTTAGGCCGGTCTCGCTCAAGCATCGTCCCACTCCGTGGATCTCGGACCTTGTCCGCAAAGCGATGATGAGACGGGACCGTGCTTTCCGAAAGTATAAGCGGGACAGGTCTGATGTCAACTGGACAGAATATAAGGCTGCTAGGAACAGATGCAATCAGATGTGTAGAAGAGCTAAACGTCGTTACATCTCTGAACAGATCGAGATTTCAACGCCTGCTGGTTTATGGAGATTTCTGAGGACCCTAGGCGTGGGAAAAACTACATCGTCCGACTCTAGAATCATTTTTGATCTTGATGAGCTCAATAGGCATTTTGCGTCGGTGCCCACTCTAGATCCTCAGACTAAATCTGAAACCTTGCGGCAGATCTGTTCAATGCCGAAAGCCTGCTCCAATTCTTTTGAATTTTCACCTGCTGGCAGTGAGGAAATCAAGAAACTGATTCTGACCCTTAAGTCGAAAGCTGTCGGCTGTGATTTTATTAATAAAGTTATTGTGATTAAAGTCTGACTTTTATTACCTACTAAAATGTAAATAACTCCTACCTAGCCAATTTTTTAGTTAGAACATTGTTTTTTTTTTATTTGGAAGCTAAAATGGTAAAGAATAAAAGTAAGCTATAAAATTACATAGTTATAGGGCACATTTTTTTTAGTAATTTGAAGTTTTTTAAAATAAACGTCTAAAAAAATCATTTTTTTCATAAAAATACTTTTTTTTACCCAAGATAGTTACTTTTTTGCGGACTATTTATTATTTCATGGTCATCGCCAGGTATTAGGCATACAGTTTTTTTTTATTTCAAAGAAATAGACCCATTATTTTGGAAGAAATCAATACTTTTGTACATAGAGTTTTTAATGAAACATGAAAATCTTAAAATACCAATAAATCCTACAATATTTTTTTATAATTTTTTTTTATATTTTTCTAGTCAATGATTCATGGTCTAGTTTCATCCCCTTTCGGGATTGCACTTTATCCAGGGACACACTGTATAGGGCGTGCTATGCTCTCCTACCTCCTTGACATTCTCCTCCCTGCTATTACACACATCGTTAACTTTTCCCTGACCTCTGGTCAATTCCCTGACCTATGGCGCAAAGCCTATGTCGTTCCCCTGCCTAAGATTCCCAGTCCTACACTACCGTCCCAGTACCGACCAATCTCTATTTTGCCTTTCCTCTCCAAAGTCCTGGAGTCACTTGTTAACCAACAGTTATCCAAATTCCTCTCCTCAACTGGTCTCTTAAATCCCTTCCAATCTGGTTTTCGGTCAGGGCATAGCACTACCACAGCTCTCTTAAAGGTCACTGAGGACATAAGGGCTGGCATGGAGGAGCAAATGGTCACCATCCTTGTCCTCATTGATTTTAGCAACGCTTTTAACGCTGTCGACCATGACCTCCTTCTAGCCACCCTTGGTAGTCTCAATGTCTCGTTCACTGCCGTGCAATGGTTCTGTTCCTATCTTCGAGGGCGCCAGCAGGCGGTTCGGTCCGGCCAGGCCCAGTATGACTGGACTGAATTAAATGCTGGTGTACCACAAGGCGGCATTCTTTCTCCAATTTTTTTCATTGTTTATCAATCTAGTCACTCCCACAACCTTTCTTGCCGCTACCATCTTTACGCGGATGACCTCCAACTTTATAGACTGTCCAGCACTGATGATCTTAGTCAAGCTGTTTCGGGTCTCAATGAGGATCTATGTCGGATTCAGAGGTGGTCCGAGTGCTTCGGCATCGCCGTTAACCCCTTTAAATGCCAGGCGATCGTCATTGGCGGCTCGAGACAGCTTGCAAAGATAGATTCTGTCTCGCTTCCCTCCTTGCAGTTCAATGGCTGCATAATAAATAGCCTTTTCCCAAACGGTTACTGATCTCGGCCTTATCATTGACCAGAAACTGTGCTGGGATGCTCAGTTAAAGGCAGTCTCGCAGAAATTCTATGCCTCGCTCCATCCATTGCTTCGTCTGAATAACTTTCTCCCTATCAATATCAAAATTTCTCTTGCAAATTCCCTTCTTCTTCCCATCCTTGACTACGCCTATGTCTGCTACCTCAATCTCTCGCAGGAATACCTGAATAAACTCGAACGTCTGCAGAATGAATTCGATTCATCTTCGGTCTGCGCAAATTCGATCATGTGTCAGAATTTCGCGCCAGGTTAAAGTGGCTTCCGATTCGAGATCGCAGAAATCTTCGAATCCTCTGCACCCTCTTCTCTATTCTTAACGATCCTAATACTCCCCTATACCTCAAGTCACAATTTGCCTTCTTATCCTGCACACATAGCAGAGAACTCCGTTCCTCCCAAAACCTTCTTCTTTGTACCCCTTCTCACCACTCTGGTTACATCTCTAGCTCTTTCAGCGTCTCAGCCGTTCGCCTGTTGAACGCCCTTTCTGAAAACATCCGTAAAGCCCCCTCTCGGAATTATTTCAAAGCCCTTGTCCGGAAACACTTCCTCGAGAAGTGTTACCTAAACCTCCCCTAGGCACTTTCCACGATAAGGATCTTTCAGTTGTATGTTCCTTATGTTCTGTATCTTTTTAATCATAGATTTATGGTAAATTATATGTATATTTTTCCTAGTTTTCTCGTAGTGTGTAGATATATTATGTATTTTATTTTATTGTAATATTTAGACTCATTATATTTTAGTACATTTTTTTATTATATATGTAAGTATATATTAATGTGTAAGGTTATTCAATATATGTATGTTTTTAGATTTATTTTTTGCACGCCTACCAACTCTTTCGTTTTACCTCCTGCGGTTGACTGGTAGAAAATGCTTATGGCATTAAGTCCGCCGCATTGTACTATATTTTTACTTAAAATTTAAGTGCACTAAAAGTATCAATAAATAAATAAATAAATAAATACCTACTGGGAAAAAGTTTTATAATGTAACAGTGTAACATAAATAAGGCGGTGTGGCATACCGGGAACAAAGGGGCTAGAGTCTGACAAGCGAGTCCTGGGACGCGATTTATTTCGAATTCTCCATATGGCCACACTGCTGACTGTCAAACTTAGGTATTTCAGCTGCAGGTAGTACAGCCCAAACAGTTTGATACTCGTCCTAAATTTAGACAAGAAAATAACTTTTGTTTCTATTCAACATAATTTTACCTATGCTTTAGTATGTACATACGAGTAATAATGTTTTAAAGCAAACATGAATTATTTCTTGTTGCAAGGTCTGTCGGATGACGAAAATGTTAAATGTCAGATCGAAGACTTAGTCAAAGAACTCAAAGATGTTGAGAAAAAAGATATGAATTAGATTTTGATTATGGTTCAGCATTAATAAATGTTTATAAGTTTACGTGGTGCATCTTTATTATCCCTGTTTTTGGTGGAGTGGAAATGTTGGTTTTGATGTAGTTAATGTTTTCGTTTTGTTTATATTTATTTATGTTTGTACAAAATTCATTGGCGACTCCAAACTAATTAAACAAATAATCAAGTTAAGCAAAAAGTATCAAGATGGTATATTCAGACTATATGCAGGGTTATCAACTAAAAGATTTTTAAATTTCCCGCCAAAGGCTTGTGCCACGACTCACTTGTCGGACTCTAAATCAGAAATCCCATACATTGGCGTACTTGCTTAATTGCACCCCTGATTACCTAAAAGTGCAAATACTATACTTCCCTAAACATTTTTATTAGTGTAAGTATTGTTATATTTATTTGAAAAAATGTTCTTCAATTTCAACTAATAAATTGGCGATAGGCATTAATTTTTATAACGTTAATATCTCAAACAACCTCTTAATTGATATCTCAATTATCCTGATCTTGTTACGTAAAAGCCGTGACTTGACGTGGGAATGCCGCGTGACCTCATCATTTCTCCCTCGTCACCTCTGTCTAAAGTTAATGTTCGTTAATTTCCGCCCCTCGAGTATTTATTTTGTCCCACACTGTTAATCGAAGCAGGAAATGAGGGTATGCGCTACCGCTATGGTATTTGGGGCACCCTGTATAACTTTATTTATTAGGCCTACTTATAGACTCAGCATTGAATTTATGTATATTGTTGTTGCGTGCGTGAGGTTAGATAGTTCAACGAAGATAGGTGACGCATCGAAAAGAAAGGTAACGATGGCAGTCCGTTTTGCCCGGACAATCCAACATTGTAATGTACGTAAAAATATTATATACTTTTAATAAATATGGTCTGAGGATTTGCTGGACCATAAGTTAACGGATATTACTAGATGACCCGCCAAACGTTGTTTTGCCAAATTGGTTATCCTTATCACTTCATCATCAACCCATTATGCCCCCACCGAGGGGCACGGGTCTCTGCCATGAGGAAGGTATAAGCCATAATACTCCACCACGGGGGCCAAGTCCGGATTGGTGGAGGCTTGTAAGACTAGTGGCTGGTATTACTGTCAGAAGTTTCAAGCCGCCCCCTAAGGCCTTTGACTTGGCTTAACGACTGCCATCTATCGACGGCAGCCGGCACCAACTGCTCAACGTGCCTTACGAAGCCCGGAACTGCTCGGAAAAATGCCTCTAGCGTTAGTCATAGATCGGTTACCCATCCGTGCACTGAACGCGCCCTATGTTGCTTATCCTTCGTGATCGTTTAAGATCACTCAGGCGGCCGGGGCTACGGGCTCATATACACATAAAATTTCATCAAAATTCTGTCAAGCCGTTTCGGAGGAGTATGCGCACTAACATTGACACGAGAATTTTATGTTTATATCAGAACAGAAGAAGATTTTCGGAAGTCGTCTTTGATCATTAAAAGTTACTTCGAAAATACCTGACTTGAAATATATTGCATTTTATTCTATCCGGGATAAATACCACACAGACACAGACTCTAATCTAGTGTGTATTCCGCTAAACATTCCTTTACATTGCCTGTCTCAATAACATTGCCTATGTCATTTCTAAGGGCCGATTTCTAAATTGAGAATTTCGCTAAGTACTCACTTAACTGTAGTGCTGTCTCGTCAATTTCTTTAGAAAAGAGCGTGACAGCACGTTACTCAAGTATTTACTTAATGTAAATTCTCAATACAGAAATCGGCCCTAAGTCATTGTATTGGATGTGTCTACATCTTGTGAACAATATATTTTTCATCTCTTGTAATTATGGAGGAAATGTTCCAAAGGCCTTTAATTTCCTACAGGACAAAGTTTATTTCAACTTTTCCTTAATACAGTTGGGTGTATGAAAGAAAAGTTTCGTCAAATGTGACAAAAACATAACATCATCTAACATCAATTCGAAACCCTGTACCCATCTACCTACTGTCTAGTTATCACCTCGTTACATTCTAGTGGATTGAAGTGTCTCCAATAATAATAATCATCTACATACTATTGTCGTCGGGCGGTTCACTAACCTAAAGATAGTGTCACGTTGTGTGTTTTCTCCAATGACTCGAACGGCTCAGGTTTCGATTTACTCTGGTATCACCATAGAATTTTGTAGGCTGACATTTCTTCTTTAAGGTTTGTTTGATGAGATGGCCGCCTGTGATTGGTCGTTGTTTGTGGGATGCCATAGGAAATCTAGTTACCCCATTTCAGGAAAAAAATATAGTAACTTCAGGTGTTGATGAATATCATTTATTTAGTTAAAAGATAGGAAAATAATAACATAATAAACAAAGAATTAATACAGCTAGTAAAGAAAAATACAGGTAAATGTTATTCATACAACATGGAAATTTTGGAATATTGTTTTAGGAGATAATCATTTCTTTTATATGGCCACCCAAGCATAAGATTGACAATCGTGACGCGACGGTCTGCTGGTATAAGAGAGAGCTCCAAAATGTCGAGGATCATTAGCTGGAAAGATCCGGACACTGACCCATTTCTGGGCCTCCATTGTGAGCAGATTTGGCTCAGATGGCGTTGAAGCAGCCCATTTAAGTTATATTTTGTGGCAGCAGGAAATCGGTAAGTAAATACTTATATGGAAAGCTGTGTGTAGAATCTTGTACAATTCCGGTTAGGTCATCTCTCATCCTCGTGGTTATTTTTAGGATACAACAGACGGCGGCAGTCATCTCATCAAACAAACCTAAAAGAAGAAATGTCAGCCTACAAAATTCTATGGTGATACCAGAGTAAATCGAAACCTGAGCCGTTCGAGTCATTGGAGAAAACACACAACGTGACAATAGATATCACACACGCTAGACGATCCTAAATGAATAATATATTGTGTGATTAGGTGCTTCGTCCCTTATGAATACCGTAAAAGTACCGCAATACCGCCACGACAACGCAGCAAAGCTAATTTTTTGGTTCAAATCAAACAAAGAAAATTTTCATTTACAACATTCGAACCCTGTGGTATCTGATCTGAAAAAATCAAACAATTATATTCATTAAAAAAGTTCATTCCACTAATATACTCTCAAGAGTTAAAACCAGTTTGTAAGAGGAATTCCTGTCATAAACCGGTTCTAACTACGTCTTAAAAGGGCTTCAGTGAAATCGACTTTTAATAAAAAAATTTTTGTTTCGCTTTCATTTTAAAGGTATCCCTCTCAGGCAGAGACAGGATTCCGTTTTCAGCCATCATGGCGTAAAGTTCAATTTTTTGTAACAAATGTTTTCCGAACATCCGTTAGGGCTAAAGTTTCGTACAGGCCCTGTAAAAAATAAATATATAATAATAATCGGGCAGAGACAAAGGAGGTACACGGAAAATCGAGTAATCTCGTGTTCAAACGAAAACGAAATTATTACGACATTACTTGAATCAAATTGGCATGATAATTAAGGCCTCATAAAGGCAATAATTGGTTCAGCGTTCCATGAATCGATTGCAAAGGCAGCTACTGAAATCGATCAGGCCTCAAGCGTGACCTCATGTATTTAATTAAGGCATATCCAATTAGGAAATCCTATCACGATTAGCACAAAGAACGCAGAGTCATATCGTGGCAAATATTTGCCGAAGCCTGGCGGGAGCGACCTCGCTCTGCACGTGCGGCCTGTGAACGCATGCCGGAATAACTTTACTCTGTACTCAGAGTATACAAACAAATAATATACCGACGGGATATTGTACCTTTATCCGGATGCTTTTACTGTACCTATTTTTATTTTAAGGTAGGTAAAAGTACTATTGTTTTTTGAAAAACGTCACCGCATGTAACGTGCGGAATTGGGCTATTAAGTATACCTTGTAAATACTCGCAATTGGGCAGTACATAAGCCATTAAAACATTGTTATAAAATTACCAAGCGCTAAACCGCTTCAAGCAATTTTTCTATAGCTTAATGGGCTAGTTGCCCTAAAAAATGTAATTAGTCCGTCTTTTAGATTATTCAAAAATAAGGGACACGTATTTTTTTTAATTTTATTTAAAATAGACCAAAAATGACAAAGATAATGTAGCCCATTAAAGTTACAGGTGACGTCACGCCGTGCTGCATTTTTTAGCACGGAGTGACGTCACACGTAACTTTAATGATCTATATCTTTGTTATTTTTTGTTTAATCGAAAAAAGAAATAATAAGTGTCCAATATTTTTTTATAATCTAAAATACGGACTAAATTTAATTTAATTATTAGGAAAAAGCCGGAATAATGAGAAAAAGAGACACTGCATCACGTTGTAGCGCTATCTTTTTCGGCCATTACTTTGAAACCTTAAAAAAATGCTCTCATGTAACGTAAGGGTTTCGAAATAACACGTTGTTCTTGCAAGTGTGCGACATAGAATCAAGTTTTTGTCCCGGAGGGTTAGGCAGAGAGCAGGGTTTGCCACATACCACGAGCCTGCCAAACATGTATGGCTATATTGCTTAATATAGTAACGTTTATTATACCTACATCTATGCACACTGCTTTTGGGTACTTTTAATCTACTTCACAAGTACTTTCCCTAGTGGATATTATTATAGTCTCCACCTGGGGCATTCCATACTGGCCTTTCCGGCATTACCCAGAGCTAAGAAGTTGTTTTTATGAAGCTATTAAATAAACCTCTTATGCAGGGTGTTGATTTGTACAGTTAAATCAGACTCAGGGGTGGTTATTTACATCTGCCCGATTATTATTATATATATATTTTTTTTTGTTTAGTGAAAATCATTAGAATCCGCGGTTTTGCGGCAAGCACGCGTTTATGATTTTTAGGTGATAGCCGCTAAAAAAAATATTTTTTTTGCTTCAGTATCATGTAAATAAACATCCCTGAGTCTGCTTTAACTGTACAAATCAACACCCTGTATATATAACTCGTAAGCAGTTGAGGTTTGTTAGAAGCTGTTATGTCAGAATTAAATTACATACAGTCTCTGCCGGAGCCTCCAATGCAAGGCGCTTGGTAAAGAAACAAACTATGTCTTAGTGCTTAATGCAATTCGTTATGTGAACTTGATTCACTCCTGAGCAAGTTTTAAACTGTAGCTGAGAGCTCGCAAAGTTGACGCTCGAACTTCTTGCGAACACACGAGTTCACACGACTCAAGAAGTGGCACTGTGGAAGCAATACAAAAACCGGCCAAGGGCGAGACGGACTCGCACATTGGGGCTTCAGTACTGTCATAAATACACAATGAATTTAGAGTGGTCTGAAAAAGCAAAATTAACTTTCCTTAACAATACCTACCGAATACGCTAGTTAGTTTTTTTAAAGGCACTTTCCAAAAATATATCTACACAAACTCGAATCTATGACAACCATTATTAGTCAGACAGAGCGGCATATGCGTAATGCGGTTGCGCGGGTCATTGCTCCTGCATCTATTTACACAGATTAATTACTTATAGTTCTTAATAATGTATGCGCCTGTATCTTCTTGCGTTGCCATCTCCTATCAGAGGTCGGCTATCATTTTGGCTACACTGTCACGTGATGTAGCTGCTCGCAGAAGTTCTATATTTCTGGTGTTGAACCACTCTGATGTAAATGTTTAATTATAATACCTACTAGGTAGGTGTATACAGTGTGGCCCTGGATAAAGTGCAATCCCGAAAGGGGATGAAACTAGACCATGAATCATTGACTAGAAAAATATAAAAAAAAAATATAAAAAATTATTGTAGGATTTATTGGTATTTTAAGATTTTCATGTTTCATTAAGGACTCTATGTACAAAAGTATTGATTTCTTCCAAAATAATGGGTCTATTTCTTTGAAATAAAAAAAAAACAGTATGCCTAATACCTGGCGATGACCATGAAATAATAAATAGTCCGCAAAAAAGTAACTATCTTGGGTAAAAAAATGTATTTTTATGAAAAAAATGATTTTTTTAGACGTTTATTTTAAAAAACTTCAAATTACTAAAAAAATGTGCCCTATAACTATGTAATTTTATAGCTTACTTTTATTCTTTACCATTTTAGCTTCCAAATAAAAAAAAAACAATGTTCTAACTAAAAAAACACGCTATCTACGAACTTTTAAAGTGGAGCCTAATCGTGTTACCGTGCAGGTAGAGACCGTTTTTTCCATTGTTTCCGTCCTACTCTGTGCCCTTCGGCAGTCGCAGTCCTTTTGTTCTACACTCAGGTAGAGGGAAGGCGAGGGGAGGGGAGGCAGGGGGTTCGAAACAGGACTTACACAGTCGCTCCGATATTCTCGCCGCTGCTACTACTGTTCTCGTTCTCGCATTGTGTTCTCGTTGATTTGTTATTAAGTTTTTGTTACATTGTTGACTGTTACGTTTTCTACTGTTCGTTACGTTTGGACTGTTCCTGTTCTGCTGTTAAGTGTTGACGAAATGCCGCGATTGACAGAGTTCTCACCTCGAGAAATAGCCGACATGCATTATTATTATGGCATGTCACATGGTCGCACAACAGTCGCTCGGACTGCATACATAAATGCTTTCCCGGGCAGACTCATACCCTCAGCTCGAAATTTTCAAGAGATTCATAGGAGGCTCTCCAACATTGGACTTGGTTTGGCACGAGATCGCCGTGAGCAACCAGCTGTCGTTATTGACAATGCGATAGAAGAGGCCATTTTAAACGATCTGTTTGCTGACCCTACAACAAGCATAAGACGATTAGCGTTGCGTCATGGCATATCGAAGACGTCTGTCTGGCGAATTTTGAAAAAGGAGGGATTGCATCCTTTCCATTACCAACGAGTACAACATTTACACGAAAATGTAGATAATCGTCCAAGATGCGTAATGTCGACGTGGATTCTAAGAAAAATTAGAGCTGACCCAAATTTTCCCAAACGCATTTTTTGGATGGACGAAGCGACATTTACCCGAGACGGCATTACAAACTGCAGAAATTTGCACCAGTGGTCTCACGAAAATCCACGATTGAAGCGGGCATCTACTTTTCAAGTAAAATTTTCAATAAACGTATGGGCATCGACGACATTTTAATTGGTCCAGTCATTTTACCCAGAACCCTAAATGCTGAACGTTTTTTAGAATTACTACAAAATTTACCCATGTTAATGGAAGATGTTCCCCTGGCTACGAGACGGCGTGGGCGTATGTATCTCCAAATGGATGGATGACCTGCACATTATGGGCGGGAGGTGCGGCGATTTTTGAACGAAAATTACCCGAACCGGTGGATTAGCCGAGGAGGGCCAGTAGGCTGGCCAGCGCGTTCACCTGATCTGACACCCCTAGATAATTTTTTATGGGGTGTCATGAAGCAAAGAGTATACAGCACGCCAATAAATACCGAGGCACAGTTGCACGACCGAATAATTCAGTGCGCAAATGACATTAAAAATGATCCAGGAATGATTCGCAGAGCCACTAACCAAATTAATATTCGTGCAGTAATGTGCTTGCAAAATCGAGGAGGCCATTTTGAACATTTAATGCATTAAATAAAAATGCAAAATTGTAAATTACGGATAATTTTATTAATAAAGTTATTGTGATTAAAGTCTGACTTTTATTACCTACTAAAATGTAAATAACTCCTACCTAGCCAATTTTTTAGTTAGAACATTGTTTTTTTTTTTATTTGGAAGCTAAAATGGTAAAGAATAAAAGTAAGCTATAAAATTACATAGTTATAGGGCACATTTTTTTAGTAATTTGAAGTTTTTTAAAATAAACGTCTAAGAAAATCATTTTTTTCATAAAAATACATTTTTTTACCCAAGATAGTTACTTTTTTGCGGACTATTTATTATTTCATGGTCATCGCCAGGTATTAGGCATACTGTTTTTTTTTATTTCAAAGAAATAGACCCATTATTTTGGAAGAAATCAATACTTTTGTACATAGAGTCCTTAATGAAACATGAAAATCTTAAAATACCAATAAATCCTACAATAATTTTTTATAATTTTTTTTAATATTTTTCTAGTCAATGATTTATGGTCTAGTTTCATCCCCTTTCGGGATTGCACTTTATCCAGAGCCACACTGTATATAACGATGCAGGAGAAAAAGCCCTCTGTAGGCCTACCAGACAGACATCATCATCATCAACCCATTATGTCCTCAGGAAGGTATAGGCCATAGTCCACCACGGGGGCCAAGTCTGGATTGGTGGAGGCTTGTAAAACTAGTGACTAATTATTATAGGGTCTTGTAGGCCCGACCGGGTACGGAACCTTTAATAAATGAAACAGATTGTGCACCCTCGCTCACTTCGATAATTTCCATTAGGTAGGTACTCATATTGTTCAAAAGAATGATTTTGTTTGTATTTAAGAGTTATTATAGGTTTGTTCGCATCTTTCTCCCAATATGTTATTGTCATTTGTTAATGTACGAGCAGCACCTGATAAATGTTTTTAAGAGAAGAGCTAGATGATAAGGACGTCGCCTTATTTGTGAAGAGAGCTATGCCACACTTGAGTGGTTCCGAGATAGAGTATTATAAAATTAAAAACATTACCTCTGCATTCTTTCTTCATCTTTCCATTTAACTCCTTTCACATCTGAATGAAAAATAAACTACTAGTTTAGTTATCACTTAGATCTCTTCACCAATACAATCTCCATTTAACGCCGAGTAGGGTGGCGTTCATAACTCAATTCGGTTAAACGTGTGGCATAGCTCTCTTCACCACTAAGGCGACGAGGAATGGTTGCACGAAGTGCCGCTTATGTACGTTAAGTATATCTAAAGCCATCTTAGAGCCGAGCAGGAAGGCATCAAACTCTTATGATTGCCCCGTGTCGCAGCCGATTAGTTTCCAAACTAACATTAACACCCAACTCACCCGAGACCGGGAAATTGTTTTCGATACAAACATTGTTTAGGGCAGCCTTTGAGCATTGTTACGCTCAAATTAAGAGGGGAAGAGTCAATTAACTATTACATTTATTTTGTATAGGTAGTCATATTATTTAGAACGGGAACAAATTTTTACAACTGTTATTTAAACAATACAGAAGTTATCATGATCAGTTGAAAAATTTAATGGGCAGTCATTTAATTTTTCGGCGGTTAGTAAACTAGTGAGCCAGTAAAACATAAGCAGTAGTTTAATGAATGAATGAGCAGTAAAACGGTTGGAATGGGCAGTTCACAGTGGGCGGTAGCATCCGAACTTCATTTTGAATGAAAAGAAGTTAGGTTATGTTGGAAAAAATGTAAAATAGGTTAGGTTAGGTTGGAAACAATAACCCTATAGGTTAGGTTAGGTTAGAACTGTGATCAACACACGAAAACACTAGGAAAATTCTATCCATTTCACTAGGAATACATTTTACCGCCTAATAGTTTATAGAACTGCTTAAAATAAAATTTATTACTAACCAATTACGATTTGTTAACTGTACGCGCCTAACCGCCCAGTTCAACTTTTCCACTGCTCAGTATTTATTGAACTGCCCGTTTAAATTATTTTATGACTCATTTACTGACAGTTATGACAGTTTACTGCTCAGTTTTTACTGCTAAACTAGTTTGCAAACATGCGTTTTTTTATTTTTTTACCTACCATAAATCAAATATTGAACTGCCGCTTTAATTCTATGCCAATTAGTCCTCTAGGATATGGGCTTGAGGTTACGTGTGTAGGTATGCGTTTGCATATTAAGATACAAATCTCGTGTTTCTCGTACAGTAACAATCTGTTAATGTACCTTTAACAGCTGTCAGTTCCCCACGCATACAAAAAAATACAACTGATAGTTGCTAAGAGACTTTTAATTTAATTTGTTTATTGGTGTGTATGTGTAAAACATTTAACAAACAATCGTTGAAACAGAGCTTAGTAGAGTATATCTAGAATGTCACCCAAAGTATACACACAACGTGAGATCAGGAAAATGTAAACAGCCTTACATAACCAAACGACGTT
This sequence comes from Yponomeuta plumbellus, assembly GCA_947310845.1. NCBI lineage: Eukaryota > Metazoa > Arthropoda > Insecta > Lepidoptera > Yponomeutidae > Yponomeuta > Yponomeuta plumbellus. The sequence goes on along the minus strand of OX371198.1, from coordinate 11,934,808 downwards.
TTAAACTAATCTAGTCTAAAATTTGACAATTTTTTTAAGAATTTATTTTAAGGTTTATTAATGCGGTTACTTTTACTGTAGCCAAGAGAAACCAGAGTTTGAAGCTCTCAAATAGGCACTTTTAAAGTTTGATCGTTCACTTCCTTACCAATGTAAGGCAAAAGAAATTTTGCAGCACAAAGCCCTTTACAACGCCGCCACGTAAACTGTACGAGAGCATTTCGCCTACCCAGCACTGCCTCGCAAATTCGCAATTGAAATTCTGGCGTAATGCCTGAATCGGACGCAGCAGTCTATTCAGCGGTCTGTATTGTCTGACGCGTTCTGCAGCGCTGCGCGAGGTTTATCCAACTGAAAGTATAGGCCTAAATAGCCGAAGAGCTGCAGCGACATTGGCATTACCCGCAGTACTGCGGCAGCCCAGGTGGGTGTCATGGAGGCTATTGTACCAGTAAAAGCGGGCTAGTTTATGTAAGTAGAGGTTGCATGTCTCCACCGCGGCTCTATTCATACGCCACTACCTGCCTTATCGCACTTCCTTTAGCATTCACAGTGCCTGCGTCTACACTGTAGCTTATGCAAACTAAGGTAAATGAACCGCTGCAGTATCTGTCTAGATTATCGCGAAGTCTTACGCCGAAACATATTTTACCGACAGCTGGATCAACTTTATTGTTACAAAGGTAAGGGTCAGTTTCTGAATTAAGAATTTCACTGTAAATACTTAACTGTAATGATGTCTTATCAAATTTCTCAGAAAATAGCGTGACAGAAGGTCACTTAAGTATTTATTTAGTGAAATTCTCAATTCAGAAACCGACCCTTACCTTTGTAACAATAAAGTTGATCCAGCTGTCGGTAAAATATGTTTCGGCGTAAGACTTCGCGATAATCTAGACAGATACTGCAGCGGTTCATATGTGTTTACTCTACTCTGTTCCTTAGCTAAGATGACATAATTTCATATAATTGTAAGTGCCTTTGTACACATAATAATATTTTGTTGTTACTTTTCCTGTATCAAGTTTTTGTGTATAATAAAATATAACAATAATAAATTGTTTGACAATGGCAAACAATTGTCATTGTCATTTGTTTGACATTGTTTGACTTTGTACTTATCTACTTTGTAACACTGTACATTATATCTACTATAGTCCGTTTTTTCATACTATGCAAAAAAAAATACGCGGTGTTACCGCTTTAAAAGCTATAGGTTAACTCGGTAGATTTTTTTACCGTGAATAGAAGACTCATGTGACCAAAATCCTTATCGCATCAAAGACATTAAAATTAAATTACTCGTAAGAGCAAAGTCTAAAAAAAAACACCTGCATAGCATACACAATTTAACTTGGAAGTAAAATGGGGTTATTTGGTTTTTACGTACTAGCAACATTCAGACATTGACATCCTAAGAATTGTATGGAGATGTCAACGTGACAATATTTTTTTTTGCATTGAATGAAAAAACAGACTGTAGGCACATTCAAAATTTATTACATCTACATATACGCAACTGATAGAAGGAAAAATGTTTTTGTTATTGAAACCAAGCAGCTTTATGCTTCATTGGAGCATTTACACCGACGATAAGTATTTTCGTTATCAAGTTATCTCTTTTATTAAAACTCGAACAAGCCCTATCGCGGCGCGCGCTAAGCGAATAATTAATTAACAAACATCACGGCTGTTGAACATGATAATCGCTAATAACATCTACGTGCAAACATCCATATCAGACCGTAACACAGCTATATTGTCCTTAGGCTTTACTCAATTTCAGTTATATCATTTTAAAATATTCTTCATGAGCGTTGGAATGTTCGTAACCTTTCTATGATATGATAGATGTGGCATTATTCTAGTATTATATATTTCACTACATACTTGAAAGTACATCTCACTTTCTCCAAGAATAATAAGGAAAAAGATTCGTATATACCAGCCTTAAACCTACAAAACAAAGTCTATTTTTAGCTACAATAGCAATAAGTCCAAAGCCCAGAAAGCGACGCCGAGGCACGTGAGTGTCTCGTTATAATAGCCGTCCATGATAATTTATTGCTTCAGATAAGGGCGGCGCTTTTTTTCACCGGGCGCGATATTCGTGGCTTAAGATGAATATCTCGTGGAAATCTTGGTTCGCTTTTATTGTTCACTGGGGTCCAATCGTACCTTTACGGGAGGGTAGATAAACAGTCCCATATCTTATACTCAGCCCACGAACGCATATTAAAACTTCCACTTACATGCCTCAATGAATAATTCTACTCGCGTCTTGTCTTTGTGAAAATGTTGTTTGGTTGTATTTGTCACGACACACGTGGGACTGAAAGTTTTTGGATCTGACCACTTACTTAAAGAAAGAAAAAAGCAATTTACAGAATTTAAAAATGGAACTCATTGCGAACATGTTACTTTTTAATTTGAGAGAATATCGTTTGATTTTTACATTGTGCCGTGCTTTTGAAAATTGTGTGGCGCCATCATAATTAATTTAATTCATGAACATTTTCATTAATTGGCTTTTATGATCTTCGCTGTGTTCGACAAGAGAGTTGTCAGAGACTTCCATTGTCACTTGGTGATGAAGCACCATGTCGCAGTTCTGTGTTTCCTGGCCCGAAGAACTCATATGTGGACTTGATCATCTCCTTGACGCGGTACGTAATCTTAGGCTGGCGATTGTGGTTACAGAATCAAAACAACTTATTTAAACTGACAAAAAAATTACTTATCAGCAAATAGCTTCAAGCTTCGTTAAGCATTAGAATGAGTCAAGTGCAAAACGTTCATCTGAAGGTTCGAAAGCTTTGCCCTCGATAGATCACGACTCAAAGGAGGACCAACATCGACTGCGTATTCATTGTTGCCGTAAAATGATAAAAAAAAGTTTAACGGAAGATAGTCTTTATAAAAATAAAATATTATCAATAAAAAGAGCCATGACAGTGTTATGTTTAATTAGCTTACATCTAACATTGGTAAAAATAAAATATTTATACCTGAACTAGGTTTACAAATAACCTGCATCTCAAGCGCTTTAATGGTTAAGATTGACAGTATAAGGTAGCTGTCTTTGGCTGACTATAATGAAAAAACTTGAACCCGAAAAAAAAAGCCAGTTGGCACAATGGGTCTTTCCTTTTGAAGATTTGCTGATGAAAGTTGAAAAGTCGAAGCATTGATTGAAAAATGGTCCCTTCTTTTTTCGGTAAATCGGGACGACAGTATCGCTTGATAATCAAAGGAAAGTGACTGCAGATTGGTACCTCACCACTTGCTTGCTTGTCTTAAGAAAAATTCGCGAAAATCGTCTTCTAATTAATGTCCTCCTTCATCACGATAACGCATTTAGAGCCATCGCAAACAGGGCGACTTGTCGCCGCGTCTAGTCGCCGCGTCAGACGCGACGTTGTCATTTGCTTCTGGCGTCTTGTCGTCGCGACTCCGCGACTCTGACGCCAAGTGTGCGGAGATTCGAACAAAATATATGAAAATTGACGGCCGTAGCGTGTCGTTGCGTCTAGTCGCCCAACTGTCGCTGTCGCGTGTCGCCTAGTGCGCGCATAGGCTTAAGCCTTAAGGTAACGGAAGCCGTTTTGAAAGATTCTAATATGGACTTGATGACGTATCTGCCTTACGGCCAACTTCTTTGGGTTCCAAAAATTAAAGTCAAACTTAGAAGCACACGTATGATGTGCCTTGAATAAGCAGTGAATGCGTTCCATGAAAAAGTTAATTGAAGAGGTTCCTAGGAAAACTGGTCCAACTGGTTTCTGCAATGTTTGAGAGAATGCAAAAATAGATTAATTGCGAAGGAACACATGTAAGTATTTTATATCTAGTCTTATTCGTCAAAATCCACAGAACTTTCAGTATTTAAACTTAAAAAAATACATACATAAAATCGCACCGCCACGCCGTAGGGGTAGGCAGAGACCAGGATTTGCCACATGCTACTATCCTGGCAAACCTTTTTTGCCTCATCAACCATCATTAGTCGTTGTAAACTCCTACCACTTTCCGGTAATTTTACCTTGCCCTTAAACATCCCTGGCGGCCATCTTCTGTCATATAAGGGATGTAAGTATACGAATTGGTGAAGGGCAAAATAAAAATAAGAAATTAATATACAAACAATACAATAAAATATTTAACGCGGAGGCCAACTGATCTGGCATTTGTAAGCTAAAAATAGCTCAGTCCGGCTACGTGGCCTCGCGAGCAATGTTGGTCCCTAGAGGGGTGTGGGGGCGCGGGGGGCGGGCGAGGGGGCAGCTTAGCCTCCGGAGATATGATTTACGAGAGTATGCCTCAGGATCACGACGATGGATAATCCATACATTAGATATAACGACGGCGGAAGGTCATGATCAAGTTAACTACTCGCCCGAATAATAAATGACACGATTACTAATAAATGAAATCACTCTGCTTGTAAAGTCTGCTGTAAGTTACAGGGAATCCTACCTACTTTTGATTGTTTCTTTTGTATTATAAATGTGAAAGTTTGTGAAGATGTTTAGTGTTTGTTACTTAAACACCCGGTAACGGATGAACGGATTTCGGAGAACGAACGGACTTATATAAAACTTAAGCATTTACATAGGTTACATATACAAAGTATAGTCATATAACTTTAGTCTTATAGCGCATTTAATAATAAATAAATAAATAAAAAAATTGCTTCTGGCCCCACACTAGGATACCCGGCGTACAGATAGACAAAGATTTGAATCGAGACATAGGATACTTGTTATCCCGGTAACCCTGCGCAGACGAAGTCGCGGGCACTATCTAGTATTCTATAAAATGAATACATACCCTAGCAAACGTATGACACAGCTGATATTAGAAAAACAATAAAAAGCTCCAAAATATAATATGCGTAAAATAAAATCTTTATTCGTCATTTCTGTACCACTCCGTAAAATAGTGAAAGCTGTGTTAGTAGAGATAGAACATTCTACACACAAATTCGAAACGAAAGTTTCGACATTGCTGGTCCAAAAATAGCCTTTTCCAATTACGACAATTCACTTGTAAAAATGGGAGTCCCACAGGGATCTATCCTAGGGCCGTTCCTTTTCCTGGTCTATGTAAATGATTTACCGTTTATGGTACAAAAAATGTGCGAGATAGTGCTATTTGCTGATGACACGTCACTTATTTTTAAAATAAGGAGACAGGATAATAATCTTGACGAAGCAAATAATGCTCTCTCGCACGTTCTAGATTGGTTTACTGCAAATAATCTATTGTTACATTCAAAAAAGACAAAATGTATGAAGTTTACCCTACCTAACGTAAAATTAGTTGAAAATAACATTGTGATTGGAAATGAAAAACTAGAATTTGTTGAAGATACTGTATTTTTGGGCATCACAATCGATGCCAAACTACAATGGGGTCCACATATTGTAAAATTAGCACATAGACTTAGCTCCGCAACATATGCTGTAAAAAGAATCCGAGAACTTACTGACGTTCCAACTGCTAGGCTCGTTTATTTTAGTTACTTCCATAGTATTATGTCCTATGGTATACTACTGTGGGGCCGGGCAGCAGACATTGAGACTATCTTCATCTTGCAGAAGAGAGCGATCCGATTTATTTACAAGCTAGGTAGTAGGGACTCGCTAAGAGACTTTTTCAAAGAAACTAACATCCTAACAGTTGCAAGCCAATATATATATGAAAATATTATGTACGTTAGGAAAAATATTACAGACTTCGAAACACTTGGTAGCCATCATAACGTTAATACTAGGAATAAACATAAATTGTCATTTCCACGATTTAGACTTGCAAAAGTTAATACTTCCTTTATGGGGCACTGTATAAGGTTCTACCCCAAGATATATTAGAGTTACCTCCAACGCGATTTAAGAATTGTGTTAAGCACACTCTTTGCAAAAAAGCTTATTATAAAATCAACGATTATTTAGAAGACAAGGACGTATGGCATTAAATAGTATTTTAATATTAAATTTAATCAGAGGATAAATGTGTCTAGTGTTCAACACATCCAAGACATTATTTTGTAGGTTTGATTTGTATTAGTTTTAAGGTGATTTGAGAAAAGATGGGCAGAGTGGAGTTTTTTTTCGCTGCCTTTTTCTCCACTACAGACGGCCCCAAGGCAGCGGCTAACATTATACATAACTGTATGTACATTGACATTCAACAAGCAGAATGTAAATTCTTTACGTTGAAATAAATTTTTGAATTTGAATTTGATGTCTGGTTTTGCTGGATGGACTGTCGCGACAAGCCATCAAACATGCAGCCGGAAACTACCTGCGATCTTTACCTTCCTTTGATAGTATCAGAATGACTCAGCGTTTGGGCTTGCTATTGAATCGGTGCCCTTTCAAATACGGCATGATGAAAACGCAAAAAATATTCGTGATTATTGAATTGTAACAATAGACTGGTGATGTATTTTTTTCTATTGACATTTAGATGATTCACTACTTTCAAACTTTTTTTAAAGCAGCCGATAACAATTATGTTATGTACATGGTTGTTTTTAAAATAAGCAATTTTTTAAATAAGCCTACAGGCTATTTAAATGAAGTGAAAAATGTTACGTATACAATACGTATTGGGTCATAGTAGAAGGCTCGACGGTATTTTTGCTTAAAACTAGATAAGTTTAAGTCTTTTTTTGTAAATTAATAAATAAACATTTACATACAGCCACATACATTGCTTCTGGCCCCACGCTTGGATACCTTGTGTCGTGGGAACCAGAAACAGCGACATCACAAATATGTAAACATCCAAGACCTCGGGCTTTTTTTGTCCGCAGCCGGAATTCGAACCTGAGACCTCTCGTATGGTAGGCAGAAGCTCTACCGCTGCGCCAGAAGGTGTCAACTCTTGACAACAAACGAACAAAATAATATGAAAAACTTTTGTCAATAAAGGCGCACTTATCAATTTTCATTATTGACTTTTTTTCTTTCAGCAATGGAAGCAATGACATAAAATATTAATATCTGAGCTTACTAACTATTCAGTTCCTAACACTGAAGACAAGTCTGACCTTGCATTTGTCCGTGACTATAAGGTGACCGTCGGATATATTTAGAACTCGTCGCTAGAATGCGGAGCCATATTACCTGATTATTATCGATTGCCGATAATGAGGGGATTACAGGATTACATCATAGAAAACTACAAGTTGAATCGAATTGTCTTGTAGTTTTCTACGGCCAATAGACGTCGTCAGCAACGCGATGACCTAAGCAATAATTAGAGATTAGATTAGTTGACGTTTTCCGACGTAGTTTATCCGTAAAAGCTAGAGAGTAAATTTTTTCATTCACAACAGTTGGCGGTAGTTTTCAAAATGTTTTTTCAGCAATTACAACTGCTAACCCAAAAATGAAACGTTTCAGTCATTGTTCCAATAATTTCAATGTATCTTTCAAAGTGAACTAACGAAGATTCTGTATTAAGACTACTAACATAGGCTATACCTTCAGTGATAAACACTTGCGGTGACTTGACACGCAACTCAAGCTACCTCGCTTAGTATAAACCTCTCATAAAACAGTCCATAAAATAGCTAGAAGACGGGCGTAAAACATTTTACGCGTATTCTATCTGCCACAGATAAAAACTTGTTTTGAATTCATTTAACCAACATTGTTTCCCCGTCTGGTATAAAGAACCAGTCACTAGAAGTGTGAAATGTGATCGCGTAGCCATTATTTTTAACAATTTGGAGGCAGTCGTCCGTACTGTAAAAATGAAATAGTATCATATTAAATTATTTAGAGCTCCTACCCTATTTTACTAATTTATTTATAGATCAGATATTAGTGGATACCATGATATTCACAGCAGAATTATTTAAAAAGTTTTTATAGGTTATAATTAAATATACAGGGTGTTGATTTGTACAGTTCCGTCTGACTCAAGGGTGGTTATATATTTACATGATACTGAAGCAAAAAAAAGTGAGAATCACCTAAAATAGCCGATTTTGCGGTGCCAGCGGCGAGCGCGCGGGCTCACTCTCCCACCCCGCCCCGCAAACCCACCGCCGGACCCGTCAAGTGCAAACGATAGAAGCTAAGCCATATAACTTTTTTAGGCCATCATCATCATTCAGCCACAAGAAGTCCACTGCTGGACATAGGCCTCCTTCATGGATTTCCAAAAAGACCGGTCGGAAGCGGCTTGCATCCAGCGTCTTCCCGCCACTTGGATGAGATCGTCTATACATCTTGTGGCTGGTCGTCCTACGCTGCGCTTGCCGATATGTGGTCTCCATTCGAGAACTTTTCGGCCCCATCGGCCATCAGTTCTGCGTGCTATGTGCCCCGCCCACTGCCACTTCAACTTACTAATTTGCTGGGCTATATCGGCGACTTTCGTTCGTCTACGGACCTCATCATTTCTGACTCAGTCTCGCAGAGAAATTCCGAGCACAGGCCTTTCCATAGCTCGTTGTGTGACCTTGAGTTGTCTTATGAGGTGACTTTTTTAGGTGATTTTCACTAAAAAAAATTGCTTCAGTATCATGTAAATAACCACCCCTGTGTCAGACGAAACTATACAAATCAACACCCTGTATAATCATTCAAATAATTATTTATTACTTAATAATTCTTTATTATTTATTACTCAGATGAGACTGTTACCAAAGATTAATTTATTTTTTTATGAAACAATGCCAGATTGCTTCAAAATAATGTTTTACATTTAAAACTCCTAGCACTTTCCCCGTAGCACTTTCGTAGCGCCCGGCTAGCTGCTACGCGTCAGCTACGGCTACGTATAGCAACTACTATCATATTTTATGACAACGAAATGCAAGAAGCCTTAAATGAAATTTCATGTAAACCATCTCGAATCAACATAGGAAACTGCTTTCATTACCTACCGGTAGCTTTTGCATATGCAATATTATCCATTCCAATGAATTAAATAGAGACGACCAGTAAACTGATGGAAATTAATGACTGTAGTCCGCTGGGGGCCTAGTACTTACGTTTGTGCTGCTCACATTGTGCTACTTAATGTATTTAATAAATTAAAATGCTTTTCTGCATGAAACTTTGCTCTTGTTGCAAATTAAGTGAATTAAATACATAAGCTCACGCCACGACCAGGGACTACCACCTGCCAGGAACTTGACAAATCACTTTCGCTTCACCGAAATTAATTAGTCGTTGCATGCTCGTCTGTTTCGGGTACTTTTTATCTTGCCCTTTACTAATCATCATCATCATCAACCCATTATGTCCCCACCGAGGGGCACAGGTCTCTTCCCTGAGGAAGGAATAGGCATGTATAGGCCATACTCCACCACGGGAGCCAAGTCCGGATTGGTGGAGGCTAATACATCCTTTACTAATACATCCTCTATTTGATCGAAGTATATCGTAATTGGACGTAGTTTAGCAAAAAGGTTCCAACCCACACAAAGTTAGTTTTGAGATATTTGAGTTTTTGTTTTAAGCTGATTTAAGCTCTCGTTTAAGATCAATGATTATTTAGAAGACAAGGACGTATGGCATTAAATAGTAGTCTAATATTAAATTTAATCAGAGGATAAATGTGTCTAGTGTTCAACACATCCAATATATTATTTTGTAAGTTTGATTTGTATTAGCTTTAAGGTGATTTGAGAAAAGATGGTCAGAGTGGAGTTTTTTTTTTTGCTGCCTTTTTCTCCACTACAGACGGCCCCAAGGCAGCGGCTAACATTATACCTAGTACATAGGCTGCTACTTATGTATGCGGAATCTGGGATTCCAATAATTTTAAACGCAATGTCTGACCTCCATGGTCAAATTCGTTCTTTTTTTAAATACAGGCCGCTAATATTTTTCTCTTATATACGTTAGTGTTTTGTTTTTGTTGGGTTTAAAATGTCATATCGCCGAAAAAATGGAACTCACTCGTGAAAATATTCGTGCTATGATTTATTACGATTTTCGACATGGTTTAACGCAACAACAGTGCGTAGATCAATTAACTTCGACTTTTGGTGGTGAAGCTCCATCAAAAACGACTGTGTATCACTGGTTTAGTGAGTTTAATCGCGGGCGCAGTAAGCTCACGGACGAAGTTAAAGAAGGTCGCCCGAAATCGGTGGTTGTGCCACAAAATATTGAAGCTGTGCGAAAACTAATAATGCAAGACCGCCATGTTACGTATCGCGAGATAGAGGCTATTCTGGGCATATGTATGACGAGCATTCATAGGATATTACATGAACATTTGTCTGTAAAAAAAATTTGTTCACGTTGGATCCCGCACAACTTAACTCAGGATCAAAAAGATGCTCACGTCGAATGGTGCAAGAAAACCTTAAAAAAATTCAACGGAGGCGACTCAAAATCTGTTTATAATATGTACACAGGTGACGAATCCTGGATCTACGCGTACGATCCCGAAACTAAACAACAATCAACAGTTTGGGTGTTTCAAAATGAGCCGAACCCTACGAAAGTGGCTCGTGCAAAAAGCACTGTAAAGCAAATGGTGGCCTGCTTTTTTTGGTATTAATGGCCATGTGGCTACAATACCACTGGAGAATCGCAGAACGGTTAATTCGGAGTGGTACACGACCATTTGTTTGCCGGAAGTATTTGAAGAAATACGCCAAAACAACCAGCGACGCAGAATCATACTTCACCATGACAATGCCAGCTGTCATACATCTCAGGAAACAACAACATTTTTGGATGGTCAAAAAATAGAATTGATGTGTCATCCACCGTACAGCCCTGATTTGGCTCCCAATGATTTCTATTTATTCCCAAATGTAAAGAATAAATTACGTGGTCAACGATTTTCGACCCGTGAAGATGCCGTAGATGCGTTCAAACAGCACGTTTTGGAGAAACCTCAATCAGAGTGGAAAAAGTGTTTTACAAATTGGTTTCATCGAATGCAAAAGTGCATCGATCATAGTGGAGAATACTTTGAAAAACAATAAAAGCTTATTTAGCCATATATATTTGTTTATTTTTTCTATTCCGCATACATAAGTAGCAGCCCTCGTATGTACATTGACATTCAACAAGCAGAATGTAAATTCTTTACGTTGAAATAAATTTCTGATTTCTGATTTTCTCTCCATATAATGTGGATAGGACTACCAAGTGCCTTCACTTTCCACAAAAATTCCTTTCCTTTCCTCAAAAATGACCAATTTGTGGGGTCCAACCCACAACTTTGTCATTTTTGAGTTAAATATACCGAAATAATCACTATGCTCTATATTTTATTTTATTAAGAATCAAAGACTTTCAAAGCGATCCGATGAGTATGTGGAAAGTTAAGGCACTTGGTAGTCCTATCCACATTGTATGGAGAGCGTAAATCAGCTTAAAACAAAAACTCAAATATCTCAAAACTAACTTTGTGTGGGGTTTAAACCTTTTTGCTAAACTACGTCCAATTAACATTTGATTTCAATTTGTCTAGTTTGGGATCAGAACTAGTGATTCAGTCTACCCAAAATATATTTTAAAGCACACCTTTATGACAAAAAAGGAAACCCAAAAAAAATTTAAAAGCTTTTACTTCACCTTAATATAACTAGCTAGCTATATACCGCTCTTTCTAAATGGGCACTCTGCATTTCTTTACAAACGGGTAATACAATTTTCTTGCTTAGATATCTTACACTTCAAAAACGATGCTTTTAAATTTATGATTGCCACCTTTGTCATATAAGTTTCCAGATAATACTGACCAATAAGGCAAGGACGCGGTCCTAAGAAGGGTATCCCATCTCATTTAAATTGCTAATACTCTTTAGCGCCCCACAACCGCTAACTCAACCGAGCAGTTTGCTCCATTGTCCTACCATTACTACCGTTGACTGTACACACTCTCAGCTGGAAAAACAGAGTACCTAACGGGAAAACGACTACAATTACTTTCAAATTATCCGACAAAAATGTACGGAGTAAAATAGAGTGTTAACTAAATAAACGCTGGATACAGTATTGTCTTTTGTCGATCGAAATATTTTAGAAATTTATCCTATTTTAGCCTAGGCGCACACTAGCGACACGCGACAGGCGACAGCTCGGCGACTAGACGCGACGACAGGCTACGGCAGTCAATTTTCATATATTTTGTTCGAATCTCCGCACACTTGGCGTCAGAGTCGCGGAGTCGCGACGACAAGACGCCAGAAGAAAATGACAACGTACGTCTGACGCGGCGACTTGACGCGGCGACAAGTCACCCTGTTTTACGATGGCTCTTATTGAATATCCCGGTCAAAGCTATAACAAAATAAAATTCGGAGACCACCACTTATTACGGTTCCGTACGCAAAGGGTAAAACGGACCCTATTACTGAGATTCCGCTGTCTGTCCGTCCGTCCGTCACCAGGCTGTATCTTACGAACCGTGATAGTTAGATAGTTGAAATTTTCACAGATGATGTATTTCTATTGCAGCTATAATAACAAATACTAAAAAATAGAATAAAATAAATATTTAAGGCTTAAAATATTTATTACATATTAAACTCCCATAAAACAAACGCCATTTTTTTGCTCGTTTTGCGCGAGCTTGAAATATTCACATAATATTGAGTTATATTATTGACTTTAAAAAGAAATAATTAAAATAAAGTAAACATTTAAGGCTCCCAATTTGCAACAATTTTTTTCCAATTTTATAATGGTACTTTCAGTTTTCAAGTTATATTGATTTTATTCATGTCACCCGGAACCAAATTCTCCTTTCCCGGAACATAATAACGAGTCAATTGACCTTTCGTTCATCAAAATCGGACAAGTAGTTTAGGCGCTACGGTAACAACATCCAAATAGGTATATACAAACACATGTACTTCCATACGTAGACTGCTTAAACTATGTGCCAAAAAAGTATGATGACTCATAGCTTTGCTCATTTGTACCCGCATTGTGGTATTTTTGGGTCAGGGCTAAGTACGAGTATAGACGCCTACGAGAAATAATATATCTCTAGAGCAACAACAATTTGCCAAAATATTACCCGATTGTACCTACTTCTTGCATAGATGGCTAGAAAGCTCCTTGCCAAATCTTAGTATCAACTCTATCCTTTCTATGAGACAGGTTTTTTTGCATAAGTAAAAAATTGAAGAAACACAAAAACCCAACAAAGAAGTAGTGAAGATTCATTATCATCATCAACCCATTATGTCCCCACTGAGGGGCACGGGTCTCTTCCCTGAGGAAGGTATAGGCCATACTCCACCACGGGAGCTTAGTCCGGATTGGTGGAGGCTCGTAAGACTAGTGGCTGGTCTTACTGTCAGAAGTTTTCAAGCCGCCCCGTCTTAAGGCCTCTGACTTGGCTTAACGACTGCCATCTATTGACGGCAGTCGGCACCAACTGCTTAAAATGCCTTGCAAAGCACGGAACCGCTCGGCAAAATGCCACTAGCGTTAGTCATAGACCTATCCATGCACTGAACGCGCCCTATGTTGCTTAACCTTCGTGTTCGTTTAAGATCACTCAGGCGGCCGTAGCTACGTGCGATTCCTTAGTGTAGATTATTTGTAGCGAAGTTAACATCTGCACTTACAATTCCAATCAATTAGATTAATTAACTTTGCCAGGAAATAAGCTGCTTCATGCTAAGAGGTCAAAGGTAAACGTTCGGGGGATGAGTATGTGGAGTAAACTCGTTAGGCTCTGTTCGTCAAACGAACTTAAAGCAAACATACGATTTTGATGTGGAACGTACCGCTTATGGCCATACTCCACCATTTACATTTTGCATTATATATTTCTTTACCACCATTTGATATATTTTAGTCGACTATAATTAAGAGCACTGACAGAGACAATGTACCACAGCTTTTATGCTTTTTAGAAGTAGACATATTATATTTGTACTACTCACTGTCCCCCAAGATACAAATAATATTGTGTTGTACGGAAAAAAAATATTAGTTTGGGGTTTAGAATTACTTCATATATTTTTAAGTTTTCTTCTGCTCAATAAACATATTGTTTTATTTGATTTGGTATCACCTGTACTTAGGTATAAAGCATCCAATTTAAATAACGCGTTACCAAAATTTAACGACCGAAATTCCCAAAAGTAACAAAAGTAGGAAAAGTTGAAAATAACAGAAAATACTCGCGCTGTAAATGGCGCCAGCAAGCGGCGTCCACAATGAGAATCAGTGGTGTGAAATGCTATTAGCAGCTCGGCGACAGAGGCCTAATCCGACGGAATTATGCCTGACACCCGCTTCACAGCCTATTGATCCTTTCAGACGCTGACTGCACGCTCCGTAACTACAGGACAGTGACTCGACGGCCACTACGCACACAGTTGCAGGCTATGTAATTTACTTTCATGAATATTAACTAGCAGCAATCCTCAGCCCAACCCCCTACATCTTTCTTTCTCTAATATATAAAATTCTCGTGTCACCATGTTAGTGCTCCTCCGAAACGGTTTGAACGATTTAGATGAAATTTTATATGTAGGAATACGAATAGGTCTGAGAATAGAGAATAGGTTGTTTAAGTTGTTTATGGCGAAGCAACGTATGCCTGTCACGAATACGTTTTTCTATTTACCAGCGTTGACGTATTTATTTGTTAAGTAGGTGCGTACAGTAGTTTGTAATTTGCTGCTGAATTCGAATGTATTCGAATTAATTATAAGGAAGTTCCAAATACCAAAATATGGTTTATATAAAATACTATCTAGAGGGCATGTTTACTTGTTCTAGAGACTGGTGCCTCTGCCTACCCCTTCGGGGATAACGGGCGTGAGTTTATTATTTATTTATTTTATTTTATGTTTACTTATCATATATACAGTTACGTAACTAACGCTTGCATTGTGACGTAGTTGGGAGAAGAAAAAAGAGATAGAATGGTCTCGCCTACAATTTATATTTAATGGCACGTCCATTGAAAGACAGTGAACAAAACTTAGTCTGGTATTCTTATAGCTTTTTAATGCAATACTGTAATAAATACTTAGTCTGGCCATAAATACTGTTACAATTAAAAATAAACAAAATATTACATTTGAATTTGGAATCTGTCATTTTTATATGATTGTTCATTGTGTTTTCTCATTTTGGCGCCAACAAATTGTACAATATTTTGCGATCCAAAAATGCTGTGGGGTGATAAAGAGAACCGAATCGCTGTGATTGCATTACACAATGTAGGTATGGAGCCAAATGCAATTATAAAACTCTCGATGTAAAATGTTTGTGTACCGGGGTATTAATAGGTACAATGAGACCTCCTCTGTTTGTGCTGGGAAAAGATCTGGCCGTCCACGTAGTGTTCGTACGAAAAAGATGGTCAAAGCAGTAAGGGAAAGGATTCGAAGAAATCATGCCCGGAGGCGAAAGATTTTATCTCGGGAGATGAAAATAGTATCTAGAACAATGTCGTGTATTTTAAAAGATGACTTAGGACTTGCAGCCTATAAAAGACGTACTGGTTATTTCTTAACTGATAATTTAAAAAATAATAGGGTGGTAAAGTCGAAACAACTACTGAAGCGGTACGCAAAGGGAGGTCACAGAAAAAAATATTTTATGGATGAGATTTTTTTTACAATTGAGCAAAATTTTAACAAATTAAATGACCGTATTTATGCTCACAGCTCTAAGGAGGATTCCCAATTAGTCGACAGAGTGCAACATGGGAATTATCCGACTTCAGTGATGGTTTGGTTGGGTATTAGCTATGAAGGAGTGACTGAGCCATACTTTTGTGAAAAAGATATCAAAACATCGGCACAAGTGTATCAAGATACCATTCTTAAGAAGGTAGTGAAGCCCCTTAACAACACCATGTTCAATAACCAAGAATGGTCTTTCCAGCAAGACTCGGCGCCGGGTCATAAAGCTCGGTCTACGCAGTCTTGGTTGAAAACGAACGTTTCGGACTTCATCAGAGCTGAAGACTGGCCGTCGTGTAGTCCCGATCTTAATCCGCTGGATTATGATTTATGGTCAGTTGTAGAGAGTACGACTTGCTCTAAACGCCATGATAATTTGGAGTCCCTAAAACAATCCAAACGATTGGCAGTGAAGAATTTTCCCATGGAAAGAGTGCGTGTTTTTATTGATATCTGGCCTCAACGTTTAAAGGACTGTATTGCAGCCAATAGAGACCACTTCGAATAAGTTTTAGGAATAAGTATTGAACTAACACACAAAGTAATAAATGTTAAAAGTAATAAATGTTGTTTGCAATAGAAATTTTTTTTTTCTTTGTTACAGTATTTATGGCAAGACTAGGTATTTACGAAAAATATATAGCGCTGCTTATGCTCTTAAAGATTTTGAAATAAATATTACCTTTTAATGTGTTCGTTTCGAAGCACAATGAAGAGATGACCATCGTAGCACGGCACAAGTCCGATGTGGACAGCAATGATCTGCAAAAGAAACAAAATACAAACGTGGTCACGGTAAATCCAAATAATACAATACAGGAGTAACAGAGAAAAATAGGTACGGAACATAAGATAAGATAAAACTACAATTCATAGTTTGATATGACATTTCGATGAAAATTTCGAGAAAAATAGGTACGGAACATAAGATAAGATAAAACTACAATTCATAGTTTGATATGACATTTCGGCTTAGTAGAATATTAGTCTTCCAACTTATTGATCTGTGCGTTAGTGTATCGTCTGTAAACCATGGATTTTGGTTCTCTAAAATGAAGCTCAGATACGTCATTATTAGAAAAGTAGACGAAGACCACGGGGAAGCAATTTCAAACAGAAGTTTTGTACAATAATAATTCATTATACAGCCAATTCTTAAACAATGACGCGCCTGTTCCATTGCGCACACACGTTTGTCGTCCAATGACTTACTTGGTTCTCGACAAAGGAAAGTTTCGCTCATCGGCATCGGATTACATGCAGACACAGGAGTAGCGTGCGAGCAGCGCGCGCCCGTCTAATTCCCTCCCAAGTTTAAATGAATAATTCTAAAGGGTGGGCAAACACCGCCCAGTAAATTAAACTCTGCTTCCACAGTTCCACTGCTGTTTGCTCAGCCATTCGACATCAGAAAATGTGATTAAATTTTAATTAACGTACCTCCGCAGCCGCTTTTACAATTATACCGCGCTGTCTCTATCAATGCTCCAAGTAAATTAGTTTGCAATATTTTCACGTATTCAGTTAGTGTGTTCAAAAAGAATTCAAAGAGTTATGTAAGGAAACTTGAGTGTCTGAGCTATTCACATACCTCAGCGCTTGAAATCTCTCTCTCTATCTCTCCCTCTCTCTCTCTCTCTCTCTCTCTCTCTGAGAGAAGGCCTGTGCCCTGTAGTGGAACGTATACAAGCTATTTACTAACTACTACCAACTACTACAAAGAGTTCATAAATTATCTCTATGTTCATATGAACAATAACTAGTAGCCCTGTCATTATTTTTATTATATTGATTTTTATCCATGACATTATTGATTTTGCTGTTAGGTAATAATTAAATAATTGTTTTATGTACTGTTATTAATTCGTAATATTCTAAATTGGAGTTAAATTGAATTGATTTATTGCCCTACCTGCATTGTGTCTTTTTTATCTAATCTCTTTAAACGAGCAATTCTTGTATATATGCATGTATATATATATATAATCAGAATCTCGGAAACGGCTCCAACGATTTTCATGAAATTTTGTAAACAGAGGGTTTCGGGGGCGATTAATTGATCCAGCTAGGTTTCATTTTAAGAAAACGTCGTTTTAACCGTGTTTTTGGGCAAAGAAATAACTGCTACCCTATAAGAACGTAAACTTCGCATTAATCAGTAAGGTCGTCGTAGCCCAGGTGGGAAATAGGACGATACCTTAAACAAAAGACCCTGGTTCGAGACTTGTGCATGAAGTATCTCTTTTTTTGTCAAGCTCCTTTTTTGTGTGAAAAACTTTTATTAGAAGCCGTATTATCAACGCACCTAATTCGTATCCAAATATATCTTCTAAAAGAAAAACAAAAAAAATTCCAAAAAACATGATTTACAAAAAAAATACCGAGCAAAGCTCGGTCATCCAGGTACTATTATATGAAGGTGCTATTTGAAAACCAGAGCTGTTTCAAACAGACACAGCAAACGCTGAAATAACATCTTTGTCACACGCTGTATGTAATATAATAATTATTATTAGTATTAATTATTCCGTAAGCATACTGTGACAATAAACATTAATTCATCCATTCATTCATTCAATCAGTCAATCTCGTTGTACAGTCGGCGGCACAAGAACATTCTAGTACAACTTAACTGAATGAAAAGCATGGCTGTAAGTTTTTTGTGCACTGTATAAAGCAAAAGTCGTCAATCACTAGGATCAGGCGGTCGGGACAAGAACAAGCGCAAAAGCAAATACTGTATCTTCTACACAAAACGGTCGTTGAATGTCGTAAAAGAAGAGAATCTCGCTTGAGTTTTTAAACACAACAAGAACCGTTAAAATCTTTAATAGGCTCTGAAGACCTTCACTCGTTCCGACATAAAACCCTTGAAGGCTCTTTACTATACGAATAATTTATTACTTCGAAGCCCTCGTTTTAAAAGTACGAACTTCGATTTAGATTTACAGATCGCAGAAAAATTACAAAGTTACAATTATGTATCCCATCGCAAGACACAGAAATTCTCTCATAGAGATAATATGGCCTCAATCACCTCGTGCAACTTGTTATTTCATGCGCTGAGGTATGTAGACTTTCAGGTATTCGTTTCTTGATTTTCTTCAATATTGCGAGTGGCACTGTTACAACAAAGCTATACACGTACGATCGGCAAAAAGGGTAAAAAAGGGTAGAAATCAAAAGTGCAACCTTTTATTCACTGAGCTACCTCCGCTCTATCTTGATTTGTTTGTTCCAAAGGACTCGTGCCTTTTGATAACAGTGAGGCTAACAAGTTCCTCAAGGCAGTGCTACCCAAAACGTACACTGTGGGCCGTAGCGTGCCATGGTGCAAACCTGCAAATCTCCCCGGTTTCTTGTACACTAGCGATGGTACGATCATTGGTGTGCGAGAAACAGGGATCTCAACTCCCGCTTCAAGGCCCCTCATACACACTGAGTCTGCATTTAGTTGCCATAGCTTCTCCTGTACTTTATCCTATTTTATTTTATTACTATGAACATCTATGAACCAATTTGTGTACTTTCATAGATTGCTCAATGCCCCCCCTCACCTATAACTGTTATTTATACCTAGTATTTAGTGAGATATGTTCTGGATGCATGCCTAGTACATAATGTTATCACTTAAATTTAATATAAGTGGCATGTCTCTGTGTTGTCTCCGAAATAAATAATAAATAAAATTGCAAACTTTTAGTCCGAATCTACTCACGGGTGTTGTTATATGGGAAGAGTCCGAGTGTCCGAGAGTCCAGTGTGAGACGAGCAACCGACGACGCGAGCTCGGTGTCTGCTCACCATGATTAAGCTCAGCGAATCGGAGCGAAACCTGGTCGGACTCTTCCGATATAACAACACCCGTAAGTAGATCCGGACTAAAAGTTTACACTGTGTTGTGCTTACGACAGTTTTAGTTCAAAAAATAAAATCTCTCCTCTTTTCTCTTCGAAAACTAAACTTCATTTTATGTCCGTGTTCGTCTGATTGTACTTGTATTTTTCTCAACATAACATTTACATGTTATGTATTCCGACTATAACACCATTCAATATGCTGAAACTAACTTCCACACTACATAATCGCTTGTCCTGGTCTCAAACTAGGATGGGTATATTTCCATGTTTACAAGGAAATATACCCAGACTGAAGCCATTTGAACAAAACAAAAGAATTGCGGCCCCCTAGTTAAAAAGTTTGGTAGCCCCTGCTTAGAATTGCGGCCCCCTAGTTAAAAAGTTTGGTAGCCCGTGCTTAGCGATTTGTTCAAGGTGGAGTCAGGAAGTCGCAGGATCGCGGCCGGCCGGCGCCCCGCACGCATCGCGACCCACCCGTTCCGGTCAGACCACTATTTACTACGCTTTTCTTATTTCTTCACAAGGAAAACAAGGTTGTAAATCTACCGTAAACTATTAACATTGTATTTCTGAATAGACGGAACGATGCGAGAGCACAGAGGATACGTAAATGCGGATCAATGACGAATATAGTACCTAACTACCTATTCGTAAGTCTACTTGAGCCATAAACAATAATGCGATTTATTATTATTATTAAAATACTTTATTGCACAGTTTAATAGAAATAAAAATACAAAGGCGAACTTAATGCTAAAAGCATTTCTTTCAGTTAACCCTCGGTTATGTGGATATTTTAAAAGGGGTAAAAAAAATTGGTATTTTTCAGCGTTTTAACAAGACCTGTCTACGTATGGATGAAAAGCACTCTGGTAGAACACGCTCTAGTTTCCGGATCGGTGAAACGCTTCCCTAACATTCGAGAGGACTGTCTTTGATTTCGGCATGTACCGATGACTATCTTCTCACAGACTTGCGTCCGCAGATTGACGTTGTTGTAAATGATACGTATACGAATACAATTTATTTAAGGATACCTCGCCAAATGACATGGTACAAGATGCTTCTAGACTTACCGATGAGATAGAGCTTAACCATGGATAAACAAAGAGTGATGTCAGATAGTGTTGGCCCAAATTAGCCTACGTGACTTATGTACATTCGCGAATTACAGTAACTAACTGTGAAGGAAAACGTGAGAATATATAACATAACAACATAAAATTTACATACAGGCACACACATTGCTTCTGGCTCCACACTAGGACACCGTGTGGGGCCAGTGGGACCCAGAAGCAGCGACGTCACAAACATGTAAACATCCAAGACCTGGGTTTCTTTTTTTTCCCCAGCCGGGATTCGAACCCGGGACCTCTCGCATGGTGGGCAGATGCGTTAACCAGTGCGCCACAGAGATCGTTAGGTGTATGTGTCAAAGGTGTACACACACCTCTGCACTTGAGATCTGAGGTGGACACGCGTGGTTATGAAACCCATAATTTCCCTCCCTCAATCGTTCTCTCCTTGAAAAGGGCAATATTTTGCTGTGGGACGTTTAGGG
This sequence comes from Yponomeuta plumbellus, assembly GCA_947310845.1. NCBI lineage: Eukaryota > Metazoa > Arthropoda > Insecta > Lepidoptera > Yponomeutidae > Yponomeuta > Yponomeuta plumbellus. The sequence continues at coordinate 11,913,738 of OX371198.1, read as the reverse complement.
GCTGTTACACACACTTTTGTGACGTCATGACGACCTTTGTGGCGTAACGGTTAGCGTATTTGCTTACCATGCGAGAGGTCCCGAGTTCGATCCCCGGCTGGGGAGAAAAAAAAAACTCCAGGTCTTGCATGTTTACATGTTTGTGACGTCGCTGTTTCTGGTTCCCACGACATAGGGTATCCTAGTATGGGGCCAGAAGCAATGTATGTGCCTGTATGTAAATGTTTTATATGCGGAACCAATGCGAAAAAGGTCAGAGGCACCGTTACTATCCAATATTCTAAAAGTTTGTAATTTGCGGGTTAAATCAGAACCGTTTAATCTAAATTGCTGATGCGGTTCTCGGCTTAAAACGTACGTTCACGCGCCTCAGGATTCGGGGATTTCCGGCGGCGGGCGCGCAGCTCACGCAACGCGGTTTATCCACTTTCCGGTGCTGAGCCTCGCTATCGACACGGCATTGTACACAATTACGTCCAGCTCTAATATTACGTCCAGCTCTTATAGTACGCGCACCAAATACATTATATTATATTATTATATTACCAAATATATTATATTTGACTGATTGGAATCGTTCAGTATTTGGCAGGATCTGATATTATCCGTCAAATACAGTACTAATTGCCATGCTACTTCATCATCATCAACCCATCATGTCCCCACCGAGGGGCACGGGTCTCTTCCCTGAGGAAGGTATAGGCCATACTCCACCACGGGGGCCAAGTCCGGATTGGTGGAGGCTTGTAAGACTAGTGGCTGGTCTTACTGTTTTCAAGCCGCCCTAAGGCCTCTGACTTGGCTTAACGACTGCCATCTATCGACGGCAGCCGGCACCAACTGCTTAACGTGCCTTGCGAAGCACGGAATCGCTCGGAAAAATGCCACTAGCGTTAGTCATAGACGGTGACCCATCCATGGACTGAACGCGCCGTATGTTGCTTAACCTTAGTGATCGTTTAAGATCACTCAGGCAGCCCAGGCTACGAGCGATTCGTAGCCATGCTACTTATTTTTGATTAATTATGTTTTTTATAATTTATTTTGAAAATATTTCCTACCATTGTAAATGGCTCGGCTCTACTCTAGTTGACTAGGAATGTCTCAAAACATTATCCGCACATTAATTTTCTATTAACACTCAATTCGAGTGTATGAATATAGGTACTTCATTTAATGTCAAAATCTTATAAATTCAGTCTGATCACTAATATATTAGCCGTTATTTGCTGTTAACTAACCGCTAACATATTTCCTTTAATGGTATACCATGAAAGGAAATATGTTAGCTCATCATTGTCATTCGTCGAAATTCCGAAAATTGCGCCAATTCAATATAACTGAAGATCGATTTCAACGATAGTTAACGGCAAAAAAATGTAAAAATTTATTAAGAGAAAATTATTCTGGAATATCTTCATATATTTTTTATTACAAATAAAGGTCCACGGTAACTTGACTGCAATCATTTTGAAATTGGCTGTATTTTTTACGTAACAACACTCCAATTCTAGTTTCAGGATCTCTCCCCTCTCCTCTCTGTAGGTAACTGTCCGCTGTATTCGTTTAATCATTTTGACGATACCTAAATTTCAAAAATATCCAAAAATGCATGTATTTGACAGTTCGGATAGGTAAATTGAAAAACTCCATGCACTGGAGAACTTACGTATAGTGGAAACACTGCGTTAAATTAACGAATCGTTATGGTGCGTACAGACTGGTGAAACGTAACATGCAATGCAACATTCTGCCTTTCATTTCATGTTCGCTGCAAGCATGGACGCGTAGCGCGCTCTAAGCCGTATCCGAACAACCGTCCACGCTGCCGCCCTGCGCGCCCCTTTGTGTTCGTCGAAAAACCGACAAATCACGGATCGCTCCGCGCGCGGCTTGTAATGCTCGTAGCGTGCGCGTGAAATGCACAGTTCGCGCGCGCAAGACGTCCAAACCATGAGAATCGGTTTCAAAGTGTGTTACCTTTCATGATACATTGCGGCAATGTGTACGGCAAATTCTTTCATTGCATGTTACGTTTCACCAGTCTGTACGCACCTTTAGGTTGTATAGGTGCGTGCGTGCAGGGTACGCGTACGTGCAAGAATGGAACGTCCCTGCGTACGTGAGCACGTTACGTTGCTAGGGTTAAACAAACGCATGGCTAAGCGACCTACTTTGGAGGAACTCTACAGACAGAGAAAATCGTCGCTGCGCATGGAAAATCCCACAAATTTTTACTAAATTTATTTTTATTTAGTTAATTTTTTTAAATTAAATAAAATAATATTTTTTAATATTTTGTTAGTTTTTTCTTAGCCCGACGCGTCTGTAAAACCCATTTTGTGCCAGCTAGATTGAAGCTGAACCCTTAATAAGCCATAGGGATAATAGTTCCCACTTTAAATTGAACCCTATGGCTTTGAGATAAAGTCCAAAACCAATGAAAAATGTATCCTATCCATGGCCGTTTAAGGGTTAAAATGTAACATATATCAGCTGTGTATTTACTGAATAAAAGGCGTCGTTTGTTTATTACGCTTTATTGCACAAAAGAAATAAAATAATACATAAAAACTTAAATAACAGGTAAGTGTCAGTCTTTTTGTTTCTCCTGAATAGTTAGCATTGTACGTTTGTTGGTTTTTCCAAGTACAACGACGAAATTACGGTCAAAGCACAAAAAAGGTGCATAAGAGCACATATTCCGACTAAAACTAACGAATAGTTGTAAGTTGTAAGCCTTACTTTTAGAAATATAATATCAAGTTACAATTGCCAAGCCTCTGTGGCGCAGCGGTTAGCGCATCTGCCTACCATGCGAGAGGTCCCGGGTCCGAACCCCGCCAGGGGACAAAAAAGGTTTCTGATGTCGCTGTTTCTGGTTATCCTAGTGTGGGGTCAGAAGCAATATATGTGCTTGTATGTAAATGTTTATATTGTTGAATTGCCAAACATTTTGACATATCAGTTCAAACATTGCGTAAGTCCCAGTCTGTATTCTAGAAGGTTTAGCACAGACCATGCAGCATTTGCCGTTTTCGCTTCACGAATATTCATTAGTCGCTGCATACACGTGATCAGGTACCAGTACATTTATGTCGGTTGTAGCACAACTTGTAGTTTAGTGGACTGTATAATATGGGGCTGATGATAAATAAAACCGATGTTAATTATTTTTAGACTATATTATAAAGACAAACAAACCGCGTGCGGGAGCGCCAAAGCACGAACTCAATTTACAATAATGACAACATCAGAACGTGAAACAATGTTGTCACAATAAAAGGTAAAATAATCTACGAGTATGTCGCGAACATGGGTATTATACGTCTACGATAATAATAATTTGAGTTTAGAATAATAATGATAAATTGAATAGAGCTCTTTTTAAGCTACATATCTGGTGTGAAACAAATATGTAGAGTTTTCTATTATTCGAATCTACAAAAACCTACCCAGAGATATCGGTGCTTTGTTTTCACGTTAAAAACAGAACTGCGAACTGGAAATTGCTTTTTGACGTGCTGTCACCGAGACGTCGTGCATTTGAGTTTCAGTTGGTAGGAAACTTTTGAACTATTGCAGTCGGGTGCAACATTCAATTTAATGCTCACATTCACGTGAAAATGTACACGTGAAACGCAAACCGAGAGACACGATTTCATGGAAAAGTTAACACGTCGGAAATTCATTTCAGCGCCAATGTTGCTGTAAAAACTTTGACCGTCTGAGTCTGCACTCCGTAAAATCGCTAGTTGAATAAAATATTTCATTATACCTAAACCTCCAAACAAAGGGCAGTACCTACCTAAGGCTGGGAGTACCGGGAAACACCGCCCTTCGCAGCGACGGAAGCGGCATGGGCAAATGCATATTTATCCCAAAAGCTTTTCTTTATTTATTGTCTGTTTCCTCCATGCTTCATAATAAAGGCCCTTTTTTATGCTGGAGAACCGACAAAACTAATTTAAGAAGTGTCAACAGAACTAAAATAAATCCTGCTATTGCACTGAAACTTCCTCGTACTGTTTCCGTAGAAATGGCTGATGTAAAAATCATAAATATTTTAACTTGGATAGAATGTTGTCCAAGTTTGCTAAATTTAAAATGTTACTTTTTTGCTAATATCGTTAAGAATTATTTAGTTTCCTCCTTTCCTTTCTTTCCTTTGCCCACTGTAAAGATAAGATGGTGGCGATGTGTCTACCCACAATCGCGATGACAGTAGAGTATTGACTTGTTATTGATGAGAATCGTTCGTGTTACAGACGTGCCCGGGCATATTGAGAATATTCAATGCAATGTCGAGTGCCCGAACACGATACATCAATATTCACTATTGCCTGGAATATTAAATAAGCATACAGAGATCTGTACACTTTTCTTCCAAAAAATATTATGATTTAGTAACGGGATTTAAAGTGTAGACATGGTTACTAGATAAGATAAGAATGTTCGTTACTCTTTAAAATATAATAATAGTAACTTCTACATAACACCCTAGTACACCCTGTGCTATGGTAAAGAGGCAAGGAAATTACAAACATAGTGAAACACCAAGACTCAGGCCATTTGTACAAATACAAGCGGAATCGAACCCACGACCTCTGTCTTTATAGTTAAGCGCATTAACGGCTAGACCAACAAGACAGTCAACACATGAAGATAGATAGGATGATGTAGATCACACATATTTGAAAGTATTTAGGGCAGGAATGACTAGGAAATATTATTATAATTAATCCTTTATTGCACAAAAGATAGTCTGCAAAAGGTGGACTTAATGCTATGGCATTTTCTACCAGTCAGCCCGCAGGAGGTACAGAAAAGGCAAAAATATTTTATGTTTTCGTTAAAGCAACACAAACAGTGAAATGACAGATTTACCCGCTTACTGACCCGTATTCTTGCGTGGAGGAATCAACGATATTAATTTGCTAAATGTCGTTTCCACTAGGCGGCCTGTCCTCCCCACCGGCTGACACAGTGACACATTGAACCGCCCGTATTTAGGGAGAAAAATATAAAAAACAGGTCAAGAACGGATGTCATTCCTGTATGGACGGGTTCTTTTAGTCCTCGTACTTACGGGGCACAGAAAAACTTGATGAATTAAATTCAGTCCGGAGGGTACAATACATACTACGGAGGTTAGTACGTAAAACCAACAGAAACGGGGTTTTCAATCACCTGTTATCGCTCGCATTTTTTTAATTAATTTATAGGCAACCTAACAAAACAATATCCTCAAACATTGACAACGGAAATGGATAATTTGCAAAAAAAAAACATTTGATCTCATTGCGAAGAGATCATGTTAGAAATTAGTAATCGTGACAAAATATTTTCTTTACTACTAAAACTACCAAATGGTTGATGAGGATGAGGATGATAATGATTGTGCATGGTATAATACAACGCTCTAATCTAATTTTGATGCAAGTTCCTGTCTATAGTAAGAATTTTATTTCCCACTTTCGATTTCCTAAATCGAAAGTGGGAAAAAAAAGCGGGTTTCCCAATCTGCCCGCGCAACCTTAAATGTGTGGAGCGACTCGCGTTTCATGTGCCAAAGCATTTCATTGATATTCAGAGCATATTAATAGCGTGCGCTGCCAGGCGCCGCAACCCGCTCACAATCCCCAAGATAACTGAATGGAATTACTGAAAGTTTTGATACGTTGTTGTGTAGGTATTTAATCTTGCCAAATAATAAAAGCGCCCTTAGAAAATAAAAGCAAACAGTTTTTCAAGATTTTTTAAATCAGACACTTACTTTTTCATTTAGTTAAAAGCATAGTAAAGGAACATTAATTTACCTCGAGGACTGATAGCAGACCATCCAATCGGATTATATCACATTATCAGGGAAAAGCCGCCCGAGGCACTTACGCCTCCAGCAAGTTGGATGGAAAAGTTGTACAAGTTATAATAAGATTGGGTACAACTCCGTCCACTATGCGCTTACTGCGACATATTCGGCCATAAGAGATAACTATCTACTAACAATAGATAAGCTAATTTTTAAAGCTTTGTCGGCATAACACGACCTACCTAATCGAGGCACTTTTCAATCTTCTTCTTATAATACAAAATTCTCGTGTCACCTCTCACCGTGCTAGTGCGCATACTCTTCCGTAACGGCTCGAGCGATTTTGATCAAGTTTGGTATGTATAATCCATTTATCTATACTTGGCATTTTTTTCAGACTTTTAGTACTAGCTAGCACTAAATTTGTAAACTGTTTCGAGTTTTCTACCGCTAAAGGTTTTTGATTTAGTGTAGTTTAAAGTCTGAAAAAAATGTCTAGTATAGATAAATGGATAGTATATTCGGTAGGTCTGAGAATAGGTTGTTAACTATTTTTCATTGCCCAAAGTGAAAAAAAATGTATGGCAAAACAACGTTTGCTGGGTCAGCTAGTTACCAAAATATACAATGCATGTGATTTTTTGAAATTCAACCCCTAAGGGGGCGATTAAACACGTATTTCGCCGTTTTTCTAAATTTAACCCTTAAGGGAGTGAACGGGGTTGCAAAATTTTATGTACAAAACAAAATGTGTACGTTGTACAAAATGTGACAGTGTCATACCATATTATTGCTTGACTGTACCTATCATTGCATTTGTGTGGCCAACCCTCGTCTCTACCTACCCCTCCAGGCGTGACTTCATGTGTGTACTTACCTGATGTTTGTTCAATCTAACGCTGTCCTTCACCCTATAAAACTATCGATTGATGCCAACAGTGGCGATTTCATTGTAAATGCAAACCATTGTGTGGATGTCTATTTTTAAAACAAAGCTTTGCTTTCGCTTGACTTCATTGATTTGAATGAAGTGCTTAGTAATTACTTTACTCAGTATCACCTGATTTATTGTTTCTCAGCGGAATGCATTTACTTCTTTCCGCAGGAGCAGTTTAATAAAGCTTACGGTTCTTTGTCTGGAAACTCGGGAAAATACTTTGCAATTCTAATTTCCCTTTGCGAGTCGCCGATAGGTAGCCCGACTTCAGCTCAGGTAAACGGAAACACTGAAAGGGAGAATTTCGGTACTTATATTTGAAAACAGTACTGTATTTCAACAGATTTATCACGCGATATTATAACCCGATATTTCGAGCTCTTTTTATACTTAGAAGTTTTGCAGAAACATTGGCAATATTGCTAATAATTCCCAGCAGACATTAAATATAATTATGTTTAATAAAATCTTGGGGCTGTTAATTTATTGCTTATGACAATCAGCCGGGGTAGTATGACGATGCTAGTCGCGCGTTTTAACTGTCCCGAATCGCGACTTTTTGTCAAATTCTGACATTTCAGTGCCACAAAATGATGGATGAGAGACCTAAAATATGTTACGAAAAAAGTCAAAAAATTCAAGACGTATTTTTTATGGTATGTTGTGGTGGATAATCTACATTTTAGAACAACGGTGTTACTTATAAAATAACAGGTGTCTCTGAGGCTCTTTAAGTAAGCAAGCTATGGTAAAACTTTATCATTATTATAAATAAGTTATCGCTACACACTGATTTGTTAAAAAAACGCTTTCGTTGCTGGAACGACGAGACAATCCATTTTTATCCTACAAACGTTTCACTATATCCTATTCTCAGACCTGCCAAGTACACAAAAAAAAAGATAATTTTGAAGCAGTTTCGGCGAGGTTCGATAACACTCGATAACGTCTCCGATTCATCACCTTGACATAGCTCCTTTTTATCATCAGATTGATGATTTGATCAATCAAATCCTCGATCCTCGATCGCGGGAAACAAACTAAGAAAACGAAACACCACCCCAAAGTTCTTCTGATGCAAGGTGTTTGCTTGACAGTCTAATCAGTGCTCTGATCACTGACGTCTCTGTGTGTGGCTCTGGTATATTCTTACTGGCCGGCCACATACAGTCAGAATTTGGTTTCGGGATTTTGCTTCAGGATTCCAAACGCACTGAATTCATACAAATCTATGGACCTACCACATACAGCTGTAAATAAAAATCTCTCGATGTTACAAATAAACGTGGCACACAGTTACACAAAAAAGGTTCATATTTTAAACAAAATTAAACTTACCTTACTTAAGGTTACCAACCTTATGGCACGTTTAGTTTGGTAAAATTGAGTTTAATAAATTGTGAATTTTAAAAATAAGACTGTATAACGAAAACTAAACACCGTGGTAATGGTCTTAACCATTATGGCACTTAACGTAGCCACATACATACGGCAATTTCCCGTTTGATTTTTTTTCTTCGGTACAGAATTCTGCGTACTAACCTGTGTGTCCGGAATTACGGACGGAAAAAGATCCTTACGAGCGCAGCTCGCTACGTATTTTATTTTTCTTAGCAAGATACAACAACAATGTAATCGCGATAAAAAGTCGTCGTCGGTACTCGCTGAAAAAAGGTTTTAACTCAATAGCCATTTCGAACGGAAATTAAAATTTATGTGCCGAAAACAAAACCAGCCAAGTGCGTGTCGGGCCGAGCGCAGTGTAGGGTTCCGAGGAAATTGGGAAATCTGCTTCACACAACTAATAACTTCATCAATATTTTTCAATGGATTTTGTACGAAGTTCTCCTTTTTGTACTTAGCCGTGATAGTGTTAATCCTACATTCTTTATATGTTTTTTTCACTTTTCTACAATCAACTGTTTATCCAGGAGAGGGGAGGACGCCCTACTGGGGCAAAAACTTGCGCTTTGAAGCTTAATACTTCGCAAAGCGAACCCTAAATTGGAAAATTACCTTCATAAACCCACAATGTTTTTAAATGACCAATCCAACAATACCTCACACTATGGTGTAGGCGAGAAAAAGAAATGCATCCCTAATTTAGGTGTAGCGGGTACCCTAAAAGCATTTTGTTCCTGATTTTATTCTACCGTTTGGGCGACGTGATTATTTGATACGTGGAATTTCAGCTTCCTAGTACTGATCGTCTTCCCACAAAATGCGCGCAAGACGTGCTGAGAGTAAATCACTCTGTGATTAGTTCCTTCTGTGAACTGTGGTTGAGCGATAGTACTAAGTGACAGAGGAACTGATTTTGATATTCTATATTTTCAAAATTGGTTTAAGTCAAATAATTCTACGAAAACCAAAATCCAAGACGACTTACTCGGGGATATTACCGGCAAGGAACTGAAACTATTGCTGAAGGACTAAAAATATCCTATCCTCTAGTACCACTACATTGTGCAGGAAATCAAATTCCAAAGTTATCGAGAGAGCAGACAGAGTGCCATTATTGAGTAGCTCTAGAAGGTCGGATCTGCTTTTAGGTTTTGTAGACGCATCGGTTTGCCTCTCACAGCTCGTAAGGCGCTCAGCGGCGTGAAAAGCATGTTGGCTCTGATGTGAGCACGTATCACAGCTCATGGCGCCCCTCGAGCGTTCTAACAAGACACACAGATGACTGAAAGCTTTTTATGAAGACCGATGAGACACACCCGCGACCTACTTCCGCGTAGCCAGGTCAATGCCGATCACTGGGGCCCCAATACTGATTTGCAATGCAAAAGGATATTTACAATAGGTAATTAACATTCGGCAAGTCGGCTCGGCAAGGCAACTCGAAAGAGTCAAAATAAGAATATATGTACATACATGACAGTTCGGAGTAGGAGTATGAGATACCTACTGGGAAAAAAAGTCCCAGAATGTAACAGTGTGACATAAGGTGGAGTGACATACCGGGAACAAAAGGGCTAAATCAGACAACTACATACAATTGAGTCTTACGTAATTGCACCCCTGTAGTGGTACTGTAATAGGCTGTTTACAACTGCAGTGGTACGTGGCAATCGCATGTCAATTACTGTAATGGATAACATCGATACAGGTGTCTGTAGTCACGATAATACTATTGCCGCATCGTCGCTCGCAGGGTGCATATCGGCGCATTTACGAAAGCCTCCATCGCTACGAGAGCGCATTTTCAATTTATTGTTTTCTCTTGCTGAACTACTTTGAATGTCTTGAGGACCCCGGCGTAATTCGAAGTCAGTACCACAATGGCCTCGTCCTATTTCCTCGGATCGAAAAGTTAACGTTGCGAATGTTTTATAAATCAAATAACAACAACAAAATAAATCTCTAACGATACTCCTTACAGTCTGTTAGCTTTTAGAATATAGGTACCTCGGCTACTATCGGATAAACCGATTATATTGCAATAAGTTAAGGTTTATTTTGTATTATTATTTATAACTTTATATAACTTTTCAAAATAATGAAGAAAATTTTTTTACAGGGCAGGAAGTAGTATTACACTCGTGTGCTTTCGGCGAAAACCGAAGCCTATTCTGGAGCCCTAAGTATATTCTAAGAGCTAACAGACTGTAATTCTTTTTGTTTATGAATTCTCGAAAGAATTATGAGCAGCCAACATACCTACGTCCCACTATAGTGCACATACCTTCTCAGAGAGAGTTACAGCTCTGACTGGGCTCAATCGTATACCGACTACTTCTTACGTATGTGTTATACCTACCTTCAAGGTATATTTTGTTACTTTCTTGAACCCGACGAATAAGAAATCCTAGCTTGAACCACAATTAAAATTGGTTAACAGATTTAATCTACTTGTGTCACTACACAAGTAGATTAAATCTGTTAACCAATTTTAATTGTCATGTCTGGCAATAAAGTACCGTAGGCACTACTCTTTACTAACCGCGAAGAGTGTAGTCAAACTTTAAATTGAAGTGGATGAGAGATACAAGTCGCTAGTCTGACGAAGTACCAAAATACTCTTCAGTTAAATAGTTCCTTTGTCGCTTACTACATGTCTGTGTATAGAATTGTTAAATAGGTATCTGTTGGAGCACAACCTAAGTAAATTAAGTTTCGTTGTTATCAGAATGCGGGTCGGTGAGGGTTGGCATTTTGCCATGTAATGCCAAACTTAAGATATCCTTCAGGAGCTCTTTTTCAAACCACTGAGACAACTTTGTAACTGTTCAACTACTTAACAAGTTTACAGCTCCCACTGTACTGCAAGACTGAGACTTCCGAGAGATGGATAGAGAGAGAAAAACTAACCCCTGGTTTCTCAAACGCTAAACCTACCGGGACCGGTATGAATCAAATCAAAATCAAAAATTGGTTTACTGCACAGAAAACAGATAACATAAAAGTATAAACTAGAATAGAATATTTCAGGGGGGCTCCCGAACAACAAATGTGACTTTTTTGCCGGTTTTGCTCGATATACAGTCTGTTAATCTACTGTTAACAGCTGTCAGTTGTTTTTTTTTGTATGCACTTTTGACAACTGGCAGCTGTTAACAATAGATTAACAGACTGTTAGCGTACGAGAAACTGGAGGTGAGATACATATAAAAAAGCGCTCTCATGTTTGGTTGTTTTTGAATGCATTGTCAGTTTGTTGTTGTGCTTCTAACTGTAATGAACACTGAAGAGCGATCTCAGATGTAAAACTGCATCGAGAACGTACTTAGCTTACAGTATCATATGTATAGGCTATATGATATTGTAAGCTGAGTACGTTACGTTACTATATGATATAGCATAACTCACTTTCAGTGTAACAGAATATATTTGCATTATTAAATGAGTCGTTTGAGCGCCAACTATAAAAAAACGATTGCTCGTTTCGAATTTGCATCGCACGCAACACTTAGCATGGCTGCTGGCTTGGCTCGCGTATGCAAATGGCCAATGCATTTGGATTGTAGGCGAAGAAAAAATTACATTTGATACCTCTATTTCTACGGCGAGACGTGGCAGAGGGCCAAAACCAGCCAAGGCGCTGCTTTAATGTGGTGCGAACTTTTTGCACTGCCAAATGAACTCCACGAGCATAATTTGCATTTATTTCAATCATTTCGCACGAACTTATTTTCAAATAGCGTGCTTTCTGAGAGAAGGCCCATGCTCCCACTGTAGAGCCTCCCCCACCCCTCCTGTAGGTCTAGGTTAATGTATTTCCGTCATCATCATCATCATCATCATCAGGCTATATTAGTCCACTGCTGGACATAGCCCTCCCCTAATGAGCGCCATAGCGCCCTGTCTTCAGCTTGCCGCATCCAGCATCTGCCTGCAGTCCTTCGCAGATCGACATCCCACCTGGTTAAAGGGCGTCCTACACTACGTTTGCCGAGTCGCGGTCTCCACTATTATATCTCACATCTATTTATTTTTTCTTGCACTACCTGTCGCCAGTCTCTTCAAAAACACAGGTTTGCTGGAAGAGAATGCTTCCTGCATTAAGTACGCCCTTGTACAAAAATTGGTACAATAAATAATTTTAATAATTATAATAATAGAGCAAGAGCGAATTTAAAACACTTTTTTAAGTGTTCACTGTTTTGGGTTTCCGCAACTGGACAGCTTAGAGAGCCTATTTTGCGTGAACACCGTGAACATTGTTTTATTTTTTCGCCTATTACATACCCCTGTATTTTTACTGTCTAATGATCATATAAACAACATTATCGAGTGAAACCAGGCGGTTGCTGATTCTGAATACGAGTATGTTGAGACAGCGGAGGATGGCAAGCAGGATCGATTGAATTCAATTCAATCGCAATTGAATACGTTGACTACGATAAGCTGCTAGACGTTTTGACATCACGGCAGAAGTAATCTGAGAACACTGGAGAACGCTGACAGCGCCTTTATCTGTTCATAAAAACTTGAATTTTAAATTATTAAATCTCAAATAGGTGGGCAAGACTCGCCACCGAGTGGGTGCCACAAGACGGACGTCGAACTTGAGGCCGGCCAGCACCGGCCTAGAAGACGGTGGTGGAGAGACGATCTCGACCAATATCTGCTGGAGTGGTCTGAGGTAGCTCAGGACCGAACACTCTGGACTGAACCTTTGTCTTTGGCCTTTGCCCAGCAGTAGAACACAATAATATAAGAAAAATATGATTTATGGTCTAACAGAACAGTATTGGAACTCCCGTGGTGGAGTATGGCCTGTACCTTCCTCAGGGAAGAGACCCGTGCCCCTCGGTGGGGGCATAATGGGTTGATGATGGTGATGAGAACAGTATTAATAGTGTTTTACAAAAAACGTAATTTAATGCGAAAGAACTTACGGAACTTTTCTACTCGTGCCTGGAACAGATCTATTCTTAGATTTCTTAATACTAAATCTTTGGAAAAAATATGTATTCTACTGACGAGCCCCTTATATATTTTAGTACTGAGCACGAGATAAAAGGCGCGATATTGATCATAACTTCACCTGTCATTGTCTATGCAAAGCATCGTAAAATATCGCCTCATACCATAAATTCATCCTTCAATCATCACCAAACACCCCAGCTACCAATATTTTACGGCCGCCATCAATATTCACAAAATAAGAAAGAGAAATAAATCATCTCGCATTTCAGTCTACGCCCATTTACAACGGGTATGTGATTACGGTTCTCCAAGCTAGGGTTATACGAGTAGCGATAATTTATAAGAAAGGAGATACGTAGCGTTGCGAAAGCTCCCGGCGGAGCTCAGCCTGCGAGGAATTATAGAAGCATGAATAAGTAAACCGGTGAAGGCTGCCTCTACTCAATGATGCCAGCCGCTGCAACAACCTCCAATCCAATCCTCAACAATTTCACGAACTAAATATGTTCACTATTTATTTCCTTTGGTGTGGTTGGAACGTCCTTGGCTTAGAAGCAGAGAGCGTAAAAGCAGCGTCGCAGGAGCTAACCTTACTTACTCTCCTCGCTTTACCCAGAACAACTTGGCAAAATAAGTAGAAACCAAAGCGCTGGTACATACTATAAATCCGTTTTTAGGGTTCCGTAGTGAACGAGGACCCTTATAGTTTCGCCATGTCCGTCCATCCCTCTGTCCGCGGCCTAGCTTAGAGGCGATAAAAGGAAAAGGAAAACCTCGCACAAAGTCCATTAAAAATCACTTTAATTAAGCTATTACTAGTGTAAAATAGATAAAAACCCCCTCTTTCTACGGGACCCTATAATACACGAGGCCCGACAAACACTTGCTCGGTTTTTTAATCTCTCATGAGTTTGAATTAATTGACTGAATTTTCAGTCAAATTTATTGGTAACGTCCCATGTTCAATTTCAAACGTTACCCTTTTTAATAAATTAATATAAGACGTATATAGTTATATATACCGTATCGTGTTTTTAATTTTCTTTTACGTAGAGGAAAAGTGGTACTGTCGGCGCTTAGGGCTCTTGCAATTAGTTAAAGGGATAGCGCGTGCTCCTTTCGAGGCCGAGTGGGAGGGCTAACGCAACTAACTGGGAGAGATGGGTCTGAGAGCTAAACCCAGTTATATCACCCTGAAACACACACTGACACGGTAAAGTCCAGTAGATACACGATTTTGCCAAGGGTACACAGAATATTATGCGAAGTATAAATGCAAAATGCTTACTCAAGTATTCCTTAAATGGTTCCTAATATTTAGCGTATATTTTACGGTTCAATCTGTACAAATTAATATAGTCGCCACAGTTTTGGTAAGTACTCGAACATCTACTAAGAGCCCAAACCTTACTTGGTAAGAGTTCCCTAGTAACCCCAAGAGTCAAGTTTAAGCACTTGAGACCTAAACAACAGACCTTCGTAAGGATACTTGTTATCCTTTGCTGTCGCGATCGTAAATGTTTAATGAATTCGTTTTACTAAGTGTCTAAGCGTGGCTTAAACCGTCACTCCCGCAACCGGCAAATGGGAAGGCTTATTCAATTTAGGGTTATTATACATCATGATTTATAAATAGATAGATAAGTACAAATAGATAGATTAAACGTTGGCCAGAACAACAGACGTTGTTAACTGCTCTAGAACCTCCCAACAAAAGCTCCGTAAAAGTTGAAATACGTTGCCAATGAAGGACAATTTTATGGCAAAGATATAAAAACCAATAATTAATTACTTGCTCTAAATGAGAAACCATTAAGTACACGCTATTCTAAAATTTAAATTAAGTAAGTATGTATATCTACATGTACAGATAACAGTTTTTGTCAATAAAAAAAACTCTTCAAGCAGTTCGGGTAGGACGCCGACACTAGTCGCGTTTTAAATGTCAAAGTCGCGACTTTCTGGTACAATAATTATATTGTCAAATTCTGACATTTCAGCGTCACAAAACGTGCCACAAGACATGACTCGTGCCATCGTACTAGTCATGCTGGGAGTTTCGGAAAGCCTTGTTTGTCAATGAGAGAATAGAGACTACTCTACTTACGTCATCATTATCAAGCTCTAAATAAATATACTTTAGCTTTATACATTTTTTTTATGATAGTTAAATACATGCACAGATACTTTACCTTGTAGCATAGCATAAACCCAGGGACCACCGCTTCTTAGAGTAGCAATGCCGAATTCACCCTTCAATCACTCTACAGTTGTCACATAATATGTTTATAATAATCACTGTGATTTACAAAATCCTTTTCACTCAGCGCCGAAGTTGGTTAATGTCGGGTTAATTGTTAGCCTGTGGAGGCGTTAGGAGCGTCACGTGGGAGTACGGAGGGTGCATCGGGGACGGGCTCTGCAGGCTCTTTGTAGGGGGCTCGGCGGGCGCTGCGAGAAGACGCGGGCGTGCGCGCCGCGGCTGTCGGCTGACTGACGGTAGGGCTTCGCCGAGCGAGGGCGGCGCGCCGGCCCACGCTCGATACCGCCCGCCTTCCCACCGCCCTCCCTCGTTTCCAACTATTTGCAAAAACTCTAATACCTACTTACTTAATTTCAACTTCGCATTATGAATTCTGTCGAGCTTAAACTTTGCTGAAGTCAAGACCAAGTCACGTAAATTTCGTCGCAACCGTCCCATTTAACTCCCAGTTTAGACGTTAAAGCGTCGCGCTACGGTTCGTTAACTACTCACAAAGATATAAATGTGTTTTGTTCCGAGAATAATTTTCCTACGAACCGCTAAGGAAAAATTTAATGGTTGATAGTATTTACACGTTATTTATACAGATGTGAATAGAACATAACGAGCAGGCGTGTATGTTACGCTCTCGGGAGCACCGAGTCCTGCGACCACACAATCCCCTCACATCTCGAAATGCGCTCACATGAACGTTCATAAATTACCATAACTTACAAGTCGTAGCTAGCTAACTGTTATCTTGCAATAGATTCGGATGGCTCTATCTCATTTTATTACCGAAGTCTTTCCATAGTGCATCGTAGCGTCAAATGGCTTCATTTCCCCCAACTTTTACAGATAAACTTGTTTACCTACTGTTTCCGTATTTGGTTGCTTTCATTATTATTCGGAAACATTTTTTCTGGTTCGTAAGAAAATATGTTTGCATTTTTTTTTCTAAAAACGTATTAAAACGGTTTACTAATGTATTGCCAAAAATCGTTTCCCAAAGTATTACTTCCCAAACTATTTTCCGCAAATTATCACTTGGCAAAAAAACATTTCTCAAAACAACTTAAAGCAAATAAACAGTTAGCAAAAGTTATTATGGCAAGTTATTGTTTACCAAATAAATACTTGGTCAAAATTCATTTTACCAAAGAGGCAACAAGAGGCAAGGTAAGAACGCATCAAAGTCGAGTCTGTTTTCGATCTTACATAGAGAACCTAACGCTCCGACGCGCTCCGCTTCGCTACGCGCGTCATCGCACCTATATTTCTGTTGTCACGTATTCTTTACATCGCCGACCCCCCGTTCCATTATTTGAAAATAACACTTGCCAAAATAAAACGTTAGCATAATAAACGTTTGTCTTAACAAAACTTGACGCAGTAAAATTATGCGAAATGATAATTTGACCAAATGAATAAAATGCGAAATGAAAACTTGCTAAAGTTTCATTTGGGAAATGAAACTGATGCCATAAGTTTATTGGGAAGTAAAATTTGGCGAAAAATACTTTGGCTAAACGGCGGTATCCCTATTAAAACACCTCTGTGGCAATAATACTCGATTTATAAAAATCCTCCTGGCTAAGTAAAAAGGGAACTTCGACTCGTTTTTTGAACTCTTCAATGACTTCTTCTCTTCAATGAACTCTTACTTTTGTGTATATGATTCACAAAATATATCGTAAGTAGACCCAGCGGGTTATTTGTTGATTATTCAAAAGAAAAAGACGTGAAATAAAAATGAATCCGACTCCAATACCTAAATGTATTTTACGTATTTCAGATTATAGGTCATTTTCGTTTCAATTATTTAGTTTTAGTTTTGTTTTTAGTGTTGTACTGTTCTGAAATATGTTTTTATTTAAAAGTAAAAATTTTAAAAATCACCTAACTTTTCCCGACGGGAAAACTTTAAAATCCTGAAAATCATCAGCTATTCCATACACAACCACCATAGGTTATGGTGGTGACGATTAAACTGAACAGGAACAGTTGATATTGTTTTCTGTTTTACAATAAAAACATGTTTGTGCTATCGTTGGAACCTCCCTTTTCAAATAGAAATGGGAATTTGGTTTCTGTCGACAGTTCTTCTTAGATCAATTACTTATTCATTTCAATAATTACGAACTCCTCCATAGTCAGCAGTTCGGTTTCATCAAAGGGCGGAATACAACAGACGCTGGAGTCATGTTAGTTAAACATATTTTCAGTGCGTGGGAGGATCATAATGATGCGATAGGAGTATTTTGTGATCTGTCAAAGGCATTCGATTGTGTAGACCACAAAACATTCCTCTCAAAGTTAAAACACTATGGAATAAAAAAATTAAGTCTAGATCTTTTAAAATCATATTTAGAAGGAAGGGTTCAAAAAGCAGAAATAAATCGTATTTAATCGTCAGGCTCACTTGTAAAAATGGGAGTCCCGCAGAGATCTATCTTAGGGCCGTTCCTTTTCCTAGTCTATGTAAATGATTTACCGTTTTTGGTACAAAAAATGTGTGAGATAGTGCTATATGCTGATGACACGTCACTTGTTTTTAAAATAAAGAGACAGGAAAATAATCTTGACGAAGCAAATAATGCTCTCTCGCACGTTCTAGATTGGTTTACAGTAAATAATCTATTGTTAAATTAAAAAAAGACAAAATGTATGAAATTTACCCTACCTAACGTAAAATTAGTTGAAAACAACATTGTAATTGAAAATGATAAACTGGAATTTGTTGAAGATACTGTATTTTTGGGCATCACAATCGATGCCAAACTACAATGGGGTCCACATATTATAAAATTGGCACATAGACTAAGCTCCGCAGCATATGCCGTGAAAAGAATTCGAGAACTTACTGACGTTGCAACTGCTAGGCTTGTTTATTTTAGTTACTTCCATAGTATTATGTCCTATGGTATAATACTATGGGGCCGGGCAGCAGACATTGAGACTATCTTCATCTTGCAGAAGCGAGCGATCCGATTTATTTACAAGCTAGGTAGTAGGGACTCGCTAAGAGATTTTTTCAAAGAAACTAATATCTTAACAGTTGCAAGCCAATACATTTATGAAAATATTATGTACGTTCGGAAAAATATTAAGGACTTCGAAACTCTTGGTAGCCATCATAACGTTAATACTAGGAATAAACATAAATTGTCATTTCCACGATTGAGACTTGCAAAAGTTAATACTTCCTTTATGGGGTACTGTATAAGGTTCTACAACAAGATACCCCAAGATATATTAGAGTTACCCCCAACGCGATTTAAGAATTGTGTTAGGCACACTCTTTGCAAAAAAGCTTATTATAAAATCAACGATTATTTAGAAGACAAGG
Organism: Yponomeuta plumbellus; assembly: GCA_947310845.1. Classification (NCBI taxonomy): domain Eukaryota; kingdom Metazoa; phylum Arthropoda; class Insecta; order Lepidoptera; family Yponomeutidae; genus Yponomeuta; species Yponomeuta plumbellus. Next base: position 11,895,023 of record OX371198.1, on the reverse strand, counting down.
ACGTATGGCATTAAATAGTAGTTTAATATTAAATTAAATCAGAGGATAAATGTGTCTAGTGTTCAACACATCCAAGATATTATTTTCTATGTTTTATTTGTATTAGCTTTAAGGTGATTTGAGAAAAGATGGTCAGAGTGGAGTTTTTTTTCGCTGCCTTTTTCTCCACTACAGACGGCCCCAAGGCAGCGGCTAACATTACATAACTGTATGTACATTGACATTCAACAAGCAGAATGTAAATTCTTTACGTTGAAATAAATTCTTGATTTTGATTTTGATTTAGTTCCGAACTCGACATTTTTTATTATTTTATGTAGATGAACTATTTTGACAGAGCACGCAACGCGACGCGAGGCGTTTGTTTGTACTGAAAATTGAATTATGACGTGTGATCCGCATGCAGTTTCACGCCCGATGTGTTCCTAAGTACGTGCGATGGCTGCAATCGAATACTACGTGACGGGACGCTCTCTCTCAAACCAATCAAATTAATCACTTTGTCACAGCTGATGTCGCTAAACAAAACAGCGATGCCTCACACTAATTACTATGTTATTTGATACTGTGGATGTGTTAAAATGATAGCACGGTATTGTGTTCAGGCATCAATCAATACTAACTACTACTTCAGAGTGTGTAATTTCCATAAAGACTGGTATGGAAAGAAAATTGCGTGTCAACATCGTACATTATTTATGAAGAGCGCTCTATATAGATTCAATTAATACAATAACAGTCACTTTAAAGGAGGTCAGCTTTCAGTTTTTTGTTGTGATTTTGCCGTAGTACAGTTGTGCACCAAAGGTTATAGACCAAACTCATTTAAAATATAGTTTTTAGGGTTTCGTACCCAAAATTACCCTATTACTAAGTCCGTTTGTCCGTCCGTCCGTATGTCTGTCTGTTACCAGGCCGTATATCATGAACCGTGATAGCTGGATCGAAATTTTCACAAATTATGTAATTTTGCTGCCGCTATAACAACAAACTATAAACTATAAAATCAATATTTGATATTTTGCTCGATATTAATAACCGCAACAGATAGACGCTCGAAATTTTCATTTTTATTTATTTTAAAAATAATTCATTAAATTGAAATAAAATATAAAAAAAATAACGTTTTTGCTCGATATAATAATAATATCATCATCAATCCGTTATGTCGCCACCGAGGGGCACGGGTCTCTTCCCTGAGGAAGGATAGGCCATAATCCACCACGGGGGCCAAATCCGGATTGGCGGAGGCTTGTAAGACTAGTGGTGGCTGGTCTTACTGTCAGAAGTTTTCAAGCCGCCTGAGGCCTCTGACTTGGCTTAACGACTGCTATCTGTCGACGGCACAAACTGCTTAACGTGCCTTGCGAAGCTCGGAACCGCTCGTAAAAATGCCACTAGTGTTAGTCATAGACGGTGACCCATCCACGCGCCGTATGCTGCTTAACCTTAGTAATCGTTTAATATCGCTCAGGCAGCCTGGCCTTCGAGGGATTAATTAAAAATAATATTAATTAATCGCTCGTAGCCCCGGCTGCTAATTAATATTATTAATTAATCTCTCGTAAATTAATAATAATATGTTATGTTGTAAAGCTCCACCAATCCGGACTTGGCCCCCATGGTGGAGTATGGCCTATACCTTCCTCAGGGAAGAGACCCGTGCCCCTCGGTGGGGACATGATGGGTTGATGATGATGTTGTAAAGATAATCGTACGGAACCCTTCGTGCGCGTATTCAACACGCACTTGGCCGGTTTTTTCGATTGCGTTTCGAGTTGGGACAGTATTATGGTGGTGGTGCAAGTGTACGGCGTTGTAAATTTAACCTATTTATTTGTGGGTGCAAAAACGCGCGCGTTGTTTATTGCAGCGGCATTTGAACAAGTCGCGTGCCGCGCGCGATACCATCAATGCGGTCAACGCCTGCGCTCACCACTCGCGCCACGAACAGGCTTAACAGCTCTAAGTTCGGTACTGGAGACCAAAAACCTGACTGTTTCGTAGATAACCTGCATTTGATATTGAAGAACAGGCAGGCGGTGCAGGTCTATTAAGGCTTTTGTTACATTGTGCATTCTGTCTCGCTAGCACATTCTTATGTTTTTTTATGATTTTATATTTTGTAACAAATATATTTTAGGATCTAGCTAGTTGTAGTAATAGTAAGATAAGATAGGATAAGATAAGAATATTCTTTATTGTACTATGAAAATACATACAAAACATAAGCATAATATTAACATAGTAATTGAGGATTAGATAATTTGTAGACTTACTAAAAACGGTACTACATTAATTAATTATTTTGGATAGCCTTAAAAGAGCTGTTTTCGGCATAATATATATCAGGTCCGTGATCCAAGTCACTATTAACGTGATTGAGAGATTGCCAAGACATTTTTTTAATAAGTAGCATGTATTTTTTTATTAATATAATATATTAAATAAATAATATGTATGGTTTCAAATCGGTCACCACATTTTTACAAAAAAAAAGTCTGAACCTCCTCCTTTTTTTAAGTTTATTAAAAAAAATTTTTTTTTTCATCAGTGGCGCTGGTCTTACAGCATAGAGCCTTTTAATAGAAACTGCTGGCTGAATATTATCCAGCAAAAAGCTCTCAATTCGGGATAAAAACGTACAATAGAGATCACTTTTAGTGATAAAGCCGCCGTCTGTACTCTTAGGTTAAGAAATATCTTTGTAATTTCCTTTTTTATGTACAATAAAGTGTTCGCTACTCTATTCTTCTCTACAAGATACAACGAAGTATTTCCAACACAGAGGATTTGAGAGAACAGTGTTTACAGTAGTCATGTATATTTTTTATCACAACTTTAAAAAGAACTAGCTTTTGCCCGCGACTTCGTTTGCATGAGTAATTGGGGCTTATTCCAGGCCTGTTTCACTATGCGTGTCGGCATCGAACGCCTTATTCTGGGTGTAGAAGAAATTAAAGAAGCATAACAATCTTCTGCCAACCGACTGCTGTTAACAGTAGATTGACATATTTTTAAGAGAAATTATAAGTCAAGCTATAGATTTACTTATTGGCCACGTGATAAAACTTCTAATTGTATAACTAAGCCACGGGAAAATGAGTTAGCCTCTAATAAACTAATTTGTCTTTTTTGCAACGCCAGCTAAATATTCTATAGAAAGCTTCAAGTAACGATCACCAATTATTTTAACTTGTCCTTCTTTTTAATAAATTGCCACCCAATTTACTAACTCAGCCACGGATTTTTCATCTCATCAGCATTTTACGTTTTACAGCTTCAGCACGACGTCCTCAAAAAAATATAATTCAAGCTTCTATAGACAATATAATTTATTATAACTTAGCATTTAAAATAATGCATCATATTATTTTATCGTGAAAATAGCTTGTGTTACAGGACGTTAACTAAGGCTTTAGGCTTATTTGGTATCTCACAAAAGTAAATATTTAAATTTTGACTTCCCTATTTTTTTACATATTCGTTAGATATAGAGATACCATTTTCACATAAAACATGAACTTGACTAAGCTTTACAGAATGAAAAAATAATAGTCCATTAAAGTTAAATAGTTTTGGAGAAAAACCATATTTCATTATTTCCGTTTTTAGTTTTTTTCTGCGGAATTTTTCAACCAAGCTTGACACAGTTACACTACGTAAGTGACTGTAGAAAAAAAAACTGTCCATTATCACGAAAGGGCATATTTTCTTCCCCTAATCGGAAACAGCCTTTACAATACATAATTATACCGATATAATTTTTATACATGCTACGCCATACCGAAGAAGCTGCTACGCGGCTACGAGCTACGCGCATCGCTACGAGCTATGCAAGAACGTTTCACCCAAACATCCTCGGAGCTCCGCCATGACGCCACTCGCTAGACTACACTTGTAACTAGATAATTAAATAGGCAAAGTTTTACGAGCAATTGTTACGAAGCGCAACTACAGAAACTGTAATTATAAACTTGTTCGCTCAACGGCACACGGGCGGCCTTATTACCAAGTCACTATTGTATACTTCTAACTACTCAGTACTCAGTAATATACTCAGGTATCACCCCTTGTACAAGTGCCACCCCTTTATTTCATGAACTGATTGGAACATTTAATTTTTATTCAGCCAATGAAGTATTACGAGTCAGTATCAGTTTTCAATAAAGTGCAGATTTTAAGTATCGTTATAAGATCCTCATCAACCCATTCATGTCCCCACCAAGGGGCACGGGTCTCTTCCCTGAGGAAGGTATAGGCCATACTCCACGACGGGGGCCAAGCCTGGATTGGTGGAGGCTTGTAAGACTAGTGACTGGTCTAACTGTCCGAAGTTTTTCAAGCCGCCCCCTAAGGCCTCTGACTTGGCTTAACGACTGCCATCTATCGACAGCAGCCGGCACGAACTGCTTAACGTGCCTTGCGAAGCACGGAACCGCTCGGAAAAATGCCACTAGCGTTAGTCATAGACGGTTACCCATCCATGCATTGAACGAGCCCAATGTTGCTTAGCCATCGCGATCGTTTAAGATCACTCAAGCAGCCGGGGCTATGAGCGATTCTGCCGTAGGTCGCCGTAGGTGCCGTGATGTCGTAGGTACAGTGCAGAACCTGTGCATACTTTCTAGAGAGTTAAGCTGGCTGGAGTAATCTCTCAGACTAGCTAAGTTGCTACATACAATGGCCAAACTATGAAGCAAAGTTGGTAGGTACGGAAACCTCATGTCTAACTAGTTTCACTTCATTTAGTCACTACAACTATGGGCGAAACTCAAGTTACGTTGGCGAAGTAAAGCTCGGGATTAGGATTAAGATGATAGGTATTGCTCTAAGGTTCAAGATCGCATAGCGCCACGCTCTAATATAACATGCGTGTGGTTAGCCTTGGCTTTAGTTGCCAACCCTTATTTAGCAAAGGTCGTTAAACTATATGAGTGCATTAGTTAGCAAGTAGGTGCGCCTGGGACGGTGTTAAAGTTTTACAAAATTCTGAGAGTAAAAAAGGTTAAAAGCCTTTTTGTGGATTTGTATTTAATAGTACTTTAATTCTAAATTTGTAATTGTTTTCTTTTATACAATATTTAATGTCTTAGCAACAACCGTAGTTGGTGCGATTGATACTTCTATAGATACGAATATCTATGTATGAGGTAATAACAGCATCCCGTGGGGATTTTCCCCATATATTATGGGGATTTTAAAAGAAAGATTTTGAGTATTGGGTTCTACTTAGGTACCTGTCAGTACGAACAAGTTTTACTAATGGAAAAACTTATAAATAAAGAACGAAAAAATATTGGATGTTCCAAAAATTATATAGTGCCGTTAACTTTAGTATGAAACAGCTGTTTATTTTTTATTAGTAGTTCATTACTTTCTTCATCCGAGATCTTCATCTTCATCATCATTTATCCAAGAGCGCCCCCACAAAGGCAAAACACCTTGATACAAATCATCGGATTTTTATCAAGGTATTTTGCCTTAGTATCTAATATCTACAGTTCTTGAAGCACAACACCGTGAACAAGGATTATCGCGCGATAGATAATATAATAATAAAAAGTTCCACACAACGCAATCACTTGACCTGGGGTGCAATTTTGTAAGACTCCACTGTATGGTGTTGTCTGATTTAGCCCTTTTGTTCCCGGTATGTGACACCACCCTATATCGCACTGTTACATTATGGGACTTTTTTCCCAGTTACGTAATATAAGGCTGGTCCCAAACTGGGATACGTACCTAATATAGATAAACATACGACGCAATTGAATCGCTCGTAGCCTGGGCTGCCTGAGTGATCTTAAACGATCACTAAGGTTAGGCAACATACGGCGCGTTCAGTCCATGGATGGGTTCTGTCTATGACTAATGCTAGTGGCATTTTTCCGAGCGGTCCCGTGCTTCGCAAGGCACGTTAAGCAGTTGGTGCCGGCTGCCGTCGATAGATGGCAGTCGTTAAGCCAAGTCAGAGGCCTTAGGGCGGCTTGAAAACTTCTGACAGTAAGACAAGCCACTAGTCTTACAAGCCTCCACCAATCCGGACTTGGCCCCCGTGGTGGAGTATGGCCTATACCTTCCTCAGGGAAGAGACCCGTGCCCCTCGGTGGGGACATAATGTGTTGATGATGATGATGATACGACGCAAAGAAGGGGTGTTTCGAACAAATTCCGCTCCAAACCGCGGTCACACGCACATATTAACGTAGGTAACATGCGTGTGCCTAAGCGGACTGTAGTACCTAAGTGACGTAAGTTTGTCCGTTCGCTGCGCTAAGCAGGCCAAATTCCATCATTGCTAAAGACAGTCCTGGATAAGCCAGATCAAAGCGTTAAGTGATCTGCTAGACCTCACCATAAAGAAGACAGACAATTTTCTCATATTAAATGGTGATTCCTTAATTGTCCGCTAATAGATAATAATAACTTTACTATAGGTCGGATAGACAAACGTCTAGCATAGTACTTTATTTAATTATTATTTTACTTCACACTAGGATCGAAATTGCTGTACTGGCCAATTACACGCGAGCAGCCGCCGGAAAAAGTTCTATGAAAATTCATAACTGTCGTGTTTTGCGGCCAAATTAATTACATACTAAACTCATATCTGTCGTGTTATTTAAAAATTGTTAACCTCGTCTGGGATCAGGACAAGTGATTCTGTTGTAGTTAAGGAAGTTAATGGAACCACTTATCTTGATCTCACCTTTTCTCATCCATTCAGCAAGATGGCAGCACTCACGCATGCGAGGCCGGCGTGTGCGGCGGCGGCGTGGCGCGCAACATGGCGGAGGCGCTGTGGCGCATGCGCGGGCCGGGGTCCGTGCGCCTGCTCACAGCTGTGGGCGACGACGCGGACGGCCAGTTCGTTCGTGACATCGCACCAGGACTTCTACTAGATGGTAAGGTCTGCCAGAGGCGGACTAGGAGTGTTAGTCGCTTTTGGCGTGTAGTTAGTAGTCCATTCTATTACAGCATTTCTATTAATTGGTGGCCAGGGGTGCATTACGTAAATCCTCTACTGTATAGAGTTGTCTGATTAAGCCCACCACACTGAACCGTCAAATACACAAATTTCGATATTTTTGGATTGTCTTACCTAATGCTTAACTCGATAGAGTGGAAGGTTATGTAATACAAGAGCTGGTCCTACAAGAGCTGGCCCTACAAGAGACATAACATAACATTTACATACATGCACATACATTGCTTCTGGCCCCACACTAGGATACCCTGTGTCGTGGGAACCAGAAACAGCGACGTCACAAACATGTAAACATTCAAGAAACATTCAAGACCTGGGTTTCTTTTTTTGTCCCCAGCCGGGATTCGAACCCGGGACCTCTCGCATGGTAGGCAGATGCGCTAACCACAGACAGCGATACCTAAACATCTGAAGGGTTGGGTTGCGATCGGAAAACTGCGTCAGATTTTCCCCACGGTTATTCCTCAAAAGACAAGTCGTGACATACGGAGCCTAAACGTGGACGCGGACGCGGTAGCACCACACGTGTTCTCTTTGATGTACCATGTCAGAAATGAATTCTGGCTACTACTTAGCCCATAAAAATCAGCAAGTTAAAGTAGCAGAGGGCTAGTCACATCTGTCAAGAAGCGATAGTCGATGTACAAAGGTTTTCGAGTAGATATCGCGACCTGAAAAACGCAGCGTAACAAGGATCTGAGGCACAGAGAAGTGGCGTGCCTTGAGGGAGGCCTATCACCAGCAGTGGTCGAGTTCGGGCTGATTGATATGATTAGTCTTCTCAATGAATGTGGGATCAACGGTCACGTTAGGTAAACGAAGTGAGCACGAAAGCCAGCTATCTCCTTTGTAAATTTTTTGGTCCGGAAAGGTTTTTTTCTGTAGAGCTTACGAAAGCTTTATTTCAAAAAAAGCTATCTAGCTACTTGGCTAGCACCAAAACCATCCGTAGAAAAATATGATTATGAAAACATACCTACCTATACCTACAATTTCATGCTATAGGAATGGCGAGAGACTATGTGAGATGGCATTTGGGGAAAAGGCCTATACCCAGCAGTGGGCAACGGTGGCCTGATGATGATGATGATGATGATGATACAATTTCAATACGTATAATTTCAATTTCTTCCTTTTCCTATGAAGATAACCTTTGAAATAAAAAAAATCACACAGCGCACCATATCTATGATCCATTTATCTATAGGTACTTGACATTTTTTTCAGACTTTAAACGAAACTTCTATTTTTTGAAGCGAACGACTAAAGGTAAACAAAGACACAGCATCTCTCAAACTTACATTTCATTCAAAATAGCTCATGCACGCAGCTTTGCTTGCATCGTATACCCACATAGGTTAAGGTAGGTACCTACCTACTGTTTAAGGAAAACAGACAGACAACCAAACAAGACAAAACAAATACAAAAGAAAATAAAATAGCTTAGAGAAGTTGCACTCGCATTAACAACGTCAATCGTCGTGAGTAAAAATATGGCGTCGGGGTGGCTATCTTACTTTTTTTTTGCCTCTAATTAAAAAAGAGGTTCGTAGTCAGCTTTCCATACTTCTTCCTACACATCGCGTAGCGCATTAGCATAAAATAATCGATCATAATCGGCCTTTGAACAAAATTCCGTCATCTTTGCTAGTTGCGATTTTGCGAACATATTTGGCAGCAGTAGGATCGCTTTTATTTTGAGGACCACTGAAATTTTAGGTATTTTTTGGGCCACAAATCTCTTAAGCAAATTGTATTTTCATGATAAAATTAAATATTTTGTTAAATAAACTGCGAGTAAGGGATAAATCAGGTTATAACAGTGTTATTGTGTTTATTGCTTAATGGCATTTATTAGGCACATCGTTTTGTATAACTTTGCTAAATATTATGCAGCGTTGTAAATTTGGCATATTGAAAAACCAAATTTTTGACATGTTGACAATTAAGTCGTTCGCTTCAGTTTAGCGGTAGCGTTTAGCGGTAGAAAATTCGAAACCATTTGAAAATTTAGTACTAGCTAGCACTAGATTTGTAAACTGTTTAGAGTTTTCTACCGCTAAATGTTTTTGATTCAGTGTCGTTTGAAGTCTGAAAAAAATGCCAAGTATAGATAAATGGATTATACCTACTAAAGTTTACCGGCGACATTAAAATGTATTGGGCAGTTAATATTTTTTTCCCGATTTTTAATGTGTTCTCCGAAGTAAAAGTTTTCTAATTGTCAAGTAGAACACCGTTTTCGGACGTAAGTATGTGGGCACTTTATACACTCTGTACAATTTTAAACCCAGGTTGCGTGGTGAAAGGGGCTCGCACAGCGAACTACGCCGCAGTGTTGGACGCGCGCGGGGATTGTCTGCTCGGGTTGGGGGACATGGCTCTACACCAGCAGATCAGCCCCGAGTTGGTATGTAATCTTCTGTCAATATATTTGACAAAACCCGAAAAAAGCTTCTGTTACAAAGTAAAGTTTCTTCTTCCTTATGTGCCGTCTCCTATCGGATGTTGTAACCAATTCGGCTACCTTGCTGTTCGAGGCTGCCAATACCACAGAATATATAAGAGTAGTACCAAGGAGAATTTAATTCTCCTTGGTAGTACAGAAGATTCACTCCGCAAAATCAATTAAACTAAAAGGGACTCTAGCGGCGATACAATTAGGTGCAATTCAGATCGCACGGCGTCATAAAAGCTACGTTATATTCACCTACACGTTGCCTCTCTTTCTACCGCGTAACTCTTACCTCTTCTGGCGCCTGAATTCCTTCCTATTTTCCCCGTCGGCGCGGTCGCCGCATGTACTTACGCGTTCAATACCGACACGCCTAGTGAAACAGCCCTGCCAATACACACAAGGGACCGGTAGGTACTCTGTTGAAACCACCGTAGTAACATGAGTATTAACTGTGATATCTTTGACCTCTTTCAGATAATAAAAGATACTCTATGTTGACCTCCCAGGAGTGCAATGCAATTACGCAAGTACTCCACTGTATAGAGTTGTCTGATTTATGCCCGTTTTCACCAACATTTAGGAGCCACCTAATCTTTTTAGGGGCTACTTACATACCTATCGGTTGATTCGTAGCTCTTTAAGTGTTGTTGGTGAAACGGGCATTAGCCCCTTCGTTCCCGGTATGTCACACCACCTTATATTACACTATACCTACATTCTAGGACTTTTTTCCCAGGGCAGACCTGCCCTTATATTACGTAACTTTCCACTCCATCGGGTTAAGCATTTAGAAAACTCGAAAGAGTCAAAATAAGAATGTAAGTAGGTACAATCGACAGCACATCATCCTATACACCCATGCACTCTATTCCGTTGCGTGACGGGGGACTTTGCAACTAAAATGTGAAGGTTGACGTGCTGTCGACTGTACATAGACTGGGAAAAAAGTTCCAGAATGTAACAGAGCAACATAAGGGGGTGTGACATACCGGGAAGAAAAGTGTTTTGAAAACCGTTTTTTCGTTATTTTCATTACACGTTATACATAAGTTAGAAGCGTTTAGCAATTTAATCATTGGATTATGATTTAGCTAAACTTTCGATTTTCACTCTTATTTATTAGCTGTATAACTTGCAACTTGCTGCCACAGGTTTTCACATACCTTGCGGCATTGAATTTCTTGCGGGCACGCGATGTAGGTGGGTAATAGCCCATATTTTTTCTCTGGAGGCCTTGTTTTCTCAAACTTCATTTCTTACTTTCTTACCTTTTAATTTGAAAGGTGGACAAACACATCAAGATGCTGAAAGCTGCGCCGCTGATAGTACTGGATGGAAACCCACCACAAAAGACTATCAACCATGTGCTTCAACTCTGCCATCAAATGCAAAAGCCAGGTAAGTGCATAAAATAGAGTAAGTGTTCTCTACCAGCTAACTAAAGTAAAGCGAAAGATCGAATCATTATTAAAAAATACGTTTATTTCTCAACACTTCGCTAGAGCGAAGATAAAATGCACAAAATTAATACACACTGATATGGACGGATTAAAAATACAATGAAAAAAATTACTCCATAATTAATCATACTAATCTAATCTAATTTAGGCTCAAATAATTAAGGCAGTCATAAAATAAATGCTTACATAACTAACATCAGAAAGTTATCTTAAAATAAATTTATATGATATAGAACTCTGCAAGTTAATACTATACATGAACTTTTATTTCATGAAAATGATAAAATTGTAAGAGAATAATAATTTGTGATCCTTGTTTAAGGGGATCCATGAGGTTCACTAACACCACCAATAAGAGAAAAAATCATATCTTATTTTGCAGATATTTTACGCAAAGAGAGACTTTCATATCTTTCAATCATAAATATTAGGTATATTATTTTTATGACCCACGATCGAGTGCCCAGGATAGAGCACCCGGAACCAGTTAGCATTTATGCCCAAAACTGTTGTTCTTAGCGGAAGTATTATCTGATCCTAGGTTTTTCACCTTTCGTTCTGATTGTTTTTTATTCATTGGTGGCGCTAGTGACCCCACCCCATAACAGTTCTCTGTAAAATTTGATTGACGACAGTTATATAAAATATATATTTTTACTCTTTGAAGGCACTAAGCCTATCACATGGATACTTATTCATGAGCTGAGTGAAAAAGGCTAACAATAGTGTCTAATTTGAGATTCCGATATTCGATAGTTGCCGATTGATTAGCATACATACACAAATTGATTATGTGAAAATGGAATGTCCAATAACAATTTTAGTTACTAAGCAGACGAAATGTTTTACAGAAAAAAACAATATAGATTACCATAAAAGGAAGAGATCATAATAATAAGTTATTTCTACAATTAGCAGAAAAATATTTTTGTTGACGGTTTTTAAAATAAGTTCCTAGATTAATTTAAAAGCGTTAGCATACACAGTAACTTCTTTTTAACTGGTGCCCTGAAGATTTGACATAACAAGCTGTTAGCTGGACCAACAATCCAGACCAATAGACTTACCTTCCGAGACCCAACCTCATGACTATGATCAATAATAGATGCTTGTTTTTGTCCGGTACCACACGCAACCCTACAAAAGCTATCCACCTATTAAGTGTAGCTCTGTTTGCGTGATATTAGCTATTATTTAAATTCTAATTTACTTAAAATGTTATTGACCCTATGGGACAACAAACTAAACAGAGGTCAAGCTACATTTGCTTTCATTTCACACGCTCTAAATTTCCAACATCAAAAATTGATCTTAAGGCTTTGCATCGATTGGGTTGAACAATGAACAATATGGTAGATCTTATATCAAGGAATCAGAATTATTACGACAAAATTATTTATTTATGTTTGTGCCAGCTGCCAAAAAATCGGTAGGTACCGTTGCAGAAGTTGCAGGCAGAAATATGTAATAATATAAGTGTCAAAGATTAATGATTCTAATACTCAAAAACAGCAATATCAATGGACTGCGCGAACGAAGCAGACAAACCCACACACGCTACAGTCTCATGTTGTATTTAGCCGCAAATGTTAAAACGAAGAACATAACAAATTAGTTGAGTGATCGTCAATGATCGAAACGAGGGGTTCGTTTTGCTGCGAATGACGTCAAACGCAAGGTTGATATCACAAGAAGTAGGTACAATCTGTGGCTCGGCTATTTGAAATGCCATTTTGCGTCCGTCGCGCCCCGTATCCATTACCATGCCAACATGCATGCAGCATAAGATACCAGTCATTAAAGAAACGATCTAAACGCATCCTCATGACGGAACGTCGACTGCACTGGGTTTTTTTTGCTCTAGTGTAATCTCGAATATTGAAAGTGTTCAAGGTTTACTGTAGTTTGTAGTGGTGCACGGGTCCGCTGTAATGAGACCTTAAGGGCTTATTCACACGTACCACAACCACACCACGTCGCAACGACAAAATGCGGTCAAGCAGTGGTTACGTGTGAATAGTGTCGCTGCAGCTTTTCGTAATTGCGCTGTGGTACCGACAAAATGTCGATGTGGTTGCGTTGTCGCCAGTAGTTGCGATGCGGTTACGTCGTGTGCAGACACAGTACAACTCCGGCATTAATAGGATGCGTTGTGGTTGGGATGTGGTTGCGATGTGGCCGGTATGTCACACACGGTCGATAACGACTGCAAAATGTGGTTGGTGTAAGTCCTATTCATTTCCATACAAAATATACGCCCGGCCACGTGGTGTGGTTGACGTGTGGTTATGGTTGTGGTACGTGAGAAAAGGCCCTAATGGCACAGGTTATAAGGATCTCCCGTTCCTATCACTGGTGATGGTATACCAGAGATCTAGTGCATGTAGCCCATAGCCCGCTGGTGCTGCAACTGCTGCTGGAGTTGGTGCAGTGCGCTCTCGGGCTGGCTGTGCTGCATTTGTGCGACCAAATTCTTGGCCTCGCGCCGCACCTCGTACAACTTGCGCGACTCCCAGTACAGGAGGACCGCAGCGACTCCTGAAGGAACCAGCGAGTTTCGGTTAAACAACATGAGAACATTGAATTGAATTGAAATATTTTATTCACTGAAAACACAGTACAATGACAGAATACAAATACAAAGTAAACAATTTTAAGTTTACATTAAAAACAAACATGCAAGGAATGTCAGTGCACTGCGTTTGTGAAAGGACCCGACTCAGCATTTGTTACAAAAGGAATACCTTCTTAACATAAAGCCTCGTATCCACTAGGCAACATTTGGCGCACAACACGTGCCGCTCAACATGTTTGGAAACGTTGTCCAACAGCTCGCGACGTTGCCACCGGGCGCGCAACATGACGCCCGGCTTGTTGTTAATTGTACCAAACCTATCGGTGTTTATGGGATAGAATAAATAAAATAGATAAAATTATAACCACTGTCACTGGAATCAACACTAGTTCCTCTGGCGACAGGTTGTCGACGACAGATCAAGCATAGACTGACCATACAACATTGTTAAACAAAAGTTCTGCGCTGACTTTCAACATGTTGGGCAACTGACATGTTGCCTAGTGGATACGAGGCTTCAGTTTAAACATCTGTATAGGCTGCTTATGTTTACTTATTTCGAATAAAAAATAAGTACTATTCCTGTGAGTTCCAACCAAAAGAATTATTATAATTACAAACATCATTTTATTAAGCACACATGAACAATTAAATAAAAAACCACTTACCAAACAGCATGAAAGCCACAACGGCAAAAGCATAAGACCAGGAGAGAACATTGAAAGAGGGATACAGCAGCCAGTCACGCCGGTAGCAGTTTCCTCCGAAAACAGCCACGGCTAAGAACAGGAAGGTGCCTGCAACAAGTTTAATTTACTTAGTTAATGGGAAACAAATGTTGTTGTTGTTTTTACACTTAATTGCACAAAAAAAATACAATAATAATAACTTAAATAACAGGTTTGTGATAAAAAATTCGTGCAAAGGCCGACTATTTCTAAAGAAATTTCTTCCAGCCAGTCTAGAAATTTTGGAATGTTAAAAAAAGAGAATGGGGTAGGGCAGATACAATGGAAAACAACTCGTTCTATCTAAATAAAAGTGACTGGGGAACAAAATTTTATTGAAAGGTAGAGTGACAAGTGTTTCCATCTATTACAATTATCCCATTAATAGTTGGATCTGAATTCAACAATGCATTAAAACATTAAAAATGTCAAAAACGATGAGAGAATGAGCAGTCTGTTCACCCACTACATTGTTGCAACTTATACATAAAATTTCATCAAAATCAGAGGAGAATATGCACTAACATTCATATTATTAACTTTATCCTGGATACACTTACTTGACTTTTTGTCAGAAGTGTACGACCAAGTTTCGCTCTGATTCACAGAACTTAATCATAGTGGGCAGACGGAGCTTGCATTGTCGGTTGCTCATCTGACTAAGTCAGGACTCGTCTCAGACCTGGTCAGACACTTCCGTCAGACAGTCAAGTAATTGTAACCAGAATAAAGTTAATAACATAATTATACTGTATTATTGTTGTTGGCTTATGTGTGTTCTGTTTTTGTTCTGGTTGGAATAAACTTCTTCGAAATAAGTGAACTCTACACAAAAGTTATACAAAAATATCTATCTATCTGGCCTAAAAATACAACTTACTTGCTAAAGTCACCATTACAAAGGAGGCAGAAACGCAGATCCATTCATAGCGCAGCACGGTGCGCAGTGGCCAGCGTACTATGACACAGGCCAAAATCAACTGGGCTGCAAATGACAGGATTAGGCCCAATGTGACAAATGCCTGCACCACCATCAGCCAACCAGGGAGTAGCCACTCACGAATTACATAGTATTCCTGTAAATGAAAATCATGTCTGTAAAATTTGTGAATGAAAACCACAAGGCTCATCTAGTATTGTGACCCTTGTAATGAATAGATGAATGAAGCATTATCAATATTTGAGTTACCTCATAAAATAATGTTGGATAGATAGAGAACACTGTATTGAAAAACCAGGAGACAGAATTATAGAAAGGTATCCTATATTAAATCATCCAATTCAATTGGTGGTCTTATCATTTAGAGTGATCTCTTCCAGACAACCATTGAACCAACATATAAAATATTGTTCTAATGTTAGACACAATACTCTTATAAGAAAATGTTTAGAACTTAAAGGAAAACTTAATGAAACACGTTTTTAATTATGTTAATCCGGACTCCCGCTTGTTCGGTGATCGCTGTAATCCGGCCGGGCAATGGGGTTTGCGGGGGTGGCGGGTGTAGGTACGGGCTGCCATGAGCCAAACCATCGTCTTTGTTTTGTTTACCGCCTTCTATCTACAGTGTCAATTTAGCACACTCGCGTAATTTTGAACATGTGCATTTTTGTGTTTATGCTTTAATTTAAAAATATATTAAAGAAACTCTAAGGCTAAACATGTGTTTTAATAAATGGCATACTATAATCCGGACGCCTCGATAATCCGGAAAGGAACTTGTTTTTGCCTCTCCGGATTATCATGATGAAATGGAAAAATCAAACTACGGCCCTACTGCAATTTGATTTTTCCATTTTACTCTGTAAAACTGAAAAAAGAATTTGGCAGCTTTTCTTTGTCTTTTACGTTATAAATATAAATCCAAAAATAATTTCAACATAAAGAATTGACATTCTGTTTGTTGTATGTGAATGTACTTATAATGCTAATGCTGCAACAATACAGTGTCAGTTCAATCTAACTTTGAGACAAATTCTCCATTACACACCAAAAAAATTAACATGCATGTAATTTCTAAAATCATTTATACCATTGAAAGAAAACCTAATAGAATAGTGCAAATACCTGACTAAAAATGTAATGACATCCGTGAAAGAGTTTATCGAACTGGTAGGAAGGGAATCGGAACCGGTCGAAGCAGTATTCCCACAAGCCCATGTGTTTAAAGGACGACAGCATCTCTGGATAAGACTCAAGCCAGTATGGGCCGGCAAATGAGAGCAGAAGAAACAGGCCTGCCACATAAGTCACGGTGGCACCAATCAGCGTTGCATCTGAAATTAATTGAGAATATGAAGCTTACTATCATTGGCTGTCAACAACATAGAATTTATAATTTTTACAATATTTTCGAAAACTTGTATTTCTTATCTATTACACGAATATACTAATAAAACCACAAATTTCTAGTTCTTTATCGTCCATTCCTTCGAGGCTTCAAACATCAAAACATAAATTAAGGGCGTGCCCACAATTCACTTACTTGAAGCCCTAGGGTACTCGTTGTCGGCAGTCATCCTTGTATTTCCTGGGTGGCAGAAGAAGATCTTTATTGTATGTAATAAAAATAAAATAACACAAACGACAAACCAACTCCTATTCTGGTAAAGAATTAGTACAACGGACGACAAACAAATGCAATTTCTGTACAATTTTGCCTGACACGTCTGACAACCTGACTGACAGACAAGACAACGCTGACCGGCTGACAGCTGATACTTTCACAGACTAAAGGACGTCTCTTCACAGACTACCTATAGGGAAATACCGTTTCATTTGTTTGGCTCACTACATTGCACGGTCTGATAACGGCAATGTGTGCATAATGCTGGGGCCGCACCTGCGTATATCGTGACAAAGCTTCGCACAATGACACGATCTACGCAGATGTAACCTGCCATTATCGGCTATCGTCACGATAGTTCGGGATGCCTCCTAGTTATCGCTGCAGTGTCGGTACCGTCTAGATTTGACACAAATTCCCTGGTTAACTAAATATCGTACCGAGCTCAGAGTGGTTCGCAGCGGATTCGTGAGGGTTACCCCCATCGCTTGTTCCTAACTTAAGAGGTGTCGAACTGATGCTGGTGAGCGAGCACCACTGTATAGGCTAATGCTCAGTTACAATGAGTATTACATCACGTCGACTTATTTATGTTATCCCCTGGCTTGCTCAGGAAATCTGTAAATCGTGTTGCATCTAGCTATGTTTAACTATCTAACTATGTCCAGTCGTTGTTTTACTGCTGTTGTTATTGTCGATTACCTAGACTAGAGTCTGACAAGCGAGTCATGCAAAGGTAGTACCTACGAGGAGGCGAGTCGCGCGCGACAACGTCAAAAGTCGCGACTTTACAGTACATTAACTGTCAAATTCTAAATAAAAAAAAAGTGAATAAATAAAACAAAAAATGGGGAGCAGGATTTGTGACCGTCAGAATGGCCGGTCAAGTGTCGTATTTTACTTTGAAATATGTTCCAAGAATTGCTTACCAATTGCTTATATTTGCTTACCGCCATGAGAGAATGCCTTACTACGTATTTTAGAAGAATTCAGTCATTTATAAATGACCTGCCATCCTGATATCAGGATGGCAGGTCATAAGTCCGTAGCATAATAACTGTGTGGAATTACTGATTCTTTTGTAGCTCATAAATTGCTTACTCAACAATTTGTAACCTAAGGTCGTGTAGCTATCAAGGAAATAAAAATATCGTAATAAGTTACTTAGTAGCGTAATGAAAGCCTCTAGCGCCTGTTCTAACTCTAAGAGCAAAAAGTTATTATCTTGTAACTTGTGTTTATATATCGATAGGCTCTGCTGCTCGTACCTTTTATTTTTCGTTTAAGCAAGCAGTATCTACTTTTATATTTAAAACCAAAGTTGTATTGAAGTTGCATTAGTTTTTAACCACGTTTTGTTACTTATGTCTATCTACTATAAGATGTAAGGCGTGTGGGACGTATAAAAGACGTGGGGGAAGGCAGTGGCGTAGCTAGGTAACCAAGGGCCCCGGGGCAAATAAAAAAATGGGGCCCCACTACTACCTAAGCTGCCGACCTTTGTGGCGCAGTGGTTAGAGTCTGACAAGCGAGTCCTGGGACACGATTTATTTCGAATTCTTCATATGGCCACACTCTGACTGTCAAACTTAGGTATTTCAGCGGCAAGTAGTATAGCCCAAACAGTTTGATACTCGTCCTAGATTTTAAACAAGAAAAAAACTTTTGTTTCTATTCAACATAATTTACCTATGTTTTAGTATGTACCTACGAGTAATAGTGTTTTAAAGCAAACATGAATTATTTCTTGTTGTAAGGTCTACAACAAGAAATAAGGTCTACAACCCTAAATAACATTTATAGAATCACAGTCTAAAATAATGACACAAGTGCCCCAAGTTTCCTAGAGTTAAGACTATTTGTTAACCTAATGAATTTAACATTTTTGTCGACTTTGAAAGGCCCTCCTTTAAAAAAAATGTACCAGAGTGCCTTGGCAAGTGCCATCAAAAGTTGGCGCATTTAATCAGGATTCTAAAATGGTATAATAGTTGTTACTTTCACACTGAAAAAAAAAACGTGTAAAAAAATAAAAACCTCAAGTAACCCGATTTTTGCTAACCCATTTTACTGACTTAAAATGTTTTTTATTCGCACAAGCTCTTGGTAGGTTCTTAATTTTACGGAAAAATGATGAGTGAGATGGATGGTGGACATGTTTGCCATGAGTGAGCGAGACAGACAGTGATGCCACTTTTACCAAAGTCAACAAAAGTACATAAGTAAAATTAATAAGTTAACGATAAATCTGGACCTATACTCCAAGTTTTAATTAGAAAACACTTTTGACGTACAGGAACTGTCATTTTGTGAAATAATGTTGCCAGACTTATTTTACTAGTGTTAACGTAAGTGATAGGTTCAGTAATTTCATTGGTTCAATTCATTCAATTTTAAACTAAAATAATCAAACTGGCGAAAAATATTAAAAATTTAACATATTACAGGAAAACAGTTTAATAATAAGTTTGGAAAATTAATAAAAAGATGCTATGTATCTGCCACATTTATTGGTGCTATTAATTTGCTTGTTTTTGCTGTTTGCAATACCATGCATAGCGACAATAATAACATTATTGGTTTGGTAGGGACAATATAATCACCGATTCAACAATCACCGAATAAAATAAAAAAAATTGTACCATAATAAATAGAGAAACGGGTAAAGCAAAATTAGGAGACCGAGATATTTCACTTAAGATCGATGACAAAATAATAACAACAAATGAAGGTTTCGAACAGTTCTTCACTAATGTCCCAATCGTAACTACAGCTCCATTAGACTCGTCACCAGATCGTGCGGCGACATTATTAAGGGACCATGTCCCCGCGTGCGAACACGATTTTACATTTAATTACATTGAGCCCCATGACATTGTTAAGAAATTTAAATTATTGAATCTTAAAAAAACCGAGGACTTATGGGGTTTGTCAGTAAAAATAGTTCATTCAGTGATAAATATCCTAGCTTTGCCGTTAGCACAGATTTTCAATAAATGCGTAGATGAAGGAGTATTTCCAGACCTCATGAAATATAGTAGGTTAGTGCCCTTATTTAAAAGCTGTGATAAACAAGACCCAACAAATTTTAGACCCGTTTCAGTCCTACCAGTATTAAGTAAAATATTTGAAAGAATTATCTTAGATCAATTGCTTATTCATTTCAATAATTACCAACTCCTCCATAGTCAGCAGTTCGGTTTCACTAAAGGGCGGAATACAACAGACGCTGGAGTCATGTTAGTTAAACATATTTTCAGTGCGTGGGAGGATCATAATGATGCTATAGGAGTATTTTGTAATTTGTCAAAGGCATTTGATTGTGTAGACCACAAAACACTGCTCTCAAAATTAAAACACTATGGAATAAAAAAATTAAGTTTAGATCTTCTAAAATCATATTTAGAAGGAAGGGTACAAAAAGCAGACATAAACCGTATTAAATCGTCAGGTTCACTTGTAAAAATAGGAGTCCCCCAGAGATCTATCTTAGGGCCGTTCCTTTTCCTGGTCTATGTAAATGATTTACCGTTTATGGTACAAAGAATGTGTGAGATAGTGCTATTTGCTGATGACACGTCACTTATTTTTAAAATAAGGAGACAGGAAAATAATCTTGACGAAGCAAATAATGCTCTCTCGCACGTTCTAGATTGGTTTACAGCAAATAATCAGTTGTTAAATTCAAAAAAGACAAAATGTATGAAGTTTACCCTACCTAATAAAAAATTAGTTGAAAATAACATTGTGATTGGAAATGAAAAACTAGAATTTGTTGAAGATACTGTATTTCTGGGCATCACAATCGATGCCAAACTACAATGGGGCCCACATATTGTAAAATTAGCACATAGACTTAGCTCCGCAGCATATGTCGTGAAAAGAATTTGAGAACTTACTGACGTTGCAATTGCAACTGCTAGGCTTATTTATTTTAGTTACTTCCATAGTATTATGTCCTATGGTATACTAATATGGGGCCGGGCAGCAGACATTGAGACTATCTTCATATTGCAGAAGAGAGCGATCCGATTTATTTACAAGCTAGGTAGTAGGGACACACTAAGAAATTTTTTCAAAGAAATCAACATCCTAACAGTTTCAAGCCAATACGTTTATGAAAATATTATGTACGTTTGGAAAAATATTAAGGATTTCGAAACTCTTGGTAGCCATCATAACGTTAATACTAGGAATAAACATAAATTGTCATTTCCACGATTGAGACTTGCAAAAGTTAATACTTCCTTTATGGGGTACTGTATAAGGTTCTACAACAAGATACCCCAAGATATATTAGAGTTACCCCCAACGCGATTTAAGAATTGTGTTAGGCACACTCTTTGCAAAAAAGCTTATTATAAAATCAACGATTATTTAGAAGACAAGGACGTATGGCATTAAATAGTAGTTTAATATTAAATTAAATCAGAGGATAAATGTGTCTAGTGTTCAACACATCCAAGATATTATTTTCTATGTTTTATTTGTATTAGCTTTAAGGTGATTTGAGAAAAGATGGTCAGAGTGGAGTTTTTTTTCGCTGCCTTTTTCTCCACTACAGACGGCCCCAAGGCAGCGGCTAACATTACATAACTGTATGTACATTGACATTCAACAAGCAGAATGTAAATTCTTTACGTTGAAATAAATTTCTGATTCTGATTCTAATAGCAGCCATCTTGTTTTTGAGGGAGGTTTTTCATTCGGCTCCTTACCACCAGTCTGAGTGCACGAATGTTTTCTTTGCGGACGCGATCTGTTGTTAAGTTTTTGTTTTGTTGCGTTTTGTCAGTTAAGTTTTGTAATAGTGTTTATGTTGAGTTTTGTTACGTTGTGTTTGTGGTCATTGTTAAGTTCATTGCTTCCTGTTACTATTGGAATGGAACCTCAACCGGGTTCATCCAAAGAACACAGTTTTCTTTCACCCAAGAAAAAACGAAGCTTTCACCACGACAGAAAAGGAAATGATTCGCAATGTCTACAAATACGTATTCGATTTGATTCTATCAACTTTATTGCCAGGGGTTGAATATCCGAACAAAAACGAATGTTCCATCAAAACTGCCGAGATTTTGGGAATATCGAAGTCCTCCGTAGTAAAAGTTATGAAAGAATATAAGACAGCTGACCGCTTTCAATCCCCCGAGAAACCAGGACCGAATAGATCGTTCAAAGATAAGCTAGATGAATTCACGTTTTCTGCAATTAGAAGATAAGTTCACAGTTTTTTTTTTTTTTAAATGGCGTGACTGCGTGTCTCACGTTATTAAAGAAGACGACAGAATGTGCCATCTCGAGCATATAATTGATGGCGTTGTTGATAAATTTATAATAAATGTTAACGAAACAAGCAGTGACAGTGACTCGAGTTATGCGATTAAATTGATATAAGTTGAGCTAGATTGTTTTATTCGTACTGTTGTCATTTCAACTACAAATTCGTAATGTTGTCATTTCAACTACAAATAGCAAAACCAGTCATTAGTTCACTAAGATAATTTATTTTATTTGTTTTAATTTTGAGTGTCAGAACCATGAACCTTTAGTATAACTGGACTGTGCACAATTAAATAAAAAACGAGCAGAGTGAGAGGCTCCAAAGTAGTAGTGCGTCTCTTTCGAATAGAGTGTCAAGCTGTCAAGCGGTTGCCATACTGAATCAATAAAGGAAAAATGTGGTCACTTAGGATGACGAAAAGCTATTAATTTTTTTCAAACGACTTGTATTTCGTTTTTAAATTCTTATTATACATTATTAGTTTCAATTTTCTACCTATACAAAAAAGTTGAATGTCACTATATCTAAGAAGTAATACTGCCGTCATTAGATTTTATTTAGCCCTGGCAACTCAATAGACAAGGACGCACTACTACTTTCAAACTATCTCACTCGGCTCGCTTTTCTACTTTCACGTTTGACGGAGAAATATAAACTTTATATCGTTGGTTTAGAGTGTAAGTTTGTCTTCACTGTAAATTTGAGTAAGCTATCCAGTTTACGGAGTATATCGTCGTTCATATCGCAATTTGTTCTATGTAAAAAAAATATTTTTTTTTAATTTCATTTAGAACAATTTTCCGTACTCAATTTACTGCTGAGTTGATCATGTGACATATTGCATGTTACAAATGCCGGTTTGCTATTGGCAGATGACATTGAACCTTTTTTTGGTCGTGTTCAAAATAAAATTTGAAGCATATTTTTTAAGTAAAAAAATTTTTTTTACATAGGACAAATTGCAATATGAACGACGAAATATGTAAATCCGTGGTGGGAACTTCAAGTAGAATGAAATTACAGAACAAAAATAAATTAATCATTCGTTCACCAAGTGAATGATTTGAACAGATCCTTTTAGTACACCACTATTAATTTTTCGTTGTCACCTGGTAACCCAGTAAACGTCAAAAAATATTTCTAATTAAGACTTTGGGTATAGGCTCAGAAGCCTTCTTCTGAGGGTATAGGTTTATTGGAATAAAAGTGACATAGGGAAATAACATTTTTTATTATAACAAAATGTTCATATTGTTTACCGTCAGCCTCAATACACGCCCTACATCTACTTATTAGCCGGGCATATCCTCGAGAGTTGGTGTCCTCAGCAGCTTGAGAAATTCGTTTACGCAGCTCGGCTACGCTTTCAATGAGCCGTTTTCAGAAGCACTAAAAAAAATAAAAAATATTACGGCTGTCAAAGTAATGCAATTTTGGACCTCAGCCCAATAGCCATGTGTGATACATCATAAAATAGGTCTCAGCGAGCTGAAAAGTTACTATGACGCCAACAGCCAAATGTTTGTCGTTTCGGAGTTATATTTTATTGAAAGTTTTAGTTTTGTTTCAATACAATATAACTCCGAAAGGACAAACATTTGGCTATTGGCGTCATAGTAACTTTTGTTCAGCTCGCTGAGACCTATTTTATGATGTATCACACATGGCTATTGGGCTGAGATCCAAAATTGCATTCTTTTGACAGCCGTAATTTTTTTTTTTTAGTGCTTCTGAAAACGGCTCATGGGCTTTGAATAAACTTTTTCTTTGAGAACGCCCCACACGCTCTCCAACACATATAAAAAAATCAGACCGGAATTCCGACTTTCGACCGGAAGTCCACGGATTTTCAAGATGGGACCACTGTGCGCCCCAATAAAAAAAATCCAGGTGATTTAAATCTAGGGAACGGGCTAGCCACGAGATAGTGCTTGAAAGTCCAATCCACGTTCCCGGACATTACCAGATATTGACCAGGAATATCCGGGAAGGTGGATTGGACGTTCAGGCACTATCTCTACTTTTATTATCCTATCTGACTTTTATTCCAATAAACATTAACTAAACTAGGTCCAGATTTATCGTTATATTATTAATTTTACTTACTTTTGTTGACTTCGGTAAAAGTGGCATCACTGTCTGTCTCGCTTACTCATGACAAACACGTCCACCATCCATATCTTTCGTATTTTTCCGTAAAATTAAGAACCTACGTGCTTGTGCTAATAAAAAATATTTTAATTAAGTAAAATGGGTTAGCACAAATCGGGTTACTTGAGGTTTTTATTTTTTTACTCGTTTTTTTTTAGTATGAAAGTAAACACTATTATACCATTTTACAATCCTGATTAAATGCGCCAACTTTTGATGGCACTTGCCAAGGCACTCTGGTACATTTTTTTTAAAGGAGGGCCTTCCAAAGTCGACAAAAATGTTAAATTCATTAGGTCTTAATTCTAGGAAACTTGGGGCACTTGTGTCATTATTTTAGACTGTGATCCTATAAGTGTTATTTAGGGTTCCTTCCGATTCCGAAGTTTAAATTAACAAAAATAATAAAAATTAACCACAATAACGGAAAAATGGTTACGGTTTGACCAAATTTCTAGGTTTTTCTTAAATGGCCATTTCGGCCATAATTTTCAAACTGCATGGGATAGATATTTTTTTCTGATTTTTTTAATGATGGTTACAATCAATCCTGTCACCCCGTTTCGGCTTGACGTTGAGCTCTGGGACACCCTGTATTAACATCCAAGACCTGGGTTTTTTTTGTCCCCGGCCGGGATTCGAACCCGGGACCTCTAGCATGGTAGGCACATGCGCTAACCACTGCGCCACAGAGGTCGGCAGCTTAGGTAGTAGTGGGGCCCCATTTTTTTATTTGCCCCGGGGCCCTTGGTTACCTAGCTACGCCACTGCCTTCCCCCACGTCTTTTATACGTCCCACACGCCTTACATCTTATAGTAGATAGACATAAGTAACAAAACGTGGGTAAAAACTAATGCAACTTCAATACAACTTTGGTTTTAAATATAAAAGTAGATACTGCTTGCTTAAACGAAAAATAAAAGCTACGAGCAGCAGAGCCTATCGATATGTAAACACAAGTTACAAGATAATAACTTTTTGCTCTTAGAGTTATAACAGGCGCTGGAGGCTTTCAATACGCTACTAAGTAACTTATTACGATATTTTTATTTCCTTGATAGCTACACGACCTTAGTTTACAAATTGTTGAGCAAGCAATTCGTAAGCAATTTATGAGCTACAAAAGAATCAGTAATTCCACACAGTTATTATGCTACGGACTTATGACCTGCCATCCTGATATCAGGATGGCAGGTCATGTATAAATGACTGAATTCTTCTAAAATATGTAGTAAGCAATTCTCTCATGGCGGTAAGCAAATATAAGCAATTGGTAAGCAATTCTTGGAACATATTTCAAAGTAAAATACGACACTTGACCGGCCATTCTGACGGTCACCAGGATTTACAATTACTTAGTTACAATTTTAACCTGAACAGGTAACTTGGTGGCGCTGTAGTACTACAAGTACGATTGTAACATTTTTAGTGCATGAGTACACTACAGCTGTCTCTTTCTGGCGCAGAGATTTATCGTAAGAGTAACATGGACAGCTATACAACTGTTACTTTTTATTTTATTCCTCCTTCTATGGTACTCCTTCTTCTGAGACTACAATGGAAGTACATTTTGTAGCTATTGTCAATGTGAAATCAAGGATAGACGTTCTGCGTTCTGTGGTCGCGTAAAGAACAAAGTAATGGAAAACTCAATAGTTCTACTTTCTCCATTAGGTAATGAAAGTGGAAAAAACTTATAATACTTAGGTACATTAAAAATAGTCAAAACTATAAATTACTAGGTACCTAATATAATTCTGTAAGTTTATATCAACCTAAATTTTTAGTTTTGACTATTTTTAATCTAGGTACCAACCTAAGACATTAAAAATAGTCAAAACTAAAAATTTAGGTTGATATAAAATTACAGAATTATATTATGTAAAATATCACGAAATTATACATTAATAAAACCAAGTAAATCGTGTTTCCTTACATTTTATGAACAATATCTAATCATAAATTGTCATTAAATGTAAGCATTTTTTATTGTAGGTATATAAGTAAAATGTGTAAAATTGGACGTAGAAATCAGTTGGACGGCATTAAATATAATTTGGTTAGTTCCTAACAGACCTATTTATGAATAAACAGTATACGCCTCCGCATCTATGAGGAATTTGTTCTTAAACTAATAATTAATACACGATTTGTCCCAAAACTATTATCCTTTGTATTGTACATTAATAAACAGATAAGGGCACTGCAAAAGAAAGTTACTGAGGTACGTAAACAAGTATTGACGTTACTGTTTTACTTAAAACATCGTATAGCATTTTAAATAAAAAACTTCTACGGAAGTTCATGTTAATCGAGCTCGATGTAAAATTTACGCCTTAGGTTCGCGATAAGCAAATTTATTTCTACTCTAAAAATATTATAAATATGTACAAAATTAATAGGTTGAGCAGTTAGAACTATTACAAATATTTTCGTACATTTTCCATGGTATTTGTAGATAAAATTATAAAAAATAAGGATGACGTAATTTTTATATAAATTAGTGATTGTACATTGTGTGAAGAAAACTTTGTTTTACTTAAGCTAAACTTCAGAAAAAAATAATATCGAAATATAAAACTACAAACACGATAGCTAGAGAGTATTCCTAATGTTAAAAAGATCTATGCATATCAAAAAAGACTTAGATTAAGTTAAAATAACTATTTTTAACCAATTGTGATATAAACTATGCAAGGCACTTTTAAGTCTAATCATATTTTTCTACATTACAACCAAATATGTAAAAACAATGTGTGGCCTAAATGCCTAGTGTGCTCATGCTGATACTCAATTGAAAACAATTTACCAGTTGTCAGAATAGGCAACACAACATACAAATTTTTAAAAAAACTTACTTTATTTTACGAACGTCAAGTTTCTGAATTGAGAATTTCGCTAAGCAACTACTTTTGTAACGGTTCTGTGTCGTAAAAATTCTCAGAAAAGAGCATAATAAAACGTTACTTTACTTAAACATGCAAGTATTAAAGTAACGTACTTAGTAAAATTCTCAATTCAGAAACCGGCCCAAAATATGGTAAATGTGGCAGCACGTGATTTGAGAAGGCAGAATATCAACGCAGCCTACATTTGGCAGGTAGTCTAAGCACAGAGCTGTTAGAAGTTTTAATAGCTTACATTAAAATATTGAATGTGCCATTTAGGTACAGTCGACAGAACATCATCCTATACACCGATGCTCTCTAGTCATGCAACGGCATTACGGGCGACTTTGCGACTAAAATGTGAAGGTTGACTTGCTGTCGAGCTGTTAAATTTACTGAATGAATTTAGGTACCGTACTGTATGTTGCATTATTTCGGTGGCACCGGGTGCATGTCTTAAGCCGGGTCCGATGCGCCGTGTTACGCGTGTTACAAAAAACGTAACACGTAAATATAATAAAAATGGGGCGTGGTATAACACGTTACGTGTTACATAACGTTACTTTACGTGTTAAGTAACACGTAAAAAATTAATACCACTCCCCATTTTTGTTTTAATAACGTGTTACATTTTTTTGTAACACGCGTAACATGGCGCAGCGGACCCGGCTTTAAGGGAATGGGTTAAGTAACGCCACGAATTTTAGAAAAAGCGCCGTTTGTACAGGTCGTATTTGCAAAAAGGTGATCTTGCAAAGTGATATTAGGATCCACGACAGAGATAGCATTTATGCCAACAAACGATAACATTTATGCCGCTTTTGGCGTTTGTGCTAAGATTTTTGCAATAGGTTCACGACCATGAATACTAAAAATCACTGTTAACAAGATTGAGTACCACTTTTTGCTAATTCGACCTATAAAAAAATATATTTTATGCTCTATCTAGTCCCAGGTTCGTGACCGTAGGTTATTTGTCGTGGGTCCTAAAAATCACTGTTAAATTGACTGAGAGATTGTACACTTTATCAAATTCGATCTATAAAAAAAAAATTGTTTATTGCTTGGCGGCGCTAGTGTTCTTCCTGGATCCCCTTAATAGTGGACAAGCGACTCCAATTACTTTTTTTGTTCATAAACTTCATGGTCTCTGGATACATTTATTATAAAATAAGAAAAATAAGAATCCATTCAACAGTGTAGGCTGTATCTACCTAGATTCTGCTTACTCATACTTAGTGAAATAATTATCTAAAATAATACTTATTATTACTATTACAGATCTGTATATAGTTGGAGCAATTGAAATTAAAACTATCAATCATGTTTAAAGGTACATTCTGGATTGTTGTGCAACGCTCATTACTCATCCATAGTGTAGGTACGTTTACATTATGAGCGTAACAATCAGTCGCTTAGTGCTCGACCCAGTTAATTAGAAGTAATTGCGTCCACTTGTCTAGTATTATTTATCAGTCACTATGCCTTGGACTCGTGTTCCAACTCAAAGCGTGCCTGCGACTCCCTGAATTTATTCTTCTTCTTTTTTTGAATATTGGCTTCAGTCAAGAACAAAGCTGCTGTAACGATGCAGGCAATAGTCCCAACCACAGCTAATCCGAATGACCATCCTGAAAAAAATCCAAAAATGTACTTACTAGCTGAGTTTCTTAAACATAGTAGGTATTCTCAACAAGATAGAATATTCTCAACAAGACACACAAACTCATACCCTCAAAAGTTGAGACCGATCACTAGCGTAATTGCTTAACGCTGGTAGATACGGTTATTTAAAAAAAAGTCAAGAAAAAAATCTCTTGTTTCATGCTTTTAATAGTAAGCTTGATCTTGATTCTAAATTAATTTCGAAAATTATCGTGTAAATTGTTTAATTTAATTTATACATATAATACTAACTGGCCCGGGTAAACGTTGTTTTAGCAGATTAATTTTATTAGCCTACGGGCTATCGCAGGCCTACCAAATACATATACCTACACAAAAATAAAACCGGCCAAGTGCGTGGCTAAGTAACTAATTAATTGTATTGTCATCGCGTCAAATACGCTACTTGCCTCGTATCAAATTTGACGCGATAAAAGGATATTTCCTGTAGTATCTAACGTAAGAAACCGAAATATATTGACTTTGCTAAGTAAATATGCAGGATGGCTGCAAAATTTGCAAATAAAAGAAAAAAAATTCGCTTTTAAATCTGAACGGTGAAAACACTATCCGCCATCTTGAAAGCACCTTTGGTTGTAAACAAACATCTGTCAGTCGTGCGTGCGTAGGTTCTATTGTGACTCATACTTCTTTCGTGGCACGAACTCTACCTATGTTGAATGTTAAACTTTGTTTACAAACGTAGAGAACTTCAAACCATAGACAAAAATGGCGGACCGCGTTTTTGGCTGTTTAGCAAAGCAACGTTTTAAAATAATATTTTTGTTGCTTTTAGGTCCTCAAAAAATATACTAAAATATTTTTTGGTCTAATGGAAAAGATATTTAGCATTTAAGACATACTTGAAAAAAGAGTCAAGTAGCGGATTGCTCAGAGAAGAGCGTGACGAAAATAAATTAATGTAGAAAATGGATGTAAATGTAAAAAATGTAACGTACGCAACTTATAAAATAAAGTCGTTGATGTCGGGGCTTCAACCCAGAAAGTAATTTTCAATGGGGTGCGAAGTTTTCCTTTTATTAGTTCGTTACTCGTTAACTTGTAAAACCTACATGACAGTGATACTTTTCCTTTCAAGTGCACTAATTATGTGTAATTACTCTGAATTTTTTCACGTTTTCAGAATCAATTTTGCCAGAAGAGGGGATGGCCTGTATCAGGCCCGTATCCCAGAGGGGTAGGTAGGCCGTAGGACTGATATGTTGATGGCTGAGATTGCCATTCGCCACGATCCTGACGGACCACTTTCCCTTCATCAACATTCATTAGACGTTGCATGCACGCACGCCGGTTTCGGGTATGTTTATGTTGCCCTTTACTAAGGCTGCCACCCGTCCGGAATTCCCCGGATTTGTCCTAATTTGAAGGGCGTCCGGGGGCCGTCCGGCAGGGGTTTTAAAAGTATGTCCGTATGTAACCCGGACACTTAAAAATATCTATTATTTGTTGCATACGTACTTCATTCGATAGCAATAACAAGTTGTTTAGTTGAATGAAAATAAAATAAATATAACGATGTTTGAATTTTTGTCGCAAAAAATACTTTTTCTGAGGTGTCCGGGGAAAAAAACCATATTTCGCCCAAATGTCCGGATTTTTTGCCGTGTTTATCCAGCGTCGCACAGTGGTTCGTCTCCATATAAGAGGTTGGACATAGGATCCTTAAAAAACAAAATGCGTTATTCTGGAAAAACAAAACTACCAACGCATTTTATAATCAAAGAGAAATAACAAATACAGATTGACTTTTTTTGATATGACCCATAATTTGTGAGTAAATAATTAAAAACCATTTCTTTACTATGGAGAGTAACATAAAAATATTGATATCTCATGATTCCCTCCTGTTTTCGGATTACGGTTTTCAAAAATAGTATTGACATATTATTTACTACTTTTCATCCTTTGACACATGGTGCCCCTAACGTGGGGCACGTTAGGGGCACCACCTATCTCTGAGACTTCGGCTGCAGTTTGTGATCTTTGCAAAGCTCATCCAGTTGCAATTAACGATTTACAAGAGGTTAGAGCAAAGCCAGTCAACGAAGACATGTACAAGTATGAATTAACAGCTCGTCTGACAGGACTAGATGTTCATCTAATAAGAAGAATGGCCGTCATTGTGCAGTGCCTTGTGCGAATGCGGTCAGGCTGAGGGAACTGCGGATCACATCTTCTTGGATTGTACAAAATACAATTCCTCGTTATATAGCCATCATCCACTGTATCTTCCCTTTCCCGCCAACCTCCGTTGCGTAATACCGTTGGTATTCTCTTCATTTGCTAAAGTGTTATGTTATGTAGGTGATGTTTCACTGCAATACAGCTGAAACTTTTCCGTATTTATTTTGTCGTCAAATGAGATGCACTGCAGAATGAATTTGGTTGTTATGGATTCCCTAAGGATTCTGCCAATGTCTGAGTTAAGGAAAAGTAGCAACTCTGAGGATGAAAACACAAGTTTTTTTTTATAACTCTGTCAAGCTATAACAAAAGACGTACACAATATACCTATACATTTTGATGATGTTAGTCGGTACAGTACACAAACTACAATCTAGTTCTGTTAGTTCCTACATAATAATATGAACATAACACTAGCAAATGAGGAGAATACAAACTGTAGTACGCAACGGAGGTTGGCGGGAAGGGGAAGATCCAGTGCAAGATAACTTTATAACGAGGAATACGCTACTTGACTCGTATCAAATTTGACGCGATAAATGGATATTTCCTGTAGTATCTAACGTAAGAAACCGAAATATATTGACTTTGCTAAGTAAATATGCAGGCTGCAAAATTTACAAATTAAAAAAATATTTTTCGCTTTTAAATCGGAACGGTGAAAACACTATCCGCCATCTTGAAAGCACCTTTGGTTGTAAAGAAACATCTGTCAGTCGTGCGTGCGTAAGTTCTATTGTGATTTGGATTGGATTTAGTGTTTTTGCAAAAACTCTTCTTGTGCAGTTAGTGTCTTATCATTTTATTGATAAGCGCAATCATGGACGCTGGATTCGTGGAAGCTGATAGTACCAATTTGCCAAGACCAAACCAAATCAAAAGAATCATTATTACAGCTAAAAACAGTTTCTGTGTACATTGATATTACAGGACTTACATTAAAGTGATCTTCACATAAATACACCCAAGTTTCAGTCGATAAAGAATCGGGGTCTCTCTTGGCAAGTTTGAGCCAAGTTTTTCGTATGTTTATTTCACTGGGCACATGAATCCGCGACTTCCCGGCGGTCTTTATTGACGTGTTTTTGCAGTCTCGAATAATGCAATAATGATAATTGATATATTTTGCATGTAAACTCGATGAAATCATGAATGCGTTGTTGTTATTTCACTATGCTCACAGATCACTAACAGATTTTAGGACTAGGTAAAGATCGTTTCACCAAACAAGTCCCACGGTAAAATCCTTAAGGCCATAACAATAAAAGCCAAAATTCATTAACCCAAACTTCTTTCGTGGCACGAACTCTACCTATGTTGAATGTCAAACTTTGTTTACAAATATTTAGGACTTCAAACCACAGACAAAAATGGCGGACCGCGTTTTTGGCTGTTTAGCAAAGCAACGTTTTAAAATAATGTTTTTGTTGCTTTTAGGTCCTCAAAAAATAAACTAAAATATTTTTTGGTATAATGGAAGAGATATTTCGCATTTAAGACATACTTGAAAAAAAGAGTCAAGTAGCGGATTGTATTTTCTACACTCCAAGAAGATGTGATCCGCAGTTCCCTCGGCCTGAACCCATTCGCATAAGGCACTGCACAATGACGGCCATTCTTCTTATTAGATGAACATCTAGTCCTGTCAGACGAGCTGTTAATTCATACTTGTAAATGTCTTCGTTGACTGGCTTTGCTCTAACCTCTTGTAAATCGTTAATTGCAACTGGATGAGCTTTGCAAAGATCACAAACTGCAGCCGAAGTCTCAGAGATAATCGAATGTATTTTGCCGTCTATCATTGTCAACATTAGATTGTGGTTGATCGTGGTGTTTCCGTAAGTAGTTGGAGTGAGTGGAGTAATATCTGCTTCAAACGCGGCCATTTTGTTCTTCACATTGGATTCTGTATCTCGTATGAACTTGAAAGACCAAGGTCGGTAGTATGTAGTGGATGATGGCCGCTCAATCTCCCAAACGGTCCCTGGTCTCTGCCTAACCTTCTGGGATACAGGCGTGAACTTATGTATGTACCTACCAACATCTACCGCTAACGTGGTATTATTTTTCCTTTATCATCCATATCTCTTAAGGGGCACGTTAGGGGCACCATGTGTCAAAGGATGAAATGTAGTAAATAATATGTCAATAATATGTTTGAAAACCGAAAACAGGAGGGAATCATGAGATATCAATATTTTTATGTTACTCTCCATAGTAAAGAAATGGTTTTTAATTATTTACTCACAAATTATGGGTCATATCAAAAAAAGTCAATCTGTATTTGTTATTTGTCTTTGATTATAGAATGCGTTGGTAGTTTTGCTTTTCCAAAATAAAACATTTTGTTTTTTAAGGATCTTATGTCCAACCTCTTGTATGGAGACGAACCACTGTGCGTCGGCAATTTGGTGATGGCAGCCCTACCCTTACTAATGTTGGCCTCAGCACTTCAGCGGTGGACACGCGTGGTGATTAAGTCTGTACCTACTCTCTCTCTAAGAGAAGGACTCATGCCCTACAGTGGCACGTAGATAGGCTGCATTATAATTACTATCTAATATTGCAAGTCGGTACTAGGTACTTACCAAGATAATTATTTGGGTGATCTGGCATCCAACCGTCAGTGTTTCCTAAGCTCGCAAACACTATAACTGCAATGGCACCGCATACTCCTGTAGAAATAAAATTTGCATTCAGATCGGAGTCCATGTGTAGTTTCTTTTACAAAACATAAACTTTAAAAAACATACCTGCTGCTAACATAATGTAACCAATGGTTTTTATTAACAAGATAAATCTGTTTTGATCTGGTCCACAGCATAAAAAGAATATTAGAACGAGAATTGTTGAAATCAGGACTCCAAGAAGCGTGAGCGTGAAAAAGAATTGCGTCGCAATCATGAAACCTGAAATTAAAAATAATATAAAGATTGAATATTTATTATTGAACCATCTTAATAATTATTATTAATGATATTAAATGAATCTAACCGGGAAGCAAATATCCACGAATCTTATCGTATCCGGTAGTAAATGGATCATAAACCCATCGGCAACCAACAAAAAATCTTCTTTGGTATTGATCCAGTGGGTCTGGTAGCGATCGAAAGCAGTGACTCCATAGTCCTAGTCTGAAAGTAATAAGATATGATAATTATCCCAACTCTAATAATAAACAATCGAGCGCTAGGCGCGTGTAGGAAATTAATAAAAGGAAAGTAATAATTTTCACAAAATTTACAGCAAGTAATTTTATAATTAAAACTAGCATAACATCGTGTTCATACACCTCTGGAGTACGAACTCTGTGCTCTGCGGTGGGTCGTATAATAGACTACATCAAAAAAACCAATGCTTGATTTCATTAAAATTAAATATGTTCAATATATTCTATAGAATCCGGCGTTACTTTGCGGAAATCCATAATAGCATAGAGGCGAAACGCGACGCATTGTCTCACACAAGTATTGTTGTCGGTGGTGGTGTGTTCGTGTCTTGCTTCTGCTTGAAAAAGTGGGAGGGAGGGCGGTGCATTAACTAACCGCATGGTGCTTGGGGGATATTAATTTTCTCAATTTAATACTATGTTCAATATTCCAAGTTGTGATTACAGACGCGATCTGTGAGAAACCTGTGGTTGCCATAAGAACAATTTACCTGTCTAATCGAGCGCCTCGTATTCTGTAATCACTGACCAGCCAGCTAGGCGTGCCGAATGCCAATGCCACTGTCACAAGGGCAATAACAAACACACCAATGCCGCAATTACCGGCTAAACTTCTGTTTTTCATTGTCTCTGCAACATAGTTAATAGAATGGAGCCTATTTATAACACAATAGAGCCATATCTAACTGAAATTAAACCTTTCATCCCACAAGTAGTGTGGTATGAAAAGAAAATTCCGATGTATTCGACGCATAAACGTAATTTGAATGATCTTTAGCACATAGGCTTAGGATGTCCGATTTTTTTTAACTGAATCATTGCTAGTAAGTCGCAGAAGTAACTACTGATTACATAATATTTTAAATACCTTCTTATTAATAAATACCTACTATTCCTGAAAACACTCTTCAAATTCACTTTTATTGGGACTTTCCCTGCACAGACAATTTTTATAGTAGAAAGATTTTACACCGGTTTAAAACCAAGCTTACTTTATTAAAAGGTAGGTAGGTAAGCATAGTATGCATACTGACTGTACTTTTTGTTTCTAGGTCAGTCAATTATTTCAAAGCGTCTTAGTTAATAGTCCTAATGAAATGGGTTCATATACGGCAACAGTATTTCATACAAACCGCAGAAACTGGAGGTCATCTATGAGATGAATAACAAGTGAGTAAAATGTTTCGCAATCCACACGCTAACCAGTATGACATTGTACAACATTCACCTCCACAGTACAATGACAAAATTTTCACACGCACTTTGTGGGAACTGGCTAGCTTTTGTATATGACGTAGGACGATTTGATAAATCGAATTTTCGCGAAAATTCTAGGGCTATTGCGAAAACACGGACAATTACATAATGGCTTTGACATTTTTCAATGTTACTGAAAAAAGATAGGGCTTTTGCAAAAACGCGGGTTCCTTTAGAAAGATTGCGAAAAGAGTCGTTGGCTTTTATGACCTAAGAACACTGATTGGTCGATCGCATCGCTCAAAACAACATCTTTTCTGATTGGTTGACGACTTGACGCTTCACCTGTTATAAATTTTATTCTGTCATGGGCCTTACTGGTGATGTTTTTATGTTTTTGAAGTCGCTGTTTTATGATAACTAATAGTGTGCCTTGTAAGGTGTGTTTGTGAGTGCAAAATGACAGACAAAAGATATTAATGCCGAATCAGAAACCAATTTTGAATTTATGTCTGAAAAAAAAAGATAGAATTAAAAAAGGTTTACGCTAATAGACAGGTCAGAACTACTAAAACAGAACGGACTTAAGAACGGATAAATAGTGTGATTGCTTCAATAGAAGGATTAGGTATTTAGCGATCAAAAGCACAACAAAAGTATAGAAATGAAAAAAAAAACGACGTGATAAGTGTTGGTAAGGAATAAATTCTGATTTTGAAAAGACAACATCTTACCTCTCCTGTTATTCAAGTACCTCCAACTAATGAGTACCATGATATTGAACTACTATGATGATGAACACATATATCGACTGGACAATTTGAGTCGAGATAAAACGATGGATAGCCTAAATATTTGATACCGGTACCAATTATAACAATGTTCTTTAACTTGTGCAAGACCATCAAAGTCATTTCAATAAAATGTCGTATTTGGGTTATAAGTTTCTAATAATGAACATTGCCGATATCCCTTTTTGTGAATTCAATCCCTAAGGGAGTGAGAGGGGTGCGAAGTTAGTCTGAAGGCTCTCTGATTTTCAAAGTTCTGATTTTCAAAAAACGGCAGGACGTACAGTCGTTAGCACATCATCTTATACACTATTCTCTCGCTCTACTCCGTTGCGTTACGGGCGACTTTGCAACTAAAATATGGTGTTTGACGTGCTCTCGACTGTACGTAGTCGACAAGTGCGCAACCCGAACGCGGGCAGACGTCGTTTATAGTCAATGTTTATAGTCGCTTCAATTATTATTCGACGAATGCTAGGCAAAAAAAGATGTATAAAAATGTGCACATATATCTTATTTGAAAACACTTTTCTCAACTGAAGCCCACGCGGACGAAGTCGCCGGCAACAGCTAGCATTCAATAAGAAGTAAAGACTATAGTTTCTAGTAACTATAGTTTCGATTGTCATCTCTTAGTCTTTATAACTCTATGACAAAATACCTGAAACCAACAAGGAAAACTAGTGACCAATCACAACAAGTGTTGGCTTGTTAATCAAAATCAAACCAATCAGAATTCAAGATATTCAATCTTACTAAAAGAACTCGCGTTTTTGCAAAAGCCCTATCTTTTAGCAGTAAAATTGAGAAATGTCAAAGCCATTATCTAATAATCCGTGTTTTCGCGATACACCTAGGATTTTTGCAAAAATCCAATTTATCAAATCGTCCTACGACATATACAAGGCAGTTAGTCCTAAAAAACACCTTAAAAATGCTACGTCGAAACGTCAGACTAGAGGCTTTCTTTAAGGCTAACGTCGTCGTACCTACCTATTTCATTGCAAGCAAAGTCACTTTCGCCATCTGACTTCAGTAAAGCTAAAGGTGCGCGAGTCCCACGGTGCGCGATTCTGCCGACGGCCGACGCCGGCCGACGACCACGGACGGCACGAGGCTCTTCCAACGGTGCGCGATTTTGCGTATATCGATACGACCACGTCCCCACGACCGGTGCACGGCGCACCGCCACAGACGTCTGTGCTACCGCGGACCGAGACCCTTCTCACGGTGTGTCGCGGCGGGAAGCCGACTTACGGCCTAGCCACGGGGAACGGCGGCGCGAACGGCGGTGCGGCAAGCGGGACGAAAATTCGCGCGGCGCGGTTTGCCGGCCACGGGCAGGCGCGTTTGCCGCCGCGACTAGTAGGGCTGAGTAGGGCAGGCCGGTCAAGAGCGAAATGTCTTTATCTCAAAGTAATATTTTTTTTTTCTTCAATACATAATATTTGGAAGAGCGTAATCTACTCCATAGATTTTAATAGGAATCGAGGTATACTATGGAGAATTCCACATTTTTCCACCGAAACATTTTTCGAGTCTGCTAGAATTATTGTCGAATTATATTCTTCAGGGTTGGAAAAAAAGTCAATGCAGCTAGAGTTTTAAGTGCCGCTGAAAAATTTATCTAATACATAGGTGTCATTTAATTAAGCTGACCATATTTTGGAGAATGATAGATAGGTATCAATGAATTTTTTTCATAACTACATTTTTTCAGAAATATTTGGTCAGTTAATTAAATGTTACTCTGTATATTAATGTTTCATGAAATTAAGTAACTTTTAGGTAATTATGTTCTTTATCAAAGTAACAAATATACCCCATTTTGTTAGTATTTCAGCAATAAGTCTCGGTATTTATTATTCGCGGCGAAAACAACTAAACTCGTTTGATCTCTGCACTAGTCGCCGCGACTGCCGCTCGACGCCGTGGCTTGCGCCGTACTTGTTCATGTGTTTGTTTCACTCGCCGCCGGCCGCGCCGCCAGTCGCCGCCAGTCGCCGCTCGGTACATTTCGCCAGTCGCGCCGCCGTTCGCCGCTCCGCGTGGCTTGCTCCGTACATTTCTATGAGTTTGTTTCAGTTTGCCGCCCCGCCCGCCGCACCGCCGATCCCCGTGGCTAGGCCGTAAGGCTCGCTTCCTACGGTCGGCGATATCGCGGACGGAAGCGGACCAGCTCGTACGACACATCGTGGGAAGAGTCTCGGTCCGCGGCCGTCCGTGTCCGTCCGCGATGTCGCGGACCGTGGGAAGCCAGCCTAAGAATATCGTTTTTAGGGTTTTGCAGTCAACAAGGGACCCCCTATATAATTTCGCCATGTCCGTCTGCGCCCCTTAGCTCAGAGATGATTAGTACAAGAGTAAACATTATTCATATACAGGTATCCAAGTATACATAATCACGCCGACAAAACTGTAAAGTATCGTAAGGGGGGCGTTAGAAACCAAAATACAGGATCTACCTAGTTTGGTTTCTAATGTGATAGAAAATAAAGTATACTTATTAACTAAGTCAACCTGTAAATTAGCATAACTTTACACGTATACCAATGTTTGTTGCTCAATAAATATCTTTATCTTATCTTTTATCGGTAAAATACCATAGAATCATTAAAAACCCTCGACAAGAGCGAGTCAAGCTTGCCTTGTTCCGTAGAAATTTGTAGTAGTTTTTTCCAGGATTTTGCCAAAATTCAATTACAAAATTTTTATGATTTGATCAAATATACAGTTTTCAGTTTTTTCCTGTCGTTGTAGTATTTGTTGTAGTATTTAAGACGACAATACATGTCAACTTTCATAGTCGTAGGTCAACGGAACGTACCCTATAAATTTTGATTCCCTCGAGTGTCAAAATGTACTTTTTTTTTGTGGCATAAACGACTGTATTTTTTTACGTTAATCTACGACCTTCAAAAAAGTGCAATAAAGTATTATTATTATTATTATTTATTTATTGAAAACCATTGTTGAAGTGTACAAGAAATTGTACAGGTTAACTTACAAGTTTGCTTCATTCACAGCTTCAGGGACCATAGACCTGAGTATGTTTGTTTGTTACGCTTTATTGCACAAAATAAATAAAAGAATACACAAAAACTTAAATAACAGATAAGTGTCGATGTACAAAGGCGGACTTATTTCAAAAGAAATTTCTTCCAGCCAGCCTAAGAAAGGTTTTGATCAATAAAACAGAGAGCGGGAGATGGCAGCTTAAGCTCAATGGGTAATTAGAAAATGGTTTTAATTGAAAATTAAATTAAAGAAAACAAAATTAGATTACAAAATATATGAGTTTGTCTGGAAAAGATCGATTTTAGCGGTAAGACCACCAGTTTTGTATACTATGTAACTTAGATATTTAATACTTTGCATGTAACTACAATTATGTACTTTTAAAATGTACACAGCATAGGTACAGTTGGATAAATTACCACCGGTTTTCAATTGACAATAATTGTCAATAGTAGAGTATTTAACAGGAATGAGACTGGAAATTACCTGACCAGAGTCAATAAGTACTGGTATTTAACAAACATTAAACATTTACATACAGGCACATACATTGCTTTTGGCCCCACACTAGGATACCCTTTAAATTCTTATGTGGATAATTTATTTTATGGTGTATCAGATAGTCAGATAGGTGATATCACCTATCTGATACTGAAATTATCAGAGCAACAATCAATATAATGAACTTAGTAAATTAGTACAGATACTAAAGTATAGAATCGCGGGCTTCATCATAGGGGCCTATGACCAAAAATATTTTTTTAATGTAATTTGATTTCTATTTGAAGTTGGGATCTTCTGTATTTTTTTCATATTTTTTGATCAATTATATTTCCAATTATTAAAAATCGAAAGGTGTATCTATTATAACAACGACTTTTTGTTGAGATGGAAAGGTGCATAGTGGCAGCAGTAACAATTGTGTTCATTCTGATCTCAAATTGATATTATCACATTGTAATACCGTACAATAAATACCCAAGACATACATATCATGTTTTAGTTGTACTATTTTGTCTCTTAAAGAATTTAAAATATATTCTCATAACTGTATGTAAGTGTTCTTAAAGTGACCCAAGTCAAATATTTGTGCCAAAACATATGGACGTATAAAATTCGAAAAATATGGAAATAATAATATTTTGGGACAAATGTTACTGTGAGATTAATAGGCCTTCATGATGGTATAAGTTATCAAAATAAAAAAGTGTTTTATACACCTATTTTTCGTATGCACTTTATGACCATAATAAGACTAAAATTACTCAGAAACTGATCTTAGATAGGATCAAAATGATCTTAATTAGGTACAAAATCAAGGTCGCCTTGTTAAGATAATAGGTATGCAAAGTTTTAGCACACTAGATTCATTACGTGAAGTTATTGCGTTTTTTGTCTCTCCTGAAAAGTAGGTATTTGGGCAT
Organism: Yponomeuta plumbellus; assembly: GCA_947310845.1. NCBI lineage: Eukaryota > Metazoa > Arthropoda > Insecta > Lepidoptera > Yponomeutidae > Yponomeuta > Yponomeuta plumbellus. The sequence continues at coordinate 11,854,454 of OX371198.1, read as the reverse complement.
ACGCCCCTATGATATGAAAAAATAAGATCCTCTGCAAGTAATAATTTCATCTGAAACTTAGCTAATTGATGTGAGTGAGCATGATCTGAAAGTGCTTCGTTCGTCTTCAATGATCAGGTATTGTAATTTTCTTTGCGCAATTATCATAAACTTCTTCTTGTTAGATCTGTTAACAACTTAGGTACCTGGTCTACCTCGCCAGCAACTTCATAGCTTCAACTAATAATGGAATTAAATTGAAATGCCTTTTATCTATGACCGATGTTAGTCAAGCAACGTAAAGTACTTACCACTCAAAATAACACAGTTCACAAGTTATCGATTTCAAAATAAACAAAACTTCTCGATATTTTGTTGAGATGAATGTTGTGTACACGCCCGTGTTGATGAAGCAGCCGTTGTTTTTTTATTTCATTCATGTCGCCGTCATGTCATGTCAGTCAGTTTTTTTTTTTTTTAATATCTTTATTTTACAGGACCATGTACAAAACTTAAGTCCTAACTTATACTATTTTACATTTATGAAACTAATCTAGGATTAACCTGAACTAAAATTGAAGAGTAAACTAATTTAGATTAAATATTCTTTGCGGATGAAGAAATGAATTCAAATATAGGTACATATACTTCTGCGTGAGATAAAAGTTTCTGAACGTTATAACCTAAAAATCGTTGACGTGAGATATTCAAAATTTTACAACACTTTCTTAAAAATATTTCACGCTGAGGTTCAAATTCATTGCATTGAAAAAATATATGTTGTAAACTACCTTCTACGCTAGAATTACAATACGTGCAGGATGCATTATTTATTAACTTAAGTCTGCTGAGATGAGCCGGAAATTTACAGTGACCGATTCTAAGACGACATAAAGTTGTAATAAAATTCCTTCCTAGGAATTGTTGAGACTTCTCAAACCAAGATTTAGTTGAAGGTATTGGAGCTATTTCTGCTAACCATTTCCCCTTCAATTCTCTAGAAGTGTTTAAATAAATTATCCACCTTTTTATCATATTTACTTTTAGGTTATAAACTAAATCTGTCGGAGGTACCAAGTATTCTGAGACATACAAGGAGTTACTAGAACGAGCCAATTTGTCAACTAATTCATTGCCGAATACACCTGAATGGCCAGGGACCCAGCACATCTCAACAGTTACATTGTTGTCTAATAAGGTATGTAACAAATGTTTAACATAAAGAACTAGATGATTAGCTTTTGCAAGTATAGCTCTAGAGGATATAGCTTGCAATGAACTCAAGGAGTCACTCAACACAATAAATTTATATTTATAAAATTCCGGAATGTTAAATATAGTCCCTTAGCTTACAACACCGCTCAAGTCGAAAATTGGCGGTTTTCACATTTGAATGCCATTAGATGGAGCTGCTCATCGCGCGTCTAACCATTGGTCACACCTGTAAAGTTGGTAAAAATGACTTAAGCGGTGTTGTAAGCTAGGGGACGATATGTACAACAGTGAGTATAATATAGCAAACACTTCTGCAGAAAATATTGAAAAAAAAAAAAAATTGCCACTAAAAGCTCTACCTATGTTGTGAGTCTTATCGTAAAATGCAAATCCTGTTTTTTGGGGGGTTTTAGACCCATCAGTATAGATTTGAATAAAATCTGTTTTTTGACTCAAATATTCTAAGAACTCAAATTTTGAATCAAACTTTGTCAAATTCACACATGAATTTGATATAATACTTTGAAACAGGGTAATTTGTGTGACCAGAAGACTACATCTTGAAATTCAAAATTTAGATGCAATATACAGTGTGTCCCTGGATAGAGTGCAATCCCGAAAGGGGATGAAACTAGACCATAAATCATTGACTAGAAAAATATAAAAAAAAATAATAAAAAATTATTGTAGGATTTATTGGTATTTTAAGATTTTCATGTTTCATTAAGGACTCTTATGTACAAAAGTATTGATTTCTTCCAAAATAATGGGTCTATTTCTTTGAAATAAAAAAAAACAGTATGCCTAATACCTGGCGATGACCATGAAATAATAAATAGTCCGCAAAAAAGTAACTATCTTGGGTAAAAAAATGTATTTTTATGCAAAAAATGATTTTTTTAGGCGTTTATTTTAAAAACTTCAAATTACTAAAAAAATGTGCCCTATAACTATGTAATTTTATAGCTTACTTTTATTCTTTACCATTTTAGCTTCCAAATAAAAAAAACAATGTTCTAACTTAAAAATTGGCTAGGTAGGAGTTATTTACATTTTAGTAGGTAATAAAAGTCAGACTTTAATCACAATAACTTTATTAATAAAATTATCCGTAATTTACAATTTTGCATTTTTATTTAATGCATTAAATGTTCAAAATGTCCTCCTCGATTTTGCAAGCACATTACTGCACGAATATTAATTTGGTTAGTGGCTCTGCGAATCATTCCTGGATCATTTTTAATGTCATTTGCGCACTGAATTATTCGGTCGTGCAACTGTGCCTCAGTATTTATTGGCGTGCTGTATACTCTTTGCTTCATGACACCCCATAAAAAATAATCTAGGGGTGTCAGATCAGGTGAACGCGCTGGCCAGCCTACTGGCCCTCCTCGGCCAATCCACCGGTTCGGGTAATTTTCGTTCAAAAATCGCCGCACCTCCCGCCCATAATGTGCAGGACATCCATCCCATCCATTTGGAGATACATACGCCCACGCCGTCTCGTAGCCAGGGGAACATCTTCCATCAACATGGGTAAATTTTGTAGTAATTCTAAAAAACGTTCAGCATTTAGGGTTCTGGGTAAAATGACTGGACCAATTAAAATGTCGTCGATTAAGACTGCCCATACGTTTATTGAAAATTTTACTTGAAAAGTAGATGCCCGCTTCAATCGTGGATTTTCGTGAGACCACTGGTGCAAATTTCTGCAGTTTGTAATGCCGTCTCGGGTAAATGTCGCTTCGTCCATCCAAAAAATGCGTTTGGGAAAATTTGGGTCAGCTCTAATTTTTCTTAGAATCCACGTCGACATTACGCATCTTGGACGATTATCTACATTTTCGTGTAAATGTTGTACTCGTTGGTAATGGAAAGGATACAATCCCTCCTTTTTCAAAATTCGCCAGACAGACGTCTTCGATATGCCATGACGCAACGCTAATCGTCTTATGCTTGTTGTAGGGTCAGCAAACAGATCGTTTAAAATGGCCTCTTCTATCGCATTGTCAATAACGACAGCTGGTTGCTCACGGCGATCTCGTGCCAAACCAAGTCCAATGTTGGAGAGCCTCCTATGAATCTCTTGAAAATTTCGAGCTGAGGGTATGAGTCTGCCCGGGAAAGCATTTATGTATGCAGTCCGAGCGACTGTTGTGCGACCATGTGACATGCCATAATAATAATGCATGTCGGCTATTTCTCGAGGTGAGAACTCTGTCAATCGCGGCATTTCGTCAACACTTAACAGCAGAACAGGAACAGTCCAAACGTAACGAACAGTAGAAAACGTAACAGTCAACAATGTAACAAAAACTTAATAACAAATCAACGAGAACACAATGCGAGAACGAGAACAGTAGTAGCAGCGGCGAGAATATCGGAGCGACTGTGTAAGTCCTGTTTCGAACCCCCTGCCTCCCCTCCCCTCGCCTTCCCTCTACCTGAGTGTAGAACAAAAGGACTGCGACTGCCGAAGGGCACAGAGTAGGACGGAAACAATGGAAAAAACGGTATCTACCTGCACGGTAACACGATTAGGCTCCACTTTAAAAGTTCGTAGATAGCGTGTTTTTTTAGTTAGAACATTGTTTTTTTTTTATTTGGAAGCTAAAATGGTAAAGAATAAAAGTAAGCTATAAAATTACATAGTTATAGGGCACATTTTTTTAGATATTTACTACACAAGATAGTTAATTTTTTGCGGACTATTTATTATTTCATGGTCATCGCCAGGTATTAGGCATACTGTTTTTTTTTATTTCAAAGAAATAGACCCATTATTTTGGAACAAATCAATACTTTTGTACATAGAGTCCTTAATGAAACATGAAAATCATAAAATACCAATAAATCCTACAATATTTTTTTATATTTTTCTAGTTTCATCCCCTTTCGGGATTGCACTTTATCCAGGGACACACTGTATAATGTCTTAAGAATTTTAGGATCTGAGCCCCACTTTAGGCCAGCTAATGACTTCATGATATTCAGTCCTAATTCTGCCTTTCTGCATATATGTTCTATATGGCATTTCCAAGAGAGTCACTATCCAAGTAAATCCCTAAATATTTAAAATTTAGTGTGTTTTTGATCATAGGTAATTTAGGGACTTAGTTGATGTCTTTTATTCTTTGAGAATAACATACAGGCACTTTTAGTGGTGTTAACTTCTATTTTAATTTTTGTATTGAGAATATGATAAAAATGAAAAAGGCAATCATTAATGACCAACTCCCCATTAGGCAGTGAATCACACTGTGTATAAATAACTAAGTCATCTGCATATAGTAGGTATTTTACTGAATCAGGGACCTCTTTCATTAATTCAATTAATCCAATTATAAATATAAGGGGAGACACTACAGAGCCCTGTGGAGTGCCTCTGTAAGTAGTTTTAGGACCAAACATTTTATTTTTCAGTTTTAGAAAAACTTGTCTATTATTTAAAAACTTAAATAACCACTCTGATATGGAACCTGGAAATCCTAAGTTAAATAAGCTGTTTATTAAATGAACATGGTCTATGTTATCAAAAGCACCCTTAAAATCAAGAAAAATGGCTAATGTGAATTTGTTACATTCAAAACTTTGTTTAATATCCCCTACCAGACATGCTAAGTTATCAATAGTGCTTTTGCCTTTACGAAAACCATACTGGCTCTGCGGAATAAGGTTCTGATTTTCAATTGACCACTCCAAGCGATTCTTCAGCATTCTCTCAAAGGTTTTACTAAAACAAGAAGTGAGTGAAATAGGTCTATAACTATTTAAGCTGTTAGTGTCACAGTTAGGTTTAAGTAGAGGTACTACAAATTGTATTTTCCAAGTGTCCGGAATAATGTTATCTGACCACAATTGATTATAAATCTTAAGTAAAATGTGTTTAGCATCAAGTGACAAACTTTTGATTACCTCATTGGAAAAGAGATCAGGGCCAGGAGCAGACTTGTTTCTGCTTCCATCAATTGCAGCTTGCAATTCGTCCATGGTAAATAAATTTCCTAACCATTGTAAAGAAAAGGAGCCTTCAGCAGAAAATTGTTGCACAAAATTATTAGTAAAGTTACTATTCTGACCTGGTGCAATTTTGTCTAAGAAAGAATGAGCATTAGTTGGTTCAGACAAAAAATGCGACCCAGAGTGAGAAGAATTCAACCGTGATAACTTAAACCTACGAATGTGATGCCATATTAATTTACTTGGAGTGCACCGATTGAAACCCGAACATAGATTCCTCCAACTCAGTTGTTTTTCTTACGAGCGTCAAGTTTCTTATATAATAAATAGTTATCAATAGTAGGATAAGATTTGTATGAAATGAAAGCTAAATAGGCCTGATCAACAGCTTCCTTACATTTGTCATTCCACCAGACTACAGACCTAACTTTTTTTGTTTTAGTTTGTTTCTTTGTAGATTTGGGAAAAGAGTTAAGAATGTCATCCAGAATTCCCATAAATTTATTGTAATCACATACCGGGTTGCCGGATGGTCTAAAATCACAAAAGTGGTCAGTACAAAGTTCAGAAAATTGATTCCAATTAATTTTTTTCAGATTAACATCAGAAGAGATTGGTTTGGGAATGTCAGATCCAGAAGACTGACTGAGAGGAGCATCAAGCAAAGTCGGGGAGTCAAAATATAAACTTACAACAACGGGAAAGTGATTACTGCTGAAAGGATCATCTATAACAGAAAAAGAGCTACTAGAACTCAGCCATGTTGACGCAAAAACTAAGTCCAATACATTACCAGTGCAGCCAAAGGGAGCTAATGTTGTGAGATTGTGATCATTAATACATACAGAATTATGATTTTCCATAAAAGACTGAATTTCGGTACCTCTTTTATCGTTTTGCCTTGAGCCCCATGCAAAATTGTGCGCATTAAAATCTCCTATGATCAAATAGTTATTAGATGTTACTTTAGAAAAGGCATCTGAGAGTAGATTAATTCTAAAGTTACCATTTGGAGGTGGTGGACAATAACAACATAGAATATCTATAAAATTATTATAATATTGTATAGTAAATAGTATATTTTGGAAATTGTAATCTTGAGAAGTGTTTTTAATTGTAAATTTATAAGTCTGTTTTATAGCTACAGCTACCCCACCATGAGATCTGTCTGAATCTTGTCTAACAACATTGTACCCCTTAATTTTAAATTTGTAATGCGCAACTCCTTGATTACATTGGTTGTGATACTAGTGCCCTCAGTTTTCTTTGCTAATACAGGGTGTCCCAAAAAGTAGTGTCAAGCGGAAGTCCTGAGATAGAACACCCCTTGGAGCATCCGAAACACCCCCATGTATGTTCCGCGATTTTTCGTAGTTTTCGAGTTATGAATTTTTTACTTAAATTTTGAGAATTATTGACCTAAACAACTTAAACGTTTCTAAAAAAAAAGTATGAGACTTTTTCGAGATATTTTTTTTGCAACTTAATTCTCATAAATTGTACTTTAATGTTTAAAACATTCGTATTCGTAACTTAGATGGAAGTTTAAAAAATGATGGTACAAAGTGAAAAAATTACGCTCAGAGAATTATGTCTTAAAATTTTAACTTTAAATTTAAAATCTTAATAGGTAGTTTCACGGCTCCTGAGTAAGTCTAAAAACTGCGCCAAACTCTCAGCTTTCTTAATCATTAAATAATAGTAGTAATTAATGATCTACTTTTGCTAAAATCTGACTTCAAAGACAGAGAGGTGGAAAACTCTTAAAATTTGCCATTTGGTAAAGAAGTATTTTTTTGGGCATTTTATCATTCCTAGAGTTAATTAGGTTGTTAACTAACCAAAATTTACTGCAGGAACGCAAAGATGTAAAAATTTGGATGCCTTAGTATTTTCTGTAATTTAAATTTCATTGCGCTAGTAATGTTTTCGCATCCAGAACAAATACTATTGTTATTAAAAAGGATATGCGATGGTCGGAATTTACTACCTGAGTTACAGGTAGGCCATCAGGGGGTGAGAAGGAGTGCGGCGCGGGCGTCGGTCTATTGTATGTGCCTGCGTTCGTCCAGTCGTTTGCCTACCTTTGCGCCTTACGATAGCTGTGTACGATGCGCTCCTAATTTGTGATCTCCTGACGAACTTTGCCTTCTTTACGGACTTCTAGTGCGATTACGATTTGGTTTTGTGGCACGGACTTTGACTACTTTGGCTTTCATAATGGACTTTGAGTGCGATTACGATTTGGTTTTGTGATACGGAATTCGACGACTTTGGCTTTCTCAACGGAATTTTCGAGCTGATTAATTTGGTGAGCTATGCCTTTTTCATCAAGAGATTATGCTCTTATGCATTACTATTATGGTTATGCAAGAGGAAACGCTTCTGAAGCAGCCAGGTTGTACAGGAAGCAAGTAAAAAATGGAGGTGGACCACAGCCTGAAACTTGGCCTGATCATCGAATGATTTTAAGAGTCCATAACTCTTCCATGGAAGGGCGTTTACCAGGCACAAGATCCGGCCGTCCACGTGAAATGCACGTCCCAGATACCGTCGAATCCGTGCTCGAAGAAGTGGCTAGAGATCCATCGGTTAGTGTGAGGACCCTAGAACGCCGAATTGGAATGCCAAAGTCACAGGCACATCGAATACTCCAGCAAGAGTGTTTTCACCCATACCATATTCAAAGAGTGCAGCAGCTCAAGCCCGAAGATTACCCGAGAAGAGTGGCATTTTGTCAAGAAATGTTGCGGCGCCAAGCTGAAAACGAAATTTTTTTCAAAAGTATCTTGTGGACCGATGAATCTCACTTCAAAAGGTGTGGGATTTTTAACATCCACAATTATCACTCTTGGAACATAGAAAATCCACACCTGACTCGTGACTCAAATTTCCAAGAACAATTCAGTGTAAATTTGTGGTCGGGCATAATAAACGGCCAGCTGATTGGTCCGTTCGAGCTACCTAACCGATTGAACGGCGAATCCTACTTAGAATTTTTAAGAGAAGATCTCTACAACTTACTAGAAGATGTAGATCTATTAACGCGGAGGAACATGTTTTTTCAAAACGATGGCGCTCCATGTCATTACGCTAGCATCGTGAGACAACATTTAAATGAAAGGTTTGGAGACAAGTGGATCGGACGAGGAGGGCCCATCGCGTGGCCTCCACGGTCCCCAGACTTAAACCCTATTGATTTCTTCATCTGGGGATATTACAAAGAATTAGTCTACGCTAAAGAAATAAGAAACATTCAAGAATTACGCACAAAATTGCGAAACGCAGAAGAAAGAATAAAATACGACAGAATAGCGTTTATGCGATTAAAAGATATTTTTTTCAGAAGGTGCAGAATTTGTATTGAGCAGGAAGGGAGGCATTTTGAAAACTTTTTGTAATAAATAATAATTAACAGTTACTTTTTGTTTTATTTTAGCTTCCCTTTTTTAAAGATTTTATTTTTGTAACTTAATTTTTAAGTATCACACAATACAGTGAGTTCAAAGAATCTTCTAAAAATTTAACTTTCAAATGGCAAAATCTTAACTTTGTAATAATTTTCGAGTAGTTAACTAATTGCCCAAAAAATACTTCTTTACCAAATGGCAAATTTTAAGAGTTTTCCACCTCAGATTTCAGCAAAAGTAGATCATTAAGTACTACTTTTTTTTAATGATTATGAAAGCTGAGAGTTTGGCGCAGTTTTTAGACCTACTTGGGAGCTATGAAACTACCTATAAAGATTTTAAATTTAAACTTGAAATTTTAAGACAAAATTCACTGAGCGTGATTTTTTCACTTTGTACCATCATTTTTAAAACTTCCATCTTAGTTACGAATACGAATGTTTTAAACATTAAAGTACAATTCATGAGAATTAAGTTGCAAAAAAAATATCTCGCAGTCTCATACTTTTTTTTAGAAATGTTTAAGTTGTTTAGGTCGATAATTCTCAAATTTTAAGTAAAAAATTCATAACTCAAAAACTACGAAAAATCGCGAAACATACATGGGGGTGTTTCGGATGCTCCAAGGTGTGTTCTATCTCAGGACTTCCGCTTGACACTACTTTTTGGGACACCCTGCTACTGTTTTTGTTATCATGCCTAACATTTTTTCAGAATTCAGTACATCGACAAATATGGATCTATTGTTTACACTGTCTTTTTTGGGTGCCAATAAAGGCGGAAATTGAGCAAAAGTTTTTGCTGCTGCAGCATAGTTGCCCTTGGCAGAAATTCTGTTCTTAATGTCATTGACCTTGTTTGATTTAACTGGGCATACCATTGAAACGGCAACATGTGCACCCTTAGGTACAATAAGCACATTTCATATTGTCTTTGTTAGTGCAATCTTTATAAAAATGATTTTCGGAGCAAATGCTGCAAATTTGTTTACTTTTGCAGGAATTGCTGCCGTGCCCAAATTTATAACATGTGAAACATTGTCTCACAGTGGTCGAATATATTCAGTTACGTCAAACCACAAGCGATCACAGGTTACGTGGTCTGGGAGATGAGAACTTAAGAATGTTACCAAAACCGTCCTTAATGGAGTGAAACTGCCATCCAACTGCCGCTTGGAGAACCTCTTCACGCCTATTACCTCTGCAGTCGATGTCATGTCTTGTAAGAGCTCCTCCTCTGTGAGCTCCACCGGAACTCGAACAATGCCCTGGCGCTCAATAGTGTCAAAAGGAACTTTTGCTGCCCAACCGTTTCTGGCCTGCAAGTCCTTGTCCAAAATAAACGTGTTTGCTTGGTTCTTCGTATTAAAAATTACTTTGACAAAGTTTTGCCCAATGGGTTTGATATACTTTATTCCCGTCATAGTTTGGAGACCTTTGTTCACGCAAACAATGCTGATTTTTGACTTGTCCGAATTTGATACCAGTACCGGGTATTCAGGTAAGTTGTCGTCGTTATATATTGGACGATAATCCTTAAACAGGCCTCTATTTGTTCGCACAAACTTAGCATTCTGCTTGCTGCATGGTTCCTCATCGGTGTCATTAGTGTCCATTTTTCGCTTGGGGGGTTGTTTGCCCCCACTTGTCTCACCCATCGTAGAAAGCGTGGGGAGGGCCCTTTATGTAAAAAAGGCTAGATATTCAAAGGCAATCAATTTCAAAAATTAAATTTAAAAAATCCCGCCCTCTTGTTTTCCGCCTTCCCGCCAAAAAAACTCATGTCAGTCAGTTTTATTATTTTTATTATATATTTATTTTTACAGGGCCTGTACGAAACTTTAGCCCTAACGGATGTTCGGAAAACATTTGTTACAAAAAATTGAACTTTACGCCATGATGGCTGAAAACGGAATCCCTGAAAAGTCTCATGTCAGTCAGTTAGTCAGCAGTGTGACCATCTCAAAAGTGGAGAAAAATTGTTTAATAAATACAAAGGGGTTTGGGTAACTTTGTATGGACGGTTGGCGTCATTTTTTTTTTGAGCGGCCATCATTTTTGTCCGTGCTTATTTGTAATACTAATTTAACTTAACATAAATATAAAATAAGTTTAGCTGTAATTAATATCGGATATTCAAAAAACAGAAAAAAAAGGTTTATTCTGAGTAATTATGGGATGTGCAAGCAGATTGCCCTGCGCTCGTCATAGTTTTGGAAAAGTTAATGTCTAAAATAAATAAATAAATAAAAAACGCACACCCGTTGTCCTCGAGGGGGCAGGCAGAGGCACCAAATCACTAGAACTGGGCCCACGTTTTGCCGAGTTTATTAGGTCGCGATGCAAACGCGATTCAGTAATAACACAAATCCGACACGGTCACTCGTTTGCATCGATACAGTCGCGATTCTGTAGCACGTTAGTAGCACGTTGGCATCGCTTCTGTAGTGCTTTGCAAATGCGACAAATGCGTATTAGACCCTTTACACACTACGACTTTTACAGGAAATCCAAACTCTCGGCTGAGACTCTCAGGTTGCTGACAAAAAGACGGGAAACCACCCAAGCGACTTCGTCAGAGAGGTCAGACCTAAACAAGCAAATTGCGAAGATGGTACGGCGCGACCTTCGGAGCTCCAACACACGCCTCATTGAAGCGGCGATAGAGCAAAACCGAGGGTCCAAAGTATTCACTCAGCAGCTTAGGAGGAGCCACCTGACGAAGCTCAAAACGCACGATGGGAGGACCGTACTGTCGAAGCTGGAGATCTCCGCCGAGATAGAGGATTTCTATGGCCGATTGTACGCTGCATATGCCTCTCATTCCCGACGAGACGACCAAGAATCCAGAGCCACCCTGATGCGCCACTACACCGACGAACTGCCTGACATCAGTCAAGACGAGATTGTGTTAGCTCTGAGGCAGCTTAAAAATGGAAAATCCCCCGGTGAGGACGGAATAACATCAGAGCTTTTGAAAGCTGGAGGAGGCCCTGTTATACAGGAATTACAACAGCTCCTTAACGCCGTCCTTCACAGTGAGAGAACTCCAAAGGCATGGAGCAGGAGTTTGGTGGTGCTCTTTTTAAGAAGGGTGACAAGACTCTTCTTAAAAATTACAGACCAATCTCGCTCCTGAGCCATGTCTATAAGCTGTTTTCACGAGTGATCACGAATCGTCTCGCAAGAAGACTCGACGAGTTCCAGCCGCCGGAACAGGCTGGATTTCGCGGAGGATATGGCACCATAGACCACATCCACACAGTGAGGCAGGTTATACAGAAATCTGAAGTGTATAATCAGCCCCTGTGTCTGGCCTTTGTGGACTATGAGAAGGCCTTTGACTGTGTCGAAACCTGGGCAGTTCTGGAATCCTTACAGCGATGCCAAGTAGACTATCGTTATATCGAGGTGTTGAGATGTCTATACGAAGCCGCCACCATGAGTGTCCAAGTACAGGGCCAGCAGTCTAAACTTATCCAACTGCGCAGAGGAGTAAGACAGGGGGATGTTATATCCCCGAAACTGTTCACAAGCGCGTTGGAAGACATGTTTAAGACGCTGGACTGGAAAAGAAAGGGCATTAACATAAACGGCGACTACATCTCGCGCCTGCGATTTGCAGATGACATATTCTTAATGGCGGAGTCGCTAGAGGAGCTGGAGCAGATGCTGGCCGACCTAGCTTCAGCCTCGTGACGCATCGGTCTTGGCATGAATTTGGATAAAACCAAAGTCATGATCAATGGCCACATTGATCCAATACCGGTCGTCGTAGATTCGACCTCGGGCAGATTCTGCAGTTAGGTAAAAGCAATTTCGAGAAGGAGGCCAAGAGGAGGATCCAGCTGGGCTGGGCAGAGTTTGGGAAACTACGCCGAGTCTTCTCGTCATCCATACCGCAATGCTTGAAAACGAAAGTTTTCAACCAGTGCTCCCACCTGTAATGACCTACGGAGCCGAGACGTGGACACTCACGATACGGCTAGTCCACCAGTTCAAAGTCGCTCAGCGAGCTGTGGAGAGATTATATGCTCGGAGTTTCTCTGAAGGATAGAATTCGTAACGAATACATCCGACAGAGAACCAAAGTAATCAATATAGCTCAGAGAATTAGCAAGCTGAAGTGGCAGTGGGCTGGCCATATCTCGCGAAGAACCGACAACCGCTGGGGTAAACGTGTTCTTGAGTGGAGACCGCGACTCGGCAAACGTAGTGTAGGACGCCCTCCAACCAGGTGGGATGACGATCTGCGAAAAACTGCAGGCAGATGCTGGATGTGGCAAGCTGAAGACAGGGCGCTATGGCGCTCATTAGGGGAGGGGTATGTCCAGCAGTGGACTAATATAGCCTGATGATGATGATGATGATTATGATGATGTGTCGAAATAGTCGCGATCGGGAAAAGAATGGAGGAAGGACCCAAGTTTACCGAATCGCGTTTGCATCGCGACAGAAGCGCGATGGTATCGCGATTGAATCGTGGTTACGTGGGCGAGGCCACACAGCTAGCGACCGCATTGCAACTGTATCGCGAACGCGCGACCGCGTCATGCAAAAAGTCGCCGTGGGCGAGGGCCCTGGTTGAGGTGACCGTAACTTATATTATAACTTAAGGTGACCCATGGTGTCGATGAATAATGCCGCATGGAATTAATCGAGAACGATTATTTCGACTAGAAATAACTTAATAATTTAGTTTTTTTACTTTCTATAACAAAAATTATTAGGTTTTACGATTGAACTTTGAACTGTTATATCTCGGCTCCGATATTATTTGGCTATATATACCCTTTAATAAAAATTGTTTATTTTATTTTGCTCTTTCGTAAAACATAACTTTCATGAATGGCCGCCAAAATTTAAAACGACGCACAGTGGTCCGAAAATCGAATATGGTGGACTTAGGGTTCAAAGTTGAGATATAAAGCTGGTTCTTTTTTTTATTTCCTGTTTGTAACAATAGCAACAACTTTTTTATTTAGCGTTTTTGCTTAAAAGTGCGTTTTCATAGTGAAAAAAAATATTGTATTTTTTTTGTATGGAGAAAAAGTTATAAACGCGATAATCTTTAAAATGGTAATACTGTTAGGCAAAGCGGCTAGTAGGCGCTATAGTACGCATGATTCTGAGCATTTCATGCCTTGACACCATGTTCATAAGTCCGCCGCTTTGGCTTCCACAGCACTTTGCATTTTTCCATACTAAATATAACAATGTGTTTAATGTTTACTATTTCACACCGCCTTTAACACTAGTGATAGTTATAAACATTATTTTTAATTTTGTAAAACGATGTACTTAAGACCAAAACAAAAATAATTTTCTAAAAAAAATACAATGGATTTAATATCTCACAAATTTGTTTTTCGTCACGAGTAGTTCATACATTAGTAACAAATTCCTACAAATCTAAGAATTTATCTAAGTACCCACCGTACACCTTTGTACGGTAGGTACTTAGTTAATCACTTAGATATTTAAATGGCCACATCCCATTAAAGCTCTCATTGGTCGAGTCCTGTGACGTATGAATAGTAGAAACTACATTTACGTGCCGCGTACGATATTTTTCTTCATTGCAAATTCATTCATTGAAGAAGCTACATCTACAAATAAATCTATTGCGCTGAAAGAATCTGGATATCATGTCTCGATTTGGAACCAACTTGGATTTCTACACATTTCTACGAGAGGGAGACTTGAAAGATTACAAGAGGTTATATCAAGCAATTTCGGACTGCATTTCATTCAATGTTTCTGACCAAGATTCGGAAGAAATATTGAAATTTTCAAGATCCATCTCTGTTAACTTGAATTGCAGATGGACTTTAGCCAACAGAACTCAGAAGACATTCATGAACAAACATATGGATTGGTTGGAGGAAAGAATCAAGTGGCCTGTATGCAATAATCTGAATCATCAACCACACATGATATGTGCACTTCTACAGAAAGTTCAGCCAGAAAACCATTTGCAGATCTGGGAAACAAGCAAAAGAAAAGGCGGTCAACTACATTGAGCGAATATTCGGACGATAAGTTGTCTTTTGCTCTTGTTTCTAATCTTAAATCAAAAGGAAGAAGTGACCTTGCCCAAGTAATTGAACACCTCATGAAAAATCCTGACCAAGCTCATGAAGTTCAATCATTGTTGTTCAATAAAGAGAAGAAAGAAGCTATTCAAGAAGATCAAGCTTTGGCTCTTGCTACTTCATTGGACTTGTCAAAATGGAAATATTTGGCGCTAAGGTCTACCTTGTCAGAAATTAAGGAATCAGCACAGCTTCCTTCATACTACAAGTTATTAAAAGCTAAAAAGAAGTGCTATCCGGATATATCTAATATTGAAATAACTGAAGATGGTGCAAAGGTTAAACTGCAAGCGTTACTTGATTTGACTGTACAGAGGATCTTGCAAGTGGTTGGCGAACCTCTAGATCTATCAACTAGAGAATTGAAGATGACCAGCAAATGGGGATTCGACGGATCGTCAGCACAAAGCAACTACAAACAGAAAAGCGAGTTGCCGGGCTTTGACGACTCATCTGTATTCATGAGGAGCCTTGTACCATTGAAGCTGGAGTCTGGCTTGTTGGTAATATGGGAGAATCCGAAACCGTCGTCTACGTTTTACTGCAGGCCTGTCCAGTTTAAGTTTGCAAAAGAAACCAGCGATTTCGTCAAACAAGAAGAAGCTGCGATGAAGGAAGAGATCCAAAACCTTACAGTAACCAGATGTGGGGAATTCGAGATAAGTCATGATCTACACATGACAATGATTGATGGCAAGATAGCTACAATTATCACCGATACTCCATCTGCAGCGACATGCCCTATATGTCTGGCAAAGCCAAGGGATATGAATAACCTCTCTCAAGTATTCTCAAGACCTGTTCGGGATGAGGTATACCAGTATGGACTCTCAACACTTCACATGTGGATCAGAAGCATGGAGTGTCTATTGCACATATCTTATAATTTGGACTTTGAGATGTGGAGTGCACGAGGTGAAAACAAAGTTCTTAAGAAGGCAAGAAAGAATTTAACCCAACAGGAATTCAAAGAACAGATGGGACTCTTGATTGACATCGTAAAACAGGGATGCGGGACTACCAACGATGGAAACACAGCCAGAACATTTTTTAGAGAGTACGAGAAGAGTGCACAAATCACGAAAATTGATGAGAATCTCATAAGGCACTTCGCTGTTATCTTGCAAGTAATATCTTCCGGGAACGTACTCAAAATTGAGAGTTTTCGGGAATACTGCAGAGAGACAGCTGAGCTTTTTGTCCACCATTATCCCTAGTACAATATGCCAGCTAGCGTACACAAACTGCTCATACATGGGGCTGATATTTGCAGACATTTCTCATGTCTTCCCATCGGAATAATGTCTGAGGAAGCATCTGAAGCAAGAAACAAGGAGTTCAGAAGTGCAAGAGAGCAACACACTCGGAAAATAGGGAGGATCCAAAATAATGAAGATATTCTTCATAACTTTTTAATAACTTCAGACCCCTATTTATCTCACATGAGGCCAAAATATACCAAATGCAAGAAGCTCAATTTATTTGCTGAAGCTATTGACCTACTAGAGAAAGCGGTTGAGGAAGAAGTAGCAATGGATATCCATGAAGTTTCAGTAGAAATGGCAGATCCTTTGGTATGATTACCACAACAGCTTTACGGCTCTATACAGCTCATCAGAGCTTAACAATAGCTCTTTTCAGGGCTATCATATATATCAGTATGTTTCTTGGTTAATACAGTCAATATGGTATCCATTTTGAAATAATAATATGACACAGACTTTATCTTTAAAATGAGATATAATATTAAGACAATCGAAATCAAACACGAGCACAAAAAATGTTTACAATAATATAGTTCGTATTTTGTGACGATGTCATTAACATAATATTTCTTTGTAGGTATTTCAATACAGATTTTGAGAAATTGTTTTAACGTCATTCTAGCTAAAAACTCAGTATAATCATGGTTGTAAGAAATTAAATCCGCTGCATAAACTTTTTGAAATATTGATACCTTCATTTTGTATTATTCATTGAGAATCGATTAAAGATTTTAATGGGTTGTGGGAATTATCGCGCATCCAGTCGCTTTGATTGTATGATAAATAAAAAATACTTAGATAATTACTTCGTATTAGATTTCAAGGAATTCGGTATATACAATGTCGTTATAGCTACAATAGTATTACAATATTAGTGTGGTGGGGTCAGAAGCAATGTATGTGCCTGTATGTAAATGTTATTAATCAAATAGTCAAGATTCTAAGGACTTAAATTACACGTAGCTCGAGTCAATGGTCATGAAAAATGGTCGCTAAAACTAGAGCCATGAGACATTAAAGATAAATTCTTTGTTTTACAAATCAGTACTAGTGTTCATAACTATTATTAGTGCAAAAGCTAAGGTAAAAAGGTTTCAAATGCTTCACATTATACATATTAAAATAATATTTAGTATGGAAAAATGCAGTGCTGTGGAAGCCAAAGCGGCAGACTTATGAACATGGTGTCAAGGCATGAAATGCTCAGAATTATGCGTACTATAACGCCTACTAGCCGCTTTGCCTAACAGTATTACCATTTTAAAGATTTTCGCGCTTATAACTTTTTCTCCATACAAAAAAATACAATATTTTTTTTCACTATGAAAACGCACTTTTAAGCAAAAACGCTAAATGAAAAAGTTGTTGCTATTGTTACAAACAGTAAGTAAAAAAACAATAAGCGTGATTTGTCAACTTTGAACCCTAAGTCCACCATATTCGATTTTCGGACCACTGTGCGACGCTAACTTTACCCAATCCCCTTTACACTCATCATATGTTGGGCTCCAAATCTTCATTTTCCTTTTTATACATTGATTTTGATGACATTTTTGAAATCATGTCTTTAGTTTAAAGGATATACGGTGTCCGTGTCCCTTTATTCTCTCTTTTGATCAGGGCAATGATAGCCGACAAATGTTTGTTTACGAACCTGTTCCTTCCTTTAGTTTTATTTAAATTCAACTGGGATAATATTCTCTCGCACGCAGTGATCGTAGCCCTAGCAACGAACAAAGCAAAGGATCTTGTTTCCATTCAGGTCGATAAGAACGCTCGTATTTCCTCTTCATAATGAATGGATTGTTTCACAAACAAACGCACGCATAGGGATACGCAAAAAGTATCGATACCTGAGTATACTCGATGCTTTGGTTACGATACTGAATAATTTAGTACTCTATACTGAGTTAGAATCGATACTTTTCACAGTACTCAATACTTTTTTCGTTGCAGCAGTGGGAATAAAAACGGTGTTTCCGGGACTAAGCTTGCAATTCGTCCTTTTATAATACCGGGGACGTCAGTTCCGGCGGCGCGTCTATTTTCGAAAGCCCTTATCACGGAGACCCGAAACCGCCCCTGTTGGGTTCAAGGGTCAGCAAATTAAGGGTCATAAAATTATTAATTAAATAAAAGTACTGGATACCTGAGTAACTCGATACATTTAATAAAAGTACGATGCCACTATCGATTACTGTTGATGCGATACTACTCATGAGTATAGTATCGATATTTTGTTTCGATACAATATCAGTTATGTATGCCAAGTTGGCATTGGAAAAAGGCGGCAAATTTAAAAAATCTAGTTGTGGCCACCTCAATGTTACTATGAGAAAATTGGAGAAAGGTTTTGATACTTGGTAGTATAAAATGAATTAATTATTTATTGACTAATTGATCACGATCTTTTGAGCTACAAGAGCTACAAATCTCAAAATACATATAGGGATTCGTTTTATCTAGGACGCAGACGAGGCTTGACGTTACCATAGAGTTGCCATATAAAAGGTTTCCAAATAATCTCAGTGCCCACTCTCGATAGCCACACGCTTCAAATATTTGAACACATCTTTGAAGACTTTGCAAAGGTTTGAAAACTTATTTGAACACATATTGGCGCAACCTGCCAGACATGCTTCGCAAACACTTCTCTCCACAGTATGCTGCGGCTGTAGTATGAGAGCCCGCGACTTTGTGAGTCACACGTTTTGAGGCATATATCTGTCAAAATTCGCGACTTCCAGTGACTTTTCACGACAAGCAAATACGTCAAACAATTGAGTCACGCGCACGTGACTCGCTTCCGAGCATGAGAAATTTGCGCGACCTATTAAAGTCGCACAATGCGAACATGTGCGAACCCGCGACTTAGTGAGTCACACGTTTCCTTGTAAATCTGTGTAAATTCGCGACTTTGAGTGACTTTTCACGGCTGAAAAAAAACTAACATTTTCAATAAAATATAACTCCGAAACGACAAACATTTAGCTGTTGGCGTCATAGTAACTTTTGTTCCGCTCGCTGAGACCTATTTTATGATGTATCACATCACACATGGCTATTGGGCTGAGGTCCAAAATTGCATTCCTTTGACAGCCGTAATATTTGATTTTTTTTAGTTCTTCTGAAAACGGCTCATTATTGTTGTTCGTTCGTGGTTCGTCTGATTTTGAAAGTTTATTGAATTTAACAGAATGATTTCAAGTGATGAAAATGACTGCGATGAACTTAGGTATTTCAACGCCATCGCCACCTGAAATCTAAGACGCGGCACAAGAGCCGTAATAGAAAACTTTTTACCGCCAAAATCGAAAGAAAAAAGTTCTACCTTAGTAGTTAGGTAGTAGGTAGGTACTACTAAAGGTTTCTAACGTAAAGAATTTACATTCTGCTTGTTTTAATTTCCGCGCATTATTTGAGAAAAATCATATACAAGCCTTGGCCACAACTAGGCATTGATGGACTCACGTATGTGTGCCTCGGCTTCGCCTCGGCCCACATTTCCACGTTCGTCCATCAATGCCTCTATTGCTGGCTGCTGCAGTAATGTACTAAGTATTATTTAGCTGCAAAACACGACAGTTATGAATTTTCATAGAACTTTTTCCGGCCGCTGCGAAGAAGGTTGTCGAAATAATGCTCAAATTTTTAAGCATGTTTGAGAAAAATTGATTATGTTCTGGCTTGCAAATCGTAGGGTCCATCAATAAATCCCAGTTAAAAAATTAAAATTTAAGTAGCACAGCATTGCCCTGGCACACTTCGGGTTTACTGCATCATGCAGGTTACTTGTAGCATAGGCAGAAAACAAGAACTAGAGTGCGACAAGTGAGTCGTGGCTCAAGCTTTTGGGGGGAAATTTAAAAATCTTTTAGTTCATAAACGTCTGAATAAACCATCTTGATACTTTTGCTTAACTTGATTATTTGTTTAATTAGTTTGGAGTCTCCAATGAATTTTGTACAAACGTAAATTTCCAACATTTCCACTCCACCAAAAACAGGGATAAGAAAGATGCACCACATACACATTTATTAATGCTGAACCATAATCAAAATCTGATTCATATATTTTTCTCAACATCTTTGAGTTCTTTGACTAAGTCTTCGATCTGACGTTTAACATTTTCGTCATCCGACAGACCTTACAACAAGAAATAATTCATGTTTGCTTTAAAACATTATTACTCGTATGTACATACTAAAACATAGGTAAAATTATGTTGAATAGAAACAAAAGGTTTTTTCTTGTTTAAATCTAGGACGAGTATCAAACTGTTTGGGCTATACTACTTGCAGCTGAAATACCCATGGATGTAATAATCAAAGAGGATTGAGTACTCTGACAAAAAAAAGGAGGCTCGAACTAGTGAATGTCATCTCTTTCTAAGTAGGGTGACCTTGATGTCAATGAAAACCGGACGAAACATAAGGGAAGCCAACCGGAAGGAACGAGCGAAGTTCTCTCTTTAGGAGTAACTTGGGCATTTACTTCCATAATGGGCGACACAGTACCTAGTGGTAGGTATATTCATTGACTGAAGAACTTTAATTATACTTATATTTGCATTCAACGAAGTTTTAACATTATAAAATGAGAGCCAAAATCAAGTCATAAAATTAGCTTTAATCCAAAAATAAACACAAAGAAATAACTCATTTAAATGTATTGAATTTAAGAATCAGAATCAGAATCAGAAATTTATTTCAACGTAAAGAATTTACATTCTGCTTGTTGAATGTCAATGTACATACAGTTATGTATAATGGTAACCGCTGCCTTGGGGCCGTCTGTAGTGGAGAAAAAGGCAGCGAAAAAAAAAAGTCCACTCTGACCATCTTTTCTCAAATCAATTTAAAGCTAATACAAATAAAACTTACAAAACAATATCTTGGATGTGTTGAACACTAGACACATTTATCCTCCGATTTAATTTAATATTAAACTACTATTTAAAGCCATACGTCCTTGTCTTCTAAATAATCGTTGATTTTATAATAAGCTTTTTTGCAAAGAGTGTGCTTAACACAATTCTTAAATCGCGTTGGAGGTAACTCTAATATATCTTGGGGTATCTTGTTGTAGAACCTTATACAGTGCCCCATAAAGGAAGTATTAACTTTTGCAAGTCTAAATCGTGGAAATGACAATTTATGTTTATTCCTAGTATTAACGTTATGATGGCTACCAAGTGTTTCGAAGTCTTTAATATTTTTCCTAACGTACATAATATTTTCATAAATGTATTGGCTTGCAACTGTTAGGATGGTGATTTCTTTGAAAAAATTCCTTAGTGTGTCCCTACTACCTAGCTTGTAAATAAATCGGATCGCTCTCTTCTGCAATATGAAGATAGTCTCAATGTCTGCTGCCCGGCCCCATAGTAGTATACCATAGGACATAATACTATGGAAGTAACTAAAATAAACAAGCCTAGCAGTTGCAACGTCAGTAAGTTCTCGAATTCTTTTCACGGCATATGCTGCGGAGCTAAGTCTATGTGCTAATTTTACAATATGTGGGCCCCATTGTAGTTTGGCATCGATTGTGATGCCCAGAAATACAGTATCTTCAACAAATTCTAGTTTTTCATTTCCAATCACAACGTTATTTTCAACTAATTTTACATTAGGTAGGGTAAACTTCATACATTTTGTCTTTTTTGAATTTAACAACAGATTATTTGTTGTAAACCAATCTAGAACGTGCGAGAGAGCATTATTTGCTTCGTCAAGATTATTTTCCTGTCTCCTTATTTTAAAAATAAGTGACGTGTCATCAGCAGATAGCACTATCTAACACATTTTTTGTACCATAAACGGTAAATCATTTACATAGACCAGGAAAAGGAACGGCCCTAAGATAGATCCCTGGGGGACTCCCATTTTTACAAGTGAATCTGACGATTTAATACGGTTTATGTGTGCTTTTTGTACCCTTCCTTCTAAATATGATTTTAGAAGATCTAAACTATTTTTTTTTATTCCATAGTGTTTTAATTTTGAGAGCAGTGTTTTGTGGTCTACACAATCAAATGCCTTTGACAAATCACAAAATAGTCCTATAGCATCATTATGATCCTCCCACGCACTGAAAATATGTTTAACTAACATGACTCCAGCGTCTGTTGTATTCCGCCCTTTAGTGAAACCGAACTTCTGACTATGGAGGAGTTGGTAATTATTGAAATGAATAAGCAATTGATCTAAGATAATTCTTTCAAATATTTTACTTAATACTGGTAGGACTGAAACGGGTCTAAAATTTGTTGGGTCTTGTTTATCACCGCTTTTAAATAAGGGCACTAACCTACTATATTTCATGAGGTCTGGAAATACTCCTTCATCTACGCATTTATTGAAAATCTGTGCTAACGGCAAAGCTAGGATATTTATCACTGAATTAACTATTTTTACTGACAAACCCCATAAGTCCTCGGTTTTTTTAAGATTCAATAATTTAAAATTCTTAACAATGTCATGGGGCTCAATGTAATTAAATGTAAAAAAAATAAAAATCGTTTATTGCCATATAAAATTATTACAAAATATAGTGTACGGACCCCCACACTAGGCGTTGCCTGTCCCGTGGGAGATTGAATTATTACTTTACATTTTAAATACGGCTATAAATACTATTGAGTTGATCACAATTAAATTTAATTAATTTGTAATTAAGCTTAATGAAATTTAAACTTAGATATTAAGCTTAAAGAAATTTAAACTTAGATAATCTATGAGGATCAATAACAAAAACTAAATGAAAATTAAAATATTTTCTAAAATTAATAC
This sequence comes from Yponomeuta plumbellus, assembly GCA_947310845.1. Classification (NCBI taxonomy): domain Eukaryota; kingdom Metazoa; phylum Arthropoda; class Insecta; order Lepidoptera; family Yponomeutidae; genus Yponomeuta; species Yponomeuta plumbellus. The sequence continues at coordinate 11,831,737 of OX371198.1, read as the reverse complement.
AGATCAACAAAATGGAAATGGGTTCGCATGAATGTATGAGTGTTTGTGTGACTGCATGTGTGAGTGAATGTATGTGTGTCGGCGTAAGTAGTATGTTGTGTATGAAATTTTTAGGCAGCCTGCTGAAGTTTCTGGTAAATTAGTTATTTGAATAGTTTTAATAGATTTTCTGATTCGACGTAAGTCCAGTCCATAAGATATTTTGAAATTATTAATTTAGTTTCTGAGGTTGAGCATTGCTTAAAGTTGTAAAGATATACCATTTTTTATATACCCGCGGGAAAAGGTAGAATCTGAAGCGTTGTGCAAACGATGTTTTTACCGTCGGTGTGGGAAGTTGGAAGACCCTTTTTTGAGCATATCTTCATAGTCGGCAGAATTTATAACTGACTTATGTACTGTGGTCACTATCCTCATGTAAAAAAGTCTCCTAACACTGAGAACTTGAGCGTCTTGATAGAGTGCATTAGTTGGGTGCCTAAAAGGTTTTTTAATTGCAGCCTTCAGAGCCCCTCTCTGAGCTCTTTCTAATATAATAAGAACGGAGGTAGCCGCTCCTCCCCATGCCAAAATGCAGTAGTTTATAACTGATTGACAGAGCGCAAAGTATATCATTTTGACAATCTTTCCATCATTAATTTCTCGAAGGTTCTTAAATACATAAAAAAGCTTCCTAACTCGTTTGGACACTGAGATCACATGTTCTTTGAAAGTTAGTCTGTCATCAATTTTTACTCCTAAGTACTTAAGAGACACAGCTCTTTCAATATGGTCACAGCTACACGTGACGTTATTTTGGACCACGCAATGTTTGTTATGGATTTTAATATTTGTCAGATCGCGGGCATCGGACACGGCTGTCTTGTGAAAGCATAAATATTTTGTCTTTGATGTGTTGAGGGTTAACAGATTTGAGTTTAACCAGTTCATAATTTGAAACATGCCATCTTGTACTCTTTGAGTAACCTTGAGCCAAGATCGATCGTGAAAAGTTATAGCCGTGTCATCTGCGTAACATATTATGTCTGCGTTCTGTAATTTAAGTGAAGTGATATCATTTATATAAAGCAAAAAAAGAGTTGGACCAAGAATACTGCCCTGTGGTACTCCAAAGGAAATAGTTTTAAGCCCGCTTACGTGGTCACCAACTTTGACACACTGGTTTCTGTTCGACAAATAGCTACTGAACCACTCCAGGCCAGAGCCTCGAATTCCATAGGTTTCCTCAAGTTTCCTCAAAAGAATTGGTTTGGAGACTGTATCGAACGCCTTAGCTAGATCTAGAAAGACGCCGATACAGCTGCGTCTTTTATCGAGGTGATCAGATATGATGTCCGTCAGAAGTGTAACGGCATCTTCAGTGGATTTTCCTTGCCGGAAACCAAATTTTCGATCCGTAAGCAGGGTATTAGACTCTAAGTAAGACACCAATCTTCTGTTAACCACTCGCTCTAACAATTTTGATATACTACTTAAAAGGGAAATAGGACGGTAGTTGCAGGGTTTGTCTTTTGAGCCACCTTTATATATGGGAACCACAGCTGCAGTTTTCCAGGCCTGAGGATAAACACCAGTACTGATGCTTTTATTAAAAATAAACTCAAGCGGTTTTACGATTGCGTTACATGTAGCTCTAAGGACTTTATTATTTATGTTGTCAAGGCCTGGGGAACTATTTGGGTCTAGCTGCTGGATGAGTTTCTTTATTTCCTCTTGATCAGTAGGAGCAATAAATAAAGAGTTTGCTGGTGTTTCCTTTATTTTAAATCTACTAGCTAAGGACTCCTGAGTTTCACAATTAAGGGTCAGGATTTTGTTTGCTAGAGTTTGGCCAACAAAGGAAAAATAACTGTTGCATTCATCTAATGAATCAGCAGTAGTGCTCTTGATTTTTGTAAGTTCTTGGTTAGTTTTATTGGTTTTTTGATGACGATGTGTGATTTGATTGATAGTATTCCATAGCTTTTTCGGGACATTTTTATTCTTATTTAGTTCTTTGTTATCATATTCTGCCTTGATTTTTCTTAAAAGAGTGATGTAGTAGTTGCGGTATCTATTATATTTCATTTTCTTCGTAGCGTCATCTGGAGATTTCCTAGATTGCATATGTAATTTATCCCTATGCCTAGAGCAGCGTATTAAGCCTGGGGTCATCCAAGGATTTATATTAAACTTCGAGTGACTGATTTTTAAAACCTTTGAGTGCTTTTTAACTAAATCTGTTAGGGTAGATGAAAATGTAGACACTGCATCGTCAAGAGAGTCATTAATTGTGACCAGAGACCAATCGATCAATTCAGTTTCTGTTTTTAATCCTTCAAAATCTATTTTTAACCTTGATCTATTTAAGGGCAGGGGTTTGTTACGTAATTCTTTTACTCCTAGCATAACAAGATCATGATCAGTAATATCCGCATTACAAATTATAGACTCCGAGTGGCTACTAGTGCGGGCAAAAATATGGTCAATGCAAGATTTACTATGCGTAGGAGCGTTAATCGCTGATACCAAGCCCTGCTCCGCCAATAGGTTCAGATAGTTAGTAGTATTCTCATCAATTGAAGAGTCAAGAATATTTAAATTTATGTCTCCTGTTAATATAAGGCAAGGACTTTTATTATGGTTACTGAGATAACCTTCTAAAGAGGAAGTGAAAATAGCTGGGTTAGTAAACGATGGTGATCGGTACAGGCCGAGTACAGTAAACATCTTTGGAACTTCGATCAGTAAACCGTTTGCTTCGTCTATATCAGGTTCTGTGACGTTCGGTGACCATTTCTTACTTACGTAGATAATAACTCCTCCTGATTTATTAATGTTTTTTGAAGTGTGGAAGGATGTGTACCCCTCAATTTGCTTAATTATTGACGATTCGTTTATCCAGCATTCGCTCAATACAATAACGTCAAAAGAAATTCCCAACCTTGTGAAAATGACTAAAAAGTTTTCAAAATTTCTTTGCATACTTCGAATATTTATGTGCAGAAGGGTAAATTCATGTTTTGACAAAATATTACCGCACTCCTCTGGAGTAGGAATAGTAAAGCATTCAATATTCAATGAGTTATCTATCTCGTGCAATAAGTCAAGAGTGGCCATAGCATAGCAGTTTAAATGCGTAAAATGTAAGAATTGCTAAGAAGAATAATTGAATGCTTATACTATTTATCCCACAATTGGTCGTTTTCAAACTATAATATTTTGTTGAACGTTTAAAAATTTTGTTTGTTTTTTGTCGGACGCAATGAAATTGGGAAATTGGGTGGCTTAATTGTATTTTCTTTTGCCTTTCTTTTTTTAGAAGAGTTTTGTCTTATGTTTAGTGTCGTTTGTGGAGTGAGTGTTTGTGAGTGATTAGGTAAATGAGTTGTGTGTGAGTGTATTAATGTTGGGCATTTAAAGTTCTTAATTAGTTTATAAAACGTGACCAGAGAAATGCTGGAACCAATTAGCAAGATAACAAGATAATAATATGTGGACAAGAGAAAAATAGAGTTATATGTTTTCATGTAGTTCGTTGCACAACTTAGTATATTATTTGCTTGTCTGTGTATTTTGCTTGCGTGACATCGTGACCAGGTCTTCAGGGCATCGAACTGGAATTGCTGGGCTTCCATCTCGACCTTCTCCTTTACGAACATATACTGTGCCGCTTCTAACCCAGCAGTATTTGAATCCTTGCTCGCGGGCCCAATTTCTAGCGGTCCGAAATAACTGGCGATTCCCAGTTGTGAGTCGTTCGTTTACGAAGAGCTTCCTTTCGGGCCCGCTTCCCACCACATCCTTACTTTCAAGAGATCGTCGGGATTTTGCTTGTTTTAGGAACTCCTCTCTCTTGGTCCTTCGCGTGAAAGAAACTACTAGAGGGCGGGGAAGTCTATGTGGGGATTCTACCTCTTTAGGGCGCGGGCCAGCTCGGGATACGTAGTCGAGGTCACGTTCATCAATATCGACACCTATTTTCTTTGCTGTCGTTAGAAGCAGATGGTACGGGTTTTCATTTGGAAGTTCGGTTAAACCCTGGATTTCTAGTTCTGATCTGAGAAGCGTATGAGCCTGTCTCTCAACTTGTTCTTGTAGGACCACCACCTGCGATTTCAAGTCCGCAATTTCTCTATACTTTTCCTGCATGCGCATCTCGTAAGCAGTAATTTTATTTGCTAAGCCTTCAAATCGCTCAGCAAAGTCGCTTTGGAGCTGTGTCATGGCCTGTCGCTTTAGACGTATCTCCGCAACAAGCGGTTCCATTTCCTGATCCGGCCCTATAGCTTTTGAGCAAAGTCTAGTGCTACTTTTTTTAGTGCTTGCCCGGCAGTCGGGGCAAATCCAGGCCTTAATTTGTTCTGTTGTGAGGCTATATTTGTCTTCAGATATATTTTGGAGACACCCTGAGCAACTCATGGTAGGTAGGTACTGTTTTTATTCTGCTAGAGATAAAAGTTATTCTGCAAATACCTGGGGTCTTTTCGTGCAGGTAGACGTTTCGTTCGTTTTATCGGCAATCCGTCGCCTGGGGCGCGCTCGAGCAGGGCGCGTTATTTGAAACAGCGCTCGAGTGGGGCGCGTTAATTTGAAATTTCGAACGGTTGGGAAATGCAAACTAAGATTTTTCTTGATCTTGTGATAATATTGTTTGTTAGTTTAGTTCGGTGGTATATTGATCTCGATTTTGCGACAGAATTACTTAAGAAATATTCACTTTATGCACTGGTAATATGTTTTTGAATTCGGAGCTGAGAAATACGGTGTTTACTATTAGCCGTCGGTGTTGCCAGCCTGAATGTAAAATCGTGTTCGCACGCGGGGACATGTTCCCTTAATAATGTCGCCGCACGATCTGGTGACGAGTCTAATGGAGCTATAGTTACGATTGGGACATTAGTGAAGAACTGTTCGAAACCTTCATTTGTTGTTATTATTTTGTCATCGATCTTAAGTGAAATATCTCGGTCTCCTAATTTTACTTTACCCGTTTCTCTATTTATTATGGTCCAAATTGTTTTTTATTTTATTCGGTGATTGTTGGATTTTACCTTTTATATGATCGCATTTAGCTTTATGGCAGACGGCCTTAAATAATTTTGAATATTTTTTTTTACGTACTGTATGAAGTTGGCATCATGTGTATAAGTCTTTTTGTCATATAATTCATAAAGTGTGTCTCTGCTCTTTCGAATACCTAACGTTGCCCATTCACTAAATATTGTCGTTGCTTTTTAGATGGCGCAATTTAAAAATCTTTTTAAAACTATCTGACACGACTTCGAATAACTCTTTGTAATGAGTATTAGCATTTTCATAATTTGCTTGAGTCGTTATACCACTTTCGAGGTCTGATTTAAACGAAACTAATTTTTTACTTGTTACGGGCCGGCAGAGGATAACCGGTTCGGCGTTTTTTGTATTTATTTCAAAATGCACAACTTGACCGCTGTGATCTGACTTGCTTATTGAGTGTTAAGGTACAGTACATTACATACTGCCCTCAAATAAGGTTTGTAGTGGAAAAGAAGAGTAAAGATAAAACTCAACTTCGACCATGTTAAAATACGTTTTTAAAACCTTGAGTGGTATTGCTACAAAAATTACTTAGCATACATTCATAGCTCGATTCGAGTCTGGGCCTTTAATTTGAGAATAAGTAAAGTTCACTATCTTGCATGGATACATGGATACATGCAAGATAGTGAACTTTACTTATATTCACAGTTATTAATAGTGAACTTTTCTTACATTTCTTATCATCAGTTACAGTAGGCTACTTTTTATCGCGGAAATCGCACTCATTCTGCGGAATTAACTTAATCATATTTTGATCTACATAAGTTTACAAATAATTTTCAGTGAACCAATTTAGAACTTTATATCATTATGGTACTCTTGGTCTCGACAAGGGTTAAATTAAAAATGAAAAATGTTGTTGCAGACAAATTTTAGTTTACAAATTGTAAATTCAGATAATAAAATCTAACTTGCCAATACGAATAAAACTCATGGAGCTAGCTAGATTGATAACAAACATTTGAATGTTTTTTTTACGTTTAAAATATGCATAAAAGCTAATATACATTACAAAATAGAATAGAATTATTAAGTATAAAATTAAATATTCTATTATACCTCCTGTCAATTTTTCTATTCAAACATAATATTCAAAGCTTCTTCTTTTGGGGAATGCATTCAGTCAGTTTGGGCACCTGCATCGAGCTGTGGTTGCTTCGTTGGTACCTAGTTCTTCCAGTTCAACATTTTCTTCCGTCACTTAGTACCATTACTTTTTTCGCCACAGGCTGTAAATATTTATTTATTACTTACTTTCTAATAAACTTCTTAGCAAACAAAACACAAAGGTAACAGAAAAGTCCTGTGCAACGTACCTAAAGGGGTTGGTAAGCACGTCAATAAAAAGTTAACTAAGTGATACTTTCCGAGTTATTCCCGTTTGAAAATATAAAATATAAAAAAAAACAATTTAATTCATTCAATTGTCCATTACCATCATTTCAAAGTATTTTGCGTTACAACTAATAATAAATTGGGGACATTTTGTCAAAGAGTATTTGTTGTTTGTGATAATTATTTTTTTCTATCGATTGGCATAATGTACACCAAACGGCAACTTTTCATGTACAAACGTACAAACTTTAGGTATGCTACAGAGGTTTGAAGCCTATTCACCACTACAAATGGTACAGGATCTTCCTTCAACCTAAGTAAGACCGTAGGTTTAAAATCTTATTTTCTAAAATACCGGCTTTTGCAGGCTTCACAAAATGCAGGATTTTGTGATGTCGAACCAGAGCCTCGTATAGCATCCATCCATTTTAAACGTAAGCTTTCGTTTTTAGTAAAACTGAAAAGAGACCATTGGGTAATCAAACACATGGCCTACATTTTACAACATCATGGTCATAGTATTCCACATAAATGAGTAAGAGTAAGACACACGCCTTCAGTTTGTGGCTCTCGCTCTGGACACTTTACTCTAGTTGCTTACTTATACGATTTTATGTTTTATTTGAGAAGACAAAGAGTTTAGTTTTCTATGGAAGGTTTTTCGTAGTGCTCTATCCTCTTTGATTATAACATCCTTGGAAATACCTAAGTTTGACAGTCAGAGTGTGGCCATATGAAGAATCGGAAATAAATCGCGTCCCAGGACTCGCTTGTCAGACTCTAGTGCTCCTTTCTCATGAAACGTTTTAACATTAAATAGCTCTGAAAAAATTACCGCCAAATGAAGGGCTGAACATAATAATGGAGTATTAAATAGTACCTATCCGTTAAGGTGTATCTATCTCTTGCTAAAAACCATTACAAAAACTATTCCGCTTTTTTCGCGCAAAACATTTTCGTTGCTAGAGGAAGGACAATAAAAAGTAGGTGCATACCTAGGTAAAGGAATATTGATTGAACATGATTTACGCCCTCGTGACTAAAATATTTGAAACACGATTTTAAAAACTAGGTATTTATGATCCTTTTCATTTTCGGCAAACCATTTTTGCCAGAATATACTTAGTTACCTACTTACTAAATAATTCATTAATCCGAGGCTGCAATACTGGCAGAATACGACAAGCGCGAATCATAAAAAAATACCCTGCTCTGCAATTTGGTCTGTAAAAGAAAAAATAGTCTAATAAAACTCATCAAAAGTTTTATTTATTTTCAGCCAACCACTAGTTACTGCTTAAAATACTTTTAAATCTGACAAAATATAAGTGGTTTCTGGCTAATTTTTTAATATAAATTTTTATATTTTTATATTCTTTTAAGTACATATCGCACAATTTTGTGCACAATTAAAGTGCCACAATTCAAAATTTTCGAAAATTGAGTTGAAAATGAAAAAAATGAAACGGCTCATAACTACATTCTCTATCGCCTAGAAATTAAAAAAGGAGATTAACTACAAAGGCTGGATCAGGCCAAACCCATACATCGGTCTCTTTTTAACGGACAATGTTCTGTTCACATTGACAAAGGCATCTGAAGCCTTTACATACGTTCCCTTTTCAAGTTATTGAGAGTGTAACGTTGAGAACGACTTTACAATGAATGTATCATAGAGTTGGAATTGCTGTTGATTGTTGTATTGAATATCAGTGGCTTTATTAAACTAAATTTCTTTTGTTTCAGTATTTTTCGAACCTACTGATCGAAGAAAAGCAATAAAAGCTTTGGACAGCAGCCACCGCATTCAATTCTCATCTCCGAATATCAACGAATTACGAGCTATGGCCGCCATAATTGATCCCACTCATTCTATAGCCCAAGATGATACTACAGAAGAAATTTTAAATCTATCTCACATTGTTTGTAAAATGGTGAACTACCTTTTAATCACTATAGGTGCCAAAGGCGTCATTGTGGTTCGAGATTCTGCAAAAAAAGACAAGCAATCTCTGCAAGCTCGTCTTTACTCCGTAACTCCTAGGGAAAACATAGTTAATGTCTCGGGAGCTGGAGATTCCTTCTCCAGTGGATTCATACACGGGCTATTGTCTAACCTAAATGAATCCCAATGTATAGCAATCGCTACACAAGCAGCGCTAGAAGCTCTGCAAACTAACAACAATGTTCCAAGTAGTTTCATAATGCTTGGCAATTACTCAATTCAGAATGTAACTCAACTGTGAGTGACCATCAGTGTTGGGTACTTAGGTTCATCGTGGGTTCATCATTTGACAAAAAATATAAACAGCTTATTTATTAAAAAAAAAAGATTCGACTAAAACGGCACAGAGCCCATTACACAATGAAAAAAATAAGAATAAGAAATAAGGAATAGTGGAATCCAGCAATGGCAGCACCGTTGAGCAAGACAAAATTCAAGAATAAGGAATAAGAAATAAGAATAAAATATCCGTCGCGGTGGGAATCTGTTCCTTATTTCTTATAGCCAGCCAATCGCAGGGCATTTTTTCAACGAACTGTCGTGAGTGTCAGTGTTGCCACCTTGCCCCAGGAAAAAGTAGCTAAACCTTAGTAAAAGAGTGGCTAGTTTCCAATAAATAAAGGCTCACTGCAAACAAAATAATACTTTAAAGAGTTGCGTTCAAAAACTACTGGCGATGTCGAAAAAGAAAAAACATACAATCAATGATGTTTGTCTAGTTGCAACCAATTTAGGAATGTCTTTCAATACCCTAATCTGCTTTATCATCAATAAATATGAAAAAACGCCATGACATTAATGAAGAAGAAAGAAGTAACACAAAAGTAACATATTGGGTCGTGTAACATGGAGGTAACATAAGAGGGCCAAAAGTAACGTAAAATGTTACTTTGTAACATTCTGGCAACGCTGCACTCTTGCTTCGTGCACGTGTACACCAGCTGCAGGTCCGCTGTGATTGGTTGAATATTGTAGCCTATCGTCTATTGTGTTTTGGTTGCTGTGCTATTTCTTATTCCTTGTTCCTTATTTTTTATTTCTTATTCTTATACCTTATTTTTTTCATTGTGTAATGGGCTTGAGGCTTAGCATAGGTACAGCGCCACCAAGTTATCTGTTCAGGTGGGCAAAATTGTAACTAACTAATTAATTGTAAATCATGTTCCCCATTTTTGTTTTATTTATTCACTTACTGAGATTTATAGATATATTTTCATTAAAATTGAAAGACGGGTTAAAATATTGTCATAGTTCTAGGTAAATTTCTGAAATGTTTCTACTAAATTCTCCACTAGCGCCGCTATCAACTGAACAGATAAGATGGTGGCACTGTAGTACGTGGACGCGAGTCGCGCGCGACAACGCACAATGTACGGGCATGTATGAACGCGTTGGCCAAAAAGGACTTAAGAAAATCTCATTTTTACCTATATCTCAAAGTTGAAAATTAAAGATGAATAGTCCCTTCATTTAATTTTAGGCTTTTGAGGGTAAGTGTCAAATTATTTACTTGCCAAATGATGCTCAATTCAACTATGTTGACGCGTCAAAGATTGTGCTGCGTTATTTACCTTCGAGTTGATCGCTTTGTTCTTAAAGTTTTCTTCGCATATCTGTTGTTGTTTACTATGGATATTACAGCTACTGGTATGTACTCATGATGATGTTTTTTTTTTTTTTTAACGCGGGGAAATGCATTTGCCCACTTCGCCGCTCTGTTGTCGGGGGACAACAGAGCAGCTTTGTGGTGGACTCCCAGCACTATCGAGCCGCCTGCTCAGTGCTGGACTACCCCCTAAAACCCCGCGGTGTTCCTCCGCTACTCTACCGGGCCACAGGATAGTCCAGAGGTTAACTCACTGTGACCCGGCAAGAGCTCGCCCCCGAAGGAGCTCTACTGGTGGGGAGCCAGATTGGCTCCCCGGCGGCGCCACTCGCCCCATCGCCCATACGATGAGGCAAGGAAGCGCCGCCCCTCCTCTGGGGGGCCATAATGGCCCCCAACCGCTTCCTCGCGCCGCCCTCCCCCGACCCGTCGCCCATACAACAGGCAAGAGGAGGACGGCGCGACGCTGCGACGCCCGTCGCTCGCTCTCCAGCACTTCTCTGAAAGCAGAGAAGGTGGAGAGCGAGCACACGGGCCCTCTCCTTGCGCGAGAAGGCACCCTCTGAACACACGAGGGTGCCTTCCGGCCCGCCGCGATCGTGGGCGTCGGGTCCCCCGACCCTCCGCCCGCGGCCACTCTTATCCGACTAGTTTGAGGCGCGACTGCGCCCCCCCCCCCCTAGCCGGACCTCCTTCGGTTGGTCGCCTGGGTCTCGATTCACAGAGGAATTGGAACCCACGCGACCTCTCGGGCCAGATCATTCGCCGTTAGCCAGCAAGATCCCACAAGGAGAAGTCACTGACTAACGCTCAGGGCGCACCGACCCCACCACTTGCCCTTCCATCTGGTTCACAAGGAATCAGAGGGAACGGAAGCGGAGGGGTACACGTGAAGGTTATCTGGCGTGGCGCCCCACTCATGATGATGTTTAATATAGTTTCATTTTGATGCCATTATGTTCATTAATAATCCATTTATTAGGACACCTGTTATTTAGTGACAATAAAATATTCTCTTAGAGTTTTGACAGTGTTCTACTAATTTCTACAGTATCTTTGTAGGAATGATAGCCTCATATGTCTATTTTAGTAATCAAGGAAGAAGTCTGCTGACTTTTGTTGACATTAGTACAACTTAGGTCAAAAAACTGACTAAAGTCGTACCGTGAGAAAATTAAGTTAAATTTTTTTATTGTTATTTTTGTACTTTACAGTAATAATACTATCGTGCTTAATTAAGTTTATTTGCAGCAATCCAATACCTACCAATACTGAAGTGGTTGGCTTGTCTAAACAAACTTAATAGGTACTTGATCAATATATTCTTGAACTTCTTTTGTGTGGATGTTTGTTCTAATTTTTTTAGGTGTGGTAGCCATAACGAAGCGTAAGATGATGATTGTATTTTTAACCACCCAGCTAAGTCCTTTGAAGTGAAATTGAAGTATTTAATAGAGCATTTAACTAAAAAAAATCACTGTCCCGAAGAAGAGCTGAGATATCTTAAACACCCATTAAGCAACTTTAGGACCCGTTTTCAAAGAAAATATTCAGAGGTTTATAAGAAAATTATAGTTAGAAAATTAAGAAAAATATTTTATTTATATTAATAACAATATCATGCACGTATCCAATTAATGTAGAGGTATTTAAGATTTATTGTTTAAAAACCGCAGGAGTTTACTTAGGTAAAGTTGTACCCAAGGGTAAGGTAGTACCAAGGTACTACATGCCTACTGCTGGGTTAGGGAGTCACTCGTCATTTTCCCTAATTCGTCAATGTCACTAATTGGTCATTTTCCCTAATTGGTCAAATCTACAACTCGTCAACTGTCAGTCTCCGTACATTCATCTATAAAAGTCGGCACAGGGCGATAGTCGGCATCGCGCTACTGTATATTATAATATATTTTGTACGAGAGTTTGTCACCGTACTCCTCCTAAAGGGCTGGACCGATTTCGATGAATGAGGTCTCAAATTAAAGGTATTGATCTCTCTCACAACAAATTGTATTAAATCAATCAAATCCACAAATTGCTAATTCATGGTCATCAAATCTTGGTGCTCTCTCTGAAGAAACCCAAGAATGTCGAAATAAAGACATAAAACGTTATGGAGAAAATTACTCTAGGATGTGTTCTCGAGTAGCTTCAATTTCTGACGTTTTCAATCGTCTGATGATTTAGTCACACCCATTGATGATGTGATGAATATGATGATAAATCCCGAGGATCCCGAAATTTCCACTTCTGTTATCAGGAGTCGCATGGACAGTGAAGTTCAAACCGACTACGACTTGCAGTCTTTTTCTACTGACTCATCTGACTTAAATGTAAATAAAATAATTTAATTATGTTTTTTACCGTAATACATATATTAATAACTTGGTCCAAATTCCATGCTTTTTATTAATTTTATGAAATACCAGCTGAACCGGCATACGTTGTTTCGCCATATCGTCGTCTAAAAGTGTTAAGCTGCTAACTCCAAAAGCACAAATTTTAAGGAGACTAATAATACCATCCTATTTTTTTACTTTTGGAGTTAGCAGCTAAACACTTTTAGACGACGATATATATTTTTTTCAATATAGGGCTATGAGAAATAGATAAAAACCTATTTTTAGACCTACCGAATATACATATAAAATTTCATGTAAATCGGTCAAGCCATTTCGGAGGAATATGCGCACTAACACTGCGACGCGAGAATTTTATATATTAGAAATAAAATACATAAACATAAAACACGAACAAAAAGTGAGAAAAATTAAAATAAACAGATTTCACGTACAAAATAATAATGGCCAACGCTCTCATACATGTCCGTACACTGTGCAACGTCAAAAGTCGTCAGAATTTGACAGTTAATGTACCTACCTACTGGAAAGTCGCGACTTTTGACGTTGTCGCGCGCGACTCGCGTCCTCGTACTACCTTTGCAGGTCGGTATCAAGCAAGACAGGTATTGACTAAATTATAATTTACATAGTCAAATCTCTACGTTCTACGTTATCATAGAATCCATCACTTGTAGTGCGGTTAGCACTGACGCCATCAGCAGGAAAATGACAATTCCCATCCTGGATGTCATAGGTAGTTCCCGTTATTGCTGTTAATGGATCGACAACGGCTGGTGTGTTTCCAACCGCCTGGAAGGTAGCACGAGTCACCCCTTTGCCGAAGAAATCCCTCCCCACCTCCATCTCCATTCCAAATTTAGTAGGTATAGGTAAAAGTTTATCGTATTTACCTACATTATTTCAATGAAATTTTGTGTTTAGGTTATTAGTTCCTAATTATTAGGTACTATTGGCGATATCCTACTCAGAGTTAAAGGTATCGGCATAGCTGGGCACCGTTAATCAAATAGTTAACTTCGTTAATCATTAATCCGCTAAAAAAAAGTTAGCTTCGTTAAAGCGTTACATTTCGAAAGTATTAACGCAAGTTAACGTTAATCGTTAATCCGTTAAAAATTGCATTTTTGTTGTACAATAATGTACCTACTCGAAGACTATCGAGATATTGAAATGAGATATTATTCGAAAGCCAAACTAGTATTGGTAATTTAAAAAAAAAAGTTGCATGTTACATTTTTGATTTTCTTCCATAAATTAATTTAACCATTTTGAAAATATCACTGTAGTCAACTACAGCTGACGGACTTCTGCATATTAACGGAAGTTAATGTGTCCGTTAACATTTTTCGTTAATTAACGATTAACGGATTAACGAGTTAATGCCCAGGTATGAGTATCGGATTCGAAAATGTGGAAAATCTTCAAGCGATCTAGCGGGCTGCGCACGCAAGGGACGCGGGCGGAATATACAGTATACAGTTAGTCCAAAAACACTAGAAACCGGAAGTAAAAGTGTACTAATAGGGAATGGATGAAAATATCAGAAGTGCTTGATATTTTTTTCGGTGATAGGAATAACCTTCCTCAACGCGAGAAAAAAGTTTCAATTTTTTTGGCTTCGTAGTTAATTTTTAAATAATCTTAATATTTTTCCATTCGTAGTTCTGGGCTCAGTACGGCTTAACAGACATATTCCTTAAAAAATCCACCTTGAAAAGCTGTCAATGTCACCACAGTTTTTTTTTTAATACGTAGCGAACCAAGGAATATGTCTGTTAAGCCGTACTGAGCCCAGAACTACGAATGGAAAAATATTAAGATTATTTAAAAATTAACTACGAAGCCAAAAAAATTGAAACTTTTTTCTGGCGTTGAGGAAGGTTATTCCTATCACCGAAAAAATATCAAGCACTTCTGATATTTTCATCCATTCCCTATTGTTTTATGGAGAAGTCAAAACATTTACTATATTTATTGAAGCACAATACCTTATTTTATGTAATAGCTCAAGTTTTTAATTTATGTAATGCTTACAAGCGCAAGCTTAGCAAAACCGTACTCTTAAGTGACCTGCCACACGAGGACGCCATGGCGACGTCGTCGTCGCCAGCGACCGTATCCAAGCAGTTAATATTGAAATGTATGGTGCCTAACTCACTTGGCGACTGTCTGGCTACGTCGCCATTCATACAAACTGCTTGGATACGTATCGACGACGTCGCCATGGCGTCCTAGTGAGGCAGGTCACTTATGGCCTGCGCAAACGACGGACTTTTCTCCGCAGACGGCAGATCCGCGGACTTTTTGTACGTTTGCGTTAGATACCTACTTGATACAGTTTTAATGATCTATTTTAGCGGATAAAAAAGTCCGCGGAGAAAAGGGTAATTAGTAACTTTTGTTCAGCTCGCTAAGACCTATTTTATGATGTATCACACATGGCTATTGGGCTGAGGTCCAAAATGGCATTCCTTTGACAGCCGTATTATTATTATTATTTTTTATTTCTTCTGAAAACGGCTCATTGGTCACCTACAAGCCCCATTTGGGGGTAATAAGGACCTACTTACCGAATATGAGAGATGTAAAAACTATAATGAGTTTGGTCTATATATTAGTTATACAGGGTTACAGGGAAAGTCGTACACACATGGATGTAATAATCAAAGAGGATTGAGTACTCTGACAAAAAAATGTCCTGACAAGGAGGCTCGAACTAGTGAATGTCATCTATTTCTAGGTAGGGTGACCTTGATGTCAATGAAAACCGGACGAAACATAAGGGAAGCCAGCCGGAAGGAACGAGCGAAGTTCTCTCTTTAGGAGTAACTTGGGCATTTACTTCCATAATGGGCGACACAGTACCTAGTGGTAGGTATATTCATTGACTGAAGAACTTTAATTATACTTATATTTGCATTTAACGAAGTTTTAACATTATAAAATGAAAGCCAAAATCAAGTCATAAAATTAGCTTTAATCCAAAAATAAACACAAAGAAATAACTCATTTAAATGTATAGAATTTACAACTTGCTTATTGAGTGTTAATGTACAGTGCATTACATACTGCCCTCAAATAAGGTTTGTAGTGGAAAAGAAGAGTAGAGAGAAGAGTAAAGATAAAACTCAACTTCGACCATGTTAAAATACGTTTTTAAAACCTTGACTGGTATTGCTACAAAAAATACTTAGCATACTTTCATGGCTCGATTCGAGTCTGGGCCTTTAATTTGAGAATAAGTAAAGCTCACTATCTTGCATGGATACATGGATACATGCAAGATAGTGAACTTTACTTATATTCACAGTTATTAATAGTGAACTTTTCTTACATTTCTTATCATCAGTTACAGTAGGCTACTTTTTATCGCGGAAATCGCACTCATTCTGCGGAATTAATTTAATCATATTTTGATCTACATAAGCTTACAAATTATTTTCAGTGAACTAATTTAGAACTTTATTATGGTACTCTTGGTCTCGACAAAGGTTAAATTAAAAATGAAAAAAGTTGTTGCAGACAAATTTTAGTGTACAAATTGTAAATTCAGATAATAAAATCTAACTTGCCAATACGAATAAAACTTATGTAGCTAGCTAGATTGATTACAAACATTTGAATGTTTTTTTTACATTTAAAATATGCATAAAAGCTAATATACATTACAAAATAGAATAGAATTATTAAGTATAAAATTAAATATTATATTATACCTCCTGTCAATTTTTCTATTCAAACATAATATTCAAAGCTTCTTCTTTTGGGGAATGCATTCAGTCAGTTAGGGCACCTGCATCGAGCTGTGGTTGCTTCGTTGGTACCTAGTTCTTCCAGTTCAACATTTTCTTCCGTCACTTAGTACCATTACTTTTTTCGCCACAGGCTGTAAATATTTATTTATTACTTACTTTCTAATAAACTTCTTAGCAAACAAAACACAAAGGTAACAGAAAAGTCCTGTGCAACGTACCTAAAGGGGTTGGTAAGCACGTCAATAAAAAGTTAACTAAGTGATACTTTCCGAGTTATTCCCGTTTGAAAATATAAAATATAAAAAAAAACAATTTAATTCATTCAATTGTCCATTACCATCATTTCAAAGTATTTTGCGTTACAACTAATAATAAATTGGGGACATTTTGTCAAAGAGTATTTGTTGTTTGTGATAATTATTTTTTTCTATCGATTGGCATAATGTACACCAAACGGCAACTTTTCATGTACAAACGTACAAACTTTAGGTATGCTACAGAGGTTTGAAGCCTATTCACCACTACAAATGGTACAGGATCTTCCTTCAACCTAAGTAAGACCGTAGGTTTAAAATCTTATTTTCTAAAATACCGGCTTTTGCAGGCTTCACAAAATGCAGGATTTTGTGATGTCGAACCAGAGCCTCGTATAGCATCCATCCATTTTAAACGTAAGCTTTCGTTTTTAGTAAAACTGAAAAGAGACCATTGGGTAATCAAACACATGGCCTACATTTTACAACATCATGGTCATAGTATTCCACATAAATGAGTAAGAGTAAGACACACGCCTTCAGTTTGTGGCTCTCGCTCTGGACACTTTACTCTAGTTGCTTACTTATACGATTTTATGTTTTATTTGAGAAGACAAAGAGTTTAGTTTTCTATGGAAGGTTTTTCGTAGTGCTCTATCCTCTTTGATTATAACATCCTTGGAAATACCTAAGTTTGACAGTCAGAGTGTGGCCATATGAAGAATCGGAAATAAATCGCGTCCCAGGACTCGCTTGTCAGACTCTAGTGCTCCTTTCTCATGAAACGTTTTAACATTAAATAGCTCTGAAAAAATTACCGCCAAATGAAGGGCTGAACATAATAATGGAGTATTAAATAGTACCTATCCGTTAAGGTGTATCTATCTCTTGCTAAAAACCATTACAAAAACTATTCCGCTTTTTTCGCGCAAAACATTTTCGTTGCTAGAGGAAGGACAATAAAAAGTAGGTGCATACCTAGGTAAAGGAATATTGATTGAACATGATTTACGCCCTCGTGACTAAAATATTTGAAACACGATTTTAAAAACTAGGTATTTATGATCCTTTTCATTTTCGGCAAACCATTTTTGCCAGAATATACTTAGTTACCTACTTACTAAATAATTCATTAATCCGAGGCTGCAATACTGGCAGAATACGACAAGCGCGAATCATAAAAAAATACCCTGCTCTGCAATTTGGTCTGTAAAAGAAAAAATAGTCTAATAAAACTCATCAAAAGTTTTATTTATTTTCAGCCAACCACTAGTTACTGCTTAAAATACTTTTAAATCTGACAAAATATAAGTGGTTTCTGGCTAATTTTTTAATATAAATTTTTATATTTTTATATTCTTTTAAGTACATATCGCACAATTTTGTGCACAATTAAAGTGCCACAATTCAAAATTTTCGAAAATTGAGTTGAAAATGAAAAAAATGAAACGGCTCATAACTACATTCTCTATCGCCTAGAAATTAAAAAAGGAGATTAACTACAAAGGCTGGATCAGGCCAAACCCATACATCGGTCTCTTTTTAACGGACAATGTTCTGTTCACATTCAAACACATGGCCTACATTTTACAACATCATGGTCATAGTATTCCACATAAATGAGTAAGAGTAAGACACACGCCTTCAGTTTGTGGCTCTCGCTCTGGACACTTTACTCTAGTTGCTTACTTATACGATTTTATGTTTTATTTGAGAAGACAAAGAGTTTAGTTTTCTATGGAAGGTTTTTCGTAGTGCTCTATCCTCTTTGATTATAACATCCTTGCGTACACAATATTAAAGGAGATTATTATTTAGGTCATTTCTGATGGATTTTGTTCTATTATATGGGGTCCGAAAGTTAACCGTTATGGAGATATTGGCTATTAAAGATTTTTAAAAAATATCAATTTTTTTTGGCTTTTTGATTGATTTTTCCTCAGAACGGAGCTCATAAAGTGATTTTTTCAATGTATTTAGTTAAAAGGCATGTCAATTGATAAAAGATATCAGCAAATCTGCACCTACTACTAACAGCTTTAAAATACTGCTCGGCAACGGTTAGAATTAAATATTTCTTCTCTAAATATTTTTCACATTGAAGCTCTTAAAAAAAAATTAACGTATGGAACTTATTCTGCAAATAATTTTAAAAACTTCTACGACTCCTTAACTATTCAAAAAGGTATAACATTTAATAGGTATGTGCATAAATTTTTTCAATAATGTCATTTGAGTAGGCTCTAGTGGTAGTATCTACATAACTGAACTTCGATACAAAAAAAATCTTTTTACTTCCTGGCACCTTTAAACTATGTAAAAAGGTCATATAGGCCTTTTTGTGCTCTGGAGACATGCTGTCTCGTGTTCAGGTACCTATTACAGTATTTCTTTTTTAGAATATTCTATCTATCTAATATTTTAGTGTTAGTCTGCTCGTGTGATTCTTCCGTGGTAGATGTGTTATACGTGCTCTTTGATAATTTCCCGTAAAACGCGACTTAGCTTGGATTTTTGTATTTATTCATCTTCTTTCTGTGACTTGGCTTGGATTTTGAACTGACTGACTGACTCATCTTCATACTGAGACTTGGCTTGGATTTTGGACTGGTTCATTTTCATTGTGTGGCTTGAATGACGAGACACATATGAAAACTTTTTGAGGGAGGAGTTACCCTTGTTGATCGACGACATTTCTATTGCATCGAGACGAGACATGTTCTTTCTACTCATGTGTACTCATGCCGTCATCGGCTGCCCAGCGCACCACGAGAGCATGTCTGGACGAGAACTTCCCAAACAAATGGATTGGAAAGACGGTCCCGTTGCATGGCCGGCTAGGAGCCCTGATCTAACGCTAATTGATTTTTATGTATGAGATCATATTAATAGCATTATTTAGAAAAAATTACGCCAATTGAAAATGTCGAATTTTGAGACAGAGAATAATTGCAGAAAGGGCTGCGAAAATGAGGAGAAACCTGCGAACTTCAGAGTGCTTATACTGAGTTTTGTCCTTCACTTTCGATAGCGAGAGCGTTTGCAGTTTGTATAGGAGTGACAGAGCGCGCCACCTAGTTGTCTCTTTGTCACTCCTATGCAAATCGCAAACGCTCTCACTATCGAGAGTGAATGACAAAACTCAGTATACGCACTCTGTAGTGAAGAGTAATATAAAAAAAAAAGAATGAGAATTTTTATTAGAAATAGAGACAACCATGTTCAAAACTAATTATAAAAATATTACTTAGTATATTTTTGTTTCTTTACATATTTTAGATATTATTACCTCGACTAAAAATTCACCGTTTGCCATCTTAAGTGACACTTGGCTAACCTTTTTCCGATGTAATAGCAAGTGATATACGTTTTTTAATTCCTAAAGAGACGTAGAAGTTTCTAAAACGCAAATCATTTGCAGAGCACGTATTAACACATCTACCACGGAAGAATCACACGAGCAGACTAACACTAAATATTAGATAGATAGAATATTCTAAAAAAGAAATACTGTAATAGGTACCTGAACACGAGACAGCATGTCTCCAGAGCACAAAAAGGCCTATCTGACCTTTTTACATAGTTTAGAGTGCCAGGAAGTAAAAAGATTTTTTTTGTATCGAAGTTCATTTATGTAGATACTACCACTACAGCCTACTCAAAACACATTATTTTAAAATTTTATGCACATACCTATTAAATGTTATACCTTTTTGAATAGTTAAGGAGTCGTAGAAGTCTTTAAAATTATTTGCTGAATAAGTTCCATACGTTAACTTTTTTTTAAGAGCTTTAATGTGAAAAATATTTAGAGAGAAAAAATATTTAATTCTAACCGTTGCCGAGCAGTATTTTAAAGCTGTTAGTAGTAGGTGCAGCTTTTACTGATATTTTTTATCAATTGACATGCCTTTTTACTAAATACACTGAAAAAATCACTTTATGAGCTCTATTCTGAGGAAAAATCAATCAAAAAGCCAAAAAATGTTGATTTTTTTTTTAAATCTTTAATAGCCAATATCTCCATAACGGTTAACTTTCGGACCCTATATAATAGAACAAAATCCATCAGAAATGACCTAAATAATAACCTCCTTTAATATTGTGTACGACTTTCCCTGTAACCCTGTATATCTATTTTAAAAAAATACATAGGCACAGGAACGGAAATATTATCCTGCCCATATTATCACGGCCTCATTGGTTCATTCCAAAATAATCACCCATTCTCCCGGTAGGAACCGGTAAAAATAAAGTCCGTAGTCTGGGCAGGCACTCTTTCTGCAAAGGTAGTATGAGGACGTGAGTCGCGCGTGACAACGTCAAAAGTCGCGAGAATTTGACAGTTAATGTACAGGAAAGTCGCGACTTTTGAAGTTGTCGCGCGCGACTCGCGTCCTCATACTAACTTTGCTGGACAAGCTGGTAGTCGACAAGTGCACAGAAGTCACAGAACACAACACAATGGACAAGTGGGCAACCCGAGCGCGGGCAGGACGTCGTTAAAATCGTCGCTCTAAGTTATAAAAAATTTCGCTGCGATTTTCGAATTAAATTTCTTTGTTCTTCCATTTATTTAGATAGTTAGGTACCACTTTGAATGCTTGCTTACTTTCAAATTTTTTTTTTCCTGATAGTTGTTCTTAACTCTTGACTATAAGGGTTCTCCACGATGTTTTCCTTCAGTTAGTTTCAGGTAGTTAGCGAGTGGTATACTACTTATAAAACAAAATCATAGGTACATGACCGTACTGGGAATCGAACCTGGGTCTCTCGCTTCCGAGTCCATTTTTCTATACAATGGGTTACTACAGGATTGAGTTTACTTTAAAGCCTTCACTTTTTTTATACATAACCACTCGTCAGTAGCTACCTGTTTAGTAATGCTAAGGGGTAACGGCTTGTAAATAAAGCTAAATTATAATAAATAAACCTGTTTATTTTATTTAAAACACTATAAAAACCACTATAATCCATTAAGAATTTGATGTGGATTGCTCAAACTTGTGTGCCACAAGAAAAAAAGGACTGCATAGTGATGTTTGTCACTAGATAGCAAATTTGATTAAAATACAGTATTCCACTATACAGCGGCTCGAAAATCAATAATAACGAAAGAAATTGCATTTTAGTAGCGGTAGGTGACCGGGCAACCCTTGTCTGTGACATGGCCCGATTTGGGCTCAACAGACAACAGCTTTTCTCCATTTTAGTTGCCTGTAAGTGACGAGTGGATAAGACCGAAAGAGTATAAATAAAGGAACTTTTATAACTAGACCTTCGACTGGATTGATCTATAGAAATAGAAATAAATAAATATAATAATAATATAATAAAGCTTTATTTCATTCCATACAAATACATTTTTGATACAATTAGATTAGGTGTGGTACAATTAGATTAATTACATTTGATACAATTAGATTAATTACAATTGATACAATTAGATTAATTAACTTTGAGTTTATGTATAAAATGACAATGATATTTAAAATGTGGTAGTAAATTTTTATTATTCTTGTATGGACCCCATTCGGGTAAAAGCCTCCTCCAAGGACTGCCATTTTATTCTGTCTGTAGCTGTAGTTAGCCAGTTGCATCTGCTGTCTTTCTTATCTCGTCTGACCATCTGGCGCTTGGACGGCCTCTTTTTCTAGCACCTTTTGGTCCAGACCATTTCAGGGATCTAACGGTCCATCGACTGTCGCTGCAGCTAGCTGCGTGGCTTGCCCACCTCCATTTTCTTTGTAGAGAGAAAGTCAACGCATCCGCTATTTTAGTTTTCCGCCTTATATCTACATTTCTCATCTTGTCCTCTAATTTAGTTCCTAGTAAACTCCGTTCCATTCTCCTCTGAGTAGTTTGGTTTTTGTTTTGGGTCTTTGAATCAAAGGTCCAAGTTTGGCAACCGTAAGTCAGACATGGCAGTATTTCAGAGTCCATAACTATACTCTTAAAGCGTAGAGGGAGCTGTGATTTGAATAAGTCCTTGCGTGCCCAATATTTCTTCCATGTGATTGCTATTCTGCGGTTTACTTCCTCTTCACTTCTAAACTTATTGAATGATATCTGCTTACCAAGGTAGACATAACTTTCAACATACTCGATAGCGTGGTTGTTTATGTAGATGGGTGTCTTTTGATGTTTTGTCATTGTTTTGGTTTTGTCGAGGTTAATTTCTAGGCCAACTTTTATACTGGCTTGGTGTAGCTCGTTTATCATGTCATTTAGTTGTTGGGGGGTTTCCGCGAACAAAATGATGTCATCGGCGAACCTGAGGTGACTTAGATAGTTACCGTTTACGTTGATACCTCGTTTAGACCATGGTAAGTTCGTCATTACATTTTGCAGCACTGCTATGAATAACTTTGGGGAGAGCGGGTCACCCTGTCTTACACCTCTATTTATGTAGATTTTTTCGCCTATTCGATCAAGGTTGACTCTACTTGTACTATTGGCGTAGATGTTTTTTAGAATATTTATGTACTTTTCACTTATATGCTGGGTTCTTAATGCTTCCCAAATGCTGTCATGAGATACGGAATGGAAAGCTTTTTTGTAGTCTATAAAAGCTACAATGGTCTGCGAAACTCTAGGTATTTCTCAATCACCTGGTCAACTACATGTATGTGATCGATAGTAAGGTCTGCGCAGACGAGGGACTTTTGTACGCATGGGACAAAAATTCCTGAAAGCCTGCACAGACGGGGACTTATTTGTCACCATAGAAATCCCCGAATCATTTGAAAAATGTCCACCGAGTACTTGTCACGGACTCAACGCATACCTACGGTGTGTGGTCATTTGTCCGGAAATTGAGTCTTCTTTTTCTTCTTCATCTTCCTGCATCATACATACAATGGACTCTCCGTACTTTTGTCCAGTCCAGTCTCTCGGTGTCCTCGGTAATTTGGGGGACTTTTTGTGCGGGGTACTTTTAGTCCTTTGTGTGCGTTATTCGATACAATTTATAAGACTTTATTGATGGACAAAAAGTACCCGGGGGTCAGTACGTCGCACGGTGGACCGAAAATGAAGCTCCATAGACTTAGCGCCGCTTCAAAATCAAGTATCTAATTTTGAAAAATTAAACATGCCAGCGTGTTTCTCTACTAGAATACAATATTTTAATCTAGTGTAACTTTTTTGTTAAACCTATTATTTACAGAGATATTGGAGATTTCTTAGGTTTTTGAAAACGAAAGTAATATCATGAAAAAAAATCTCTGCCTTTTTTATTTCGGCAAGGTCAGGATTAGGTCATATTGGAGGACTAATGAAAAAAAAGCTAATATTATTATTTTTCTCATTAGGTGATGACGAAAGGACATAAGATTGTAGCTAGTATCCATGTTAAACTACGCAAATCCATAAAATATATTGCATAATTTTTGAAGTTCAAAATGGCGATGTTCCGAGGGTTTCCGAGATTCAGGCTTTAGGCATAATATAGCTTATATGATCCAGATTGTGACACAGGAAACAATTTCTTGAGAAATCTTGAGAATAAAGAATAACTTAAAAAAATATTTCGGCAAGGTCAGGTTGGATTAGGTCATATTGGGGGACTAATGCGAAAAAAAATAATCTTATTATTTTTCTGATTAGGTGATGACGAAAGGACATAAGATTGCAGCTAGTATCCATGTTAAACTACGCAAATCCATAAAATAGATTTCATAATTTTTGAAGTTCAAAATGGCGATGTTCCGAGGGTTTCCGAGATTCAGGCTTTAGCCAGAATATAGCTTATATGATCCAGATTGTGACACAGGAAACAATTTCTTGAGAAATCTTGAGAATAAAGAATAACTTAAAAAAAATATTTCGGCAAGGTCATATTGGGGGACTAATGCAAAAAAAGCTAATCTTATTATTTTTCTCATTAGGTGATGATAAAAGGACGTAAAATTGCTGCTAGTATCCATGTTAAACTACCCAAATCCATAAAATAGATTTCATCATTTTTAAGTTCAAAATGGCGATGTTCCGAGGGTTTCCGAGATTCAGGCTTTAGCCATAATATAGCTTATATGATCCATATTGTGACACAGGAAACAATTTCTTGAGAAATCTTGAGAATAAAGAATAACATAAAAAAAACGGTTCAGTTCCATACAAAAAACCTAGAAATCTCCAATATCTCTGTAAATAATAGGTTTTAACAAAAAAAGTTATACTACATAAAATATTGCATTCTAGTAGAGGAACACGCTGGCATGTTTTATTTTTCAAAATTAGATACTTGATTTTGAAGCGGCGCCAAGTCTATGGAGCTTAAATTTCGGTCCACTGTGCGTCGTCTGTGCAGGTTTTTATGCAGTTGAAATATTCACAGATTTTGTTTATCTGTTTACGCTATATCAACAAAATAATAAAAAAACAGAATAAAATAAATATTTAAGGAGGCTCCAATACAAGAAACGTGATTTTTTGCTTGATATTGATAACGGCAACGCTAGAAATATTCACAGAATAGTGAGTTATCTTATTCACTTTAAAATTAAATATTTATGTGGGTCTCCCAGACAACATACATGACATGCACGGGCTTATCAGTCAGTAACATTGACTTTGAATGGGAAGCAACTGTCTTTTTAGTTTTC
The DNA here is from genome assembly GCA_947310845.1 of Yponomeuta plumbellus. Taxonomy (NCBI): domain Eukaryota; kingdom Metazoa; phylum Arthropoda; class Insecta; order Lepidoptera; family Yponomeutidae; genus Yponomeuta; species Yponomeuta plumbellus. The sequence goes on along the minus strand of OX371198.1, from coordinate 11,806,752 downwards.
TATATTAACTACAGATGGCGCTAAAAATATGGTAGCACTGGAAGCTATTTTTGGAACGGCAACATTTATTTGTAACATTTATGCCAAAACAGTGTTGCCAAATCGTTCGTTTTGGACGGTTTTGGAACATTTTGCGTTCTATTTCACGGTCATGCGTTCCCTCCTTTCGTGCGTGCTTTTCGTTCCTTTATGAGTGTAATTTTTGTCAAAGATGATAACAAAAGCGATTTTAAAATTTTTGAACGCAGCCGGTTGGTTGACTGACCGGCAGCGGCTGTCCGTATTAGGGACTAGTCATAGAAAGCGCCCGAGGCGCGCGTACGATACGCTACGTTTCGGACGCTCTTTAAAATTGTATGAAGTTCTATGAACGGATTACATCAAGCGTCCGCGTCCGTGGTGCGCGCGTCATACGCGCGTACGACGCGCGCCCCTCCTTCGCGGATTAGAAAAGTGTGCTCATCCTAGCATAATTGACGAGCGTACGATAGGCGTCCAACGCTCGCTCGACGCGCGCCCAAAGCGCAGCGTTCCGGGCGCTTTCTATGACTAGTCCCTTAGAATTTGTGGTTTCTAGGCTGCACGGTTTATCGACCTTCGCCTATCCTGTCTAAAACGATGACTGACATGGAATATTCGCCCGATGTGAGCACATTACAAGCATGGACGTAATATGTCCATGGTTACAATTGAAATATTCGGCACAGTCAATACAGCGAGCCGAGCAGCTCGATACGAGCAGCGAGCGCCCGAGCCACTCAGCGGCTGTCGGTTTTTTGGCAAATCCCTTTGAATTTGAGTTTTTCAGGTTTAATTTCTAAAATATCGATTTTGGGGGAAAATAGGTGGGAACCAAAATTGTTCCAAATTTCATTTTCCACAACCTTGTTCCTCTTCATCCATGCCTTAAAACGTGGAACATAGGAGATAATTATAATATTGTGAATTGGTCGGGTTTTTCAGGTTTAATTTCCAAAATAACGATCTTAGAACAAAAATTATGAAATATGAATTTGTAGAAAATAAAATTTTCTACAATTTTTGTCTTTACGGTTTTACTGTAAAATAAAAAATGGCCGAGTTATTCAAGACAAACCGGTTTTTTTTGACAAAAAAACATTTTTCGAATATACACAGGAGCCTGATTCAGTCTATTTTTTTAATTTTCACTCCCAGGGACCTAAGAAAAAATAACCCAAGAACTGATTATTCATGGCCCTCATGGGTCAAAATCTATGACTGAACAAGCTAATAAGGTCCTAGAGGTCCAAGCTAATAGAAATCCTCTATCCTGTAATCCTCGGTAAATCTGCGGAGGACTTTTAATCCGAGGAGCGTACTTTTTTCTCCGCAGCGGAGAAAAGTCCGTCGTCTGTGGAGGCCATAAAGATGTTACCTGTCATGGCCCTCATGGGTAAAAAACTATAATGACTGAACAAGCTAATAAGGTCCTAGAGGTCCAAGCTAATAGAAATCCTCTATCCTGTAATCCTCGGTAAATCTGCGGAGGACTTTTTGTCCGAGGAGCGTACTTTTTTCTCCGCAGCGGAGAAAGGTCCGTCGTCTGTGGAGGCCATAAAGATGTTACCTGCATGAAACTAAATACCGAACTTACTATAAAAATATATTTAAATGATATTTTTTATTTGCGGTCCTTTACCGAATTTCGTTCCTTTTCAGACATCCCGGCGTTCTAATTCTCCATTCACTAGTGGCAACACTGGTCAAAAACGCCTTCGTTTTGCGAGTTTGTTTTCTGGATTTCTTGCAATTTTCTCGACAACTTCGGCGTTATTTGTGGACTCCGACATCGTTGCATATTGATCCACACGCACTATTTGGACTTTCGACAGCACTGTTTAAATATTGACCCTCGCATACCATTTTGATTTTGATTGCCATGATTTGGAATTCGCTAAGGCGACTCAGAAAAAGTGTTGTGTTCTTAATTGCATCAAGTAAGTACTTTTTACATTCGTTATTCATTTACCAGTGCCGTGGACAGCGTAATAACATTGTTTCGTTTTATTTTTAGGTGAAGACAGTATTTTAACTACATGGGTTTCCTAACCACACACATGTTGGTTAGCCAGAATGTCCATACAAACAGAAAAGTATGCCACTAACACTTTGTAACCAAGTACCATACGAGGAGTTCGAGTCGAGACTAAGTGATAGTGTAAAACAACTGGCATCAGATTATTCTAAGAGAACAAAATTTCGAAAATCTTATTTCTGCGTTTTATTTTTTAATATGCACACAGGACGATATTCAAACGCAGATCGGAGTCATTTCATCTTTTCAAAGCTTTAGCTTTGACGATACTCATATCGTCTGTTGTGCTTGTGCCCTAAAGCTTTGAAAATATTTCTTCCATACGGTATATCTCTGGTTTCGTAGTTCCTCATATTATCAACAGATGGCGCTGAGTCATTAGAAGACTGATGACTCTATTCCCAATATGTACTCTGTGATGACATGTTTGGAACCCTTCGTGCGAGTCCGACAGCACTTGTCCGATTGTTTTTATTTGACTTGGATTTCATGAGTTTTTCGTAGGTATTACAAATTATGGATACAAATAGGCGTGTTTGTGAAAATACAGACAGAATTTTACTTTATTTAAAATAAGTAGGTATAGATTAGGTTAATATTACAAAACATAAAAATGTATTTAAAATATCATAGAATAAGATTAAGCACTTATGATCTAGCTATAACTACATAAACAAAGCCATAGAATTTTAATTGAAGGGTACAGGGGAAAAACATGCTATGTCACATTTTTATGTTTTTTGAACTGGCAATGCCATTTTGAAGTATTAATTTAGTAGAACGAAACGCTAAAACAAACTTTGCAGTAACATGCATAGTCACGGAGTAATATTCATACTAAAATATTGATACAGTGCAATAACAAGCAATGTCCAACTCGTACTGGAGAAAAATAACCAATGTCCATCGTTGGTTGACGTTTGTTTGACGTCTTGTTTTTGAGGTTATTTTGTTCGTCCTGTTGTGTTGTGTCGCGTGTTTTAAATATTATATTTTTATTGAAAATGTCGTCAGAAGAAGAAAACGAGGTTAATCTGAAGCAACCGACCAAAAAACGTAAACTTTACGGTCGATTGTCGGATGTTAATAAGAAGATTAGACTTCAAAGTCATGAAACTGGTTCAAGTTGTAATTGCAAGAGATACAAGTGTTTTGAAGCTGTAAATGAGGAACAGAGGGCTAGAATTTTGAAGGATTTCAACCTGTTGCCATCTAGGGATGAACAAAACCTTTATTTAAGTGGTCTAATAAGTGTTTTGGAAATTCAAAGAAGACGACCTAGAAAAGAAGAATCTGAAGCTAAGTTACATACAGCAAATTATGCTTACAGAGTGAGAGTTGTAGACGAAAACCAGCAGCTTGATGTGCCAGTATGTGCCTCAGCATTTATTGCAATACATGGAGTAACAAGACAAAGAATATGTACAATAAAAAAATCGTTACTCACATCAGGTAAAGCCCCAACTGATATGAGAGGAAAACATTGCAACCGTCCTAAAAAACTGAGCCCAATGCTTAAATCTAAGGTCATGGATCACATAAGGTCATTTCGTGGAAGAAAAAGTCATTACAGCTTACATGACAGCTCAAAAATTTATCTACCAGAGGTGTTAAATGTCAAGAAAATGTACGATATGTTCGAAGACAAAAATCAACTATCCTATGAAACATATCGATCTATATTCGTTAATCATTTTAACATAGGATTTGGATATCCAAGAAGTGATACCTGCAGTACATGTGATGAATTTCTGGCTAAGACAAAAGCTCTCACAGTAAATCTAAAGAATGCTTCCGAGCTAGAAAAAGGTGACATTGAAAAAGAAATAAAAAAGTTAGAAACTGAGATTAAGTTACATAAATTGAAGGCTAGTGTTTTCTATAAACGAAAGAGAGAAACTAGAATTCAATGTCAGTCATCTTCTCGAAAGGAAGCAATTGCAATGGACTTTCAAAAAAATTTAAGTATGCCGAACATTACCACAAATGACGTTTATTATAAAAGACAACTAACTTTAAACCTTTTTAACATCCATGAACTATCTACATCCAAATCATATTTCTTCTGCTACCCAGAAACTATAGCAAAAAAAGGATCTGACGAAGTGTGTTCATTTCTCCATCGCTATATATTTAACATGCTTCATAAAGATACTCGAGAACTAGTAATATTTTGTGATTCCTGCGGTGGGCAAAATAAGAATTATACTGTGTTTCGTTTCATACACTATGTTGTACACTTTGCAAAACGCTTGGATGTGATTAAAATCATATTTCCCATTCGCGGGCACTCATATTTAGAATGTGACAGAAATATGGGTTGCATAAACCAGAAATCACCTTGTGAAACACCTGATGAGTGGGCAAAAGTGATTCGTGAAGCTTGACAGAAGCCATGTCCCTTTAATGTGATTGAAGTTGATCAACCGCTTGTCAGAAAATGGACAACCTTTCTATCCCCTATGTACAAGAAGACATGTCCTTTTTTTTCTCGACCCATAAGAGAAATCAGGGTTGAAAAGGATCATCCAAGATTAATTTTTCACAGAGAACATTACAATTCCTCTTGGACGTCATCTATTCTCACGGCACCTAAAAAAAAATTGAAATCACATAATGACTCTCATAGTGCTGGTGAGTTTGTGCTGCCAGATCAATCCTATGAAGACAGCCTTCCAGTTTCAAAGGCAAAATTTATGGATATCCAGGCCCTGTCAAAATTTTGTGGACCAAAAACTAAGCAATACTTCTCACAAATAAAATATATTGATAATTAAACAATAAATATTTCATGGACATTGCATATTATATGTCCATGGTTACAATTGAAATATTCGGCACAGTCAATACAGCGAGCCGAGCAGCTCGATACGAGCAGCGAGCGCCCGAGCCACTCAGCGGCTGTCGGTTTTTTGGCAAATCCCTTTGAATTTGAGTTTTTCAGGTTTAATTTCTAAAATATCGATTTTGGGGGAAAATAGGTGGGAACCAAAATTGTTCCAAATTTCATTTTCCACAACCTTGTTCCTCTTCATCCATGCCTTAAAACGTGGAACATAGGAGATAATTATAATATTGTGAATTGGTCGGGTTTTTCAGGTTTAATTTCCAAAATAACGATCTTAGAACAAAAATTATGAAATATGAATTTGTAGAAAATAAAATTTTCTACAATTTTTGTCTTTACGGTTTTACTGTAAAATAAAAAATGGCCGAGTTATTCAAGACAAACCGGTTTTTTTTGACAAAAAAACATTTTTCGAATATACACAGGAGCCTGATTCAGTCTATTTTTTTAATTTTCACTCCCAGGGACCTAAGAAAAAATAACCCAAGAACTGATTATTCATGGCCCTCATGGGTCAAAATCTATGACTGAACAAGCTAATAAGGTCCTAGAGGTCCAAGCTAATAGAAATCCTCTATCCTGTAATCCTCGGTAAATCTGCGGAGGACTTTTAATCCGAGGAGCGTACTTTTTTCTCCGCAGCGGAGAAAAGTCCGTCGTCTGTGGAGGCCATAAAGATGTTACCTGTCATGGCCCTCATGGGTAAAAAACTATAATGACTGAACAAGCTAATAAGGTCCTAGAGGTCCAAGCTAATAGAAATCCTCTATCCTGTAATCCTCGGTAAATCTGCGGAGGACTTTTTGTCCGAGGAGCGTACTTTTTTCTCCGCAGCGGAGAAAGGTCCGTCGTCTGTGGAGGCCATAAAGATGTTACCTGCATGAAACTAAATACCGAACTTACTATAAAAATATATTTAAATGATATTTTTTATTTGCGGTCCTTTACCGAATTTCGTTCCTTTTCAGACATCCCGGCGTTCTAATTCTCCATTCACTAGTGGCAACACTGGTCAAAAACGCCTTCGTTTTGCGAGTTTGTTTTCTGGATTTCTTGCAATTTTCTCGACAACTTCGGCGTTATTTGTGGACTCCGACATCGTTGCATATTGATCCACACGCACTATTTGGACTTTCGACAGCACTGTTTAAATATTGACCCTCGCATACCATTTTGATTTTGATTGCCATGATTTGGAATTCGCTAAGGCGACTCAGAAAAAGTGTTGTGTTCTTAATTGCATCAAGTAAGTACTTTTTACATTCGTTATTCATTTACCAGTGCCGTGGACAGCGTAATAACATTGTTTCGTTTTATTTTTAGGTGAAGACAGTATTTTAACTACATGGGTTTCCTAACCACACACATGTTGGTTAGCCAGAATGTCCATACAAACAGAAAAGTATGCCACTAACACTTTGTAACCAAGTACCATACGAGGAGTTCGAGTCGAGACTAAGTGATAGTGTAAAACAACTGGCATCAGATTATTCTAAGAGAACAAAATTTCGAAAATCTTATTTCTGCGTTTTATTTTTTAATATGCACACAGGACGATATTCAAACGCAGATCGGAGTCATTTCATCTTTTCAAAGCTTTAGCTTTGACGATACTCATATCGTCTGTTGTGCTTGTGCCCTAAAGCTTTGAAAATATTTCTTCCATACGGTATATCTCTGGTTTCGTAGTTCCTCATATTATCAACAGATGGCGCTGAGTCATTAGAAGACTGATGACTCTATTCCCAATATGTACTCTGTGATGACATGTTTGGAACCCTTCGTGCGAGTCCGACAGCACTTGTCCGATTGTTTTTATTTGACTTGGATTTCATGAGTTTTTCGTAGGTATTACAAATTATGGATACAAATAGGCGTGTTTGTGAAAATACAGACAGAATTTTACTTTATTTAAAATAAGTAGGTATAGATTAGGTTAATATTACAAAACATAAAAATGTATTTAAAATATCATAGAATAAGATTAAGCACTTATGATCTAGCTATAACTACATAAACAAAGCCATAGAATTTTAATTGAAGGGTACAGGGGAAAAACATGCTATGTCACATTTTTATGTTTTTTGAACTGGCAATGCCATTTTGAAGTATTAATTTAGTAGAACGAAACGCTAAAACAAACTTTGCAGTAACATGCATAGTCACGGAGTAATATTCATACTAAAATATTGATACAGTGCAATAACAAGCAATGTCCAACTCGTACTGGAGAAAAATAACCAATGTCCATCGTTGGTTGACGTTTGTTTGACGTCTTGTTTTTGAGGTTATTTTGTTCGTCCTGTTGTGTTGTGTCGCGTGTTTTAAATATTATATTTTTATTGAAAATGTCGTCAGAAGAAGAAAACGAGGTTAATCTGAAGCAACCGACCAAAAAACGTAAACTTTACGGTCGATTGTCGGATGTTAATAAGAAGATTAGACTTCAAAGTCATGAAACTGGTTCAAGTTGTAATTGCAAGAGATACAAGTGTTTTGAAGCTGTAAATGAGGAACAGAGGGCTAGAATTTTGAAGGATTTCAACCTGTTGCCATCTAGGGATGAACAAAACCTTTATTTAAGTGGTCTAATAAGTGTTTTGGAAATTCAAAGAAGACGACCTAGAAAAGAAGAATCTGAAGCTAAGTTACATACAGCAAATTATGCTTACAGAGTGAGAGTTGTAGACGAAAACCAGCAGCTTGATGTGCCAGTATGTGCCTCAGCATTTATTGCAATACATGGAGTAACAAGACAAAGAATATGTACAATAAAAAAATCGTTACTCACATCAGGTAAAGCCCCAACTGATATGAGAGGAAAACATTGCAACCGTCCTAAAAAACTGAGCCCAATGCTTAAATCTAAGGTCATGGATCACATAAGGTCATTTCGTGGAAGAAAAAGTCATTACAGCTTACATGACAGCTCAAAAATTTATCTACCAGAGGTGTTAAATGTCAAGAAAATGTACGATATGTTCGAAGACAAAAATCAACTATCCTATGAAACATATCGATCTATATTCGTTAATCATTTTAACATAGGATTTGGATATCCAAGAAGTGATACCTGCAGTACATGTGATGAATTTCTGGCTAAGACAAAAGCTCTCACAGTAAATCTAAAGAATGCTTCCGAGCTAGAAAAAGGTGACATTGAAAAAGAAATAAAAAAGTTAGAAACTGAGATTAAGTTACATAAATTGAAGGCTAGTGTTTTCTATAAACGAAAGAGAGAAACTAGAATTCAATGTCAGTCATCTTCTCGAAAGGAAGCAATTGCAATGGACTTTCAAAAAAATTTAAGTATGCCGAACATTACCACAAATGACGTTTATTATAAAAGACAACTAACTTTAAACCTTTTTAACATCCATGAACTATCTACATCCAAATCATATTTCTTCTGCTACCCAGAAACTATAGCAAAAAAAGGATCTGACGAAGTGTGTTCATTTCTCCATCGCTATATATTTAACATGCTTCATAAAGATACTCGAGAACTAGTAATATTTTGTGATTCCTGCGGTGGGCAAAATAAGAATTATACTGTGTTTCGTTTCATACACTATGTTGTACACTTTGCAAAACGCTTGGATGTGATTAAAATCATATTTCCCATTCGCGGGCACTCATATTTAGAATGTGACAGAAATATGGGTTGCATAAACCAGAAATCACCTTGTGAAACACCTGATGAGTGGGCAAAAGTGATTCGTGAAGCTTGACAGAAGCCATGTCCCTTTAATGTGATTGAAGTTGATCAACCGCTTGTCAGAAAATGGACAACCTTTCTATCCCCTATGTACAAGAAGACATGTCCTTTTTTTTCTCGACCCATAAGAGAAATCAGGGTTGAAAAGGATCATCCAAGATTAATTTTTCACAGAGAACATTACAATTCCTCTTGGACGTCATCTATTCTCACGGCACCTAAAAAAAAATTGAAATCACATAATGACTCTCATAGTGCTGGTGAGTTTGTGCTGCCAGATCAATCCTATGAAGACAGCCTTCCAGTTTCAAAGGCAAAATTTATGGATATCCAGGCCCTGTCAAAATTTTGTGGACCAAAAACTAAGCAATACTTCTCACAAATAAAATATATTGATAATTAAACAATAAATATTTCATGGACATTGCATATTATTTGCCTGTATTTTCTGACTTTGATTTGTTTTTTTATGCTAACTCAATAAAGATAAGAATGAAAAGGTTTTTTTTTACTACACAACAGAAACAAATATATTTTCTTTATAAATAAATATATATTCCTTCTATTTCTAACTTTATTGTACCTTTTTTCAAGGATCAAAAGATTAATTTAGCAATTTCTCAATTCATTGTCTTTGTGACATTGCATGTTTTTCTCCTGTGCCCTTCAATTCATAAAATAGAATTAAGCATTTATGTTTTAGGTATCGGACGGAGTTATATTAAATCTATAACACAAAACTGACTGTCAATAAAGACTTAAAAAAAGGGCAATTGTATTTTTTTTTTCACTTAAAAATATGCATTTATATCTACCGAATGTAGAATCGCTCGTAGCCTGGGCTGCCTGAGTGATCTTAAACTATCACTAAGGTTAAGCATCATACGGCGCGTTCAGTCCATGGATGGGTCACCGTCAATGACTAACGCTAGTGGCATTTTTCCGAGCGATTCCGTGCTTCGCAAGGCACGTTAAGCAGTTGGTGCCATCTATCGACGGCAGCCGTTAAGCCAAGTCAGAGGCCTTAGGGCGGCTTGAAAACTTCTGACAGTAAGACCAGCCACTAGTCTTACAAGCCTCCACCAATCCGGACTTGGCCCCCGTGGTGGAGTATGGCCTATACCTTCCTCAGGGAAGAGACCTGTGCCCCTCGGTGGGGACATGATGGGTTGATGATGAACGTAGAGTATCCTATCAATCTTATTTATAATAATAACATGAGTCTTCCTGATTCACGATTATTTCCGGTTTGACGGAAGAAACCTCTTACAGAGATTATTCTCCTGTGTACACGTTTTTTTTATGTAATGTCCTGTTCATTAGTGTGTAGTAAGTACGATAATATCTAATAATAATTCCTCTATGACCTTCTCAGAGGTACATAGTTTAATTAATTTGTAGTTACATCTTTATATTTCAAACATATCTTCTAACGGCGGTAATTAGCATAACAATAGTTAAACAATGGCCGCCTGTCCGCAGCGGGCGAACGCCACGGGAAGAGATAATAAAGGTATAAACTGTGTCTGAGGTGTGTGTCTAGTCACAACTTACTCAGGTGAACATAGGTTGTGCCTGGGTCACTGTCAGTGATCAGAATGGTTAAGAGAATCATCTAGACAAAATCACCAAATGATTTTTCATTGGTATTTTTTTTAATTCAAAGTATGATGATGGTGGTTTTAATTTCCCTGTGTTTTTTTATTTCATATATGTATTTAAATGTTTCTTAATTATCTAACATTGGACGGAGTTATGTAAGTCTATAAAATGTTTTTACACTTACAATAAAGTGTTGATTATTTTAGTGACATCTTACTCTAATTTATTGTTATGTGCATGGGGTTGCAATCAAAGGTTAAAATAAGTACTTAGGGCTAATATACCTATTAGATAACTTTAAGCAGGCGCAAATTCAAAGTAAGTATGATACTGGTTATTTCAACTATTGTATTGTATTTATCTGTCTATGAACACTAGGTAAATTAGCCCTACCTATTCCGTTCACTAGTCGTAAAATAATGATAAACAGGTGTTTCAAAATGTTTCAGTTACACTTAGCAAGTTATTGAAGTCATCAATACAACAAACTTTTATTGCATTAGCTAGAGCAAACTACAAAAAATAGAAAGGAAGAGCTGATATGTTTATCATTCTTTCGAAGTTGGTCACATAAGTAAAGTTTTGATTAGTAAAATTACCTGTTTAGTTTCACCATACATTACTGAACCACCAGCAGAGTAAGCTTTTCTTTTGTAAGCTTGATGTGTGGCACACTATTGAGCCATGGAACACTCAGATCATGTAACTACTACAAATAATAGGGTACTCTTTTACAGATTTTTGCTGCTGCTTTTAGATTACTACAATGAGATTCATTAAAAGTGACACAGTATTAAATGTCAGTGTGCCCACCTGTATAAGCAATCTTTCTTTCGTGCATAGTGTAGGAAGAGGGTTCCCGACTTTGCATTTCATGCAACCTTTTATACTTTTGCACTCTGGCTTCCACCAAGAACAAAATGCCAGCGGGGAACAGTAAGTTGACGCCAATGCATCCAAAAGCATAGGCCCACCCCAGATCATTATGCTCCCAGTTGGGCATCCATTCACGTCCATCTCCTCGGGCACCGAATATGGCCACAGATATGAATCCAGTGATTCCTGAAAATAAAAGTAACCCAATAAGAACTACCTACATATGTTTAAGTTGTGGGAAGCTAAAATAATAGCAAAAATTAAGTCACTTTTTAATCAAATCAAGAGCACAGGAGCGGCATAAAACCTATTGCATAGAATATAAAATGGACTTTGAGTAATGGTTTTCGTGTGTTATATTATAAAATTACAATTACAGTGTTATTTATAAAAACACAATTCCTCTTAAATACTCCTCAGAGGAAGTTAATATAATGTATAATTAAGTCTTTATTTACTTTAGACTATTAAACTGCCTCTGAGGTATGTTTTAAGGGATTGTGTTTTTGTAAATAAGATGTTTCAGTCTCATTTACATACCTCCTATGACAAGTAAAGTTCCCAGTGTGACTAAAAGAGTCACATATTTGTCATCATCTCTATCTTTTGTCATGTATAAATAAGTCAAGAATGCTGAAATAAGTACACAGCATATTGACACCGTAAAGAAAAATTGGGTTGCTATGAAAAATCCTGGCAAAAGAATGTCATGTATGATGTAGTATTCCTCTTCAAATATCCACCAACATCCAGTGAAGACTGTGTCGTACCAATGATGAACTTCTTCAAATCCATTGAAGCACACCTCCCAAAGTCCTGCGATTGAGAACACTTTAATGTAAGATAGACAAGAAGAATATAACAATTTTTATTAATCTAAGAGTACAGTATTGACTATCGGTACATCGAGGTGCTGAAGTGCTTGTACCACAACGCCACCATGTCGGTCCGAGTACAGGAGCAGAATTCGGAGGCAATTCGACTGAAAAGAGGCGTGAGACAGGGAGATGTCATATCTCCGAAACTGTTCACGAACGGACTGGAAGATTCCTTCAAGCTTCTGGAATGGCAGGAACGCGGCATCAATATCAATGGCGAGTACATCAGTCACCTTCGATTTGCCGACGATATTGTAGTCATGGCAGAGACGCTGGAGGACCTCGGCATAATGCTCGAAGACCTCAGTCGAGTCTCCCAACGGGTGGGCCTTAAAATGATCATGGACAAAACGAAGGTCATGTCGAACGCCCGTGTTGTGAACACCCCAATAACAGTGGGGAACTCGACTCTCGAAGTTGTAGACGAATACGTCTACTTAGGACATACAGTCCAATTAGGCCGGTCCAACTTCGTGAAAGAGGTCAATCGTCGAATCCAACTCGACTGGGCAGCGTTCGGGAAACTCAGAATAGTCTTTTCCTCCGATATACCTCAATCCCTCAAAACAAAACTGTACAACCAGTGTGTGTTACCAGTGATGACTTATGGCACTGAAACGTGGTCTCTTACCATTGGCCTCATAAGAAAGCTCAAGGTCACGCAACGAGCTATGGAGAGGGCTATGTTCGGAATTTCTCTACGGGACCGAGTCAGAAATGATGAGGTCCGTAGACGAACCAAAGTCGTCGACATAGCCCGGCGGATTAGTAAGTTGAAGTGGCAGTGGGCGGGACATAGCACGCAGAACTGATGGCCGATGGGGCCGAAAAGTTCTCGAATGGAGACCACATATCGGCAAGCGCAGCGTAGGACGACCAGCCCCAAGATGGACAGACGATCTCATCCAAGTGGCGAAAAGACGCTGGATGCAAGCCGCTTCCGACCGGTCTTTTTGGAAATCCATGGAGGAGGCCTATGTCCAGCAGTGGACTTCTTGTGGCTGAATGATGATGAAGAGTACAGACTATACTTAGTATTATAAACAGGAAAAGTTAGTAAATTTGTATGTGTTGGGAGGTTATCTCCAAAGAACAAATGCAATTTCAAAAATTCTTTCACCACTAATTATTATGGACCTTCAGAATAGAAACGCAAAGGTAGTAGCGGGTACTGCTAGTTTATTATAAAATTAGTCAGATCCGGCTTGGGCGAAAAAGTTGACCAAATGGTGTAAATATGTAATTTCGGATTTTTGTTAATTAATATCTCAAAAACAAAAGGGTTTCAGGTGCCCTTTTTAAATATCAAATTTAGACTTTTTATCCATTAAGCTTTCTGCAGCACTGATTTCAAGTCTCAACTACGTGGAAGAAATTGGAAAACAAGACCTTGTATACACCCAAAAAAAAGCAGAATGAAAAATGAAAATAAACGAAATGAAAAATAAATTAACTTTAAAATTTTTGGCTGACGCGCACCACTTTCTTTCCTAGTTTAAGTGGAATTCTACTAAGTAAAATGTTCCATGCAGAAAAGCAACATTTTAAAATGGTACAAGTTAGCCCAAGCTTTATTGGGATCAATGGAATTTATCAGAAATTTTACTACATTAATTATTGGAGCATTACTTACCAATTCGTAGGAATTTTGAGTTTCTTATTTTCCCATCAGCAACAAGCCAGTACGGACTCACAAATGCAATGAGAATGAATAATGAGGCGAAAATGTAAAAACCTAAGGCGGACAACCCCGTCTTGGATTTGGAAACCATTGTTCAGAAATAAGTCGAAATAATGCCACCAGTAAAATGCAAAAACAATGAATAGGTACAGAAAGATTATTTCTATTTTGTACAAAAAAAAACAACGCCCTACAAACAGCGCTACATGCACAGATTATAAATAAAGTTTTTAAATAAACGTCAAAGCGACAAATAGGTACATAGACCTACTAAATATACTTCCTCATTGAGTAGGTAGGTAGGTTGTCTGTGGAAGGTGGAAGCATTTTTTTTAAAACGTTTATTGGCCTAGGATCCTAGAACTCCTAGGTAGTACGATGACGCGAGTCACACGTTTTGTGACGCTAACCGCCTGGCCACGGGGAAAATCACCCGCGCGAAAATCGCGCGGCGCGAACGGCGGGTGTCAACCCCGTGGCTTGCTACGTACATTTCTATGAGTTTGTTTCAGTCGCGGCTGTGACTAGCGACTAACGGCGGCGATTTCCCCCGTGGCCAGGCCGTAAAAAGTAAGAATTTCACAGGAAAGCATGGACGTACAAACAGGACTGATTACCTCAAAATTTGTATTTACGAAAATGAACCCTAAGTCAACGTGTTAAAGTTATATTCTGTTACGCATTACACAGAGGCTGATCCGAGCAGAAAGGGACAGAAACAACGGAGGCCTAGTATCTCGTTCTTTTTCTTGCCAGCATAATTGGGCAACTATGGTGACATGTTCGCATTGTGCGACTTTAATAGGTCGCGCAAATTTCTCATGCTCGGAAGCTAGTCACCTAATGGCGAGTCGCGGGTTTCGCGCGACTCAATCGTTTGACAATACGTCAAACGATTGAGCTTGTAAGTAGGTCTGTGGAAAAGTCACTCAAAGTCGCGAATTTTGACAAGTATACGCCACAAAACGTGTGACTCACAAAGTCGCGGGCTCGCACGCTACGGGGGCATGACTTTTTATAATTGTGTCATTGAACGCTCTGTTGTCTGTGACTTGTTGACATTTGAAGTTTGTGTTTATTATGTTTCTAAAATAAATTAAACTCAAATTGAAAGATTTCAAGGTTAAAAAACCTGACGATGTATCGGCAGAAATCCTTATATGTATTAGTAGCATTCTCACTACATAAACTTGGGAAAGGTTCATAATAAGGGCAGCGCATCGCCATCTCAAGTAGCGAACAGGAAGTTTACAAATCTGTACCAGGCGTGAATAAGTTGACAAGTCGAAAATGTACACTTTTCAGGGCGGCCATTTAAAGTTTTAAAACTTGTTGGTAATAAAATAATAATAATAATAATAATAAACTCACGCCCGTTATCCCCGAAGGGGTAGGCAGAGGCACCAGTCTCTAGAACTGGACCCACGTTTTGCCGAGTTTATTAGGTCCCAAACGTGACAAGTGGCAAGCCTGTCGCCGTTATCCGGGCACAATTTATCAGCGAATGGTGTTGCTGTGCAAACAAATGTACGTAACTAAAAGTCATTGGTACATGCGTGGTTCGAACCCAGACCCTCATGATCGAGAAGTAAAGGTCAACCCCACTACGCCACCACCACTTGTTGGTAAATCCAATTTTAACTTAATGAATAATGTTTTAATGTGAATCTTATAGTTTTAAATGTGTTTTTTAACTAATGTAATTAAATTTGAAAAATCTTTATTAATGAACAAAATAAACGACTTATCAAGTTGTGAACCGACGACTTGTCAACTTATTCACCTTGAATCCATCTAAATTTTAATTAACAATCTTCGGAATATGAACTAATTATTGCTTTAGAAACATTAAATATTTAAGCAACATAAAGGAACGTTAAACTTTTGAAAAAGATAATATAATCGCATTGAAGATTCTTTCTCCTGTTGGTGTGCTATACCTGCCGGTGTCCCCCAAGGTGGCGTGTTGTCTCCTCTCCTTTTTGCAATTTTCATTAACAGCATTTCTCATCAGCTTTCTTCTTCCTACCACCTATATGCAGACGATCTCCAAATCTACACACATGCTAATTTAAATAACCTGCATGCGGCCATATCTGCTATTAACAGAGACCTTTCTCAAATATCGGAGTGGAGTAGTAGATACGGTCTCACGGTCAACCCCAGTAAAACACAGATGATTATCGTCGGTGGTCGACAGTGTATATCTAGGGTTGACATGGACATGCTTCCGGCTGTAATATTCGAGGGGACAGCAATTCCATTTAGTCAGACTGTAAAGAATCTCGGTATTATCATTGATAGTACCTTATCTTGGGTACCGCAGCTGGAAATCGTGAGCCGGAAGATGTTCGCGTCTGCGAGCTCTCTTAGACGGCTTCGTAATTTTTTACCCACTGCTACCAAAGTTGCGTTAGCACAATCACTCCTTCTCCCTATTCTCGACTACGCTGACACATGTTATCTCGACCTCACCGAGGAGCAACTAAATAAACTTGAGCGTCTTCAAAACTTTTGCATCCGGTTTATATTTGGTCTGCGCAAATATGATCACGTCTCCGAATTTCGTTCACAGCTCAAGTGGCTCCCAATCCGCCTCCGCCGGAATACGCACATACTCTCTCTTCTCTATTGCATACTGTTTAACCCAAGAACTCCTTCCTATCTAAAAGAGCGCTTTGAATTCCTTCACTCTTCTCATGTCCTTAGTCTTCGTTCCTCCCAAAACCTTCTCCTAAAAATCCCATCCCATCGCACCACTTTCTACAGCTGCTCCTTCACAGTGCAAGCAGTCCGCCTCTGGAATGACCTACCGGTAGAGGTGCGGAAAGCCAACTCGCTCCTAATTTTTAAAACTATGGTGAAGGGTCACTATCTCGCTAGTTTACTGTAAGACTGTTGCTGTTGTTGGTATTTTATTTATGTCCTATGTGTATGGTTTATAAATTTATGTACCTATTTATATAATATATATTTTCACATCATTATTTATTTGTGTAATATTATTTGTATGTATCTATTGATAGTTCATATTTATATTATATAGAATTTATATTATATTTATAACTATAACAGTTTGGTTGCCTAGGCATGTATAATAAAATTGATATAACTCAGTAATTATTATTTTACTTATTTTGTACATCTGCTTCCTTCTCCAATATTTTGCTCCAGTCCATCCAAAGGTTGTCTGGAAGAGATCACTTTTAGTGATAAGGCCGCCGTCTGTACGCTTAGATTAAGAAATACCTGTGTAATTTCCTTTTTTATGTACAATAAAGTGTTCTCTATCTATCTATCTATCTATAATTTTATTAATAATCGCCAATTAATTTAATATTAATGATGATCTACACTACATAATACCATAACTAGCTCGTTGTGGAATTAGTTTACTGCCAAGGGTTTTTATCATCTATAAAGTCATCTATTCTGTAGTATGCCTTTTTACACAGCGCAGTTTTAATAACAAATGTAAATTTATTTCCTGGCAGGGATAGAATAGGTACTTTCTGGAATCTTGTTATAAAAACGTATACTATATCCTACAAATGATGTATTTACCTTGGCTAATCTGAATCTAGATGAGGCAATTTTGTTTCGGTTTCTGGTGTTAACGTTATGCATATCCCTGCTTAGCTTAAATGTAGTTATGTTTATACGTACATACATTATGATATCGAATAATTGGCAAGCTAGCGTAAGAATTCCTATTTCCTTAACTCACGTAGTGAGTGTCTGGCAGGTAAATTGTAAATACCCTTTATAAATATTAGGTCTTTACCTGGTTGGAGATGTGCCAGCTTCTCCATCATTGTGTTCAGCTTTTCACAGTACACATCTGCAGTAATGCTCACCCCGTTTGGTAAGAAGCTGTGATGAATCACACCGGCGCTAGACCACCAAACAGTGACCATAAATTTTCTAGGGGTGAGTTTTCGTTTAGGGCATTGTTTAGGTGTTGAACCAGGATTCAACCAACTTGCTGAGCACTTGCGGTTATCAAACAGAATCAATTTTTCATCGCAGGTAACAATGCGGTTCAAAATTCCTTCATTTGTGTATCTGTTGAGCAGTGCAAGGCATGTCTCGACGCGTACTTCGCGCTGGCGATCATTGAGTTTGTGGGGCACCCATTTGTCAAGCTTTTTCACCTTGCCAATTTGACACAAATGGACCAATATTGTTTTGTAGCTAACGTCGAAAGCTGCTGCTAATTCAGCCGTAGATTGTGTATCATCAGCTTCCACAAGCGCCTCTAATTCGTCATTGTCGACCAAAGTCTTCGGACGACATCGAGGTTGATTTTTCAGGTCGAAATTTCCAGAACGGAAGCGAGCAAACCCATAACAGGTGGTGTGTTGGCTTGTAGTGTTAGCTCCGTAAACGTCGTTGATGTTACGTGCCGCTTGTGCCGCGTTGCTGCTACAACGGTACTCATATTCCATAATTAGTCGAATTTTTTACGTATCCATGATGACGAAAAGATTGAAATGCGATGAAAATGTAACACTAATCAATAAACAAATGACTACTTTTGGAAAAAGAATTCCATGTTCTTAAAATAATATTAATTTGAAATTAGAATTCTTAGCCAAATAAAAATTATTTTGATTTGAAATGGCCAGTACTGCAGAACGGCAATTTCATAGGTTAAATGCCCAATAGCCCTTTTTTGGAGAATAAAAATTGTTTCTATATTTGCCGCCCGCCCCCTTAGTAGCAGACCATATGACATAATGCTGTGGAAATAACTGAGCAGTTTTTACATCTGTTAGTTGTCAAATTTTTCTAACTGCAAATGCAGCTGAACTCAACCTAACCGCTAACTTTTCTATGTGTTGATCCCATTGTAGTTTTGAGTCTATTGTAATGCCTAAAAACACCGTTGTCTCAACTAAGTCTAGTCTGTCACCAGCTATTGTTAAACTTGTGTCCACTTTTTTGACATTGGGCAATGAACACTTAATACATTTTGTTTTTTTGGCATTTAACATATTAAGATTATTTACGGTAAACCAGTTCAAAATTTTAGAAAGAGCATTGTTTATATCGTCTAAAATAGATTGACCTCTCTTAATTTTAAAAATTAGAGAAGTGTCATGCGCAAACAATACTATTTGTGACAATTTCTCAACTAGGTACGGCAGATCATTAACATACACTAAGAAAAGGAAAGGCCCTAAAATGGAACCTGAGGAACTCCTATTTTAACATTGAATCCGGATGGACTCCATTAATATCAACTTTCTGCACTCTATTAGCTAAATACGATCTAAGAAGTCCTAAAGACCGTATCTGATCATCTTACAAAGAAGGGTTTTGTGGTCTACGCAATCAAAAGCTTTGGATAGGTCACAGAAAACTCCGATGGCATCAGTAGTATTAGTACAGTCGCATGGCAGCTCTAACCGCGCGAGGTATAAGTGCGCCAATCAAATAAAGAAGGTATCCCAGACTGTACTAATCTTACGATATCAATCTCAAGTATGTGTTGTCCATACTGTGAGGTGACGTGTGGGCTAACCCTTACATGAAGAAGAAGAGCAAATAATAGGGTACCTAGATAAATAAGCACTTCCATTATTATTATCAGTTTTTTTCTCTCTCAACTGTACACCGGAGCAATTAACTGTATTTTGTCGTAATTCTTCTAAAAACCGTCGTCGTTTTGCTGCCATTATCGTCCGATAGTCAATAAATGCAATTCAGCTCAATACATGCACTGCGCACGTGCAACAAACAAACCAAATAACTCGGTCAAGGACACCAGAATGAGGCGGAAGTGCGGCGACAGATCACTCAGTCGTACAAATTAGCAATAATACACAAAACTAATTACATCTTTTTCTGACGTATCGCTTTGTCTCATTGAACGCATAACGGTTGCAAAATCAATCATTGATATATCTACTTGTCACATAATACCGTGCACATTTGAAGCGGTAATAACTTGACATCTCGTTGTATGAAGTTGAAAAATACAAGTAGTCGAAAGTGAACAATTAAATATCTCAAGGTGTTAAGTTTCTTTATTCAAATAGGGCTGGTCATAACATGGTATGTTGATTTGTTAAATTTATTTCCAATATTGGTTTAAGATATATCTTGATGTCATATTTTACACATCGAAAAGGTAGTTATTTAATTATTCACATCTGCAGTGTAGCAAAAATAAGTGAACCTATCGACTTACTCATTTACTCCCCATATAAATTAGGCCATCCAGATGCCGATTCCGGTGGAATCGTAATTTTCATACATGTCGACTTGTCAACTTATTCACGCCTGGTACGGAAATAAGGACATGAAACTTGTAAACCACTGCCTACTAAGTGCTCAGGTGCCTCCACGAGTAGAAAAACTTTCCACAAACAATCGAGTTACGATACCATCGTCATAGCAACTTCCAAATGTTGTTGCTGAACTTGTCAGCAGTGGACCGAAACTACAGTACCAATGGATTAACTATGTACCAATAGCTTACAATCATTTTAAGGAATGGTCAAGGGGAAGACCGACAACTAGTATTTTGAACACCTGTGAAGTTGCCAGAGAACGCAGCTGCAGTACGGATAACTAAAATTGCCGGCAACGTATTCACATCGATGACGCCATCTCTGGTTGGTGTAAGATATCCGCCGGTGTCCCACAAGTGGCGTGTTGTCCCCAATTCTTTTTGCCATTTTCATTAACAGTATTTCCAACAATCTATCTTCTTCCTACCACCTTTATGCAGACGATCTTCAGATCTACTCGCAAGGTAGTGTTGAGAAACTGGAGTCGGCTATTTATGCGACGAACCGTGACCTTATGCAAATATCTGACTGGAGCAGGTCTTACAGGCTGAAAGTGAACCCAAATAAAACTCAGGTAGCTTCCTATTATAATAGGAAGCCCAAGATCAGTCCAAAAGGTCGACCACCAAGCGCTGCCACATGTTGTTTTTGATGCGGTGACTATTCCATTTAGCGAGACAGTGAAAAACCTTGGCATCATAATCGACACCAAGTTGTCATGGTCTCCGCAGCTGGAGATGGTTAGCCGGAAGATGTTTTCTTCGGCAGGCGCTCTGCGTAGACTCCGTAACTTTCTTCCTACTGCTACTAAGGTTGCGTTAGCCCAATCACTCCTACTACCAATTCTCGACTACGCTGACACCTGCTATCTTGACCTCACCGAGGAGCAATTAAACAAACTTGAGCGACTTCAAAATTTCTGTATAAGGTTTATATTTGGTTTACGCAAATATGACCACGTCTCAGCATTTCGCGCACAGCTCAAGTGGCTCCCCATTCGTCTCCGCCAGAATGCTCACATACTGTTTCTTCTCTACTCTATACTGTTAAATCCAGCTACCGCATCCTACCTGAAAGAGCGATTTGACTTTCTTCATTCCTGTCATGGTCTATCTCTTCGCTCAACCCAATCCCTCCTCCTTAAGATCCTATCCCACCGTACCAATTTCTATGACTCCTCTTTCTCCGTGCAATCCGTTCGGCTTTGGAATGCCCTGCCAGAGGAAGTGCGGAAAGCAAAGTCCCTTCCTATTTTCAAAACACTGGTAAAGTCTCATTATCTCGCTGAGGACCTATAATGCTGTTGTCAAGTTACTATTAATATAAAATAATTATATGTGTATTTTATGGTAAGTCTAAGTATTATATCGAATATGTACGTAGTCTGGTCATAAGTTTTGTCACATATGGAAAGTTAAATAAAGGACACAATGAGTTACGCATTACAATAATATATATATCAAAGGAAAGGGTACAAAATACAGATCTAAACCATATTAAAACTATTCGAAATGTCCTCCTCTGGCTTCGATACAAGCCTTCAATCTGCAAGGCCAGTCATCAATCGATGCACGCACGACATTCATGTCAATATTGGCGACTGCTTTAATCAGAGATGCTTTAAGCGACTCCAAGTTGCGATGTGGTTTAGCGCAGACCTTCTCCTCTAAGTGCTGCCATATTTTGTAATCCAAAGGATTCAAGTCTGGACTGGAGGAGGGCCAATCCTCATGCCTGATAAAGTCGATTCCACGGGTCGTGAGCCAGTTTTGGGTACTTTTCGCCTTATGGGCCGGCGCAGAATCCTGCTGGAAAACCCAGTGCCTATTTTCGAACATTGTTTGTGAAAGGGGTTCCACAATGTTTGTTAGGACTGTGTTTTGATATACGAGGGCACTGGTTTTCACTCCTTTTTCACAAAAAAACACCTCTGTTGGACCCAAATAGGAGACCCCAAGCCAAACCATGAATGCCGAAGGATGATGGCCACGCTGAACACGTGGCACACGTCTGCTCGCTTCTTCACTAGACTGTGCATACACTTTATCATTTTGTTTGTTGTAACTCTCTTCAACATTAAACATTTTTTCGTCCGAAAAAAGTATTTCGCGGTATTTTTTACCTGCGTACCGCCTTGACAAAATCCGGCATCTTTCGAGTCTGATTTTCTTCAGCCGTGTGTTAAGAAGATGTGCTGTTCTTTTTCTGTAGGCACGCAGTCCTAGGTCTTCATTCAACACCCTTTTAACAGTGGTTCTGCTTAGTCCCATCTGCAGAGCCAACATTTTTTGCTTGCGGACAGGATTTCGTTGGATGCGCGCCTTCACTGCTTTGATGACCGCTGGAGTCCGAACAGTACGAGGTCGACCGCTTCTTTGTTTATCATCTAAACTTGAATCTTCCCTGAATCGTTTGATAGTACGATAAATAAATCTTAGTGGAATTTTCAAATTTTTCAGCAGTTTGAAAATCTCAGTTGGCGCCTGGCCGCAACGATGCAATGCAATTACTGCGACTCTGTCTTCTTTGCGCGTCCACTCCATATTGGAAAATGAAGAAAATTCTAGAAAAGCTGTGTTTTTTATTTTCTTGAAAAATTCAAATTTCGAATGCCCATAACTTTTTTGTGGCCAGTATTCTAAATTCGAAATTAAACATATGTGACAGAACTTATGGCCCGACTACGTATGTACCTATGTATGTATGTATTTAAATCCTACTCTAATAAACCGAATAAAATCTGTAAGTCAGTTAGTTTATGTACATATCCCCTCATTATACTTTTTGTACACTTACCTACCTTTTCACTACATCTTTTCTATCCATCCCAAGGTTGTCTGGAAGAGATAGTTTTAGCGATAAGACCGCCAATTGTATACGGCAAAAATTAGATATATAAGTCTTACAATGTATTTGTTTGTTTTTCTGGTGTGTACAATAAAGAGTTCTAGTCTAATCTAATCTAAAATTGCTACAACATACAGTTTACAAAAGCATACAATGTAGCTAGCCATGTCTGAGAAGATACTGGGTGACATTTTCACCGGTACAATAAATTTTACCATATCATTGGTATCGATAATAGATTACATTTATCGAATAAAATTACCATTTTATTTTTTTTCATTAATTTATCATTCATCCAATTTGCAACTCATGGGCATCCATTACAAGGTGTCATCGCGGTGCGAGGCAGAGGGCGGTGGGCTGGCCGGCGCACGATTTGGCCGGTCATGTCATTCAGTCCACGCGCATTGACCTAGGTGAGTGCACGTGCGCCGTTTCCGCACTTCCTGCAGTCGAATATTACGCGCGCACGATGTTTACAAACCGCGAGTATTACGAAATGGTTCGTAGTTACTTTCTCAGTGGAGAAAATACAGTGCAGCTCGGCGGGTATACGCTGAAGAAAGTTTGCCCCGCCTGATAAATGCCGGTTTTATTTAATCTCAAATACTCAACACCAGGACATTCATGAGCGTGACGCAGCATTTGCTAGACTACGGACAGTTCACTGCACCAGCGCACGCTCAAAGCCAAGGAGGGAGACCTCCCTTGGCCGTGGAGATCGAGGAACAGATATTCGCGTTCTTCGAGGAAGACCCCAGAAGGAACACCAACGACGCGGTACGCACGGCGCCATTCGGCGTTAGCCAGTACGTGGTGTGGAAATTCATACCACTACCAACCAGTGCAAGCATTCCACGCCGGTGACGGTCCTAAGCCCGTGCAAGTATGAAGGAAGAATTGAAATCAAGTAAGATTTTTTTTGCTACGTCATACATACTGGCTGCGCCGCCACCGCCGCTTCTTTTCCTTCCCGCAAGCCGCGCGCAGTTGCCAGATCGTGCGTTTAAAGTCGTATTTTTTATTAAACGGAGTAAACTGACAGTAGCTTGAAAAATAATGTTGCCATGTTCAATGTAATAGTGATGCGTTCAGTTTTGTTCAATCACAGGAATGAATGAATACTTCGTTAACATTACCTTATTGAAACAAAAATCGCTCGTAGCCCCGGCGCGGCCTAAGTGATCTTAAACGATCACGAAGGTTAAGCAACATAAGGGGCGCATACAGTTTGTGGATGGGTGACTGTTCTATGACTAACGCTAGTGGCATTTTTCCTAGCGGTACCGTGCTTCCCAAGGCACGCTAAGCAGTTGGTGGCGGTTGCCGTCGATAGATGACAGTTGTAAAGCCAAGTCAGAGGCCTAAGGTTGAAAACTTCTGACAGTTAGACCAGCCACTAGTCTTACAAGCCTACACCAATCCTGACTTAGCCCCCGTGGTGGAGTATGGCCTATACCTTCCTCAGTGAAGAGACCCGTGCCCCTCGGTTGGGACATAATGGGTTGATGATACACAATGAAGTGGCCTAAGAACGTCATCCACCGCTTCCGGTATCTTTTTATTCGATATTTATATGTTACGCTAGCAGTGCCCGCGACTTTGTTCGAGCCACAGGATTAGCCTATGTCCACCCTGAAGGTTCATCCTAAACACTCGTGAAACCATATTTGAAATTAGATATCTACTTCGGATAATTACCCTTTACATACAAACTTTTCCTCTTTATAATATATCTTATATCTAATATCCCTTCTAATGGCGGTAATTAGCATAAATAAGTAAAATTTTTGCTCTAATATACCTAATTTAATCACTATATTATTATTGGAAGACACGGAAGATTGTGATCTAGCTAATTTTATTACTTACTTACTTACTTACTGCGATGGCTCAGCGACCCGAAGTGGATCTTGGCCTCTGATACAAGAAGTCGCCACTTGTCTCTGGCTTGGCAAATTTTATTACTAATTTTTAATAATTCTGGTTAAAATCCTATCTCTAATTTGACAATTTTACAGTTTGGACAAAAAAAAACTGGTTTGATTTCCTCAGACAAAGATGATAGGATGAGTTTATTGAAGTCAAATAACGCGTGAATTTTAAAATATATATTAAGCCAAAATGAAACAATGTGGTTAGGTGAAGCTTGGTGACAGTAAGACCAGCCACTAGTCTTACAAGCCTCCACCAATCCGGACTTGGCCCCCATGGTGGGGTATTGCCTTTAATATTAAATTATGGCCTATAATAAAAAATATTGTTTTATATTAAATTTAACCAGAAACTAACTAACAGATAACTGTGTCTAATGTTCAATACAATCTAGGGGTTATAATTTTTAAGTTTTAAAGTTTGTTGATTACGCTAAAACTGTTTTGAAAAGAATAAATTGTGGAGTTCCTTTGTTAGTTTCTACTCCATATAATCTATTAATTAGGTACACATTTAAACATTTTGTTTGTACTATGAATAAAATATTTGAATTTGATTAAAATGTATTTCGTAAATAGTCCTACAAAAAAGCCCATCACAGTGTTTGTCTATTATCTTATGTGTAAGCCATTATAGCCAAAACAGTGAACCATATAATATAGTTTATAGGAGCATACTGCAGTAGCTACCTATAGGTCTATGATTAAGGCTCTGCTTAGTTACCGTATTTCTTATGTTGACAATATTGTTACCTTACACTGTAATATCTCAACATTGTCAGCCTGTTATATTTTTCAAATGCGACCCAAAAAATATTTATGTGATAATTTTAATGTCATAATGTTTCTTTTCTACGCTACGATAACGAGCTGCTCGAAATACTAATCCTTCGCATACGAAGTCGCGGGCGCCAGCTAGTAAAAGATTGATGTCATTGTTTCATTCATTCACTTTGTCATAACACTATTTTTATTTCGTCAAAACCTGGCAACCCAGTAAACGTCAATTTACTCCGTTTAATAAAAAATACGACTATAGTTGTGCTCATGCGTAATGAGTCCATATTTCTTTAAGATTTGCGGATAAGTTCAGACATTGGTATTTTTGTAAAAGATGGAGATAGGGTAGTAATAAAAGATGTTGGTATTTGTATTTTGGACTTACAGCCGGTTTCTTGGGGGCTGATTAGATTTATTAATCGCTACAATCAAATTAAACTATGATTAAGCACGATTTGGGTTTCCTGAGCGCCAATCAATTCAGTTGACCAACAGATCAAATCAGTTAACAAATGAAACGTCAAAGGACATGTCAAACTGTATTCGGGTTTCCTGGGGAATGATTAGGCACTAATCACTGTTCAAAATCAATTTTGAAGTGTCAAATCGCCTTGTTAACTAATCGGAAGAGATCGACGAATTAACTTAATTTGTTTGCTTGAAAACTGGTGATATTTTGTAATAATCTGCATGTCTTCGCTTTCGCGACTCTCACCTAGTTATGGTGACGCGCGGCTGCTAGAACTAGACGCTTAAGGAGGAGGATGAACTCTATGGAAGAGTTTGATAAAGAGTAGTTTCGAACTTTGTTCCGGGTCCCGAAAGCAGTGATTGTGATGATTGTAGGCTGATTGGGACTCGGATTACAGGTAGGTACGCTATACAATCAGGCGTAATGCCATCAGCGTTGTGGAGCAAATTCTGCTTACAATTAGCATATAAGCAACTTGAGCCATCCAGATAACTGTCGCGGACAATATAAGGATCCACAAAACGGCAATGCACTTTTGTGCAATTATCAGAAGCATCTATTTTTCACGTTCTGTGAAGTTTTTGCTCCAGGTTGCTTTGCAATTCATTTTAGATTATATGTACAAACTCAATAATAACTTTTGAACAGAAAAACTTTTCATTTCGGCGCGAACCGAAACTTCAATTTCAACTGACATTAGTCCTGTCATTATAATGTCTTGTATTTCTTTTTAAACTGGCTAGTCATCAATGTACTCTGTGCTAGTCGTGCTAGAAAAGGGTGTTTGACAGTTCATATGGTTAAGTTAAAATGATCGACTGATTAGTAAATTTTTGGCTAATCTGCCCTCGGGAAACCAGATTTGATTTGATTGCTTGGTCAAATTAAATGCTTTGTCAATAAATCACAACTTTGAACAGCGCCCAAGAAACCGGCTGTTAGTGTATTAAGGATTGATATGGGTCTATATTAATTTGTCTATGCAACATTTTGATCCGCTTGTAAGGACAGGGAAAATATTTGCTGTTTTCCATATTGTTGGAAAAGCGCCTTCCTGTAAAGAGCGTTTGAAAAGAAGCGATACCGGGTATGAAAGACTCTGCACAGTTAACTAGGAGTATAGGGGGGATTCCATCACAACCAGGGCCCTTGTTGGTATTAACCTCGTGAGGCCCAATGTCTTCAAGTGATCACAAAATCAATACGCTACTTGACTCGTATCCAATTTTATGCGTTAGATGGATATTTCCTGTAGTACCTAACGTAAGAAACCGAAATATATTGACTTTGCTAAGTAAATATGCAGGATGGCTGCAAAATTTGCAAATTAAAAAAATATTTTTCGCTTTTAAATCGGAACGGTGAAAACACTATCCGCCATCTTGAAAGCACCTTGGTTGTAAACAAACAATAAATCACAACTTTAAACAGCGCCCAAGAAACCGGCTGTTTGCCTAGTAAAGTATTGTAGGTACAAGTTGTTGGATAATCCCATGGTAAGGTTTTTTTGGCACTGAACTTCATTGTATACAGGGTGACATTTTCACCGGTACAATAAATCAACATACGTAATACTTAAAGTACTGGAAAAAATTGTATATGACAGTATTTATCCCATGATTGCTGCACAGATCCCTGATTCACAGCATGGTTTTCTGAGACGTCGATCCACCATATCAAACCTAGCTACATTCACGGACTATGTACTTAAGCAGATGGAAAATGGCGGGCAGATTGACGTGAGTGGTCTACACGGATTTCGAAAAGGCCTTCGATCGTGTGGACCACATAATTCTGCTCGCTAAATTGCAAAGGCTGGGTATACAGGGTGGTCCAAATATCATGGATCAAATGAAATGGGGAGTTAGCCAAGGTCATCTTCTACCAATAAAGTCCTATACGGGGTGGTAAAATTCTCAACGGTTTTGAAGTTATGATTGATTTTCGGTTTTTTTTCAAGAAAAGAGTTCCTACTACTTATTAAGAGCAATAAAAAAAAAGTACTTACTTTTGGTAATTGTTTTTTTTGAGAGTGACGGTCCATGATGAGAATGTAACAAAAAAAAATTCATCGTCCCTGTCTTTATGGATCATGAGAAATTAATTAATTTTTTACGGATCTCGTATCATAATTGTTTGATCCAACATTTTCGTCATTGATTTAAAAAAAAAGTGTACTGCGGAAACCTGCCCCAGTAATAGAAAAACTGGACCATTTCATGAGGATTGTAAAAAAAAAAACTCAAAGCCCTATCTCTCCTTTTTTTTTTGTTAACGGGGTGAAATGCTTTGTGCACCATAACCGCCACCCTTGGGGGAGGGTGACGGCTGTGTGTCTGACTCTCCTCTCCTAATAATAGGAGAGGCATACCTCCTAAAACACCCCGGGGGCCGTCCTGTCGCTCGTGCAATGGGGCGCCGCCGGATCTCGCAAGTGGTAGACCACAGTGCGAATGCTACAGCGGCGCCCCGGCGACGTCGACCCGACTCGCAAGGAGTCGGGCCCACCCTCACTGGAGAAGGGGCATGGGCCCCCCATCCCCTTCTCCCGTCACGATGTCGGACGGCAGGTCCCCCAACCTGCCGTCTGTGACCCTCCCTCAACCTAATCTATTGCCCTCTGCTGAACAGAGGGACATAGAGGAGGGCCCCCACCGTGTGTTTTTTATAGAGGTTGTCTCCTCGCGGCCCGAAGGCCCCCGGCCCCACTCAGTGTGGGGTTACGGGTGCGGGGCCCATAGTGGACCCCGCGGGACATCCAGCAGCGCAAGCCACTGGACGTCCCCCTCCCTCTGGTTTTGGTCCGCGCCGGCCGAAGCCGGTACCCCCCATATCTGGAGGGCGTTCCCCTATCCGCCACCCGGGGGACGCGTCCGATGGAAGACCAGAAACTCCACACGGAAGCCCTATCTCTCCTGAGTCTTTTATTATTGACCTTTATTCTCAGCAAAGTTGCATTTTTTTAAATCAACTTTTGTTCCTAACTAATTTGAGTTACAAAGTACTGTTCTAGGACATAAAAATAAGTCGCAAAAGGATAAAAAAATTACACCAGATAATTAGAATACACAGTTTAATCAAAAATAAAAAAATAAACTTTTTCATAGAAGATGTTAAAAATTTCTACCACTCACTCGGTGGCAGAGTCGACATCTTCTAATAAAATTTCTTTTTAACAATCTAAAGGCCCGGTGATTATTTTTCACCTGGTGGGTGGCCGCTGATATTCGTCGTCGAAGCTCCTGCTCCTTGTTGCACTCCTTTTCGTATACCACTTCCTTGAAGTAACCCCAAAGAAAAAAATCTATGGGGTTTAAATCGGGTGAGCGCGGTGGCCATTGAATAGTTCCACCGCGACCGATCCAGCGATTTGGAAATACTTCATTTAGGTGACTCCTCACGTCACAAGCGAAGTGCGGAGGTGCGCCGTCATGTTGCAGCCACATAGCGCTTCTTGTTTCAAGAGAAACGTCTTCTAATAATGGGTCGAGTTCCTAATAAATTTGACCATTCACTCTTGCAGGCAGCTCGTGTGGTCCTATTAACTGTCCTTCGACGATCCCGGCCCACATGTTGACTCCGAATTTGTGTTGGAAGTGGAAGAATTTAAAAAACACCAGTGCGTTGAAACATACTTTCGTCCGACCACATAATTTTATTTAGAAATTCGGGATCTTCTCTGTTGCGCTGGAGCATCTCTGTGCAAAAAAGTTGTTTTTCGTAATCAGCCGGCAGCAGTGCTTGCACGCGCTGGACATGATACGGATGCATCATGTTCCGTTTTAAAACGCGTTGCACAGTCGTTTTCGGGACACCTAATGTTCTTGAAATTCGCCGTTGACTCGTCGACGGGTTATTCGATATTTCTTGAAGAATTTGATCTTCCATTTCCAAATATTGTACCATAGGGCGCCCGGTTCTCGTCGCGCTACTTCCAGGAATATGGCCCTCCACGTAAGCGTTGTGTACAAGCTGGAATACTCTGTAGTCGGGATAGCGATCACGATTCAGAAAACGTCGCCGATATTCTCTTGCTGCTTCACGAGCGTTTCCGTCACAAAAACCGTACACAAAATGCATGTTAGCATAGTCACGGGCTGAGAAAGCCATTTTTAATAGTCCAAATGCACTAATACTCAACCGAGTCCAGTAATAAATGCCAAGTTCGTAGGTGAAAATCCAAAACAGAGTTCAGTAAGAAATGCCAAGTTTGTAGGTGAAAATCCAAAACAGAGTCCAGGGAGAATGCAAAGTTCGAAGCGATAAAAAAAGAGCAGCGCAAAAAGTGACAACCGAATGACCGTGTTAAGTAGCGAACAGCAAGCAGAACACTAAGTAAAAGTTGCTGGAGGCGTGTAAAGGTTCACTAGCAGGTAGCTAGCGCAGGTAGTAAACCTCTCTTTGTTCCTGGGACCCCATGTCCAACCGGTAAGTTCTCAGAATACAAACAAAGCTTTTGTTTAGTGTTATTTTATTAACTGGTGGTACCACAAGAAAAGTGACACCGACGGGACAAGAGCTACGAAAAAAGATCGTAACGACCTGTCCGTTGTTAGAAATTAATTTTTAAATCCATTTTTGACTTATTTTTATGTCCTAGAACAGTGCTTTGTAACTCAAATTAGTTAGAACCAAAAGTTGATTTAAAAAAATGCAACTTTGCTGAGAATAAAGGTCAATAATAAAAGACTCAGGAGAGATAGGGCTTTGAGTTGTATCTTTTTACAATCCTCATGAAATGGTCCAGTTTTTCTACTACTGGGGCAGGTTTCCGCAGTACACTTTTTTTTTAAATCAATGACGAAAATGTTGGATCAAACAATTATGATACGAGATCCGTAAAAAAATAATTAATTTCTCATGATCCATAAAGACAGGGACGATGAATTTTTTTTGTTACATTCTCATCATGGACCGTCACTCTAAAAAAAAAACAACCACCAAAAGTAAGTTGCTCTTAACCTTCACCTTACGCCTTTTCTGTATGTTTCGCGCCTGGTTATGGCCAACCACCTGGTTATAGGTCGGACTATATTGGAGTTCCTTCAGGTATCCCACAGAGATCGCACCTTGGCCCCCTTTTTTATAACGCTTACCTTTTTGATATATCAAGCTGCTTTGAACACTCTAAACACCTATTATATGCCGACGATAAGAATTTTTTTCTTAAAGTGAGCCGTAGTAGTGATTGCTTAAATATGCAGGCAGATCTTGACAAATTATTCACTTACTACTCCGATAATAGAATAACCGTAAACATAAAAAAGTGTCAATGTATTAGTTTCACAAGAAAACGTGAACCTTTGGAAATCCAGTATAATTTTGGGGGTGTTGTAATTGAGAGGGTTGAGTTGGTCAGAGACCTTGGAGTTTTACTCGATCACAAGATGCTTATGAACAGTCATGTACATACTATTACTTTGAAGGCATTCAGAGCTCTTGGGTTTGTCATGCGCGTCTGCAAACCATTTACGCACTCTAACAGCATTAAAGCAGTCTATTACGCATACGTGCGCAGCCTTCTTGAGTACGGCAGCAGCATTATGGTCACCCCAGTACATAATCTATAAAGAAAAAATTGAACGAATACAAATAAAACTAATAAAGTACTTAAGCTTTCGTACTAGGCAACATAATCAAATCTGTAACGGGTTCAATCTGCTGACGCTTGAGGATAGATGAGGAATAGATATTGTTGTTTGATATCGTTACCGGGCGCCTAGACTGCCCAGAGCTGCTTGCGAATATTTCACTGCACACGCCGTCTCGACGAACTCGACATACTAAATTATTTCATCAACCGCACCATTTTACGAACTATGGCCAAAACTCCGTACTGTCACGACTCATTCATACATACAATAACAGGTTTTCAACAGCGGATCCTTTCTGTGGTTCTAAGCAGCTATTTAAATCCACTGTGATTAAATTAATACTTGATAGGGACTGAGGGGGTCGCACTATAGTGTCTATATGCACTATAGGTCGCACTAATATATTAGTATACCACATAACAACATTTTTTTTTCTTTCTAATACCTAAGTATTTTCTTTTTGCTTGTGGTGTTGTGAATATACTACATTCTAATAGCGATCCCAAGCTGACGCGTAGGGCAAGCGAGAGGGAGACAATAGTGTATTCTACATACTTACATAGGCTAACGCCTGTGTCTCGGAGGGGTAGGCCGAGTCTAGGGATGCCGCCTGCCACGATTTTGGTAAATCATTTTCGCGTCATTGACATTCATTAGTCGTTGCATGCGTGCCGCGCCGGTTTCGGGTACTATTTATCTTACCATTTGCTAATACATCCCCTATTTGGTCGAAGTAAGTGCGACTGGGACTTCCCTTACCGGCCTATCCTAGAATATTCTAACATGTAAAAAAACCTATAGTGTATTATTATTTATTTAACGAACTTATATCTGCCATATTATGATACCCACTACTTATTTATCAAACATGTGTATAATTATATTATCATAAAATAAAATAAAATATTTTATATCTATTTTACATATAATTATATTTATATTGTCTATATATGCTGTAGGCAATGTGTATAATCCGGCATTGTATAGAATGCCTAGGCATTGTATACATTGCCTAAAACGTTCAGGCAATGTGTATAATACGATTCATTTCATACATTGCCTAGGCATTCTATACAATACCGAATACGCTGCCGGCAATGTGTGTAAATGACGACGAATAATAATATCGACCCCTATTTGGCAAAACATCGTAAGCGCCAATTTAAGAAAAAAAGTTACTAGCCATTTAGTGTTTTATCGTAACCGCCAAAAAAGGTGCATACGCTAAAAAAAAAGTTATTTTTCTTTATCGTATCCGCCATGTCTGAAAAAAACGTCACATACGTTACCGCACGAGAGTGAAATAGACGTTTCGAGTTCGAATTCTGAGCAATCAGCTGGTTTAAAACGGTGTCAATCAATCGACATAACGTGGCTAGCGTGCGTACTACTGTTTGATCCCAAAAGAAAACTTAAATTTAGAAGGCAAAACTGCGTTAAAAGTTGTTTTTGATTAGTTACTGGTAACTCTCACTGCTATAATTTATTTTGCTTACTATCGCTTGCGTGATTAGCAGGCAAGGCTTAAAAATAACAATTTTTACCTATCCGTAAGAATTTGGACGCTCTTGCGCGATTACCGGACAAGTTTAGTACTATAATTGCAAATTGCCTGGGGCTCTTTCTGTGTGGTCAGAGACCCTTTTCAAGTTAATATTCTTTTCGACTGCCTCTTTAGTTCAGTCATCATTCAGCCACTAGAAGTGGAGACCACACATCGGCAAGCGCAGCGTAGGACGACCAGCCAAAAGATGGATAGACTGTCTTATCCAAGTGGCAGGAAGACACTGGATGCAAGCCGCTCCGGTCTTTTTGGAAATCCATGGAGGAGGCCTATGTCCAGCAGTGGACTTCTAGTGGCTGAATGATGACTGGACTAAAGAGGCAGTCGAAAAGAATATTAACTTGAAGAGGGCTCCTGAACCCACCCAGAAAGAGCCCCATGCAATTTGGAATTATAGTACTAAGCTTGTCCGGTAATCGCGCAAGAGCGTCCAAATTCTTACGGATAGGTAAAAATTGTTATTTTTAAGCCTTGCCTGCTAATCACGCAAGCGATGGTAAGCAAAATAAATTATAGCAGTGAGAGTTACCTGTAACTAATCAAAAACAACTTTTAACGCAGTTTTGCCTTCTAAATTTAAGTTTTCTTTTGGGATCAAACAGTAGTACGCACGCTAGCCACGTTATGTCGACTGATTGACACCGTTTTTAAACCAGCTGATTGCACAGAATTCGAACTCGAAACGTCTATTTCACTCTCGTGCGGTAACGTATGTGACGTTTTTGTCAGACATGGCGGATACGATAAAGAAAAATAACTTTTTTTTAGCGTATGCACCTTTTTTGGTGGTTACGATAAAACACTAAATGGCTTGTAACTTTTTTTCTGATTGAAAAACCGTTACAATTTATACATATTTTGTAGACGGCATCAAACTGCGTTGGTTACGATAAAAAAAGTATTTTCTTAAAATTGGCGCTTACGATGTTTTGCCAAATAGGGGTCGATATGTACACAGCAAAGTCGAGTCTGTTTTCGATCTTACATAGAGAACCTAACGCTCTCCGACACGCTCCGCTTCGCTACGCGCGTCGTCGCGCCTATATTTCTGTTGCCACGTATTCTTTACATTGCCGACCCCCCGTTCCATAAAACATCAATATTTCGTTCAATTTACTACCATCAAGGTATTTACTAATTTAATTTTAATAAAGTTGATTTTAAGTAAATATAGCGTGTCTTTTAAACCCTCCTACTTACTTACTTACATAACATTGATAAATTCGGGCCCAAATATAGTTATTTTACACATTACCTATGCGTCAACCGGCATTCTATACAATGCCTAGGTATTCCATACATTTCCTAGGTAAAGTGTGAAATAGTTTGAACATTCAATATCATTTCACACATTGCCTGGACGACCCCGGCATTCTATACAATACCTAGGAAATGTATAGAATGCCTGCATTATACAATTTGCCTATGACATATACATAATATACTTCATATATTTTTTTTTTAGTTTTTTGTTATCTATTTATTTGGGGCATATAATATAATAATAAAAAAATTAATTTTAATTTTGCTAACTTTTACACAGACTGCTCTCTTGATTAAATAGTTACTTAAGTCGTAAAAACCTGTAATTCGTTTTTTAAGTGTGAAGTTATTTAATTATTATAAATTGTTGTACTGGTAGGTCTTCCTAATAAATAAATAAAAAAAAAACTTGTTACAATGTGACTCCAAATATGAATGATCCATTCTGTTAATCTGCTACAGTCTGTAGGCAATAAAATGTTTTATGAAACTGTTATTGCTGGCACTGGCTTACAGCAGTTTGCGATGCTACTTGTGGTAGTCTGAAAACATAAGAAATTTACATAAGTTTCAATTATTTTAATCATTCCTATATTACTTTTGTGAAACTGTACTTTTAATTTAACTTACCAACTGGGCATTAATAGATTTTACATCTCTCATATTCGGTAAGTAAGTCCTTATTACCCCCAAATGTGGCTTGTAGGTGACCAATTAGCGCTCTAGGGTAATAATGTAGCTAGAAAAGCCCTAGGGCGGTAAGTAATTAAAAAAAAACTTCACTCTTTCAAAAAGTTCGCGTACATCTAACCATTATACTGGCAATAGATATCATGCATTCAGCTCAATGACAAAAGAGGTCGCTTCGCTATTCAGCCTTGTCTTTGTATGAGTATAATAGTCATAAATTTTAAATATCGAACGGCGAAGCTCAATTTCGTTCTAAAAAAAATAATTAAAAAAAAGACGAAAAAAGGCGGGAATAGAAAACTTTTACTTTAAATATTGTTTGTTTTTGGGATTTTTTTTATAATTACGTACTAAATAGGAAAAAAACATGAGTTCTGCAATTGATGAAGATATAACCTGCACTCCCGATTCAATGAAAATGGAAGCTGAAGCAGCATTTAACAATATTTTGCCTGAAAGTTCTAAAGAGAGATATTTGAAAACTTACGACGAGTTCATGAAGTGGCATCAAAAGAAAAACGAGTAATTTTTTTCTACTTACCTCACAATCGAGATGTAAAGCAGAGTAGTTAGCTCGGGTGTAAGCATCGATTGCACCCTCGAACTATAGGCGCCCTCGCTGCGCTCGTGCGCCTAAATATCTCGGGCTGCAATTGATGCCTTACAGCCCTTGGCTACTAATCTACTATTACTGAAACATTAAGCGGAGGAAACAGCAATCTAAGTAGTTAGCAATTCCGCACTAATGGTCCGTATTGTTTGTTCTGTTCCTGGCAATTACAGCCAAAGTGGATTCAGTCTGAAACTAAGTAATGAGATATTATCATCATCATTACCTTTACGTAGACGGCGAGTGTTGGATGAGTTAACCTCTTAAGACCCGGGGTACACACCATAACAATTGAAAACCATTGTTATTTTCAAGGTCAGGACTAAGGAGGTTAAGTTGAGAAATTGGTACCGATAGTTTTCCCATCACTATAGGTAGGTACACTTTTTACCACAGATATAGATAGACATAGATAACTTAAACACGTCAATCTGTATGAAAACCAACCGTGTCACTTTTATTCTACCTACTGTGACGTCACAAGAGCGAATTAGTGATGTGAATTCCTCCTTGTCCGCGCAAAATCGATTCAAAGGCGACGCCGCCGCCTCACGCGCCGTTCGGCTCGACTCGATTCAGCCTGGCCGCAGATGTACCTACGGAATTCCAGTACGATTTCCATATGACAGACAGAGACATTTTTTGACGTCATTCCTTTCAGAAACCGAACGAAAATTCCGTGCGTGTGCGGCCACGGCCAGGCCAGTCAGAGGTTAGTCTTTGTAGTGGATGGTCGCGCGCGAGTTGTGACTTGTGAAATCAAGCGTTCCGACTTTTTAACACCTACTGTGACGCTTTTGGATACCTCTGCATAATCTCAAATAAGTATCATCATCATCAACCCATTATGTCCCCACCGAGGGACACGGGTCTCTTCCCTGAGGAAGGTATAGGCCATACTCCAACACGGGAGCCAAGTCCGGATTGGTGGAGACTTCTAAGACTAGTGGCTGGTCTTACTGTGTCACAAGTTTTCAAGCCGCCTTTATGGCCTCTGACTTGGCTTAATGACTGACATCTATTGACGGCAGCCGGCACCAACTGCTTAACCTGCCTTGTGAAGCACGGAACCGCTCGGAAAAATGCCACTAGCGTTAGTCATAGACGGTAACCCATCCATGGACTGAACGCGCCGTATGTTGCTTAACCTTAGTGATCGTTTAAGCTCACTCAGGCAGCCCAGGCTACGAGCGATTCAGTTAATTCAAATTATAAGTATACTCGTTGATATTTAAATTTAATCACGTATGTATAGACATGCATGACAAGAAACGCAACAGTTTTAGATAACCTAAAAATCATTATTACAACAAAACGGGACTCAATCGCGTACAAGAAGGTGTTTATTTAATTAATTACCCTCGACGTTTCGAACGTTAAATAAACACCTGTGTATACGCGATTAAGTCCCGTTTTGTTGTAATAACCTAAAAATCACTAATCGATTCACATGAATGAAATCGATTTTCTGACAGACGAATGATATTATACGGAATTATTAAATAAAGGATATTTGAATTACATTTTAAAAATAAAACTAGTAAGATTATTAGCTCTGTGAGCTGTACACCTCGCTTTGTTTTAAAATGGTTGAAATTTGTAATTTTTTAAGTTTTCTACCTCCATTTCTTTGCTTGTAAAATATATGTATCTATGTGTATAGGTATACAATTTTAGATTTTTGTAGTTAAACCTTACAGCTACATAAGCTTGTATGCGTAGTCAAATTTTACTTGTTATAGGCTATGGAAAGAACCAGAGAAGATATTTTAGAAGCTAAAAGAAGAGCTAGCCGAATATGCCATGAATAAATAAAAAAAAGATTCGAAACTGAGTGCACTGAGAAAATAAAAACAAAAAGAAAATTATGCAAAGAGAAAGAGAGAGAAGCGTGTCGTGTCTATAAAAATATTTTATGGGAATAGATGAGTAGCAAAAACAAATACAGAATTATTAATGGCGACAAAATTCGAGAAAGTATTCCTGCAAAAAAAAGCAGGCTAAGGAAGTACTCCAAGTGAATATTAGGGAAGAAGAAGAACGTGAATTAATTAATTCCAGCGGCGGTAGTGACAGAGATCCCTGAAGAAGATTTGCCCTCCTTTTTAAAGCTGTCGTTTAAAATTAGGACATATTATGAGCTTGTTCTTATCAATACCTACTAAATTGGCTATTTGACACTTTTCGGAAAGATATTTTAAAATATACTGTGTAGGTTTATTTTATAAGCACATCTTACAACCATTTTATCGTTACAATTGTTAAGTAGCCAATTAGCGTTCTTAAAATTGTTAATATAATTCGTCTGTCCGATATCGATTAAAATCGATTATCGAAATTACGTGGTAGAACGAACAACACTAGTTGCTAGATTTGACAGACGAATGATAAGTTGCCTTGTACCGCGAACTCGAAGCGATGAGCGACAGTATCGCTTGTTCTCATGTCCATCGTGTCTTAACTCACAGCGTCAGATTAAACGCTCAAAGCAAATGCAGCAATGTAATGTGAACATTATTTACTTACCGTTAATCTATAGTTACTTAGGTACAGACTTGGAATCGTACCTCGGAATACTTAAAAAATAAATTTAAAATTAATTTATGCATAATATAATTTGAAAATAGCTTACTTGTGATAGGAAACATGTCCTTGAGTTTGTGTGCATACAATTTTTGGGCTATCGCAGTTTAGTGAGACGCAACAACGCATTTTCCTAATATTTACGGACGACCGGCCGCCACAACAGACGCGCGCGGAATATCTGTAGCGACGGCCGAGTGTGGATAAACTCCACAGTTCGGACACGCGAAGTAGATGCACTTGCGTGATCTATGTCTATCTATATCTGTGCTTTTTACTGCCGAGAAAGTATCTTATTCCTTGTAATAAATTAATAATATACTTATTCCTCTTACAGTGACACACAATGTTGATATCAACCCTTCAGTTGATAGCGGCGCTAGTGGAGAATTTAGTAGTAACATTTGAGGAATTTACCTAGACAAATGAGAATATTTTAACCCGTCTTTCAATTTTAATGAAAATATATCTATAAATCTTAGTAAGTGAATAAATAAAAAAAAATGGGGAACAGGATTTACAATTTATATGTTAGTTACAATTTTGCCCTCCTGAACAGATAACTTGGTGGTGCTGTAAATACGTTTTGGTGGTTGATAATGCAGTGTTTTATCCAAATAATATGAAAGTCGCGGTCTCCGCAGACGTTGACAAAAATGTCGCACGAAATGTCAAAATTCGCAAGATAGGCCGCGAGAACTTGGCTTGCATAAATTTTTCATGCTCGAAGCGAGTCACCTAAGCGAATTTTGACAGGTATACGCCACAAAACGTGTGACTCACAAAGTCACATGTTCGCATTGTGCGACTTTAATAGGTCGCGCAAATTTCTCATGCTCGAAGCGAGTCACCTAATGGCGAGCCGCGGGTTTCGCGCGACTCAATCGTTTGACGTATTTGCTTGTGAAAAGTCACTCAAAGTCGCGAATTTTGACAGGTATACGCCACAAAACGTGTGACTCACAAAGTCGCGGGCTCGCACGCTACGGGTGCAGACAAGTATGACATGACAACCACAGAGAATATATATCCTCGTACCTCAGGAGAAGGAGTACCATAGAAGGGGGAATAAAATAAAAAGTAACAGTTGTATAGCTGTCCATGTTACTCTTACGATAAATCTCTGCGCCAGAAAGAGACAGCTGTAGTGTACTCATGCACTAAAAATTTTACAATCGTACACGCTCAGAAGAAGGAGTACCATAGAAGGAGCGTTAAAAAATGAAAACGTGCCACATAGTCTGTTTCGTCAATTTAAATAGCCGCAAGCTACGTGTTAGAAAGAGAAAAATATAGTCGTGTCTTTGTTGCTTTTTTCGAGCGTACAACCCTTAAACGTCAGTTGGTTACCTTTGGTTACCATTACGCGACCAAATTAGAACGGCTCAGAAAATGACGGCATGCAATGTGCCGCCCAATGACATTGATTTGGCAGACGGTGTTCTGTGTTTGGCAGTGTGTTTGACAAGAGGTTTGGGAGTGCGCCGTTTTCAAGAAGCTTGTGTATTTTATATTTACTAAAGCACCATTTGAAGTGAATTTTAGTGGATTCTCATGGTATATAGTATAAGTAACCATCGGCATGGTGTGTGTTGTGTTAGAATGTATATCTCATTCTTCCCGAGAAGATAATGAAACAACATTCATCAGCTTCCACCGGTAAGTCTCAATTTTGTGTACCTAAAAGGGTATTTTCTCTAAGATTTCAACTATGGGCTACTAGAATTGCAAATTAGCTATTAGAGAATGGTGTTTTCATCATGATTATTGTGATAGTTTCGATATAAATCATAATACAAGTTTGTTGTTTGTTGTAGGGGAATAGGGATGGGACTTTCCCACTTTCTCAGTGAAAAAAAGTATCGATAGTTCGTAGAGCATATTTAGTTATTTCTTGCGTTCGTATAGTTGTTTTAATTGTTAATTATCTATTGCAGGTTACCCGAAGACAGCACAAAATAACAAATGTCGATGACGCAATATCACGTACAAAGTAGTCTTGGAAAAATTTACACCGCATTTGCAGCAAGCGACTGTTTCATAAACAATAGCAAGTGGCGTAGGTTCGAAACAAGTGCCGTACCTACTTTACGCTTTTCCTTAGCCCGCAGATCATTGGTAAGGTTATAATAATACATTATAATGATACTTAAAACAAAATAAAGTCTACATACTGCACAATTATGTCGACTGAGGTGCACGTTTTGCTGTATGTATGTACATCAGGAATTTCACATGAGACCCGACTGTCTCGTTGGTCGTGATTATCCAAGTGGTGGTTACTCCACTTGGATAATAAAACAGGTTGTCAGTTCCAACCTGCAAGGCGCCGTGTATCACTTGTAGAATTTTTCCCTGATTATTGCCTGACTGGGTGTTTTTTTCTATCCTGGACAACGTTTAGCAGTTAAAGGTCATAACTAGTTTAATACTATCATAGTCTGATTCTGGTGCAAGTGATTTTTACTATTTTTTATGTGGAAGTTATCAACGTGAAGTACTTAAATAAAAACAATTTTCAGGTTGCGCCCTCCGCGGAAATGGACTACGTTCGTGAGCTGCAACCAAGCTGATTTCATTTTAATTTCATAAAATATTATCTTTTACATTATGGCTGACACATTTTTGTTGAAAAAAAAACGTTAATAGGTACTTGTAAAACAGAAGTCAGGGATAAAAAACATATACATTATAGTAATACGTGTTGGTTTCTTCTCTATTGAGCTGCAGCCTGCCACTTTTTATGTGAAAAGCTTGAAACTACGTGCTTTATTTGATGCCAAATAATCTTGTACCAATAAATCGTTTGGTTTTTAATTTTTATTTTATTCCATCGAACCTGGACTGATGATGTTATTACAACGGGTGCCTTGAGTAACTATGCTAGGTGGTAGGTATTTATTGGAAACAAATACGTAATCTATTAACACGACACAGGGTATCCTAGTGTGGGGCCAGAAGCAATCTATGTGCCTGTGTGTAAATGTTATGTTATGTTATTAAATAGTTTTTCCTATTTTGGTCTTGTTTTATTCATTATACTTTCTTACAGTGCCACCATCTCATCTGTTCAGTTGATAGCGGCGCTAGTGGAGAATTTAGTAGTAACATTTGAGAAATTTACCTAGAAAAATGAGAATATTTTAACCCATCTTTCAATTTTAATGAACATTATATCTATAAATCTTAGTAAATGAATAAATAAAACAAAAAAATGGGGAACAGGATTTACAATTAATTAATTAGTTACAATTTTACCCACCTGAACAGATAACTTGGTGGCGCTGTATATGGTGATTATTGATGATTTGCAAACATATTTAAAAAAAAGGTTCTATATTTGCCGTACATATACATTTTGCCATGTTACCACATAACTCGGTAAAATCTTTCTTCGATTCGCTATAGCCCTATTAGTCCCATTTATATTATTGAAAACCTGATGTAGAATTACTTACTGTTACTTATGAATATTTATTGTAACTTATATGGTATGTACCATACTTAGCACATAATAACATAACCGTAAGGGGTTCCAGCTGGTTCACTAGCACCACCAAGGGAAAAATGATATTTTTTTAGAGATAAATACATTGATAATTAGATAGATAGATAATGGTGATAATAGTGATTATCATGGGCCCATGACTGTAATTTAAATTAATTGGAATTGGAATAATGGAATTTAGTCGTAGGTTTTTTGGTACACAGCCATGGGTCCGAAAAATCACTATTAAACATGGTGATGGGATTGAAAAGATACTTTTTGCAAATAGTGTAAAAGAGCTATGATTTTTTTATCATTTAATATTGATACTTAATTACCAACATTAATTTAAAAAAATACACAGATTATGTAGATCGGAATAAATAATATCGACATCTTTATGGTGTTTGTCCCAGCCCTATCGATTTTGGCTTTGTTCAGTAATCTGTGGCAACCGTGTACGATTGTAACATTTTTAGTGCATGAGTACACTACAGCTGTCTCTTTCTGGCGCAGAGATTTATCGTAAGAGTAACATGGACAGCTATACAACTGTTACTTTTTATTTTATTCCTCCTTCTATGGTACTCCTTATTCTGAGCGTACACGGTTGCCACAGATTACTGAACAAAGCCAAAATCGATAGGGCTGGAACAAACACCATAAAGATGTCGATATTATTTATTCCGATCTACATAATCTGTGTATTTTTTTAAATTAATGTTGGTAATTAAGTATTAATATTAAATGATAAAAAAAATCATAGCTCTTTTACACAATTTGCAAAAAGTATATTTTCAATCCCATCACCATGTTTAATAGTGATTTTTCGGACCCATGGCTGTGTACCAAAAAACCTACGACTAAATTCCATTATTCCAATTCCAATTAATTTAAATTACAGTCATGGGCCCATGATAATCGCTATTATCACCATTATCTATCTATCTAATTATCAATGTATTTATCTCTAAAAAAATATCATTTTTCCCTTGGTGGTGCTAGTGAACCAGCTGGAACCCCTTACGGTTATGTTATTATGTGCTAAGTGTGGTACATACCATATAAGTTACAATAAATATTCATAAGTAACAGTAAGTAATTCTACATCAGTTTTTCAATAATATAAATGGGACTAATAGGGCTATAGCGAATCAAAGAAAGATTTTACCGAGTTATGTGGTAACATGACAAAATGTATATGTACGGCGAATACAGGGTGCTAATTTGCAAACGTGCCATATTTAAAGAAAAAATAGTAATTAATGTTACCAGTTAATGCAGTCTACTAACAGTCTCCCATATTCAAGGAAGCCGTCGATAAAAATAATACTTATTTTTAGGGTTTGAATAGGAATAACCTAAGATGGAAGGTGCTGCGACATGCACGTAATGGGAAAAGACCGAGACCCCGCCCGTTGCCAAGTTGGCACCGAGTGAAAGAAACAGCAATAACAACAAGAAACATATGATTTCAGATTTCCCTTCCTACTCTCACGGGCTTAGGACCGACAAAACAACCAATTTCTTTGCTAGGAGGTTAGTAGGTATTAAAATATTGCGCAAATTAGTTTATTTACAAGTTAGTATAAAAAAAGTACGAAGTAGATAACTTACTCAAGTACTAACCTACCTTCAAATAAATCGTTGATCCGGCGTAGTTAAAAGTCTGAAATCACCATTATTTACACTAATTGAGACGTTATTTACAGGGTACTTACAATGAGTAAGTTGTACGGAGCAATTGTTCGAAGTGGCCACCGTTCTGCGCTATGCAAAGTCTCGCACGACGACACAAATTACTTTTTAAATTTTGCAACACAAACACATTTTGCCTAACAGTTTGGAAGGCAGAAATAATCCTTTCACGCAACACAGCCGCATTGTTTACTTCTTCAGCATACACTAGTCTTTTAACTTCTCCCTACAAATAAAAGTCTAGGGGAGTAAGATCCGGGGACCGCGCTGGCCAGGCCACTGGGCCTCCGCGTCCTATCCAGCGGTCACCAAAAGTGTCATTGAGATACTCGCGCACTATGAGTCCGTAGTGCGGAGGAGCACCGTCCTGCTGAAAATATAGGTTTTGAAGATCGTTCAATGGCACGTCCTCCAACATCTCATCAACCATGTGGTGCAGCAACTCCAAGTATGTAGCGCTGTTGAGGCGGCCCTCGATAAAATAAGGCCCCAACAGCTTCACGCCAATTATGCCGGCCCACACGTTAACACTAAACCTATGTTGGAATGAGTCTCGTTTGGTTTTATTGGGGTTGTATTCTCGGTGGGTCCACCAATGTTCATTGTGGACATTGAACACGCCGATTCGCGTAAACAAACTTTCATCAGACCATAAAATGTTAATGTTTTGGTTTTCAAGCAACCATCGGCAGAACGCAACACGTGGGGCTGCATCCGTGGGCACAAGATCTTGTACTCTTCGGAAGTGGAACGGGTGCAGTTCCTCCTGCTTTAGCACATTCCACACCGTTACGTGGCTGATGCCGAAGTGACGCCCTGCCTCCCGAGTGCTGGCACGGGGTTCGTTTTCAAAGTAGGCAAGAATTTGTTCTTGCAGCT
Source organism: Yponomeuta plumbellus (assembly GCA_947310845.1). Classification (NCBI taxonomy): domain Eukaryota; kingdom Metazoa; phylum Arthropoda; class Insecta; order Lepidoptera; family Yponomeutidae; genus Yponomeuta; species Yponomeuta plumbellus. Next base: position 11,762,393 of record OX371198.1, on the reverse strand, counting down.
CCACTCTGAGTCCTACTCCGCCTCGACCTTGGGCATGGTTGGGCACGTCGAACTGGCGGTAATCTCGGAGCCGTTGAGTAGCGGCTAGCATTACTTGGCGAGATGGTCTCGGCCGATTCGGGAACATTTCCGCGAACATTTCGACAGCTTGCCGCAAACTATCGCCACTCACGGCGTACAGTCGCACCATTTCCACTAACTCAATATTTGTGTAGTTATCCGTCATTGTCTTTACGAAACGGCGCACGGCGGTGGCGGCACGCGCACATTAGGTACTAATGAAAGAGCGTGCGATATCGGCACGTGCGCACGTCACAAAGGATGTCCGGTCACTGAGTGGCTAGGCTAATTGGGGGTGGGGGTGCGCTCGCGCGGCGTGTTTGTTCTAAAGTCCGCGCCACCACTGAATGCCGATGAGTTAAGACATTTTCGTTCTTATTTCAATGAAGACAAAGTTGTCTCCGTCGGTTTGTGTGGATGCGCGTGGTTGCCAAACCGCCGTCCTTTTATTCTTCTGCGAGTACACGAAAGTTTAGGGATGTGCGAGATAATTCGATATTAGAGCTGGGCGTTCTCTTTATCGATAAAAAATGTGACGTCAGAGAACAAAAGAAAAAAAATCGACTCTTCTTTTATGATTGATTTTTGTTTATAATCAGCAGTATAATCACGTCCTAAAATATGGCACGCTTGCAAATTAACAGCTTGTACAGAACCTTTTTTTTTAATATGTTTGCAAATCATCAATAATCACCATATACAGCGCCACCAAGTTATCTGTTCAGGTGGGTAAAATTGTAACTAAGTAATTAATTGTAAATCCTGTTCCCCATTTTTTGTTTTATTTATTCATTTACTAAGATTTATAGACATATGTTCATTAAAATTGAAAGATGGGTTAAAATATTCTCATTTTTCTAGGTAAATTTCTCAAATGTTACTACTAAATTCTCCACTAGCGCCGCTATCAACTGAACAAATGAGATGGTGGCACTGTAAGAAAGTATAATGAATAAAACAAGACCAAAATAGGAAAAACTATTTAATAACATAACATAACATTTACACACAGGCACATCGATTGCTTCTGGCCCCACACTAGGATACCCTGTGTCGTGTTAATAGATTACGTATTTGTTTCCAATAAATACCTACCACCTAGCATAGTTACTCAAGGCACCCGTTGTAATAACGTCATCAGTCCAGGTTCGATAGAATAAAATAAAAATTAAAAACCAAACGATTTATTGGTACAAGATTATTTGGCATCAAATAAAGTACGTAGTTTCAAGCTTTTCACATAAAAAGTGGCAGGCTGCAGCTCAATAGAGAAGAAATTAACACGTATTACTATAATGTATATGTTTTTTATCCCTGACTTCTGTTTTACAAGTACCTATTAACGTTTTTTTTTTCACAAAAATGTGTCAGCCATAATGTAAAAGATAATATAATATTTTATGAAATTCAAATGAAATCAGCTTGGTTGCAGCTCACGAACGTTGTCCATTTCCGCGGAGGGCGCAACCTGAAAATTGTTTTTATTTAAGTACTTCACGTTGATAACTTCCACATAAAAAATAATAAAAATCACTTGCACCAGAATCAGACTATGATAGTATTAAACTAGTTATGACCTTTAACTGCTAAACGTTGTCCAGGATAGAAAATAACACCCAGTCAGGCAATAATCAGGGAAAAATTCTACAAGTGATATACGGCGCCTTGCAGGTTGGAATTGACAACCTGTTTTATTATCCAAGTGGAGTAACCACTAGACCAACGAGACAGTCGGGTCTCATGTGAAATTCCTGATGTACATACATACAGCAAAACGTGCACCTCAGTCGACATAATTGTGCAGTATGTAGACTTTATTTTGTTTTAAGTATCATTATAATGTATTATTATAACCTTACCAATGATCTGCGGGCTAAGGAGAAGCGTAAAGTAGGTACGGCACTTGTTTCCAACCTACGCCACTTGCTATTGTTTATGAAACAGTCGCTTGCTGCAAATGCGGTGTAAATTTTTCCAAGACTACTTTGTACGTGATACTGCGTCATCGACATTTGTTATTTTGTGCTGTCTTCGGGTAACCTGCAATAGATAATTAACAATTAAAACAACTATACGAACGCAAGAAATAACTAAATATGCTCTACGAACTATCGATACTTTTTTTCACTGAGAAAGTGGGAAAGTCCCATCCCTATTCCCCTACAACAAACAACAAACTTGTATTATGATTTATATCGAAAATATCACAATAATCATAATGAAAACACCATTCTCTAATAGCTAATTTGCAATTTTAGTAGCCCATAGTTAAAATCTTAGAGAAATACCCTTTTAGGTACACAAAATTGAGACTTACCGGTGGAAGCTGATGAATGTTGTTTCATTATCTTCTCGGGAAGAATGAGATATACATTCTAACACAACACACGCCATGCCGATGGTTACTTATACTATATACCATGAGAATCCACTATAATTCACTTCAAATGGTGCTTTAGTAAATATAAAATACACAAGCTTCTTGAAAACGGCGTACTCCCAAACCTCTTGTCAAACACACTGCCAAACACAGAACACCCTCTGCCAAATCAATGTCATTGGGCGGCACATTGCATGCCGTCATTTTCTGAGCCGTTCTAATTTGGTCGCGTAATGGTAACCAAAGGTAACCAACTGACGTTTAAGGGTTGTACGCTCGAAAAAAGCAACAAAGACACGACTATATTTTTCTGTTTCTAACACATAGCTTGCGGCTATTTAGATTGACGAAACAGACTATGTGGCACGTTTTCATTTTTTAACGCTCGTTCTATGGTACTCCTTCTTCTGAGCCTCGTACGTAAGGCCCGACCTTGAAAATAACGATCACTTGAAGTGAAGACATTGGGCCTCACGAGGATATAATCACTACCTACACCACAGACCCACCTCAGTGTGACCAATGAGGAACGGTCTGTGTGAGTGTGACAACCAATGAACCAAACCAACCTCAAAAACAAAACAAAACTGGTCCATTTCTAATCAGGGCTGAATGCCTGATATTATTTTGTAATTGAATAAAGTTTCTGTTACAAATCGCTAATGTTTTTAAATAGCTGTTCTCGCGTTACGGTTTTAAAACTGTTCTGCCGTCATATAAGTACCAACCCTGCTGCTCCAAACAATAAAAACGCTGCTACAAACTTGTGTAAATATTTAAATATCAACAAATTCCAAGCAGAGCATATGTGCTTAAAATATCCGACAATAACTAAGTTAAATGGACGTCAGTTACAAGACTTGGTTGAAACTGTATTTGACTTGGGTTATGATAAGAAAGTGCTTATAGAAGAGCCACTATTGTTTAGTGTACTGCCAATAACTTTGAGAAATCGCCACAGAGTTCTAGAAGAATGTGGAATAGACGTTTCACCGACTCACATCGTGTCTTATCTTAATATTGTGAAACAGAAAACCATTCAAGTCCTAAAGAAACAAGAAGTGCTACCACGGGATCTGAATATAGAGAATAAACTTGCCAGTTATATGACTAAATGGCCAACATCCCTCACTACTCTAATTATTGGAGATGCAAATACAAAAACATTACACCAATTACGGTTAAAAATCATTCAAAGATACCTAGAGCTAGTACTAGATCTAACTGAAGAAGAATTTCACAGAGGCATTTCAACATATCCCACCATTAAACATCGCCCCCTTGCAATAATTAATGAAACTCTAACATTACTGCAAAGAAGTGTGTTAATACCTGACAACAAAATAAAAAATAATTTATATTTAATTCATGCCGATCCAGACAACTTGAAGGAAGTTATCTACAAATTCAGGTCAATTGGTGGGATTGATATACGGGAAGTTTTGAGGTTAAGGCCAAAACTTGTAATGAAAAGATATGAATCACTAGCTGAGATGAAACTAGTGTTAGAGGAGTTTGGCATAAGTGAAGAAGCACAATTGAGATGCTTTGAGATTTATACCCTCAGCCCTGACACAGTCAGGCAGCGACTGACTCTAGCAACTGGCATACCTGAGTTCAAAGTTCTTTTTAATCATCCAAGGTTTCTCAAGATGATTTATTACAACAATACTGCTATGGATAGACTGAGGATGTTGCACCAAAATAACAAGAAGTGTCTCAGCCTGAACATCCTTTCTGGTAGTTCCAACTGTTATAAATTATACATGAAAGCTCCAGGAGACAGGACTGGCAAGGGGAAAGATATGGTATTTTGTCTAACACAAGTATTTGGCAACAAATACCGTGCTAGTGATATTCGAGACATGCTAAGGAGGCATCCCTTTTGGATCAATGTTCCTGTGACACAAGTAAAATTTGCTTATGAAAAGCTGTCAGTGAACTTTTCGCCCAAAGATATTTTTGAAAACTGTGCAATCCTTTTATACCCATGGAACAAAATAAAGGAAATATTAAAACAAATGTCTTCAAATTCGAAGTTGAAAATACCATGGCTGACTGAACATATAGACTTGTTAAAATTAAGTAAATCCGAAACTTTAAGTGTGGTATTATATGCATTGGAAAAAAATCACTACTTTTCTGGTAATGGTGTGTGGACTGAAGAAAAAAATAAATCTGTTGACTTAGTTCTACAGAGTTGAAGAATCGGAACTGAAACATTTACGTCCAAAAATAATAATTCACATCAAATGCGCGCGCTATACCAGCGCGGTATAGCAGGGCGTAGGTACCATTTCAATATTTACAGAATAGCACCCTTATGTGGACATTGGGATTTTATATAGAAGCTTTGTATTGCCGTGCCTCATAACGGCACGGCATATCATGTGTTTGAATTGTGTTAATGCACTTTAGCCCTTGTGGTTTTCATTAATTACAAACTATAGACAAAAATTTTAAAACTTTTTACTTCTGTTCAATTTACCCATCCGCCTGCCGACGCCATCTCTGGATTAATTTAAACGATCTATGCTCATAATTGTACTGTACAGAACTTTTAATTATCATAATACATGCGTGTGCTTTACTCAGCTACGTTATGGGCTAGTTTGCATAAGGTGGAGCGCAGACGACAGACTTTTTGTGCGATCGAGTCCTTTTTTGTGCGCCGGACTTTCAAGATTTGCATTAAATAAGATAATTATTCATATTTTGACTTGATTGTTTTAGGTTTGTTTAAGTAAGCCTTAAATCTGTAAGATAAAATAAAAAAAATAACTATGAATGTTCCCCGTTGCATAGGTTCTATTTTCACGGACTAAAAAGTGCGTCAAGGATAATCTGTCGTCTGTGCTGCACCTTAAGGTTGGTTTCCGCACGTTATGAACAGCTACTCTTTTTAAGGTAGTATGATTTTTATTACTAACTCGCTGACCCGGCAAACGTTGTTTTGCCAGATAGGGGTATGAAAAATAGACAACAATCTATTCTCAAACCTACCGAATATACCTACATATAAATATAAAAACCGGCCAAGCCGTTTCGGATTTTTATATATTCGATTATAGGTACAATCGCGGCTTTCAATCGGCCCAGATTTCAGCGTGTATACTTGTATATTAATTACATTTTTGTAGGTACATAAAAATATATGTTAGGTATGTGTACCTAATCTAATCAACAGCATGTCAACCTTTACATTTTTATTGTAGGTAGTTAAGTACCTACTTGTTTGTTGATATGCTGTGGACGATGATGACTGGACATCCAGTTTCCATTAAAATACATTATTTGTCGCGGAGTACCGCGAGCTCGACCTAAAGAAAACGATAGTAAGTAAAATACAACTATCATATATTATGTCAATGGTTTTTAATACTGGCAACATTTGGTAATGTTTCTGAACTACCTTTCTTTTCTCTTTTTTATATTGCCAGTTAGGCCACATGGCGGGAAAAGTGGATTGTTGAAGATTGGGAGGCGAAGTAAAGGCATAAGTTTTGGATAAGATCTGTCTCCTCGCGCACGAGCCACGACCTTGTCGTGGCTGCGTGGCAGGACTCAACGGTTACCCTGGTGAGTTGATAATTCATAATCTGATTATAACGAAAGTATGAAAGTGGTGGTGACCGGGAGACGAGATGTTCCCATTTGTAGACTGGTTTCAGTGCATCCCAGATGGCCCCTGTGGCTTGTGGATGGGTATCTGGAATTAGTTGGTGGCTTGGGTTGGACTAGAAGGGGAGGTAGGAGGTCCATCCACGGAACATAAAGGTTCCGCTGGCGCTCGATGTTCATTAAGAAGGAAAACTTGCCCCTTCGAACAAGAGCTCTCAGAGAGGTCGTTACGAACGCCGTAAGGCTCTCTGGGTTGTAAATTAAATTAATTCAGTATAGAACTGACAGGGGTGTTTTGGCTCCGGGTCACTACTACCACGTTTTTCCGGATATGTCGCGTTTAGGTACTAACTCGGCTTTGTACCCTCATATTATATACAGTGTATTCTTATTGAGACTAAAAGGCCGCGACATATTTTGGTGGAGGAGCTGGGATCTCTGTCGTACGTCAATAGCCGTTAAGCAGTGAAGAAATGGTTCATGTATTTGTATTGTGTGGTACCCCCTACTTGCAAGTGGGCTGTTGGCCGGCAGTTTTCAAGGGCCATCTATTGAATTACAGCTAGACGGGGTAGGTGGAACTGACATTATAAAAAAAAAAGATCTGCTGGGGGTAGATAGAACTCAGGGATTCTGTGAAGTGTTGGCTGGTGGCGAAATGCTCAAGCAACTCTGTATAATCTATAATCTGCTGAGGGCAGTGGGCACCTCAGGGATTCTGTGAAGTGTTGGCTGGTGGCGAAATGCTCAAGCAACTCTGTATAATCTATAATCTGCTGAGGGCAGTGGGCACCTCAGGGATTCTGTGAAGTGTTGGCTGGTGGCGAAATGCTCAAGCAACTCTGTATAATCTATAATCTGCTGAGGGCAGTGGGCACCTCAGGGATTCTGTGAAGTGTTGGCTGGTGGCGGAATGCTCAAGCAACTCTGTATAATCTATAATCTGCTGAGGGCAGTGGGCACCTCAGGGATTCTGTGAAGTGTTGGCTGGTGGCGAAATGCTCAAGCAACTCTGTATAATCTATAATCTGCTGAGGGCAGTGGGCACCTCAGGGATTCTGTGAAGTGTTGGCTGGTGGCGGAATGCTCAAGCAACTCTGTATAATCTATAATCTGCTGAGGGCAGTGGGCACCTCAGGGATTCTGTGAAGTGTTGGCTGGTGGCGAAATGCTCAAGCAACTCTGTATAATCTATAATCTGCTGAGGGCAGTGGGCACCTCAGGGATTCTGTGAAGTGTTGGCTGGTGGCGAAATGCTCAAGCAACTCTGTATAATCTATATTCTGCTGAGGGCAGTGGGCACCTCAGGGATTCTGTAAAGTGTTGGCTGGTGGCGAAATGCTCAAGCAACTCTCCGTATAATCTATAATCTGCTGGGGGCAGTGGGACCCCAGGGATTTTGTAAAGTGTTAGCTGGGGGCGAAGTGCTCAAGCAACTCTCTGTACAATCTATAACCTGCTGGGGGCAGTGGGCATCTCTGAGATTTGGATGGATAGTCTGCCGGGGGCAGTGGGCACCCCGGGGATATCATAAACTTTAACAGTTCCCTACCAGTCTTAGCGGAAACGAATATATTTTGTTCTGTATATAAACAAGTTCTTTTCGGGTGTGACTGCGGCAGAGATTACAGAGTACCTATTTAACAAACAATAGCAATTTATTTTTTTAGGCGTGATACATCGATGCCTATTAATACCCTCGATGCTATATCGATTTTTTTTGTTTAAATAATTGTTTTTTTTCTTGTTTGCTTGCGCGCGTGAGTCGACGCATCTGATAGACATTTTGTAGAACCATCACAACAGTCTGAATTTTGAACGCATCTAATATATTTTTTATTCCTAGCAACACTGATTGTACGCAATAGTGACATTTGCCTTTTAAAAAAAAAAAAAGAAAGTATCGTGAGCGATTAAACGATTCAATCGATTTAGTTATCTCTCGATTTCCTATAGACAGATTTTTTAATTTTAGGTATGTCTTTGTGAATGTGGAGTGAATAAAATAAAGATTTCATATTTCTTGTTTTGTTTTATTACCCTTTAAACCTAAGATTTGCAAAATAAGCGTGTGATTTTGAGAAATAAATATTTCTGGTAACGAAATGAGCCATCCCTATGGTATGACTTTGACTTTGACTAAGTATAATTCTTTCTAATCTGTGCTTTGTTTGACATTAGTTTTTTCCCGCGATGTGAGAAAATTTTTTCTTTGCCTGAGATAAGAAGCGTCTAAGTGTAAAGAAAGTAAAAAAGTGCAAAAAGTAACTGTGTGAGTGATAGTGGAAGTGTAAATAAGGCGTGGCTACGTAGTAAAACTACTTTATATTGTATATAGTTGGAGTTTACAGGAAAACATCTGCTAAAAAGTTTGTGAACTATGCAACATTTTTTCTCATGACACCAATATAGTGTCGATAATGGTATTGAATGTTTTCCAGTAAAGAAAGGAGCGAGCTCCTATCCTGCCCTATCTATGGAAGAGGCACTGCGTAGTCGGCTGGAGCTGAGGCAAGCCAAACTCTTAGAGTTGTCACAAGAAGCCAAATCCGTCATAGGCCTATGTCATGCAGAGGGCGTGTCAGAAAATACCCTAAAACAGTCAAAGACCCTTCTGCAACAATGCATCGACAGATTCCGAGGTGAGACAATACAGTATATAGAAAAGGGAGACGGTTCTAGCGACCTCATGCAGAGTTGCATGAGAGACCAGATGGCGGCCGAAGACTTAGTAGACCAGATTAGTATTCTCCTCACCTCTGCTACAACCTCTCCAGAGAAAACACAGTCGTGTGGTTCGTCGAAGTTGCCGAAATTAGAATTGCCGAAATACAATGGAGATGTACTGAAGTTTTCAGAGTTTTGGGATACCTTTGAAGCCAATGTAGGTTCGCGAAATATACAAGACGTAGAGAAATTTGCCTATCTACAAGCCTCATTAGAAGGCCCCGCAAAGGAGGTGGTAGTAGGACTTACTACCACTAATTCGAACTATGCTATTGCAGTGGACATTCTCTGTAAGCACTTTGGTGGAATGGAAAAAATGGTAGATGCGCACTACGAAGCACTCAATAGCATGCAGAGAGCGAATAACACCGGTGTGGAGTGTAGACGGACACTGAACAACATAGAAAAACATCTGAGAGTACTAAGCACTTTGAATGAAGATGTCAACAATAGCTATCTAAGAGTGATAATTTCGAGTAAATTTCCGGATTCGGTGATGTACCAAGTTAATCTTCTTACACCTGGAGAAAGAACAGTAAATTCAATCAAAATTGCTCTCGAAAGGGTTGTGACCGCTATGGAAAGTGCGGACACAGAGGATTTCATTAAGGTTTCAAGCCAACGGGCTGTTGATCATCAAGGACCCTCAACTACAGAAGCGCTCCACGTTAGGATTGAACGGCCCCCCTTGAAAAGACGATATCCAATGTCTAACAACCATCCTTTAAAGAAAAGGCTTACTACAACAATTAGCCAATCTATAAAAAGAAGAAGAGTACAGTGCACATTTTGTGAAGAAAGCCACTACTCTGACCAGTGTCAACAATACAAGTCGCTGAAAGAACGTAAAAGGAAACTAGGTGACAAGTGTTACCACTGCTTCCGTGCAGGTCACAATGTGAAGCAGTGTAGGTCAAAGACACTATGTGTGCACTGTAAGAAACGACACAATCGTGCACTCTGCTTCAAGTTAACAGTGAAGGATAATCCTACAACAAACAAAAGAGATGGACACACAGAGGATTGTCCAGTTGACAGTGGTAATACTGATGAATTAATGGACACCAGATTAATGACAAATAACCCCAGCAATAATCACAAAATCTATTTACAGACAGCTGTCACAAAAATCGATGACCACATAATGTGCAGACTCCTCATGGACTCCGGGAGCCACAGGAGTTACTTAACTTCCCGCATTGCTAAGAAACTTAAACTGATACCTGATAAAGAAGACCTGCTGATGGTGTATACATTTGGATCACAGAAACCAAAGGAAATCATAAGTCCATCTGCAGAGGTGCGTATAACCACAAAACGAGGAGTAGAAAGAAAAATACGCGTCAACATTGTACCCCACATTACAAACAGCCTACCAGTGCCCAAAGTAGACATTACTGATGAGGTTGATCTACTAGCAGATGACAGCTCAGTGGGAGAGAGTATAGACTTATTGATTGGCAATGACTGCTATTATTCATTCCTGAGACCAGAATCCAAGAAACTGGTGGATAATGTATATGTTGTGAACTCTGATTTTGGCTGGTTGGTAACTGGAGAAGTTCTTGAAACCAACGTTGACCACACTTTGTCTGTAGTGACTTACTGTCAGTGTCATCAATCAGATTGTTTATATTTCACAGAACCTGACTTACCTCTTCGAAATATAGACATGAAATTCTTATGGATGTTGGAGAGTATTGGAATAACGGATTCTCCCAAGACTTCTCGCGAGGAAGAAGCTGTGAAATTCTTCAATGACACAACGCTTTACAAGGAAGGAAGGTACGAAGTTAAATGGCCATGGATACAGTATCCACCTGATCTATCTACCAATTTTGGTATAGCCTTTGGAAGGTTGAAGGGTTTGATCAAACGGTCTGATAAAGACACCTTAAAAGAATATAGTGATATTCTGAATGAGCAACTCAAGATGAACATTATTGAAGTAGTTGAGCCGAAAACGTCACCATACGAACAGTCAACCCCACCTATCACTTATCTTCCACATCATATGGTTAAACAAGGAGGAAAGAAAGGCCGTATCGTATATGACGCATCTGCAAAAGTCAAAGGCGAGAAAAGCCTCAATGAATGTCTCTATAGTGGACCTTCTATGCTTGAAGACCTAATTGGATTAATTATAAAGTTTCGGACAGGTAAAATAGGAATTTCTGCAGATGTTGAGAAAGCCTTCCTGCAAGTGGCTCTACAAGAGCATGATAGAGATGTGACAAGATTCCTATGGCCAAAGGACCTTACAAAGGAGCTGACTGAGGATAACTTAATGCATCTCAGATTTTGCCGGGTGCCCTTTGGCATTATTTCGAGCCCTTTCTTGTTGACTGCAACTATCCGCCATCATATTGCTAGGACAAACAAGACTCTTCTCACTCAAGTAGCAGATAAGTGTTATGTTGATAACCTTGTGCTGTCGGTGCAATCTGAAGATGAAGCCTTACAACTGTACAATGAGACGAGGCAAGCATTTCATGAAATTTCGATGAACATTAGAGACTGGACATCGAATAACGAACAATTCATACAGAATATTCCAGAGGCTCGGAGAGTAAAAGCAACTGATGAGGTAAAAATCCTAGGATTAATATGGCAACTTGAGCAAGATAGTTTGAAACTAAACTTGAGTAAAATGACGGAAGCCAACAAGGACACAATCACGAAGAAAGAGGTTCTAAGCATTCTAGCTCGTTTGTACGATCCTTGTGGGTTTGCTTCTCCCGCTATATTGCCGGCAAAGATAATATTTCAAGAACTTTGCGCGCGTAAACTAAAATGGGATGAACCCATACCTGATGATCTCAAGCAAAAATGGCTTCAAACACTACAAGTTCTGAGAACGACTGAAGAGATACAGGTGCCACGGTATCTTGCGAATCTAATGCCTGACGAGGAAATCAACTACGAATTACACTGTTTCTGCGATGCTTCGAAAGACGCTTATGCTACTGTCGTATACTTACGAATGACTTGTCAAGCGATTACGAAGACTGCCTTCCTAATGTCAAAGTCACGGATAACTCCAAAGGAGGACAAAGAAGACTTGAAAATACCAAGACTGGAACTTTTGGCATATTTAATCGGAAGTAGACTGACGAAGTATATCAAGAGCAACTTGGAATTAAAGATTACACGTCAAGTATTGTGGACAGATAGCCTCGTTGTACTCGCTTGGATGAAAACCAGTAAACTCTTACCTCCTTTTGTCCAGCGCCGGGTTAACGAGATCAAGTTAAATAAAGATATAGAACTGCGCTATGTTAACACCAAGGTAAATCCAGCGGATGTGGCTACAAGGCCAGAACTTTGGGAACGTGAACAATCTTTATGGTTCTATGGACCTGATTTTCTTCTTCACGCAGAGGATAATTGGCCACTTGTCAAACAGACTGGTGAAGAAAGCGTCTTTATAGTTGGGGAGGCCCTGGACAATGCTAACAGTCCAGGAGTTATTGAAAGTGAGAAGGACCAAGAACAACCCATGGAAGAAACCCTTGCACCAGTGCCTGAGGCACACTCTGAAAATGAATCTATACTTCGGATAAAAAAACTGCAGTCTAAACACTTTCCAGAAGAAGCCGATGGTAAAGTCACGCACTTAGTAAGAAATCTTGGCCTATTTGTTGACATCGACGGAGTTCTTAGATGTAAAGGCCGTATGGCAAACACAAACTGGCCGTATGACAAGAAATACCCGATTCTATTGCCAAAGATCAGCGAATTTACTACAGAGTTAATAAAAAGCACCCACGCTGATAATTATCATGTGGGAGTAGAGCATACTCTCAGTATCATCAGGCAAAAATACTGGATACCTCAAGGCAGAACAGAAGTCAAGAAAGTATTGAAAAGATGTCCGAAATGTATCAAATATGGTGGAGGGCCTTACAAGCTTCCGCCTGCGCCAGCCTTGCCCATGGAAAGAGTGAATTACAGCACTCCGTTCACCTATGTGGGAATGGATTATCTGGGCCCGCTATATGTTACTATGGGATCTGGCGAAGAAAAAAGATGGATTTGTCTATTTACTTGCCTAGCAGTTCGCGCTGTGCACCTTGAGGTGGTTAATGACCTGACAGCCGAAGAGTGTCTCTTGGCCTTACGTAGGTTCATAGCTGCAAGAGGACTACCGAAAAAGATTATCTCTGATAATGCAATGTATTTCAAACTTGTGTCAGAAGTCCTTTCTCGTCCATACTGTATGGAAAATGGTATAAAGTGGAGATTTATTACACAGTTAGCGCCGTGGCATGGCGGATTTTACGAACGCCTCGTAGCACTGGTAAAAAACTGTTTAAAACGGACACTCGACAAACACCTGCTGAACGACCACCAGCTAATGACGATCGTCAAGGAGATAGAAACTGTCATAAACTCTCGACCGCTTACTTCGGTAGGCAATGAGTACGAACATATATTGAAGCCTTCTGACTTTCTGTCATTAGGAAGTTGTTTAACACCAGCCCCATCCGGACATGTTACTGGAACTGAGACAAACACTAAGGTGGATCTTCTTAGAAGCTGGAAAAGAGGACATGCCGTCATGAATGATTTTAAACACATGTTTATAAATCGGTACCTGTTGAATTTGAGAGAAAGGTACAATAATTCGCATCGTCAACCCCGTGTGAAAGCGCAAAAACAGCCTCGAGTTGGCGATGTAGTTCAGGTGAAGGATGACACCAAAAGTAGAAGCAACTGGAAGGTTGGGAAAATAACATCTCTAATTAAAAGTTCAGATGGTCAGTATCGATCAGCGAAGATAAAAGTTGGAAATTCTGAACTTATTCGCTCTGTCGGTCATTTGTATCCATTAGAGATAGACATAGACGATGCTGAGGTTACTACAACACCAGAATGCACTCCAATGGCCGATGTGACGCCTCATGAAGTATCAGTTACTGAAGATACTATGCCTGTGCAAGGAGAGCTTAATCAAGAACCTCTCAACATAGATGAGACTGTCGAGGAAGCAGTTGAATGTCGAGGAGATACCATTGAAATGGAAGTTGACGATCAACCTGAGCAAGTCTCCCTTGGTGACTCACAGGCGTCCGCCGCTACTGATGAACATGTAGAAGAATCACATGAGGAGGTCACTGAACACCCAATAGAGTTCGAGGAACCTAAGTCTAAAAGGGAGGCAGCCATTCGGGCAAGAGAAAAAATAGCCGAATGGACACGCCAACTTGCCGCCCTGTTATAACTTCCTTTGCCCTCGGGAGTGTCGCGGAGTACCGCGAGCTCGACCTAAAGAAAACGATAGTAAGTAAAATACAACTATCATATATTATGTCAATGGTTTTTAATACTGGCAACATTTGGTAATGTTTCTGAACTACCTTTCTTTTCTCTTTTTTATATTGCCAGTTAGGCCACATGGCGGGAAAAGTGGATTGTTGAAGATTGGGAGGCGAAGTAAAGGCATAAGTTTTGGATAAGATCTGTCTCCTCGCGCACGAGCCACGACCTTGTCGTGGCTGCGTGGCAGGACTCAACGGTTACCCTGGTGAGTTGATAATTCATAATCTGATTATAACGAAAGTATGAAAGTGGTGGTGACCGGGAGACGAGATGTTCCCATTTGTAGACTGGTTTCAGTGCATCCCAGATGGCCCCTGTGGCTTGTGGATGGGTATCTGGAATTAGTTGGTGGCTTGGGTTGGACTAGAAGGGGAGGTAGGAGGTCCATCCACGGAACATAAAGGTTCCGCTGGCGCTCGATGTTCATTAAGAAGGAAAACTTGCCCCTTCGAACAAGAGCTCTCAGAGAGGTCGTTACGAACGCCGTAAGGCTCTCTGGGTTGTAAATTAAATTAATTCAGTATAGAACTGACAGGGGTGTTTTGGCTCCGGGTCACTACTACCACGTTTTTCCGGATATGTCGCGTTTAGGTACTAACTCGGCTTTGTACCCTCATATTATATACAGTGTATTCTTATTGAGACTAAAAGGCCGCGACATTATTATCCTTCTTATTCCAAAACCAAGTCTATGCATAGCACCGAGCTTATCACTAGTTTTAAACCACTGGACTAAAATAAACACTTTTACAGCTTGGCAAAATAGAGTATGGAATAAATGATGGCGCACTACCGTGCATATGGCCACCCCTATAGTGTGACTAAATAAGTTTGATATTTTATTTCATTATTACCAGACTGCTGGAGGAGAAGAAAAGTAGCTTCCAATAGTGATGAGAAAGTTATAGTCTGCGGTGATTTTCATATTGGCCTGCTAGTAAACCTTTGAACACAAAATTACAAATTACATTTAAATCATAATAGTCAATATTTTCTTAGAGCCAACCAGGATTACTGTAACTACTGCTACTTGTTTGGATAACGATCGCAATTTTTTTGGTCAAATTTTAAATTTTGATATAGATTCAAAACCATCAGAACACGTTATTCTCTGCAGGCCCATTAAAAGTTAAAAAGTTGAATAACTAAATTAGATCTCCAAGTAGCGATTTTTAGCTATATTATTATTTATTAATTTAAGGTTTTATTTATTGACTGTTAATACATATCAAATAATTTGTTGCATCTACATTGTTTAAGCATCAATATCGACTTGAGATGACCACATGAAAGGAACAATGAAATCAGTAAGGACTAGTTTGATACAAATCAATATATATTATACAAATCAATATCTTTAGGACAAACCCAAACCAAAAAGTTAATCTGCCTGTAAAAGCTCTTCGTCTAGATATTCCACTCCTGAAAGGACTTCTTCTTGGTTTGATCTTCCAGCAAAGTCAACTTCATCATCTTCAAATTCGGACGCATCACTGCTGCTGCTGCTGTCATCTCTGAGATTAATAACCAAGTGCTCTATTTCTGTGTACAAGCTTCCACCTCTATCGTAATATTCCTTCTCAATTTTCATCACGTGTCTGCAAGAATTTTTCCAGTTTTCGACAGTAATACTTTGGAAAGCTTGTTTTGCTGCAAGCTATAAAAAAAAGACTTATTTAAAAATAATAGTGTAGCAGATAAAAATTTAATCGAGCTCAGATGCTTTATTCACTCTTACCTGGATATTAGTGGAGCACACATTGCTGGAGGCGATTTTATGTTTCGCAATTCCCCATATCAATTCGATAGGATTTAAGTCACAGTGGTAAGGTGGCAGCCTTACCACTGTGTGACCATGATCTTCCAAAATCTGGTCGATTTCATATATTGGCTCTGGCTTGTGTCGCTTTACAAGTGACAATAGCTCTGGTTTGCGCAGACTTTCGTCAAAGTTCACGTTATTAGCCAGCAGCCACAGCTTTATATCAGCAACCCTTGTTGCACTGGTTGGCGACTTATTCAGAACCACTGAGTGGTAGGGCGCATTATCCGTAACAATTATTGAGGCCTCTGTGTGGTTTGGTATTAATTTTTCCCTGCCCCATTTTGTAAAATTTGATTGATTCATCTCAGAATGATAATCTTCATTTTTGTTTGTGCCTGAGAAAATTAATAAGGCATTCGGTACAAACCCCTTCTCGCTACCAGCATGAACAATAATATATCTTTTGCCTTTGGCCATATTGTGTTTCACTCCACTTATGTCGATCGATTGCCAGCACTTTTTGAGTTTGTACGAAGAATGTACATAGCTTTCATCTAAGTACACTATATTTTTCTGCATTTCCTTAGGCAAATTTCGGTTGTCCATAATGACTTTGAGGTATCTCTCGCGTTTGACAGCTATATTGTTTTTTTCCATTAATACAGAATGATCTGTCTGACATTTTTTGTATGCGAAACCCAGTGCCAGCAAAATCTTTCTTAGATGTTCACGACTTCCATCGAAACCCAAATCTTCTCTAAGAACAGGTAATAAGCCTCTGAGCGCAGGCACCTAAAAAATAGAAAAACATTACCTAGTTTTTTTTCACAGTAGGTACAAAAAGTCGACACATAAGTTATGAGTTGTCCTCCCACAAGTTAAGTCATTCTCACCTGTTTCTTCACAACATAGAAGAAGTGTACTTTTTGCCTAATGGCACACAAATCGAAGTCGTCCAATTCCTTCCGTGGTCGACCTTTTCTATGTTTTCCTGGGGTGGAAAATTTCCCTTCATTAGTTTCTCCTTCTTGCGCAATCTTTCTCACGGTATTGACGCTTACACCTCAAAAGCAACAAAATGTTTATAATTTTTTATTTCAAGTATCAAGTCTGGTCAGTTTTGTATACGCCTCCCGTAAATTTGCAAGGCATAACCTAAAAATATTTTAGCCCAATAAGCCAAAAACTCGTGTCTATTGAATTACAAACATAGAGAAGATTAAAAAAAAATTGAAACAACTGTGATGAATTTATTACAAAACGTATTTTTTTTATAGTTTTTTCTGCGGAGTGGGATTTTGTAATGCCACCTAAAGGGGAAGTACTCTTTATGCTGTAGATAGAAAATTTTACTCAAAGAAAACATTCCTTTATTTTTGAAAAGAAAAAAAACTGCATTCAAAGATTTTTTTAAATTCGCTTCCCGCACCCGGTAATCGAACCGACTACAATCTGTGAAAGTTGCACCCTGTACTTTTATTGCAGCGATCGTTAGGGTCAATTATAAGGGTGAAATCTCTCTAACAAACTTCATAAATTAAATGAAAGGAAAACAATGAAATCTTAAATTGTTTTAATTATTTACTGGTAAACTAACTAATTAATACGGTATTTGACACTATCAACAATAAATTATTTGAGATGCTCGATTAAAACAAAAATTTCAAAATGATTCGGAAAATGTATTTCTTTTATTCATTTACTAGCTATCACAATTTTTAAATAGATTAAACATATAAAGAGTGCTCTGAAATGTGACGTCACAAGCAAAGTATTTTCATACAAAATTCCGTTTTAAAAGTAACTCATTTGACATCCTGTCAAATACCCAATTGCTCGAAATGGGCTCCATTTTCTTGGATACACAAATTTATTCTTCTAACGAATTCATTTCTAGTAACCTAATAACGTGTTGTGGTGAATGTTATAAATCGTATTCTGAACTTCAACTCTCAACTCGTTTACATTCTCATAAGATTTAATGTAAATTTTGATTTTTTACATACCTAAGTTATGTCGCATCAAGAAAGGAGTCTGCATTACAATCACGTGCAAATTGCAATCGTCTTATCTAAATAGTAATTCGTCATTTTAATCGATACATGACGTCAATGATAATTATTAATTAATAACATAAGTAAACTTAAAGAAACGGATCTTTGAGTAAAAGAGCTTTAACTTGACCCATTGAATTAATAATTTAAGATTTCATTGTTTTCCTTTCATTTAATTTATGAAGTTCGATCGATGTAATAAAAGTACAGGATGCAACTTTCACAGATTTTAGTAGGTTCTTTTACCGGGTGAGGCATGCAAAATTTTAGAAATCTTTGAATGCAGTTTTCTTTCTTTTCAAAAATAAAGGAATGTTTTCTTTGAGTAAAGTTTTCTATCTACAGTATTAAGAGTACTTCCCCTTCAGGTGGCATTACAAAATTCCACCCTGTATAAAAACTACTGGCCAGCGCTGGCCCATCATGTAGAGGCACCATAAGAGGGAACGGGCCTCAGAAGAAGGAGTACCTCTTCTGAGGAACGGAACGGGCGCAACCACAGAGTACCAAGGCGCGAACGATTTATTGCTTTTAATCTGTGTTAGTTTGTTATTGTTTTTTTCATGGTTAGCACAGACGATATAGGGATACTAATGGTTAGCTGTTTTGTTGTGAACAGAACTAAGAGAAATCAGTCTTTTTTTTACAATGAACCATTAAAAAGTAATTTAATTCTTTTGATCAGTGCACTGAGACGATAATATCCGTTCTACGATGATTATTTTTCTGAGTGAGCTGCAAAAAGAGCATTTGAAGCTTATCTATGAACATTCAACTCAAGGTTACAGCTAATTTATTCCAAATTATTAGAGAATAGTTTTTGTAGAACTACGGCTATCCAAGGCTATTGTAAAAGCGCAGCATTGCAAAGGAGTAGAAATTATTTAATAGTTAGCTAAATAAAACACACATTTTACATGACGTTGGAGGTCACAGCTTGTAGGGCAGTTTCACATGGATGTTGTCCACAAGTTTTCATGAAGTATTAAAAATTTTATTCAATGCCACCTAATTTTTATTGTTTCAGTTCTTGTAGACTTTTGCAAATTGGCCATCGATTTTCTCAACAATGGATGCAACAACTTGAAATATAAGGCTGCAGCAGGTATGGAGACACACTCACACATATTCACTTCTTACTACCATTAGTGGCTTTATGTTACTGACATTGGTAGCTACCTCCCATTGTCTCAACTTATCACTAGGTTTATCATTGGTGTACTAAGTACATGCATGTATGTACAGTCGATAGCAAGTCAACCTTCACATTTTAGTTGCAAAGTCGCCCGTAACGCAACGGGGTAGAGAGCATGGTGTATAGGATGATGTGCTGTCGACTGTATTATGATAACCATTGAAAACTGATAATGTCTCTTATACTATATATTTGCTATACTTGAATATTATTCTATAATCGACTACATCCAAATGGCAGGAAGACGCTGAATGCAAGCCGCTTCAAACCAGTCTTTTTGGAAATCCATGGAGGAGGCCTATGTCCAGCAGTGGACTTCTTGTGGCTGAATGAATATGATGATGATGACGACTACTTGACCGAAAAATCTATCTCTATCTCTAATAATATAAAATTCTTGTGTCACCACTCAGAGCGGGTACACACTATATGAAAAGACGTGAACCAGGAGGCAGGGGATGGAGAAAACTCGAGACGTGTGGTGCGGTCGGCGGTGTATTCGAGAAAGAGAGGCCTTGTAAGGCCTAACACTTCTATTTATATTGGTTTCGTACAAAAAGGCGACAATAGCGCCGTCTAGCGGCATAATCCCGAACAAGCTATCACACCGATGGTTGAATATAGATTTGGTTAGGAAATCATGGCGTGGATTATTTCGGGGAAACGCCACCAGATGGCGGTACCGATGCTGTCGTTAGACACTACCTGAGCCAAATTCTATAACGAATGGCTATAAACAAACCATTGCTAGGCAACGACTTGTTTACACCTAAAGGGCAGATGTTAACAACCTTTTCTAGAAATCATTTTTATACAATTATGAATCGTTCTTCCTACTAATGTAAAAAGTTAATTTATGTTTATATGTTTATGATTTTATAGTGAAAGGCTTAACCGATTTGAATGACACACAGATGTAATGGACATCCACGCGAGCCGTGCCACATGATTTTCCTAATAGAATTAAGCGCGTTTAAGCAAAAAACATACAAACTCGACTGACAGGTCAAGAGTCAAGACAAATCAAAGAGAGTAGGTATAACTCGACAAAATTATATTGCTACGTTTCGTTATATCAAAATATTTTTTCTTCTTATAGGTTTTAAATGTCTTTCTTCTTAATATAAATTAATAAATAATTCGTAAAATTGTCTATAAAAAATAATACAGTACCATTAAAATAAATGTAAAATTGTATAAAAATATTTTTGTTACGTATACAGTGTGAGTCTTCATAAAGTGCACATATCAAAATCAGGGAAACTACACCCCATTTCATCGACGGAAAAAAAAAATTGTATTTTTTATGATTTTTAAAAAATTATGAGTTGCACCTGTTGACCCTATTTAGATAAATCGTCATAATTTTTAAACTAAGTGTGTTATCGAAGTGAAATAAATTTTGTGATGATGTCTAATAATAAGCCGTACCCATAAAGTAAAAATATCCAAGAAAACAAACCATATAAATTTATAATTAAGTGAAACTTGAAGAAAATCTGTAATTTTTTTCATCATTTTTGCATTTGTTTTACAATTTCTCCTAAAATCATGCTATTGACCCTACTTTTTTTTTCATTCTAGCTTATTCTACATGGCATTAGCTTTCTAAAAGTAAAAATTGCACGTCTATTACTTAAATACAACTTCTTAAATCAGTTTAAAAAATGCAGTTAACTGAGTTAGAGCTGGAGGATGATTAAAACAAAAGTATTTTTCAGCATAAATCATTTATTTTCTTTGACAAATTAAAATCAAATCAAATTGAAACAACGAAACGCGAGTCTTCCATACTTGGAAGTATTATAATCCACGTATTATGCGGTTGATTTGAAAATTAGTTAAAGTATGAAAAATTGTATTGACAAACGACTAAACTTCACTGTTGGCATAAACGAAATTTCCCAAAATGTGTTTCACACCTGAATTTCATCCATGTTTCTTTTCTTGTAGGGCTATCGCGTAAACTTTATGTCTAATTTTTTATGGTTTTTCGAAATAACAAGGTAATATGCATGTTATTTGAGTGATTCTAGTGAAATTTGCTGCAATCGGAATTGTTAATAAATAGTTAGGCTATAATCATGTAAATAATAGAAGGTTTGTAAAACGTGAATTGTGATAACCCTAAATTGGTTTGTTTACCGCCATTCGTTATCGAGTTTGGCTCAAGTGTGTGTAGGCGTTTTGAAGCGCGCGCTTTTGTAACGCGCGTTGTAAGAACTATGAGGTCTGATTGACGTGTACACATGCAAACGCGCAGTAAGCGCGCTGTAAGCGCGCGTTTGCATGTGTACACTTCAATCGGATCTCATAGTTCTTACAACGCGCGTTACAAAAGCGCGCGCTTCAAAACGCCTAGTGTGTACCCGCTCTCACCGTCATACTCCTTCGAAACGGCTCGACCAATATTGATTAAATTTTATCTGTATATTCGTTAGGTCTGAGAATAGGTTATTATCTATTTTTCATAGCCTTAAGTGAAAAAAACTGCTCTGACACAGGAAATTGACATCATACCTAACTGTATTTAAATAACTTTTGTTAATTAAACAAGTGACTTTTTATTATTTTGGGTATGCCTTTCTCTAACAGTTACTTTAAATTATATTGTTTTGACGTTATGAACTGTGGCAGATAATTACTATACTTTAGCGAATTAAAATAAAATTTATTTATTCAACCAAATCACCAAATCATACCCACTTATTACCTACTTAACTACTATACTTAGTTCTTGAAGTGACTCTGTAAGTCTGTAGTAAGTTATACATGAACTAGCTGTTGCCCGCGAATACGTCCGCGTGGCCTTTAGTTGAGTAAAGTGTTTGCAAATAAGATAGGGATACTTTTAGCGTATGCGAAAGAGCTTTCATACTAACTTCTCAACCCCCTCTTACCCTCTTAAAGGACGATTTTTGAAAAACTACTTTACATGTCTTTGATGACTTTTAATTAAGGACCTTCAGGCTGAATTTCATTCGAATAACTTCAAAAATGGCTAAGTTTCATACTAACATTGCACCCCCTTTTATCCCCTTAAGAAATGATTTTCGAAAAACTACTTTACACGTCTTTCATTACTTTCAATGAAGGACCTTTATGCCGAATTTCATTCGAATAACTTCAAAAACGGCATAGTTTCATACTAAGTTTGCACCCCCCTTTTTCCCCGTTAAGGGATGTTTTAAAAAAAACGATTTTACATGTTTTTCATAATTTTAAACGAAGAACCTTCGTACCGAATTTCATTTGAATAACTTAAAAAACGGCAAAGTTTCATACTAACTTTGAACCCCCATTTTATCCCCTTAGGGGATGAATTTTCAAAAATCCTTTCTTAGTGCTCCCCTATGTTATAAAAGAAACTCCTGTGCAAAATATCAAGTTTCTAACCCTTATAGTTTAGGCCCTGCGTTGATATGTCAGTCAGTCAGCTTCTCCTTTTATTGTATACTAGCTGTTCCCGTGACTATGTCCGCGTGGGCCTTAGTTGAGTTGAGTAAAGTGTTTGCAAATAATTTAGGGATACTTTTAGCGCATGCGAAAGAGCTTTCATACTAACTTCGCAACCCCCTCTTACCCCCTTAAGGGATGATTTTCGAAAAACTACTTTACACATCTTTCATGACTTTCAATGAAGGACCTTCATGCTGAATTTCATTCGAATAACTTCAAAAATGGCAAAGTTTCATACTAAGTATGCACCCCCCTTTTTCCCCATTAAGGGATGATTTTAAAAAAAGTATTTTACACGTGTTTCATTATTTTAAATGAAGAACCTTTGTACCAAATTTCATTGGAATAACTTCAAAAACGGCATTACGTATGGAACTTATTCTGCAAATAATTTTAAAAACTTTTACGACTCTTTAACTATTCAAAAAGGTATAACATTTAATAGGTATGTGTTGGAGTAATACAACCTCTTTAGCAATGAAGTATTTTTAAGTATTTCTAGTTATTTGAAAAGTGAACTGTTTTTGCTGTTTATGTCAGTTGTCACAAAATAATTTAAATTATTATTGTATTAGATACTTTCCTAACAAAATAAAAGTCTTTATTATTGTCTAATTCTATATTTTTATTATCCATTTCTAATTGGTTATGGGCCACAACACGAAGTGTTTAAATTAGCAGTGATAATTATACGGGATTAGTCATGGCAGACGGAGACAATATACAAGGTACGTCTAGTATGTCTACTAACTTATCTGCACATTTTACGAAACTAAAAGGCAAGTCTAACTACACTACATGGGCTTTTAGCATGAAAATGTATCTAATAGATTTAGACCTTTGGTCAGTTGTGGAGGACGATAAGTTAGACAAAACTAAGCCTGAAGAAATAAGAAAAGACCAAAAGGCTAGATCTAAAATATGCCTTGCCTGTCATGAACTGATCTATCCCGTAATAATGACAGCTGCTACTGCTCACGATACCTGGAATTGCCTAAAGAAGGCTTACGCCGATAGCGGCTTAACTCGGAGATTAACCTTGATGAAGAAACTCCTCACTACAAAATTTGAGAACGATATTGAGCCTTATGTAAACAAATTACTAGCCACGCAGCAGGAGTTTCAAGGTATTAACGCTGCGGTAACTGATGAATTCTTAGCAATCATCATGCTAGCAGGATTGCCAGATAAATATAGCGCCTTAGTGATGGCACTGGAACATTCTCAGAGTAAAATAACATCAGATGCTGTAATAACTGCACTACTGAAAGAAGATCATCGCAATTCAGAAAGAAGTAGTGTCGACACACAAGATTCGGCACTAGTGACGTCTTCTAATTACAAAAGTGTTAGAGACTCTAAGATCCTGATGTTTTGTAATTATTGTCGAAAACCAGGACACGCAATTCCAAATTGTAGAATACTTAAAGCTAAATATTATAACAAAAATTCAAATGAAAAAGCAAATGTAAGCAATGAGGTAACCCTACTTGTTAACGATGACCTCAACGGCAATCCTAACGTAAGTACAACTATTAACTCAAAGGAATTTTAAAATAATGTTATTTGAGTAGGCTCTAGTGGTAGTACCGACATAACTGAACTTCGATACAAAAAAAATCTTTTTACTTCCTGGTACCTTTAAACTATGTAAAAAGGTCAGATATGCTTTTTTGTGCTCTGGGTCTCCAGACAGCATGTCTATGCTGTCTCAGGTGTTTAGGTACCTACCTATTTCAGTATTTCTTTTTTAGAATATTCTACCTATCTATTGTTTTTGTGTTATTCTGCTCGTGTGATTCTTCCGTGGTAGATGTGTTAATACGTGCTCTGAAAATGATTTGCGTTTTAGAAACTTCTACGTCTCTTTAGGTATTAAAAATGTATATCACTTGCTATTACATCGAAAAACGCTAGCCAAGTGTCACTTAAGATGGCAAACGGTAAATTTCTAGTTGAGGTAAATACGTGCTCTTTGATAATTTCCCGTAAAACGCGACTTAGTTTGGATTTTGGTATTTATTCATCTTCATTGTGTGACTTGGCTTGGATTTTGAACTGATTTATCTTCGTTTTTAACATGCTTGCCTCTATTTCTAATACAAATTCTTATTCTTTTTTTTTATTACTCTTCACTACAGAAGTTCGCAGGTTTCTCCTTATTTTCACAGCCGTTTCCGCAAATATTCTCTGTCTCAAAATTTCGACACTTTCAATTGGCGTCATTTTGTTTTAAATTATGCTTTTAATATGATCTCATACATAAAAATCCATTGGCGTTAGATCAGGGCTCCTAGCCGGCCATGCAATGGGACCGTCTTTTCTAATCCATTTGTTTGGGAAGTTCTCGTCCAACCATGCTTCCGTGGTGCGCTGGGCAGCCGTCATGTAGAAAGAACATTGTCTCGTCTCAATGCAATAGAAATGTCGTCCATCAACAAGGTTAACTCCTCCCTCAAAAAGTTTTCATATGTGTCTCGCCATTCAAGTCACAGAATGAAAATGAATCAGTCCAAAATCCAAGCCAAGTCTCAGTATGAAGATGAATCAGTTCAAAATCCAAGCCAAGTCACAGAATGAAGATGAATTTATACAAAAATCCAAACTAAATCGCGTTTTAAGGGAAATTATCAAAGAGCACGTATTTACCTCAACTAAAAATTTACCGTTTGTCATCTTAAGTGACACTTGGCTAGCGTTTTTTCGATGTAGTAGCAAGTGATACGTTTTTTAATACCTAAAGAGACGTAGAAGTTTTGAATAGTTAAAGAGTCGTAGAAGTTTTTAAAATTATTTGCAGAATAAGTTCCATACGTAATTTTTTTTTAAGAGCTTCAATGTGAAAAATATTTAGAGAAAAAATATTTAATTGTAACCGTTGCCGAGCAGTTTTTTAAAGCTGTTAGTAGTAGATGCAGCTTTTACTGATATTTTTCTATCAATTGACATGCCTTTAAACTAAATGCATTAAGAAAAACACTTTATGAGCTCTATTCTGAGAAAAAATCAATGAAAAAGCCAAAAAAATTTGATATTTTTTTAAAATCTTTAACTGTCAATATCTCCATAACGGTTAATTTTCGGACCCTATATAATAGAATAAAATCCATCAGAAATGACCTAAATAATGACATCCTTTAATATTGTGTACGACTTTCACTGTAACCCTGTATATATAGATATAGATAACTATTTGACGTATATCAATTTATACTGGTTTAATCGGATTTAGCGTACAAATAATCAATTTGTCAGACCTCGCATAACGGCTGTATACACAGCTCATAACCTTTATTAGTAAGGCCGATAATCTTGAATGCTTCATACCTATGCTATGTATATGTTCAAACATATTTTTAAAAAGTTTATGAGAAAGACATTATTTAAGAAGTAATGTTATAAATTCAGTAGGTCATGGTTCTATACAGGGTGGTCCAAATATCATGGATCAAATGAAATGGGGAGTTAGCCAAGGTCATCTTCTACCAATAAAGTCCTATACAGGGTGGTAAAATTCTCAACGGTTTTGAACTTATGATTGATTTTCGGTTTTTTTCAAGAAAAGAGTTCCTACTACTTATTAAGAGCATTAAAAAAAAAGTACTTACTTTTGGTGGTTGGTTTTTTTTTGAGAGTGACGGTCCATGATGAGAATGTAACAAAAAAAAATTCATCGTCATGGATCATGAGAAATTAATTATTTTTTTACGGATCTCGTATCATAATTGTTTGATCCAACATTTTCGTCATTGATTTAAAAAAAAAAGTGTACTGCGGAAACCTGCCCCAGTAGTAGAAAAACTGGACCATTTCATGAGGATTGTAAAAAGATACAACTCTATCTCTCCTGAGTCTTTTATTATTGACCTTTATTCTCAGCAAAGTTGCATTTTTTTAAATCAACTTTTGGTCCTAACTAATTTGAGTTACAAAGTACTGTTCTAGGACATAAAAATAAGTCGCAAAAGGATAAAAAAATTACACCAGATAATTAGAATAGACAGTTTAATAAAAAATAAAAAAATAAACTTTTTCATAGAAGATGTTCAAATTTCTACCTCTCACTCGGAGGAAGAGTCGACATCTTCTAATAAAATTTCTTTTTAACAATCTAAAGGCCCGGTGATTATTTTACACCTGGTGGGTGGCCGCTGATATTCGTCGTCGAAGCTCCTGCTCCGTGTTGCACTCCTTTTCGTATACCACTTCCTTGAAGTAACCCCAAAGAAAAAAATCTATGGGGTTTAAATCGGGTGAGCGCGGTGGCCATTGAATAGTTCCACCGCGACCGATCCAGCGATTTGGAAATACTTCATTTACGCCCGAACCTAATAACCAATCCCGATCCATTTTTGCCTATCTGAGATTGAGAAATCAATCCATTTTCCAGTTTATGCGTCCCAATAACATATCCGTGGATAGAAATTTCAATCTTAGAGTTCAATCTATCTTTCGGAGGGCCGATCACAGATTACGGATTGCCCTCTGTACGTGAATCGCATTTTGTGCGTCCCAATAACCTATCCGTCGATTTTGACGTTTCGATCGATCGACGAAACAATCCGAAATACCAATCCCTCGACTTTCTAGGATCACAGTAAATATTTTGGGATTACGGGTAATCTATATTAATAATTTCGTTCGTGTCTACGGTAGACTCGAACGATATGCACACCAAATGAAAGAGCGTAAAAAAATAGTTGATCTGAGTCGACAACATATGGGCGGAAAATTCGTATTATCGAGCAGCAGCAATATAAAAATTATTAAATTCAATGATGGCGTTGCTAAGTAAACATGTCAATGTCATCATTGTTGTGTTAGTGTCACAAGTAATGTCAGTAACGTTCCGTTCCATTCCGTTCAGTCAAACAATTTGCGCTTTCCAAATAATCTGAATAAAAATTATTATGGACGTGACAAAATGCCAAACAGCCTTATTATCTTCCGTTTAGGGTAGTTCATAATTATCGTATTTAACTATATACATATATATTTGGCTTAAAAGTATTAAAATAAATCTTACTATTGATATTAGTTTTTCGTAGAAAGGAACGTACGGGAGGGAAAAGATTGCCGTGCAATCCATGCCCGAAAAAAGATTGGGTCTCTTTTTTTTGTTATTAGGACGCAGATAGGAGATCGATCCTTGGATAGGGAACAATCTGGGATTGATTTAAATCTTGGATTGGGGATTGGTTATTAGGTTCGGGCGTTAGGTGACTCCTCACGTCACGAGCGAAGTGCGGAGGTGCGCCGTCATGTTGCAGCCACATAGCGCTTCTTGTTTCAAGAGAAACGTCTTCTAATAATGGGTCGAGTTCCTCTTGTAAGAATGACAAATAAATTTGACCATTCACTCTTGCAGGCAGCTCGTGTGGTCCTATTAACTGTCCTTCGACGATCCCGGCCCACATGTTGACTCCGAATTTGTGTTGGAAGTGGTCTCGTCGAATAATGTGAGGATTTACATACTCGTAGTGGTGCAGGTTGTGAATATTAGAAACACCAGTGCGTTGAAACATACTTTCGTCCGACCACATAATTTTATTTAGAAATTCGGGATCTTCTCTGTTGCGCCGGAGCATCTCTGTGCAAAAAAGTTGTCTTTTTTCGTAATCAGCCGGCAGCAGTGCTTGCACGCGCTGGACATGATACGGATGCATCATGTTCCGTTTTAAAACGCGTTGCACAGTCGTTTTCGGGACACCTAATGTTCTTGAAATTCGCCGTTGACTCGTCGACGTGTTATTAGATTAGACAGTGTTACTAGTTCGTAAAAACCAAATATTTTACTTCCAACTTAAATTGTGTGTGCTACATAGGTGTTTTTTTTTTACTTTGCACTTCATTTTTAATGTCTCTGATGTGATAAGGATTTGGGTCACATGAGTCTTCTATTCAAGGTAAAAAAAATCTACAGAGTAAAGCTATAAATTTTTTAGCTGTAAAACCGCTTCATTTTCTTTTTGTTCCATCGAATTAAAAAACTGACATAGTAGAAACACGCCTATTTTAGAATGGATATGGATTTTTCTACATCCTGTATAAAAATCCCATGTACACCCGAAAAGGGGGAGAGAGATAATCTCAAAGTGTGGGTTGTCCTAATTAGAATATATTTGGAAACATGCATCTGTGCTCGCAAAAACTGAAATTCAGTTAGGGATTTAATAAATTTTATTTTTACAGAAAAACTTGACGTCTCTCCAACTGAAATACAACATGTAGTACATGCAATACTATTTCTTTTAGTCGAAGCCTGCAAACACAATGTGAGTATGTATTTTAAGTAAATACATATTATTATGGACATATAAACTTTTTTTAACGAACATTATTTACATTTAAGAATTTTATAATAAATAATAATTGTGTGTCAGGATACGCAATAGTTCGGTTAGAGAATGTTATGGACTGAAAGAGGACGTAGTGACCAGAATTAAGAAATGATTTAGAAAGAAGAAAGATAACATCATCATAGTTAGGTAGATTAAAGCGTGTATGTACATTTCCATTTTTTTTATTATTTTGACTTTGCATGTTGATAGAGAATAGTTAGTACAGGTTGGCCCAAAAACTGAGGTCCAAAGAAATATCTAGAGTCTTCGCCACAAAATCTATTCATTAAAACTGCTATTTTTTTGGCGAATTACAAAGGATTTTCTTATATCCTTTTGCCCACATTAAATATGTAAACTAATGTAAAATATTATATTACAGTGGATTGCACATTTATTGATATTTTTAACAATATTAATGTTACAGTTGTCAGAAAACGATCTAAAGTCATCACTCACAATTGCCGGCTTTAATCCAGAACAAGAAGCTGTTCTTGTCAAACTCTATGACACAAAGAAGGCAGAACTGTCGGAATGCCTATTTTTGCTGCAGCAAAAATATCCAATATATCAAGACCTGACTTGGAGAATGGAAGTTCAGGTAATGTTATGAAATTATTATTTCAGGCCATCATAATCAACCCATTATGTCCCCACCGAGGGGCTCGGGTCTCTTCCCTGAGGAAGGTATAGGCCATACTCCACCACGGGGGCCAAGTCCGGATTGGTGGAGGCTTGTAAGACTAGTGGCTGGTCTTACTGTCAGAAGTTTTCAAGCCGCCCTAGGGCCTCTGACTTGGCTTAACGACTGCCATCTATCGACGGCAGCCGGCACCAACTGCTTAACGTACCTTGCGAAGCACGGAATCGCTCGGAAAAAATGCCACTAGCGTTAGTCATAGACGGTGACCCATCCATGGACTGAACGCGCCGTATGTTGCTTAACATTAGTGATCGTTCAAGATCACTCAGGCAGCCCAGGCTACCTATTGCAAACGCAAATACTTTACTCAACTAAAGCCAACTAAAACAACTTTCAGGCCAACTAAGAATGAAATAATATTATTGTATGTATTTTTCTCAACAGCTTGCCTCCAAGAACAACAGAGAAATGGTAAAACCAACTGTAGCTATGAATTTTATTTTGAAAATGTCCAAACATTACGGTCAAGAACATTATGATAAAGAACCCGAAAATGCGGATGAAGTAGACACAACACAAGTGAACAACTCTATACAAGAAGCGAAGGCTGCTAGTGAGTGTCAAAATATTATCACGCATAATATTTTACAGTGCGATTTACCGAATTTAATCCATTTGACTAACAAATTAGATCAAGCTTTAAAAGAATCGAAGAGCCAACATGTACGCAAAGTCAAAAGAGCGTTACAGTGAAATGTAATGAGTGTCAAAATAAAATTATACATTCCTACAAAAATATCCTTGGTGTATTTTATTGCAAGTAGATTACCTACACTTACGTGTTTTTTTTCCTCGAGAAGACAGTAGTGTATAATGGCATTGATACTGCATGGAATTGTCTAATACAGTAATCTAGACTCGCGACAGCGAGTCCAGCCAAGTTCGAGAAAAAAGGAATTGGCGACGCAGCAGCCCTGTGTAATATTACAGGAATCACTTCGAGCTACTTTTGACCCCTTCACAACTCTACAACTATTTAACCTACGTATATGAAATTTGGCACATTTCTTAAAGTCGATTAGCTTGCCTAGAATCCAAAGTTTCATCAATGTTGGTCAAACAGTTATAGATATATTAACGTTTAAAAACCGGCATTTTTATGACTGACTGACTGACTCACTTATAGATCAAAAACCTAACTCACTTCTAGATGACCTAGAAACTTGATATTTGGCATCTAGGTAGACTATTAGGCATATACAAAGGAAAAATCTAAAACTGAAAATTATTGATATTAATATCCGCATATTATTTAGTTCCAAATTCTGCCAATAGATGGCGCTTTTTAATTCTATATCACGGTATGGTTTTGTTTCAACCGATTCTATATAATATAAGTAAACGACTTCCTATGCACGTTTCTCTGAATTGTAAATGAGTTTCTGTACTCAAGTCGTATGTTCGTAGCCGATTTCTAACCCATTATTGGTCCGTTATTGGTTCCTTGGCAATAACGATGTATTTGTTAGTGATCAGATCAATACCAATAATATCTTTACAAAAAGCAGTGATATCCTATCAAAAACATAAATGTGAATGAGAGCCAAGTTCAATATTAAGAACAGACGTCGTTATCGACTTCGCCGACAGAAGAATTGAGATCTATATGGGTGCTGCCAAGTTCTGTGAAGAAAATCATGAAATTTTAGTAACAAGATCACTAGAGATGTAAATTGTTATTCAAGCTTAAGATTTGACTTGGCTAGTTTTCACGTACAGGCTAAATAATATGAACTCTACTTCGTTAAGTCATACGGAGGTTAGTGTACTTTCTGTTTGTATTGTTCTTATGCTGTTAGGTTGATATAATACCTATGTGACTTTTCTGAAATTTGGTTTGTTGGTAAAAACTAGCAGTCAAATCTTGAGCTTGAATTACAATTTACATCTCAGTGATCTTGTTACTAAAATGTCATGATTTTCTTCAGAGAACTTGGCAGCACCCATATAGATCTCAATTATTTTGTCGGCGAAGTCGATAACGACGTCTGTTCTAAATATTGAACTTGGCTCTCATTCACATTTATGTTTTTGATATTTAAATAGGTACCAAATCAGAAGCAGAAAATAACACCCATAATTATATGCTTAGAGGTGCTCAGCTCAGCTTTTCCTTAAGGCTTGATTCATCCCATCTGCAAATAAACCCCCCAGGTTTAAGCAGCTTGGTATTTTTGTAACCCACTTTGTACAAAATGATGTCATAAATAAATAAATAAAATAAAAAAATCCGATTAATTCACCGAGATTACAAAGTTTACAACGAAAAGATCTAAAGCTGGCTTTCCACGGTGCGCGATTCTGCGGATATTGATAGACCACGTACCCGCGACCGGTAAAGGGCACCACCACAGACGTCTGTGCTACCGCGGACCGAGACCCTTCCCACGGTGTGTCGTGCGAGCTGGTCCGCGTCCGTTCGCGATATCGCGGACCGTGGGAAGCCGACTTAAGGCTGCCAATGTAACTAAATGAAACTGTACACCACTCAAAGTTATGGCTAACTTTATTTTAGTTTTTGTAATGCGATCTCTTCTGAGAAAATTGCAGAAATGTGGATGCTTTGTCGACCTTAACTGAAAATTGTTTAGATACTTGTTAGTATTAAGCTCGCCTTTGTGCAGATCTTTTCTTGTGCAATAAAGAATTTTCATTCATTCATTCATATTCTCTCAGTATCCGGAACGGAAGTGATTTTAAAGAGTTCCCTTTACGACAGACTTCAATCAGCATTTCAGGAGTGTTTTCGAGGAATTGAGCATCGGCTCAGCAAAAATAGAGTAGAACCCTAAAAAATTACTTCTTTTTTTCAAAGTCGATGAATACGAGCTAGCTACGTTCATAAAAAGTTAATGAAAGGCACAGGTAGCACTGGATTAAAAACTATAATAACGATAATTATTAAAATCTACTATGAATCCAGCAACTAATTTTTCCAAAATCAGTTGGATAGCGACCGCCCGATAAAAGAAGACACAAAAAATAGAAATTAAAACTAAGCATTTTCTTAGTTTGGTTAAAATATTGTGACTCATCATCATCAACCCATTATGTCCCCACCGAGGGGCACGGGTCTCTTCCCTGAGGAAGGTTTAGGCCATACTCCACCACGGTGGCCAAGTCCGGATTGGTGGAGGCTTGTAAGACTAGTGGCTGGTCTTAGGTACTGTCAGAAGTTTTCAAGCCGCCCCTAAAGGCCTCTGACTTGGCTTAACGACTGCCATCTATCGACGGCAGCCGGCACCAACTGCTTACCACTTACAACTGGTACCACATGAAGCAATAAATGATTGAACTTGAACTTGAACTTAACGTACCTTGCGAAGCACGGAATCGCTCGGAAAAAATGCCACTAGCGTTAGTCATAGACGGTGACCCATCCATGGACTGAACGCGCCGTATGTTGCTTAACCTTAGTGATCGTTCAAGATCACTCAGGCAGCCCGGCTACGAGCGATACAAAATATTGTGACTAAAAAATCAAAACAACCACGCGACACAATTTTATTAGTTCTATAGTCCGTTTTTTAATTCAATGCAAAAAAAAATGACGCGGTGTTACCGCTATAAAAGCTATAGCTTTTTTTTACCGTGAATAGAAGACTCATGTGACCAAAATCCTTATCACATCAAAGACATTAAAATTTAATAACTCGTAAGAGCAAAGTCTAAAAAAAACACCTGCGTAGCATACACAATTTAACTTGGAAGTAAAATGGGGTTATTTGGTTTTTACGTACTAGCAACATTCAGATATTGACAGCCTAAGAATTGTATTGTCAACGTGACAATATATATTTTTTTGCATTGAATGAAAAAACAGACAATAGGTGATATGATGTATTGTATAAATTATGATAAAATATGTTTTATCGTCATGAACAATGGCTGTAAAATCTGTAGACATCGAATTAAGAGGAAAAAACAGCCAAGTCCGAATCGTTTAAATACATATTTCGAGCATTTGCTTGTTGCCGTTATTAATATCACGCAAAATACGCCAAGAATATCACGTTTGTTGTATGGGAGCCCCCATTAAATATGTTTTTATTATGTTTCTAGTATATCTAATCTCTTTAAACGAGCAATTCTTGTATATATATTTATATATAATCAGAATCTCGGAAACGGCTCCAACGATTTTCACGAAATTTTGTAGGCAGATGCTTTCGGGGGCGTTTAATTGATCTATCTAGGTTACATTTTTAGAAAACGTTGTTTTATCCGTGTTTTAAGCCCATTGAAATTTGCTATGATAACATAGAATACAGAGGTAAATTTCGCGTCTATCTGCAAGGTTGGGATTGTTCCGACGGGAAAACGGGCGACCCGTTTCGAGTCATGATGTTTTTTTTTTTTAAGTTCTTTTTTTGTTGAAAAAGGATTATTTTAATTTTATATTACATATTTTTAGTACAAAAAAAGTACCGAGCAAAGCTCGGTTACTCAGGTAGTTAAAGCTAAATATCTACATCATCTGTGAAAACGACTGTCTAGCAATCACGGTTCATGAGATACCTACAGCCCGCTGACAGACAGTCAGAATGAAGTACGATACGTTAAAAACAATAGAAAGTCATCAGATCGTGCCCGCAAATATAGAAGATCTCCAGACCATGAATTCATACATCCCAAAAGTTTTGTTAGCCTGAAACTACAGAGATAAAGGCTGAGAACTCAAAGAAAATTGTGTTGTATGGAGTGGAGGACTACTGGGAGAAAGACGAGTATCAGTTACATGGTAGAATAATAAACATAATTCTATAATATTCTGACGACTTACTGAATATAATAGTTATGTGTGTGGAAGACGTTACCAGAGCTGTAAGGAAAGTCAAAAGAAACCGACGAAGACCAGCTGTAGTGGAATTACGGAGAAAAAAGCGATTAAGTTCTTTGGCTTTAAATGTGTTTTTGGGCGAAGGGAGTTCCTTCAAGTCCATTATAAAAGAAAAGAGAATTCATTGGAGCCCGGCGGCGTAACCCATAGAAATATCAGAAATAGGTAACTCATTCATTTATTAATGTCTTCCTACTAACACAATATTTTTAAACAACAAGCGATACCCTACACTTTGATATAGGTAGGTGAGAAAAAAATATCATCCGTGATTAAGATTACATCTATGCCAAATTTCAGTATAGTACACAAGGGCGTACCCAGGATTTCAGCTAGGAGGGGGCAGGGGGCTGCTTATACCTGTTTCGAAAAGATCGTCGGTCGGGTATATTGAAACAAAAAATCATGAAAATTGACTTTTATTCATTAATTTTGATGATGACACAAAACAAAATATTATACATAATTATACTATACATTATGTATAATATAATTATATATTATGTATGTATATATTAATGTAACAGTGATCTTCTCGGATTTGCCGAAAATTTGTCTATGACAGTCTTTTCAATAAACTCACTGTTGTCTTTTAAATAATTGCGATGTACGCTCATCAAACATAAACCCGTAAGCCTTTTTTCACCCATGGTGCTTCTAAGCCACGTTTTAACTCTTCGCAGCGTACTGAAGGACCGTTCTACGGTCGCCGTGGTGCATGGGATAGTGCTTAAAATAATTAATGCCTTTCTGACATCAGGGTAAAAAATGTTGGCTTCGTTGAACAGATCAACTTCTTCTATGTCCCTTAATTGATCATCTGATAAAGCCTTCGTCACCCATAAATTATGCCAAAGGTTCAGTTCTCCGGTGATATCCAGGTTATAAAATTCTTGGAATGATTCTGCGTTTTTGTGTAGGTCTGCAATGCTGCAAACGCCGGAGTATTTTCTTGGGAGAATCGAATATTCAATGATGAAATGAGTGAATCAATGTATGGTATTATCAGGGAACGCCGCCAATAGTCGTTATCATTGTCTGATGGCGGATTACTTCTATGTGTTTGCTTGTGAGCAAGACGTGGAACCTAAATTTCTATGTTCAAATCCATTGCAACAGCTCGTGCTTTTTGAAGTATTTCATTACTTATTCTATCAGGAAACTCGCGGTTTTTTCTGAGAATGTCCTTGATATTTTTGATGTGTTCCCCTACCGAGATCATGTCGATCGATTTAGCTTGCAGTGCGTTAACTACTGGTTCTAAAACTGCTGAATATTTGGCAATTGTTTGTAGAGTCATCGAGACATAGAAAGCTGGACTCGTCGATCTCCTTGCATGGGCGAGTAAGCAACCTGATTTTCGATCCTTTCACTAGGATGTAAGGATATTTGGGTAGGATAACAATGGTGCGGTTCTGGGACAAAACAGGTAAAGGATAGAGTTTATAATAGATATATGTGTCCGTTTCAATTAGTGGTATTTCCAAAAGGTAAGTTATTGAATTCATTTTAGAATAGGCTTTTAACATAATGCTTTGTTCAATTTTAACTAAATTTTCCATGTTAGGCGGGAAAACTAATTTTTCCACTTCGTTTACCTTTTTCAGAAGTTGCAGTAGCTTACTCGACTCTATAACAGATTGGTGTAAAATACCTAATCTACTTAATGCTAAGCTAGTTTCTATTTCATTCAGTTTAATATGGATCGCCTGAAAGTTATGTATTAACATGTTATAGGTGTTAATAATTTGGTTTTCCAGATGATTAGAAAACTCCTTTTCCAAAATGTTGTTTACGTCGGCGGTTAACCTTTTAATTTCCGTATTACTCTGAATGAGGTTATCGTTTAATCTAAATGTAGAGTTTGCTAAAGTATGGACCATTTCGGTAATTAGCGTTAGTTTTCTGTCGTTACGGTTTTGATTGGATTTCAAGTCGCTTATCATTTTATCATACCTAAGGGCGTCGTCGTTATCGAGGTTTCCGGTAATTAGTTTAATTATTGAACCAATGGGGTTAATGAGTCCACGTTTAATTCGAATAGAGGGTGCTACTTGCCGAAGCTTGTCAATGGTTAAATTCTTAACAAACTCTGTTTGTATCCTTAAATCTACAAAATTACACGTATAATTATCACTTAAAGTACTAATTAACCTATTTAGCTGCGATGTTCTTGCGACATTCGTCTGCGACTGACTTAAAGTCGAGCGTCTTCGCGATGACCCATTTGTCCTTGCTAAGAACAGCAACTCCTGGGTTTTTATTTAGCTCTTGAAGTTGAAGGGCCTGGCTCCTCATCATCAGGACCAGGGCCACGACGAGCAGGTGTCTGTGGAGGGCGTTTCACATTCTTAATTGGCACTGTTGTGACACGGTTACCAACTTGAATGGGGACTATGTTCCTAACGGCGTCTCCAGTCACTAAAGCCTGGGAGTAACGGGGTTTGTCCTTACTACACCGCTTATTCGTCCCTTTGGCGTAAACAGTGTCTCCGGGCTCTATCTGGAATTCAGCCTCTCCTCCTCTTTTCTTAATTATGTCTTCTTTTTGATGGTCTGATCAGCTAGATGCTGGTACAGGTACCTAGTGCGTTTGGCGTGCTCTTTAACTAGCTGTTGGGTGTACTGTTTTTCAAAGTTCGCGTCAAAGGCGTGCCGCGAATCGGTATGTCCTAAAAAACTTCGAAAGGGGTTAAACCTGTAGTTGAATGTATACTATGATTATACGCCATAACTGCATACGTCATTACTGACGCGGCGTCAGTGAACTTGTGTTCGTACTTGGCCAATCTGTATATTTCAATTATGGTTGAATGAAACCTCTCTATAAGGCCCATAGAGTTAGGGTTGTTCGGGGTGCCTATGTGGATGTCTATTTTATATAAAGAGAGAAGTTCCTTCATTAAGGCGTTATTAAATTCAGATCCGGGGTCTGCACTAATTTTCAGGGGTAAGCCGTAAAAAGAGAAGTATCTTATGAGGGCTCTAACCACTTCAGGTGTAGATCGGTTGGCTATTTCGAAAGCTTGTCCGAGCTTACTTAACGCATCTAGTATAATAGTAAGGTAATAGTGACATTCGATGGAAAATAGGTCAATAAAGATTTCCTCTAAGGGTTTCGTCTGTGTTTGTGTGAGTTGAAGTTGTGGTTTCAGGGGCTTTCTGTCATATTTCATCTTCAGACAGAGTTCGCATGAGTTTATTACGCTCGATATAATTTATTCCATGTTTCGCCAAAAATATGTGCGTTTAATGTGCGCGAGAGTTTCCCTAATTCCACGATGACATGTTTTTCCGTGGTGGTATTTTCGTACAATATCTAGTTGTTCGTTTTCGTCGTCAACATAGATAACTCTTTTAGTGCATTCGTAGAACTGTACTAGTTCTTTCTTAAAAAGGAATATAACGGCTTCCGTAAACTGTCTACGGTGCTGCTCGTCTTCAAAATAGATGTAGTATTTTGTCTTGTTTTTCACGTATTCCTTGAGAAACTGTTTTACTAAGTCTGGTCTATTTATGGGTAAGTTTAGTGTACTTCTAGGATTCTCTGTTTTTCTCGGGAAATGTCTTTTACAGAGAGTTTATCTATTAACCAGGTAAACACCAAGATTTGATTGGGTTTTGTATCTACAGCTTCTTATAAAATCGGGATGCCTTGGGATTCCAAGTTTGCGGTTCCAGAATGTGCGGTCTCTGTGCAGGATGATCTTTCGGTTGCTGTAAGGGTTGCACTAGAAGGGCTGGCAATAGAATATGGAGATCTATGGCCTAATGATAGTGTCCTGTCTGTATCAGAGTCAATAGTTATAGGGTGTTCTGAACTAGAGTCTGATATAGTAATTGGTTTTTCCGGAATTAGTGCGAGAGTTTTCTTTTGTAGTTTCCCTAATTTTCTTATTTCCTTCGTGAGTTGTTTTATGGACTTTTCCTTGTTTTCCTTCTTGTCTACTTTTGTTTGAGTCGACAAGTTGTCTAATGCGTTGATTCGAATACGTGAAAGGGCGTCTGCATTGCAATTTAATTTTCCTTTTTTATACATGGTGTCAAAGTCGTATTCAGCTAACCTTAGGCGCCAACGGGTGAGCCTACTGTTTGTGTCGGTTAGGGACTTAAGCCATTGGAGGGGCTTATGGTCGGTGATGACCAGGAATTTTCTACCATATACATAGGTAAGGGCGGAAGTGTTTTACTGCCCAGACGATTGCTAGTAATTCCTTTTCAGTCACGCTGTATCTTCTTTCAGCGTCATTAAGGGTACGGCTCCTGTACGCGACTGGTTTGTCGCTCCCGACTGGTAGTTGTGAGAGAACAGCTCCAAGGGCAAAGTCTGAGGCGTCTGTTGTCAATATAAAGGGTTTGTCTAAGTCCGGGTATTGTAAGATCGGTGCATTGACAAGCAGTTCCTTGCACTTCTCAAAAGACTCTATGTACTTTTCGTCGCTGATGGGCATAGCGCGTTTTTTCTTTAGCCTGGCTGTCATAGGCTGTGTAACTTTTGCAAAGTCTTTTATGAACCTCCTGTAGTAACCAATTAATCCGAGGAAGCTTTTAATCTCGGTTGTTGTTCGAGGTAAAGGATAATTAAGGATTGCCTTAATTTTCTCATTATTGGGCTTGAGTCCTTGGCTGGTTATAGTATGTCCTAGGTATAGAACTTCCTTCCGTAGAAATTCTGACTTGTCTAGTTGAACCTTGAGGTTCATTTTACGTAGTCTGTCGAAAACTAGACGTAGCTTCTGTAGATGTTCTTGTAAGCTAGACGAATAGATAATGATGTCGTCTAGATACACTAAACAGTGTAGTCCTTGTAGTCCTCGTAGCACGTTGTTAATTGCTCTTTGAAAGGTAGCTGGTGCGGTTTTTAAACCGAAAGGCATGCGGGAAAACTCGTAGTGGCCTGTTTGGGTTGTAAAAGCCGTTTTTTGGCGGTCCTCCTCAGCCACTTCTATCTGATGGTAGCCGCTTGCCAAATCAAGGGTGGTAAAGTAGGTACTTTTACCTAATTTGTCGAAGAGGTCTGTTATATTCGGTTGGGGGTATTTATCATCTATGGTCTGTTCGTTTAACTTTCTGTAGTCGATTACAAGTCTGTGTTTCCTTTCACCGGATGCATCTGGTTTCTTGGGCACCAGGTGTACAGCTCGAGTGCGACTCTTGTATGATGTCGTTCGCAAGCATTTTCTCGACCTGTTTTCCGATTTCCTCGTTTACTGCCTGTGGTTGTCTGTACGGCCTGATATAGATGGGGTCCTCATTACGAGTCCTTATTCTGTGTTTTACTTCATTAGTGAAAGTTAAGGGTAGTTGTTCGGTGTAAAAAATGTCCTTGTACTCTTTGCAAAGCTTTTGTATGCCTTCTCGTTCTTCTGAGTTCATATGGTCGAGGCGTAATTTTTCTAGATTTTCCGTGAGTATTTTCTCTTTGTTTTGAGGGGAAACTAAGCTGTTAAGTCGCATTTTTCGCTATTGTATTTTTCTACAATAAAAGGGCTGGTTATGGTCAGTGTAATGTCTTCATCTAGCGTATTTTGTATTACGGTAGTTGCGTAGCCGTCTTCGCATTTAACTATAGCGCTAGGCATTCTGACGCCTTCTGCGAACGCTACATAGTTGATAATAGCTTCGCCGTATTGTAAGTCCGTGGGTAGCTTCACTCGTTGTTCGCATCGAGGAGCTATGTTCGCCGATCTTGTGAAAATGATGTTATTTTTCATGTCGATTTTCGCGTCTATCTGTTTTAAGAGGTCGCTGCCTATGAGTCCGTCATAGCGTCCGTCCACGTCGTATACGTAAAACTTGTGAACTTCGGGGCTGTTGAAAGTTGGAAAAAGTGGAACTTCGATTACTTCGCTGTGCTGGCTAGAGGCGTGAGTGCTTATTACTTCGAAAGGTTCGTTTTCGACCTTTTATAGTTGTAAAAGAACTCGTTTGCCTTAGCGGGGCTAATAAATGAGCGTTGACTTCCCGTATCCACCATGAATTTAGACTGTAATTCTGGAATTTCAATATATGGCAACTTTAATTTTGTGCAGTTTAGGTAAACTATCTGTCTATGTTTTTGTTCTTGGCTATGTGAAAATTCTGGGTTGACTCCTGTGATGAGCTTGGGTCTTCCTGGACCTCAGCATTGTCCTCGTAAATCTTCCGTTTCGTATGACTCCTGCGTGTACACTTGGTCGCAGTAGTACTCGTCATTTTCGTCCTCATAGATGTTAGAGCTCGTTCATACGGAACCCTGGACGTGCGGGCGGTGCGGTACGCATGCTCACGTCCGTCGTCTGTTGCGCAGTAAGGGGCTTATTGCCAAATTGACCTTGGTTGAAGTTTGGTCTATAGCCGAATTGCTGATGTCCGTGATTAGGTCTGTATCCAAACTCCTGCTGCGTTTGGTTCAAGGGTGGTCGATATCCAACTTGGGGTGTAATTCCGAATTGAGGCTTATAGCCTAAGGGTTGATGGGGTAGTTGCGGTCTAAATCCGAACTGTTGAGGGGCCGCAGAGGGTAGTTTTACTTGTTTGCTATGTGGGATACCAAATTTAAACTGTTGCTGTGGTTGTGCCTGCACTAACGGGTTATAAGGCCTAGGGGCTGCGTTAGGCGCACTATTGGGGATGCCGAATTTAAAGGCATGTTGCGGTTGACTATTTTGGGGAAAAGCCATTGCTCTGGGTGGCATGACGGTTGGCAATTTTGTCATTTTGTTTCGGGCGTTATACTGAAATAAGAAGTTCACCTCCTCTAGAACTATGCTTAATGCATTTTCCAGTGAAGTAGCACCCTTTAATCGCACGATGCGTAAAAGGTCCTCTGGCAAGTTGTAGAGGAAGACGTTTGACGCCATGTTGTCGTAAATGGTTACTTTGCTTGCTCGCAAGTGGTCATTTTGTATGGTGTTAACCTTAGCGATTAAGGTACTTCGCGTGTGTTGAAACCTATTACAGAAATCAAGATAAGACTCGCCATTGTTTATTTTCAGTGGTTCTAGCTCGATTGCTATGCATTCTTCTGAACGCGGATCACCGAAATGTTGCTCTAAGGCGGCTTTCAATGCGGGCCAGGTATCTAGGTCTTGTCTTTCACTTATTAAAGCTGCTGCTTTACCCGTGAGTTTTGACGTGATTATGTGAAAAACATACAAGTCCTGATCAGCATTGCCTTCCACTCTACAGCATTGTATTACATATTCACATTTTCTTATAAATAAGTTTAACAGCTTTTCATCACCATCAAATTTGGGGATGACGCCGGCAATTTCCTTCGGAATCTGAGTTATATTTTCCATTTTCTTTTACTTAATTACACTTTATATTTATTATTTAATTATACCTTATTATACTTATTTATTTATTCACTTTTATTTATTTATTCAAATTCTTTAACTTTTCTTTAATTTTTCTTAATAACTACGTCTTACAAAATGCTTCAGTTTAGGTTAATCGATTTTTGGAAAAACACTAACAACACTTTCAGACACTTATATCTATAGTGGAATAGGATAGGGTAAGAGACTGGAATAGTGATTAAGATCTACTTACAGGCTGCCCATGTCCCTCCTTGAGTCTTAGACGTCGTCCTTCCTTGGCTGCGTTTACACCTTCGATAGGTTTTTCTTGACGAATTTGTTTGGTTCGAGGATTTCCGCTGAAAACGCGTGAAAACGTTCGCCGTCGTATACTGATTTATAGTTTCCGCGACCCGGAAATCCTACCGGCTGCGCCAGTCAAGCGTCGTGCGAGCGGGAGGACGTTTTAAAAATACAGTTTTTAATTAATAGAGACGTGTATTTGTCACAAACTCTGGTCTAAGACTAACTTATTTCTAGTTACTATCGCTAAGCTCGGCCGCCGCAGGTGGCCGTTGAACAAACATCCGCTTGCCGATTCAGCGTCTAGACCGACGAGAAGATTCTGCTTGGTCCAGCTCTATTCGTTGAGTCGGCAGACGTAACTATTTTTACCTAGTCCTAAAATCTGTTAGTGATCTGTGAGCATAGTGAAATAACAACAACGCAACCATGATTTCATCGAGTTTACATGCAAAATATATCAATTATCATTATTCGAGAATGCAAAAACACGTCAATAAAGACCGCCGGAAAGTCGCGGATTCGTGTAGGCACCTACCCAGTGAAATAAACATACGAAAAACTTGGCTCAAACTTGCCAAGAGAGACCCCGATTCTTTATCGACTGAAACTTGGGTGTATTTATGTGAAGATCACTTCAATGTAAGTCCTGTAATATCAATGTACACAAACTGTTCTTAGGTGTAATAATGCTTGGTTTGATTTGGTTTGGTTTTGGCAAATCGGTACTATCTGCTTCCACGAATCCAGCGTCCATGATTGCGCTTATCAATAAAATGATAATACACTAACTGCACAAGAAGAGTTTTTGCAAAAACACTAAATCCAATCCAAATCACAATCGAACCTACGCACGCAC
The DNA here is from genome assembly GCA_947310845.1 of Yponomeuta plumbellus. NCBI lineage: Eukaryota > Metazoa > Arthropoda > Insecta > Lepidoptera > Yponomeutidae > Yponomeuta > Yponomeuta plumbellus. Next base: position 11,719,481 of record OX371198.1, on the reverse strand, counting down.
GAATGACAGATGTTTGTTTACAACCAAAGGTGCTTTCAAGATGGCGGATAGTGTTTTCACCGTTCCGATTTAAAGGCGAAAAATATTTCTTTAATTTGCAAATTTTGCAGCCATTTTGCATAATTACTTAGCAAAGTCAATATATTTCGGTTTCTTACGTTAGATACTACAGGAAATATCCATTTATCGCGTCAAATTTGATATAAGGCAAGTAGCGTATTGCTTCGGCAATTGCGGAAGCATTTTGTGCTTTTAGTTCAACAAACCCTACAAATTCTTCTCTGATTTTCCTTTTGCTTTCGTCGTAGAGCCGCACGCCTATTGACAGCTGTTCTTTCCCAGATACGTCTGCTGTTTCATCAGCTAAGACTGCGTAAGCAATGGTCTTCTGAACCTCACTAATTATATTCTCCTTAATAACTTCGCCACATAAATTTATCAATTCGTTTTGTATTTAAACTGCATTGCGACGGCACTTTTCCAGGTGACTCTTTAATTTGTCGTCCGCTGAATTGATTCTCAACTTCAATAAATCTAATAAAACACCCTCATCTGCTTGTTTGCCCCTAAGAGGCATATCATGTGTACCGCAAAATACTATACAAGAAATAATTGATAACAATATTTGTCTGTTTTAATCGATTGCTTTTTGGTGTCCACTTTGCAGTTGGATGTCTACAGGAACATTTTCAAGAAAATTTTTTGCAGCATTTGTCGCCGTTTGGTGAAGGTTGGTCGTTGCATGCTTTCGGCAGTCTTCATGCATATTTTTGAACTTTATATATGGCCTGACCATAAACGATCCCAAAATTCTTCTCACAGTGCTAATGGGCGGAGGGAACAAAACACAATGCTTACATAGAGCACCTTTTTGTCGCTTGGAATATACTAGCCATGGTGAATATTGATCCAACCAAGCATGATTAAATTTTCTTTTTAAATGGCTTGCATCACTTTCAAAATCGTAATTTCTGGGCGGGATCCAAGGATTTTGTAACAACTCCCTCTTCTTTTCCGTCGATAGCTGGGTAGCCAACCCAACATAACGACCCAGATCATTTTCATGACAGCCATCGTCCACTATAATTTCAGGATCGACGTTGACGTCATAAGTTTGTTGGGATGTCGATGGAGAAGAATAGTCGGCAACAGATATATTAACAGGTTCTGCTGAAGAATTTGACGCTTGTCCAATGTTAGCATGCAATGATCTTGGCATTACATGAGTGGTTTTATCATGGTTGTCATTTTCATCGCTTCCACTGCTACTTTCCCGACATTTTTTTCTTTTTTCGCGTGTCCTCCCTAAAAAATGGATACACAAAATTACTCTTACAGTGTTTAGGCGGGTTGCATAGGTCGAACATAAAGATCTAGTTTCACATTCTAATATATTTACTTCCTATCAGTAAAAGTAAAATCGCGATATTCAAAACTTTGTGGTTTGAACGCCAAATAATCAAAACTAGGTAAATAATTTGAAATAATACACTTGTTGTGACGTTAGAGAAAAGGGACTTTGTTGTCGGTATGGACTTATTAATAAATCCAAAATATTGCAAGGATCTTTCTTTTATGTTTTTTTTTTAACTTTTTAATCACAAATGTTATTTTAGCTATTATTACAAAACCTCGTCTTGTAATAATAATAATAATAATAAATAATAATAATAAACTCACGCCCGATATAACCGAAGGGGTAGGCAGAGGCACCAGTCACTGGAACTCGGCCCACGTTTTGCCGAGTTTATTAGGTCCCAAACGTGACAAGTGGCAAGCCTGTCGCCGTTATCCGGGCACAATTTATCAGCGAATGGTGTTGCTGTACAAACAAATGTACGTAACTAAAAGTCATTGGTACATGCGTGGTTCGAACCCAGACTCTCAAGATCGAGAAGCAAGGGTCAACCCCATTACGCCACCGTCTTGTAATTAATAAATTTAAATATTGTAAGTAATGCTTAAGATATACACTTACAAGAGAGTCAAAGCCCCCCTTAAACAAATCAAATAATCATATTAGGTACCTACTTAAGTGTTTTGACTCACCTCTTTCAAAGAATTTCTTGATATCCATTTGACGGAGTAATAATTCCAGTTGTTGTGCAGTAAACGTAAATCTCGTGTCGCCGCAACGAAACTATAAGACACTATGGCGTATGAAATTTTCGCTCGTATTACACTCCGAACTGAATTGTATTCGAACTAAATTGACGTGCTCTGCCTCACGCTTCCGCTTATACAGTGTGAGTCTTCATAAAGTGCACATATCAAAATCAGGGAAACTACACCCCATTTCATCGACGGAAAAAATAAAAATAAAAATATTGGTATTTTTTATGATTTTTTAAAAATTATGAGTTGCACCTGTTGACCCTATTTAGATAAATCGTCATAATTTTTAAACTATGTGTGTTATCGCAGTGAAATAAATTTTGTGATGATGTCTAATAATAAGCCGTACCCATTAAGTAAAAATATCCAAGAAAACTAACCCTATAAATTTATAATTAAGTGAAACTTGAAGAAAATCTGTATTTTTTTTCATCATTTTTGCATTTGTTTTACAATTTCCAATGGCATTAGCTTTCTAAAAGTAAAAATTGCACGTTTATTACTCAAAAACAAGAGTTTTTATGACCGTTAACTCACTCATATGACCGCTCTAACTCAGTTAACTGCATTTTTTTATCTGATTTAAGAAGTTGTATTTAAGTAATAGACGTGCAATTTTTACTTTTAGAAAGCTAATGCCATGTAGAATAAGCGAGAATGAAAAAAAAGTAGGGTCGATAGCATGATTTTAGGAGAAATTGTAAAACAAATGCAAAAATGAAAAAAAAAATACAGATTTTCTTCAAGTTTCACTTAATTATAAATTTATAGGGTTAGTTTTCTTGGATATTTTTACTTTATGGGTACGGCTTATTATTAGACATCATCACAAACTTTATTTCACTGCGATAACACACTTAGTTTAAAAATTATGACGATTTATCTAAATAGGGTCAACAGGTGCAACTCATAATTTTTTTTAAATCATAAAAAATACAATTTTTTTTTTATTTTTATTTTTTCCGTCGATGAAATGGGGTGTTATTTCCCTGATTTTGATATGTGCACTTTATGAAGACTCACACTGTATATTGAAATATTCTCGCTCCCGAAATATGTAGAAAATACTCGACTCTATTTCCATCCTTGTCTTATACTTGCTATCACTGTCTTTTCTTTCCCGAATAGTCCATTCTAGAACGTTCTTCGTGGCATTGCTATTCAATACAAGATGTCGCTATTGACCGTATAAATTGATCCTATTTCTTTTTACTGGAAAAAGTACTGCCGTCCGAAACTAGATGGGGCTAGATGTTGTTTTCTCCCAAATAAGAATCTTAAACTAAATCTGTACAGATATAACATACTACTTAAATAATATGCAACATATTGAATATTGTTTTATTTTAGCATTGAAAACAAATTAATATAATAAATGCAAACTTGCATCAAAACCGTACTTAGTTTTTATTTATTCTGTCTCGTAATCAAAATCAGATTCCATAAATATAATTCTCGACTATGAATCGTTACTACTGTCACTTTCATTATCACTAAAAAATAATAAAAATGAAATAAAGAAATAAATAAAGAGTATCAAAACTTGATCAAAACATTTTGCGTTTCGTTTGACGGCGGCTGAAGGTCGCCATATAATAAATAGTACATTATGATACAAGTGTGCTAAGTTGATGTTAGTGAACTTAGCAGATCATTGTCCAGCAGATCACAAAAAAATGAGAGTTCTTGTCGCATGCAGCAGAGTTCTAGAGTTCCTGATACTTTTTGGAAATAGTTCTGGCCATTTGACCTTGAAAAACTAAATTGAAAAAATGATCTGCTAACTTCCCGTAGCATATCATTTCGCAGCAACTAAAAAAACAAGGTGAGTTCTTATCGCATGCAGCCGAGTTCTATAGTTCCTGATACTTTTTAGACATAGTTCTGGCGATTTTACCCGAAAAAAGGCAGTTGACAAAATGATCTGCCAACTTCCCGTAGCAGATCATTTTGCAGAAAATCAAAAATTAACGCAAGTTCTAAGCGTATGCACCAAAGCTTTACAGTTCCTGATACTTCTCACGAATAGTTCTGTGTTCAAATTCAAGTAAAAAGCAATTTAAGTATTAAAGAGCAAAAATCAACAAACACCAATTTCGTCGTTTCCAACAATTTTAAAAACCTTCACAAGAAAATATAATGTTCCATTCACATTATCTAAGCAAAATCTAAAGCCTACAACCTAAATCAGTACTAGAACTCACGTAAAAGTATCAGCAGATCATATAAGAATGTGTGAAAAATAAAAAAATAAAAACTTTAAACTCATTAAATTTTTTTAAAAATTCAGCCGTGTACAAAAACCTGAAATCCTGCAAATTTTATAGATCTGCACCTAAACTAAAATAAAGAACTAAATTTAGAACCAGAACTCACGTCCAGGTGTCAGCAGATCATACCTATATGTAAGAAAATCCAACAATTGTAACACTGGAAAATAAAAATATTTCGGTAAGGTAAGAACCCAGAACTCCAACGAATTTCATAGATCTGCACCAGAACTACAATAAAGAACTAGATTTAGAACTAGAACTCACGTCCAGGTGCCAGCAGGTCATACCTACATGTTAGAAAATCCAAAATTGTAACACTATAAAATAAAAATATTCCGGAAAGGTGAGAACCCAGAACTCCAACGAATTTCATAGACCTGCACCAGAACTACAATCTAAAACTAGATTTAGAACTAGAACTCACGTCCAGGTATCAGCAGATCATACTGATATGTAAGAATGTCCAAAAATTGTAACACTAGGACAATAAAATTATATCAATGAGCTGAGAACCCAGAACTCAAACGAATTTCATAGATCTGCACCAAAACTACAATCAAGAACTAGATTTAGAACTAGAACTCACGTCCAGGTGCCAGCAGATCACACCTACATGTTAGAAAATCCAAAAATTGTAACACTGGAAAATAAAAATATTTCGGTAAGGTAAGAACGCAGAACTCCAACGAATTTCATAGACCTGCACCAGAACTACAATCTAGAACTAGATTTAGAACTAGAACTCACGTCCAGGTATCAGCAGATCATACCCATATGTAAGAATGTCCAAAAATTGTAACACTAGGACAATAAAATTATTTCAATGAGCTGAGAACCCAGAACTCCTATGAATTTAACAGATCTGCACCAGAACTACAATCTGGAACTAGATTTAGAACTAGAACTCACGTCCAGGTGCCAGCAGATCATACCTACATGTTAGAAAATCCAAAAATTGTAACACTGGAAAATAAAAATATTTCGGTAAGTTAAGAACGCAGAACTCCAACGAATTTCATAGACCTGCACCAGAACTACAATCTAGAACTAGATTTAGAACTAGAACTCACGTAGAGGTGCCAGCAGATCATACCTATGTGTTAGAAAATCCAAAAATTGTAACACTAGGACAATAACATTTATTTCAATGAGCTAAGAACCCAGAACTCCAATGAATTTCATAGATCTGCACCAGAACTACAATCTAAAACTAGATTTAGAACTAGAACTCACGTCCAGGTGCCAGCAGATCATACCCATATGTAAGAATGTCCAAAAATTGTAACACTAGGACAATAAAATTATTTCAATGAGCTGAGAACCCAGAACTCCTATGAATTTAACAGATCTGCACCAGAACTACAATCTGGAACTAGATTTAGAACTAGAACTCACGTCCAGGTGCCAGCAGATCATACCTACATGTTAGAAGATCCAAAAATTGTAACACTGGAAAATAAAAATATTTCGGTAAGTTAAGAACGCAGAACTCCAACGAATTTCATAGACCTGCACCAGAACTACAATCTAGAACTAGATTTAGAACTAGAACTCACGTAGAGGTGCCAGCAGATCATACCTATGTGTTAGAAAATCCAAAAATTGTAACACTAGGACAATAACATTTATTTCAATGAGCTAAGAACCCAGAACTCCAATGAATTTCATAGATCTGCACCAGAACTACAATCTAAAACTAGATTTAGAACTAGAACTCACGTCCAGGTGCCAGCAGATCATACCCATATGTAAGAATGTCCAAAAATTGTAACACTAGGACAATAAAATTATTTCAATGAGCTGAGAACCCAGAACTCCTATGAATTTAACAGATCTGCACCAGAACTACAATCTGGAACTAGATTTAGAACTAGAACTCACGTCCAGGTGCCAGCAGATCATACCTACATGTTAGAAAATCCAAAAATTGTAACACTGGAAAATAAAAATATTTCGGTAAGTTAAGAACGCAGAACTCCAACGAATTTCATAGACCTGCACCAGAACTACAATCTAGAACTAGATTTAGAACTAGAACTCACGTAGAGGTGCCAGCAGATCACACCTAAATGTTAAAAAATCCAAAAATTGTAACACTAGGACAATAAAATTATTTCAATGAGCTGAGAACCCAGAACTCCAACGAATTTAACAGATCTGCACCAGAACTACAACCTGGAACTAGATTTAGAACTAGAACTCACGTCCAGGTGCCAGCAGATCATACCTACATGTTAGAAAATCCAAAAATTGTAACACTGGAAAATAAAAATATTTCGGTAAGGTAAGAACGCAGAACTGCAACGAATTTCATAGACCTGCACCAGAACTACAATCTAGAACTAGATTTAGAACTAGAAATCACGTCGAGGTGCCAGCAGATCACACCTATATGTTAAAAAATCCAAAAATTGTAACACTAGGACAATAAAATTATTTCAATGAGCTGAGAACCCAGAACTCCAATGACTTTCACAGATCTGCACCAGAATTACAATCTAAAACTAGATTTAGAACAAAAAAAATCACGTCGAGGTGCCAGCAGATCATACCTATGAGTTAGAAAATCCAAAAATTGTAACATTAGGACATTAAAATTATTTCAATGAGCTGAGAACCCAGAACTCCAACGAATTTAATAGATTTGCACCAGAACTACAATCAAGAACAAGATTTAGAACTAGAACTCACGTCCAGGTGCCAGCAGATCATACCTATGTGTTAGAAAATCCAAAAATTGTAACACTAGGACAATAACATTTATTTCAATGAGCTAAGAACCCAGAACTCCAATGAATTTCATAGATCTGCACCAGAACTACAATCTAAAACTAGATTTAGAACTAGAACTCACGTCCAGGTGCCAGCAGATCATACCCATATGTAAGAATGTCCAAAAATTGTAACACTAGGACAATAAAAATATATCAATGAGCTGAGAACCCAGAACTCCAACGAATTTAATAGATTTGCACCAGAACTACAATTTAGAACTAGATTTAGAACTGGAACTCACGTCGAGGTGCTAGCAGATCAAACCTATATGTTAAAACATCCAAAACTTGTAACACTATGACAATAAAATTATTTTAATGAGCTGAGAACCCAGAACTCCAACGAATTTCATAGACCTGCACCAGAACTACAATCTAGAACTAGATTTAGAACTAGAAATCACGTCGAGGTGCCAGCAGATCACACCTATATGTTAAAAAATCCAAAAATTGTAACACTAGGACAATAAAATTATTTCAATGAGCTGAGAACCCAGAACTCCAACGAATTAAAAAGATTTGCAGCAGAACTACAATCTAGAACAAGATGTAGAACTAGGACTAACGTCGAGGTGCCAGCAGATCATACCTCTTTGTTAGAAAATAAAAAAATTGTAACATTAGGTCAATAAAATTATTTCAATGAGCTGAGAACCCAGAACTCCAACGAATTTCACAGATCTGCACCAGAACTACAATCTGGAACTAGATTTAGAACTAGAACTCACGTCCAGGTATCAGCAGATCATACCTACATGTAAGAAAATCCAAAAATTGTAACACTGGAAAATAAAAATATTTCGGTAAGGTAAGAACGCAGAACTCCAACGAATTTCATAGACCTGCACCAGAACTACAATGTAGAACTAGATTTAGAACTAGAACTCACGTAGAGGTGCCAGCAGATCACACCTATATGTTAAAAAATCCAAAATTTGTAACACTAGAACAATAAAATTATTTCAATGAGCTGAGAACCCCGAACTTCAATGACTTTTACAGATCTGCACCAGAACAACAATCTAAAACTAGATTTAGAACTAAAAAATCACGTCTAGGTGCCAGCAGATCATACCTATGTGTTAGAATATCCAAAAATTGTAACATTAGGACATTAAAATTATTTCAATGAGCTGAGAACCCAGAACTCCAATGAATTTATTAGATCTGCACCAGAACTACAATTTAGAACTAGATTTAGAACTAGAACTCACGTAGAGGTGCCAGCAGATCACACCTGTATGTTAAAAAATCCTAAAATTGTAACATTAGGACAATAAATAAACTGAGCAATGATGACGACGATGAAGCAGCTGATCAAAGCGAGGAAGAAACTTGTGATACGAATAACGAGGAAACCGACATTGGCACAGACCAGAACACAGAAAGTGAACCGGAAGCAACAGGATGGAAATCTTGGCGTGATAAATTATACGCAGCAGCAGTAAAAATCGCTGATCAGTCATCTGATGGTGACACAATTAATGCGTGCTACAATATCGATTTTTCTAAAAGGTTGAGAAGATACCTTTTACCGTACGTACCTTTGTGGACCGCAATAATGATGCCTGGTTTCAAAAGGGGCTCAGTAACTGCCACTTCCGCCGCCGTTGAAGCAGAATTTTCTGACTTGAAACGACGTGAATTTAGAGGTGAAATTCCGATGAGAATAGACAGATTTGTCATTCAACATCTGGACAGGATTGACATGAAAATAAAAGAGCGCTGTAAACCATCGGATAACCCAGAAGCAAATGCAGATGCAAAGGAAGCTCAAGTAAACTCTGTCCCTATCAAATGCTCAAACTCTAGTTCCAAGGTCGAAGATGAGGAAAACGTCATGGAAGTCGACGACCGTCAGCAATCAATGGTTGAGTTTGACCAATTTGCGGTTAAATTCAAAGTACAAAAAAATGCACGCAGCACTCTAATCGAAGCTGAAAATAACAGAGTGCTCAGTTTCGAGCAGAAAGAATCTTTACCACTCCCTCTGTCACCACGAGACGAAAACATTCCGGGTGATAATGATTGGAATGTTCGGGAAGAGTGGAGAGGATTAGAAAAAAATAAACGTAGTGATCAGATAAATTATTCACCAAAAAAAAAACGTGCGAAGTCCACTTGTTTCGATGACTGTCCCGAATGGGATTTCATCAAACATTCTACGACGAATAACATACCGATTCTGTTAAACGGTAATATAGCAGGATCAGTACGTTTAGGAAATAGTAATTTCAATGTGACGTCGACGTGCGCATTCGATTCCATTTTCCAAGGAATCCTTAGCGGTCTATTGGCAAATAAGGTATATTCCGATACATTACAATCATCTGATTGTCCAATAGTGAAACTGGCACAGAATGTGAGTGACAAAAAAAAGATCTTCAAAGATCATTACGTCCAACGGGCGAAAATATTAATTGAAATTCCGATTTTTGCACAGGCTGTTGCGACATATTCAAAAAAAATAAAGCGTCTAGATGCTGAATGCAATGCTGCACACTTAGCGCAGTATTTATTTGAAAAAGAGCCAAGCTACACGTGCTACGTGGAGTGTTCTTGTGGACATAAGAACCAAAAACAATACGGTTTTCTGAGTGTCAATATTGACTTAATTCTATGCGGCGGACTTCATATGATCCAAGAAGCCATAAATGAGTGTATAGCTCTCGAAAGGTCTTGCTTCAACTGCAAAACAAAAGTATCTTCTTTTAATGAATATGGATCACATTTGATCATTGATACCTCAGTTGTTAGTGATCCTGGCTACGCCCGAAGAGAAAAGATGCCCATGCACAAATTAAATTCAATAAAAAAAAATATCAAGGTATTTGAAAAGACGTACATGATTGCTGCTGTTGTCGATTACAGCATAGAGAACAAACACTATGTCGCATATGGACTATCAGGTGAGTTTTGGTATAAATACGACAGTTTGATGAAAAAACGCTGTGCCACGAACTCAAACACGGCAATAAAACCACATTTAATTGTATACGCAATATGCGATAAATAAGTAATTTATGACAAAAATTCCTAGAGTTGTATAAGTTAAGTCGGTAAATAATAAAAAAAAACAGGCATTAACTTGTAATTTATGTTGTCAAAGTGCTTTTTCCTTACCTTGTAGTCAAGACTACAACTTATTTTGTTCAATTTGCTGATATTGTTATTTAATCATAGAGTTAAATCTAATCATATGTTAAAATTGAGAAAAAAAATTATTAAAAAAATACAAAAAATGAAAAAAAAAACCTACAAAAAACTACAACAGGAACCAGCAGTCTTGTTGTGATTTATGTTATCAAAGTGCCTTTTCGTTCCAGCTTGAGCTTAAGTCGAAGCTCAAAAGTCGTCGAGACAAACATTTTTTGTTCTATTTGAAACACAATACAATCATTGACACATTTTATATCTATTTTGTTCTATTTGCTGATTTGTTATTTAATCGACAAGTGAAATCTAATCGTCTATTAGTGTGTTAAAAAATAAGAAAAAAATAACAGAATAAAAAAAACTCAAAACATGTTTTATAAAATCAATAAATATATATGTAGTTCGATTTGTTGATTGTCTAATAAATAAATTGAGTAACATTGAATCATATGTTAGTGTGTTAAAAATAAAGACATAAAAAAATCAAAACAAAATGAAAAATAATATGAATTTATGTAAATAAAAAAACAATAGAGGCGGTCGCCTTATAACTTATGTTGTAAAAATGCTTTTTCCTTATTTTGTGACGACGAGGCTCAAAAGTCATCATTACAACTTATTTTGTTCAATTTGCTGATATTGTTATTTAATCATAGAGTTAAATCTAATCACGTGTTAAAATTGAGAAATAATAAAAAATATAAAAAAAAAACGAAAAAAAAAAAAAAAATACCTACAAAAACTTACAACACGAACCAGCAGTCTTGTTGTGATTTATGTTATCAAAGTGCCTTTTCGTTCCAGCTTGAGCTTAAGTCGAAGCTCAAAAGTCGTCGAGACAATCATTTTTTGTTCTATTTGAAACACAATACAATCATTGACACATTTTATATCTATTTTGTTCTATTTGCTGATTTGTTATTTAATCGACAAGTGAAATCTAATCGTCTATTAGTGTGTTAAAAAATAAGAAAAAAATAACAGAAAAAAAAAAACTCAAAACATGTTTTATAAAATCAATAAATATATATGTAGTTCGATTTGTTGATTGTCCAATAAATAAATTGAGTAACATTGAATCATATGTTAGTGTGTTAAAAATAAAGACATAAAAAAATCAAAACAAAATGAAAAATAATATGAATTTATGTAAATAAAAAAACAATAGAGGCGGTCGCCTTATAACTTATGTTGTAAAAATGCTTTTTCCTTATTTTGTGACGACGAGGCTCAAAAGTCATCATTACAACTTATTTTGTTCAATTTGCTGATATTGTTATTTAATCATAGAGTTAAATCTAATCATATGTTAAAATTGAGAAAAAAAAAAATTAAAAAAATACAAAAAATGAAAAAAAAAAACCTACAAAAAACTACAACAGGAACCAGCAGTCTTGTTGTGATTTATGTTATCAAAGTGCCTTTTCGTTCCAGCTTGAGCTTAAGTCGAAGCTCAAAAGTCGTCGAGACAAACATTTTTTGTTCTATTTGAAACACAATACAATCATTGACACATTTTATATCTATTTTGTTCTATTTGCTGATTTGTTATTTAATCGACAAGTGAAATCTAATCGTCTATTAGTGTGTTAAAAAATAAGAAAAAAATAACAGAATAAAAAAAACTCAAAACAAGTTTTATAAAATCAATAAATATATATGTAGTTTGATTTGTTGATTGTCTAATTAATAAATTGAGTAACATTGAATCATATGTTAGTATGTTGAAAATAAAGACATAAAAAAATCAAAACAAAATGAAAAATAATATGAATTTATGTAAATAAAAAAACAATAGAGGCGGTCGCGTTGTAACTTATGTTGTAAAAATGCTTTTTCCTTATTTTGTGATCAAGACGAGGCTCAAAAGTCATCATTACAACTTATTTTGTTCAATTTGCTGATATTGTTATTTAATCATAGAGTTAAATCTAATCACGTGTTAAAATTGAGAAATAATAAAAAATATTTAAAAAAAACGAAAAATAAAAAAAAAATACCTACAAAAACTTATAACACGAACCAGCAGTTCTAGATTGTAGTCATGGTGCAAATATTTTTAATTCGTTGGAGTTCTGGGTTCTCAGCTCATTGAAATAATTTGATTGTCGTAGTGTTACAATTTTAGGATTTTTTAACATACAGGTGTGATCTGCTGGCACCTCGACGTGAGTTCTAGTTCTAAATCTAGTTCTAGATTGTAGTTCTGGTGCAGGTCTATGAAATTCGTTGGAGTTCTGGGTTCTCAGCTCATTAAAATAATTTTATTGTCATAGTGTTACAAGTTTTGGATGTTTTAACATATAGGTTTGATCTGCTAGCACCTCGACGTGAGTTCCAGTTCTAAATCTAGTTCTAAATTGTAGTTCTGGTGCAGATCTAATAAATTCACTGGAGTTCTGGGTTCTCAGCTCATTGAAATAATTTTATTGTCCTAGTGTTACAATTTTTGGACATTCTTACATATGGGTATGATCTGCTGGCACCTGGACGTGAGTTCTAGTTCTAAATCTAGTTTTAGATTGTAGTTCTGGTGCAGATCTATGAAATTCATTGGAGTTCTGGGTTCTTAGCTCATTGAAATAAATGTTATTGTCCTAGTGTTACAATTTTTGGATTTTCTAACACATAGGTATGATCTGCTGGCACCTGGACGTGAGTTCTAGTTCTAAATCTTGTTCTTGATTGTAGTTCTGGTGCAAATCTATTAAATTCGTTGGAGTTCTGGGTTCTCAGCTCATTGAAATAATTTTAATGTCCTAATGTTACAATTTTTGGATTTTCTAACTCATAGGTATGATCTGCTGGCACCTCGACGTGATTTTTTTCATTCTAAATCTAGTTTTAGATTGTAATTCTGGTGCAGATCTGTGAAAGTCATTGGAGTTCTGGGTTCTCAGCTCATTGAAATAATTTTATTGTCCTAGTGTTACAATTTTTGGATTTTTTAACATATAGGTGTGATCTGCTGGCACCTCGACGTGATTTCTAGTTCTAAATCTAGTTCTAGATTGTAGTTCTGGTGCAGGTCTATGAAATTCGTTGCAGTTCTGCGTTCTTACCTTACCGAAATATTTTTATTTTCCAGTGTTACAATTTTTGGATTTTCTAACATGTAGGTATGATCTGCTGGCACCTGGACGTGAGTTCTAGTTCTAAATCTAGTTCCAGGTTAATAATTTTATTGTCCTAATGTTACAATTTTTGGATTTTCTAACACATAGGTATGATCTGCTGGCACCTCGACGTGAGTTCTAGTTCTAAATCTAGTTCCAGATTGTAGTTCTGGTGCAGATCTGTGAAATTCGTTGGAGTTCTGGGTTCTCAGCTCATTGAAATAATTTTATTGTCCTAATGTTACAATTTTTGGATTTTCTAACACATAGGTATGATCTGCTGGCACCTCGACGTGAGTTCTAGTTCTAAATCTAGTTCCAGATTGTAGTTCTGGTGCAGGTCTATGAAATTCGTTGGAGTTCTGGGTTCTCAGCTCATTAAAATAATTTTATTGTCATAGTGTTACAAGTTTTGGATGTTTTAACATATAGGTTTGATCTGCTAGCACCTCGACGTGAGTTCCAGTTCTAAATCTAGTTCTAAATTGTAGTTCTGGTGCAGATCTAATAAATTCACTGGAGTTCTGGGTTCTCAGCTCATTGAAATAATTTTATTGTCCTAGTGTTACAATTTTTGGACATTCTTACATATGGGTATGATCTGCTGGCACCTGGACGTGAGTTCTAGTTCTAAATCTAGTTTTAGATTGTAGTTCTGGTGCAGATCTATGAAATTCATTGGAGTTCTGGGTTCTTAGCTCATTGAAATAAATGTTATTGTCCTAGTGTTACAATTTTTGGATTTTCTAACACATAGGTATGATCTGCTGGCACCTGGACGTGAGTTCTGGTTCTAAATCTTGTTCTTGATTGTAGTTCTGGTGCAAATCTATTAAATTCGTTGGAGTTCTGGGTTCTCAGCTCATTGAAATAATTTTAATGTCCTAATGTTACAATTTTTGGATTTTCTAACTCATAGGTATGATCTGCTGGCACCTCGACGTGATTTTTTTCATTCTAAATTTAGTTTTAGATTGTAATTCTGGTGCAGATCTGTGAAAGTCATTGGAGTTCTGGGTTCTCAGCTCATTGAAATAATTTTATTGTCCTAGTGTTACAATTTTTGGATTTTTTAACATATAGGTGTGATCTGCTGGCACCTCGACGTGATTTCTAGTTCTAAATCTAGTTCTAGATTGTAGTTCTGGTGCAGGTCTATGAAATTCGTTGCAGTTCTGGGTTCTCAGCTCATTGAAATAATTTTATTGTCCTAATGTTACAATTTTTGGATTTTCTAACATGTAGGTATGATCTGCTGGCACCTGGACGTGAGTTCTAGTTCTAAATCTAGTTCCAGGTTGTAGTTCTGGTGCAGATCTGTTAAATTCGTTGGAGTTCTGGGTTCTCAGCTCATTGAAATAATTTTATTGTCCTAGTGTTACAATTTTTGGATTTTTTAACATTTAGGTGTGATCTGCTGGCACCTCTACGTGAGTTCTAGTTCTAAATCTAGTTCCAGATTGTAGTTCTGGTGCAGATCTGTGAAATTCGTTGGAGTTCTGGGTTCTCAGCTCATTGAAATAATTTTATTGTCCTAATGTTACAATTTTTGGATTTTCTAACACATAGGTATGATCTGCTGGCACCTCGACGTGAGTTCTAGTTCTAAATCTAGTTCCAGATTGTAGTTCTGGTGCAGATCTGTGAAATTCGTTGGAGTTCTGGGTTCTCAGCTCATTGAAATAATTTTATTGTCCTAGTGTTACAATTTTTGGACATTCTTACATATGGGTATGATCTGCTGATACCTGGACGTGAGTTCTAGTTCTAAATCTAGTTCTAGATTGTAGTTCTGGTGCAGATCTGTTAAATTCGTTGGAGTTCTGGGTTCTCAGCTCATTGAAATAATTTTATTGTCCTAATGTTACAATTTTTTGATTTTCTAACACATAGGTATGATCTGCTGGCACCTGAACGTGAGTTCTAGTTCTAAATCTAGTTCTTAATTGTAGTTCTGGTGCAGATCTGTGAAATTCGTTGGAGTTCTGGGTTCTCAGCTCATTGAAATAATTTTATTGTCCTAATGTTACAATTTTTGGATTTTCTAACACATAGGTATGATCTGCTGGCACCTGGACGTGAGTTCTAGTTCTAAATATAGTTCCAAATTGTAGTTCTGGTGCAGATCTGTGAAATTCGTTGGAGTTCTGGGTTCTCAGCTCATTGAAATAATTTTATTGTCCTAATGTTACAATTTTTGGATTTTCTAACACATAGGTATGATCTGCTGGCACCTCGACGTGAGTTCTAGTTCTAAATCTAGTTCCAGATTGTAGTTCTGGTGCAGATCTGTTAAATTCATTGGAGTTCTGGGTTCTCAGCTGATTGAAATAATTTTATTGTCCTAGTGTTACAATTTTTGGACATTCTTACATATGGGTATGATCTGCTGATACCTGGACGTGAGTTCTAGTTCTAAATCTAGTTCTAGATTGTAGTTCTGGTGCAAATCTATTAAATTCGTTGGAGTTCTGGGTTCTCAGCTCATTGATATATTTTTATTGTCATATTGTTACAATTTTTGGATGTTTTAACATATAGGTTTGATCTGCTAGCACCTCGACGTGAGTTCTAGTTCTAAATCTAGTTCTAAATTGTAGTTCTGGTGCAGATCTAATAAATTCATTGGAGTTCTGGGTTCTCAGCTCATTGAAATAATTTTATTGTCCTAGTGTTACAATTTTTGGACATTCTTACATATGGGTATGATCTGCTGATACCTGGACGTGAGTTCTAGTTCTAAATCTAGTTCTAGATTGTAGTTCTGGTGCAGATCTGTTAAATTCGTTGGAGTTCTGGGTTCTCAGCTCATTGAAATAATTTTATTGTCCTAATGTTACAATTTTTTGATTTTCTAACACATAGGTATGATCTGCTGGCACCTGAACGTGAGTTCTAGTTCTAAATCTAGTTCTTAATTGTAGTTCTGGTGCAGATCTGTGAAATTCGTTGGAGTTCTGGGTTCTCAGCTCATTGAAATAATTTTATTGTCCTAATGTTACAATTTTTGGATTTTCTAACACATAGGTATGATCTGCTGGCACCTGGACGTGAGTTCTAGTTCTAAATATAGTTCCAAATTGTAGTTCTGGTGCAGATCTGTGAAATTCGTTGGAGTTCTGGGTTCTCAGCTCATTGAAATAATTTTATTGTCCTAATGTTACAATTTTTGGATTTTCTAACACATAGGTATGATCTGCTGGCACCTCGACGTGAGTTCTAGTTCTAAATCTAGTTCCAGATTGTAGTTCTGGTGCAGATCTGTTAAATTCATTGGAGTTCTGGGTTCTCAGCTGATTGAAATAATTTTATTGTCCTAGTGTTACAATTTTTGGACATTCTTACATATGGGTATGATCTGCTGATACCTGGACGTGAGTTCTAGTTCTAAATCTAGTTCTAGATTGTAGTTCTGGTGCAAATCTATTAAATTCGTTGGAGTTCTGGGTTCTCAGCTCATTGATATATTTTTATTGTCATATTGTTACAATTTTTGGATGTTTTAACATATAGGTTTGATCTGCTAGCACCTCGACGTGAGTTCTAGTTCTAAATCTAGTTCTAAATTGTAGTTCTGGTGCAGATCTAATAAATTCATTGGAGTTCTGGGTTCTCAGCTCATTGAAATAATTTTATTGTCCTAGTGTTACAATTTTTGGACATTCTTACATATGGGTATGATCTGCTGATACCTGGACGTGAGTTCTAGTTCTAAATCTAGTTCTAGATTGTAGTTCTGGTGCAGATCTGTTAAATTCGTTGGAGTTCTGGGTTCTCAGCTCATTGAAATAATTTTATTGTCCTAATGTTACAATTTTTTGATTTTCTAACACATAGGTATGATCTGCTGGCACCTGAACGTGAGTTCTAGTTCTAAATCTAGTTCTTAATTGTAGTTCTGGTGCAGATCTGTGAAATTCGTTGGAGTTCTGGGTTCTCAGCTCATTGAAATAATTTTATTGTCCTAATGTTACAATTTTTGGATTTTCTAACACATAGGTATGATCTGCTGGCACCTGGACGTGAGTTCTAGTTCTAAATATAGTTCCAAATTGTAGTTCTGGTGCAGATCTGTGAAATTCGTTGGAGTTCTGGGTTCTCAGCTCATTGAAATAATTTTATTGTCCTAATGTTACAATTTTTGGATTTTCTAACACATAGGTATGATCTGCTGGCACCTCGACGTGAGTTCTAGTTCTAAATCTAGTTCCAGATTGTAGTTCTGGTGCAGATCTGTTAAATTCATTGGAGTTCTGGGTTCTCAGCTGATTGAAATAATTTTATTGTCCTAGTGTTACAATTTTTGGACATTCTTACATATGGGTATGATCTGCTGATACCTGGACGTGAGTTCTAGTTCTAAATCTAGTTCTAGATTGTAGTTCTGGTGCAAATCTATTAAATTCGTTGGAGTTCTGGGTTCTCAGCTCATTGATATATTTTTATTGTCATATTGTTACAATTTTTGGATGTTTTAACATATAGGTTTGATCTGCTAGCACCTCGACGTGAGTTCTAGTTCTAAATCTAGTTCTAAATTGTAGTTCTGGTGCAGATCTAATAAATTCATTGGAGTTCTGGGTTCTCAGCTCATTGAAATAATTTTATTGTCCTAGTGTTACAATTTTTGGACATTCTTACATATGGGTATGATCTGCTGATACCTGGACGTGAGTTCTAGTTCTAAATCTAGTTCTAGATTGTAGTTCTGGTGCAGATCTGTTAAATTCGTTGGAGTTCTGGGTTCTCAGCTCATTGAAATAATTTTATTGTCCTAATGTTACAATTTTTTGATTTTCTAACACATAGGTATGATCTGCTGGCACCTGAACGTGAGTTCTAGTTCTAAATCTAGTTCTTAATTGTAGTTCTGGTGCAGATCTGTGAAATTCGTTGGAGTTCTGGGTTCTCAGCTCATTGAAATAATTTTATTGACCTAATGTTACAATTTTTTTATTTTCTAACACAGAGGTATGATCTGCTGGCACCTCGACGTTAGTCCTAGTTCTACATCTTGTTCTAGATTGTAGTTCTGCTGCAAATCTTTTTAATTCGTTGGAGTTCTGGGTTCTCAGCTCATTGAAATAATTTTATTGTCCTAATGTTACAATTTTTGGATTTTCTAACACATAGGTATGATCTGCTGGGACCTCGACGTTAGTCCTAGTTCTACATCTTGTTCTAAATTGTAGTTCTGGTGCAAATCTTTTTAATTCATTGGAGTTCTGGGTTCTCAGCTCATTAAAATAATTTTATTGTCATAGTGTTACAATTTTAGGATTTTTTAACATACAGGTGTGATCTGCTGGCACCTCTACGTGAGTTCTAGTTCTAAATCTAGTTCTAAATTGTAGTTCTGGTGCAGATCTAATAAATTCATTGGAGTTCTGGGTTCTCAGCTCATTGAAATAATTTTAATGTCCTAATGTTACAATTTTTGGATATTCTAACACATAGGTATGATCTGCTGGCACCTCGACGTGATTTTTTAGTTCTAAATCTAGTTTTAGATTGTTGTTCTGGTGCAGATCTGTAAAAGTCATTGAAGTTCGGGGTTCTCAGCTCATTGAAATAATTTTATTGTCCTAGTGTTACAAATTTTGGATTTTTTAACATATAGGTGTGATCTGCTGGCACCTCTACGTGAGTTCTAGTTCTAAATCTAGTTCTACATTGTAGTTCTGGTGCAGGTCTATGAAATTCGTTGGAGTTCTGCGTTCTTACCTTACCGAAATATTTTTATTTTCCAGTGTTACAATTTTTGGATTTTCTTACATGTAGGTATGATCTGCTAATACCTGGACGTGAGTTCTAGTTCTAAATCTAGTTCCAGATTGTAGTTCTGGTGCAGATCTGTGAAATTCGTTGGAGTTCTGGGTTCTCAGCTCATTGAAATAATTTTATTGACCTAATGTTACAATTTTTTTATTTTCTAACACAGAGGTATGATCTGCTGGCACCTCGACGTTAGTCCTAGTTCTACATCTTGTTCTAGATTGTAGTTCTGCTGCAAATCTTTTTAATTCGTTGGAGTTCTGGGTTCTCAGCTCATTGAAATAATTTTATTGTCCTAGTGTTACAATTTTTGGATTTTTTAACATATAGGTGTGATCTGCTGGCACCTCGACGTGATTTCTAGTTCTAAATCTAGTTCTAGATTGTAGTTCTGGTGCAGGTCTATGAAATTCGTTGGAGTTCTGGGTTCTCAGCTCATTAAAATAATTTTATTGTCATAGTGTTACAAGTTTTGGATGTTTTAACATATAGGTTTGATCTGATAGCACCTCGACGTGAGTTCCAGTTCTAAATCTAGTTCTAAATTGTAGTTCTGGTGCAGATCTAATAAATTCACTGGAGTTCTGGGTTCTCAGCTCATTGAAATAATTTTATTGTCCTAGTGTTACAATTTTTGGACATTCTTACATATGGGTATGATCTGCTGGCACCTGGACGTGAGTTCTAGTTCTAAATCTAGTTTTAGATTGTAGTTCTGGTGCAGATCTATGAAATTCATTGGAGTTCTGGGTTCTTAGCTCATTGAAATAAATGTTATTGTCCTAGTGTTACAATTTTTGGATTTTCTAACACATAGGTATGATCTGCTGGCACCTGGACGTGAGTTCTAGTTCTAAATCTTGTTCTTGATTGTAGTTCTGGTGCAAATCTATTAAATTCGTTGGAGTTCTGGGTTCTCAGCTCATTGAAATAATTTTAATGTCCTAATGTTACAATTTTTGGATTTTCTAACTCATAGGTATGATCTGCTGGCACCTCGACGTGATTTTTTTTGTTCTAAATCTAGTTTTAGATTGTAATTCTGGTGCAGATCTGTGAAAGTCATTGGAGTTCTGGGTTCTCAGCTCATTGAAATAATTTTATTGTCCTAGTGTTACAATTTTTGGATTTTTTAACATATAGGTGTGATTTCGTGATCTCGACGTGATTTCTAGTTCTAAATCTAGTACTAGATTGTAGTTCTGGTGCAGGTCTATGAAATTCGTTGCAGTTCTGCGTTCTTACCTTACCGAAATATTTTTATTTTCCAGTGTTACAATTTTTGGATTTTCTAACATGTAGGTATGATCTGCTGGCACCTGGACGTGAGTTCTAGTTCTAAATCTAGTTCCAGGTTGTAGTTCTGGTGCAGATCTGTTAAATTCGTTGGAGTTCTGGGTTCTCAGCTCATTGAAATAATTTTATTGTCCTAGTGTTACAATTTTTGGATTTTTTAACATTTAGGTGTGATCTGCTGGCACCTCTACGTGAGTTCTAGTTCTAAATCTAGTTCTAGATTGTAGTTCTGGTGCAGGTCTATGAAATTCGTTGGAGTTCTGCGTTCTTAACTTACCGATATATTTTCATTTTCCAGTGTTACAATTTTTGGATTTTCTAACATGTAGGTATGATCTGCTGGCACCTGGACGTGAGTTCTAGTTCTAAATCTAGTTCCAGATTGTAGTTCTGGTGCAGATCTGTTAAATTCATAGGAGTTCTGGGTTCTCAGCTCATTGAAATAATTTTATTGTCCTAGTGTTACAATTTTTGGACATTCTTACATATGGGTATGATCTGCTGGCACCTGGACGTGAGTTCTAGTTCTAAATCTAGTTTTAGATTGTAGTTCTGGTGCAGATCTATGAAATTCATTGGAGTTCTGGGTTCTTAGCTCATTGAAATAAATGTTATTGTCCTAGTGTTACAATTTTTGGATTTTCTAACACATAGGTATGATCTGCTGGCACCTGGACGTGAGTTCTAGTTCTAAATCTAGTTTTAGATTGTAGTTCTGGTGCAGATCTATGAAATTCATTGGAGTTCTGGGTTCTTAGCTCATTGAAATAAATGTTATTGTCCTAGTGTTACAATTTTTGGATTTTCTAACATGTAGGTATGATCTGCTGGCACCTGGACGTGAGTTCTAGTTCTAAATCTAGTTCCAGATTGTAGTTCTGGTGCAGATCTGTTAAATTCATAGGAGTTCTGGGTTCTCAGCTCTACCTGCACGGTAACACGATTAGGCTCCACTTTAAAAGTTGGTAGATAGCGTGTTTTTTTAGTTAGAACATTGTTTTTTTTTATTTGGAAGCTAAAATGGTAAAGAATAAAAGTAAGCTATAAAATTACATAGTTATAGGGCACATTTTTTTAGTAATTTGAAGTTTTTTAAAATAAACGTCTAAAAAAATCATTTTTTTCATAAAAATACATTTTTTTACCCAAGATAGTTACTTTTTTGCGGACTATTTATTATTTCATGGTCATCGCCAGGTATTAGGCATACTGTTTTTTTTATTTCAAAGAAATAGACCCATTATTTTGGAAGAAATCAATACTTTTGTACATAGAGTCCTTAATGAAACATGAAAATCTTAAAATACCAATAAATCCTACAATATTTTTTTATAATTTTTTTATATATTTTTCTAGTCAATGATTCATGGTCTAGTTTCATCCCCTTTCGGGATTGCACTTTATCCAGGGACACACTGTATAATCAAAAACACGCGTGCGGTAATGATAAGACAAAAACGCACGCGTGTGTAATTTGAAGCATTATGAGTCTAATTACTGTGTAATAAGAGCCACATTATGAGCAAGTGTGTTGAGAAATATTCTAATAATACGTTGTGAACTTGTGACACGACCGACACGACTCACTATACAGACTCTATATCGAATGAATTCGAATGTTGTAGAATATTTAACTATAGAAAAAAAACAAATCTGGCTGAAAAGATATTTTGTTTCCAACACTTCATTTTGCGCAGAGTAGGTAACACGTTTTTAATTTCTATTTGCCAAAAAAATTTACATTTAATTCATCTTCTATGCAGCTGGGCAGCTGCCCCCCCCCCCCCCCTGCCCCTACCTGGGTACGCCCTTGATAGTACAAATCGGACGGACATGACGTAACCTATAAGAGTTCCTTGTCGACTACGGTACATCTAAAAACTGGCCAAGTTCGGGTCGGGCCTCGCGCAGTCTATGGGGGTTTTACCTGCTTTAGGTATAGGACTACCATTGATGGAATTTGTAGGACGTTTTTGCACGGAGCTGCAACTCTCTAAGCAAGTTTACATCGCTGTGTTCACGGAAACAAAAAAACATTGTTATTTGTTTTTTTTTATTTACAGGCACACATTGCTTCTGGCGCCACACTAGGGTACCCTGTGTCGTGGGAAACAGTACCAGCGACGTCAAAAACATGTAAACATCCAAGACCTGGGTTTTTTTTTGTCCCCAGCCGGGATTCGAACCCGGGACCTCTCGCATGGTAGTCAGATGCGCTATACCATTGCGCCATAGGGGTCGTCAATCAAAAGAGATCGTTTTCTTATATTCCTTTAATTTATATGATGTTGATGTGTATTAAGGACATTGACATTGGTGCACAAACAATATTATCTACTATTAATCGTGGAAAAGCCGGTAATCCGTTGGAATCATTTTATACATAGACTGTAAACTATGACTAGCTGTTGCCCGCGACTTCGCCCGCGTGGGCTTTAGTAAAGTGTTTGCGTTTGCAATAGGTAGCCTGGGCTGCCTGAGTGATCTTGAACGATCACTAAGGTTAAGCAACATACGGCGCGTTCAGTCCATGGATGGGTCACCGTCTATGACTAACGCTAGTGGCATTTTTTCCGAGCGATTCCGTGCTTCGCAAGGTACGTTAAGCAGTTGGTGCCGGCTGCCGTCGATAGATGGCAGTCGTTAAGCCAAGTCACAGGCCTTTAGGGGCGGCTTGAAAACTTCTGACAGTAAGACCAGCCACTAGTCTTACAATCCTCCACCAATCCGGACTTGGCCACCGTGGTGGAGTATGGCCTAAACCTTCCTCAGGGAAGAGACCCGTGCCCATCGGTGGGGACATAATGGGTTGATGATGATGATGATGACATGAACGAAGAAATAATAAGAAGAATTGAGAAAATTTATTCAAGAGTTAGAACGACCAATATGAAAAAAAAAGAAGAAAGTAAGCAAGTAATTAAGGTGGTATTTAAACACATGGAAGAACAAAGAAATTCAATTCAAAAATCGCAGCGAAATGTTTAATAATCGAAGCGACGATACGAACATATACTGCGCTCGCCAACCCGCATAAAAAGCGTGGCGAGTATGGCAAATACCCTCATGGCATTACATAAAAAAAACAGGCCCCCAGTCCCCGGCGGCTCCGCTATTCCTGGCTACGGTGTAGCGGCCACGCTAACGCGGCGGAACAAGGGGTGCTAAGAATCTCAGGCAGAGATCCGGCTACCACCCCCAACAGAGACAACGTCTGGCCCTGGTAACACACAACATTCGCACATTGAGGACAGAGGAAAAGCTAATTGAGCTGGAAGAGGAAATGGAAATGGAAAAATCCGTCTAGAGGGCGTGGACACGATAACCCTGAAATCAGTTAACCTGCTCTACTACCGGGCGAGCCAGCGACAGTCCTAGGGTGGTGTCGGGTTTCTCGTCCACAAGTCCCTCGTGAACAATATTTTGGCCATCGACAGTGTGTCGAGCAGGGTGGTATACCTAATACTCAGAATATCTAATTGTAAGAGGTATTCGCTGAAGGTCAGTCAGCTATACGCACCGACCTCGTCACACTCCGATGAGGTACAGGCGATGTACCTCATGTACCTATTACATTAGTAGGAATAGTAGGGCCATACTATACATTGCTTATAGTAATAAGGCCGCCAATTGTACTTAGATTTATAAAAAATTTGAAAATGTTATTTATGAGTACAATAAAGAATATTCTATCTATCTATCTATACATACCTCAGATACGCGTTGGTTTTTCGTCACCGATATTATGTAATTAAGGGGATACATTGCGTAACTACTACAATTACTTCTCTTATCTAAAAGCATTATGCCAAAACGGCCGTTTTGGGTGTAAATCCTGTCAAGTCTTAGGTTTTCTGTCTTACGTTCGGTTAGGTCATGAATTCTAAAAATCAGTATAACCGTGATTGACAGATTGTACAGTTTTTTTTTTTCAAATTCGATCTGTAAATAATGTACTTTGATTTGTTTCTTCGGTGGCGCTAGTTCTACGCAATGTATCCCCTTACGAGTAATTACATAATCATTATCGCTGACGAAGAACCAACGTGTATCTTCTATACAATTTTTTCGTTGTTTTTATTGCAGGATTCGATTTATTATTTCGCAATAATAAAAAATTTGGTGCAACAAATAAAAAAAATTTAGATAGAGGTATTGGTACTTCGTAATCGTGAACATGGAAAACCCAATACAGTAGATAGTTCCGTAATAGTGGGGCACTAATTGTTCAGAATTTGATTCTCTACAACTTTGTTTCTCTTCATTCGTGCCGTAAAACGTGGAACATCGGAGATTACGATAATATTTTTAATTTGTCACGTTTTTCAGGTTTAATTTCCAAAATCTATATTTTGGAAATTAAACCTGAAAAATTTTCCTACAAGGAAAATTCTGAGGACCAAATTTGTAGAGGATCAAATTTCCTACAATTTATGTCCTCACGGTTTTACTGTAAAATCACAATGGCCGTTTTATTCAAGAAAAACCGTTTTTCGAATATACACCAGAGCCTGATTCAGTCTACTTTTTGAATTTACACTCCCAGTGACCCCCGCCGAGGGACCTACGAAAAAAAAATCCAAGAACTGATTATTCACGGGTAGGGGGTCGGTTTTTTGGATATAATGACTGGACTAATAGCCGCACGTAACGACCTTTAGAATAATAGCCACTTCGTTATCTCAGCGGCTAATTGTCTCCACGTGATAAGGTATTCAGTACAGATTTCTATCGTTTCAGCGGTTGCCATATTATATGACAAATGCCAGCGTGTCTGTTGGATTTCACTAGACGTGATAACGCAGCTATATTGATTAGCGGTAGTGTGATTTTGGACTTATCAAAATCGGATCAGTAGGTCGTTATTCAGCTTTGAAAATCAGCCGCTTCAGACCATTAGAACGCAAACGTCTCGGTAAAGAAGCCGTTTTACCTACACGACTCAATGGAGAATGTTACTAGGTATGCCAAATCGCTTGAAATGTTGTCTCAGTAATGCCTGTATGTATACAAATACACTAGTTTTTGTTTTAGTCAAAAATACCTAGTAGTTTTGATTTTATAGGCATTCAAAGTTTCGAAAAATATCGCGTCCCGCTAACAGTCACGAGACCGCTTGTGACGTCACGTTACAACGCGCCGCGCGGGCCGCTCGCCTAAAGCCGCCTCTACACATAGACCAACGCGTTGGCAAAGCGCGCTGGTACAGCCACTTGCCCAATGTGTAGAACGGGCTTTGGCGCATTCGCGGTAGGTATTTGAACGTTGGCTGGCGCGCTTGCGAGCTTGCCGCGCGGTGTCGGAAACTTCAAAGGACACTGCATCTGCTTGCTCTGTTCTTCTCGCAGGCCTCTCTGTTCTTCTTGCAGGCACTGCATCTGCTTGCTCTGTTCTTCTTGCAGGCACTGCATCTGCTTGCTCTGTTCTTCTCGCATGCCCTTCAACATTGCCATCAGGCATGACATATCCAAAACCTCCATTGGACGTGACGGAGGTTTAATGTCTTCGGTGGCGTGACCAGGTGGGCGTGGCTAGGAGGCGGAGCCTGTTGGTCGGTTGGTGGAACCTGGTGGTCAAGGCCGGTGGGCGGAGCCTGGTGCACGGGGGCGGTAGGCGTGGCCAGTGGGCGGAGCCGTTGGGCAGGTACGCTGTGTCTCCTCGATGGGCGTGGCCTGGTGGGTGGGGCCAGGGGGCGTGGCTTGGTTGGTGGGCGGGGCCAGTGGGCGTGCCCCTATGGCCGATGAGCGTGGCATGAGGGGCAGTGGGCGTGGCCTCCGCAGCACCTCTGGACCTGGTCCTCACTCCAGAAGTATCCTCTCTCGGAGTCAGTGGCATCTCCAAATCCCACTTCTGACACCAAATGTTACGGGCTAGGGTTCTGGATTAGGATGTAATTCGCCAATGACAACTTCTTAGGATTTATTCACGCAGGGTCTGGTCTGAAGGTCTTCACGACACGAAGTCCACACGTAGAATCCAATCGCAGGTCCAATCGAAGTCCAGTAGTATCGCTGAGGTCGTAGGTTATCGCTCGTATCGCAGGTATGTTCGCTCGAAGTTCATAATAATATAATATATAATAATAATAAACTCACGCCCGTTATCCCCGAAGGGGTAGGCAGAGGCACCAGTCTCTAGAACTGGACCCACGTTTTGCCGAGTTTATTAGGTCCCAAACGTAACAAGTGGCAAGCCTGTCGCCGTTATCCGGGCACAATTTATCAGCGAATGGTGTTGCTGTACAAACAAATGTACGTAACTAAAAGTCATTGGTACATGCGTGGTTCGAACCCAGACCCTCATGATCGAGAAGCAAGGGTCAACCCCACTACGCCACCACCACCGGATCGGAAAACCACGCATTCTCTACATCATACCGAACATTTTTTCTTAAAACACCATAGCTGGGAAATCAACGGTTTACGAGATATTGAGGTGTAAAGTCGGGCCTATTTTTTACATTTTTTTGCAGAAATAGAACTAGAATCGTATAAACAATAGTTCTCCCATAGAAAGTCCATGTGAATTATCAATATTTCAAAACAAAAACCGATTTTGAAAATTCACCGCGCAATCTATTCGCAACCCTTCAAAGGTCGTCGTATCCATCCATCACATAAACATAGCTACGCAACTATCGCGCGCGGCGCGGCACTCGACCGCGCGCCTCGCGCCTCACCCGCTATCAGGTGTTTCGCGTGGGTTCCTTGACCCGGGCCGACCGGACGCTCGCGCACGTAAGTAGGTTATTTCGTTCGATTGTCGCACGTAGCCCGTGCGTAGTAAGAGCTACCATTTATTTACAATGACAGTGGTGTAAGTCCGGAAATTTTACAAACCGAATGTTTCTGTATGAACCCGATTCTCCTGACATCACAAACTCGTCAAATCTGGAATAATAATAAGTTTGTGATGTCAGGAGAATCGAGTTTCTAAAGAAACATTAGTCTAGTAAAATTTCCGAAGTTACACCATCGTATTCGTCCAGAATCGCTCGTAGCCCGGTCTGCCTGAGTGATCTTAAACGATCACTAAGGTTAAGCAACATACGGCGCGTTCAGTCCATGGATGGGTCACCGTCTATGACTAACGCTAGTGGCATTTTTCTGAGCCGTTCCATGTTTCGCAAGACACGTTAAGCAGTTGGTGCCGGCTGCCGTCGATAGATGGCAGTCGTTAAGCCAAGTCAGAGGCCTTAGGGCGGCTTGAAAACTTCTAACAGTAAGACCAGCCACTAGTCTTACAAGGCTCCACCAATCCGAACTTGGCCCCTTGGCCCTTATACCTTCCTTATGGAACTGACCCGTGCCCTTCGGTGGGGACATAATGGGTTGATGATGATTTGTCAATTTAACGGGAGGACATACCTACCTACATACCTATTACGAAAACCTAACACAAAAAATAACGTCAATCAAGAATATTCTTACCGAAGTAGGTATCAAACCGAACATGGTTCCGTTGAATGGCAGCTTGTGTTTGATAAACAATCCACACGCTCCCGCGGTTTGCCGGCGCCGGCGCCGGCGGCGCACAAAGTACCGACCTACATACAACACGCGCTGCTGCTGACCGCCGCAGCGCGGCGCTGCAGACGGCGCGCGCTGCACACCGCGGTGTAGCGGCGGTAGCAACAAGAAACAGCTGCTGCCGCCGAGTAGCAATATCCATTTTACCTAATATCATTGATAGTATACCTAACTAGATTTTTGTTATAAAAAAGAAAACGGCTTAGTGCTAGTTGGACTCGTGCACAGAGGGTTCCGTACTACCACAAAATATCTAACCTGTCCTACGCTCATATTCGAATCGCTCGTAGCCCCGGCTGCCTTAAGCGATCACGAAGGTAAAGCAACATAGGGCGCGTTCAGCGCATGGATGGGTGACCATTCTATGACTAACGCTAGTGGCATTTTTCCGGGCGGTTCCGTGCTTCGCAAGGCACGTTAAGCAGTTGGTGCCGGCTATCGTCGATAAATGGCAGTCGTTAAGCCAAGTCAGAGGCCTTAGGGCGGCTTCAAAACTTCTGACAGTGAGACCAGCCACTAGTCTTACAAGCTTCTGCCAATACGAACTTGGCCCCCGCGGTGGTGGAGTATGGCCTACACTACACCTTCCTCAGGGAAGATCCGTGCCCCTCGGTGGGGGCATAATGCGTTGATGCACAATGCAATTAAAAAACCGCCCAAGTGCGAGTCGCAATCGCGCACTGAGGGTTCCGTACACACAATACGTAATCTGTGGTATGCTATTAAAAATCTGGTTGTACGGGACCCAAGTGCTCTGTCTGTCTGTTAGAATTGGTCGTTTTTTTATTACATGTTGTTATACGAAAAATAAGCCCTATGATCATAGGGGTGAGGGTGGCATAACGGGGACGCGAGACACAACGGGGCCACCCACACATACAAGTAACTAAGCACGGTAATCAGGTTTTGTTTTCCCCAGTAATAGGGAATTTTGCATCGCCCTGAAGTGCAGCGTGACCGGTGATTGGAGTGCACGCGTTTATTTTTTATTATTTGATTTCTTACTTCACCAAATTCGGTGCCAAATGACATTACTTCACCAATTCGGTGCCAAATGACAATTCAATAAGTAACTAAAGAGTTGTCATTAGGTTTCATTAAAATATGATTTATGTTTATTTTTTGATATTTATTTCCCTTAACGACCCCGTTATGCCCCCTCCCCTTAATAAGATTTACGAATGAAGGTATAACCGTTCTTACGAGAATGAGAAAAATAATAAATTACTGTTTTCTGTATGGCGACAGCCCTTAAACATGAACATTTACATACAGTCACACACATTGCTTATGGCCCCACACTAAGATACCCTGTGCCGTGGGAACCAGAAACAGCGATATCACAAATATGTAAACATCCAAGAACTGGGGGTATTCTTTTAGCCCCAGCCAGGGCTCGAACCCGGGACCTCTCATGGGAGGCAGATGCGCTAACTGCTGCTCCACAGATTTCGTCCTTAATTTTTTAATATTTTTACAGTAAGTATAATACCTAATCTGCTATGTAATCTGCCATAATAAATAACACGTAGCCTGTGAAAAGTTCAACCGACTAACTATTACGATTTCAAAAATAATGTAGGACAGAAAAGCAAACGAACAGAAAGCGTACGCAGAATGACAGGGTCCCGTTTATAAGATATTCCGGCTAGGAACCCTAAAATCATAAAGCGCGGGCGCCGGGCGCGGCGCGCGGCGACTCAAATGAAAACATGCCGAAAGGCCGCCGACGATCCGTTCAAGGCCGCGATGCCGCGTGGCATAGTTCGGGGTAGAATAAACGTTGTTACACACTCGTTATGTACATGCTAAAAGTGGTGGACTAACTTTCTTGATAAAAAAAAAAGATTCAAATGAATGAATAATGTGTACCTAGTGCTTACGAAAGTTTTAGCACCGGAATTACATCGTTTCTTAATTTTAACGACTTCTTTAAAGCAGTTAGTTACTCGTACATTACAGTTACAATGCTCGTGATTAGTCTCATCTAGCGCAATCAATAACAAAATAACAACTTCTTGTACACATAATACAAGTTCTTAAATAAAAAATGTGATCAGTAGTACTGATTTTTAGAACCTATGTAGGTTCCTGCCAAGAACTTTTGTGCAGGAATATTTTGAATACCTAGACCTACGTTTTTGACCCTAGGTTCTAGGACTTTAAATTCTCAGCTTCCCGGATTTTCGGAAATCCACTTTTTGCCAATATGGAGGCCTCTGCCGATCAAAACATCTTATTTTTTAGGGTTCCATTTCACACACGATTTAACCAATTAAAATTGCACTTTCATGGGATGAGATGGGTAACAGAAGTTTGATGTTCAGTGAAAATACCAAGATGTCTGATGTGTAGGACTTAAGAGCCCTTTTCCATTTTGCAGCCCTTTCCCTCGTACGTTTTGACATTTTTAATCCTTGCATTAAGTATGTGACAGTGCTCTGCTTTGATAACCTTCAACAAAATGACATCACGGATATTTTAGGCGTATTGTAATTTTCGTATGCCTACTTTTGATAGGTAAAAAAGGGATTTGAAAAATACAAACTTCAAATGCCTCATTGTCCTATTGAAAGTAAGTTTATGAAAATTGCAATGTCAGTAATTTTAATTTTGTGGAAATTTATCACAGTACATTTTGTCAAATGCCTAACAATTATTTTGCCAAATGTAAGCGGGCTCTTCAATTTACTCGAGCTCGGGAGCCATCCTTTAAGCGTAAAATTTTTGAAAAAAATTTCAAGGTCTAGGAACATTTTTCTTCGACAATTGCGTGCGCCTTATTTCCTATAAGCTCTAAGGCCATCAATGTACAGAATCAAAATTACTAGTAGATTCATTTGTAATACCTACGCTTGATCGTAAGAGATTCGCATTTTTTTTCAAATCGTGTTACAAAAAAAGGTTATTATGTTTTTTAAAATCATAGCGCGCCGCTAGTGGCTTAGCCAAGCTAAGAAATAAAAGGACTCGCGGGTTCAAGTGGTTAAAATGATTTTGTTATTTATTTTTTAATGTATGTCCGTAACACCGGTAATAAAAAAAAAAAAAAAAACTTGTAATTACTTAATTAAATACCTACTTTAGTAAAAATTAGTGCCTAATAGTTAGGGAATCTTGCTGAAATTGAGGATCAGATTCACAAACCAAAATAAAAAAACCAAACTTTTCTACCAACTTCCACAAACCTAGATTTTTTTTTTATTTTACATTTTACGTTAGCTTATGTACCTTACTTACATAAGCTACCGCCTATATCCCAAAGGGGTAGGCAGAGACCAGGGACTGCTACCTGCCACGAAGGAGTCTGTCACAGTGTGATGAGACCTTTATAAGGAACGAAAGTTTGACTCGCTCACTCACTCACTCAATGACGTTCAATCGAATCGATGCAATTTGTTTCCTTAGTTAGTTCCGTTTCTCGCGTCAACATCGGACACGAACGCGTCGCGGTTTTTTTAGTTGTGTACTGCGCTCTTTGTGCTACTAAACTACAATGCCTTATCAATACAGTGCTAGGGAGTATCTGGATATGATATTCTGCTACGGCATAGCAGAGGGAAATGCAGCTGAGGCCCTGCGTTTGTACGGCATCAGATACCCCAACGCTCATCAGCCAACGGAATCCAGGGTGATTCTACGAGCCGTTTATCGGGTCTTGGAAAATCAGCCGGTCGTGCCCGTTTCAGAAGGCGGTGGTCCTCAAATACGTCCTGCAACTGAACAGGCAATTCTCTCTGTGATGGAAGAGAACCCGCGCTTGGGCGTTCGGACAGCGGCGCGCGTGCTGCGCCGGCGGCACGGTCATCGTGCGCGACATCGGGTGTCTTACGTCATAGTGTGGAAAGTTCTGAAAAAGGATAGACAGCGGCCCTATAAAATCCACAAGGTGCAAGCGCTCGTGCCAGGCGATGCAGGACGCCGTATGGCGTATTGCAGGTGGTTGCTGCAGCACAATGAAAATGACCCGGATTTTGTTCAAAATGTCATTTTCACTGATGAAAGCACCTTCACCAACAACGGTATGTGGAACCGGAGAAACGCCCATTGGTGGGGTTCCGAGAACCCATTCCAGATACAGGAGACGGGGTTCCAGACAGGTGGAAGTGGAATGTGTGGGCCGGTATCGTTGGTGAAAAAATTCTGGGCCCTGTCTTTTTGGCGTCCAGAATGAATTGTGCTGCCTACTTGGAGCTGCTCAACGGTTACGTAGCAGATTGCCTTGATGATATGCCCCTGGCTCGGTTGCAGCAAACGTGGTTCCAGCACGATAGCGCGCCACCACACTGCACGCTGCTGGTGCGGCAGCGGCTAAATGAGCTGTTTGACCGTCGCTGGATCGGTCGCCATGGTCCTCACGCTTGGCCAGCACGTTCACCCGACTTAACCCCGCTGGACTTCTTTTTATGGGGTTATGTTAAAGAGCGAGTGTTTGACCGCCCATGTGAGACCGCTGAGGACATGCGGACGACCTGAAGCTGTTACAGCTGGTTCACCGCCAAACGTTGCACCGAGCGCGCGTTTGTCTTCAAGTAGACGGTCGGCAGTTTGAGCCGTATCTTGTCCGCGCTGAGCGGCCTCTTCGTGACGA
Organism: Yponomeuta plumbellus; assembly: GCA_947310845.1. NCBI lineage: Eukaryota > Metazoa > Arthropoda > Insecta > Lepidoptera > Yponomeutidae > Yponomeuta > Yponomeuta plumbellus. The sequence goes on along the minus strand of OX371198.1, from coordinate 11,686,856 downwards.
AGACAACGAGTAGGTAAGTTATTAAGCTAATAAAACCTGGATATAAATTATACCTACTCAAATGAGCTTAAAAAAATAGGGTACCCCATAGTAGCTCTTATCGCACAAGCATAAGTGCGTCAATCAAACGATACACGAGTGAGTGAGTTAAGACCGAATCGTTCGCGGTCGCCGCGCGCCGTCACCCGTCGGCACATCGCCCCGCCCGCCGCCGCCCGCCGTCCGGCGCTCTGTGCCTTGTACATGCATGCGTTTCATTGCGCGCTAGTAGAAAGTATTTATTTTGATACCTAAAAATAAAAATAATTTCCCAGCGGTATTTTTTGGTTAAAGTATCTTAATTTGTTGTCAGATATGCATACGTTTCGGCTCTGGCTGCAGTTCTTTAACACCCTGTATAGGTAGGTACCGCTCTTCTTAGTAAATTTAAATTAATTATTGATTTATTGCAAACTAGCTTCCGCCAGCAGCTTCGCCCCCGTTTCCCTCGGGAACTGTACATTTTCCCAGGATTAAAAGTAGCCTATGTGTTATTCCAGACTTCGTCCCGTTCAGTAGTTTTTTTGTGAAAGCTAACAAACACACTCACAAACTTTCGCATTTATAATATTAGTAGGAAGTAGGATAGGTACTTAGGATGTAGATGTAGTGGGTTGAACGTTACAGATGTATAAACCTTTTTTATATTTGTATTTTTTTTACTTACAAAATACGTAAGGCCATTTATTTTTATTTAAAACTTATTTCATGTCGGCAAGAGACAGCTATGGCGATGATATTGGTTTTGTTCAAGTAAAAAGAGTAGGTGATGTATGTACGGTTAAATGTAGAATCATGCCAGAACACTGCGTACCGCGCAGTTTAGAATGCAATGAAAAGGATCAAGAAGTTTTAAACGTAACCTGCGAAGTTTGCGACACAGAGTATCCTAGTGTGGTGCCAGAAGCAATGTATGTGCCTGTATGTAAATGTTATGTTATTGTGCCGCCAGCAGAGGTAGCTGTAAACATACTAGGTATAGCATTTTTAATGTGGCTACAACGTCGAAGCAAGGAGCCTTCAACTACTGCTACCAAGTGTTATTGAAAAAAATCTAAGCTTTCAGGTATTAGTACCAAACTGAAAATTATTAAAGCTAAAGATTTTGGTACAAGTTGTATAACACTTCTATCTAATCTAATCTAATCTATCTAGTCTATCTATCTTTTTTTTTTTGACCCAGGAGAAACCACTTTACGGGTACCGCAGGCTCGGGGGAGCACGGCGGTTATGTCGGACTCCCCGCCCTAAAAAGGGCAGTATACCTACTAAAACTCCTGGGGTGTTCCATCCCACTCGCAAGGGACGGGGCCACGGGAACGCTTGCGCACACTACCGCAACCCCGTCAGCGGGCGCCCTCGCGGGCACTTCTTCAGGGGTGAAGTGTTTTCTCCCCCCACTCCGCTAAAGGCACTCCGGAACACATGGAGCTCCTTCCAGCACGGGACCTCTGAATCGAGCGGTGAGTCCCCCGACCCACCGCCCGAAGGCCCCCGTTAAGGCGGTAGACGGTCGGCATACGCCCGCCGTCTGCGGCCGGTCCTCCGACGGCGAAGAGGGAGCGAAAGGGGATCATTCTCTCGCGCCCTCTCCGCCGCCTCTTTCTCCACCATGACGGCCTCGCTGAAGTCGAGGACCGCCGACCAGGCCTCTTCGCTCCCGACCATCGCACTGACGATGGGCGGCAGCGAGAGGTCCGCCCCAATAGCCGCGGCCAATTCGGCACGCGGCTCCGCCCATGCGAGGCACACGGCGCGCGTGTGCTGCGCCGTGTCCTCCGTCGCGTCGCAGTGGTGGCACGCCGTCGACGGCTCCCGACCCACAATCCGGCACAGGTACACACCGCGGTAGGTCAGTGCGCCGTGCTTGCGTTCGGCCCACTCTCGAAGAACGGGTCGAACGGCGGCCACCACCTCGAGGCCGGCGGTAGGTTGCGCCAGCCTCTCCCACCAGTCCCGGAAGAGATAGTCGCGGGCTCCCTCTCTCCAGCGCACGATCTCCTCCGGAAGCGGCATCCCGCCATTGGCGCGAACCTCCGCGCCGACTAGTCTATCTATCTAATCTAACCTCTTCATAGCTTTTATCCATTTTTTTCGCATTTTAACGTCTTTTGGAACTGTAAAAAACAACTTTTCCGGCTAATTGGTAGTTGTATTTTTACATTTAGGTACAACACATGATTTCCTAGTATTTGGATTGCACATTTTTAAAAGTATTTAGGTATAATTTCGACGGCACGGGCGCGCGACTGCGAGCGGACTAGTGAGCCAGACTGAGCGTGTTGTACGATGACGTCACACCGTAACCGGCGGCCCGCGTCGTACGGTTACAACTTGTTTTACTTCTAAATCGGAAACTAATTGACGTATCGAAGTAATTCTTTCACTAATATTTTTTATTTTTGACAGAGAATATGGAGTGCTTATAATCAAAATTAGTTAACATTCTTCATTGTGCTTTCAATTTCATTGCTTCGGTCGGGGTCCCCTACGCCACATCGAATGACAATACATCGATTGCCAATGAGCCGTTTTCAGAAACACTAAAAAAAAAAAAATTAGGTACGGCTGTCAAAGTAATGCAATTTTGGACCTCAGCCCAATAGCCATGTGTCATCATCAACCCATTATGTCCCCACCGAGGGGCACGGGTCTCTTCCCTGAGGAAGGTATAGGCCATACTCCACCACGGGGGCCAAGTCCGGATTGGTGGAGGATTTTATTGAAAATTTTAGTTTTTTTTTTCAATAGGTACAATATAACTCCGAAAGGACAAACATTTGGCTATTGGCGTTATAGTAACTTTTGTTCAGCTCGCTGAGACCTATTTTATGATGTATCACACATGGCTAGTGGATAGTAGATCATGGATAGTAACATTTAAGAAATTTACCTAGACAAATGAGAATATTTTAACCCATCTTTCAATTATAATGAAAATATATCTATAAATCTTAGCAAGTAAATAAATAAAACAAAAAATGGGGACAGGATTTACAATTTATAAGTTAGTTACAATTTTGCCCACCTGAACAGATAACTTGGTGGCGCTGTAGTCGAAACGTTAACGTCAGAATGGTTGGTTGCTCGTTTGCCTGTGTTGTTGAAGGAAGATACATTTTTTGCAAAGTACCTAGTAAAATTCTTGTGAAGTTGGCTTCCCACGGTCCGCGATATCGCGGACAACGCGGACCAGCTCGTACGACACACCGTGGGAAGGGTTTCGGTCCGCGGTAGCACAGACGTCTGTGGCGGTGCGCCGTACCGGTCTTGGGTACGTGGTCGTATCGATATCCGCAGAATCGCGACCCGTGGGAAGAGCCTCGTGCGTGGTGCATGGCTGTCTGTGGTCGTCGGCAGAATCGCGCACCGTGGGAAGCCAGCTTTAGAACGACTGTGAAGTGTGAACGCCTGCACATTGCATGACCTAGATTAGATAAGACGCTGCGTTAAAACTATTTGCTTTTAGAATTTTATCAGGAACTTATTCCTCCGAACAAATTTTAATACTAATGACTACATTTTATTTCCTCATCCAATATACGTACGTGTGAAGCTAAAATTTAAATAAGTAAAATAAGCAATTATGTAGCAATAGTTGGTACTACGCACTTATTGAAACGCCCGTGCTTGTAGTTGGATAAGGTACATACCTAATATTTTTTGACCAGCCGTTGTGACGTCAGAATGGCTGGTAAAAAAAACCCTTATTACCAAAAACAAATCGTAGAATTTGATAGAAATTCTTGGATATTTACTCTCACAGACAAACGCTACAGGCAAACGTTAAAGGCACTCACGCTTTCATCATCAACCCATTATGTCCCCACCGAGGGGCACGGGTCTCTTCCCTGAGGGCCAAGTCCGGATTGGTGGAGGCTTGTAAGACTAGTGGCTGGTCTCACGCTTACGTATCAATTAAAAAATAAATTGATTAATTGAGGGGCCTCCCATACAACAAACGTGATGTTTTTGCCGTTTACAACTAGGCAACAGGATAGACGCTTGAAATATTCAAATGTTTAATAGATAATGGTACGAAAACCTTGGTGCACGAGTCCGATTCGCACTTGGCCGATTAAAGTCCTAAAACCTAGTCAGATATAAAACATACAGTCGACACCATCATCGCATACACCCATGCACTCTACTCCGTTGCATTACGGGCGACTTTGCAACTAAAATGCGAAGGTTGACGTGCTATCGACTGTACACCCAGCGAAGGGATTTTATTACAAGTGTATACAGTACACACTATATGTAGATAGATAGATAGAATATTCTTTATTGTACCTATGTACACCAGGAATTTACAATAGCATAGTACAGTACTATAATGCGAAAAGACTTTCTCCGACCCAATATAATTAACTTAAAAGGAAAACTATTGCGGCCAAGACGTTTAAATCCGTGTGTATCCGTAATAATCCGTAGGTAGGTATATTATTTTGCACCTAATGAATTTTTTTTAATTATAAAACAAGAACCCCGCAACCCCGGAAGAAATCCTCGTAACCCCGGCCGCCTGAGTGATCTTAAACGATCACGAAGGTTAAGCAACATAGGGCGCGATCAGTGCATCGATGGGTGACCGTCCTATGACTAACGCTAGTATTTTCCGAGCGGTTCCGAGCTTCGCAAGGCACGTTAAGTAGTTGGTGCCGGCTGCCGTGGATAGATGGAAGTCGTTAAGCCAAGCCAGAGGCCTTAGGGCGGCTTGAATACTTCTGACAGTAAGACCAGCCACTAGTCTTACAAGCCTCCACCAACCCTTACTTGGCCCCCGTGGTGGAGTAAGGCCTATACCTTTCTCAGGGAAGAGACCCGTGCCCCTCGGTGGAGTGGAGACATAATGGGTTGATGATGATGATAAGACAAGAGGCTTTGTGTGTAGAGCACGCAGAGCGATTAACTGCCCACCACTCGGAGGCAATATAGGTACAAGTCTTATTTCAAATATGAAACAGTAAGACTTGTTTGGATTCCAACCCTGCCCCTTATTGGCATGTCACGTAATGAATGGGCAGTCGCTAACGCGGATAGATCGACCGTTATCAATGTGCTGCTGTGCTGAAACTCACTTGAATAACATTGTGCAATAGGGAAAACACATTTTTCAATTTACACATCGTTGTAGCCTTGTTGTAGGCAGTACTAGGTACCTATCGATTGAAATAATGAAAGATCTGTCAAGTGCCTGATTGTGGTTATCACAATGATAGGTGCTCCTACTTTTAAATGGGTCATTCTGAAAGTGGTCTGCAAGATACAATTAATCCAAGATACAATTTAACTTGTTTTTGAAAATTGAACTTCGCTAACTACGTGGAGAGACGTGTCAAAGAGAAAATACTATAAGGGTGTAACAAGGGTAAATGTTGCAAAATTGGCTATTTTTAACTGAAATGTTAGGCAAAAGTAGGCACTAAAAAATTCTGAATAAAATCTTTGGAAATAAAGGATATATCAGTGACTAATTCGTACGGAAAAAAATTTGCATTTAACCTGTCTAGATGACAAAAAATTTTTTTTTCCAAAAGCTTTATTTTCCACAAAATCCAATTTCGCTGGTAAACGATAGTAGCTTTTCATTTAAATCTTTCATGCAAATATCGGCCACATCAATATCTGCAATCCTAACTGTTCATATATTTTTTAATGTTAATATTAAGCGTGATTAGTACAAAATTGTACGATTTCTTAATTAGCGCAGGGAACAATCGCCATCGAACATCCGCCACATCTCTTATCTGTGTAATCTTTGGATTATGGATTAGCTTTTAAAGTATTCGCTGAAGAAGTACAACAAACATTCAAGAGATTGCGCTAGTTTATTATTCTATAACTCCGTAAAATGCTCAAAGTCATTCGCCCTTGTTACACCTTTACACACAGCTTACTCAGGGGCAGTTACCTACACACAGGCGACCTTAACCAAAATGTAAACTCCGATGATAAACTACCTTCGCACTTTTGTTATGGCTCAAATAGGGTCATTTCGCCTGTTCGCGTCCATTTAGTGGAGTTGGCAAGTTTGACGGCGATAATAAAAATTATCCCAGCACTAATTTCTATGAAAAATGTATGTAATCTGTTCATTATATCATGTCTATTTTAAGATTAACTTTCATTTTTGTCCGAAACGCCTTGTGTTTTTTTGTTAAATAGAAAAACTTCTGAATTAGGCGTTTTACCCAATTTGCGTCCACAAAATCCAAATTGCGTCCACCAGTGGACCACTTAGCGTCCACCAGCTTAGAAAAGAAATATGGGTTGATATTTCTAATAATTCGTAAAAAAAAGATTGTATTTTATTAACTTCTTTATTTAAGAATATAAATATTAAAATCACCATTATTATGATTAAAAACATCACTTTAAAAAATAAAAATAATTCTTCTCAACATTGATCTTCAATTTAGGTAATTAGTAGGTAAATGTACAATAAACATATCAATAATAGTATTGATTACACCTTTAAGAATAAACAGTAATCAGTTCTGTTAATTTTACCCTAAAATCACAAGGTACATTATTATTGCTAAAGATCAGCCTTGATTAATAATAAGTTTTTGGCTATATTAAAGCAACAAAACAATTCAATAATTTTGTCTAATCATACAACTAGAAGAATTGTTGTATCAATAAATTTGACCAGGTATGATTATTATAGCCTTCGAATTTCAATTTTTTTTGGCCTCTAATCACACCCCACGTTGGGCGCCAGTGTGACAATATTGGTGACGGGTGTGCGGTCGGTAGAATTTAAAAATAGGGTATCCAGAGGCAGTTGAAAATTATATTTAGTTTATGAGGAATAAGAAAGGCACCTGAGAACAACGACATAAAAAGTCTTAACTAAGGTTTAAAAACGTAAATATGACAATAAATTAGGAGTATAAAAGAGCAGGGACACTTACATATTATGTGCGTTTTAAATATTTAATGAATATTATAGATATGGAGAATACGACAATCCAGGTCGTGATAAAAAGAAAGAATGACGTTTTTAGTCCACCACAGCTACGTCCGACCACAGTGGCAAGTGTCAAAATGTGATTAAATTTCTAATTCTTAGTGGCCAGAAATAATATAAAGCAACGAGGCGAATTGCACCTCGTTACAAATCCTACAAATCGTGTACATTTAACGTAAATTTCATTTAACGCTTTCTTTAAATCGTCTTCTGTGATTGTTCTCTTTTTCTTCTTTTATCTTATCTGCGAAGAACTCATCTTAAATAGAAAAAAAAAAGAATTAAAGAAGTTACTCATTCCATTTAAAAATATAATTATAAACACGTAGTCTTACAAAAAATATACAATAATAATAATCAATACATTTTAAATTATTTTTACAAGCAAGTCAATTTATTTAACGAAAATAGTGGACGCAATTTGGTTTAATATTATCCCCTGTAGGTATAGTTTGCGTCCATTGCGGACGCAAAGTGGAAGTTTTGTAAATTCGATGTAGTAATTCGCGTCCACCTTATTTTATTAGTCAAATATAAAAAACATAAGCAAATTCATAATTATTATTATATTCCTTTTTTCATAATGAAAGACTGGAAACAGCTATGTATCCAAAAATTCACATAAAACAATAAAAAACTTACCATCGAACACGCCGCTTCACACTATTTTTCGTCTCAATATCTCACTCCCTTGATAAACACCCGAGATTAACAATTTTTTTAACGGGTTTGTCTTGGCGCACGGACCCTTTGTCCATGTGTGCGTGCCTCTTATACATTGAGGTATTAGCGGTCCATGTGTGCGTGCCTCTTATACATTGAGGTATTAGTGTGTTAGTTTACTTATTATCGAGGATTTTTAAAGGGAGATCCGTAAAATGGACGCGAATTGGGACGCGAACAGGCGAAATGACCCTATAGCTAACGACGAAGTGCCTCTGATGCCCGTTTTCACCAGCAACACTTAAGATTTAGGGGCCACCTAATCCTTTTTAACCCTTAGCTGTAGTGGTGAAAAAATATCACGGTTCTATAGTGGTGGGTCCATTGGACCCAGCAATTTTCAAATGTATGTGAAAAAAAACTTGAAAGTTATTAAGTATTTTTTCTTTAATTATATCTATTAACGTTTATAATTAACGTAATGTTTCACACAAACAACAATAGGAACATCTTTTTCTTAGGTAATTAGCACTTAGAAGAATCAGTCTCTTTTTCCTTAATCACAAAAACAGAGTTACAAAAAATATTAATTACAAATAGGAAAAACCATCAAAAAATTCAACTCTTCACTTTATAAAACGTTATCATAATGTTCTTTCTGAAAATAGTAAAATAGTACCGAAATAACCTTATATTAAAAAAATACAGTCTTTTGTAGTTATAGTGGTGGGTCCAATGGACCCAGGTGAAAGCCATTACTTACATTTCCAGCAGCAAGCGCAGCACGTCCGTTCTACATAATGCGCCTCGGCTTACTAACAACGGAAGGTACTGAGACGCGGAGGGACCTTCCTCACTCCTATCGTTTTCTACGCGTAGTTGAAAATGCTGCCTGGGTCCAATGGACCCACAACTAAAGTTAAGGGTTAAGGGCTTCGAATCAACCGTTAAGTAGCCCCTAAAAAGATTATGTGGCCCCTAAATCTTAAGTGTTGTTGGTGAAAACGGGCATGAGTCTCTCTCATTTTATAGAGATGAAAGCGGCTGATATTCAGTAAAGAAATCCCGTAAATCAACATCGTAGGTATAATTAATTTCATCAATTTGGTACATAAAGACACTTCATCACACAACCACCAGCATAGGTAGTAAAGTCCTCTGTGGTACGATGATGCACGTCACGCGTTTTGTGGCGCTAAAATGTCAGAATTTGACAGTTAATGAACTCAGGCAGGAAAGTCGTGCCTTTTATTTTGACGTTATGTAGGTACGGCGCGCGACTCGCGTCATGAAAAAAGTTTTGGTACCCACCTACATTGAAAAAGATTTTTCGATAATCACGTAAATTGAACGTTGTAGACCGTATAGGTCTTAAATTAGAGCTGGAAGTTTGGAACTGTGCCAAGTTTCAGTGGTGTGCCTCAAGTTCGTACGACTTCTGACTACTACGTAATCTGGAGTTAGTCGATCTGAAATCGCGTCGATTCAATAAATTTATGTTCATCGGTTCATCGGAACCTGTGACATGTCAAGGGTATGGCGTCAGATCGGGCCTTGAAGGAGAATGCGCAAAAATGTATGGAACCTGGGACCACCCTCCAATAATAGCAATAAGATATATGTCGTTGGATAGGTCTTTTCAATAGGAACAACAATTGGTAAAACAACTTTGTTGTAACTACTGTCCATTTGGAGCTATGAGACGTCAAAGTTCCGAAATAAAAGGTAAAAAATATTTTTTTGGAGTGGAAAATGTTAGTTTTGTTGGTACTGACAAAACAAAAAGACAAAGACTGTTGGACTGTCCGTTTGGAGTTATGCTACTTTTAAGTTCAGATATTTAAAAAAAATCTATTTATTCTTCAATCATATCTTATCATCAAGGGCTATATATAATGACATCATTTAAGTTGTGTATTAAATCCTGCATGAATTGCAAACCCTAAATACCATATAATGGAAATTATTGTGTAGGTACACTACGATGTTGTTTCCCTCGTCTTGGTCATTGTTTATCAAAATATAACGATAGTAAGTCTTTTTAGTATCTCACATGACGTGATTGAATTCGGCTACGCAAAAGCCACACATTTTCGAGAATTCCGAAGTCAGGCAGATCGTCTAACCGATGTTGGTGATATTTTCCGCGATAGAGGCTTCGCCGACACATAACACAGTTGCGATGATTTTCCATCACAATTACCCGATCGAGATGGCAGTAATTCATAGCGGAATTCAATAAACAGAGAGCAAAGATATCAGTGTCAAAAAGTCTCAAGGTAGAATCGAGTGAAAAAGAACAGGACGGAACGATAACTCGCGATAACTCTCTGTGGCGCAGCGGTTAGCGCATCTGACCACCATGCGAGAGGTCCCGGGTTCGAATCCCGGCTGGGAAAAATAACAGGTTTGGATGTTTACATGTTTGTGACGTCGGTGTTTCTGGTTCCCACGACACATTCCTAGTGTGAGGCCAGAAGCAATGTATGTGGCTTTAAAAAAATCAAAACCAGGCTGGTCCACCAGAGCGCCCGCCGCGTGCGCTCCTGTCACTGATTTTAAGAGAGGGGAGGGTCTCCGTGGCTACCGTTGGTACAGTGTCTAAGCGATATAAGATATAAGAACATGTTTATAAAATATGTTAAACATACTTGTACTTGAAAAATGGCTTTTAAAATATTTTTCTTCAGTAATAAAAAGTCTCATAACTCCAAACGGACAATTGTAACATCAAAGCTGCCATAACAATTATTGATCCAATTAAAAAGACCTTTCCAATGACGTACATCTTATTGCTATTGGATGGTGGTCCCAATTTGGGCATTGTTCTTTGGAGCGTCTATCCCCAAGGCACATTCGGCGGTTTTTGTCGGAAAAGGGGCGACATGGCAACCCCAGACAGACAATGTTTTATTTTTAGCAAGTTTAGTAGCGTGATTCAGACCGACGAGGAGTGGAGCGTGCGGTGCGGGAGGCGGGGACGATCGCATTCACAGTATGAACGCGGCCGGCCGGCGCCCCTCGCCGTCAGTCTGTCGCGGAACCCAGCTCTTGGCGGCTTGTCGCGAAGCTCCGAGCTCACGCGCGGGTGCCTGCATATCTGTGATTTTTACTTTGTACCGTTTACTTAACTTTAATTCCGCGCCGGCTATAGTAAATCTTACTCATAATGACATTAAATAGTTCTAAAATTTTACGAAGTACTTAATATACCCACAAACAGTACGACTTTGAATTGGTCAGTCTGGACATAGTGACCATCCGTGAGTTAGCTTATATAACGAGTGGGCATCAACACAAGTTCACTGTATCGGTCGTGTTTCAGTTATTCGAAGGAAGTGTTGTGAAACTTCGCCAGTCGACATATAGAGGGTTACCCACTGCCCCAAGCGCATTTTCACAAAACAGGAACCTATACCAATAACGTATTCAAGACCTAAATGAAAATAAAAACATTAAAACATGGAATCAAATGTGGTACTTAAGGAGAAAAATCCCCAGGACAAGGCAAACGCATTATCGAAGGTTTTATTGCTGTAAGTTTGATAACCTTTATATTAGTTAAGTCGCCGGGATATCTACTAGTACCTACACAGTCTGCAGTATATCGTGCGTACCTACTCTTTTATGTCACGGAACTTTGCAACAAAAAATATAAGTCGATCGCCCCTAACTGTACCTCTACAAGCCAACATTTAAACAAGCTGGTCCATACTCGCGCTTGTGTCCGGATGGGTAGGCAGACACCAGGTTTTGCCGTCTGGCACGATCCTGAGAAACCTCTTTCGCTTCATCAACATTCATTAGTCGCTACATGCATACACGCCCGTTTCGGATACTTTTTACCGTACCCTTAGGCCTGGGTTACATTTTGCTTTATTTTCATGCTTTCGATAGAGTTAGAATAAAATAGAGATGACAAAAACATAAGCCTATTAACTGAATAGGCTTATGTTTTTGTCATCTCTTATATTATTACGGACCATAATTAGGTATGTTATAAAAGTACCTACCTACTTTAAAAAAATCTTGGTCGAAGGTATGTTCGTCTGGACGTTACTTATCTGGTCTTCCACCCACCCACATTTGCTACTCAATATTTCTTCATCCCTAAAAAAGCTTAGAAAGGTTTGCCTATCTATTGCTTAATAAGTAACTAGGTATAATATTCGGTACATAGGTAGGTATCTCTGTTCAGTGGATTTGGATGATATTTGTCACACATAATAGACAATTTCATGCACTGACCACTAACGAACGCGATAACACATCGCGCCTTCTCACTCTTACCTCCTATATACAGTGTGGCCCTGGATAAAGTGCAATCCCGAAAGGGTATGAAACTAGACCATGAATCATTGACTAGAAAAATATAAAAAAAAATTATAAAAAATTATTGTAGGATTTATTGGTATTTTAAGATTTTCATGTTTCATTAAGGACTCTATGTACAAAAGTATTGATTTCTTCCAAAATAATGGGTCTATTTCTTTGAAATAAAAAAAAACAGTATGCCTAATACCTGGCGATGACCATGAAATAATAAATAGTCCGCAAAAAAGTAACTATCTTGGGTAAAAAAATTTATTTTTATGAAAAAAATGATTTTTTTAGACGTTTATTTTAAAAAACTTCAAATTACTAAAAAAATGTGCCCTATAACTATGTAATTTTATAGCTTACTTTTATTCTTTACCATTTTAGCTTCCAAATAAAAAAAAAAACAATGTTCTAACTAAAAAAACACGCTATCTACGAACTTTTAAAGTGGAGCCTAATCGTGTTACCGTGCAGGTAGAGACCGTTTTTTCCATTGTTTCCGTCCTACTCTGTGCCTTTCGGCAGTCGCAGTCCTTTTGTTCTACACTCAGGTAGAGGGAAGGCGAGGGGAGGGGAGGCAGGGGGTTCGAAACAGGACTTACACAGTCGCTCCGATATTCTCGCCGCTGCTACTACTGTTCTCGTTCTCGCATTGTGTTCTCGTTGATTTGTTATTAAGTTTTTGTTACATTGTTGACTGTTACGTTTTCTACTGTTCGTTACGTTTGGACTGTTCCTGTTCTGCTGTTAAGTGTTGACGAAATGCCGCGATTGACTGAGTTCTCACCTCGAGAAATAGCCGACATGCATTATTATTATGGCATGTCACATGGTCGCACAACAGTCGCTCGGACTGCATACATAAATGCTTTCCCGGGCAGACTCATACCCTCAGCTCGAAATTTTCAAGAGATTCATAGGAGGCTCTCCAACATTGGACTTGGTTTGGCACGAGATCGCCCGTGAGCAACCAGCTGTCGTTATTGACAATGCGATAGAAGAGGCCATTTTAAACGATCTGTTTGCTGACCCTACAACAAGCATAAGACGATTAGCGTTGCGTCATGGCATATTGAAGACGTCTGTCTGGCGAATTTTGAAAAAGGAGGGATTGCATCCTTTCCATTACCAACGAGTACAACATTTACACGAAAATGTAGATAATCGTCCAAGATGCGTAATGTCGACGTGGATTCTAAGAAAAATTAGAGCTGACCCAAATTTTCCCAAACGCATTTTTTGGATGGACGAAGCGACATTTACCCTAGACGGCATTACAAACTGCAGAAATTTGCACCAGTGGTCTCACGAAAATCCACGATTGAAGCGGGCATCTACTTTTCAAGTAAAATTTTCAATAAACGTATGGGCAGTCTTAATCGACGACATTTTAATTGGTCCAGTCATTTTACCCAGAACCCTAAATGCTGAACGTTTTTTAGAATTACTACAAAATTTACCCATGTTGATGGAAGATGTTCCCCTGGCTACGAGACGGCGTGGGCGTATGTATCTCCAAATGGATGGATGACCTGCACATTATGGGCGGGAGGTGCGGCGATTTTTGAACGAAAATTACCCGAACCGGTGGATTGGCCGAGGAGGGCCAGTAGGCTGGCCAGCGCGTTCACCTGATCTGACACCCCTAGATTATTTTTTATGGGGTGTCATGAAGCAAAGAGTATACAGCACGCCAATAAATACCGAGGTACAGTTGCACGACCGAATAATTCAGTGCGCAAATGACATTAAAAATGATCCAGGAATGATTCGCAGAGCCACTAACCAAATTAATATTCGTGCAGTAATGTGCTTGCAAAATCGAGGAGGCCATTTTGAACATTTAATGCATTAAATAAAAATGCAAAATTGTAAATTACGGATAATTTTATTAATAAAGTTATTGTGATTAAAGTCTGACTTTTATTACCTACTAAAATGTAAAAAACTCCTAACTAGCCAATTTTTTAGTTAGAACATTGTTTTTTTTTTTATTTGGAAGCTAAAATGGTAAAGAATAAAAGTAAGCTATAAAATTACATAGTTATAGGGCACATTTTTTTAGTAATTTGAAGTTTTTTAAAATAAACGTCTAAACAAATCATTTTTTTCATAAAAATACATTTTTTTACCCAAGATAGTTACTTTTTTGCGGACTATTTATTATTTCATGGTCATCGCCAGGTATTAGGCATACTGTTTTTTTTTATTTCAAAGAAATAGACCCATTATTTTGGAAGAAATCAATACTTTTGTACATAGAGTCCTTAATGAAACATGAAAATCTTAAAATACCAATAAATCCTACAATAATTTTTTATAATTTTTTTTTATATTTTTCTAGTCAATGATTCATGGTCTAGTTTCATCCCCTTTCGGGATTGCACTTTATCCAGGGCCACACTGTATAAAACAAGACCTACATAAAATAAGACTGCGCTACCAGCGATTCCAATAGTCTGTCAAATTCCATGCTAACTTGACAGATACACTGGATTGGAATCGTTGGTAGTACGACGACGCGAGTCGCGCGTCATAATAACGTCAAAAGTCGCGACTTTCCAGTACATTAACTGTCAAATTCTGACATTTTAGCAATGAGGTAGGTCTGTGCATTTTAGCGCCACAAAACGCGTGACTCGCGTCATCATACCTACTACCCATGCAGGATTCGCGTAACTTAGGAGCATCCCCTGTTGAGAGGAGTTTTTGATATTGCTCCATAAAATTATTCGCTTTAGTTTTGTATAGGGCACGGCACATTGATTACGTTTAAAAAAAACTTAAATCAAAACTCTTCACTTTTACATATTGTACCAATTGGTTTTATTGTGTACATTGTTAGCGCAAGTAAAAAATTCCGACCCCCCCAGGCCTCCAAGTAATTTTAAAAGTGATGTAGGTAGTTAGAACCTACAACTAAGTCCCTTTTAACCAAACATAGAGACTTAAAAAATAAGACTGTAGATCTCATCTTTCAAGGTAGCAACTGGTCAAAGCAATTTGCGCGTCAGCGCGGCCTAATTTACTAAATTATCGATGATATTTTGATTTAGTTCCGTCCGTGAACATTCAGCGACCTAGGGGTCGCGACCAACAGATTGAGAAACACGGGTGTAAATAAATGCTTTTTCATTCTTCATAGGTACCAAACGTCGCAAACTCCGTCCAGTCAACCCAAGTCATTGACCTTAATATAAGAATGTTCAATATTAAACTGTAACCTTATAAATACATAATAATATCTATAATATTATGTCTTAGATGATGTTCTATCCGACATTACCATCGCCACTACAAAGTAAAAATTAGTAAACTGAAAATAAACTCGTAAAATAGAACTGGAAAAACGTATGTAGAACCAAACTCAGAATATTCCGCATGTTAGGTACCGTTAATATTCCCAGTAAGTTTTGACATTTTCAATAGTATCGTAGCTCCAATTGCCTATACGATTTTGTACGATTTTCAGTCATTTTCTGAAAATATTAAAGAAGAAAGAGTAAATTTCTTTCTAAAGAAAAATACGTAGTTACATAAGTAAGACCGACTGGATCGATGGCGAGTTTGCAAACCAAGAGTTTGAGCTCAGATTAACCTTTATAGACATTGACAAGTTTGACAACCGAAGTATTCATTCAGTTAACTGTCTCGATTTTAATGCTTCGCATGACCTGAGACAGTTGAACTGCTTAGTTAAAGGTAAAAATAACACCCGTCTCTAATATATACCTACATAAAAGCTCCCCTTCGCAAGTCAATGTCCACCACCCTCCCCTCGAAATAATTATACAATGTATATTTAACACAGTCATGTCATATTGTGTTGAAATATCTAGGAGCGCGACTAGTAACTACGACGACCGACGCGAGTCTCCCATTTTATCGTTAAAAGTTACGACTTTCTAGTAGGTACCTACGTTACTAATGTTGCACTGAGACATTTTAGCACCAAAAAACGCGTGCCGTGCCGTCGTCGTACGACCAGCAAAGGTAGTATGAGGACGCGAGTCGCGCGCGACAACGTCAAAAGTCGCGACTTTCCAGTACATTAACTGTCAAATTCTCGCGACTTTTGACGTTGTCGCGCGCGACTCGCGTCCTCATACTACCTTTGCAGGGGTGCTATTACGTAAGATTCACTGTATGGAGTTGTCTGATTTAGCCCTTTTGTTCCCGGTATTTCACACCACCACCACCACACCATTGTTACTTTCTGGGACTTTTTTCCCAGTAGGTAGGTATCTCATGCTCCTACTCGGAACTGTCATTGATACGTTCTTATTTTGAATCTTTCGAGTTGTCCAAATGCTTAACCCGATAGAGTGGAAAGTTACGTAATATGGGCTGGGCCTCGATTCTGTTAGCGCATTATAGTACGGTGACAGATACACGGTTGGGTCACGTGACGCGTTTTTTTTTTTCATACCATTGACACCTAGATTGGTTGACATTGTGTGCGCGCGTAGACTTGAAGCGTCAATGAAACTAATTCGCCATGTTCATGTTGTCATTGAACTACAATGCATTAACAGAATCTAGGTCCCGGGCCTGAACTGGCGATTTAGTTTCATTGCCGCTTCAAGTCAACGCGAGCACGTGTATCTATAATTCTAGGGGTCAATGGTATGAAAAAACACTTCGCATGACCCAACCGTGTGTCTGTCATTGTACTTAGATTAATGAACATAATCGAGGCTCTGGTCACAGTCCCTCTGGCTAAAATTGCATTAGACGATGAAGAAAAATCTACAAAATACTTGCCGACATCCTTAGGAGATTGTGCCTAGGATCAAGGTATCACGTACTCCCACCCAATTTAGTATTCTGGTCAATTGATTGAAATGTTGAAACTCGTCAGTATCACGATAGAGTGAAAACATTTCGTAATCTACTAGTCACTAGAAGTAGGTACTTGAGTTTAAATTCTTAAGACAAGACTACGATGAATTTATCTCGGAATGATTATGAAATACATCTTGATCTAGAATATTCAAGTATGTACTTCTGGCTGAACCCACATAAAAATATTTTTAATATAAGTGCAATAATAAACATATCACTAAATAAACATAACCTATCTCGTGTGAGATCGTGTGCTGATTATACATAGAATTGAATAAAAAGTAATAATTAGTGTATAGTATGTTTTTTTTAATCCACATAGTACTCGTATTAATTGGACCCGTGCGAGGGTGGGGGGCGCTAGCAGGGCCGTTTCACTTTGCGTGGCGGTATCGAAAGCGTAAGTACATGCGGCCACCGCATCGGATGGGAATGGGCGTTTTTCCTTTCTTTTTTTTTCTTAGTTCCTTGAGATACACTAGATGGCGTCATTCGTTTCTTCATACGAATTTGTGATTCATAGCAATCAATGTCAAAGTCAGTCCACAGATCAATAAACAAGAGAAGGAACCAGGGTTGCTATTCGGACGAGGTTTCTCGTAAAAAAAGTAAAAATTCAACCCACAATCCATAGCAAAGACTCCAAAGTATCCAAAAGCGCACTTATCACCAAACGACAACAGCATTTTTTCTTCTAGGTAACCAACCATCACAAATTCCACAGAACCATAGTATTGTTTTTTGCTTTGACGTTTATTATTACGGTACGGCACGGCAGCGCCACCTAGGGATTCTTTTAGAACTAAATTTGACATAAAGTCCGCGCCACCACTGAATGCCGATGAGTTAAGACATTTTCGTTCTTATTTCAATGAAGACAAAGTTGTCTCCGTCGGTAATGAGTGACGGCGCGTACTCTAAGGAAAAACGCTCATTGGTAGGGACTCACGAGCGAGCAGTGACGCGCGCGCGAGTTTTGTTCGTAACCTATTTCACCGATCCGACTGATGTTTTAAAAATGGAGAAACATAAAAAGGCAAAAAAATACTTTGCAGTGTTTGCACGGATTGCGAGTGGTTATTATGAAGGTTGGTAAAGGTTCCAAAACACGAGTTTATTAGAATTAAAGGAATTTCTCATGTTAGAAATTGACGATCTGTTTCGTTATAAGTAGCATAATTGGTTAGAAAAATAAGTATAAATTATACTTAGTACAACCGATAGCCAGTAGTACAGTCATTATAGATTTAGACCCGTGAATAATATAAAGTAAAACTGTAAGGACAAAAATTGTAGGAAATTTGATTCTCTACTAGTTTGGTCCTGATAATTTTTCTTCTAGGATCGATATTTTGGAAATTAAACCTGAAAAACCCGGCTAAATGAAACTATTATCATTATCTCCTATGTTCCACGTTTTACGGCATGAATGAAAAGAAAGAAAGTTGTAGAGATTAAAATTCTGAACAATTTTGGTTCCCACCTTTTTCCCCAAAAATCGATATTTTGGAAATTAAAACTTAAAAACGCGACAAATTCAAAATATTATCATTATCTCCTATGTTCCATGTTTTACGGCATGACTGAAGAGAAACAAAGTTGTAGAGAATCAAATTATGAACAATTTCGGTTCCCACCTTTTTCCCCGAAAATTGATATTTTGGAAATAAAAATTAATAATAATAAGGAAAAAGAAAAATTATGAGGACTAAACTTGTAGAGAATCAAATTTCCTACCATTTCTGTCCTCACGGTTAGAACCGTAAAATCAAAAATGGCCGAGTTATTCAAGAAAAACCGTTTTTGAATATACGCACGAGCATTCAGTATACTCTTTGAATTTACACCTCCCAGTGACCCCTCCGAGGGACCTATGAAAAAAAATCCAAGAACTGATTATTCACGGGTAGGGTCGGTTTTTTGGATATAATGACTGGACTATAGGTATAGTATACCTAAATGTTTTATGAATTCCGTACCTGTTAAATTTAAAGACTATGTTTTACCTAGTTTCTGGCAACACGTGCAAAATAGTTCGTGTTTCGTTTGTTGTAGCTACTTAGACCGCAAAAAAGTTATTAAATGTTTCATTTGTATTGTTATTATAATTTTGTGTACCTGCCTACAAGTGCGATTTGATACGCATGTACCTACATACATAACACCTAAATAAGATATTTAGTTTCATAAACAAGGTACACACTAACATATTCCGTATGGTATGGGTATCTTCTTAGGTTGAAGTAGGTACTACAAATATTGTAAAAGTAAAATAGTTTTCTGATCTAACACTACTAAGACCTAGCCTACAGTCCGTTTTTTAATTCTATGCAAAAAAATGACGTGATGTTGCCGCTATAAAAGCTAAGGTTAACTCGGTAGATTTTATTTACCGTGATAGAAGACTCATATGATCAAAATCCTTATCACATCAAAGACATTAAAATTTAATTACTCGTAAGAGCAAAGTCTAAAAAAAACACGAATGTAAAAACAGACTGTAGGTTTAGTTAAAACGTCATTTGTTCACAAAAGTTAACTGGTAATAAAATATTCAGATGTACTTAATTATTCTTTGAATGAAGACAACCCTAATGTGTCAGACGAGTAAGAGTTACGCGATAGAAAGAGAGGCAACATCTAGGTGAATATAGCTGTAGGTTTTTTAGCGCCGTGCAATCTGAATTGCACCTAATTGTATTGCTGCTACAGTCTCTTTTTCTTTAATTGATTTTGCGGAGTGAATCTTCTGTACTTGTACTATTATATATTCTGTGGCACTAGTTATAAATAAATATAAATATTACTTACCGATCCGCAGACGCTGTCTCAAATTACGACCCTGGTCATATTTTTATCATTTTTCCACTTTACTTGTTCCTACTTATTTATAAAAAACACCATTCCTCTAAATTCTGGCATTTTTGGAGTAATAAAAATAAAACCAAATACCTACTTGAGTCTACAGTGACGCTACTGACGCTTGAAATTGTGAAAAAATCAAACTTCTAAGTTAAAGTAAAAAAAAAAGATACGGTTGTTTTTGGTGCAGAAAAACGTTTTTTTCGATTGGTACTCAAAATTCTTAGGGTACTTCCCGTTGATCTATAAAGATAAAATTTGGAAATTAATATCGTATAATCAAGGAGAATTTAATTCTCCTTGGTATAATATTATAAAATATAGGAAAAAATTAAAACTGAAAACTGTGCATTTCTAATAGGGAATGGATGAAAATATCAGAAGTGCTTGATATTTTTTTGGTGATAGGAATAACCTTCCTTAACGCGGGAAAAAAGTTTTTTCGAAAAATTTTTTTTTTTTTTTTTTTTTAAATATACTTAATATTTTTCCATTCGTAGTTCTGGGCTTAGTACGGCATATCAGACATATTCCTTAGTCTGCTACGTATAAGCTACGCTATAGGCTACGAAACTTTTTTCTCGCGCTAAGGAAGGTTATTCCTATCACCAAAAAAAATATCAAGCACTTCTGATATTTTCATCCATTCCCTATTAAATCATACAAAACAGTCTTTGAAGTTTGGGAAAAGTCCGGAAAAAACTGCGGGTACGGAAAAATCGGTCGACGAGCCCGACTCGCTCTTGTCCGGTGTTTTTTTTACTGTTCTTTCATAGATTTGTTTAATTTTTTTTGGAAACTAACTACCTACCTACATATTATCTACAAAGCATATTATAATTATTCTTAATCGGACAATTTGTTTTTTTATGTATTGAAAAGTCGCGACTTGGTATAATAATAGGTATTTAAACACGCGACTAGCGTCATCGCACTACCCCTGCTGAACTTTCCATCATTTTTGAAGTGTCAAAATAGGATATCGGTATTTGAGAGTTAGACCGTGTTTCAATTGAAACTGAAAGAATGAATTAAGTTGAAAGTTACGAAATCAGGGCCGTGCGTGATAGGTATGTAATGTATTGTTTTATCATCGAAGTGAATTAATCTTGTCTCAATAGATTATAAGGCAAGATTCATTTTGAATTTTCATAGTAGTACATCATCATCATTAACCCATCATGTCCCCACCGAGACGCGTGCCTCTCGCGAGACCCGTGGGTCTCTTCCCTGAGGAAGGTATAGGCCATACTCCACCACGGAGGCCAAGTCCGGATTGGTGGAGGCTTGTAAGGATAGTGGCTGGTCTTACTGTCAGCAGTTTTCAAGCCACCCTAAGGCCTCTGACTTGGCTTAACGACTGCCATCTATCGACGGCAGCCGGCACCAACTGCTTAGCGTGCCTTGCGAACACAGTTGCCAACCTCAGGAGAGCAAAAAGCAGCAAATAGAACTTAAAAAAACAGTAGAAAACAGTAAAAACGCAATTTCATAATATCAAATCGCAAATCAAATCTGACACATAACATTTTATAGACTGGACAAATACAACTACTCTTAGATCTAACACAAATTGCCTTTATTTAAGAAATTCTGAGATTTTTTTCAAACTACGAACTTTGACCGCACTTGCGAAACGAAATGAAAAATGAATGAGAAAAACCTATTGTCCTCAATATGCTACAATGCTACACTACAAATGTAGCTTTTAGATTAGATTAGAACTCTTTATTGTACACACCAGAAAGAAATAAATACATTAGAAACCTTATATAACGTAAGTTTTGTCGTATACAATTGGCGGTCTTATAGCTAAAAGCGATCTCGTCCAGACAACCTTTGGATGGATAGAAAGAAGGAGATTAGAGAAAAGGTAGGTAAATGTACATGAAATAGAGTGATGGGATATGTACATAAACTGATTATTCTGTTTTACTGTATGTGAAAGGATTCGCGTCAGTAAACGGGGAATCCCCTATGCCGCAAGAAGCCCGCTAGCACCCTGACCGACGTAGGTATACAAAAACTATCTCTATTGCTTTTCCTAAAATGTTATTATTCCGTTTTGACATGTTGGTTGTGGCCTTGTGATTTGGAATGAATTATTTTTTACGCGGTTTTAAATTCAGATACATCAACAAAAAACAGTAGAAATACGAGCTAAAACAGAAAACAGTGGTGTCATAGCGAAAACAGTAAATCTACTGTTAAAACAGTAGGGTTGGCAGCTCTGCTTGCGAAGCACGGAATCGCTCGGAAAAATGCCACTAGTAGTACATACGTAGTGTAAATAAACATCTCCGCCACGAATGCATTTATGCTCGTTGCACGGAGCGGCAACGTCGCGCATTCGTGAAAACTGTAATAATCGAATATTTTGTTGAGAAAATCTCTACGCTGATTGCAGGGTGACTGCAAAGATTACAAATTCGTTTTTTTTTTTCAGGATGGTTTCTAAATCATAACTTTTGATTTTATTTGGTTTTTTTGTAATCTGGTTTTTCGGACTCCCAATAATAGTTTTTCTCTGTAAAAAAAGGAACTTTAAAAAAAATCATCAGGATTCGAATCGGCGTCTTTCAGCTTCCGGACACCTTGATTTCCCACATGAGCTATTACGACCTTGCTGATCCGATGCGAAAATTACCTTCGTAATCTAAGGATCAACGTTTAATAAACATGAAACCTAGCTAGACCAATTTATCGCCCCCGAAAATAGCTGCTACTAAATTTCGTGAAAATCGTTGGAGCCGTTTCCGAGATTCTGATTATCAACATATTTCGAAACAATGTTAAATGAATGTTATCAGTTGAGAAGTAGGAATACAAAACATATTATGCTAATAAGTAATAATAATAGCACACACAAATGGAAATGGGACTATCACCAAGTGAATTAGTAACTATTGAGATTACTACAGTAATAGTCAATAGACTACGGAACCCTGAAAACAACATAGGCATGAGTCTCTAAAAAATATTGTCACTCATTCTAATCGTGGTGATTACTCAAAAAATATAAAAAAAAATTGTCACGTGTAGAACTCGGTTGAAACTGGAAAAAATCAATATTACATTTTATAAGCTAAAAATATTGTTTTCTTTATGTTTTCACTTTTTTATTTCTCATACGCTGTTATAACATTCAATGCGTAGTCGCTTTATATCGCTACCCTATAATCTCTGAATATTTTAAAGCATTATATTGATTTTACTTTGTCCACCACTTCTATTTAAGGCACGGTCTATTAAAGAGAGTAAATTAAAAACTATTAGCCTCTCGCTTACACACACACGCACGCACAACTGCCACGAGCTGCGTGTCATGCCACTATGTAATGTCAATTTCATTGTATTACCACATCACATACATACTAGTCTGGATTATGATCATGATGATCATAATGATCATAATTCGCTTAATAAAAAAATATTGAAATAGCTCTATCGAGAAACCACCCACACCTATTAATCAAATAATTCGTAAAAAAATTAAAAATATACTTATTTACAAAATGTTATTTTATACCTACAATCATACAAAAATTGATCGAGTAATTGTTCATGATGTAAAATGTTAAAATAATTCATTGACAGTTTCAACTTTTGCTAATGGGAGGAGAAATTATCGATACTGAAATAGGAAACATTTTCAAGCTTAGCGTTAGTTCAACGACTAGATTCGTGTTGAATCCATTAACTTTAAAGAAGGCGTTGCTATGTGTGGCCTTGCCGGTTTTCAATTGTATGGTTAATAAAGCAAGCGATTACAAGTGCCACAACAAAACACGCGACTCGATTGTCTTAATCATTCTAATTGAGGCAGAATGATTCTGATGAAATGAAACGAGACCCTATGATTACACAACTTACAGCGATATTGTTCTCCTTATACTAAATGTAAATGACAAAGTCTAATTGACATGTTTCAGGAATTGCGCAATTACATGTATGTATGTATGTATGTATGTAGGTATAGGTACTTGCCTACCAATTTAAATTAAGTAGCACATTAAATTAGCACCTCAGCTCGTCACTTTTATTTTATTTTGTTGATGTAGTGATTCGAAGAATGTTAAGTACAGTTAAAGTTAATTTAATTATTTGTCGGACGCTCATACAATATCGACGTTCTGTATTAGTACATTACTGCAGCGGCCGCAAAAGAGGCATTGATGGACGAACGTGGAAATGTATAAGGATTTTTCTCAAATAATGCGCGGAAATCTAAACTATGAACTCATTCAATAAACTTTCAAAATCAGACGAATCACGAACAAAGAAAGTTCTTCTCCTCGTTAGTGTTTTTTTTTTCAATAGGTATATCCAGCTTTCTATCGAAATTTAATTATAACCTCTGATTGCGTGGAAATTAAAACTATAATCTTTCCAATCATTTATTTAACTTTTGACAGCTCTAGTACTAGTGCAAATAGTGATACCCTAAAGTATTACCGATTCGATTTTTTTATAATCGATTTTATTCATGTACAAGTTTTAATTTGACGACCTCTGTGGCGTAGCGGTTAGCGCATCAAATCAAAAAAATCAAAATCAAATATTTATTCATAATCCAAATAGAATATTTACTTTATGAACGTCAATGTTGTTAGTTTCACAATTGATAGATTACATGGAGAAGAAACTAACAAAGAAACTCCACATTTGTTCTTTTCAAAACAGTTTTAGCCTAAATTACAAAATAAAAAATACTCTTGGATGTGTTGAACACTAAACACATTTATCGTCTGATTAAATTTAATATTAAACTACTATTTAATGCCAGACATCCTTGTCTTCTAAATAAATCGTTGATTTTATAATAAGCTTTTTTGCAAAGAGTGTGCTTAATACAATTCTTAAACCGCGATGGAGGTAACTCTAATATATCTTGGGGTATCTTGTTGTAGAACCTTATACAGTGCCCCATAAAGGAAGTATTAACTTTTGCGAGTCTAAATCGTGGAAATGACAATTTATGTTTATTCCTAGTATTAACGTTATGATGGCTATCAAGTGTTTCGAAGTCTGTAATATTTTTCCTAACGTACATAATATTTTCATATATGTATTGGCTTGCAACTGTTAAGATGTTAGTCCCTTTGAAAAAATATCTTAGTGAGTCCCTACTACCTAGCTTGTAAATAAATCGGATCGCTCTCTTCTGCAAGATGAAGATAGTCTCAATGTCTGCTGCCCGGCCCCACAGTAGTATACCATAGGACATAATACTATGGAAGTAACTAAAATAAACAAGCCTAGCAGTTGCAACGTCAGTAGGTAAGTTCTCGAATTCTTTTCACGGCATATGTTGCGGAGCTAAGTATATGGGCTAATTTTACAATATGTGGACCCCATTGTAGTTTGGCATCGATTGTGATGCCCAAAAATACAGTATCTTCAACAAATTCTAGTGTTTCATTTCCAATCACAATGTTATTTTCAACTAATTTTACGTTAGGTAGGGTAAACTTCATACATTTTGTCTTTTTTGAATTTAACAATAGATTATTTGCAGTAAACCAATCTAGAACGTGCGAGAGAGCATTATTTGCTTCGTCAAGATTATTTTCCTGTCTCCTTATTTTAAAAATAAGTGACGTGTCATCAGCAAATAGCTATCTTAGACATTTTTTCTACCATAAACGGTAAATCGTTTACATAGACCAGGAAAAGGAACGGCTCTGTGGGACTCCCATTTTTACAAGTGAACCCGGCGAATTAATACGATTTATGTCTGCTTTTTGAACCCTTCCTTCTAAATACGATTTCAAAAGATCTAATCCTGCATTTTATATTCCGTAATGTTTTAACTTTGAGAGCAGTGTTTTGTGGTCCACACAATCGAATGCCTTTGACAAATCACAAAATATTCCTACAGCATCCCTATGATCCTCCCACGAACTGAAAATACGTTTCAGTAACATCTGCCTACCATGCGAGAGGTCCCGGGTTAGAATCCCGGCTAGGGACAAAAAAAAAGAAATCCAGGTCTTGGATGTTTACATGTTTGTGATGTCGCTGTTTCTGGTTCCCACGACACAGGGTACCCTAGTGTGGGGCCATAGGCAATGTATGTGCCGGTATGTAAATCTCATGTTACAGTAGTACAGTCTCTACGAAATAGTGGTTTGTTCCGTGGTAAAAATATTCTTTGACAAAGGTATTAATTAACAATTATTTTAGATTTATTAATTTGCAGCGAATCAATTCAATTCCATCACTTGGTACGATAGAATAGAACGTAATTTTCACTACATAAACAAATAAATTGTTTTACTCCGTTTTGAAATAAATCGATTTTTATAGTCTGTGGTCATTCATTAAAATTGGCACATCATTAAGTGGGCGGTGCCCATTCATGAAGTACGGTATTCTCTGTAGTACATTTTACCGAAAATTATTGTGAAACTACATGTGCGTGATCTGTCAAAAGTTAAATAAACGATTGGAACGGGCAGAACTTTTTAATTTTTGGAACTTTTGAAATAATTTTTGCCGCGTTAAAGTGTTCTTTTTTTTCAATAGGTAGGTATATCGCAAGCAGTCCGAAGTTTAAATAAAACCTATGATAAGTTACCTCCTTGGTTGACATTGTTCGGAGTAAAAGATCGTTCCATTTTTAAATAACACGATGAGTTTAGTATGTAATTTATTTGGCCGCAAAACACGACAGTTATGAATTTTCATAGAACTTTTTCCGACCGCTGCTCGCGTGTAATTGGCCAGTACATCAATTTCGATTTATCTCGAAGGTTGTCGAAATAATGCTCAAATTTCCAAGCATGTTTGAAAATAGTACATTGTTCACCGAGAGGAGAAAGTGACCGATTACCGTCGAGGGTGTCGTTTGAAGCCCGAGCCGTAGGCGAGGGCTTTAAAACACCTGAGATCGGGAATCGCATTTTCTCTCGAGTGATACATAGTGCTTTATACTACACCTACAAGGAAAATAAAAAACGAAATCTTTACTAATTGAAATTTATATTGAAATTGTTGCTAGTGGCCAGTGTCATTTTGCGAACTTGGAGATAAAAACTCACTGTAAAAACTTTTTGGCTTTTGATATTTAGGTTACCGGCGCATAGTCTTACCCAAAATTAAAAAAGAAAAACCACGTAAGAAATGGATTTTCATACACTTTTCTCTCCCGCTCAGATGCGTTTTCTCCCCGCATATTTGTTCGATATGCAATGACGTACTTTCTACCGTAAATTTGATAAAGTATCAAGGTACTTTCCAAGCAGGTGTAGTATAAAAGATATTTACTATTTAGATGTAAAAATGTATGTAAATAAATAAATAGCTCTTTTTAACTAAAAAAATAAAAATGAAAACATATTAATATTTACATTTAGAGTCTGACAAGCGAGTCCTGGCACGCGATTTATTTCGAATTCTTCATGGCCACACTCTGACTGTCAAACTTAGGTATTTCAGCTGCAAGTAGTACAGCCCAAACAGTTTGATACTCGTCCTAGATTTAAACAAGAAAAAACCTTTTGTTTCTATTCAACATAATTTTACCTATGTTTTAGTATACAGGGTTACAGGGAAAGTGTACACAATATCAAAAGAGGTCATTATTTAGGTCATTTCTGATGGATTTTATTCTATTATATAGGGTCCGAAAATTAACCGTTATGGAGATATTGACTGTTAAAGATTTTAAAAAATAATTTTTTTTTATTTTTTCTCAGAATAAAGCTCATAAAGTGTTTTTTTTAATGTATTTAGTTAAAAGGCATGTCAATTGATAAAAAAATATCAGCAAAAGCTGCACCTACTACTAACAGCGTTAAAAAACTGCTCGGCAACGGTTAGAATTAAATATTTTTTCTCTAAATATTTTTCACATTGAAGCTCTTAAAAAAAATTTACGTATGGAACTTATTCTGCAAATAATTTTAAAAACTTCTACGACTCTTTAACTATTCAAAAAGGTAATAAAATTTAATAGGTATGTGCATGAAATTTTAAAATAATGTTATTTGAGTAGGCTCTAGTGGTAGTACCGACATAACTGAACTTCGATACAAAAAAAATCTTTTTACTTCCTGGCACCTTTAAACTATGTAAAAAGGTCAGATAGGCTTTTTTGTGCTCTGGAGACATGCTGTCTCTGGTGTTCAGGTACCTACCTATTTCAGTATTTCTTTTTTAGAATATTCTATCTATCTATTATTTTTGTGTTAGTCTGCTCGTGTGATTCTTCCGTGGTAGATGTGTTAATACGTGCTCTGCAAATGATTTGCGTTTTAGAAACTTCTACGTCTCTTTAAGTATTAAAAAAAAAGTGTCACTTAAGATGGCAAACGGTAAATTTTTAGTTGAGGTAAATACGTGCTCTTTGATAATTTCCCGTAAAACGCGATTTAGTTTGAATTTTGGTATTAATTCATCTTCATTCTGTGACTTGGCTTGGATTTTGAACTGATTCATCTTCATACTGAGACTTGGCTTGGATTTTGGACTAATTAATTTTCATTCTGTGACTTGAATGACGAGACACATATGAAAACTTTTTGAGGGAGGAGTTACCCTTGTTGATGGACGACATTTCTATTGCATTGAGGCGAGACAATGTTCTTTCTACATGACGGCTGCCCAGCGCACCACGGAAGCATGGTTGGACGAGAACTTCCGGCCGGCTAGGAGCCCTGATCTAACGCCAATGTATTTTTATGTATGAGATCATATTAAAAGCATAATTTAAAACAAAATGACGCCAATTGAAAATGTCGAAATTTTGAGACAGAGAATATTTGCGGAAAGCGCTGTGAAAATAAGGAGAAACATGCGAACTTCTGTAGTGAAAAGTATTTAAAAAAAGAATGAGAATTTGTATTACAAATAGAGGCAACCATGTTAAAAACGAAGATGAATCAGTTCAAAATCCAAGCCAAGTCACACATTGAAGATGAATTAATACCAAAATCCAAACTAAGTCGCGTTTTACGGAAAATTATCAAAGAGCACGTATTTACCTCAACAAAAAATTTACCGAGAAGTTTCTAAAACGCAAATCATTTGCAGAGCACGTATTAACACATCTACCACGGAAGAATCACATGAGCAGACTAACACAAAAATAATAGATAGATAGAATATTCTAAAAAAGTAATACTGAAATAGGTAGGTACCTGAACACCAGAGACAGCATGTCTCCAGAGCACAAAAAAGCCTATCTGCCCTATTTACATAGTTTAAAGGTGCCAGGAAGTAAAAAGATTTTTTTTGTATCGAAGTTCAGTTATGTCGGTACTACCACTAGAGCCTACTCAAATAACATTATTTTAAAATTTCATGCACATACCTATTAAATGTTATACCTTTTTGAATGGGTAAAGAGTCGTAGAAGTTTTTAAAATTATTTGCAGAATAAGTTCCATACGTTTTTTTTTTAAGAGCATCAATGTGAAAAATATTTAGCGAAAAAATATTTAATTCTAACCGTTGCCGAGCAGTTTTTTAAAGCTGTTAGTAGTAGGTGCAGCTTTTGCTGATATTTTTTTATCAATTGACATGCCTTTTAACTAAATACATTTAAAAAAAACACTTTATGAGCTCTATTCTGAGAAAAAATCAATGAAAAAGCCAAAAAAATTTGATATTATTTTAAAATCTTCAACAGTCAATATCTCCATAACGGTTAATTTTCGGACCCTATATAATAGAATAAAATTCATCAGAAATTACCTAAATAATAACCTCCTTTAATATTGTGTACGACTTTCCCTGTAACCCTGTATACATACGAGTAATAATGTTTTCAAACAAACATGAATTATTTCTTGTTGTAAGGTCTGTCGGATGACGAAAATTTCAAACGTCAGATCGAAGACTTAGTCAAAGAACTCAAAGATGTTGAGAAAAAAGATATGAATCAGATTTTGATTATGGTTCAGCATTAATAAATGTTTATAAGTTTATGTGGTGCATCTTTATTATCCCTGTTTTTGGTGGAGTGGAAATGTTGGTTTTGATGTAGTTAATGTTTTCGTTTTGCTTATATTTATTTATGTTTGGACAAAATTCATTGGAGACTCCAAACTAATTAAACAAATAATAAACTTAAGCAAAAGTATCAAGATGGTTTATGGCATATAGATGCAGGGTTATCAACTAAAAGATTTTTAAATTTCCCGCCAAAGGCTTGTGCCAGGACTCACTTGTCGCACTCTAACACTGTATTGAAAGACCATGATACATAAAAATAACGGTGCTTTAATAGTGTCTGAAAACATTATACATACGTTTCTGGTTCCCACGACACAGGGTATCCTAGTGTGTGTGGGGCCAGAAGCAATGTATGTGCCTGTATGTAAATCTTATGTTATGCTATAACTTAGCCAAGTTGACTCATGTAAAAATGTTAAACTTGCGCTAAGCAACGAAATACAGTTTGTCTAGAGCGATAACACTGAAGCCAGATTATCTATGGATCTACCTTGTACACAATAGGCGTAATATGAAGTGAATAACTTACCTATCTGTGAAATGTACATACGGTAATATAAAAGTAAAATGTCTAAAGTCAAATCAAGATATAAATGGGAGATTATTACGTTTTCTTAAATAATACGATTTTGAAAAAAACTAAACATTCAATTGACATAGTGTGAATTCTTTATTATTATTATTAATAATTTAATTGCACTTAAAAAAATAAATATAATACCTATAGAACAATGCCGCGGACTTAATGGGTCTAAATGAAGATATTGTTATGTGCTGGCCTATTCTGAGCACAGAATACACTTGGGCATGAACTAAAATATGAATTATCATGTCAGTACTGTTGGCTTTTGAAGAGTTCCATGGTGCGTCATCGAAGTTCAAGATCCCGATGATTAAAACTATGAGAACCAGCTCCTTATGCGTTTGTAAAAAGTAAAAGTAAAAAAGATTTTATTGCCACCAACAATACAAAACAATGGTTATTTGTACAAGCTAATCTTAGCGAGGTAACTATTTAGTCTCATTGGCACTTTCTATAGGGTATATAAAAACCACGATAAAGACAGTGACCAATGAGATCAGCCTCCTATTAACAGTTGGCAGCAAAAGGTACAGTGCTCAACGCGGGCCGTCAGACGGCGCTGATTTTCAGCACTCGCCTAAATTAAAATTACTTAAAACTAAACCTAATTAGAATAAAGGTAGATGATATAAAACATCATTTTTGTGCGGGTTGACAAAAACAATTTGTAAGGTTCCATTATTGATTTTCTCTTGAACTGTAATGGTGCCTATTACAGTTCAAGAGAAAATCAATAATGGAACCCCGTAGGGAAGGTGGAGGTTCAAAATTTTCACAGAATAGGTTTGTTGTGTTGTTATGGCAGGCCTCGGGCGACTTCCATTTGTTGTCGGTTTTTGCGCCCGTGTCAAAGGACTCGGAAGTTACACGAAAGTGTCTACACCCAGCGGTTCCCGAATTCTTTTGGCTACGGAACCCTTTTTTATCACCGTTTTTGTGCGGAACCCTAGCTCAAGTTCCAAGTAACTAACCATAACGACGTAACAATACTATACAATACTGACTGCACGAGTGCTTGATGATATCTAAACGGAATTTCGGAATACACTGTTTTAAAATAAGACAAATGAAACTGATTACCACAAGATTACCATACCTAAATATATCAAAGGAGAAAAAAAACATCGAAAGTTTTAATTTTCGCGGAACCCCTGAGAGCCTTTCAGGGTTCCGCGGAACACCATTCGGGAACCGCTACTCTACACTACTCGACTAACTTCACTCTTCAGTTCGCTTCAATACGTCGTCGTGAGTAGGTGTACATGTGGACCATACCAGTGATTTGCAATCATGCACAATCTTCAGTTCCTCCTCTTTTTTTAGTTTCTTTTTTGTCTAATAAATATGCACGTAGGTAGTTATCATACGCGCGCGTGCATGCAGCTGCTGCTTGAGCGTCTATGACGTGCCGCGCGGATGAAATTGATGAAATCGATGAGTTCCTCGGCGAAGTTAAACGAGTGTGTAGCGAGCGACTTACTTCGGATTTCGGTCAACTTTCCTACATTGTCGAGGAACTTCGCGAGTAGTCTGGAGGAGGCATAGTTTTTTGCAACCGCATTTAGTGCATTCATTCAACGTCTAAAGGACTTCAAACACGGCGGCTTTAATGTAAAATATGTATAGGGTCATTTCGCCTGTTCGCGTCCATGGACCAATTCGCGTCCATTTTACGGATCTCCCTTTAAAAATCCTCGATAATAAGTAAACTAACACACCAATCAAACCAAAAGACGTTACCGCTAATACCTCAATGTATAAGAGGCACGCACACATGGACAAAGGGTCCGTGCGCCAAGCCAAACCCGTTAAAAAAATTGTTAATCTCGGGTGTTCATCAAGGGAGTGCGATATTTAGATGAAAAATAGTGTGCAGGCGGCGTGTTCGATGGTAAGTTTTTTATTGTTTTATGTGAATTTTTGGATACATAGCTGTTTCTAGTCTTTTATAATGAAAAAAGGAATAATATTAACTATGAATTTGCTTATGTTTTTTTTATATTTGACGAATAAAATAAGGTGGACGCGAATTACTACATCGAATTTACAAAACTTCCACTTTGCGTCCCCAATGGACGCAAACTATACCTACAGGGGATAATATAAAACCAAATTGCGTCCACTATTTTCGTTAAATAAATTGACTTGCTTGTAAAAATAATTTAAAATGTATTGATTATTATTATTGTATATTTTTTATTAGACTACATGTTTATAATTATATTTTTAAATGAAATGAGTAACTTCTTTCCTTCTTATTTTTTTTCTATTTAAGATCAGTTCTTCGCAGACAAGATAAAAGAAGAAAAAGAGAACAATCACAGAAGACGATTTAAAGAAAGCGTTAAATGTACGCGATTTGTATTATTTGTAACGAGGTGCAATTCGCCTCGTTGCTTTATATTATTTCTGGCCACTAAGAATTCGAAATTTAATCACATTTCGACACTTGCCACAGTGGTCGGACATAGCTGGAGGTCCAGATAACCCTCAGCTTCCATACAAGGTGGACTAAAACGTCATTCTTTCTTTTTATCACGACCTGGATTGTCGTATTCTCCATATCTATAACATTCATAAAATATTTAAAAGGCACATAATATGTAAGTGTCCCTGCTCTTTTATACTTTAACGGCCTTATTAATAAATAAGTTATAACCTCTGAATAACTATTTGACGTATATCAATTTATACTGGTTTATTCGCATTTAGCGTACACATAACCAGTTTGTCAGACCTCGCGTAACGGCTGTATACACAGCTCATAAACTTTATTAATGAGGCCGCTAATGTATTTTCATATTTACTTTTTTAAACCTTGGTTAAGACTTTTTATTTCGTTGTTCTCAGGTGCCTTTCTTATACCTCATAAACTAAATATAATTATCTACTGCCTCTGGATACCCTATTTTTAAATTCTACCGACCGCACACCCGTCACCAATATTGTCACACTGGCGCCCAACTTGGGGTGTGATTAGAGGCCAAAGATAAGTTTTTCGAATGTGACCTGTGTCATTAATTGAAATTCGAAGGCTATAATCATCATACCTGGTCTTATAATTTATTGATACAACAATTCTTCTAGTTGTATGATTAGACAAAATTATTGAATTGTTTTGTTGCTTTAATATAACCAAAAACATATTATTAATCAAGGCTGATCTTTAGCAATAATAATGTACCTTGTGATTTTAGGGTAAAATTAACAGAACTGATTACTGTTTATTCTTAAAGGTGTAATCAATACTATTATTGATATGTTTATTGCACATTTACCTACTAATTACCTAAATGGAAGATCAACGTTGAGAAGAATTATTTTTATTTTTTAAAGTGATGTTTTTAATGATAATAATGGTGATTTTTAATATTTATATTCTTAAATAAAGAAGTTAATAAAATACAATCTTTTTTTACGAATTCTTAGAAATATCACCCCATATTTCTTTTCTATGCTGGTGGACGCTAAGTGGTCCACTGGTGGACGCAATTTGGATTTTGTGGACGCAAAGTGGGTAAAACGCCGAATTCAGAAGTTTTTCTATTTAAAAAAAACACAAGATGTTTCGGACAAAACTGAAAGTTAATCTTAAAATAGACTATATAATGAACAGATTACATAATTTTTTCATAGAAATCAGTGCTGGGATAATTTTTATTATCGCCGTCAAACTTGCCAACTCAACTAAATGGACGCGAACAGGCGAAATGACCTATTATAGCACGATACATCTCACTCTCCGGAATTTTCCTTATACTTTATGTGATCTTCAATCCACATCGTTCTGTTTTTGGCACATGTGGCACATACGCGCATCAAAATCGCAATGCGAGTCATCTTCTGATGAACTAACTAGTAAATCTAGTAATAAGAAAATCTAATAATAAGTAACTCGACAGATCCATAAGAACACCCTGTATTTAGCAACCAGCCCAACCCTTAGCAGCCGGAAAGTGCGTCAATCGAGACGTATGCCAACGAAATGAAGCGAAATATACATTACGTTACCGGTTGCGTGTGTGATAATTTAATATAATGTAAAAATATACATCCCGGGATGTACATTATCGCTGCCCTGTGTGAAGCCCTTCATGAACGTTCATGAAGCGAAAGAGACCTGTCAGGATAGTGGCAAGTGGCAGATCTTAGTATCCTCTATTGCTCCATTAAAGTAGGTAGTCGTAGAGTAGGAGTAGTAGGCTACAGGCGTGAGTTTATGTGATTTGAGTATTTATCAATTATTATATGTATTTATGAAGGTACCCAACTATTTGTCGGTTTATTTTTTTATTTTTCGTAGAAAGTTTTTCCTCAAGGTCGTATTCTCTTCCTACTTTTCTAAGCGGACTGATAAGACTAGCATACAGTGTATTTTTATTACACGAGATTGTTATAATCTTTGATAAGGTAAGGTTTTGTCTGCTTTCAGGTTTGCTAATCGTAAAATGTATAATAGATAAAGTAATCCTGTATTGTTATAATCTGTGATTGTTTTACGATTAGCGTGTCTACGCAAATAGTCGATTTACCGCATGGCGCACGAGTGTGCTAGGCCAGTGTTCTGCGAACTATTTGTGTTCTTGCTACACTTACTAAATTATGAAGTTTCAAAGGACAAGACACCACAAACTAATAGTATTTTTCTTTATTGTAGCTTTTCGTATAAAGTTTGAACCTTACTTAGGCATTAATAGGGCTAACAGAGACAAAAATCATATTTTCTGTAAATAATTCACAATATGCCTTTTAAAATAACGTAACCCAGAAATTGTACAATATTAATAGCTACCTAGTTACTTTCAAATCTCGAACCTTCCTAGGCCGTCGGGTCGTGGAACCTAAAACCGTACAAGTAATCTAAGGTCGGCTTGCACCACCGACTAAAATCTATATTACTTTTAGTTAACTAAAATAACGGTTTAGTTAACTAACTGTTAACAGTTCCGCTATCTGTCAAAATTTTATTTAACTTAAAGTGAAATGGATTTTAGTCGGTGGTGCAAGCCAGTCTAAGCCAAGAACAGTTTAGGTATTAATTTTTTAGTAAGTCGGTAAGTTGGCGATAAGACAGCCAATTCTATACCATAAAGAAGAAACCTTGTATAATTATTTCTCGTGGTTGTGCAATAAAGTGTTCTCTCTCTATCTATCCAGATTAACCACTGCGTTATACTTCTATGTGTTTAATAGTGCAAGAATAAACTTCTCCGAAAAACGGGATTTTTTTGGAACAAACTCTTAGTTTTCAGGCACTTCTTCTCCAATGGTTCGTTAGAGTATATCACGTCTAATCCACAGATGGAGCTTCAAACTGTTCCGGAAGGGCTACAAGAAGGGGCTGACGGTGGATGATCTAGCACGCGCTCGGTCTGGCGACCAGTCCACACCGCTTGGAGACAGGCTCGAGGCGGCCTGGACGCGCGAGCAAGAGATCGCGCGACAGCATGGTGGTAAACCGTCGCTCACCAAGGCGCTCGTAAAGACCTTCTGGGTCGAATATATGCTCTGGGGATTATGCGTCGGGATACTATTTATAATTTTATGGTGAGTATAATTTACCCCTAAAATATCTATTTTATAAGTGAATGTACAACTAAGTATTCTGTTAACTCCATGGTGTCGTTTGTTAATAATTCTGTGAATATTTCAAGCGTCTACCTGTTGTCGATAAATCGAACAAAATAATTAAGTTTGTTGTTTGGGAGCCCTCCTTAATATTTGTTATAGCGGCAACAGAAAATTACATCATTTGAGAAAATTTCAACTCTATCGCGGATCATGACCGTGGTGACGGTGGCGGTCTGGTGACAGAGAAACAATGGTGTAAAAAGGGTTCTCTTTTTACTCTTTGGACATGAAACCCTAAAAACCGGAAAAGTGCGAGTGAGAATCGCCCACTGAGGGCTCCGTACAAATGTAGGTTTTCTCCGAGCTTTTCCCGAACTCTAAAGACATCTTTTTTTAACTTTTTTTATGGAAAAATGTTTTTAGATTTATTCCTGTATTTGTAATAAAACACGACGTTACTTGCCAAATTAGATAGTTCTGGATCAACGAAACACGGACAGCGGAAGCATCCAATGAATTTTGATTCTCTTGAGTATCGAAATATACGTTTTTTTTGCGGCATAAACAGCGGCATCCTGTGTATATAAGGTCTTAGCAAATCAAGCGCAAATATTCTAAGGGCCGATAGAGTAAAAGACAAATAACAATTTGGAATGTTCAATACATCAATTAAACAATTTATTATTAGGAATAATAGGTCAAATAAAGAACCGATCATCCATACTAAATAAACACCCACCCTACACGCACACATAATTGCCGCCGCACTACATACAGTATGTCATAAATGTCAATGTCATTAAAATTTGCATTGTTTACCGCCAGATACTTCAATCGTGTGAGTGTGTGTGCATGAAATCAGGTGATATAAAATGAATTTGTTCGGAAGTTTTAATTTTGTTGTAGAAAAAAATTAAACAAATCCTTTAATGATCTTATAATTTTTTGCTGACTACCAAAACAAACAAACAACTGACTACCCCTTAAAATATTGCGCTTGCTTTTTTAGGACCTTTATAGTTTTAATTTCAACTCGATACCTCAACGCGTTTCCGAGAGAAAGGGTCTCTTGACAGTTAGATGGAACGGACCACCAAGTGATCCTATAAATAAAGGGTTCTGTTTTTTTCCTTTTGAGGTACGGAACCCTGATGGTTCCGATTTTTCCTTTTGAGGTACAGAACCCTAAAAAGATACAACTACTGTGCAGAAAGTCCCAGTAGCTAGCAGTACGTACTGCTTGTTAAGTCTGCATATAGGTTAAAGTTACTGGTAGCATTACCTATTGAAAATAATAGAAATAATCCACTTGCGATGCATAGTTACGGAGTTAGGTATAATATTTTTGTAATTCGACGATCTCTGTGGCGCAGCGGTTAGCTCATCTGACTACCATGCGAGAGGTCCCGGGTTCGAATCCCGGCTGGGGACAAAGAAAAAGAAACTCAGGTCTTGGATGTTTACATGATGACGTCGCGGTTTCTGGTTCCCACGACACATGGTATCCTAGTGTGGGACCGTACACATCGCCGATATTCGATTTGTTGATCAAACTGTTTGTAGAATGCATTATCACCGCTGTTCATTTCATAGAAAAAATCTTTGCCCGATGATATGGTACACCGATAGCACGTTTCGTCGAAAACACGCCTGATGGAAATAACCATACAACGAAGAACTTGTCGTCAAAAACACCGTTCGTCAGTATGGTTCGTTGCTCTGTGCATGACTTAACAAAATGGTGATGTACAAAAGAAAGGTACAAAAGAAAGTCTTTTTTCTGTTTAATTTTTTTTTTGCCAAAAGTTTATGCACTGGTTATGGAAAGCCAAATTCGGAGCTGCTTAGAACTGTTCTTGTGATTATAAAGGTCGGGTCAGGTTCCTTTCTTATCACCGGGTTCCGTTCTTTAGCTGATAGTAACTTCGCTTTGGTACAACGAACATCGGTTGGATAGCTTGAGTAAGATCGTTATGCCATTGTCTACGTACGTAGGTACCTTACCTATTCGTCATCGCCAATTGTGGAATGCTTGCATGGGCTGGCGACGTGCAATCTCCACATGATTATCTCTCAAGTTAACTAAACTTGTGAATTGTTCTTTTACTTTAAACACACGAGTGTTGTAATGAATACCTAACACGGAACTAGGAAACCGTTTCGACTTATAATGAAAGAAACTTTCAAATTTCTTATTTACTTATCATACTGTTTTGAAATTTGACGTAGTTATGTTATACAAATGAAAAAAAAAATTGCTTTTAAAATTTATATCGTGTTTAACTTTCGATATAGAAAAAAACGGCTTTCTGGTTTTGCGGTTTTTAAATATTTCACATATTTCGCACGTCACAGTAACTATCAAGGCTTATCTGAGATGGATAAACGTTCCACTCGTGCCTGTCATCGGATCTTTTGTTGATAAAACCTACATAATGTTTTATTTTTTGTTACAGGCCGCTGGTACCTTTTACTTTAGCTCTATTCATAGGATATTTCTCCGCGGAAAAAAATCCGGAGACTTACAAAATGGCTCACATTTACAACTTCATAATGAATCTATTGAGTATCGGAAACTCTTTGATGCTAAATCACACGCACTTCGGTCAAGCCTGCGTCGGGATGAAATTGCGAATAGCGTGCTGCTCATTGCTGTATAGAAAAGTAAGTAAATTATCCGATAGCAGTCATGTTAAACACCAAAGGCCGGTTTCTGAGTTGAGAATTTTCACTAAGTAGCTAAATACTTAACTGTTGTGCTGTCTCGTCGAATTTCTCAGAAAAGAGGTTGACGTAACGTTACTTAAGTATTTACTTAGCGAAAATTCTCAACTCGGAACCCGGCCCTATAATGATAGAAAAAAAAGCTATGATGAACCGTATGTCAGAGGACGCGCACGAAATTCTGTCGGTAGGTACGGAAATCGACATTTGGACTGTTTGTCAGTCAGAATTTGTTGCGTATAATATAGGGGCTGATACTATCTGATACGAGCAAACAATTTGATATACAATGTAACTGTTATTGTTTCCCGTGCCAATGTAAACGATGCAACGGTCTCTTTATCTCAATGTAGAAATGAAATATAAATAATATGTAGTTGTAATACTGTCACTAAGTGCCGCAAAACGCAAACGCTAAAAGTTAAGAACCATTGCGTGCTAACATTATTTGATGTTTTAGAAACAAATCAAAGTTATTATTTCTAGCAACATTTTATGACTATTCCACATAACACAATAGTATTTTACCATCAGACAAGGATATTACAAACATGAAAAAACAGCCATTTGCAGAAGCAAATTATGCTGTCCTTTTGAAGGCATACTGGTTGGGCTCGCTGATAACGCGCACACGTGTCACTCTGTAAAACTCGCGTCAGTGATTTGCACTCAAAAAACCAATGCTTTTCAATACACACACCCACACCGGCTGCAAATATCTGCTAATGATCTCCGATGATTCAACACAGCCTGCCGCTTCCACTTCCCCTGTTAGGTCACATCACATGGACTTACGCCTCTATCCCGGAGTGCAACGAAAAGACCTGGATTTATCTGACATACCTCTTCATCATCATTAATTAGTCGTTGCATGCACACAACCCGGTTTCGGGTTCTTTTACCTATGTCGCTATTACAATATCCCCTACGTAGAAGTAAAGGTCATAGATTAGTTATAAATTAGCTGACAGATGACAGCGAGCTGTCTTCTAATTTATGATGCCAATGTAAAGCAATATTTAAAGCCCATATTTGAATGATATTATTTTTGCCGGGTGGGAGCAGAGTCGTGTAAGTGGGCTATGACCTTTAGTCTGCTTGCGTTGTCCCTTACCAGCCCTTCCATCCACATTCACTCGATATGTTTCTTTCGCCAACCTTTCTTCCTTCTTCTAGGTTTAAGCGCAACAGTTCGTCACTACATCATCTTTCAGTCCAAAACGTTCGGCAACAAGTACTGTTTTGTTTCAGATATTAAAACTGGACCGGACAGGGCTAAGCAAAACGGAGCCAGGACAGGTGATCAACCTGATGTCGAACGATGTGAATCGGTTCGATATGGTCACGCTATATCTGCACTACATCTGGGTGATGCCGATTGTCGTTCCAGTTGTCACATTCTTGGTCTGGCAACACGTGCAATGGGCCATCTTCTCAGGTCTCGGTGTTATCGGCATACAAACTATCATTGTCCAAGGTGTGTGCCGTTAATTACTTTACAATGTAGAACTAATTAAATAATCTGTAGAATAATATTTGTTAATATTTTAACAGGCAGAAATTAGCTAGAGCCATTCGATCACCCAAGAATACTTAAGGTCAGCAGAATAAATAATAATTTACACACAACACAATTACTTGCCCTGAATCCAAACTAGGATACCCTGTGCAAGGACATCACAAGTGTATTTCCACGGAAATACTCCCAGTGGGAACCCACGATCCCCGGGATGGAAATTAGACGCGACAGTTAGGTCACAGAATACATAATAGTACATAATAATAATACAGAAGATTCACTCCGCAAAATCAATTAAAGAAAAAGTAAGGGACTCTAGCAGCGATACAATTAGATGCAATGAGCGTTTTTCCTTATGTCAAATTTAGTTTTAAAAGGATCCCTAGGTGGCGCTGCCCTACCGTAATAATAAACGTCAAAGCAAAAAATTATACTATGGTTCTGTGGAATTTGTGATGGTTGATTACCGAAAAAAATGCTGTTGTCGTTTGGTGATAAGTGCGCTTTTGGATACTTTGGAGTCTTTGCTATGGATTGTGGGTTTGAATTTTTATTTTTATAACGAGAAACCTCGTCCGAATAGCAACCCTGGTTCCTTCTCTAGTTTAGTAATCCGTGGACTGACTTTGACATTGATTGCTACGAATCACAAATTCGTATGAAGAAACGAATGACGCCATCTAGTGTATCTCAAGGAACTAAGAAAAAAAAGTAAGGAAAAACGCCCATTCAGATCGCACGGCGCTAAAAAAGCTACGTTATATTCACCTACATGTTGCCTCTCTTTCTACCGCGTAACTCTTACCTCTTCTGGCGCCTGAATTCCTACCTATTTGCCACTGCGGAGTGGTCGCCGCATGTACTTACGCGTTCAATACCGACACGCGTAGTGAAACAGACCTGCCAAGGCATTAACAGACAGTAAGATTGGCACAAATTGTTGCAGCATACCTAAGCAACCGGCAAGGCGTGCTCCGCGGTAAGATCGCGACGCGGACGGACGAACGAGTGAAGGTGATGAGTGAGCTTGTCAACGGAGTGCAGGTCATCAAAATGTACGCCTGGGAGAAGCCCTTCGAGAAGCTCGTGGACTTACTTCGCAAGTGAGCACTGTCTCCTCTTTGTCTCAGTTTGTTTCTAGATCTTCAGTTGTGTAGGATAAAATGAAATATAATTTAGTTAGATAGATAAATATAATATTTTTTATTGTTTGTACACCAGGAATTACAATTTGAAATTTGATAATAACATAGTAAGCCAAGTCAGAGGCCTTAGGGCGGCTTGAAAACTTCTGACAGTAAGACCAGCCACTAGTCTTACAAGCCTCCACCAATCCGGACCTGGCCCCCGTGGTGGAGTATGGCCGATACCTTCCTCAGGGAAGGGCCCCGTGCCCGTCTGTGGGGACATAATGGGTTGATGATGATGAATAACATAGTACAGTACAATTGGCGGCCTTATTACCAAAGTAAATTCTTCCAGACAACCGTCGACGGAAACAGAAACCTATTTTAATTTTCAATCTAATTATATTTTTACCAATTTCAACATCGTCCCTATACTAATGTTGTTCGTAAGGAGTAGATTTCGACGCCTCTTTTATGCCCAAACTTGAAACACATAAGACGAGTCCAACTCCTCTTGCAGAATGGAAGTGAAATTCGTACTACGCACGTCGATGATCAAAGGCTTCTCGACGGCGCTCTCCGTGTTCACGGAGCGGTTCATTCTCTTCGCCACTGTCGTGACCTTCGTCCTGATGGGGGGACTTATTCGTGCAGAGATCACCTTCGCTTTAGTCCAGTACTTCAACCTGCTCCAATTGGCTTGCAACATATTCGTCCCGATGGCTCTGGCTTACGCCGCCGAAACCAAAGTGTCTGTCAAGCGTATTGAGGTGAGATTTTAATCACGTTGAGTGCCACGCAATAAATTCAAAACTTTCCCTGGTTATGTTATTTATTTCTAAACGTTAGTTTCACAGAACAGATGATTCTTTATACAATTTGAATTAAAATGTTTGATTGTTTATTTTCAAAAAATATTGGAAACGCCAGTTCACTTGATGTCGCGTTAAGGGCACGTTTTTCCGGAATCATTCGTCATTTCAAATCAGTGTCAAATTTACTTCTTGTGTCCAGAAAGATTTGGATTAACCCTAACTTTTAAAGTGGTGTGTGATCCACCTTAAAAGTTTGAAACTTTATCCAACAGGAATTCCTCATGCTAGACGAGCTTCCAGCGGCGAAAGTGGCCGAAGCGTTCGCAAGCAACGGTAAAATCGTGGCAGCCTTGAACGGCGACTCCGAGAAGATTCAGATGGAGACCCAAGTTCAGAAGTCTCAACCCGGCCCGGTGGTGCTAACCGGCGTCACCGCCAGTTGGGCGGCCGACCCCATCGTGCCCACTCTCAGGGACCTCACACTGACCGTGCCCCATAAACAATTCTTGGGAGTTGTCGGGTCGGTTGGCGCCGGAAAGGTAGGACCCTAGTGAAGTAGTGACTGACCTCAGGCCCTCAGTTATTTTATAACATTATCGCAAAGTACCAAGCATGTTTTACACTTATAGAACATCGATCATAACGCAACGGCGTTGGTAATTTGTTGGCTCCATAATTCACAAATACCATTTATAATTACATAAGCATATAATAAATCAATAATCACTGGATCGTTATTGTATTCGTATGGTAACCCCAAAAACATTGCTGACCCATACGATTGTACGCTTTTGGCGTCTCCTCCTATTCCCTTCCGGACCCACGGTACAACCACTCTGCTCAACTGGTTGTGCCATAGGTACTTTTGATTCCCTTCTTCACCGATTGGTCCGTCGGGAAAAAAATGTGCCTTTGGCCCAACTGACGAAAACTAGAATACGGAATACCTGGTTGACAGTTACTGACGTCTACTCTACCTCCATGTGATGCTTGCATAAAAGACATGAAATGAAGCGAAATATAAATCAGGCTTTAAATTACCTCCATCCCCACAGTCGTCGCTGCTGCAGCTGTTGCTAGGCGAGTTGCCTCCGAGGAGGGGATCTGTCGTACTGGACGGTCTGCGAGTCTCGTTCGCCAGTCAGGAGCCCTGGTTGTTCGTTGCCACCGTGCGGCAAAACATACTCTTCGGCCTGCCCTACAACCGCAACCGGTACAAGAGGGTAGGTGTCCCTTGTAACGTCACTTGTTAAATATACAGCGTGTCCCAAAAATTACACATCACAGTGACACTGGAGGTAGACCTGCTCAAGAGGCGTCGAACCAACCTAACATGACCTCAGTTAAAGTTGCACGGTTTTTGAGATATGGCCAATTTAAACTTGTTCTAAATTTTTACTTTTTTTAACAAGTTTAGTGCTAGCATTAAGTTAGATAGCTCTCGTGTTTGGTTTTTTTATTTTTACTTGGTCACGAACTTAGTAACTTAGCGTGAGTGCTAGCATAGCACTTATTAACTTTATGGAATTATTATATTAAATTAGAAGTTTCTAAGATCATGTTTTTATATTATTTTTTATATACCAACAAAACCCCATCAGATTTTCAACCAATGTTGGTGAAATATAGGAAACAATTTTAGGTTTCGTGTCACATCCATAACTTGCAAAGCTGCAAGTGGCTGCGTATGATTTAATTTTCTATATGTTCACATTAGCTTAGAGTGTAAGATAATCTAAGCTAAAACTTGACCAACTTAAAACATTGCAAGAAAAAAAAAAGTAATTTTCTCCATACAAAAAACAAACAGTATGTTTTTTCCTCGAAAACAATGCGTTATAAGGAAAAATACGAAAGACTGTAAAAGATGTTTGTATTAATGTTAGCTGGCTTAAAAAAAAAACCAGATCGCTACCTTAACTTTCGGTCCTATGTCCACTGATTTTTAATATGGAACTACTGTGAGACAGTAAAGCCTTACCCTTTGGGTACGGAACCCTGAAATGAGGAAATCAAAACGCATCAATGAAAAAACAGGAATGGAGTTATTTACCTGATAATTATAAGAGTCTCCTCGACGGTCAACGTCGAGCAAATAGTGTGTAACAAAAGTAAATACTTATTGTAAAAAAATTGCGAGTGCTTACCGAAAGACAATGTGTAAGTCTTGCAACAGGCAATTGCATGTAACATGCTTGAAACTGTGGTATGTATTAAGGCTGATTTTACGTGTGGCAACTCGCTTCTCTCGTTCGCACGTTCCAACATTTCTTAAGATTGTAACATAGTGAGAAAAAAAACCAAAAGTGGTCTTTCAGTCAATCTAAGACTATACTCTCAATTATGAGTTTATGACTTTTAGGCTCCACGTCCAAGAATCAAAGGTCAAAAACCTATGACTAAATCTCATTTCCGCCAAACTGGCCGTTTTCATAATTATTATGCAATCTAGGCTAGTTCTTTGATTAAGGAATAAATGTAATATAATAAAATTATACACTTAATAATATTTTAAGATCTAATATCTTGACTTAGCT
The DNA here is from genome assembly GCA_947310845.1 of Yponomeuta plumbellus. Lineage (NCBI taxonomy): Eukaryota > Metazoa > Arthropoda > Insecta > Lepidoptera > Yponomeutidae > Yponomeuta > Yponomeuta plumbellus. Next base: position 11,642,315 of record OX371198.1, on the reverse strand, counting down.
ATGCATATCTAATATCTATCAGGTAATATCCTTTGTCAAGGAAAATGTCTGCAACTAGTTCTGGTACCTTCGTTAGCCTTCGCGTGGTGAGGCTGTTTTTGTAAGTTCAATAATACGAATTTTGCATCATTTTTCGTTCCATACGGCTTTAGCGAGTGAGGCCCTACTACCGAACTCAATGACGTTTTACGTCAAAATCCATAAACTACAGTGATTTCACGTCCATTCGCATCTGTAGGTGGTGTACGCGTGCGCTTTAGTGCGTGACTTCGAGCTGCTTCCTAAGGGCGACAAGACGATGGTGGGCGAGCGCGGTATCAGCCTCAGCGGCGGGCAGCGCGCGCGCATCGGACTCGCGCGCGCCTGCTACAGAGAGGTATGTTTCTTGGGGCTGGTTCCTGAATTAAAAAAATCTCTAAGTAACTACTTAAAGAGTGTTCTGTCACGCTCTTTTCTGAGAAATCTGACGAGACACCATAACATTTAAGTATGTAGTTATTCAGCGAAATTTTCGATTCAGAAACTGGCTCTACAGTCAGTATGGGTAGCACGGCGACGCGACTCCGCGACCCGCGTCAACGTCAAAAGTAGCGACTTTCCAGTAATGTATTATTTTGTCATATTCTGATATTTTAGTGCCACAAACCGCGTGACTCTTCGGGCGATATTGTGATATTTATGATAGATTTTCTTATCATAAATGTATACCAAATCCAGTTAGCATCAGTTAGTTTTTGTTCGTAAATTAAGTGTCATGTGGCGGTCCCAAGACCGCCGGATCCCCGGACAATGGGGAACTTACATCAAACGAATATTTGAGTACCTACCGATATAGGAAAAAAATGTCTCAATAAATGTAAAAAATCAAGATATTCAAACAATGTAAAACTTATTTGATTTTGTTTTTACGTTGACCTAGTAGTAAAGGGTAGATTTATAAGAATATAATTTCACCAGGTCATTCAGATATTGATAAACACTTCATTCATTTATGCGTTACGTACGACCACGTGGATACGACCGTAGGTGTGACGTCATAGTTTAAGAACATTGCGTGGAGCGTTGTTGTAACTGTAATAACTTTGCGACTAATTGCGACATACGAAAAATATTAGTCTCAGAATTAAATAAACCACATTCATTCATCTTCTGAAGGAGCCTCTAAGACGAGACCAATGGCAATGTGGTTTAATCCCGATGTGTGTATGCGAGTTCCCCAATCTCCATGTAAAGGCTTAAGCATACCGGTCACCTCCCAGGCGGATCTCTACCTGTTGGATGACCCTCTGTCGGCGGTGGACACCCATGTGGGCAAGCATCTCGTCTCAGAATGCGTGGAGGGCCTGCTCCGCGGCGCAACCCGCATCCTCGTCACCCACCAGCTCCACCACCTCAAGTCTGCCGACAACATCGTCATACTGCGCAATGTGAGTCCACTTAGTATTGTTTAGCACTTAGGAGGACCTCTGTGGGGAGTAGTGGTTAGTGCATCTGACTACCATGCGAGAGGTCCCGGGTTCGAATCCCGGCTGGGGACAAAAAAAATCCCAGGTCTTGGATGTATACATATATGTACATGTTTGTGACGTCGTGGTTTCTGGTGCCCACGACACGGTATCCTAGTGTGGGGCCAGAAGCAATGTATTGTATGTGCCTGTATGTAAATGTTTATGTTTTTTTATGTTTATGTTTATTGTTAAGATCGACGCTAACTTGGCCAACGTGCGTTTGCCAAATTATGCTGAGGAATGATGTAATAAGGACCTCCGAAAAGCACTGAGCTTTTTGTTTTAAGCAGTTTGTAAACTCATCTTATGCTTTAGACTCTTAAAGTAATCGATAATGCTAGTTTGTGTAAGTGACTAAGAATGTTTACCAAGAGCTTGCCGATGAACTGCATTAGCAGTTTTGTACACTAGTGTTATTGTGATTTTGCACTATTTTTAGTGAATGAATAAATAATAAATAAATGCTTTCAGTTTCCGGTGTGCTCTGAAGTTTCGATAAGTTTAATGCTATTTCTTACAACTAAAACGTTTATTAAGTCGTTGTTCTTGACTTACTCCATTTAATTGTTTCATTGACGCAATTTGAACACAATAGCGTCGGGAGTGGAGAGGTTGGGTCCGATTCTGTAAGTCCTTTAGTGCAAAGAAAGACAGAATGGTAGAGCACGTGACGTGTTTTTTTCAAAAACATCCTTGGCTTTTTGCATACCGTTATCCATTATAAGTTATGAAACGTGGGCGCGCTGGAGTAAGCTCACAGCCCTGCTACGTTCAATGGCCCAACTATGAGGCCAAGTGCGGAAATCCTAAGGCAAACTAACTAACTAACGTGGGCGCGCGTGTATTTGAAACTACAATGAATTACAATCGACGCTTTAATGTAGTTGTCATTACGGCCTAAATTTCTGTTCACCTTTCATTTCATATCAACCTCTACTATCTATTAAATTGTTGAAAAATAGGGTTTTGGTAGGTATATAGCCTGTCAATCCAATAAAGGAATTATTAACACATTTGCCGGCCCCCATATGTGATCTATTGTTATTTCAATTATTATCAGATGCTAGTCAGAATCCTCTGTCCCACATAGGTAGCATGACGAAGCGTCGCGACCTTCCAGTTGATTGTCAATTACTGTCATTTTAGCGCCACAAAACGCACGACTCACTCTCGTGCTACCTCTGGGAATATGTGAGGATCCGTAGCGCCATCTAAGTGTTTATAATATTTACAGATCGATTTTACAAAATTTTCAGACCAATCTCTCGTTTTTTCCACCTAGAAAAAACTTTCCTCTCGGTCGTTTTTAACAAAACTGCTATCAGTTTCCAGATACGTGATCCTTGTTTCTCGATCGTGAGTCCAAAAATGATTAACTATAACATGATTTTGGGATTGATTGGGACTCTTGTGTTAAAAATGGCCCTAGTGAACCTCAAGAGGAATATCAGACCCTATCAATTATGTCCATTACCTACCGTGCTGCTATAAAGAACTGATACACGGTCAGTTGCAAAAATGACTTATAAACCTTTCATTTAGTGCAAAGGTAGGTACTTTTTAGAACTACCTTAGTATTTTGAAGTAGTGCCCCGATGCATGACATTATGCATGTGGCGTATTGCGTGTTGCCTAGACACAGTAGTGTCAGGGACAAATCAGCGATTCCACGCAGGTCGTCGATCGAGGTATCGTTGGATTCGCGACGTCATCATACACATACATAGTCACTCAAACACATTTTTCAGGCATTTTTTTTGCTTATCATTTTGTTCTCCGTTTTATTATTAAAATAAAAGTTTTCCTAGGAAACAGTTTCCAAACAGTTACTGTTCACAAATAAATTCAAGAAAATGTAATCTGAAAAATTTTATTACACTGTAAGGGAATATCTGTCTGAAAGATTGTAGTACTTCTACTTTTGACACACTTTACTTGACATACCGTATCATAAAAAGGAATAGACCGAGGTCATGAAACATACCTGAATACATCAATACATTGAATAGAGTCGGGAGAACTGTGGTACGTACCTACTGCGTGGTATTTTATGTACAGCCTGGTACAAATAATTTCCTCTTTATCTCCGTCTGTAGGTATTTGCCTGATTGCCTGGAAGGAATTGCGCGTACAATAAATAATATTCCATCTATTTATTTACTTGTAACCGGGCTGTGTGGCCATTAATTGGATAGCTAGGTAGGTACAATGGTACATACATACATAAACTTACGCCTGTATCCCAGAGGGTAGGCAGAGACCAGGGACTGTTACTTGCCTCAATCCTGACAGATCACTTTCGCTTCGCCGTAAAAGTACCTGAAAATAGGAATTATTTTAAAACAACAGTAGAATTGTGTTCACATGGTGCATGTGGTGCAATGCACATGCACAGTCATAATATTAATACAACAATTTGGAAATAAATAGTCGCGCGTGTGTATTGTGGACATAATATCGCACACAAAGACATGTGTGCGAGTTTCCATCGATGTTTCACTCGCGGGTTGCTATGCTGAGAACGTCTATTTAGTAGGGAACCTGCACCATTATGGTCCCTTGCAGTCACATTGGTGCCATGGCGATTTCAAAATCTTAACCTTAGGGTGTGGACTCATAGATCACAAAGTGGCTTGGCAGCAGAATAAAATTCAAGGTTGGCTCCGATTTGTGACGCTAGCATGTGGACTGTTTTATGTCTAAAAGTAGTTTGCACCGGGTATTTATAGTTCGTATGAACGGCCACAGAATGCGGTTGTCCCGCGTTAGGTCTTATTGCTCGATGCCTAAGGTTAGATTAACTTGCACTAATAGAACCTAAAACTTGAAAAAATGGGAACTTCGTCTGTTTGTTAAGTTGATCAGCTACAACACAATAATGCTTCAGTGAAAAGGCGTTAGACGTTGGCAGTTGTTGTTTGTATATTTTAGCATAATACTAAGTATATTTTATTTTTATTTTATGGAAAACCAACACCTGATAAAAAGTATATGAAACTTAGAAAACTAGTTAGTGAGCCAATTACAGGTTTTCACCTATAGCAACAGACTGCTGATTTCTGCAAGGAAATAAAAAGAGCTGAAAATAGCTGAAAACTCTTAAAATTTACAAATTTACCAGAAATCCCTGGTGTCAGCCTACCCCCTCCGTGATACAGGCGTGACCTACTTTTCCAAATATGTTTTCTTGCTAAGAATGTTTAACGCTGTAACGCTTCTTAGTCGTGAATGAAATAGCTAAAACGGACGGTGACGTGTTCCTGAAATTTGTCATCAGCAGCAGACTATACATAACTGACTAGGGGCCATCCATAAATTACGTCACACGAATTCCACGATTTTTTTACCCCTCCCCCGTCCTTGTCCCAGCTGGTTACATCTGTGGGAATCCTCCATTCCTAGTGCGACGTCACATATTTTGCAAATTATACTAGAAATCATTGAATTAAAACAGCACTTCCGAAATTAGTTTCATTTCCGATTTTCCGTACAATGTTTTTTGAGTTTTTCGTTAATAGTTCAAAGTTCGTGTTTTAACAATAATTACAATAGATTTTGAAATGTGACGTCACAAATTTTGGTCCTCTCCCACTCCCTTGTCACACAATATCATACTTCGTGGACCCGTCCCACCCCCTTAGCGTGTGACGTACTTAGTTTAATGGATGGCCCCCTAATGGCTGACCGACTTGGGCCAAGTTCTAGGACGATAGTTAAATATACACTTGGCTGCCCCTTGGCCCAGTTACTACTTTTTTTCGCTCAAATGGTAGGATCCTGTGGTGATGTGCAGGCGTGTAACGAAGGGGAGAATAAACCGCCATTGAAACACATCGCTGACTGTACATAGATAACAAAATGGTCAATGAAAATAAGAATCAATAATTCCGCCAATTCCTTCATCACGACCTTCAGTCCATTCGCACACAGACGCCGCGAACCGCGGTATGATATCGAGACAGCAAATGTTAGCGATCCACACAGATGTAAATAGGAAATCACAGACAGATAAGGCGAAACGCAACACAGGTACCTATAGCCGGAGTTGCCCTACCGCGTTTCGCGGTATTAGTGTTCTAAAGGCCTTTGTTGTATGTATGAGTAAGTAATGAATAACCAGTGATGTATGTACTATTGACTGTTCGTCACCAGTGTTACCAACCCTACCAATCCAAAAAAGCAGTTTCAATCAGCAACAAGCCTTATTACGCAAACATCCTTTAAAAGAAAAAAAAAGGAAAGTGGTACCTACCTAATGTAATAATATCAGTACAGTGCCACCATCTTATCTGTTCAGTTGATAGCGGCGCTCGTGAAGAATTTAGTAGTAACATTTAAGAAATTTAGCTAGAAAAATGAGAATATTTTACCCGTCTTTCAATTTTAATGAAAATATAACTATAAATCTTAGTAAGTAAATAAATCAAATAAAAAATTGGGAACAAAATTTACAATAATTTAATTAGTTACAATTTTGCCCACCTGAACAGATAACTTGGTGGCGCTGTACAACACTGTTGTCGCGGGGGCTTCGCATATAGTACAAAACACAATAATAGCGACATAAAGAATAGGAAAATAATATCATGAGGGGGTAAAGCCATAGCTACCCCGAGAACAGCCTCTCTCGTTAGATAATGATAGTAAACTATCGCCCTTTTTCTTACTTTTACTCTGCATGAGGGCCGCTGGAACGGAGCGGAACAGGTAGGGTGGACCTGTCACCCTCGGAGCCTAGGTGAAGACGTGGTTATCTCTGGCTTTTGCACGTCTCCTAGGAGGCCATACCATAAATGGTTACACCCCTAACGAATACTGAGCCACGGCAGATACTTTAGCCGCGGGACCTCCACACTCCCCTATAGTCCAACCCTCTCCATACGGAATCCACACGGATGCTCAGTACTCGTCCCTCAAGCTCCTCTTATGGCCTGCGGCCAGCTCTTGTTGCACTTTTAACTCTTGCACTATGAACTCTTGTACATTAGTTTGCATTATCGCTTTACATCATTGCTTTGCTCTATTACTTTACATTACACCATTGCTTTGAACTATTACTTTACGGATTGCCTATCTCGAGGTCGCCATGCTTTACAGAGAGGGCAAATCACACATCATTCGTTACGGGACAGTAGTAAGCAAAGAAAGTAAGAAGGTAAGCAAAAGCAACTCACCAGGATCACGGTGGACAGCGGCCACAGGGAGCTCACCTCTCATGCTCCATCATTCGATCTTCGCTCGCTTTCTTACCTCCGGTTTAGCCATCACCAGTTCCCACCGTTTTTTATTAAAAAACGCATGTCATAAAGGGTAGGAACAGAAAAAAAAGCATTCTCTCAGTGTTGCCAACATATAAAACTATGCAGTCTATGCTCACCGAATGCTCGAGAATCGCGTCCTCCGCGACTACTGTCACGTTAGACAAAGATATAAGTTTAAATGTAAGCGTCAGGACCCCTGGACCAAATGCGATATTTGATGTTTGAAAAACATTACATTTTAGTACCTATTTGGTACTATTTTGTACCTCAATTGAAATATTTAGTACCTCGATAAACAGCGAAAAAACGTGTAAAGAAAGTGGCCAGACATTCTGACGTCAGGATGTCAGGACCACATTTGTTTAACGTAGTTCCAAACAATATAGCTAATTTATCTCTTTGTATATATTTAGTACCTATTTAGTACCTCAACATATATTTTTTTCGAATTTTTTTGGTGTAACACAAAAAAGTTACACGTGAAAGAAAGTTTGCCAGGTACAGTAGTAGGTAGGTAAAGTCGTATTTTTTATTAAACTGAGTAAACTGACGTTTACTGGGTTGCCAGGTTTTGACGAAATAAAAATAGTGTTGTGACAAAGTGAATGAATGAAACAATGACATCAATCTTTAACTAGCTGGCGCCCGCGACTTCGTCTGCGAAGGATTAGTATTTCGAGTAGCTCTTTAGCGTAGCGTAGAAAAGAAACATTATGACATTAACATTATCACATAAATATTTTTTGGGTCGCATTTGAAAGATATAATAGGCTGACAGTGTTGAGATGTTACAGTTTAAGGTAACAATATTGTCAACATAAGAAATACGGTAATTAAGCAGAGCCTTAATCATAGACCTATAGGTAGCTACTGCAGTATGCTCCGATAAACTATATTATATGGTTCACTGTTTTGGCTATAATGGCTTACACATAAGATAATAGACAAACACTGTGATGGGCTTTTTTGTAGGACTATTTACGAAAAACATTTTAATCAAATTTAAATATTTTATTCATAGTACAAACAAAATGTTTAAATGTGTACCTAATTAATAGATTATATGGAGTAGAAACTAACAAAGAAACTCCACAATTGTATTCTTTTCAAAACAGTTTTAGCGTTATCAACAAACTTTAAAACTTAAAAATTATAACCCCTAGATGTATTGAACATTAGACACAGTTATCTGTTAGTTAGTTTCTGGTTAAATTTAATACAAAACAATATTTTTTATTATAGGCCATAATTTAATATTAAAGGCAATACCCCACCACGGGGGCCAAGTCCGGATTGGTGGACGCTTGTAAGACTAGTGGCTGGTCTTACTGTCACCAAGCTTCACCTCACCACATTGTTTCATTTTGGCTTAATATATATTTGAAAATTCACGCGTTATTTGACTTCAATAAACTCATCCTATCATCTTTGTCTGAGAAAATCAAAACAGTTTTTTTTTTGTCCAAACTGTAAAATTGGCAAATTAGAGATAGGGTTTTCCCAGAATTATTAAAAATTAGTAATAAAATTAGCCAAGCCAGAGACAAGTGGCGACTTCTTGTATCAGAGGCCAAGATCCACTTCGGGTCGCTGAGCCATCGCAGTAAGTAAGTAAGTAATAAAATTAGCTATATCACAATCGACATGTGAAATTGGTTCGTCAACAGTGTCTTCCAATAATAATGTAGTGATTAAATTAGGTATATTAGAGCAAGAATTTTACTTATTTATGCTAATGACCGCCATTAGAAGGGATATTAGATGTATGATAGATTATAAAGAGGAAAAGTTTGTATGTAAAGGGTAATATCCGAAAGTAGATATCTAATTTTAAATATGGTTTCACGAGTGTTTAGGATGAACCTTCAGGGTGGACATAGGCTAATCCTGTGGCTCGAACAAAGTCGCGGGCACTGCTAGCGTAACATATAAATATCGAATAAAAAGATACCGGAAGCGGTGGATGACGTTCTTAGGCTACTTCATTGTGTATCATCAACCCGTTATGTCCCCACCGAGGGGCACGAGTCTCTTCACTGAGGAAGGTATAGGCCATACTCCACCACGGGGGCCAAGTCAGGATTGATGTAGGGTTGTAAGACTAGTGGCTGGTCTAACTGTCAGATGTTTTCAATCTTAGGCCTCTGAATTGGCTTTACAACTGTCATCTATCGACGGCAACCGCCACCAACTGCTTAGCGTGCCTTGGGAAGCACGATACCGCTAGGAAAAATGCCACTAGCATTAGTCATAGAACAGTCACCCATTCATAAACTGTATGCGCCCCTTATGTTGCTTAACCTTCGTGATCGTTTAAGATCACTTAGATGGATAGCTCCGGGGCTACGAGCGATTTTTGTTTCAATAAGGTAATGTTAACGAAGTATTCATTCATTCCTGTGATTGAACAAAACTGAACGCATCACTATTACATTGAACATGGCAACATTATTTTTCAAGCTACTGTCAGTTTACTCCGTTTAATAAAAAATACGAGGATTCCGTTTTCAGCCATCATGGCGTAAAGTTCAATTTTTTGTAACAAATGTTTTCCGAACATCCGTTAGGGCTAAAGTTTCGTACAAGCCCTGTAAAAATAAATATATAATAATAATAAATAAAAAATACGACTGTAGGTGGTGGTAGGGCAGTCTCCTTAATGAATGTTATTAATTCTATGTCATCTACTACTAAAAAAAAAATTACATGATATTTGCCAAGACGCCCCCCCACCCCCAAGTGAGATTAAGTAAGATTCGGCTCAGCCCCCTTCTCCTCGCCCTAAACACCTCACGAATGCAGAATGTCCATCACAAAAAACTTGCAGAGAGTACGACCAACAACATCATACGTTGCTAGACAAGGACATAAAAAAGTGTACTCCGAAGGATAGCAAAATCATGAATCTTTCAACGCGCTGGAGATTTTACCCACAACTACGCTTCTCCAAGTAAAGGCTTCCAACGGGACTTATGGGACGCTAGATCCTACATCTTCTCGTATAGCTTTTTTGAGGTTCTTAATTACTTCGGACATCCATGAACATGAAAAAGTAATAAAATACCAAAAAAAATGTTATCTTAAAATTTGTGGTCGATACATTACTGAAAACTGTAAATAATTTCACATGAGAGAGTTTATAAAAAAAAACTAGAATTTACAAAAAAAATGTAAAATATTATGCTTCTACATTTTACCCGAGCAAAGTCGAGTTTACGTCTAGTACATAGTTAATAATGTAAGGCAAACGACACGAGGTAAAGATTTTCACTATTTGCCATTTTATCGACTCAACCCGATATCGATAGATTCACAGTTGCTATAAGTATCAATCTATGTATCTACTTAGTATTAGTGTAGTTCTTAGTAGTAGATGACATAGAATTAATAACATTCATTAAGGAGACTGCCCTACCACCACCTACCTACCTATTACTGTACCTGGCAAACTTTCTTTCACGTGTAACTTTTTTGTGTTACACCAACAAAATTCGAAAAAAATATATGTTGAGGTACTAAATATATACAAAGAGATAAATTAGCTATATTGTTTGGAACTACGTTAAACAAATGTGGTCCAGACATCCTGACGTCAGAATGTCTGGCCACTTTCTTTACACATTTTTTCGCTGTTTATCGAGGTACTAAATATTTTAATTGAGGTACTAAATAGTACCAAATAGGTGCTAAAATGTAATGTTTTTCACACATCAAATATCGCATTTGGTCCAGGGGTCCTGACGCTTACGTTTAAATACGTATCAAACGATTAGATTTACATGCCTGAGTATCGAAACTAAGTAGGTAATTCCAAAGGAAAGAGAAACAGAGGGTAGAAAAATAGTATCAGCTATTTCATACATGCCGTTTAATACATATATCTAAGTAGTTAAGTTTAGCTTAAGCATAGGCGCCGGCCGGCAGCAGGCTTTTAGGATTTTTTTATGTTACGTAGGTAACGTTTTAATAAAAACTGAAGGCGTCCAACTTGCTGTCCAAATACATATTATATTCATCATCTTGTCAATAATCCGTCGCGCATTAGCATTTATCCTCCGAGCAATAATTTGGTATTACATTTCTTTACATAATATACATGTACGTACGTATATTTATTCGAGACATAGTATGCTTTTATATTACTCGTATATCATCATCATCATCATCATCAACCCATCATGTCCCCACCAAGGGGCACGGGTCTCTTCCCTGAGGAAGGTATAGGCCTTAACTCCACCACGGGGGCCAAGTCCGGATTGGTGGAGGCTTGTAAGACTAGTGGCTGGTCTTACTGTCAGAAGTTTTCAAGCTGCCCTAAGGCCTCTGACTCGTATATATTTTTCTATACATATTTCATACAGTTAATAGCATAATGCGTGGCGTGGATGCACCCCCCTTAAAGTAATGGCGGCGCCAATAAGCTTAGAAAAAACAGAAAATCTACTACTATTTATATATTATCTATAATATTAATAATATAATATCTACTTACTGTTAAAAATAGTACGGCTGGCAACATTGTCAGTCGCCGAGTGAGTGTGATACTAGCGTGAGCAGTGTTGCCAACGTGGGTGATTTTTCGCCATTCAGGCTAATCGGAAAGAAATTCGGTGACTGGTCGCCTTTTAGGCAATTTGGTGGTATAGAGGTGATTTTCACTAAAAAAAATATTTTTTTATATATTTTTTTTTTTTGCTTTAGTATCAATAATTGATACTTATAATTTGCAATTATTGTAAATAACCACCCCTGAATCGGACGAAACTGTACAAATCAACACCCTGTATGTTTAGAGTTTATACTACTCAGGCTACCTCTGCAAAAATTCTGCTACCTTAGGCTACCTACTTATACTTTGAAAAATGGCGATATTAGGGCCTCAGTCATCGGCAACTCTGAGCGTGAGCTGAGTATGTGTGACCTTGCAGGAAACATTAGCTCCCCGTGTGCACGACACATACAAAAAATGTAGCTACGGACCAGCAAGCAACGTCTAATAAGAGTCGGCACCTATGGTGCTTGACATAAGTGCTAGAATAGAATGGTAGTTTGACGTATTGACCTAACGGTAAAATTTTTACGTCATTTTGTGAATAGGAACTCATGCTTAAAATATAAATTATAGTTTACTACGTTTGTACATGAAATATCCTCAAACGACAAAGGAAGTATGCAATTGTTCAATTATCTACAACGGTGTAATTTTAAAACCGTGACGCCTATAAAATACTTCTCAAAATACAATTTAAATAGTTTCATAAGGGATAAACCGACCTAAAGTGAATTTAAGTATTGTTTTAAGGAATCATCGTGTTTAATAGCTAAATAAGAATGCTAATCGCGCTACGCGTGGCGTGCGAATTATATTTACCTAAATCAATATATCGTCGGCTTATTGCAAGAAGTCATTAAATGCCAAAAATCATTAACTGCTTTTTTTAAAGGTTTGGCCGTATTTTGACATCCTCTACAAAATGCAAAAACTCACTTATTTCTATCTAAATTAGATAAATTATCTAAATTTTATTTATCTAATTAATTGTATCATTGTACATTGTATCATTGTAGCAGTGGTAGTGAAATATTCGTATTATTTAATTCATTCAGCTTTAATCTGGGTGTAAACCTTTTTTTTAAATACTATCAATGAGATTTAGTTGATATTTCTTTAATTAGGTAAAGAGATAAATCATATCGCCCATACTGCATTCCACGTAACGAGCTCCCAAAGCAAAACGTCCATGTGCGCTCATTCATACCCTGGCCTATGGAGCGGGAGGGACTGTCTTCGCTTATAATATTGTTTCTCTAGCCGCGCGCATTGACTAATGAGATGCGACTATTTGGTTCCCTAGGAGCTCGACTCGAGGAACGGAGTTAAGGGCGAGGAAACAACTCTGTAGACATTGCTTTTCGTATTTTAACTTTTTTATCAATGTTCTGTTTATTTTTAGGTTGACAAAAGATATGATTATGATATGCAAATTCTTTATTGCACAATAAAGTCATGTACATAGGCGAGGTTAATACTAAGGGCCGATTTCTGAATTGAGAATTCTCACTAAGTAAATACTTAAGTAACGTTCTGTCACGCTCTTTTCTGAGGAATTTGACGAGACAGCACCACAGTTAAGTATTTACTTAGAACCGGCCTGGTTTACATTTTGCTTTATTTTCGTGCTTTTTTAGCATGCTTTCCATACAGGTTGAATGAAATAAAGACGGCAAAAGTATTAAAAAAAATCCTAAATACATAGTAGTATACAACCAACCATTAGTGATTTATTATTTGCATATGTTCTTATTAAAGGAATTGGCAGCTCTAGTCTATTCTAGCTCTACGAAAAGCGTGCTAAAAAAGTACGAAAATAAAGCAAACCAGGCCTAAAAGTATCAAAAAGATGAAGAGTATGAAATATAAATCATTAGTCTTGATTTTAGGAGTATAAACTGACCCAAACGTGTGTTTGCACAGGGCGAGATCGAGACGATGGGCAAGTTCGATGTGGTGTCGAAGTCGCCGCTGTTCTCCGAGCTGCTGGAAGAAGAGGAACCGCCTGAGCAGGCGGCTGCCCCGCTGTCGCCCCGCCAGCGCACTATGTCCGTACAGGTGCGTGAATGCTGTATTCTGTACTTGACTTCGTGAAGGTGCATAATTATAAAAACGCCCCCTTAACAGCATAAAACCGCTTACTCGCAGCGTGCATTTTAATTTTTTTGTTGCCTATATTCGTAGTAGTTTTTTTTTACGTAGCCTCCATTATTGTGTCCCACTGCTGGACAAAGGCCTCCCCTAGTTCAATCCAAAGTTTTCGGTCCTGGGCCACCTCAGACCACTCAGGCGTTGGTCGAGATCATCGTAGTTTTATGTATTATTTTTTTTACTTTTGTGCAATAAAGCGTAACCAACATACCTACGTCCTAAAGAAGGGCATAAGGCCTATGCCTCTCAGAGAGACGGAGAGAGGGATAGGTATACTATCGTGTCACAGTGTTAGTGTGCATACTCCTCCGAAACGCCTTACCGATTTCAACTAAATTTTATATGTATGTATTTTCGTTATGTCAGAGAATAGGTTATCTATTTTTCATACCTATGGCAAAACTACGTTTGCCGGGTAAGCTATTTACATTATATAATACTTATAATTCTTTAAATCATGATGGTTAAAATCGATTCGAATACTAGGAGGGGTTATTATAATACTGGGTCCATTCAAATACTACAGCCGTAAATTAAGTATGTAAGGCGGAGATGAGGGCTTACAGGACTCACTTCAGAGTGCAAGAATTTGAAAATTGATTTCATAAAGAAGGGAAATGATACGTGCATTCCGCCGAACGAATTGGGAGCCAGTTTAATTAGAGTCGAAAACTGAATGAAATACATTATCAAAGTTGAGAAACGCTTATATGAACGGAATTCCCAAGATTTCATAATTAGGCTTTATCTAACATCTGCATGTTGATATCCAAGTAGTCTTAATCCCTTCGCCATTCGTTAACATCAAGATCAGATAAAAGTAGAACGTAACAAAACAATATCGTGATTTTAATTACTATCAGTCGTATCAATCAACCGAATTAAGCGTCACTAATATAATGGGTAACTACCTAGATCAAGATGGTTTCCTTTTATTGAAACCAGAACGATATTGCTCGTGTGATCTCGCGTTAACCTTCCTGATAAAGATAATACTTTGATTTAGCCGGCGATAAAGATAACACTGTACCTTCTTATGTCTTTACTATATCTTATCCAACTATATCACAGGGTGTGTCGTAAAGAATGGATAACCTTTAAGACCACCTAAGGCTGTATCTTAAAAAAAAAAATACTCACGCCCGTTATCCCCGAGGGGGTAGGCAGAGGCACCAATCACTAGAACTGGGCCCACGTTTTGCCGAGTTTATTAGGTACCAAACGTGACAAGTGGCAAGCCTGTCGCCGTTATCCGGGCACAATTTATCAGCGAATGGTGTTGCTGTACAATCGAACAAATGTACGTAACTAAAAGTCATTGGTACATTGTATGCGTGGTTCGAACCCAGACCCTCATGATCGAGAAGCAAGGGTCAACCCCACTACGCCACCACCGCTTTTCTTCTGTTGCTGTTTCTTCATTCTTGATAATTTGTAAATTTCCTATAAATAGAACCTTAAGAATCAATTTGTGTTTTTAATTCATCGTGCGAATTGAAAGCGTCAAGTTTTAAGAAAATAAAACAAATTTAATAGTAATAAAATAATGATGTCAAACAAAATACTTGATTTTAGTGTAATTTAATCATCCATACCTACTGAAGGAATTGTTTTAGATTATTCATTCTTCTTTATTCACCCTGTGATATCAAAGGATGGGATATAATAAATGTATACACTTCTGGACACATCTATTGGCCCACCTTAGAGTTTAGGTTTCGATGGCCCCTACCGAAATATGACTGCTAGATTGAAACAAAACTATTGATGCAGTTTTAAACCTGATACATTTAAACATCTTTTTCGATCGTATTGTTTTAAATTTGAATTCAGAATACCACACAACATGGAGCTACGCCTAACAAGTCCGGTATTCGCCTTGATGAAGGCAGTTGATTTTTGAATAAAAAACATGTTTTATCAAATAAAGGTTTAATTTAATAACGCGTGTTGCCTCCATGGGCATCTACCACAGCACTCATACGATTAGGTATAGAGTTTATCAACCGCTCTATGAAATTTTGAGGGATCATCTCCCACTCCTCTTCTATGGCAGTTTTCAACTCCTGCATCATCTGGGCAACTGGCTGACGAGCCCTAACACGTCTTTTTAGCTCGTCCCACATGTGCTCAATGGGGTTCATGTCTGGGCTTCTGGCTGGCCAGTCCATAACTGTGATGTTCGCATCCCGAAGATATTCCCTGACGATGCCGGCCGTATGGGCTCTTGCATTATCATGCATAAAAAGGAAATTTGGGCCCACATAGCCCGCGTATGGCATCACGTGAGGTTCTAAGCACTCACGAATGTACCTTTTAGCATTTAATGTTGGCAGCCGTGGTCCCGTAACAACCTCAAGTTGAGTTTTGCCGCTCGCGGATATACCTACCGCCCCAGACAGTCCATGAGCCACCGCCATAAGCAACCCTCTCTTCAAAGCAGCATTGTGCGAAACGCTCTCCCTTACGTCGGTAGACCTTCTTCCTTCCATCATTGCCATGTAACACAATTTTAGACTCATCAGAAAAGAGTACACGGCTCCAATGCTGCTGAGTCCAATTTAAATGAGTGCGCGCGAAATGAAGGCGCGCTGTTCGGTGGGCTCGCGTTAGTTTGGGGCCATAAGCTGGCTTGTGTGGTACCATATCGCGTTCTTTTAACCTTCTCCGAACAGTTCGAGCGCTCACAGATACTCCGTGGAAGTCGCGAAGTTGGTTTTGTATCTCAATGGAGGTAAGGTGACGATTTCTCAAGCTGGTCGTCACGATGAATCGATCCTGCCTTTCAGTTGTGACCCGAAATCGTGGCCTTCCTTGGCGACGAACAAAGCCGCCGGTCTCTAGGTACCTTCGATAAACATTTCGGACCGCAGATCGACTTAAATTAAGTTGAGCACTCACATTTCTTTGGCTGTGTTCGGCCTGGATAAGTGCCACAGCTTGGGCGACGACTTCAGGCGATGTATCCATAGATTATTGATAGAACCTCACCTTAACGTTAAGAATAAGTAATGTTTGTTGCAAAACCAAAGAGAAAAATCACACTTTCAAGAATTAAATCCAAGTAAACCAATAAAATCAAGTTTTCTTAGTATTCGATTGTTTGATATCAACGAAGAGGCTCCAAATTGTCTTTTGTTTCTTTAAATTCTGTGTTCGAAATTCAAAAAAAGACTATTGAATGAAATTATGAATATGCCAGGTTCAAAATTGCATAAAAACTTTTTGCTCGACCTAATATAAAATTTTAGCTAGGACCAGACGAAACTGAAAATGCAAGGTGGGCCAATAGATGTGTCCAGAAGTGTATAAGGAGATACGGTATTATACCTATTACGGATATATCAGAGTTTCAAGAAAAAAGATGAGTCTATTAAGGCTATTATTACTATAGGTACCTATTTAAGCGATAATCACCATTACTTTTTTTTGGAAATAAGTTGTGTAAAAAAAAACTGTATACGTAGCTTAGTGTAATTTCGTTTCATTAGGTATATACCCGGCATTATAGGTTTGACCTGATTTTATTGAGCATATCAGTAATATTGTCTAAGATTACTACATATCTTTGATCTTATCTCAATCATTGTAGGTATACAGATTAGCGTTGTTTATTCTGCACAAAATGTATGTCGATGGGAAGGCAAATACTTGAGGGGGCTCGTAAGCCAGATGATCTATTAACCGCTGGTTTATGAATAGCATGTCAATACTATGACGAATGACGATATGAATAAATGACGATTTAACTTCATTGTTATTATTTTAATTCTTATTGCACTAATTACATTATGTCATTCAACAAGGGTAAGGATGCAAGCAGCATTCTTTTTCAGCATACCTTTGAAATACATTGACTTAGATCAGACAGGCCCTCACGTACGCGCCCTCGGGCAACCGAAGGAGGGGACAGCCTAGGACAACCTGGAAAAGATCCATAGCCCAAGAGGTCAAGTCGATCGGAACTAGCTGGCCTGAATTGGAAGCTGCCACAAACGACCGTCAGAAGTGGAAATCTGTGGTTAAGGCCCTATGCTCCCCTAGGAGTTAAAGGACCGAAGAAGAAGAAGAAACCTAAATGAGGGGATGGGGGGGAAAGTGATAGAAATTTTGATAAAAGATAAGAAGATAAGATAAGAGTACTCTTTATTGTACATGAGAAAAGAGAAACACAAACATAAATTAACTTTAAATGATAAATATGATAAAGATAGCAAAAGTCTGGATATTGCACAGATACATGTCATATTGTATAGTTTAGTTGGCACATCCTGATGCTGACTTCGTTTATGCTACGCATTAGGATAGACTAATTATGTAGTAATAAATTCAACACATAACGATGACTTGTCCTAGTCCCAAACTAGGATACCGTCCCTGTGCTATGATAACTAGGTAAAGACATCACCATCATGGAAATGCATCCTCCGTTTCACAAAATGTCCAGACTGACACTACTTTTAATTTATGTTTAGGTACTGGCTACAATAGATCTTACTTTGTTAATATTAGCACAAACCTCTATGCACGCTGTCCCAAAGAGTACATACAGCCAATTGAAAGGTTTCAGGTATGTAGAGGGTAGGAACATAGAATTAGCCGAATGGCCACCATGATGAATGTTCTGCAATTTTTCGTAGTTTACCAGTGATACTCTCTTACCCCCTCGTACGCTGACAATCTGTTAATCTACTGTTAACCAGCTGTCAAACGGTTTTTTCGTATGCACTGACAACTGACAGCTGGTAACAGTAGATTAACAGCTTATTAGTGCACGAGTGACCGGGGATTAGTCTTATTTGCTATGAACATTGTGATTCATCTGAAACTATCTTGGATCATACATGATCTGAAAAAAAAATATAGCCCTAAACTTTTGCCTTCATTAGTTAGCCGACGCAAAACAATTATTTTTTATTATTATTATCGTACCTAGTTATTGCAATTACGTTACCAAAAATTGATAAGTAGGTAGATACTTTATTAATTTGGCTTTAATCTGTAAAGGACATTTGTTATCACAGCATGATTTTAATTAAGCTATCTTTGAATAGCTACAAAAATTACCTTTTCTTATCGGTAATTAGGCCTGAAAAATTATGCAGCTATTGGTAAGCCGTCACACTTAAAATTGTATGTAAACGATAAGTACTGAGGGATTTCCCAATGACGATTTCCCAACAAACTAAAGGCCGAATGAAAAATATAAGTATGTAAATTATTTAGTTTGTGTGTGTACCTATATTATATATCGTAGGTATGACAATTATGTTCATACGTATATGATGTCTGTGATTTTCCATATTGTAAAATGGAATTGGTAGAAATTTAAAATGTTTCTAAGCAGAATATTGAATATAGGATGTACAAGTGATGAATGTAAACGAATACATTTTCAAAATATTCATCGAATTTCTTAAAATAACCACATTTGTATAGGTTTCCTTGGTTTCAATACATGTCTCGACTGGAAGACAGTAACTTCTTAGTTCCTATCGTTTAAATCCAATTTTAAATATGTTAGGATTTGTTTTTCAGGGTGCATTCCTGATAATCTATATAAAAAATCCAGAAAGTGTTTAAAGCAGGTAGTAGATGGGTGTGTTTAGATACCTAGCCCTGAGGCTTCTCTAAATTCCGACTGTACTTTTTGAGACAGACTGTAATATATTCTTGCTTCAAAGAGAATATCACAAATCACAATAGACAGTCGCTTGACTTAAATAAGCGCAAAATATTGGCAGTCGGCATACATACGTCATGCAGCGAATTCGTAGCTGATGTTGTTTCAAAATATGTAATGTGCATGAAAGCGTTACATTTTTCTTTCAGCAAAACATGTATGTAGGTCATACAGTCGTTAGCACAGGATTTTTATTTTACATTCAAGCAATCTATTGTTATTTAATGCCAAAATGTAAAGGTTGCTGTACCGTCCACCTAAAATCAAATAAAATAATAAACTCACGCCCGTTATCCCCGAAGGGGTAGGCAGAGGCACCAGTCTCTAGAACTGGACCCACGTTTTGCCGAGTTTATTAGGTCCCAAACGTGACAAGTGGCAAGCCTGTCCACCTATTTACTCCAATTTATTGCAATGAGTACAATGTACATGGAGCAAAAATGTTTGAACTATTATCATAATAATAGGCGTGGCTCACCCAAAGAAAAGTGTTTGTACTGAAAACTTAGGATATTTTTTAGTTTTATTGATATACACAAACGCTGAAAATAGTTTCGTCGGTATCAAAGAAACCACGTCCAAATAAGCAAACTTGAAACACTCTAATTAAAAAAGTTTCAGGAACTTTTGTTTTCTTTACATTCATGAAAATAAATTGTACAAGTCCTGTGTAAATGGAGGCAGCAAAACATTCTTAAAAATATACAATGTACGAATTTTATTTCCATATTTGAAAATTGTATGAAAATGTCAGAAACAAAATTGGACCGTGTTACGAAGAAATAACCCACCCACATTACGTAACTTAGAATAAAACTCTTTTGTAGCTATTAATTAGATAGTTTTGTTTTGTCAATTTAATACCTACAAAAGAGTTGTCCCTAGCTACGTAATGTGGGTTGGAATGTTTCTGCGTAACACTGACTTGGGAATTAAGAAAAATAAAATTTATTTATTTGACCACACAATACTCAAATTAAGACTCAAAATGATTACAATATACACACGGAAAACAATTATTGAAATATTCGGTTTTTTTATCGCACATTATGAAATCAACAATCTTAGTTAGATAGATATACGCATGTTGACTGACTGAGATTCTATAAAAACTTATTAACTTAACGGCTTCGTCACCTCACCTACCCGCATAGGAAGGTCATCTAGAGAGAAAGATGGATGTTCGCTTTCCTTTTTTTTAATTCAAAAACATTTTAGGGAATAAAGCGGTGGTGGCGTAGTGGGGTTGACCCTTGCTTCTCGATCATGAGGGTCTGGGTTCGAACCACGCATGTACCAATGACTTTTAGTTACGTACATTTGTTTGTACAGCAACACCATTCGCTGATAAATTGTGCCCGGATAACGGCGACAGGCTTGCCACTTGTCACGTTTGGGACCTAATAAACTCGGCAAAACGTGGGTCCAGTTCTAGAGACTGGTGCCTCTGCCTACCCCTTCGGGGATAACGGGCGTGAGTTTATTTTTTTTTATTTTTTTTATTTTATTTTAGGGAATGTTGAATCGAAACTATCTATATCTCGGTATCTTTTTAAATCCTATTAACAGTAACGTTTTTTATGTTTGTAGTATATCCTATCAAGAAGATTATATTATAACACATCGATTATCTGATTGCTGTTTTATTATAACAATTGGAAATCCCAAGAATCTTATACCACAATTCGTCAACCTCTGTGGCGCAACAGTAACCGCATTTGCTTACCATGCAAGAAGTCCCGGTTTCGATCCCCGCCTGGGGAGAAAAAAATAAACTCCAGGTCTTGGATGTTTACATGTTTGTGAGGTCGCTGTTTCTGGTTCCTACGACACAGGGTATCCTAGCCGGAAGCAATGTATGTGCCTGTATGTAAATGTTTATGTTTAATTGCACGGCATCACTGGCATAACGGCAAAGTTCATGATTAGTTATGTAAACCCATTCTAAGAAAACCTGTAAGAACCGTTTTTCTTAAACCCTTAGTTACTCGCCTAAACAATAGTGTGGGGTATTGTTGGATCGGTCTTTTAACGTGTAAGAGGCGACCAATTTATAAAAGGTAAACTTCGTACAAAATCCATTTCAAATCACGTTTGTGAAGTCTGTAAAAGAGATAAAATGACTCTTTCTACGGACCCTATACTCCGCGTGGCCCGATGCATTCAGACCTTAGGTCGTCTCGTTGGTTGTAAAGCTAAACATAGTTTTTTTCCTTTTGTTACCTATAGCAACATAGGTAACAAACTATTAACCTAACTATTGACCTAAGACCGTAGTGTCACTAGATCTTCTATATTAATAATTTCGTTCGGGTCTACGGTAGACTCGAACGATATGCACACCAAATGAAAGAGCGTAATAAAATAGTTGATCTGAGTCGACAACATATGGGCGGAAAATTCGTATTATCGAGCAGCATCAATATAAAAATTATTAAATTCAACAATGGCGTTGCCAAGTAAACATGTCAATGTCATCATTGTTGTGTTAGTGTCACAAGTTTTCATTGTGAACTGTTATGGCCGGTTTACATTATTTTAGTGTTTAGGAGAGTGCTATAATACAATTAGAGAGGCAAGTGCATTAGTACAGTACTAGACGTTCGAGTGAATGTTTATATTTCTTCCAGTAGAGTGTCACTTCGTCTACGTCGCGAAATATGCGCTATCCTACTCAAAATACTATGAGTTTTAATGGAACACATAAGTAAGTTTGATAATTCGAGTTAATGAAAACAACACGCACCCGTCACGAGTCACTTGCGCACTCTCCTAAAGTTCTCACTAAATTTTTAGTTTATACACAGATAAGTAACGCGCTCAGGTGTTACTGGATAGAACAATAGAAACCAATTCTATTTTGATTCTAATTGAAAGGCAACTAGAACCGTACTATACCGTAAAACATAATAAAGCAAGTGGCGCTTACACGTTTCTACAAAAGCACTCTCCTTAAGAAAGAAAGAAAGAAAGAAAGAAAGAAGAAAATAACACAGAAAGCATAAAAAGTGTAAAAAAAATAAACTGTACAACATGAAAATAATAATTTACATTTACATATTTACATTTACATACAGGCACATACCTTGCTTCTGGCCCCACACTAGGATACCCTGTGTCGTGGGAACCAGAAACAGCGACGTCACAAACATGTAAACATCCAAGACTTGGGATTTTTTTTTGTCCCCAGCCGGGATTCGAACCCGGGACCTCTCGCATGGTAGTCAGATGCGCTAACCACTACGCCACAGAGGTCGTTAAAGTTTGAGCCCCCAAAATGGGCCCGATTCAGCATAATGTTGCAACAGAGTGTAAAGTAAAGCACTCTCCTAAACACTAAGATAATCTAAACCGGCCCTTTGATCTAATTTGTTAACTTCATGGTGTGTGGAATACCGTGGCATCCAAAAAGGTTATTATAATCTGTGCCAACTGAGAAGGTGTAGTAAGTAATCTGTGGTGTTTTTCATTGGCGGGAGCTCAGAAGAAGGTCCTTCTTCTGAGAGCGGAAGGGAAGACAATAATTTGACATTGAGTTTTGGAAGGGTCTGAAAAATAATTGAAAAAGGAAATGAAAGTCATAAATTGATCTTTATTGTTTTGCTTAGTTAGGTACCAATAAACTTATTGAAATGAAAAAGCCAATAGATAAGAAAAATACCAAAAATTAAAATGATGAAGAAAAACATGTGGTCAATACAAAACTAAAAGCTGTAAAGCCAAAGAGAGGGATCTGTTTTTAGTTGATTAGCCAAGTAGATTCTACGTCTCATACGTCATTAGATTCACTAGCTGTTAACTAAATTCAATGCTGTTAAGTTTATGAAGGAAGCTCATTTAGTGATTTTCGCCTTGCATTCCTTCGTGAGTAGCCAGAACATGTCCAAAAGAGCAAGATTGGCTATCCGTAATAGTGTGCTGGTTCCAATACTGATGTAAGCATGGTAGCGAGATTTGGGTATGGCAGAAGTCAGAAGAATCATGAAAGTAGGATTAGTGCAGTACAAATGAGATCCTTAAGAAATATGTGTGGTGTTACTTTGAATGACAGAATACGCAATAGTGTGATCAGAGACCGAGGATGTAGAGAAAGAGGATGTAGTGAGTGACTAGAATTGAAAAAAGTAATGTTGCGTTGGTTTGGAGATGTGGAGAGGATGAACGAAGAAAGACTGACAAAGCAAATATATCGGGCGAATGTGAGTGGAAGGGCCGGTAAGGGACGCCCCAGTTGGACATACTTCGACCAAATAGGGGATGTATTAGCAAAGGGCAAGATGAAAAGTACCCGAAACCGATGTGGGTACATGTAACGACTAATGGATGTCGATGAAGCGAAAGTAATTTGTCAGGATAGTGGCAGGTGACAGTCCGTGGTCTCTGCCTACTCGTCTGGGATACAGGTGTGAGCTTATGTATCTGAATGTATTAAGATATTTATATCTACTGGTGGTTGATAAATACAAAGGCGTCACCATATAAAAAAACATAGTGGAATATTATTTTGCGTCTACATTTTACCCGAGCGAAGCCGGGTTTTCGTCTAGTAAGATAATAATGGCAAATAAAGAAAAGTTAAAAAATTAATACGTTCTAAGAGTTTTAATTTGAAACGCGCTCTGTTTTTGAATAAAACATTTTACTAATCCTTTCAATGATAAATGCCAGTCTTTTTAATTTTTTGTTGGTTCGCGTTTCTTATCCCTTTGCTAATGGAATTTAAATGGACTTAAGAATAAAGCCGCTCTAAGATTTCGTATAGCTAATTACTGTGCAATTAACGCACATGGCCCACAGATCTTTTGTTTTCGACGCATTTAGATTTTGTATAAGTAGGACAAAAAAATAAATGCCACCGTTCTAGGTAGATCTTGGTAGAGTTTAGATTGCGCTGTAAAAACAGAGATACCTAGCATTCCGATACGTATTGCGGACTTAAAGTTTACGTCATCAGTTTAGAACTCGTGTGTAAAAATTACTGATGGCTAGAACCTCAAATGGGCCCCGAACTTGATATTTTATTCTCCTTCATGTGTATAATATGCAGCATTTTTCATGTAAGCATTTACTTTCAGTGTTCAAACATTTTGAAATTAAAATTAAAATTTGGAAATTCAGTCACACGTAATTTACACTTCGCTAAGCCACTGGCTGAGGATTTTTTTATTAATGATTGGAAAAACACTCCGACCTGACCTATTCAAGAATTTTTCTACACCCAGATCTGACATCACTTATTATACACACGCTACCCAACAAGTTATAAGGCATTTTTACCTCGATATCAGATTGGTTAGGTTTACACAGCGCTTAGTGACAACTTCCACGTACATTAAAGTTGGTACCTGTGGATAATGAGCAAGATCCTAAAGCACAAACATCCTTAAAAAATAACTCTCTCACTCAAGACTCACTCACAGATGCCTAAGGCAATGTGTGCCTTATGTAAATGTCACTATTACATAAAACGGGGCATGATTCCCCGTTGCAAATGGCATCGGAGGTAACGGCTGAGCAGCGCGAAAAGAAAAATTTATCCTAATCAATCCAAAATATTTATGTAACAATCATAAGCATTAGCCATCTTATATCATAGCCAGTACTTCTTGTTCAGGCTACAATAATTAAATTAATTCCATGTGTCGTACTTACGCCATGTATCGAAGTTTTCTTATTCGTTATGTTGGCACTTTGGTGCCTGAAGCAAGGAGAATTCTCCTTGCCTGAAGTAAAGATTAATACTTACTGAAGTCGATTTTCTTTTATCTCCTTAATCGAAGTCTTTGTCCGCACAATTTTTCGCCACAGCTGGTGTACGGGATATTGCTTACATTTTAAACTGATATAATTAGCCCGGGGAGGATAGGGGGAAGCATTACCTACTGTAACATAAAATTGGGTTTTAAAGCATATATTTCATAAACGAATGCCTTCACTCCATTTACTCACAATATCAGAATATTCCTGAAAATCAAAAGACATACACTAAAGATACATGTGACCAAAAATATAGGTACATCCGTCATTGAAGCGTGAGGGAAATACCATAAAAAAATCTTTTAAACATTTTATCCACACCAAATTTTTAGCTTTCGTCGTATAAGAGTTTCTTGTAGAAATACAAATACAAATTATATTTATTATTACCTGATAAAAATAAATTTCATCCTTATTATCTAAAGATAGTATGGACAGGACAGTAACAGATTATTGTTGACCCTCACACTAGGTCAGGTTAGTCCTGTCTTGTGAGAGCCATATAAAAATATTACCACCTAGTTTTTTAGTAGCTAGTTTGACACAATGTGGACGCTTTTTTATTTAACATTTATTTAATTAAACAATTGAAATGTTAAACTCATTATTTTTTGTTTTTTACTCATTCATTAAATATTATGTATATGGTTCTTCTTCTTTATATGCCGTCTCCTATCGGGGGTTTCCGATTCGGCTATCTTATTATGTACCTACCTACGCCACGACAATTTTATTCCAGTCTGTGTGTTTGATTTTCACCAGTACCTACTCTTACCGTAGGTATCACAATTTCATCGTAACCAGGAGTATCTAATCTTGGAAACTGTGTAAACACCCGATCATTTACAATTTATATTGTCGTAGGCTTAATTTTACAGCAAATGTTGTGCTTGCCTTTAAGTAGTGTACGTACGAAACACGTAATTTTATTATTCTAAATCACGTATTTTGCATTAATGCTGTTTTTTAATCCTAATGAAATTAACATGTATGATAAATGAGTGATTTCCAGTTAAACTCTATTGTTACTCCTCTAAATATTTATATATCTGTTAACCAGCTTTAAATTATACTAGTTCGCTAAAGAGACTCCCTAACTTATGAATTTCTAACCTTACAATCGATATTACAGTATATAAAACGCCATATCATACGAAAATGAAGGGTTCACGCGACAATACAAAATTATCTAGGGGAAAACGTCAAAATCACAGAAAAAAAGAACTGCTCCATTGAAGCTTTATTTAGTGAAGTCAAAGTGTTCCCCATGCCCATAGTAAAAATTATTCGTAAAAATTAAAACACCCCATTTTCATATTTATATCTAATAGGTATTTTGTTACACCGAGTTCATAATACATAATTCATAACACATAATTACCTGTTTATTATACTGTGTCCAACTAATTCGGCAGGAGGGCCTTCTTCTTGTATGGGGTTATTTAAATATGAAATAACAACAGAGTCGTTTTGAAGTACCTTGTTACTTATAAAAAAACCTATTGCACATCACATACCTAAATGGCCTTTCGTTTATTACAGTGATTTATGCAGCGCAGAATCGCTCGTGGCCCCGGCTGCCTGAGTGATCTTAAACGATCGTTAAACGAAGGTTAAGCAACATAGGGCGCGTTCAGTGCATTGATGGCCGTCTATGACTAACGCTAGTAGCATTTTTCCGAGCGCTTCCGTGCTTCGCAAGGCACGTTAAGCAGTTGGTGCCGGCTGCCGTCGTGAGATGGCAGTCGTTAAGCCAAGTCAGAGGCCTTAGGGCGGCTGGGAAGCTTTTGACAGTAAGACCAGCCACTAGTCTTACAAGCCCCCACCAATCCGGACTTGGCCCCCGTGGTGGAGTATGGCCGATACCTTCCTCAGGGTAGAGACCCGTGCCCCTCGGTGGGGCACAATGGGTTGATGATGATGACGGTGCACGTTTTTTGAGCATTTACGCAAGTCAATAAAAAAAATCCTTAAGTCTAAATCCTAAGCCCCCGTCCGCATATTCCGCAATCGATATATTTATTAAATTTGTGTATTAAATTATTTGCAGTCTCACGCCAGTGTCAGCACCATCGTCGGGGACGATGGCAGAGCGAATATCGAAGAAGACTCGCACGAGACCGACGAACTCATGGAGTCAGGTGCGTCATTTACTTGATCATCTCTAAATTTTGTCAGAAGATGTCATTAGTAAGTAAAGAAATAGATCTACTTTACTAACAGCTCTCTGTGTGAGTAGTTGGCCTAGTAGTTAAAACGCTTGACTACCAAAACGGATATCTTTGGGTTCTGGGTGTTTTTCCACGTTTATGATGTCCTTGCTTAATTACATGGTATCCTAGTTTGGCACCAGATACTAATATGCATAGTTTTTCAATATTATGATAAATTTAGCGCTAGTTTTAACATTGAAATGAATAGTATATTGCTTAGTAGGCTACCAAGTAGGGAGAAACAACAGCTAGTCGTGCTTATATAATTCTATAAAAATTATTTACCTACTTGCCTACGTAATACACTCTAGGGGTAAGACAAGTATTTTTTATTGTGGACTAGCTTTCGCCCGCGACTCCGTCCGCGTGGACTTTAGTTAAAATTTTTGCAACCCCGTTCACTCCCTTAAGGGTTAAATTTAGAAAAACGGCGAAACACTTGTTCAATCAATTTTGTTGAAGAGTATTTATTTTAAGTTTCAAGAAAATTAGACAACATTCTTTATACCCATAAAAATTTTGGCAACCCTTTTCACCCCCTTAGGGGTTGAATTTAAAAAAATCCGGTCTTATTCCTTGCCTACATTACATATAGACCCTCTGTGCAAAATTTCAGCTTCCTAGGTCCAACGGCTTGGGCTGGGCGTTGATGAGTGAATGAATCAGCAGTCAGGACTTTGAATTTTATTTATATAGAAGTTCTTATTCTAAATACAAATAACTTTCAATGCCTGATGGGTGGTCTTAGTTGCTGCTCATGTCGAGATGCTTTTTACTTTATGTCGCAGGCAGTAAAAACGAGTATTGTGTGCAGGTCGCGTCTCTGGGTCGGTGTATATGAAGTACTTCAAGGCGGGCGGTGGCTGGGGGCTGCTGTTGTTCACAATCTTCTCCATCCTTCTGGCCCAGGTCGTCACCTCGGCCAGTGATTTGTGGCTCACGCACTGGTAACTTCACCCTTATTGCCTTGACTTTAAGACGTCACTGTGGATATTTTGGACTGAAAACGTGGACTGAATCGGTGGATATTTTTCTTAATGGTAATGGATAAATGCTCATCAAAATACATCCTATCAGAAGTTCATAAAAATCCTCACAATTTTTTTCATGTCAACAAATTTGACGTACCCTACCTACTTATATATATTTTTTATTTTACTGAGATTTGTATTTTTTTTAGTAACTTGCTACAATTGTGGTGAACTATTTACAAACTAACCAATGTTAAGTAGGCACCAATTTACGCACCACCTAAACAAACAGTAGTCCGAAATGAACTACAACTGTGTTCATAAACGTTTTTCTTGACTCTAGAAAGGAAATTAACTACACTCGTGTTCATAAACGTGTGTCGAGAAACTAAAAGACAATAAATTGGACCGTGGTACGACACAATATTGTAACCTTTTTTTATTTATTAGCCGGTTTTTTTTTTGTTTTTGTTCTTCTTCTTCCGGTGCCATCTCCTATCGGAGGTCGGCTATCATTTTGGATACACTGTCGCGTTTTTGTTCAGACTTGTTTAATTTATAGTGATTTGATTAAAACTATAAAACATGTGGCGACCTCTGTGGCGTAGTGGTTAGCGCATTTGCTTACCGTGCGAGAGGTCCCGGGTTCGATCCCCGGCTGGGGAGAAAAAAAAACTCCAGGTCTTGGATGTTTACATGTTTGTGACGTCGCTGTTTCTGGATCCCACGACACAGGGTATCCTAGTGTGGGGCCAGAAGCAATGTATGTGCCTGTATGTAAATGTTATGTTATGTTATGTGGACAAAAACATGGAACAAAAAAATCTTGATAGCTAAAAAAGCGGGTTTTCTCGCAAATTACATACGGTGTGTTGGAATGTTTCTGCGTAAACACAGTCCAATTTATTAAAAAGGAATAATAATCTCCCTACTACAATTTGAAGAAAACACAGTTTCGTGTTATCTAACCTAACCTATACTTAGTCAGGGACCAGGCCACGTGATCGTGTTATCTGGATGTTATATATTACAGCATATAAGTTTACAAGTTTGAAGTTTTATAAGTCATGCTTTCAGTTAATGCAGACTATTCCTAAATTCACATATTCAAGAAAACATGCGAAAATACCTTCAGCTGTATAGTTAAGTTACCCTGGAGAATATGGCAAGATGGCAGATTTGGACGTTGTAAAATCTGGTAATAAACTCTGCACAACGCGGGCCCAGTTCTAGTGATTGGTGGCTCTGCCGTCCCTCTCGGGGATAACGGCCGCGAGTTTTTTTTTTTTTTATGTGGTTATTCCAAACTTATTTAATTCCAGGATGAACCTCGTGGAAGAGAGAGTAATTACAATAGACCGAATGGAAGATGCTGCTCATAACGCTTCTATGTTGAACTCCAACCTCACTGAGAGCGCTACTGAATATAACACCGATGCAACTGATGCAGCTACGCTCGCTATTAACGCGAGCACAGTAGCTCCCACCGTGTTCGAAACGATGTACAAGTCTGGACTGGCGATGCAGAACCTCACCAAGTCGAACTACGTTCTGGATATTGATCACTCCTATTACATTTACCTGTGGGGACTAGGGATTCTAGGCTGTATTATCTTCACTTCTGGAAGGTGAGAATACTTTATCTTGCTGCTTTGTTTTCTAAGTTACGTAGATTTATGAATTCATAATAGCAACGTCACTCGCTGACTGCGAAGGAAAACGTGTGAGGAAACGTGATTGTCTGAGATGTTCATACAACTTGGTGTTTGAAATTTCCATCCGAGATGGACACGCTTGGTGAATAATAAATCAGTAATTTATTTCAACGTAAAGAATTTACATTCTGCTTGTTGAATGAAAATGTACATAAAATGATAATGTTAGCCGCTGCCTTGGAGCCGAATGTATTGGAGAAAAAGGCAGCAAAAAAAACCTCAACTCTGAACATCTTTTCTCTAATTATTTTAAATCTAATACAAAGTTTGGTACGAATGTCCATCTACCTAAGCCCACCCTCACCCACTAAGTGCCGTACTTTGGGACTTACTGCATTATTATTAACATTTTTAGGTATACAGTAATACTTATTCAAAGACTCCATTCCATCTCTATTTTAGAGTTCTAATTTTAAACTACAACTGGATTTAACATTTTTTGCAAGTCATTCGAAGCTGGCTTGAAACAGCCGAACCGACGGCATTAAGAAAGCGGGTGGGAATAATTTTATTGTAGGAGACTAGCACAGGCCGACATGCGCCGACGCGCGTGCATCCAACGACTAATGAATGTCGATGAAGCGAAAGTGATTTGTCAGGATCGTGGCAAGTGGCAGTCCCCTGGTTTGGCACCCATCGTATGATTCGGCGTGAAAGAGAATGGCATCATAAATTAGCTGACAGCTGACAGCGAGCTGTCTGTCATTGATGCCAATGTAAAATATATCTAAAGAGCAATATTTAAAGCCCATATTTGAATGATATTATTTTTGCCGGGTGGGAGCAGAGTCGTGTAAGTGGGCTATGACCTATATGCCTAACATTGGGCGCTGTTAGGTGATTAGATAGGATAGATTCTCCTGGTGTACGAGTATGGCTATAAGTAGATACTCGTCCACAGAGCGGCACTGTTCCTGTGGGTATGCATGCGAAGCTCAGTGCGGCTACACAATACAATGTTCGGCAACATCCTCCACGCGACCATGCGATTCTTCGACACCAACCCTTCGGGCCGCATCCTCAATCGGTTCTCTAAAGACATGGGCGTTATCGACGAGATCCTGCCCCGGATGTACTTGGACAGCATTCAGGTGAATATTAACCATTTTTATTTTTATATAATTTCCATTATGTAACGGCGACAGGCTGGCCACTTGTCACGTTGGGACGTAATAAACTCGGCATAACGTGGGCTCAGTACTAGTGATTGGTGCCTCTGCCTACCCCCTCGGGGATAACGGGCGTGAGTTTATTATTTATTATTATTATTATTATTTATAATTTCCATAACTAGATTTTGAAATCGTTGCAATATTTGGAGGGAATATTATTTTTTATTGTCAAACACTGATTCCTAAATAAATGGATATTTTGTCAGTAATAGCAAGGGAATTCCTTGGTAATAGCAAGGAGAATTAAAATTCTCCTTGGTTATTACCAACGAAAAAATATTCTTGTTTCCGGCCTTTGGTTCGAAACTTCGAATACAAATTCAAGGTATTCTGTCCGTTATGCATATGAGTATAAATAATGAAAAGAACAATGGAGTTGGCTGGCCGACCATAAGACGCTCTAATTAGTTCTTTTGACTATTATTACTTTTCGTCGTGATACTGTTTGTTTATGCGCAAGCGAAATAATTTAACACACAAGATCACTTTTAATCTTTTACAAATGAAAAGTAAAAAAAAACGATTAAAAAGGACTAATTAAATAATTTCCGTCGACAAAAACAATAAGGCTTCTACAATAACGCTTTTTTTTATGCTTAATATCTTTCTGTTCCATGGTTCGGTTAAAAAAATATCGGTAAAAAAACTATGATAACTTAAAAGACCGTTTTGTCTTAGAATGTTTCAGCTTGACACGATCGAATCAGAAATCAAAAATTTATCTGAATCAGAAACCCTCCCCCCCCTCCTTTAGGTCTAGGTTAATGTATTTCCGTATGCTTATGTAAGTTTATTATATCTCACATCTATTTATTTTTTCTTGCACTACCTGTCGCCAGTCTCTTCAAAAACAGAGGTTTGATGGAAGAGAATGCTTCCTGCATTAAGCACGCCCTTGAACAAAATTGGTGCAATAAAGAATTTTAATAATAATAATAATGTCACTGTACATACACTTATGTATAATGTTAGCCTATAATGTTTAGATGGTAACAATAACTAATTATTCTTGCAGGTGGGCATGGTGATGTTAGGAATCTTGGTGATGGTGGCGATCGTGAACCCGTTCATGCTGCTGACTACGGCTGCGTGCGGGATCCTTATGTACCTGTGGACTGTCCTCTACCTCAGCACGGCCCAGGCCATCAAACGGTACGTATCCCTCAAGCACGGACTTTGAAACGAATGTTGCGGAACTTACTGCGCTGTATATGTGAAAACATCCGTCTCATTACCATTCCGGTAAAAAAAACACCCTTACTTTTATGATGCCAATCGAAAGAATGGCCAAAAAGTAGTAACGCTTCTTAAGTGACATAGTATTTTAAAAGTAAGGAACAGCGTAAAATTAATCATTTTAATCAAATTAAAAACATACATAGCTACATGAAAGTGCCGTAGTCAATTAAGTGGGTATTTTTTTGAAAATTAATTAATTAAATGTTCAAAATGTGATTTGCGTTAGACAAGAGGGATCACATTTTGAGCATTTAATTAATTAATTCTTTATTTTAGTTCTTTTTTTTCCATATGTAGGTATATCCAGCTTTCTATCGCAAGCCAGTTAAACCTCTAATAAGTTAGCTCCTTGGTTGTCATTGTTCGGAGTAGAAGATCGTTCCATTTTTAAATAACACGACAGTTATGAATTTTCATGGAACTTTTTCCGGCCGCTGCCCGCGTGTAATTGGCCAGTACAGCAATTTCGATTTAGCTCGAAGAAGGTTGTCGAAATAATGCTCAAATTTCCAAGCATATTTGAGAAAAAAATATTGTTGTTAATTCGTGGTTCGTCTGATTTTCTGAGAAAGTTTATTGAATATACAGAATGAGTTCAAGTGATAAAAATGACTGCAATGAACTTATTTTAACCCTACCTGAAATTCAAGAGGCGGCAAGAGCCGTAATAGAAAACTTGTTAATGCCAAAATCGAAAGAAAAAAGTTCTGCCTTGGTAGGTACTACTTATCAGAAATTTATTTCAACGTAAAGAATTTACATTCTGCTTGTTTTAATTTCCGCGCATTGTTTGAGAAAAATCATATACAAGCCTTGGCCACCACAACTAGGTATTGATGGACTCACGTATGTGTGCCTCGGCTTCGCCTCGGCCCACATTTCCACGTTCGTCCATCAATGCCTCTTTTGCTGGCCGCTGCAGTAATGTACTATTTCTATTTTATTTAGATCTAATCTAGTGAATAATAATTAAAAAATATATCGGAGGAATGTTATCCCGCAGCATTGAGGGCGTGACTCGCTCTCCGGTATTCTCTCACGTGTCGGCGAGTATGGCGGGGCTGGCGACGGTGCGCGCGAGCGGCGCACAGGCCATGCTCTGTCGCCAGTTCGACGACAAACAGGATGTCCACACCGCGGCTTGGTGAGTGCATCTCCTTCCTCCACGCTGATATATAGATAGACGACTGATTTTATCTACTCTGATACTATAATACACAGATTATAAAACTGGAAACAAAACTCTTAAGACAAACATTACGCATAGGCCGAAAATAATAAAAAACACACGATTTTTTATGGATTATATCGAGTTTTTTTTCATATCTTGTTTATCTTATAGTGGTGTGTGAACAAAAATATGGAACAAAGCAGTGTAATAAATAAATAAAGCGTTTTTTCGAATGTTACGTTTTGTGGGTTGGCATGTTTCTGCATAACGCGGTCCAATCTGAATTACACCTAAGTAAATTAATCGGTAACATTACAGTTGCCCTGATCACGGATAGACAGCCCCTTACGCGATTAGATCCTTTGAATGTGTAACTATCTAATAACATCTTGAGTCGTTAAAAAGTACTTTCGTCACGCTGATCCACGATTAACCAAATCACGTTTAAAACCAAATCAAACCATAGATTCTAGTAGAGACCACATACAGGCACACACAGCGTAAGACTCCCACTAGCTCCCTGGTCCTACGATCTGAGGCACATTTCTAGCACGGCTGTATAAGATGATGTTGGAATAGGGTAGTTTCCAGGGTCAAAATAATTACATTCTATTTAGTCCGTATAAAAAAAAAAATATTAAACACGTATTTTTTCTTTTTTCGATTAAACAAAAAATAACAAAGATATAGCCCATTAAAGTTACGTGTGACGTCACTCCGTGCAAAAAATGCAGCACGGCGTGACGTCTCACGTAACTTTAATGGGCTATATCTTTGTCATTTTTGGTCTAATTTACAAATAAAAAAATACGTGTCCCTTATTTTTGAATAATCTAAAAGACGGACTAATTACATTTTTTAGGGTAACTAGCCTATTAATTACGGTGTACTGTACCCACTTAAGGCTACGAGGTCTTTTGAGTCTGTGCGCAACCACATCGCAATTTAGTTTCCCATAATAACATACTAATTTTGAAAATATGTTAGTTCGGAGATCTCATTTGTTTTTAATTCTTTCACAGGTACCTGACGTTAGCAACTAACGCAGCCTTCTCGATTTGGCTCAGTTTGATCTCAGCTTTGTACGTCGTAGTCGTCGCGTATTCGTTCTTAATGTTGGACGACGGTGAGTAGTCTAATCAAATGTCTCGAATGCTCCATAATAATGGAGGTGAGGAAGATTGCGCCTCTTTTTTCATTCCTACTTTCGCACTTTTATTCTATGCTATACAGTTGAAGCAAGATACCTATTTACTTGCTCACAGATTCAAAACTAGTCCCTATGTTTTAACTATTGGCAAGCTCTAGTTTGGCAGTTGGCCTCTAGATTGGAGAGCAATACTTTAACCAGGGTAATTTCCCCCTGTATTTTTATTGATTTGTTCCGAAGAGCACAGAATACAGATACAGGTACAGAAGATTCACTCCGCAAAATCAATTAAGAAAAAGGGACCCTAGCAGCGATACAATTAGGTGCAATTCAGATCGCACGGCGCTAAAAAAGCTACGTCAAATTCTCCTACATGTTGCCTCTCTTTCTACCGCGTAACTCTTACCTCTTCTGGCGCCTGAATTCCTACCTATTTGCCACTCCGGAGTGGTCGTCGCATGTCGTCGAAACCGACACGCGTAGTGAAACAGGCCTGCTAAGAGCCTCTTTCGATAATGAGTTTCTGTGTTATTTTGAACTGGAAACACTTCGCTCAATGCGCTCCAACTAACCAACAATTATTTTGTGAAGGCACAACCGCATCCGGAAACGTGGGCCTGGCCATAAGTCAGGGGCTGATCTTGGTCAACATGGTGCAGTACGGCGTGAAGCAAACGACCGAGGTGGTGTCCCAAATGACAAGCGTGGAACGCATAATACAGTTCACGAAGTTGCCCCAAGAGCACACGGAGGGACCCTCCCCGCCTACCGGGTGGCCGCAGCGCGCGAAGCTTGTGTTCAAGGACCTCTATCTGCGGTACGATGTGAACTCTGAACCGGTGCTCAAGAACCTCAATATTGTCATCGAGAGCGGATGGAAGGTTAGTTGAAACAATTGAAACTAAACTAGTTAGTGTAATAATGACCGGCAGATAACTCCGTCCTCAGACTCGGTGGAGCGATGATCTTCGCAGGGCGGCTGGCAAGAGCTGGTTGTGAGTAGCCGAGGACCGTGCACAGTGGCGTGCAATCGGAGAGGCCTATGTCCAGCAGTGGACAACCATGGGCCGATGATGATGATGATGAGATAACTTGACACTAAATTGCAATGAGTTTACGGTGGAGACGTAAAGCAGTTTTTATTTATTACTAGCCGATCCGGCAAGCGTTGTTTTGGTTTATAAATCTAGCCTACAATGTACTCTCAAACTTACCAAATATACACAAAAAAATAATGCAAATCGGTGAAGACATTTAGGAGGTAATAGATGTCCTGCTAAACGGCTTCACCGATTTGTACGAACAGAAGATTTTTAATATAATTCGATTAAGTTATTGTTGTTTTTTAAATTCGATTTGTTAATTAGGTTAAAGTCCGAATAATTATATGTCAATCTCGCATCATTCAGTTCGTCAAGATTCTGTTCAATATTTCCGTTTTTTATGATGGTTGGCGTAGCTATGAACCGAGTGGGCTATGTAGCTAGGTATGCCCCACCCCAGAATTTTCGAAGCCTTGACATTTGGACCTTTCACGGGCCAGGCTCTACTGCACAATAACCCTTGATGCCTATTGGGATATGGTGTAGATTTATTCCAAAGCCAGTATTAATTAATATTCTTAATGTACATCAGAAAAAACAAACATTACTGTATAGCTAAAGTGTCTACTGAATATTGTCATCGAGAGCGGGTGGAAGGTTAATTGAAACAGCCTTCATGAGGCGTCTGGTTATTTGTTATTTATTCCTAACAAGTATTTCCGTTTAGCCATACCTTTACTCTGTTGATGCCTTGGGTTCGAACCTTCTGACGATCTCTTATTGTGAGTTTTGGAATTGGCATTGTCCTAAAAAATAGCTTTTTTTTTTAGAAAATTGGTAATTTTGTGAGCCTGTGCTAAAGTTTTCGGTTTCGCATGTTTTAAATAATTTTTAAAGCGAAATTTAAAAACCAGAGTACGAAACTGGAAGTACGTCGTGCACGGAAAAACGTTATCATCTGAGATCATCCACATACGAGCTGACACTTTCTATCTGTTACCTATAAAATGGTTGAAGTAGGTATATTAAAAAACATAAAATATATATTTTTTTATGGCAAGTTACGTATTGTGGGTTGGATTGTTTCTGCGTAACACGGTCCAATTTACTAACGCGCTCAATTTTAATTAGGGACTGGTTGGCAGTATTGGCTTCATGCACGATAGCGACTGGTAAACTTAACGTCAGGGTTAATTTAATATTAAGGTAGATACCATCTATAGGACAGATGGTATCTACCTTAATATTAAATTAACCCTAACGATAAGACTTATTTTGAACTAACCATTGAAAATAGTAGATGACTATAAAATGACTGTATAAGTAGAAAATAATCTTTCTAATCGTTTTGATTCTTTCAGCATGGAAAAATCAAAAGAGATTATTTTCCGCTCCCGAAACATTTACATTTTTGCCGACGCGTGCGTTGCGATTGCTAAGCCGCGAACATATACTACGAACGTTTAAACCTTTGCAAATATTTGGTGTTATTTTTTCAGGTGTACAATAAAGAATTCTTATCTTTTGTTATCGTTACGCGTGTTCCATTCAGTCATTTCGCACAAGCAAATAGAGGCCTTTCCTTCGTATACCACCTGACGTACCTTATCTGTCGCTAGGTGGGAGTGGTAGGGCGTACAGGCGCCGGCAAGTCTTCTCTCATCTCAGCACTGTTCCGTCTGGCGCCCATCGATGGTGAAGTCCTCATCGACGGCGTCGAGACGGGCAGTATCGCACTCAAGGAGCTGCGAGCGAAGATCGCCATCATCCCGCAGGAGCCTGTGCTATTCTCCGCCAGCCTTCGATACAACCTGGACCCCTTCGATAAATACACGGACGCCGATATCTGGAAGGCGCTCGAACAGGTAAAATTTCGGCTTTAGATCAAGGGGTGGATAGTAATTTGACGACCTCTGTGGCGCAGCGGTTAGCGCATCTGACTACCATGCTAGAGAGGTCCCGGGTTCGAATCCCGGCTGGGGACAAAAAAAAGAAACCCAGGTCTTGGATGTTTACATGTTTGTGACGTCGCTGTTTCTGGTTCCCACGACACAGGGTATCCTAGTGTGGGGCCAGAAGCAATGTATGTGCCTGTATGTAAAAGTGTGTTATGTGTTATAAAAAAAGAGGTTTATAATAATAGCACTTTACATCTCTCATATTCGGTAAGTAGGTCCTTATTACCCCCAAATGGGGCTTGTAGGTGACCAATTAGCGCTTTAGGGTAATAATGTAGCTAGAAAAGGCCTTGGGCGGTAAGTAATTAAAAAAAAACTCTTCACTCTTTCAAAAAGTTCGCATACATCCGCGTAGGTACATCTAACCATCATACTGGCAATAGACATCATGCATTCAGCCCAATGACAAAAGAGGTCGCTTCGCTATTCAGCCTTGTCTTCGTATGAGTATAATAGTCATCAATTTTAAATATCGAACGGCGAAGCTCAATTTCGTTTCTGAAAAAAATAATAAAAAAAAATTATAAAAGGCGGGAATAGAAAACTTTTACTTTAAACATTGTTTGTTTTTGGGATTTTTTTTATAATTACGTGCTAATTAGGAAAAAAACATGAGTTCTGTAAGTGATGAAGATATAAGCTGCACTCCCGATTCAATGAAAATGGAAGCTGAAGCAGCAATTAACAATATTTTGCCTGAAAGTTCTAAAGAGAGATATTTGAAAACTTACGACGAGTTCATGAAGTGGCGAAAAGAAAAACGAGTATGTAAATGTTTTATTCTTGTAATGCCGGTTATGTTCTACTTACCTCACAATCGAGATGTAAAGCAGAGAAGGTAGCTCGGGTGTACCTAAGCATCAATTGCACCCTCGAACTATAGGCGCCCTCGCTGCGCTCGTGCGCCTAATTATCTCGGGTGCAATTGATGCCATACAGCCCTTGGCTACTAATCTACTATTATTAACCCCTCAAGCCCCGAGGACCCGCCGGCGGGTCCGATGTAAACTACGGCGCATTCCGTTAGGCCCCGTAGACCGGCCGGCGGCGGCGGGTCGGTCTTGCAACTGCACTTTGAAACGAATTTCGAAGACGATATAGACCACAGTGTGATAAATTTTAAATATTGCTCTGTGAATAACTTACCTGTGAAAGAAAAAGTGTTCTAGGCATGAGGGGTTTAATTACAGAATATTACATAAGAAACAACATGTGCAAAGGCGATCTTATCTCTGCCGTTTGTCTCGTGATTTCTTTATATTGTTAATGCCTTGTTTGAAGACAAATAAACATTTTCTATTTCTATTTCTATTTCTATTAATGTAAACAGTAGGTATACTGCTTACACAAGTGAATTTCGTACCAGTTTCAATCAAACCTGGAAACGAATCATACTTATCCAAACTCTTGTATCCAATACCTACAACAACCCAGGCGAATTAACTTTACATCTCGCTTTGAGTTTCCACTCCAATTAGTACCTACATACGTTTTCCACCAAGCCAACCCTCAAACAACTTTACGCCGGTCGCGATCTTCTGAACTGACCCACAATGTCGGCGCCGCATTTCTAAAAACCCGGTCGGATCATTACGAGCACAGAATATTATTGACATGACATCCGTGGTCGTTGGGAGCGGAGAATATGTTATCATTGCCGTGACTATACTGAGTTGTACTTGACTATGTTATTATCAAATTTCATGTATAATTCCTGTTGCACCTAGTTACATACAATAAAGAATATTCTGTCTATCTATCTATACTGACCACGTTGTATGTTCATAGTCTCTCTTTGTGGTCCATAGGTGGAGTTGAAGCAGAGCGTGCCTTCACTAGAGTCGCCTGTGCAGTCGGGCGGTACCAACTTCAGCGCGGGCCAGCGACAGTTGCTCTGCTTAGCGCGCGCTGCGCTCGCCAAGAACCGACTGCTTGTCTTGGACGAGGCCACCGCTAATGTTGACCCCAAGTAAGATCTTTAGATCACTTTTAGTGATAAGGCCGCCGTCTGTACTCTTAGATTAAGAAATACCTGTGTAATTTCCTTTTTTATGTACAATAAAGTGTTCTCTATCTATCTATCTGTAGCCAGGCCTGTCGCACTCCGCGTGTAGATATCGAACGCGTAAGTACATGCGGCGGCCACTCCATAGTGGCTGATAAGTAGAGACTCACGCACGAGCGAGCAGTGACGCGCGCGCGACTTACGCGGTAGAAAGAGAGGCAACATGTACTTACATAATACATAATAGTACAGGTACAGAAGATTCACTCTGTAGTGTGGTGACACCTCACCCACACATTCATAGTCGTAATAAGTATGTAAAATGCTCTCTCCTCGACAGTGCAATACACAACGCTACTCAATATAGACGCCGTTTTAATTAACCACCGATAACCAATTTTACATCATTACAACTCCGCAAAATCAATTAAAGAAAAAGGGACTCTAGCAACGATTCAATTAGGTGCAATTCAGATCGCACGGCGCTAAAAAAGCTACGTTATATTCACCTACATGTTGCCTCTCTTTCTACCGCGTAACTCTTATTGGCGCCTGAATTTCTACCTATTTGCCACTCCGGAGTGGTCGCCGCATGTACTTACACATTCGATACGGACACGCGTAGTGAAACAGGCCTGCCACTATGTTCAATGCTCAGTTACTTCTCTGTTTATTTTATTTTTCTGATGTGTCTTGCTTGTTGTTGTAATAAAAGTCTTCTTTGTTTCTAATGGACCCCAGACTTTAACAAGGCATTCGCTCGTTCCAGCACGGACGCGATGATCCAGAAGTCGATCCGCAAGTACTTCAAGGACTGCACTGTGCTGACGGTGGCGCACCGGCTGCATACCGTCGCCGATTCCGACCGTGTGCTCGTCATGGACGCTGGACAGGTTAGTGGATTATACACCTCATTTGCACACAAACACAAAACATATTCCAGGTCGGTGGACTAAAGCAGACAAGTCAAATTGTCATAAAGTTATTGCTCTGTAAAACATAAAGAGAGACGGTCCGGAGTCGGGTCAGTACAGATTTCTCTTAGGTAGGGCTCCCGGTCACAAATTGGACTTTTCAGTCACTCAAAAATGTATCAAGTCCTGTGTCCTTAGGCACTGCTTGAATTGTCCGTAACGAACGCGAAGGCCTATGATGATAAAAAATAATCCATTTAACTAAATAGTAGTTTGCATATTTTTTATAAAAAAACATGTATGTTCA
This sequence comes from Yponomeuta plumbellus, assembly GCA_947310845.1. Lineage (NCBI taxonomy): Eukaryota > Metazoa > Arthropoda > Insecta > Lepidoptera > Yponomeutidae > Yponomeuta > Yponomeuta plumbellus. Next base: position 11,601,545 of record OX371198.1, on the reverse strand, counting down.
ATTCATTGTTTCATAACAGTTCTTCGTTATTGTAATAAAGATACTTTATGTTAAATTATGAAGAAGAAAAATCACCCGAGTGTAGATATTTTACTTAGGGGGGGACCAGTCCCATACAAACTTAGTTTGGTTTTCATTCACAAACTACAAGTCTGATTTCAATGACACTACCTAATTGTTTAGATGTCCCAAAACGAGGTTTGATTGTGATGGTGTTGCTGATTGGGAGGCCACATTAAATAATGTACGATCCGGCCTCCACAACACGGGTGGTATTATAAAGCGAGTCACTTTTACATATCGATCGTCGAGACATTCCAAGAGATACACTAGTTACACGTATAGTACACAACACTATTAATATATTTCCCGTAATGTAAGACCACCCACTAGTCTTACAAGCCTCCACCAATCTGGACTTGGCCCATGTGGTGGAGTATGGCCTATGCCTTTCTTAGCGAAGAGACCCATGCCCCTCGCTGGAGGCATAATGGGTCCATGATGATGTTATTGTCAAATCTAATGTGTAATTCCTGGTGTACATGCAATAAAGAATATTGTCTCTCTATCTATCTATCTATCTATATGACGCAATACATTCGCCGGGGAAGGCGCTGCTTGCTGAAATACAGGTTTTAACCTAGTTCGACAACGGAGACCAACTCGTTATTGTTGTAATTTTAGCCTAGTAATACAGTTTTTTCACACTTTCTATAAATTATGAGTGTTATAACCGCTTTAAGGCATTTTAACTTAAAAACAATTACCTATTATTTGTAAAAAAACAGCCATGGTATCGAAAACGGACTGGATTGGCTGATGATTCTATGATTATGTCACATGTCAGTAAAAATGCCGGTTGGTTTATTCGGAAGTGACGTCATAATTCCTGTGCAACGCCATATTGCCCAAGATAGCGTTTTGGCCGCTTATTTCAAAAGTAAATTTTCGTTTGCCTTTTTTCCAAGAAACACACGAAATAATTTAAAATGACCACTTCCTGAGGACTCTAGGAACACCAACAAAACATATGAGATGCTTTTCAGAAACCCGTCAAATAGCCTATTGTGACTGTGTGTAATTTCTTAAAATAAAATTCATTCTCATTCTTATTCTTATTCTTAACTTAGCGGTAGGGGCTGCCGCTCTCGAATTGCACTTTTCAGTCACTCAAAAAAGTGTCGAAGTCCCACAGGATACTGCTTGAACCGTCCGTAACGGACGCGAAGGCCTATGATGATGATTCTTAACGGGATACCGCCGTTTAGCCAAAGTATTTTTCGCCAAATTTTACTTCCCAATAAACTTATGGCATCAGTTTCATTTCCCAAATGAAACTTTAGCAAGTTTTCATTTCGCATTTTATTCATTTGGTCAAATTATCATTTCGCATAATTTTACTGCGTCAAGTTTTATTAAGACAAACGTTTATTATGCTAACGTTTTATTTTAGCTTTTATTCATTTGGTCAAATTATTATTTGGCATAAATATAGTTGACGATTAGGTACTAATTATTATTGAACGGGGGGTCGGCGATGTAAAGAATACGTGGCAACAGAAATATAGGTGCGTTAGGTTCTCTATGTAAGATCGAAAACAGACTCGACTTTGTTGTGTCATTTACACACATTGCCGGCAGCGTATTCGGTATTGTATGGAAAGGTACTTTTTGCCAAACGATACTTTTGACTGAATAATGCTTGGTAAAATGAATTTTGACCAAGTATTTATTTGGTAAACAATAACTTGCCATAATAACTTTTGCTAACTGTTTATTTGCTTTAAGTTGTTTTGAGAAATGTTTTTTTGCCAAGTGATAATTTGCGGAAAATAGTTTGGGAAGTAATACTTTGGGAAACGATTTTTGGCAATACATTAGTAAACCGATTCTTAACTGGTGTTGAACGGTTTAGATAATGGAGAGCGGGCACCCCCACGAACTGCTCCAGCGGGCGGACGGGCGGTTCAGCGGGATGGTGCGCGAGCTGGGCCCCGCGGCCGAGCAGAGCCTGCGGGAGCTCGCCGCCGCCGCCCACACGCAACACATCAGCTACGTCGACGACGACCAGGCCGTCAAACCCAACCTCGACTGGGCGGAATTGGCCAACGCTCTGAGGGAAACGTCTCAAATGTCCCAAAAAACCACGGAGCCTGACGAGTGAGCGGACGGGCCCCAAGTTGGACAAAGGCTCGAGCCCCATCGGGTCGTGTGATTTGAAAATGTGCTTACCCAAAAACGAGTACTTATTTAGGATTGTCTTTTGGTATACTTACTTTTTACTGTGTTTTTGACTGTTACTTATTTTTGTGTCTTATTTAGGTAGCTGTTGATGAATGTTTCTATCGCTGTTTAAAAGCGCTAAGGTACTTTACAACAAAATATTAGAATAAAATTTATAAGCACTTTAATAAATTAAAGAGTTAGCTTACATTTAAATAAAAAAAGTGAAATTTCATCAATTTCTGAGGGGACAGTTGAAACGTTGCAATAGTCCCTGTCAAATTTGTTTTCTTTAGTATCCGAAAAATGCTTATTAAAAACTAATAAAAAACTAAAATCACGAAAATAAACATGTCCCATATATTTTTGTATCGTAGTGGGTGTATTAACGTTTATTATAAAATGTCTGATATGGTTTTCGTGATTTAACTGTTTCTACTACATATTATTAAGTTGATTATTTAATTTGATTAGCCGAACCAATTCGATTGTTTAAATACACAAAAGAATTTGTACAGCTTGACGAAAAGAGCAGAAATTATACTTAGAGATGCTTAGACTAAGATTTTTTTAAGATTATTTTTCTGGCTGTTCTTGTACTTATATACCTAAGTGGCTAAGATAGCTTACATGAATAAAAAACTAAAGCTACCTATTTCATTTCAAAATATAGTGGCTTACTTAATATAAATACTTAATTATACATAATTAGCTTGGGTTTACTTCCGACTTCTGCTCGTGTTTGCCAAGCTGTACGAAGGAATAGGCTAGTTTCCTAAAAAAATGTAAATACGTGTGACGTCACTCAGTGCTACAAAATGCAGCACTGAGTGACGTCACACGTAAATTCAATGGGCTATATCTTTGTTATTTTTTGTTTAATCGAAAAAAGAAAAAAATACGTGTCCAATATTTTTTTATAATCTAAAAGACGGACTAAATAGAATTAAATTATTTTGACCCTGGAAACTACCCTATTATGTAGGCGATAATGTTTGACTTCGACCTTGTATGGTTGTAAGAATTGAATAAAAATATTTCACAGTCTCTTATAGTGTTCCAATTACACACCGTTTAAAATTACTGTACTTAGTGTGGTGTCAATTGGACCACTCTCCCCAGTTCTTTGTATTGTTCAATTAGGAGCCAGATAATGTTACTTTAAATTATAAGCATGTCAAGTCCGTTGGTGTTACTTTACAAAACCGTTTTAAACTAAAACTGTTTAAGTACTTAACTATAAGACCAATGTAGGCCCAATTTCACAGCTCGAAATTAACCAAAGTATTGAAGTACCTAGATGCAGATACAGTCGTTCTATCCACCATAAACGACGTGCATCTTGCATCCGTAGGTAATCATGTGGAACATTCTCAAAAAAACTTGAAGATGCGACGCAGTAAAAACATAATGTTAAGATCAGAGGCTTATCAATGGTTTCTTATACTTTTGATGTGCGTTCGTCCTGCCATTGTACCACTATATTGGGTTATTAAGCATTTAGACAACTCCAAAATGACAAAATATGTATGTGTTTGACAGTTCAGAGAAGGTATAACCAAACAACGCCACACAATAGCGGACTTACGTGGTCGCACCCCTATGGTCCTACTACGTAAATTTTCCACTGCATGGACTTGTTTGATTTAACCTACTCTCAAATATATGCAGGGTGACATTGAATTCGATTGACAAACTTTAAAAGGACATTCTAACCGTAATATAGAAACGTGGCGCTAGTTTTGATAAACCTGGGGCAGCAAAATAATTTTGTCATTATTTGCCCCCACTTATGCATAGACAAACCATATCAGGACGAAAACTTATAAGATTCGATAAGAACTATGGATCGAGGGTCTTATTGGCGACGCCCGGCAAGTCAATTGTTCTAGTAATTATTTACGCATACTACGGAGGACATAATCTTATACGTTTAACATATTAATAATACTTGTCAACGTCATACTACTTCCAATCACTATTAATTTGGATTTACAGGTTCGAGCAATAGGTTGGAAATCAAGAATATTTACCTACAAATTTATTATACCATTAGGTACCGATAATTCGTTGATATTACTGTTTCTCGCAATGAAAATAACATAATCTCAAAATATACCTGACTATTTCAAAATCACCCTGTAGATCTTCGAAAACATCAAAATGGGTAACCCAATAGAGTGGTCAATTAGGGACTAGAGACTCGCCCACCCGGCTCCCGCCCCCTATCTACTACAATGGTCATCGCTTTGCTCACGACATCGATTTGAAGATAATGGGTACTTTTGAACGAAATCGAAATCTTATGACTGTGTTCCATCTAACAAGGTTTGTCCAAGTTCGTCGCGCGTGAAATTGGCACTATTAAATGTAAAAATCGTATTGATGTTGATGTTAGCTGTTTTAAACAGACATTCCTACTTTTTTACTACTTAACTTCACTAAAGTACTTAGATAGTTATACCTAATGTAAGTGAATATTTATAGTGAAATTGTGTGCCTAATATGAGTGAATGCCTTATTTTGAGATTACACTTATATAGGGTGCTTATTATACCTCCATCGAATTATAATGATGTTGAATTATTGTTGAAATGTTTTTATTTAAACCTGCTTATCCAAATTCCTAAAGACAAATAACGCCAGTGGCGACAGGCTTGCCACTTGTCACTTTTGGGACCTATAAACTCTGCAAAACGTGGGCCCAGTTCTAGTGATTTGGTGCCTTTGACTACCTCCTCGGGGATAACGGGCGTGAGTGAATTTAATTTTTTAAAATTAATTTAACGCCATCTGTTGCCGAGTAGCAAGCAACTGTCTACTTCATTTCGATTCTATTTGGAGTAGTGCTGCCAAAAGAGGCTACTTATATTTAAAAAAATGTAAGTTTGGCTGGCTCTGCCGTGTAGGCCAAAAAAGCTTTACTTGCAGGTAAGCTCGCCTATTTCTTAAAATATATCGCAACTATTTAAAAAATATGGAATTTTATTTAAGCAACATACCATCTAAAAATTCTGAAAAAGCTAAAGGTAATTTTGGGGCAACTATTTTTCAAAATTTTGGCGAAATTGTCTAGCCAGTATCTGACCACACTGCTTTAAAGCATAAAGGGTAGAATTTGGTTTTTAATTGTGGCAACATTACTTACTTTTGCCAACAAGCCCTTGTCATTTTCTGACATTTCGCTTTTGCTTGAAATTTTTTTCAGTAAAGATCTTGTAATTTTGATTATTATCTCTAAATAATGGATAAATACACAGTAAAATAGTTGTATAGACCCTTATTTACTAGTATTATCACTTTAATTCACAAAATGGCGTTGAAAAAAGTTAAAGGTAATTTCGAAAGGATGTTCGACAAAAATCTGACTGATTTAGTTCGTGGAATTAGGAATAACAAAGATAACGAGGTAATTTTGTTGTAAGCGGTATACCAACTCGCCGTTTATTTAGTGATACTTTAAATAATGTGCCCGGCTTCTTACTGCGCCGCCGTTTAATTACAGGCGAAGTACATAGCGCAATGCATGGAGGAAATAAAAGTGGAGTTACGGCAAGACAACATCGCAGTGAAAGCTAATGCTGTCGCTAAACTCACATACGTAAGTTCCCCGTATCTTTAACTAGACTTTCTCCAAAAAATTATTAACTAAACAGTAACATATCTACAACTTCAGTGTTACAATGTTTATTGAAGTACTTACTTGACATGCAACCCGTTTCTTAGTCAGTGTAGGTTTCGTTTTCAGTAAGAATCAGATGTATCTGAATGCACACCCCATCTGTGTTTTGTTTGACATGTTACATCAATGGATACTATTTACACAGTTAATATTGAACTAAATATTTTGCATTTCAGCTACAAATGCTGGGTTATGATATCTCATGGGCCATCTTCAATATCATAGAAGTGATGAGTTCAAATAAGTTTACATACAAGCGCATTGGTTACTTAGCTGCTAGTCAATCATTCCACGCAGATTCTGAGCTTCTCATGCTCACAACCAACATGATTCGCAAAGATCTGAATGCACAGAACCAATATGAAGCAGGCCTGGCACTGAGTGGCCTTAGCTGCTTCATCTCTACTGACCTAGCGAGGGACCTCGCTAATGATATCATGACACTGGTAAGTGCTGCATGTATAACTAATTAAAAACAGATTTGTTTTAAAAAACAAGATGAATAGAATGTCAATTACAGCAGGTATTATTGTTGTCTAGGAAATATCTATCTAAACATACCCACGACATCCTCTGTGGCACAGCGGTTAGTGCATCTGCCTACCATGCGAGAGGTCCCGGGTTCGAATCCCGGCTGGGGACAATAATCCAAGACCTCGCTGTTTCTAGTTCCCACGATACAGGGTATCCTAGTGTAAGGCCTGCCTGAAGCAATGTATGTGCCTTTATGTAAATGTTATGTAATGTTAATCATATTTCATTCCAGCTACTTTGTGACTAAAGCAATACATCTCTATTCATGCGCTGGTTCGATAGCTATGAATCATTACAGGCATATAAGAGTCTTTCAAATATCCTTGTGAGGCCCAATGTCTTCAAGTGATCACAAAATCAATTGTTCTTTTCAAGGTCGGGCCTCACGAGGATATACAATACATATCAACATTTCAATAAAAATTATGTACATCGGCCTATTGCATAGCTCAAAAGTAGACTAATTAGGATCTGTCCATTGACATGTTTTTTTCTGTAACAAGCCTTAATTTTGTTCAAATACTGTATTTATTTAAAGAAATATGTGTATTTTTTTCATTACATTCAGCTTTTGTCTACATGCAAACAATTTTTTGGTTGAAATTGTTAAATTATAGGAAGCAATAATGACTAACAAGTTTTTTGCTATCCTAGGTGATTCATTGTTCTCATTAATTCATAAAATATCAACCTCTATTAACAATACTAGACTGTTGGTATCGCAAATTGTTTGATATAGTTACCCAATTATACCATTGTTATGATTGTAATTACTTTTAGATGTAATTCTATATCATCATCAACCCATTATGTCCCCACCGAGGGGCACGGGTCTCTTCCCTGAGGAAGATGTAGGCTGTACACCACCACAGGGGCCAAGTCCAGATTGGTGAAATTCTATATATTATACAAAAAAGCTAATAAAATTTTAGGTGTCTAAAATTAACTTAACAGAAACAACTACAGGAATAAGTACACATACATTTCAATGTTCCAGATGAGCTCAACTAAACCTTATCTAAGAATGAAAGCTGTACTCATGATGTATAAGGTATTTCTAAGGTATCCAGAAGCACTTCGGCCAGCTTTCCCTAAACTCAAGGAAAAACTGGAAGATCCAGATCCTGGTAGGTAGCACTGTGCCTTTTCTAGCATCACTACCCTGTTTTATGAAATTGCCATTAGTAACATACTCACAATTTTGAACCTATTTACGTAACCTTATGATTGGTCAGTTGAGCAGACAACATTAAATTGTAAATAGTAAGTTTATTTTATTTCTTATTTATTGACAAGCTGACCCGGCAAATATTGTTTTGCCAGATAGCAAAATGAAAAATAGATAACAACCTATTCTCAGACCTACCGATCATACATATAAAATTTCATCAAAATCGATCAAGCCGTTACGGAGGAGTATCTAGCATGGTGACATGAGAATTTTATATATTAGATGAAAAAGGCACAAGCCATCACAACAGTTATGAATAGAGGAATACCACTTTTAATTTCTTTCTTGTGATATTGCAGCTTTTAATTTAACCTGTAGAATTTTTGGTGGTTTTATTTGCTCACCATAACAGGTTATAACACAACTGATTAAGAAATGTAATCTGATTTATGTGATTATGGTTTAAAAAAGTGGTAGATTGCTAGACCGCTGTCCTCACATTCAAGAGGTGTTGGGCTTGATACTGGCATGTACTAATGACTTTGTTCTAAGTTAATATTTTATAATATTTGTAGTAGTAATACTGCTAATTTGGAAAGAAAACATTATTGGTATGAGTGACTAACTGAGTGTCTGAGGGATTCACCTTAGTACTTGAAAGTACCAATAAGATAAGAATATTCTTTATTGTACCAGGAAAAACAAATACAAAACATTTACAAAGATACAATACAATCCACAAAGCTCAAAGCACAAAGTTTAAAATATATAAGGCATGGGCATTGCATGATGTTTATAGGCTTGTTATCTTATTGTTAGTAAAATATTTGTGTTTATTTTATTGAGTTTGTGTGTATGTACAGGTGTACAATCAGCAGCAGTGAATGTAGTGTGTGAGCTGGCCAGAAAGAACCCCAAAAACTACCTCTCTCTTGCACCAGTGTTCTTCAAACTCATGACAACTTCCACAAACAACTGGATGCTTATAAAGATAATCAAACTGGTATGTACTACCCATCCAACTGTATTATGTAATTGTAAGGGTGTTGGTTAGAAATTAATTACCATAACTTGACTATGTAAACTAGCTGATTTGCATAAGATAGTACTACAGATGTATAAAATATCTGATATTATTATGCCTGCATATAATGTGCTGACTAGCATCAAATTCTCTTAATAATGTGACTACTTAACTCCACAGTTTGGTTTAATGACCCAATATGAACCTGACATTGGAAGAAAAATCACAAAAAGCCTCATAGACCTAATATGCAGGTATCATTGAGTAACACGAATGAATTTCTAAGGCTGCTAGTTTCATTCATCACATATCATTGTTTAAATCAATATCATATTGAAAACTGACAAAACATCAAAACAATACATAAACACATCATTCTCAAGTCGCGCGCCTCCTGCTAAAAAACTACACAAAGTTATCAATTCTTCAAGCGGGAAACATTTTCGTTGCTCGAGAACGGAAACGTTTTGCGCATTGAAAAGGGATTATTTTTGTGTAAATCTTTGTGTTTTATGAAAAAACGAGCAGGAGACCTGGCTTGACATGAACAATAATCAATTTTCACATTTACTTTTTACTATTGGCACATCTGCCCACAATTTTGTTTTATGTTTGCTGCTACGTAAATCTCTATCAGGGCCGGATTACACTTGAGGGTCTTCAGTATAAATTTGCAGCTTTGCGGAATCTTCATTCTGGTCGAATAATCACCGAGGGTTGAAGTAGGGAGTGTTAAGCTCTGTCATAGGCTAGTCTTACGTAGTGTCATTGTGTTTGTTGCAGTTTGGTGCCTTAACCCCATTAGAGCCTCGACTTGGCAAGAAACTGATCGAACCCTTGACTAATTTAATACATAGGTGAGTCAAGTCAAGCGAATCCTCAGTCAATGTTTGATGTACATACATACCTACCTGCAACTTTCTTTATTTCGTCTCTATGGGATAAAGATAAAGATTATTTATTTGTCAAACATGAGATATAAGGTTGTTACATTGAAATACGTCCTGTACATGTTTCGCCCATCGGGACTTACAAAATATTTAGAGAGAGCACCATCGTTTGTCATTAAAATATATCTCTATCACAAAATACTTTCCATACGAGCTATATTTACGTCAATTATGTTAAAAAAAAAAAAAAAATGAAATATCAACTTGTCAAATATTATCAAATGGGGTGAAGGGATTATTTATTTATGTAAAATTGGGTTGTATACTCTGTCGTTAGACTAGCTTTCACTGCTTCTTTCAATCGCTTCTTTTTGTTTATTTCTAGCCACAAACTAGTTGCTGTGTTTATTGCCACTATACTTTTTAGCTGATTCAATTTATGACCATTTACGGTCCTTCGGAAGGGCAGCGCAAAAACTTGACGTTTTCAGTTATTACTTTTAGTTAAGCACCTGTGTTGTTTTATTACCAATTAATTTCAAATATGATTTTACTAGGTAAGGCGAGAGATCGATTCTTGATTTATTATTCCAACTGAAAACGTAAAGGGCCGGTTTCCGAATTGAGAATTTTGCTAAGCAACTGCTTAACTGTAGTGCTGTCTCGTCAAATTTCTCAGAAAAGAGCGTGACAGAACGTTACTTAACACTTTCGCGGACAGCGGATGCATCCGATAACAATAAAAATAACAATAAATCATATAATATGACAGTCCGGGAAAGTATTTATTTATATAAGCATTTACTTAGTGAAATTGTCAATTCACAAATCGGCCGTAAGTGTCTGGTTTTCTCGGAGGTTTAATAGACGAAAAGTGACTGTTTGGTCTCCACGCAGCACGTCAGCGATGTCCCTTCTCTACGAGTGCATAAACACTGTCATCGCGGTGCTTATCAGCATCAGTACGGGCATGCCGGGCCACGCCGCCTCCGTGCAGCTCTGCGTGCAGAAATTGCGGATCCTCATCGAGGACAGCGATCAGAACCGTGAGTCTTGCAAAATCCACCATCGTGTTTACCCACGACATCGACTTGCGCTCGGCTGTTATCCTGGGGCCTGTCTCATAGAACTACAATTCGTGGTTTTCTATGATAATTCGATGTACATTGTAAAGTCGATGAAAAGACAGGTTATAAAGTAGACGGTACTAGTTACGCAATGTACATCGAATTTATATATAAACTACGAATTATAGTTTTAGTAAAGTCAGGCTTGGTCGGACGTCTTTTTACAAAAATCATTGTTGAGTAGTAACTGTAAAAATTCAACAAAAATATTTCACCCGTAGAAGATTTCCACTTTGCGTCCTAATAGGTAGTAAAGAATCAACGCCGTTGTCTATCCCACAAAAAACTTATTATCTTAACATTTTAAATTAATTATTGTGTTCTTGAATATATTAATAGGATCTACTGCGTGAAACTAGGGCCACCGTGCTATTTTCACGTACTATATCATGTTTTTTTTTACAAATCGATTTGCAAAAAGTGTCTACAATCTCTCAATCATGTAGACATTGATTTTTAGGACTAGACTTGATTCAGAGATTGTTCAGACTCTTTTTGCGAATTCGATCTGTAAAAAAATGTTCGTGGCATCTACTGAGTGAAACTAACGCCATGGCTTTAATGAGAGAGCCTTTTGCACACCTACGAAACTGACCCTGCGCACCAAATACTTAGCGATTGTAATCATATTAACTGTCAAATTGTGTCAGGATTTGGTGCGCATTAGGGACTCCACACACGGCGGCTATAAGGTAAAGATGTATATTATAGCACGATATATCTCATTACATCTTTCCATAGAAATCGTCAGGAGACCACACACGACAGCTATAATATACATCTTTACATCTTCGTATTCTTAAAGGTACTGAGCGGTCTCTAAGCTATACATCCTGGGATGTAATGTAAATTATAGCTGCCGTGTGTGAAGTCCTTTAGGCCCTTGATCAGGTGACAAGCAGCATGTATACGAAGTTGCGTTACTAATGTAAAAAATGCCGATGCAATTTTGCAACAACACAAGACTGATCATAAATTTTAATTATCTAACGAGTCCATCGTATACGCGATTCTAGTTTTAATCACTTAATGTTTAATAATAAATAGACGATACATACTGATATTGAACATTATGTATTACATTTGCCCGCAATCTATGAGTGCTTCCAGTAATTATTACGCCAGAGGTATGTTCCCGCCTTATCTTAACACTCATGATGTACCTACTCGTACTAGTCTTCTCTCTGAGAGAGGGCCATTGACCTACCGTGTATTCAGGGCGTATACAGTCTACATTATTGTTCCACGCTTCGCTGTACTAAATATTTTTCAGCAACTTTTTATATTTGTATTGTCGGTAATATGTCCCAGACAACAACTGCAATGGTCACTTCACCTGAAAGGTAAAACACAAATATAATGGAAGAGGTTAAAACATACATACATACATACATACATAAGCTCACGCCTGTATCCCAGAGGGGTAGGCAGAGACCAGGGACTGCCACCTGCCACGATCCTGACAAACCACTTTCGCTTCATCGACATTCATTAGTCGTTGCATGCACGCACGCCGGTTTCGGGTACTTTTTATCTTGCCCCAGGCGAACATACTTCGACCAAATAGGGGATGTATTAGCAAAGGTTAAAACCGCGAAGTAATTATCACTATTTACTCCTACTGATGATGTTGATGACACCAAACTGTATACAAGAGTTTCTAAAACTGATTCGTATTGAGGGTAAGACCGAAGAGATTTTGATATACTGTATAGGCAAAGCTAAGCCTCCTCCATACGTGTTCCAGTGAAGTACCTGGGTCTGCTGGCGATGTCTCGCATCCTGAAGTCGCACCCGAAGTCTGTGCAGGCGCACAAGGACCTTGTGCTGGCTTGCCTTGACGACAAGGACGAGTCCATCCGGCTGCGAGCACTCGGCCTCTTGTACGGCATGGTGAGTTACACTCAAATAATTATCTTTTACTAGCTGTAAAGTGTTCGTAATTTTTTACATATTTTCTCACCATTTAAACCTTCCCTGGAATTCAACAAGTATAAAAAACCAAAAATCAGGCACATCGGTCCAGCCGTTCTCGAGTTTTAGTGAGACTAACGAACAGCAATCCATTTTTATATATAAGTTAGTTAGTTTGGCTTAGGGTTTCCGCACTTGGCCTCATAGTTGGGCCATTGTACGTAGCAGGGCTGTGAGCTTACTCCAGCCAGCCTATCTCTTTCCAGAAGGCCAGCAGTGCTCTGATGTCACTGCAGGCCTCCTGAAGGGTTCCCAGCTTCCCAATGGTGGCGGTCCGTTGTTTCTCCACGCCTTCGCAGTAGATGGTCACGTGGGCGGGTGTTTCCTCTTCTTTCAGGCATCCCCGGCAAAGCGGGCTGTCGGTTAGTCCCATGTTATGGAAGTGTCTGTTCAGTGAGCAGTGGCCTGTTAGTATTGCCACAGCTCTGCGCAGATCATATCTTTTTAGACGAATCAGGCTACGTGAGAGACGTTTTGAGATTATTGGTAAAGCCTCCTTGGCTTGTCTGCATTTCGTTTCTGTTCTCCAGAGTTCAGCATGCTGATTTTCTGTTCGTGTCCTCAACCATTTCCTAAACTGGTTGTAAGGGAGTGGTAGCAGGGGTTCGGGGCCTTGCACTGTAGTTTCCGAGCCTCTTCTGGCGAGTTCATCCGCAGCATCGTTACCCAAGGAGCCGCTATGACCCTTTATCCATTGTAATGTGACTCGGTTGTATGTCGACAGCTTATCCAGCTCGTGGTGACACTCTAGTATAAGGCTGTTGTTTGTGACATTGCTATTAAGTGCTTTTAGGACTGAGGCGCTGTCCGAGACTATGCGTATGGCATAGTCTTGTACATTTCTTGTATTCAACAGCGCGACTGCTCTTGTTATACCGATGCACTCTGCCTGAAAAATTGTATTCAAGGTGCCAAGGGTTGTAGATATTTTTATGTTTAGGTCATTGGAGAAGGCTCCCGCGCCCGTTCCTGTTTCGGTTTTGGAGCCGTCCGTATAAACTCTATATATAACTATATATAAGAAGAAGATTAAATTGATTAGTTGACGACTGTGGCGACGTTCTGTGGCGCAGCGGTTAGCGCATCTGCCTACCATGCGAGAGGTCCCGGGTTCGAACCCCTGTTGGGGACAAAAAGAAAAAAACTCCATGTCTTGGATGTTTACACGTTTGTGATGTCGCTGTTTCTAAAATAATAAAAAATAACATTATTAAATATTAATAATTAAATAAAACATGTTGATGTCCTCTCCTGATCGCTGAATGAAACCTTCATCAGAAACTTTTTAATATATACCTTTAGCTTCGAGTTATAAACAACAGTTCTTCTGCCACTCCGGCACGACTATTGTATCAAGCCCTATAGCGAGCGATAAATTAGCGCCATCTTTCTTTAGTCTCACCACGTTATCGCGATCGATAAATTCAAAATAAAAGATATTATAAATGCAACATTCAATTTACCTATGTCAAAACATATTAAGATAGCAGCAGACGCAGTGGGCGTGCCCCTCGGGTGTAGATGGCTATGATATTGTTTTTATAATATGGTTCGTACTGCCTTTTCCTTTCCTCTCTTTGATTACCCAATCATTCTTGACAATCAATGTATGACCCACTATGACCTTTCTCTCTGTATAGATAGACAATTAAGCTATTTATACTTTCGTAAGTAAAATTCAAAACAAGAGACAAAAAATAACAATTATTTAAGAGAGTCAAAAAATCCATCAGTCATGTTTACTACAGTTTACCCAACTGCTCAGTTCCAATTAGTTTGTCTCACGGCTAAAGATCGTGACTGCTGTATTATTATCGTGCGGCTGTTTTATTTTTATATTCCAGTATTTAGGGGCTTTGATAATAAAACGTATGCCTTTGTACATTTATGTAATTATTGATATAGAATGCAATCAGCTGTGGAGGCGGCTGCGCCTGCTGCGATAATTATTCGTGTTAATATTTCTCAACAATGAATGATTTTTGAAATCGAAAGAGTTTAAAAGATTACCTTCAAACTTACAAACTTGACTTCTAATTTATTTATGAACTTTATTAAAATAATGTATTTGTATAAACAGGTCTCACAATTTAGCAAAGTATAGCGAGATCTCGAGATCTAACATCAGAGCCATTAAAAGTTAATACGAATATCGATAAAGCGTACAATTTATTCAGGCAGATCGTATGCCTGAGAACGGTCGGACATTATATTTTACCATAAATATGCCATGCCATGCCAACACTTTGCTTGTGCGATAAATTTATTCGTGTTTTCATTTAGTATTTCCTCGCGTCAGGTATCCAAGAAAAACCTGATGGAGATCGTGAAAAAGCTGATGGCACACATGGAGCGCGCGGAGGGTACACTCTACCGCGACGAATTGCTCTCGCGTATGATCGAGATATGCGCGCAGAACAACTACCAGCATGTCGTGGACTTCGAGTGGTACGTCACCGTGCTGACGGAGCTCGCTGAGATGGAGACCAGTGCCAAGCACGGTAAGCCACCACCCTTATTAACCTTGTACTGTACATATACAGGGCTTCCCAAGACTATAAGACATGAAGGGAAAGCAAAATATCCGTTTAAAAGTTAGTAATACTGAATTTAAAGATATTCTATAAAAATACATGATTATTATTACTGAAGGTACTTTCCCTTCATGTCTCATAGTCTTAGGACGCCCTGTATGTCGGGAAATCATGAGTCGGTAGGTGCAGTGGGGACGCTGAATAGAACGCTGATGTGATATTTGTATTATTAATAAAAATAGTTAACTGCCTAATACTTAGGTACTAAGTGAACTAACAAAAGACAACTATGTAACATAAAAAGAAAATTGTCATATCGTTCCCTAGCTTACAACACCGCTTAAGTCATTTTTACCAACTTTATAGGTGTGACCAATGGTTAGACGCGCAATGAGCAGCTCCATCTACAGTGCCACCATCTTATCTGTTCAGTTGATAGCGGCGCTAGTGGAGAATTTAGTAGTAACATATTTTGTGGAATTTACCTAGACAAATGAGAATATTTTAACCCGTCTTTCAATTTTAATGAAAATATACCTATAAATCTTAGTATGTAAGTGAATAAATAAAACAAAAAATGGGGAACAGGATTTACAATTTATATGTTAGTTACAACTTTGCCCACCTGAACAGATAACTTGGTGGCGCTGTAATGGCATTCAAATGTCAAAACCGCCAATTTTCGACTTGAGCGGTGTTGTAAGCTAAAGGACGATATTTATTTTGAGCCACGCACCTTCTTGGTAAAATAAAAAGGCTTCACAAAATTCACATATCGAGGGTATTCTGGCAGAACCGAAACAGAAGAACAGAACCGAAGTACAAAATAAAAAAAAATAGTTTCTAATGATGTCGTTTTGACTGAGTATTAAAACTGAGTAAACCTGCATTAGAAACTTTTTTTTTGCACTTATTCGGTTCTGCCAGAATACCCTCGACATAGCTTCGTCCTTCTTGTTGAAGAAAGGAAGCTGTACGGGCAACCGCACATGTAGGTATCATAAGTAGGTCGCTTAGGCTAGCATTATGAATCACTTTATTACTTTATTTGGACAATATATTCAGTGCATTTACAACACTCAACAAAGGCGGTTTGATTTATCACTATCGACCCGAGATAGACATCGACCCCTTAACATTCACTTATGTGGGACTTACACCCTACAGAAGCATTTCTGTTGCACTGTTTTCTACACACCTCCCTGTTCTTGATACAAATCACGTTGAACATAAGAGCCCTACCACATAAAACAGCACTATTTGGTAAAAGTTTCTTCGGGATGGCATCAAAAATCTTTAATAAACTACCAAGAACGCTACGGGACGTCGACGATTTATCCTCTTTCAAACATGAACTCTTTAATTTACTTATATCTAAAAGCTATTATAAAATAAATGATTTTCTGACTGAGCGTGCATTTTAGGTCCGATAGAATTGACAACATTTAATAATACGTAAGTTTATAAAATGCATGATATATCTAGTTTAAATGTTCGATATTGTCACACCATATTGGTAAAATTACATTGAAACTAACATTAAACATGTATAATATTATGAACAACTCTGCACATGTAATTTATGACAATAAATATATGATTGATTGATTGATTGATTGAACCTTTCCTCGCTACTGGATTTCTACAATGTACCCCCTATCGGCATCCAGGTGCGCTGATAGCGTCCCAACTTCTGGAGGTGGGGGCTCGCGTGGCGGGCGTCCGGGCGTTCGCGGCGGCCGAGTGCGCCGCCATGGTCCGCGGGGCCGCCCACGGGGCGCCGGGCGTCGCCACGCGGGAAGCCCTGTACGCCGCGGCTTACGTGCTCTCCGAGTACTGCGAGTGAGTGGCTAGCACATAAGTTTTTGGGTACAGGACCCGCTTAAACTAAGAAATCGGTAGGTTTTTTTGCACAGCGCCTTTGCATAGGCAACCGAGCCGGAGTGCCACCGCACTGTACAACTTATTATTAGACTACCTACATATTAATATTTGTGAACTAAAATAAGCATGTTTAGGCTATGTATTTGAATAGATTTTTATTTAATGAGAGTGTCTTCCGGTAAACTGTGATGCAGTTTGGCAGAAGGGAATATATCATGTAACTTTGTCAATGTACTTAAAAAAAAATGAAAAAAAATATATATATATATACAAATGACTTACTTTTTCTCCACTACAGACGGCCCCAAGGCAGCGGCTAACATTATACATAACTGTATGTACATTGACATTCAACAGGCAGAATGTAAATTCTTTACGTTGAAATAAATTTTTGAATTTGAATTTGAATATCCAGTCCCTTGTTGACGCTCCTCGTCGAATGGGCAGCCGGCGCCTTCCGGGATGTCTGCACTGGATCGTTCTTGGAAGCCCTAGCCTGCCCCTGACTATCCCAAGAGCGCTCGTCCCCAGAAATCCACTTCTCAGTGCTGGTTCTTGACACCGCGACCTTGGGAATGTCTTCTTGTCACTTTCACTGCGAATCCTTCCGCCTCGACATAAATTGTCACAAATTAACTCGGGAACCGTTCCTTTTTTCTTTATATTACACTCCACGTGAAGATATAAAGCCGGCAATCCATTTGCTTGACCACTTTTTTCAAATCACATGTTGCCCCGCGGTCCTACACGAAAGCAAGATTTTCACAGAGTCCATAGAGAAATGTCATCTTGACAACAACAGCCCACTATGGGTGCATTCAAATCAACACATTACAAAATACAGTCGCGTTCATTTACACACTTCTATTCGAAACATAGGTTCCCAAAGTGATCCAGGTGGACCTTCAAGGGTCCATAGGACGCCACACGTCAAGTTGTAAGTCAATTTTCAATTGTGATGTTAATTTTTATTACGCCCTTTAAGTTTTAGGCTGCGTCCTTAGTAGGCAAACTGTTCGCTGCCGACTGAGTGAGCGGCAAATTTGTAGCCAACTGAAATTCGACTTAGCGTCGTACTCAAAGCGAACAAAACTATTTCGCCGCCGAGTGGAACAGGCTTTTCTGTGAGTCAGCCGCCCACTGAGATAGTCAGCGCGCGTAACGCTGCAAATTGCGTAGATTGACCGCAAAAGTAGCAAACTGTGAACACTCCATTTAAAGTATATGGAAGGGCATACTAAACCGATAAGCCGCTAACTCAGTCGGCAGCAAAGTGTTTGCCAACCGGGGACGCAGCCTAAATAGTAAGGAAAAAATTGTACTTTCTTTCTTTTCTCCTCTCGCATGGTAGGCAAAATATACTAACCGCTTCGCTACAGAGGTCATAAAATTAGTTTCGCATCGCTCTGGCCAGAAATGATGAGGTCCGTAGACGAAGAAAGTCGTCGACATAGCCCGGCGGATTAGTAAGTTGAAGTGGCAGTGGGCGGGGCACATAGCACGTAGAACTGATGGCCGATGGGGCCGAAAAGTTCTCGAATGGAGACCACATATCGGCAAGCGCAGCGTAGGACGACCAGCCACAAGATGGACAGACGATCCCATCCAAGTGGCGGGAAGACGCTGGATGCAAGCCGCTTCCGACCGGTCTTTTTGGGAATCCATGGAGGAGGCCTCTGTCCAGCAGTGGACTTCTTGTGGCTGAATGATGATGATGATGATGATCGCTCTGGCAGGGACGAGGACGTAATGCGCAGCTCGGTGGCTCCCCTGCTGGCGTGCGCGGGGGCCGGGGGGGGCGCGATGCGCGCGCGCGCAGTCTGCGTGCACGCCGCGCTCAAGCTCACTGCGCGCCTCCTGCGCAAAATGCGCGCGCGCAGAGATCAACACGCCGCCATTGATGTGAGTGCCTTTCTTCATTTTTTTCGGCATGGTCTCGGTGCGAACATTTAAAAAAAATATCTAGCACCCTGGAAGCCTTTGTGCAGCAGTAAACGAGGCGTTAACGCATTCTTACCGGGATGGTGCGAGGAGTCAGGAATACGCCTTTGCTCGGAAGTAGGACATAAAAAGTTAAAATGAGAGTATAGAGTTTTGTTGTATGGGCGCGCGCGCGCGTGTGCGTGTGCGTGTGTGTGTGTGTGTGTGTGTGTGTGTGTGTGTGTGTGTGTGTGTGTGCGCGAGCGCTCATGCGTTTAGGTCAAAGTGAAATATTTTATTCATGGTACAAACAAAATGTTTACTTCATGAACGTCAAAGTTGTTAGTTTCACAATTAATAGATTACATGTGGGAGAAACTATACCGAAATATAAAGAAACTACCAAAGATATTAAACTATTATGTTTGTATAGGTCTGTATCTAATACATAAAAATCTTCTGTCACAATATTTCTTATCAAACTCTTCCTCAACGGCTTGTTTTTTTTTGTATTTTTTTTTTAACTATGAGAATAGGTCGCAGTCTAATTTAATATGGTTTAACAACATGTACGGGGTCGGCTAGTAATGTCCATAGCGCTGATGTACCAAGAAATCGGCCATACGGGCTGAAGTGAACCTTTCAACCTGTCCCGTTGCCGGCAGCTGCTCCACGAGTCGTTGTCTGGAGTGACTTCGCTGCTGCAGAGCGAGGATATGGAGGCGCAAGAGCGCGCGCACGCTGCGCACGCGCTGCTGGCCGCCGTACTGCGCGCGCACTGTCCCGCCGACCCCGCGCTGCCCGCACAGACTGCGCTAATGGGACACGCGCATAGGTGACCGTTTGCCTCTGTCCGATTAAACATAAATAGTAGATTAGCCAAGGGCTGTAAGGCATCAATACGGTAGTTGACACGACCAACAATAAATTATTTGATATGCGCGATTAACACAAAAATTACAATTTATTTCGGAAAATGTATCTCTTTTAGTCAATTACTAGTTATTACAATTTTTAAATTGATGAAACATAAAAAGAGTGCTCTGAAATATGACGTCATAAACCGCTATTTTCATACAAAATTCCGTTTTAAAAGTAACTTATTTGAAATTTTGTCAACTACCCAATTGCAGCCCGAGATCTTTAAAGGGCGCCTATAGTTCGAGGGTGCAATTGATGCTTACACCCGAGCTAACTACTCTGCTTTACATCTCGATTGTGAGGTAAGTAGAAGAAAACCGGCATTACAAGAATAAAACATTTACCTACTCGTTTTTCTTTTCGCCACTTCATGAACTCGTCGTAAGTTTTCAAATATCTCTCTTTAGAACTTTCAGGCAAAATATTGTTAATTGCTGCTTCAGCTTCCATTTTTCATTGAATCGGTCGGGAGTGCAGCTTATATCTTCATCACCCGACCCCGCGCTGCCCGCATACACTGCGCTAATGGAACACGCGCATAGGTGACCGTTTGCCTCTGTCACATTAAACATAAAAAAAAAAATTCTTCGTTTTTTTTTTTTTTGGATGCTGACTCTGTTGTTTTTGTCGTTTGTCTTCCACCTGGAGGTACTATGTGCTCAAATTATGGCTAAATGTAATAGTTATTTGTTATGCAAGGCTGCAAAGTGGTTATTTGGCGCGGGTGTTGAAATTGAAAGCTGAGCAAGCGAAGGAATCTAAGATTGAACCATAAGCTGCTTCGCTTGATTAAAAAAATAGAATCCTGAGCGTTGCGAGGCTTTTAAGATACGACACGCCAAATAATTTTGCAGCCATGCGGAACACACAACTTTACACCTCACTACAGCGAGGAAAATGCGAGAGGCAACTAAAACAATAAAAATAAATACTTCTCGCGTGATTTTTAAGGGAGATTTAAGGGAGGGAGGGCTGCATTTTGTACCATTACCATTAATTCTGTAGTTGTTGAAAACATATCTTCATCGCTGCTTGAATCACTCATTTTTATAGTTCGGACGATGCCGATACGAGCAGGGCTGGGCCTCTATTAATTAACCCTCTTTTGCCCATCTCTTCTCGTGCATACGGAACCGATTCCTTTTGGTTTTTCTTAAGTGCTTTTCGACCGGTTTTCCCGCCTTGTGAACTCGTTCGTGTTAATTATTTCTGTGTTATTCCTCCCCCAGCAACGGTCTAGAAGACCTGTTGCCAGAGGCGAGTGAAACCAACGGCGAAAACCTAGAGGAGTCCCTAGTCGACGAGCTGGTGGAGCAACTGGCATCTCTCTTCGATGGCGAGCTGAAGCCCGTCGCGCCTAAAGCACAGAAGAAGGTGCCCATGCCCAGCGAGTGAGTATCACGATCATTATTATTTTCATTTATCACTTTGTGTTTTTTGTTTTTTCACGTGTAAAAAAATGACGATCAAATTTATTTTATTTTATTATTACGACGACAAATAAGTTAGTTGGCTATGCCTGCCAGTATTTTCTTTTTCTCCAGCCAAGGAGTTTATACCTCATTCTAACTACTTTTTGAACACTCCTCGTGATATAAGTAGGATGACGCTACAAACAACTATACATTTTTACAGACTCACCCTTCAGAACCCCTTCGACCGTTAAGGTAACCGGAGTTTGGAAATCAGTTTCCTAAGAGGATTTTTTTTATACTGGTTTCTTCTACGTAACAACTTTAATACGGTTATTAGTTTCGTGGGTGGCTAAAATAACAAACATAGTAATTTTAGAGTACCACTTTCTTAGACGAATAAAAAAATCTTTATACTCGTAGAAAACCCATAGAAGGAGAGGCATATATCGACGGCAGCCGGCACCAACTGCTTGACGTGCCTTGCAAAGCACGGAACCGCTCGGAAAAATGATCGTTTAAGATCACTCAGGCGGCCGGGGCTACGACCGATGCGATGTGTGTTAGTGTATTGTAGCACAGAATACATAATAGTACAGGTACAGAAGATTCACTCCGCAAAATCAATTAAAGAAAAAGGGACTAGCAGCAATTACAATTAGGTCCAATTCAGATCGCACGGCGCTAAAAAAGCTAAGTTATATTCACCTACATGTTGCCTCTCTATCTACCGCGTAACTCTTACCTCTTCTGGCGCCTGAATTCCCACCTATTTGACACTCCTGAGTGGTCGCCGCATGTACTTACGCGTTCGATATCGACCCGCGTAGTGAAAGGCCTGATTGTAGTGAATGGCTTACTGTGCGTTCCCAGGCTGGACCTGTCCCGCTGGCAGCAGTGCGGCTCTCTTTCTACCGCGTAACTCTTACCTCTTCTGGCGCCTGAATTCCTACCTATTTGACACTCCTGAGTGGTCGCCGCATGTAAAGTCGGGGTCTGAAAATTTTTACCACCTTAAGGTTCATAATTGTACAGACAATTATACGACACAAGGTCGATATTTGTATTGATTTGATTAGATAAAGCTTATAGCTTAGAATAAAGAGTTGAGTACCAACCTGTCAAAGTTTAGAGCAAACCTTCTTCGCTCCCTCAAAGAGGTTTTATTTTATTTATTTTGTAAAAATAGTATTCAATATATTTTCAAACTTTCTATTTTGACAGAGTTTTGATCTGTGTCATTTTAACAAATGTAATAATTCTAAATTAATTTAGATACTTTTTAGAATCGAGGCTTCGGAACTTTGAAAGGTAATAAGTACATTGTTAAAGCATTATAGACAATAATGCACATCTTGCGACAAAGAGTCAAGTTTGAAAACTGGTAAACATTTTTAGACCCCGACCGTACTTACGCGTTCGTTACCGACACGCGTAGTGAAAAATGCCTGATTGTATTGAATGGCTTACCCTGTGCGTTCCCAGGCTGGACCTGTCCCGCTGGCAGCAGTGTGGCTGGTCGTCGGAGAGCTCGAGCTCGGAGTCGGAGGGCCCCGCGCGCGATGACGCGCCGTTGTTCGCCCCGGCCGCGCCCGCGCCGCGCCCCGCCGCCCAGTTCACGCCCACGGAGCTCCATATGGTCAGTGGAGCTTTTTTTTTATTATTTACTAGCTGACCCCGCGAACTTTGTTCCGCCTTAGACGCTGGTAATTATAGAACCCTCACTGATAGTTTTGGGATGTCTATATGGAATGAAAAAGTGGACTGTATTCTGAATCCTATAATGAACATAAATGAGCAGCTCCATATGGTCAGTGGAGCTTTTTTTTATTATTATTTACTAGCTGACCCCGCGAACTTTGTTCCGCCTTAGACGCTGGTAATTATAGAACCCTCACTGATAGTTTTGGGATGTCTATATGGAATGAAAAAGTGGACTGTATTCTGAATCCTATAATGAACATAAATGAGCAGCTCCATATGGTCAGTGAAGCTTTTTTTTTTATTATTTACTAGCTGACCCCGCGAACTTTGTTCCGCCTTAGACGCTGGTAATTATAGAACCCTCACTGATAGTTTTGGGATGTCTATATGGAATGAAAAAGTGGACTGTATTCTGAATCCTATAATGAACATAAATGAGCAGCTCCATATGGTCAGTGGAGCTTTTTTTTATTATTATTTACTAGCTGACCCCGCGAACTTTGTTCCGCCTTAGACGCTGGTAATTATAGAACCCTCACTGATAGTTTTGGGATGTCTATATGGAATGAAAAAGTGGACTGTATTCTGAATCCTATAATGAACATAAATGAGCAGCTCCATATGGTCAGTGAAGCTTTTTTTTTTATTATTTACTAGCTGACCCCGCGAACTTTGTTCCGCCTTAGACGCTGGTAATTATAGAACCCTCACTGATAGTTTTGGGATGTCTATATGGAATGAAAAAGTGGACTGTATTCTGAATCCTATAATGAACATAAATGAGCAGCTCCATATGGTCAGTGGAGCTTTTTTTTTATTATTTACTAGCTGACCCCGCGAACTTTGTTCCGCCTTAGACGCCATAAATGAGCAGCTCCATATAGTCAGTGGAGCTTTTTTTCTTATTATTTACTAGCTGACCCCGCGAACTTTGTTCCGCCTTAGACGCCATAAATGAGCAGCTCCATATGGTCAGTGGAGCTTTTTTTTATTATTTACTAGCTGACCCCGCGAACTTTGTTCCGCCTTAGACGCCATAAATGAGCAGCTCCATATGGTCAATGGAGCTTTTTTTTTATTATTTACTAGCTGACCCCGCGAACTTTGTTCCGCCTTAGACGCCATAAATGAGCAGCTCCATATGGTCAGTGGAGCTTTTTTTTTATTATTTACTAGCTGACCCCGCGAACTTTGTTCCGCCTTAATCGCCATAAGTCAGCAGATTTTTGATTTTATTATATTGTTTAACAATAAAATAAGATTGACAGAAGAGTCCGTTTTAAACGTCTTTTTTTTTTCATCCTCTTTGACTATATTTGCAGCACGCATTCAGTCAATTCAGTCAGTTTAATAATCTTATATGGTGGTTAAGTAATTTTAAATTTTCTAATTATCGCGCAATTTCCTTAATTTTTTCTTTCATAAGAACCTTCTCCTGATAATAACGAACAGAACAAAAAAAGAATTAGCGAAATCGGTCCAGCCGTTCAGGCGTGATGCCGTGACCAAGGGAAATATTGATTCATTTATATATATATAGATTATTAATAAGAAAGACCAGCCACTAGTCTTGCAAACCTCCACCAATCCGGATTTGGCCCCCGTGGTGGAGTATGGCCTATACCTTCCTCAGGGAAAAGACCCGTGCCCCTCAGTGGGGACATAATGGGTTGATGATGATGATGATGATTAATAAGAAAATCAACAGCGAAACTAAACATATTTCTACTTATAAAGTATCCATAGTAAGGCCGATTACAGATTTTCACGGAATTACTAAAGAATAGAAAATGTTTCTTAAGAAATAGATTTAACTTCTTAAATTACAGTTTTTTTCTTGGTTACGTAACGCTTTAGGCCCTTTCTCCACTGCTCCGGTCCGGCGTCCGGAATCAGTCATGAGAAAAATATCGGACGCCGGATTATGGTTCTCCACTTCATCCGACTATAATCGGCAATGGACGTGACGCAGTGATTTATTAAAATTCGGTTTTTCTATTCGAGGTAGGGGACGTTTTCCACACATTCTATTAATCTAATTAAATAGTATGGGAACATTTTTGGGTTGTATGCGCGGTGCAAAAACGTCTATTGTTTTTGTATGTCGATCACTTCGGACAGGTAAAATACCGTTCCGATCTAGCAAATTATCGGGCCGTTAAAAACCGGATGCCGGAGTAGTGGAGAAGCTTATTAGTATTCTTGTGTGTTTCTAAATCGGATCGGTAATTAACGTTTGCCGGACCGGAGCAGTGGAGAAAGGCCCTTATAGACCCCCACACTAGCGTTTTTCGAGCGTCGCCGCCGTGCCAGCGTCTGAATAGCGGCGAAGCAACATCCACGCCGCGGCGACGCGACGCGTTACGTACGGGCCACGGGACAATTCGCCCGAATGCGGCCCGAACGGCGAGGCGTCTTACCGCGTGGCTTGCTACGTACATTTCTATGAGTTTGTTTCAGTAGCTAGTCGCAGTCGCGACTGAAACAAACTCATAGGAATGTACGTAGCAAGCCACGGGGCTTCGCCTCGCCGCCGGTCGCACCGCGCGAATTTTTGCGCGGGCGTATATCCCGTGGCCAGGCCGTTATGGCAGTCTACCGAATGCAGGCTTACATCGCTAGCGTCGTAAATTTATCTTATCCGGTGACCTCTTTAGAGTTTCCCGTTTTGAAATCGTATGACTTGTGTCGCGTTGTCCTTATTAAACTTGAAAGATATAGGAAATACGCGCAGAGTTCTCAAAACGGAGTCGCGATTATTTTGTAGGGCTATCGGTATCCGAGTACAACCAACTCTTATTCTAAGAATACATAATGAAATAAGTAGATTAAGCGTCATAAATTATGATATTCAAATATATTACACCTCCCAAGTCCGGTGTTGCGTCGCCGCGGCGTACACGTTGTGCGGACGCTGGCACGGCGACACGTCTCCTATTTTTTTTTTCTATTTGCATGCTTTAATTATTTTTAATTTAACCTTAAGGTTGTTGGCATCAATGAACGATACCTATCTACAACTGGGTCCGGTAAGTTGCCAGGCGCAAAAGTAGAAGGAACCGGTCTAGTAGAAGTCGGACTCGCGCACGAAGGATTCCGTCCCGTTATCTATAAAAACGGCAAAAAATAATGTCTGTTGTATGAGAGCCCGCATAAATATTTATTTTATACTGTTTTTAGGGTTCCGTAGCCAAATGGCAAAAAACGGAACCCTTATGAATTCGTCATGTCTGTCCGTCTGTCCGTCCGTCCGTATGTCACAGCCACTTTTTTCCGAAACTATAAGAACGAAACTATATTGAAACTTGGTAAGTAGATGAATACATGAAAATCTCGTGAAAATTGCGTGAAAATCTCACAGTATTGTGATCCGCATTGAGATTTTCTCGCAAAAATAGAAAAAAAAAATTTTGGGGGTTCCCCATATTTAAAACTGACACTCAAAATTATTTTTTTTCATGGGCGAGTCCGACTCGCACTTGGCCGATTTTTTGTATTGTTGTCATAGCGGCAACAGAAATACATCATCATCATCTGTGAAAATTTCAAGTGTCTAACTATCACGGTTCACGAGATACAGCCAGGTGACAGACGGACAGACGGATGGACAGCGGAGTCTCAGTAATAGGGTCCGTTTTACCCTTTACGTACGGAGCCTTAAAACATCTACCCAGCTAAACTTACTCGTATTCCATTCAGAGTGCTTATACTGAGTTTTTTTTATTCACTCTCGATAGTGAGAGCGTTTGCGATTTGCATAAGAGTAACAAAGAGACAAATAGATGGCGCGCTTTGTCACTCCTATGCAAAACGCAATCGCTCTCGCTATCGAAAGTGAACGACAAAACTCAGTATACGCACTCTGAGTGCTTAGTGCGAGTTTTTTTAACTACTCGATCGCGTTAACGTAAACTCATATTCTATAGGAGTGACAAAGCGCGCCACATAGTTGTCTCTTTGTCACTCCTATACAAATTGCAAACGCTCTCGCTATCGAAAGTGAATGAAATAAGTCGCACTAAAGGCCCAGTTTTTGCTTGCGATTCGGTCGGCAGTTGCGTGAGGCGCGGCGCGCGGAGCAAGCCAACAACCCGCACTACCTAAAGGACGACTCCCCGCGCTTATACCACCAGGAGGAAGTCCCCGTCGCTGAGATCGCGCTCGAAGTGCCGCTGCAAATACACAGTCAGTACCCTTGATTCATTTGCCTATACTACAGTTCCCTCTCTGCTAGTCATACCTTGGATGGATACAAAGGATATAAAGATACATAATTCACACACAAACACACATACACACGCATTTACACACCCACTCACACACTAAGACAAATAGACACACATTTAAATTTGTTTAATTTTAAATTTTGCTATATATAAAATGTTATTTTAAGTGTAGCTTCTAGAAAATAGGTAATGCTGGCTATGGAAGAGCGGAGCGTCCTAACACAGGCATCTTTTTGCTTAAATGGGGGCTCCAAATACTGTAAAGACCAAAGGTATCTTAGGTTGATGAAAAACATTTTATTTATTATTTATTATTATGGATAGTACATCTACACTTTTAAACTAAAACTTTCGTAAGCACAACACATTGTAAACTTTTAGTCCGGATCAACTTACGGGTGTTGTTTTATCGGACGAGTCCGACCAGTACATCTACACTTTTAAACTAAAACTTTCGTAAGCACAACACATTGTAAACTTTTAGTCCGGATCAACTTACGGGTGTTGTTTTATCGGACGAGTCCGACCAGGTTTCGCTCCGATTCGCAGAGCTTAATCATGGTGAGCAGAGACGGAGCTCGCGTCGTCGGTTGCTCGTCTCAGACTCATCCTCACTCATCGAAACCTGGTCGGACTCGTCCGATAAGACAACACCCATAAGTAGATCCAGACTAAAAGTTTACAATACATCTACACTAATGTTATGAACAGGAAATGTTTAGTTTTTGGGGGTAATTTCCGAAACTACTAACGATGGCGACTGTACTAGTTCTTTGTTAGAACTGTGCTACAGTCCTTTGCATACGGAACCCTAAAAACCCGACTTCAGAACAATACACCACTAAAACGTTTTCTGCGTTTTTAGTGGTGTATTTTTCTGTGGCCTGGCTAAGCCAACCAAATCCTGAGCAATTTGAATCTTGTGACAGTCAAGTTCCACGCTAATTTGACAGTTAGCTATTAGAAATCGCTCAGGATTTGGTGCGCCTAATAGAGACTGAAATCGGTTCTTATTTTTTATCTCACATTTGTGAATAATTACTAAATACTCTGGGACTACTTACAGTATAATTTGTAAAACATATACATATTACCAATCCGGACTTGGCCCCCGTGGTGGAGTACGCCCTATACCTTCCTCAGGGAAGAGACCCGTGCCCCTCGGTGGGGACATAATGGGTCGATGATGATACATATTATTAAAGAATTGCCCCCGATACACCTTATTTTCTGCTGTCCAATAACAGCATTGACTGTTTTCTATCTAAGAGTTTGTCGAAATCAGTTAAGATTTGACGAATTTATGCAATAACATAGTCAAAAAAAGGAATAAAGTACTCAAATTGATTACCTCCTAATTTTTGGAAGGTTAAAAAGTAAAATGACATTTGAATTAAATTTGTGGCGACCACAAGATGCTCAACCTTTTCTCGGAACAAAAACAGATTGTATGAAGACAAGGTGTATTGCAACATAATGTTTTAAAATTCACTGTGTATAATAATTGTCGCAACGTAGTGTAATTACTTATAATTGTTCTACTTATTTATTTTCAGCCAAGAGATCTGACAAATATTTAATCACCATGGAAAGCTCCAAGAAGTCCAAGAAAGAAAAACGCTCTACGAAAAAGCGGAAGAGCAAAAAAGATAAACATTCCGAGGACTCCGATAGCGAAGGTATTTCTTATTTTATTTTGCCGTTTTCTGTAGTTGATATCAGATATGTCTGTAGAGATTACTCTAAAAACGGCTGGCACTGAGAGCGAAAAATCTAAACGAGCAAAAGTTGAGAAAGTCAGTTTACCCATATCCATAGCCCTCGTCTGATTCTAGACGAATAAATCTACTGCGCGCAACTTCAAACAACAAATTCACAATGCTTTCCTTGTACAATACTCTTGATTTAACACACAAGACTTTATTAAAGGATTCTAATTTAGAAAAAAAGTGCCAAGTGCAAGTTGAACTTGCCCACAAAGGGTTCCATTATCACGTTTGTTGTATGGAAACCCCACTTAATTATCTAATTCTGTTTTTAGTATTTCTTGTTATAGTGGCAACAGAAATACATCACGGTTCACGAAATACAGCCTGGTGACAGACAGACAGACCGACAAAGGAGTCTTAGTAGTGTGGTCCCATTTTTCCCATTTGGATTCGGAACCCTAAAATGCATGCCCTAAGGGTAACTCGATATAACAGTACAAGTTACCTCAATTTTATCGATTAATAATTTGTTTCAGTACCTATTGGTTATCACCGCATTCTTAATATCTATCGGGGATACTATAAGTAAAACTAGCGCCGCCGAGGAAAAAATAATTCTCTCAATCACGTTAATAGAACCCATAGCAGTGAAGTTAAGGCAAAAAATCACAGAAATATACTCCCAAAACTCGACGTCAAGCCGGAATCGGGAGAAAAGGCAAGCCATACTGGTTAATGCATACATTAACGCCATACACGGCCGTTTTTGGCATAAATGCAATTTAGTCCCAGGTTTGTGATCCTATGTTCTTTGTCGTGGGTCCTCGATCTGTATAAAAGGTATGATTTTTTTCCTCGGTGGCGCTACCCCTTTGTTACCGGTGTTACCCCTTTAATGTTATGTAAGTTATAATTTAATGCAAGTTGGTGCTAACCAGTGAACGAGAAGAAAAAATTGCTTCAAACAAAAGCTCGATTTGAGCTGTTCTTACAAGTATTGTTGCCCATTTAATTTAACAATTTCTGTCTCTATGTAATATCTCAAATGTGACCAACTGTGACGGTTCAATCAATCGCCAAATTAGTGCGACGCACTCCCCGTTTCCTCATGGTCATACTAATATGTCATGTCAGTATGACTACGAGGATATACATGTCTACTGACATGACATATTAGTATGACCAGCACTGACTAATTTGGCGATTGATTGAACCGTCACAGTTGGTCACATTTGAGAGTGCTAGTGTGAGGACGCACTTGATGGAAGACCCGTTATAATTAGCAACGTGTCGTTGTCCCGGCAGAGAGCTGGGGCGGCGGCGGCGGGGCGGGCGGCGCGCGCCCCGAGGTGGCGGAGGGCGGGGAGCTGCCCGAGGGTGCGGCCGCCTCGGACGACGAGCCGGCGGCGCGCGACGACCCGCACAGGGCGCTCGACCTTGACCTCGACGTGTCAGTAACCCCACGCCCCTATGATCCCGCCTCTCTGCTTTTGTGTTCCAACCTGTCTCCAACCTCCACCTCGACCTGCTAGTAACGCACCTTATTATTCCTTCTCCCCAGGCTCCTATGATCTTGCCCCGCCGCTTGTGTTCCAATCCGGCTCCACCTTGACAGTCAGTGACGAACCTATGAGACTGCCACTCTACTCCCCACATGCTACCACTCGGCTCTATTCGATATTATGTTACATTTTCATAACCGTGCACTCGAGCCCGACCTGCTCCGCATATTAAGACCACCATATCCTCTTGCGGCCCGACCTTGAAAATAACAATATGTTTTTGTACATTTTATTTGACATTGGGCCACACGAGGATATAATGCACAGTTGCAAACTTGTAACTGCCAAATACCATAGTTATTGATATCGTAAACACCGAGATTCCTACAAGTTTCGTGGGCATAATTAGGCATCGAATCGCTCGTAGCTCCGACTGCTCCGATTGTTTTTAAGATCACTTAAAAACAATCACGAATGTTAAGCAACATAGGGCGCGTTCAGTGCATGGATGGGTGACCGTTTATGGACTAACGCTAGTGGCATTTTTCCGAGCGGTTCCGTGCTTCGCAAGGCACGTTAAGCAGTTGGTGCCGGCAATAGATAGCAGTCGTTAAACCAAGTCAGAGGCCTTAGGGGCGGCTTGAAAACTTCCGACAGTAAGACCAGCCACTAGTCTTACAAGCCTCCACCAATCCGAACCTGGCCCCCGTGGTGGAGTATGGGCTATACCTTCCTCAGGGAAGAGACCAGTGCCCCTCGGTGTGGACATAATGGGTTGATGATATTGATGAATTAGGCATCTGGACGTGTCAGCCATTGTCACTGCTTAGGACAAATCCTAGCTCCTCAGCCACTCAGGTTTTCTCACATTGTTTCAAAAGCTGTGACTGAGAAAATTGAAATAAGAAAGCAAGAAACATTACAACAACAGTTACACACACATTAAAGATAAAACAAAATATGGGCAAAATAAGACAACAAACTTTGTCGCTGGTTGCTGATTCAGCATGGTGCTGTGGGTACAGTCGGGGTCTGAAAATGTTTACCACCTTAAGGTACCATTAAGGTTCATAATTGTACAGACAATTATATATTTGTATTGATTTGATTAGATAAAGCATAAAGCTCAGAATAAAGAGTTGAGTACCAACCTGTTAAAGTTTAGAGCAAACCTTCTTCGCTCCCTCAAAGAGGTTTTATTTTATTTATTTTGTAAAAATAGTACATATTCAATATATTTTCAAACTTTCTATTATGACAGAGTTTTGATCTGTGTCATTTTAACAAATGCAATAATTTTAAAATAAGAAATGCATTTAGATATTTGTTAGAATCGAGGCTTCGGAACTTTGAAAGGTAATAAGTACATTTTTAAAGCATTATAGAATATAATGCACATCTTGCGACAAAGAATCAAGTTTGAAAACTGGTAAACATTTTTAGACCCCGACCGTACGAACCCTCAGCGCTGATATTCAGCCAGTCCTATTAGTTCCTGAATGTTCTAGAATCCATGGTGGCCTGTTGCCAATTAATAAATTGCTGAACCATGCTGGCGGCGCTAGCTCTCACTCCCTGCTCATAAATCATCATGATTTATTTTGTTGTATTTATTTCCAGTCCACTGCGAGAAGAGGAGCTTCTCTCGACCAGAATACTGCAGTACCCATCACCTGAGAGTGGTTTGCTGAAAAGGAAACCCAAGGAGTCCAAGAAGAACAAACACGCCACAGAAAAAGCCGGCGATGCTAAACATGAAAAGTCTAAGAAAAAAAAAGACAAAAAATCTAAGCACAATATTGAAATTGATTTTCTGAACGATGTCAAGAATGATAACAATGCTGATGACGACATGCTTATGCTGAAGAAAGTAAAAGCTAAGAAAAGCGCTGTTATTAACGACGAGATCGGCGATCACACCACCAAGACTGAAAAGCATAAAAAGTCAAAGAAGGAAACTAAAGACAAAGATTCCAAGCATAAGAAATCGTCCAAGAAAGGTATGACTCAGCCTTATACAAGGAAATAGTTGGTTTTATCTTTTGTCACAACGTAGATAACATTTATTTTGTATTATTCCAGATAAACACGAGACGAAAGTTGGTTACGAAGAAGCTTTAGGCATTTCGACGCCCAGTAAGGAAGTTGTATAGTCTTCAACGTCGCTCATATATTCGAATATAAACCTTTAATTCTTCTCATCCACACTCATGCCGTGTTCATGTGCAGTGCAATCTTTTTAAGTTGAACAATGTACAGTCGAGTTCATAAATATATGAACACTTACGGGGCTTCAACAATATGTGTGCAAATAAGGTTACAAAAATATCTAGCATGTTATGCAATCAAAAATATATCAACGTTTTACTGGTCATAAATATCAACACAAGGCTTGATAAATATATAAACAACTGAAAATTTATAAATATCTGCACAAAATATTGTCAACAACTATAGTTTCATATATATCTATACATTAATTGGTCATTTTTATTAGGACAAGCTGACCTACAAATATATCTACACAAATGTCAGCCATATTTATGTGAACAACTTATAGGTACGAACTCCATGATAATCGTTTAAAGAGGTTTTATATTTATGACTTCTTGATGGCCACTTATTTATCTAAATTAAAATCTTTTATCTAAATTAAAATATTTATGAAAGATAACTTATAAGTACAATTGTGGATATCCGAGATGGAAAATCGAGAGGAACTAAAATTATTTAAAATGCTCCCAAAAAGCCCCGATCTTAACCCCATAGAAAATCTATGGGGTTAGATGGTGCAAGATTGCGATGCTACAAAACCGCTCGTAGCCTCGGCGACGATCATTAAGGTCACGATCATTAACGATCATTAAGGTTAAGCAACATACGGCGCGTTCAGTCCATGGATGGGTCACCATCTATGACTAACGCTAGTGGCAGTTGGTGCCGGCTGCCGTCGATAGATGGCAGTCGTTAAGCCAAGTAAGAGGCCTTAGGACGGCTTGAAAACTTCTGACAGTAATACCAGCCACTTGTCTTACAAGCCTCCACCAATCCGGACTTGCCCCCATGGTGGAGTATGGCCTTACCTTCCTCAGGGAAGAGACCCGTGCCCCTTGGTGTGGACATAATGGGTTGATGATGATACTTAATAGTTACGTTATTTTTTTTATTCATATACTATATCTACTGCATTACCTTTAGGTAGTAGTTCTGTGACAGCAGGATAAAAAATAGCAAACTCATAGTATGTGAGGAAGATATAAAAATATCAAAATGTACGTTTCAACCGTGGTAAAGGGTAAACACACCTAAATGTTTAACTATATACCTCCCAATCTAGCCATGTCATTTGTATTAGTAAGTATATGTACTTTTAGCGATTGAAAAACTAGCGATGTAAAAATTCCAAAAAAGCGTAGTTGGAACTCACGCCATCACTAAACAGAAGTTGCGTACAGATACCCCTAGACCACTGCGTCATTTACTACTAGGTTCTAAAATAGTCAACGGATAAAACAAAATAGCACTGTCTCCGCTCTGTTTGCCCGTATTCTTCATGAAATGAAAATTTAGCGAGCGATGACGACGTTGCCATGAGAAGTTTATATCGCATACAGATACAGACATATGCACTGACAAGACTGCACTGCACTCGTGAATTGTCAAATCACATGTTCACATAAATATGGCTGACATTTGTGTAGATATATTTGTAGGTCAGCTTGTCCTCATAAAAATGAATATTTATGTAACTATAGTTGTTGACATACATATGGCAATATTTTGTGCATAATTTATAAATATTCTGTTGTTTATATATTTGTGAAGCCTTGTGTTGATATTTATGAGCAGTAAAACGTTGATATATTTTTGATTGCATAACATGCTAGATATTTTTGTAACCATATTTGCACACATATTTTTGAAGCCACGGAAGTGTTCATATATTTATGAACTCGACTGTATTAGCTAATTTTGTTTATTACTTTACATGTACTTTGGTTATTTCACAACAATCTCTAAAGTGAAATATGTCCATAATAATATTACTTAAGTCTATGTTATGAAAAGGCAAATATATAATCATGTACAGTTTTATTATTAAAAGAATTTATGAAATGTATATAAAGACTCTTATTTTGTATGATACGTCAGGTTCTCATTTGTTACAATTACTTTTATTGGATTTTGTTCTTTACTATCACTGGATTTTTACCCGAACTCATTTTCTTTATGAACATGCTCTTTCCGAGATGAGTGGAGTCTTGTCTAGCTAGCGCCTGCATTAGCAACGTCCCTTGGATTTTTCTGCACCGGCTTTGTAAGCGATTGCGACCTATAACCAAGTTTATATTCGACGAAATTATTTATGGGTGCATAAAATGAAACTAAAAAGCAGATCTAAATTACTTTTATTAAACTATGACAAGTTAAACAAGTCACAATAAATAGTTACACAGAGTTACATTGGCATACCTACTAAATTGTACTTAAAACTTTCCATTACAATTTGACTTAAAAATGAATAGAAGTAGGGTACATGAAATAAATTCAGTTTGCTATATACAAAGGAACATACAAGTACAATTGATTATTGCGTTGATACACGTCTGGGCTAAACGCCTTGAAAATAAATTTAAATAACTATGTTACTAATCTATGTTATATGCAATGACGCAGACATGTTAGTTGTCTGTTAATACTTTACGGCTATAGTATACACTGCGCTCAACGGTACACAAATACCAAAGCCAACAACGAAGAATGCAACAAGATAATTATAATGTTTATTTCACTAACTACTCAACAATCAACATGATGGCGCTTAAATTAAAAAATTACCTACTACAATAAATAGAATGAGTGTTTTATCTTATCTAGCTGTTGTCATAAAACTGTCACTGAATGCAACAGCAGACTACAGGTAACATTGATTAAATCGTTACAAAAATAATACACATAGCTTTATGCAAAACTGATACAAATACCTGTAAACATTCAAAACATAAAAGGTCTTTCATGAATAATGTAAATACATAAAAAATAATGGCTATATTTTCTTCTCTATCTACAAAAAAACGTGAAGCTTGCTATGGAAAACGGACTTGTTTAAAACAAATACTGCTATACAATATTATATTTACATACATACAGTTTCTTGGGTGCATTACATCAATCAATCTTCCAATATCAAGCAGTGCAAGATAACTCTTTACGCGGCGACGTGAACGGATACGATAAACCGTAATCGAGAGTTTACATTACAATTCTAGGGATGAAGAATACTGGGGCGGCTGCTGTCTACTTCTCCATCATGTACTTAGGGATGTCAAACTTGACCTCGACGCCGGCCTTCTTGGCGAGTGCCACAATCTCGGAGAGCTGCACCACGAGCTGCGCCGCCTCGTCGAGGTCGTCTCGGGGCACGATGCGCAACCCCGACTCCGCCACTAGCTTGCGGGCTTCGTTCACTTTCGTGCCCTGCACACACACAAACATTAATAACAATCTATTTCCACATCATTGACGGGGCATCCCTCCGGAAGGGTTGACCGATTTTTTGTTATGAATTAGGCTTGTAATTGTTATAAATCAACACAACACACATATTCCATGGTTCTGTAGCCGCAGGATCTTACAATGAATATACGGCTACAGTTAATATATGGGGTGTCCCAAAAATGACACGTCACAGTGACACCGGAGGTAGACCTGCCCAAAAGGCCGATGCCTTTTCGATAACCAACCTAACATGACCTCAGTAAAAGTTGCACGGGTTTTGAGATATGGCCAATTTAAACTTGTTCTTTCACTTTTTTTAACAAGTTTAGTGCTAGCATTAAGTTAGATAGCCCTCGTGTTTGGTTTTTTTTTATTTGTACTCGGTCACGAACTTACTAACTTAGCGTAAGGGCTAGCATAGCACTAAAGTTGTTAAAAAAAGTGAAAATTTAGAATAAGTTTAAATTGGCCATATCTCGAAAACCGTGCAACTTTTACTAAGGTCATGTTAGGTTAGTTCGACGCCTCTTGAGCAGATGTATCTCCAGTGTCACTGTGACGTGTCATTTTTGGGACACGCTGTATTCATAAAATATGGGTTATAATCCCCAAAACACATCTTTGTAAATAAGTGATGTTGGTACCAAAGCTTGTGCGTGAGTCCGACTCGCATTGATCATCTACGTTTTTTCCTTCAATTTCGATAAACAGGTTTTAAAAAAGAAAATACACTTCATGATTACAAAATAAATAATATATCCACTCACATTATCTTGTCCTATCAAGATACAATCTTGTGATCCTACATACGATTATTCATCCATACGACTAATCTATGACGTACATGGGCTCCATATGTACTTTGATAAGTAGCTAGTACTATACAATGTTTCACAACGTTTTACAATGAATTTTAACGAATGCATACCTGAAGCCGGACGATGACAGGAATCTGAATGTTCAGAGTCTTGGCGGCGTTGATGATGCCCTCCGCTATCACGTCGCAACGCATGATGCCTCCGAAGATGTTGACCAGTATCGCAGACACTTTCGGGTCAGACAGGATGATTTTGAATGCTTCCTGTAAGTCAAATCACACTCTTAATGTTTTGTAAGCAGCCAGCTGCTTGTTCATTTTGATTTTTAACTTAATTAACTACGTCAGTTTATGTAGGTTTTTAATTTGATTAAAATGATTAATACGCTACTTGACTCGTGTCAAATTTGACGCGATAAATGGATATTTCCTGTAGTATCTAACGTAAGAAACCGAAATAATATTGACTTTGCTAAGTAAATATGCAGGATGGCTGCAAAATTTGCAAATTAAAAAAATATTTTTCGCTTTTAATTCGGAACGGTGAAAACACTATCCGCCATCTTGAAAGCACCTTTGGTTGTAAACAAACATCTGTCAGTCGTGCCTGCGTAGGTTCTATTGTGATTTGGATTGGATTTAGGTTTTTGCAAAAACTCTTCTTGTGCAGTTAGTGTCTTATCATTTTATTGATGAGCGCAATCATGGACGCTGGATTCGTGGAAGGTGATAGTATCAATTTGCCAAAACCAAACCAAATCAACCCAAGCATTATTACAGCTAAAAACGGTTTCAGTGTACATTGATATTACAGGACTTACATTAAAGTAATCATCACTTAGATACACCCAAGTTTCAGTCGATAAAGAATCGGGGTCTCTCTCGGCAAGTTTGAACCAAGTTTTTCGTATGTTTATTTCACTGGGTACACGAATCCGCGACTTCCCGGCGGTCTTTATTGACGTGTTTTTGGATTCTCGAATGATGCAATAATGATAATTGATATATTTTGCATGTAAACTCGATGAAATCATGGTTGCGTTGTTGTTATTTCACTATGCTCACAGATCACTGACAGATTTTAGGACTAGGTAAAGATCGTTTCACCAAACAAGTCCCACGGTAAAATCTTTAAGGCCATAACAATAAAAGCCAAAATTCATTAATTCATACTTCTTTCGTGGCACGAACTCTACCTATGTTGAATGTCAAACTTTGTTTACAAACGTTTAGGACTTCAAATCATAGACAAAAATGGCGGACCGCGTTTTTGGCTGTTTAGCAAAGCAACGTTTTAAAATAATGTTTTTGTCGCTTTTAGGTCCTCAAAAAATATACTAAAATATTTTTTGGTCTAATTGGTAATCTTACTTGAAAAAAGAGTACCTAAAGTAGCGGATTCCACGCTGTTCCATTCTTTTAACATACTATGTTACTTAAGAAGAGTTATTATTTTTTGGCCATTATTTCGATTGGCATCATAAAAGTAGGGGTGTTTTTTTTTACATTTAAGTCGGTTCGATTCCAGACGAGGCATGTAATTTTTAGAAAATCTTTTAATGCAGAATTACTAACTTTTAAAAATAACAAAGTCTTCTTTCAGTAAAGTACCCTATCTACGATATTTAAGGTACTTTCCCTTCATGTCTCATAACTTTGGGACGCCCTGTATATCTCACAAAATTATTTTCTGTGCTTTTCCCTATTCTAAAGCTCTTTCAGATTCACAAAATGACCGGATAGATAAATTAAACCGGCTACTGTACAATTTAACCTTCGGTCGCCTTGTTTCCGATTGCCGTCCTTACAAGGATACAAGGATGTTCAGAAGAGGCATATGAAAAGGTGCAACATTGAGCCCTCTCAGTGGGAGCGTAAAGCGGAAGATCGCCCAGCGTGGAGACTACTAGTGCAGGGCAGTGTAGACGAGTTTGAAAGGAGGAGACTGCTCGACTTAGATGCCAAGCGCGACGAGCTAAAGGCCCGAGCACTTCGGGCTTTCCGAGCCAAGATCGGCTACACCAGTCACCTGAGGGCACACCAGCGAAACCCTCAACCATAAAGAAATGAGAGTCCTGTATGCGGTCGCTATGGCCGAACACGGCTAGGAGGATATATATATATATAACCTTCGGTCATAGAGACCAAGTACTTTTTTGACACGAATAAATTTATTCGAAATTTTATTTTAACTCGGGACACAATGCATGTGCCCCTCTCTTCTAAACGACTTATTGCCAAATTGTTGGCATTCAATATTTATGACCCTATTATTGTTAAGACAATAACGCAGGGACCTCTAAGTAATAGAAATTGTAAGACAAGTGACACCTCTGTACTCTGAGGTTGTGAAGAAAACTTATAGTAGGTTAAATTTGACCGCTGATTTAAACTGCCAGCGCAGACAAAAGAAAAGCCCTCCTTAAAAAAACTAATTTTAGTTAATCAGAACATACAGGGTGGTTTTTCTGGAAAATTATTAGAATTAGAGTTGTTTTTAGAACAACACAGGGTGGATATACTTTGTGTCACAGAGCACTGGCTACTGGAGACTCAAATGAATTTTTCTCTGAATAATTATCAAATAGCCAGTTGCTTCAATAGAAAGTCTGCAAGGCATGGGGGGTCCTTGATACTAGCAAAAAATAATTTGAAATTTAAAGAACGGAATGATATTTGCAGACTATCTGTTGAAAGAGTAATTGAAATATCGTGTGTTGAACTGTCTGGACACATTGTAGTAGCCTTGTACAGGCCCCCTACCAGCGATTACAGTTTATTTGAAACCATATTAGAGGATGTTTTAAAGGTAGCTTCTAGCAGCAATAAGAAAGTCATAGTCTGTGGTGACTTCAACATCGACTTAATGGCAGACACCGCCTTGAATACTAAATTGACAATTCTCTTCAAATCGTTTAATCTAATAAATATTTTTTTGGAGCCTTCTAGGATAACTGAAACTACTGCCACCTGCCTAGATAATGTTTACTGCGATTATTCCACAGAAAATTGTCTAAAGTCAGACCACAGCGGTCAAGTTGTGCATTTTGAAATAAATACAAAAAACGCCGAACCGGTTAATCTCTGCCGGCCCGTAACAAGTAAAAAATTAGTTTCGTTTAAATCAGACCTCGAAAGTGGTATAACGACTCAAGCAAATTATGAAAATGCTAATTCTCATTACAAAGAGTTATTCGAAGTCGTGTCAGATAGTTTTAAAAAGATTTTTAAATATTTTTAAATTGCGCCATCTAAAAAGCAACGACAATAGAGTAGGATTTAGTGAATGGGCAACGTTAGGTATTCGAAAGAGCAGAGACACACTTTATGAATTATATGACAAAAAGACTTTTACACATGATGCCAACTTCATACAGTACGTAAAAAAATATTCAAAATTATTTAAGGCCGTCTGCCATAAAGCTAAATGCGATCATATAAAAGGTAAAATCCAACAATCACCGAATAAAATAAAAACAATTTGGACCATAATAAATAGAGAAACGGGTAAAGCAAAATTAGGAGACCGAGATATTTCACTTAAGATCGATGACAAAATGATAACAACAAATGAAGGTATCGCTGCAGCTTTCGAACAGTTCTTCACTAATGTCCCAATCGTAACTACAGCTCCATTAGACTCGTCACCAGATCGTGCGGCGACATTATTAAGGGACCATGTCCCCGCGTGCGAACACGATTTGACATTTAATTACATTGAGCCCCATGACATTGTTAAGAATTTTAAATTATTGAATCTTAAAAAAACCGAGGACTTACGGGGTTTGTCAGTAAACTAAAAGTAGTTAATTCAGTGATAAATATCCTAGCTTTGCCGTTAGCACAGATTTTCAATAAATGCGTAGATGAAGGAGTATTTCCAGACCTCATGAAATATAGTAGGTTAGTGCCCTTATTTAAAAGCGGTGATAAACAAGACCCAACAAATTTTAGACCCGTTTCAGTCCTACCAGTATTAAGTAAAATATTTGAAAGAATTATCTTAGATCAATTGCTTATTCATTTCAATAATTACCAACTCCTCCATAGTCAGCAGTTCGGTTTCACTAAAGGGCGGAATACAACAGACGCTGGAGTCATGTTAGTTAAACATATTTTCAGTGCGTGGGAGGATCATAATGATGCTATAGGAGTATTTTGTGATTTGTCAAAGGCATTTGATTGTGTAGACCACAAA
Source organism: Yponomeuta plumbellus (assembly GCA_947310845.1). NCBI lineage: Eukaryota > Metazoa > Arthropoda > Insecta > Lepidoptera > Yponomeutidae > Yponomeuta > Yponomeuta plumbellus. The sequence goes on along the minus strand of OX371198.1, from coordinate 11,560,594 downwards.
ACACTGCTCTCAAAATTAAAACACTATGGAATAAAAAAATTAAGTTCAGATCTTCTAAAATCATATTTAGAAGGAAGGGTTCAAAAAGCAGACATAAACCGTATTAAATCGTCAGGTTCACTTGTAAAAATGGGAGTCCCCCAGGGATATATCTTAGGGCCGTTCCTTTTCCTGGTCTATGTAAATGATTTACCGTTTATGGTACAAAAAATGTGTGAGATAGTGCTATTTGCTGATGACACGTCACTTATTTTTAAAATAAGGAGACAGGAAAATAATCTTGACGAAGCAAATAATGCTCTCTCGCACGTTCTAGACTGGTTTACAGCAAATAATCTGTTGTTAAATTCAAAAAAGACAAAATGTATGAAGTTTACCCTACCTAATGTAAAATTAGTTGAAAATAACATTGTGATTGGAAATGAAAAACTAGAATTTGTTGAAGATACTGTATTTCTGGGCATCACAATCGATGCCAAACTACAATGGGGGCCCACATATTGTAAAATTAGCACATAGACTTAGCTCCGCAGCATATGCCGTGAAAAGAATTCGAGAACTTACTGACGTTGCAACTGCTAGGCTTGTTTATTTTAGTTACTTCCATAGTATTATGTCCTATGGTATACTACTATGGGGCCGGGCAGCAGACATTGAGTCTATCTTCATATTGCAGAAGAGAGCGATCCGATTTATTTACAAGCTAGGTAGTAAGGACACACTAAGAAATTTTTTCAAAGAAATCAACATCCTAACAGTTGAAACCCAATACATTTATGAAAATATTATGTACGTTAGGAAAAATATTAAAGACTTCGAAACACTTGGTAGCCATCATAACGTTAATACTAGGAATAAACATAAATTGTCATTTCCACGATTTAGACTTGCAAAAGTTAATACTTCCTTTATGGGGCACTGTATAAGGTTCTACAACAAGATACCCCAAGATATATTAGAGTTACCTCCAACGCGATTTAAGAATTGTGTTAAGCACACTCTTTGCAAAAAAGCTTATTATAAAATCAACGATTATTTAGAAGACAAGGACGTATGGCTTTAAATAGTAGTTTAATATTAAATTTAATCAGAGGATAAATGTGTCTAGTGTTCAACACATCCAAGATATTGTTTTGTAAGTTTTATTTGTATTAGCTTTAAGTTGATTTGAGAAAAGATGGTCAGAGTGGAGTTTTTTTTTTTCGCTGCCTTTTTCCACTACAGACGGCCCCAAGGCAGCGGCTAACATTATACATAACTGTATGTACATTGACATTCAACAAGCAGAATGTAAATTCTTTACGTTGAAATAAATTTCTGATTCTGATTCACTGTAGGGCACAGCCCTTCTCTCAGAGAGAGAGTGTAGACTTAATCGCGGATTGGCGGTTTCAAGCTCTGGGGTAAGTGAATAGCTCAAACACTCAGGTTTCCTCACGATAAGATAAGAATATTCTTTTATTGCACACAAGAAACCAGAGACAAATAAAATTTACAATAAAAAACATACAATAGGCGGTCTTATTGCTAACAGAAATATTAGCACGATGTTTTACTTCACATACTAAGATTGGTACAATAACTTCACAAATGTACATAACTTAGAAAACTAAGTCGTAGGTACATGCTCGCACTGGAAATCGAACCTGAGTCTCCCACTTCAGAGTCCATTGTTTTACCCACTAAGCTACTACCGCTTATGTTATCGTCCACTTTATAATGCTCATTGCTCTTTAATATCCATCTACCCAATGACGGAGACAGACACCTTGGACTTTGGACTTGGGTTTATATTATTGCTTTCGTATTGTGGTCCTTATAAAATTAATGTATTGCAAAATGCGGGGCCCCTAAAGTAAACACAGGTTTTGAAAGCACTAATAATGATTCAGAGTATCAAAGGTCGCATAACATAAAAGGTTATCAAAACTGTCGTGTAATTGAACTTAAAAATAGATCAACGTCTTAGGGTTAATAAACTATGGACCCCTGTCCATAGTTTATTAACCCTTTATTATGAAAGTTTCTACAGTGTTTCAGAACTATCAATTGGATAATGGCTTTAAAAAAATTACGTCAAACATTACACTGCCGTGGCGACTTACATAATAGGGGTTCTATTCGTGAATGACAATAGAAAGGTCTATGCCGAGCGATACATTGAAAGATTGCTCCAGGGCTAGGCGTGCGGGGCGTGCTCATTTGAGTGAAATTGGCTGGCATATCATAGCCAGTTCAATGCATGAGTTCTAGGTTTTGAAAATATATTTCATTAAGAATCAAATACTCTAAAAATGCAACGGTGTTGTATAAACTCGATTCCTCAAAACACTTCAAAAAAGCCGATTAAATAATCTGTGGTGGAGATTTTACAAGGAAAAGTGCTGAACCGGTAGACTTTTTTTTTTTGTTCTTTTCAAGATCATAACGCAACTGATTTATCCGTGGCTACATCTTTCTGGAAACAGAGTTTTAGTTTGGTTTTAGAGGAATCGTGTTTAGATTTTTTTGACAATTTTTTCTCCAAAATAATCTATTTAGAGATTTTTAATGGACAATTTATAAATCAAATCCAATTAATTTGATTTGATCTATAGAGGTATAACATAACAACACTGCATACCGAAACAGCCTGCGCCGTGGCGCCGCCGCCCACGTCGAGGAAGTTGGCCGGATCGCCGCCGTACAGCTTGATGATGTCCATAGTGGCCATGGCCAGCCCCGCGCCATTCACCATACACCCGATGTTGCCTGCAACCCGAACTCGGTTCAAATACATTTTATAGACAACTTTATAGTTTTATTACACATTCAGAAATTACAGTCTTATTTTAAAATAACACGATTCTATAAAACACTGGTTAAACGCCGATTAAAATAGTCTGTGGTGGCGACACTGTTTCAATCGTCTTTTGTCGTTTAAGGAATCGAAAAACGTTTTTATAAATAATACCAGCAATTTTATTGTTTTCGATCGGAACCGAAGGTCTTTGCGCAGTAGTGAAACACAAACTATAGTCAATTTTTTTTAGCGTAGAAAAATACCATTGACTCACGACACATGCGTAATCTTGAGAACAGGAATGCAAGACATTTGTTGCGGTGTTGGCACTCATCATATGATCACTCTTTGTTTCAACATACCATCAAGTGCAATGTAGTTCAAGTTATATTTGGCAGCTTCGATTTCTTTCGGGTCTTCCTGTGTTATGTCTCTCAATGCAAAGAGCTCCTGTTGTCTGAACTCCGCATTATCGTCGAACCGGAACTTGGCATCCAAGCAGAAGACTGCAACAATGTATTTTAGTTATTAGCATTGCTGATCTACAAATACACATAACCTTTTGATAATTAAATACACATGCATGCTATCTAGTCTAAAAAGCTAGTGATTGGAGTAGAAAATAAGCATAGGTATCTAATTCACCATAAGGGACTAACATTGGCCAGTTAGAGCATCTTCAGCATAGGGGTTCACCTCAATCAGCAGAGCATCTTTCTTCAAGAACAAGTCATACATCCTTTTGATCATCTCCAACGCTTCTTGAGCATGACTTTCTAGATTTATCTGGAAAAAAAAAATTGTTACTGACATTGATGTGTTTCAACTTATAAAAATTACCTTCTTGAATTAGGATGAAAAACATACTTTCTTAATGACACGTTTGATTTGCTCATCAGTGATACCGGTCTTAATGTCGATAGGTTCATAGGTGATAGCATCAGGATTTTCGGCTGCAACATCCTCAATACTGACACCGCCCTGAGACGAAGCAATGATGACTGGACCCTATAAAAATATTTAAAATATTAGTTTATACATTTAAACTTATCCTCGTGAGGCCCAATGTCTTCAAGTGATCACAAAATCAATTGTTCTTTTCAAGGTCGGGCCTCACGAGGATAATACTATTTATGTAAATAAGAATGATGATAGTAAAATAACATACATTAAAACTGCGCTCCATCATGATCGCAACGTAAAACTCGCGGCGGGGAAACTTGCGCTCGGTGACCATCACCATGTTGCAGATGCGACCACCTTCGCCTGTCTGCTTTGTCACAAGCAACTGGTTCAACATTTTACCTGCTAGATCACCTGCTACTTCAGGCCTAGAAAATTGAAAAATTTATACTTGTTGCTCATGTTTGGTTTACCTCATGCCAGCGGTTGTAAAAGTACTTACGTATCAACCATACGGACTCCACCCTTGAGACCATTCTTGAAGGATCCCCTACCACGTCCACCAGCCAGAACCTAAATGATAAAGATAATAAATTTGCTTGTTACCAATCCATCAACCAACTGTTCAACCTGACACTGCATTTATTGCAGATTCAGCTGAATTTAAAAATGGCGACTGCATAAAACATTACATCTCTATGTCATCTCTATGTAATGTTTTCGAATGAACGTTTTCATAGCATATACAATGTTCATTTGCTCATGTTGATGTACTTTAAACTGGACAAGACACAACCTCTTAAAACTTAATTCATATTTACACTAATAACATTCGAAAATTAATAATTGCTTAAAATGTTGAAATTACTCCTGTCCACCCAAATAACTCAAATATGCCCTGTTTCATAGAATGGCCATTCATGGGTTACTATGACAATTCAATGTAGATTGCATAGCCAATTTACCAAAACCCACAAATGAATAGGTAGGAAGTCTAATTTATCGTACTAATCAGCTATGCAGTGTATCAAATTGTGTTAATAAACATTCAATTGTAGACTTACAAACACAGCTCAGGCGAAAGAAGTAGCATTAGTGGCTATGCCTAGCCAATCAAACATGCCACCAAGCAATCATTATGATCATATAAGATCACTGACTGGTACAGCCATAAGCCACACCCAACAGGCAAGTACATAACAATGTATTAATGACAGTAGAAATATTTGGCCCTACAATTATTTCTTGAGTCATTCCTTGAAAAAGTTAAGGGGGGCAACTTTAATATGTAAAGAAAGAACACATCTAAGTTACATTTGTTGTAGTAGAAATAACTAAATATTAAAGGAAAAAATTGCAAAAATCTTTGTGATATGTTGCATTTTAAAGCTTGATATTGCTGATCAGTAGTGGATGGGCAGGCATGGCAATAAAGCCTTTATGGGATATCTCTCTCTGACAGAAGTGTCATACCCTGCAGTTGAATTATTCATTTAAACAAGGTACTGAGTACTCTCACACACAGATGACAATATTTTATGAGCATTATAGTCCAGACTTTTTCTTTACTTAAGTGATACTTGGGTTGCATTTATGTTCTTTAAAGTTAACTTACCTGGGCTTTGAGAACTATATCCTTGGTATTGAGGTCAGTAGCGAACTTGACTGCCTCTTCCTTGGTTTTGGCAACATGGAATTTAGGTACTGGGATGCCATGATCGCGGAGGAGAGTGTAACTGATGTATTCATGAACATTCAGGTTGCGCACTTGAAGTTTAGTGGGATTCTTTGAGACCGCCGTTGCAGCCAGTAACTGTGAACATTAATAATGCTGTAACAATGGCGTGAGTGTGTTATTCCAATTACAGCATGTTCAGAATGCAGTCTAAAGGGCATAGGTGAAGAAGTTGAATAGAAGGATTGATAGCCTTGTGTGAATTGATTTACCGATGTGAGTAATTTTCTTTAAACAGAGTTATTCTGCATATCAAATAAGAATCGAATTTTATAACATTAGGTACTGAAAGCGGTGACGTAAGGCGTTAGAGCAGAATGAAAACGACAAGGTCAAATTTATAAATACAACTTGACCACGAATAAAATTTTAGAAGATAGAAACATGCAATTTAATTATTTTTGCAATAGTTTTTCTTTGGGATTCGCGTCAACTGGCAAGATTTCGGATATTTAACTACTGCATCAATGAAACAAAATTGATAAATTAATAATAATTCCTTTTCTATAATAATTTAAAATGAGTAAGATGTTATAAAATGATTATAATTTTGTAATGCAATTAATTTACCTTGCTCCCATTTTTTATGAAAACTGTTTCAGCAAGACCAAGAGAACGGGGAAGTAGAGCCGCCATTTTAGATGTTTCCTATTTGACTGATTTGATTTGACATTTTTATTTTTATGGGTCCTTTTTTTTTTAAAAACGTTTATTGGCTATTGGATACATAGTCCTTAAGCCTAGCTTAATTAAGTGTTATTACTAAGGTTTACAATTTTCCTATTGAATTACATATAAATTTATACATATAATTAAAATAATTAGGATTACATAAAATATTTTCCAAGTTTTTGGGCACTTCAGTTTCACAAACACTTTCTAGATCAGATACTAAAACTAAACGTTCGAGGTTGAATTTTTGACATTTCATTACGATATGTTCAAGGTAGTATCCCTATATCGTCTGTGGTTCAAGGTCAGCGACCTCACTGGTACAAAAATCACATTTTTGTTGTTTGCTATAATCTTCAATCTTGCTAAGTGAGCCGGGGTTCTGCAGTGACCAAATCTTAAACGGTTGATGGTAGTTATATAGTTCCTGTTATTAGCTTGCTCATGCTTATTATACCAAGGTCTTGGCGGTCAAAGTTATACAAAACGATATGCCTAATAAATACCATTAGGCAATAGATACAATAACACTGCTATTACCTGATTTATCCCCCACTTGCAGTTGATTTAACTAAATATTTTATTTTATCATGAAAATACCATTTGCTTAAGAGATCTATGCCCCAAAAAATACCTAAAATTTCAGTGGTCCTCAAATAAAAGCGATCCTACTGCTGCCAAATATGTTCGCAACTAGGAAAGATGACGGACTTGTTTAAAGGCCGATTATGATAGACTATTTTATGCTAATGGGCTACGCGAAGTGTAGGAAGAAGTATGGAGAGCTGACTACGAACCTCTTTTTTAATTAAAGACAAAAAAAAGTAAGATAGCCACCCCGACGCCATATTTACTCACGATTGACGTTGTAGTTGATGGGAGTGCAACTTCTCTTTAGTCTGTTCATCATTGTAATTAAGGTATTGGTAAAGTTTTTTGGTCCATAGTCCAGTTGTTGTTATACTTTTGTGTTTGTTATTACGAAACGGAAAATATGAGCGAGCGAGCCGGACCCTACGCTGATTCTGCCAAACCGATGTATACGATGCAAGCAAAGCTGCGTGCATGAGCTATTTTGAGTGAGATGTAAGTTTGAGAGATGCTGTGTCTTTGTTTACCTTTAGTCGTTCGCTTCAGTAAATAGAATATAGGATGCTACCTTGTTGATTGACAACACAATTATACTGACGTAAATCGCAGGCCGCCGTTTCGTGGACGAGTAGAAGTTCGTCAAACGTGTTTGCATTTGTTGGTGTGAGATGCTGACCTACACCTGTTGAATTCCAAGTAATGTCTCTGAGATTGAAATCTCCGAGCAATAAAAATTTATCCATAGGATTTGCCAGAACTAAATCACTTAATTTCACCAAGAAGTTAGATAATTGCTCTGAGAAAGAGTTTCCGCGGCTCTGCTCACATAAGTATAAAACGCAAACATGAAGATAAGTACTATCCCGCGATTTAAGACTCTTTAATTTAATGGAGACCCAATTATCCTAAGCGAAGGAGTTCCATTCCGGTCTGGGCGATACGCTAAGTTCCTTGCGGGTAGCCAAAAGGACACCACCTCCACGCGACTGACCGGTTAACGCATAATGTCTGTCCCGCCGCCAAACCATGTAACGTGAGTCAAACAGTTCTGAGTCGTGAATAGCGTCTAAAAGCCACGTCTCTGTTATCGCGATAACGTCAAAAGAATTAGCACTAGTGTTACGAAGAAAATCACCTGTTTTGGTACGTAAGCCGCGTACGTTTTGATAGTAAAGCGCTAGGCTGTCTTTAGTGGCTAGCTCTTTTGCAGTAGAAGGTAGGCAACATAATAGGATATAGATTAATATGCAAAGCTAAAGAATAGCATTCGATAAACGCGTCGAGCAAAGCATTTAACACAATTTTAATAGTCCAACAGAGGTATAATAGAATGGGTGAAAAAACTGTAGGCAAGTCATTAGACATATTATGTAAGCTAAATAGGCCTTCCTAACTGATGGCATTCGGGCGATGATGCAATTTCGGACCGGATACGGTCTTATAGCGGTAGAAGCGATAAGAGTCTTTTGTATTAAACAAAGGAGCTCCGGTGAGCCGTCTCATACCAGTGGTTCTCAGACTTGAGGGCATATGGTAAGTTAGAAAGCGAATAAAATATATTAAGCGCCAAATTATGTCATCCTTAAGTCATTGTGGCTGTGAATCACGAATGCGTGCGAGGTGTCATTTTTCCGCACGTGAATTTTTGAGTATTTGACCCAGACATACTGATATGTCTTCTCCTTAGCGATTGCTTTTCCTTTGGTCAATAGTTTCTTAGCATCTGGTGAAAGGTGGTCGTTGACATAAACACGTTTGGAGACACCGCCAAAGCTCAGGTCAGCTGTCGTGGTGGTTTTCTTCATCGCTCTAGCGCTCGCTACAAATTCCTCCTTCACGTATCTGTTGATGAAGCTCACCAGTATGGTTTTTTCCTTGCTTCCATGTATAGGAATTCGTGATATGTAATTAATCTGTTCCTTAGGAAAGGATGATGTACAAAATGGGCCCACCTCCAATAAAAATGGCGTGTTTATTAAATTAAAGGTCTAGATACATACGTTCATTATCAGGTAGGTCCATACCAGAATTCGCTGTGTGGCTGGAGTTTTTCGATTTAGAAAAAGTTGATATTTTTGGTTAGAAATAGAAGTTTTGTCTTATATAACCATGTTTTTGCTAATATGTAAACCACTTAATGCTACATCATTTACTATAATAGTAAATGACCAACCCATTTCAGCCTATGGATGTCGTAAGAGGTGACTTACGGCCATTTAGACACATCTGGTTGCCCTTCCGGGTTGTCTAGCAATCGCTTCATGTAAAAAAAATCATCATATTCTTGCACTGTTCCCATTATTTGGGGTCGGCGCAGTGTGTCATTCTCTTCCATGCGTCCCTATCACTCGCCATCTTTGCATTCACATTGTTATTAACATATCATCACGCACACAATCCAACCACCTTTTCCTTGGTCTTCCTCTTCCAGCATATCCATTTGACCATGTAAAAATTAGTATTTTCGCCATAAAACTTAGTGTAGTTAGCGCACTAGGAAATTGGGATAACGCTAGGATGATGACGTTAAGAAAAATCTGATAATTGCGTTAGGTACCTGCAGATCGGCTCCAAACTGATCATTAATTTAAATTCTCGTGAAGCGTGCTAGATGAGTGCGCGTGAGGCGATGCTACTGTGGAGACCTCTCCGCCACCCATGCCACGGATACTCGTCGGAGCTCGTGCAGCGGACGCAGCGCTGTGGGCGCGGATGTAGTCATGACAACGAGCACAGAGAAAATCATCATCATCATCATTCAGCCACAAGAAGTCCACTGCTCAACATAGGCCTCCTCCATGGATTTCCAAAAAGACCGGTCGGAAGCGGCTTGCATCCAGCGTCTTCCCGCCACTTGGATGAGATCGTCGGTCCATCTTGTGGCTGGTCGTCCCACGCTGCGCTTGCCGATATGTGGTCTCCATTCGAGAACTTTTTGGCCCCATCGGCCATCAGTTCTGCGTGCCCCGCCCACTGCCACTTCAGCTTACTAATCCGCTGGGCTATGTCAACGACTTTCGTTCGTCTACGGATTTCATCACTTCTGACTCGGTCTCGTAGAGAAAATCAGAGCATAGGCCTTTCCATAGCTCGTTGCGTGACCTTGAGCTTTCTTATGAGGCCCATAGTGAGAGACCACGTTTCAGTGCCATAAGTCATCACTGCTAACACACACTGGTTGTACAGGTTTGTTTTGAGGGATTGAGGTATATCGGAGGAAAAGACATTTTTAAGTTTCCCGAATGCTGCCCAGCTGAGTTGGATTCGATGATTGACCTCTTTCACGAAGTTGGACCTGCCTAGTTGGACTGTATGTCCTAAGTAGACATATTCGTCTACAACTTCGAGAGTCGAGTTCCCCACTGTTATTGGGGTGGGCACAACACGGGCGTTCGACATGACCTTTGTTTTGTCCATGTTAATTTTAAGGCCCACCCATTGGGAGACTCGACTGAGGTCTTCGAGCATTATGCCGAGGTCCTCCAGCGTTTCTGCACTATTCTAAAGCCGGCACCCCACGGCAAACAGAGAAAATAATCACTACGTTTAGCAACGAGTGTCAACTGTTGGAGGCCTGTAAAAGAATCCTGTCGGTTTTGGTAAATGTTTTCTCTGGTACTTAAATATAATTATTCTCCTATTCAACCACATCCTATCTGATTAAAACCGATAACTTGGCTTAGATTTTGGACTACTGATTCTTGTGTTAAACGATAACTTGGCTTAGATTTTGGACTTGATTCTTGTGTTAAACGATAACTTGGATTTTATTTTGGACTTGATTCTTGTGTTGAACTATAACTGGGATTTGATTTTAGACTATCGACTCTTGTTGAAATGGATTATCGAAATTGTGTTATGTGCCGTCGTGGATTACACAATAGAAGATACCAACAACATGTTCTTGCGGCAAACTTACCCCAAGACGACCGTCCCTTGCAATGTACATACAAGAGCATGATGCTCAGAGGTAAGCAGTTAGATATTGTATGTATTTATATAGGCTTATGTATTGTGTGTGTGATATCTTGTAAGTTCAAACATATTGTCGCACGTAAATGAACTCACCATCAAACTGTTTTTATAGTTTGCTGAGAACAATAGTTGTGTCATAAATGTTACCGTCATTATTTTCATTCTATAAACCAAAAACTTTTATTTTCCTGACCTAAAAATCTCATCTTATTATCTTATACAGGATGTAGCATTAGGTGGTTTACATATAAGCAAAAAAAATGATTTTATAAACCAAAACTTCTATTTATAACCAGAAACATGAACTTTTTCTAAATAAAAAAAACTCCGGACACACAGCGAATTTTGACATGCGCCTGCCTGATAATGAACGTATGTATGTAGACCTTTAATTTAATAAACAAGCCATTTTATTGGAGTGGGCCCACGCTTCATACATTTTTGCCCATCATCCTTTGTAATTAAGATGTCTTGAATAAATTCTCGGTCTTCTTAATTGGTATACCTTTTATCTCAAGATTATTGAGCCGCGACCATTTATCCCAGTTAGTAGTTTCTCTCTGCAGTTCAATTATATTCAAATCGATTTTAGATATTTGCTCCTTGAGAGAATCAACATTCTTGCAAGACTTCTCGGCCTTAAAGAGTCGATCTTCCAGATTTTCGAGACCCTGAGTATTAAACTCAGCTGAATGCTTCAGATCTGCTACATCGCTCTTCAATAGTCGAATGTCGTCAACTAGACTCAGGAGAGGCGTTAGCTTCAAGTTGAGCTTATTGAGTTCTTCCATAACATTAGCCAATGTCAGTAACGGAGCTGTACCAGTAGTCCCGACTGCTGCAGATGGTGACGCGCTGCCCTTGGTACTCCCGGTGACAACAGGTGCCTGAGGAGCCTTGCAACTAACACATCTCCATATGAACTTATGATCCCCAAGCTTATTATACGCTTTTTTGGTAATCCCAGAGCACTCGAAATGAAAATGCAGCTTGCATAAAGTACACTGAACTGCATCACTAGCTTCGTCATTGCACCTTCCACAAATGACCATGTTGCCAGAGGCAAGGACTAAACAAAAGTTTGAGAACCTGTGATTATCACTGTTAATCGATTGCAACGTTGGTCAAAGGCGTCTGACTCGAGTAACTGTTAGAGTGCGACAAGTGAGTCGTGGCTCAAGCCTTTGGCGGGAAATTTAAAAATCTTTTAGTTGATAACCCTGCATATAGTGTGAATAAACCATCTTGATACTTTTGCTTAACTTGATTATTTGTTTAATTAGTTTGGAGTCCCCAATGAATTTTGTCGAAACATAAATAAATATAAGCAAAGGAAAACATTAACTATATCAAAACCAACATTTCCACTCCACCAAAAACAGGGATAATAAAGATGCACCACATAAACTTATAAACATTTATTAATGCCGAACCATAATAAAAATCTGATTCATACCTATCTTTTTTCTCAACATCTTTGAGTTCTTTGACTAAGTCTTCGATCTGACGTTTAACATTTTCGTCATCCAACAGACCTTACAACAAGAAATAATTCATGTTTGCTTTAAAAAATTATTACTCGTATGTACATACTAAAACATAGGTAAAATTATGTTGAATAGAAACAAAAGTTTTATTCTTGTTTAAATCTAGGACGAGTATCAAACGGTTTGGGCTGTACTACTTGCAGCTTGCAGCTGAAATACCTAAGTTTGACAGTCAGAGTGTGGCCATATGAAGAATTCGAAATAAATTGCGTCCCAGGACTCGCTTGTCAGACTCTAATTATTAGTTATTACAATTTTTAAATATATGAAACTTAAAAAAAAAAACTCTGAATAATGACGTCATAATGCGGTATTTTCATTCGAAATTTCGTTTTAAAAGTAACGTATTTGACATTTTGTCAACTTTCCAATTATAATTCGAATTATGGTTGGAATGGGTTCGCATTTTGAAAGCCGCGAACGGGAGGTGTTGACGGAATTCATATCAATTTACACATAACATAACATTTATGTACATACAGGCTTGCATTTACATACATTGCTTCTGGTCCCACACTAGGTTACCCTGTGTCGTGGGAACCAGAAACAGCGACGTCATTAGCATGTAAACATCCAAGACCTGTGTTTCTTTTTTTTTGTACCAGCTGGGATTCGAACCCGGGACCTCAGATGTCATTTCGTACAGTCGAGAGCACATCATGTTATACACCCATGCACTCTGCCCCGTTGGATTATGGGCGACTTTGCAACTCAAATGTGAATGATGGCGTGCTGTCGACTGTACGTTGTCAAGTTGTCCGACCGTGTGGAACGAACTCCAACCCGACCAAGGGCACCTTGGTCGGAGAGTCTTTCCGATCGTGTGGAAGGCCTTTTAGGGTTGTCTTCATTCAAAGAATAATTACATCTGAATCTTTTATTACCAGTTAACTTTTGTGAACAAATGACGTTTCAAATAAACCTAGGCTAGGTCTTAGTAGTGGTAGATCAGAAAACTATTTTACTTTTACAATATTTGTAGTACTTCAACCTAAGAAGATACCCATACGGAATACGTTAGTGTGTATCTTATTTAGGTGTTAATGGTGTTATGTATGTAGGTACATGCGTATCAAATCGCACTTGTAGGCAGGTACACAAAATTATAATAACAATACATATGAAACATTTAATAACTTTTTTGCGGTCTAAGTAGCTACAACAAACGAAACACGAACTATTTTGCACGTGTTTCAAGAAACTAGGTAAAACATAGTCTTTAAATTTAACAGGTACGGAATTCATAAAACATTTAGGTATACCTATAGTCCAGTCATTATATCCAAAAAACCGACCCTACCCGTGAATAATCAGTTTTAGGATTTTTTTTTCATAGATCCCTCGGAGGGGTCACTGGGAGTGTAAATTCAAAGAGTATACTGAATGCTCGTGCGTATATTCAAAAACGGTTTTTCTTGAATAACTCGGCCATTTATGATTTTACGGTTTTAACCGTGAGGACAGAAATTGTAGGAAATTTGATTCTCTACAAGTTTGGTCCTCACAATTTTTCTTTTTCCTTGTTATTATTAATTTTTATTTCCAAAATATCAATTTTCGGGGAAAAAGGTGGGAGCCGAAATTGTTCATAATTTGATTCTCTACAACTTTGTTTCTCTTCAGTCATGCCGTAAAACGTGGAACATAGGAGATAATGACAATATTTTGAATTTGTCGCGTTTTTAAGTTTTAATTTCCAAAATATCGATTTTGGGGGAAAAAGGTGGGAAACAAAATTGTTCAGAATTTTAATCTCTACGACTTTTTTTCTCTTCATTCATGCCGTAAAACGTGGAATATGGGAGATAATGATAATAGTTTGAATTAGCCGGGTTTTTCATGTTTAATTTCCAAAATATCGATCCTAGAAGAAAAATTATCAGGACCATACTTGTAGAGAATCAAACTTCGTATAATTTTTGTCCTCACAGTTTTACTTTATAATCAAAAATGGACGAGTTATTCAAGAAATTTTCTAATATACCTACGCAGGAGCCTGATTCAGTCTACTTTTTGAATCTAGACTCCCAGGGACCCCCTGAGAAAAATCCAAGAACTAATTATTCACGGGTCTAAATCTATAATGACTGAACTACTGGCTATCGGTTGTACTAAGTATAATTTATACTTATTTCTCTAACCAATTATGCTACTTATAACGAAACAGATCGTCAATTTCTAACATAAGAAATTCCTTTAATTCTAATAAACTCGTGTTTTGGAACCTTTACCAACCTTCATAATAACCACTCGCAATCCGTGTTTAAGCAGTTAGACACTGCAAAGTATTTTTTTTCCTTTTTATGTTTCTCAATTTTTAAAACATCAGTCGGATCGGTGAAGTAGGTTACGAACAAAACTCGCGCGCGTGTCACTGCTCGCTCGTGAGTTCCTACCAAGTCCCATCCGATGCGGTGGCCGCATGTACTTACGCTTTCGATACCGCCACGCAAAGTGAAACAGCCCTGCAGATAGTCAGAGAAATAATAAAAGGCCTTCCACACGATCGGAAAGATTCTCCGACCAAGGTGACATTGGTCGGGTTGGTGTAAAAATTTCACGTGTGGAAGCCGGTTGTCCAACCAAATATTGGTCGGAATCCAACGGCCTTGATCGGAAGCGCAGCCATCGCGACACGCTGTGTTGGCGGTCGGAATGGATCGTGTGGAAGGCTGTTGTCCGACGCGAGCGCTTCAGTCAGTGTGCCGTTGGCCGTCGCTGCGAGCGGATGTATGTCTATGACATTAAGTTCGAATTCGGTAGTTGACACGACTAACTATAAATTACTTCATATGCTCGATCAAAACAAAATATATCTCTTTCAGTTAATTATTAGTTATTACAATTATTAAATAGATGAAACATAAAAGAGTGCTCTGAATAATGACTTAATAATGCGGTATTTTCATAGGTACGAAATTCCGTTTTAAAAGTAATTTAATTGACATTTTGTCAACTACCCAATTATGTTTCGAATTATGGTTGGAATGGGTTCGCATTTTGAAAGCCGCGAACGGGAGGTGTTGACGGAAATCATATCAAAATTGATATGCAAGCCTGTATGTAAATGTTATTTTATGTGTATTTACACATAAAATAACATTTACATACAGGCTTGCATTTACATACATCGCTTCTGGTCCCACACTAGGGTACCCTGTGTCGTGGAAACCAGAAACACCGACGTCATAAGCATGTAAATATCCAAGACCTGTATTTCTTTTTTTTTTGTACCCAACCCGGATTCGAACCCGGGACCTCTCACATGGTAAGCAGATGCGCTAACCGCTGCGCCACCGATGTCGTTTCGTACAGTCGAGAGCACATAATGTTTTACAGAGACACCCATGCACTCTGTCACGTTGCATTACGGGCGACTTTGCAACTCAAATGTTAACGATGACGTGCTTTCGACTGTACGTTGTCAAGTTGGTCCGACCGTGTGGAACGAATTCCAACCCGACCAAGGCCACTTGGTCGGAGAGTCTTTCCGATCGTGTGGAAGCTCGTGGAAGGCCTTTAAAGAACAATCCTATTATTTTTTTTAACAATATGTACAGGTTTCACTTATTTTTCTTAAAGGTGGAGACTGGAGACTGACAATGAATATTCGCTCGTTGTGAATAGTCACATGAAAATTTGTTCGTTGTGACTTTGTGAGCATTTGCTCACAACACCTGACTATTCGCGACGAATATTTGCTCGCCTGTGCTCCATCCCATCCATCCAGTTGCAGTCAAAATGACGGACTTAGGCCCATATTAAATTATCATAGAACTTTGATCTTCAGTGATGTACATTGCTGGCTTGTAACACAATAAGGATCAAGACACGTGTCGACACCTATGAAAGAGTGTAATATGGCCCGTAGAGGTAGTGTGTGCTGTGGTGAGTTTCTTTTAATCCATTATTGCTATTTTAAGAAGAGACGAAAGCGTGTTTGGACAACAAAAATTCAGCGCAGTAAGACACGACGCGTGCGGTGCTCGGGATTCGCCAAAAAACCGACAGCCGAGTGGAGCGCGCTCGGAAGCGCGGTGCTCTTATCGAGCTGCTCGGCTCGCTGTACTAACATGCCGAATATTCGACATGTAACGTGCTTACATCAAGCGAATATTCCATCCATATTCTTTTATGCGGAACTCGCTGTCTCGCTCGAACATTTTTTTAATGCTTGTAATAAAATGAGTTATTTTTGCTAGGTCTGAGGGTGTGATGCATAATTAAATTACGAAACGTTATATAGTCCATCTTTATTATGGTTGTTTTACAGTAAATATTATTTACTTTAAGTACTTAGAAAATAGTTGATTATTTATTGTGATAGGTATCTAACTAAAAAGTTCATATTAGTTGCACTTTCCCATTTTTTACAAGTTCTGCCACTGGTTTGTACAGCAAAATATGTTGTGAGCCCTCTGAAACAAAATATATGTAATATTAATACAAGTTTACTATAAATATTATTTTTTCTTCATCCCTTTAGAGAAGTTCTGGAGTTATGGTATAGACTGGAGAATGCCTGACATGCTGCAGAGATCCAAAACGCTAAGATTAATGGTAAATGCTCCATGGAATGTCACAAATGAACACATTTAGAAATACCTAAACATACCTACAGTACTATTATATTCTATTTACTGAAGCGAACAACTAATTGTGAACATGTCAAAAATTTGGTTTTTCAATATGCCGAATTTACAACGCTGCATAATATTTAGCAAAGTTATACAAAACGATGTGCCTAATAAATGCCATTAAGCAATAAACACAATAACACTGTTATAACCTGATTTATCCCTTACTCGCAGTTTATTTAACAAAATATTTAATTTTATCATGAAAATACAATTTGCTTAAGAGATCTATGGCCCAAAAATACCTAAAATTTCAGTGGTCCTCAAAATAAAAGCGATCCTACTGCTGCCAAATATGTTCGAAAAATCGCAACTAGCAAAGATGACGGAATTTTGTTCAAAGGCCGATTATGATCGATTATTTTATGCTAATGCGCTACGCGATATGTAGGAAGAAGTATGGAGAGCTAACTACAAACCTCTTTCTTAATTAGAGGCAAAAAAAAAGTAAGATAGCCACCCCGATGCCATATTTTTACTCACGACGATTGACGTTGTTAATGCGAGTGCAACTTCTGTAAGCTATTTTATTTTCTTTTGTATTTGTTTTGTCTTGTTTGGTTGTCTGTCTGTTTTCCTTAAACAGTAGGTAGGTACCTACCTTAACCTATGTGGGTATACGATGCAAGCAAAGCTGCGTGCATGAGCTATTTTGAGTGACATGTAAGTTTGAGAGATGCTGTGTCTTTGTTTACCTTTAGTCGTTCGCTTCAAAAAATAGAATATAGAGGCCTAAACAAACCTGACTCAGTAAAAACATGTTCAGGCTTCACACAAAAACCTAATAAGGTTTAAGTGATGCCTTAAAAAATGTTAAATGTGTTATAAACAAAAAGTTTAAACAAAAACAAAATATTACCAATTAACGGAGAAACAATAAAGGAATTTAAGTTTGTTCATTCATAATGACTCCTCTTGGTCCAGCAGTAACACATTTGACTATCATCGTCACAGAGCCAGTGGGTTTGATTAACACTGGAGGCAAGTGAATTATACAAATTACCTCAGCCTGAATATGATTCCATATTTGTGATGTTTATGCCTGGTTACCACAGCACAGAGTATCCTAGTTTTGGACCAGAGGTGCAATCAGAGACATCCTCCACTGTAGGAAGTTGCCTGATTTAGCCAACTCCAGACTGTCAATGATAGACATTTTGACACTTAGAAGTTGTCTAAATGCTTAACCAATAGGGACAAGTTATGTGATATAAGGGCAGGACAAGCCATTGTGGAGGTTTTGTTACTTACCTTCCAAGTCGATTTCTTCATCCTGGTCTCCAGGTAGGTCAAGAACCACACCATTAACAGTCTCGTTGGCTTGCAGAAACACATGAGTTTGTAGATTCGGCTGCACAGCCATTTTATTAGTTTCAAATGTCTGCATGTTTCCTGGTACCTTGTCTAATATCACTGTTTTAAAATGCTTCTCCATGTTTGATAAGTAATTTTGGGCATATGAGTACTCCGGTGTAGTCAAATAATTATTACCAGATTCTATTCTGTGCTTTTCTTCCTCAAGTATTGGAATGCAGAACTTCTCTAGTTTGTTAATTCTTATTCTTAGGTAATTGCATATCATGTACTTAATTCTGCTAAGTTCCATTTTGTGAATGGATGCTCGTAAATCTGTTGTAGGTAATTTGTTGATATTGCGCTCCATATGCTGGATCTGGCCCAGCATACATTCGATAATTTCGTTTCTGTGAGGTAGTATTTCTGGTGCTAAACGTTCGTTCTGCCAGGCACTTTGAAGAGTTTTTAGAACCGTTTCTGCTGTAATCTCTTCCTCATCTCCACTCAATTCAAGATCTTCGTTAGAATTCATTATCAACAAGGAATGAACACGAAACTATCCTGCCTAACGAAATGGCCGCTTTGGAGTGACCAGCGATGCTATTAAATCCTATTATCAACAAAGCAAACGAAATTCACACAGAATTCACGAGAAATACGATTTATTTACAAGTCTCTCTCTCTGTGCCAATGCCAACTGCCAATGCCAATTGCCAACACACACACAGATTGCCAAACGCCATTAATGCCAATGAATCACATGCACAACCAGTGTTGCCAGTCGCAGATAGTCAAATATAACACGAGGCAGATCAAAAAGTAACATTTTCTCGAGAAAAGTAACATAACGTTTTTTTTATTGTAGAAACCGATACAATACTTTACTATGGCAGTTTATTACACAAAAAGTAAACTAAGTTTCTTTTCCCATTCGAAAAAAATCTTAATAATTTGTTGATCGAAAGACTGGCGATGTTGAAAAAGAAAAAAAACATACAATCAATGATATTTGTCTAACATAGGTACCAACCAATTTAAAAATGTCTTTCAGTACTATAACATGCTTTGTCATCAATGAATGTGTAAAAAAGCCATCATAATATATTAACGGAGATGAAGTAACACAAAAAGTTCAAAAAAGGTTTAGTTAAAAAAAATGTAACACAAAAGTAATATATTGGGTCATGTAACATGGAGGTAACATAAGAGGGCCAAAAGTAACGTAAAATGTTACTTTTGTAACATTCTGGCAACGCTGTGCACAACACAGACTAATGCCCGAAAAAAGTAGTGTCAGTCAGTGTTGCCAACAACTCAGGACAAGTCTCAGAATAAGAACCTCAGAACCGTTGATTGAGTCCCTCCACGCTCAGAACATCTGAGATAAGAACTAAAGCGTGGTACATAGGTACTCAGAATAAGGACTAAAGCATATTCTGAGTTTAGTCATATTAGTCTAGTCAAGTTAATAACACGGTGCACTTACACACTGATGTTTTTAGCCAACGAGGAGCTTCACATCACAGCTATCGGTTCTATAAAAACGTGTGTACTCTTGGTGTACTCCTAATGCCGGCGCCAGACTTAGCTTCACATATTTGAACACATCTTTGAACGTTCGTACACAAACCTATTCCTCATTGCGTTCGTATCACAATGTAAATGAACGAATCTTTAGTGTTGTTTTATGAAAGACGCGGGGATATTCCGTAAGAAACAGGATATAAACTATCTTTACGTTTGCAGAATAGGAGTCTTTATTGCTTATTTAAAGAGGTATAAGAGAAAGAGAGCCATGATAATATGAATAGAAACTGACAGCTCATAGGATCTCCGTAGATGGTTTTCCGTACATCGCGTATTTCCGGTTTCGTAGATTCAGGTCTTTATTTTCGTTTTAGTTTATCTAATTCAATTCAATTCTGTTTTATGGACTCAATGCACTGATTGTCCAGTACAACTTCGCCAATATCGGCCTAGCCACGGGGATCGGCGGTGCGAACGGCGGTGCGGCGGGCGGGGCGGCAAACTGAAACAAACTCATAGAAATGTACGGAGCAAGCCACGCGGAGCGGCGAACGGCGACGCGACTGGCGAAATGTACCGAGCGGCGACTGGCGGCGCGGCCGGCGAGTGAAACAAACACGTGAACAAGTACGGCGCAAGCCACGGCGTCGAGCGGCAGTCGCGGCGACTAGTGCAGAGATCAAACGAGTTTAGTTGTTTTCGCCGCGAATAATAAATACCGAGACTGTTATTGCTGAAATACTAACAAAATGGGGTATATTTGTTACTTTGATAAAGAACATAATTACCTAAAAGTTATTTAACTTCATGAAACATTAATATACAGAGTAACATTTAATTAACTGACCATATTTTAGCAGCGGTATTTCTGTAAAAAAGAAATTATGAAAAAAATTAATTGATACCTGCTATCATTCTCCAAAATATGGTCAGCTTAATTAAATGGCACCTATGTATTAGATCAATTTTTCAGCGGCACTTAAAACTCTAGCTGCATTGACTTTTTTTCCAATCCTGAAGAATATAATTCGACAATAATTCTAGTAGACTCGAAAAATGTTTCGGTGTAAAAATGTGGAATTCTCCATAGTATACCTCGATTCCTATTCAAATCTATAGAGTAGATTACGCTCTTCCAAATATTAATTATGTATTGAACAAAAAAAATATTACTTTGAGATAAAGACATTTCGCTCTTGACCGGCCTGCCCTACTCAGCCCTACTAGTCGCGGCGGCAAACGCGCCTGCCCGTGGCCGGCAAACCGCGCCGCGTGAATTTTCGTCCCGCTTGCCGCACCGCCGTTCCCCGTGGCTAGGCCGTTAGACAAGACTATAGCCAATCACAAGCGAACAAGGCTCGGTCAGAATTTTGAGTAAATCAGAACTGTTCTTTTTTTTTTATTTTAGTTGATAGCTTTCCGATTATTTTTTGTTCTAGAAAAAAAAAATTATGTACGTATGTGCAATGTACAGTCTTTTAGCTTTTAGAATATACCTCGGCTACTATCGGATAGAATCGATTAGCTATATTACAATAAGGTAAGGTTTATTTTGTATTGTTAGGTATTTATAACTTTACATAACTTTTCAACAGACTATATGTGCCTATTTAAATGTTTTTATATGACGACTTGGCGTAGTGGTTAGCGCATCTTACTACCATGCGAGAGGCCCCGGGTTCGAATCCCGGCTAGGGACAAACAAAAATCCCAGGTCTTGGATGTTTACATGTTTGAGACGTCGCTGTTTCTGGTTCCCACGACACAGGGTATCCTAGTGTGGGGCCAGAAGCAATGTATGTGCCTGTATGTAAATCTTATGTTATATTTACCTTTAATATTATAAAAAGTAAACTTATTTTTTTAAGACGATATTCCATTAGGTAGTTAGCTGTGACAGGGGCCCTGATGGCGTCATTCGTTTCTTCATACGATTTTGTGATTCGTAGCAATTAATGTCAAAGTCAGTCCACAGATCACTAAACAAGAGAAGGAACCAGCAAAGGTAGTACGAGGACGCGAATCGCGCGCGACAACGTCAAAAGTCGCGAGAATTTGACAGTTAATGTACTGGAAAGTCGCGACTTTTGACGTTGTCGCGCGCGACTCGCGTCCTCATACTACCTTTGCAGGGTTGCTATTCGGACGAGGTTTCTCGTAATAAAAATTCAAACCCACAATCCATAGCAAAGACTCCAAAGTATCCAAAAGCGCACTTATCACCAAACGAAAACAGCATTTTTTCTTCTATTTAACCAACCATCACAAATTTCACAGAACCATAGTAATATTTTTTGCTTTGACGTTTATTATTACGGTTCGGAAGCGCCACCTAGGGATCCTTTTAAAACTAAATTTGACATAAACAAAAACGCTCATTGTTCTGTGTTCCGTATAGGTAGATACTCAAAATTGCGGTACAATATCTGCGCGATTTTTTAACGCAGTGCGTCGCCCCTAAAGCGGCCCACTCAAAGCCCGATCTGCAGGGCCTGCTTGCAGTGTCACTGCCAAATCGTACTGTGTGTGTTCCCGCAGGCCCGATATTTTTATTGTTCACCCTGCGGCAGGGCCGCAGAGTCGTCCTGCCACCCGACAAGCCGATTTCCCCACTCCACATTCTACAAGCAGGGCCATGTATGTGGCAATCGAGCCGATTTGTTCAATCTGTTTGGTCTGTGTGCGACTTAAAAAAAAAAAAAAGTCAAATTTTTACGTTTTTTGCCACTGAATGAACTCATAATACCTAATAAATTACAATTACTAGCTGACGCAGCAAACGTTGTTTTGCCAAATATATTTTTTTTCACTTAGTAGGGCTGTGAAAAAATAGATAACTACCTATTCTCAGACCTACCGAATATACATATAAAATTTCATCAAAATCGGTCAAGCCGTTTCGGAGGAGTATGTGTGACACAAGAACTTTATATATTAGATTTATTAAATTTACTTTTAGAGGTATCTAATTATCTTATTTTTCTATCTTTCATGATTCTGATTCCTTTTTCGTAATCCTTCCTTTGGAAAGCCTAATTGCCAAGAAAGAGAAAGTAGTTTTGTTTGTGTCATACATAATAATATTGTATCTCTATTGGGTGTAGCTTAACAAAATACCCCGTGAAAAAAAAGTGTGGAGAGCCATGGGAAATTTTATAATATGTAGCCAGAAATCAATGTAAACATTTATCTTAATATAAACATTTACATGCAAGCAAATATGTTAATTTTTATGCTTTGATAACACTGGAACCATATCTGCGCAATTAGCGGTAAATATCGAATGTACGTCCAGTCACTAAGGTGTTCAGGCGTGAAATGATTTGCAGGGACATGTGTGTCTATCAACCCTGCGGCAGTAGCGTGGCAGTGCCTGCAAGCAGGCCCTGCAGATCGGGCTTTGAGTGGGCCGCTTAAGGACGAGGATATATCGGGTGTCCCAAAACTCAACGTCAAGCCGGAATTGGGAGAAAAGGCAAGTCATACCTTTTGGTTATCAGAAAATATTTACAAAATAATAGAGAATTGCATCTATTCAAAATTATAGGCATTTAAAATTGAAAAACCTGTATGAGTTCTATGAACCTTAGACAACAGTATCATAAACTATAATTATGATGTTCACTTAAGCTAAGTTCATTGAATTAAGTTTTAGTTTTAGTATTTTGTACAACAAAAAGTAGGTAGCTAGGTATGTAACCTACCTAACATAATTTTGTTGTTTTTTTTATATATTTAAATATAGGTCGTGAGTCGTTGGCAAAAGCTAACTCGATAAGAATCACACTAATATTATAAACGTGAAAGTTTGTGTGTGTGTTTATATGTTTGTCAGTCTTTAGCGCTGAAACGGCTGGACGGATTTTAATAAAATTTGGTATGGAGTTAGCCGATACCCTGGATTAAAACATAGGCTACGTTTTACCGCGGGGAAATATCTTATTCCTACGGGAAAATCGATGAACCGCGGGTAACACCGCGGGGCACAGCTAGTAACCTGCTAACGTCTAGGGGAGAGTGGGTAAAGTCCGTTCGCTTAGATAATGTCGGTACACACGAAGGCAATCTTGGTTTTAGTAAAAAAACATTTATTTCAATAATAAAACTTAGACGGCCGAAACACTTTAAATAGAAAAAAAAAACATGGTACACAAATACCTAATGAAGCACAAAATAAAACACTACTCTTCATCACTCAAAGTGTCCTCAGAATATTCATCTCCACCGGTATTTAGAATAGGTACCTACCTAAGTGATGCAGGATCGTTTCGTTATAAATGCATTCTAAAATACTGATTGATTTACTTACTTCTTTAATTGCGTGATCTACATAATAGTAGAATGAGACGAGCTGATGCGAGCCAAATTCACTGGCGTGTTTGCGCCGCGTCGGCTTCCTTTAATTTCTTTTGTCAAAGGCCGCCATGTGCCGAGGCGGCAATATCAAAGTGACACTATGATAGCGAACAGACTTTAGGATTCGTACACCGGGAGCATCCGTCTTCGTATCTGTGTATGTGATGCCCACACACACGCATAATCTAATCGCGGAGTGGCTCGCTCGCCCATGCGGCTGCATGCATACTTCGATGTGATAGGACGTTACGTGTTTTCGCTTCGCGTAAATAATTTTTCGATGCAACTTTAAACGTGTTTTTCTTCTATAAGTTTTGCTGCTATTGTTAAACTGATTCTTTGGGATGTTTGAGTACCTACATATTTCAGTTTATTATTTAGACATTTACTTGAAGATAATTTCAGCAGTTATTTTTATTTTCAATATATTAGTAAAATTTCTTTGTTGGGGTAGCTTCGTACAGGTCTGAACGGGGTGGATTCGTACTGTACGAATGTACCCCACGTATGATATATAATCTTTATTGTCGTAGCTGATCGAGCTTGATTTGCCATTGACATCTGCTCAAGGATTAGTAACGCCAGAAATGATCTAACCCTACCCTAAAGTGGCTACAGATATGACCAAAAAGTCCAAAAAAGGTAAACAGCAGATACTCCCGAAAAAAAATTGGCTAGACGAAATAGAAAAAGCAAAACAGTTGAAGAAGCAAGAGCAAGAGATAAAACAAAGAGCTAAAGAGATGAAGAGGGCATTAAGTTTGATATCGGGTAAAGATATATTAAATAAACCAAAAAGAAAGAGGCAAAGTTCCTGTTCTCCTATTGAAGAGATTGCTGAAGGATCTGATGTGGAGAACGAAACTCCAGTTTTAACTGAATTCGTGAAAGAGAATGACTTTATTCTAGTGAAGTTCAAGAAGAAAAAATCTGTCAAACACTATGTTGGTCAGGTGATTACAAAATATAGTCCCACTGGGTACACAAAGTTTCATTTTTAAGAAAGAAATCCGGCGCCTGGAAATTTGTTTTTCCCAATAACATAGACGAAGGGATTGTTTACATATCAGACATCGTATATTATATTGCCGGAACCCAAATCTGCTTGTACAGCAAGAACAGCTAACATTTAGCTTTCATAAAGATCTGTCTATGTACAATGTGCATTAAGTAGATTCATAAAAATATAATGACTCTTGTTACCCTAATGGTAAATATTATTGTTGATTCATTCCTATAGGACATAAGAAGTTAAATAATATTAAAACAAAAAGGTTAACTAATTATTGTATTTAAAAATATTTTATTATGAAGTACTTAGGCACCCAAGGCTGATTCTGTGAAATTTTGATCTCAATAAACGTAAAATTTTCTATAAATAGCATTATTAATCATGATGTACGGAGGTACCCCACCATGTACGAAGGTACCCCAACACATGCACGAAGCTACCCCGTGAGTGGGGTACATTCGTACGACTTCCACTTTTTTTTAAAATCATCATAGCGTGGCGACACTTCTTTCTATGAACAAGTCGTCTAAGGGAATATTGCAGGCAAATATATAAGCAATCTAGCATTGCTCAAATTGTTTTCAAATAGCGTTTAGTTTTTCTGCTATAGGGCTCGAAGCGAAAAGTGTACGAATCCTACCCACTCTCCCCTACAGTTAAGTATTTACTTAGTGATAAATCTCAACTCAGAAACCGGCCCTAAGTAAATACTTAAGTAGGTACCTAACGTGCTGTCACGCTCTTTTCTAAAGTGACGAGACAGCACTAGGTACCTATAGTTAAGTAATTGCTTAGCGAAATAGGCTAGTTGCCCTAAAAAATGTAATTAGTCCGTCTTTTACATTATTCAACAATAAGGGACACGTATTTTTTTATTTGTAAATTAGACCAAAAATGACCAAGATATAGCCCATTAAAGTTACGTGTGACGTCACGCCGTGCTGCATTTTTTAGCACGGAGTGACGTCACACGTAACTTTAATGGGCTATGGGCTATAACTTTGTTATTTTTTGTTTGATCGAAAAAAGATAAAATGTCCAATATTTTTTTATAATCTAAAATACGGACTTAATAGAATTTAATTATTTTGACCCTGGAAACTACCCTATTCTCAATTCAGAAATCGGCCCTAAGATTCTTACAGAACCCGAGGTCGTCAGAAGCAAGAGTAACGGTACTGCTCAACGAACTCACTTCTTATGAACGTTTCGTCTAATCTTGTTAGTGAACATACCCTCAAACCTACTCACTTAGCGGCCTCTAACAGCATTAGCAGGAGAAGCATGATGCAGGAACGTACTAAGGCCAGCCAAGACGATATACCGCTGTATAGGCATAGGTAGGTATATAGGTAGCTACTTCCAACCTATGTATTGTAGTATATAGGTATACCTACTGTCTCTATACAGTACCTACGTCTATATAGGTAGATACTTCCAACAAAAAATATGTAGGTAGGTACCTAATAATAAGATAAGATAAGAATATTTTTTATTGCACACAGGAAAATAATTACAAAAAACTCAAAATATTTAAAAGGGTTCACAGTACAATAATAATTGGCGGCCTTAATAACCTAATCTAAATTTTTTGTCAGTAGTGCAGTTTAATTAGTCCGTGGTAAAGTATTTCCAGAGAGACGGACTTTTTAAACTCTCGATCTTGCGAATTCTTGAAATAAATCTGAATTTTGCGTCCGTTACGGAAAAATTTAAGCAGTGCCTCAGGGCCGGTTTTTGAATTGAGAATTTCACTAGGTAGGTATATAGGCGCATTTTCAAGAAAAGTATCTAATAGGTATCTATTCGAAACGAGACTAATATCTTGTCTGCAACTCTGCTCTGCACATAACGCGTACCAAATTCTGAACGATTCCAGTTCTACTCTGTCTTTCGAACTGATTCCTGTCGCAAACGTCTGGATTCCAACAAGATGGAGCTTATAATTTTGCCTCTGATTTGATTCTGAATTATATGCAAACCCCTCACACCCGTCTCTGTCTGTAAACCTAAGACTTAAAGGTACATGTAACTAGGTAGGTGCCTTCTTAATGTATTCATCGTCTTAGGTCGAGTATATCTCATTATGAATATTGATTTTAGCGCTACGTCACTACTTTTAGTCCAAGCGGGTAGTTATAAAAGGGTGGCGGCGCAAGCAAGGGACGAGTAGCCTCCGCTGCCTTGCCTCGGCTTCCCCGCCGCCTCACGAGTTCGGTTATTGTAGACTAAAGACTGGAGTAGTTCGTGCAGCGATTTTCTTCAGTATTTTTGGTTATAACCGTCTCGGGGTGTCATCCTTTACCCTGGAACTTTCAAGGTAGGTTCAAAGTAAACTAGTGTTTACTGTTCAAGGAAATCTCCAATAATCGTCATCCTCTAAGAATTTACGAAATCCTTAGAAAATAAGTATATTAAAGTTAAAATAAAATATCTTATAACTTCCTGAGAACCTTTTCATATCCTCGAATGTTACTGGGTACCAAGGTTACATAACCCAACTGACTGTTTGGCTGCACGTGTGACAGGTGACTGCGGACACCAGTTAGCAGTGACCAAAGATGACGCTGGCGAGCTTAGACCCCGGTCCAGGCGCCGCCGCTCTGCAGGCATGGGGCGGTCAAGTGGCCGCCTACGGCGCGTCCAATCAGACCGTCGTCGATAAGGTCCTCCCTGACATGCTCCATATGATCGACCCTCACTGGTAAGTATACTACACTACAGAGATTTTTGACACTAGCATGCAATCCCGAAACGATGTATTTTTGCAGGTATCAGTTTCCTCCCATGAACCCTTTGTGGCACGGACTCCTCGGCTTCACCATCGGCGTACTCGGCTTCATCTCTATCACTGGCAATGGCATGGTCATCTACATTTTTTCATCAACGAAGGTTAGTAGTGAAATTAAATACGGCTACAAATAAATTTTAACTATCACTGGTTAAATTAGTTGAACTAAACATAACAGCAAACGTGATTTTTACGAGGGCCTTTACTTAAAAATACAGACGTTCTTGAACATGTAGGTAGGTACTTGATAGAATTTTATCCAGACATAAATGATGATAATTATATTAACGGGTTTTTTAATAAATAGGTACCTGAACAGAAGATTGCTGTTCCAAATCTTAAGATGATGTGCAACAAAATTTTAATCAGAAAATAATGTAATAGATTGTTTTTTTCAAAGAGAAAATACGAAGCTGTTCTTCGAATGCTTACCTTACTGTTTGTTCCTTTTTCAGAGCCTCAAGACACCCTCGAACTTGTTAGTAGTCAATCTAGCGTTCTCCGATTTCTTCATGATGTGTGTTATGTCTCCACCTATGGTTGTAAATTGCTATAACGAAACCTGGGTATTCGGTAAGTCATATAATTACATATTAGCTTTAATATGTGCCTACCTAGGTACCTCAGGAACCGATTCAAACTAATAAATTTTCTTTTCTTAGGACCGCTGGCTTGTGAATTGTACGCATGTGCTGGTTCACTCTTCGGCTGCGCTTCAATTTGGAGTATGACCATGATCGCTTTCGACCGATACAATGTCATCGTAAAGGGTATAGCCGCGAAACCTATGACGATCAATGGAGCTCTATTACGCATCTTGGGAATCTGGGCGTTCTCTCTAGCGTGGACCCTTGCACCCTTCTTTGGATGGAACAGGTTAGGTGTATTTTCTAAACAAAATTACATATGGGTAATGAATGTAGGTTTCTAAAATGAATTTTAAAAGTACTTAGTTAAGTACTTTACGTAACCAAAAGTCGTTTACCAGGTACGTGCCGGAAGGCAACATGACTGCTTGCGGTACTGATTATCTGAACAAGGACTGGTTCAGTCGCAGCTACATCCTCGTCTACGCCGTGTTCGTCTACTTCTTGCCTCTCCTCCTCATCATCTACTCTTACTTTTTCATTGTTCAGGTAAAAGTCTCCTCAGATTTTTTTACACTGACAGATACTGTTTGTACTTCGACTCTTATATATTTTTTTTATATTTAGGCAGTAGCTGCGCACGAGAAAGGTATGAGGGAACAGGCCAAGAAGATGAACGTTGCCTCTCTCAGGTCTTCGGAAGCTGCCAATACAAGCGCGGAGTGCAAGCTGGCTAAGGTTTGTAGAACACCTACAGCTACATTACTACATATACTATCATATCAACTTCCTTACCGAGCTACTTGAGAAACTGCACTGGAATTTACTGTGCATGTCAACTTTTAGGTTGCATTGATGACAATCTCACTTTGGTTCATGGCATGGACTCCGTATCTGGTGATAAACTTCACGGGTGTCCTCGACGGAGCTCCTCTCAGCCCCCTCGCTACCATCTGGGGCTCATTGTTCGCGAAGGCCAATGCTGTCTACAACCCTATTGTATACGGCATCAGGTGAGATTGTTGTAAAATTTAACCCTCAAGCTCAAAACCAAAAATATCACAACTTTGGTTTGGTTCAAATAACTTTTAAAAATAACTAGATGTAGACGGAGTTTATGACACTACGTGTGTGTAGCCTTTATACGTCCCACTGAAGGGCACAGGCCTTTGTCAGAGAAGGAGAGTATGGGCTTAATTGCGACACGTGCCAGCCCTGGATTGGCAATTTCCAGCGCTGAGGTATGTGAATACCTGAAATACTCAGGTTTCCTCACCATGTTTTCCTTGACAGTTAGCGAGTGGTATTGCTATTAAAATTTCACATATGTAGGTAGGTACGTAGCTTGGAAAATAAACAAAGATACATCTCCGCACTGGGAATCGAAGTCTCTCGCTTCCGAGCCCATTGTTCTAATCACTGGGCTAACACCGTTTATCTATCAAATTAAAGTTATTAAGATACGCAAGCTATAATGGTTACGTGTTTTCATCACAAACGAATTCGCGAATCGTGAAAGAAGTGTATAGATACCCAAGTTCATGTAGCCCCTGAGCACACTGTCGAAAATACATCTTGTAGGAGACGGAAAGACAAGCTGCTTAGTTACGGCACTCCAGAGGCGTCAAGTCCTCATCTCCGAAAAGCCGATGGCTCGGCGCTCAATCGCGTCTAAGGCTGGTTTTAGAGTCACCCTGACCACGCGCTGACCGTCAGCGCTGATAGACAATGTGTATGGCTGGTCAGCGCTGAACAGTCGGCATTTTTCTAAAACGCTCCTTAGGACGTAGTACATATTGGCCTGGTCAGCGCCGAGTGTCAGCGTGACTCTAAAACCGGCCTAAGCCTGTGTGAAAACCAGGTGGTTGCAGTACTCCAAACCCGGCCGGTGATTGGTACAGGTGCAAAAGCTGCCATGACATGAAGTATTGTCTCATTTTCTATAATACCCCTAGTTTCTATTGGTAGGTATAATAGAAAAAGCGCCTAGATCTAACTGCCTTCAGTTCAGGACAGACAAAATGTAGACACACGCCAGTTTATGGCTGTACTAATATTCGTTTTTCTTTTAGCCATCCAAAATACCGAGCGGCTCTGTACCAGAAGTTCCCGTCACTGTCGTGTCAGGCTTCACCCGACGACACCGGCTCTGTTGCCTCAGGCGTCACTACAGCTACGGAAGAAAAGCCAGCCGCGTAAACACCATCTTCTCGTGCACCTGAAGACCTATTTGCTGTCCCCTAGGATACCCGACTCTGCCAAAGCGATGCTCTTTATTATTTTTATACTAAAATTTACTAATGTACAAAGTTATGAACTTGAGCACAGAGCGTGTGCTAGTTGCAAAATATTCAGGTCCTACGTTGCTTTTTTTTAAAACGACTGCGTATTTTGAGTTCACGCTTTGTGTAAATTGTCGAGTTGAACGTTGCACACTTTTATTTTGAAGCACCTAAACTTCGGCCAACGGCATCGTAAAAAAATACAAAAAAAAGTTTAATCAACTACATGTCGCTAGGCCGCCCCAGAGACTGCTCCTCCTAGATATAGAACGATAGATTTAACGATGAAACAGGCGCCTGTACCTTGGACCAATAAAGTTTTTAAAGAAGCAAAGTGGTGAAACCACGCAAACATTTTGTTCTTATTTCTCTTCACTTTAAAAAGGGTGTATCAGAATAGAATAAGAAAACTTTAATGCAAGTAAAAGTGTTATAATTTGTGTCCTGGCTCCCAAACTAGGATTCCCTGTGCTATGGGTATCCAGGCTACTTCCGTATGCTAGCTTAGTAGTTATTATATTTTAATTATGACAAATTAATAAGAAAACAAAATGCAAAAACTAAACACTTACAAGATCCACAAATACAACGCTTATTAGGTAGGTACACATTTTAATTTTTGAGAATGAGGTGACGAAGCGTATGTTTTCGGTATATAAATCTATGTCGCGCAACGAATGAAAAAAATCATCACTGATCTCATGTGACAGCTCAGGGCATCGATTCTGTTATTGCATTACAGTACGATGACAGATACACGGTCGGGTCACGTGACGCGTTTTTTCTATCCATTGACGCCTAAATTGTAAAAGCGTAGGCTTGAAGCGGCAATGAAACTAAATCGCCATGTTCATGGAGTTGTCATTGTACTACAATTCATTAAGAGAATCTAGGTCCAGGTCGATCTCGAAGGTTATTTTTTTGTTGAAAGTCAACCCGTATAACTCCGGGCCCTAAGGCACGACAATACATTGTTATTTGTCTCTATTTAATAGTGTACAGTCGACAGCACGTCAACCTTCACATTTTAGTTTGCAAAGTCGGTCGTAACGCAACTGAATAGAGTGCATGGGTGAATAGGATGATGATGTGCTGTCGTCGACTGTACAAAGCGACAATAATTATAGCCTTTTATTCGTTGGTACGGCTACATTGGTAGGTGGTACGGCTACATTGGTAGGTATGTGGCCTATTTCATAGAACTACAATTCACGGTTTATTAAGACCTGTGACTACGACAATCGATGTATGGTGCAAAGGTAGTATGAGGACGCGAGTCGCGCGCGACAACGTCAAAAGTCGCGACTTTCCAGTACATTAACTGTCAAATTCTCGCAACTTTTGACGTTGTCGCGCGCGACTCACGTCCTCATACTACCTTTGCAGGATTGCTAATTAAACGAAGGAAAATGACAGATGTGATGTTGCCACTTTTTGCTGAAAAAAAAATAGTGATGGGGTAAAGAATTATTTAGTCAATTCTTATGAATTATCATTTGTGACAAAATATAATGATATCCTAAAATGTAACGATAGCTAGTAATATTGCCTACGAAAATTACCTGAGAAAAATATTTAGGTAAGTCTACGGAAAATGTGACCCTAAGCCCTTTACTTAGCAGATGACATATGTATTGTAAATGGAAATGACGAAAATTATTTCGAGTAATTGAGAAACCCCTAGGTATCTATTGTTATCTATCCTCTCAACCGTGCTAATTGCATATTTTTTGACTGAACATAAAATACCTCTGAAAATTTAATTACAATAGGGTAGTTTGGAGGGTCTAAATAATTAAATTCTATTTGGGTTTCTATTTTAGATTATAAAAAAATATTGCCCATTAAAGTTACGTGTGACGTCACTCCATGCTAAAAAATGCAGCAAATAAGAAAATACGTGTCCCTTATTTTGAATAATCTAAAAGACTGACTAATTACATTTTTTAGGGCAACTAGCCCATTGCTTTTGAAAACCAGATCGTGTTATCCCGTGTTGATTGTTCTAATGACATATTGAAGAAGCTCCCTTCAAAACAACAACTTAACAAGGGTTTGATTGATTTTTTTACATGTCAGAGATAGAAAATAAAGCTACTGACTGGGTCATGATAAAAAAGAAAATTTAATACACTTATATTTATTTATTTTTTATTCCATATGAATATCACTATCGGATGAATCATTATACTCCTCATCGGTAACATTAATTAAAAATGTATCTGACATGGTATCGATGCGGTGGTCGAGATGACACATTTCGTCTTCTTCTTTAATTACATGTGCGATGCATTTTTTTCCATTTCTCGGGCGTCACATTGTTAATGTTAAATAAGAACGTTGTCAAAGATTTATTGAACCTTCAATTAAAAACATCCGACAAGCAGGCAACAAATATTTTTTTAATCTGTTTGACATAACTGCAACAAAAACGATAACTTACCTAATTATGTGAAACAGAGAAAAAATGATACTAATTTGCCTGAGGTGCCAAAGACCGCATCAGAAAAATTGCATTTCATTTGAAATGGAACGCAACTGCTTTACTTAGTTCTACGTTGTCTATTACTAGGGGAATACCAAGATTCAGTAAGATGAAATAATAAGTACCATTTAATAATAATATGTAGTATTTAGGGTATATAAAGAAAGTTTTTACACTTAAATTATAATGAAAATCTGCAGAATTTTGATTCCCCAAAAAAATCCGTCAGCCGTTAAATAAATTACGTTTTCCTTCGTTTTCTGCATATTCGAGATAAGATAAGATAAGATAATTTATTATTAATAAGATTCCTTAATAGTACTATTACAAAATTAGTTATCCTTAAAAGCTAGGCGTTGGTCCTCACACTAAGCAGAGCCTGTATCGTGAGGGAAATCGGGGAGGGATTCGATCGAGTAGGCTAAATTTCGTAAATTAACAGTTAGTGAGAGAAGAGAGAGAGAGAGAGAGAAATAATTTATTCAACGGCACTTGCTCAATGGCAACTTAGTCTCTTGTCTTTTCGCTCGTACATAAATTATAATGGCTTCGCGCTCGCATGTTGAAGTGCGTGCATTTGCGAAGTTTTGCCGAAAGCCGACCGCAACTGCCACATAGACAGAGCGCAATACATGCGAGTGAGTGTGACAGCGTACCTACGTCGTAACTATTTGTAACCGCCGATGAAACCGATCGCCTCGGTTGAAGATATCTTATTTTATAATAATATTGTGTAAAATGTAATTAATTTGTTTGTATTTGAAGCAGTCTCTAAAATATTCACCAAATTCTAATTCTGTTTAGAATTAGTGAGAACATGACTACCAAACTGTAGATGGCAACATTATTTCGAGTGGAACTGTCAGTTTCCTAGGATGTTATAATCAAAGAGGATAGAGCACTACGAAAAACCTTCCATAGAAAACTAAACTCTTTGTCTTCTCAAATAAAACATAAAATCGTATAAGTAAGCAACTAGAGTAAAGTGTCCAGAGCGAGAGCCACAAACTGAAGGAGTGTGTCTTACTCTTACTCATTTATGTGGAATACTATGACCATGATGTTGTAAAATGTAGGCCATGTGTTTGATTACCCCACAGAACAAAAAAAAGAGTAGAAATCGTAAGTGGGCGGTGCCCGCGTGCCTCAAATTAGCAATGTATTGCCTAAGCGTAGTCTATGACAGTTTTTCTTACCTCAGTTGCCGTGTGCTTCTAGTAAAGAAAACAATTGTGAAAACTCTACTAAAATGCCTTATTGTGCTGTGTTAGAGTGCAAAAATAAAAGTTGGGGACCAAAATGTACCGATCATGCCGTAACATTCCATCGGTAAGTAGTATTTCCATTGTATTTAATTTAATAGAAATTAAATTTGCAATGACATGAACAAGGAAAGCAATCCGAAAGTGAGAAAGTAAAACCACCTTTATTTACTGGAATATGATGTTCAATTTTCGTCGAAGTCTGTGTACTTTTTCTACAAATTTCTGTCTACATTTGAATGCTACTCAAATGCTACTCAATTCAGCTGGGACACAACATTATAAAAATCTATCGATAATATTTTGTCTATGACTTAGCAGTAATAAATAATTATCGGTACTTTAGGTAAAGTACCTGCGTCTTATTAGGTACTTTGGGAAAATAATTGTCGTTATTTTATTTTAATTGAAGACCTCTGTGCCCCAGTGGTTAGTGCATCTGACTACCATGCGAGAGATCCCGGGTTCGAATCCCGGCTGGGGACAAAAAACAACCCCAGGTCTTGTATACGTGTTTGTGACGTCGTTGTTTCTGGTGCCCACGACACAGGGTATCCCAGGGTGGGGCCAGGGGCAATGTATGTGCCTGTATGTAAGTGTTTATTATCATCTTTTATTATTATTATTATTTAACACATTTTTAGTTGCAATTATTTTTGATACTGCGCAAAATTTATTGATCATGTTCCTTGACGCTGTTTAGTTCCTTTGCGAGAATGTGGTCCTGACTGCAGTATCATGTCATTTTTGTAAACTTTTAATCCGGATCAACTTACCCATCCCATTTTGAGACGAGCAACCGAACGACGCAAGCTCCGTCTCTGCTCACCACCCACTCACTGCTCGATGCTCTGCGTATCGGGGCGAAACCTAGTCGGACTCGTCCGATAAAACAACACCCGTAAGTAGATCCGGACTAAATGTTTACAATGTGTTGTGCCGAAAGTTTTAGTTCAATAAACATGTCACTTTTATTAGTATAGATTGGCGTATTGTCATCAAAACAAAACCAGCATGCATAATTTCAAAGTTAGATGATTTTATGTGCTCGTGTAGTAAAATCATCTGGGGGGGTCTAGATAATTTAATCAACGCTTACTCCATAAATCTATTGGGAGTCTCGTGACTTTCGTTGGCAAATGTCATCTCCATAATATAAGTGAAGCACAAGCGTTGATGGATAACGACATTTTAAATAAATAAATAAAAAAATAAACAAACTATACATACGATAAGTTTGCTGGGCCTCGTTTCAAAAGAGACTATTATGGTTAGTTTCATATGAGAATTCCATATACGTTGCGTAGCCGATCATCCAGAAGGTAGGTTAATATACTAACAGGCTGCGTAATTTACATCGAATTATTATTGTAATTAAATTAAATATCAACTGTCGCTTTACGAAACAATTCTATAATTTGTCGATAGGCCATCCATAGCTGAGAAGCACCATTGCACATACTTGTTTTTTAATTTTCGACTTTATGGTCTATCACATAAAACTTCTCGACGGTCAGACGCGGCGGGATTTCCAGCTAGTGTAGAGTAGCGGTACTACGAACAAAGATCTAATGTCAAACTTAATTTCATCATTATCATTTGATTTTGATCGTTGTTTATATCACCAAAAGGTTCATATGTTACGTGGAACTTTTATGATGTAGACCTTTTCGGCATTGCCTTTATTTACCAATGGCAGCTTGGCATTCATAGTGTGGGTTTTGGCTTATGTGTGAGTTTGGTCACACTGGTTTTCCTGCCAATAGGTCATGTCACTCCTTCTACTCTTTTTTTCTGTTCTGTGGCAATCGAGGCTACGTAAAAAAAAAAGAATATTCCTTATTGCACACAAGAAGCAAGAGACAAATAAAAGTTACAGTTAAAAAAAAAACATACAATAGGCTTTCTTATTCTCTATAAATTGTACACGATAAGTTTGCTCGGCTTCGTTTCATAAAGCGACTATGGTTAGATTATGAGAATTCCATTATAGGTACATTGCGTAGCCAATCATCCAGAAGGACAGTTAATATGGTAGCCGGCTGCGTAATTTACATCGAACTAAACTGTGGTACAGTTTGGCAGAAGGGAATACATTATGTTACTTTGTCAATGTAGATACTAAAAAAAATAAATGATTAAGAAACATCATTGTTTATATGATTGAAAAGGTTCATATTTTACTTGGAACTTTTGTGATGTAGACCTTTTCAGAATTGCCTTTATTTGCCAATGGCAGCTTGGCATTCACAGTGTGCTTTTGATTTGTGTGTGTGAGTTTGGTCACACTGGTTTTCCTACTGATAGGTAATGTCACTATTTCTACTCTTTTTTTTGTTCTGTGGATTACCCAATGGTCTCTTTTCAGTTTTACTAAAAACGAAAGCGTACGTTTAAAATGGATGGAAGCTATAATATGAGGCTCTGGTTCGACATCACAAAATCCTGCATTTTGTGAAGCCTGCAAAAGCCGGTATTTTAGAAAATAAGATTTTAAACCTACGGTCTTACCTGGGTTGAAGGAAGATCCTGTACCATTTGTAGTGGTAAAAGGCTTCAAACCTCTGTAGCATACCTACAGTTTGTACGTTCGTACATGAAAAGTTTCCGTTTGGTGTACATTATGCCAATCGATAGAAAAAATAATTATCACAAACAACAAATACTCTTTGACAAAATGTCCCCAATTTATTACTAGTTGAAAATATAAAATAAAAAAAAAAGAATTGAATGAATTAAATTATTATTTTTTTTATTTTTTATTTTCAAACGGGAATAACTCAGAAAGTATCACTTAGTTTACTTTTTATTGACGTGCTTACCAACCCCTTTAGGTACGTTGCACAGGACTTTTCTGTTACCTTTGTGTTTTGTTTGCTAAGAAGTTTATTAGAAAGTAAGTAATAAATAAATATTTACAGCCTGTGGCGAAAAAAGTAATGGTACTAAGCGACGGAAGAAAATGTTGAACTGGAAGAACTACCAACGAAGCAACCACAGCTCGATGCAGGTGCCCAAACTGACTGAATGCATTCCCCAAAAGAAGAAGCTTTGAATATTATGTTTGAATAGAAAAATTAACAGGAGGTATAATAGAATATTTAATTTTATACTTAATAATTCTATTCTATTTTGTAATGTATATTAGCTTTTATGCATATTTTAAATGTAAAAAAAAACATTCAAATGTTTGTCATCAATCTAGCTAGCTACATGAGTTTTATTCGTATTGGCAAGTTAGATTTTATTATCTGAATTTACAATTTGTACACTAAAATTTGTCTGCAACAACATTTTTAATTTTTAATTTAACCCTTGTCGAGACCAAGAGTACCATAATGATATAAAGTTCTAAATTGGTTCACTGAAAATAATTTGTAAACTTATGTAGATCAAAATATGATTAAGTTAATTCCGCAGAATGAGTGCGATTTCCGAGATAAAAAGTAGCCTACTGTAACTGATGATAAGAAATATAAGAAAAGTTCACTATTAATAACTGTGAATATAAGTAAAGTTCACTATCTTGCATGTATCCATGTATCCATGCAAGATAGTGAACTTTACTTATTCTCAAATTAAAGGCCCAGACTCGAATCGAGCCATGAATGTATGCTAAGTAATTTTTGTAGCAATACCACTCAAGGTTTTAAAAACGTATTTTAACATGGTCGAAATTGAGTTTTATCTTTACTCTTCTTTTCCACTACAAACCTTATTTGAGGGCAGTATGTTATGTACTGTACATTAACACTCAATAAGCAAGTTGTAAATTCTATACATTTAAATGAGTTATTTCTTTGTGTTTATTTTTGGATTAAAGCTAATTTTATGACTTGATTTTGGCTTTCATTTTATAATGTTAAAACTTCGTTAAATGCAAATATAAGTATAATTAAAGTTCTTCAGTCAATGAATATACCTACCACTAGGTACTGTGTCGCCCATTATGGAAGTAAATGCCCAAGTTACTCCTAAAGAGAGAACTTCGCTCGTTCCTTCCGGCTGGCTTCTCTTACGTTTCGTCCGGTTTTCATTGACATCAAGGTCACCCTACTTAGAAAGAGATGACATTCACTAGTTCGAGCCTCCTTGTCAGGACATTTTTTTGTCAGAGTACTCAATCCTCTTTGATTATTACATCCATGATTACACTATAGTTGCAAAGTCATTTAACCCACAGATTAACCACTAGAGTGCTATGCAGATCATTAGGACCACAGAACAAAAAAAGAAGAGTAGAAATAGTGACATGACCTATCAGTAGGAAAACCAGTGTGACCAAACTCACACACACAAATCAAAAGCACACTGTGAATGCCAAGCTGCCATTGGCAAATAAAGGCAATTCTGAAAAGGTCTACATCACAAAAGTTCCAAGTAAAATATGAACCTTTTCAATCATATAAACAATGATAAAAATCAAATGATAATTATGAAATTAAGTTTGACATACGATCTTTGCTTTGTAGTACCGCTACTCTACATTAGATGGAACTACCGCCGCGTGTGATCGTCGAGAAGCTTTGAAGCTTTGAAAAATAACTATCTGCTATGTTGCTACTCAGGCTAAGGATGGGACATATTGCCATATCGACAAATTATCGAACTATTTCATAAAGCGACAGTTGAAAATGAATTTGTTATGACAATGTTTCTTAATCATTTTTTTTAGTACCTACATTGACAAAGTAACATAATGTATTCCCTTCTGCCAAACTGTACCACAGTTCGATGTAAATTACGCAGCCGGCTACCATATTAACTGTCCTTCTGGATGATTGGCTACGCAATGTACCTATAATGGAATTCTCATAATCTAACCATAGTCGCTTTATGAAACGAAGCCCAGCAAACTTATCGTGTACAATTTATAGAGAGTAAGAAAGCCTATTGTATATATTTTTTTTAACTGTAACTTTTATTTGTCTCTTGTTTCTTGTGTGCAGTAAGGAATATTCTTTTTTTTTACGTAGCCTCGATTGCCACAGAACAGAAAAAAAGAGTAGAAGGAGTGACATGACCTATTAGCAGGAAAACCAGTGTGACCAAACTCACACGTAAGCCAAAACCCACACTATGAATGCCAAGCTGCCATTGGTAAATAAAGGCAATGCCGAAAAGGTCTACATCATAAAAGTGCCACGTAATATATGAACCTTTTGGTGATATAAACAACGATCAAAATCAAATGATAATGATGAAATTAAGTTTGATATTAGATCTTTGTTCGTAGTACCGCTACTCTACACCAGCTGGAAATCCCGCCGCGTCTGACCGTCGAGAAGTTTTATGTGATAGACCATAAAGTCGAAAATTAAAAAACAAGTATGTGCAATGGTGCTTCTCAGCTATGGATGGCCTATCGACAAATTATAGAATTGTTTCGTAAAGCGACAGTTGATATTTAATTCAATTACAATTCGATGTAAATTACGCAGCCGGTTAGTATATTAACCTACCTTCTGTATGATCGGCTACGCAACGTATATGGAATTCTCATATGAAACTAACCATAGTCGCTTTTGAAACGAGGTCCAGCAAACTTATCGTATGTATAGTTTGTTTAATTTTCTTATTTATTTATTTAAAATGTTGTTATCCATCAACGCTTGTGCTTCACTTATATTATGGAGATGACATTGGCCAACGAAAGTCACGAGACTTCCCCATACATACAAGGAGTAAACGTTGATTAAATTATCTAGACCCCCCCAGATGATCTTACTACACGAGCACATAAAATCATCTAACTTTGAAATTATGCATGCTGGTTTAGTTTTGATGACAATACGCCAATCTATACTAATAAAAATGACATGTTTTTTGAACTAAAACTTTCGGCACAACACATTGTAAACATTTAGTCCGGATCTACTTACGGGTGTTGTTTTATCGGACGAGTCCGACTACGTTTCACTCCGATACGCAGAGCAGTGAGTGGGTGGTGAGCAGAGACGGAGCTTGCGTCGTTCGGTTGCTTGTCTCAAAATGGGATGGGTAAGTTGATCCGGATTAAAAGTTTATAAAAATGACATGATACTGCAGTCAGGACCACATTCTCGCAAAGGAACTAAACAGCGTCAAGGAACATGAACAATAAACTTTGCGCAGTATCAAAAATAATTGCAACTAAAAATGTGTTAAATAATAATAATAAAAGATGATAATAAACACTTACAGGCACATACATTGCCTCTGGCCCCACCCTGGGATACCCTGTGTCGTGGGCACCAGAAACAACGACGTCACAAACATGTAAACATACAAGACCTAGGATTTTTTTTGTCCCCAGCCGGGATTCGAACCCGGGATCTCTCGCGTGGTAGTCAGATGCACTAACCACTGCGCCACAGCGGTCTTCAATTAAAATAAAATAACGACAATTATTTTCCCAAAGTACCTAATTAGACGCAGGTAATTATTTATTACTGCTAAGTCATAGACAAAATATTATTATTATTATTTTTTATAAAAACTATTTCAAGCAATTATAATATAGAGTTTTTAGAATAATTAAAATAATTTGCGTTTAAATATTATCGATACATTTTTATAATGTTGTGTCCCAGCTGCAATTGCTACTCATTTGAGTAGCATTCAAATGTTGACAGAAATTTCTAGAAAAAGTACACAGACTTCGATGAAAATTTAACATTATATTCCAGTAAATAAAGGTGGTTTTACTTTCTCACTTTCGGATTGCTTTCTTTGTTCATGTCATTACAAATTTAATTTCTATTAAATTAAATACAATGGAAATACTACTTACCGATGGAATGTTACGGCATGATCGGTACATTTTGGTCCCCAACTTTTATTTTTGCACTCTAACACAGCACAATAAGGCATTTTAGTAGAGTTTTCACAATTGTTTTCTTTACTAGAAGCGCACGGCAACTGAGGTAAGAAAAACTGTCATAGACTACGCTTATGCAATACATTGCTAATTTGAGGCACGCGGGCACCGCCCACTTACGATTTCTACTCTTTCTTTTTTGTTCTGTGATTAGGACATTAAAATATTGAACTTCCAAGTACAGTCGACAGCACATCATCCTATAATAGGTACCTACACCCATGCACTCTACTCCGTTGCATTACGGGCGACTTTGCAACTAAAATGTAAAGGATGACGTGCTGTCGACTGTACTAGGGCGGATGAGGTACAAAAAATAAGCATAATACTTTTTGAATGACTCAAAAATCCATCAAGTATTGACAAAGTTATATTCTATTTACTGAAGCGAACGATTAAAGGTAAACAAAGACACAGCATCTCTCAAACTTACATCTCACTCAAAATAGCTCATGCACGCAGCTTTACTATTATGTATTCTGTGGCATCGTATACTCGGTTTGGCAGAATCAGCGTTGGGTCCGGCTCGCTCGCCCATATTTTCCGTTTCGTAATAACAAACACAAAAGTATAAAACAACTGGACGATGGACCAGAAAACTTTACCAATACCTTATTTACAATGATGAACAGACTAAAGATAAGTTACCTATTTTATTTTCTTTAGTCGCACTCCCATCAAAAACAACGTCAATCTTACTTTTTTTGTCTTTAATTAAAAAAGAGGTTCGTAGTCAGCTCTCCATACTTCTTCCTACACTTCGCGCTATTAGCATAAAATAGTCGATCATAATCGGCCTTTTAACAAAAGTCCGTCATCTTTCCTAGTTGCGAACATATTTGGGATTCCGTTTTCAGCCATCATGGCGTAAAGTTCCATTTTTTGTAACAAATGTTTTCCGAACAAACGTTAGGGCTAAAGTTTCGTACAGGCCCTGTAAAAATAAATATATATATATATATATATATATATATATCGAACATATTTGGCAGCAGTAGGATCGCTTTTATTTGAGGACCACTGAAATTTTAGGTATTTTTTGGGGCATAATAGATCTCTTAAGCAAATGGTATTTTCATGATAAAATAAAATATTAGTTAAATAAACTGCAAGTGGGGGATAAATCAGGTAATAACAGTGTTATTGTGTTAATTGCTTAATGGTATTTATTAGGCATATCGTTTTGTATAACTTTGCTAAATATTATGCAGTGTTGTAAATGTGGCATATTGAAAAACTAAATTTTTGACATGTTGACACTTAGTCGTTCGCTTAAAAAAATAGACTGTAGAGAAGATGAAAGGCTGTTTCAAAACGCGCCCGCGAGTCTCTCTATTTTTTATATTTTTTACGTCACAGGGTCGGACCGGCCGCCACTCAGTTGGCCGACGAACGAAACGCCCCAGTGTTTTCTGAACCAGATTTTTGTATGAGCGACGGACCGGACGGACAGCGGAGTCTCAGTAATAGGGTCCGTTTTACCCTTTCGTTACAGAACCCTATAAACCATTGTTATTTATGGTGAGTCGATCGGCCCACCAAAAATACTCCAGGTTAAAATAAATAGGTTTTCTTTAATTTGCATAGGTACCTACTACTTTCCGTGCATTAGAAGTACCTGAACTCACTATTAAACAACTAGGTTGTCAGACTTAAAAAATTTGGATAATCGTCAGATTAGAAGTCAGCACGTCTCGGGCATGAAGCTGAATCGTCCGTATGACAATCTGAGTATTTGGAGATTACTATTTTTTTGTATTTTCAGAAAACCGCATCTTGCGTTATGGCGGAATCATCAAAATTATGGATTAGAACCTCAGAACACAAAAAGAAGGAGAAGTGTTATAATTGCCCGTTTACTAGAAAACCGATGTCGCCACTTACTCACACAGCTACATTTTGCTCATAATCTCTATTTGATTACAACATATACCACCGGCCCATGATTTGTCGTGAACCCAAATAAAACAGCCAATGATAAGGTTTCACAGACACAGCACAACATTAGGGATGTAACAAAATAGTCGATGAAGGAAAAAATCTATTTCTTTTCTATCCATACTTGAAACGCTTCAAAACGTTTTCATAACTGTAAAATGTACCAACA
Source organism: Yponomeuta plumbellus (assembly GCA_947310845.1). Classification (NCBI taxonomy): domain Eukaryota; kingdom Metazoa; phylum Arthropoda; class Insecta; order Lepidoptera; family Yponomeutidae; genus Yponomeuta; species Yponomeuta plumbellus. The sequence goes on along the minus strand of OX371198.1, from coordinate 11,517,188 downwards.
TAGGCAACGAAACTACGTCGGCAGTGCCGTGCCGCTTGAATATAATTCAAAACATATCGCTTACGTAAATTTTGTTTGAAACATTTTGAAGCGGCAAGATGACTGCGCCGTGCCTTCACCTGACGCCCTTTTATGTACAGCGCACGCCTTAAATTGTTTTAAATACACTATCAAAATCTAGAACTACTTATTTTAATACATGAATTTATTAATTAGCAGTGACTGTTGATGTTTGTGAGTTTGGATCAAAATTTGCATTGCCTTGGTGGTAGCTGATAACTGTGATGACATAAAAACATTCATAATACTCGTATTTCGCATAAATAATAATAATTTTATTTACTTGTGAAAAAGACAGTAACGTACGTAGTAAGTAGTACGCAGTACGTAGTAAGTAGTACGCAGTACGTAGTAAGAAACATGTGAAACAATAAAAAAATAAAATTACCATCCGACTGTGTTCCTGCAGATAATATTTTACAGTTCCGTAATATGTAAATATTTATTTATATACAACTTGTCTCAGAACACTATTTATTTTATTTTCAATTAATCGAATTTCATTCATAAGATAGGCTCATCTACACTAATATTATAAAGAGGAAAGATTTGTATTTTTGTATTTTTGTTTGTATTTTGGTAATGAATAGGCTCAGAAATTACTGGGCTGATTTTAAAAATTCTTTCAACATTAGAAAGCTACATTCTTTGTGAGTAAGATATTCTATATTGGATTTTCGAAAAGCTTAGGGTTCCATACGAACTCTCGAATAATGTAACCTGCGGTGTAAAGAAACTACTACCCCGGGAAATTTCCACTAACCGAAAATTCCGGAGCGGGTCGTTAGTAAAATATATATTTAAGAATATTATTTAGTACACATCACCTAATTTGTTTCTCTAGAAACACTTTCTTTTGGAAACATTGGAGCAAATGGTACTTGATTTGAGAAGAAACTAGTTAGATCCTATCCCCGTAGTTTCAAATACAAATCGATCACATATTTCGAAAAATTCTTTGAACTATATGATCGAAGCTAGGCCTGTTTTTATTACAACAAAATCCTGCCACAAAAATAGAAGCTTCCTTAGCAATTTAAGTCCACGCGGACGAAGTCGCGGGCATTATCTACATAGTCTTACAATAAAATTGTCCCAGTAATTTTGGAAGTCTAGACAAACGAGTGTAAATGCGACGATAATATCGATACTTTATCAGTCTAAAAAGAAAGCAACTACCCCATCACTATGACTCCCGCTGACACCTACTGGTGACTTTGACATTTCACGGCAAATACATGCGGCCGTACCACGAAACATCGCACAGAACAATAGTCATTTTTGCGTGATGGTCCATTGCGGGCTTGCTTGTCCAATTTAGAAACCCTCAACACCAGTGGAGTAAATCCGACGTATTAAATACGTATCATTTACGTCCTTAGTACTAGAATGCATATTGCACAGGGAAATTATTATAATAATTATTTTTTCTAGTTTAAAGATGAATATAGTGAGTAAAATAGGCTTGCCGAAGAAAATACACTCCACTGTTAACTAAATATTAATATCATTTTAGTTTTTAACATCGTTATTTTATAAGTAGTGGGCATTTTATCCTTTTAATCTGTGGTGGGCGTAAAAAAATCGTTGCTAGGCAACAAAACACAAACAAAACACAGGATAGCTATCAGTGAGATTGTGCAGTGTGACGAAACTTTTAGAAGTTATGTATTTTGTACCAAAATATATTATATGTTTTCTTGGATGAAGTGGTAACTTTGTTTGGAGCGTGCATTAGTGCGTAATGGCATTAAAAAAATCCACTGAAAATCATCATAACTTCGTTAAACTTGCCGAAGAATCCGGATTTACATTCAATACACTTAGACCGCGACATCGCGTAGACTGGAATAAATTCCGTGAGTAGATTATATTTATTATGTTGAATCACTGCTGACTCTGACTGCCTCGTTGGTTTAACTGGTTAGACTCTTATATACCACCAACACCGATGTCGTGGGTTCGGTCCCACTGGGGGCCGCCGTAAATTTGTACAAATGACCTCAGACTGGGTGTATTTCCATATTTGTAATGTCTTTCATGTTTACCATATCACTGGTTATCCTAGTTTGGGACCAGCTTAGATTAGGTAACTTTTCACTCTTCTGCGTCAAAATAAGAATGTATAATATGATAGTTCGGAGTAGGAGTATGAGACATCTGGGAAAAAAAGTAACAGAATGTAACAGTGTGATAATAAGCCCGCGTATCCACTAGGCAACATTAGGCGCGCAACACGTGCCGCTCAAAATGTTCGGCAACGTTGCACAACAGCGCGCGACGCTGCCAGCGGGCGCGCAACATGACGTCCGCGGTCCGCCTAGTTTCGCGTCGCAACAAAATTAAATGTCCCGCTCTGTCGCTCAACTTGTTGCGCAGCATGTTGCGCGTCAAATGTTGCCTAGTTGTGTGTGGACGGGCATTTGTCTTGCATTACGATGAACCTATGGGATCTGCGGTTTGATAACCTCCCAGTCCCCGATACATCATCTTTGTGCAGTTTCACTACCTTCATTCGGTATGGCAAGTTCAGTTTTGCCGTGTAAGTTAATCCAACCCCAAATCATTGAGTTGCGAGCACGAAAATAGTCAAGTTTGTGGATTAAAGCTGAAAAGCCAGCATTTGCACTTGCAGTGCACAGGGTTCAGATAATACAGAGTTCGTTGTTTTGCTACTTAAATACGTATAAATGGAAAATTAATTAGTGGCCCCGATTTTTTTTTACTAACTAGTAGTTATAGTTGCATAAACATTTAAGTACGAGCTGTGCTGGTTCTGGAACCAGTCCACTATACTTATAAGTATAATTATTAGTGGACTTTATTGCAGGACTCGTTGATGTAGATAATCTTATTAGAGAACGAAAGTTCTTTCTAATTGAGCAACATGCCAACGATGTAAGTCATATTCTTAAGTATTTTTTATTTAAAAAAATATTATATCTGAAATTAACAGCAATTCTGCAAAATAATATAGGTAGAAATAAGGAAACTATCTAATTTTATTGTTTTTTTTTGGTAATAAACTATTTCTATTCTATTCTATGGCAACTAACTAACACTAACTAGTTTTATAAGTTTCATATATTGTTTTATCAGCTGCTGGTTTTCCATAGATAAGTAATAAAATAAAATAAAATATGTTCCAGATTTTGGACTGCGCTCTGGAATCAGAATTTGATGTCCGAATCTTAGATGAAGGATTCGTAAAGATGTTTCGCTTAGCGCAACTCACCATCGAGTACCAACAATTTTGTAGACATTATCTGGACAAGAGCGTTTACGTACTGCGTGATGAACTATCGAACGTTATGCAGGTTAGGTACCATTTGATACGTTGAAGATACAAGTAATTATTTAATCTGTTTGAGGCAAGCGGAAGTGTGTGATGGAAGTTGGACACAGAATTTGCTAGCCAGAAAGATAGAAGGGGTAAGATGAACGAAAACAGATTTCACGGTAAAATGCGTAGAGAAACGAATATTTAATGCAAGCGTAGCAATAGAACTGACAGGCAAAAACTATCTGTCTTGTCTGACGTAAAACTTTTCCTAAGTTGCTTTAGCCTTCTTGGACTCCCACATCACTCCCCCGCGGAGACCGTTACAACGGGCGGTAACAATTGATAAACCTCACTGTCCTTCCCGAGCGGGTCGTAAGGGGTTTTTGTGGCCTTTTTAGCTCATCTTCCCGGTCTTTGGGTGTGGTAGATGCTTCTGTGAAGGTATAAGCTGGCTTCAGGCGGTCTATGGAGATGGTGTTTGATTTTCCTTTGACGTTAACCTTAAAGGTTTTATCGCCTCTCTCCACGACTTCGTATGGCCCGGTGTACGCTGGTTGAAGAGCGCCACGTACTGTATCATCCCGTACAAATACGTGTTTTGTTGTGGCCAAATCCCTAAAAATGAAGCTGTTATCACGCCTGTGTCGAGATGCGGGCGTTGGCTGAAGTTTCCGTGCAAAAGAGCGAATGCGTCCAGTATATTCGGTTAGATCGGTTGGAGTATCGTCGCAGGCATGAAACATTTCACCTGGCAGTCTCAATGGCTCGCCGTAAACTAGTTCTGCGGCCGAGGCATTTGCGTCTTCTTTAATCGCACTTCTAATGCCGAGTAGGACCAGGGGTAGCGATTCTGTCCAGCTGGGGTTAGCGTGACATACGATGGCGGCTTTTAACTGTCTGTGGAAGCGTTCGATCATTCCGTTGCAAGCAGGGTGGTATGCCGTGGTCTTGCGGTGTTGGAAGCCTGCTAGTTTGGAAAGGTGCCCAAACAAAACGCTTTCGAATTGACGACCTCTGTCTGTAACTATTGATAAGGGGCAACCAAAACGTGCGATCCAGCCCGACAGCAATGCTTTCGCGACGGTTTCGGCCGTGATGTCTGGTATGGGAATCGCCTCAGGCCATCGCGTAAATCTGTCGATTGCGGTAAGGCAGTACCGTTTTCCGTCTGACACAGGAAGGGGGCCGATCAGGTCGATGTGAACGTGGCTGAAGCGAGCTTTAGGTAAGCCGAAGGTTCCCGTTGGTGCGGAAACGTGTCGGGTGACCTTTGCGCGTTGGCACGATAGGCATTTGCGGGCGTATTCTCTGCAGTCTTTTCTCATCCCTGGCCATACGTAACGTTCTGCGACTAGCTTCGCGGTGGCGTTGGCACCAGGGTGACTTAGACTGTGGAGGCTCCCGATAGCTAGCTGGCGCAGCTGCTTGACCACGAACGGTCTAGGAATTCCAGTGCTGACGTCACAGTAAAGACCATTTTGCTTCTCTAAGCGCAGTGCTGATCCTGTCTTCAAAAGCAGTGTGAGTTCAGAGTCTGCTGTCTGTGCTTTTGCTAGCAAGTCCAGATCAAGTGGAGCTGTTATTTCCTCAATCCTGGAGAGTGTCTGCGACCACATTATCTTTGCCAGCTATGTGACGGATGTCCGTTGTGAATTGTCTAATGTAGTCTAGGTGCCTGAACTGACGTGGCGAGATGTTTTCTTTGCGGCTCTTGAAAGCGAAGCAGATTGGTTTGTGATCCGTGTATATCGCAAAATCTCTTGCTTCGACCATGTGGCGAAAGTACTTGATTGCCTCGTATATCGCCAACAGTTCCCGGTCATAGGGCGAGTATTTCTGTTGGGAGGGACTGAGTTTCCGCGAGAATAAGGCAAGCGGTTGCCATTCACCATCTTTTTGCTGCTGGAGTGTTGCGCCCATTGAGGTATCAGAGGCGTCCGTAACCAATGAGAGCTTCGATTGGCAGTCGGGGTGGGACAACAAAGTTGCGTTGCAGAGGCTTTGCTTGCAGTCTTCGAAGGCTTTCAGTGTCTCGCCTGTAAGCTCAACAGGATGCGATCCTTTAACGGAGCCGGTGAGCAGCTTGTTTAAAGGGGCTTGCAGTTGTGCTGCTTCGGGGACAAAACGTCTATAAAAATTCAGCATTCCCAGGAATCTGCGAAGTTCTTTGATGGTCTTCGGGGCAGGAAAGTCTTTTATCGCCTTTACTTTTTCGTCGAGGGGTTTTATGCCACTTGCGTTGATACGATAGCCAAGGAACGTGACTTCCGGTGCACCGAATACACACTTGGATATGTTAATCAACATGCCATATTCCTTCATTTTCGTGAAGAGCTGGCCCAAGTGTTCCAAGTGTTCGGCTTCGTTTTTTGAAGATACCAGGAAGTCGTCCAGGTAGACGTAACAGAAGTCAAGTCCTCGGGTCATTTCATCAACGAAACGTTGGAAAGTTTGGCCTGCGTTTCTTAAGCCGAACGTCATAAAAGGAAACTCGTACAATCCGAATGGTGTCGTGATTGCCGTTTTGTCTATGTCCTCGGGGCTGACTGGTATCTGGTTATAAGCTTTGACCAGGTCGATGGTCGAGAAGATCGTACAGCCAGAGATGTTGTGCGTGAAGTCATGGATGTGGCGTATAGGGTACCGGTCTGGTACAGTTCGTGCGTTCAGCATCCTATAATCGCCGCAGGGGCGCCATCCGTTTTCCTTCTTGGGTGCTAAGTGGAGTGGGGACGACCATGGACTTTTTGAAGGCCGGGCAGTTCCATTTTTCAACATGGATTCGAACTCTTGCCGGGCTATCTTGAGTTTGTCTGGTGCGAGTCGTCGTGCTGGGCATGCTATAGGTGGTCCAGGTATTGTTTTTATATAGTGCACTGTATTGTGATGGTGCACTCGTTCAGTACCAGTGGGTCGGGTGATTTCTGGGAACTTCTGCAGCAGAGCGTGGAACTGAGTATCGCCAGTCATGATCTTCACTGAAGAAATCATGTCTGACGATGTTACGGGTGATGCGATGGCTGATAGGGTGGTCGTGTTGTCGATGAGACGTTGGTTTCGACAGTCGACGATGATGTTGTAGTGGGACAGGAAGTCCACTCCAATGATGGCTTTGGTTACATCAGCCACGGTGAATCGCCATGAGAACTCTCTGCGTAATCCGAAGTCTAGTTCCAGAAGGACGTCGCCGTATGTATCAATGCTAGAACCATTGGCGGCAGACAGTTGGTACGTAGTCTTGGGTCGGCGTTCTTTCAGGGCAGAGCGTGGGAAGACACAGAGATCGCTGCCGGTGTCAACGAGAAACTGGGTCTTCGTTCTGCGATCTGTCACGAACAGGCGACCGGAGGATGGGAGGCAGTCGTTGGTCGCCATTATCGACCGCCTGGGCAGTTTTCCGATTGGAAGTCGCATGGCTTGAGGCATTTATGCGCGTTTTTTCCGAACTTAGCGTGGTACCAACAAGTTGGGAATTTGCGGTAGCTAGACTGAGACCTGCTTCTTGAGCTGCCACGACGGCGGCCTGATTGGTTGCGAGGCGGCCTGGATTCCGATCTCGAGTCCCTGACTTCGGCCGAAAGTGAGCTGACTTGCTTGGTGAGTTCGGCTATTTGCTTGACCATGAAGTCCAGGGTATTTTCCTGAGGTGGAGCTGAAGTAGAAGCAACTTGGTGGTGGCTACCAGCGTTTACATGAGTCCCGGCGGTTGATACTACTTGGTGGTAATTGGGAACGACATCGTGCACTCTGTCGGCGAGTTCTGCGATAACCTCTAGCGCAGTAGACGGCTGGGCAGCGATTATAGTCTGAGTGCTATTAGGAAGTCGGCTGGACCAGATGGTTTTGATGAAGTCATCGGGAACTCCAGGACCGGCTAAGTTTTGTAGATGCCGTAGGAAATGGGAGGGCTTACGGTCACCTAATTCCTCATGCGTCAGCAGCTGCAGAACCTTCTTCTCCTTGGATTTCGTTAGGCGTTTGATGAGTTCTTGCTTAAACTTCTCGTATTTGTTTATTTCCGGTGGGTTTTCGATTATGTCATCAATGATGTCGACATACGGTGGTTGCAGTTGTGAAGTGGCGTAGTAAAACATGGTTTCGTCTGACTTTATGCCAGCCAATTTAAATTGACCTTCTAACTGTTTGAACCATACCGATGGTTTCTCCGCGTAGAACGGTGGGACTTTTACTCCGACTCGATATACCTCGGTTGGCGTGGGCGCGGTTGGAGAGTGAACTTGCGCTTCTGGAATATTCCACGCGTCACGGAAAACTCCGGGCTGAGGGTCGGCGTCGTCATGGTCATCTCTGCTCGTCATCTTTATCGAAGTGTTCGTACGGGTCACCAGTGAGGCAAGCGGAAGTGTGTGATGGAAGTTGGACACAGAATTTGCTAGCCAGAAAGATAGAAGGGGTAAGATGAACGAAAACAGATTTCACGGTAAAATGCGTAGAGAAACGAATATTTAATGCAAGCGTAGCAATAGAACTGACAGGCAAAAACTATCTGTCTTGTCTGACGTAAAACTTTTCCTAAGTTGCTTTAGCCTTCTTGGACTCCCACATGTTAACGGTATTTATTATTATTCTAGCAACTGGAAGTAACAAGAAAAGATTTTAGGGAAAAGGATGAACAAGTGAAAAAACTTAAGCGAAAACCTAAACAAAACTTTAGACCACCTCTTATGTACGGAAACGATAACATAGCAAACCTGATTTTAAAGACATTGTCAAATAACGAAGAAATGCTTCCTACAACATCACTGTTTGATTTGTCCCATCAATACAATAGGTGTAATTACTGTGACAAGGTATTTCTGAATCAACTATATCTAAAGAGTCACATGAGTAGAAGACATGCTAATGTTACAGAGATTCCCCAAAAAGACTCCCCTAGGAAAGATCTAGAAAATAACCTACAAAGCGACAAAGTAAATGAAGAAATAATGGAGTTAAAAACGAAACTACAAGATATGGAAACATTTATCACAGACATGAATAAACTAAAAACAGTGACGGTAGATACTGGCATCCAGGCTAATTTAGCGCAAGCTGAAAACAAATCTGTCAAGGAAACACCGGAACATGAAACTTTAGCTGCAGTTGATACTAACTTATTCGAAAAAATGTTGGACACTTGGAAAAAAGAAGAACGAGACAAATATACCAAAGAAATCGATTCCATACGATCTGAAATCATGAACTCAATAAAGTCACTAAAAGAAACTCCTAATATAAATCTAAATGAGTCAATTTTAATCGAACAACTACAGCAGACTATCAAGGACCAGGGTCAACAAATCGCAGTTCTGACGCGCGAAATATCGGAAAACGTAAGTACACATGACAACAGTGAGTAATTATATTTTTTCGATGCAATTCGTATGACACAAGAGGCCGTAAGTTGGAAACCATTATAGAATCCCCGTTTGTTAACAGGCAGTAATTTAATTAAAAAAATTGTTTGGGACCAGGACAAGTCATTGTGTTGTGTGGACGTTATTTATTAACTATTTAATTTTCAGAACATTAAAGCAGAAATAGAAAAGGCCGAGAAAAGTAGTCAAATCGAAGCACAACTTCGTCAGTGGGTGCAAAAGGTCGACTTTCAAACGCAACAGCACGAACTGTTGGTTCAAAGTCTAAACGATATTAAGAAACAGGCCCAAGAAGCTCGGGCCGCGGCTGAGGCTGAGCGTTACCGAGCGATGCAGCTCGAGGCCCTACTGGAGGAACGAACTCGGCAATATGATAGGAAAGAATCCTTATCTAACCAGGACGTGCCCGACGAAAGCGTTCGTAATACTAGACAGCGATCAATACGCCCCCGCAAACAGGACACCGATGATCTTCAAACCGAAGCGAGTGCAACTTTAGCTACCTAGAATTTCATGATAAGCGTGACACTTACTTACAACTTCATTATCCTTTCAGACTATTCAAAACAGTGACCACAACACTGCTAAAGGTAAATCGAAGTTGACACCTCTAAGGAAAACTCTAGATGAGCTCCATGAAAAGGCCCAGGAGCTTTTGAATATGAAGTCTTCTAGTTCCTCCGATGAATCTAGCAGTACTGAACAACTGAATACCTCTTCTATAAAATCAATAAAAAATAAAAATAAAGAAATAAGTGGTGGAAAATACAATCGCAAAAATAACGAGATAGAAAATGAAGTTCGCACTCGTAATAAAGATAAGGAGAGTAAAGTTAATCATACAAAAGACAAAAATAAAACAGCACAAAAAAAAATTTATGAGAAATCAAAACAGATTTTCAATCAAATAGATAACAAAGGAAAAGCTCCAGTCATTCCTCGAAGGTAGGCATAGTCGACCCAAAGTAATCTTGTATAATTTTATTACAATGTCGTTTGTAACACAGTAACCGAGGAAATGGCGAAGTGCTGTAAATTAGAAAAATAATAGGTAAAGTCCGCCGCATTGTACTAAATATATTTTTATTTTAAATGTAAGTGCATTAAAAGTATTAATAAATAAATTCAGCATATCAACGCTCACGTGTGGGATTTTGGATAGTTTTTATGTTACAAGAGAAAAGTTGAATTTAAATAGACATAAAACTTCGACCACTCTTTTTTTTCTTAAAAATTAGGTGTAAAACTAATATTAGTACTTATATTTTTCAGCCCTGATAAAGTGGTACGAGCGAAGCTGACCGAAGAAGTGAATAATCGCTTAGTGACAGCTGGAGTAGACCCGTTGAAAAATGGACTGCACCCATCAGATTATAATAAACAAATAATGCAGCTACAACAAGATCAAAGGCTGAAAGCGAAGGTAATTGATTAATTTACAAGCTTCCTCAGTGACTAGATCATAAATCTGATTTAAGTATTTGCCTCGTCTATTTCAGAAAAATCCAGAATTTGACAAAGTGAGAAATTCTATACAAGCTTTTCTAGATTCAAAAGCAGGAGTAGAATCTAGTCATCACATCGGATTCTCTTCAGAAACCTTTCAACGCACTAAGATGACAAAGGCTTTTAGTCTTTCATCTGTCATATCCAATGTGAAAAAAAAAGCTTTATCATTGATGAAGCCTAATGATGTAATAAAAAGGGATCGTCAAGCTTTTTCGAGCAATGTAGCCAAGAAAGCAATTGCTTTATTAAAGACACCTCCGGGGTCATCACATTCAAGCCCCGTGAAAACGCGCCTGATTAACGATGACACTGACAATAATTGTGATGCTACGTTCACAAGAAAGAGTATCAATATATCACAATCTCGTAATAAGGTTAAAAAAGAAACATTAAAATCACAACACCCGCAAGCAGCTAACCCAAAACAGCCAACCCAAGAAACCAACGAAGATTTTTCAGACACATCTTTAAGTGATCATAAATATTATGATTCGGCATCTCTAACGAAATCAGCGAAATCGATCGAAAATCTTATAAAATCGCCAGTACGGCGCCCATCTACTGCGAACGGCGATTATAATGATAGGAAAGAAATTACAGACAAATCACTTCTGAATAATAAATCGCTTTCTGTTTCGAATGTGTCTGCACTCAATGAAGAGAAGATAAAAATTGGCAACGAAATAGAATATGGTATCACCAAAAAAGACGCCCTCGTGGAAGCAGTAAACATGGAAACAATAAAAAATAACATTGACGATAAAAGCCGGTTGAGCGCCAAACAAGCAAAGGGGGTATTGAAAAATGCCCCATCAACTAACTCATTACATAAGAAGAAAGTTTTATTTGATTTAGATGCGATACAAATGAAGTCCGTCAGCGCATCTCCCTCACAAAGTACTGAAAAGAGCGATACCAATGAAAAATATGAGTTAGGTCTCATTCATCTTGACGATGACGAATGGGATATATCCAGGTAACAGCAAAAAAAAAAATCCTTTCACATTTCTCTTGAAAGTAGTACCTAGCTGTGACGTTGTATCGAGTTCATGCTCTTTTCCCAGAAATGAGATCCGGATTAGCAATGTGAACCGGTTCCGCGAAAACTGGCCAAGTGCGAAAGAAAGGTAGTTTCAGAAAAGGTTTTATCTGTTTTACAGAAACAACGTAGAAACAACTTTATTCAGTCATTTTTAGGGTTCCGTACCCAAAGAGTAAAACGGATCCTATTACTGAGTCTCCGCTGTCCGTCCGTCCGTCTGTCACCAGGCTGGATATCATGAACTGTGATAATTAGACAGTTGAAATTTTCACAGATCAAGTATCTCTGTTGCCGCTATAAAAACAATACTATAATCCAGAATAAAAAATTTAAGGGGGGCTCCCATACAATGTGATTTTTTTTTGCTTGATATTGATAACAGCAACAGGTGGACGCTTAAAATATTCACAGACTATTGACTTATATTATTCACTTTAAAAATCAATAATTAAAATAAAATAAATATTTAAGTGGGGCTCCCATACAACAAACGTGATTTTTACCCATTTTTTTCTCGGTCTTGATAACGATATCAGGTACCTACACGCTTAAATATCTACATAATACTTAGTGCATATTAGCTTTAAAAATTAAAAAATAAAATAAATATTCAACAAAGGTGATTTTGTTGGATTTTTATTTTCGGATTCGCGCTTGGCCGGTTTTTAATGAATTATATGAAGTTTTCCTTTAATAAGTTGGTCGCCTATTACTCGGTGACTTCACCATACCCCTACGGGGTTATCCTTATCTATGGATAGGTCTTCAAAAATTATATTGCGGTTTCTAATATTTTTTTACATCTCTCATATTCGGTAAGTAGGTCCTTATTACCCCCAATTGAGCGCTAATTGGTCACCTACAAGCCATGGGGCTTGGGTAATAATGCAGCTAGAAAAGCCCTAGGGCGGTAAGTAATTAAAAAAAAAACTTCACTCTTTCAAAAAGTTCGCGTACATCTAACCATCATACTGGCAATAGACATCATGGATTCAGCCCAATGACAAAAGAGGTCGCTTCGCTATTCAGCCTTGTATTCGTATGAGTAAAATAGTCATCAATTTTAAATACCGAACGGCGAAGCTCAATTTCGTTCTTGAAAAAAATAATTAAAAAAAATGAAAAAAGGCGGGAATAAAAACTTTTACTTTAAATATTGTTTGTTTTTGGGATTTTTTTTATACCTAATTACGTGCTAATTAGGAAAAAAACATGAGTTCTGCAAGTGATGAAGATATAAACTGTACTCCCGATTCAATGAAAATGGAAGCTGAAGCGGCAATTAACAATATTTTGCCTGAAAGTTCTAAAGAGAGGTATTTGTAAACTTACGACGAGTTCATGAAGTGGCGGAAAGAAAAATGTTTTATTCTTGTAATGCCGGTTTTTTTCTACTTACCTCACAATCGAGATGTAAAGCAGAGTAGTTAGCTCGGGTGTAAGCTTCAATTGCACCCTCGAAATATAGGCCCTTACAGCCCTTACACTTCCATAGTGGTAAAATGTATGTCCCCTTGTAAATTGTAACTTCTAAAATAAGAGAATGATAAAACTAAAACTATGCAAACTTCCACCGAAAATTGATTTGAACGAGATCTAGAAGGTTTTTTAATACGTCATAAATCGTAAACCGCAATTTACTTTTCATTCAATCACCTATTATAAAAATAAAATAAAAACTACTTGCTGCTAACACGGAACCCTTCATGGGCGAGTCAGACTCGGAAGCGAGGGTTCCGTTTGCGAAATAATAAGCTTGTCCGAGTGCCCCATTTCCAGGCTAAACTTATGATTTTAAAAACGTGAAATATTTAGGGTAGTAGCACATAATAATATAATGAACTTAAAAGGGAAACTAGGTATGACGGCTAAGTAGACTTTACAAGTTAACAAGTAATAGGCGACTAACTTATACAAGGAATAATAACTTTGATGGATTTATTAGTTCTGTAAAGCAAAGTTCTTTCTAAGGAACCCTACACAACGCGTTGGCCCAACGACACATCACTGTGTGGATGTTATTATTATTATTATACCGCGATAGTTAGAAATGCCCAAAAGATTATGCAATACATAACGCAAATTAAAGACAAACTAAATTACTACATATGAAAAAATATTTGTCAACCTAATGTTATGTTTTATGACTGTTTTTCCTGGTACAATAAAGAATATTCTTATTTTATCTTTTTCAGTATCGACAACGAGCCTCTGAAGGAAAATGGAAACGAAATTAAACCAAACCTGCCTCGCGGTACTTCACAAAAAATAGCAGAACTAAAGCACACCATCGAGGCGCAACTCGCGCATCGCAAAGCTACGCAGTCTTTTGCACCTGTGGGCGGCATAGACGTTCTGAAAGGACCAGTCACCAAGGTCGCTAGCATCGGAGGAAGTAACACAACTCTGGGTAGTTCAGTCTTCGATGACGACCCAGTTCCGTCGGCCAGTCATAACACTAGCATAAAGCCAAAGTTAAAGCACACTGAAAAAGACGATAGTGAATTAGACCTATCGGACTTCAGCATAGATGGATTGACTGGCGGAAAAAGAGATTCATTTTAGTTAAGAAAAGGAATTATTTCAGTCAAACAACAAAAACTAGCAAAATGTAGCAAGTGCCAAGAGGTTGCGCACAGTAAAACTGAATGGAATCAAGGAAGTAGGTATAGATGGGTAGTTATAAAGTACAAAGACCAGTCAAATTATTTTTGACCTGACTTTTAGGGCCCTCGCCCACGGCGGCTTTTTGTAGCGCTGCCGTCGCTAAGCTTTAGGGCACAAGCACAACAGACGATATGAGTATCGTCTGTTGTGCTTGTGCCCTAAAGCTTTGAAAAGATGAAATGACTCCGATCTGCGTTTGAATATCGTCCTGTGTGCATATTAAAAAATAAAACGCAGAAATAAGATTTTCGTACTTTTGTTCTCTTCTTAGAATAATCTGATGCCAGTTGTTTTACACTATCACTTAGTCTCGACTCGAACTCCTCGTATGGTACTTGGTTACAAAGTGTTAGTGGCATACTTTTCTGTTTGTATGGACATTCTGGCTAACCAACATGTGTGTGGTTAGGAAACCCATGTAGTTAAAATACTGTCTTTAGAACACAACACTTTCTGAGTCGCCATAGCGAAGTCCAAATAATGGCAATCAAATTCAAAATGGTATGCGAGGGTCAATATTTAAACAGTGCTGTCGAAAGTCCAAATAGTGCGTGTGGATCAATATGCAACGATGTCGGAGTCCACAAATAACGCCGAAGTTGTCGAGAAAATTGCAAGAAATCCAGAAAACAAACTCGCAAAACGAAGGCGTTTTTGACCAGTGTTGCCACTAGTGAATGGAGAATTAGAACGCCGGGATGTCTGAAAAGGAACGAAATTCGGTAAAGGACCGCAAATAAAAAATATCATTTAAATATATTTTTATAGTAAGTTCGGTATTTAGTTTCATGCAGGTAACATCTTTATGGCCTCCACAGACGACGGACTTTTCTCCGCTGCGGAGAAAAAAGTACGCTCCTCGGACAAAAAGTCCTCCGCAGATTTACCGAGGATTACAGGATAGAGGATTTCTATTAGCTTGGACCTCTAGGACCTTATTAGCTTGTTCAGTCATTATAGATTTTGACCCATGAGGGCCATGACAGGTAACATCTTTATGGCCTCCACAGACGACGGACTTTTCTCCGCTGCGGAGAAAAAAGTACGCTCCTCGGATAAAAAGTCCTCCGCAGATTTACCGAGGATTACAGGATAGAGGATTTCTATCAGCTTGGACCTCTAGGACCTTATTAGCTTGTTCAGTCATTATAGATTTTGACCCATGAGGGCCATGAATAATCAGTTCTTGGATTATTTTTTCGTAGGTCCCTCGGGGGGTCCCTGGGAGTGAAAA
Organism: Yponomeuta plumbellus; assembly: GCA_947310845.1. Taxonomy (NCBI): domain Eukaryota; kingdom Metazoa; phylum Arthropoda; class Insecta; order Lepidoptera; family Yponomeutidae; genus Yponomeuta; species Yponomeuta plumbellus. The sequence goes on along the minus strand of OX371198.1, from coordinate 11,502,015 downwards.
TTAAAAAAATAGACTGAATCAGGCTCCTGTGTATATTCGAAAAATGTTTTTTGTCAAAAAAAAAAACGGTTTTTCTTGAATAACTCAGCCATGTTTTATTTTACAGTAAAACCGTAAAGACAAAAATTGTAGAAAATTTTATTTTCTACAAATTCATATTTCATAATTTTTGTTCTAAGATCGATATTTTGGAAATTAAACCTGAAAAACCCGACCAATTCGAAATATTATAATTATCTCCTATGTTCCACGTTTTAAGGCATGGATGAAGAGAAACAAGGTTGTGGAAAATGAAATTTAAAACAATTTTGGTTCCCACCTATTTTCCCCCAAAATCGATATTTTGGAAATTAAACCTGAAAGACTCAAATTCAAAGGGATTTGACAAAAAACCGACAGCCGCTGAGTGGCTCGGGCGCTCGTTGCTCGTATCGAGCTGCTCGGCTCGCTGTATTGACTGTGCCGAATATTCCAACTGTAACCATGGACATGTTACGTCCATGCTTGTAATGTGCTCACATCGGGCGAATATTCCATGTCAGTCATCGTTTTAGACAGGATAGGCGAAGGTCGATAAACCGTGCAGCCTAGAAACCACAAATTCTAAGGGACTAGTCATAGAAAGCGCCCGGAACGCTGCGCTTTGGGCGTGCGTCGAGCGAGCGTTGTACGCCTATCGTACGCTCGTCAATTATGCTAGGATGAGCACACTTTTCTAATCCGCGAAGGAGGAGCGCGCGTATGACGCGCGCACCATGGACGCGGACGCTTGATGTAATCCGTTCATAGAACTTCATACAATTTTAAAGAGCGTCCGAAACGCAGCGTATCGTACGCGCGCCTCGGGCGCTTTCTATGACTAGTCCCTAATACGGACAGCCGCTGCCGGTCAGTCAACCAACCGGCTGCGTTCAAAAATTTTAAAATCGCTTTTGTTATCATCTTTGACAAAAATGACACTCAAAAAGGAACGAAAAGCACGCACGAAAGGAGGGAACGCATGACCGTGAAATAGAACGCAAAATGTTCCAAAACCGTCCAAAACGAACGATTTGGCAACACTGTTTTGACATAAATGTTACAATTAAAAGTTGCCCTTGCAAAAATAGCTTCCAGTGCTATCATAATTTAACGTGAAATAGTGCGTTTTTTGTTAAATAGCGCCATCTGTAGTTAATATAGCAAACTAAAAAGACACAGTTGCTTCCCATTCAAAGTCAATAGTACTTTCTTAGGTGAAATTATTTTTGTTCATGTGAAAATTTATTGAAATTTAAAACTATTTTGTGACCATTGATTCCACCTTGTTTTGAATACTTTTCGCTCGAATTTGCTAATAATATATTATAACAAGTAACCCATATATTTGTATTTATTTATCTACAACGCACCTATCTTACTAAAACCTAACTCTAATCTACACTTAAACTAGAGTCGCATTTTGAATCAAAATCATATATTTTTAAACATCCTGTATAGTGAAATTGCATAAGTGTGAGTACTGTGAACGTGCCAGCTTTAGATAACATACCTATACTGGTAATTTTAATTACCCTCCGACACAAGGGTATCTAAGGAGGTAAATAACAATTAGTTCCCCTTTTATATTTACCAATGGCAGCTTAGCATGCATAGTGTGTGCGTTTGGTTTATGTGAGCTTGGTTTATGTCACACCACTCACACCTTGAACCTTTAAAGGCCTTCTAGACGATCGGAAAGACTCACCAACCAAGGTCACCTCGGTCGGATTGATATTCGTTCCACACGGTCGGACGACTTGTCTCTGCGGCTCTCGAAGGGCAAACACGTTACGTATGATGGCTCCTAAGCATCAAAAGATGATAATTATTTCAATGACCTTATTATGCCGGATTCCTTCTTTCGGATTTCTGTCTTTATGCACATCGCACCCAATGTCCCAGAGACATGTTAAATCTGTATTATTTTGTTAAATTAAACCTGTGTGGCGCAGCGATTAGCGCATCAGTCTACCATGCGAGAGGTCCCGGAATCGAAGCCCGGCTGGGGCCAAAAAAATAAATACAGTTCTTGGATGTTTACATGTTTGTGACGTCGCTGTTTCTGGTTCCCGCGACACAGGGTATCCTAGTGTGGGGCCAGAAGCAATGTATGTGCCTGTAAGAATCAGGCATAATAGGTCATTGCAATATAATTATCATCTTTTCATACTTAAGAGTCATCGTACGTAACGTGTTTACCCTTCCGAGACCCGGAGAGAACTGACAAGTCGTCCGACCGTGTGGAACGAATATCAATCCGACCAAGGCGACCTTGGTCGGGGAGTCTTTCCGATCGTCTCCAAGGCCTTTTAACTGAACTGTGCACTTTAAAATAAAAAGAGCCGAGTGAGAGGCTCCTCAGAAGAAGCTTTAGTCCTTCTTCTGAGAGAGGCTCCAAAGTATTGTAGTAGTGCGTCTATTTCGGATAGTGTCAAGCAAGCGTTTGCCACATTTTTTTCAAACGACTTATTTCGTTTTATAAGTGAGATTATTAAATTCTTATTATACCTAGATTATTAGTTTCAAATATTAGCATTATGTAATTAGTTTATTAGCATGTACCAATGACTAAGTTACGTACATTTGTTTGTACAGCAACACCATTCGCTGATAAATTGTGCCCGGATAACGGCGACAGGCTTGCCACTTGTCACGTTTGGGACCTAATAAACTCGGCAAAACGTGGGTCCAGTTCTAGACTGGTGCCTCTGCCTACCCCTTCGGGGATAACGGGCGTGAGTTTATTATTATAAGTTTCAATATTCTAACTATACAAAAAAGCTTAATGTCACTATATCTAAGAAGTAATAGTGCCGTCTGCCCAATAAATAAGACTACCAAATTAGATTTTATTTAATTCTGGCAACTTTTTTACATATCTGTGAATGAATTAATCAGTGTAGCTAACAAAAATTTGATTTGCTACATTCACTGATTTTGTTGGTACTTTGTGAGAACTAAGTGAAAACACGTTAAATAGTGTATAATTATTTTATTTCATCCTTTTACAAATACAGAGATTAATTTTACAATTGTTTTAGAACTCTTACTAAATGAACAGCATTTTTTTCTTCCGAAGGATGCTCAATGCTCACTCAATCCACACGCACACAAACTACTGTCTTCATCCACCACCGCCCTGCAACCTACAACATCTGCTGTGCGGTGCGTCAGAGTTGAGCTGCACTGCACGTTCTCCTCTGCTCCGAACCTCCTTTCCCTCCCTCCCCTTTTCTGAAGTAGGTTAAAAAGGAAAACTATTATGGATTTAGAAGTTAACGAATATTAGTTGGCCGAACGGTAAATTCCAATCAATAGTACTTTGATGAAGTTTTTAGTTCTGTAAGGGAACCCAAAAAACGTTTCCTTCAACGGATCCTGAACTGCTCGTGGCACTTAGCCGGTATAGGTCAGCAGTGTTACAATAAAACCGGCCAAGTGCGAGTCGGACTCGCGGACTAAGGGTTCTGTAGCATTATACATCGTGTCCCAAAAATTACACGTCACAGTGACACTGGAGGTAGACCTGCTCAAGAGGCGTCGAACCAACCTAACATGACCTCAGTAAAAGTTGCACGGTTTTCGAGATATGGCCAATTTAAAACTTGTTCTAAATTTTCACTTTTTTAAAAACATTAGTGCTATGCTAGCACTTACGCTAAGTTAGTAAGTTCGTGACCGAGTACAAATAAAAAAAAAACCAAACACAAGGGCTATCTAACTTAACCCAGATAACCCTGAAACTATTTCACATCACATAATTTTAAAATATTTTAGTATGTTATTACTTATGGCTCTAAAGCTTCATTATTAATCAAAATTATTAAAAAATTCAAAGTCGATTGGGAAAGCCGGAAAATGGGTGGTGTTATAACACCTGGTAGGAGAATGCCCTACTATACTAAGTATTGAGGGGTAATGTAAAGGTTTGCAATAAGAAAAACATATATTTAATAATATAATGTTTTATTAGTTCTCATTATATAAAGTTGAACCGGAGTGTGATACGCCACACAACATGTGGCATTTTGGGATGTAAATAAACGACAAACTTCTTACAAATAAAATTAGTTTTCTTTTTGCAGAATTTACTTGAGTACTTCTGTGTGTTCAATTATAATATTATGATCAAATCTATCAAATCGAGAAGTTTCCTTATGAGTAGTAGGAGTGGGACAAGTACCACGCTTTTCATTTTTCTTATAGATTTCTAATAAAGCTCTTGGCACAACTAAGCTGAAGGTAATGTGGCAGATTGCCCTTGATATGGATCAAACCATATCCCCTTGTAGAACCTTGTAGAACCGTGACCGTCAGAATGGCCGGTCAAGTGTCGTATTTTACTTTGAAATATGTTCCAAGAATTGCTTACTAATTGCTTATATTTGCTTACCGCCATGAGAGATTTGCTTACTGCGTATTTTAGAAGAATTCAGTCATTTATGGTTGACCGGCCATCCTGATATCAGGATGGCCGGTCATAAAGCCGTAGCATAATAACTGTGTGGAATTACTAATTCTTTTGTAGCTCATAAATTGCTTACGAATTGCTTACTTAACAATTTGTAAACTAAGGTCGTGTAGCTATCAAGGAAATAAAAATATCGTATAAGTCAGTTATAGCGTAGGTACTGAAAGCCATCAGCGCCTGTTATGACTCTAAGAGCAAAAAGTTATTATCTTGTAGCTTGTGTTTACTTATCAAAAGGCTCTGCTGCTCGTTGCTTTTATTTTTCGTAGCAAGCAGTATAGGTATTTACTTTTTATATTCAAAATTTAAAATCAAAGTTTTATTAAAGATGCGTGAGTTTTACGGGTGAGTACTGCGTTTCGACAGTTTTTTCACTGACTCATAATTGGGTAGGTAGAGTAGATTATTTTTTTTTACTTGCTTGTCCAACTTAACATGGCTTTGGTCATACATTCTGCGTCAGAAATTGACGCTAACAATATCTATAATATCAGTGAGGGATACCGGATACATGGCAGTTTGACTCACAGAAAGGACGTCGAGCGAGCGCGGAGAAAACCCCCTAATCTTACCAACTCACTTTCGTACAAAGTTACATTGAAGGGACGGGACGCATCCCACACAGAACAAGTACGCCCTTTCCCCACGTATTTTATACGTCCCACACGCCTTACATCTTATAGTAGATAGACATAAGTAAAAATTTATGCAACTTCAATACAACTTTGGTTTTAAATATAAAAGTAGATACTGCTTGCTTAAACGAAAAATAAAAGCAACGAGCAGCAGAGCCTATCGATATGTAAGCACAAGTTACAAGATAATAACTTTTTGCTCTTAGAGTTATAACAGGCGCTGGTGGCTTTCAGTACCTACGCTATAACTGACTTATACGATATTTTTATTTCCTTGATAGCTACACGACCTTAGTTTACAAATTGTTAAGTAAGCAATTCGTAAGCAATTTATGAGCTACAAAAGAATCAGTAATTCCACACAGTTATTACGCTACGACTTTATGACCGGCCATCCTGATATCAGGATTAGTAATTGTAGTAATAAATGTATATGCGTCATTATAAATCAATGTATGTGCGTCATTATAAAACTGAAACGATCTCGAGACATAGCATTATACATCAATGGGAAATCAGTATCTGAAGACTTCTCCCAATACATTGTCTTAGGAGGCACCACAATATATCCACTTACCAAGAATATACCATGAAAACACTTTATCTCTGCTTCAGATAAGTTACCAGTCTTATTCTTTTGATGTGCAATAATATTTGATTGTGCAAGTTTACGACGTTTTCGTCACCCGAATCCTCGTCGGTTACATCCGCATTTCCATTATCAGAGGGCAAAATACTAAATAACACTTGGCAAGGTTGTATCATCATTGGCTTTCTCCAATTCCTCAATTATTTCAGTAAGTTTTCATGTATTCATGCTTTCCTAGGCCTTATCCTAAAATTTGATCCAATTTTTTTTTGTAGAAGTTGATTTTACTACCAGGTGTTATAACACCTGTGATATTTCAAAAACAAAACTATACTATAAAATGTAATTACCACCTTCAATATATTTCTATTCAGGTAACTAACAGTCATATTTATAAAAATATTATGTGCCTATAGATAGAAAAAAATACAAATTTGTGTTACAAAATTTAGAACAAGTTTAAATTGGCCATATCTCAAAAACCATGCAACTTTTACTGAGGTCATGTTAGGTTGGTTCGATGCCTTTTGGGCAGGTCTACCTCTGGTGTCACTGTGACGTGTCATTATTGGGACATCCCGTATAAACACACGAGCCACTACATAATTTTGCTCAATTTCAATATCGAGCCAAAAATGACAAAAAAAAAGTTTGTATTTATCTGTAAAAAAATTAACTGTCTAGCACAGTCCATGAGATACAGCCTGGTGACAGAGATAAGGACAGATGGGTAGAGTCTTATGCCCATTTTCACTAAACTTAGGTATAGCCTAAATCTGATGCGCAACCATTTAGTAGTCAACTAGTGAAAAAAATCGTTTCACTAACTTTAGTTGTCACCTAAATTGCTTAGGCAACAACTAAAGATAAACTACCTATGACCGGCCGCCTAAGCGATTAGGCGTCACCTAACCTCTTTGAAAAAAATAACAACAATAGGTAATTGGTAGACAACAGTTTAATTTTGAAATGGAGGAAGTTTTTGAGCTGTTTGACATACTGGATCGCTTAGATGATGTAGTTGTTAGGAGACCTCGCATCATACGGGAGAGGATAGACAACTTTTCGAACTTAGATGAAGAAGATTTTTTTCGGAGATATCGGATGACCAAAGCCACTGCCTTGTTTGTTCTGGAGCTGATAGAAACGGACCTGGAGTTTGACAGTGATAGGTAACTACCCTACCTACACCTTAATCAAACTATGAATACTGAACTATAATAAGGAAGTTTTATATAAATGTAAGCACCAATTGAATGCATTATTTGTATGTACAAGATAATAATTTTTGACTATTTTACAGAAATGAATCTATTTCCCCGATGCAACAACTCATGGCCACATTAAGATTCTACGCCACAGGATCTCACTTGCTAATGATAGGTGATGCACATGGGCTCAGTGTCCCTTCAGTTAGTAGAATAGTGAAAAAAACTACCGATGCTATAGTGAAACTGAGGGATAGGTTCATCAAAATGCCAACCACAGAAGTGGTTCAGTCCATGCCTTTTCTTTGAGGCGATTTGTGGTCAAATCATGTGCTGTAGTCTTTTGAATGATGACCTGCCCTATTGATTTAAGCAATCTTAAAAATTTAAATTTTTCTTCTTCAGTGAAATTTGCACTTCTGTGCCTGAGAGCACCTCCTGGCATTATAAGACAGTATTGTTTAAACAATACGAACGTTTAAAGTAAAGAAATGCAAAATTACTACGATTATGTCAAAATAATAAACTGCTAATTCGTTATTTCGAGGTTATTGCTTTTTTTTTCTATGCATCCATTAAATATCAGTGAAAAGTCAGAGAATAATGGTTTTTTTTATGTCAAAATGTAAAAACCATCGACAAATTTTATCTAACTAGGCGCTGCCTATATTAGGCATTGCCCAAGAAAAAAACGTTGGTGAAAAAGAAAATCCTTTTAGGTATTGCCTAAGTTTAGGTGATAACTAGTAAGGCGATTCCTTTTGTCAGTTTAGTGAAAATGGGCATTAGTAATAGGGTCCTGATTTTATCCTGTATGACGATTTGTCCGCATTTTGTCAGCCCTTGCTACATGGCGAAATAAGCGGCTACTTCCACTCTACCCTACCACTACCTTAATCTTCCACGGTAAATGGGATTTACTTACCTATTTATACGGCGACTACACAATCATCTGTAACAAGAAAAAAAAAACAATTGTATGCGGCACATTTTACTATTTTGTATATAATTATTGTCAAATTACGTCAGAAAGAGCCTCTGTGTAATCAATGACTTTCAGAGTAGGTAAGTGAAAATCATCATTAAGAAAACTGATTGACTTAAAATTATAATATATCGAAATTGAACAATTTGCTCACCATCATGCTTTCGTAGAGTTGACTCTATGCTTGGATAATACTGAAACAAAAACACAAATGTAAGGGTGTATTGTAAAAATTGGTGGTGTCAACTACAAATGAGAAGAAAATCACACCACATTGGCAAGCATACACCGGCATACTTGGTTGAATCCACATCTCCTGTGTCCTATACACCCCTGGAACGACTTGACCGATTTTCACGAAATTTTAATGTATATTCTGAAGGTCTGAGAATAGGTTGTTTCTGAGAATAGGTTTCATACTCCTATCTGGCAAAACAACGTTTGCCGCGTCAGCTAGTTATGAATAAAAATCATCATCTAATTTCCGAAAATAAAAAAAATACGGGTCGTTTTATTTTGTATCTAGTTTCCTTAGGACAATAAAATAAAATTAGTATGCTAAAAAATTTAAATGTTGTCAATTGTACTGAATAAATTACAGTTCATAGGGAGATCAATCATCGGTATTCTACTAAGCCTGATCAACGACGGATCATGTTCATGCAAGAGCATGACCAGAATCATACAAGGTGTAAGAGTAGAATACCATTTCTCCAAAGGCTTGGCAATCAATGGTAAGCATTCCTCTTGTCATGACCTAAGTACCTGTAGAGTTATGTAGGTACTGAAGGACGCCAACATAGTAGATTTCCGAATTTTGGTAGCACTATCTTGCTGTTTTGTGGTCATGTAGAGTTATGTACTGAAGGATGCCAACATAGTAGATTTCTGAATGTTAGTAGCACTATCTTGCTGTTTTGTGGTCAATCAACGGCGGATAATACCTGTGTATCAGTGCGTAATCTGCTTTTCTATGTACAGTTAAGTGTTCTTTAAGTATCTAATGTCCTTGCAAGAGCATAACTCGAGTCATACAGTTGTAAAAGAGTACAATACCATTTCTCCAAATGGCATTCATTAGCGTTACTCTTGTCTACTAATACTCAACATGTTTTCGTAATTTAACAGGTTCACTGTCTTCAGGCCATATTTTATGAGGTCTGTAGACGGAAAGCTCTATACGTTCACAGTCCACATGAGGTCTGCTTGCAGGTACAACTTCTAGGCTTTTTGGTGCTGTGGACGTATGGGATAGTCTATATAAAAGGAGAAGCTGACTGACTGACTGACATATCAACGCAGGGCCTAAACTATAAATGTTAGAAACTTGAAATTTTGCACAGAGGTTCCTTTTGTAACGTAGGGGAGCACTAAGAAAGGATTTTAGAAAATTCATCCCCTATGGGGGTAAAATAGGGGTTAAAAGTTAGTATGAAACTTTGCTGTTTTTGAAGTTATTCGAATGAAATTTGGTGCGAAGGTTTTTCATTTGAAATTATGAAACACGTATAAAATAGTTTTTCAAAAATCATGCCTTAAGGGCGAAAAAAGGGGGTGCAAACTTAGTATGAAACTTTGCCATTTTTGAAGTTATTCAAATGAGATTCGATATGAAGGCCCTTCATTAAAAGGTGTGTAAAACATGTAAAATAGTTTTTCGAAAATCATCCCTAAAGGGGGTAAAAAGGCGGTGCAATGTTAGTATGAAACTTTGCCGTTTTTGAAGTTATTCGAATGATATTCAATATGAAGGTTCTTTATTGAAAGTCATGAAACACATGTAAAATAGTTTTTCGAAAATCATCCCTTAACGGGGTAAGAGGGGGGTGCAATTGAAGTACGCATGCGCTAAAAGTATCCCTATCTTATTTGCAAACACTTTACTCAACTAAAGCCCACGCGGACGTAGTCGCGGGCAACAGCTAGTTACATATATGTACGGCGCGGACTTGACAGGACATATCGCTGAGAAAAAAAACGCGAGGATGTGAAGAGTATTTTCATGCTTGGACAGTGAACCTGTTAATAGGCTTGATGCTTAGGTTGATTTGATGGTAACATTAGAACTGAATTCATTTTAGCGATGTCAGTGGTAAAATTTTAATAAACTCATGTTTACTTACAAATTATTGTTTTGAAGAACCAACTCTTGCTAGGGATTTCCATCCAGTACTATTTGTTCTTTTTGATCCGTTCAAACTTCTGGTTTCCTAGAAAATGAAGATTTTCATTAGTGACAATTAATCATTTAAGAAAAAATTTTATATTTCAGGTCTACTCACCACTTGCGCCTACTACTTTTTCACCTATATAAAAATTTTTAAGTACCAAAAATTAGACCACAAGCGATTTTTTAAGATTTTTATTAGACACATTATATTTATGCCTCCTTCTTGGTGTCTGTCTTTCCACCACGAATCCTTCCGGTTCTGCGCGCGGCGATCAAACCGACCTTGCGACCAGCAGATGTCCCTCTCTTCACAGTGGAAGCCTTTCCTGAAAGAGAACAGATTAATGTCCCCTTTTTCTTGGCAATGAATCTCTATGGAGAGTGAGAGACAATTTATGTTAACTTACCAATATGTTGGTGGTTACCACCACCATGAGGATGCTCCACGGGGTTCATGGCAACACCACGCACATAAGGCCAGCAGTTACGCTTGACCTTATACTTGTGATATGCACGACCAGCCTTCAGGATTGGCTTGTCAATACGTCCACCACCAGCAACAATACCTGAAATTTAAATCTTCGCTGTTATACCAATTATTGACACTGTTACAATGTATGATGTTGTTTAAGCTTCAGAAAGAGCCTCTGTGTAATCATAAACACTCAGAGTAGGTAAGAGTAAGTCATCATGAAGGTATAAAATGTATGTAGATGTAGCCAGATTTGGATATTTCAGATTTTAATGATCACTAGCTACTTTTCTCAGCAACTTTCCAATCATTCTTTCACCAAAAAACAACTTAGAAAAGAAAGAAAACTGGATAATCTGTTGCTGCTAAGAGATGCAGTTACAAACAAACATAATTTTATTATTATTTGAATTATATGTTTTTGAAATAATGCAAAACCTGAAATCAATTTCCATCAATCTATAACTATTCTATCTAAATATCACTAATATATAAAATTCTCGTGTCTCAATCTCAATCTCAGTCTCAGTCTCAATGTTAGTAGATACTCCTCCGATTTGATGAAATTTAATATATTATATAATCGGTAGATCTATTTTTCATACCCCTATCAGGCAAAATAACATTTGAGGGGTCAGCTAGTATATTATAATATTATAAAAAGGAAAAGTTTGTATGTAAGGGGTAACTTCAAAATTAAATTAATATATAGCACTGCTTTTACCACGTAGACTAATTTGTTCCCTCCGGCCGTTTTCGCAACTGCGTTTCGTAACTGGTTGCGAAACAAGAATGTTTATTCCTTGTTCGCAACCAGTTGCGAATCAAGAAAACTTTTTCCTTAGCCGCAACTAGGTTGCGAACGAAGAATACGATCTTCCCAAACTTACAGAGTTGCGATGGGAGAAATTAATTTCCTTATTCGCAACCAAAGGCTAATATAATAATTCAAAGAGAAAGGAAATTAAATCTTAAGGAATTTTAATTACTTAACACAATTATATATATTTTGTAATGCAGCAAAGTAATCTTATGTAGTTAACCTAATTAAATAAACTAAAATAAACATTTTATGGAAGGCCTTCTCCACACTGACGTGCTCTTAAAGGTATAATATACCTTTATTACAATATTATTGTCAAGACTAGATATTGTCTATTGATATTATTGTAGATGTTAGTGTCTTTTTGAAAAGTTTGTAATACGAATCAACAAAATTGAAACAGACAAAGATGGTTGCGAATAAGGAAAAAATAATCTTTTGCCGCAACTGGTTGCGAAACATAACCATTAGGATGCCCAGTTGCGGCTAAGGAAAAAGTTGTCTTGATTCGCTACTGGTTGCGAACAAAGAATAAACATTCTTGTTTCCAGTTACGAAACGCAGTTGCGAAAACGGCCGGAGGGAATTTGTTTACCATGCAAATACAGTGGCGGGCACTGCTAGTTGAATAATAATAAGTAAACCTATTACAAAATAAGTTAATATGGCCTATTCACCAATACCCAAATTATTATCATTATGCCTTGCTAGAACACACAGACCAATTCACTCATCAAATATCTCACAAAGCTGCTGTCTGTGTGGACTCACCCATTGAAAAAGTTTTGACACTCACCAACCATGCCCCTGTTGCTTGAAGGTAAGACTTTCTTAGCGCCTGATGGGAGCTTAACCCTAGTGCGCTTGGCGTCAGGGTTGTGTCCAATGACAGTGGCAAAGTTGCCTGAAGCACGAGCCAGCCGGCCTCGGTCACCCATCTTCTCTTCCAAGTTGCAGACAATGGTACCCTCGGGCATAGCACCTACTGGCATAACATTTCCTGTAATAAATAAAATAGTTGTTCAGTATACTTCATCGTCAACCCATTATGTCCCCACCGAAGGGCAAGGGGAAGAGATTCCCCGAGGAATAGGCCATACTCCACTACAGAGGCTTAAGTCCGGATTGGTAGAGGCTTGTAAGACTAGTGGCTGGTCTTACTGTCTGAAATTTTTAAGCCGGCCTAAGGCCTCTTACTTGGCTAAATGACTGCAGTCTATTGACGGCAGCCAACACCAACTGCTTAACATGCCTTATGAAACACGGAACCGCTCCCTAACCACACGCGTTAGTCATAGAACGGTCACCCATCCATGCACTAAAGTATACTTGAGGAGTGACTTTTCAAAAGGGGATATATGTAGGTATCTTATTTTCATTCTATCATTCTATCTTATTTTTCACAAAATTTAATTTTTTAAGTGTAAATATCCTGTTCTGAAATGAACACTCATATTTGAAGCTACTTTATTTAGAGAATATCCCGTTTTGATTAAGATTCGAGCGATGAAAATGTGTATTTTAGCACTACAAACAAGACTGCATAATCAGTTTAATAAATCATAAAAATGTAAATATCCCCAAACGACACTCCTCACTTGTCAAAATTATTTTAATTGGGCAAGGGTTTCCCAATTATTATCATAATTCAAAGTTGTTTGACAGTTATCTCAGTCCTTTTATTTATTATCAGGTATAGTAACTAAATACTAATAATAAATTAAGGAAACTAACTGCTAGTTTTATATCATTATTCAACTGTTCATATCCATGTAGTGCGTCAAGTCATAGAAAAGTAAAAGAATAGAAAACAATACTACTTAGCATTGTGGACTACAACAAATTGTTTGCGTTGATACATACAGAACTCTGGGAAGCCTTGTCCGAAGCCGTGGAGAAGAAATATACTGGACAAAAGTAAGTGCATAAAGTACCAAAATCCAGCTAGAGAGAGGTGAACCATTAAAAAAGGTGTGTCTGACAGGGAGACCCGTTGCGACCAAAGCTAGAACTAGAAGTAACTTCAAATAAAATAAAAAAAATGGCAGATCCTTTCGATTTTTGTAGTGTATGAAATAATTGATGAAGTTAATATGGTTTAATTACCAATATACATGATTACTATACATTTACTGAGGATAAATCGACAACCTCTGAAGCGCAGTGGATAGCGCACCTGCCTACCATGCGAGAGGTCCCTGGTTTGAACCCTGGCTTGGGATAAAAACCCCAGGTCTTCAATGTCTATGTTTGTGATGTCACCGTTTCTAGTTAAGACACAGGGTATCCTAGAGTGGAGCCAGGAACAATGTATGTTAATGTTTGAACTAAAACTTTCGTAAGCACAACACATTGTAAACTTTTTGTCCGGATTTACTTACGGGTGTTGTTATATCGGAAGAGTCCGACCAGGTTTCGCTCAGATTCGCAGAGCTTAATCATGGTGAGCAGAGACGGAGCTCGCGTCGTCGGTTGATATAACAACACCCGTAAGTAAATCCGGACAAAAAGTTTACAATATGTTAATGTTTATGTTTGTTTAAATATTACTTCATACAATTAAATATAAATAAAAAAATATATTATTTGGAACATTTTATTGAAATCCTGCTTAAAAACAGGCAGTTATTGAGCAAAAGTGTTATTTAAACTAATTTTAAGTACTGAACGAATATTTTTTAAATTTGTTTGTTTATTGTTCAAGAGCATAATGTGGGTTTGTACATCACTTAAACTATTTATCTATTAATTTATGATTGCATGCACATAATTTTCTTAGTTTATAACAGTAGGTACATCATTAATATAACTAAACAAGCCTTGATCAGTAATAGAAAGAAATGTACAATGGTGTTTGCTGGCCCTTATACTAAGCTAAAGCCTGTATGATAAGAGCCAGTAATCTCTGTTTGTAGAGCAAGATAGACTAGTACCGAATGTCATGGCAGCTTTAAGAAAGTAAGTTTAATTATATGTGACAGAAAGTAACATGTGTACAATATAGGGATATTACCATACCTATGTATAATTATAAGATTATAACAACAACTACATTTGCAGTTTTTAATTTACAGTATTCATCTCATAATCAGTAATTAAATTAAGCAAAACAAGTTAACCCCTCTATCCCAGCCCTACGAAACTTGTTCTTGGGATCGGAAATTGAAAACCACTGGGAGAGAGGAGTCACGCACACCGTCATACTTTGTGATTTGGGGGAAAATAATGTTAAGGGATGTATTATCAAAGGGTATTATTTCAGCTTTTATTTAGTAATTTCCAACAGCTTTTCAGTTTCACAATATGATAATTTAGACAGAAAAATGTTCATTGATTTTTAACACTCAAAAAGTGACAGTTCATATATATTGAGAGATTTACTTAACAAATTATACAGGTAGGGACCAAGAAATCTAGTAGTTCTTTGAAAAAAGGCTGTGCGTACTAGCTCAGTAGTACAGACCCTGTCCTTCCTACGCCTATTTTTCAGTAAATTAGGATCAAAAGGCATGAGTTGATGTTGCCTTAGGATTAAATTAAATATAAACAATTGGCGTACAGTGAGCACGTTACATTCAAAATAGAGTTCGTTTGTAGGGTGACGAAATGGCTTAGAGGTCATAACCTTCAATACAGCCCTCTGGGATCTCTCCAGCTGAAGCATGTTAGACCTATGTGTACCGCCCCATACCGATATGCAGTAACTAATTATTGATTGGCATAGTGACAAGTATATCGACCTGAGTAGTTTCAAATCACCAATATGTCTTAGCTTTTTGAATACGACAGTAAGCTTCCTAACTCTGCCTGACAAGACCTTAATGTGTTGATGCCAGTTTAGCCTGTCATCAATCACTACTCCAAGATATTTCATATGATTAACTCTTTCCAGGGGCATACAATCCTTGCAGAGAATTCGGTTTTGTGAATGGCATGTATGTGCACGGATACAAATTTCCTCGATTTCGGTATTGTTTCGTATTGAAAATGCCATGTATTTAGTTTTTTCAATGTTTAAGGTAAGGATATTTGATTTCAAGCATCTAGCGACGGTGTATAAACCAGCCTCCGCACGCTCTACCGTCTCGGCCCAGTTCTTGCCGTGGAAGATGAGCGCCGTGTCATCAGCATATGACACAATTTGCCCGTTCTCCAGCTGAAGATTAACTATATCATACATGTATATAAGGAAGAGACTAGGGCCGAGGATGCTCCCTGCGGGACACCATACGAAATAGGCAAATCATCACTGGTATAATCCGCTATTTTTACTCTTTGACACCTATTTTCCAAATAGCTGGAGAATAATTTTAAGGGAATACCCCGGATTCCAAGTCCATCCATCTTGGAAAGCAAGATGGGGACAGAGACAGTGTCGAAGGCTTTTGATAGGTCAAGAAACACTCCAATGCACCTACATCCATCGTCCATCCTCTTCACCAGTTTGTGCACAAGCTTATTGACTGCATCCTCGGTAGAACGTCCCGCTGTGAATCCGTATTGGTTTGGTGCCAGTAGCTTATATTTTGTTAGGAAACTTACAAGTCGAGAGTTCATGAGACGTTCCAAGATTTTAGACAGAGCAGGCAGGACGGAAATTGGCCTATAATTGTTGACACTGTCCCTGTCCCCGGCTTTGTAAATTGGAGAGATGAGGGCAGTCTTGAATGAGTCTGGGAAAACACCATTACAGATGCTTAGATTGCAGACGTGAGTAATAACAGGAATAAGTTTAAGTTTAGACGCCTTCAGAACCCTAGCTGATATTTCATCCCAGCCTACTGCGCAATCCATCCTTAACCCTAGAATGATTTTCTCAATCTCTTGGTTGTCAGTTTCAGCAAAATAAATAGAATTTGATACAATAGGGGCACTCGAATAACGTTTCACATTTTCGTCTCCTATAATTTTATGTGCAAGGTTTCTCCCTACGCCTGCAAGGAATTTATTTACTTAGTTAGCAGATTTATGAGGGTTGATTGGATTCAAAAGCTGATTACTACCATCCCTTTGTGGCTTTAAATTAGCAAGATCTTTTATGATATTCCAAGTTTTTTTGGGGTCCTTAGAGGCTTTATCGATTTCTGACCAATCATAGCAGCGTTTGAGTTTTTTGAGTAGACCATTGCAGAAGTTTCTATACCTTACATATGTCTTTTTTATTATCTCATTTTGGGGATGTTTCTTACATTTCATATGCAGCTTATCTCTGTTTCTTATACAGCGCAGTAACCCTGGGGTAATCCAGGGTTTGATGATTTTTTTTCTATGTGGGATTTTTTCGTGCTCGTATTTATAGTATATCCATTATATATTAATTTATATACCGTTAATTCAAATTAGAATCTTTTTAACATGATAAAAACTCTTTACCGAACTAGAATCAAAGTTAGGAGTTTCTGTAGTAGTAGTAAAACTTGGGAAGGGCTACACACTTACTGCCGAATACATCAGAATTCTGGGGATGTTCATGTTAACAAAGGCCAAAATCAATGGTATCACTACAACTGACAGCTTGTTAGACCTGTTGCTGTTTTTCCGGGCATAACATACAACTAGTAACATTGACTTTTAAAAATTAATTGAAGCATGCTAAAATTAAATATTTGGCCCAAATCACCTATTTTTTTGTTTATTATTTTGTAACAGAACTTTCTTTTTTTTAGGACAATACCAATGGACATTTTTTGGGGTCACCAAATGATGCGTCTAAGATTATAATAATAAATACCTAGGTACTTTTGGTTTGAAATCTGTTTTACTTACCGACTTCGAGGGTAGCTTTCTTTCCACAATAAACAAACTGTCCAGTGTACAGGCCTTCAGGAGCAATGAAAAGTTCCTTGCGGGTCTTGAATTTGTACGGGTCTCGGAAATGGACCACAGCCAAAGGAGCACCACGGCCAGGGTCGTGGATGATATCCTATGAACAAAAAAAAGTTTAGACCAGGGTGAAAATAGGTATAATAAAGTTTTAGGTTACCTCATAATATAACCAACCTTCACTACTCCCTTGATGTAGCCGTGCCTCTCGGAATAATCTAAGGAACGGAGTTTAGGCGCCCCTTTCCTCTTTTTGGTGTGAGAAACGAAGACCGAACCGGCACCCTTACGTTGAGCACGGATCACACGACCCATGATTACTGCGGAACCAACACAATTGTAAACTTGAAATAAGTGCACCTTTGAGAGCAATAACGACCATTCAACTATATTTCATGAAAATATTTAGGAAAAGTAACACATTGACAAAGATAAATCTGGATAATTCATGAAATAAAAAAATATCACGTACAATTTCCACCACTGACAGTTTAGAAAGAACTTTTTTTTAAAGTTCCTTCAGTGCAGTGTTGCCAGCCTAAGGAGAGCAAAAAGCAGCAAATAGAACTTAAAAAAAAAAGTAGAATACAGTAAAATAATAATTTCTATCAGATTTATATACTTCAAATCGCAAATCAAATCTGACACATGTATAACATTTAAAGAATGGACAACAACTCTTAGATCTAGAGTGACAAGCGAGTCCTGGCACGCGATTTATTTCGAATTCTTCATATGGCCACACTCTGACTGTCAAACTTAGGTATTTCAGCTGCAAGTAGTACAGCCCAAACAGTTCGATACTCGTCCTAGATTTAAACAAGAAAAAACGTTTTGTTTCTATTCAACATAATTTTACCTATGTTTTAGTATATACATATGAGTAATAATGTTTTAAAACAAACATGAATTATTTCTTGTTGTAAGATCTGTCGGATGACGAAAATTTTAAACGTCAGATCGAAGACTTAGTCAAAGAACTCAAAGATGTTGAGAAAAAAGATATGAATCAGATTTTGATTATGGTTCAGCATTAATAAATGTTTATAAGTTTATGTGGTGCATCTTTATTATCCCTGTTTTTGGTGGAGTGGAAATGTTGGTTTTGATGTAGTTAATGTTTTCGTTTTGCTTATAAATTATTTATGTTTGGACAAAATTCATTGGAGACTCCAAACTAATTAAACAAATAATCAAGTTAAGCAAAAGTATCAAGATGGTTTATGGCATATAGATGCAGGGTTATCAACTAAAAGATTTTTAAATTTCCCGCCAAAGGCTTGTGCCAGGTCTCACTTGTCGCACTCTAACACAAATTGCCTTTATTTAAGAAATTCTGAGAATTTTTTTAAACTATGAACTTTGACCGTACTTGCGAAACGAAATCAGAAATGAATGAGAAAATCCTGTTGTACATAATGTCCGTAATTTTCCAAAGAAAAGTGCAGCACAGCTATCTTTGTTCCACTTATTTAACTACGAATGTAGCTATTAGATTAGAACTCAGCGCATAGAAAAGTTAGCGGGTTGGTTGAGTTCAGCTGCATTTGCAGTTAGAAAAATTAGACAACTAACAGATGTAGAAACTGCGAGGCTAGTTTATTTCAGTTATTTCCACAGCATTATGTCATATGGTCTGCTACTATGGGGGCGGGCGGCGAATATAGAAACAATTTTTATTCTCTAAAAAGGGCTATTAGAGGTATTTACAATTTACCTGCCAGACACTCACTACGTGAGTTTTTTAAGGAAATAGGAATTCTTACGCTAGCTTGCCAATATATATTCGATAACATAATGTATGTACGTAAAAACATAACTACATTTAAGCTAAACAGGGATATACATAACGTTAACACCAGAAATCGAAACAAAATTGCCTCATCTAGATTCAGATTAGTCAAGGTAAATACATCATTTGTAGGATGCCGTCCGTGTGCCTGGCCGCAGCATTGGTGTTTTATTACCTTTTAAGAATATTAAATGATTTTTGACTTTGCAAGTATTGATTGCACTCATGGATCTTGAGATTCTTGGTATACGAACACTCATACCTAATTTGTATTAGCTTTAAGTTGATTTGAGAAAAGATGGTCAGAGTGGAGTTTTTTTTTGCTGCCTTTTTCTCCACTACAGACGGCCCTAAGGCAGCGGCTAACATTATACATAACTGTATGTATATTGACATTCAACAAGCAGAATGTAAATTCTTTACGTTGAAATAAAAATTTTTGAATTTTTTTGAATTTTGAACTCTTTATTGTACACACCAGAAAGAAATAAATGGAAGCCATAATAATAAAAAATTAAGCAAAAACTTTAATGATCTTAGATATTGTGCTCAAAGGTATTATTGCACTATGTATGACTACCCCTTCAAATATTTGCGCTTGATTTGTCAGGAACTTATAAATATCTGAGTTTTGTCGTATACAATTGGCGATCTTATCACTAAAAGCGATCTCTTCCAGACAGCCTCGAGATGGATAGAAAAAAGGAGATTAGAGAAAAGGAAGGTAAATGTACATGAAATAGAGTAATGGGATATGTACATAAACTAACTGATTATTCTGTTTTAATGTAAGTGAAAAGCTTTGCGTCACTAAACGGGGAATCCTCTATCCCGCAAGAAGCCCACGTGGGACGCGATTTATTTCGAATACTTCATATGGCCACACTGCTGACTGTCAAACTTAGGTATTTCACCTGCAAGTAGTACAGTCGACAGCACATCATGGTATACACCCATGCACTGTACTCCGTTGCACTACGGGCGACTTTTCAACTAAAATGTGAAGATTGACGTGCTGTCGACTGTACAGCCAAAACAGTTTGATACTCGTCCTAGATAGAAAAAAACTTTTGTTTCTATTCAACATAATTTTACCTATGTTTTAGTATATACATACGAGTAAGAATGTTTTGAAACAAACATGAATTATTTCTTGCTTTAAGGTCTGTCGGATAACGAAAATTTTGAGTTACCGTTTCGATTGCGCGGCCATGTTCTGTTTTCAAAAAGTGCTTATGTCAGGATTCTGTCGAAATTTGTCAAAACGGAATGGTGAAAACCAAAAATTTGTCAAAGCAGTATTAAAGAAGTTATTGAGGTTTGAAGATGGCCGCGCGAACCTCCCGCGGAGAACTGCGCGGCCATGTCAGATCTCGGCATCTACAGGGTCTACAGGCCTGGTTTTTTTTGTCAATGCATGTTTGAATTTGTCAACAAATGTCGAAGAAAGAAAATTCGTTCTATCACCATTACTTCCGAAGATATCGACGCCTGAACGCCATGGCCGCGCAATCCTCCGGTTCCGATTTCTTTAGGTTGTTTTTTTTGTAATCAGGCTTATCTAAATTAGTCAAGACCGATGTTCAGAGCTTGGTCTGAATTTGTCAAAGCCGATGAGGTCTGAATTTACACTCGTTTTCTCATCAGACAAACAAAATTACTAAAAAACCTAAGGACGCTGGCCGCGCAATCGAAACGCTTTTTCATATGCCGATATCTAGTAAACAAAAGAAGTCTGAGATATGATTTATGTACCAAATTCTTTGACATTTTAGGCTCCTTCGATTAACATATCATTTCACCACAGAAACCTATCGTAACGAGAGTTATTTAAAAAAATATAACCTCTCACACAATGTTTGGATAGGGTGACCATAATATCAGGTTTCACGTAAATTCACGTACCGCTCATTGGTACCTTTAAAGTCCTTCCTTTGTATATGTTAGCTACTAGTGGGTACTTTAAACGTCTCGTTTTTTTTTAAATACTTAGCTTAACCATGGTACAAAAAAGGTACTGGAGGCCGTGTCCATACGGCTGCTGCCAAGTTACAACCTGGCAGTAATACTCACGAAAGGGAGTATTACTGCCGGCTATGGGTGCGTTAGGTTACATGTGCTAGCATAGAACGAAGTGGGGTGCATGTTAAACCGCGCTTGCTTAGTTAGTATCGTTATACTAGCAAGCAGTTCTGGTTATTGGAATAAAAAAAATAGTATAAATTATGCTCATGCGTGCATTATACCAAATATGAGTAAGTAGAGGTAAAGTAAAATTAGACACTAGTACAGATAAGTCAATGGGTGATGTATGCTGCACCGGCATCCTTTGTTTTACGGGCGGGCGGCAGCCTTTGACAGAGCCATCACAGGCCAAGGCGGCGCGATACAAAGGCGACCGCATACAAGCGGATTACGGAGAAGAAGTAAGGTAAAATGGTATCACACAAAAAGGTTTGTTTTCGGTGACATTTTTATGGGACGTTTTGTAAAGATTAGGGTACACTTCTCAGAAGTATTTTGTTTCAAAAACAGCATGTGGCTAAATAAAGAGTACCTAATTTTTAAGTTTTAGCGGATAATAATTGGATTTTCAGAAAAATCCAGTCTCGACCTGATTGTTGGCTACTTTGGACTTTCTGTCTTGTGCTTATGAGTGTCGTATTTTTTTGGTTTTACGTTTCGTCGTTTCGTGACCTACTCTGGACTTCGGTTCTTGAACTCAGTGTATGGACAATATTCAAGATAAATTTCTTGTGAAACTGATTACATTCTACAGTGACGGTTCAGAAATCAAGCTGGAATTTTGGATAAAAATTTTTTTTTCCATAATGGAACTCAATCTTACAAAATCTTTTGATCTAACGCATTCCGTGAGTACTAAGCGAGCTGGATGGAATTTGAGGAACTGAGCAATATATGGACCCTTAAATGATTATATAAACTGGTCATATATCTATATATTTAGTTTCGTTCTAGCTACGTCTGTTTCTCTTTTGACTGGATGTAAGTTTCAAATCGGAAATAATGGGTGTTACAATTCGAGACGTGCTTAGTAACTGGTTGGGTTTCCTGGGACTCAGGTAGGTTGCATGGAGCATGCGACGAGGCTTCCACAGGATCAAGAGTGAGCGCCGGCGGCAGGGCACGCTGGTCGGATGGCGAGACGTGCTCAGTAGCTGGCTGGGACTCCTGGGACTCGTAGTGTAGAGAAATGCAACAAACCGTGTTCTTGTGCTTTATAAACTTTAAGAAAGCTTTTGACCGTGTATAATACGAGGTATTGATTAAGATACTTATAGCTATAGACCTGGATAGGACATACGCATCATCACTAGCCTTCAATGTAGGCAAACAGCAACGGAAGTGTGGAAGAGTGGAAGGCAAAGAAACTCACGCAGTTGAAATAAACAGGTGTCCGTCAAGGTTCCATCTTGTTCCTGTAGTTTTTCAACCTATAATCCGAGACAATTATCCAGGAAGCACTTGAAGATGCGGAAGCAGGAGTCGTCGACATTGGGCGTGTGTTCAAAAACCTGCGGTTAGCGGATGATACTGTCCTGCTAGCATCCACCCAAGAAAGTCTTCAAATTATTATAGACAAGGTCTTTGAGTGTAGCAGAAGAGTTGGATTGAACGTCTTAAAGACGAAATTCATGGTGGTTTCTGGGGGCGGGCCCCGACAACAGGTGGACTTACGAATCGGAGCGAATATCGTAAAAAGAGTTGAGAAGTACAGGTATTTGGGATCATAGCAAGCGATACTAAAATACAAGAGCGTATCGAAATAGCCCGAGCTTCATTAAGTTAAATAAAGTTCTGTGTTGTCGGGAACTCTTCATGAAACTCTGCAATAAGATTCTGCACTGCTACATAAATGGCCTGTCGTTCTTTACGAGTGCGAGTCATGGACCACAAAGGAAGACCTCAGAAGAAGACTCACGGCTTTCGAGATGTTGTACTATTGGCGAAAGCTGCGGATCAGTTGGGACTGAAAAAGTGACTAACGTCGAAGCCCTTAGACGGATGCACAAGGACGTGGATCATGTTCATACCATCAAGCAGCGTAATAGAGCCTACTTAGGCCATGTGCTGCGAAGCAAGAAATATCGACTGTAGCAGACCATTTTGATGGGCAAGGTGGAAGGAAAGAGGAGGCCGGGCAGGAGAAAGATGTCATGGTTGTGTAACATCAAAGAATGGATCGGTGTTAAAACCCCGGAGGAGCTGTTCATAATTGCACTGAACAGAGACGACTTCGTAAAGAGCTGACTTTAAACCTCGAGTGATGGAGAGTCTTTAAGAAAAAGAATGGTAAAGGTTGACCTGCTGTTGACTTATACCTCTGTATATTTATGACCTATAATACATATTTATGAACTTTTTATTCAGGCACTTTGAAATAAGAAATACTCGCTTAAAGAACATTCCGGATAGTTCTTACCTTAAAATTTTTTAACGCCTTTTGTTTAGTTATATTATAATTATATTTCCTACGCTTACGTATTTATCTTCATCAGCCATTTATATCGTGTACTGTTATAATAACACAAATAAATGGTTGTTTTTAAGGAGAGTTCTCATTAATCGTGCAGTGTTTTATTGTTTGAATTGCGTTTGGATACTTTGAATCAACTTCTTAAAAATCGTATAGATGCAATTCATAAAGTATTATTTTTAATTATTTTGAGACAATGAAGAACGTTAAAGGGTCTGTAACTGCTTGCGCGGCACCGCAAGAGTCAAAACTTTGTCAAAACCAACATTCAAAGTTTGTCAAGGAATTTTAGAGCTATTGTTCATTGCCATAGAGTTCAAATAATATTAGTTGTGATTTTGATGAATAGGTTAAAGAAACAAAATAAACGTTGGTACCTATACGTAAGGAACAAAATTATGTTATTAGTCTCGGGTGTAAGGTTGTAAGGTATCGATTGTTTTGACATTAACACTTAAATAGGGTGTAAAACACAAATACCAACTTTAAAAGTTATTTATGCCCTCAAAATTTAAGCGAGAACTAGTAGGTATAGCAGGTTAGGTGGTAAGTAAAGCACATAATTTTGCAAAATGTGCTTTACACCCCATTATGTTTAAAGAGGTGATAAACAGACTTTGACTTGAAGCACATTTAGCATTATTTATTCTAAATGGTTGGGCAGTAAAAAACAACTCAATGTTTTGATGTTCTTTACGTTTGTAATTTTTCAATTTGACAGCGAATATGTTCTTTACATTACTTTTTCAATGTGTCTAAAATCGTCATTAATGGTCGAATCGCTACGTGGATTAGACAGAAAAAAAGAGAAAAAAAAAACTAAGTAAGATGGCATTCAAAGCTCATTTTGGCCAAAATGTGCTTTACGTCAATTGAAATTACAGGTATCGATATATAAAAGAAGAAGCTGACTGACTGACTGACTGACAGACATATCAACGCAGGGCCTAAACTGTAAGGGATAGAAACTTGAAATTTTGCAGTGGTTCCTTTTGTAACGTAGGGGAGCACTAATAAAGGATTTTTGAAAATTCATCCCTTAAGGGGGTAAAATTGGGGTTCAAAGTTAGTATGAAACTTTGCCGTTTTTGAAGTTATTCGAATGAAATTTGGTACGAATGTTCTTCATTTAAAATTAAGAAACACATGTAAATTTGTTTTTTAAAAATCATCCATTAAGGGGAAAAAGGGGGGTGCAAACTTATTATGAAACTTTGCCGTTTTCGGATTTATTCGAATGAAATTCAGAATGAAGGTCCTTCATTGAATGTCTTGAAACACATGCAAAATAGTTTTTTGAAAATCATCTCTTAAGGTGATAAGAGGGGGGTGCAAAGTTAGTATGAAACTTTGCCATTTTTTAAGTTATTCGAATGGAATTCAGTATGAAGGTCCTTCATTAAAAGTCATGAAAGACGTATATAGTAGTCTTTCGAAAATCATCCCTTAAGGGGGTAAGAGGAGGTTGCGAAGTTAGTATGAAAGCTCTTTCGCATGCGCTAAAAGTATCCCTATCTTATTTGCAAACACTTAACTCAACTAAAGCCCACGCGTACGTAGTCGCGGGCAACAGCTAGTTCTATTATACAGAGTGGCCGGGGGAATGACGTAAAAAAAAAATTAGGTCCCTCGTGTCATGGGGTATCCGAATCACCCCCATGTATGTTCCGCGATTTTTCATAGTTTCGGAGTTATGATTTTTTTTCTGAATTTTTATGAATTTTCGCCTTATCAATTTTGAAAATTTCTAAAAAAAAAACTAGAAACTTTTTTCCATTACTTTTTTTTGTAACTGAATCTTCACAAGTTGTTCTTCTATAAATAATCAGCTTCGTAACTTTGATAAAAGTTATTAAAGTGTTGGTCTAAAGTCAAAAATTTACGTTCGGTAAATTATGACTTGAATTTTCAAAAATAAATTAAAAATCCAAACAGATGTTTTAATGGTTTCTTAGTTAGCCTCAGAAATGCGCAAGACTCTCAGATTTCATAATCATTAAAAAAAAGTACTGCTTAACGAGCTACTTTGTGTACATTCGGCCTTCGAAGACAGCGAGGTGAAGAATTATTAAAATTAACAAATTTTTTTTCTGCTATTTCGTCTTTTCTTAGGTTATTAATGAACGAGTCGTCATCATCATGATGAATAAAAGTGGTTTTGTCAATAAAACACAGATTAAAAAATTTGGAGGCATTTTCCGTTTTACAGTAATTAATTTTGCGCGGTCCGTTCTCGTGGGTCATGGGTTGTAAATGCAGACGCAACTTTTTACCTGTAATAACAATAGTCTTTGAGGATAGGAGGCCGCCGAACTATTGCTATCTCTCTCACTCTCAGCGGTAAGAGTGAGAGGGGCAGCGCAGCAGAAGCGAACACAAAACAAGTTTGTACCTCAGTCGTTCTCACTTTGTGTTTACTGCTACACGTGTCTTCATTTTGTTTTACCTCACTGTCTCGCTTTGTCCGCGGATTCCGCTGCCTACTTATTTGACTACTTTGCTCGTTAATTGGACTGTGTCTTGCATACTGATTTGGACTTTGTTTACTTGGAAGTGTAAAAGATGAGTTACACGTTAAGTGAATACGCAGAAATGCACTATTTTTATGGAGTTGCACAAGGAAACGGCCTTGAAGCAGCGCGACTGTATCGCGAACAACTTCAACGTCGTGGTGGGCCGCAACCTGAGCATTATCCCGACCATCGCGTTTTTATTAACACGCACAATACCTTATTGGCAGGCCGCATTCCTGGCCAACGAGGCGATAGGGAAGGAATCCCTAGAGTTGACCCGGATCGCAGAGAAGTTGTGCTCGAAGAAGTTCAACGAAATCCTTCCACGAGTACCAGAGCTATGGCTCGTACTCTGAACATCCCAAGAACTTCTATCCAAGACATACTTCACGATGAAGG
Source organism: Yponomeuta plumbellus (assembly GCA_947310845.1). NCBI lineage: Eukaryota > Metazoa > Arthropoda > Insecta > Lepidoptera > Yponomeutidae > Yponomeuta > Yponomeuta plumbellus. Next base: position 11,475,616 of record OX371198.1, on the reverse strand, counting down.
ATATCATGCGTTCCATATCCGACGAGACTGCCTACAGACTACCAATTGCGCATTGATTTCTGCCAAACAATGCTACAAAAAGAACAACAAGATCCTGGATTTTTCAATAAAGTGTTATGGTCAGATGAGTCACGTTTTGAGCGCACTGGAATTTTCAATATTCATAATTACCACACGTGGGCGGTTGAAAATCCACACGAAATGAGAGCGTCGACGTTTCAACATCGTTTCAGCGTTAACTTGTGGTCTGGTATTCTCAATGGCGAACTGATTGGTCCATTTGAATTGCCGTCCAGATTAAATGGAGAAAGATACCGACACTTTCTGGAACATGAACTTCCATTGTTGCTAGAAGACGTGAATATTGAACTAAGACGAACCATGTTTCTTCAAAATGACGGCGCTCCATGTCACTACGCAACGCAAGTCCAAAATTATTTAAATGAGGCGTACCCCAATAGATGGATCGGACGCGGCGGACCAATATCGTGGCCTCCACGCTCACCTGACCTCAACCCCATGGATTTTTTTATTTGGGGCTATTTTAAGGAAATAGCATACGCCAGAGAAAGTGGGAGTGAACAAGAGCTGAGGCAGAAATAAACAGAAGCCGAACGTGTTGTAAAGGAAAACAGAGCAGCTTTTAGACGATTAAAAGATAATTTCCTTCGTAGGTGTAGAATGTGTATTGCTGCTGGAGGTGGCAACTTTAAAAACCTATTATAATAAACATTTTTTTACATTTTAATCTGTGTTTTATTGACAAAACCACTTTTATTCATCATGATTATGACGACTCGTTCATTAATAAACTAAGAAAAGACGAAATGGCAGAAAAAAAAATTGTCTTCACCTCGCTGTCTTCGAAGGCCGAATGTACACAAAGTAGCTCGTTAAGCAGTACTTTTTTTTAATGATTATGAAATCTGAGACTCTTGCGCATTTCTGAGGCTAACTAAGAAACCATTAAAACATCTGTTTGGATTTTTAATTTATTTTTGAAAATTCAAGTCATAATTTACCGAACGTAAATTTTTGACTTTAGACCAACACTTTAATAACTTTTATCAAAGTTACGAAGCTGATTATTTTATGCATAGAAGAACAACTTGTGAAGATTCAGTGACAAAAAAAAGTAATTGAAAAAAGTTTCTAGTTTTTTTTTTAGAAATTTTCAAAATTGATAAGGCGAAAATTCATGAAAATTCAGAAAAAAAATCATAACTCCGAAACTATGAAAAATCGCGGAACATACATGGGGGTGATTCGGATACCCCATGACAAGAGGGACCTAATTTTTTTTTTTACTTCAATCCCCCGGCCATCCTGTATAATGTTGCAGGCAAATTGTATGGTTCCGTGGTTAAACTTAAACCTGATATTATGGTCACCCTATCCAAACATTGTGTGAGATGTTATATTTTTTTAAATAACTCTCGTTACGATAGGTTTTTGTGGTGAAACGATATGTTAATCGAAGGAGCCTAAAATGACAAAGAATTTGGTACATAAATCATATCTCAGACTTCTTTTGTTTACTAGATATCGGCATATGAAAAAGCGTTTCGATTGCGCGGCCAGCGTCCTTAGGTTTTTTAGTAATTTTGTTTGTCTGATGAGAAAACGACTGTAAATTCAGACCTCATCGGCTTTGACAAATTCAGACCAAGCTTTGAACATCGGTCTTGACTAATTTAGATAAGCCTGATTACGAAAAAAACAACCTAAAGAAATCGGAACCGGAGGATTGCGCGGCCATGGCGTTCAGGCGTCGATATCTTCGGAAGTAATGGTGATAGAACGAATTTTCTTTCTTCGACATTTGTTGACAAATTCAAACATGCATTGACAAAAAAACCAGGCCTGTAGACCCTGTAGATGTCGAGATCTGACATGGCCGCGCAGTTCTCCGCGGGAGGTTCGCGCGGCCATCTTCAAACCTCAATAACTTCTTTAATACTGCTTTGACAAATTTTTGGTTTTCACCATTCAGTTTTGACAAATTTCGACAGAATCCTGACATAAGCACTTTTTGAAAACAGAACATGGCCGCGCAATCGAAACGGTAACAATTTTGAACGTCAGATCGAAGACTTAGTCAAAAAACTCAAAGAGGATGAGAAAAAGATCTGATTACGTCTTAATCCAGTTATTAGGTGATAATAATCTGCCAACTAACACTATAATAATTAATACTAATAATATTTTTAATTATTGTTGTTATTGCAGAAGTTAATGATAATACAATGAGGAGGATAAAACGAAGGTTCCCTAAAGCAAGGTGTGTGGGACACGTCAGGAAAAAAACGCCTTCGCCAGCCAAATGTTCAATTTTTAATGACATTTTACTGCGTTAAGAAACAAGAGATTGAATTTGTTGAATCACATTTTGTTTATGGTTCAGAATTAATAAATGTTTTTAAGTTTATGTGGTGCATCTTTATTATCCCTGTTTTTGGTGGAGTGGAAATGTTGGTTTTGATATACTTAATGTTTTCGTTCTGGTTATATTTATGTTTGGACCAAATTCATTGGAGACTCCGACCGAACTAATTAAACAAATAATCAAGTTAAGCAAAAGTATCAAGATGGTTAAGCTTTAAAAATAAACTTTAAAATAAACACTATTTACACTATGCAGGGTTAACAACTAAAAGATTTTTAAATTTATCACTTGTCACACTCTAGCACCCTGACCGACGTAACAAAAACTATCTTTATTGCTTTTCCTAAATTTTTATTATTCCGTTTTGACATGTTGGTTGTGGACTTCTTGCGATTTGCAATGACTTATTTTTTACGCAGTTTTAAATTCAGATACATCAACAAAAAACAGTAGAAATATAAGCTGAAACAGAAAACAGTGGTGTCACGGTGTCATCATAGCGAAAACAGCGTTGAATGGTTTTACTCCCTCCACGGAAAACAGTAATAAAATTCTACTGTTAAAACCGTGGAAGGTGTTCTGTGGGAGGGACAACGGTTAAAACAGTAGGGCTTGCAACACTGGTTCAGTGTGGCTGCAGCAAGGACGTTATTATATTACGTCCGCGCGTCCATGGGCTGCAGTGCATTATATTATAATATAAGTTTATCTACTCTGATTCTTTAATAAAAAGATTATAAACTGAAAACCACACTCTTATGACAAACATTACGCATAGGCCAAAAATAAGAAAAAAAAAGTTTTATTACGATTACGATACAGGCACCCCCCACCGCCGCCAACGCCCGCCCGGCGCGGCGGACCAATAATCAATTACTTGGACATTAAGTGTCGTTTTACCGCAAACATACATTTTATTAAATTATTTTTCCTATTTTCGCGTTTTATTTGCACGCCAATCTGCAGATTTTCCACTTTTTTATTTCGTGTAATCTGAATAAAAAATCAATGTGATTTTTCTCTTGGTTACCGGTCACACTGTACAAATTACATTTTCCTACTTTTTGAAAAGGTTTGGAAAAAAAAAACGCTTTTAGTTGTCAGTGAAGTGTCAATGTCAAATCAAAATTGTCAAATGGCGTGTTAAAGTAAAAATAAATAAAACCAGAAATGTAATTGGATCCAGAGTGCAATTACGTGCCACACATTGAGTATCATCTGCATTATATAATTTAGAAACTGATTAACTGGAACTGTCGTTTTTAGTCGCTTGTTGGCGCTACGCTAATTTGACACAGCAAGTGGTTTTGTGTTTGGGTGGACTGTCTGTGGTCTGTGGGGTATGTTTTTTTTCTCATCTATTAGTCAACATAAAGCTTAAGTATAAGTGAGACGGATATATAAAATCCATCTCCGATGTTTCCCTGTAAACATTAGGTCACGTACTGCGTCATTCTTGTAGTCACGTTGCACGCGGCGTGGTTAGCGTTTTGCGATGGTAGTTTGTACCTACTGTAATGATCGATGCTTCTTGAAACTGCCTATGTTTAGTTAATTGTGTTATTATGCTGTGAGATTTAGTTTCCGTCATATAATATACTGTGGATTTTCTTGTTTTCATCATCATCATCATCATCAACCCATTATGTCCCCACCGAGGGGCACGGGTCTCTTCCCTGAGGAAGGTATAGGCCATATTCCACCACGGGGGCCAAGTCCGGATTGGTGGAGGCTTGTAAGACTAGTGGCTGGTCTTACTGTCAGAAGTTTTCAAGCCGCCCCTAAAGGCCTCTGACTTGGCTTAACGACTGCCATCTATCGACGGCAGCCGGCACCAACTGCTTAACGTACCTTGCGAAGCACGGAATCGCTCGGAAAAAATGCCACTAGCGTTAGTCATAGACGGTGACCCATCCATGGACTGAACGCGCCGTATGTTGCTTAACCTTGTTTTCATATTTTACTTAAATACCTACTTCATAAATATTGTTGTTGACTCAACATAATTATAGTTGATTATGCTCTAAAATTGAATTATAATTAAAAACCTATGTTATTTGCTTAAAACTGAAATATTAGCTTTGGAGTAAAAGAAGAACTGAACTTTTCTGAATCAAAAGTAAATTTCAGTATTATTGTAATCATTGGTAAGTATCAGTGCTTCTCTGTATTTATTTCATTTATTGATTTGCAGCAAACACAGTACATTTGATATAATTTATAACAGCTAGGAACATGGGTAATGCGCCATTGCGAAAATTGTTTGTCGTTAATATTGTACTTGTTTTTACCTATAGGTATTTAAGTATCAGTATCAACTTATTCTACTAGGTAAAATTACATTACTGAAATTAATTTTAAATTATAAGATTCTTAGATTAATAATTACATTGATTCTTTTTTTTTTTAATTAATTAATTCATGCGTATCATTAAATACAAAAACATAACTTAAAAATATAGTCAAAATAAATTAAAGCTGATTCACAATTTCAATTTAAAAAAATCTTCAATTTTATAAATGGAATCCTCACATAATATTATAAACAATTTCTTTTTAAATATACTAAATTGCAGATTCTTTATGGATTCTGGTAGGGTACTGTATAATCTGATCGACATGTAGTAGCAATTTTTTGCCTGGCTAGCAGGTGAGCATTTTCCATCTATGCACTGTTTATACAACCAGATTACCGAGCCTGCTGGAGTTCGTTTACCAGAATAAATGACTGAAAGTTTTGATTTTTTTTTAAGATTTCAGTACATATTTCGGATACTGGAGGGCCTAGTCTAATACAAAAAATTTTTCAGTACAATGATATAAGCTTGAAAACTTTCTAATTGGTAGTTTACTGTGAAATAGCAGTGCAATGTTATGCCAATGGAATTGGTTACCATACTACCAATAGTGTCAAAGAAACAACCATTACCTAACTAATGACTCTATTGCATAACAACACTTATAGAATTTGAACCGTTAGACCAAAATCGTTTGTGTTCCATCGCCGAATTATCGAGTCTGAACGTTCCGTCACCAGCCGAACGTAACTACTGAGTCAGGGCGGAATTTAACTAGTCTGCGGCGACCATTATATTGTCACTTCAATCTGATTTTGAAGGATGTTCCCCTTTGTAGGTATCCTGTGATGCGAGTACCGTGAACGATGTCAGCAGCCGCCCAGACCCTGCCGGCTGGCGACTACATCATGGGCTTGGAAGCAGAAACGCTCGCGGGACAGCCGGCCCTGGATGCCGACATTCCTTCGCGGCCAACCTCCGCCAGCAAACACACCGTGCACTGGTTCCGCAAGGGGCTCCGTCTCCATGACAACCCGGCGCTCCGCGAGGGTCTTCAGAACGCTACTACGTTTCGATGCGTCTTCTTAATCGACCCCTGGTTCGCCACTTCATCCAACGTCGGCATCAATAAATGGAGGTTTGTAATACTTACATATTATTATTATGTAAGTAGGTACTGATACCGTAAAGCATCATGAGCGTTAATCTGCGCCAAGAGGAATGTACAGAGTGGCGTGTAGGGACCGTGTTATCAACCTATAGCATGACTGAAACAATCCTCCACCTCCACGCACACACTCCCGGCCGGCATCAGTCCCAAAAAAAAATCCTATTTGCTAATGCGCGATAAACATGTTTGCTGGCATCTGTACCTAATTACCTATATACAGCACAAACATGTAAACGTTCTAGACATGGGGCGTTTCCGCATAGAGCAAACTATAATTTCCACTGTAACAACGCAAATAGTATCAATTAAGGGTGATCAGATCACTGAATAAAACCAGCGCCGCCGCCCCCGCCGAGGAAATAAGATCATAGGTATCTTTTTTTGAAGGTAAATTTTGCGAAAAGACGGAGGTCGTGGGGCCTAAGAAGAATCACTATTAACATAATTGAGAGATTGTTCACTAGTGAACAATCTCTCAAAAGTCTGTCCGTCTGTCTGTCTTTCACCAAGCTGTATTCTTATCTTATCTTATGCCATGAACCGCCATAGCCAGACAGAAATTTTCAAAGACGATGTATTTCTGTTGCAGCTATAACAACAAATACGAAAAAAAACAAAAAAAAAGAACGAAATAAATATTTAAGTGGAGACCGCGACTCGGCAAACGTAGTGTAGGACGCCCTCTAACCAGGTGGGATGACGATCTGCGAAAAACTGCAGGCAGATGCTGGATGCGGCAAGCGGAAGACGGGGCGCTATGGCGCTCATTAGGGGAGGGCTATGTCCAGCAGTGGACTAATGTAGCCTGATGATGATGACGATGATGATGAAATATTTAACGGGGCTCCTATACAACAGACATGATTTTTTTTCCCTTTTTTATAGATAATGGTACATAACCCTTCGTGCGCGAGTCTGACTCGCACTTGGCCGGTTTTTATTCTATGACCTTATGCCTCTAAAATGAAGTATCATTAAATTTGTAACTATTGACATTTTAAGAACAAGGGCGGAGGAATGAATTTCGCGCGTCTTTAAAATTTTTGTAAACCTTTCTTTGGCTCGCGGTTATTTTATATCTGCCTATACTTGTTCATAAAATGTTCTTGATTTAATCGTTTTGGTGATTGGAACTTTGAATTTTTAATAGAAATATCCACATTCCAAATTCAAATCACTTTTCATCCCTAGGAATCAAGATCCCTGCGTAAGGCCTGGTTTACATTTGCTTTATTTCCATGCTTTTCATAGAGGTTGAATAAAATAGAGACGGCAAAAACGTATGCCGATTCATAGTCTTCATTACGCACCATAATTATAAAAGTAATTTAAAAAATCCTAAATACGTAGCATACGACCAACCATTACTGATTTATTATTTGCTTATGTACTTTTAAAAGGAATTCGCGTCCCTATTATATTCTAACTCTATGGGAAGCATGCTAAAGAGAGCATGAAAATAAAACAAATGTAAACCAGGCCTAAATACTAGTAATAAAGTGTTCTCTATCTACTCTCTCTCTCTATCAAAGAGCTATTTTGGTCCCTGTTTACGAGTACTAAACCATCTCTTTTTGATTATAATGTGGTAAAAAAGGGTTTTGCGCTAAAACTGCAGTGTGAAACTCTTTTAATATTATACAGATTCCTGCTGCAATGCCTCGAAGACTTGGACAACAAACTGAAGAAATTAAATTCCCGTTTATTTGTAATCCGCGGGCAACCGGCGGACGCTCTGCCGAAGCTGTTCCGCGAGTGGGGCATCTCGGACCTAACCTTTGAGGAAGATCCAGAACCTTACGGCCGAGTGCGCGACCATAACATCAAAACAAAATGTCAGGAAGTTGGCATTACGGTAACGTCGCATGTGTCACACACACTTTACAAGTTGGACAAGTGAGTTAAGCTATAGCCACACTGATGCTACATATGCGACCTGCGATATAGCCTTGAATTTGTATGCTTGGAAACACACTGCCGGGTGACGTACGCTTCTTATGAGACGCATGTGACGCGCCGTCTGAGTTGCCACCCCATAAAATCGTTCTCAAATTGACTCTCAGTTTCAGACAACATATTATTTTACAGATGTACAGAATACCTAGTGCACCTCGAAAATTGAAAACAGTGTACCAATAGGGAATGGATGAAAATATCAGAAGTGATTGATATTTTTTTCGGTGATAGGAATAACCTTTTTTAACGCGAGAAAAAAGTTTCAATTTTTTTGGCTTCGTAGTTAATTTTTAAATAATCTTAATATTTTTCCATTCGTAGTTCTGGGCTCAGAACGGCTTAACAGACATATTCCTTGGTCCGCTACGTATTAAAAAAAAAATCTGTGGTGACATTGACAGCTTTTCAAGGTGGATTTTTTTTCATACGTAGCGGACTAAGGAATATGTCTGTTAAGCCGTTCTGAGCACAGAACTACGAATGGAAAAATATTAAGATTATTTAAAAATTAACTACGCAGCCGAAAAAATTGAAACTTTTTTCTCGCGTTAAGGAAGGTTATTCCTATCACCAAAAAAAATATCAAGCACTTCTGATATTTTCATCCATTCCCTATTGCGACACGTGTGTATGCCAAGTGTGCCGTCCGATCTTCTTACATCAACATCATCATCTAACATGGCGTGCATAGTGTATGTAGGATCAGTGTGGGACGTAGGACCTTCAAATTTTAATGTCTGGATGTGAGATTGATGAGAGATTAGCTGACAACGTACGTACATAGAAATAACATAAGACATTGGTGTGTAGGACGGCAGCCGGGTGATGATGTTGAGTTACTGTACACTTGGAATTTTGTATGGCGGGCCATCGCTTTTTAGGGCCACGCCAATGTTTTATGCCAATGCAGTCTTCCAGCATTTACTCACTCTTTGTGTGGAGCATATCCGGTTTGCTTTGTAACTCTCGAGATTTTATAGATGAGTGTGTGCATTTCAATTATTTTGTATAGACGTGTTAAATTAATGTCGAGGTCTAAATTGCCCTTTTTTTTACGCAGAATAATAGAGCGCAATGGTGGCAAGGCTCCGCTCACATACCATCAGTTTCAAGCCCTGATTGCGAGCATGCCCCCGCCGACGCCTGCCGAGGAAGCCATCACCGCCCAAACGCTCAATGGAGCTACAACTCCAATCACGGATGACCACGACGACCGTTTCGGTGTTCCTACTTTGGAAGAACTAGGTGAGTAAAGCAATCAGGCCATACTCGTCCACTGCTGGAGGTCTCCTCCAAGGCACGCCACTTCCTCCTGTCCTCGGCCATCCTCATTCAGCCGCTGCCAATCAACTCCGGTCATCGATCGAGCGAGTTGGTGGGCGTCCTATGCTATGTTTGCCATACTCCGCATCTGTATGACTACAAAGGTAGTTTGAGTGATAGACATCATTTTCATTTTGCAGGATTCGAAGTTCAGGGTCTGAAGCCGCCCGTATGGCTTGGCGGTGAGACGGAAGCGTTGGCCAGACTAGACCGCCATCTCGAGAGAAAAGCGTGGGTGGCTTCGTTTGGGAGGCCGAAGATGACACCACAATCTTTATTAGCGAGCAAAACAGGGTTGTCTCCATACCTAAGGTATATACCATTTCCGGTTTTTAGTACCTAATGAGGTAATTCGTAAATTACTTTGCCATCATTGATGTTCGACATAACTTTTTATAGGTTTGGCTGTTTATCCACGAGATTGTTTTACTATCAGTTGACGGAACTGTACCAAAAAGTGAAGCGTGTGCAACCACCGTTGTCCTTACATGGACAGATTCTGTGGAGGGAATTCTTCTATTGCGCAGCAACGCGAAATCCCAACTTCGATCACATGGAAGGCAATCCCATCTGCGTACAGATCCCTTGGGAGAAGAACCAGGAGGCACTTGCGAAGTGGGCCAGTGTATGTCATTATTATGTTGACTTTACCTATTCAAACCGCGCCACATTCACTCGCAATTTTTTCAAGACTCACTGGTTCAAGAATGTGTTCGTTTCTCTATTCCACTGTAACTTCTAACTTAAATCGATTTACAAGTGCTCGGTATTGTTAGAATTCTCGTGTAATACCGAATAATTTGGGGCACCTGGCAGTCGTGATTTTCGTTTTTGTTATAATTCATCATCATCATCAACCCATTATGTCCCCACCGAGGGGCACGGGTCTCTTCCCTGAGGAAGGTATAGGCCATACTCCACCACGGGGGCCAAGTCGGGATTGGTGGAGGCTTGTAAGACTAGTGGCTGGTCTTACTGTCAGAAGTTTTCAAGCCGCCCTAAGGCCTCTGACTTGGCTTAACGACTGCCATCTATCAACGGCAGCCGGCACCAACTGCTTAACGTGCCTTGCGAAGCACGGAACCGTTCGGAAAAATGCCACTAGCGTTAGTCATAGACGGTGACCCATCCATGGACTGAACGCGCCGTATGTTGCTTAACCTTAGTGATCGTTTAAGATCACTCAGGCAGCCCAGGCTACGAGCGATTTGTTATAATATCTAATGAAATCTTCCAGGGCGTGACTGGGTTCCCTTGGATTGACGCTATAATGATCCAGCTCAGAGAGGAGGGTTGGATTCACCATCTGGCACGCCACGCTGTGGCTTGCTTCCTCACTAGAGGTGATTTATGGATCTCATGGGAAGAAGGAATGAAGGTAAGATTAAAAAAATTGTCAGCACTACACATTATTGCTTCGCTTCGGAATTCACTTCCTTGATTTTGTTTGTTGGAAGAGCTCGACCAGGTTTCGCTTTGATTCGCAGTGCTTAATCATAAGTGTGTAGAGGCGGAGCTCGCGTCTACGTCTATCATCGAGACTAGCAACAGACTCGACTTGACAATTTTTTTTTATCTCTACAATCGCGAGTCATTGATGTCTCAATTTTCAGGTATGGCACTCTCACTTTCGCATCCTAAATTGCCTGTTATAAAAAAATAAAAAAAAACTCACTCACTGGTTTGGGACATGTTCACCTAGCCCCGTCTAATCCGAATCGACTCCGTGACACTACCCTGCGTTCCAAAAGAAAAAACGGCGTTTTTGGATCCCAGACAAAAACTAATGTTGCCTGTGAGAAACACAGTAATAGCCATTACTACGTTTTTAGTTTAAATGTAAAAATAAGCTATTTGCAGGGATTTTTTGCAGTAAAAAATATGTTGGCTGTAGATCTACAGTAGACTTACAGCCACCATTATTTTTTACCGCAAAAAATGCCTCCAACGCTTATTTTTGCATTCAAACTAAAAACTCAGTAATGGCTATTACTGTGTTTCCCGTTTAGAGGCCAGTAAGCCATCGGTCTCAGTGGCAAGCGGCGCGGCCCTTAGATATCGGGGGAGCCCAGTAGTGGGAAACAGAATAAGCTATGTAAGAAAAAACCAACTTGAACACAGTTTGTTTCACTTACAGGTGTTCGACGAATTACTCTTGGACGCGGACTGGTCCGTGAACGCCGGCATGTGGATGTGGCTCTCGTGCTCTTCCTTCTTCCAGCAGTTCTTCCAGTGCTACTGTCCGGTCCGCTTCGGCAGGAAGACTGACCCGAATGGAGATTTTATTAGGTAGGTTATTTGACAGATTTCTGAAAACCATTTCATATTTTTTGTTGGTGCCCTCAGAAAGTGGTCGTTTTAAATTCTTTCGTGTGTTTCTGCTAAAAAAGGCAAACGAAAATTTACTTTTGTAATAGGCCGCCAAAACGCTATCTTGGGCAATATGGCGTCACAGGAATTATGGCGTCACTTCCCAGTAAACCAACCAATGAAAGTAAGAAAGAATGAATGACAGACGCCATTTTTACTGACATGTGACGTCATCATAGAATCGGCCAATCCAGGCCGTTTTCGATGCAATGGCCGCAGATACATTATCAAATTTCATCTTGTGTTTTTTACAAATAATAATTGTTTTTTTTAGTTAAAACGCCTTGAAAGCGGTTTTATGACTCGTAATTTATACGAATAACTACGTATAAACAATACTGTTTTTTTCACACAGTCAAATAGCCTCTTCTGTGCCTCTGCGACTTCGTTCGCGTTGGATTCTAATCTAATGCGGTTTATTCCCTGAACGTCGCTCCTCAACAGACTTCTTACCTGCATTCCCATTACATCGCTCTTCACCTTACTGTAAGTCCCATAACGTCGCGACTACAGGTACAGTCATGGTCAGTCCCCTTCAAACTTTATTTTAAGATTGGTTAAAATATAATTTTTCCAAAATATTTTTTTTTATTCTAAAAAGAAAAATAATAAGGTAGGAATAGAAATAGGAAGGCATTAGCCTGAATTTCTCTCGGTCATGGACCGAAATTAATGGATTGTAATTTTAGGATAGCTGTAGTATGTAAGAGATTGCGGCTAAAATAAGCCTCATGAAGAACATGCGGCTTACCTATTGCATGGATTTGCTTAATACTGCTTAGTACTTAATACCTACTTCTGTTACTTTCAACTGCACTGGAGTCCAGTCCAGAGTCTGGACTGTACCAATTCTAAACCATAAATGCGGCGCGGCGTACCGGGAACCACTGTGAAGCGAAGAGCGAGGTACTGGGAATCGAAGTAAAATCCAAGCGTCATTGTGGGAAGCGAGGTTCCCACCACACGTCGTACATCAAAATATAAATTTTCGCAGACGTTACATCCCAGCGCTGAAAAACATGCCGACCCGGTATATCCACGAGCCGTGGGTGGCGCCGCATTCGGTTCAGGTTACGGCGCGCTGTATAATCGGCTCAGACTACCCGTTGCCGATTGTTGACCACGTTAAGGTGTCCACCATCAACATCGCGCGCATCAAACAGGTCTACGCTCAACTCGCACAGTATAAGCCATCAGGTAAAACCTTTGCTTGTATTGTAGAAAATCATCATCATCATCATCAACCCATTATGTCCCCACCGAGGGTCTCTTCCCTGAGGAAGGTATAGGCCATACTCCACCACGGGGGCCAAGTCCAGATTGGTGGAGGCTTGTAAGACTACTGGCTGGTCTTACTGTCAGAAGTTCTCAAGAATTGTATAAAATATTGAAATAAATTATAACCACCACCAATGTTGAATTTTAGTCTCGCCTTATTAGTACTTAAGTGGATTCATGGACCAACACTGGCGCTATCAATGGAAAAAAAGTCATTTAATTTTACGGATAATTTTGCAAAATATGTTTAATATTTTGGCGACGTTATTTAGTCTACGGCTATTCTCGTTATTGTAGTCTAGCGCCTTAGTTACTGGCCCGAAATACATACGAGCCAAACACACTACTCTCCTTTTGAGCTCCGCCGCAGTTAGGTAAAAGAACAAGGTGAAATACCTTAGGGTTCCAATCATCACACACTTATACCAGCTTGCTATAGAATCCAACAATCATGTAAACAAACCAATTCAATCACGATTACTCCGTAATTACTTACATTTGAATATCAATCCTGATCATAATCACATTTCAAGGAACCATTCATTGTTCTTACAATCATTTTTATACCAAATAACTTCTTTATGATAGTTATTTTGATAAAAAATACTCGGACGACGAAAATTTCAATAATTTGTAAAGCTGACATATTATTTTTTACTCATCAAAGTCTTATTTGTCTTTGGAAAATTAGTGTTGTTTAATGTTTTGAATTGATTTTAAAACTCATTGATTCAAATGTTTCAATATTTGAATCAATAAGTCAGTTCGAAAAAATAAACTTTAATATAATTATGGCTAAACTCTAGTTGCGAATTGCGTGATTCTTTTAAAAGCAAAAGGTGTTGAAACTCAAACTTAGCACAGTGGGGTTTCAAACTTTAAGGCGTAATTATTTTAATAACAAACAATTTTCTGTTGCCACTTTTATCACCCATGACGACTCGCTTTTTCAAATCTGTCATTTTTTCTTCCACAACAAACCGTCATGTTTATGTTTTGAACGACAAAATGAGTTTGCATTGTCGTTTAACCCGTCCGGCGCGGAATCTAGACTGCCTATAGTGTGCCTATGTGTACTACCTGACTGGCCCTAACGCGCTGCCATATTTTTTTAAATTTTTTATGAGACGCCGTTCCGCATTTTTCAAATTAGAGAAAGTACTACATATATATTCAATAAGTGTTATATATATCTAGAATCTGCATAAAATTTCCTATCCAATTATTATATATTTTATTATAATAAAACTTACCTGTTTTCCAAATGACTAGGTGAATTTCCACTATCTACACCATCCTTTACCACTTTGAACTTTTTTCATTTTTTTTACTTGCACTTTTCACTAGCACTGAACTAACACTTATAATATGATTTGCATATTATTTATAACTATTTTATTCTATTTTTTAATATACAAAAATTCTGTTGCCACTTTTATCACCCATGACGACTCGCTTTTTCAAATCTGACATTTTTTTCTTCCACAACAAACCGTCATGTTTATGTTTTGAACGACAAAATGAGTTTGCATTGTCGTTTAAGATGAAGGATATAATTGCATTCTCTTTACTAATAACTAAAAAAAAAAGAGTTGTGTATCAATTATTGAGCCCTAATAAGCGTGAAGGGAGTTCTACTCCATCTACGCATAAAAGGGTAAATATTAAAAACACGTTTATACTTCACTCACTGTCACCGTCCTGTGTGAGTAGGAATTGATATATTAATGCATGGTGATCGTTTATCATGTTTGTGCGATAGTCACTTAGTTAAATATTCCCATTAAACATTTGGACAAAAGTGAATCCTGATTTTATAGAAAAAAATCGATAGGTACACAAAAAGTGTATCTTGATTGGAATTGCTTCATAATCATTTTGGATTTATTCAAATACTTAGGATAAACCAACGAACAGTGAACCATATCCCATATCTCATTGATCAATGCTCACTCACTCACTTTGACATCTGTATAGGTACAACACTATCACTGTCTATCGATCATAGACAACTGACAAATAATTATCTTGTCTATGATTGCCGGCAGCGTTGCCAGATTTCCTGATTTTCCAGGAGATTTCCTGATTTTTCCGATGTTCTCCTGATCTACTGATTTTATTATTAAATCTCCTGTTTTTTAAGATTTAGGAATATTTTCAATACAAAAAGTATGCATACGTAAAAAGGAACGTTTACGAGTTGTGTTTATTCCTAACAGTAATAAGTGTTGGGAAGGACCGCTTCATAATATAGCCTAATACCGTATATTAAGAGCGTTTTTGCAATGAATCCGCCGCCGCGCGCCGCCTTGGCTCTCAATAACATGTTGTCATCATGTTTACGCATGCGCAGGGAAAGAACCTCAGCCATTCGCCAACGATACGCAAGTTTAGGCGACTGAATTGAATAGGTACATTGCTGTGCTATTTGATATGTCATAGACTAAATTTAAATTTAGCAAGTTTTGCTTTTGCATCTACTAGTACTAAACAAACAGGCGCCACGCCAAGTTTTGTTTGCATTGCATAGTTCTAATTATTAAATTGCTATTATTAATTAATTACTTTGAATATGTCTGATACTGAAACAAGTAAACGTAGGTTTTTATTGATCTCCTGATTTTCCCGATCAATCTCCTGTTTTTTTTTAAAAATATTTTCTGGATTTTGAAATTTTGGTCTGGCAACACTGATTGCCGGATTCTATTGAACTCCACTATATATACATATATTCGTGTTGAGTATTTGTAAAATCATGGGCAGATAACATAGACTTAATAGTAGGGTCCCGTTGGTAACCTAAAAATTAAAATAAAACTTTAAAAAATGTTGCATAATATTATTGTTCCCAGCTGCATTGAACCCAAATGCCGTACAAAGACCCAATGCGATGCAGATGTCGCCAAGTCCCACTTCCATCATCGCTTGTATCAACCAGTCCAACTACTTGTGCAGCCGGACATCCGACACTAAACACAAAAAAAATGAAGTAACAATGAAAAAAAACGAAACAATTGAAGCGTTGAAGGTTGAAGATCAAGATAATTACGACCTAAAGAAGTTGACCATCATTCAGAGTGATGTGTCCCAAGAATATATGACTACCAACGAAATATGTACACAGTATGTGGCCACATTAAACCAAAACATAATTTATGACCAAAAAGGCATGGTGAATGTCAACTGTTATAGTGACGGGACACAGAAATATTATTTGCCAACTCTAACTGATTATGGGGTGTGCATACCCAACACCTATGTCCATACAGAAAATGCCCACACTTTTTTGCTGCCTGGTCAACAACGTGCTTCTTTCACAGAAGTAGTGACTAATGTCAAGTCAGAGGAGTCTTATTCGGTGATTGATGAAGTAAACCCAGTTATACAAGCTGATTATGACACGGAACCAACAAATGATAATTATAGTGCTACAGAATAGATACTAGGTTGAAATTTACTATTATGTAAAAGATTAAATTAATTAATATATGAATGTATGTAATTTATATTATGTATAACTTTCCAAAATATTTACAAACATGTATGTTAAGTAAAATGTATTTGTTAAGAACAAACTAAGAGAGAGGAGGAGAGTTCATAATCCAGAAAAGATCGCGTGAAGACAATTATGACTGTTGAAAATGAAATTATGTCAGAATTAAAGGTGGTCTCAAGATTTAGGTTTTTTATTTATGTATGTGCACATATTTAGAGCAATGGGGAACTTGCGTCACAGAAGACTGAGAAACTTTGATTTTTTTAAAAATAAAATGCTCTGATAAAACCGCAATTTTTTTTTTTTGCTGTTGGGGTTCCAAAAATGAAGAATATTATCGAGTATGTACCTAATCCTAATAGGCTATTTGACCGATTTCTGAAAACCATCTCATATTTTTTGTTGGTGTTCATGGAGTCCTCAGAAAGTGGTCATTTTCAATTCTTTCGTTTATTGTACATAAAAAGACAATTACACAGGTATTTCTCAATCTAAGAGTAGGTACCCTTGCACAGACGCGCATCGCTGAGCGTTTTCAAATTTTGGCAACACAAATTCGTACCGTATTGATAGAGAAATAGAGATGAATTCAGAACAGTTCAAAAACGTGACGCTTCGACACTGCGCCAGTGTGAACTGAGCCTAAACTTGATCACACGTTTCCCAAAGGCCATGCGAATGGTGGCGCGGTGGCAGGGTCGCCTATCTCCCTCTAATATGGTTGAGACTGACGATGGCTCTGGCTGCGGACCCCTGCATTATGCTCGTGAACGGGTGCCATTAGTAAAGTGAACCACGAACAAAAAAAAAAATAGTGTCGTGGATCACCTAGGTCAACAGTGTCGTGGTGTACCACGACCAACAAGCGATTCGTGTCTGACCGGAGCATTGGTGTTTTATTACTTTGGTAAGTATATTAATGTTTGACATTGCAATGGGTCTTGCGCTTCTTAGGACATTCATAGGTACCAGTATTAGATTTAAGATGATTTGTGAAAAGATGGTCAGAGTTGAGTTTTTTTTTCGCTCTTTTCTCCACTACATTCGGTCCCAAGGCGGCTGCTAACATTAAATTAACATTAAAATTACATTGACATTCAACGAACACAATGTAAATTCTTTAATTTGAAATAAATCGCAAAAAAAAAGTGAAAAAACCATATGTGAGTGGTTGACCAAAACGGGACCTCAAGGGAAAATAATTGATTTCGAGAAAATCGCGTTTGAAGTTTCGTGTTTCGACTCTGCTCGGCTCACAAAAAAAATCATAAAAAAATAACTACGGCACCTAAAAATATTCTGGTTAGACCAAAACAAAGCTAAAATACCAGAGGTCTGGTAAAAATTCAAATAAAAAATAACGGTTTCCAATCCCTCCAGGTCCCTTTTTGGTCAACTACTCACATATTGACGACCTCTGTGGCGTAGTGGTTAGCGCATCTGCATACCATGCGAGAGGTCCCGGGTTCGATCCCCGGCTGGGGAGAAAAAAAAAAACTCCAGGTATGGATGTTTACATGTTTGTGACGTCGCTGTTTCTGGTTCCCACGACACAGGGTATCCTAGTGTGGGGCCAGAAGCAATGTATGTGCCTGTATGTAAATGTAAATGTTATGTTATGTTATGTTATATTATTCATACATTTATTTTTTACGAGACCTCTGTGGCGCAGTGGTTAGCGCATCTAACTACCATGCGAGAAGTCCCGGGTTCAAATCCTGGCTGGGGAAAACAAAAAAAACCCAGGTCTTGGATGTTTACATGTTTGTGACGTCGCTGTTTCTGGTTCCCATGACACAGGGTATCCTAGTGTGGGGCCAGAAGCAATGTATGTGCCTGTATGTAAATGTTATTTAAAAAAAATATAATGTGAACATTGATAAATCACTCCATACATTATAGCCTTTATAGGCGTAACGTTGAAGTTGTGATGTCATAGTTTGAGTCTTGACTTGTATGGCACGTTTTTGTACTAACATACATACCTAACTAGAATGACTTTTCAACTTATTTTTTTTTTTTAAAGAAAAAAGTTATCACATTTATTTATGTTTTGCCTGTAATTACCTATATTAAAAAAAAGTGCAAGTTGTATAGTTTCTCAGCATGGTTTTGCTTTAATCATTCGTTACAGACCAGACCAATTCCCCATGGCTATTTGGGAGAGATGGTAGAGTACGTACTTGCTACATCCATAACAAAGATTGGTCTACGATATTTTTTACAAAAAGTGGGTATTAAACTGTATAGACTAATTGACCAGGCGAGGTTTGTACTGTCTCAACCATAACAAATGTGCTTTTTTGTAAAATAATTTTGTCCATACATTTTCGTGTTTTCTTCCAATTTTTTTATACCAACCTATTCTGCCATTAATAAATAATATTAATAACAAAGGCCATATGATGTAACATATTTATCTAACATTCTAAGTGCTCTTTTTCAGTGATGCTACAGTTTCTAAGTGTTGCTTCAAAGCTTTTTTAGCTTTTCGTGACTTAACAACAGATTTTTTCATTGGTGGTTTTTTCTTCTGCAGCTCATTCTTGATAACTGTAGCAATAGACATCTGAAATGTAGTAGAGAATCATGATATACGCTTTATAGTATTAAATCACATTAACTTGGGTAGTTGAGCTGGGTTAAGTTCCTACTTACGGTTTCAGGAATGTGTACATATCTGATGTTGCGACTCTGAACAAACAAGTCTTCAAAGTAATACTCATTTCCTTGGGGATCACAATACACAGCATTCTTGAATGAAACATTCATAAACCTGAAAGTAGTTGGTTTTATGTACCTAAGTATATTGGGGGCACCCACCCACCACACATAGGGGTTTGTTCTTCAGAACTACAATTTAATGTAGTTTAGCAGGAAGGTTCCAACCCACAACAATTTTTGAGTTAAGTATACCACAATCGTTCGAATCGCTCGTAGCCTGGGCTGCCTGAGTGATATTGAACGATCACTAAGGTTTAACAACATACGGCGCGTTCAGTCCATGGATGGGTCACTGTCTATGACTACGCTAGTGGCATTTTTCCGAGTGATTCCGTGCTTTGCAAGGTACAAGATAGATGGCAGTCAGAGGCCTTTAGGGGCGGCTTGAAAACTTCTGACAGTAAGACCAGCCACTAGTCTTATAAGCCTCCACCAATCCGGACTTGGCCCCCGTGGTGGAGTATGGCCTATACCTTCCTCAGGGAAGAGACCCGTGCCCCTCGGTGGGCACATAATGGGTTGATGATGATGATGATACCACAATGATCACTATGCTCTATATTTTAAGGACCAAAGACTTTCATTGCGATCCGATGAGTATGTGCAGGGTTATGGCTCATGGTAGTCCAGCCCTATGTATGGAGAGTGTAAATCAGCTTAAACCTAAAAACTCAAATATCTCAAGTCACTTTGTGTGGGGTTGGAACCTTTTTGCTAAACTACGTCCAATTTATTATTATGACAATTAGATGTATAGGTACATAGTCTAGCCAAAGTCTAGGTACAATTTATTAATCAGGCTGCAGCAAACTGTTATAGTCAACTATGAATTGCAGTTTCATGAAATATGCTATACTAAATTACATAATGTTATATTACATTCATGTTAACAAACAAAAAATAATTCTACCATTATAATATTACTATGCAGAACTGGTTCAGCTTCTACACATCTTCAGGTGAAATCTTAAGTTACCTTAACCTATAGAATTTTTGGTGGGCCAATTGGCTCACCATAACAAGGACTTTTAATTGTTCATTAAATTTCTAGGCCATAATGCAACTGATTAAAGAATGGCCATCCAGATTCTTGGGGTAAAGGCCACTTAAAAAGAAAGAGGTTGAGTTCTTGTAAGAAAACAGATTCTAGTCTTACCCGTCTACTGATGCCACACACCCACAGACATAAGAGTCATTGCGAAGATCTATTGTAATGTTATTATTCTCTAAAGCTCTTACAAGACAAAGCAGAGTGTTGTGATAGAAGAACTGCTCCTTTGATGTTCCAACAAATTTTTCCATTATGATTTTACAATGACGAGCCTTTCGTCCGGTTTGCTCTTAAGCTCTAGTTCTGCTTTAGTGATGGACCACTGTTCATTTGCTCTTTCGGCCCAAAAATAAAAAGTGCCCTGTTCTTTGCTCCCTGATACTGGAACGGAGAACCTAGCAGTCTTGCCGTCAGAGAAGTTTTTCTCCTTGTCACTTAGTTTGAATCCTTTGTCTTTTATTGGCTCTCCCAGAAAGTGAATGGCTCCCGGATGGGCTCTCAACTCTTTGAATGCTTGTTTGTAGAAGTCAAAATTTTTTACTCTGTCTATCATTCGTTGCTGTAAATAAAATCCTGTAGCACTAAGTATGACACCTCCGTATGCAGCAATTTGCACCAAAGTTCGGTTAGAAATGGTCATACTTTCATAAAATACTCTTATTTTTAAGGTTATTTAGTTATTTACCTATTACTTACACAGAACCGCACAGAACACATTAAGGTTAAGGTTACTAATGAGCCGTTTTCAGAAGAACTAAAAAAAAAAACGGCTGTCAAAGGAATGCATTTTTGGACCTCAGCCCAATAGCCATTTGTGATACATCATAAAATAGGTCTCAGCGAGCTGAACAAAAGTTACTACTACGACAACAGCCAAATGTTTGTAGTATATTCTTTGGTTTGTCGTTTCGGAGTTATATTTTGTTGAAAATGTTAGTTTTTTTTCAATACTATATAACTCCGAAAGGACAAACATTTGGCTGTTGGCGTCATAGTAAGTTTTGTTCAGCTCGCTGAGACCTATTTTATGACGTATCACACATGGCTATTGGGCTGAGGTCCAAAATTGCATTCCTTTGACAGCCATATTATTATTTTTTTTAGTTCTTCTGAAAACGGCTCATTATAGGTTAAGAAAATGACAGATCTGATGTTACCACTTTTTGGTGAAAAAAAAAATGTGACGGGGTAAAGAATTATTTAGTTAATTCTTAAGAATTATCTTTTGTGACAAAATATACCGAAGGCTATTTGACAGTGTGAAAAAAACAGTATTATTTATACGTATTCGTATTTAGATAAATTGTGAGTCTTAAAACCGCTTTAAGACATTTAAATAAAAAAACCACTATTATTTGTATAAAAAAAGAAGATAAAATGTAATAATTATATATTTGCATCAAAAATGGCCTCATTAATTCGTTCTTAGGTTCATTGGTTTACTGGCAAGTGACGTCACAATTCCTGTGCGACACCATATTGCCCAAGATAGCGTTTTGGCGGCTTATTTCAAAAGTAAATTTTCGTTTGCCTTTTTTTAGAAGAAATACACGAAATAATTTAAAATGTCCACTTTCTGAGATGATTTTCAGAAATCGGTCAAATAGCCTATTAACTGAGAAAAATATTTAGCTAAGTCTATGGAAAATATGAACCTTAACCCTTTACTTAGCAGATGACGGATGTATTTCAGATGGAAATTACGGAAATGATTTTGAGTTAATTGAGAAACCCCTCTCTATTGCTATCTATCCTCTATCGCTATTCGCTAAACTTAACATAAACAACGTAACCGGAACAACAAACACAGTTAGCTCACAACGAAATAAAGAACGTATTCATGCACTCATCAAAAGAATAGGAGATGAATGAAGGAGGTGCTGTTAATCGGTTCCCCGAGTAGGCTAAATTTCGTAAATTAACCCTTACTTTTGTCGCAAGCCGACCGCAACTGCAGACAGCACGGGTGAGAGACATAGACAGAGCGTAGTACGGCAACTGCAGACAGCACGGGTGAGAGACATAGACAGAGCGTAGTACGTGAGCGTGACAGCGTTCCTACGTACAGTCGACAGCACGTCAACCTTCACATTTTAGTTGCAATGTCGCCCGTAATGCCACGGAGTAGAGTGCATGGGTGTATAGGATAATGTGCTGTCGACTGTACAACGGTCGCTGTCACGCTCACTCACGCGCGTCATACATAACTTTGACCGCCGATGAAACCGACCGACTCGGTTGGGGATATCTAATTTTACGATAATATTGTAACCAGTAATTAATTTGTAATATATTTGAACGAGTAAGCAAAGCGCACGAAGTTCTCAGTCTACTTGAACAATCCGGAACGTTAAAAGAAAATATAATTTATATAAGCTCAAAGGAGGTGAATGGTAAAAAATCAGGGGTTACTGTGATATGGGTCACGAGTTCAAAGTTCGTGGCGAACCACTAGTTTATCGGCTACTGTAGTCTCTAACATATTCACCAAATTTTAATTCTATTTAGAATCATTTCTACTTAGAATTAATGATAACATCACTTTTAAACTGTAGATTGCAACATTATTTCGAATGGAGCTGTCAGGAGTAGTTCTTCAAAAAGTATTCTCCGCGTAACGTTCGTGGCGAATTTTCTTTTTAGAGTTATCTTTAAATAAATGGACACACGCTTAAGGCATTGAAATAATAATGAGTAGAATTTTTATTATTTATAAATCTGTGCATAAACTACAAAGATATATTATTTTGAAATTTCGTTGCCCACGAAAGTTAGTAAAGTCGCCACGAAAGTTACAGACGTATTTTTTACAAGCAAAATATGGTTTCAAATCTTTATCATTTCTCCAATTTTTTGTGGATTGAAGTTTATAAAATAATAGATTTATTATTTATGAATCATCTAGTATTTGAGATCAACAATTATAATTCTTTTGAGATCAGCTTATTATTACTCATTAGTAACTTAAGTTGCAATAGTCTTGGTCACAGTAATTAAACTGTGTAATTTACAACATAAACATAACATAACATTACATACATGCACATACATTGCTTCTGGTCCCACACTAGGATACCTACCCTGTGTCGTGGGAACCAGAAACAGTGACGTCACAAGCATGTAAACTATTTAGAATCATAGAATATTTAGAATCATAAAACACACCGCTTGCCCCGGGGAACAAAGTCGTAATAGTAAAATCAACATTTGTCAGGAAAAATAAAAGAAGGTAATTCGACTTTTTCTAGGCTCCTGGATACACTACTTAAACATTAAATGTCAAATGAAACCTTATTTTGTTCACATTAATAAAAATATAATTATTTTTATATAATTAAGTGTGAATAGGTAAAAAATAACAAAATGTAATTTACATTAATTTATTTCATTAAACCGAAGAGCAACATCATTTTGCGATTGTTTCACTGTTTCACCTCAACGATACAGTAACCGCACATTGCGTCGGTAATATTGAACTTAATGAGTTATTACTTTTATTACTCTGATCGTTAACAGCAACTTACGTCTTACTGCGTCCTAGGGTTTTGTCTCAAAACTGTCTTATTAACTTGGTACTGCCACTGTATCCAAAATAGTTTCCGTGGAATAAAGACATCCAGGTGTTTTTTGAACTAAAACTTTCGTAAGCACAACACATTGTTTTTCAATCTAGGTGTTTTTTTAATAAAACCCAAAAAATAGCTGAAAAAAATTACAACCATAGTACACCACTCAGTGATGTCGAAAATGTGAAAACACCATAGCAGTCGTAATAGTGCTTTACGACTTTATTCCCCGGGGCAAGCGACACCATTATCTGCCAGTTACATTTATTATTATCTATTTTCAGTCTCGTATCAATTAGAATTTATCAAAAGATATTTTCGTAGCTATCCCTCATCAGTGAATTACCACTAAACTTGAGAAAATCACAATATTTAAGTAACATAGTAATCAATGTAATTGATAAATTGAAAAAATTGTTTAAGCAATGCGCAATACAACCCAGTTTGGGGTGGATAACATGTTAAATTGGTGACGTTACAAGAACATTTTAACGTTACGAAGTAAAATAGAAATCAATCAGAAAGTATGACGATGAAGTTGGAATTTTCTAAGCAAAGATTTTTCAAACAATGGGCGAAACAGCCCAGTTTGGGGTGGATAAAATGTTAAATTGTCAATGTTACAAGATATTATTTTAAACTCATACATATACATGCATTTAAATAAAACCTTTCTTTTAAGCTTTACGCTTTACGTAAGTGCATCTGCGGCGTTATAAAAATCTAAAGTTAATATTTAATGGAGATTATGTAACTTTCGTTGTGCGCTAGCTAACTTTCGTGGACAAAGGGCCACGAAAGTTGTGCCACGAAAGTTACGAAATTTTCACATTTTTGAGAATTACGATTAGAATTATAGGTAAAATAACGAACAAAATACTTGGAAATAATCGTGAAGATCTAACTTATTCCCTAATTCAAAATGAGTTGGAAAATTATAAATATTATCCTTCAAAATATGCGCGTGAAAGCGCGCTTGCGAAACTAGCAGAATCGTGTGACAGAGACATAATGCCTATTAACTTTTGTAACTTAAGAGATAAAATAAATGTTCTTTGGTCATTATGATGCATAATTAAACACAATTTATTTAATGTACCTATTACATTATACGCTTATGAATCGAATACAAAAGTTATCAAAGTTTTCCGTGAGCGCGAACAGTGTGACGCGCGAAGAACACAGATTTTACTCCCGTTTTCGACAGTAGATGTATATTTTTTATAACATCATTAATAATTTTAGATTTTTTATGTTGAAATTATACACATATATAAATAAAGAGTAATCTGTTTTTGGTCCTAAGACTGAATGTTTAATAAGTTAGGAATTAAGACCGTGTGACCGCGTTTTGAGAGTCCGTAAAGAACCACTCTCAGGTTCCTTCGTATAATCACTTAGAACTCCATCCGCCCGTCCCTGAGATAGATAGAGTCACAGACGGAACCTCAGAATAAGAATATTCTGAGGACGGAACGGATTTGTTTGACCAAGTGGCTAGCTTATTGACCAATTTAAATCTGGTCACACTGTAATTCATTCAATCAATCAGTATCCCTCCCCCCTCCCCTTACTCCTTCCTTAATCTGTGTCTGTGTTGTCATGTGCATTGCAATTCATTCTTCAGGTTTTCAAAAGTTTTAAATAAAACGGGACAATAAATATATCACGGTAAAAATATAATTCTGTGCATAGAATTATAGATTAGTGTTTTAGATTTGTGGGACTTTTCTTTTGTGTATGTAGGTAACCTCAAATAAGTAGTCCTAACCTAATTTGTTTACTATTCAATTTTAGTTTCGAAGCTATTGATAAACATGAGCGCATCTAAAGGGAGCACAACGAGGAAAAGGCCACAGAAACACCAAAACAGAACTGCCTTCAAGAATGATTTGCACGATACCAGCCAAAGGACCAAGTTCCTTAACTCCTTGCAAGTATCAGGAGTATGTAAGAGATGCAAGGATATCCTCGACTGGAAGATTAAGTACAAGAAGTACAAGATGATCAGTGCGCCACGGAAATGTGTGTCTTGTGAAGAGAAAACTATAAAACATGCATACCATGTGCTCTGCAGTAAGTGTGCTAAGGAAAAGGATGTCTGTGCTAAGTGTTGTAAAAAGATTGAGGTTAGTCAAACAACAAAGACTTTATCTTCTTTTACCTCTTTGCATCAGGTGAACATTTGAAATGAACATTAAAAGCTATGTACTGAAGCCTATGAATTAAATAAATTTCTGCTAAAAATTAGTTTTTGGCCAAAGTCCTAGATTACTTACGCTGTAATAGGTTGCAGAGTATGGGTTATAAAAATAGCTATCATAATTTTCGAGACTTATGATTCACTTTTGGAAAATACTTCCAACAAGATTTTTTTCCAGCAGTGGCGGTATTTAGCTCTGGCTAGCCCCTGGAATGTTAAGTCTTATTTATGCCTATTACAACTTAATCACTACATTCTGAATGATAATTTTCTATAAAGAATGTAAGCGACATTCTCAGTTAGAAGCCGGCGGAAAGACTCCCATAACTTTGAATCCTACTGCCCAGTAATCCCAATTTTCATTAAACATACAACTTCACTTCATTACAGGTGGATGAAATAGAAACCAACAGTGAGGTTCAAGTTCCAATGGAAGAAGTTATGTCTATGTTAAAACCTTTGCCTGAAAGGAAGAGGCGAACCATACTAAGGTATGTTGGTACACTTATTTTCTTGGCAGTAATGTGCTCAGTACAGAACAAAATATGTGTATTGTAAAATGTAGTTTCATTACATGATTGCCCAAACTAAACTTGAAAAATGCAGTGTTAGCGGAGCGGTAGAATGCTGGCTTCAGTCAGGTTGGTGGGTTCGAATTCTCTCATGTACCAATGACTTTGTTTTCTGTTTTGTAAATTTGTGAAGTTGTAGTAGAAATATCACTCGCTAACTCTATTGTCTGAAGTATTTGCATACCTTTGCACTTGCTACATACAATCTCGGCTGTAAGTAGGTCTGGGTCTGTCTATGCTTTATTCGGCATTTATGCTATTCACATAATGATATTATCTCTAGTTACATAGGGTATCAAAACCGGGAGTCGTGTTTTTTTTACTTAATAATGTTATATATAAAAATCTCATGTAATTTTATTGGAGGAGTCCAAAACGGCTTAACCAAT
This sequence comes from Yponomeuta plumbellus, assembly GCA_947310845.1. Taxonomy (NCBI): domain Eukaryota; kingdom Metazoa; phylum Arthropoda; class Insecta; order Lepidoptera; family Yponomeutidae; genus Yponomeuta; species Yponomeuta plumbellus. The sequence goes on along the minus strand of OX371198.1, from coordinate 11,448,834 downwards.
TTTTAGGATTTTATCTATGTATATTTGATAGGTCTGAGAACAGATGGAAGGTTATGACTTCTGGCTTCTTCTCACTCCCAATCTCTAATATTTTTTATAATCGTGAAAGAATGAGAATGTCGCATGCCAGACTTTAGGAACCTCTAATTTATTATAGATGTACCATTTCTTCCATATAAATATGCAGGTAAATTTTTCCTTAACAGGTTCATAAACAAAAATCATGAGGGTGACCCAAAGATAAGCTCTGTCACAATGTCTCATATTCAAGGAGTGCTTGCAAAGATGGACAATTTAAATATTGATGATGACAGATTCAGCGATGAGCTGAATGGCAGTGAAGATGACAATGATGAAGATGACGAGTCTGAAACCTGATTGACATAATTTAGACAGAGAATTAGAGCAATCACGAAACACCTCCCAAATCATCTCCATATACCTACATATGCTTGGTTCAATTTATACAGAAGGTTCAAGAAGAGCCACAGTTATTTTAGTTAATAAAATAAAATTTATAATGTTTCTACTAGTAGTCATTATTCATAAACCAACTTCTGCATTGCATAACTTCGTCAAATCTTAACCGATTTGGACAATTCTTTTTTTGTTATATTTTATTTGGTGAAGATTTGATGAAGACTTTCAGAGATAGAGAACGGAACAACTCCGGAGAGAATGAAATAAGGTCTATTGGGGGCAATCCTCTTTATGCAATGTTTCACAAAATTCGTGAGTAGTCCCAGGGTAATTTGGTGAGCATTCACGAAAAAGTGTTTTTTTTAATGTAAATAAAAATCGACTTCAGAACAATAAAAGCAGAAATAAGGAATACCTACACCCTATTTACTGAAGCGAACGTAGTCGTTCGCTTCAGTAAATAGGGTGTGTCAACATGTCAAAAATTTGGTTTTTCAATATGCCACATTTGTAACACTGCATAATATTTAGGAAAGTTATACAAAACGACATGGCTAATAAATGCCAATAAGCAATAAACACAAAAACACTGTTATTACCTGATTTATCCCTCACTCGCAGTTTATTTAACTAAATATTTTATTTTATCATGAAAATACCATTTGCTTAAGAGATCTATGCCCCAAAAAATACCTAAAATTTCAGTGATCCTCAAATAAAAGCGATCCTACTGCTGCCAAATATGTTCGCAACTAGCAAAGATGTAGGATTTTTGTTTAAAGGCCAATTATGATCGATTATTTTATGCTAATGCGCCACGCGATGTGTAGGAAGAGTGTGGAGATCTGACTACGAACCTCTTTTTTAATTAAAGGCAAAAAAAGTAAGACAGCCACCCCGACGCCATATTTACTCACGATTGACGTTGTTGATGCGAGTGCAACTTCTCTAAACTATTTTATTTTCTTAGTGTTAGTCTTGTCTTGTTTGGTTGTCTGTCTGTTTTCCTTAAACAGTACCTATCTAAACCTATGTGGGTATACGATGCAAGCAAAGCTGCGTGCATGAGCTATTTTGAGTGACATGTAAGTTTGAGAGATGCTGTGTCTTTGCCTTTAGTAGTTCGCTTCAGTAAATAGATTGTACATACATGTATACATATTTCATAATTTCTGCTCTTCCAGTAACTGTAGTGGTGTGAATTTTCTTATACCATAAATTAGTGTTATATTAGTAGATAATCTGTTTTGTCTATAGTCACCTAATGCATTTGTTCGAACACCAAATCATTTTAAATTTGTACTTTATAATATATCTTGTACACAGCGTTGCCATTTGGCAACTTTGGTTGCCATTTTGGCAACATTTGACCCTTCGTGGCAACCAAATGGCAACCAAGCTCAAATGGCAACTTTTTGGCAACTTTATGACTTGATGCGCTATCATCAATAATAAAATATCGAATATCTTTCGCAGATGAACTGACTATTCCCAAAATTAAATGAAAACAATACATAATGTTGTAGGTACCCGTATTTCTACAAAAAGTTTTTTGGTGACTGTAGAGATAAAAGTAATTTTATGAAACTATAAAACAAAAATGGAAGAACGTGTCAAAGAGAACAAATCACTATAGAAAGTGCATTTCTGTGTGCAATGTAGTGTATGTAAAGGTAGTTTTTTTCTTGGTTTTCTAATACTTTTGTTTTTAAATCTATTGGTATGTTCTCTTTTTATTGTTTTAATCGAAGAAGCTATTTGAAAGAAGACATATTTGAAAAACTAATTTTACTGATTGTATCATCATTCATTCATTATTCATCATCAGCCATCCCCAGCTTTTTGGGTACCTAAGCTAGGAATAAGACGTTGCTCATAGAGTCGTCTTGAGTAATTTATTGCATGCATAAAATCGGCGAAAGGTTCCTAAGTACCTACCTAGATAATTTTGGCTGCAAAGAGTGTTTTTTGTTTGTTTTCGAGTTTCAGATTTTGTCACAAATAATGTGAATTTCAGCCTATTTTTTTTAAATACAACACTTACATACACTAAATTAATATTAATGAAATTCAGTACAGTCAAGTTGGGTAACATTGAATTTCCTTGCAACTTTGAATAAACTTGGTTTGCAGATTTTAATTTTTTTCTCTCATAGTTCCCACGTGCAATATATCTATGTTTGCGTGAAACAGAATGTAAATTTATTCGAGTTGTCAACAATGACTTGAGGTTGACAGCTGTCAAATAAGTTTTGATAGTTTGGCGCCCTTTTCTGTTCATCTGTTTGAAGAAGTGAAAAGTGCGTGTGCTGCAAATCTAATTAAAACATTTAAAAGGTACATAACATTTCCGAATATTACTTTGTAGGTATTCAGAATATATTCGTTCGTCTTAACTAAAACTCATTTCAGTTTTGCCGCGCATTTCGCACGAGTGTCAAGTAGCGCGATCTGTGTTCGGTGTACATACACGTCTAGAGTTTGTCAAAAATTACAAGAAACCGGAAATGAAAGTTTTCTACTTGTTTTATCGAAAAATCTAAAAGTTTACTTCATTTCTTGAAGCACACAAAACATAAAATAAGAAGTAATAGGTCAAGTTTTTATAATGCTTGTAAGTGCAAGCTATTAACAAACAGATAAAAAGTCTGAGCAAAACCATCTTCTTTAATTTCTACTTTTTCTGGACAAATTGTACACTACAGTATATTATATTTTGTAAAACAAAAAATGCTCCAACAACCAAGTGTTCCCCAATTTAATAAAAGTTGTGAACTTGCTTTTCGTATTGCCTTTTTCAAATGCCTGCGTGGAATGTATTTTCAGTCAACTGAAACTTATAAAGACTGATAACAGAAACCTTCTCAATACCTCGTCTTATATGGCTGTGGAAGCATCTGTTAACGTTTCATTTACATTTATTTGTGCAAACGAAAACCATATTGGTTAGGAAAATATAATACTAACCACTGATTAAAGGTGCTGGAAAAACATATTAATTTTTTGCATGTTTTTAATATTGGATATAAAATATGCATTTTAAATGCAAAATTAAAAACATGGGCACTTGCATATTTTTTTATTAATTTGAAAAACCATTTCAGCTTCTTGAAAAATGTGTTTGTGTTGTGAAATAGGAGTCTTCATAAATTTTATTTTGGTTTTTATCTTTTTCTTTACATTTTATAATATTTTTACTTTCAGGATATTATGGATTTAAATTTTTAAAGAAAACAAAATTTGTGAAATGAATTATTTATCAACCAAAAGGATTAACATTTTTTGAAAACAGGATTTTTGGATATAAATTTTTATCAACTAAAATACAGAGCGATAAACAGTACCTAAAAGGTATAAATATTTTTATATTAATAACATAAAAACGCACAGAATTTTTTACTGAGTTTTTCTAATGGCAACTTTTGGCTTCGGATGGCAACATTTGAACCTACAAATGGCAACCTGGGCTGAGTAGGCTCTGGCAACACTGCTTGTACAATGTAAAACGGAACGCGTACGCGTCAGTTTAAGCTGCCGACAAATTACATTAAAATTTCGAGATTAATTGCTAATTCTACCTTAAATTGTGATAATTGGACTCCAAAAGTGTTGATACTCAGGACCTATTGTTACATTTAATCAAATTTAGTGTTATTTTAGTGAAATCTGTGCATAAAAGACTCAACGGAAACATAACCTCATAATTTAATTTTCGTATTACTTTTTGTGTAAATATCAAAACTTTTTTGCAATGTGGGTCAAAAATAAGTTTGAATTTAGATAAATATTAATATTCAAACACGCAACGATGAGCAACAACGACATGAATGCTCAAAAAAATCATGAACTGTCCAAATCAGTGAATATTTCACAAGGGACTGTTCAATACGGCATCGCGACCTATTCGGCTGGAGATTCGCAAACAGCTACATCGGAGGATATATCCAATGAGAATTTACCCTCCAGCAACCAAATGGCACTTATACAAGAACCTACTCCAAATCAGCCCTCTAAGCTGTCTCTTAGCAGTGAAAGGTCAAACAAGTCACACCAGGTCCCTTGGCAAAGAATTCCAGGAGTAAACCAAAAAAGAAACCGCTCCCCAGAGCAAAATGTAACTACCCACAAATTTAAAAAGAGAAATGAGGAGCAACAAAAAATGTTCAACAAGAATCGTGCCACAGAGGTAGGTGCACCAACATCAGAAACCAGTAACAGCTTCTCCTTACTAGATGTTGCAGACGATGAAGAGAGTGATCAAAACCCCATCCCAACAGTCTCATTAAAGCCCAAGAAAATATCAAAACCACCCCCGATCATGCTATATGGTATAGAGGATGTCAAGCAATTGACAGACTTTATCCAGGAGGTAATAAAAAAAGAGCACTACTCATACAAAACATTATCTAGAGATCAGATCAACATCTCCACGAAATCTGTAGAAAGTTATAAGATTCTCATAGAATATATAAGAAGTAAAGGATTGATAGGACATACCTTCACAAGGAAAGACGATAGGTGCCAAAAAATTGTAATTAAAAAGCTGCACCATACTACCCCTAAAGAAGCAATTGTCGAAGCCATAGAAGCAACAGGAAATAAAGTAAGAGGTGAAATTATCAATGCCCGCAAGAAAAGTACAAAGGAACCTTATAATGTGTTCTTTGTTAACATAGAGCCAAGTGATAGGCTGCCACTCCTTAAATCAATAGAATACATATACCATCAAAAAGTCATAATAGAAGATCCTAGAAGAAACAAGACTATTGCCCAATGTACACGATGCCAGCAATATGGCCATACTAAGAATAACCGTATGAGACCTTTTAGGTGTGTCAAGTGTGGCGGCCCCCGTAACACAACAGCCTGCACAAAGGACAAAAATACCCCAGCCACTTGTGCACTGTGCCAAGGAAGTCATCCAGCAAACTATAAAGGCTGTCAAGTCTACCGGGAAATCTATGCCAGAAAAGCCCATACCAAACAAAAGGCTGAATACACGAAGCCTGAGAAAAAACCAACCGAAATGCCCACAATAGATGTAGACGAATGGATACCCCTAGTAAACGAACCAGAACAACAACTTCCGACCACCAATACCAAAAAGCAGGCATACAGTGAAGCATTGAAAAGGCAAACAAAAGATAAATTCCAAGAAAAAAGTGAACCTAAAAATACAGAGATACCAAAACCCCATACAGCACAGCCAGCTCAGGCTTGCAACCAAACCAATAAGGAATATGAACATATTCTACTAGATATAGTCAACAAACAAGCACAAAAAATCGATATATTAATCCAACAGATGGGAACACTAATAAACCTCATCACCACAATGATGAACAAAAAATAATAGGTTCCATGCGAATTGGAACATGGAATGCAAACGGGATAGCACCCATTAAAAATGTTTTAAAAGTTATGCTCGATGTCAACAAAATTGACATTATGCTTATATCTGAAACCCACCTAAATGACAGAAAAACATTTAAGTTCGAGGGTTATTATGTTCATCACACCAATCATCCAGATGGCACCTGTCATGGTGGCACAGCCGTGTTGGTCAGGAATAACATTAAACATCACATCCATAGCAAAGTCAGGGAAGATTACCTGCAAGCAACTACAATCACAGTAGAAAATCGAAGCGGACCCATTAATGTAAGTGCCATCTATTGCCCACCTAGTAATCAAAGAAGAAATGTGTAAAAAATTCTTCAAAGAACTGGGAAACACATATATCTGCGGGGGAGACTGGAACAGTAAACACACACACTGGGGATCTCGACTAATCACTACACGAGGAAGAGAACTGAATAAATGCATGGACAGTCTAAGGTTAACTGCCTTGTCAACCGGTACACCCACCTATTGGCCGACCGACATGAACAAGCTCCCAGATCTGTTGGATTTTTTTGTTATCAAGGGACTCTAAGATGCTTACCTCGATATAGAAAGCTGCTTGGATACAACTTCTGATCATACACCGATTGTAAGTACAATTAGCATGACCATAATCCACAGAGAACCACAATCAACTATTTAGAACAATAAAACAGACTGGACAGCCTTCTCCGAATACTTAGAGAAGAAAACAGAATTAAATGTAACACTTAAAACTGAAAGTGATATAGATGAAGCCACTTTCTATATCACTAACTTAATACAGGAAGCAGCTTGGCGTAGTACACCATACTTGGCATCAACAGTAAAAGCCACAAACATCTCACTGAAGATACGGGAGAAAATAGCCGAAAAAAGGAGGTTGAGAAGAGTCTGGCAATTGAGTAGGCATCCAGAAGATAGAAGATTGTATAACAGGGCCGCAAGAGAACTCAAAGCAATGATACATGAGAATGAAAACCACACCTTCCAACAGAAACTATCAACTCTGTCTGCAAAAAGGTGTAACGATTACACTCTATGGAAACTAACAAAGCAATTCAAGCGACCGCAGCAAGCAATCCCACCATTACGATCACAGATGGGTACATGGGTTAAAAGTTCTAAGGAAAAGGCTGGGCTTTTTGCTCAACACCTAAGTCAAGTACTTCAGCCTAACCTGTCTACAATGAGAGACTTTGAATGTGAGGTAAACACTTTCCTAAAAAGTGACCAGCAGCTGTCGCCACCGATAAAACTTGTAACACCGAGGGGGTTACAAAAATTAATACGATCATCCAGTAATAAAAAAGCTCCAGGTTTCGATCTAATCACCGCCGAGGTCCTGAAACAACTCCCAAGAAAGCCGATCGTCTTTCTGACCATGCTATTTAATGCCATAATGAGGGTACACTACTACCCTAGATTATGGAAGATATCCGAGATATGTATGATACCCAAACCTGGAAAAGTAGCCACAGAACCTAGCTCATACAGGCCAGTCAGCCTTCTTCCAACAATGTCCAAACTATTTGAGAGAATTTTCCTGAGGAGACTTAAGCTAATCATATAAGAAGCCATAATACCTGAACATCAGTTTGGGTTCCGGGAGCAGCATTCCACAGTAGAACAGGTACATCGTGTGGTGAACAAGATAAGACAAACTCTGGAACAGAAGGAATACTGTGCTGCGGTCTTCCTGGATATACAACAAGCTTTTGATAGAGTTTGGCATGAAGGGTTACTGTATAAGCTTAAAACTCTCTTGCCAAACTCTTACTACATGGTACTGAAGTCCTACCTGCTGGGCAGAAAGTTTCAAGTCAAATTTGACGATGAAGTCTCACAGTTGTACAATATTGAGGCCTCTGTACCTCAAGGTTCTGTGCTCGGCCCTGTGCTATATTCAATATACACAGCCGACTTACCCTGTAGTGAAGATACTGTAGTGAAGTAACAGCAACATATGCAGACGACACTGCCTGCCTAGCAAGCCACAAAGACCCGGCTGTAGCAGCTGAAATGTTACAAACACATTTGCACAAAATAGACGAATGGCTTGAAAAATAGAAATTAAGCCAAGTGTAGCCAAATCTGTGCAAATAACGTTCACACTCCGAAGAGGAGAATGTCCGGCTGTGACCCTGCGAGGTGAACACCTACCTAAAGAAACATGTGTGAGATATCTTGGCCTCCACCTGGATCGAAGACTAACATGGGCAAACCATATAAAAACGAAAAGGAAAGAAGCAGACCTTAATTACAAGCGCTTGTATTGGTTGGTTGGGCGACAGTCACCTCTTACACTTTCCAACAAACTACTGGTCTATAAATACATCATAAAACCCATATGGACATATGGAATCCAACTCTGGGGATCTGCCAGCACATCAAACCTTGAAATCCTGCAAAGGTTCCAAAACAATGTCCTAAGAGCAATATCAAATGCACCATGGTTTGCGAGAAATGTGGAGATTCACGAATACCTAAACATGCCAACCATCAAAGAGGAAGTACATAAATATTGTGTGAAATACAAAGAAAGACTTAAAAAGCACACAAACCAACTGGCTAGGGACCTGGTTAACACTAATAGTGACATCATGAGGCTGAAACGATGGCAAATACTGCAGCTGGACCAGATGCACCAATAAAAGGGACTCTCTGAACGATGGGTGAGGAGAGTATCTGCTGAGATACCCCTCTAAGCACAAAAAAAAAGAAGACAGAAAATCTGATTATGGCTGGATAGCTGATGGCAGATAAAAACATGTGTAAAAAAAAAAATCTTAACTTTAGCATAAATTCAATGACTTTAGTGGACAAACATTTATCAATCAATCTGCAGAGGTGTCGTAAAGCGATGTTTATAATGAATGACTAAAAAATGTTTTTAAACATTTAATTTTATAATAAATAACAACACACAACAATCAACAAAGCTGTGAATGGCAAATGGAATATAATTATTTTGAAAAGTTAGTTGTGACAAATACTATACAAATATTCACATAACTAACAGTGTTATATAAAGTGTGGTGTGAGCTTAATTAATTATCTTGTTATTGATTTAGTACAACATAATTTAAAGTCATTACAAATTTTATAAAATTACATATAACAAAATTTATACCTACTTAGGTTTATAATTTATAAGTATATCAGAGAAGTCCGAGTTGACGCAACTGAAACAAAAATAATAATTTAATGGGGAATTTGCATCAATGATAACAATTGTTTGAACCCTTAAAAAAATTTTTTTTCGGTTCTGACGGTCTAAAAAAATGCGAAATACATATAGGTACCTACTACTAAGTTACTCTAGCAATAAAAAATTATGAGATTGTTTTTCATAACAAAATCAGACGCATAAAACATAATTTTACAAGAAACTCAAATATTGATAAACATTTCATAATTTAAACGGCAAGTTGTGACATCATAGTTTTTTCTTTTTGCACTATGAGTTTAGCGCAGTTATTAAATTTTTTAGTGGCTCAATAGAGTAATTACTAGAGCCACGAGTCCTAAAAGTCACTATGTATTAATATGATTGAGAGATTACAAACACTTTTTGCAAATACGATATGTAGCACAAGATATGATTTTTTCCTTGGTCCCGCTAGTTTTAATCAGTGGAGCCTCTTACATGACCGCTGGAGATTAAAAAAAAATTTTCGTTTAGTTCTCCTTTCGCCTACAGGGTCAGTATAAATTTGGTAAAACACCCAAATTACAGTTTGTGTTTGGCAACTACTTTTCTTCTCAGATTTTTATTTTTCGAAAAACATATTGGGGTTTATAAAGTTTGATTAAAGGTTATCGCACATTTTTCAGTACCGTACGCGCCGCACGCGCCGTATTTTAAAATTGGGTCGCATATTTGTCAGCAACGTACGCGCCGAACGTGCCGCATTTCTGTGTGTTGCCAACAATTTTTGCAGTTTTTTCTTGCCTCTGGTGTGAAACGGTGCGGTGACATTGTGCTATGGAAGAAATTGTTGTAATAGCCTGCTTATTGGCTCTGGATTCACAACATTAATTTAAAAAGGAACTTATATGGAGCATATTCAGCTCTTCGGATCCGAATGAGGCAACACTGAGTGGCAGCACGCGCCGCACGCGCCGTACGCGCCGCATTATATGACGTCATCAGAATGCTTCCTTTGGAGTTCGGATGCCTACCGTATTTTACGAAATGCGGCGCGTACGGTGCGGATAAATATGCGAGATTTCATAGCATTACATACAACGAATTCTAAAATGCGGCGCGTACGTTACTGACAAATGTGCGACCAACTTAAATTCGCTTTACGCTTCCTATCAATGTCGCAGCATTCAGTAAATCATGGTGCAACATAGAAAATTGAATCTATTTAACACGATTCTAAGCATTGTCTCTCTCAAACAACGCCACAACAAAGCAGAAATACCGGTAAGCATAGAAAATATTTTTACTAAAATGGAAAAAATTTAAAAAATAAGAAATCGTAGAACGAAAAGTATTATAAATAATAAGCGAATCTCGCATTTTAAAAATAATCCTTTATAAGAGAATTATATTAATAGTTCTACATGATGAAAGTTACTTACCAGGCCTTGGCGTTCCCTTTCTTTTTGTAGAATTTGTTGTGTTTGCTTATCATCAAACTTAACAACAGCAGCTAATACTTTTGCTAACGTTTCGGAATGTGTCCCAGACCCTGTGAGGTACTCGAAGAGTATGTTCCTCAAGTACTCCAGCTCAGTATTCTCCTGTAAGGAATGTAAATGTCTCAAGCTCACCAGAGCTTCGTCCAAGCGTCGCTCCAGTTTATCATTTGTTGTTCGTAGTTTATGATTGCTCTCTTGAAATTGTTTGATATTGTTGTTAACAGTTTGAATCATATGCTCTGAGTTATCCAATTTGTCCTCCAACTCCTTCTTCGATTTGATCAAATTGTTGTATCTGTCCTTCAGAGTCGCCAATTCTGATCCACTGTGGCTTAATTCATTTGCATTCAGTTCATTTACTTTAATTTGAACAGGATGGACATAGTTCTGAGACTGTAGCTGATCTTTTAGTTCTAGATTTTCTTCAGCTAGTAATGTATTTTGTCTTACAAGATCTATAGATTTTTCTTTTTCTAATTCAATTTCGTTCTTAAGACGTTCAACATCTCGCGTTAGTTCTGACATATCATGTAATTCAGCACCTTCACTTGTTGCTATTACTTCTCTGAGTTTATCATTAAGAGTTGCGTTTTCTTTAGACATCTTCGTAAGATAAGTCTGCAGACCTTCGATATCAGATTGTAAGCGGCGATTCTCGTCTCTCAGTAAATCACACTCAGCTTCGAGAGTTTCACGTTTTTGCAACCCATCTATGTCTTGAGTAACATTTTCAGATATTTTGCGTGATAGGTCTGTATTTGCCTCATTGAGTTTATCCAGCTCCATAGTCTGCTGGTTATACTCGTATTGTAGTTTTTCAAGCTGTGGAGTAATGCTATTTATTGCTCTTTGCTTATCGTCAATTATTTTTTCATTATCAGAGTTTTTCTGTTCCAACGTCATAACCTGTTGATACAAATCTTCCTTCTCTTGTTTCACTAGTTCACATTTGGTTTTCAATTTATTCGTTTCTTGTACTGCATTACTTAATTGTGTTTGTAAGTCTTTGAAGACCTCAATTGTTTGCGTTTCCCGACTGTTCCTTGTAGACTTTTTTAACTCATTTTGTTCAAATATTTCAATTATGGATGACAGGCGATCTTTTTCACTCTCGATTTCTGAATGTGACTGTCGCACTTCCGCCAACTCATTTTCAAGAGTCTTAAAATTAGACGCGATACTCTCAAAGTTAGTTTTTAATTTACTGTTTTCATGTTTTAGTTCATCTATTTTTTTCTGTAGCTTTTCCGCATCCGTTTTATTGTCTTTTGAATTTTGCACTTCAGTAGCTAAGGCCAGATTTTCCATTTTTATTTTATTCAAATCATCCAACCTTGCTGTGTGCGAAATTTCTTGTTCTCTGGCTTTAGATGCTTGTTCGTCAAATTCTGATTGTAATCTTTCGAGTTTCAACTCATACGTACTTTTAGCTTGTTTTAATTCACTTCGTAACTTGCCGCGCTCTTCTTCAGTCTCATGAATTTTCAAAGCCATTGCTGAGTTCTCTCTGTGTAAAATTTCCATTTCGGCCAACAGTTTAGCATGTTGATCAGATGATTGCGACAGTTGCCGGTGTTCTACAATAACACGTTCATTTTCGCTTTCCAAATAGTGGATTTTGTCTAATAGTTTATCCTTTTCAACTTTTAATGTTTCAACTTCTCCGAGAGTTGACTCATATTGTCGCTTCAAACTGTCGCAACTAGCTTTCATGTCTTTTAATTCATTCTCATGACACAAAAGCTTCAGCATGTTACTGATGTTATTTGTTAAAGTTTTAGTTTCAGTGTTGAAATGTTGAAATGTTCGGATTTCGTCAGATAGTTCAGTGAAGAAATTTCTCAGGCCGTTTGCATTATTTTTTAAGCTATCTAAGTTATATGTCATTCTTTTTTTGAAAATGATAAAAGCTTCTTGATTTTTATAATTTTCGGACTTAAGTTGTGTAACCAGGTCTTTTAGTTCTGAGTTTTCTGTTTGAATTAAATCATGATTAGACAAAAGTTTCTCGATTTCGGACTGTAACTTCACCAATTCCTCTCTTTCTTCTTGAATTTCTAATTGGAGGGTATTGTATCTGTCATTCCACAAACTGATTTCGTCAGATGATTTGCTTTTTTCAGCACTTATCTCTTCTTCCGTTTGTTTGTCTTGTCTGACTGCTTCTAGTTCACTCTCTAGTTTGGTTATCTGTGCAGTTTTTTTCGCATTTTCTTCAGAGATTTGTTTGTTTCTACTTTCCAAATAAGAGTTTCTATCGATGATGGCTAATTTCTCGGCAGTTTCTTGCTTAGCTTGTAACTCTAGGCATTTATAGGCTTCTTCTGCTTTAATTTTACCTTGTTCGAGCGTTTGATATTTTCTCCTCAAGCTATCCAACTCAATTTCTTTTTCTGAGGCAATTATGTCATATTTTTTAAGTTCACTCATTTCAATTTTATGTTTTGCACGTTCCTCTTCTAATGATGTTACATTACTTTTATAGTCATTTATTACAATATTAAGAGACTGAAGTTCCTTAGTACATTCACTCAAATTGTCTTTTAAGGCTTTTATTTCTGCTTCTTTGCTTTCTAGTTCTTTATGAATACTAAGCTTATTTTCTGCTAGAGAAATAGCATACTCTTCTTCTCGTTTACTGAATGTACTGATTATACTCTTTAGCTGCGTTATCTCTTCTTGCGCTTTTTTGTAATCAATTTCAAGAGTTGATACTTCTTTTGTTTTGGTGAAATCATATGTGTTAATTTTATTCTGCAACTCTTCATTTATATCTTTCAACTCTTGAATCTGGTTGCGGGCTTCAGTCAAAAGGGCTGTGGTGGAGTTGAGTCGTTCAATTTCTTTCGTTTTGTTATCAAGCTCATTTGAGACTAATTGAAATTCAGTTGTGAGTTGGGAATTCTTTTCTTTGATAGCTTTAAGGGATTCTTTGTACTTGTTCATTAAATGTTCCATCTTGTCGATTTTATTGTTAAGTGCAGTGACTTCCGCAGACGCAGGCTCCGGATCGACAGGTGCTTCACTGGCGACGGAGAGGTCGACGAGCTGCGCTTCTTGATGGCTGCTGTGAGGGGCTTGACTCGATTCGTTTGTAGTCTCTTCACTTTCACAAGAGTTACTCTGAAGCAGTTTAACTTTTGTTGTCAAGGTGTCAATTTTTATGTTTTTTTCATCGATATCCTCACGAAGCGCACGCTCCAGATGGGCCTAAAATAATAGTGAATTGTAAGTATTATTCTCACCAGAAAGATAACGAAAGAATATGGTATATAAGCAATATGTGTATTTACCTTCGCACTTTGTTCCAAAGAACATTGTTCTCGAAGTTCAGATATTCGCCTTAAAGCTTTATCTTGGGTCTCTACCAAAACACTCTGCAAAAAGAAGGAACCCTATTAGTATCTATGCTTACCCAATAAGCGATCTAAAGGCACAGCGGTCTCGCGTCGCTGTTACTGGGGCAGACTATAATTTATTATGTCACAATGCAGAATATAAATCGCAGATTGGCGTTAATTCTGCGTAAATATATTTGGAAGCAGTTACTAATCCATTTCAGTTTCGCTCTTAGCAAGTGAACATTTAATATGGTATTTCGCTTCTGTATAGAAATAGCGTGGCCGGGACACACACATTTGCTACACATGCGTAACTTGATAAAACGTCACGTCATCTCGATTTTAGGCTCTAATTATATGCGTCCGCGCGACCGAGCGGTTTCGCCGCAGATTCCAGCGACCGCGGCCAAGTCGCTTTTTGATTTATATGAAGAGGCCCGAGCGTCTCCGCTCTCTACACGTTCTCACCAACAACAAAAGAGCGTCCCGTCCGCTTCAAATGCACCGATACAAGTGAACACATTGAAACTCGTACGAGCGGCCGGGCCGCGCGACCACGCCGCTCGAAGGCGCGACCGCGCCGCTCGAAGGCGCGACCGCGCCGCTATTTAAATAAATCGTTACACACAATTGCTTGTAATTTCGTGGTGTAGCGGCCGGGCCGCTCGGTCGCGCGGACACATATAATTAGAGCCTTACTCGGTCTAAATCAAGATGGCGCTAATATTGGCTTGATACAGGGCTCATGTTGGAGTAGCTGGGAGAACGGTGAAATGGGAATTGTTCTATAAGAAAATAACAATTTTTTACATTTTCAAAAAAATTAAAAATGAATTTAATTTGTTTTTAAAAAAAAAGAGAATCTGATTTGACAAAATAGGAAGTAGTTACGTCATCAATAGAACTCTCGGTTATCGAGAGTACGCACATAGAAAAAAATACAAAATTAAAAGAATTTTAATGTTATCAACAGAACACCAGACATCATGTTGTTTTCTACACACTTCACTTGTTTTATTCACTTGTGAAACAAAAAGTTTGCTGGTCGACTGAAGTTACACACATAATTATTAATTCACCAATGCCATATATTATATTATATTTACCTTTACAATGTGGTATCATTTGTAACTAAAATTAAATAATCTATTATTAAATTTGTGCTGTGTGCTCAATAAACTAAGCAAAAAAAAACGAATGTCACTATTAGGATAGTGCCCTTTCATAACATGGGACTAACCGACAGCCCGCTCTGCCGGGGATGCCTGAAAGAAGAGGAAACACCCGCCCACGTGACCATCTACTGTGAAGGCGTGGAGAAAAAACGGACCGCCACCATTGGGAAGTTGGGATCCCTTCAGGAGGCCTGCAGTGACATCAGAGCACTGATGGCCTTCTGGAAAGAGATATGCTGGCTGGAGTAAACTCATAGCCTTGCTACGTACAATGGCCCAACTATGAGGCCAAGTGCGGAAATCCTAAGTCAAACTAACTAACTAGGATAGTGCCCAATGGTACTGGTTATCACTCACCCTCGCTTTAGCATTCTCGCGCTCGAGTAGCTTGTAGTGGCGAGCGAGGTCGGCATACTGCGAGCGGTACTTGGCATAGCGCTGCTGCGTGCGACGGTAAGCCGCGAACAGTTGCTCCTTCGTGACCCGTTCGAGGCTCGGCGCGCCGCCCGCCAGGCCGCGCTCCTCGGCCTCGCTGCCCGATACATCCATGTCAGACTGTAACACGGAGGTTCCCAAACTATTTTTCTCTCGTGGACTACTTTCAAAGTTTAACTACTATTTTTGGTAGACCCCCTGCTGCTAGACTTAGCTACTGCATTCCCACAACTCCTAAAAAATATCACCCTAAATTGGACGTAGTTTAGTAAAAACCTCCCAATCGACACAAAGTGACTTTTGAGATATTTGAGTTTTTAGGTCTAAGCTAATTTACACTCTCCATACATGTTCGTTAGACTATGTGTGCCATAACTTTGCACATACTCATTCGTTTTTGATTCTTAAAATATAGAGTTATTGAAAAGTTTCCCAGTCTTGTGCCACCTGCATCTAGCGACTTCCTGTGACAAAAACCAGGTAGTCGGACCACATCGTGAGGGGCCAACGCACGCTGGCTGGGGGCAGGGCAAGCTGCTATGTACATACAGTGGCCTAAATATTATGAGGCTATAGACCGGCACCAGGGTAACCGAAACCAGTGTGCATGCAACAACTAATGAATGTTGATGAAGCAAAATACATTTGTAAGGAGCGTGGCAAGTGGCAAAGTGGAATAAAATAATAGAGTTTGACCATGGCACAGAGGGAAACTTTACTAGCTTTTTTCAAATTGTTTTATTTTCATTACAATTTTTTTACAAATAAAATCAGGGGCTGGACCCTCCTAATCGTATTAAGTATAGAAATACCGGGAGTCAGGAGGGCCCACACCCAACAAGGTGTGTGTGTGTATATTCGTGCGTGTGTGCATGCGCGCGTGTGTGCGTGCGTGCGTGCGTGCGTGCGTGCGTGCGTGCGTGCGTGCGTGTGTGTTAGCTTGAGAGTTTTACATTTGTACCCTTTAGAAGAGATTTATAATGGCTTTAGTACTGTTTTTTTTTTAAACATGATGTTCAACCATCATTTTTCGCACACAAGAGGACTATTTATTATTATTTTATTTCTTTAAAGTTAATCTCATTGTAAAACATGGTACACATTTGCAAACTGTTTCGAAAAAAAAATAGACTAGAATACAGACCTGAAAGTGATACATTGATGGGCTCTCATAGCTAGGCAGCTTGAAGGACACGTCACTGGCAAATGAACTATTGGACAGCCTCCTCTGCCTTTGTGTCTCCTGTAAGATTATTGCAAGATTGTTATAAAGTTACAAACTTATGACTAATTCACGGTATTATGTAGAGCTTACAGTAATATCGGGTTAATTTAAAATTATGTACTTATGCATTAAAATTATATACAGTGTGTCCCTGGATAAAGTGCAATCCCGAAAGGGGATGAAACTAGACCATGAATCATTGACTAGAAAAATATAAAAAAAAAATATAAAAAAATATTGTAGGATTTATTGGTATTTTAAGATTTTCATGTTTCATTAAGGACTCTATGTACAAAAGTATTGATTTCTTCCAAAATAATGGGTCTATTTCTTTGAAATAAAAAAAAACAGTATGCCTAATACCTGGCGATGACCATGAAATAATAAATAGTCCGCAAAAAAGTATCTATCTTGGGTAAAAAAATGTATTTTTAAGAAAAAAATGATTTTTTTAGACGTTTATTTTAAAAAACTTCAAATTATTAAAAAAATGTGCCCTATTACTGTAATTTTATAGCTTACTTTTATTCTTTACCATTTTAGCTTCCAAATAAAAAAAAACAATGTTCTAACTAAAAAAACACGCTATCTACGAACTTTTAAAGTGGAGCCTAATCGTGTTACCGTGCAGGTAGAGACCATTTTTTCCATTGTTTCCGTCCTACTCTGTGCCCTTCGGCAGTCGCAGTCCTTTTGTTCTACACTCAGGTAGAGGGAAGGCGAGGGGAGGGGAGGCAGGGGGTTCGAAACAGGACTTACACAGTCGCTCCGATATTCTCGCCGCTGCTACTACTGTTCTCCTTCTCGCATTGTGTTCTCGTTGATTTGTTATTAAGTTTTTGTTACATTGTTGACTGTTACGTTTTCTACTGTTCGTTACGTTTGGACTGTTCCTGTTCTGCTGTTAAGTGTTGACGAAATGCCGCGATTGACAGAGTTCTCACCTCGAGAAATAGCCGACATGCAATATTATTATGGCATGTCACATGGTCGCACAACAGTCGCTCGGACTGCATACATAAATGCTTTCCCGGGCAGACTCATACCCTCAGCTCGAAATTTTCAAGAGATTCATAGGAGGCTCTCCAACATTGGACTTGGTTTGGCACGAGATCGCCGTGAGCAACCAGCTGTCGTTATTGACAATGCGATAGAAGAGGCCATTTTAAACGATCTGTTTGCTGACCCTACAACAAGCATAAGACGATTAGCGTTGCGTCATGGCATATCGAAGACGTCGGTCTGGCGAATTTTGAAAAAGGAGGGATTGCATCCTTTCCATTACCAACGAGTACAACATTTACACGAAAATGTAGATAATCGTCCAAGATGCGTAATGTCGACGTGGATTCTAAGAAAAATTAGAGCTGACCCAAATTTTCCCAAACGCATTTTTTGGATGGACGAAGCGACATTTACCCGAGACGGCATTACAAACTGCAGAAATTTGCACCAGTGGTCTCACGAAAATCCACGATTGAAGCGGGCATCTACTTTTCAAGTAAAATTTTCAATAAACGTATGGGCATCGACGACATTTTAATTGGTCCAGTCATTTTACCCAGAACCCTAAATGCTGAACGTTTTTTAGAATTACTACAAAATTTACCCATGTTGATGGAAGATGTTCCCCTGGCTACGAGACGGCGTGGGCGTATGTATCTCTAAATGGATGGATGACCTGCACATTATGGGCGGGAGGTGCGGCGATTTTTGAACGAAAATTACCCGAACCGGTGGATTGGCCGAGGAGGGCCAGTAGGCTGGCCAGCGCGTTCACCTGATCTGACACCCCTAGATTATTTTTTATGGGGTGTCATGAAGCAAAGAGTATACAGCACGCCAATAAATACCGAGGCACAGTTGCACGACCGAATAATTCAGTGCGCAAATGACATTAAAAATGATCCAGGAATGATTCGCAGAGCCACTAACCAAATTAATATTCGTGCAGTAATGTGCTTGCAAAATCGAGGAGGCCATTTTGAACATTTAATGCATTAAATAAAAATGCAAAATTGTAAATTACGGATAATTTTATTAATAAAGTTATTGTGATTAAAGTCTGACATTTATTACCTACTAAAATGTAAATAACTCCTACCTAGCCAATTTTTTTAGTTAGAACATTGTTTTTTTTTTATTTGGAAGCTAAAATGGTAAAGAATAAAAGTAAGCTATAAAATTACATAGTTATAGGGCACATTTTTTTAGTAATTTGAAGTTTTTTAAAATAAACGTCTAAAAAAATCATTTTTTTCATAAAAATACATTTTTTTACCCAAGATAGTTACTTTTTTGCGGACTATTTATTATTTCATGGTCATCGCCAGGTATTAGGCATACTGTTTTTTTTTATTTCAAAGAAATAGACCCATTATTTTGGAAGAAATCAATACTTTTGTACATAGAGTCCTTAATGAAACATGAAAATCTTAAAATACCAATAAATCCTACAATATTTTTTTATAATTTTTTTTTATATTTTTCTAGTCAATGATTCATGGTCTAGTTTCATCCCCTTTCGGGATTGCACTTTATCCAGGGACACACTGTATTATGCAAAGTTGAAACTTGTAAATTGGAATCATTTTTTGTCTATACAAAAATTACAAAATTTAATACTTATAATGAGTTATTGTGCATGATCAAATGAGATAGGACTTTTATGAAATTAATTTTAAATTTGCAAAGCTAATATATGAAAATCTCACATCGCAGTGTTTGTTATTGAAGACCTCCGAAACCTTATCAACTTAATTCTGGTTTTACTTAGGTACTTAATTTTTTGGCAGAGGACAAAACATCATCTTATAACAAGTACAGTACTTATAGAACCTAGTAGCAACAGAGCATCACATTGGGTAATCTGAAAACTTTTATGAATTGGTACTCACCACTATGTCATTGGGAAAGTAATCTGAACTCTCTGTGATAGGCACAGGAGGAGCAGATTGAGGTGTCAGAGACACATCTTGGAAGGCATCATTGCGATTCTGAGTTGAAGGTGCTTTCGTGGGAGTTTTTTGTGTATCTGCAAGAGATAATTAATTGTCAACTATAAAATTGTTATGAAACCAGTTCCTGCATTTTTGAAACCTGTTAAATAATTTTGAGAGGGATGATAAAATAAATACAGTTACTTACCATTATCTCCAATAGAAAATAGGTCATTGTTGGTGATATCTGATATACTGCTAGATGCAGAAGTAACAGCTGCCTATAATAATATTGAAAATAGATTAATCAGTTACATTATGACCTTGAAAATAATAATTAATTAAGACTTATATGGCTTTCTTATGGATGCCACGTAAGAACTGGATTGAAATGGGACCACATTGGAAGCACCAGCTTTCAAATAAAAAAATAATCTTTAAAATTGGTTCACCCACTCAAAAGTTCTTAGGTAAAAAAAAGTTGAAATGAGAATCTTCTTTTTTTGAAGTGGGTTAAAAAACATTGTTATGGTGTGCCCATCAGCCCACAAAAAAATCTACTTACAGGTTAAAGGAAATTTAAAATTTATGTCAAGCAAGAAAATTTTGTAAGGCACATAAAATGTCAAATCACTATATCCAAGTACAAAAATTGTTGTTATTTTGAACTACAACTTTCGTAAGCACAACTAAAAGTTTACAATTGTTGTTGTTATACTTTATTGCACAACTTAAATAACATAATTAACATAAAGTGTTGTTTGTTATCATTTCACATGAGATAATAATAGGCTAAAATAAGCAGAATTCATATGAACGGTTACAATCTATGGTCATTATTTCTTTTTATAAATGAAATTCTACTAAGGATCAATGATGAAAAATATAACAAGTATTTATAGAAAAAAATTACTCATGTGAAGAGATAGAAAAACACCAGCAATTTACAAAACTTACAAAATGTATACTTCAAAATTAGTCCCAGGCTTGGGTTGGGCACCTAATACAAATTCAGTTAACAACTTATGGCAATATGGTGGACATCTTATCATAAGTATTGGCTCTTTTCAATATCTTTTTACGTGAAACCAGCTTTTCAAGGTTTATAAGTAGTACTTACTTGTGCTGCTTGCGCAAACTGCTGAATTCTTTGGGGCGATGATTTAACTTCCTCTGCTAGCTTATCTTTGAGTTTTTTGAACATTTTATTTACAGTTCTATTCCATATCAATCGAAACTATATATTAAACTTACAATAAATATAAATTATTGATTAATTCTTAAAATTTCTTTTCTTCAACAAATAACATGACACGGATTTCAGATTTGACATTTTTGCACTTTGTTTGACACGACACGACAGATCACACAGACTAATTAGGTAGTGTTGCCAACAACTAAGAATCTCTTATCGTCGTTTTTCAAAGCTTAAGGGACTAGTCATAGAAAGCGCCCGAGGCGCGCGTATGATACGCAGCGTATCGGACGCTCTTTAAAATTGTATGAATTTCTATGCAACGGATTACATCAAGCGTCCGCGTCTGTGGTGCGCGCGTCATACGCGCGTACGACGCGCGCCCCTCCTTCGCGGATTAGAAAAGTGTGCTCATCCTAGCATAATTGACGAGCGTACGATAGGCGTCCAACGCTCGCTCGACGCGCGCCCAAAGCGCAGCGTTCCGGGCGCGCGCCCCGCGAGCTTTCTATGACTAGTCCCTAAGTAGCCTAAAGTAGCCGAATCTTGCAGAAGTAGCCAAAGCTGCCTAAACTCTAACATGACTTACGGTCTACATGCATGTTTCATAACAGATTCTGCTGCTAGCTTTGACAAAGCATCCACAAGGTGACCAAAAATATTGGAGTTTTATTTCATTCACTACTTATCGGTAAAACATAGATCAATTAAAATATTTATTAACCATTTTACCGACGTGAAGCGAAAGTGACTTGTCAGGATCGTGGCAGGGGCAAGTCCCTGGTCTCAGCGTGAGCTTATATACGTATGTATGTTATTAACAGCGTAGCAAATACTAACAACACAATTACATACTTCATTGGGTCGTGGCGGGGCGGGGCTCTATCATAATAAAATTATGCTTGATTATGCGGTATGTATGAATGGTATGATGCCACACACATGTAACTTTTCCGTGATCGATTTTTTAATATTTATTTGTCTTGTAATTTGTACCGCTAATTTAAGTACTTAGTTGTTCCTTGACAGGCCAGACGAGCGACCAGTCATCTTTGAGATTTTTCCGCGTCGTTGATTTTCTTTTCGAGTAGCCTGAATGGCGAAAAATCGCCACATTGGCAACACTCAAGTTTTACGTGCTATAACACAGACTAGACATGGTAACTATTCACGATCCTGCATAGGACTCAGTGTTGCCACTTTAGCCATTTTATAGCTAGATCTGCAAAGGTAGTATGAGGACGCGAGTCGCGCGCGACAACGTCAAAAGTCGCGAGAATTTGACAGTTAATGTACTGGAAAGTCGCGACTTTTGACGTTGTCGCGCGCGACGCGCGTCCTGATACTACCTTTGCTAGCCACATTTCCGAAATGGTTAGATACAAATAAAAATTTTTTGGTAGCTAAATATTTTAGCCACCACTTCTAGCCACTTTTATTCATTTTGTAAAAGTTGTAATGTTCCCCTAATTTATAATGCAAAGAAGTGTACCTATTTAAAATTTAATGATTTCTTGTAAGTTTATTTGCTAAGGCTATAAACGTAGTTACTTTTTTATGTTTTGGAACGCAACTCCTTACTAACGGATGGGGATTTCATTCATCCAATCATTCATTCATTGTGTCTTTCTTGTTTTGGTGTCGCTCGGTCATTTTTTGTGCTTTCATTCAATCAAAGAGCAGGATAAAAAAAAATAATTTAGGAGAAACATCTGATCGAAACGTAAAGGGAACTCATCTGCGGATCGAAAAGAAGTGAAAAAAGAGGTTAGCGTGGGCTTACCTATCAAAAAGAAAAATATTATTTTGTTTAGCCACTTTGGGCCTTAATTTATTGGTATCTAGCCACTTTTTTACTAAGGTTTAGCCACTTTCTCCTTGGGCAAGGTGGCAACACTGATGGGACTGTTGGTTGACTTGATTCATGCAATGAATTCATTCATTCATTTAACTGTCAACACCCTATTAAAAAAAAGCTAATCTGTGCAAACAATTTCGTTCGTGTTATGTTCGTAATCGTGAATTGGTAATTTTAATTGGTTATAGCGCCATAATTTTATTAGCTAGATTAGGCTCGAGTGTACCCGCACCCGGTATATTCATACACGGTAACTATCCTACTTGTAACTATGTTTAATAATTTATTCACTATTTCTTACTGAGGTCAGAAATGCTTTAATTTTGTGTTTTTTTAACAGCCAGCATGAGTTCCTGCACCGTATCAAGCCCGCCTTCGGTTTCCTGGGCACAGAGAAGTTCTCGTGTGTTCCTAACCTTTAATGTCGAATGTGAGAAGCCCGACATCCAAATCGAGAAAAAGTGCGTCTCTTTTAAAGGTACTTGTGCCCCAGAGCAAGTACTTCACGCAATTGAAATACCATTGTATGATGAAGTAGACCCAGAGAAAAGTTCTTTTGTTAATAAAGGACGATATATCGAAGTAGTTTTAGCAAAAGAAAAGATTGATGAACCATTCTGGCCTACTTTAACGTCAGATAAGAAGAAGCACCATTGGCTCAAAGTAGATTTTAATAAATGGCAAGATGAGGATGAGAGTGGAGATGAGGTTGATGATATGAATGACATGTTCTCTAGTAAACTGGGTGACTTTGGTGATGAGAAAGAAGATTCTAGTTCTGCTGAAGAAGAGGATCTCCCAGATCTAGAATAAGGTACAATTTTAATTTTGTTTTATGGCTACACTGTTTGTGTGTATGGTCAGGATTACTTTATTTTATTATTAAGGGCTCAAGCTTCAGATGCTCATCTCAGGATTGTCTCAATTTAATTAACTTTGTCTAAATGTTGTAGACATCCAGATAGAGGGGTGGGATTCGATATGGCATTGAGTAAGGTTTGCATTATAATTGACTTTAATTTATTCGCATTTACTCAATCTCTCACTAAGTACTTGTTTGTACAACTTACATAGTAATATTTTGGTCACATGATTAAGTTGCAACTAACACCTCAGAGCAAAATATTGAAAATACTTTAAAAATTACCTTGGGATCTGGGATACCTCCAGAATGATTATGAGGAAGGCTGACTGGAGTGATCTCACAGCCCTGCACTTACATTGGACCAAATGTGAAGCTAAGTGGGAAAATCTCACGTCTTATGGCTCCTAAACACTATGCCATGACGGCAAGTGCCAGCGGCCAGAATATGCCGGCGGCATACCTGCGCAGCAAAAACCCGCCGGCCGTGCCGCCGGCATAGTGTGTAGCAGCTATTAGAATTTTTCTGTTATTGTAATCAATCAATTTCTTGTTTGATGAAATGCAAAACTACACATAGGGGTCTAAACTCTTATTATTTTTCTACTATTCTAATAACTGCATCAACTGAAAAGTATGAATATAAAAGTTTCTTCACTAAACCCTTAGGCCTAGTTGCATCCCTTACATCGGACCCACCCGTGGGTCCCCGGGTCTGAAGGGGTTAAGTTAAATCAATATAAAAAGTGACCATATAAAATGGACATTCTACTGAATATGACTAATTTTGGTCTCCAACAGAGATGTTAAGATATTAATTGTACCAAAACTACAATTAAATTAAATTAAACTTAAATTATTTATAAATAATAAATAATGGGAGTTTAATTAAAGCCCATATTTTACTTTAGTGCCTGCGTTTCAAATTGAAAAATGTTTTATTGTATAAAACATGCAAAATTAACCTAATTTACTGGCAGAGCTCTGATGTAGAAATCAAAGTATTGATTATGTTCAGAATGAAATATCCAGTATTGTAAATGGAGTCTTGCATTTAATTAGTATTTTGTGCCTTTTTAATGTGATTTAGTTTGTTATAATGTTGCATTCCGGTAGCGTAGTGGTATGAGTTGGTATTCCTGGGGAAACAAACCACTGATCTAAACACACTTTATGAATTTGCAATAATTTAGCCATACTTTAGCAGGTAAGGTGAATGAAACAATAATGATAAAGCTTAGGTATGTTTTTTTAATTACATGAGGATAACCTCTATGGCATTCACAATGGTTGTTTTTTTTTTGTAAGAACCATCCATCATCACTAGTTACATTTACAATGTCCATTAAAAAATAAATAACACAGTTTCTATTCTGTTCCATGTCCTAGGATTAATTTCAAACATTGTATTGATTTGATGGAAGATAACAACTTTCACAAGTATTTGACAATAGGTTCAAACTTTAAAATTAAAAGCCCTTAAATTTAAATGTACTGCAGTTACATTACACCTACCTATACTTACACGACGCGATCTCCGCTAATAAATTTCCTAAATTGTAATGATATTAACATCGAATGAATACGGTTACATACTCGTGCGTGTGTACCTACACACCTACATACTTATGTCTTAAATAATGCAAATTGTGTGGTTGACTGACGACCGTGGGAAGAAAAGCTTCGGCGTCACGCGATAGAAAAGTAAAAGTGCTCGAGGGCCGGCCCTCTCGAGCAGGGCGTTAACTGCTTATCTACACTAACGTATTATTATATAACTACTATTTAACTATTCTATCACTCCACCATTGCTGAGAAACGTTTTTTTTGCTATTTCAAAGAGTTGAGCCGACATGGTTTCGCCGGTTTCCTTGACCATTTTAGTAAAATGGCCCTCAGGGTTGCTGAGCAGCTTGTAGGGGTGGTCGAACTCGACCAGGCGGCCCGTGTCCATCACCATCACTCGGTCCGAGTCCATGATGGTGTTGAGACGATGCGCCACCGTCAATACGGTGCAGTCGGCGAATCTTGTCCTAATCGTTCTTTGAATGAACTCGTCCGTCCTGCAAAGCATGAACCGGTCTGACTTTGGCTCATATTCTATCTCCATATCTTATCATAGGTTTATTTTAAATACATATAATATTGATTTAAAAGTGGGAACATTAAATATATGAAATAAAAAGTGCAAAACTGCTGGTGCACAAATGATTTAGTGGCAACCAATCAGAAAATACAACATAGTAGAGGAGACATATTAAAAACTTTTGTGTCGCATGAAAACAAACTCCATTGGATTTTTTATTTCTAATAGGTCATGAAGTACCTGTTTAAACCCTCAGGATGGTGTTTTTTTGTTTAAAAGTTTTAAATATGTACCGTCACGGCAAGCGCTTGCAAATAAACCAACCCAATAAAGGCTGCAACTTTTGCGACCCAATCTTGTTTAGTTGTCTCTTCTATAAAGTGTCCAACTCATTGGTTTGCCCGGTTATAATGTCAACACTCACCTGGGGTCCACATTAGCGGTGGCCTCGTCTAGAACAAGGATCTTATTACCGCGCAGGATGGCCCGCGCCAGGCAGACAAGCTGCCGCTGACCCAAAGAGAAGTTCGAACCACCCTCCGATACCTTGAAGTCAAGCGCGGGAATCGCCGCTTTCAAATCGACCTGCAATATGATGTCAGTGTTACACAGCGAATAAAGTCTTACCGATCACAAACACTACACTTACGCTCATTGTCATGAGCTTTAGGTAACATATTTTCTCTTTGTCGAGTCGTGGCGAATAAAATGCTGGCTTAAATATTTCCAAATAAGATACTTACAGCTTCCAGGGCTTGCCATAACTGTTCGTCGTCATAGCTGTTGAACGGGTCCAGGTTGTAACGTACTGTAGCCGAAAATAAGACTGGTTCTTGGGGAATGATTGAGATCTTTGAGCGTAGTTCCTGTGGTCCAACAAATGTTGTTTTATTAGTTGAGATGTACTCGTTTTTAGCTTTAGTGATAGGTTACTTTGATAGCCTTTCGATTAGGTAAATATACATTACCTGCAGTGAAAGGTAACCGGTCTCCACGTCATCTATCAATATTTCACCCTCAACTATAGAAAGTCTGAACAGCGATGAAATCAGTGATGACTTTCCAGCGCCAGTCCGACCGACGATTCCGACCTGGAAACAAAGCAAAACGTTTATCCAACTATTCCCAACAACAATATCATTGATATTTTTAGTTTGATATCAAAATGTAATTAATTAAATTTAGAGGTACCTTCCATCCGTTTTCAATGATGATGTTCAGATTCTTTAGCACAGGTAGGCTCTCTGGGGTGTACTTCATGAAGCAGTTACGGAACTCGATTCGTCCGAGTCTGGGCCAGCCCTTGGGCGTCTCTCGCGCTGGAACAGATATAAAAATAGCAGTAAGATAAGAACACGGAATGACCTTCTAAAAGTTTCGGGTGGTGAGTAGGGCATGCAAAATAAGAGGTTATAAACACGGAGCGATCACATTAAAAATCGTATTCGCGAGACATTGGTATTGATGCACGACATGCAGTTAGGCACTAATAAACTGATGTGTACACAATATCATATGAAATTGATAAAGAACATCTACCTAGTACAAAAGGCAACTCACCTCCCTTCTCCCATTGTGGCTCCCGTTCAATGTTAGTGTATTGTAATATCCGCTCGACACTGGTCATTTGTGAGACCACTTCAGCGGTCTGCCTCACGCCAAACTGGAGCATTCCAGTCAAAATCAGTGTTTGTGATATAGCCAAGCCCACGTTGCCGGAAAATATGGTTTCTGTGGAGAGAAAAAGCCACTATTCATAAACAGTCGATAAATACCCACAAAATCTAATTTTTAACGCAAAAGTACTTTCTCATTTCACTTTAATAAGATCCGGAAAAAGTACGGCAGATGTTCGATCAAGAACGTGTTAAATCATGCTTGCGTTCGATCGATAAACTAAGATGATAAGTGCTTAAATGAGAACTCACTGCTATCAATAACGAGGAATGCGATGATGACGATGGCGAGGTAAATCACGCAGATGAAATCCAGCCAGAAGCCTAGGGTGACGCCACTGGCTAAGTAACTGCTCCATGTCGACGTGTGAATATCCTGGAAATTAAATTACGTTAAGGGACATACTATCAATTGCGTCTTGATATAGAATAAGGACCCTGATAGCTGTGCAACAGTTATGTAGTAGAAGTCACTCTGTATTTTGAGATTTGACAGAAAAATACGACTGAATGTCGTACTATAATTATGTAAGATCTTGAATACCGACCACAACCGGTCTTAATTACATAAACACCTATTATAGATTAATAAAAGTTTTACCTGGAACCGGTCGAATGCGTTGATCAATCTTTGTTGTGCTCCTGATGACCGGATTGTGCTGATACCGTTGAGAGTGGCTGACATGTGTGAAAATACTGGACTCCGAGCTACAATTTATAGTTTACAACTTATTTTTATGTAGGTATATTTCAGCGATTATGTTTGAATTTAGTGAAATGTGATCTTTTCATGAAAGTACGAAAAGGTAGGTTGTAGGTAGGTACTTACTTGTTCCTTCTAGACGTTTAATAGATTGGGCTGATTTTAAGTAGATTTGAAGGATAGTGTAGAAGAGAAGCAGAATGATCGTAGTAGGCAGCAGTGTCCAAACTAATGCAGCTGCGTTGAGAGCCAAAATGCTGCACATCACGAGATAGATCTGAATGCATTCTAAGAGGAACCGAGGCAGCAGCTCGTCCAAAGCACCCATATCTTTCGAGAAACGGTTCAAGATTCGGCCTGTCGGGAAAAAAATAATCAGATTTACATTCATACAGTGAGCGCTGTCTATAGGGTGTAACAAAATCGTCGTTTTATCCGAAAATAATCATTACATACTGGTTAATACTCGTGCGAACACCTTGTACTAGGATAAAACTAAGAAATCGCGAAAAATAGTATTATTTAATTTAAAGCCGCATGTGGTACATTATTATGGAGCAGCTGAACTTTTTCGCCATTTCGAAGTTTTTTTCGATCGTACAGGTTTTGATAAGGATGCGGGGACCCTAATTTATAGATCTGCGGGTTTACCTGATGAGTTGGTGTCGAAAAAGCGCATAACGCCTCGTAGCATGGAGGCGAACATGTCGTTGTGCAGGTTCCGAGAGGCCGTCATGCACACTTTGAAGAACATGAATGCTCGCGCCGTTATGAATACGATGCAGCACAATATCAGTATAGTATACAAGTATAAGTACTGCACTGTATCTAACGGTCCTATTTTTGCATGAATATCCAAATCTGAAAACAATGTTCTCCTTTAGCTTTGCTCTATATTATATTAAATATTTTTTTTAATAAGTTTTGAGATGACTCACTTGGTTCCGCATCAATTCCAGTGAAGTAGCTTGTAATTGTAAACGTAGAATTCCTTGGCTCTGATATCTGGTCAAAGTCTCTTAGTGTTCCATTTGAAGCAGCTTCCTTTTGCCGGGTTACTTCATTAGTCCTAGAAAACAAATAGTAATTATTATTGCAGTAATTATTATACTGATCTAGATTGAGTGATTCAGTAAAGTTAAAGCAGATAAACCCACTACGTTTCATATCTTTTCGATTTTTGTCCAAATTTGTAGATCAGCATATTTTTATTTCTTTGGAAACGATGTAAATCAAGAAAAGGGGCTTTTACGAATAATAATGTGTTTTTACAAATTTGGGACACCTGCCTCGTCTTCGGTGAGAGAAAGATGAGAATTCTTCTATAATTTGGAACTCTTTAATGAGTTGACGAACTAAACGAAGTTGACATTGGATATTTATTTACAGCGCCACCAAGTTATCTGTTCAGGTGGGCAAAATTGTAACTAACTACATAATTAATTGTAAATCCTGTTTCCCATTTTTTTATTTATTCAGTTACTAAGATTTACAGATATATTTTCATTAAAATTGAGAGATGGGTTAAAATATTCTCATTTTTCTCGGCAAATTTCTTAAATGTTACTACAAAATTCTCCACTAGCGCCGCTATCAACTGAACAGATAAGATGGTGGCACTGTATTTAATGACGGCTCAGTAGAAATTCTGCTGTCTCCAAATTTGAAGCCTCCGAAGATAAAATAGGGCCAGGTGTTTTTTTTACTCAATGGGATGAGTCAAATAAGTAACCAAGCTGACATTAAAGTCTACATCTTGGGTAGTGTTATATGGGACAGAGGACACTTGCATTCAAATTAGTACAACCGTAACCTATTAGAATATCCGAATCTATTTCGGGTTCAGAACCCGAAAAGTGCAGTTATATTTTATAAGAAGCATTTGGCCGGATTTTGTTACCTACTTGCACTATTTTAAATCAACTAAGTCCTTGCTTACCAGAACGTCACCCAATAGTCGCTAAGTGTGGCTGAGAGTTGTCCAATAATAAGCAATAGTCCCATGAAGAACAGACTGAGTCCTTTGCCTCCGGCTCGCAGGTATGCCCCGTATACGCTCCATCCCATGGAACCAGATTCTCTTTCCTCCTCTTCCATCTCTTGAGCTGGCACCTCTCCCGTAGTCGACTCAGCGAGGGAGGGTCGCCTCGTGGTAGATATCTGAAATATAGAGTAAGTACCTTGTTATTCATAGAAGCGTTCGTTAGTATGGGTAATAAGAACCATGTTGTTAACGCACCCTAGAAGATATTCTCCTGTACATTGGTAATGGTTTCTCGTCTTTATCCTTATCATCATCTGAAGCAGTCAACAGCTTGGCGAAGTCCTTTCCTGACGAGAGGAGTTCGTCAAATGTTCCCATTACGTCCACGGTTCCCTGAAAAGTAACACAGCCTCATCATCACGACAGACATGAAGATGACAAAACTATTTTATACACGATCGGATGTGCGATCAATTTTACGTACATTTTTCATGACCACGATCAAGTCGGCGTCCTTGAGGTAGTGCAGTTGATGCGTGACGAGTATGCGGGTGGTGTGCCGGAGGTAGCCGTTGATGCATTCATCGAACAACTGGCGTCCGACGTGCGCGTCCACGGCTGACAATGGGTCGTCCAGCAGGTAAACATCCGCCTAAAACAAGCACACGTAGGTAAGTAGGTACATGTTGAAAGTTCAGTAAAACATGCAAGTTCAGGGTTAACAGTATGCCGTACCTGTCTGTAAACCGCTCTGGCAAGGTTAATGCGTGCTCTCTGTCCACCCGATAGAGACGTCCCTCTCTCCCCTACCAACGTCTGATCACCATGTGGGAATTGTTGGAAGTCTTTAACAAGCGCACACACTCTGACGACCTGCAATTACAGAGATATTCGTACATAGATATACTTGAAAGAATTGAAATTGTTGACTCTCGCGATCAGACACTCACTTCTTTGTACTTCTTAGAGTTGTAAGGTAAGCCGAAGAGGATATTTTCTCGGACAGTAGCAACAAACAACCATGGCTCTTGGCATGCGTAGGAAAGTGGTCCACACAAATTAATACGTCCTGCGATAGAACGCAGCTCGTTGAGTAGCAGTTGCAGAACCGAGCTCTGAAATTAAACACGTCAAACATTATTTAATACGACTTACCTACATTGTTTAAGGGTAATTAGTCGCATGAAAATTACTGCTTTTCCAACTAGGTACATATATATTTGACATTTAACAAAATAAAATACTAAATTATCTTTATTGTATCTTTGAATTATATTTTAGTTCGACTAACTTGTTAGGTATCTATTTGACGAATTAACAGAAATTTTCAAATATTTTCAATGAATAACTTTAAAAGTCCAGCGTGGTAACGTTACTAGCAGTCTAGGATCGACAGTCAAAACAGAGGTCGTGGGTTTGATTCTCGCCCGAGATCGCCGTACAATTGACTAATCTATCAATAATCCGATGTAAATTGCAAAGTCTAGCTTAAGTTAAGTTGGAATCCTTCAGGATTTGGTGCGTCATAAATCGCGTAATATAGAGCAGAAAGAACAAGTGTGTAGATAATTAAAAAATTAAACAAAAACTAAATTTTACCTTCCCTGATCCTACTGAACCAATGATGGCACACAACTTCCCCTTGGGTATGCTGATGTTCAAATTGTTCAGAGTGATCGGCCCTTCCTCGGTCCATTTCGCTGAGATGTTCTGAATCAGGACACCGACGTCCGAATGCACTGGAGCTATTGTGAAAGCTTGAGTCACTAGAGCTTTCTCGTTGCTCTCGAAACCTGAAAGTGTGTACGATGGATATAACTAGATAGGTAATATACATAAACCGTTTTTCAGATGTTCTTACGGCTGGTTTACACCTGATAAATGATTTTCTGATAATTAAGTGGTCAGTCGTTCACGTGTACCTAGAAGCAATTTAGGTGCGGTACTTTAGCAAAGAGGGAAGTTTCTGAACCGAATCATTTACTTGGATTTTTTGTCTTTGGACAAGTTCATAACTTAGGTACGTGACACTTGCTATTAAACAGCTATTTAGCTAGTGACATAGTTGACACATAGGATTTACTTAGAAATTTGTCCAATCAATCGAAATTATTTACTTACTTATTTAAAAACCGGCTAAGTGTCAGTCGGACTCACGCGCAAAGGGTTCCGTACCATTATCTATACAACATTTGATTATTTTAAGCGTCCACCTGATGCCGTTATTAATACTTACCGAGCATAATAACGCCAAAAAAGTCACCTTTTGATGTAGTTATGTAAGCCCTCCTTAAATAATTATTTTATTCTCTTTTTAGTTTATTAGCTAGTTGGTACAGCGGCAACAGACGGATGGACGAACGGATGGACGGACGGACAAACAGACCCTTTGGGTACGGAACCATAAAAATGGTCATTGCAATAAAATTTATTATTATTCAAAAAATAAAGTTTAAACTAGCCTTTGATTAAATGTAAAACAATAAAAATATGTAGGTATTATTTACCCGGGTTCAAAATACCATCTGCGTCGATTTTCTTGAATGTGTTCGGTCGGAGGTTGACTTCGCTAAGGTTCTTCTTATTTTTTCTATCCTCTACGGACTGAACCAATTTAGCAATGTCGACATCAGGGACACCGCGCAGGTCTTCCCGTTCATCTGTTGTGTTGGAAATAATCATTTAATCAGCTGTGGAACACAGTGGAGGCTATTCAGGCTGTCTCAAAAAGTACAGTCAGGTTGAAAGCGGTAGAAAATCCCAAGGCGCTATCCTAGTTTTTTGTGTTTTGTACGAAGTTTGTCTCTTTCCAGACTTGTATGATCCAATTAATGTGAAAAATTGAGGTCCTGGTTTTATTTTTGTAAATTAGCTCTATAGGTAGGTACAGTCACAATCTGACTGCAGACAGCTCAATATTTACAAACGAGCACTGTGTCAATAGCGACTTTCTAACAATTTAAATGTAAAAGTTGACCTGCTGTCAACCGTAGCCTACCGTACCAACCTACTTTTTTTTGGTATTTGAGACTAAACCATTTATTAGATATAAGTACAATTACTATTTACAATTACTCAGTAGGTAAAGCTTAATTATTTCAATAACCTAACCATTTCAATACATTGTTATCTCGCCATTCAGATCATCCTACACATCCATGCACTCTACCCCGTTGCATTATGGACGACGTTGTAACTAAAATGTGAAGATTACCGTGCTGTCGACTGTACGTACTGGAAAAGTATGATTCCGTCGTACTTTTCCGTGCCGTTCGTAAATCCAATTAGGTATACCTAAGTGTGTTACCGTTGACACAGCTTCGTAATTTTCCAGGGTGAATTACTAATAAAACAAGATATGTAGTTCTTATACTTAGTAGGTTCTAATGAATCTTGTTTTTCAAGTAGGTAGCTATGATTTTACTTAAATATTTCTTGCTTGTTCATTTACTAATCGCTTTTTTTCCAGCGTAATAACTAATTAATAGTGGCCACGATTGTAGATTTTTTATGCATCAGCGAATTTTAAGTTTACCATCAGCAGTAGGTATGACCAAAAAGTCTGCATGGTCACTAAGTTCCCAGAGAAACCGCAAAAAACTGCGAAATATATCGATCATCATTCCTATGATTCCTATGTTCCTAGTTACGTAGGTAGAGCGATGAGGTTCTCTTACATTGCCTTTCGATTATACTTTTCGGGGCAACCGGGGTATGTTTACAAACGTAAAAAACAACATTGCAACGTTTAAGTTCCCTTCAACTCTTTACAGATTTGTTATTAATCATAAGCAAGCATTAGCACTGTTACAGCATTCCGGACACATGCTCGCAGGCAAAAGGTTAGTCAAATAAAACAAACACGTGCCAAGTTAGTGAGGTACCTATCCTTAAGGTACGCGCAATAAACCAAAACAAATGGACAACATCAGATTTAAAATACTTATCTGATTCATGAGGTTGGAAAACATGCCAACACAACGGAAAAATTCACGAGACAACCACTACACAATTTCAGTGGACAACATAATTTTCATGGAATTGATTGTTCGTACCCAGAAGTAATAGTGTTTCAATACGTTGAACGGAAGCATGCGCCTCCATGAGTGTGGCGAGACCTAATGGCACCATGATAGCAAGAGTAGCTTGGAGAATGTTGAACATTTGTGCCAACGGGAACGCCTGTAAACACCATTCATAATAAATACCGGGTTTCGGCACTTACATCATCTTCTCACAGAGATTTAGGTACAGAAGAGGTGAAGTATTACTGCCAAAACCACGGAAGATTACTAAGTGTAGATTAGACTAGATTTCTTTTATTTAATAAAAACATATATTTTTCTAAAATGTTTATATAGTGTAGGAACATTATAGTATTCAGTTTCAGAATTAATTAAGTAGGTAGGTATGTGGAAAGACCAAGACGATGAGAGCTTTTAACATACTAAAGATTATTGTTCATTTGATGAATACTACACTATGTCCATCTAAAGACCTGGAAACAGTACCTACCTTACAGGTAGTCGTTTTTTCTTCTAAAATAATCCTTAAAGTATTATTTTTCCTACAAAGACTGTTGAGGATAGTAACATCTAATATATTTTGAGAAACATTATAGAAGTATAGTCACGTTATACCTAATGGTTACAAACAATTCTAAGTAGTTCAGCGAATGCTAGTGCATGTGCGAAAGAATCAATTTTTTTAGATAGTATTTGTTAAACCGAGTCCCATTTCTAGATAGCTGACTCCGTCTTAAGGAGCAGTGTAGTAAGGAAGTAAGTAGGAAAGAGTTTCAGTTAGACTTAAATACAAAAGTGCATCGCATGCTGCATTTGTGATAGGTGCATGCCGAGACCCGTGTGACAAGGTCTCACATACCAAACAGCATGAACGCTTCTAGCCGCTGCACTGAGATCAGTGCCTCCGCCAAAAATGAGACTGCGTTTGACATTATAATCGACAGAGTGCCTTGAAGAGTATTGTAGAATTGCGCCAGTGGGAACACCTGCAACGGATATCTTTATAGTTCTAAATATTTAATAAGGTGACGACCATTGCATGAGCTAGAAGGCGATGGAGAGGTTCGCCAAAATCTTAGCAGGTGGGGTCAATGAAAATCACGCGCCACCTTCTTAACTCGTAGCATGTAGGGGCAGTAAATTACTACCTATTTCGTGTTATTGTCATTGTTTTGAAAAAATGAGGGAAACTCGATAGGGAGGGGTTGGTGCCTAAAATTGTTTTATTAGAAAGTCACTTACGATGTCCGCAGTGACTTGGAAGCCAAAGAGAGAGTACGAAAGCAAGGTGATGTAGAGCGTGAGTCGCTCCGTGAACACCATGAAGCTGAGGTAGACTCCTCGCAAGTAGGAGGCCGATGTGATGCACTTGATCTCATTGTACCGTGCCATCGCCACCACCTTCTCGAATGGCTTTTCCCAGGCATACATTTTTATCACCTGAAATCAAAACAGAATCGCATTACAATAACTGTTGTTATAATAATGTTATTCAATCTATTTAACATTATGTTAAACATTTTATCACCTGCATGCCATTAATGATTTCGTCCATTATCCTCACACGCTCGTCGGTTTTGTGGGCTGTTTTCATACGCAACCGAGCAGCCAATTTACTCATGTAAGCTGTGAACAGACGACACGCGTTTACTTTCAAGGTTCACTGCTTTGAAATAAATTGAACGCGATATTGCAATACATACATTGAAC
The DNA here is from genome assembly GCA_947310845.1 of Yponomeuta plumbellus. NCBI lineage: Eukaryota > Metazoa > Arthropoda > Insecta > Lepidoptera > Yponomeutidae > Yponomeuta > Yponomeuta plumbellus. The sequence goes on along the minus strand of OX371198.1, from coordinate 11,413,165 downwards.
GGGAATGGTTTGTAAGACGATGCCAATGACACCAACTATCGCAGCGTAGCCGATCTTTATGTAGATAAGGTAGCAGACGATGATCACTTGCAGCGGAAGTAGCCAGATGAAGTGAGTGTAAATGAAAGCGTAGTCAAATCGGTTCACGTCGTTGGAGAGTAGGTTCACCACTTGGCCCGCAGTCGTCTGTGCCAAAGCGCCAGAACTCATGCGCATTACCTGGGGAAAGACGATGTTTTAAATTGATCTAATTTTCGAACAAGAGCATTTAATTTCATATTTATTCATGAACTATGTTTCATTGGTATAGGTACCTACATTCTGATGTTTGGTACAAGGTAGTTCTAAGATTGATAGATAGATAGTGAACGTAGTCGCCTTTTGTTTACCTTTCTGTAGATGAGCGAGCAAGCAGCAATTCGGACTTTCATTCCAAACTGTTGCGTGGAGTAAGTGCCGTGGTGGTTGAGGAAAGCGATCAGAAGTGACATGAGTATGACGGAGCTGGCGCAGTAGCAGGCCTGCTCGTATGTCATGTCGGAGCCAGGCTCCCAGTAAGTCAGCAGCATGCTTAGGGCCACGGGCTGGAATGGCCTGTACCAAAACAACGGTTTTGTTAGTCACAGCGAACCATATACCTAGTTAGGGAGTAGGCTTACATACTTTATAATCTGCAACTACTTTTCGTTTTGAAATTATGTTGCAATTTTTAATTCGGTGTTGTCCGTTCTACTAGATAGAGGTATAAGTTATTTATCGTTATTCCAATTAGTTGTTTAGTGATTAACAACGGGTTTAGAGCAGGAATTCTAACGAGCAAGTCGACGGAGCAGCGGTTGTGCAGCGGTAGAACGCCGGTCTTACATTCGGGAGGTCGTCATTTTGTATCCCAACGTACTTTTATGCTGTGAAGTTGCACTAGTATAGCCTAGTGAGGAAACCTTAGTGTCTGAGATGTTCACATACTGCTGCGCATGAAATTACCAATTTGCGGTGGGCACACGTTCTAAATAAGCCCACACTTTCTCTCTGAGAAAAGGCCTGTCCCCTGCAGTGGGATGTATAGAGAGTAAATAAAATAACATCAAATGAAAATAACGTCGACTGCATGTCCAACTGCACATTTTCTTTGCAAAGTCACCTATGCCGGAAAAGAGGCACTCGTGTAAAGGACGTGCTGTCGACTGTACGTACAGTCAACAGCACATCCTCTACACTCATGCACTCTACTCCGTTACATTACGGGCGACTTCGCAACTTTACTAAAATGTGTAGGTTGACGTGCTGTCGACTGTCATTGACGGGAGGTAACATCAAATAGATACACGGCATGCTAATGTGTTCATTGCGTGTCATCGCGCGCGGGTGTTTAATCGAATAAAGTATCTAAGTGCTCACTTGAGTATGAGGGCTTGTATCAGGAACATAATACCGGAAGGCGCGTAACTCATCCAGAATGTCTTTGTCATGGCTCGAAGGAGCGACGGTTTCCGGCCTTTTCTGTTTGCCAAAGCGATTTCTTCCATCCATTTTCTGCAAAAAAAATTAAATACAAATTAGAGAATAAGCAAGATTTTAGTATAGGGTTATTACACACCTAGGTTTTTACACTTATGCTAGAGGTTCCATGCGTTTCTGCTAATATGTTAAGGCCATAGTTGGAATGGCGTACCACTTTGCAGATAACAATATTAAACTCATTTGCACGAATGTGCGAAAAACATTCCCATTGGGTATCAGTATGACCGTGTTGTAATAAGTTGGTCAAATATAATAGATCGTAAGAGTGATAACACTAGACGCGAATTCAATGAATTTTTTGGTAAATTTTGTCAATGTAATAATGTCTGATTTCAGATACGACGGAAAGTTCCTACCTATAAATTCTAAGGGAAATCTAAAATCAAGATTTTGTTCACATTTAATACGACTGAAGTAACTTTTTAACAATGACTTTTTCTATAACTACTAGTTGATGAGAAAAAAGTCCAGTAAGATATTCAGATAAGTATAATTAGTCTGAAGCGATTTCTTACGATGACTTTTTAGGAATTTGGAAGTTAGTTGTCCCAAGGTATTTTTCCTAATTCTTTTAGATAGGCATTAAAATAAAATAAAACAAAATAACTATGAGTTTTAAAGTGAGTAATGTGAACCTTATACAACCGATGACTGTTTTATTTGTAGTTCACAACATAATTATTCAAAAGCTCTTGGTAGAGGTGAGAGAGTGAACGTAGTATATGTGGGTTCTGTTTACACTGACTAAGAGTGAAATATCAAGTACCTACCTACTACAAAAAAAATAAAACCATGTGGAACTTTAGCGGGTTTTTATGTCATGACATGCTGGCCTCGCGTTTGGATCAACAAGTAGGTACAGCCACTATACACTAGAACACTATACAGCGTAGAAACTTTCAGGGGGTCTAAAGGGACCTTATCCGTTGCAGCTACACGAAAATGGTCAGAGACTATCTATTTTTTTAAGAAATGCTTATCCCTATTCACAAATAAACAAAAAAGTTACCTAGATATTTCTTCGTACATTTTAGAAAAAACAAATCCCAATCGATCCTGTTTTTAATACTGATCAAAACCTTCTATGGGATCAACCATGGTTGGAGTAGGTACCTACCGTCTGAAAAAAAGGCAAATAAATTCTACTAACTACTAGAAACTTTATCTAATATTTGAATGTAAAACGGGCGAAATCACCATTACTGGTCTAAAGTCAAGTCCTCTCAAGTTTTGGGAAACCCATAATAAAGTTCAATTTTCTTTTAATTGTTAGTTTGGTATATCTACTCTGGAACCGGTGGAGTTTTATGAAGGCACCTTGAATTATCCTTCGAATTTATAACAACATATATTTAATAAAATATTAGAGAATCTTGAACACCTCGTCGATGATTTACCATTGTCGAAATCACGAAGAGTGTTTTTTAAATTAGATGGCGCTGCATATTTAAAGAGCTTTGGCTCTACACATTTCACCTTTATAGGTATGCAAAAGTGGTTGTATTCTTCAGTCTTATTTATAAAAATTGAGGCCCTGCGTTCTGTAGTATGTAAAATACGATTTTAAACTTAGTGGACGTCTTTTTTTATTTATAAAAAGTTAGAGCTGACTGAAACTCTTTATTTTTTTTTATAGCGTGCGCGCTCAGAAGAAAGTATTCCTTTTTCTGAGCATGCGCGCAAAGTTGACATGTCGTCGCCACACTACATGACGCATTTCATTCATTCTTAGGGTGTGACAGAAACGATTTGGTGCTGTAAATTCCTTTTTGCGAGGTTTTTTAAAACTCAAAGTTAAATAAACTTAAAAACACGATGAAAAATCGATAATGTACCTACCTCCTAATATTAATATTGGTTTTTCATAATTTATAAAAAAACTATTAATAAGAGCAAAGGGACATTAGTTATTTATGTAATTTTCACATAAATAACTACCTAATACATTTATGTAATTTTTACATATATAATTAATAAATTTATGTAGTTTTTACAGATATTTCTTTTGTTGTGTAGAGGTTTGAAAATTGACGATTTTAGAGCTGTTGAAAATCGACTCTGAATCTGTTTCAATTTCTCCAGAATTTACATTTCCTTAAATATGTTAGGTAAGCATTAAATAAGCATCTTCGACTTCAATAACTTGTGACCAAGATTTTTTTTCTATAAAAACGTAATTAGTTATACAGTCAATTTTGTAGAGTTTTAGATGGCTCGACACCTCGATGTCCTCTATGTTGCACGTGGTATTTAGATAGGCAGCTACCAAAATCAACCTTCTTGACACTTATAGACGTTTTAGTACTTAATCTCTTTTGTAGAGTAACGCTCAAATATGACATTGACCATGAAATAAATTGCCAATTGGCGTTGCGTCTGTGGTAAGGTATAAGTTTTATCCTAGTACCTACCTATTTAATGTTTAGGGTCTCAATTACTATTCTTTAGGCCACTACTTGGAGGCAGTTTGAATAGTCTGTGGTCTTTACCAATAGGCTTTCCAGGAAAGCCTATTGAAATTATTATTTTACAGATTATTCAAACTGGCTCTGAGGTACCTAATCTAAGTTAATTCATTTTGAATTTTTTTTTTAAGCAGTCTTTCTTTAAACTAATACCATAAGATGTTCCTAGAACATGGTTAGCATAGAACGAACTCAACGTCACCCTTTATAATTTAATAAATTGTACGAAAAAGGTGACTACGCGGTCACTGTCTAGGGAGTCCCAGTAAAGCTTTTGCCCCCGGTCGAATATACCTAACATCAATAATTGATGTTACTTAATTATTATGAACATGGACACAAGTGCAATATGACATCGACACATTCACATCGACTATCCTTCTGAACCCATCTAATTATAACAAATCTTTATAGGAATTAACTCTAAGAGAACCGAGCGGCACCACAAACTTCGTCATTAACTTCGTCAAAACGTCGTCATAGTGCTTATACTGAGTTTTTTCATTCACTCTCGATAGTGAGAGCGTTTGCGATTTGCATAGGAGTAACAAAGAGACGAATAGATGGCGCGCTTTGTCACTCCTATGCAAAACGCAAACGCTCTCGCTATCGAAAGTAAACGACAAAACTCAGTATACGCACTCATTATAAAAAACACCCAAATCGCTTCAAGTGTGCCTTTAAAATTTTAAGAGCTCCCCGGATTTCCCCAGAATAGCATAATCAGATCCTGATTTTGTAATTATGTAACATGTGAAGTTACACAAGTTACAGTTTAAACAAAAAAAAAAACAAATCGGTCTATGGGGCTTCGAGTAATCAAGGAACAAAAACTTAAAAATATCTCGACAAATTGAGAACCTCCTCCTTTTTAGATGTCGGTTAAAGAATCCGGCGCTATTACCTACTTTGTACCGGTTTTTGTTAAAGAAACAAAATCGTCCTTCAGATAGATTTATTGTCGTAGAATTAGGTCGACAATCCTAATAAATATTCTTTACTGCTTTTTTTTGTTTTCTCGTAATACCCACGTTGAAGAGACAAGAGCGTCGCCATTTTATGCAAATAAAGTTAAGTGAAAGTTCTGTAGGTACTCGTGAATAAAATTGATAACCGGTATGTGTGTACATTCCTATCTCTATATTAGCTGATGGCACACTTGCTACGCGCCGTCCTGCGCTACGTCAGTCATATGACCAAATCAGTCCCAAACGATCTAGTCATGCTCGTGAGAACTATCTGCTCTCAATTGGTACTTTTACTTCAAATTGACTTAATTATTTTATTTACCATTGAATCCTTTCTGAATGGGTAGGTTGTTAATATTTTGCGTATTTTTCTAGCACCAAAGTGGTAGGTTCAATAATAAATGTTTTTGTGTAACTACTGCTATTTAGTCATGGTATGCTATTTTTAACAATAGCTGTTGCGGATAAGTATCATGTCATACGTTCATGAAACAGTCGTCGTAATTTATAACCTGATATTGAAGATTGAATTTTTTAAATAGTTTCATGCAACCTCAGAAGCAATTCGAAGCCTTTATTAACCTAATTCGGCTCACATAATGAAAATACTTATACCTCGGGTGGCTGTGAAACACATCAAGAATGTACCGTTACAATGCCACTGCGCAAGCCATTTAAATAAAAATCTTATCGTTGCAACTTGCAAATCTTGCAATAGTACCAAGCTAAGTAGCATAGCTATTATTTATAAAATTATACTTAGTATTATTAAACATCCTTTTTAGCATTAAAAAAACATACACTACACCTGGGTCTTGCTAACTTTTTGATTCCGCAGGCATTTTTGTCGGAATAAAAAGTAAGGTCATGGAACTTACACGCACAGCTTATGAAAAAAAAGTAAAGAACTGCATCCTCCCACGTTGTAAATCAAAGATACAATGACATAACCTGTTGGTTCTTCAGTAATATTTATTTAATAACATCTAACATAGAAGATGTGCAAAGGGGTTTGAAGATTTTTGTAGGAAAACTGGCATACTGGCCAGCTCCATTTTGTTTTTTTCTTCAAAATGGCGCAAAATTATGAAAACAAATCATAATGGCGGCTGACCAGTATTCCAAAATCTTCAAACCCCTTTATTTTTAATTGCAATATATTATTATGTGTATGAATTATCTAATATTTAAAAATATCGTCTCCCGTAGTTTGTTATCGATCACCTTCGAAATGGTCTCACCTATTTTAAAGATTTTTTTTATAAATATTTGCTATGTTTGAGAATAGGAAAAAAAACATTTGCAACAATATGCAAAAGGACCTATACATATGCTACCTGCTTCAAAAAACAGATCATTTTAACATCCTAAGACTTTTGTAGCATGTGTCCTTGGTAGTAAATATGACAGCTACATTTTAGAACTAAAGTTGACTTAAGTGTAAGATTCATATAGGATTGTAGGTATCTGCAATAGCTGTTCAGAACACGTAAATGTGAATGAATATTCCCATTAAAAATCATAGTTATTTTTAAAACAACCTAGAAGTACCCGGTGTTCAAAATGAATCACAGCATGCTCTAATGCGTTAGTCAATTAGACGCGGGTAAGTAATAAATATGTCTAACTAGCTTTCGCCCGCGACTCCGTCCGCGTGGACTTTAGTTCAAAATTTTGCAACCCCGTTCACTCCCTTAGGGGTTAAATTTATAAAAACGGCGAAACACGTGTTCAATCAATTGTGTTGAAGAGTATTTATTTCAAGTTTCAAGAAAATCAGACAACATTTTTTATACCTCCCATACAAATTTTGGCAACCCTTTTCGTCCCCTTTAGGGTTGAATTTAAAAAAATTCGTTCTTATTCCTTGCCTACATTATATATAGATCCTCTGTGCAAAATTTCAGCTTCCTAGGTCAAACGGCTTGGGCTGGGCGTTGATGAGTGAGTCAGTCAGTCAGTCAGGACTTTGAATTTTATATATATAGATATGTAAGGTCAAAAATGAGAGTAGGTACGGAGCTGTGTCATTGCGTATTTTACTAGTAATTTTGTAATTTCTAATGCTGTAATTTTCAAGCTCACTAGAGCTACCTCGGGTACGAAACCAAGAGCTGGATGGAAACAGCACTTTTTATTGAAGTACCTATTTTGTATATCTTTTATTTACTTTATGAATACATTCTTAAGTCGATAGATAGGTAATATAAATATTCTCTAAAATATTCATAGAATATTCACCAAGAATGTTTAGGTTTCTATTATATTGTGAAATAAATATAAAATGCACGTTTTACACTTAAATGGCCCATGGCCTTGGCCCATAGGTATACCAAAGTTTTGTTTTTTTATTATTATTTGAGTGTATATTTACATACCTATAATCGGTCCAATTGTTTATTTAACTTTTGACAGATGCACATCCATGAAGGTTCTTATTTATTTGACAGGAACCCACAGGCGAAAAAATTACCACATCATGGACACCTTTATTTTTTCACAATAGTGACGCGACGTATTTAGCTACGATATTTTAACGAGTAGACGATAAAAATATAAACCTTATTACAAAGATCTATACTATAAGAAATTAGTTTAATACATAAAATAAGTTAAAAATAAATGTGACAATAGTTGAGTTTGCTGGAAATATTCTCAATCACATAAACGATACCGGCACAAAGTCGTACAGGTTATTTTTATCAAGTGATTTTTCGGACATCAACAGATTGTACCTACGTACATTTTTTAACTAACGATTCATTATTATTATACAAATAACTTCGTTCGTAGATATTGTGTATTTGTCTATAATTTAAACATCTAACAATTTATTCCATAAGTTATTGAATAACAAATATCAGAATGAAAACTTTCACAATAATAATAATAGAGAAATTAGTGGGATACGACGATCAAAAGAGATGCCTTTGGCTTGGATTTGGCCATCGTCATACTCTCTAAATTCCTGGTTTATTCAAGTTGTAATACAATTTTGCATTTTCTTGTATCCACCAATAGAAAAATGAATTGATTTCATCCAACAATGCTAATCGCAAAGGGCTTTGTATGGGGATAAAATACCAAGAAATATTATATTAATCGGCGGTTGCATGTGACAACGTGCCGTACATTCTTACTATATTTTTAGTACCAGTTGAGTTTCTAGTTGGTGGAGGTTTCGCAATAGCTAACCAGTAGGTGTACCATTCGACGATGTCGCCTTCACAGCAACTTAAACTGTTGTTTATTTATCTTCTTATCTAACGCATGCTGCCAGCAACCATGAAATTATAATACCCGAGAGAGTTTAGATTTTCAATTATAAATACGTAGTTTTCTTCGTAAAAAATCTTTGTCAAATCGATTGTTTTTTTTTAAGTAGACATTTACAAATATTTATTGCTAAAGTAAAGCCAATTTAATAGGCCACATTTGACAAGTGTCAGTCTTACAGCCGGTTTCTTGGGCGCTGTTCAAAGTTGTGATTTATTGACAAAGCATTTAATTTGACCAAGCAATAAAATCAAATCGGGTTTCCCGAGGGCAGATTAACCAAAAATTTACTAATCAGTCGATCATTTTAACTTAACCATAGGAACTGTCAAACACACTTTTCTAGCACGACTAGCACAGAGTACATTGATAACTAGCATGCTAGTTTACAGTTTAAAAGAAAAACAAGACATTTTAACGACAGGACTAATGTCAGTTGAAGTTGAAGTTTTGGTTCGCGCCGAAATGAAAAGTTTTTCTGTTCAAAAGTTATTATTAAGTAAGTCTAATCTAAAATGAATTGCAAAGCAACCCGGGGCAAAGACTTCACAGAACGTGAAAAATAGATGCTTCTGATCATTGCAGAAAAGTGCATTGCCGTCTTGTGGATCCTTATATTGTCCGCCACAGTTATCTGGAAGGCTCCAGTTGCTTAAATGCTAATTGTAAGCAGAATTTGCTCCACAACGTTGATGGCATTACGCCTGATTGTATAGCGTGCCTACCTATAATCCGAGTCCCAATCAGGCCCACAATCATCACAATCACTGCTTTCGGAACCCGGAACCAAGTTCGAAGCTACTCTTTATCAAACTCTTCCATAGGGTTCATCCTCCTCCTTGAGCGTCTAGTTCTAGCAGCCGCGCGTCACTAGGTGAGAGTCCCGAAAGCGAAGACATGCAGATTATTACAAAATATCACCAGTTTTCAAGCAAACAAATTAAGTTAATTCGTCGATCTCCTCCGATTAGTTAACAAGGCAATTTGACACTTCAAAATTGATTTTGAACAGTGATTAGTGCCTAATCATTCCCCAGGAAACCCGAATACAGTTTGACATGTCTTTTGACGTTTCATTTGTTAACTGATTTGATCTGTTGGTTAACTGAACTGATTGGCGCTCAGGAAATCCAAATCGTGCTTAATCATACTTTAATTTGATTGTAGCGATTAATAAATCTAATCAGCCCCCAAGAAACCGGCTGTTAGCTTCATAGTGAGGTGACCTGCTAAAAAACATCGATCAAATCGAATGAATCGATACGGACTTCAAAAATTTGTGAATCGAATGCAGTTATTGTGAAAAAGTACGTATAGTTACTGTAACTTTAATTGAGTTCCATTGAAAATCAAATCAAATAAACAATTATTAATCTAAACCCTGTCCCATTATTGTCTAACCTAAATTTATAAAACAAAATAAGACACGAATATAATTTAACCAAGAAAAAATGCAGTTATTCACTAGAACTATAACGAGTGTTGTCATCGTCATCACTGCTGTCCGCTCTCAGAGATATAATTAATTCTTCTTCGATAATGTTGTCTATTCTCACATCCCGTTCAAAATCATCGAAAATTATTTTCTTTGTCTTCTCGACGACTTTGCCAAGAACATCCGACGAGTTTTTTTTTTGCCTAAAAGTGTAATAATATAATGAAACGGGGCTCGGCCTTAACAAGAAAAATACGTCTAAAAATTTTTACAAAGATTTGGCCTCGGCCTTGACACGAAAAAGATATTTATAAAACACAACAAAGTTTTGGCTTCTGCAAAGGATTATCTGTATTAAAAAGTTGTCTTCGGATACAGCAAAAGAAAAAACGTTAGACCTGGCTGCACGGACGAAAGTCCTTTGTCTATTCTGCTATTAGCAGAAAAACAAGATTAAAAAAAATTAAATATAATGAAACGGATTTGGTTTCTATTCAATGGGCGTTTATCCTTTCTTTTTTTTTTCTTAGTTCCTTGAGATACACTAGATGGCGTCATTCGTTTCTTCATACCAATTTGTGATTCGTAGCAATCAATGTCAAAGTCAGTCCACAGATCACTAAACAAGAGAAGGAACCAGGAAGGAAGGAAGCAAGGAAAGGTTGCTATTCGTAATAAAAATAAAAATTCAAACCCACAATCCATAGCAAAGACTCCAAAGTATCCATATGAAAGTTCGTTTTTATGTGATGCGTACTAGTTGCCATCTACTAATAAAATAATCACAACGTGGAATCATTCATTTACAGGTAATCATTGGATTCAATTCAAATTTTTGACTTATGATTCCTTCGATTTTAACGGTGACGCCTAGTTATTAAAAACAAAAAGGGTTGACCGACATAACCTCGTGATGAAGCTCAGTTTTTTAGGAAAAATATTGTTTATTAAGATTAGAAAGGTATATTAGTCAAAGTAAATTGTAATAATGCCTTCTTTTGACATTATTACAATAAATATGTATTATTAACTGAAAAAAGTGAAGCAATTGTGCAGTTCTAACTTTGAAAAAATAAATAATATTGTGTGCCCTGCGTTACAAGGTTACGTTGATGAATTTTGATGAAGTGTCAAATGTGACCTATTAAATTGGCTTTACATTAAGTATTATAAGATGTATTACGTAAAGCAACGACGTATCGAGTGGAAAATACATCTCAAACACCTACCTATTATATTGTAAAATTTGCAGCCAATTTAGACTATGACAACATGATCATTTTTGAGTTAAATATACCAAAATTATCAATATGATCTATATTTTAAGAATCAAAGACTTTCATAGCGATACGATGAGTATGTGAAAAGTTATGGCACATGGTAGTCCAACCCACGTGTATGGAGAGAGTAAATCAGCTTAAACCTAAAAACTCAAATATCTCAAAACTCACTTTGTGTGGGTCGGAATCTTTTTGATAAATCACGTCCATTTGAAATACAGGACGAAAAATATTAAACCCAATAGAGTTGTCATTTTTACCGACGCTAAATTTTGTTTTCGTGTGTCTTTAGTAGGTACGTAGTATAACACCTCATTGACGCAAAACAGAAAAAAATTACGTGTTGTCTAAGCGTAGTCTTAGGTTAATATAATTCATCATAATCACTCCACGATGATTTCGAAAGCGTTGCAACCTGCCACAACGGCACGGAAAAGTAGCAGGATTGCATAGTTAGGTACAAGAGGAAACCAAGGCTCATTTATCTGCCATCAGGTATACATAATACAACAATTATTATAACAATAATAATTAAAGTAGAGGACACTGATCTTTTTGATGTGCCATAAGTACCGTAATGTTCTCTATACTCTTTACTAAAAGAAATGAACAAACAGCCCTAAATATGTGGCAATAAGCGACGTAACCTAATTTGGTTCAACAATTCAGTATTACGTAGACATTTAAAATTTAATTAACAATCGATAGTAGGTATATAATGATAATGATAATGGTATGATAATGTAGAAATGTTTGGAAAAAGGTCGTTAGAAAACTTGTAATTAAATTATATTATTTTGTCAGGTGCATACTGTGTCAAAGGGCTCTAGCGGAGTGACTGCGGGCAGGTACGTACTTATAATGCAAGAACTTACTTTATGAGCGCCGTCACCTTGTCCTTAATTCTATCCAAGTTTATGTAATTAGGCATAAATATTGATTCCCATTATTACGGCGCGGTATTATGCCACAGTTGGCGTAGTGATTGTATTCTCTCAGCCACTTGGCGTGATCATCATCCTCGCGTGTCATGTCCTCGAACATTCTGTTGTAGAGATTCTTCATTTAAGGACCATTGAATTTGTCTTACTACTATTGAATTCGAGCTACTGTTCCTAAAGGTAATATTATAAAAAACTCTACAAAGTTATCAGGAATTAGGCTATCAAAGCCAACTTTATACGTGTACTCAACACTTTGTCAATACAAATACTATTGGTTCTACCACATTTACGATGAAAAAACCATCCGCTTAACTAACATAAATAAAAAAATATTGTAGAAACTGTGTTCTCGACCTCTAATATTTTCACCTGCAAACCAGTTTTTAGGCATGCACGGCTCGTACAAAATTTCTAGAGTATTGTGTTATTCTTTTTAGTATTTCGATGTTTTTTTTTCTCAGAAATAATCGACCGAGACTAAATAATATTGTCTTGTGATTATCAGTAATGAATTTAAAAGTGTTAATAATAATTTATATGAAGTTTAAATAAAGAAGACAGAATTTCCTCTCGCATACAGTGTGAGTAACGCAGCTTGTTCAACCTGACTGTATGGTTTATACGTGTGCAAAAGTGTCGGCAGAGTAGAGGCGTGGGGTTACCTAATATTCTTTGAAGTAGCTTGGCCGAGAGTTGCATTCCTTTATGTTACTTACGATTTTGTATCTAGATTTTTAACTAAACTCACTTGCTATCTATGTTTATAGAGACGAAGTGCCAGATATAGATAAAGTTTTGTCTGGAGTTATAGAAAAACGCTTTCCTATAAGATTTTCACAACAATGGTTTTCATGACAATCCACCAATTTTATTCATCGTATTTTGTCTTTATTTATAAATATATTACGAACTATACATATTTTTATAGATATATTTTCTCTCGCCGCTAAAAATATATAAAAGAAAATATTCAAGGATTCTTCGAAAAAATTGTTTCATGCATCAGATAGGTTCATATTGAAAAAATAAAATAACTATTTTTTTATTCATTATATTTATTATTTATTCTATGCATTCGTGAATTATTACGAAACGATACAAAAAGTTACTTAACCAGTTGAACATGAACCTTTTAAGGGTATGGCAGATTGACATATGTGGCGTATACAAATAATCCGCTACTTGACTCTTTTTTCAAGTATGTCTTAAATGCTGAATATCTCTTCCATTAGACCAAAAAACATTTTAGTATATTTTTTGAGGACCTAAAAGCAACAAAAACATTATTTTAAAACGTTGCTTTGCTAAACAGCCAAAAACGCGATCCGCCATTTTTGTCTATAGTTTGAAGTCCTCTAAGTTTGTAAACAAAGTTTGACATTCAACATAGGTAGAGTTCGTGCCACGAAAGAAGTATGAGTCACAATAGAACCTACGCACGCACGACTGACAGATGTTTGTTTACAACCAAAGGTGCTTTCAAGATGGCGGATAGTGTTTTCACCGTTCCGATTTAAAAGCGAAAAATAATTTTTTTATTTGCATATTTTGCAGCCATCCTGCATATTTACTTAGCAAAGTCAATATATTTCGGTTTCTTACGTTAGATACTACAGGAAATATCCATTTATCGCGTCAAATTTGATACGAGGCAAGTAGCGCATTGTACAGTATATTATTATGTACTACTTAATACTGTAATATAAGTATTACTCAAATATATACTCTAGTATATTTTAAAGAAAAACCACATAATTATTGGTATTTTTTGCCTAATTGTGAAAAATATTTTTTGATATTTTTCTATTGTTCTACAATTGTATTTAGGAAAACTGATTTTAATTGTAATATTAAGAAATTTTAGTAACGGAACATGCTTTAAATAAAATAATCGCAATCTGTTTACAATTTTTTTAATGTCTCTGTATACCTACTACCGATACTTATGGAAAGCATTGTTATAACGCATCTGCGGTAGTTATTATCTGCTATTCATAGTGTAATACAGGAATCAGCCGGTATCTATTCAACTCTAACTAACTACTTTAAATTTATATAAATCAATAGGAGGAAATCACCATTGTTAAGGTTCGTGACGTTATCGTTATAGTAGTATGTATTATGTTATTAGAAACGTGCTTTTATACATGGGTTTTATATACGGTTGATGAGTTCGCGCTCGTGAACTTGTTAATCGAAGGCTGTTCGATGGCATCCCGCGACGCAGCTCTTGTGGCTTCTGTATGTAGTCGGCGACCCGCGACCTACACGGCCCGCGCTTTGTATTAAAATTCCGCCAATAATACACGACGTGAGTTACAAAGCTCATAATAATATCGAACACAATTTTAAATTGTTCTTTCTTTTCCCCAACTTAGGATGAAAATTTAAACCACAGACACTACGAGCACCTATGGGTTAAACTTCGACGCTGCTATCTATTTGTATATAACCCAACCACAAAATAGTCCTTGAATTATTTACATTTCTTTTCCTCAAACTTGATTTAACATAAGTAGGTTTTTGTCTTTCGCAGAACTGGTTCACCTCAACCTTTCAGAGACTTCAATGTAAAAAGGGCTACAAAATCGGAATATTATAATAGTGGATGCAAAGATGCGTGTTGGCTGAGATTTGCAGTAGCGAGGTCAACGACTACCGTGCGGCAGACAACAGCGGGTTAGGCTGTGCAGGGACACCCACACATTAATCAAGTCACTACGTTCACGCTACATAGGCTCTAATTACGTAGACTGCCATTATTTTATTTGTGTTGTAACACAATGCAACAACGACAACAATAATTGTTTCGCTAATCAGTTATAAGCCTCATCCTATCCGGAAATTAACAGTTTCTTAGTGTTTGCTCAGGATCTTATAAGACGGGCACTCTATGATTGCATTAGTCATCTAATCTTCGTAAATCATAAAATTGCTCTAGCTTCTGTGGTGACCATTCTAATAGTGGTCGAATTATTTAATCAGTGTCAATTGTAACATACATGGATTTCCATGGATTAACAAAGCTTGTCCGTATTTGAAAATCACGCATTTTTTCCGTATTTGCTAAACGACTACTAATTCCGCGAAATAATTCAAGTAACTTAACAAGTCCTTACGTACATTTAGATTACTAAAAAGAGATGTTAACCATTCTTTATAATTGAAGTGGTCCTCTCCTCGGTAGTTTTAATGCAATAGGGTAGTTTCCAGTATTTTAGATTATTCAAAAATAAGGGACACGTATTTTTTCTTTTTTCGATTAAACAAAAAATAACAAAGATATAGCCCATTAAAATTACGTGTGACGTCACTCCGTGCTAAAAAATGCAGCACGGCGTGACGTCACACGTAACTTTAATGGGCTATATCTTTGTCATTTTTGGTCTAATTTACAAATTAAAGAATAGGTGTCCCATATTTTTGAATAATCTAAAAGACGGACTAATTACATTTTTTAGGGCAACTAGCCCATTGCTTATAAGCAGATGTCTAATTATATAATCAGTGTCAATTGTAAAAAACAAATTATTTGAGTCCTGTCGTCAAATAATACTCTATGGCAGTAGCCGCTATCACATCTGTAGTTACACAATGTGTTCCTTTAACAAGATGTTTAGCGCCTTGATGAGTGCTTCCTATCCATCAAATTCTAGGCCTTTATGTCAAGCGGGTGGGCCGTGTTGCCTGGTCTTCGGCTACTATAACGGCAACCTGTGGACGCCCTTGTGTATTCGACAGATTCCTCTGAATCTTTGTGTGCATACACACTCCACGAAACTAGTCGCCTCATCCTTGACATTTGCTCATGTATGTCTTGTGATTACCTACTGGTTACCAATGCTAGTTAGAGCTGTGTTTTTGCTCTTCTGTTTATCATTGTGCAGTATTTTAAAAGGAACGATATAAGAGCCTTTTTCACAACTAATCAATCGTATCTAATTTAATGGTAATAAATACTACATAAAAAGTTTAAATAAAAAAATAAAAAAATTAAATAAACTGTCTAAGGATGAAATAAAACTAGGATAGATAGATAGAAAGATAGAATATTCTTTATTGTACACATAAATTAAATTTAGAGAATTAAATTTAATCAGTATAATTTACAGGAAACAAAACAAATAAGTAGGTACATTATTGTAAAAACCTGCATGGCGATGGCGATTTGACTTTATATTGTAATCATGTTGACAATCGAAATCATATTATAATTAATAAAATTGTAAAACCTTAGTGTAGGGAAAAAAGCGCTCGAGGAAAATATATGTACATGACATTTTATAATCTTTTATTTTTAAAAGATTATAATAGATCTCTATTAGGTTTCGTTGGATAGATGAACCCTATCTTTAGTTCAACATGGTTGAAATTACGAACTGTAGCAAAATCTCTTCCACATTATTAAATGCCATAGGTTTGTTGATCGTTGGTAAGAATTTCCAAAGTCCGCTGCTACTTACAAAGAATCGGGCCAAGCCAGCCGTAGCAGAACCATCATGAATTGGTTAATAATGTGATTCCGGTTCCTGTGCTGTGTTACATTTGTCGAAGTACACGAAGTCATCGTGTCCATCACCATTAGCCAATGAGACTCGAGTAATCACAATTAACCGGAACTCCTGTTGTGTTGTTCAGGAAACTGGCCTTTTTGCACTTTACTAAATCTTAAATAATTGACTTTGATATGTAGAAGTACTCGATAGATAGAAGTATTCGATACAGATAAAATATCTCTTACACTACACGGTATTCAGGGCCTAGTAGTCAGGGTGGGAGTGGACCTTTCCAAGGGCATTACTCCAGAAATTCTATTTACCCTAAGGATAAGGGTCCCTGAATACCGTGTAGTGTAATAGACATTTAAGAAACGGCCTCATTATCAACTCATTATGGCCCCACCGAGAGGCACGGGAGTCTTCCCTGAGGAAGGTATAGGCCATGCTCCACCACGGGGCATAGTCTGGATTGGTGGAGGCTTGTAAGACGGCCTCTCACTACTACTAAAGATAAGTAGAAGAAATCTTATTGTTTTTCATGTTTATTTTAGTTTTTGTAAAATATAACACACCATGTGATTTCCATTTCGATGAGGTTAACCGTTATATTTATTGTCATAACTGTAACAGCGTGCACCCTGATAAAAATACGAGCACGACACTATGTGTTTGTTACGGCAGGTGTGAAAAATGCCTGATTGGCAATATTTACTCAGAACAACACATCACAGTTTGATAGAGTAACGCAAGGTTAGAGTACTCAACTCAATACATAGACGTGATGATGTTGAGAATAAAGTACAGCCGCCAACACATCAAACCCTTTCGCGCGGGGCGCTCTACTTACGAAATTTGTTGGCGGCTGTACCAGAAATATCAGGAATTACTTACGTACATAAATGGTTATATTGTTTTCTACAGAGCAGCATAAGTATGTGCCCCTTTATCTCTTCGGAAAGCCATTACTCGTGTGAGGAGCTTAAGACCAACAAGAGTTCTCCTAGTACTTACTTTTATTTTCACTTTAACTTTTCAAAAAATCACTTATGAACTCTACTGTCAATGCGAATTCATATACTTAGTAGTTAAGAGGTTAGATTGAATAATAAACATTTACATTACCTCGATTATTCTAGGATTGGTCGATCTAAAAGTTGTAACGTATTTTTTTATTTTATATTTTGATATTTAGGTATATTTTTAAAGAATTTTACAATTTGTTCAATACAGTTCAATTAGTTTATCATTATAATCATA
Organism: Yponomeuta plumbellus; assembly: GCA_947310845.1. Taxonomy (NCBI): domain Eukaryota; kingdom Metazoa; phylum Arthropoda; class Insecta; order Lepidoptera; family Yponomeutidae; genus Yponomeuta; species Yponomeuta plumbellus. The sequence goes on along the minus strand of OX371198.1, from coordinate 11,395,520 downwards.
ATTTTTATTAATACAAAATACCCACAATAACATTTTTGCAGGTATATCTGTGACCACTGAGAATCGCTCACTAGTAAAGCACTAGTAACATTTCTTTGATTAGGGAATGAACGCAATTGCCCATGCTACATTTTCAAACGTGTACTGAAATCTCAAAACCATTTCCAGAATTATGCTTTCAGTATAACTTCTATTTATCAGATTTGTAAATAAGTTTATATCGTTTAGGATATGTATTCAATAAAAAGCTTTGACCTTAAATGACTTTTTTATGATGTCAACAAACACAGTATGAGTATGAATCCTTTGCCTTACTTAGAAAAAAATACAAATGACATTTGTCTTTTTTTTTGGTATGTAGGCCAAGACTATCCCTTTAATCATCCTCTGATGACGTCACAGACACCAACATTTTAGAAAAATATTAAAAATAGATGTAATGAATAAATCTCAAACATACCGACATAACTAACACTGGACCGGATGGGTTGGCGTGAAAGAGAAGAGGCCTATGCCCAACAGTGGGCTCTATTTACGGGCTGATTAGATTATCATCATCATCATTCAGCCACAAGAAGTCCACTGCTGGATTAGATAGAGATACCGAAATTAGTTGTATAATGGTTATTATTTTTAAAATAAATTATAAAATAACATATATCGATAATAATGGCCAATTATGGGAATTTGTAACCCTCGTTTGGGTGTGGGAGGATAAAAGCCACCACAAGTGGGCGAACTTTAGTAAGTACATTTTCCACCAATTTGAAGATTGTTTTACACATTCTATAGATGCGGGCATTTAATTGCATACCGAGTGACTGCTAGTATATTTCGGGCTTTAATTAAGCTAATACTAAGTGAAAATAAATGGGAGCGTTAATTTTAGATTTAGATATGCAAACAATATTTTTTCCTCAAGAATAAGTGAGTTGGTACTTAGTGAATACAACTATTAACCTAGAAGTTTATTAATGTGGGTTGACATTTTATAAAATAATATACCTTTTCTATCTATCTATATAGGTAATCTATATAGGTAATCTATATAGGTATTTAACAAAATTCGATATTGATGATAGCAACAAAAAAAAAAACACGTAATGCATGGGTTCCAATTATTATTGTTTTGCAATTTGCAGTTTTTGAAAAGATTGCATTTTCTTTCGAATTGAAATAAGGGGTTTAGTAAATACTTAACTTCACAGGTATAGATTTATTTCTAACTAGCTGACTTGAAAAATTCGTACCGCCTCTGAATCAATATACCTAAATAATATTATGTTAAAAAGTGATCATAATTTTTTCCCATGTTTTCTTAGTTATCCTGCTAATTGTGGCGGAGACTACTCCAACCGATCAAAGATTATAAAAATCGGTCGTGTTCTGTTGTATTTAATCCTTTAAAGGTTTATAACATACTAGCTTTCGCCCGCGACTCCGTCCGCGTGGACTTTAGTTCAAAATTTTACAACCCCGTTCACTCCATTACGGGTTAAATTTAGAAAAAACGGCGAAACACGTGTTCAATCAATTGTGTTGAAGAGTATTTATTTTAAGTTTCAAGAAAATCAGACAACATTTTTTATACCTCCCATACAAATTTTGGCAACCCTTTTCACCCGCTTAGGGGTTGAATTTCAAAAAATCCGTTCTTATTCCTTGCCTACATTATATATAGATCCTCTGTTCAGCCTCCTAGGTCAAACGGCTTGGGCTGGGCGTTGATGAGTGAGTCAGTCAGTCAGGACTTTGAATTTTATTTATATAGATTAATATGTAGATTTAAAAGACCTTACTTATATATTTATTTTAGTAGGCGGTCTCTACAATCAGATTCAGCGCTTGTGTGTAATATTTACGTACTTACATTATTTACCCACTGTCACGCTAGCTAGAGTGATGTCACCTTGACGGGTCAATGCTTACTTCGTACAGTGCATCAGCCAAATTCTATGCTCAAAATCCGTCGTCAAAAACATCTTAGTATTTTCCTATGAGTGCGATCCCGATCCCAAATTTCCCGTTGATCTAGAAGTAACATCGTCTTATGCTACAATACGGTATTTGACACTATCAACAATAAATTATTTGAGATGCTCGATTAAAACAAAAAATACAAAATGATTCGGAAAATGTATCTCTTTTAATCATTTACTAGTTATTACAATTTTTAAATATATGAAACATAAAAAGAGTGCTCTGAAATGTGGCGTCACAAGCAAGTATTTACATACAAAATTCCGTTTTAAAAGTAACTCATTTGACATCCTGTCAAATACCCAATTACAGAAAAAAGTCAGAAACTATACATTTGTTATTTGTATTGTCTAAAAGCTCTGAATAAACTGCGAGTTTGGAACCCTCGGCCTCGGTGAGTCAATCCGACTCGCACTTGTCTGGATTTTTTATTGTTAGTGTCCTGCCTCACTAGGACGCCATGGCGACGTCGCCAGCGACCGTATCCAAGCAGTTAATATTGAAATGTATAGTGCATAAGTGCCCTGCCTCACTAGGATGCCATGGCAACGTCGCCAGCGACCGTATCCAAGCAGTTAATATTGAAATGTATGGTGCCTAACTCACTTGGCGACGGTCTGGCATCGTCGCCATTCAATACAAACTGCTTGAATACGTAGCTGGTGACGTCGCCATGGCGTCCTGGTGAGGCAGGGCACTTAGTAAACCTCATAGAACCCCTTGAGGTGGGGTAGAAGCTTTCGATAAAAGCTTTTCGAAGTTCGATAACTGTTTCAAAATATTTGAAATAGTTTGGTTTGGTAGCGCGCACGCGTCACGTGACACGGGCCGCATGTTACTTCCAGTAATTTATTACTAATAGAGATTCAATTTAGTGGCGCTTTTCCTGATAGATTGATGATCTTATTTTTAAATCATTAGTTGATTGAACTTTGATTTGAAACTAACGAGTTCTTGGTTGACACACACATGATGAGACATTGAGATTTTTTTTACAATAAGATCTTACTATAATAAGGTTCAGCCCCTGGCTGAGCTCTAAGTGATCAGATCTAGCGTAATTATTGCAAAATATCCTGCAGATCCGTAGGTAACTATTGCTAAAACCCAACTTTCGGTAAATCTACGACCAGGCAGCAGCTACTACAAAATCACCTGTAACGTAACTAAATAGAGTGTACGTATGCAAAGTGGTGCCGACGGTATTGTCCCGGTTGTAACGACCGGTTTTGTCCCCTGATGTCTCTTGTATGAATCGACAACGACAGTATGGTTTCACCATTCACCATCGAACTTGGGTTTAGTTTCCGTAATGTAGCGTTCACTCTAAATATTTAACTTCAAATTCAAAGCTTAGTTTGAATTGTGAAACAAGCACTTAAAGATTGCTAAGGTACATTGTCTTAGCATTATTTGTTTGAAGAAGACCTGTAATCGTTTTTACTTCTATATATTTTCTATTTATAGATGCGTAAGTAGGTAGTTGACATAGGTGAAAGATAGTGCGTGGTATAATTCTAGCATTGTCATTCATTCTATCTATAGTCTAAGATTTTGATGTCATACATAAAGTAAACAAGCCAAGATTAGGTAGCGCACGATGTTATCTAACTACATGGTAGGCATTGGCTTCGTTTGACGTAGATTTTGATAAGGGCAGCTTGCCCCATAAAGTACCTATTATACTTTGTCGCAGAGCAGGCATATCCGAACTATGTATTCAGTAATTTTGTTGTGAAAAAAATCACTATTAATGCCCTGTGATAAGGAGCTGAACTAAACGACAAGCAAACATTTTTTATAATCTGCGCATAAATACGTTTCATATGCGCCGAGGTTACTGTTACGAAATACATGAACAGTACCAATGGTTTTCTGGCATCGATTTGATATTATTATTGCAATTTATACTACACAGTTTTTTGGGAAAAGGATAGCTAAGTGTAGAATGGCTATCAGCATTCAAAATCAGCTCTGAGGGTTCACATCCTCCTCAGCACAAAGCTGAGTCAGTTGCCTTTTGTGCAACCCTGGTATACCACAGACTATCATACAAAAAATGTGTGAGATAGTGCTATTTGCTGATGACATGTCACTTATTTTTAAAATAAGGAGACAGGGAAATAATCTTGACGAAGCAAATAATGCTCTCTCGCACGTTCTAGATTGGTTTACAGCAAATAATCTGTGGTTATATTCAAAAAAGACAAAATGTATGAAGTTTACCCTACCTAATGTAAAATTAGTTGAAAATAACATTGTGATTGGAAATGAAAAACTAGAATTTGTTGAAGATACTGTATTTCTGGGCATCGCAATCGATGCCAAACTACAATGGGGCCCACATATTGTAAAATTAGCACATAGACTTAGCTCCGCAGCATATGCCGTGAAAAGAATTCGAGAACTTACTGACGTTGCAACTGCTAGGCTTGTTTATTTTAGTTACTTCCATAGTATTATGTCCTATGGTATACTACTATGGGGCCGGGCAGCAGACATTGAGACTATCTTCATATTGCAGAAGAGAGCGATCCGATTTATTTACAAGCTAGGTAGTAGGGACACACTAAGAGATTTTTTCAAAGAAATCAACATCCTAACAGTTGCAAGCCAATACATTTATGAAAATATTATGTACGTTAAAAAAAATATTAAAGACTTCGAAACACTTGGTAGCCATCATAACGTTAATACTAGGAATAAACATAAATTGTCATTTCCACGATTTAGACTTGCAAAAGTTAATACTTCCTTTATGGGGCACTGTATAAGGTTCTACAACAAGATACCCCAAGATATATTAGAGTTACCTCCAACGCGATTTAAGAATTGTGTTAAGCACACTCTTTGGAAAATGGCTTATTATAAAATCAACGATTATTTAGAAGACAAGGACGTATGGCATTAAATAGTAGTTTAATATTAAATTTAATCAGAGGATAAATGTGTCTAGTGTTCAACACATCCAAGATATTATTTTGTAAGTTTGTAAGGTGATTTGAGAAAAGATGGTCAGAGTGGAGTTTTTTTTTTTCGCTGCCTTTTTCTCCACTACAGACGGCCCCAAGGCAGCGGCTAACATTATACATAACTGTATGTACATTGACATTCAAGTTCAACAAGCAGAATGTAAATTCTTTACGTTGAAATAAATATCTGATTTCTGATTATATTTTTGGTATGATTTAATTAATTTCTTTTATTTTTCTCTGTTTTGTTACTATATTGTATAACTTGTCTGTTTATTTTGTTTCTTTGATGTGTCTTGTTGCTACATTAAATATGTTTCTTTCTTTCTTATCAATAATTGAAAAAAAAAACGCATAGCGACAGCTATAGATAACTTTGAAATGTTTAAGAATATTTTTCTCAGTTTTCAGTGTTACGATATTTTTTTCAGAACATCAAAAATTAATTGTACAGTCGACAGCACGTCAATCTTCACATTTTAGTTGAAAAGTCGCCCGTAATGCAACGGAGTAGAGTGCATGGGTGTATACCATGATGTGCTGTCGACTGTACCTAGGCGATATTGGTCATTGTAGTAATGGAACAGTCGGAAAATGGAACTGGGAGAATGTAATAATTTTCTTCAAAGATTTTGTATTAAGTAGTGTATGCCTACTGAGGTAGGTACTTACGCGACAGTAAGCTTTTGTGATAATTAATCTCTCTCCTCAGCCTCCCGTGTCACAATAGTTCTTTCAATTACATACGCACGTCTAGTGTAACGAGATTAAAAAATCATTTTCTGCAACTAATCAGAAAAAAACGTGCTCTCGTTGCTGTTTGCAACCGTCAAGTTTTTCACTGAATAATGTGGAATCGTGCAACTCTTTTGCAGCCTTCCCAGGTAATGAGTGAGCTAAGAATAGACACTCATATCATAAAACTTTATAGAACAAAAAAGCTCTTCGAGAGGTAAATGCACCCGCGGGATACATCGGGCTGGTTGCGTATAAATAACCTGCGCCTGAGACTAAGGCGATCGGGATTGCATCAAGTTTTTGTGACCGTGTCAGGCTACAGCAAGTGAACATGCAACAGCTTAGAACATAAAGAAGTTAAAGAAACTTACCTAAGCATCCAGACTATTGGTCATACTACTTATTTTTGACATAATATGGTTTTTACAATTTATTTCGAAAATATAGAACATTTTAAGAAACTAATTTCGGTATTTTTGAGTTTTATTCATTATGTATGTCTATTTTTAATTTTTTTCTAAAACTTTGGTGTTCGTAACGTCTTATCAGACCATGATCAAAGAGATAGTCTTTGTCTACATACAAAAAAAAAGACAAATGTCGTTTGTAATTTTTTGTAAGTAAGGCAAAGGATTGTTTGCTGACGCCAGAGAAAAGTTAAGGCTTTTTTGGATATCTTAAAAAATGTAGACAATTCAGATAAATAGAAAATTTTACTGAAAACATAATTTTAGACGTTTGGACCGAGGCGATGATGCTGCGACGACCTGACAAAATATTTACCGGAGTGGGAAGAGTTGGCCGGGAACTGGGAGGAGTGGATATCTAAAGGGGAGGCCTTTGCCCAGCAGTGGAACACAGAAACGGCAAATAAAAAAAAATATTCTCGAAATGGTTTTGAGATTTCCGTTCATGTTTAAAAATTTAGCGTGGGCAATTGACTGTATCTAGTTTCAATGCGGACCATGATGGCTCAACTATGAGGCTGGGTGCGGAAATCTCAGGTCTAATTAGAACTAGACAGTGCTACGACCTTAGAATTATGCATTTTATATACCTAGGCAACTGAAGCCGCAACCTCGGCGGCTGATTTATTATGAACTAATTTGGAGCCAAGATCAGAGGACTTAGACGCCACTAAAAGCTCAAGTTTGATATAAGAAATGAAATTAATAGTTACAGTTTATTACATATTGACTTGATAACTTCAATTATTTATTTATCTTAAGAGGTTTTTTTAATCGAAATCTTTTTAGTCTACTGCCAAAAACAAGATTATGTTGAATTTAAACTGTCGATTTTAGAATCACTGTAGACCATTTTTAGGCATAACATAACATTGATTGATTCTGAGGCGGTAGGAGGTTCGCCGGGTAACTTATATTATCGCTACTATATTTAAGGCAAGAGAGTTACGAATGCAAAAATTGAGAGGTAGAGATAATATGGTATATAATAGAGTAAACTTACAGTTCGGTTTGTCAACGAAGAAATACCAAATTGGCCTGGCAGTAAAAAATATTTACGAGTACTGTAACCACTGTTTCACATTTTTTAGAATAGCTATTTTAAGGGTAGAAGTTATGGGTCTAAATGTTACCAAGGATTGGAATTCAAGGACATTCTTATAAGATACATTTAGATAGAGATAGAGATACGAATCTATCACTATCTGAGAGATAGAGCTATACTGCCGAGAGTCATCTCAGTGGGCAAAGGTAGAGAATGAGGAAGTGTGGAACAACATCGAACAGGTAGAAAGGTAGGAGGACGTAAATAGCCGGCGACAATAAGAACTAGATTGCAAAAGCCCTCAATTACTTCTCATCTCTGCAAACAACTGCTTTGCGGGAATCATTATAATATTTTTTATTTTTAATCGTCATTTAATATGACGAATTTAGCACATTAACCTATAAAATTGCCGTAAGCATAGACCGGTTGGTGAACAATAATCGATTCATTGTTTGGATACAATGAACCGAAATTACTATCAAGTCTATTGTTCCAGCTGTTTGTAGTGACCGTGTTGATTAACTCGTGAATCGCAACCGTCTCTTTTTTGCGTGTGAACATATCTCGACAATGTCTTCATGTGCTCTCTTGTCCGAACAGCCACAGCTGTAGTAGAGCGATATTGTTTAAAAAGTTTCTGTTCTTCTTCTGATCAATGAAAGTACAATCGAAGGAGGCAGTCATTTGTAATCTTCTTTTTAGACAAAATTGGATAACAATAGACTTAGCTTATGATAACTATTAGTTAAGAGATTTAAACAAGAGTCGTTAAAATAGTGTTGCAGATTGTTCCAATATCTGTATGTGAAGTGGGTCGAAATTGAATTTACAGAAGGTTAAAAAGTTAACATAACATAAAAACATAAACTCACGCCCGTTATCCCCGAGGGGGCAGGCAGAGGCACCAATCACTAGAACTGGGCCCATGTTTTGCCGAGTTTATTAGGTCCCAAACGTGACAAGTGGCAAGCCTATAGCCGTTATCCGGGCACAATTTAAGAGCCAATGGTGTTGCTGTACAAACAAATGTACGTAACTAAAAGTCATTGGTACATGCGTGGTTCGAACCCAGACCCTCATGATCGAGAAGCAAGGGACAACCCCACTACGCCACCACCAAAAAGTTAAATACCTACAATTTCAAAACAATAATTAAGACTTAGCTAAGAGCATAGCATACGACCTTCGTTACCTTCCCCTAGTCCCTCTTTATCACATAAAAACAATCCATTTTCAGTTCGTAGAACATTACTTTTATTAATTTTCTTCTAGGAACGAAAAAGTTAATATAACATAACATAATAAAACATTTAAATACAGGCACATACATTGCTTTTGGCCCCACACTAGGATACCCTGTGTCGTGGGAACCAGAACCAGTGACGTCACAAACATGTAAACATCCAAGACCTGGGTGTCAGTTCGTGGAAAATGGTTCATGTTTTTAGCTGTCAGTTCATGTTTTTAGCTGCACATTATGAGTGAAGTATTAGCCATAATCATAGTGGGTTATCTATCACGTTAACTGCCAACTCTCAAACCGGCTTGTTTACCAATTAATGAATACAAAGTGCCCAACATAGTTCGAAATGTCGCATATTAGTAGTACGAAACTAGCGGTACAATATAAAGTTGAGCTTATTTTTCTTTTTGGGATAATTTATCATAGGTTGCTAATAGTATTTTACTTAGATACAGCTTTATAGTTTAATAAATATAAAATAAATAACATTCTCAAGACAATGGTGGGACGGACATTTGACTGTCGCACCATTTCTTGAGTATAACACAATTTGAGAAGCGGAATAAGAATTTATAAATTTTTAGTGGAATATTTTTTTTTTTAACTATAACTATTCTTCAGCCCTGACCTTGAAAATAACCATAGAAAACCATTGTTATTTTCAGTCAGGACTGAGGAGGTTAAACTGGGTTATTTCTAAAAGGCGCCACTCGTGAATAACCCCAACTAGATATTAAGTCAAAGGGTGAACTCGACTAAACTTATAATAAAATTGTGGAACTATGTAATAATTATGTTTTTTTTTTCGTTAAAGGTAAAATGGACCCTATAACTGAGACTCAGGTGTCCGTCCGTCCGTCCGTCCCTTACAAAAAATATTAAATTAAAGTAAAACAAATATTTAAGGTAAGCTCCCATACAACAAACGTGATTGCAATAGCAATAGAGACTCTCTGAAACTACTATGTAAGCAGAACGTAGTCGAGCGCCTGCGATACAGGATTTCCTAGTGCAGGGCTCAATGCAAATTTTATGTTATATTCCGTAATCTGAAATAAATATTTTTGTATTTTGTATTTGTATTTTGTATTGTTTTTCGTTTTTATATATAATGGTACTTATACGTATAATGGTTTTTCGCTTTTTTATAAATAAAACCATTAATGTTTTAAAGCTCCACTAGAGGAGGAAGCGTAAAATTTATTTATTTAAAAAATAAGGCCAGACCCGTGTCGGACCACGCACAATGTAGCGTTCCCTAGAAAGTGGGAGTTTTATCTGGTTTACAAAACTAACAACTTCATTAAAGTATTTTTTAATGGATTTTGTACGAAGTCTTCCTTTTATTAATCGTTAACATCTAAAATGTAGTTAGCCGTGATGGTTTTCCTTTTGCATTTCATCATTTAGAGAGGGGGGGGGGGGGGGGGGGGGGCGCACTACTCGGAAAAAATTACGCTAATTAAACTTAATTATTTTTGTCGAAGATTTACAGCGTTTATTTGTAGAAGCGTTATTTTTGTAGAGCATCTTTTGTAATTATCAAATTTATTAATAATATTTTTTAATCTACTTTCTCAAATTATGTTCTAGAATACCCATGGGTTGTCACTTTTGTAGAAGTGTCACTAGTACATTATTGATCCTTTACTCTCCTACATAGTATCAAATTTAATACAGCCAGATAATTACCAACTAAATCTATTGGAAAACAAACATAATTAAATAAAATATATTTTGGAATCATTAAATAAGCTTTCGTTTCGTGTTATCACCATTTTTGCATAATATTTTGTCACAAGTTCCTCGCATAAACCTTGAGAGCTTAAAAGTCTGGTCTGTGCAAATATAATTGTTTGATCGCATGACGGCTATTTGTTCGATTGACGGTAATATAGGCAGATTTTTTTTACATTTATTATAAGATAATAAAAATAATACAAACTTACTTTTCAAGACGGTCTCCTAGCTTGTCCGATAGATGGTTATCCTTGGGCTTGGTGAGATCAGCGTCGTAGAGGTCCCGCTTGTACCCTCGCCAGAAGGTTGGCATCATCCAAAAAAACCATAGTTTTGAGAAAAAGTTGGCTCTTTTGTAATTGTTCGTCTTCTTATCACGATTCCGCGGCGGCACTTTCTTCAAATCGCTCGGGTCTTTATTGCCACTAACCATTTTGAATTTGTTCAAAGAAAAAAAAACTAAACAACAAATATTAAGAACTTAATAGTCGACGTGCTGACTCCCTAGTAAAATTATTTGGAGTGCGATATGCGAACTATCATGTTGTCACAAGAGGCAGAGGGTCGCGGCGGGTGACTCTGGGCCGCAGGCGCGTGCGCTGTGCGCTTGGCGAGCAGACGGTGCGAGCGCTCACTAGCCTCGTTCCTACTGGCTGGCACGCGCGCCCTACCCAAGCTTATATGTACGCACGGCCGGCGTTAGCGCAGCTCTGCCGTCGCCGTTGCCGTCGCCGCCATGCGCCATCATCCGAATATCAGGTACACATCGCGACGCATCTTCTGTTACCAGCTTTTAAGGATCGTGTTTTTTCTTCTTTTCATTCAGAAATATCATTCGTTTGTAACAATTGCTTTTACCAATAAAGTCACAAAAAATATACAATGCATATACGTAGCGATTCCCCTCTTTTCTTTCAGCAACATTCCATCAGTGGTCTGTTACAAATGGCTATTTGCAATACAGCTACAATATGTACTATGTTTGTTTACATACAAGATAAATATGTACTTATTTTTGTTCTTTAGGGTTCTGTACCCAAAGGGTAAAAACGATAGAAACGACTAAAACTCCACTGTCTAGTCCGTCTGTCGGTTACCAGGCTGTATCTCGTGAACCGTGACAGCTAGACAGTTGAATTTTCACTGATGAAATCCACTATGAAATCAAATACTAAAAACAGAAGAAAATAAATAAGTAAGACACCCATACAACAACGTGATTTTTGTATCTTTTATCATTATTTCGTGTGTTTTCCATGTTTGTAATGTCCTCCTAGTTGTAGGTCAATTGATTGTTTTGTGTGGAAGTAATTATTATTATTAATGAATTTTATAGCATCACCATCATCATCATCATTTAGCCACAAGAAGTCCACTGCTGGACATAGGCCTCCTCCACGGATTTCCAAAAAGACCGGTTGGAAGCGGCTTGCATCCAGCGTCTTCCTGCCACTTGGATAAGATCGTCTGTTCATCTTGTGGCTGATTGTGGCCGATGATGAACTTGATACCTAAGTCAATCAAAATTCCTGAAGTCCACGTCTCAAAAAAATATATTTGTAAATCTTTGCAATGTTTTTTATTTGATTGAGATGAAAAGTTGGTCAGTTTGTTTATTTACGTTTTGGTGGGATATATTATTTCTTAAATCCGCTTGGATAAAAAATGAAAAAAACAATGTAATTAACAAAACATTGAAAATGTGGCAGCATCTGATTGAGCTACTCATACGTAGCAGCTTTGTTAAGGAAAACCATAAGCAACCTAGTAAACTTTTTAATTGTCGCTGGAAAACAGATCAAGGGCCTCAATCATTCTACCTCTACTCACATCTATCACTACTTTAGATAATTAGGGTCATTTTCACGTAGTACGGTCGACAGCACATCATCCTATACACCCATGCACTCTACTCCGTTGCATTATGGGCGGCTTTGTAACTAAAATGTGAAGGTTGACGAGCTGTTGACTGGACATATTTACATCGAAGTCTAACATAAAGGTCTAATGATGGCTGGCATCCAAACGCTGGCGAAAATCGACATCGACATCTTCTGGAGCATATTTGTTTTGCAAGCAAAGCATACGTAACCCGTTACATTTTTACTGTCTCTACTTGTAGCTTGTAGGACCCCTAGCCCTATGGCAAATGGTAAATATCTTGTATGTAGAGCCACTTAAAGGGAAACTTGGAATGAGTCATCGAGCAAGTAGGTGTCTTAGCAACAAGTTTTCTCAGCGTTTATCGAACTTGTCTTTGCAATGGCCATAAACACGTCGATTGAATTTCAAAATGATATTTAAATAAAGCATTTTTTTCTATTTAACGATGCTAGCGTAGATTCAATTCGTCATGTGATAGAGTCATGTGGTCACAATAGTATTAAGTAAATTCTTATTGCAGCTGGGAATGAAGTGATCTGGCAAGGCGTTCGTACCGCATCAATGCATGCCACAATACAAGCGAACAATAGGAACGGCTTTATTGACAAGGCGTGTGACGAATTTCGTTCTGGCTCCTTGTAAGACGCGGGTATCTAGGTATATGGTCTCTGTGATGTAGCAGCAAAGAATCCACAAATATCTCTTTACTACGAATAAAAAAATGTAAGAGAAAATGATTTTAAACTAAGTATGAACTAAGAGTGGTGTTTTCGGATTAAAAAATTAAAGTTATTATAATGGTCATTAATAATAATTATTACTGTTACTCATGAGCACAGATTGCGATGACCAAAAAGTTCAAATAACTGCCAAGTAGGTTCTCGATAAATAAAAAAAACCGCATGGTTTGGCATGAATTTCGCCACTTTGGTGAGAAATTGTTTATTTGGAAGAATTCATCAATTTTGATGAGCATTAGGTAATTATTTACATATGTGTATTTAGTCGTTTACTTATTTACCGATAAAGAAGGATAAACGAATATACTTGTAGCACCTTGAATAGATAATTTGATCAGTCACACAATTAGTATATCCATCGTAGATAGTTCTGCAAAATGTGGTGGAAGACGTTTTTGTACTTATCCATTTAATCGAGTTTGCCATTAGATAAACAGTGCTGTTATATAGCTTTTGATATTACATCAGGTGACAATAATAAGTGCTCTATATGTATTGTTAGTCTTCGATATTGTGTGTTCTTTTTGACCATTTGAATCTCGTTTCATTTAATTATTTCTGTTTTGAGTCTTTTTGTTTACTTATTAGTAAACTCATTTTATTGGGCTCTGGGAAGAAAAATATAATTTCGTGAGCATTTACATTATTTCTTTTTAATTACTTCGGAGATTAGTCTCTAGGTGTCGTGGCCTATTTTTGAGTCACCCAGTTACTGTTTTTACTTTTTTGTTTTTTATGTTGCCGTAATAAGTTCTTTGCTTCAGCTAGCTACATTAAAAACACTACGAGGATGGCTGCACAGCTATTCGACACCCAAATTAACTTCATCATCATATCCCCACCGAGGGGCACGGGTCTCTTCCCTGAGGAAGGTATAGGCCATACTCCACCACGGGGGCCAAGTCCGGATTGGTGGAGGCTCGTAAGACTAGTGGCTGGTCTTAATGTCAGAAGATTGCAAGCCGCCCTAAGACCTCTGACTTGGCTTAACGACTGACATCTATCGACGGCAGCCGACACCAATGTGCCTTCCTTATAATAGTTAGAATTGTTTAAAGAGATGCGTAACGTGTAGTAAGAATTCATAAAACAACAGAATCAAGGTTAATCCAAAGTCATACTTCATAAATAGTAGAAGCTTGGGGCCGAATAAACCGGAACTAAACGAAAGATTTATTTCCCAATATTCGGTACGAAAAACCCAAACCACCAACGGGTAAATTGTGGACGGACAGTTTCTGATACTATCTTCGAAGCAATATGTGTTATTGCTAGCCTGAGTATGTAGTTCATGCGCAAGTGTTTAATGTCACTTTATGGACGGGCTGGAAAAAACCGCGACCTCGTATTGATCTTCGACATTCTCAGCTAACGGATCTTTCTTTACGTTGATAAATTAGTGTCATGTTATATTAAATTTAGATAGGTACTTACGTTTCACCTCACTATTTCCGCTGTGGTAACTCGTCTTCAGACAGATTGGACGTATCTACTTGTCTAAATAAACAAAACACAGCAGGCAAAACCGTTCCATCAGAAGAACTTTCTAAGTATGTACTAGTATAATTTACGAGTAGGTATACAGGAGTGCTTATAGTATAATCACGAGGCAACTTGCACAATGTTAGCAAAGCCTTCGTTTGTTTTTTTCTTATTAAAGTTATATATTATCAAAGCAAGTAGATAAATTAATTCATTGATCTTGAAAATTCTTTTATAAGATGTACCTTTAAACTTGAATTCTATAAGTTTTCCTCATTCTATTACTATGAAACATGCCTTCTCAGTATGCGATTAAACGGGGTCGACAGCATCGACTATTTTATTTTTGTTTATAGTTCTCCCGTATCGCACGCTCATGGATTAAGTACACATGTAAAAGCTGATGTGCTGCGCTCTCATATGTACTTATACTTGAAAAACAAATCTTATGGTGGTCAGCATAAATGTGCGACTGTGCGAAGAAAGAAATAATTATAATAAATCCACTGAATATATCACTTGTTTCGGTCCTTAACTACGATACATTGTGATGGCAACGTAAGACATAACATGGTCTCTAACCCACGACATATTATTTACACAATATTGTATACTATTTAGATTCGGTCTGGGTGTAAACAAAATTGTTTTTTAAATACTGTGAAAAGCATAATAATAGGGGTTGAATAGTTAATAATAAGATATCTTGAATTAATGCATGAATGATTTAGAATGTTCAATAGATCTGAATAGTTTATTTATTACCAAATATTAATTTAATTCTAAATAATAATGGTCTAGAATAAGCAAAAAAATTATATAAATTAATAATATCAGCGATTATATTACCTCTACGAGTATATTATGTATGTTACCGTCTGGTCTGTGTCTCTACATCTATGATGAAACGAACATATTTTACGGAACCGTAATAAATGATATAATTTTATGTTCCCTGAGATTAATTAGGTATGATGTGAGGTTGATCCATGCATTAATTGTATTATTATCTCATGTGCTCTGGTGTACAACTTATCTTATCTTATGTCTTCAGTTTAACGTCTTTGTTAAATTAATTTTATCCATTTACTGGAAGTCACGACGCCAATTTCGACCGAGAATTTTTAGTTTTAAAAATATTTAAGTGTGTTGAGTTGTGTGTAAGAACCAACTAACGGCACATGAGACCGACTTCGTTTTTATGATCGATTCATTCAACCAATTTTTTGGTGATCGTAATACGGAGAGAATTTGTACGGTTTGGGAGCGATTAGTATGTTTTGGTAGTGGTCTGTATTTTTTGGTGATCACAATGCGAACAGAATTTATACGTTATGAGTAGAATTTCCTTTTGGTATTGATATGGAACGCTCGTAGCCCGGCCGTCTGAGTGATCTTAAACGATCACGAAGGTTAAGCAACATAGGGCGCGTTCAGTGCATGGATGGGTAACATAACTAACGCTAGTGGCATTTTTTCGAGCGGTCCGTGCTTCGCAAGGCACGTTAAGCAGTAAGACAGTAAGACCAGCCACTAGTCTTACAAGCCTCCGCCAATCCGGACATGGCCCCCGTGGTAGAGTATGGCCTATACCTTCCTCAGGGATGAAACCAGTGCCTCTCGGTGATGATGATTTGGGTAAACGCAATTTGTTCAGGATTTATCAGAAAATGACTTGCCCCTTACAAATTCCTCAAAAACATTTTTTTACCATGGATGCTCTATTTTCCGGTTTTTTTCTGAGTAATAGAACTGACTGCGGTGCGGAACCCTCCCTGTACGCATATCGACCAACACTTGGGCGGTTCTTAAATTTATATTTAAACAAAGTTGACGTAGCATTGCTATCTATTTGTGGTACTGTGTATGCGTACTATGTACCTTCTTATATTTTATTTGGCAGCGTTCGTATGTTAATAAATATGGCTAAGATTTTATTTCTTTACTTAATTTACTTCAAGGCCATGAAAACTTTTGACGTCATTTAAATTTCCCAATGTTGGCCAATATTTCTTCAATAATATAAAATGTGGAAATGAAAAGATTGATCCCACTTTATAGGTACTATGTACTTTTAGTGCTCTTTTTTTGGGCGGACTATTTTTTTGATTCGCCGATAAAGTATTAAATGTTATAGAAAAAAAATATATGAAATAAAAAAACATGTATCCCTCAACAAAGAAAGAAACAAACAATATTTTTTTCTCAGGTGTGTCCAATAAAGAGATCTAACCGAACAAACAAACCCGAAAAAAAACCTGAGCGAAAGGACCAATACGCTGGCAGCATGACCATGTTGCACCAGCAAACAGAACCATTATAGCACTATGTTATCATCAAACTAACACAAAAAAAATCCTATGTACCTACTTGTTACTCAGTTTTAAAAATTATTAGCGAATTGGGTATTTGACAAAATGTCAAATGAGTTACTTTTAAAATGGAATTTTGTATGAAAATACTTGCTTATGACGTCACACTTCAGAGCACTCTTTTTATGTTTCATTTATTTAAAAATTGTAATAACTAGTAAATGATTAAAAGAGATGCTTTTTCCGAAACATTTTGTAATATTTGTTGTAATCGAGAATATCAAATAATTTATTGTTGGTAGTGTCAAATACCGAATTGCTACGGCATGTTACCTTTTATAACACCTACTAACATATATCCACTCGTCAGTGGCGAGGCCCGATTTTGACATTTTGTCGACATGCCGCATCTGTGGCGAAGCCCGATTTGGACATCGTTGGTCACATTTTCTAATATGTTTAATAAAGCAGACAAACGTACATCTATCCCTTTTACACTCATTACGGTGTATTGCCAGTGAAAGAGGATAGATAACAAACTTAGCCTTGAGCTGTTATCATTCAAAAAACCCGCGCAATTACCAGTTCAGTGCAAGAGTAGCCATTATGGTCTGTCACTTAAAACCGTTTTCCTATAATTTTTCTCTATTGCAAGATATGTAACTGCTACCGGTTTAGTAATGCTAAGGGGTAACAGCTTGTAAATAAAGCTAATTATAATAAATAAACCTGTTTATTTTATTTAAAACACTATAAAAACCACTATAATCCATTAAGAATTTGATGTTCTTGGATTGCTCACACTTGTATGCCACAAGAAAAAGATGAACTGCATAGTGATGTTTGTCACTAGATAGCAAATTTGATTAAAATACAATATTCCACTATACAGCGGCTCGAAAATCAATAATAACGAAATAATTTGCATTTTAGTAGTGGTAGGTGACCGGGCAACCCTTGTCTATGACAAGGCTCGATTGGGGCTCCACAGACAACGGCTTTTCTCCATTTTTGTTGCCACTGACGAGTGGATATCTCAATCTCACATATAACCATTGTTTCTCAAGTAAGTGAATCTATGTATTTTTATTGAGAAATAAATTTCACTTAAATCACAAATACGCACCGGAGCGGCAATCAAGCCCAATATAACCATTGTTTCTCAAGTAAGTGAATCTATGTATTCTTTATTGAGAAATAAATTTACTTAAATCACAAATACGCACCGGAGCGGCAATCAAGCCCAATATAACCATTGTTTCTCAAGTAAGTGAATCTATGTATTTTTATTGAGAAATAAATTTCACTTAAATCACAAATACGCACCGGAGCGGCAATCAAGCCCAACGGCCTCTCAACCTGCGAACTGGGCGTAGATTCTGCTAATGCATTTTACTACAATGACAACTGCATGATCATGGCAATAGTTTCATTACCTCTTCAATTCAACACGAGTATGTGTATCAATAATTCTAGGCGTCAATGGGACTAAAAACCGTGACCCGACCACGTAACTGGAATTGAACTATAATGCACTAATAGAATCGAGGCCCTGCTCACTAACAAAGCTCTAGGGCTCATCATCATCATCATCATTCAGCCACAAGAAGTCCACTGCTGAACATAGGCCTCCTCCATGGAAGCTCTAGGCCTGTGCCTCCAAAAACCCCACGAGCCAGCCAAGTTACTAAATTCCGAGAAGTAATGTTCATTTCTAATGCAGCAGTATTTGTTTTTCTCGATTTTAAATGTTACCTTGGCTTCGCTAAGTCCTTACGTTTATCTATTTGGAACTGCCTTTATCAATTTTCTCGTTTATCTGTCTTTTGACTGTCTGGTTGGTCTAGTGGTTATGAGGCTTGACTTACAAAACATGGGTCGTGGGTTCAAACGCCCTCGCATACGTAAGATAAGATAAGAATATTCTTTATTGTACCAGGAAAACACATATAAAACATAAAAAGATGCAGATACGTACTAATCTACATTACGCTTATATTTTCGTAACATTACATTTCTTTCTTGTGTACAATACAGTACGAATATAAAAATAAATAAATAAAGTCACGCCCGTTATCCCCGAGGGGGTAGGCAGAGCCACCAATCACTAGAACTGGGCACACGTTTTGCTGAGTTTATTAGGTCTGAATAACGAAATACGAATATAATGTGGGACTGTGAGTGTATTTTCATATTTGCCACAGCACAGGGGATCCAAGATTACGATTAGAACATAATATGATCGTATCGTGTGGAAGACTTATTATTATTATAGAAAAGTTTCACTTGATGCACCGATAAAAACGAATCGAAAGTCAAGTTTCTAGGTTCAAAATGCATCAAAAGATATTAATGCCTTAAAAGCCAATGATTATGAGTGTAGTTGAGGCACGTAAACTAGGTACGTAATTAATTAGTATCAGCCTGCCCGTTGTACAGAAATTCTTTAGTGCAATTTTTTTTAGTGGTTAATTATCACTGGTGCCCATCGTGAATTGGCAATTTCAAGCGCAGAGTTAACTCTCTAAGGTACAAAATTGCTTTTAAGACAAAAAATATGTGAATACTGAGCCAATAAAGCTGTAACTATGAGCTGAGTCACAACTTGGACTTTCGGTCTGAGGCCTAATTATGCGTACGAAATAGAGCCTGACAAGCGAGTCGTGGGACGCGATTTAATTATTTCAAATTCTTCATATGGCCACACTCTGACTGTCAAACTTGCTGCAAGTAGTACAGCCCAAACAGTTTGATACTCGTCCTAGATCTAAACAAGAAAAAAACTTTTGTTTCTATTCAACATAGTTTTACCTATGTTTTAGTTATATTATGTACATACGAGTAATAATGTTTTAAAACAAACATGAATTATTTCTTGTTGTAAGGTCTGTCGGATGACGAAAATTTTAAATGTCAGATCGAAGACAGAAGTCAAAGAACTCAAAGATGTTGAAAAAAAAGCTATGATTACGTCTTAATCCAGTTATTAGGTGATAATAATCTGCCAACTAACACAATAATAATTACTTATTGGAGACTCCAAACAAATTAAACAAATAATCAAGTTATGCAAAAGTATCAAGATCATGATGCTTTTGCTTAACTTGATTATTTAACAACTAAAAGATTTTTAAATTTCCCGCCAGAAGCTTGTGCCACGACTCACTTGTCGCACTGTAGTGTCCAAATTCTTCAGATTTTCTAGATTTTCATACTTAAACTAGCTGACCCCGCAAACGTTGTTTTGACAAATAGGGCTATGAAAAATAGATAACAACCTATTCTTAAACTTACCGAATATACATGTAAAGTTTCATCAAAATCGATCAAGCCGTTTCGGAGGAGTATGCGCACTAACATTGTGGCACGAGAATTTTATATATTAGAAAAAAAACTAGCTGACCCGGCAAACGTTGTTTTGCCAGATAGATTACAACCTATTCTTAAACTTACCGATTATACATATAAAATTTCATCAAAATCGGTCAAGCCATTTCAGAGGAGTATGCGCACTAACATTGTGGCACGAGAATTTTAATTATTAGAGATACCTAATCGGAATTGTTCAAAACATGGTGCGCGTGATACTGGAGTATCTCCCTATCTAAGCAGCGCGGCAACGCGCCCAGTGTTATGGGGACTTTTGTGTCGGATGTGTCTCGTAACGATTACCTACTCTGGTTAGTGTTTTGTTTTCAATAAGTATATTGTTTTGAAGTGTTTTTCTGTGTATGAGCAGCGTATGTACGTCACCTGTAGGGCACAGGTCTTCTCTCAGAGAGAGAGTATGGGCTTAAATCACTAGGCGTGTCCACCTTTCAAGTGTTTTTCTATTGTTTGTTTTATTTTACAGTAAACTATAATTAGCATGGGCTGCCTGAGTGATCTTAAACGATCACTAAGGTTAAGCAACATACGGCGCGCTCAGTGCATGGGTGGGTCACCGTCAATGACTAACACTAGTGGCATTTTTCCGAGCGGCTCCGTGCTTCGCAAGGCACGTAAAGCAGTTGGTACCGGCTGCAGTCGGAGGCCCTAGGGCGGCTTGAAAACTTCCAGCCAATAAGGCCAGCCAGACCAGCAGACTTGGCCCCCGTGGTGGAGTATGGCCTATACCTTCCTCAGGGAATAGACCCGTGCCCCTCGGTGGGTGCATAATGGGTTACAAACAATAATTAGCCTACGACTTTATTCTCATTCTCAAGCCTTCAAATATCTATATACATATATAAAAGGAGAAGCTGACTGGCTGACTGACTGACTGACTGACTGACTGACCGACCGACCGACCGACCGACCGACCGACCGACCGACCGACCGACCGACCGATCGACTGACCGACCGACCGACCGACCGACCGACCGACCGACCGACCGACAGACCGACCGACCGACCGACCGACTGACCGACCGACCGACCGACCGACCGACGACCGACCGACCGACCGACCGACCGACCGACCGACCGACCGACCGACCGACCGACTGACTGACTGACTGACATATCAACGCAGGGCCTAAACTATAAGGTTAGAAACTTGAAATATTGCACAGAGGTTCCTTTTGTAACGTAGGGGAGCAGTAAGAAAGGATTTTTGAAAACTCATCCCCTAAGGGGGTAAAATTTGGGCTCAAAGTTAGTATGAAACTTTGCCGTTTTTGAAGTTATTCGAATGAAATTTAGTACAAAGGTTCTTCATTTAAAATTATGAAACACGTGTAAAATAGTTTTTTTTTTAAATCATCCCTTAAGGGGGAAAAAGAGGGGTGCAAACTTAGTATGAGACTTTGCCATTTTTGAAGTTATTCAAACGAAATTCAAAATAAAGATTCTCCATTGAAGGTCATGAAACACATGTAAAATAGTTTTTCGAAAATCATCCCTTAAGGGGGTGAGAGGGGGGGGGGCAAAGTTAGTATGGAACTTTGCCGTTTTTGAAGTTATTCGAATGAAATTCAATATGAAGTTCCTTCATTAAAATTTATGAACTACATGTTAAATAGTTTTTTGAAAATCATCCCTTAAGGGGGCAAAAGGGGGTTGCAAAGTAGTATGAAACTTAACCATTTTTGAAGTTACTCGAATGAAATTCAGCATGAAGGTCCTTCATTGAAAGTCATGAAAGACGTGTAAAGTAGTTTTTCGAAAATCATCCCTTAGGGGGGTAAGAGGGGGTTGCGAAGTTAGTAGGTATGAAAGCTCTTTCGCATGCGCTAAAAGTATCCCTATCTTATTTGCAAACACTTTACTCAACTAAAGCCCACGCGGACGTAGTCGCGGGCAACAGCTAGTGCATAAATAAAATAATAAACAAGTTTGATAAGTAACGGTGTGACACGAGATTTTTAACCGATATCAAACACGCCGGGAGACATTTGTATTGGATATGTTTTAGTTTGTAACTGTATTTGGTGTTAGTGTATATCTTCTTCTAATATTTGAAATTCTCGTGTCTCGATGTTAGTGGGCATACTCCTCCGAAACGGCTTGGCCGATTTCGATGAAATTTTATATATAGGTACATTCGGTATTTTTTATACCCCTATTTGGCAAAACAACGTTTGCGGGGTCAGCTAGTTTAGATAAATATATTAAAGCGCTCCTCTCTGACAATCTAAATTTCAAGACCTTTTCTAACAGAACCTGGTCCAGTGACCCTGGTTACTCCATTTAGGAAGTGGTTTACCTCGAGCTCTCTTCTCCTCCACGTTACCCGTCACAATATTAACTATTTTTTATCTGGTTGCAGGTGCATCCATCAGCGTTAATAGGAACCCTGATGGACAATAGCTCGTTTAGCACCGCCATCGGACTGCGACTGGGTTGCCCCATTACCGTGCCCCATCGTTGTCCCTGCGGCAACGACGTCGATTGCCTGGGCCACGATGGCCTGTCGTGTCAACGAAGCACCGGCCGCCTACCCCGCCACGCGGCTCTCAACGACATCATCCGGAGGGCCTTTGCCACAGCCAGGGTTTCGGCCACGCTGGAACCTCTAGGCATCTTTCGGGATGATGGCAAAAGGCCCGACGGTATGACTCTGATCCCCTGGAAACATGGGAGACTACTAGTGTGGGACGCTACGTGCGTTGATACGCTGGCGCCCTCCCATGTTTCCCAGAGTGGAAGAGCCGCTGGTTCAGCGGCCGGCGCGGCCGAAAGCCTCAAACGGCGCAAATACAGTTCTATTGGCAAAATTACATATTTGCGCCGTTTAGGGTCGAAAGGATGGGCCCATGGGGCCCAGAGGCGCGCCTGCTGTTCAAAGACCTAGCGGCGCGCCTAATCGACGCATCGGGAGACCAGAGAGCTGGCGCGTACCTCGGCCAAAGGTTAAGCCTGGCCATCCAGAGAGGCAACGTCGCCAGCATTCTGGGCTCATTGCCGCGGGACAGTGACCTGGGGCAGGTATTTTATTTGTAAATATTGTAAATATACAGTGTGGCCCTGGATAAAGTGCAATCCCGAAAGGGGATGAAACTAGACCATGAATCATTGACTAGAAAAATATAAAAAAAAATTATTGTAGGATTTATTGGTATTTTAAGATTTTCATGTTTCATTAAGGACTCTATGTACAAAAGTATTGATTTCTTCCAAAATAATGGGTCTATTTCTTTGAAATAAAAAAAAACAGTATGCCTAATACCTGGCGATGACCATGAAATAATAAATAGTCCGCAAAAAAGTAACTATCTTGGGTAAAAAAATGTATTTTTATGAAAAAAATGATTTTTTTAGACGTTTATTTTAAAAAACTTCAAATTACTAAAAAAATGTGCCCTATAACTATGTAATTTTATAGCTTACTTTTATTCTTTACCATTTTAGCTTCCAAATAAAAAAAAAACAATGTTCTAACTAAAAAATTGGCTAGGTAGGAGTTATTTACATTTTAGTAGGTAATAAAAGTCAGACTTTAATCACAATAACTTTATTAATAAAATTATCCGTAATTTACAATTTTGCATTTTTATTTAATGCATTAAATGTTCAAAATGGCCTCCTCGATTTTGCAAGCACATTACTGCACGAATATTAATTTGGTTAGTGGCTCTGCGAATCATTCCTGGATCATTTTTAATGTCATTTGCGCACTGAATTATTCGGTCGTGCAACTGTGCCTCGGTATTTATTGGCGTGCTGTATACTGCATACTCTTTGCTTCATGACACCCCATAAAAAATAATCTAGGGGTGTCAGATCAGGTGAACGCGCTGGCCAGCCTACTGGCCCTCCTCGGCCAATCCACCGGTTCGGGTAATTTTCGTTCAAAAATCGCCGCACCTCCCGCCCATAATGTGCAGGGCATCCATCCATTTGGAGATACATACGCCCACGCCGTCTCGTAGCCAGGGGAACATCTTCCATCAACATGGGTAAATTTTGTAGTAATTCTAAAAAACGTTCAGCATTTAGGGTTCTGGGTAAAATGACTGGACCAATTAAAATGTCGTCGATTAAGACTGCCCATACGTTTATTGAAAATTTTACTTGAAAAGTAGATGCCCGCTTCAATCGTGGATTTTCGTGAGACCACTGGTGCAAATTTCTGCAGTTTGTAATGCCGTCTCGGGTAAATGTCGCTTCGTCCATCCAAAAAATGCGTTTGGGAAATTTTGGGTCAGCTCTAATTTTTCTTAGAATCCACGTCGACATTACGCATCTTGGACGATTATCTACATTTTCGTGTAAATGTTGTACTCGTTGGTAATGGAAAGGATGCAATCCCTCCTTTTTCAAAATTCGCCAGACAGACGTCTTCGATATGCCATGACGCAACGCTAATCGTCTTATGCTTGTTGTAGGGTCAGCAAACAGATTGTTTAAAATGGCCTCTTCTATCGCATTGTCAATAACGACAGCTGGTTGCTCACGGCGATCTCGTGCCAAACCAAGTCCAATGTTGGAGAGCCTCCTATGAATCTCTTGAAAATTTCGAGCTGAGGGTATGAGTCTGCCCGGGAAAGCATTTATGTATGCAGTCCGAGCGACTGTTGTGCGACCATGTGACATGCCATAATAATAATGCATGTCGGCTATTTCTCGAGGTGAGAACTCTGTCAATCGCGGCATTTCGTCAACACTTAACAGCAGAACAGGAACAGTCCAAACGTAACGAACAGTAGAAAACGTAACAGTCAACAATGTAACAAAAACTTAATAACAAATCAACGAGAACACAATGCGAGAACGAGAACAGTAGTAGCAGCGGCGAGAATATCGGAGCGACTGTGTAAGTCCTGTTTCGAACCCCCTGCCTCCCCTCCCCTCGCCTTCCCTCTACCTGAGTGTAGAACAAAAGGACTGCGACTGCCGAAGGGCACAGAGTAGGACGGAAACAATGGAAAAAACGGTCTCTACCTGCACGGTAACACGATTAGGCTCCACTTTAAAAGTTCGTAGATAGCGTGTTTTTTTAGTTAGAACATTGCTTTTTTTTTATTTGGAAGCTAAAATGGTAAAGAATAAAAGTAAGCTATAAAATTAGATAGTTATAGGGCACATTTTTTTAGTAATTTGAAGTTTTTTAAAATAAACGTCTAAAAAAATAATTTTTTTCATTAAAATACCTTTTTTTACCCAAGATAGTTACTTTTTTGCGGACTATTTATTATTTCATGGTCATCGCCAGGTATTAGGCATACTGTTTTTTTTTTTTATTTCAAAGAAATAGACCCATTATTTTGGAAGAAATCAATACTTTTGTACATAGAGTCCTTAATGAAACATGAAAATCTTAAAATACCAATAAATCCTACAATAATTTTTTTTAATTTTTTTTTATATTTTTCTAGTCAATGATTCATGGTCTAGTTTCATCCCCTTTCGGGATTGCACTTTATCCAGGGCCACACTGTATAATGTACTAGAATAGTTTTATATTTATGTTATATTTTTATTTATCTTTTGTTAGTTTGTTATTAATATTATTTTATTAATGTTATAAATTTGATTGGTATTAAAATTTCATTGTATATCAATTTATCTCTCGTACTGCCATCCTGATACTGATGTAAAACAGGCGCAAGTGTAAGTAGTCCAGTTCTCCAGCACATGCTGAATCACCATCTCTTTATAATTGCCACAACTTAGAATTACGAAACTAAGGTCAAGATTACGTAACGATCTAATTTATGGTCTAATATTTTTTTAAGAACTTTTTAAGAGACACACAGTTAATTTTCTAAAAATCTGAGTTAGCGTACTGTACCTACAAGCGCCCAGACAAGCGCTTATAAAAACAGTCGCGTAATCAACCAGCAAGCCTAAGTAGAGTTTCTTGAAGCGCTGATCCGGTCTCCTTATGAGCTAAAAATAGGCTGCGTATAGGTGTTGCCGGCTATACTTGGAAAGCTCGGAGTGCAATGTGCACCGTTACGGAGGAACCGGCCTTAGGCGCCTGCGCAGGCCGCGGTCTCAGCCGGGCGGCGCCGGCGCCGGGGTGTATCGACCCTGCTCATTCCACAACTTTTTTCCTTGCGGCCGACCGATGGTTATTGATGTTACGTGTATGAATACTTGAGCTGATATTGTCAGAAGACTTATTATAAATAACAAGCTGTGGCAATTTCATTCGCGTGAGAAATCCCACGGGAACATACTAGGACAAAAAGTATCTTCTGTCAAATGTTAGTGAAATAGAGTGGGTTTTTATACAACATACACTTATGTATTATATTTTTCTGCAATGTCATAATGTTATGTATATATGTATTTAGACTCTCCGAATGCAAGGCAGACAGACAGCGTAGCTTAGTAATGGGGTCACCCTTCGGATGCGAAATCCTAAGGAGCCAGTGCCTGTCACACTCGTTAACCAAATATTCCATACCACATATTATCTTCATATTATATACATATATTGATAGATAGAGAACACTTAATTGCTCAAGCAGAAGTAGAAGGAATTATAATAGGTCTCTTATATCTAAGTAATGGTTCTTATATCTAAGTAAGTACATATAGGCGGTCTTATCGCTAAAAGTGTATTTTCTTTGGGGGAACACAACGGGAGCCTGACTCACAGTTTTCACACCGGTTTTTACGTTTCTTAGACTTCCGTACCTCAAAAAGAAAAAGCGCTAGAATGGATGGAGGTATCAAGTTGAGATGAAAATGCTGCGTGAGCCTTTGCATACTAAAAAAAATTGTTCCCACATAAAACCAAAGTGCGCCTATAATGAATATCTATCTAATCTCTTTAAACGAGCAATTCTTGTATATATATTTATATATAATCAGAATCTCGGAAACGGCTCCAACGATTTTCACGAAATTTTGTAGACATATGCTTTCGGGGCCGTTTAATTGATCTAACTATGTTACATTTTTAGAAAACGTTGTTTTATCTGTGTTTTAAGGCAATTGAAATTTGCTATAATAACATACAGATGTAAATTTCGCGTCTATCTGCAAGGTTGGGATAGTCCTGACGGGAAAACGGGCGACCCGTTTCGGGCCGATTTCAAGAGACCCGGTTCGAGTCATGATATTTTTTTCCAAGTTCTTTTTTTGTTGAAAAAGGATTATTTTAATTTTATATTACAAAAAAAGTAGGTACCGAGCAAAGCTCGGTCACCCAGGTACTATCTCTAATATATAAAATTCTCGTGTCTCAATGTTAGTGCGCATACTCCTCCGAAACGGCTTGGCCGATTTCGATGAAATTTTATACATACAATCGGTAGGTCTGAAAATAGGTTGTTATCAATTTTTCATACCCCGATCTGGCAAAACAACGTTTGCGGGGTCAGCTAGTATTATTATATAGAATAGACATAATAGTATAATG
Organism: Yponomeuta plumbellus; assembly: GCA_947310845.1. Taxonomy (NCBI): domain Eukaryota; kingdom Metazoa; phylum Arthropoda; class Insecta; order Lepidoptera; family Yponomeutidae; genus Yponomeuta; species Yponomeuta plumbellus. The sequence goes on along the minus strand of OX371198.1, from coordinate 11,368,119 downwards.
TAATTTCAATATTTTTACATGGTTTGTTCGAATATTTATGTAAAGACTAGCTGTTGCCCGCGACTACGTCCGCGTGGGCTTTAGTTGAGTAAAGTGTTTGCAAATAAGATAGAGTTACTTTTAGCGCATGCGAAAGAGCTTTCATACTAACTTCGCAACCCCCTCTTAAGGGATGATTTTCGAAAAACTACTTTACACGTCTTTCATGACTTTCAATGAAGGATGTCCATTCTGAATTTCATTCGAATAACTCCATAAACAAGGCAAAGTTTCACACTAACTTTGCACCCCCCTTTTACCCCCTTAGGGGGTGAAATCACAAAAAGGGATATCGGAAATAATCATTATTAAAAACTTATAACCCAAATACCACTTTTTATTGAAATAACTTTGAAAATCAGAGAACTTTCATACTAACTTTGCACCACCCTTTTTCCCCCTTAAGGGATGATTTTTAAAAAACTATTTTACACGTGTTTTTATAATTTTAAATGAAAAACCTACGTACTCAAATTTCATTTGAATAACTTCAAAAACGGCAAAGTTTCATAGTAACTTTGAACCCCCATTTTACCCCCTTAGGGGATGAATTTTCAAAAATCCCTTCTTAGTGCTCCCTTACGTTACAAAAAGAACCCCTGTGCAAAATTTCAAGTTTCTAACCCTTATAGTTAGGGCCCTGCGTTGATATGTCAGTCAGTCAGTCAGTCTCAGTCAGTCAGTCAGTCAGTCAGCGTCTCCTTTTATATATATAGATATCGACAAAATCCCGGAATATTGCAATCAATCAATATACCCTAGTGATGCACTAAATAGGGGTTTGCGTAATTGTAGTCATAAAGAGGCGAAATGGGATAGGAAGTTTGTATAAAGACCTCATCATTCACGCGGACGAAATCACGGGCAAAAGGTAGTTCTGGCATACATTTCACATTCACAATATATTATTATTATCTAAGCCACACATCGCAATGAAATATAGACCAGGTTTTTTAATTCCCATACGACATACTGACCTGCTTAAGTTTTTTATTGTCTCCAGTAATTATTTGAATTAAGCGAAGTTTAAACATTTATATACCGAAATGGCCTTATTTTGCTAAGTACTAAATATACTAAGTAGGTATCTGCCTGTATTGCCTGCCTCGTTGTCTGGCATTAACTCGCTTGACAATATACCAAAATAGAAGTCGATGTGGATTTGTTTCCCGCTGGACGCCACGGAATTAAATTCGTACAAATTGTATTTTCATGTTTTGGATGTACAGTCGACAGCACATCATCCTATACACCCATGCACTCTACTCCGTTGCATTACGGGCGATTTTGCAACTAAAATGTGAAGGTTGACGTGCTGTCGACGGTACATCCTAGAAACGCCTGATATCATAACGAAGTGTAACTTAGTTTAAAGTGACTGTGTTATGTGGGAGTTATAACCAGGTACTTTACAAATTTACTGTACAGAAAAAGACCGGTTACTGACAAATACCTGTAATAGGAACTTTGGCCGGGAGATCCGATCAGCACCATATTCCGGAACGCAATGGCCTCCCGCCGCCAGCGTGCGACGTGAAGCCATTTGCAAACCCCTCTTTAGTTTCCGTTTCCTTTTACAACTACCCTTCAATATTTTTACTATTTAATGCTTGTCAATGTAATGTTTACATAACCCACGATTCACGATTCTCTAATTAAATGGTGACGGATAGGACTATTCTTATGATGAAACTTACTTAAATATACGTATTTACGTATAAAGTTAAATATATGTGAGTGGTTGACCAAAAAGGGACCTCAAGGGAAAATAATTGATTTCTAGAAAATCGCGTTTGATGTTTCGTGTATAGACAGGTTTCGACTCGGCTCGGCTCACAAAAAAAATCATAAAAAAATAACTACGGCACCTAAAAATATTCTGGTTAGACCAAAACAAACCTAAAATACCAGAGATAAAAAAAAAAAAATAACGGTTTCCAATCCCTCTAGGTCCCTTTTTGGTCAACCACTCACATATTTCAAGAGAATCATGACACCTGCATAAAGTTCAAGGCACAGTTGATGAAGCTGGAGGAGCTGATGGAGCGTACCTTTTTTTTTTGTTAACGGGGTGAAATGCTTTGTGCACCATAACCGCCACCCTTGGGGGAGGGCGATGGCCGTGTGTCGGACTCTCCTCTCCTAATAATAGGAGATTCATACCTCCTAAAACACCCCGGGGGCCGTCCTGTCGCTCGTGCGATGGGGCGCCGCCGCATCTCGCAAGTGGTGTAACCACAACGCGAATGCGACAGCGGCGCCCCGGCGACGTCGACCCGACTCGCAAGGAGTCGGGCCCACCCTCACTGGAGAAGGGGCATGGGCCCCCCACCCCCTTCTCCCGTCACGATTTCGGACGGCAGGTCCCCAACCTGCCGTCTGTGACCCTCCCTCAACCGGCGGCGCAAGCTCCGCGCGGCGTCCCCCGCGCCACCGGCTCTCCCGGCGAAAAGGCGCGAGCTCCACAAGCCTCCAACTACCGAGGACCCGTTGTGGCCCTCTGCCCGGATCCTCAGCCCATCTAATAATCCCTCCCAAAAAGACACCCCTCGGCCAGAGACCATATGGGGTGCCCAGTCCCTGGTCCCTGGCTTACCTCCCGCAATTTCCCTCCCAGGCCCGGCTTGTGGATCTCGCGCCCCTCCCCGCCCCTCCAGCCCTCTTCCATGCCCTCTGCTGAACAGAGGGACATAGAGGAGGGCCCCCACCGTGTGTTTTTTATAGAGGTTGTCTCCTCGCGGCCCGAAGGCCCCCGGCCCCGCTCAATGTGGGGTTACGGGTGCGGGGCCCATGGTGGACCCCGCGGGACATCCAGCAGCGCAAGCCACTGGACGTCCCCCTCCCTCTGGTTTTGGTCCGCGCCGGCCGAAGCCGGTACCCCCCATATCTGGAGGGCGTTCCCCTATCCGCCACCCGGGGGACGCGTCCGATGGAAGACCAGAATATGTAAAGGTTGACAACCTGTCGACTGTACATAATGTCTACAATACCATACTCAATAATTTACAATGCAATTGCCAGTCATGGTAGAGCCTATACTCCTACATAACCTTCGATTAAGATTGCTAGCAATAATAGTTCCATAGCAAATCAAACATGCGAACCAAATCGGTATTTATTTGCCTATGATGATAAACTGCTTAAACACTGTAAAAATGAGAAGCTACGTGAGATGCTTGAACTACCCATTGTTTCTGAATAAAAAGGGTGACCACTGATTTGTGCCTACAATATACATAAGGTAATTTTATTGTTAACGAAATTTCCGTCACAGTTGTAATTTTTTGTATAGACTTTATTATTTTGGCCATGTGACCCTGGGTTTCTCAAACAATTAGAATAGAAAAAGTTTATTTATTACACATACACACTTACAACCTGTAAGGTATGTGTAATAAATAATTTTTAGGGTAGCGTGTCATAAAATTACAATTCAGTTTATACAATACTACCTGTTGCCCGCGACTACGTCCGCGTGGGCTTTAGTTGAGTACTCGTAAAATGTTTGCAAATAAAATAGTTATACTTTTAGCGCATGCGAAAGAGCTTTCATACTAACTTCACAACCCCCTCTTACGCCCTTAAGGGATGATTTCCGAAAGACTACTTTACACGTCTTTCATGACTTTCAATGAGGAACACTCATACTGAATTTCATTCGAATAGCTTCAAAAATGGCAAAGTTTCATACTAACTTTGCACTCCCCTTTTATCCCCTTAAGAGATGATTTTCGAAAAACTATTTTACATGTGTTTCAAGACTTTCAATGAAGGACCTTCATTCTGAATTTCATTCGGATAACTTCATAAACGGCAAAGTTTCATACCTACTTTGCACCCCCCTTTTACCAACTTAAAGGATTATTTTCGGAAAACTATTTTACATGTATTTCATGACTTTTAATGAAGGAACTTCATATTGATATTCATTCGAATTACTTCAAAAAACGGCAAAGTTTCATACTAACTTTGCACCCCCCTCCTTCCCCTTTAAGGAATGATTTTCGAAAAACTATTTTGCATGTGTTTCATGACTTTCAATGAAGAATCTTTATTCTGAATTTCATTCGAATAACTTCAAAACGGCATAATTTCATACTAACTTTGCACCCCCCTCTTACCCCCTTAAGGGATGATTTTCGAAAAACTATTTTATATGTGTTTCATGACCTTCAATGAAGAATCTTTATTCTGAATTTCGTTCGAATAACTTCAAAAACGGCAAAGTTTCAGACTAACTTTGCACCCCCCCTTTTTACCCCCTTAAGGGATGATTTTCGAAAAACTATTTTACATGTTTTTCATAACTTTTAATGAAGGACCTTCATATTGAATCTCATTTGAATAAATTCAAAAACGGCAAAGTTTCATACTAAGCTTGCACCCCTCTTTTTCCCCCTTAAGGGATGATTTTTAAAAAACTACTTTACACGTGTGTCATAATTTTAAATGAAGAACCTTCGTACCAAATTTTATTCGAATAACTTCAAAAGCGGCAAAGTTTCATACTAACTTTGAACCCCCATTTTACCCCTTTAGGGGATGAATTTTTAAAAATCCTTTCTTAGTGCTCCCCTAGTTCTTAGGAACCCTTGTGCAAAATTTCAAGTTTCTAACCCTTATAGTTTAAGCCCTGCATTGATATGTTAGTCAGTCAGTCAGTCAGTCAGTCAGTCAGTCAGTCAGTCAGTCAGTCAGTCAGTCAGCTTCTCCTTTTATATATATAGATGTATATTGCGTCGCAGTCTTAGAACTTGTTAATCTGTGCGCTAATCTACTTTGCAAGGTACAGCGAATTGTGATAGTAAATCTCCCCGTTTTCTGGTGGTCATACTAATATTTTATGTCATATCAGTATGACTACGAGGATATACATGTCCTCCTGCAACATGATATTTTTAGAAAAAGGTTTTTCCTTCCTCCTGTATATTATAAATATACTTTTCTGTGTAAATAAAGAAATTAGGTAGTAAATATGTACTTCTTCTTCTATTATTAAGTAGTATTTACTTGTAGTTTTATGTGCTGGCATTGGTTTTTCCTCTACAGGAATGTTCAGAAAAGTTAATATGACCAGGAGGATATGTAGGTATATCCTCGTAGTCATACCTACCGGTGTGACAAATCAGTATGGCCACCAGAAAACGGGGGTAAATCTCTTGTTTCTTGTGTGCTGTAAAGAATATTCTCTATCTTATTCTAATAGATTATTTGTTAATAAGTGTGACATCAAGATCAGGTTTAAAATTGAAGGTTGTCTCTTAGGCGTCGCCCATCCTGCGTTCTGGATGAGAGTGGGATAGCGTGAGTCGTTGTCCATCGTTGTCGCCTTTCTCAAAACGTGTAAGCTAAGTGCTTTGGACAATAAATGGATGTAAATGACGGACGCCTAACAGTGCATTCAAGTTGAATCTTAGTGCACAGGCACCATACTGAATTTTTGCGCGAATTTTCAGAAATATTGGTAGACAGTTCTAATTATTTTCAGCTGATTAAATTAATCGAAATTCGTTTCAGTAGGTATTTTGTGAAAGTTTTATAACGACAGGCAAATGGATGGATGGACAGACCGACTGAGCTGTGGTGGATAGTGGTAATACGATTCAAATAATTGGGTACCTACACCTAATTAGGTTGTCGATAGCATTACACTGAACGTCAAAATGCTTTCTACGAGTATAAAAACGGAAAGAAATCATGTTGTATAGGCCCGGGAGTCCCCCTTAATAATAAGATTTATTTTAATTTAATTATTTATTTTTAGAGCGGTGGTGGCGTAGCTAGTAGTGGGGTTGACTCTTGCTTCTCGATCATGAGGGTCTGGGTTAGAACCACGCATGTACCAATCCGGACTTGGCCCCCGTGGTGGAGTATGGCCTATACCTTCCTCAGGGAAGAGACCCGTGCCCCTCGGTGGGGACATAATGGGTTGATGATGATGTACCAATGACTTTTAGTTACGTACATTTGTTTGTTTGTACAGCAACACCATTCGCTGATAAATTGTGCCCGGATAACGGCGACAGGCTTGCCGCTTGTCACGTTTAGGACCTAATAATCTCTGCAAAACGTGGGCCCAGCCCTAGTGATTGGTGCCTCTGCATACCCCCTCGGGGATAATGGGCGTGAGTTTATTTATTATTATTTATTTTAAAGTAAATAAACTACATTTTTTGTGAATATTTCAAGCGACTACCTGTTGCCGTTATCAATATCGAGCCAAAACGAGCAAAAAAATCACGTTTGTTGTACGGGAGCCCCCGTAAATATTTATTTTATTAGTATTTTTTGTCATAGCGGGAACAGAATACCTCATTTGTGAACATTTAACTGTGTGTTCATGAGATGTATCTCATGAACATGTCCGTCCGTCTGGTCACAGACGGACGGACAGCTAAGTCTGTCAGTTCAGTAATAGGGTTTATTTTAACCTTTGGGTACGGAACCCTAAATACCATTGATTCCACAAAAAAGAGTAATTACGCGTCAAAAACTCTTTCCTACCATTATGACAGTAAAACTGGCTGATGTTTTTCCTTAGGGAAAAATATGGTTACAGTGCCACCATCTTATCTGTTCAGTTGATAGCGGCGCTAGTGGAAAATTTAGTAGTAAAATCTAAGAAATTCACCTCGAAAAATGAGAATATTTTAACCGTCGTTAAATTTTAATGAACATATATGTATTTATAAATCTTAGTAAGTGAATAAATAAAACAAGAAATGGGGAACAGAATTTACAATTAATTAGTTAGTTACAGTTTTGCCAACCTGAACATATAATTTGATGGCGCTGTATGTAAGAAAAGTCCAGATAAGTTGTCAATTTTCCAAATAAAATGTATATATAGCGAAACCGATTTTCTGTAATATATTGAAATGCACGTTTAAATGTTCTTTATCATAAAAGAAAATATGTAAAAAAACACTAGGTACATCCAAATTCTTTGTCGGCGGGTAGGTTCTACCTACTCTTCACGCAAGATGAAAGAATCAAATGATGTGGAATTTTTACGGAACAAAAATACTATGGACGGCAGTCAGGTAAATCGATATTGCTACAGTTATGCTTGACTTAGATAAGACCGGGTAAATATGAATATTCCTACTGAATAACAAACGGAGCACTTCGGATTGAGTGCAAAAAGAAACATTTTGACTAAAAGACCGTTTAGTCAGTGCAATCATATTATTTTCGTTTCTGACGAAGGTATGTGGCTAAAGCCGCGTTAGTGCCCTGCACAGCAAGGGAAATCTTTTGGCTCAGATATGCCCCGTCTATGCCACGGTTCCTCAATCGACATGATTAACTTTTAAAGAGCAGCAGTAGCTCAGAGCTAGAACTATGGCCTAATTTCTGAGAGTTTGTGGGTTCGAATCCCGACATTTTGGTTCGCAACTTACGACACTTAGATGCATTGCAGAAGAGCAGTTTACTCGAAGTTTCTTCACAACAACGGTCCATGGAGTCGTTGGTTGTATGGAATCTATCAAAGGCGCTCGAGAGAAACCCTGCCCTGGATTTTCAGGTAGACCTTTGATGTATATTGTATTGTATGATGTTTTATTTCTATAGTTGTCTTCACTCCAATCTGTCAGTATTACCTAATAATATATGTTCTGTACCAGATATTACGTTTATGTGGATGTAACCAAAACGTTGCTTATAAACGTTAGTACGAAAAAATATATCCTTTTATCTTAAGAGTACTTTCTTATCTTTTACAAAAAAAAAACAAATAAAATAATAAGCACTCACACAATTGAATTTTAATAAGGGAATATTGCAAAGTCAGTTTTATTACACAATCGACGTTATATTTACCTACGCTTATCGTTAGTGTTCAGTATATATTTATATACCTAACTTAAAGAGACTGTAATGTCTGTAGACTGTCACTGTCATTAATTCTTTATCCACTGTTATTAACCACGCGTTGATGTACAATCAATCAATCAAGACCAAGATTCATCCACCTAGTATATTTTTAAATTTACTAAATACGATCGTCGTATTCCAGCGACGACGATCCGGTAACTTCGATGACAATTTTTTTATCTAAGCGGCAATCGGCTATGCAATTTACATCGAATTGACACAATAAACCATGAATTAGTTCCATGAAATAGGGCCCTGGTGATGGTGTGTGTCTGGTATTCTTAGGAAGCCATAGGCGCGTTGCAGCGCACGATGGAGCGTTCGTCGCGCGAGCTGAACGCGGGTGTGTTCGCGCGGCCGCAGGAGCGGCACGTGGCGTGCGCGCTGCTCGCCTGGCAGCAGCTGCAGCGCAGTGCACACAGCCTCGTTCGGTCAGCGCCTCTATTTCTCCCACCAAATCCTGAACGCTTTCAATCGTCAAACTGTCAAATTGTACTAAATTCATCATCATCCCATTATGCTCCACGGAGGGGCACGGGTCTCTTCGCTGTGGAAGGTATAGGCCATACTCCACCACGGGGGCCAAGTCCGGATTGGTGCAGGCTTGTAAGACTAGTGGCTGGTCTTACTGTCAGAAGTTTTCCAGCCGACCTAAGGAGTCTGACTTGGCTTAACGACTGCCATCTATCGACGGCAGCTGGTACTGATGCTTAACGTACCTTGCGAAGCACGGAACCCCTCGGAAAAATGCCACTAGCGTTAGTCATAGAACGGTCACCCATTCATGCACTGAACGCGCCCTATATTGCTTAACCTTCGTGATCGTATAAGATCACTCAGGCGGCCGGGGCTACGACCGATTCTAATACTAATTGCTATCGCTAATGTCAGGATTTAACAAGTCGCGTCACATGCGTATCGTAGGTTCTACATTTACACTTACCAAACTTTATACAGAGAAAGAAGATTATCAGTTCTAATGCAAGTACATAATTTTATTACGAGATTGCTTAATTTTAGGTTCGCAGAATCAAAGCGCGATGAGCTACTGAACACGAATGATGATGTAAAAAGCGAAGCGACTTTGCCTGAGTCTACGGATGAGAACGATACTGCTTCAATTTTACAAAAACAGAGCTTCCTCATGGGGCCGGTTGTGGCGCTACCGCTTCATACGAAGGTCATCATGCGCGTGGAGAAAACATCTTCATCCAGCAAGTCGAGCAAGTCGGCTTCGGCGCCGCCAAGTGTCATCAAGAAACTCGAAGCGGCGGTACGTCTTGACGGCTTTTATTTGTAATTTTTCATATAAATTACGTACTTTACTTCATTGTGCAATAAACAGCACATTAACCTTTACATACGTTAATTCTAATCAGTTACAGTAAGGACGACTTTGTAATAAATAATGTATAGGTTGACCTGCTGTCGACTGTACTTCGTGTAGGTACATTATCGTGACTATGTACCAAATCTATCCAATTTGTTCTCGATGGCAAAGAGATTCAATGTCTTCACAGAAACACGTCGGACGTCTCATTCTTTGTATGGTTGTGCAGTCAACAATGAGCTGTGCCCGAAACTTTTCGCAAACGTTCGCATTAGGCTAGAACATGACCGCATAACACGTGTCATGGTCTGTATCCGATCTATATCTAATTTTTATCCCTAAAAATCATCCCTTGAACGCACCGTTTCATTAAATTCAGCACTATCTTCACCGCACGCCAACTATCCGCCCAATACCTTTTCGGGTGGAAAGAACGTTCAATATATTCAGTGATTTGTTATTCGGATCTGTTTGCGGAATATTGACAAATGCAATGTAGGATGTCCACGAGTTCACTGGACCTACGATCTAGGGCACGCTGGATGATTTTTTTAGTCGGTAAGTAGGTACCTAGGTACTGAGATCTCACAGGTAATCTACTATTAATATTTTCTATTGTGAAGAATACAATTTTACGGCAAAAATATGTATATTTATTGAAATTTCCTTACCCCCGATAGATGTTACGTTGATGTTCAGAGCATAAACGCTATGTATGACAAAATGGTACAATACCTACCATTTTGTCACTACTTTCGGTATGAGACAGATTTTCTATTTTTACCTTACGGTATTCATAGTAACGTTGTATTAAAATACCTAATAATACTACAATGCAGGGACTGCTGGGAACTTAGTGAGTTAATTTCAAATATCAGGCAACCTACCGGCCATAGGTACCTACACTCATCATTCTTGATTGTAAAATATCTACAGAGTATTGCAAAATTCGAAATTGTATCTACAGTTTTTCAGTTAAAAAAACATTTGATAATTATTTACTCCGACATCCATCTAATACATTTGATGTAATGAACAATTTTAGAAAAATAGCAAAACTTGTGGATGTAGCGTTTTTTAAAATTTTTAATATAAAACTGAAACCTGTACCCAATTAAATTGTGCGTCTGGCAGGGCGGTTGCATAGAGCTGGGCTGCGTGGCGAAGCTAAAAGAGCTGGACCGCGGCACGAGCGAGCTGCGCGCGCGCGCTTCCAAGCTGTCGCGACGTGAGGCCGAGCGCGCCGAGTTGCTGGAGCGCGCCGAGATGGCGTGGCGCGAGCTCGAGGTTGGCTTCCAGCGACGCCTGCGCATCGCCGATGAAAAAGAGGAGCAGTACGCTACAAGGGTATGGGATTCATTTACTGTAATTTACCCCCGGAGCGCGCTGAGATGGCGTGGGGCAAATTCAAGGCTGGATTCTAGCGGCAAGGCACCGGGACACAGCTTGGAAGTAACTAATTTATTTTAGAACTTTCATATTTTAACATTGGCGTCGTTAGAAAGATTGACGATTTTAAGTAGGTAGGTACTTCTCCCCCAATTTAATACAAACTAGTATTGCTACAATTTATTTATTTTTCACAAATGTATTTAAGTTAGAAAGCAAAGCGATTGGTAAATGCCGGAATCGAATCCACGTGATTGAAAGACAATATTTATACCTTATTGTAATGGAGGGGTAGAAATCACTCGAATTCTCCTCAGACTACAAAGGTGTTTAAAAAACAAGGTGTTGAAAAACATTATACGAGTATACTCGTATTTCTTTCTTCGGGTTTTGCCATGAAGTCTTCTTTATAAAATAAATAAACTCACGCCCGTTATCCCCGAAGGGGTAGGCAGAGGCACGAGTCTCTAGAACTGGACCCACGTTTTGCCGAGTTTATTAGGTCCCAAACGTGACAAGTGGCAAGCCTGTCGCCGTTATCCGGGCACAATTTATCAGCGAATGGTGTTGCTGTACAAACAAATGTACGTAACTAAAAGTCATTGGTACATGCGTGGTTCGAACTCAGACCCTCACGATCGAGAAGCAAGGGTCAACCCCACTACGCCACCACCGCTTTCCTTATATGTTTATGAAAACTATAGGTTACTCGAAAAGTAGGTTCCTTGATAGAAAATTAAGGAAAACCTACTACTTAAAGTGTAAATAAAGAAAATGTATTGCTTGCAACGACCACTGTTAACCTGCAACAATTTCAGATAGAAACGCTAATAGAAGAGCGCAAAGAACACAAACAGACGTGCGTGGACCTCATTGCGAAAGTCAAAGAGAAGGCCGACTCACTCGAGAAGCGTAAGGCGACGATGCAGAAATGCGAAGAGGAGGTATGCGGCCTAGCATGCCTCTGTCACCAGCTCAACGAGGAAGTCAGACATGTGGACTCCGCGCTGGCCGAGGCTTCCACCAAGTTTCACCAGCTCGACAGGGAATGTCAGGTACACTCCGTGGCTTACAGGTTTCTCTAGACACAAATAAACCGTTGACGAATATCGGCCCTATGACCGTACCTACTATGTTGTCAAGTCGCCAGGGGATGTTTGTATGCGAATGGCGAGAGACAATACAAGGTGACATGATGGGAATTGGTCTATATCCAGCTGTAGGCAGTGGTGATGATGATGATGAAATGAAGTATCAGAAAAAAATATGTCATAGATGTGACTTCGTCGACTACGTTCAGGGTACAGTACAGATATTACGTTAGAGGACATGTAGAAAATACAGACTTGGTGGATGAATCGGACATGCCTCTGACGAAAAAGCACCATACTGTCCACTATATCGTCTATCGGAGACAGTACTGGAACATATCCAAAATTTTGAAAATCCAGTTTTTTACACCAAAGGTTTCTATTTACAGTCTATTTTATTTTTTACTATCTAGTGCAGTATACGAATATCTCTAACACTCCTTTTATTTATTTTTTAATTATACTAAAAACCATTACAGTACGCTACTTGACTCGTATCAAATTGGACGCGATAAATGGATATTTCCTGTAGCATCTAACGTAAGAAACCGAAATATATTGACTTTGCTAAGTAAATATGTAGGATGGCTGCAAAATTTGCAAATAAAAAAAAAATTTTTCGCTTTTAAATCGGAACGGTGAAAACACTATCCGCCATCTTGAAAGCACCTTTGGTTGTAAACAAACATCTATCAGTCGTGCGTGCGTAGGTTCTATTGTGACTCATACTTCTTTCGTGGCACGAACTCTACCTATGACATTCAAAACTTTGTTTACAAACGTAGAGGACTTCAAACCATAGACAAAAATGGCGGACCACGTTTTTGGCTGTTTAGCAAAGCAACGTTTTAAAATAATGTTTTTGTTGCTTTTAGGTCCTCAAAAAATATACTAAAATATTTTTTGGTCTAATGGAAGAGATATTTAGCATTTAAGACATACTTGAAAAAAGAGTCAAGTAGCGGGTTCTAAGAGATCAAAACTTTGATTGCCAATTACTCGAGTATGGTAAATTTTGAAATGTTAGATAGACCGATAGACGATAATACATATATGTCATAACCAATCTAGCGATATAGGCAGAACTAACTATAATTACAAAGAACTAAGTACGTATATCGTTTATACTGACTGCATTACATATGGGAACGATTATATGACAACTTTTATTATATTTACACATCTTCATCGTCGAGCTAACGTCTATACAAAGAATTTTCGATATTGATTTCTATAAAACGCATTTTTAAGCAGTCAATAGCTGATCAACCTATTTCTCAACAGCTTCCAAATTTTTTCTATCGAACCATTTTTATGCTCACTGCATATAGGTACATTTTAAAACATGATATTGACCGCCTTGTTATTTCATTTCTCGATTCAGCTATCTATCTGAATATCAAAAGAATATCCTTTAGAAGAAATCATCAATAAATCTTGTCAGCGGCCAAATCGAACAACAATGGCTGGTTTCACCCAGATCAAATGTAACCAGCGGGTCAGATCTGTCCAACGTTTCGTCATCAACCCATCATGTCCCCACCGAGGGGCACGGGTCTCTTCCCTGAGGAAGGTATAGGCCATACTCCACCACGGGGGCGAAGTCCGGATTGGTGGAGGCTTGTAAGACTAGTGGCTGGTCTTAATGTTAGAAGTTTTCAAGCCGCCCTAAGGCGTCTATTGATGGCAGCCGGCACCAACTGCTTATCGTGCCTTGCGAAGCACGGAACCGCTCGGAAAAATGCCACTAGCGGTAGTCATAGACGGTGACCCATCCATGGACTGAACGCGCCGTATGTTGCTTAACCTTAGTGATCGTTTAAGATCACTCAGGCAGCCCAGGCTACGAGCGATTCCAACGTTTGAAAACTTACAATTTTCATCCCTTTCTCTCTACCTAACTATCATAGCTGAAGGAAGAGCAAGCGCAGCGGCGTGTGAAGACCTTGAATAGTCAACTGGAAGCAGCGCAGCAATTCACACTGGAGGCGCAGCTGGCGCTGCGCGGAGAGCTAGGCGCTCTGCAGCATCAGATCGAAACCGTCTCCGCCGAGTTGCTCAAGAAAGACGAGAAAAACGAAAAGATTAACGATGAGGTAAGCCAGCCCCGGCGATAGGTCCTGAGTGTCCTAAGTAGGTACATACTAAAGTTAACCTAAATTTAGTATCAGGATCCTGTGAGGCTGTACAAATAACAACATACATCAGTACAACCTACCGGATTTTATCAAAATTGAAAATCTTCTGTAGGTACGCATAAGGAATATTATTTTGCTTACAATCTTGAAATTATGGATCAACAATGGATCCAATACCATCGAAACAAACATGCTGTCAATCACAGCCGGAACTAGATAGCTGTTTTTCGTCAAAATTGTCCCCAAATTAAAAGTTAACCGCACCGAGGAAATAACATTTTCGGAAAGATAAAATAAGATAACATAATAAACATTTACTTAAATACAGGCACACATAAATAGCTTCTGGCCCTACACTGGGATACCCTGGGTCGTGGGAACCAGAAACAGCGACATCACAGACATAATGTAAACATCCAAGAACAAGATAAGATTCTGATAAGAATATTCTTAAAAAATATTTTATGAGTTGTAAAACCTTTTTTGTGAAACATTTTTTACTGGAATGTCGAGTTGTGAAATGATTCATTTGAGTTGCTTGTCTGATTTGTTTGTGATTTAATTTGATCTAATTTACTGAAGCGAACGAGTAAGTGTCAACATGTAAAAAATTTGGTTTTTCAATATGCCACATTTATAACACTGCATTTTATTTAGCAAAGTTATACAAAACGATATGGCTAATAAATGCCAATAAGCAATAAACACAATAACACTGTTATTACCTGATTTATCCCTCACTCGCAGTTTATCTAACTAAATATTATATTATATCCTCGTAAGGCCCGACCTTGAAAAGAACAATTGATTTTGTGATCACTTGAAGACATTGGGCCTCACGAGGTTATCATGAAAATACAATTTGCTTAAGAGATCTATGCCCCAAAAAATACCTAAAATTTCAGTGGTCCTCAAATAAAAGCGATCCTACTGCTGCCAAATGTTCGCAACCAGCAAAGATGTAGGAATTTTGTTTAAAGGCAGATTATGATCGATTATTTTATGCTATTGCGCTACGGGAAATGTAGGAAGAAGTATGGAGAGCTGACAAACCTCTTTTTTAATTATAGGCAAAAAAAAGTAAGATAGCCACCCCGACACCATATTTACTCACGATAGTAACGATTGACGCTGTTGATGGGAGTGCAAATTCTCTAAGCTATTTTATTTTCTTTAGTGTTTGTGTTGTCTTGTTTGGTTGTCTGTCTGTTTTTCTTAAGCAATACTTACCTAAACCTATGTGGGTATACGATGCAAGCAAAGCTGCGTGCATGAGCTATTTTGAGTGACATGTAAGTTTGAGAGATGCTGTGTCTTTGTTTACCTTTAGTCGTTCGCTTCAGTAAATAGATTGTACACATTTAATTTGTTATTGAATGTATCCATTTTATAAAGTGTGGAGCTCCAAATTAAAAGAGAATTTAAGGCGAGTGACAATTGTGTCCCTTTTCATCACACAAACATTAAAAAAGTACAATTAAAGAAAACATATTTTTATTAAAATATCTAATCATCATTAATACTAATATCACTATCTTCATCATCATCGCTGACATGAATTATTAAGAGAGCTAACAGCAGCGTACTTCACTTTTCTTAAAAGGTTTACGAAACCTTGAATTAGTAGACAGTGATGCCAGCTAAAGAATAAAATAAAGTAATTAAAGTTAATTCGATATATTTTTCGTGATATTGAAATATTTGTTATTTTTTTAATAGGTCACTTGAGTAAGTAAATATTTAGATTTACTTTTTTGTAGGTAAAACATAAAAAATACATAGCATTTTATTTTTAATTGCCCTCAAATGGGTCAAATTTGTTTCTTTTTCAGTGGAGAACTTTTTCAGTAGCAACACTTATGAAATGTCAGAATCTATGTTTTTTATTTTATAATACAACCAAGTTAGTCTTTGGTGAGTCTTTATCACACTATTGGGCCACCATGAACCTCGTTTGCCATCGATATAATAAGCCAAGGATAACTATTTTTTTCCTTTTCTAATTTAGCTCTCTCCCTTTCTTTTTTTGAAAACAGGCTGAAGAGGGCTTATACTCTGTATTGGGAAAAACAACCGACTCAGTTGTATAAAATTACCTCTGAGATCTAGATCTAAGCTAATCTAGATCTCAATTCTAAGCTACCGAGTGATATCGCACTCTTATGGAACGCCTTTGGTAGCAATTTCGCAAAGAGTTGATCAACTCTGTTTCTTGAAAATTTGTAAGGCGCTTGCTATAGGGTTATGCAAAATAGGTTATTTTAAAACTTAAAAATAAACTAATTAAATAAAAACCAACTTCAGAACTCTACACCACTAAAAACGCAGATATAATGAAATACGTATACATACATGTAGGTATTGCAGAAATGTACATATCTATTGGTCTCGGTGCCCAAACTGTAGTATATAATAATGTAGGTGTAGGTACCTACATCATTATTACTACAGTTTCCGAGATTTAGCCCGTTTGGACAGCTGTCATTATGAAGCAATTAGGGATGAAAACCAAATAAATCGGTGTCGTGAATAAGCAATTATCGTAAATCGTGATAAATCAAACAACGTTTGTTATTTTAGAACTCGGCTTGTTATTTTATAAAGGGTTTATTTTATTGCATTATGTTAGCATTATTTACATTTTTAAAGTTATTTTAAATGGGTCCAATCATTAAGTACTCCATGGTTTATTTGATAGTAAGGGGATTATTTTATTGCAGTGCAACAAATTAGATACTTTTAAGGAATCAATCCGGACTTGGCCCCCGTGGTGGAGTCCTTCCTCAGGGAAGAGACCCGTGCCGTTCGGTGGGACATAATGGGTTGATGATGATGATGATGATGATGATGATGAAGGAGCCTTTAAACGGGTCCCGTGGTTTTGATCTCAGGGAATAGATTGATAAATTAATAATAAATACTGACAATATACTGCTTAATACTACTGCTTACCTACTGTTTGAATAAAATTAGCTATTTCTACTTTTTTACAATGTCAATGTATTATCTTCTACAAAATGTTTACCACCTTTCAGTGGCATCTGGATATTGCAATGAAACTTACGAGGATTCGTTTTGTTTTATGATATATAATATTTACTCAGCATTACTTTTATTTACTTAGGTTTTAAGTCGTCGCTACCTTTTACGTTTAGATACAATATGACTAGGAAAGTTTTACGCGTTATCTTGCTTAAATATGTTCTGTGTTATTTTTTAAACTCCATCATTTTTGCTCAGATATTTTATGTAGGTTAGTGTGTAGGTAATTACCTACTGGTGATATCAGCATAATATAAGCTCTGAAATAAATAAGAATGTGTTGCGCGTAGTCTTCTAAACTAGATTTAGTATGTATGTTATCTATCAGTGCTGCAAGTCATGAATATTGATTACATCGATGCTTGTCGGTTACTGAACGGATTACTTGAGATCCTAACATTTATAATTACTTTACGATAAACTGTTTCATAATACTAGTATGTCTGCTTTACCATTGGCGAAGCGACGGACATGCCAGGCTAGTATATCTCATCATCATCATCAACCCATTATGTCCTCACCGAGGGGCACGGGTCGGGATTGGTGGAGGCTTGTAATACTAGTGGCTAGTCTTACTGTCAGAAGTTTTCAAGCTGCCCTAAGGCCTCTGAATTGGCTTAACGGCTGCCGTCGATAGATGGCAGTTGTTGGCATCAACAGCTTAACGTGCCTTGCAAAGCACCGAACCGCACGGAAAAATGCATCCATGCACGGCTTACAATTTGGTAGAACTGAAACGCGGGCGGGCCGAGTGAACCGCGTATCTAAATGCACCTCTGCACAATTCAGGCACTGAGGTGTCTGTGATTTCGGCGCAGATAGAGCAGCTGAAGACTGTGAAACTGACGCTGGTTGAGGATCTAGAGGAGTGCAACCGCGCTTGCGACCTGGGCCTGCAGGGCAGGGTGGCCGCGCTGAAGGCCAAGACTGCGGAGCTGGCGTTCGCGCGCGATAACGCGCTCAAGTGCTCGTGCCAAGTTCCCAACGAGGTTGCCGTGCAGGCGCGCCGCTCGCCCTCGCTTGCCGCGCTCTGCTGCTGCCCGCCCGGCAAGAGAGATGAGGCAAGACATGATTTCATCAGTATTATTAATACTCTATGGATTTCATTCTTACATAGCTACAACTAAAATCTGTACCTGTACATCTCGCACGCCTAATGGAACCTTGACCCATTAGTAGATAGGTCATTTGAGTTACGCACTTGTATGATGGACTTATCCTACTTGTTGACGCATAAAATTAAAACTGATTTATTAATTGATCATGAATGCTTGTATTTTGAACGTTATGATTAAATATTGATGAGATCTGAGTACAAAGAATCCGTACGTAACTCAAATGACCTGTCTACTAATGGGTCAATGTTCCATAAAGCGTGAGGTCATTTCAGTGCCTAAACTCTGTGGTTCTGTGATGTGACTCAGTCTTTAAACTGAAACCTACACTACGGTGCGCTGGCATAGCCACTCAAACGTCCAGGCGCGCGAGCGACATTAGCCTCACCGGTCCACGAGTCAAAGGTCACTTTCTTCGCGCTTTTTTTCGCGCTTTCACCCGCGACCTTCTTAACAAAATATATCTTAGCTGAAAGACTACTATAGCTACACTTAAACAAAAAATACCTGCAGATAGTTAAAAAAATGCACAATTTTATAAAATTACAAGAAAATACTCAGCCTAATTTGAAAACTAGAAAATAACTTACAATTTGCTAATTTTCACAAAAAAACGTTTAAGTCTACTTTATTTTGAACTTTACCATCCGTTTTACAGTTTTCGTTGATATTTATCTTATTAGAAACCAACTAGATAATCTAACGATTGAAATGATACTGGTATCACAACATAATTCATTATATTGAGCAGGCAATTATAATCTCAATCACTGTAATTTTAGGAATCGTGCTCTTGCACGTCTTTAAGAAGCAAGCTTCTGAATGACTTACTGGAGGAGTTGTTCAGCGGGCTTCGCGCGGAGCTAGGCGATACGCTCAATTCGCTGCCGTGCCCAATACTAAAGTGCCTCGAAGTCTCGCACAACTGGGAGCAGGCAAGCACCCTCAAGAATAGCCTGCAGAGCTTTTTCTCGAAGTTACTCGCGGGAGAGTTGGACATAGCTATAGCTACGTCCATTGAAAACTACCACGCAAAGGTTGGTTTGATTTTTGGTTCGTCTCTGAATACGCCTGCAGAACTTATATACCTATGTCGTAGCCATATCGTAGATTGTGCCATATCATGATGTGGTTAGCCATATCACGAAATGTGTCCTTTTCATGAAAAGGCCAAGTCAAACTGGCCGTATCGTTTAATCATCAACGTTTGACGATATGGCAATCTACGTTTTGCCATATCATAATGTAGGGTACCCATGACTTTTCCATGCTCCAAGCTGATTTAACACGTTCATGCGAACAACGTTGTTGGACGTCATATGACGCCCGACAAAGATCGTTATTTTAATACACAACGTTATAGTACGGCGCCTTGCCATATTAGGAACAAAGAGTTCTGTTGCTGTGCTACGACACATCAAATTATTAAAACTGTAGTGCGACACTGCATTGACTTTTTGCTATATTTGAGAACTACCCAACCTGACACAATGTACCTACTTTGTTTGCGCACAACGTCATTGTACGTCGTACGCCGGTAAGTTGTCCTTCTATTCAGTTGACCTGTGCCCAGCGCAGGAGGAACAGGTGCGCTGTTCATATTGTCACCCATGTGTATCATATAAATAAATGAAATCGTAAGTATTTTGAATAATATACGTTTATTTTATGATCATTATTGCTGTGAATCTATCTGGAAATAATATTTTTGTGTTTTACGTCTTTTGTAGATTGATAATACTAAGCAGAAGCAGCAATCTTCCATGAAAATCTTCGAGTCCTCTGTTTCATCCAGAGAAACAACCCCTGACCGGTTTGAAGATGACGGTGAACATGGCTCGGATTTTGATTGTGATCCACTTTGTGACGACGACGACGACTTTTGAATTTTCCCCAAGGCAAACAGCCAAAAACATAATTAACCTGTGTAAAAAAGATTTCATCTACCAAAATTGTTACTCCTGAAAACGAATCCTATTCAGATACCACATCAGAGGATTCTCATAGTACCACTGAGGATTCAGACTGTTTACGTTCAAGTTCCGAAAGCATTTTTTGCCTCTCACAAAAGAAAATGCAGTGCAAGCAAGCAGCCTATAACAAAAAAATTAAAGCTAGGTCCGAAACAATCAGATTGCGATCAGTATTGCTAAGATGTTAATAGACTCTGAAATGTTGCGAAGAAATGTGGGAGACGGTATTTTGTAGGACACCTATTTGCTTGACAATCTTGAAGATATGGGGAAGCAATCGCTGACACTCTTGCAAAACTCCAAAAGTGCGAAAAATAATGAGATACCGCAAGTCCATGCTCTAAATCCAAAAGATCTTTGACCGCGACACCGAAAAGCCCATAGCCAACATTGGAAAGCAGCCTTCGCCATCATCATCAGGCTATATTAGTCCACTGCTGGACATAGCCCTCCCCTAATGAGCGCCATAGCGCCCTGTCTTCAGCTTGCCGCATCCAGCATCTGCCTGCAGTCCTTCGCAGATCGTCATCCCACCTGGTTAGAGGGCGTCCTACACTACGTTTGCCGAGTCGCAGTCTCCACTCAAGAACACGAACACTTCGCCTTCGCCATACTTATTCCTAACGCTTCTTTTTCCACCATTGGAAATAACGCCGATTGTGCAATCATCTATGCCATACTTGGCGCCTAAACCACACGTGCAGACGTCTTCGTCACTCGTGGATGCAACATCAAACGCGCAGCTGCTTTCGCCACGCTTGACTTATGCGCAGCCACCTGCACAATCATTGGTTGCTGAGCATTTGCCTCCACAATACTTTGACCCAACACCGCAAGTGCAGTTGCCGTCGCCAACCCTAGACCCAGCACTGTCCACGCAGCTGGCTTCACCATCCTTGGACCCAAAGCCACCTCCTCCAATCTTGGCCCCAGCACAACAGCTATCTTTGTCGTCTTCGGATCTGCCATTGCACGTACAGCCACCGCCACCACAATACCTAGACTCTGTTACACCCTGCAAATAAAATCTTGACATTGATAATAGCAATGTAGAAGGCAATCAAAGACGTTCAAGAAATCTTAGTCCTGAGCCAGCTTATGAATGGGAAAACACAACTTCAGATATTCCTGACATTGACTTTGATAAAGCAAAGAACAGACTGGTACCAATGTCCCTGCAATCAGCAGCGTCGGCAATTTATCTACTAGCGACAATGAAAATTATATTGGCAGTGGCTACTGGCTTGAAAAAAATCCATTGAAACCTCAATCGACGAAAAACCAAAATTACGTGAAATGTAAAATGTGTACCAAAAAGAAGGTTAGAAGGGAGAGAGGGCTGTCCAGAGAAACCAGCACTTTGTGTAATTTGCTTTGAAGAGTGGCATAATCAAGACTAATATATTGTAATGCTAAATTATTTATTAGACAGCTGTTAGATGGCTATTTACCTGTTGTTACTATAGTTTTTGATATTTTTAGTTTCTGTGAGGCTCTGTGACTAAATAACTGCTTTGCTAGATAATGAGTGGGTATTACATAATATGTTGTAATTTTTTTTCAAACATTCTCGCTGCTTAAGGAGTTATCATTAAGTTTTAAATTGTCATTATCATAGCCTACTTTATAGAAGGTGATTTGAGTTTACTAGAAATTAAAGAAAATTTGGCTTCTTATTAGCAAAGTATCAAGAACTGCTTCATCATCATCATTCAGCCACAAGAAGTCCACTGCTGGACATAGGCATAGGACGTATAACTGCATATTATGTAAGATAAAATATATAATTAAGTAATAGAAAAATAAACACTTTGATGTCCGTTGAACTAATTAATTTGTTGTTCTTATCTATCCAAGTAGGTCTTTAACCTAAATCCTTGCTCTCATATCCTACAGAACCTTCATAAAATCCTAACGTGATACGACGTTGCTAATTATCAAACGTATATTCGTTATGCTTTATGCTGCTGTTGTTAGCTGTTGAAGATATATTTGTCTTTCCTCTATATCACAGGCGTCTTTATACGCCACCGTTATTATACGTTGTTAGCAGTTGCGTATATTTTTGTCTACTCTGTACAGCACAAGCGTCTATATACGTCGACGTTGTAATACGTTGTTGGCGGTTGTCTATATTTTTGTGTACGCTGTACAGCACAGGCGTCTATATACGTCGACGTTATAATACGTTGTTAGCGGTTGCATAGAATTTTATCTTCTCTTCAGAGCACATGCGCCCATATACGTCGACGGTGTAGGACGTCAGTGCAATATATTATAGCTTTTATGTTGCTACCTATTTGTACAACGTCACTGGACGACCATTCCCTTTGTATGAAAAATCAATGTGCTTCACCGCATAGTACTTCGAAATTGTCATGTTAGCGTGAACGTGTTAAGTCTGACATATTTACTGCATTGAGCTGAAAAATAGATTGAAGATGCCTAACGTATTTAGTGTTTTGGCGCATTTGAACCTTATAGATTGAATAAAATACCAATAATACAAGCAAAAGTTTATATTTTATCACTCGTAAAATACAATGCGGTACAATGATTACAACAAAATAAGATCTTTAGAAAATGGCACAAAATTAAGTTTAAGAGTATCATAAACCTTCATAAGCCTCCATGGTAGAAATACACAACAAACTAACATCAGCGCCTCTAACGGTGGATAATGGAAGTATTTTACGATATGGCCGATAACGTTTGGCCGCATCATGAAATAGTCATGCATTTCGCCATTCAAATCGTCAAACGTCGGTCGCTCTTTGATCTGGCTAAGCCATTTCATGATACGGCCAGTTTAACTTGGCCTTTTCATGAAAAGGACACATTTCGTGATATGGCTAACCACATCATGATATGGCCAATTCTATGATATGGCTACGACATAGACATACTTATTGTATGGAAAACATGACCAACTATCATCAATCATCTACATGAATAAAATCGGTGATCAAAATTATACACAAAAAATATTGTTTCGTTGTAAGTTAATGATAAGCTTTATCATACAACGCCATTTACCTAATTCTCAAAATTCCAAGATGACGTTATTCCTTTTCAGAACTAGTATGTTTCACTAGTACAATATTTACTTTTATCAGTACTACATAGTACCTATGATTAAAAGTGTTTCAGGAATGGCGCATTTTTTAAATACCCCTGTATCACTTTACCCTGTCCAGTAACGTACCTGTGTCCTGTGTCTGTCCCGTCATGACGTCAGATAATGGTTTTTAGTGGGTGGGTGGTACTTGCGTTGACGGCCCGAATAGCCAGGCTGTGGGCAGTAAAATCAGCTCGCTGGCGCGGCCGCCCCCGCCTGCGCACACCAAGCCCGCCGGCGACTGCGGCTGCTGGGCCAATAACAACATGAAACATCGCATCGAAGAACTTACCAGTCAAATGTTTGACAAACGCATCAAGGAACTCCACCTGGACGGGACGTCGCTACAAGAGACTAGCTTAGACTCCAACAACAAACAAATCTTAAACTCCAGCAACAGACACAGCTATGACTCCAACAACAAAAGTAAGTACTTAAAAGGTATTTTGTTAAAAAGGTCAAGGAGTGCATCAGTCGAGTCGAGTCAGTAGGTACTCGATGTGATTTTGCAGAGGGCCAATGAATGTCAACTACGACGATCTCATCCAAGTGGCAGGAAGACGCTGTATGCAAGCCGCTTCCAACCGGTCTTTTTGGAAATCCATGGAGGAGGCCTATGTACAGCAGTGGACTTCTTGTGGCTGAATGATGATGAATGTCAACTACGAAGGAGATTATCGCAATTCGTCGTCAATATCGCAACAGAACAGTAAATATTACGTAATAATTTTACAGTATCGCGAGGATCTCGAGATTCTGATGAGCGTGATCCGTCTGTGCTATATTGCCACGTGCCACATCCAAGAAAGAGCAATAAGGAAGGAGATGCCTTGTCAGCTTTCTTGAAACGTACTCATAATGACGTCACGCAACTTCGTGCTCAAATAGAGGATCTGAATAAGGTATGTTATTGAATAGCAAATAGCAACATTAGTTGTGTGGAATTGTTTTACGGATACCAATTTCTTTGTAAGTTCATATCGACGTCCTAGTGTGAAAATATCGCATGTGCAGTTGGGATGTTTGTTTTCTTCCTCTTTTGAGTTATAAATTTACGACTTTTTATCTCCAATTTTAGACTTCTCGAAACAAAATTCTGGCTTTGACGATAGACATTGCGTAAAACTTATGTTTTATATAGAACGGGAACTTTTTCTATTTATAAAAAGGGTAGAGCACGTAAAGCACGAATTAAATAAATTTATTTAAATTGGATAAGTGGTGTCCGATATTACTTTACCTCTTTAATATTATTGCTGTGGACAGATCGATACTTGATAATATTTTTTACACAACACGAGCTTTGTCCCCATCTCAAACTAGGATACTACGTGCTATGGTAGCCAGGCAAGGAAATTACAAATGTGTCAATACGCCTAGACTAAAGCCATTTGTACAAATGAACGGCTCCAGTTGGAATCAAACCTAATGTATTAATTTCAAATAATTTATTTTAGGAAACAATAAAGAAAACTGACTTAAAATCGATGGAAGAAAATATAGTAAAATTATTACAAAATGCTACAGTAAGTATCTATAGAAATTGCAACAGGCCGTATCCATCCAAAAAATCCTACTCGTACTAATTACTCATCAGTGTACAAACAGGACCAATTAACGTGATATTTGGATCGAGTGGCGTTTTTATGGATACTCGAGCGATGTCATGTAAGAGCACTATGACACTGGCGATTTACTAGCGATTTGAAAGCGTTGCGATTTCGCAATGGCCTCGTTGCATTTGCGCAGCGACCCCCAGCGACCACGAATACGCGGGCGCCGGGGCCGCCGCCGCCGCGGCGATTTGTCGCCGCGATTGTCGTCGCTCGACGCCATTTTGTACAATCGCGTTCGACAGTCCGACCCGCCCCACTTGAGTCATATCAAAGGTACATGTGTAAGCTGAGGTAACAGGTACAATCGTCGTTGATAAAATTGATTCAAAGTTATGTTAGCTTTGTTATCCTCGGGGATAACGGGCGTGAGTTTATTTTATTTTTTATGTTAGTTAAGATTTAGAATCGTCGTGCGTTACGGAATAGATCGTAGTCGCTCTCTCTCAGTCGATTACACTATAATGAATCCTTCCTAATAATGGATAATGAATGATTCATTGTTGACATGTATGTGCTTTCGTTGTCTGAGTAAAGTAACAAAGCAGTAGCTCGCTGCGCAATCGCATCGCTTGCAAATCGGTCGTAAATCACTAATGTGATAGGGCTCGCCCAGGTCAAACATTCTAAAATTTTACCTGTTTATTAGTAGTAGTTTCATTCCGCATTCATTTACTTGGTTTTTTATCGGAAAATTCCGACCAGGGGCTTGTTTAATTGAATAATAATTCATGGTTTACTATGACAAACCGTTGTACATTGCGAAGTATATTAACCCATAATTAACTAGTAGGAAGACTGCTACGCAATGTACGTACATAGAATTGTAATAATAGTAGTTTTTATGTAACTCTGTCCATATTGACAGCCGATATTTACTTAGCTGTAAAGAATTTAAAGTTGTTATACTCGTAAAGCTATACTTTATAGCAGATGTAAACCTCTCTTTCTATGGAACCCTACACTGTGCTTGGCTCATCACGTACTTGGCGGTTTTTTACTTATTGTGTTATCAAGAAGTGTTTTACTAGTACTTAATCAAATTTGCAGTTTAGCTAGTTCGCACATATATATTACTGTACTTTAATGTATAATTTATAGAGTGCCAAAGAACCAAAGGGTTGAACGTGTGATCAAGACTATTCCATATTATACAATACTTATCAACAGCCATGTAACGCAACTAATATTTGTTTCAGAGACCGGATTTTTCAAGTAACATCGGAAATAATTTGACTAAAGAAGATTATAAAGAAACTGCTAGTCCTAGATATAAATCCCCCAAAAATGTTTCACTTGAAAGTACCATCAAAGTACATAACTATAGAAATGTAACCGTTGAAAATTCTCCTAGAAATATTAACTTCATTGACATAAATAAAAATATGCTCAATTATAAAAAACGACCAATAAAAGATTTTTGTCCCCCAAAAAAATTTTCGAAGCTATCTGTGTATGGTAGTGGGCAATTAAATAAAGCTCAACAAAAAGTTTTTAAGAAATACACTCCCGAATATGCCGTAAATGTGTGTTTATGTCCCGATCGAAAAGAACCACCTGGCCCAGGCGTTTTTCGACAAGAATCTGTTCAAGTGCAAAATATGAATATTGCTAATAAGCAGTCACACTGGGCTCGCACACTTCCACAAGACATGAAGTCCAATCAGGAATCATTGAAAGATGATCTACAAACTGCTCTACAATTCGAATTGGAACTATTCAAAGAAAGTGAAATACTATCGACGAATAAAGAAGTCCCGCGGCATGAATACAGCTTAGAAAACTTCAATGCACTTACGCCAGCTTCTCTAACCAATTGTGTCTGCATAAACAAAATGCCGTCAACTTCTTCAGTTGAACGATTACTAAAAGTTTTAAACAAATGGAAAAGGGATTTAAATAATTCTACCGAAATAAGTACTAACAAGAATTCAGAATTGATGGGTAACAAAACAATGATCTTGAAAAATAGTGACCCCCAGTTGAATTCAAATATAGTTAGCATGCAAAGTTTGAAAAGAAATAGTTTGCATAGTTCATATAAAGGTGGTTCTCATGGCACAAAATTTGGTGTGCAAAATTCGAATAAAAGTAGTACTCAAAGTACAAACAAGGCAAGTGCAAATTTACATAGAAGCAACGTGCAACTCCTAAACAAAGCTGTCGATAGTCCGACAAAGTTGTATTCGAATGTTGTGGACATAAATAAAATACCTGATATTGCAGAATTGGACAAACATAGTCAAATATCGAAGAAAACATGGTGCAAGAATGCTGATCTACTAGCAGATAGCAATAAAGAATTATTTTTGATTATATCTAATAGTCAGAATAGCCTTATGATGGAAACAGATAAAAAATTAGACTCTAAAACAAATCGTCTTGTTTCTGAATCGAAATACATGGGTCAAACAAATCTTAATAAACTGAAACAAAGTACATGTACATGTCATTGTGTCGATAATAACGAAAAAAGTACTTGCAAATGCGCAGACAGCTATGAAGATAAAACTAAGTTGCAATATCAAAATCCATCTAGAGGCACTGAGGCATACTCTAAGGACTTTAAGGATTCTCGTGAGCAAATAAAAGTTAAATCTACTATTTTAAGCAGCCAAGCTAATGGGAACACTCTACCATGCATTAACACGATTAGTTCTAAAGAAAATCAAGGTCAAGATAGTTACTATTCTCCTTTACCTATCCTGAGCACTCAAACTAATGATGATCATGTTTATGTAGAGGACAAAAAATTAAATAAAAGTAATAGCAATTTGGCGGAACTTCTTAAAAAATCTGAAGGTTTATTATCAAACAACTACGATTACAATGTAAGATTTTTAGGTGTCACATTAAATGATACAAATGTTGGGCTAGAAAGTGAATCTTCTCTCCTTATAGGATATGCAGAAGAAAAATACAAACTAAACAAGTTTGTAAGAAGTAAACAAAGTTTTTTATCAAAACACAAAAGTAAATTATACACTAATTGTAGACAGTCAAATGATCAGGAGACATGTCGGTGCTACGACAAGTTCGAGGACTTGAAAACATACTTTAATGACCTTACTAATTGTAAATCTCTTGTTGCTAATCAGGATAAATCATTAGATGTTCAAAGTTTTAACGACTCAATTACAGAAAAAGACCTATGTTTTTGTTGCGATGAAAATAACGACTTAGAATTAAATACTTTCGAGCTCATAAAGGATCATTTAAAAAGTAAATTACAAGAATTGAAGCTTTCATCTTGTCAGTTTACTTGTGTACCGCGAGAAGATGAGGAAAAACTACTTACAGCAATATTAGTAAAAGTAAAACAGGTGATTTCAGATAGTACAAAGCGTACCTGTGAGTGTTCAAATGTTTCAAAAACACAAGGCAGCTGGAATAGAGCGTATGCTTTACTGCAAGAATATTTAACGTCTAAAATAAAACGTGTTCAATGTGTATGCGGCTCACCATCATCATCATCGGATGTCAATCCACTTGTGCCTGACTTATTAGACAAGGTTTGTCATTTAATTGAGAATGATTTTGACCGCTTGAAGAATATTTGTCACACAGGTGTTTTACAAAATCATCGTTTTGAAATTCCAGTAAAGGACAAATGTATCAAAGATTCAATTAAAAATGTTATGGTTCATCGAGTAGACGTCATAAGTACTATATTACCGGACTTTAATAAAACGAATAAATTGTCGAAAGAGATTTCTAGACAATCAGTTTTTCAAAATCACAAGCAGATTTCGAAACAATCATTTCTAAAAAATCATAAACAGATCTCTGAACAATCATTTTTGAAAACTGAAAACGTATCCTCTCAGGTTTCTAAAAACTTGGAAGACAATAATTTATGTGAAATAGGGTCGACATGTCTGAAATACGACATAGTATTGGATAATAAGGTAAAACATGACAAAAACGATAATGAAGAACATGACCAGATACCCCCTGAAATAAAACCTAAAGACGAAAACTTGGAAGTGAAAAAAGTCCCACTTGAATATCCAAAACTATCTAGCTATCAGTCCTTGATAAGTAGTGAAGGCATTTTAAATAAAAAAGCTGTTTTAGAAGTAAAAAGTGAAAGTAAAATTCCATATGATAAGTTCCCAGAGTTAAAACCCAATTTTGGTGAATGCGCTTGTGCCGCTGCTATTCGGTATCAACTGAATGCGCAAAAACGAGGTGAGAGAATAATGGATATTAAAAAAATCGCCATCAAAAATACTCAGAATCAGCACAATTTTACAGATTACGAATACGATGTACATGCAAGTGTGAATACTTCTTTTAGCGATGAAATAACGCTCAAGCATATAGATGCGCATAACATTAATCATAGTCAAGACGCATGTGCAACAAACACAGTTGAGGAGTCGTGTGATCATTATCATCGCTGCCTTGCAGGTTTAGCATCCCGATTATATCAAATTGATAACGATCCTCGTTTTCACCCGCTTGAATATCCCATTTTCGAAGAGAAAGTACAACATGCAAAATCTGAAATGTATCCAAATCTTGAAAACTCTAACAGTAGTAATCCGGCCTGTGATTGTAGCTTGATTCCCCTATGTCATGTTAAAATGTTGGTAGAGAACATTGAAGATAAACTTGCTAATTGCAAATGCACTTGTGACTCCTTTAGTTCAAATGTTTGTCCTGTACATTCTAAATTATATGAGTAACTGGCAATTTACATAGGTATTGGATTTTGAAATTGGAGCGTGGCAAAAATAAATCAATTAAATTAATTCACATATTATTATATTACCAGCTTTGTTATGTAAATGTAGTTTTTTTTTGTATAGTTACCTTCTTAATTCCTTTGTATTGTACTTAAGGTATCAGAAATATATTTCGTACAAAATATTTATAAAATACGTCAATTGGGTTCAATTTTTTTAACAGTTAATGTATTTACTTTTAAGGATTCGATGTCAATTTAATCTAATGGTCCGGAAGGATTTTCTTGACGGAGACGATTAACTATGCAGAATGATGTATTTTTTTAATGCACAATTTTTTCATTATATACGACGTTTAAATATTCTACGACTTTGATTGTATTAAAACCATATTTACGTAAGAAAGCATTAGCTTTTCTAATTTCCACAAACCACGAAATCATGTGGTTTTATGAGAAATAACAAAGTTTTGAGCACCTTTGAAACGCACAAAACATGTTACCCTCACTTTGAAATGAATTTTTGTCATGTTGCAGTCATTTTTATTTTAATCAGATCATTAAGGCCAGCTTTAATTATTAAATCTACATTACACTCGTATTTTTAACAAACATTATACAGAACTGTGCAATAAATGGGTTTCGTCTTACGCCAATGTATTTGTATGGGTAACCTAAACAAAAACACATCTGACTTTATTTTAACACTTTGCCGGACAGTCATATGTGATCTATTGTTATTTTTATTGTTATAGACTGCTATAGCCGTCCCTGTCCGCGAATGTGTTAACTGTTACAGAAATCATTTCACTGTTGATTCCCTTCAACATTTGGAAAATAACGCCACATCGTTAGTGTTTGTTGTGACTTTGTGTCTAAAAAAGTTTGACCTAAAGATTAAAAAATAATAGTTAATAGTGCAATTCATATACAAAAATCATGCTTGGAAGTTTGAACATTATTTCCAGAACCTTCTTCGAGATAAATCGAAATTGCTGTACTGGCCAATTACACGCGAGCAGCTGCATAACTGTCGTGTTTTGCGGCCAAATAAAGTACATAGGTACCAAGGACCTTATTAGTATTACGTTCATGATAGGTAAAATCATATCTGTTGTGTTATTTAAAAATGGAACGATCTACTCCAAACAATGACAACCAAGGAGGTAACTTATCAGAGGTTTTATTTAAATTTCGAACTGGCTTGCAACAGAAAGCTGGATATACCTACCTATTGAAAAAAAAAACACTTTAACGAGGTAAAAATTATTGTTGTTCGTTCGTTTGTGGTTCGTCTGATTTTGAAAGTTTATTGAATTTAACAGAATGAGTTCATAGTTTTAATTTCCGCGCATTATTTGAGAAAAATCATATACAGGCCTTTGCCACAACTAGGCATTGATGGACTCACGTAAGTGTGCCTCAGCTTCGCCTCGGCCCTCATTTTCACGTTCATCCATCAATGCCTCTTTTACTGGCCGCTCCAGTAATGTACTATATTTTTCAATTTAATTGTTTACTTCATAACTATACGCATAATAATACCTAATTTTATTATTTGTATGACAAAATTATAATAGCGAATGTGAGTGGAAGGACCAGTAAAGGACGCCCCAGGCACATACTTCGATGGATGAAGTATGTGCCTGAGGCGGGAATGTACTAACATAGGGCAAGATAAAAAGTAGCCGATACTGGCGTGCGTTTCAATAATACGGTATTTGACACTATCGACAATAAATTATTTGAGATGCTCGATTAAAACCAAAATTACAAAATGTTTCGGAAAATGTGTTCTTTTAATCATTTACTAGTTATTACATTTTTTAAATAGATGAAACATAAAAAGAGTGCTCTGAAATATGACGTCACAAGCAAGTATTTTCATACAAAATTCCGTTTTAAAAGTAACTCATTTGACATTCTGTCAAATACCCAATTATTACATTCATACAATAATTTAACCTACCTGGAATTTTTGTTCCAGCGTCCCGTTTGACCTCATGGTGTTTTTGTTGAGATGCCCATTATCTTTTAGCTGCAAGTATTTTTTCCATAATCAATATCTATTCTATTTCACCTTCAATGGACGCAAACTATCGTAGTGATATATTTTAGCTCCGGATTAAATAAGTGTGCTAGTTAGTCAACACAAAATGTCGATTATGAACATGAATTTTTTTTCACCATTTTCCGATAACTCTGTAACCATGGCAACATGTGCAAATGAATAAATAATACTACATTGATTCAATTGTTTTCGATGGTGATAGCTTGGCTAATGGTTTGTTTTCAGCCTAAATCCCCAAGCCCCTACTACCTTGTTTTGACAACGCATCGAAGATATGACATGATAACGATAACACGTCGATTTAGAATATTAATACCTATAAGTAAAGTACCAAAACATTGTTGTTAATTTCAAACTGACCGTCGACTGAATCGGTTGCGTGGATGAGTCTCAAGTGCATAATAAGTGCACCTACCTGGTCTATTTACCTTCGTTCTGAGTCGTAGTGTTTATGTGTAATTAAGTTTGGTTTTGTGTAAATCTGAACTATGGAGAACGAAAAAGATAAAGAAATTAAACAAGAGAACAGAAAAGATGTGAAATTACGTAGCCCTAATATTTTTTCTTGGCTCTTTTTTTGTTGGGTGTGGCCTGTATTGTCTAATGGAAACAAGAGAGATGTGGAAGAATCGGACCTTGTTGCACCGCCAAGCAAGAAATTTAAATCTGAAACACTCGGAGACAAATTAGAAAGGTTAGAAAATTTTACTTTTATATTTTTATATATATTTTTTTTTATTGTCAAATCTCATGTGTAATTCCTGGTGTACATACAATAAAGAATATTCTATTCTATTCTAGACCCTGTTACAATTTTCTAATCAACTGTAAACAGCTGTTCGTTTTTCATTAAAAAATTGTTGGTGTACCGGAAACGCGGTAAATAAGTAGGCTTGCGAAGTTTTTTTTTTATTGCAGAGTATAACCACTCTGTAATTGGTCTGGTATGTGCGTTATCGAAGTGACGATGACTGAATGTTGTATAATGCTGCGGCCACACTTGAAAGCGAAGATTCGTGTTCGCGTTGTCGCGACAAAATTTTTTGCTTGGCCACATCAAATAAACCTTCGCTACGTCGCGACAATCTAGAACGTTGCTAAATTCATTTTTCTCTGTGCGGTATTTTACCGACAGTAGCGCGAAGAGTGTTTGTGTTCGCTTGATGATTCGCAATAGGACGAATTTTTTAGCCAGACATGTCGCGACAACGCAATTTCGCGTTATCGCGATAGTGTGGCCGTACCATTAGAGTGATAGCATGAGCGTTGGATGGCGAGAACAATGTGCAGATCTTATTCCGATGTGTTGGCACAATTTACAATGTACAATTTACATGGGTTCAGTTTTTGGCGCTAGTTAGAAACAATATAGATTTTGACTAGGTATTACTGAATTAAGTATTTTTTCTATTAGGTACTGGCTGGATGAGCTGGAGAGATCAGCTATGAAAAATAAGAAGCCGTCTTTGACAATGGCGATGGTGAGAGCGTTCTGGCTGTCATACACGCCAAGCACCTTGCTGCTTCTGGGAGGCATTATTCCAAGGTAACAAAACATAACAACAACATAACATTTACATACAGGCACATACATTGCTTCTGGCCCCACACTAGGATACCCTGTGTCGTGGGAACCAGAAACAGCGACGTCACAAACATGTAAACATCCAAGACCTGGGTTTCTTTTTTTTGTCCCCAGCTGTGATTTGAACCCGGGACCTCTCGCATGGTAGTCAGATGCGCTAACCGCTGCGCCACAGAGGTCGTTGACCTCATCCTTCTAACGGGTATCTTACACATATTAAGTAGGTACGCAAGAAGTTAAGAAAATTTTAAGTTAACAATTAAATACTCGTATGGACAGTTACTGAAGAGCTCTTTAGTAGCAGCAACCATTAACAGGTTTTTTTTATAAAAACAAGATTCCTCTGAAACACTCCTTGAAAACCGTCAAAAAAGAAAAACGACATTAAAGTACAGGAATGTTTTAAGGGTAAGTGTTTTTATAAATAATAATTGTGTTAAGGATAAAATAGAGTTAATTTTCTGTATGGTGGCCTCTCAGCACCACACAACCTCCGTGGCGGTGACTGAATTGTGAGTCAACGGCGGATCACTAAACATTAGGTAACTTAGAATTTAGTTTTGTTTTAGATCACATACCTAACACGTGTATGTGTATGCTTACCGCAATGACTATTTATGTCCTCAAGTTAATTTTCGTCAGGCGTTCCTATGCAATTTCGATAAGAACAGCAATGTGTGGGGATCGTCCACCCTTTTTTTTGTCAGAAAACATCGAACTTAATGAACATCGTTCAATACCATTATTAAGTTTGCCGTAAAACGTCAACAACTCAAAAAACGAAAAGAAATTAGATAGAAGATAATAATGTTTTTCAAAATTTTATTTTATTCGATTTTCCATGCTTTGCATTGGCATTGTTTGCTACTTTAGCACTTTCTCTTGTTATCTTTTAATAGCGTGATTTGTCTAGTAGCTTATCTTGTCGCTTTGTCTGATAGCTTTATTTGATGGCGGAAACCATCTATTTTAAAACTGCATATTAATTTATAACGACGGAAATTTCACTCTTGAGGATTCGTCCTATACTATATCTATTTCGCTCCAACCCAAGGAATAAGTTTTGAAACCGAGTTTGGAACTACTTACTGAACTTCCAAACTCTTTGCTGCAAAACTTTTAAGTACCTCAACATCATCATCAACCCATCATGTCCCCACCGAGGGGCACGGGTCTCTTCCCTGAGGAAGGTATAGGCCATACTCCACCACGGGGGCCAAGTCCGGATTGGTGGAGGCTTGTAAGACTAGTGGCTGGTCTAACTGTCAGAGTTTTCAAGCCGCCCTAAGGCCTCTGACGTGGCTTAACGACTACCATCTATCGACGGTAGCCGGCACCAACTGCTTAACGTGCCTTGCGAAGCACGGAATCGCTCGGAAAAATGCCACTAGCGTTAGTCATAGACGGTGACCCATCTATGGACTGAACGCGCCGTATGTGGCTTAACCTTAGTGATCGTTTAAGATCACTCAGGCAGCCCAGGCTACGAGCGATTTTTTCTAATTGTCAAATATTTAAGTACCTAAGTACCTAATTGTCAACTATTTGAAATTGGAACGCAAGTTTTTTTTAATGCAAAAAATCAATAACATTGGCGCGCTTTTTTGTCTATGTTCACTTATTTTCTCGGAAAAATGACATCAAGCGATAATGATAGTGTCTTCTTAACACCAGAATATATAAAACGACAGTTACATTTGAGTGGTATCTTGTAAGTGTTATCTTTTATTTCATTCCTCTCAGATGGTAGTGAAAAGTAGTGTTCAACACGGGCGCAAATCATTTTTGGTCGCGGTAGTGTTGAATAAAACATTTTGTTTGCACCCTTGGTGAACAATCTACTATTATTAACTACATTATGTATTATAATTTACTTTCAACTATTTCTTTAAAATAACACAGATTTGAGCAAAATATCTAATATTTTTTCAATGATGAAAATTAAAAATAATGGATAAACAGCTGGCCGGCCACAGAAAAACAAATAGGCGGGAAAGCGGCAATCCGATTTTCATTTGTTTTTTGCAGATGTAGAGTTTTGTATATTTCTGTATAGCAGAGAATTGTATGAACACAATGAGTTACTCAGATTCAGACATGGATCACCGATGATCTGTCTTCATGCAATAATTAAATGTCTGCCAAAAATCTTTAAAAATAAGCAGGTACTCACAAACTTCACCAAAAAATTTCGGAACTTGTATTCTATAAAATTCGTCTAGCTTTCAAAAATAAACACAAATATTCCAAAGTGTTCTTTATCACACAGGACGTTTCAGCCTATTCTGTTCACCCAACTACTGTCGTATTGGTCGGCGGAGTCAACTATGACGAGGTTGGAGGCTGGCTACTGGGCACTTGGCATGCTCGCGCTAAACTTTCTGGGCATGATGAGTAATCACCACAACACCATGTACGTTAGCAAGTTTGGTATGCGAGTACGAGTAGCCACTTGTTCCTTGTTATACAGAAAGGTGAGCATTATGGCATTATTTTAACGCATTTTTATAGGGCCTACGCCATACAACCGTTAGGGATATTACTCTTTATCGAATGTTAATTGATCATTCGAATATCGGTGAAGCCGCAATGAAACTAAGTTATTCTACCTATCAACAACGTTAAATACAAAAATAAGTTGTATGGAAGAGATCACTTTTAGCCTTTTAGTGATAAGGCTGCCGTCTGTACTCTTAGATTAAGAAAAGCCCTTGTAATCTCCTTTTTTATGTACCTACAATAAAGTGTTCTCTCTATCTATCTGAAATACAAAATTCTAATTATTTTATTTAAAAACTGTGACTTATTAAACGTTACAAATAAAACTAGTTTTAGAACTAAAACTTTCGTAAGCAAAACATATTTTTAACTATATTCCGGACTATTTTTTTTCCGGAAGAGTCCGACCAGGTTACGCTCTGAATCGCAGAGCTTAATCATGCTGAGTAGAGACGGAGCTCCTGTCGTCGGTTGCTCGTTTCTGACTCGGAAAAAAGTTACTGAAACTACATAGTTTTGCTGCCAATATGATACTCTACCACCGCATTATCTAGCGGCTATTGCAGAGTCTATCTAATAAGCGCACAATAGTCTAGAACTGTGGTAACAACTATAGTCTATGCTGTTTTAGTTACTAAGACTGAGCCAAGGGTCGCTGCAGAAAGTAGCGACGGGGAAGCTGGTGAACCTGATGTCGAACGACGTAGCACGCTTCGACAATGGTTTCATTTTCCTGCACTACTTTTGGGTGATACCGGTGCAGGTCAGCGTGATCATCTACTTCATGTACACGGCCGCGGGATATGCGCCCATCGTCGGCCTCGGCGGCGTGCTGCTCATCGTCTTACCTTTCCAGGGTAAGTTCACATCAACAGCAGACGTGATTATATCTAACTAAGCTATTTGTGCATATCTATCTATGCTGCCCGTGAAAGACGCCCACTGTTGGGCACAGGCCTTTTCACCGTCATGCCGACCGCACAGGTCCCCTGCTAATTTTGTCCATAGTCCTCCAGCCATCTTCAACCCATCGTGTTGGGAGCTTACCCAAAGAACGACGGCCAGTTCTCGGTCACCACTGAGATAGTTCGCCAGCGAATAATTCCTATGGTGGAATTATTAGCTGGCTTTACGTGCCTCAAGAATGTGATGTTAAGCTCGTTCAAAAATTTCGCATTTTTCGATTTTTCATTTGTTATGCTATTAATGTTCTTAAGAATCAAAAAGACCCCTAGATCATGGATAGGGTGTTTAGATGCCATTAAGAAAGACACATCAAATTCATAAGATACATGGAGCTGAGCACTCCTATTAACTTTGGGGGCCTCGCTAGCTCCACGCTCTAACCACATGCATTGAATTTAAATTCAATGCCACATGTAACATTATCTCCAGAACAGATTAATATTATCTTAGTTTGGCTAGTACCTTATGCCATGTCATGGTGATAGTGAACTAAATTGTGAAAATATTCTTTCCAAAATACTCGATGAAAGTTAGAATCAGTTTTCGGGATAAAGATTATAATTTTTTTCTTGACTTCCTTTTAGCTGGACTTACAAAGTTAACAGCAATTTTTAGAAGAAGAACTGCTGAAAGAACAGATAAGCGAATCAAGTTAATGAACGAAATCATCAACGGTATACAGGTGCCTTATAGTTTATTTTTAAATTGAGCTACTACTAATGAGATCGGGGTTTATCAACTCTTTGTTAAATTTAAGGTGATAAAAATGTACGCGTGGGAAAAACCATTCCAAAAAATGGTGAAAGCAGCACGATCCTACGAGATGACATCCTTGAGGACGGCTTCTTTCATTCAGGGAACTTTCGGCAGTTTTATGATCTTCACCGAGCGGAGCTCCTTGTTCGTGACGATATTGGTTCTTGTGCTTAGCGGCTCCATGATTACAGCTACGACGGTATGCCATTCAAACTATACTTAGGTTGGGCCATATAAATGCTTCAATAAATAATGTAAAAAAAAACTACCACACAACAGGGTGATTTGAAATTGGAATATTAATAGTAAAAAAAAGTGGAAAATGGTTTTTATTAACAGATTTCCCGCTAAACTTACAACATAGGGCATCTCTGGATATATCAGCCCATGTACTACACGCATCAAAACCTGAACGATTCCAATCCTCTGTCAAATTAGTATGAATTGTGACATGTAGTCTAAATATCTACATTTTAGACGATTGAAAATGCTTAGGATATGGTGCGTATGATAAGGCACATGATTAGATTACCGACTTTCTACTGAATTTACAACAAGTTCAGTAGGAGTCGGCAACGTAAAATCTTTTTTAATACAGTTGCTCAAAAAGTGGCATATTGCAGGGACGTATAGCGTTCGGAAAGTGGGCTATAAAGCTGGCCGCACACGCACGGTTTCCTGATTCGGTTTCCTGATCAGGAACTCAGATTCGAATGCACGTTTTTCATATAAATATTCAACAAGGCGCACACGCTCTGACAATTTCCGGACGGAAAAATAACCGAATGTCATTCAGAATTGAAAGCCGTGCGTTCGGGTTGGCAGAACGGAAAAAAACCTGATGAAGTCATCCCGAACGCAGCGTGTCTATACATTTTGTATCACCTACCGCACACGAACGGAAATTTTCGTTCAGAACCGCGCGAGCGCCGTGCTGAGTGGACGGGTTTTGTATGAAACTCCGTTAAAAATGAGCGAACCAGAAAATCTAATATTAGCGGTTAAAAAATATTCATGCATATGGGATATTGAAAATCCGGATTATCACAAAGGATTTAATTGACATCCTGTAAAATTTTTTAAATTCTTCTGGGTGAGCTCTTAGTTGTGCTCTTTTGAGATGGAATTGACTCTCTTTAATTCTTTGAGTGTTCAATGGGTGTACCCAATAACGACGATTCCGCTTTTTCTTACATAGCACTAGTAAAAGTGAAATGGCTATCAATGTTTCGTCATCCATGTCCAAACGTGTGTTCACGAAGATGTCACTCTAAATACTGGCAAGAAAAAACCTAATAAGAAAAACCGGATGTATGCGCTACACTCACGGAATTCCGTATCGGAATTCCTGATCAGGAAACCTGATCAGGAAACCGTGCGTGTGCGGCCAGCTTTACACACTCGAGCTTTTTCTTTACCTTTTCCGCACTCGTGCGTTCTCTTTCCCAACTGTCAAAATAATGTCTATTAAAAAGAAAAAAAAAATCAACCACGAAGTTTTTATGATTCATGCAAATATTTTTACAAAGAACCTACTATAATTTGTTTCAATAACAGATTTAATGATTTAATTCAATTGAGTTAGGTTTGGTTTTATTTCATTTCATCTCATTAAATTTCATTTTCATTTCATATCAATAAAAAAAATCTACTGAAGACTTGGCTGTATGGGGTAGATCCCTTTGCCTACGCAGAATGGGTGAAGAAAAAAATATCTCTTTTACGGTTGGCGCCATTTTCCAAAAATTTTCTTTATTCAATTGCTTAATTTTTTCGCAACTGTATTAAAAATAGTTGTTCAGTACACGTGCGAAACCGTCATTGCAACTTGTTCCGACTGTCAACCCTCGCCTTCGGCTACGCCTCGGCTCGGGTAGACATTTGTCGGAGCTCGTTGCAATGACAGGCTTTCCGCACTTGTAATGAAATATACTATTTCCAACTTGTTTCTCTTCCCCGTTTCTATGACCCTTATAATGTAGTTAAGTTCTCGCACACATTAGTGTCCATGATAAAATTTAACAGTGTGTCAAAAATATACTACCTACACGAAAATGTCTTGATTCCATACTGAGACGTACGGTTAACGATTTTTCTTCCAGGTGTATCCATTACAACAATACCTTAGTATCGTCCAATCGAATATTGCTCTTATTCTACCGATGGCTATTGCTTATTTAACTGAACTGTTCGTCACTATCGAAAGAATTCAAGAATTTTTAATGATGGGTAAGGTTGTTGAATTTTTTTTATTCACACATCCATTGAAGCATATTGTGATAAAAAATAAATTGAAACTGTTTTTTGTAGAGGAACGCAACGACTTGTCGTTAATGCCAAAATCCAGCAGCGTAGCTCCGTTCAAATTCGACTCTAAAATCAATACATCGCTATACGGTATCAGAAAGACGGACGCTAAAAGAGAAGGTAGGTGCCTAGGTATCCGATTCTGAATTTCTAAGATTACTCTAAATAACTGCTCGTACTTTGGATACATCTGACAGCCACCTTTACATTTCAGTTGCAAAGTCAACCTTAATAATATTATGCTGTCGACTGTACAATACCATCGACTATAATCAGCTGCGTTTATGTCGGTAACTTTGCGAGAAAAAAAAATGAGGTTGGATTTTGTTTAATTACCTCATCATCAACCCATTATGCTCCCACCGAGGGGCACGGGTCTCTTCCTTGAGGAAGGTGTAGGCCATACTCCACCACGGGGGCCAACTTACTGTCAGAAGTATTCAAGCCGCCCTAAGGCCTCTGACTTGGCTTAACGACTGCCATCTGTCGACGGCAGCCGGCACCAACTGCTTAAGGTGCCTTGCAAAGCACGGAACCGCTCTGAAAAATGCTACTAGCGTTAGTTATAGACGGTCACCCATCCATGCACTAAACGCGCCCTATGTTGCTTAACCTTCGTGATCGTTTAAGATCACTCAGGCAGCCGGGGCTACGAGCGATAATTTACACTGTTCAATTTTATTTCAAAGTTTATTATGGCAGCTCGCAGCTCAGTGTACATTGCGTACCCGACTTTTTTTCTTGCCATTGGCCCATTTTGTCACGAAACATTTATCTTTGTAAATTGCAACCAGTTTTGTTCACAGGGGGATACTCTAAAGGACGTGAATGTACAGTCGAGTTCATAAATATATGAACACTTCCGCGGCTTCCAAAATATGTGTGCAAATAAGGTTACAAAAATATCTAGCATGTTATGTAATCAAAAATATATCAACGTTTTACTGGTCATAAATATCAACACAAGGCTTCACAAATATATAAACAACTAAAAATTAATAAATATCTGCACAAAATATTGTCATAAGTAAGTCAACAACTAAAAATGTATAGAGGCTCATTTTTGCCTTCTGCTAAAATTGTTTACCCAGTCAATAAGAGTTTTATGAATTTTGGTGCCGGCTGTCGTCGATAGATGGCAGTCGTCATGCCAAGTCAGAGGTCTTAGGGCGGCTTGAAATCTTCTGACAGTAAGACCAGCCACTAGTCTTACAAGCATCCACCAATGCGGACTCAGACCCCGTGGTGGAGTATGGCGTATACCTTCCTCAGGAAAGATTCCCGTGCCCCTTGGTGGGGACATAATGGGTTGATGATGATACTTAATATTTGCTTAATTTTGTTTTTATTCATATACTATATCTACTGCATTACCTATAGGTAGTAATTCTGGGACAGCAGGATAAAAAATAGCAAACTCATAGTATGTGAGGAAGATATAAAAATATACAAATGTACTGAAATGTACGTTTCAACCGTTATACAGGGTAAACGCACCCAAATGTTTGACTGACAAATGTTTGTATTAGACTAGACGAAGATGCCCATCCTCTATTGTAGGTAAGTATGTTCTTTTTGCGATTGAAAAACTACCGATGTAAAAATTTCAAAAAAGCGTAGTTGGAACTCACGCCAACACTAAGCAGAAGTTGCGTACAGATACCCCTAGGCCACTGCGTCATTTACTACTAGGTTCTAAAATAGTCAACGGAAAAAACAAAATAGCACTGTCTTTTGTCCTCGGTCTGTTTTCCCGTATTCTTCAAAAAATGAAAAATTTTGCGAGCGATGACGACGTTGCCATGTG
This sequence comes from Yponomeuta plumbellus, assembly GCA_947310845.1. Lineage (NCBI taxonomy): Eukaryota > Metazoa > Arthropoda > Insecta > Lepidoptera > Yponomeutidae > Yponomeuta > Yponomeuta plumbellus. The sequence continues at coordinate 11,326,712 of OX371198.1, read as the reverse complement.
GTGCATGAGAAGTTTGTATCGCATACAGATACAGAAAAACTATAAGAGACAGACATATGCACTGACAAGTCTGCACTGTTTTCGTGAATTGTCAAAACACATGTTCATGTTCACATAAAGGCATTCGATTGTGTAGACCACAAAACATTACTCTCAAAGTTAAAACACTATGGAATAAAAAAATTAAGTCTAGATCTTTTAAAATCATATTTAGAAGGAAGGGTTAAAAAGCAGAAATAAATCGTATTAAATCGTCAGGCTCACTTGTAAAAATGGGAGTCCCGCAGCGATCTATCTTAGGGCCGTTCCTTTTCCTAGTCTATGTAAATGATTTACCGTTTTTGGTACAAAAAATGTGTGAGATAGTGCTATATACTGATGACACGTCACTTGTTTTTAAAATAAAGAGACAGGAAAATAATCTTGACGAAGCAAATAATGCTCTCTCGCACGTTCTAGATTGGTTTACAGTAAATAATCTATTGTTATATTCAAAAAAGACAAAATGTATGAAATTTACCCTACCTAACGTAAAATTAGTTGAAAACAACATTGTAATTGAAAATGATAAACTAGAATTTGTTGAAGATACTGTATTTTTGGGCATCACAATCGTTGCCAAACTACAATGGGATCCACATATTATAATATTGGCACATAGACTAAGCTCCGCAGCATATGCCGTGAAAAGAATTCGAGAACTTACTGACGTTGCAACTGCTAGGCTTGTTTATTTTAGTTACTTCCATAGTATTATGTCCTATGGTATAATACTATGGGGCCGGACAGCAGACATTGAGACTATCTTCATCTTGCAGAAGAGAGCGATCCGATTTATTTACAAGCTAGGTAGTAGGGACTCGCTAAGAGATTTTTTCAAAGAAACTAACATCTTAACAGTTGCAAGCCAATACATTTATGAAAATATTATGTACGTTCGGAAAAATATTAAGGACTTCGAAACTCTTGGTAGCCATCATAACGTTAATACTAGGAATAAACATAAATTGTCATTTCCACGATTTAGACTTGCAAAAGTTAATACTTCCTTTATGGGGCACTGTATAAGGTTCTACAACAAGATACCCCAAGATATATTAGAGTTACCCCCAATGCGATTTAAGAATTGTGTTAAGCACACTCTTTGCAAAAAAGCTTATTATAAAATCAACGATTAATTAGAAGACAAGGACGTATGGCATTAAATAGTAGTTTAATATTAAATTAAATCAGAGGATAAATGTGTCTAGTGTTCAACACATCCAAGATATTATTTTGTATGTTTTATTTGTATTAGCTTTAAGGTGATTTGAGAAAAGATGGTCAGAGTGGAGTTTTTTTTTTCGCTGCCTTTTTCTCCACTACAGACGGCCCCAAGGCAGCGGCTAACGTTATACATAACTGTATGTACATTGACATTCAACAAGCAGAATGTAAATTCTTTACGTTGAAATAAATTCTTGATTCTTGATTGATATGGCTGACATTTGTGTAGATATATTTGCAGGTCAGCTTGTCCTAATAAAAATTACCAATTAATGTATAGATATTTATGTAACTATAGTTGTTGACATACATATGACAATATTTTGTGCAGATATTTATAAATTTTCAGTTGTTGATATATTTGTGAAGCCTTGTATTGATATTTATGACCAGTAAAACGGTGATATATTTTTGATTGCATAACATGGTACCTAGATATTTTTGTAACCTTATTTGCACACATATTTTTGAAGCCGCGGAAGTGTTCATATATTTATGAACTCGACTGTACCTTATTCACTTGTGAATTTTATTACAAGATTATTTATACATATGTGCAATTCAACCTTCTCTACGTAAATGAAAAGGTAACTATTTCCTTGAACAGAATTGGCGATGCAAATGTTAAGCGATAAGGCGGTAGAATTTGACGGTGTCAGTGCTTCTTGGACGAACAACAATGATGCAATAACGCTGAAGAACATCTCGCTGGAGGTGCGCAGGGGTACTCTGTGCGCCATCATCGGCCCTGTCGGTGCTGGCAAGGTCAGTTAAATTCTGTTCGCTATCATAGTGTCACTTTGATATTTACCGCCTCGGCACATGGCGGCTTTTGACAAAAGAAACCGACGCGGCGCAAACACGCCAGTGAATTTGGCTCGCAGCTCGTCTCATTCTACTATTATGTAGATCACGCAATTAAAGAATTAAATCAATCAGTATTTTAGAATGGATTTATAACGAAACGATACTGCATCACTTAGGTAGGTACCTATTCTAAATTCCTGTCTAGATGAATATTCTGAGGACACTTCGAGTGATGAAGAGTAGTGTTTTATTTTGCGCTTCATTAAGTATATTGTGTACCATGTTTTTTTTCTATTTAAAGTGTTTTGGCCGTCTAAGTTGTATTATTGAAATAAATGTTTTTTTACTAAAACCAAGATTGCCTTCGTGTGTACCGACACTATCTAAGCGAACGAACTTTACTGGATGCTTATGAGTTCGTCTAGCGGGAAATCGCTTGACTAACAATATCTTGTGAGTTCGATTGTTACTGGCGGCTGCCTTACTTTATTTCTACTTAGAAACGGCCTCATACCAGTTCTTTTCCATATGATATCCTTGTCTGGTTAATAACCAGACAAGGATATCACATGGAAAAGATCCTATGAAGATACCTATGAAGGTATCCTAGTTTGTGACCAGGACAGGTGATTGTGTTGTGAAGATGTTATAGGTTAGTTATTTTGCTTATGCAAAGAAACAACAAACATTGGCGTAGATTGTTTACGATCGGCTTGTTCCTTTGGTGCGTTGAGTCCGTATCCACCCCAAAATGTCCACTGCTTACTCTTGGATATTGTGTTACTGTTACTGCATAAGGCTTCGGTATGATACACCATCGCTTTTCAGGAGACAGGCCTCCTTTGGAAAATAATGCTTGGTACGCAACGAAAATTACCTTGTGCTATATTAACTAGACAATAAACATGGATTTATACATTTAGACACAATTTTTACCCGACATACCACTGAGGTTGAATGTTATTCATGACCTAATAGCAAATTAAAGTGCAGTCAGAATATTAATATTTACTTCCATGCACCTTATGGTGTTACCTTACGGGATTCTTTGCCTAAAATATAAAGGTTGATCTTATTTCGACCGCACGACGGTCCCCAGTGATACAACCAAATAAAATAGGTACCTAAAGTCTTAGATAGTAGCAAGTTTTATGAAAGAAAAAGATAAAATAAAGTCAGTATTTGTCTAGCGGCCTTCAAGGTTTGTACATTGAGTTACACCTATCTACTTAAGTAGCATGTTTGCTTTTGGTATAAAATATGTTTCACCATCATATGATGAGATTGTCTTGTTTACATGTAATAAGATGTGAAATTGTGTTGCAACAATAATGTATTTCTCAACATTCTGAAACTCTACCGGACGAGCCTATCGCCCAAATGGATTATGGGATTAAACTGTGGCGCTAAAATGACAGATTTTGACAGTTTATGTAGGTACTGGAAAATAGCGACAACTTTCGCGCGACACGCGCCGTCGTGCTACCTAAGATAGTCATATAAACTTTGTTGTTTCAGTCATCCTTGCTGCAAATGTTGATCAAAGAGCTACCGGCCTTAGAAGGTACGGTTAATGTTAACGGCACGATATCCTACTCGTGCCAAGAGTCGTGGCTATTCTCAGGCACCGTTAGAGAAAACATACTCTTTGGCCTGCAGTATGACCCAAAGAAGTATAAAAAGGTCAGGGGCATTGCGTGTTGAACATTGTTTCGTATTAATTTGCTAAAGCGATAAATAATTAATTAATGCTTACAGGTATGTGAGGTCTGCTGCTTACAGCCTGATTTTAAGCAGTTCCCGTACGGCGACCTGTCGCTGGTTGGAGAGCGAGGGGTGGTGTTGTCTGGCGGGCAACGCGCAAGAGTGAATTTAGCCAGGGCAGTGTATCGGGAGGTGCGCAGTGTTCACTAATAATATATTATTATCTACAACAAAATTTTAGTTGTATCCTCGTGAGGCCCGACCTTGAAAAGAACAATTGATTTTGTGATCACTTGAAGACATTGGGCCTCACGAGGATATAACAAAACACACTCACACCACACCTGTATTCCGGAATGGGAAGCAGATACCAGAGTCGGCGACTTGCCACGATCCTGGCAGATCTCTTTCGCTTCATCAACATTCATTCGTCGCGCATGCACGCACGATAGTTTCGGGCGATTTTTTTTTTGCCCTTCGCTAATACCTATTATTATGATTAAATCCTTTATTGCCCAAAACACATGTTTGGTAAAAAAACCGTATTTAATGCTAAATATAATTTTCTACCAGTCAACCTTTGGTTTGGCTAATATATCATCAAATCAAAATATTTTATTCATAGTACAAACAAAATGTTTACTTTATGAACGTTAAATTTCACCTATTTAATTTAATTTGTTCATTGTTGTGCAAAAAAGGTAACAATCAATCTATATAACATACAGAGAGAGCTTTATAGAGTGGATCTAAAATGTCATCTATTGGGTCGAAGTATGTCCGCCTGGGACGTACCTTACCGACTTTTCTGCGAAATTTTCTAGACATATTTCTTTCGTAAATTAGCAATATTAATTAATTTACTGATATTTTTCAGGCTGATATCTATATTCTGGATGACCCGTTATCTGCTGTAGACGCCAATGTAGGTCGGCTCCTGTTCGAGGGCTGCATCGACGGTTACTTGCGCGATCGCACATGCATACTAGTCACGCACCAATTGCACTTTGTCAAGGCCGCCGATTACATAGTAGTACTGAATGAGGTATGTACTGTGACTGTGCGTGAGTAATTATGAAATGCAATGTAGGTATGCCCATTTACCGATAAAATCTCATGGGTTTCCTTTCAGGGTACCGTAGAAAATATGGGTACATATGCCGAAGTTGTTAAGTCTGAAAATGATTTTTCAATAATGCTTAAGAGTTTGCAAGAAGGCTCTGATACAGATGAAGTGGCAGCTTCTAAGGTATGAAACGTTTAAGTAATTTTTAAATAAATGTAATGGATTGTTGGGCTGCGTTTTATGTACTGTGATATTTAGTGTGTATTTAAATAATTATTTCAAGTCTATACTTGTACAGCTGATAAATAGTAATAAGACATTCAAATTTCATATTGTTTAGGACTGACCCAATATGAAATACGAAAATATGTTATGATATGTGTTGTGTTTTTGTGAATGTTGTGTTTTTCAGTCATTCACTGCATTAATTGATTATTTTTGCTGTTTGATTTGTATGCTTGTTTGTACGTTCTATGTTTTCACATAACGCTTTAACCTATGGTCAGACTTGATAAATAATCTCAATCAATTCGTGTTTGCGCGAGTGTCTTAATACGTAACAATACGTGTGTTAGTTCTGTCTGATGCTTAGTAGTTAATGGTCAAGAGCGTGCTTCTTGGTTGTTAGAGTTCCCCCTCAAAAGGAGAAAACAGAACCCTTATAGGACTATATTGTAGTCTCGATCGTCTATAATATCATCCGCCCGTCCACTCACCCGTCTTTCACCCGTCACCTTGTCACCCGTCCTTAACAACGCCTCAGCGTCTGTGACTGCATTTCAAAAACTATTGTTTTGACATAGCAAGTGCTGCACTCATGGGTCACGAGCTTCTTAGTTATATAGATTTTTGTACCAACTTATGTATTAGTTTTAAGTTGATTTGAGAAAAGATGGTCAGTGCGCTTAGTGCGAGTTTTTTTAACTACTCGATCGCGTTAACGTAAACTCATATTCTATAGGAGTGACAAAGCGCGCCACCTATTTGTCTCTCTGTCACTCCTATACAAATTGCAAACGCTCTCGCTATCGAAATTTTTATCAGTTGCCTTTTTCTCCATTTCATTCTGCCCCAAGGCAGCGCCTAAAATTATAAATATGTACAGTCAACAAACAGAACGTAAATTCTTTACGTTGAAATAAATTTCTGTATTCTGTCAAGACCATTTATCTCAAGAATGCATAGCTACCTCTATGGAGCGAATGTAGCGAATTGAAATGAAAACCAAATACTCAACTCTATGGTTCTATGAAGCCATGAAAAAATAAATCGTCTAGGTGAACGTAAAAAAAAGACACGGCAGCTTATGCCGCAAAAAAAAAACGTTTATACTAAAGGGAATCAAAATTCATAATAACACCCCATGTTGTTTTAGAACTATGAGATTTTTAAAGCAATATTATAATGAATAAAGGGAAAATCTGAAAACTATACATTTGTAATTAAATAATAAGAAAATTGTCTTTGAAGCTCAGGAAAACAATCGGAAAAAACTGCGACTATGGCACCATCGGTCGGCGAGCCCGTCTTGCTCTTGTCCGGTTTTTTTTTCTTACTGTACCTACCTATTTTTAGAACATGTCTAAAACGTGACTAATCCACAAAGCTTTACTGACAACTTTTACGATTCCACATCGCCCACCAGAACATTTAACAAATTTTAAAACGGCCATACTGTAAAATGAACATTTTTGTTTAATGCCATTTATGTTTTCAGTGTGCGATGTGTGAAAATATAATATCATAATATGAAAGAATAATAATAACATATTGCAGAATCCGAACAGACCGACAGTAGTGCGTGGCGTCTCGGTAATGTCAGCGAAAAGCGATGATGATCCCAATGCTGAAACGGAGCAACTTCAAGCGGCTGAGCAAAGGGCTAAGGGCAACCTGAAGTGGAGCGTTGTGCGGAGGTATCTGAGTTTGGTGAAGTCTTGGCCCCTTGTTGTGTTCACTTTACTCGTGATAATAATCGCGCAGGGTGTCGCTACCACCACCGACTTTTGGATCAGTTTCTGGTAAGCGGAAATAAATAATTCACAATTTGTGATAGTTTTCCTTTCGTATAATGGTTATTATTTCCTAATTTAATTTTAGGACGAATCAAGTAGATGACTACGTAGTTAATCTACCTGCTGGACAAATTCCTGGTAAGTTATTTTACATCAAATCTAGAAGGAAGCCGACCGCAGTCATTTATAGAGTTTTTAATAACAAATTAAAAATATGTACCCAAATATTTTTTTATAAATATTTAAAATAATAATTATTATTATTATTTACATCTGTAACAAAATCTTTTTAGATTCGAGCTTAGGCACACAGACAGGATTGCTAAGGACGTCTCAATACCTGGGGATCCACGCTGGTCTTGTTGCAACAGTTATTATAATGGCTTTCGTTCGTCTGGGCGGGTACGTGGTGACGACGAAACGGGCTTCTGCCAACATCCACAACTTGATGTTCAAAAACTTACTGAGAGCCACTATGCGATTCTTCGATACTAACCCTTCAGGTAAGTACCTAAGTTAGTCCCTTATCATATCACACCAGCGATTTAAGACGAATTGTAAGCGGGGGGAGTGCGTAGCAAGCTCATCGCGAGTACGCAACATGTGCACGGCGAACACGCCGGAGCTCGGCGGAAAAACGCCGCGGGTTAGCAGTGAGTTCGCGGCGTGCAACCCGCATTTTGTACATTGAATGCCAGAATGTATATAGATGAAACACTGCTATCACATCATCACACTAATATTATAAACGTGAAAGTTTGTGTGTGTGTTTATATGTTTGTCAGTCTTTAGCGCTGAAACGGCTGGATGGATTTTAATAAAATTTGGTATGGAGTTAGCCGATACCCTGGATTAAAACATAGGCTACGTTTTACCGCGGGGAAATATCTTATTCCTACGGGAAAATCGATGAACCGCGGGTAACACCGCGGGGCACAGCTAGTTGATTTATATCTTTGATACTCCGAAGACGGAAACGAAAACAAAAGCTGATAAATTAATAAATTTTAATGAATGGTTGAAGTGCTGACTAATTTTTAGAGCTGTAGCGTAAGGGTCCAGCTTGTATGGGAAATGGGTATGTCCTTTATCTAATGACAACTAACACGATTTTTTCAAACATCTGCATTCTACCTAATTGCATTAGTCATCAACGACCGCGTCGTCCTATAAGCTACCAGCATCTGAGTGGCATCCCTTTATCGATAATGAGTGGCGTAATGGAGTGGGGTAATGAGCATAGTCACATTCCTTCGGCTTAATGTTTGATGACTCGGTTCGCACGTTTTTAATGGCTCAAGTATAATAGAGAGCGACTGCTATGTGCTGTTCTGCAAACAAATTAATAATAATCCTAAAAAAGTTCTGAATGTTCTGTACAAAATGCCGTCGACAGCGCGGTTTGCCGCGAGCTCGCGCGCACCCGCGGCGTCATCGCGGCGTGTTCACCGCGCACACGTTGCAAACTACTTTGTGAAAGCTTGAGCATACTTAATTAAAGAAGTATAGTAACTTCAACGGTTCTCCCCAGTGAACATTTTGAATCTTCCATTATTATCCATTTCCATGAGGATTTAGTACAATTTAGTACATTCAGATAACAGGATTTAGGATTTAGCAGGAAGTACATAAACATCAATGTGTTATAATCATGTTTATGATAGTAAAAATTATGGTCCTTTTAAACAAATTGAAATACTTTTTAGGTCGAATTCTAAATAGATTCTCGAAAGATATGGGTAGCATGGACGAACGGTTGCCCCGCAGTGCTGTACAGTTTATCCAGTCGTACTTGATGATGACGAGCATACTAATTTTAAACGCAATTTCTTTACCCTGGACCCTTATCCCGACTGGAGTTCTACTGGTTGTATTCACATTTTTACTGAAATGGTATCTCAGAGCTGCTCAGTCTGTAAAGCGATTGGAGGGCACAAGTAAGTATTAACAATATCACAGTAAGATTGCGCTACCGCTAACTATTCCGAATTTGCTCTCTAGCGAACTGTCATAATCAAAGTCAGATTTACTTCAGGATTGTGATTTTGTATAAAGTGTAACACACGCTGAGGTGGAAAAGGCTGAAATCTATAGCAGTTTAGGTCGCTATCACTCTCCGCCTTTTCCACCGAAGAAAATACTGGACAAGTACCTAAGTGCAAGTAAGACATACGACCCTCTGGTTTACGTTTACTGTAAATGGAATATATGTAGTTCTGTAGCGATTTCTCTTTATAATAGTTGGCCGGCACAGCCGTTTAAGGTGATTTTGTATTATTTGAAGGGAAACTCTACGTTTTTGTTAAGGTGTCAGTCAATCCCTAGCTAGGCGATGCTCGACTAAAGGGGTCAATAGTTCGGTGCTTTACATCAACCGAACTACTGCTACTGAAAAATTGCATTATTTCGATCAACCGAACTACGGCTACTAAAGGAAAATAAAATGTATTTTTGCCTAATAAGCATTTTTAATAAAATGAGTCCTACAGTACCTAGAGTAAATGAGTATTATACACTGAATTAGCGTCATCGACCGACTGTAGCAAAATACCTATATCGGATTTAGCGTCACCGACCAGCATGATGGCTCAGTTCCTTTCACTGTTCAAAAAAAGTGCGCTTAATTTTCTATCTTGCAATTTTTGTGAATAATGCGATAAATCTACTTCCCTTTTACTTAAAAACGGAGTTATATCTCTGCGAGTTTATTAAGAATTCCAGAGGCTCGAATCCTACTCTTGACCGTTTTTTTACCTCATTTCTCAAACCTATTTATTATTTTCAGCGAATAGTCCTGTTTTTAGTATGATCAACTCTACTGTCCCTGGAATGACCACAATAAGAAGTTCAAACTCTCAAAACAAACAAATCGAAGTTTTTGATACTTATCAGGTAAAACACACCACGAAATTGTCATAAAATCATTCTTCTTCACACCATCAATAAATTAAAATAGTGATTTGTTTAATTTGTGTATGAGAGCAAGTATGTATAATTAATCCATTGTTACAAGGCAGCATTAAGATTTTATAACAGGCAGCAAAAAAGCTGCCGCAAAAAATGTGTCATTAAATTATTCGTCTTAATACCATAAATAAATTAATAAAAGATAAAAAGAATTACTTATGTCTATCTCTGCTAAATTTCAGCTCTCTAGTCGAACAGACAGATAGACGGGCATGGCAAATTATAAGGGTTCCTTGTTGACTACGGAACCGTAAAATGACGATTCCTTTAGAGAACTCCTCAGAGGCAGTGTATAAAATTTAGTCTGTGGTTTGGTCTTTTCCTTGTGAAATCTCAAACATAAGACTATTATTAACATCGTTTATCGAGTGTTTTAAGGAATCCGGTTTTGACAGAGACCCAAAAAGTTTAGTGACTAAAAAGGTTTCTTTTTTTTTCAGAATTTACATACTTCTGCGTTCTATACATACTTAGGCGCATCGACGGGATTCGGACTATTCTTGGATCTCATGTGTTTGCTATACCTTGGCAGTGTGATGGCCATTTTCATCGTTATCGACTTTGGTATGTTTTTTCAGTAGCCTCTTCTGTGTCTCAATTTTATTTTACGTTGTCAATGTACGTCCCACTGCAAGGAACAGGCCTTTTCTTATTTTTTTTAAATTAAATAATATATTAAAACTAGCTAGCATTGTTTTGCCATATTAAATAGCATACGACCTATTCTCAAACCTACCAAGTATATATAAATAAATCATAAAAATCCGTGAAGCCATTTCGGCGGAGTTCGATAACAAACGAGATTTATATCATCATCATCAACCCATCATTAGGTCTTGGATGTATACATGTTTGTGACGTCGCTGTTTCTGGTGCCCACGACACAGGCTATCCTAGTGTGGGACCAGAAGCAATGTATGTGCCTGTATATAAATGTTTATGTCCCCACTGAGGGGTACGGGTCTCTTCCCTGAGGAAGGTATGTATAGGCCACCACGGGGGCCAAGTCCGGATTGGTGGAGGCTTGTAAGACTAGTGGCTGGTCTTACTGTTAGAAGTTTTCAAGCCACCCTAAGGCCTCTGACTTGGCTTAACGACTGCAATCCGTCGACGGCCGCCGGCACCAACTGCTTAAGGTGCCTTGCAAAGCACGAGATTTATATATACAGGGTGTTGATTTGTACAGTTAAATCCGACTCAGGGGTGGTTATTTACATGATACTTTTTCACTAAAAAAATATTTTTAATTTTTTTTTTGCTTCAGTATCGTGTAAATAACCACCCCTGAGTCGGGTTTAACTGTACAACTCAACACCGTGTATTAGTAAGAAATACTTACTTCCATTTTCGTCTTCCGAAATCTGATCGGACGTCCGGTCCGCAGGCACCGCGATCCCGGTAGGCAGCGTGGGGCTCGCCGTGAGCCAGTCGATGGGCCTGACGATGATGCTGCAGCTGGCCGCGCACTTTACCGCCGACTTCCTCGGCCAGATGACGGCCGTCGAGCGCGTGCTCGAGTACACCGAGCTGCCGGCCGAGGCCAATGTCGATGAGGGCCGTGAGTTGCCATTCACAAACATCCATACAAAAAAAAGGACAAGAGCTAGTTGGGGTCGGCCACCGAGGGTTCCGCACTTGCAGTTTTTTCCGAACTTTTCCGAAACTTCAAAGACAGATTTTTAATGATTTAATCACGCATGTATTGTTTCAGATTTTTTCCTGTATTTGTTGTATAAGACGACGTTATTTGCCAAATTTCATAGTTATAGATTGACTTTGAATATTTATTTTGTTTCGTTAATCGTTATTTGCTATAGTTAATCGTGAATATACCTGACGAAGATATTATTGTGTTATTATGTGTGAGCAAAACGAAACCCAAGTCAA